>OX422223.1:476625262-481962762 GCA_949130495.1 Sambucus nigra | reverse complement strand
TAAGGAACTCTATTATAACTATTATAAGGCATTTCAACTAGGTCACAAATGTGCTCCTTACAAACTATACATGATGATTGATGATGAGGATCAAAGAGACGCAACTCTAGAAGAAGAGAGAGTGGAATATCAGTTGACACGAGAGGAAATTAACACGGAGATCTCGATTCATGCTCTAGATGGTAACCTTTTTCAAAAAATCTATCATAGTGGTAGTACACATAATTCATTGGAGATTAAAGCAGCCAAAGTGGGTGCTCGTGTTTGAGTCCACTACTCCCAAGTTGGTAAGGATTACAAATGGTGATAGACTTGTGAGTGGGTTAAAATGTCCAAGGTTCCAGTGAACAATGCAGGGGTACCAATTCAAGGCCGGGATAAGGGTGTTCGCCTTGGGTGAATGTGACATAGTGCTGGGAGTCAATAGGATACATTCCAATTCACTTTTCTCATTTAAAATGTCTTTTATCAAGGAAGGTAAGAAAAAACGCTACATGGTGGGAAATAAGAGAGTTTTATTTCTCTAATGACTATCAATACTTTTATTAATTTTTTTAAATAGGCAAAGCACGGTTTGATTGCTCATTTATAGATATCTACCACTCCCTTGAGAATCCATTCCATTCTCTAATTTCTCAATTACTAAAACAATTTGTGGTATCTTTGCAAGAGCCAAGACCTTTCCACCTTTAAGAACCACTGATCACCTAATTCAAGTTAAACCCAACTCTAAACTAGCTAGTGAAAGGCTATATAGAAATTTTTACGTCTAAAAACTAGCTATAAAGAAACTTTTTAAGGAAATGTTAAAGTTGGAATCATGCAACCTAGACAAAGTCCTTTTTCTTCTCCCATTTTGTCGTTCAAGAAGAAAGATGGAAGTTGGAGATTCTACGTTAATGAAAGAATATTTGATGATATTACCATAAAAAACAATCTCAATACCTATGATCTAGGGGTTATTGGATGATTTAAATTGCATGATGGTGATTTCCAAAATTGGCCTCCAATCCGGGTATCATAAAAGTAGATTACATCCCAGTGATGTGCATAAATGACAATCTAGACTCACCATGGCCACTATGAGTTTAAAGTCATGCTTTTTGGCTTGACAAATGCCCCCACTACATTAAAAAATCTAATGTCTGACATCTTCCGACCCTACCTCAGGAAGTTCTTAGTGATATTCTTTGACAATAAACTCATCTCTAGTACCTCTATGGAAGTTCATCTGGATCACTTAAAGATTACTTTGATGCTTTTACAATAACATGGTCTTTATATCAAATATTATAAATATTTTATTGCTCAAGAACATGTGTATCATCTGAAGCACAAACAAAGTGGCAGAGGATTTGTCGTAAATCCAGTATGGTGGAATGGCCAAGGCCTCAAAACTTAAAAGGATTGGGTTTTTTTTAGGTCTTACTAGATATTATAGGAGGTTGATTAAGATATACTAAATCATTGGTAGAGATTTGAAAGATCTCTTCAAGGAGGACAATTTCAAATGGGAAAGAGAGGCTAAGGCACTTTAAGAGGTTATTTAAAGGCCAATTGAAGGAAATTACAACACAAAAACATGTTTTGGCATACTTTATGGGTTAATTTAAAGAATGGGGTGCATGTTTTTGTCAAAAATTATGATACATGCCAGAGAAACTAAGGCAGTCTCCAATAATTATTTCTTTCATACTAATTCTCTATGCTAAGAAAGAGGAAAGGGATAAAACTTCTCTAATAACAATTTTATCTAGCCGTAAATCCTAAGTGGGTTATGAGTCATTTGGAATTTTTCTATCACCATTTATACATGTAGAAATGGATAGATAGTTAGACGATCTTACATGTCAGCAATTCTATTGCTAGAACTCCACCTATATTCCTCTTTTACTAATAAAAATCAATAGAAACTAGTGGGTAGAAAGATATTGTTGGATAGATACGTGTTCTACTATATACGGTAATATGCCAAGTAGATTAGGGATATCCTTTATAGATTATGTACTTTTAGGACTTAAAATATTATTGATTATGGATATAGGACATCAAACATTTCGTTTCCGTTTTTAGTCCCTATTTTCAAATTATAGGGACACGTGATATGCTGTGATTGGTTGACATTTTATGAATATGGGTCTACGCCAGCGGCTTTATTAAAAAATAAGGACTAAAACTATAAATAAAATGGTTTTTGTCCTATTTCCAAAATACATATTACAACATGTCCTAAATTTACAAAACCCCTATCCTTTAACCGTTAGATAGAATGGGATTTAAAAACTAAACATTGGAGATGGCATAAGAACACACTTATCCACCAGGATCGTTGCCACCTCTCTAACCTCCCATAGCCAAGCTTGGAGCCATATATCTATATAGACTTTGTGGATGGGGTTCCAAATTCTGATGGAAAAGATGTTAAAATGGTAATGGTGGACATATTCACTATGTATAGTCATTTAATTACCCTCTCTGACCCATACACAACTATAAATGTGGCACTATAAAGCTGCATGGTCTTCTCATTTCCATAGTTTCTGAGATACCATATTTTTAAGTGAATTTAGGAATGAGGTGTTTGAGAAACTTCACGTCAGCACCACATATCACCCCTCAAACGGATGGGCAGACAGAGATAACTAATGCTTGCCTGGAGTTCTATCGTAAACGCATGACAAGTTACCGACATCACAAATAAAACCGTTGGTTGTCCCTGGCTGAGTGGTGTTTCAATACCAACTACCAAAAAAGCTTAAAGATGTCTTCCTTATAACCTCTATATGGATATACACCTCCTCAGTTGGCTATTTAGTAGGATAGTAACTGATGATGTTTAGATTCAGCACCACCAGATAAGTGATGATGAGCTCAAACAGTAGTAACCATGGCAGCCATGGAGATATGTATGTATAAGTATATAGAATGAGGTGAGTATAAGAGGAATAAGACAATGATGTATAGTGGTTCAGCCAATTAGGCCTACATCCACTGTGAGTGTATGATCCACTAAGTATGGGCACTAATGGCCTAGGATACAATGCACATAAGCTCACTTTCTCTCTCTACTGTGTGTACAAGCAAAGTTTTTGCTAGGGTTATAATTATCGATCCCTTTTTAGGGTTATAGGTGACAAGTATATATAGGTCTTGGGGGGTGTAGTGTACCCCCCAAGTATGCATGGTGCATGTGAATGATGATCTAGCTAATCCCCTGTTGACATCTGTAGATTCCACCTGTGATTAATGATGACATAATATTCCCTCACGTGAGGGGGTGATATTGTTATAACGGTCTTCCACATGCCATGTGAGACTCACGCGCACTGTTCCACATGTCTCCCAAACCACGTGTTGCGATGATGTCACCCTCGACCTATAATATGACGTCGAGGGCAAAGTTCCTTCTGATAGTGAGTTTAGCCCAATTTGGGCCTCGTACTGTCGTACCATCGGAGGGTTGTTCAGACCATGATGAGGGGTCGGCCCCTTGAAGGGTCGTCTGGGCCTGATGGAGGGGTCGGCCCCTTGGAGGGTCGTCTGGGCCTGATGGAGGGGTCGGCCCCTTGGAGGGTCGTCTGGAACTGATGGAGGGGTCGTCTGGAACTGATGGAGGGGTCGACCCCTTATAGGGTCGTCTGGGCCTGATGGAGGGGTCGACCCCTTGGAGGGTCGTCTGGGCCTGATAAGGGGTCGGCCCCTTGGAGGGTCGTCTGATATTGGTTGAGAGGTCATCCTGACCCTGTCCAAGTGCAGGGCGCCCTCGACCTGGACGAGGGTATATATGGGTATATCAATCACCCTCAGCCCTTAGCCATCGATGTTGTTGAGATGGATGAGGGATAGTGTTGCTTTTGAGATGAGTGTATGGTTAGTTAGATGAATGACACTTGTCGAGCTGATGTGACACTTAGGCAGATATCCATTATCATTCCAGTTTCCTAGGCGTGGAGGTTGTATACTTTGCTTGGGACTTTGTGCCCTAATGATACCCTCCTCGTGGGATGTGTTCTGCCTTGGTTAATGGGCCCACTCATTATCAAGGTATTTAAGAAAATTTTGAAACCATTTCCTTTCTTCTTCTTCTTCTTCGCGCCTTAACTCTCTCTCTAGCCAGCTCCATTACCATTTCTGCAACTTCATCGTTTCGAGCTTTGGCAGTCTGGCTTATACTTTATCAGGTAATCCCTTTGCCCTAGTGCCATCTTTATATTCCATTGCTTTTTACACTTCGACTGCTAGGCCTGTAGGACTGGATTTTTCTTTAGCCATTTCATAACTTTTTGGTGTTCTTCTCCAGTGACTTGTTCTTGAGTGTTCTTTATTAAAACCCTTGCTTCCCTTAGTTTCAATCCAAAAGTCCAAGTTAGTCAACTGTGAGATTATTTGTAGTTAGGTTAGCCAAATTCTTGTAAGTGTAAGGTCTTCCCCTTAATGCTTAGGAGGCTTTACAATTTAGTTGAGGAATTCCCCTCCCTGAGAGATAAGTTCTTTGTAGAGATCAGACGAGTAGAGGAAGAGGAGGAGAGAAGATGAGGGGCCTACCCTAATTGGGTACGACCCATTTTTTCCATTCCATTAGCAACAATATTACCATCTCAGTTCGGTGGGTCATCTTGTCGTCCAACCGAGAGTTATTCATACGAAGGAGAGATGGATGAGAGAGCATCGTCGCCAACAGGCGATGTGCCTTCTGGGAGGAGAGAGATATCTGATCTAAGCCCAAGCCGATAGGTCGAGGGGGTGGTCCCTTCTGGGGCTGCTCTTGTGACAACTTTATCCCCTCATGCCTTCCAGGTGGCCTTTCCTCATGGACCTCTGACAGGTGATGAGGCCGAGGCAGAGGGGATAAAGTTGACACCTCCCACGCCTCGGCTTATGTTTCCTTCTTCAGGTATCGTGACCTCCTACTGTGGAGGCATACATTTATTGTGCCCCCCAACATAGGTATGAGGGTCCACTCCGAGTCTGAGAAAGTCTTTGAGGGTAACGAGGGAGAGATCGCAGTATATGAACATATGTTTAAGGTCGGTGTTAGGTTCCCTCTGCACCCTGCCATAGTCAATATATTATCAGCCCTCGGCGTTGCCCCCTCTCAACTTCCTCCCAACTCCTGGAGTACGATCCTTTGCTATGTCTCCTTGTGGAAGAATACCTTCACTGACGAGCCTTCAGCTGATGTGTTCTTGGTTTGCTATAATATCACTTCCTCATCCAAACATCCTGGGTATTATCATCTGGGGGCGAGGAAGTCTGATAAAAAACTTCTCCACGTGGCACAAACCTCTAATCACGACTGGAAGAAGAGATTTTTCTTTATATATGGGGAATGGGATTTTTCTGCCGAGGCTCAACCTTTGGACGATGATCCAAGGGTTCAAAGGAGATGGTCTAACCCCTCCATTAAGGCTATGCCAGACCCCGGACTTAGTCTGGATGAAAAGGACATAGTCGAGTATTTGAGAGAATGAGGGAAAGAGGGTGGACTTGCAAAGTTTGAAGATCAGATGACCCCTCGGTTCCTCAAAGAAGCTGGTCTGAGGGTCGGACCCTTGACAGAGCTATGTGAGTTATTATTATTTTTTGCTCAATCTTTGCTTTTTTCCAAGTGTTTCATCTTTGCCTCTGTATTTTTCTGATGTGTCGTCTCCTTTTCAGGTCATCCTGTAGGTATCTCTGATTTTCTTTGGGAAATGACTTCCCCAAGCTTATTATCTGGTTTAGGCAAGAAGAAAGGAAAAGAGCCTTAGCAGGCTCCGAGGAAGTCGAAGGCTGTGGGGCCGACGCATGTTGAGCCGACCACCGATAGTCATAAAAGGAAAGAGTCGAAAGTCCCTATTGACCCTCGGTCGGATTCTAGGATGAGGGCAAGGGTGGAGGCGTCTGAGGGGACCGGTTCCTCTTCCAATATGGGAGCCTATTGGTCTCAGAACTTAGCATTCTTGAAGGCTGAACTGTCTTCTCTCATTTCCAACCTGAGGGCAACCAAGGCCTCGATGTTTTCTGCTCCCTCGGCCGCAGACTATGACTTCTTGTTAAAGATGCCCCCGGCTAAGATTTATGATTATTGTTGATGTAAAAAATTATATTATCTCTAATTTGTCAGTCACTGATAAAATAAATAAGACAAAAGATTTTTAAAGTGGTTCAGCCTTGAAAGAATGACCTACGTCCACTGTTTTTGTTATTACTAAATGTTTGTTTGGAATTCTCGATAATGGGGTTTTCCAAGAAATTCCGTCCCCTCTTCATGAGGATGTTATAATGTATTTATAGCCTTGAGACTGTACCTGCGAAAGAATGATGCGCTGTATTTTAGCAGCCGAATATATCTGTATAGCATTAAATTCACATTTAATGCGTAGTTGTCTTCTGGCATACTTGATGCACATGCAACAAGTATTTGAGTTGCTCGGACCACCTTGAGTTGCTCGGACTAATTGAGTTGCTCGGATCTCTTTAAGTTACTCGGATCTGGGGAGTTCATCGGACCTTATTCGTCAAAACTCTTTGTATTTACCCTGTGAATGGACACGTGTCTTTATATGATTGATCCATGTCAGCAGATTAAATTTGGTATCAACAGAAGCCCCCAATGTTTCACAGTTCGAGGTTGAGGAGGAGTGTGGAACATTTTTCTCGAAATATGATGATATTAAGTAGTCATCCCAAATTTTAGGAATGTTCTTGTATTTAATTCTTCTTTGAGTTCATAGAATCGGACTTTATGAATATTTTGAATTTTTCCACCTACTTTGGTTTTCGAGCCCCTTTTTCTCTTTTTAGCCGCCGGTAACGCAAACGTCTTTCTCTATAATCATTACTTGTCTTCATTCCCGAGGCAAAGTATATAAGCACTACAAAAAACCCTATCTTCCTTTACTTTTTCAAATTTGTATCTTTGGACTCTTCACCTTTTCTCTGTCTCGTGCTTTCGTTTCTTACATCGTTTGTTGACAACTGACCTCTGTTTCTTCTGTAAGATTTTCTTCCTTCTTCTTTAATTTTTTTATTCGTCATGGTTTACCCTGTTGAATCATTAGACAAGTTTCGAACCGAGTTTTCAATTCCTCCATGGGTTATTTTGGAAGAACTCTCTGGTCCTTCTGATTTGTTTTCTTTAGCTGTGAGGGACACTGGCTCCCCAGTATTTTTATAGCCGAATGTGGATTTTCTTTCCCGCCTAATCCACTGTGTTTGGAGTTTTGCCAATATTTCGATATTGTACCTGCAAAAGTAGCTCCAAATACATGGAGGGTAGTTAATGGCATATATAGATTGAATCAAATCCATGGGACTCGCTTAGGAATCCCAGAAATCATGTATTGTTATAAATGGGTCACTAGTGATAGCACTTTTTATTTAAAAACTAGATTTTTAAATAGAGCTTTAGTCGTCAACCTCCCTGATACCAACAAGGACTATTTTGATCACGGAGTAGTGATGAAAAATTGGCAACATCCTCCCCTTGATGGAAACGATGTGTACCAAGGTCCCAAGTGTCCTCCTTATGGCAATGGGATAGGTTGTTTTTATTTTTGCTTTATTTTCAAAATTATGTTCTTTTTTTGTTTGATAAAATGTTTCACTGACATTCACTTTTATTTATTATAGTTAACAGTAAAAGGTAGCCCCTAAAAGAGATTGATGTCAATATAAAAAGTTTAAAACTTATCTGGAGTTTGCATCAATCTGTAGCTGGGGAGCATATTAGGTCGGCATCTTATTCACCGTGTGGACGTATGTAAACCTTATTCACCGTGTGGCATGCAGTAGACACTGCCTCTGCCCAAAATCTCCTAGAAACTTTACGACCTAGAAGCATAGATCTAGCCATCTCCTGGATTGTTCTATTCTTTCTCTCAATAATCCCATTTTGCTGAGGAGTCTTCACAGCAGAAAACTCATGTTTGATCCCAAGGCTATCACAATAAGAATCTACTTTTGCTTCCTTGAATTCAGTGTCGTTGTCACTACGTATCCTGTTAATAGTGACTCCGTGTTAATTTTGCAGGACACGGCACCTGGTCGTTAAATACTCTACAGCATCAGATTTCTCTCTCAGAAAACCTACAATGGAGTATCTGGAGAAATCGTCTACCATTACGAGGATATACCTCTTACCACCCAAACTCTCGGTATGAGTAGGACCAATAAGATCCATGTGAATAAGCTCAAGTACTCAGGAGGTGGTAATGGAATGCAACTTCCTATGAGGGCTCTGAATTTGCGTTCTCAACTGACAGGGTCCACAAATCATGGAAGCTGACTTTCCAAGAGATGGTAAGCCACGTACTAGGTCCTTTTTGGCTAAACGAGTCAAATCTCTAACGTTCATGTGACCTAGACGTTGGTTCCACAAATCCATAGGAGTGATCGTGGCGCTGTTGCAGACAAGTGAAGAAGTACGTACAGTCCCATAGCAATTATCCTTGGTCCTCACCCCTTGCACTAAAAGTTTACCGGCTTGATTATAGACATTACACGCATCCCAATCAAACTTTACTGCAAAGTCAGTGTCGCACAGCTGGCTAATGCTGAGAAGGTTTTCTTTCAAACCTTTGATGTACAAAACATTCTCTAGCTTAGGAAATCCTGGTAACTCCATAGTACCTCGTCCCATAATTCTAGACTTGCTCCCATCTCCAAAGGTTACTCTACCATCCTTATAATCCTCAAGGTGGTAAAAAATGAGACATCACCTGTAATGTGTCTGGAGCATCCACTATCAAAATACCACTGTGAGGTATTATGTGCTTTGAGAGAAACATGAATACAAGGGCTTTCTTATCTTTCTTAGGCACCCAAGAAGTGGTAACCTTTTGTTTACCCTTATTGTTGTTGGTTTTAGCCGAAACGCGAGGAGCATTAACTGATGGCAAAGACATCCGTCGAAATTCCTCCATCAAACTCTGTGATGTGGCACCTAAAAAATCAACACGCTCTCTCAGACTGGCAAATTTATCTGTATGACATGGTGGAGAAGAAGTACATCATGTTCGACCCAAACTACAGAAAAACTCCCTAAGGTGGCCTTTTCTTTTCCAATATGTACAAAAGAAAACAGTCTTAGGCAGACCTTGGTTTACTTTTCTTGGTCGAACTCTCCTTCGTAGATTTTGGCGATGACCATAAGGAGTAGTAGTAAACTCAGGAACTGATCCAGGTGCAATTTGGGACGTGGAGGCACTGTCATAACCAATTCCCTGCCGATCACCAAAACCTAAAGCGGGGTCGAGGAGCATCTTTCCCATCTTCCCAGATCTGTCCTCGATTTGTACCTTGACTTCCCGTGCTTTCTTAAGATCATGAGTCAGCTGGGCAACAAGGGATTCTAGTTTCTTCCGAGTCTCCACGAAGGAATGGAGCTCACTCGTAAGACTAGCCACTTGTTTAGTCAAGTCCCCTCTCTCTTTCGCAAAATTACTCTCTTTCTCTCTAAATAAACTCTCTTTCTCAACACAGGCAGAATCTCTCTCTCTCTCAGGGCGGTGCAGGTGGAGGACTCTCTCTCTATCGCTTTTCTTAAATCTTCTTCTAAGCCGGTGATTTTAAGAACTAACGCTTTGTTACGCTTTTTAGTTTTAAATGACTCAGAATATAACTCAGCGTAGGCGCGTGGAATATCACTCTCGCTCTCACTTGAGTCATCCTCCCCTTACTCAGATCGATCTCATTGTCGAGGTGTCTCTATGATGCAGCACCCTCATCGTCGTGAGAAGTACTCAATGTGATCATATGACTAGCCATCATGCGGTGACTTATCTCCCGAGTCCACCGACTCGACCTCACTGTCGTCGCTAAGGGTAGGATTAAGGCCCGCTTTCCCTTTATCTCTGTTCAGACGTGTGGCACACTCAAAGGCTATATGACCCCTACCGTCGCACTCATAGCATCTCTCACTGTCTTTCTTAGGAGGGTTATTAACATCTTTCTCATTTTTCTTTTCAAACTTATTTTTCTGAAAATTCTTCTTATCTTTGAAATTTCCACCTTTCTTAAATTTGAGAATTTTCTTAATGTTTTTAGCAAAAAGAGCCAAATCATCTAAGTCAAAATCACACTCAGAATCAGAAGTTTCACTATCTTTCTTTCTAGATGACTCTACTCTCTTTCTTGCCGTCCCCTCACTTTTTCTCTCTTGGGAATTAAGTGCAATTCCCTTATCTTTAGATTTCACAGATTTAGGAAACATGTCAATTTCATATGTTTGCAAGTCTCCTACAAGTTCCTCTAATTTTTGCGTATTTAAATTACCCATTGAATTTAGCACAGTGACTTTAGGGATAAAACGCTTAGGCAATGATCTAAGAATCTTTTTCACAACTCTTGCATTAGGAATATGTTCACCAAGATTAAAGCTAGTATTAACAATGTCAGAAAGCCTAGCATAAAAATCATCAAAACATTCAGTCTCATGCATGGTGATGGTTTCAAATTGAGTTGTCAAATTTTGTAATTTAGATTCTTTCACAGCATTAGTTCCTTTATGGGTAAGTGGCAAAACATCCCATGCCTCTTTTGACGTGGTGCACGTCATGATACGTCGGAACTCATTAGGAGTGATGGATCCGGAAATAGCACTTAAACCCTTAGAGTTAAAAGATGACCATTTAAATTCTTCTTCAGTCCAAGAAGTGACAGGTTTTAAACTGGTCACATTTTCAACAGTGACGGAAGGAGGTGTCCACCCTCTTTCAACTAAAATCCATACACGTTCATCTATGGCCTTTAAAGCAGATCTCATGCGGGCTTTCTAATATGCATAGTTAGTCCTGTCAAAAACTGGCATTTTATTATATGATTTCTCCATTGAACACGCTCTTTTTCAAAAATCAATTTTTCAAAAAATTGATATCTTTTTAGAAAATTTTTGCAGAAATTAGGAATACGCGATAGATTAGCGTAACCTGCTCTGATACCAATTTGAAAGAGTGTGCGCTTGCGTTAAAATAAGAAATTAAATAATCAAACACAGTTTAACCCAATTAGATCCTAAACATGCATCTAGGTGTGATTGAACAAGATGTAAATCATGCAAGAGTATTCAAACTCACACAATTGAGGAAAAATCCCCCAAAGGGGCAAAACCATTTATTTTCACTATAATATTGTAACTTTACAATTTCTCGGATTACAATGAAAATACAAGGGTGACAAAAAATTACCCGCAGGCGTCGGATCTGTAGTCGGCGGTTGGAAGTTTCCCTTTCTAGGAGGGCAGCAATGAAGAAGAAGGTCGGTATTCTCCACAAGGGTATGAACAAAGCAGAGTTTGTGTTCTAGGGTTTCAAAACGATTCACAAATGATTTGGAAATTTGTGTGAATCAAAACATGAGTTTGATAACTCACAAAGGTGAAGACTTTGAGTTTATGAACTCTGAAAATCGCGTGAAGAAGTCTTGCTAAACAAATCCCCGAAGTGGGTTTAAATAGAAATCTTTCAGCCTAAAAAATCTCTACATGATCTGGCTGAGTTTATCCCAGGTGGACCGGTTCGGATCTGAGGCGGATCGATTCTTTTTAAATTTGGCTTTATCGGTTTGCTACCGGTTCGGGGTCTACTGGATATTCAGCAAATGAATCGGTCTGGTAGAGGGGCGGACCGGTCCGAGGTAGAATCGGTTCTTTTTCTCTGGGCGAACCGGTCCGGTCTGATAGACTTTTGATTCCTCCTCTTCTTTGATATTCGGATCCGTTGATGACGATATGAATCTTGAATTTCTTCAACGGTGTAACGGTGTACGACATAACATATATTAATGGGCAAAATGTCCTTACAAAGTACACATGTAACTGTTCACCCTGCACTGGTCGTGACAACAACAAGGGAGACCCTAGGTATGACTTTAACTCCTTGAAAGCCTCATCACACTCTTCACTACATTTGAAGGCCTTTTTGAGAACTTTAAAGAATGGTAAACACTTGTATGTGTCTCTGGACATGAACCTATTCAAAGAAGCCACTCGCCCCGTGAGCCTCTGAACGTCTTTAATGGTCTTTGGGGTCTTCATTTCTAGGAGGGCCTTTATTTTCTCAGGATTGGCCTCAATGCCTCTTTGATTCACGATGAACCCCAAGAATTTCCCTGCTCCAACCCCGAAGACACACTTGGTCGGGTTGAGCTTCATCCGGTACTGATCCATCGTATTAAAGGTCCTCTCAAGGTCTGCCACATGATCCTCTGCCTTCAAACTCTTAGTCAGCATGTCATCTACATAGACCTCCATAGACTTCCCAATTTGGTCTTCAAACATTTTATTTATAAGACACTAATACGTTGCCCCTGCATTCTTCAGGCCAAAGGGCATGACCCTATAACAGTATGTCCCATTGTTGGTAATAAAAGAAGTTTTCTCTAAGTCCCCAGGGCTCATAAAGATCTGGTTGTAACCTGCGATAATGTCTACCATTTGTTCAATGCGGGGGAGATGGAAGCTATCTTTAGGACAATGCTTGTTGAGGTCGGTGAAGTCTACACACATTCTCCACTTCTAGTTGTCTTTTGGGACAATGACTGCATTGGACAACCATTCAGGGTAGATTACCTCTATGATAAACTCGGCATCTTCTAGCTTCTTGACCTCGTCCCTTATGACCTCATATTTTTCTCGAGAGTAAATTTTCCTCTTCTGCTTTACCGACTTTGCACCCTCTACCATGTTGAGATTATGGCACATGATTTCGGGGTCGATCCCCAGCATATCTGCATGACTCCATACAAAGACGCTCTATCTTATCCTTAACAGCTTGATGAGGTCTTTCTTGATGTTTGACTTCAGAGTCTTGCCGACTTGGACAGTTTTTTCCTGCTCATCCTCTTTGAGGATGATGGATTATACCTCTTCCATGGCTTCTCCTTTCTTCAGCTTTGTCTCATCCTTAGGGTCGAGGTTATCAATATTGTAAGTGGTTGTCGCCTTCTTGTGTGCCTCTCTTCCTTCAGCGGAGTTGCAATAGCATTCTCGTGCTGTCGTCTTGTCTCCCTGAACTTCCCCTACCTTGTAAGGGGTTAGAAATTTAATCATCTGATGAACCGTAGATGGCACAACTTCAAACCCCTTGTGGGATACTTGCCCCAGTATAATGTTGTAGACCGAGAAGACATGTTCATCCATCGCAAAGAAACTGACCTTCTTGATGAGCCATCTCGGCCACTCATCCCCCATCCTGACATCGGCCTCATACACTCCAAGGGGATGAACCTTTTCCCCACTGAACCCAATCAATTGGTGATGGTATGGGACGAGTCTAGCATGGTTGAGACCTAAGGCTTTAAAGCATGGCCAAAACATCACATCTGCAGAGCTACCCCCATCTACCAAGATCCTTGGCACCTCGCATCCATGCACCCTGGTAGTGATGACGAGAGGGTCGTCATGTGAGGCTAAGAGGACTTTAAAGTCCATTCTTAAGAACCCCACTATCAGAGTATCCATATCGACCTTCTTCCTCTTTTCTGACTTTGCCTCCAGAGAGGTTGAGTGTACAGCTTTCGTTACTGCCTTGGCTTCAGCTACATGGTCCTTCCTATCTGCGACCTCTGACCCTCCTCCTGCTAGTTCCCCGGAGATCATCCGCACACCGAGAGAGATCATATTAAGTCTCTTGATAGGGCCGTGGTCATCTCTCAAAGGGAGGTCAGGGTCGTCCTCATCATCAGAAGGGTCGTCCCCTCTTTTTGGAGTACCTTCTCTACATACATCACCTCTCTTCTTTCTGGGGTCGTCCCCTCGGCCCCTCTTGAAGGCATTCTTATCAACGTACTTCCTTATCTTCCCTTCTTTTAACATTTTTTCAATCTCATCTTTCAAAGCAAAGCATTTGTTTGTCATGTGGCCATGGTCTTGGTGAAATTCACACCATATGTTTTTGTTCCTCTTATTGGTGGCTGCCCTCAACTTCTCAGTCCACTTCAGGGACCGGTCACTCTTTATCTCATTGAGAATATGTTCACAGCTGACCGTCAGAGGGGTGTAATCAGCGAACTTATCGTTTGTAGACCTCTTCTTCCCCTCTTTGTTCTTCTTATGGTACTTACCCCCACTAGTGCCTCCTTTTTCATCTTCATATTTTGCAGCCATCGCCTCTTCGACATTCATCACCTTTCTTGCTGTCGACATCAATTCAACCATCGTCCTCGGAGGGTCTTCTACAAGCTTCTATAGTAGCTTCCCCTTCTGGAGTCCTCCAATGAGGGCGGTCATGGCTATGCTCTCCTCATAGTCTTCCACCTCTAACTTTTCTTTGTTGAATCTAGCTATGTAGTCTCTTAGACTCTCGTTCTTCCCCTGCTTAACATAGAGCAGGTGTGTGGTCTTCTTCTGTGGCCTTACCCCAAAGTAAAAGTTTTTGATAAACCGGTCTGCCAACTGCTTAAAGATTTTAATGGAGTTTTTTGGAAGAGATATATACCGGACATGTGCAGCCCCAGTCAGAGTGCCAGAAAAGGCACGACACCTCATCTCATCTGAGATAGAGTATATGTATGTCGCTGATTAATACATCTCAATGTGATGGATAGGGTTTGTACTCCCGTCATACCTTGGGGTGACCACAGGTGGCTTAAACTTTGATGGCATTGGGAAGTTGACTATCTTCACCACAAAGGGTGAGCCTATGGAGTATCCTCTCTGAAGAGGGTCCCGTCTCTTCAAAATATCACCAATCTTATCCTCCAGTCACTGGATCGAGTCATTCCTGGTCCTCGTAGGGTCGGCTTGGCCGATGTTATCCCCTGCCGCCTCTTTGAGGTGGACGAATGGTTCTGTTGTGGCAGGACTGTGTCAGTTGTTTACTTCCCCCTGACCGTCGTCCCGTCCTAGGGGTCGGCCCCCGTGGGGTCGTCCATCTTCTGCCTCCCTTCTGGACCTCACAGCACTCCTTGATCTGGATAATTTTTCCCGCAGGTCATTTACTGGGCTCAGCCTCTCAAAGACCGATCCCTTACTTAGGCGATCAAAAGTAGAGCCTCTCGGGCGATCGTCAGGATTTTGCCTTCCACCCTTCCCTCTGCTCTCCTCGAGAGGTCGTACAATATTGTTACAGACCTCATACGGCTCCCAACATTCTATGGGTGCCTCCTCTCCCTCCAGATCGTCATACCTGTCCTCAGGGCAAGGGTTTCCTTGCCTCCCCAAGCGTAGACGCTGGGGGTCAGCAACATCCCTCCGTCGCTGTGGGTGTGGAAAGTCTTTGTGTGGTGCCTGGGGTGGTCCCCTAGCCTCATGCTGCCCTGGAGCCACTGTCGGAGTAACCATCTCAGGTGAGATCCTTGGTGGTCTTAGTATGTTCTGGCTTAGAGCTGTGAACTGCTCCTGCATGATCCGCTGGCCTGCTGCCAGAGACTTCAAGGTTGTCGCCACATCAGCCATCTCAGACTGAGGTGGTGGCTGACTGGAACTAGGTCCTACTCCACTATCCGGTGGAGGAAGTGGTGGTTATGGCATCTCTGGTGCCATGTGTTTGAGCTATGAAGATTTGAACTGAAGAAAAGACTGGTGATCTTGAGAACCTTAATGGGTCTCTTTTAATGGTGAAACATCTCCACACAGGGGGAGAACTGGCTCACCACCAGAGTGCCCAGTGAGGTCAAGCTGTACAAAGTAAGAGATGTCTTCTCATTCCCACAGATGGTGCCAAACTGATGATGCTTAGATTCAGCACCACCAGATAAGTGATGATGAGCTCAAACAGTAGTAACCATGGCAGCCATGGATATATGTATGTATAAGTATATAGAAGAAGGTGAGTATAAGAGGAATAATACAATGATGTATAGTGGTTCAGCCAATTAGGCCTACATCCACTGTGAGTGTGTGATCCACTAAGTATGGGCACTAATTGCCTTGGATACAATGCACATAAGCTCACTTTCTCTCTCTACTGTGTGTACAAGAAGAGTTTCAGCTAGGGTTATAATTATCGATCCCTTTATAGGGTTGTAGGTGACAAGTATATATAAGTCTTGGGGGTGTAGTGTACCCCCCAAGTATGCATGGTGCATGTGAATGATGATCTAGCCAATCCCCTGTTGACACCTGTAGATGCCACCCGTGATTAATTATGACATAATATTCCCTCACGTGAGGGGGTGATATTGTTATAACGATCTTCCACGTGCCATGTGAGCCTCACGCGCACTGTTCCACACATCTCCCAAATCACGCGCTGCGATGATGTCACCCTCGGTCTATAATATGAGGCCGAGGGCAAAGTTCCTTCTGGTAGTGAGTTTGGCCCAATTTGGGCCTCTCGGAGGGACGTTCGGACCATGATGAAGGGTTGGCTCCTTTAAGGGTCGTCTGGGCCTGATGGAGGGGTCGGCCCCTTTCTTGGTCGTCTGATGGAGGGGTCGGCACCTTGGAGGGTCGTCTGGGCCTGATGAGGGGTCGACCCCTTTAAGGGTCGTCTAATATTGGTTGAGAGGTCATCCTGACCCCGTCCAGGTGCAGGACGCCCTCGTCCTGGACGAGGTTATATATGGTTATATCAGTAACTATCCTAAAGTAGTTATAAAAGACAACGTGCAACATCAGAGGAAGGTGATAACTAAAGTGAAGGTGATGATCGGGTTATTTAAAGTAGGCCTTTAAGAGGCCCAACAAAGAAAAAAAGAATTTTTTTTTATAAGAAGAGGACAAAGAAGGCTTTTAAAGTGGAGGATAAAGGAAATCTAAAGGCTACAACCTACAACCTTAAAGGAAAAACTCTAGAAAATCGAAGGAATTTGAAACTTGTAAAAAAATTCTATAGTCCATTCAAAGTTAAATCAATAATAGGAGTTGGTTCTTACAAACTGTAATTAACCCCATGTGTCACAACTGAAGAAAAATGTAAGGGAGAAAGTTATACTTTATCCCGTAACTGCCTCTCGTGGTCAAGGATGAAGGATAAATAGTAGTGGAACATGTGAAAATTTTAGGCGGAGGAATGGTGAAGAGGAACAACATAGCTTTCCCACAAGTGCTTATTCAATGATCAAATTATATCCCTCAGGATTCTAATGGAAGAATTATCAAGCCATCTAGAATTAATTCCCTCATTTGATCCCTAAGGACAAGGATCTCATAAAGGGGAGGTCACTGTCATGGTCCTTATTGTCATATCATTTCAATAAGGAAAATAACTATGTCTTTTAACTCTCTCCACTACTTTAGTGATGTTGTTTTGTATTCTTTTATATTTCTCCTGTATGTTGTAGCGTATTTGATAGAATGAGTTATGGTTCATATACCAAATAGTCCCTCAAATATTTTTTTAATACGCTTTTAATCCAAGTGTTTTTATTTTGCTCCAAAAAATTCTTCACCATTCCGTCGGCACGGACCTTTAAAAATAAGAGAATATAGTTAAATGGGTGCTTGAGGGACTTTTTGGTATAAAATAAAATGCTTGGACTAAATGTGTATTTAATAATGTTTGAGGGAATTTTTGATATTTGATCCATGAGTTAATGAGCTCAGCTAGAGCATGTGACCCGTGTAGTGTCTTTGGAATTTGTTATGAGAGAGAGTCTAATAAATCTTTTATATGTAAAAGATATCTCTTTGAATGTATAAATAAGCTTTGATTTTTATTTTGCTACTCATCTCGAATGAAGATAGGTTGAGTTGTAGATCATCTTTACATATAACTTGATGTATATCTATATTATATATATGTGACTAATAGTATTACTCTTTTTTCCCTCGCTACGCTTTAATAAAATATTCCATCAGTTTAGTCTATAAACATCATTCTGTTCACATATAAAAACTGTCATATTGTTACACCCTGTAAACCTCAAAAACAGATTGGTCAGGTTTATTAAAAAATAATGAAAATATAAAATATCTGATAATATTCTCAGCATATCAAAAAATTAAAACTGAACAATTAATATAAATAGGTAAATAACTACTGATTAAATCAAAACTAACTCTGATACCATATAACCGTCGATAAAAAAACCAACTCTGGAATATAAAATGTAACTCAAATAAATGTCCGAATACAAGTAAGTCGATTGGGAATTAACTATAAAATACAATGGCTCACTAAATCCAAATAAGTACAAAGAATGGATGAGATACACTGCTCGACTCCTACATCCTATGAATAATGAGTAAAACGTCTATTTGGCAATACAACGACCTAAGACCCTGAAAAATAGATATAACAACAACATAAGCAACAAGTTGATGTAGAATATGATTATAACTGGTGTATCAGTGAATTTTAAGTTCTTAGTTACCTAATAAAACAAGCTAAAATAACATACGGTTCTAATTCCATACCCATATGAATAAAGTTCATCTCTTAATTCTTTATTCTTTACTATTCCGATATTAGGTTAATCTCTTACATTATAAATCATATATTGTACGATGGTCTCAAACCTAAGGCACATCTCGCTAAATAACCAAGGTTCCGCCAACAGTCTTATATCCCACGTCTATCGGTCCAGGGCTATCTTCGGTCGCAATGCAATATACACCTCCAATACATAGGATTCAAGAATCCCGAGTCATAAACATTTATTATACATATCTTGTATAAGTCTTATACATCACTACGACAACATATAAATCGATACAACTATCTTTAGTACCACATCACATTATCATATATGGTAGGAGAGATTTTATACGTCTAACATCCACACATAGGTACAACCCCTACAAGTAAAAAGGCTACTCTTACACACGTATATAATGAAGGTATATCCCTAGTGCCTTTGTCGATCACTCGCGTATACTAGGCAGAGTTGTAGGTATTAGGTAGTCCCGTGCCTATAACATGAAAATATCAACAAGGGAAAATCGCTACGCTTTCTCGCCAATCTCATAGACTAGCACACGCATGACTATAAGGTGACCATTGGTCTCATAAATTAAAAACTTTTAAGAAAGTTTCAAAATAATTAATAAAAGTAATTTCTCTCATTAATGTTTTTGTTTTAACTAATAATTTTTTAAATCTTTCTCATACAGCATTTTATGTAAGAAAGGCATGGTATTTCACTTTTTTGTATTCCATAGAGCTTTCCACATAAGCAGGCAGTCTCTATTCAGTTCCTAACTACGGGCTAAATAGAATTTGTCAAATAAAAATACTTCATCGGGTAATAAGAAAAATGGTCATTTGAATAAAACTAGATTGAATTTATGATATTTTATTTATCCCAATTTTGATAAAACTTCATGAAAATTGACACTGGTTTATTAAAATTGACACATATTTCATTCCAACCAATCCTTATTCCATGCAACTTAACATGCATTTCATGAAATCTGGCACTTATTTAATGTATGCTGAATTTTATTTCATTTAAATTGACAGATATTAAAAAATGGGTTTAAGTTAAATATCATATAATTAAATTGGGATTTTGTAAATTTATCCTAAGAAATAAAACAAAACCAATAGCAGAAATAAAAGAAAATATGGTTTAATGAATACAAACATAATGACAATTTGAAAAACTACATCACAACAGGCATGAAAATGGACTAGAATTAAATGTTATTTGAGATATAAAAGTGCACTTTATATATATGAGTGATTGCAAAATAAAGTCATACATGCATAAGTAAAAACAAACAAAAATCAAATACTGTAGAAAATAACAAAAAACATAGTCGGGAACTTTTATTGTTTGTTTTGGCATGGACAAAAAAACACATAATAATTAAAGAAAGGATATAGAAACTCATACACCACTAGTGTAATAGGTAAACATAGACAAAGGTATCTCCATAAAGAGCAAAATTTTATTCTTAATCTTTTAAGAGCCTTCTTTTATACATAAGTAAAATTATTAATATTATATTTATTATTCATACTGGTCTTAATATGATCTTTATTGACAATTATGTTTTTCATATTGTGAAACATTTGTATAGTAAATTTTATCATTAAGTTTTAGGACAAATGATTTATGTATCATCATCGTTTCAATATATGTACCAAATTTGAAATTACACGGCTACAAGCCTCTTGGTCCAGTGGTATAAGGCTGTCACTAGGACAGTCTTGGGGATAGATTGAGTTTGGTCCCCAGTTCGATCCCCGACTCTTTAAATATAATGCTTGGCTAGTGCAAGCCATGAACCGTGAGGATGGATTAGTCGAGGTGCGCTTAAAGCTGACCCGGACACCACGTGATATGATACAATTTTTTTTTATTGGTGACGGTGTTTAAAATTACAGTCTTACATGTCATTAAATGACAAGAAATCTGTATGATAAATCACGTTAGTACAAATAGAACATCTTCATAGTGTTTTAAAAGATCTTATCCTTGTATTTCCTGCCAAACACCACCCCCAAACATAAAATCTCATACATACATATGATTACACTCATTTCCCACGTGATGAATTCATGGAGTCCCAAAACATATAAAACCACATCGCTCATTTATAGTACTCACCATCTAAGCCTGTTCAAAATATATATATATATATATATATATATATATATATATATATATATATCGCGCTGTATTCGCCACAATTATTAGATGGCAAACAAAAAGGACGAACGCGATAGACAAACTCTAAGGCCTAGTTTGGGTGCATAAATTGTTTCTTATGTAAATTGGTTCATTGTGAATTAGTGAACTGTAAATGAGTGGATTTGAAATGAGCAAAATCCAATTTTACGCGATGTTCGGTAATTTAAAATTGATGTTAAGGTTTTATGAAAAAAAATATAAAAACAAATTAGTGACATATTTTATATCTGTTAAAAGCAGTTTTTACAACATATTAAAACATTAAAACAATTTTTATAACAATTTTTAAGAAGTTAGCAAATTTGTTGGCAACTATTTCTCACATAAATAGGTAAGAAAAACTTGTCAACACCTTATGCATAAATGGTGTTGTACACTGACAAATAATGTCACGGAAAATTGTGGTACCAAACAGTCAAAAAGTGAATAAATTTTCATATTTGTTAATTTTCTGTGATTTGACATGACAAATAGGTGCAACCAAACACACCCTTAATAAAAGGATATGGAAACTCATGCACCACTAGTGTCGTAGGTAAATATAGACAAATGTATCACCATTAAGAGCAAAAATTTGCTCTTAATCTTTTTAAGAACCTTCATTTATACAAAAGTAGAATTATTAATATTATATTTATTAGATACTCGTCTTAATATGACCTTTATTAACAATTATGTTTATTTATATAGTAAATTTTATCACTAAGTTTTAGGACAAATAATTTATGTATATTAGTTCTAATATATGTACCAAATTTAAAATAACACGGTTACATGTCAGACAACATATTATTAGTGCATGCTAAGTATTATTGGTGACAATTTTTAAAATTACACTGTTACATGTCAGTAGATGTCACTGAAAATAAAGGGAGTTAGTTGTTGTTGGTTTAAAGAAATTCTGACTGGAGTTAATTGGCTTTCCTTTTTTTAAATAATGTGGTTTTGTACTCCAATGTGCATGTTGTTTGAACACATGGTATAAACACTAAGAAACTGTTGAGAGACAAAAGAAAAATCTAAAAGTGAATAATAGATAAGTGGAGGAATATTTTATTTCAAATGATACAACTTAAAAATCATAGGTGATAAGTTGATCGAATAAAGGAAACATCCCACATCATACAAAACACTTGCAATAAAGGAAACATCCGAGTCTCCTTTAAAGTTCACATAAAACACACATAATACAGGAAAATGGAAAGAAACGCAAATATGAATCTCACGAGAATCAGCGAAGTGATCGATTATTATAACGGGAGACATGGAAATTAAAAGATGATAAGAGGTGTCACTTTGGGGAGTTTTCATCAGTAGGCAGGACCGATGATTCTATTGAAGCGATTGAAGTCTCTACAGTGTGACACCCGACACTGTAGGCATTGCTTCCGGTAAAAATTCCGTCTTCCAAGTGGTACGTAAACTTCTGCCCATCACTAAGAGTATCGTGGCGATCGTACGAGTAAGGAACATCACACATACCGTGTGTCCCTGTCAGAATCACCTTCATCACATGGCCGGGCGTCACAGTAACAGTGAATTCTTTGCTCGCTGTGTTTTCCTTGGAATTTGCTTGACCAGAAAGAGTAGCAAAATTAGTCCCATGCCCAGCAGATGTAACTTGGACAACTTTTCCATCCTGGATGCATGGAAGATGTTCTGCTTTAAAGGTTGCAGGACTGTCAAGCTTCAATGAAGTAGCACAATTGTGGGTGATATTCCATGCCTGGCTTGTATTCTCGGAATAGGAGAACTTGATAACTTGGGTCAGAGGCGAATCTGTCTTGTTCGTGATATATTGGCTCTCTGTTAGGATGGGGGTCTCGTTGTAGACCCTGACGTTGTTTGTGTCAAATTTGACATTATCGATCGTTGTTGTATAGCTACTAGCTATAACCACCATCTTGGTGGCTAACTCTTTTCTGTACTCTTCAAAGCCGGCACTTATTGTGTCGTAGCCGCCAACGTACTTGTCATTTCCAATGTTCTTAAACATGATGACATTTGTTTCCACTTCTTCGGGATAAAACCACGTGTCTAAGTCATTTTCTGATGCATCAGTATAAAAAATAATCCAATCTCCATTCTCCCAAATAGGCCATGCACCCAACCTGCCAGCATACCTCCTCTCGCTCAGGGTCTGAAGACGTACCCTTTGATGTATATCATCTCTTGGAGCCATGAACGTCTCAGCTTTGCCAGGATTCTCTACCGTTTTAAACTCCGGATAAAAGTAGGTCGACCCATAGATGGCGCTGAGATAGGTTCCGTACGTTTGGTGCTTCAAGTAGAAGTATGCTGGAAAAGTATACATTCTCTCTTCTCTCTCTGTCTGTGTATATATAATATGTTTAATGTTTTGTGATTCCCCTCAACTCTAACCTGCTATTTATAGTGAGGATGCTAAGAGTTGACGCGCATTAAAACTACCTAGGGAAGGTTCTCTCTCATTCCATATTAGTTTCTTAACAATTAACAATTTTTCCACACGTCACCTTGATTATGTGCGTGCTTACATCTACTTCAAAATATTTCTTTATTAACACCCATTAATAAAGAGTTGACTTTTTATATATATTTCTTGTTCTTTCATGAACAACTTAGCTCTTGTAATTATTTGGGAGGAAGTCTGCTTTTTATTAACTTTGATTTAGTTTTGGGATAGTATACGTACACGTTAAATTATTCTTGTTATCTTAAAGACTAGTGCTATGCGTACAAAACAATTTTATAAAGTCTCTCCCAAAAGTCATAATTTTTTTTGTTCTAACGGGACTCCATACTACAAGACAATATTTAATAAGTAGGAGAGAGAGTATGTGAAATTCATTTCAGATTTGGAAAAAGTTTTGGGGGAGGTTTTTGTACTCATAGCATTAATCTATCTTAAAATAAGAAGTAATTTTGATATTAAATCTCCTTCAAACAAGTTGCGTGCAATTATCATTGCTTTTGATGGAGAAGATCCATGATAATAGTAATTTGATCGTTTTGACTAATATAAATGAAGGCCCACCCTCTAGATAAAAAAGAAGGTTTTAATTATAAAACACTGACCATAGAGTTTGGTCTTGTTATTTAAGCAAAGAAGCACAGACTCAACACGTAATACGGGATACGACTCGATTCGGAATATGGAATACGTGACTTTTCAAAAGCGTAGGATACGGATACGCTAAGATACGTTAAATATTTATTATTTTATTTCATATATATAAATGGTAAACTTCAATAAAATGAAATTAGAGCAGCAAACAACATTATATTAATGCATCAAACGCCAATTCAAATAAAATCTATAAACATAAATAGAACAACACTAAAAGCTGTTAAGAAAAACACATAAATAAAAATAGAGCAGTTAAGGGAAAAAATGAAAACAAAAAAAATAGTTAAGAAAAACGCATGAAAAAATACAACCCAGGTATTTGGAAAAAAGATCCAAATGAGGTCTAGAAGAGAAAAAAAAATACATAGAGCAGTTAAGGGACAACATTGTTAAGGGAGGAAGAGAAAAAAAAGCTCCAAATAAAGTCAGGAGTGAAAAAAAACATAACATATGGGTTTAAACCCTAGCCGGAATTCCAGATGAGGGGTAATAGGCCGGAATTGAGGCGTAATAGTCACGGAATAAGCTGGAATAGTCTTGGGGTTGAAAACCGTAGTTGTCGGGGGAGTTCTCTTAACCGTCAGAGGAATAGGTCAGATGGTATGAGAGAAAATGAAAACTTAAATGAAAACTTAAACCAGGTAAAGATATTTAGAGTTGTGTTGCAACTTAAAAAAAATTATTTTTATGTTTTTGGCCACAAAACTTTCGTTTTAAAATGTCACAAAGACCCCACGTATCCTAAAACGTATCCTAAATGTATCCAAGCCATTTAAAAATTAAAAAAAAAATGGAATACTCTAGGATTAGCGTACCCCGTATCCTGTACGTGTCCAAAAAAAATTTGCGCCCTCCAGAAAGTATCTCTGCTTCATAGTATTTAAGTTTAAGAAGTTACCTTGAATTTGGCACCATTTATTTTATATCTTTATATAAATGAAAATTTGTGGTTTTAAATAAATTTAAGAATTTTTTATACTCTAGCCCCTCACAAATAATATTTAGCACTAAGTCATAGTCAAACAATTTGTAGACATTTAGGGAGAAACACAAACCTATTTATGCTCCTTGTGCGGACCTTTAAAATAATAGAGTATTAAGTATATAGGTATTTAAGAGATCTAAGTCTTTCAAAAATTGTTTTTAGGTTTTAAGTCCAAAAATTTCCTCCAAGGGTAAAAGCGTAGAAACCTATAAATGTAATGATATGGGAATAAATCATAGGAATCTAATATCTAATAATAAAAATGATGTCTCCATTTATTACCAACCCCTTCACGTTCCACCTTTTTTCATCCTTTAAATGCCCAAAATTAATTTATCTCTTAAGGTAGATTATAACTTTCAAAATCCCAAAAGTTCCGTCCTATATCTCTTCTCTCACCACAAGGTTAATTTTATTTTTCTTACAAAGATTAAGATGACACTTTATTTTAAAAAAATTTAAAAATATTAATCTAATATAGTGGTATACTTATCAACAAATCTGATTAAGATCTACAAAAAGTCAAGGTTATTCGGGTTTTTGAAAAAGTGTATATGTTATAGTGGTATACTTCTCAACATATTTGTTTAACAATTACATAAATCTAGGCTATTCTTTTATTTTTATATAAGTTTCTAATTGTTGACATGGACAAGATAAAAAAGTCTGTTTTTGAAAACTTGGAACCCTATACCAATTTATCATAATTGAATTAAAGTGTGTTTTAAACGTCTACAACAAGATTTTTAAAGCGCCCGCGCATCACGTGGGTTAAAACTAGTTTCCATAATTTTGTCCCCATATGTTGTGTATTTGTGTTAATAATGGCAGAAACTTACTTAACCACCTAGACAGTGTGTAAACCTCTTTATTCAACTAAAAGGAGGTATATATTACGATATATATTAATTTGTATACTTTAGTAGTATTCTAGGCAGCGTGATGCATGGCTGTTATTTAATTACTATACTTTATTGAAATTTTTATAAACAAATTATAAAGAATAGGACAATTAATAATTTTACCAATCAATAAATTTTATAATAATACAATGTTATTTTAATAATGTGATGACCAAATTTTGGTAACAAAACCAATTAATTATAAATATTAATGAATGCCAACGTGTATGAAAATTTGATGACAAGGGCCGTGCCATATCATCAAGGGCAGTCCAATCCGATGCATCCTTATAACCATAGTTTGTCCAAAAAAAGTCTCACGAAGTACAATGGTACAACCAGTAGGTGCATACCCTTCCACTCAAACCCATATTAATGCTGAAATAGTGGTATGTCAAATTTGTGGTATGTTAAATCACATTGTACCAAATTTGTGGTATGTTAAATCGAAAGATACCTCCTTGTATGCATGAGCATTTCACAAGAAGAAATTACATTAATATTAAAATCTAGTGGGGGATTGTTGGATGATTTTAACATTAATGGGTATTAATGGTTAGAGAAAATGAAAGGTTAAAACCATTAATTAGTTGGAATGAGAAAAGACAAAGGAAAGTGGGAAAACCAAAGTCCCACATTGGAAAAGTGTGAAAAAGTTAGTGGGTTAATAAATGCTCTTGTGTCATAAGAGATTACTTATGTGCATTGAAGTGTATGCTACTAGTGTACACCTTAGGTCCAAGGATGGTGCTTTGCACCATCCGCACACACGTGCGTGTGCGCACGTGTGCAAAAGTACAATTGGACGTTTAGGGCGCTTTAGAGGCGCACTTTGCACTTCGCACGTACACATCGTCGCGAGGAGAAGTAGGAGCCTTTGATTTTTGACAACGTCAAAAGATCAAACAGTCCAGATTAAATCCATAATAAATGACACATAATTATAGCGCGAGTGGATCTGAACCGTCGGATTTTGGCGCCACTTCGTTAAGTGTTAATCCGTACAGTCGCACCTTTTTAGTTCAAATCTGGAACGTTCAAAATATAGTTATATATCCAAGGGCCGTGATTAAATGACCTTTGGATGTGGTGTATGTTCATGAACAGACACCACAAGAGGCTATATATAGAAGGTAAAATCATGTCATAATTAAGTCTGAAAAAATTCTCTTTCTCTATTATTTCTTCTTTTCAATTTCATAGAGTATTCTGGGGTATTCTTTAAGTTTGCTACTTGAATAAACCCGTGGATTTGTTGTATCTTGGAGGTAATTTGCTTAGACCCATTACCAAACTCTGTACGAGTGGGGATAAATAATACCTTAAGGCCAGTAGTTTATTACGCCTCAAATCCAATCGTCTGTTCATATTTTCTGCATTATTAAAAAATTCGTCAACAATCTTAAGGTGTTATTTATGGAGGCAGAAAAGAATATGAATATGTTTCTGAATCCCAATGTGCATTTGGACCGCTTTGATGGAACAAATTTCACTCACTGGAAAGGAAAATTATTCTTCCTTCTCATCGTTTTGAAAATTGCATATGTTTTGGATCCTAAACTAGAAGCAATTCTGGAACTAAGAGAAGACGATAATGAAACTGTCAAAGAACAACGGAAGAAATGTGAAGAAGACGAATTGGTGTGTCGTGGGCATATTCTGAATACATTATCTGATCGATTATATGATCTTTACAACTCTATGCAGTATCCACGGGAAATCTGGAATGCTCTTCAATATAAATACAAAACAGAGAAAGAAGGTACGAATAAATTCTTAATTTTGAAATATTTCGAATTCAAAATAAGTGATAACCAAACTGTTTTAGACCAAGTACATGAGTTGCAAATCCTTGTCACAAATCTTCGTGAATTAAAGGTGGAAATTTCTGAATCGTTTAAAGTTGGTGCAATTATTGCAAAATTACCACCAAGTTGGAATGATTGTCGTAAGAAACTCCTACATAAGAAAGACGATATAAGTTTGGAGGAATTACAGAAACATTTAAGAATTGAAGAAGAAACCAGATCCCGTGATCAAACAAATGTTTCTCATAATTCCACCAAAGTTAACTTTGTTGAAGGAAAGACATATCATAAGAACTTCAAACCTAATGGTAAGAAGTTCAAGAAAAATAATTCCAATAAGAAACAGTCCAATGGGGCTTGTTTCAATTGTGGCAAAAATGGCCACTATGCCCGTGATTGTAGAAACAAGAAACAAAAGATAGATGTTACTGAATCCAATAATACAAACAATGAAAATGTGGTGGATAATAATATCGAGGATCATGTAGCAATGGTATCGACCATGCAAATTGGTATGATTACCGAACTAAACATGGCGGCAATAACGAAGTCTTCTGACTGGTGGCTCGACTCTGGGGCTACCATACATGTCTGCAATGATAAATCATTGTACTCGGCATATGAAAATGTAGAGGACGGTCAAGAGGTTCTAATGGGGAATCATAATTCTGCCAAAGTTCTGGGAAAAGGAAACGTTGAACTACAATTCACATCTGGAAAGAAGTTGACATTGACAAATGTTCTGCATGTACCAGAAATTCGAAAAAATCTAGTGTCTGGAAGTTTGATTTGTAAAAGTGGCATTAAAGCCATCTTTGAGTCTGATAAGTTAATTCTGTCTAAGAATGGAGAATTTGTTGGGAAAGGGTATGCTTGTGATGGAATGTTCAAACTCAGTATTTTTATTAATAATATGAATAATTATGCTTATATTGTTGAGTCTTTTGATGTTTGGCATGCTAGATTAGCGCATTTAAATTTTAGATCATTGAAATACATGTCTAAACATAAATTAATAACTTGTGATAGTAATTCTCATGAAAAATGTGAAATCTGTATCCAAGCAAAATTAACAAAAAGACATTTTCCTAAAGTCGAACGAAGTACTGAATTATTAGAATTAGTTCATTCTGATATATGTGAATAAAATAGTATTTTAACTAGAGGCGGAAAAAGATACTTTATTACATTCATTTATGATTGTTCAAAATTCACATATGTATATTTGATAAGACATAAGGATGAAGCTTTTTAAATGTTTAAATGTTTTAAAGCATAAGTTGAAAATCAAAAGGAAAAGAAAATTAAAATTCTTCGTAGTGATAGAGGGGGAGAGTATTTTCCAATTGAATTTGACTCATTTTGTGAAGAACATGGAACAATACATCAAAGAACTGCCCCTTATACTCCCCAGCAAAATGGTTTGCCTGAAAGAAAGAGTAGGACTCTTACTAATATGATTAACTCTATGTTGATTAATTCAAACTTACCAAACAATTTGTGGGGAGAAGCTTTACTCACCGCTTGTCATTTACACAACAGAATTCCATCAATGAAAACACATGTTTCTCCATACGAGGTATGGAAGAACCGAAAACCAAATCTGGACTACCTAAGGGTCTGGGGTTGTTAGCTTTCTATAGAATTTATGACCCGAAAAGTTCAAAGTTGGGTGCAAGAGGAATTAAAAGGTTTTCATAGGATACGCGGAAAATTCTAAGGCATATAGGTTGTTGGACTTAAATTCTAATTTTGTAATTGAATCAAGGGATGTTGAATTTATTGAAAATAAATTTTATAAAGATTTATGTGTCGAATTAGATGCCAATCCTGATACATCCACTAGGTTGATTCCTAGACATCAATTAATAATAAAAGGAATGGACCCGTAGCAGAAATAGAACCTAGAAGAAGTCAGCGTGCTAGAAAAGAAAAATCTTTTGGCCCTGATTTTATTTCATCTCAAGCCTTAGACTTTTTGGTTGAAGGAGATAGAGATAATATTTTTAATAAAATGCCCATTTTACTTAACGGAGAAGAAGATTTCTAAAACCTTTAAGGAAGCAATGACTTCAAGAGATGTTTCTTTTTGGAAAGAAGCTATTAATGATGAGATGGATTCAATTCTATCAAATCAGACATGGGTTTTAGTGAACTTGCTACAAGGATCACAATCTATTAGTAGTAAATGGGTATTTAGAAGAAAATACAATACCGATCGTTCTATTCAAACCTTTAAGGCTAGATTGGTAGCAAAAGGTTTTAAACAAAGGAAAGGGATTGACTATTTCGATACTTATGCACTTGTTGCTAGAATTACATCCATACGTGTTTTGGGGGTACTAATTTGAATAACAATCTTTTTCGATTTCACATTTTTTACCCCTGAGATTCCTTATCCGAATTTAGAGGACTCAAAAACTTATTTTGTTCCTTATTCATAACACCGTAATCTCCATTTGAAATAATATTTTGAGCCACACGTGGAGCCTTCACATGTGAAGGAACATCCATTGGGTTGTTCTCCACGAAATAAAGAGGTAAGCTCGCAATTTCTAAAGGATTATTCTCGTTCAAATAAATATTTTGTTTAGCTCCTTTAATTCCAGTTGACTCGTCATCTTTACCAACTAATTCATAACCTTTTTGAACAGTCAAAGAGTAGTCAGAATCCTCTTTCAGAAAATCGAGGATTTTCTGATTATCAATTTGAACTGGAACTCCGACCACCTCTTTGGACTAAACAAGTTTTTCGGTACCTGCTTTTATGCCATTTATAACTTATTAACTCTCTTAAGGGATTTGATGTTAATCAAGAATCTTTGAAAGTAGATACATTTTTTTAGAATCATTAACCCGATCACTCCATTTCCTTCATAGCCATGAGAGCCCCGATGCAATATTTTAACAGAGGTCGTTTTAGAAATAATAGAGGAACATGATCTGATTATCAACAACAATCTTATAATTTTTGTGGAAGGTTTTAGACCACCAGGTCACTATAACACATCGTATCCTTCAAATAGCCAAGTGCCAAATCCATCCAATTAAGTCCCCTCATTTTCTATATTGTCCACATCGGCACTGCCATATCATCAAGGGCAGTCCAATCCAATGCATCCTTATAACCATAGTTTGTCCAAAAAAGTCTCAGGAAGTACAATGGTACAACCAATAGGTGCATACCCTTCCACTCAAACCCATATTAATGCTGAAATAGTGGTATGTCAAATTTGTGGTATGTCAAATCACATTGTACCAAATTGTTTTTATCATTGGGACTACTCTTCTCAAGCCCCAAAACAAAATCCAACTGTCATGACAACCAAAAATTATGAGTCTCAAGTGGACAATCCGCTTTAGAAAACTTCTCGCTTTTATCATGTTTAGAAGATTCAAATTTCTTAAAATCATTTTTAACTTTATCTTTGTTAAATTTAAGAAATTTTCTAAATTTACGAGCAAACAAAGCCATATCTTCCGAGTCACTATCACTATCGCTCTCTACTACTTGTTTAACCTCTTTGCGGGCTTTTAAAGCAACGCCCTTTTCAATTTTCTTTTCAGTTTTAGAGGGAAACATATCGAGTTCATAGGTTTGTAAATCACCTACAAGCTCTTCTAATTTCGTAGAGGCTAAAGTGGGTAAAGAATTTAAAACGGTCACCTTTGGAATAAATCTATCGGGTAGTGACCTCAAAATTTTCTTTACAATACGGTCGTCAGGTATTTTCTCTCCCAAGTTAAAGGATGAATTGACAATATCAGAAAGTCTAGCATAAAATTTATCAAAAGTTTCTTTTTCATCCATTTTGATAGTTTCAAATTGAGTGGTGAGGTTTTGGAGTTTAGAAGCTTTAACGACACTAGTTCCTTCATGAGTTAATTGTAAAATATCCCAAGATTCTTTAGCGGTTTCACACGTCATAATACGTCGGAATTCATCCGGTGCGACAGCGCTAAATAAGGCATTTAAACCACGGGAATTAAAATTCGCTAGCTTAAACTCATTTTCAGTCCATCTATCGACGGGTTTGGGAACTTGTTCATTTTCAATTAAATGTGTTGGTGGAGTCCAACCGTTAACAACAGACATCCAAACACGTTCATCGATAGATTTAAGTGCTGATTTCATTCGCGCTTTCCAATACGCGTAGTTAGAACCATCAAAAATAGGAAATTTTGAAAATGGGGAAAAATCCATTTTAGCCAAAAATTAAAGAATCTTAACGAAATAATTTATCGTTTTTGGCTCTGATACCAATTTGTAAACGCAAATGTTTATGGATTCCCGGATTTTAAATTTTCTTCAATTAAAATGTAATTTCCTTTTTAAATAAATGCGGAAGCGTTGAGATGGTTTTAACAAATAAACAAAGTCGGGTCTTAATATCTTCAAAACGAATTAAACAACATAATTCAAGTCCTAGAATTTGCCTAAGTCATTATTAACAATTATATTCAAAGTTAGGAGAAACCAATTTTAGCAAGTGACTTGAATAAACCAAATTTACCCAATATTTAATTTAAGTCCCAAATAAAATGAGTGTGATAATTAAACCGAATTTTATCTTGAATTAAACCTAAAGCATGCGTTCTAAATGATGTGCAAGATAAAATAAACACAGTCACACTACACCGCGATATACGAGGAAAAACCCACTAACGGGAAAAAACCTCGGGACGGCCCTAGCCTCAAATCCACTAAAAATGGTATTACAAAATACAAGACAAAAGACTTACTTCCTAAACTCGAACCCTCTCAAGCCGTGATGCTCCTTCTTGTATCAACCTCCAATTAGCGGATAACCAACGGAGCTCCACCGTGGTTTCGGAATACACCGATAGGACTTTAAACGGTCACCGTCACCCGAACATGGAGCCTTTCTCCAAACGGGTAGAATCTCAACAAAGGTCTTCTTTGTGATGGGGTGTAGAAGCAAACCCGAAACGTCTCTTGAATTCGGTAGAGATAACCGGTGCCAAAAACTCCAAGTAAGGATATGTATATATAGAACTTGGAATAAACAACAATGGGTGTAAACTAGAGTGTGTATGAATTTTCCATTAAAAATTAACACTCAAAACATGAACATTTTCCCTAATTAAATTTGCTCTCAAACTCTCTCTAAGAGTTGGATATGGAATGGAAAAGTTGTCTTGGAAAATGTGTTTCCCGCACATGATAATGCATGAAAAAGTTGGTTGAAAACCAAGTGGAGAAGTGGGGAAAAAACTGTCAAAAACTGCTGAAAACCGTTCCCGTCTGACGTCTCGTTCGAACGAACTTGACTCTCGTTCGAACGAGACTTCTAACGATCGACCAGCCTGGGCTCGTTAGAATCTCGTTAGATATCTCGTTAGAACGAAATCTCGTTCGAACGACATATCGAACGACATATCGAACGACTGTCCAGAATAGGGTCGTTGGCAAACTCGTTCGAACGAACTTGGTTCGAACGACAAAACTCGTTCGAAAGAAACCTGGTTCGAACGAAACCTGGTTCGAACGAAAAAACTCATTCGAACGACATTTCAAACGAACGACCAGAAAGACTTAAAAATTTGATTTTGGCCCAGAAACTTTTATAAACTTTTATATACTTATTTTTAAGTTTCTAATTGATTCTTTCTGAAAAATAAAATGCAGTTTTAATTCACCTAACACCCAATACAAATTGTTCCAAGCTCCTATATACATATAAATACATTCATACCTTGGGAGCATGGAACCTAAGTTGATGACGTACAAACGAGGCACATAAACTACGGCATGTTGATGATGCTTTATATTCTTTGCCACTACGTCTTCAACAAACACTTCATAGGTCTTGAATATTACAATTAAATAAAATCCTATGAAAAAATGTTTTTGTCCGGAATTGAGCCAAAACTATAAGAGGACTCAATTGGAAATTTGTGTCCTTACAAATCTCCCCCTTTGGCTATTCCGGGACAAAAACCAAACAAAAATCCTAAAGGGCCGTCAAGCTCTACTAGACTCAAAACATAACCCGCCCAATCTTGACTCAACCCAAGGACTAAACTCTTTGCCATAGAAAGATGCCACTTTAGTAGAATACCTGCACACTTAAGCAAACTCATCAAATGCATAGGGAATATCAAAGTATTAAATGCAATTTATTAATTACTCCCCCTAAATTAATTCTCCCTTTTAAACACATGAGCTACTTAGAAAGACGTCTCCCCCTAAGATAAATGTCCCCCAAACGAAGATACGATAATAATAGGATTAGATACCATTTCTCCCCCTATCATCATTCTCCCCCTTTTTGTTCGGGAATAGGCAAAGGATAAAGAACTAATAAACCGCATGGGAAAGCTTAAAGTGTTAAGACATGAAAGCATATGGGCAATTTAAAAGCAAGGCAAAGATAAACAAATATCATATATATATATACTATAAATATACCAATAAGTACGAGCATATATAGATAGATATAAACACACACATGACACAAAATACAATAAGTTTGCACACTCGTATGGCAAAAAATGTGTCATATGGAAACGGAAGTGTAGGGTTGTGAACTAGCAACAATTAAATTTAGACCCAAACACTTAAGAAACGTTCACGGAGTTCTCATTTGATTGCAAACTTTATCACATTTAAATATAACCTCATGTGACAATATAAAGATTGAACTCAATGAACAAACATACACAATGCATACAAGCCTAGCATGATGATGATTCTACAAATCAAATAGAGTCATGACATTAAAGACAACTATGATAAACGGGCATTGTGCAAACCGTTGATATACCATCCAATTCTCCCTCAATGAGCATATATATTTTTTGTTTGTGAATGAATATATCAAACAAACATAGGCCTTGGCAATTGCTTTTTGTTTAATGCCAAATATTATGTTTTTAGGCCTTTGGATCACGTATTTCTTTTAGATCCAATCAACGGTGGCTTACTATCGCAAAGGACTTAATTCATCCTTTCGGAGCCCTTCCCCGTGCATATATTAATTTATCATGTTTTCATTTTTCGCACAAATCTCACATGCAACGGATTTTGACATGCACTAGTCCTCCTAGGTCATAGATATGTAGATGACTAGATTGATAGGAGAACACCTCAAAAAGCTCAAATATAACATGTGACATTTAAGATTTCAAAAGAGCTCGTGCATGTGTGAATAGAGGCATATGAAAATAGAATCCATTTAATCAATACAAAATCCAACTACTCCATAAAAAATATGGTAAAGAACATTTTAAGGATTGAAAATCTAAACCAAAAGTTCTAGCCACATGGAAGCGTAAACGATAGGATTCAAACACAAATATATGCCACATAAAGTGTGTCAAACAAAAATACACACAAAACAAAATCTTTTTGAGTTTTTAACTTTTTAATCAAAAATAAATATTTACTCAAAAGGACAAACAAAACTCATTTGTATTTTTCATTAAGCTTAAATGAAATAAATAAAACACAAATGATAAACAAAAATCTTTTTATATTATGCAGTCAATTCAAACACAAAATATAATACAAAAAGATAAACAAGTCATAATTTCTAGCATGTGATATGAAATAAGGCAATGACTAGAAAATGACTAAACAAGCATACATTTAGCATATGAATATAGCATGAAGTACAAATGCTAAAGTATGCAAACACTAACACATTCATCCATTAGATTTAGCAAGGGAGGAAGGATGTGAAAGTAAATGAGAATCAAAATCCCTATTTTGTAAGGCAACCAAGTCGGATTTCCTAACCCAAATTAATGAAGAATTACTATCTTGGGGTGTAGGAACGTTAGCTATCGTGGTTACTTTACTATGGGATTTTCTAGGAATTCGTTTATGATCTAAACAAAATTTCCTAAGATGACCTTGTCGACCACAAAGTGTACAAGTAAGAATATGTCGAAAAGATTTATCTAAGGAGGGATCATTAAATGTATTCCTAGAAGATTCTCCTAAAACATTGGTTTTGACTTTAGGGTTAAAATCATTACAAGAATTGAACCCTAAACCAAAAGTGTCATTTTTAATTTGGACCGTTCCTAACATTTTATCTAGTTTTTCCGAACGACACTCCAAATCAAATTTGACATTACTAGAATCTTTTAATTTATTTTCCAATTCTAAAATTTTAGATTCTAGTAAAACATTTCGCTCTTCAAAAGCAAGAAGCTCCTTTTTCAAGGATTCCATTAAACCCCTAAGGCTATCTCTCTAGCCTTCTACATAGTTAAGCTTGTCTTGAAGAGTCCTCTCATGTGTCCTAAGGTCTTCTATTAAGGCACTTTCATCAATGACCTTGACACTCTCTCTTAAACTCGCTTCTAACTTCAAATTAGCTCTTTTCAATTTAATAGATTCTTTATATAATTCATGAAAAGCATTTTGAAGTTCACTCATCTCAACCTCATCTTCATTTTCACTCTCTCTTTCTTCTTCACTCTCACTATCATCAAAAATAAGAGAATCATGTACAATGACCTTGGAAGTGGCATGTGCTATAATTTCATCATTCGATGAGTTCTCATTATCACTCACATGTGCCATAAAAGCCACAAAATTTTTCTTAGTGGGGGATTCGGGCTTCTCTTCCTTATCACTATCACTAAGGGTCGCATTATATGAAATGGGTCGTTTACCCTCTTTCCTTAGTTTAGTGGGGCACTCATAAGCCCTATGGCCATAACCTTCACAACCAAAACATTTATTAGACTCGTCCCTATCAACATTTTCATTACTAGGTTTAGGGATCTTCTCGGCTTTAGAAAACTTCTCGCTTTTATCATGTTTAGAAGATTCAAATTTCTTAAAATCATTTTTAACTTTATCTTTGTTAAATTTAAGAAATTTTCTAAATTTACGAGCAAACAAAGCCATATCTTCCGAGTCACTATCACTATCGCTCTCTACTACTTGTTTAACCTCTTTGCGGGCTTTTAAAGCAACGCCCTTTTCAATTTTCTTTTCAGTTTTAGAGGGAAACATATCGAGTTCATAGGTTTGTAAATCACCTACAAGCTCTTCTAATTTCGTAGAGGCTAAAGTGGGTAAAGAATTTAAAACGGTCACCTTTGGAATAAATCTATCGGGTAGTGACCTCAAAATTTTCTTTACAACACGGTCGTCAGGTATTTTCTCTCCCAAGTTAAAGGATGAATTGACAATATCAGAAAGTCTAGCATAAAATTTATCAAAAGTTTCTTTTTCATCCATTTTGATAGTTTCAAATTGAGTGGTGAGGTTTTGGAGTTTAGAAACTTTAACGACACTAGTTCCTTCATGAGTTAATTGTAAAATATCCCAAGCTTCTTTAGCGGTTTCACACGTCATAATACGTCGGAATTCATCCGGTGCGACAGCGCTAAATAAGGCATTTAAACCACGGGAATTAAAATTCGCTAGCTTAAACTCATTTTCAGTCCATCTATCGACGGGTTTGGGAACTTGTTCATTTTCAATTAAATGTGTTGGTGGAGTCCAACCGTTAACAACAGACATCCAAACACGTTCATCGATAGATTTAAGTGCCGATTTCATTCGCACTTTCCAATACGCGTAGTTAGAACCATCAAAAATAGGAAATTTTGAAAATGGGGAAAAATCCATTTTAGCCAAAAATTAAAGAATCTTAACGAAATAATTTATCGTTTTTGGCTCTGATACCAATTTGTAAACGCAAATGTTTATGGATTCCCGGATTTTAAATTTTCTTCAATTAAAATGTAATTTCCTTTTTAAATAAATGCGGAAGCGTTGAGATGGTTTTAACAAATAAACAAGGCCGGGTCTTAATATCTTCAAAACGAATTAAACAACATAATTCAAGTCCTAGAATTTGCCTAAGTCATGATTAACAATTATATCCAAAGTTAGGAGAAACCAATTTTAGCAAGTGACTTGAATAAACCAAATTTACCCAATATTTAATTTAAGTCCCAAATAAAATGAGTGTGATAATTAAACCAAATTTTATCTTGAATTAAACCTAAAGCATGCGTTCTAAATGATGTGCAAGATAAAATAAACACAGTCACACTACACCGCGATATACGAGGAAAAACCCACTAACGGGAAAAAACCTCGGGACGGCCCTAGCCTCAAATCCACTAAAAATGGTATTACAAAATACAAGACAAAAGACTTACTTCCTAAACTCGAACCCTCTCAAGCCGTGATGCTCCTTCTTGTATCAACCTCCAATTAGCGGATAACCAACGGAGCTCCACCGTGGTCTCGGAATACACCGATAGGACTTTAAACGGTCACCGTCACCCGAACATGGAGCCTTTCTCCAAACGGGTAGAATCTCAACAAAGGTCTTCTTTGTGATGGGGTGTAGAAGCAAACCCGAAACGTCTCTTGAATTCGGTAGAGATAACCGGTGCCAAAAACTCCAAGTAAGGATATGTATATATAGAACTTGGAATAAACAACAATGGGTGTAAACTAGAGTGTGTATGAATTTTCCATTAAAAATTAACACTCAAAACATGAACATTTTCCCTAATTAAATTTGCTCTCAAACTCTCTCTAAGAGTTGGATATGGAATGGAAAAGTTGTCTTGGAAAATGTGTTTCCCGCACATGATAATGCATGAAAAAGTTGGTTGAAAACCAAGTGGAGAAGTGGGGAAAAAACTGTCAAAAACTGCTGAAAACCGTTCCCGCCTGACGTCTCGTTCGAACGAACTTGACTCTCGTTCGAACGAGACTTCTAACGAGCGACCAGCCTGGGCTCATTAGAATCTCGTTAGATATCTCGTTAGAACGAAATCTCGTTCGAACGACATATCGAACGACATATCGAACGACTGTCCAGAATAGGGTCGTTGGCAAACTCGTTCGAACGAACTTGGTTCGAACGACAAAACTCGTTCGAACGAAACCTGGTTCGAACGAAAAAACTCGTTCGAACGACATTTCAAACGAACGACCAGAAAGACTTAAAAATTTGATTTTGGCCCAGAAACTTTTATAAACTTTTATATACTTATTTTTAAGTTTCTAATTGATTCTTTCTGAAAAATAAAATGCAGTTTTAATTCACCTAACACCCAATACAAATTGTTCCAAGCTCCTATATACATATAAATACATTCATACCTTGGGAGCATGGAACCTAAGTTGATGACGTACAAACGAGGCACATAAACTACGGCATGTTGATGATGCTTTATATTCTTTATCGCTACGTCTTCAACAAACACTTCATAGGTCTTGAATATTACAATTAAATAAAATCCTATGAAAAAATATTTTTGTCCGGAATTGAGCCAAAACTATAAGAGGACTCAAATGGAAATTTGTGTCCTTACAGATTAGGACATCCTCAAGCAAAGTCTTTAAAGTTTTTAAATAAAAGTCATGTTCTACATGTGGATCATTGGAATAAATTACCTAGTAATTGTTCTAGTTGTCAATTAGGAAAGAGTTATAAACTTTCATTTGGATTAAATGACAAATTTCTGAAATTCCATTTGAAAAGATTCATTGTGATTTATGGGGCCCTGCTCCTATTGCTTCATCTCAAGGTTGCAAATTTTATGTTATTTTTGTGGATGATTGTACTAGGTTTATTTGGCTATATCCATTGAAAAATAAATTTGATTTTAATTGGGTATTTCTCATTTTTCACAAAATGATTAAAAATCAGTTTGACAAGAAAATAAAAATATTTCAATGTGATGATGGTGGTGAATTCGCTAGTCATGATTTTATTAATTATCTTGAACAACAAGGCATTGTCCATCATATATCGTGTCGTAGAACTCCTGAACAAAGTGGTATTACTGAACCCAAACACCGCCATATTGTTGAGACTAGATTAACTTTATTATTTCATGTCAATCTTTCGATGTTTCTCTAGGTTGAAGCCTTTTTAACTGCTACTTACCTAATAAATCGGTTAACCTCTGAACCATTTAAAAAATTTACTCCATTTTTTAAACTCTATGGTTCCCACCCGAATTATTCTATCTTTCGAACTTTTGGGTGTCGTTGTTTTCCTTATCTTCGAAACAAAATTCAAAATAAATTTCAACCAAAGTCATATCCTTGTATTTTTATTGGGTAAGGTAGCATTCAGAAGGGTTATCATTGCTATCATCCTATTAGAAAACTTATTTTCATTTCAAGGCATGTTATTTTTTATGAAAATATTTTTTCTTATCTCACTACTAAAAATAATTTGCCACATCTGAACCCACTCATATGATGACCTATACTGAATGTTTAATTCAACTTACTTCCCCTAGCACTACTACCCTACCCACTCAACGTACTCCAATTGTCTCACCTGTTTTACCTGCCATCCTACCATATGATGTACCGTCCTTACCTACTGCCACTATCCTTCCTCCCATACCAACCGAGTCTTTGAGAAATACTCCTCTAACTAATTTGTCCAATCATCTGCTCTAAGTACACCTATTATTGCATCTTTACCATAGTCTTCTCCGATCACTTACCTATTATGTCATCTTCCCCATCTCTTTCCTCTCACACCTCTCCTATATCACTCCTTCATCCACATAACCCAATCCAAAGTGATTTTCACCAGCGTCCACTTGATCTTATAGTAGACCTTCCACTCTCATTAGTTCATCTACCTACAGCTTGACCTTCACCATCACCTTCCCCAAACTACCATCCCATGATCACTCGCTCCAAAAGAACTCTCATTGCCCTGTTGGCCAGTACCATTCTTACTAAACCAAGATCATTTTGACAGACTTTTTTATTTTTGGAATGGGTTCTTTCCATGCAATCTGAGATTTCTGCACTCCATAACAATAACACTTGAATATTGGTTCCTTTTTCTTTAAATATGCATGTTATAGGCTCCAAATGGTTATATCGTACCAAATTGCACTCTGATGGTATGTTGGATAAATTTAAAGCTCAACTTTTTGCTCAAGGTTTCAACCAAATTGAAGGAGTTGATTTTGGTGAGACTTTTAGTCCAACTGTTACACCGGTCACCATACGCACTGTGCTCTCTCTTGATCTAACTAAGAAATGGTCTTTAAAATAATTGGATATTAAAAATGCATTCCTCTATGGTTTTCTTACTGAGGATGTTTATATGCAGTAACTTCTGGGCTTTGAGGATCCTTGATTTCTTGGTTATATTTGCAAGCTTCAGAAGGATATTTATGGACTTAAAAAGGCTCCTCGTGCATGCGTTGATCGTATTTGCATGTTTTTGCTATATTTGGGCTTTATTTGTATCAAAGATAACTCCTCCTTGTTTGGGTTACATACATCTGGTGGTACGATCCTTATTCTTCTTCTTTATGTTGATGACATCAATCTCGCAAGTAGCAGTACCTCTCTTCTCACTTTCCTCAATTCTAAATTGCCTTTGGAATTTTCTTTTACTAATTTAGGAGATTTTCATTAATTTTTGGGTATTGAAATCACACCATTTTCAGGTGGTTTATTTTTGTCACAACATCGTTATATTGATACCTTACTTCAAAAGGTGAATATGGTTGATTTCCATTCTATTCAGTCACCTCTTCCCACTAAATCTGCACTATCTTATATAGTCCCTTATAATGATCCAACTGCGTTTCGATATCTTGTTTATGCCCTTTAATATTTAACTTTAAGTCATCCGAATATTACTCATGTTGTCAACAATATTTGTCAACCCATGAATTCTCCCACCACTACCAACTTGGATCAAGTTAAGCCCCTATTATGTTACTTGGGTGGCACTTCTACTTTTGGACTTCGCCTTCTTTCTCAGCCCTTCTTAAATTTGTATGTATATTCTGACGCTGATTGGGTGGGTTGTCCCAGTATTGGACGTTCAACTTCTGGTTTTTGTATGTTCTTGGGTGCTAATTGTATATCGTGGTGTTCCAAAAAGCAGCCTATTGTTGCTCGCTCGAGTTGTGAGGCCGAATATCGATCTCTTTCTAGTGTTTTAGTCGAACTTATGTGGATTATGTATGTTCTATGTGATATTGGTATTTCTGTTTCTCATTCTCTAGTTCTATTTTGTGATAGTTTAAGTGACCTTTACATGATGGTTAATGCTCGGACTAATCATCTTGAATTAGATTATCACCCTGTTTGTCAAAAAGTGGCTCAAGGAACTCTTGTCACGCATTTTGTTCCCTTTTCTCATCAACTTGCTCACATTTTAACCAAACAGTTATGCACTCCTTTTTTTATATCACTTAGCTATAAGCATGGGATGTCCTCTTGATCCCACCTCACTTGAGGGGGGGGGGGGTGTTAAGGATATTACAACTACTTCTCAGTAGAAGTTTCCAACAGTTGCATGCTAGTATGGATTGGACTTATTCCACATAAAGTCTCTCTTTGATATTTACGCAAGTTTTTTATTATACTAAAGCTGGTAGTTATCCTATATAGTTGGAGACTACTTGGTCTAAGTAGTTCCTATCTTTTATCTGTTAGTTACACCATAGCTTGTGTATTTATTCACTACGTTAACTTTTTCTTGATTAATGAAATACAAAAGCACTAATTCTTGTTATTAGTTTATTTATCTCTTGAAGATCTCCTTATTGATTCACCTCACTTCTCTTTCTTCTTCAATATCACTTTTCACCTTCCAAGTTCCAGCTATAAATGGTATAACCTTTTAAACTAAAACTATGTTTACCTTCGTTACAAATTTGGTTGTCCAAAGAAACTGACGACAATTCATAGCATCTTGCAAGTTTACCATAATTTACTCATTATACTAAGGACTAAATATCACAAGTCCTACAATATACTTGTACTAGAAATCGATTACGTGTTGTCTTATTTATTTAAGAAACATAACCTTTCTTCACCTTAGTATATTCTTAGTATATGTTTAAATTAGGATTAAACTTGAACGTGCATTGTTCAGTTACTCTCATTATTCCTTAAAATATTATATGAAAAAATATTAAACTACAACACATGTTCGTATTGCACTATATCAAATAACAGTAGGGGCTCCATAAACTTAAAATTCAAATTTGGAAACTCAAGTTCTAAGTGGGTTATGCTGACCATCTCACATGATTGTTTGAAACATTAAAATATTGAAACTCACAGCAACTAATTATTTATTATTTTAATATTTTAATCAATCAGGCGAGAGGATATCAATACCCTTTTTGAAATTGAGTGTCCAAATTTAAACTCAAAAAATTAATAAGGCATGCCAATCATGCTGGAAACGTTCTACATAAAAAAAAGTTTGAAGAAGAGAAATTTTTAATTATTAATTTACACGCTCTGGGGTACGGGTGTTTAGAACTATGACATTGGCTCCTTACAATAAGGGAGGTTTTATTTCAACCCACCTACTTTTTCTAACCACCCCAATTTTAGTATACCCCCACTGTTGGGTTGATTTTCTATTTATCCAACCCACCCCATTAGGTGTTTTAAATGAAAATCAAAATATATTTTAAATGCACATGAAAACACTCTAAATTATTTAATCTTTTTCCACTTTTTTTCATAGGTTTTCTCTATTTTGAAAATTTTCACGTTTTCAACAAAATTGCTTGCTTTATTATTTTTTTCTTTTTTTGCTTCCTCTTGGTTTCTTTCTTATTTATTTTTATTATATATTAGTAAATTTTTCTTTGCTCTTTCTTTTTTTGATTCTATTTTTGCACCATGTAAAGCACGCACAATACACGAAAATTTAGCTTAAAATAATGAAAAAATATACGTGTAGTTTGCATTATACGAAATATATTTGTAATTTTCATAAATATAATATTAAAACTTTTCATTTTCTTCTTAAATCACAAAATAATGAAAAATAACATTAGGGGCCTTGACAGTTTAAGGGCCCTCGGTGGCGGCCTAAACCGCTAATAGTCAGGTCGACTTAGTGGTGTGGCAATGTCATGAGGCGACCTTGTAGAAAAAATTGTTAAAAATACTATTGTGGCAGTGTCACGTCATTGCCATTGTTAATTTAGTTATGTCACACTCGTTGATTCACTTTTCAGTGTTTTTACTATTACACAACTAATGTCACTATTGAGTTGTTTGTTAATCTTGAAAATAAGGTGATTTAAATATTGCATATAATAATATAACTTTTTTAATAACTAAATATTATTTATCTTAAAATATCTTATTAAAACTAATATTTAAAAGTAGTGATGTTAAAGGAAATTTATATCTACATTTCGAGAGGAAAGAATGAAGAAGTGTGATGCTTGAAGATTGTGTTGGTCGTTTTCCAAATTTGAGAAGAAAGTGTTGTGTCTTAGTAATTTTTTGGAGTGGGAATATCGCCACCCAAAATTATATATTCAATGTTGAAAATAGTTAATTTGAGGTGGGTTGTATGTAAAAATAGTAGTGTTTTTTTCTAACCAAATTATAAGTGTGCGTGGAATACACCTAGTTACCAAAAGGGGTAGTTTAATTGAACTTATCTTGTTGGTTTAAAATATCATTAATATTGTAAATTGACCGAGGTTCTTAGATAAAATTGAGGGGTTGCTGTAAAACCTCCCTAATATAAGTGACAACTAGACCTAGAAAAATGAGGCACGACATGATAACATGACACGAACCGACACGAAATTATTAGTTAATAGGTGGGACCTTAGCGGTTTCGGGTCATATTAGTGCCAACCCGATAAGGCATGATAGTTAACGGATGAAGTTGTTGTTGACCCCATTCACCCGTGAATAATCGATAAGACCCGTTAACATCCATAAATTTGAGTAAATAAAATATATTATTAGGACTTATAAAAATTTTATGTAGTTAAATGTTAATTTAATCATTAAAATATTACAAAATGAGAGAGTTAGTAATGGTAATGAATTAATGGATCTAATTGTGTTTAAATATGAGCTAATATGTTAACTTGAATAGAATTCGAAATAATTCATTATGTTAATAAGTAATAGCGGGTGAATACGACACGACGCGTTAAGATAATGAGTCGGGTTTGAATATATTTTTTCACATGATAAAAAGTCACTCGTTTCGACATGAACCCAACAAGACCCGAACACATTAAAAATAGACATGGACATAACTTGACCTGTTGAGAGGTATAGTTCCAACCGCCAAGGCACATAAGCTAGAGATTATCGTCAACCCAATTATAAACAAAGTAATCTTTTTATTAGACTATCGAAAACCCAATTAAAAAAATACTTAGCCCTACGTTGCAAACATGTCCAACCATCCATTGGATATCATCATTGACATCCTCTCCCGTGTACCCGTTAAATACCTCTTGTGTTTCAGCTATGTATCTAAGTCATGATGTATTTTAATTGACACTCCATATTTTATTAAAACCCACCTCAATCTATCAATTGAAAACCACACTAATCATACACTTATCATTGGAGGAATGGATCCCCACCAAAATAATAACACCCTTTACTCACTTGACTTATATTCACTCCATACACCACCCATTATGTTTGACAACCAGTTTAAGAATTATGATGTATTGGTTTGTTATAATTTTTTGGTTTTTCTAAAAGGAGGAGGACGTGATCACCAACCTATATTATTTAATTCATCTACTAGACAACACTAGAATTTACCAGCAAATACAATTGAGTACCTAGATCATAATGTGATTTCTCTAGTTGAAAAGTATGGGTTAATGTATGATTAATTTAATACTGATTATAAAGTGATTGGGGTTGTTGAGTTTTATGAACCCCTTAAAGGAGTTAAGACTATAGTTGTTGTTTATAGTTTGAAATCGAATTTGTGGCTAAAAATTAGAGATTTTACTTACTTTATCCGACATGTACGAAATAATGGGTGGGTCGCTCAAGTTAGTGGAGCATTGCACGTAGTTGTCAATGATAGTTATGATATTAGTTTGTTTGGTATGATTATTGGTTTTGATATTGCGAATGGGACGTTTTATTTGGTCCTGAAACTTGATTTGTTTTTATAAAAAGGATGTTTAAATGAGTGTGGATGTTTTGGGTGTGTGTCTTTGTTCAGTGGGTTCTTATGAAGATTATAAAGATGTATGGGCTATGAAGTTTTGTGGAGTGAAAGAGTCTTGGTCAAAATTGTTGTCTATTTCATCTCCGGAGTTTAGATATTTTGTTTCGTTTCCCCCTCTGGGTTATTCGAAAAGCCGCAATGAAGTTCTTTTATGTATTGATGAAAAAAATTTAATTTCGTATGATTTAAAAAGGATAGAAATTAAGAATGATAAGGTTCGTAGTTTGTTGAAAATGATTTATGCAGAAGTTTAAGTGGTAAGTCTTGTTCCCCTTGATGGCTATGGAAAAAGTAGTGAACCCAATAAGCAAAATAAGGAAGAGAAAAAAGAACCTCAAAAGCAATAAGAAGAGGTAACTTATTGGATGCTTAAGTTAAATTTTATCTTATCTAGCATTGTCTTTGTCTCGTAAATAAACACAATTCAAAATCATGAACTAATTTTTTTAGATTTTGTCTTATCTTATCTTGTTATGAAGATATTTAATTAAAAAAAACACAATTCAATGTCTTGAACTTTACAATAGCTAAATATTTTCTTTTAACAAGCTCACTCCATATTTAGTGTTTATTCACCTTTAATGTACATAAAAAACAAAAGAAAAATAACTCATCACTGAATAAATTGGTTGCGGGTAAATGCAACCTACGAGCATATATGCTCCCACTATCCAACAACTACTGGACAAGTAGCTTCAACGCTATTTACTGGCAGATTCATTGTATTCAATATTCGTACCCTTATTGTGTTGGCTAGCATAATTTTTTTTTATTAACGGAGTTAAAGTCTTGTTTGTGTCAGACGAAATCTTGTGTGTATTCAGGTTTGTTGTGTTATTTCGTTTGTTCATGCCAGGACATGTTTAATTGTACATGAAAATTATGAATTGTGTTTTAATTGGCTTTTGTTCATGTATGATTTAAAAATAGGTTAAAATTATAATATATTTTCGTGTCATGTTAAAAAGACAAATTGTTACAGCTTATCAGATGAGAACCACTTACTAGCTTTTAATTAGTAAGTAAAATTATTGGGATAAGCAACTAGCGAATGAGGACACATTTTATGGATCGTGATTTATAATAAAGAGTTTTCTAGTTTGACTAAACAAATTGCAAATTTCAGGGGGTACACAAAATAAAATTGCAACACCTCGTCGTTTTAGAGCATTATAAGTTACACGTGTTCACACAATTGGAATATAATTGGGAAATTAAATTGTCTTTGATAAATATTAATTAGAGTGTTTTGTATTAATGTTTGTGTTTAACTATATCTACTTGTGCGATAAGTAAATGGGTACATATGAAATTATATTATGTCATTAGTGAGTTTAAATGACGGGTACGATGTGATATTTTAAGTTGGGTGACTCAGATGATCGTTTTGAGTGTACCGATGATCCGGGATGAGTTGAAATAGTCCGTAATAAGTACTCGGGGGGTTATAGTTGGGTTTCGGGGGCGTTTTAAGCCATGTGTGATTCGTATAAGGGTATAGGGGTCATTTTACACTTAGGGGTTTAACATTAATCAGAAAATAGGTGTTTAATTAACAGTATAACTAGGTTATGATAAAGGGGTGACTGCCATTTCTCATTAAGTGTTGCGAGGGGTTAGAGAGAGTGTGAGAGAGCAGAGAAGAGAAAATATGAGAGAAAGGAAGAAAAAAGGATAGGAGAAGAAGACCTCAACCTCTGGTAAAATATTTTCACGGGAACAAGAGACTTCCCAGAAGAGGACACTGGATTTAATCCACCAAAGGCAAGTATTTACTTGCTTTGATTGATGTTGTAGTTAATTTTGTTTATGGAAATTCTGTTTTGAGAAATCAGGAAATAAGATTGATTTTGGGTTGTTAGATGTATTCAAATCCGAGTTTTATCATGTGTTAATGATAGGGAATTAATATAAATGTGTTTGGGGAATTAATTGAACTATAAACCACATGAAAATGACAATTTGTGGAAGATTTAATAAGAGATAGAAAATCTAGGGATTTTGATCTAAGTAGTGTAGTTTGATATTGACTTTGTAAATTTTGGTGAAACTTTTATAAATTTCAGGTTGGTATGAGTGTAAAACAGACCTATAATGGATTTATATTAGTTAGGGTTAATGGATGGGTATTTAGGGAGTCTTGGTACGTCCATGGATGGATATTGGGGATGAAAACCCGATGAAAAAGATCTTCAAGTAGCTCAGATAAATCGAACCAGTTCGGTAGGGGAGTGAACCAGTTTGCTTCTGGAAGTTGGACAATGTTGGTCATAATAGAATTACGATGGAATGGGCGAGAGTTTCATATTTTCCTGATTTTATTGAATTTGTTATAAATTTTCTACTAAATGTTGCACCATATGAAAATTTTAAATTGGTGGTTTTTCGACTGGGCTTTCTTTTAGAAATTTTAATCTTGGGGTAGCGAATCGGTTTGATTTGCTGGTCTACCTAACTTTTGTGTGTGAAGTTTTTTGGGCGGTTGGTGATTTATCAATTGGAATTGTGGGTTCCAAAATGGGTTTGGGTGTTCTGGGAATGTTGAAAAATGAATGGTAGTATGGAGGTTAATCGTTAATCAGATTCAAGTGAGGAGAATCAGTAATAAGCGAGTAAACACTTAATGAGGTTGAAATAGGAAGTCGGGTTAGACTTCGGGATTGGTAGGCTAGTATGCGTCGAGACTTAAGTGCATTAGCCAGTACTATATCAGTTTTTGAGTGGGATGAATAAACTAATAAGTGAGTGAACACTTAACGGCATTTAAACTGAATTGAGAACTCGGGTTGGACTTTGGGATTGATAAGCTAGTACGGGATGAGATTTATGTATGTTAGATGAGGATATATATATGTGCGAGCAAGTGAGGTGAATAAATTAATAAGTAAGTGAATTCTTAATAGTATTTAGTTGGGAAGTCGGTTCGGAATTTCGAATTAGTGGGCTAGTAAGTTATGGGTTATTACATACGTTAGTCGATATTATATATATATATATATATATATATATATATATATATATATATATATATATATATATGTGTGTGTGTGTGTGTGTGTGTGTGTGTGTGTGTGAACATACCTACTCGGTTTTGCTATCGTCGGACGTTGCGTAAAGTGGGTTGTCCACCTTGGCATTAACCAACATGTTTTTAATTGTTTCCCCGGGTCATAGTACTATGGAATGGCCAATATACACGTATGAGTATATGTATTGGTTTGGAGATCGGTTGGGAGCTATATGGAATGGTTGTGGTCCCCCGAACGTATGTTTATGACAACCTCCATTTTTTATGTTTATTTTTTGGATCAGTGGTGAAATTAATACCCAGTGACCCGTGGTGATACATGATATACCTGGTGCCTGATAGCATACAAGAGATACATCCAAGAGGTTAAGATCAGGGGATCTAATATGTACGTATATAGTGAGTGTTGTATATGTATATATATATAAGATAATTGTGTGAATATCTAAATGTAGCATGCGTGTAGCTACACGGATATTATGATGGATTTGATCTCGTGTGAACACTTACTTATAGAGTGTGTATAGCTATGTGAAACTTATACACTTATAAAGATATATTTGTATGATTACCTAATTGTATCCATGAGTAGCTATGGCACAATTACCGTGATATATGTAGTACCGGTGGTAATTATGAGCTAATGATGAATAAAAGTTTATTTGATTAAGTTAGTAGTGGTTATACTAGTTAGGCTAGGTAGCATAACTAGGCGGTTAATAAAATGGATGTGATAGGTGTGCACTGTAGATGAGAGATGAGGATAATCATATGTGAGTGAGATCGCACGTTAATGTGAATAGCATACACTGCACATATTTATCATTGTGAATAAATACTTGCAACTATTTTTCAAATGTTTTGGGCTCGGAACTGTATCAATAATATTTCCACAGCCATTTAGGTGCTCAACGATATGTTCACCAGGGATAGTCATTCGATTCTAGTCAGACGATTATGTAGCAACCGTGGATGCATGCAGGACTTGATTATACGGTTCACTCATTTCTATCTATATAGGTTTCTATTTCAGTATCTCCTTTGGGCATGTTGCTTGCAATTGTGCATTTGTTTTTATTAGACATCATTTACATTATTTCAGTTGAGTATTTGGATTATTGTATTCTGGATACCGAGAGTTTATTCGGTTGACTTTATTTATCGTATCAATACTTTACGTTCAATTATTGTGGATGATTATGTATAAATTTTTTAATGGTTTTACTTATGCACGTTAATAAGTTTTGAAAATTGGCACCGTACTTAATAGGTTATTAGTTTAATTAAAAGGTTTTTTATAATGATGTTTAGAATGAGATCATATATGATTCCCCTTTAATTTAATAAAGGCCTGATCAACTGGTATTAGAATAGGCAGGTTGTCACAAAAATAATAGGTTTTCAATTATTTTTTGATATATCATTTTTGTTATGAGACTAGCCATTGGTCACTGTTAATTCTTTTAAAAATGCGTTAAATATACACATTGTTGTCTCTAGTGCCTGTTGTTCACCTAATTTAGATCTAATTTTGTAGATTTTAGATTAATGTAGATCTAGATTTACTTTAAATAGTTATTATTCAAATTTTGACCTTTGGTTCTCTTAGTGATTATTTTCTATCTAAACGGTTCGTATAAAGATCTCAAAGGACAAGTGACAAGGCATATGGATATGAAACAGTGTATATACCTTTTTTTTATTTCACACATATTTGTGGTTCCCTTTTTTAATTTTTTTTTTCTATGTAGTTACTTTGTTATGCTCAAGTGTAATGATATTTTGTCTCCGATCCCACTACAACTGAATTATTTTTTTGCGGCGAAGAAATTCACTATGAAAAATACCACTTTCATCACTAAAATGTTTTGGCGACGAGCTTAGTTTGACGAATTCGTTGAAGTCCTGATATTAGAAGTAATTGCCATGCAAAGCAGGAATTTAGTGATTTAAATATTTATCACCATTCATTTGTTTCGTCGCGTCGTGAATTGTGAGGAAATACGTGAAGAAATGCATCTTATAGCTACGAAAAATGAATTAATTATTGTCAAAAACAAAATCATCGTCAAAGCTAATTATTTTATGATCCAATTGATATTTGGATGACAAAAACTCAAATCATCGAAAGTTTACTTATGACATAAACTAAATGCATGGAGATGGAAATAAGTGGAAATTATTCCATTGCTTAAACTAACTTTTACCCTTTAATTAGTTTAAATTTGTTTGTTAGTTAAAAAATACATGTTAAATTATCAAATAGCAAAGATTCATAGTCCAAAAACAAATATTAACAAACTAAACTAAAATATTTTCCAATATCTATCATACATGTAAAAACGTCCATATAGAATATAAAATCCAAAAGCAGATATCACATTACCACAACTTAAGTAAAGAAACGTGTCTACATTAGATGTTAAAAGATTAGTCAAACCTAGATAATAAGAATTATGTGTCCACATTCCTTATTTAAGATTCATAAATCTAAAAAACCAAATAACATAGTTCATGACAAAAATACTATTTATCATCAATATTACTCAATGTACAAGTCCAAAATTTTTGTCAAAGAGCGAGTCGCGGTTAACACAATCTGCAATCCCTAAAAGTGAAGAGTTAAGTATAAGATATTAAATGTATTATTGGAGATGTGACTGGGAAAAGGACGACCCCAAATAACTCGGGAAAGGCTTTGTTGAGATGAGTTGGAGAGGTAAAATATATTAAAAAAAAAAGGCTTAAAGACATTTCTATTATCACAAGGGAATGCGAGGTTGTCCTTTAGCACGCCAGCATTCTATCGAAATTTTAGAAGATTTGATCAGTAAAACAATAGATTCACTGAAGATTGCATCTGTATGGATACTTATATCTATCCATAACATGTCACACTGATTCATTTTTTTACCAAAGACTTATTCGATCATGGTTCCATACTGGCTACTAAAGGTAAGCACGGTGATCCATCTTTGTCACATGACTTATTGGAAATGTAATGGACCATATGGGGGATATACTTTTTAGATATGAAGAATAATGAATTGTAATACCCCGTATTTTCTGCGTTATTTATTTTTGGGGATTAATTGAATTAAATGTTTATTAATTGGAAATTAATCCGGATAATAATATTAACGAGATGTGAGTTAGTATTTTATTATAATGTGCATACTTGGCATTATATGAATATTGGTAATATAGATATTGTCGTGAGTTATAAATACGGCAATTTGGGAATTTTACTTGACGCGTGTGACCGCCACGTCATTGTATTGTGCTACATAATTAAAAAGTGAATTTTAGTTCCATTAACCGTATGGTCGTTTTGAGTGCGCCAACGCGTCCGGAAGGGTCGAGATAGTCAGAAAACACTAGCCGGAAGTTTAGTTTGGGTCCCGGGATATTTGTGGGCCATACCGACATCATAAAGGGCATTTTGGTAAATTGCATTTTTGGGAATTAAAAAGTGACGAAAATGGGAATTAAAAATCTGACTATTTCTCAACCCACTTAACCCACTTAACCCACTACTACCACTTAGAGATTTAATGGACTACGGGAGGAGTTGAAATATACTCCCAACTTCCAAAAACCAAGACACACTCCATATTCCATTATCTTCAACCTTGGGAAAAGCTTGAGAGAGAGAGAGAGAGAAGGAAACCTTGAGAAGAGCTTGAAAGGGAGAGAAGGAAGAGAATTCTGCAGAAAAGTGAGAGGGAGAACAACTGGACTTCAAGATTCAACACCAAATTCTGAGATAATTAAGGCAAGTGATTTAAACTCCTTTAATTCAAGATATGTTTCCATGTTTAGGAATTTTCGGAATTTATTTTTGGAGAGAAATTAGACCCATGAATTGAATATTAAAGGACATGATTTATGTAGGAATTCCATGTAGTATATTCTGGACGAATTTATATGTTGAAAACAGAACCTTGATGATCAAAAGGTAGAATTAGAAGAAACTTAATGATGTTCTTGAATGGAAGAAATCTGGGAATTATTTTGATGTAGTTTTAATCCAAAGTAAGACTTTAAATGATGAATTATGGGATTTAGAATGTTATTACTGATATAGGATGTTAGTATAATGTTATAGTGACCTTATCTTGAAGTTTCATGCTTAAAAATGGTGAATTGGGACGAAACTGTAACTGCAAAACGAAGCAGCCCGTAACAGACCTGTGTAATCGATCGATCGACATTCATCAGTCGATCGATCGACCACAATCGATCGATCGAAGGTCAAGGTCGATCGATCGACCTTCCCAGAATGAATAAAGTTTCCTTAATTGAATTTTAATGATGATAACCCTTGGATAATATTATTGGAGACATTGTGATTACCCTAAATTTTAAGGAAGACCAGTAGGCATGATTTTGAGATTGGGCATTAATTGGAATTTAATTTGAGGAATCATTCTAAATTAATGAAATTCATTATGTGAGATAATATTTGGGTTAATAGTACAAATTTGAATAATTTGATGAAATAAGGTTTGGGGCAGAAGTAAGGACCTTAGGTATAGCGATGTTATATGGGGGAATTATGGGAACTTAATAGTCTATTCGAGACAGGTTTTAAGTTTAAGATATTACGACGTGAGACGTGACGACTATTTAATTTATATATTATCGGGATACTTGAAATATATGAAATTGGAATAATGGTATAATGATGTAGAGTATACCTTTATTAATATCGAGATATCTAAGATGTGTGAATGCTTAGTATATAATCTTATGTGTATGACATACCTACCATACTTGCTATCACGGGAGGTTTACGTTCGCTTAGGACCTTCTTATCCTTGTGTTGCCCGGATTTAGATTGGTGCCTAGAGGACATAGTTCAAGAGAACGACTTATTTGTGAGTTAATAAGCCAGCTGACTATGGAGCGTAGGTATGTACGTGACCATGGATATGTGAATTATGTTCGCCTCCATTTTTGTGTGTGGTGTTTATTCCAACAATTTCCTGAGAGATTCGGAATTTGTAATCCTTATGTACGTGATGTACCGGGATGGATAGCAGAGTATGTATGCACCGCAGCTTAGCCTTTGGGTGCTTGTATTGTATATTTATGATGCAAAAATATACGGTTAATTGAGAAGGAATTTACTATGTTAAATTGTGAGTATAGTTATAGTAATGTTTTGAAAAGATAAAAAGGGGACTTTTATCAATAAATGGTTTTGTTAATGATTGGGAATCCGGGAATTGACGTAGAACTCTCTATTCAATTGTTAAGGTTGGTAAATAAACGTGAACCGAGTAGTAGTGTTAGAAACTCTTTAGATAGTTATGAGATAACACATGAATGGGTACAGGAACGTTAGGAGTGCACAGTTAGACGAGAGGTGAGTATATCATGTGAGAGCACGTCCTAACATGCATTTTGCATATACTGTTTTAAATGTTTTTAAAGCACTTGCAGGTTTTTAAAATATCTCCACATTCGGGCTCTGACCCGTTTGCTTTCAAATCTATCTTTTTGTAAAACCATTTTAGGTGCCCAGCCACAAGGTCACCATGCATAGGATTCTCATTCTGATGACGAGCTGTGGCTGCTTGTGGAAGCTACAGGGATTTGCTTTTAGACGCTTATATCATTTGGATTCCTTATTCAGTATTCCTCAGTTGTAGGGCATGTTGCCCAAATTCTATTAGATACATTTCCATTTCAGTTTTTCAGACTTTGGCATGTATTCATTCAGTATTCAGTATTTCAGTATTTACTTCAGTTGTGGGATTGTGTTATGAGGAGTTTTTCCTCCAGATTTATTTATATCATGTGACGGTTATTCTATTTACTTCATTATGGTGAATGGTGTTTTTATTCTTCTTTTCACTTGTTGCATGTTAATCAGACTTTAATTAAAATTTGACAACTTACTTTTTAAATACTAGGTGGTTAGTAATAATAAAATGTTTTCGACAGTGATGCTATTAACTGAGCCAACTTGGCATTTTGATTTAATTTAATAAAGGAGTAGCTACCCGGTATTTAATTAGTCGGGGTGTCACAGGTGGTATCAGAGCATCAGGTTCTAGTGTCCTTTAGGATCTGAACGGCTTATTATGTTTCCGCTGAGCTTTCTTTGATGTAGAGCCCTATATTTTAGGACTGTTGTATCCTTTTGTTTATGCTACGTTCTTCAGCTATTTTAAGGTTTATAACTGCGAACTTATAGGACCTTACTCTTATTTCGGAGATGCCTCCATAAAGGGGCACCACGGATTCCTAGGAATGTTGTGTTTATCTCTATACATTGGGAATTCATACTTCTGCGATTTGTTTATTTGAATGATGAACTCATCCAAATTTACTTAAATTTTCAGATGGGTCGTCATGGAGAATTGGCTAAAATGGTTAGGGGAACCAGCGAGCAAGATCGACTCACACCTCCGGTATCCCCAGAGAAAATGTCAACCTCCGAGTTAGCAGGTATCGTGGCACAAGCAGTCACCACTGCAGTTTTACAATACCAAGAACGCAACATACAACTTAGAGGAGGCAAAAGACCTAGAGAGGTTAGCCATATACAAGTGACTAAAGCTGACAAATGTGTGAAGACCCCAAAACTTCGACAACAAACTACCCAAGACCGAGTCAGTTCTGGCCAACAACGTGGTGAAATGAAGCAGTTTCGAAAGAGGAATAAAGTCCCGAGTAACTTCAAAGGCCGATGTTTTGTGTGTGGCAAGCATGGCCATAAACGCCAGGATTGTCCGGATAAGGGCAAGGCCCCACAGCAGCAGCAGCTGGGTGCCCGTAATGATCCACAGGGGCCACTTTTTACAGTCGCTCTCCCAGCAGCAGCTCAGGTACCAACCCTACCAATCTTTCCAGTAACTCCAGTGCAGCAGTGGCAATTACAGTACAGTCATATCTATAATGTCCGCCAGGCAGCCGCCCCACAGGCGCCACCCACTATTTGGGGTATGTTTTCTTATCCCTGAGACTTTGGGTCGAACTTTGTTTGCTACCGGGTCAACGCATTGTTTTATAACTACTTATTATGCGAAGACCTTAGGGCTATTAATCACAGTAATTGAGTACTATACACGGGTAGATTAACCACAGGAAATGGTTCTTTTCTTTTTAGGCCGGGGAGTGGGGGTAGAGATTAGAAGTTTGGTATTACCTGCAGATATGTTAGTACTAGAGATGACCGAGTATGATGCCATTATTTGTATGGATTGGCTTGTCGCGTACCGAGCCATGATTGACTGTTTCAGTAGGAGTATTATCTTTGCCATTTCCGAGCAGGAAATGTTTTTGGTGGCGATACCTCGTTCTGAGGGAGGATCGTCCAGTCATTTGTACTAGATAGAGGAGGAGACCTCTAAGGAGGTGGTGATACCACTTGATTCGATTACGGTTGTTAGAGAGTTTGCCGATGTATTTCAGGATACCAGGCCTAACCCCCAGTCGAGAGATAGACTTCGTTATAGACTTGTTACCAGATACGAGACCTATAGCACGAGCACCGTACCGTATGGCTCCAGCTGAGATGAGGGAGTTACGGGATCAGATTGAGCAGTTATTGGGTCAGGGGTTTATTCGGAGGAGTACTTCACCGTGGGGTGCCCCTGTGTTGTTCGTGAAGAAGAGGGATGGTTCACTGAGGTTGTGTGTGGACTACCGGGAGTTAAACAAGGTCACGATACGGAACAAGTATCCGTTGCCTCGAATCGATGACCTATTTGACCAGTTGAGAGGAACTTCTTACTTCTCAAAGATTGATTTGCGATCTGGATACCATCAGTTGCGTATCAGGGAGGAGGACGTCTCGAAGACTGCGTTCTTATCGAGATATGGTTCCTACGAGTTTCGGGTTATGCCATTTGGTTTGACCAACGCTCCAGCAGCATTTATGGACTTGATGAATAGGGTGTTCAGGGATTTCCTAGACCAGTTTGTCATTGTCTTCATCGATGATATTTTGGTTTACTCCCAGACAAAGGAGGAGCATGCCGAGCACTTGAGGCTAGTTTTGCAGACACTGCGCCAGAATGAGTTATATGCAAAATATGAGAAGTGCGGGTTTTGGCTGAAGGAGGTTCAGTTTTTGGGGCATATTATTTCCGACCGGGGAATATCGGTTGATCCGGGGAAGGTATCCGCGGTGAGGGAGTGGGGACAGCCCACGACACCGACAGAGATCCGTAGTTTCTTGGGCCTAGCAGGTTACTACAGGAGGTTTATTCGGGGTTTCTCCACGATAGCGGGTCCCATGACACACCTAACCCGTAAGGGTGTGCCATTCATTTGGAGTGATGCCTGTCAGTTGGCATTTGATGAGTTGAAGGACAAGTTAACCTCAGCACCTGTGTTAGCTTTGCCGAGACCGGGAGTTGAGTATCTTGTTTACACCGATGCATCCTTACAAGGACTTGGAGGTGTACTGCAGTAGGAGAGTCAGGCCATAGCTTATGCTTCCCGTAAGCTTAAACCTCACGAGAAGAATTTCCCTACCCATGACTTGGAGTTAGCAGCAGTAGTATTTGCCCTTCGTATTTGGAGACATTATCTGTTGGGGGAGAAGTTTCGATTGTTCACGGATCACAAGTCCCTACAGTACCTATTCACGCAGAAGGAGTTGAATATGCGGCAACGGAGGTGGCTTGAATTCGTGAAGGATTATCAGTTCGATATCCAGTATCACCCGGGGAAGGCTAACGTGGTGGCAGACGCATTGAGCCATAGACCGGTAGATGAGGTGGCAGATGTGTGGAAGGCCAAGTGGAAAGAATTGGGACACCAAGATGCAGTGGCCCGATCATTCATGTCTGTGATGACTGTTACACCGCAGATTGTCACGAAGGTGGTAAAGGCACAGGCAAATGACTCGTTCTGTCAGGAGCAGATAGTTCGATTATTAGCAGAGGGAGCTGAATCCTATACCGTTAGCTCAGACGGGGGATTACGCTTCAATGGGAGATTGGTGGTTCCGAAAGGGGAGGAATTGCGGCATGAGGTGATGGCAGAGTCGCACGTCTCACGGTTCGCGGTACATCCCGGAGGGGACAAAATGTACCAAGACATGAGACGTCAGTATTGGTGGAGCGGGATGAAGAGAGATATTGCCGAGTTTGTCTCAAAATGCGCCACTTGTCAGCTCGTAAAAGTGGATCATCAGAGACCGGCAGGACTGCTACAGCCATTAGAGGTCCCGATGTGGATGTGGGAGAGCATCTCTATGGACTTTATCACGGGGTTGCCTACGTCGCAGAGAGGGCACGAATCCATTTGGGTGATTGTGGACAGGTTGTCGAAGGTCGCTCATTTTCTACCCGTCAGGACAGATTACACTGCGAGACAGTATGCCCACCTCTTTATTTCAGAGATAGTGAGACTTCACGGGGTGCCCTTAAATATCGTGTCTGACCGAGACAAGGTATTTGTTTCACGGTTTTGGGAAAGTTTTCAGCAAGCCATGGGCACGGAATTGCGGTTGAGTACGGCGTATCACCCGCAGACCGATGGACAGACCGAGTGCACAAATCAAATGTTGGAGGACATGCTACGTATGTGTACCATTGACTTTGAGGGTGGATGGGAGCAGTATCTTCCACTGGTGGAGTTTGCTTACAACAACTCCTATCAGTTCACCATTGGCATGGCTCCATTTGAGGCATTGTACGGTAGACCTTGTCGTTCCCCAGCATGTTGGTTGGAGGTGGGGGACAACAAACTACTTGGGCCGGAAGTGATTCAGGATACTTCGGCAAGGATAGAATTGATTCGCAGTCGCATTCGGGTGGCTCAGGACAGACAAAAGAGTTATGCTGATGCGAAGAGATTCTTCAGAGAGTTCCAAGTGGGGGATCGGGTTTTGCTCAGAGTATCTCCTATGAAGGGGATTATGCGTTTCGGGAAGAAAGGGAAGTTGGCACCGAGATATGTGGGACCATTTCCTATTATTGAGCGGATCGGACCAGTTGCGTATAGACTTGGGTTACCGGAGCAATTACATCGGATTCACGATGTGTTTCATATTTCCTCGCTTAGGAAATACCTTAGAGATAATTTGGCTCATTCTCTCATTGCTGTGGAGGACATTGATCTCCAGCCAGATAACTCCTACGAGGAGGGGCCGATAGCTATTTTGGACCGAAGTGAGCGGAAACTGCGGTCAAAGATAGTCCCGTTAGTACGTGTTCAGTGGCGACATCATAATGTCGAGGAGTCCACATGGGAGCGCGAGGATGAGATGCGCGAACGTTATCCAGAGTTATTCTTACCAGGTACTTTCTAGTTCCGAATTTCGGGACGAAATTCAGTTATTAGGGGGGAAGTATGTAATACCCCGTATTTTCTGCGTTATTTATTTTTGGGGATTAATTGAATTAAATGTTTATTAATTGGAAATTAATCCGGATAATAATATTAACGAGATGTGAGTTAGTATTTTATTATAATGTGCATACTTGGCATTATATGAATATTGGTAATATAGATATTGTCGTGAGTTATAAATACGGCAATTTGGGAATTTTACTTGACGCGTGTGACCGCCACGTCATGGTATTGTGCTACATAATTAAAAAGTGAATTTTAGTTCCATTAACCGTATGGTCATTTTGAGTGCGCCAACGCGTCCGGAAGGGTCGAGATAGTCAGAAAACACTAGCCGGAAGTTTAGTTTGGGTCCCGGGATATTTGTGGGCCATACCGACATCATAAAGGGCATTTTGGTAAATTGCATTTTTGGGAATTAAAAAGTGACGAAAATGGGAATTAAAAATCTGACTATTTCTCAACCCACTCAACCCACTTAACCCACTACTACCACTTAGAGATTTAATGGACTACGGGAGGAGTTGAAATATACTCCCAACTTCCAAAAACCAAGACACACTCCATATTCCATTATCTTCAACCTTGGGAAAAGCTTGAGAGAGAGAGAGAGAGAAGGAAACCTTGAGAAGAGCTTGAAAGGGAGAGAAGGAAGAGAATTCTGCAGAAAAGTGAGAGGGAGAACAACTGGACTTCAAGATTCAACACCAAATTCTGAGATAATTAAGGCAAGTGATTTAAACTCCTTTAATTCAAGATATGTTTCCATGTTTAGGAATTTTCGGAATTTATTTTTGGAGAGAAATTAGACCCATGAATTGAATATTAAAGGACATGATTTATGTAGGAATTCCATGTAGTATATTCTGGACGAATTTATATGTTGAAAACAGAACCTTGATGATCAAAAGGTAGAATTAGAAGAAACTTAATGATGTTCTTGAATGGAAGAAATCTGGGAATTATTTTGATGTAGTTTTAATCCAAAGTAAGCCTTTAAATGATGAATTATGGGATTTAGAATGTTATTACTGATATAGGATGTTAGTATAATGTTATAGTGACCTTATCTTGAAGTTTCATGCTTAAAAATGGTGAATTGGGACGAAACTGTAACTGCAAAACGAAGCAGCCCGTAACAGACCTGTGTAATCGATCGATCGACATTCATCAGTCGATCGATCGACCACAATCGATCGATCGAAGGTCAAGGTCGATCGATCGACCTTCCCAGAATGAATAAAGTTTTCCTTAATTGAATTTTAATGATGATAACCCTTGGATAATATTATTGGAGACATTGTGATTACCCTAAATTTTAAGGAAGACCAGTAGGCATGATTTTGAGATTGGACATTAATTGGAATTTAATTTGAGGAATCATTCTAAATTAATGAAATTCGTTATGTGAGATAATATTTGGGTTAATAGTACAAATTTGAATAATTTGATGAAATAAGGTTTGGGGCAGAAGTAAGGACCTTAGGTATAGCGATGTTATATGGGGGAATTATGGGAACTTAATAGTCTATTCGAGACAGGTTTTAAGTTTAAGATATTACGACGTGAGACGTGACGACTATTTAATTTATATATTATCGGGATACTTGAAATATATGAAATTGGAATAATGGTATAATGATGTAGAGTATACCTTTATTAATATCGAGATATCTAAGATGTGTGAATGCTTAGTATATAATCTTATGTGTATGACATACCTACCATACTTGCTATCACGGGAGGTTTACGTTCGCTTAGGACCTTCTTATCCTTGTGTTGCCCGGATTTAGATTGGTGCCTAGAGGACATAGTTCAAGAGAACGACTTATTTGTGAGTTAATAAGCCAGCTGACTATGGAGCGTAGGTATGTACGTGACCATGGATATGTGAATTATGTTCGCCTCCATTTTTGTGTGTGGTGTTTATTCCAACAATTTCCTGAGAGATTCGGAATTTGTAATCCTTATGTACGTGATGTACCGGGATGGATAGCAGAGTATGTATGCACCGCAGCTTAGCCTTTGGGTGCTTGTATTGTATATTTATGATGCAAAAATATACGGTTAATTGAGAAGGAATTTACTATGTTAAATTGTGAGTATAGTTATAGTAATGTTTTGAAAAGATAAAAAGGGGACTTTTATCAATAAATGGTTTTGTTAATGATTGGGAATCCGGGAATTGACGTAGAACTCTCTATTCAATTGTTAAGGTTGGTAAATAAACGTGAACCGAGTAGTAGTGTTAGAAACTCTTTAGATAGTTATGAGATAACACATGAATGGGTACAGGAACGTTAGGAGTGCACAGTTAGACGAGAGGTGAGTATATCATGTGAGAGCACGTCCTAACATGCATTTTGCATATACTGTTTTAAATGTTTTTAAAGCACTTGCAGGTTTTTAAAATATCTCCACATTCGGGCTCTGACCCGTTTGCTTTCAAATCTATCTTTTTGTAAAACCATTTTAGGTGCCCAGCCACAAGGTCACCATGCATAGGATTCTCATTCTGATGACGAGCTGTGGCTGCTTGTGGAAGCTACAGGGATTTGCTTTTAGACGCTTATATCATTTGGATTCCTTATTCAGTATTCCTCAGTTGTAGGGCATGTTGCCCAAATTCTATTAGATACATTTCCATTTCAGTTTTTCAGACTTTGGCATGTATTCATTCAGTATTCAGTATTTCAGTATTTACTTCAGTTGTGGGATTGTGTTATGAGGAGTTTTTCCTCCAGATTTATTTATATCATGTGACGGTTATTCTATTTACTTCATTATGGTGAATGGTGTTTTTATTCTTCTTTTCACTTGTTGCATGTTAATCAGACTTTAATTAAAATTTGACAACTTACTTTTTAAATACTAGGTGGTTAGTAATAATAAAATGTTTTCGACAGTGATGCTATTAACTGAGCCAACTTGGCATTTTGATTTAATTTAATAAAGGAGTAGCTAACCGGTATTTAATTAGTCGGGGTGTCACATGAATGATTCCCTCTTATTCCATAACTTGATCCAAGGGGTTCTCCCTCAAGAAACCCGTTAAGTTATCTTTCAGCAGAATTACACAAAGTGGTTCTCTGATTATATCAAACAAATATTTGAAATTAATACAATAAAGGCATCTCCAACATTCTTGTAACTATTCCAAAATAACTCTAGCTTAGTCAGATCAGTCTCCTAGAGATAACAATGATGGATAAACTTTTGCATCAGACACCAGTTGCATCTTTTCATACTATCATTTTTATTACAAAATGTCTTAGGTAATTTTGTTTCATCTCTCTTTCTCAATATGGATTTATAAATGTTGTGCATATCAATAAGGTATTGTTCCCTTCGTTCAGATAAATTTTGGAATTTAGTAAACTAAAACAAAGTGTTTTGAATTTACCTTGATTTTCAAAATCTAAGTGATAAATGTAATTACCACCTGTAGACACCACATCCTAGGACCCCCCCCCCCCCAAGCACCTCCTTAGGTCCCTAGAAATCCCTCGTTCATAATAAACCATAGCTTGTACTCCGAGTACTAATCTAGAGGCCACCGGGCGTTCTCAGGCCTCATTTGACTCTGGTCAACTTTCTCGCCTGAGTAGAAGCTCATTGAATCTTCGAAGGTCTCTGAATCCCCCTTTCAACGGTCAATTTTACCCTAAAAACTGATATTGAGGCCACCGGGCGCTCTCGGGTCCCATTTGACTCCAGTCAGCTCTCCATCTTGAGTTAAGCTCATTGAATCTTCTAAGGGCTCTGAATGTACATTCCAAAGGTCCACCCGTTCACGAATCAACGTTACGATACGGATGAACAACCCATTTTACTCCAAAGGCTCACCTGTCACTTCTGGGGCCTGTTTAACCTTGGTCAACAATTCAAACTGAACGTAGCTCATTGAAACTTCGAAGGGAATACCCTTTCCAACGATCCATCCCGTGTGCAAATCGTCCTTGCGATTCGAACGAATGATCCGTTTCCCTCAAAGTATTTTCTATCCCGAAGACCAATGGGTGCTTTCGAACTCGTGTTTAGACACGGTTAACTCTCAGACCTGTGAGTGGCTTAATAGATTCCTAAACATCTCTGGATACACTTTCCAATGGTCCCTCCTAAGCATAATTATAACTTACAGATTGCATTTTTCGATAATTTTTTTCAGAAATATGCCAATATAGTACCAAATGGTACTCTCAGGACTCTGCCTATAGGCCAATAGGCATGTCTAAGACCTTGCATATCGGTACCCCCTTATCCCTATAAATAGAGTCCATGATCTCACTTTGAAAGGCACCTCACAACATCCCTCTCAACAATCCAGAAAACATTATCTCGAAGTCACAACTGTTCCCGTCCCAAAAACCCTTTTCCAGATTCCATTTCCATCGTTTCATTACCTAATTTAAAAATCCCCCCCCCCCCCTCTTCATATCACCTCCATCCTATTGTAAGACCAGCACCTCAACACTCTTGATCAACCTCAAATGCTCATAAGACGGTTCAATCTTTCACCATTCTCTCTAAATTCTCTTTACAAACAATATTAATCAAACATAATAAACTTCACCTAGTCCTAGTAAACAAATTAAGCTAGCATCATTGAAGCCAAAATAAAAGTGCAAGAATGAATACTAATTCTCAATAATAAATCAACTTAAAAAAGTAATCGAGTCTTACATTTTGACAAAACGTCTTGCACAAAAGAATAATTGTTGGCCCTTAATAAAAATATACTCTCAAAATAGATGAACTAAAAACTATCTCTCAAAGGTCCCTGTAAAATTCTCCCTAAATAATGAGCCCAAGTGGTCCTATTTATAATCGTATGGGTGAAATGTTTGAGTTTAATAGATTAAAATGGGAGTTTAAAATCCCAAAATTAATTATTAAAAAGGTTATTCACTAAATTGGAGTTTGGAAATAGTTGGGGATTATATGATTGGGTAGTTTTGAATTTTGGAGTAATCCGATGAGGTTGAATGAGTCAAAATTCTGATTTGGAGCGCTGTGTAAGCTCAGATGACAGTTGGGGTGCACTTTTATAACTGCTTGAGAAATATATAACCCAATCTTCTTTCCAGAAATTCCATTCTTCAACTTTGACCTCTTAATCTTCATATCTTCACCAAATGACCTCGGATCTTCACTAAACTTCAGAGGTACCTGTAACAATATAAAATAACTTATATTAATTTAAATTCATCCCCTTAAATTTTAGATAATTACAAATTTACCTATAATTTCATTTTAGACCCCCAGATTTCAGAACTTTTCCGTTTTAACTTCGAATTTAACCAAATTTCAAGGAGAACTATATTTTGACTAGATAAACATTTAAAATTTATTTTCAAGCCCAAAAAGTTTCTAAAATTATGGTTTCACCCCCTGGGTTACTAAAATTTCTTTTTTAACTGGAATTTTATTCAAACTTGGTTTTTTTATTTATTTTATGAAAACGACTCTAAAAGCTCATTATTTATGATACAATGGACCTAGCAAGGCATATATTTGGGCATAATTCATACGAAATAATGCACGTATCAAATACCTCCAAACCTAAACTTTGCTAGTACTCGAGCAAAAATAAAATTTTAAAATCTAACACACGTTCGTAGGAATCACGATTGCACTTAGCACGTGCAACAAGTAGTTCAACCCCTAGGTTATCCTAGTGAACAAGTTTTGTCTCGTGAGGGTTTGCAGTGAATATCCCCACAAAATTGAAAGACTTGACTCAATACAAAAGGCTTAAAAGTAATATAACCAAGTTTGAATGCAAACTTCATATATATAGTAGAACTTCACCTTTCAATATCAACTTATCGTGTGTGTGTGTGTGTGCATAGCCAAAATAACCATCCATTTAAAAAGATTTGGTTAAATTTCTTATTCAAAAGTTTGTTTTGATTTCAAAATCTCAAGGGATTCACTCTCAATCGAACACTCAGAAATCAATTATTTTCTCTTGGTATATGTGAATAAAAGAGAAAATTTAGATGATCAAATTTCACATATACATAATGAAAAAAAGATTTTTTATAATTGATGAATATGATCCCGTGACTCGAAAATCGATTACTTTTTGAAAATATTGAATCAGACCAAGATCCTATTCATATTCTCTCAACACTCTAACTAATTTCCCTTGAGATTGATTACTTCTTTCTTTGGTTGTATTATAAGCTCGTTTTTTGTCTAGAAAGAATGGCTTTGGAGTTCAAAAATTCTGAGAATAGCATGGTTTTTCGGTATTTTGACTTTTCAGCATTTTTGTTCCAACCTCCATTTTTCTTTTCCTTTTCTTTCACTTTTTTTCATTTTTTTCACATACTATTTTTTTCATTCTTTGTTTCTTTTCTTTTCACACGTCATTCTTTTTCAAACTTGTTCTTCTTTCATTTTTTTGGCCTTTTTCTTTCCTGTAATTTTACCCTAGTATTCTCTGAAAATGGATATGGCTTCTTTTTATGGGCTTTAAACTCCCAATTGGAGTTGGGTAGGATAATGGGTTTTCAGCAAACGGATTATTTTCTTTTTGGCTCAAATGGGCTTGGAATTGAATAATGTAAAAAGGTTGGATTTAGGCTTAATTTTAAGATTTTCAAACGATGGCCAAATCTCATTTCTCAAGTTACGCTAAGTTGATATGTGTCTCACGACGACTTATTAAGACTTCTAGTGCTTCAGATTCACATTTTAACTTTTTGTATTTAGTAATCGAACAAAACAAAGAATTTGAGATCATCAACGAATTTGTCACTGAAGGAAAGTTTGAGTTATTTTGACTCGGATTGATTTAAATCTCTAAAAAATGATGAATGGTACACAAATCTCACCGGGATATAATCTCCACATTTATTCGTTAAGCATATTATCTTTCGCCTCAATATCCATTTTTTATCATATTATATGGCTAATGTATAAAAAAATTCATAAGTTGAGAGATTAATGAATTAATTCTATATTAAGAAATCATTTCAAAACTCAATTATACTGAAAATCTTTTTGAATTTTTGAAATTTTTTTGATTTTTTTTTCAAAGCGAAGAAAATGACTTCAATACCCCCAAACCTAATTTTTACATTTTCCTTAATGTAAAAGACAAAAATTTAAAAAGGAAGGAAAGATATGAAAGATATTTCCGTACCAAGGGACTTTTCCCAACGCACAATTCCTGCAAAATAAAAACTATGATACAATAACAACGACCCAATTTCATGCTCACTCCGGGTACACAGGGTTTTGGAGGAGAATGTCCTCCACTTATCAATCTCGCAATTCCATATATGGCTTCAAACTTTGACCAACTAACTTTGAAAATTTCACCATTTTTAGTATTCTCTATATCAACCTCCCCATGTTGGCAGACTCTCACAATAACAAAGGGATTGGACCGTCTAGACCTCAACTTATCTAGAAAGAGATGAACCCTAGAATTGTACAGAGAACTTTTTATCTAGTCTCGAATGACTTCTGTAGGATGGACTTGTCATGGAACATTTTCATTTTCTTTATATACAATTTGGTATTTTGATACGCATCATTCCTAATCTCTTCCAACTCATTGAGTTGGAGTTTTCGGACCTCACCCGTAGTAGGTAAATAGAAATTGAAGGTCTTAATGGCCTAATAGGCCTTGTGTTCTAACTCTACCGGAAGGTGATAGGATTTTCCGTAGACAAACCTATATGGGGACATACCAAGTGGTGTTTTATAGGCAGTGCGATAAGATCACAATGCATCCAATGACCTTAAGGACCAATCCTTTCGATTTGGATTCACTATTTTCTAGATGATTTGTTTGATTTTCCTGTAGGAAACTTCTACTTGACTAATGGTTTGAGGATGATAAGAACATCCTACTTTATGTGTGACCGAATACTTTTTTCATGAGACTCTGGAAGGATCGAATACAAAAATGGGTTCCCTGATCACTAATGATTGCTCGAGGCGTATCAAAATGGGAGAAAATATTTTCTCGAATGAATTTGTCCACCACATGGCGATCATTCGTCCTACATGCTATGGATTCTACCCACTTAGACACATAATCAACTGTTAAAAGAATATAGATATTCTCATAGGAATTTGGCAATGGACCCGTAAAATCAATGCCCCAATAATCAAAAGTCTTGATAATAAGAATGGGATTTAAGGGGATCATGTTTTTATGTGTGATATTTCCTAACCGTTGGCAATGGTCACAACTCCTACTATAATCGTTCGAGTCCCGAAAAATGGTGGGCCAATAGAATCCATAATGCAAAATTTTTGCAGCGGTCTTCTTAGCATTAAAATGACCTCCATGGGCTTAGTCATGGTTGAAAGAGATTACACTTTGAATCTCATAATCGGGTACACACTTCTGAATTATTTGAGTAGGAAATACTTGAAGAGGTATGGATCATCCCAAAAGAAGTGTTTGGCTTCCTTTTAAATTTGGAATGATCTTGTTTCGCCCAATGTAGAGGCATTTCACTAGTTACAAGATAATTCGTAATATAAAAAAACCATGAAAGTTGAGAGACAAGCATCAGTTGCTCCTTAGGAAAAGGCTCATTCAGTGGCAACAAGTTATCGAATGATTCAACGGTTAACCTAGATAAGTGATCAGCCACTAAATTCTAACATCCTTTCTTTTTCTTAATTTCAAGGTCAAACTCTTACTGTAATAGGACCCACCTGATGAGATAGGCTTTAGCATCTTTTTTAGACAAAAGGTATCACAGGGCCAAATGATTGGTGAAAATGACAACTTTGGATCCTATCAAGTAAGACCAAAACTTTTCAAGAGAAAAAACTACAACGAGGAACTCTTTTTTGGTCATGCAATGGTTCAATTAGGCGTCGTTGAGATTCCTACTGGCATAGTAGATTACGTGAGGCATTTACTCATTGCGCTGTCCTAGAACCGTACGTATGGCATAGTCGAAAGTGTCACACATGATCTCAAATGGTTGACACCATTTGGGGGTGTCATAATAGGTGCAATAGACAATTCCTTCTTTATACTTTCAAAGGTTTGAAGGCATTCGTTAGTGAAATCAAAGGGTGTGTCCTTGCTAAGAAGATTACACAAGGGTCGAGAGATTTTTCTAAAATACTTAATAAATTTCTAATAGAAATCGGCGTGTCCTAAGAATGACCAAACTTCTCATACAATTTTAGGGGGTGGGAGATTAGAAATGAGATCTATTTTATCTTTATCTACCTCAATACCCTTTTTAGAATTATGTGACATAGCACTATGGTTTGTTTGACCATGAAGTGAAACTTCTCCCAATTAAGCACAAGGTTTTTTTCCTTACACCTCTTAAGAATGAGTGTGAGGTTATGGGTGAACTCATCAAAACTAGACCTAAATACATAAAAATCATCCATATAGACTTTGAGAAAATGCTCCGCCATATTCGAAATGATACTTTGCATGCACCGCTAAAACGTAGCGGGTTCATTGTATAACCCAAAGGGCATGCATCGATAAGAAAAAGTAGCGAATGGACAAGTGAAAGTGGCTTTTTATTGATGCTCGGGAGCAATGGGAATTTGATTGTAGCCAAAATAATAGTCGAGAAAATAGTAATATGGATGGCCAGATAATCTCTCTATTATTTAGTCTATGAAAGGAAGAGGAAAGTCATCCTTACTTATAACAACATTTAACTTCCTATAATCATGACACGCTCATCAACCGGCTTGAATCCTAGTGTGTACTAACTCATTATCGTTATTTTTCACCACCATAACACCGGATTTCTATGGGACAACTTGAATGGGACTGACACATTGGCTATCAGATATGGGGTAAATGATACCCGCTTTAAGAAATTTTAGCACCTTATCTCGAACGACCTCTTTTATATTGGGATTAAGACTACGTTGTTCTTCACGAGAATTTTTAGCATCGTCTCCTAAGTGTATCCTATGAATGCACACCGAGGGACGTATCCCCTTAATGTCAGCTATGTTCCATCCTATTGCTTCCTTGTGTTATTTGAGAACACACAATAATTAACCTTCCTTTTTTTATCCAAGTCAGACACGATGATAGCAAGAAAGGTGTCAGAAAGTCCTAAGAACCTATACTCGAGTATTTTAGGTAGTGGCTTCAATTCAAATTATGGAGTTTTCTCAATCGAGGGTGGAAAAGGTGACGTGGAAAGTAAGAAGGGTTCAGGCTTATACTTCCAAATTCCTACTTCCATGATGGGGACAGAGTCTAGGAGGGCATTAACTTCTTCAATTGACTATTCGATATCAAATTCGAACCCAACAAAGGCAAGATATGCTTCTAAAGTGTCATCATTATAAGTTTTCTCAAAAGTATCTTGGACGATACTATCAATCATGTCGACTTCCACGAGTTCATCATTATCGAGTGGTTATTTGGACAAATTGAACACGTTAGGGTCCATAGTTATGTTCTTAAAGGATAGGTTCAAATGGCCGCTACGACACCTAATTACGGCATCACATGTGGTAAGGAAAGGATGACCCAAAATAATAGGGATTTGTTCAATAGGATTTTACAGTTGTTGGTTATCCAAGATAATAAAGTCGACGAGAAATAAAAAGTCATCCTCTCAAAAATTTGGATTTCCTCAATGATACCTCTCAAAAATTTCATAGAACGGTCGGCTAAGGACAAGGTAATCCTAGTCGGATTCAATTCCCCCAAACCTAATTTCTCGTACACGGTGTACGATAGAAGGTTCACACTTGCTCCTAAATCTAGAAAGGGCTTTCTCAATGATGTTCTCCCTTATCTTGATAGAGATCGTCGGTGTTTCGAGATCCTTATACTTGTTGGGAGTTCGATAAGAAATGATCGAGATTGCATGCTTGGTGAGAAAATCTTTCTTGGGTACGTTAGTGTTTCTCTTAAAGGTATAATGGTCCTTCAAAAATTTGGCATAGGACGGGACTTGTTGAATAGCATCAAGCAGTTGGATATTAATTTGTACTTTCTTGAATACTTCTAACATCTTATCAACATGCGCTTTTTTTCTTTTGGGGCACCAAATGTTGGGGAAATGGAGATTTTGGTACATAGGTTTCTACATATAGTTTAGAAGATGAGGGTGATGAGGATGTTAGATCCACAGGTGGATCTTCTTTCTCCTTACGTTCCGCGTATTTACTCTCGGTGGGTGGTGAAATGTTTTTCTCTACTTCTTTCCCGGACCTAAGTGTGATGATGTCATTTACATGCTGTTGGGTGTGTGACGTTCTCGTGTTGTCTTTAATAACAAACCCTAGGCATGTTACCCTTTGGATTGGGTTCGGGCTGACTTGGTAATGTTCCCTTATTCCTCTCATTCAGCGCGTTCTCTAGTTAGATCATTTCAACCTCGAGTTTGGTAATGGCATGAGTATTCTCATGCATGCTTTGCTAGGTGGATTGGAGGACATTTTGAGTGGTTTGCTGCAATTGAAGGGTATTTTGGGCAAGAAGGTTCATCGAATCCTCTAAAGATTGGATCTTTTGGGACAATAAATACGATGTAAGGTCACAAATTTCCAATTGAGTCTTATGTAGTGTTGGCTCAATTTAGAACAAAACCATATGAGTCATAGGATAGAAGTTTTCCCTATCAATCCTATGACATGCTTGAGAAGTTGAAGATGTAGTGCCCCAGAATTTAAAAGCATCATCATTGCCGATTTTCGTGCCAAGTTTCACGTCATCAACATGTGAATTCCAATGTCTCCCAAAGGTATGAATATATATATATATAGGAGCTTGGAAATTTAATTTGGGTGTTAGTATTTTTTTGTTAAAATTGTTTTGAATTCATAGTTCTAAAGATTTTGTTCTTGGACACCTTTTCGTAGAAAAATCATATCAAATCCAAAAAAAATCAGAAAAATACAAAACTGGTGGCCACGCGTTCGTATCGAAATTATCTAGCATAATGTCCTGAAATCTTGTAAGAAATGTCATTTGAATGACCTTAATCGAACGAGATTTCAAACGAGATTTCATAATTGTTTTCTGAATTCTCGTTCGAAATGTCGTTCAAACGAAACTTCAGTTTTGTTAGTTTTTCGCCAGTTTTGTTTTTCACCCACCCACTTCCTTACTTTGGTTTGCCATATTTTAAGAAGTGCGGGAACAAGTTTTTCCTAAGAACTTTTTCCATCTCTATAGAGTTTTTGAGAGCCTAATTCTTCTAAGAGAGAAGTTCCCTTGGTTTTTGTTTAAAATGCTTAATCTTTAAAACAAAACCAAGTGTTTTATACCCAAAATATTTTTTTAGTTTCTATCCAAGTTCTCTATATAAATATCTTTGCTTGGAGATAGTTTGGCACCAGTTTTATTCTCAATCAATTGAAGGAGATTGTTTGGGTTTCTTCACTACCCTAAAAAAGAAGACATTTGTTTCACTGCGGTGTTCTCATATGGTGAAAGGCACCATGTGTGGTTGACGGTGGGTTGTGCCTCCATTGGTGGACTCCAATATTCCGGTGGACTCTGGAGCTATTTGCTAGACGGAGGTATTTACAAGAAGAAGCGTCGGGGCTTGAAATGAGCCAAGTCGAGTGTAGTAAGTATTTTGTCTTGTAACTGTAAAACCATATCTAGTGAATTTGTTAGGCCAGGGCCATCGGAGATTTTTCCCATTTGGGTTTTCCTCGTACACCGCTATGTAGTGAGATTGTTTCTTTTATCTTGTTGAACTCACCTAAAATGCATGATTAGGCTTAATCAAGATAAAATTCAGTTTAAATCACATATTGTTTATTTTGGTTCTAATTAAGTTTGGGTAACTGTTTAATTAATTTAATTCAAGTGCAGATTAATTTATCTTGATAAAATGCAAGTTTAACTTGAATTGGATTAATGTTTGTTTAAGTTAAAATTAAAATATTGGTGTAGTTTAATTTCACTTTTATGTTTAATTTAATTTTTCATGTTTTTATTGTGCTTTGAAAGTAAAGAAAATTAAAATTTGGTATATCATTGAAACATCTCATTATTTAAAGTTTAAATTTGGGGGCTTCCGCGCTTACAAGTTGTATCAGAGCGAGGATCACTAAATTATTGCGTTTAAGATCCTTTTGAGTTTTTATAATGGAAAATATGCCTTTTTTTCGAAATTTTCAGTTTTTGATGGTTCTTGCATGCTTGCACATGACTGTTGACTTGCTATATCTTATGAGTAATTGCTTGCATGTTTGCATACTCTAGCATTTTTTTTGCTTCATGATAAATTAATGCTAGTTGTATGTATGTTTGTCATTTTCTAGTCTATGGTTCATGATTAATCACATTCTAGAATTATGATTTGTGTATATCGTTTTTATTTATTTTTATTTGTTTATGTCGTAAAAAGTGATATCTTATTGAGAAAAATACAAAAAGATTTTCTTTGTTCTTCTTTTGAGTTGAATTTTCTTGTTTCATGAATTTTTTTGAAAAACTCAAAAAGATTTTTTTGTTTTGTGTGCATTTTATTTTGACACACTTTATGTGGAATATACTTGTGTTTGAATCTTTTCCATTTCCACCTCCATGTAGATAGAACTTTTGGTTAAGATTGTCATACCTTAAAATGTTCTTTGCCATGCTTACATGGAGTAATTGGATTTTGTGTTGCTTAATGGATTCTATATTTATATGCCTGGATTCACACATGCCCGAGCTCATTTGAAATTTAAACTTCACGTGTATAGTTGAGCTAAGTGAGATGTTCTCCTATCAATTTAGTCATCTACATTTTTCTATTACTATGGTGGATTTGTGCATGTAATAACTGTTTCCCGAATGTAAAAAAATAAAAAAATATTTATCCGGTGTTGTAATTGTTTATCAATGGAATCGGGCTGCGAAAGTCAAAATTACTTTGCGTGAAAAGCCACCATTGAATATTAGGCATTAAAAAGAATATTTTCCAAGGCGAAAAATAGTTTAGTTAATATGTTCAAAAGAAAAAGAAAAAGAAAAATTATTAGGAGTTTAGTTGGATGTATTAACGGGTTTGCACAATGACTTTGTATCCTAGTTAAGCTTATATTTTCATGACTCTATTGGTTTGTAGTTACATCAAAATTCTAGGCTTGTGTGCATTGTGTATGGTTTTTCATTGAGTTCAATTTATATTGTCACATGAGGCTATATCTAAATGTGATAAAGTTTTGCAATCAAATGAGAACTCCGTGAACATGTTTTAAGTGATTGGGTCGAAATTTAATTGTTTCTAGTTCACACCCCTACACTTCTGTTTACGACATGTATTTGGACACATTTTTTCCATACGAGTGTGAAAAGCTTAATGTATTTTGTGTCATGTGTGGTGTCTATACCTATGTATATGTGTGTGTGCGTTAGTAATATTCATTATGCATACATATATGTGGTATTTTTTGTTTTCGAGTCTTGGCCATGCTAGCTAGTCCATATTTGCTTTGAAGTCATAATTAGTATCGATATTGTTGCGTATTTTGGTTGATTTTCCATGATATATTTATTACATTTTAATTGGTATCATTTTTTTGTATCATAGTTGATACTCGTGTCTCTTTATGTGGTATAGTTTTACTTCATTGTTGCCCATATGCTTAAATGTTCTTATCACCTCATGGACCATTGCATGTTTGTCTTATTTTTCCTTATTCATATCCCTTGTGTAGATTTAAGGGGGAGAAATCGTATTTGCATTAAATTGTGGGAGAAATAAGTTATTTATTTATTCTTTAACCTTTGTCGATTCCTGGACAAAAAGGGGGAGAAATGGTATTTAAACCTTTAGTTTAGGAGATCTAACTTAGGGGGAGAGATCTATCTTTCAAGGAAGATTATTGTTAGAGAAAAGGGAAGAATTTAATTTTATGCACTTTATATTTTTTATATTCCCTATGCGTTTAATGGTTTGCTTAAGTGTGCAGGAAATTTCTTTTAGCGGCATCTTTAAAGCGGCAAAGTGGTTCATCCTTGGGTCGAGTCATCGCGTCTATGTTTTTGTTGTTTTGGGTGGAATGTTGTGTATAGATGAGCTTGATGGTCCTTTAGGAATTTTAGTTGGGTTTTGTCCCGGAATAGCCAAAGGGGAAGATTTGTAAGGTCATAAATTTCCAATTGAGTCTTATGTAGTGTTGGATCAATTCCGGACAAAACCAATTGAGTCTTAGGATAGAAGTTTTCTCTATCGAGCCTATGACGTGTTTGAGGAGTTGAAGACATAGCGGCCCAGAATTTAAAAGCATCGTCATTACCGATTTTCATGCCAAGTTTCACAACATCAACATGTGGATTCCAATATCTCCTAAAGGTATGAATACATTAATATATATATATATATATATATATATATATATATATATATATATATATATATAGGAGCTTGGAAATTGAATTTGGGTGTTAGTATTTTTTTGTTAAATTTTTTTGAATTCGTAGTTCTAAAGATTTTTTTCTCGGACACCTTTCCGTAGAAAAATCATATCAAATCCAAAAAATCAAAAAAATACGAAACTGGCAGCCACGCGTTTGTATCAAAATTATCAAGAATCATGGCCTGAAATCTCATTAGATAGGTCGTTCGAACGACATCGTTCGAATGATATTTCAAACGATATTTCAGATTTTTTTTTCCTGAATTATCATTCGAAATGTCGTTCAAACGAAATTTTAGTTTCGTCAGCTTTTCGCCCGTTTTTTTTACCACCCACTTCCCCACTTTGTTTTGCCATATTTTAAGAAGTGAGGGAACAAGTTTTTCCTAAGAACTTTTTCCATCTCTAGAGAGTTTTTGATAGCCTAATTCTTCTAAGAGAAAAGTCCCCTTGGTTTTTGTTTAAAATGCTTAATCTTTAGAACAAAACCAAGTGTTTTACGCCTAAAATATTTGTTTAGTTTCTATCCAAGTTCTCTCTATATATAGATTTGTTTGGAGATAGTTTGGCACCTATTTTATTCTCAATCATTTGACGGATATTGTTTGGTTTTCTTCACTACCCTCAAAAGGAAGACATTTGTTTCGCTACGGTATTCTCACATGGTAAAAGGCACCATGTGTAGTTGACGATGGGTTATGCCTGCATTGGTGGATTGCAAGATTTCGGTGGACTTAGGAGTTATTTGCCAGACGGAGGTATTTGCAAGAAGAAGCGTAGGGGCTTGAAGGGAGTCAAGTTGAGTGTAGTAAGTCTTTTATCTTGTAACTGTAAAACCAGATCTAGTGAATTTGTTAGTCCAGGACGTTCGGGGGTTTTCGCATTTGGGTATTCCTCGTGCATCTCCATGTAGTGTTCTTGAACTCACATAGCCCCCAAATTTTTTGTCTTGTTGAACTCACATAGAACGCATGCGAATCAAGATAAAATTTAGTTTAAATCACATATTGTTTATTTTGGTTCTAATTAAGTTTGGGTAACTGTTTAATTATTTTAATTCAAGTGCAAATTATTTTATCGTGATAAAATGCAAGTTTAACTTGAATTGAATTAATGTTTATTTAAGTTGAAATTAAAATGTTGGTGTAGTTTCATTTCACTTATATGTTTAATTTTTCTTATTTTGATTGTGCTTTGAAAGTAAAGAAAATTAAATAATTTTTGAAAAATTAAAATTTGGTATATCATTGAACCATCTCGTTATTTAAATTATAAATTTGGGGGATTCCGCACTTATGTACAATGGCGCGGGGATGTTCGTTTGGAAACTCGGGGGTGGATTACCGAACGAATGACCTCCATTTCCTTGGTATTGGCCCTTGGACCATGAAAGATTGGGGTGGTCTCTCCACCCCAAATTGTACGCATTGGAATATGGGTCATACTTTGCCCTATTTTGGTTGAGGACATTAGCTTGCTCGTTAAGTGACTTGTGGGACAGAAGGGTGGGGAAATTATAGACTAAGTGGTCGAATGCATCGCAAAGTATACACATAGGGGGACCTACATGTTGCACGACCGTGGATGCGGGTCAATTTACCTCTTTGATCATCTCTAAAGCTTCTAAACATCAGGCCAAGGTGGCCACTTTGGCATTTTAATCATAACTTTGTTCGACTTGATGAGAGAAACCCTCATTGGACATGGTGGACTTCGACTCTTTATTGGGTTCCCATCACTAAGACTTTTTTCCTATGTCTTCTAGGAATACCCATGCATCGACCTCACTTTTCTCAGTAAAATCACCATTACATAGTGACTCGATCATAGTTCGCGTATTATAATCGAACCCCTCATACAAAATTTGGACTTGGCATCCCATCTCAATCCCATGGTGTGTACATTGCAGTAGCAAGTCCTTAAATCATTCCAAATACATCCACAAGACTTCTCCCTCCTTTTGGCTAAATGTGTTGATGGCGTGACGTACCGATGTAACACCCCGCACTTTTAGGGATAATTAAATTTCAAGAGTGGGCGTAATTTGGAGATTAAGGAAAATTCTGTGAATAGTAATTTTGGGATTTATGAATATTTGATTATTACCGGTGTGTGTTACATTTGATTTTGAGACTAATTAAATGAGTTGGATTATTTTAATTACATGTCGCATTTGGGTAAAGCGACCACGGATAATATTTTAATTGGAAAACTCGTATTAAGAGGTGTTGGGTTTAATTAGTGAATTGAAGTTAAGTGACTCAAATGGAGATTTCGAGTGCGCGGTTGGTTTTATAATGGTCGAGATAGTCAGAATAGAGTACCCGAGGGTAATGTTTAGTCTCCGGGGATTTCCGGACTAATAGGGACTCGCAATTGAGTAAACGAGTCATTTTTGGGTTTATAAGGGATAAACCCTTATTTATCCCTATATTAGGCATGAGAGAGGGAAAGAAAAGAAATAAAAGATAGATAAGAGGAAAGGAAGAGAGAAAAGGGGAAGAAAAGGGAGATTCCGCCCAAACTCCGTGGGATTCAACTCGAGGTCGTCGGATTTTATCCACGAGGCAAGTGTTTACTTGCTTTCTTCTTTTATGCATAAATCTCATATCATAATTTGGTAATAATGAACTAAAAAATTTTGGGTTGGGTTTTCATGAATCAAAACGGGTTTTTCGGGAGATTAACGAGTAAACCCCGAACAATAATCGATTTAAGGAACTTAGGTATTAATTGAAATTTGTTGTTGATTCTTGGTTCTAGGATGATTATAACCTATTTTCTTGGTGTATATATAGTTGGGCGGGGTTGATTAATGGTGGGGGAGTAGATAGAAACCATAGTTGTGTGTTAATGGCCAAAACAGGGGCTTCGAAGAAAAAGTTGCCATGTTCGATCGATCGATCGATGGCCAAGGGTCGATCGATCGATCCTTAGAATTTCAGGTAATTTTGGCTAGTTTAGTTTTTATGGGATAAAATCCAAATTTAAATTTTTTTCGTCTTATTTATTTGAGTAAATAAATATCCATTGAGGGGAAATCAATACCTATCCATTTAAGGAAATTCTTCTGGACTAGGAGGGTGTAAAAATCATGTGACACTTAAGGTATCGTTATGAGGAAAATAAATTGTGGAGTTAGATATTAGGGGTTCCTAAAAATGGTATGGGGACTTCTAAATTATTATTTGAAAGAAATGTATACCATGGGTTTATTGAGTAAAAGTTCGTGATTTATTTATTTATGGGTGTTCAGGACAAGAAACGGCCAAGGGAATATTTCGGCAGGAGATTTTATATAGATAATTGTGCGCATAGAAATATATTTATGTGCCGCCTACATGTTTGGAATAAAACCCTAGGATGTCAATAGGATGGAAATTGAGGATAGGGGCTAGATGCTTTAGCAATTACCCATTATGTGCTGAGGGCCTAATGAATCCTGACGATCAACATTGCCAGATAGTAGTGTATCGGGGGGGTTCTTTGTTTGGATTTCGCTTCGCGAGACACACCACGCATGAACGTAGAGTAATGTTGGTAATGGGGAGAAGTTTACCCCTTAGTACTCAGGTAAGAGGATTCTTAGATGATGGGTGATAGTGTTAGTTAGGCAGGGTAGCTTAACTAGGTTGTTTAATAGGTGTGCACTATTAGAAGATGGGTGAGGGGTATCTCATGGGAGCATTATACCAATTTAAATATGAGATAAACTATATTTTAAATATAGCATTTATGCACTTGCAAAATATTTTCACAACTCGGGCTCTGACCCATTTTATCTATTTTCCCTTCTCTTGCTATATATTATATATATATTGGTGTCCAGATACAGGGATTCCTAGATGATGATTCCTTCGAGTCAGACATTATTGCAACAGCTGTGGATGCATGTAGGTTTATTTTAGATGCTTATATTCTTGTGATCTAGACAGGAAGCATTGTAATATGACTCGGGCCGAAAGCCCAATTGTATTTACTTATTCTTTTACCGCCTTTTAGTGCGGCTTTTGATTTAGCTGTATTATGTTAAACCGAGTGTTCGGTTATTTTATTTCATTTCAATTTTTATATATAAAGTGTGTGAATGTTTTAAATTGAATGGTTTGGTTAAAAAGATTAGTTAGATAAAATTTTGATGCCGGCCTAGTAGGTTATTAGTAATTAAATTGGTTTTTGACAGTGATGCTGATAATGAACAATATGAGACTCCTATTTTAATTTGATATATGATTGATCACCCGGTATTTTATTAGGTGGGGTGTCACAGATGGTATCGGAGCATCAGGTTATAGTGTCCTTAGGAATCTGTGCGGACGTACTACACTTTCAGCACTGCTCTTGATTTCATATAGAGCCTTAGGATTAGGATTGTTGATTCCTCATGGGAGATTTCATTTTCCTTCCATTATATAAGATTATAGTAAATCTTTTCCGTGCGTGTTCGAGATTCGTGTGTTGATCGATGAAGAGCGACCAAGGAAGGCCGTTATGAGGGCATCAGGAGGCGTGACTTAGATGTAATTATAAGTTAAAGTCGGGGACGAGGGACATAGTCAAGGTCACTCCCCTTTTGGTATTTTTTGGGATTTCTGCAATGACTACTAAATTATAGTAGTTATGAGTATCTAAGTACCGCTATAGTAAAGAGTAGTGCTAAAGTTCAATTACCCAGTGAAGTTAAACTGGGTAAAGGTTCGAAGGGTCTTTGATAAAGACCATATGTTGAAGGTGAGATTATACGGAGTAAGCGTAACATTACTCAGTGGAAATAGAAGGCTCAGAAGCTTTGGCTTAGAGCAGGGTATGGAAATACACATATGTGAAAATTTGAGGAAAATTTTTCACTCGTGGGAGCAATATTGAAATGGTGGGAACGGTGGTCACTATGTTCGAGGGAGGATGATGTTTTTCTTATAGAGGGATCTTACAGATGGTTTCAACCATGAGTTCCTTTGGTTTATCAGGAATGAAGAGAATACAGTTTTTGGATTATTCACATAAAGATCGGTCAGAGGCCGATAGTGAATAAAGAGTTATATGAATAAGTGAACTTTGTGCCAAATTAAGGTAGGTACAATGAAGATAAAATCCTTCAGTGGATTGATGGACTCACTAGTAAGTGTTGCTAACACTTATAGAGAAGTTGTGTTTGTAGAACCTCACTAGTGGACATCCACCTGGGGGAGTTTATGGAAATAGGTCTGTTGAGGCCGGTAATGGAGTTTACTTTTGACAAAGAAGTTAAGGGAGCTATGAAGGCAGTTGTCAGGATCGAGGTTATAGAGTCCGAGATACAGATAACCTTAACATGATCAGGGAGGCCAGAGATGGGAAATAAGGTGATTTGGAGTGTTTAACCATACGGTTAATCCTTTTCGATAGGAGTTAAAGGAGAAGAGTAGGATGCCCAGATGGAGCATTGATAAGAGTAGTTTTGGTTCGATTAAGACAAGTGTACTACATCGGGGAAACAATCAGAGCAGTTATGGAGATTGGCGAAGTTAATGTTAAGAGTTTTTCCTTTGGATGAAGGAGATATATTTTGTGTGGCTAGATAGAGTCGTGGTATTTCGCTAACCCTAGATTCGTGTGTGTAATTGAAGCTTTGTGGCGGTGTCGATAAGATTATATAGTGTGTCTATATGTTTTTCTGTGGTAACGGGGTTCTATTTTGAATTTGTATATGGTTTGTACTACTCATTTTGTATGTGTTATACGTGTATGGTACTATTATAAGAGTACTATTATTGTATTATCGGAGTGATAGCAGGCTAATGATTGCAAGACTGTCGTATCCGTGGTTCCAGGATGGAACAGGTTGTTGTTGCGATATCTCACATGGATACAGGTTGAGCTCGCCTTTACTATATGCTTAGATGGAACTTCGATGAGAAGATGTTTCATTATCATGATTCGAGTGTGTGGCGGCCTTATAGATATGATTTAAGGTATGCAGGATTTCTTGTTAAGCTATGAGTTTAAGCTCATTGTCATTTGCGGAAAGGACTTAGTGTTTGTACATGCGACTTGTGGTATGACTCCTAGGAAGGAATAGGAGTTCATACCACCTTTTGTTGAAAGAGGGGATATGGTTATCCCGATTGCATATTTCAAACTAACGGACCTCCACGACCGACAAAGTTAAGAAGTAGTGTATAGGAGGGGTTATCTATTTGGATTTTGCTTGTGAGACACTCCACGCATGAACCTTAATGACGTCGGGAGTGGAGAGATGTTAGGGGATGAAAGGATGTTGGTATTGATGATAAGTTACATGGTGTGGAGAAAACACTATAGATCGAGAGCCGTGTAATGATTGGATGCTTATGGAGATGGAAGTGTTATGGAAAAGCACTGAAATCATTCTCTCACTGCAAGTATGTGGGTGAGGCAAGGTAAAGGAAATTGATTTAAGTTTTGTAGCCAAGCCTTGATGGAAAGGCAATTTTTAGAGGTATTATGCTTTAGGTATGACGTTCGTAACAACTGCATAAAGTATAGGTGCCCCGATTAGTTAGACTTTCGACTTCGTTAAAAATAGAAGGATATAGTGGTAGAAGAGTGTTAGTAGGTTAGTGAGGTAGGACTTTAGAACGTCCCATTGGTGTGCCTTAAACCGTTACATCTTGATGACCGATGATGCGAAGGAGTAGTGTAATGGGAGGGTTCCTTGTTTGGATTTCGCTTTGCAAGAGGTCCCACGCATGAAACTAAGCAAATGTCAGAAGTTGGGAGAGGTCTTGGGCACTAGGGATATAGTTAGGATAGTACTCATTTTACGTGTTTAGGAAACACATCGATCGTAGGATTATTTGGATATAAGGTCAGAAGGACTAGTGGCACCGATATCATGGGATTGTGGTGAGTTACCCTCGATAAGATTCATGGGTTAACTTTGAGAAGGATTGGGCTTCCGAGTATATGAAGAATTGAATTGTGAAATTTTTCTCGGGTTAGGAAAACCCATGTTATTAGTACCAGGCCGAGAAAGCGAAGTCCACTTTTAGAGAGAGTGTTACGTGTCGGACGTTTACAATGGTTGGACAAAGAAGCACGAGGTAAAAAGGTCATATGGTCACCTCAGTAAGTTGATTTATTATATACCGCCAGGAATTGAAGGGGGCATGGTATATAAAACGGAAGATTATGCTGTAAGGCAATTATAAGTGAGATTGAAGTTTATAGAATGGAACGTTGTAGGAGGCACGCGATAATCCAATTGTATAGGTGCAATAAGAGTTTGCGCACCTAAAATAATAGAGAAGACTAACGGCAGTAGTCAAGCCTTAGTGAAATTTCCTTTTGAGGGAGATCAGTTGTCCTGTTGTAGACGAGTGGACGCTTTAAGTATTAGCGACAGTATCGGATTTTCGAGACGTTAGAGCGGTAGTTATAGGCTCATTTTTCTTTGGATGCGATAATAGAAGCACCAGGTGTGATATGCCATTGGTATAGTTGATCTTAAGATTGAGGTAGTGTGCTAGTATATGGAGATCCAGATAAGCGTGTGGTTAAGCTAGTGCATTAGAGCATACGCCTTGGGTGGAGTATGGTCGGGGACCATTGTGTTAATATCTCTTGACTTTGGTGTACTAGGACGTAGTATAATTAGCGATCCTAGGTTGGTGGTGCAGGTTATATCCTAATTTCGAGGATGAAATTCCTTTGTAATGTGGGGAGTGTGTAACACCCCACACTTTTAGGGATAATTAAATTTCAAGAGTGGGCGTAATTTGGAGATTAAGGGAAATTCTATGAATAGTAATTTTGGGATTTATGAATATTTGATTATTACCGGTGTGTGTTACATTTACTTTTGAGACTAAGTAAATGAGTTGGATTATTTTAATTACATGTCACAGTTGGGTAAAGCAACAAAGGATAATATTTTAATTGGAAAACCCGTATTAAGAGGTGTTGGGTTTAATTAGTGAATTACAGTCAAGTGACTCAAATGGATATTTTGAGCGCGCGGTTGGTTTTAGAATGGCCGAGATAGTCAGAATAGAGTATTCAGGGGTAATGTTTAGGCTCCGGGGATTTTTGGACTACTAGGGGCTCGCAATTGAGTAAACGAGTCAAATTTGTGTTTAGAAGGGATAAACCCTTATTTCTCCCTATATAAGGAATGACAGAGGGAAAGAAAAGAAAGAGAAGAGGAAAGGAAGAGAGAAAAGAGGAACAAAAGGGAGATTCCGTCCAAACTTCGCGGGATTCGACTCGAGGTCGTTGAATTTTATTTATGAGGAAAATGTTTACTTTCTTTGTTCTTTTATGCATAAATCTCATATCATAATTTGCTAATAACGAACTAGAAAATTTTGGGTTGGGTTTTCTTGAATCAAAACGGGGTTTTTAGGAGATTAACGAGTAAACCCTGAATAATAATCGATTTAAGGAACTTATGAATTAATTAAAATTTATTGTTGATTCTTGGTTCTAGGATGATTAGAACCTATTTTCTTGGAGTATATATAGTTGGGTGAGGTTGATTAATGGTGGGGAAGTTGATACAAACCTTAGTTGTGTGTTAATGGCCGAAACAGGGGCTTCGGAGAAGAAGATGCCCTGTTCGATCGATCGATCGATGGCCAAGGGTCGATCGATCGATCCTATAGAATTTCAAGCAATTTTGGCTAGTTTAGTTTTTATCGGATAAACTCCAAATTTAAATTGTTTTTGGCTTATTTATTTGAGGAAATAGATATCCATTAAGGGGAAATCAATACCTAGACATTTAAGGAAACTCTTTTGGACTAGGAGGGTGTAAAAATCATGTGACACTATGGTATCGTTATGAGGAAAATAAATTGTGGAGTTAGATATTAGGGTTCCTAAAAATGGTGTGCTGAGTTCTAAAGTATTGTTTGAGAGAAATGTATACCTTGGATTTATTGAGTAAAAGTTCGTGATTTATTTATTTATGGGTGTTCGGGACGAGCAACACCCAAGGGAATATTTCGGCATGTGACTTTATATTGATAATTCTGCGCGTAGAAATATATTTATGTGACGCCTACATGTTCAGAATAAACCCCTAGGATGTGAATAGGATGGAAATTGAGGATATGGTCTAGATGCTTTAGCGATTACCCGTTACGTCTATCGATGACGATTATTATCAGAGGGCCGATACCTTTGGGACTTAAATAAGTTTAGGTCATACTTATTTAATTAATACGAATTGGTATATTCGGAGGGTATATAAATCCTTAGAAGAGATTAATGTACGAGTTATACATGAAGTGAGGGAATACTTTTGGGTTTAGTATTTTAAGTATATTAGTGCTTATATACTATTACGAATGGGAACATTCGAGATTTTGGCTATCGCTATGAGAGTTGGGCAATTATAGCCTTACGTATTGAGAAGTGAGATAGAGTATATATACGATGTTGTTATATAGTATATATATGATACGGAAATACATATATATCTGTGTGTGATTGATATGTTTGTACCTTAGAGGGTGGTTCCACGGGCTTTCCTTTGGCGTAGGGTTGGAACAGCTAGACTATATATTTTCTCTAGTGCGATCCAGGGAGGTTGCGCGATGTGGATGAATCTCTTGCCTTGAGGAGCAGGGAGAGTATAACCCCAGGTCATCTCATCCCGCCTTCGAGTGCGATGTGTGTACTCCACCATTGTGTATTTTACCATAACCATGAGTAAGTCTGGCTTGGTACCGTCGTATAGTGAGTAAACCCGGATTTGGATAGGTACTATGAGACTGCATCCTCGAGTTATAGCTCGGTGGGATGGTTATTAAACTTATGTTTTGATAGGTATAATTATACTTGTTGTGTATAATACATTGAGTGTATATAAGACGAGATATTATATATAATTGACTTGAGTAAAGTAAAGAGAATACTAAACTCACATTTCCCTTTCGGTTATTTCTACCGGATTTATATAAAAATGAATTATAGGTTCTAGTAAGAACTATCTATATGAATATTTATACGAGCTATATATATATTTACGCATTATGTGCTGAGGGCCTAATGAATCCCGATGATCAACATTGCCAGATAGTAGTGTATCGGGGGGATTCCATGTTTGGATTTCGCTTCGCGAGACACCCAACACATGAACATAAAGTAATGTTGGGAATGGGGAGAAGTTTATTCCTTAGTACTCGGGTAAGATAATTCTTAGATGATGGGTGATAGTGTTAGTTAGGCAGGGTAGCTTAACTAAGTTGTTTAAAAGATGTGCGATAGGTGTGCACTATTAGAAGATGGGTGAGGGGTATATCATGGGAACGCGATACCAATTTAAATATGAGATAAACTATATTTTAAATATATCATTTATGAACTTGAAAAATATTTTCACAACTCGGGCTCTGACCCGTTTTCTCTATTTTCCCCTCTCTTGCTATATATTATATATATATATATAGGTGTCCAGAACAGGGATACCTGGATGATGATTCCTTCGAGTCATACGTTACTACAGCAGCTGTGGATGCATGTCAGTTTATTTTAGACGCTTCTATTCTTGTGATCTAGATAGGAAGCATTATAATATCACTCGGGCCGAAAGCCCAATTGTATTTACTTATTATTTTACCGCCTTTTAGTGTTGCTTTCGATTTAGTTGTATTATGTTAAACCGAGTGTTTGGTTATTTTATTTCATTTCAGTTTTTTTATATAAACTGTGTGAATGTTTTAAATTGAATGGTTTGGTTAAAAAGATTAGTTAGATAAAATTTTGAATCCAGCCTAATAGGCTATTAGTAATTAAATTAGTTTTCAACGGTGATGCTGAGAATGAACCATATGAGACTCCTATTTTAATTTTATATAGGATTGATCACCCGATATTTTATTAGGCGGGGTGTCATAACCGACACCGTCTTTTGGTTTGGAAAGAATTTATGCAGGAAGGTGACACTCATTTGGTTCCAAGTGGTAATGGATTCGGGTTTTAACGAGTTAAACCAACTCTTAGCTTTGTCTTTCAATGAGAACGGGAAAAATTAAAGTTTAATAATCTCATCAGTGAGTTTTTGGTACTTAATGGTCCCACATCTCCTCGAATTCATGCATGTGAAGGTAGGGATCCTTTTTTTTGGTACCTCGAAACACGGGAAACAATTGGATTCTTCCCAAATAGAATTGGAAATTGTTCGCATTGTGCTCGGGTAGACGTATACACGAAGGTTGACTAGATCTAGTCGGATAAAGGTAATCTTTAGGGAATGTGGTTCTAACTCATCTCCCATCTTGGTAAATATTGAAAATCTACCTACATAAGTATCGAGAATGCTAGACTCTACACTTGACAAACTACCGGTATGAACCCGAAACCATCATCGCATACACAGAGATCACTCGAATGTTTCTCTTTTTTTCACTATTTTTTCTCTTTTTTTATGTGAGGAAAATTTTTAAAAAAATATTTGACCCAAACCACATAATTCCTAGCTAACACAAAGAAAATTGAATTATCTAACTTAGGTGAGCAGAATTTTAATTTTAAAATCTAGTTTTTTTTAGACTAATCGACTATAGTATGGATCTCCGAATTAATCTCCCTAATTGGTCTGCTCCTACTTATTTGACAAAGGAGAATTTAAAAGATGACCAACTATGGTTATCTCTTCAAATCACGTTTTTTCCTCCAGGTAGGTGGTCGTTACGAAGATTCATTAAAACCCACCAATCTTAGATAAGGTGAAATGGAATTAGTTTGACAAGTTCGCATTGGAATAGCTTTTAATTCTAGCCTCGTTAAGAGGTTTCCTATCAGTTATGTGATATCCTAAGGCCAACGTCTATTTGATTTTAAATTAAATGTGATGGCTCGAGATATGTAAATGCTTGGTTAATTAGTGATTTTGATCCCATGAAGGGTGATGAAATCCCCACCTTATCTTTCACACATGTTTTTCCCTTAACTCAATTTATTCAACTTGCTAAATTAAGTGCGAAATTAAACTATGTAGGCGCACACAAAAATGTACCTCCGACGTGGAATTTTTACGATCACTTGTTTACGCCGGCCCGAAGTTTAAGTTTACGTTGATAAAAGGTAAACGTCGTCTACATTTCAGTCATCCCTGAGAGTTTCTTGTGTTCATGGCAAGATTGCACAAATTTTCTTCATGTTTGGTCATCGTTGCACACTTTTCCAATTTTTTCTTTAGTTTTGCCCCTTTTTCTTTTCTTTTCTTCTCTTTTTCACGTGCTTCTGGAAAAAAACACAAAAGAAACTACACCAAACATAAAGTACGACACACAAAAAAATAATAATAAAGAAAAAAATTAACACAACACACGCACTAGTGGTGTATTTAAGACAAAAAAATAACAAAGTGCACCTATGAAATAAATTTTAATTTTTTATTTTATTTTATTTTCTGTAAATGGAAATATTATTACTAGCAAAAAAAACTTTTTTTTGAATTTTTGTTTTTTTAGGGACTACTTACTGAGAACGATTATGGACATTTCCAGGAAAAATATTATTTTTTTCGAGTTTTTTTCATTTTGATGTATTTTTGTGATAAACTAGTGCTAAAAGTAAAAAAAATGCGAAAAGTAAAAAAAATGGTCGGAAAGTCACAACCTCTTTTTTTTTTAAATTGAACCAATCATCGGCAATGGTGCCAAAAACTTGGTTTTAATTTTTTAAAGTACCGCAAGTGTACGAGCTATTATAGAATAACGAGTGTAAGTACTAGTCGAACCCACAGAGATTTGTCAATTTCTTTTTTCAAAATAATTGTAACTTTCCAACTATACTTGTAAGGACATGATTTTATAAAAGTCCGTTATCAATTAAGTATGTCGTATACCGCTACAACCGACGACAAATTGTTCAAGATCATACATATATCAAGACGGATCTGAATATCAAGCTTCTTCAACATTCAAGCCTCTACAAGGTTAATTTCGGTGAGAAAGTATTTGAGTCCCTTTACTGTTCACTTAAAAGTGTTGGGATAATTTTTAAAAGAGGTTTGAATATATTTTTAATATATTTTTTAAGTGTTGAGGCGTTTTTTTTCATCAAAATGAATTTTCCAAGATTAAAAAAAGAATGTTTTTAAATACAAAATTCAATTTATTTTTCGCAAATTTTCTGGTTCGAACGACATGGGATCTCGTTCGAAAGACATCAGATATCGTTCGAACAACATCGAATCTCGTTCGAACGATGCGTCGACTCAATTTTTTTTATATAAAGCGCGTTAAATCATGCCGCATTCGTTAAGGAGAACTGGAGATTTTCGATACTAGTAATCTGCTAACAGAAGAACACTTCGTCTTCTTCAATTTTAGGGTTTAAAACCTTATTTTTCAATTCACAAAACATCCCAATCCTTTAGGGATTGCTGCGGTATTCCTGGGATGAAGATAGGACTGCGGTTCTTGTGGGTTCGTTGCGTGTGGACTTACTACTGATGACACCGACCGACACCTATGGGTATTCGTGTGTCACAAAAATCTATTTCATTATAACCGTGTAAGTTGTGATTTATAGTTATAGTGTAATAAAAAGTTTTGCCCCTCTGCGGGATTTTTCCTCGTATAATGACTATCCTGTTATTTGATTTCCTTTGCATGCTTATTGATTTATTATTTCATATCACTTAGATGCATGTGTTAGGACTAAATTAAAACTTGGGTTTCATTAAAACTGGTTTGGTTGACACACAATTAAAATTGATTCATTTGAGAATTCGCATATATTCCGTTATAGCACTTTCAAATTAGTATCAGTGCCTGATGCACTAATTTACTGTGTAGATCCTGTAGTGCAATTTTGTGGTGGTTATTTTTGTTCATCACTCGTGTGCTTATTTTTGTCTCTCGATGGATTCTCCTTTGAATTTGAAGTTTGCCGAAAGAATTGAATCTCTTGAAAATCGATTGAAATATGTTTTGGAACTTTTGCAAACTACTCAAAATCACAGGGATTTCCTTTGTGAGAGACTTGTGGACTTGGACTGTGATTTTAGAAAATTAGAATTGTTCAAAAAGGAGAGTGATGATAGAGTCCTAGTTTTAGAGATAGAATTGGAGAACTTTAAAAATTCTAGGGTTCATGTTTGTGCCATTGAGGATAATAGTTTAATTAATAATTTTACGGCACGTGAAAAGACTCGTAGGGATAAATTTGTTTTAATCGAGGAGGAGCAAGATAATCTTCTAGGTTTGATTGATAATTTGACAAATGAGTCCCTAAAATTGGAAGAGTCTAATTCTTTGCTTGAGTCTAAAATTTTGGAGTTGAAAAATAATTTGAAAGACTCGAGTAGTTTGTGTAGTGACGGTAATGGCTCATCTTGTTCTCTTACTTTGAATGTTAAATCCAAGACAATAATATGTTTTAGAGGGTCAATTAATCCCAAGGACGTTAGAAATGGTCAACCCATAGGCATCGTTCCACCCATTTATACATGTTCATATTGTGGTAGGAAAGGTCACCCAAGGCGTTTTTGTTTTGATCTTAGAAAAGGTTCTAGGATGTCGAAGTCTAGTGTTTTGTTGGTTCTCAAAATCCCGTGTTGTCATGTCTCATCCGTTTGGGTTAGGAAATCACTTTTGGATACACTAGATTTTAGACGTGTTGATTCTCACATGCTTGCACATGATTCGTCACTTTCTATTTCATATCATTGATTGCTTGCATGGTTTTTTTCATACACTAGTTGTGGTTTCATGATATATATATCTGCTAGTGTGTTGACATATACTCTTTGTATTAGATTTTTGTTTTTGATAAATTTTGAAAAATACAAAAAGATTTTATTTTGATAAAAAAAATTGAAAAGACAAAAAGAGTTTTGTATTTCATTTACACCATTTGTGTCTGAACATTTAATATATCTATAATCACCACTTCATTCCATTTTACACGTGACTGTTTGATCGTGTTTTGAGACAATATGTTGTGTCATTCATGTTCTTTACAAAGTTTGGAATCCGTGAGATGATATATTGTTGTCTCCTACACGTTTGACTCACTTTATCCTTTATCCTTTATTACACACATGCACGGATTTATTTGATGTTTGTGCTTGTCTATCACATGTTGGTTGAGTGTTTCCGCTTCAATTTTGTCTATACAACGAACCAAATGCGATAAAACTTGACAAAAAAGTAGTGCATGTTATAAACTGTTTGTGAGTTTGTGTGCTTTATTTGAAAATGAGGAAGGCTACGAAAGGGACACATTTATCCTTTGCGATTAAGCCACCATTTAAATCAAAACTAAAAAGGTGAGGAATTGAAAATTATTCGGGGTTCAATGAGGTTTAAAAGAGCCTGAGAAAAAATTTGAAAGGCAATAAAAAGAAATATATGCCAAAAATGGGCCAATGGGTTTTTTAGTTTCATCACCTCATAAGAAAAATAAAAATCATTATCTTTTAATGAGGGAGTTTGGATGAAATTTAAAACGATTTGCACGTCCTTGAAATTTATGAAAAAGCATTACATAGTTTTGGATGTTATTGGTGTGGAAATCATTTAAACTTTTATTTGTTGATATGATTAAGATTATGTCATCTAAATTCAACAATTTTACACCAAAAGGATTTTTTTTTATGTTCATTCGTTGGAGTATACTATAAATCTTGCACACATTTCATGATTGAGTCGATTTTCCTATTGAATTTGTTCATACACATTCATTCCATATCCCCGATTTGGTTATCTTAGTGAAAATTCATAGTGTACGACTTTTGTAACATCATTTTTGCATTTTTGTATGAAAAAATTGAAAAAGACAAAAATAGTTTGTCTGCTTTGTTTACTGTGACACCCCGATTTGCTTTATGTGATTTATTCTTTTCTTTGTCTATTTTGGACAAATAAAAAGGGGCAGAACGAATTATGACTTTATGGGGGGAGTTTTTGAACTATGGGGGAGATTTGAGATTTTATATGTGTTTTATTTTATGTTAACTTTATGTTTATCTCACTTCAAACTCGATATGTCACGAAGGTATTTGCTTTATCTCATGTGTATAGGTACGAAGATTGAAGATTATTGATTGCACACCCTGATGAGAAAATCTTGAAGTTTTGATGTTGAAGACTTTTGAAGAAAAATTGAAAGACTTGCATTTTTAGTACCTTTCAGTTTGTTCATGGGAGGGTATTAGATTTTTATAGGCATTTTAGTTTGATAATTCATATTTTTTTTATTTTATATCAGCATAGACATAGGGGGATATTTGTAAGGACATGATTTTATAAATGTCCGTTATCAATTAAGTATGTCGTATACCGCTATAACCGTCGAAGAATTGTTCTAGCTTCTTCAACATTCAAGCCTATAAAAGGTTAATTTCGGTGAGAAAGTATTTAATCCCCTTTACGGTTCAGTTAAAAGTGTTGGGATAATTTTTAAAAGAGGTTTGAATATTTTTCTAAAATATTTTCTACGTGTTGAGGTGTTGTTTTTCGTCAAAATGAATTTTCCAAGATTAAAAGAAGAATTTTTGAAATAAAAAGATAAATTTATTTTTTGCAAATTTTCTGGTTCGAACGACATGGGATTTGGTTCGAACGACATCAGATCTCGTTCGAACAACATCAGATCTCATTCAAATGACGCACCAACTCAATTTTTTTTATATAAAGCACGTTAAATCATTTCGTTTTCATTAAGGAGACCTGACAATTTTCGATACCAGCAATCTGCTAACAGCAGAACACTTCGTCTTCTTCAATTTTAGGGTTTTAGACCTTATTTTTCAATTCACAAAACATCCCAATCATTTAGTTAATTATTTTGGAACCCAAAAAACGATCTTGCTGATCTTAATCTTTGTAGAGAGGACAAACCTACACCAGACTGAGGTCAATTAGGGAGTGCTGCAATATTCATGGGCTGAGGATAGGACTGTGATTCTTGTGGGTTCGCTGCGTGTGGACTTACTGCTGATGACACCGACCGACACCTGTGGGTATTCATGTGTCACAAAAAACTATTTCATTATAACTGTGTAAGTTGTGATTTACAATTATAGTGGAATAAAAGATTTTTCCCCTGTGGGGGATTTTTCCTCATATTGTGACTATCCTGTTATTTGGTTTCCTTTGCATGCTTATTGCTTTATGATTTCATAACACTTAGATGCATGTGTTAGGACTAAATTAAAGCTTGGGTTTCATTAAAACTGGTTTGCTTGACACACAACTAAAATTCATTTATTTGAGAAGTCGCATTTATTCCGCTGTAGCACTTTCAATACTAAATGGGTTTAGTGATGAGATTTAATATTAAACTAGGCTAGCACAAATAAAAAGTGCGACTATGAAAGAGATAATCAAGTGAGCATGAAAACTAGGACGTTGGATCCATTTATAACATTTAACTTATATTATACAATAATTTAAGCTCGACATTCCCGATTTAATAACTCAAATTAAACCGATTATCGTCGCATTTAATTCGAAAAATAACACATTTAGGTTCATAATAGAATTTAACGTCTCTAAATTTAGACGGTTAAAATCCCTATTCCCTCAAAAAGTTCACTTTTAAAATTTAAAATTTAAAATTTAGTCTTTAAGCATGGGTTATCAGTTAATTTGATAAAAGTATAACCCATCAAAAAGTACTCAATCATAAAATAAAAAATGATTTTTTTCAAACAAAGTCGAAGGTTTAAAACACACTTGTGTTTCAAGAATTATCACAATGAAGAATCCAGAAAGCAATATCAAATAGAAAAGAATCAATCGCACACACACCAACAAAAGATGTATTTGGTTCGGAAAATTGCATACGTCCACGGAGAGGTTATTGTTCTTATTAATGTCTCTCAAATGTTCGAGATTACATCCCCTTCACCCAGGGGTCTAGTTTTACATTTATAGATGTTAAAATAAGTGATTGAATTCCACAAGTAACTCAACCGGATTGTTAGATAGATCATAAGTGTCTCTTAATATCTCTCTAAGATTGTTGGTAACTGATTCGTGCATATCTCCGAGTATTTAAGCGCATGGTAAATACACGGGTAAAAAAAAATTATCCGTAGTTGGGTCGAGCAGTCCATTCTGTGTTCTGGGTTGGTCAGCTGGATTATTTGGCTCAAATAAATATGCCCCCATAATTTCCCTGAAATCTTTGGGCTAAAAAATTCGGCCAACAAATTTTAAATAAGTTTGAGGCCCTAGGATTGGAAATGTAAGAAAATCGGCATGGAATTTTTGTAATATCCTAGGATTGTCGAGGGCATGCTTGTCCTGCGAAGAGATGTGAAGCACCAAAGTTCACCTAGGGGCCTGTTCATCATCATTTGTGCGAGATTTCAAACTTTGGTCAGGTGAAAGAAACCGTTAGTTCAGTGTCTTCTACTTTCCGTCATGCGACCTATATCTTTGTGCTTTCCTCCTTATTCTCCAATATTTCGAGATCTCTCTTTAATCTCTTTTTCTTGTAAGTTTCTCTGATTGTCCTCTTTTATTCACCATTTTAATTAGTCTGTTATTTTACTTAGACTCTTTTTTCTTCATGGCTCTCCTTGATAATAAGTTCGTTGTGGAGTTTAGGAAAACTTATAATATTGCGGAGTGGGTGGTCATCGAATGTGTACCTATACCCAAAAATATTAGGGATATAGCATATGATCATTGGATTCATACTCTCCTTAAGTGTATGGGGGTTTAAATTTTCTTCCAGACCCTATTTTTTGAGGTTTTTCAAGTATTTTGATGTTATGTCAGTCCAATGTGCCCCAAACGTTGGCAAGACAGTGAACGGAGTACATATGATCAATGAATTATATGGGACCGACTTAGGATTTCTTGATATATGTTATTGTTATGTATGGTTGCGCACTAACGATGGTGTCATGTACCTGAAGGCTAGAAAATATTATACGGTCTTAGTTGTGAACCTGCCTGACTCCCATAAGGGTTACTGGGAGCTGGGTTTTATTGCCAGGAATTGGCAATATCCTCCCCTTCCTGAGGGTGAAAGGTACTGAGGGACTTAGATCCCTTACTGGGGGAGGATCATATAGGTCGCTATTACTTTCTCTTCTACTTAACTACTACATTCTTTACCTACGTGTTGTTTTTTGTTACTTTTCCAATTTCATGTTTCTTTTTCTATTTTGTAGCTCATGATAAGAACCAAGAACCTGAGCTTTATGAGATTCGAGATGCTGAGATCCTGAAGGCTTGGAAGGTCAGGTATAGAGTTCCCAAGGACGATCATTATCGTTCAATGGCTTATTTTTTGGATTACAAAAACATCACTACCAGTTTTATTGCTGGGACTATTGATAAAATCCTTATTTTATAGCTTCCAAAGGAGATTGGTGGTTCATCTAAGCCAGAAGAAGAAGAAGAAGAAGAAGAAGAAGAAGAAGAAGAGAAGAGAGGATGAAGAAGAAGAAGACATTCCCCTAAAAAGAGAAGATTATTGATAATAAAAGATGATGACTAGGCCCTGATATCTGATCGGATGAAATCTTTGAAGATAACTGAGGGGTATTCCACTAGGGTCAGTGGTTCCAGCTCGGGAACTAGGGGAAGATAGAATAAGACAGAGAAGACGAAGAAAGGAGAAGGGAGAGAGATAAATAAAGAGGATGAGGTGAAGAGAGAGGAGGAGAGGAAAAACAAATAGGCCTTGAAGCCCCATACTTAGTCCTTCCTCTTTCTTCCAACAAAGAGGATCCAATGTGGACAACACCCCAATGTTCACCTCTAAATTACTGGAGGGGGAAGTTCTAGTGGTTAACTGTGAGCGTTGGTTGAAGCTGGGGTTAGACCAGCTAGCACATATGCCCACACAAGGACTTGATCTGGTAAGAATCCTTTTCTCTCTGCTTTATTTCTTCTCTTTTTTTGACTTACTTATGTACTAACTTTCCTTTCTTTATATTTTTAGTTTTTGTCTGACTTTACCACGCTTATGAATGTTCAAGACAACCAGTCTAGGAAGAACGAAGAGCTAAAAGAGGCCCTGAAGAAGTCCAAGACATACTTAATGCTCGTGCGGCCCTTGACAAGTAGAGGGAGAAGTGGAAAATGGCCTTTGACAACCTCCAAGCTACAAATAACCTATTGACTACGCAAATGGAGAAACTGACTAATGAAAACCAGGGCCCAATTGGAAAGTCCAGGAGCTAAAGATAAATGTCTCAGTAATTAAGGACAACGACTATGCTGATGGCAAGGATGAAACCAATGATGGTATCGAACGTCAGATTGGTTACATTAAATAGATAACCTTTAAGAAGGATCGGGACCTAGCCTTGGGGGCTGCTGGAGTTCCCATAGAGTCTGATTTGTAAAAGCTCCATGTGCCAAGTCCTTGTCCTATTATTACTGATGAGACTTCGGCTGGTCATTCTGTTGACCTTGCTGTGAAGGAGTTTACTGAGGTTGGGACAGTTGCTGACCTGACTGGGAAGGGTGCCCACAATTGGAAGGTGCTAGAAACTTCTGAGCGGGTGAAGGAGTAAAGACACATAGCCTTAGGACTTTTTTATTCTTTTAGCTTTTTGTAACGTTTTGTTCTTCTATTGTACTGGTTTTTCCCTCCTTTCAACTATCAATGAAAAATTCATTTTTTTTATTGATGTGCTATGTGTGTTCTATTGTGCTGATATTTTCTACACTTGCAACTTGTTTTGTTGCCGAAGCCCCTTGAATTGGGTGATTATATATCTCCCACTTTAAATCTTGGGAGGATTTTGGGTACGGATGTAAGTGGGTAAGTACACCGTGTTTTTTTGAAGTTTGGCAATTAACTGAAGATAAAGAGAGAGAAATATAAGTATCAGACCTAATGGGTGTGCAGGCTAAAGGATGAACTTGCGCTTATGGAAGAAGTTTGCTCCTCGGTGCATGAAGAAATGAATGGTCTTAGGTCCCAACTAGCGGTGAATAGGGACGTGAGCCAAGTAGGTGAGCTGGTCCACGCAGAAATTGATGTCATGGTATAAAATGAAATGTGATGTCTTTTGGGCACCTATCGACTAAATATAGTTGATAGATACTTAAGACTTTAGCAAACTAAACAGTGTTGTTAATTATTTGGGGCCTTTCGCCGACTAAATGAATTAATAACTGATGGTAATAACTTTGGGCTTTTTTCGAATAAATGAGTTAATAACTAATGTTAGTCATTATTCCAGTCTAATATGCCTTAGCAATACCGTTCCATTTATCATACCTTTTAGGTTGTGTCGGCACACTCCCTTAGGACTAGGAGAGGTGATAGCAAGAATACACCAGGTTTAATGGGCCATCCACCTGATCAGGATTTTTAGCGACCAACCTTAGTTGGGTTTTCTTCCTAAGGATCTCCTGTAGGTCTTTTATTATTGTCGGGGCAACTCGTAAGTCCATTTGTGTTTGATATGATAAAGACCTGGGGATTTTGGTAATTTCAAATAAACTTAATAGTTTATTGTAATAAGTTTTTAAATCCTTCTCAACGAGAGGTTGTTCATTGACTATAATGAGTTGAATACTCATTATAGTCATTATGAACCCTGCTCGGCGCGTGGTGATTCCTTGGTCATATAAGTTGAAAAACTCATTGTGTTCCAAAGGAATTTGATTCAAGTGTGCTGAACAACCTATTATAACCAAATAGAGTTGTTACTTGGAAATGGTGCATAAAACCAAGATAACTAGTATAAAACTAAGGCGTTTAAGAAATGAGAGCTAATGGGACTTTATTCATTAAGTAATAACTAAAAAGCAACATAAGTCTGAAATCAAAATTTGGGTAAACTAAATTTTTTATGAAAAAATAAAAATAGAACTTCTTGAGATTGGTCGCATACCATTCTCTAGGTATCTCTATCCCTTTCAGTGTTTCCAAGTGATAAGTTCCTCGAAGGTATTCCCTGATTACCTTGAAATTTCCTTCCCTGTTTGGTCCCAGTTTGTCGTCTAACTGTCTTACTACACTGCTGAGGACTTTCTTTGGACATAATCTCCTACCTGGAATTTTTTCAGGTTGACTTTCTTGTTGTATTTCCTGGCCAGTTACTGCTGATATGAAACCAGCTTAATCATAACCTACTCTCTTCGTTCATATTCTAAGACAAGTTCAGTGCATAAGGAATCGACATTCATCCTTTAGTCGACCAAGTTAGTTATCATTGGTTCAAGTGGGATGACAGCTTCCATTTCATATGCTAGTGCAAATGGTGTTTCTCCTGTTGATCTTTTATGCATAGTATGATAGTCTTAAAGGACAAGAAGGAGTTCATCCACCTAAGAACCCTTAGCTCTTTTTAGTCTCCTCTTTAGTCCGTCGAGCATAGTTTTATTGGAAGCTTCTACTTTACCATTGCTTGGGGGTACGCTACCAAGATAAAATGGTGTCTTATACCATGTTCATCACATAAATTATGAAAGAAGGCACTCTCAAATTATGTGCTATTGTAGGTAATGATAGATCTTGCTACCCCAAAGCGTGTTATGATTTTCTTCCAGATAAACCTTGTCATGTTAGTATATCAAATGTTCGCTAGTGGTTCTTCCTCTACCCACCTGGTGAAGTAATCTATGCCGACCAGCTAATACTTGTGACGTGTGGTAGGTAGTGGTCCCACTATATCTAGGCCCTATTGTGTAAATGGCCAAGGCATGGTCAAAGCCCTTAGGTCGTTTGCTGGTTGATGAACCATAGGGGAGAATTTTTTACACTTTTCACACTTCCGAGCATAAAATCCCACATATACCATCATGAAATTCACTAAGAACTTGCTCAGTGTATTTTGGATGAACGCATTGAAGGTAGGGACCTATAAAAGACCTTAATTAGTCATGAATATTTCATTTTATCGTCCATTTTACTTATGCATTCTAGTACAATTATGTCCGTTAATTCTCGTATTTACCCCCATTTACTGTATAACCTTGGTTTCGATATATATATATATATATATATATATATATATATATATATATATATATATATATATGTGTGTGTGTGTGTGTGTGTGTGTGTGTGTGTGTGTGTGTGTGTTTCAAGGTTTATTTGAGTTTTTGTAGGTATTGGAACACTTAACGGTACAATTGGTGCTATTCAGGAAGTTTTCAATGTAGTATGCAACTTCAGGGACATTTTAGTCATTTTAGCATTCCAGATTCACACCCGAACTCTTCACGGAAGTTATATCCATTCGAGTCGTCTTCGCGTGGACTTTGACGATGCATTAATCATATTCCTAACGATCATGTTATGAAGAGTTTCTTGGGGATCTCCTTCTTGATTATTAGCATAAATCATTTTCTTTTCTTTTATCTTTAGTTCTTTTAACACTTACTATATAATTGGCTTTTTTTGAATTTGAAGACATATTCTATTATGTCTTATCATATGGTTTTAGTTAGCTTTTATCTTGTTAAGTGTTTAGGTTAGGAAGGTTAGGGTTTGGAGTGGATTTGGGTGTGGCTTCTCTCACTCCTAGGGTTTTACCCACTTTGGTTTGTAAGAACACTATTCATCTTCTTCCTCTTCAATCCAAGATTCCATTGTTCTTTTTTTATTATTATTTGTTACTTGTTTTGTAACCTAGATTTAATTCCTTTCACCTACTTTCTTGCATTTAATACATGTCATTTAACATGCTATGAAGGTAACTTAATATAGGTTGATATTCTTAAACTCACATGGGTTAATTAATTTCTTTGCTATGGTATGATCGGTCTAGGGTAGTTTTAATGATTTAATTGTTCTTTGTATCGCACCTAGTATATTTAACAGGGTATATCAAGTTCGCTCCGTATTTACGACCTTTCATGTGTAATTCTGGGAATATTCGTCGACACCGAACTCAAATTAAGCTTTTATGAGAATTTAGAGGGTGGCAACTCTAGGTTTAATTAATTGTCCAAATTTGATTAATCTTGATAGCGCTTTTATGTTCACGTAACCATTTATGCTATTTATCCTGTGTGAGGGAAACGATTCTCAACCTATAGTTTTACTCGTTTTGTTAATCTGAGTTTAATGATTTTCTCACATATCATCTTTTACACTTTTATACGTTACGTATTAAATTAATAGAATTATAGCAACTAGTCTTTGTGGATTCGATACTCGGACTGGACGTTATGCTCCCTTAAAATAGTGTAGTCATAGTTTAGGTTTTTGTATTGAGGCGGTCAATCAAAAACAACGACAAGCATTTTGACACAACGCTACTTTTACCCCATAATCAGACCTCTTATAGATCTTTCCTCCTGGATCAAGATGGAACCGAGATACCTTCACCCTTATTTAGTGAGATTCTTTCCTATCACCGGGTAGTGTCACATTTTATAAGTAGCCAGCGATAAGGTCCATCTAGCTTGAAGCCTTTTCTATGGCGTGACTATTTTGGTACTTATGTAACTGTTGAATGTTCACTTCCTGCGATGAGCTTACGCACAACGGCGAGGTAAGTGCCATCCTATCATGTTTCGAATTAAAATCTTCACTGACTTGTTTAGAGACCAGTTTGGAGTCGATGAACACATGTAGATGCCTTTCCCCAAGTAGTTGGGCTTTGTGCAGATTAGCTATTTGTGATTTTTATTTAGCTTCGTTGTTAGAGGCTTCAAATCCCAATCGGATTACTTGCTCGATGATAGTTTCATCTAGCATAACTAAGACAATCCCTACTCTTACTCCCTTGTAATTGGAGACTTCATCAACGTATAGGGTCCAGTCCTTGGACTGCGCTTCCTTTTTTATTGATCATTCCATCAGTTATTGGTCTATTAGCATGTCTCCCAAGAATTCGGTGATGAAACCAGCCAAGACTTATCCATTAATTAGTATCCTTGGATGGAAGTGGATATCAAATCTTTCAAGCTCGATCGACCACATGGACAATCGTCCAGAGATTTAATCTTTTTGAAGAATATATTTGAGGGGGAAGGAAGTTATCATTGTTATCGAATGGGGTTCGAAATAGTGCTTCAGCTTCCTAGAAGCAATTACTAGGGCATATGCGAGGTGATCCAAGGGAAAATAACATTGTTTTGCATCTAGTAGCGTCTTACTAGCGTAATAAATAGGGTACTGCCTACCCTATTTTTCATATACTTAGGCTAATCTAAGATCGTGGTCTGATACGGTGAGGTAAAGGTACAGGGGATCTCCATCGTCGAGGACTGCCAGCAGGGGTGATTTGCTGAGGAATGACTTGATTTCCTCCAAAGCTTTTAAACCGTCATCATTCCAAGTCAGGCCCCTGTCCTTATTTAGGAGCTGAAAGAATGGTCAGCAAGGTTCTGAGGACTTAGAGTTAAAGCGATTGAGTGTTGTGAGAATTCCAGTGAGCTTCTGAATATCTCGCAATGTCTTTTATGGATGGACCCTTTTAATCGCATCGAGATGATCTGGATTAGGCTCAATCCCTCTCTTATTGACTAATTAAGCCAAAAACTTTCCTGACTAGACACCGAATGAGAAATTACTTGTGTATAGTTTCATCCGGTATTTATAGAGGATTTTAAAAGTTCTGGCTAGGTCATCGAGGTGGTCATTTTTTCCCTATGTTTAACAAGCATGCCGCCGATGGAGACTTCCATGGTATCTCCCATTTGTTTCTTCAATATCATTGTGACCAACCTCTGATAAGTTTTCCATGCACTCTTTAGACCGAACAACATGACCTTGTAACAATATAGACATATCGGGGTTATAAAGGATGTTTTGTCTTGATCGGGGCCGAACAATGGGATTTGTTGGTACCCTGAGTAAGCGTCTAGGAAGGTCATTCTCTCATGAGATGTTATCTAATTGGTCAATCTTAGGTAGAGGGAAGCTATCCTTAGGGCACTCCCTATTGGGATCTGTAAAGTCGATGTAGACTTTTCAGCTACCGTTGCTCTTCCTTACTACCACCAGGTTAGACAACCACTTAGCTAATTGAATTTCCCTAATGAATCTTACATCCAGCAGTTTTCTCGACTCCGTTCTCCACCGTCTTAACCTTTTTGGGGCTGTTTGGCATGCCTTCTGAGTGATCGACTTGAAAGTAGGTTCAACCTGGAAATAGAGGCATGATAACTTAGGACCAATACTGGGCAGGTCGTACGGCTCCCATGCAAAAACATCCAAATTGATTCTTAAGAAAGTAATTAACTATTTATTCCCACGATCGGCAAGAGTTTTTTTCATCAAAAACTTTGTTTTCGGTAAGTTCTCATTGGTATCAAATACCTCTAGGATTTCAATGACCTTATTAATGGGGAGGATCATGGTCTCCTCTACCACTGGTTGGTCATACCATAGTTTTTATTTAGAGGGTGTAACCCCATCTTGGTCTTACTCTAGGGTGACTTTTGGTTCCTTTTTATTATCCTTTCGGGGGTGAATTGCGATGATGAAGCATTTCTTTACACTGGCTTGGTCACCATGAATCTCGACCACGCCCCGGTTGGTGACACTCTTGAGCTTTTGGTGGTACATGGATGGTATGGCCTTAATGGGATGTAGTTATCCTAGGCCTAAGATGGAATGATATGGTGAGTCAATATCTATCACTAAGAATTCAATCATTTTTAAGATATTCCATGTCCTTACTAGTAGGACTAACTTTCCAATTGGCATTATATCTTTCCTGCGAAGCCGACCAGTGGAACGGTCGCCTCTTTCAGATCGGATAAGATAAGTTTCATCTTGTGGAACATCTCTAGGTACATTACCTTATATAATATTCCTTAATATACCAAAAACTTGTCGACATCCTAATTCACGATTCTAAGGGTAATCACAAGCGCATCATGGTGAGTCCTCAACCTAACCAAATCTTCCTCTATGAAGACGATGTGTTTGGTGTAATCAACATCTTCTGGTAGCTAGCACTTGCCATCGTGGCTCTTTGTGGGGGCAATCTGGAATGCTTTCATGACGGTTGGGACCTTCTTCAATTCCATACGAATAGCATTCCCTTGCATCTAATTGAGGTTGTATACTCCGTGAATCACTCCTAACTTATGTCACGTGTTGTCGTCAAGGACATTGTTTATCTTTTGGTCTCCGTTGGTTACGACCTTATCACTTTTCTTTTACACATACATGTTTAAGTTCCCGGCTTGGGACAACTCTTCCAAGTGTTACTTCAGTGTTTTGTAACTCTTTGTCATGTGGTCGCCTTCTTTGTGAAATGTGCATCTCAACGCGTTATTCCTATTTGTTGGGTTACCACCCATCTTCTTGGTCCACTTGATAATTGGTTGATCCTTGATCTTACTCAATATTTTGTAAATTGGTTCCTTAAAAACTGTGTTAACAACCTGGAATGCCTTTTAAGGATCTGTCTTGCTCTTATTCTTAGAGTTGTTTATACCCCCATTCCTGCTCCCTTTATTTGGAGAGTCTCTCTTGTCCCCTCCTTTGGTTTCTTTCGCCCGACCATTGTCCCTGGAATAGAGTTAACCAAATCCTCAACCTTGGTGTATTTTTTAATCCACAACATGAGATAGTCAATGGTATTTGCCTCTTTCTTCGTCATGGACTGGTGCAGCAGATATCTGGTCGGGAGGCTAATCTTGAAGGACGTTATGGATACCTACTCCGAGAAATCCTCCACTTCGTTGAAGTGTTCCCAATACCATTTGGCATAGTCACAAAGGCTATGTTGTGGTTTCTTATTCATTGTGAGCATTGGGTCCATTATTTTAGGATGAGTGCTGCTAGTAATGAAGTGAGCAGTAAAGGCCTCTATGAGGGCTTGAAATCCCTTGACTGAACGATAAGGAAGTCTTTTGAATAACTTCTGTGTGATGTCGTGTAAGCTATAAGGGAAGATCCATCACATGAGAGCACCATGTCCCGTTTGTTTTGCTGAACATGATCTATGGGGTCAGTTTTGCCATTGTAGGTTTTAAATCTGGGAACATCAAACTTCTTCAGGGACTCTTCTTATTCAATCGTCTATGGAAAAAGGCAATTTTATTTGAGTGTTGAGATCTCTCATGGCTAGCTTTTTTGTGGAACTGGATCCATTATGGGCTTGATGATGGTCCATCTCCATGTGAACCAAATTCATGATGTATTCATCTTGATGATCATCATCTTTGTGGAACCTTTATGTTCGTCCATGTTCTGATCGAGCATGCTCTGTCCTGTCATGCTCATATCGATCTTGGGTGCGTCTATAGCTCCTTTCTCAACCATGAGTATTGTTCGCATGATGACTAGGAGACATGTTTTATGATGTATGGGTCTTCTATGGATATCTCTCTCCATCCTTTCATGTCTCCTATGGTGGTGAGCATTTTGTCCATCTGGAGGCGTGTTGCCTCCTCTTGCTCTTAAAGGCGGGCTTCATAAGTGTCAACCAACCAGGAGATCTGAGTAGACCTAGGTGGTCCATGACTTTCTTCAGAAGGTTGCCTCTCTTGGAGAAACCTGGGGTTTTGTGGTTGGAGAATCTCAAACCTGACCCTAGGTGGGACTGGTTCACCCTCCATATAGCCAATTTGAGGAAGGTGGCTATTTTGGTGAGACGTCAAGAGCTTTCTTTTAATGAATGCTTTCCTATGGAAAAAGAATCGTTTCCTACAGAGAGCACCAATTGTGAGTGAAAGAATTATCACTATGAAGAATCCAGAAAGCAATATTAAATGGAAAATAATCAATCGCATACAGAACAACAGATGTACGTGGTTCGGTAACTTGCCTACATCCAAGGAGAGGTTATTATTCTTGTTAATGTCTCTCAAATGTTTGAGATTATATACCCTTCACCCTGGGATCTAGGTTTACATTTATAAATGTTGAAATAAGTGATTGATTCCACAAGTAAATCAACAACCTTGTTAGATAGCTCGTAAGTGTCCTGAATATCTCTCCGAGATTGTTGTTAACTGATTCGTGTATATCTCCGAGTATTTAAGCACATGGTAAATACATGGGTAGAAAATAATTATTTTGCAGTTGGGTCAGGCAGTCCATTCTTTGTATTAGGCTGTTCGGGTGGATTGTTGGGCTCAAATAAATATGCCCCCATAGCACTCTCGTGTAGTTTTAAATGAATACCAATTTTTTAAAACTTTTAGAACATGTCGGGAAATTAAAACAAATTTAAACTGCGCACAATATTAATCAAACATAAAAAACTTCACCTAGTCCTAGTAAAGAAATTAACTAGCATCATTGAAGACAAAATAAAAGTGCAAGAATGAATACTAATTCTCATAATAAATTTACTTACAAAATAATTGAGTCTTGCAATTGATCTTGACAAAACATCTCCCACAAAAGAATAATTTTGAGCTCTCAATAAAAATGTACTCTCAAAATAAAAGGACCAAAAACTATCTCTCAAAGCTCTCTCTAAATTGTTTCCTAAATAATGAGCCCAAGGGGTCCTACTTATAAGCTTAGGGGTGAGGTGTTTGAGTTGGTGTAAAATGCCTATTTAATAAATTAAAATGGGAGTTTAAAATCCCAAAATTAATTATTAAAATGGTTATTCACGAAATTGAAGTTTGGAAATAGTTGGGGATTATTTGATTGGGTAGTTTTGAATTTTGGAGTAATCTGATTAGGTTGAATGAGCCAAAAATCTGATTTGGGGCATTGTGAGAGCTCGGATGACAGTTGGGGCACACTAGCCTTAGGGCATGTTTGGCTGTTGCGTTTTGTCCTTATAACAAAGGCTTGTCTTTTACTAAAAAATAAGGAGCGGGTGAAGAATCTAACCCCTGACATGTTGCCTCTATTACGCGCACGCGACCAACGGGCGAGCAGGCCTTCTTGCTTATATAACTTCTTGAGAAATATATAACCCAATCTTCTTTCGAGAAATTCCATTCTTCTACTTTGGCCCCTTAACTTGGTACTCTTTCAATTTTAGCCAAAATCATCATATCTTCACCAAATGACCTCAAATCTTCACTAAAAAATAGAGGTACCTATAAAAATATAAAATAACTTATATTAATTCAAATTCAGCCCCTTAAAGTTTATAAAATTATAAATGTATCATTAATTGCATTTTAGACCCCTATATTTCATAACTTTTCCATCTTAACTCCGAATTTAATCAAATTTCAGGGAGATATTTATTTTTCCTAGATAAACATTTAACATTATATTCAGGCCCAAAACAAATTCCAAAATTATGGTTTCACCCCCTGGGGTTACTAAAATAGCATTTTTAAGTCGAATTTTATTCAAACTTGTATTTTTCTCTTTATTTGACGAAAATGACTCTAAAAGCTCATTATTTATGATACAATGGGACTAACAAGGCCTAGATTTGGGCAAAATTCATAAAAAATAATGCACTTATCAATCAGGACCAAAATATCCAGCAGGGGAAATAGTTACGGCAACTTCCAGCCCCACCCGAATTTTTAGCATTAGCGCCTCCGTAGAGGGAGGGGAAGTTTGGTCATGTGCATCACGTTCGTGGACCAACTGAACACCCAACTCCATTAGCAATTGAGGGTATATTTTCTACCCATGGGCACATAGGTAGAGTTTTGTGTTATATGGGTTCCTCACATTCTTTTGTTAGCACTAGATTCGCGCATGATACGGGTTTAGTGGATGCATCATTGGTTATTATTATGAGTATATATTTATCATTGGTTAGTAGAGTTCTCTTTCATTTCGTCTGTAGGGGAGCGAGTGTGGACATTGGGAGGTTATGTTTTGGTGTATCTACTCATTTTAGAGAGATACGAGTATGATGTTATCTGTGTATGGACTAGTTAACGATGTGTAGAACGATGGGGGACTATGACAGTAAGGCCAAAGTGTTCGCTATTCTTGGGCAGGATGTGATTATTTTTACGATGTCTCATCTAGCGTGAGGGTCGAGCCCGCGTTCACATTATATTGGGGAGGAGACTCAAAGCGTATAGTTGTCTCGTTATATTCAATCCCTGTGATTGGAGACTTTACTGATGTGATTCAAGGGATTTCAGGGTTATCGTCGAACCGAGAGATTGATCTCATTACTTACTTAGTATTGGGGACTTATTAATAGTGCGAGCATCATATTGTATGACTCTTTTAGAGATGTGGGAGTTTATAAATAGACATAGTAGTTTGTGGGATGGATTTTTGCATGTCCCAATAATGTGTCTTGGGCCTACGAATCTCTATAACCAATAAAGCTAAGTAGTGTATCTCGGCATTCCTTTTTTGGATTTCTCTTTCAAGATGTTCCACACACGAACCTTAGTAACTGTCGAGAGTTAGGAGACGTTTGGACTTTAGGGCGTGGCTTTGTACATTAGTCATTACATGTATGTAGATAACTCTTTGAGAAGAGAGAAATTATATGATTTAAGGCCAGCAGAGCCCGGTAGTACTATTTAGAAAGCACTGGAGGATGTTTTATCACTAGTTGAGAAGTGGGCCAATCTCAGGGAGAATTGAGTCAAGATGAGTAGGTTAATTGAGCTTACCTTTGAAAAAAAATCATGTAGAGCATGTGGGGTCGATTTTAATGTATGTAGGTCGCATCTATGGTATTTGAGCGTGTATGAACATGGTATAGGGTGTATGGGCACCTTAGTCAGTTCGATATTAAGTAGCATTTGAGAAAAGGTAACATAAAGCTAAATGAGTTAATTCATATACCTATAGGGTAATTAATAGTAGAATTGGAATGGTGTAATGGAATGACCTCCGTTAGGGGAAGAAAATAGTGCGAGCATTTATAACAAGGAGAACTATAACACTCGAGATGGGTTAAGGGACTGTGATGACACAGTTGATGGATCCTTCTTCACAAGAGAGGGTCTAATAGTTTTGGAAGGTAGAGCGGAGTCGTACTCAATAAGATCTAAGGGTGGCTTATGCATCAATAGGAGATTGATTATACCAGACGATTAAGACCTACAAAGCATGCAGTTATGGAGAAGACGCATGGGTCATAATTTTTGGTGTATCCCGAGAGAGGGATAAGATGTATGAGATCATGTTGGATATTGTACGTGTGGGTTAGTGTGGAGCGAGGCATATCAAGTTTGTCTCCAGGTGACCACTCTTTAGGTAGCAAAGTTTTGCAGTAATTGGAGATTCCAGTGAGGGAATGGGGATGTATACCGATGAATTTCATTTTTGGGTTACCAACCTTGCAGAGGGGTCAAGATTCCCACTGGTTTATTAGAATTGATTAACCGAGGTGAAGCAGTTGTTACTAATTCCGATAAATTACACAATCATCCAGTGTGCCCAACTTTTCATTGTAGAAGGAGACTGATCCGAAATGAGGTGTCGCCCAACATTGTTTTGGATCAAGATAAGATTTAGTGTCCCACTTATAGTAGAGTTCTTAGGAGGCGATGAGGACAGATTTGCGTTGAGAACGAATTATAACCTCGGATTAATGGGCAGACTAAGCGAGTGAATCTAATGACTAGAAGATATACTGAGGATGTATATTCAGGACTTTAAGGGTAGTTGGGATCAGTATTCACCGTGGGTAGAGTTGTATATAATAACTCGTACCATTTTAATATTGTGGTATTTCCTTTTGAGGCTTTGTACGGGAGATCGCCCGCCGTCCGATTGGTTAGAGTTACAGAATAACAAGATTCTCCGGACGGACAAGATTCGGGATACGTCGATAAGGCTTGAGTTGATTCGGGGTTGTATATGGATAGAGCTGAGACACTAGGGGTTTGATGTCGGTGACCAGGTGTTGTTAGTTGTATCTCCCATAAAGGGAGTGATGCAGTTTGTGAAGAAGGGAAGTTGGCATCTAAATATGTTAGGGCTTTTCCCCATTATCGAGAGAGTAGGACCGACTGTGTATAGGCTCGTCTAATTGGAACATTTGCAGCAGTTTCACGATGTGCTTCATGTGTCATCATCAAGAAGGTATCTTAGGGGTGATGTGGTATGTCAGTGTATTATGTTATAAGAGACTTGTCACATTTTGGACCATAGTGAGTACAACATCGGTCAAGGTAGAACCGTTAGTGCATGTACATTGGGGACACTACAATATTGTCATGAGTCGATGTAGAAGAGTGAAGATGACTTGGGGGAGAAGTATCCAGAGCTCTTTATGCTAGGTATGTCTGAATTTTAGAGATGAAATTCCATTGTTAGGGGGTAAGTATGTAACCCCCCGTATATTTTAGCATTTTTAAATTACATATGTGCACGCAATTTAATTAAATTGAGAAATAAAGTGACTTAACTAAATATTAATTATCAAATAAAAGGATTAATATTTATGTGTAAGATCATTTACTTTTGTGATAAGTAAAATAAAACATGTTAAATTATATTATGTCGTAAGTGAGTAAAAGCAACGTGTTTAACGGTATCTCAGGAGGGACACGCAATTAGAGTCATGTTGGGCATGAGATGGAAATTAATGTTAAAAAACTCGGATGGTAATTTGGAGTGTGCCAATGGTCCAAAATGGGTCACGATAGTCAGAAATAGGTACTCGGGGATTGTAATTGGTTTTAGGCCAAACGAGACCCGTAAAAGAGTATTTAGGTCATTTTACACATAAGGGTTGACTTAATTTCGGGATTTAGAGTGTTTAGGTGTATAATTAGGTAAGGTGGATGGATTAGTCGGCTATCCAACCATTCAAGAGGTTAGGGCTTTGAGAGAGGAGATAAAAGAGAAGAAGAAAGGGGAGAAAATTGAAGAAAAATGGATCTGGGTTGGTGATCAAATTCATCCGTGCTCAAGAACATTGCCAAGGGAGGAAATCAAGGAGAAAATCTAAAAATTCTTCAATATAAACGTAAGTATTTTACTTTATTTAATCCTATTGTAGTTTCAATAATTCATGTAGAAATTTGGTTTAGGAAGAACACAAATTTTGGGAGGGGAAACATGTAAAAACGAGGATTTGATTAATGAAATCATCGAAGAGGAACCTTATTATGTTAATATGCTAGATATGATATTAACATAATGATAAAGATGCAGTCTTGAATAATCTCAGCAATAAAATATGGAATCTTGAATTTGGGATTGGACTATGCACAAATTTTGATATAAATTAATGATCTCATGAGTTATATGTTTTTCTGGATGATTCATATGTAGAAACCTATAAATTTATGGTTGGGAATGATTTAGTAATCATACTAAGGGTTTTTGTGAAGGTTAGAACTCGTAAGATTGAAGGTAAGGAGGGGAATCCCGTAAAAAATTCATGTTGGCAGCCCAGCAGAACTAAACCGGTTCATTTGGGGGAACGAGCGGAACTGATTTTCCCAATAAATCGGTTTGATCTCGGTTCAATTTGATGTGATGGTCTCCGTGCCTTTTATCATTTTTTGTGGATTGTTTAGGATTCGACTTTGTTTATGGAGTTCAGGAGATGGAAATTGACTTCTAGTGATATAGAGGGAAGGTAGGAAATACCTTAAGTTAACTGATGATGAGTTACGGGCAAGAGATTTCGGGTATAATAGGTTGATCATACTCAGGTAATAATTGTGAAATTGGAAATTGGATTTCGAAAAGATTTAGGGTAATGAAGTTAAAGAACTAATAATATGTAAGTCAATACTAAGTTAAGATAGGGATGTCGGATAAGACTTTGATATCTGGCAGGGTAGTGCTACGAGAGATATTATACAGGGTAGCTGATTATATATATATACGTATTGAGTTTAACTGGTATATATATATATATATATATATATATATATATATATATATATATATATATATATATATATATATGTCTATGTGTTAATGACTTTATGCGAACATAACTACTCTAATATCCTATTGTTGGAGGCTATGCGTAGTGGGCCATCCACCCTCGCATTGACCAGCAGATGTTGGATTGTTCTCCATTATCTATTTGTGATTTTGGGTTTCGTGGTGAGATCCCGACCTGGTGGCCCAGGGTTGGTATGGGATGTACTTGGTGTGGGATAACATACTAGTGAATTCATCTGGGAGGACATCTCGGGGATGCTATGTATATACGTATAAAGAGTGATATATGTATAAGTGTACTTAATTGATTGTGTGAACACCAATTTGTAACTAGTGTATAATTATGTTGCCTATGTGTATTGTCATGACTACAATTGAGACAATTCTAAGTTAAATCTTATATGATAGCTATTTGATAAATAAAGTAAAGTAAAATGAGAGTAGCACAAATAGGGCTAGAGGTTTAGTGTATTGGACTATGTGATAAATTAGTAGACTAATTAAGTCGGGAAGCATAACATGGAAATTAAAATACATGCCTTAGGTACGCACTATAGACGAGGGGCGAGGTTAATCTCATGTGAGTGCTGTAATACCCCTTATTTTAGAATAAAAATAAAATTTGTAGGAATTAAATTAAATCGATGAATTTAATTATTTAAGTTGTGAATAAATAAATAAATTATTTTTTTATGTTATGTGAAATTGACTTGGCATGTTAATTAATTTCGCTAGAAAATAATTGCATGTTTATTGAATAATTGATATATGATGTGTGACATAATTACAAAAATAGTTGTTGAATAAAAATATTTAGGGCACGTTTTAGGAGGTTTTATGAACTCGTCTGGGTGTTTTAAACCTTTAGAAATGGTCTCGGCGTATAGGTATATAAGTTGGGAGGTTATTGTGTTATTTAAGTTATGGGTTTTACCCATTTGAGGGTCCTAAAATGGGATTTTTGGCTTAATAAGGGAATTAGGATTAATATAAGTATAGGAGGAATATTAAGAACTCCCCACACTTATCAAAAACCTAAACCTAGTAGTTACACCTCTAGAGAAAAAATAACAAAGGCCAAAGAGGAGATGAGGCAAAGGATTCAAGGGGAAATCATCTCAATCAATCTATTCAGGCAAGAATTATCTTGATTAATTCAAATGTTCAATGTATTTCTTAATTCATTGTATTAAACCCCGTATAATTTCTGGGTTCTAATTTGAAATTGGTGATTGAATGGTAGGGTATAATCTCATGCATGCAGAAGATTAATCTGAAATTAGGTGGTTTAGACCCAAAAAATTTAGGATTATTATAATCTTGAATTGGATGATAGAATTCATGCCTTAGGACTCTTGAAAAAATAGGAAAGCTTGATGAATATTTAGAGGATTAGAACTTATGTTTTGGGATGGTAAATTATGAGAATTATGATCCTTGTATATTGTTGAAATCAAAGGGGATTAAGAGATAAAAAATTGACTTTTATAGACACGTCAGTTGATATAAATTATGGGATTTGGTGAATTAAATTGATGTTAATTTATGTAACTAACCATACTAAGATAAAATACTAAGTTATGGGGACCTGTTCTTATGTTATTGCAAATGTATAAACCCTTAGAATGAAGTTTGTGATTTAATTAAGAATTCGCATATTGAGAAGCATAGTAGATATGGACTTCTTCCTAGATCTGAATCGATTTGGCCCCTAAAGGCAAATCGATTCGGCCCATGAGATGATGCATATTTTTCCAAGATTGATTTGAGATCGGATTATCACCAACCGAGGGTCCGGCAGCAGGATATCTCGAAGACGACATTTTTGATGAGATACAGGTCATATGAGTTTTTGGTTATGCCTTTTGGACTGACCAATGTGTCATTGGTATTTATGAACTTGATGAACCAAGTATTCGGGGATTTTCTCGATTAGTGCTTCATAGTGTTTATAAGGATATACGGATTTATTCTTGGACTGTGGAGGAGCACACGCGGCCTTTGTGGGTAGTCTTACAATTGTTACGAGACCACCACATTTATGCAAATTTCAAAAAGTGTGCTTTTTTATTGTGGGAGGTGAAGTTCTTAGACCACATCGTATCCGAGAGGGGGATTTCAATCCACCCAAAGAAGGTTTTAGCAAAGATGGAGAGTGGAAAGCCAACAACACCAATAGAGTTGCATAGTTTTTGGGGATTGGTCGAGTTATTACCATCGATTCATTCAGGGATTCTCAAAGATAGTTGATCCTCTTACGAACTTGATAAGGAAGGGTGTGTCGTTCACATGGGATGATATGTGTCAGCAGGCATTTGACGAGATGAAGGATTGATTGACTATAAGACCAACGCTTACCTTAGCTTGATCAAGGATAGACTATAAGGTCTTCATAAAGGCATCCTTACGAGGACTTGTATGGGGTGTTAATGCGGGAGGAGAGGCTGATAGATTATGCATCAAAAAAGTTAATGTCTCATAAGGTACATTACCCCACACAGGACTTGGAGTTAGCATCCGTGGTATTTTCTTTACGTATATGGAGACAATACCTCATTGGGGAGAAATTCCAGCTATTCACAGACCATAAGAACCAACAGTACTTGTTCACATAGGGAGAGTTGAACATGAGGCAGAGGAGATGGATAGAGTTATTTAAATATTACCATTTTGACATTCAGTATCACCCATGGAAGGCAAATGTAGTGGCGGACCCTTTGAGTCGCAAGACATTTTTGGAGTTAGCGGCAGTGTGTAAGGTGAAGTGGAAATCACTTCATGGTGATGATGCATTGACCCATTCTTTTATAGCGATTCTCACCATCACACTCAAGAACATTATTAGGTTCATGAGGGCACAAGAACGAGACCATCTTTTCCAGGGGAAGGTTAAGTTATTATTAGACAAGGGGGCTAAGCACTACTCTATTTGGTTAGATGGTGGATTGAGATTTCAGGGCAAGTTGGTTATCCCAAATGATGAGGAGTTGAGGTGATCCGTTGTGATAGAATCTCACGGTTCACGATTTATGGTACAATTGGGTGGGGACAAGATGCACCAGGATATGTGATGTCAGTATTATTGGGCCGGTATGAAGAAGTACATAGCAGTATTTGTGTCTAGGTGTGCCACGTGCCAATTAATAAAGGTGGGTCATCAGCATCCAGCAAGTGTTCTATAGCCTCTTGAGATCCTGATCTGGATGTGAGAGAGTATTTCCATGGATTTCATCATCGGGTTACCTACGTCACAGTGGGGGCACGATTCTATTAGGGTGATTGTGGACCATTTGACAAAGGTGGCTCACTTTTTGCCAGTTCGGACAGACTACACGTCAGAGCAGTACGATAGTCTTTCCCTGATTGAGATTGTGAAATTGGATGGGGTAACACTCAACATTATGTTGGAAAGGGACGAGATATTTGCGTTCCACTTTTGGAGAAGTTTTTAGCAGGCTTTAGGGTAGACCTGAGCATGAGTATCTTCTACCACTCGCAGACGGACGAGAAGATGGAGAAGGTGAATTTGATGTTGGAAGTCATGTTGCATATGTGCATCTTAGACTTGAAGGGGAGCTGAGAGTAGTACTTGTCCTTGGTGGAGTTTGTGTACAATAACATCTACTAGTTCACGGTTGCGATGGCACCACTTGAGGCATTATATGGGAGACCTTGTCATTCACCCTCATGCTGGTTGGAGGTTGGGGGGAACAAGTTATTTGGGCCATAGTTCATTTAGGAAACCTTAGTTGGAGGCGGGGGGAACAAGTTACTTGGGCCAGAGTTCATTTTGTGGTTGGTGTAGGTCTACGTACCTAATTAAGGATGATTATATTTTGCATATTAAAGTGACATTACTAATGAAAATATTATCTCACACATGACACATACTTTAATGTAATCCTGAGTGGTTTTATATTTGAAATTTGATTTTCTTATTAGATGTATAAATTTTTATTGTGTTTGCAGTCTTTTATATTTTATTAATTATTTTTCTTAAAACTTTGTTCTTTTATTTAACCACGAACTATATAAGGGTTATAAGACACGTAATTGTAGTTAAATCAATTGTTTTTCATGAGAATGTCATGCTGTATGAGATGGGTGTCTCTACCCAAATAGGTTTTAAAGAAAGGAATCTATTAACAATTGGATAAATATTACACTTGCAATTAAATATCACAACTTATTCGAATCAATTTTTTCTGGTAATGCTAAAGGTGACACATTTTTTTCGTACACCGCCACACAATATTTGAAAGTGATTGTACATTGTATTTTCAAAAGTAGTAAAATTGGGGTTCTTGTTAATATATATTTTTATACACACATTATTTAAATGATTGCTATCAATTATTCATTTTTTTTCATTAGAGAATTTTATATAGTTAAGAGAAATGAAATAAGTTATTCAGCACTTAGTTAACATGTTAAGTAATTTCATGTGCTCATGTTATTGAACATCTGAATCACATTAACATTACCACGAGGGTTGTGATCCGGATAGACTTGGTCTTTGAAGTTATCCCCTGCTGGGAGGGGGAGCGAATAAATTCTAAAAATAGAAAGGAGCATATCGTTGGTCCCATGTTCGATTTCTAGAACTGGGTTGCTACTGTTGGCAATGTATGTGCTGTCGTCGTGCCCCAAATGGTGAGAACTTGAACTCCGACAAAGAACTTCTATTTTTTATGAAGGGAAGAAGATACTCCTCGGATGTTGTGAAGCCATGGATGGCCAAGGAGTAGATTAAACAAGATAGGTATGTCGATGAAGGGATTGATAGGGTCAGCCCCTAGTGTTAGTTTTATAGACCCCATTAATTCTTGATGAGTATTGTCATATGCACACACATCGAATGAAGTGGGAGTGAGATCACTGAATTTCAGTCCCAAGCAGTTGTAAGTTCTGAGAGGACAAACATTGAGGGAAGATTCATTGTCAATAAGTGATAATGGGACTATCTTTCCCAATACTTCAACGGATATGTTGAGGCAATAATTGTGATTGGGATCGAACTTTGAAATTTCTTCTTTAAAAAAGGAGAGGAGTCTTTTAGAGGTTAAGGCTCCAACCGTATTTAAAGATGCTTCAGGAGGAGGAGTAGAGGGAGAAACTGTGGGTCCTGTGAGGAGCTTTATCAAAGCATTCTGGTGCAAACGAGAGGACATGAAAAGTCCCAATATGGAGGTATTGTCTTGGGTCTTCTTGAGTTGATCAACGACTTTGCTTTCTTAGATGGTCATTTCTGGCATTAATTTTTTTTTGGCAACTCGTTTTCCTTTATTTATTCCTAGTGACTGAGGATTCGGATCTTTGCAGTGTCTCCCCGATCTGGTCATGTGATTCACTGAGGAGGGGATGAATAAGAACCCTGTGGCTTCATCTACCTATAGTTGAGCGGACACCTTATTTATGTCTCCTAATAGATGTTTGAAAGATATCATTCTACACAAGTTGGATATTGTAAGGACTTCTTCCCGACTTGGTTCATTCTCTGAGCTGTCAAAATCATCCCGCCATCTGTTGGGGACTATGTCTTCTGACCAAGAGTGATCAATACATTCGAAAACTTTAACAGATTCATCGTATTAGTCTTCCCACTCAATGGGGAGGTACGGGAGTGAAGAAACCAATCTCCCCTGAAGCAGAAAAGTGGTGAGTAACTTAGAAATGCTACAAATTTCACTTGTGTGTCGGAACATATCGGCCATTATTTATACCACATCATCTAGACAGACTTCTTCGATAGGTACTACCCATTCATCTGATTTCCGAGCCCATTTTTATTCTTCCATGATCAAGTCACAATTTTTTTTATAATCGACGGTCATCCCGGTGGGCAATTTCAGCCAAACTCTAAGAGTTGGTTCAACACAACAGGTAGCTCCATGCCCCTCCTTCAGATCGGGTATGGATGACGATATAGGACCTTGTAAGGAGTGATAAAGCTTTATCGATGAGGTATGTGGGGTGTAGGAGAAAATATGGGCAAACCTTGAGAGGTTTAGGTGAGATTGTAGGATGATGGGTGCTTTGTTGGGCACGATTTGAGTAGATGGGTCAAATTCTAGTTCATTTTCTAGAAATATGGAAATTGTATTTATTGGTGGTATTGGGTTTAGGATTAACTGCAGTTGGTTTAGGATTAACTGCTGAGGTTTTCAACCTTGGCACTGAGTTGGACTAAAATGGCCATTTGATTGGGCTGCACATTCGGTGCTTGGTCAGCGTTTTCTATGAAGAGCTCGTGAAGGTAAATTCCAAACTCGAATGAAGTAGCAGAAGAAGCGGCGGATATTTGGGACGGTTTCATGGATGACCGAAGCCAATAGGGAGCCAGGCCAAAATCGGGTATGTGATCGACCGGAGAGGAAAAACGGTTCAAAATTATTTTTGAAAGAAGGAGGGAATTTTTTTTTTAGAAAAAGAGGGGAAAATGTTTTTGACATTTTGTTTTTTGTTTTTTTTAAATAGGAGGGAAAAAGGGAGAAGACTCTCAGCATGATTATTATTATTATTATTATTATTATTATTATTATTATTATTATTATTATTATTATTATTATTATTATTATTATTATTATTATTATTATTATTATTATTATTATTATTATTATTATTAGGTTATCACTTGTATTAGATTTAACTAAATGCAACAAAAATTTTGAATCGAACCCAAGCTTGGGAAAATTTGGTTTGAACATATGTAAGACATGGTTTGACTTGTTTTCAGGCTCATGGACAGGGTCCTGTTTTGAAAAAAGGTGAAATAGCGTGAAAATTCGCGTAGCATGCCGACCCGGCATTTTGACAGAGTTTCGCATAGTAACTGGCAAACTAAATATGAGTGCCCTAGGTTTCAAGCCAATTTGGGGTTTATGAAATTGTTGTGCTAGTGGAAGGGTTCCCACCTTTGGCATGACTTCCATGATATACCTCTTGTCTATAAGGGAAATCATTCATCGGTACGTGTGGACAAGCCATTTGATATACCCGAGGGTACATGAATGTCCTCACTATATACCTCATGGGGACAATATGTGTGAGAGATAATTCAATATACTCGACATACGTGAATGAGTTCCCTACTATATACCTCCCATCGTGAGTTCGGTCAGGCGGTACGATGCGGCGGGAACCGTTCGATATACGTCAAAGGTATGAGGACAATGGAAGGTGAGAGTCATATTGCTTAGGCTAACTGTGACCCACGGGACCAACACCCATCACAAAGTGACCCTGAGTACGGGACAAAACTTCGGTCAATATTGCCACGCTCTTGATGATGTGGTGTGCGAAAATGCGTGAGTTTTATTTAGTATATTATGGAGAAAGAGAGTCTTTTATTTTAATAATGAGCAAAGGGAGCACTACACTAACGGGGGAGAATATACAAGTATCATGAAAAGTAAATCTAGCATGGATCATGAAAACTATAGTAAGCATGGATACATGTGGTGACTAACATATGAATATATACATTTGAGTGTGTGTGGTATTGATCCTATACATGGATCAACTACAAGTGGTGTGTGACATGTGTAAGTGAGCATGGATATATACAAGTGTGAGAAGTGAGGGTGCGTGATAGCGAAGCCTAAGCATGGATATTCGAAGTAGTGTGTGAAGGATGTGCGTAGAAGTGAATTTATATACAAGTGTAAGTAGTGTGAAGTATACATGAAGAGTATATACAAGTATGTGAAGTGTATAAGTGAGTGAAAAGTGATATATACATGAGTTAGAACAAGTACATAGGAGAAAAGTGAACATACAGGTAGGTGCATATGAACACATGCAGATAAGAATAACGCCCATGCAAAAATAGAGTTTAGTACTCTTAAAAATGGTCCCCAGCAGATTCGTCACAGTGGCCATCCCTCCGATGCGTGAATGGGTTTGCGCCCTTCCCCGCGGTGCATGGATGTCATCGAAAATGTGGGGTAATGTGTAGATATAGAGTCTCCATCGTATTTTCTACAAAACAGGCAAAGGAAATATTACCGACTTGAGAGAGAGACATCAAGAACAATATTAATACTTGCGAAACCAAGTAGTTCATAGGTTTGGGAACTAAGTTATGGAATGGGAAGGTGTTATTCGGCCTCTCATGGGCATGTGTTAATCTTGTCCTAATGAATTCCATGATATGTGTACTTATGTGCATAATACAAATGGAGAGTGGAATTGCTCAACTCGCGTCATGGATTAAGGCGGTGTGGGGTCGTCCTTCATATGAGCACTTGAGGTTGATCTTGAGTGTTGAGGTGATGATCTTGCAAAATGATGGGGTTGATATGAAGAGGAGGAGGGGAATTTGCTAAATGGGGTAAAGAAAGGATGGAAATGGAATGTGGAAATGGGTTTTTAAGATGGGAACATCTCTGATTTAGAAAGATTGCTCTATGGATTGCTGAGAGGGTTGTTGAGAGGTGCCTTTCGAAGTTGCCTCATGGCCTCTAATTATAGGGCCAAAGAGGGGGGGATCAGCATGGTCCTAGACTTGTCTATCAGTAAAGATCCCTCAGGCACACTCCTGATAGGCAGGGTCCTAAGAGTGCCATTCGGTAGTCTGTTGGAAGGTTCTCTATAAAAATGGTCATAAAATGCAATTCATTAGTCAAAATTGCGCATGGGATGGACCATTGGAAAGGGTATTCATATCCTTTTAAGAATCCATTGAGCCACTCCCGGGTCCGGGAGTTGATCGAGGTCAAACATGGGTCGGAAGCTCCCATTGGTCTTTGGGACAGGAAGTCCTCGGAGGGAAACGAATCATTCATCCAAACTGTGAGGCCGATTCACACATGGGACAGACTATTGGAAAGGGTATTTAGAAACATTCGAAGTTTTAATCCGCTTTGTTAAGCTCGTAGAGTTGACTGAGGTCAAATGGAGATCGAAAGTGTCGGGTGACCCTTCGGAATAATATGGGTCATTTGTATGTACTGTAAGGTTGATTCGTGCACGGGGTGGACCGCTGGAAAGAGGATTCAGAGCCCTTTTAACTTTCAATGAGCTCCGATCAATATGGAGAGTTAACCGGAGTCAAATGGGGCTCGGGAGCTCCCGATGGCCTCTAGATTAGCTTTCAGGGTAAAATCAATCGTTTGTCCAAACCGTAAGGCCGATTAGCACATCAGGTGGACCATTGGAAAGGGGATTCAGATCCCTTCTAAGATTCAATGAGTTTCTGCTCAGGTGAGAAAGTTGATCAGAGTCAAATGGGACCCCGGAGTGCCTAGTGGCCTCTAGATCAATACTCAGAGTATGATCTAGGGCTTATGGTGAACTAGGGAGTGATAAGGACCTAAGGACATGGTTAGGGGGTCCTAGGATGGGGTGTCTAAAGTATGTTTTTGTTATTTCAAAGTGGTTTGTGCATCAGTTTTTTGTTTAATGTTACTCATTATCCTACATACTTTGAGTATCAAAATCGGTAATGTTTCTGATGTTTTTTTCATCATAGCTTAATTATTTTAATTGATCCCACTAGATTGGTTCACTTGTATTTAAGGTATTTAGTTTTTTTTATCTATCTTTTCATTTTTATTTTAACTGGATTTTTTTACTGAAATTAAAATACTAAGTTAATGTACCATTTAACTCTATTAGTGTTTATGTAGATATGTAATTTTTTTGTTTGGGGGTTTATGTAGGTTATAAATAAGCTATAGTTTTCAACAGTTTTGTTGTAGATGTTATATAATGAATTAATCATATCAAATATATTATTAAGTTATATATTTAGTAATATTTGAAGCTTTTTATGTTTAGGTCGGGTGCTTTGGAGCCTTCTGAAAAGTTTTTATGGGTTTCAGGCGACAAGTGCGACGACATTGGGTTTGACGGAATGAGATGGATCATACTTTGGATTTGATTCCACCACTGACATGCACAAACCATTATTCGTCCAAACATTTCGGTGGTTAAGAGTTCTCCAGCTGGGTTGAGGGGTTCGACAGAGACTGTTTGGGTAGATTAGGTAGTGTGTGTGTCTGTGTGTGTGTATGGTATATATATGTATATATGTATATTTATATAATTATTAATACTGTTAAAATTATAGTGTGTATATATATATATATAAATAGAGAGAGAGAGAGAGAGAGAGAGAGAGAGAGAGAGAGAGAGGTTCATAAGTGAACCAAAATAATAAACTATTTAATTAACCTAATAAGACATTAAAAAATAACACAATCAATTTAATTCCTTGTTGCAATTGGTCTGCGCCAAACACACACTTGGCAAACCTTTTACCTCCACCCCCACCCCCACCCAATTACATGATCTCGAGGATTCCTACATGGCTAGTTTGGGTTTAGAAGCAGGTGTCTCTAGTTGGAAATCACATGGGATGAGTCAAACAACAGCTCCGGCGGTAACCCTTCTAAATCCCATCTCCCACTACGCCGGCAAAACCCAGAAGTCCGCCGACCAGCCACTTCCCCTGCCGTCGACGACTCAAACCCGCTGATCCAGCAGCCATAACCCAAACCCAATCCTAACTTCCAACCCACCATACCACTTCAACCCGACCTCTTAGTCCCAAGAACCCATTAACCCATCGGTGAGCTGCCTTTGTACCTGATCGACAACCCGACCACACCGGACCTGCTACATACTTCAACCGTACTAAAACCCACCATGGAAGCTCCTACCTACCTAGTCTGATGACGGATCAAGTTTGGTCAATGAGATCGCCAGAGGTAGGTATAAGTTCGTGTGTGGATTCTCCAAATCTCTTTAAGGCTCCCATTCCCTTCACCTTTAGAACTAAAAATGGAGGCATGGAGGCTACTTCTAGCTCGGGCGTCGAAAATAGGGTCAGAATGGGTTCTGTGGGTTGGAAGTGAGGTTTTGGAGGGTCACCGAAAATGGAAGGTGGGTGGGTGGGTGGTAGTGGGGGTAAGGTTTGTCAGGTGTGTGTATATTTAAAAATATTTCCGTTGGCGTGGACCAATTGCAACAAGGAATTAAATTTGATTGGGTTATTTTTTAATGTCTTATTAGGTTCATTAAAAAGTTTATTATTTTGGTTCACTTAAGAACCTCTCTCTCTCTCTCTGTATATATATATATATATATATCTGTGTGTGTGTGTGTGTGTGTGTGTTGTGTGTATGTGTTTGTGTGCATATGTATATATACATAAGTGTAGTGTGTGTGCTTATGGTTATGTGTATTTGCTAGTTAGTTTTTGTACATATGTATATATACAAGTCTGTGTGTGTGTGTGTGTGTTTATATATGTATATGTATATTTATACGTATGTATATATATACATGTGTGTGTAGTAATATATATGTATAGTTGTGTGTGCCCGTGTGTTATATATTAGCATATATAATATATACACAGTGTTATATATATATGCGTGTGTGTGTGTGTATATGTGCGTGTGTGTGTGTGTAATGCCCCGTGTTTTTGTAATAAATTATTTTTCGTAGAATTTAATTAAACAAATTCGTGAATATATTAAATTGGTAGAATTTAAATTAAATTGGTAGGATTTAATTTGAGAATAAATTTCTTGTTTGTGATTGGATGCTTATTTGATTCAATTGTGCATAATGTGTTCTCTCATAGAAAATAAATTATATGTCAATTAGGTTATTGTTATGTGGTGATTAAACATAATAAAAGTGTGTAATTTGGGTAGATATAGTTTGGGCGCATTTCGAAAGGAATTGCATACTCGATTGGGTGTTTTAGACATCTGCGTTTGGTCCCGAGGCATAGGTATACCCTTAAGGGGGTATAAGTGTAATACGGAATTGGGGGTTATAATATGATGTTTAACAACTTAAGAGGTTGTTCACATCCATTAGAAAATACCCCTAGCTGTCCGACACCCATTGGAGAGGTTACCAAGGCAAGAGAATGAATGAAGGACAAGGATTCAAGAGAGGGAGACTCTAATCCACAGTTTAAGGTAATAATTCTCTTTCTAACTCAATTACAATATGATTCTTATTTCATATATGCATTTTCTCATACAAATTTCTGGTTAATTGAATAAATTGATGATTTTGATTAATTGGAATAAATTCTATGGTTCTTAGAACAAATTCGAAAATACTGGTTTTAAAGATTAATTGATTTGGAGACAAAGCCGGAATTGGTATTGGGTTAATTATAAATTGAACCTTAGAATCCATGTTGTAGAATTTTTATCTTGATGTTTATAATTCATGCATTAATCTCATTAAAATTCGAGAATGATTAGATAGAAAATATTATCAAAACTGGGTTAGATGTACTATACGGTTATACTTAAATTCTAGGATTTTGGGGACATGATATTGGGTTAATTTGGTTAGGAAATCATCTAAAAAATGTTTTTGCATCTTGAGGAACCTATATTCATTGAATTAAACTTGGGCAAAATAATTGGGAGGATATGGAGTTGGGAAGTATGAAACTCGTCACGTTTCCAATCAGAAAAATATGATTTTTTTTCCAAAATTTTATTTTTAAATTCTGAATAAAATGGTATATTACATCACCCTGATTGGATCCGTAGAAAGAAAAATCTCAATAAAACCACTTTTTAAGTTAAAAATCCAACTTTCCTTTAACACATAACCCCTGGCCAATTTTTCAAGTATTTCAAAACATCCCTAAAATTTATTCATAAATTCTTTTGGTTAAATAAAGTCATTTTTTCTCTTTTCACTAAACCCAAATCTAAATGGAAACTAAGAAAATATTACGTACTGCTTCACATAAGTATTATTTTAAACCTATACAACATACTCTTACTCTCCCTAATTTTAGACTATCCAGTCAAGTACCGTGAGATAGACGCACAAAACTGCAAACCGTATTTACTAAGTAGGTGATTCGATTTTCAATATTAAACAATTGAGCTTATGTCTTTGCACATTACTATGTTGTCATATCACTATATGATAACTTGAAATCATATCCTTATTACGAACTCTTTTGTGTAGTTCATATTTATCGTGAATATTGATTATATCGATATATCAATTACCCCTTAAACCTGATAAATCGCTACAACCTATAAATTCAGTACACCACGAAATTTACCTAAACCCTTAATTATGGTATAACCCTACATCCTATTTGACATAATTACAACAAACCATGAAATTTCTACCTATTATTAGTGAAACCCTAGTGGCATCCTTAAGATTAAGGGATTCGACCCCAATATACCACATTATTTCTAATTGGCCAGCAAGACTCAAATGGTAAGTGCCTAGTTTTTATTTGCTACATATGTATGAGTTCCACTCTAGCTAAGTGTGCCAAGATATTTTATTATTCCCCAGTTATTTGGGATTGCCTGTCCAAATGTACAATATGCTTTCGAAGACATTATGACAGTATGACTACGCAGTTGCATCCCCTATAACCGATAATTTATGGGTTATCTGGTTATAATCTGAACCCATATCCTTGTAACTTAATATATTCAGTTTTAATTCGCCATATTGTTCTTTTACGCATCGATAGACTGTAACACCCATTGTTTTTAGAATAAAATATTGTGACATAATTTAATTTAGTAATTTCGGAACAAATTCGAGAAAAACTAAATCGGTGGGATCTAAATTAAATAGCTAGAATTTAAATTGAGAAGAAATTCTTGTTCGTGATTAAATATTTAATTGATTCAATCGGGCATATTGGGCTCGCTCGTGAAAATAAATCGAATGGTAATTAAATTATGGCCATGTGTTATTTCAACATAATAAAAATGTGGATGGGGAGTAAAATAATTCGGGAACGTTTTGGGATGTTTTGGGGACTCGTTTAGGTGTTTTAGACCTCTAAAAATGGGACTAGGGTATATGTATACCATTTGGGGAGTTTGTGGGTCATTCCAATTATGGGTTCAGGTTCATTTGGGGGCCCAAATATATTGTTCAAGGCTTAACTCGGGATTAGTAAATAATATATGTTAATTAGGGAGTTAGAGAGTCTCATTTATTCATCTAAAGTTAACCCCCCCAGGAACCCCCATCCCTAGAGATAAGATACTAAGGGCAAAAGAGAGGAGGAGAGCAAGGAATTAAGGGAGGACACTCAATCTTCCATATGAGGCACATATTTTCTTGCTTAAATTAACGTCCAATATATTTCTTAATTCATCGTAGTAATTCTTCGAGGAATTTATGGCTTATGATGTGAATTTTATGTTGGGATGATAGGATTCAGTCTTATGCATGTAGAGACTTTAAAACTAATTTTTTTTTAAAGATTTTATAATTGGAGGTTTAAAAAAGAAATTTAGAAAAAAAGTAATCTTGAATTGGACTGCAGAATTCATGTTCTAGGATCTTGAATTAATGATAATTGTGATCCATGTGTAGAGCCAAAATCAGATTTTGAATTGAAGGGGATTATGGGATAAGAATCTGATTTTAAGGATCTATGGTATTAGATATAAAATTTTGGGTTTGGGGAAAGGATGGTATGTTAATTTGTGTAATTAACCAATCTAAATGATGTATTAAGTGAGGGTAACTAATTAGATTGTAATATAAATATATGAACCATTGGAATGTGAATTGGTGTTGAAACAAGGAATTGCGTATTAAGAAACCTTAGCAGATCTGGGCTTCTGCCCAGATTGGAATCAATTCGGCCCCCTAGGGCGAATCGATTCGGCCCAAGAGGCGAATCGATTCGGCTCCTGGGTCAGGTCGGGTTGAGACCAAGGATTTATCCTGGAGATTTTTAAGAACATATGGGAGTTGGTGGGAGGTCATCCAAGTAAGCGGATATTTTATTAAAAATAGATTAGTGGCGCTATTGGTAAATAGGAACCTGATATTTAACTAGATGGTTAAGTAGTAAATTGGGATTTGTCAATAGACAATAATAAGTGGATATCTCGGGATTATTAATAGGATATTAACGGGGCATCTCACAAGGTGATTATGGAGTTAATTACCTAAACAAATTGTGTGATAAAAATAGGTTTGTGTCACTATTTTAAAAATGGGAAAAATAATGAACAGTTAAATATACATATTATGTGCTAAAGATATGTATTTATGTATTGGTGTGAACATACCCATGTTCATGGACGACCTATCGGTTGGGGCTACGTACGTCTCGGGATCGTAGCACACGCTGGCAAAAGTGGGATATGCGTTGTGTTGGTCATTATTATAGGTACTACATAGCAGCGCCACTTAAGAGGAGGTATGTGTAGATGCTGATATCCATTGTCACCGTCATGGGTATGGATCGAGCAATGGTATAATGCATAGGGACCGCCCCACTTGTATGAGTTTTGTGGTGTCCATTTGGATAAGGGACTCTTCTGGACTTACCGATAGTATACGAACGTGACACTGGAGGTAGATGCCTTTATGTGTCATATATATTTAAGTACATATATGTATAGAACCCTATAAATTAATTAATTAGTCTAATGATGTAGACAAACAATTATGAACCCAATGCTACGTGAATGCATGATAGACGGTTATGTTATATTTTTGGTTAGTATATCTGGGCTATTCTTGGAAATGAGAATACAAGTGTAAATAAATAATAGCGGTATGTGAATTACGTTAGGTCGCATCAGGTGTTAATTATTGTTATGATTAACGGTCTTTCATAGAGGGGGACTTGAGTTAATATGCATGTAGTATTGCACTTAGGTGAGGGGTGAGGTACTTAATGATTGTGAGTGCCGATGGGGATTACATACTTTGAATTAACTGTATTATTGCATTTTAATTTACGTAAGTTAATTATTGCAACTCTAGGTCGCTGAACCATATTATAAATGTTTTCTCCCCCCAGGTTTAAATAGGCGGGGACAGCAAGACTGATAGGAGATCAGACTTGCGGTCATATTTGTGCAGCGATAACTTTCGTTCTTTTCATTTTAGCATAGGTTTCTATTTTCATTTGAGTCAGTTTATTATTACAGATTATTGTATGGGCATAAGCCCGAGTTTATTATTCAGTTATTTTGGACAGTTTATATTGTTTTTGGATTTTATGACTAGTTGAGTGTTTAATTTTATTTTATTATCAGCTACTATATAAATGGTTTTTTTTTCATGTCATTTTCAAAAGAAAAATTCAATTGTGTTATTATTATTATGGTTTCGATGCTGAGAATGATACAAATTGTTAGACAAGCCCTATTGACGTGAATTTGAAAGTGTCCCTAGTGCGTACTAATATCGACTCAAGTGGAAGTCGGTCGCTCAAGTAATAATTCGATAAACTAGGTATCAAACACAGGGAATAGGACGATGAATCATGACGACAAATAGGGAAGACGCGTAACCTGATAAATGACGCAGAAAAAGAAAAGACAAGATGATGATTTTTGTGATTATATCTACGGACTAAAACAATTTGAATTATACTATATTTAACTACGCATGCAATACTTAACAAATTATGAAGTTTTAACTACGAAAGAGAGATAAGGTCGGAATACAATCCCCCAACCCGTAATGAATTCACCGCATACAAAACTAGTCGAGAATTAAATAGTTAATTAAGGAGAAACTTTATTCCTTTCAAGCATTACACATATAAAGGAATGAACCCACACAATATGAAATCAATAATCCAAATAAAGTACGTGACAAGATGGTTAACACGCGTGTCGCATTATTAAACACCCCGGTTACCTAGGGAAAACGAGGTTAAAACTCCTACGATATTTTTTTTAATGATCTGACACGTCCCAACTAATTATTTAACTCAAGAAGGTATTTTTATATCCATGCGAACCATTTAGGGTTGGGTTCATGCATCCCAACCTTTGAAAATCTAGCCGGTCATGGTAAAAGGACAATTACTCATGATAACTAATTTGCATGAAACCATCTCTACGTAAAAAGTGCCAACAAACATATAAAATAGATCTCTATTTAGGAATTACCAATTTATCAATCAAAGAGATGAAAGAACATGAAAGCAATAGAGGAATTATACTTAAAATGATATAAACCCTTGAATTCAAAGACAAAAGATGAATAAATGTTGAAGATGAATGATCCTCAAGTTCTTACCTCTAAAGATCTCTCAAAACTCCATAAAAAGTGTTCTTCTAATGTCTAATATTACTCTATAATAAAACTCCCACGTTTTATTAAGTGTTTGACTCATGAACAACTCTTATTTTATCATAAAAAAATTCTAATTGCATCACGCCAAATCCGTTCGGATGTTTCTTCTTCTCTGGGGCGAACCGGTTTGGAATTCCAGTAGCGACGCAAAAATTGGCATCAACTGTGAACCTGAAATTTTTTTCTCTTTTTCTTGCTTTTCCATGATTTCTTCTCAACTTTGGATGTTATTTCTTCCTATGCTAAAATTTTCACTCGAGCTTCATATTTGGATGTTATTTCTTCCTATGCTCTTATGGCCTCACGGTCTTCAACTTCTTCTTGGGTTCCGGGTTTGAATTCTAGGTGTAAAATTGCTCTTTTGTCCTTGACTTTCCTTCTTTTCTTTCCTTCTTGGTTTTGAATTTTCTCTTTTCTTCATCTGTATAAAATACCTACAAAATGTAAGAGAAATATACGAAACTCGATGCAATATATAAAAAATGTTGGTAGAAAGGATATGAGATAAATCAACTCGATTTAAATCGAAAGAGGTAATAAAAGCCTCTAAATTACGGGGATTAATACGAAGAATTTATGCCTAATCACCCCCCCCAACTTAGAACTTTGAGCATCCCGAGCAATGTAAAATAATCAAAGCATGATCACAACACTTAGCAAAGATGTTATTGGGATAAAATACCTCTTTCGCGGGCAAGATATTGCATTTAGCATATGCAATAAGCCTTTAAACCCCTAGGTTATCCTATTAGGACGAGTGGTGCTCAGAATGATATAGATTCTTATGGTTTCGGTGCTAAAAATGATATAGATTATTAGACAAGCCCCATCTTCAGCGTATTTTGTCTATCCAACCTTTACGTGGAAAATGGTGGTTTATACAGTTGGTATCTGAGCGTCAAGGTTCTATCAACCTTAGGGTTTGTGTTGCGTTCATTACATTATGTGTTGCGTCATTTGATGTGTATAGCCAATGATTATGAATCATTATATTATTTGTGATTCGTTACTTAGATGAACCCCATTTGCTTTCAGATTTCAAACGGTAGGAAAGGTAAACCACGTCGTGTCACCACATTGATTGAAGAGGAGGGGGATCAACAGGAGCCACAGTCACACCCACAGCCACCACCAACCCCACTTGTGGTTGGTCCCGCATAGATGGCTACAATTATGACCCAGAAAGTCTCCACATCGATGGACTTTATGCTACAGCATTTATAACCACCCCATCAGCCACCACCATCACCCCCGTAGCAGGTGTTTCTAATAGTGCAGACACCCGATTCAGTATGGGACAAAGCTAGGTAGGCCTTCACTAAGGGCCACTTACTGGAATTTATCGGAAGTTTCAACACTCTAGTGACGAGTCAATTGAAGAAGGATATAGAGCGACACTTGAGGATGGTAGAGTGTACACCCATACAGACGCAAATGTTAGCCTCATTCCATCTGGTTGGGGAAACTTTACACTAGTGGGAGTCTGTCACCACGTTGGAGGAGAGAGGTTGTTTGTCGAGTTATGAGTTTTGGGGTAAGTTTGAGGGGAAATACTATCCACCGGCAGTGAAGTCTAAGATGAGAAGAAAATTTATGGACCTTAAGCAGGAAGGTCGCTGTAACACCTCGTATTTTTGCATATTTTAATATTTAATTAATTCAGATAATTTTAAATTACTTGTGTGTCGTAATTTAATTGAATCAATTATGTTAATATTTATTTAAATATTAATCGAAAAGAAAATGGTTAATATTTATGGAAATTAAATTACTAAGTGATTAGTAATAATTTATTTACGTCATAACGTATATAAGTGATGTGGCATTTATTTATCTCAGCCGGAAGTCGGATATAGACTAAGTTGGGTGTGAGATTGGGACTTTTTATAAATTAATTCGGATGCCAATTCTGAGTGCACGCTTGAGTCCGAATGGGCCGAGATAGTCGAAAAAGTGTATCCGGGGGTGGTAAATGGGTCATGGGATATTTTTGGGCATAACCGAGCCCACTCGGGGGCATTTGGGCAATTTTAATTAGGCCCGTGTGATTAAAAACGGGATTTGGATATAAAAACCTAAGTTTTGGAGTTGTGGGAAGCCATAACTAATTTAGGAGAAATCTGAGAACGTAAGGGACAAAGAGGGAGGACTCTTGAGAGCCAAAGAGGGAAAACAAGGAAGGTGTTCTTCATCACACAACGATCTCTATACCAAAGGATAATCAGTCACTACGAACTCTCAACGCAAGTGGTTAAACTTGATTTTAATTTAATTGTAGTCTTCAATTCAAATCATAGTAGGTGTGTTAAACTAATGGTTTTGGGTTGGGTAGACACAAATTGGGATTTTAAATTTGTGGATATTACAAATAAATTTTGAGATTTGAGAATGATAATTTATTTGTATGATTTGTGGATAAACCAATTGATAAATTGAAAGGTTTTGTGATCTGTACAGAATTCGTGAAGGATCATGGTTAATGTCCTATCTGGGATGACAATTATTAGATTGGAATTTGGACTTAAGTTAGGTTCGAGTTAATTTTGAACACTTAAGGATTTCGGTGGAGAATTCTGGGTAACAAGCTTCACAAAAGCTGTTAACGGCGATTATAATCGCGTTGTCATGTAGAAAATCGCGTTTTCTAACTTTTGTTCTCTAACATGCATTCTCCAAAACGGCTCCAAAATTCCCCAAAAACGCCATTTTAAAAATCTAGGCAGATTGGGTAAATTGGAAACCTTAGATTAATAATTGTGTAAAATTTATTGAGGAGGATTTTGAAAAGTTAATTGGGGATATTGTATTTTTGGGGCCATGTGAGCGAGTCCGGGTACACTGGTTGAGTGACGCCACGGTATTAAATTAATTATGGACAGAAATATATTAATTTAGAGTCGAAATATAGACTCGGATAATATTAAGATACAGACCAAGTGAGCAAGTCTGGGTTTATTTGTTGAGTGACACCAAAGCAATAAATTAATTAAATTAGGGTCGAACCATAGACTCGGGAAGGAATTCAATTAATTAATGGGTAGATTAATTAATTAGAGTCGGACCAGAGACTCGGAAATGTGTTAAATTTATTAATTGATAAATTAATTAATTAGAGTCGGACCCTAAACTCGGGAAGGTAATAAAGTAATTAATGGGAAAATTAATTAAATTAGAGTCGGACCATAGACTCGGGAAAATATAGGCTAGTGCTACGGATTTTGTGCACGGTAAAGCCGGGATTTAAATTATTTATACGGTGTGTGACAGTATATATATATATATATATATATATATATATCAATGATTAGATATTTATTTAAATTTATATACTCTAGTGCTATCGGGGGAGGTTGCGTGATGTGGGTGAATCCCCTAGCTTGAGGAGTAGGGTGAGTATATCCCGAGGTCATAGCGTCCGTTATATGGGTGAGGGGCTTATCTCACTTTCAGGAAGGAAATATGACCGCCTCCACAGCATTTATATTTTTGGCCAAGTTCGTGAGCGATTCCAACTTGGGTTAATTTGCTTAAGTGAGCTCACCTGGTACGATGGCACTTTAGAGAATACATCTAGTGAGGTATTACTCGGGAGGATGGATTATATATATATTCAACATATGTGTGAATGTTGTAATATGGTCTTACGTATATAATGGGATAAATAATTATATACGGGTAATTTAATACATGACGTGAATTGTATTATGTATATTACGGTGTGAATGTTATATGGATTTAAAAAGGGAAAATGAGTAACCAAGTTAATGTGACTAACAACCCATAAATCAATATCTTAAGCATACTCGGGTGTGAGTAAGGTGGTTGAAAGGAGTTATATCGATTATCTAGTTACAGAGTGGATGACTAGGGGAGATATAAGTAAAGCGTTAGGTGTGCACATTAGTGGAGGGGTAAGTATGTCCTCAAGGGGGTGCGACACTAGCTTAAATATGAAGATCATTCATGCATTTTAAATTACTTCAAATTTAATCACTTGCTAAATATTTTCAAAATGTTTTGGGTTCTAACCCTGACTATCAAATATTTTCAAAACCTTTTAGGTGTCCACAGGGACACCAAGCTTGAATTCACTCCAGGGACTCGCCGTTGTAGCATGTGTGGATGTTGTAGGATTTGGATAGGCACTTCTCTCATTTTATTCCTAGTTTATGAATGTTATCTCAGTTTATCTCGAACATGTCGCTCTCAGTTTTATTCAGTTATTTCATTTCAGATTGTATGGAATTTATTACTCTCTGTTAATTTATTTTGGTTTGGATTTAGCCGATGGTTTATTCGGCAAGACTTTGTTTTAGTTATTTGATGAGGTGATTTGACTCTATCAGTATGTGATGTTTATTTTGTTACGTATTATATTATGTATTGGTTAATAGAAAGATTAAAATTTTGACATCAGCTTTTTGAATACTAGGTGGTTAGTAAGTTTAAAAAAAACGTTTTCGACAGTGGTGCTAAGAATAATCCATATGAGATTCCTATTTAATTTGTTATAGGACTTATCACCCGGTATTTTATTGGGCGGGGTGTCATAGTCGCACCGTATCTGAGTACGAGGATGAGTTTCTCATACTATCCTATTTTGCTAGGGACAAGGTAAGCGAGGAGGAAAATAAGATGGAGAAGTTTGTGTTGGGGACATCCTGACACATCAGTCAGTCGTTACTGGAGAATCAAATGTTGAATGAGGCTTTACAACTTTGCTAGGATCACAGGGAATTTCGAAAGAAAAAGGGAGAGAAGAGACAAAACTCTGAAACTTTGAGCCGACAGGGTAAGACGAATAGGAGCAGTAACCAGGGGTCCCAACAGTTTGGGGGTCCATAGTCTACTAATCAGCATAAGATATTCAAAGGTTCCTGATGATCGGAACAGACAAGGTTAACTTGGCCAGGGTTAGCAGCAGAGAGGCCACCAAGGTCAATGGCAATAGGGTCAAGGCCAATAAGGGCAATATCAAAATAGGCATCATCTTAAAGGAAATTGTTAGGTTTGTTGTGAGAAGGGAAGTTCCCCAAGGAAGTGCCCTCAGAGAAATTGGACATCACAGGAGCTAGGGGATAGAGAGGGCACCAAGAAACTTAGGAGCAGCGTTAGCCATTACCGGCCAGCCAGTGGCAGTAGTACTAGCCTTGCCAGCACTACTAGCTCCACCTCAGGGATAGCAGCCACAACTCTAGTATGGGTGAGTGTACCACATCATACCGGGATAGGGACCAGCACCAGCATAAGCAATGGATGGTAAATTCCTTATTCTTGATCATGTGAGGCATATTTCATTTGATATTAGTGCTTCGTACATGATTGTTAATACTACTTTGTTGGTATATCGAGGATGGTAGATGTAGCATTCGACGTAGTTCTTTACGTTGTTTCACCCGCGCATTGAGGGGCACCTATGTTGCTTCGTGTGTAGAGATATAGGGATTGACATTAGGATACTTCGAATTGTAGTAGACCTATTTGCATTAAATTTGACAAAATATGATATTATCCTAGCGATGGACCGGCAAGTCACTTGTAGGGTTGTGTTGATTTTTATGGGACCATTCGAGTTAATGGTCAAGTGTAAAACGACTGGTTGGAAAATGGTGTTCACCATAACTGTGAGAACTATTACCAAAATTATAATACTTTGGGTATAGTTATGGTAAAATGGATGGCGATGTAAAATTTGTATTGGTATAATGATTTTTATAAAATTTAGAGAGAATAGCGTAGTGATGCGATGGTGACAATTTTAGGGAGAGTTTTTGGGAGAAGACAAATTTTGATTAAAGGGCGTCAATTTTATGTTGCAATTAGATTGGGCAAGAATTATGGTGTTATTAAAACCGTTCGTGATTTTGGTGAGATGTTTGGACCTAGGAGCAAGGTCACCGTGTAATTTCGAAATATGGGCGGCAACGACTCAATCAAATTTTTTTTATGAGGATGATTTGAATTATGCATCATAGACGCGTGTTTTATTGAGGTACTAATAATGGGAAAAGTTTATGGACGAGCAGGCGTCCAAATGTAAATTCTAGAAATTGTATCACAGGACCAATGATGGTTCGATAGATCTTTATGGATCCTATATAGTGGGAGTTTATATGGGCATTAGGATTATAGCCGTATGATTCACATGAATTGGGAAATGTTGCCTTATCAAGAATAGACATAATAATGTGAAGATTTCGGGATTGGTTACTAACATATTCCTTAAATTAGGGACACAATGAATGTTTGACTGGGGGTACAGACAAAGACTAGCTATTAATGAGGGCATACTTTGAGAAGCATTACTATTATAATTTATCCGGGGATGAATTTATTTTATAAAGCATGATATCCATAATGAGAAGCCTTCGTATTGTAAAAATTCTTGTTACTTTGAGACTTTATGACTAGTGAGGATCTTGGGTACCTGAAGATGTGTATGGTTATAAATAATGTTATAATAATGACGATGTCATTGAAAATGGGCAGTAGTATCCTTTTATTGATTTGAGTAGGTCTCTGGGGCTTAGAAATGATTAATCACTCTACTAGACTTAAAATTGGATACAGGATGTCTTATCCTATGTGTAAAAAGGAGCATGATGTTCTTGGTATTACCAGATCGATAAATTTATAAGGATTTAGGGTATCCGTTGGAAGTGACGAGCCTTTTGTTGAAATTGGCACAAGTTGGAATCTATGTGGTTAGCTATATTTTTTTTAGTCTTGGACCGACGGATCTCAATAACTAACTAAGCTATGTAGTTGTGTATTTGGGAGGGTTCCTTGTTTGGATTGCGCTTGCGAGACGTCCTGCGCACGAAATTGGCAACTGTCGAGAGTTGAGAGATGTCAGGTTATATGATGTTTTGTTACTACGTTTTACATGTCTGGAGATATAACGCATCGGGAAACGTTATATAAATTGTGTTCAGGATATTAAGGCCAAGGAGTGCATTGAGGAGAGCACTTAGTAATGTTTACACCACTAGTGGAATAAGTGGGACAATCTCAACACGAGTTGAGTCACAGTCAGCACGTTATTTGAATATACTTTTCTTTATAGATGTACATGGTATGTATGGTTTAGGTTGGATGTATAGGTGTCATCCATATTTGATGGTTGTGCATGTGTTAGCATGTAAAATGTGACGTATGGGCATCCCAGTAATATTATGATAGGCGTATATGAGCCTTTTTTTATTTATCTCATGGGATATGAGTATGGACTACTTAAGTATAAAACTTATGAAAATTGGGCGGATTAAAATGTGACGTTATACTTCAATGAATTCTAAGGGTGGAGTTCCGTTAGTAGCGGAAGAATGTAATACCCCGTGTTTTCGGAATAAATTATTATGACATAATTTAATTAAATAATTTTGGAATAAATTCGAGAATAAATTAAGTCTGTGGGATTTAAATTAAATTGCTGTAATTTAAATTGAGAATAAATGCTTATTCGTGAATATATATTTAATTGATTCAATCGGGCATAACGAGTTCGCTCGTGAAAAATAAATCGAATGGTAATTAACTTATGGTTATGTGTTATTCAAAAATCATAAAAATGTGTATGTGGAGTAAACTAAATTGGGCACATTCTGAGATGTTATGGGGACTCGTTTAGGTGTATTATACCTCTAAAAAGTGGCATGGGGTATAGGTATACCATTTGGTGAGTTTTTAGGTTATTCTGATTTTGGGTTCGGGTTCATTTGGGTGCCCAAATATATGGTTCAAGGCTTAACTCGGGATTAGCAAATAATATATGTTAATTAAGGATTTAGAAAGTCTCATTTATTCATCTAAAGTTAACCCAAACAACCCCCATCCCTAGAGAGAACAAAGTATTCGAGGGAGGATAGTCAGTCTTCCATACCAGGAAAAAAATTTCTTAATTAATTTAACGTCCAATGTATTTTTTGAGGGACGGTTCAGATTGATTGACTTTTGGATATTGGGTCCTTTCCCTACCTATAAATAAGTGACTTACATCCATCAATCATACACTAAAAAATTACAACATCAATGAAATTAGGTTAAGAAAGAGATAAACCAAAACTCCAATCATTTAAATGATGACTAATGACTCGTATGGAGTATAACACCAACAACTTCAATATCAAAATGATGATTCCATATTTGAGTGGAGGATAATATTTCCATTTTCTTACTTCTAAATATTATCAAGTTACGATTTTTGATCTCTTAAGTTTATTCAATCTGTGATAGTTGTGTTTATCCAAGATCCTAACGTTAAATATATAATACATGTCATTTTCTATGATTACAAAACAAATAACATGTATAATTGGATATTCATGTGCTAGATTTATAGATCCATATAAAAATTTTAATTACGTGTTATTTTGATTGTATTTACACATCCTTCCCAATGTTTTATTGGGACCATGTGCAGACAAACTTGGATAATATTAGTTACGATATTGACGATGATTGGTTCATAAAAGATTGTGTGATCAAAAATATTTGGATTTTACCTCGTGCAACATAGGATTTGTTTTAGTGTTGTTTTATTGTGAAGTTGTTAGTAGGGATAGATCTATTTATCATACTTCTCCACATGCTTCATTCAAGGCATTCTGGAAGGAGAGGGTAAAAACAATTGTTATAAAACCTAAGTGCACGCTTGGTTATAAAGTTTGGGGTTTACAAGAATCAAAATTGGTAATTTCAAAGGTAAAGTATGAACATTAGTGACGCAACTAAGAATGTGTCTCAGAAGTGCGTACACTCTAGGCTCAAGTGCAAGCCTGTCGCTCAAGTAATAATCCGATAAGTCGGGTATCGATCCTCGGGGAAATGGGACAAACGAGTTGTAACGACGTTGGACAGACGAAGGAACCCTAACTCTGACTCTAAAGAAAAGGGAAATGTGATTTGAATGGTGAAGTAACTACAACTAAATGAAATTTTGAAAATGATTAACTAATGAAATAAAGTCGGAATGGAATGCAACTACTCTAAATTATCTAAAATACTGATGATGATTGAACTAAAACTTGAACTATATGATGAGGAAAATAGGACGGGAATACAATCCCTCATCCCTAGAGTATTGATGGAATAAAACTAATCGTAAATTTAAGTGATTAATTAGACCTAGACTTTAGTACTCCCAAGCATTACATATATGAGGTTCAAGCCCGCACCATACATAATCAGAGGATGAGTAAATTGGTATTGCCATAGTTACACTCGAATTGCATTTTGAAGCATCCCGTTTACCCTGAAGTAAACGAGATCCAAAGATATACAATTGTCACATTTCTACGCAATATAGTCGTAATTAATCATTAAATTTAGAGGATTAACTTTATACACATGCAACTACCACATTAGGTTGAGTTCATGCATCCCGACCTTAAAAATCTAGCCGGACATATAAAAACTTGTAGACAACACGTTTGGAATGAAAGAAAACATTTTTAATACTGAATGAGGATGAAGAGAGATGAAGGTGTTATTAGAAAAGTAATTACCGCAGTAAAACAAGAATTAGAATTGTATTACTTGAATTGCAGACTGAAAATAACTAGGGTTTATTGTTCTTCTTCTCTAAAATTGATTACAAAGATTCCCTAATGAATCAGAAGCCTCCTTTTAATATTTTGGAGGAGGTACAATTTATAATCTACGAAATATAAGAGTTTGAACCAAGTAGGATTCTAATTTTTACAAGTGGATAAGTTCGAATAATCGAGAACAGAACCGATCCTGTTAAGGGGTTCGATTCGGTTCTATCTTTGACGGCCTTTATAGAGAATTCTTCGAGCACCGAATCGGTTCCATCTTGTTAACTCTTCACAGGAAGTTTTCCAGGTGTAGGATCAATTCATTATTTCCTCCCTTCGATTCGGTTCTGTCTTGATAGTCTTTACAAGAACTTTCCCAGGATGGAATTGGTTCTTTTTCTTTCTACTTAGGTTCGGTTCCATCTTGTCAGCTTTTTCGTATACCTTTCCTTCTTGTACTTCTTTCAAGCTTTTGTTACAAAACTTGGATTAGAACACTAAACACCTGCGAAATAGATGAAGAACACACAAAACTCGGCGTACTCATTAGAAACTTGTCGATAGTAATGATATGATATAAATCCACTTGAATTACACTTTGCGAAGCGATAAAAGCCTTTAAACTAAGGGGATAAATGGGAAGAATTTATGCCTAATCAAACCCCCATAACTTAGAACTTTGATCATCCCGAGCAATGTAAAAGAATGAAAACATGGTCTACTCGAAAATGGGATAGAATACCTCTTTTGTGGGCGAGCGATTGCATTTAGCGTATGCAATAAGCCTTTAAACCCCTAGGTTACCCTAGTAGGACGAGTTGTGTCTCATGAGGGTTTGCAGAGAATATACCCACAAAATTCGACTCAAAGAAAACTCAAAAGATGCAAAAAAAATGTATAATTCAAACTTTTCCAGAAAATAGTCATCATCAATTCGTGTTCAAGAGTCTCAAATCATAGTGTGCTTGTGTGAAGCCAGAAATTTAACCGCGAATTTCTACCGATTGATCGTTGTGTTATTTATTCAAAAATTCATAAGAGTAAACGTATTGGAACCAAGCACTTATAATGTGGCTATTATCTCGGTATGCGTGATTTATAAAAGTAAACGTATTGGAACCAAGTTCACGCACACAAGTAGAAAGAAGGAAATTTATGGTAGCCGGATCTCATCATTGGCTTACAAATATAGAAAAATGGGAACATTGCCTCTAATTAGTATCTTTGCTCTCCACGCGGTAACCAATTTCGCAATTTTGGACTCGGTTAAGACTTTTTTGAGCTAACGATGTATTGGGTAAAATGAGAGTGGTACAGGAAATCTGCAATTGGAAAGTTTTCTTATGATATCCGTTAGTGCGTTTTCGGGCTTTTGCTCATTTTCTCTTCTTTTCATATTTTTCAGGCTTTTCTTTTCTTGCTATTTTTGTTGAGCATAGCTACTTTTTTTGCCCCTTTTCAACACTTTTCGGACTTAATTTCTGGGATTGTCTCCTTTTCACAATTTCGGGCTTTTTGGGTTTTTCGGGTTGTTAAACAAAAGAGAAAAATTTATTCGGCTCAATTTGGGTTACAAAAGGGGTGATTTTTAGCTACTTTTCTGGCCAATATTTTTAGGTGACAAACGAGGTCCCACTTCATTGCCCAAAATATTAATTGCGTTACCATATGCATTTTGAGACGAATTAAGTTTAGAGATTTATTTTGGCACGTTTTTTAAGGCCAAATCACACACATTTTCCATAACCGATCAAAGTGAAAGAATTGAGATCCTCGATGACTTATTTGACGCTGAAAAGAACTTTTGAGTTAACAAGTAACTTGGATTGATTTATAAATTTCACAAAAATGAAAGGCTCGAATCTCACCGGGGTTGTTAATCTCCACATTTATTCGTTAAGTCGCCTACGTTCGCTCAATTTCCATCTTTGGTCAATTTCGGCTTCGTGCATTTTGAATTTTACAACTTGAAACTTTAAACTGACTTTTAATGTTATTTTTGAAAATTTTGAATTCCAATTTTTATTTATTTTGAACAAAAAATATTTTTGTGTTTTTCAAGATTTTATGATTTTTTTTTAAATTTCTGGGCATTTTTGACAATTTGTGAAATTTTAGAAATACACACTTGTGCCCTCCCCCCCCCCCCCCAACTTAAGGCCGCGTAAAGGATACCAACGTAAAGCATGAAGACTAGATTTAGGGAGAAATTTGGGTCGAAAAGATGGTACACGAGTGTGGCTTAGCGAGGACGCATCGCCGAGTCGTTGGTGGTTTGATGCAAGTTGGCGCACACTATATGGAAGGTAATGCGTGCCTTATTATTTAGGCGGCCCACGGGGAAGGTACCCCATTCCGAAATATCGTTGGGTGAGAGCCGGTCGATGCATTGATGTTTGGGAATGGTGGGGGCATTGGTTAGGTAATCATAGATTTTTGGGTGTGGGACACACTTATCAGTAAGTTTGCGGGCGAGGATGGTTCAGGAGAATGGGATGGGGCACACGAACTCGCCCGTGCGGATGAGAGATCCATAGAAGGATCGAACTTCGTCCGCCCACATGACATTTTGGGGTTCCTGGAGGTATTGCATCCACCCCTGCCGGCTAAAAAGGATAGTGACAGAGCGGGGCATCTCGGCCCAGTTGACGACTCGCTAAATGTGTAGTTGGCTGGATAAGCTAAAAAAATCTTTCGCACCATATGCGCTCCATGTGGGAGCGGTATTCTCCATTGCCGTTTGGCAGAATCTCGGTGGACATATATTTTGCAGGAAGAGAGGGACTTTTCATGGGGAAATATGGGAATTTAGGAGATGAAAGACTAGGGTTGTAGAGAGGGAGAGTAGAGTGGAGGCGTGAGTGGGATGGTAGGATAGAGGTGGTTTTTATAGGTGGTGGGGGAGGATGGGTGGAGGGATTGTTTTGGAGGGAAAGAGGGAAGAATGTTTTGGGGGGAAAGGGAGGAGAATGGAAGGAAGGGAGAGGATAGGAGGGAGGAATAGGCACCTCGGGAAGAACCAAAATCGCAGAACCCGAACCGATCCGGTTCAGGGGTGATTCGGTTCGGTTCTGGGGATTTTTTATTTTGCAATTTTTTAAAACCGAACCGATCCAGTTAGGGGATTTGGTTCGGTTCCATCTTTAGCAGAACCCTCTTCTCAGACTGCTGCACTAGAGTTCCAACCCCTTGACTTTCTGAACACTTTCTCACTTATTCACTCATTCATATTTCTCAACGCCCTCTCTAAGTGTGTGTTGGAATGTGTGATCTTGACCCTAACCAAGCATAACCTACTTACGAAAACAATCTAATCTACCAATACTCAACTACTATACGCAAGAAATCACCCCATACGCGTCGGGGGTGCGGCAACCTCTCTTTCAATCTCATTCAACCCCGGAAACGGGGTCCGACAACCAAACGGTGTCGACTTCTTCCACACACGCCTCTAGATATGGATTTAGGCGTTGTCCATTAACCTTAAATGTATTTCCCCCCTTTAAATCGTCTAATTCCACAGCTCCATAAGGGAATACATCCTTTACAATGAATGGGCCAGACCATCGTGACCATAACTTGCCCGAAAATAAATGAAGCCGAGAGTTATAGAGAAGCACTTTTTATCTGGGAAGAAACTCTTTGCGTCGAATAATTTTATCGTGAGAGAGTTTCATCCTTTCTTTGGAAATTTTTGCGTTCTCATACTCATCATTGCGTATCTCTTCTAACTCGTTTAGTTGAAGCTTGCGATCTTCACCGGCTTTATCCATGTCATAATTCAACTTCTTAATTGCCCAATACGCCTTGTGCTCTAATTCAACGGGAAGATGGTAAGGTTTTCCATACACAAAGCGAAATGGGGACATGCCGAGTGGATTTTTGTATGCGGTACGATAGGCCCATAGTGAATCTTTCAATTGAAGTGACCAATTTTTTCGAGTGGGATAGACGATCTTCTCGAGAATGTTCTTCATTTCCCGATTCGGTAATTTGGCCAGCCCATTCGTTTATGGGTGATAGGTCGTTGCAACCTTGTGAACGATGCCATACTTTCTCATGAGCTTCGCGAATGGCCAGTTGCAAAAGTGCGTGCCATTATCACTAATTATCCCTTTCGGAGCACCGAAGCGGGAAAGTATGTGTTCCTATAGGAAGTTAATCACCACTTTGCTATCATTTGTCTTTGTAGCTATAGCTTCCACCCATTTAGAAACGTAATCTACCACGACCAAGATGTATAGGAAACCAAAAGATGGGGGTAAAGGGTCCATGAAGTCAATACCCCAGTAGTAAAAGATCTCAATAATGAGTATCGAGGTTAATGGCATCTGCATTTGTATCGCAAGATTTGCAACAATTGTTCACATCTCAGAAAATTGTGGGCCAATGGAGGCCGCATTGAAGAATCTTAGCGGTCGTCTTTTTCGCCTAAAAGTGGCCTCCACAAGCTTCTGAATGACAAAATTGGATGACTTTGGGGATCTCATCATCCGGTACACATCATCGGATGATTTGGTCAGCGCAATATTTAAAAAGGAAAGGATCGTAATAGAAAAACATATGCGACCAAGTGATGAACCTCTTCTTATCTTGCGGTGTCCAATCGGGAGGGACGGCTCCCGTGACAAGATAGTTCACTATATCTGCAAACCAGGGCAAAGAAGAGGTAGCAAAGAGTTTCTCATCTGGAAAATATTCGTCTATGGGTGTGGGATCACTAGGTACGTAGGACGAAAGTCATGATAAGTGATCAGCAACGATGTTTTCTACTCCTTTTTTGTCTTTGATGGAGAGATTAAGCTCTTATAGGAGTAGGATCCACCTTGTGAGGCACGGATTTACGTCCTTCTTCATAAGTAGATATTTTAATGCAGCGTGGTCGGTGAAACAAGTGATGGGAGAATCGATGAGATAGGACCGAAATTTGTCAAGATCAAAAAATACCGCTAGCAATTCCTTCTCTCTAGTGGAGTAATTGAGTTGTGGTCCGATAATATTTTGTCTAGCGTAGTCGATGATGAGCCTTATTGTCTTTTCTTTGGCCCAAAACATCCCCTATCGCATAATCACTAGCATCACACATAAGCTCGAATGGTAAGGACCAATCCGGGACTTACGTGATGGGAGCGGACACAAGCATGGTTTTCAGTTTTTCAAAAGCGCTATGGCATGCTTCTGTCCACTCAAATGGGGTGTCCTTCATAAGAAGTTTTCTTAAGGGTATAGCGATGGCACTAAAGTCCTTAATGAACTGTCGATAAAACCCCGTGTGGCCCAAGAAGGAGCTTATGTCTTTGAGCGATTTTGGTGGGGGTAAATCGGCTATGACATCTATCTTAGCTCTATCAACTTCAATCCCCTTGGATGAAACTATGTGGCCAAGAACTATTCCCTCAGTGGCCATAAAATGGCATTTCTCCCAATTTAGGACTAAGTTCTTCTCCACACACTGGGCAAGTATTTTTTCCATCTTTTCTAGACAAATATCAAAAGACGTGCCAAAAATGCTAAAATCGTCCATGAGCACTTCAAGTCCTCTCTCAACCATGTCATTAAATAGGCTCAACATGCACCTTTGAAAGGTCGTGGGTGCATTACACAAGCCAAATTGCATACGTTTGTAGGCAAACTTACCAAAGGGGCAAGTGAATGTCGTTTTCTCCTAGTCAAGTTCATCTACCTCAATTTGGTTATATCCGAAATAACCATCAGGGAAGCAATAGTAAGGGTGGCCCGCTACTCTCTCAAGCATCTGATCAATAAATGGCAAGGGGAAATGGTCTTTCCTAGTTCCCGCATTGAGTTTTTGGTAATCAATGCAAACGCGCCACCCGGTGGTGGTACATTGGGGAACTAGCTCTACCTTAGCATTTTCAATCACTGTCATGCCCGACTTCTTCGGGACAACTTGAATAGGTCTCACCCACTTGCTATTCGAGATTGGGTAGATAATCACGGCATCCAATAACTTAATGATTTCGGTCCTCACCACTTCTTTCATATTGGGGTTTATCCTTCTTTGCATTTATCTCGAGGGATTGACATTCTACTCGAGGTGGATCTTGTGGGTGCAAATCAAATGATTTATCCCCTTCAAATCAGCAATACGCTAACCAAAAGCACCTTGGTGCTTCCTCAGAATCTTTAACAGTTTACCCTCCTGCTCTTCGTCTAGGCTAGAGGAGACAACAATAGGAAATGTCCCGTCCTCTCCTAGGTATGCATATTTAATATGGGAGGGTAGTTTCTTCCTTTCGATGGTCAAAAATTTATCGCTAGGGGGAACCATGCGTGCCTCCCTTAGCGGCAACTCCGCGAATTGAGAAACCCAACTTATATCTCTCACGTCCTCGTCCGACGCTCTCTCATCAAGTAACTCTCTCAACTCCTCAACTTCCCTCTCGAATTCATTATACATCCCCTCTCTCTCGTGGTTCGACATTAAACAGGACCCTACGGCATCTCCACAATAATTTTCCTCAAAGTACTCCTCTACGATCTTATCGATTAGGCTCACCGCGTGAAGATTATCTTCTTCCCCCATATGTTAGGCTATATGGAAGATGTTAGTCTCTAAAGTCATATTCCTAAAGGTGAGTTGCATCTGCCCATTTCGAGTATTGATAATAGATCTAGCCATAGCTAAGAATGGGCGCACAAGAATGATGGGAACATGATTTCTTAAGTCAAAGGAGGGTTATGTGTCCCAAATTACAAAATCTACCGAAAAGTAGAAAGTGTCAACTTGAACAATCACGTCCTCAACTATACCCCTTGGGATTTTCACTGTTCGATCCACTAACTAGAGAGTGATCTTTGTGGGCTTAAGGTCGCCCAGATCTAGTTGCCTATAGATGGCGTAAGGGAGGATATTGACACTTGCTCCCAATTCAAGTATGGATTTTTCAATTTTATTTTCTCCAATGATGCAGGAAATGGTGGGTGTACCGGGATCTTTGAATTTTGGTGGGAGATCATTAAGTAGAATGGAGATCACCTTTTGGGCTAGAAACATATTTTTCTTTACCTTCATCTTCCTCTTCACTATTAACAAGTCTTTGATGACTTTTTTATAAGCACGAATTTGCTTAATGGCATCGAGGAACTGTAAATTTAGCTTTACTTGCTTTAGCACGTCTAGCACTTCATCACGGGGGTTCCCTTTGTGGGAAGGAACCAACCTTTGAGTAAACGGTGCCACGGTGGGTGGTTTCACTACTACCCCGGGCTCATTAGTGTCTTCTTTATCACTTTCTTTCAAGGGGACATCTTCTGCCTCTTTCATGCCGGGCAAAATCTCCTTGTCTTTGGTTGCGTCGTGTGGGGGAGGTGATAAATCAACGACTCTACCACTACTAAGAGTGGTCACATCTTGACATTGCTCCTGATGTTCTGTCGAGTTGGAGCTAACACTAGTTTGATCTTGGGGCGGTCGTTGGCCCTGGGCAGGAAATTTGCCCTTCTCTTGGATACTCAGTGATGATTGAATTTTAGAAATATTTGCATTTATGTCGTTAATCATGCGATCATATCTAGCATTGGTTTCATTCTGGGTATTAATAAATCGGTTCATCAAATCCTCGAGATTTCTCCGTGGTGGGGTGATATATGCCCCTTGAGGTGGTGGTGCTTGCACATGTCCTTACATGTGTGGAGCTTATTGAAAGTGCGATGGTGGAGGAGGGGAAACATGTGAATTAGGATTCATCGTAGCATTTGGTTGCCCATAGCTAAAACCAGGATGGTTTTCCATGAAGGGTTGTAAGAGTTCCCGTGCGGTGGACCGAAATTACCCTTAAATCCTCCTATACCACTTAATTGCTCTTGAAGCATAACTTTGTAGGCGGGTATTTTGGGGCATTCCTCTGTTGAATGACCCTCCTCTCAAATTGTACACACCTTCTCGACTGGGTTTGGGATGGATCCAGTTGGTCCTCTTCGACATACCTCAAGTATTTCTCGCATTCCTTTCTCATGTAGATTGAGTAGGCTGTCCATCATAGTATTCTTTTCCACGTGAAATAGGTCGAACGCCGATGGAGTGGTGGTCGCTTGACGAGTTTAATTTTGAGGACTAAGTTTAGATGTATCCCAGGATTGGGTAGTCTCGGTGACATACCTCAGGTGAAGCTCAGCATTGTTGGCGTCTAAGTCGATAAAGGTACCATCACACATAGTCTCAACGAGTTGTTTGGAATTCATGTTCAGCCCATTATGGAAGAAGGAAATGATTTCCAGTTTATTAAGTCCATGATAAGGGCACGAAGTGACTAACTCATTAAAACGTTCATAACATCGATCGAACGACTCATTTTCTAGTTGTTGAAATTTTTGAATTTGAGCCTTGATGGAGTTCGTTCGATGTGTAGGAAAGAATTTCTTAAGAAATTTATATTGTAACTCATTCCATGATGAAATCGAGTTTGTAGGTAAAGACCATAGCCAGGTCTTAGCCTTATCCTTTAGCGAGAAAGGGAAGAGTTTGAGGCGGATCACATCTTTTGTGCAAGTTTGATCGCTGAGGGTCTCGCACGCCTCTTCAAATTCCATGATATGGAGATATGGCTTTTCTGAATCCATTCCGTGGTAAGTGGGAAGTATTTGGATCATCCCATTCCTAAAGAAAAATATCCCTACATTATACGGGAGTAAAATGCATCCCGGAGTGACAGTGTGCTCGGGATATAAGAGTTCTCTCAAAGGGAGGTACGGGGCCTCTTCCTCACCTGTGGCTATAATACCGTGTTGTGGCATGGCTCTCTCACTTGATGACTATGTATTCTCACTTGGTATGCTCGAAGCGTGCTCTGTGGTCTGTCCTAAGAGGGCTGTCGGGGTGTGAGTAGGCGTGGGAGATGGAACCCAGAATTATGGAACGTTTGTAGTATGAGGGTTATCGGGGTCGTACTCAACTATCGAGTTTTCGTGAATGTGGGTAGGAGTATTATAGGGAGTTGGAGTGAGTTCAAAATTTTGCATTAACAGGCTTATGAGAGACAACGAAGAATATTTTTGTTCTTTTAAAAATTTTTATGTTTTTGGATTTTTTTGAAATTTTTGGTCAAAATTTAAGATTGACTTGATCTAATCCTAAGTTTACCTACTTCCCCGAAAACGGCGCCAAAAACTTGACGCGACTAAGAATGTGTCTCAGAAGTGCGTACTCTTTAGGCTTAAGTGTAAGCATGTCGATCAAGTAATAATCTGATATGTCGGGTATCAATCCTCAGGGAAATAGGACAAACGAGTTATAACGACGTTAGACAGACGAAGGAACCCTAACTCTGACTCTAAAGAAAAGGGAAAAGTGATTTTAATGGTGAAGTAACTACAACTAAATGCAATTTTGAAAATGATTAACTAATGAACTAAAGTAGGAATGGAATGAAACTACTCTAAATTATCTAAAATACTGATGATGATTGAACTAAAACTTGAACTATATGATGAGGAAAACAAGACGAGAATACAATCCCTCATCCCTAGAGTATTGATGGTATAAAACTGATCTTAAATTTAAGTGATTAATTAGACCCATAATTTAGTACTCCCAAGCATTACATATATGAGATTCAAGCCCGCACCATGCATAATCAGAGGACGAGTAAATCGGTATTGCGATAGTTACACTCGAATTGCATTCTGAAGCATCCCAATTACCCTGAAGCAAATGAGATCCAAAGATCTACAATTGTCGCATTTCTATGCAATACGGTCGTAATAAATCATTAAATTTTGAGGATTAACTTTATACACATCCAACTACCACATCAGGTTGAGTTCATGCATCCCGACCTAAAAAACCTAGTCGGACATATAAAAACTTGTAAACAACACGTTTGGAATGAAAAAAACATTTTTAATACTGAATGAAGATGAAGAGAGATGAAGGTGTTATTAGAAAAGTAATTACTGCAGTAAAATAAGAATTAGAATGGTATTACTTGAATTGCACACTGAAAGCAACTAGGGTTTATTGTTCTTCTTCTCTAAAATTGATTACAAAACTTCCCTAATGAATCAGAAGCCTACTTCTAATATTTTGGAGGAGTTACCATTTATAATCTACGAAATATAAGAGTTTGAACCAAGTAGGATTCTAATTTTTACAAGTGAATAAGTTCGGATAATCGAGAACAGAACCGATCATGTTAAGGGGTTCGGTTCGGTTCTGTCTTCGACGGCCTTTATAGAGAATTCTTCGAGCACCAGTTCGGTTCCATCTTGTTAACTCTTCACAGGAAGTTTTCCAGTTGTAGGATCGATTCGTTATTTCCTCCCTTAGGTTTGGTTCTGTCTTGACAGTCTTTACAGGAAATTTCACAGGATGGAATGGGTTCTTTTTCTTTCCACTTAGGTTCGGTTCCATCTTGTCAGCTTTTGCAGAAACCTTTCCTTCTTGTACTTCTTTCAAGCTTTTAGTACGGAACTCGGATTAGAACACTGAACACCTACGAAATAGATGAAGAACACACGAAACTCGGCGTACTCATTAGAAACTTGTCAATAGTAATGGTATGATATAAATCCACTTGAATTACACTTTGCGGAGCGATAAAAGCCTCTAAATTAAGGGGATAAATGGGAAGAATTTATGCCTAATTAATTAGCAGGGCCATATCTATATTTTTGGTGCCCTAGATAAAAAAACCCAAATTGGGCCTGATATGCCCAAAAATGTACCCTCGTACTCAGGGTCACTAACCTCGGCCTGACTCACAGTCGAGTTGACAGGAAGCTTACACAACCATCAGAAAGGTTGTCCTCTACATGGTCATGTCCTCATTGACTAACCTCGGCTGGCCAGTAGCCGAGGTCAACAACATGTTATGGGATTAAATTACTGGTAATCTCGCCCTCTCTTTCAGTCGACACTGCATCCAACCTCATACCTAACCTCATCCAGTCTCCTTGGCCAAGGTCATGTTGATGATTGACAGGACAAAGCATTATCGGACTTCCTCAACCTCGTACTCGTTAGGCGGAGGTTCCATCAGATGATAACACAAGTCCAAGCACACGCAAGCACATGGAAGACTTGGAACACGTGAGCAAGTCAGTTACAACCAAATCATTCCCCTCACGCGAGGGAATATTTTGTCATCATTCCCTACATATGGCACAGCCAAGTGTCCACCTATGATTAGTGCAGTCAACACACACATGCTCCTGGCATGCTTGGGGGGAACACTACACTATCCAAGCACTATAAATGCATATCTTCTCCTACCTTGGAGGGGATCCGAAATTACAACTCTGGCAGAAACTCTGTTTGTATACACAGTAGAGAGAGAAAGTCAAAGATTGTATCATAGGCCGTTAGTGCCCTCATTTTAGTGATTCTTACTCACACACTCACAGTGGATGTAGGAAAAATTGGATGAACCACTTATATACCAGAGTTTTTCCTCTTATCCTCACCTCATTCTACTATATATATACTCTTGTGTTGCCATTGTTATTACTAGCTTGAGCTTATCAGCACCTTATCTTGTGGTGGTGTTTATAGAATCATTATTTTGGCGCCATCTGTGGGAATGAGAGCTATATCTCTTCCCTCTTGAAGCTTGGACTCATCGGAGACTCTGGTGGTGCACCAGTCCTCCCCCATCATGTGGAGCTATTCACCATTGAAAGAGATCCTTAAAGGTATCAAGCTCTCTAGTATTTTCATTTACAAGATCTCTAGTCTTTTTTATGGCACCAGAGTTACCACCTCCACCATATGGTGTGGGAGGGCCTAGTTCCATCTAAGCACCACCCTAGTCCAAAATCGCTGAGGTGGAAGCATCCTTGAAGTCCTTAGCTGCAACTCAATAAGCAATGCATGAACAATTTGCCCAGCTGAGCCAGAACATAATAATGAGACCACCTGGGGTCTCACTGGATATGATTACTCCGGCAACTGCTCAGCCACATCATGAGACTAGGGGACCACCCCAGGCACTGCAAAAGGACTTACCTACTCCTCAGTGGAGGAGGGATGTTGCTAACCCTAGGCGTTTATGCCTGGGGAGGCAAGGAAACCCTTGCCCTGAGGATAGGTATGATGACGTTGGGGCAGAGGATGGTCCGATAGACTATTGGGAGCCGTATGAGATCTCAGACAACACCGTAAGACCGGTTCAGTAGATAAGAGGTCATCAGAGCCAAGGTCAGTGTGAGAGACGAGATTATAATGCACGCCAAAGAGGATCATCTTTTGATCACTTAAGTAGAGGGTCAACCTTTAAAAGGCTCGGCCCAGTTAATGATCTGAGGGAAAGGCTGTCCAGATCAAGAAGTATCGCTGGCTCTAGAAGAGAAAGAGGTGACTGTTATCCCCATAATGTTCGACCCCCACGTGTCTGAGACTTTGGTCAGGGGGAGGTCAATAGTCGACATTGGGCAGTAGCTGGGGAACCCTCAGTTCACCCTTTGGAGGTGGCTGGGGACAACCTCATCAGGCCGACGTTGCTAAACCATGGAACGACTCTATTCAAAGGGCAGAAAACAAAATTAGAGATCTCTTAAAAATTAGGGACCCGTTGCAGAGGGGGTACTCAGAGGGTTCACCTTTTGTGGCAAGGATTGTTAGTTTTCCAACCCCGACCAAATTCAAACCTCCCGTGATAACACCCAAGTATGATGGGAGTAATAACATGATCCACCATATTGAGATGTATCAGTCTGCAGCTGAGATCTATTCCATCTCTGATGAGATGAGGTGCCGAGCTTTCTCAAGCACTCTAACCGGGGCTGCGCATATCTGGTTCACTTCTCTTCCTAAAATATCAATTGATAATTTTAAAGGTCTGGCCAAGCGGTTCATTCACAACTTTTGTTTTGGAGTAAGACCTCAGAAGAAGACAACCCATCTGCTTTATGTCAAGCAGGGGAAGAATGAAAGCTTTAGAGATTACATCACGAGGTTCAATAAGGAAAAGTTAGAGGTAGAAGATTATGAAGATATCATAGCCATGACAACTCTCATTGGGGGTCTACAAGAGGGAAAGATATTGTGGAAACTAGCTGAGGATCCTCCTAAGTTAATGGCCGAGTTATTGGAAATAGTTGGAAAGGTCTTAAACGCAGAGGAAGCTATGGCTGTAAAATACGAGGATGAAAGGGGGAGCAACATTGGAGGTAAATTTAAGAAGAAAAACAAAGATGGTAAGAAAATATTTGCATATGACAAATTTTCAGACTACACTCCTCTAACTGTAAGCTGTGAACACATCCTCAATGAAATAAAGAATGATAGATCTCTGAGATGGCCAGAAAAGCTGAGACCTCATCCACATAAGAGAAACAAAAACTTATGGTGTGAGTTTCATCATGATCATGGTCATTTAACTGAAAAGTGTTTCGCTCTGAAGGATGAGATTGAAAAAATATTGAAGTATGGAAATCTCAGAAAGTATGTGGATGATAGAGCTTCAAAGGGAGGAAGAGATGGCCCTAAAAAGAAAAGAAATGATAAGTGCTAGGAAGATACCCCTGCCAGAAGAGTTGATTCCTCAAATTATGGTGACGATGACCCTGACCTCCCACCAAAGGATGACAATGTCCCAGTAAAGAGAGTCGGTATGATATCTTTTGGTGTGAACACTATCTGTGGAGGACTAGCAGGGGGTGGCTCAGAGGTAGATGATCGTAACGCTCACGTGGCAGAGGCTAAAGCAGTGACAAAGGCTGAGTTTGTGAACTTAGCTTCTACAGAGGTTAAACATGAGAAGATAAAGAAGGTAGATATAGACACCCTAGTAGTCGGCTTCTCACGACTTGATTTTAAGGGTATTTTAGCTCCCCACGATGACCCTTTAGTCATCACCACAAGGGTACATGGGTGTGAAGTTCATAGGATCCTTATTGATGGGGGCATTTCTGCAGACGTTATGTTCTGGCCCTATTTAAAAAGCTTGGGACTCAGCAGAGTTAGGCTTATTCCTTATCATCATCCCTTGCTTGGCTTCATCAGTGAGAAGGTCCATCCATTGGGTATGTAAGAGATGGATGTGCGAATGGGTGATGAATGGCCTAAGAGGTTGACCAGAAAAATAAATTTCTTTGTGATTGATGAAAATGTCTTCTCAGCCTACAACCTCATCATGGGACGAGTGGCCCTCAAGGAATTTGAGGTTGTGCCTTCAACGGTCCACCAGATGCTAAAAAATTTTACCCTCTATCGGGGAGGGGAAGTACAGGGTGACCAAACGTTGGCACGCAAATGTTACTTCAACTCTGCAGAAGAGACAGAGGCTCATAAGAGGGAAATAACCACTTACAACATTGACACCCTTGACCCAAGAGACGAAACAAATCTTAAAAAGGGAGAGGCTACAAAATAGGTAGAATCCATCATCCTCAACAAGGACGAGCCAAAAAAAAATCCAAGTCGGCAGAGCCCTAAAGCCTGAGATCAAAAAGGAGCTAGTTAAGTTATTAAGGAAGAGATAGAGTATCTTTGCCTAGAGCCCTGCAGACATGCCAGGCATTGATCCTGAAATTATATGTCATAAACTCAATGTTGTAGAGGATGTCAAACCTATCAAGCAGAGAAGAAGGATATACTCAAGAGAAAAGTATGAAGTCATCAGAGACAAGGTATGAAAGCTTGAAGAGTCCGAGTTTATTAGAGAAATTATATACCCTAAATGGTTGTCTAACGCCGTTATAGTGCCTAAAGCTAATGGGAAGTGGAGGATGTGTGTAGAATTCACTGATTTAAACAAATCTTGCCCAAAGGATAGTTTTCCCCTACCTCGTATAGATCATATAGTGGATGCCATAGCAGGACATGAGCTCATGAGCTTCATGGATGCATATTCTAGGTATAATCAAATCTTCATGGACCTGACTGACTTAGAGAAGACAGCCTTCACTACAGACAATGGGACATATTGCTATAAGATCATGCACTTCGGCCTAAAGAACGCATGGGCTATATACCAACGTCTTATAAATAATATGTTTGAAGATCAGATAGGCAAGTTTATGAAGGTTTATGTGGATGACATGTTAACGAAGAGTTTGAAGGCCAACACTCATATGGCCGACCTCGAAAGAACTTTTGATACTATGGACAAATACAAAATGAAGCTCAACCCGGCCAAGTGTGTCTTTGGGGTCAGAGCTGGAAAGTTTCTAGGCTTCATCATCCATCATTGGGGGATAGAGGCTAGCCTTGAGAAGATCAAGACTTTATTGTAAATGAAGACACCTAGAACCATCAAAGACATTCAGAGGCTAACTAGACAAGTGGCTGCACTTAACAGGTTCGTCTCTAGAGCTACAGATAAATGTCTTCCTTTTTTTAAAATTCTTAGATATAGGGTGACAAAGATATAGGGTGACAGATAAATGTGACAAAGATTTTAAAGAGCTGAAGTCCTACCTCGGATCCCCTCTACTACTGTCTCAGCCAATATAGCTTGAGAAGCTATATGTATATTTAGCTGTCTCAGAATCAGCCATCGGTGCTGCAATAGTAAGAGAAGAGGATGGAGTACAAAGACTAGTGTACTTCAATATCAAGGCACTCCAAGGGTCTGAGCATAAGTGCCCTCGGATGGAAAAGTTATCATATGCTTTGATGCACGCTTCCAGAAAAATGAATCCATACTTCCAGGCTCACTCCATGATCGTCCTCACTGATTCCCCACTTAGACAGGTCCTCCATAATCATGAGAAGTCAGGAAGGCTAATGACCTGGCAATTGAGTTGGGGGAGTACGATGTTGTTTATTAACCTAGTGTTGCCATCAAGGGACAAGCTCTTGCATATTTTATGGCCGAGTCTACTTGGGATGAGGTCAAGGTTGAGAAGAATCCTGAGGCTGCAGATGAGCCAGTAGAGAGAAACATCGGCCGAACTTTAGATGAAGATGATACAAGTACTGTTAGACAAATAACAGTGGAGAATGAAGAAGAGAGATACCTCTTCAAGTAGGGAGCCCTATTGGAGGGTAATTTCTCTTCAAATGAAACCATATGGAATCTCTTTGTTAATGGATCGTCCTGTGAAAGCGAATGTGAAGAAGGGCTAATAGTATTAGCACCAGATGGTATAGCTATTGAGTATGCACTAAGGTTCAACTTTAAAGCTTCCAACAATGAGTCAGAGTATGAAGCAATAATAGTAGGTCTCTCTTTCTTAAAAGCCCTCAGTGTGAGCTAGCTACTAGTCCATAGTGACTCAAGATTAGTCGTGAACCAAATCCTGGGGGTATATGAAGCCAAAGATGAAAGGATGGCCAGATACCTAAAGAAGGTGAGATCGATGCTAGAAAGTTTCAAGGAAGTAAAGATGAAGAGGATACCTCATCTAGACAACTGTCGAGCTGATGCGCTCGTGAGGTTAGCCTCAGCAACAAGAACAGACATAAGGAGAACAATACCAGTTGTGATTCTGCTCAAGCCAACCATCGAAGAGGAAGAGGTTGCTAAACCTTACTTAAATCTGAGTTTGGGGGACTCGTGGATGGACCCTCTTATCAAATACATCAGAGAGGGAGAACTACCAGAGTCAAAGTTAGAAAGGAGAAAGCTGAGGTTCAGAGTTGCTAAATTCTCTATTATATGAGATGTCTTGTATAAAAAGGTATTCCTACTCCCTCTCCTCAGATGTGTCCACCCTTCAGAGGTTCCACACATCTTGCATGATGTGCATAAGGGCTCTTGTTCAATCCACATAGGAGGGAGGTCGTTGGCTAAGAGGATAATCACTCACGGGTACTGGTGGTCGACCTTGGCCAAGGATGAAACTACGTATGTAAAGAAATGTGATAAGTGTCAGAGGTTCTCCACCATTCCCCATCATCCACACTAACCTCTTACTTCTATCATTTCCACTTGGTCATTTGCATTATGGGGCATTGATTTGGTAGGACCCTTTCCAAGAGCTGTAAATAACTATCGGTTCTTAATAATAGCAATTGATTATTTCTCCAAATGGGTAGAGGTCGAGCCAATGATCACAATCACGGAGCAGAAGACTTTCCAGTTCATCTGGAAGAACGTCATATGCAGGTATGGCCTTCCAAACACCCTCATCTTAGACAATGGAACCCAATTCAAGAATGTTTCCTTAGAAAAATACTACGAAAGAGTAGGGATCAAATAGTTCTTCTCTTCTCCTAGTTGACCCGGGGCAAATGGACAGATTGAGATCACAAATCGAACAATCCTTGATAGGATAAGAAAGGCTGGAAGAGGACAAAGGAAGATGGGTAGAGGATGTATATGCTATGCTTTGGGATTGCAAGACGACGGTGAGAACACCTACAGGGGAAACCCCATTTATGCTATCCCATGGCTCAGAGGCTGTCATCCCAACAGAAATAAAGCTCTCCCCACTCATAGAGTCTAGACATATGACCCATATATGAATGGGGAAGAGATAAGACTTGATCTTGATTTCATTGAGGAAAGAAGAGAAGATGCAGAAATAAGACAGGCAGCTTATCAGCAGATAACTGAGAGGTTCTATAATCAGAGGGTAAAGTCAAGGCCGATAACTATGGGAGATCTGGTCTTGAAGAAGATGTGGCAAAAAACCATTAAGCTCCATCCCAACTGGCATGGTCCTTATAGGGTCATTGATGAGGTCGTACTAGGTACCTATCGACTAGAAAATCTTGAAGGAGAGCCTTTCTCCAACCCATGGAATGCTGATTACTTAAAGAAATATTACATATGACATTGCAATTGTTCTTATCTTTTCTAATACATGTACTAGTTTATACAGAGAATGTTAACGAAAAGATTGCAATATTGTGCTGATATTTTTTATAATGTATATGTTTTTAACACTGTTCTAAAAAACCCGCCTATGCTTCGCCTAGGCACGCCTAGGCTTAAGGCTTGGGAGAAACGCCTTGCCTTATGCTTTTCACGCCTTATTATAGGTAAAACCCTTAAGGCGCACTTTTTGCTAAAAACAACAATGCTATAGTGAAACGATGTCCCCTTTTAAAGAATTTGTTTGCAAATCGGACCATTATCTCATCCAAAATAATCAAATAGTATTTTAATTTGCATATATTCAGACATATTTTATGATATGTGAAATTTTTGTATTTTAATAGCCTTGTTATGGTTAAAAAATATTAAAATATATTAAGAAGGCCTAAATGCCTTTTTACGCCTTTTCACGCCTAAGCCCGCCTAGGCTTCTAAGGCTTAAGGATTGGCCTCCACGCCTCAATCACGCCCTGCGTTTTTTAGAACCTTGGTTTTTAACATCATTAATTTGGTGAATTATGAGGTGAAACATCATTAACTTGGTGACGTCGACCCTTTAACATCATTTAGTTGGTGAAAATATGAGGTGAAACATCATTAACTTGGTGACCTTAGAGCTTTAACATCATTAATTTGTTGAATTATGAGGTGAAACATCATTAACTTGGTGACCTCAGACCTTTAACATCATTAATTTGATGAAAATATGAGGTGAAATATCATTCACTTGGTGACCTCGGACCTTTAACATCATTAATTTGGTGAATTATGAGGTGAAACATCATTAACTTGGTGACCTCGGACCTTTAACATCATTTAGTTGGTGAAAATATGAGGTGAAATATCATTAACTTGGTGACCTCGGACCTTTAACATCATTAATTTGGTGAATTATGAGGTGAAATATCATTAACTTGGTGACCTCAAACCTTTAACATCATTAATTTGGTGAATTATGAGGTGAAACATCATTAACTTGGTGACCTCAGACCTTTAACATCATTTAGTTTGTGAAAATATGAGGTGAAACATCATTAACTTGTTGACCTCAGGCCTTAAACCTCATTTAGTTGGTGAAAATATGAGGTGAAACATCATTAACGTGGTGACCTCAAACCTTTAACATCATTTAGTTGGTGAAAATATGAGGTGAAACATCATTAACTTGGTGACCTCAGACCTTAAACATCATTTAGTTGGTGAAAATATGAGGTGAAACATCATTAACTTGGTGAACTCAGACCTTTAACTTCATTTGTTTGGTGAATTATATATGTCTGTTGTTACTTTCTTTTATCCCCATTGTCCAAATTTTGTGATATGGTGGATAAATGAAACATCATAGACATGAAACAGCAAAGCAACACAAGTGAAGGAAATGGAATTGCATTCATTTGAACCAAAATGATATTACATCATTTCAAGAGAAGAGATCACAGTTCATCAAATAAAAGTTATATAAAAAGCTTCACAAAAAGTTCAGACATGCAGAGGAAATGCTCAAAGTTCAACTTCACCCTTGGCTTCAGTCGATCCACCAGCAGCAGGGTTGTTTGACTCAGGGACTTGATTGGTAACTTTAACCTCATCATCCTGACACCCACTATCCTCGGTCTCAGTCACCTCAAGCTGGATCGTCTCAGTTGGGCCACCCTCTTTAACCTCCTGCAGGGCCTTAGCAAGCTGAGCATTTCCAAAGCTAAGGTTAATAAAGTCCTCGACCGACAAACTTCTAGAAATTTCTTGCTTCATGGCAGCCCATCGGCTGATTGCTTTGATGCCCCTCTCTAGGTACTCATGGATGAAGCTAACAAATTCATCATAGGTTTGCTACTCCTTGATGATTATCTCTGAAGCATCTTCCATGGCAGCCTTAACTGCAACATCAACTTTAGACTGAAGGCTATCATCCTTGGACTTTAGAAAGTTGGCATGATCATTTTTCATCCAAAAGATCTCGCCACCCTTGGACTTCAGAATTTTCTTCAAATCATCACTCTACTTCTTCAGAAAATTGGAAGGTGGGTGTGATGAACCACCTTCTAATGAACGATAGCCCCAACTAAGACCCTCCAAGCGTTGGGGTAAAGTTGAGAATGAGCGAGGTTAATATGATAGAGGACATCTCGAATAACAGGGTGGATTGGAAGATAAAATCTGAGTTTGAACATCTACTTATAGACACAGAGCTCTCCCTCTCGGCCATCGAAGGCCCTCTCATCTTTCAGGGGTTTTCTTAAAGTAATGGATGAAGGAATGGAATACAGATGCCTGAAGACAAGAAGGTCATAATCGGTGACAGAAGTCTGAGCACCATCCACCTTAGAAGTATCAAGTACACCTCCTTCATCATCATCATCATAGCCCTCAGCGGTTTGAGGATAGCCCTTAGAGGAGGCTCCACGAAAAGATGTTAAAGTAATTGCCTCATTAGGGGCATGAAAAGCTACACTAGGTTATAGGATCTCTATAGAAGGAGACCTACGAGAGGTGTTAGCGTCTCGATGAGATGAGGAACGATTAGAAATATTTTCTTCTTCAGATATTCCACTTCCCTTGGGAGAATAATCCATAGCCTCTTAAAAAGAGTCTACAGACTCCTCAGCCTCAGAAGTGGACATAGGGTCTAAAGAAGCTGACTCGGACATTGGCTTAGGAACCTCAAGAACTTTAGCAGGTTCAGTAGTCTCAGGGTATAGGACCTTCAAAGGTGGAGGAAAGATGGGTCTGAGGGGAAAGGCCTCGGCCCTACGAGCTTCTTGGGCTAACTCTATCTGTCTAATCTTCTCAAAGGTCTTCTCGCGCAGAGTTACAAACTATTTAGCAAGCCTATACAAAAGTCTAAGCATATGGTGGAAGACACTACACTTGTGGGAAAAACTACAAATAGGTACACAACTTATGCTACCTAAACAAAATATTAAGGGTGGAAACTTAAAGATTTCAAACAAGAACACCCAAAGTTAAGTCATTGGAGAAGATGATAGGAGGATCGTTGGGAAGTCAAAAGGTAAATGTTTTTTGCTAAAACAACTCCAAGACAACCTAGTATGTCCCCAAAGTCACTCAAGCATTAAAACCTATCCCTACAGCCACTCAACAGCGGAAGAAAGCTTCGTCGGAAAAAGGAAAAGCTCACTGAAAAACAAAAACTGTAAAAGTAATGACCAGAAATGGAAAAGGAAAGGCCAAAGTGCAGTACCTAACTGATTACGATGGAGGGAGGAAGAGATTAAGAAGCAAGGAAACCTTGAGTCGCAGTAAAGCAATGAAGTTATTGAGAAAAATTTTAGTTGCAGAAAGGCTATAGGAGGGAAAGGTAAGGAAGAAGAAAGACAATGAAAAGACAAAAGGGTTTAAATATCCTTACAATGAAGAGGTGTGAAAATCAATGCACTCATCATGACCCTAGAAAGTCTAAAAGATGCCGTCAGAGCTGCCATGCCTTGGGGAAAACGGTAACCACTTCAGTGAATGACATGTTCCCAAGGCACAACTCCAAACCCCAAAACATCAAGACGTCCCTTCGTTAACCTGACTCTTATACCCCTCAGTCACCCACTCACATAGAAGACTAAGGGCTATGGGTTATTGATATGCCCAAAGTGTACCCTCGTACTCAGGGTCACTAACCTTGGCCTGACTCACAGCCAAGTTGATTGGAAGCTTACACATCCATCATAAAGGTCGTCATCTGCAAGGTCAGATCCCCATTGACCAACCTCGGTTGGACAGCAGCCGAGGTTAACAACATCTTGTGGGATCAATCTATTGCCAATCTCTCCCTCTGTTTCATTCGACACTGCATCTAACCTCATACCTAACCTCGGCCAGTCTCCTTAGCTAAGGTCATACTGATGATTGACAAGACAAAGCATTATCGAACTTCCTTAACCTCGTACTCGGCTAGGCCGAGGTTCCATCAGATAATGGCACAAGTTCGAACACACGCAAGCACATGGAAGACTTGGAACATGTGAGCAATTTAGTTATAACCAAATCATTTCCCTCACGTGAGGGAATATTTGGTCATCATTTCTTACATATGGTACAGCCAGGTGTCCACTTATGATTAGTGCAGTCAACACACACATGCTCCTGGCATGCTTGGGGGGAACACTACACCCCCCAAGCAATATAAATGCCTATATTCTCCTACCTTGGAGAAGATTCGAAATTACAACCCTAGCAGAAACTCTATTTATATACACAGTAGAGAGAGAAAGTGAGAGCTTGTATCACAGGTCGTTAGTGCCCTCATTTTAGTGATTCTTACTCACACACTCATAGTGGATGTAGGCCAAATTGGCTGAACCACTTATATACCAGAGTTTCTCCTCTTGTCCTCACCTCATTCTACTTTATGTATACTCTTATATTGCCATTGTTATTACTAGCTTGAGCTTATCAACACCTCATTTGGTGGTGCTATATATAGCATCATCGGGGCCCTTTTACATTAAAAAATTCAAAATAAAGAAAATGTGTGCTTCTCGCGTTTTGCGATTCAAAACAAATTTTTATATATCAAACCAGTTTTAATATACTAAAAGAGAAATTTCCATTTATACCGCTCAGTACAACCTAATATAAATCAAAATTGAACCATGCGGTTTGGTAAATTCCGAAATCATAAAAAAAATTAAAAAACTTTCATCAAGTAGAAATCTGAACCCTAACAAAAATAATTGAACCCAAATATCCAGAATTAACTTTAGGCTTGCTCATTATAGTTTTCCCAACCACTGTTTCAATGTATCAAAAACTTTCCAAAAAAAGAATTTAAAAAAAATATATATCAGACTACATATTTTTTTATTAAGTTAATGTTTTTACCAAAATAATGATGTTTACCAAATGATAAAAATAATCCAATTTTTCAAAAAAAAAAAATGAACCAAAAAACTAGGATTAGCATCATTATATCAATCAAATTAAGTTTGCCAACTATTTAAAGCTTAGCCGACTTAGGTTTAAAGAGGGCAAACAAGGTTATTCATAAGAAGGGGTTGGAAGGAGATTCTCACATCCAACTGATGTGGGACTTCACCAAAGCAATGGAAGATAAATTTTTATTTATCATTAGGTCTTTGGATGAAAACAAGTTAATGGACGATTTTTATTTTAAATGCTAAAAAAAAAAAAAATTCTTTGAATTGTTTTATGGGTTCTTAACATTCCAGGGTACCAATCAAAAATATTTTAGCTCAAAATAAATTGTTTATCTATTTTAAAGAAAAGTGGGTAAAAACTATCAATTTATAACCCTTATAAACTCACAGTTTTTCTTATCTAATTCAATCTAAACATTATTATCTAGCTGTGTTTCTCCCAATTAACAACATAAATCAACATTTTTTGTGAGTGAGTGTATTGAAAGTTGGCTTCAGTTATGTGAGTTTAGTATTAGAGTGGATTTGGACCTTTTTGCGAGCGCTTTTTAAGTGGTAAAAATGTTTAGTATTAGAGTAAATTTATTTTTTGGACAACCTTTTTAAGTGTTAAACTCTAATTTTTTCATAACTACATTTTTTAAAAACAATTGTTTTATAAAAAATTGTTTTAAAATTTTGAGGACCCTATTACTCAGGGACCCTAGGTGACGGCCTAGTTGGCCTATGCATGCGGTCGTCTCTGAACATTAGGAAATGAATTAACATTATGTTTTCTAAGCTCTTAACATGAATTATGAGACATCATATGTAAATTTACCAATCCGATATTCCCGTAATCCACAAAAAATCGAACTAAACGAGCACTAAGTATTAAGTAACTGAGTGTTATTATATATTCTGCATAGATTCCATTTCTTCTAATGTTTCGCATGGGTTTCTCTTTTATCTGATTTGAAATTTGAACATTGTTTCATTGCCTTCTATTGCTAAATATTTCAAACTAGGCTGATATAGGTTTTCATATAGAAGAGGTGTTCATCCAACTTTATGTTAATTTTTTTGGATATTTGAGAGGTTTTTTAGTACATAAATTCCTTTTTGTTTTTTATCTTCTTTTTGGTTCATTTTATTGAAAGATTAGTCTATTTTTATGTTAATTTAGTTACTAACCTCACCATTTAAAATCCAAAAGTTGATTATACTATACACTATATAATCCCGATCATGCTCTTCTACACATAAGTTTTCTTGTTGCTTTTAAGGGATTTTTGTTTGAGGAGAAAGATTATGCGCTAATGAATAGGTTGTAGAGTTTGACACCCCGTCTATTCTAATACCGGTTGATACGGCCTTTATTAAATTAAATGGGAATCATATCTGATTTCATTCTTAGCATCACTGTCGAAAACCAATTAACTAACAAATAACTTATTAAGTCTGATGTCAATTTTTAAAATCTTGTTAACATGTATAAGTAAAACTATTCAACAATTTATACATAACCATCGACAATGACTAAACCTAAAGAGCACTGATAACATAAATAGATAAATCAAATCAATCTTTGGTATCCAAAATACAATAATCTAAATGCTCAACTGAAATAATCGAAATAATGTCCATTAGTAAAAGTGTCCAACTGCGGGCAACCCAAAGAGAAATAATGAACTAGAGTCATATGTAGGTAGAAATGAGAGAAGTGTCTAATCAAGTCATCCAGGCATCCACAACTTTCGCAGCATCGTCTGACTGGAATGGAATGGCTATCCTTGGCGAACCTGTGATTGAGCACCTAAAAGGTTTTTAAAATATTTTTGATCTGGGTCAGCATTTAAAACATTTGAAAAACAGTTGCAAGTATTTAAATGAAATAATATTAGAGCAATAATAAATATCCATGTTCACCTAGTGTCGAACTCACATGAGATTATCCTCACCCCTCATCTACAGTGTGTACTTAATGCGTCTATTTTATTTGCCTCGTTATGATACCCCGCCTAACTAGTCTAAGAATCCTTAATCTACTTTGATCCGATAATTATCTAGCCCTTATGTACCATCCATGCGATAACCCATATTATGTGCTACGTAGTAAATTCATAAGTTAAGACTTAGGCTTCTCAGTTATGTTTGTCTCAATACAGAGGCAATGCACTTATACACTAGTTATACTTTGATGTCCACACAATCATTTAAACACTTACACACATATCACTCTTTATACATATATACATAGCATCCTCGAGCTGGGCCTCCTGAATGCATCCATAGTATGTTATCAGGCATTAGGTACATCACGTACAATCACTGGGCCGTCGGGTCAGAATCTCACCACCGATCCCAAATCGTAAACACATAACGGAGGTGATCATAAACATAAATCCGTGGGTCATAACCATACCACATCACACCCAACTGGATCAAAACCACTACAAATCGTCTTATACATTTAGTGGCCATGTAATAGTACTATGAATCGGAGAAACAATCCAATACCTACTGGTCACTGCAAGGGTGGACCGCCCACTACGCGCAACATTTAACAATAGCATATTATAGTATGTATGTTCACATAAAGTCAATCATACATAGACATATATATATATATATATATATATATATATATATATATATATATATATATATATATATATATATATATATATATATATATACTGTTCACACTTGATTCATGTATATATATAAAGTCGATTAACGTGCGTAATACATCTCATAGCATAAGCATACCATATCCCTAAAGTCTAACCCGACTACCCAATCTCATCTAAGCATTCCATTACTTATATCTTAACATTCTCGTTTTATACTTCTTGTCAATATGTTATTCTAACCAAGCACTAGACTAGACATATCGGAAGTTAATTCAAGATCCACTATCCCTTTACCTTTAATTGCAGTAGTTGAAGAATTTCCCATATAGAGAAGATCTCCTTCCACAGTTTCATAGGTAAACAAACTCTTGACCTTACATACATGCCTTGTGGCACCAGAATCAATCCACCAAGAGTTATCTTCTCCAAGCATATTAGCCTCGGATATCATAGCATCAAATTTTTGCTTTGTGTTTGATGATCTTCCTTTTTCTTTTAGTTTCTTGAACTCACGACAATCCTTCTTGAAGTGACTTGGTTTATTGCAATGAAAACAATTTCCTTTCTTCTTTTTGTTTTCTTTAGGATTGTTTAAAAAATTCTTTCGCTTGTTATTCTTTCCATGAATGCCAGATTTTTGCGCCTTTCCTTCCTCCGCCATATGGACCTTAGAAACAAAATTTTCTTGTTCCTCTTTACCATCTATAATTCGAGACTCTTATTGAATTCTTAAATGAGTCTCTAATTCTTCAAGTGAAAGATCTTCCTTTTTTTGTTTAAGTTCTTTCTTATAATCTTTCCATGAAGGAGGAAGTTTTTCAATTATGGCAGAAATAATTACATTATCATTCAAATTTAAATTTTTAAGTTTGCAATGATTTAAGATGCATTGGATGTGATGAAATTTTTCTAGAACAGGCCTATTATCATGCATTTTAAAGCTTAAAAACTAACCGATAAGGAACTTCTTACTTGTAGCATCTACCATAAGATATTTGGTCTCCAATGTGTCCCGTAAATTTTTCTCACTCCCAACATTTTGGTATAAGTCAAAAAAATTATCAGCAAGTGCATTGAGAATGTGACCACAAAAGATATAATCATCGGTTTCCCATTTTTTGCATTTCCTAGTCTATTCCACGGTTTCATCTTCTTCATTTGGTTTCGGTTGTGACAAGACATACACAATCTTCAATGTTGTTAGAAGAAAGTGAACCTTTTTGACACACCCCAACCCAGTTATTTATAATTAAGTTTGAAAGTCGAAGTGAGCCAAACCATAATTAATTTAGCCAAACCATAAACACGAGTTTTTATTTCAGAATCATCAACTTAATTTCATACAACTAAAAACTTTTTACAACATTAAAATAGTTATGCATTTACAAACTTCTTAAAGGACAAGTCAACTTAATTACATCATTTACATTTATACAAAATCATTGTTTCACCCATTCCTGTCTAACTCAACCCGACCTCCTAGATTTGGTAGTGACATAGCGTTACCTGAAAAAAATATGAACATGGAAACCATGAGCAAAATAGCCCAGTGAATGCAACACTACTATACTACTGCATGAATTTAAATGCAATAAATCATGTCCATATTATTATGTATTAACTTATCTGTCTCATTCATAATGAATGACCTAACTTTCCGAATCATAATTCACATATCATGTCTAAATAGACAATTCTCCCCCATTCCTGGTCGAGTAGTAACCCTTTGTCATTAATGGACAAAACTCCCCCATAAACACTACTTATCTCACATATGATCCAATACATATTATCACAAATTATAATGGAATTTTAATAAATAATTCACGAGTTATATACTTTTAAATAAGTATAATACAAGATTAAAACAATATTAACACATAATTTTACCTTGGAAACACCTTAAGGATTTTGTTGGAATTTTTCCTAGTCTTTAATGTAACCCTTTCTTCCTTAACTTCTACTTTCTATTTCCTCAAGAATAAAAACCCTCCAAACTGAACCTAGGCTTAAATTTTATGAAGAAATAGGTTAGAAGAAGAGTTTTAAGTCGTCCGAGGCTGCCTCCCATGCCAACTAATCCAATTAAAACATTTGGTTTAGTAAAAGACAAATTACCTCTTAAAGGGAATGAACATATTTTCCCTTTGTTCATAAATTCAGTATAACTCCTTACTCTAACATCCGTTTGATGCTCCATTTATTGTGTCACAACCCTAACTCATATATCTACAACTATCTAGTTTTTACCTTGAGTCAATTATTACATTATAAGGGTCAAAACTAGTCTCTAACAGGAACATTTCTACCGAAAATAACAAAATTTTGTGTTTGTAAATAATTCGACATTTCATGATTTATGAAAGTAGGATTCGACTAAACATAATCACTTAACATTCGATATAATAATAACACATTATTCATATCACATAAGTTAAGCATGATTTAAATATAACTTATCATAATTATATCCGGGTTGTCACAACTTCCCCCCTTAGAAAATTTCGTCCTCGAAATTTAATATGAAGGGCGCTTACCAAACAAATGGGGCTACTGTATCTTCATGCTATACTCCATTTCCCAAGTTTCTTATTTAATTCCATTGCTGATCCACATAACTTTAACTAAGGGAATAACTTTATTTCTCAATACTTGCTCCTTACAATCAATAATTTCCACTGGTTCCTCAATGTATGACAAGTCTTCTTTCAGTTCAATTGGTTGAGTTTTTAACTAATGAGACAGATCCTCCAAATACTTACGAAACATCGATACGTGAAACACATCATGTAAACGGGATAAATCTAGAGGTAATGCTAATGTATATGCCAGGGTCCTAATTATTTCCAAAACCTCATATGGTCCAATGTATCTTGGACTTAGTTTCCCCTTCTTCCCAAATCTCATAACACCTTTCCATGGTGAAATACGTAGGAATATAAAATCCTGCTTTTTAAATTCCAATGGATACTTCCTCTTATCCGCATAAAATTTCTGCCTGCTTTGCGATATCTTTATCCGTTCCCGAATTATTTTGATATTTTTAGTCGTCACATCTATTAATTCAGGACCCAATATTTTCCTTTCACCCACTTCATCCCAACACAAAGGTGTTCTACATCTCCTCCCATATAAAGCTTCATACAGAACCATACCAATGGTGCACTGATAACTATTATTATACGAGAATTCCATAAATGGTAAATGATCATCCCAACTACCTTTGAAGTCAAATACACGAGCTCTTAACATGTCTTCCAATATTTGAATCATCCTTTCTGATTGCCCATCGGTTTGTGGATGAAATGCAGTGCTAAACTTTAAACTTGTGCCCATGGCATTCTATAGACGAGGCCAAAACTTATAAGTGAATATTGGATCTCTATCTGATATAATTGACACTGGTGCCCCATGTAAACGGATAATTTCATCAACGTACATACGTGCATACTTGTCAACAGTGTAGGTGGTCTTAACTGGAAGAAAATGCACCGACTTCGTCAATCGATCTACAATCACCCAAATAGAATCATACCCCTTTGGTTACCATGGTAATCTTGTAACAAAATTCATCGTTATATGCTCCCACTTCCATTCTGGAATAGGCAATGATTACAATAATCCTGTCGGTTTCTGATGCTCCGCTTTCACTTGCTGACATACTAAACATTTAGCTACAAATTCTGCAATCTCATGTTTCATATTGTTATACTAATAATACTCTTTCAAATCTTTGTACATCTTGGTACCTCTTGGATGCATAGAATAAATAAAACTATGTGCCTCTTCTAATATATCCTTCTTTAAGGATGGATCATTCGGTACACAAATTCTATTTTTATAAAACAACGATTCATCATTCTTAATCTCAAAGTCACTCTCTTTACCATCCTGCAGTTCTTGTTTCTTCTTCTCAGGGAATGGATCATTGATCTGCAAATTTTGTATGCGTTCGGCCAATAAAGGTCTCACTGTGACATATGCTAATAATCCTCCCCGTTTTGAAAACTTTAATTCAATCCTCATCGATGCCAAGTCAAGAATATTTCCAACACGGGCACACGGTATGAAACCAAGCATCCCTGATGATTTTTTACTCAAAGCATCTGCTACTACATTGGCCAGCCCAGGAAGATGATGGATGGTAAAGTCATAGTCTTTAATTAGCTCTATCCAACGCCTCTGTCTCAAATTCAGTTCTCTTTGTGTAAACAAGTATTTTAAACTTTGATGATTCGTAAATATCTCACAAGTTTCTTCATACAAGTAATGTCTCCATAACTTCAATGAAAAAATGATAGCTGCTAACTCAAAATCATGTGTAGGGTAGTTTCGTTCATGCGTCTTTAATTATCTGGAAGCATATGTTATTACCTTCCCATTCTTCATAAGAACACACCCTAACCCCTGAAAGGAAGCGTCTGTATAGATCACAAAAGACTCATTCCCACATGGAATAGTAAGTATAGGGGTTGAAACTAACCAATTCTTTAATTATTTAAAGCTCCTCTCGCATTCTTCATCCCATACAAACTTCACTTCTTTACGAGTTAACTTTGTCAATGTAATGTTATTGCTGAAAATCCATTAATGAATATGCGATAGTAACCTACCAATCCTAGGAAACTCATAATTTCTATCACATTCTTTGGACTCTCCCATTCAACGATTGCTTCTACCTTCTTTGGATCAACATACATCCCATTTCCCGAGACAACATGCCCTAAAAACACAATTTCATTCAACCAAAACTCACAATTGCTAATTTAGCAAATAATTTCTTCTCTCTCAAAATCTGCAATACAAGTATCAAATGTTTCTTGTGCTCCTCTATACTATACGAGTAAATCAACACATCGTCTATGAATATAATCACAAATGAATCAATGAAAGGGTGGAATACTCGGTTCATCAAGTCCATAAAAACTGCTGGAGCATTAGTTAATCCAAATGGCATCACCAAAAACTCATAGTGCCCATATCGAGTCCGAAAAGCTATTTTAGAAATATCACAATCCTTGACTTTCAGTTCGTGGTAACCCGGTCTCAAATCAATCTTAGAAAATACTGTGTCCCCTTGTAATTGATCAAATAAATCACTGATACGAGCTAGAGGGTACTTATTTCTAATGGTCACCTTATTCAACTGTCGATAATTAATACATAATCGCATTGTCCCATCTTTATTTTTCACAAATAACACTGGAGCTCCCCATGGAGAAACACTAGGCCGAATGAAACCTCTGCTTATCAGATCTTGTAATTCCACTTTTAATTCTTTCAACTTCGCTGGTGCCATTCTATATGGAGCAAGAGAAATTGGACCAGTACCTGGAATTAATTCAATGGAAAACTCTACTTCCCTATCGGGTGGCAATCCTGGTAATTCCTCTAGAAAGACATCATAAAATTCTCTAACCACTAATATATCTTGAATTTTAAGTGCCTCTTTACTAATATCAACCACATAAGCTAAATACCCTGTACAACCTTTACTCAACAATCTCCTGCTCTTAATTGCTGATATAAGCCAATTAGGAACAACCTTCCTTTCCACTGTAAACTGGAACTCAGGTTCACTGGGAAGATGAAATGTAACTTCTTTTTGAAAGAAATCAATGGAAGCATGATACGATGACAACCAATCCATGCCCAATATAATATCAAAATCACAAATGGACAACGGTATCAAATCAACATAGAAATCTCGCTCACCCATTCGTAAGACACAATCTTTATAAACATGCTCCACCAGAATTACACTTTCCATTGGGGTAGAAATATATAAGGCACAATTTACAAATGAACATGGTCTACCCAAATATGAAACAATATGTAATGCCATAAATGAATGCGTAGATCCAGGATCAATAAGTGCATATAAATCTTAGTTTACAATAGAAAGTTTACTTGTGTAAGAGGTAGTTTAGATAAGACGGAGGCGTAGCCCCTTTTTAAGTATAGTAATGATAAGTTAAATAGCGACACTATTGATTAACCATGGGACATACAAACACTACTCAAGGAAGATAAACTCAGTTTGAACTCACAGATCTCTCGTGTATGACTCAGAAGGTAGTAATGAACTTATAATTAACTTAGCTAGAGGGATAGAGAAATAAGCACCCTAGATACACCTTGGCAGGCAGCCAAACACACCAACCACCCTCAAGAATCTCTATCAAGTATTAAAAGCTTCTTAATAAATGACAATGGTGGGTGAGTAAACTCTCTAGTTTGTAATAACTCTCTAGTAATCACTTCTGAACTCTCAAAAAAGATCATCCCCTCCTCAGAGGTGGTTGGGGTCCGTAAATATCCTCCCACACCACCCCCGAGGCAAATCCGCCATTAATGTCTGTGAAAGACATCCCTCATACTTTATGTCAAAAACATTAAATACCTGATGCACTAGTTGTCTCCACATCATAAACATTAAATGCCAAGACATGCCTTTTGCCTAACCATTGTGTGTCAGGGGGCTGTTGTCATAGAGGTGGCTCACCAACTGTCTGACAACCCCAAATACCACGGTGGTTTACTCAAGTGCAGGTCTGACATTACCTAGCTGGTTAGTGACATCAGATAAAGTGGATGTTACATTAAGTAGAGGGTTGTTTGGCACAACTCAATGCCCGATGGAACTCAAGGCTGCTCCCCCCGAGGTTCCACCGTCAGGGTTCTTCGGTGTTTTACCAGGTGTATCTAAGATAGTCAGACAAGCCCCAACGGTGCCTCACTTCTCAATCCTCCAAACCAAGTCCCTCTAAATTTCCCACGGCGAGGCCATTCGATAGAGCATGAAAGCTCTCCCAGGCCCTGCCAAGCCTAGTCTCTCGCGAGTACCGTTTGACCTCACACTAAAACTCATTATTATTCTCGTTACATCATTACAACTGTTATAGCTTATAGTCAATATAAATAAAGATACAATATGACTAACACAACAAGCTAAAGTATGAGTTGCAACGCTAAGCTGCCTCGCTGAGCTGCCACGCTAGGCTGCCTCGATTTCTTAATCCCAAACACTATTGCTAATGGGGGAATTATCCCTAATCTCAGGATTACCTTCAACCCCCTCTACAACCTGTAACCACTTCTAGTGTAGTATGGACATCTTGTAGCGTCATCGTAAACACTCTTCCTCTTTCCCTCGATCCAGTTACTTGTTCTATACCTCTTCCCCTGGTTGCACTGCCTGGAGAGGATCCTTTATGAGGCCCCACACTACTAACTGAAACTGCTCTTGATAATATATTACAATTCTTTCTCAGATGACCCTTCTAGTGACAGTTAAAACATTATATATTCAGTAAGTTTGGGCAATTTCTCTTTATATGACCTGATGTCCCATAAAAGAAATAAGCATTTGGATCTCCTTGTGCTGAAACTCTTGAACCTCTTCCACTACAAGATTCACCCCTTTGCGAACTTCCTCCCATACCTCTACCATGCTCAAATTTATGCCCTCCAAGTCTCGAATATTATGTACCACCACCTTTTTGATAATTCGGGTAAAATCTGCTTCTCTTTACACCTCGTTCTCGATTCCCTCTCGCTTCATTTACGTCCTTTTCTACCAGCATGGATTTAATCACCAAGGCTGAATAATTAACAGTTTCTAAAGATGACAACCGTGATTTAATGACTAACTTAAGTCCATCAAGAAATCAGCTGCACATATCTTTCTCATTCTGTATAAACCTCGAAGCAAACCGAGATAAGGCTGTAAGTTTAGCTTCGTATTCTCAAACTGTCTTACTGCCCTGATTCAACATGAAATATTCCTTCTCCTTTTGTTTTCGATACATTGGGAGAAAATACTTATCATACAAAGCTTTGACAAAATCATCCCATGAGATCACATTCCCACCTCCTGTAGTAATCAACAAATATTTTGTGGCATCCCACCAATACTTAGCTTCTCCTTTCAGCATATACGTCGCCAAGGTCACTCATTGATTTTCAGAAATTCTTATTATCTCAAAAATAAGTTCAATCTCTTTAACTCATGCTTTTACCTCTGCTGGATCAACTTCTCCTTCAAATGAGGGTGGATTCATTTTAATAAATTTCTCGTGTGAAGTACTCCTTTCTTCCCGGTGTATCACCTCCTCAGCCCTAGCCAATGCTTGCTCCTCTAGTTGCCTGGCTTGATGTTCTTCCATCTGAGCCACAAACCTAGATTGTTGCTCTGCCATTGAAGTCATAGCACATGCCTTTTTTTGCATGTCTGTCAGTTTTTCTGGCTCGGGTTCTACATTTTTATAAACAGGTTGCTCAACCTCCGCTTCTGCTGCCATATTAGAAGCCTCATCTTCTATTCTTACATTAACATTCCCTCCTTTCATTCTTTTATATCTGAAATAAATCAAAGATATAACTACATACATATATACATGTAACACCACACGCGCCCGGAGAGACACGCGGCGTGCTATTACAATAAAACTAACTAAATCCCCAAATAACCAGGTATAGAGCATCTAAACAAAACCCATAATATAAAAGAAAAACCAATAATCTCAATTCTTCAAATTCAATACAACAAAGTCTCTCGAAATAATATAAACCACCAATGCTCTATACAACACAATAAAATAATACAAATCTTCCAAAAAATATTCTTTCCAAAATAATCCACGCTAAAATCATCCTAATTGGTCCATAGCATCCCAATCCACGCTAACCTGCCGACTAAAGAAAATATGGGGAAGTACACAATACGACTAGAAAGATGATCAACAAATATATGTTAACGATGAATAAAGCGTAACAACACGAGTACGAATATTCAAATCAAATGCGAATCTCAATAGCATTTATCAATAAATTTCTCAACAACACATTAACCGGATCATCAGGCCTCACTCCATCCGCATATGCTTTATCAAGTCATAGCCCCGGGAAGCAGGAATTTTGGCGGGTGCCCAACCTCCGTGTCATATTAAAATCTCATGACAACGTGTTCAACAACAATATAATGATACCACATGAATCAAAATAATTCAACAATTATTTTTCCAAATTTCCAAGAATTTATCAATTCAAATATGAGTTCAATTAAACATGAAATCAACGGAATAAACTCGCGAGATTTAAAGGAGCATATTGTGTAAAACCCCATATCTTAAAATCATTGCATGAATTGCCACATAAATTCATCCTCAAAATCTTATCGCACCATCATGTTCTTCTCGCAAAAATAATCAAATCATCTTCTAGCCCCAACACGAGATAACACCAAATAGTCCTATTTTAAATACCCAGAAAAATCAGATCCAAAAATTATTCGAATTGCCAATCCAACTTCAGATTTGGATTCTACACGAAAAATTGAGTCAGGTATGTGTTTTGAGTTTTTCTCAAATCTCATTTGAATGCACTCAAAAAGAAGATCTAAACATTCTAAATTGGCTCTTCTCATTCCACTCGTTTTTGCCTCTTTGGATTTCATTTTTTTCCTCTCTCTTTTCATCGCCCTCTCCATATAATCACCCATAATATTCCTTATATAGTCCCTCTCTCAAACCCTAGCTTGGAGACTAAGCTAATGCATATTACTATATTTCCCTTTAATTCAAAATTGTCTACTTTATATATTTAAACCATTATAAAATGTCCAAAAATAATTTAAATTTAAATGTTTGATTCGATTTCAACCAAAATAAATTATTTTATTTCTGATTAATAAAATAATAATATTATTAAAATCTTGTATAATATTCATAAATAACTCTCAAAATAACAGGGTATTACATACTTCCCCCCTTGAAAAGGAATTTCGTCCTCGAAATTCGACGAAGCATAACACTCGAAATAAAAGGCTACTCGATTCTATTTCCAAAAATCGCACACTAAAGTCCTCAAATTAATTCTAAACATACTCACCACGATACCTAACACGTCCTCAAAAATTTTCTATCTACAAAGAAAACATATCTAACCCGCATGCTAGACCCAATACCCAAGACCCAAGGGTTATTGTATACCTAAGCTCTGATACCATCTGTAACACCCCGCGCGTCCAGAGAGACACGCGGCGTGCTATTACGATAAAACTAACTAAATCCATAAATAACTAGGTATAGAGCATCTAAACAAAACCCATAACATAGAAGAGAAACCACTAATCTCAATTCTTCAAATTCAATACAATAAAGTCTCTCGAAATAATATAAATCACCAATGCTCTATACAACACAATAAAATAATACAAATCTTCCAAAAAATATTCTTCCCAAAATAGTCCACACTAATATCACGGGACACCAGCCATAGAGGATTATGATGGTTGACGAGCTATGGAGCTATGGAGTATTGTTTAGACGCCTTCATTTATTTGATTCATACTCTGTAGTGATCTTTCATTTAGGGCATGTCGCCCCACAGGAGTTTAGTTGTTTCCTTTCTATCTGAGTCAGGATTTTATACTTGTGTCCTTGTGTTACATTTACTACTGTTGGGATTTATGTATTGAGATATATTTACTGGAAAATTTTATTCCAGTTGCATTGAAATTATATTGTGACATATATTCAGTTTATTATTGTTGTGGAATGGAATGCGTGGAATTGTTCAAAATGGTAAAATGAAATTTTTATTGGAAAGTTTTTAACACCAGCTTAATTGAGTATTAGGAGATAGGAAAATGTTTTCGACAGTGATGCTAAGAATGAACCAACTGTATATTCTGATTTAATTGGGTATGGGACTGATCACCCGGTATTTAATTAGGCGGGGTGTTACAATACATATCTTTCCTAACATAATCGTTAGTATCAAACAAAATATATTTCTAACATTCATGCCAAATCTAGACTCTTCTAACTCTAGAACCTCTAAAACCTGGCTCTGATACCAAAGCTGACACACCCCAACCCAGTTACTTATAATTAAGTTCCAAAGTTAAAGTGAGCCAAACCATAATTAATTTAACCAAACCATAAACATGAGTTTTTATTTCAGAATCATCAACATAAATCCATACAACTAAAAACGTTTTACAACATTAAAGTAGTTACACATTTACATACTTCTTGAAGGATAAGTTAACTTAATTACATCATTTACATTTACACAAAATCATAGTTTCACCCATTCCTGGCTAACCCAACCCCACCTCCTAGATTTGGCAGTGACATCGCGTTACCTGAAAAAAATGTGAACATAGGAACCGTGAGCAAAATAGCCCAGTGAATGCATCACTACTATACTACTTCACGAATTTAAATATAATAAATCATGTCCACATAATTATGTATTAACTTATCCATCTCATTCATAATAAATGACCTAACTTTCCGAATCATGATTCACATATCTTATCAAAATAGACAATTCTGCCTCATTCCTGGTCGAGGAGTAACCCCTTGTCATTAATAGACAAATCTCTCCCATTACGGGTCGGCGAGTAACCTCCCATTTCGATAAACTGAAATGAACAATTTTATATTCATAAAATTATGATCATAGTTCTAACAGTATACAAATACATCATTCCAGTGAGTACACTCACCTTGGTTTGGCAACTACGTATTCACGTTTCCTTCGGGAGGAGCTGAGCTGGGTTGATTACACCTTAAAACTGTCAATACAAATAAATCAGTACGTAATCTCACTCATAAGTATTATCCTAACATAATTATTTAACTTTCCATGACTATACAACAACAACCATATAATTCCACTTAAGTTACATTCCATAAAACATGAGTAAAGATAAAACAATGTTTTACATGTTGATAAAGTTATGAACATTCAACCGTAGGAAATACCTCATAAGGAATTTACAACCAAATCCAAATAAACATAAAAGTATACTTCTCAATGTATATACACATGAAACATGTAATCTAAGTACCCTTTGGAAAGAGGAGATAACAATATTCTTTCATGGGGTATCCAGTATGGCCTCAAATTATTGTCCTCTATACTCAACCATCCTATATGCCTAAATTGTATAAATACGGGTGTCTAAATTTATCAATATGAAAACATATATGAATATACTTTCCATTACAAGTGACGGTGTAATTTTTCAAGCTTCCTAGAGAAAGTTATGACCATTTCTATACAACAAAAGAAATCTACCCTACAAGCTCCTCTATTATTCCTTCCAACTTCCAAGAATTTTCATACTTTTTATCCAGCATAACTTTCAATGATTTTCAACCCATTTCCATTAAACATACTTAATAGTACAGAATTAAATTTTAATAATTTTTTGACTTCATTTGCTATGTCAAAAGCTTGACTAAACACAGGGCATACCGAAATGAAATATACAAATAGCAACTATATACCAACTTGAAATCATCATTAAGGCCTAACCACAAGGAGATAAGTTCTAATTTCAGGATATGATATGAATATATGAGTCTAATTTCATATCCAATTGGAATTCCTCAATTACAATAAGCACAAAAAAACATATGTAAGTTTGAATACAAGGGGTTTCAAAACAAGTCAATATGGTCTATAAACACTACTTATCTCACATATGATCCAATACATATTATCACAAAGGATAATGGAATTTTAATAAATAATTTGCGATTAATATACTTTGAAATAAGTATAATACAGGATTAAAACAATATTAACACATAATTTTACCTTGGAAATACCTTAAGGATTTTGTTGGAATTTTTCCTAGTTTTTAATGTAACCCTTTCTTCCTTAACTTCTACTTTCTCTTTCCTCAAGCATAAAAACCCTTCAAACTGAACCTAGGCTTAAATTTGCTGAAGAAATAGGTTAGAAAAAGAGTTTTAAGTCGTCCAAGGCTGCCTCCCATTCCAACTAATCCAATTAAAACATTTGGTTTAGTAAAAGACATATTACCACTTAAAGGGAATGGACAGATTTGCCATTTGTTCGTAAATTCGGTATAGCTCCTTACTTGGACATACGTTTGATGCTACATTTGTTGTATCAAAAACCTAACTCATATCTCCACAACTATATAGTTTTCATCTTGAGTCAATTTTTACATTATAAGGGTCAAAACTAGTCTCTAACAGGAACATTTCTACCGAAAATAACAAAATTTTGTGTTTGTAAATAATTTAACATTTCATGATTTATGAAAGTAGGATTAGAATAAACATAATAACTTAACATTAGATATAATAATAACACATTATTCATATCATATAAGTTAAGCATTATTTAAATATCATAATTATATCCGGGTTGTCACACTTTTTCTGCCAACGCAGAAAATTACCACCATCAAAACGGTCCAACTTGACAAAGCCTTATCTTATTTGTCGAACTGATTTGGAAGATTATGCCATTTATGAATTATTGTATTTAGATTTTTGGATAATATGTATGCAAAGGCAGAAATGAAAGTCTTCTATTTATAATAGTTATGTCAACTTCAATACAATAAAACTTCTTGAATACAATTCTGTTAGACTTCAAATAAATTTTGAAACTTCAAGGCGTGATGTCACTTTCCTAAATACAGTATTTTCCCCCACCAAGATGATTTGGTATACAAACGGGAATATACAAATCCGTACTCAAGATACAATGAAGCAATTTCACTGTCTTTAAATTGTATGTTTGAAGACAGCCCTTGGATGCAGCAGCGAAAAACAGACAACTTCAAGTTCTTATTCTATTTATGTGCACAAAACATAATAAAACAATTTTGTATCCCTTAAAAATGTAAATGAATAATTGTCTGGGGATTGGAAAATATGAAACTAGGTTAATCGGAATAAAATGTGCAATTCTGAATTTGACAGCCTTTATTTATAGATAGTGAAAGGCTGTATCTCAGGGGTCATGACTGTTGAGTTTTAAAAGTCTTTACTTAATTTCGAAATGGTGTGACTATTAATTACCAACAGTATTAAACCATTTTCAAATAGGTACAGTAATACCGAAGTAGTTTTACATGGACCCACCAAAAAATGACTGCGCCCGAGCTACCGCGATCCGACCCGGACGAATCCTGGCAACCCGCTACCACTGCAGACACGCGGCATGAGAATTACAAAGTGAGCCACTAGAGCCTCTACAGACCACTACCCCACGCGTGCGTGCGCATGCGTACGGTTCTTTGCACCGTATTGGAGGTCTCTTGAATAGCCTCTTAAATGCTAGATGATGTAACGCTTCATCTTACATTTCTACTTATTAAGTGCACAATTTCTTTGTATTTTTCCAATGTGGGACACAAAAGTTGCGCACTCCTTTTATATCTTAGTGGGTATCACTTATATTTACTCATTTTCCAATGTGGGACACTCTACCTTTTATATTGGGTTAGATTCCCACTTTTCTCCACACATTTCCAATGTGGGAAAAGAATTTAAGCTTTTAATCACAAAGCTCTTACTCACTTATTTTAAAAATTCTCCAACAGTTAGTGAGTATAACTTGCAGTTTAACCCCCAGCTTTTCTCATCAAATCTAGCGTAGAAAAAGTTAGAGCTACCCCTCGAACAGTACTTGATATTGCCAGCGTTCTTAAAAATGATGACGTCTTTTTCACTATCCACTCCTTCAAGATAGAACCATATGTCTATCTTGTTCTCTGATGGATTCGAATGATAAATGATCCAATCTTCATTCTCCCAGATCGTCCAAAATCCCAACCAACCATTAAGCTTCCTCGTGGTTAGAGCATGAAGATGGACCATGTTATTTCTATAATCTCTCGGAGCCATGAACGGCTTAGCTGAATCAGGATCATCTACCGATGTGAATATAGGATAACATTAGGTTTCACCATATTGGATGGTGAGTTTGAAGTCATCATGTGGGTCCATCAAGTTTTTTTTTTTTTGTATCTTACCATGAGGTGTTCGAGGCAACTTGCGGGCACCACGACTAATCTCCATTCGCGGTTTGTGGTTTCTGCTGGTCAAGCATTATTTTGACAGTGCCAGGGATCGAACTCGGGAACAAACCCAATTCACCCCCAAGACTGTCCCGGTGGCAGTCTTATACCACTGGCTGGAAAATAATATGTCCTCTTTCTTACAAGTTTAATTCCAGCGATCTTCTAATATTTACTCTTGTGATTAATTTATATCAACTCTAACCACTATTTATAATGAGGATGCTAATGTAATAGCGGTGTTTTCGGAATTAAAATATTGTGACATAATTTAATTAAATAATTTTGAAATAAATTCGAGAATAAATTATATCAGTGGGATTTAAATTAAATTGAAAAAAATGTTTATCCTGATTACATATTTAATTGATTCAATCAGGCATAATGGGTTCACTCGTGAAAAATAAATCGTATGGTAATTAACTTATGGTTATGTGTTGCTTAAACATAATAAGAATGTGTATATCAAGTAAAATAATTCGTGCATGTTTCGGGATGTTTTGGGGACACGTTTATTGTAAATAGGAACCTCTCATTTAACTAGATGGTTAAGTAGTAAATTGGGGTTTGTCAATAGACGATAAATAGGGGATATCTTGGGGATTATTAATAAGCGATGAACGGGTCATCTCAGGGGGTGGTTATGGAGTGAATTACCTAAACATAATGTATGGTAAAAATATGTTTGCGTCATTATTTTTATAAATGGGAAAAATGGACAATTAATTAAATGGTTAATTTTAAAGTAAGAATATTACTTGGGCATTATGGACACTGCTTGTGGGGTAATTATAGATTTAATTACCAATACATATTATGTGATAAATATATGAATTTATGTATTTGTCTGAACATACCCATATTCGTGGACGACCTATCGGTTAGGGTTGCGTACGTCTCGGGACTGTAGCACACGTCGGCATAGGTGGGATTAGTGTTGTATACGTCATTATTATAGGTACTATGTAGCAGCTCCAATTACGAGGAGGTAGGTGTAGATGATGGGATCCAATGTCACCGTCGGGGGTATCGACTGTGAAATGGTGTACTGGGTAGTAACCGCCCCACTTGTATGTGTTTTGTGATGTCCATTTGGATGAGATACTCCCCTGAGCTTATCGATAGAGTACGAACGTGACACTGGAGGTATATTCCTTTATGTGTTGTATATATGTAAGGACATATATGTATATAATCCTAGAAATTAATTGAGATTAATTAATTAGTCTAATGATGTATAATCAATTATGAAACCAATTTTACTTGAATGCATGATAAATGGATATGTTATATTTTTGGCCAGTATATTTGGGGTATTATGAGAAATGAGAAAACAGGTGTAAGCAATTAATTGCGATACGTGAATTATGTTAGATCACATCTGGAATTAATTATTGTTATGGTTAGCGGTCTTTCACAGAGGGAGACTTGGGTTGATATGCGTGTAGTATTGCACTTAGGTGAGGGTGAGGTACTTAACGCATGTGAATGTTGATGGGGCATACTTTTAATTAACTGTATTATTGCATTTTAATTTACTTAAGTTACTTCTTGCAACACTAGGGTGCTGACCCAAATTATAAATGTTTTCTCCCCCAGGTTTATATAGACAACGATGGAAGGACTGACAGGAGATCAAACTTGCGGTTATATTTGTTCAGCGACTACTTCCATTCATTTGATCCTACCATAGCTTGCTATTTCCATTTCAGTCAGTTTATTATTACGGATTATTGTATTGGCATAAGACCGGGTTTATTATTCGGTCATCTAGGACAGTTTTTCATGTTGTGGGATTTTATGACTATTTGAGTGTTGAATTTTATTTAATATCATCCACTGTTTAAATAGCTTGTTGTTCCTGTAAATTTTTAAATGAAAAATTCAAATATTTTATTATTATTATTATTATTATTATTATTATGATGATGATGATGATGATGATGATGATGATGATGATGATTTCGGTGCTGAGAATGATATAGATTGTTAGACAAGCCCCATCTTCGGTGTATGGTGTCTGGCCAACCTTTACGTGGAAAATGGGGATTGTTAAAGTTGGTAACAGAGCATCTAGTTTCTAGTGTCCTTAGGATTTGTGTTGCGTCCATTATATTTTTTGTTGCGTCATTGGATGTGTAGAGCCCTATGATTAAAAATCATTGTATTCCTTGTGATTCGTTACTAAGATGAACTGTGTTTGCTTTCAGATGGAAAATAGTAGGAGAGGCAGACCACAATGTGCTATAGATGAGGAGGCTCAAGAGGAGCCACAGCCACACCCTCAACCACCACCATCCCCACTTGTGGTTGGGACAACAGAGATTGCTATTATTGTGACCCAGGCAGTCTCCACATTAATGCTCATTATGCTACAGCATTTCCGGCCATCGCAGCAGCAGCAACCACCACTACCACCCCGCAGAAGGTGGTGATACCAGTGCAAACACCCGGTTGAATATGGGACAAAGATAGGAAAGCCTTTCACTAAGGGCCAACCACTAGAATTTATAGGAATTTCTAACATTCTGGTAATGAGTCAATGGAAGAAGGATATACAACAACACTTGAGGATGGCAGAGTGTACACCCATTCAGAAGCAGATATTAGCCTCATTCAGGTTGGTTCGGGCTTTTTTATAGTAATGGGAGTCTGTGCGTTGGAGGAGAGAGACAGTTTGTCGATTGATAAGTTCTAGTGTAAGTTTGAGGGGAAATACTTACCACCAACAATGAAATCTAAGATGAAAAGAAAATTCATGAACCTTAAGTAGTAAATTCGCACCGTAGCTGAGAACGAGGAGGAGTTTATGACATTATCCTATTTTGTTGGGGATGAGGTAAACACGAAAAAAAAGAAGATGCAGAAGTTTGTGTCAAGGATAACCTGGAACATCAAGTAGTCGTTATTAGGGAATCCGTCTTTCATCACTTATAATCAGATGGTGAATGCAGTTTTACAACATTGACAGGATCATGAGGCATTCCAGAATAATAATTGAGAGAAGTGAAAGCTCTGAAACGTCGAACTGGCAGGGTAAGATGAATGGGAGAAAAGCCAGGGGACCCCGAAATTTAGGGGTCCACAATCTACTAATTAGAATAAGAGATTCATATTTTTTATAATCGAAACAAACAGGATCAATTGAGCCTATAGGGCCAGTAGTAGAGAGGTAACTAGGTCCAATGGATACAGGGTCAAGTCAAATAGGGGCAACAACCAGATAGGCATCATCTTTAAGCAAATTGTTATGTTTGTGGTGATAAGGTACATTGTGTAAGGAAGTTCGCTCAAAAAAATCGGGCAGCACCGGTGCTAGGGGGACTGCGAAGGCATCAGGCACCTTAGGGGCAACGTCAATCATTATCGAGCCAGTCAGTGCCAGTAATGTTAGTCTTACCAGTGCTACTACCTCCACCTTAGGGACAGCATTTGCAGATACAGTATGGGTGTATGTATCATGTCGCACCAGAAGAGGGACCAACACCAACATAAGCAATGGATGGTATGTTCCCTATTCTTAAGAATGTGAGGCATATTTTGTTTGATACAAGTGCATAGTACAAAATTGTTAATACTACTTGTTGATGCATGGAGGATGGTAGTTTTAGCATTTGATATAGTGCTTTATGTTATTTCACCCGTGAGTATAAGGGTACCTGTATCATTTTGTGTATAGGGGTATTGGAATTGACATTTGGAGGCATAAGTTTATGGAAAATTGAATTGAATTAAAGATGTCGGCGTATGACGTTACCATAGGGATGGATCAGCAAGCCACTTATAGGGCTTGTGTTGATTTTGTGGGACCGTTTAGAGTTAATGGTCAAGTGTAGAACGACTGGTTGGACAATGGTGTTCACCATAGCTTTGAGAATTATTATGGGAATTATAATGTTTGGGTCTATTATGGTAAAATGGATAGTGATGTAAACTTAGGATTATTGTTATGACTTTATAAAATTTAGTGCACTCAAGAGAGAGCAGCGTATTGATGTGATTATGAGGATTTTGAGGGAAGATTTGGGTTGTCAAATTGATGTCACGCTCGAATTTGGAAAGATTTATCGTCGTATAAAAACCATTCATGAATTTGATGAGAATAATGTGAGATTTTTTGAACCTATGAGTAGGGGGTAATCTCGGAATCTGAGGGGCGACGACTCAAAAATTGTACGAGGATGATGTGAATTGTGCAACACAAACGTGTGTTTTGTTGATGTACTAATGGTGGATAAATGGACAAATATGTGTCCACTTATGAAATTTTGGAGATATTATCTTAGGACCAATGATGGTTCGAAGGATTTTATAAACCTTATACATTAAGAGTTTATACGTGCACTGGAATTATAGTCGTGGTTTTCACATGAATTGGGGTAAGTGTTTCCTTATCGAGAATTGGCATGACAATGTGAAGATTTCTGGATGGATTACTGACATATCCCTTGAATTAGGGATACAATGAATGTTCTAATCGAGGGACGGACATAGACTAGGTACTGATGAGGGCATACTTTAAAGGATGAATAAATGCGATAGTTATCCGAGGGCAGGTTTATTTTATAAGGGATGATTTACATAATGAGAAGCATTAATATTGTAAAAGTTTTGGTTACTTTGAGAGTTTATGAATAGTGAGGGTTTCGTGTACCTGAAGATGTGTATTAACATGAATAGTGTTATAATAATGACGATGTCATTGGAAATGGGCGGTAGTAGCCTTTATTGATATGAGTAGGTCTCTGGAGGCTTAGAAGTTATTAAGTACTCTACTAGACTTAAGAATGTATAGAGGACATCTAATCATATCCGTAAGAAGGAACATTATGTTCTTAGTATTACCAGATCGATAAATTTATCGGGATCCAGTATATCCCTTGGAAGTGATGAGCCGTTTGTTAAAATTGGCGCAATTTGGAATCTATGTAATTCACGTATATTTTTTCTTTTAGTCCTACACCGATGGATCTCAATAACTGACTAAGTTATGTAGTAGTGTATCGAGAGGGTTCCTTGTTTGGATTTCACTTGCGAGACATCCCACGCATGAAATTGGTAAATGTCGGGAGTTGAGAGATGTCGGGTTCTAGGATGTTTTTTTATTACGTTTTACATGTATGTAGATATAACGCATCGGGCGAAGTTATATAATATAACTTAAGGCCATCGGGGGCAAGGAGTGCATTGATGAGAGCACTTTGTAATGATTTCACCACTAGTATAATAGATGGGCCAATCTCTAGACGAATTGAGTCACGATCATCAGGTTATTTGAATATACTTTGCTTTATAGATATACACGGTATGTACTATTCAGGTTGGATGTATAGGTGGCATCCATATTTGTTGGTGGTGTGTGTGTATGCATGTAATATGTGATGTATATGCATCCTAGTAATATTATGATAGGCGTAGATGAGACTTTTTCTTTTATCTCATGGGATATGAGTATGGACTACTTTGGCAAAAAACTTATGATAATTGTGCGGATTAAATGCTTATTCATGATTACATATTTATTTGATTCAATCTGGCATAATGGTTTCACTCGTGAAAAATAAATCGTAAGGTAATTAACTTATGGTTAAGTGTTGTTTAAACATAATAAGAATGTGTATGTCGAGCAAAATAATTCAGACACGTTTCGGGATGTTTGGGAACTCGTTTAGGTATTTTAGACCTATAAAAATGGGTCTGGGGTATAAGTATATCATTAAGGGAGCTGTTGGGCCATTCTGATTATGGATTCGGGTTCATTTGGGGCCCAAATATATGATTCAAGGCTTAACTCAAGATTATTGTAATACCCCGTAATTTTATGGATATTTAAATTACATAAGTGGGAGTAATTTGAGGAATTTTAGTGAATAGTAAATTATGGATAAATAAGCATTAGATGTTTATCGACGCATGTTACATTTATTTTCGAGACCAAGTAAATGAGTCGGAGTGTTTTTATGTCATGTCGCAACTGGGTAAAGGGACGGGAATTATTTTATGTTGTAGAAAATGCGTAGTGAGATGTGTTGGGTTTAATTAGTGAAATTTATTTAAGTGACTCGGATGGAGATTTTGAGTGTGCGATTGGTTTTGAAATGGCTGGGATAGTCAGAATAGAGTATCCGGGGGTAGCGTTTAGGTTTCGGAGATTTTTGTACTAGTAGGGACTCGCATTCAAGTATACGAGTCGATTTTGGGTATTATAAGGGATAAGATTTACAAACCCTTATAACCCTCACTTCTCTCACATTTCATCCCTAGGAGATAGAGAGGGAAGAGAGAAAAGGAATAAGAGAAGAGAACAGGAAGAGAAAGGAGATTCCGGCCAAACTCCACGGGATTCGACTCTAGATCGTCAGATTTTATCCGTGAGGCAAGTGTTTACTTTCTTTGTTCTTTTAAGCATAAATCTCATATTATAGTTGGTAGTGTAAAACTAAAAATATTTTTGGGTTGGGTTTTTGTGAATCAAAACGGGGGTTTCAGAAGTTTGAACGAGTAAAACTCGAATAATATTCGATTAGAGAAACTTAGAAATTTATTGAAATTGATTGTTGATTTTTGGTTCTAGGATGATTACAACCCATTTCATGTGTATATATAATATTTATTGAGGTTGGATGACAATGGTAGAGGAAATAAAATCTTGGATATTTGTTAATTTCCGAAACAGTCTCGGAGAAGACAATGCCCTGTTCGGTTGATCGATCGACTGCCAGGGGTCGATCGGTCGACCCTACAGTTTTTTGGCAATTTCGCCTGGTGTTGTATTAATGGCATAAATTCCCAAATTAATTAATCATAGCTTATTTATTGGAGGAAATAAATACCCAACTGACATTTAAGAGAGTTCAATTTGGGACTAGGAGGGTGCAAAATTGTGCGGCACTTAATGAGTAATTTTGAAGAAGAATAAATTGTGGAGATAGACAATTGGGGTTCCCAAAAATAGAGTGGGGACTTCTAAATTATTATTAGAGTGAGATGTATACCTTGGGTTAATTGAGTAAAATCCAGGACTTACTAATTTAAGGGTGTTCGGGATGAGTAACACTCGGGGTAATATTTCAGCGGACGATTATATATATATATATATATATATATATATATTATGCGCGTAGAAAATATATTTATATGCCGCCTATATGTTTGGAATAAATCCTAGGATGCGAATAGGATGAAAATTGAGGATAGGGGCTAGAGATGCATGAGCGGCTATCCGGGGTCGGTGGACGACTATGATTATAGGTAACGTGATACCTATAAGATTAAAGTAAGTTGAGAGTATACTTATTTAATTAGTACGAATTGGTATATTCGGAGAGTATATAAATCTTTAAAAGTGATTAAAGAACGAGTTATATATTAAGTGAGAGAATATTTTTGGTTTTAGTATTTAAAGTGTATGAGGGCTTATATACTATTAATAATGGGAACATTTGGGGTTCTTGGCTATCGCTATGAGAGTTTGGCAATTATAGCCATATGTGTTAAGAAGTGATATAGATTATATATACGATGTTGTTGCAGTATATATAATATGATATATATATATATATATATATATATATATTTGTGTGTGTGTGTGTGTGTGTGTGTGTGATTGGTATATTTGTATCTTAGAGGCTGGTTCCGTAGGCTTTTCCAGGCATAGGGTTAGAACAGCCAGATTATATATATTTTCTCTAGTGCGATTCGGGGGAGGTTGCGCGATGTGGGTGAATCCCCTGGCTTGAGGAGCAGGGAGAGTATATCCCCTGGTCATCTCATCCCGTGTATAAGTGCGATGTGTGTACTCCACTTGCAGAGGGAATATGACCGCCTCCACCTTTGTGTATTTTTACCATGACCATGAGTGAGTCTGTCTTGGTACCATGGTTGAGTGAGTAAACCCGAATTCGAATAGGCACTATGAGACTGCATCCTCAAGTTATAGCTTTGTGGTATGGTTATTATACTTATGATTGTAATAGGTATCATTATACTCGTTGCATATAGTATATTGCTTGTATATGACGAGAGATAGCATATAAAGTAAACGTATATAAGAATGGAAAGAATGATGAGGTGCATTCCCCTTTCGGTAGATTTATATCCGGATTTATATGAATATGAACCATAGGTTCTAGTAAGAACTATATATATATATATATATATATATATATGAGTTTTTATATATGCATTATGTACTGAGGGCCTAATGGTTCTCGACGATCAACATTGTCATGTAGTAGTGTATAGAGGGGGTTCCTTGTTTGGATTTCTCTTGCGATACACTCCACGCACGAACCTTAACGACGTTGGGAGTGGAGACATGTTACTGTATGCTAGGATGTTGGTTTTGGTGAAATTAGACGAGAGCCATGTGATGACTAGGGGCTAATAAAAAGTAGATGTGATGTGGAAAAGCCCTGGAAATGTTTCTCTTAGCGCAAGTATTTGGGTGAGGTAAGGTGAAGGAAATTAATTTGAGGCTTATAGCCAGGCCTTGAATAGAAGGTAAATTCAGAGGAAATACGTTTTGGGTATGATGTTTGTAACACTTTTGCAGAGAGTAAGCGCCCCGGTTAGTTAGACTTTCCATTTCGTCAAGATGGAAAGACATAGTGGTAAAAGTAAGTTAGTAGGTTAGCAAGGTATGATTTAGAATGTTCTAATTGTGTGCCTTACACCATTATATCTCGATGACCGACGATGCGAGGGAGTAGTGTAAAGGGAGGGTTCCTTGTTTGGATTTCACTTTGCGAGACGTCCCATGCATGAAATCGAGCAAATGTCAGAAGTTGAGAGAGGTCTTGGGCACTAGGGATATAGTTAGGATAGTACTCATTTTACGTATGTTGGAAACACATTAATCGTTGGGTTATTACGAAGTAAATCCAGTAGGACTAGTGGAGCTGATATAGGAAGATTGTTGTGAGTTAACCACAAGAAGATTGGTGGGTTAACCATGAGAAAAATTGGATTTCTAGGTATAGGAAGAATTGAAGTTTGAATTTTTTGGGTTAGGAAAACCCATGTGTTAGTACCAGGCCGAGGAAATGAGGCCCATTGTTTAGAGATAGTTTTACGTGTTGGACATTTACAATGGTTGTGCCGATAGGCACGAGTTAAAAGGTGTATAGGTACCATGGTAAGTTGATTTTATATACCGCCCGAAATAGAAGGGACGTAGTATATAAAGCTGAAGATTATGCTACGAGGCAGTTATAAATGGATTTGGAATGGATTGGATGGAACATCGTAGGAGGTACGCAATGATCCAATTATATTTGTGTAATAAGAGTTAGCACACCTAAGATAAGCGACAAAACTGACGGGAATAGTCAAACGCTAGTGTAGTTTCCTTTTTGAGGAAAATTCGATGTCCTGTTGTAGATGAGTGGACGCCTAGAGTAGCGGATCTCCGATGAGATCAATAAGTTAGAGCAGCGGTTATAGGCTCATTTTCCTTATATGCGATTAAAGAAGAACTAGGTGCGATGTGACATTAGAGTCAACCTTACGACCGAGGTAGCATTGTAGCATATGGAGATTTAGATAAGCTTGTAGTTAAGCTAGTGCGTTAGAGCATACGCCTCGAGATAGATTGGTACCATTAATAGGTACATGGTAGGGGACCATTGGGTAGTACCATTCAACTTTGGTGTACTAGGACGTAGTGTAATTAGCGATCCTAGGTTGGTAGTGCAGGTTATATCTGAATTTCGAGGATAAAATTTCGTTGTGAGGGGGGAAGTATGTAATACCCCGTACTTTTATGGATATTTAAATTACATAAGTGGGAATAATTTGGTAATTTGAGGAAGTTTAGTGAATAGTAAATTCTGGATAAATAAGCATTAGATGCTTATCGACGCATGTTACATTTATTTCAGAGACTAAGTCAATGAGTCGGAATGTTTTTATGCCATGTCGCAACTGGGTAAAGCGATGAGAATTATGTTACGTTGTAGAAAATACGTAGTGAGATGTGTTGGGTTTAATTAGTGAATTTTAGTTAAGTGACTTGGATGGAGATTTTGAGTGCGCGGTTGGTTTCGAAATGGCCGAGATAGTCAGAATAGAGTATCCGTGGGTAGCGTTTAGGTTCCGGGGATTTTTGTACTAGTAAGGACTCGCATTTAAGTATACGAGTCGATTTTGGGTATTATAAGGGATAAGTTTTATAAACCCTTATATACCTCACTTCTCTCACATTTAATCCTTAGGAGAGAGAGGCAAGAGATAAAAGGAAGAAGGTAAGAGAAGAGGAAGAGAAAGGAGATTTCGGCCAAACTCTGCGAGATTCGACCCGAGGTCATTGGATTTTATCCGCGAGGCAAGTGTTTACTTGCTTTATTCTTTTAAGCATAAATATCATATTATAGTTGGTAGTGTAAAACTATAAAGATTTTTGGGTTGGGTTTTTGTGAATCAAAACGGAGCTTTCAGAAGTTTGAACGAGTAAAACTCGAAAAATATTCGATTAGAGAAACTTAGAAATTTATTGAAATTGATTGTTGATTTTTTGGTCTAGGATGATTAGAACCCATTTCAAGTGTGTATATATTATTGATTTAGGTTGGATGATTATGGTAGAGGAAATAAAATCTTGGAGGTTTGTTAATGGCCGAAATAGTCTCGGAGAAGACAATGCCCTGTTCGGTCGATCGATCGACAGCCAGGGGTCGATCGACCGACCCACAGTTATTTTGGAAATTTCGGCTTGTGTTGTATTAATGGGATAAATTACCAAATTCATTAATCCTAGCTTATTTATTGGAGGAAATAAATATCCAACTAAGGGAATTCATACCTATCCATTTAAGGGAATTAAATTTGGAACTAGGAGGGTGAAAAATTGTACGGCACTTAATGAGTAATTTTGAGGAAAAAAAAATTGTTGATATAGAAAATTGGGGTTCCCAAAAATAGAGTGGGGACTTCTAAATTACTATTGGAGTGAGATGTATACGTTGGGTTAATTGAGTAAAATCCAGGACTTACTAATTTAAGGGTGTTCGGGACGAGTAACACTTGGGGTAATATTTCGGCGGACGATTATATATATATATATATTATGCGCATCGAAAATATATTTATATGCCGCCTATATATTTGGAATAAATCCTATGATGCGAATAGGATGGAAATTGAGGATAGGGGCTAGAGATGCATGAGCGGATATCCGGTGTCGGTTGACGACTATGATTATAGGTAACGCGATACCTATAAGATTAATATAAGTTGAGAGTATACTTATTAGTACGAATTGGTATATTTGGAGAGTATATAAATCCTTAAAGGTGATTAAGGAACGAGTCATATATTAAATGTGAGAAAACTTTTGAGTTTAGTATTTTAAGTGTATGAGTGCTTATATACTATTACGAATGGGAACCTTTTGGGTTCTTGGCTATCGCTATGAAAGTTTGGCAATTATAGCCATATGTGTTGAGAAGTGATATAGATTATATATACGACATTGTTGCAATATATATTATATGATACGAATACATATATATATATATATATATATATATATATATATATATGTGTGTGTGTGTGTGTGTGTGTGTGTGTGTGTGATTGGTATATTTGTATCTTAGAGGCTGGTTCCACAGTCTTTCCCAGGCGTAGGGTTGGAACAGCTAGATTATATATATTTTCTCTACTGCGATCTGGGCAGGTTGCGCGATGTGGGTGAATCCCCTTGCTTGAGGAGGAGGGAGAGTATATCCCCAAGTCATCTCGTCCCGTGTACGAGTGCGATGTGTGTAGTCCACTTATAGAGGGAACATGATCGCCTCCACCATTGTGTATTTTTACCATGACCATGAGTGAGTCTGGCTTGGTACCGTGGTTGAGTGGGTAAACCCGGATTCGGATAGGCACTATGAGACTGCATCCTCGAGTTATAGCTCGGTGGGATGGTTATTATATATATGATTGTAATAGGTATAATTATACTTGTTGCGTATATTATATTGCTTGTATATGATGAGAGATAGCATATAAAGTAAACGTATATAAGAATGGAAAGAATGATGAGGTGCATTCCCCTTTCGGTAGATTTATATCCGGATTTATATGAATATGAACCTTAGGTTTTAGTAAGAACTATATATATATGAGTTTTTATATATGCGTTATGTACTGAGGGCCTAATGAATCTTGACGATCAACATTATCATGTAGTAGTATATCGGGGGGTTTCCTTGTTTGGATTTCGCTTCGCGAGACACCCCACGCGCGAACGTAGTGCAATGTTGGGAATGGGGAAAAGTTTTGCCCTTAGTACTCGGGACTATGAGTATCTTAGAAGATGGGTGAAATAGATTAGTTAGGCAGGGTAGCTTCACTAGGTTGTTTAAAACATATGCGATAGGTGTGCACTATTCTGCAGTGTGAATAGACCATCTAGTTAATTGATACATTCTTATTTACCAATAGAGCCACAAATCCATTTTTAATCAAATATCCACTCTCACGGATGACCTTGCACCAACTCACATAAGTTCCTAAAAATCCCCCGAATAAATTCGTGGTCTCAACCCGACCTGCCTTAAGAGCCGAATCGATTCATCTCTTGGGGACGAATCGATTTTCCTGGCCGAATCAATTCACCTTAGGAGGCCGAATCGATTCATATATAGGCTGAATCCCAGATCTGCTATGGTTCTTCAATACGCAAATCATTCTTTCAACTCCAACTCCCATTCTAATGGTTCATACATTTAGATTTCTATAATATTGGTTTCCCATGACTTAGTATACCAAGTAGGTTGGTTAATTACACAAAATAACATAGAATTCCTTTCCAAACCCCATAATTTTATATCTAATATCATAGACCATTAAACTCATAATTTTTTATCCCGTAACCCTCTCCTATTCAAATTAAATTTTGTCTCTACACATGGATCACGATCATCACTAATTCAAGATCCTAAAACATGAATTTTACAGTCCAATTCAAGATTACTTTCATTTTAAATTTTCGGGTTAAATCTCCAATCATTGAATCTTTTAACACAAAATTCAGATTTAAATCCTCTACGTGCATAAGATTGAATCATATCATCCCGTCATCAAATTCACATTACAACCCAGAAATTACATGATGAATTACTATAATGAATTAAGAAATACATTGAATGTTAATTTGAGCAAGAGAATTCTAGTCTAATATGGAAGACTGGAAGACTGAGTTCCCTCTCTTGAATCCTTAATCTCATCCTCTCTTTGGCCCTTGGTATCTTATCTCTAGGGATAGGGGTTGCTAGGGATAACTTAGATGAATAAATGAGACTTTATAACTCCCTAATTAACTTATATTATTTGATAATTATGACACACCGCCTAATAAAATACCGGGTGATCAATCCTATACCAAATTTAAAACAGGAGTCTTATATGGTTCATTCTCAGCATCACTGTCGAAAACCAATTTAATTACAAGTAACCTATTAGGCTAGCGGTAAAATTTTATATTAACTAATCTTTTTATCCAAACCAACCAAGTAAAACATTCACACACTTTATATGCACGAAACTGAAATGAATACCTAGTTTTATGAGGTGATTGGGATTAACTTGGGGTTAATTTCCGTGAAGGACAGAGGGTTAGAGGACTTTTTCCGGATGTACCGGTGTCAAAAGTCAAATCGACAGTCGAACCAGTCCTTGTCTCTGAAGGACGTACGAAGGGTGTTGAATGACCTAACAAATGAACATGTTAGTCTTTATATTTTATTATGATTTATTTGCCATCTTTTTTTTAGTAGACACTGATTATTTATTGTGTATGTAGGTAACCTTATACCCTTGGGGCATTACTTCACGGGCCACGGGGGTTACAGGTAAGCATGCGAATATGTTATAGAATCTAGCATATGAGTTTGGGTACGTCCGGTACGTGGGAGAGAGAGAGTTATGAGGAAGATTATGGAGGAAGAGGTGGAAGTCCCATCATAGGCGGCCCTAAAGCACATAAGGCAGGTGAAAGAGATAACGAACGATGCCAGGGAAACCGGGATGATGGGCGAGCTCTATACGCTCTATACTCATACACATTAGGTTATAACTTCCAAGATTTCGTGACCTGTTGGTTGATGCCCTCTTGTATATACCATGTGGATAATATGACTCTACTCGTCGCTATTTTTGGGAAAGGTACTAGCACATCGGTGGCGTTGGCTCACAGTACAATGGGTGATGCACCTCCAGTAGCTAAGGAGGCTATGCTTATTCAAGTCACTTCGCTTTCTTAGAACTTTTGGTTGAGTAGTGGGAAGACGTTGTGGGTGCCTCACTTTCATCATGAATCTCTAGTTGGATTGACAGGCTTATTGATGAGGCACTCCATGTGGTATACTTCTCTTCTTTCATTTTTATTTCTCATTTCCCTATTTATTTCCTTACATTTTACTTACATGCTTGACTTTTGTTTTTTTCTGTTTCTTTTTACAGTTTGTGCATGTGCTGGAGAATCGGTAGTGGGATATCAAAGACCATATTGCCTCTATTTCTGAGTATGTGAAGAAGTCAGTCACTTCCCGTGTGGTGCCAAGAACTACTTCTGATGAGAGTTTCGCCTCTGGGAGTAGAGGGTCTATGTCTGGAGGCTGGGGATTGGGGGGGGGGGGGGGGGTCAGAGGGTTTGGGTAGTGTCTCATTGTATTTTTATTTGTTCATGCAAATATGTATTAATTTCAAACAAGGATTATGTATGAAAAAATGCATTTCTTTTTGGGTGTTTTTTTTATTTAGTGACTTATTCTACATGCACTTAATTTTATGCTGAGATTTCTAATTTATTTGCAAAGAAAAAGATAATTATTAAAATGGTTTTTTAAAAAAAATGTTTATTTTACGAAAAGAGGAGTAAAAAAAGAAATAACCCGGGGATCTTTTTTGAAAGTAAGAACTGTTGGAAATTGATTTTGGGAAAAAGAAAAGGAATGTAATTTTTATAAAAACAGGGGGGTTACCGATCGTCATATCTCTTGTCCTGTCTATCGGCATAAGGGTCAAGTCAAATAACTCATTTGGCATTTATTTCTCCTACTACATACTTGTACTACTTGTAGGGCAGAGGGGTTGATAAGGTTTCGAGTGATTTATTTTTTTACGGTGGTTTTTGGGTATTAAAAGGGGAGGGGGGGGTATTTCCCACCATTATCCATTATCTAATTTTGTTGCTTTCTTCACTTTCGCAAATGTCTCTCCCAATGTCTGAGGTCTTTTCTTTCTACATTGAGGGATTAGAGGCCATGTGCCTCTATAACATCGACTATGATACTTTTAGCTTGTGTCAGGTATCTTTGTGGCATAATAAGACTATAGACTAAAATTTGCTGGAGAAGGTGGTACAATCCTAGTATGTCAAAGATCACATTTTTTGATTGGTACTAGATAAGGCCTGCCTTACTTATAAGGAGTTTTCTACCATGTTGGGGTCACCCCTAGTGTGGAAGCGACTATGCCTGACTTCACCCATTCTCCTTGGGTGACTTTGGTTGAGTTACTTTATATCTCTCCCTTGGCGTCTCGATTATTGGTCCATGTTGGAATATCTTCTTCCCAATAGTTATGAACTAGGTGCACCAGAGGGACTTCTTTGAGGCTTGTTTTTGTTATAGTTGTTGCATTGAGCTTGACTACTAGGGTGTTATTGGTGATGGATGAACTAACAGCCGATCCTCAGGTGGGCATGGTAGTGGCATGGATTCTTACCATTATAGTCCTTAAGTGGTAGTGCTGGATAAAACCTTGAATGGCCTCAATTCTTGGGAGGAACGTTGTTCCGACTTTCGGTGAGGAAGCCTTGTGATTCTGTTCATGTGGCTTTCCGAGAAGTTTCGCTTGGAATCTCCTCCTGAATTTGCCATTTCGGGTTTTCCTAACTTCCTCGTCTAACCCTTCTTCAGTTTCATCCCTTTCAATAGAGAACTAGATTAAATAGTTTGCGAAGATGGAGTCCGGTGTCTTCTCTTATCTGTACTACTATCGGAGGACTTATAACCCATTTTGTAGTTGGGATAGTACCGGTATGTGCAGATACATGGTCTATGAAAAACTTCCTATAGTTTCCTTGGCTACTTCTGTGCCAAGTGGGGTAGGATTAGATATTGCCTCCTCATATAAACATCTTCTTCCCGGTAGAGGACTTGACTGAATCTTTACGGATGATACTGGGACCCTTGTGGTATCACCGCTGGCCGTCTAACCATCCGTCACAATCTGTTGGAGGGATTTGGCATGTGTTTGGGTATTGTTTGAAATGGTTAAAGAAATGGTTAGTTAGGAAGATCTTGGAAGCTGAGACTGGGCAAAAGTGTCTTATGTCTATCGAAGTTGAACCAGTTCTGGTCTCTGAAGGGTGCTAAATGACCTATTAAATGATAAGAGGGGTGAGGTCTATCTCATGAGAGTGGAATACCAATTTAAATATGAGAGATATCATATTTTAAAATATGAATTTTAAGCACTTGCTAAAATATTTTCAAAACTTGGCCTCCTCTGAACCGTTTCTCTATTTTTTCCTCTCTTACTGTATATATGTATATATATAGGTGTCCAAACACAGGGACGCCTGGATGATGATTCTTTCGATTCAGACGTTTGCTGAAGCAGTTGTGGATGCATGCAGGTTTATTGTAGACACTTTTATCCTTGAGATCTAGATAGGAGGTACTTTAGAAATATTCAGGCTGATAGCCCGACTAGTGGCCGAGGAGACCTCGTAGCCTTCGTTACAGTGCTAGGATGAAGACATTTTCTGTAAAAATTGTTATTGTTAGTACAAACATATATGTAGACTTTAAATTCATGCTTAAATTGATTAAAAACCAAATTAACATATTCACTAACCATAAAACCAATTGTAACAACCCGTCCTTTTGGGAGACAATTAAATTCCATAATTTAGTATAAATTGGAATTTGGAGGAATTATCGTGAATAGTGATTTTTGGGATTTTCGAGGATTAGATGATTATCGATGGGTGATATGTTTACTTTTGGGATTAAGTAAATGAATTGGAGTATTTTAATAATATGTCGTCGTTGGGTAAAGCGACAGAAGAAAATATTTTAATGGGAATACCGCATTTATTTATTTGGGGTTGAAAAAGTGATTTGTGGTCAAGTACCTCGGATGGAAATAGTTGGTAAAAATATGATTTTTGGGTTAGAACCCTTAAAATAAATTTGGGAAAATTGGATATGAGTTTACATATTGATGTAATGTAAACTCTTAATGATTTCTAGTGTTAAAACCATATTAATGGAGTGTAAGATTGAATTGAAATGGGAGAAATGCTAAAACTAGGTTTTTATGGTTTTAGGGTTTAAATCTAAGGTAAATGGTTTAATACCTTAAAATAATTGATGTGTTAGTTGTAAAACATATATTAGAAGTTTATTGAGTTGTTGGATGAGGTTAGAAACAACAAAAATGGAGAAAATGGAGTTTGGGATTTTGGGGAAGACGATAAATAGTAAACCCTTAGCTTGTGGAGCCATTTCGACTAGTAAGAGAATTAACATAGATCTTGGCCAAAACACAAAAGTTGTAGATCTTTTCGATACGGTCGCGTGGGCATTGACCGCGTATGTTTCTGATTTTTCTACTATTTGATATGATTTTTATAAGATAGCAGTTATGGGGTTGAAATCATCAACTCGGAAATCAAATCGGAAATTGGAAAAATAAAGGCTAGGATCAATTGTGTAGATGTTTGGGATGATTTTTGGTGTGGATTAAAAACCATGAAAATGAATTTGGATTGAGTTTTGGGTATTTTGGAGATTGAAAAATTGCCCAAACAGTACCCCCTCGAACAGGCCGAATCGATTCGGGTCTAGGCCTAATCGATTCGCCTAAGGGGATCTGTAAAGCTATCTCGAGCCGAATCTACTCCAATTTAGACCGAATCGATTCGCCATTAAGGACCTGCTTGCAGAACACTTTCTGAATCGATTCTGATTGGGGGCCGAATGGATTCGCAATTGGGGAGAATCGATTCGCTTTGGTCAGATTTGCCAGCTTTCTCCTCTTAAGAGTATGGGGAGTTAAATTACAATTTGGGGACTTATATGGGGGACCTTTGTTATGATATCGGGACTCCTAAATGATGGTTTTGAAGGTTAGTAAACCTTTAAATGAAAGAAAAGGCCTTGGATTGGGGTAGGGCATAATACGGGGAACGAACATAGTTAACGTTCGGGACGAACAAAATTTGAAAGAGAGAGTTCGGCTATCATTGAGCATAAGTATGTAGGTGTTTGAATGTATGTGAGTTGAATAGATCTTTGGGATTAATGGTCATCGCTAGATGTAATTGGCTATAATGGCCATATATATATATTCGGGGATGAATATATATATATATATATACTATGTGATTAAAGTATATATCTGATATGATGTAGATGACTTTTGAAAACGTAAAGATAAATGATTTTCATAAATAATAATTTATGGATACACACCTCTCTAAATCGCTATCATAAGGTAAGTTGCGTGCGTATGATGAATCCCTCTGGCTAATGAATGAAGGGTGGATATAGTCCTAGGCCATATGAGCGATTATTATATATTTACGGAGCTGGTTAGGTGATTCTGGGTGTGGTCATGACTATCCCGCAAGCATATGGCTGCTTCCCGACGTTTCGGTAGGTTCTCAGGTTGTCTTGTTTGATAGGCCCTGAAAGATGATAGCCATTTAGGGGCGCGTCCAGTGGGGAAACCCGGAGGGACGGTCTTAGATATGTTAAAGCAATTCATGATAATGAATTGGATTTAAATACATTTCCCGGATGGAAGAAGGGAAATAGGATAAACGATTTGGCTTCGGATACACTTCCCGGATGGAAGAAGGGAAATGGAAGCATGTGATATGATAAAAGCATTTTTATGATAATAAAAATGGCTTTTAAATACATTTCCTAGATATAATAAGGGAAATGGGATATTATGGAACAGAAAAGCATTTTTATAATAAAAAAAAAATTGGGTTTAAATACATTTCCTGGACATAAGAAAGGAAATGGAAAGTTTTGAGATAAAAATAAAAAGTATTGATAAATACTTTGTATATGAATCCTCAGTCTGGGATTTAGATCCGGATGTGTATTATAAAGATGAAATTGAATTGGTAAATCTCAGTTCGGGAGATATTATCCGGATGTATATTGTAAGATGTATATAAAAAAATGAATATGTTATGGATGTTAATATATAAGTATGTATTTATACTTTAGTTTTGTGCTACGGGCTTAATGGATCTCTACCATTAACCCTGCCAAGTAGTAGTGTCTCGGGGGGATTCCCTGTTTGGATTTCGCGAAACACCCCACGCACGAACTTAGCGCAGTGTTGATAATGGAGAGAAGTTTAGCCCTTCGTGCTCGGGTTGTAGTGGTTTCTAGTAGACGGGAGTATTAGATTAGTTAGGCACGGTAGCTTAACTAGAATGTTAAGTGCGTTAGGTGTACACTGTTAGAGGAGAGGTGAGGGGTATCTCATGGGAGTGCGACACCAATTTAAATATGAGATAAAAAAATCTATTTTTGTAAACAATAAAGCATTTATGCACTTGCAAAATATTTTCAAACTCGGGCTCTAACCCGTTTATCTTCCTTTCCTTTCTTGCTATATATATATATATATATATATATATATATAGGTGTCCAGACACAGGGACGCCTGGATGGCACTTCTTTCGAGTCAGACGTCAGCTGCAGCAGCTATGGATGCTTGCAGGTTCTCGATAGACGCTTTCATTATTCTACTCTAGATAGGAGGTATTGTATACACATTTGGGCCAATGGCCCAATTGCATTTATTTATTCTTTTAGTACAGTATTCGATATGGTTGTATATTTTAACCGAGTGTTCGGTTATTTTGTTTCATTTCAGTTTCATTTACGCAAACTGTGTCGATGTTTTAATTGTAATTGTGTAAAAAGAGTAGTTAAGTAAAATTTTTGACGCCAGCCTAATAGGTTATTAGTAATTAAATGGATTTTTTACGGTGATGCTAAGAATGATCCGTATGAGACTCCTGTTTTAATTTGATATAGGAGTGATCGCCCGGTATTTTATTAGGCGGGTTGTCACAGATGGTATCAGAGCATCAGGTTCTAGTGTCCTTAGGATTCTGTGCGGAAGTACTACGCTTTCACCGTTGCTCTCGATTTGATATAGAGCCTCGGGATTAGGATTGTTGATTTCTCTTGTGAGATTTCGTTCTCCTTCCATAGTATAGGATTATGTAAATCTTTTATGCGCTAGTTAGAGAATCATGTGCGGGGCTTAGATGGCGGCAGGAGGTGGGGCTTAGTTGGAGCTATAAGGTTGAAGTTCTAAGGACTAGTAAGATGATTGTATGGAGCAGGGTAAAGTGGTTATTATGAGTTTTACCTCAATGAAGGAGGTATATTTGGTGTGACTAAATAAAGTCGCGGTGTTCATTAGCCCTAGACTCGTGTGTGTAATTTGAGTTTTGTGGCGATTTCGATAACATTATATCATGTATGCCTATGTGTTTTTCGCGATAGCGGAGTTTTGTTTTCCTCCATTATCCATAAAGGCGGGTGTTGATATTTTGCATATATATACATATCTGGATTGGGGTACTCGTTTTATATGTTTATACGAGTATGGTAATATGGTGAGCATAATATGTTATTGGTTGATCAGAGCGATATCATGCTAATGATGGCAAGACTATCGTGTCCGCAGTTCCAGGGTGGAACGGGTTGGGGTTGCGATATCTCACCTAGATACAGGTTAAGTTCGCCTTTATTATGTGCATAGATGAGACTTCGATGAGCAGAGGTTTCATTATCATGATTTGAGTATGTGGCGACCTTATAGATATGATTTGAGGTGTGCCGGATTATTGTTGAACTGTAAGTTTAAGCTCATTATTGATTGCGCAGAGACTGAGTGTAGTGAGATGCGCTTAGTGGTGTGGCTCCTAGTTATATATAGGAGTTCAGACCACCCTTTTTTTGGAAAAGGGGATAGGGTTATCCTGATTGCATGTTTCAAATAACGGACCTCCATGACCGACAAAGTTAGGTAGGAGTGTGTGGAGGGGTTCCTTGTTTGGATTTCTCTTTGCGAGACGCTCCACACATGAATCTTAACGGCGTCGGGAGCGGAGAGATTTTATTGGAAAAGGGGTAACGCAAAGACCATAGTATTGTTAGGATGTAAGTTAGTAGAGTTAGTGGCGCGGAGGTTAGGAGAATTGAATTTCGCGGGTTGGGAGGAACCATGTGTGAGTATTACGCCGAGGAAAGAAAACCGTTATTGGGAGAGAGTGTTACGTGTCAGACGTTCATAATGGATGTGCAGATGTGCACGGGTTAGAAAGGTGTATGGGCACCTTAGCGAGTTGGTTTATATACCGCCTGAAATAGATGGGGCGTAGTATATAAAGTTGAAGCTTTGCGAGATGTAAAGAGGTAATTATAGACTCGTTTCTCCTTTTGGAAATAAGAGAAGCCATCGGAGTAACGCGTCATTGTTATGTGTTAAGGGTAGAGATTTAGATGAGCTTATAGTGAAGCTATTATGGTTGAGTACACCTTGAGGTAGGTAGAATATGGTAAGGGACCAACGTGTTAGCACCTTTTGATTTTGGGGGTACTAATATGTAGTGGGATTTGTGTTCCTAGTTTGGTGATGTGGGTTGTATCCGAATTTCGAGGACGAAATTCCGTTGTAAGCGGGGGAGTATGTAACAACCCGTCCTTTTGGGAGACAATTAAATTCCATAATTTAGTATAAATTGGAATTTGGAGGAATTATCATGAATAGTGATTTTTGGGATTTTCGAGGATTAGATGATTATCGATGGGTGATATGTTTACTTTTGGGATTAAGTAAATGAATTGGAGTACTTTAATAATATGTCGCCATTGGGTAAAGCAACAGAAGAAAATATTTTAATGGGAATACCGCATTTATTTATTTTGGGTTGAAATAGTGATTTGCGGTCAAGTACCTCGGATGGGAATTCGACTGCGCCGTGAGTCTTGAAATGTCCGAGATAGTCGGAAAAGAGTGTACGATTATCGAAATTGACTTTCAAGGAATTTTAGGGTTAAAAAGGGCTCGTAATTGAGTAAACGAGTCGTTTTTGGGTTTTAGGGGTTAAAACCCTTTTTCTTCCTATATAAAGAGGGAGAGGGGAAAGAAAAGAGAGAAGAGAGAGAGGAGGAGAGAAAATAAGAGAAAAGGGGGAACTCCGACAGACTCGACTCGGGATCGTCGAATTTTATCCACGAGGCAAGTGTTTACTTGCTTTATTTCATTTTGTGCAATTATCTCATATCATAGTTGGTAAAAATATGATTTTTGGGTTAGAACCCTTAAAATAAATTTGGGAAAATTGGATATGAGTTTACATATTGATGTAATGTAGACTCTTAATGATTTCTAGTGTCAAAACCATGTTAATGGAGTGTAAGATTGAATTGAAATGGGAGAAATGCCAAAACTAGGTTTGTATGGTTTTAGGGTTTTAATCTAAGGTAAATGGTTTAATACCCTAAAATAATTGATGTGTTAGTTGTAAAACATAGATTAGATGTTTATTGAGTTGTTGGATGAGGTTAAAAACAACAAAAATGGTGAAAAATTTGGGATTTTGGGGAAGATGATATATAGTAAATCCGTAGCTTGTGGGGCCATTTCGGCCAGGAAGAGAATTGATTTAGCTCTTGGCCAAAACAAAAACATTGTAGATCTTTTCGATATGGTCGTGTGGGCACTAGCCGCGTATTTTTCTGATTTTTCTACGATTTGATATGATTTTTATAAGATAGCAGTTCCGAGGTTGAAATCATCAACTCGGAAATCAAAGCGGAAATTTGAAAAATAAAGGCTAGGATCAATTGTGTAGATGTTTGGGATGATTTTTGGTGTAGATTAAAAACCATGAAAATGAATTTGGATTGATTTTTGGGTATTTTGGAGATTGAAAAATTGCCCAAACAGTGCCCCTCGAACAGGCTGAATCGATTCGGGTCTAGGCTGAATCGATTCGCCTAAGGGGATCGGTAAATCTGTCTCGGGCTGAGTCGATTCGAATTTAGACCGAATCGATTCTCCATTAAGGACCTACTTGCAGAACACTTTTCGAATCGATTCGGATTGGGGGCCGAATCGATTCGCCTACCCAAATCGATTCGCAATTGGGGCTAATCGATTCTCTTTTGTCAGATTTGCGAGTTTTCTCCTTTTAAGAGTATAGGGAGTTAAATTACAATTTGGGGACTTATATGGGAGACCCTAGTTATGATATCGGGACTCCTAAACGATGGTTTTGAGGGTTAGTAGACCTTTAAATGAAAGAAAAGGCATTGGATTGGGGTAGGGCATAATACGGGGAACGAACATAGTTAACGTTCGGGGCGAACAAAATTTGAAAGAGAGAGTTCGGCTATCATTGAGCATAAGTATCTAGGTGTTTGAATGTATGTGAGTTGAATACATCTTGGTGAAACCTAGGAAGTGATTTCTAGGGATTTATATCTTTGGGATTAATGGTCATCGCTAGATGTAATTGGCAATAATGGCCATATATATATATATATATATACTATGTGATTAAAGTATATATCTGATATGAGGTAGATGACTTTTGAAAATGTAAAGATAAATGTTTTCAAAAGGGAAAGATAAATGATTTTCATAAATAATAATTTATGGATACACACCTCTCTAAATCGCTATCATAAGGGAAGTTGCGTGCGTATGGTGAAGCCCCCTGGCTAATGAATGTAGGGTGGATATAGTCCTAGGCCATATGAGCGATTATTATATGTTTACTGCGCTGGTTAGGTGATTCTGGGTGTGGTCATGACTATCCCGCAGGCATATGGCCGCTCCTCGACGTTTCGGTAGGTTCTCAGGTTGTCTTGTTTGATAGGCCCTAGAAGATGATATCCATTTAGGGGCGCGTCCAGTGGGGAATCCCGGAGGAACGGTCTTAGATATGTTAAAGCAATTCATGATAATGAATTGGCTTTAAATACATTTCCCGGATGGAAGAAGGGAAATGGAAGCATGTGATATGATAAAAGCATTTTTATGATAATAAAAATGGGTTTTAAATACATTTTCTGGATATAAGAAGGGAAATGGGATATTATGGAACAGAAAAACATTTTTATAATAATAAAATTGGCTTTTAAATACATTTCCTGGACATAAGAAAGGAAATGGAAAGTTTTGAGATAAAAATGGAAAGTATTAATAAATACTTTGTATATGAATCCTCAGTCCGGGAGATAGATCCGGATGTGTATTATAAAGATGAAATTGAATTGGTAAACCTCAGTCGGGGATATATTATTCGGATGTATATTGTAAGATGTATATAAAAAAAATGAATATGTTATGGATGTTAATATATAAGTATGTATTTATACTTTAGTTTTGTGCTACGGGCTTAATGGATCTCTACCATTAACCCTGCCATGTAGTAGTGTATCGGGGGGATTCCCTATTTGGATTTCGCGAAACACCCCATGCACGAACTTAGCGCAGTGTTGAGAATGGAGACAAGTTTAGCCCTTAGTGATCGGGTTGTAGTGGTTTCTAGTAGATGGGGGTATTAGATTAGTTAGGCAGGGTAACTTAACTAGAATGTTAAGTGCGTTAGGTGTGCACTGTTAGAGGATAGGTGAGGGGTATCTCATGGGAGTGCGATACCAATTTAAATATGAGAAAAAAAATCTATTTTTGTAAAAAATAAAGCATTTATGCACTTGCAAAATATTTTCAAACTCGGGCTCTGACCCGTTTATCTACCTTTCCTTTATTGCTATATATATATATATACTATATAGGTGTCCAGACATAGGGACGCCTGGATGGCACTTATTTCGAGTCAGACGTCAGCTGCAGTAGCTGTGGATGCGTGCAGGTTCTTGATAGACGCTTTCATTATTGTACTCTAGATAGAAGGTACTGCATACACATTCGGGCCAATAGCCCAATTGCATTTATTTATTCTTTTAGTACAGTATTCGATATGGTTGTATATTTTGATCGAGTGTTCGGTTATTTTATTTCATTTCAGTTTCATTTAAGCAAATTGTGTGGATGTTTTAATTGTAATTGTGTAAAAAGAGTAGTTAAGTAAAAATTTTGATGCCAGCCTAATAGGTTATTAGTAATTAAATGGATTTTCGACAGTGATGCTAAGAATGATCCCTATGAGGCTCCTGTTTTAATTTGATATAGGAGTGGTCGCCCGGTATTTTATTAGGCAGGTTGTCACATATTGTATCAGAGCATCAGGTTCTTGTGTCCTTAGGAATCTGTGCGGACGTACTACACTTTCAGCATTGCTCTCGATTTGATATAGAGCCTCAGGATTAGTATTGTTGATTTCTATTGTGATATTTCATTCTCTTGCCATAGTATAAGATTATGTAAATCTTTTGTGCGCTCGTTCGAGAATCGTGTGCGGGGTTTGGATGGCGGCAGGAGGTGGGGCTTAGTTGGAGATATAAGGTTGAAGCTTGTAGTGGAATTTCCTTCTAACGGAGAAGTCCTGAGAACTAGTAAGATGATTGTATGGAGCAGGTTAAAGTGGTTATTATGAGTTTTACCTCAATGAAGGAGGTATATTTTGTGTGACTAAATAAAGTCGTGGTGTTCGTTAGCCCTAGACTCGTGTGCGTAATTTGAGTTTTGTGGTTATTTCGATAACATTATATCATGTATGCCTATGTGTTTTCCGCGGTAGCGGAGTTTTGTTTTCCTCCATTCTCCATAAAGGCGGGTGTTGATATTTTGCATATATATAAATATCTGGATTGGGGTACCCGTTTTATATTTGTATACGAGTATGGTAATATGGTGAGCATAATATGTTATTGGTTGATCGGAGCGATAGCAGGCTAATGATGGCAAGACTATCGTGTCCGCAGTTCCAGGGTTGAACGGGTTAGGGTTGCGATATCTCACCTAGATACAGGTTGAGTTCTCCTTTATTATGTGCATAGATGAGACTTCGATGAGCAGAGGTTTCATTATCGTGATTTGAGTATGTGGAGACCTTATAGATATGATTTGAGGTGTGCCGGATTATTATTGAACTGTAAGTTTAAGCTCATTGTTGATTGCGCAGAGACTGAGTGTAGTGAGATGCGCTTAGTGGTGTGGCTCCTAGTTACATATAGGAGTTCAGACCACCCTTTTTTTGGAAAAGGGGATAGGGTTATCCCGATTGCATGTTTCAAATAACGGACCTCCATGACCGACAAAGTTAAGTAGGAGTGTGTGGAGGGGTTCCTTATTTGGATTTCGCTTTACGAGACGCTCCACACATGAATCTTAACGGCGTCGGGAGCGGAGAGATTTTATATGATGTAAGGACGTGGGTTTTGTTGATAAGTCTTATAGTTTGGATGAGCCACTATAGACTATGAGCCATGTGATGATGGTATACTCACGGAAATGTTGTGATATGGAAAAGCACTAAAGTGGTACTCTCGCCACAAGTGGGTGGGTGAAGTAGCACTTAGAGAAATTGATTTGAGGATAATAGCCAGGCCTTAATGAAAAGGCAAATTTTGAGAAAATATGTTTTGGGTATGTTGTACGTAGTGCTTTTACAGAAAGTGGGAACTTCGATTAGTTAGATTTCCTTTTGGCTTGGGCGGGAGGATAGAATAGTAGGAATGCGTTCATAGGTTAGCGTGGTAGGATTTAGGACGTCCCGCTGGCGTGCCTTAGGTCGTTATATCTCGATGACCGACAACGCGAGGGAGTAGTGTAACGGGAGGATTTCTTTTTTGGATTTAGCTTTTGCGAGATGTCCCACGCATGAAACCAAGCAAATATCGGAAGTTGAGAGAGGCCTTGGGCACTAGAGATATACTTAGGATTATACTAGTTTCGCGTAAGTAGGGTAATGCATAGACTGTAGTATTGTTAGGATGTAAGTTAGTAGAGTTAGTGGCGCCGAGGTTAGGAGAATTGAATTTCGCGGGTTGGGAGGAACCATGTGTGAGTATTACGCCGAGGAAAGAAAACCGTTATTGGGAGAGAGTGTAACGTGTCAGACGTTCATAATGGATGTGCAGATGTGCACGGGTTAGAAAGGTGTATGGGCACCTTAGCGAGTTGGTTTATATACCTCCTGAAATAGAAGGGGCGTAGTATATAAAGTTGAAGCTTTGCGAGATGTAAAGCGGTAATTATAGACTCATTTCTCCTTTTGGCAATAAGAGAAGCCATCGGAGTAACGCATCGTTGTTATGTGTTAAGGGTAGAGATTTAGATGAGCTTATAGTGAAGCTATTATGGTTGAGTACACCTTGAGGTAGGTAGAATATGGTAAGGGACCAACGTGTTAGCACCTTTTGATTTTGGGGGTACTAATATGTAGTGGGATTTGTGATCCTAGTTTGGTGATGTGGGTTGTATCCGAATTTCGAGGACGAAATTCCGTTGTAAGCGGGGGAGTATGTAACAACCCGTCCTTTTGGGAGACAATTAAATTCCATAATTTAGTATAAATTGGAATTTGGAGGAATTATCATGAATAGTGATTTTTGGGATTTTCGAGGATTAGATGATTATCGATGGGTGATATGTTTACTTTTGGGATTAAGTAAATGAATTGGAGTACTTTAATAATATGTCGCCGTTGGGTAAAGCGACAGAAGAAAATATTTTAATGGGAATACCGCATTTATTTATTTTGGGTTGAAATAGTGATTTGCGGTCAAGTACCTCGAATGGGAATTCGACTGCGCCGTGAGTCTCGAAATGTCCGAGATAGTCGGAAAAGAGTGTCCGATTGTCGAAATTGAGTAAACGAGTCGTTTTCGGGTTTTAAGGGTTAAAACCCTTTTTCTTCCTATATAAAGAGGGAGAGGGGAAAGAAAAGAGAAAGAAAAGAGAGAAGAGAGAGAGGAGGAGAGAAAAGAGGAGAAAAGGGGGAACTCCGATAGACTCGACTCGGGATCGTCGGATTTTATCCACGAGGCAAGTGTTTACTTGCTTTACTTCATTTTGTGCAATTATCTCATATCATAGTTGGTAAAAATATGATTTTTGGGTTAGAACCCTTAAAATAAATTTATGAAAATTGGATATGATTTTACATATTGATGTAATGTAGACTCTTAATGATTTCTAGTGTTAAAACCATGTTAATGGAGTGTAAGATTGAATTGAAATGGGAGAAATGCCAAAACTAGGTTTTTATGGTTTTACGGTTTTAATCTAAAGTAAATGGTTTAATACCCTAAAATAATTGATGTGTTAGTTGTAAAGCATATATTAGATGTTTATTGAGTTGTTGGATGAGGTTAAAAACATCAAAAATGGAGAAAAATGGAGTTTGGGATTTTGGGGAAGATGATGAATAGTAAACTCGTAGCTTGTGGGGCCATTTTGTCCAGGAAGCGAATTGATTTAGCTCTTGACGAAAACACAAAAATTGTAGATATTTTCTATACGGTCGCGTGGACGCTAACCGCGAATTTTTCTGATTTTTCTACGATTTGATATGATTTTTATAAGATAGAGGTTCCGGGGTTGAAATCATCAACTCGGAAATCAAATCGGAAATTGGAAAAATAAGGGCTAGGATCAATTGTGTAGATGTTTGGGATGATTTTTGGTGTAGATTAAAAACCATGAAAATGAATTTGGATTGAGTTTTGGGTATTTTGGAGATTGAAAAATTGCCCAAACCGTGCCCCTCGAACAGGCCGAATCGATTCGGGTCTAGGCCGAATCGATTCGCCTAAGGGGATCTGTAAAGCTGTCTCAGGCCGAATTGATTCGAATTTAGACCGAATCGATTCTCCATTAAGGACCTGCTTACAGAACACTTTCCGAATTGATTCGGATTGGGGGCCGAATCGATTCGCCTACCCGAATCGATTCGCAATTGGGGCGAATCGATTCGCTTTCGTCAGATTTGCCAGTTTTCTCCTCTTACGAGTATGGGGAGTTAAATTACAATATGGGTACTTATATGGGGGACCCTAGTTATGATATCGAGACTCCTAAATTATGGTTTTGAGGGTTAGTAAACCTTTAAATGAAAGAAAAGGCCTTGGATTGGGGTAGGGCATAATACGGGGAACGAACATAGTTAACGTTCGGGACGAACAAAATTTGAAAGAGAGAGTTCGGCAATCATTGAGCATAAGTATGTATGTGAGTTGAATACATCTTGGTGATACCTAGGAAGTGATTTCTAGGGATTTATATCTTTGGGATTAATGGTCATCGCTAGATGTAATTGGCAATTATGGCCATATATATATATTCGGGGATGAATATATGATATATATATATACACACTATGTGATTAAAGTATATATCTGATATGAGGTAGATGACTTTTGAAAATGTAAAGATAAATGTTTTCAAAAGGGAAAGATAAATGATTTTCATAAATAATAATTTATGGATACACACCTCTCTAAATCGCTATCATAAGGGAAGTTGCGTACGTATGGTGAAACCCCCTGGCTAATGAATGCATGGTGGATATAGTCCTAGGGCATATGAGCGATTATTATATGTTTACTGCGCTGGTTAGCTAATTCTGGGTGTGGTCATGACTATCCCGCAGGCATATGGCCGCTTCCCGACGTTTCGGTAGGTTCTCAGGTTGTCTTGTTTGATAGGCCCTGAAAGATGATAGCCATTTAGGGGCGCGTCCAGTGGGGAAACCCGGAGGGACGGTCTTAAATATGTTAAATCAATTCATGATAATGAATTACTTTAAATACATTTCCCGGATGGAAGAAGGGAAATGGGATAAACGATTTGACTTCAGATACACTTCCCGGATGGAAGAAGGGGAATGGAAGCATGTGATATGATAAAATCATTTTTGTGATAATAAAAATGGCTTTTAAATACATTTCCTGAATATAAGAAGGGAAATGGGATATTATGGAACAAAAAAGCATTTTTATAGTAATAAAATTGGCTTTTAAATACATTTCCTGGACATAAGAAAGGAAATGGAAAGTTTTGAGATAAAAAATGGAAAGTATTGATAAATACTTTGTATATGAATCCTCAGTCCGGGAGATAGATCCGTATGTGTATAAAAAGATGAAATTGAATTGGTAAACCTCAGTCTGGGAGATATTATCCGGATGTATATTGTAAGACGTATATAAAAAAATGAATATGTTATGGATGTTAATATATAAGTATGTATTTATACTTTAGTTTTGTTCTATGGGATTAATGGATCTCTACCATTAACCCTACCAAGTAGTAGTGTATCGGGAGGGTTCCTTGTTTGGATTTCGCTTCGCGAGACACCCCTCGTACCAACTTAGCGCAGTGTTGAGAATGGAGAGAAGTTTAGCCCTTAGTGCTCGGGTTGTAGTTGTTTCTAGTAGACGGGGGTATTAGATTAGTTAGGTAGGGTAGCTTAACTAGAATGTTAAGTGCGTTAGGTGTGCACTGTTAGAGGAGAGGTGAGGGGTATCTCATGGGAGTGCGATACCAATTTAAATATGAGATAAAAAATCTATTTTTGTAAAAAATAAAGCATTTATGTACTTACAAAATATTTTCAATCTCGGGCTCTGGCCCGTTTATCTACCTTTCTTTTCTTGCTATGATATATATATATACTATATAGGTGTCCAGACACAGGGATGCCTGGATGGCACTTCTTTCGAGTCAGACGTCAGCTGCAGCAGCTGTGGATGCGTGCAGGTTCTCGATAGACGCTTTCATTATTGTACTCTAGATAGGAGGTACTGTATACACATTCGGGCCAATGGCCCAATTGCATTTATTTATTCTTTTAGTACAGTATTCGATATGGTTGTATATTTTGATTGAGTGTTCTATTATTTCATTTCATTTCAGTTTCATTTACGCAAACTGTGTGGATGTTTTAATTGTAATTGTGTAAAAAGAGTAGTTAAGTAAAATTTTTGACGCCAGACTAATAGGTTATTAGTAATTAAATGGATTTTCGACAGTGATGCTAAGAATGATCCATATGAGACTCATGTTTTAATTCGATATAGGATTGATCTCCCGGTATTTTATTGGGCGGGTTGTCACACCAATTTTGATTCAAATCCGATAATAACAAAGCACTAGAAGAACACAACTTAACGACATTATAAATCTAAATATTGTTTCAATATCGTGTCATGTCATGGACTTTGAATTCATGCTTAAATTGATTAAAAACCAAATTAACATTTATTACAGCCACTGGTCATTACAAATAATTGGAATAATTATTACAAATCTAAAAATTGTTTCAAATTCGGGTTATCATAAAAAATGAAATGATATTCGGTAGGAGCACCCAAGTCATCCACGCTATTGTTTAGACACTTTGGCTCATGTAGGACGATTGACCACGGCTCGTTGTTGATATACTCCGAGTAAAACACTTGCTTGACCTTTTAAAAAGAACAAACAAACATCTCATCGCTTAGGTGTTCGTTGCTCTTCAACTTGGACAAGTAACCCATGATCAAATTGGTGCCAGGATCAACTTTCACTACAACAAAACTTACATTTAGGTATGATTTTCCTACCTACAAAACAAAATTCGTGACTAAATATCAACATGTTCTACGAAATTAATTTCCCAACGAAAAACATTATCTTTAGCAACGAAAATTGAAATTTCGTTGACAATAGTTCCCCAAAAGACTGGCGAAAATTTTTTCCCGCATTTAAGTGTAAGCGTAAATTATTTAGCAACGAAATTAGTATCATTGGCAACGAAATAATTCGTAGTAGTTAATATATTTTTTTTGCAACCAAAAATATTTCGTCGCCTAATATCTAAGTTATTGGGGAATGTTTTTTGTGGTCAAAAAGGTAATTTTTTAAATGAGACTCCCTCTCCCGTACGATCGATCTCATTTTCACATACCGCTCCAAAATCATAACAACATTTGAGATCCTACAAACCCACACGATTTGGAGATATTGTGAGCTCAACTGATCTCGATCGTGGCCGCACTCTCTGTCTCTCACTCAATCAGGTACTCTCTCTCTCTCTCTCTCTCTCTCTCTCTCTGTATATATATATATATATATATATATATATATATTCATCGCTCTACCATTTCTTTATATCATGCGTTTTACATATAGTTCCAATTTTGTTCCGATTAAAATTTTAATTTTGTTCCAATTTTTAATGTGTTTTACATTACGTTTGAGAAATTTTTAATCTCTCCCTGTATTCATCCCCCCAAAATTAAGAAATTTTTAATCTCTCTCTGTATTCGTCGTTCTGTCACAATTTCATCACAATTCAATGAATCAACCGTGTTTGTGGTCCTATTTAGGGTGATAGTTAATACGATTCCTATCACATTACTATGAAAACATAAATAATTTTTTAAAGTTCTAACTGGGGAAGGGTTAATTCGTGACGAGTTATATATTAAAGATTTATTTGTTGAATCCCTAATAAATATATAATACCATTCTTAATTTTTTAAAGCTATATGTTGAAGAGTTGTCAGTTGAATAATTATCTGTTGAAGCCTTAATAAAATATAAATATATAATACGATTCTTAATTTTTAAAAGTTCTAACTCGTGAAACTTGGGTGTTTGATTAACACTCATCAGAATAGAATCATTAATTTTAAAACCAGTTTGAAACTTGCTTCTCCATCGTCCCGTTTTAGTCTCCTTGGAAAATTTTGAACTTTATGTCTAGCTGTATGATCTACGATGAAAACCCATGTTTAATTGTTAATGTTGAGTGTTGCTTTTTAATTAATTAGAGGACTTAGGTCTATGTAGTGGGAACCTAATTAGAAATGTTGTGTTTTGACTTAAGGGCTACCCTATATCCTCCAGTTTTATGGATATTGATTAGTGGTTTTGAATAAACATATTCTGTCTTATGCTCTGGAATATTAGACAACAAAAATATTATATGAAACAATAAATTAACATTTTAATGTGTTTAATTTTCATGTGAACTAGATGGATAAGAGTTTGATGCGAGAAATAAATAGATTTTGTGAAAAGTATGTCTTGGGTGTTAGATCATTCATTCGATTTACGAAGGATCATATGGGACCCAAAAGTTACATTAGGTGCCCATATTGCAATTGTCTTAACATCAATCTAAGAAATATTGATGAAGTGGAAGATCATATTTTCTAAAAAGGTATTTGTACCACCTACACATAATGGGCACATCACGGGGAATGTTCAAATGATATAGTTCATGACGATGTCGATGGTTGGATTGATAATGAAAATGAAGAAGGGGACGAGATGCGAGAAGTGTTGGAAGACATGTAAAAAATGTTTTTCTTTGATGCTTGTCCAGCTGAAGCGTTTGAAACTGGTAATTCTCCAAGGCAAGTTGGTGTCGGGATGAGACAAATTTTAACAAATTATTGAAAGATGCAGAGCGTGAATTATATCCTAGTTGCACGAAATTCTCTGCACTGTCTTTTCTCGTGAAGTTGCTCCACTTGAAAGTGATCAATCACTGGAGTAATAAATCACTCAATATGTTGCTTAAACTGTTAAAAGAAGCTTCCCCAACGGTAAGATGCTTCCAAAGTCAGATTATGAGGTAAGAATCATGTTGCGTGGCTTAGGATTAGGATACGTATTGATTCATGCATGAAAAAATGATTGTTGTTTATTTTGAAAGGAGCTTAAAAATAAACATAAGTGTCCAATATGTGGATAGTCTAGATGGAAGGTTAATGATGATAAGGGTAAACGTATTCCTCACAAAATACTTCGTTACTTTCCACTAAAGCCAAGACTCCAAAGACTATTTATGTCGAGAAAAATGGCTGATGATATGAAGTGGCATAAAGAAAAACGTCTTAAAGATAATGTATTAAGACATCCTTCATATTCTAGTGCATGGATGGATTTTGATGCGGAGGATGAATGGTTTTTTAAGACCCTCGTAATGTAAGGCTTGGCCTAGAAAGTGATGGTTTTAACCCCTTTGGTAACATGCACAACTCATATAGAATGTGCTCGGTAATACTTATGCCATATAACTTGCCGCCTTGGTTAAGTATGAAAGAGTCCTTTTTTATGATGTCGTTACTTATTCCACGACCTCTAGCACCACATAAGGATATGGATGTGTATTTACGGCCATTATTGACGATTTGAATGAGTTATGGGAAGTTGGTGTAGAAACATATTATGCATCCACCAAAATGAATTTTCAGATGCATGCGGCAATTTTGTGGACTATAAATGACTTTTAGGCATATGGTAATTTGTCTAGTTGGAGCACTAAGGGTTATATGGCTTGTCTTACGTGTAACAAAGATACTTTTTCAAAAAGAATAATAAGTAAGATATGTTATATGGACCATCGTCGATATCTAGATCCCAGCCACATATGGAGGAAGAGTAGAAAATTTGATGGTAAGTAAGAGCTCTGATTAAAGCCCATGGACTTAAATGGGGATGATTTGTTGCAAAAATTTAATCATGTCAATGATTATATACCGAGGAAATATTCGGGTAATAAAAAGAGGAAACATACACCTGAAGAGATAAACTGGACAAGAAAAAGAATTTTTTTAATTACCATATTTGAAAACATTAAAACTTCGACATAACCTTGATGTCATGCATATTGAAAAAGATATTTGTGAGAGTGTGCTGGGAACTTTATTAAATACTGAGGGGATAACAAAATACACGTATAAGGAGAGGCAAGATTTGAAGGATGTGAAGATAAGGAAGGAATTACATTTGGAGTAGAATGGGAATACATATATAATGTCGTCAGCATGTTGTACACTTAATAAGTTAGATAAAAAAGGTTTTTGTGAGTTCTTGAAATCGGTGAAGTTTCCATATGCATATGCTTTGAATATCTCACGGTGTGTGAACGTTGGTGATGGTAAGGTATCGAGGTTGAAAAGCCACGATTGTCATGTTTTATTACAATGATTGTTGCCCATTAGGACTCGTAGATATTTGCGCAAGGAAGTATACAGTGCAATAGTTGAGTTGGGGAATTTTTTCAAAGATTTGTGTTGTAAAACACTGGATGTAGAAGAACTGAAGAGGTTGGAGAAATACATTGTTATGATTTTATGCAAACTAGAAATGATTTATCCATCGGCGTTTTTGATATAGTGGTCCACTTAGCTATTCATTTATCGCGTGAGGCTATGCTTGGAGGACCGATGCAATATAGGTGGATATATCTTATTGAAAGGTGTGTCAATATACTCATCATCATATTTTTAGGATTATTTCAACATAGCGCCATGTTTTAAGTCAAACATGACACAAAAAAGTGGGCATTAAGTTAAAATACATCTTTTTTACGTATATTTTTAGATTTAACGTGCGATAATTTCTATAATTGTAAATGCTAATAGGTACTTGGGCACATTAAAGGGTTACATTTGTAATAAATCTTGACCGGAAGGTTTTATATCGGAAGCCTACATCGTTAATGAATGTTTAACATTTTGCTCAATGTACTTTGATGGGATTGAAGCTAAACTCAATCGCTCGGAAAAAAAATTACGACATAGAGGAGCAAGAGGAGGGATTGGATGTATTCTCTTAAAAGGTATGCCCTTTGAGGCATGTACTTCTGACTTTCTCACAACGATTGAGATGGAAATGATGCGGTGGTATGCGTTGAATAATTGCGAGAAAGTGGCTCCATATATAGAGTAAGTTAATAACTGGGAAGTAATCTCGATAAGTATTACTTTTGCAACTACTACAAAGATTATTGTTATAATTATTACCATTGTTAGTGAGCTTATAGAGGAGCTGAAAAAAGAAAGCCCTTCGAATTTAGAAGAGAGAAATCGAAATAATTTCCCTAGCTGGTTTGAAGAACGCGTAAGTTTAAGCAAAGTTATCATAACATAATATTGATGTATATATTTAATTATTTTTTAAGTAATATAATTGGTCTAACTTATATCATTTAAATTTTGTCTTTAATAGATGAAAAGGTTGTACGGACAGAAGTCTTCGGAATGTACTGAGAAACTATATGCATTAGCATGTGGTCCTGACATACGGGAAAACAAGTATAAAAGTTGCATAGTAAACGGAGTTAGATTTCACACTAAAGACCGTGACAATCACAGGAGAAGTCAAAACAGTCGTTTAGTTGTTAAATGACATCATAATGATGAAAAGATAAACTTTTTATGGTATATTGAACAATATTATTGAGTTATAGTATATCAAAGGAAATCGAGTCCTCTTTTTTTAGTGTGACTGGTTTGAAGTTGATAAAAAGAAAAAATTAGGAATACAAATCGATGTTCACTTTACAAGCATCAATGTTAATGGTCGGTGGTACAATAGTGATCCTTATGTGCTAGCCATTCAAGAAAAACAAGTGTTTTTTCTTAATGACACAAAATTGGGGGAAAATTGGCAAGTTGTTCAGGAATTCCATCATAGACACTTGTATGATCTTGGGGTGGAAGAAATGGACACATATGTATCAGAAATGAAAGATTTTATGAACTAGGAAACTGCTTCATCATCAATGGTTTTTGATATTATGGAAGTTGATGTTGGCCAGTTGCAGAGAAACGATGTAGAGGCGGACACCATTGATGCTGAAATTGAAGATATAGACAAATGAGTACTATCGGAAGAAGACATTGTTTCCTTTGATGACGTCGATGATGAAGACGAAACACTTGATGAATATTTTGAAAATGCGAAAGAACTCAAAGTGGTCGAGGATGATGATAGTGATATAGATTGAATTTGTTAATGGAAACTACTTTCTTCAGTTTTATTATGCCGAACTGTTTTTATTTCATGCATAGCATACCATTTGAATATGTTAATGGAATTTAGTTTTATTACTTTTTTCAGTTTTATTACTTTTTTCAATTTTATTATGCCATATTCTTTTTATTTCATACACAGTATATCATTTATATCATTCAATATATACTATATTCCCTAAATTGCTTAAATTACATTAATGTGTGATTTGATGTTCTTTTTCAATATAGCACCAGGAAGACATCTTTGATCAAATAGCACGAAGGAGGCTCCCAAGGGCACCCACAGTTTCCTTGGCGCCCACGGTACGCATAGCTCCCATGGAACCCATGACTGAACACGTAATGATGTAGAATTTGCAAGTATCTCGCCAATAACACAACAAATCAGTACCGGAACCTCCACGAGCCATGCAGGTACAAAAACAAATTTTTAAATGTTTCGAACACTGATTCTACCATTATATGCTAACATTGTTAATTTTCTTTTAAAGCTTCGAATACAGATTCTACCATAACGAAAAAAGTTAGTGGACCCACACGGGGAAAGTGGCTTCAGAAGACGATGAAAGCTATTGGGAAAAAGATGCGTATTGAGAATTCAAAGGAGAAAAATAGGCGACTTGATAAAGAACATTCCGCTAAATTATCTAATGAACTTGGGATTATCATTCGTAACCTAATTCCAGTCCCAACCAAATGGAAAGACCTCACTAAATCTGATAAGACAAAAGTGTTCGACAGACTCAATGTAAGTAATTTCTTATTGAAAAGGGCATTATTACTATTTATATTTACAAGGGTGATAATATGGAAGCCAATCGGTGTTTTGAAGTGTTGTGGGGATATCATTGATCAAATCCCCATCATGAATTCAATGAGACTTGGTAGAAAAAGACTAAGTAAACAAAATAATTGGCTTCCTAAGGTTTTTACAATAAATTACTTAATTTTAGGTCTTATTTGATAATAAAGACACCAATATTTAAGATTGTTTAATATATTTTGCTCAGTCTTGGTGTATTTGTGAACCCATGCATGGGTTTGTGTTGAGTTTGGTAGCGGGGTAGGTACAGGGCAAAGGGTGTGCGTGGGGTGTTTTCAATAAGTAACAATAGAACAGAATGTTAACTTTTTAGCTACTCTAGTGTTTGGAAGTAGCTAGGCTCATTTAATATGTAGTTAAATAAGTTTGTCTCCATCGTACCCCCTTTTAGAATGTAAAGTGTATTGTGTTACCCGTTCCCATACGATTCTTGTTCTAGGTAACATTGGTAGAGCAAACCTAAACCTTGGGTAGATGGATTTCAAGATTTGGAAGGGGCCTCTATAACACAAAGAAGAAGAACACTATCAGGTTCACTGCCAAAATAAAGTACAACTTCCCTTTATAAAGGTGAATAGAGATTTCATCTCTTTTTGCATCGTATATAATGTTAATAGAGCCCTATGTACACACCACTAGGAATGCGTGATTGTTTATGGATTCATAAGCCGGTGGAAATAACTAGAAGATAATTTCTTTCATCATTCGTATAAACCTTGAGCCTCATTTATTTCATGATTGTGGTTGTGATGTTGTGTGGGGTGGGGTGGAGTGATGCATCGATATGATGTTAGTGATGAGGGTGTTGAGGTGTTAGTAGTGGGTGAATCGTAGATCATACATTTGTTTGTTGTAATCAATTTGTAATACGGTGGTGAATGCTAGGTAGGGAGGGACTAGGGATTAGAGAGATGATTGTGAAATATAGCCTATCCTAGAGAATGTATTTTTCACAGCACGAGAGAGTCCCAAAGATTTATGGATGTAGGGTAAGAGAGTTGGAATCGTATCAAAGAGTAAGTTAAATAAGTCAGCCCAGACACCAAGGTGTAGGGAGTAGGATTGGGAATTACACATACCTACATATACATTTTAAGAAACATGCTCCAACTAGCTATAATGAGTTGCAATTAGTTGATAAAAATGGTAAAGTTAGATTCAAACTGCCCAAAATCGAGATGAGATGCAAGATTTATTGGGTGTTGCCAATTTTTCCTTGATAAATCAAATTGTGATGCCTTAGTGATCAAAATAAAAAGACTATTTTGGAAATTTATAAAAACAGTCTTGCAGCAGTGTGAGTGTACTGAAATAAAAGAAACTAAGTAAACGAAAAGACTACAGACACTTACCTTGTTCATAGTGACCCACGCTCCACTTTGGGATAATATGAAAAACAAATATATGTTTTAGCTTTTGACATTGATGTGCCATGATGACTGATTAAGGGTGAAAATTAGCATGTGTCAAAACGCCGATCGTTGTTTTCTGTTCACCGTCTTAATACAAAAACCTGAAATTATGATTATACTCAAAAAGGGAGTATAGCGGCCAAGTCCCGGTATCAAAAATCCACAGAGATGAGTGCTAGAATTTAATGGATTTATTACTTCTCAATAAAAGTGTAAAAGATATTTTGACTAATTAAAAAGAAATAAAAGATAAACTAGGCATGGTTTTATTTAAACTAGATTAACAAAGTAAATAAAAACTATATGTTGCGTCGAATATCCCTCACCCCAAGTTAATTAGTGATATACCCGTTTATATCCTCGGCTTAGATGAGGATTGCCTCCACAACAGACGACCCTACGAGGGGCCTAGTGAAGGGTCGTCCCTACGAGGCCCAGACGACCCTACGAGGGGCCGACCCTCCACCAGGCCCAGACGACCCTACGAGGGGCCGACACCCTACGAGGGGCCGACCCTTCCCCAGGCTCCGGACGACCCTACGAGGGTACAACAGTACGAGGCCAGAATCAAGCCAGACTCACTATCGGAAGAAACTTTGCCCTCGGCCTCGTCTCATAGGCCGAGGGTGACATCATGACAGCGCGTGGTTTGGGACACGCGTGGAACAGTGCGCGTCAGGCTCATATGACACGTGGCAGACCGTTATAACCGAATCACACCCTCACGTGAGGGAATATTATGTCATCATTTGGCATCTACAGGTGTCAACAGGGGATTGGTTAGATCATCATTCACATGCACCATGCTTACTTAGGGGGTACACTACACCCCCCAAGACCTATATATACTTGTCACCTACAACCCTACAAGGGATCGATCCATGAACAGTAGCCCTAGCAAAAAACTCTGCTTGTACACACACAGTAGAGAGAGAGAGAGGGTTATGTGCATTGTATCCAAGGACATTAGTGCCCATACTTAGTGGATCACACACTCACAGTGGATGTAGGCCAAATTGGCTGAACCACTATACATCATTGTCTAATTTCCTCTTATACTCATCCCCTTCTATATACTTATACATCTCTATGGCTGCCATGGCTGTTACTGTTTGAGCTCACTATCACTTATCTGGTGGTGCTAAATCTCAGCATCATCAGTTTGGCGCCGTTTGTGGGAACGAGAAGACATCTCTTCCTTTGTACAGCTTGACCTCACTGGGCACTCTGGTGGTGAACCAACACTCCCCCTGAGAGGAGGTGTTTCACCATTGAAAGAGACCCACTAAGGTTCCCAAGCTAACCAGTATTTTCTTCAGTTCAACTTTTCATAGCTCAAGCACATGGCACCTGAGATTCCACCGCCACCACTTCCCCCGCCGGATGAGGGGGGAAGACCCAGTTCCAGTTAGCCGCCGCCTCAGTCTGAGATGGCTGACGTGGCAGCAGCCCTAAAGTCTCTGGCAGCAAGCCAGCGGATGATGCAGGAGCAGTTCACAGCTCTAAGCCAGAACATACTAAGAGCACCAGGGGTTTCACCTGAGATGATTACTCCGGCAGCAGCTCCAGGACAGCATGAGGCCAGGGGACCACCCCAGGCACCCCGCAAAGACCTTCCACCCCCTCAGCGGCGTAGGGATGTTGCTGACCCCCGGCGTCTACGCCTGGGGAGGCAAGAAAACCCTTGCCCTGAGGATAGGTATGGAGATCTGGAGGGAGAGGAGGCTCCTATAGATTGCTGGGAACCTTACGAGGTCTCCAACAACACTGTGCGACCCCTCCAGGACAGTAGGGGAAAGTGCGGGAGACCGAACCCTGATGATCGCCCAAGAGGCTCTGCTTTTGATCGCTTGAGCAGGGGGTCGGCCTTTGAGAGGCTAGGCCCAGTAAATGACCTAAGAGAGCAGTTGTCCAGGCCAAGGAGTGCTGCAAGATCCAGGAGGGAGGCAGCAGATAGCCGACCCCGAGGACGAGATGATGGCCAAAGGGAAGTAAACAGCCGACACAGGCCTGCTGCAGCAGAACCCTCCGTCCACCTCGGAGAGGCAGCAGGGGATAACATCGGCCAGGCCGACCCTGTGAGGCCCTGGAACGACTCAATCCAGCGGCTAGAGGATAAGATTGGTGATATATTGAAGAGCCGAGACCCACTTCGGAGGGGATACACCATAGGCTCACCCTTTGTGGCAAAGATAGTCAACTTCCCCACGCCATCAAAATTCAAGCCACCTATGGTCACCCCAAGGTATGACGGGAGTACCAACCCCGTCCACCATGTGGAGATGTATCAGTCGGCGGCAGACATATACTCTATCTCAGATGAGATGAGGTGTCGTGCCTTCTCTGGTACCTTGACAGGGGCTGCGCATGTCTGGTACACGTCTCTTCCAAAAAATTCCATTGAAAACTTTAAGCAGATGGCCGACCTGTTCATCCATAATTTTTGCTTTGGGGTGAGGCCATAGAAGAAGACCACCCACCTGCTCTATGTTAAGCAGGGGAAGAGTGAAAGTCTGAGGGACTATATAGCCAGATTCAATAAAGAGAAGCTGGAGGTGGAAGACTATGAGGAGAGCATAGCTATGACAGCCCTGATTGGAGGACTCCAAAAGGGGAAGCTGTTATGGAAGCTTGCTGAAGACCCTCCGAGGACGATGGCCGAGCTGTTGTCAACAGCAGGAAAGGTGATGAACACCGAAGAGGCGATGGCTGCAAAATATGAGGACGAAAGAGGAGGTGTAAGTGGGAGTAAATACCCCAAGAAGAACAAAGAGGGGAAGAAGAGAACCATGGATGATAAGTTTATGGGGTACACCCCTCTGACGGTCAGCTGTGAACAGATCCTCAATGAGATAAAGAGTGACCGGACGCTGAAGTGGCCTGAGAAGCTGAGGGCAGCCCCCGGCAAGAGGAATAAGAACCTGTGGTGCGAATTTCACCAAGATCACGGCCACGTGACGGATAAATGCTTTGCTCTGAAAGACGAGATTGAGAAGATGCTGAAGGAAGGGAAGCTCAGAAAGTACATCGATAAAGCCGACTTCAAGAGGGGCCGAGGGGACGACCCCAGAAAGAAGCGAGTCGATGCCTGCAGAGAAGGTCCTCAAAAAAGAGGGGACGACCCCTCTGATGATGAGGACGACCCTGACCTCCCGCCGAGAGACGACCACGGCCCTGTCAAGAGGCTCAACATGATCTCGCTCGGAGTGGGAATGATCTCCGGGGGACTTGCAGGAGGAGGGTCTGAGGTCGCCGACAGGAAGGCCCATGTGGCTGAAGCAAAGGCATTGACGAAGACGGTGCACGCAACCTCCCTGGAGGTCAAGTCAGAAAAGAGGAAGAAAGTTGATATGGACACACTGATAGTAGAGTTTTCAAGGTTGGACTTCAAAGGCCTCTTAGCCCCACACGATGACCCTCTCGTCATCACTACTAGGGTGCACGGATGCGAGGTGCCGAGGATCTTGGTAGATGGGGGTAGCTCTGCAGATGTCATGTTCTGGCCATGCTTCAAGGCCTTGGGTCTCAGCCGTGCTAGACTCGTCCCCTACCATCATCCACTGATTGGGTTCAGTGGGGAAAGGGTTCACCCCCTTGGGGTATATGAGGCCGACGTGAGGATGGGAGACGAGTGGCTGAGATGGCTCACCAAAAAGGTCAGTTTCTTTTTGATGGATGAGCAGGTGTTTTCGGCCTATAACATCATACTGGGGCGAGTGGTCCTCTAGGGGTTTGAAGCCGTGCCGTCTACGGTCCACCAGATGATCAAATTTCCAACCCCTTATGGGGTGGGGGAAGTTCAAGGAGACCAGACGACGGCGAGAGAATGTTACTACAACTCCGCTGAAGAGAGGGAGGCACACAAGAGGGTTACAACCACTTATAATATTGATACCCTAGACCCCAGAGATGAAACGAAGCTGAAAAAAGGAGAGGCTGCGGAAGAGGTAGAATCCATCATCCTCGATGAGGATGACACGGAAAAAACCGTCCAAGTTGGCAAGTCTCTGAAGCCCAAAATCAAGGAAGACCTCATTAAACTGCTGAGGAGAAGGTGAAGTGTCTTCGCCTGGAGTCATGTAGATATGCCAGGGATTGACCCTGAAATCATGTGCCACAAGCTCAATGTGGTAGAGGGAGTGAAGCCGGTGAAGCAGAAGAGGAGAATTTACTCCAGAGAAAAATATGAGGTCATCAGGGACGAGGTCAAAAAATTAGAAGACGCTGAATTTATCAGAGAGGTCATCTACCCTGAATGGCTGTCCAATGCAGTCATTGTCCCAAAGGCCAACGGGAAGTGGCGGATGTGTGTGGACTTCACAGACCTCAACAAGCACTGCCCCAAAGACAGCTTCCCTCTCCCCCGCATTGACCAGATGGTAGACGCTACTGCAGGCCACGAGCTCATGAGTTTTATGGATGCCTACTCAGGGTACAACCAGATCTTCATGAACCCTGAAGACTCGGAGAGGACTGCCTTCATCACTGACAAGGGTACATACTGCTATAGGGTCATGCCCTTCGGTCTAAAAAACGCGGGGGCAATGTACCAGCGCCTCATAAATAAAATGTTCGAAGACCAAATTGGGAAGTCTATGGAGGTCTACGTGGATGACATGATGACCAAGAGTTTGAAAGCAGAGGATCATGTGGCAGACCTGGAGAGGACCTTTAATATGATGGACAAGTACCAGATGAAGCTTAATCCGGGCAAATGTGTCTTCGGGGTCGGAGCGGGGAAGTTCTTGGGGTTCATTGTCAATCAAAGAGGCATCGAGGCCAATCCTGAAAAGATAAAGGCCCTTATTGAGATGAAGACCCCCAAGTCCATCAAAGACGTTCAGAGGCTCACAGGGAGAGTGGCTGCCTTGAACAGATTTGTGTCGAGGGCTACAGACAGGTGTCTACCATTTTTCAAGATCCTCAGGAAGGCCTTTGAATGGAGTGAAGAGTGTGATGAGGCTTTCAAGGAGCTAAAATCATACTTAGGGTCTCCCTTGCTGCTGTCACGACCCGTACAGGGTGAACGACTTTACGTGTACCTCGCCGTCTCAGAGTCTACCATCAGCGCAGCCATTGTGAGAGACGAGGATGGTATACAGAAGCCTGTATACTTTAACAGCAAGGCACTCCAGGGGGCAGAGCAAAGATACCCGAGGATGGAAAAGTTGGCCTACGCCTTGATCCATGCCTAAAGGAAGATGAAACCGTACTTCCAGTCCCATACTATGGTCATCCTTACTGGCTCTCCTCTTAGGCAGGTCCTACACAAGCCTGAAAAATCAGGAAGGCTAATGACCTGGGCTATAGAGCTGGGGGAGTTCGATATTGTGTATCAGCCTAGGACAGCCATTAAGGGGCAGGCATTGGCAGACTTCGTGGCTGAGTTCACCTGGGAAGATGATGAGGACGAGGGTGAGACCCTCGAGAAGACGGATACAGAAGACGGACCCGCAGACACACCCGCAGATAGGGCTGAGACGAGCACCGCTAGAAGGAAAGCAACTGAAAACGAAGAGGGAAGATACATCTTTAGACAGGGGTCCCTCTCTGAGGGAAATTTTTCAGAAGGAAAGACTCCGTGGAGCCTCTTCGTTGATGGATCCTCCTGTGATAGCGGAAGTGGTGCTGGACTGATAGTGTCAGCACCCGACGGCACAGACATCGAGTACGCCCTAAGGTTCAATTTCAAAGCCTCCAACAATGAGGCTGAGTATGAGGCCTTGATAGCTGGCCTTTCCTTGGCCAAATCCCTTAGTGTCGGCCAAATTTTGGTTCACAGTGATTCAAGGCTGGTGGTGAATCAGATACTAGGAGCCTATGAGGCCAAAGACGAGAGGATGGCTAGGTATCTTGAGAAGGTGGGGACATTGCTAAAAAACTTTAAAGAAGTGAAATTCAAGAGGATACCTAGGCTCGACCATGGCCGTGTTGACGCCCTTGCAAGGTTGGCCTCAGCTACTAGGACAGACATAAGGAGGACAGTCCCGGTAGAAATCTTGCTTCGACCAACTATTGAAGACGACGAGGGAACACTTGGCATTTACATGAATGTTTCTCAACAACCTTCATGGATGGACCCTCTGATCAGATACATTAAAGGGGGAGAGATGCCAGAAGCAAGCCAAGAGAGTAAGAAGCTAAGATACAGGGCTGCAAAGTTCACTGTCATCGGAGACACGCTGTACAAAAAGGGGTTTCTGCTCCCCTTACTTAGGTGTGTGCATCCCTCAGAAGTCCCTTCCATTTTGCAAGACGTGCATGAAGGGTCGTGCTCAAGCCACATTGGGGGTAGATCCTTGGCAAAGAGGGTGATCACCCAAGGCTACTGGTGGCCGACCTTGGGGAAAGATGCTGTCGCATACGTTAAAAAGTGTGATAAATGTCAAAGATTTGCTACCATCCCTCACCAACCTCATCAGCCCCTTACCTCCATTACATCCCCATGGCCGTTTGCAGTGTGGGGGATTGACCTGGTAGGACCCTTACCGAGGGCAGTCAATAACTATCGGTTCCTCATCATAGCAATTGACTACTTTTCAAAGTGGGTAGAGGCCGAGCCAATGGTCACGATCACGGAGCAGAAGACCTTCCAGTTCATCTGGAAAAATGTGATATGCAGATATGGTCTACCCAACACCCTCATCTCGGATAACGGGACCCAGTTCAAGAATGCCTCTCTGCAGAAGTACTGTGAGAGGGTAAGTATCAAACAATTTTTCTCCACCCCAGGCCGACCTCAGGCCAATGGGCAAACCGAAGTTACGAACAGAACAATCTTAGATGGGATTAAGAAGAGGCTTGAGGAGGCAAAAGGGAGATGGGTCGAGGAGTTATATGCCGTGCTGTGGGCATACAGGACGACAGTGAGGACCTCCACCGGGGAGACCCCATTCATGCTATCATATGGATCAGAAGCCGTCATCCCCACCGAGATTGAGTTTCCTACGCATAGAGTCCAAATGTACGACCCCCAGGGAAATACGGAAGAGAGGAGACTTGACCTGGACTTGATTGAGGAAAGAAGGGAGGATGCCGAGATAAGGCAGGCTTCCTACCAACAGAGGACCGCAAGGTTCTATAATCAGAGGGTGAAACAGAGGCCCATCGCAGTGGGGGACTTGGTCCTCAAGAAGACTTGGCAAAAGCCCAACAAGCTTCACCCTAATTGGCATGGCCCATATAGGGTCATCGATGAAGTCATCCCTGGGACCTACAGTCTAGAAAACCTAGAGGGAGAACCTTTTTCAAACCCCTGGAATGCAGATCATTTGAGGAAATACTATCAGTAGTGTTGTAAGGTCTTGAAAGTCCATAATTGTAATGAGAGTTGCTCCAACAGAACACTCGAAAAATTAATGAGAAATATCAGTGTTTCCTTCATCTTGTTGTCAGTCCTAGCATGCATGGAAACATCTACAGAAATCCATTAAATTGGAAAGTTGATCCCTCGGCTATAATGGGGACCAGTGGAGGGGACGACCCCGCCACTGTCCTCAAGAAAGACGAGGGAAGACTTTTGTTAAAATCCATTAAATTGGAAAGTTGATCCCTCGGCTATAATGGGGACCAGTGGAGGGGACGACCCCACCATTGTCCTCAAGAAAGACGAGGGAAGACAAATCCATTAAATTGGTAAGTTGATCCCTCGGCTATAATGGGGACCAGTGGGGGGGACGACCCCACCACTGTCCTCAAGAAAGACGAGGGAAGACTTTAAAATCCATTAATTTGGAAAGTTGATCCCTCGGCTATAATGGGGACCAGTGGAGGGGACGACCCCACCACTGTCCTCAAGAAAGACGAGGGAAGACTTTAAAATCCATTAATTTGGAAAGTTGATCCCTCGGCTATAATGGGGACCAGTGGAGGGGACGACCCCACCACTGTCCTCAAAAAAGACGAGGGAAGACATTAAAATCCATTAATTTGGAAAGTTGATCCCTCGGCTATAATGGGGACTAGTGGAGGGGACGACCCCACCACTGTCCTCAAAAAAGACGAGGGAAGACATTAAAATCCATTAATTTGGAAAGTTGATCCCTCGGCTATAATGGGGACCAGTGGAGGGGACGACCCCGCCACTGTCCTCAAGAAAGACGAGGGAAGACTTTTGTTAAAATCCATTAATTTGGAAAGTTGATTCCTCGGCTATAATGGGGACCAGTGGAGGGGACGACCCCGCCACTATCCTCAAGAAAGACGAGGGAAGACTTTTGTTAAAATCCATTAAATTGGAAAGTTGATCCCTCGGCTATAATGGGGACCAGAGGAGGGGACGACCCCACCACTGTCCTCAAGAAAGACGAGGGAAGACAAATCCATTAAATTGGTAAGTTGATCCCTCGGCTATAATGGGGACCAGTGGGGGGGACGACCCCACCACTGTCTCAAGAAAGACGAGGGAAGACTTTAAAATCCATTAATTTGGAAAGTTGATCCCTCGGCTATAATGGGGACCAGTGGAGGGGACGACCCCACCACTGTCCTCAAAAAAGACGAGGGAAGACATTAAAATCCATTAATTTGGAAAGTTGATCCCTCGGCTATAATGGGGACCAGTGGAGGGGACGACCCCACCACTGTCCTCAAAAAAGACGAGGGAAGACATTAAAATCCATTAATTTGGAAAGTTGATCCCTCGGCTATAATGGGGACCAGTGGAGGGAACGACCCCACCACTGTCCTCAAGAAAGACGAGGGTAGACTTTATTTAAAACCATTAAACTGGTTATTTGAACCCTCGGCTATAATGAGGACAGATGAGGAGACGACCCCACATTGGTCCTCAAAAAAGACGAGGGAGGGGTTAGTAGCATCATCATCAACAAAGAAGCAAATTAGCAAGGAACAAACCATAGAAGAATTAAATATGGAAGACAGTTGAAGAAGAGACGATGATATTAATAAAAATCTGATACAAAATATTAAGTGTTTTACAAAGCCATTGAACAAAAATACACTTGAAGGGTATGGGCTACAGGCAGCCACCCTATGGGACGACATCAGAGGGCAGGGCCTCAACATCAATGGGAATGGTCTCCTCAGTTACCAGCACCGGATGATCTTCAGATGTACCGACCCCTTCGATCTGGACTTGGGACTCCACTTGGTTGAGGGCCTCGGCAATTAGGGGGTCGTCCAATTGAACACCCTCCAGTGAAGGGCGAACAGAGGAGACGACATCGCCAAATTTGAGGACGACCCATCGGCAGGCCTTCCTAATCCCCCTTTCTAGATATTCAAGGCCGAAGCCCTGAAATTCATCTGAAGTCTTGTATGCCTCAACAGCATCAGCCTCAGCTTTCTTGATGGCTGCTTCCAGATCAGTCTTATGCTGGGCCTCCAGGTTGATCAGAGCCTCATCCCTATCCTTGATGATCAAGTCCTTGGCTTGCAGGTCGGCATCGTGCTGCCTCATCAGCTCATCTAGGACCCTAGCATGCTCGGTCCTAGCACTCTCAAGCTCAGCCCTCGCAGTATCAAGCTCAGTCTTTGCTGTATCTAGCTCTGCCTGCAACTCAGCCTCATGTTGAATGGCCCTCTCAGCTTCGTGAAACTTTTGTTGATTCTCGACCATCCACTTGGTGGCTAAGGTCAAGGCACAAACAGACTGCAAGAAAAAATGAACAAACATCAAGATGGGCCGAGGGAACAGTTAGTGAGAATGAAATTAAAGGTTAAGACCAATACCTGAGCAAGGGAGTGCAGACCGTAGTCGTACACTTTGGCTGGAGGCATCTTTGCCAAGAACTCGAAGTCAGAGGCCGACGGTGCAGAGAACATCGAGGCCTTGGCTGCCCTCAGGTTGGCAATAAGAGATGAGGGGTCGGCCCTCAGATGGGATAGATTTTTAGACCAAAAGGCCCCCATGCTGGACGAAGAGGTCGTCCCCTCAGAGGCTTCGACCCTTGCCCTCGTCCTAGGATCAGGCCGATGCTCAACAGGAGCCTCAGGCTCCTTCCTTTTGTGGCTATCGGCTGTCGGCTCAACAACCGTCGGCCCTGAGGCCCTCGTCTTCTTTGGAGCTTGTTGAGGCTCCTTCCCCTTCTTCTTTGACAAACCAGCAAGAAGGCTTGGGGCAGTCATTTCCCAGAGGTAGTCTGGTGTACCTGCAGGACGACCTGATAAGAGGACGACATGTCAAAAAAGTTCAGAGATAAAGAGAGAACACTTCAAAAATAAGTAAATAAGAGAAAATGTTCAGTGTAACTCACATAGTTCTGTCAGAGGGCCGACCCTCAGACCAGCTTCTTTAAGGAATCGAGGGGTCATCAAATCTTCGAACTTTGGGATCTCACCCTCTCTCCCTAGTCCCCTCAGATACTCAACAATATCCCTTTCCTCCAGGCTAAGTCCGGGGTCTGACCTAGCTTTCATGAAGGGATTAGACCATTTGTTAGGGACCCTCGGAGCATCGGCAGAAGGGGACGCCTCGGCGGAGCACTCCCACGCCCCAGATATGAAGAAGAATCTCTTTTTCCAATCATGATTGGAAGTTTGAGCCACGTGGAGAAGTTTCTTCTCAGACCTTCTCGCTCCTAGATGATAATATCCGGGCTGTTTAGATGAAGAGGTGATATTATAGCAAGCCAAGAATACGTCGGACGAGGGCTCATCAGTCAAAGAATTTTTCCACAAGGAAATGTAACCCAGAATCGTCCTCCAAGAGTTGGATGGAAGTTGAGAGTGGGAGACGCCCAGAGCCGACAGAATATCTACAATGGCAGGGTGGAAGGGAAGTCTGACACTTACTTTGAACATTTGCTCGTAGACTGCAACCTCTCCCTCTTCACCCTCAAAAACCCTCTCAGCCTCAGAGGGAACCCTCATAGTTACCCCAGAGGGCACTCCGTAAATATGCCTCCATATCAGAAGGTCCCTATCCCTAACAGAGGAGATAAAGGACGAGGCATGGGAGGTATCAACCTCATCATCTATATCATCGTCCTCGTCCTCATCTCCTTCCCCCTCATCACCTGCAGGAGGACCCTGAGGAAAAGCCACTTGGAAGGCATCGGGGGATAGGGTTGTCACAGGGACAGCCTCAGAGGGGATCGTACCCTCGGCCTCTCGGGGAGGGCTAAGATCAGACGTGTCCCTTCTACCAGACGTCCCGGCACCAGTTGGAGAGAAGGTTCTCTCGTCCATTTCACTTGGTTTGGGAGTGTCGGCTGGACGAGACGACGACCCGCAAGACTCTGAGGGTTCAGATGGTCTTATGGTGGCAAGAGGAATGGGAAAGATGGGTCGTACCCAATTAGGGTCGGCCCCTCGTCTCCTCTCTTCCTCTTCCTCTATTCGTCTGATCTCGGCAAAGAGTTTTTCTCTCAAGGGTGGGAATTCAGACACTAGGTTGTAAAGCCTCCTAAGCATTAAAGGGAAGACCCTACACTTAGAGAAATTATACTAGACTTGGCTAATTCAACTACAAACACTTGGGGGATTGACCAAATTTGACTTTTGGATTAAACAAAGAACTCAAAGGTTTTCGTCAAGAACGTTCAAAGAACCAGTGACCGGAGAAGACACCGGAAAAAGCTATGGGGTAACTCAAAAGGAAGTGCCGCCCTACGACCCTAAAAAACAAACAGAAATGAAGACAAAAGAAAACGCTGGGTGAAAGAGGTTACCTGATGAGGAGAGGGCAAGAACGCTGCTGAGACCTGGGAAATCGGAGGCTAAAATGGCAATGGGAACTGGTTCTAGAGATAAAAATAGGCTTGGGCGCGAAGAAGAAGAAGAAGAAGAAGGAGAGAGATTTTGAAAATCTCTTAAATACTTTGGTAATGATTGGACCCGTTTACCAAGAAGGGTATAATTAGGGCACAAGGCCCCAAGTGTACTACGCAGCCGCCATGACCTTGGGAACTGAAACAGCAATGAGTATCTGCCTAGGTGTCACTCATCTAACTGGTCATACATGCATCTCATTTAAAACACTATCCCTCAGCCATCTCAGCAGCACCTATGGCTAAGGGCTGGGGGGTGATTGATATACCCGTTTATATCCTCGGCTTAGATGAGGATTGCCTCCACAACGGACGACCCTACGAGGGGCCTGGTGAAGGGTCGACCCTACGAGGCCCAGACGACCCTACGAGGGGCCGACCCTTCACCAGGCCCAGACGACCCTACGAGGGGCCGACCCTCCACCAGGCTCCAGACGACCCTACGAGGGGCCGACCCTTCCCCAGGCTCCGGACGACCCTACGAGGGTACGACAGTACGAGGCCAGAATCAAGCCAGACTCACTACGGGAAGAAACTTTGCCCTCGGCCTCATCTCATAGGCCGAGGGTGACATCATGACAGTGCGTGGTTTGGGACACGCGTGGAACAGTGCGCGTCAGGCTCATATGACACGTGGCAGACCGTTATAACCGAATCACACCCTCACGTGAGGGAATATTATGTCATCATTTGGCATCTACAGGTGTCAACAGGGGATTGGTTAGATCATCATTCACATGCACCATGCTTACTTAGGGGGTACACTACACCCCCCAAGACCTATATATACTTGTCACCTACAACCCTACAAGGGATCGATCCATGAACAGTAGCCCTAGCAAAAAACTCTGCTTGTACACACACAGTAGAGAGAGAGAGAGGGTTATGTGCATTGTATCCAAGGCCATTAGTGCCCATACTTAGTGGATCACACACTCACAGTGGATGTAGGCCAAATTGGCTGAACCACTATACATCATTGTCTAATTTCCTCTTATACTCATCCCCTTCTATATACTTATACATCTCTATGGCTGCCATGGCTGTTACTGTTTGAGCTCACTATCACTTATCTGGTGGTGCTAAATCTCAGCATCATCAATTAGTATAAAATGGTTACATGGGTCGACGAGTTATTAAGATTGCGTCTCGTTTCATCAATTAACCAAATCAAGAGTTGTCACACCCCTAAATTCACATAAAAGTCTAATAAGATTTTGGCGTCAACAAATACCCCGAAAATTACGCACACAAGATCGTAAATACGGAGCATACATGATATACCCTGTTAAAACTCCTAGGCCCAATAACTAGGACAACCCACTCGAAATAAAAACATAAACGCCATCACCAAATCGAAGCAACACATCAACCCGAAGTGAGTTCAATCTGACACAACCTAAATTAAACTAGCCACTAAACATAATTAAAGATGTTAATTAAATCACCTAATTAATTAAGCAACCACAACTAATTAAATTAACAACTAAAATTAACTAGACATGGAAATAAATGGAAAGGAAATAAATCTAGGGCATAAAGCCTAAAATAGAGGAAGATGATAATGAATAGTATCCACTTACATTAATGGGTGTCAAACCAAGAAGAAAATGGAGGAGAGGACAATTTCCACAAAAAACCCCAAATGCTCTCCAAAACCCTAACCTAAACGTATTTATACTAAGTTACAAAAAAGAAATAAAAGAAAAGTAAAAAGAAATGAAAAGCGGGTTTAAGTTTAAATTAATATAAAAAAGAAAAGGAAAAATAAAATAAAAGTAGAAAAGGAAGTTAGCAACAAAAAGTAGTCGGCCAAAGTAAAGGGGACCGGTCGTTCGGGTCCCAAACCGGTCGATCGCGTGAACAGGAATAATGGCCACTGGAATCGCACCAAGGAAAATCAATGAAACCCGATCGACCGGCGCTGGCAGTAAGCCCCACGCATTTTTTTTGCACAATAGTAGCAACCCATGGCTTCCATGGTTGCACAAGCCGAAACCACAAATCGCAGTAGCAAAACTCACAGCAAAATCGTGCGCGTGGCCCAAGACCCAACTACATTCGGAATAAACCAAGGACCCACCTTAGTTGAGACCTTGAAAAGCTCCATCAAAAATGGCCAAATCCATGGAAATGTCAAAGTGGGTACTCCAAAACCCGAGTCAATTAACCCACAACTAGTTCAACAAGCGACCCAAGCTCCAATTTCGGACGCAAAGCTCGAATTTAGGATGAAACCAAAACCCGAGCACAATCCTGGGACAAAAGAAAATCGCCCAAGGAAGCTCCTACAAAATGAAAGAAAAAAGGACATAGATGGAAATAAATAGATTGTTAATACATTAATAAAATAATAATAATAAATAAAGTCTTATATTTCTTCCCCGATTAAAGGTCAATGTTTCCTTCGTTCGGACTCCGATTCGAGCACTGTTCACATCCACACTAAGCTTATCCCGAGGGCTACAACTTTTGTGAAGCCTTTGGTCAAAGATACCAAAGTGTAAATTACAAAAATGCCCCTGAACATGCGAATCGCGACGAAACTTTATTGGAACGCGCTTAAACTTCATACTAAGCACCATAACACCTATAAAAGCACAATAATACCTAAAATAACATGTTAGTATATAAAACAGAGGTTTTCTGATTAATGAGCATATTTATAGCAATTACGGTACCCGAGGGGGCTAAAATGCCTAAGTTCGAGGGTATAAATGTGCAATATTCGATACGAATCACACCCCCTAACTTACTCATTGCTAATCCCTAGTAATGAAATTCAAAGCAAGAAGAACAATAAGAAAATCAAAAAATAGGAGATATATACAAAAGCGATAAAAAAGATAAGGCCACTTTCGCGGGCGAACGAATCCATTTAGCGTATGCAATAAGCCGTTAAACCCCTAGGTTACCATAGTGGACGAGTGTCATCTCGTGAGGGTTTTCAGGGATGAAACCCACAAACATCATATGATTTCCTCAAAATATGCCTAATCACATGCGACAAAACCAACAATAATGAAAAAGATTTCAAACATGTTATTAGCAAAGTGAACTAATTCATGCAAAAGTCTGTATTATTAACATTATAGAATGAACTTCGTTAAATTGAAACGTTAAAATGTGGGAGGGGAGAGAGCACATGCAAAGTATGATTTGGCAAAAACTTATATAAGCCGGATAATAAATATTAAAGCATTCAAAAATCAATCCTCACGGGAATTACGCTCATTAAACGAATTCACTCAAAACAGGGAAGTAACACACGGAACATGCGGGAATATAGAGTAAATGTAAAAGAAAACTAGGCTGCACACATGTCACAAATGAAGAACGCTATATAGAAAATGAGAAACTGTAATCTCAATGAAAGATACCGCTCATTAAAGGAGGCGAAATGTATTTTCACAGATTATCAAAACTATTTTGACTTTTGAATTAAATGCACCCTAAGATCACATAGGACTTGTATAGGGTTGTAATGTAGGTTAGGCTAGGGTACGAAACGAAGGATATATGTACGCATTCAAAGTGTTCGGAGATGAAAACTCGGGATAATGAAAATGCGGGCAATTTCAAAAATTGGAAAATACAATCGATAAAAGGCATTGAATATAACAATGGGGAGAGTAAACAAAGATTATTGAACACTATACACAACATACTCTTTTATTTTATTTTCTTCTTTTTTTCCACTTTTTCTTAGGTTTTCTTCTTTCTCTTTTTCTTATCTTTTTCACTTCTTTCTTTTCTTTACTTTTCACACTCTCACATACCGAAATTGCAACCACAAAGCAAGAACAACATTCAATCCCAAGTCACATTCCAAACAAAGGTATGGAAGGTAATATGTATGTTATATAACTCCAATGTGGAGTTGGTATGGGATTTAGGGCTATGAAACGAAAGGTTATATTTAGGCTCAAAGGGGTTGACGAGGGGAAACTTATAAGGTGAGGTCAAGGTCAATATGGGTGATATAACAAATATTGCCTATGATCATTTCATAAAATTTACGCAATTCTCGAGTCAAAACAATATATGAAAATCATGCTCAAGTAACATATTTCAAGATATAAACTCAATGAACGATCAATGAAAGAATAGAGAGATTACCAACGACTGTAACGTTTTCAAAGAGGAAAGAGAAGTGTATAACTCTCACAAACGACGAAAAGCCCAAAGCTCACTAGGTTTAAGTATATAGAATGCAACAAAAGATTATCGAGTTATGAAAATCTTAAACCAAATCAATAAAGCAAGAAAAGTGCATGTGCTCATGGGAGTAAAGTTTAATTCATGAAGTTATTCATAATATCAATAATTGAGGACTAAAGTCTAATAACTTCTAAAATTGATAACATGCATCATTGAGTTGTCTATTGTATTGGGCAATTATAAAAATTAATCATTGGAAACAAAGGCAAAATGCCTAACAAAGGAGAAAAAAAAGAAAGAAAATCTTTCTGAAATTTTGAATTTTTTTACAAGAAAAGCATGTTTGGAAAGAACATATAATCAAATCAAAGAAACTACCAATGAATGGATAGAATATCTCACACCCCCTAACTTAAAACCTGACATTGTCCTCAATGTTAATTAAGAACCAAGTTAAAGAGAGGAAAAGAGCGATATTACCCATAAAGGAGCGATGTCGTGAAAGAACAAGTTCAATGATTCTACAAAATATGTTAGTACCAAGCATAGCAAAAACAAATAACAAAAAACTTAACTAATTACACTAGACAAAAAGTAAGAAAAAATAAAAATAAAAATAAGAAAAACTAAAACTAAAACTAACTATTTACAACCTACAATTTTAACTTCTAACTAACTATACACTAGAAGTTGAAATTTTTTAGGGTCCACCTAAAACACGATTTGTCGTTGAAAGATTCACGGCAGACCCTCTCTCTCATGCATGCCTCCCGAAAAATAATAATTTCGTTTGAACAACGAAAGGCATGTGTAAGGTGTAAGAAATGAACCATCCCCAATTAAAAAATTTGGCGGGAGGATGGGGGATTTGGATAAGACGGGTGACAAATACACATGGAGGCCAAGAAAAATTGAGTCATCTCCCAAGTATTTTGAAATTGGAATGGGAGGGGGATCATAAGGAGGCAAAGATGCCTTTATGGAAAGCAACTTGAGCAACTACTCCTCGTCAGAGAAAGGGTTGGACATTTTAAAGTTCGGCACCGATTCATATGGTACTTGTGATGGTGTGATAACGGAGAATGAAAAGGGGGAGGAAGGAAATTCTAACTCAAGAGATGAGTTATCATCACTCGAAGTTGGAATTTCGAAGGAGATAGGATCATTTTCAATGAAACTTTCTTATTTGGGATCCAAAGACGAAATCATTTCATTACGAATTGATATTACTGTAACAACCCGAGATTTTTGGGACAATAATTTATATATTTTTGGGAGAAATAAATATTATTTTAATTGGAGAAGAATTCAATTGGCATTGAGGTCAAAATTTAAAGGTGTTAGAAAGTGTTTCGAATGGCAATTCTGAGGGTGTAGTTGTTTCCGGAAGGGTCGAGAAAGTTGAAATGACTGTACCTGGGGTCTATTTGGGTGCCAAAATATTTTGGGTTCGTTCGGCTCGAATTAAAGTTACTGAGTCATTTAAAGTGTGTATTATCATTTAAGTTGTGTATTTTGGGAGACAAGTATTATTAAGCCTATGGGAGAAACAATTCTCCTTAGAGAGAAAGAGAAAGAAAGAGAGAAATGGAGAGAAGAAGAAAAGAAGAAGAAGAAGAAGAAGAAGAAGAAGAAAAAGAGGAGAAAAGTGGAATTTTCGGCCATTACGCGATCTCGAGGAGGATTCAGACCCTACAAACTTGAGGTAAGTGGTTAAACTTGCAAAATAATTGTTATGTATCATTTATTTCATGATTTGTGGATCAAAATTGTGAATTTTGGGTTGAATATGTAAAACCTAAATTTTAGGTAAAATCTTAGATTTGTTGTGTATAAAATGGATTTAAGGTTATAAAATAGTTGGGATGAGTTAACAATGAATTTTGATGTAATATATATGTTTGGGTTGGATAGAAATGGTTGGAAGATGATTAAAATGATTTTTAGGTATTTTGGGTCTATGGAGAAAACAACCCTTTCATAGCTTGCTAACCAAACTGAATCGATTCGCCCCTTTCGAATCGATTCGGTAGGAAGCATACTTACAGGTCTTTGGAGACGAATCAATTCGCTGTGAGATTGAATCGATTCGGAGGGGCCAAATCGATTCAAAAATGAGGCTATTTTTTAGAGATTTTTCTAGAGTGAGTTTCGTCCGGTTTCGTTTGAGTTTGTCAATTGGGAACCTCTATAGGAATTATGAGAAGTGTGTTTTGGAGACTTTTAGTGAGTTTCCCTTATAGGAAATTATTGTAGTCATATTGACTTAATTCGAGAGAATATCGATTAGGGAATATCGTATCGACTAAGTGGGGAAGCCCACTATCATTAAGAATTCTATGTGGAGATAATTATGGGCTTATAAGCGAGAGTTAAGATGCACTTAATGATAATGGATTTTAGTATTAAATCCCAAATGGGATAATTTTAAAGATACATATGATTGATTGAACCATATTATGGATTGAGAATTATAAATGCCGATCGATGTGCATATGGATATAGGGAATATCCTTAACATAAATAGAAATGAGAGACGATTCATATAAATAGAAGTGAGGTGTGAACTTCAAGTGAGAAATAGCATAGTGTATACTAAGTGGGGAAGTATGTGAGTTATTGACAAAAAGTATATCGAGAGTAAAATATACGAAATATGATATTATTTTAACTACGCTTAAGAGCGTACTATGGATATGAAATAGTGTGATATATATACCTTATGTGATGGTATATATTTATATGTTGTGATGATGTATGTATATCTTATGTGAATGATATATATATAAGTGAAGCATACCCCTTCTTTGCTATCATAGGGAAGTTGCGCGATGAGGGTGAGCACCCTGGCTCGATGAGCAGAGTGTGGATATTCTCCAGGCCATAGCGTCCATTTATTATTGTATGATTTTTATTAGGGGTGAGACGTGGTGGGTATGTTTCGTATCATTGCCGGGGAGGAACTATGGTCGTTTCCCGTACGTGTAGATTGGTTGTTTTATCACGACAGTGTGATAATAGTCCGATATATGGTAACCTGGGATAAAGTGAGTAATTCCTGGAAGATGATAGTATTGAGAACATGCATCCTCGAGTTATAGCTCGTTGGGATTGTTATTCTTATACTGGTGTGCTTAGTACTTTGGGTATTGAGGGATTAACGGACCTCAACGACCAGCATTACCAAGGAGTAGTGTATCGGTGGGTTCCTTGTTTGGATTTTTCTTGCGAGATGTCCCACGCACGAAACGCAGTGTAATGTTGGGAGTGAGGAGAAGTTAGTCCTTACTGCTCATATTTATATTAATCTTATATATCTCGACGATCGACAGTGTCAAGGAGTAGTGTATCGGGGGGTTCCTTGTTTGGATTTCGCTTGCGAGATGTCCGACGCACGAAACGTCGTGCACTGTTGAGAATTGGGAATAATAAATTAATTAATTTGGTAATAAGAATTTTGGGTTATACGCGTCATGCGTTTAGGGCATAATGAATCTTAATAATCAATACTGCCAGGAGTAGTGTATCGGGGGGGTTCCTTGTTTTGATTTCGCTTACGAGACGTCCCACGCACGAAACGCAGTGTAGAATTGAGAATTGGGAGAAGTTTAGTCCTTAGCACTTGGATGCTAATAACTCATTTATATATTTTTATATATACGATAATGGCATAACTAGAATATGAGAAATTCTAGTAAGAAAATGTTTATGTATACTTTATATGTTAAGTAAGTGAATGAATAATTAAGATCGATGATATTAGATATTGAAGGATTATGTGTTAGATAGAATTTAGATGAGTATCAATTGGGTTTAAGTTAGATTAAATTGCCTAGATGGATTTGGGCATTTATTTGGAGATCATGTGCATAAGTTTAGTTGCGCGGTTTAGTTGAGAGGTGAGTTGGAATTTTATGGAGAGTGCGACTCCACTTTAATCATGTCATAATGCATTTATAATTATTATGCATTTTAATGCACTTGATATAAAATGTTTTCACACCTCGGGCTCTGACCCATTTATATTTTCTTGCTATGAACATATATTGTATTATTCTAGGTGTTCCTCCGCAAGGACGCCATTGATGTTCTCCTTCCAGTGTATTCGTGGAGCTGTGGCAGTAGCAGACTGTTGAGGCATTTTGTTATAGTCGATTTCTATCTTTTGTGTATCTATATTAGGATTCAGTTTGTATATCGGGTTTATACCCAAGTGTTGTAGAGTAGCACTTTTATATTTTTTTCTCAGATTATTATACTGTTTGTGGCCCGACAACATATTCGGGTATTTTACTTCGTACATTGTGTTGTATTCTTTTTATATTATTGAGCTTGGGTGTGTCCCTTTGCATAATTAAATGTTATGTCATCAGTTGGTTGTGGCATGATTTGTTTTAACAAGGTTTTAAAATAAAAAAAATTTGACACCCTCTTTTTGTGATGATGGGTTGTCAGCCGTGTTTATTTTATAATCGTCAGTTGATGCTAAGAATGATCCACTTGTGATTCTTAATTATTTTAGTACTGGGTTGGCCACCCGTTATTATTTTGAGCGGGTTGTCACAGATGGTATCAAAGCATCAGGCTCTAGTGTCTTTAGGATCTATGTTATTTACTGCGATCTTCCAAAAGCGTTCTTGATTTAGAGCCTTATTATTAGGACTGTTGTGTTCATACGTTCATATTTCTTCTGTGATGAGAAAACATTTGAAAGGCATTCTGATACAATTGTTCTTGTTTCAGATGCCACCGAAGAGAAGTCGTTCAGGCAGGGAAAATAAAGGGGCTGAGAGTGTGGAACCCCAAATGCCTCAAAGGACAATGACTACAGATGCAGTTGCCAGTATTGTGGCACAAGCAGTAACTGCTGCCATTTCTGCGATGGCACAGCAACCTGCAGTTCAAGCAGCCATAAAACCCATTCAGGACCATCTTTGTGGGAAAGTGTGCGGGAAGATTTTAGTAAGGGGAATCCTCCAGAGTTCTCAGGGAGAGTTGAAGCGATGGCTACAAGTCGATGGAAGAATAGTATGCAAAGGCACCTTCGTATGGTTGAGTGTAGTGAGGTGCAGAAGTAATTTTTAGCCACCTTTAAGTTGAAGGGTGCAGCTCTCCAATGGTGGGAGTCCGTCACCACATCTGAATAGAGAGATACATTACCCATAACAGATTTTTGGAAACTTTTTGATCGAAGGTATTTCTCTTCCGCGATTCAGAAGGAAGTGAGGTGGAAACTGATGCATGTGTTACAAGGTAATATAACGGTGGCCGAGTATGAAGAAGAATTTACTCGATTGGTGAATTTAGTACCTCATGGGGTAAATACTGAAGAGAAGTGTATATCAAAGTTCATGCGAGGTTTAAATGGGAAAATTCGGCAGCTTGTTAGGGAACCCAGTGTTAGTGACTTTCGTCGAGGTAGTGAATGCGGCACTGTTGCCGTGCCACGAATATCGCCTTCGTTCACAAGGGGGTAAGAACTTTGGAGATTTGGGTTCATCAAGTAGGTTTGGTAATGAGAATACCAGTAATGCCAGAGAGTGTAATCCGAAATATAGAGGATCGCAACAGCGTTATGTTCCTCAAGATGGGCAGAGAGGATTTACGGGTAGATGTTTCTTTTGTAAGGAAATAGGTCATAGAAAGAGATATTGTCCTAAAAGAAGTAAAGGACCACGTTCTGAGGAAGCTTTGGATGTGTATCCCCTACAGCAGATTCGAGGCCATTTTAGGCCAGGGGACTTTGTGTGGGAACCCAATGATAAGGAGAGGAAATCGGACTAGTGAGGTATGATGTAAGTTATCTTCCTTTGTGAATAAGATTATACAATATGAAGTTTTGGGAATATCGTATGGGAGATAGATATGAGAGGGTAGTTCTATAACCCTATTATGTATGGAATGACCCGAAAGGGAATTTTGAGCAAGTGAGGCTCCTATGTTATTATCTTTTGAGAGAATAGATTAGTATGTAATGTGCTCAAAGGGAGCTATGATCTTGTTATGAATGTAAGAATTGTTATATGTGTTAAGTAGTAATGATAAAACTACTTCTATTTATAGTCATGTTAGACTTATATAATTGTTTTATTCCAGTTATGGAAGATCCTAGTAAATGGCAATATATATTAATATGATGTGAGAGATTATTTCTGAAAAGAATTCAGAATTTTGCGGACTATTGTGGGGCAAGACATTTAGCTCATAATTATGCTAATTTTGTGAGATATATGTTGTTAGGTGTATGATGATTGTTAAAACCTTGTGTCATGGGCATAAGGTATTTTATATAAATGTCGAAACACATAAACCGTTTTTAAAATAAACTGTTTTCAAAATAAAACTTTTTTTATAGGCCTTTGGGCCATGTTAAAATAATTTATACAAAAATATTTTTTAAACTCTAGTCCTGATTTAACAAACTCTCAATCCCCGACGTCGCTACATATTAGTGTATTGGGAGGGTTCCTTGTTTGGATTTCTCTTCCGAGACCTCCCCCGCATGAAAGTAGCGAATATCAGGAATTGAGAGGAGTTAAATCTTTGGACCTTTCAAAATTTTTATATTATTAGTATGTTAGTGTAATTCATTATATTTGGAATGGTGGAACTTTTGAGGCAAGAGAAGCCTAATTGTGTTTATATGAGCAGAGCTCGAATAAAGGGTGTATGGGCGCCCTAGTAGTTAAAAAAAATTTATAATAAATTAAAATAATTCGTCGTGAGTAGTGGGAGGTTTGGGTATAGTGTTAGTAAGGATAAGTGTAGTAGAAACTAGTTGGGCTTTGGAGTATTAGGCTTAGCTAAATTTCGAGGACGAAATTCTTGTAAGTGGGGAAGTCTGTAACAACTCGAGATTTTCGAGACAATAATTTATCTATTTTTGGGAGAAATAAATATTGTTTTAATTGGAGAAGAATTCAATTGGCATCGAGGTCAAAATTTAAAGGTGTTAGAAAGTGTTTCGAATGGCAATTCTGAGGGTGTAGTCGTTTCCGGAAGGGTCGAGAAAGTCGAAATTACTGTACTTGGGGTCTATTTGGGTGCCGAAATACTTTAGGTTCGTTTGGCTCGAATTAAAGCTATCAAGTCATTTAAAGTGTGTATTATCATTTAAGTTGTGTATTTTGGGAGACAAGGCTTATTAAGCCTACGGGAGAAACAATTCTCCTTAGAGAACAAGAGAAAGAAAGAGAGAAACAGAGAGAAGAAGAAAAAAAGAAGAAAAAGAGGAGAAAGTGGAATTTCCGGCCATTACGCGATCTCGAGTAAGATTCGGACCCTACGAACTTGAGCCAAGTGGTTAAACTTGCTAAATAATTGTTGTGTATCATTTATTTCATGATTTGTGGATCAAAATTGTGAATTTTGGGTTGAATATGTAAAACCTAGATTTTGGGTAAAATCTTAGATTTGTTGTGTTTAAAATGGATTTGAGGTTATAAAATAGTTGGGATGAGTTATACAATGAATTTTGATGTAATACATATGTTTGGGTTGGATAGAAATGGTTGGAAGATGATTAATATGATTTTTAGGTATTTTGGGTCTATGGAGAAAACAACCCTTTCATAGCTTGCTAACCAAACTGAATGGATTCGCCCCTTTCGAATCGATTTGGTAGCAAGCAGACTTACAGGTCTTTGGGGCCGAATTGATTCGCTGTTAGACCAAATCAATTCGGAGGGGCCAAATTGATTCGGAAATGAGGCCGTTTTTGAGAGGTTTTTGTGGAGTGAGTTTCGTCCGATTTCATTTGAGTTTGTCGATTGGGAACCTCTACAGGAGTTATGAGAAGTGTGTTTTGGAGACTTTTAGTGAGTTTTCCTTATAGGAAATTGTTGTAGTCCTATTGTCTTAATTCGAGAGAATATCGATTAGGGAATATCGTATCGACTAAGTGGGGAAGCCCACTATCATTAAGAATTCTGTGTGGAGATAATTATGGCTTATAAGCGAGAGTTAGGATGCGCTTAATGATAATGGATTTTAGTATTAAATCCCAAATGGGATAATTTTAAAGATACATATGATTGATTGAACCATATTATGGATTGGGAATTATAAATGTCGATCGATGGGCATTGGATATAGGGAATATCCTTAACATAAATAGAATTGAGAGACGATTCCTATAAATAAAAGTGAGGTGTGAACTTCAAGTGAGAAATAACATAGTGTATGTTAAGTGGGGAAGTATGTGAGTTATTGACAAATAGTATATCAAGAGTAAAATACAGGAAATATGATATTATTTTAACTACGCTTAAGAGCGTACTATGGATATGAAATAGTGTGATATATATACCTTATGTGATGGTATATATTTATATGTCGTGATGATGTATGTATATCTTATGTGAATGATATATATATATAAGTGAAGCATACCCCCTCTTTGCTATCATAGGGAAGTTGAGCGATGAGGGTGAGCACCCTGGCTCGATGAGCAGAGTGTGGATATTCCCCAGGACATAGCGTCTATTTATTATTGTATGATTTTTATTAGGGGTGAGACATGGTGGGTATGTTTCGTCTCATTGCCAGGGAGGAACTATGGCCGCTTCCCGTACGCGTAGATTGGTTGTTTTACCATGGCGGTGTGATAATAGTCTGATATGTGGTAACCTGGGATAAAGTGAGTAATTCCTGGAAGATGATAGCATTGAGAACATGCGTCCTCGAGTTATAGCTCGTTGGGATGGTTATTATTATACTGGTGTGCTTAGTACTTTGGGTATTGAGGGATTAACGGACCTCAACGACCAACATTGCCAAGGAGTAGTGTATCGGGGGGTTCCTTGTTTGGATTTTGCTTGCGAGACGTCCCATGCACGAAACGCAGTGTAACATTCGGAGTGAGGAGAAGTTAGTCCTTAGTGCTCATATTTATATAAATAGTATATATCTCGACGATTGACAGTGCCAAGGAGTAATGTATCGGGGGGTTCCTTGTTTGGATTTCGCTTGCGAGACGTCCCATGCACGAAACACCGTGCACTGTTGAGAATTGGGAATAATAAATTAATTAATTGGGTAATAAGAATTTTGGGTTATACGCATCATGCATTGAGGGCATAATGAATCTTGATAATCAATATTGTCCGGAGTAGTGTATCGGGGGGTTCCTTGTTTGGATTTCGCTTGCAAGACGTCCCACGCACGAAACGCAGTGCAGTATTGAGAATTGGGAGAAGTTTAGTCCTTAGCACTTGGATGCTAATAACTCATTTATATATTTTTATATATACGGTAATGGCATAACTAGAATATGAGAAATTCTAGTAAGAAAATGTTTATGTATACTTTATATGTTATGTAAGTGAATGAATAATTAAGATCGATGATATTAGATATTGAAGGATTATGTGTTAGATGGAATTTAGATGAGTATCAATTGGGTTTACGTTAGATTAACTTGCCTAGATAGATTCGGGCATTTATTTGGAGATCATGTGCATACATTTTGTTGGGCGGTTTGGTTGGGAGGTGAGTTGGAATTTTATGGAGAGTGCGACTCCACTTTAATCATGTCTTAATGCATTTATAATTATTATGCATTTTAATGCACTTGCTATAAAATGTTTTCACACCTCAGGCTCTGACCCGTTTATATTTTCTTGCTATGCACATATATTGTATTATTCTAGGTGTTCCTCCGCAAGGACGCCGTTGGTGTTCTCCTTCCAGTGTATTCGTGGAGCTATGGCAGTAGCGGACTGTTGCGGCATTTTGTTATAGTCGATTCCTATCTTTTATGTATCTATATCAGGATTCAGTTTTTATATAGGGTTTATACCCAAGTGTTGTAGAGTAACACTTTTATATTTTCTTTCTCAGATTATTATACTGTCTGTGACCCGACATCATATTCGGGTATTTTACTTCATACATTGTGTTGTATTCTTTTTATCTTATTTGAGCTTGGGTGTGTCCCTTTGCACAATTAAATGTTATTCCGTCAGTTGGTTGTGGCATGATTTGTTTTAACAAGGTTTTAAAATAAAAAAAATTTGACACCCTCTTTTTTTGATGATGGGTTATCAGCCGTGTTTATTTTAGAATCGTCAGTTGATGCTGAGAATGATCCCCTTATGATTCCTAATTATTTTAGTACTGGGCTGGCCACCCGTTAATATTTTGAGCGGGTTGTCAAAATTAACTTCATTTCATCCTCACTTTCATTCTCTGTTAAACCATGGGCAAGTCAAGAATGGTTTGTTCCAAAGTAGGCAAAAAATCCTCATATGGTTCAAAACATTCCTAGACTTCAAAAGTTTCGGAAGAAAAATCTTCGTCGGATTCAAATAATAAATCCAATTCAGGTTCCCACAAACGCTTTTCTTCCCGATAATGATCTTCATACCTCTCATTCTCAAGCATGAGCAAACCCTCGCCGAAAGTCAGAGGTCGGGGTATGGATTCTTGGAAATGAGAAATTTGGAAATTATTATCGGAACTATACTCAAACTCATTATTATAAGAATTTTGAAAACTATTGCAATTTGTTTCAAAATCCCTATTATAAGGAATTAGAGGCCCAAAATTGTTATCATCCTCCTGAAAATACGCGCACTCCAAAGCTTAACTTTTGTAATACTCACCCAAAGTCATTTTTGAATTTGCAATTTTTTGGGACTCTAAGTGTTGACCAAAATTCATAGGTTAACGGGGATTTTGAGAATTATCATAATGATTACCGAAAGGATTGGAATAAGACATGCTTACCCCAAAGATGACTCGAAGTGGAGAAATCCACAAAGTGATGCGCGCGCAAAAAATCCAAGCGGTTTTTGGCGCTCAAATGTAGAAGTCCTACAAAAATGTTAGGCAAAAAATACAAATAAAAAAAAATACTACGAAATACTAAATCAAATAAATTCTAAAACACCAAGTCCTCGGCAATGGCGCCATTTTGATTAAGGGTGAAAAGTAGCGTGTGTTAAAACGTCGATCGTTGTTTTCTGTTCACCGTCTTAATACAAAAACTTAAACTTATGACTACACTCAAAAAGGGAGTATAGTGGCCAAGTTCGGGTATCAAAAATCCACATAGACGAGTGCTAGATTTTAATGGATTTATTACTTCTCAATAAAAGTGTAAAAGATAGTTTGACTAATTAAAATGAAATAAAAGATAAACTAGGCATGGTTGTATTTAAACTAGATTAACAAAGTGAATAAAAACTATTGGTTGCGTCGAATATCCCTCACCCCAAGTTAATTAGTATAAAATGGTTACATGGGTCGACGAATTATTAAGATTGCATCTCGTTTCATCAATTAATTAAATCAAGAGTTGTCACACCCCTAAATTCGCATAAAAGTCTAATAAGATTTTGGCGTCAACAAATACTCCAGAAATTACGCACACAATGTCTTAAATACGGAGCATACATGATATACCCTGTTAAAACTCCTAGGCACAATAACTAGGACAACCCACTCGAAATAAACACATAAACGCCATCACCAAAGTGAAGCAACACATCAACCCGAAGTGAGTTCAATCCGACACAACCTAAATTAAACTAGACACTAAACATAATTAAAGACATTAATTAAAGCACCTAATTAATTAAGCAACAACAACTAATTAAATTAACAACTAAAATTAACTAGACATGGAAATAAATGGAAAGAAAATAAATCTAGGGCACGAAGCTTAAAATAGAGGAAGATAACAATGAATAGTATCCACTTACATTAATGGGTGTCAATCCAAGAAGAAAATGGAGGAGAGGGTCAAGTTCCACAAAAAACCCTAAATTCTCTCTAAAACCCTAACCTAAACTAATTAAAAATGAAGATATTTTGAACTCTCCTTTTACAAAAATGAACCAAAGTTGGTATTTATACTAAGTTACAAAAAAGAAATAAAAGAAAAGGAAAAAGAAATGAAAAAGGGGTTTAAGTTACAATTAATATAACAAAAGAAAGGGGAAAATAAAATAAAAGTAGAAAAGGAACTTAGCAGTAAAAAGTAGTCGGCCAAACTAAAGGGGACCGGTCGACCGGGTCCCAAATCGGTCGACCGCCTGAATAGGAATAATGGTCATTGGAATCGCACCAAGGAAAATCAACATAACTCGACCGACTGGGGGCCCAGGCACGGTCGACCGGTGCTGGCACTAAGCCCCACGCATTTTTTTCACACAAAAGCAGCAACCCATGGTTGCACAAGCCGAAATCGCAAATGGTAGCAGCAAAATCGTGTGCGTGGCCCAAGACCCAATTGCAATCGGAATAAACCAAGGACCCACCTTCGTTGAGACCTTGCAAAGCTCCACCAAAAATGGCCAAGGCCATGGAAATGTCAAATTGGGTACTCCAAAAACCCGAGCCAATTGACCCACAACTAGTTCCATATGCGACCCAAGCTCTAATTTCGGACGAAAAGCTTGAATTTCAGATGAAACCAAAACCCGAGCACAATCCTGGAACAAAAGAAAATCGCCCATGGAAGCTCCTGCAAAATGAAAGAGAAAAGGACATAGATGGAATTAACTAGATTGTTAATATATTAACAAAATAACAATAAATAAAGTCTTCTATTTCTTCCCCGATTAAAGGTCCTTGTTTCCTTCGTTCGTACTCTGATTCGAGCACCATTCATGGCCACGCGAAGCTTAGACCGGGGGCTAAAATTTCCGTGAAGACTTTGGTCAAAAATACCAAAATGTGAAATTATAAAAATACCCCTGAACGTGCAAATCGCGACGAAACTTTATCGGAACGTGCTCAAGCTTCATACTAAGAATCATAACATCTATAAAAGCTCAATAATACCTCAAATAACATGTTGGTCTATAAAACGAAGGTCGTCTAATTAATCAGCATATTTATAGCAATTACGGTACCCGAGGGGGCTAAACTGCCTAAGTTCGAGGGTATAAATGTGGAATATTCGATACGAATCAATGAACATACTTCAAAAATTTTATTCTTAAAGATATTCTTCCTATAATCAATTGTACATAAAATAGATAAAGTAATATACCTAGCAAACAGATGTGGAATATCCTACTTGCAAAGAGAACATTAATTCAACAATAATATAGAGATATACCATACATATACTTATGCTTGGCGAAGACTATAAATTTTCAATCAACCCGCTTCCACAAATGCCCAAAGAGCGAACAGATTTAAGTTCCTCATTGCTTAAGATCTCAGTTGGTTCCACATGGCCATGAGCTTTTAATTTGTTTTAGGTTTTTATGGCTCGACAAATTAGGTAATTTTTTTATTGAATTGTATTCATTAATTTCCAAGAGTTCCAAGGATTTCAGCACCTCAAGTCGTGGTTAAATCCACAAAACCATGAAGTTTTAGTTCCTCTAAATTAAGTTTGACAAATCTGGAATTTTGTCCAGTGATATGCACTATGACATGTCTAGGAGTTTTAAATATTTTAAAACCATAAGGCCCTCAACGTCGCCTAAGTTCTTGCATCCCCATAGACCTAGTACTCTCAGCTTTCCCAGGTTTGATAGATCAGGTAATCTTTTGATGGAATTGCCACCACGTATAACCAAAAGTTCTAAGGATTTAAATTTGCCTAGGCCTTGAATCTCGATTAGTTTTCCAAAAGTTCTTTGGTTTTTGGTTTTTGTGTGTATTTTTTTCTCTTCATTTACTTAAGATGTTGTAAATGAAAAGCTGAAGTTTAGATGCTTGTGTGTTGCGCAGTCTTATATGAAATGCATCGAATCAGAAGTTATACTATATTATTAATCAATGCAACAGGGAGTATAAAGAGCATATAACATTTTTTTTCAATTTCTACTTTGTTCTCTTTGTCAAATGTTACTATATATTCCAGTGAAGTTGGATGGAGATTAAAATCTCATTTGTATTTTAGCAAAAAAATGTGATTCAATTGAATTATGAGGAAAGATTGAAGTACATTTAGACCCGCGACACCAATGCTATTATACTACATAGTTTTTTGCAATTTCAGTTTATTGTAAAAACTTATACATTACTCCTATTTTCACCTCCAGCATCACTAATTAAATGTTTATCCAATTTCAGTTTTGAATTAAATGCTTTGTTGAAAAAGTTAAGAGTCGCATAAGTAGACTGCACAGTTATTTAGGTTTTGTTTGGTTATGAAAATGTTAAATCTGTTTGTATTCATCTTTACTTGTGCTTTGTTATGTTTTAGATCATTGGTTGGGATTGGTGCACAAAAACTAACTTATTACATAAAATTTCAGGAGAGATTCGACATTGATTTGGATGATTATACGAAGGAATGTTTGAAAGAGCAAATGAAAGGGATAAATATGAGTCAATGGAGAAAGCTTTGGGAAGTGTATAAAACATATGGATCAGCAGATGAGGCTCGAGAAAATGTCCCTACTAGTATGACCACGGATAATTGGCTTAGTCTATGCGATCTTTATGGAAATCCAAGATATCATGTTTGAACTATTATTGATCTCGTCACCTATAAATATTTATTTTATTAAAATATGCATACTTATGATGTTTGGAAAATTACTGCAGAGACAATGTATTGTAAACCAGAATAATAAGTTTAAATAAATTATAACGCATAATCAAGGGTCAAAAGCATTTTTGGTGGTTCGTCATGAACTGGTAATATATCTACTTGTTTTGGTGGTCAGTTGAGAATTTTATTTTGCAAGTATATTTATTAAATATTTGTTGTTTAATAGCGGAGTAAAGAGGTGGACGGTCAAGAGACAAATGGGATCAAGATTTATAAAGAAACGCATTGCAAAAATGAAAAGTGAAAATCTCCCGAAGTCGAAACGCTCTATGTAAGTCTTATAAATTTTATTTTGTAAGTATATCTCATCAGAAATACTTAATCATAAATTCACTTCAATATTATATTAAGAACTGATTAGGTAATTACTTCTTTTGATTGAATTGAATTTGATAAAAGGGTAAATTTGATTTAGAAATTACACATACTGCATTATGATTTAATATTTTTAAAAATTACACATCACGCATTATGCTTTACTATTTTAAAATTATTTTGTCATCAAATGGCTTAAAAATTATAGATAGCTTGACAATTTGACCAAACTTGTAATCCTTTTTCTTCTATTTTCTTTACATAATGAGATGAAACGCCTTGAATTTGAATCAATATTTGAGGATGGTACTATGATGAACTCAGATGAGATAGAAGATAAAGTTCTTGGCACAAGATCGAGATATATTAACGGTCTTGGGTATGGTGCCAAAAGAAAGGATTCTAGAATTAATATAATGCGATTGACGAATGCCGAATTGGAAGAAGCACTTAAGCAGTCTATGAAAGTTCAAGAAAATTTGATGGATCGTTTACAAGCTCGTGAGGTAGAGGAAAAAATTCGATAAGAAGAGTCAGTGGCATAAAAGGCCACTATGGAGACTCAACGTTCAATGCTGGATGTTATTCTAGCTCGACAAGAGGAATCCGATAAGTTGATTCAGTCATTGATCGCATCACGTTCCTCTTCTTTCGAACGATGGTAATCTAGACATCCTTTAGTTTTACTACTCGTATGCTTTAAAATGTTCACATTCGTAATCGATTGTTATATCTTTAATTATCAGCTTTCGCTTATCGTTATAACTGTTTCATGATAAAGACAAATTAAATCCTACTTTATCTTAGCTAATGATATTGTATTCTCTTGATTGCAGATTTGACGTGATGAGAAGTTATTTTTGGGGCGTCGTAAACTTTTGACATTTGAAGTTTGTAAATGGAATCTGAGACTTCTACGTCCTTAACTACTTTAAGTTATTTTTTTGCACCCTTGATATTTGTCGTTTGCAAGGGGATGAAATGTGGGTCTTCTACATCCTTTAACTAGTGTTTAGGTGACTTGACAATGTATGTGTACGTGACTTAATGTGAATTTTGTTTATGATAATTTAGTTATTTTATGCATTTTAATGAATGTGTTTTTTTAGATGGTAATTTGTTTAAATTCTATCAAATTCATTTTTCAAAATAAAAAATATATATTTTAAAACACTCCGTTACCAAAATAAATGTTTTCGTAGTTAAATATGCAATTGATAAATAAAAGTGTGGTTTAAGATTTGATAGTTTATTATTGAAAAATTAATGATTAAGAATCATTTTTCAGCAATTAAATTTTATAGCCAATAGATTTGAGGGAAGGTACAAATTTTATAGTTAAAAGCATCTAACACACTAGTTTATTGATAGAATTGGCAACGAAATGTTGAACAATTAGCTAGAAAACAAATTGTAAATTTCGTAACTAAACGCTTCTAGCACACTGATTTCATGGCAAATGACCTATACAATTGGCAACGAAAGTTAATTTCATGCTTATATACATTCAGCGATGGGCCTTTGGCCACGAACGCTCTACGAAATTATTTTCGTTGCCAAAAAATATCAACAACGAAATATACACTTTTGGATACGAAAAAATTTGCAGTTAAATGTAAGAATTGTTATAGTGTTTACAAGCATTTTTATCCTCAACTCTTACCCAATCACATTAAAATACAACATTTTTTAAGCTTACATAGTCCAATTTAAATATATTTCGAATTACACCATAGTAAGTCATTTCAACTTCAACGAAGTTTTTATCTTTCGTGCTCGCTCAAAAATAAGTAAGAGACTTGTATGAAATGCTCGAGTTCTGTACATTTGTATTTTCCTCGTACACCCTTGCATCGAATACGTAATCATTTAATTGATACTTTTTGTACTCTTATTCCGTGAATAAGGGTTTAGTGGCTAGACGAGCAAGCCTTGATGTCATGTCACCCGTCTTTTAAGAGCTGAGAATATGGATAAATTAATTATGTTAGTTGTAAAGGTTTCTTATAATGTTACAATTAATAACAGACATTTTCATTATAATTACCTTTTGTGACAACCACGACCTAAATTCGCTATCTGATTATGAAATTATTTTTCTTCTTTTATTGTTCTCACATGCTTCATATTTTCTGCATAGATCGTGATGAACGTATTACAATATTAATCATGTATAAAAAATAAAATAATTTAAACTTACTTTTTCCATTCTTCAACATCTTCATGTGTGTCAAACAGATAACGAGCTAGTTGTTCATGTTGCAAACTTGTTAATTTCACTCTTTGCCCATCACATGACCACCCTCATCGACGAACTCATCATTGTCATCCACGTTGGTAGGGTCAGGCATATATTCTCGAGTGTAGATCGATGACTCCACGGTGATGTATTCATATGCAATTGATCCTTCAATGTATCGTGTATTCTTGACGTAGTCTTTGAAAACTTTCATCAATATTTCAAACGGATACATCCACCGATATCTAACTGGGTCGCAAAGAAGTGCATCGTCGCATAGGTGAACCAACAAGTGAACACTTATGTCAAAGAATGGTGGGGGAAAGTACTTTTCCAACACCCAAATATATTCGGTCACCGCCAATTTTGCGGCCACTATGTGATCTCGATTGATTACCTTCTCACATAAAAATGAGAAGCAGATACTAATTTGCATAATAACCATCCGCAACTCCTTGGGTTTGGAGAAACAGTGCTTAAACAATAGAGGAACCAATTGCATGATCACATGTCAATCGTTGGACTTACACTTATATAAATCATGGGTAGCATAATTCGCAATCCTTTGCAAATTGGACAAAAAATTAGATGGAACCTTCAAATTATATATTGTGTCTAAAAGCACCTTCCTTTCCTCACTCATCAAAGTAACCACACCAGGGGGAATTATTTTCCTTCCTTTACTATCTTCTTTCAACCATAGTTGTGGCTTAAGTTTCAATGATTTAAGGTCTTTTCGTACATTTTCACCATCCTTAGAATGACTCCCCCTAAGGCATGTGACCATAATATGTTCAGCGATGTTCTTCTCTGCGTGCATCACATCCAATACATGGAGCACCGGGTTATTCTTCCAACAAGGCAAGTCAAATAAAATTGACCTCCTAGACCATGCCTTTCTTATCTCAGTTTCATTCCAAGTTAGGGTCTTCTTATGCTTGACATTATTAAATTTAGGATTATTACCTGGCATATTAGGGCCATAATCAGAAGATTTACTTTCAATTCTTGAACCTGAAAGTTTTCTCGGGGGTAGCCAGTGTTTAACCCCACCCGGTAAAAAATTGGAACCTTTCTCAAATCTAAAACTATGAGTGGAGGGCAAAAACCTCCTATGGAAATGGTATATATTTTTTGATCTAGTAGGGAGACGTAGAGATTCAGTATCCTCTCCAAAAATAGGACACCCCAAATAACCACGTACTACACAACCAGATAATGTCCCATAAGTTGGAAAATCATGAATTGCCCACATCAACATAGCTTTCCGTATGAACTCTTATTTTTTAAAAGATTCAAATGCTTGCACGACCTCTTCCCACGACTCATTTAATTCTTCTAGCAAAGGATGCCGGTAGACATTGATGTCCTCACTTGGTGCCTTTAGCCCAAGTATCAACGAAGACAACATCAAAAATTCAGGTCTCATACACTGTGAAGGAGGGAGGTTGAGTGGGGCTAGGATCACTAGCCATACACTCTGATTGGCGCTTAGATTTCAACATGGATTGAAACCATTTGTTAATATTGCCAAACAAATTTTACGCTTTTCTCGAGCAAAATTGGGATACTAATAACTCATCCTCTTCCAAGCTGTAGAATCAATAGGATACGCATGAGATTATCCGTTACTTCTGCCCTAGCATGCCAAGTTATTTCCTCCGCTATCCATGTGACTGTGAAAAACCTCTTTAATCTATACCCAACGAGGAAATATTTCGACACTTTTTTAGGTACTTTTGATCTTGTGCCTTCATTGCCAGTAGATTTGACATATCTAGGTTCATCGCATACCAGACACCGATTGAGATTTTCATACTCCTTTCGGTATAGTATGCAGTCATACACACAAGCATGACTTGATTTATATTTCATTCCCAAATGTTTCAAACTGTTCTTCATAGTAAGATAGCTATTTGAAAGCGTATTCTGCTTGGGTAGCAAGTCCTTCACCCAATTTAAAATTCATGTCATACTATTGCCAAACAAACCATATTGGGTCTTCAAACTATGCAAACCAACCATGGCATGTAAATTTATTTGATCTTTCTCACAGCCAGAGTACAACGGTTAGGTCGCCTTTAATTTTAAACTTTGGTAGTCATCGTCAAGGTTTATCCCGATATTTTCATTAGCAGCGGAACCTTGTACATCGTTCGTGACCTCATTTCCTTCCACTTCATGAACTCCATATGCGTCATCAACTAAATCCTCTAGCATATTATGACCCTTGTACATTTATCCTACTTGTTGAAGGTTGTTGTGAAGGTTAATCGGGGACAAAGGAACTTTGAATTCATCATGAAAATTCCAAATTCAATAACTATCTTGCATACCCCATCTTAACAAATGTAGTTCAACTGTTTTCCACTCAAACACCTTACCATTATTACACCTAGCACAAGGACACGGAAACTCTTCATTATCCTGGCATCTCTTTGCATATTTGACAAATTCATTAACACCTCTGCGAAACACATCCCTTAATCTATTTGTCTCACCCATCCACTCTTTGTATTTAGGATATCCCATCATAGATACTACAAACAATCACCAATTATGGGTAAGAAGCGTATATTCGTGGATTATTAGTATAAACAAAAGTGTGAACATTTAGCTCCCATTAAATAATTTACTACAAGATTGACATTTCATCTTTTGGTGTTATATTATAAATATAATATAATTCATATTTCCTCCATCTTTTCTAAAGGGTGAGTGGTCATATCCCATTCAAGACCGCATTTTTCTGTAATATACTTAACAACTCATGCACATTGTTCCAATTTGAGGAAAATTTGGTAGCATATCCGCATAGTTCTCCAAGTACACGACATAGATTCACAAGTGTAAGTGTTATTTCAATTTATCAATTGAAATAACACTTAACATCGCATCATCTAATATGTTCCCAGAGAACATTAAGATATGGCAGCAGAACCTCCCCCAAAAGTAACAAGTTTAAGCCGCTAAGAATATTATTATACAGAAACTATGCAGTCTCAAACTGTCCAAACGGGACAATTCGAGAGATCTCATTACATGGGTAATGACTCTCGAATAGATCTCTAAGGGTTATTTAATGCGTAGGCATAAGAACTATAAGGCTAGTATCTATGCGCACTATATGTAATTTAAAGTATGTTTCATTTAATTAAGTCTTATTTATATTCAATTTAATCGCAACCCTAAATGTTAGAAATGATTTTAGATTATACACTTATCACAATCATGTATATGGGACATGTATTTTTATTTTTAGTTGTTTGTCCTATATAGTGGAAGTTAAAAAGTTCGTGGGACATGTGTAATTTTTTTTTAAATACAGAGGGGTGGTTGGTCAAAGACCGCGACAACAAGTTTATAAGGTTGACCTGGCTTTCAATACATAAAAATATCAATACCAATACTAATATCAATTTCAATACTAATAGCAATTTCAATACATAAAAAATTCAATACACACAATTTTAAAAAAATCAATACCTCACCCCCCCCCCCCCCCCCCACACACACACAGAGACCTACACAAACACACACATAGACCCACAAACACATGCACATAGACCCCCCCCCCCAACACACACACAGAGAGACCCCCTTCCCCACACACAGAGAGACCCCCCCCAACCCACACACACACATAGACACTGACCAATTTCACAGTTCCCCCCCCCCCCCCTTGTTGTGTTAATTTCACAGGTACATAACAATATGCCCAATTTCAGATGTACATCCAATTTCAATTTCATATTTACACAACAAAGGGCTCCAATATTTACATAACAAATGGGTCCAATTTCATATTTACACAACAAAAGAGTCCAATGTTTACACAATAAATTTATGCCCAATTTTTATAAACACCTGATTAATCACACACACATATAAAAAAACACAGACACACACGCATATATATACACACACACAAAATCACACACACACACACACATACATGCAGAAAAAATAACACACGCATATACACACACACACACACACACACACACACACAAAAAGGAGAGAGAGAGAGAGAGAGAGAGAGAGAGAAATGAAGCGGGAGAAAAAAGAGGAGGTATGGTTTTTAGTTAAGAATGTTGTCATGGACCTGTCAAGATCTTTGACCGTGACAAGTCTGTGACAACGGTGTAACACCCCATCATTTAAACCGCTAATAATTTAAATTAATTTGGAATTCGAAAAAATAAAATTTTTGGAATCTATTTAATTTTTGTATGTAAAAATGTTGGTTTTTATACATAACAATAAGGAAATAATTGGAATTCAAATCGGGATTAAAATTTGGAAATTATAACTTTTTTGTATAAAAATCGGGGGAGGATCCCACTTAAGGGGGGTATAAAAATAAAAATAAAATAAGAAATTCGACCGTCCGATCGAGCTGAATTTTTCACAGGAGATTCGTCTTGTTGTTTTCTACAACGTACTAAACTTTCAAGCCATTTAGACGGTCCAAATGTCCGTAATAATTTTTCAAGTGTTTGTGATTGATTAAAACTCTTTTGTTACTTAAACTCCTAATCCTTTATATATCACAACTAATTCGTGGCTTGGCTTTCCAAATCACTTTTTCATCAACTTTTCAACCCGAAGACCTATCCAAAATATTTTCCTTTCATCTACAAACCTTTGCCCCAATTTTCTTCAAGGTTTCAACTCACGATTTGAAGGCTTAATTGGTGTTTTCGCAAGATTGTTCAAGAGACTCTTTGCTAATTTTTTGAGAGGCATCCAATCGTGTAATCTTATTTTTCAACCGATTTTGATTCAGACATGGATACTCAATTCTATTCCTTTAGTATTATGCGTTTTAAGTGTCACCTAAACCCTTAATGACATATTTTTCTTAAAATAAATTAGCAACTTAATTAGAAAAAGAGAAAACTAAATTTGGTACTGTTTTGATGAAAAAATTTAATAAGGAATAAGATTTGAAATCCTTGGGTGCATAGGAGAGAGTGTTGGGTTTTGATTATTTTGGGTGTAGGATCGCATGTAGAATTTTATGGGATTTATTTAAATAAACTGGGGACGTGTACACACGCATGAAAATTATGTAGTTAATAAAAGTGGAAAATTTTGGTGTATTCCTTTAACTTGCATGTGGATTAATCTATAATGATTAAATTGAAATAATTGTGTTAAGATCGACACCAATGTTATTAATTTAAATTAAATTAAATTATGTCATCACGAATAAATTTTTCATATTGTTTATATGTGTTGTTGGATTACGTGATTTATTATTGTTGATATTTATCATCGCAGGCACGACGGGAATTTGGTAGTATGCTCTCACATTTATTTTAGGATGCTTACTAGGTATGGGACTAGTGGGTAGGCCTTGGTGCGATTTATGCTTTCTAGGTATGGGACTAGTGAGTGTAGATTTTTACGAATGGGTGACTCCGGAGTGGGGCTAATTTTTACGTTATATCCTCGTTGCGCTCGCCTAGGTATGAGACTAGGATGAGTTTAATGTTAAAAATTCATCTTATACATAGGATATGACGTATATGTACATGGGGACCCTTAGGTATGGAACTAAGGGGTATTTTCCAGATCTCACATTGATAAAAAGGGTGGGGTAATTTGATAATTGTGATATTGAGAAGATGAGAATTAATGCCTAAGATAATAATGGTATTAAAAATTTTGGCGACATAATGAGCGGGGGCCGATAGTTTAAACGGGTTAGCTGGCGTTTTATGTCGTGTCGTGTGTGGAACCTTGTCAAATTACGGGATCGACAGTTTAAACTGATCAACAGATGTTTTGACAAGGGTAAGTGTAAAACTTTGGTGGGAGTACCACCCGGGGCGGGAGGACCGCTATAATAAAAAATGCAGGAGTACCGCGATGAATTATAATAAAATGAGTAAAATGTTATTGGGTTACTTTAACAACTTGGGGGCTTTCGAATAAGAATTTTCGAGGGTAGTTAGTGATTTAGTATTGATCGCATATATTCATATCTCGTTTATTTAAAATACTCTATTGTGATGTTTATCATGTATAACGCTACTATCTGGGTTCACGGACCCTAATTGAGGGGAGTGGTGTGTGTTCATGCTCGAGGCTCTGACCCGTGTGTTGACTAACCTTGTTTAGGTATTAGTGATGGAGTAGTTGCACAGGATTATTGGAGATATAAATATTGGAGGTGCAGCTGGAGTTTATTTACTTTATGTTTAGTGGTTTAGTTTAGTTTTCCATTCCTTAGCATTTATATTGAGACTCGGTTTATGAATTTTTGGTGGGCCATTCGGTTCCACAATTGTATGGTTTTATTCAGATATTCTTAGTTGAATTTTATCCAGTTTTATATTATTGGAGATTGGATTATTCGGAGTTTAACGTGATGATGGATTTATTTTATCGCGGACTGGGAATTTGTCATTTGGGATGATTTAATTACTATCTTGTGCATGAATTTTATATGTCTCATATCTGTCACATGCTAAGGATGATATTTTATTTACTCTCACCCGGATTAGTTTTGGTGGCGACCGACGCTAGAATTAAGCGGGATGTGATAAGCGATTTGTCACAGGCTTATCACAGTCAATGATCGTGATAAAAAAAATGTGTGTTTTTTTGTCACAGTCAAAGACCGTGACAAGGTTGGTCCGCTCAAACGTGGCAATTTAGCCTTTTTGGTGTAGTGACATAAAGTGGGATTTGTACCAGACGATTAAATGAGATTTCTTGAGAATTATTAATAGGAAATTAATGGGACACCTCGGTGGATGATTATAAATTTAATTACCTAAACTTCTTGTGTGATAAAAAAAAGTTTGCATCATTATTTATAAATGAAAAAAATGGACAATTAACTACACGACTAATTTTAAAGTAAGAATATTAATTGAGGATTATGAATATTTCTAGTGGGGTAATTATAGATTTAACTACCTATATATATTATGTGATAAAGATATGCATTTATGTATTTGTGTGGACATACCCATGTTCATGGATGGCCTATCGGTTGGGAATGCGTACGTCTCGAGACCGGAGCACGCACTGGCACAGGTGGGCTAGGCGTTGCATAGGTCATTATTACAGGTACTACGTAGTAGCGCCAGTTACAAGGAGGTAGGTGTAGATGCTAGGATCCATTGCCACCGTCGGGGGTATGGATCGTGCAATGGTGTCCTGCATTGGGACCATCCCACTTGTATGTATTTTGTGATGTCCATTTGGATGAGGGACTCATCTGGACTTACGGATATAGTACGAACGTGACACAATAGATAGATGTCTTTATGTGTCGTATATATTTAAGAACATATATGTATATAACCTATAAATTAATTGAGATTAATTAATTAGTCTAATGATGTAGACAATCAATTATGAACCCAATGCTACGTGAATGCATGATAGATGTTTCTGTTATATTTTTGGGTAATATATTTGGGGTATTCTGGAAAATGAGAAAAAAACTGTAAATAATTACTTGTGGTACGTGAATTATCAGGTGTTAATTATCATTATGGTTGGCGATCTTTCACAAAGGGGGACTTGGGCTGATATGCGTGTAATATTGCACTTAGGTGAGGGGTGAGGTACTTATCGCATGTGAGTGCTGATGGGGATTGCAAACTTTGAATTAACTGTATTATTTTATTTTAATTTACGTACGTTAATTCTTGCAACTCTAGGGCGCTGACCCAAATTATAAATATTTTCTCCCCCAGTTTATATAGACAGGAAGAACAGGATTGACAGAACATCAAACTTGCGATCATATTTGTGCAACGACTACTTCTGCTCATCTGATTCTAGCATAGGTTGTTATTTCCATTTCAGTCCATTTATTATTACATATTAATGTAAGGACATAAGCCGAATTTTATTATTCAGTCATTTGGAACAGTTTGTATTGTTGTGGGATTTTATGACTAGGTGAGTGTTGAATTTTATTTATTTTCAGCCATTGTTTAAATAGTTTGTTGTGCATGTCATCTTTAAAAAAAATCAAATGTGTTATTATTATTATTATGATTTTGGTATTGAGAATGATATAGATTGTTAGACAAGCTCCATCTTCGGCGTATTGTGTCTCACCAACCTTTATGTAAAAATAGGAGTTGTTACAGCCAAGAGCATGCATGTATTAAAACATAGTCCACTCAACTAGGAAAGGTTCCCCCTCATCCCAACTCGATCTCTTACCAAGTCATTATTTTTATATATATAGCCCTGATTATAAATTTAGATGCTTTCATAACGCTTGAAATCAATTCATTATTATTTTAATAACAATATTAAATCAACCTACTTTTTGTCCTAATCAATCCCATATGTAATGAGGTCATTCTTTTAAGGGTTATTTGGGTTTTGACCCCCATTAGTTTTGTTCGTTTGGGGATTAACCCCCAATTAAAAAGTACTATATGATTAACCCTCATTTTTTACTTTTTGCGACACTTTTTAAAAAATATCTGTCTCTAAAACAAAGTGTCGCTAAAGGTGAAAAATGAGGATTAATCCTACAATATTTTAATTGGCGTTAATCCCCAAACGAAAAAAAATAATGGTGGCTAAAACCTAAATAACCCTTCTTTGTAATTCTTAAAGGAGATGTCAACTGTTGTTCACCAATTTATTTACATTAACAAAACTCCCTCTCTTTGTATTTATCACTTTTATTCATTTTGGAACAACTTGATTTTTCTAATTATACATAAGGAAGTTGACTTTAGTAGTTTATTTCTCCTTGTATAATAAATACCCTGACAAATCATTCTAATGTAACCAAGAGAGTCGAATGTAACATCAAACAACAGAACACTATTTTATTTTGGTGGGAAAAATGTAAATTTATCCCCAAGGATTAGGGTGATTTGATGTCCAACCCAATTGTTTTAGAATTTGTAATATTAACCCCAAGGTACTTTATTTTTATTTTTACTTTGGTATAATACCACGTGGCGTCCGGACCAGCATTAAGCGCGCCTCGACTAATCCACGTTCGCAGTTCGTGGCTTCCGCTGACCAAGCATTATTTTGACAGTGTCAGGGATCGAACTGGGAACCAAACTCAATCCACCCCCAAGACTAGGGTTGTCAATGGACCGGGTTTGGACCCGTACCCGACCCGAATTAACGGATCTGAGAAAAATATTTAGATCCGATTACTCGATTAGTTAATGGACCGGGTCTTGATATACATGACTCTGATCCGATAAGGACCCGACCCGAATACATATATATATATATATATATATATATAATAAAGTATGAAACTTAAGTATGTCATAAGCTTCAACTATGATGTCATGAGATTAAGTTTTTCATTCATTACCTCTTTTGCCCCTTCAAATTTATTTTCCCCCTCATTTCCCTTCTAATAAAATTTCAATTTGATTCAAATATAAAGGATATAATAGTAAACTACATAATATGGGGAGACTTATTGACCGGGCAAATGGGAAAAATCAGCCTAAACCTACACGCCTCTCATTCTCTCTATCACTCATCTGATGAATCCCCATACCCCTTTCCACAATATCTCCCTCTCAAATCTGCCTCCCCTCCAATCCACCGCCGCTGCCACCCGCTCCTCTCTTGCGCCGCCGCCTCCCCCTCCTCTCTTGCGCTGCCGCCTCCCCCTCCTCCTCTCTGCGCAGCCTCCTCCTCTTCCTCCTGTCCATCTTCTCCGACAACGCGAGCTCCAGAAGACGTGTGGTGGTGAATGGTTAAAGACGTGTGGTGGTGAATGGCTAAAGACATGTGTTTCACGTCTTTAGATTTTAAGATCTCATTCTTCAACTTCGAAAATGGGTTATGGTTGTTTTTGTTGGGTCGATTATATACCTGTTCTTATATGGGTTCTATTATTATATGGGTTATAACTGTTTTTGTTGGTGAAACTATGTTCTAGGAGATTCAGGTGTTCAACTTCGTACCAACTTCGAACCAAACTTCGTACCAAATCCAGGTGTTCAACTTCGAACCAAATTCAGGTACATATTTTTTATGTTCTAAATGTTTTTGTTTTGTGATTTTAGAGGTGAACCAAATCCATCATTTTGTTTTGATCCAGGTGAAATAAATCCATCGTTTTGCAGGTGAACCAAATCCAGGTGGAGCAAATCCATCGTTTTCATTTTGCAGGTCAACCAAATCCAGGTGAAGCCGGCGACGCCGATGACCCATTTTTTTCCCAAGCGTGTCCGGCCCAAGTTCTGTTCTATATATTTTACAGCTGTCTTTCTCTCTCTAACCTCAAGTGCTGCTGCATTATTCGATAGAGAGACCACGCTCTTAAACGACATCAACAGAAATACCATGTTTGGAGACCCATTGGACCGTTGGGTAAAACTATGTTCACTCTTCAGCTTTGCTCATTTTGAACTTTAAGGTAAGAACTCATTCCCTCAACCTCATCTGAACAAAAAGATCACAATACCCATTAATATTTTGTTTTGTTCCTCTAAATGAGGTCACAGTTCTCCTTTTTTCATCTATCTATATATCTACTTATTTTGTTGAAATCTTCACTTTTTCGATTTTTTTGGTGTTAAAATCATAAAAAAAAGTAAAAGGTCATCATCAATATCTGCATAACCGGTGGGAACAAACAGGGCTTTTTTTTTTTGCCCAACATTCACCACTCATTGTCATAACAAACAAAATTTGATACATGTACAGGGTAGACAAAAATGTCTATAGTTTATAATTGTTTGTTTTGCTATATAAAGGTTTTTTTTTGCTGACTTTGATACTGTACAGGGTAGACAAAAATGTCGAATGATGCCTTCTATTATTTTTGAAATTAATTTAATTTGTTTATAGTTTTACTTGGGCATAAAGTTCCTTCATGTTAGTTATGTTGAACACTTGATATCTCTTACATAAGCTAATTATGATGAAATTTATGAATTTTTGGGTATTATATGTAGTTTGTCTATTTAGCTTTTATAATTTATGAGTTCCAGATTCTGAAACTTTATTTTTTTTATTGTTTAGCTCATGCCTGAAAGGGGACTAACCCAACATGATTTTAGGAATACAACAAGAGTGGAAGAGGATTGGCTTCTCAAACTTCTATCAAAGCTTCGTATTAATCAATCCTCTCTTTGGACATAACTTATGAAACATGAATACTACCTCAACAGCAAATTACTTCAAGATGAAAGAAAAAATAGGATGTCTACTATACTAATTTGTCTTCTGAAGAAATATTGTCATAATTATTTAAGGATTCTTATCTACTGTTTTTTTTTTTGCAGGAACTTAGAACTTTGGACTTAAAGATATGCATCTATTTCTTCTAGAAATAAAAAATAATAATACGGATCTAAATGTTATTAATAAACAGGTATGGATTCTCTGTATTGTGATAATCAGGTATGCACATGTTTTGTGATGCTCTAAATTATCAGTTGTAGAGTGAAGAAATGAAGAAAAGCAAAGGAAATTAAGCCTAGATTCAATTCTGTTTTGTGTAGATTCAATTCTCTGTTTTGTGAAAAGGAAATTAAGGAAACTACTAGATGTAGATTCAATTAAGCGTAGATTCAGCATAGATTCAATTATGTGCATACCTGATTATCACAAAACAGGTGCATACGGTATGCACCTATTTTCACAAAGGAAATTAAGCGTAGATTCAAATGTATTCGGGTACTTTTGGCTTTGGTTCATAGGAAGGCCTGGGAGTGAAACTTACTTAAATGGGGATATGTTGTTATAGGGGTATGGAGGATCTTAATCATCTATTTATTAGTGGGCCAGTTAATTCAGAAGTTAAGAATTTTGGAGGTTTAATAAGCATTAAATTGTATTTGAGATCTTTTAATTCCATGAAGATGGATTGTTGGTTGAGAACCTCTAATAATTATGTTTTAAAGATTCTTATCAGTGTGCTCCCAGTCTGTATAGTTGGGAGGTAATGTGTAAAACAATGAATGGTAAGGTCATTATTCAAAAAGTCATTAACACAATGAAAGCAATTAGTTCTCAGAGAGTCAGTGGAGATGTAACTGATGAGGATTATTTTTGGAGGATAATGTCTATATTTTTCATTCAATGTATTGTTTTAATTATTTTCACAACTCTTATTTAGTGTGTTAGATTTCTGTTTATGTATATCTTTATTTTTAGTTCTATTTTATAGAAATCTGTCGTTTAGAATACACATAATAACTCTTCTTGGGTGTAATACATCTCTTAAATTAGTTCCCTTCTCCGAATTCATTGTAGTTAATAGTTTTTCCTCAGTTATTTTCATAAATGAGTTGTTTTCATATAATATATTTTCATAAATGGGTTGTTCTCATATAATATATTTTCCTTTTATAGAAATCCGTGTTTATTGGGTTCAATTTTTGTGTCTCGCATGAGTTTTTTTTGTTCAAATTAGGCATTAGAAGTGCACTGCATAGTCCTGGACGTCGAGTATATCATCATTCGCTCGGTCTAAGACGTCAGACCGTGGTCAGACTTGAATGCTTGGAAGCCTTCGCCTTCTGGAGGTTGGTTTCAGCTCCCCCTCCCGCCTGCAATCAAATGCTCTTCCTGTTTCAACTGAGCGGCTTCATGCCTAAATGAAATCTATCTATTGTTGAGTGAGACGCTACCCTCTTTAGCTTTCTTCGCACAGAGCATAACTGTTCCCTGGAGGTTTTCGGGATGGATAGATTTTTGCCAGGCCAAAGAGAAAGTACTAAATGTTTTATACGAAAGAGAGCGTTGCTTATATAGATTGGTGGTCTAAAAATTGTTGAGTCAAATATGCCTTGGCCAAGCTTCTTTATATAGTAGATAAAAATGTATTTGAAACATATACCTGCTATGATTAGGAATTCAAGTTGTGATTATCCCAATATATATTATTCTTCCCTTGACACAAGCTTGCTATGTGTTGACTACTAATTGGAGTACGAATTTGTGACATGAGTACGCTTTGGAATTGTATCTTTAATAAGTGATGGAATGAAAGATGGAATGCTCTTATTATGATCAATTTAAATTTCTCTACTTTTTTTGGCAATTTAGGCGTGTACCAATCAACTAATTAGTATACATAAATATGTTATGCAATTTTCACCTTCCTTTAAGTTTCTTTGTAGATACATAAATACGTTATGCTATTATAAATTTGTTTTCATCAAGCATCTACACCTAACTTTTTTTCGCCCAATCTTTTTAAAAATGTTTGTAAGAGATAATTTTCAATTTAAATTAGTATTTTAGAGCTATGATGTCATTTATGCGAGGTCCAATACAAACTATTTGCATTGTGGATCGTCATATAAATAATGGAAGTTATGCCCAATTCATTTTTTGACAATTTATCATACTAATGTGAAATATTATTTTATTTACATACAACTAATGCCAATTATTATTTTATTTGCATAGAACTTTTATCTTCTTTCCTAATATTTATTGATCGTGTAACAATGCAAGAAGTGTTGTAGGCATGCGAGTAGAGTCATGATGCGCACGACTTTGGAAATTACGACAATTTATTTAAAATTACACTATATTTTGTTGGGGAATGAAATTTTCACCGTTTTACGATTGCGTACTTTCAAAATTTTCGTCGTTTCGCGATTAGGTACTTGGGAAATTTTCAGCGTGCCTTCAGGCACGGGCATACCCTAGTATATATATATATATGTGTGTGTGTGTGTGTGTGTGTGTGTGTGTGTGTGTGTAAGATAATACTATATATATATATTATTTTACATTTTTTTAATCAATGTTGATGTTGATTCTGGTGGTATCCTTTGAAATCAATGTTGATTTGGATGTGATTTGAAAATGTTAACTGTTAACTTAATTGTTTTGGAAAATGTTAAAATGTTATACTGTTCGGGTATCGGGTCGGGTATTCGAGCCGGGTCCCGGGGTCCTTAATGGATCCGGGTCTGGATCCATTTATTAAGATCGAACAGGTAATCGGGTAAGACCCGATCTGCTAAAAAAATACCCGGATTGGATATGGATATACCCTTACCCGATCTAGACCCGATCAGTTTACACCCCTACCCAAGACTGTCCCAGTGACCGTCTTATACTACTGGGCCAAGAGGCTTGGCTCCCCAAGGTACTTTAAGTCATCAAATCTCAACCCTCCCTTAATGTGACATTAAGAGACTTAACGGAACGGGCATTTGGACATCCTATGAGATGGGCAAAGTGAAACCATTCATTAATTTAGTCGAAAAACAATTTATATGTTTTCAAAAAATTAAATATTCTTAATTTCATAAAATAAAAATACAGAAAAAAATTCAAAAAAATATATAGAAACGCAATAAATAATTACGCAAAAGAAAAACTTAAATAGAACAGTGTGAACCCCCATTCAACAACTTACTTTTTGTCATCTATTGCGATTATGCTTTTTCTAACATGTATATGTCAGTGGTGTGAATTTGTTGCCTTATCTCAGATTGTAATCCCTCAGTATCCTGTGGAGATACATTCCAAATTAAATAATTCCTTGGCACAAGTCAAACAAATATGATTAGCTTTTTATTTTCATTTACATTGGTAACTATAATTTTGCATAACTAGATTCTAGTGTCATTTTTATCATTATAATATTAGACTTCCATATACATATAATGGTTAAATGGTTAAATTTCATAATATAAATAAGTTTCAAGAATATAAAATTAATTAGGCTATTGGGTTATGAATAGCTTATTCTGATATTATGGGCATTCAATTAAAAATTAATTTTAAAATTAATGAAAACATATATTAAGGTGAAAGAATCTAATTTTCTCACGTAACACTTTATATCCAACAATGGGCCTATATGTACTGAAACTTAGTTTAGTCAACAAAGATCGCTATCTTTGTAATCCACAGCTTTCATTTATGTCCCTTATTATGAGGATGCTTTCATTTGTTGAAATTAATTAATTAATAATTTAAGAACAATGCTAGAAGTTTATAACAACACATCTTTTGTCCTTATCCAATACATAAGCATTGCTGCCATTCTTTCTAGGTTAAATTACATTTGCCCCCTAACTTTATCCCTCTTTCACTTCACCATTGAAACTTTTGTTTTCAACACTAAACCCCGAACTTTTTAAACGACTTCAAGTAACCCTTACCATTAACACCATTAACTTTTTTAGACGGAAAAGTGAGCATGTGCCATGCACACGAGGGCATTTGAGGGTATTTTTATCATATATATATATATATATATATATATATATATATATATATATATATATATATATATATATATATATATATATATATATATATACACACACACACACACACACTAAACCCCGAACTTTTTAAACGACGTCAAGTAACCCTTACCATTAACACCGTTAACGTTTTTAGACGGAAAAGCCCTAACTTTTTAAACGACTTCAAGCAACCCTTCCATTAACACCGTTAACTTTTTTAGACGGAAAAGTGAGCATGTGCCATGCACACGAGGGCATTTGAGGGTATTTTTATCCTATATATATATATATATATATATATATATATATATATATATATATAATATTATGAACATTAGAGTAAAAACATTTAATAAAATTACATAAATATCGAAAAAAATATAAAAAAATAATTTAAAACATTAGACGATTATGAAAAATAATTAAAAATTCTGAAAAGTAAATAACATATAAAAACTACAGAAAATACTAAAAAAAATATTAAAACGGGAATGAACAAAAAAACATTTACGATATATGAAAAAATACTAGAAATTTAAATAATTATAGGAAATCATTGAAATATATATATATATATATATATATATATATATATATATATATATATATATATATATATATATATATAAACAAAAAAATTGAAATTTAAAAATGAAAAAAAATATTTATAATGTATGACATAAAATATTATAAATTCCTAAAACTATAGAAAAAAATTACAATTAATAAATTGTTTATAAATCTATAACATACTCGAATTTGAAAAAAAAACATTAAAAAAGAAAAGCAAGAAAAATCTGGAAAAAAATGGAATTTATAGAAATTACTAAAATAGTACAAACTTATTTAAAAACTATAATTTTAACGCCAAAATAACTCTTCCAAAAATAATAAAAATGGAATTTAATGAATAATATTAAAGAACTTCCAAAAAAATTAAAATTTGTAATAAAGGATAAAATCTGGGTAGGTCTAGGACTTGGAAAAACCATTTCATTTGTAAACCCATTTCAAAGTTAAAAATATATCCAGCCACCTTTACCCTCATTATTCGAATACATATCCAATATAAACCCATTTCAAAGGGTTCAAACCCATCCACCCACCTCCACTGAAACAGGCCTCCACGTCCACCCACCTCCGTTGAAATACATTTCAACACAAAATCAAGAGTAGAGAAAGAAAATAGAGAGAGAGAACCATTTTCATATCTGAGAGTAGTTTTTTTTTTTGGCCGGATATTGTGAGTGTTTTAGGTTATAATTAGGGTTCAAGTGATGAAAACAAAAGTTCAAATGGTGAAGTGAAAGAGGTCTAAAGTTCGGGGCCCCAAATATGGTTAACCATTCTTTCTAATTCTAAACGTAGATGTCAACTACTTTTCACAAATTTATTAACAACCACAAAACTCTCTCTATATATATACATTTTGTCCTTTTAAGAACAACTTGAAGGAAGCTGACTTTAGTTGTTTTAATTATTTGTTTGTAAAAAACGCAATGTGAAGTCCTCAATGTTTGTTGAGAAAGCAATCGGATGTAATCGAGCGAGTTAAATGTATTCTTTTATGAACAACTAGACTCTCTTAATTCTACATAAGGAATATGACTTACTAGTCATGTGTTAGAGTTCAATTATCTGTGTTATCTTCTATTTAAGGGTTCGGCTAGTACAGGTAGACTTCCCCCGATTTCATTTATTTATCAAGACACCAACCTGAGTTTTGTCTTGTTACCTTAAAATAAGAATGTTTTAAGAATTTGGTGGTTAGGTCAAGTGGCAGAATTAGAAAAAAATTCTTCGTGGGGCACCGATGTGTGCAAGGCATTGACAATCGAAGGAGGTTCCGAGGAGAGAGCCCCGAAGGAAAAAAAAATTGGAGTTACTTTCAAAAAAAATTCCGAATATATGACTAAGAATTTATAATTTTATATAATTATAATTCAAAGAAAACAACCTCATATCACAATAGCATAAATTCACAATCAACAAAACACAACTATCAATAAAAAAAATCCCTAAGAACAATTAAATACATTTGTATAAAATACAATTTGAGGGACAAAATAAGTTTAAAACAAATCATGGGTAGGGCACCATTAAAATTTACATGGTCTTATCCTTAAACTAATTTCAATTTCAGTATAAAAACTATTTTTTAGGGTTATTTATTGATGATTGACTTTGTATATATGACTATTTTAGTTTTCTCTCTCTCTCTCTCTCTCTCTCTCTCTATATATATATATATATATATATATATAATAATGATCTTGTGCGGATCGGTCCGCATTTTAAGAGTGCGGATCGAGCATGTGTCACTTAGCGGTGAGCCCAAAAATTATCGGCTAAATTATAGGAACTTTCTCTCTCTTCTGGGGTCACCGCTAAGTGACACATGTTCGATCCGCACTCTTAAAATGCGGACTGGTCCACACACACAAGAACAATACTGTATGTATATATTAAACAATCATATAAGGCTATCAAACAAGTTGTATATATTCCCACGCTATTTACAATGAAAGGTTTACATGATATATATAGGTAGCCTACAACAGCAAGATAAGGCTGAGTGAAATGTTTGAAATTTGAAATTAAGTTACAACTGACTACAGAAGATCTCGGAGTGGATTATCCTCAATACGCCCGCTCAAGCTGATGGTACTAAGGAGGAAATAACCTTCAGCTTGTCTCTGATAAAACTGATCCGAGGAGAAGAAAGTCCCTTTATCATAATGTCAGCAAGTTGATACTTGGTAGAAATGAACTTGACTTGGAGATCCTTGCGAGATACTTTTTCACGGACGAAGTGAAAATCAATTTCAACGTGCTTGTTCGAGCGTGAAAGACGGGATTTACCGTGAGATAGGTCGCGCCGATGTTGTCACACCAAAGTGTGGGAGCATGAGAGAGAGGAACACCAAGCTCAAATAGAAGGGATTGAAACCATGTTAATTCAGCAGTTGTGTCAGCGAGAGCTTTGTATTCTGATTCGGTAGAGGAGCGGGAAACTGTCTTTTATTTATGAGAGAACCATGATATGAGATTGTTGCCAAGAAAGATGACGTACCCACCCGTAGACCGACGATCATCCAAACAACCTGCCCAATCAGCGTTGGAGAAGGCCTGAATATCAAAATTTTGGGATGGTGGGATGTATGTTTGAGATACCGTAAAATCCATTTGACAGTTGTCCAATGATCACTGGTGGGATTATGCATATACTGGCAGACCTTATTCACTGAGAAAGAAATGTCAGGTCTTGTTAGTGTCAAGTATTGTAAGGACCCAACAATTTTACGAAACTTGGTGGGATTATCGAAGGGAATTTCCCGGGTTTTGGAGAGCTTGATTGTGGTAGATGTAGGCGTAAAAACATCTTTGGATTCAAGCAGGCCATACTTGCGAAGAAGATCCCTTATATACTGCCTCTGAGATAAGATTAGACTAGAACCGTGGGGTAGTGCTTCAATACCCAGAAAATAAGATAGATGACCCAAGTCTTTTAGGGAAAATTCTTGGCCAAGTGTAGAGATGAGCAATTTAATCTGATGAGTGTTAGTACCAGTAACCAATATAATATCCACATAAATCAATATAAAGATCTGGAATTGTGGGGTTGTATGAATGAAGAGGGAAGAGTCGGTTTTGGAGGCATGGAAACCACGAGTGACTAAAAAAAATTTGAGGCGAGAAAACCACGCTCCCGGGGCTTGCTTGAGACCGTATAGAGAATGATGTAGATGACAGACATGATGTGGATTAACAGGATCTTCAAACCCGGGTGGTTGTTTCATAATAACGGTTTCATCGAGAAACCCATGCAAGAATGCATTGTGAACGTCGAGTTGTCTGATTTTCCAATCGCGAGATACGGCAAGGGACAAGACAACGCGAATGGTTGTAGGTTTTACCACGGGGTTGAACGTCTCACCGTAGTCAATGCCTTCTTGTTGGTGATATCCTTTTGCCACTAACCGGAACTTGTACCGTTCAATTAAGCCATCTGCTTTCCTTTTAATCCGGTAAACCCATTTGCACTCGACAATGTTCATGGATGGAGTAGAAGGAACCAAAGACCACGTACCATTTTGAATGAGGGCATTAATTTCACCAATCATAGCTTTCCGCCATGACGGAAGCTTATTTGCAGTGCTAAAACATGTTGGTTCTTGATGGGTGTCAAGAGTGCAGAGAGATGTGGAGGGTTGTGGCATATTGCAAAGGTGCATGGGGTGGGAGCGCATGTGGACTTTAGATATGGGGCCTAAGTTAACGATGAGATTCAGGCCATTGGGATTAGTGTAGGTACGAGATAGAGGGGATATGTGTGGAGAGAGAGTAGGAGATGGATGAGGAGTTGGTGGTGAGGAAGGAGATATATGTTGAGATAAATGCAAGTTGGGTGGGGTGGAGTGGGAAATGGAATTTAAATTAGGAGAGATTTTGGACCGAGTATGAGAGAGAGAGTGATTAGAGTTGGAACAGTGTATGCGAGGGATGTTTCTATGTGATGGACTGTAAGTGGGAGATGATCGTGGGTGGGTAGGAGAATAAGGGAAGGTTTTTGTGTTGGTGTGGTGAGTTACCAGGGAGGTGAGCTGATTAGGACAAAAATTTGAAGGGGAAATAAACGGATAGGGCTGAAAATGTAAGGGGTTAGGGGTGGTGATGTTTGTGGTGGGGAGCCGAGTATTGATGGACCCGAAAATGGGAAGCTAAATTCATCAAAATGAACATGGCGTGCCATATAAATACGGTTTGATTTTAAATACATGCAACGGTATCCATGATGAGTGGAATTGTAACTGAGAAAAACACAAGGAGAAGATCAAAAATCCATTTTGTGACGATTATCAGGACGAAGATATGGAAAACATAAGCATCCAAAAACTTTTAAAAATCGGTAGTCGGGCGGAGAGTGGAAAAGACATTGATATGGAGAAAGATTGTGTGAAACTGGGGAGGGCATTCTGTTAATAAGATAAATGGACGTCTCAAAGGCAAAATGCCATAAATTATATGGGACCGAGGATTGTTCAAGTAATGATAGACCAGTTTCTCCAATATAACGATGTCGTCGTTCCACGGAACCATTTTGTTCATGAGTGTGTGGACATGAGAGACGATGAATAATTACTAAAGTATCAAAAAAGTTGTTTAATTTGTGATATTCACCGCCCCAATCGGTTTGAATGGATTTAATTTTTCTTGAGAATTGACGTTCCACCATTAATTGAAATTTGCAAAAAATATCAAACACATTCGATTTTCGAGTGATTGGATAAAACCAAATAAATTTTGAATAATCATCAACAAATATGATAAAATAACGATGTCCATTAATAAAAAAGGAGTTGGAGAAGGCCCCCATACATCACTAAAAATCAAATCCAGTACAAATGAACTACGATGATTTGAAATAGGAAGAGAAAACCTAGAAGATTTTCCTAATTGACAAGCAGTGCACAAATTTTTAAATCAAGTAGATGAGCAGGGTAGTTGGTGGCGGTTGATTATTTGACGAAGAGTCTGAAGGTGAGGATGACCTAGACGTCAATGCCAACAATCTGTGGAAGCACGTTCTGCAAAAAATGCCACTTGTGATGAAGAGGGTGCGTGAGGAAGATAATAGAGTCCATCTTTACTCGGTCCTTGGAGGAGTGCTGTCTTGGTGGTTCGATCCTTAACACAAAAATAAGAAGGGTGAAATTCAAAGAAAACATTATAATCTTTAGTAAATTGTTGAACAGAAAGTAAAGGCTTTGTAATTGTAGGAACATGAAGAACATTATTCATGGAAAAGGAAGAGTGAGGGCTGGTAATTGTTGTAGAACCAACATGTGATATAGGCAATGCCTTACCATTTCCCACATGGAGATTATCAGGACCATCATAACTGTTAAAATGATGTAGACTTTGAAGATCGGGAGTAACATGATGAGCAGCACCTGTGTCCGGATAATAGTTTAGTTGGGAAGGAGAGGGTGAGTAAGATACCATATGAGCAGCCAGATTTAAGGTATGAGAATAATGTTGGTAGCATGTAGCCGCGGTATGAGAATTGTCGTTGCAAATCTGACAGGGGTTACGAGACTTGGAAACATTGTTAAAATTTCGGCTTATGGAAGAATGATGTGGGTGACCAAAATGACCACGGCCACGTCCACGCCCTCGTGATGAAGAGGAGTCAAATCATTGAGAGAGATGAGCAGTGGGGTGGTAGAGGTTAGAGGTAGAGGAGGGGAAGTGATGTTAAGATTGGAAAGAGGGTCACTGTGAATGAATTCATGGCTCAATAATAAACCATGCAGCTCCAAGAAAGTAACAGGGTTGGGTCTTGCACACAGGGTGGTGACCAAATCCTTATATTCTGAACCTAAGCCCTTAAACATGTAGAGGTTAAAGTCTTCTGACACCAACGGTCTACCCACCACGGCGAGTTCATCAGCAATTGTTTTTTCTTTGGTGAGGTATTGAGATATGGTTTTATCATTCATGGAGAGTTGGTGGAGTTGTTTATGAAGATTTAAAATTCGAGTATTTGATGCTGAAGCCAATGCCACCTCAAGAACATTCCACAGTTCTTGAGAAGTGGTGGTACCAACAATGAGAGGAAACACATCATCACAGAGGGATGAAATAAGGGTGCTCATTAAGGCCTGATCTTGACGAGTCCATAGATAATTAGCAGGATTCGGTTCAGGCTTGTACTGACCTTCAATGGTAATGTGGGAAGGAGGGCACAGGTTGGTGTAGTCTATAAATTCGATGAGTTCCTATCCATGTAAAAATGGTATTATTTGGGTTTTCCAGAATAAGAAGTTGGTCCTGTTCATCTTGAGAGTTAAATGATGGTGAGCATTTATAAGGGGAGATGGAGATGGTGATGGATTTGTTGGTAAGATAACAGTAGAAGGGTTAGAAATGACGACATGGACTTCTTCAGCCATGGGTTTTGATGAGATTGGCTCTGATACCATAAACAATCATATAAGGCTATCAAATAGGTTGTATATATTCCCACGCTATTTACAATGAAAGGTTTACATGATATATATAGGTAGACTACAACCGCAAGATAAGGCAGACTGAAATGTTTAAAATTTGAAATTAAGTTACCACTAACTACAGAAGATCTCGGAGTGGATTATCCTCAACATATATAACTATTTTTAGGGTTATTGATTAATTATTGACTTTGTATCCTATCTTGTTACTTGAATTTAATTGTACAATTTAAGATGGTAGGGGATGGAAGATTCAATAATTAAGTATGTGGGTTCCATCGAGGTGTTACATTATGCGGACTCCTTATTTCTCTTTTTGGGTAAATCCATTGTGTTGCACAAAACCCACTTTCGGCAACAAATATTATCATGTCAAATGCAAATTCCACTATTAACACAAGCGACTTTCACTTGATGTTGACATTAGCTGTTATTAATTTTGGTATTTTCGGTAGAGTTAGTTATTTAGGGATAAATAATGTTTAGTTCTTAGAAACATAGTACATTTTGTATTTAGTTTATCTTATTCACTTGTTTTTCAAAAGGTCATTTGTCTATTTTTTTTTTAAATTTTTTAAAGTTTAAAATAAAAATAAAAATAAATTGCGAGTATTTTATATGATGATGAATTTTTTGGACGCAAATAAAAAAGTTTAGACTAAAGTTAATTAAAAAATATTTAGAGACTTTTCATCGAATGACTTTTTTTTAAAGTCCCCAACTCATGTTTTTATATCACTGATTCAATAATTAATCATAAAAAAAGTTATCACGACATGTGAAGATTAATTGCTTATGAGCCCTTATCATTTTGTGATATAATGATATTATAAAAAAAGTCATAATACTAATAACAAAAAATAAAGATATATAGGATTATATACAACCAAATCATACCATATGAGGCTAAATGCTTCTCATCCCTTTTCATTTTACGCTATTATAAAAATGTGAACATACTTTTTTTAACTTTATTCCAGCTTCCCCAATTATTTGATATTCGGTTATACTAGTGTTGGTTTCGTTTGAGTTTCTGTAACTACCAAGAATTCTCAACTGAAAAATTCACCTATAATATTTCGGGGTTGTTTGGACAGTGGAGTTGGTAAGATTTTTTTTATAACATAAATAAGATAATAAAATATTTTTTTTATGAAATTACACTCTCTTCCCCCTCAAGATTTTTCTATAACATAAATACGATAATAAGATTTTCAAAACTTCGCGTGAAGTTTGAAAATTAATTTTGCCATGGGTGGGGCACTTGAACCCCTCAAGTACAACATGGCTCCGCCTCCAGTTAGCTCGTTACTTGGAATTTTTCAACATTTAAGGGATAATTTGTATTTTTTTAAATAAAATATAATTGTTTGGGACCAAGTCAAATATAATTGGGTTGTTAATTGTAATAAAATATTATTCTTAATTGTACCCTTTATGAACCCTGCACACCAATTTATTGCTAACACCTCTTCACAATTAAGTATTGTTTTTTTATGTAATTTGAGATTATACGTAGTATTACTCACGCATTTAAGTATTGTTAAGGGACATTAGGCTTTGTTGACTGTTGCGAACGTTAACGTGAATGTGTAAATTTTTAGATTCATATTTGTTCCAATAAACAACCTTGAGGCTAGACTTCGTGTTCAAGTCGATTTTTTTCGTATCTCGGTCTTATCAGGTATTAACGGGTGAAGTAGATCAACCCTTACCCGACCCGTTAATTATTGTGTCTTATCGGGTTGGCACTGATATGACCAAAACTATTAAGGGGCCACCCGTTAACTTATAACTTCGTGTGAGTTCGTATCGTATTATCGTGTCATGCCTCATTTCATCATATCTATTTACGGCCCTTACCAAGCTTAATACGAAAAGTAACCAAAAGATGTAATGGACTCGGGAGATGACTTCTCCACAACAGTTACTGTGGATCTAGTCCTATATATGCGTCAACTAGTAGTTTTCCTATTTTATTCATGACTCATTGGTAGTACCTTACACGCTTTCACCATATGGGATTTTTTTAGTTAGATACAGTACTTAGTATGTATCAAGTATCACACTACCTACAGGTTGTTTCTCTTCTTGTTTTTTATTTTTCTCTTTCTTGTACACACGCATGAAAGAAAATGAAACCATAAAAAAGGCTACAATAAATTATAGGTTACAAAATCAGATGAAACCTTCCCAAATTTATATTGTTAGAGCATTGAATTTCGTTATAAACAGGGGTTTGGGTAGTTGACAAGAATATATATCCGATCACTGGAAAAAGTGCTGTTAGATATAGAAAGGAGAGAAATGGCAGAGAGGAGAAAGATAATAAAATTGCCAAGGTTTGTAGCCCTCATGGGCTACAATGGGAAATAAGTCCGTGCTGAAGATGAGATGGGTGCCATCATCTCCTTAAACTTCTCTGGCAGTGAATTTATAGATCGAAAGGCTGTTCATGAGGTCTTCACCAATGATGATGGATGGGTACGATTAATGAACATTCACTACCATTACTACTGGGCGGTCCTCCTTGGCATGAAAAATCTGGGAAAAAATGGAATTTATAGAAATTACTAAAATGGTAAAAACTTATTTACAAAAATATAATTTTAACACCAAAATAACTCCTCCAAAAATAATAAAAATGAACTTTAACGAATAATATTAAAGAACTTACAAAAAAAAATTAATAAAAGATAAAACTTGGGTAGGTCTAGGATTTGGAAAAACCATTTCATTTGTAAACCCATTTCAAAGTTAAAATATATCCACCCACCTTTACCCTCATTATTCGAATACATATCCAATATAAACCCATTTCAAAGGGTTCAAACCCATCCACCCACCTCCACCTCCACCCACCTCCGTTGAAATACATTTCAACACAAAATCCAGAGAAGAGAAAGAAAATAGAGAGAGCAAACCATTTTCATATCTGAGAATAGTTTTTTTTGGGGGGCGGATATTGTGAGTTTTTTAGGTTCAAGTGATGAAAACAAAAGTTCAAATGGTGAAGTGAAAGAGGTCTAAACTCCGGGGCCCCAAATATGATTAACCATTCTTTCTAATTCTAAACATAGATGTCAACTACTTTTCACAAATTTATTAACAACAATAAAACTCTCTCTATATATATACATTTTGTCCTTTTAAGAACAACTTGAAGGAAGCTGACTTTAGTTGTTTTAATTATTTGTTTGTAAAAAACGAAGTCCTCATTGTTTGTTGAGAAAGCAATCTGATGTAATCGAGAGAGTCAAATGTATTCTTTTATGAACAACTAGACTCTCTTAATTCTACATAAGGAATATGACTTACTACTCATGTGTTAGACTTCAATTATTTGCATTATCTTCTATTTAAGGGTTCGGGTAGTACAGGTAGACTTCCCCCAATTTCATTTATTTATCAAGACACCATCCTGAGTTTTGTCTTGTTACCTTAAAATAAGAATTTGGTGGTTAGCTCAAGTGGCAATGTGTGCAAGGCATTGGCAATCGAAGGACTTTTTTTTAAAGTCCCCAACTCATGTTTTTATATCATTGATTCAATAATTTCTATATACTATAAAATGCATAACAAGGCATTTAATTGATGCATTAAACTATTGAGTTTTCTCTCTCTCTCTCCTTCAATTTAATCCATCTACGAAACCAAATCAAAAGCAATTAAGAATGATATATTTCTTTCGTTCCAATATATAAACATTATTTTTAAGTCCTGCCAATCACCATGGTCATCACCATAGACTTCCCCAAAGACCCCAAACCTTCTCCTGAACAAATGGTTGCACATATGTTAAATCGCCGCCAAAGTTCTCGACAGGTAATTTCCTTCTTTTCTTTCGTTGATTAATTTGTTAGTTAAGATTAGTAGGGTTTGGAGGTTCCCGACTATTGATAAACCATTTGCTTTCTCTCTTTTTTGGGTTATTTCTTTAACATTGTTTTTTATAACCATTAAATTATATAAAAGCAGTGTTTTTCTATAAAAAAAATAGTTTATAATTGTTAAAAGGTTCTTTTATAAACTGTTTTTTTAATTTATCTATAAAATTATTTTTTTACATAAAACGTTAAAAACATTAAAAAAAAGTTGATATAAAAACGTTGAAAACACTATATTTAGCTGCTTTTTTTATAAACGTTAAAAAATAGTTTATATAAACCACTATTTTTTTTTTAAAAACACTGTTTTTAAAAACGTTACAAAACACTGATTTTTTAATTGCTTTTTACAAACGGTCAAAAACATTTTATATAAAAACGCTTCTTTTTTTTTAAAAAACACTGTTTACTAAATACATTAAAAACACTCTTTTTAATAAACTTAAAAAAATATTTTATATAAAAACACTTTTTTTTTAAAAACAGTTTATATAAAAATAATGTTTTTAATTTTTTTTTTTATAAACGTGAAATGGATATTTATAAAACTTTTTTAACGTTTTTTTTATAAATCAATTTTTTTTATAAACATGTTAAAAACAGTTTATATAATAACGTTGAAAAATACTGTTTTTTTAACGTTTTTAACATTTTATATGAAAACTCTTCATATAAAAAGTTGTTTTTAATAGTTTATAAAAACTTTTTTTTTAACATTTTTGCTGTCCTTTTATAAAAAAAAAATTGATTTTATAAAAAACAGTTAAAAAGAGTTTATTAGAAAACCTTTTGATGTTTATAACTGTTTAAAAAAAAAAGGGGGTTTGTATAAGCAGTTTTTTAACGTATATAAACAACAGTAAAAAAAATAGTGTTTTTTTAACCTTTTTAAAAAACAGTGTTTTTATATAAACTATAAGAGCTTTTCTCTCTCTTATCTCCCTTATTCTTACTTTCTCTCTTTTTTTGATTATTTTTTATACAATTTTTTTAAACGTTAAAAAAATACTGTTTTTTATAAACATCAAAAAACAATTTATATAAAATCAATGTTTTTAAAAAAAAAATCAGTTTATAATCGTTAAACGATTTTTTTATAAACAATTTTTTTAACTTTTTTTATAAAATTATTTTTTACGTAAAACATTCAAAAACAGTTGATATAAAAATGTTAAAAACATTATTTTTTATAAATGTTAAAAAACTGTTTATATAAACCACTATTTTTTTAAGGAAAAAACACTGTTTTTAAAAAACGTTACAAAACACTGAATTTTTAACTGTTTTTTATAAACATTCAAAAATAGTTTTATAATTCTATTTAAAAATATGTTGTTTTTATATAAACCATTTTTTTAATATTTTTTTAAAAGAGTTCTTTTTTTTAAGAACAGTGTTTTTACATAATTTTTTTAACGTTAATACAAAAAACTGTTAAAAAACAGTGTTTTTAATGTTTTTATATTAAGTGTTTTTTACGTTTTTAATTTATTCATATAAAAAATTGGTTTTATGAAAAAAGTTGAAAACAATTTACAAAAACACTTTTGACATTCATAAACGGTTTTTTATAAGGTTTTTTTATATAAAGTTTTTTCAACGTTTATAAAAACAGTTAAAAACAATATTTTTTAATGTTTGTAAAAAAAAGTGCTAAAAAAAGTTTATAAAAAAACCTTTTGATTTTGTAAAACTTTTTTATTTAAAAAAAAATACGTAGTAAAAAAAGTGTATAAAACTTTTTCATTTTATAAAACTTTCTCATTTTATAAAAAAGTGTTAGTAAAAAAAGTTTTACTATTTAAAACAATAAGATATAATGTAAAATTTGTTTTAATACACTAATAAATACTTATACTAATGGGTAAAATAGTCTTTTTCATTGGAAATGAGTCAACTGACCATCAAACTAGCTAACTAACGTTTTTTGTCGATTTTGAATTCCAAACGAGTAGATTGTAAACAAATGGAATAAAACTCTAAATAACTATTGGACCCCAAATAGTAAAAAATCCTTACAAAATTGACAAGAAGCAATAGAATAGACTGTGATTTTGTTTAAGTAGAATGTGTTATGTGAAGATTGAAATAGTATTTTTCTTAAGATAAATTCGATTGAATCTTTATATAGAAATGTGAGTTTAATTAGTTAGAAGCATATGATGTGAATTTAGTTAGTTAGAAGCATATGGTGTACGTTGCTCTATTTTAAAGGAAGTGAGGTATGCTTTCATGTTTAATAACATTATTTTTTAAATAAAATATATAATATTCCTTTTTGGATTTTTCTCTTTTTATATTGTGATTGCACAATTATTTTTGTGCTTTGTTATAAGGTTTGATATTTTTATTTTGACTCATTTTCACATTTTTTTATACAAATTATACCCTTTATGCTTTATTTTCTTAACACACAAGTTCTAAATGTTTGTCATTTCTATCTATCATGTCCATGATACTATTCATTATATTTTTCAAAAATTAGGGGTTAAAGTATAATTTATGTAAAGTTGATTAAGTGCCTAAGTAAAATATTTTGAAATATATATATGATAGTAATTATCGTGATTATATATGAGTGTCCATTTTCTCTCCATCTATTATTAATTAATACTTATATAATGTGTCAAATAGACATAAAAATATAATTATGTCTTAAATAAAAAAAGTATGTCGGTGTTTAGTGTATACTAATCATAGAACTACCATCTCTACTAAAAAATATAAATATGTAGTTGATTTGTAATTTTAAAATAGAGGCATGTTCATATGTCCCAAATTTTTTATTCATTTTTTTATCTCATATTAACATTAGTTTAAATGTAATGATAATATTATTTATGTGGTATATATTTTACGAATAAAACTATACCACGCTCGAGCATCGCGCGGGATTTAAAACTAATTAATCATAAAAAATGTCATCACCACATGTGAAGATTAATTGCTTATGAGCCCTTATCATTTTGTGATATAATGATATTATAAAAAAAAAGTCATAATGCTAATAACAAAAAATAAAGATATATGGGATTATATACTACCAAATCATACCATATGAGGCTAAATGCTTCTCATCCCGTTTCATTTTATGCTATTATAAAATTGTGAACGTACTTTTTTTAACTTTATTCCAGCTTCCCCATTTTTTTAACTTTTTTTAACTTTATATCATTTGATATTCGGTTATACTAGTGTTGGTTTTGTTTGAGTTTGTGCAACTACCAAGAATTCTCAACTCAAAAATTCACCTAATATTTCGGGCTTGTTTGGACAGTGGAGTTGGTAAGATTTTTTTCATAACATAAATAAAAAAATAAAATATTTTTTTTATGAAATTACACTCTCTTCCCCCTCAAGATTTTTTTATACATAAATACGATAATAAGATTTTTAAAACTTCGCGTGAAGTTTGAGAAGAAAAAAAAAATCATGGGTGGGGCACTTGAACCCCTCAAGTACAACAAGGTTCGTTACTTGGAATTTTTCACCATTTAAGGGATAATTTGTATTTTTTAAAATAAAATATAATTGTTTGGGACCGAGTCAAATATAATTGGGTTGTTAATTGTAATAAAATATTATTCTTAATTGTACCCTTTATGAACCCGGCACACCAATTTATTGCTAACACCTCTTCACAATTAAGTATTGTTTTTGGATGTAATTTGAGATTATTCGTAGTATTACTCACGCATTTAAGTATTGTTAAGGGACATTAGGCTTTGTTGACTGTTGCGAACGTTAACGTGAATGTGTAAATTTTTAGGTTCATATTTGTTCCAATAAACAACCTTGAGGCTAGACTTCGTGTTCAAGTCGATTTTTATCGTATCTCGGTCTTATCAGGTATTAACGGGTGAAGTAGATCAACTCTTACCCGACCCGTTTATTATTGTGTCTTATCGGGTTGGCACTGATATGACCAAAATTATTAAGGGGCCACCGGTTAACTTATAATTTCGTGTCAGTTCGTATCGTATTATTGTGCCATACCTCATTTTTGTCATATCTATTTACGGCCCTTACCAAGCTTAATACGAAAAGTAACCAAAAGATGTAATGAACTCGGGAGATGACTTCTCCACAACAGTTACTGTGGATCTAGTCCTATATATGCGTCAACTAGTAGTTTTCCTATTTTATTCATGACTCATTGGTAGTACCTTACACGCTTTCACCATATGGGATTTTTTTAGTTAGATACAGTACTTAGTATGTATCTCTTCTTGCTTTTTATTTTTCTCTTTCTTGTACACACGCATGAAAGGAAATGAAACCATAAAAAAGGCTACAATAAATTATAGGTTACAAAATCAGATGAAACCTTCCCAAATTTATATTGTTAGAGCATTGAATTTCGTTATAAATAGGGGTTTGGGTAGTTGACAAGAATATAAGTGCCATTAGATATAGAGAGGAGAGAAATGGAGAGGGAAAGAAAATAAAATTGCCAAGGTTTGTAGCCATCATGGGCTACAATGGGAAATATGTCCGTGCTGAAGAAGATAAGATGGGTGAGCGTGGGATCATCTCCTTAAACTTTTCTGGCAATGATTTTATGGATCCAAAGGCTGTTCATGAGGTCTTCACCAATGATGATGGATGGGTACGATTAATGAACATTCACTACCATTACTACTGGGCGGTCCTCCTTGGCAACACCCAACGGGAGGCCCCTAATAGGGTCGTTCTTGATCCGAAAGTTTCCGAAAATGAGTTTTTGCCACTGCAACTTCGCGAGTGGTTTTTACCACTTCAACTTCGTGACACTGTCATTGCTCTCCCTAACAAGGATAATCGCCTATATTGTAGTTGCCACGATAAGTATGCCATCAATCTCCCTGTATTTGCTGATGCCCTCCAAATTACTCTAAAAGAAGAACTGAAGGTAAGAGAGGTAGTTTTGTCAAGGGAAATCGATAATGTCATTTTTGACATTCAGAATGCCAGGATCTACGATGTGGTCACCAAAGACATGGACAGCAAAGAATTCACTAACAGTACCACTGAACCTATGTCAGTAGTTGTGAAGTTCTTCAATACTGAGAGTAAGAGCACTACATGGAAGGCTAAAGATCCATTCAAGATTGACACCCTAGCCACCATCACAGCCAACATTCCTGAAATATCGAAGGGAGAAATAATCCTTACCCCTAAGGTTACCATTACAATTAAGTGGGGACACACTTATTCCAAGCCAACTCCAATTGAGAATGAATTCATTATTAAAGTGCTGCCAAAACATCGTGCCAAGGTAACTCTTAGAGGAACACAAGGCACGTGTGACGTTCCCTTCTCGTACACTCAGCACGATATTTTTCCTAATAAAGAACATGCTACCTCCACATTGGATGATGGAATATTCACCGGCACCAATTGGTACAACTTCACGAGCAAGACCGAACAAATGCCACTGTGAGGTGGAAGTTGATGTTTGTGGGTAACATCTCTCGAAACCCTCATGTGACTCCACACGTCCGCTAGAGATAATTTAGCGGTTTAAAAGGCTTGTTGCATGTGCACAATGCAATCGTGTTCCAACGAAACTGGATTTTTTTTCCTAGTTACAATAATTTAGGGGGAAAATTCAAAATTAACCCTGAAGTTTGTGGTCATCGTCAAAGTTACGTCTGTTGTTTTAAAAGTTGTAATGTCAATCATAAATTGTCAAAAGTGTAGCAATAAAGTCCCGCATCTCCTTTCCGTTCATTGAGTTAACAAAACTTATTAGAAGTTGTCCTTAAAACCAAATGTCGAGTTCTATGTGTCATTTATATGTTAAACAAGTGTCACATGCAAAAAAAATAATATATCATTCAAAAAATAATTAAACTAAAAATTATTTAAACTCTCTTCCTCTCCCCACCATCACTCATATACAAACACTACCACTTACCTCCATCACCTTTTTCCGCTGTACAAACAAAATTATACTCACAGAAATACAAAATCCTAACCACAACGCATACAAATACACACAAGTATAAAAGAATGCACACATATTTCAAAAGACGAAAAGAAATAAGTACACACACCCAATATATACAAATTGAAGCTCCTCCCCTTCTTCTCTCCTCCACTACCCATCCCACCAACACCAATCCCAAACCAATATATGAGATGAAAGAAAGATTAATTGTTAGTGAGAATAGTCAATTAACATTACAGGCTCTTAGTACGTACCTTTTAAGTGCATGTCATTTTGCAGACTGATTAGCAAACTTCTTTTACTAGCTTTGATTTCCATCGTACTTGTTTGCAAAAAATAAATTAAAAAAATATAAGAGAGCGAAGGGATACGCCGAGAGGGATGGCGTTGGCGGTATATGGAGGAAGTGGTGTTACGGGGTGAGTGTGGGAGGGAGTCACAGTGTGTGTGTGTGTGTGTGCGCGCGCGCGCGCGCGAGCATGTGTGTGTGTGTGTGTGTGAGAGAGAGAGAGAGAGAGAGAGAGACTTTTAAAAAAATATATTTGATTTTGTCATAATTTTTTTGTATCATAGAAGAACTCTTAATTCGGAACACAAAGATTATAAAACACAGTAGTGCTCTTGTGCGGACTGTCCCTCATTTTAACAGTACGGACTAGACATGTGTCACCTGACGGTGAGTCTAGAAATTATTGGCTAAAGGAAAATGCTATGTGTCCCAAACAACTCCCCCAAATCATCCCCCAAATAGCTTTAAGTGCTATACCTTATGACATGGGTCCCGCCAGGGCACAACTCATCAATGCTATTTGGGGGAGTTATTTGGTACCCATAGCACCACTCTTGGCTAAATTATAGACGCACTCTCTCTCTCTTTTCTGGGTTCACCGTCAGGTGACACATGTCCAGTTCGCACTGTTAAACGGAGGGACAGTCCGCACAAAAGCAATACTATATATATATATGAATCTATTCTCACAATTGATATTTACATTAACATGGGTATAGTTATGGAGAAGAAAATGTTTTTTTCCTTTCACATGTTTGGTCCATTAAATGCTGAATTTATATGATAAGGAAGCATTTATGATTGCTCTAGAAAGTTCTTATTTTGGAACTCTGTAATAGATATGTTGAAGAAAATGAATGTTTTTCAAAAAGCCTAATCAATTGATTGTTGACTTTTTCAATGGAGGAGGAGAGAGTTATCTTCCAAGCAAGTAGCAAAATGTTTTATCTCTTCAAAGAAAACTTATATTCTAGTTATCAGTTTAGGTTTGAGGAGAGAGGGCGAGGCCACATGCAAGAGGCTTTCTTTGTTTAGGGGGAGGTCAACTTGTTGAGGCTACATGCAGGAGATGATATCATCGTTGATGATGACATATGCCTCTCAAGAGTGCTATTTTTACAAAGAGCGCTACTAGGTCGTGTTGGTTATCTTGACAATTCACCGTCGTCCATCACGAAGGTAACGCAGTGGGTAAGAAAGAATTAGAACTCAGGTGGTGAGGTGAAGGTGTGTAGCATACATTCATCTCCATTTCTATATGTTTTTGCGTCAACAATGGACATGGATCGGATTCTTGATAAAAAGAGATGGTGGTTGAATTTTGAGCCTTTTTTTTCTCAAAGATGGCTTACTCTTGCTTGCTCTATGAAACCTAGGCTTGGGTTGGAACATCATTAGATTCGATTATGGGTTTACCTCTCCATTTATAGGGTAGATGTTTTCAAAGTTATTGGTGTAAGTGTTGAGGTTATATTAACGCGAATAAAAGAGTTAGCGTACATGTAGAGATTATGTATTTTTAGGACTTAAAATAATATTGATTATGGATATAGGACAATAAACATTTTAATTCCATTTTTAGTCCCTATTTTCAAATTAAAGGGACACGTGGCATGCTGTGATTAGTTAACGTTTTATGAATATGGGTCCGCGCCAACGGATTTATTCAAACATAGGGACTAAAACTATAAATAAAATGTTTGTTGTCCTATTTTCAAAATACATATTACAATAGGTCCTAAATTTACAAATCCCCATTCATGTATGGTGATTGTTTTTATGTTGAATAGCGTGAAGATGTCCCTTAATATAGGGAATTCGTATCCTACTTGTGTTATTTAAAAAAAAATGTGACCAGTGTAAGTTGATTGCGGAAGCCGAATAGTGTAAATAAGATTTTCCAACATGAGTAGGACATGACTTTGTGTGAAAAATAATACAATATGTCGTATCAATGCTAAATCAATTTATGATTGTGTTATTCTTTCGTTTCCAAAATTGCCACTTTTATCTCCAAATAAGCTTTTAAAGGTAAACAACACTCATATTTGTCATGACAGCAAGTGGGATAAATTATTCCTACTAGGTATTGGATAAACAATCTCACCTAGGTGAGATTAGTTTATCCCGTTGAGATGGGATACTTTACACGGTGTTAATGTATCTACACTCCTTAACTTACTATTGGAGCACATTCTTTTAAATGACCATATCTTACACAGAAAGGTTATTTAAAGAACCATTGGAGGTTACCCATAGCTGCAAACCCAAGTATTCCTGCATATTTTAAATGGCCTACACATTTTAACCTTCATTATTCAACATTTCACAGGGGAATACTTAAACAAACTCAACAATTTTCCAACTCATCATCATAATCAATTGATTACAAATTATGGATTGCAATATATACTTGATGTAAAACATTTCACAATGACAAGTGATAGATTGTAACATACGTATGGCTGGGTTTCGATCAGTAAATAGAGCATATCAATATCAAACCAATTTTGAAAGCATCAAACCAAAATTACTAGTTTTACCAGCCGGCACACCAGCTCATAAATCAAAACCAAACCACGTGGTACCTCGATAAAATCAATTTTTTGCGGTAAAATAATTTTTTTACAAAATGCGGTAATTTCGATAAAGTTCCCTTTATGGTAATTTTGGCATTTGTATAATTTGTAAGGTCAATTTTTTTAAGGTTTAAATAGGCAAAAGCACAAATATACCATATTCTGACCGCCCCTACTATTTTTTATCAGCATTGCATATCAATCAAAATCGTGACTTTCTGAATTGTAATTCCCTTATTTTGGGTATTCATTTGGTTCACTATCATTCCAAACAAAAACTTCTGGAATATCGAGAGAATAACACCAACCGACACTAATTAACATTTTTTGCTAATAAAAAAATTCCAAAAGTGAATTAGAAAGATTGGAGGCAATCTCTTCCCTAAGCAATTCATTAAATTAAAAACAAATGTAGAGGAAGATAGCAAATAAAGTAATATTAGAAAGGCAAAAAAATTGTACCATATGTTCTCGGTAAATGAAATAATATGATTCATTTTATTTATATTGAAGAAAACCTATAGGAAGGTGAGATTGCTTGAAAGGGAAGAGAGGGAGGGGAGAGGGAGAAATCTCAGAGAGAGAGAGAGAGAGAGAAGTCAGCAGAAAGATTGTAAACATTATGGTTGATGGTGGAGTTAGTTACATTTTATGAGTTAAAATGTATGACTTAGATTGAGTCTAATAAATTAAAGGCTCACATTTAATATAATAAAAATCTATGCATATATATATAACTGTAGTCTTAAATCTTATTATAGCGCCACGTGTAAACGCCACATGTAAACGACATTTAACATCTCTTTAGTTTGATTATAAATACATAAATGTCTCTTCCCCACCCCAATCTACCCTTTCATTGGCATACTCAAATTCCCAAGATTCAAAGTACACCTATCCCTTTTTTTCTTTGGTCTATCCACCTCCCTTATTTTAACACGACTGTCAACAACATTTAACATAGCTTTAGTTTTACAAATATACATAAATGTCTTTTCCCCACCCCAATCTACCCTTTCATTGGCACACTTCAATTCCAAAGATTCAAAGTACAACTCTCCCTTTTTTTTCTTTGGTCTCTCCACCTCACCTTCCCCTCAAAACATGTGCCGTTAAGGCACATGTTAACATATCCCTCCCCCCTCCCCCCTCCCCCCCACACACACACACACACATATATATATATATATATATATATATATATATATATATATATATATATATATATATATAGAGAGAGAGAGAGAGAGAGAGAGAGAGAAAGAGAGAGAGAGAGAGAGATCATAGTCATTCCCATGTACACTGAGCTGAAAAAATTGGACAAATAAATGGACTAAGAACCAAAGAAGGAAGCAAACTCACAACATCCATCCCATTCTTCTCAGAAAATTCCAAATCCACCATTTCAGTTTTTTCTTAACAGCTATATATGAACCAACCATTGTTTTTAAAGTCCCATAAAAATCCATATCGGTCCAGCTGCTCTCATATGCTGCCCCTTGGTGTTTGTGGTTAAACATAACAGCAGTAAAAGTGGAAGTGTACACTACTCGCTTCTCTGTTTTTGAATCCGAACATACCCTTAATATTCCTAGGGTTCCTTCTACAACCCTTTTTGTGACTATTTCAAATGATGATATTAGGATCATTTTTAAAGCTAAACCTTATAAGGGTCTTTTCTCTAAATTTCTAAATTCTTTCATAGATGATTTTTCCATTGTTTGCTCTTAAGTTTGTAAGCCTCCGAAGAAGGGCTTTTCTTCTTCAATATCAATAAATGATTCTTTCTTAAAAAAAAAAGACTATTTCAAATGAATATATTTCTATGAGATTGACCTCTGGGTGGGCTAGGTGAAACACCCTATTGCACCCTTCAATGGTTGCATTGAAACTTTATGGGTTGTTTAGGTCTGCATGGAAGATTTTGAGCCTCTCTCATGCTCATGGAAGGCTTCTCAGATAACTTATGTATTTCTTATTTTCTGTATCATGTTTGCAATACGTTATAAAAAAATGAGGCGTTTGCATTTTATGACCAAATATGCATTAATAAATAAATCCTACATTGAAATTTAAAAGCTAGAGAAACAAATGAATTCAGTATCCATACTTATATATAGGCTAAGAGTATGCCTTAATTTTCATGAACTACTCTACTCTAATTAAAATTATTATCTATGTAGACAATTGTTTGAGACACAGTTGGAATCTTATTTTGTGGTTTCCTTATTATTTTATTTTTACTTTTTCACTTAGTTTATAATTTAATATATACATTAATTAGACTAATTTTTTATGTTTTGTTAAAGAAACATTTTAGTTGATTACATATGGAGAAACATTCTAGATATGACGCTAATTGAGGTTATTGATATTTTTTACTATTTCTTTTTCAAATTGAAACAGATGGTAGTTGACATTGTTATGGTAAATTATAGATTGTTCAAAGCTCAAGGGCAAACACTTAAATGTGTTTTATCTTTTTGCATATGCAAGAAATGTACCAAATTTGCATTTTACTATATTGGAATGGCTTTTGATTTGTTTATAAGAGAATGGGTAAAATGGTTATTATTTATTTATCCACAAACTAATATTTCTTATTATGTAAATTTTTTATTATTGTTGCTTATAGTTTAGAGGCAGGAGCTAAGATTATTAGAATATCATTTAACATTAAGGTTTATAAAGTCATTTTTCATCAACTTCAATCTTTTAGCTACGTAAAACATAGGTATCGTCTCGAAATGCGTATTCTAGCCCTTATCCAATATCTCCGTAAGCTGATTATGATTCATTCAAAACTCAAAAAAATTTAAAAGGCCTATTCACTCCCTTTATTGTTGCATTTTTCATTCATTACGATTTGAATCTCTAATTTTTTTTCTTTTAGTTTGTGAATAAAAAGGGCCAAATTTGGCTGCTTTGGATATAAAGACAACCAAAAAAATGATGAAAGATGTCTTATGAAGCTCAAACTGGGAACAACTTATCTATCGTGCCAACTAATAAAGAACCTTCTATCTATTTTTTTTTTCTTTTTTGGTTACCAACTGGAAATCAAATCAAAAACAAAAGGCAAACATGGGTACATGTGTACCCAATTGAATTCATCTCATCACACATAAAATAATCCTTACAGAGGCAAGGTTTTTACCCCTTCCATTTCATCTTCATATTTTTTGCATTTTTCAGTCTTATTATTCAATAGTTATGTTATTTTAATTTGTGATTCTGAATTGGTTTTCCAACAACGAATTTGCGCATTTTTCATAATCTTACTCTTCTAATATATATAGATATACAATTTAGATAAATTCGGTTACACATCGCATGGCCTGCATACTAGTATTAAGTGTAAAGTTAAGGGCTTAAGAGTGTAGTTGTGTTTGGCTTTAGCCATGGTATTCTTGTTTTATTTAATTTGGTAAGTTCAGTAATATCATTATGGTAATTTAAGTTTTCATTTTGGTACGGTACAGTCGGTAAATCGGTTATTAAAATGTTTAAACGATAACCAACCACAAAAAATTCGATAATTTTAGTTTCGATAGTTTCAATTTCGATAAGTAAAAAATGTATACCATTACCACTTTTTTCGATACAAAACGGTACAGTGTGATTTTTTTCCATACCCAGAACACCCCTAAACATACGTATAAGACCAAGGAACTTAGTGCCCAAGTTAACCTGAGTGCTTGTCTCGTTCAAGCTTTGGTACATTTCAGGAAACCTTAATTGATAAATTCATATATGTAGTCTCGTAAAGGTGGCAAACAGGCAGGTTATAGGGCTTAATGGTTAGGGCCCAAACTCGCCCTCTAAAACACTTGGGTTAGGATGAGTCGAGCCAAGTTTAGGTTGGGTCGGGTCCTAGTCATCCCATTTGACCCGTTATTGTAAAAATGTCAAACTTTTAGTCTCTCTTAGAAATTCTCTTTTAAAATCCTAATCTCTTATCTATTTTTTTTTTTGCTCAACCTCTCTAAAACTCTTGAATTATTTTAAAAATAACTCATATCTTTAAAATTCTAACATGTTTCTCTCTTTAAATAATGTTACTCTCTAAAATATAAGACTCTTTCTCTCACTAAATTCTATTTACTTTCTCTATAAAAAAAAAGTCATATGTCAAAAGTTGTAACCTCTTTATATCTTTAGAATATTGTCTCTCCCTAATTACATTTCTTTCTCGAAATTTAATTGGGGAAAGTACTCTTAGATCCCTTGGAAACAAATTTTAAACACTAAAGGAATTTTGACAAATTTTAAACACTTAGGTCCACTAATTCTCTTCTTGTAGAAGTTCACGCTAGTGACATAACAAGTGGACCTAATAGTAAATTGTCCTTAAATGTTTAAAAACTGTCAACAAGGGACCTAATTGTAAATTGTCCAATTTAATTTAGGGAGGCAAAGATATTAGAATTTTAGATATAGAAACATTGTTAGAGAGACAAAATTATTACCATTTTAGACAAAGAAATTGGTTGAGATGTTATGCATGAAAGGATGATGTTATGCATGTAATTTCCAGCATTTGCCACCTTTATCTCTCAAGTTTGATACTCAAGGTAATGTAGATTTTTAAGAGCAGCATGGTATATAGTAACTTTTAGAGCTGTTTGGCAAGTGTGTGTGTGTGTGTGGGGGGGGGGGGGGGGAGGAGACATGAAAATGTTGCAATGTTGCTGTTTGTACATCTGTTGATAAACAAAAACAGGGAGATGACATAATGAGAATAGAGAGAGAAGTGTAATGTTTTCAATTTGAGGCCTGTTGCCTTCACAGGAGGGCATATTTTTCATGTCCCAGAATAAGCATGTTTTATCTCTAACAACAAAGCCAGCAACAAAACTAAATGTTAGCCTCCTATTTAATCAAGCTGCTAAAAGCAGAGTTAAAAAGAAAAAAGAAAAAAAAACTTAGGAATTTACATATTCGTATGCACGTTCCAAAATGCGTTTCAATACACTAGAATTATTGTTCCAGGAATTCTATTTCCCGTAGGTTTTTTAACGAGATAAAATGCAGAAAAAGTAGTGATTATAATGCACTACAATATAACAGGGGTTTTTCAAGATAAAATTCAACAAAAAATCCTAAATGTAATAAAACAATATTTTGGATATTCGTATTCAACATATTGGCATGAACAATTCCAATATACGAAGTCTCAACTCAAATGGGGTATAAACTTGGGTATCTTAACAATGTTACAAGATACTAGTTGTTTTAACTTCCGAATCAATAATATTCAGAAGTAGCTAAAATTTGAGTGCTCATCTACATAAGCTTATCCCCATCGTACCAATCTTTAAAGTATATGGCATATTGCGTTCCCTTTCTCGTTCCACATACCAAAACGATCTGTGTTCTAGCTAACATTGGCCAAAAGGTTCCATATCTTTTCCTTTATTTCTTTGAGTCGACAAAACTAAACTAGGCAGAAGCGTGTGTTGTATTCGTTAAAAGTAGCAGTGGATGTGATGTTTGAGTTACAATGGAAATCAAGAGCAGGCTATACCTCACACATACAAGGGTCATTTAACAACTCCTACTTGAGAGGCTTCATACCCTGCACAGAACCACAACAAAGCTTCAGTTTCTCTGATGCCTGTTTAACATTTTTTTAAGAAAAATATAAGAATTTCACATATAGGGACGGAAGGACACATTTAACAGACATGTCGGACTAAAATCTCAATATAATAGGGGAAAAAGATTACGTTGAATTGAAATTCTTCCAAGTCACTTCAGTGCTATATTGTCCAACATAATAGTCAGTACTCAAATAGATGCCCCGTCATCTTCCGAGTTTCAACACGTGGTATATTTTTACCTCAACGTACATTTCTCCGGGAATCATTTATTCTTATTGTTTGAGTTAGGTTTTGGTTTTTAAAACTTTTATCTATTAGTTACATGTAGGATTTTAGCTAATTTTATTATATAAGGCCCTTATCAAGATTCAAGACCATAGTTACCAGGATCACTACACCCCTTCTAGACCATAGTCACCCGAGATATAGCGGGTTCTCGATCCGGATCTCCAAAAATGGCGTTCCCAAATTGAACATTAACTAAATTTAGTTATTATTAGTTTCAAGGCACTTTTGGCTTCATAGAATAAATGGAAAGAAAAAAAGCTTCTCAACCAATATCATAATGCTTTAAATATCTTATTAATGTATTATAGAATATCGAGATTGTCCACTACATACAACATTTAGGGAACACTTTTATATTGTTGTACATGAATCTTGACAAAATATACGAGTATAATACTAAAAGAACAAGGCAAGGTTCCAACTTAGGATTTGAAGTAGTGAACCAACTAAGCATACCCCCACCGTACCGCGTATCGTCTAAACCAACCCTGTATGCATAACCGTACCACGTACCGGAGCGATCCGCGATCCGGGTAACAATGGTCCATACATTGTAATCAATCGATTTTAATGAGAATTTAGTGATGCTTGTGTCAAGGTGGTATCAGAGCTAACTTCTTTTAAGCCGGGGAGAATAATGTGAACATGTCTGCCCCTAGGGTCTGTCCACCCAGAGAGAGACCTCGTTTCTTAATGTTTCGTTGTTGTCTCTTAGTCTATCCCCTAGAAGATAGTTTTATTTCGAACTCTTTAATTAAAGTACATACTTATTTAGGGTTATCGATTAGTTATGAATAAGATTTAGGTCTCCAGCTAACTTTTATAATATGTAAGGCCATTGGCCAACCATTGTAGTCATTCAATTTTGAAGAGAGTTCAATAATATTTGTGCGTCCACATCACGAGGGTGGCTCTACCACTTGAAAAGGAGGCCAACTATAAAAAAAATTCGACATATTTCATAGCAAAGCTACGAGCATAGGCTGAACTCTGAAACATCAAAAGACGGGAACAAGGCCATACTTTGGCATGGATGCTTGCAACGAGCAACTCCAAATGTTGGAGAGCAGTCCCTAGGAGAGAAGCGAACATATACCATACGGGATCCACATAGGCATGAGTAAAAGGCAAATCCCCATTAGAAAATGAAGATTTGTCGTCAAAAAGTCTCGATATCTTGCAGTGCTTTTATCACAATCGCATAAATTGTGTTTTAGGGTGGGAAAAAGCGATGTTGCGCACTTTTCTTTGCAGGACTCCTATAAAGCGTGCGCTTTTGGGTGACGTGGCACGCAAACGTGCGCTATTTTGCATAAATGATGCACCAACTGGGAAATTTTTTTCAACCAAAACTGTGTCGTCTTTTTTTTTTTTAGCCAAGACCTTATGAAACCAAACAAGCCTGTGTAGTCCATTTACCTTTTGTCTCTTACGAAACTGTAACCCAAAGAAACCCTAGAAGTCGTCTGCTCATCACGAAGAAAATCGAAGCTGTCGGAGGTGCTATTGTTCCAAATCGAAGCTGTCGGATGTGTTACTGTTCCAAATCGCAGCCGCAGGGATCGACCGAGGGATTTGGCTTTCCGACTTTGCAAAAGCGAGATATTTCCTAGTTTACTATTGCCTTAATGTTGTTATATACTTATTTTACAACTTTAGCTGAAAATACTACTTAATTTACAAAATTTCAGCTTCAAATATTATATGTTTTATAATTTTCAGCCTAAGATGTTATTTGTTTTATAATATTTTCAGTTCAAAATGTTAATATTTTAAAATTTTCAGTTTAAAACGTTGCTTATTTACAAAATTTCAGCGTAAAATGTTATTATTTTATAATTTCTTGTTTGAATGTTAATTATTTTACAAATTTCCGTTAAAATGTTATTTTATATGTTTTTCTAATTAAAACTAAAATGCACGAATTGCTTGTGTGATGCGTAGCGCAAGCCCTAAGCCTAAACGCGACACCTTGCGCGACCAAGATTAAAACATTAATTCCGATACATTAAGTAATCTACCTTTCTTCACTAAAAATAACAGAGGCATCACTAGGAAAGTATTGTTTGAGAACTTTCCGAAGATTGAAGGAGCTAAAGTGTAAAAGGGGGCAGGAATTTTTCATAAAATCCAGCGATTAGGGGGTTTAGGGCTGTGAACTTTCAAACCCAACCTACTTTATCCTTCGTATCTGTGAATTGCGAGCTTCTCGGAGGGTTTGTTTTCACGCCGGCGAGGTCGTTGGGCCTCAAATTGACATTACTAAAGTGAGCTTGCTGGTTGCCCGGTCAAATCCGGCATCTAGTGGGTCAGCGGTGATGGGAAGGGGAAGATCCGTCAAGCCTTAAGGGGCGTGACTTCCAACAGTGAGGGTTGGGACTGCATGTAATGAAAATATGGGTAGTGGTGCGAGGCCAGTGGTGTTTGGGCCGAAGGTGGCCAAAGAAACAAGGGGTATGCATCATAAGGTTGGTGACCATTGGCTGAGAAAGTAAAAAGGGTTAGACCAAAACCCATATAGGGACCGCAAAGGCAGTTGGCATGGTTAGATCGCTCGGTTGGCCAGCGTGTATCAGGTGGCTTGCTGTGACGGAGCTTCTTAGTGGTGAGGAAAGACTGAAACAGGAGGTGTGGCCGGTAGTCGGTAGGAGGTGGCCACTGTCAGCGATAGTGGAGTTGCTATTAGTTACGTAAATGAACATCAAATGAAAAGTAAGAAGAAGAAAACTCTCGTCTCAATTCTCTATATTAAAATCTCAAATTGGTAGAGAATGCTCCATATGAGGCTATAAGAGGGCTATTTATAAGGGGAAGTAACTTGGGCTCTAAGAAATGATCCTGATGTCAATCAAGAACCTCGAGGGCATTTCCGTCATTTTTAGGACTTTATAGTATTTTTATTTTTATTTTTGTTATTTTCTTGTAGTTTATTATGTTGTTGTATTTTCTTTTTGGTTTAGTATTCAGAGGCGGGAGTAGTAAAGGCTCTTAGGGACATACTTGTATTAGCCTTCCCCTTAAAAATACACACCTTGTAGCCTTATTTGGGGCATTCTACCTATTTGAGAGTTTATGAAAGAGAGTTGAGACGAGAGATGTCTTCATCTGATTTCCCATTTGGCGTTATTTACGTCAATTGATATCAGAGCCTCGTTGGCTCCACCCGCTGCTGCTGTTGTGAAAAAACACAAAAAAATTGTAGACAACGACAATTGGGTTTTAAGAGGAGATATAATCCCGTGGAAGCTCGTTATGCTCGATACGAGGGGGTCTTGAACCACCTCTTGGCGCGACTCGACGATCTTGAGGCCTCCCTTCAATCACTACCTAAAACCCTAACCCTAGCACCAAAATCCCTCTACCCACGCTTCCGCAATCATCTCCACCCCCAACCACCAAAAAAAAACTGCTCCAACAAACCTAGCCCTTCAACCACCAACCCAGAGCTGGCAAAAGGGTTGATCGACCACTGGACAGCGGCCAGCGGCAAACCCTAGCGCCGACCAGTCTCCCATCCTCCACAAAGGGGTCGAATCCCACCCCAGACCATGCGGAACCTCCAGAACCCCCACCGCGCCCCTCTGTCAAGGTTGGCACCCATCTCTGGTGGCCGAAATCCAACCAGAACATGCTGGCGACTGTGAAACCCTGGGGATTCAACTATGGTTCAAAGTCTCGATATCGGTCCCGGTATCGGACACTCGATTTTCAACTCGGTCGAGGTATCAGGCGATGAGCAAAGATACACTATGTAGAGAACGCACAAAATTCCGAAAAAAATATAGAAAATTTTAAAAAAATAAGATTAACAATATGGACAAATGAGGTAGCAGATTCAATATTGTATAGTAAACCAATACTAATATTGAAAAACAATATAATGACATGTAGAACTTGATAAAAAAAATTGCATGGAAGATAAATAGAAATGATTACAATGTTACGTCATTTTCATTTCCCTATCTAGTTGCGGTATCGATCATACGAATTTGGATAGGTATAATTTCTTTCACTAGGGTAAGGAAAGAAATATGAATAAGCATTTTCATGTACAAATAAATATTATACGTACAAATAAATATTTTTTATACAAATAAAAGTACAAATATTTTTCTAAAAAAATGTTTTTACAAATATTTTTGTAAAAAAATGTTTTTACAAAAATATAGTTTGTAGTTTGTATTCTTTGTACAAAAATGTACAAAAAAATGTTATTTACAAAAATATATATTTTTTTTTTACATTTTTACATAAACGTTTTTTACAAATAAAAATGTATACAAATGTAGGAAAAATGTACACAAATGTGTCCACATTTTAATACCTCGGTTTATCTTCAAAAAATAAATGAAAAACAAACAAACGGCAACATAAATAACCCACCAGCTGAAACATAAAACAGGGTTTTAAAACACGCAAAACAGGGTGCAAACATTCTAACCTAAATAAAAGGGTTTCTCCATTCTTACCTAAACAAACAACTAGCCGACACAAGTAGGTGAAACAAAATGTGATTCTGGCTGAAATCGAAGGAGAAGGATAGGGGGATCCCGGCTGAAATCTACAGAAGCTTAAGAGGAAAAGTTTTTGGTTTGGAAAGCAAGGAGATTCAACCACTTTATAGCTTTTTTCGACCCTAAATCTAATCCGTGACACATATGTTCAAATCAGCTGATAAAGTAAGATTCCTTCAATTATTCCTGCCTCTCTCTTTTGGGGGGGTAAAACTTCATTATCTCGGGGAGACATGTTTGTATCGACCGAGATTACGTCGAGATATCTCGGGAGCGGTGAGATATCGGCGCTACTAGCTGCTTCCAGACTATTTATATTTGTTTACGAATCGTGACTCGTTATCGGTTCGGTTACCTGCGATTCCGAGTTGACTCGACCGATACTTTGAATGGCTGTGTTTTTTTTTCGAACATTCTGATTTTTTCGTTATCCGATCCAATATTTTCCGATTTTGGAACGTATATAAGGTTTTCGATTTCCGATTTTTCCGAAAAAAATCGGATCGAAAATTGGAAATAATTCTGAATTTCCGATTTTCCGATTTTTCCGATCCGATTTTTTCGAAACCATGCCTATCCGATTATTCCGAATTATTTCCTATTTTTTCCGAAATATTTTCCGATTTCCAATTTTTCCAATCTTTTTAAACATTCTCATGTGTCCCACATCGGCTAGGAGAGGAAGAGAGGCCCAAAAAAGTCCTCTATAAAAGGAGAATATCCCTCTATCCTCTACACAAATGAAAAAAATGGTTAAATCCTTATATATTTACATGTTGGATTAAATCTTTTTTTCGATTTCTGTAAAATGAGAATTTCGAGTAATAGAAAATCCTATATTAATTTTTTTTAAATTTTGGAATTTCCCAAATTTCTGAATTTTTAGTATATTTTTTGAATTTTCGATTTTTTCCGATTTTTTCCGATTTTCCGATTTTTCCGAATTTGGAAACTTTTTGATTTTCTGAAAAAATTGGATCGGAAATCAGAACAAATATTTTATTTCCGAAAAAATCGAATTTTTTTCCGAAGGGTCATTTTCCGATCCGATCCGGCCGAAACACAGCCCTTTGAACCATGATTTCAACCCATTTCGGACCAAACTCCTCCTATGCTAGCCGATCTATCGCCTGCCCAAGGTGGAAGCCTCCAACAAGCTCAAAAACTAGGGTTTGACAGCACAAACTTGGTTTTCGACCCGGGAGGAAGATTTTTATTTTATTGTTGACATGAGGTAAGAGGAAGATGATGAAGATTGAAGCAAAAAAAAACTATGGGATGGGCACTTCCACAATTTTTAGATGTTATTTTTGGCCCCACAAGTTTTTGTTTCTCTCTTCAGCACACATTTTTGGGAGCTTTTCAGACGATTCTCCACTTTTTGAAAGCTAGAGGACGAGGTTGATCTTAAGTGGGGGAGAATGATGTGAATCAAGAAGCTCGAGGGCATTTTCGTCATTTTTAGGGCTTTACAGTATTTTTTATTTTCTTTTTGTTATTTTCTTTTAATTTGTTATGTCGTATTTTCTTTTTGGTTTAGTATTTAGAGGTAGGAGTAGTAAACGCTTTTAAGGCATACTTGTAATTACATCTTTAGCTTAGAACCTAAACTACCTTCCCCTTATAAATATTCACCTTGTAGTGGGGCACTTTACCTATTTGAGAATTTATGAAAGAGAGTTGAGACGAGAGATATCTTCATCTTATTTCCCATTTGGCGTTATTTACGTCAGATCCCAATTACAATTATGCCCTTATTAGCCTTTATTACTTCCACCTATAATACCAAGCAAACAACTACTAAAGGAAAATACATCAAAATAAGGAAAATAACAAAATATGCCCCTAATAACTAAAAATGACAAAAATGGTACGTTTCCTCCTCCGCATCATTCGCCCCCACTAGAAAAAGCTTGTCCCGAGCGTAGGAGGTGAACGGAAATAAAGCAAGGCAACCATCATAGGGCTCCCCCACTAAAAAGAAGAACCGTCCTCTAAAACGTCTTTCTTACCGGTTTTCGAAAGTTCCACGCAGAATAAGCATATAAAACAACCACGACCGGTCCACAAAAGCTCGATCCCGAAGTCCCGTGATGAACCTCCTCAATGCTAAGCCGCAGAAAACTTCCTCCGAGCGCATATCAAAAGCTACCAAAAATGGGAATACATACCCACCACCTATCACATCACCTCCAATCACCACCTCAACCCGAAGAGAGATAACAGCCGATCCAATCCCATTAAAATCATCCTCCCCATTTCCAAAGATTGGGAAGAAATCTCCCAAATCAAACGTTTCCGGCTCGTGAAAGTGCATGCGAATCACCCAACCATCCTTGACAAAAATGTCAAAAAAGTTCCTAATACACAACCCAATTTCGTTTTTTCTATCTTTCTTGCAATCAACCGGCTTGGAAGGGGAGGAACCAATCTTGGACTTGCCACCAATAATCCTGAATTGAGCCTCGAGAGTTAATCGGGGCGAGAATGTAATTTTTTTTAAGTTTGGGGGCTGAAAAATGGGTGGCGGGTTGGAGGATTCGGGGTGGTGGTAGGTGGGGAGAGGGTGGTTGGTGATGGAATAAATTTGGATCAGGTGGTTATGACGAAACTTTGTAAGGTTGGAGGCTAGGGTTTACAAATTGTGGATTTGATTGGGAATTGGATGGTGAAACCCTATAATTGAATTGTCTTGAATCTTGAATGGGGAATTTGCGAAATGGATTCGAATTTTGGGAGAAATTGGGGTTCAAGATTTGGGTGGAATTGTTCGGGGGAGGGAAGAAAGATCCGTGAACCTCGGGAGGGAAGAGGGGCTTCTGCGACACAAGGGCGAGGGAGTGCCAGCCGACCACTATTAGGGTTGCCCGTAGTGATTCCGATTGGTCCAAAGGTTATCCAGTCATGATTGGGATTTTCTGAGGTGTCTACGGTGGGTTCCAAGTGGATCCAGTTGTTTCCGGCCACTGCCAGGGGATTCCGGCCAAGTTCTGGGTGGTTGGTGGTGAACCCAGGGGGTACGTGGAAGGTCCGAACACCGTCCGGGTGGTTTTCGCCGCTGATCGGAGCTGTCCCGGTGGGTCGAGTGATTTCCGGTGGGTTGCCACCGCTGTTTTCTTCTCCGGCCACCACCGAATTGGTGGATAAGGGATGGGAATTTGACGAGGCAACTTTTTTCTGTGGTAGAGGGGAATGAGTAGAAGTGGAGGCGTGGGGATTAAGGTTTTGAGCGAGAGTAGGGGCGGTGCGAGGGCGGCTCGTGGATGCATCCGGTGGTGGAAGGCGAGCGTCAAGAGCATCCATTTGGGCGACAATGCGATTCAAGACCTCCTTGAATTGATCGGTGCGAGGTTCCACGGGAGCATGCCTTTTCTTAGGTCCCATTTGTCATCGTCTACATTTTTTGTGTTTTTTTACAACGACAATGGGTGGAGCCAGCGAGGTTCTAATAGCAATTGACGTAAATGAGCGTCAAATGAAAAGTAAGAAGAAGAAAACTTTCGTCTCAACTCTCTCTATTAAAATCTCAAAATGGTAGAATACCCCAAATGAGGTTACAAGAGGGGTATTTATAGGGAGAAGTAACTTAGACTCCAAGAAATGATCCAAATTACAATTATGTCCTTATTAGCCTTTATTACTTCCACCTATAATACCAAGCAAACAACTACTAAAAGAAAATACATCAAAATAAGGAAAATAACAAAAAATGCCACTAATGACTAAAAATGACAAAAATAGTACGTCTCCTCCTTCACATCAATTAGTAGTTGTCAAAGAGAAGGAGCCGGTGGAGCAAGGACACTACCAAAGCTTGAATCTGAATCGTCTAGTGGTTGACGACCTCGTCCACTTGATCAGACTTCAAGGCTATGATCGTCGCAGCTCTAATACCACTTTGACGTTGAAACCACTATGATGTGGACACACATACAAATGCCACTAAACCCTTAATAAAATCGAATTATTAAAATGATGATCAATGGAATTATTTATGATAAAAGCTAACTAGAGACCCAAATTTAACATATAACTAATAGATAATTCTAAAAAACTATGGAAACTAGTATAAGAGTTTATTATTAAACTACTATTAGGGATAATAATGAAAAAATAACAACAAATAAAGAGGTAAACCTTCTCTCATGTTACAGGGCGGACAGCTCTCTTGGGCAGACCCGTTCATTTCATGACGAACCGAGAATATACTTTTTGGTTTACAAACATTGTGTATATTTGTTGTATGAGCGCTTTACCTTAGTGGTCCTGAACTCATTCACTGCCATTCGAAGAGAATCATCTGATAGTATCAATCTTGATAGAGCCCCTGTGCTTAATCTGCAATGATAATAAAATGTTATTAGAAAGTTGTGTGACTCGGATGTCAAAAGATCAACAATTCGGACACTAAAAAAATATCTTTAACCTAAGCAAGAAGAAAAGCTTCATGACAGGCGGCCACAAATTAACAAGTTCACGTGAGTAGCAAGGGCCGGTTGATGCGATAACAGCTACTGCAACTCCAACAATGCAGGAAGCCCACCTCATAGATAGTACTATGAAGATAGATGACACATAACCCGCTACAGGTGATGCTCATCTTCTACTGGAGCACTGTAGAAGTATGCTCAGCAGAAGCACACCTAGGGGTGTCCTTTTTCTCAACTTCAGGATTCGATCGGATTTTGGAATGATATTTTCAATTTGCAACTTTAATTTTTCTAATATTTGGTTTCTGATTTTTCACGGGGGTGGGTGTCAGAATCAGAATTAATATTGAATTTCTGATTTTTCTGGTTTTTTTCGATCCGTTATTAACGAATTATTCATACCCGATTATTCCCACAAATTCTTAATTTTTGTCCACAAACTTTTACTGAATTTTGAAATATGGCAAGTACCCTCGCCCAAGCTACAGTTGAACTATGGTTCGAGATATGGGAGCAGCCTCTCCATATATGGGGGAATAGAGCCAGACGACATCCGCCTCTCCCAAACCCTGCAGTTAAGCGGGAGCCTTGTGCACTGGGTACAACCTTTTTTTTTAAATAATTTCGGGGATTTCCCAGTTTTTTGCATTTTTCGAATTTTCCCGAATTATTTCCAATTTTGCCAATATATCCGAATTCCCTGGTTTCCGCCCCAAAACAAACAAACAAAAAGAGAGGAAAAAAGGAACTGAATAAGCAGGTTATTTTTCCCCCAAAAGGCCATTTTCCGAACTGATCCAGCCAAAACACCCCCCTACGAACGCATAATACAAATGGAAGTTACATGGAAGAAGCATGTGCAAGCCCCAACCTGGCCCAAACCCTCACTCTAAAACCCTCTCATAGCTTCAATAAGCTCTTGCCGAACATACTACAAACAATGGAAAAGAACCTATATAATTCAAAAAGTCCATTTGATATCTCAAACACCCCCCTTGCTTGAACACCCTCACTCATCCATAATCCTAGATCCTGAGTTTAAAGAAGGCCTCAAAGTTTTTGGGAGGGGCACCCTTCTTCTAAAAATACCCGAAGAAACATTTGTTTCAATGCTTGAACTTCAATATCCATCGGCAGTGGAAGCCTAAAGGTGAAAGTAAACTTGTTCATCAAGGAAAAAGCTTAGTTGTTTAAGGCGCAGCCAAGGTCTCTGGGTAGCCTAGACGCAAGGCAAGGTATGCGGTTTCTTATAAGGAATGAAGGGAACATAGGTAAGCTGTAATCTTCCATAATTACAACAAACACAGAGATGACGAGTAATACTGTTCAAATATTTTTACAAGAACAACACAAAGACGCACGAGTGTGAAGAAGTGAAGTGAAAAAAAGGGTGACTGGTCATAATAAAAAAGAAAAAAAACAGAAATTGGTGTTTTAACTACAGAAATGTTTAATTAAAAGAGTTAGCTAGTCCTTCCAGTTATTTATTTATTACTTCTTTCTTGTGTGTGAGCTATGAAGCACGGACACTCTCCCGGAAGCCACGAGTCGACTTTGACACGAGTCCGACACGCTGGGACACGTACAAGGACACGTTTTTTTTGTTTTTTGTTTTTTTATTTTTTTATTTTTTCTTATGTGATGGTGATTCTGCTTTATTTATGATTTTTAATGTTAAAGTGTGTTTGAATTTTGTTTTGTATGGTCCATTTTCTTAATTTCATGTTAAGAATGTTCTAATAATGTATTTTATGGGAAAAATCTATTTTATTTTATTAATATATGTATTTAAATATATATTATATATTATAAGAATCCTAGTGTGTCGTATCCCAGTATTTGGAAAAATCACGTGTCGCGTGTCGTGTCCAATGTTTAAAAAGGCGAAAGGCGAGGTGTTTTAGTCGCGGAGAGGCGAGGCGTAAGCCTCGAGGCGTTTGAGGAGTAAGCCTCACCGAAAAGAAACGAAAAAAGAAAAATAATATTAAAAAATACTAATAAAACCATAAAAATAAAATAACAAAGAAATATAAAATAAAACTACAAAAAAAACATCCTTGAGGACTTTCTCACATAGTTTGACATTTTTTTGTTCCCCGGAGATAACTTTTAAAAAAAAGTAATTTGAGAAAATCAATTTTAACATATTGGTTATTTTACAATATGACGATAAATTAATCAATGCAAAATGATATTGGCAAAATCATTTTTTTAGCTTCATTCACATATTGGTTATTTTATAATATGACAGTAAATTAATCAATGCAACTTAACAAGCAAATTTATTAAAAAAACATTGATTTTCAAACTAGGATTAAAAAAACAGCAATTTTTATTGAAAAAATAATAAAACAGATCAACCTAAGTTTATTAAAAAAACAGCAACCTTTAAAATATATTAGTTTCGTAATATTTATTCAGTTTAGTTAAAGATAATATATTAATCTAAGTTGAAAACCAAAAAACAGAAAACTTTTAAAAAAAAGTCATATTGAAGTTAATTTAGTACATTTATTTCGAACAAAATCTAATTGACAAAATCAGTTTTTTAAGTTTCATTAACATATTGGTTATTTTTTTAAAATTTCTCTCAAGTTACAATAGTAAATAGTATAAGTTAAGTGCAGTTTTAAAACAAAATAAAGAACGAGAGTTTTTTTTTTTCGCGCCTCGGTAAAAAGGTGCGAAACGAGGCGTGAGGCGCACCGAGGCGTAAGCCTCAAATTCAACCCTGAGGCTTAAGCCTCGAGGCATTTTTTGCCCGTCGAGCCTCGAGGCGTAAGCCTCAAACGCCTTTTTAAACATTGGTCGTGTCGAAACACGTATTACGTGTCGAGTCCGTGCTTTCATAGTGCGCGAGTGTGAGGTGGGAGGGAGGGGTGGGGCAGCACTAAATTTTGTTCCAGATATCCTTAAGCTTCTTGTTATCCCTCAGAGCATGATCAATGTCTTCAGAAGTTTGGTAACACTTTTTTTCTCTGGGTTTACTGGTGGAGATGCGGGGTGATGTTTGGTTAAACCACTAACAGATATATAAGCTAGTTATAACTCTCATAGCTCTTACCTTATTGCTTATGAGTCTGCAGTGGCTTATGAGCCAAAATAATATGTTAACTCTTTGGTCACTAAAGCTTCCATATCCAGTTCCAAGTTTTATTAGGGAATCCCCTATTGTGAGATCCAGACCACGAACATGCTCATTCTTCCTGGTGAATTAAGGTTTTGAATTAAAATTCGGGTTGGAAATTAGGTTTAAGCTCGTTCCTCAAGGTGATCCCAACATCTCTATACTATCCTTTTGTTATTAGGCTTCTTTTGTTTCTTACTTGGTCATGGATTAGATTTTTCTTTGCTTAAGTTTAATTTCTGACTGGATCGCTGAGCATGTTTTTGCCTTGTAACTTGTGAATTTTTAACAGAAGGGTGATGTGCCCTTCTTATGTTGTTTGAATTAAAACAAAAAATGTAGCCGGTTATGATAAAGAAAAGAAGACCATGCCATATGAGTAGTCTTCGCTGATTAGATGCTACCTTTATTATGTTGTTCTGTTGGAGGTTGCGGATATTAAATTTTAGTTGTAATTTCATATTGATGTAATTAGAAACATTTTATGGATGAGAACCTCTGTATCGATTATGATGGTTTATTAATGTTGTTGGCTCTTCAGCATTATATGTTTTTGAAATGATGTGAGAAGATGACTAAAAGGATGTTGAGTAAACTGGTCGAGGTCTTAGAAAAGGCCATTGTCTGGCCTTAGGCTTGCCCTTGAAACTTTAGCACGTGAGTGGAGGCAGAGCATCACAACGAGGCCTGATAGATTCGTTTCGCGTGAAATGGAGATGTACATTGTCGGCCCACTACCTAACAGTTTATCTTTTAAGTGAATCCTCCACCTTGTAATATCCACACTATTGATCAAAAAAACACTTTCTGTCAACCCAATACTAACCCAACTGATATTATCCTAAACCCTCAAGCATCCTCTTACATGATGGTGTAAGCTGAAAACTAATTGGGGGGGGGGGGGGGGGGGGACATTACAGTATAGATAGGACAACAGGGGAAAAATTCTCTAAGTCTATTCACCAAATGATAGTTCATGGATGACTAAAGCAGTTAATATTCATTCCACTATCACTGTACCTAATATAAAACTTTGACTAGCAAAGACTAAACAAGATGTTATTCATTTAACCAAAGGGGCTAGCCCCGATGGATACCTACGACTCTTGGATTCCAAGAGCTCGTGCGTTCAAGGAACCCCCCTCCCCCACCCCCCGGGGCTTGAACTTGGAAAAAAAAAGTCGCTATTCATTGCATTATCGCTGTACCTACTAATAAGTTTGGCTAGCAAAGACAGTTTCTTGTCACCAAATCTTTTTCGTTTGCCTTGGATTCAATATTCATATATAGAGTGTTTTAATAGCCACATTAAAGCAGTAACTCATAAATTTATGCAAAAAAGACGTAAATTATGTGAACAGGCTGATTACGAAGAAGAATGTAGGATTTAGAACTTTATATCACATACCCCAACTTCTTTGCTGCATCAGCCACAGAACCCTCTACTGCAAAAATTAGATCTAGCAAAGCTTGCATTCCCTGGGTAAAGGTAAAGAAACGGTAAATTACAACTAGTATTCAGGTCTTCCACAATTGAGCAAACTAAAGAAATTAAATTTTAAACAATGACAAAAAAGAGGGGTAAGGCAAACCAAAGCAAACTTCGGATTGTTTGGACCGATCTGCGACCCGCAATCTGATCCCCTGATGGTTGACTTCGCAGGGAGAATTTGAAGAAGCTCTTGAGGAGGTGAATATGTATCAAGATCTACAGTATTCCTGACTAACTCAAAAGAATAACAGAGCACCAATCAGTAGAGGCATTTGTTTTTCATCTAGACGTAAATACTAAAAACACATATACTGTAGTCTGTAGGTGCTACGGCTCATGTTAAAGAAACTTGATATCACACTACATCAGCAACATACTTTGGCTATAAACTACAGACCATTTCCTAAGTTGTGTCATCTCATATTTATTATCTTTAGAACTAAAGCCATAACCCTGCATCATCCTTGTAATTAGCCACGTTAGGTTTTAGTAATGCAACAAATATCCAACACATAGTTAGTTACTGGGATCTCCATACCATATGTACTGCGACCGGGATCACTGACCCAAAACCAAAACAGGGTGAGTGTGCAATCTGGAGTTTTAAAAGCTGTGTCCCCAATATTAACAAGTGATATTAACTATTATATCTAATAATGCAACTTTTGATTTAAAGAATTAAATAGATAAAGAAGAAAGAGGCCTCCTAGCCAAAAAATAGAAGTATACAAGAATGGTTTATATATTATCTTAATATATTACATAGACAATACACTACATACCGTCTAAGTTAGCCTTTCTATATTGGTGAAGTGCATTTGATCTTGACAACACACTTATGGTTCTAAAATAACCTAAACCAGAGTTTCAAAACATGCCATTATCTAAGTAACAAACTAACTAAATTTACCCCCACTGTACCGCGACCGGCTAAATCAATGTGCCACATACCGGCACAACCCATATTTCAGGTAATATTGATCCAACTCTTACAAAGTAAGTAGGCATCTGTAGCATTGATCGAACTCTTGAAAGGACATAGTACTTCGTAGGTCGAACCACTTGCATCCTGCGCTTAGTTAATCACTCATTTCTTGTCAAATCGTAATTTTCATTTGTGATACGATATTCACCTTGATTTTGGATTCATCAATCAGCGTCTCTTATGGGAACATATACGCTGTTAAATCCTTATTGTCAATACGTTTCCCTCATCGTGTATCAAAAAAACATAGTATAAATGATTATTAACTAATGACAGCTATATTGCAAATCACACGGCAGCATCTGGCCACATGACAGCAACTCACCCAACTATTAGTCAACTAAACAGATGCATAACAGGGGTTTCAAGCGCTAATCCACCTCAGGCAGCCACAAGTCAGGTCTGTTTCTCCATCCCCACAGGAGGTGATGTGCATGGGAGTGTCCCCTTGGGATCATCTTTGTTGTTTTGCTACTGTCTCTCAATCCATCTCTAGGCATGTGTTTTCATTTAAACTTTTAGTTAGAATTCATACCTATCTAGATCTCCTTAGATTTATAGTACAAATAAGGCTCCTGGCAAAGCTTTGTAATCACTTTGTAATCATTCAATTTTAGTAAAAGTTTAGTAAAAATTATGGATTTACATCAAAAAGAGTAGACAACAACGCCGATCAAGCTAATATCATACAAGGATCGTGACTCCGTTCAAGAGAGGCTCAAATTTTTGGGATATCAAAATTTTCCAGCGATCTCTTTAACACATTTAAATTCCAATCCCAAACACTACAGGCTCATATATGTCGAATAATTGAGCGCAGCCCCTGTCAGCTTCTGACTAAAGGACACGATTGGTTTCCCATTTTGGCTCAGAAGAACTCCCACGCCCGTCTTGCAAGTATCGCAAGACAACTCAAACAACTGATCGAAATCAGGCAATGCTAAAACAGGCCTTGTCGTCATCAGTTTCTTGTCGCGTGTGAAGGCTCTATCGGCCTCTGCAATCCACCGAAATTCGGTGCTCGTTGAAGTACTCATCAAATCTGTGATAGGGGTCATGACAGTGCTAAACCCGACTATAAAGCGCCGATAAAACCTTGCTAGGCCATGAAAATTGCGCACCTGAGACACCGATGTGGCTATGGGCCAATCCACTATCGCTTGAACCTTGGTTTCATCTACTCTGACACCATCGCCGAAAACCACATACATCAAGAAAGTCACCAATGGCACCATTAAGGTGCACTTCTTCAGCGTGAGGAAGAAGTGCTCGGCTCGTAAGACCTCCAATACCCGAGACACATGCTCAAGGTGCTCCTCCTCTGATCTACTGTACATTAGGATATTATCAAAGTAAACCATCACAAATTTGCCTAAGAAAGGGCGCAGAATCTGTGTCATCACCCCCATAAAGATGGATGGGGCATTGGAGAGGCCAACAGGCATCACCGTCCACTCATATAGTCCATTCTTCATCTTTAAGGCAGTCTTCCACTCATTCCCCGGTTTCATGCGAATTTGGTGATAGCCGGCCGCTCTTCAAGTCTATCTTGGAAAAAAACTTCGCACAATGGAGTTGGTCTAGCATATCCTCTAATCTGAGGACAGGGAACATGTACTTCATGGTGATCTTTTAATAGCTCGGCTATCAGCACACACACGTCAACTACCATTCTTTTTTTGTGCTAACAAGGCGGGTACCGCACAAGGAGACATGCTCTCCTGAATATAACCCTTGTAACACAGCTTTGTGACCTGTCTCTGTAACTCTACATTCCCCGTGAATGACATATGATAATGGGGGAGGTTGGGGAGTTGCGCCCTAGGGACAAAATCTATAGCATGTTGTACATCACGGAGAGGAGGAAGATCATCTGGGAGCGTACATACGTCTGCATACGAATCCAACAAGCTCAGGGCACGTGGGGGAACGGTCGCCTCTGGAGTGGTAATGAAACTGGTAAGGGCATAGCATAACCCCGTCTTCGCGACCTCTGTGGCTAACTCCCCGTACGAGACTAATAAGGTGGAGGATCGTGTCATCAGGAACGGTCGCATGGGACGGAGGAGAAAACCCCTACTCTCGTGCATAAATGAGTAAGTATTAGCTCAACCAACACGCATGCTGCGATGATCAAATGGCCACGGCCTCCTCAAAAGTGGGTGACACACCCGCGTGTCCACCACGGTTTACAAAATCTCATCATAGTAGTCTCCAATGGAAAATGCCACTCGACATTGTCGGCTTGGGGTAAGTGTAGCCCCACTACCCAACCATCCAATACGGCACGAGATGGTCAATGACTCCGTGGAAAGCTTCAATTTATCCACCAACTCTTGCGCCACCAAATTATCACTAGTCCCGTCGTCTATAATCACCATACATAGCCTCCCTCTCACGGTACAACGAGTAAAGAAAATACTCATGCGAATCCACATATCGCCACTCGGAGGGGGTGATTGGGGATCCACTAATGTCGTTATCATGACGGTGTGCATATAGGTGGTAGAGGTATCTGCAAGCCTCGCTTAGGTATGACAAAAAGAATCCTGACGCCGACACATAGATTGTGCAGAAAATATGGGTATGTGGGAGGGAATAGGTAGGATGCCTAATGAGGGGCACCCTTTGTAGATAGGGTTGGGTTGAGGGTTTGACTCTTCTGTAGTTAGTTTAAATTTTTTTGGGTTTTGGTAAGAGATTTGATGGGAGGGGCAAGAAATAAGGGCTTCCAGGGACGAAAATTTAATTGGAGGGATCTTTGTAGGTTGTTCAGAGGTTTGGGCCAGTAAATAAGGTTGTTTGGAGGGCCCTGAGTGGTTTCGGGCTGGATCGGGGTTGCGGGAGGGGATGGCGACACCTCCGGCCAGCTCTAGTGATGCTGGTGTGGGGGTTTTGGCGGCGGGGTGGGCCAAAAGGTTGGTCGGTGATGGGAAACATGGCACCAGTGGTTGCGGTGGACGCCGGCAGGGGGCAAACGACTGTTTGGGCCAGTTGGCCAGGGTGGTTCTGCCTAGGGGGTTGCGGGTGTTTTTGGGTTGTTTCCCGGCAGTAATGGGAACCGAAAGGGGTTAGAGTTAGGGTTTCAGTGACTTGTTTGAGAGGACACCGCCTCTCATCCGGGTGAATCCAACCCGATTCCCAATCTTCTATACTCATCTTCAACCCAAGAGCAAACTAGGCTCTGATACCAATTTGATGTAAAATACGGTGCGGAAGCGTAAAAGAAATGTTAAATCTACACAACAACAATAACAACAAATAAAAGAATTCATAAATGGTTCCAACTTCTCTATATAAGCTCTCATTATCAAAATGTTAAAAGTGAAACAAATGGGAGCCTTTGGGCTATTTATATTAAAGTTACAAAAAGGATAAAAAGACTAAAATAAAAGAAATGACAAAAAGGACGCTTATGTCCCTATGCTCCTGCATCAACCTAATTCCTTAATCAAATCATGCTTCCCGATTTCGAGACATCCCTTCAAGGCTGTTAGCATCTGTATTTTAAAACCTACGTTCATGTTGCACTAATCGTGTTTTGGGTAGCAATTGACGTCTTAAGAGCTTCGTGAATCCTACGTTAGAAATTTTCCAAGTGCTTCCCTTCGCAACGTGGTTTTAGGAATTTCAAATTATGTTCACATTCCACAACCCGTGAGCATTCCCTGATAAAAGTCCAAAAATTTCCTTTAAAGCAAAAGCCTTCGTGATGCGTTGCGAGAACATTGCTACCAGTGAATTTCCTTCGTTGCTTGTGAAATTTAATTCCATACCTACCTCGTATTTATTGGTTTGACCAACTATTTAAAAGAAATTCATAAAAGACACGTAAAAATTCACCAAAACTCTTACTCCCTCAATCTAAAACTCATCCCAAAACCTACATCTCTTTATACTTTGAACCTCAAAATATTTGTGTAAACCACATGCAAGTGGAGATTTGGATTTCTCTCAACTACACCTCTTAGTAGCTGGGTTGAATTTTGGTATAGTGGTTGAAGGTCTTCCAAGCTTTCACTCTTTACAACCCTACCTTAACCAAGCAAGGCAAGGATTTCTCTATATCTCTCCTTTATCCATCTTGTCCTCATGATTTTTTGGGTAGAAAGCTCGTTGTTAGATATTACTTGAAATCCTAGAAAATGTTGATAAATCACAGCTATGTTGAGCTTAGTTCCTTGCAATCCTAGATTCTCATCTTACCTTTGAACTTGAGAACTCAAGACTTTGAAAGTGAAAATTTCAATATAAGAGAGATGGAGAAATTATATGATATATTTGTTTCAAGTGACTTTAGAGAAAGTGTGTTTTGGCATCTTAGAACTTGAAAATGGTATTTCAAATATTTTGTGGAGTAAAATTTGATTTAAAAATGAAGGTTTTAAACCTCTTAATTAGTGAGAATGGATTTTTATGAACCAAAGACCTGCAGATTGAACTTTCTTTATTATGTAATTTCCACTCTATTTAACAGAAATTATGAACCTTAAAAATTCTGAATCAGTATATGAAACCATTCTTGGAAACTTATTGAATAATGATGTTAGGAATAAAAGTTTATATGATGAGTTGAATATTTTGTTTTCATTTTTTGATATCCCCAAGCCTCTTAAATAGCTGACTAATCTGCACATATCAGGACGCATATGGGAGACGCTTCAAGAGGATTCAAACATTTTCAAGTTGTGAGGTAAGGGCGCATGACACTAGGATACCCCCTAGGGGTTGTAATGAGTTAGATTTTCTTAATTATAATATTAAATTTATTTCTTGGTAAAGAGAACATCACAGGTGTCATTGGGAAATATTAAGTGCAGAGTCCTCAAGCCTCCAGAAAACTAAGTAAGCAAACGCCACGCGGTGAGCAAGCAACCTGCAAATTGTCAGTAACGCACGCAACTAGCGCCACTGGTTGGCAAACCCAAAATGATATTTGAATGGCAATAGCACATTATTTTATATCGCACCCCACGAGTTTTAAATGCTTTAAATTTGTTTTAAAATTTGAGATCTTCATAGAACATTCATGCCATATCGCTTTATATCTTTTAAAGCTTAATAACTATTAGTAGATTAAATTTGATGTTTAAATTGATCACCCTAAATGTCGATCCTTCCTTTTTGCGTCATCCATCGACTCTTTATCCCCTTACTGCATTCGTTGAAGAGTCATCGAACCTTTGGAGGGTCAAGTAAGCAACGCAGTCCAATGCCATGCGGTGAGGAGCTCGCAAAAGGTCCGTAAAGCACATGTTTGCTACCGCAGCTAGCTACACCAGTTGGCAACCCCGAATACCTAGGTTATAAGGTCAATAGCAACTGGAAAAAGAGTCAAACATATTTTTAAATTATAATTTCATTTTATTTTATATCGCTCGCCCGCGAGCATTAAATGATGAAAATTTTAGGTCCTCATATAATTTTCACATTTATCGCTTTAAATGATTTGGAATTAATGTGACATTTAAATTGATAACCCTCAATGTTCATCCCTCCTTTTTGCATCTTCCACTCTTGGCATCATGTTATACTATTGCATTCACGCTCACATTTTTTATGGAATGGTTGTTTCCTCGTTCGGCATTTGACTTATTTCTAATCCTCTTTACCCCTCTAGTTTGAGCAAGGGTAGGAGTAAGAAGATTTTCGAGTAAGACGTCTTTAACATGGCGGGCTTTGAAGTTATGCTACGGCATGTCTCAATGGTTGATGTGTTTATTTAGGTTAGCAAGCAACGCATATGCTAGACAATTCAATCTTACATTAAGGAGGTTGACTTCTACTCCATCCAAGGGCGGAGCCAGGAACTTTCGATAGTGGGGGCTAATTTAACGGCAATTTCCAGGGGCTGGGGGAGGGAGCCTCCGAGCCGAATTTTTTTGAGGTTATTTTTTAGTATTTACATAAAAATAACGTAATTTATTTATTCTAATTAGACCTACACAGCAAGTTAACTGTTAACACACAAAATTCAACCGTAAAATTTCAACCATAAAATTCAACCATATTCAGCCCTAAAATTCAACCATAAAATTTCAGCAATTTTATCATAAAATTTCAGCAACCCAATCATAGAATAAATTTCAGCAATTAGAATAATAATTATATACATAAAATTAAATACCTAATGAATGGTGCTTGTCTTGAGGTTAGATAGAAGAAGAAGCCTTGTAGTTGTAACGTCCCTGCTGCTTGATGCTTGGAAGGTATTTATGGAATTGGATCTTGAAAGATGAAAGGTATTTAATGGAAATAGCAATAGGAATTTGGAAGAAGAACTCTCCAAAGTAAGAAGCAGGAGCGGTTTTCCAAAGTAAGAAGAAGTCTAGGGCTTTAAGTGTTTAATAAATTATTAGTATTTATGTTTTTTACCCTATGTTTTATAAAAATCACTTTTTACCGACCGTGGGGGCTCAAGCCCCCACCTACCTCAGCCCCTGACTCCATCTAACTACCTAAGATGCCAAAGCTCCTCGATCTAGTGATCTCGTTCTCAGATGCTAGAGTCCAGACTCCCCATGATGACTCCTTAGTCATCATCTCGCAATCTCCATATGGATGTTCTTACTTCACCCTTCAAAAAATGGAACTATCACATGATTGCCTCTAGACAACATGGACAACCCGGTCGAGGTCTCTAGGGAAAATTCAAACCCATGCGCTCCATCAATTGGTGGCACGAAACGAAGGTAGGGCACCACTCTGCAAAATCTTTGGTGGATGGCCTCTCTGCTTAAGACTTATGGCACACATCAATCAACACTCAAAAGAAGATTTGTGTTATAGTGCCCATCCCGCACCCCGTCACATGTTTTCCAATAAAGAACGGGGGTTAGCGAGCTTAAATGAAACCAAAATGAGTTCCTCTATGAGATTTAAGTGCCTTGGAGTGGAATTCCACTTGTCAAACATGGCGGGTTAACTAGAATTTCTCAAGTTTTTTTTCTTCATCAATTCCCTTTTGAGGTATAACTTATGGGGTTCCATTAGACAATCAAAGCACGCTCGTGCTTATTATGATTGTAATGGGGTTCCATTAGACAAGCAAAGAGAATTCTCAATTGACTTAAGAAACCAAACCAAGAATAATGAGATGTCTTTCCCTTTCTTTGGAGAATACCTTTTGTGGATAAACCAAACCAAGAATAATGCTACATCATGTGAAGTGAATCTGCTCATCACAAATTTCGTTGAAGAGAGATAGAGGCTTTCTTTTGACAAATGTAAACATCTAGGAAACCAAATCAAAAAGTGATGGAAATTAGGGTTTATTTTAGTATTTTCTTCCATTTTTAGTATTTCTTCGTATTTTTTCTTTTTATTGCTTGTTTGGTATTTTTGTACACTTTAGTTATATCATAGGATGAGTGCGTTGGATCTAGAATTGTCATTATAGGTTATATTGTAACAGATGGTCCTAGACGCATTTCTTTCCTAGAGGAGATAGCATCATTCTAGATCCTTCTCCACTCCCCTATAAATATCCCCCTTCCCCATCATTGATAATCATTCTACCATTGAATAATATTTTCTCGCTTTGAGTGTGTATTAAACTTTAATGAATTTCATTTTACGTCAATAGGTATTAGAGCCTCGTTGCTGCATCCGGTTGTTATAAAAAAACGAAAATTGTAAAATGACAGAGCAACTCAATGACGCCAAAGAAACTCACCCACGCCGAGAAACGTACTGCTCGATTGGAAGAAGCCTTGGCCACCCTTACTAGAAAGATACATCCTCATCTAAAATCAAGAAAACCCTAACCCTAACTCAAGCCCGAGCCCGAGCCACCTGAATTTCTTAGCCGCCACCCCCAACCAAGCTGTCCTAGCCAACTGCCCCCGACCAAACCTGATGGAACACCGGCCCGAACCACTGGCAGAATCGGACAACCAGCCGCCTTTGGCCATACCTGCCGACTCCAATTCCCAACCCTCCTTCACCTCCGACCCTTCACCGAATCAACTCTTCTCGACAACATTATACACGGATCTTCCCGAACCTATACAACTCAGCCCAATCCCACCCCACCTTCCATAACAATATCCCGCCTCCGCCTGCACCTCTAGACACAGATCCTAACCCATTCAGTCCCACCTGTCGCCCCTACCATCATGGAAATCCAGACTTTCCGGCAGAGGCTGGAACTCAATCTTAAAAACTTCCCATGCCCCTCCCCTTCATCCGAGGCTAGCCCGAATCCAACCCTACCAAGACTATACCCCACCAGAAATGTTTTCCGATATTCCTGAATCTCACTTTTTAGATGACACTAGCCGACAAAGTCGAGTTGCTCGTCACATGCACGTGCCTTACCCCGAATTCGTGTGGGATGATCGCTCCACCAACTGCTCCGAGGACAAAATACAATACCACCACGATTCGGTCTATGATGATGGCCGAGCACCCGCATATGCGAAATGGAAACCCGACTCCTCACCTTTTGAGTCCCTCAACCCCAAGGTGACTCCATTTGTCTTGGTTGCGATTCGGCATTGTTTTCTTTGTGCCTGAGCCGGTACCCCCACCTCCACCCCCACCCCGGGCTCACAGCCATCTGACGGACAATTGCCCATATGAACCACATAAACCCCCGAATTTTCATGAGTATGAGCCTGAGCCGATACCCCTACCTCCACTCCCACCCCAGGCTCGTGTACCGTGACCCCATTGTCGCCCGATTAATGAGGATGTTGAGGATCCGATAGAGCCACCGAATGGAGATGATCATTTAGCTCTAGCACTACGGCTCCTCTCCAAGATCCTTCAAGGGGATATTCAGGTGGATGTACCAATGTTCGATGGGCATTTGGACCCTGACGTTTTGGTGGATTGGATTGATGCTATGGAGATGGTATTTTATTATAAGCGCATCACCGGGAGCACAAGCATTCAGTTGGCAGCTATCAAATTTAAAGGAATTGCCCGAGTTTGGTGGAATAACACAGTCCAACAACGTGCGGCGATCGAGCTCCCTCCGATCCAAACTTGGGACCAGTTGAACACCGAGTTGCGTGCTTCCTTCATACCGCCAACTCATGAAGGTGATCTATACTCCCGAGTTCAGAGCATACGGCAGGGTAATTCTACTGTTCCGACCTACACTGAGCAACTCCAGCTTCTTAGCATCCGGGCCCGCCTCTCAGAGATTGAAACTCAGCGGATCAACTGTTACATTCAAGGTCTTCAGCTCTACATTCAGCAGGACCTTGACTTATGTGAGATACCGTCTTTTGCTATGGCGATTGAGTACGTAATCCTTCCGTGCCATCTTCCCCTACTATTGTCCCACTCTGAACTCCATATGCGCCATTGGTCACGATGAATTGCTTCACATGCAGGGTAGTAGGCCATAGGGTCGCAGAGTGTCCTAAGAAGAATACTTTGCTTGTAACGACAGAGCCGCTGGGAGACGAGCTAGAGGAGGAGATTGAGCACAAGCCCATGATCGCTACCATCATTCTTCTCGAGACCGATTTTGATGGCGTTCCCCTTCGAGTTCGAGGACGAACTCTTTTCATAGAGGAGAGAGTGACAGAAATTGGACTTTATTTTAGTATTTTCTTGCATTTTTAGTATTTCATTGTATTTTTTCCTTTTATTAGTTGTTTGGTCTTTTTTGTTACATTTTTTTTTGTATTATAGGGTTAGTGGGTTGGATCTAGAATAGTCATTATAAGTTATATTGTAAAGGGATGGCCCTAGGCCCATTTCCCCCTTAGTGGAGATGATATCATTTTAGATCCTTCCCCACTCCCCTATAAATATTCACCTTCCCCATCATTAACTATCATTCTACCTTTGAGTAATACCTTCTCTATGAGTGTGCGACTTTTGTGCCTTTGATGACTTTAATTTTACGTCAAAGAACATCTTTTTTGCTAAGCTATAATTGTACCTCCTCTCATTTTTTCTTTACTATATTTTCCCTCTTGCGTCTAACTTCTTCATGTCCCATCATAAATTTGACAATTTATTTTTACTCTCTCCTTACCTTCAGCAGGTGTCTTTTCATTTTATTTATATCTCACCTGCTTTTATTGGCTACAAAATAAAATGAAAGAACACTTACAGAAGGTAAGATGGAGAGAGTAGAAATAGAATGTCAAATTTATGATGGACATGGACAAGTTCGACGCAAGAGGGAAAATATAGTAAAGAGAAAACAAGAGAAGGTACAATTATAGGTTAGCAAAAAAGATGTCCTTTGGATTTGTTTTTCTAGGTGTTTACATTTTTCAGAAGAAAGCCTCTATCTCTCTTCAACGAAAATTTGTGGAGAGCAGATTCACTTCGCGTCATGTACCATTATTCTCGGTTTGGTTTTCACCACAAAAGGTATTCTCCAAAAAAAGGGAAAGGCGTCCAATAACTCTTGGTTTGGTTTCTTAAGTCAATTGAGGATTCTCTTTTCTTGTCTAATGGAACTCCATCAGTTATACCTCAAAAGGGAATTGATGACAAAAAAAAAAGCTTGAGAAATTCAAGTTAACCCACCATCTTTGACACATGGATTGTCAAACACGACTATAGTCTTGGCTGAGTCATTGCACTTAACGGCTTTGTCAGACAAGTGACAAAAATGCCTCTTATCTTCCACCAAAGTCCTTGAGAAGGTTTTTGCCTTGACTAAGGAGTTGGAAGAAGCTTGCAAGCATCTACGAGAAAATTTGAGTTCTCCACCTCCACTCCTAGACAGTACTCAAGGAGCATCTGTACATAAACTGGAAAGAAAAGGCGCTTGCTATATGAAAAATTAACATTATTTCTTCGATCAGAATACAGATTAGATAAAACAGGCATTGCTGGGCAAACGGTTCAATAGCTTCGGTCAGAACAAAACCCAATCTAATGGCAAAACCAAATGGTTATTTAGCCATTGATGGATTTCATACCACGTAATGAATTGAGGAACTCTTATATCTTGTACCAGAACTTATAACTTGTAATTTCTTACTTTACAATCCGCCCAACCCAAATATGGAAGAGTCTGGCACTCAAATGACTTTTATCTATATCATCGGGGAAGAATGGGACTCAAATGACCATTTATTGTGTCAGGAGAGCACTAGGATGTGCCAAACGAACCCCAAATGGGAAAGCTGGCCTTTGCACTTGTTGTTAGACAATAGCGATCTTCATCAAACAGACACTAAGGTGTCCTACATAAAGTAGAGACATCTGTCCGGCCCTTGAATTTGTCAATAGAATCTCAAGGGGTTCAACATCTAATACATGCAAACGTTTCCACTAAAGAACAAGCAGTTGTCAAGTTCTTTTCAGAGTTCACATAAAAAGAGATTGTGCCGAGCAGTCCACTCCAAGGACTCAAGCTGTACCTCCCATCCTAAATTTTGCATGTAGATGGCTCCTCCAACAAGGGGGCAATGAGGCATGTCTCCTCTTAGAGCCCCCATATGTAGTCATCCTCAAATATGTTCTCCGTTTTGACTTCATAGTCTCAACACTCGCAAGGGTAGGGCTCTCTTTGCGCCTAGGCGCCATACAGGTGTTGTGTATATAAAAGGTATTACTAACTATACATTTAATAAAACAGTAAAGACAACACAACTACGCTAGATCAATGCAGTACAGTTTGGGCTCCCCCCTACAAAAGGGGATCCCTTCACTACCTATTTAGCTTAAAAGGCAGTTTTTCTCTTGAAATTGCACGTTCAACCATAATGTTCAATTATAGAATTTATTGCTAACACGGTAAGGTTATATTCATTAATATGTCCCATGACAGGTCGGAAAATATTGTCGCAGTATCAGCCATGCTTATGAGCTCCCTCACAACAACACGTTAGCCACAATTGTTTTTCGCATTTACTATGTTCTAACATCTTGTAATTTTTATTTTAAGGCATGTAGCGATACCTCTATCTCACTTACATAGGTTTCTACACTTGTATCTGATAATATAGCAAATGCCCACCTCTTCACATCTTTCTTGCCAAAACCATTTGCCTTTGTGATCTAAAATCTACCAGATTTTGAAAGTTCCATTTGGAGATAAGAGCCTATTACCTTTAAGAGCTAGAAGAGTGCGCAAGCGAGCCAGAGCAGATGATCGATTCTTGTGTTGCGATCTATCCTCTGCAGCCTGCCAATAAAATACATACATAAAGGTCCCAATGGTGTGAAGAAACAATTAATATAAGTAATTGTATGGGAGAGGTGGTAAGTAATACTTGAAGGAACGGATAAAGTACAGAAACGGTTTTTGCAAGGAGTACCAATCACTGGAGGTTCCTCAAAGCACTTGAGCTTGCCCAAATAACGAATCTACTTATTAAATACGTGAATACTCTATACATAAATGTGTATATATATATATATATATATATACATATACATATACAGTTAGATTCTACAATATCCCTCAGTGTTCTAAAAAACTGGCCTAGGCTTGACGCTTGGGAGAAAGGCCCCGCCTTAAGCTTTTTACGCCTTATTCTTGGTAAAAGCCTTAAGGCACACTTTTTTCTAAAAACAACAATGCTTTAGTGAAACGATATTGCCTTTTAAGGATTTTTTTTACAAATCGGACCATTATCTCGTCCAAAATAATCAAATAGTATTTTAATTTGCAAATATTCAGAAATATTTTTATGATATGTACAATTTTAGTATTTTAATAATCTTGTTATGGTTAAAAAATATTAAAACATATTAAAAAGTCCTAAACGCCTTTTCACGTCTTTTTATACCCAAGGCCTGCCTAGGCTTCTAAGGCCTAAGGCTTGGCCTCCATGCCTCGATCACTCCCCGCGTTTTTTAGAACCTTGATAAAAAAATATATAGATATGAAATCCTCCTAATGGAGGTCATCGGCACTTATTTTATCAAATAAATTCAATATTTCATGCGTGAGAAGATGATCAAAAGTTTCAGCAGCCAAGGATGCATGTTTATATCCAATTTGCATTTCACCCACTAAGACCATTTCCAACCCATTATGCAAAATGCCTTTTGGATTTTGTAAATTCAAGTCCGCATAGCAAAAGTGACGCCGGATGGATTTTCTACTTTTTTTTTTTGCTTAATTCTCTCTCGGGAGGGGGGGGGGGGGGGGGGGGGCTACACATTCAACTATAGTGCCTCGGGATGGTTTAAATAGTTGAATTTTTTTTTATGAAACTTGGGTGAGATAATCACCTCTCTTCACCATGGTATGGAGGCCATCTTTACAAAATTTCATTAAATGATTTATTTATTTACCCCAAAAAGTAAAGGTATGTATTTCAAGTATGTTAAATAAGGTAGTTCTCTTTCTATATATATGTGTGTGTGTGTCATGCTCATGCTCATGCTCCTCTCACCGCCATTGCCATTGCCATTGCCAACCCTGGCTCCCTCTTGGTCTTGGGTGCATAAAAACCACCACTAACCGCCGCCATCTCTCTCTATCAATCAATATCCATAATTTTGTTGTTAAACAACTAACATTATAAACAGTTTTTAAACATATCTTCGACCTAAAAGGAACACAAATTAAAATTAAAAAGCCTACTATTCCAACAAAAACTGAAAATTGTAAAAAGAGATCAAATATTGCCTCACATGTCATTTAATGGCTTGCCACCTGGTCCCACCGGCAATACTAGAGTGCCCGTCACCGAGTAAAGTTATGTTTTTGAGGTATTTAAATAAGGTACATTTGAGACCCCAACTCCCTCTCTCTTGTACTCGCACACACATACACAAAATACAAGCAATGTTAAGACTTAAAAACAGATAATATAAACTTATTGTACAAATGTGACACCAACGAATGATCATGTGAGATCACACTTTTAATGTTTTCTCTTTCCTTCACTCCATCTTAGTACAATTTTGGTACGAATTTGTGTTTTGGGGCCGTATTTTGGCTTGGCACGACACCACAAGAACCATTTAAACACGATCCCAACACGACATCATGTTTTATTATTTGACACCGAAAACTGCCCAATCAGAACACGCGACTAACACTGTAAATAATTTTTATACTCCATTAAATAAAAATATATAATCAAAAACACGAGTAAAACATAAATAATACAACTAAGAAGACTCAAAATTTTGACACGAATATGACACAACTTACTGTAAAAGAACGCCCCGACACTAACACAAAATATTCAAGTCAATTTCATGCGTTTTCCTGACGTGTAACCATGTGTTTTCTAAAGTTGGCAACCCTAAATATAGTATTTAATTGTTACAACTTACCATTTTGCATAAGATAGAGCTAACTAACCTGGGCAATAATACCAGTGGGGAGATGCTTGAGACGAACAGCAGTCTCACGCTCTCTTGTGCTGCCCACCAGGCCCAGATGATTTAGAAGTGTCCACTTGACAATTACTCAACAATTGCTCATGTGACAACCCCAACAATTCTCTCCCACCAACATCACTACTACCACTCACATTTGTACTTGTATTTCTACCACCAACACTAAATACATGAACTTTTTGTACAAAATCATATGACACCAATCAGTGATCATATTTTTCAAATTTTCCATGAAATTGGAATACTACTTTAACAAGTTTTCCATCAATTTTCAAAACTCCCAAAACTACATTTTGACCCTGAACTTTCTATAACTTATATCTAGACCCTTAACTTTTTGGTAAATTATATTTTAATCTCCTAATTTTCAAATAATTACATTTTTCCTTGAAATTTTTGAGAATTACATTTCAGCCCCTAAACTTTTTATTAATTTATTTTGGCCCATTGACTCTCTGTAAATTACATCTGGAGCCTGAACTTTGTGTAAGTTACATTTGACCCCCAAAGTTTTTAGAAACTACATTTTGAAAACAATAATATATTTATACCAAATGATCGCATTTTCTAGCTTTCTAAAATTTTTTATGGAAAATGAAAATTAGAAATGGAGATAAAAGTTGGAAATAGACAATTTTGCACAGCTAAACATGACCTTCATGTTTTCTCTTTCCTACGCTCCATCATTAATTGGTACCACATCAGCTTCTACAAAAAGGCCACACATTTTAGTTAGGCATGGTGATTCGTGTTGTTGGGTCGTGTTTTGGTATGACACAAAACTACATGAATACTGACTTTAAAACACAACACAATTAACAACTTCGACACATAATTAAACAAAATTTGACTCGTAAACATGTATATAACACTAGTAACACGAGTCATAATTTTGACACAAACACAACGTATCGTGCCAAAGTGTCATTAAGATTACCACCTATAACTTTAGTTGTAACAACTCAGCCTAGCTGGGCAATAATACCAGTGGGAGATGTTTGAGACGAACAACAGTTTCACGCTTATTCCTGGCTGGCAATTTTTGACACGATAACCCGTTTATGGTAATAACCCGAAATGACTCGAACTTGACACGATTAGCTTGTATAGATTTAAGAGTACCCAAAACTTATACTCAAATAAAAATCAACGCGACCCGAAAATGACACGACTAACCCGAATTGCCACCATAGCCACCAGGCCAGATGACTTATAACTTAAGTATCATTTGACAATTCTTCAAACGATTGCTCATCTGATGACCTCAACAATTTTCTCCCACTAACATCACTACTACTACCATTTGTATTTGTACCACCAACACTACAAACATATTATATCAACTTCCACTACAAACTCGTGTGACACCAATCGATGATCACTTGGGACCACACTTTTCATGTTTTCCCTTTCCTACACTCCATAATTAATTCGTAGGAGTGGTAATTTTAGAAACAACACGAAAACACGACACGAAATTGACACAACATTTCGTGCTCGTGTCGTGTTCGTGTCAGGTATTTTTGACACGAAGTTGTGTCGTGTTCGTGTCAAAATTATGAACCGCGTTAGTCGTGTTAACTATGTTATCGTACATTGTTGTGTTAATCGTATTATATTCGAGTTTTCATGTCTACTTCGTGTTCGTGTCCAAAATACCCTTGTCATGTCAGCCTGTGACCCGATCCAAAAACAAGAATTATCACCTCTATTAATTGGTACCACGTCAATTTATTAAAAACACAAGCAAAAAAAATCAATTAGGCGTGAAAATTCGTGTTTTTGGGTCGTATTTTGGCCAGACACGAATACAAACCTTTAGACACAAACACAACACGTCATAAAATCGTGTTTTTCAACCTGACACAAAATCTGACACGATTAATAATCTTTTGGATAAATTACACCAAACCTCCCAAACTATAGTGGTTTTGCTGATAGCCCCTAATCTAAAAAACTCGACAAATAGCCCACTAAACTATTGAATTTTAACACCTAAAAAATGGGCATAAATTTTATGCATAAAATCATTTTTTTATCAAACTCATTTTCAATAAAAATGGGCTAGTTGTCAAAATTCAATAGTTTAGGGGTCTCTTTGTCATGAGGAGTTTGGTGTAATTTACCCTAATTTTCACACTCAACTAAATAGAACAGTACTTGAAAGAAACGCGTGGGAAATACACTAGTCATAAATACCCTTGTCGTGTCGTGTTCGTGTCCAAAATACCCTTGTCTTGTTGTGTTTGTGTCGTGTCCAAAACACCCTTGTCGTGTCATGTCGGCCCGTGAACCGACGCAAAAATACGAATTGTCACGTACGCTGTCAATTTTCAAAACACACACACACAATTCAATTAGGTGTGACAATTCGTGTTTTGGGGTGGTATTTTGGCCAGACACGAATGCGAACCATATAGACAGGAACACGACATGTCATGAAATCGTGTTTTTTAACTTGACACAAAATCTGACATGACTAATAATTTTTTATATTAATTACACCAACCCCCTAAACTATAGTTGTTTTGCTGATAGTCTCCTAATTAAAAAAAAAAAAAACTCGATAAAGAACCCCCTAAACTATTGAATTGACACCTAAAAAATGGACATAATTTTTATGCATAAAATCATGTCTTTATCAACTCAATTTCAATAAAAATGTGCTAGGTGTGAAAATTCAATAGTTTAGTGGTCTCGTTGTCATGGGGAGTTTCGTGTAATTCACCCTAATTTTTACAATCAATTAACAAAAAGGTACTAAAAAAACGCGTGGGGATAACACTAGTCATAAATACCCTTGTCGTGTCATGTTCTTGTCCAAAATACCTTTGTCGGGTCATGTTCGTGTCCAAAATACTCTTGTCGTGTCGTGTACATGTGACCCGACCTAAACACACGAATTCTCACCCCTATTAATTGGTACCACCTCAATTTCTAAACACGCACGCACACACAATTCAATTAGGCGTCACAATTTCTAAACGCGCACAAACACAAATACGACACGTCATGAAATCGTGCTATTAAACATGAACAATTTTTACACTTAATTAACCAAAGGGGTACTAAAAAAACACGTGGGAACAACACTAGTCATAATTTTCAAATTAAGTTGTTACAACTTAACATACCTGCGTAATAATGCCAGTGGGGAGATGTTTGAGACGAACAGTAGCCTCAAGCTTATTGTTAACCATATATACTATGACTAGTGGAAGAGAATTATAAGTAATATATGTTTTATTTATGCTAATCACATATACTATAAGACAATACAAAATATTTTAATCTAAGATTACAAGTAAAGAAGTGAGATAAAATAAATATATCTATCTGGCAGGACCCGAACCCAAAGATTCGTTTCGAATCTGCATCTGGATCCAATATTGTAGACCCGATGAAGACCCGGTTCGGACCCGATTAGATGCCTATTAAACGGATCTAGATCTCCCTAGATCCGACCCGTTGACATACCAACCTTCCACTAAATCACTACTACTACCACCAGTCACATTTGTATTTGTACCACAAACACTACTAACACTCGCAAACAAATTATATAAGCATTCACTACAAACTCGTGGGCACTGATCAATGATCACATGGCACCACACTTTTCATGTTTTCTCTTTCCTACACACCATCATTAATTGGTAGGGGTAGCAACTTTAAAAACGATACGAAAACACGAAACGAAACGACACGAAATTGACTCGAAATTAACACAATATTTCGTATTTGTGTCGTGTTCGTATCAGGTCTTTCTGACACGAAGTCGGGTTGTGTCATGTTCGTGTCAAAATTATTAGTCGTGTTATTGTGTCTTGTCGTGTTAATCGTGTTATATTCGGGTTTTCATGTCTATTTATTTTTAATTTACTGTAAAATTTATGAAATCGTGTTAGTCGTGTCGTAATCTATACAGGTCGTATTCATGTCAGATAAAAAAAAAATACGAAGTCGTGTCATGTCGTGTCCGTTTCCAAAATACCCTTATCGTGTCGTGTCGTGTAGTGTGACCCGACCCAAAAACATGAATTGTCACCCCTATTAATTGGTACCAAGTCAATTCTTAAAAAAAAAAAAAAATCAATTCCGCGTGACAATCACGAACCACGACACTTCATGAAATCGTGCTTTTTAACATGATTAACAATTTTTACACTTAATTAAACAAAACGGTACTCAAAAAAAACGCTTGGGAATAACAATAGTCATAATTTTCAAATTAACATACCTGGGCAATAATGCCAGTGGGGAGATGTTTGAGACGAACAGCAGTATCACGCTTATTCCTATGTTGCCCACCAGGCCCAGATGACTTATAAGTATCCATTTGACAATTACTCAACAATTGCTCATCTGATAATCCCAAAAACTCTCTCCCACTAACATCACTACTACCATTTGTATTTATTGTTGTATTTGCACCACCAACACTGCTAACACCGCTAGTAGTGGTGTATTTGTTGATACGTTGAATATGTGATTGTGACCATTTTGTTGGTTTTAGAGTTGGGTTTGGGGAGTAATTTAGGTAAGACGAAAAAGTGAGAGTGGGGAGTTTGAGGAAGGATTTTAAAAGGGATTGGGTCATGCTAACACAATTTTGTTTGGGGGATTTGTGAAGTTTGAATAGGTAGGGTTTTATGAGTATGTGGATTTGGAGGAAGAATTGTTCGGATTAAATTTTTTTTTTAGTTATTTTGGTTTTAGTCCCATTTTTTAAAGGATCAAATATCAAAAAGTATCTCAAATATTTTTTAATACACATTTAATCTACACATTTTATTTTGTATCAAAAAGTACCTTATTCTCTTATCTTTAAAAGTTCGCTGGCATGGTGAAGGACTTTTTGGTGCAAAATAAAAACGCTTGGACTAAACGTGTATTAAAAAAAAATCGAGGATCTATTTAATATATGCCCATTTTTTAAATTTGATGTATTTTTTAAATTGCTTTAAATCTCATAATCACCCGAAACTTTCCTCAACTTCCATATAACCTTCTTTAACCGCTCATATCACTTTTTGTAGAGAATAACAAGTGTAAAAATATAGATCCAACAGCAAAAAAAAAATACATGGAATTAAACGCACATATATTCAAAAAAGTAGGACTAAACACTTATAATCCCTAAATTTTTACTATTTGGGTTTTCTCAAGAGGAGAATTAACGTACCTTGTATACCGCAACCCATGAAACTTTGTGTATTAAAATTTACCCACCATATTGTTTGATAGTAAATTTTGCACATGGTAAAATTTGCCAAATAAAGGTCACGTGATTCTTTTTTGTCCAGATTTGTAAGCATTTTTTGCTTACCTACCTCGAATGAAAATATTTGTCGGGGAGAAAAACGATTGTCTTGGAAATCTACAGTTGTTGATGTTAGTGAAGTCAGGTGAGAGAAGTGATTATATCAGATATGGCTAGGGGTGTTCGCGGTACGGTAAAAATTCGTACCGTACCATTTTGTAGTGAAAATTAGTGATAATGTTTTATGTTTTTTATTTATTGAAACCGAAATTACCAATTTTTTTGTGAATAGTTTTGGTTTTAACATTTTAAAAATCGATTTACCGACTATACCAATTTACAAAATTATTTTATTTTCTATGATATATATATATATATATATATATATATATATATATATATATATATATATATATAGGGAGAGGTTCACAAGTGGACCAAAAGAATGGACTTTTTAATGGACTTAACAAAAAAGACTAATAAGTCTCGGTTATTGGGTGTCGCTGGCGCGGACCCATTACACCAAAGAATTAAAATTAGTGGGTTATTAGTCTTTTTTGTTAAGTCCATTAAAAAGTCCATTCTTTTGGTCCACTTGTGATCCTCTCTCTCTCTCTCTCTCTCTCTCTCTATATATATATATATATATATATATATATATATATATATATATATATATATATTACAACCAAGCCCATTTGTTTTACTATAACTCTACACATTTTACTAGAGTCAATTGTTTGTTTCTAACCCTCTAAAACAACCGGCCCCCAAAACAGAAACCCTATTCTTAACATTTCACCCAACTCTCTTTCTCTCTCTCTCTAACGGCGCACTCAACCCTGCTCTCATTTCTCTCACACGACTCTCTCAACACCATGGAATTACCTGCTCGCAATGATCCATTTGCTTAACTACCTACGGAGACAAATCAGGTATTTGTTCTTCTGGTCTTTGTTCTTTCTTTGTTGTTTCTTTGACCTTCTGCGGAGACAAACCACTTGTGACATATTTCTTCTGATCTTATGTAGAATCATCATATGGATACAACTGCGTACAGAGAGCATTGACATAGACTGTGATGTCTCGCGCCACATGCACGTAAAATTGAATCTTGCCAACAAGTTGAGAAATAGGGGATTCCGAGTTCATGTCACTGACATCTACACATCAATCATAGATACCCTTCCTTCTAGTTGGCCACGTGCAAAAATTCATAGGTTCTTAAAAACTAATACCGAATGGATGGAGATCAGACACATTGAACTTATTATAAAGTCTTACTTTGAAAAGGTATCTATCTATCTATATATTTAAAACTAATTAAGCTTGATTAATTAGTTATAATTTCATATTATTATAATTATTTAGTCACTTATATTTTTTAATTTTTGTAGATAATGTCGAGAGGAAACAACCCTAGGGTACCAAGTGCCGATGTGACACCACAACGAGGTTCACCATCTCGTGCAGAACCCGGATTCTCAACACCAATGGCTGAGCAATTCACAACTCCACCAATGGTTCACTCCTCACCAAGTCCAACCCCAAGTGCTCCTACGCCCCAATCCAGCACTCCCGTTGCTTTAACTCCCCAATCCAACACTCATGATGCCTCCCGCTTAAATGAAAAGAAGCCTATTGGCTTCTCCCTTCTTGGGAATAACCCGACGGGTGATAGGAATGACGTGCTGAACTTTAAAGCCCGGTGTTTGTCGCTGGGAAAAATGAACGTGGGAGTCGGTGGACCAGACAATTGGAACCTTGTTGATCAAGCTGTCTAAGATGACATATATGACCAACTTTGCAAGCATTTCTCATTTCCTGACCGTTCCAAGAATAAGGTTCTATCTCGGGTTGCTGAAGGATTGAGGACATACAGGAGAAACCTTCGGAAGAAACATTTCCCAAAAGAGGCAGCGAGCTCCGATATTTTGGCTTTGAAAGAGAAAGTGCCTCCCAATGTTGAAATGCCGGTGGACCAGTGGAATAAGTTTTTGTAGAATGAGGCGAAGGAAAACAAGTTGGTCCAGAGGGAGCAAAATAAAAAAAAATAGGGCACAAAAAACTGATATCCATAGGCTGGGATCCAAATCATATGAGGATTTGAATAATGAATGGGAGAGTAGGACAAAAGATGGTCCAGATGCCGGTAAAAACCCAAATCGGTCCAACTTATTCCTTCATGCTCGACGGGACAAAGATAATAAATTCCCGCTGCACTTGGCTAAGACACTGGAATCAATAGAGGCCATCAGCAGTCAATCAGATTCGAGCCCTACTGATGACTTTGACCTTGAAAATGATGCCCTGACTAAGACCTTTGGAAAGGACAAAAGGGGGAGGACGAGAGGTGTTGGCTCACATATGCCAAAAACAAAACTTCAACACATTGCACCTCTTGTGGATGAGCTTTCTTCGGTCAAGAATTGTATCTCATACCAAAAGGAGCACCAGTTGAAGACCGATGGGGATGTCCATGAGATTAAAAATTCCCTGGGATTATTGACAAATCAAATTGGGAAACTTGTGAATCTTATTGAAAGTTATAGGCCCCCAATGCCTCCTCAAGGTTTCACACATCCTTCCCCTCCAACATTCCCCTCCCCTGCACCTTCGCCAATCACGGGGCTCGGATCATCGTCAACAACTCACGGTGACTATGGCGAAGAGTACTATATCAAGAACATGAGCAATTCGAGGTTTGTTGGCGTGTGCATACTCATCTCCAGGGTTCCTGGAACTCTAGTACATCACCGACCTTTGGAGAAGGGTGAGGCTAAAATAATGGTCGATGAAATATACAACGGCTGCGGAGATGTACCTGTGTACGTTAACAGCGGGGATGGGATGGAATTGAGGAATTATGAAAAATCTTTTATTACTTGGCCACTTTATCTGTTGGCCAAGATTCTTTCGTTTCAGTTGTAATAATTTTTTTTGTTTTAGTTGTAAGAATATTGTTTTTGCTTCAGTTGGAATGATATTTTTTTTGTTTCAGTTGTAAGAATATTGGTTTTGTTTCGTTTGGAATGATTTTTTTTTTGTTTTAGTCGTAAGAATATTCTTTCTGTTTCAGTTGTAATAATATTTTTTAACCTATTACCACAGGACTGAAATTTGAAGATTATTACATGGATTTCCCACAATACAAAGAGTGGATGGGAGAGACTAACCGGATATCAATTAATCATGTAAAGGACGTTTATGAATTTGTTAAATATGCTTCCAAAAATCTTAAAAGTGAGAAGATTCCGTGTCCGTGCACTCATTGTATTAACGAAAAATATAAGTCATTGGAAGTTGTTGAGTTGCATTTACTAAAGTGGGGAATCTGTCAAGACTATATAATATGGACATACCATGGTGAAAAAGTTGTACCTTATGTTCCAGAAGATTTACCGGGAGCCGACCGTGTAACGGAACCTCAAGGAGTAGAAGTGGTACATAATTCACCAACACATCGTCCATTGACCGACTTAATTGATGATGCTTACGGACTCCACAACCAACAAAACCACCAACCTATGGATACAAATAATGCGCATTATGACCAAGTAAATGAACAAATTGATGCTGAACTACTAGGAGATCGGGAATACATACGGTTGAAAGCCGATGCGGCTAGACCGTTGTATAAAGATTGCGATGAAGATCACTCGATATTATATGCAATGATTGGTTTGCATAATTTGAAGAGTCAATTTGGTTTGTCTGGAAACAGCGTAACCGGAATTCTTAAGTGGATTAAAGAAATTCTCCCAAAAGAGAACATGTTACCAGACAATTATCCTACCATGAAGAAGAGTTTGAAGGGTTTAGGTTTGAAATACAAATCTATTCATGCTTGAAAGTATGATTGCATATTGTACCGAAATGAGCACGAAGAGAAGGATGAATGTCCTGTATGCAGTGAGCCTAGATATATGGTTTGTGAGAATGGAAATGACATACATGCAAAAAATCGCAAGTGCTCGCAAGTCCCACAAAAGGTTTTGAAGTATTTTCCACTTGGGACACGGTTAAAACGTTTTTTTACTGTACCGTGGATAGCGGAGGCCATGACATGGCATGCTCGATGCGAGGTGGGTGGGAATTTGATGCGTCATCCGATTTATTCACTCATCTGGCACATTTCAAATGCACAACACCATGAATTTGCAAAGGAACCGCGCAACGTTCGTCTTGTAATCTCAACCGATGGGTTTAACCCTTTCGGTAATTTAAGTACTAGTCAGAGTTATTGGCCAGTTCTTATGGCGCCTTTAAGTCTTCCTCCGACGTTATGCATGAGAAAGGAGTTCACATTATTATCTCTGTTGATACCCGGGCCGAAGGCTCCCAGTGATGATATTGATATATTCTTAGCACCATTAATCGAATAACTTAAAGAGTTGTGGGATAAAGGCGTGACGGCGTTCGATTCTCATAAGGGTGAAGAGTTCACACTTAAAGCAATGGTGATGTGGGCGATCCACGATCTTCCTGCTTATAGGACCTTGTCCGATTGTAATGTTCATGGTTATTATGGATGTCCCATATGTGGGGAGGAAACTGAAGCCTGTTGGTTAAAACATAGTGGTAAGTTGAGTTACACGGGTCATCGTAGATTTCTGCCGACCAGTCACCCTTTTAGGAACGACAAGTCTAACTTTTTGCCTGTCGGTCACGAGCGAAGAACGGCACCTATTCGACTTTTTGGTCAGCAAATTGAGGAGAAGGCGGTGGTTGCGACTGCGGGGAATAGGTATGTAAGCAAACACCCCCAGTTTGTAAACCTGAAGCGTAAAGCTAGGGAGGATCCGAACGACCCTAGTAAAGCGAAGCCATGGTCCAGGCGATCAATATTTTTTGATTTGCTGTATTGGAAAGATCATCGTGTAAGGCATATAATTGATGTGATGCACACAGAGAAGAATGTTGCAGAACATTTGATAGGAACATGTCTGGGTGGATCTCATTCCAAAGATGGCGAGCGTGCCCGCCGAGATCTACAGGATATGAAAATAAAGAAGAGACTGTGGTTAAAAAATGATCCAACGACAGGAAGAATTTCTATCCTCCCGACTGCTTTGACTTTGACTACTAGTGAGAAGAAGATCCTCTTAGACACGTTGTTCAATTTGAAGACTCCAACCGGTTATTCTGGTAATTTACGTAGGGTAGTAAACTACCAAGCAAATGACTTGACAGAGTGCAAGTCTCACGACTGGCACGTAATCATCCAATTAATCCCGTTGTTATTTCGGCATTGCTTCTCTGAACACAAAGATCTCCATCGGGCAATTATGCAAATCAGTTTGTGTTTTACCCTACTTTGTGCAAAAGTGGTAAACAGAAGACACATTAAAGCTGCGAAATCAACTTTAGCCGAGGCAGTTTGTGTGTTAGAGAAATATTTTCCTCCGTCATTCTTCGATATCAGTATCCACCTGCTTGTGCATTTATGCGATGAAGCTTTATTATGTGGTCCCTTGAGGTATCGTTGGATGTATCCTTTTGAGCTCTTGATGAAAACCTTCAAAGATTATGTAAAGAATACACGGTATATTGGAGGGTCAATTGCTGAAGAATACGTAACGGTGGAATCATCGCTATACGCTAGGGAACATATGCCAGAACAAGAGGTGAGGAGGTTTAATCCTCGTGGAGAACGAGTGATAGAGGAACCTGACGAGTTTGAGGACGAATTATCGTTTGGGAACCCTAAAGAGGTGAAACTCACAAACCTACAATACGAGAAAGCAATTCGTCATGTCTTCGAATCGCAAGATGAAGTCCAAGACTGGAGAGAGTGAGTATCTACTGAATTCTTCTTCTTTGATTATATGTATTTTTTATTTTATTATCTAAACTCTATAATTTTTCGGTAGGAAGTACGAGAACGAAATTATCCAAAATCAAATGAGAAATTGGACGACAACTGACTTTAGGGCATAGGTGTCAAAAGCGGTACTTTTCACATCTTATGTGTGCGGTTATTTATTCATGTGTGGTAAAAACATGCCCTAATACAAATTCATTAATAAATGCAGCTTCTAAAAATAGGTGATGTCTCTTCCAGACTTGCACGCCTAGCAAAAGGTCCTAGTTTTCGTGCAAAAGAGTTTAAGAAATTCCGCACCAACGGTTTTGATTTCATTTTATATCCATATGAGGAAAAGCTTTTGACGCAAAACAGTGGAATATCAATTTCTGCCTTGACCACCTGTATCGCTAGCAAAAGTGATAAAAATCCAAAGAATACGGTGCTAACCTATTATGGGATAATTCAACAAATCCTAGAACTTGATTACTTGGATTTCACAGAAACCGTATTCTATTGTGATTGGGTAAAGGTGGAGGATACAACGAATGCTTGCAAAGTTGATCCCGACTCCAAACTTATTATGGTAGATTTATCAAAGCTGAAGACTAAAGGCCGCATAGTCGACGAGCCTTTTATTTGTGCCTTTCAGAATGTAAAGAAGGTATTCTAATCGAAGTGCATAAATGATGGCATTTGGTCTATTGTTGTGCATGCACCAAAGGGTATGACTAATGAAGTAGACGCATTAAAGGCTCCAAAAGAGTTCCAGTCGGCTCTTGATGACAACCCTAATTTGAACGATCTTTTAGTTGATTTAGAGGAAGATTGAGTATCAAAATATTATTTTATCCTCATCAATCTTATTTTTATCCTATTATGATATTGACATTGTATTAGCACTTTACATTAATTTATGAATTTCATCTACTTTTAAGTGTAATGTCCCGCCATTGAACATAACTGTTTGCAAAATATTTTTTGGTTCTACCATTTTTTTAATTGAACATAACTGTTTGCAAAAAATTCATTATTTTTTCACTGTCATAGGATACATTGATGTTGGGGTCGAACTACTATCAAACATAATCTGAAATTGCATCGCTGCTGGCATAGAGAAGGTTCTGATTGGCGTTGGGTGTAACAAAATATCCAGGTAATGGATAGACCTATGATGAACTTTATTTTAAGGTTTAATATGCATTGATTCAATTTTTTAATTATTTTGGGTTTGGATAACTTTTGAACAAAGAATAGTTAGGGTGAACACTAGAAAAAGAAGTCATTATCCAACGGATTGCCACTTTCTATGTTTAAGGCGCTCCCGGTTTGATTGTACGACGTAAATTTGCAAAAAATTAGACTTAAGCATAAAAGCATGCCATCGAATGGTGAAAACATAAAATAGCCACAAAACAGTCCCATAAGAGTCACGAACACCTCGCACGAGACCAATGTAAATCGCAGGAACTGACCATGTAGTCACGGCGCTCCCGGTTTGAGTGTATGACGTAAATTTGCAAAAAAATAAATTTAAGCATAAAAACATGCCATCGAAGGGTGAAAACGTAAAATAGGCTTAAAACGGTCCCGTACGAGTTATGAACCCCTCGCACGGGATTAATATGACTCGTAGGAACCGACCGCGTAGTCACGGGGCTCCTGGTTTGAGTGTATGACGTAAATTTGTAAAAAGTTAGACTTAAGCATAAAAACATGCCATCGAAGGGTGAAAATGTAAAATAGCCATAAAACGGTCCGGTAAGAGTCACGAACACTTCGCACGGGACTAATGTAACTCATAAAAACCGACCGCGTAGTCACGGGGCTCCCGGTTAGAGTGTACGACGTAAATTTGCAAAAAAAATAGACTTGAGCATAAAAACATGCCATCGAAGGGTGAAAATGTACAACAAGCACAAAACGGTCCTTTAAGAGTCACGAACACCTCGCAAGGGACCAATGTGACTCGTAGGAACCGACTGCGTAGTAACGGGGCTTCCGGGTTGAGTGTACGACGTAAATTAGCAAAAAGTTAGACTTGCATGCCATCGAAGGGTGAAAACGTAAAACAACCTTAAAACGGTCCCGTAAGAGTCACGAACACCTCGCACGGGACCAATGTAACTCGTAGGAAACGACCGCGTAGTCACGGCGCTCCCGATTGGAGTGTACGACATTAATTTGCAAAAAATTAGACTAAAGCATAAAAGCATGCCTTAGAAGGGTGAAAACGTAAAAAAGCCACAAAACGGTACCGTAAGAGTCACAAACACCTCGCACGGGACCAATGTTAATAGTAGGAACCAAACGCGTAATCACAAGGATCCTGGTTTGAGTATACGGCGTAAATTTGCAGAAAGTTAGACTTGAGAATAAAAATGATGCCATCGAAGGGTGAAAACGTAAAACACCCACAAAACGGTCCCGCAAGAGTCACGAACATCTCGCACGGGACCAATGTAAGTCGTAGTAACCGACCGTGTAGTCATGGCGCTCCCGGCTTGTGTGTGTGCGTGTGTGCATGTTTGTGTGTGTGCGCGTGTGAGTGGGAAAGGGGGGAGGGGATGGGCAGGGAGCGCGTGTGTGCATGTTTGTGTGTGTGCGCGTGTGCGAGTTGGGAAGGGGGGAGGGGACGGGCAGGGGGTGCGCGCGCGTGTGTGTGTGTGTTTGTGTGTGTATGTGTGTGAGTGGGGAAGGGGGTAGGGGACGGGGCATGTATGCATATATGTAGTGAGAGTGTGTGCATATATGCATATATGTATATATGTAGTGAGAGTGTGCGTGTGTGCGTGCGTGCGTGTGTTTGTGTGCGCGTGTGAGTGTGTGAATATTGGTGATAAAATCCAAAATAAAATAGAGAGTATACCTGATCTAGGGTGAATCCAAGAGTGGGATCTACAAAACAAACCTCCTGACACTCATATTCGGTCATCTGATCCGTTACGGTTGCCTCTGGTTCCGGTATCACGTAGGACTTTAAATAATTGTCACCTGAAAGAGAAATAACATATCTGCATATATAATTATTAATATGAAACTAAATGAGAGATTTAGGAATAAAACATACCACAGTGATAAATCATACTTGCTGAAACAAAAGATTCAACAAAAATATATTAAAACAAATTCGTGAGGTATACCTCGTTTTTGGCAGCAACGTGAAACCCCCAATCCAAAAACTTAACAGATATGCCAGTGTATACATGTTTGTGTGTGTGTTTGTGTGCGCGTGTGTGCGTGTGTGAGTGGGAAAGGGGGGAGGGGACGGGGCAGGGGGCGGGGCGGGGCGGGACAGTGTTTCATATATATGCAGTTGCATCTGCATATATATGCAACTGCTGCATATATATGCAGGTGTGCGTGTGTGAGTGGGAAAGGGGGGAGGGGACGGGGCAGGGGGTGGGGCGAGGTAGTGTTGCATATATATGCAACTGCATATATATGCAACATATGCATATATATGCAGATGCCGCTTACAATCGACTTTTGATGAAGGTTTGCCTGCGTATAGAACGCAAGTTCGTGTGCCAGGTCATCATTCACGTCCACCTCTTGCTCTTGGTCAATGTTAACAGATAGGTTGTGTATCCAATCCACGTTTTCCGTAGACCATCCTTGTTGTATAGATCTAATAAATATTTATAATGTGCCTACCTCTATTCAAACTGTCCGAAATTTCACCCTTGTTGTGACCAAGAAATCCACATTGACCGAGGGCTTTATCCTCCACATTTGCCTCCATGGGTACATAATATCCCTCCTACCAATAAGCACCGGGGGTACGCTTATTTAAAGTAAAGAAAAGTAATTGTTTGTCAATGAATCGAAATACCTGGAAAATAAAACCAAACAATCATGTTAAGTTTGCAATGGGTTTGAAATCCGAAATGTTTTCGAGACTATCCAATATCATAACCATCTACAATAATTAAGGATCTAAATCAATCAACCGTCCATAACCGCGGGTGAAAACTCGAAACAACCCCAAACGGCCCCGTGGGTGGCACTAACACCTCCCACGGGACCAACGTAACTCGTAGGAACTGACCTCGCAGCCGCGGGTCTCCCGATTTGAGAGTAATACGGTAATTTGCATATTTCAAGATTTAGGTTTAAACACATGACGTTAGAGGGTGAAAACTCAAAACAGCCCCCAAACGGCCCCGTGGGTGGCACCAACACCTCCCACGGGACCAACGTAACTCGTAGGAACTGACCCCGCAGCCGCGAGTCTCCCGGTTTGAGAGTACGACCGTAATTTGCTTATTTCTAGACTTAGGCTTAAAAACATGACGTTAGAGGGTGAAAACTCGAAACAGCCCCCGAACGGCCCGGTGGGTGGCACCAACACCTCCCACAGGACCAACGTAACTCGTAGGAACTGACCTCGCAGCCGCGGGTCTCCCGGTTTGAGAGTAATACGGTAATTTGCATATTTCAAGACTTAGGCTTAAAAACATGACGTTAGAGGGTGGAAACTCGAAACAGCCCCCGAACGGCCCCGTGGGTGGCACCAACACCTCCCACGGGACCAACGTAACTCGTAGGAACTGACCCCGCAGCCGCGGGTCACCCGGTTTGAGAGTACGACGGTAATTTGCGTATTTCTAGACTTAGGCTTAAAAACATGACGTTAGAAGGTGAAAACTTGAAACAGCCCCCAAACGGCCCCGTGGGTGGCACCAACGCCTCCCACGGGACCAACGTAACTCGTAGGAACTAACCTCGCAGCCGCGGGTCTCATGGTTTGAGAGTACGACGGTAATTTGCTTATTTCTAGACTTAGGCTTAAAAACATGACGTTAGAGGGTGAAAACTCGAAACAGCCCTCGAACGGCCCCGTGGGTGGCACCAACACCTCCCACGGGACCAACGTAACTCGTAGGAACTGACCTCGCAGTCGCAGGTCCACCGGTTTGAGAATACGACCGTAATTTGCGTATTTCTACACTTAAGCAAAACATGGCGTTAAAGGGTTAAAACTCGAAACAGCCCCCGAACGGCCCCGTGGGTGGCACCAACACCTCCCACGGGACCAACGTAACTCGTAGGAACTGACCCCGCAGCCGCGGGTCTCCCGGTTTGAGAGTACGACGGTAATTTGCTTATTTCTAGACTTAGGCTTAAAAACATGACGTTAGAGGGTGAAAACTCGAAACAGCCCCCGAACGGCCCCGTGGGTGGCACCAACACCTCCCACGGGACCAACGTAACTCGTAGGAACTGACCTCGCAGCCGCGGGTCTCCCGGTTTGAGAGTAATACGGTAATTTGCATATTTCAAGACTTAGGCTTAAAAACATGACGTTAGAGGGTGGAAACTCGAAACAGCCCCCGAATGGCCCCGTGGGTGGCACCAACACCTCCCACGGGACCAACGTAACTCGTAGTAACTGACCCCGCAGCCGCGGGTCTCCCGGTTTGAGAGTACGACGGTAATTTGCGTATTTCTAGACTTAGGCTTAAAAACATGGCGTTAGAGGGTGAAAACTCGAAACAGCCCCCAAACGGCCCCGTAGGTGGCACCAACACCTCCCACGGGACCAACGTAACTCGTAGGAACTAACCTCGCAGCCACGGGTCTCCTGGTTTGAGAGTACGACGGTAATTTGCTTATTTCTAGACTTAGGCCTAAAAACATGACGTTAGAGGGTGAAAACTCGAAACAGCCCTCGAACGGCCCCGTGGGTGGCACCAACACCTCCCACGGGACCAACGTAACTCGTAGGAACTGACCTCGCAACCACGGGTCTCCCGATTTGAGAATATGACCGTAATTTGCGTATTTCTACACTTAAGCAAAACATGGCGTTAAAGGGTGAAAACTCGAAACACCCCCCGAACGGCCCCGTGGGTGGCACCAACACCTCCCACGGAACCAACGTAACTCGTAGGAACTAACCCCGCAGCCGCGGGTCTCCCGGTTTGAGAGTACGACGGTAATTTGCTTATTTTTAGACTTAGGCTTAAAAACATGACGTTAGAGGGTGAAAACTCGAAACAGCCCCCGAACGGCCCCGTGGGTGGCACCAACACCTCCCACGGGACCAACGTAACTCGTAGGAACTGACCTCGTAGCCGCGGGTCTCCCGGTTTGAGAGTAATACGGTAATTTGCATATTTCAAGACTTAGGCTTAAAAACATGACGTTAGAGGGTGAAAACTCGAAACAGCCCCCGAACGGCCCCGTGGGTGTCACCAACACCTCCCACGGGACCAACGTAACTCGTAGGAACTGACCTCGCAGCCGCGGATCTCCCGGTTTGAGAGTAATACGATAATTTGCATATTTAAAGACTTAGGCTTAAAAACATGACGTTAGAGGGTGAAAACTCGAAACAGCCCCCGAACGGCCTCGTGGGTGGCACTAACACCTCCCACGGGACCAACGTAACTCGTAGGAACTGACCCCGCAGCCGCGGGTCTCCCGGTTTGAGAGTACGACGGTAATTTTCTTATTTCTAGACTTAGGCTTAAAAACATGACGTTAGAGGGTGAAAACTCGAAACAGCCCCCGAACGGCCCCGTGGGTGGCACCAACACCTCCCACGGGACCAACGTAACTCGTAGGAACTGACCTCGCAGTCGCGGGTCTCCCGGTTTGAGAGTAATACGGTAATTTGCATATTTAAAGACTTAGGCTTAAAAACATGACGTTAGAGGGTGAAAACTCGAAACAGCCCCCGAACGGCCCCGTGGGTGGCACCAACACCTCCCACGGGACCAACATAACTCGTAGGAACTGACCCCACAGCCGCGGGACTCCCGGTTTGAGAGTACGACGGTAATTTGCTTATTTCTAGACTTAGGCTTAAAAACATGACGTTAGAGGGTGAAAACTCGAAACAGCCCCCGTGGGTGGCACCAACACCTCCCACGGGACCAACGTAACTCGTAGGAACTGACCTCGCAGCCGCGGGTCTCCCGGTTTGAGAATACGATCGTAATTTGCTTATTTCTACACTTAAGTAAAACATGGCGTTAAAGGGTGAAAACTCGAAACAGCCCCCGAACGGCCCCGTGGGTGGCACCAACACTTCCCACGGAACCAACATAACTCGTAGGAACTGACCCCGCTGTCGTGGGTCTCCCGGTTTGAGAGTACGAGGGTAATTTGCGTATTTCTACACTTAAGCAAAACATGGCGTTAGAGGGTGAAAACTCGAAACATCCCCCAAACGGCCCCGTGGGTGGCAGGAACACCTCCCACGGGACCAACGTAACTCGTAGGAACTGACCTCGCAGCCGCGGGTCTCCCAGTTTGAGAGTAATGCGGTAATTTGCATATTTCAAGACTTAGGCTTAAAAACATGACGTTAGAGGGTGAAAACTCGAAATAGCCCCCGAACGGCCCCGTGGGTGGCACCAACACCTCCCACGGGACCAACGTAACTCGTAGGAACTGACCCCGCAGCCGCGGGACTCCCGGTTTGAGAGTACGATAATAATTTTCTTATTTCTAGACTTAGGCTTAAAAACATGACGTTAGAGGGTGAAAACTCGAAACAGCCCCCGAACGGCCCCGTGGGTGGCACCAACACCTCCCACCAACACCTCTCAAAACGACGGTAATTTTCATATTTCTACTTGGTTACTGATAATTTTAACTCGTATATGCAATTTTTCAGCTTGATTAAATTTTTTGTAAAAATACTTGGTTACTGATATTTTTGTTTTTTGTATCCTATCATTTGTAGGATTTTTGCACGTGGATCAAATGAAGGAGGCAATGGTTTACAACATGATGATTATTTATATCTTGTGGGCATTCAGGATAATGTTTTTTATGTGTTATAGCCGTGCAGGCTTTTATTGTTTAGTTTTATGGCCGTGCGGGTTTTATAATTTGATTGTTGAATTTTATAGCCGTGCGGGCTTTATAATAAACAGGTTTTTCATTTACAGGTTTTGGAATGTCAAGAAAATAGAGGAAACTCTGCCCAATTTTTTTTTGTTCTGTGAATTATTAAGACGTGTAATATTTTTAAGTTTGTATATATATTTGTTTATTAACAACATTCTCAATTCGCAATTTGTGATTTTTTTTATTGTTTTGCCTATAATAAATATTTGTAACACCTCGTAGCAACCGACGGTACACTCACAGGACCCCCAATTTTAGGATTGGACAAAAAAAAATACATTTTTTTTAAATTATAGATAAATATGGTCATGGACTTTGTCCATGACCATTTTTATTTTTTTTTGTCGCGCTTAAAAATGGTCGCGGCCAAAGTCCGCGACCATTTTTTATTTTTTTTTGTCACGGTTATGGGTCGCGGACTAGGGCCGCGACCAATTTTTTTAATTTTTTTTTGTCACGCACGGGGGTCGCGGACTTTGGCCGCGACCAATTTGTCACGGTTGTGAGTCACGGACAAGGTCCGCGACCAATTTTTTTAATTTTTTTTGTCACGGGGGTGAGTCGCGGACTTTGGCCGCGACCAATTTGTCACGGTTGTGGGTCACGGATAAGGGCCGCGACCAATATTTTTAATTTTTTTGTCACGGACGTGGGTCGCGGACTTTGACCGCGACCAATTTGTCACGGTTGTGGGTCACGGATAAGGGCCGCGACCCATCACGGCATGGGTCACGGCCAAAGTCCGCGACCACCTGCCGTGACCATTTTTTGGTCGCGGACTTGGGCCGCGACCCACGAAAATGGTCACGCCAGAAATGGTCACGGCCGAAGTCCGCGACCCACAGTTTTGGTCAGGGATTTTGGCCGTGACCAATCGCCAGTTTTGGTGTAATGAGTGTATTTATTTATGGTGAACATATGTTTTAATTTACTCATCTAGGGTTTATTTGGGCATTTTCTTGTTTGGAATTTTATTGAACTCTACAAGTTGATTTGGCTTTATTATTTAAGGGTTAATGGTGTAATTTTTATAATATGAAATGGTTTTATGTATTTATAAATGTTGGTCATGATGAGCATTGTCGAACCGAGAGTAACACTTTTTATAGATCAAGTCATACCATTAGTTTGTACTTTCATACAGTGTTAGGAGTCTTCCTAATGTTGTATAAGAAAATTGTCACAAATACAACACTTGACGCAACGACTGAATTTTTATAAATTAATAAAAATCGTGGTATGAGAAATTATGGAATTTATTTTATTAAAATAATCTTATAATTAAAATTAAGAATAAAAATCCAAAAATGTCGCGTACAGCCTTACGCGTGTAAAATTGAGCTACGCTTTTTAAATCAAAGATAATGGTATGAAATAAATTATATAATCACACCTAAAATTAAGTTATGATATCATAGGGATGAGAGAAGGAAATTCAAAGAAAAATAATAAAAATATAAAAAAATGGATTTTTGTCAAAAAATAAAACTGCTCAAAAAATTCTGAAAATCTCCACATCGATTTAAAATTTAATTTTGAACAACTTTCATGTCTACATTTTCTCACAAAAATTCATCTAAGGCTTGTTTTGGTGAATTTTTATTTCAGACATATTGAATTATGAAGTTTGTACGGTATTTTTGGATGTTGACCACTTTCTACCCATCTTTGAACACTTTAGGTAGTGAGATATCAACCCCTAGTGGCTAGAGGTCATGGGAGATGGATAGGGGTCATTTATAGGGGTCATTTACATGGGCCATTTATAGGAGTCATTTATAGGGGTTAACCTACTCCATTTTTCCTCCTATTTATAGAGAATGATAATGTCCATTTTGTCAAATTCAAAATACATCTTATCTCTACTATTTTATCCCAAACTTTCTTACTGTCTCTATAATTCACTCATACTATCCTACACAATTACCCTTCCATAATCAAGAGTTTTCAAGAATTCTAGAGGTGTTATTTTGGGTGTGAAAGAGGATTGTTGGAAAAACTAAAATTCATAAAGTTTGGAGATTATTGGATTTTATTTTCAACAACTTCATCAAAGTTATTATCTTCAAGAGGTAGGAGTTCTACTCTATTTTCAAGTTTAAAATCAAGCATGCTAGTTATATGTATACATATGTATAATTTACATGACTATTTATGTTTATTAACACTATATACGGATTCATGTTGATAAATACGTGATAAAAATGGTGAAAAGTTAAAATTTGAATTATGTTGGAATTTAAAAAAAAATTAAGGAAGTTATTCCTTATGAAAATCATGTTTAAACTAGTTATTTCGTGACAAATGATAAGATGGATTTTGTGAAGAAATGTAGGATGTATACATGGGTCTATTTGGTGTAAATTCTTTCTTTATGAACAAAATCATATGTAGTTATGGAAAATGGGTTTAATATGTTGGAAATATATTTGAACAAGCCTTGTAATACGAAATAATAATATTATAAAAATCAGCACATTAGCAACATAAAATATCGCTACTTTATGTGAAGAAAGTTTAAAAAGTTTAAAGTTTAAGGGACTAAAAGTGAAAATAGTAAAGTATTGAGGTTTAAATAGTAAATATAGTAATATTTATACATAAATTGACATGGATACAAATGTCCAAAAAGAAAGGTTCTCAATTTGTAAGAACAAGTCTAGAAATGTTAAAACTGTAGTTTTTAGGCCAAAAATGTCATATTATGAAAATAATAGATTTAATAGTAATTTTTGCAAACATGAGTGTTATTTTAGAAAGATGGTTTTAAATAGAATAATAAGAACAAATAAAATGATAACAGTTAATAAATTAGATATAGAAGTCTTGAAATGATAAAAGTAATGTTTTAGTACATAGGTGTCATTTTATGTAAAATTTGGACTTGTGAGCAAATTTTTCCTAAATAAAGGACTCTAGTTAAAATAGTTGGATTTTATGTGGTGAAAACTCATATTTTGTAAACAAAAGATGAAGAGGAGCATTTTTTTTACAAAGTGTATAAAATGCAAGTTTATATGTGTGCATGAATAGTGAAAAACACATTAAAGTGTAAAAATGAGTATTTTGAATTCAAAGGTTAAGTTTCATAAGAAATGATAAATAAAGTTATTTTCAAAGATGAAATACCGAGTTAAAGGTAAAATGAAAACCAATTTTTGATAAAGTGAAATTAAGTATTGAGACTAGTCTTGTACCGAGTATTTGGCATCATCGGTCGATAAAAGGGAAATAAAGGAAAAGGCTTAAAATTGATAATAATGAATGAAGGGAAAAAGGGATACAATGATGTAACAAGTAAAAGGCACTCAGAGGTAACCGAAAAATTTAAGAAAGTCTCGGAGCCATGGGGTACGGCTTAATGCTTAGACCCAAAACCATTGATCAGTAGTATATTTCGACATGGTGGTGTGACACCCCGACTAATTAAATATCGGGTAGCTACTCCTTTATTCAAATTAATACAAAATGTCAAGTTGGTTCAGTTCATAGCATCACTGTCAAAAATATTTTTAAACAATTACTAGCCACCTAATATTTAAAAAGTGAGTTGCCAAATTTTATTAAATTAAATTAGCATGCAACCAATTAAATTATAAGCTAACTATACCACACCCACATCACAATCACAATAAAATAATAATGGAATAAATAAAATGAGTCTAGAGTAACACTCCCCTGAATAATCCAAATACTGAATAAATCCCAATACAAAGTCTGAATAAAATAAATAAATCCAAAACTGAAATGAAACTAAAAGTTTGAGAGTGCTATCTCTAAATGGAAAGGGGAAACATGCCCTAACTGATGAATGATCCAGAATATAATCTAATGTAGAATGTGGAGGCGTCTAATATCGAGATCCTATAACTTTCACAGCAGCTACAACACGTCAATGTAATGGAACTCCTATACTTGGCGTCCCTGTGGCTGGGCACCTAAAAGGTTTTACAAGAAAAATAGATTTGAAAGCAAACGGGTCAGAGCCCGAGGTGAAAATAGTTTAAAATATAGCAAGTGTTTAATTACATTAAACAGTAAATATTATATACATGTTAGTTATGTGCTCTCACATGAGTCCCTCACCCCTCAACTAATGTGCACGCCTAACGTATATCCTTAACCCTTCCTAGTTATGCCGTTAACTAACTACTCTGAACCACTTCCTATCCTCACATTATAATATAGGAGTCTATTCATATCATTCTAATATAACCTGCGTGTAACTCATCTTTTCATTGATTAGATTAATTTATAACTAGTACGATAGGAAATTCTCATTTTTAATCCCATACAAAATGTCTCAATTATTCATATTCACACTTTAACAAAGAGTCCGAAATAAATATAAGTATATTATTCTCAGCACAAATATACAAATAGGGCACCCCTAGGCTAAGCTGTGGTGCTCACATACTCTGTTATCGCATCCGATACATCACGTACATAAGGACTACGTGTTCCGAATCGCTCAGGAACCATTGCAATAAACAAAATCACACATATTGGAGGCGGACATAGTTCACATACCCATGTGTCACGCACATACCTACACTCCCATGGTCAGCTGACTTATCAATTCACAAATAAGTCATTCACAGCCCTATGTCCTTAAGGTACCAATCTAAATCCCCCCGTAGGCACACAAAGATTAGATGGTCCTATTCCGAAAGCCGACTTCCCGTCATAGAAAGTATGGTAGGTATGTCATACACATAATAATCCATATACTAAGCATTCACACAACTTAGATAATTGTTATATTATTAAAGGTATATTCTCAGCCCCATACCATTAGTCTAATTCGTACACTATTATTATTCCAGATTATATATAATATATTTCGCCGATAAATCTCACATCGTATAGTTAGACTACTTAAAACCTAACCGAAGAGGTTACTAAGTCTCCTACGTATCCCACATATCAATTCAGTACTCCGAGGTCCTTATTTATATCTCAAATCTTAACTTCTCACTCCTAAGAATTTAAATCATGTTCTCGCATCATAAAATAGGAAATTACTCGTCGAACACTCATAAATTCACCACTACATTCCAACCAATTTCTAATATGTTCCGGGCTTCAACTACATCCCCACTGGTCTCCCTAAAGTTCCTATGTATTCACATAATCCCCAACTATAACGTTCGATGGCCAAAAACACTTAAATTCAAAAAGGGGGAAAAGTTACAGTTTCTGTGGAGATCGATCGATCAACCAAGGGTATCGATCGATCGAGCCCAGTCGATCGATCGACCTATGAGTGCCGATCGATCGATCAAGTAGGTGTAGGCTACGGGTTTCTTTCGTTTTCAGTCCTAGTTTTGTCCCAAATCTTCATTACAAAGTGTGAAATCCTAAAGTAAGCATATAGGATCATTATACAACCTAATTACATGATTCATAACGTTCCAGAACTCTTAAATCATTATCAATGAGACTTTTCTTGGATCAAATCATCATTTTATCATGAAAACCCCTATTTTTCTATTTTCTTCAAGAATCATCATGTTTTTCTTCCTAAATCCGTTTTTAATTCATCAAAGGTTATGATTTTGTTAATGGAATACTTCCAGAATTAAACTACATGCAAGTCCTATCCAAAATTTAGGTTTCTTCTCCAAATTTTATGAGTTTCAATCATTGTTCATGTCTGTCATCAAATCCTACAATAATATAGATAAACTATTTACTGAATATTAATGGATTAAATCACTTGCCTAGGAATTTGATGTTCTGATCCATTAATGACGTTAAGGATTGGTTTTCTCTCTCTCTCCAGTCACAATTCCGGCGAATAGTGGTGGTGTGTGGTGGTTATGGCCTTGCAACCTTCTTGTAACTTCCCCTCTTTCTCACGTTGCCCACTCTTTGCTTTTTGCCAGATAATGGTCCTAATGGCCCTAATATTGACTGATAAATAAGGCCTAAAATTTGTGGGTCAAAATTCTTTAAAAATTAAAATGACTAAAATACTCTCCCGGGTTGTCGGTTTGGCCTAAAAATGCCCCGGGACCCAAACTAAACTCCCGGCTAGTATTTTTTGACTATTTTGACCCCTCTAGACACGTTGGCGCACTCAAAATGACCAAACGGATGATAAAATTATAATTTACTTTTAAATTCAATTAAATTAATTCGTGACACGCGCGTCCCAACTTAATTTTTCGAAGTGTCGTATTCATGACTCGCGATAATTTTAATAAATTCAATAATCATATAATACCATATTCACCCAGTAATATTCAACATTATTATCATAATCAAATACTAACTCACGTCTCGCTAGTATTTAAATCCGGATTAATTTCTAATTAATTATCCCATTTAATTTAATTAATCCCTTTAAATAATATCAATAAAATTATGGGGTATTACATACTTTCCCCCTAATAACAAAATTTCATCCCGAAATTTGGAAATAAAAATATACCTGGCAAAAATAACTCTGGATAACGCTCGCGCATCTCATCATCTCGCTCCCAGGTAGACTCATCGGCATTATAATGCCGCCATTGAACACATACTAACGGTACTATCTTCGACCTCAATTTCCTCTCACTATGGTCTATAATAGAAACCGACCCCTCCTTATAGGAACTATCAGGTTGTAGATCGATATCCTCTAAAGCAATGTGAGTATAGTCCAGATCATCCCGAAGATATCTCCTCATTGAGAAAATGTGGAACACGTCATGGACCCTATGCAAGTGTTCTGGTAACCCAAGTCTATACGCAATTGTCCCAATTCTCTCTATGATATGGAATGGCCCCACGTATTTAGTCACCAACTTCCCCTTTTTCCCAAATCGCATAATCCCCTTCATAGGAGATACTCTGAGCAGCACCTGGTCCCCCACATTGAACTCTCTAAAAGACCTCTTGGCATCGGCATAACTCTTTTATCGGTCCTGAGCTAGCCGAATACGGCCCCGTATCATCTCTATCCTCGTCGAAGTATCCTGAATCACCTCTGGCCCAAGGAGTTTGTTACCCCCCACCTCTAGACAACATGCTGGGTAACGACAAGGTCTACCGTACAATGCCTCGAATGGGGCCATACCAATAGTGAACTGGTAGGAGTTATTATATGCAAACTCCACCAGTGGAAGATACTGCTCCCAGCCACTTCCAAAGTCTAGGATGCACATACGCAACATGTCTTCCAATATCTGGTTCGTCCGCTTGGTCTACCCATCTGTCTGTGGGTGATATGTTGTACTCAGCCGCAACTCCGTACCCATAGCTTCAGAGAAACTCTCCCAAAACCGTGACACAAATATCTTATTTTTGTCGTACACGATATTAGGAGGCACCCCATGGAGTCTCACTATCTCAGCTATGAAGATCTGGGCATATTGTCCCGTAGTGTAGTCTGTCCGGGCTGGCAGAAAGTGAGCAACCTTTGTCAACCGATCCACGATCACCCATATAGAGTCCTGACCTCTCAGCGATGTAGGTAACCCCGTGATGGAGTCCATGTAAATGCTCTCCTATTTCCACATAGGAATCTCTGATGGTTGTAAAAGTCCTACCGGTCTCTGATGGTCCACCTTTACTAGCTGACAAGTGGCACATTTCGAAACGAACTCGATAATATCTCTCTTCATCCCGCTCCACCAGTATTGTCTCCTCATATCCTGGTACATCTTATCCCCACCAGGATGTACCGCGAATCGTTAATCGTGTGACTCTGTCATTACCTCGTTTCGTAAGTCCTCCCCCTCAGGAACAACTAACCTTCCATTGAAGCGTAAGGCCCCATCCGAACTAACGGTATAAGACTCGACCCCCTCTACTAACAATCATACTATCTGCTGTTGACAGAACGGGTCTGTTTCCTGGGCCTGTATCACCCTCGTAATAATCTGGGGCATAAATTTCATCACGGATATGAATGATAGGGCCACTGCATCCTGTTGTCCTAACTCCTTCCACTTTGCTTTCCACACCTCGGCCACCTCACCTATTGGCCTATGGCTCAACGCATTTGCTACCACATTTGCCTTTCCTGGGTGGTATTGGATATCAAACTGATAATCCTTCACAAACTCGAGCCACCAGCGTTGACGCATATTCAGCTCCTTCTGCGTGAAGAGGTACTGTAGGGACTTGTGGTCTGTGAATAAACGGAATTTCTCCCCCAGGAGATAATGTCTCCAAATTCGTAGTGCAAATACGACTGCCTCTAACTCTAAGTCGTGGGTGGGGTAATTCTTCTCGTGTGGCTTAAGCTTACGAGAAGTATAAGCTATAGCCTGACTCTCCTGCTGTAGTACACCCCCAAGTCCTAGTAAGAACTCATCAGTGTAGACTAAATACTCCACTCCCGGCCTGGGCAATGCTAACACTGGTGCTGAGGTCAACTTGTCTTTCAACTAGTCGAAGGACAACTGGCAGGCATCGCTTCAGATAAATGGCACACCCTTGCGAGTCAGATGTGTCAAAGGACCCGCTATCTTTGAGAACCCCCGAATAAACCTCCTATAGTATCCCGCTAAGCCCAAGAAACTATTTATCTCTATCGGTGTCATGGGCTATCCCCACTCCGTCGCCGATGATAACTTCTCCGGATCAATAGATATCCTCTGTCTGAAATGATATGCCCCAAAAATTGAACCTCCTTCAGCCAAAACCCACACTTCTCATATTTGGCATACAACTCGTTCTGACGCAGTGTCTGCAGAACCTGCCTCAAGTGCTCAGCATGCTCCTTCTCTTTCTGGGAGTAAACCAGAATGTCATCAATGAAGATAATAACGAACTGGTCTAGGAACTCTCTGAACACCCTATTCATCAAGTCCATAAACACGGTTGGGGCGTTGGTTACGCAAAAAGGCAAAACCCTGAACTCATAGGAACCATATCTCGTTAAGAATGCAGTCTTCGAGACATCCTGCTCCTTAATACGTAAATGATGGTATCCCGATCTGAAGTTAATTTTTTAGAAGAAGGCTCCTCCTCTCAACTAGTCGAATAAGTCATCGATTCGGGGCAACATATACTTATTCTGTATCATGACTTTATTCAGCTCCCGGTAATATACACACAACCTCAAAGATCCATCCCTCTTCTTAACTAATAGCAAAGGAGCACCCCACGACGAAGTACTCCTACGGATAAACCCCTGACCCAATAGCTTCTCTATCTGGTCTCGTAGCTCCCTCATCTCCATTAGAGCCATACGGTAAGGTACGTGGGCTATCGACCGAGTGTCCGACGTCAAATCTATAACGAAGTCTATCTCTCTACTAGGAGGTAATCCCGGAATATCCTGGAATACGTCAACGAACTCCCTAACAACTGAAATCGAATCAAGTGGTATCACCACCTCCCTAGAGGTATCCACCTCTATATAGTACAAGTGAGTGGATGATCCTCCCTCAGGACGATGCATCGCCATTAGGAACATCTCCTGTTCGGGTATGGAAAAAATAATACTCCTACTGAAACAATCAATCATGGTTATACGTATATGTGTGATTGTTGTAATATGACTATACGTATATAATGAGATAAATAATTATATACGGGTAAATTAATACAGGCCGTGAATTGTATTATGTGTATAACGGGTGTGAAAGTTATATGAATTTAAAAAGGAGAATGATTAATTAAGTTAATGTTGGTTATAACTTAGAAATCATAATTATCGCGTACTCGGTTAGAGTAGGGTGGTTGCAAGGGGTTATATCGGTTATCTAGTTATGGGATAAATAACTAGGGAAATTAATTAAGGCATTAGTAGTGCACACTAGAGGAGGGGTGAGGATGTCCTCAAGGGAGTGTGATACTAACTAAAATATGAAGAGCATGCATACATATTTATTACTACAAGTTAATCATTTGCTAAATATTTTCCACTTGTTTTGGGTTCTAACCCTTGCTATATATATTTTTGAAAACCTTTTAGGTGTCCATCTATAGGGACTCCAGACTTGACCCATTCCAGGGATCCGTTGCTGCAGCATATGTGGATGTTGCGGTAGTTTGATAAACGCCTCATTTCTTTTCATTTCTAGTATAGAAATTTTCTATCAGTTACTCGAGCATGTTGCTCACAACATTATTTAGTTTATGTCAGACTTGTTGAGATTTATCTTTATCTGTCTTTACTTTTGTTGGATTTGAATCGATGGTTTATTCGGTCAGTTTATTTAAATTGTGAGTGGTTGATTTCAGTTAATTTTGATTGTTTAAACTATTTTGTTTCCGCATGAGTATTTCATTAAATTAAGAAAATATAAAACTTGGCACTAGTCTAATTTTCTCACTTAGGTGGTTAGTAATTAAAAGTGCGACAGTGATGCTAAGAATGAACCAATTGAGAAACCTGTTCTAATTTAATTTAGGACCGATCACCCGGGGTTGGCAGGGTGTCACACCAATTTTAACCCCAAATTTATATAATTCCCAATCATAAATTATGCCACATAGGGAGCCCAATCAACTTTTTCATTAAGTCTCTTATGAATGTTAGATAGAGATTTAAAATTACGTAATTGGACAACCTGTAGAGGGAGATGAAGATAGTGTAATACTCCGTACTTTTATGGTTATTTAAATTACATAAGCGAGCGTCATTTGGTAATTAAAGGAATTACTATGGATAGTAATTTTTGGAGTTTATGAGTGTTAGATGATTTTCGATGTGTGTTACATCTACTATTGGGACTAAGTAAATGAGTTTGAATATTTTTATGTCATGTCGCAGTTGGGTAAAGTGACGAGAATTATTTCACGTTGGAGAAAATACGTGTTGAGAAGTGTTGGGTCTAATTAGTGGATTTTAGTTAAGTGAATCAGATGGAGATTTCGAGTGCACGATTGGTTTCGTAATGGCCGAGATAGTCAGAATAGAGTATCCGGAGGTAGTGTTTAGGTTTTGGGGACTTTTGGACTAGTAAGGACTCGCATTTGAGTAAACGAGTCATTTTTTAGTTTCATAAGGGACAAGCCCTTATTTCTCTCTTATAAGGCACAAAAGAGAGGAAGAGAAGAAAGAAAAGAGAGAAGGGAAGAAGGAAAGAAAGGAATAAGGAAAAGAGGATAGAAAAGGGGATTTTCGGCCAAACTCCGCAGGATTCGACTCGAGGTCGTCAAATTTTATCCACGAGGCAAATGTTTACTTGCTTTATTCATTTGAGTGTGTGTCTCTCATATTGTATTTGGTAAACTAGATAATTTTTGGTTGAAACCCTTCAAATAAATTTGGGAAAATTGATTTTGAGTTTACAAATTGATGTATTGTTAACTCTTGACAATGTCTAGTATTAAACCCATGTTAACGGGGTGTGTATATGGGTAGAAATGGGATAAAATGATAAATGAGAGTTTATTTGGTTTTAGGGTTTAAATCCAAGAGAAATTGTTCTATCCCATAAAATATTTGATGTGTTAGCTATAAATCAGTGTTAGGATGATTATAGTGTTGTTGGTTGAGATTAATGTAATACCCCGTAATTTTAATGACTTTTAAAATGGGTTATATTTTAAATAAATGGATTAATTGGATTTTATTATAAATTAATTCATTTGGATTTTATCCGAATTGTGGATATTAAAATGTATGATTCTGAATATTACTTAAACATATTTAGGTAATATATGAATGTGATGCTATTGATGTGGCTGTGTGATACTAATTTAGTAATTTGAATTTTTAGTCGGACGTGGTATGGGACGTATCGGGACTAATTGGTTAGATTAAAAAGGGAACTTATTTTTACATCAACCTTATAGTCATTTCGAGTGCGTCGTTGCATCCGAAAGGGTTGAAATAGTCAGAAAAGTCTATTTGGATGTTGGTTTTGGGTCTCGGGTCATTTGAAAATGAAAAGACACCCAAAAAGGGCATTTTTGCCATTTTTACAAGGGGGATGATAGTGATTTCGGATTTTGCCCTATTATAAATATTTGGAGATTAGTTTTACGTGGGTTCATTCATGTCTTCTACACAAAAATTGAGAGGTCATCTTTTGAGAGAAAGTGAAAGGTTGCTTGGGAAGAGAGAAGCTTGCTTGGAAAGGAGGAGAACTAAGGACCAAAGATCACCACAACCAACCACCACCGAAAGTGACCGGAGAAAGGGAGAACCACCTGTGATATACTACACCAAAGGATCAGATCTTCATTAGAGGCAAGTGTTTGATAATTGCAATCTAAGTTTGTATATTGTCCATGTTAGAATAGTTATAAAAAGATGAGATTTTTCATGTTTGGAAGATGAAAAGATAAAGTTGTTAATGGATTTATGGAAAATGGAGATATATAGGAATCAAATTCATGTTGTAGGTAGATAGTAATCCACGAAATAATCACAAATTTGTTGAGGAAATTATGAGAATCATTGGTGTGTTCTTGAAGATATCATGTATATTATTTTCTGAAAAAAAATAAGATAAATATATGCTTTTAATTCAAACTCTTGATGATAAGATGTTGGGAATGATTTATAACCTGCTAGGTGTTAACGGGTATTGATGATGAGATGTTGGGTGTTGAATCTTAGAGGTTTTTAGGTTAAAAAATGGTGAAAAATGCTGAAATTTGGCGAAGGAGACAAACAGTGACATCTCGCGCGATCTCGCGCGATGTCGTTCGAGCGAGATGGTATCTCGCGCGAAGTCACTCGAACGACACGTGGAAGTCGTTCAAATGAAAATCATTCTGTTTCGAGCGACTGGGGAAATTTTTGGAGATTTTATCACAATCCAGTTTTGAGTTGCCAGTTTAATGGAGTGAGAGAAATTGCCAAATAGTAAATTCAAATAGGAAAGAATTTTGGGAAAAGTATATGAACCTTGGATATAATGGGACTTAGGGAAGATCAGTAAGCCTTAGATAAGAACCAAATTAATGTGATTGGGATTTAATTGATTAGAATGATGATAATTAAATTGAAGGAAATTTCGGTTGCTAGGTTCATGTATTGAATTCTAATTTGTATGCATGAGGATTAAGGATAGGTCCAGTAGGTGAGATTTAATATAACACCTGGGTAGCCTTAGGGTTACAATTTGAACATCAAGGACCGAGTTTAAGCTCATTATTGATTGCGCAAGGACTGAGTGTAATACAAGCGCTTAGTTGTATGGCTCCTGGTTAAAGATGGGAGTTCAGACCACATTTGGTTGAAAGCGGGGATGAGGTTATCCCGATTGCGTATTTGAAGTTGATAGACCTCCTCGATCTACAAAGTTAAGTAGTAGTGTATTGGAGGGGTTCCTTGTTTGGATTTCTCTTTGCGAGACGCTCCGCTCATGAACCTTAATGACGTCGGGAGTGGAGAGATGTTATAGGATGCGAGGATGTTGGTTTTGTTGATAAGTCATATAGTGTGAATGAAACACTATAGACTATGAGCCATGTGATGATGATATTCAATCCTAGTTGATAGAATATGTGTTTATAAGAGATTAGAAACAATCGGTTATAACCCTAATTAAAGGAGAGTTTAACTCGTAGTAATTCGGGAGATAAGATGAGGTGGACCAGTAGGATATTAGTGATTTCTTACTGAATAAAATGTTGAGGAAAAACCTATTTAAACCTTGGGTAATGAGTGAGACTCTGGAATAATTAAATTAAAGAAGTAAAGTCATGATATTTTAATACGTAGGATTCAAAGAGATATAATGCTACGTATGGGGATTATCTTAGGGTAGTGGGATTACCTGGTTGATATTATATCCATAGGTAGATGATAATGCCTATTTGATTGATTGATGATTTATGTGTATGATATACCTTGCTTACTTGCTATCGACGGGAGGTTTGCGCGTGAGGGCAGTCATATCCTGATGAATCCATGGGATCTTTGATTTGTCGCTCGAGAACATAGGTATATGAAAGACTTATCATGGAGTTGATAAGTCCGCTGACTATGGGTACGTAGGTATGTGCGTGACCCATGGATACGAGGACTATGTTCACTTCCAATTTATGTGTTGTTGTTTGTGGTTCGAGGAATCCTTACCGAACCTTTAGTCCCCTATTCGGCGACCAGCGATATTAGGACATGATAGCAGAGTAATGCATGCACCGAAGCTGTGTCTTGGGGTGCCGGATTATATATGTATATATATAATGAGTTAAATGAATGTATCTATAGTGGTTAAATCAATCTACTGTGTGAAAATTGTAGATAACGGTGAATAGAGAAAAAGAATTGAACTAAGTTAATGAATAGTTATTCTTATAGATTTGAAAAACTTAATTTATATTAATGAGAAACGTATATGAATGATTATATTACGTATGGAATGGGACATACGGGGTTATGATATGGGATAGAATCATATTATGGAAATTAGTGAAGAGGAACCATTGATTAGGAGGTTAATAGAAAACGTTAAGTGTGCACTCTAGCCGAGAGGTGAGAATATCAAGTGAGAGTCTGGATACTAACATGTACATAATAAATGCTTTATTGCACTTCTTAAATACTTGTTGTTTTCAAAATCATTTTCACATCGGGCTCTGACCCGTTTCCTTGCATATTTTCTTTTCTATTGTACCTTCTATATCCGGTGTCCAGCAGCAGGGACGCCAACCTTAGAGAATTATGACGAGCTATGGAGCTAGAGAGTATTGCTTAGACGCCTATCTTCATTTGATTCATGTCGCCCAAAAGGAATTCAGTCAAATACTCTTGTATTCGTGTCATTTTAATACATTTATTATTGTTGGGTACTGTATTGAGAAATTATTTGGGAATGTTTATTCCAGTAACATTTAAATTCTTTTGTGTTATCTATTCGGTTATTAGTGTTGTAGAATAATATGTGTCGTGTTATTCGTAAACCAAAAATGGATTTTGTTGAATTAAAATTTGGAAAGTTTTTAACACCAACTTAATTGGGAATTGGGTGATTTGTAAATGTTTTCGACAGTGATGCTAAGAATGAGCCAACTATATATTCTATTTTAATTTGGTATGGGACTGGCCACCCGGTATTTAATTAGGCGGGGTGTTACAATTAGAAACCATTAAATGGAGGTTGGAGAAATATTTGGGATTTTCGGAGAAGATGGAATAGCCCAAATAGTGAGCTCCAAACGGGGCGAATCGATTCGGGTCTAGACTCAATTGATTCGCATAAAGGGATATGTAAGTCGGTCTCGGGCCGAATCGATTCGAATTAAGATCGAATCGATTCGCCCTTGAGGACCTGATTGCAGAACCTTTTCCGAACCGATTCTGATTGAGGCCGAATCGATTCGCTGGTCCGAATCGATTCCCATTAAGGTCAAATCGATTCGCCTTAGCTGGATTGGATAGTTTTCGTCGCTTATGTGTAGGGGGAGTTAAATCATAAATTAGAGATTATTGTAAGGGATTCTAGACGTGATATTATGACTCCTAGATAAGGGAATTTGGAGTGATTAAACCTTGGGTTGAAAGAGAGAACATTGGATTAGTTAAGAGTACAATCTGGTGGTATAGACATAATGAATGGTTAGGACGCGTAACATTCGAGAGAGGTCTTCGACAGTTGTTATGGATATATTTATGCGGTTAGAATAAATATGGGCCGATTGCATTTGAGTAAATCCTAGGATGGGTGTAGGATGGAATTTAGTATATGGGCTAAAGAGGATTGAGTGGCTATCCAGTACGTCTATTGACGACTATTATTATAGGTGATGCGATACCTATGGAATTAAGATAAGTAGCTTGTATACTTATTTAAGTATTACGAATTGGTATATTCGGGATTATATATAAATCCTTAAGAGTGATTAAGGTAAGTAAATCTTAAGTAAAAGAATGCTTATAGGTTTAGTATTTTAAGTGTGTAAATACTTATATACTATTACGAATGTGAACATTCGGAATTTTGGCTATCGCTAAGAGAGTTCGGCAATTATAGCCAGGGCATACTGGAAAGTGATATACATTATATATACGGGTGTTGTTACAGTATGTATATATATATATATGATTTGGTTATAAATATATTGGTATGCAAACGATATATTTATGTATACATATATCTCTAGTGCTATCCAGGGAGGTTGGGCGATGTGGGTGAATTCCCTGGCTTGCGGAGCAGGGAGAGTATATCCCCAGGTCATATCGTCCCGCATATGGGTGCAATAATGATTCCACTTTCAGGAGGGAATATGACCGCCTCCACCGTTTAGTATTTCTACCATGATCATGAGTAAGTCTGACTTAGTACCTGGGTTAAGTTGAGCATACCCATATGATGATAGCACTTTGAGACTGCATCCACGAGTTATATCTTGGTGGGATGGTTATTATACTTATGATTGTAATATAGGCATACATATATTTGTTGTGTATAATATATTGCTCGTATATGAAGATGAAATATCATATAAATTAGACTTGTGTAAAGTGTAAAATGAATGAGAGTTTATTCTTCTTCCGGGAGATTTATATCCGGATTTGTAAAGATGTGATTCGTATATCAAAGTAAGAATTATAGATACGGGACTTTATCACATTGATGATAATACCAACTAAAGCTTAGGTGATAGCTTATGGTATAACATATATTATATCATGTAGGGTAGGTGATAGTTATGAGGACTTTGAGGATGGGCGAAAGTGATTAGTTAGGCAGGGTAGCTTAACTGGGCTGTTTAAAATGTATGCGATAGATGTGCACTATTAGAGGAGTGGGTGAGGTGTATCTCATGAGAGCGCGATACTAGTTTAAATATAAGAGATTTCATATTTTAAAAATATAGCATTTGATGCACTTGCTAAATATTTTCAAAACTCGAGCTCTGACCTGTTTCTCTATTTTCCCTCCCTTGCTATATATGTATATATATTTGGTGTCCAGACATAGGCATGCCTGGATGATGATTCTTTCAAGTCAGACGTTACTGCAGAAGCTGTGGATGTATGGAGGTTTATTTAGATGCTTCTATCCTTGTGATCTAGATATGAGGTACTGTAGAAACCCTCAGGATGATAGTCCAACTGTATTCCTTTATTCTTTTACTGCGTTTTAGTTTGCGGCATTCGATTTGGTTGTATTATGTTGTACCGAGAGTTCGATTACCTTATTTCATTTCAGTCTTGTATTTATAAATTGTGTGATTATTTTACTTGGTTAGTTTGGTTAGAAAGATTAGTTAAATAAAATTTTGACGCCGGCCTAATAAGTTATTAGTAATTAAATTGGGTTTCGACTATGATGCTAAGAATGAACCATATGAGATTCCTGTTTTAATCTGGTATAGGATTGATCACCCGATATTTTATTAGGCCGGGTGTCACAGATGGCATCAGGGCATCAAGTTCTAATGTCCTTAAGAATCTGTGTGGATGTACTACGCTTTCAGCGTTACTTTCTATTTGATATAGAGACTTATCATTAGGATTATTGATTCCTATTATGAGATTTCGTTCTCCTTCCATTATGTAAGATTATAGTAAATATTTTGCACGCTCGTATGAGATTCGCGTGATGATTGATGAAAGGCGACGAGGGAAGGTCGTTATGAGGGAAGCAAGAGGCGGGGCTTAGTTGCAGCTGTTAGTTGAAATTGGGAATGAGGGCCGTAGTTGAGGTCACTCCCTTTGTTGCATTTTCTTGTATTGCTGTAACGAATACTAGAGTATAGTAGTTATATTTATTCACGTACCGCTATAGTAGAGGGTGGTGTTAAACGTGAATTACCCAGTGAAGATAAATTGGGAATAAGTTTGAAGGGTCTTTGATAAGGACCATTCATTGAAGTTTAAGTTATACGAAGGCAGCGTAGGGTTATTCAACGGAAATATAATGCTCATAAGCTTTGGCTTAGAGCGGGGTATAGAAATGTCGTGATGCAAAAATTTGAGGAAATTTTTTTCACTCGTTGGAGCAATGTTGAAATGGTGGGATTGGTGGTCACCATTTTTGGGGGAGCAGAATGTTTTGCTCATAGAGGAATTTTACGGATGGATTTAATCGCGAGTTCCTTTGATTTATCATAAACGAAGAGGATGCAGTTTCTGAATTTCTCACATAAGGATCGGTCGGGGGCCGATAATGAACAAAGATTAATATGGATAAGTGAACTTGGTACCTGAAGAGGTAGGTACAATAAAGAGAGAGAGTCCTTCAATGGAATGGTAGGCTCACTAGTAGGTGTTGCTAACACTTATAGATATTTTACTCGGATTCTTTGTGTAATTGATGGTAGTCTCGTACCTCTTATACTGGTAATGTTAATGCTTCCATGAAAGAGGATCTAGATGAGTTAAAGAATTAAGTCCAAGGGTAAATATTGAATGTGTTTGTGTTCATGAGACCCCCTAGGTGGAAATCCGCCCAGGGATTCATTGAAACAGGGATGTTGAGACCGGTAGTGTTTTTCCTTTTGGCCGGAGGAGCTAAGGGAACTATGAGGGTGATTGTCAGAATTGAGGCTATAAAAGTCCAAAATACTGATAACCTTAACATGTTCAGGGAGACCAGAGATGGGGGATAGTGTGATGTGGGACGTAGAACCACACACTTTGACCTTGCCCAATTTGAGTTAAAGGACAAGATAAGGGTGCCTAGATGGGGCATTGATTCAAGAAATTTTTGGTTCGGTTGAGACAAGTGTACTGTGTCTAGAAACCATTTGGAGCAGCTAGGGTGATTGGCAAAGTTGTTATTATGAGTTTCACCTAGGATGAAGGAGGTATCTTTTGTGTGATAAGATTGAGTCCCAGTAAATTATTAAGCCCTAGATTCGTGTGTTTGATTCGAGTTTAGTGGTAGTATCAGTAATATTATAGAGTGTACATCTATATGTTTTTTCGTGTTAGCGGGATTCCATTTTTCTTCATTATCTGTGGATGCGTGTGTTGTTATTTTGAGATTATATTTGGTTTGCACCACTCGTTTTGTGTGTGTTATACGAGTATAGTACTATTATTAGTATAATATGTTCTTGTATGATCACAGCGATAAAAGGCTAATGATTGCAAGGCTATCGTACCCATAATTCTAGGGTGGAACTGGTTGTTTTGCTATATCTCACCTGGATACGGGTTGAGCTTGCCTTTAGTATATATTTAGATGGAACTTCGATGAGTAGATGTTTCATTATCACGATTTTAGTGCATGGGGACCTTATAGATATGATTTAAGGTATGCAAGATTTATAGTTAAGCTGTGACTTTAAACTCGTTGTTGCTCGCGCAAGGGACTTAGTGTTAGTACAAGCGCTTGTGGTATGGATCCTTGACGGAAGTAGGAGTTTTGTCCATATTTTGTTGGTGGATGGGATAGGAATATCCCGATTGCTTGTGTTAAGCTAACATACCTCCACGACCGACAAAGTTAAGTGGTAGTGTATCGGATGGGTTTCTTATTTGGATTTCGCTTGCGAGACACTCCACGCATGAACCTTAACGACGTTGGGAGTGGAGATATGTTAATGGATGTTAGGATGTTGGTTTTGATGATAAATTATCTAGTGTGGATAAAAAAACTATAAGCTAAGAGTTATGCAATGATTAGGGGATTATGGAAATGGAAGTGTTGTGGAAAAGCAGTAAAATGTTTCTCACACCGTAAGTAAAAGGGGTGAGGTAACATTAAGGGAATTTATTTGAGGCTTATAGCCATGCCGTGATTAGGAGGCTAATTTGGAGCTAGTATGTTTTATGTGTGATGTTCGTAACACTGAGTGGAGTATAGACGCCCCGATTAGTTAGACTTTCCATTTCTTCGAAATGGAAGGACATAGAGGTAGAAGCACGTTGGTATGGTTGTGAGATAGGATTTTGGAAGTCGCGATTGTGTGTCTTATGCCGTTATATCTTAATGACCAACAATGCGAAGTAGTAGTGTAACGGGGGGGGGGGGGGGTTCCCTGTTTGGATTTTTCTTTGCGAGACGTCCCACGCATGAAATCGAGATGATGTCGGGAGTTAGGAAAGGTATTGTATTTTAGGGGTATAGCTAGTATAGTGCTCATTCTATGTGTGCAGGAAAACACATAGATCTTATGACTACCATGAAATAAGGCCAGTCGGGCAGGTGGCGCTGACATAGGGAAATTTTAGTGAGTTAACCACGAGAAGATTGGTGGGTTGACCTTGAGAAAGATTAAATTTCCAGGTATAGGAAGTATTGAATCTCGAGTAATTCGGGTCGAGAGTACCCAAGTGTTAACACCAGGTCGAGAAGAAAGTGAGGGCCATTTTTAGAGAGAGTGTTACGTGTGTGACGTTTGAAATAGTCTCTCAATTATGCACGGGTTATAGGGTGTGTGGGAACCTTGGTAAGCTAGTTTTACATACCGTCAGAGATAGAAGGGGGCGTAGTATATACAACTGAAGATTATGCTTTGGGGCAATTATAAATGGAATTGGAATGTGTTCGATGGAACGTCATAGGAGGTGCGCAATAATCCAATTATACAGGTGCGACGCGAGTTATCACACCTGAGATAAGATGTAAGGCTGACGGGAGTAGACAAGCGCTATTGTAGTTTTCTTTTTTGGGGGGAATTATAAGTTATGATGTAGACGAATGGACGATTTGTCATTATTAGAGTTAACATTACGATTGAGGTATTGTGTTAGCATGTAGAGATTTAGTCAGGCTTATTTTTAAGATAGAGCATTAGAGTATAAGCCTTGAGATAGGTGGGTACCGTGAACGAGTATATGGTAGGGTACCATTGTGTTGGTACTATTCGACTTTTGTGTACTAGGATGTAGTGTGATTAGCGATCCCAGGATTGGTGGTACTGATCATATCCGAATTTTGGGGACGAAATTCCATTGTGGGGGGAGTATGTAATACCCCATACTTTTATGGTTATTTAAATTACATAAGTGGGCATAATTTGGTAATTAGAGGAATTATTGTGAATAGTAATTTTTGGAGTTTATGAGTGTTAAATGATTTTCGATGTGTGTTACATCTACTTTTGGGACTAAGTAAATGAGTCAAAATATTTTTATGTCATGTCGCAGTTGGGTAAAGCAACGGGAATTATTTCACGTTGAAGAAAAAACGTGTTGAGAAGTGTTGGGTCCGATTAGGGGATTTTTAATTAAATGACCCATATGGAGATTTTGAGTGCACAGTTGGTTTCAGAATGTTCGAGATAGTAAGAATAGGGTATCCGGGGGTAGTGTTTAGGTTCTGGGGACTTTTGGACTAGTAGGGACTCGCATTTGAGTAAACGAGTCATTTTTGGGTTTTATAAGGAACAAGCCCTTATTTCTCTCTTATAAGGCACGGGAGAGAGGAAGGGAAGGGAGAAAAGAGAGAAAGGAAGAAGGAAAGAAAGGAGGAAGGAAAAGAGGTATAAAAGGGGATTTCGATCCAAACTTCACGGGATTCGACTCGAGGTCGTCGGATTTTATCCACGAGGCAAGTGTTTACTTCCTTTATTCATTTGAGTGTGTGTCCCTCATATTGTAGTTGGTAAACTAAATAATTTTGGGTTGAAACACTTCAAATAAATTTGGAAAAATTTATTTTGAGTTTAAAAATTGATGTATTGTTAACTCTTGATGACTTCTAGTGTTAAACCCATGTTAATGGGGTGTTTATATGGGTAGAAATGGGATAAAATGATATATGGGAGTTTATTTGGTTTTAGGATTTAAATCCAAGAGAAATAATTCTATTCCATAAAATAATTGATGTGTTAGCTATAAATCAATGTTAGGATGATTATAGTGTTGTTGGTTGAGATTAGAAACCATAAAATGGAGGTTGGGTTAATATTTGGGATTTTTAGAGAAGATGGAATAGCCCAAACAGTGAGTTCCGAATGGAGCGAATTGATTCGGGTCTAGACTCAATTGATTAGCATAAAGGGACCTATAAGGCGGTCTCGGGACGAATCGATTCGGATTTAGATCGAATCGATTCTCCCTTGAGGACCTGATTGCAGAACCTTTTTCGAACCGATTCTGATTGAGTCCGAATCGATTCGCTGGTCCGAATCGATTCGCATTAAGGGCGAATCGATTCACCTTAGCTGGATTGGATAGTTTTCCTCCCTTATGTGTAGGGGGGAGTTAAATCATAAATTGGAGATTATTGTAGGGGATTCTAGACGTGATATTATGACTCCTAGATAAGGGAATTTGGGGTGCGTAAACCTTGGGTTGAAAGAGAGAACCTTGGATTAGTTAAGAGTACAATCCGGGGGTATAGACATAATGAATGGTTAGGACGCGTAACATTCGAGAGAGGTCTTCGGCAAGTGTTATAGATATATTTATGCGGTTAGAATAAATATGGGCCGATTGCAATTTAGGAAATCCTAGGATGGGTGTAGGATGGAATTTAGTATATGGGCTAAAGAGGATTGAGTGGATATCCGGTACGTCTATTGACGACTATTATTATAGGTGATGCGATACCTATGAAATTAAGATAAGTAGCTCGTATATTTATTTAAGTATTACGAATTGGTATATTCGGGATTATATATAAATCCTTAAGAGTGATTAAGGTAAGTAAATCTTAAGTAAAAGAATGCTAACAGGTTTAGTATTTTAAGTGTGTAAATACTTATATACTATTACGAATGTGAACATTCGGAATTTTGGCTATCGCTAAGAGAGTTCGGCAATTATAGCCAGGGCATACTGGAAAGTGATATACATTATATATACGGGTGTTGTTACAGTATGTATATATATATATGATTTGGTTATAAATATATTGGTATGCAAACGATATATTTATGTATACATATATCTCTAGTGCTATCCAGGGAGGTTGGCCGATGTGGGTGAATCCCCTGGCTTGCGGAGCAGGGAGAGTATATCCCCAGGTCATATTGTCCCTCATATGGGTGCGATAATGATTCCACGTTCAGGAGGGAATATAATTGCCTCCACCGCTCAGTATTTCTACAATGATCATGAGTAAGTCTCACTTGGTACCTGGGTTAAGTTGAGCATACCCGGATGATGATAGCACTTTGAGACTGCATCCACGAGTTATAGCTTGGTGGGATGGTTATTATATTTATGATTGTAATATAGACATCAATATACTTATTGTGTATAGTATATTGCTCGTATATGAAGATGAAATATCATATAACTTAGACTTGTGTAAAGTGTAAAATGAATGAGAGTTTATTCTTCTTCCAGGAGATTTATATCCTGATTTATAAAGATGTGATCCGTATATCAAAGTAAGAATTATATATAAATGGGACTTTATACACTAAAATGAAAACGGTATTTTAAACTAGTGAAAGTTTCGGAAAATGAACGGTATATATATATATATATATATATATATATATATATATATATATATATATATATATATATATATATATATATATATATATACATATATTTGAGAACTATATATATATCACATTGATGATCATACCAACTAAAGCTTAGGTGATAGCTTACGGTATAACATATATTATATCATGCAGGGTAGGTGATAGTTATGAGGAATTGGAGGATGGGTGAAAGAGATTAGTTAGGTAGGGTATCTTAACTGGGCTGTTTAAAATGTATGCGATATGTGTGCACTATTAGAATATGGGTGAGGTGTATCTTATGAGAGCGCGATACCAGTTTAAATATGTGATATTTCATATTTTAAAAATATAGCATTTGATGCACTTGCTAAATATTTTTAAAACCCGGGCTCTAACCCGCTTCTCTATTTTCCCTATCTTGCTATATATGTATATATATTAGGTGTCCAGACACAGGGACGCCTGTATGATGATTTTTTCGAGTCAGACGTTGCTGTCGTAGCTGTGGATGTATGCATATTTATTTAGACGCTTCTATTATTGCGCTCTAGATATGAGGTACTGTAGAAACCCTCGGGCTGATAGCCCAACTGTATTCCTTTATTCTTTTACCGCATTTTAGTTTGCGTCATTCGATTTTATTGTATTATGTTGTACCGAGAGTTCGGTACCTTATTTCATTTCAGTTTTGTATATATAAATTGTGTGATTGTTTTACTTGGTTGGTTTGGTTAAAAAGATTAGTTTAATAAAATTTTGACGTCAACCTAATAAGTTATTTGTAATTAAATTGGTTTTCGACAAATATGCTAAGAATGAACCATATTGTAACAACCCGCCCTTTTGGAGACGATTAAATTCCATAATTAAAAATAAATTGGACTTTGGGGAATTTTCTTAAATAGTAATTTTTGAGATTTTCGAGGATTAAATGAGTTTCGAAGGATGTTGTGATTATTTTTGGGACTGTATAAGTCGAAATATTTTAATTATATGTCGCCGTGGAGAAAAGCGACACGTGGTAAGATTTTTAATTAGAAAATTCGCATTTATTTATTTTGGGTTGGAATAGTGATTTGCGGTCAAGTACCTCGGATGGGAATTTCGACTGCGCCATGATTCTCGGAATGGTCGAGATAGTCGGAAAAGAGTGTCCGATAGTCGAAAATGAGTTTCGGGTAATTTTAGAGGTAAAAGTAACTCGTAATTGGGTAAACGAGTCGTTTTTGGGTTTTAAGAGGTTAAACCCTTTTATTTCTATATAAAGAGAGGGAGAGGGAGAAAAAGAGAAAGAAAGAAGAGAAAAGAGAGAGAAGAGAGAGAGGAAGAAGAAAAGAGGAAGAAAAAGGGAGATTCCGGCCTACCTCCGCGGGATTCGGCTTGAGGTCATCGGATTATATCCACGAGCCAAGTGTTTACTTGCTTTATTTATCTTTTTGCATAAATATCTCATACCGTAGTTTGGTATAAACAACCCTAAAGGTTTTGGGGTGGATTATTGAGGATAAAACGGGTTTTTGGGAGTTAAAACAATTAAACCCCAATAATATCTCAATTTGTGGAACTTAGGTTTTAACCTAAATTAATTGGTGTTTTGGGGTTCTAGGATGTTTAGAACCCTTAATATATGTGTATTTGTAGTTGGTTGAGGTTGTAGGACGTTGGGTGAGGCGGCAAAAGCTTGGGAGAAACTTTAATGGCCGAAATCGTCTCGGAGAAGATGATGAATAGTAACCCGTCACTTTAGGGGGCCTTTTTGGCCAGGAAAAGAATTGATTTACTTTCGGCCAAAACACGAAAGTTGTAGATCTTTTCGATACGGTCGCGGGAGCGCCGACCGCGTATTTTTCTGATTTTTCTACGATTTGATATGATTTTCACAAGATGACAGCTCCGGGTTGAAATCATCAACTCGGAAATCAAATCGGGAATTGGAAAAATTATGGCTAGAATTAATCGTGTAGATGTGTGCGATTCTTTTTGGTATAGTTTAGAAACCCCGTTAATGAATTTGGGTGGTTGGATTAAGGAATTTAGGAATTTTAATTTGGGAGACCTGGTGTGACCGGTCGATCGCGCCCCTAAGGCCGGTCGACCGCATCAAGGAGAAAGGGCCTACTGCTTTGTTTAGTAGGCTTATTTGTAACCCGCGGTCGACCGGTGCCCTGTTTTCAGCCCAAGATTTTGGAGATTAGGATTATTTCTCCTTTTTGAGTTTAATGTTTAAGGGCCTTCCAAATTAGAGATTATGGAGGGTTATGTCCTAAAGGACTTGAGGAATTGGGAGTGTAGATATATGTGTATATTCACTTAGAGTGAATTATTATAATTAGAGATATCCAAATGAATCCGTAGACGGGATTTTGATATATATTACTTATTAAAGTAAGAATATACTTTGGGTTTAGTATTATGCATATATGAATTGATGATTATGATTATTTGAGAGAATCTTTGGGATTATTGGTCATCGATAGATGGTTTGGAAAATATGGCCATTTTTATATATTCAGGTAGGAATATATGGTATATATATACTATGTGATTAAAGTATATATATGAATTAAGGGAAATGACTTTTGAAAATGTAAAAATAAATGTTTTCAAAAAGGAAAGACAAATGATTTTCTTAATTAATAAAAATGAGGATACACACCTCACTAAATCGCTATCATAAGGGAAGTTGCATGCGTATGGTGAAGCCCCCTGACAAATTAACGCAAGGTGGATATAGTCCTATAGGTCATATGAGCGTTTGTTGTATTTTTTCTGCGTTGGTTAGGAGATTCCGGGTGTGGTCTTGACTATCCCGCAGGTATATGGCCGCTTCCCGACGTCTTGCGATGTAGGATCCCAGGTTGTCTTGATTATAGGCCCTGGAAGATGATTGCCATTTAGGGGCGCGCACAGTGGAGAAATCCGGACGGGCGTTCTTAGAACGCGTTATATATTAAAGCAATTCATGATAATGGATTGGCTTTAATTACATTTCCTGGATATAGGAAGGGAAATGGGATAAAGGTTTGGCTTCGGTAACACTCCCGAATGGAAGAAGGGTTGTGGAAGCATATGATATGATCAAAGCATTTTTATGATAATGAAAATGGCTTTGAATACATTTCCTGATTATAAAAAGGGAAATGGGATGATATAAAACGGAAAAGCATTTTTTTATGATAATAAAATTGGCTTTTAAAAGTATATGATTTGTTAAAGCAATTCATGATAATTAATTGGCTTTTATATTTACATTTCTTGAGTATAAAAAGGGAAATGGAAAGTTTCGAGAAAAATAAAAGTATTGATAAATACTTGATATATGAATCCTCAGTCCGGGAGATAGATCCGGATGATTATGGAAATATGTATATATAAATGGATGAATCGAGTACCGAGGGTCTAATGGATCCCGATGATCGACCTTGCCGTATAGTAGTGTATCGGGGGGGGGGGGGGGCTCCTTGTTTGGATTTCGCTTTGCGAGACACCCCACGCACGAATATGACAATGTGTTGAGACTAGGGAGAAGTTTAATCATTAGTGCTCTAATATTATAAATGCTTATGGTATATATTTATATATATCTTTCTGTACTGAGGGACTGGCGGATCTCGACGATTGACCATGCCACGTAGTAGTGTATCGGGGGGGTTCCTTGTTTGGATTTCGCTTTGCGAGACACCCCACGCATGAACATGGCATAGCGTTGAGACTGGGGTGAAGTTTAGCCCTTAGTACATTGCTTGGACTATCTAGGATTGATAGTGGGTTGGTGATAGACTAGTTTAGCAGGATAGCTTGACTAGGATGTTTAGAGGGATGCGTTAGGAGTGCACTATTAGTGGAGAGGTGAGGGGTATCTCATGGGAGTGCGATACCAAATTTAAATATGAGATAAAAACTTTTTCTAAAAATAAGGCATTTATGCACTTGCAAAATATTTTCAAAACTCGGGCTCTGACCCGTTTATCTACTTTTCCTTTCTTTCTATATTATATATATACATAGGTGTCCAGACACAGGGACGCCTGGATGGCACTTCTTTCGAGTCAGACGTCAGCTGCAGCAGCTGTGGATGCGTGCAGGTTTTGATAGCCGCTTCCATTATTGTACTCTAGATAGGAGGTATTGTATAAACATTCGAGCCAATGGTCCAATTGCATTTAGTTATTCTTTCAGTACAACATTCGATATGGTTGTATATTTTGACCGTGTGTTCGGTTATTTGATTTCATTTCAGTTTCATTTACGCATAAACTGTGTGGATGCTTTATTTATTGTTGTTATAAAGAGTAGCAAAGTTAAAATTTTGACACTGGCCTAATAGGTTAAGAATGATCCATATGAGACTCTTGTTTTAATTTAATATTGGAGTGATCGCCCGGTATCTTATTAGGCGGGGTGTCACACATATGAGATTCCTGTTTTAATCTGGTATAGGATTGATCACCCGATATTTTATTAGGCGGGGTGTCACAGATAGTTAGATAGATAGATGGGGGGGGGGGAGAGTGAGGGTTGAGGTATTGAGTTAGTGGTGGTGGCCCGATGGTCTCCAATGGTGAGTTTGCTGATGACGGTGAACATGAGATGTAAGACGGTGTTATGGTTGTTGTTTATGCCCTTTCTTCATTTGTTTTAATTTATTTATCTTTTTTTAATTAGAAATAGTTTCTCTTTGTTTTAATTTTTTTTAATTTCTTTTAAATTATTTAATTCTTATAACCCACCTATTATTTCTTCATTTCTCAAAATAAAATACACTGTTAGAAAGATTGATGTAGGATGCCTAATATTCCAATTCCTTCAAATCTCCTAATCATGAATTGAGAAATGGTTCATATTGAATCACTTAATTCAATTAAGGCTTAATATTACAACTTCTCAAATAATTAATCTGGAATATAAAATAATACCAAATTTTGAGATTAAATTTGCATGTTGTCCATAAATTAATCATTTCCTTTGAGTCTTTCCATGTATAGTAAATAAATTTATGACTAACGGATTAATTAGATTCATAAAAGATATGTGATAAGCCTGCATGAATTTAGTCTAAGAATTGTGTGTTTTTTCTGATCCACCGTCTCAATCCATTCAGACATGTGCCTACTTATCTCTCATCAAATTAAGGACCCTTAATTTGGCGATTTAATTACAGACTGTGCCAACAAGCTAACTCTCAAACCTTAACTACCATATTATAAAATATAAGTCCTACTTGTAATCTCATCTCCATAACAGTTCAATTTAAGGCCTATTTTGTTAAACTGCACTAGGTAAAAGTGATTTTTTTATTGATGCTTTAACGATATGTAAATTAAATCTTTGTTGTAAGATGTATACTTTAAAGGTCTTAAAAGTGAATTTTTTATTCGTAAAAGTGAAATTTTTATTGATGTTTTAATAGTATGTAAATTAAATCTTTAGTTGAGATTCTTCCTCAAGGTATTGTCATCATTAGTCTTAAAGTTAATCTCGGTGTACTTTAAGCCCATTGTTCATCATCAGGTCTTGGTTTTCTCATCCACCAAGCATTTAGGGGTGATAAGTTCAGTTTAAAACCAAATAGGTCAGCTCTGTATCTGAAGTATGGAAGTCCTCATAATGAATTTAAACCAGGCTTATGAAATTGGCCATAGATAGGAGCTGTTTGTTCTCTTGCAATGGCTATTTTATACAATTATACTTGCAATGGCTATTTTATACAATTATAACTACCTTTATAGTTGAATGAAATGTATTCAAATAGTTAAACTCATTTCAAGTTATCAAACATGTGTTGCTTTGTTTGTAGCTTCTTCAGAAAGCTTATTAATTTATCATATACTACTCGTTAAACCGCCTCAAAACTTCCACCTCATTCTTATATGTACATCCATTTATGTTAGCAACTTTGGTAGATAAAATTAATTGAAAAAAAAGTAGGTTGCTGAGACTGATTTATAACCTCATATATATAACCAAAACTACATTACAACTTTTATAATTTAGTCTGCCGAAACACGATTAAATCTAAATTAGGTATTTCAAATGTCACATTAAATTTGTACATTGACTCTAATAATTTGACAAAATACGATTTTCATCTAAAGTGACGAATTAATGACGATCACAAAAGAAATCTTACCAGTAAAGTCCTAAATAATAGAACTAAAAAGGTAAAACACAAACATAATGAGATATCAGATATGTGAGAATGAATATCATATTGTGAAATTTGTAACACTAAAACTAGATCAGAATATTTAAGAATTGAAATAATAATATAACTAATCAGGTAACCCCATTTTTATTTATAACTTTTCTAATCTGGCTGGTGTTACCATGTGAATGTATATCCTACGATGAGATATCAATTATGCTATTCGAACAGGTTTCCCAACTCCTATATGTTTTTATATGTTATTTCTTTAAACAAGTAACAAAGTTCCTTTTTTTCATTAAAGAGGAAACAAATCTTTTACATGTTTAAGGAATTTTTTTTGCATCAGTTATGAATTTTAAAGAGGTACTAATTTTCTTAGACATGTACTAATTTATAATTTTTCTCAAACTATCTCGTTAACATCTTGGGGTTTGGTGGCACATTTTGGTTCTTCCCACGATGCCTCTTGACAACTAAATAACCATCACTACTTGGTTTTTACATAAACGTATACTGAGCAGTTAATTTTTCAGAGAACTCCCGTAATCCTTGGGTAATGGTGGACTTCCATTCCGTTTCACGTTGAGATGCCCAATCATTTTTGATAAAATCTTTAGACTCAAATGATATTTTTCGAGGGGACAAATTCAAGACTTTGTTTATTGGAATTTTTATTTAGGAAAACCACAAGTTTGATAATTTATATGTCATTTGCTAAACTACATCCTGTTATATACATTTTAAACTATATTTATCAGTACATTTGTTTATTTTCATTTCAAAATTGACCAAAAAATTAATCGAGTCGTGCCTTCAGGCACGGGAATACACTAGTTGTATTAAATGGAAGTTATCTGTTTTAAAAGATAAGAGTAAGTACAATCCATCATATATTAAAACTCAGTTGGATTTTCTTCAATCATTAGGACTTCGTATATGTCGTCTCATGCGACATATTTTGTCTTTGTTATTCTTTGTTGCGGGATTGTATTCGCCTTTATCAATGTCAGCATCGGGCATTTCATAGGCTTGAAGTAGGTTATGTTGTAAGCACATGTGCTTTTTGGTGCTGACCTTAGAGTAATCAAAAGAGCCATGCATTTTTATGCTTAAGTTTTGTCAAGCCTCATTTAATTTTTGATTTCACTGTACTTCATTATAATTTCTTATGCTCGTGTCTTATTACACCTAGTATGTACATATACAGATCCATGACGGAGAAGCATCGACATCGATTGAATATGTGTGATCTCATAGCCGAGGAAAGACAACTTGAGAAATAACCACTCACAACTCGAGTGGAAGACGATTTAGAGAGGCATGGATCGATCGCCCACTTACAAATTCATGTTTTTTTTATGTATAATTAATGTGATTGCTCCCGCTCTCAATTTTATTATTATGTAATTCAGTTGATTATGTATGTTATGTGTACGTATACAGATCCATGGCAGGAAAGTGTCATCGTCGTTTGAATATGTGCGATATCACTGCCGAGGAAAGATCACTTGAGAAATAACCATTCACAACACCAGTGGAAGATGATTTAGAGATGCATATCGATATCCCACCCGAGTGAGGTGTTACAGCCCCAACCAATGACCCTAATGGCACCCGAGTCAGAGACATCAATGACCCATACCGACTAGGTAATAACACATCTTTATTTTATTTTTATATATGTATGTGATGGAGTGTTGAGTAGGATATATGTTGTGGATATTCCACCCTTCGTTGTTTATGATGTTGTGACTATTTTTGTCGGTGTTTTTAAGTTATTTTTTATGTTTAAGCATGTTGGATTTTATGAATAAATAAAGGAGACTCTGCCAATTTTTTTAAAAATATCAAGTGTTTTTAAAAGTAAATAATATGAAGATATACAAATTTGATAACGTTTTTAAAGATTGTCATCTATAAGAACTATTAAAAAAGATTGCTTGCTTGTTTAAGGTAATTGACACTAAATAAAATTTATTGCAGGTCGAAATCTTTTGTGGACAAGGCAAGACATTGAAGTCGTTTTGATGGAGGTCATATGCTTCAAGATTACAAGTTTAATTTTCTTACATTATTTATGTTAGGAATATATGGGGTTTTATGTATTTATTCTAATGAGACAAGTGAAATTTTGTAGAGATATTTAGTTTGGTGGGCAAAATGTTGAAATTATCTATTTTATCTTTGTATAAACTCTAATTTTAGTTGAATGGAAAATTGTGTGTTATATTTGTTGAAATGGGATGCCAAATATGTCATATATTATTTTTAAGAGTTTTTGTTTAAAAGTATATTGAGCATATTAAGAATGGATGAAAATTTATTTTTGGTGTAAAAATTATTAAAGATGAATTTTTTGGCATCTCAAAAGGATTCCATAAATGTGGACCTTTTAAGACGACACACACCGTCTCTAAAAATAACTTTAAAAGACGACTTTTTTGCCGTCTCAAAAGGGTCCTATAAGCAATGACTGACGCGACTCAGAAAGTGTCTCTAATGTGCGTTCTCTCTAGGCTCAAGTGCAAGCCTGTCGCGTTAGTAATAAACCCGGTAAGTCGGGATCGTATCCTCAGGGAAATAGGACAATGAAATTGTAATGACGTTGGATAGACAAGGAAATCCTGACTCTGTCTCCAAAGGAAAAAGAAAAAATGATTTGATTTGTGGAATTACTACACTAGATGAAATTATGAAATTATGAAAAGGTGAAATTATACTAAATTACCTAAAATACTGATGAAGAATGATTTAAAACTTTAAACTATGTGATGAGAAAAACAGGACGGGAATAAAATCCCCCAACCCTAGTGTATCGCAGGTATAATACTAATCGTAAATTTAAATGATTAATTAGACCCAGAATTTAGTACTCCCAAGCATTACGTATATGAGGTTCAAGCCCGCACCATACTTAATCAAAGGATGAGTAAATCGGTATTGCGATAGTTACACTCGAATTGCATTCTAAAGCATCCCGGTTACCCGAAAGCAAACGAGATCCAAAGATCTACAATTGTTGTGTTCCTACACAATACGGTCGTAATAAATCATTAAATTCAGAGGATTAATGTTATACACATGCAATTATCACATCAGGCTGGGTTCATGTATCCCGACCTTAGAAAATCTAGCCTAGCATGCTGAATCTAATGAAAATAATTTTTGAATTGCAGAAAACCATAATTAAACTAAGGAAAATTTGTAGAATGATGTAATCAGGAAATTAAACAGAGGAAATTACTCACTAATCTTACCAAAGCACTTAAAGCATTAACTACAATTACTGGTAATCACTGAAATCTCAACAAGCTTCAATCTTGGAATTAAAAGAATAAACTATCTCCAAACTAGGGTTTTCTGAAAAGAATGAAAAATTAACTAAAATTCTCCGTGTTAAAAATGATAAAAACTCGGGTTTATATACCCTACAAAATTTCATGAGTTTTAACTGCACTAGGACTCTCCATTAGAGAGGGATAAAAAAGCAAAACACGACAGACGGACCGGTCCGGGGCTTAGGTGGATCAGTGTGCCTGGAATGCGGACCGTTTCTTTTATTTTTTTGGCGAACCGATTCGGGGCGGACCGGTTCTTTTATTTTCTTCCTTCTTCAGTTTGCTTTCGATCCGGGGTCCTCTGGATTATTGCACAGCGGATCGGTCCGGTCCTACTGCGGATCGGTCTGCCTCTTTGACTTTTTCTCCAACTTTGACTGCTCATATATTTCATACCGGGACTCCTATTAAAGTGCCATTTTTCCTATGTGCTCATGAATTTAATATGTTCAACTTCTCTTTAGGTGCCTCATCCGAATTCCTGGTAGAAATTACACTTTTGTCCTTTTGACTTTCCTTCTTTTCTTTCTTGATTCTTCCGATTTCTTTCTTTCATTTTTGACATTAAATACCTGCAAACTTAGTACGAAATGCCAAAAACTCGATGTACTCGTTAGGATAAGTCAGTAGAAAGATTTTGAGATAAAATCCAATCAATTACATTATTCGAGGTGCTAAAAGTAACTAAATTAAAGGGATAAATTTGGAAGAGTTTATGCCTAATCAATGACCTTTTGAGACAACGTATTTCCCATCTCAAAAAACTTTTTGAGGCGGTTGATGTTATCTCAAAAAGCTTTTAAAATGGGGGTCTTATATGATGCCCTTTTGTCATCTCAAAAGGCATCACAAAAGGCTTTGGAGACATCCATAGGATGTTTTGAGACGGTTGTAGCACCGTCTCAAAAATAATTTTTTTGTAGTGTAGACGACATTGACTTGAACACAAAGATTCTGTTATAAGCAGTGGTGTGGCATTTTTCTTCCCATGAGGCGGGTTGGTAGGTAGCTTACAAATATGATATGTAAAATGGATCAACAATTTCTTTCTTGGAATAATTTTTCGTATGGGCACGGTGCAAACGACGTTCCATTCGATAAATTTCCCTTTTCAAAAGATGAATGACTTCATCATGCTTAGTCATTTCATTACAGTTTATGGCCGGCCTCATTTGTGGGACTCGTAGTTCATGCCATCGAACATAAACTTCTAGATCGCATCTTTTGTCAAAAAAATTAGGCCATATGGCATAACCTTCAGAAAGGGTAAGAAGTTTATGCTCAACTTCAGATGGTGGCTAGAATATCACAAGACCAACGTTATAAGAAAATGGACTGCTTATGGGGATGGGCTTGTTCTCAGACTTCCTTTCTCCCCGTACCAAGTTGTACCTGACTGGTTGTTGTAGGTACTTGAATTTGTCATCTTCCTCTTTGAGTGGGAGCCTTCTGACATTTCCACACCTTTAAATAAACCGCTAATCAATTTTTTACTTTGTTAAGTGAAGTCATTTTTCCTAACTTAAGAAATTCTTGCCAACTACATGCTTTAATAGAAAGTATGAACCAAGGATGGTTTTCTTTTAAAGCTCACCAAATCTGATAAATTTCTAAATTTTAAATTTCAATTGTTGAAATTTAAAATTTCACTCCCGTTGAATTTCAAATTTCATTCTGTTTACTTAGACTCATTGTAAAACACACTTACAACAACATTATAAAATAAAAAAGTATGTGTCATAAATCTCTCTAATAGACTCAATCCCAACCCCAAAGGAAAAAGTACAGAAGATTGACAGACAAAAACTTTATCGCATCATTATAAACTTGTACACTTAAACACACCTTCCAAATGTGAAGAAATATATAATAAGTATAAATTTGAATATGAAAGAAACCTCCCCCTTTGTCTAACTATCTCCACCTAAGGTAAGACATCTCCCCCAAGGTAAAAATTTATCCCCCTGAGTTAATGAGTTATATATCATTTCTCACCCTTTTTGTTCAGGAATAGACATACATAAAGATGCAAAACGTAAAACAACTTATCCCTTTAATGTTACAATGTAAACATAAAGGAAAATAAGTATATCATGCGGTGATGTGAAGTGAAATGCAACGACAAACCAACTCGGCAACACAAGAACAAGTAATCCAAACATTGATAAAATGATACCAATTTTGATGCAGAAATTGAAGCATAAGATGCCATTATAAACATGCAACAAAATATATAAATATGATCATAAAATATGAAAATATGAATCAAAGATGTAGCATATGGAAAAAATGGATTAAATGCAAATTCAAAGACGCCAATGTAGGAGGAAAACCCACAACGGTAAAAACCTTGGACGTCCCAGACACGTAAATTTACTATGATATAGGAATTAAATAAGGACGACATATGACTTACACAACAAACTCGACTCCCTTAAATCCTGGACGTGTCTTCGTTCCTTCAACCTTATTCATAGCGACACGTTGGATTCCACTTACACACTGCCATAACATGTGCTCCTCACACGCCTCAGTATCCACCTATCTTGTCTCAGTAAACTATCAACGAATCGAAAACAGCATCCACCACTTCAAACCGCCAGACACGCTGCCTATGTATATAAACAATAGCAAGCACGGAATCCACTGTACAAAATGATACTCAATAGAGATGAAGAATAAAAAAACTTTGTTGCCAAACATGAGATCTCAAACAATCATACTTGATTTAAACTTGGATCTCACAACTAATTGGGTGAAACTAGGGTTTGGAGGCTCTTAGATATTTCTTCGAAGTGTTTTTCTCAAAGACCTCTTAATTAAAACTGTTGCTAACACTCCTTTATATAAAAAATAGGAAAATCGATGCAGAAAAAAGTTTGAGATAACTCGTTCAAACGAAATGTATAGGGTCATTCGAACGAAGTAAATAATCTCATTTGAACGAAGCTAGATCTCGTTCGAATGAGATAGTGAATGTCATTTGAACATACATCAAATGAATTTCGAATGACATTTTTCTGTTAGGCAGGAAAATTTTGGTTGATCCTCATTTGAACGACTTTTCCAAACTCGTTTGAACCGGGGGAAATTATCGTTTGAACGATATTTTGTTTTTAAACAGGAAAATTTTATTCGATCCTCGTTATAAGGCCATTTGAACGACTTTTCCAAACTCGTTCGAATAAGGTGAAATTCTCGTTCGAACGACTTCCATAGAAAATAAAATTTTCTTTAAAATTATATTTATGAACAAGAATAAAAAATAATACATATTTATACATTTGGAGATCCATGGACTTTGAAGATGAAACGTGGCACGAAACCCGACACGATGATGTAGACATTTTAACTTGTCCATTATGATCTTCAATAACATATCATAGGCTTGAAGGATAAACAACTCAAGTCCTAATCTATGACTCAAATGGTGTTGTCCAAACATAATTAAGCTAAAATTCATACAAATTGACTTTATTGGAATTTTGTCCTTACAAAGCCATACTCTTTATGGGTAGATATGATTGAGATTTCAAAGGAATTTAAATTCCTAACTTTCTCCCTTTCTCAGAAGATAGGATTCAATCCACAACGGAACATATATCAAAGTTCACTAGTCAATGTGTTGATGTAGGAACTAATGAATACCTTAAACTAAGTTTATTCTCTAGTTTCCTCACTGATATAACCTTCTATTGGTTCATAAGCCTACCACCTCATATTGTTCAAACTTGGTAGAAATGGAAGATTTTTTCATGCATAATTCTTCCAAACTAAACCAGGAGTATCTATGGTCGACTTGGCCAAATTAAGTTTAAAACTAGATGAAAAAGAAACTAATTTCATAAATATGTTTAAATAGCTAGTAACAAGTGCAAAATAGTGTTTCATGAGTATGAATTTATCAAGTTGGACCAAAATGGGCAAGAATTTAGGTTTCTAAAGAAGTTCGATGCTATAGAATCTAGATGTTTGATGGAATTAACCACAAAGTGTCCATTAAAGAGGCTCTTTAAGAGGAAGATCATGAAACAAACAATTATTATTTAAAAACATATTATAAATAGACAAGTCAAGAAATAGATGCTGATGAAATATTGGAACTAAATTTGTAATCAGTGAACCTTTGGTTCGAAAGAACATAGCAGCAGAATTATTCTAGAATATTATATTTTATACCCTTTATTATTGCGCATTTTAGTCCCCCCATCTACGTTAATTCCTATATTTATTATCGTTAACTGTACAACCTCTATTATTTCTTTTTATATATTTTGTGAGGTATATTTGAGATTTTGTAAGTATTATGGATGCATAGTGAGAAGTTGGATGCGTTTCAGGAAAGTCTCGCCTCAAGATGCAACTTTATATTCTCAAACTCCATATTCTGGATGTTATAAAAGTACCAACATGGACATAATCAAATTATCTTAACACGGTTGTCGACCTTGCGTCATTCCGATCCCGAATGATAAAGTTATGGCTATTTTTGAAAAGTTTTGGCATGCACTTTAACTTGAAGGGTACTTTGGTAATTTCATACTGCACAATTTGTAGGATTTCAAAATATCTACATGTATATAATTGAGTTATCTTCATGTGGCTTCTGACCGTGCATCATTCTGAGTACGTATGAAGATTTTATGGATGTTTTCGTGCACGTTTCAGAATTGGATCAAAATGGGAAAGATGATTGCCTGAATAGAATCGATTCGGGCTTTTTTCGAATCGATTCATGTACTGTTAACTTCCACAAAATTCTATTTTTTGGTTTTTTTGGCATTGGTATATATATGTAAACTTCATTTTAAGCGTGGGACTTATTTCTTTAGGTTAGTTTAGTTAGGATTTTGAGCTCAAGGTGATTTGGGGAGTTTATCTTCCTCTCTCTCATAGGGTTCATATTTGTAAGATAATGGATATCATTTCTTTCTCTCTCTCTTCCTCCATTATTAATGATTTGTATATTTCTTTTCTAGCTTTGTAAATTTGTTTGATTTCAATACGTGTAAATTAGTTTGTGTTGATTATCTCTTGTTCTTTATCTTTATTTGATTTTTGTAGTTAGTTTACCATGTTAAGTGGCTAGTTTATGGGTTAGGATCATTAACCCACCATTAATAAATATTTGATCTTGAAATCTAGGGTTTCGTTTGAAACACTTTTAATTGAAATCGTGTGTATTGATATTGGAATATTAAGCATTTAACTTCCTTTGAAATGCAACGGTAGTGTTTAAAGAGATATTATAACATTAGTACATATGCCACCATATTCAATCGAAAGTTTTATGTTTTATTTTTTGATTTGATTTTTTCATGTTTGATATTTAAAATTTATCGAATATGATTGGCTAATTGAGATTCGAACCAAATTCCTTAGTAATTTTTGTTAATCCATGGTGGGGAAATGATATTAATCTCATTTTGATTAATCTTTGTCAATTAGTTTTAATTAGAGTAATTAACTGTGACACCCCGCCTAATAAAATACCGGGTGATCAGTCCTATATCAAATTAAACAGGAATCTCAAATGGTTTCATTCTCAGCATCACTGTCGAAAACCATTTAATTACGAATAACCTATTAGACCTGGCATCAAATTTTAAACTTTCTAATCTTTTTATCCTGAACGCATAAGAAAATCCATCCATACAAAGATATGAATAACAACTGAAATGCATGAATAATAATAACCGACAACTCTCACTAAAACATATATACTACCATATTGAATGGGCATAAAATAAATATCTCGAAAATAAAAAAAATACAACAATTGGGAAACATGGCCGAATATAACTCGCAGTACCTCCAATCTAGATCACAAGGAGAGAAGCGTCTAAACAATTTCCTGCCAACATCCATAGCTGCGGAAGCCACGTACGACTCGAAAGAACAGTCATCCAGGCGTCCTTGTGTCTGACACCTAAAAAGTATTGTAAAGGAGAAGAAAAGAAAAGATATATAAGGGTCAGTGCCCGGGTTTTGAAAAATATTTTAGCAAGTGTTTAACATACTTTAATATTTAAAATATGATACTCTCCATATTTAAACTGGTGTCGCACTCACATGAGATACCCCTCACCTCTCATCTAACAGTACACACCTAACGCATGTATTTTAAAACACCCTAGTTAGCTAACAAACCTAACTAGCACCTCGCAAAACTTCTAAGTCAACACACACTAACACATACCCCGCGTAATATAATATATTCTAAGCTATCGCCCGAGCTTATGCATTATAATCTCTCACTTATAATTAATCCTCTCATAACTTATAACTTGCACTAGTTATTTACATTATTCGCATTTTAGTGTTATTAGCCTCGTATATAATATTCTCATCTTTATATACGTATATCACATATTTTATTCCAAATTTTCTACTCTGGATGATCCATAAATTATTCCATATTTCATTCTTTATTTTGTCCGTATATATATGTTTAACATCTCATATATATATATATATATATATATATATCTTGTGTGGACTAGTTCGCATTTTAAGAATGCGGACCGGACATGTGTCACCTTACGGTACACTTAGAAATTATCGCCTAAGTTATAGGCACACTCTCTCTCTTTTCTGGGCTCACCGCCAGGTGACACATGTCCGGTCCGCATTGTTAAAATGCTGACTGGTCCGCACAAGAGAAGGACTGTATATATATATATATATATATATATATATATATATATATATATATATATATACAATACACATCAAGTATATGCATAATTATATATCACACACTATATAAGTATAATAATCATCCCTCAGAGCTATAACTCAATGGATGCAGTCTCTCAATGCTATCATCTTCCTGGGAATTACTCACATACCATCCTGGGTTACCAGCGATCGGACTCTCACACTGACTTGGTATAAACCAAATCACAACGTATGGGAAGCGGTTATAGTTCCTCACTGAAGATGAGAACGAAACATGCCCACCACGTCTCACCCCTGATAAAAATCAAACAATATAAAATGGACGCTATGACATGGGGACTATACGCTCCCTGCTCCTCTAGCCAGGGGCCTCAACCACATCGCACAACTTCCCATGATAGCACTAGAGGGGTATGTTTCACATAAATATACCAATCATGCAATTATATATTTATAATCATATCATATATATATTGTATCTATACCAGTATATATATATATATATATATATATATATATATATATATCACATCAAATCCAACTATCATGCCTATCTCTCGTGGCATTAGCCTATAATCCAGAATATACCAATTAGTATAAATTCATAAGTATACACACAACTTATTTAATCCCATAATTATTCTCTCACTTATGATACAATTCTCACATAAATATAATCCCAAATATTAGCTTATCACCGCGAGCTAGTATTGTAATTTCATCCTACTCACACATTTGAATATTATTCACATATACTATTGGTATATATATTTTACACGCATCCATGTATATATACATGCCAAAATAATCTCCCGAGTGTTATTCATCTCAAACACTCCCGAAATTCATACCCAAGATCTTATTCACACTAACCCGAGATTTATACATCACTCACTTCATCCCTTAGAGGTCCTCACACTCTATATTGGATCCCTTACTATTTATCTCCAAAAGGAATTCTTCACCAATCCCTTTTTGTCCAAGAAAATCTCTCAATTTTTTATGTCAAAGCCGAACCGAACCCATGACCCTAAAAACGAACCGATCCGATTCCAAATAAACGAACCGAACCGATAACACCAAAAACGAACCGGTCCAGTTCCTAATAAAGAAAACGAACCGAACTGCATCGGGACCGGTTCTATGTGAATAGTTTTTATTCTCTACAAGTTTATCTTCTTCTAAACCTCCAAAAATAACTCCAACACTCATCCAACCCAAAATTTATGGTCTCCGACCTCATCAACCATCAATATATATCTACACACTAATTTATTCTTGGGATTCATCAATTAAACCAAGAAAAATCAACCTTTTTCTTAATTAAATCCTAACTTTCATTTCTTATAATTTCTCACCATATTTTACACCATTAACATGGATTTTAACTCAGATTTCATGTAAGATTATTATTATATCAAAATCATATGAAATCATCTCCTAAAAACCCATTTTTGTGCAAGAATTCCAAATTCCAAATCCCAAACCCCAAATCTTATTGTTTTCATCACCAACTAGAATATGAAAAATAAACACACTTAAATCATTAAAGCAAGCTAAACACTTGCCTGGTTGGATAAATTCGACGATCTCATGCCGAAATCTGCCGGATCTTGGTCGAAAATCTCCTCTTTCTCCCCTTTTCTTCCTTCCTTCGTTTATCTTCTTTCTTTCTTTCTTTTCCTCTTTTTTCTTTCTCTCGTGAGAGAAAATAAGGGTTATCCACTTATTAAACCCAAAATTGACTCGTATACGCAAATGTGAGTCCCTACTGATCCAAAAAGTCCCCGTACTCAAATACTTCCCCCGAGTACTCTATTCTGACTATCTCGGCCCTTCCAAGACCAACCGTGCACTCAAAATCTCCATCCGATTCACTAATAAAAAAATTCACGTTTTAAACCCAACACATCTCCACACATGTTTTCCGCATAAAATAACATCACAAGTCGCTTTTATTCACCTGCGATATGAAATAAAAATAGTTCATCTCATTTACTTTAAACTCTCAAATTTTTGTAAAGTACTCCTACTCAAGTAGGTTAATTATCCATAAATGTAAGGGGTATTACATTAACTTCTTTCCTTTTTAAACCACCATATCATCTTTTATTTTCCCCTTTTAAGTAATGAATCAATTTTATGTCAAATACAGTTGCTTATGGATTCGATCCCTACTTGCCACTACAATCATAAAATCTTTATATGGACTCGAAATGCGTATGGTTAGAAGTGACATGAAGATAATTAAATTATATAAATGTTAGTGATTTGAGTAAAATTATTAAATTACCCTTGAAGTTAAGCACATGCCAAAACATTCTAAAAAGTCCATAACTTCTTCATTCGGTATTAGAATGACGCACGATCGGCAGTCACACAGAGATAATTTGATGATATACAAGTTAGTACTTTTATACCATAAAAAATATGGAGTTTAAGGGTTAAATTACCTTTGAAATTTAAATCTCGCGATGAAACTTTCCTAAAATGCATCCAACTTCACACTATGCATCCATAATTTCTACAAAAGCTCAAATATACCTCGCAAAACATATAAAAAGAAAGAGTATAGGTTTTTGGTTAACGAGCATAAACATAGGAATTAATGTACACAAGAGGGCCAAAATACGTAACAATATGAAGATGATTAAAAAATATCCCTTTGACATCTCTAAGACGGAAGAAATATTTGATTTTAACCTAAGCGTTAAAGTAATAAAACTTTTCGATGATGTGAAAATGCCAAGAATAAATGAAATGAAAGGGAACGATTATTGTAAATGGAATAATGTTTATTTCCACTCAACTAATGCTTCCGTTTTTCGTGACAAGGAGCAAGAATTGATTGAAAAGGGGAAAATCAATTTATGTGTAAAAGAGGGAAATACAATAGGTATTTATGAAGACCCATTCCCTAATGTAAAAGAGATGGGAACCAATATGCAGTCTATACAGTTACCTGGTAATAAAGGGGATGCTGAGTTCAAAATGAAGACAAAAGATGAGTCAAAAGCTTGGTTGTTGGACCAAATCAAAAGATTTTGAAACTCCCGTATATCAGGTGTGGAAAGAAGCACATTGAGATGTTTAAATTTGTTATTACAAAAGGGAGGCAATAACTAAATCCTAATGTAAGGACATTTTTGTCCATTATCAATTTGTATGTCGTACGCCGTTACACCGTTGAAGAAACTCAAGATTGCATCTACATTAACGGATCCGAATATCAAAGCGTCTTCAACATCATAGCCTCTGCGAGAATAAACTTGGTAAAGTTTTGTTTTTAAGTTCCTTAAAGTTCATACTTAGTAGTGGGAAACTTTTATAAAATGTTTTTTATAAAAATAAGAAGTAAGTTTTTTCAAGCAAAATGAGGCTTTTAAAAGTTTTTTATTTTTTCTGGGAAGCCGGACCGGTCCGCCTCCCTACCGGACCGATTCTCCACCGGACCGGTCCGCCCCTCAACCGGATCGATCTGCTTGCTACAGATCCAGTAAACCCCGGACTGGTAGCGAACCGATAAAGCCATATTTTAAAAGAACCGATCCGAGGTCGGACCGATCCGCCTCAGACCCAGACCGGTCGGCCTGGGATAAGTTCGAACAGTTCCGTGAGATTTTTATCCACCATCTTATATTTCCTATATATATAATTATTCCGATGGTGTATTTCTTTAAGTCTTTGAGAAAACGTTTCTAAGAGATAAAACACAACAAGACTTCGTTTTTTGATGTGTCAAACATCTTTTTGATTCACACACAAAAATCCCAATTACTTTTGTGAATCTTTTGGAACCCTAGAACACAAACTTTGTTGTTGTTCATCTTTGTGGAGAGATCTTTGCAACCGAGGACTGCGTGTCATTGCTGAGGGAGTCTCTACAAAATTTTATGGCTACGTGTCATTGAGGAGTGTTGCGGTTCTTCCTTTGTTGTTTGGGCTGCGAGTCCTTGGAGGGTGCTGGGTGTATTCTCTTGCTGAGTTCAAGACTGCGTGTCTTTGTGGGTTGGCTGCGTGTTGATCCATTGCATATTTCTCTATGTAATTGTAAATTGCGACTTGTATATTCATAGTGAAATAAAGGTTTTTACGCAAAAGGGTTTTTTCCTGAAATCTGTGTCTCAGCATATTTTTGTGTCACATGCTTTATTTATTTATGGGTTGACACACGCACCGTAGATGCATGTCTAGGGACTCTAATTAAATAAGGGTTACTTGGAAATTTGCGAGTTAATTTAATCAAGTATCACACAGTCTCACGTTTTCACCTAAGAAGAATGGAAATTTTGGTTATTTTTCTAAGAACCAAGAATCCCAATGCTAAGAGGGTTTCTAAGGAATTGGCCCCGGAGAAATAAGGTTATTCAGTGGATCCCACCATCTTCAAGGAAACATAAAGACACCAAGGAATAACCAGTGCAATAGAGCAATATTCAATGAAGTAAAATCTCGTTAATACTTGGGAGATCTAGGGTCCGTGAGGATTGAAAAACAAGTTCCTGTGGTGAAGGGAGTAACTGATTGGTTCGTGTCTTAAGTTCCAAAAGTTGTCCAATAGTTTAATGAGATGCCTAGGAGGCTTAAAAATGTGGAGGCTCAATGGTGTCCTCGGGGATGTACATCTTGTACAACCACCAAAATTAAAGAAAAGAGAGACAAAAATTATGATATCTCGCACTTAATAAAGAAGGATTCAAGGAATATATAGGGCTTCACAAGAGGCCTCAGAGATTTTGTAACTAAGTGGATCAGAAGTAATCACATCTTCATCTTCGAAGCCAAATCCAAGGTTCAATAGAATTAAAGAAAGAATCCAATCTTCTTCAGATATGCTGGTCGAAAAGATTAAAGAGTTGGAAAAGGCCATGAGTGTGGATATAAATAGTAGACTTGAAGAGAGTTCGCCCGATGAGGAATAAAAAGAGGAGATGATGGTTATGGATGCGACATGTGCTTCTCTTGCAACTTCTCAATAGAAATTCATTCAATTTGGGTCCCTACCACAGAAAGTGCCAAATAACATGACAGTGACCCTCCCAAATAGGTTCAAAGCTGAAGAGGGGCAATAAGTTCCTAAGATAGAGATGGGTGAAGATGAGTACTTGGAGGTAGACAACCTTGATATGTTTGCGTCTGCTTTATATCTAATATACGGGTTCAAAGAGCCTGCTAAAAATATGACCAATCACATTAAGCCTTTATTTATAAAGTCTTAGGTGAATGGAGTATTAATAATTAAAATATTGGTAGATAAAAATGCCCATGTTAACATAATTCCTTACTCCATCCTTTCAAGAATAAAATGATAAATTGGTCTTGATTCAAACTATAATTTCTAGTTTTATTGGACATAAAAGTCGACCAAATGTGTAATACCAGTTGATATTGAAGTAGGCACAAAAAGTCTAAAACTATTTTTTGTTATCATCGATGGTAAACCAAGCTTTAATAATGTACTTGGTAGAGATTAGATCCATTATAATAAATGTATTGTTTCTTTCATACATCAATAATTTCTATTGATGAAAGAAGATGAGAATGTGGAAGTTGAACTCTGCTAAGAAAATGTGTGGCCTATCAATGTGGAGGAATTAGAAGGAAAAGTCTCAGATGAAGCTTGGAAGAACTAGCCTTTGGTCTGATGGGACCAAACGAAATAAAAAAATAGTTGATAATTGGGTACTGCACCAACTGATTTAGAAAAGGCTAATGGAACTTTAGCCATTGTGTTGTACAAGTTTAAAGAGTTAGATCTGAATACCAAAATTAGTAAAGAAAGGACCATAAATTGGGTCGATTATGTGTTCAAAGAAGATAAAGAGGATGAAACACCTTAGGATAGTGGTGATCTGGCTAGTTCTCTAATATAATATGAAGAAATCATAATAAACTGATCAAATCCTTTGTTGTAAGTGAACTTAAGAACTGAGCAAAACAACAAGGTGACATACATGAGTGCAAAACTTAATAAAGAGGAGCAACCATTGGTTATGGACCTTTTGCATCAATACAAGGACTGTTTTTTTTAGGAATATAATGAGTTTATTGGTTTATACATGAAATAGGTGGAGCATAAACTACCAATCAAAGAATGATACAAGTTTGTTAAAAAAATGCCATGACAAATGACTCCAAAAGTTACAACAAAAATAAAAGAAAGGCTATTAAAAGATGGTTTCATTAGAACTGTAATATGTATTGAATGTCTTTCTAACATAGTGTCAATTATTAAGAAAAATGTTCAACTAAAAGTATGCATTGACTTTAGAAACTTAAGTGTAGCCACTCCAAAGGATTGTAACACCACGTATTTATGAGGATATGGAATGTAATTAATTTGGCAAGATAGGAATTAATTTATCTAGAGGATTTAATTAAATTAGTGAATCGAGATTTAATTAATTCGGTTTATTTTTAAAAATTATATTTGTCGTAATTTGAGTTCGAGATTGGATAATATATATAAAAAAATTCGAATGACGATTCCGAGTACACGGTTGATTCTGGATAGATTGAGATAGTCGAAAAAGAGTACTCGGGGGTAGTAATTGGGTCTTGGGGCATTTTTAGACATAATTGGGCTCACACCGGGGTGTTCGGGTAATTTGAGCTTGTCCCATAGGCTTAATTTTTAGGATTAGTGTAATAAAACCTAAGTTGGGGAGTTTGTGGCATACACAACTTAAAAACAAAACCCTAGCAGAAGAAAAGAGGGAGAACTTTGGGAACTTTTGGGAGTAAAATCCATCATTTTCATCAACGAAATCAGACTCTACGAAGTTATCCAGGCAAGTAGTAAAACTTGGTTTCATTTAATTTGCAGTATTTCAATTCATATTATGGTGGGTGTAAATCATATTCGTTGTCGGGTGGGTTATCACATAGAAAAAAGGTGTAAATGAATTGGGGAGTTTACACAGATTAAAAGAGAAATTATTGTATTATTACGAATCACGAGAGGCTGTATCTGATTTTTATCTGTAGTCTCTTAAACTCTGTTGTGTAATTTAGAGTTAAAAATCCAATTCGAGAAAAGGGTGTAAGATAAATCATTCGGAGTATTTTCTTTTTATGGTTAAGGATTGTAAATGGTTGAAGAAGGTTGAGGGAATTGATGAATCGAAATTGTGTGGGTAACGTAGAAATTAAAAAGGGTCAGTTTTGGGTTGCATTATCAAGGCTGGAGGTTTAGTAACGGCAGAGTCAGTATTAAGGAAGAAGATGAGGTCGACAAAAAGCAAGGTCGTTCGAACGACTAGGGGTGTCGTTAAAACAGCAGTGAATTGAACGACCACTGGCCTCGTTCGAACGACGGTGGGAGTTCTGCGTTGGGTCATCTCCTACATGTGTTGGTGTTGGAATTTTTAAAAGAAATTAATGGGAGAACTAGCCAATCAGTCTTTTTGTTCCTGCTGGGAAATGTTGGACAGGTTACTTTTCTTAGTTAAGGTTTTAGTAACTTGGAGGATTTTAAGGAGATTTTTTATAATAAATAATTATAGGGAAGTTCATACTTAGAGTATTGGGAAATGGGGTCAAGAATTTTCCTAAGTTGAATAAAAGTGTGAAAGTATATAAGGGTTGTTGTGAAATAAATCCATAAGAATTTAAATTACGGACCAAGTAAGGGAGTCCTGGTAATTTGGGTGAGTGACACAACGTAACAAAAATTAATGGAGGTGAAATTAATTTAATTTAGAATCGGGATTGTGACTCGAATATTTTCAGGTTAGTGCGTCAGGAGTTGGGCAAGGAGTAGACGACTTAATTTATTATTGCAGATACATAATAAATTATTGAATTTTAAATTTAACGAGAAGTGTCAAACTAACTAGTTGGATTTTGTGTAACAAATACTAAGAGATAAAGTTACGAACCGAATGAGTGAGTCGGGGTATTATAGTTGGGTAACACAAGTTGTAAGAGAGTAGTCTAATTTTGGGGAAATATCAGATTTTAGCACATGTTTGACTTGAGAAACTTCGATTGCGCCTACGTATCCGTTATGCTCGGAATCAAAGTCAGCGTAGTTCATGGGTTCGTACTATTCGTCGGAAAACTCATTGTGGTGGTTTATCAGAGAGATGGGAGGTGTTGAAACTCTTATCCAAAACAATTTTCTAAAACTCTCTCTAAAAACTCATAAGACAAGAAAATCACTCTTCTCTCCCAAGAAGCTCCCCCGCAAATGTATGGGGGTGAGGCTTATTTATAGCAAAACCAACCCTAGCGCCATATGTCAAATGACCCGTGGTGACACATGTCCTATTTTAAGTGGCATGTGTCCCATAACATATGTCAAAACTCTCAATACTAGAATATTATCTAGTTAATACGTAAATAATACACAAATACGCGTGATATGTCCGACGCACATAATAATACTCCAGTCGCATAAACACATGGACTTTTGTCAATATTAATCATCTCTAGTCTTATTTAATAATTTAATGAGAGGCTTATCATTAAGCCCCTCCTACATTTTCCCCCTGGTACATATAGTTGATATATTGATACATGTCTGAAATATATCGACTGTATGCACGAAACAACTTTAGTCAGTTTTTCATATGTTCGATCGACCTGTGGATCGTGGGTAATAATCTCATATCTCACTTCATCTTGATGATGTATTTTTCTTACCTCATATCTCATATTTGATGATATAATGCAATCTCATATTTCATATCTCAGTTACATGATATACATCAATTTCATATCTCATATCTTAAATCTCATTTTAAGGCTTTGATCTCGTAGGTTATTCCGAAGGACCTCGTTGTCTTTCTTTTTATACGAATGATATACTATGAATGTTGCCCCCATTCCTACTTAAATGAACATGCATCCACGATTTTATTGTGATTGTTCATAACTCTGCTTTAGTAAAAAGTTTTATCATGGACACATAATAACTACTTCATCATTCTCTTTTATCATTCTCAACCAAACTTGGAGGAAGTATTATTATCTTTACATACTAACTACTTCGTTGTTCTCGATTAATCTTTTAGTGCATGTACATGTTTTTTGATTTATTTCATTCACGATGAGGTTTCTTGTGCGTGTACGTAATATTGACTCGCTCAAATTACCACTTTTTAATGTATTTCGCAAACTCACACCTACGAGGTGACTTAATGGTGAACAGACACTTGTTAGGATTTTTCGTAAACTCGACCGTTAGAGGTGACTTAACAATGAAAACACAATTGTTAAGATTTTTCTTCCACCATTAGAGGTGAGTTAATAATGAAAACACACTTGTTAAGGTTTTTCGCAAACTCCACCGTTAGAGGTGACTTAACAATGAGAACATACTTGTTAAGGTTTTTTAAAAACTCCACCGTTAGAGGTGACTTAACAATGAGAACACACTTGTTACACGCTTGTTAAGGTTTTTCGCAAACTCCACCGTTAGAGGTGACTTAACAATGAGAACACGCTTGTTAAGGTTTTTCGCAAACTCCACTGTTAGAGGTGACTTAACAATGAGAACACACTTGTTAAGATTTTTCACAAACTCCACCGTTAGAGGTGACTTAACAATGAAAACACTTGTTAAGATTTTCGTAAACTGCACCTATAACGGTGACTTAATAATGAAAACACTTGTTAAGATTTTTCGTACGGTGACTTAACAATGAAAACACTTGTTAATATTTTTGTAAAACTCCACTAATAATGGTGACACCCATAACGGTGACTTAACAATGAAAACACTTGTTAAGATTTTTGTAAAACTCCACCAATAACGGTGACTTAACAATGAAAACACTTGTTAAGATTTTTGTAAAACTCCACCAATAACGGTGACTTAACAATGAAAACACTTGTTAAAAGTTTTCGTAACTCCACCTTTATCGGTGACTTAACAATGAAAACACTTGTTAAGATTTTTCGTAAACTCCACCTATAACGGTGACTTAACAATGAAAACACTTGTTAAGATTTTTCGTAATTCCACCTATAATGGTGACTTAACAATGAAAACACTTGTTAAGATTTTTGTAAAACTCCACCAATAACGGTGACACCCATAACGACGACTTAAAAATGAAAACACTTGTTAAGATTTTTCATAACTCCACCTTTATCGGTGACTTAACAATGAAAACACTTGTTAAGATTTTTTGTAAGCTCATTCTTTTGTATCACTTTTTCAGAACGGGAGTCCATAACTGCCGAATGACAAACTGAGCGCGGTCCTTCGTCTGTTTGCATCGATGACCAACTTCTCCGGACGAGTCAAGTCACAACGACCGTGGTTCAACCACTTACCAATTTCATCGGGTTTTTTTCTTTGGAATATAATACACTTCTGAAGAAGACTTATCACAATACTCGCAAAGTTCTTGTAATATGATGTCATATTTGAAGGATGACCACGAATTTATCAATCTCTGAGTGATAACTATTTAATCCGTCCAAACTCTTTGCGAAAGAAGTTGAAGAAGCTTTTTGTAATGGCCTGATTGGATGTTACTATACTCTGAAGGTTCATCAATCTAACCCTGTCACGGAGGATGTCGAAGAAGCTTTACACTACAAGTTATGTTACATCATAATATCCATTCGCCCCCTTTACATATACCATTTACAATGCCGACCCGAAAAATAATGAAAGCAACCTAATCATTACATTTCATGGGGTATATCTTAAACTATCATATCTTTGATCAATGGCCTGGTATTAGCGTCGCTCAATATGTTCTCATTCAAAAGCCTCTGCAAAATATTATCTTTCTGACACAATAACATAATATTGCAAATGGTTAGTAGAACTTAGTAAATATCAAGTACAATTCTCATCATGCCCCCTTTATTTTATTTTATTTTATGTAATAAAATAAAATTAAATAAATAATTAAAGTCCGGGGTCATTTGCGTAATCAATCATATCCACCCATACTCGTTGTATTGTGCACAATTTAATGTCATTTGAGTACACGACATATTAAATTCGAAAGTGTGTATAATCTCAATGTTAACCATGAGTTGTAACATACTCAACACTTTCATAAATGATTCATATTTTATGAAATAAACATAAAATTAAATTTCCATGTTTTTCTATGAAATATCAAATAATATTCATCATGCTCCCTCTGAGTCATTTTTAATTTTTATGTAGTAGCGTATAGATTTATCTTGCCATGATTCATAATTTTCTAGTTTTATCACAAAAAAATTGTGACACATTAAGAGAATCGAGCCGACACAACTCTCAAATGATAAATCATGTTGGCGTAATTTACTTCTCTAAAAAAACATGTAAACATATGTTTCAAGAAATCACATAAAATTGTATATAATTCATCTTCATGAACTAAATAAAAGATCTCTACTTTTTCATAAAATCAATAATTTTGTAATTATCATCCACAACAATAGAAACTATTGTAAAGCCATTAAACTAATAATAGGTTGAATCAAGGTCAGTCTTGTCAAAGTACAGTAAAAAAAACTAGATGTAATTCAATTACATGCATCTACTTACGTGTCGTCCTATCAATAGACCTGCGTCTTTTAAAAGTTGTACCTGATCCCGATGAACCTTGGGATAGAAAATTATTTTACCCACTAATTATCCTTCAGCACGTGATACTCGTCCCAAAAACATTAAATACCCATGCCAACTAATAAACACTGGTAAGTGTTCCATACTCTTTTCCAAAAGATATTCTCGGCTACATTCACTCCCTCACGTCATATTTACATCACCAGTAAACAAAGGGTATTGGAGTTCTACATTGTTAGATTTTCCTTATCTCCTTTTAGGAATGTTTGAGGAAACTACTCATTCAATCCCATGGCAGCAACCGTTGGACAATTTTGATGGTGTATCACCTCGGAATTTGGTGACGGACCACCGGATATTTGATCGGAGCGATGAGGCTTCATTTTTTTTTGGTAAAACAGAGTTCATGGCTCCTGTAATTCGTAATCTCCTACCAGTCCAAGCTACATCGGGTAGAGTTTCTTCGGTACGACCTCCGTCGATTTCTAACCGAGGTCCGCCATATTTTCCAACTCCTACGGTGGTTTGTCATGGTTCGTGGGATTTTAAGTTCCCGCGGTGGTTGGTTGATTTGGGTAGCAACAATGATTTCCTACCAGTTTGATTTCATGGGGGTGATTCATCGGAGTAAAGCTCCGTCGACTTCTGACCGAGGTTTGTCAGATTTGTGAGCCCCCATGAAGTTTCTTCATATTTTATGGTCCCACGGGTTCGTCATTTTTTAAGGTGGTTTGTCAAGATTCGTGGAATTTTAAGTTCCAACGGTGGTTCTTCAGATTCAAGCTCCCACGGGGGTTCGCCACATTTCAAGATCCCATGGTGTTTCGGTTTATACCTACCTTTTATAGATTTTAATCTCTTAACTAAATAACTTACCAATTTTCATATGTGGTGACGCGGTTCTTAATCTGAGATTGGCCGCCCCATTACTGTTGAAGACGACTCTTATCTGCAGATCTTTTAGGGTTCAAATGGCAACATGGATACCTTGGTTAATCTGGTAAAATAATTTGGGGTTTTCAATTCTGTTTTGCTGATGGAACTGTTTAATGGGTTTGGTGGACCTTTAGATGTATCGGTGATGAATTCCGACCGAACTGTGGTCCATCGAAACATTGCCCCATTTTGTAAATCTGTAGTGGGTGTGGTGAAGCGGGATAACAACACTGGTTTTCTTTCCAGTCCGAGCTTCATTGGGTAGAGGATCCTCGGAGCGAACGCCGACCAAAGGAATTTTTGTTTCCCCCCAAAAAAAAGTTTATCAAGTGTGGTCCCTGAGTTAATATATATATATTTTTTCAAAATGTGTAAAGCATAAAAAAAAATTTATACTTCTCATCTCAAGGTGTACTATTGCTGAACACACACGCAATGAAATATCAGTATCCTAAGCTTTTGGCTGTGTTGTACTGAAGTCATAAAGAGTTATTCATGTGGTTTTGATCATAAATGTGCATGCAATAGTTGGCTTTGACGCAAATTGTTGTATTATGTCAGATATACAATATATTTATTTATTCAACATATTGTCTAGTGATATTTTAATAAAGGCCCTGCGAGATAACAGGTCATTTAATTGGATTTGCTTTGAAAACCACAAAAAGGGGACTTCTTTGGAAGAAAACGATATTTTATAAATACATTTCCAGAGCATTGATTTGATTCTCAGTACAGTCAATTATAATATCTCTGACCAAAATCTCTGATCCAAAGTACAACGCGTGATAATACTGATATACCCATAATTTATGGGATTTATAAAGTCTATACAATAAAAGTTTGGAGCGGTTTATACTTTTCAGATATAATCGACTGAGTGTTCCCCACTTTTTGTCCAAGCATGCCTTGAAATGATATTTCATACATATTTAAAAAGTAAACTCTACATAGCTTTTAATCATTATTATTATATTTATTCACAGCAGTGGTCCATAGCTGTCAAATAGGAAAGGATTGCCATATTTTGTCAGATATAAAAAACTACAACACATAAATCGTACTCCTGCCAAAATATCTTTTGATAAAATGATACAATCCGATCCGATTAACACCTACTCAGTATATTTTTACCCAACAATGGATTTTATTCAAACCCAAACTGATTTGTAACTTACTCGGGCAGCTACTCGTATGGTTTTTGTGTACTATAATGAAGGGCTCCTTTGAATATGAGTGGTACTAACAATAATATGTATGCCATTACAAAATATATATTACTTCTTCTAAAGATTTCAATGTCAGTCTATTATTAAGGATATCTTTCAAATAATTTTTTATTCGAAGATAAGCATCTTACTTAGTGTTTTTCTTGAAAGTACACCATATGATTTTGATGCAAGGTAGGAGACATTTACAAGCAGAAATACTTATCTGGAATGAAGTTGCATATTTTTTCACATAAATGTTGTAGTGGAAGTTGCTTTGCCAACCCCTTTTCCTCCATCTCCGGACACTTTTCCAAGCACGAATGAGGTGTTACACGATAAAAAACGCGAATACCTCCCCAGCAGAGTCGCCAAATGTAAGAGAGTAGTCTAATTTTGGGGAAATATCGGATTTTAGCACGTGTTTGACTTGAGCAACTTCGGTTGCGCCTACGTATCCGTTATGCTCGGAATTAAAGTCAGCGTAGTTCGTGGGTTCATACTATTCGCCGAAAAACTCATTGTGGTGGTTTTTTGGAGAGATGAGAGGTGTTGAAACTCTTCTCCAAAACTCTTTTCTAAAACTCTCTCTAAAAACTCATAATACAAGAAAATCACTCTTCTCTCCCAAGAATCTCCCCCTCAATTGTATGGGGGTGAGACTTATTTATAGCAAAACCAACCCTAGTGGGTCGCTATATGTCAAATGACTCGTGGTGACACATGTCCTATTTTAAGTGGCATGTGTCCCATAACATATGTCAAAACTCTCAGTACTAGAATATTGTCTAGTTAATACGTAAATAATACATAAATACGCGTGATATGTCCGACGCACATAATAATACTCCAGTCGCATAAACACATGGACTTTTGTCAATATTAATCATCTCTAATCTTATTTAATAATTTAATGAGAGGCTTATCATTAAGACCCTCCTACACAAGTTAAATGAAAATTTTATTTTGTGTGATTAATTAAGTTACAAGTCGGGATATAGACGTGGGCATTCTTGGGCTAGTGCTACGGGTGTTAGGCACGGGTTAGCCGGACCTTTATTAAATATATGTATATGGTAGTGTGATAGTATATATATATATTTGTGTGCTTTATAGATATCAGTGTGAATGATATTTATAGAAATATACACCCCTCTAGTGCTATCATAGGAGGTTGCACGATGTGGGTGAATCCACTGGCTTGAGGAGCAGGGAGAGTATTATCCCCAGGTCATATTCCCTATTTTTATATTGCGTGATATATTTTCAGAGGTGAAACGCTTTGGGTATGATTCGATTTCACTTTCGGTGAAGGAATACGACCTCCTCCACTAAATTTGTGATATTTGTTTCCCAAGTTTGGTGTGAGCTAGTCCGACTTGAGGTGGCCGGGTTAGAGTGAGCATACCCGAGACATGACAGCATTTTAGAGAAAGCATTCGGTGAGTTATTACTCAAGAACGAATGGTTATTATACGCAACATGTGCGTGAATGTTGTAGTATACTTGTAGACACCCCATTTCGTTATCCCCAACTCTCCTTAGGTCCCTAGCACCTCCTTTCATCACTACAAACCTAGGTTATGTCCCGAGTACTGATCTAGAAGCCATCGGGAACTCCCCGACTCAGTTTGACCAAAAAGTCAAACTCTTTATCTCGATCGAGACTCAATGAATCTTCGAAGGGTGCAGAATCCCATTTCCAACGGACCGCCCCGGGCGTGATTTAGACTTACCATGCGAACGAACGATCCGTTTGTGTCCGAAACTTAACCGAGAGGCCACCGGGCGGTGTCGGGATCTGTTTGACCTATGTTAACTCTTCAGCTCGACCAAGGCTGAATGAATATTTGAAGGTCACTGAATCCCCTTTCCAATGGTCCGTCCCGTGTGCGATTCTGACTTTCCATGCAGACGAACGATCTGTTTGACTCCAAGAGGTCACCAAATGATTCCCGAGCCCGATTGACCAAAGTCAACTCTCCAAACCGGGTCAAACTCTTTGTAATGTCGAAGTACATCTCCTAACCTTTCCAACGGTCTTCCCCGTGCGCGATTCGGACTTACCATGCGGACGAACGATTTGTTTGCGTCCAAATGATTCCCCGTCCAATGGATCGATAAATGCTTATGAGCCATATTTGACCCAAGGTCAACTCCCAAACCCGGGAGCGGTTCAAAGGACTTTCAAAGGTCTCTGAATTACCTTTCCAATGTTATGCCCTATGCGCTATTCTGACCAATGATTTGTCCTCGACAGTCATTTTTCCAAAAAAGCCTGAAGCGCACTGCCAAATGGAAGGTTCCGGACCCTGCCTATCGGCAGGACCAGGCCTATGCTGATCGGTAGTGACCGGAGCCTATAAAATGAGGCCTTCACCTCATTTGCAAGGGGATCCCAGATCTGATCAAAATCGCTCTCAGCGAATCCCAAAAACCTCTCTCGAAGGCAGCGCGATTTCAACATCCAAATCCCTTTTTTACTTCCACTTGTCATCATCCTATTCATCAAAATTGGTGAATTAGCCACTCTCCATCATCATCCAAGCGCAAGGTCTTCTCTCCAACATTCAAGCTCAAGCTCAAGATCTTCAAGAAGGTCCATCTTTCTCACCTTTCTCTTCAAATTCTCTTAAATTCGCAATAACTTGTTTTCTTACTTAGCACTTTTATTATCTCATTTCACACATCCTAATATACTTTTTATTTAGTATTATTGCACATCTCTTATTTTCATATAAATAAAAGCCACAAAAATAAGAAAAAGAGGGTTTGATCATAAATTCCAAATAGGGATTCTCACACTTTTTTCACACTTTTCTCATAACTAAAATACTTTTTCTACACACACACACACACACACTTACAAATAAAAGATTCCCTATTTGGATTTATGGGATAAACCCCACCCCTCGTTTTGTATGCGAACTACGTGGACTTTGATGCCTTTATAGGCTACGTAGGCGTCTCGAGGTAAAACCCAAGACTCGAGTCCTCTCTCTCACCTTTTCTTTTACTCCCTATTTTCTCTAAATCTAATATTCTTATATCCTATATACTTGCCCTTATTGACGCATTACTCCATATGCGTTATCGTTCCATTATAACGATCAACGTAGGGGTTATCGCGTAAATCTTATTTTTCTAATATTATTCTTATACCTTCCTACGGATGACTCACTTTATCTCTTCCATGATACATGTCGAGGATTCCTATCTCCACTATATATATACACATGCACACATATCACGGGGAAAAATAAAGGAAAATAGCAAATATCCATGAGAGACCGAAAGGGCGGAATGGGTTCCTAACACCTTCCCATTTCATAACTAAGCCTCGAACCCTTCTCGAATCATTTTGGTTTCGCATGCACCAGTATGTCTTTGAATGCCATCCTTCGGGGTGGCTTCCCCTTTTTCTTTTGTATGTTTTGAGACAAATAGACTGGTGACTCTAAATCTCTCTAGATTTTTACACCACATCTCAAACGACGTCGGCCGAAGAGATCCCGAGAGGGACGCACGGGACCCGAAGGATCCTTCTTCCACGCGCCCGCCCGCATGCCGAGGATCGGGGATGGACACAGTGGCGACTCTGCTCGGGATAGGTGTTTTTTTAGGGCGTGACTCTATTTACATGAATGCTATATTTTCTTATGTTTCCCCCCATATCTGCATGTTCCCTTTTCTCATGTGTATCCCATGCTTATGCTTATATTCACATACTTGTAGAAAATTCTCCATGTACACCTCACACCACGTGCACCTAGGATCACATATATCCATGTGTTATACGCATCGCCCATCCATACTTGGTGTACCTTTTGGGGTACTTGTACTTTTCTCCCTGTTTGGCATAATCAAGAAAGGCATTCTCATCATAAGATACTAATAAGAGAATCATGCATGATTCACACGACATCACCAAAGAGCATTGATATTGACCAAATTTTACCCAGTAACTGGAGGGTCACTTTGTGATGGGCGCTGGTCCGGCATGGTGCAGTTAGCTTAAGCGATATGACTCTCACCTTCCATTGTCCAAGTACCTTCGACGTATATCGAATGGTTCCCCCGCATCGTACCGCTTGATCGAAGTCATGATGGGAGGTATATCACAGGGAATTCGTTCACGTACGTCGAGTATATCGAATTCACTCTCATACGTACCGTCCTCATGAGGTATATGGTGAGGCAATTCACGCACACTCAGGTATATCAAATGGCTTGTCCACACGTACCGATTGCCCGCAAGAGCAAGATGTATATCGTGGAAGTCACGCCAATGGGGGGAACCCATGCCGATTCACCCAACCAACTGCATACCCGCATATAGGTGTCAAACCTAGGACACGCACTTTAGATTGCCGGTTTCAACCCGAAACTCTGCTGAAATTCCGGGTCGATCTATCGCCCAATTTTTGCGCATTTTTAAAATGGGACCCTGTCCGTGAGCCTGGTTACAAGTCCAAATCGTAGATTTGCATATATTAAAAATCACACTTTTCCAGGCTCGGGTCCCGTCCGGCATTGCATTTAGGAGAATTAAATACAAGTGAGAACATAATAATTGTAATAATCATGTTGAGTTCCGTCTCCAAAAAACATTTCTCCCTTCTTTATCAAAAATCCAAAAACATTTCTCCATTATTTATCAAAAATCCAAAAATAGTTCTTCTTTTCTCCAAAATAAATCTCATCCTACGCCTTCTCAGGTTAATCGCAAGCCCTTGGCCTGGCTCCCTATTGGCTTCGGTCTTCAGTCAAATCACCCCGGAGTTTCATCCGTTCCTCTACTACTTTTCCAAGTCCGGAATCCATCCACTTTCTATGGAGAATACAGATCAAGTACCAGTCATACAGACGGATTTGACAACAGTCCTAGCTCAACTCGTGTCCAAGATTGATAACCTCCAAACCGAGGTCCGAGAGATGTAACGAAACTAGGTTCCAATTCCTTAAGAGCCCGAGGCCCTATTCCCTCGTGCTATGGGCCCACTCGAGCTTATCTGGGTTCGAAAGAATATCAGCAGCTCCACGTGCCCCTCCTGCCAATGGGACGTCGCCTGCCCAGCTTCCAATACCAAATATTGCCCAGCCTATGGCTAACCTGCCTGTGGTCGCTGATCCAAAGGAGGAAGAGTTGAATAAAGTCAAAGAGGATCTCAAGATGCTCACCAAGAAGTTTGACCAAGTAAGGATCTCTGGGAATTACATGGACTACACACACATGTCTCCTTATCCTAAAGCGAGGTTACTCGAGAAGTTCAATATGACAAATATCGAGAAGTTAGGAGGGAGTGGACCCCTGATTATTCATCTTCGCAGTTATCATCGTTCCATGACTCTACTAGGTGCTTTTGAGGAGGTGATGGACCAATTGTATCAGCAAACTTTGAAGGATAGTTCCCTCCGATGGTTTTTATCTCTTGAGGAATCCAGAATCCGTAGCTAGGAGGATGTAGCCCGAGAATTCATGTCGTAATATAAATACAACGAAGAGCTTGAGGTCACCCGTCGTGATTTAAAGCTACTTAAATAGAATCCTGTAGAATCAGTCAGTAACTTAATAACCCGATGGAGGGAGCAAGCAGCTACCATAGCCAATCGGCCATCTGAGGAAGAGCAAGTCAATATAGTAAAGAAGAACTTCTTGCCCCATGTCCGAGCGACGATGGGAGGACAATACTATCCCCATTTCTGAGATCTCAGAGAGGATGGAGTAGAAATCGAGGAAAGCCTTGTTAAAACAGAGGTTGAACCAAAGAAGGTGTCCGAACAGTTCACCCCTAGAAAGTATGACAAGCCTGCCAGTGCTTCAGTCTCGATCGTCAACAACATCTCTCAACCAACCACATCAGGGGCACCAGAAAGCCGCCCTGCCCCGTCCGAAGGGAATACACTGAGCTCCATGCTCCCCTCTCCAAAGTTTACCAAGCCCTGTTAATCCAAAACCTCATCAAACCCTTGGATCCCCGTCCGTTGCCAAATCCACTCCCAAAAAACTTTAAGACCGATGCTCATTGCGCCTTTCACCAAACTGCTGGCCATACCACCGACCAATGCTTTCACCTTCGGAACATAATCCAAGATCTCATTAACAGGGGTACCATCGCACCACCAACCAATATTAATCCAAACACTACTCACAACCCACTCCCAAATCACACCAATGCCATCTTTTTGGAATTAAACCCAGATTTCGATCCCTCAACTCAAATCACACCCATATACTCTCTTAAACCTCTTCAAATTTTCCCATATTTCCTCCTACACCCTAATAACCTCATTGATCAGGAACTGTCACTCCTTACCAGAGCATGCATCGCTGTCCGTACCCGTTCTGAAAAAGGAAGCATAAAATTATCATAAGTGTTGAACCAACTCCTAGAGTTCGGGCTGAAATTGCCCTCAAAGATGGTCATCGATTGCCAGAAATTCAGCACACTATTCTTGGAAGCACGAAAGTGGGCTCGAGATTCAGAAAAATGGGTGGTACCGACCGACGAAGTCAGCTTAGATGATGTTGTCCAGACTATGGCAGAATTATTTGAGCAAACCAATAGCATTTGCAGTATCACCGGGTTACTTGACACTTTGAAGCTACAAGGGCGTTTGGTCCCTTAAATCACACATATTCCCACAAAATGGGAGGACCTGTATGAAGAAGCCGTTAAAGTTGTAGAATGCATCGACTTTACATGGAAAGACAGAATTGTTACCACCGGATGGGGGGAAGAATTCGAATATTCGAGTGAAGAACAAGCTTCAGGAAGAACTGGCCCAGTAACCGATATATGTGGAATGATATCATTTGAAGAACTCCTCGAAGAAATGAACAGGGTGGCAGAACAACCCGAGATTAACGAGGAAACGGGATTCATGTTCTTCCTTTCTTCAGTAAATCACATGACCAGATCAGGGAGACATTACCAGGTTCCAAACTCACTACCAGCAAATGACAAAGGGAAGGGCGTTGAAAACCTTCCTATACCAGAGATGACCATCGAGGAGAGCAAGATCCTCGATCAACTGAAGAAAACCCAAGCTAACATCACTATATGGGGGCTTTTCATGTCTTCCCGGCTGCACATAAATGCTTTAATCAAATTACTCACTGGACCCATAGTTCCTCTCTCTATCATACCAGAAGAAGCTGTAAATCTAGTCGGATCCTTGAACTCTACCTGAATGTTATCATTCTCTGAAGAAGAAATCCCCAAAATTCGGCCAAATCACAATCATGCACTCAACATCTCCGTCGAAGTTATGGGGAAGGCCATGCCACTCTCCCTTGTCAATAACGGATTCGTATTGAACGTTTGCCCTCTGAGAACTTTCAAGTGTTTGGGCCTGAAAGAAAGCGACCTCGCTCCAACCTCCGTTGCTTTACGTGCCTACGATAATACCCGCCGTGAGGTGATGGGATCCATAAAACTTGTAATAGGGATTGGCCCTATAAACCCCGTCGTTGAATTCTAAGTCATAGACATCCCAGCTTGTTTCAACCTGTTGCTCGGACGCCCCTGGCTCCACAATATCAAGGGTGTGTCTTCCTCACTCCATCAGAAATTGAAATTCTTTGCCGACGGGCGAGTCATCACTATTTTGGGTGATAAAAAAAATGTCGAGGGTGCAAGCACCAGCAGTCCAATCCTTGAGATACAGCACGGGTCAAATGATATGCTCCTATCAGGATTTCGAGTTGAGCCACTCCTACTCTCGACAGGGGACAGTTTCAAAGAAAGGGTTTGTCCAGAATATGACCCTCATGGCAATGTCAATATGATTCAGATGCTCAGAAACATGCACTTCATGCCCGGACTGGGGCTAGGGCAAAGTCAACAAGGGATACTTGAGCCCATCGAACTGAAGAAATCTTTCCTTCCTTGCGGCTTGGGGTATCAACCATCAGAACAAGAGATCAGAATGATCCCCAGTCTCGACCAAAGAGAAGATTAGACTGCATTCGAACTATCTCAGGAGACTCCTTGAATGGATGATTCATCAAAGAAGGCAAAGACTTCCCCTTTTTTAGTTTTACAGAACCATGGTATGACCACACAGACAAGAAGATGAGGTCGGGAATGGAGATCTTTTTCCAAGATAGCTACCCATGGGCCGAAAGTTTCCTACACCGCGTACAACCTCTCATCAAAGATACCGAAGAGACTGGGGATAGTGATTCCGAAGATTCCTTCAACTTGCATATACTGGGGCTGACACTCTGTATGGTTCATTCAAGCACTACATCAATTGATCCATCCTATCTGATTAAATATGCTTATACTCATCTCCTCAACTGGCATGTTGCGCCAATTCTACCTCTTGAAATCTCCCCTAACCCCAATGTTTACCCTATTTCTTCTTCTGTTGTCTATCCTTGATCAAATGTAACCGAGACCTCTTTTGATGAGGTTCTCAATGCTGTTTTTCCTATTAATGAAATAAATGAAGATTTTGAGTATCTTCCTGTGCCTTACATTAACTGCTTGAATTCTAATCAAACTTTTGATGATGATGATTTTGCAAATGAACAATTCTTAACTGATTTAAATAAGGTTAATAATAAACAACATAACTGCGTTCAAGTTAATGAAGAAGAGACTTTTGTTATTAATCTCGGTTCTAGTAGCCAACTGCGCGAGATTAGGATAGGGGCCACCCTTGACGAGCATGAGCGTGCACAACTCAAAGAATTACTGAAGGAGTTCGTAGATGTGTTCGTATGGTCCTATGATGATATGCCCGGCATTGATCCTGAAATAACTCAGCACGAGATCCCCACTCTCCCAGATTACAAGCCAGTTAAACAAAAATTGAGAAAACTCTGCACCGAATGGCCGCTCAAGGTCAAAGAAGAGGTGGTCAAACAGTTGAACGTGGGCTTCATTCTTATGATCGAATATCCCACATGGATAGCCAACATTGTATATGTGCCGAAATCAAGGGGGAAGATTCGAATGTGTGTAGATTACCGAGATTTAAACAAAGCTTCTCCAAAGGATGATTATCCGCTACCCAATATCGACATGATCGTGGACAACACATCCATTCATGCTCTCAAGTCATTCATCGACGGGTTTTTCAGATCAACGAAATTAAGATGCACCCCGACCACCAAGAAAAAATCGCATTCATCACCCCATGGGGAACCTTTTGCTACACCGTTATGCCATTGGGTCTCAAGAATGCTGGGGCTACCTACCAAAGGGCTACCACAACCATCCTGCACGATCTGATTCACAAGGAGGTCGAGGTTTATGTGGATGATATGATTATCAAGTCCAAAACTAGAGAAGGTCATGTTCCCGCTCTCCGAAAGTTCTTCAAACGACTACGACGGGATCAGATGCGACTTAATCCACATAAGTGTGTCTTCGGCGTCATAAAGGGAAAACTCTTGGGATTCATGATCAGAAAAAAGGGGATAGAAGCAGATCCTGCAAAGCTGAAGGCCATACTTGAGATGCCACCACCCCGAACAGAGAAAGAAGTCCGAGGTTTTCTTGGGAAATTACAATATATCAGTCGGTTCATCAGCCAGCTAACCTCCATCTGTGAACCGATCTTCAAGCTCATTCGAAAGGATTTAACCAAGGTTTGGAATGAGGCCTGCCAAGAAGCTTTTGAACGAATCAAACAATATTTGACCCGACCTCCAGTTCTCATGCCATCACAGTCTGGTCTCCCTTTGCTCCTATACTTAACCATAACCGACACTGCAGCTGGGCTTTGCTAACCCAATACCTTGAAGACTCCCGTAAAGAAAGAGCCATATATTATGCCAGTCACAAATTGGTCGGGTACGAGGTCAATTACACTGCTTTAGAAAAGGCGTGTGTCACGCTTGTCTGGGTCACCCAAAAGTTACGACATTATATGCTCGCCTTTCCCATCAAACTTGTATCCCGGATGGATCCCATCAAATACCTGCTTGAGAAACCCTCCTTATCCAGTCGAATGGTCCGATGGTTGATGCTTCTAAGCGAGTTCAATACTGTGTATGTCACACAGAAAGATGTTAAAGGAAGAGCCATCTCTGACTACCTCGATGATTACCCCGTAGAAGAAGCAGATGTTCGGATCTCCAAATTCCCAGATGAAAATATCCTCTGCACCACTCAAGACCGCCTTCGATGGAAAATGTTCTTTGATGGCACTACCAACAAAAAGGGATATGGCATTGGGATATTTCTGATCACCCTAAATGACTCCCACACTCCCATCGCCATTAAATTGGATTTCCCTTGCACCAATAACATGATGAAATATGAGGCATGCACGGTGGGCCTCAAAGTTGCTCTCAAGAAAGGTATTCAATACCTTGATGTCTACGGGAATTCTGCCCTTATCATCGGTCAAGTGCTCAGAAAGTGGAAAGTCAAGGACAAAAAACTCCAACCCTTTCATACCCAATTAGAAGAGTTAGCATCCCAATTTTGAGATATCACCTTCCATTACCTACCCCGAGCAAAGAATAACCTAGCCGATGCTCTCGCCACCTTGGCCTCCATGGTCGACATGCCCGAGGGAATAACAATGACCCCCTTCCTAGTTCAAAAGCAAGACAAACCGACCCATTGCTACCATATTGAGCTTGTCTCCATCGAAGATCCCGAACTAGGCGATTGCTTGTAGTATAATATCTGGTGCCTCCTCAAACATGGTAGGTATCCCGAGGGTTCCAACAAGATAGATCGAACAACCCTCCGAAGACTGGCCGCCCAGTACATTATCTGTCATAAATCCCTACTCAAGAGGAACTTCGATGGAACTCATCTACACTGCATCGCAGGGGCCGAAATTGAGAAGATAATGCAGAAAGTCCACATTGGAGAATGCGGACCCCACATGAATGGTCATATGCTCGCCAAGAAGATCATCCGATAGGGCTACTACTGGACCACCATGATTCAGGATTGCACCGCCTATGCCCGGAGGTGCCTCAAATGCTAATAATTCTCCAATCTTCAACACCTACCTCCTCGAGAATTATACAACATGACCTCTCCTTGGACGTTCTCCACCTGGGGTATCGACATCGTAGGGAAGGTTACACCAAAGGCTTCAAACGGACATGAGTTCATCTTGGTTGCCATCGATTACTTCACCAAATGGGTCGAAGCTGAGTCATACGCAGTATTGAATGCCAAGAAAGTGGCCAAATTCCTCAAGAAAAATATCATCTGTCGATATGGGGTCCCGCATGAGATAGTGTCAGATAATGGGTCACACTTTGAAGCAAAAGTCACGAAGTAGTCAACGAGTACGGGATTCAGAGACACAAATCTTCTCCTTACTGACCTCAGACCAATGGTGCAGTTGAAGCCGCCAATAAAAGCCTCAAAGCCATCATCAGCAAGATGACTGAAAGTTGTAGAGTTTGGGCCGAACTGATCCCGCACGCCCTCTGGGGCTATCGAACCTCAATCCGAACCTCTACTGGGGCTACCCCTTACTCCCTGGTCTACGGCATGGAAGCAATCCTACCTGTGGAACTGGAAATACTCTCGCTACGCGTCATGATCGAAAGCAAGGTTAGTGAAGAAGACTAGTGCCAAAGCCGTCTTGATGAGATAGCCCTCCTAGATGAAAGAAGATTAAAAGCACTTTACCACATACAGGGGTACCATTGCCGAATAGCGCGATCATTCAACAAGAGAGTCAAGGACCGCAGTGTCCGGGAGAGGGATTTATCCCTCAAAGAGATAATAGAACCCATATGGGACCCCAGAGGGAAATTCAATCCCAATTGGAGCGGCCCCTATATTGTGAAGAAAATCTTATCCGGCGGTGCCGCCATGCTCACTGACCTAGATGGGGAGGAGATGGCTCGTCCAGCCAATCTAGACCGTCTCAAGAAATTCTACCCCTAGTCCAAAATCTTGGCGCGCTACGACTCTTCTCATCCCCCTTCTATTCTAAAAAAAAAAGAAAAAAAAACTCTTCATTTCCCTCTACCCAGAACTACGTGGGCCTGATCCTCTACAAAAACTATTTTAAAACTTTTTAAAAATCCCAGAGGTACGTAGGCAGCTCATACACCTCACATGAGTGCGACCCTTTCTTTTTCATAAAATACTATTCTTTTCTTACCTCCGAGAACGGCGGTTCATTCTAAAAATACTTGAATAAAAGGATTATGTATGCCTTAGCGATCAGTATAGATAATTCAACATACAAAATTCATCGAAAGGCACAGCTGAATGATCAGAAACTTATTTATTTCATTAATAAGAAAATTCAGCACGGATTACATAAGAAAAAGAAACGAATAACTCCCTTACCCACTACCATAAAAAGCCAAATAAAATCCCCATATCTGTTACACAAATAAATTCCCCAGGAGTCCTACCCACATCCACCAGAGGAGCCTTCACCCTCATCATCTACATCCGGAGGTCCATAAGTTTCCCCTGCCTGAATAGAGTGCCTTAAACATTCCATGGATTGATGAGACTTAACCATCTTCGAAAAGACCACAACACCCCCTTCCATGGTGTGGGATAAAATAAACCATCTTTGCCCAGTCTCCACTGCCAACATCTTGCTGACTACTTTCCTCCACAATCACTTCATATAATCTTTGGGGACATGCCAAACCTTCCCGACAGACTGAGAGGGATGGGTCGACGGACGCCGATTTTTCCACAGAGATCCAAGCAACAGATGCAGGCGCTCAGTCAAATCTTCTACCGAAAAGAAATTTGAGGTTTGAGGGGGCACGACCTGCGCCCAGCCAAATTTGCGCAAAAGTCGCCAAGGGAAATAAAAAGAGGTCTGTCTGAGACCAACCAGCCGCACATATGAATACTCTCCTAGATCCAGAATAGGCTACAACTGTCCCAACCAAGGCACTGACCAATACAGCCCACGAGCCCCATGCTCCACAAGCTAATGCTCCCAGTTCTCAACATATAGGCCAATATAACCACGAAGGAGTCTGCAAGCGGAATATTTTAGACAACCACAAGAACAGCATCACAGGGCTACCCCTCAAAAAGTCAGAATGACTTTCGCTCCAGGCATCCAGGTCGTTCAGGGTCTCCGCCAGTATTACCGCCGTAGGATTGCGAACGGTATGACATCCACGAAGTAATGGCTGCAAGTTACGGGTCCACCAGCAGTTCTCCAGTCACCAGTAATAATTTGGAAACCAGACCCAGAACAACGGCTCCATCATAACTAGCATCACCTACTTCCCGCAAATGCACGGACTGCAGCACCGCCAGGAGAGAGATCATTCCTCCAGCAACCAATGATCTGGCCGCCAAAGGCGAAATATGAAGAAGTTCAGCCAACAAATCCTTGGGAGAATGAGAAAATTCGGGCAAAGCCGCAGCAATACTGAGATTTACACCCAGCATGGCAGAAAATTCCTCGTAAGTAGGACAAACTTCTTCCGACCCAAAGCGGAATACATGGTTTTCGGGGTACCAGAATTTTACCACCGCCATCAGCACGTTCCACTCAATAGGCCGATTGCGCCACAAGGAGACTCGACGTATGTTGAAAGCCTCGTAATCGACATTATAAGAGCACATAGCTTCTAAGGCTTCGAGGTAGTTGACAAACTCGGTGCTACCAAGAAAATCCATCTTGCAAGGCTAAGAGAGAGTGGGCAAGTAGGTAAGAATGCAAAGGTGTGATGAAAACACTCCACCCTTACCCCTTTTTATACTTGAAAACCCTCACAAGAGACATAATCCCGACAGAAATGAGAGGGAATACTACCCCACAAAGTACCAAAGGCTGAAGAGGGTACCATTCAAAGCTTTCAATTGATGGGACTGGACTGAACTGCCGATAGGCAGGTCAGGGTACTTGTCGATCAGCAACCCCTCATTTTTAGAAATTTCCCTTTTTTCCTCTTTTGACAAATCAGAAAACTCAATAAAAATAAATTGATATTCTCAACATAATTTCAAAATCCCTTTTCCTCCTTATATAATTTCCATTTTTAATTAAAAACTTTCCTTCAAATAATTCCAAAAATATTCCTTTTTACGGTCTCAACAGCAAAGTAAAAAGCGCATGTGCATGCATTCATTCATCATGAAGAAAGGATAATAAAAAACTCCATTGCATTGCGTATATTTGTGTTCTGTGTTACATCAGTTTTGCAGGAAATAAAAAGAAAAAGCAAAAACAACGGGACTCAGCCCGAACCCACATTCTCTCTCTCTCTCTCTCTCTCTCTCTCTCTCTCTCTCTCTCTCACTAAGAGCTTCCACCCCTGCGACGTGCTCTCTTCCCCCTATGATGAGATGAGGCACCACCACTACCCGAGCCAGAGTCCTCTCCAGACGAGGCAGACGACACCAAGTAAGAAGGAACAGGAATTGCATCCTGAATATGAGCAATCGCCGAAGATATCCAGTCTCAGATGTCCCTTAGCCAAGTGGTCGACACCCTAACTTGCTGCAAGAAAAGGTGAAATCAGTATCAAAGCAAGGATGACCAAAATAGAAAAGAAAGAAAGAGAGGAACAGAAAAGTATACCACAGGTCGAAGGACCTCCTCTGTCAAACCCAACTCCTTCGGATCCATCTCATGAGGACGGTGCAACATGGGCACCATCCCTCCATCAGCTCACCGTATGTTGTATGAAGGGGTATGCAACCACATAAAAGGGACCTCCGAGGTCGCCGCCCCCGCAGATGTCATCGGATCGTCGCCAATATGGGAAGATCCCACCGCCCGACTCGAACCCGCAGGAAGGAAAGGTAGGGCATCATATATGCTGGGCGCCATCAACCAACTCGTCACAAAGTCCATATAGTCATACGACGCAGCCGTATCGGTGTACAACAAGTCGGACTCGCCGATCATCGCCGCGATCCTCTCATCCTCCAATAGAAATCGCTCCTGCCTCATAGATGTAGGAGGCTGCAGGGGTGGCACCACCACCTCCTCCTCAGAAATCTGACGAACCACCTTCTCCCCGAGATACCAAGAACGACCGAACTCGTGCACTAGCAAACGACTCATCCGCGCATTCACCCCGATCACCCCCGCATCCTGAATGGCTGTCCCCCAGGGATAGAAGATCACCTAAAAATATCCAAGCAAGCATAAATCAATACAAAACCAGAAGGTGAAAAAATCAAGACTGGAATGGAAAGAGTCTTACCTTACCACTGGTCAGGTCATTCAAGACCTGACGCACCGCCTCCAGGGAGAGAGATACCTTCGACTGCCGATTAGCCTTATGCCATCGATACAATCGAAAGAAGTCCCCAACAGTGTCGTCCTTCAAAGCGATCAGTGGGGTATTGCAACTAATCACCTCGTAGAACCACGTCTGAATTCACAAATAAAAGCTGACGCATAAGGAAAAATGCGAATGCATGAAAGGAAAATGCGAATGCATGAAAGAAAAATGCGAATGCATGAAAGGAAAAAGAGATACATGAAAGGAAAATGAGAATGCATGAAAAGAAATGCACAAACTGAAGAATACTTCAAGAAGGTACGTGGCCCCAGTAAAAGTCTACCGGCAGCACCGACTGAATGCATCCAGAGAAGAGTAAAGGGTTGCCAAGGTCAGACTCCCCCAATCATAGAAAGGAATGTTCGAAAACATCCTCAAGTACGGTAGGAAACATAAATGGACGACATCGCCGCTCGATGCCACCATGAAACCTCCCAATACCAGCAGAATAAATAACCGGGCCATCTACCTCACTTGCAGCCCGTCCTCCACATCAATCTCCCTGCCCAACAGAACATCCTTCAGCAGGAACAACCGAATAGAATCCCCGGAAACTATCCTCCCTACATCACCAAGTGCCGCATGCACTGCCTTCGATCTCACCCGCAAAGAGCGATCCACCTCTATCTGCTCTCCATAACAGTCCAACCCCAACAACTGCTGCATATCTATGGGATTCACAGTCATCTCCCCGAAGCCGAAATGAAAGGTGTGGGTAGTGTCCCACCACCTCTCTCCCAAAGCGCACAGGACCGCTGTCGAACGAGGTGTCTCATCTAGCGCAGATGCCAACCTCCCAAAACCCACTGATGATACCATCCAACACACCACAGGTGGGAGATGCTCCCAAACATCCCTGATCCCCGTTGTCCCATGAGCACGCATGTTCTTCAAAAAAATATCAAACTGGCAAAAAGAAAAGTCTCATCAAAAGTCAAGAAATAAAGAAAAAAATCACCAAAAAAGAAAGGAATGCCAAAGGTCAGGTTACTTACATAACCGACGGGAATCATTCTCGAAGAGCGATGGCGCGATGGCGCGATGGCTCCCGCAGCAAGGCCCGATCATCCGCAACAGGCTCAAATGCATCAAAGAAGTTCTCACTCCCCAAAGCAAGAGGCACCCTGTCCCTCCAATCCATATTCGCGCAATCATCAACGGTCAACCACTCCCGATGGACTGCGGTGCTCACAAAGACGACCATTTCTTGAAAGATCGAAATGCTAGAACGACTTGCAGACAAATCGCAGAAAGAGAGAAATCAAAAAAGCTGTGAAAAAATGAAGGGATTCGCCTCCTTTATATAGGATGCCAAGAGCCATGCCGATCGGCATCTCCCCCTACCATACCGATCGGCACTAACTCCTCACCTTCCCTAGGTAGCCCAAGCGTTCGTGCCACTACCGAATGGCACCCCTCATACCATGCCGACCGGCACCCCATCTTAAATTTCGCATAGAAAATCCAAGAAAATACCAGAGAGCCCCGAAAATTCCTCGAAAAATTCCTAAAAATCCCAGGATGGATTTTGATCATTTTCACCAAGAAAATTTCTCATTCCCTCAAGCGGAACCTCTCTTCCCCAATGGAATCCTCAAAAACTCAGTGAATCTCCTCCCGACAAAGCTCTAGAGGATCTCTAAGGATCGCCTGATCACTTTCCCAGCGGAATTCTCTTACAACACCAAAATAGGTTGTCCCCCCCGCGAGGTCTCCTAAAGAAACAAAAGCTTCCCCAACTATCAGCTCCCTAGCTCAGATAAAAATCACAAGGCCCTTTCTCTAGCAGAATCAAAATCCAATCTTTATCCACTCTTGGGTAAGAATTGACCCAGGTCTTGGATCGTCACCTGAGTTAGGTCAGAATTGACCTCGGTCCTCGGTCGTCTCCACTCTTGGGTCATAATTGACCCCGGTCTTGGATCGTCACCTGAGTTAGGTCAGAATTGACCTCGGTCCTCGGTCGTCACCACTCTTGGGTCAGAATTGATCCCAGTCTTGGATCGTCACCTGAGTTAGGTCAGAATTGACCTTGGTCCTCAGTCGTCACCACTCTTGGGTTAGAATTGACCCTGGTCTTAGATCGTCACCTGAGTTAGGTTAGAATTGACCTCTGTCCTCGGTCGTCACCACTCTTGGGTTAGAATTGACCCTGGTCTTAGATCGTCACCTGAGTTAGGCCAGAATTGACCTCTGTCCTCGGTCGTCACCACTCTTGGGTCAGAATTGACCGGTCTTGGATTGTCACTTGAGTTAGGTCAGAAATGACCTCGGTCCTCGGTTGTCACCACTCTTATGTCAGAATTGACCCTGATCTTGGATCGTCACCTGAGTTAGGTCAAAATTGGCCTCGGTCTTCGGTCGTCACCACTCTTGGGTTAGAATTGACCCCAGTCTTGGATCGTCACCTGAGTTAGGTCAGAATTGACCTCGATCCTCGGTCGTCACCATTCTTGGGCCAGAATTGATCCCGGTCTTGGATCGTTACCTGCGTTATGTCAAAATTGATATCGGTCCTCGATCGTCACCACTCTTGAGTCAGAATTGACCCCGATCTTGGATTATCACCTGAGTTAGGTCAGAATTGACCTCAGTTCTTGATCGTCACCACTCTTGGGTCAGAATTGACCCCGGTCTTGGATCGTCACCTGAGTTAGGTTGGAATTGACCTCTGTCCTCGGTCGTCACCACTCTTGGGTCAGAATTGACCCCGGTCTTGGATCGTCACCTGAGTTAGGTCAAAATTGACCTTGTTCCTCGGTCGTCACCACTCTTGGGTCAGAATTGACCCCAGTCTTGGATTGCCACCTGAATTAGGTCAGAATTGACCTCGATCCTTGGTCGTCACCACTCTTGGGTCAGAATTGACCCTGGTCTTGGATCGTCACCTGAGTTAGGTCACCACTCTTGGGTCAGAATTGACCCCGATCTTGGATCATCACCTGATTTAGGTCAGAATTGACCTTGGTCCTCGGTCGTCACCACTCTTGGGTCAGAATTGACCCCGGTCTTGGATAATCACCTGAGTTAGGTCAAAATTTACCTCGGTCCTCGGTCATCAACACTCTTGGGTCAGAATTGACCCCGATCTTGGATCGTCACCTGAGTTTGGTCAAAATTGACATCGGTCCTCGGTCATTACCACTCTTAGGTTAGAATTGACCTCAGTCTTGGATCGTCACCTGATTTGGGTCAGAATTGACCCCGGTCCTCGATCGTCACCACTCTTAGGTCAGAATTGACCTCGGTTATTAGATCTTCACCCTAAGTCTGCAGGTTCGACTTTGACTCGCAGAATTGATCATCCCCCAACATCACTTGAGGTCCTCAGAATCGACCTAAACCTTCGATCGTCATTCCATCCCCAACACGCCCCTTAGGTCCTCAGAATCGGCCTCGACCCTCTGAATTGGTCATACTCCCTCAAAAGCATCATGTAGTGTCTATTTGACGACTATCATTTGTTCCAAACTCACCCATCGAGGGGTCCTGTAGACACCCCATTTCGTTACCCCCAACTCTCCTTAGGTCCCTAGCACCTCCTTTCATCACTACAAACCTAGGTCATGTCCCGAGTACTAACCTAGAAGCCATCGAGCACTCCCCGGCTCAGTTTGACCAAAAAGTCAAACTATTTATCTCGATCGAGACTCAATGAATCTTTAAAGGGTGCTGAATCCCATTTTCAACGGACCGCCCCGTGCGCGATTACGACTTACCATGCAGACGAACGATCCGTTTTCGTCCAAAACTTAACCTAGAGACCACCGGGCGCTCCCGGGATATGTTTGACCTATGTTAACTCTTCATCTCGACCGAGGCTGAATGAATCTTTGAAGGGCACTGAATCCCCTTTCCAACGGTCCGTCCCGTGCACGATTCTAACTTTTCATGCAGACGAACGATCTATTTGACTCTAAAAGGTCACCGAATGATTCCCGATCCCGGTTGACCAAAGTCAACTCTCCAAACCGGGTCAAACTCTTTGGAAGTCGAAGTACATCTCCTAACCTTTCCAACGGTTCACCCCGTTCGCGATTCGGACGTACCATGCGGACGAACGATCCGTTTGCGTCCGAATGATTCCCCGTCCAATGGATCGACAAATGCTTCTGAGCCATATTTGACCCAAAGTCAACTCCCGAACCCGGGAGATATCCAAATAACTTTCAAAGGTCTGTGAATTACCTTTCCAACGGTATGCCCCGTGCACGATTCTGACCAACGGTTTGCCCTCGACAGCCATTTTTTCAAAAAATCCTGAAGCGTACTGCCAAATGGCAGGACCCTGACTATCGGCAGGTGCCGATAGGCAGGACCAGGACTATACTGATCGGCAGTGACCTGAGCCTATAAAAGGAGGCCTTCACCTCTTTTGCAAGGGGAGCCCAAATCGGATCAAAATCGCTCTCAGCGAATCCCAAAAACCTCTCTCGAAGGCAGCGCGATTTCAACATCCAAATCCCCTTTTTACTTCCACTTTTCATCATCCTCTTCATCAAACTTGGTGAATTAGCCACTCTCCATCATCATCCAAGCGCAAGGGTTGTCTCCAACATTCAAGCTCAAGCTCAAGATCTTCAAGAAGGTCCATCTTTCTCACCTTTCTCTTCAAATTATCTTAAATTCGCAATAACTTGTTTTCTTACTTAGCACTTTTATTATCTCATTTCACACATCCTAATATACTTTTTATTTAGTATTATTGCACATCTCTTATTTTCGTATAAATAAAACCCAAAAAACAAGAAAAAGAGGCTTTGCTCATAAATTCCAAATAGGGATTCTCACACTTTTTCCACACTTTTCTCATAACTAAAACACTTTTTCTACACACAAACACACACTTACAAATAAGAGATTCCCCATTTGGATTTATGGGATAAACCCCACCCCTCGTTTTGTATGCGAACTACGTGGACTTTGATGTTTTTATAGGCTACGTAGGCGTCTCGGGGTAAAATCCGAGACTCGAGTCCTCTCTCTCACCTTTTCTTTTACTTCCTCTTTTCTCTAAATCTAATCTTCTTATATCCTATATACTTGCCCTTATTGACGCATTACTCCATATGCGTTATCGTTCCATTATAACGATCAATGTAGGGGTAATCGCGTAAATCTTATTTTTCTAATATTATTCTTATACCTTCCTACGGATGACTCACTTTATCTCTTCCATAATACATGTCGAGGATTCCTATCTCCACTATATATATACACATGCACACATATCACAAGGAAAAATAAAGAAAAATAGAAAATATCCATGAGAGACCGAAAGGGCGGAATGGGTGCCTAACACCTTCCCATTTCGTAACTAAGCCTTCGAACCCTTCTCGAATCATTTTGGTTTCGCATGCACCAGTATGTCTTGGGATTCCATCCTTCGGGGGGGGGGTCCCCTTTTTCTTTTGTCTGTTTTGAGAAAAATAGACTGGCAAATCTGAATCTCTCTATATTTTTACACCACATCTCAAACGACGCCGAACGAAGAGCTCCCGAGAGGGATGCGCGGAACCCGAAAGATCCTTCCTCCACGCGCCCGCTCGCACGGTGAGGATCGGGGATGGCCACAATACTAGTATGTATATAATGTGTGTAGATAATTATATATGGAATTAATACACAAGTGTGAATGTATTTCTTGTATAACTAGTGTGCAAGTTATATGATTTAAAAAAGGTGAATTGTTGTATAACTAGGGTGAAAGTTATAGAATTTAAAAAGGGGAATTTCCTATATCACTAGTGTGAACGTTATATGAATTAATATAGTTGAACCGATTAATAAGTTGAGGAGAAGATAACTTAATAATGAAAGTAAGAATACTCAGGTTGGAGTAGTGCGGTAGGAAGAGGAGTGATGCGGCTAGTAAGGTGTGGTAGCTAAACTAGGAAGGTTAGCAAGCAAGCGTTAGGTGTGCACATTAGATGAGGGGTGAGATATCCTCAAGCGAGTGGGACACTAGCTTAAATAAGAAGCGTGTGCATGCATATTTAATTATTACAATGTAACTGCTTGCTAAATATTTTCTAAATGTTTTACTTGGGCTTTGACCCATGTTAAAATCTTTTTCAAAACCTTTTAGGTGTCCAACCACAGGAATGCCCAGTTTGAGGATTCTATCCAGGGATGCGCAGCTGCATCTCATATGGAAGTTGCACGACTTCGTTATAGACGCTTCATTTATACATTCCTAGTGTAGGATCTTTACATCAGTATTCCTTTGGACATGTCGCCCTCAGATTAGTATATAGTTATTTATTTGACATTGTGTATCCAGGTTATGATTTCAGTTTATTGTTGGATTTTATTGTTGAACCGATAGTTGATTCAATCATTTTATTCATATTATTCAATTTTGTTGGATTTAGTTATCAGTTTTTTGGATGATTTAATTATTATTTACTTCCACATGTTGTTATTAATGAAAGATAAAATTTGACACCGACCTAATTATATTACTAGGTGGTTAGTAACTTTAGAAAGTTGAATGACAGTGATGCTAAGAATGAGCCATATGAGACCAACGTTTTATTTTGATCACGGGCTGGCCACCCGGTATTTTAGTAGGCGGAATGTCACAGAATACTCCCCCATTACAAAGGGATTTCATCATCGAAATTTAGATAAGTCTTGTACTTTAAGTGTCGAATGCTTCTCTACTCCCATGCCAAGGGGTGTTAAAAAAAACCGACCGGCTCAAAAACCGAATCGAACCAGCCAGAACCAAACTGAACCGGACCGAAACATGCATTTTTTTAGCCCAGTTCGGCCTACGGTTTAAGGATTAAAAATACTAACCATGTCAGTTCGGTTATCGGTTTAGACAAGGAAAAAATCGATCCGAACCGAACCGAACCGAACCAGCATTAATATTTATATTAAAAACCCCTTAAATAACTTATATTTTATATCGAAAAACCATTAACCGACCTCCAAAACCGATCAAAACCTAAAATTGACCTAAAAAAAACTGACCAAAATCGAACCGAACCAACACCGACGATTTTTTTCATCGTCGGTTCAGTTTAAGTCTGACTTTTTCCAAAATCAAACCGATCGATTCGGTTTGAATTATGGTCTAAAACCAAACTAAATCGACCCGTGTACACCCCTACACATGCCCTTAATATTTCTACACATAACCCTTCAAATCATAAATTATATCATTATTAAATTAATTACCCCAGGCTCCCATACACCCTGTACCCATGCTTAACCGCACAAATGTTACCGTGCTCTACTAGCCTTAAGTCGTAATATAACTTCCAACTCATAGTTATAATTACATATGTATAATAAAAAATGTACAAAACCCATGCCCTAATGACCAAACATCTCCTTACTTCCCACGTTGAGCTAAGTTTCATGCGTGGGGTATCTTGCAAAGCGAAATCCAAACAAGGAACCCACCCGAAACACTACTAATATTGCCAATCGTTGAGATCCGTTAGGCCCCTAGTCCATACAACGTACGCCCAAATTCATGTCTCCTGACATAAAAGTATACACATCCCCTCTCATGTTACAAAAGCCATCATACCATACGACGCCCCTTACTATCACTAGTTTCTTAGCATGAACTAATCATGAGCAATATCTCCCCGCTCGATAATAAACATAACCACCCTGAATCCCATCAGTAACCGTCCCTACTCATCGAGATCAAATATAAAAATTCAAACACTTTCTTATAAGTCTATTATGCAACACACTATAACATATATACACATATATATAAATTATACCCTTTTTCAGGTGGTAACTAGCACAAGTAATTCATATCTCGAAACAGCGAACATAAAGTCTCACCATACTCTATACTATAGCCCAAACATCCCAGCATAAATATCATTAATGTCTCGTACGAACCATGCTTATCTCAAGCTCAACTCTGCACTCTCGGCGTGGTTATATCATACAGGTATTCTCGATTACCCCATAAATTGCAATTTAATTTTTCTCGATACTACCCCCACCCATTACCTTATGGTACATAAGTTTTCTCGGTGCTTCCTTCACAGCACTACCCGACTCCACTGGCCATATATCCTAATAGCTCTCAGCTTAGAGTGTTTCCTCTACATGTTTAGTAATTTCACATTTAAAACCAATGGATCAGCATCCAACAATTTCTCACTACTCCCAACATTTATTGAGGTCCATGCATATAATATCCAGCAACGAAGCTCAAAAGAACTTTTCCCAATGCACTATTCCCTAGCATTGTTGATCATCGAAATCCGTGGGTCCAAGAACATAACTAAGATATCACAAATCCTGTCTACCCACACATATATCAAATCGTCTATGACCATGTATCTCAAGGTGTCACACGATACGACGCTCCCATTATCACTAAGTCCTTAGCGCGTAAATAATAATAAGCTAAATCTCTCCACTCAACTGTAAACCCGATATACCCTGGATCATATCAGTAAAAGTCCTTACGCACCGGGATCCAATATAACTAGACAACTGTACTCTTTGAAGTCTACTTTATAAAAACATCACTGCGAGCTCAACCCTCTTTCACATGAGACATCACAAAATTCTACATCCTGTCCCGAAACAGCGAACATGATAGTCTTGCTATGACCGCCCACCATCGCTCAACAGTCTGTACCTAGGATAAAATCATAACTCGAATATCACCTCTCTAAATGAGCTATCCTCGTAAAATATATATCCTCTCAGTGTCCCCACCCGCTCCCTTGCAGATGGAACAAAAGAAAGCCCCGTTAACTCAACAGTGAATATACACACACTATAGTGGTATTAACGATGCCTCTACTAAACCCGTTCCACATGTGAATCTAGCACTAACAAACTATTGTGACTCACTCGTGTCACACAAAACAGACCCCAATCACCTCGGGATAATACTCATACTTTTAATTTCTAATAGTACTCGTTGTTCAAATGGTTGCTAGACATAACGCCCTCGTCCCAACTGAATGAAAAACTTCTCATAACTGTTGCCCCTACTGGGCATCCCGTTCCTGTCCCCTATTTCACTACGAACAATGTCCACACATGTGTTCCTACTCTTTAAACATAAGACACCTCTCCGTGTCATTCCCCTTTTCTGTCCCCACTAGCCATGTCGGGGTTGTCCATTAAGCGGACTTGGTAGTCTCCCTTTAGCTGTGCTAGACCTATGGGACTTGTTGCTGGACTTGATGGCCCTGACTGAATCCACCGTCACTTGGTAGGAATTCAATTTATCTCAATTATTAAAATGGGTCCTCCACTGGATATACCCTCCTATGGTTCCTCACTAACACTGTTAAATTCAATCTTACCCTTGATTATATTCTCCGACTCTCCTGGTTCCCTTCTCACAGAAGCGCTGATATCAATAACCATGGTGACTCTTATCGCGATCACCGTTCTCAGAATATTCCATGTCTTTTGCTGAGCCTCTCCCCTGTAGTCCTTCTAACGGCCCTCGTTGGTCATCCAAAATAGTTCGACGCACGAAGCCCAATCAAACTCATATATGAATCACACCAGCTATACTTAATAGCAGGAGAATGTACGTCTCATATGCGAAGGAATACAACAATCCTATATCAAGGCTCTATATCCAAGAACACTACGCTGAAAAGTAATAAGTCATACAGATCCTAAGGTTTCTAGAACCTAATGCTCTGATACCATCTGTGTAACCTCGCCTATTAAAATACTGGGTGGCCAGCCCGTGATCAAAATAAATTGTTGGTCTCATATGGCTCATTCTTAGAATCACTGTCATTCAGCTTTTTAAAGTTACTAACCACCTAGTAATTTAATTACACCGGTGTCAAATTTTATCTTTCATTAATAACTACACGCGGAAGTAAATAATAAGTAAACCAATCACACAAACAGATAACTAAATAAAAAACAATTGAATAATATGAATAAAATGACTGAATCAACTATCGATTCAACAATAAAATCTAACAATAAAGTGAAACCATAACCTGGATACACAATGTCAAATAAATAACTGAATACTATATCTGAGGGTGACATGCCTAGATGAATACTAAAGTAAAGATCCTACACTAGGAATGATTAAATGAAGCGTCTATAACGAAGTCCTGTAACTTCCACATGAGTTGCAGCTGCGCATCCTTGGATAAAATCCTCAATCTGGGCGTTCCCGTGGCTGGACGCCGAAAAGGTTTTAAAAAATATTTTGACATGGGTTAGAGCCCAAGTAAAACATTTCGAAAATAGTTAGCAAACAGTTAAATTACAATAATTAAATATGCATTCACACGCTTCATATTTAAGCTAGTGTTGTACTCTCTTGAGGTATACCTCACCCCTCACCCAATGTGCACACCTAACGCTTGCCTGCTAACCTTCCTAATTAAGCTACCCCACCTAAATAGCCGCATCACACCTCTTCCTACCACACTACTCCAACCCGAGTATTCTTACTTTGATTAGTAAGTTATATTCTCCTCAACTTATTAATCAGTTCAACTATATTAATTCATATAACGTTCACACTAGTTATATAGTAAATTCCCCTTTTTAAATTCTATAACTTTCAGCTTAGTTATACAAGAATTCACCTTTTTTAAATCATATAACTTGCACACTAGTTATATAATAAATACATTCACACTTATGTATTAATCTCGTATATCATTATCTATACACATTAGATACGTACTAGTATACTACAACATTCACGCACATGTTGCGTATAATAACCATTCGTTCCCGAGTAATAACTCACTGAATGCTTTCTCTAAAATTCTATCATGTCCCAGGCATGGTCACTCTAACCCGACCAGCTCAAGTCGGACTAGCGCAAAACTAACTTGGGAAAAAATATCGCAAACGTAGTGGAGGCAGTTATATTCTTCATCGAAAGTGAAACCGAATCATATCCAAAGCGGTTCACCTCTGAAAATAAATCATGCAATATAAAAATAAGCGATATGACCTGGGGATTATACTATCCCTGCTCCTCAAACCAGGGGATTCACCCACATTCGCAACGTCGTATGATAGCATTAGAGGGGTATGTATTCCTATAAATATCATTCACACCAATATCTATAAAGCACACATATATATACACTATCACACTACCGTATACATATATTTAATAAAGGTCCGGCTAACCCGTGCCTAACACCCGTATCACTAGCCCAAGAATGCCCAAGTTTATATCCCGACTTGTAGCTTAATTAATCACATAATTTTTTTTTGTCATTTAAGTTGTGTTACCAAACTATAATACCTCGACTCACTCATTCGGTTCGTAACTTTATCTCTTAGTATTTTTTACACAAAATCCAACTAGTTAGTTTGACACTTCTCGTTGAATTTAAAATTCGATAATTTATTATGTATCTGCAATAATAAATTAAGTCGGCTACTCCTTGCTCAACTCCTGACGCACTAACCTGAAAATATTCGAGTGATAATCCCCGACTCTAAATTAAATTAATTTCACCTCCATTAATTTTTGTCACTTTGTGTCACTCACCCAAATTACCAGGACTCCCTTACTTGGTCCGTAATTTAAATTCTTATGGATTTATTTCACACTTTTATTCAACTTAGGAAATTTCTTAACCCCATTTCCCAATACTCTAAGTATGAATTTCCCTAGAATTATTTATAATAAAAAATCTCCTTAAAATCCTCCAAAGTTACTAAAACCTTAACTAAGAAAAGTAACTTGTCCAACATTTCCCAGCTGGAACAAAAAGACTGATTGGCTGGTTCTCCCATCAATTTCTTTTAACAATTCCAACAGCAACACATGTAGGAGATGACCCAACGCAGAACTCCCACCGTCGTTCGATTCACTGTCGTTTTAATGACACATCTAGTCGTTCGAACGACCTTGCTTTTTGTCGACCTCATCTTCTTCCTTAATACTGATTTCGCCTTTACTAAGCCTCTAGACTTGATAATGCAACCCATAACTGACCCTCTTCAATTTCTACGTTATCCACACAATTTCGATTCATCAGTTCCCTCAACCACCTTCAACGATTTACAATCCTTAACCATGAAAAGAAAATAATCCGAATGATTTCTCTTACACCATTTTCTAAAATTGGATCTTGAACTCTAAATTACACAACATAGTTTAAGATCCTATGAATAAAAATCAGATACAGCCTCTTGTGATTTGTAACAACATAATAATTTCTCTTTTAATCTGCGTAAACTCCCTAATTCATTTACACCCGTTTTCTATGTGATAATCCACCCAAAAACGAATATGATTTACACCCACGATAATATGAATCTAAATACTGCGAATTAAATGAAACCAAGTTTAACTACTTGCCTGGATAACTTCGTAGAGTCATATTTCGTTGATGAAGATGATGGATTTTACTCTCAAAATTTCCCAAAGTTCTCCCTCTTTTCTTCTCTGTAAGCATGGGGTTTTATTTTTGAGTTGTGTATGCCATGAAATCCCCAACTTAGGTTTTATATAACTAATCCCTAAATTAAGGCTATGGGCCAAGCCCAAATGACTCAAACACCCCAGTGTGAGCTCGGTTATACCTAAAAATGCCCCGAGACCCAATTACTACCCCCGGGTACTCTTTTCTGACTATCTCGACCTATCCGAAATCAACCGTGTACTCGGAATCCTCATCCGAGTCACTTTACTAAAATTCTCAAATCTCAACCTCAAATTATGACACATTTAATTTTTAAAAATAACCCAAATTAATTAAATCTTGATTCACTAATTTAATTAAATCCTCCAAATAAATTAGTTCCTATCTCACCAAATTAATTAAATTCCATATCCTCAGAAATACGTGGTGTTAAATCCTTTGGAGTGGCTATAATTAAGTTTCTAAAGTTAATGCATACTTTTAGTTCGACATTTTTCTTAATAATTAACACTATGTTAGAGAGACATTTAATATATATTGCAGTTCTAATGAAACCATCTTTTAATAGCCTTTCTTTTATTTTTGTTGTAACTTTTGGAGTCATTTGTCATGGTAGTTGTTTAACAAGCTTGTATCATTCTTTGATTGATAGTCTATGCTCCACCTATTTCATGAATAAACTAGTAAACTCATTATATTCCTATGCAAAACAGTCCTTGTATTAATGCAAAAGGGTCATAACCAATGGTTACTCCTCTTTGCTAAGTTTTGCACTCATGTATGTCACCTTGCTATTTTGCTCACTTCTTAAGTTCATTTACAACAAAGGATTTGATCGGTTTACTATGAGTTCTTCATATTATATTAGAGAACTAGCCAGATCACCACTATCCTAAGGTGTTTCATCCTCTTTATCTTCTTTAAATACATAATCGACCCAATTTATGGTCCTTTCTTCACTGATTTTGTTATTCAGATCTAACTCTTTAAACTTGTACAACACAATGGGCAAAGTTCCATTAGCCTTTTCTAAATTTGTAGGTGTGATGCCCAATTATGAACTATTTTTTTTATTTCGTTTGGTCCCATCAAACCAAAGGCTAGTTCTTCCAAGCTTCATTTGAGACTTCTCCTTCTCATTCCTTGGGTATTAATTCCTCCACATTGATAGGCCACAGATTTTCTTGGCAGAGTTCAACTTCCACGTTCCCTTCCTCTCTCATCCATAGAATTTTTTGATGTATTAAAGAAATAATACATTTATTAGATTGGATCTAATATGTAAAGATTTGCATAAGATTGCTCTTAGGTTCCCTAGAAGTTTAGGGACCTTCGAATGGATTAAAATGGAATTTGAATTAATAAATGTGGGTGGCACTTACCAAAGGGGAATGAATACCATTTTCCATTATATGGTTGGAACCTTTTTGGAGTGTTATATTAATGATATAATTGTCAAATAAAAAATAATGTCTTGTCATATAACACACATGCAAAATTCCTTGGAAAGAATGAGACTTTATCAACTTAAAATAATTCCTTTAAAATGTGGCTTTGGAGTTTCCACAGGAAATTTCCCGAGGTATTTGGTACACAAGAAGGGAATTTAAGTTGATATGAACAAGGAAAAGGCCATAATTGAAAGCACGGACCCCAAGAAAAAGACAAAATTATAATGGCTTTTGGGACAAGTTAATTTCGTTCGTAGATTCTTATTTCTTAAAGTTAAAATATCAAGAATATCGGTATTGTAGGAATAACATGAGCTAGTTTTCCAGACGATGAAGGGATAATTGGCTAAGCCACCAGTTTTAGCACCTCTAATGGAAGACAAACCACTAAATTTGTTCATTTCTGCCTACCTTAATTAGATTCCTATATTTTGAGTCCCCTAGTCACTAGTATTGGTCCATTTTTCATCACACGACTTATTCCAAGTGGAAACAATAACCGCCTATGGATCTACATTGTCATTTGCTGAGTTTGAAGATGATTCAATCTCAAAATTGCTCTTAGAAGGGGCAATGTTATTTTCTTCAGAAGCCATTGTTGATAAAATGATGATGGGAAGAGAAAAAATAGAAAGATCAGTTAAAAATCAAAAGACTGGTAGCTTAATGATATAAATCTTTTCACCGCAAAAAGGAATTTATTTAAGCACCATTTAACACAAAGTAATGATGATTGAATGTGAGAATGAAGCGTGCGAATATCAACATTCCACTAATTATTTTTTCCCAAATATCAATTAGTGTGTGGGGGTATGTTTACTATATATTATTACCGACCAATAGAATGTATCCATGTGGAAATACAAGTTAGTAATTACAGTCGATAAAATAATGCCCCGATTTAATAAAAATGGATACACAATCTATTGACCCTTGTCAAGACCATGAACATGGGGTGGGAACTTAGACAATGGTTATAGGGCGTAAATGAACCTATTAGGGAACATCTAAATTGGTAACTATCCAACCATTATAAATAGTAATTGCATGGAAAAGGACTCTATAATTAAGTAGTTAAAAGACGAAGGAAAAGAGGACTCCCTAAACAAAAAAAACTATATTTACTCATTTAAACTCCTTTTCCTTTTATCTCCTTTTCTTTTTATTTCTTTATAGTTTTTCTTCATCTTTGAATTAGTTTATAAGGTAGATTTACTACAATTCTCTTTATATTTTATGAAAAATCCCTTTGCCTTTACATTTAAACTAATTTTCTTTTCTTAGTATAACTTGATTTACATTCCTTAGTGTAAATTGCTTTCCTTTTAGTTTATATATCTTACTACACAATTTTATTTAGTTCAAACCTTCTTTTATCTTTATTTCATGAAATTTACATGTTTTCCTTTGATTATAGTTGATTAGGTTTATCTACCACTCACTATTAAGTCTCCTTAAAGTGAATCAAAAGTCTTCTTAATTGAAGCATCGAATATTACACAACCGCATGATAATCGCAGGGCTAAGATAATAAATTGGTTGTCAAGATCGTAACCTTGCCTAGCTTGGTCACATACAATCAAAACACACAAATAAACCAAGCCAGAGAAATTGGTGAGATTTTATCATATCAAGGTATAAATTTGTTCAAACATGCGAGTTAATAATTTTCAGTAACATATTTCAATTTCCTAACCAGTATTAATTATTTATTTGATTACATAAACTTTTGCATATTTGCAGAATTCATATACTATTAAACATGCGGTTCAATACGATTCCCAATAATATCAAAGTCTAATACTCTAAACATGTGGTATTTCAAGTATTAAATTCAATTTCATAAGTTCATAGAAACATATTTATAATTAGGTTATCACTTTCCACAATTAAGTTGCTAATCATATTTATAAAACATGCATGCTTAAATTTTATGCGACATTTAAATAAAAGATTAGTTAAGGAGAAAAAATAGACATATTTTTGCCTTATAAAAGTTTCTAAAAATTCTGATTAGCCCAAGTTGTCGCTCTTCAAAAACTCTGCAATTGTGCTTCTTTGGTCTTGTTCAAAATCTCAATGTAAAGCCTCCCAAATTAGGGTTAAAAGTTTTTAATGGAGTTTAGGGCTTAAAATGATAAGGTTCTATGTGTATTGTTTTAGTAAAAATGTATGCATATAAAAATAAAGGACTTAAGATCCTTTTATAAGAAAACCAAAGACACCTCAGACCCACATGAAAAATCCAAGAAAAATACACCAAAATGGACAAATCCACCCGCTATAGAGGTGTTGCATCGCTTTAGAGGTTCACCTACCTAGCTATGGCAGTTCCCAAGACGCTATAACATCTCCCCTTGGTGAACTTCTCTCTCCCTCTCTCTCTCTCTCTCTCTCTCTCTCTCTCTTTGACCCCCCCTCTCTCTCTCCTCCCTTGATCTCCTAATTCTTTTAGGATTCTAGATTCTTTTCTTTTTAGAATTCCAACTTCTTTACAATTTTTGGAAATAAAACGTGTTTCACCAATTTAAAATCTTCTCTTTGAGTTTAAGCATATACAAAAAGACTCAAATGTCCCCAAAGTATTTACCAAAACCCCAAATTACCAATTAATCAATTAAATGCTCCAATTATTCATTTCATTAACCAAAAAACACTAAATTCATTTAAATTAAATTTTTTCTCATTTAAAACTAATTCCCACTTCATAAATCATTTAATTTAGTTATTCCATTTAATTAAATGAATTCAGTTCTAAAAATATGAAGTGCTCCAACCGTTTAGAAATCAGATTATGCAAACTAAAATCATATTCTAAAGCCTATTAACATGCTCCTAACCAATTCATTCACACGCAACGATGAAATCGTAAATAGATTACATTAATACTATAAGCAAGATTGTATATCTTGCTTTAAATGGAGCTTGATTCTTGATTAACTTCTCTTGTGTGTTCTTCCCCTCTTCCAAAGCTTGCCTCTTATGTGTTAGGTTTCAATTATGATGTATTCTCATGTTTAATGAGGGTTATTAACCTATTTAAAATCCTAAACCTAGAGGTCTACTATCGGACCACTCCAAATAGGCCCGAAACACTAACCCATACTCTAAAAACTTTTCCCAAAGGTGGTATCAAAGATAGAACACTCAATACACAAAAATGGCCAAATTGTCACCTTTCAGCCGGCCGCCCTTGTCAAGGTCATTGACCGTGACAAAAAACACGCGTTTTTTTTGTCACGATCATTGACCTTGACACGACCATGACAAGAAATTGTCACGGTCATTGACCGTGACAATTCCGTGACAAATTTACTTGTCACGGACTTGTCACGGTCAAATACCGTGACAATTCTTTAAATAGTTGTCACGGTCAATGACCTTGACACGACCGTGACAATGTTAACAGCAAAAACCCTTTCCCCCTTCTTTTTTCCCTCCCGCGTCGTTCCCTCCCTCTCTCTCTCTCTCGACGCTGCTCTCTCTCTCTCTCTCTCTCTCTCTCTCTCTCTCTCTCTCTCTCTCTCTCTACTTTCAGGTTTAATTCTCTCTCTCTCTCTCTCTCTCTCTCTCTTCCATTTATATATATGTTTGTGTGTATATATATGTGTGTATGTATATATATATATGTGTGTATGTGTGTGCGTGTGTGGGGGGTGGGGCGGGGTGGGGGTAGGGGTGGGGTGTGTGCGTGTGTATATGTATGTGTATGTGTGTGTATATATGTGTGTGGTGGGGGAGGTGGTGGTGGAGGGGGGCAGGGGGTGGGGTGGAGTGTCTGTGTAGGTGTGTGCGTATGTGTGTGGCGGGGGAGGGGGGCAGGGGGTGGAGGTGGGGGTGGGGGTGGGGCACCCATTTAATATCTTTTAAAATATTTGAAAAGAACATAATATTACATAATTGAAACGTCAATGTTATTGACGGAACTTATACATACGTTATAATATAGAATCTCAAGATAAAAAATAGGCATCAACCTTAGAATCTCAAAATTATTAGATAGAAAAAGAAAAATATAAATTGAGATAACCTTAGAATCTAATTAGGCTAAAAATATAATGGCATCAACTAACATATATAAACAACACTAAAAGTAGACATCAATTTTATAGATTTTTACTTTATAATTCAATATGGGTTATACTCCCACATAGTTCATCAACAAATATTGTAAGAACATTGTGAAAATAATAAACATCGGGAGGGGGAGGGGGTGGGGGTGGGTGGGGTTTTGAATATTATTTATATTCATATTTTTGGATATTATTTACATTCAAAATAAATAATTGATAATAGTTGGATAATAATTGGATAATAATTGATATTTTCATTCAAAATAAATATTTCATTCAAAAATATTGGATAATAATTGATATTTTCATTTAAATTGATAATAATTTTATTCATGAAATTAATTCAATTAGGTAAAACCCTAGATAATTTTTTAACAGAATTTGATAATATTATATAAAGTTTAGTAAATTCACAAAATGTTGCCAATTGTATGTTTTTAGGAATATCATTAGTTAGAATCCATACACATGCATGTTGTTAGAAAGTCTTAAATTTAATTCTCACTTTAATTTGTAGAATCTCTGTACTTGGTTGGATTTATCCCTTTATGATAATGAAATTTATGCTCCAATTATAATTATCTCATGTCATAATTTTATTGATAAACAATATATATAGTTGTCACGGTCGTGGTGCGTAGGTGTGCGTGTGCGTGTGTGCGTGCGTAGGTGTGCATAGGTGCGTAGGTGTGCGTGGCGGGGGGTGGGGGTGGGGTATGTGTATATGTGTGTGTATGTGTGTGGCGGGGGGAGGGGGGCAGGGGCTGGGGGTGGTGTGTGTGCGTGTGTATATGTATGTGTATGTATGTGTATATGTGTGTGGTGGTGTGTGGTGGGGGAGGGGGTGGTGGAGGGGGGCAGGAGGTGGGGTGGGGTGTCTGTGTAGGTGTGTGCGTATGTGTGTGGCGGGGGGAGGGGGGCAGGGGGTGGGGGTGGGGTTGGGGCACCCATTTAATAACTTTTAAAATATTTGAAAAAAACATAATATTACAAAATTGAAACGAAATGGTATTGACGGAACTTAAACATACGTTATAATATAGAATCTCAAGATAAAAAATAGGCATCAACCTTAGAATCTCAAAATTATTAGATAGAAAAAGAAAAATAAAAATTGAGATAACCTTAGAATCTAATTAGGCTAAAAATATAATGGCATCAACTAACATATATACACAACACTAAAAGTAGACATCAATTTTATAGATTTTTACTTTATAATTCAATATGGGTTATACTCCCACATAGTTCATCAACAAATATTGTAAGAACATTGTGAAAATAATAAACATCGGGAGGGGGTGGGGGTGGGGGTGGTGGGGTTTTGAATATTATTTACATTTATATTTTTGGATATTATTTACATTCAAAATAAATAATTGATAATAGTTGGATAATAATTGGATAATAATTGATATTTTCATTCAAAATAAATATTTCAGTAAAAAATATTGTAAAATAATTGATATTTTCATTTAAATTGATAATAATTTTATTCATGAAATTAATTCAATTAGGTAAAACCCTAGATAATTTTTTAACAGAATTTGATAATATTATATAAAGTTTAGTAAATTCACAAAATGTTGCCAATTGTATGTTTTTAGGAATATCATTAGTTAGAATCCATACACATCCATGTTGTTAGAAAGTCTCAAATTTAATGCTCACTTTAATTTGTAGAATCTCTGTACTTGGTTGGATTTATCCCTTTATGATAATGAAATTTATGCTCCAATTATAATTATCTCATGTCATAATTTTATTGATAAATAATATATATAGTTGTCACGGTCGTGGTGCGTAGGTGTGTGCGTGTGTGCGTGGCGGGTGGGGTATGTGTATATGTGTGTGTATGTGTGTGGCGGGGGGAGGGGGGCAGGGGGTGGGGGTGGGGGTGTGTGTGTGCGTAGGTGTCTGCGTGTGTGCGTAGCGGGTGGGATAGGGGTGTGTGTATGTGTACTATTAACATTTTTTTTAGGAATATCATTAGTTAGAATCCATACACAAAATGTTGCCAATTGCCAATTGTATGTGTATATGTGTGTGTATGGTGGTGTGTGGTGGGGGAGGGGGGTAGTGGGGGTGGGGGTGGGGTATGTGTACTATTAACATTTTTTTTTTATCTGTACTAATAACATTTTTTTTACAGCAAAAATGTCTCCTTTAGATGTTAAGGCGAAGATGATGATGCTTTTTATGATGATGTCGTCTGGGTTCGGTGGTAGCGGAGGCGACGAGGGTTCCTCCGCCCCTAGGCTCCCCAAATATGGAAAATTTGGGATTACCATTGAGAACAAGTCAGAGCTATTAGCGAGATCCCTCGAGCTGCTAAAGACGGTCATCGGCCCGGGGTTTATGAGTTGGAAGGAGGGGCTATATGAGCTCAAGTTAGCTGTTTGGGCGGCACTACAGGTAATATTTCAATTTCAATTTCAATTTCAATTTCAATTTCATATTTATATTTATATTTATATTTATATTTATAATTATATTTATATTTATATTTATATTTATATTTATTCGCAACTAACATTGTATTTGTTGGACAGGAACAATTCAACTTGGATCCAAAGCTACGCGATTTCGTCTTGGAGCAGTTGAGGGAGCAACACAAGACGTGAAAGAAAAATATGCGGACACGGTACTTTGGGAAAACACGAGAGTCCATTATACAATGGCGCGGATCCGTCCCGCCCAAGGAGCTGATCTCATTGGCACAATGGCAAAAGTTCATTGATAATGAGATCGAGGATCGACAATTGGCATCTTGCCAATCGGGGAGGGAAAATCGGGCTAAAAAGATGGACGTGCACTACTCCGGCCGGACCTCTTACGCTGAGGTGGAGCATAGGATGCAGGTAAGATTTAATTTATCTATAACTACAGAAATATATTATTCTTCATTATTTTACTTTGCGGGGCCGATACTAATTTTACTTTACTTTATTTTATTTCAGGGGGTAGGGAGTGGGCCAGGGGGTAAGCCACATAGGCTCGATACTTATGTGGCTCTTCGGACGAAGAAGGGGAAGGACAAGGAGGTGTCCTCGAGCGTCGCGGCCACGATTGTAAGTAATCCGACAGTTTAATTATTGTTAATTACGTTATAATTTTTTAGTTTACTTATTTTACTAATCATGTGCTTTTTGTGTTTCAGGAAAAGCTTAAGGAAGTGCATGAGTCGCAGTATGATGCCGACAAGGCATCTTTGTCCACAGACGCACTTAGCCAAGTGCTTGGCTCTGATCGCAAGGGGAGGACAAGGGGAGTGAGCTCGCGGGTGGCCAAATCTAGGATCATCGGATTGGAGACGAGCGACACCGAGTTGGCTCAAACGGTGGATTCACACGATGCGAAGCTGTCCCGTTTGGAGGCGACGGTCCAAGATATGTACGCATTCATGAAGTGTACGTTGGGTGGAGACCGTAAAGGGAAAGGGAAAGGGAAGGAGAAGGCGGTGGAGGAGGAGGTGCGGGAGGACGAGGTGCAGGATGATGAGGATGTGGATCTCGCTGCTTCATCACCGACACGCTCGTACTTCGACGATCCACTTCCCTATTTGGTGCCCTTCAACAGACCATTGTCGACACTTGGTTAGCCGAGCGTGTTCATATTGGACGTATTTGATGGCCAGCGTATAGGGCGGGGGTTGAGGGACCCGAATATCGTCGAGGGTGGAATAGTCCATGGACGTGTGCTTCAAGAGATGGAGTCCAGGGTGCTCGTCACACATGTCATACCTGGGAAGGAGAACTCCCTATTGTGGTTGCGCGAAAAATGCGGCATGCCGTATATTAGTGGGTGCGTCAATTCGTATGTCGTGTGGCCTACTCACCTCCTCAGTTTTATCCAAGACATGTAGTAACATTATTTTTAAGTTTGTCCATTTTAATTATATTTGGATTATATCGTCATGTATATTATTTTTACTTTGAATATTTGGATTATATCATCATGAATATATATTTGCATTATCTTTAGTTTGTGTTGAATATATGATGTTTGGAACAGGTACAACGTTGCTATAACAGGTACAAATATACTGCTGGGCAGTGGCAGTGGCCATACTGCCCAACAGATTTTTTTTAAATTCTGCCCAGAATTGTCACGGTCATTGACCATGATAAGTCCGTGATAAAAAGTTATCACGGGCGTGTCACGGTCAATGACCGTGACAATTCTGGGCAAGAGGGGTCACGGCTTTGTCACGGTTTATAACCGTGAGAAACGTGTCACGGTCATTGACCATGACACGACCGTGACACGATCGTGATAAAAAAAGTTATTTCCCCTCGAAATGTCACGGTCATTGACCTTGACAAGTTGGATTTGTCAAGGTCAATGACCTTGACAAATGGGCAGATTTGGTGTAGTGACTAATTTATTGTGTTTGTGATCCCGTGTATTTAGGAATGACTTTCGGAGGGTTTGATGATTTTAGAATACATCTGTTTGAAGGGTATAATTGGAAAATAAGTATGAAGTCTGCACTTAAGACTTTAGTTAAAAAGGATGAATCTGAGAGATGTCTTTGTTGTGAGGGGTATGGTCATAGGAAAACTGAGTGCCCCATTAATCTAAGGAAGAATGTTAATAAACCGATAGTTTGTGTGGCCACCCTTAGTGATAGTGATCCGAAAAAGGGAAACTATTCCTCAAATGAGCAAAACCTTATGAAATTCCTGGCTAGTCATGTGAGTGATGACGATAAATCTTCACATGAAGATACTTCTTTTCATTACTCTTCTATGGCCATAGTGAGTGAAGCCCAAGAGAGCGAGGGTGATGTGAGTGAGGATGAAAAGGTGGATGAGAGTAACTTGCAAGTTGCCTTCAATGAATTATATACGAAAACTGTGAAGGTGAAGAAGGAAAACTTGAAGTTAGAAGTTAAGTTAAGAGAATATGACAAAGATAATAATAATACCAATGCTTTGATTGAGAATCTTAAGGCATGTGAGAAGACTCTTCAGGAGAAGCTAAAATACGTCGAGGGTAAGATAAATAGTCTTAGTGGTTTGACGGAGGCTTTAAAAAAAGAGCTTCTAGAGTTTCAGGAGTCTAGGCGTTTACTCAAGTCTAGGATTGGTGAGTTTGAGGAGATAATGAGAGATTCGAGTAAGGCTAAGTTTGATTTAGAGGCTTGGTCGGAAAATTTGGATAGTAAATTAGGCATCATCCAAATCAAATAAGATAGGCGTGGAATTGGATTCGATGATCATGTTGCTTTCATTCCCAAAGCCAAGACCATGCATATGAAAGATCCACCTAGTAACATTAGGAGAGTACCACCTTTAAGTAGCATTCACCACCATATCTACACTTGCACTCATTGCGGTAGAAAATGTCACCTTAGGCGTTTCTGTTACAAACTTCAAAATGCTCTTAGAAAGTTTAAGAATAAAGCCACTTAGGTTCCCCAAACCCCCATGTCTTGGTATATACCTATTTGGGTTAGGAAATCGAACTTAGAGGCTTTAGGAATTATACTTCATGACTCTCGTTTGCTTGCACGTGATTCTCCCTATGTTAGATCTTTCGGTTGACCGTGTTAGATTTTTTTCATATGCTAGCCATACTTCATGATATATCTTTTCTAGTATTATGACATGTGTATCTTTTGTATTCTAATTTTCATTTACTGAAAAATTTTGAAAAATACAAAAGATTTTCTATTTTTTTAAGAAAAAAATTAGAAACCCAAAAAGATTTTATTTTGATAAACTTTATTGAAAAACACAAAAATATTTTTGTATTTATTTTTACACCATATATGGATGGACATTTAGAATGACCAAGTCACAATATCATTCCATTATCCATGTGACATTTTGATAGTGTTTTGAGACACATCATCATTTCATTTTGTGTTTTATAATGTTTGGAGTCATTAAGATGTGATTAGCTATTACTTTCTACATGTTTGACTCATAGTCTCCTTTAATGCACACATGCACAGATTTATTTGAGTATTATACATGTCTATCACATGTTGGTCAAAGTTTTTTCATCTCAATCTTGTCTTTAAAATTAACCGAATGCGATAAAATGAGATAATGAAAGTAGTGCATGTATAAGAACCGTTGCCCGTGAGAGTTTGTTTATTATTGAAAAAAAATGATGAGTGAACACGGGAAAGGGCTACGAGGGGAAAATGAACTCGTCGTGAAAGCCACCGTTCGAAAAGATCCCTAGTAAAAATTAAGGCATTAAAATGATGATATTTTCCAAAAAGGAGACAATAGGAAATCTCTTAACGAGAATTTAGAACATCATTAGAAAAAGATTTATTAATTATGAGGGAGTTTTGTTGGAAATAAAACAACGATTTTGCACATCCTGAAAGAGTCTCGAAAAAGCATTACATAGTTTTAGATGTTATTGGAGTGGAAATCATTTTAGGTTTTGATTTGTTGATTAGATTGAGTCGATATCATATAAATTCAACAATTTTTGCACCTAAGGATGATTTTAAGTTCATTCGTTAGAAGTATCCATATTCATCGTGCAAATATGTTATGATTGTTTGAGTTGATTCTCCTATCGAAATTGTTCACACCAATTCATTTATGCGTTCATGATTTTGTTATCTTTGTGTTAGTTCATGTTGTTCTTGTTTTTGTAAATTATTTTTGCTTGAAATTTTTTAAAAAATCAAAAATAGTTTGTGAAACCTTTCAAGCTTATCCTTGCATGAGATTATTTGATATATGTTTGTGATGATTTTCTATGCTTCTTGCGGCACACCCTACATACACCTATTTTAATTGATCGACATACAAAACATTTCTTGATAACAAGTATAAACTTATAAATGATCCAATTAATGCAAAGGTGAATCTGGGTTAAGCAAAAGTGGAAAGACTTGATTTCTTCAAACAAATTGATACCTTCTTTCTTGGAGAGAACAAAGCGAATTGAAGCTAATTAGGTTAATTCTTCCAAAAATTCTTGGATAGAATGAAGCTATCATGAAGACACGCACATGAACACAATGTTTTGATGTTTTATGTTTAAACATCAAAACATAAAGTCAAAATATATTCATATAAATTATTTTTTTTTATCAAAACACACAATCAAATCATTCATTCAATATTCGAGTTATTTCAGCACATGAATTATACAATTACAATGATTTAATTAAATCGAAACCAAATACAAACACCTATTATAATTGACCAACAAGCAAAATATTTATTGATAACAAGTATAAACTTGCAAATTATCAAATTAATGCAAAGGTAAATCTAAGTTAAAAAAAGTGGAACGAATTGATTTCTTCGAACGAATTGATACCTTCTTTCTTGGAGAGAATAAAGCTGATTGACGCTAATTAGGTCAATTCTTCAAAAAATTCTTGGAGAGAACAAAGCTGTTTGATACAAGTGGAAAGAAAAAAGAAAAGATCCTAGCTTATTGGAAAATCTGCTAATCTCTAATTAGGTAAATGATAACAAAATGAATGAAATGACTGAAAAAGGTATTCATATGGACCTAGTCGTTTAAAATTTGTTTGACCCGATTAAAAAGTCCTAGATGTATAGTCAAGAGGCTACATCGTAAAAACCTATTTTTTATGGTACAAGCAATGCAATTTTTTTTACAGAAAGATTGAAAGGATGACAAATGACTCAATAAAATTTCATGACAAGCTAGAGTATCAAAAACGCATATAAAAATAGCCAAAAAACTCACTTTACATCTTTTTAATCATTCCTATAACAAATAGACAAGGCAACCGGTCGTGTCGAATTTTTTTCGCGTTCGAATATTATATAATTGTATCTAAACAGGTGACTTTTTGTTGTCTGAAAAAACCATATTCAAACCTGAACGGTTATCTTAACGTGTCATGTTCACCCGTTATTACCCATTAAGATAATAAATAATTTTGAATCGTATATGGGTTAGTACATTAACCCAATATTAAACATGATTGAACCTATTTATTCATTACATTACAAAAGTTGCATAAAGTAATATTCACTAACATTAAGCTATATAAACTATTACGAACACCTAACAATATTTCTTATTTACTAAAATGAATGGATCTTTACAGATCTTAACGTGTAATAACGGATAAAGGGGATAAACACTAACCCAGCCTGTTAACTATCGCGTTTTATCAGGTTGATACTGATATAATCCAGAACCATTAAGGATTGATTCATTAAATTATAACTTCGTGTCGGTTCGTGTCATATTACATTTTGACATGTATTATATATATAACTAGCATGAAGCCCGTGTGATGCAAGAAGGATTTGTAAAAGAATATATCACCAACATGTTGTTTTTACATTATCTCGATCGATGAAACATAAATCATTTTGGGTTTAATTTCTCACATTTCACAAAAATACGAAGTGGAATACATAAATGAAAATTTACTAATAAATAGTTACTCATTGAGACAAAAGAACATTTGCATCACAACATATTAATATGTAGATATGTGAAAAACAATTACAAAAAGAATAATATTATCACTGATGCCATTGAACTCAACCTAAGTATATTTTTTGCTAAAATATAAAAAAGGAAGAATCTATTAGAAATACAAAATTTAAATCTGCAAGTACCCAAAACAGGAATAAATGGAGTCGATGAGACAAATATTGTGAATTAAGAAGAACATCCATACATAAATACCTACCTAAACATTCCTACATAAAATTCTATTGCAAATTACGAGCAAAAGACAAATCTCCCATTTCCACATTAGTGTCATTATACGAAATCCCCTATAAGTTGTGAACCAAGCACTTGATCAAATGCAGTAGAATTGAATTTCAAAATACCACTACACTAAAACTGTCGGATTTTCACGACCATTGACCGTGACAAGTCTGGGGGTGACAAATTTTGTTATCACGAACTTGTCACGGTCATTGATCGTGACAAGTTCGGTCTTTGACCTTGACAAGGTTTGTCACGGTCAATGATCGTGATAAAAACACGTTTTTTTTATCACGGTCAATGACTGTGACAAGTCTAGATGGTTGAAAGCTTACAATTTGACCTTTTTGGTGTAGTGTACATGGTCACAAAACCATAAAATATGTTAGATTAACAACACTTTTACCATTTGAAGCCATTCCAAAGAAATTCACATTTGTTGAAAATTAAAAAATAAAAAGAAAAAAGAAAAAATCCTCTAGGAGTAAGAGACAATGACATTCATTGTCATTATATGCTAACGCGTTTACTTCAAATCTAATAATGACTCAGTGAAATAATACCTTCCGAACGGAGATTTACGCATTGAGAGATTTTTCGACAGCTTAATTTATGGATCCGACTGACAATTACTACGTATTTGGGCATTGTTTCGAAGCGGATAGAACAACACGACATCAGTGGAAGATGAAGAAAGATGAGCAGGAAATCCTGAAATGTTTTCATTCCATGTTTCATAAAATCTTAATATTAATTTCATGATATGATTAATTATTTATAATCGTATCTATTGGAATTGTGTTTTTGATATAAAATGAATCCCAATTAATTTTGCAATTCCAATTCCTTTCCATTTATGATTTATAAGATTATTGAATCAATCACCCAGTATAAGTAAACATGATCATTTTAGGTTTTCAATAATTGTAGACTTGTAAATCTAGAGCCAGAAAACCTTATGCTGATATTACCTTTTTACACTGGTATTGTAATTAACTAAAACTACATTATTAAGCACAACTTCTTCGCTAAAAAATAGGAAAAAAACTTAATAACAGTTTAACATATAAAAAACACACAAACATGATATTTGATTACAATATTTTACATTAGTCTCATTATAAATAACAAATTCTCTCCTAAAATTCTGTGATGAGAGTAATTTTTATTTACAAAATGGTTAGAGGGTGGCAAAGAGTGAAAGAGATAGCGAGGGAAGGAGGGTTTATATAAGAGATTGGAGAGGTTCAATTTTTCTCTTTCAACCACCCTTATAGGACTAAAACACATCCATTTTGTCATGTTCCAAGTGTGTTAAATAACCAAGTAACTTCTTCTCAAACATAAACCATAAAATATGCATTTATAACATGTCGTAAACTTTATCAAACTTCTAGAAATTTTGGGGACCCAATCTCGAGTGACTGTAGAAGAGGAGATACTTTATAATGGCAAATAATCAAATACGTATAGAACAAAAAATTAAAAGTTTTTCTAATATCCTGAGACCTAAGTTTGAAACGGACCTTCCAGGCACCTAAAATTCAACAATTGCTCTTATTTGATCCGTCAACAATGCATCATAAATGATTTCCTAATGCATTCCATTAGTAAAACAATGGAACGAAAAATTGTACATGTTGTTGGCCTACCTGCAAATAAAAGCAATGTTATTAACATGTGGTGGCAATAGAAAATAAGCAAACCCAGAGAAAGAGAACAAATTACATAAAAATAAATGCAAAGTGAAAATATTCTATCTCCTTTTCCTTTCTCATCTTTTCTTAGCAACCAAACATAGAGAAAATTCAAACAGTAAAAAACAAAAGATGAAAAACAACACATAACATATGTTCCACCCTAAAAAATAAAACCAACATATGGCAAATGAAGATTTTGTAGATGGAAAATTTGTTAAACAATGAATGAAAAATAAGTTTATATTTTCTATTAAACCAAATGGTGAAATATATAACAATCAAAGAGATGAAAACTCATTGTAAATGTAGTTGTAAGTAAAATTTTTAAAAACTTAATTATACAACAATTCTTAGCCCAAAACCAAGTACTCCCAAAATCAAATCATACAAAAGTTGGCAGAACCAAAACCATCATCCTAGTAAACATTTAACTTATTTCACAAACTCACAACCAATTACCCCCAAACCAAGCCATACTAAATCGATAAGTGTGATATTACTTGAGTTGACCGTAACTAACAACAAAATTGTATACCTGGAAATACATAAATAATCATGTCCTACCGCTATATATTATATATGTGCATATTAATCATTGGTAGTAAGTAAATAAGAAAACAAAAACAAATCAATTAATTTGGGAAATGCACAAAGTTTAAGTCTAAAGTACTACATTGAGTTATAATTTACTTGGGATTAAGTTTGCTTAATAGACTTAAATATTTTCTTATTAAACTGCCATATATAAGGAGTGTGTGACACCCCGCTTAAAATAATAACGGGTGGCCAGCCCTATACTACATTAAATCAGGAATCTCAGATGGCTCAGTCTCAGCACCAACATACTGTATAATAACAGATAAGGCTAACTACCCGAAATCATATCAGCGAGATGCCAAAATTTAATAGAACATGCCACGGACAACAAACCAACAATATAAATATCTAGCAAAGGTAACTTCTACACCAGTACCATGATCAAAGAAATGCTAGAATAAAATGAACTGAGTACATACAAGGAAAAAAAATACCCGAATAAGCTGTCGGGTCACAGATAGTACAATAACCATAGGAAAGAAATATAAACAGCTATAAATAACTCTTGGGTGTAAACCCGATGTACAACATGAATCCTATCTAGATTTACAAAGAGATAGGAAGAGACTACAATCTAGGTCCCGCAACAGTCTGCACCTGTTACGGCTCCCAAGACTCTGGATAGAAAAGCATCCGACATCCATGCGGTAGGACACCTGTAGTAATATATACATATAGCAGGAGAGATATATAAACGGGTCAGAACCCGAGGTGTGAAAATGTTCAGCAAGTGTGTTAACCGTGCATAATAAATATCAATCCATTATTTCATAATTAAAGTGGAGTCGCACTTTCGTGAAACCCCAAACTCACCTCTCATCTAACAGCCCGCACCTATTCGCGTCCTGGAATCTTAATTAAGTTACCCCACCCATAAGGACAACCTACCTTACAATAGGCACGACCTATACCCGCAAGACCTGCCATTCTAACATAACCCAAGAATCCTTCCCATTCTAATCACACTTAATTACATTTACACATATATGCCTTACTAGGCTTAGATTCCAATTTATTAACTTACACCAGTTATAAGTCTTAATACGTTACACATTAACATTAGGCTTCAATATAATAATTTATTCTCTAAATAACATGCATACAATTTAATAAGGACAAAGCTTCTCTCCACTCTCAACATTGCACTACGTTTCGTGCGTGGGGCGTCTCGCAAAGAGAAATCCAAACAAGGAACCCCCCGATACACTACTCCTTGACAATGTTGATCGTAGGGATCCTTTATGTCATCCACACAAATCATACTACTGACACATACAAGTACAAAGGACAAAAATTCTCTCTACTCTCAATATTGCACAACGTTTCGTGCGTGGGGCATCTCGCAAAGCAAAATCCAAATAAGGAACCCCTCCGATACACTACTCCTTGACAATGTTGATCGTAGGGATCCATTATGTCATCCATACAAATCATACTACTAATACAACTATTTAATCATAGAATACCATCTCTAAATACTCAATTTAATCTCTATTGAAATCCTTGGGTCGACATAACCGCAAATGTCTCTAAATACGATACTTCGACCCCAATAAAATAGTACACCAAAATCACCCAAGATGTACATCATCGAAAATCCATATCCTGTTCACCTATAGGATATACAACTATATATATATATATATATATATATATATATATATATATATATATATATATATATATATATAGTCTGAATATATATATACAATTATTCATTCCTATAAGCAAGCATACATATCACACATAATGTACACTATGCAATTTACATAACATAACCGGCTATAGGATGCCAAAATACTGCACCATGCTATCATCTTCCAGGAATTTCTCACTTTCTCTCGGGGTGACCATCTATCGGACTATTTTCTCATCGCCATGGCGACAAAATCAATCATAACGTATGGGAAGCGGTCATAGTTCCTAACCGGTAGGTGAGAACGACCCATGACCAAGACTTCTCACCCCCAAAATATAAAATCATACAAATAAATAAAATGGACGACTATGACCTGGGGAATATCCACACCCTGCTCCTCAAGCCAGAGTGCTCACCCTCATCACGCACTTCCCATGATAGCATGTGCCTGGTATGCTTTACACCACAAGCATATATATCATTCACATACACAATATATATACATCCATATGATCGCATCATATAATTAAACCATCACGCACGGTATATATATTCACACCATGAGTACATACATATATACATATTCACACACACATATATATATATATATATATACACCAGCTCTCATTCGTATGTATGAAATTTATAAACTCGACTATACGTGTGTATAATCCTCTTTATTCTTGTCGTCGTCCCGAACGTAGTTAATTTAATTCCTTATATAAATACGATCCCTCACTTGAAGTATATTCATCCGTTTCCCCTAAGGTTGACTATCGGACACCTCTTAGATGAATGACCCCCTCTCCACAACTATAACAATGTTCTTTGAAGATTCCATTATAGACCCTTAACAACTGGGCCACTGCTTTCCCTTTATGTTGCTTCCACGACTAATAGTCTCCCTATCGATCCTCACATTGTGCTTGTTGGCCCTCTCGACGACAAAATTTATTTACTTCATTAAATCCACCAGTTTCTCCCCAAGTAAACTCAATCCATTTGTCTGTAGTTGATGAGTGCATAATTTTGTATGAATTATGACCAAATCTATACGTTGTTAGTCATGTTGTATCACAAATAATGAACTTTTAGAGTTATTTTTTTATAATTTTAAAGAAAAATGCAAATTTGAAAAGAGTTCTAATTAAAAATGCATTTGTAATGACCCTAGGGGGTAAAATTATAATTTTAGAAATTTTATGGTCCTAAAAATAATTTTTAAAGTTCTCTTTGAAATTTTGTCGAATTCCGAGTTAAAATGAGTAAATTATAAATTCAGGAGCTAAGATGCAAAGAGGGGTAATTCTGAAATTTCCAAAACGTTTATGGCCTAAAATTTAAATTAATTATTTTTATTTTTCATTTTTACAGGTAACCTGGGAGTTTAGACAACAAAGGAGTTGATGTGCAAAAATTGTTATGACACACGACGACACGACACAGTTGACTCAGTTGTACTAAATGATTTTTATAAAATCGCTCGAGCGTTCGTTGAGACCATGTCATAGATTTTCGAAAAGGTCTTTAAAAGACTCACAACTTTGAAGTTCGGGCAAAAATGAGATTTTGAAGTTTGATGGGTCAAAAATGCGATTAAAGATGGTGGTGTGAATAGTGGCATGAATAATGACGAAAATTGGGGATAATGATTAAAAAAAATTCAATTGTTTTCAACTCTTGTTAAGATCACGTGAGATATTTATAAACGCAAATACAACCAATTAAAAGAGTTTCACCACAATGCAAATACCTCACCTTATGGCCTGTAAAAAAACACACCGGGGCTCCTAATTTTTAGATAATTTTTTAGACATAATTTTTGGAGAGCAAATTTTGAGAGAATTTATAATTTTTGAGGGCCATGAGTTGTACTTTTGTGGGAAGGATTTTGTCAAGCTTAATTGTAAGGGACAAGTATTTTAAGTTTGCAATATTAATGAAAATTCTTATTCATTCTTGCAATTTTATTATGTCTTTGATCATGTTAGTGTAAATTCTCTACTAGGTCTAGGTGAAGTTTATCATGCTTGATTAGTATTTCGTAGTTAGTTCGGTCGGGGGTATGGAATCCCAATCCATTTTAGTTTGTCATACTTTAGTTGTTATGTGGAAGCCCAATACCTTGCACATTTCCCAACGCCTTCTCCCTTTTCTTCTCCTATTTAGGCCTGATGGTTGTGATAAAGCATTGTCAACCAGAATCTTTATTTCAACGTATATCCATTACCCTCTGACCGATAGTGCATTTGAGCTTTTGATTGTAGGTAGATGGGACTCCCTTCGTTGTATCGATCCATCCTCGTCCAAAGATCACATTGTATGGTGATTCGTTGTCCATGACTAGAAAGCCAATAAACTTTAATATACTCCTAGTTCGTTTCGGAAACACAACTTTCCTTAGTAGCATGTGTGATTAGTGTCAAATATAACATTTTATTACTCGTTCGATTGTGCAATATTGCAGTCACACACTCGTTAAACTAAGATTTTATACTCATTTACGGTGTAACCTTAAATACTCATGGATTTTGCAAGATTTATTTAAGTATTTACAAGGTTTACGTTGCTAATGGTGAAATTGGGAAGAAATCGGAGCAAGAAACATTCATGTACGCACTTTTGGGGAAAAAATGATAAATACACAGGACCAATATCGAACTCGGACCATTCACGAAAGTTTCCAACCTTGAATCAAAGAATGTCTGGGTTCAAATGACTTGTCAATCCAATCTTAAAGGCATAAATTATAACCGTGTAAAGTTTGACCCAAAAGAAAGTCAAAAGTCAAAATCACGGGTCAACCTCAAAATCAGACCCCATGACCCGAACACTGTTGAAATATTGTTGACTCTGAAATGCGGGTCACGTCGGTTCTTGCGGTGCGCGAATCGGAGGCCGTATGAATAAGTTATGAAGTTTAGGGGGTTTAATTACAAATATGGAAACTTGGGTCTAAATAAGGGTTATATATTTCAGGTTGTAATACTATTATTGAAACTATGACTGGCACACTAGTTAAAGAGAGACAGGGTTTTGGGGGAGACTCAGGTTCGAGTCCCCCCCAGTCCCAATCTTTATTTTTAATTCACAATTTAATCCAGCAGTCAGCAAAGCACAATGTGGTGGCGCGATTCGATGATCATAGGCGCGCCATGTGGCAACCCAATCCCTCAACCTATAATCTTTTCATGCCATGTGCATCTTCCCCCTCCCTTCTCTAGCACACACCATGTGCGTGTGTCACCAACTGCCCTCTGATTAAGGGTGAAAAAAAGCGTCGCGTCAAAATGCTAATCGTTGAATTCGTTTCACCGCGTTAATACAAAAACCTAAATTACGACTGCACTTGCGATATAAGTATAACAGTAAGTCGGGTATCGAGAATCCACAGAGAATGTTGTATAGATTTTAATTGATTTATTATTTCAAGAATAAAAATGTAAAAGGTGATATGGTTTAAAAGAAAGAAAAGGAAAAATAATTAAGTTAGTTAAGTCTAAACTAGAATTAATAAAACGATAGTCGGGATTGCGTACCCGCCGTGAGCTAAACAACTAATAATTAGAATTTCGGTTCGAAAATATTTAACCGAGCATTTTTAATTAATCATGAACATCACGCAAGAAGAAATTTAACTCAAAGTTGCGAGATAAAACATTTAATCAAAAATGGTCACACGCGTCTTAAATTCGGGTTATCGCTATAAACACTAACGTTGCGTGACAAAGAAAGTTAAACGTATAATAAACCAATTTTAATATGCGAGGTTTCAATTAAATGTAATTTTACACAAAACCTAATTTTAGGAGCTCGACACCCATCAATGGTAGACAAACGAAACAAACCCTATTTAACTACTCACTACACATAATTAAATTAATTAAACAACTAATTAATAAATAAAACAAAAAATAAATAAAATACACTAATTTATCTAGGCATAGAAATTAAATAAGCAAAGCATGAAAAATTACACTACAAAGAAATAATAAGAGGGAAGAGACAATAAAGACTAGAGTTCTTACATTAACGAGTATTACCCAATGAAAATGGGGGAGTGGGAAACTCCAACAAAACATCCCCAAAGTGTTCTCTAACCCTAACCTAAGACAAAATGAAGATATCTCCAAAAAATAACTAAGTGTACTATTTATAGTAAGTGGGAAAAAGAAAAGAAAAAAAAAGGAAAAAGAAAAAGGAAGGAAAAAGAAGCAGCAAAAACTCGAACAAAAAAGGGGAGAATTGATTCGCCAAAAATGCGAATCGATTCGTTGCTGAGAATTTCGACACTGTCTCGTAGCGAATCGATTCGCATTTTTGGCGAATCGATTCGCACCTGTAGGCACAAAATCAATTCTTCCAACAAAAGAAACAAGGGCTTCCATGGTAGCCATAACCCAAGTCGCAAAAACCCAACACCATAGCTGAACCGAGAACACTATAGCTATGAGACCCGCTGCCATGATCGTGTGTAAGCCGAGACCCACTCATGAATGGCCAAGGCCAAAACTTCCATGAAAATGGTAAAACCCATATCCAAAAATGCCAACAACCTCTATAAATGGCCAAAGCCATAATATGGGTAAACCCGAAACCCATATCCGTGTCCCAAATGTAATATACATTCAAAATCCATACTCAATTTCGGACGAAAGGCTTCAATTTTGGGAAAAAGCAAAACCCGACCCAAACCCAAAAATCGCCATCTCCAATTTGAGTTTGCTGCAAAAATGAAAGAGAAGGGGACATGGAGGTCATTAAACGAAATGTTAATATAGTAATATAATAATACATATAATTAACTTATAATTCTTCCCCGATCAAAGGTCCGTGTTTTCTTCCTTCGGACTCCGATTCAAGCACCATTCGCGGACACGTGAAGCTTGGCTATAGGGATACAATTTCTGTGAATATTTCGGGCAAAAATCCCGGAGTGTGAAATTACGAAAATGCCCCTGAACGTGCGACCTCTTACGGAACTTAATCGGAACGCGAAGAAACTTCACACTAAGCACCGTAACACCTATAAAGGCTCAATAATACCTCAAATAAAGTATCGTATAAAATGAAGGTTGTCTAATTAATGAGCATAAATATAGCAATTACGGTACCCGAGGGGGATAAAAATACATAAATTAACGGGTGAAAAATGCAATATTTTTGACGTATCACCCTCCTTTCCTTTCTTTCCACGAGCGATGGCCTTTCCCCCCTTTTTCGTTGGATCTTTGGAGAGAATTCCTTTTGCCCAACTATTTGGTTTGAAACAAAAGATTAAAAAATTGTTCCTTTTGCTCCCTTTTTATTCTCCCCATCAACCACCTTCCAAAATTAAAGATTATACTCCCATTTACTTAGAGATTCCTTCACCCTTTACTTTCTGCTTCTCCCAAGATACTTGTCCCTTTTTGTTTGTTTCTTTTTCCTTTTCTTTTATTTATTTTATATCTCTACCCCCATCCAACAACCAGATGCCTATAACCCCATTTCCTTATGTTTTACTCCTTTTCCAATCTTTCTCCTTTTAACCTAATCCTCCACTTGCCCATGTGTTTGTCTTACACAATGTTTAATAAAAGAGTATATACCAATTTTCACCTATAAATAGAGACTCATACACCATCTATAGAGGCATCTGATATCGACCGAATTTTTAGAGTAGCGTATTATGGTTAATTTTTAATTGTAGTTTTTAATTTAAATACATCCATAATCGATTGTTCTCTTAGTTATTTGCTTTCTATAATTAGTTATTTGCACTCTAAAATTAGTTAAATGCTTTCATAATTAGTTGCTCACATTAAAAATCATTTTCTTCCTTTCAAATTTATCTCACACACTGTTTTGTTAAATTATTTAAAAATGCTTTATAGGTAATTAAATTAGGTTAAGATTAATGAACTCATCTTGGGTGTGTAGTTGCTTCGCACTAGTATGATGGTATAGACAAACGGGTTGATTATTTTTGAAATTACACCTAGGGACCTTAATGTGGTATATCATGTATGCACCATATTTGCGACATTGCATGTGTAATTTGGGGAATATTGTTAACGCCAAACTCATTTTTAGACTTTTATGAAAATTTCATAATTGTTTAAATGAGTATTAATGACGTTTAACATCTATTTTATTATGTAACTATTTATTCTATGTATTCCGAGGTGCGAGATTAATTCTCAACCTATAATTTTTATATTTGTAAATTAATTTAGTTTTAAATATTCACCTCGATTAATTATGGTGTTAAAACATTGAAAACCCAAAAATCATCTATTACACTTTATTTTAATGTAATATATCAAATTAAATTTTAAATGACATTCTCTGTGGATTCGGTACTCGAACTCTCCACTATACATATAAAACATGTGTAGTTAAAGTTTAGGTTTTTTGTATTGAGGTGAAAAATTGACGACAACGACAAGCGTATTTACATGATGCTTGATTTTCACCCCTTGTCAATTATCGTTATCCCACAAATCCGACCCAAGGGAAGGTCGCCACCATAGATCTTCCATTTGAAAGTTAATCTAGTTGAATAACTTGAGGTACATTACTTTTGAAAAGCTTCCACGTTTCACTAGTAGCATATCCACATCATAGTTAGCAATCCTGAGTGTGATTACTAGTGCGTCATGATGCGGAGTCCTAAATCGGATCGGGCCTTATTCAATAAAGACGATGCGCTTGGAATAATCTGTATCCTCTAGTCAAGGACATTTTCCATAGTGAGCTTGGACAGATCAATCTGGAAGGCCTCCACTACTATAGTGATTTTCTCCAATTCCATTTTTAGTGCATTCCCTTTAATATGGTTAGGTTTTGAGGATTTGTGGAAGACTGGAAACTCTTGTCCCAACACATATCTTTTAGGAAATTATATATCTTTTTGTCACGCTCTGTAGGACCTTTATAGTTCTTTTTCTCGATGAAAGCATCCATGTGTCCTTCTTGGGTGAGATCTTCTAGGTGTGACTTAAGAGTTTTGCAATTCTCTACCTTGTACCCGTGCTCCTTATGGTAAAAGCATCTTAGGGATGAACTTTTCTTGGAAGGGTATCATTTCATCTTCCTCGACCACTTGAAATATTGTTGATCTTTGATCTTAGTTAAGATATTGAATATTGGTTCATTAAAAATGGTGTTAATGGCGCAATGAGCTTTGTTTGGATCTAACTTCTCGTATTCCTTTGATCTGTCGTTCTGCTTCTTGCCTTCTTTTTTGGGAATAACCTCCTTATCTCCATTTTTATGTACTTTTGGTCGACTTTAGTCCTGGTTTGTGCCTGTGACCATATCCTCGACTTTGGCATATTTTTCAATTCTGGACATTTGTTCGACAGTGATAGCTTCCTTTTTGGTGAGGGATTGGTACAATATGGAGTTATTCGACAAGATGATCTTAAATGAGGCTCCATTACTTATTCGGTGCAGTCTTCCACAAAGTTATAAATCTCCCAATATCACCTAACATGTTCACACAAGGGTTTCTAAGGATTTTTCTTCATCATAAGGAGCGAATCCATCCTCTTCAGACATCTATTGTTGGAAATGAACCTTGTGGTAAAAGATTTTGTGAGCTATTTAAAGCTAGTGATGGACCCGTGTAATATTATCTTGAACTATTTTTATTCTACACCAACCAAGCTCGAAGAAAAGACCCGACACATCAGAGGCTCACTGTTGTTCCAAAGGTTATAGCTTGGCGGTACTTATAAGTATGGTCGGTGGGATTAGTCTTCCCATCGTATGTCTTAAATCTAGGCACGATGAACTTCTTTGGAGGCTTAAAATCTTTAATTGACCAGGTGAAAGATGACTTCATTTGACAAATGAGGGATCTTCTTACTAATTTATTAGTCTGCCTAGATCTTCGATGAGAAGGGTAGTTATTCACCTCCATTTGTATACGATTACAAAGGTCTTCCTTGTTGTGATGATTATTAGCATATCTCTTATTTCTAGTGATCACCTTTGGTAAGAATGATATGGGTTGATTCGCAAACTCCTTTCTTGACTGCGAGTTCTACTTGCCTGAGGGATGGGGGAGTGGCCGAGCTCTTGGTGCTTTCTTTTGTCCTTTTAGATTTCTTATTATATCCTATCGAGATTTTATTGGAAGCAAGTGTTCTCTTCCTAGTGGTGGCATGCGCCTACCTCCTCCTCGCAAAGATGCTACTCGTTAGCATCTAAAAGCTGCATTATTTGATTAGATCGTGCTGGCTCATTATTTTACATCGTTTTCTCCTCGTGTGGACCATAGTAGGAGATGGAGGTGTTCTGGCTTTGGTTGGGTCTGATCATATACTTGATCCTGGGAGGGAATTATTCATTACAGTCTTCTTGATGATCATCATGAGATGGTGAGTTCTCATAGTGTAAATGAGATGTGATTGTTATTATCTGGTAAGGTTGAGTAAGGAAACTTGTTTTCCACGGGTGGAGCCAATTATAGATGGTAAAATCCTACTAGTGATTCAAAACCAAAACAATCGAATATAATAAGTAAATTATGAACACACATACACACAGAGGAACAAGAACTACATGGTTCAACACTGTGCCTACATCCATGAGAGGTTCCTATTTTCTATTAGCAGAGCTTCAATGCTCATAGTTACATTCCCCTTTTCTCTGGGATTTAGGTCTACATTTGTAGGAAAAAGTAATTGAGTCATAAGGAACCCAATCAATGTGATAATTATCCTCAGCTTGATCGGTCGTATCTTCTCCCTTGATTCTCATAGTTCGGTTAGTTCTAGCATTCATTAACTTTGTGAATGAGGATGATTAAATGGATCAAGGGGGCACGTGTCCTCCTTTCACTTGTGGCGGATTATTTCCCTCATAATAACATTTTAAATATGTTGGACCAAAGAAAAATTTACACATAATATAATTTCACACTAAATCAACAAATATACTTCTATTATAGATACTCAAAGATAATACTTCTTTCATAAAAAATGCAGTATTGACATAATATAATAAGTAAGAATCCACATATAATGTAGCTGTGAGCGAGTAATTCACACTTTTCAATTGAAATTAAAATAAAAGTGTTTAACTTTTGATTAATATGAATTTAACTTCATTTTCAAAACAAATATTACATTCACCAAAACATAGTCTTAAGATAATATCACAAATTTATAGAATATTTTATAAAAATACTTAAAAAAATTATTTAATTGATTATAAAATATACTATAAAATAAAACTATTCCCTACTAAAATTCTTTTCCTAACTTTATATTATTATTAAACAAAGTATGTGAGTTAAAACGCTGCTGCTGCTAACCGACTTCATGGGGTAATAAACCCTAGCCACCGCCGACCCCAAATCAAACCTACCAACTACATCCCTGATGTCCAACCATACCCCTGAACCTTACCTATCCCTCCCCTTGCTTCTCCCACCACCTGAACCACCAACTACAATACCCATGGTACCTGGTACAAAATCGCTCTTACCGGCAGAAGCATTCCCCCACCCGCCCCAAACTACCCGACCCAACTCTGTGCTGCTGCCCTCGTATAATGACAAATTGATTAACTTCCCTCCCACGATTTTGACTACCATCGGGGCTGAACTTACTGGAACCCCCGTTCATGCCCAACCCAACACAGCTCTTAGTTTATTCCCTTCTTGGGATATAGATCCATTTGTTGATGATTACGACTCGGAGGATGAAACCTTGAATGATGACATGAATCTGGACAGTATTCCTACCGTGACCATTTTGAATCAGGAACTTCAAATCCTCAGAAAAAAAGGCAATCGTCCCTCATCATAAAATTTTTGGGTAAGTTTTTATCTTTCCAAAAACTTGCACTTCGTCTATCACGCTTGTGGAAACTACAAAATGGCATTTTTATTACGGACTTGGGAAATAACTTTTTCCTTGTTAAATTTTCTTCCCAAAAAGATTACACCTCTGCCATCTCTGGAGGTCCATGGTTTCTATAGGATCATTATATATCGGTTCAAAGATGGCAAAAGAATTTTTTCCCATCTACAACAACTATTAAACATATGAGTTTATGGTTTCAAATTCACGAATTTTTAGTGGAATACTATGATATCAATATTATACATCGTATCTCTGCGTCCTTGGGAAAACAACTCAAGATTGATATCCATACTGAGTCAGTGGGAAGGTCTAGGTACGCTCGAATTTGTGTGGAATTTAACATTGAAAAACTTCTACCATAGAAAATGAAGATTGGTCGAATACTCCGTTCTTTGGGGTATGAATTAAAAGCTGAGATTTGTTTCTCATGTGGGATTGTCGGTCATAATCTTCACAACTGTTATCGTAAGAAACTTTCCACTACATCTTCTTCTGACTCACCTCCTCTAGAGCCACAATGGTGTATTATTACACGGCGTCCTCCGCACCGTCGAGCTCGTGCTTCGAAGATGGAAACCATAACTAATTCTATATAATCTACTGGCCGCTTTGAACCAACTATTCTAGTACTTGATAATGGTTTGTCTGAGCCACATCCCAATAAGAAACGTATTTGGAAACCAAAACATGGTATGCTGCCACCCACTTTTTAGGGACACAATGATGAGTTCATTGCCCACCATGAAGAGAGCCCCCTATCAACCCCTATGGTTCAACTCCACTCCAACAGCGTAGGAATATCAGAATGTATCGCAAAGCCTCTGACTCCCTCATCCATCATGATATCCCAAGATATTGAAGATTCCACCATGTGTATCCCACCATCTACTATTTAGGAACCCTGTCCATCTATTTGTGAAGGATTTGTTTTCCCAGCTTCGTCAGCCTCTCCTTATGTTTCTGCTTTAATGCCTGTCGTTGTACCTACTTTTCCTCAGACCTTACCTTCACAGGACCAACAAACCGGAGTACTTAACCACTGAGAGCAAAAAATAACACACATCCCAACCCATGACCCTATACCCTCACCTCCTGAACTGACCTTACCACCAGGTTTTGAATTTTTTGCCCCACGGTCTCCCACATCCACTGCTCAACAGCTTCTGAAGTGCCCTAACCTGTAGGGGCCAAACTCAACAACCAAATCAGTAGTGCACACCCAAAAGAGCTAGGCTTATTCAAGAAGGGTTAGACGCCTTAATACTCCATCCTCTTCTTCAAGCACTAAATGCCTCTCACCCCCCAATCCTAAGAACCCACGTACCTTTCGTAGCCACAAAACTCAGGGTCCAGTTGACCACAAACATAGCATTGATTTAAATGCTTCACATTCACCCCTCCTCAAATGATGAATATTATCTGCTCAACCCCAGCCCCCTAAACGAATTTATATACAGCGGTCTGGGGTGCACCTGAAGGAGAACTCACCCATATCTGCATCTCGTAAAGATTCTACTTTGGAATGCTAGAGGGGCTGGTAGCCCAAATTTTGACACAAAAATTATGATGTTTATTCGTTCACATCAACCTCACATATTGGTTATCCTAGACAATCAAATGGATGCTCAAATATCCACTCGTGAGATTCATCATTTACCTTACCACAATCATGTCGTTTCTCCGGCTATAGGTCAATCAGGTGGGATTTGGGTGCTTTGGGTAGACGGTCTGATCGTTGCTCATGACATTGTCATTTCCAGTCGCTTCATTCATATACTCCTTGAACATGACCCTGCGGAGGATCCTTTTGAGTTTACAACTGTTTACATGCTACCCCGTCCTACTGAGCAAACTCAGGTATGGAACTCCCTTCACCAAATCCACACTTTTATCTAACATCCTTGGCTTCTTTTGGGAGATTTTAATGCTATTTTAGGTCAACATGAAAAATGAGGGGGGAGTCCTTTTCAATCTATGCATGCCTGTTATCTTAAGTATTTTATGCATGCATGCCATATCCAAGATCTAAGGTTTACTGGGACTACTTTCACCTGGAAAACTAATAGTGTTCTCGGTCACCATGTTAGAGAGAGACTTGATCGGGGACTTGGTAATGAGCATTGGATGTCCTTGTACCCCACTACTGTACCCCACTACTGGGTCTCGCCTTCCAAATGCTGGGTCTGACCATTGTTCATTATTGTTAGACACTCAGCCTTATCTCTCCACACTTCCAGCGCGATTTATCTACTGCCCTGAGTGGGCATCGTATCTGTATTTTACTAATCTTTTACACTACCACTGGAATATTTCGAACCAGGGATCCCATTCTTTCTCCTTTTTGTGTAAGGTTCAGTCCTTTAGTAGGGCTGCTCGGCGTTGGAAGCAAACTACTTTTGGGAATATGTCTCATTCTATATCTTCTTTCAAACAGGCTCTTCATAACCTCCGAATGTGTATTAACACTAATCCAGACCCACTGTTGGTTTTCCGAGAGAACCACTTATAATCTCAGCTTATGCACTGTATGAATTTAGAACGCCAATACTGGTGTAATAACAATAAGAATAAGAATAAGTGGTTGCTCGATGGGGACAAAAATACTAAATATTTCCATGCTTCGGTCATGCAAAATCGACGTAATAATTCGATTTTTGCTATTTTCCACCCGGACACCGGATGGCATACTACTATCCAGGATATTCATGGCCAATTCCAGTACTTCTACGAGATAATTTTTACTAACACCAACCCCCCTTGTTCGACTTCTGAAGATAATTTTTCCCGTGTTAAATATGACGACGTTACTCATTTACTGGGACCTATCACGGATACCAAAATTTGGCAAAACTTGTGTATGATGGGGCAGAATAAGAGTCTGATAGCGGATGGGTTGACCTATGAATTTTTCAAAAACCATTGGGATATTGTGGGACCCTGAGTCCTTAATTTATTTAAAGCTTTTTTCACCTCTGGTCGACTCCTTCGTGCCCTTAATAAGACCCTTCTAATCTTTATCCTAAAAATTCAGCATCTTACTCAAGTTAAGCACTTTCGACCTATCAGTCTATATAATGTTATTTATCAACTTATTTCTACGATTCTGGTTGATTGCATGAGACCCATCCTTCAGTATCTTATGTCTCCTTATCAAAATGCATTTATTGCTAATCGTCATATCCAAGATAATATCCTGATCACTCATGAGATTTTACACACCATGCGTAAATCTGATTCTACAAAAGGTAGTTGTGCAATTAAACTTGATCTCTCTAACGCCTACGATCAAATGGAATTTCCATTTATCCAATGGGTTCTCCAATTCCATGGGTTTCCCCAAGTTTGGATTGGATACCTTATGGAATGTATTTCTTCTACGTCGTTCACCACTCTCATTAATGGCCATATGGGGACCAATTTTTCTCCAACTCGAGGAATCCGCCAAGGGGATCCCCTCTCACCTGACTTATTTATATTGGCATTAGACATCCTGCTACGATGTGTGGAGTCAGCCTATAATCTAAAACATATAACGCCTCTCCGCCCCTCTCGCAAGGGACCCCCTATTCATGGGCTTGCTTTTGCTGACGATTGCATTTTTTTCCTACAACCTACGCCAGCTTCTGTGACTCACTTCCATCATATATTAACTACATTTGGCTGTATTTCGGATCAGACCGTTAACAAGGATAAATTTACTATTACTTTTGGCTTTTCTACTACTCGTGCCATTAAACAAGCTACTTTACACCAACTGGGAATTCATGGGTCTCATGGACCGGATAAATATATTAGATTACCTCTTATTACGGGTATGGTTACACACCAAATGTTCTCTGAGCTTACGAAAACACTCGACAAGCGATTACATGTCTGGTATAATAATTTCTTATCCTATGCTGGTCGCACCACTTTAATTAATGCAGCGTGTACTTCACTTCCATCTTATTACATGTCTGCATATCCGATTCCTCCTCATATTCTTACTATGTTATCCAATATAATTAAATCATTTTTCTGGAATGGCTCCAAAACTTCTCATAAAACACCTACAGTACCCTGGAATACGATCACCCTTCCCAAACAATTTGGTGGTTTGGGCATAAAAAATTTACACTCGTTAAATAAAGCCTATATGATCAAACTTCTTTGGAAACTTTTTACTGAGCCCCACAACCTTTGGACTAAAACTATGACACATAAATATTTTCTTGGTACACATTTTTTGGCGGACACTATTAAGTCGTGGTTCTGGAAAAAAGTCTCCGCTTTAATCCCTTCCTTAGCCAATGGAATTAAATGGCGACTTGGGTCGGCTTCTATTTCGTTTGGAAATCACATTTGGATCCTGCAGGAGTCTATCAATCACATCTACCCGCATATTCCTCCTCATATTTTATATGCCCCCCTTAACACTTTCATCTCTCATGGGCAGTGGGACGTTCCGTCTTTAGCGCAGTGGCTGTCGTTGGAAGTAATTCAGCATATTCGTTCCCTATATGTCCCATCCCAAACATCGTCAGATGTTCCGTATTGGTGGCCTAGTTCTGACGGTACTTTTACTCTTAAATCATCCTATCATTAGCTTCAATGCCAACTGTTGATGTAAAAAATTAGAGTACTCTAACTATTCAATCACAGATAAATAAATGAGACAAAAGATTTTAAAGTGGTTCAGCCTTATATGAATGGCCTACGTCCACTGTTATGTTATTGCTGAGTGTTTGGGAATTCTCGATTACAAGTACTATCAAGAAATTCTGATCCCTTTGAATGAGGGTAATACAATGTATTTATAGCCTTGAGGCTATAATTTGAAAGGGTGATACATTAAATGATATACATATGAAGGGGTAATACATTTAATGCTCTTCAAGCGTGTGCGTCAAGATGATAAGCATTCAATGAATAGTTGAACTGTTGATTATCTGGCAATTAATACTGTGGTCGAGATGCAGCTCGAACCGCCTTAGTTGTTCGTCGTTCAAGAGTTCCTCGGAGAGCTGGAGTTCCTCGGAGCGTTGGTGTTACTCGGAGAGCTGGAGTTCCTCGGAGTATACTTGTTGCTCGGAGTGAGTCTGACTTGGTCGGGGAAATAGACTTCCTCGTTGCTAATGTGCCACGTAGATTGACACGTGTCTTCTTATTATTCGTCCATTTCAGCATACTAATTTTGGTATCAACAGAAGCCCCCAATGTTTCGTATTTCGAACTTTGAGGAGTATGGAACATTCTTTCTCGGTATATGGCAATATTAAATGACCTTCCTGGGTTTTAGGAGCATTTTCTTCTTATTTGAATTTCCTTCCAAATTCGCAGAATCCGCCTTTTTGCATAAGCGCTTCGATCTTCGTGTACTTTTTGTCCTTTTAGCCGCCGGTAGCGTAATAGTTTCCTTTTTTGTAATCATTTCTTTCGCCGTTTCCCAAGGCAAAGTATTTAAAATTCATAGACAATATCACCTTCTTCTACCTTTTCCAGTTTCTGCTTTCGAGTTTTCCATAGTCTTTCTTTCTCTTGTGCGTTCATCCTTGTTTTCGTTCGTTGTCAACAGATCTCCCTTTTTCTTGTAAGATCTTCTTCCTTCTTCTTCATTTCTTTTATTCACCATGGTTTATATTATTGAATCTCTTGAGAAATTCTGTTCTGATTTCTCTATTCCATCTTGGGTAACTGTGGAGAATCTTTCTGAGCCTTTAGATTATTTTCGTTTGGCTGAGGGACACTGGTTCCCCAGTCTCTTTATTGCTGAATGTGGATTTTCTTTTCCACCAAACCCTCTGTGCTTAGAGTTCTGTCAGTATTTCGATGTCGTCCCTGCAAAAATAACCCCCAACACATGGAGAATAGTTAATGGGGTGCATAGGTTAAATCAAACTCATGGAACTCGTATAGGAATTCCTGAGATTATGTACTGTTATAGATGGGCTATTCTAGATAATGTTTATTATCTAAAAACTAGATTTTTGAATAGGGCTTTAGTAGTCAATCTCCCTGATGCAAATAGGGATTATTTTGAACATGGGGTAGTTATAAAAAATTGGCAACATGCCCCTTTGGTTGGAGATGCAATATATGAGGGTCCCAAATGCCCTCCATATGGCAATGGGATAGGTTATTTTCATTTTATTTTATTTCTGAAACTATGATTTCATTATGTTTGAATAAATGCATGATTGATATTTCAATATGTTTTTGTTTGCAGTTGACAGCAAGAGAAAAACTCCCAAAGAATCAGAAGTTAATATAAAGCATTTGAAACATATCTGGAGTTTGCATCAGAAAGTTGCAGACGAACACGTCAGGTCTGCTTCATACTTGTTGCAATACAGGAGCTATACATCGTCCTTTACTGCTCATCCTGTGGTCAGCATTAGTGAACCATTGCCAGCTTCTGAGGATTCTTCACCAGACTCTCACATTCCTCTGAGTCATAAGATGGGCAAAAGAAGAGTTCCTGCTATCTTCGAGGAGGCTTCCTCTACTGGAGATGGAAAAAGAAACAAGGCTGATGTCCCAAAGGGGATAAAGAAAGTGGATGCTACCCCTTCTGTTGATCCTCAGAAGGCTGCCGAGAAGCCCCAGTGGCTCCTGTGCAGAAGGATGCACCTGTGGAGGTAATCACCATCTCTCCAACCAAAAGTTCTTCTTTGGTTGAGATTGTTGAAAAGACACCGAGGAGACTGAAGAAATCCTCCTCGGTCAGTTTTTCTGAAGCCATTCCCCAGCTCCAAGCTAGTGGAGCTGGTGTTCCAACCATTATTCCCCCGAGTTCTGCAATGAGCTCGGTAAAGACTTGGAACATTCCTGAAGTCTAAGGAATCGAGGAAAACATGTCTAGGGATATGCTGACATCCTTAGCTACTCGTCACATTGCTTCAGTAAGTTTCTCTTATCCTGATTTTTTTTTTCTTTTAGTCAATATATGTATCTCGGCACTGACTTATCATTATTTTCTTTTTCAGCTGGTGAGTTGCTTTAACACCATAGTGAAGAAAGATGAAGCAATCAAGGCTTCCAGCTCCTCATCTGGAGTAGAGGATGCTTTACAGGGTTTGGCCCAATCTTTGAAAGAATCCCGTCAAAAATACAACGAGGATAGGGGTGAATGGGATAAAAAGTTGGCTGCGTCTGAAGCAGAGAAGGTACAGTTGGGAAATAAGGTGAAAGACTTGGAGAGAGAGAATAAAAAATATGCTGAGAAGCTCACAAGCTTTGGGGAGCTTGAAAATAAGTTAAAATCGGCCGAGAAAGAGTTGACCCTTCTGCGAGAAGTAAATCGCCAGAAGGAGGAGGTGGAGGCCAAGTTGAAAACCACCGAGGATCTTCTATCCGAGAAGCTCTCCTGGGAGAAAATGAAAAGAAAGGTGGCCGTGAAAAAATCATTTCGAAATGGTTGGGACAAAGGATGGGATAGGGGGTAGCAGCAATGATGACCCAAGTGAAGTATGGGAGTTTAAAATACTTCCGAGATGGTTGGGTTGCTGCCCTGCAGGAACTGAAGGTTAATAAGGACTCTGAACTATTTCAACAACATCTTCCTGGCCCCCCTCCTGTAATTGAAGATGAGGAAGAAGACGAAGCTGCGTCCGAGGAGTCTTCAATGATAGTAGGTGATCAAGTCCTTGCTCCACAACCCAATCAGACAGCCACCGAGGAGATCACGTCTTTGCCTGCTCCTCCTGAACAAGTCTCAACTTCTGCCAATCAACTCATTGTTCCTACCGAGCAACCAAGCTCCTCGTCCCAGCCTCCCGAGAAAGTTTTGGGAGACAAGGAAAATGTGTGAAGTTGTTCGGTATTCTCTTTAAGTTTTTCTTTTACTTGTACTATGTATTCTGAACGCTGTACTCCTTTTGATGATGTAATAAAATCACCTTTTTTGTTCCTGTGCGTTGTTGATGTTCTGTCTTCTTCTTTTATTAACTCTTGCCTTCTCTTCTTTACTAGTTTATGGCTAGAATGGAATTATTATCTGCCAATGATACAAAGTTGATGCAACAATGCCATGAATATTATAAGGCTGGTCACACAGACTTAAGTGCATCTGAAGTTGCTGATATCCTTGGTCATGAAGCTTCTGAGCAGGCAGTTGAGGCTTATCAGTACCTAAAGGGTTTACTTGACCGAGCTGTGGCCAATAACATGGCCTATTACGAAATGATCGAGGATCTTCAATGTACCTTAGAAGACCTTCAATATCAGTATAAAGAATCAACTGCCCAATTGCATGAGGGGTATGAGAAGAGGTATCAGCAGCTTTCTGTCGAGAAGGGCTACGACAAACTCCTGGCTGGGTACGATGTCAGAGAGAGAACCCTAAAGGGTGAAGTTGAAGCTTGTAGACAGATTGCCGAGCTGCTAGAGCAAGAAAATAACAATTTGTAGAAGTAACTAGCACAGTACAAGTCTGCAACATCTTCTTCAACAGCTGTAATCCCAGTGACCGACGAGGGATTTTCATTTCTAGAGGTTGAGAATGCCAAATTAAGGCAAGATTTGGACACCCTGAGAAGGTCGGGCACTTCTACTGCTACTCGGGGATGAGGAAGAGGTTCTTGTGGACGTGGAAGAGTTGCTCAGGATGTTGTCGAGGAACAGAGTACTCAACCTGCTCGAGGACGACCAAGAGGTCTTCATCGTACTGTTGAAGAGGCTCGTACTCAATCAACATTGGAAACCCAAGCGTTCCAATTGAATGCAAAAGATCGGGCTTTGTCTGAAATGTCCAAGAAAATCCATACTCTGGAGGATCAACTTGCTTCGACAAAGTCTGCTCTGGATAATAAGGATGTTTTGCCAGAAGCCTTCACGAGCAGTTAAAGAGAATAACTTTCCAATTCCACAAACAACCTCGTGAATTCTGGATGACAGGCTACAATGAGGCCCTTTGTCACTTAGATGCTCGCATTGAAAATGCCAATAATGAAGGTTATAAACAGGGATGGTTGAACGCCCTGGGTGTATTAAAGCTAGAGCAGGGACATTATTTATGGGATTATCATGCTCCTGGGCTGCTCGATCTACCAAATCCACCATTCAAGCTTGATATGAGTTGGATCCCTGCTCGGGCCATCCCTCGCTATTTGATCTCCCAGTATCTTGGTGACTATGCCCTTCATTCGCAGGTCGAATTATCTCGTCCAAAGCATTTACTGGATACACCTTCAATAGTGAACGTCAGAATGCTGCGAGATTTTAACTTCATTAATTCTCCAGTTTGCCTGGAAGATCCTCCTGCTGGCGAGGAGCCTGTTTCAAAAGCAGTAGGGAAAAGACCAGTAGAATAGAAAATTCTGATGTAATAATTAGTACACAATTCAATATCAATGTAATAAACTTGTGTAATTCATTTTGGCTTTAATGAAAGAATTTCATTTTTGTTTGCAAATTTGTATTGCTGTTGTCTTGTATTTGTCAAACACTTTATATTTGTGCTTGCATAATAATATTGTGTGGTTCATCGACCAACTTAGTAATAAAAAATTACAAGTATTAGTAATGTTGCTCGATCACTTAATAATGAAGTAATGAGTATAAAAAATGTTGAATTTTTTTCCAACCAACCAAGGTTGTTAAATTGTGCTTGTCGACCAACTATAGTTAGTGGGTTTTTATCCCCGACCAGCTATACTTAGTACTATTTAGAATATTTTATCCTCGTCGACCAACTATAGTTAGTGGGTTTTTATCCCCGACCAACCATACTTGGTACAATTTGAAATATTTTTTCCTCATCGACCAACTACGTTGGTACAGTTTGGAATATTTTTTCCTCATCGATCAACTACGTTGATACAGTTTGGAATATTTTTTTCCTCGTCGACTAACTACGTTGGTACAGTTTGGAATATTTTGTTCTTCGAGGAACTTTTGTAATAATCTTACCTCCCGACCAACGAGATTGGCCTTTTTAGGAGTCTCGTGTTCTCGCTCTTTTACCAACCGGAGTTGGTCTGAGTTTGAACTATCATGTCCACTAGCTCTTTTACCAACCTGAGTTGGTCACGCTAGTGTACGCCTCCTAACCAAAGGAGTATAGTTTTTTCTCGCCCTTTTACCAACCAGAGTTGGTCGTGGGTTTGAACTATCAGGTCCACTAGCTCTTTTACCAACCTGAGTTGGTCACGCTAGTGTACGCCTCCTAACCAAAGGAGTATAGTTTGTTCTCGCCCTTTTACCAACCGGAGTTGGTCGTGGGTTTGAACTATCAGGTCCACTAGCTCTTTTACCAACCTGAGTTGGTCACGCTAGTGTATGCCTCCTAACCAAAGGAGTATAATTTATTCTCGCCCTTTTACCAACCGGAGTTGGTCGTGGGTTTGAACTATCAGTATCAGTGTTGCTGAACAGCGTAGTGTTGTACACTAGTATTCCCCGAAAAAATTTTGATAAAAAGAAAGAAGATGGAGAAACATCATCGTTTTATTCATATAGATGAAATTGCTTTACATTTTACATCACTGATAATACTTGCGTAGGTGTTCAGCATTCCATGCATTCTTAAATTCTTCTCCTTCTAGAGTCGCTTTTCGGTAAGTTCCTGGTCGAACAACTTCTGTGACTCGGTAAGGTCCATGCCAGTTTGCTTCCAATTTATTGTGCTTCTGAATGACCTTCTTTAGCACGTAATATCCTTCTTTTAAGTCGCATTTCTTCACTCTCTTGTTGTAGAATAGAGTTGTTTGTTGTTGGTAAGCAGCATTCCTAATGGCTGCCTCTTCTCTAACCTCCTCGAGCATATCCAAATCCAATCTTCTCATTAAGTCACTGACTGGTGAATTGAAATTCAGCACTCTATGTGTTGGAAGACCCAACTCGGCAGGTATTATAGCTTCACTTCCAAATGCCAGTATATATGGTGATTCTCCAGTTGCTGCTCGGAGAGTTATTCGGTAAGCCCACAATACTGACTGTAGCTCATTAATCCAATTAGCTTTAGCTTCACTTAGCCTCTTTTTCAAACCATTGAGTAATGTTCTGTTCGTCACTTCAGTCTGTCCATTGCTTTGAGGATGGCCTGGTGCTGAATGAGTCTTCAAAATGTTTGATTGTCGACAATAGGCAGCAAACTCCTCGTTATCGAATTGTGTTCCATGACCTGTGATGAAGGCATGAGGGAGACCATATCGTCAGATTATATTCATCCAAATGAACTGGTATACCTTCTCGTACGTCATATCAATAAGTGGCTCAGCTTCTACCCACTTAGTAAAATAATCCACTGCCACGACGAGGTATTTGAATCTTCCTCGGGTCGTTGGCAGTGGTCCAACCAGATAAATTCCCCACATGGCAAATGGCCAAGGGGAAGTTATGGGTGTCAACAATGCTTGTGGAGTACGTCGGATGGAAGAAAAACGTTGTCATTTATCACATCTTTTGGCGTAGTCTATACAATCAGCCCTCATAGTTGGCCAGTAGTACCCCTGCATCATCACCCTTTGCAAAAGTGTCCGACCTGCTACATGGGATCCATAGGACCCCTCATGGATCTCTTCAATCAATTCTTTCACCTCGAAGGGATGTACACATCTCTGCAAACCTGCCATCATTCCTCGTCTATACAAAATACCATTAGTTAGTACATACCGAGCAGCTTTATACTTCAGTTTCTTGGCAATGAGCTTATCCTCCGATAATTCTCCCTCCTCAATGTATACCCTGATGGGATCCATCCAAGATGGTCCTAAATCAAGGGTAATAATATTCACCGTCAAGTCTTCATCTATGCTCCGACTTTCTAATACTTCAATTGGTATCATTCTTCGCAGCTCGGTACGAGTAGCAGATGCTAGTCGGGCCAGTGCGTCTGCTCGTGCATTCTCCATTCTTGGTATTCTGATCAACTGAATGGCATCGAATTCTGCTAACAACTCCATCGCCTTTGCATGATACTTAACCATTAATTCTCCTTTAACTGCATATATCCCCATCATCTGATTCACAATTAATTGAGAATCACTTAATACCACCACTTGTTGCGCTTCCATGATCTTTGCTAAATTAAGACCTGCTATCATGGCCTCATACTCCGCCTCATTATTGGAAGCTTTGAATTGGAACCGCAGGGCGTATTCCATGTCAATCTCGTCTGGGGTGTTTAAAACAATCCCTGCTCCACAACCTGTTGTGCAAGATGACCCATCTACATACAATCTCCATGTAGGTAACTCGTCTTCAAATTTCTTATCTGACAGAGTTCCTCGGTGAAATATCTGTTGTTTTCTTTCATCCTCCCCTGATATTTTTCGCTCCTCGTCGATCATCTCTTCTCGCTCTTTTACCAACCGGAGTTGGTTTGAGCTCGAATTTGATGATCTTTCTACATCCACAAGCCCTTTTACCAACCGGAGTTGGTCTGGACTTATGTCTGTTGATCCTGTAACATCCACAGGTTGGTCAGCGGGCAACTTTTGTTCCTCGGGAGTATCAGGATATGTAAACTCTGCTATAAAATCTGCTACAGCTTGCCCTTTTAATGATGATCTGGGTTCATACACAATATCATATTCACCGAGCTCTATTGCCCAGTACATCAGTCTCCCTGATTTTTCTGGCTTATGAAGGGCTTGTCTTAATGGCATGTCGGTATACACGATGATGGTATGGGCCTGGAAATATGGCCTCATTCTTCTACTTGCCTCAATCAATGCCAATGCCAATTTTTCCAGCTTTGGGTACCTGATCTCTGCACCTCGGAAAGCTTTACTTGTGTAATAAATTGGCTTCTGGACTCCATTCTCCACTCTAATCAATGCCGAGCTGACTGCATTCTATGATACTGCCAGGTATAAGTATAAATTTTCTCCCATTACTGGCCTGGACAATAGTGGAGGTGTTCCCAAATATTTCTTCAAGTCTTGAAAGGCCTTCTCACATTCATCATTCCACTCGAAAGTTTTTCGAAGTGTTTTGAAGAATGGGAGGCATCTATCAGTTGCTCGGGATACAAATCTGTTGAGAGCTGCAACTCGTCCTGTAAGACTCTACACTTCTTTCTTCGTCGTTGGAGATCGCAACCCTAAAAGAGCTTTGACCTTTTCTGGATTCGCCTCAATACCTCGTTGGTTGATAATGTACCAGAGGAACATTCCTTCTCGTACTCCAAATGTGCACTTCGTCGGGTTGAGCTTCATCTGGTATTTATCCAGTTGATCAAAGGTCTGACCTAAGTCAACTAGATGATCAACAGCTTTCTTGCTTTTTGTCAGCATATCATCGACATAGACTTCCATATTGCAACTGATTTGTTCGGAAAAAACCTTGTTCATCAGCCGCTGGTATGTCGCTCCTGCATTTTTCAAACCAAAAGGCATAACATTATAACAATAAGTTCCCCTAGGGGTAATAAAAGAAGTACTTTGCCTGTCTTCAGGTTTCATTTTGATCTGGTTGTAACCAGAGTAAGCATCCATGAAACTGAGCATCTCGTGTCCTGAGGTTGCGTCCACTAGTTGATCAATTCTGGGAAATGGAAAGTGATCCTTTGGGCATGCCTTGTTGAGATCGGTGAAATCAACACACATTCTCCATTTATTGTTCTTCTTCTTTACCATCACCACGTTGGCTAGCCAGTCTGGATATTTCACATCTTCAATGAATTGAGCTTTCTGGAGCTTGTCGACCTCCTCTTGTATAGCTTGATTCTTCTCGGGACTAAATACTCTTCTTCTCTGCTTTACAGGCTTGATCTCCTTATTCACATTGAGCTCATGACATAAGAAGTTTGGATCTATTCCTGGCATGTCTTCATGACTCCATGCAAAAGTTTTCTTCCTGTTTCGCAAGAAAGTTATCAACTCCTGTTTTATTGAGGCATCCAACGACGAACCTATCTGGGTTACTCGTTCAGGGTGCTCGTCGTCCAGAATAACATTTTCTGTAGATTCCACCACCTGTCCTTTTACAAGTTGGGATTCATCTCTGGGATCAAGTGTTTCAATTTCTGTTCCTTCCTCCACCTGGTAGGTAGTAGTCTTTTTCCTTGACTCTTCAAGCTCCTCTTGCTCGGCAGATGAATAATAGAATTCCCGAGCTACTTTTTGATCACCTTTCACAACTCCTACTCCAAAATTTATTGGGAATTTTAAGCACTAATGTACTGTAGATGGGACTGCTTCGAACTTCTTCAAACCAACTCTTCCCATGATGATGTTGTAAGCTGACTGCACATTCTTATCCATCACAAAGAAGCGTATTCTCTCTGTTCGACAAGCAGGCCAAGTTCCAATGAATATATCCAACTTGATCGTCCCAAGTGGAAAAACTTTCTCGCCAGCAAAACCCAGGAGAGGTCTATGATAAGGCTCCAATTGAGATAATTTCAAATTTAAACTGTCAAAGCATGAGTAGTACATGGTATCCGCCGAACTACCATTATCTACCAAAACCCTTGAAATCACTACTTCTTTCATCCTCGTTTTGATCACCAAAGGGTCGTCGTGAGGGTAAAGAACACCTGCCAAGTCGTTTTTTGAAAAGCCAATGACCAGCTTCTCTTTGTTTATCTTCCTCGGGCGATCCTCTTCAGCCAAATTTATTCGCTGAATATATGAACAAGCTTGAGCCTCTCCAAGGTAAGCCTTTCTTTCTGTAGTAAGGTCTCCTCCTCCTGCATCTCCTCCTGTAATGACATTACAATCAAATGACCCAAAACGTACAGAAAATACCTCTCGTTCTAGCTGCCTCGGTTTCTTGGGAAGATCGGGGTCATCATCTAGATCATCTTCATAGTTTCTCTTCTTTTTCTCCTCTGCTCGACGAGGAGATCTAGACCTCTCTCTAGTTCGGTTATTATTTCTTCTTTCACCTCCCCGATCAGCATACTTTGTTAGCTTTCCTCTTCGGATGAGTGTTTCAATCTCGTTCTGAAGAGTTATGCAATTTTTGGTCATATGACCATGATCCTTATGGAACTCGCAATATTTCTCCCTATTCCTCGTATCAGGATCTGACCTCAGTTTCTTAGGCCACTTTACCTCCTCGCTATTCTTGATTTCTTCCAAGACATGATTAATACCCATTTTCAAAGGAGTATAATTATCGAATTTTTCAGGACTTCCCATGACGACCTACTATTCTTGGAATGTTTGTCACCGCCATTGCCCTTATGCTCTTTCTTCTTCGATTTGTCGACTTCCACCTTGGTCTCTTTATCCATATTCTTTTTCACAGCCATAGCCTCCTCGACGTTCATGATTTTGGCCGCTTTTGCAATTAATTCTGACATAGTTGTAGGTGGATCTTTGGCCAAAGTGTAATACAACTTGTTAGGCAACAACCCACTCATCAAGGCGGTGATAACTGTCTTTTCTTCATAATCTATGACTTCCAGCTTCTCGTTATTGAAACGAGTTATGTAATCTCTAGTACTCTCACCAGATTTTTGTCTAACACTTAACAAGTGTGCTACTCGTTTTACTGGCTTTGCTCCAAAACAGAAATTGCCAATGAACAACTCGGCTAACTGAAAGAAAGTTGAAACCTTACCCCGAGGAAGATTGTTGTACCATATCTGGGCAGATCCAGTAAGAGTTCCCGAGAATGCTCTGCATCTCATCTCGTCGGGGACAGCATAGATGTCGGCAGCAGCTTGATATTGCTCTATGTGAAGAATAGGATCTGTTTTTCCATCATACTTGGGGGTCACCACAGGTGCTTTAAATTTTGACGGGGTAGGGAAATCCACAATGGCCTGGACAAAAGGTGTCCCTTGAACAAAAGTTCGTTGTAGGGGATTCTTTGCCTTATCCATTTCTCCCAATCTATCCTCCAACCGCTGAATGGAACCCTTCCACGCATCATTTCCTTCCTCGGGCTTATTAGTTCGAGCAATTAATTGTTCTGATGTGGCCTCCTGAGATCTATCTTGACGAGCAACTAGTCGTGATTGTGCTGATCCTTCCCTTAGATCTGATGGTTGTCGAAGACTCCTCGACATGGTCTTAGGTGGACTCCTATTCCTCCTAGGGCCTAATCGGCTGAAAGGAGATGCCCTGCTCAATCTTTCCAAAGCGCTCGGTCTCTCTGGAGAGAGAGTGATACGTTGCTCAGTATCTATAGCCCGTATTGACGAAGTTCCCCCAGGTTGATAAGAGAAATCATTAGATTCCTCATTACGATATGATTCACTACTCCTGGATCGTGAAGAGAGTAAATAAGTTTGCCTCTGACCACTTCGTTGTCTCGAATGTGCAGGTGCACCGCCATGAAGAGTTTGTATGAGTTGCTGCATTCTTTCTTGCATGGCAGTTTATCCTTGAGCCAGATTCGTCATAATTCTGGCCAGATCTGGAGGTGCAGAGGGATTTCGAGGATTTCCAGCATTTCCAGCATTTCGATTGCTAGATTCTGGATTATCCGCCATTGATGATTAATGATTTTTGGTGAAAACGATAACGACAGTCTTTCCCACAGACGGCGCCAATCTGTTGATGTAAAAAATTAGATTACTCTAACTATTCAATCACAGATAAATAAATGAGACAAAAGATTTTAAAGTGGTTCAGCCTTATATGAATGGCCTACGTCCACTGTTATGTTATTGCTGAGTGTTTGGGAATTCTCGATTACAAGTACTATCAAGAAATTCCGATCCCTTTGAATGAGGATAATACAATGTATTTATAGCCTTGAGGCTATAATCTGAAAGGATAATACATTAAATGATACACATATGAAGGGGTAATACATTTAATGCTCTTCAAGCGTGTGCGTCAAGATGATAAGCATTCAATGAATAGTTGAACTGTTGATTATCTGGCAATTAATGCTGTGGTCGAGATGCAGCTCGAACCGCCTTAGTTGTTCGTCGTTCAAGAGTTCCTCGGAGAGCTGGAGTTCCTCGGAGCGTTGGTGTTCCTCGGAGAGCTGGAGTTCCTCAGAGTATACTTGTTGCTCGGAGTGAGTCTGACTTGGTCGGGGAAATAGACTTCCTCGTTGCTACTGTGCCACGTAGATTGACATGTGTCTTCTTATTATTCGTCCATATCAGCATACTAATTTTGGTATCAACACCAACTATATGCCCAGAACCTTCCCGCGCTTCCTTGGAGGTATTTATGGAAAAGTGCTTTGCCCCTTAAATTGCAATTTTTCCCGTGGTTTCTAATTCATAGGGCCTTACCAACGACGGACCTACTCTTTCATTACCATAAATTTCCGTCTCCTCTGTGCAGCCTTTGCGAACTGGATGACTGCAACACACATATTTACTCTTACCCTGTATTTTTCCAACTCCGACAATCACTGCATCCGTTGGACCTTAGTCCTACAACTATCTTTACTCAGCTCTCTCACATACAGTCCACGGCTCGGGTCGTAATCAATCAACTCCACCCTTTTTTTCCTTCTGTGGTTGTTCTGGCTCACACGCAATGAGACGATTTTTTGACATACACACATAACTTTGTCTTCTTTCAAGTCCACCTTATCTCATCGCATCCGAAACTATTATCAGGCGCGTCAATTAGTACGGCCACATTTATCCTCCCCTTTTTTACTTTTCCTATTGCATGGTCAACACCGGTGCTGTGACAACCCTGCTTTTTATATCTAATTCGGTTAGCTACGCCCAATTAAATTAAAGCGGAGCGTCAATATGTTGGCATTAGAAACAAAAATTTAATTAAACGCAGTAAAATAAACATGGACACTCTCATACGTGTAACCATATCACATCATAACAGCTATAACAAGTGAAATCAACTCATAACTATTAACTGTAATAATCCATCAGTAATCTCAAACTGAAAATATAAAATGCCAATACATGCGTCCCAATACAAAATGGGAAAGAGTAATACAACAATTCTCTCAAATCCCAAGTATAAATAAAGTGATATTAATCTCTGATACCACCCTTTAAGAAAAGGGAAACGAACGACATAAATTAAAATCGAATAACTCCACGGCTACATGAATCCTAAGATTGATATGATCTCATCAGGCTCCGTAGTCTATTGTCCAGCGGGACGAGGACCTGTCATATATTATATATATATGAGAGGAGAAAGAAGCAAGATAGACGGACGTCAAAGCAAGAAAACAAGCTATAAGATTATAAGATGTACTTATAATGAAAGCACACTAGTCATTACTCGTCTCCAGTAATTAAGTTGTTCAATTACCCAACCAATGTTCCTATGTCGTGACTACCCAACCCAAACTCGAGTAACGTGTAGTCTCATATCGTATCATGATTAATCATTATTAATCTCATTTCAGTATTTAATGTATCAAAATATTTCCTTTAAATATAATATCAAATACATCGATTCGGGATATTACTTTAAGACACAAGCATAATATCTCACACAACAAGTCATATCGGGTCACTTATCGTTACCCGGGGGAACAAGTCGTAACACTAGGCCTACACACGAATATTCCCCAATATTACGTGGCAAGGGCAATCATACTAAGTCCTAAATCACATGGCGTTTCAAGGTCTTTCTATCCGACCCGCATTACAACCATGTGTCCGGTTCCGGTGGTTTATCTCCGACACGGCACTCGAGCGGAACCTAACCGGATCAATCACAAAAAAAATCGCATTCAACATGTGCCTACGTCGACCGAATGACTAGTCTAGTGTATACTCGACAATATACATGTAAAACAATTTCACGCTTATGTATATATACAATCATGTCAAGTCTCTTACTCGAGTTATACAATAGTCATTATTTATAATATAACATAATTTACATCATTAATTTATTAATTGAACATCAAATCATTTCAAGGTTTTATATCCCTAATAACCATAAGTATGTAATCAAGTTAGGATATTAGGCACAACACCACAATTATCTTACTAACAACATGAAAAATATTATCACTCTTATTTCAACAACATGCTGTCCAGAATTTAAAATGCAGATTCGAGGCTCTTCCGATCCGTTTTTGGAAAAACTTAAAACTACAAAATTGTTCGGAACGTGATTTTCTATAAGGACACGCGGGCACGTTTCCATAGCCTGCATAAAACAGACCCGAAACTAATATATAATATTCGCCCCTGTTTTCGGCAACTTTCTGTCCAGAATTTTAAAACGCCGATTTGAGGCTTTTTCGATCCTTTTTTGGAAAAACTTAAAACTACAAAGTTGTTCGGAACGTGATTTTTTACAAGGACGCGCGTGCACGCTACCGTAGCCTGCTTAAAACAGACCCGAAACTAACATATACAGTTCGGACCTGTTCACGACAACTTTCTGCGCAGAATTTTAAAACGCCGATTTGAGACTTTTTCGATCCGTTTTCGGAAAAACTTAAAACTACAAAGTTGTTCGGAATATAATTTTCTGTCGGGTAATGCGAACGAAACATCCATTTTTGGAACCAAAACAGCTTAAAACAGTTTTTAATATGACGATTTATAAGTTCATAGATTTCTCAAATTCAAGAGGTTGTTCAACAATTCAATCCCTATAATGATGTTATTGCATTTGAATCTACATGGAGGGTGATCCTAATACATTGCATATCATTTTTAACATCAATATCATTTTAATTTAGGGATCCAAATACATGTTCATGTGAAATTCCATTATAGATACATAATGTACACATATACGTTATTAGCTTGCCTTGGATTGTATGGAGAAGTTGAATCCTCTTACTTTCTTCTCTTCTTACTCTCTCTCTCTCTACCAAACCCTAGCATCCATTTGTGAAATGATAAAATTAAGACTTCTTCTCTTCTTTTCTATTTATACCTAGAGTTAGTTTATTTACAAAAATGCCATTGTCCCCAATTTTAACCCTCTCGATCCTTTGACGCATTAATTCGCTTCTAATATTTAAGTCGCAAATTCGTATCTCAATGAATTCATTTTAACTTTTCATTTCCAAACATTTTGAATATATATACTGACATATTTTTATTTTCAAACATTTCGAATACATATACTGACATAGTTTTTTTTTTTTTTTTTAATTTCAATTCAATAAAAAATGCGGGGTATTACATTCTCCCCCTCTACGAACGGGATTTCGTCCTCGAAATCCTAATTTAAACAAAGCAATTCAAGTCAAGTAAGGTAGTTTCGCACGTACCTTCCATGAAGAGATATAGGTGACTAATTCGCAAGTCATCCTCTCTCTCCCAAGTGGCTTCAGACTCATCATGATTACACCACATAACACGAACAAGAGGAATAACTTTTGACCTCTACTGATGCTCACGACGATCTCGGATCTTGACCGACCTCTCCTCATAGGTCCCATCGGGCTACAACTCAACCCCATCTAACTCTATGTGTAGGTGTGAGTCCTCGGGACATAAGAACTTCCTCAACATGGATATATAAAAAAAATATCATGTACCCGTTGGAGCTGGTAGGGGTAGGGCTAAACGGTAGGCAACTAATCCCACCCTACCCAACCCTATAAACGAACCCTCGTATCACGTTGAAAGCTTCCTTTTGGCACAAAAATGAACAACGCCTCTCATGGGTGAGACCCTCATCAGCACCTGGTCCCCAACAACGAACTCTAACTTCCTTTGCCTTATGTTAACATAAGTCTTTTGACGATCTTGTGCGGTCTTCATATGTGCACGAATCAAGTCAACCTTCTCTGAGGTCTCCCTTACAGTATTCGGACCTAGCATCCGGTGCTCTACGAACTCCAACCAATATGTAGGGGATCGACAAGGCATGTCGTAAAAATCCTTATATGGTTCTATAACAATAGTTTGTTTGATAACTATTATTGTATGCGAACTCCACCAGTGTTAAATGTGTATCCCAACCACCTTTGAAGTCCAACACATAAAATCATAGCATGTCCTCCAAAATTTGGTTTACCCGCTCCGTCGGACCATCAAACTGAGGGTGGAACGCAATACTTAAACTCGACTGAACTCCCATTGCCTCCTGAAGACCACCCCAAAAGTGTCAGATGAAGACACTGCCACGGTTGGACACGATATCATGCGATACCCCATGCAACTTCACAATCTCGTTAATAAAAAAAATCATGGCATACTGTGCTAGCGTATAATCCGTCATCACTAGAAGGAAATAGCCACCTTTACAGTCTGTCGATGATGACCTAAATCGAATCATCACCGCACTGCGATCTTGGCAACCCAATAATTAAATCCGTGGACATACTTTCTGTAATACCCCGTATTTTCATGGCTTTTAAATTTAAGGATTTATTAAATTTAATTGAGATAAATTAATTTAATTTTAATCCGAAATGTTGTTTTAAATATTTACTATCCTGACAAGAGTTAGTAATTATTGGGAATATATTATTTGTTGCATATTACTGGATGAGTATAGTAATACATGAGATTTATTTTTATAATATTGTCAAGTGTGAATAAAATGACAATTGTGAAAATTTAAGTCGAGATGCGCCTGTGTCGTGTCGGGACTAAATGTGGATTAATAAAAGTGAATATTTTATAGGTTGTTCATATGGTGATTTTGAGTGCGCCAACGCATTCGGAAGGGTCGAGATAGTCATAAAAGTATACCCGGGGGTTTGATTTGGGTCTCGGGGCGTTTTTAGGCCTAATTAGTACCCCGGGAGGGCATTTTAGTCATTTTGTATTTTTGGGTAATTAAACCCACGAAAATTAAACTGGTTATATCAGATGTTTAGGTTATCTCCTAGGGTTAGATAACTCAAAACACTAGAACGGCCATTGGAGAGGAGAGGAGACAGCTCTCAAGGCATTCCAAGGCTCAAAACTCATCCGTTTACACCGCCGCCACCGCCAACGCGTAGATCGCGAGATGGGGAACGCAACCACACCAAATTCAACACCAAACCAGATTTCTAAAAATCCCAGGCAAGTGTTTATCTTGCTTATTTCGTTGATGCATCATCCATATTAGTTTAGGAGTTATTAGGATGAGATTTATGGAGGAAAAACCCAATTTGAGATGGGAAATTTTCATGTAGTGATGATTTATATGATATTCTGGAAACCCTTTGTCATGTAAAGGAATAAGAGTTTGATTAAGAAAAGAGTTCTAATCAGATACAAACACTAAAACATTTATTCCGAACGACCGGACCGTTGGAATTGGATGAAATTTTACAGAGAATGAGTTGAAGACGAGAGGAATCTACATAAAATATTCAGCTCGATCGGACCCTTCAATATTTTTTTTGCTAGACAGTTTTATGTTTTGAGGACTCTTAGAGATAATAAAAATTCAATTAAAACTCCATTTTAATTCCGATTTCGAAACCGTTTGAAATTCTCATCTTTGAAAATAAAATTTAAAATCCTTTAATGTAAGGCGAAATCTATATTTTTGGGATATTTTGCATAAGGGATAATGTAAGTATATATTAAAGGGGAGATACACGTAAGAGAGAGTTACGTTGGAACATAAATATATATCTACTGAATTGTACATTTGGAAGAATAGAGTCCATGAGGGTTACGTAGTAAGTTGGAAAAACCCTTCGAATTAAAGTTAGAAACGAACCATTATACTTGATAAATAATAATGGGAAAATAAGGATAAATGTTGTGAATGTGGGTTATTGGATAAACCTAAATTGATATAATAAAAGTGGTATATTTATATGATTGTGTATGCATATATTATATACTTGTGAAAATCATGCCCGAGCTACTTGCTATCCCTGAGGTTACCGCGCTGGGACGATCTTATCTCGTGTGCCTTATGGGGGATATTGACTCGTACCCTAGAAGATAGGAAGCCTAGGTACAGGCTATCGAATCGGTAGTCACGGTCCTAAGAGACGTGAGGGTATGTACTGACCTCTTGGACTTGGAAACTATGCTTCGCCTCAATATTGTTTGTGTATGTATTTATAAAGTTCGAGAGTGATTCCGAACTTGTATTCCCTTTAGTACGATTGATACGGGGATTGGATAGCAGAGTATGCTCGCACCATAGTTTTTATGTGGGGTGCTGTTATGATATATATATTATACGAGTAGTTAATATATATATGAAATTCTGAAATCTGGAACTGCTTACTGTGATTTGATATGTAGGACATGGTTGATGACTCAAATTATAAATAATTGTTTTGAGAAAGTATAATATGACACTGGAAAACTTTATTGATTAATAAAGTTAAAAGGAGAACCTTGGTTACAAATTGAAATCTTACGTTTTAAATACTTGTGTTGTTCAGTTGTAAATCCTGCGAATAACCTAAGATAAGTTAAATCATTGGGGAAAGATAGTGTGGTATATGACGAGATAGAGTGCGATAGGTGTGCACATTAGAAGAGAGGTGAGAATTTCTCAAGAGAGTGTCGCACTAATATGTTGTTGCATTTGCCTGTAATCAATTTAAATACTTGCTAAACGAATTTTTAAATCATATACACTATCGGGCTCTGACCCGTTTCCATTTCTCTTTCTCTCTTGTATATATATATATATATATGTATATATTACAGGTGCCCAGCCACAGGGACGTCTTGCATAGGGTCCTTTGGCAGGAACGCGCTGCAGCTTAGGTGGGAGTTGCAGGCCTGTTGTTTAGACGACTTCATCCATTTGATTCTACTCCTAGCATGTTCATTATTGGGGCATGTGTCGCCCTTTCCATTTTTCAGTTGTTATTTGGATATTGTACTCCATCTATTTCTAGTATTGTCACTTTGGGATTTATTATATTCGGGATGGTTTACTTTAAGTTTTATTGTTAGTAGCCAGTTGTTGAATGTTAAATTATTGGATTGATTGTTTAATAAAATAAATAAATAAAACTTGAAAGGAATGTTAAAAATGGTTTTGACACTTAGCTTAATTAATTAGGGTGTTTAAATTGGAACGAGATTGATGCTAAGAATGATCCAACTGTTCACCTTGATTTTAATTTAATAAAGGAGTGATCGCCCGGTATTTAGTTTGGCGGGGTGTCACAGGTGGTATCAGAGCATCAGGTTCTAGTGTCCTTAGGATCTGTACGGCTTATTATGCTTTCAGCGTTGCTTTGTTGTTATAGAGCCCTATGTTTAGGATGGTCGATTCCTTTGACGAGATTTCGTTCTGCTGCTATAATGTGTATACACTAATGAATTCTAATTTCGTTCGAATGTGTGCGTGTGCCGAGCGATGACGGATGTCAGAAGAGGACCGTTAAGCGTACATCAGGAGGCAGGGCTCAGTTGAGATTATGAAATATATCCGAGGATGATGACGTAGTCGAGGTCACCTCCATTATGGCACGAGAAGCCACGAATAGAAAGGCGACTAAGGTGCAACAATGATTTTCAAATGCTGTTATAGTCAAATGAGGTGCGAGGGTAAACTTACCCAACGTATTACAAAAACGTGTAGAGACTGTCAGTGGGAAATTTTAGAAACGCGAAAATTGTATGTGTTTACCAAAGGAGGTAAAGTATCCAAAGGCTTAAATATAGGACGGAGTGTGGCAAACTGAAAGTGAAAATTTAGAGAAAATTTTCTTGGCTTTCGGGACGAAATTATAATGGTTGGAGTCAACCACCAATTTTAGAAGTGGAATGCTATGCCTATAAGAGAACCTTAGGTACAGTGTTGACCGTATGTTCCTTCCTCAACTGTTCAGGATGAGAAGCAAACGTGGTTCTGAACTCATCGCAGGAGGGCATGACAGAAGTCCAATTGTGGATATGAATCCTATCGTTAGCAAATTTTGTATCGAAAGAGGTAGATACTAGTGGAGGAAACGACTCCAAGTGGGAGACCAACTTGTAATAATAGTTGATAATACTCGAGGAGGAAATTCTGATGGACGACCGATTCAGAGGTTGACAATGTCATATTTTGTCAATATAGATGATAACGCTTCTTTGTGGGGGAAGTTAAAGGAATAGAAGAATTTAGTCGAGAATAAGACTGAATACAACGGTGGTGGTATAGCACCACAAAAGGATGTGGATACACATCAGGAAAACCATTTAAATGCTTCAGATAGTTAAATTCTTACCAAGTGATGGTAAATTCAGTAAGTACTATTATAGATAGTAACATGATCTTTATGGCCTAAAAAGCTAAGGAAACAACCGGGATGACTAACAGAAATCGAGTCTACTAAAGTCCGAGAGAAGGACAATCCTAACCTGATTAGTAGGACAGGTGATAAGTGGATTATGTGTTGAGGTATTTTGGTGCGGAGTGAAATTTCTCGCGATAATATGTTCCAAAGTGAGAAAAAGGGACAAGAATACGGTGCCTAGTAAAGGACGACGATTAAAAATAATTTTGTTTTGGTTTGGGCAGACGTGTTACGTCCGAAAACCATTTGTGCAGTCAAGATGATTGTCAGGATGGATGTATAAGTTGTATCCTTAGAGGATGCGACGTGTTTATGTGACACGAGCGAGTCACCATATTTTGTTCATTGCTAGATTAGCATGTGAGACGAGTTTAATGCATATCATTATAAATGTTACCATAATGTGAATATTTTTCCTTAGTATAGCGGGATTTTTCTTTGGTGCTATCCACGGGGGATGAATGAGTATATTAACAGTGTTTTATACTTTATTGAGGTTACTCGTTGTAGTGATGCGATACACGAGTATGATATTATCTTTGTTAAAATGTTATAGAAATGGGTAGTATGATAGTGGGCATATATTGCAAGGCTATCGGAGTAGTTACATTAGTGCAACACGTTTTGTTTTGGCGAGGCTTTACCTGTAAGAAGGTTGGACTCGCACTTATATTATCTATCCTAGAGACTTCGGAGGAGATAGTGGGCTCGAGATATTCGATACCAATGTATGTATAGACTTTATCAGTATGATTCAGTATGTACTTGGGATTTACCGTTGAGCGAAAAGACTTGACTCGGTATTATGTTTAGCACTTCGGACTTAGTGATAGGAAGAGTGCAGTGTTATATTTATCCTTAAGAGATGTGGGAGTTAAGAGTTATACCCCTAATGTTAGAAAAAGGAAATTTAGAGAATTTTGATCGTATGTATCCGAGGTTTATAGAATGTAATTACCATCAACTAATACGGGACGATAGTGAAATTGGTGAAACGTTCTTTGTTAAGCATAATTACGGGAGAAATTGTAACTTTTCTGTCAAGGGACGGAATAAAGGGGTATATACTATGGACGAAGGACCTAACGGATTTCGATAACCGATAATGCTAGGTAGTAGTGTATCGGGGGGGTTCCTTGTTTGGATTTCTCTTTGCGAGACATCCCACGCATGAAACTTAGCGTAAGGTTGGAAATAGGGATACAATTGGTCACTATTCCATGAGTTCGGTACCCTTGTCGAAATGGGATCAAGTAAGTTGGAAGTTGAATTTTGTTTTAAGGTCATTGGAGCCGGATTTTTGTGGTAGGAAAGCATTGAAAGTTATCCCCACGAGTTGAGGGGTGGAACGATGATAAGGAGAATTTAAGAATTTTGATTTCTAGGGTGATTGAGAGTACCCAAATGTCATAACCGCCTACAGAACACAAGGTGAATAAAGAGTTGGAATGATTTTTAGCATGGATTATCTGGAAAGAACTTTATATTATACAAAAGAGATGACCTGTAATTATTTTGATGAATAGAGTGTTAGTGATTTATTTTGATTGTTGTACATATTTGGGAAAATTGTTGTACTTATCTGAGGAAGGTTGAGAATTATTATTCCTCTTTTATTGTCATGGAATTTGAATGCCCTATTCCTTCTATTCCGTTGAATTTAGTTAGTCCTACAGATGAGTAGCACGCCGTTCTCTCTCCCAGGGCGGTCGAAGTGTTGCAAAAATGTGGGGATCTTGGTTAACTACAGTTAAAATAGTTCGAGTTGAAGGGACGTGGTAATAGACGTGTGAAATATATGTTTGTGGGACTAGTATAACGAAGTGGAAGTGATAGAGTGGATTAAACGTCACATGAGGGGCGATAATCCATACATAAGTGTGCAATTATAATAGCACGCCCTAACTTGATTGGAAGGCTGTGGGAAGCCATTCAAGAATTGGTATTCCTTGAATAGAGTAGAATTTAATTGTTATGAAGCACACCCGGAGCAGAGTTGTTATTAGTCAAGTGTGAGAGCGACTTGCGCATACAAAGAGTAATGATGTTAGTATAGTATAAGAGATCCAGAAGTGCACTTCGTGGAGAGAAGAGCACGGGTCGGAACTTTCGGCATACTCCAAGGAAGGAAGGGGAGTATTACGTGTCACTTAATGTGAGACATTTCAAGGAAAGAATCGATGTTTAGCGAGACGTAGTGAGTAGTCTCTACATGCACTGCCCATAGGTAAGGTTTGGTTGAAAGAGGAGAATCAACTGAAGAATTTTGTGTTTATCGAAAATTCCTGAAATTGGAAGAGGTTGGTAAAGTCGGTAAAGTTCTTGGATGGGTTGCCATTATCAAAACAAGATCAAGGATTTATCCCGAACATGTGAATTAAGTCGCCGAGAAGGAAGTGATTGATATTCCTTTGGGATGGCTTACAATATTAACTAGTATGCCCCAGACTTCCTTTGAAAGGAAGGATCGCGCCAGTGCATGGTCCGGCGCAGTATAAATTTCTGAATCAGGATGAGATTGGTGAATCCCACATTTGATATGGGATTTCAGGAACCAGCGGAGTTAAGATTTCGTTTCGAGTAGGATGTATCACCCTTAGCCAGGGAATAAGCGCATGGTGATTAAAGATTAGTGGAGCCACGTGAAGGAGATTTTGGAATCTTGGTACGATGATTTCAAGAATGCTCTGTAGAAGCACTCGTACCTGTTTGTCGCGTACGAGGTACTTATTAAGGTTTTGTTATGGAAGAACCTCGACTATTCTCCTTCCTTATGTTTAGAGGAGAGTAGATAATCAGAATTTTTGGATCGGTCGAGAAAATATCCGATAACTATGGTGGAATTCCACGACTGTTTTAGGCAGTCAAGAGTGGTCAAATGTTCGTATGATCTTCTCAGAATGGGAATTTTGTGTATGAATAAATCCGAGTAGTTGTCATGTAGTGAGGTGCGGCCTCCTGATGATAGTGAGATAATGGAATTTATAACGTATAGACGTAACCTATTCAAATGTTGATAGTTGGGAGTGCAATGTGAAGTGTCTCCAATAAGAATGTAAAATAATGTTGCTGTGAGGAAAAAGCTATAGTGATTGAGCGTCGTACTATGTAGATAGTTTGCGTACTGATAAGAATATCCAGAATTGTGCTACCTGGTAGGCCTTATTTTCCGAATTTCGGGACGAAATTCCGTTATTAGTGGGAAGTATGTAATACCCCGTATTTTCATGGTTTTTAAATTTAAGGATTTATTAAATTTAATTGAGATAAATTAATTTAATTTTAATCCGAAATGTTGTTTTAAATATTTACTAGCGTGACAAGAGTTAGTAATTATTGGGAATATATTATTTGTTGCATATTACTGGATGAGTATAGTAATATATGAGATTTATTTTTATAATATTGTCACGTGTGAATAAAATGACAATTGTGGAAATTTAAGTCGGGACGCGCCTGTGTCGTGTCGGGACTAAATGTGGATTAATAAAAGTGAATATTTTATAGGTTGTTCATATGGTCGTTTTGAGTGCGCCAACGTGCCCGAAAGGGTCGAGATAGTCAGAAAAGTATACCCGGGGGTTTGATTTGGGTCTCGGAGATTTTTTAGGCCTAATTAGTACCCCGGGAGGGCATTTTAGTCATTTTGTATTTTTGGATAATTAAACCCACGAAAATTAAAGGGGTTATATAATATTTTTAGGTTATCTCCTAGGGTTAGATAACTCAAAACACTAGAACGGCCATTGGAGAGGAGAGGAGAGGAGAGAGCTCTCAAGGCATTCCAAGGCTCAAAACTCATCCATTTACACCGTCGCCACCGCCAACGCGTAGATCGCGAGACGGGGAACGCAACCACACCAAATTCAACACCAAACCAGATTTCTGAAAATCCCAGGCAAGTGTTTATCTTGCTTATTTCGTTGATGCATCATCCATATTAGTTTAGGAGTTATTAGGATGAGATTTATGGAAGAAAAACCCAATTTGAGATGGGAAATTTTCATGTAGTGATGATTTATATGATATTCTGGAAACCCTTTGTCATGTAAAGGATTAAGAATTTGATTAAGAAAAGAGTTCTAATCAGATACAAACACTAAAACATTTATTCCGGACGACCGGACCGTTGGAATTGGATGAAATTTTGCAGAGAATTAGCTGAAGATGAGAGGAAGCTACAAAAAAAAATTCAGCTCGATCGGACCGTTCAATATTTTTTAATATTTTTTTTTGCTAGACAGTTTTATGTTTTGAGGACTCTTAGAGATAATAAAAATTCAATTAAAACTCCATTTTAATTCCGATTTCGAAACCGTTTGAAATTCTCATCTTTGAAAATAAAATTTAAAATCCTTTAATGTAAGGCGAAGTCTATATTTTTGGGATATTTTGCATAAGGGATAATGTAAGTATATATTAAAGGGGAGATACACGTAAGAGAGAGTTACGTTGGAACATAAATAGATATCTACTGAATTGTACATTTGGAAGAATAGAGTCCATGAGGGTTACGTAGTAAGTTGGAAAAACCCTTCGAATTAAAGTTGGAAACGAACCATTATACTTGATAAATAATAATGGGAAAATAAGGATAAATGTTGTGAATGTGGGTTATTGGATAAACCTAAATTGATATAATAAAAGTGGTATATTTATATGATTGTGTATGCATATATTATATACTTGTCATGCCCGCGCTACTTGCTATCCCTGAGGTTACCGCGCTGGGACGATCTTATCTCGTGTGCCTTATGGGGGATATTGACTCGTACCCTAGAAGATAGGAATCCTAGGTACAGGCTATCGAATCGGTAGTCACGGTCCTAAGAGACGTGAGTGTATGTACTGACCTCTTGGACTTGGAAACTATGCTTCGCCTCAATATTATTTGTGTATGTATTTATACAGTTCGAGAGTGATTCCGAACTTGTATTCCCTTTAGTACGATTGATACGGGGATTGGATAGCAGAGTATGCCCGCACCATAGTTTTTATGTGGGGTGCTGTTATGATATATATATTATACGAGTAGTTAATATATATATGAAATTCTAAAATCTGGAACTGCCTACTGTGATTTGATATGTAGGACATGGTTGATGACTCAAATTATAAATAATTGTTTTGAGAAAGTATAATATGACACTGGAAAACTTTATTGATTAATAAAGTTAAAAGGAGAACCTTGGTTACAAATTGAAATCTTACGCTTTAAATACTTGTGTTGTTTAGTTGTAAATCCTGCGAATAACCTAAGATAAGTTAAATCATTGGGAAAAGATAGTGTGGTATATGACGAGATAGACCATTGGGAAGGTTAGTGCGATAGGTGTGCACATTAGAAGAGAGGTGAGAATTTCTCAAGAGAGTGTCGCACTAATATGTTGTTGCATTAGCCTGAAATCAATTTAAATACTTGCTAAATGAATTTTTAAATCATATACACTATCGGGCTCTGACCCCTTTCCATTTCTCTTTCTCTCTTGTATATATATATATATATATGTATATATTACAGGTGCCCAGTCACAGGGGCGTCTTGCATAGGGTCCTTTGGCAGGAACACACTACAGCTTAGGTGGGAGTTGCAGGCCTGTTGTTTAGACGACTTCATCCATTTGATTCTACTCCTAGCATGTTCATTATTGGGGCATGTGTCGCCCTTTCCATTTTTCAGTTGTTATTTGGATATTGTACTCCATCTATTTATAGTATTGTCACTTTGGGATTTATTATATTCTGGATATTTTACTTTAAGTTTTATTGTTAGTAGCCAGTTGTTGAATGTTAAATTATTGGATTGATTGTTTAATAAAATAAATAAATAAAACTTGAAAGGAATGTTAAAAATGGTTTTGACACTTAGCTTAATTAATTAGGGTGTTTAAATTGGAACGAGAGTGATGCTAAGAATGATCCAACTGTTCACCTTGATTTTAATTTAATAAAGGAGTGATCGCCCGGTATTTAATTAGGCGGGGTGTCACACTTTCCCATTTCTAATTGTAAAACCTAACTCTCACCATGAAGCCTAACATAACTGAACTACTAAGCTGATCCAGAAATCAATACCACCAAGTCCCGACTCGCTAAGTTTCGTGCGTGGAGTGTCTCGCAAACGAAATCCAAACAAGGAACCCTCCGATACACTACTGTCAGTTTGTCGAGATAAGGAATTTGTCAACTCAAGACCCCTAGTGGTACAAGAATCATCTAACTAAAAAAAAACACTTATCTCTAGACTCAACGGTTCATCACACAATAAATAATCCAACTTCACCTATTCAATACAGATGCCACTATTCATCAATCATGCCTCGATACTCAACTCATAATCGACTAACAGATGGTACACAAAGCTCAAAAGACAACTCTACTCCGAGTTGTCAAAACACTTGCCTTGCACTTATATTGATGGTGATTCAACCAATATGGCAACCCTTATTATCCATTAAGGCTGCAAATGTGCATAAGCATACAACTTCTATGCACTTACAAATATTGTTCCATCTTTCCAAGTCTGGACTTAGGTAAATAATATCAGCAAGGTTCAAACTCTCTCGAACAAGACAACACCGACAAAGTTACAATCTGGGCGGTCAACGATCCCTCACCCAAAGGTTTCGAACTAACCTAAGATGCAATGTACCCCCTTGCCTAACTTCTCATGGTTTGTTCGTTCTAACCCAAGGCGACAAACCCTCGCTAGATTCGACTTACCGCTCTTTTGTTAAAAACACGTAAGGAATTCAACCTATTTGACTTGATTTTCCTTGGACTGTGAGTATATTAGAATTTTCTCACCGAACAAGAAATGAACTTGGTTCTTCAAACCACGAATAAGGCTTGTATATTTGCCAAGTAATGAGGTAAGACCAAAAATTACCACTTATCTTACCATATCAGAATATAGGATTTGGCACACTCACCATCCGAATACTCATCTTCCAGCACACTAACGCTACCTGATCTTTATGAAGAACGGTGTGCTATCCAACATGTCAAAGTTCGTAAATATAAGGTAGCGGGTACCTTCACGTACCGTGACCCCAATTAACACTCAGTAATCCACACATAACTGAAGTAAAAATTAAATATCTTACGAACCCATTCGCGGGTGTTTGCCCAAGAGTACACACCCTCCTTACAAAACTTCTCAACAATGGTCGAAACACTCTCTTGTTGTCCCTCTACAGTGGAGGTTATGACAACCATTTCAATGAATGGGTCAAACATTTGAAACCTAAAAATGTCTCAATCCTTGTCATTAATGACGACACTCACATGGCAACACTATCATCAATTACGCAAAAACTAACTGAGCTACACACGACTCTACCATTATCAAAAGACCATCATGGTGTGACTATTCACTAGTATAAACGTCACCATAATCGAATATCTTATACTTGGTTTTAGAACGCGTCTTTAATCACACACGATCTAAGTAAAAATCATGTCACTAACTACTCACTCGTGCTATAATTCACATTAATACATAACAAGGGCCACAACATAGCCACATTCCCATATCTGATGGATTCAAAATCAAGAACCACCATTATCAACGTGCAACAAATTAGTACCCCCAATCACCGGGTGATAACATAAAAATTGAACTCGTGGATATATCACCAACTCAAGCGATCACACTCGCATAAAATGAAACTCCTATTGAACACTCCCTCATGATGTTCTCACTTGACAACTCGTCCCTCGAGATTCTCTACTCACCGTAGGGTTCACAACTGGTAACTCCATCTTACGTCCATCCCTTAGCACACCCATATTCACATCCCGGTCTCGATAACTTTTAACAAATATACTGATGTTACAAAACAAGAGAACCACATCTTATCGAACACCCTTTTTAATCTAGGTCTTTACGAAAAATACTTAACTCCAATCATTACCAAATATGGAAAGAAGACTCCATCGATAATTCTAGACTTCGCCAATGTTAATCCTCGTATGACCTTGCGATATGGACTTCCTCATCCCTAGTTCTATGGCCAAGACATCGCATCATTACTGGTACGTTCTCACGAGCTTGTTCGGGATAACTCACCAAAACATTCCACTCTGAACATGTGAGTACCCAAACCGCTAACATATCTTGTACATGACTTAACACACACCTAATAGGCCTTAAGTTGATTCCATTACGGATTTTATCAGATCAAAACACTATAGAACCACCGTGTCACCCCAATACGACATCTATCACTTGTGTGGACAACGTGTAGGTTTACATGCCTACCAAACTTCCCTGATACCAACACAATATTTCAAGGATAATAACTTATCCATTCCAAATTTAGACTTATGAATCTCCCATTGAATATCATCAAATGGATGAATCTAGTTCATGTTTTTCATAAGTATGATAACACTCTTGCGTACACCAAAATTGGACCCCTCAGGTCATCCTTTGATGGTGTGGGACATACACCGATTTGGAGTAGTCCTCTCTCAAATCACAGCCCTTCCTTTACATGTTCATGAGTAATAATATACTCTTATTATTATCACAAGACTTACTTCGTTAACCATTCACTTAATGCGTCATCAAATGCCTCAACAGTCTGTCCATTACGGGTGGAGCGTGATAATTTCTTCTCAGGAAAATGTCACATCAATAACTGGACCACATCATTTTGAGGTGTGCCATATCTAAAGATCTACCCTTCCACATTGGAAACAACTTCAGACAACTACACACGCAAGTGATACCAACAACTCAGTGGTAGTACAGGGTGGGCTATAACTTATACCAACTTCTTTACAGCCATAAGAGCGACGATATTAAAAGTTGATAATGCACAGCAAATATACGGGTGTTTCCTCCCTCTAAGGCATTAAAAGTCAACTCAATCATTAAGTTCAACATAGGTTTTCTCGCCTACTAGTGGTCGATGAAACTACGATAGTTGCACGTGAATCGCGATCTCGAAAAATGCTTGGACCCTATGCCCTCCCAGAGTCCACATCTCATCAAATGACTATCTTCAAAGATAGTAAGTGAACAAGTATCTAAATTTTTTTTTATTCAAGTGGAGCACTAGTCATAATTACAGTAAGTACTCATACACAGACCTCACGCGTACTATTCTATGGTCGATCGAAGATTCACCTCATGCGTGGGACGTCTCACGAATGAAATCCAAACAAGGAACCCTCCCTATACACTAGGCTAGCTCCGAATCACCCATCAAAATTGCAGCGTGAAGATCTTCCAAGTCATTGAATACAATACCTAATCGTAAGGCTTTACGTATCAAGGAAACGATGCGCGGAAAACATAACGGATGCCCTCAGATCCCTAAAGCCTCTAAAACTGTGCTCTGATACCAACTGTGACAACCCTGCTTTTTATATCTAATTCGGTTAGCTACGCCCAATTAATTTAAAGCGGAGCGTCAATTTGTTGGCATTAGAAACAGAAATTTAAATAAACGCAGTAAAATAAACATGTACACTCTCATACGTGTAACCATATCACATCATAACAGCTATAACAAGTGAAACCAACTCATAACTATTAACTGTAATAATCCATCAGTAATCTCAAACTGAAAATATAAAATGCCAATACATGCGTCCCAACACAAAATGGGAAAAAGTTGGCTCGAGTGGTATGGGGTGTGACTCCTTACGAGACATATCTAGGTTTCATTTGAAGGACAAAGGTAGTAGCGGTTTGAGGTTCGAGGTGTTAGATAATTCTAAATTGTGGGTGGACATTGTTATTCCGACGTAGGAGGGGAGCGATTGGGGTAGCGAGATAGGGGGTTATGAAGAGGATCCGGTGGGTTGGAGGGAGGGCATGTTTGAAGCGGCCAAAAAAGACTCTGGCGTTGACTTAAAAGGGTATAAGAGGGAAGCTCGGGATCTATTTGAGAAAATTGAGAGGAGGGGAAGGGATGGGGATGGGGTGAGGTATGGTGATAGTGAGGTATAATTTATGTCGTAGGACAATGAAATTACGGATCATATCATGGAATGTAGGGGGGTTGAATGATAGTACTAAGAGGGTGGTGGTGGTGGTGGTGGTGGGGGCGATAACTTGGTGGAAACCCGACATTTTATGTCTACATGAGACAAAAAATGAGTCAAATGGGCGATACTTGCATTAGATCTATCTGGGGGGGGGGGGGGGGGGGGGTCAGGGAGTTAAGTGGGTTAGTTTGGATGCGGAGGGAGCCTCAGGTGGGGTGGTTATTTTGTGGAAGTCAGGGGTAGTCGACTTGATAGGGAGTATAAAGGGGGATTGGTCCCTTTCCTGTCTGTTCCAAAATTCGGAGGATGGTTTCACTGGGTGTTTCTCGGGACTGGTGGAGGATACTAGTAGGTGGGAATTATGGGGGGAGTTGGCAGGAGTGAGTAGGGGCTGGGACGTCCCCTTATGCTTTGGGGGGGGGGGGACTTCAATGTGGTGCGGTTCACTACGGAGAAAAGCAATGGAGGTAGAGTTAACAAATATATGAGACACTTTTCGGAGTTCATTGATGAGATGGAGTTAATGGATCTTCCGTTGAAGGGTGGATTATTTTCGTGGTCTAGTTTTTATGATAGTCCTGCTATGTCTCCTCCGGACCGATTTCTCATTTCTAAAGGGTGGGAGGAGCACTTTCCTGGACTGGCACAGTCCTGCCTACCTAGAGTTACCTCAGATCATTGCCCGATCCTTTTAGAGTGTGGGGGGTGAAAGAGGGATGTACCCCTTTTAGGTTTGAAAACATGTGGCTCAAGGAGGCTGATTTTGTGGAGAGAGTTGGATCATGGTGGACAGGATATGAGGTGGAGGGGAACACCAGCTTCAAGTTGGTCGCGAAAATGGGACTACTTAAGGAGGATGTTAAACACTGGAATAAAGAGGTATTTGGGAATGTGTGGCTGACTACTACTAGATACTTGGAGGAGGTCATGATTCTCGACGAGAAGGAAGGGAGATTTGGGCTCTCTGAGGACGAGAAGAGGGTGAGGGAGGTCAAGAAGGGGGAGATCGGTGTCAGTCTCATTTAGGAAAAGATTAGTTGGAGGTAGAAGTCGAGGGCGTTGTGGTTGAGGGAAGGGGATTCGAATACCAAATTTTTTCATTCGGTGGCTAGTTCTCACAGGCGCAGTAATCACATCGGGGAAATAGAATTGGGGGGTGTGGTGTATGAAGAGGATAGATAGGTGAGGGGGGCCATTTCTCAGTTTTATGAGGAGCTTTTTAGGGAAGAAGAGACGTGGCGTCCAACTCTAGATGGGGACGACTTCGGGTGTATATCCAATTCAGAGGCTGCCGATATAGAGAGCATTTTTACCCAAGAGGAAGTCGTGCCGGTCCTAAAGTCGACGTGTGGGGATAAGGCGCCCAGACCGAATGGTTTTTCTATGGCGTTCTTTCAGCATTGTTGGGCCATTGTCAGGAATGATGTGATGGCTGTCTTCGACGAGTTCCACGACAGGGGATATTTTGTGCCTAGATTAAATGCGACCTTCATCAGTTTGATCTCCAAGAAGGGGGTTTCTTATGATATCAGAGACTTTAGACCTATAATCTTGATCGGTAGTGTCTACAAGCTTCTCGCCAAGGTGTTATCGGTTAGACTTAGAAAGGTCATTGATCCTCTGATTTCTGAGTCCCAAAACGCTTTTGTAGGTGGTAGGCAGATTCTTGATGCAATCTTGGTGGCCAATGAGTGTGTGGACTCTAGGTCGAGGAGAGAGGATCCTGGTATTATGTGTAAGATTGACGTTGAGAAGGCGTACTATCATGTCAATTGGAATTTTCTTTAGTACTTGTTAGGGAGGATGGGTTTCGGAGATAGGTGGTGTCGGTGGATCAAGAGATGTATTTCGACGGCCAGATTTTCAGTTTTGATTAATGGGGTGCCTGAGGTTTTTTTTCCTAATTCTCGTGGTCTTCGCCAGGGGGACCCTTTATCCCCTTTCCTATTCATCTTGGTCATGGAGGCGTTTAGTAGGATGACGGGGAGGGTGGTCGAGGTAGGGTGGATCACGGGGTTCTCCCTTGGTAATTCGGGTACTAATTTGGTTACGGTCTCTCACCTTCTTTTTGTGGATGATGCGATTATATTCTGTGATGCATATCAGAGGCAGGTATATTCTCTTAAGATACTTCTTATTTGTTTTGAGGCGGTGTCGGGTCTTAGGATCAATGCGAGTAAGTGTGAGTTGATCCCGGTTGGGGGATAGGGTGATGTGGAAGAATTAGCCGATACCTTGGGTGGAAGGGTGGGTTCTTTACCTAGTACTTATCTCGGCCTTCCTCTAGGAGCTAAGTATAAGGCTACGGTGAGCTGGGACACGATCTTGGAGAGAATGCGTAGGAAGCTGGCCGGTTGGAAAAATGGTTTCCTTTCGAAAGGGGGGAGACTGAAGTTGATTAAGAGCACGCTGTCTAGCTTGCCCACATATTTCATGTACATTCGTTTGAAGATGTAGAAAATTATACGGGATTTCTTATGGAAAGTCAGGGAGGCTAGCTTTAAGTATTGCCTTATAAGATGGGAGGAGGTGTGTAAACCCCTTAAGTTGGGGGGGGGGGGGGGGGGAGGGGGGCGTGCAGAACTTGGCTATATTCAATAAAGCTCTTTTAGGGAAGTGGTTGTGAAGGTTCCCTATGGAGGAACATAGGTTATGGAGGAGAGTTATGGTTGCGGGGGGGGGGGGGGGGGGGGGGGAGTTCTCAAGGGGGTTGGGGGCCGATGGTGGGGAGTTTAGCTCATAGTATGGGTATGTGGAAACATATAGCTAGGGAGTGGGAAGAGTTTTTCAAACATACGGGTTTTTCTTTGGGGAGAGGGGATAGGATCAGATTCTGGAAGGATAGATGGGGCGATCAGGGGTCCATTCAGTATCTCTTTCTGGGGATCTTCAATCTCGGAGAGAACCAAGATGGGCTAGTAGCGGACCATTGCGCTTTTAGCGAGGAGGGTGGGAGATGGAATCCGCAGTTCAGAAGAAGGCTTTGGGACTAGGGGCTTCAGGAGGCGGATATGTTCTTTGAATGGCTGAACTCAGCCACGCGCCCGATGGATAGGGCGGACTGCATGCGCTGGAAGGGGGGGGGGGCAGGGGTGTTCTCGGTCAAGAACTACTATAAGATTCTGTGCGGTAACGGGGACTACTCGGTTCACTTCCCTTGGAAGAATACTTGGAAGGTGAAAGTGCCGTTGAAGGTCAGATTTTTTGTGTGGACGACTGTTAGACAGGTCATCTTGATGCTCGAGGGGCTTCAGAAGCGGAGTTTTCGGCTCGCTAGTCGTTGTTGGTTATGTAAGGAGGAGGAAGAGCAGACCAATCACCTTCTTTTACAGTGCAAGGTGGCAACGGGATTGTGGGATATTTTCTTTACCATCACTAGGATTCCTTGGGTTATGCCCGGGTCAGTGAGATCTCTCTTAGAGGGCTAGAGACCTCCGACGGAGCGGTCTGTTCTCAGACGTGTGTGTCGGTTAGTTCCTCATTGTATTTTTTGGACAGTTTGGAAGGAGAGGAATTCGAGATGTTTTGATGGTAACGAAACTGCGCCCCCGAGACTTCGTTATCTATTTTTGAGCACGCTTATGTGTTGGTATAAAGATAGCTAGGCAGCCACGACTATGGAGGTTCTCGAGTTTGTCGACGAGCTTCAATCGGTTCTGTAGCATGTGATATCTGTGTTGGGGTTTATTTATTTTTATTCTTTTTTTGAGTTTTCTTGTTCATTAGCATGTTTAGTTGCTTGGTATACTCCCTGTATACGGGTTCGCACCCTTTGCGAGTTTTTTAATGGCATTTAATTATAAAAAAAGTTTAAATATGAGAGAAAATAAACACTTTCTCTCGTTTGTAAATTTAAAAAGAGAGAGAAGAAAGATTTAAAAAAAAATTGTCTTCCTTTCAAAACTTTCTTTTCAAATAAATAAAAAAAGTGAAGGAATTTTTCAATGAATTTAGTATTCTTGATTTAAAAATAAATTATTTTTCTTTGAATTTCGAAACAATAAAAAAGAAAGGTTATTTATCTTATTTTCAAAACTTTTTTAATCTTTTATATTATTTAATTTATGTTGTTCCTTTTCTCTTTTTTAATCTTTTCTAATAAATGTGTATATATGAGTTTTTTATGTTTGTTTTGGGCAGGGTATAAAGCTATATTTAGCATTTGGTATCGTAAAAAATAACAAATTTAGAAATAGAATAGAAGCCGATCACTAAGTTTTTTGTTGACCGAACCCTTAAGTGGAGCATCATGTTCGTGGAAGCAGCTCAATAAAAAAAAACTTAAACGGTACATCTTGTTCCGCCTAAAATTAAGACATTTTTGTTTAATTAGGTTTCTACTCCAACGACCTTATTTTGCCAATGACTATATTTTTTTTATAAATATATTTTGGTGGATGGAGTATTGAACGAATGCATTAAAATTATATAGGGGTAAAAAATTTATTTGGTTAGTTGGTTGGTGGGGTATTTAATTGGGTGTTTATTTAATTTAGAGAAGTTATATTGCAGTTGAAAATGAAATAAGGCATAAACCTTAAGCAAAACATGATGATCCGCGAAAGGAATAATATCCAGATTCTTAGGTGGAACATGATGTTCCGCGGTATGAATAGTCTTTTAAAACGGCGTCGTTTTGTTTGTTTGTAAGCTATATTTGGACTATCCATAACATTTTTCTCACTTTTAACCTCGTATATTTGGCCTAACAATGTCTATTTTTATGCTATGCATAAGCCTGTCAACGGGTCGGGGATGATCGAATCTATGGAGAACTAGATCCATTTAATAGGCACTTAATCGGATCTGGGTCCGAGCGGGTCTTAATCGGATTGAAATCCGGATCCATTTCGAATCGGATCGGGTCCGAATTTGGGTCCGGATCTGACCACATATATACATTTATTTTTATTTTATCCCCCTTCTTTATTTTTTAATCTTAGAGTAAAATATTTTATAATGTATCATAGTATATGATTAGTATTAATAAAACATATATTACTTATAGTTATCATCATAAATATATATTTTTATATATAATACTTACTTGTTATATTGATAAAGATATATTTGTAAATATATATAATATTATAGTATATATATTGTGCAGACCAATCCGCATTTTAACATTGCAAACTAGACATTCGTCCCCTGCGGTGAGCGTAGAAACTATCAGCTAAATTATAGGCGCCCTTTCTCACTTTTTTGGGTTTACCTCTAGATGACACATGTCGAGTTCGCACTGTTAAAATGCGGACTGATCCGTACAAGAGCAGTACTATATATATATTTAAAAAATAATAATGCATAAAGCGAGTCGGATCTTCGAGTCCGAATTTTGTATAGAATTCAGACCATACTCGTGTAATAAACGAGTTTTGAAGTCTGAGTTCCAAAAAATATAGTTATATCATATTATAAATTTTGGGTTGGGATCGGATCCGGATTAGACCCTACCCATTGATTTGATAGGGATAAATAAGATAAGGGTTGCTCTAATAAAAACTTTTTTTTCTCTCGTGTGCGTTTCCTTTTTTTTTGTGTGTGGATCTCCTACGTTCCGAGCATGTGATTGCATAGCAGTCTCTCTCAAGTCCTTTTCACTCAAACCAATTATATGATATAAATCCCAAACTCCCAAACTCCCCAACCTATGCACAGATATATACTCGCATGGCACAGCTACCTAAATCAAGTTTGGTGTTGACAGTAAGAAGGCGTGAAGCAGAGCTGGTAGCTCCGTCCAAGGCCACTCCTCATGAACACAAACCGGTGTCCGACATCGACGACCAAGACAGTCTCCGGTGTCAGATTCCCGTGATACAGTTTTACCGCGGGAGTGATGATATGAAATTGAGAGAGAGAGATCCGGTGAAGGTTATCAGACGGGCACTTGCGGATGCACTGGTGTTCTATTACCCGTTTGCTGGTCGTCTTCGTGAAGGTGCCGGAAGGAAGCTGACAGTAGAGTGCACCGGTGAGGGTGTTTTGTTCATTGAGGCTGATGCCGACGTTGAGCTAACCCAATTTGAAGACGCTCTTCATCCCCCGTTTCCGTGGATGGAGGAACTCCTTTACGATGTTCCCGGCTCTGCTGGGATTCTCAACTCTCCTCTGCTCCTTATTCAGGTTTCTATTTCTCTTTCTTTCCTTTTTTCCTTTTTCATCATATCATGTCAAAGTTAATCCTTGGGCATGTTGGCTTGTTTATGTTTCTTTGCGATTTATACCATATATTCCTCTATGAGATTTTTACCAAAGGACATTCGTCATCGATCACTTTACCAATTGGGTTGATGTTGACTTATATGTTATCCTCGATGACAAAATCCAAAAAGTTTTTAAACACAACATAAAAAATGTCATATTTTTACTATTTAACCTAACAAAATCTTAGTGTGCACACACTAGAGGTGCGGAAAAAAACGATCGGCCCGAAAATTGAACCGAACCGAAACCGGTAGTTTTTTTAAGTTCGGTTCGTTCTACGATTTAAGGATTTAAAAAACCGATCATGTCAGTTCGGTTGGCGGTTTAGACAAGGAAAAAACCAATTCGGAACTGAATCGAATCGAACCGAACCGACATCAATATCTATATTAAAAGTAACTTAAATAACTTCTAACTTTATATCCAAAAACCATTAATCGACCTCCAAAACCGAAAACCGACCCAAAAAAATCCGACCAAAATTGAAAACCGATCAAAATCGACGATTTTTTTCATCGTCGGTTCGGTTTCGATCTGACTTTTTTCAAAGCCGAACCGATCGGTTCAGTTTGAATTACGGTCCAAAATCGAACCGAATCGAATCGACCCGTGCACACCCTTAATTTTCACGGCTAACCGTGATACTCCTTTTACCGCTAATCTTGACCGTGATATTCCTTTTACGGCTAATCTTGACCGTGATACGATCTTTACAGCTAACTTTAGTCGTGGTACCCATTTTCACAGCTAAACTTGGCCGTAGTACTCATTTTCGCGGTTAAACTTGGCCGTAATACCCATTTTCGTGTGGTGTTAAGTAGATAAAAAGTGAGTTTTTGTGATGTTTTAGAGTAAGTGGTCTTATGAAGAGCTTTTTGGGTGCCAATATCACCACCCGCCAAGAATGTAGCTAAGTTCATCCGCAATAACATTATCGGTATATATGAGTTCTCTTCGATCTCATATTAGGTAACAACCTCCACATCATAGTATAGATCACTAAGCTTCACCTAGATCCTCAAAATGAAATAAATCCCCTATGGGTGTGGGACTCACTTATTCAGGTTTCTATTTCTCTTCTTTCCTTTTATTCTTTTTCATCACATGATGTCAAAGTTTATCCTTGTGCATGTTGTCTTCTTTATGTTTCTTTGTGGAAAATGGAGGATAGTTTGTGTTTGAAATTGTCTGCATGGGGTTTTGAGCTCTATTGGGTTTCTTCTTGTTGTTTGAGACTATAATTTGTTGAAAAATTCTATTTAGACGGCAACCAAACAGAAATGGTGACTGAAATTATTAGAGGACAAAATAGTTAAGAGAGTTTGAATTGTTTTACATAATTATTTTACTTTTTTCATTAAAAACTATTTTTTAAAACTATTTTCTAAAAATGTTTTTTTGTTTTAACCTTTTTTTATTGTTAAAATTAGTTTTTTAAGAACAATATTTTTCCCATTATAAGTTGGTTTAGTGAAAAAATTATTTTTTAATAACTATTTAGTGGTAAGATTTTTTTGATTAAAATACAATTTTTATATATTAATTTGTTAACAATTGCGACATTTTTTTTATATATATTAGTTTGGAAAAAAAATTTGTGTCTCTTAAACATCAAAACGTTGCTATCTTAAATTAGCGATTGGTTATTGTCGTTGGTGTGGATCCACATCATTTAATGAATGTGAGTCCGTGCCATCGACAATAATCAATCGACATTAAAACTTTTTTTATTTTGATAAAAGCTGTTTTTTATGTTTTTTATTTTTCGGTAAAACTGTTTTGTTGGCTAAAAACTGTTCTTGTATTAAAACTAGTTTAAAAAATGTTTTTTTGCTAAAAAAGGTTTTTCATTAAAAAACTCTTTTTTTGGTCAAAATTGTTTTTATTGTTAAAAACCTTTTTTGATAAAAAAATGTTTTATTTTTATTTTTTACTGTGTTCGTTTTTTTGGTTGGTTGATGGCTTTTTCAATTACAATTTATATTTAATACGTGTCGGTTGCAACACGCTGAAATGACATGTTGCGATTGATTATTATTTTAGGAATGTGGATCCGCGCCAGCGGTAGAAACCAGTGCTGCGATTGACACATAAACATCATGAGTCGGACTAAAAAAATGTTTTTGTTTTCCCAATCAAATGTCATTTTATGAAAAAAAAAATTGATGTTGAAATGTTTAAAATTTGTTTTTCTTGATTAAAACCTATTTTATTTTGATAAAAATTGGTTTTTATGTTTTTTATTTTTCAGCCAAATTGTTTTTTTGTGTGTTAAAACTAGTTTAAAAAATGGGTCTGTTTGGTTTGCAACTATAATTCTGTTTTCTATGTTTAAATACAATTTTGATAAAAATTTGTGTTTGACAACCTATTTTTAAACACTGAATTATAATATTTCTGTGTTATAATCAAGTTTTTCAGAAAACAGCAAAATGCTGTTTTATAACTTCTGTTTTTTATTTTTTAACTCAGAATTATTCGTTCTTAATATTTTAATGCATTTATACCTTAATATGTAATAAACATACATAATACATTAATATATGTGCAATTCTTATAAATAAAAAATATATATGTACACGTACACAAAATTACGTATATTTATATTATTAAATTATATATTATACTAAGATCAATATGTTAAATAATAATACGAATAGATACATGATACTTATATATTGTTTTATACATATATTATTAATGTATTGAATAATATAAAATATACATATACTACATATGTATTAAAAAATATTATCAATTCATGTATGTATATAATTTTATTGTGAAGTACACATGCAATATCATTATATAGACACACACACACACACATATGTATATATATATATACATATATGTGTGTGTGTGTGTGTGTGTGTGTAGTTAAACTCCCCAACGTACCTCATTAAATATACATAAAAATACATGATATTAAAAGTACATGTATATAATTTATGATGTATGTATGTATGTATGTATGTATGTATGTATACATTCATATATGATGTATGTATGAAAGTTCTATGTACGTGTCTATATATATACACATATGTGTATAATATAAATATACATGCTTGCCAATTTTTTCAAATTTAAAAAAAAAATTGTATTTAAAAACAAGTTTACCAAACGCACACCAATAATTATAAACACGAAAAACTGAATTTTAAAACTGTATTTAAAAATAGCGTTTAAATCGAGTTTTAAAATTGTATTGCTAAAAAAATATTTTTCGTTATTTTTTTTCTTGTTTTTGTCATAATGTAGGTTTTTTTTTTGTAATATTTAATGGGTTTTAGTTTGGTTTGTATTTTAAAGTTTGCTGCAGAGAAAATTGTTTAGTGGCTTTGCAAGTATGAGGTTATGAGGTGTGTTTGAAATTTTAATTCATTCCGTCAGTTTTTTGGCTAATTGTTCCGGTACGGTAGAATTGTTATAATTTGTTTTTTAGGTCCTGATAACATGTACATATTAAGAATTTAAAAATATTAGGGACAGAGTTCCAACATACCTTTAACAGGGTAGCTCTAATTCTTATTATTTTGACGCTCATAACATGTGCTCTAAGGGCACAATTTATTATTTTCCTTGTTTTTTAAGATGGATGTGATTTGTTGGCTTGTTTTGAGATATATTTATTTTTCTAAGTTCTGTGGAGAGTTTCTCCTTCTCTCTCTGCAAGGTTGGGAAAATATTTGAGTTGTTTTGCTAGCTGTAATGCTTTGACCACCTTGGGTTTTGTTGGTGGCCAACAGTGTTGTTGAGTTTAACCCCTGTATGTTTCCTTTTGGGCTGTTTGGGTTTTGGGTTTGGTTTAGGGCTCGTTTTTGGGCTTTATTTTGTTCTTGATCCGGTTTGTTCATGTTGTAGGCTGGGAGCTGGGGCTGCCATTTGTTTGTATGGGCTTTTGCCTTTTTGTCTTTTTGATTTAATATATCTTGCATTTCAAAAAAAAATAAAATCATATGATGTTAAAGTGTCAATTTTTTTGGATGCGGCAGACTAAAAAAGAAGAGAGTTCTATTCCTGTTAAATGCTTTATTTTTTTTTGGAAAAAGGGACAACTATATCTTTAAATCAGTTGTGGAAAATTATTTTTTGTTTTATATTTCTATTTTCATCTCCATTTCCAATTTTCATTTTCCACAAAATGTTTTAGAAAATTAGAAACTGCGTTCATATGATAGATAAATTATTGTTTTAAAAATGTAGTTTATAGAATATTCGAGGGTAAAATATAATTTACACGAAGTTTAGGGTTATAATGTAATCAAAGAAAGTTTAGGATCCAAATGTAATTTATAGAAAGTCAAAAGAGCCAAAATAAAATTTATAGAAAGTTCAGGGGCCAAAATTTAATTCTCAAAAATTTCAAGGCCAAATTGTCATTTTTAGAAAACTAAGAGATTAAAATTTAATTTACCAAAAGGTTATGGATCTAAATGTAAGTTATAGAAAATTCAGGGTTAAAATGTAATTTTGTGGAGACTGAAAATTGGTGGAATACTTGTTAAGTTATTTTCCATATTTCTGGAAAATTGAAAAAATTTGGAAAACTGTTTTTCAATTTTCTGTTTTGGAAAAATATAAAACTTGAACGCATTTCTAATTTTCCATTTTTGTGGAGAAAATTTAGAAATTTTTTCTAGCAAACAACCTTGTTTTTCACAACTAAACAGGGCCTATACTTCTTTGAAAACAAGGGGAAAACTTAATCATATTGTAAAGACGTTAAGTTCATAAAGCATTCATGCCAATTAAAACCTAAAGTCATACTGTTGGTCTTTATTCTACCCACCTCTCTAAAATAATGAAATCATTGAATTTATATCATTTATTTGGTGAGCCTTGTTTTTATGAAATTGAGAAATAATAATTCTATTACTTTTGTGTGTATATATACACACATTGCCTTATTTAATCCCGATTAAAAGCAAGAATGTAAAAGTAAAATTTTTTCCCTCGTTTTCTAATGTTAAAAAAAGTAGTAACATGTTTTACTTTAAAATATGAGGGGGTTCTCATTAAAATATGAGGGAGGATATGTAAGTGACTCTATTATTAATTGTATGGCAAGTATGCAAAGACTTAAAACGATAAGTTTTCGACCTACTTTTCGATAGATCTCGCAACGGGTGGTGTCGAGTCATGTTTGTGTCGATTTTTATCGTATTCGAGTTTTATCGAGGTCGTGTCAAAACGGGCGACTTTTATCGTGTGAAAAAATCATATTCAAACCCGATCCATTATCCTAACGGGCTGTATCGTGTTCCCTCGTTATTACCCATTAAGATACTGATTTATTTTGAATTGTATACAAACTGACGTATTAACTCATTTTTAATACAATTAGACCCATTAATTCATTGACAATGCTCTCTCATTTAGTAAAAATCGTTATGATTAAATTAACATTAAAGTACATAGACTCTCTCATTTAGTAAAATTCGTTATGATTAAAATTCATGTACGTTCTGTTTGGTACATGAGATCGAGTAGATCTCCTTAGTACACAAGATGGAGATGGGGACTGTAGTAGATCAGTCTGCTATTGGTTATTTTGTAGTATGGAATCCTCTGGCTGAGGACTCTACTTTGCCACACTTTTACCTAGAATATCATCTGGATCAACGTACATGGGATCGCACCGTGTTGCACCACTAGACAGTTGTACATTTCTGTCCTTGTACATCACCTTCTCATTGAATATCACGTCTCGACTTCTGATCACCTTCTTGGGCTGGTCATTCCAAAACTTGTACCCAAACTCATCTCCACGATATCTGATAAAGGTGAATTTTAGTGACTGGGGGTCAAGCTTTCCCCTAGCTTGATCACAAATATGCACATATGATACATAACCGAAGACTTTCAAGTGTGAAAGTTTTACTTCATTACCGCTCCATACCTCCTCTAGCTCTATCGGTACTGATGGTCCTCTGTTGATTAAGTAGGCTGCTGTGTTGATTCCCTCTGCCCAGAACTGCTTGGGCAATCCTGCGTGTATACGCATGCTTTCAGTTCTCTCAGTCAATGTTCGATTCACCCGTTCTGCTACGCCATTCTGTTGCTGTGTCCCTTGCACAATCCTCTCTAATCTGGTGCCATTTTCATATTAGAATTTCTTGAACCCAGTGTCATTATACTCACCACCGTTTTTGGATCTCACCCTCTTGATCTTTAAGCCATGTTCTTGAACAATTTGAACATTTCTGATTTGTGCCTCAAGAAATAAACCCACACCTTTCTGGAACGCTCGTCAATGAAAGTCACGAAGTATGACCTCTCACCCATGGATGAGACAGTAGCTGGCCCCAGACACCTGTGTGAATTAACTAAAAGTTTTCTTGCTTTGGTGGTCTGCCACTCTTTATGAAGCTAACTCTCTACTGCTTCCCAAAGATGCATCTTTCGCGTAGGTCAGTGTCAACTGACTGTAGATCTAGTAGTTTCCCATTGGAGTGCATGATCTTGTGCCCCTTATCACTCATGTGACCTAGTCTCTGGTGTCATAGGTATGGACCATCTTTGCTGTCTGTAACTTTAAATGACCCACAAGTGTTGATCGTCATATAGAGTGTACCACCCTTCTTACTACGGGCGATTGTCATTGCACATCTGGAAACTTTCTATGAATTGCCATTAAAGTTGTGACATAACCTTCAGTTCATAACTGACCCACAGAGATCAGATTCTTTCACAAATCGGGGATGTGTTTCACATCCTTCAGTTTCTATATAGACCCGTTTAACTTGATCGGTACCTCCTTTGCAAACCACTTCGCAGGGCTGATCATCACCATGGTACACCTTGCCAAGGTTTCCTGAAGAATAACTCACTAAGAGTTCTTTGTTGGAGATTGCATGAAAGGAAGCTCCGAAGTCTAACACCCATGACTCCGACTTTCTTTCCAAAGAGCATATCTGTGCATTATCTATCTATTCAGCTACAATGTTTTCTTTCGTTTTCTCTTTTTCGTTATTCGGGGATCTACACTAATTTTGTAGTGCCCGATCTTGCCACAGTTCCAACATTCGACCACCTTCTGGTTCTGATTTTGGTTGTTGAAATTTCTGGGATTTCGAGACTACGACGTGCCATTTTTGGATATGAGTTTACGTTCAAGGCTGACGCTGAGGTGGAAGCACCACTTGATCGATTTCGATTTTCTTCAGTCATAATTGTGCTGACTACATCATCGAACTTCAATTTTATCTTTTCTGCAGATCCGGTGAATGCAGTAATTGTGTCTTTCCAACTATCAGACAACTGCCCAAGAATTAGTCAGGCTCGTATCTCATCAATGAAAGACATGTCCATCGCCTCTAACTGGTTCGTTACATCTTTGAACTCGCTGAGATGTTCTCTGAATTGCGATCCTTCTGACATTGTCATAGTAAATAACTTTTTTATTAGATAGATTTTATTTGCTACAGAAGGCTGTTCATACATATTGAAGAGGGCTGTCATGAGAGACGCAATTGTCTTCTCATTTTTGATGTTGTAGGCTACTGACTTTGATAGTGATAGCCTTATTGTTTTGAAAGCTTTTTGGTCCAGCAGCTCCCATTCCGAATCTTTCGTTTCCTCTGGTTTGTCACCCAAAGGTAAATAAAGATCTTTCTAGTACAAGCTGTCTTCTATTTGCATTTTCTAGAATCCAAAATTTTTGTCGTCAAACTGGAAAATTTTGGACTCCTTTTCTGACGTCGTTGCTCCCATTCGAACAAATATGATGGATACAAAAATTACTTTGCTGAGTAATTTTTAGTAAGCGTCTGCTATGCCTTTGGTTCGCCAACGAAAAGCTCTGATACCAATTCTTAGAGAATTAGATGCTGCTAAATTGCTTCCAATAATATTTCCAGGACCTTGGGATTCCGTGGCTAAAAAAAATAATTAAAAATGCAAGGATCAATTAATAGAATGGATGTAGAGAAGTGCACACAAGTCACACAAGACGAGGATATACGTGGTTTACCAATTTGGCTACGTCCACGCTCACACCCACTTTTACTATAGAAATATAAGGACACTTTTACACTCTCTTATATGCACTCTTGCTCTCCCTATTTTTTAGGCTAACAACGCCTTCTACTCTCTCTGACAAGTGCTAAGACTGCACTGTGTTTCTCCCTAACTACTCTCTTTTATTTTGCTCTCTAATAGCTCTCAAGCTTGAGAGTTTGAGATTATTACAATGAAAAAATTCAAGGCCTATTTATAGTTGCTTGGAAGTCACCCTAACCTTTGAATAAAAAATAAGATTGAATGGTTGAGATAAATAGTGTGCTACCAACCATTCTTATGTTCACACTTGTTTCAAACAAGATGGGCAACCAAACATGAAGACAAATGTGTGTTAATTATAGTGGCTACCTTAAAAAATCTCCATTCAAATTAACAATCTCCCACTTGGAGATTTTTAAACTGCAACTCAGTGAGCTGGGTGTGAGTCTTTCCTGTCTTCTATCCTTGAATACTCTCTGAAGCTAAGCACAAATATAGTTTCTCTGTAGTAACTGCCTTAGTTAACATGTTAACTGGGTTCTTGCTACCTTGGATCTTCTCAAGTGTTAATACCCCATCTTCTAATAAAGATTTGACGAAGTGATAAAGAAGTCCTATATGCTTGGTCCTCGAATGAAATGTTGAGTTCTTTTGCCAGATGTATAGCACTCTGACTGTCACTGTGCAAAACATTATTCATTTACTTGAAACTCAATTCTGCCAACAAATCCTGTTACTAGATCATCTCCTTGCTGGCCTCTGTCACTGCTATGTATTCTACCTCTATAGTGAATAATGATACTATATTCTGTATCTGTGAAATCCAACTGACTAAAGTAGTCCCCATTGTGAATACATAATCAATAGTACTCTTTCTGTTGTTTACTTCACTAACAAAATTCGAGTATACAAAACCTTGTAGTCTCAACTCGCCTCTTCTGAAATATAGACATTTGTTAATAGTACTTCGCAGTTACCTTACTATCCACTTGACTTCTTCCCAGTATTGCTTTGAGGGATTAGTCATGAACCTGCTCATAGCTCCCACTGCATGAGCAATATCAGTTATTGTGCAAACCATGGCATACATGAGACTTCTAATAGCCGAGGCATAAGGAACCTTAGCTATGAAGTTTCTATCGTCATCTGTAATTCCTCGACTCGGGCTTAGGGTCACCATTAGTGTTGATACCAAATTTAGTCTGCTGACGTGGATCAATTATGCGAAGACACGTGTCAATTTACATGGTACCCACAAATATTTTTGAACAACACCTTCACTCCGAGGAGCTCAGTCTCCCCGACCAACTCAGGCACTCCGAGCAATAAGTGTTCTCCGAGGAACTTTATTGTACCGAGCAACTCATGTATGCCGAGCTATTTAGGCAGTCCGAGATGCACCTCGTTCAAAGCATTCATATTCGGATAATCAAGAGGATGACTGCTCTTTAAATGCACAGTTATTATCGTACAGATGTACATTCCTACTGGACAACTATGTATTATTCTTTCACATGTACAACCTCAAGGCTATAAATACATTGTATCATCCTCATTGTAAGGGGACTCGAAATTTCTTGGTAAATCCATTATCGAGAATTCCAAACAGTCAGCAATAACAAAAATAATGGACGTAGGCCATTCTTTCAAGGCTGAACCACTTTAAAATTCTTTTGTCTTATTTATTTTTATCTGTGATTGAATAATTAGAGATAATATAATTTTTTACATCAACAGATTGGCACCGTCTGTGGGAATCAACTGTAATTTTCGTTTTTCACCAAAACTATTTATCATTAATGGCTGATCATCTAGAATCCAGTAATCGAAACGCTGGGATTCCTCCAAATCCATCCACTCCTACAAATGTCCAAAGATCTGGCCGGAATAATGGCTAATCTAGCCTAAGGCCAAACGGCCATGCAAGAAACTATGCGATAACTTACACAAACTGTCCAGGGTGGAGTATCTACCCATTCAGGACAACGAAGCGTTCAAAGAAACACCCGTTTACCTTCTTCGCGTACTAGGCGAACGTTATACCCAGAGGAATCTCGATCTAGGCACACCGATTCATATCGCACCGAGAGATCTAATGATTTTTCTTATCAACCTGGTCGAACTTCATCAGTACGAGCTACAGATACTGAACAAAACATCACTCTCTCTCCAGAAAGGACTAGTGCATTGGAGAGATTAAGTAGGGTCTCTCATTTTGATCGTTTGGGCCCTAGGAGGAATAGAAGTCCTCCTAAGGCTGTGTCGAGGAACTTTCGACGATCATCCGATCTAAGGGAGGGTTCTTCCCAATCACGACCAACTGCTCGTAATGAAAGATCCCAAGAAGCAAATTTAATACGATCAGTTGCTTGAAGCAACAGGCCCGAGGAGGGAAATGACGCATGGAAAGGCTCTATTCAAAGGTTGGAGGATAGATTAGGGGAAATGGCTAAGGCCAAGAATCCTCTACAAAGAACTTTTGTCCAAGGGACACCTTTTATCCAGGCAATTGTGGATTTTCCCACACCATCAAAGTTCAAAGTGCCTGTTGTGACTCCTAAATATGATGGAAAAACTGACCCGGTCCTTCATATAGAACAATACCAAGCTGCTGCCGACATCTATTCCGTGCCAGATGAAATGAGATGCAGGGCATTTTTGGAAACTCTTACCGGATCTGCTCAAATATGGTACAATAATCTTCCTCGGGGGAAGATTTCAACTTTCTTTCAACTGTCCGAGCTCTTTATTGGAAATTTCTGTTTTGGAGCAAAACCAGTAAAACGAGTAGCACACTTGTTAAGTGTTAAACAAAAAGTAGGTGAGAGCACCAGGGATGCGATTACTGCTTTGATGAGTGGACTGTTGCCAAATAAACTGTACTACACTTTGGCCAAAGATCCACCCAGGACCATGTCAGAACTGATGGCAAAAGCAACAAAGATTATGAACGCCGAGGAGGCTATGGCTACGAAGAAGAATATGGATACCAAAGAGATGAAGGTGGAGGTTGATAAGGCTAAAAAGAAAGAGCATAAGAACAATGGTGGTAACAAGCAGTCAAAAGTAAATCCATCATGGGAACTGTTGAAGAAAATTGAAAATTATACTCCTTTGAAAGTAGACATAAACCATGTTCTAGAAGAAATCAAGAATAACGAGGAGCTAAACTGGCCAGAGAAAATGAAAACAAATCCTGACAAGAGGAATAAGAAAAAATATTGCGAGTTCCATAAAGACCATGGTCACACGACCAAAAATTACATAGCTCTTCAGAATGAAATTGAAGCACTCATCAGACGAGGTAAGCTGGCCAAGTATGTTGATCGTAGAAATGACGAAAAGAGCAACGACCGAGCAAGACAGAGGTCTAGATCTCCTCTTCGAGCAAAAGAAGACAAGAAAAGAGATCACGAAGATGATCCAGAAGACGACCCCGATCTCCCCAAAAGACCAAGACAGCCAGAACGTGAGCTATTTTCAATTCGTTTTGGATCATTTGATTGCAATGTTATTACAGGTGGAGATGTAGAAGGTGGAGACCTCACTGTAGAGAGGAAAGCTTACCTCAATGAGGCTCAAGCTTGTTCATACATTCAATGAATAAATCTAGCTGAAGATGATCGTCCGAGGAAGGTGAACAAAGATAAACTGGTCATCGGTTTCTCTAAGAACGACCTCGCAGGTGTCCTATATCCTCAATGTGACCCATTGGTGATCAAAATGAGGATGAAGGAAGTAGTAATTTCAAGAGTACTGGTGGATAATGGCAGCTCGTCGGACATCATGTTCTACTCATGCTTTGACAGTTTAAATCTGAAATTGTCTCAGTTGGAGCCTTATCACAGGCCCCTTCTCGATTTTACTAGTGAGAAAGTTTTTCCACTTGGGACGATCAAGTTGGATATGTTCATCGGTACATGGCCTGCTTGTCGAACAGAAAGAGTGCGATTTTTCGTGATGGATAAGAATGCCCAATCAGCTTATAATATCATCATGGGAAGGGTAGGTTTGAAGAAGTTCGAAGCAGTACCATCTACTGTACATCAATGCCTAAAATTTCCAACCAACTTTGGAGTAGGAATTGTGAAGGGTGACCAAAAAGTAGCTTGGGAATGCTACTATTCATCTGCCGAGAAGGAAGAACTGGAAGAATATAGGAAAAAGACTACTACCTATCAAGTGGATGAAGGTGCATAAATTGAAACATTAGACCCTAGAGACGATTCGCATCTCGTGAAAGGCCAGGTGGTGGAAGCTACTGAAAATATCATTCTGGACGACGAGCACCCAGAATGAACAACTCAAATAGGTTCGTCGTTGGATGCCTCATTAAAACAGGAATTAATTATCTTCCTAAAAAGCAGAAAACAAACTTTTTCATGGAGCCACGAAGACATGCCAGGGATAGACCCAAATTTCTTATGTCACGAGCTCAATGTGAACAAGGAAATTAAGCCAGTGAAGCAGAGAATAAGAGTGTTCAGCCCCGAAAAGAACCAAGCTATACAAGAGGAGGTCGAGAAGCTCCAGAAAGCTTGCTTTATTGAAGATGTCAAATATTCAGACTGGTTAGGAAATGTGGTGATGGTGAAGAAGAAGAAGAACAAGTGGAGGATGTGTGTAGACTTCACCGACCTCAACAAAGCATGCCCAATGGATCATTTTCCATTGCCCCAAATTAATCAATTAGTGGATGCTACCTCGGGACATGAGCTGTTGAGCTTCATGGATGCTTATTCTGGTTACAACCAGATTAAAATGAAACCTGAAGACAGGGAGAGTACCACTTTATGACCCCTTGGGGAACTTATTGTTATAATGTTATGCCTTTTGGATTGAAAAATGCAGGTGCAACATATCAACGGCTGATGAACAATGTGTTTGCAGAGAAAATCAGTTACAACATGGAAGTTTATGTTGACGATATGCTAACGAAGAGCAAGAAAGCTGCTGATCATCTAATTGGCTTAGGCCAGACCTTTGATCAACTAGATAAATATCAAATGAAGTTGAACCCTACCAAATGCATATTCGGAGTACGAGAAGGCATGTTCCTCGGGTATATTGTCAACCAACGAGGAATTGAAGCAAACCCTGAAAAGATCAAGGCTCTATTGGGACTACGGTCTCCAACGACGAAGATGGAATGCAAAGTCTCACAGGGTGAGTTGCAGCACTTAATAGATTTGTATCACGAGCAACTGATAGATGTCTCCCATTCTTCAAAATACTCCGAAAAATATTTGAATGGAATGATAAATGCGAGAAGGCCTTTCAAGAGTTGTAGAAATACCTGGGAGCACCTCCACTATTGTCCAGGCCAGTGATGGGAGAAAGATTGTACTTATATCTGGCAGTTTCGTAGAATGCAGTTAGCTCGGCATTGATAAGAATAGAGGATGGGGTGCAAAAACTAATTTATTACACTAGCAAGGCCTTCCGAGGAGCAGAGATCAGATATCCAAGACTGGAAAAGTTGGCACTAGCGTTGATCGAAGTGAGTAGAAGAATGAGGCCGTACTTCCAAGCTCATACCATAGTTGTGTATACCGATATGCCGTTGAGGCAAGATCTTCATAAACCAAAAAAATTAGGGAGATTGATGTACTGGGCAGTAGAACTTGGTGAATATGACATAGTTTATGAGCCTAGAATGTCGCTTAAAGGGCAAGAAGTAGCAGATTTTATCGCGGAGTTCACCTACCCTGACACCTCCGAAGAACAAAAGTTGAATACCGACCAACCTGCGGATGTTACAGGATCATCAAATTTAAACTCCGACCAACTTAAGTCGGTTGACGAGCAAGAGGAGATGGTCGACGAGCAACAAGAAGTGCTAGGGGAGGATATAAAGAAGCAACAAATATTCCACCGATGAACTTTATCCGATCAAAAATTTGAGGATGAAGTACCTATATGGAATCTGTATGTGGATGGATCATCTTGTAGTACAGGCTGTGGGGAAGGGATTGTTTTAAACAGCTCGGATGAGATCGATGTAGAGTATGCTCTGCGCTTTCAATTCAAGGCTTCTAATAATGAGGCTGAATATGAAGCTATGATTTCAGGTCTTAGTTTAGCAAAAACCATGGGGGCAGAGCAAGTCATTGCATTCAGTGATTCACAGTTGATCGTAAATCAAATGCTGGGAGTATACGCGACAAAGGGAGAATTGATGATCAAGTATTATGTGAAAGCAATGGAGATTGTATTGAGCTTTAACGCAGTGCAGTTAATTAGAACACCAAGATTGGAAAATGCAAGAGCAGATGCCTTAGCTCGGTTAGCCTCAGCCACATGCATCGAGCTACGAAGAACAATCTAATAGAAATTTTGGCTGGCAGGAGCATTGACAAAGACATGATGGTGAGCTTCATTACCCTTGATTTAGGACCATCTTGGATGGATCCCATCAGGGCATATATTGAGGAAGGGACATTACCAACTGATAAACTCGCAGCCAAGAAGCTAAAGTTTAAAGCTGCTCGTTATGTATTGACTAATGGTATTCTATATAGACAAGGAATTATAGTAGGTTTGCAAAGATGTGTGAATCCCTCCGAGGTAAAAGACTTGATTGAAGAGGTCCATGAAGGGTCCTGTGGCGCCCATGTAGCAGGTTAGACACTTTTGTAAAGAATAATGAGCAAGGATACTATTGGCCAACGATGAGGGATGATTGTATAGCCTATGCCAAAAAATATGACAAATGTCATCGCTTCTCCTCTATCCGAAGAACTCCCCAAGCATTGTTAACACCCATTACTTCCCCTTGGACATTTTCCATGTGGGGAATAGACTTGGTCGGGCCACTTCCGACGACCAAGGGAAGATTTAAATACCTCGTGGTCGCGGTGGATTACTTTACTAAGTGGGTGGAAGCCGAGCCTCTTATTGATATGACATATGATAGGTGTATCAATTTATTTTGAAGAATATCATTTGTAGATATGGTCTTCCCCATGCATTCATTACTGATCATGGAACCCAATTTGACAACGAGGAGTTCGCTGCATATTGTCATCAGTCAAACATATTGAAAACCCACTCTGCACCAGGCCATCCTCAGAGCAATGGACAAATCGAGGTGACAAACAGAACACTGTTGAATGGTTTGAAGAAACGACTGGACGATACAAAGGCAAATTGGATTAACGAGCTACATTCGGTGCTGTGGGCTTATCGTACAACGCCACGAGCAACAACAGGAGAATCTCCATACATGCTAGCATTTGGAAGTGAAGCCGTCATACCGGCTGAATTGGGTTTGCCCACACACAGAATACTGAATTTTAATTCTCCTATCAGTGACTTGATGAGAAGATTAGACTTGGATATGCTCGAGGAAGTTAGAGAAGAAGCGGCAATCAGGAATGCTGCATACCAGCAACGAACAACTTTGTTCTACAACAAGAGAGTGAAGAAATGTGATTTGAAATAAGGGGACTATGTGCTGAAGAAAGTAATTCAAAAACACAACAAACTGGAAGCTAACTGGCATGGACCCTATAGAGTAATAGAAGTTGTTCGACCAGGGACATATATGATTGAGACTTTAGAAGGAGAAGAGTTTAAGAATGCATGGAACGCAGAGCATCTGCGCAAATATTATCAGTAATTAAAATCCCTATGTAATGCAGTTTTCTTCAATATGAATAAAATTCTGGATGTTCTACCCAATTCTCTCCTTTTGTTAATTTTTTTTGGGAATACTAGTGCTACACACTACGCGTCAAGTCCAGAATAAAAATCCACCGACTCTGATTGGTCGGGAATAAAAATCCACCAACTCCGGTTGGTCGGGAATAAAAATCCACCAACTCTAAGTTGGTCGGGAAACAAAAATCACCAACACCGGTTGGTCGACAATTTAAAATAACACAAGACATTTTTGTCTTTTTATAGATATACATACACATTCACCAGTGAATAAGATCGATGTTTTATAAAATAATAACAATCAAGATTGCAGGGAAAACTAAAAGTTTCTTCATTAAAATCAGAACAAATTACATATTACATGAGGAATCATTACATCAAAGATCCTATTCTATTGGCTTTTTCCCTTCTGCCTTTGAAACAGGTTCTACTCCAGCAGGAGGATCGTCTAAGGCATAAGGGGAGTTTATGAAGTTCAGATCTCTAAGCATCCTGACATTCATCACAGATGGTCGAGCAAGCAAGTGCTCCGAGCGAGATATCTCGAAATTAGAATGAAGGCTGTAGTCGCCGAGATACTTGGAGATTAGGCACTGAGGAATTGCCCGAGTAGGGATCCAGCTCATATCAAGTTTGAAAGGTGGCACGGGAAACTCGAGAAATTCAGGTTCATAATAATCCCATAGATAGTGGCTCTGTTCCAATTGCAGCACCCCCAATGCATTCAACCATCCTTGCTTGTACCCCTCGTTATTTGACTGCTGGATCCGATCATCAAGATGGTAGAGGGCTTCATTGTAACCAGCCATTCAAAACTCTCGGGGCTGTTTATGGAACTGGTAAGTCAACCTCTCTAGCTGCTCGTGAAGATTCTTCACCAAATTTGTTTTATTTTCCAAGGCAGAGCTTTGTGTAGAAAGTTGCTCGTCAAGGTTCAAAATCTTCTTGGACATCTCTGTTAAGGCTTGGTTCTTTGCCATCAACTGGAATGCTTGATTCTCTAAGGCTGCTTGAGTTCTTGCCTCTTCAACAGCAATCTGAGCAGCGCTTGCTCGTCCCCGAGAAGATCTTGCTCGTCCGCGAGCAGAGGTGGAAGGCCCAGCTCTTTTTAAAGTTTCCAACTCATCTCTTAAGTTGGCATTTTTGACTTCCAAAAAGGAGAAACCTTCATCGTTGACAGGAACCAATTCTCCCGAGGTAGATGCTGCAGATTTCAGTTGAGATATCTCTTCTCGCAAAACATTGTTTTCCTGCTCCAACAGTTTAATGATTTTCCTATGCTCCTCGACCTCAACCTTTAGAATTCTCTCTTTCTTCTCGTAAGCAACAATGAATTTATCATATCCTTTGTCAGCATTTAGTTGCTGATATTTTTTCTCATACCACTGATGCAAAAGGGTAGAAGACTCCTTATATTATTGTTGGAGTTCCTCGATGGTACCCTGAAGATCTTCAATCATCTCATAATATGCCACATTGTTGGTAACTGCACGGTCAAGCAAGCATTTCAAATATTGGTAGGCTTCAACTGCTCGTTCAGAAGTATCTGGACCAAGGATTTCAATGATTTGAGCTTCATTTAGATCTGCATGACCAGCTTTGAAGTAGTCATTGCATTTTTTCAACAATTCTGTATCATGAGCTGACAATAATTTCATCTTGGCCATAAACTAGTAAAGAGAAACAGTAAACAGAATCAATAAAGACAAAGACAGAGCAAGAAGAAGGAAAAGTCAGTGTGAACAACCAAAAGTTCGAATTTTTATTCATCATAAAGATAAGTACAAAGCTCAAGGTTACATTCAAAAGGAATATCAAAATTAAAACCCGAGCAGCTTTACACCTTCTCCTTATTTTTTACAACTTCCTCGGGAAGGTGGGATGAGGAGGATGGTTGCTCGGAAGATAATGGAAGTTTCTCGGCCGAGGTGCTGGTAGGCTAAAGTTGCTCGTAGAAAGTTTGAACAACTGGAACCGGAGGAACTTGGTCTCCAACCATCATGGAGGACTCGTCTGAGGCAGCTTCGTCCTCTTCTTCTTCCCCAGGAGAGGGAGGAGGACCATGAACATAACGCTGAAACAGTTCAGAACTCTCAGAGACCTTTAGCTCCTACAGAGCTGCAACCCATCCGTCCCTGAAGTATTTAAGGCTAGCGAATTCCATCTGAGAAGATATGGCAGCTAGGCCTTTATTCCAACCCTTGTCCCAGCCAGCGCTAAAGGACTTTTTAATCGCGAGTTTTCTCTTTGCCTTCTCCGAGGAAATCCTCTCAGTAAAAAGTTCCTTGGCAGCCCTCAATTTCCCTTTTATCTCTTGCCTTTGACGATCAACGTCATGAAGTCTAACAACTTCCCCTTCAGTTTTCTTAAGCTTGTTCTCAAGCTCTTCAGTGTTTTTGAGCTTTTCCTTAGGCTCATTATTTTTCTTCTCAAATTCTTTCATTTTCCTCTCCAATTCTTGGGAGGCCTCCACAGCTCGGTCTTTTTCTTGCTCGATGGACTTGAGTTGTTTCTCTCAAGCCCCCTTATCTTCTTCATATTTCTGACGAGAGTCCTTTAAGGACTGAGTCAATCCATTAAAATCTTCTTCTACATCTCCCGAGGAGATTAAAGCCTTGATAGCCTCATCCTTCTTCAGAATGGTATTGAAACATGTTACCAGCTGGAAAAAGAAAATAACTGTAAGTCAGTACAGGGACATAACATTGAAAAATGAAAGTTTAGATTAGTAATACTTACTGAGGCAATATGTTGAGCTGCCAAGGTAGTGACTCTGCCACGAGAAAGACTGTCTTCAATACCTTGGATCTCTGGGATAATCCAAGACTTCACCGAGCTCATGGCAGAGCTCGGAGCAACAAAGGTGGGAATACCACTTCCAGGAGTTAAAGGCTGAGAGATAGATTCAGCCGGTTTATCCGAGGAACTTTTCTTCAACTTCCTCGTAGGAACAGGAACATTCTCAACCAAGGATGTCGTCTTGGTCGGTGATATAACTATAACCTCGCTTGGAGGAGAAACAACAACAACCTTGCTCGGAGCCACAGGGGGCTTCTCATCAACTTTCTTAGCAGTAACTGGAGGAGGTGCATCAATTTTTCTTATCCCTTCCTCTGGGACTTCCTGCTTATTTCTCTTTGCCTCCACATTGGCAGAGTCTGATTTGTCAAAAGGCAGGAGCTCGTCTTCTCTTCATTCTGTTACTGAGGGGAATATTTGATTCAAGGGAGGAACCTTCAGAAGCTGGTACTGGGTCGATGTCACCTACCACTGGACGAGCAGTAAAAGATGAAGTGTAGCTCTTGTACTGCAACAAGTAAGAGGCTGATCTAATATGTTCGTCAACAAAGGTTTGGTGCAAACTCCAGATAAGTTTCAAGTGCCTCAAATTAACATCAGTTTCTTTGGGGGATTTTCTTTTGCTGTCAACTGCAAATAAACAAAAATTAAAATGTCAATAACGCATTTTATCGAACACAAAGAAAACATAATTTCAAAAATAAAATAAAAATAAAAAAACCTATCCCATTTCCATAAGGAGGACATCTAGGCCCTTTATACACTTCATCTCCAGTTAATGGAGGATGTTGCCAATTTTTCATAACGACTCCATGTTCAAAATAATCCCTGTTGGCATCGGGAAGATTGACAACTAACGCCCTATTCAAAAACCTAGTTTTTAAGTAAAAAGTACTATCACTAACGACCCATCTGTAACATAACATTATCTCTGGAATTCCTAAACGGGTTCCAAAAAGTTGATTTAACCTATGAACTCCATTGACTATCCTCCAAGTATTTGGTGTTATTTTTGCAGGAACAACATCAAAATACTGACAAAATTCCAAACATAAAGGATTGGGAGGAAAAGAAAAGCCGCATTCGGCCACAAAGAGACTGGGGAACCAATGTCCCTCAGCGAAAGAAAAATAGTCTGAAGGTGCAGAAAGTTCTTCCAATTTGACCCATGAAGGAATAGAAAAATCAGAGCGAAATTTATCAAGCGACTCAACAGGGTAAACCATGATGAACAAAGAAAATAAAAGATAAGGAAGAAGATCTTACAGGAAAAGGGTGAATCAGCTGACAACGAACAATGGAAGAAACGAACGCACAAGATAGAGAAGAAGTGAAGAAGTTCTAAGATGCAGATTTGAAAAAGTAAAAGACGATTGAATTTTCTGAAGCGCTTAAATACTTTACCTCGGGAATGTAGAAAAACAATGATTACCAGGATGGACGATTGCGTACCCGACGGCTAAAAAGAAGAAATGGGCACACAAAACGAAGCGGTTATGGAAATTCAAAATACTTTAAAATCCTGATACTATGCACTCAAAAAAGGAGTTATAAACAAACGAAAGTTTGTCTAAAATCCATAAAGTCTAAACAGCAGAATGTTCCATACTTTTCTTCAACATCAAACTATGAAACATTGGGGGCTTCTGTTGATACCAAATTTAGTCTGCTGACGTGGATCAATTATGCGAAGACACGTGTCAATTTACATGGTATCCACAAACATTTTTTAACAACACCTTGACTCCGTGGAGCTCAGTCTCCCCAACCAACTCAGGCACTCCGAGCAACAAGTGTTCTCCGAGGAACTTTATTGTACCGAGCAACTCATGTATGCCGAGCTACTTAGGCGATCCGAGCAGCTTAGGCGGTCCGAGATGCACCTCGTTCAAAGCATTCATATCCGGATAATCAAGAGGATGACTGAGCATTAAATGCACAGTTATTATCGTACAGATATACATTCCTACTGGACAGCTATGTATTATTCTTTCATATGTACAGCCTCAAGGCTATAAATACATTGTATCATCCTCATTGTAAGGGGACTCGGAATTTCTTGGTAAATCCATTATCGAGAATTCCAAAAAGTCAGCAATAACAAAAATAGTGGACGTAGGCTATTATTTCAAGGCTGAACCACTTTAAAATTCTTGTCTTATTTATTTTTATCTGTGATTGAATAATTAAAGATAATCTAATTTTTTACATCAACAATTAGGTCGACCTGTGTCCGAGTCAAGGTGTTAAGGGGGAGGGATAACTTCAATTCATTTTATTAGGAAAAACATTTACTTCATTGTGCTCAACAAAAGTATTTACTAGTTTTATTATAAAAACGTCATCACTTATCACGTGAATTACGTTCATTTGACAATTTACTCAAGAAAACATTTATCACAATTAAACCATAAATTAAAGAAATAAATGCCTTGTATTATTACATCATAAAGTTCAAGTCCAAATTACATTTCGACATTTAAATCATAGTACAATGACATAAGAAAATCGCGGCATAAAGCTCTAACGTCTACCCTCAGAGGCCTTACTGTTATCCTTTCTCGAAACTCCACCTGACACACCGGGGGTGGTGTGTGTGTGTGGTGGGGGGGGGGGGGTACCGAAGGGTATGAAAAAAATGCCCAGCAGGGAGGGAAATGACTAAGAAATAATTTGATAGACAAAATTCTATACATATACAATGTCTTTCGGTATTTTGTAAAACAATTCCCATTTCATTAGATATTAACGTGACTACGTGAAATGCACCCAGACTATGTGCCCAACTCACAGTTAAGCATTTTCATGTCTATTGCCAGGGACTCTCAACTTATTAATCCAATTATGTTTTCATCATAATATTAATAAATTTCACTTATTCAAATTTATTAATCCATTCATTTTCCAATTCTTCATGAATATTCTCATTAATTACTTTTATGACTTTGGGATTTACCAACATCCACGATTTCACGGCCTTTCACCATCGGTATCGAGCACATATCTGTTACGCTGACCAGGTTGTTTGGGGTTTTTCACCACTAGGGACGTCATTCTCTCCTTAATTATTCTTTTCGGCATCATCCGAATATCATTATCTTTTCGTACATTCACATTCTTCTAATGTTTCTCATTCTTCCAAATATTCACCTTCTTACAATTATTCTCATTATTCATAGTTCTTGCATTAATCGTCCATTATTACTTCGTTACTTCATTATCAGCCTACTTTTAAGTAACCAAGGAGTCTAACTAATAACACCGTACTTTGAACACTTTTATCCAATCATTATTTATGTTATCTGTTCATTAATGAGTTAATACATTTTTAGTACCTTAAAAATGATTTTTATTAGCATTTTAAAGTAAAGAAACGTTTTCTTCCACTAGCTTTTCACATAATTACCAAAAGTTCCATGATGCCATTTTTACACCAAAATGTATCCTTTAAATAGGTTTTCAAGATACCTTACTATTTTTCTATAATATTTTACCCATTCTAGCATTTATTAAGTCATCATTTTAATATAGGCTTCCTCAGACAAGGTTCAAATGAGTTTTCTACATCATTTTTACACTAATTTCATCATTTTAATGGGTTTTCAAGTGAGAATCATAACATCATGTTTACTAACTATTTTTCCACATTATTTTACTCATTTAATCACAAAATAATCATTAAAATTTACAACTTTTATGTAGAGTTCAAATATAAGGTTTTAAGTGGGTTTTCTACAGTATTTTAAGTCATTATCTCTTATTTTCAACAACTTCAAAGTAGAGGATGAAGTTTATAATTTTCTTAAAACATGTTAAAAAATACATTTTCTACTTTAATTAAATCAAACATTATTTCTCTTATTTACTACACAATAAAGTTCAAGATGCATGGATTTCTACCCAACTAAAATGCTACTAAAATACCAAGCATATGTGTTATTTCACTTCCACTTTTATCCTACAATTTTCAAGCTATAAATGATCATTAAACGTACTTTAGCAACATGAAATATTCTTAAAATCATTTTAAATCATCTTTCAATATGAAATGACAAGATTAACCAACTCTAAAATAGGTAAAATAACCATTATTCAAGCATGAAATTTTCTTACTTTTACACATGGATTTTAACTTTAAAATTCATAATTTTGAGAGGATAACCCTACTTATAATGGGGAGAGGATGAAATGCAGAGTAGATGATAGCTCAAGATCACACCAAGAAAACTCCAAAAAGTCCCACTTTTAGCTCCATACCTTCTTCTCCAAAGATTCTACAAGTTATACCACCCTTAAATGGAGGTTTTGAGGTGTTTATGGGTCCCTTTAATGGTGTTTTGGTGGTTGTTTAGAGGGAGAAAATGGTAGATACGAATTTAAGCTTTGTTTTTGGCTTTAGAGAGTTAATATGAGGAGAGAAAGATGAGAAATCTGATGGGTGATAATACCCAAGTCCTAGGCCTCTTCCCTCATATATAATTCAACCCCTCATCATTAATAATCCAAGATTAAGCCTTTACCTCTCCTTTATCACAAATGTCCAAACTATTCATCCCACCAAGGTCAACATTAAGGTATAAAACGACACTACAAAGACCAAGAAAAATATTGGGTGGAAAACATGTTTTAACCACTAAGCAGATTGTTGGATAACTGAGACTATCAATCGATCGATCGAAATCCTCGATCGATCGAAATCCTTGATCGATCGATGCCTTAGACTAATATCTTATCGATTGATCAATGCCAGGTCAAAAGTTTCTCATTTTTTCATTTTTGACCCCTTGGCACTTTTATACCTATTTTTAGCCTCCTATAAATATGGTGGAGTTCGGGAAAGGATAACGGTAAGTCCGTTGACGGTATTAACCGACGTTAGCGCCCTGTGCCGCACTTTATCATTTGAGACTTTATTATGCCATTCTACTCTTATTTAAATGCTGGAATATAATTTGGACTTGAACTTTATGATATAATAATTCTTTAATTGATGGTTTAATTGCGATAAATGTTTTCTAGAGTAAATTGTTAAATGAATGTAATTTGCATGATAAGTTGTCACATTTTTATAATAAAATTGATAAATACTTTTGTTGAGCACAATGAAGTAAATGTTTTTCCTAATAAAATGAATTGAAGTTACCCCCTCCCCCTTAACACCTTGACTCGGACATAGTTGACCCAACGGTGATCATAAGTCAGGGCGGGGCGTTACAGTATAATACGTCGAATACAAATATCAACCCATGCGGACACATGCAACGTGAAAAATATTTACAAATGCAAACAACGTGTTGTCATAAATACGATTACATTGGAATTAAAGATAAATGTTACATTTCAAAGGGGGGGTATTACAGCCTCTGTCTTGGGTGACTGTTCATTGGATAGCCGAAAGTGACTAGCCAATGGTGTGCTAACTGCCTTAGCATCACTCATACTGAACCTTATTAGAACACACCTAATGTACATTGAGCGAGATTGCTCCAAAGTACCTTTACATTTGTCTCTGTTGATTCTCATCCTAAGAATCAGCTTCACTGCGCCCCAATCCTTCATGTCCAACTTGCTCGACAACTGCCTCTTCAATTTGTTGATTTCGCCCATGTCTGAACTGACCACTAACATGTCATCGAAATAAAGTAGCAAAATAGTGTAGCTAGACTCAAATCTCTTGAAGTAGCAATAATGATCAGCGTTGCATCTGTAATAGTAATTTTTCTACATAAACCCATCAAACTTGTTGTACCACTGTCTTGGAGCTTGTTTCAAACCGTACAACCTCTTCTTCAATTTATACACGAGCTTCCCCTTTCCCTTAACTAAGAAACCCTCCGGCTGCTGCATGTATATCTCCTCCTCAAGGTCTCTTTAGAGGAAAGAGATTTTCATATCTAACTGCTTAATGTGTAAGTCTTCACATGCAACAATGCTTAAAATTGAACGAATGATAGTCAATTTCACAACCGATGAAGATATATCGGTATAGTCAATTCCTTCCTTTCATTGAAAACTTTGACTACGAGCCTTGCCTTGTATCTCTTGGAACTGTCATGTTCCTCCTTGACTTGATACACCCATTTGTTGCGTAGAGCCTTCTTTCCCATGGGTAACTCGGCTAGCTCCCATGCCTTGTTAGAGATAAGGGACTTCATATCGTCATTAATTATAATCTCCCACTTGCTAGCGTCCTCCACCTGATATGCTTTATCGTAGCATTTAGGTTCTCCGGTTTCAGTGAGCAATAAATTATCATTTACTTTCTGTTTGATACATGAGATTGGGTAGATCTCCTTAGTGTAGGAGATGGAGATGGAGACTGTGGTGGATCAGTCTGCTGTTGGCTATTTTGCGATATGGAATCCTCTGGCTGAGGACTCTGCTTTGCCACACTTTTATCTAGAATATCATCTGGATCAACCTACACGAGATTGCGTTGTGTTGCACCACTAAACTGTAGTAAATTTATGTCCTTGTACATCACTTTCTCATGGACTATCACGTCTCGACTTCTTATCACCTTCTTCGTGTGGTCATTCCAGAACTTGTACCTAAACTCATCTCCACCATATCCGATAAAGGTGCATTTTACTTACTTGAGGTCAAGCTTTCCCCTAGCTTGATCACTAATATGCATATATGATACATAACCGAAGACTTTCAAGTGTGAAAGCTTTACTTCATTACCGCTCCATACCTCCTCTAGTATTCTCCGCTCTATCGGTACTGATGGTCCTCTATTTATTAAGTAGGCTACTTTATTGACTGCCTCTTCCAGAACTACTTGGGAAATGCTGCATGTATACGCATGCTTCCGGCTCTCTCAGTCAATGTTCGGTTCATCCGTTCTGCTACGCCATTCTATTGGGGTGTCTCTTGCACAGTCCTCTATAGTCTGATGCCATTTTCATAACATAACTTCTTGTATGAAGGCGAACCTACTGAAAGATGATGTGGCGAATATTTTTTTTATCTTCCTACCTTAAAATGTGAACATCCTGAAAGTTATTTCTTTTATCAAAGTGGGGAATATTAGTTAACTTGCTGTGAGTTTTTATTGTTTATTTTCCACGTAAAATGATGTGACTTGTAGGCGGTTGCAAGACGGGTAAAATAGAATTACTCCAGACTAAAATAATTACATGGAAAGATAAATTTTCTACATAATTGTTTATTGATTTTCAAAAATCCGAATACATTGACTACGTGCTAAAATCAATTTGTTGTTGTGTATTTGTTGATTTGTTTTCATGGATCTAATTTCGATATATCAGGTGTTGTCACCAAAGGATTGGCATAACGTTCCGCTAGTGACACTCAAAAAATTTCAAGCTCCCGTCGCTTCAGTGAATTACTTGAACAATACACATTAATTACACTAAAAAATATATTTCCTACACAATGTTTGTTCTTTCATTGAGTATATTAGAACATGAAAAGCTAATTTTCTAATGTGTATTACTTAATACATTTGCACAACCAGTTGTGAATAAAAGGACCAACTTTAAGTGAATATAATTATAGGCATTAAATTATATACAATACAAACTCAAGGAACATATAATTATAATTATAAGTTAAAAGTTGGCATATCATACATTACCAATTTTTCGGCCCGTTAGATGCGTGGGAGTTTTTTTTATTATTATAATAAAGGTTTATTTAGTCTAATATCGCAATGACTTGGTCAACAAGCATGGCGTCTTTAAAAACTCTTTGTTTTGGTCACTAATGTTATTTTCATACTATTATCTTATAAGTTACAATGTTTCTTTAGCACTGTTATTATATACTTGGAACTCTGTTCTACAAGATACAATGTCATTTTAGTAATGTTTAGGGCTCAAATGTTATTTTGAGGGATATAATTTTATTTAGCGTTAGAGACTAAAAATTGAAAAAAAAGAGTAGTAATTTTAGGTGTACATAAATAATAAATTTTGACTGATCAATATAAAATAAATCACAGTGCTTGCAATAATTTGTTAATAAATGATGTCATCGTAAAATTATTTTTAAAAAAATTCCCCAAAAAAAGAACTGCCAACTAAAGTTGAAACAAAGAATACTTATCACTCAAGCGACCATATTTTAGGACCTAAGACATCATCTCTATAACACACACACACCTGCAATAGTGTTAGTATATATATACCAGTTGGCATGTACAATTTTTATTTTATTATATTTGTTCACCATTACTATTACCAATCTTTTTTTTAAAATTTTCGTGAGACTTTCCCTGAGCGATGCCACTTTTAACTCATGTTCGACAGAGCTTGACCTCACAAAATACTAACAATGTGAGTCAGGGACTCATAGAGAGCAATAAGTATGGAACTCAAGCCACATACTTTTTTATCGCACTGAACTCTGTCACCCGAGATTGCATAGTACCCTATTAGACTCTGTAGCAAATAGGAGTTGAAAGTATGCATGCTTTTAATCAAATATTAACTTTTAATTAATACAAAAGTTAAATACATTGTATAAGTAGACATTCTTTGTTCATATGGCTCATTAGTTGTAAACAAAAACTAAGTATGCTTTTATTCAAATATTAACTTTTAATTAATACAAAAGTTAGATACAATGTATAAGTAGACATTCTTTGTTCATAAGTATCGACTATTGTGTACTTTTGTAAATATGCGTTGTGATTGTTTATTACCGATTTCATGGTCCCATATATATATATATTTGATAAGTTAGGTCCTATATTTTTATCAAGTTCACAATTTTGAGTTATTTCTGAAGTTCCTTTTCCTTGTAAAAAATGGTAATTCTATACTACAAATCTAGTAACTGGAGTGGAACTTCTAAAATATTAGGGAGGTGTTAGACTTGCTTCTGGGGCTATTGATTTTGCCACTTGCAAAGGATTATACAATCGTTGGTTGCACGACAAAACACTTATTACTCGATGAAAATCACCATAAAATATCTTTATTGGCGTGACAATATTATTTTCACTTTAGTTTCTTTTTAAAAACCATTTACTTAGTTTGGCATCAATCATGTACGTGTTTATATTTAATATACTTTATTCTTGAAACCTTGTGCTTTGCTTATATAAAGTTCACACCGTTTGCCATTGGCCTAGAGGTATAATATGAAAATTCGGCCCAACATTATACTAAACTAGGTTGCTCACGTGTCTTGATATTAAATTGAATCCCTCTAATATGTTATGTTCTTTGTGACCAAACTTTATACCTATTTATAAAACTAGTAATTATAGAAGGCCCTCTAATTATAACTATAAAATAAACGAGATAATTTGTCAATAATGTATTGATTGATATTTTTAATGGACCACGTGTGAACTTCACACACTAACCAATGTATTTTTGACAATTCAGTCTAATTTGTTTTTACAATTCAGTCAAATATTATCAAAACTACTCTAATAAAATCTATGAATGCATTTTTAAATCTTGAAGTCAAATATAAAAGGGGTAATGAGTAACAGTCTCATTGATTTGGCCAATGATGCAAGGGGATCTTTGATATAATTACCGTTGTTAGATGTTCTATTTTGCCAACTCATCGAACTAAAATGACCAAAATATCCCCTAAACTATCTCAATCCCGCAACTACCTTTTTTTCGCAAAAAAATCATCGAATCTGTAAAAGTCCATAACTTCAAATCTACAAATCCAAAATTCACAAAACTTATATATTTGGAATTCATTCATCAAGGTCTATCAAACAAGACTCATTCAATATTTTTTGACAAAAAAAGAAAGAGATAAATTATATGATTCTGTAAGAACTCCACCTCCATTTTTCTGGTGATACAATTACTTTTCCGATGACGAAGACAATGCCACCAGCGCGAACCAATATAAGCAAGAAAATATACTAGAGGGAGAAAAATGGGGGGCTGCTCCGGCGAGTCTTTAGCAAGTGGATATGCTACCCAGTGGGGTGGGGTGGAGCTGCGAGAAAGAGATTATGGAATGTATATGTTTATTATTTAGAGAGAGTAAGTGAGTTTATATTGAATATGAGTGAGGGGTACACAATTATCTAAACATGTGAGCTATATTATAAAAAAAGGCTTAGTGTATTGATTTTATTAGTTGTTTTCACAAGCTAAAAAAGAACTAATAAATGTTATTTCAAATTAAACAGGTAACTCGTCTCTTGTGTGGAGGTTTCATCTTTGCACTACGCTTGAACCATGTTATGAGCGATGCATCGGGGTTGGTACAATTCATGACTGCCATAAGCGAAATCGCACGTGGCGCACATGCACCGATTGTGAAGCCGGTGTGGCAGAGAGATCTCCTCAACGCCAGAAATCCACCGCACGTAACATACATGCACCACGAGTACAATATTATCGCTGACACCGAGAATGAAACCACCGATAGCAATAACATGAACATGACCCAAAACTCTTTTTTCTTCGGCCCAAGTGAGGTGTCCGCCCTTCGTAGACTTATACCACCCCAATTGCAAGCCTGTTCCACATTTAATGTGGTGACGGCATGCGTTTGGCGATGTCGTACCATCGCCCTCCAGCTAAACCCACATGCGAAGGTTCGTTTCCTCTTAAACGTAAATGCACGCGCCAGGTTTAATCCACCATTACCAATCGGTTATTATGGTAACGCCTTTGTGTTCCCGGCTGTACTAACAACTGCTAGAGAACTCAGCGAGAGACCACTCAGCTATGCCGTGGAGCTAGTGATGAAGCCCAAATCATATGTTACACAAGACTATGTCAAATCTGTAGCAGACCTCATGGTTACTAGTGGGAGAAAATACTTTGCGACCAAGCATGCTTATCTCGTGTCGGATGTAACACGTACTGGATTTGGGGAAGTTGATTTTGGGTGGGGCAAGGCGGTTTATGGTGGGCATGCCAAGGCGAGGTTCCCAGAAGTGGTTAGTTTCTATGTAACCTCTAAAAACAAAAAGGGTGAGAGTGGAATTGTGGTGCCCATTTCATTACCCGCCTCGGCAATGGAAAGATTTGTGCGGGAGCTTCATTATATGTTGAGTGGTAATGATGATTACTTGTTCACTAATAAGACCTCCACCCGCTTGATGTCCTCACTCTGAAAATTGAATTGTTGGCCACAACCTTTTGTTTTACTATGTGTGAAAATATGTTGTAAGGTTTTATACAAAACGCATGTTTCTCTATAATTATCGTTATTGTATGTGCATTGATAAATAATATGATTTTTTTAATTGCGTTAATTAAAAAATTTATATAAAATTTTGTTATGATGCGACTGAGATCGAAACAACCTATCTGGTGACACCGCAATCAACTTATATCCATTAAGATAAGGGAGTCCCTTGTAATTTTCATATTCACTGCATTGTGCACACGTGGGATCAATGTTTCAAATGACATTAAAATGCTAAAGACTTTGAACAAATGTCAAAATCTAATGATGTTAAATCTTGGTCCAACCTGCACGACAAAATAAAATCGATAGTCCTATATTACAAAAGCTAACTATAAGGTGAAAAAGTGAAAAATAGGTAGATATACATATTTGAGGTGAATCACTAATAACTTAATGTTCATTTGGTTCGAACATAATGTATTTGTAACAAATGAAAAAATTGATCTAATTAGCAAACTACTTATAAAGAAAGTTTTAAACACAAGTATTACCCACAATAGGTTGGAAGAAGATGTTTTTTTTTTTTTTGGGGGGGGGGGGGGGAGGGGGCATGTAAAAATGAACAAATAGACGAATAAGGTCAAATTGCACGGGAGTAAGAAAATTGCTCACCAGTGGCTTGCCCAAGCGAATATGGAAGGTTTTAATTTGAAAGACTATTATTTACAAAATGGCTTTGGGAGAAACTTTAAACGTATGTCTAAGAAGGAAGTCTACTAAATATCTATTCATGTGTATATTTTTCTAAGAGAGTCAACTAATAATGGTTGGAACTTGGTATGGGTTCTTCGGTTAATTGAATTTCCAAAAATCTCAAAATTTTGAGATCCTTGATTTTGAGCCTTTCGAGGACATAACCCTGACAAGTTTTTGGATCCATGATTCTAATCTCCATAAGGCCGAAACCTATTATAAATAATAATTTTATGGAAATCAATAATCAATAACTATGGAAAGATAGAAAATACACACAACCATATATAATATCTGGGGCTGGTGAGATAATCTACAAATTTTTTCATTAAAAAATTAATAGAGAAATTGTGTGATTGATCATTACAAAATTCAACGCTTGAAAATGCATATATTTTTCAAAATTTCATTTCCCCCTGCTTTTCGCTTGAATTTTTTGCTGAAATCATTTGACATTTCCATTTCAATAACACGTAAATGTGAAATTTCACTTCACAAACCAAATCTAACCCTTTATACATATGAATAAAACTTAAGAATCACATATTCATTCCATGATCTTCGAATTTCATAAATCTTTGAAATGAAAACAACATTATAAGAAAGTCTAGTAATGATAACATGAAACACGTTAGGTGTAAAAGAAATGTTACCATTGGTGATTTATTTTTAAAGCATAAAATAGAAACATGAAAATAAATGTAAACTAAGACAAATGTGATTCTTCAAGGAATTGTAGAGAAACAAAGGAAACATGGATGATTAAAATGTGTGGGACTGAAGGGTACATGCGAAGGTTGCGTAAGAAAGAAAAACTTCTACTCTTTTCAATAATTATTATTAACAATCATATTTAATAAGGGCGAATTTGTATAAACCCACCTACCCAATCTAGAAACCTCGTTGTAAAAATTGTGAAAAATAGATGCTTCCTACTTTTTCAACCTCGATTACACTATTGATTATGGGTTTGGGACAGAAGATGATCGATTTTGCTGTCTATGTTATATGCTGGTGTGAAGTTGCGGATTCGTATGGAGGAAGAAACCATGGGATATTGGAGAGGACATACGAGGCTAGAAAATGAAGAGTGATGATTTCAATTAATTTTTAGTAGCTTTACTAAAATTCATATTTGATCTCTCTTTATGTATCTTTAGGAATTGTAATATATCTCAAATTTTCTTGTCTCTTGGGCATTATGCTTTAGAGATGTAAATTTATTTATATGTAATAGTTAATGAGACTAGTACAATGACGGAGACAGTGTATGAATGGATTTTTAAAGTAAAAAATGTGAATTCCAACTGGATTATGGAGTAAAATTTTCAAAAAGGGATGGAATCGATTAGGCTTAATTTTTTCCCTTTTTCCATATATAAACTCCATGTAAAGGGGTGGGTAGATCGAATCCAATCCCACTATTGTTGGTTTAATAAAAGTGGGGGCTATAGATTGAAAAAGTGGGTTGGAATAAAAATACCCTTTTATAAATACCCCCAAAATGTTTAAAATAACATGAATATGAGACATAATAACACGCAACAGATCAATCAAAAATAAAAAATCACCACCAAAAATGAACAAATGTTTTCTATTTCTTTTTTGTAAATTTCAGCATATTTTAAAATTTTAACTTCCCAAAATTATTGCCATAGTCATTTATAATCCTAAAATAGCATAAATCAATCAAAAAATCTGATAAAACGAAACAAACCTTAAAACTTGGAGATTCACATATCATAAGAAGAAAGCGTAATTCAGATTCACATTCCAAAAAATAACAAACAAATAAATTGACATCCAAAAACAACCAAATCCAAATTAAGTTCAAGACTCACTTCGTAAATAAGAAAAACCTTATTAGAATTTAAGATTTAGATTTCAAAACAATAAAGACCCGATTGAAATAGAAGATTCACAATTCAAACAATAAAACCCCAATTGAAGTTCATGCCTCACATTTTCAACACAACCGAAACTCAATTGAAGTCCAATATCAATTTATAAGAAATAAAATAAACTATTTGACATCCACAACGTCGCAACATCTACAACGGTGACCACAGCCTTCGCTTCTTCTGCAGTCAAAGCCTTAGCTGAATCTTCATCACTCTCTCAGCCATGGTTGATGGTTGGGTTCTGAGGGAGATGGAGAGATAGAGATGTGAGTCTCTACAAAAATACATTTTGTAGCAAAACTGGAGTTCTCAATTAGTAGACATTTTTGCTCTATTGTTATTAGTTTAATGAGAATTTTAAGTTACCTTACTAGTGCAATCATTTTGGTCCCTAAATATTTTTTTAATTTTAGCGGCCTATAAATTATGCAAAATGTAATTATTTGATCATTTCGTTAGTTTTTCCTTTAAAACTAACGGAATTCTTATTTTGATTGATTATCCTTATTAAAAAAATGTTAAAATGTAAGAAAACTTGCAAAATTTGAAGCTAAAAAAATAAATGACTTTTCCTCCATAAAATTGGTTCCAAAATGCTACCAAAAATTCCCACCAGCCTCTTTTTATAGGTTTTAAAAAATGGATTACGAAATCCTATTTTTTTACCCCACATTAACTCGACCAAAATAAAAGCGACACGAGACGACACAAATTCACAATTTTTTAATTAAACACAACTCAATTTAATTGCGACACGATATGAAATTTTATTTTCATTATCAAACGCGGTCATAACCCAAATAAAATTGACACGGGTGGCACAAATTTTAATTTTTCACCAAACACGGACATGACCCCTATTTTATGGATGATGAAATTGGTTTGAAAACACTGCCAAAAATTCCTAACAATCTCTTTTATAGGTTTTAAAAAATAGATGACGAAATCTTTTTTTACCCAACATGAACCCGACCCAAGTAAAAGCAACACGAGACGACACAATCTTATTATAAAAAAAAACTCAATTAAAATGCCACGCGACAAGAAATTTTATTTTCATTACCTAACACCAACACAATCCAAATAAAAGGGGATGAAGAGTGAGTGAAAATGATTAGAGACGGTTATGATTGTGTTAAGTAATACAAAATAAAATCCGTGTCTTGACGCGTTTTAATTGGGATCGTGTTCATGCTTGATAAAAAAATAACAATTGGTATTTTCTCGTGTCGCTTTTATTTAGACTGTGATTGGTAAAAGACATGAATTTATGTCTCCTCATGTCGCTTTTATTTAGGCCAGGTTCATGTTGGGTAAAATATTAAGATTTCATAGCGTATTTTAATTGGGTTGTGTTCTTAATCCGTAAAAAAAATAGGAATTTGTGTCATCTCATATCGTTCTTATTTGGGTGTGATCGCGTTAGGTAATAAAAATAAAATTTATGTCTTATCGCATTTTAATTGGGTGTTCATGTTTGGTAAAAAATAAAATTGGACGTGGTTTCCTGTCGGTTTTATATGTGTTATGATTATGTTAGGTAGGAAAAATAATATTTTGTGTCGTGTCACATTTTAATTGGGTTGTGGGTGGTAGAAAATATGTATTTTTGTCGTCTCGTGTACTTTTTATTTGGGTCGGGTTCATGTTAGATAAAGAATGAAATTTCATGTCATGTCGTGTTTTAATTGAGTCGTGTTCTTGTTTTGTAAAAAAGGAAATTTGCGTTGTCTCATGTTGCTTTTATTTAGGTTGTGATCGTGTTAATTAATAAAAATAGTTCTTATCTTATTGCATTTTAATTGGGGGCTTGTTCGTGTTGGATAAAAAATAAAAATTTGTGTCTCTCATGCGATTTTATTTTGGGTTATGATTATCACTACATCAAAACTGGGTTTTTTGTCACTCTATACGAGGCTAGAGTTGTCATGATAAAAAACCGTGACAATAAAATACACATTTGTTGTCATGTTCAATGATTGTGACACAAGCGGGACAAGGTGTTGTCACGGTCGTGTCTTGGTCATTGACTATGACAACAAAGTTGTAATGGTCGTGTCAAGGACTTTGACCGTGATAGTGTCCATACGACCCAACAGTTTTTTTTAAAATCTTCCCAGTATTGTCACGGAATTTAATCGTGACAAGTCCGTGACAAAGACAAACTTGTCATGGACTTTGACCGTAACAAGTCCGTGAGAAGCAAATAATTGTCACGAACTTGTCACGGTCAATGTCCGTGGCAAGTTTGTCTTTGTCACGAACTTTGACCGTGGCAAGTTCGTGATAATGACGTTGTCACCCTAAAACTTGTCATGATTTTTTACTGTGACAAGTTTACCTTGTTAAGATTTTTAACCGTGACATTTCGACAGTTTTGGTGTAATGTATGTTAGGTAATGAAAATAAATTTTTGTGTCCTGCCACATTTTAATTGGATTGTGTTTGGTAAAAAGAATATGAAATTGTGTTGTCTTGTGTCGCGTTTATTTGGGTCCAGTTTTCATTGGGTAAAAAAAGAAGATTTCATAATCTATTTTTTAAAACTTAGAGGTTGCTGGGAATTTTAGGAAGTGTTTTGGAATCAATTTTATGGAGGGAAAGTCGTCTTTTTTCGCTTCAAATTTTGCAAGTTTTCTTACATATTAACATTTTTTTTAATGAGAATCAATTAAAACAAGAATTTCGTTAGTTTTAACGAAAAAACTAATGTAAGGGCCAACTAATTACATTTTGCATAGTTTAGGGGCCATTAGGGTTAAAAAATTTGTTTAGGGACCAATATGATCATTCTAGTATAGTTTAAGGGCCACTAGGGTCATTAACTCAAACTAATATGAAATTTGTCGTAATATATTAATTTTTTTGTTATGAATCGATTAATATATATACGCATTTCGTGTATGCATTGTGAGCCCCCGAATGAGAGGTCTCATTAGAGCCCCAAAATGAGTTTACATCTTAGGGCCGATCCTTATCCCGTACTAAATGGCAATTATGTTATTCACAAGGTCAAGAGGATACATTTAATCAAGCATCTATTTAGAGCCCAAAACAACAATTTATCAAACATCCACTTAAAAAACCCAAATCATACATGAAAATAAATTCTTCGAAGTCCTATACTTATCTACATGTCCTACCTCCAAAAAATAAGTTGTATTTAGTTACATCCATAGAAAAATAGACAAAAAAGGATCAAATAATGAAAATAAAAAGTGTGATGCTACACCAATTAAAAAACATGACACAAAAGTGCAACAGACTGAGTTGTTATGCTCGCATTGACTTGTGTCTAGGTTCATAAACAATGGAGCTCAAACACAACCAATAAAGTTCCGAAACATCATATGTGTCGCATTTTTGGGTCACATTTGTGGGTCTTTGTAAAATTAATGAAAGAAATACAGTAAGGAACGAGTTCACTGATGCCCTAAGATGAGGAGAAAGATTCCTCAAACTCATCAATAGAGATAAATAAAATATAGGACGGAGAAACAAAAGAGGACATGTAACGTATTGTCCTCATCCAAAGCCGTGTTTCATTCCTTTATTTTATTCCTATCGTAAACCCATTTGAACACAAATTATTGTCAATCGTCAATCACATATAAGAATCCAATAAGCTGGAACTGAATAAAAATTCACAATACACTAAATAGGTTTATGAAATATGACTACTAATATTACATAATAATTTAGGAACAATTGAGGCATAACTGATCGCGATACCCCATCAGAAGAATTTAAACCCGATAAATGCCAGATTTTCTTCGAACCTATGTTAGGGCTTAAGTTTTTAATTCTTCAAATAAAACTCCACAATTTAATTTTTCATCTTAAAGTTCTTGAATATCATTGCCAACCCACCAGAATAGGCCAAACCCAATTGCCCCTTAGTGACAAGTTTGAGTTCATCGTTGGATAAGATCTATTTCAGAATTCGTTTGATTTTCTAAGCGATTGATTTTTGAGAGAGCATAGATTGACCAAATAGAGAGAGAGAGAGAGAGTTGTTGTTTTGAAGGAAATAGAGTGCCGAATGTGATACGAAAGGGTTAAATGGCCCGTTAGGAATTTTTTTAAAGACGAAGGCTAAAAGTGTCCAAATGTGATTTTTTTTGTGTTGAGCCACTTTTATAAGTGGTATAGATATAGATCGACAGTGATAAGAAGTTTTTTTTAGATGGTTCTTGATTTTGTCTCACTAAACTTTAAAAGATTATGCTAGACAGGGAGAAAGTGAAAGGGATGATTATTGAAACATAAATTTGTGGTGGATTGAGAAAAAGAATCACTTTCATTAAGGTTTTATTTGCCTACACTACGAGATTTTTCTATCGAGTTCTTTGACAAATTACCTCCGAGATACAACGATCCAAATGAAATCTTTAGTCAGCAATCCTAAAGGATTCCATCTAATAATCGGTGAAACTAGTTGTAGGACGACGATGAAGACTTATATATATATATATATATATATATATATATATATAATTACGGACAACTTTTCACTTGGGCACGATCTAAAGTGATTCCACATTCAGGAAATAACTAGATTGGACTCTTTTTTTAAGAGGGAAGGAATCGAGAAATGAGCGATCGTGCCGCATTGTAGCTCTACTCGAGCAAGGAATAAACCGACGAAGGTCACCAAGCAAGTGAAGTTTATGAAAGGAGTCACTAAAGCCGACTGCAGTCTACGAAAGTTTGATAAGGAATGTAGTTTACGGAGGGAGATTGTTCCAAGGAAGAAATGCGATTAAATTATAGAAAGGAGTCAATAAGGGGTGAACAATAGGTTGAGTGTAGAATAAATTGATAAATGAGAGAAAATTAGATAATGATCTCACAAATTGACAATGACAAATTGGTTGGATCATATCCTTTTGTAGACCCATTTGTGTCTTTTCATGTATATGCATTATACTAATAGTTAAGTTGGTTCATTAATAGATATATTTTATAGGCTATGTCTATTTATCAGTTGGCACATATCTAAGGGACATACTTATTAACGAATTAACACATCTTCTCACTTATTATATATTTTCTCTTTTATTTTCTTCATAATATTATAATCTCTCCAATAATCCCCCACTAGATTGTAATATTTCATCAATTTCTTCATTGATATACTCATGCATACAAGAAGGTATCTTTGGATTTAAACCTTGAACTAGTGAGTGCATTTCAAAGAGAAAACTAAGACATAGGTGTGCTATGCATTAAACCTTGTCTTAATATGATAACACTGGAAATGCATCACACATGAGATATCTCAGTTTCCATGAGATGTCTTTATATGAGTTAGCACTATTATGACCTTGTGCCCTATATTGGTTTCATGAACATCTATAAGAGCAAACTCAAACTCTTGCCAAAGGCGGCACCACTTCTTATGTTCACATATGTGAAGTTTCATTACATGTCCTTGACACTTTAGACATAAATCCCAGATTTGAACTTCATCGAGGGTTTATAACTCATCCTCACTTCGTAGAAATTTGCACTGAACATTATGGAAGGGATAGTATAATAATTGCAGTGCATAAACATTCACTTACCAGAAACTTATTTTTACCCATTAAACTTTGGAATAGTGGTAGTTCTATTACAAAATTAGGTTACCATTATTGTTGATTTTAGAAAAAAAGATTTCAGTCCCATTCCACTAGATGTATTATTTTTAAATCTCTCAAAATTCCTTTAGTCAAAGTACTGTTAAGTTCTTGCTTGACTTAACATAAACATTATCAGTAATTCCATTTTGATAATTATTTCACATTATGTTTTAAACTAATATGTCTATATTACAAAATTTGTGTACTCTCGAAAATTATATCATAATCACAATACAAAGAAATAGATAGAACTTGTTGTGGCCACAACTTTATATCTAGCAATATATTTCATAATCATTCTATTTCTTTGATTTACACAACTAATGAATATATGTTCATAGGTCTCGATCCCATCTTGGATAATTATTGTCTTTAGATAGACACACCCATGATTCCAAGATTAATGAGATGGTCATCAATAAATGACACAACCTACGCCGTTATTATCATTTATGCAAGTATATTTGACCTTTCTCATTTCCATTCCAAATATTTTTAATGGTCTCATTCTTCCATATTTTTCTATATATTTGTGTTTTCCTTTGTTGGTATCCAACTAACATATTGACATCCTATTATTTTAATAGAACATTTTTTATAACTATACTTGCACTGAATAAGATAATACCTTATCTATATATCAATAATATTACATCAAAGGATGTTTCTTATTAATAATCAATTGCTCAATGTAATTTCATACCATGGGCACGTCATGTTAGTGAAAAATTTCATACATATATGTGGAGTGACTTTATATCGGTTTCCTAAGTCACAATTGTCTTATTTAACCACTATCTCACAAACAAAACAAAGTCTTTAATGAATTATGATTAAATTCTACCATCTTAAAGTAGATGTTAAATCACTCGGTTCTGAATCATATTATAAAAATTCAATGACTATGTTTATAACCACTCCTTGTTGGTTTATCATCGTATTATGTGGACAAATCTTACAACTTGATTGTCCTCTCACATATTTTGAGATTGATAATTTGACGGTTCACTATAAATTGTGACTATTTTTCGAAACCATCGCTAAAAAGGTCACAACAATTTAATATTGTCTACTATCAATTAAACAACACACTTTTCTTTGAAAAACATATTGTTTTCATATCAATAATATTATTACATAAAAATTACAACCACCTTAACAAGTTAATAATTAGTTATATATATTGTGGGGACCAGAGTTACGATAGTACGTGACCTTCACGTGTTCGGTACAAAACTCCAAAATTTTTGCGCATCAAGTTAATGAAGAGCCGAAGTCACGAAAGACCCCCTCACATCTATCATTCGGACGGGTTCAAACTAATAAGGGATATATATTAACTTTTGTGGATATCTGTTAACAAACCCTCGGACTCTCATAAGCTTCTCTATAAATGTAAACCCACCACTCATTGATAGGGGCATGCGATATTGTATGGTCGAGCAGTACAACTCTGTCGACCAGTTCTTTAAGTTGATCACAGAGCGAACCCCAAACCCTATAGACGTAGGCACGATGCCGAACCACATATATTCTTATTTTCCCTATTTTTTATCCTCACCCTCGAATACTTCTCTTAATTTAGATTGTGCGCATTGAATACATACATTGTAAGAAATTACTACATATAATTGGCATTATCTGTGGAAAGTGATCTGAGTTCTTTGCCACTAGCTAAATTCTTCGGATGTCTTACTCATCAAATAAGATCATATGAATGTGAATGACTAGGAGGGTCTTCAATAACAAAATTATGGACACCTAGCTATCCCCTTCACCACAAAGATTACGATGACTAGGAGGGTCATCAACTAAACCCTCCCTCTCAGAGGGTTAGATATGATATTGGTCACTATTACCAATCCTCAGATGCTTGTTACCGTCCTTAGGAGGATAAAATGGTGAACAATGATGAGCTTGAGCGATCCAACCAGATTTCAAGGTTCATTGACAACTACAAGAAGCATATTTGAGATGATAGGGCTACCAATAGGCTCTAACAAGAGTAGAATGCCACATTCCAGCGACGCCTAGAGAAGCTGAAGAAGGAAGCCCACATCTTAAGACTATGTTTTTATGAAAGTAATATTTGTTTTGAAAATGTAGTTAAATTCATATAAATTAAAAGTTAAACACTTTTATTTTAATTTCAATTAAAAAGTGTGAATTACTCACGAACGACCACATTGTATGTGAATTCATACTTATTATACTATGTCTATGATGCATTTTTGATGAAAAAAGTATTATCTTAGAGTATCTATAATTGAAGTATATTTATTGGTTTAGTGTGAAATTATATTAAACGTTTATTTTTCTTTGGTCCAACATATATAAAATGTTATTATGAGGGAATTAATCCGCCATAAATGAGAAGAGGGAACATGCCCCTTTAATCTGGTCAATCATCCTCATTCACAAAGATAATGATGGCTGAAACTAACCCACCTAAGAGAATTAAGGAAGAAGATACGACTGATCAAAATGAGAATAATTACCATAGTGATTGGGTTCCCTATGAAGCAATTACTTCGTCCTATAAACGTACAACTGTACCCCATGGAAAAGGTGAACGTAAATATAAGCATTGAATCTCTACTAATATAAAAGATAAACCTCTCATGGACGTAGGCACATTGTTGAACCATGTACATCTTGTTCATGTGTGTATGTGCATGATTTACTTATTATGTCCAATTATTTTGGTGTTGAATCACTAGTATGATTTTACCACTTATAATTGGCTCTGTCTGTAGGAAATGAGTTTGCTTCCTCAACCTTACCAGCTAACAATGATCATGTCTCATCCATACTGTGAGAACTCACCATCTTATTTTTATCATCAAGAAGACATCAATGAATAATTCCCTCCCAAGATCAAGTATATGATCAGACCCGACTACAGATGTAACACCCCCATCTCCTATTATCATCCACGCGAGGAGAAAGAATGGAAACTGATGAGCCACCACGATCTAATAAAATATTATAGATCTTCGATGCTTACAATTAGCGTCTTCATGAGCAAGAGGAGGCAACCACACACCACCAATAGGGAGAGAACACTCGCCTCCAATGCCGCCTCGATAGGATGTAATAAGAAATCCACAGGGATACAAGAAAGAAAAAGAGCTCACTCGCACCCCATCCCTCAGGAAAGTAGAAATCCCAAACAAGGAAGGAATTTACGACTCGACCCAGATCATTCATACCAAAGGAGATCACTAGAAAGGAAATATCTCCCCAGTAATTGTCATGGCAAGGAAGACATATGTAATCTTAGATAAACGGAGATGAACGACCACCCTACTCACCGGAGAGCTACGACCACCAAGGAATTGGTTAGAACATTCCTCATCTGCCAAATGAAGTCACCATTCACCTGGTTAATTGAAGATTTTGAGCCTCCTATGCAGTTCACTGCGCCTAGATTTAAGACGTACAATGGGAAAACAAATCCCACCAACCATGCTAGCAAGTACCATCAAGCCATAACCCTTTGGAAAAATAATGTGCCTATAATGTGTCAGATCTCTACTTAGAGTTTGGTGGATGTAACATAAAAATGGTTCGAGAAGATATCACACATGTCCATCTCAAGCTTTAAACAACATGCAAAAGCTTTTACCACAATGTTAATTAATAATAACACCTATCCCCATATGATGGGTTATCTCCTTATGATGAATAAAAAGCCCCAAAAGACCTTGTACAAATATGTTAAGAAATATTGGGAGATATATAGCTCGGTGGAAGACTGCATCGAATATGTGGTCTAGCCTCATTTAAGATCGGCTTTCTGAATAACTCTATTTTGTATCAATCCCTCACTAAGAAGGAAACTATCACTATCAACCTAATGTCCAGAATTGAAAAATATGCCAAAATCGAGGATATGGTCACATGCACAAACCATGACAAAATTCGACTGAAGGAAAATATAAATGGAGATAAAGATGTTGTTATTAAAAATGGGCAAGAAATAAAATGGAGGACCAATGGAAGATGAGAAGTCAGATCGTAACAAAGCTCATCTTACCATCAAAACCATTTTCAAGGAATCAATATACAATATATTGACCAAGATCAAAGATCATCAATATATCATGTGCCCGAGGAAGATGTAATGAGACCCTTCTAAGAAAAACTCATCCTTGAGATGCTCCTACCATAAGGAGCATGTATTTAAGACGGAGAATTATGGGCGCTCAAGTCACACCTAAAAGAGGTGGCCAAAGAAGGTCATATGGATGATTTTTTTGAGAAAAAACAACAACAAAGATCTTGTAAAGTGCAACCAAAAGATATATAATTTCCTAGAAGACACTAGTTGGGATACGAGTTTGTAGTCATCCATAGAGCCTTAAATCCTAACCAGATAAAAGGGAATGCTCTAAGAATAGAATTAAAGAAAATCACTATAGTAGTGGAGGCCTTCCATATTGATTCGCCCAAGCCTTTTATTAGCTAACGTCGTCGACCAGAGGATGTAGATTATGCCAAGTACATCGTCGTTACTGAATAATACCCGATCGGATTAGGGCCTCTACATCATGACGCACTAGTAATCACGTTCAGTATTACTAACTAGGATGTGGATAAGGTATTAGTGGAACGTGGAAGCTCTTAGAAGGTAATGTAACTTTAGTTGTTCAACTAGATTAACTTGCGAATGGAAGATCTAAGGGAGCCAACCATCCTTTTGGTTGAATTTATGGGAATAATGACCATGCCACTAAGGAAAGTTGTGGTTCCAGTACTAACAGGGAGTATATCAAAATTGATTGAGTTTCTTCTCGGGGACAACGGATCATCATACAATGTGATCCTTGGAAGAGGATGGGTCCATACAATGAAGACGGTCCCATCTACCTAGCACCAAAAGCTCAAATGCATTATCGATTGTGGGTAATGGAGATATGTGAAAATCAAGCTTCTTCTCAACAATTCTTTATCACAACCACCGAACTTTAAGTAAGAGAAGAACAAATATAAAATGGTGAAAAACCCATAAAGCGATACCCCTTCCACATAACAACTAAAGTATGGGCGATCGGGGGTAGATGACATGAGGGTGGTCTTCGTCGACAGAGTCGTCGAACCACTACAAGAGGTTATGTTTGACGAATCTCACCCACACAAGGAATTTCTTATCGACAACTCTTTCATCGACAACGAGAAGGAAAAAGTAGGCTCCTTTCGTAAGGAGAATCAAGACATATTGGCTTGGAATTCGTGTCATATGCCCTTCATAGATCATGAGGTAACGTGTTTCAAACTCCACATTAACTTAGAAATTTGCATCGCTAACATAAAAGTCACGATAAATAACTAAAAATACCCTCTTTAAGTTCAGCTCAATTTTGTGACAAACTGTCGCTTTTACACTCGAACCCTTCCTACACGTAACACATGATTAAAAATATACATTTGATGTGTATTTTTACCTAAATGTTTTTTATATCATACTTTTAACGGATTTATAACTTGTAAAATATTTTTTTATATATTTAATCCTTTTGGGGTCATTTTATATCGATCCAGTGTATTTGGTTTTGGCCAACAACCCATGCAGTTTGACCATGCATGAGCTCCTGCGATTGTTTGGCACACTGAAGGTTTGTCTAGGGCATTTTAACTATTCATCCCTCAGTCTTGGGTTGCCTAATTACACATGTACCCCCATCAAATGTTATTTTGTCTGTTGCCATTTCTGCTCCTCATTCTCTCTAGACTTACACCCTTAAGCCCTTGAAAGTTTTGAAATTATGAGTTTACCAGGGGCCTTTGTTTTAAGCGTATAAATATGAGGCCTGGGTTATGTTTTAAAACAAGAGTTTTATTGCCAAAACTAAATGAACATCTACCGAAATCCTTTTTCATTTTCTCTCTCTAAAATCTAAGTGTTATTTATCCAGTTTTGAGAGCTTTTGTTCTTCACCAAAACATCTAAACCACTTTTATACTTCGGGATATACTCTATGAGTCCGTGTGTATTTATATTTAGTTTTTGGTTGAGTTGTTTAAACCATTTCTATTTTTGGTTGTCTTGGTACGCTTGGATCTTTGTGGCCGAGTTTTTGGGGTCTAAAGGTTGTTTGTGGCTTGCTGATTTGGTTCTTTATTGAGCTGTGTGGAGATAAATTGATTCATTTTCTATTTCACATTTTGGTAAGTGAACTTCAGTAGGGTATATTCTTCTGAACTTTTCCTTTATAAACTCATATATATATAGGTTTTGTTGTTATTTGGCTTTACCTGTTAAACTATAACTTGTTTCTTTTGGATCTAAACCGATTTCTAGATTTTATGGTGTATAAATTGTTTTGAGATAAGTTGTTCCAAATCATGTTCTAGCAAAATTACTTTTCGAACCCTTAAACTTGACTTTATATATTAATGTTTTGATCAGATCTATCTATATGTGCCGTTATAACTAGTGATCTCCTTGCATGCTTAAATGGATCTATTTTTTATGAACCTAATTCCAGTCTAAACTATTAGATATTTAAAACTAGACTTGGGTTATTTCATTTTAGTTGTTGTGTGAATTTTTGCCATAGTATCCTCACTGCCATTCTTAACTTAATTTTTACACAAAACTGATATTCTTTAAGTTTCTTCATTTCTATTGATTTTAAACTACTAAAAAAGGACTTTCATTTGTCTAATGATTTAGTGTTCATAATCTTTATTGTTTTGATTAAACCAAACCTTATATTAAAATCATTTTGTGTTCATCTTCACTGGTACTCTGATTTTGAGTGTAAATCTCTGATTGTGTGGTTCCTAAGTTGTCAATGGGTTGTTGTGTTCAGTGAAATTTCAATATTTATGGGGTTGTGTAGTTTGAGCCTTGGTATACTGTTTATATTGTCTAGACTATTTTATTACACATTCTAATATGTCGTTTGTACTTAAATATTTTTTATAGTGGACTTGTGTGTGTGTGGTCTTTGAACTAAGAGACCCGAGGTTTTCCAATTGCTGGTTTTTCCATGAACAAAGTATTGCGCATTTACTTCTTTTTCTCACCCCATTCTAATTCAAACTTATTTTTTGTTATATAGAACATCACACCAACCACTATAGGTTTTTGTTCGTCCTGCACTTTATCTAATTTAGCTTGGGACATTCTGTTGTCTACCCATGAAGGTGACACTAGGGTTAAAAGAATTAAATCACAACTTTTAGTACACTTATATAACACAATGTTCATGAAAGATGATGAAAAGTTTGATGATTTCTGTCTTAGATTGCAAGACATAGTTAATCAATCGCTTGCTAAAATACTTAGGTCTTTACCTACCAGTTTTGATATGAAGATACAAGGGGACCATAGTCTTACACATGTCTTATTATAATGTTTTCTATAATCGCAATGATAATTCTCAAAATCCCCTTACTCATATGACTTTTGGTCAATATTCTCAAAGTCAAATGCTTGATACATCTAAAATGTCTTTGGGTGAGTATTATAAAAGTCAAATTATGGATTAAGTGAATTTTGAGAATGATATTTTCGATAAAGGGCCACAAAATTCTTGTAATAAAAATGTTAAAACTAATTGCAATAAATTTTAAAGTTATTATACTGATGATTTTGATAGTGGTTCCGAGGATAGTTTTCAAACTTCGCGTTTTCAAGAATCCGTGCCTCCATCTATGACTTTGCGTGAAGGCATTCGTATTCTTGAGAATGAAAAGCTTGAAAATCATAATTAGGAAGAAGAAATGGATGGATTATTTGAATCCGACAATGATTTTTCTTCTGATACTTTTGAAGTGGAAGAATGTTTTCAACTAAATAAGGAATCCATGGTTCTAGAGCCCAGGATACCTACTTTGAAATAAACCATGCTTCTTTTCACCCAAAAAACGGAATTGAGAACAATAATGGTGAGGATATGAAAATTTAATCTCTTTTAAAAATAAAAAGGAGGGGGAGACTAGTGATTTACCTCAAAAAATTTTAGATGAAAATTTCATTGAAAGTTATTATTTTACCTTAGAAATTCCACCTTTGAGCTATAATGAGTCATCTCTTTTGGTTGAATTTCTTTCTTCCCCATTCTCTTTCTCCATTATCGAGACATTATAAGTATCCCATGATTTGTCGCAAAAATTTAAAAGGTTTAACCCTTTCATCGATAAGGATTACTTGCTCGAGTTGCTTTTCAAGAAGGCAATCTTGCCTCCATGTGTTCCTTCTCCCATTCCAATTGTAAAAATTTTGGGAGGAAATTCTATTTTTTTTATCCCATGTGTACTTGTCACCCATTGTATCCAAATGCCCCATCATCTTCTAAATTTTTTTAATCGGGGATGGTTCATTTCTTACATCTTATACACGTCTTCCGTTGTTTAAATGAAATTCTTATTTTCCAAAAGGTATGCACTCAAATGAGGGCACACCGATTATTCCTCAAAATCAAATTATTTTTGGGTGGGCCCTAAAAAATTTAAACTTATAGTGTATAGTTAGTAAGAAGTTAAAAATTCTAGGTTGTACATAATAGGTTGTTTAATCTTTCTTTTTACTTATTGTCTAGTGTAATTCGTTAAATTTTTTTTATGCTTGGTGCCAATATATTTTGTAGAATCTTTGAACTTGTAATTTTCATAGATCACTCCATTTTGGGTAATACCATTCTCTTCATCTCTTTAACTTTGTTCTTTATTGACATTGAGGGTAATGCAAAGTTTAAGTTAGGGATGTGGGATATTCGTCCTATTCATTGGTAGTTTCTTTTATTTGATCAAATGTTCTTCCCAAGTATTTTCTTTTGTAAAAAATAAAAAAATTCAAAAGGATTTTATTTCTTTTTTATCCTTTTTGGGTATTTTTCCTTTGTTTCCAATGATAAATTTTAATAAATACCTGGTCCAATAGATAGTTCAATGATGCATGTTCTCAATTTTAGAAGTTATTAGACTTTAGTCCTCGAATCATTGATAACGTTGACCCCATGAGCACATAGACTTTTTTGGTTTAAATGATGTGATTGAAGGCCTTTATAACTCAATAATGTTTTGTTGCATTGTATATACTTACACCAGGTGAGCTTTGTGATTTTCTTTATTTGTGAGTATTTATACATTACACTTTCCTCCTGGAAAACGCTAAATTTTATTGTAATCTCACTATTCTTTCATTTGATCGTTCATTAATGGAGTTCATCTTGAAATGTGTTACTTGATCATGATTTTCAAAGTTTTTTAACTCGAGAATTGCGTAAACTTTAGGAAAGGTTCATAGTCCCTCTTTGTTATTACACTCTTATTGACCTTGACCTCACCTCATTAGTTTCCCCTTATCAATCCTATTGGGACTAAATATTGCCTTTCGTTTTATAACCCAAAATCCCACAACCCACTTCAAATTGGGGTTTATGAAATCATACATATCACCTTCCCTACCTTTATATTGTTATAATTAAGCATGTAAGAGTGGGAAAAAAGAAAAAGAGAAGAAAAACAAAATAAAAGAGAAAATAAGGAAATAAAAGAGAAACAAAAGAAAAAGAGGAGAAAAAGAAAAAAAGAGAAAGTATATCCTTTATGTATATAATGTTCAATAATCTTTGTCGCTTTCCAATGTTATATCCAATGCTTGTTATGGAAATCAATTTTCAATTTTGAAATTGCCCACATTTTCCCATCATTCCAAGTTTTTCATCCCCAAAAATTGTGAATCCGTACATATCCCCTTCCGTTTATACACCTGACCTAGCCAACATTATAACCCTTTAAAGTCCTATGTGATCCTATGGCGAGTGCGATTCAAAATTCATACAAATTGCGATAATTTGTGAAAATGCATTTCACCTATTTAATGATGATATCATTTCATTGAGATTGCATAATTTTCATTATATATATAGCGTTCTTCAGTGATGACATGTTCACGACCCAATTTTCATTTACAATTACTCTTTATGCTCGCTTGCCCCATGTGTTACAACCCATTTCAAAGTGATTCATGTGTTGAGTGTAAATAACAAAGATGATTGAATATCATGCATGCTTTCATGCTTATTATACGATTTATTTAAGTTTTGGCAAATCATACTTTGCATGTGATCGTTTTTCCTCTCACACTTAAGGTTTTAATTCTATGAAATGAATTCTATAATGTTAATGCTAAATAACTTGTTGATTTTTTTTATTATTTTTGAGAATGTCTTGTATTGTTGTTTGGGCATACTTTTTGAAGAAACTTTGATATTTGTGTGTTTCATCCCTGAAAACCCTCACGAGACAACACTCGTTCACTAGGATAACCTATGAGTTTAACGGCTAATTGCATATGCTAAATGCAATCGTTCGCCCATAAAAGTGGCATTCATATCTTTTATGTTTATCTATTTTTGTTAGCTCTCATTACTGGCTGGTTTTGTTTTATTTCATCACTAGTGAATAGAAATGTCTAAGTTAGGGGGTGTGATACGTTACGAATATTGTATATTTGCACCCTTTATTCTTATGCACTAGAGTATTTTGTCTCCCTTATTTCTTACTTTTACACATATATATTGGTTAACCCTGATATATATATATATATATATATATATATGTCGTGCTAGGTTTATCTTAGTTTTTGTAGGTACTTAAATGCTAAACGGAGCAATTGCTTGCATTTTGGGAAAGTTATGTAGTATGGTGCAACTTTAAGGGAATTTTCCTAATTACAAACTTCAGAATTTGGCCATTTGGAATATGTGATTTTGTATCTCATCGAATTCTCTTCACCTGGCTAGTGACTGTGCATCATTTCGAGTTTAGATGAAGAAGTTATGTCGATTCCCGTCGGATGCTCCCGAATATGAAATTTACAAAGGGAATCGATTCTCACCTTTTGAGAATCAGTTCTAACTTTGTTCCACCTACAAGTCTTGAATAGTGTTTGTGAAGGTGATCGATTCTCACTTTTTGCGATTCATTTCTCATTATTTTCCCATCTCTATGTTTTCTGCTGATTTTTACAGAGGGAATCGATTCTCACTTTTTTGGAATCGATTCTCACCCCAAGAATTCAGATATTTTGAGATTTTTGAGTTCTTTTTCTTTGCTTAATCCTCTTAATATAAATAATAAGTGGATATTTTAATTATAATATATTTTATTATTAGTTTAGGTTAGTTTTTGGGTTAGGATCTCATCCTCTTTCTCTTTCCTAGGGTTTCCTTCCATTTTGTGTTTGTAAGTTCTATTCATCATCTTCTTTAATTAATCCAAGCTTTCTTCTTGTTTTCTTGCTTTGTTAACTTATTTGATTTCAATAATTACTTTATTTGTTTCACTGCTTCCTTTAAATACATGCTTTACTATGCTCTTAGATAAAGAAAATTAGGTTGAGATGATTGAACTCACCTTGGATTAGTTGGTTGCTTTGCTTTAGTGATGGATTAGACTAGTTTAAATGGGTTAGGTTGTTCTTGATTTTATGCCCGAAAGATTTTAATATATATATCATCTATGGTCTGTATTTGTGACATTGTGTGTGTAATATTGGAAATATATGTTGACACCAAAATCAATTAATATTTTATGAGAATTTCGGAGGTGAAGAATCTAAATTTTATTTATTCTGAAAATGAGATTTAATTTTGATAGCTTTTCTTCCCATGTAACCGTTTTATGGTAATTAATCCGGGATGATGAATATCATTCTTAATCTATAGTTTTATTCTTGTTGATTAAACTAGTTTTAATATTTGTCTAGTTTAAAAGTAGTATACATTTTTTAAAACCAAAGATCATATTTTACACTTTTATTTGTGATGTAATAAATCAATAGAGTTCTACCAACATTCCCTATGGATTCACTATCTAGACTAGTCACTATTCTCCCATAAGAATGTAGTTAAATTTTAGGCTTTTGTGTAGCAATGGCAAGTGACAACAACGACAAGGGATTTACCCGGCATTCGGTTTTCCCCTGTTCTCACTTCCCCACAAAACTGCTAGGGATGTTCAGAAGATAACTGGGATGCTCGCGGCACTCAACCGGTTCATCTTAAAGTCTTACTAGCGATTTCAACCTTTCTTCCAACTATTAAGAAAGGAGAATAATGGAGTCTATAGTGATTAGTGTTTAAGCGGACTTGAGGAGATCAGGAGTTATCTAAGACGACCACCCCTGCTCACATTTCCTAACCAAGAGAAGAGTTAGTTAGGATCTCAGCACGGATAGATCATCGAGCATCAGATTTGGATTGGGCTGAGGCTTCACGTTAATCGGTTCGTCGTCGAGAATTTCTCGACAATGCCCTAGGAATATTTCTATTCCCCTTGGGTCCCGTACGATCAAAGGGAGATGTTCTACTCAATCTTTCCAAAGCACTCAATCTTTCAGGAGATAAAGATTGTTCATTATATGGTTATGAAGTTCTAAGTGAAGAACTTGGTCCTGAATGGTAGGATGTACCTCTAGTAATCTTGAATTAGATATGCCTGTCGTTTCTTGGAAGTGATGGTGGCATATTTCCACGAGCAGACAAGGCAGAAGATCCATCCTGAAATGTTTGGGCTAATTGCCTAATGGTATCTTTCATAGTCTCCTGTCCTCTAGCATGGCTAGCAAGAATTCTCGTCAGATCATTGTTTGTTGGTGGAATGGATGGAACGGGAGGAATGTCATCATTCTTGGTGCTTGATTCAGGAATATCAGTCATGTTGGGTAAATGAATGAGTGAAAAATGTTTAGCAAGATTCTTCCCACAAACAACACCAATCTGTTGATGTAAAAAACTAGACTTGACCTAATTAATTAATCACAGATAATATTCATAAGTAAAAGAAAGAGACAAAGAGGTTTTTAAAGTGGTTCGGCTTATGAAGAAAAGCCTACGTCCAATGTGCTTCTTGTTGCTTGGTATTCCTCTTTCAATCACTTTCCCTTGGCGAAGGGATTACAACGTATTTATAGCCCAGTAGGAAGACCAAAGGATACAATGTTAAAGGATGGAATGCCTTTATAAATTAGGCATTTACATCAGTACAAAGGATCGATAATGTATATATCTACTGACGTTTTGTTCATAGTGCTGGTCGGCCTCCCTACTATTGGTCGGGCTTCCTTGGTGTTCATTGGCATCCCAGTATGATGGTCGGCATTTTAGGCCTTGGTCGGTGGTTATGCCTTGCTGACTAGGATTATTGCCACAGTGGATGGCATATTTATATTTCTGATTGGTCCACATAAGTGGGTAATTTTTTGTATTAAAACACACCCTTAGGGAGGAAGCAAACCTTTTACCATAATATCGTTGTGTGAAATCAGTTTCACGATAGCTTCCTGATTTCTAAGTATTAACATCGGTGAGAAAATTCAATGTGGTTTTGATTTTATGCAATCTTCCCTGATGCTTATTCCCCAAATTTTTACGGTCCTTCGCTTTTGAACCCCTTTTTATAACCACCACCCCAATAGGGGACAATGAAGGACTTGGTGAGCGATTATTTTTTTGTCTCCTCTTGTACATCTGAATATGTTCCGCAAGCATTATTATAAACCTCCCATATCAAATTCATGTAATTTGATTAGCCTCTCCATCCTCCTCACTACTATATATGTTCCGCCTCTTCTTTCCCAAATTCAATTCTCTCTGTATCATAATATCGTTATTGCATTTTTCAAAATTTTCAACTTCATAACCTATAAAAAATTATTTAATAAAATTTTATGCGACTTTGACTTAGACACCTCATTAATGTCATGTTTAGATTTGGTCCCATAATTATTTTTTTAATTTAGTATTTATTCCCTCACTGAATGTAGATGATCCACACTTTCTGGAACTGTCTCGGTCTTGAGTGGTTTGTTGTCGAAATTTCGGTGCCTTCGCACAATTGTCAACTTCAGTCACATGCATTTGATTAACCTCTCTAGGTCTTTTGCCTCCTCTAAGCTGCATGCTGCGTTCGTGGTACTGTAAGACTGCAGTGGTAACTGCTTGTGCCACAATGCCCGCAAATTCGGCGATTGGTACCCTTTTCGGAGACACCTGAGGTGTGAGTTGTCCTTGCTCATTAACTTCCCCAATGGTATTAGCTTGTTTGTCTTGACGGGCCATCTGAAAGTTTTAAAATTTTAATTTGAATAAGTTCAATATTCACATCGACAAATCGCCAAAGCACGAATTTCCAACGCATAAAGTTGAATACAACATTCCATATGTTAGGCCTCTAAATCAAAGACGCTAAGCTGGGAACGAGATAAGCCGTACATATCCTAAGGACACTAGAACCTGATGCTCTGATACCACCTGTGACACCCTGCCTAATTAAATACCGGGCGATCACTCCTTTATTAAATTAAAATCAAGGTGAACAGTTGGTTCATTCTTAGCATCACTGTCGAAAAATAAACTTTTCCAATTTAAACACCCTAAATAATTAAGCTAAGTGTCAAAACCATTTTAGACATTACTTTCCAAATTTTATTTACATAAACCAACATTTAAACTTTACGAAATTCATAATTAAAGAATCACACAACATCTATACTGGAACAATCAATCCAATAATTAAACATCCATCAAAGTAATACCAACATTAAAACTTAAAGGAAAAACATCCTGACAATAATAAATCCCAAAGAGTAAAATACTGGAAATAAATGAATCACAATGTCCGCTAAACAACTAAATAATGGAAAGGGCGACACATGCCCAACTAAATAAATAGTACTAGAAGTGGAATCAAGAAATGAGGTCGTCTAAGCAAGAGGTCTGCAACTCCCACCTAAGCTGCAGCGCGTTCCTTCCAAAGGATCCTATGCAAGACGCCCCTGTGGCTGGGCACCTGTAATATATACATATATATACAAGAGAGAAGAGAAAATGGAAACGGGCCAGAGCTCGATTGTAGAAATGATTTAAAATTAGTTTAGAAAGCATTTAAAATGTTTACAGGCCAATGCAACAACATATTAGTGCGCCACTCTCTTGAGAAATTCTCACCGCTCTTCTAATGTGCACGCCTATCGTACTAATCTTCCCAATGGTTTAACTTATCTTATCTTAGGTCGCTCGTAAGATTTAATACTGACAAATTCAACTGTTTAAGAGGTAAATTTCTTTTAACAACAAAGTTCTCATTTAAACCTTATTTACTCATAAAGTTTCTCAATAACATACTATACTTCTCAAACACTTAATTTTCCCAAATTGAAATAATTATTCATTTCTTACTTGCCATAAACACAGGAGGTAATTCACATATTTCAGAATTTACTATATATTTTCGATACCCATGTAATATATATATTTTAACAGCACCCCACATAAAAATTATGGTGCGGGCATACTCTGCTATCCAGTCCCCGTATCACTCGTACTAAGGGAAATACAAGTTCGGAATCACTCTCGAACTGTATTGAACAAAACACAAGCAATATTGAGGCGAATCATAGTTTCCAAGTCCAAGAGGTCAGCACATACCCTCACGTCTCTTAGGACCGTGACTATCGATCCGATAGCCTGTACCTAGGATTCCTATCTTCTAGGGTACGAGTCAATATCCTCCATAAAGGTCCGATCGAGATAAGACTGTCCCAGCGCGGTAACCTCAGGGATAGCAAGTAGCATGGGTATGATTTTTACACGTATATAGTATATGCATAAACACAATCATATAGATACACTACTATTTTCATATCAAGTTTAGGTACATACACACGGCCCATAATTATGATATTTATCCTTATTTCTCGTTATTCAGTTATCACGTATAACGGTTCGTCTCTTACTTTAATTCGATAGATTATTCCAACTTATTACGTAACACTCATGGATTCTATTCTCCTAAGTGTAAAATTCAGTAGGTACTCATCTATTTTTTCCAACGTAACTACCTTATGCGTCTCTCTCTTTAATACATAATTCCATCGTCCCTTATATGTGAACATCCCCATAAAAATGTAAATCTCGTCTTACATTAAAGGTTTCATATTTTTAATAAGTCCTACGGGTCTTCTTTATCTCCCAAAATATTTTAATAAGGATGTCCAAAGATTATTACTCATTTAAATTGAATTCACTATTTAAAGGGGAAACATGAGTCTGCCAGGAGAGGTCGATCGATCGATGGCAGGGGCTCGATCGATCGATGCGTCGATCGATCGACACTCCTGATTCGATCGATCGATCGATCAAACAGGTATGGCGAATTCTGCAGTTTAACAGTTACGGGTTCTATAATCCAACATCAACCAAATCCATATTTTTCACACCCAAACTCCCAAAAATTCGTACTACAAACATTATAAACCCAAATTAAACATCATCTACGTAAAGCATGCGAATTTTCATCCATATCCATGAATTAATAGGCCAAAACTTATATCAATCTCAAGAACCCTAGAAATTTCTTTAACTTTGCTCTAATCAGTCTTTTTCCAAAATTTCTACTTCTAATCCATCATAAATCCATGGTTAAACCTCTACATATGAAGGGGATTTCGAGATTATCATTCATATCATTACTACATGCAATTCTTTTATCTCCAACATGGGTTTTCTTCTATGAAACTCATCCTAATCATCCCTAGACTAACATGAGTGATGCATTAACGAAATTAAGCAACATAAATACTTGCCTGGGAATTTCAAAGTTCTGATTTGTGGACGAATTTGGTGTGGTTGCGTTCCCCGTCGCGCGATCTACGTGTTGGTGGTGGTGGCGGTGCAATCGGATGAGTTTTCGGCCTTGGATTGCTTGGAAAGCTTTCTACCTTCCTCTCTAATGGCCGTTTTAAGGTTTTGAGTCTGCTAACCCTAAGGGACAATTCCAAATGGCTGATATAACTTAATAAATTTCGTGGGTTTAATTACCCAAAATTACAAAATGTCCAGAATGCCCTCCCGGGGTGCTAACTAGGCCTAAAAATGCCCCGAGACTCAAACTAAACCCCCAGATACACTTTTCTTACTATCTCGACCCTTCCGGATACTTTGGCGCACTCAAAACGACCATACAAGTGACTTATAATTTATTCACTTTTATTAATCAATATTTAGTCCCAACACGACACAGGCGCGTCCCGACTTAAATTTCCAAAATTATCATTTTATTCACTCGTGACATTTAATAGTACCAATATTATATTACTTTACTCATTAGTAATATTCAACAGGTTTCCAATGATTACTAAATCTCGTCACGTTAGTAATTAAAAATAATTAATTTTCGGATTTATATTAAATTAATAACTCTCATTAAATTTAATAAATCCCCAAATTTAGAAAGCATAAAAATACGGGGTATTACATACTTCCCCCCTAACAACGAAATTTTGTCCCGAAATTCGGAAAATAAGGCATACCTGGTAAGAATAAATCTGGATATCTCTCGCGCATATCTGCCTCGCGCTCCCAAGTGGATTCCTCCACATTATGATGCTCCCACTGGACCCGTATAAGTGGAACTACCTTCGACCTCAAGCTCCTCTCGCTATGGTCTATGATAACGACTGGTCTCTCCTTGTAAGAGCTATCAGGTTGTAAGTCTATCTCATCTATCAGGATGTGGGTGTGGGCCATATCATCCCCAAGGTATCGTCTCAACGACGAGCTGTGGAATACATTGTGGATGCGATGTAAATGCTCTGGTAGTCCCAATCTGTATGCTACCGGCCCAACCCTCTCGATAATGGAAAATGGTCCCACATACCTCGGGGCCAATTTCCCTTTCTTCCCGAACCTCATCACTCCTTTCATAGGAGATACACGTAGTAATACTTGGTCCCCCACATTAAACTCTCGGAAGAACCGTTTCGCATCGGCGTAGCTTTTCTTCCTGTCCTGGGCTACTCGAATACGACCCCTGATCATCTCAATCCTTACGGAGGTTTCCTGAATCACCTCTGGTCCTAGCAACTTGTTATCCCCCGCCTCTAGCCAATAAGTTGGGGAACGACAAGGCCTGCCATACAAAGCCTCGAATGGAGCCATGCCAATCGTGAAATGATACGAGTTATTGTAAGCGAACTCTACCAGTGGAAGATGTGGCTTCCAACCTCCTCCAAAATCAAGAACACACATGCATAGCATATCCTCCAACATCTGATTAGTACGCTCTGTCTGTCCATCTGTCTGTGGGTGATAAGCTGAACTCAGCCTCAACTCAGTACCCATAGCCTCCTGAAAGCTCTCCCAGAAATGCGACACGAAAATCTTATCTCTATCTGACACAATATTCAGGGGCACCCCATGTAATCTGATAATCTCAGCAATGAACAACTGAGCATATTGTCCCGTGGTATAGTCTGTCTGCACCGGCAGAAAATGAACCACCTTGGTCCAACGGTCCACAATCACCCAGATGGAGTCGTAGACCCGCTGTGATGTAGGAAACCCTATAATAAAATCCATGGAAATACTCTCCCTCTTCCACGCGGGTATTTCCAATGGCTGAAGCAACCCTGACGGTTTTTGATGGTCCACCTTTACCAGCTGGCAGGTAAAACACTTGGACACGAACTCAGCAATATCCTTTTCATCCCACTCCACCAGTATTGCCGCCTCATATCCTGGTATATCTTATCTCCCCCAAGATGTACTGCAAATCGGGATCCGTGAGACTGGGTCATCACTGCATGACGCAAGTCTGCTCATTCTGGAAACACCAATCTCCCATTAAACCTCAATCCCCCATCAGAACTAACAGAGTAGGACTCAGCACCTTCGGCTAAAAGTCGTACAATCTGCTCCTGGAAAAATGGGTCTGCGGTCTGTGTCTGTATCACCCTCGTAATAATCTCGGGTGTCACTGTCATGATATATATGAAGGAATGGGCTATTGTGTCCCGGTGACCCAACTCTTTCCACTTTACTTTCCAGACGTCCGCTACATCGTCTACCGGTCTACGGCTCAGCGCATCAGTAACTACGTTGGCCTTCCCCGGATGGTACTGTATGTCGAACTGATAATCCTTTACAAACTCTAACCACCTGCGCTGACGCATATTCAGCTCTCGCTGAGTGAACAGGTACTGCAGTGACTTGTGGTCTGTGAACAAGCAGAATTTCTCCCCCAATAAATAGTGCCTCCAAATCCTCAATGCAAAAACGATCGCTGCCAACTCTAGGTCGTGAGTGGTGTAGTTCTTCTCATGCGGCTTAAGCTTGCGGGTGGAAAAAGCTATAGCCTTCTCCTCCTGCTGAAGTACTCCCCCAAGTCCCCGTAAAGAGGCATCAGTGTAAACCAGGTACTCCACGCCCGGCTTAGGTAAGGCAAGGACTGGTGCTGAAGTAAGCTTGTCTTTCAGCTCGTCGAAGGCCAATTGACATGCATCGTCCCAAACATATGGTACTCCCTTGCGAGTCAGGTTCGTCAATGGACCCGCTATTTTGGAGAATCCCCGAATGAATCTCCTGTAGTATCCAGCTAATCCCAAGAAACTACGCACTTCCGTCGGTGTCGTGGGCTGTCCCCACTCCCTCACCGCTGACACTTTACTCGGCTCAACTGCTATCCCTTTTTCAAAAACGACATGCCCCAAGAACTGTACTTCTCGCAACCAGAACCTGCATTTCTCATATTTAGCATACAACTGATGTTCTCGTAGAGTCTGAAGAACCTGTCTCAAGTGCTCGTCATGCTCCTCCTCGGAGTGTGAATCTATCAAAATGTCATCTATGAAGACGATGACAAACTGATCCAAGAACTCTCTAAACACTCGGTTCATCAAGTCCATGAATACGGCTGGAGCATTTGTGAGGCCAAATGGCATCACTCTGAACTCATAGGACCCATATCTCGTCAAGAAAGCAGTCTTTGAAACATCCTGCTCCTTAATACGTAGCTGATGGTACCCTGACCTCAGATCTATTTTCGAAAAGAAAGTTGTTCCCCTCAGCTGGTCGAACAGATCATCGATTCGAGGCAATGGATAATTGTTCCGTATCATGACCTTGTTTAGTTCCCGGTAGTCCACACATAGCCTCAGTGAACCATCTCTCTTTTTCACAAACAAAACTGGAGCACCCCAAGGTGAGGTACTCCTGCGAATGAAACCCTGACCTAACAGCTGCTCTATCTGATCTCGTAACTCTCGCATCTCCGCCGGAGCCATACGGTATGGAGCGCGTGCTATAGGTCTAGTATCCGGTAATAAATCTATGACAAAGTCTATCTCTCGACTGGGGGGTAGGCCTGGTATCTCCTGAAATACATCGGAATACTCACGAACAACTAGGATTGAGTCTAAGGGAATCAAAACCTCCTTAGAGGTATCCTCCTCTATGTAGTACAAATGAGCGGTCGAGCCTCCCTCTGGGCGAGGCATCGCCACTACAAACATCTCTTGCCCCGGAATGGCAAAGACAATACTCCCACCGAAACAATCTATCATGGCTCTATAAGCTGCGAGCCAATCCATACCAATAATAACATCGTGCTCATGCATATCTAAGTCTAACATGTCTGCTGGTAATACCAAGCTACCAATCTCTACCCCCACACCCCGGCATATAAAGAAAATTAACGATCCATTTCCCAATGGTGAGTCTACACACGTCACAGTGCTCTCTGTTGTGGCTAATAACCCTAAGGCCTTCACAAAATGAGTAGCTATAAAATAGTGTGTCGCCCCAGTATCAAACAAAATTCAACCCATAGCACCGGGTATAGAGGACATACCTTTTATCTCGGTTGGGGCCTGAGATGCTGCTATCTGATGGACGTTACAGACACGTCCATACTGTAACTGCCTCTGGTAAACGGAGGTTATTGGAATGGCTGGTGGAGCTGGCTTCTGTGGTTTATTTCTGGCACTTTACTGCCATGGGGCCCTATTCCTCTCTGGGCAATCCTGATGCCTATGGCCATTTCTGCCACATTGGAAGCACCTCCCTCGAAACTGCCTCAATTCACTACGTTGTTGACTAGTCTCACTTTTTCCCTGGTCTTGTTGGCCTTGATGAGAAATTTGTGAAAAAACTATGTCAGGGTGAGGACAATCCCTCCACTTGTGACCCGGCTGTACATATTTATAGCAGGGTCCCAGAATTTTTCACTAGTCGGGTTGTAGTTTCTCCCCAATCTGATTCGAACAAGATTGACGTTTGTGACCGTCCATTCCACAACTGAAACACCTCTTCATGACTTCATTCTGACCCTGACTTTGTTGGCCCTAAAACTTTTGGCCCTTTACATAAATTTTGTTACTTCTGGAACTGTCTCGGTCTTGAGTGGTTTGTTGTCGAAATTTCGGTGCCTTCGCACAATTGTCAACTTCAGTCACATGCATTTGATTAACCTCTCTAGGTCTTTTGCCTCCTCTAAGCTGCATGCTGCGTTCGTGGTACTGTAAGACTGCAGTGGTAACTGCTTGTGCCATAATGCCCACAAATTCGGTGATTGGTACCCTTTTCGGAGACACCTGAGGTGTGAGTTGTCCTTGCTCATTAACTTCCCCAATGGTATTAGCTTGTTCGTCTTGACGGGCCATCTGAAAGTTTTAAAATTTTAATTTGAATAAGTTCAATATTCACATCGACAAATCGTCAAAGCACGAATTTCCAACGCATAAAGATGAATACAACATTCCAAATGTTAGGGCTCTAAATCAAAGACGCTAAGCTGGGAACGAGATAAGCCGTACAGATCGTAAGGACACTAGAACCTGATGCTCTGATACCACCTGTGACACCCTGCCTAATTAAATACCGAGTGATCACTCCTTTATTAAATTAAAATCAAGGTGAACAGTTGGTTCATTCTTAGCATCACTGTCGAAAAATAAACTTTTCCAATTTAAACACCCTAAATAATTAAGCTAAGTGTCAAAACCATTTTAGACATTACTTTCCAAATTTTATTTATATAAACCAACATTTAAACTTTACGAAATTCATAATTAAAGAATCACACAACATCTATACTGGAACAATCAATCCAATAATTAAACATCCATCAAAGTAATACCAACATTAAAACTTAAAGGAAAAACATCCTGAAAGTATTAAATCCCAAAGAGTAAAATACTGGAAATAAATGAATCACAATGTTCGCTAAACAACTAAATAATGGAAAGGGCGACACATGCCCAACTGAATAAATAGTACTATAAGTGGAATCAAGAAATGAGGTCATCTAAGCAAGAGGTCTGCAACTCCCACCTAAGCTGCAGCGCGTTCCTTCCAAAGGATCCTATGCAAGACGCCCCTGTGGCTGGGCACCTGTAATATATACATATATATACAAGAGAGAAGAGAAAATGGAAACGGGTCAGAGCCCGATTGTAAAAATGATTTAAAATTTGTTTAGCAAGCATTTAAAATGTTTACAGGCCAATGCAACAACATATTAGTGCGGCACTCTCTTGAGAAATTCTCACCGCTCTTCTAATGTGAACGCCTATCGTACTAATCTTCCCAATGGTTTAACTTATCTTATCTTAGGTCGCTCGTAAGATTTAATACTGACAAATTCAACTGTTTAAGAGGTAAATTTCTTTTAACAACAAAGTTCTCATTTAAACCTTATTTACTCATAAAGTTTCTCAGTAACATACTATACTTCTCAAACACTTAATTTTCCCAAATTGAAATAATTATTCATTTCTTACTTGCCATAAACACAGGAGGTAATTCACATATTTCAGAATTTAATATATATTTTCGATACCCATGTAATATATATATTTTAACAGCACCCCACATAAAAATTATGGTGCGGGCATACTCCACTATCCAGTCACCGTATCACTCGTACTAAGGGAAATACAAGTTCGGAATCACTCTCGAACTGTATTGAACAAAACACAAATAATATTGAGGCGAAGCATAGTTTCCAAGTCCAAGAGGTCAGCACATACCCTCACGTCTCTTAGGACCATGACTATCGATCCGATAGCCTCTACCTAGGATTCCTATCTTCTAGGGTACGAGTCAATATCCCTCATAAAGGTCCCATCGAGATAAGACTGTCCGAACGCTGTAACCTCAGGGATAACAAGTAGCGCGGGTATGATTTTTACACGTATATAGTATATTCATAAACACATTCATATAGATACACTACTATTTTCATATCAAGTTTAGGTACATACACACGGCCCATAATTATGACATTTATCCTTATTTCTCGTTATTCAGTTATCACGTATAACGGTTCGTCTCTTACTTTAATTCGAGGGATTATTCCAACTTACCACGTAACACTCATGGATTCTAATCTCCTAAGTGTAAAATTCAGTAGGTACTCATCTATTTTTTCCAACGTAACTACCTTATGCTTCTCTCCCTTTAATACATAATTCCATCGTCCCTTATATGTGAACGTCCCCATAAAAATGTAAATCTCATCTTACATTAAAGGTTTCATATTTTTAATAAGTCCTACTGGTCTTCTTTATCTCCCAAAATATTTTAATAAGGATGTCCAAAGATTATTACTCATTTAAATTGAATTCACTATTTAAAGGGGAAAATGAGTCTGCTAGGAGGGGTCGATCGATCGATGGCAATGGCTCGATCGATCGATGCGTCGATCGATCGACACTCCTGGTTCGATCGATCGATCAAACAGGTATGGCGAATTCTGCAGTTTAACAGTTACGGGTTCTATAATCCAACATCAACCAAATCCATATTTTTCACACCCAAACTCCCAAAAATTCGTACTACAAACATTATAAACCCAAATTAAACATCCTCTACGTAAAGCATGCGAATTTTAATCCATATCCATGGATTAATAGGCCAAAACTTATATCAATCTCAAGAACCCTAGAAATTTCTTTAACTTTGTTCTAATCAGTCTTTTTCCAGAATTTTTACTTCTAATCCATCATAAATCCGTGGTTAAACCTCTACATATGAAGGGGATTTCGAGATTATCATTCATATCATTACTACATGCAATTCTTCTATCTCCAACATGGGTTTTCTTCTATGAAACTCATCCTAATCATCCCTAGACTAACATGAGTGATGCATTAACGAAATTAAGCAAGATAAATACTTGCCTGGGAATTTCAAAGTTCTGATTTGTGGACGAATTTGGTGTGGTTGCGTTCCCCATCGCGCGATCTACGTGTTGGTGGTGGTGGCGGTGCAATCGGATGAGTTTTTGACCTTGGATTGCTTGGAAAGCTTTCTACCTTCCTCTCTAATGGCCGTTCTAAGGTTTTGAGTCTGCTAACCCTAAGGGACCATTCCAAATGGCTGATATAACCAAATAAATTTCGTGGGTTTAATTACCCAAAATTACAAAATGTTCAAAATGCCCTCCCGGGGTGCTAACTCGGTCTAAAAACGCCCCGAGACCTAAACTAAACCCCCGAGTACACTTTTCTGACTATCCCGACCCTTTCGAACCCTTTGGCGCGCTCAAAACGACCATACGAGCGACTTATAATTTATTCACTTTTATTAATCAATATTTAGTCCCGACACGACACAGGCGCATCCCGACTTAAATTTCCAAAATTATCATATTATTCACTCGTGACATTTAATAGTACCAATATTATATTACTTTACTCATTATTAATATTCAACAAGTTTCCAATGATTACTAACTCTCGTCACGTTAGTAATTAAAAATAATTAATTTTCGAATTTATATTAAATTAATAACTCTCATTAAATTTAATAAATCTCCAAATTTAGAAAGCATAAAAATACGGGGTATTACAGTCTACTATTCCCATAATAATCAAAATCATCATCTTCCTGTGTTATTTGAAAGTTCATCGAAGACTACTACATAAACAATAAGAAAAAAACATAATTCACACAAAAACTTAAATAACAATAAAAATATAAAATTCAACATAGCCAATTCACATCATTAAAAAAAACATTATCTTTTAATAACACTAATTAACCTAGTAACAGGCACACAGACCCACATTGGAGAAAGCAAAGAGAACCAACACAACCCAAAGTATAGTACCCATTAATCATTCCAAAACTTGAATGGGAAAATAGCAACATAAAATTCATGTAGCTAATTCACATAAATCACCAAAACCCCTAAACAATATTTATGACATTTTTGGGTGCCTAAGTCAAAGTAATAAAAACTATTATGTTGAACTAAACGTGAAAAATTACCCTTTTTACTAGAACTTGCATAGGTAAGAATTGCACATATAGATAAATAAATTGAATAGATTTTGCACATCTTCCACATAACAAGGACTATGAATTTGAGTTCATTTATGATCCTTGAATTAAATGGCTTCCTAAATTCAAATGGTAGATTCCAAATGCTTAGATTCAGGAAGCCTAACCTTGAATAAGATCCCAGTCATATGCTAATGCTGAGCGCCTGTTGATTAAGAAAGAAGTTGAAGATCCCTGACACATACTGCAGATTAACTTAGCATTAGATACAACCTAAATCACAATGGATTTGATATGAACACTATAGATCAAGTTGACATAAAATAGTAAAATCCAGGTCACATGCCTCTAGATTGTTTATTGGTGATATTTCTTTAGAATCTGCATTATGGGAACCGCAACTACATTAAAACAATAATACCAAATTTGTTAAGTAAAGAATATCCCAAAACGTATAGTTTTCCAACAAGAGAAACAAAAAGACAACAACTTACTCCCTATGCCATACCTAGGGGTGTATATCACAATCACAATCCTACGGTTTTTTGTAAAATTGTAACAGATCATATGTTGGCTGACATATAATTAGTAAAAACGTAAGAAAACTTTATTTAATACCTGAAAGTATATGGACATGTTCTTAGACAAACGGGAAGCCTCGCCTATCTAAAAGGTATGGATAGCCCTCATCTTCCCCAAACACGAGTTCCTATCTTGTTTTATTTTTCTTCCTTTTTTCTCTTTTCTTTTCTTTTTCCCTTTTTCTCTTCATTCCTTTTCTTTTTTTTTTCACTTTTCTTTCTTTTTCCTTTGTTCCTTTTTTTCAACTCTCTAAATGATATTATTTTTACTCATTTTTCCTTTTCTTTTTCTTCTTTTGCCTTTACTTTTATTTTTTTTCTTTTTTATTTTTTTCGTTTGTTTTCCTGTATGCCCCATAGGAATTTGATTCTAACACTCCCTTGGGCTCTCTATGAATTCATCCACATGAATGGATGGGGAGCTCCCACTGGTGAGTCCACTCACAGTACCAGAATTACGTATGAACTATTCATCCTAACAAAGTTTCTCTCTCTTTAGATATAATCGTCCACGTGCATAGAAGAAGGTCTGCTAGTGTTAGTCTTGTGCTGCTAAAAATTATCCCTACAAGAGAGTCCCCATGGGCGGTAGAGGGGACTTAACATTGAGCATACACTTTAGGCCATCAACTTGAATGAGTCCATTGTCTCTCTCGGACACCTATTCGAAACCTCCAGGTCAGGAATTTTCTTCTTCACGGGAAGAGGCTTCTGTGAGAATGTCTTTCAAAGTTCTTGGGGCATTACCATTGAAACTAATCCCCAAATTCAGTTATGTTATGTTGCAGTCTTATATCCTGTTATCACTGCCATGTTCTTTATATTTGAAGAAATTTGAACGTTACTTGATGATAATGAAGAAACAACATGAGAAATAATTTCCTCTGGTTTTTATAATAAAAGCAATAATGACTTTGCATACTATTTAACCTGTATATGCATGAAAATTCAGATTGAGCAATTGAAAACTTTATAAGAAGGTGCAAAAATGAGTAAGGAAAGAAAGATGATATTGATGCCCCGTTTAGTCCAAAAGTGAAATATTATTCATCTGAGTGAAAGGTGAAATGGTTAAGGGTAAGTTTACACATATGGAGTTGTAATGTTAGTCATATGAAATCATTTGTAAGTGTAAAGACTATAAGCATATGGAGTAATTGGCCACCAAGCATACAAGGGAAGGAGAGCTCCCCAAGGGAAGGGTGAATGAACTCTGGTGGTGATCTTCCACCTTGATGTCATACTCAACGACTTTAAAGAAATTTGGGATCTCCCCTATGCTTGAATCTTAGAGAATGCAGGGCTGCAAAATTTGAATGAATCAATTGATTCGTTGTTCCCCACTCACCAAATGTGCATGGATGCATAGTAACTTGAACTACGCGACCTTGTCGGAGGACCTAGACATATGAAAAGAGACCTCACTCATAGGAGGAGGTTATTTAGAGAGCCTTAATCTCCTCCAATATCATCTCAGCAGTGGTGATCAAAGATTTCATCAAAACCAAGTCATTCCATCACACATTGGCAATGCCTTGAAGTTTGGTGACATCTAGTTGAACACGTTTATGTCGGGGGATGCATTTGTACCCAAACACTATCTCCATCTTATATAACGCATCAATAAAGTCATAAGGTTGATGGATATCCCCCCTAATGTATTCATTAAATCTCTTGGATAGTAGCCACAATGCATAGGCTAAATGATTGTCTCCTAGCAGAGGATCTAAAGGATCATCATATTTTTATTTCATTGAAATCATTGAGGCAGGGTCAGACACCAGCTACGAGCATGGGTGGTTTAGGTGGGGCCTCATAGGGAGGTGGAATCTCATTTATCGGGGGCAAGTTGACTTATTTTAGTTGCCTAAAGGGGCAATCATACATTTGGTCTCAAAATATGGAAGACAATTGACGTCTTTCACAGTGATAAATGAAGTCACCTTTAGGTTTAGGGAGTTCATCAAGGAAAAAATTGTCCTCCACTCTTCAGGTAAGACTCCTCTCCTATCCTCATACAACGATGCATGTGAAGGAGGGAAATCCACTCCCCCCCCCCCCCCCCCCCCACCACCACCACCATAAAGTCAAAACTGAATTCATGGGTGGAGGGTGGAGGATGAGAAGTTTTTGGAGTCACTCCTCGACTCCTGTTGGGGTGGGTGGAATGGTGGTTGGGTGTGGTTGTTCTAGTCCGAGCCATGAAATTACCCAGAGTTTGGTTCACAAGGGACTGACTGGACGATTGGGGGGGTTAAAGGAGTAAGGGTTGGGGTAATATGTAAGGTTTAGAGAGAGAGGTAGGTGTGACTCGTAAAGAGGTTCATTAAAAGTCCATGGGAGGCAAAGGAGGCATGCTAGATAGTGGTAGGTGATAAAACCGACGGTGAGGGATGAAAACTAGTGGAAACTATTTTTGATTAGGTTTGTTTACAGCTCAGTGGCGAGGAAAGTTTTTGGTGGAACCAAAATAACAATAGTTGAGTATGAGTGTCCTCGTTGGATGTAGAGGGATAGTGACGTTCATTCGGGAGAACATCCATTTTTTTAGCGAGGTAAGCAAAGGTTTCTCTTATTCCGTGTTCCGACCCTCGACATGGTTGTTCTTCTTTGGGGCCATGATTAGATCAACTAGACTATGATACCAATTGATGTAACGATGTTAGTGGTACATAAAAATTTACACTTAATATATATTAATACTCTAAACATATATTAGAAGAATGAATGTCCCAAATTGGGTGGTACACTATTTATAAGAATAAAGGTTTATACTTGCTCTAAAAGAAATGCTAACATCCATGTAATATCACAAGTGAAATCTCTAAAGGTCACCACTATCACATCATGTTGCCTATAACATTCTTATGACAAAATACATATTATAGCCTTTCCTAATCTATCTACCTATAACCAACTACCAAAAGGTAAAATAATATAAATGAACAATTTTCAAATAAAACCTAATAATATATAAAATGGCAATAATGCCATTGTGGATCACATCAGTATTTATCAATAGAAATAACTTATTTCTCTCTCTCTCTCTCTCTCTCTCTAAATATATATATATATATACACACACACACACACACACACACACTCACACACACATATTATATCAAAGGTTTTTGTGGGGTTATTTATTGTTTGGATCTTAGGGTTATTTTATTTTTGGTTTGATTAGAATTTAATTTTTGTAGGTTTAAGGCTTGTTTTACTTTAGGGTTTAGTTTATTTTTTGGTGTTTAGTTTAGGATTTATTGTAAGATAAATGTGTGTTCGTTTAATGAGGAACTTCTTAAAAAACATATTGGACTAGATGTTGTTAGAGGGTCTTTTTGCAAGTGGCCAAATGCTATTTATGTGTAAGGACCAAATTTCCAATTGAGTCTTAATGTTGTTTTGACTTATTCTCGAAACAAAATTTGTTTGAGCCATAGGTAGATTTTTATTGTCCGATCCCACACAGACTATGATGTATCGAAGTTTCATTTAAGTCGTTGTAGCAACGCTTCAAGGAATTAATTATGTCGAAGTTTAATTGGTATGAATTTCTCGTATTCAAAGTCAATTTGCATTTCGAGATCACTCAGGTATGAATGCCTCATGTTAATGAAACTCGAAATTTAATTTTATAAAAAATAAGGATGTTGTTTTTAAAATTGTTTTAAAAGTGTTTTACTTGTTTACACTTCGTTTAGAGCAGATAAGGATGGATTATAGATTAATTTGGACTGGACTCTAATCTGGACGACGTCGTTCAAACGACATACGATGTCGTTTGAATGAGAACCACTGTCGTTAGAACGACATAGTATCTCGCTCGAACGAAAAGCCACTGCCTTAAATTTATTATTTAAGGAGTGTCCCAGTCCTTTCCTCGAAAGGTGTGTAGTACAAAAAATAGTTTACAATCCAGAGAATTTTATGCACAAAGGTTTCTAAGTGTTTTCTCTATAAAATATCCTTAGAGTTTACATATATCTGAGTTATCATTACCATATGTTTATATGATCTTTGTTGCACCAAGTTGGGTTTGTTCAACACTTGAACATTGTTGGTTTTACGATGGAGAAGCGAAGAACGTTACTTTTATGTTCAACATCGTAGATGACACAAGGCCGTATCGATGGATACTGAGGCATTCGTGCAGGCGACTGTTGTGGACGAGCATCGTGGAAGAAGGTAACTTTTCGTGTGGGCAATGTGAAGATTTGTAAAATACCACAGGAGATTCAAGTATCCTGGCTGGATCGAGTCATTGTATAAGACTACCGCTTGACTTTGTAAAACCATTGTCATAGTGATTGTCTGGCTTGGGCCATCCGAGAGTTTTTCCCAACTAGGTTTTTCCTCGTACATCGACATTATGAGTATTGATTTACTTTATTTTACTTGCTTTAATCACTAGTTGCATGCTTAGGGTTAAACAAGATAAAATTTAGGTAAGTTAATTTGTGTCACAATTTGGTGTGGTTTAGTAAAATTGAAAAGAGTCTTTCAAAAGAGCAAATTGGTTTGTATTCATCCTTAACTTAATTCCGCTCAAGCAAAAGTTTTTGTTGAAGTTAAGTACGGGGACCTACAAATTGGTATCAGAGCTAGAAATATATTTTTATTGTGTTTGGTTCCTTTTTTCTTGTAAGGATGAATTTTGGAAATTTTTATAGTTTTCGCACTCCTATTTTTTATGCCACTAATTATGCTTATTGGAAAATGAAAATGAGAAGTTCTTTAATATCCATTCATGAGCGTGTTTGGTTAGTGGTTGAAAGAGGTTGGACACCACCTGTCACACGAGAGGGTGAGGTCACTAATTTGAAACCCGTTGAGTCATGAACTGAGAGTGAACATAGGATTGCACTGTATAACTCTAAAGGTCTGCATGTTATTTCCTGACATGTAACACCTGAAGAGTATAATTGTATTATGACTTGTGAAACTTCTAAAGAAGCTTGGGATACACTGTCACTCACTCACGAGGGTACCGGCACGGTTAGGGCGTCTAAGTTGCAAAATTCACTACACAGTTTGAGACAATTAAGATGTTAGAGAGTGAGATGTTTGATGAGTTTTACACTAGGTTGTCCATTATTGTTAATGTGAATTTTAACCTAGGTGAGAATATTCTCGATAACCGAGTGATTTAAAAATATTTGAGATCTTTGCTGAGTAGATTTGATGCAAAAGTGACCGTTATGAATTCCCTTGGTTTGTTTAACTCATTGAAACTAGAAAAGATCATAGGAGACCTCCAAACTTATGAACTCGATATGTTTACATCCAAGCAAGTTCCTAATAAAGAAAAGGGCATTGAGTTGAAAACCTTGAAGGAGGAAACTAAAGTTTCGAATAATTATTTCGATTCTAACTTTGAGGATGTCATCTTACTGGTAAGAAAGTTCAAGAAGTTTCTTCAAATTCAAAATCAATCGGAAGATGCCAAAAAGATTAAGAAATTAAAGAACAAGGGAGACACCACCCCTAAGGATAATAGTTATAAACCTAAGAGAGATGAGCGGTGTTTTGGTGCGAGGGGTATGGTAACAAAGTAGTTGAGTGTCCCACTAGACTAAATAAAGAGGGGAAGAAACCAATAGTATACAATGCCACGTTAAGTGATAGTGAATCGGAAGAGGGATATAATTCCCCCATTGAGCGTAACTTTGTTGCGTTTATGGCATGTCATGTGAGCGATGACGATATATCTTCCCCCGAGGATACTCATGTGCATGACACTATCAAGGCTGTTGAGAGTGCTTCCTGAGAGGGTGAGGGTGATCAGAGTGAGGATAAGGAGATCGACGTACGAGAGTTACAAGTTGCATTTTGAGAGTTGTTTGAGGAGAAGGTGAAGGTAAAAAATGATAACTCAAAATTGCAAGTTAAGTTGAATAAGTGTGCCGTAGAAAATAATGATGCGTTGATTGAGTATCTTAGGGAATGGGAAAAGAAGCTTAGGGAGAAGCTGGAGTACGTCGAGAAAGATAGAGATAGCCTTAAATGTTTGATGGAGTACTTGAAAAAGGAGTTGCTAGAGTTTGAGGAGTCTAAACATCTACTTAAGTCTAGGATTAAGTAGTTGTAGGAGAGTTTCAGAGACTCGTCTAGAGTTATGTTTGACTTGGAGTCTAGATCGGATAAATTGGATAGGATGTTAGGAACCGCCCAAGTAAATAAAGATAGGCTTGGTATAGGCTACGACGAGAGAGTTCCCAACCCCAAAGCCAATACCATTCGTGTGAGAGAGCCCACTAGGGACGTGAGGAGCTGTCGATATTTTGATAATCATTCCCACCATCTTTACATGTGCACACATTATGGTAGGAAAGGTCACCTTAGACATTTCTACTATGACCTTAGGAATGCTGCTAGGAAGTTTAGGAATAAAGTTGTGTCGGTTTCCAAAATCCCACCCATTATGTTACACCTACTTGGGTTAGGAAATAAGACTTAGAGGCTTTAGGAAAAACACTTCATGGTTCTCATTTGATTGCACTTGATTCTTCCCATGCTAAATCTAAAAGGTTGAGTGTGTAACCATGTTTATCATTTTATATTATATTTTTCATTTATTGCATCTTATTTGGAAAATACAAAAAGATTTTGTTTTTAATAAAAGTTTTGAAAAATACAAAAAGATTTTTAGTTTTGAAAATTTTTGGGATAAACACAAAAGGATTTTTCTTTTATTTAAGTCAAAATATTTTGAAAAAGCCAAAAAGATTTTCGGTTTTGTTTTTGTGTAGTGACTTAATATGTTTGATGTGGCATATTTGTGTGCTTAGACACCCTTCCTTCCGTTATCTATGTGGCTAGGATATTTGGTCATTATTATCGATGCTTAGAATGATCTTAATCACTTCATTATGGGGTTGTTCTGAAGTTGATATGCATTTTGATTTGAATTTGTGTATATGCCATGATTGCACAAATGCACGAGCTTATATGGATGTTTTACTTCTCTTATATATTTAAGTTTGGTGAGACGTTCTTATCTCAATCTTTTCATCTATGCGTAAGTAGACTTAAGGAGGAAATGGTCAAGTAATAACTGTTTACCGTGAGGATTGTAATTCAAAAATGATGAGTGCTCACGGGAAAGGGCCGCGAGAGGGTAAAATTGACTCGTCGTGAAAGTGAAAAGGGCCCGAAAAAATCATAAGGCAATAAAAAGAATTGTATGCCAAAAATGGACCAAATTAGTTTAGTTCATTAAAAAGAAAATATAATATATTTGATGGAGTTTGGATGGATTAAAAATTTAAATGGGTTTGCACAAAGAACCCTAACGTTGAAATCGTGTCATATCGCTATTGTTTATAGAGTCATCAAAATTCTGAATTCGTGTGCATGATGTTTGTTTAGTTCATTTGGCTCACACTTTAATTGTGAAATTTGTCTTATATAAAAGTTTGATGATTGATTTCTATCAATTAAAGCTTCTTAATCGTTTTGATGTGTTGGGATTGTGATTCATTTATTGTAGTTCACGCCCATACATTCCATGTTCATGTTTGAGCACATCGGTACTATGTTATCATGTTACTCATATTTGTTTGTTTTTAAGTTTTCTTAGTTTAGCTATTGTTTTGCTACTATTTCAGAGATTTGATCTGCTTAGTTAGAATTTTTAGGAATTTTTTTCACTGGGCAACACTGTTTAATATTTCTGGGAAAGTGTCAACTTTTGTTTTGCTCGTTCGAGAGAGATCGATTGTCGCGAGAAGCTGTCATTCTAACCACATCGCCTATCATTTGAGCAATGTCTTGTTTCTTTCAAATGACGTCCCTGGCTCATTCGAATGACGTCTGGATTTTGCAACCTCTTCTATTTCAGTACCCTGCTGCATATTGATTTATATTTTGGTACTGGATTGCTTCTGGTCATTTTGTTTATGCAGTCTATTTTTAGAGATTTGATCTTTTCCTACATTGATTCTTTTAATCACACCTTCTTGGATTGATTTATGTTTTGTGTGATTCATGGTTTGTTAGCTACTAATTTGACATTGATTGATCATATTTAGCTGGTTCGTTTCATGTTTATCTACCTATTCTTTTAGTTGATTGAATCAAATTGATATTATATTGTTCTAGATGTGTTTATCTTTTCACTGGATTATCTACTCGAGATAAAAAAAGGGGAGATATATCTATGATGTAGGCGGAGTTTTTGTGTTTTTGGCGTGTTGAACTTGATATTCTGATTTTGTTGTTTTTCACAATTGCACATATCGGTATCATATTTACACAAAGTGGGTTCATATTTACTCACACATAAAATGATTCTCATTTGAGTTTTCATATTGATTTATATCATTTCTTCCTCCATACTTCATTAGTATTTTTCTATTTCATGTTTGTAGGTATCCTTAAAGAGATTCGAGATTTCAAGCATACATCGCATTAAGACATTCAAGACAGTTTCATGCTTGTCGGTCCATCTTCTATAAGTCTTATCCTGTACTGATGATGTAATTTTATTTTTGGGTTTTATGGGATGGGATTTAGGCGTCATACGGCTTGATGACCCGTCTTAGGCATTTCATTATCGGTTTTGTCCCGAAATAGTGAAAGGGGGAGATCTAGAAAGACCAAATTTCCAATTGAGTCTTAATGTAGTTTTGACTTATTCCCGGAACAAAATTTGTTTGAGTCATAGGTAGAATTTTTATTGTTCGATCCCACACAAACTATGACGTATCAAGATTTAATTAAAGACGTTGCGTCAAATATTAAAGGAATTAATTTTGTCAAAGTTTAATTGGTACGAATTTCTCATCTTCAAAGTCAATTTGCATTCCGAGATCACTCAGGTGTGAATGCATAATCTTAATGAAACTCAGAATTTAATTTTATAAATGTAAGGATGCTATTTTTAAAATAAAATGTTATTAAAATTATTTTTAAAGTGTTTTACTTGTTTATACTTCGTTTGGAGCTAATAAGGCGAATTAGAAATTAATTTGGTTTGGACACTAATCTAGGGGACATCGTTCAAATGACATACGATGTCGTTCGAACGAGAACCACTGTCTTTAGAATGATGTAGTATCTCGCTCGAACGAGAATCCACCGCCTTAAATTTATTATTTAAGGAATTTCCCAGTCCTTTCCTCGAAAGGTGTGTAGTACAAAACTAGTTTACAATCCAGAGAGTTTTATGCACAAAGTTTTATAAGTGTTTTCACTATGAAACATCCTTAGTGTTTACAAAGATCTAAGTTATCATTACCATATGTTTATGTGATCTTTATTGCATCAAGTTGGGTTTGTTCAACACTTGAACATTGCTAGTTTTTTGGTGGAGAAGCAGAGAAGGTTATTTTCGTTTTCAACATCATAGATGACACAAGGCTGTATCGGTGGATACCGAGGCATTCATGGAGGCGAATGTTGTGGACGAGAATCATGGAATAAGGTTATTTTCAGTGTGGGAACTGTGAAGATTGGTAGAAGACCAGAGGAGCATCAAGTCTTGTGGGTGGATTGAGTCGTTGTATAAGACAACCGTCTGACTTTGTAAAACCATTGTCATAGTGATTGTATGGCCTGGGTCGTCCAAAGTTTTTTTCCGATTGGGTTTTCCTTGTACATCGGCATTGTGAGTATTATTTTACTTTATTTTACTTTCATTAATCATTATTTTCATAATTAGGGTTAAATAAGATAAAATTTGGTTAAGTTAATTTGTGTCAGAAATTGGTGTAGTTTGGTAAAATTGAAAAGAGTTTTTCAAAAGAGAAAATTGGTTTTTATTCATCCTTAACTTAATTCCGCTCAAGCAAAAGTTTTTGTTAAAAGTTAATTACTGGGACCTATATTGTGGATTGGAACGTATTGTTGCATATTAACTTTATTTCATTTGGTTCATATTTCACTCTAATAATTAAAGGTCAAACTTATGAATTAATATTATGATGTTAATTAGGATGCGAACACAATAAATCACATGAACATAAACACGCAATATCAATATTGCTTAAAAGCACTAGTTCTCATGCATTCCTAAAAGAGAGGCTAAAACTAACTAAAAATGAGAGCCTAAACTTTTATTTATATCCTAATAGTAGATTGGCGAGGAAGTCTCATAATTAAAGTAGACAATTAAATAGCCTAATTAAAATAGGTAACTAATAAAAGATAAATCGTAATAATTAATTTAACTTGCTAGGAAAAAAGGGTCTCCCCCTTGATGGTGAACTGTGATATGCCACGCACCACTCCCCTTATTTTAAAAGTTCATTCTGAGTGCTAGAGTAGAATGTCATTTGTCTAATGTAGTACATGCACATAGGTGATCAAAACTTTCTCCTCGGTTAAATCCCTGTTGTTCTCCTCTTCAACAATTTATCCCATAGTTATAAGGATAGGTGTCTTATTTTTTGGATATTCTAATAATATGTGGATGAAGGCGAACACTCATAGCACTTGAAGTTTATTGTCGGGGACGAAGTAGGCTTTGCCATGGTGGATGTAGTCTCTACACTTGTATTAAGTAACTGAAGTGCTATAGATAATTTCAGGTACTCTTATACTTTTATCATATATCCCAAAACCTTATCAAGTGTCACAATTTGCCACAAATGCAATTCAAACTTAATACACCAATGCAAGCTACTAATATACTGACTAATTTTATGCTCTTCTGACTCATGAAGCTCAGCCTATGGATAGAGAATTTGACTGCTTGGTGTAATCAGTAGCTATCATCAAAATTTTTCATAGTGTGTATGCGAGTGAATAAATTGCACTCGTAAGTAGAAGGAGTAAATCTTGCCTGAAGATACTTCCTTATTCTCCTCATGTCACAAATGACCTTATTTACTCTCTCCCTATGCCATTGACACATCTTATCCCACCAAACTTTGGCATTCCTCGATAATTTCATCACCACCAATCGGACACATTCAATCACTTGATACCCCTTGCATTAAAAAATATTCTCTATGGTGTCAAGTTAGTCAATAAAGTCATCAAGGTCAAGCTTACTCTCAAAGAAAAGTACTCATAATCTTCTGCAAAATGTTAATGAGATGGGATACATCATCGAAATCAGTGCATCCTTCCACAAATGAATCATCCATTTCTTATTTCGACGAGTCATCGTCATCATAACCCTTCCTCATTACCTCGAGAAGACGCTGGAAGCCGTCTAACATGGGTTGGTCAATGGATCGATGGGGGTGCTATGGAAGAACCGATACTTCCCTTTAGTCCCTATGTCAGTATGAACAACCACGTGCTTATGCCCTAGTTTTCCACAAGTGAAACATTCGCTATCGATTGTAACTTGTACCGGGTTCTAAATGCACTGCTAAAAATATTCAACATCTGGAACATAGCCATGGTGCACAAACTCCTTTGTCCCAACATCTTGGTTAACTTACTCATCAAATTTGAATCACTGGGCATGTAGTCCAATAATAACTCGGGGTTAAGTATTATACCATCGTCTCTCACCCATTTTTTGTCACTGAGTATGGATACTACTGAACGTTGATGAAACGGTCATTAATCCACCACTTGAGTACTAGCACTATCTAAAAATAATCGATCTGAGATAGGAGAAGAATGTTTGGACACATATGGCTAATTCGCGAGTTTATTACCGACTACTCGATCCATTATTACATCGCAAGAGATACGTAGAGGTATATTTTGATCACTCGAGTGGGGTATGTAGTCGAAAAAGGGCCGTGGTTTATTATTGGTTATAGGTCACGGGTCATGGGCAATGGGAAATATAGTGGGATTTTGGTATGTTTGAGAGTTAATTCTATGTTGGGGCTAGAAAAGATCAAATCTGGAATCAAAGAGGGTCTTCCATATCTTCGTCGGAGCTTTGGTGGTGACGGCGAGAGTCATCGAGGATGGGACCGAGAAAGAGGGTTGGTGGACTAGGGTTTCACGAAAGGGTATGGTTGCGGGTTGTTGGTGCCATGGATTATTGTTGCGCTGAATATATGGTCGGCATGTCACAGCCACATCGAGGGTCGTTGGTGGTCTGCGAGGGCCAGGGGTGGTGAGTTGGGTTGGGGTGGCCTGGGTTGCGGGTTTGAAAAAGAACGGCTAAGGTTTGTTTATTGGATTTTCACAAGTCTAGTGTTTATTACGAAGTTTATGAAGCAATGTCGTAGTTGTCCATCACGGTCGCAGATTCGGCGAGGAGGGTTTGGAGCATCCTCTTGATCTCTCCAAGTCATTCTTCCAAGCGTTTAAAATATTTGTTCATTTTCTTGTTACACTTATCCACTATTATCACCAACTGTATCCTCTTAGAGCAAACCTGGGCTTGGATAGTGAATTAGGATGCGAAAGCATAAATAAATCACAAAAACATAAACATGCAATCTCAATATTTCTTATAGGCGCTACTTCTCATTAATTCATAATTAGATACTAAACATAACTACAAAGAGAGACTAATCTTTTATTTGTGGCCTAATAGTAGCTTGGCAAGGAAGTCTCCTAATTGAAGTAGATAATTAAATAACCTAACTAAAATATGCAACTAAATAAAAGTTAAATCCTAATAATTAAATAACTTGTTGAATTGTGTTGTGATCTCAACAAAACAGGAGTATATTGTGACACCCCGACTAATTAAATACCGGGTAGCTACTCCTTTATTCAAATTAATTCAAAATGTCAAGTTGGTTCAGTTCATAGCATCACTGTCGAAAACGTTTTAACAATTACTAGCCACCTAATATTTAAAAAGTGAGTTGTCAATTTTAATTAAATTCGATTAACATGCAATAAGTAGATTATGAAATGCTAACATAACCACCACAACATAGTCACAATAGAATAACCATAATATAATAATGAATCTGGAGGAATACTCCTCACAACAATCCGAATACTGAAATAAACAAATATCAAGTCTGTATCACTAAATTAATTACAACCCAAAATCTGAATTAACTGAATAGATAAAGTGTCTAAAAGAAATGGGGCGACATGCCCAACATATGAGAAAATCTGATAATAGAGAGTCAAGATCGAAAGTGTAGGCGTCTACTGTCAAGGTCCTGTAACTTCCATAGCAGCTACAGTCCGTCACCTGAATGGAACACCTATGCATGGTGTCCTTGTGGGTGAGCACCTTAAAGGTTTTTACAAGAAAATATATTTGAAAGCAAACGGGTCAGAGCCCGATTGTGAAAACAGTTTAAAATATAGCAAGTGTTTAATATCATTAAACAGTGAATATAAAGTACATGATAGTGTGTGCACTCACATGAGTTTCCTCACCTCTCAACTAATTGTGCACTCCTATCATACCCGTACCCCTTTCTAGTGATTCCCATATCTAACTAGTCCAATATAAAATCTAACATTACTATACGATTCACGATTTAATTTCGGCATCTTCATTTAAATAGAGTGTCTTACATTTCTTCTCGATTTCCCATATTAGTAATACTACTTACTAGAGGATTTCCATTTTATCTTTACAAAAACGTTGCTATTATTTATACTCACATTTATACATGACAATGCATTTCAATTAACAGTATATTATTCTCATCATAAATATACAATACTAGCACCCCGAGGCTAAGCTGCGGTGCACTCATACTCTGCTATTCAATCCCAGTACATCACGTACATAAGGACCACGTATTCCGAATATCTCGAGAATCGTTTCAATAAACAACAATCACAAACAATGGAGGTGAACATAGTTCACATCACATGGGTCACGCACATACCTACGCTCTCATGATAATAAGACTTATTAACTTCTCAATAAGTCCTTCTCTGACCTATGTCCTCGAGGTACCAATCTAAATCCCCCCGTAGGCACACAAAGATTAGATGGCCCTGATCGAACGCCGACCTCCCATGATAGCAAGTACGGTAGGTATGTTATACACAAATAACTACATATACTAAGAATTCGCACATCTTAGATATCTCAACATATTAATAGAGGTATACTTCTCGTTCTTATACCATCATATAGTGTTATGCGTTTACAAGTCCCCGATTTATGTACATTAAAGTATTCAACTCTTCTCACGTCGTAAGTAGGTACTCGTTTCCGAATCCACAAATGTTATTCGATTTACTCCAAGATTCTAAGTTTTACTCCTCAACGTACTCCAATCTCTCCATTATACTCACTGGTCAATAAGGGAAGGTTATTACTCAATTAAATAAGTCTACGGAACATTTGAAATAAAATCAGGCCTAAAAGGCCATTCTGTCAACTCGTTAGAAATCTCGTTCGAACGAGTGTCGTTCAAAACGAAAGGCTTCGAATGAACTACCAACTCATTAGAAGGGATAATGTCATCTCGTTAGAAGCTCGTTCGAACGACCTAAGCAGGTCTTCTAACGAGATGGCAGTAAACTCCCAGAAATCCCAAAATTCGTTTTTCTTCCTTTCTTCTCTTCTCTAAATCCACCCTAAGGTCATTCCAATAGCATTTTAATGTTCCTAAACCACTCTAAATCCTCTTAGGTCGTTTCTTAACATATGTTTGGGTTCAAATACTCCAAAACAACATGCAATTAACATAAATTCCCATTTTTTCACTCCAAACCCTATGAACATGAACCTAGAGTTTAAATGCAATTAGAGACTCCTTATTAATCCGTTTTCAGATCATCAAAAGTTATGTTTTGTGTATTGAATTCATCCATTAACGTTCTACATGCAATTTCCTACCCAAAACCACAAGATTCACAATAATTCCATTGGGTATTCTTCATCAAAATTTCCAAGACATTAACAGTTTTCTACACGACACATGGAGGAAATATTCAACGCTAATAACGAAATCAAAACACTTTCCTTAGATTTGTTCTTCTGAATTGATGTTGGTGAATGAAGGTGGATTTCTCCCCTTTCTCTACAGATTTTCTCCCAAGGATGATGATGGTGGTTGGAGGTTTCTTTTGGAACCTCTTCAAACTCTCCCTTTAACTCCCGTAGCCCTCTAACTCACCTAATGCTGATAATGGACTTAGTGGGTTCATTAGTAATATATTATTTAACCCTAAAATTCGTGGGTTTTAATTCTCATATTTTTAAAATTACCAAAATACCCTTCCAGGTTGCCGGTTTGGCCTAAAAATGCTCCGGGACCCAAACTAAACCCCCGACTAGTATTTTCTGACTATTTTGACCCTTCCGAACACGTTGGCGCACTAAAAAATGATCATTCGGTTGATAAAAATATAATTCACTTTTTAATTTAAACAATTATATTCCTGACGCGACCGACACGCGCGTCCCAACTAAATTTCCCAAATTATCGTATTTCAGTCTCGCGACAATTTTAATATTTTCAATACTCATATATTACCATATATACACATCATACTCAAATACCAAATCACATCTCTCTAGTATTTATATCTGGATTAATTCCCAATTAATTCTCCTTTAATTTAATTAATCCCTTAAATAATAATCAGTAAAATTACGGGGTATTACATATATAATATTGATTTCAACCTACTATACATTTTGCATATTACTTTTACTTTGATCAATGTAGATAATTGACTATGTGTTCTATAACATAGTAATCATCAGAGACATATTGTTTTTATAAGTTTGTACTCCCACCCCCAATAATACATATACTAGCGCTTGGACATACACATATCCATATCATTAACATGTAATTGTCTATCGTGATATTCATTATATATGTCCTGAAAGTTGGGTATCAACATACATCAAAAGAGGATTGTTTTCAATTAGATGTATTTCTCGAAGTCAGATTTTTCAACCCCTCGCATTTATTTATTGGTATTTTTTTCGAGACATTATTTTTATTTCCCATAATATGTTCTTGGTATTCAGTGAGGATAAACATGTCAAATATGAATATGATGAGTGAGATATATAGAGGGATACAAATGTAATTGATTTCAACCATGATATATGTATCCTTTTGTTACTGCATTGTTGATAATTCCTCCGGTCGTGCCTGGTCCCGTATGATAGTAACAACTACAGAGTATGTACATGACACAAATTGACCTGGAAGACCCATTGTCTGGTTTTGTCGTAAGTCCATTTTTGTATGTTGGCTCATTGGCGAGTTACACGGCCAATTATTCTAGAACCTAGTTTCTTGTGATAATACTGCTTGCGTTTAGATGGTTCTGAAGTTTATTCTCCCTTGTAAATAATTGGACGTGTTGGCACGTGCGTGGGATGGATCAACTTTGATATATATTTTTATCTGTCGTTAATGATATTTTATTGTTTTATTAGAATAAATAAATTTTCTTTTGCGAATATTCTAGATTAGGTTAGTTTGGAATGGTGATGCCATAGCTTTGATCATTAGGTCAATAGTCCCATGACATCACATTTGCTTGCCCATTAAGTATTTGGGGCATTTAAATACCCTTGTAACCTATTACTTTATAACATTCTATTATTATAAATAAATGAGTATTCGTGAGGGATATTTTGAGTATTTCTTTTCTTAGCGAGTGTGTGTAATTATACCGCTGCATTTATATTGATGTAATATGTCCTAGACTCCTAATGCAATATCAAATTGAAACCATTACAAGTTCAATGGTTGCTTATTCAGAATGATATACGGTGTCAATTACTGGAAAGGTTCATAATAAGAGGTACAACTACAATATGAAAGCATCTGGCGATGAACATATTTATTACTATATTTCCATGAATAATATGTAATTATTAAGATAAATGTCATGATGATAGTTTAAACAATGTTTGTGATGAATTTGATGTGTTTATATGCTTAATATAGAGACACTAGCCAAACTTCTATATTCAAATTTTATAAAAGTTGTTCACAATTTCATTATGGCCGTTTTCATATTTGGTGTCCGGAGATCCACATTGGTGAGTTGAAAGGAGGTGGTTAGGAAGTAATAACTAGGAAGGTGTGGAAAAATAGTGTTATCCCCTACGCCCACCCCCACCCCACCCCGCTTTTTCATTACCCCCCCAACCCCAGATTATGGGTGATAGCACCCATTGTCCACCTTTTTAGAACATTTATTATATTATTAATATAATTTATTAACCATATTATTTTTGTTCAATTAGATCATCAATATTCATACAAAGGCGCCTCCATATGTATCATCGTAATCTCCTCTGCCCCCTTCCATGTGAAGAGCTTTGTGTACTAGGTATGACATGTTTGAATGACAATTCGGCACAAATTTAAACTTATGAATTGATGATGAAAGGTAGTCTTGGTACTCCATCGAGTAACCTTGTTGAAGATCACAGTCTTGCAGAACAATGTAGAACCTCCGAATTGCAAATAAGTAACTTGATTAGTTAAGAAAATTACTTGATCCCAAGACCCTTGCCTCGAGGAAGGCAGAGCTCGAAGGGTTGATACAAGATAAATGATTAAACTCATTTGGTTATTGGGACCTAAAGAATTTTGCTTTCTAATCATTGGTGTTAAACATTTTCGACAAGCATGGCAAGAGATTAATCAAAATTTGTACCTTTTAAACAATAATTTCAGTTTTTCAATTTTTGATAATTTTGATATAAATTGTCCCGTGTCTGAGATATAATCAAGCATCAAACTTCAATATTTTAGGTTTTGGGAATTGTAGTTTTGGGTAATGAAAAATAGTAAACTAAAACTAAATTTTCGTCGTACCTAAACATTACGTAGGAAAAATCTATTGATGATAGGAAATAAGTTATTAAACCTAGGGCATCTTGGGGGTGAAAATACAATTGTAAATGATCCCAAAAAAAATCTTAAATTAAATGGTGATTCATAAGAAATTTATGACGGAAAACGAAAGGACTTCATATTAAATCTTCGTTGTTGGAAGAAGGAACTGACATATTATCAATTACCAGTTGATGATACAAGAGAAAATTCAGTTTTAACAAACCCTTTGAAAGAACAAAAGATTTGAGGGTATGAAAATTTCGCTTCAGGTGAATTTGGTGTAATGAACGACTCGTCCTTTGGAGAACCAGTCAAAGGATAGGTTGTCCATTGGACCAAATGTACGAAAAAATGTTACTTTCATGTTTCCACGTTATACTCCTATCAAGTATCGGAATGTCTGTTGATTTATTTAAGTTTCATTGGAAATTATAGTTGTAACTATTGAATTTGATAGTCTATTTTATTTAATGAAGTCTTTTTTCCAATTTGTATTGTTAATCATTTGGAGTCCATTCTTATTCTCGCTGCGACTTTGTTAGATATGGGTATTATTTTATTGCAAAAAAAATGTTATATATTGGGGCATTTTTTTCGTTACATATGTACTACATTTTAGTTGGATGGATATGTGAGGTTCGTGTTTTAATATAGTAGTTTAATGTCAAAGACGTGAATTAACACTAATTTTTAATTTTTGAGATGACAGGAGGAATACTATACTGGCTTCAACCTATTACATATGTTCTCGATTTGCATGACATGTGCCCTTAATTTGTACGGTTTATGCCCTAGTTCTTGTTACACACACTTGATTAATGTAGAGACAATATCTTATAACTTTAACATCATAATTCCAGTCACTGAGAGACCTATTATGTTTTTACAATTTCATATATGCCAAAAAAAGTCCACCGGTCCAGATAGCTTCACTATGCACTTATTTTAGCAATGTTTGTCATTTGTACGAGAAGGGGTGATGTCTTTCTTCCATGATAGAGGATACTTTTTTGCGAAGTCTGAATGATACATTCTTAACCTTGATTCTTAAGATAGTGGGGTCGAAAAATGTGAGAGATTTCAAACCAATAAGCCTAGTAGGAAGTGTTTACAAGCTCCGTGCTAAGGTGTTATCGGTCTGGCTCATGGATCCACTAATTTTAGAAAAATGAACCATGTCAAGAACTCCCCAATAACAAACACACACACACACACTCTTACATGTAATAGATGCTTAGCCACCAACATATAGTATTGAGACACCTAAGCAACACCATGGACGCAGGTTTTAGTCAAACCATGTAGAAAACTTCATATTATGTGGGCATATTTAGCTCTTTCATATCTCGCCTCTACTTCGGTCTATGGTTAAGCTTCTCCAAAATGGGTCACGTCTCCACCCTTTAAGGGACAATCTCTCCAGATTTCACTACCCTCTATTGTGTTAATTGTTATTGTATCATCATAATTACAGTTTGCATAGAAAACATAATGTCTTTCTAGACTACTTTGAAGAACCACAATGTAAAACATACATCAAAGTGACATTGGAGGTTAGAATAGTTAAGGAGGAATATCTAGCATACTCCAATGCATTAACAATTAATACAAGTAAACTAAACAAGTGTTCATGTAAAAAGAGAGCAGCAGAGAGAAAGAGGAGGGATGAAATGAGTGAATGAAAACAGTTAAATTACGGGGGGTGATTGGGGTGGGTGCATGAAAAAAAATCAAAGGGAAAAATTTCTAGCTGCCTCGAAGAATTATTTTCCAAGGAAAATGTTAAGAATTTCCAAAAACACGTTGAGAAAATCTTACATATTAAAGTTGGAAAATATAGAATCTTTAGCAAAAATATTAGGAATGAAACACACTCTAAAGGTCTTTGAATCATTTAAGGAATGTAGTGCCCATGGAATTTAGAAAAGATGCAGTTGTATATGCTTGTAATGATTTGATTGTATTTCCTTTTTGCACATGCCAACAAGAAAATCAGCAGGGTGTAGCTGACACTACTAAAATCATGTTTTTCCTAATTAGCTAGAGAAAATAGACCTGATCATTTCCTCAAAAGGAATTTGACATGATCCGATAAATTTATCTTACTGAAGACTGTAATTCATGTTGTGATGTTGTTGCTATAATTGAGACATTTTTAACTACACAAACTAAATAAATCTTTCAATAACTGAAAAGGTTTGCAATAATTCAAGGCAGCCGACATCACAGTTGTTAGTGTCGTATGATACAATATAGCACCAAAAAGATATACCTCATGCTATATCGCAAGTTCTTGTAATGAGACACCTCAACAAAACGGAATAGCCGGACGAAAAAATAAATACCTTTTGGAAGTGGCTAGGGCTTTATGTTTCACAAATAAAGTTCCTAAATATCTTTGGGTTGAAGCTATTCTCATGGCTACCAAACGCATAAACAGGATGCCGACTAGGATCTTAAATTTCAAAACACCTTTACAAGTGTTAAAAAAATGTGATCCAGCATCTAGGCCATCATCCACACTTTCTCTAAAATATTTAGGTGCAGTGCCTTTGTCCATATTTACGGCCATAACCGGGGAAAACTTGATCCTGAGGCTAGAAAATGTGTTTGCGTAGGATATGCACCTATACATAAAGGATATAAATGCTTTGATCCGCTTTCCAAAAAATTGTTTGTCACCATGGATGTAACCTTTTTTGAATCCAACCCATTTTTTAAAACTCATCCTTAGGAGGAGAGCACATGACAAGTGAAGATTCAAGAGTTTCTAAATTTGATGATGTATTTCTAATAGAAAAAACACCAAAAAAATTATCCAGAACAACGAATTCAACTCAGTTTGATTACCCGAACATTGTGGCAACATAATCGCAACAGGTAATGGAAAAAGAGTACTAGCAGTTAATAACTCTTGATCTAATCGAGGAAGAAATAGAATTTGAAGGAAAGAGATCCCGATCCTCTACAAGTCCATGAGTTCGAACTGAGGGAAGAACCGAACTCGTCTAAGTGTCCATCCATTCCCTACCAAAATTTCCAGCCTACTTCTAATTCTAGTTCAGAGTCCTTTGATGATCTTTATGTTACCATATCTACTCGTAAGGGTGTAAGGTATTGCACCAAACACCCCATGTCTAACTATGTGTCTTATAAATATATTTTTTTTTCATTTACATCAAAACTTTCTTTTGTGGAAATTTCAGAGAGTGTACAAGAAGTTTTACAGGTTCTTGAGTAGAAGAAGGTTGATCCTGTTCTCATATCATTAAATTGAGTAGGTTATTTAGATTTGGGGACGTGGAATCCTTAGGGAGAAATTGTGTAGATTTTATAATTTTATAATTGAAGATATTTCCTATGGTCATTTAGGGAATGCAAACTGTTTGGGAAGCCTAAGAAAACCCATAATCCTATTAATATAAAGGGGATCGTCGTGGTTTAAGGATTGCAACCTTGAAACTTCTAAGTCATCTCCGAGACTTTGGGATCTTCTAAAATATTCATATATTTTCATTTGTGAAGTCTTTGTTTTGTTGAAACTATACATAATCATTGGCATTTAATATATTGGACCATTTTTCTATTATTACTTTATCAACCTTTGGTACTCTATTTTTGACATGTTCAATGAGTTTTGATCTTCAAATGCAGTTTTTATTAGTTGGTGTAATCATGGATGAGTTGTCATCACAACTCAGACTTAGCTAATAGCTTCTAGAAGGTTTCATTTTGACATGTGATGTATTTGAGAGTTATTTATAGCCTATCTGACATCACATGGTCTTATAGTCTTTCAACCAATAGGAGCTTAGGAGATCTTTTCTAGAATCTGCTCCCCGCCCCAATAAAGGGCTTTAGTCCCTCATTTATAGGAAAAACTACAATTGAAGATATAAAGACATTCTAGTTTCTCTCTCTAATTGTGTGTTTGTTTTAGTTTGGGGCCTTTTGACGTTTTCTTTACGTCATATTTATCCATTATAAATTTTCAAATTACCATGTAATATTATTTATATGCGTACACAATAGTAGTTTTCGCTTTTTTCCTTCCTTTTCTCCTCAACTTGCAAACGAGGAGAAAAGAACTGAACTTTCTCCTTATAAACTCGATGCAAAGGGGAAAAAGTCATAATTTTTTCCCTCCCCTTCCCTCTTTTTAAAAAACAATTATTATTTCGTTTCCCTCATTTCTACTAAACTCCCAAACATAGCGTTAGTGTTCGTGACTATGGTACCCATGATTTTATTATTTGTTTGATGTTTTTGAATTAACTCAATTACAAAAGTTAATTATTGGAAGAAATTAAGTTTTGTGTCATAAACGCTCCTTAAAGAATGAAAGAATATTAGTTATAAGTAGTCAAGTTCGATTATCTATTACATTAAATTGGGCGACTTATTCAAATATCCTTGTATGATCTAAAATGTAATTGGACATTAATGGAATTATATTGAAATCAACTGAAAGAATTGCTCTAACTTCTTATGAGTGTAGTAAAGTGCAGTGAAATAGATACCCTAGTTTCTTTGGGCTAGTAATCATTGACATTGTCACAGCACACATGTCGAAGTGGTATCAAAATATAACTCTTTGAGCAGTGGTTTTATGTTTATGTAGTGGTACTATTATGTCTATGTCATCTCAACCCCTTGTTTTGTATTATCCCTTATTTCAACAACCTTCAAATGGGGTTTGTTTAATTTGACAGTAGAAGTCAAATGAAGGTTGAAGGGAGCAATGAAACAAGTATCACCTTGTGACATTTACCTCTATGGTTCCACCTGTAGATGGGATGGTGACTAAGCGATGAAATAGCTCAAGGAAGTTGACAAACGCAAAGGAGGCGAGTCACTTGTTATTTCCCTTAATATCGATGAGCAAGGAGAAAGAAACAAATCACCAAAAAAGAGATAAAAAGTAAAGGATAAACAAAAATTTGCTAGGGAGATGGAGAAGAGAAATAAAAAAAAGTTGTATAGAAAGACCGTTTGAAATAAGGAAGTCAAGGAGAGGACCATTAGTGAAGGTGATAAATTCAAGTGATCGAAAGATATTGTAGGCAACACCCCAGCAGATGGAGAGATTCCAATGAGATTCTTTAGTAACTCAAGTTATCCGCTCAGACATAGAGATGAGAAATTTTGACTAGTGAAGTAACGGAACAGCTACTTGCGAAAGAATATACAATAAAAATAAAGGAATTCTTTTGTAGGGTGTGGGAGATAACCCCATATTTCATGGGGCCCCACAAATATTGATGCTCTTTGAGTCTAATTGTGAGATTAGTTAAGAAGAGTGACAGTTTGGTTGCTTGAATGTGAGTTGAACATAATGGGATGGAATTAGTCCATGAACTTAAAATGGGTTTCGATATTGAGAATCTACAAAGGACGAGCTCAATAAAAGTAGTTGATTTGGTCCTCCTATGACTACCGAGAATCGAACTGTTTAGAATTTTGAAGTGTTAACCTTGAGGGATGAGAGAGACCCTGAAGGACTAAAAGTACATTTGAGGCTGAAGAGAGGTTAGTACTAGGAAGATGAAACTAGTAGATATAGTTTTTAAAAGGTAAATATTAGTCTTATGGTATTATAGGCTTCATCGAGGAGTTTTACTTAGGATTTATATTAAAAGAAAAATACTAAATTTGGACACAGATGGTCGAGGCCTTGTAAAGTCCATAGTCATGGGTAAGTCCCACGTGAATTCGTTAGGTGGGTCATACCACCTGATCATGACTAGATTAAATGTCACTGGCTCCCATTTGAGTAGTGGTGTCCAACGAAGAACCGATTACATCCGGAGTGGGTTTAGGAGTAGAGGAAGATCTACTGTTATTTTATTAAATGTGAAAAGAGTTTATTGGATCCAAGAACTCTCCAATAGATTGGTTGAAGAAATTAGAAGGAACTACATCCCATTTCCTTGAGTTGATTAATAGATTTATGATAGTGAATGTGAAATCAAGAGGTAGAATATGGAAAAACCCTTAGCTATAGTTCTACATCAAGTAATTCAGTTACTCCCTCATATGATCTACCCTTCCTGATGTTTAGGCTAACGGGGCATCATCATGAGTGTGCTCCCTTACTCCCACTAGAATAAATCACTTGATGTTTATCCCTCTCCAACCAATACTATTGCTAATCCGTGTCTCATTGATGAATAGAATCTGCTAATTGTAATACATAGCATTGAGGCTCTGACGCTACTAGTGATCCAACCCTCATTATCATTGAGTCGAGTATATCAACTAGATTTGGGGATATAGAATCCTTTGGGAGAAACTTTAGAGACTCTAGAATGTTTTAATTAAAGCTATTTCATATGGTCATTTCGGGAATGTAAACTTTTTGGGAAGCCCAAGAGAAACCCTAACCCTATAAATTTAAAAGGGATCCTCGTGGTTTAAGGATTAAAACCTTCAAACTTCTAAGTCATCATCGAAACCTTGAGATCTTATAAAATCTTCATATATTTTCATTTGTGAACTCTTAGTTTTATTGAAACCATAGAAACCATACATAATCATTGAAGTTTAATATATTGGACTAGGTGTGCAACCGGTACGGTATATTCGGTAAAGACCCCTTACCAATACCAAAACCACATTTTATATGGTAAAACAATACCGTACCAATTTACCGACCGGTACATCAAAATAAAAACCAAAACCAAACCGACCGGTTTTTCGGTTTTTTCGGTATTTTCGAGTTTTTTTAGTTTCGGAATTTCGGTTTCAATTCGGTTTTTTCCCGGTAAATACCAGAATTTCAAATCGGTTTATACATTCGGTAAATCTGGTATATATTTCGATATACCCATTTCTAGCTGTTACAATTTCTAGCATTTTTAGCTATTACAATTTCTAGCATTTCTAGTTGTTTGGAACAATTAGAAACATACACAAATAGGTACAATTTCTAGCATTTGTAGCATTTGGAACAATAGATTTAAACAGATACGAGACCAAACTAACTGGTTTGCTTTTGTCGGAGCCAGAGGTGAGTGAGATGAGACCAAAATGACCGGTTTACCTCTGTCCGAGACGGATGAGAGTGAGATGAGATCAAACTGACCGGTTTGCCTCTACCGAATCCGAAGTAGAGTGTGATGAGATGAGGGAGCTGGTGCCTGAGGAGAGTGAGCCAAGATGATGAGCCTCAAAAAATGAGGGAGTTGTTACCTCAAAAAATGTTCGCCGGAAAGTCAAAATCATCCACACCTCTAACAACGGAAAAACAAACCTTCGCCAGAAAAGCCAACTCACCGAAAAAGCCAACTCGTCGGGAAAAAATCACCGGAAAACACGGAGGGAACTCAGATCCGAATACAGCTGGCACCGAAAAAATTATCACCAGAAACCCGATGTCAAAACGAAGTAACCACACCAAATCGAAAGCCAAATATCAAAACAAAAAATGGTGTTCTCAAATAAAAGTCCCCAAAAAATTATTTCTCAAAATCAACCCAAGGTTGAAGAAGAAAAAAAATGAGAGAGAGAGAGAGCTCAAACAAAACTGACGGCCAAACTTTTTGAGAGAGAAAGAGGTAAAAAAAATGAAATGAAAACCCTAAAAAAAGATCTCTACACAAACCACAATATAAAGCCCAAAAGAAATAAGGTAAAAACGGAAATATAGCCAACAAAACAAACGGCTCTTTTTATTTAAACAAATTGTTGCCTAATTCATTTTTGTTAAATGTTTGATTAATTAAAAAAAATATATGTTTAATTAACATGATTATTTAACACTTAAACCAAATACTCAAATAAATAAATTTAAATTCAAAGACAATATAAAAACTCACTCATGAGAAATAAAATAAATAGAAGTAGTATGTTACCCAAAATAGTTTGACACTGCACAAAAAGTTTGGTACGGTAATTTTGGTACCATATCGGTTATGTAAATTCGGTAAATCGGTTTTTTGTATCTAAAAACCAAAACCAACCAAATTTTTGACGGTATTTTCAGTTTCGGTAAAATCGGTTTTTGGTATTTCATAATATGAAACCAAAACCATTTTTTTCTGGACCAAAGCGGTACGGTACGGTAAAAACCCGTACCGGTTGCACCCCTATATTGGACCCTTTTTCTATTCATATGTTGTCAACCTTTAGTACTCTATTTTTGACATGTTCAATGAGTTTTGATCTTAAAATCAAGTTTTTATTAAGTGTTTTTTAAGGAACTACCCTTTCTATGACTAGGGGTTCCAAAACATACGTGATGTACACGAAGTCTAAGGTAATTTTGTAACGACATAAATTTCTATGGGAGTTCTCTTCAAAAATGATGATTAGATGCTTGAGCGTGATGCTCTACCGCATTCTAGCCTCGAGACCTTTAGGTTGTCCTTTCGAATACTTTAAGCTGAGATGTGATAACAAAGGATTATCTTTGTGTGCCCATAGGTACAAAGTATCCTCGTATAGGCCACAAACTCTGTGGGCTAGCCTTTGACCTCCTACTTCATGCATGATGTGCTTCGTGGTTGACGTAGGAGAATAAAGCTAATATGTTAATCCTGATATGTACTTATATCTAGGAAGAGTGGATGACATCAGACATGGCTTCTATTCCGATTCCAGGGCTCCACCAAAGAAATAAAACAGATGAGTAGGACATAAAGTCCGGTACTTAGGGTAGGTGCGAGTTCTGTTTCAGAGAGAAAAGAAGTGAAAGGAAAAAAAATGTTTCATTTCTTTTGTTTGGAGTTTATATGAGAGAGAAAGCATACAATTTCCCTTACCGATAAAATTGAGTGATTAGATTCCTTTACTCGTTGACTTATTTAGTGAGACTTGGATTATATAGGCTATGAAGGCATATAGTGGTCAACGCTAGAGTAGATTTTGTTTAAATATTTGGCTGAGATACTTGATACTACATTTCTTTTCTTTATCAAACATGCTTACAAGGACACAATATTATTATCGTCATGGTATTAAAAGATTATATGACAAGGCCAATTGTACTGAGATATTTTATCTATGATGTTAATATTATGTCACTATCGCAAAATTTTGATATTTATATGCACTGGTCGAGGACATTGCACATGAAATGTCAATGGACACATTTTAGTTAGAATTAGGTATTTACTTCTAATCAAGTGGCGATGCAGAGTTGTTAGTATCGTATGATACAATATAATACATCAATAAGAAAAATGTGTATTGCTAGTTATGTCGCAAGAAGCATTGAATCATAGGCGTATTATATTGTATTACTCCCTATCATTTTTTGTTTCTCTCCTTATAAAAATGAATATTCTTATTATTTCTTGTAATCCTTCTTCCGTTTTGTTTTATTTTAATGTTTTAATTATCAGTATTTATTTGTAGTTAAATCTTCTAATGTCGGGTATACATAACAAATATCGCTCCATTGTAAGTTCACGGGATTTCCTTAAGGCAAGATTTATTCGAAAATCAATTTCATAGGGGTGTGTCTAAAATCATTGCATGAATTTACCATTTAAGTGCCCGTCCAAAGTGGGTTGAAAAATGTGTACTCACAACCCATCCACCACACCCCCACTTATTGATTTAGCAGAGAACTACTAATCATGGGAACCAATTAATAAGATCAGTCCACAACACAAGAAATTCATAACAACACAAATAAAATCACTTCACTAGTACCCAGGGAATCAAACAGAACCATTAAATTCATAACATGTACTAGAATTTCTAAATTACTATTTATCTAAGTTGATAAAGTCTAGTAAGTTTTGTAGAAAAAATCTAATCTTCTTTGTAACGAAAGTACATTCCCCATGTTTGTCAGCTTTTATGATGTTCCAACATATAGAAGATGAAACTGTATCACGTGTGTTGCATCTAATGAGGAAGTCAACGGTTGCATTAACTTCTCTTGTCATGTGTTGAAACTTCAGTGATTCGAATTCTTTCATAAGGCACCAAATAGATCTGCAATGAACAATATAAAAAGTTATAAAAACACAAAGAAATATTAGTAAAAATAACATAATATAAGAGGTTTTTGGATTTAAATGTCATGAACGGTTGAAAAAGGGGGGGCGGGGGGGGGGGGGGGGGGGGAGGCATACAAAGTTGTTCAAATTATAATGACTAATACGAATCCTGATGAATGGAGAAACAATATTTTGTACCTATTTATAAAAATAAAGGGAACATACATTATTCTTCAAATTATCGTGGTATTAAGTTAATGAGTCATACAATGAAACTTTGGGACAGAGTGATTGAATATAGATTGATATTGAAAAACACAGTATCTGAGAATCGATTTGGGTTTATGCTTGGGAGGTCAACAATGGAAGAAATTTATTTATTAAGGAGATTAATGGAGAGGTATAGGAAGAAAAATAAGGACCTTAATATAAAATTTATAAATTCGGAGAAGGCGTATGATAGGATACCAAGAGATATAATATGGTGGGTTCTACATAGAAAATGAACGACTCGTAGATATATTTATGTGATCAACAATATGTATTATGGGGCCATGACTATAGTAAGAACATGAGCAGGAAAAAGTAGTGAATTTCCAATTACTGTAGGTGTGCACCATGGTTTAGCACTAAGTTCTTATCTCATTGTCGTTATTATGGATGAATTGACTCGAAAAATACAAGATGAGGTGTCGCGGCGCATGCTATTGCAGATGATATTGTTTTAGTGGATGAGACTAAGACGGAAGTTAATGCTAAATTGGATTGTGGAGAGAAACTCTAGAAATGAGAGGATTTAAAATACGCAGGATTAAAATAGAATATGTGGAGTGCAGTTTTAGTAGTTATAGGAGGACAAATAGGGATGTGGTGTAATTAGAGGGTCAAGAGATACCTAGAAATTAGGTTTAATTATACAAAAAGATGGAGATATTAGTGATGATGTTACTCATAGGATTAAAATAGGCTGGGTTAAGTGGAGAAGTGCCACCAGCATATTGTGTGATAGGCTTATACATTTGAAGTTAAAAGGGAAATTGTATAGGACGACCATTACTCGTCATGTTATGTAGGACATAGTTTTGGGTAACAAAACAAATGTGCAAAAAATGAGTGTGATGGGGATGTGAATGCTAAGATGGATTTGTGGTCAAACTCGAAACGATTAAATCATAAATGAACAAATTCATGAAACGGTAAAAGTAGCTCCTATAGTAGATAAATTGAGAGAAAATCAACTTAGGTAGTTTGGACAAATCAATCGTAGACCAACGGATGCTTCATTAAGGAAGAGTGATTTAATTAGTATTGATAGTAATGAAAGGGGTTGATGTAGACCTAAATTGACTTGGTTGGAAGAGCCTCGATATTATGGTTGAGCAGGTAAATAACTTCCTTGATTTAAAATCACAACTATTGTTCAAAGAATATCAATGTCGTGAGAGTAGAACTATGACATTAAAAATTCAAATTAGGAAACCTTTGTCAGTCAAGTCTAAGTCTGCCTATCTCGAAAAAAGATTAGCCATCAGAGAGAGATCGACCTAAACGAGAATAGATACGACATGAAAGATGATATGGATAAGTCAACCCATGACTCTTTGCATCTAGATTGGTTATTTATATTTATTCATGTCATTAATTGCCTCTGCAACTCCCACCCCTGTGACTACTACTATGTCGTGTGCGAGTGGTCTTGTGACAGGAAGGGATGTTGGGGACATGATATTATGTGGTTTAGTAGAAGATATTGAAATGAACAAAATGGGATTCATGTAGCTGACCCCAAATAATTAGGAAAAGGCTTTGTTGAGTTGAGTTGAGTTGAATTGAGTTCAGTTGAGTTAGCTTTGAAACTAATTCTATGTGGTGCCCACACGTCAAACATGAGGAACACTGAGTTAAGTTGACCTCTACGGCACCTCACATTCACGAGACCTGATATTTAAGTGGTTATCAACAAAGGTTGTCCATTTATGCATGATCCAAGTGAGGAACATTGGGTTATGGTTAAACGGATTATCTATTACCTAATACATACCATAAATTAGGGCTTACTTATTCGTCGCCCAGTTAACATACAAATCCATTCTTACTCGAATGTAAATTAGTCTGGATACCCCATTGATCGACGATTAACCAATGGATATTAAAAGCCAAATATTCTAGACTTCTTCACTACCCATAAGTAAACAACATTTAATTTAAAAAAGCTATTCTCCAAAGATTACAAAAAACTTACAGGTTTCCCTGAAAGTGTGGTGTGAAACAAATCCCTTTTAGGAAGTTTATAGCTAAAGTCGAATAACCGACCATAATAAATTTTTTCATGCAAAGATTCCGAGCAAACATGAGGCCTGATTTTGCCTCAAGAACCTCCTCTTCATTGTAATCTTTTATTAGAGAAAGAGGCTTTCTCTACATATGTGTTAATTTTTCCTTTGTAATGGCATATAATGAATGCACCATAATAGGGACCCTTATGGAATGATGCATCAAAATTCAATATCACGTAATCCTTAGGTGGCTTTTTGAACGTTTCCATATGAATTGGACTTTGTATGGAACATTGAATATATATATATATATATGACAAGTCGATTTTCATCCTTCCTATTTAACTCTTTGTGATGAAATGTAACTGCGATGTGGGAGTTATGTGAAATAACACCCCGTAATCACCAAGGGTGATAGTCATAGGAAGATTGCAACCCCTTTTAAATTTTGGACAATCGGCATTATTTTCCTTATATATTTGCAAAAAACATGATTAAATGATTATTACCTAAATGAAATCTTTAACAAGCAAAGACTAAGAAAACATTGAACTTACATGCAATGTTGTTATTTCATTGTCCGTGAGTTTTCTTTCCAATTCGTGAACCCAATCTAAAAAAATCCAATTTAAGTAAGACATTACCACAAAGAAAGAAATTGTATACCTTGCACCATGATAAAAAAACAATCATATAGAGATACCAAGTGTATCTTGAATAAAAATAAAAAATAAATGTGAAAATATTTACCAGGTGAGGTGTTGGTGGGTCTATGAGTTCCTTGCATGGTGACAACTGTCTGGCATGGAAATATCTATAATTTTGGAGTCTCTATCCACCTTGAACTATAATTGAATGGCCTTTGTCAATTAAAATGACAGAGATATCATTAAATGGAAAATTGGTGTAGAGTGAGAATAATTTTTTACCTAACGGTTATTGTACCACACTTAGCTGAGAACAAAATGGATGAATTCTCCTCGATAAATGTCTCAGCGGCATATTCACCTTAAAAACATTAATAATTAATTGACCCAAATTTCACGGGCTTACAGTTTTGGTGCAACAATGTTCTCGTGCGATACCCCGGACACTCGGTCACAAGGCTCAACCTAACATGAATTGCCTTCAAAGCATACATATTGGCTGGTTTCGGCCTGCCTTAGCCTCTTCAGGGGAACGGCTCCAGCTCCCGACCAGTTTGTGCAAGGATGGCTAAGTCCCATCCTCACAAGCAAGTCTAAGACTAGCAATAAGTTTCCCCAAATTAACCCAGTCAACCTATTTGAACTCCAAAGAGACTAACAACATATAATCATGCACTTCCTTTACATGGAACCATTCCCAGTCATTGTCACCCAATTACATCCAACATGCAATTCAGTAATTATCAAGGCTTCCTCAAGATGACCCAAAATTCTCCTCCGTGACACTCTTCGACACAGCCGCAATAGAAACACAACATCAAGCAAAACGCTCTACCAACATCCCTACATGACCATCGATTCGATCTTTCATAAACTTTCTCATCAAGTTTGATAATTAGTGTGCGATATGGCATGCATCCTTCATGGATAATCTAACCATGTTGTAGTCCACCTCTCTCTCGGCTATCGGACTACACCTAAGCATGCATCATAGCATGCCTCTCTCTCAATGATCTGGATACACCCAAGCATGTTGCTCCATATAATTCAAGTTGTGTGCTTTCAAGAGGTGTTTTTAAAGTCTCCCTTTAAATTCATAATTCTAAGCACTCCATCTAAGCATAACGGTTTGAATCATCATAGTTGTACACCCAATCACTTTAATCATTTCGAACCGCTCCTTCGAGTGTCGTCTTATCCATAATTTTCCAATGGTGCATCCAAGTGTCTACATGATGCCCCTATAACCACTTTCAAAAAAAGGGTCCTATTCTGACAGCATCAACTCTCTAATACCCCACGGTTGATGAACGATGCACCCCGTGCAATTAAATGTTCGTCCTGCCCCGATACCATCTGTCTTGGGGTTAGTATTTAGTTATTCTTTCGTGGGGCACTAAGTACTCTTAATATCCGGTCAGTTACTAAGTAAGCCTAGCAATCTAGATCTTGGTAATATTAGAGTAGTAAAAGGATGAAGAAAGCACACAAAGAGATAGTTTGAGTAAATACTTATATTGCACTTAAGGAAGAGAGTTCACAACTTTGCTTGGTGGTTTAGCCAATATATGCTCCCACCTATTTATTGGCAATTACATTTACAATCAATTGCTATGATTTATACAAGTGACACTAATCTATTAGTTAGGAACAATCTAGCGTAAGAGTTTATAATCTTCCCATCTCTATACAAGAATATTCTAGATTTGTATAGAATTATCTAGCATAACCTACTTCATTCCATACTACAATAGAACAACCTAGAGAAATCTAGAATTCCAAAAAAATGTAGTGTGGGGATGGAGCCTTTAGGACTGTATTTTAATGAAAATACTTAGCACGTGACATCCTCCACTACTTAAGTTCGCGGCGCCCTTGTCGCACCTTCCTCCTTATACCTTTGTATTAGTTCCGTAAATTTCCATAATATATCTTCATGCTCCCATCTTGCCTTATTGCCTGGTAGGTTTTACCACTTGACAAAGTACTCCTGATTGTTAGGCATGCCTCTCTTCCAAATCAATCGGCCAGACAAGATGGTTTCAACCTCCTTATCAAGTGAATTTACAATAGAATTAGGTGACCTCTTTGATACCCCATGCTCAGGGTCCTTTATATCTGAGTTATAAGGTTCTAGAAAGATGGCATGAAAGACATTCTGAATATTCAATTTTGGGGGTAATTGAAGTTAATAGGAGACTTTTACCACTTGCCTAATAACTAGAAAGGGGCCCTCAAAATGTCTCACTAAACCCTTATGTACCATCTGTAGGGACTTGAATTGTTAGGGAAGGAGTTTTAACATAACCATGTCCCTTCATTATACTCCATTGGCCATCTCTTCTTATCTTCCCATCTCTTCATTTTCTTAAACGCCCTCTTTAAGTATGCCTTAGCCATTTTCGCTTGTTCTTGCCATGCCTTAGCGATTTTGTATGCCTTCAGGATCATCCCATTATAGCTATATGCCAATGCATTCGACATGATATGTTGTCTTCATGTGATAATTTCAAAAGGACTTTGGTTTGTAGCTTCGGTCATTTGAAAATTATAAAAAAATTATGCTACATCTAGGAGTTTGTCCTAATCACCTTGGTTGGCATGCACATAGTTCCTCAAGTAGAGATCCAATAAGGAATTTATTCTCTCTATTTCCCATCTGTTTAGGGATGAAAGATAGTGGAGAAGTTCAAGTCATAACCTACCATCCGAAAAAGCTCAGTCCAAAATCAGCTAGTGAGGCAAGGATCTTTATCACTGACAATAACTAGTGGTAGCCCCTAATACTTTACCACATGTTTAAATAATAACTTAATCATTTATTATGATGTACAATCTGTCGGTGCAGGAATGAAAGTAACATTCTTAGAAAATCTGTCCACCACCACATCCTTCCGACTTAAGCAACCAAGTGATGAAATCCATGGAAAGTCTTTCCCATAGTCTTTCGAGAACTGGTAAGGGATCTAGAAAATTGGAAAATCAATGTTTTTTATTCTTGTTTTGTTGGCACATGAGACAAGTACGCACATATAACTCCACATCGTCCCATATTCGAGGCCAATAATAAGAATCCCCTAACAAGGCAAGTGTGTGATGCATACCAGGATAACCAACCCACTTTAAATCATGACATTGATTTATAAACTCCTTGTGTAAGTTCCACCACCTTGGAACTCCAATCACCTTAGTGAAGAGTAACACATCATTGATCCAAAAGCGATGTGTTTTGCCCTCACGATCCATTATTATAAGAGTTGTAGCTAGTGAATCATGCTCCAAACCTTCCTTAATATGATCCACCAAGGTTAACAGAGTACATCTAATAGTTATAAGTCCAGCCTTACGACCTAAGGAATCGACCACAACATTAGCCCTACTTGGTTTGTATCACTATTGTCATTTCCTTTTCTTGCACCGTGTACCTTCTTTTCGTTTCCGTTAACTTCTGACTTTCATAGGCAATAGGGTGTTCCTCCTGAATAAGTACTCCTCATGTAGCATAGCCATAAGCATCAATGTGAATCTTAAAGGTCTTGGCGAGGTCTGGAAGACTAAGAATGGGTTCGTCTATAACCGCCTACTTATATCATCAAATGCCCCCGTCCATTCCCATATACAAATTTTCTTCAACGAGTCCATCCAAGGGACTGCCCTAGCTGACTAGCCCTTGATAAATCGTCAATAGTAATTAATATGCCCTAAGAATGATCTCAATTCTGTTACATTTCTAGGGTTTCCTAAGTGTGAATGGAATTTACCTTAGCTTCCTCCATCATTAGCTTTCCACCCTTGATTTTATACCTTAGGAAAGACAGTTCCTCTTAGGAAAAAGAACACTTTTCTTTCTTGATATAAATCTCATTATCCATCAGCATTTAGAAGAATAGACGTAGGTGTTCAGGATGTTCCTCTAAGGTAGTGTTATATTCCACTGTGTCATCCAAGTATGTAACAAAAAAACGATCTAAATACGGATGGAACAACCGATTCATCAAAGTACAAAATGTGTCAGGTGCATTAATGTGGCCAAACGGCATTACAAGGAATTCAAATAATCCATACCTAGTCATATAAGTAGTATTGGGATCGTCTCCTTTAGCAATCCTTACTTGATAATACCCCGAATGCAAGTCCAGTTTAGTGAAATATCGTGATCCACCAAGTTGATCAAATAAATTGGCAATCAAAGGGATGGTATATTTATTCTTGATGGTCACTTTGTTCAAGGCCTGGTAGTCTATGCACATGCGTTGAGAGCCATCTTTCTTTTAAAAGAGCATCGGTGTTACATATGGGGTCTTAGATGGTTGAATATATCCTGCATCAAGTAAATCTTTAAGTTATATCCTTAATTCCTCTAGCTCGGGTGGCGTCATGCGATAAGGGACTCCTGCAGGGGGTTTAGAACCCCATTCCAGCTCAATCTTATAATTTATCTCCCTCCTAAGTGGAAGATTCTTAGGCAAATCAAGGGTAATAAGGTCCCTATATTCATCAAGGATGAATTGGACTTCGGTCGGCACTCCCATAAGCAAAGGCTCAACTATCTCGTCATCAGGAGACTCTTATAAAAAGGATAAGTAACTAGTCTCACCTTCCCTAAGTCCCTTCTCAAATTGCATGGCTAAAAGTGCTTGAGCTTCAACCTTAGTAATATGTTCAAATGGAACCATAGAACAATTTCCCTGCCCTATGATGCACATGGTATTTGCAAATGGAAGAGGGAAGGCAGTTACGTTGTTTAGGAACTGCATTCCAAGCACCAACTTCAAATCATCCATAGGCACGACTGACAAGTAGATCAAACCATTCCATCCTCTAATGCTTTTACGTACACCTTTTGCCACTCCGAGGATGGGTTTAGCTACCAAGTTGACCACCTTGATTTGTCCTCCTTCCTTGCTAGATTTGAGTTCTAATTTCTTGTCTACTTCTATAGAAACAAATATATGGGCTGCCTGTCAACTAAATTTTTTATAAGAATCTCATTTATCTTTACCTCTACAAATATAAGCCCCATAGAATTATCTTTTTACGACTCAACCTTAGCCTTAATTGTATTGTGGAGTCGGAGTGAACCCATATGTACACTAATTTCATCTCCCTCGCCATGTTTTTCTCTGTATTCAACTTTTAAAGTATTAAGATCCTTCTTCTTTGGGTAATCCATATCCTAATGGGGACCATCACGTAGGAAGCGACTAACTTTAGTCGGACAGTAAGGATTCCTTCATCCATTATATGGCTTCCCCAGTTTGGACTTTTCTCCCTCACCTTTAGTATATCCAATTGTCTTATCCTAGGGCTTAGGTGGTTCCTTCTTATCATTATAGTCGATAAATGATTATGCTTCTATAATAGCCATGGAGAGATCTAGTACTCCTCGCTATTTGAGCTCCCTTGTAGCCCATTCTTTAAGTCCATCCATAAAGAATAAAAGAGAATCCTTATCGATAAAGTCCAAAATCTCCAAGGTGAGAATAGTAAATTATGTCACGTAGTCTCGAATAGTTCATATATGCTTTAGTTAATGGCATCTCCACATTACTTCCTCCTCAACATTCTTTGGGCAGAACTGCTTTTTAAGTTCACGTTTCAAGTCCTCCAGAGTGTAGCCATTCAGATCTTGGCAACATCCTTCGTTATAGTCGTTGCTTCAAAATGTTGCTCGATGCCCACTAGGAATTTTTCAAGTTCCCTTTCATTTCTATCTCTACAAAATACCTTGGGCTTGGGCACTTTGATCCTTGGAGTTGGGTTGATGGCACCCATCCCTCTAATAACAGCTTTCTTGCATAATGCCCAATCTGATCATACATCATCAACCTATTGTCATAGGGCATTTAGATCATTCTCGAAGGCAGTATGTCAGTTTTCAACTTCCCCCATTAGTTGTTCCTGAATAAAGCGAATTTCCCATTAAAGATCTCCGCTTAAGTCATTCAAGTAACTCTTTATAACATTGTGGATTTCAGTATCCTCCAACTCTAACCCATCAAGCCCTTGGTAGACTCCATCAAGTTGTTCCCCCATACCGAACATAGTCAATTCCTTACTGACTAGTCATTGTTCCATTGCTACTAACATATCCTTCAACATTACCCTTACCTTCCACATGTTGGTAGGAACTTCATCATGTGCACGATTCTCTTCCTTTAAACTTGAAGCCAATGTCATCAATCCTTCAATACAGTTCCACTCACTAGCCTTACTCTAATACCACTTGTCATGGGATTAGTCTTTAGCTAATCCTGCGTGCAACACTTAATACTCCTAATAGACAGTGAGCTGAAAAAACTGTTTACAAGATTAATAACAAAATGTTATAAGTTGAGTAAACTCCGAATAAATTTTTTGGACAAAACGCTTTTCGATTATCAACACAAGATGTGTTTAAACTTGTTTTCTGAATATGTAGTCTAGATTTGGTAGTTGATTACCTCTATTGTTTGAAATTAAAAAACCATCTACTAAGTCTAAGATGCAGTATCAATCACAACAGAGATTAAGAACATTCAAAGAAATGAACACAAGAATTTAACGTGGTAAAACCCTTAATCAAGGGAAACATCCATGGTGCCCTCTACAACACAAACCAAAAATCCACTAAAATAAAGATTCAAGTTACAACACTTAAGCAAGCACACAAATATTCTAAATCTAAGTTCAGAGATATACCTATATGAGCTACTCCACTCCAAAGGTTTTCTAACTAGAACTGATCTTCTCTTATTGCTTTTTTGCCTTTTCCTTGATCTCCTTTTCCTTGATTTATGATTTCAGCAACTTTTTCAATACTAGTTTTCTCAAACATAACGATTGTGAATAAGTGTTAGTGTGAGAATGTGTTTGTGACGTGCACTAATTGCAGATTTATGCAACTCATCCTCTCAAGTTATTTATATAGATAAAGCCCTATAAATCATAAGCATCTATATGACATGCAGATTCTGATTCAAACAATTTTGACAAATAAACTTCTTATCAAGATCAGATCTGAAAAACAACCTTTCTTTTAAAACTAGCCAAGGTCCTATGTGTTTATGTTTATTTTTATACAACTTTATTTCACAAAATGTGAAATATAATCCAAGAAACACAAACGTCTTAGGGATCTGATTTAACCTTGAAAGAAATGAAGTTTTTTTTAAAAATATTTTGAAACATAATGGATCTACAAAATAAATATCTAGAAGAGAAAAAAAAATCAAATGTACGATATTCTCTTTTCAGAAAAATTAAAGTTTCTACAGATAAATCTAAGAATTTCTTAGAGATGAGTTATGAGAGAAACAATGGCTTGAAGAGGTCTTTATACTTCGAGAAAAACCAACATCTAATTAATAGAGACCTAAATAGATATAATTATCAAGTTGTAGGGTTTCTGATGTACAAAAATTGAAGGTTTTGGTGTTTGGATTTATGGAGAACTCTCAGAAATTGAGCTTTCAAAGATTATGTTTTCTTCTCTATCTCTTCTCTCTTTTCTTTTCCTCTCTCTTCTCCCTTCTCTCTCTTCTCTATCTACTCTCTTATTTTCTCTATATTTGGACGAGTGACAAAAGTCTCTAAGGTCTGAGACTTTGAAGTTATATGTATTGGGTTAGGAAGGATCTCGAACGTCTCAGGCAATCGAACAGCTTGGATTGATCTTGACCAGTTGACTCTAAATCTAATGGTGTAGCCTAACGGTGAAAATAATGTTCACTAATTGGTCCAAATAAGTTTCACAAGGATTGATTACGATCGCATGCAGACCGCTGATAAAGATTAATCAAGGGCTAAGATAACATCTCACGTATGTGTCTTGGAGAAAACACAAATCTAACCGTCTAGGTGCCAACACGTGTACGACTGATAACAGGTATAAAACGCATGTAAACGTAATACAATTTGCACCACCAGAATTCTATGCCGCTTAGAGATTCTACCCAACACAAGTTTTAAAGATAATTTTTTTTGCATAATTCAACTTTTAACCCCAATACTTTTAAAAACTAAATTTTAATAATTTCAAAAATTATTTAAAATGATTCAAAAATGTTATAATGGAATTAAATTTATTTTCAAACATTATTAAAGTGATTAAAATAATATATGCCCATGTGAACTCCATAATATGCAATGTAAGTGTCCTAAAGTGGTTAGGTAAGATTAACTTCCCTTTAGGTTGATCTTCATGATTTCTTCATTCTTGCTTGAACCTTTGAGAGATAGAACAGCTCATAAAAACTAACCTACTTTGTATCGATATCCAAATTGGTTGGAACTCCTATATAATATAGACTCAAGTAAGTCAATGATATAGTGTGTTGTCAATCTCCCCCTTCGGATATTAGAGACAAAATTCCCTTGAGTATTCTGAACTCGTGGGTGAAAAATGAAAAATCATAGTTGTCCTATACAAAGGATCGAACTACCCATTCCCATCCTAGAATCGAAAATAAGATGAAAAAATACATCACTAAACTACAATACACACCAATACCCTAATAAATGGGACAAGCTATATAACATGTCTAAAGAATGCCTGTAAAAGATTAAAAACTGAATGGCATATTAGTTGAGTGAGAATAGGAATATAAATAAATCGTAGTAAAGATACTCAAGTTCTTCTCCCCTAATTTTTCTCAAATATACAATGGGATAAAAAATAGTAGAGAAATCAGGAAAATGTAAAAAGATTTCAATCACAAAAAAAATATCATAAGCAATGGCAGAATCAAGGGTCTTCTACATAAACTAGTGTTAAGAGGCGTCTTTTGTCATTTGAGAGATGTCAATGCCCTAAAACTTCATAAACAAATTATTAGCATGAAACTACCGAGGTTATGATAAATGTAACATAAATTATGTGAGAACTATAATACCTATCACTTTTCGCAAATACTCAAATAGTATGTTATCCAATGGTTTGATAAAAAAATTAGCGAGTTGTTTTTCAGTATTAAGATATTCAATAAGGAGTTTTTTAGATTCTACAAGATCCCGAATTAAGTGATGTTGAATTTGTATATGCTTAGTTTGAGAGTGTTGTACCGGATTTTTCAAAATATTTATGGCACCCTGGTTATCACAAAACATATTTAATTGATTTTCGATGATACCATAATCTCTAAGCATATGTCTAATCCATAATAGTTGTGAATAATAACTTCCTGCTGCAATGTACTCGGATTCTGCACTAGATAGAGAAATACAATTATGTTTCCTACATGACCAACCTACTAGGTTATTTCCTACATAGCATCACGCACGAGATGTGCTCTTTCTATGGTTAGAACACCCTGACCAATCGGCATTAGTGTAACCTAAAATAGAACTAGTTGTGTCCATGGTGTACCAAATACCAAATTTTAGAGTACCCTTGACATATTTAATAATTATCTTCACACACAATAAGTGGGATTCCTTAGGGCTACTTTGATATCTAACACAGACACAGACTGCGAAAAAAATGTCGGGTCTAGATGCAATAATATATAAGAGACTCCATATCATACTTCGATATAGAGGAGGATCAACATTTTTCCCATTATCATCATTAGATAGTTTTGTTGAAGTAATTATGGGGGTTCTAGAAGGTTTAGCATTTTCTAATCCGAATTTTTTGACAAGTTCGGCAGCATATTTGGATTGAGTGATAAACAGACCATCATTACATTATTTTACTTGAAGACATAAAAAGTATTGAAGTTCACCCATAAGTGACATCTGAAAGTCAACATGTATGATATTGAATTTTTTTTTCACTTGATTAGAGCAAGTGGATCCAAATATTATATCGTCAATGTACACTTGTGCTACTAAAACATGTTTGTCTTTGCTCCTAACGAATAAAGTCTGATCATTTCCGCCTTGAAAAAATCCATGAGAGACTAGAAATGTAGACAGTCGCTCATACCAAGCTCTAGGAGCTTGTTCAACCCGTATAAGGTTTTCTTAAGCCTAAAGACGTAGTCTGGTGTGATGGATTAACAAACCCTTTGGGTTGTTCTACGTATACCTCCTCAGTCAAAATTCCATTTAAAAATGCGGACTTAACATCCATTTGGAATAATTTGAATTGTAGGTGACATGATATGGTAAGGAGGAGACGAACTGACTCATGACGAGTAAGAGGTGCAAAAGTTTTGTCAAAGTCAATTCCCTCTATCTGGGAGTAACCTTATGCTACCAACCTAGCTTTATTTCTAATGACCAACCCATTTGCATCTGTTTTGTTTTTGAAGATCCATTATGTGTTGATAACCTTCAAATATTTTGGACTGGGAATAAGATACCACACATCATGACTCTTAAACTGGACAAGCTCGTCTTGCATAGAATTAATCCAGAATGAGTCAGACAGTTCATTATTTACATTTTTAGGTTCCTTAAGGTAAACAAAACAAGCAAACTGTGCCATATTTTGGAGTTGGGATATTGTTGTAACAGGATTAAAAGGATTACCAACTATAGTGTGAATTGGATGGTCTATAGAAACCCAAATGGGTACAAAATGATTCTCGAGTGGCAATAAATCGGTGTCTTGTGAAGATTTGATTGTAAAATTTGGTTCAGCCTAAATAAGTGGCACTAATTGACAGAAACTACACCTTACGCTTGTACCATCTACAATCACATTAAATGATTCCATAACGATTTTATTTCGATATTTGAAAAAAAGAAAAGCCCTACTATTTTGGGAATAACTAAGAAATATTCCTTTCACTCCTCGGGTGTCAAATTTTAAAACTTGTTCTCTGTCTTTACAAACATAACAAATACTCTCGAAGGTTTTAAAATGTTGTAGGTTTAGCTTTTTGTGGAAGCAAAGTTCATAAGGGGTTTGTTTGGAATTTCTCCTAAGGTATACACGATTAGTGATATGACATGCGGTTTGGACGGCTTCTTCCCAATAATATCTAGGAAGACCTTTAGCGTGTAGCATAACCCTAGCCATCCCTTTACAGTTCTATTCTTATGTCCAAGGATGCCATTTTTCTAGGGTGTTTTGGGAGAACTAAACTCGTGTTTATAGCCATTGGTTGCGCAATATTTAGTAACACTAGAGTCTTTGAACTCTCCACCTCTGTGACTCCTAATAAGACACACTTGGGTATCCTTCTCATTCTCTATTTTCAAAAGGATTTTTAAGCATTCACTGAAGGTATCTGATTTTTATTTCGTAAATGCAACCCAAGTATATCACGTATAGTCATCTACTATAACTAAGATATAACAACTTCCACATAAACAAATAGTCCTTAAGGTACCCATAAGGTCCATATGGATAAGTTCTAAATGTTTTGTGGTCAAGAAATCCCTAACTTTCTTATGATGTAATTTACTTATTTTCCCTTCCTCACATGGTTCACATACTAAATTGAAAGAATTCCTGACATGGCTCACTCCAACTCTACATTTCTTAGTTTACTACTAAGCAATTGAGGAGTCATATTAGGGTCGTCCATTTCTTCAATGGCATATCTCTTATTATCAAATTTGGAAGGCAGTGGTTTAAATAATTTTTGAATAAATTTCCTTTCTACTATAGGTTATACCATTTGCATGAAGTTTTGTAAAGATATCAGTTAACCTAATGTGGAAATCGTCAAAGGATTCATTGTCATCCATTATCAGGTTGTTATACTGCTGGAGAAAAATTTGGGTTTTTCCTCTCTTAACTCTTTCATCACCTTCGTGAGCAATGACAAGAGTGTCCTACGCCTATTTAGAAGTTGAACATATGGATATTCTTTTAAATTTCTGTTTATTAATGGACAAAAAGATGGCATTCTTTCCCTTATTATTATCGAGAGACTTCTTTTTCTCTACCATAGTAAATTCACTAAGAAGTTTCTTAATCCTTGTTGGATCAGTTTTAGATATAGCCTTAGTAGGATGTTCATACCCTATTTCAATCATGTCCTAAACATCATCACTAAGGGTTCCTTGAATGAAAGAAACTATTCGTACTTTATAGTATGAAAAGTTGTTTCCATCAAAGAGTGGTGGTCTGGAGAGTTTACCTAACCTCTCAAATATTTCTTCCATATTTAGGACTTTTTGAAAGAAATTTTGAAAACAATTTCTAAAGTTTCAGGATCACAAAAGATGGTCCTGCTCTGATACCATTTGAAAAAATGTTTACAAGATTAACAACAAAATGTTATAAGTTGAGTAAACTCTGAATAAAGTTTTTGGACAAAACTCTTTTTGATTATCGACACAAGATGTGTTTAAACTTATTTTCTGAATATGTAGTCTAGATTTTGTAGTTGATTACCTTTGGTTTTAGAAATTAAAAAAGCATCTACTAAGTCTAAGATGCAGTACCAATAAAAACAGAAATTAAGAACATTCAAAGAAATGAACATATGAATTTAACGTGGTAAAACCATTAATCAAGGGAAACATCCACGGTGCCCACCATGGCACATACAAAAAATACACTAATATAAAGATTCAAGTTACAACACTTAAGCAAGCACACAAAAATTCTAAATCTAAGTTCAGAGATATACCTATATGAGCTACTCCACTCCAAAGGTTTTCTGACTAGAATTGATCTTCTCTTGTTGCTTCTTTGCCTTTTCCTTGATCTCCTTTTCCTTGATTTCTGATTTCAGCACGTCTTATAATACTAGGTTTCTCAAACAGAACGATTGTGACAAAGTGTTAGTGTGAGAATGTGTTTGTGATGTGCACTAATTATAGATTTATGCAACTCACCCTCTCAAGTTATTTATATAGACGAAGTCCTAGAAATCATAAGCATCTATATGACATGCAGATTTTGATTCAAATAATTTTGACAAATAAACTTCTTATCAAGATCAGATCTTAAAAGCAACCTTGCTTTTAAAACTAGCCAAGGTATTATGTGTCTCTATTTATTTTTATATAACTTTATTTCACAAAATGTGAAATATGATCCAAGAAACACAAACGTCTTAGGGATCTGATTTAACCTTTAAAGCAATAAAGTTTGTTTTTTAAATCTTTTGAAACAGAATGGATCTACAAACTAAAGATTCGAAAGAGAATAAAAAATTAAACGTTCGATATTCTCTTTTTAGCAAAACTCAAGTTTCAATAGAGAAACTTAAGAATTTATTAGAGATGACTTCTGAGAGAAATAATGGCTTGAAGAGGTCTTCAAACTTCAAGAAAAACTAGCACCTAATTCATAGAAATGTAAATAGATCTAATTTTTAAGTTTTAATGTTTTTGATATACGAAAATTGAAGGTTTTGGTGTTTGGATTTATGGAGAACTCTCGGAGGTTGAGATTTCAAAGATTAGGGTTTCTCTTCTCTCTCTCCTCTCTCTTTTATTTTCCTCTCTCTTCTCTCTCTACTCTTTTATTTTCTCTCTATTTGGATGAATGCTAAAAGTCTCTAAGGTTTTAGACATCGAAGGTTTATATATTGGGTTAGGAAAGATATCGAACGTATGAGGCAATCGAATGGCTTGGATTGATCTTAACCGGTTGAGTCTAAATCTAACGATGTAACTCAATGGTGAAAATAACGTTCACTGATTGGTCCAAACTGGTTTCACAAGGATTGATTAGGATCGCATGTAGACCATTGATAAAGATCAGTCAAGGGATGAGATAGCGTCTCGCGTATGTGTCATAGAGAAAACATAAATCTAACCGTATAGGTGCCAACACATGTACGATTGATAAGAGGTATAAAGCGCGTGTAAAAGTAATACAATTTTCACCCCCAGAATTCAATGCCGCTTTGAGATTTTAACCAATACAAGTTTTAAAGATGAAAAACACTTTACATAATTCAACTTTTATCCCCAATACTTTTAAAAACCAAATTTTAATAATTTAAAAAATTATTTAAAATGATTCAAAAATGTTATAATGGAATTAAACTGATTTTTAAACATTGTTAAATTGATTAAAACAATATATGCACATGTGAACTCAATAATGTGGAGTGTAAGTGTCCTAAAGTGGTTAGGTAAGATTAACTTCCTTTTAGTTTTATCTTGATGATTTCTTGGAGTAGATTTCTTCATTCTTAATTGAACCTTTAAGAGATAGAGAAACTCATAAAAACTAACTTACTTTGTCTCGATATCCAAACTAGTTGAAATTCCTATACAATATAGACTCAAGTAAGTCAATTATATAGTGTGTTATCACGAGTTAATAAATAAGCCTAACAACCTAGCGCTTGGTAATACTTGAGTATTAAAAGGATGAAGAGAGCACACAAAGAGGGTGTTTAAATGAACACTTGCATTGCATTTAACGAGGAGAGTTTACAACGTTGCTTAGTGGTTTGGCCAAATGAGGCTCCCACCTATTTATAGGCAACTACATTTATAATCAGTAGCTATGATCTATACAAGTGTCACTAATCTAACGGTTAGGAACATTCTAGCTTAAGAGCCTATAACCTTCCCACCTCCATGCAAGAATATTCTATATCTGTACAGAATTATCTAGCATAAACTAATTCATTCCATACTACACTAGAACAACCAAGAGAAATCTAGAAAGCTCCAGAGAAATGTAGTGTAGGGATGGAGCCTTTGGTATTGTATTTTATTACAGATACTTAGCATGTGAAACAGAGGTGTTTTATAATCATATAGTAAAAATAATCAAATTAAAAAGCTTAATGTATTAAGTTAACGCTAACATTCAAAATCAATATTATGGGTTTCAAAACATAGCTTCATATACACAATAGTTATTCAAAGGGGACCTTTATGTACCCAGATTTAATTTAAAAGAAATCATGCGGAACATGTAGGGAACTATTTTACCCCTTGCATTTCAACACTCTAATTTGTTAGAAAACTTGTTTTTATGGGTGTTATACCCAAAATATGTCCAACTATAATCGAATTTCAACGGCAATTTTTCTTGTCAAAGACACATGAACGTTGATTTAACAAATTTTGTTTACAAAGTCTATATGCCCAACAACAATCGAATTCCATCAAATATTTGTGGCCATGAACTCAAGAACTTGAACTCCAAGATACACACACAATGTGGTACAACAACTGTTTAAAGGGTGGGGGTACCACTAGCACGGCCCTTTAAAAATAAGAGAATATTGGTTAAATGGGTGTTTGAGGGACTTTTTAAAAGAAAAAAAAAGGCTTGGACTAAATGTGTATTAAAAATGTTTGAGGAACATTTTGTTAATTGATATGAAAAATATATGATGTAAAAAAATATTATATAAAACCCCAAAATTTTGGCAATTACAAACCATATATTTTAACAAAAACAAACACTAGTTTAAAAATATCAAGAAAAATGAAAATTTTAACAACACTAAAAATCTCTATATTTTACCAAAAAAAAATCAAGCTATATTTAAAAAATATTCCTATATTATAACGAAAACAAACACTATATTTATAAATAAATAAATAGTTTTATAAATACTGCACAGATTTTAACAACATAAAAAATCATAATATTTAATTATAGCAAACCATAAATTTTAACAAAATAAGAAAACTCTTAATATTTTAACGAAATCAATGCATGAAAAATTAATTTTTTCAATAAAAGTCGAAAAAGAATGACAATGTGCATGTGAGCATCGTAAACCATTAAAAATTCATGGAAAATAAGGACTAACAAACATGCATAATATTGGGAAAATCTCTCATTTCCATGGTAAATAAGGGTAATGAAACATGTTTTTACAAACACATGAATAAAAAGTAATTATATTTAAAATTACAGCATAAATACATTTTTTTAGGACGACTAAATCCAGCATCATTCGGTTGAAATGCGAAAAAATTATACTTTTTTAATAATAATATTTATTAAGCGATAATTATTGTTTATTGTACATTTTCATTTAGTCCCCCTAATTTTTATATATTCCAAAAAGGACCACATCTACTTTTTTGTTGGCAATATTTTGGGGGATTAAAATTTTAAGGTTTATTTGGTTTAGGTTTTTTTAGGGGGGCGGGGGTGTAAGGTTTTTTTCCATTTTAAGGTTTAAGGTTTTTACATTTTGTGTATATGGTTTAAGTGTATTTGGTTTCATGTTTTAATTTTTAGGTTAATATTTTTAGTATTTAGGGTTTAAGATTTAAGGTTTAGGATGAGAGAGAGAGAGAGATTTATATGGTCTGGACTCTTGGAACAAAAAAAAAAACATGGGCTAAACGTTTAATAAAAAATGTTAAAATGTTAAGCCTTACTTTTTGTCAAATGCCCCATTTATTAATACACGGTATTATGAATAAGAATGTATAAGCAACAAGTTTATCTAGGGATTCTTATATGTAAGTCATATTTGAAGATTGTTTTCTTATTTCATTTCTATTGACTAATCAATCATTAATTAAGTCTTATTTTTAAACTGTCAAGTTTTTTGTTTACCAATATACCCCTCTTCTTATATTCCATCAAAATTTAAAGTGATATTTATTTTTTTCCTTTCAAACATTAAAGAACTATGAATTTCGATATACAAATTCAAAATTTACAAAATTGATATTTTTGAAAGCTACTAATTGAACCTTATAAAATAAGATCCACATTCAATATAAAATACTAAAAAAATATAAATGATGTATTTTTCGTTTTTTAATATATAGTAAATATTTATGGTCTGTGTAATATTAGAACATTAAATATTTACTGTATGTGAAAATGCCCGAGATATAAAGCACCTTCATTTTTTGGTGAACATTACTTGCGTAATTTTTTTTTTTTCTTTAGAATTTTATAGGGTTTGTGAATCTTATTTGATAGATCTCGATGAGTAGATTTCATAAATAGTAATGTTGCAAAAAAATCGATTTGGAAATCAAACGTTACTGTCGTTCGAAGATTAAAAACAAAATAAGAAATTCAACTAATTGAGTAACTTTCCCATAATAGTTAAGGGTGTTTTGTTTAAAAGGAGTAAATTTATCAAATAAAATCTCAAAAATTAGGCGTAAAAGGTCTACTTGATGGTTGACAAGTCAATGGAATTATTTACTAAAAATCTCTTTATGTAGGACCTATATGTAGAAAGATAATTTATCTATGCTAGTGTGTGGGAAATATAAGCACATAGAAATGTAGTTTTATATGACCTATGTCGTTATCCATATTTATAAGGACTGTTAAAATTGCATTTGTAACCGGAATTTTTCAAACTTGTATTTTTCTTCTAAATAAAAAAACAAATGTAAAACCTCATTATTTTTTATACAACGGAACTAACAAGGCTTAAATTTGGTCATAATTATTATAAAATAATGTACTCATCAAACGGTCCACACCGTACGCGAATTGGCCTTACAGTTAGCGCGTATTTACCTTTTTACTCCAAACCCTTACCTAGATACCAACGGGAGCTTTCAATCTCCGTTTGACCTTTGTCAAATCTCGGATCCAATGTTTTCTCAATGCACTTTCATTGGAGTCTGAATACCCTTTCCAATGGTCCTAGTCATGCGCGATTCGGTCTTACAGTTTGCATTTTATGCCCATTTTTCAAAAAAGGTCCATTTTGGACTGCCTATAACGACCCCTGGCCCACTGCCTATCGGCATAGTGGTACTTTACTTAGCCCACGAGCCAGGAGGTATACCGATAGACATGCCTAGGCCTATTTCAATCTATAGACCCCGTAACCCTAGAACTTTCCTATTTAAGGAGGCCATGACCTCTTTCTCAAAATCTAGAGAGGTCTTGCCTTGAAATCAATGCACCGCTTTTCAAAAACATCATTTTCCAAACATTATCTCCAAATTTATTTACATCACTTTCACCCCACCTTTGTCATCCATCTCACCACCACTTCATCACCATAAAAAATCAGCCTACATCACTTCAAAAACCAGGAGCAAAGCTTCATATAAGCTTTAATTCTATCCGTTTTCTAGCTCATTTAACTAGTGTCGTTTATCTCACTTTATACCTATTGGCATATCTTTTTCTTTAGTTTTACTATCCCACCGTCAATAATCCCCTTTTTTTATTACTTATATACATAAAAATATAGTTTTATAAATAGAAAAAAAGAGGGCCACATCCTTGAACCCCAAATTGGAATCCTCCCCCCCCCACCACCACCACAAAAAACAAAACAAAATTCTCCAGTTGTGCACATTTTTTAGCAAACTAAAAATAAGAAAATATTAGTTATGAGTTCGTGGGTTAAATCTCACTATTCTTTGTCACCAAACTATGTGGACTTTGATGCCAATTTTGAGTATGTCAGCCTCCCGAGTTCACCTCAGGACTCGAGTCTTCTTTTCCATATTTCACTGTCTTTCTCTCTCTCTCTCTCTCTCTCTCTCTCTATATATATATATATATATATATATATATATATATATATATATATATATATATATATATATATATATAGTTTTGCTCGTTTAGTAATCCCATTGACATGTGTGCTCATATGTTTATAATGAGTTCAAGTTGGCGCATCACTCACATTTTTAGCCATATTTTAATGTCATTCATGTACACTCCTTCAATTTATGTGTTCCCATTCTCACCATAATGTGAACATGATGATATCATTCTCACTTTAAGAAAGGGAATACTTTGATAGACCTTGAGAGACTGAAAGGTTGGACTGAATGCATAACACCTTCCCATTTCGTAAATTAGTTTCTCTATGCGTGATCTACTTTGTTTTGTATGAATCAGTTTGTCTTATGATGTCATTTCTTTGGGTTTGTCTATATATTTGCCTACTTTGGGCAAAATAAGTTGGCCACTCTATTATTTACAGATGATGGTCGATTTGTATCCATAGGAGCCCATAAATACCGCGCGAGTGGTGGAAAGGTAAGTTCCCTTCCTTAACCCCATTATCTGTGAGCTAGAGACCTTTTCCTTTGTGGTAAACCCATATCGAATTTTCCTCATTTTAATCTTGGGATGGCCACAACTACTATTAAGATTTAAAACATGATGAATTCCTCTTTTTATTTGTCTTAGTACTTCTCATGCATTTTTATCACAATTTAATTAATTATATATATTACTGAATGGTTTTAAAATGACTTCACTCGTAAAGACTTCTTTTTTTAGTTCAAAATTCTCACTATTGGTTGTTACCCTATGTAATAGATTTATTTTGTTTAGAAAACTATACCATTTAGTTTGTCTTATTCAACTATGATCTCTAGTTAAATTTTCCATTCGATCTCTCCTAAATTTCTTTTCATATTTGTGACTTGGTTTAGTAGTATGTTCATTTCTATGACTTCGTTCTTCTTCATTTTTAATTTGCTTCATCATTATGTCCATTACATTTCGTTTCTTCTTCATTGAAATTTATTTCTTCTAATTTTTTAAATTCTTAATAGGAACGTGTTACATTTCCTCAAGGCTTATTTAGTTCTTAATCCTAATTGCTTATATAAATCTTCTTTTATTTCGAGAGTAACATTATTTATTTCTATTATTTATGTTACATTCGCTATCTAATTTTTGGCTATTTCTAATATTATTTTGTGATTAATTTCAGGACTAATTTCTTTCTTGATCATCTTTTCCAATTGTTCTAGCCGTTAGTTACTAAAATCCATTTTTATCTTTTATTTTTAGGTAGGATAGGTTCAAAAGGATATCTAAGTTCTCTCTTTTTATTCGTGTATGGGCAAGAATCCACATGTTACTTTTTTTCTTCCCTGGTTACTACTTTTTTTTTTTTTAGTATTTTAAAGGTGTTTTACATAGTTGATTACTTATAATTGGTGGCCTTTGAATTTTTCTACAATTTCTATTAATAAACTTATTAAATTATATTTTGTTATATTGTTATTTATAGTGATGTAGAGTTGTTTAAGTTATCTGAGTTGGTTTCTTCATTGTATCTTATACTCAAATATATTTTACTAGGGTTCTAACTAGAATATATGTGAAGACTTTACTCTGATACCAAAAAATCAGCCTAACACTTAGAATAGAACTTTCGGGGTGAAATATATAAATTTAAAACATATTGCGTGAGCTTGATAATTTTTTAAACGAAAAAGGAACAAGTGAGACGTTTTATTAGTTTGGGGTTAATGTAAGATGAAAAAGAATATGTGTAGTAAGTTGAAATCGCATAATAGTTTAGGGAATATACTTATAAGTTATTATGAGTTTGTTTTTTAATCTGAGTTTGAAATCTGAATCTGAAACCTGAAATCTAAATCTAATTTTTTTATTATATCTGAATGAATTTATTAAGACAAATTCAAAATTAATTTTACCTCTTAACCATTCATATGCAAATATAGTTGGTGGCCTCTTAATCATTTAAACAACAAATAGTATTTAGTACCTTTTAAGTTTGAATGGTTCAGATGACATAAAAGCAAAAAATAAACCCCGTTTTTCAATATTTTTAAACTAGATAATTACTTTTGTCATACGATATATATTATTCCAATAAGTCACAATACAATATAGAGTTCAAAATAGGAGACTCGTGTGAGTGCGGATTGTAAAACTTGGAGTTTTCCATATTTTTTTAATTCTAAATCGGTCAGTATTGCAATATGTTTTTAGATTATTGTATTGCATTTTGCATATTTTTTGTTCTTCGAATTCCTTAGAAAGCGTTCTAGAGCTTTTGTAGGCAAATATCACATTGAAAGTGCCGTTATAATTTGATTTATGACTTGTTGAAGGTGTGAACACAAATTATCTACTTGGAAATCAAGTAAATTTAGTGCCCAATTTAGAGTATTTGGTGTCCAATTAAACATAGTAACTAAGTTTAAATGAATAATTAATGCTCTTACAAATGACTATAAATTGGGGGTTTGAGTTCAACTAAAGATATAAACATCAATATCAATCAAGAGTTGTAGCAAAAGCAATGGTAGCACAAAAACACTTAAAATGTGTTCGGCAAAGAAAATACATAGTGTATTTTCATAGTGGTGTTGTAATTGGGAGTAAAAAATACAAAAGTGCATATTTTTAGAGTGCTAGTAATACATATTGTTTAGTTTTTAAACAATATTATTATAGTGAAAGTGAGTGTGAATTGTGAACGTAACTAAGTTGGTGAATCATGTGTATCGTATTGTATGCGTGATAATATTTTTCTTACACTATTATATGTATTTAATCTATTTGAGATATATTTCCATTATTTTCACCCATTAACTCAAAAGTCCGACAAAATTATTGACAAAAAATTAATGGCGTCTAATTTCTCTAACATGACCTCCTTTTGGTTGAATGTTTGGTTGCAATAATGAATTCAGTGTGCGCCCACAAGCTTCCTATTAAAGCATTATATTTTGTCACCTTGAAACACAATGCATGTAAATACTACTTAATATATCTATTTTTTTAGTCAATGCCAAGGCTATTGATTTAACTTTAAATTAATATTTCACCTTCTATGTTATTTGTAAAGAGTATGTATACATACCCATAACGTATAAATAGAGATGGGAATAGTAGCTCAGTTTTAAATTATATGAGTGTGGAAAGAAAGTAGTTCTTATTTAATGCTACACATAATGAAAAAAAGCTTACCGAGTTTATCAATTATGGCTTAAGGGTGCTATACCAAGGAAGGACTCATATAATGGTAGAATACGATTAGGGGTCGTTTGGTTCGAAGAAAGGGAATTTAGGATTACTGAAATTTAGAATTCCCCTCATCTAGAATTACAATGCTTGGTGGGAAATTTGGAAAAAAACTTATGTAACAACCCCTATTTTCTCACATAAAGGTTGGCCAGACGCAATACGCCAAAGATGGGTCTTGCTATACAATCTATATCATTCCCAGCATCAAACCATATAAAATATTTATTTGTAAATCACGAATGAGATTGAAACTGCATTTAGATTAATAACCAAGGCAATAATAGAATTTAACATCCACACAATATAAATACATCCCAACATACTCATAAGTGTCTCGAACTTGAAATGAAATAGACGTAGGGCTTATGCCCATGCAATAATCTGAAAATAAAAAAACAATTGAAGGAGAGTAACAACCTCATCTAGAATTAATGAAACGAAATCTTCTAAGCAAGGTGAGACTGCAAGGCAGATCTATCAACAATCCTGATATCCCTGTCTAGGAGCATCTGGTGGAGAAAATATTTATAATTTTGGGTCAGCGCGCTAAAGTGTGCAAGAATTAACTTACAAATTTTATTGTGAAAAAGTACAGTTAATTCAAAGTGAATTATTCCCATCGTCACTCACATACATAACATGTCTCACCCCTCATCTAAAAGTAGTGCTACATGTGTAACCACCAAGTCCTGATACAGATGGTGGATAAATGCTAATGACAGTATAAGAATGCAGTTAGCTAGATAAACACACTAAATAATAATTATTTACACTTAAGTTAATATTTCCCAAATTATCCCGGACATACTACCGATAAAATGACGACATCCAACATCATACATACCACATAGAATTGGGTTTGTGCTTTATAGTCTACATCCTTAGACTTAGGGAATTATTTCGTTCATTTTCAATAATAATATACATGCCATTATCTATATAATAAGAGAGAGGGGTGTTTGAATAATTCCAAAAATTAACGGTTGGGATCGAATTTTTTGGGGTGATCTAAAGGTGTGAGAGAGTGCCATGTCACCACTTAGCGTTGTGACATGGAAACTTGGAGTGGGGTGTTTTAAATCTAATAATGCGCACAAGGCTCAATGAGATATTGGAATAATGTGCACAAGGCTCAGTGAAATGTTGGAAAGTGTAATAAGTACCACCATTAATATTTTTCCATTTACTCCTTTCACTTTAATTCAAATCCGTGGATAACCTCTATCATACCATATCCCTCTCTCTCTCCTCACTTTCATAACTCTTCCGAATCCCATCCACGGGTAGCCCCCCTCTCTTAATCTCTTGCATCTCTTATTTTCATTTTGTGTTTTTTTTAGATTTGATGTTTATTATTTGTAATTTGCAGGTATGTTGGGATTTGAGATACAAAGAAAGGGTTCTTGAGTTTGATGTGTAGGTTTCCATGTAACAAAGTAAATGTTGTTTTCTGAGAATATTTCTAATTAATTTTTTATTTAAGATCTAATTCGATCTCACGTATACTTTCTCCCAGATTTATGATGACTTTTTGAGTTTTAGATCTGTGGTACGTTTTTTTTTCCAGATATATTGTGAGAAAATGATGTGTTTCAGATTTATGGTAAATTTTCAGGTATACATTATTTCATGTTCATTTTTTGTTTTGGATTCAAATGTTTAGGTGATATAATTAGTGAATCTGTATGATTTTTTACACCTCTGTCTTTTTTTCTTTCTCTCTAACCTCAAGTGCTGTTGGGGAGTTTTTTTTTTTTCAGATCGGATCTCCAGTGAAATCTCTGACGACGGGAATTGAAAAAACAACCCCTAAAATTCTTTGCATCTTCCTCTCTCACCATTTTTTTTGAAAGAAGTCAGTGTTCGTTCAAAGGGGTGCAGACGTAGTGCAAAACTAGCGGCGCCGATGATGAGAACGGAGATGTCGTTGTGGGAGCGGATCGAACCCACGAGTATATCTGTATGATTTTTTTTACTTTTGTATGATTTTTTACACCTATGACTTTTTTTCTTTCTCTCTAACCTCAAGTGTTGTTGGTTTTTTTTTCTAGATCATATTTGATCTCCGGTGAAATCTCCGACAAAAACAACCCCTAAAAAGAGGTTAACAAGTGAAAAACGATCTCCAGTGAAATCTTCGCTTTGTGCTTGCATAAAAACTCTGATATTTTGGAAATAATACTTAGGTATTACGGTTTGAGATATGGATTTTGATTTGCACTACAAATCTCAGGTATACGTTCTTTATTCTATGCATGGTCGTTTCTCACATATAATTTATGTTCTTTTTGTTAGGCAATCGCAGGTGTAGAGGTTGTTAGTGTCCCCCTGCTTCGTTTGAAGCACTCTAGAGTTTTAGTATATATGTTGTTACTTTCCGAGGTAGACACCTCCACCTAAGAAAAGGGAAAGTTATATTGTATTTTTCAAGTCCATTTGATTTTGTCCCAACATAATTCAATCTTTACCTTTTTCTTTTTTAGCCTTTCATGATATGTTTATGATGCTTGCACTGTGTATAAAGTGCATTTGTAGCAATTAAACTACGGTCACAATTTGAACCAATCAGGCTAGATTTTTATAGGGGTGGAAATTCGGGTCAATGGGTCGTGTTTCGGGCTGATATGACACGACACGACAAGGTTTTACCGGATACGAACACGACACAACATAAATTCATGTTTTTTTAGTTGACACGAACACGACCTGAATAAAAAATAACATGACATGACACGAATATCATAATTTCTTAAATTTCACGCCTAAAAAGCACGATAACACGACACAACACAACTCATAATTTAGACACGAACACGACACGAGACAGTTTGAAAAAATCATTTATAGCGTTTTATTTTGAGAGTAAAAGAAAATATACACCTTAATAAAGTTTTTTTATTATATAACTAAATAAATATTAAGACGTATTTGTATAAAATATATGTACGTAAATATTATGCATATAAACATAGAAATATATAACTAAACAAATATTATGACTAAAAATAGATGTATATATATTATTAATTCATATTTGGAACATTTTTAAAATCGTAACACCGACTACAATAAATGATTCTGTTAGACAGTCATAATAGGAGCCATATATGATTATTGATTCATTTAGTTCAAAGTAATAATTATTTATATAATATTTGACTAGCTATTTCAATTGACTAACTATATTTTTTTGTATCAGGTCGCATTTTGAAAACTAGGGACAATCATTATAGTGGAGGATGTGGGACGACCTCAATTGATATATATGTAATTGTTCTAACAAGTTTATTTCGTTGTAGTAGTTATTGAATGAACTTGGATTCTTTGAATATTATTGGAATTGTTATTATCCCTTAAGCAGGGTGGATAATTCAATAAACAAATGAGATTATGTCCAGTTTTTTTTTTAAAGTTGACACTATTTATTTGAGGCACAATGTGAATTAGGCCGATGAATTTTGTATATTTCATATTATATGTGAATTTTTTCGACGAATTTATAGACTATTTGATTGTTGGACTATTTTTTTTTGTTAAATGGGGTGAATAGTTCTATAAACAATGTATATTATAGCCATTTTTTTAAAATTATACTTTTTTTTGTCGGGGAATGATAGTTTTTCAATTTTTTAATTATGTACTTTTGAAATTTTTGCCGTTTTGCAATTACGTATTTTAAAAAAAATTACGTTGTGCCTTTAGGCACGGGCATTTACTAGTATATATATACGACACCAAGTCATCTAGTGTCCCGTTCTTGCTCTATCGGTAAGTCTGGAGGATTCTCCTGTCCAACACGGACAATACAATACACATATAATTAGGAGAGTACCTAAGCAATACACTATTGCATGTCCCATACCTAGTTGCGTCACATGGATCCCAGCATCAACACTCATCTCTCATAAGTGGCATTGCTACGTAGTACCTAAGATATGACCTACACTGTGCCTAGCCCACCTGTGCTAATGTGTGCTACGGTCCCAAATGCGCATACCCCGACCAATAGGATAGTCGATGAACATAGGTATGTCCACACAAAATATAATTATATATCACCATATGTAAATGTAGTTACTCTAATAATTACCCTCTGGCTGCCTCGTAAGATTTATCCATAATTATCCATAGTTAATAATTGACCATTATGTAAATTATTAACTTCCTTTCTTTATAAAATACAATTGACCATCTACTTAATTTTGCTTTTCTTTTATTAGTAACCTCACATTCCCATTTTTAATAAATTCCACGGTTATACGTACACGGTCCCACCAAATCATATGAACACATAAAGTTCCCCCAGACACAATCGTGGACCCCATGCCATGACCCCCCAGGGGCCGAACTAGTTCGCCCCTGCTAACTGTTTGCGAACGCAATAGTTTATCTCACTACGGGATTTACATTCTTCTATTTAAACATAATTCCAAAGGCTTAAACCTTGTGTTAATAATTGATATTAGTCCCTATGACTTAGTTTGTCATCTTATGACTATTTATTACATATTTTTCAACCCAGATTAAGTCCCGAATGATAAAAATTACAATCATGGAGGTTTCCATGTGTATTCAATTTTTGTCTATCTATCTTCTAACGTCTACCACATGTAGGTGTCCAATTTAAATCAGAATCTCAGACTTTAAATAAGGATCAAATCATCTACGTATGAATCATCAAAATCATTATACCAAGGGTCCTAATCATGAGTTTTATTAACATAAACCCTTAAAATCTATAATTCTAAATTCTAGATTTCCTACTTTAACATCAAAATCAATTCCTTCAGGAGTATAATTTGATATCTTAATCAAATCACCAAAATTTCCTAAATTTATAATTTCTTCATGTTATTTCAACACACGATGAATCAAGAAGCAATTTCGACTAAATAAAATAATCAAGAAAATTCTTATCTGAAGTCTTGAACGATTTCTTGATTGAATTCTTGGATTTCTCCTTGAATCTTTCGCTCCCAATTCTCCTGCTAGTTTTCTTGCCTCCTTCCCCCAAAATGTGTTTTAAGATAGTTGGATACAATGATAATGATTCATTAAACTCTTAAATAATATAATTAAGACTCAAATCCCAAGTTGGGCCTTTGGCCTAAACTTTGGACCCCTAAATGGACCCAAATACACATCCCAACTAGCCCCATAACTTCCTAACTCATACATAAATATATACCTCGGGACCATTTGTAAAAGTCTAAAATGCCTAAATGATCCCATAAAGCCTCCCAAAACGCGTCACAAATATTTTTAGTCAACAAGTATATTTTTCAATTGTGTCACACACTATATATTAATTATTAAATGAACATGCAATTATTTTCTACCATAATTATTTAACATGAAAAGTCACACTCACATAACTTGAAATAATAATTAATTAACTTATCCAGAACCTAATTAATTAAATTCACCGATTTAAATTAATTTCTACAGATTTTTATTTCATTTTAAAAATACGGGGGCATTACATTCTTCCCCCTAATAATGAAATTCCATCCTCGAAATTTGAAATGTACCTGGCTAAAAGAGTTTCGAGTATTTCTCTCACATGTCGTCCTCTCTCTACCAATTCGATTCATCCTCCTTATAATATCCCCACTGTACACGTACCAACAAAACAACCTTAGATCGAAGTCGGTGCTCCCTACGGTCCAGAATGGCTACGTGTATCTTCTTGTAGGTAGCATCTGGTTGGGTCTTTATCTCATAAATATCAATATGATGATAAGTTATCGTGTCTTTAAGTAACCTCCGCAATGCAAAGAGGTAAAAAATGTCGTGCATCTGATGCAAGTGATTGGGTAGTCCCAAAAAAAACACTACGGGCCCAATCCTCTTAAGGATAGGGAATGGTCTCACATATCATCTTTTTCCCATATCTCATCGCTCCCTTCATGGGAGACACATTAATCATAACTTGATACCCAAAATTAAAATCCAAGTGTCTTCGGCCCCCATCCACATAATTTTTTGCCTAACCTGGGCAATCTGAATCCTTGCCTGAATAATCTCCACCTACTCTAAGGTGTCATGAATGAACTCTGTCTTGAGAAATTCCCCCCCGCCCCCCAAATCTCTAACCAACATGAGGGTGAACGATAAGGTCTCCTATAAATCACCTCAAATGGCGCCATCCCAATCGTGAACTAGTAGTTGTTGTTGTATGCAAACTTCACTAAGGTCAAGTACTCCTCTCAACTCCCCTTGAAATCTAAGATGCACATCTGTAGCATGTCTTCCAAAATTTAGTTCACCAGCTCTATTTGCGTGTTGGTCTGAGGATGAGATAAGGCACACAACCTCAACTCTTCCTCTAAGTCCTACTGAAAGTTCCTCCAAAAATGGTACACGAACGTCCTGTCCCTTGCGATATAATGTTGAGCGGTACCCCATGTAATTTCACAATCTCTGCGAGGAAAATCTTAGAGTACTGCTCTGAACTATAAGCTGTCTAGACCGGTAAAAAGTGAGCCACCTTCGTTAATCTATCGATGACCACACAGATGGAATCGTTCCCCCTCTGTGATATAAGTAACCTAGTGATGAAATTAATGGAGATGCTCTCCCATTTCCACATCAAGATCTCCAAAGGCTGTAACACACCCAACGAATGCTGATGGTCCACCTTCACCAATTGACATGTAGCACACTTGGATATAAAGACTTCTAATGGATTTCCTCAACTCCTTGTCATCTGAGATAACTAGCCTACTCTAAAATATCAATCCATATTCTGACCCAATAGAATAGTGCTCTACCCCCTTGGCTAACAACTACCTAACCCGCTCTTGGAAAAGCTGATCTCCTTCTTGTGCTTTCAGCACCTGAATAATGGTCTCGGGAGTGATGGTAAGAATCACTATAAATTCAGTGGTCCACTAGTCATCCCCACGAAGTGATTTACACTTTGTCTTCCGTACAACAGCTAACGTCAATATCGTTTTGCAGCTCAAAGCATCTGTCGCGACATTCACAAACTCTAGCCATATCCTCTGCCTCATGTTCAACTCTCACTACATGAACATGTACTATAGGCTCTTATTGTCTATGAATATCTGGAACTTCTCCCCTAGGAGATAATGCCTTTATATCCCCTAGGAGATAATACTACGATTGCCAGCTCCAATTTGTGGGTGGGGTAATGTCCCTCATGAGGATTTAGCTTACATGAATCATAAGCTATTGGCCTCTCCTCTTGCATGAATACCCCTATAAGTCCCCTTAAGGATGCACTGACACGCATCATCCCATACAAACGGCACACCCTTCCTCATCAAGTTCCTTAGGGTCTTGGATATCTTTGAGAGACCCTAAATTAACTAACGGTAGTACTTGACAAATTCTGAAAAGCTACTCATCTCGATGGGTGTAGTGGGTTGTCCCCACTCCATCACTGTAGAAACCTTCCCCGAGTCCACTGATATCCCCTTCTCAGACGCGATATTCCCAAGAATGGTACCTCCCACAACCAAAAACCATATTACTCGAACTTAACATACAGCTGGTGGTCTCGTAGTGTTTGTAAGACTACCATAAATGTTGTGTGTGGTACTCCGTACTCCGAGAATAAATCAGGATGTCATCAATAAACACTATGACAAACTAATCCAAAAAATCCTTGAATACCCGATTCATCAAATCCATAAGCACCGCTGGTGTGTTGGTTAGACCAAAAGGCATAACCAAAAACTCATATGATCTGTATCTCGTAAGAAATGATGTCTGCGAGATATCCTGGACCCTCAACTGATGATAACTCGATCTCAAATTGATCTTAAAAAAATACACAGCACCCCTCAGTTGGTCAAACAACTCATCAATGCAATGTAATGGATATTTATTCCGAATGGTGACTTTGTATAACTCTCTATAGTCAATACAAAGTTGTAAGGATCTTTCCTTCTTCTTGACGAACAAAACTAAATAAACCCGCGGCTAAGTACTCCTCCTAATGAACCCCTGTCCTAATAATTGTTCAATATGGTCCCGAAGATCCCTTATATCTATAGAAGTTATCTAATACGGTGTACGGGCAATAGGTCTTGTGACCAAAATCAAATCAATAACGAAGTCTATTTCCCTGCTAAGTGGGAACCGTAGGATCTCCCTAAATATATCATAAAACTCTTTAACTACTGGGATGGAATCTAGAGACACTATGACCTCCGATGAAGTATCCTCCTCAATGTAGTATAATTGCATGCTCGAACCACTACCGGGTGTGACATCATAACTAGGTACATCTCCTTCACTATAATGATGAAGATGATGCCCACCATAACAGTCAATACAAGCTTTATACGTATCTATCCAATCCATCCCTAATATGACATCCTACTTGTGCACATCTAGTACCAGTAAGTCTACCACAAATGTTAGTCATCCAATATCGACCCATATGCCTCGATATACCGAATCTATGGGTTTCCCTCTACCCACGAGTGAATCTATGTGTAGTATAATATCAGAAGCAAAGTCTATCATCCCAGTCTCACGTGAAAAACCAGTGTTAACGAATTAATAAGATGCACTCGTGTCAAATTAAATATGACCCACACGCCTAAAAAGAAGGAACATACCGTATACTGCTTGAACTAGCACTACTGGTGTAGTGTGATACACCCATTCGTACTGCAGTTGTGTCGACTGCCCCTAAGGTGGGGTGATTGGTGCTGGTGTGTCTGGTGATGCAACTCCTAGAGATGGTAACAATTGGCACTACCCCTCTGCCTCTGGTACCGGATATCCTCTTTGACCACCTTTCTCCCCAGATTACTGATTACATCGAGGGCATCGCCTCGACGTATGACCCCTCTCACCACAAGTATAACAGTTCCCGTTAAAGGTTCATCTCTCTGCGTATTGACCCTGCTGACCTTAACACCTTAATTCTATTAACCTTGGACCTGATGGCCTTGTTGGCCTTGCCCCTGATGCCTATGGCCTAGTTGTCCCTTCCTGTTTCGATCATCGGAACAACAAAATCACTTATGTTGATTTGTAAATAGAGGACCCCTAAAATGTTGGTCCCCTGACTATTACCTCCACTCCTCTTACCCTCAGAGTTCAACATCTCATCTCCCTGTCTCCTTTCACTTTTGTTTATTTGATAGGCCCTGTGGTCATGGCACTATAGAAGGGCGGCATTCACTATCTGATTATACATAGTGAATTTCGAGTTCCCTAAAAGTACCTTCCTGATATGCTAGGTTGACCATGCGATAAACTTGTCCATCTTCTAATTTTTAGTGTTCGGCTCCTCCTTTTCAAAGTAAGAAAAAATAGTGAACTCTTCCTCGTATTCAGCCATTATTCTACCCTCTTATCTGAGGTCCATGAACCAACTTCTCATCTCTGACTGCATCTCCTAAGGGAAATACTTCCCCTCAAACCTCTCCCAAAACTCATAAATGGTCAAATTGTCCCTCTCTGCAGATGAAGTAACTGACCCCTACCACTGATGTGCATCCCCCACAAGTTGAAACGAGGCCAATATTTGCCTCTGAACTGGACGATAATCCACCATCCGTAAGTGCCGCCGAATGTCCTTTTTCCACTTGCTCACCACTAAGATGCCTGGATTGCTCGCGAACTCTAAAGATTGGCCCTTTGTGAATGCCTCCCTAGGTCTATCCCAAATTAACCTAGCATTTATGCTGGTAACACCATCTGTTGTGGTGGGGGTAGTGGCTACTGCTGTGCCTGAGCCTGTGGTGGTGGAAAGTGTTGGAGCATTGCTGCTATCACGGTAGAGATCTTCTGGGCACGATGGCAGTGATCTCTGTGGGGGTAATAATGGGTTGGTCCGATAAGGCCTGTGGTTGTTATTATGGATCAGGATGGGCATCCTCATCTGCAGCGGGTGAGGCTATGCGCCTAGGTCTACCCCTCCTTCCGTTTAGCATCTAAAAGCAGATAAGGTTTGAATTAGTGCAAATAGTAAGAAGACAATGAATCCTAATTATAGACTCTACATATCTAAGAATGCATCACAGAACGTAATGAACGCAACACATATCCTAAGGACACTAGAACCTGGATGCTCTGATACCAACAGTAACAACCCCCATTTTCTCACATAAAGGTTGGCCAGACGCATTACGCCAAAGATGGGGCTTGCTATACAATATAAATCATTCTCAGCATAAAACCATACAAAATATTTATGGGAGCTTGACAAATAAGTCCTATTTATATAAGATATTTCTTAATAGGTACTTTCATAACATTTTTCCCAATAAGTCCTATTTATACATACACTGAATATTCACTATATATTTACAAATAGGACCTATTGGACCAAAAATCTTTTTTCATTGTACCTATTGGAGAAAAAAAGACGATAGGACCTTTTGAACTACAGACTTAGTAAAGAGGACTAATTGGTTAAAAAACCAATATTTATTTGTAAACAATGATTGAAATTAAAATTGCATTTAGATTGATAACCAAGGCAACAATAGAATCTAACATCCATACAATATAAATAAATCCCAACATAATCATAAGTGTCTCGAACAAGCAAGAAATGGAATAGACTTAGGGCTTATGCCCAAACAATAGTCCCAAAATAAAAGAACTGAAAGAGATTAGTAACCAAGTCTATAATTAATGATCAGAAATCTGCTACATAAGGTGAGACTGTAAGGCTGATCTGTCAACAGTCCTACTATCCCTGTCTAGGAGAACCTGGGGGAGAAAACATTTATAATTTTGGGTCAGCACCCTAAAGGGTGCAAGAATTAACTTACAAATTTTATTCTACGAAAGTACAGTTAATTCAAAGTGAATGCTTCCCATCCTCACTCACATACATAATGTGTCTCACCCCTCATCTAAAAGTAGTATTACACATATAACCACCCAAGTCCTGATAAAGATAATGGATAAATGATAATGACAGTATAAGAATGCAGTTAGCTATATAAATGCACTGAATTAGAATTATTTACTTTCATGTTACTATTTTCTGAATTATCCCAGACATACTACCCATAAAATGACGAGATCCAACATCGTACAAACCATATAGTATTGGGTCTATATTTTATAGTCTACATCATTAAGCTTAAGGAATTCTTCCATTCATTTTCATTAATTATATATATGTCCTTATATATACGACACCAAGGAATCTACCAATAGGGTCCCATTCGTGCTCTATCAGTAAGTCCGGAGGAGTATCCTATTCTGTACGAATAACACAATACACATACAATTGGGGCGTTACTTACATTGTAAACCATTGCACGACCCATACCTAGCCACGTCATATGGATCCCAATATCAATACTCACTTCTCATAAGTGGCGTTGCTACGTACTACCTAAGATATGACTTACACTGGGCCTAGCCCACCTGTGCTAACGTGTGCTACGGTACAGTTCGTAAACATAGGTATGTCCACACAAAATGTAGATACATATTACCATATGTAAAGATAATTACTCTAATAATTACTCTACAGCTGCCCCGTAAGAATTATTCATAATTATTCTTAGTTAATAATTTACCATCACATAAATTATTAACTTCCTCTCTTTATAAAATACAATTAGCCATCTAGTTAATTTATCTTTTCTTTTTATTAGTAACCTCACGTTCCATGATTATGCTATAATTAGCACCACCAGATTAAGGTGTAGCAGTTCTCAAACAAGAACATCAATGGCAGAAAACAAATGATATAAATATAGAAGAAGGTGAGGAGAAGAGGAGATTCACACTAATATAAGTGGTTCAGCTTATCTAGGCCTATGTCCACTATGTAGGTAAGTGATCTTCACTAATAAAGCAGGGGCTCTAATGGCCTGTGTTACAATGCACTCACTTTTTCTCTCAACTGTAAAGTTTACTAGAGTTTCCGCTAGGGTTACAATTATGGATCCCTTTTCAAGGTAGAAGAAGACATGTATATATATTTCTTGGGGGTGTACAGTACCCCCAAGCATGCCATGGGCATGTGTGTGGTGATCAAACTAATCTCATGCGAACACCTGGCTATGACACATGAATATAATGATGACCAAATATTCCCTCACGTGAGGGGAATGAGTTGGTTATAACGGTTTAGTTCATGTATTCCAAGTCTCCCATGTGCTTGCGTGTGCTCGGACCTGTGATGTCAACCACTGGAACCTCGGCCCATCCGAATACGATATTGGTAAGTCCGAGTCTGCCAATCATAAGTATGACACTGGCCATGTAAATGAGGCGAGGTTGTTTATTAGGTACTAGTTGCACTATTGTCTAGAGAAGAGTATGAGAGTGACCATGGTTGAGCCCATGAGGTGTTGCCGACCAGCCAAGGTTGATCATTGATAGCCGACCTTGTGAAAGATGACCTATTTTTATTATTATTGTGAGCTTACCGATGACTTGGCTCTGAGGTTGGCCGGGGTTATTAACCCCATGTATGAGGGTAGACTTTAGGCAAATCAATCACCCCTAGACCTCAGTCTTCTATGTGAGTAGATGGACGAGGGGTATATAGGTCAGGTAGGTGAAGGGACGTTTCTGTACCTTGGGATGTAGAATTATCCATTGGAAACATGTCACCCTTTGAAGTGGGTTACGTCTGCCCTAAGATAATGATGACCTGACGACACCTTTTTAAGGTTTTTACGTGCAATGATGAGGGCCTTTATATTCGCACCTCATAATTACAATGGTATTTAAACCACTTCGCCCTTTCATTTCTCTTTTTCCCTTCTTTAGTTTTCCCGCTTAGAGCCCTTTCTGAAACTTTCTCCTCAAAAACCTCCATAGCTCTGCTGCAATTTCAAGGTTCCTTCCTCTTAATCTCTTCTTCCCCTATCAAACTCCATCAGGTATTGTTCTTCAACCTTTCCCTTTTCATTTCTGGGCATTAATTTACACTTTTGATTTTTGGGGAGCTTTTCCTTTTTCCGACAAGGTTTTTCGCCACTGGTGGGTGGTTATAGGGTTAGGTTTACAGGGGTTAAGTGACTTTAGAGCCATACCAGGCCTCTCCGAGGTTGTTTTAGCTAAATACTCCCACTTTTAGGTTTTCCGGTGATTCTTCGGTGACCCAATCTTTGAATGTTCTGGGTGTTCTTGGTGAAAATCTTTTGGATTCCATGTTTTGAACTTTAGTTTGGGTAGTATAAGTTGTTTACCTGTTTGCCTTTTTAGCTTGAACTCTCAAAGTGTATCGTCCTTTATCAGATGCTACGAACCCTATATAAACTTTTTGAAGAGTTCCCAACTCGGCGCGAGGAGTCTTTCAACAACATCAGATAGAAAGAGTTAGCCCAAGCCGAGGCTCGTGAGGCCGCAGCTTTTCCCCTCAGAGAAGTTTATCCTCCATGATTAGATATGATATACCCTGAACTGACCTAGGTTTCTAATCCCATGTCTGAGGACGATGCTTTGGACCCAATGTCAACATTTGAGGCGACCGAGTCCCTAGACTCATTCCAAGAGGTTATGGATTACTCTCCTAGGAAAAGTGGCATTTCTGAGGATAAAGTGGTTTCAGATCGTGCCTCCTCCCACAGAGATACTATCACTTCACGTATATCTCACTCAATACATATTTTAGAGCCAAACGTCGTGATTCTTCCTCCCATTGATGCCATTCCTCTATCGGCTTCCACATGCATCGAGTTTGCAAAGAGGTTTCTCAGTGGTGTCCCCACTAGTGCCCAAGCTGAGGTTGCTGAGGATGGCGATGATGATGAAGTAAGTCAACTTGATACCTTCTAGCCATCAACAACCTTTATTCCATTGATTCCTCCATCATACTGGGGAAACCTCTTAAGGAAGAGAGGTCCTTTGATGGTCGAGAGGGTGAAATCTGCGTTTATGAGAAGATGTTCAAGCTAGGTTTTTATCTTCCCATTCACCCAAATATCAGAGATATACTCTCTTATATAAACCTTTCCCCTTCCCAACTATCCCCAAATGCTTGGAGGGTTATGATTGAGGCTATCGTCCTTTGGAATGCTATTCTCCATACAGACCTTCCAGTTAGAGTTTTTACTAGTTGTTATATTCCCTCGTCTGCCAAAAATCACTCCGGCTAATACCACTTCGTAGCTAGGAAATTAGAGAAGAAGATGCTTTTAGTTACCCAAACTTCTAACCATAATTTGAAACCTCAGTATTTCTTTATTTCTAGGGCTTGGGAGTTTGGCCTAGACGAGGCTTTTGGAACGTCAATTCCAAGGACCCCTCTGAAATGGGATAAAGTATCCCATGTGGCTAAAGCTGACCCTGGCCTTAGCCAGGATAATTACAAGAACATAAAGGACCTTCGAAACCAAGGCGTGAATGGTCGTTAAGTATGAACATCTGATGACCCCCTATTACCTTTCTCAGATAGGTTTGGGGGGTGGTCCTCAGTAAGAACTTTGTAAGTTTCCAAAATTTTCTTACCAAGTATTGTCTTGTACTTTTTATCTATCTGACTTTCTAACTCAGAGACTTATCATTTTGCAGAGCGACCAACATGCATTTCTGACGACTTCTGGGAGATGTCAGCCCCCAGCCTTATAAAGCTTATGGAGAAATGTGGTGGTAAGAATGTACCCCCTCCTTCCCAGATGAAAAAGATCATCGACACCTCTAAGGCTGATGCTACCAATAAGAGGAAGGATTCCACTGACCCGGCTCATATGAGGCCGAACAAGACTCCCACCAAGGACCATACCGTACCCATTTCGAGCGATGATGCTTTGGTTTCTCATTTATTGCAGCTCAAGATAGAAGACATCATTATCGACCATAGCCTGAAAGCTGTCGATGCTATTGGCACCATCATGACTGAGGAGGATAAGAAGTTTTTCAGGCCTTAGATGTCGCTTTATTGACCGAGTTTACACTTCACAGGTCGGTTTAGGTATCAATTTTTCAAATTTTCTTTTAAGTGTTCTCTCTGCCTTTTAAAAATTATTATTCATATGTTTGATCTTCTTCTGCAGAGCGTGGTGTCTCTTCACTACCTTGTTGACTGGTCTTTGAATAAGTTGCCCCTTATACAAAAGGGCAAGGATGCTGAGAAAACTGAGGCCAATCTAAAGGCCAAGATTGAAAATATGAAAGAAGTCGTCAAGGAGAGGGACAACCAGATTTCTCAGCTTAAGGAGGATCACTACAAGGCACTAAAGGCAAAAGATTAGAGTCTTCAATCAAAGGTTGACATTGCTATGAAAGATGCATAGGAAGATGCTATAGAGAAAATCATTGAGGACTATAAAGTCTTTGATGAGTTTGTCAGCTTAGGCTTTGAGTATATACAGGGGAATTAAAGTGACCAGTCGATGGGTATCTCTTAAGCAAGGTGAGTTTGGGAACTTATCGGCTGAGGACTTTGTTGGCCTCAGCTTTGGAGACCCTCCAATCACCCAAGCTTTAAAGGAAGTATAAGAAAACGATGTTGCCCAACCGAGATGGCTCCTCTGGAGGTCACGAAGACTGACGATGGTTCTCATCATGATGACGAGGTTGGTGTTACAAACATCATCCTTGACCAGACAAATACAATTGTTGATGGGTCGGCTCCTGCCTCGGGATAAATCGAACTCTTAGGGCCTCTCCTTCTCATCATTAACTTTTTTCTGTGAAGCTTTTTGGGATCCTTGTTTTGATGAACTTTGGTTATAGCTTTTTGGTATTTTGAATGTAATTTTGTAACCTCTTCATGTTACGAATATAAGCCGATTCACTTTTTTCTGTTTCTATTGCTCTTCTATGATGTTTTGTTGTTCTATAATTGTGATGTTCCACATACTCACCACAGGTCACCAAATTATGATGTTTATCTTCGTAATTTCACCAAACTAAATGATGTTAAAGGTTCGAGGTTACCAAATTATGATGTTTATCCTCATAATTTCCCCAAACTAGTGATGTTAAAGGTCTGAGGTCACTAAATTATGGTGTTTATCCTCATAATTTCACCAAACTAAATGACGTTAAAGGTCTGAGGTCACCAGATTATGGTGTTCATCCTCATAATTTCACCAAACTAAATGATGTTAAAGGTCCGAGGTCACCAAATTATGATGTTTATCCTCAAAATTTCACCAAACCAATGATGTTAGAGGTCTGAGGTCTCCAAATTTTGTTGTTTACCAAACTAATGATGTTTAAAGGTCCGAGGTCACCAAATTATGGTGTTTAACCTCACATTTTCACCAATATTAATGATTTTTAAAGTCTGAGGTCACCAAAATTAGTGATGTTTAACCTTATAATTTCACCAAATTAATGATCTTTAAAATCTGAGGTCACCAAATTAATGATGTTTAACCTCTTAATTTCACCAAATTAATTATGTTTAAAGTTTGAGGTCACTGAATTAATGTTGTTTAAGGTCCGAGGTCACCAAATTAATGATGTTTACCCTCATATTTTCACTAAATTAATGATGTTTAAGGTCCGAGGTCACCAAATTAATGATGTTTAACCTCATAATTTCACTAAATTAATGATGTTTAACCTCATAATTTCACCAAATTAATGGTGATTAAAGTCTGAGGTCAACAAATTAATGATGTTTAACCTCATAATTTCACCAAATTAATGATGTCTGAGGTCTGAGGTCACCAAATTAATGATGTTTCACCTCATAATTTCACCAAATTAATGATGTCTGAGGTCTGAGGTCACCAAATTAATGAGGTTTACCCTCGTATTTTCACCAAATTAATGATGTTTAAGGTCTGAGGTCAACAAATTAATGATGCTTACCCTCATATTTTCACCAAATTAGTGATGTTTAAAGTTCTAGGTTACCAAATTAATGATGTTTACCCTCATATTTTCACCAAATTAATGATGTTTAAGGTCTGAGGTCACCAAATTAATGATGTTCAACCTCACAATTTCACCAAATTAATGATGTTTAAGATACATACACTAGTATAAAGGTGCTAACAAAACACTGAATACTTGCTTCTCATTAATATTTTACTTCTTTATAATTTGATGCCTGAATTATAAGAAAATAAGACAACTACAACATCATAGGTAACATTTCTTCAAATGGTCGGCATTCCAAGGGTTTGAGAAGGGCTCTCCTTCTAGATTTTTCAATTGGTATGTTCCTAGGATGACTTCAACAGTTACCCTGTAGGGGCCATACCAATTTGGATGGAGCTTGTTGGGATTTTGCCATGTCTTCTTCAAAACTGGGTCTCCCATAACTATTGGCCTCTCTTTCACCCTTTGATTATAAAATTTGGTAGTCTTTTGCTGGTAGGCTGCTTACCTCACCTTGGCATCTTCTCTTCTCTCTTCAATCAAATCAAGATCAATTCTACTCTTTGTCGTATTTCCCTGAGGGTCTTACATCTGAACTCTATGAGAGGAAGACCAATCTCGGTTGGGATAATATCTTCTAAGCCACAAGCCAACATGAATGGGGTCTCCCCTATAGGAGTCTTGATTATCGTCCTGTAGGCCTATAGAACATCATATACTTCTTCAATCCATCTTACATTTGCCTCTTCTAGCTTATTTTTAATTCCATCAAGGATCGTTCGATTTGTCACCCCTGTCTGCCCATTTGCCTAGGGTCGACCGGGGGAGGAAAAATAATTATTCTATTCCAACTCTTTCACAATATTTCTCTAAAGAGACATTCTTAAACTGCGTCCCATTGTCTGGGATTAGGGTATTTGGGAGGCCATACCTACAGATGATGTTTTTCCATATGAACTGGAATGTCTTATATTCTATGATAGTGATCATCGACTCGACTTTCCCCACTTGAGGGAAGCCACTAGTTCAGTAAGTCTATGAACATCTTTGATGGTCTCAGGTGTCTTCATTTCAAGCAAAGATTTTATCTTCTACGGATTAGCCTATATTCCCATTTGGTTGACAATGAAGCCTAAAAACTTCCCATCTCAAACCTCAAAAATGCCTTTGTTAGGGTTACGCTTCATCATGTACTCATCCATGGTATCAAAAGTCTTTTTATGGTCATCCACATGAGTGTCGGTCTTCGGACTCTTCGTCAACATGTCATCCATATAGACCCCCATGGACTTTCCAACTTATTCTTCAAACATCTTATTCACTAATCGCTGATATGTAGCCCCTACATTCTTCAGTCCAAAAGGCATGACCTTGTAGCAATATGTCCCTTTATCTGTAATGAAGGTTGTCTTCTCTGAGTTCGCTAGGCCCATGAAGATCTGGTTATATCCAGAATATGCATCCATAAAGCTCATCAGCTCATGACCTATTGTGGCATCAATCATCTGATCAATACGAGGGAGAGGAAAGTTATCATTGGGACAAGACTTATTCAGATGGGTGAAGTCCACGCACATCCTCCACTTCCCATTGGCTTTTGGCACAATGATTGCATTGGATAACCATTCTGGGTAAATGACTTCTCTAATGAACTCGACTTCTTCAAGTTTTTTCACCTCATCCCTGATAACGCCATACTTTTCATGGGAGTAAATCCTCCTCCTATGCTTAATAGGTTTATCATCTTTTACCGCATTAAGCTTATGACACATGATCTTAGGGTTAATACCTGGCATGTCTGCATGACTCCAAGCAAAGATGCTCTGTCTTCTCTTCAGTAGCTTGCTCACCTCTTCATTGATCTCAGGCTTTAGGGTTTTGTCGACCCGTATGATTTTTTCTGGCTCGTCCTCATCGAGGATGATGGTTTTACTGAAAACACCCAATGATGCGCAAGAAGACTATGTGCGGAAGTAAACGATTTTTTATTACACATAATTTACCTACGAGTTTTATCGGTTATGCGAGGAGGGACCAATTCAAACTTTTCTTGAATTGTTAACTTTATGAAAACAATTTTAATTTCCAAAGTCAATTAAAATTCCAAACTAATATCTTTTTTAAATCTAGGTGATTTATAAACTAATAACCTATTCAATTTTTAGGCGATTTTCTATTTATTTAAACCTACTTTTTCGTGTGAGGTGATATGCGAAAAATGTAAAGCACGCGGTATTTATCCCTTCCCCGGGAAAAATGACGGACTCTCCTATGAGTCAACCTAGTCTACTTCCACTAAAACCAAACGAAATAGGAACAATTATACAAATATGCAACAAGACTCAAAGTAAGATAAATCAGAACAAACTATTACTTATCATGACCAAGATTCTCTCCGCTCTGGTTGCTCTTTCATAATTATCCTCACAATGTAGCTGTTGTTCACTTTTTTATCTTCATGTCTCAGCCTCCCCTCTAGCTTCTTTAGCGCAGGTTGGCTCAATGCCTATTGTGTCCTTGTTCTTAGTGAAGTTCTTGTGTATGGTGTTCTATCCTAGATGACACACCCATACTTAATGGTACAACCGACTTCAATGCAACAATATATCTTTCTCCTAGATATCAGCAACAACTCTTATGTTTTGTTCTCTTGTTTAAATCAACCTTTCTGGATTTAACACAATGTTCTCAAACTTTACTTTTCTCTTTTATCAAAAATTAGAACAATCAGAGTTGATCTATTATATACGCACAAATAAGTGTCTAAGTGAATAAGTGTTGTGTAGTGAGTGATTTATAAGTGATGTGCACATGAAAAATCCTGAAATCACTTCAAAGACCAAGCAATCATATTCATAGATATAATATGACTTCAAATATATTCAATAAAATCACAAAGTAAAATATTCACAATCTTATTTTTCAGAAAACAAATATTAGATTAAATAAGGTTTTAATCTAAAAATTTATCAAGACTATTTTTACAAATATTTCATATTAGTCTAAAATAATCTTAAACACTCAAGAAAATAGTCTTAAACACTTAAGAAACATTTAAGGTTCCAGTCTGACTCATTTTTTTGCAAGGTTGTTGCAATGAACTATTACATTGCTAGAACGAAATTGAGGCGATATAGGTCGCACATTTTTGGTGACTTTTTGCAAGGGGATACAAACGGACAGTAAGATAGTGTCGCTGCACCGAGGATACCATCATTGTGGTATAACTAAAACAGAGAAGTTCCAGTGAGGAAGATATGGCTCCTTCCAGGAGGAATTTGATTAGGGATGATGATGATGATATGCTTCTTTCTAAGCGGTCGAAGAAGAAAAAGCCTGGCAGTGGAGAAGTTACCACTGGTTCTCAGCCTGCTTCTATCGAGAAGGAAAAGAAGAGGAGGGAGGAAGAGAAGTTGAGAGAGTAAGAAGGTTGAAGAGAGAAAGAAGGCGGAAGAGAGGAAGAGAGCTGAGAGGGAGAAGAAGGAGAGGTAAGAGGAGAGAAGGAGAGTGGAAGTGAGGATGAAGGCTGGGAAAGCTTTGGTGCCTGCCTGTGTTTGCATTGCCCAAGGGGGCCTCTGTCTCCATCTCTCCCCAGTTGGCTCCTGCGCTGCTCGAGAGAGCAATTTTGCCTACTGATCGACAGAAGGCAATGGGGACCGACCAGTTAGCTCTGCAAGCGAGTCAAAGGCTAGCCTTGGTAAGTTTGTCTCCATTTTTCAATACTTGTAATATTCTGTTCAATTATTTCTTTTAATACTCCCTCTTTACTTGCAGTTTGTGATCCAATTTGATGTTCTCTACCATACTCGTGATGAGCTAGTTAGTAGGAATGCGGACTTAGAGAAGCAGAGCGTTGAGCTAAATGGGAAAGGTGTAGAGCTTGAGGCCAGTTTGAAGATCACCAGCGAGGCCCAGAAGTCCTCTGATCTTTCCCTTACTGAAGAAAACAGAGTGAAGGAAGTGGCGATTAAGGAACTAAATGAGTTGAGGCAGTCCTATGATCTGGTCTACACGAGCAAGCTTATCGTGGTCGAGGAAAATAAGGTGTTGGCAGAGAAGGTGAAGAAGGTGGAGTATAAGGCAGCTACCATTTAGGAGATTTCGTACAACTCTGGGTTGTCTGTCTCATATGAAGATGTTGATTTTTAGATAGGCTACATCAGTCGACTAAACTTCAAGAAGGGCTGGAACAAGGCTCTTCTAGCTGCTGGGGTGGATATTGATTCACCCTTATTCGATGAGCATGATCCAGGCCCGAAGCCTGTTATGGATGGTGCGTCTTCCCTATGCTGTTGAAGGTGCAGTCCCTTCTTCTCAGACTGTTCCTATTGGTGCTACTCCTTTTCGGGGAACAACAGTTGTTCCCTCTTAGGGGGATGATGATACTGCCGCTGACAAGGGAAATTAATTAACTACCTCTGAAAAAACTGAGGTTGTCATCTAGCCTGCTCTTAGGACTTCTTTTGTATTTTTTCTTTGTTTGTACTGTCCTTTTTAACTTTCGATGTACTTGGGCCTCTTTATTTGAATGAAATGAAAAAACTTTCCCTTCAGCATACCGATTCTTTTATTCGCTACTATTCTTTATGGCTTGTAGTACTGATTCTTTTATTCTTTACTGCTCTTTATGGCTTGTAGTCGGTTGATGTAGATGAATGTATACCTTCCACCTCTCACCTGGGAAGGATTATTGGTCCTAATGCGAGCGATCACATTCGCCAAGCCTTGGTAATGATTTGCAAGCCGTTGCGATCGAGGAATAAGAGCTTTAAAGACTGGTTTGAGCTCGTCGCCAAACTAAAAGACATACTTCTGGAGATGGAAGAGGTTGGTCCCTCTGTCCAAGAAGAAGTGAGCACTTTGAGATCTAGACTTCTCGATGCCTCTGAGATTAATCAAGTTTGAGAAGTTCTTCAACAGGAGAATGAGACTCTCAAGAGGGAAGTGTTTCGCCTCAGGGAGCATGCACTAAGTTTTGCACCCCGAGTTTTATGAGTTTCCTATTCATCGGCTATTTCGCGAGCAGGCACAAGGCCGAGCATCGCCCCTCATGTTTTGTAAGGTTCTACCCCATCCGCTGGTCCATGAGCTGGTGCAGATGTAGGGGGTCCATCAAGGGAGATGGACGAGCTTCGATAATATGTTCGTCAAGCATACGTGATTGCTAATGGACTTAAAAGAGATGTCACACAGCTGAGGCATCTGTTCAAGAAAGGTCCTCGGTGAGTGTGGGCTGATGGTTACGACCAAGGTTGGACATATTCTCTGACGAGGTTGACAGAGTTTGAAGAGCTGTCCTTTATTCGGGGATGGTTGAGCGCCCTCAGGGAGCTGCACGTCCCTAAGAACTCAGTACTCTAGTACCGTCATGAGATCTCTTCTTTAACCTTGAGGCCTAATCCTTTTATATTGGATGACCAGTGGATCCCAATAGATTCTATCCCTAGGCAACTATTAGATCCAGATGCGAATTAGGTTAAGGAGGAATTGGCTCCTCATTCGGATGACGACCGAAGAGCACAAGTGGCAGATTATCTTTCTCAGAGGCCTAATCTTCATTAAAATTTTACCAAAGGTAAATTATTTTACATGTAATGAAATAATGTAATATTTATGTCTTGGGTGATTTTACCGACTAAACATTTGTTATTTATTTTTTACTTCATTTATTTCTCACCTTATTATCTTGGGCCCTTCGTAGCCAACTAGATTTGTAGGGTTATTTCGTTGAGTGAGTATCCTCCCAGTCCAGTATGATTTTGGGATACCATTTTACCTCACTTTACCTTTTAGTTCATGTCGTCACACTACCTTAGGCCTCAGTGTGGCAATGGCGAGGACAAACCTGGTGTTGGATGTTCTATTCGATCAGGTTTTCTGAACCAAACATTGTTTGGTGACCAATTCGATTTAGTCGAGCTGCCTAAGGGTCCCCTGTAGGGCTTCATATATTACTGGGGCAATGCTGGGAGGTTGTTCATGTTTCATAACGAAAATTTGAGGAGGGTGACACCCAACTTTTCTGCTTTGAATAAGGTGCCCGTCGCTCGGAAAAGATGTGCAAGTTATAAAGTTCCTAATAAATAATTAGCACTTCATAAAATGCCATTGCCAAACAAAATAAAAAATTAGTTTCCAATTAAAAATATTGTGATAAAAGATGAAGAAAAACTAAAAATAGAATTTTTTTAGGTTGGCAGTGTTCCAAGCTCGGGGTATCTCTCTTCCCTCTAGCGTTTCTAAGTGATAGGCTCATTGTAGATCATCTCTTGTTACTTTGAATGGTTCCTCCAAGTTTGTTCCTAGCTTATTGTATGATGGTTTTACTGTGATATCAAGGACTTTCCTTAGGACATAGTCCCCAACCTAGAATGCCCTTAGATTGACCTTCTTGTTATAGTGTTTCGCGAGATGTTGTTGATAGTTCGCTAGTCTCACTAAGGTTAGTTCTCTGCGTTCGTCAGCTAGGTCAAGTTCAGTGAGTAGTGCTGCATTATTCTGGACCTGGTCGATAAGGGTGGACCTCATGGTTGGTAGGCTAGCTTCCAAAGGTATGATTGCTTACATTTCATACGTTAGTGAGAATGGAGTTTCCCCAGTTGCTTGCCGTGGGGTAGTGCGGTAAGCCCATAGAATATGTGGCAGCTCGCTCACCCATGCGCCCTTCTCTCATTCCAATCGTTTCTTTAACCCGTCGATCACTGTTTTGTTGGAAGCCTCGGCTTGTCCATTGCTCTGGGGGTAGGCTATCAAGCTAAAATGGTGCCTGATCCCGTGTTCGCTGTAGAAATTTTGGAAGGGGACGCTCTCGAACTGTGTCCCATTGTCAGTGATGATGGTTCTGGGGATTCTAAAGCGGGTAATTATGTTTTTTCATATAAATCTCATTATATCTACATCTCGGATGTTCGCCAGTGGTTATGCCTCGATCCATTTGGTGAAGCAGTCTGTCGCGACCAACAGATACTTGCGATTACCGGCAGTGGTAGGAAGAGGGCCTACGATGTCCATTCCCCATTGGGCGTAAGGCCATGGGCTCGTAAGTGATCTAAGGTCACTGGCAGGTTGGTGGACCATAGGAGCATGTAGTTGACATTTCTGGCATTTGCGAGCATATACTAAAGAATCTCTCTGCATGTATGGCCATCAGTAGCCTTCTTTCATTACTCAAAAAGCTAATGACCTCCCTCCAATATGGCTTCCATATATTCCTTCATGAAGCTCGTGTAGAACTTTTTCGGTGTCCTTCAGTTGAACACATTGAAGATAAGGGCTAGTGAATGATCTCTTGTATAGTTTTCCCTCAGGAGATAAGTGAAAGCGAACAGCTTTGACTCTTATCTAATGAGCGACCTTCTTATTATCTGGAAGTGCACAATCCTTTAAATAGTCCCTTAGGGGGTCCATCCAAGTGTGTGTTGATTCAATCTAGAGCATATTTCCCATGTCTGGCAGCTCGTCGCTCTGATTGATGCTTGGATGGGCAAGGAGGTCAATAGGGATTGTTCTCTTTAAGTCGGAGTCGATTGCTTAACTCAGGGATGCTAGGGTATCGACATGACTGTTCTATCCTCTGGGAAACTATTGGACACTAAATTCCTCAAATTTGGACATTAATTTCTTTGTTAAGGCGAGGTAAGCTTCCATTCGTTCCTCTCTCGCATTGAAGTCCCCACTTATCTGATTGGATACCAATTACGAGTTACCGAACACCTACAACTGCTTTGCTCCCAACGCATGTGCCTTCTGTAGATTGGCTATCGAAGCCTCATATTCTACCTCGTTATTCGAGGCTTAGAATCCAAGTCTGATTCCCTGCTCGAGGAATGTATCTTCTAGAGTCATGAGCACAATTCCTACTTCTTCCCCCTTTGAGTTAGAGGCTCCATCTAGAAATAATTCCCAAACTCCTTCTTATTAGTGATCTTACCTTTGCTTCATGGGTTGAAATTGGTCACAAGGCTGCTCACCTATGAACTCCGCAATGAGTTCGGCGAGGACCTTCCCCTTGATTGCATTCCTTGGTTAAAATTGGATGCCAAATTATTCGAGCTTGACTGACCACTTGGATAGTCTGCCAGATAAATTCACTTTCCGCAGGACTGCTTTAAGGGCGTGTGATGTAAGAACGATGATAGTGTGAGCTTTGAAGTAGTGCTTCAGCTTCCTCGAGGCTACCACTAGTGCAAAGGCGAGCGTTTCCAGCGGTAGGTACCGCTTCTCGGCATCCAATAAGGTCTTGCTCGCATAGTAGACTCAGTGCTGGATTCTTACTTTTTCGCACACCAGTGCAAAACTGACGGCGTGACAGGAGACAGTGAGGTATAAGTACAGGGAATCATTTTTTTTAGGTATAATGAGCAAATGTGGTGTGCTGAGATAAGCCTTGAGCTCTTCTAATGCCTTCAAGCGATCTTGATTCCACTCTAATGTCTTGTTTCCTTTCAAGAGATGAAAGAATGGCTTGTAATTATCAGAGGACTTCTAGATGAAACGATTCAAAGCGGTGAGCATGCCAGTGTGCTTCTATACATCTCATGTCGTGCGAGGGGGCTATACCCTATTGATCGCATCAATCTGGTCCGGGTTGGCCTCAATGCCTCTCTCGCTAACCAAATACACGAGGAATTTTCCTGACTGGACACTGAAAGAACACTTGCTCGCATTGAGTTTCATTCGGTATTTCCTGAGGATCTTTAAGGTATTTGATAGGTCTGAGAGATGGTCCGAGCATATCATCAATGTAGACCTCTTTGTATCTCCCATTTGGCCTTTGAACATCTTGGTGACTCACCTCTGGTAAGTAGCTCCTCCATTCTTGAGCCCAAAGGGCATAACTTTATAACAGTATAAACCGATGGTGGTAATGAACACGGTCTTGTCTTGGTTTGGTGCATATAGAGGAATCTGGTGATATCCCGAATACGCATCTAGAAAACTCATTCTCTCATGAGTTGCTATAGCATCCACCAATTGGTCAATCTTTGGGCAAGGGAAACTGTCCTTAGGGAATGCCCTGTTAAGTACAGTGAAATCGATACAAACTCTCTATTTTCCATTGTTCTTCAGAACATTACTGGATTGGACAACCATTTAGGGAATTGAACTTCTCGTATGGATCCTGCATCCAGTAGCTTTTCTACCTCCTTCTCTACAGCCTTGGCCTTTTCTGGCACAGTTCGTCGTGCCTTCTGTGTGATAGGTCTAAAAGTGGGGTCGACGTACAACCGATGACAAACCACACCAGGATTAATTCCAGGCAGTTCGTATGGTTCCCACGTGAAAGCATCTAGGTTTCTCTGTAGTAGAATCATCAATTCTTTCTTCCCTTGATCTGTGAGAGATGTCCCAATCAAGAAACTCCTGTCTTTTTTGTTACCATCGACTGCGACTTCTTCTAGGTTCTCAACAACCCTCTCAGAGGGGAGGAGCCTGGTCTGCTCCACTCCGATCCTTCCATACTTTAACTGCTATTTTGATGGTATCAAACCCTCTTTCTCCTCGACCTTTTCTTTGGCCTTCTCGACCTTCTTCTCTGGTTTCGGGTGGATGGCTACTATAAAGTACTTTCTTGCCATCGCTTGATCCCCGTGGATCTCCATCACGCCTCGATCAGTCACGTACTTGAGTTTCTGATGGTAGGTCGAGGGGACTACCTTCATTGCATGTATCCACCCTCTGCCGAGGATAGCTTGGTATGGTGAGTCAATGTCGACTACCAGAAACTCGATCATCTTGGAGACACTTCCTTCCCTTACCGGCAGTAAGATCTTTCCCAATGTAATTGTTACTTTTCCAACAAAGCCAATGAGAGGGACAGTGGCTTCCTTCAAGTCGGTAACACTTAACTTTAATTTTTTGAATAGGTCGAGATACATTACCTCTGATGAGCTTCCCTGGTCGACGAGCAACTTGTCAGCGTCATAGTTGGCTATCCTGAGCATAATGATCAAAGCGTTATGATGTGGTGTTCTTACCCCCATTAGATCTTCATCTGTGAACACGATATGCTTGCTGTAATCGATGTCATCTGCTCGCTGATTCTTTCTTGATCGTGTCTTTGCTGAATCGATCTAAAAAGCTTGCATTACTGCTGTAAGCTTTTTCACTTCCATCCATGCTGAATTCTATTGAATCTTCTTTATATCAGATGCCCCACGAATTACTACAAATTCATGTTCAGCATCATCCTCGAGTATGTTGTCAGGCCTTGTGTCTCCATTGGCAGCAACCTTCTCTGCCTTTTTTTCCATAAACTCATTCAAATGCCCAGTTTGGGACATCTATTCAAGGTGAGACTTAAGAGCCTTGCAGTTCTCAGTCTTATGTCCACCCTCCTTATGAAAAGCGCATCTCAGCGCATTGTTTCTCTTTGAGGGATCTCCCCCATATTTCTGGGCTACTTAAAAATGGCTGGTCTTTGATCTTAGCTAGGATCTTGTAGATTGGTTCTTTAAAGACCGTGTTTACTGCTTGAAATGCTTTTGAAACATCATTCTTTCCTCCATTGTTGGAGCTACCCTTTCCCCTATTCTTTCCTCCTTTCCTATGGTACTTGGACTTATTGTTGCCCTTAGTAGCGAGCCATCTGGTCATCGATAGTTGTGGCCTCATTCTTCATCAAGGATTGGTACAGAAGGCAAGAGCTGGGTAGGCCAATCATGATAGAGTCCACCGCTATCTGCTTCAAGAAGTCCTTGACCTCATTGAATAACTCCCAGTACCTCTTTGCATAGTTCCGGAGGCTATCTTGAGGTGTCTTCTTCATTGTTAGTAAAGCATCCATCCTCTTTGGATGGGAGATGCTGGTAATGAAGCGAGCCATGAAGAGCTCGACCAGGGACTCAAAACTCCGGATGGACCTATGAGGGAGCCTCTAGAACCACTTCTGGGCTACATCATGAAGACTCAAGGGAAAAATCCGGCACATTAGTGCATTCATGTGGTTCCAGAGAGTCATGGCCTGCCTATACTGCCTAACGTGATCGATAGGGTCAGTCTTTCCATCATAGACCTTGAATCTCAGAATTGCAAACTGCTTGGGGGCTTCTTCTTCTGTCTCCATTGAGAAATGGGATTTCATCTAGGTCTTGAGAGCTCGCTGATAAGCACCCAAAAGTGTCTATTTTATACCCCGAATAGATGCATTTTAGTCGCTCGTTTTTAATAAAAATGACCTTATGTTTGTATTTATTTATTTCGCAGGTCAAAACGCAGTTACCGTACAAATAATGCTAAATCAGTGTAATTACAACTCAATAGCGGTCAAAAGCATGTATCGAAGAAATCAAGGAGATCGCGAAGTCGGACTCCTCATTGAGCTTGCCCGATGTGTTTTGATATCCCGAATCGTGTCCCGAAACCCTAACCTAATCCTACACCGAGCCCAGACCATTCTCCGAGCCCCGTGTGTGTTGAGTTTGTATTTTTTTTATATTTTCTTAGATTTTTGAGTCGTTTTATTTTTAGGATTTATTTTAGAGTTATTTAGGATTTTTAGAATTTATTTGCATATTTTATATTTTATTTTTATTAGTGAATTTTTATTTTAATTTTGATTTTTATTAGTTATTAGTTTTGATTTTATTTTATTTTATTAGGATTAGTTTTTAGGATTTCATTAGTTTTTATTTGTTTTTTAGATTTTACATTTTTACGAATTTAATTTTTTAGTTTTATTAGATTTCATTTTATATATGTATATATTTTATTTTATTTTAAGTTTTATTTTATTAGGATTATAATTTTTTTAGTTTTAATAGAGTTTTATTTTATTTCTTTTTATTTTTTTTATTAGTTTGAGATGTTAGTTTTTAGTTTTATTAGATTTTAAAATTTTATTTTATTTAGTTTTAGTTATATTTTTTAGTGGTGTAAATTTTTAGAGTCTAAATAAAACACACTCATACACCTAAACACACCCAACCAACCCCCTTACCCTCTGCCCGATCCGGCGCCGCCCCCTGCCGGCGATGAAGCCTCCGATCGCGCGCCCCTCCCGTCCACCATCGAGACCCATTTTCAGCACAACTGAACCGACCCAGCCTGATCCCAACCCCAAATCGGCGGCGGCCTGAACCAAAACCGCCCCCAACCCGGATCCAAAATCATCTCGTCCATCTCCAAAACGCAACCCGAATTCCATACCTGTGTCAAGCCCGAAAACCTCCAAACCTCAACCCGATACGGGTAAACCCAAATCCAAACTAAGTAACGTCCTGCCATATTCGAATCTTCAACCAAAATCCCAACAATCTCGGAATCCATTCCTTAGCCAATTCAAATCCCATAAAATATCTCTCCAAACAAGCATCGTGGGCTACAAAAAAATGAAGGGAACTCTCATATAAAAGAAGACTCTCATCAGGCAACAAAAAGGAGATACGTAGAGAGAGAAAATGAGACTGTATATTATGTACAGTTTAGGGTCATAAAAAAATTCCAAAAAACTTAGTTTAGTAATAGAATAAATTTTTAGGTTTGTTTTTTATTCTTTTTGGTGTGATCAAGTGCTGGATTTGTGAAAACATTGGGACACACGTGCATGAACGCGATTCAAGGAATCAATTCAAAGGGAGACTTTTGTGTATTGTATTTCTTTCTCTACTTTTTAATTTATTGTTCCATGTTTGTGGTTACGATTAATTGTTTCATTATGCTTGTCTAACCACCCCGTTCAAGGGGTGGGATGCACTGCGTATGATGTTACTTTAATTAATTGGTTTATTTAATTTTATATTTCTAGGTAAATTAATTTTAATTGTCGCCAATTAATTTATGTAACGAGAGTTAGTAAATTAATTGAACGAATTGATGTTTGAATTTAGGAATCGAACTAGAGATAGGTTTTTTCGATATTTGAATATTAATTTGGTATTGAAATTTGAGGATTGATATTGTTTTCGTTAAATTGATCCTAGCGGGAATTTTTTGAAAATAGTATAAGTCCTAATTTTTCATTGTGTGACATTTTTAAATTAATTTTTTGAAAAAGATTTTATTAAATTTATAATTTTAACGAGAGTTAGATTATCGATTTAATATTATCTCGAAATATTTCAAAATTAATAAATTGAGAAATTAAAATAACAGAAGATGCAGTGTAATCCCATCTCTTGACCTTTTCACATATTTCACACTCGATTGCACATTCTTTTTCATTATTTAGTCATTTTATAATTTTTAGCATTTGTTAGTTAATTTTTCCCTTGAAATTATTTTTAAAAATAAAAAAAATAAAAAAATATTTTAATAAAAAAAATTGGAATTGCACGTTTTCACATTAATTGTTTCACCTTGAAAGTTGGATTGATACCCGTACTTACCGCAATACGAGTTATTTTTAGACAAGTTTTGTAGGTACTCAAGGGAATTTTGAGAGTGGCTTTTGCAACAACGACCGTACATACGCAGAAAGCTTATTATCAAATGGCGCCGATGCCGCTTTCTTGGCCTGGAAGCAATTGAAGACTTGTCATTTTATTTTTTTTAGTTGTAATTTTTATTTCTCCTCCCTCCTCGTTAGACTGGTTGTATAGGATTTTTAAAGCTTGGTATTTATTTTGGTGCATTTTGACACCGATTTTTTTGTAATAACTATTCATAAAAAAAAGCGAAAAGGGAAACCGGACAAGGTAGAGGGAGAGCGTCCAAAGGCGAGGATTTAGAAGCCTCTCTACTTTGGGTAGGTAGGACTCCCGGGGACGACTGAGATAGGCAAGATCTCCCCCCGGTCGACTCAACTCGGTCTTCACCCCACATGTGTAAAAACTGTGGGAGGTACAATTTTTTTATCCCTCGCAACTCTCCTACCAGCGAGTTCATTTTTTGTGTGATTAATTGCTCCCATGTGCTTTTAATTTCTGCATCGCACTTAAATTGAATGGTTTGATGAATTAATTTACCTAAGACCTAGACCCGGTCATTGCAACGAGAAGGGATTTCATCACCCGACTCACTCGCTTATCCATTGTGTGCTACCCTAGCTGTCATTAAATTTAAAATCAATCAACTAGCTAGCCCCGTAGGAACTAATTTTTGCAACAGGCGATCACAAAGATAAATTCCGAGAATTTTGTTGCCCGCAGACTTCATTAAAATTTGACTACCCTTTTCACTAATTTTGAAGATAATAATTGGCTACGTGCTCGTTCGGATTTTTCTTGACTCGTGTGTGTCCAATTCCATTCTTTAGGTAGTCGATTTTAGTTAGTTCGACCAAATCAAGAGTCTAATTTTTCCCATTTTTCGAAAAATATCAAAAATACATATATATATACATTTTTTAAATATTTCCGAAAAATACCAAAAATATTTCCCTTTTTTTAAAAATATTTTCAAAACTTCCAAAAAGATTTTCTTTTTTCCCCATATTTAAAATACCAAAAAGATTTTCCTTTTCTTATTTTCAAAAATCACAAAAAGATTTTCTTTTCTTTTGAAAAATATTTAAAAACCAAAAAAATATTCCTCTTGTCATGGCCGAAGAATGTCCTTTACGGGAATACTTTGGCCATTTCACATTCTCTCGAGGTTTGTTTGATGATAAGCCCAAATCGACCCTTGATTCATTAATTCGGGGCTTTAACTCTCAAACACCGATTGTTGATACTTGTGTGTCGTCTACGCTCACATGTCCTACTCCACCGCCTCCGGTGACGAGTATCAACCCATCACATGCTTCGCCGTGCACATACTGCTTTCTTAGCGATCACTTGTCCCATGAGTGTCCATTTATATTCTCTCGATCTGAATCCACCTTGGAACATGTGTATCCCTATGACACTGTTTTGGACCCACCTGTAATACCCCGTATTTTCATGGCTTTTAAATTTAAGGATTTATTAAATTTAATTGAGATAAATTAATTTAATTTTAATCCGAAATGTTGTTTTAAATATTTACTAGCGTGACAAGAGTTAGTAATTATTGGGAATATATTATTTTTTGCATATTACTGAATGATTATAGTAATATATGAGATTTATTTTTATAATATTGTCACGTGTGAATAAAATGACAATTGTGGAAATTTAAGTCGGGACGCGCCTATGTCTTGTCGGGACTAAATGTTGATTAATAAAAGTGAATCCCCTGGGTTCGCGAATGTTTGCTGGTCTGGGGTGCTTTTTCTTCCATTCAACACTTAGAATTTTTTTTTTGTTTTCTTTCCTTTCTTCCTTAGATTTTTCTTCAACTTCAACGGGTCATAACTCATCAACCGTAGCTCGGATTTGGGTGCCATTTCTTCCAGTGTTCTCGTTGTTCCGAGTTATTCAACTTTCCAGTTGACTCCTCCTTCGGGATCTGGCTGAAAAATTACCAAAATGCCCTTGAATTTTCCTTCTTAGTTTTTCTTTCATTGTCTTGCTTTCTCTTTTGCGCTGCTTGCGTAATTAACCTGTAAAACCAATAAGAGAAGCACGAAACACGAAATACTTGCCAACGAAGATTAGTAGCATAAATGTGCGTCAAATACATATAGGTTACATCACTCGGGTTCACAAATGCACTGAAATTAGGGGAATAAATAAACGATATTTATGTCCAATCACGTAGTAAGTTGGAAAAACCCTTCGAATTAAAGTTAGAAACGAACCATTATACTTGATATATAATAATGGGAAAATAAGGATAAATGTTATGAATGTGGGTTATGGGATAAACCTAAATTGATATAATAAAAGTGGTATATTTATATGATTGTGTATGCATATACTATATACTTGAGAAAATCATGCCCGCGCTACTTGCTATCCCTGAGGTTCCGCTCTGGGACGATCTTATCTCGTGTGCCTTATGGGGGATATTGACTCGTACCCTAGAAGATAGAAATCCTAGGTACAGGCTATCGAATCGGTAGTCATGGTCCTAAGAGACGTGAGGGTATGTACTGACCTCTTGGACTTGGAAACTATGCTTCGCCTCAATATTGTTTCTGTATGTATTTATACAGTTCGAGAGTGATTCCGAACTTGTATTCCCTTTAGTACGATTGATACGGGGATTGGATAGCAGAGTATGCCCGCACCATAATTTTTATGTGGGGTGCTGTTAGTATATATATATTATACGAGTATTTAATATATATATATATATATATATATATATATATATATATATATATATATATATATATATGAACTTCTTAAATTTGGGAAACTGCCTATTGTGTTATTGTAAGTAAGACATGTGAAATGACTCAAATTGGAAATACTTGTTTTGAAAAGTATAATATGATATTGAAAAACTTTATGAATCAATAAAGTTAAAATGAGCGTTTTGTATTAAATGAAATTATCCTTTTAAGCCATGATGTTGTTAAATCATAAATCTTCAGAGTCACCTAAGATAAGTTAAATCCTTGGGGAAAGATAGTGTGATATATGATGAGATAAACCATTGGGAAGGTTAGTGCGATAGGAGTGCACATTAGAAGACAAGTGAGAATTTCTCAAGAGAGTGTCGCACTAATATGTTGTTGCATTAGCCTGTATCAATTTAAATACTTGCTAAACGAATTTTTAAATCATATACATTATCGGGCTCTGACCCGTTTCTATTCCTCTTTCTCTCTTGTATATATATGTATATATTACAGGTGCCCAGCCACATGGGCGTCTTGCATAGGGTCCTTTGGAAGGAACGAGCTGCAGCTTAGGTGGGAGTTGCAGGCCTGTTGTTTAGACGACTTCATCCATTTGATTCTACTCCTAGTTCAGTTTTATCCAGCAGGGGCATGTGTCTCCCTCTTTCTATTATTTAGTTGGTATTGTTAGAGATTGTAATTTTTACTTTCAGTACCTTTATTTCGGGATTTATTACTGTCAGGATGTTTTCCTTTAGTGTTGTAAATGTTGGGATTTATTATTGATGATTAAATTCGTGTATGTTCAATTCTATTTTTTTATTCTTAATGTGTGACTCTTAAAAATGTAAATGGTTAAAGGTTTTATAATTGGATTTAATAGAATGGAAATAATGTTTAAAATTGGTTTTGACACTTAGCTTAATTATTTAGGGTGTTTAATTGGAAAAGTTTTTTTTTATTAACGACAGTGATGCTGAGAATGAACCAACTGTTCACCTTGATTTTAATTTAATAAAGGAGTGATCGCCCGGTATTTAATTAGGCGGGGTGTCACAGGTGGTATCAGAGCATCAGGTTCTAGTGTCCTTTAGGATCTATATGGCTTATTATGCTTTCAGCGTTGCTTTGTTTGATATAGATCCCTATGTTTAGGATTGTCGATTCCTTTGACGAGACTTCGTTCTCCTGTTATAATGTGTAGACATTAGTGAATTCTAATTTCATTCGGATGTGTGCGTGTGCCGAGCGATGACGGATGTCAGAAGAGGACCGTTAAGCATACATCAGGAGGCAGGGCTCAGTTGAGATTATGAAATATATCCGAGGATGATGACCGTAGTCGAGGTCACCTCCATTATGGCACGAGAAGCCACGACTAGAAAGGCGACTAAGGTGCAGCAATGATTTTCAAATGTTGTTATAGTCAAATGAGGTGCGAGGGTAAACTTACCCAACGTATTACAAAAAAAAACGTGTAGAGACTATCAGTGGAAAATTTTAGAAACGCGAAAATTGTATGTGTTTACCAAAGGAGGTAAAGTATCCAAAGGCTTAAATATAGGACGGAGTGTGGCAAACTGAAAGTGAAAATTTAGGGAAAAATTTCTTGGCTTTCGGGACGAAATTATAATGGTTGGAGTCAACCACCAATTTTAGAAGTAGAATGCTATGCCTATAGGAGAACCTTAGGTACAGTGTTGACTGTATGTTCCTTCCTCAACTGTTCAGGATGAGAAGCAAACGTGGTTCTGAACTCATCGCAGGAGGGCATGACAGAAGTCCAATTGTGGATATAAATCCTAATCGTTAGCAAATTTTGTATCGAAAGATGTAGATACGAGTGGAGGAAATGACTCCAAGTGGGAGACCAACTCGTAATAATAGTGGATAATACTCGAGGAGGAAATTCTGATGGACGACCGATTCAGAGGTTGACAATGTCATATTTTGTCAATATAGATGATAATGCTTCTTTGTGGGGAAAGTTAAAGGAATCGAAGAATTTAGTCGAGAATGAGACTGAATACAACGGTGGTGGTGTAGCACCACAAAGGGATGTGGATATACATCAGGGGACCCATTTAAATGATTCGGATAGTTGAATTCTTATCGAGAGATGGTAAATCCAGTAAGTACTATTATAGATAGTAACAGGATCTTTATGGCCTAAAAAGCTAAGGGAACAACCGGGATGGCTAACAGGAATCGAGTTTACTAAAGTCCGAGAGAAGGACAATCCTAACTTGGTTAGTAGGACAGGTGATAAGTGAATTATGCGTTGGGGTATTTTTTTTATGCGGAGTGAAATCGCTCACGATAATATGTTCCAAAGTGAGAAAAAAGGGACAAGAATACGGTGCCTAGTAAAGGACGACGATTAAACTAGTTTTGTTTTGGTTTGGGCCGACGTGTTACGTTCGAAAACCATTTGTGCAGTCAAGACGATTGCCAGGATGGAAGTATAAGTTGTACCCTTAGAGGATGCGGTGTGTTTATGTGACACGAGCGAGTCACCATATTTTGTTCCTTGCTAGATTAGCATGTGAGACGAGCTTAATGCATATCATTATAAACGTTATTAAAATGTGAATATTTTTCCCTACTGTAGCGGGATTTTTCTTTAGTGCTATCCGCGGAGGATGAATGAGTATATTAACAGTATTTTATACTTTATTGAGGTTACTCGTTGTAGTGATGAGATACACGAGTATGATATTATCTTTGTTAAAATGTTATAGAAATGGGTAGTATGATAGTGGGCATTTATTGCAAGGCTATCGGAGTAGTTACATTAGTGCAACACGTTTTGTTTTGGCGAGGCTTTACCTGTAAGAAGGTTGGACTCGCACTTATATTATCTATCCTAGAGACTTCGGAGGAGATAGTGGGCTTGAGATATTCGATACCAATGTATGTATAGACTTTGTCAATATGATTCAGTATGTACCGAGATTTACCGTTGAGCGAAAAGACTTGACTCGGTATTATGTTTAGCACTCCGAACTTAGTGATAGGAAGAGTGCAGTGTTATATTTATCCTTAAGAGATGTGGGAGTTAAGAGTTATACCCCAAATGTTAGAAAAAGGAAATTTAGAGAATTTCGATCGTATGTATCCGAGGTTTATAGAATGTAATTACCATCAACCAATACGGGACGATAGTGAAATTGGTGAAACGTTCTTTGTTAAGCATAATTACGGGAGAAATTGTAACTTTTCTATCAAGGGATGGAATAAAGGGGTATATACTATGGACAGAGGACCTAACGGATTTCGATAACCGACAATGCTAGGTAGTAGTGTATCGGGGGGGTTCCTTGTTTGGATTTGGCTTTGCGAGACATCCCACGCATGAAACTTAGCGTAAGGTTGGAAATAGAGAGACGTTTGGTCACTATTCCATGAGTTCGGTACCCTGGTCGAAATGGGATCAAGTAATTATGTATGTAAGTTGGAAGTTGAATTTAGTTTTAAGGTCATTGGAGCCGGATTTTTGTGGTAGGAAATCATTGAAAGTTATCCCCACGAGTTGAGGGGTGGAATGATGATAAGGAGAATTTAAGAATTTTGATTTCTAGGGTGACTGAGAGTACCCAAATGTCATAATCGCGTACAGAACACAAGGTGAATAAAGAGTTGGAATAATTTTTAGCATGGATTATCTAGAAAGAACTTTATTATACAAAAGAGATGACTTGTAATTATTTTAATGAATAAAGCGTTTGTGATTTATTTTGGTTGATATACATATTTGGGAAAATTGTTGAACTTATCTGAAAAAGGTTGAGATTCGTTATTTGTCTTTTATCGTCATGGAATTTGAATGCCCTATTCCTTCTATTTCGTTGAAATTATTTCGTTCTACAGATGAGTAGCACGCCATTCACTCTCCTAGGGTGGTCGGGGTGTTGCAAAAATGTGGGCATCTTGGTTAACTGCAGTTAAAATCGTCCGAGTCGGAGGGACGTGGTTATGGATGTGTGTCATACATGTTTGTGGGACTAGTTCAACGAAGTGGAAGTGATAGAATGGATTAAACGTCACATGAGGGGCGATAATCCATACATAGGTGTGCAATTAGAATAGCACACCCTAATTTGAATTGGAAGACTGTGGGAAGCAATTTAAAAAGAGTATTCCTTGAATGGAGCAGAATTAAATTGTTATGAAGCACACCCGGAGCGGAGTTGTTATTAGTCAAGTGTGAGAGCGACTTGCGCATACAAAGAGTAATGATGTTAGTATAGTATAAGAGATCCAGAAGTGCGCTTCGTAGAGAGAAGAGCACGGGTCGGAACTTTCGGCATACTCCAAGGAAGGAAGGGGAGTATTATGTGTCACTTACTGTGAGACATTTCAAGGGAAGAATCGATGTTTAGCGAGACGTAGTGAGCAGTCTCTACATGCACTGCCGATAGGTAAGGTTTGGTTGAAAGAGGAGAATCAACCAAAGAATTTTGAGTTTATCGAAAATTCCTGAAATTGGAAGAGGTTGGTAAAGTCGGTAAAGTTCTTGGATGGGTTGCCATCCTCAAAACAAGATCAAGGGTTTATCCCAAACATGTGAATTAAGTCGCCGAGAAGGAAGTGATTGATATTCCTTTGGTCTGGCTTACAATATTAACTAGTATGCCCCAGACTTCCTTTGAAAGGAAGGATCGCGCCAGTGCATGGTCCGGCGCAGTATAAATTTCTGAATCAGGATGAGATTGGTGAATCCCACCTTTGATATGGGATTTCAGGAACCAGCGGAGATAAGATTTCATTTCGATTAGGATGTATCACCCTTAGCCAAGGAATAAGCGCATGGTGATTAAAGATTAGTGGAGCCACGTGAAGGAGATTTTGGAATCTTGGTACAATGATTTCTAGAATGCTCTGTAGAAGCACTCGTACCTGTTTGTCGCGTACGAGGTACTTGTTAAGGTTTTGTTATGGAAGAACCTCGACTATTCTCCTTCCGTATGTTTAGAGGAGAGTAGATAATTAGAATTTTTGGATCGGTCGAGAAAATATCCGATAACTATGGTGGAATTCCACGACTGTTTTAGGCAGTCAAGAGTGGTCAAATGTTCGTATGATCTTCTCAGAATGGGAATTTTGTGTATGAATAAATCCGAGTAGTTGTCATGTAGTGAGGTGCGGCCTCCTAATGATAGTGAGATAATGGAATTTATATCGTATAGACGTAACCTATTCAAATGTTGTCAATTAGGAGTGCAATGTGAAGTGTCTCCAGTGAGAATGTAAAACAATGTTGCTGTGAGGAAAAAGCTATAGTAATTGAGCGCCGTACTATGTAGATAGTTTGCGTACTGACAAGGATATCCAGAATTGTGCTACCTGGTAGGCCTTATTTTCCGAATTTCGGGGCGAAATTCCGTTATTAGGGGGGAAGTATGTAATACCCCGTATTTTCATGGCTGTTAAATTTAAGGATTTATTAAATTTAATTGAGATAAATTAATTTAATTTTAATCCGAAATGTTGTTTTAAATATTTACTAGCGTGACAAGAGTTAGTAATTATTGAGAATATATTATTTGTTGCATATTTCTGAATGAGTATAGTAATATATGAGATTTATTTTTATAATATTGTCACGTGTGAATAAAATGACAATTGTGGAAATTTAAGTCGGGACGCGCCTGTGTCTTGTTGGGACTAAATGTTGATTAATAAAAGTGAATAGTTTATAGGTTGTTCGTATGGTCATTTTGAGTGTTCCAACCCGTTCGGAAGGGTCGAGATAGTCAGAAAAGTGTACCCGGGGGTTTATTTTGGGTCTCGGGGCATTTTTAGGCCTAATTAGTACCCCGGGAGGGCATTTTGGACATTTCACTTTTTTGGGTAATTAAACCCACGAAAATTAAAGGGGTTATATCAGATGTCTAGGTTATCATCTAGGGTTAGAAAACTCAAAAATCTAGAACGGCCATTGGAGAAGAGAGGAGAGAGCTCTCAAGGCAATCCAAGGCTCAAAACCCATCCGTTTGCACCGCCGTCACCGCCAACGCGTAGATCGCGAGACGGGGAACGTAACCACACCAAATTCAACACCGAACTAGATTTCTGAAAATCCCAGGCAAGTGTTTATCTTGCTTATTTCGTTGATGCATCTTTCATATTGGTTTAGGAATGATTAGGATGAATTGTATGGAAGAAAAACCCATTTTGAGATAGGAAATTGCATGTAGTGATGACTTAAATGATTCTGGAAACCTTTTGTGATGTAGAGGATTAAACCACGAAATTTTGATGTTGTATAAGAAGGAAACCTTAGAGCCAATCAGAATAAAAGATGCAAATTCGCGCATCAGGCCCCTCGAACCGGTTCGCATGTACCCCAAACCGGTTCTCCCCCCAAACCGGTTCGCCCCTGGGTTCGCGAATGTTTGCTGGTCTGGGGTGCTTTTTCTTCCTTTCAACACTTAGAATTTTTTTTTTGTTTTCTTTCCTTTCTTCCTTGGATTTTTCAGCAACTTCAACGGGTCATAACTCATCAACCGTAGCTCGGATTTGGGTGCCGTTTCTTCCAGTGTTCTCGTTCTTTCGAGCTCTTCAACTTTCCAGTTGACTCCTCCTTCGGGATCTGGCTGAAAAATTACCAAAATGCCCTTGAACTTGCCTTCTTAGCTTTTCTTTCATTGTCTCGCTTTCTCTTTTGCGCTGCTTGCGTAATTAACCTGTAAAACCAATAAGAGAAGCACGAAACACGAAATACTTGCCAACGAAGATTAGTAGCATAAATGTGCATCAAATCCATATAGATTACATCACTCGGGTTCACAAATGCATTTAAATTAGGGGAATAAATATACAATATTTATGTCCAATCACGTAGTAAGTTGGAAAAACCCTTCGAATTAAAGTTAGGAACGAACCATTATACTTTATATATAATAATGGGAAAATAAGGATAAATGTTGTGAATGTGGGTTATGGGATAAACCTAAATTGATATAATAAAAGTGGTATATTTATATGATTGTGTATGCATATACTATATACTTGTGAAAATCATGCCCGCGCTACTTGCTATCCCTGAGGTACCGCGCTGGGACGATCTTATCTCGTCTGCCTTATGGGGGATATTGACTCGTACCCTAGAAGATAGAAATCCTAGGTACAGGCTATCGAATCGGTAGTCATGGTCCTAAGAGACGTGAGGGTATGTACTGACCTCTTGGACTTGGAAACTATGCTTCGCCTCAATATTGTTTGTGTATGTATTTATACAGTTCGAGAGTGATTCCGAACTTGTATTCCTTTTAGTACGATTGATACGGGGATTGGATAGCAGAGTATGCCCCTACCATAATTTTTATGTGGGGTGCTGTTAGTATATATATATATATATATATATATGAACTTCTGAAATTTGGGAAACTGCCTACTGTGTTATGGTAAGTAAGACATGTGAAATGACTCAAATTGGAAATACTTGTTTTGAATAGTATAATATGATATTAACTTTATGAATCAATAAAGTTAAAATGAGCATTTTGTATTAAATGAAATTATCCTTTTAAGCCATGATGTTGTTAAATCATAAATCTTGAGAGTCACCTAAGATAAGTTAAATCCTTGGGGAAAGATAGTGTGATATATGATGAGATAAACCATTGGGAAGGTTAGTGCGATAGGAGTGCACATTAGAAGACAAGTGAGAATTTCTGAAGAGAGTGTCGCACTAATATGTTGTTGCATTCGCCTGTATCAATTTAAATACTTGCTAAACTAATTTTTAAATCATATACACTATCAGGCTCTGACCCGTTTCTATTCCTCTTTCTCTCTTGTATATATATGTATATATTACAGGTGCCCAGCCACAGGGGCGTCTTGCATAGGGTCCTTTGGCAGGAACGAGCTGCAGCTTAGGTGGGAGTTGCAGGCCTGTTGTTTAGACGACTTCATCCATTTGATTCTAATCCTAGTTCAGTTTTATCCAGCAGGGGCATGTGTCGCCCTCTTTCTATTATTTAGTTGCTATTGTTAGAGATTGTAATTTTTACTTTCAGTACCTTTATTTCGGGATTTATTACTGTCAGGATGTTTTCCTTTAGTGTTGTAAATGTTGGGATTTATTATTGATGATTAAATTCGTGTATGTTCAATTCTATTTTTTTATTCTTAATATGTGACTCTTAAAAATGTAAATGGTTAAAGGTTTTATAATTGGATTTAATAGAATGGAAATAATGTTTAAAATTGGTTTTGACACTTAGCTTAATTATTTAGGGTGTTTAATTGGAAAAGTTTTTTTTTATTAACGACAGTGATGCTGAGAATGAACCAACTGTTCACCTTGATTTTAATTTAATAAAGGAGTGATCGCCCGATATTTAATTAAGCGGGGTGTCACACCACCCTCGACGTATTGTCATGACATATCTAATGTGAATGGGTATGAGTAACCGAGCTATTCATGGAGGCCTGATCATCCTTCCATGCAATACGAATCCCAACGCCATGTTGGGGATCCTTACGATTTCCAATAGTCATCATCTCCACCTTGTGCACCTCATACCTATCAGTCCCCTTCATATGCTCCTCATGTTGATCACACTTTTGTCCTTCACGGAGATGCTTCTCCCATGAATGCTACACCTGACCCTGCTCCACATACTTCATATGAGTATTCTCCGCATCCTAGTGTTTCTAGCGCATTGTGTCCACCTCTACCACCGCCGCCACCCGCCGCCACTTCACCACCACCTTGTACATCCGCTCTCGAAAGTCTTTTGCACAAGTTCGCTCACACTCTTCAATCTCAAACTGAATCACTTCAAAGGCTTGAACAACGATTATATGACTTTGAGTGTGCGAACAAGACGGATTCCACCCCAAGTCGACCCTTTATTCCACCTACGTGGGATGAGGATGTGTCGTCTTGTGCTACGGCTTTTGAGTGTGACTGTAATACCTCGTAATTTTAATGACTTTTAAAATGGGTTATATTTTAAATAAATGGATTAATTGGATTTTATTATTAATTAATTCATTTAGGTTTTATCCGGACTGTGGATATGAATATGGATGGTTCTGAATATTACTTAAAGATATTTAGGTAATATATGAATGTGATGTCATTGATATGACTGTATGATATAAATTCGGTTATTTATATTTTTAGTCAGACGCGGTATGGGACGTGTCGGGACTAGTTTATTAAATTCAAAAGGAAATTTATTTTCTATCGATCTAATAGTCATTTTGACTGCGTCGTTGCGTCCAGAAGGTTCGAAATAGTCAGAAAAGTCTATTTGGATGTCAATTTTGAGTCTCGGGTCATTTGGGAATGAGTAGACTACCCGAAAGGGTATTTTGGTCATTTTTCTAGGGGGATGAATAGTGTTTCGGATTTGGAACTATTATAAGTATTGATAGATTAAGTGAATGGGAGTTATTCATCTCCTCTTCACAAATAAGAGCAGCCATCTTCCTAGAGAGAGTGTGAGAGTGCTTGGGAAAGGAAAAGTCACTTGGGAAGGAGAAGAACAAGAACCAAGGTTCACCACCACCAACCACCACCGGAGTTTGACCGGAGAAGGGACAACCAACTGAGATAAACTACACCAAAGGATCATACCTACACTAAAGGCAAGTGTTTAATAATGGCAAATTCAGTTTGTATATTGTCCATGTTAGAATAATATGAAAAGAGAAGATTATTATTGTTTGGAAGAAATAATGGAGTATTAAATGGATTTCTGGAAAATTGAAATGATATAGGAATTTAACTCATGTGTTAGGATGATAATAATCCACGAATTAGTCATGAATCTGTTGAAGAAATGATGGAAACCATTGTTATGTTCTTGAAGAGGTTATGTTAATAAATTTCTGGGAATAAGGAGATAAACATGCTTTTTAATCCAATCCTTTGATGATTCTAGGATGTTTAGAGTATTGGAAATCGTTCATATATGTTGATATATCATGAAGTAAAGTTTATAAGTCATTTAAGATGTTTAGATGAAGGTTTAAATGATCAAAAGTTGTTAAACCCGTAGTTGCAGAAAATGCAGAAAATGCAGGCCTGGACCAGAGGGATCGATCGATCGACCCCTGCCTTCGATCGATCGACCTCCCTAGTTTAGGTAAAGTTGTTTCTTTTTAAATGATGATTCTTATCCCAAACCTTTTATGGATATTTGGTGATTATTATTTGGAGATTATGGGACCTAGAAAATATCAGTAAACCCTTGATAATAGTTGAATTAAATTTGATTTGGATTCGAGTGATTTACATGTTGGAAATTATATTGAATGTAATTTCCGTTGCTAGATTCATTTGTTAAAATCTAAATGGTGATGCATGAGGTTTTAAGATAGGACCAGTAGGGGGATTTTATATAACACCTGGGTATCCTTAAGTTTACAAGAGGGTTTAATCCTAAGTGTAAGAATATGTGTTTATAAGAGATTTGAAACTATCGGTTTTAACCGTAATTAAAAAGGAGAACTAAACTCGTAGTAGTTCGGGAGAAATAATGTTATGGACCAGTAGGATATTAGTGACTTCTTACTAAATATATGTTGAGGAAAATCTCATTTAAATCTTGTACATTGAGAGAGGGTAGCCTTAGGGTATGAGGTTATCCCAATCACGTATTTAAAGTTGACAAACCTCCTCGCTCGACAAAGTTAAGTAGTAGTGTAATGGAGGGATTCCTTGTTTGGATTTCTCTTTACGAGACGCTCCGCGCATGAACCTTAACGACGTCGGGAGTGGAGTGATGTTAGGATACGAGAATAATTATATTATAAGAGCGTAGTGGTATGGCTCCTAGATAGAAATGGGAGTTTGGAACACATTTGGTTGAAAGAGGTTATGAGGTTATCCCGATCGCATAGTTTAAAATTTTTGGACCTCCTCGATCGACAAAGTTAAGTAGTAGTGTATTGGAGGGGTTCCTTGTTTGGATTTCTCTTTGCGAGACGTTCCGCGCATGAACCTTAACGACGTCGGTAGTGGAGAGATGTTATAGGATGCGAGGATAATTAAATTATGAAGTAAAGATATGATATTTTAATACGTGGAATTTAAAAGAGATATAATGTTACGTATGGGGAATATCTTAGGGTAGTGATAATTACCTTATTGATATTATATTATAGGTATGATAATACCTATTTGATTGATTGATGATTATGTGTATGACATACCTAGCTTACTTGCTATCGGTGGGAGGTTTACGCGTGAGGGCAGTCATATCCTGATGAATCCATGGGATCTTTGATTTGTCGCTCGAGAACATAGGTCTATGAAATACTTATCGGGGAGTTGATAAGTTCGCTGACTGTGGGTACGTAGGTATGTGCGTGACCCATGGATACGAGAACTATGTTCGCCTCCAATTTGTTTGTTGTTTGTGGTTCGTGGAATCTTACCGAACCTGTAGTCCCCTATTCAGCGACATGCGATGATGGGACATGATAGCAGAGTAATGTATTGCACCACAGCTGTGACTCGGGGTGCTGTATTATATATGAATATATATATAATGGATTAAATAGTTACATAATTATATATTGTGTTTATATCTATCTACGTTGATAATTGTAGATCGGTGAATAGAGAAAGACAATGGAATTAAGTTAATGAATGTTTATTCTTAAAGAATTGAAAAGCTTGACTCATGTTAATGAGAAACGATTTATATTATTGAATAATGACTCATGTTAATGAGAAACGATTTATATTATTGAGTAATGACTCATGTTAATGAGAAACGATTTATATTAATGAATAATGACTCATGTTAATGAGAAACGATTTATATTAATGAATAATGATTCATGTTAATGAGAGACTAAATCATAATGGAGAAATATAGATATGAATAATAATGTGACGTATGGTATGGGACATACGGGGATTATGATATGGGAATGGAATTTTAATATGGAGACTAGAAAAGAGGAACCATTAACTAGGAGGTTAATAGTAAACGTTAAGTGTGCACTCTAGTTGAGAGGTGAGAATAGCAAGTGAGAGTTGGATCTAACATGTACATAATAAATGCTTTATTGCACTTGTTAAATACTTGCTGTTTTATAAATACTCTACACATTCGGGCTCTGACCCGTTTCCTTGCATATTTTCTCTTCTATTGTATCTCTATATCAGGTGTCCAGCAACAGGGACGCCAACCATAGTTGATTATGACGAGCTATGGGGCTATGGAAGTATTGTTTAGACGCTTATCATCTTTTGATTCACAGTATTCTTAGTTAGGGCATGTCGCCCAAAGGATTCAGTTATCTTTTCTATTGAGGTCAAATTCTATTGTATTCGGGACTTTTTAATTCATTTAACATTGTTGAGATTATTGTTAAGGATTTATATTATTTGGGAATGTTTATTCCAGTTGCACTTAAATTCTTTTGAGTTATTTATTTAGTGATCTGTGTTGTAGAATAAAATGTGTTGTGTTATTCTTAAATTGAAAAAGGGATTTTGTTAAATTAAAATTTGGAAAGTTTTTAACACCAGCTTAATTGGGTATTGGGTGAGTTGTAAATGTTTTTGACAGTGATGCTAAGAATGAGCCAACTGTATATTCTGTTTTAATTTGGTATGGGACTGGCCACCCGATATTTAATTAGGCGGGGTGTTACAGTGACCAACCCTATCTTCCTGAGAATCTCGACATTGAGACCACTCCATGGTCCGGGCCCCAAATTGACATTTGTGTTGACGTATCCCTTGATTGTGAGACTGATCCCACACAGCCTTATCCTTTCCAACCAACCATTAAGCTTCACCTCTCCCCTACCACCGAATCCATACTTATGCCCGAGTCTACACCTATTGAGCCCACTGTGTGTGTTCCCGAGGAACCACTTCATCCCAGGTTAGCTCCGGCTGCGAGTGCTACCCACTGTCCTGGGATTGAATTCTAGATGATTTCTACCTCTCTTAATATGGATCCTACCCCATTATATTTGGCTCCTCTTGAGTCGACTATTGATGTAGATTCATCTATCTCGGATCTTACAACCTCGTTAGACCCTTTCACCACCTCGGATGGTGACATAATAGAGGCTAAGTTGATCACTCCCTCATCTATTTCCACACTTCCTCCTGCAAGTGACCTTGAGGATCACTCCGCGCCTCGTGCAGAGTGCGTATCTCCCACCCTTGAGTTAGATCATCTTCCCCCACCCGATCCACCCATTGTCCCTTCCACCCCACCACTTGGTTTGGACCTTGTTATTGCACCTCACCTGTTCCCATCTACGTATTTAGGTCCTCACCTACATCCATCCTCCACCTTATTGCTCCACGATCCTATTTGTGCACATTTCCTCGACCCCACCATCTATGAGAGTATTTGTGCTACTCTCCCCAAACGTGATACCGAGCTTGTTACTTTATGCACACCACTTCCTTGTAGTGTTGATTTTTTCCATCGACAGCTCCCTGGTGTGTCACGACGCGACCATTATCACCGTCCATTTATATAACGGTCGCGCGCTTTCTATGAGGCTCTCCCCATCACTATTCCTAAGCCATTTTGCCTCCCCCACCAAATTGAGCCCCATTCTTATAGGTCCCTTGTTGCCCTCACCTTTCGGCTCAATAAGGCCCGAGATCGGCGCCTCTTCCCCCTCTCCCTTACCCTTCACCTTAACCTCCTACCCACCCACCCACCCCTGGTCCACAGATGCTTTGCATCGAGTGATGCACTTTGCAATACAAGTGCATTGACCTATTTTCTCCTTTATCCAGCAAGACTGACGATTCAGTCTTGTTTGGGGGTGATTTTCATCACCCAATTTTTCTGTCGCCCCCCTCTTTCACAGATCTTATCTTTTGGGTGAGAATGGTTCGGTCTGGCTGAAGACGTTAAACATAGCGCTACCGGGAGGCAGCCCATCGTTCATTGTTTCTGAGTATGAGTCTTATCTTGTTTGGGGGTGGTGTTTCACACCACCCAATGATTTCCACACGCTTTATAGACTTGTACATATTTTTGTATCACATCCGTTCTTCAGGTTTCATTTATCCTCCAAAATACGGTACATTTCACTAGTGGTTCGTTATGGTAATATCTTTCCTCCCTTGTGCTTTTATTTTTATATATGGTTTTAAACATCAAGCACGAGGTTCTCTTTTGTTTAGGGGTGGAAAATTTATCAAAATCGTACCTCTTTTGAAAATTTTCAGAAACAAGTAATTTTAAACTTTTTGTGCAGTTAAAAATAATTTTTTATGACATGAATTGTCTATCATCCCTCTTTTAGAGATTTCAGAATACCAGTGTTCAACCCTAAAATTATACTTTTTACAAATAAATTAATTAATACCTATTTAAGCGTATTTGCACTATGAATTCTTAAACTCCGCAATTTGCACTGTCACTTTTACAATCAAAAGTTGAAGAGTAACTATATTCTCAAGAAAGCCTTAAAAGATTACTAGTGGCGACTTAAACCCGTTAGATTTGAGCTTTTCACCTTTTTAAGGGTTTTTACGTATCTCCGAGTCACAAGTTGACTCAACTTCCTTTGGGTATCACATTTAGTCGTTGCATGATCTCATTATTTTTTCAAATTTGGCTTAATCACTGAGAATGACATTACTTTCGAGTTGTAAGAAACATGTGTCTTGTAGTTTGTCCCGAGCACTAAACTAATTTTTTCCATACACGTACCATTTTCCCTATCACATTATCATTCACCCATTATCATTTTCCATATTACCCTTATCCATATTCCCAAATACCATCCATCATTGCCGTCGTTTTTGAGAAAAAGAGTGTTTGAAATTTTTCATGTAAATTGTCTTCATTTGTGCTGTGAAAAGAAAAATGTATCGCAATATAAAAAAATAAAATAAAATAAATAAATAAAAAAATATAAAAAAATAGAAAAGAAGAAAAAGAAAGCATGCGATCATAAATTCAAAAGATGAAGACATTAGTTATTCAAAGTGTGTAACACCCTTCTCAAAAACCCCATCATTCATCTTCTTCATTTTCCCCTCATACCCTTCATAAACCCCATTTTTCACCCTTGGTAAAGTGTTCGGGCAAACGAGAAGATTATATGGTGAATAGCTCGATATTCTCGACATAGTGGTTAGAATTCGTTCATGAGATAAAATTTCTTTCATGTATCCGTTCTTTTTTATAAAGTGTGTGAGACGTTTGACATTGCTTACATTTACTAACATCCTCACACACTAGAGAGATACACTTACCCAATTCTCAGAGAGTTCGATTCAGAGAGATATATCCAGTGAGAATTGAAGTCAAAGCGTTGATTCTATAAAGGCAATCTAGGAATTACTCTAATGATACTTAAGATTATTTCACACTACACATGTTGAGTTTTAGAAGGATTACGCTTTTGGAATTAAGAAATTTATATCTTATTTTGATAGTTGAATACGGTGTTCCTTGATGTCCTTTTAAAGTTGGGTTGTATAGCGTTTCATCATCTACTCAGATACTGCATTTAAATAAGTTTTTGAATTTTGTGGGTACATTCACTGCAAACCCTCACGAGACACCACTCGTCATGTAGGGCAACCTATAGGTTTAATAGCTTATTGCACATGCTAAGTGCAATCGATAGTGCCTGCGAAAGTGGCACACTTTTGGCTACTTATCTCTATTTTCTCTCTAATTTTTGCTCGAGGACTAGCAATGTTCTGTTTGGGAGTGGTGTGATAAGCACCCAAAAGTGTCTATTTTATACCCCGAATAGATGCATTTTAGTTGCTCGTTTTTAATAAAAATGACCTTATGTTTGTATTTATTTATTTCGTAGGTCAATACGCAGTTACGGTACAAATAATGCTAAATCAATGTAATTGCAACTCAATAGCGGTCAAAAGCATGTATCGAAGAAATCAAGGAGATCGCGAAGTCAGACTCCTCATTGAGCTTGCCCGATGTGTTCCGATATCCCGAACCGTGTCCCGAAACCCTAACCTAATCCTACACCGAGCCCAGACCATTTCACGAGTCCCGTGTGTGTTGAGTTTGTATGTTTTTTTTATATTTTCTTAGATTTTTAGTTTGAGTCGTTTTATTTTTAGGATTTATTTTAGAATTATTTAGGATTTTTAGAATTTATTTGCATATTTCCTATTTTATTTTTATTAGTGTATTTTTATTTTTATTTTGATTTTTATTTTTATTAGTTATTAGTTTTTATTTTATTTTATTTTATTTTATTAGGATTTCATTAGTTTTTATTTATTTTTTAGATTTTACATTTTTAGGAATTTAATTTTTTAGTTTTATTAGATTTCATTTTATATATGTATATTTTTTATTTTATTTTAAGTTTAATTTTATTAGGATTATAATTTTTTTAGTTTTCATAGAGTTTTATTTTATTTCTTTTTTTTTATTAGTTTGAGATGTTAGTTTTTAGTTTTATTAGATTTTAAAATTTTATTTTATTTAGTTTTAGTTATATTTTTTAGTGGTGTAAATTTTTAGAGTCTAAATTAAACAGACTCATACACCTAAACACACCCAACCAACCCCCTTACCCTCTGCCCGATTCGGCGCCGCCCCCTGTCGGCGATGAAGCCTCCGATCGCGCGCCCCTCCCGTCCACCACCGAGACCCATTTTCGGCTCAACTGAACTGACACAGCCTGGTCCCAACCCCAAACCAGCGGCGGCCTGAACCAAAACCGCCCCCAACCCGGATCCAAAACCATCTCCTCCATCTCCAAAACGCAACCCGAATTCCATACCCGTGTCAAACCCGAAAACCTCCAAACCTCAACCCGATACGGGTATACCCAAATCCAAACTAAGTAACGTCCTGCCATATTCGAATCTTCAACCAAAATCCCAACAATCTCGGAATCCATTCCTTAGCCAATTCAAATCCTCTAAAATATCTCTCCAAATAAGCATTATGGGCTACAAAAAAATGAAGGGAACTCTCATATAAAAGAAGACTCTCATCAGGCAACAAAAAGGAGATACATAGGGAGAGAAAATGAGACTGTATATTATATACAGTTTAGGGTCATAAAAAAATTCCCAAAAAATTAGTTTAGTGTTAGAATAAATTTTTAGGTTTGTTTTTTATTCTTTTTGGTGTGATCAAGTGCTGGATTTGTGAAAACATTGGGACACACGTGTATGAACGCGATTCAAGGAATCAATTCAAAGGAAGACTTTTGTGTATTGTATTTCTTGGTCTACTTTTTAATTTATTGTTCCATGTTTGTGGTTGCGATTAATTGTTTCACTATGCTTGTCTAACCACCCCGTTCAAGGGGTGGGATGCACTGCGTATGATGTTACTTTAATTAATTGGTTTCTTTAATTTTATATTTCTAGGTAAATTAATTTTAATTGTCGCCAATTAATTTATGTAACGAGAGTTAGTAAATTAATTGAACGAATTGATGTTTGAATTTAGGAATCAAACTAGAGATAGGTTTTTTCGATATTTGAATATTAATTCGGTATTGAAATTTGAGGATTAATATTGTTTTCGTTAAACTGATCCTAGTGGGTAATTTTCTGAAAATAGTATAAGTCCTAATTTTTCATTGTGTGACATTTTTAAATTAATTTTCTGAAAAAGATTTTATTAAATTTATAATTTTAACGAGAGTTAAATTATCAATTTAATATTATCTCAAAATATTTCAAAATTAATAAATTGAGAATTTAAAATAACTGAAGATGCAGTGTAATCCCATCTCTTGACATTTTCACATATTTCACACTCGATTGCACATTCTTTTTCATTATTTAGTCATTTTATAATTTTTAGCATTTGTTAGTTAATTTTTCCTTTGAAATTGTTTTTAAAAATAAAAAAAATTAAAAAAATATTTTAAGAAAAAAAATTGGAATTGCACGTTTTCACATTAATTGTTTCACCTTGAAAGTTGAATTGATACCCGTACTTACCGCAATACGAGTTATTTTTAGACAAGTTTTGTAGGTACTCAAGGGAATTTTGAGAGTGGATTTTGCAACAACGACCGTACATACGCAGAAAGCTTATTATCACTCGTCGAGAAATCTCTCTAGTCGATCTAGCACCCCGATGTTCTGGGTGCTGGTCCATTTCTCTTTGATCCAAATGTCATATATCCTTATCACCTCGAGCTACACTCCTATAACGACAAGCTGGTCACTGTTGCTCGAGCAAGTCATCATCCGACTCGTGCTTCTCACTTCTCTGGGATCCGCATTTGGGGCTCCTTCCTCGGCTGCGAGACTTGCTCGCCTCAGGTCTATGAGTGCGGTATGGATGTCGCCTAGTGCTGCGATGGAGTTCTTTCTCCATCCTCTCTAATATCCTTTTGAGGTGAGCATTCTCAACCTCTTGCTTGCGGGCGGCCTCTCCTTGCTCTTGGAGCCTTACCTCATAGGCATCGATCAACCTAGAGATTTGTGTGGACTTCGCTGGTCCCTGACTTTCCTCTGAGGTTTGCCTCTCTGGGCAAGCCCTCTTATCTGAACACCGAACTTCAGATCTCATCCTGCGAGGGGCAGGCTGTTCTTGGATATCCCCTGCCTGAGGGGCATTGCTACTGTGACCAGACATTCGATCTTCTTTGTTGGTGAGGGCTTTCTTAAGGAAGATAAATGTTTCCCATAGATGACGCCAATTATCGTGACAATTATGGTCAACACAAGTTAACAAGAAAAGATAATCACTAAAGCAAAAAAGAATGTAAAGAATTCCAATCACACAACAGAGTATGCACGTGGTTCAGCAAGAATGCCTACGTCCACGGTGGTACTCTCAGTGTTTATTTCTCTATACTCTGGGGAGTGTTTTATAGAAAAATACAATGCATGCCTTTTTCCCCAGGCCTAGGGTTTGTTATATACATCTCTGTCTTTGGGGAGTAGGGATGTTAGACTTCCCCATGTCAATCTATCTTCCTAGAATATCTCCTTGCGAGATTTTAGGAATAGACTAAGTCGTAAATGATTTTGGTTAAGATGCAAAGTTCCCAGACTTTGGGTCGTTTCTACTGGGCTACTCGTTTGGGCTCGTGGTGATAAATCGAGGTACCCACACTTTGGATGTTGTTTGGGGGTTGTTTTGGTTTTTCACCCTCTAGCGGCATGTTTTAAGCCAAAATCTAGGATTTGCAAATTTTTGTCGGAGTCCCTGAACTACTAGGTTAATATCTACGAGTTACGTTGATCCCATACGACGTGTTTATGCCTCCAATGGAGACGTTTGGGGGTTGTTTTGGGTTTTCACCCTCTAACGACTTGTTTTAAGCTTAAGTCTACATTTTTGTAAAGTATCAAAGTATTCTCAAACATGGGGTCCCCTAACTATGCGGTCAGTTCTTACATATTACATTGGTTCCATGCAAGGTGTTCATGCCTCTTAAGGGGCCGCTTGGGACTATTTTGCATTTTCACCCTCAAACGACATGTTTTAATTCTAAGTCTAGATTTTTACAAATTATCGTGGTATTCTCAAATCAGGATTCCTATGACTAGGTGACCAGTTCTACGAGTAAAAATGGTCCCATGTTGGTGTTTGTGCCAAATACGGGGTCATTTGATCTGTTTTGGTTTTCACCCTCTAATGACAAATTTTAAGCCTAAATCTACATTTTTTACAAATTATTGCCATACTCACAAACTGGGATTCCCGTGATTACATGGTCAGTCCCTACAAGTTACATTGGTACCCTACGAGGTGTTTGTGCATCGTACGAGGCCGTTTGTGGGTTGTTTTGGGTTTTCAACCTATAACGACATGTTTTAAGCCTAAGTTTATATTTTTACAAATTATCATCGTATTATCAAATAGGCAGTCCCATAATGATGCGATTAGTCCCTTTAAGTTATAGGGGTTCATTGCGAGGTGTTAGCGAGGTGTTCATACCTCTTACGGGGCAGTTTGGGGGCTATTTTTGGTTTTCACCCTCTAACGGTATGCTTTAAGCCTAAGTCTAGATTTTTACAAATTATCATTGTATTCTCAAAATGGGAGTCGAGTGACTACACAGTCCGTTCCTATATGTTACATTGGTCTCGTGTGAGGTGTTCGTGAATCTTACAGGGTCATTTGGGGTTTGTTTCGGGTTTTCACCCTCTAACGGCTTGTAGTAAGTCTAAGTCTATATTTTAAAAAAATATGATCGTATTCTCAAATCGAGAGTCCCATGACTATGCAGTCAGTTCAACGAGTTACATTGGCCCCATGCAATGTGTTAGTCAGGTGTTCATACCTCTTACAGGGCCGTTTGTGGCTATTTTGCATTTTCACCCTCTAATGGGAGATTTAAGCTTAGTCTATATTTTTGCAAATTATCATCGTATTCTAAAACCAGGAGTCCTGTGACTACACGATCAGTTCCTACATATTATATTGGTTACGAGCAAGGTGTTCATACATCTTAAATGTTGTTTTTGTGCTAATATCTATTTTCACCCTCTAATGGCATGTTTTAAGCCTGAGTTTATATTTTTGTAAATTATCATCGTATTCTTAAATTGGGAGTCTCGTGACTACATGATCAGTTCCATGGAGTTACATTGCTCTCGTGCGAGGTGACCATGTCTCTTACAGGGTTGTTTGGGGGCTATTTTGGATTTTCACCCTCTAATGGTGTCTTTTAAACTGAAGTCTAGATTTTTCAAATTATCACCGTATTCTAAAACTGGGAGTCCCATGACTACACGATCAGTTCCTACATTTTATATTAGTTTCGAGCGAGGTGGTCTTGCATCATACGGGGCCGTTATGGGTTTGTTTTGTATTTTCACCTTCTAACACCATGGTTTAATCCGAAGTCAATATTTTTTCAAATTATTATTGCATTCTCAAATCGGGAGTCTCGTGACTACAAGGTCAGTTCCTATGAGTTACATTAGTCCCGTTCGAGGTGTTCGTGGCTCTTACATGGCCATTTTATGTTGGTTTGAGTTTTCACCCTCTAACGACATATTTTAAGCCTAAGTCTAATTTTTTGAAAATTATCGTCAAATTGTCAAACTAGGAACCTCGTGACTACGTGGACATTTCCTACGAGTAACATTTGTCCTGTGATAGGTGTCCATGCCTTTTATGGGGTTAGGGGCCATTTTGGGCTTTCACCCTCTAATGGCATGTTTTAAGCCTAAGTCTTTATTTTTGAAAATTATCGTCGTATTATCAAACCGTGAGTCCCGTGACTATGCAGTCAGTTCCTACATGTTAATTGGTCTCGTGCGAGGTGTTTGTCCCTTTTATGGGGCCATTTTGGATTATCTTTAGTTTTCACCCTCTAATGGCATGTTTTAAGCCTAAGTATAGATTTTTGCAAATTATCGTAGTATCTCGTGACTACGAGAACAGTTCTTACAAGTTACATTGGTCCCGTACGAGGTGTCGTACCTCTTACTGGGCCGTTTAGGACTATTTTGTGTTTTCTCCCTTTAAAGGCATTAGTTTTAAGCCTAAGTCTATTTTTTATAAATTATTGTCATATTCTCAAACTCGAAGTCCCTTGACTATGCGATCAGTTCCTACGTGGTACATTAGTCCCGTGCCAGATGTCCGCGCCTGTCAAGGTATTGTTTGGGATGTTTTAGTTTTCACCCTCTAATGACATGATTTGAGCCTAAATATATATTTTTGCAAATTACCATCTGATTCTTAAATGGAGTGTCCCGTGTCCACACGATCAAGTCCTACATGTTACATTGGTCATGTGCGAGGTGTTTGAGCATCTCACGGGGCCGTTGAGGGATTGTTTGGGGTTTTAATCTAGTAATGGCATGTTTTAAGCCTAAGTTTATATTTTTGCAAATTAAAATCATATTATCAAACAAGGAGTTCCATGACTACGCGATCAGTTCTAATGAGTTACATTGGCCCTGTGCAACGTGTTCGTACCTCTTACGGGGCCGTTTGGGGACGGTTTAGGGTTTTAAACCTCTAACTATAGGTTTTAAGCCTAAGTCAAGATTTTTTACAAATTGTCATCGTATTCTCAAAATGGGAGTCTCGTGACTACATAGTCAGTTTCTACAAGCTACATTGTTCTCATGCGAGGTGTTCGTGCATCTTAAGGGGTCGTTTGGGTTTTTACCCTCTTACCACAAGTTTTAAGCCTAAGTCCATATTTTTGCAAATTATCATCATATTATCAAATCGAGAGTCCCATAACTTCATGGACAGTTCCTACGAGTTACATTAGTCTAATGCGAGGTGTTAGCGAGGTGTTCGTGCCTCTTACGGGGCCGTTTGGTGGTTGTTTTTGCTTTTCACCCTCTAACGAAATGTTTTAAGCCTAAGTGTAGATTTTTGCACATTTTCATCGTATTCTAAAATTGTGAGTCTTGTAATGACGTAGTTAGTTCCTACGTGTTACGCTGGTCCCGTATGAAATGTTCGTGCCTCTTTCAAGGTCGTTTGGTGCTTTATAGGGTTTTCACCCCCTAACGGCATATTTTAAGCCAAAGTCTATATTTTTGAAAATTTTCATCGTAGGCTGAAATTGGGAGTCCCTTGACTATGCGGTCAATTCCTTGGAGTCACATTGGTCCCATGGGAAGTGTTCGTGGCTCTGACGGTGCCGTTTGGGACTATTTTGGGTTTTCTCCCATTAAAGGCATATTTTTTAGCCTACGTCTAGATTTTTTCAAATTATCATTGTATTCTAAAACTAGGAGTCTCGTGACTACGCAGTGAGTTCCTACGAGTTAAGTTGGCCCTGTGTGAGGTTTTCATGCCTCTTAGAGGGTTGTTTGAGGGATATTTTGGATTTTCACCTTCTAAAAAGGCTTATTTTGTGACTACGTGGTGAGTTCATGCATGTTTTGTGACTACATGGTGAGTTCCTACGATTTATATTTTGTGAAGTGAATGTGCCTCTTACGAGGCCATTTGGGGGTTGTTTTGGGTTTTCACCCTCTATCGGCTTGTTTTAAGCCTAAACCTAGGACTTTATAAATTATCATCATATTTTCAAATCCAGAGTCCTGGAACTATGCGGTTAATTCCTATGAGTTACATTGATCTCGTGCGACGTGTTCGTCCTCTAACGAGGCCATTCGAGGACTGGTTTGGGTTTTCAACCTCTAAAAGCATGATTTATGCTTAAGTCTAGATTTTTACATATTATCAAATTATTCTCAAACATGGAGTCCCGTGACTGCTCTGTTAGTTCTTACGTATTACATTGGTCCCGTACGAGGTGTTTGCGCCTCTTACGAGGCCATTTGGGTTATTTTATATTTTCACCCTCTAACGACATATCTTATGTCTAAGTACAGATTTTTACAAATTATCATCGTATTCTCAAACTGGGAGTCCCATGACTATGCATTCGGTTCTACGAGTTACATCATTCCCGTGCGATGTGTTTGTGCCTCTTACGAGACCATTTGGGGGTTGTTTTGGGTTTTCTCCCTCTATCGGCATGTTTTAAGCCTAAGTCTAAGATTTTTGCCAATTATCGTCGTATTATCAAATCAGGAGTCCCGAATGAACGCGGTAAATTCCTACGAGTGACATTGATCTCGTGCAACGTGTTTATCCTCTAACGGGACTGTTTGGGGCTATTTTGGGTTTTCACCCTCTAACGGTATGTTTTAAGCGTAAGTCTAGAATTTTGAAAATTATCGTCATATCTTGTGACTACGTGGTCAGTTCCTATGGGTTACATTGGTCTCGTATGAGGTGTCCGTGCCTCTTACGAGGCTATTTAGGACTATTTTGGGATTTTTCCCATTAAAGGCATTATTTTTTAGCCTAAGTCTTGTGATAATGCGCAAATATTGCGTATTTCATCCTCCGAAACGACGCATTTTAGCCCTCTCGAGTATCTTACTCCCTATATTTATGCTCATCAACCAGAAAACCTCGGATTTCTACGACAACATGTTCTGCAGGGGTTAATTGAGCTTTTATAGGTATTTGGATGCTAAGTGTGAAGTTCGGAGGCGTTTCGCTCGATTTTCGTACATGATCGCACGTTCAAAGGCATTTTAGTCTTTTCACAGCTTGGGCAACTGGCCCAACATCTACACAGAAGTTATTTCCCTCCTCACAATCTTTGTGTGGCCATGAACGGTGCGCGATTCTGATTCAGAATGAAGAAGTTACAGCAATTTTAGCGGAAGGAAAAATAATGAAACCAAAAGAGGAGAAAAGAGGAGGAAAAGGAATGTAGTGGTCTAGCACCTGCTTGATCGATCGATCTGTTAAAAGGATCGATCGATCGATCCTTAAGTTTTTCCAAATTGCGGGGAGACAGTGGGATGATATATTTACCATCAATCGATCGATCATTTGGTATCAATTGATCGATCCCCTATTTTCTGCATATATTTTATCTTTTCTTTTCTTTTCTAATTTAATTACACTTACTATATATACCATTTTTGTTGTAAATAACAGATATAATTGATTTTTAGATAGTTTAGGTTAGGGTTTTGTAGGTTTGAGAGCTCATTTCTTCATTTCTTCTAGGATTAACACCCGTTTGGGTTTGTAATTTGTGCTTTCATCTTCCATCTCCATTAATATATCTTGTATTTCATTTATTCTTTCTTTCTAGTTAATTTACATGCTTTCTAATTTAGGTTTACATGCTTTGATTTAATTTCTTTCTAGTGTAGATTTAACGCATTTATTTACCGTTTTCCTTTATCGCGTTTTTTCCATGCTTTCTAGCTAAATTAGTCTAGGTTGTGTTTGAATTGAAATTACTAGGGTTGACGCGTTGCTTTGCTTTGGTGATGGTGTTTACGAGTCTATTTCAGGTGCGTTGTCTTAGTTATTACGCCTAGGAGATTTGACGGGACATATCATATATGTCCCGTGCTTACGACCTTGCGTGCATAATTTTAGGGGTATTTATTAACGCCAAAATCTTATTAGGCTTTTATGTGGATTTAGGGGCGTGACAACCCTTGATTCAATTAACTATCAAAACGAGACGCATTTGTAATAACTCGTCGACCCATGTATCCATTTTATACAAATTAACTCGGGTGAGGGATATTCGACGCAACCTATAGTTTTTACTCGCTTTCTTAATCTATATTTATCTTCCCTCACCTAGATTAATATTTCACTTTTATGCATCTTTTCCTTTTTAGTTTGTAATTCCCCTTTTACACTTTTATTTTGGAGTACTAAATCAATTAAATTCTAGCAACTCATCTCTGTGGATTTTCGATACCCGACTTATCGTTGTGCTTTCCTCACAAGTGTAGTCGTAATTTAGGTTTGTTTGTATTATCGCGATGAAATGAAAACAACGACTGTTCCCTTACACGTGCACACATTTCACGCGCTTAATCAAAATGGCGTCGTTATTGGGGATGAGTTTGTTTTAGACTTTATTTGATTTAGTATTTTATAATATTTTCTTTCTAATTTTATTATTTGCTAATATTTTTGCAGGACTTCAACATTTGAGCACTTAGGAACGCTTGAATTTCCCATGCGCGCATATCATTGTGGAATTCGCTACTTCGAGCCATTTTGAGGGTAAGCATGTCTTATTCCGATTCTTTCGGTATTCATTATGATAATTCTCAAAATTCTCGCAAACCTTTGACTTTTGGTCAATACTTAGAATCCCAAAAAATGGCAACATCTAAAATGACTTTGGGCGAGTATTACAAAAGTCAAACTTTGGACTGAGTGTATTTTGATGATGATGATAATGATTTTGGGCCTTTACCTCCTTATAGTAGGAATTTTGAAACGAATTGTAATAGTTTTAAAAATTCCTATAGTAATGAGTTCAAGTTTAAGCCTGATGATAATTTTCAAAGTTTCCTCCGCACCTCGGCCTATGACTTTTGGCGCGGGCTTGCGTATGCCTAAAATGATAAAATTGAAAATCATTATCGGGAAGAAAATCATTTGTGGGAACATGAATTGGATTTATTATTTGAATCTGATGACGATTTTGCTTCCGAGACTTTTGAAGTCGACGAATGTTTTGAACCAAATGAGGACTTTGTGCCTACTTTGGAACAAACCATTCTCGACTTTGCCCATTGCGTAATATATATTGAAAGTCAGGAGGAAAATGAAGTAATATCTATTTGCAATGAAATGATTTCTTCTTTGGCCCTCAAAGAAGAACATTTCATTGAAAATGATATTATTTCCTTTGAAACTCAATCTTCATGCGATGATGATTCATCTCATGAGTTTGAATTTCTTTCATCCCCATTTTCATTCTCAGTTATCACACCGTCACAAGTACCCGATGATTTTGGTTTCAAACTCTAATGTTTTAAACCTTTTCGCCGATGAGGAGTACTTGCTCGAGTCGCCTTCCATGATCGCATCTTTGCCTTCGTGTGCGGCCCCTCCCATTCCAATTTCAAAATCTTTGGGAGGATATTCGGCTTTTATCGGTCCCCACATGTTTTTGTCACCCGTTCAATCCAAATCCCCCATCGTCCCACCAAAACTTTTAATTGGCGATGGTTCCTTTTTTTCGCCTTACACATGCCTTCTATTGGGCATGCTTGTATGTGAGGGTACACCGGTTATCCTCCAAAGTCAAATCGTTTTTGCGGTGGAACCTCAGCTATTTAGACTTCTAGTGTATAGTTAGTGTGAAGCCTAAATAGTAGGTTGTATATAGTTAGTTTTTATTCTTTCTTTTTATTTTTTCTTTCCTTTTTAATTTAGTCTAATGTAATTAGTTAACTTTTTGTTATTTGCTTTCGCTATGCTCGATACTAACTTGTTTTGTAGATTCTTTGGCCTTGTTCTTGTGGGGATCGCTCTAATTTTGGGTAATATCTCTCTTTTCCTCTCTTTAACTTGGTTCTTAATTCACATTGAGGACAATGTCAGGTTTTAAGTTAGGCGGTGTGGGATATTCTATCCATTTTTTTATTTAGTTCATGTTTTTGCTCACATGTTAGTTTCTTAGTACGTTTTTCTTACAAAAATTCAAAAATTTTGAAAATATTTTCTTTCTTTTTTCTCCTTTATTGGGCTTTTTGCCCTTGTTTCCGATGATAAATTTCAATAATTGCCCAATCCAATAGACAACCCAATGATGCATGTTCTCGATTTGAGAAGTTATTAGAGTTTACTCTCCACTATTGATATTATGAATAACTTCATGAATTAAACTTTAATCCCGTGAGCACATGCACTTTTATTGTTTTTTTATAACTCGACAATCTTTTGTTGCATTATATATACTTACAACGAGTAAGCTTTGTACCTTTCGTCGCTTGTGAGTGTTATACACTATTCTTTCCCCTTTGAAAATGTTGAATTGGTCGGTAATCCCTCTATTCTTTCATTTGACCGTTCATTAATTGAGTTTATATATGAAATGTGTTATATGAGCATGATTTTCAAAGTTTGTTTTGACTAGGGAATTGAGTAAACTTTGGAAATGTTCATAGGCCATCTTTGTTATATCACCCATATTGACCTTGACCTCACCTTATATGTTTACCCTTGTAAACCCCCGTTGAGTCTAAATACAGCCTTTCGTTTCATAACCCCCAAATCCCATAACCAACTCCAAATTGGAGTTTTAAACCATGAATACACCTTCCATACCTTTGTTTAGAATGATACTTGGGATTGAATGTCGTTGTTATTTTGTCGATTGCAATTTAGGCACGTGAGAGTTTGAAAAGTAAAGAAAAGAGATGTGAAAAAAGAGATGAAAAAGAGAAAGCAAAAGAAAATAAAAGAAAACATGAGAAAAAGAATAAAAGAAAAGGAAAGAGAAAGTGGTAAATATTGTATAGTGTTCAATAAGCTTTGATTAATCTCCCCGGTGATATATCTAATGCTCGTTTGGAACTTGTTTTCCAATTTTGCTATTGCCCGCATTTTCCCATTATCCCTAGTTTTCATCCCGAACACTTTGAATTCGTACATACATATACTTCGTTTTGTACCCTAGCCTAGCCTACATTACAACCCTATTAAAGTCCTATGTGATCGTAAGTAGATGTAATTCAAAGGTTTAAATAGTTTTGATAATCTGTAAAAATGAATTTCACCTCTTTTAATGAGTGGTATATTTCATTGAGATTACAATTTTTCATTTTATATATAGCGTTCTTCGTTTGTGACATGTGCGCGGCCTAGTTTCCCTTTACATTTACTCCTTATGCCCGCATGTCCCGTGTGTTACCTCCCTGTTTCAAGTGAATTCATTTGATGAGTGTAATGCCCATGAGGATTTACTTTTATGCATGCTTTGATATTTAGTATCCGAGTTACATAAGTTTTTACCAAATCACACTTTGCATGTGCTCACTCCCCTCTCACATTTTAAGGTTTCAATTCTATGAGGTTCATTCTATAATGTTAATGATTTGGAGTTTTGTTTGAATTCATTCATTTTGCTAATAATGTGTATGAAATCCTTTTCGCTATTGTTGGGATTCTCGCATGTTGGTTTGGGCATATTTTGAGGAAACCATGTGATGTTTGAGGGTATTATCCCTGAAAACCCTCACGAGACGACACTCGTTCACCAGGGTAACCTGGGGGTTTAACGGCTTATTGCATACGCTAAATGCAATCGAATTGCCCACGAAAGTGGCCTTATGCTTTTATACCATACTTTTGTGCTTATCCTGCATTTAGTTTTCTTGTAGTTCTTGTTGCATCCTATTTCATTGCTAGGGACTAGCAATGTGTAAGTTAGGGGGTGTGATAATGCGCAAATATTGCGTATTTCATCCTCCGAACCGACGGTTTGAGAACTCTTAATTAGTTTGGGTTAGGGTTTTGGAGGTTTGAGAGATCATTTCTTCATTTCTTCTTGGATTGACACCCCATTTGTTGTGTAATTTTCACTTTCATCTTCCATATCCATTAATATACTTGTTCTTGTTGATTTCTTGCTTTATAGATTAATTTCCATGCTTTGTTAATTAGGTTACTTGCTTTATTTCTTGCTTTCCTAGTTTAATTAGTTGTAATTTAGTTTACTCATTATGTGCCCTTAGATAAATAGGGTCGGGATTTCGTCCCTCCATTAACGGGCCCCGAGCGCCGAAAATTAGATTTTATGCAAAATTGCGTCTAATTGAACTTGCGCGTACTAAAGTCAGATTTTACACGTTTAACTTTCTCTGTCATGCAACGTTAGTGTTTATAGCGATAATCCGAGATTAATCTGCGTGCGACCAATTTTCGGTTAATTGTTTATTTACGCAACTTTGGCTTAAATTCCTTATTGTGTGAAGTTTATGATTAATTGTTAATGCTCGATTAAATTGCTCTCGAGCCGAAATTATGATTAATAGTTATTTTCGAGCCGTATGGTTGGATGATATCCCGATCCTCTCTTTTACTTTATTTAGACTTAACTTCTCTCTTTTCTTTTATTTCCTAGCACACATCACCTTTTTCACTTTTATTCCTGAATTAATAATTCGATTAAAATCTATCGAACACTCCCTGTGGACTTGATACCCGACTTACTGCTGTACTTGTATCGCAAGTGCAGTCGTCACTTAGGTTTTTTGTATTAACGCGGTGAAACGAACACAACGATCGATGTGCTCACCACGCGCTGCTTTTCACCCTTAATCATCTAAATTTTTGCAAATTATCATATTGTTCTCAAACCAGGAGTCTCGTGACTACGCGGCCAGTTCCTACGAGCTTCATTGGTCCCGTTCCAAGTGTTCGTGCCTCTTGTGGGGTCATTTTAAGTTTTTACCCTCTAACGTCATTTTTAAGCCTAAATTAATATTTTTGCAAATTTTCATCGTATTTTCAGACCGGGAGTCCCGTGACTAAGTGGACAGTTACTACGAGTTACATTGGTCCCGTGCAAGGTGTTAGGAAGGCGTTCGTGCCTCTTACGGGGACGTTTAGGGGGCTATTTTGGTTTTTCACCTTCTAACGGTAGGCTTTAAGCCTAAGTGTGGATTTTTTCACATTGGCATCATATTCTTAAACTGGTTGTCCTGTAATAATGCGATCAGTTCCTACATGTTACACCAATACCATGCATGGTGTTCATGCTCTTACTAGGCCGTTTGCGACTGTATAGGGTTTTCACCCTCTAACGGAATATTTTAAGCCTAATTCTATATTTTTGGAAATTATCGTCGCATTCTCAATTCGAGTGTCCCATGACCACACAGTCAGTTCCTGGGAGTTATATTGGTCCCGTCCGAGCTGTTCTTACCTCTTACAGGGCCGTTTGGGACTGTTTTTTTTTCATTTGAAGGCATATTTTTAAGCGTAAGTTTAAATTTTTGCAAATTATGGTCGTATTCTAAAACCAAAAGTCCCGTGACTATGCAGTGAGTTTCTACGAGTTACATTGATCCCGTGTGAGGTGTTCGTTCCTCCTACAGGGTTGTTTGGGGGTTATTTTGGGTTTTCACCCTCTAAAGGCATGTTTTAAACCTAATTCGAGATTTTTTAAAATTATCGTCAAGTTCTCAAATCGGGAGTCCTGTGACTACGCAGTCAGTTCCTACGCTTTACATTGGGCCCGTGCGACGTGTTCGTTTATTTTACGGGGAGGTTTGGGGTTTTCTCCCTATAAAGGCTTGTTTTTAAGTCTAAGTCTAGATTTTTGAAAAGTATTGTTGTATTCTCAAACAAATAGTCCTGTGACTACGCGGTCTGTTCATAAGTGTTATGTTAGTCCAGTGCGAGGTATTCGTGCCTCTTACAAGGCCATTTTTGGTTTTCTCACTTTAAAGGCTTGTTTTTAAGCCTAAGTCTAGATTTTTCCACATTGTCGTCAAATTCTCAAATCGTTAGTCCCGTGATGACACAGTTAGTTCCTACGCGTTACATGGATCCTATGAGAGGTGTTCGTGCATCTTATGGAGCCGTTTGGGGGTTGTTTTGGGTTTTCTCCTTATAAAGGCATGTTCTAAAACCTAAGTCTAAATTTTTGCAAATTATTATCTTATTCTCAAACCATGAGTCCCATGACTACGCGGTTAGTTATTTCGACTTCCATTGGACCCGTGTGAGGTGTTTGGGCCTCTTAAGGGGCTATTTGAGGGTCGTTTGCCTCTAATGACATGTTTTAATCCAAAGTCTAGATTTTTGCAAATTATAATTGTATTATCAATTCGGGAGTCCTCGGACAACATGGTTAGTTTCTACGAGTTCCATTGGTCCAATGCGAGGTGTTTGTGCCTTTTAGGGGTCGTTTGAAGGATATTTTAGGTTCTCACCCTCTAATGTCATGTTTTAATCCAATGTCTAGATTTTTCTAAATTTTCGTCCTATTTTCAAACCGGGTGTTCCATAACTACGCGGTCAGTTCCATGTTACATTTGTCTCGTGCGAGGTGTTCGTGTATCTTACAGGGTCGTTTGGTAATATTTGAGGTTTTCCCTTTAAAGGAATATTTTTAAGCCTAAGTATTCTTTTTATAAATTATCGTCATATTCTCGAACAATGAGTCCCGTGACTACGCAGTGAGTTCTTAAGAGTTACATTTTCCTTTGCGAAATGTGCGTACCTTCTATCGACATCTTTTATGCCTAAGATTAGGATTTTGCAAATTATCATCGTATTCTCAAATCAAGAGTCCCGAAAGAATGCGGTCAATTACTACGAGTTATATTGATACAGTGAGACGTGTTCGTCCTCTAACGGGGCCGTTCGGGGGCTATTTTGGATTTTCACCCTCTAACGGCATGTTTTAAGCTTAAGGCTAGATTTTTACAAATTGTCAAAGTATTCTCAAACATGGCGTCCCGTTACTAATCGATCAGACCTTACGCATTACATTAGTCCCGTGTGAGGTGTTCGTGCCTCTTACAGGGACCGTTTGGGGTTGTTTTAGGTTTTCACCCTCTAACAGGATGTTTTAAGTCTAAGTCTAGATTTTTACAAATTATCATCATATTATCAAATCGGGTGTCTTGTGATTACAAGGTCAATTCTACGAGTTACATTGGTCCCCTGCGAGTTGTTCGCGCCTCTTATGGGGCCGTTTGGGGGTTATTTTGTGTTTTATCCCTCTAACGATTTGTTTAAGCCTAAGTCTATATTTTTCCTAATTATCATCGTATTCTTAAATCGGGAGTACTATGACTACACGGTCAGTTCCTACATATTACATTGGTCCCGTACGAGGTGTTCATCATCTTATGGGGCCGTTTAGGTGTTGTTTTGGGTTTTTACACTCTAACGGCATGTTTTAAGCCTAAGTCTTGATTTTTGCAAATTGTTATCGTATTCTGAACCGGGAGCCTCATGACTATGGGTCAGTCCGTACGAGTTACATTGATCTTGTGCCTGGTGTTTGTGCCTCATACGGGGTCGTTTGAGATGTTTTGGTTTTCTTCCTCTAACGACATGTTTTAAGCCTAAATCTTAATTTTTACAAATTTTTATCGTATTATCAAACTGGGAGTCCTGTGACTACATGGTCAGGTCATACATGTTATATTGGTCCCATGCGAGGTGTATGTACATTTTTCAAGGCTGTGGGGGGGTTGTTATGGGTTTTCACAATCTAACGGTATGTTTTAAGCCTAAGTCTGGATTTTTGCAAATTATCATTGTATTATCAAATCGGGAGCCCCATGACTATGTGCTCAGTTCCTTCGAGTTACATTGGTATCGTATGAGGTGTTCATACCTCTTATGGGGCCGAGGCCATTTTGGTAGTTTTTCAATTTTCACCCTCTAATGGTATGTTTTAAGCCTAAATGTAGAATTTTGCAAATTCTCATCGTATTCTCAAATCGGGAGTCCCGTCACTGCACAGTCAGTTCTTACATGTTACATTGGCTCGTGCGAGGTGTTCGTGACTCTTATGGGGCCGTTTGGGGGATGTTTTTGGTTTTTACATGCTGACGGCATAGTTTAATCCTATGTCTATATTTTTGCAATTTATCACTGTATTCTCAAACCGAGAGTCCCGTGGCTACATGGCCAGTTCCTACGAGTTACAATGGTCCCTTGGGAAGTGTTAGCGAGGTGTTCGTTCCTCTTACAAAATTATTTGGGAGCGCAATCATTTCTTACAGTTACATTGGTCCTGTGCGAGGTGTTTGTGCCTTTTACGGGGCCGTTTGATGTTGTTTTAAGTCTTCACCCTCTAATAGTAAGTTTTAAGCGCAAGTCTAGATTTTTTAAAATTATCATCATATTCTCAAATCGCGAGTCCCGTGACTAGACATTCAGTTCCTACTAGTTACATTGGTTCAGTGAGAGGTGTATGTGCCTCAAACGAGGCCGTTTGGCGGTTGTTTTAGCTTTTCACCATCTAATGACATGTTTTATGCCTAAGTATAGATTTTGCAAATTATCATCGTATTCTAAAACTGGTAGTCCCATGACTACATGGTTAGTTCCTACATGTTATATTGGTGCCGAGCGAGGTGTTGTTGCATCTTACGGGGCCGTTTTGGGGCTGTTTTGGTTTCTCACCCTCTAACGGCATGATATAAGACCGAGTATAAATTTTTGTAAATTATTATTATATTTTCAAACCAGGAGTGTTGTGACAACATGGTCCATTCATATAAGTTACATTGGTCCCGTGCGAGGTGTTCGTGCCTCTTACGGGGCCATTTAGGGGCTAGTTTGGTTTTTCACCCTCTAATGACATGTTTCAAGCCTAAGTCTAGATTTTTTGAAATTACCATCAAATTGTCAAACTAGGAGTCCCCTGGTCAGTTCCGACGAGTAACATTTATCCCATGTGAGGTGTCCATGCCTTTTACAGGATTGGTGGTTATTTTGGGTGTTCCCTCTCTAACGGATTGTATTAAGCCTAAGTCTTCATTTTTGGAGATTATCGTCGTACTCTCTAAGCGGCAGTCCCGTGATTACACTGTCAGCTCCTATATGTTACATTGGTCTCGTGCGAGGTGTTCATGTTTCTCATGGAACTGTTTGGCTGATTTTTGGGGTTTTTTACCATCTAATTGCATGTTCAAAGCCTAACTCTAGATTTGTGCGAATTATCTTTGTATTCTCAAACCGGATGTCTGGTGACTATGTGGCCAGTTCCTACGAGTTACATTAGTCCCGTGGAGGTGTTAGCGAGGTGTTCGTGCCTCTTACGGGGCCGTTTGGGGATGGTTTCTAGTTTTCACACTCTAACACCATGTTTTAAACCTAAGTGTAGATTTTTGCACATTTTCGTCATATTATAAAATTGGGAGACCCATATTAATGCGATCAGTTCCCACATGTTACACTGGTCTCGTGTGAGGTGTTCGTGCCTCTTATGGGACCGTTTGGGGATGGTTAGGGTTTTCACCCTCTTATGGCATATTTAAACCGTATGTCTGTGTTTTAGGAAATTATCATCGTATTTTCAAATAAGAAGTCCCATGACTATCGGATCAGAGCCTCGAAGTTACATTGGTCTCATACGAGGTGTTCGTTCCTTTTACGGGGCCGTTTGGGACTGTTTTGGGTTTTCTCCCTTTAAAGGCATATTTTTAAACCTAAGTCTAGATTTTTGCAAATTATTATCATATTCTCAAACCGGGAGTCCCGTGACTACACGGTGAGTTTGTATGAGTTACATTGGTCCCGTACGAGGTGTTTGTGCCTCTTTTAGGGACGTTTGGGGGTTGTTTTGAGTTTTCACCCTCTAAAGGTATGTTTTAAGCCTAATTATCGATTTTTACCAATTATCGTAAAATTATGAAATCGAGAGTCTTGTGATTATGCAGTCTGTTCCTACATTTTACATTGGGTCCAAGCGGGGTGTCAGTGCATCTTACGGGGTCATTTGGGGATGTTTTGGGTTTTCTCCCTATAAAAGCATATTTTTAAGTCTAATTCTGGATTTTTTAAATTTATCATCCTATTATTATTCTAAGAGTCCCGTGACTACATGGTCAGTTCATACGAGTTACATTGGTCTAGTGCGAGGTGTTCATGCCCCTTACAGGGCCATTTGTAGTCATTTTAGGTTTTCTCCCTTTAAAAGGCATGTTTTTAAGCTCGTGTCTAGATTTTTTCACATTGTCATCAAACTCTCAAATCGGGAGTCCCGTGGCTATGTGGTCTGTTCCCACTTGTTACATTGGTCCCGTACAGGGATTTCATGCATCTTATGGGGCCATTTGGGGTTGTTTTGGATTTTCTCCTTATAAAGCCATGCTTTAAAACCAACATCTAGATTTTTGCAAATTATCATCATATTCTCAAATCGGGAGTCATGTGACTACGTGGTTAGTTTCTAAATGTTCCATTGGACCCATGCGAGGTGTTCGTGCCTATTATGGGGCAATTATAAGGATGTTTTAGGTTTTCACACTCTAACGGCATGCTTTAAGCCTAAGTCTAGATTTTTCAAAATTTTGTCGTATTCTTAAACCAAGAGTCCCATAATAACGCGGTCAGTTCCTACATGTTACATTGGTCCCATACGAGGTGTTTGTTCATCTTATGGGGCCATTTAAAGCTGTTTGGGGTTTTCCCTTTAAAGGCATGTTTTTAAGACTAAGTTTAGAGTTTTTCAAATTAACATCGTATTCTCAAGACGTGAGTTCCGTGACTACACGGTGAGTTCCTACGAGTTACATTTTACCATGCAAAATTTGTGTGCCTCTTACTAGACCGCTTAGGGTTTTTTTAGGGTTTTACCCTCTATCGGCATGTTTTAAGCTTAAGTCTAGGATTTGACAAAGTATCGTCGTATTCTTAAAATGGGAGTCCCAAAACTACGTGGTAAATTCCTACATGTTACATTGGTCCCTTGCGACGTGTTCGTCCTCTAACGAGGACGTTAAGGGGAGATTTTGGATTTTCACCCTCTAACGACATGTTTTAAGCTTGTCTAGATCTTTTAAAATTATCAAGTATTCTCCAACATGGAGTCCCGTGGGGACACGACCAGTTCTTACGTGTTGCATTGGTCTCGTGCTAGGTGTTTGTGATCTTACGGGTCCGTTTGGTGCTGTTTTATGATTTCACCCTCTTACAACATGATTTAAGTTTAAGTTTGGATTTTTACAAGTTTTCATCGTATTCTCAAACCGATAGTCCTGTGACTATGCGGTCAGTTCTACGAGTTACATTGGTCCCGTGCGAGGTGTCCGTGCCTCTTACCGGGCCGTTTAGGGGTTATTTTGGGTTTTCACCCTCTAAAGATATTTTTTTATGTGAATCCGGTATATGGTCGTTATTTTATCATTTTTTTAGTTCTTTTTAGTATTTATTTTATTTTGAGCATTCATTCTATTTTTGTTTTTCTGTGGTATTTAGAAGAAGGAAGGTTAATTAGCACTTAAAGGAATAATTATAATTAGATTGTTAGCTTAGAGGCTAAGCCACCTCCTTCCTATAAATACCCCTTTTGTAGACTCATTTGAGTCATTCTTCCATTTTAAGAGATTTGATTAGAGATAGTTTGAGGACGTCATTTAAGTCAATTGGTATCAGAGCCTCGTCGCTCCACCCGGTTGTTGTTGTTGTTGTGTAGAGAAACACTCGTAAACAACGTCACGTGGGTACAAGAAATATGAACAACTCCGCATCAAACCCTTTCGAGCAAATCATGGCAGTTTTCAATAATCAAACGCTCAAATGGATGATATGAAAGCTCGGATTCCACCGCCGGCAACAACCATGGACTGCCCTCAAATCCCCCCGATAATTTTTCAAAACCCTACCCCTAATTCCCCAATATCCACCCGTTCTACCACCCTACCCTAAGAAAATGCTAGAACAACAAACCCTAACCTTACATTAATCTCAACAGCTTCCCCCACCGAAATAATCCCTGCACCACCACCTCCCACCGATCGAAAAAATTAAAAAAAACACAAAAGCCTTCCCCAACCCCGATCCAACCCCTATTGCCTTGGCAGGACTGTCACACCTCAAAAATCCCACCGCCGCCCCTTCTGGACACCCGATCCCACATGATCAGACCCTGATTTTAACACAACATGATGAAACAACCTTCCCACCCTCCGATTATGCCCTCCGGAGCCGGGAGACCCAAGCCTAAGGCCAAACCACCCCGATTCAGGGTTGGCTTCCCCAAAGAGTGCCCTCTCTGATTCTGACTTCATATATGCTCTTGGACGAGCCCCGCAAGGGTTAAACGCAGCCACCACTGCTTCATCACTAGTCCCACTGCAACCCGATGGAATTCTGGCCACTTCCTCTCCTTTTTGTATTTAAATGGTGCCCTCCACACTCGAAATGAATTCTCCGACCATCGCGGAGATGATTCGTGACATCCGGCACACCAAAAGGTCCAATCAAACCCAATTTCTGTCCCCAATTAAAATTCCCAATTTTAATGAACCCTACCCACACCTTATCCCTTATCTTGAACGCCAAACCCTAACAATTTTACCCACCCACATTCCTCATAATCTAATTCCCCAAAATTCACCACCACTCCTTATACCTCCGCCTCCACCTCCAAACATATCAACAAACCACCATTTTCCCTCTCCACATCTACCCCCACCATGAATTCTTGTCCTTTCCCACTCCCCACCACAACCTCCACCCAATTATCCCCTTCAAACCCCACATGACTTCACCTTGCCTCCTATCTCCATTTACCCTCACCACCTCCCACAAAAACACCTCTAACACCCCCATTCACCCCCACACCCCCATCCGTCACCACACATCCTCACCCACCCCATTCCACTTTTCCTATGCTTCCACCCCCACCTATTCTACACATCTCTCACCCTCATAACTTCCCATATCATCACACTTCATAGGATACCCATTTTGTACGTTCCACACATGTTGATACCCATCAACAAGTCCGAGAGTGGATTACCCTACCCCCTCATGACGATCCCCCTTCCCCCCGCCCTTATTCTGCCCCCACATTTGATCCACCCCTTTTACTGAGTGGCCAACCGATGTTTCTCCTTTTGACTCCCTCGGCCCAAAGGTTACTCCATATGTACCCCTTCCTGAGCGCCATTATTTTTTATGTCATCAAAAGGGGGACCAGATGAATCACTACCCATACTTCCAGCCATTGGTCTTCCCACGACCTGCTTCCTCTCCTCATGAGACTTTCCCACCTCATACCACTCCTCCTCCAGCTCCTGCTCCTGGCCCTCCTCATCCACCGCCTCGGAGGCATCCACAGCGAGCCTTACTTCCCGAACCGTCGCTAGGCGATGATGATATAGATGAGGATACTATAGCTCTTCCAGGTGGTAATGTTGTCACCGAGTTGGCCCTACAGTTATTATCCAGTAGTATGCATGGTGATATCAGAGTAGATGTTCCCATGTTTGATGGCCACCTACAGCCTAATGCCGTCGTTGACTGACTTGCCTTTATGGAGCGATTTTTTTATTACAAATGGTTGAAGGGTCATAGATATGTTCTTCTCATGGCGATCAAGTTTCAGGGCTATGCTAGTGTGTGGTGAAATGAATTAGAGCAGCGTCGTGCCATTGAGTTCCTTTCCCCCATCCAGTCCTAGATCGAGCTCCGTGCACAGTTGATTTCCTCTTTTGTCCCAACCACTTATGAGCGTGACTTATTTCTTCGAGTTCATATCCCTTCACCAGGACTCCATAATTTTGGAACACACTGATCGATTTCATCTTTTACATACTCGCGCCTGCCTAGGCGAGAGTGAGGAGAAGCGCATTAGCCAATATATTCACAGCCTTCAGGGTTACATCCAACGCGATCTTGCTTTGCATGATGTCACCTCCTTTTCCATGGCGGTGGAGTATGCCACCAAGGTTGAGTCCTTCCACCAGACTACCCCTCCACTTCATAGTCTCTCCACGCCTACTCCTCCAGCACCTGTGACTTCGACACCTACTGGGACTCCTTCTACCACTGAACTTCCTTCTGCCCAAGGTCCTCCTCCTGCTCCAGCTCATTCGGTCACCATCAAATACTATAATTACGAGGTGATGGGCCATCGCACCTCCGATTGTTCTCCCCCTCGCCATCACGCTCTCTTAGCTTTTGGGGACCCTAACTACATTGAGGAGGCACCCGAGATACCATCCCAGCCATCTCTCATCACGATCCTTGATGGTGACACCGAAGGCCTTCCCCTTTGAGTTCGAGGATGAAATCTTTTCAAAGGGGGAGAGTGATGTGAATCAGGGACCTGGTCGTTATTTTATCATTTTTTTAGTTCTTTTTAGTATTTCTTTTATTTTAAGCATTTATTGTATTTTTCTTTTTCTTTGGTATTTAGAAGAAGGAAGGTTAATTGGCACTTAAGGGCATAATTGTAATTAAATTGTTAGCTTAGAGGCCAAGTAACCTCCTTCCTATAAATACCTTTTGTGGACTCATTTGAGTCACTCTTCCATTTTAAGAGATTTGATTAGGGAGAGTTTGAGAGAGAATTGTCTTTTCTTGCTCCCATTGACGTCATTTACATCAATTTTAATCGAAGTCTAGATTTTTTCTAACTATCATTGTGGCCATCCCTTTGAGTTATCCTTGTCCATCCTGGGGGTTGTCGGCGCTCACGCACGTGCGGTGGAGGGTAAAAGAAAGAAGATCTCGCACCCTTTTTTCTAGCAACGCTTCGACCGTCGTCGAGGTGGGTCATATAAATACATAGAGTCTCCAGCCTGTTTTGCACAAAATAGGCAAAAGAAGATGTTGTCACCTCGTGAGAATGGCATCAAACACAAATTGATGCTTGCAAAACCAATTAGATTAGAGGTTCGGGGGCTAAATTATAGAATGGAGAGTTGTTAGGCACCCATCCCGTCCTTTTGGTCTCTCATGGGCTTATGTTACTATTTTCCTTAATTTCACTCCAAAGTGTGTGCGCCTATATATATAAGTGGAGATTGGAATCGCTTGAATCGAATCATGGAAATGATGGAATGAGGTCATCCAAAGGAATGTCGCCAAAATAAGATATTGATAGTTATGATGAAATGATAATGTGTTAAATAAGATGATATTATGAATCATAGGTATATATATATATATATATGGATAAAAGAGGAAAAAAAGAAAAATAAGAAAATAGGACCTGAGTCTCGGGTTTTAACCCGAGATGCCTACGTAGCCTATATAGGCATCAATGTTCGCCTAGTTAGCTTGTGGAACAAGGTTGGGGTTCATCCCATAAATTGAGACGAGAATTTTATTATATGTGTGTGTAAGAAAAATGTGTTTTTAGTTTTGAAATAATGTGATGAGAAATCCCGTTGGAATTTATAGGTGTTACCCACTTTTTCTTATTTTGAATTTTTTTGTAGGAAATATATTACGTGCAATAATAATAATAAAGGATTAAAGATTAATGTGTGTATGATCTAAGCTAAATTAAGAACTTATGTCACTAATTCAAAAATTAAGAAATTTAAAGTGAGAGAAGAGTGTTTGGACCTTCTTTGGGGACTTGGAGATTTATCTTGGTTATTGATTAGCTTCTTTGCAAGTGAGTGAAGAATGTAGAAGGATTTTTGCTAAATTGGGTGTGAATGTGATGGAAATGAATGGTGCAAAAAGATTTCACATAAGGAAACCTTGCTGACTTAAGAAGAATGTTGTTGAGATCATTGAAGTTGATGTTTTCTGGGGTGCCTTTCAAAGTGAGCTCTTGCTCTCCTTATATAGGGTCAGGGAACTAACGATCGACATTTTCCTTACCCTTCCAATCGGTAGGTAACCCTAGACACACTGCGGATAGACAGGGAAATGGTCGTGCCAATTGGCAGTCTCGTGTAGATATTTCTAGAAAAATGGTCGTAAAATGCAATTCATAAGTCCAAATTGCACATGGGGAATACCACTGGAAAGGTTATTGAGAGACCTTTGAGAATCCTTGGGTATCTCTTGGGTCTGAGAGTTGACTTTGGGTCAAACGAGGCTCGAAAATGTCCCTCGGTCCTTTGGATAAGAGATCGTGGGACAATGATGGATTGTTCATCCAAACCGTAAGTTTAAATCGTGCATGGGGAAGACCGATCGAATGGTTATACGAGGTAGTTCTATATTCCAAAGAGCTTTTCTCGGTTTAGAGAGTTGAGTTTGGTCAAACGGGTCTCGAAAGCACCCGACGACCTTTCGAGTAAAACGTGTCATTCGGTGGTACCGTAAGTCTAATTTATGCATGAGGTGAACCATTAAAAATGGTATTCGAAGACCTTTAAAAATTCATTCAGTCTCATTTGAGATACATTCGAGCTGAATAGCTGACTTTGGTCAAACGGACCTCGAGAGTGCCCAATGGCCTCAATATAAGTTTCTAAGGGAAAATGAATTGTTCATCCGAACGAAGTGCCATTTTGAACAAAAGGTAGACCATTAGAAAGGGTATTCAATGCCATTCAAAGATTCATTGAGATTTTTCTCTGATAATGAAGTTGATTGGGTCAAATCGGGGCTCGAGAGCGCTCGACGGCCTCCAGATCAGTTTTCAGTAGTAAAATGGTTCGTTAATCGAAACCATTATGCCAATTTAGGCATAAGGTGGACCATTGAAAAGGGATTTCAAACCCCTTCAATGATTCAATGAGCTTTTGCTTTGATAATTAAGTTGACCAGAGTTAAATGGGTCTCGGGGAATGCTCTGTGGCCTCTAGATCGATACTTATAGTATGACCTAGGGTTCTATGGTGAATGATAGAGTGGTAGGTATATAAGGAAAGTCTTTGGAAGTTCCTAGAATGTGTTGTCTATGAAGCCCCTCGACGGGTGAGCTTAGAACAAGTGGAAGTTATCGAATATACACCACATGATGTTTGGGAACGAGGCCAATTATGAGGACCTAAAGGGATGAGGATGGATGATTTAGTGGGTCAAGGTTTATTCTGAGGACTTAATGTTTAGGGGATTGATTATTCAAGCCAAGGTTGATTTAGATGACCTAAAGTATGGGCAATCGATTCTGCGGGTCGAGGTCAATTTTAATGACCTAAAAGTTGGGGCGACCAATTCTACGGGTCGAGGTCAATTATGAGGACCTAAACTAGAGGCGACCAATTCTACAAGTCAAGGTCAATTCTGCGGAACTAAAGTTAAGGTGACCAATTCTACGGATCGAGATAAATTTTGAGAACCTAAAGTAAAGGTGACCAATTCTGCGGACCTAAGTTAAAGGATACCAATTTTACGGGTCGAGGTCAATTCTAAGGACCTAAAGTTGAGGCGATCAATTTTGTGGTCAAGGTGAGTTTTTCGGACCTAAAGTCAAGGCGACCAATTCAGCGGGTCGAGGTCAATTCTGTAAACTTAAAGTTGAACCGACCGATTCTACGGGTCGAGATAAATTCTACAGATCTAAAGTTGAGGTGACCAATTTTGAGGGTCAAATTTAATTCTGAGAACCTAAAGTAGATACCACCAATTTTGCGAGTCGAGGTCAATTATGTAGATCTAAAGTTATGACGATCGATTCTGCGGGCCGAGGTCAATTTTGAGGACCTAAAGTTAAGGCGACCAATTATGCGTGTCGAGGTCAATTCTGCAGACCTTCTGGTTGCTCTTCCTGGGAGTCTTTTATACTTGCAGTTTTGTTGAGGATTGTATTATTTTGAGATTCTACTGGGGGAAGACATTTTCCTGGGGATTATGTCTTTTAAGGGGAGATAACCTTAGTCTCGAAATTTCACTGGGGATTTGAGAGAGTACTATGTAATCCTACTACGAAAGTATTTAATTTCGGGTCCCACTACGATTTGGGTTTGTTTGATATGATATCGGAGAAATATATGATTGTCTTATATCTCCATTGGGGAGGTTGGATTTGGAAGTTCCATTAGGGAAATAGTTGATGACTTTATATTCTAAGATTCCATTAGAGGATTGTAGTAGACTCCGGGGATGCGGGCGTGTCATTTGAGGGTTTAAATTGGGGATAGGAGTGAGGTTTTAATGTGGCATGGGATTTTGAGGATTTGAAAATGGTTTTCTTTGTGAAGAAATGTTCCAATATTTACTTAGCAATTTTAGGATTTTTTCGAAGAATTTTTGGATTTTTTTGGGATTTTTAGTATGAAATTTCCAGAGGGTGTCGATCGGCATGTTGTAGGAGTTGTCATTTGGAAATGGCACAATCTTCTGGGTTGCCTTGGGAAGGTTAAGAATCCGTGTTGATCGGTGGGTGTCAGGGGACTATCAATCGACATGCCCCTTGGCCTCCTATAAAAAAGGGCGAGTTCTCCTCATTTTTAAAATCTTCCAGAATTCAGATCTTCTGACCTTTCTTGTTAAGATCCATTTCCATGCTTTTCCTTCTCTTCGAGTCTTAAAAATGGAGGACTATTTAATAGTGTGACCCATATGGCGTGGATGGGTGTCGATGATTGGGCAAACCTAGAGTGACGAGCTAAGGTGACCCTTGCATCGACCAATGAAAATGCCTTCAAGTTTTTCGAGCCAATTACTAATGATAGTTTTCTATTATGCGAGACTTCACATCATCGCTTGTCTAGGGTGAGGAACCGTAGCGGCTACGAAAGTGTTAATAACGTTTGGCATTTTTTTCTTTTCTTCTTTGTTTACTTGAGTTAACAAAAGGTTTCTTTGTTGATTTTTGGCAGACTGACATAGCTTCTATGAGCTTTCGTTCTCAGGGGACAACAGTTTTTACGAATATGTGGTAGCACCTCTTAGCATGGGTGAGTTGGTTAGTTTTTTTAGCGGGTTTATGGAACTTAGAATTTGTTTTGGATGAGAAGCCGCGCTTTACAGCTGTATTGTGCGCGCTGGGGGAGAGGTGGTGGAACACTACCCACACCATTCATTTGGGATTCGGGGAGATGACGGTGACTCCCATCGACATCTAGCAGTTGCTGGGGATTGAATTTGAGGGTATGCAGATAGAGGTGGACCGGTCTTTGAGGGTGACACCTGGGGCGATTAAGGTTGCACTGGGAGATGTGGAGAGGATAGTCTCCGGTGACTCTATCTGCAGTTTTTATCCGAGGGAGATATTTTTGAGACATAGGATTGATGAGACAGGTGAGTTGGTCATACGATATATGTCCCATTTATTCATTCTTCTTTTGTTAGGACGTTTCTTGGTGGCGTCGAGTGGCGACGCCATCCACCTATGATTTTTACCATTTTTAGGGTATTTTTTAATATCCCTCTTTATGACTGGGGGAGACTGACCATGGAGATCCTTTATTCTTCTCTGGAAGCTTTTAACCGGTGCTGTCGACAAACCTTTATAGGATCCACGTATCTTCTGGAAGTGATTCTCGTATTTCTCTTTATGTATTTTCTTGTCTTTTCTTTTAATTTTCTTCTTATGCCGATTCTTGTCTTTTTTATAGATGTGATTTTATGAGGTGATCGGGATAAATTCCCAATTGATTGGATTTTAGGACGAGGAGGTGAGGTCCTTCTGCCAAATGTACGAATGGCATAAGTCCAACCGGTAATCAAAGAAGTCTCTTTCTTTATCGGCGGTGCGTCGGGACTTGAACACATTGATGAGTGAACAGGTTATTCCTTTTTCTTTTGAATCCTTTGTTGGTATTTTCTCTTCTTGCGCGAAATTGATCTTTATTGGTAATTCCAGGTGACTTTCTATCCCTGGGGATGGATGTATAGTACACAATGGTGACTGGGCTGCATACGCATATGCACCGACTATTGGCGCACGAGTTCGGCTATTCTTAGTACTTGGGTGAGAGAGTGGTCTGACACATTATGGAGGATAAGGTGTTGGTCCCATCGGTAATGCCCCGATGTACATGAGGTGGGTGCGGGAGATATCGGAGGAGGATTGGGTGGCAACGATGGTTAGCGAGCCTTACTCGTCATACACGAGCACAATGGCGACCTACAATTATCTCGACTTTGTGACAAGCTGATTGATGCCGTCATGTATCAATGATGTGGCGAATATGACTCCACATCCTATGGCTTTGGGAAGGGGTACGAGTAGGCCAGTGGGGTCCACCCACAGTACTGGTGGTGTGTCATCCTCGACAGCGGTAGCGCATGCTCCTTTTATTCATCTTGCCTCGCCTTCATTTAATTTTTGATTGGCTGGAGAGGGATCGCTGCGTATGCTGCACTGCTCTAATGTGGTGGATCCAAGGGTGTTGGGGATAACGGGGGATGTCCTTCATCAAGGGGTATATCTTTTCTCTTTCGTTTTCCTAGTATGGTTTTGCTTTGCCTTAGAAAGACTGATTTGCTTTTGTTTTCTGTTGATTTTTCTGCAGCGTGTCCGATTGTCGAGTACTTGGCTCAGGGACATCTGGGACTGGGTGGCTTCCGCGACTGCCTATATCAAGGACTCGATTATGTTTACTTCTTTTCTGGTGTCATCTTACTACTCGGAGAAGGGATCAGGGGATCGAGGTTCCATAGCTCACTGCCCGGGGAAGCGTGCTCGCCGCAGGGATGGGGGTCTTAGAGAGAGATTGTGGTTGGGGGTTCCAGACTGAGTCCCGTTGTTTTTGCTATTCACTTCTTTCTTTTTTCCTAAAAATAATGTAATGATGCAAATGGAAATATATAAAATGAATGAGATTTTTGTTCATTTATCTTTCCTTAAAAGTCTTATTCTATATGCATTTTTTCTTTTGTTGCTGAGATCATAAAAAGGATAGGAAATTTTATTAAATAACTCGAGAGATGATTTATTTTGAGAAATAATGAGTAAAAATAGATAATATTGGAAGAAATAACCCAGGGGTTTTCTAATAAGGATTTAGATTTTTAGATTTTTGATTTTGATAAAAAAGGAAGGATAGAATTTTCCAAAATAAGGGGGTTGCCAAGCGGCATACCCCTTGTCCTACTTATCGGAAGATGAGTCCAATCAAATCACCCTAAGTCTTTGATTACACTTTGTGCATCTTTGAGTACTTGGTGGGGGTAGGCATTTATTCGAGTTTCTCATGTTTCATGTTGTCTAGCCCCCATTTTCATGTATAAAGGGGGTAATGTGGTGTGGTTTTCCACCCATTCAAATTTTCTCTTTTTTCTTGTTTATTTCCAAAATGGCCCTTCCCATGAATGCATAATTTGCTTCATATCTTGATAGCCTAGAATCCATGTGTCGGTACAATGTAGATTACAATAATTTTAACTTACTTCGGGTCTCTTTTTAGCGCAATTGGCACATCGACTAGAACATGTTGGTAGCGGCAGCACAATTTTGGTATCCAGAAGATCATGTTTTACATTTTGGCCTAGATGAGGTATGTCCGACCTATGAGGACTTTTCATCAATGCTGGGGATTAATCTTAACATTACGATGGCTATGCCTAGATTCTCTCGGTCTCCTTGGAAGAAGTTAGCAGGATTTCTCCACATCTCTCCTTAGGAGGCTCGGCCATTGGTCATTAGGGGAATGATCTATCTTCCAGTTATCCTACGGCATTTCAATAATGTGGGCCATGCCAGAGCTATAGCCTTAGGTTTAATTTTGAACCTACTACTGGTGACTGGGGACCTGATGGTGGACCCTTAACTAGATTCCCTTACAGCGTGGATGTCATATTGTCGTAATCCTACAGCGGTGATACTGGCAGAGTCCTTAAATGGTCTAGATATTTGGCAGGAAGGTCATTCTTATTTTTTAAGAGGAAGCTCGATTATGGTATTCATGTGGCTAGCTGGGAGATTGCGTTTGGTAGTCCCTACTGAATATCCCTTGGAAGTTGTGCCAAATTTCTTTTCTCGTTATCTCATCATCTTTTACCCATCCATGTAGAACTAGGTAAACTGGTTCGTGGAGCACGGATCTCGATGACTACGTTAGTCGATGCCATGGTGGGGGGAGATACAACCCATTTTGGAGCTGGGGGAAAACTGGTACGTTCGGTTAGTTGTCCTTTGATAGGCTTCATTCTATTTCCCATGGCGCTCTTACATCAAGTCGGATGGGAGAAAATTATTCCCCCCGTACCTTGTATTTCTTTCTTGTAGAAGATTTTACTAAAGGCTTGCGCATGCGGTTGTGTTCTCTATGGGAGAATCATCAGCCATCAATCCATCCTTCTCAATCTTCTGGCAGGGCTTGGCATGTTTTTAAAGATTATTTGAAATGGTTGTGGAAGAGGGTAGTGGTTAAGATCTTTGCAGAGGAGACTGGACAAAGATGGTTTATCATGTTTGATACTATGGAGGGGGTTAAGTGGTTTTCCTTAAGTTGGTCCGAGCTTATCACTCCATGGAGTGCCTTCGGCATACCAACCAGGCAGGGGAAGTTTGGGGGCCTCAAGGAGCATATTATGATGGGGTTGGGTCTTCTGGCTACTGCAGATAGATTCTTTATAAAGCTGGTGTCTATGTGTGGAGATTTTGTGATGGAGTTGTGTTTAGTTATTTTGGGTTTGTTTTTTGGGAATAAATTTAGGAAGATTTGGGTTGTTTTATCCGTGTGAGATATAATTTTTTGACTCCCTTTCATGTAATTGTAGAGAATTTAGCCATTATGGAATTAAAAAAAGGACTTTAATTATATGTTGTTCCCCTTGATGATTTTTACATTTGAATTATCTATACCAATCGCTAAGGCATATATAATCCTTTTGTTCAGGTCAATGATAAAATGAACTCTCATTCTATGAGGTAAGAAAAGAATATAATTTTGTGAAAAAATAAGGGGAACATGCCCATGTAAAGTGCATGAGTTTCCCACGTACCTCGAGTGTTTTGAAAAAAAATTTAGTCTCATTTTTTGAAGCAAAAGGTTTGTAGAGGATCAGGCCCCACGTAGTTCTGAGTAGAGGGAAGTGAACACACACACACACACACACACACACACACACACACACACACATATATATATATATATATATATTAGAATATTAGGGAGATGATAGGAGTCATAGTGCGCCAAGATTTAGAACTAGGGGTAAAACTTCTTATGACAGTCCAGATTGACTGGACGTGCCATCTCTTCTCCGTCAAGGTCACTGATTATAGTGGCACCACCGGACAAGATCTTTTTCATGATGTAGGTTCCACTCTAGTTTGGCTTGAACTTCCCTCTGGGGTCCCATATGGGTTCTATGACTTCTTTGAGGGTCAAGTCCCCATCTCGGACACCACAATCCTTAACTCTTTGATTGAATGATCACACTATCAGGCAATGATACCCTAGTATATGATATTGAACCTTTAACATCCTTTCATCTAAGAGTGATAACTCATCAAAATGGCTCTGATGCCAGTCTTCCTCGCTGACTTTGCTCTCAAGCATAACGCATAATGAAGGTATTTCTAGCTTAATGGGTAGGACGACTTCCATGACGTATACCAAAGAGTAAGGGGTAGCTCCAGTAGATGTCTTGAATGAAGTGCGATAGCCCCAGAGGGTGTAAGGGATCCAATAAGACAAATCTAGACAACTCTTAATCAAGTTGTTGATGATTATTTTGAGTTTTTTGGCAGCTTCAACTGCACCATTGGTTTGGGGTTGGTAGGGGAGGATTTTTTGTCTCTGAATCCCGTAGTCATCGACCAATTATATGACCTCTTCCTCTAAATGTAACGCATTATCTCATGGTGAACCTCGTATCGGAATACGATGTTCTTCTGGATGACCTTGGCTAGTTTTTTGGCATTTGCCACTGCATATGACTCATCCTTGACCCATTTGGTGAAGTAATCAATGGCGACCAGGATGAACTCATTCCCATTGGAGGCTTTGGATGTGAATTTACCTATGATATTGCTACCCTATGTGGAGAACGGCTAGGGAAAGGTTTTGTTGTATAATTCTCGTGGGGGCAAGTGTTGGAGATTGGAAAATTATTGGCATTTGAGGCATCTTCGGACATAGGCAGTGTAATTCCAAACCATGGTGGTCTAATAGTGCCCCGCTGAATAATCTTCCTAGCGAACATATGGACATTCATGCGAGGTCCGCATTTATCGTCGTCGATCTTCTTCATCATTTATTTAACGCCATCCCCTGCGATGAAGTGCAAATGGGTTCCATCAAAGTTTCTCTTGAACAATGCTTCATCACAGATAATGTATTGGGAAGCAAATTTGCAAAAGGTCACACAGTCTTTCTTGTTGGCATTTTATGGATGCCTGTCGTGCTTGAGGAGGTGCCAAATATCATAATACCATAACATGACCATATCATAGTCCTCTTTGTGACGAGTTCAATGTGGTAGTAGAGGGTCGGTATAACTTATTTTTGGACAAGGAAGGGGGCCTTCGTTATTCCCTAGGGCATGTCGACCATGGAGGCTAGAGTGGCAAGAGGATAAGCTAAGCTATTCTTTACTCGGGGAAATTAGTGGAAGGTGATATCTAAGAACTACAAGGCCAACTCTTCTAGGTGGGCATAAAAGGGTAAGAGTTTTTCTTCCTTTACTTTCCATTTTCTAAGGAAATGGCCGATAATAAGGGAAGAATCCCCGTAGACATCTAGGCATTGGATGCCTTTCTTGAGAGTGACTTTGGGACGTATGATGCATGCCTTATATTTGGTTATATTGTTGGTGCAAGGAAAATCTAGATTAATGAAAATAGGTGTGTGGGAGTAATTAGGGGAGATTGGGAGTATCCCAATGCCATATCCTTTCTTATTGGCAATTCCATCAAAGATATTTACCACCGAAGGTCATCCTGAGAGGCGCAAAGGATATCTTCATCCAGGAACTCAGAGATCCAAACATCCTCTTCTTCTATGGGGTAGTCAGTAAGGTAGTCAGAGACAACTCTTCCTTTCATATCTTTCTGCGTGACATACACAATATCAAACTTATCTAGCAGCATCAACCATCGGGCCACTCGACTATATAAGGCAGGTTTCTTGAGTAGGTATTTGATAGGATCCATTCGGGATACCAGTCTGATGGGAAAATCGAGCCTATAGTGTTGTAATTCTTTAGTGACGCAGATAAGGGAGACACGTGCTTTCTCCAAGGAAGTGTAGTTGACTTCGTACCCAAATAATTTGCACTTGGCATAGTAAGTGGCCTTTCCTTTGCGAGACTTTTCAAGGTATTGGGCTATCAAAACCCCAACTGCAGTGTGTAATATGATCAAGTATAGGATTAGAGGGAGACCAGGCTGTGGTGGCATGAATACCGGAGGTCGGGTAAGGTATAACTTGATTATGTAAAAGGCTTCATGACAGGCCTCATTCCAGATTTTGGTGGAATCTTTTCGAAGAATTTTGAAGGCGGGTTCATAAATGCTAGTCAACTGGCTAATGAACCGACTGATATATTGTAATTTCCCCAAAAATCCCCGAACTTCCTTCTCCGTTCGGGGTGGTGGCATTTTGAGCATGGCTTTTAGTTTGTCAGGGTCTGCTTCAATCCCCTTATCGCTAACTATGAATCCCAAAAGTTTTCCTTTAGTGATGTCGAACACACATTTCTATGTGTTAAGTGGCATCTGGTATCTTTGCAGTTGTTCGAAGAATTTTTAGAGGGCGGTAACATAACCTTTCCAAGTCTTAAATTAAATGATCATATCATCCACATAAACCTTGACCTCTTTGTGTATCAGATCATGCAAGATGGTTGTGTCGACCCTTTGGTAGGTAGCCCCTGCATATGTCAGCCCGAATGGCATAATTATATAACAAAAAGCTCCCCAACGGGTGATGAATGCATTTTTTTCTTGATGATTAGGGTGCTTCTTAATTTGATTGTATTCAGTAAACCCATTAATGAATGACTTGAGAGCGTGATTGGTCATGTTTTCCATAATCAAGTAGATATTGGGCAGCAGGTAATCAACTTTTGAAGATGCTTTGTTCAAATCTCGATAATTAATGCACCTGCGAACTTTCCCTCCTGATTTCGGCATGCGTACAATGTTGGATAGCCATGTGGGATACTCGATCACCCGGATGAAGCCTACGTTCAACTGTTTGATCACCGCTTCTTTAACTTTGAGCGACCATTCGGTGTGCATCTTTTGCAACTTCTGTTTGATTGGTTTGCATTCTGGGAGGGTTATAATCTCATGATGAGAGATCACGGGATCGATAACTGGCATGTCATCGTAGGACCATGTAAAGATGTCCATAAATTCCTTTAACAATTTTTTGAGTTTCGCACACTCAAGCTCATCAAGGGTGGATGCTATTCTAATTTCATGTAGTTGGCTACTAGAACTGAGATTGATAACAACAGTTTCATCCTCAATAATTTGAACGCGGTTATATTATTTGTTATTAACCTTATTAAGATCATCTAAGAATTATTCATTCACAAAATCATCATCATCATCAAGAGTTTGATTAGAATCAAGAAAATTAATATAAGGCACAGCAAGATACTCAAAATCTTCATTTATTTCATTCTTAGGAAAAACAGCGTCGATAACCTCATCAAAAGAGGTTTAGATTACATTGTTATCAGATAAAGGAGGAACAACAATAAAGGAAGAGATAGGATAAACGTTTAGGTTGGGAAACATTTTAGCAGGTGGAACTCGTATATTATTCCAATTGAGGTGGGATTCATGAGCGACCATAATTAGAGTGGATGGGTCTGGTGATGTTACACTTGAGTGGATAATGCAGAGTGCCAGCGCTAGTGTCTGCAGATTGAACGAGTCCTCACAGTCACTTCCCTCAGAAACCTCAACAACAACTATAGCTTTCTCATCGCTAGGTTGCACATGATGTAGGGATTCTTTGGCCCAGGAGTAACTGTCTTAAAAGAAGATCTCCATCCCTGGCATCATCTTCTTGTCCACATGAACATACCATGGTTCGAGAAAGCCATAAAAGGGAAAATCTTTACCCCCTTTGATGAATCTACCGTTTAATAAATCACTTAAACAATCTTGGCACTTTTTAAACTTCTCTTCAACCGGGATTGGTGGAGCATTTTGAGTTCCTTTGATGACGGTTGATAACCCAGGCCACATGGAGGAAAGGCCTTCTTCGAGATTATGGGTTCCAATATCCCCTGATGTTATTTTCCCAGCCCAAGTCCCGAGATGAAGTTCCTATTCTTGAATATATGTATTAAATTGACATTGCTGTAAGGGTTATGCTCTAGACAGACTCGATCTTTTAAATCATCCCCTAACGAAAGGGGAAGGATATCAACTCTGAAGTCAGAAAGAAGCATGTCATATGTCCCATGTTGTAGTTCTAGTACTGAACTGTCGGTGCTTGCATTCTTGGTGTTATCATCATTGCCCAAAATGGTGATGACCTGCCCCTTAGCAAAGAACTTCAGCTTCCGATTGAGAGAGAAAAATACCCCCTTGATGCTGTGAAGCCACGGTCGACCAAGCAATAGATTAAAATAAGTGGTTACATTGATAATTTGAAACTCAATAATGGGATTGATAAGGCCAACTCCTATTGTGAGTGTTATGGATCCCACCACCACCTCTTGACGAGTGTTGTCATAGTCACGCACTATGGCAAAAGTTAGAGCAAGGTCACTTACTTTTAGACCAAGACAATTGAAAGTTCTTAGTGAGCAAACATTGGGTGTTGATCCGTTGTTGATGAGTGAGATTGGGACTATATTCCCCATCACCTGAATGGAGATGTTGAGAGCATAGTTATAATTAGGACTATATATTGGGATTTCTTCTTCAGAGAAGGAAAGGATACTATTAGAGGTTAAGGACCCAACTAGGTTCACTGCTTCTTTTGGAGTGGTGGAAGGGGGACTGTGGGCTCGATAAGCAATTTTATCAAAGCATTTTGGTGTAGATGGGAAGACATGAAGAGTCCCTACAAGGTGATGTTGGCATGAGTTTTATTGAGTTGGCCGAGGACCTAGCAATCTTTGATAGTCATTTATGGCATGGGAAGTTCCTCAATAACTCCTTTCTTTTATCTATCCCTACTGACAGAGGATTAAGACTCTGTTAGTGTCTCTCAAATCTTGTCATATGGTTCGTGGAGGAGGGGAAGAACATAAACACTGTTTCTTCATCTACTTCTGGTTGCATGACTACATTGTTGATTTCCCCTAACATATCTTCAAAAGATATCATCCCACACATACTGATTATCGGGTTAACATTTTATTGGCTTGGTTCTTCATCTGAGCTATCACACTCATCCCCCATTTAGTGGTAATGATGTCATCTTGCCATGAAAATTCAATGCATTCCACAACCTCAATGAATTTTTCATATTGTTCCTCTAAATATCATTGGTCTGTTGGAATAAGTCTGCCATAATCTGTATTTCATTGTCCAAACTGACTTCGTCATTGCGTACCACCTAATTATCTGACACTCGAGCCCACTTCTGGGCTTTCATAAACAGGATGCTGAGCTTCTTGCAGTTAATCGTCTTTTTGAAGGGCAATTTCAGCCCAAACTCTATAAGCTAGTTTAGTACTGCTGGAAATTACAGATCTATCCCTTCGGACTGGGTATAAACAACAATATATGCTCTCGTGAGAAGGGACATAGCTTGGTCGACAAAATAGGTAAAGTGTAGGATAAAATATGGATAGACTTTAAGGGGTTTGGGTTAAAATATGGGTATGATGGGTGCTTTACTGGGCATAATCTGGGTATATGGATCGAATTTCGGGTCATTTTCTAGGAAGATGGCATTTCTACGGTTTGGAAGTGGGTTATGACTGGTGTTGGGCTTAGGATTGACTGGTGGGGTGATGATACCCCGGTCAATTAAACCTTGGATTACATTCTGGATACGAAAGAACTGATTAGTGGTATGGCCGACAGTTGGGTGAAAATCACAATGGGCATTAAGTTTGAAATTTTTGGAAGTGGGTTTGGTAGTGGACGAGGATTGTGATACCCCTCCCAAGAAAATAAATATTGAATAATAAATTGATGATTTATTCGAAGGAAATTTTTTAGGAATAAATATACAAGGGAATTATGCCAAAATGGCACGAAAAGTAATTAACGAGAAAAAAAAAGAATCTCCACGTTGCATGGTTCGTATGGATGCGCATTTAAGTCCTAATAGTCCTAGTAAGTATGTTGGTTATGTTTGATGCAAAAATTCCAATGAATGATTGTGACACGGTCGTGGTCAATATAACACGATTTTTGTCAGCGCGTGTCGCGCAGGACGCGGACTTGCGCGATTTTATAGGACAAATGGAGAAGGATAAAAATAGTATGACTACAAATTTGGGACCCTAAAAATAGATATAAAAATACCATGAGGTCAAAAGTAAAAAAATAAATAAATAAATAAATAAAAATTATTTTTCGTCAAAAAAATAAAAGTGCTCAGAAAATTTTAAAAATCCCTATACCGACTCAAAATTTAATTTTGAGCAACTTTACCTTCTTCAACATCTCCAAAAAAATTCATCTAATGCCTTTTTTTGTAATTTTCTACTCAGCCAGATTGTATAATTTTAGATTGGTTTTCACTTTCTTTTGTTTATTGGATTCTTGTAATCATCCTCTTACTTCATCCCATCCCTTTTCAGACATGGGTTGTAAAGTCTAGCATGTGAGGGTGGTGGAGAATTTTCATATGGGTTCTATGAGTGGTATGAGTTCGAATTGAGTTATAAATGAGAAAGGAGGGACCTGGGCTTAATCATTCACATCCTTATCAGATTTATCCCATTTCTCTCACTCCCTTAATCTTCTCTAAGTCAGCTACCATTCCCAAATTCGTAGGTGTCCTTACCCCACCCATAAACCACCATGAAACCACCATATTTCACCATGTATAACCATATGAAGGATGATGGATTGTTGGAGATGTTATTCTTGGAGATTTATGGAAGATTATAGAGCTATTTGGAGACTTAAAAGAGGAAGAGAAAGAAGAGCTTGGAAGGAAGCTCTAATGGAGGGCTTTTATTGTAACCCCTTTGAGGCTACCTTTGGAGGTGGGGTTACTCCTCCTACACCACCATTCAACCACCATTTTGGAGTCTTAAGAGGTGGAAAAATCTTACTTTGATAGAGGTTTAGAGTTTGATAATTTTTAGAATGATATTTACATATATTAGACTTCATATATGTAGTATTTTAGCTAATTTTACAAGTTTGAGTTGATTAGTCATCATATCATCATTTGGTGTGTAGACTTGAGTTTTTAAGAAGTAATTTTGATGGGTTCAAAAGGTGGATAAATTTCAGAATATTAGCCTTGAATATTTTATGAAATAAAATGTGTTAAAATGATGTTTCAATGGTAAATAATGTAATTTCATGCTTAGAAAAATATTGGGCTAATATAGGCCATTTTTAAGAAATAAAAATGGGACTTTCTTACCAAGATGATGAAGTGGAAGAAGAAATTGGACTTTTACTTAAATGGAATTTTTTGAGATGCATAAACTCATAATAAGAAATAATTGGGGTTGATATTTAAATAATCAAAGTATAAAATGCTTACTTTTAAATTGATACTTAAGAGTAGTTAAAGAAAGTAAAGAATGTCAAGTGTGTTGATAGTAACCAAATGGGTATTTAAAGTGTGTACAACTTATTTTGGAAACATAAATAAAAATAAAGTCTTTTTATAAATTTTGGAATTTATTACTGAAATTATGGAGGAAATATCAGAAATACACTTTGAGAAGTTATAAATTAATTTTTGACAAAATTAGTATGTTTAAACCGATTTAAAAGTATAATATTTGTGTGAAACAAATAGTAGTGGCATTGTCGTAAATATAGTGAATAGTGTGCTATCAAGAAAATATTTGGCAATTAAATGTATTAATTAAGTTTGATAAAAGGAGATTCATGATATATTTTTGTTAAGTGTAAATAGTGAGATCCACCAAAATGATAAGTGTGGAATATGGGTAAAAATATAGTTTTTGACAAGTGTTAAGTGGTTAAAAGTGTTTTGAGAATTAAGTTGGAAAGTTAGTAACTATTTTGGAAACAACACTTGTTAAATCGTTAAATGCGTATTTGACAAGAAATGGGTAAATTGATAAATTTACGTAAAGCGGAACATTTTTATGAAATAAAAATGCCTATGAATAGTTTGGAAGAAAAAGGAAAGAATTGATTTCGAAGTGAGAATAAATGTGATCATTGAGAATAATGTTCAAAACATATGAAAAAAAATAAGAAATGATACTTGCATGATGCCAAGAATTAAGGAGGGCATGACGTCCCTAGTAGTTAAAGACCCCAAAGCCTGTACAGATGAGCATATGGCGACTGGAGACCGATGGTGTAGAGCCCGTGAAATCCAGGAATATTGGTTAGACTCCAAGGCAAAGATTGGTAATTCTTGTAATAAGAAATGAAGAATGAGAATATTCTTAAAAATTAATGCAAATAAATCTTTGAGATTTGCAAAAGGTTAAAAGATGGAAATAACCAAAGTTTTCATGAAATAATAAATATTTTGTGTCGTGTGGAGTATAAGTTTCTCAATGAAAATGAATATTTTCCAAACATGAGGTGTGCATGTCATAAAGGTTATTTTAATGAGAATATTAAAATAATGACAAAATAATTCTAGCGTGAGTTAATAAACGTTGAATAGGTGAATATTTTCAAGAAAAGAAAGGTTTTTCCTATAAATGATTAACCGTGTGCGTTAATGGGAAAGAATGTGATTTTAAAGAAAGATTATCCAAAATGACTATTTTGGGAAAGAAAAAGAGGATGAACGAGGATAAATTATATTTTTGGAATAAAATGATTTAATACATCGGAGCATGTATTTTCAAAAATATATATGTAGATATATACATATTTTCATGAGCATATAGTGAGTGAGTATTATTTTCTGTCGTTCGTTTCTATGTTGCATTTGTATAAATCCCACTGAGCCTTTCGCTCTCTCCCTCCTTTTTGTTACGGCAGGTTGTATGCGGTTCCGTACTTTGAGAGCGTTATAGAAGGTAATATTTACTTGCACTAACGTTAGTAGCTCTGTTTACTTGGCCTTGGGGGCACTTCCCTTGGGTCCCGCACGTAGTTTATTTTATATTGGAATCACATGCTAAGAAAAGCGTAATCTTATTTAATAATAAAATTGGAATAGTAATATTATTTAGGTTGTTCATTGCACCCCACACTTGACACTCGGATCGGACCAGGGTCGATCCTATAATAACCCTTAAATTCCGTTCGAGGCATCACGACTTGGTTTCAGAGCTTTAGGTCAATGTTTCTTTCGGGTGTGAAGTGGTGAGGTCGGTAGTGGATCTTTCGATGTCGATGTTGCTTTGGTCCGGTCATGCTAGTTTGGTGACAGTTTGTATCCTCATCAATAAAGTAAAATAGGTTAGCATGACAAGTAAGTTGGTGCCAAGTGGCACATGATCTGGTTTATAGTTATGAATTGCGTCCGCATTTCTGATATAGATATGTTATTAATTACAGGCGTCAGCATGAGATAATGTCGCCAACATCGTGATTCCATTGTATAAGAGATATATTGTGTGTTAGTTTTAATGACAACAAAGAATAAGAGAAGTTAATGCACCAAATAGTGTGAGCTAAATTGTTGGTAGAAAGATTAGTTGAGTTTAACTTTGGAGATTAGTTGACTTGAGTGTACATTATAAGTGTTGACTTCGTAGTGAGACTGTGTTAAATTGAAAAGTCGGATGAATGTATTTGGGTGTATATCTTGGATAGTATATTTGTGAGTATTCATCTTGTGATTAGAAATTAGTAGGTCCCTTAGTTGAGGACTAGGATTTATCATACCGTGATGTGTATATTTTGGTTATAATGTAGACTTGGATAATCGTGACGACTTAAGGTGACCTAGGAGTTAAATTAAATAGTCCTTGTGGCACAATGTTGATGATGGTATCAAATTGATAATTTTGGGAGACTATAATAATATGGTATTGAGGAATAGGATCTCTTATGGCATTTGGAGTATGGTCTTGGATGTTTATAGGCAATACCCATCGTCCCGTATCCTACCTTAGTCTTTAGTAAATAACAACAAATGATTTACCGTGTGATGTGATGATAATATATTGGAGATAAGATAAATCTATGATTAGACACAAATTGAGGTTTATATGACATAGTCTGGTGATTTTTACTACGGGCTAGTAATTTGATAAGTTTGTAGTTCCACGATAATTGCTCTTAGGAATAAGTGCTAAGGTTATTTGACAAAAATAGTAATATAAGTAATTAGCATTTCAAGGTGAAACCTTTGGGGTTGTAAATCGTAGATAAAACTAAGGTTGATTAATGTTCCTCGGTGATAGGCATGTTATTTACTTGCGTAGAAATGACATATTAAGGTGACACAAGAATATGTCTTGGGTGATCCCCTAGTATATGATAGGAGACAATTGGTGTGACGTTAGGAGAATCAAATCAATGATTACCACATAAACGTATTGAATATTAGTGGCCTTAATCAAATCATTATGATAAAACAATTGAGTTGACTTGAGCAAAGTGTTTTTAGGACATTATTACGATAAGCTTCTGTCCTGATGAAATAATAAATGAACTGGGTCGTATGTGTTAGCTTTGGGAAATGACTAAATCTTATGTTGCTACCTTAAAGCTTGGGAGAATTATTGCGTCGAGGATTTCATAAAATAATAATAGGTGATTAGTGACTAAATCATGTTTATGTGGAGAAAATGCCTTAGAATTGGTGACAATATGATGAATTAATTATGAACACGTGTCTTGATATAACTATTGGAAGATTATAAGTTAGTAATCACATCTTATTGTTGTGACAAGCACTGGGATATGCCTAGTTTGACATTTCTTTCTATAACATTGGGCGTGAAAGGATATTAGTGTGACAGACAACTCTTACACTTAATTGTGTAGTCACCTTTAGAGAAATCTATAAGTTTACGGAAGTTATACATAAGCCTTGGAGAATATGAGTGTTAGGGATTGTTTAGGTGCTGATGAATCATTACCGTACATGTTAACTTGTGGAAAAACCTTGGAGATTAACACCATGAATCACAAAACTTGTCTTAATATGATCTTTGAGGATTGTGGCGTAAACATGATGGTAAGTGCTAGGTTGTGCGCTTGGGAGAACTTAGAGTAACTTGATGTTGTATCGATATTTAATTAATAACTCTTGGAATGAAGTGTTAGGATTGATCATAACATCCTCTTGTGCTACCAATACGCGGGGGATAACCCTAGTAAAAAGAAATCATTATTCGCCTAGCATAACCCTTAGTGATAGTACAAGGTGAACAAATATCCTACCTATGAGATTAGAAGCGCCAGCTTCGACTAAAGTTTAATACTCAGGATTGCATAGGATGTTGCTAAGAGTTAGGAAGTTATTGGTAAATTAAGATGTTTGAAACTATGCATATGTATTGAACTTGAACATTTGAGGTTAGATACCACGTATTGAAATTTAGAGACGTGGGTATGATGGATCGACTATTTATGACAAAAGATGAGAAGGGTGATCTCGCGTGAATTGGCGCAGTACGTACAAATATAGAAGTGTAACCCATAACATTATTCCTAAGGAACAAAGCCTTGTGTTTTTACTTCCCGAAAGGATTAGTTTATACTTCAATGAGAATGGAAAATTTTCCGTAAGAGCAGTCAATGTACATAGTAGGAACATCGGTTATAAGTTGTGGACCTGAAGAGCACTTGTGGGTTCGTACTTTGTGAAGAACAGTTTGTTGCCTAAATTCGATTGTTATCCTTTGGCTCGGTATTCACTTAATTTGTTGTGATTCCATATGTTTCATTTGATGACTAGTAATGGGAAGTTGTTATTCCATTGTAATCTGGGTGTGACACTACATAAGCTCTGTAATGGCACGGGTCAGGCCGGTTGTGGCTGGTGCATCACAGTAAACGATTGCACACTTTGTTGGAAGCACCCTAATCTTTTCATTAGTTAGTGTGTCCGCATGGTCTCGCAATTTGTTGCTCGTAGTTTGCATGTGTAAATCGATTATCTTAGGTTAACGGCCCTATTAGTTGACCGATAGAACTAGTTACAGTTTGGAGTTACAGTAGCTAGTTACTTTTCAGTCATATATTCAAGAATACGTTTTAGGAATTATGTGGATATTAGACGTAACGAGAACTTAAGTGCAAATGTTACACTCCGAATTGAGGATATAGTTGCTCGTATGTATAATTTGGATTATGATGTCTAAGATGCTTCAAGGTTAATATGAAGATCTCATAGGAGGTTTCGGTCTTTCAGGCCAATGTGATAAACTTACTCTTTTAAGATTACTGATATGAATGACTAGGAAGTGTTACAGGTGTATTAACCTAGTCTTGACGTGATTCAAAATTTCAGAAAACATAGATTTGTAAATCCTAACTTGTGATGATGAATTCATTAATGATGGCATGATGTTTGAGGAATACCGATTGTTTCGGAAAAAAAAATTGTTGGGATGAATAAGTTAGGCATGCTTATGTATTATTAATGAAAAACCTTACCATGATTGGGTTAACTTGATGATAATTAACGTGGATGGAATCTTTTAATTTTAACTATAAAGATTATGATACTCCAGAATTAGAAATGGTTTGCTTAGATGACTGAATGATTAAGATTGATGAGTAATAAATTTCGAGGACGAAATTTCTTAAGGAGGGAAAAATTTGATACCCCACCCTAGAAAATAAATATTGAATAATAAATTGATGATTTATTCAAAGGAAATTTTTTAGGAATAAATATATAAGGGAATTACGCCAAAATGGCACGAAAAGTAATTAACGAGAAAAAAATGAATCTCCACGTTGCATGGTTAGCATGGATGCGCATTTAAGTCCTAATAGTCCTATTAAGTATGTTGTCTAAGTTTGATGCAAAAATTCTAATGAATGATTGTGACACGGTCGTGGTTAATATACCACGATTTTTGTTAGCGCGTGTCGTGCAGGACGCGAACTTGCGCGATTTTGTAGGACAATTGGAGAAGGATAAAAATAGTATGACTACATATTTGGGACCCTAAAAATACATATAAAAATAACATGAGGTCAAAATTAAAAAAATAAATAAAAATTAATTAAAAATTATTTTTCGTCAAAAAAATAAAAGTGCTCAGAAAATTCTGAAAATCACTATACCGATTCAAAATTTAATTTTGAGCAACTTTGCCTTCTTCAACATCTCCAAACAAATTCATCTAATGCTATTTTTTGACAATTTTCTACTGGGACAGATTGTATAATTTTAGGTTGTTTTCCACTTTATTTTGTTTCTTGGATTCTTGTAATCATCCTCCCACTTCATCCCACCCCTTTTCAGACATGGGTTGTAAAGTCTAGCATGTGAGGGTGGTGGAGAATTTTCATATGGGTTCTATGACTGGTATGAGTTGGAATTGAGTTATAAATGAGAAAGGAGGGACATGGGATTAATCATTCACGTCCCCATCAGATTTATCCAATTTCTCTCACTCCCTTAATCTTCTCTAAGTCAGCTACCATTCCCAAATTCGTAGGTGTCCTTACCCCACCCATAAACCACCATGAAACCACCATATTTTAGCCTAAAAACAGCATATTTCACCATGTATAACCATATGAAGGATGATGGATTGTTGGAGATGTTATTCTTGAAGATTTATGGAAGATTATAGAGCTATTTGGAAACTTAAAAGAGGAAGAGAAAGAAGAGCTTGGAAGGAAGCTCTAATGGAGGGATTTTATTGTAACCCCTTTGAGGCCACCTTTGGAGGTGAGGGTTACTCCTCGTACACCACCATTCAACCACCATTTTGGAGTCTTAAGAGGTGGAAAAATCTTACTTTGATTGAGGTTTAGATTTTGATAATTTTTAGAATGATATTTACATATATTAGACCTGATATATGTAGTATTTTAGCTAATTTTATAACTTTGAGTTTGTTTAGTCATCATATCATCATTTGGTGTGTAGACTTGAGTTTTTAAGAAGTAATTTTGATGGGTTCAAAAGGTGGATAAATTTCAGAATATTAGCCTTGAATATTTTATGAAATAAAATGTGTTAAAATGATGTTTCAAAGGTAAATAATGTAATTTCATGTTTAGAAAAATATTGGGCTAATATAGTCCATTTTTAAGAAATAAAAATGGGACTTTCTTACCAAGATGATGAAGTAGAAGAAGAAATTGGACTTTTACTTAAATGGGTGTTTTTGAGATACATAAACTCATAATAAGAAATAATTGGGGTTGATATTTAAATAATCAATGTATAAAATGCTTACTTTTAAATTGATACTTAAGAGTAGTTAAAGAAAGTAAAGAATGTCAAGTGTGTTGGCAAAATTAGTATGTTTAAATCGATTTAAAAGTATAATATTTGTGTGAAACAAATAGTAGTGGCATTGTCGTAAAGACAATAAATAGTGTGCTGTCAAGAAAATATTTGGCAATTAAATTTATTAATTAAGTTTGATAAAAGGAGATTAATGATATATTTTTGTTAAGTGAAAATAATGAGTTCCACCAAAATGATAAGTGTGGAATATGGGTAAAAATATAGTTTTTGACAAGTGTTAAGTGGTTAAATGTGTTTTGAGAATTAAGTTGAAAAATTAGTAACTATTTTGAAAATAACACTTGTTAAATGGTTAAGTGCGTATTTGACAAGAAATGGGTAAATTGGTAAATTTACGTAAAGCGAAACATTTTTATGAAATAAAAATGCCTATGAATAGTTTGGAAGAAAAAGGAAAGAATTGATTTTCCAAGTGGGAATAAATGTGAACATTGAGAATAATGTTGAAACACATGAAAAAAATAATAAGAAATGATACTTGCATGATGTCAAGAATTAAGGAGGGCATGACATCCCTAGTAGTAAAAGACCCCAAAGCTTGTACAGATGAGCATATGGAAACTGAAGACCGATGGTGCAGAGCCCGTGAAATCCAGGAATAATGGCTAGACTCCAAGGCAAAGATTGGTAATTCTTGTAATAAGAAATGAAGAATGAGAATATTCTTAAAAATTAATGCAAATAAATCTTTCAGATTTGCAAAAGGTTGAAAGATGGAAATAACCAAAGTTTTCATGAAATAATAAATATTTTGTGTCGTGTGGAGTATATGTTTCTCAATGAAAACGAATATTTTCCAAAGACGAGGTGTGCGTGTCATAAAGATTGTTTTAATGAGAATATTAAAATAATGGCAAAGTAATTCTAGTGTGAGTTAATAAACGTTGAATAGATGAATATTTTCAAGAAAAAAAAGGTTTTTCCAATCATTGATTAACCGTGTGCGTTAATGGGAAAGAATGTGATTTTAAAGAAAGATTATCCAAAATGACTATTTTGGGAAAGAAAAAGAGGATGAACGGGGATAAATTATATTTTTGGAATAAAATTATTTAATACATCGGAGCATGTATTTTAAAAAATATATATGTAGACATATACATATTTTCATGACCATATAGTGAGTGAGTATTCTTTTTTGCCGTTCGTTTCTATGTTGCATTTGTATAAATCCCACTGAGCCTTTCGCTCACTCCCTCCTCTTTATTGCGGCAGGTTGTATACGGTTCCGTACTTTGAGAGTGTTATACGGGTAATATTTACTTGAACTAACGTTAGTAGCTCTGTTTACTTGGCCTTGGGGGCACTTCCCTTGGGTCCCGCACGTAGTTTATTTTATATTGGAATCGCATGCTAAGAAAAGCGTAATCTTATTTAATAATAAAACTGGAATAGTAATATTATTTAGGTCGTTCATTGCACCCCACATTTGACACTCGGATCGGATCAGGGTCGATCCTATAATAACCCTTAAATTTGGTTCGGGTGTCACAAGGATCCTATGGTTTGATGAGGTTTCGTCCCAACAAGGCTTGGCAGACTTTAGAGAGGGGAGCATGGAGCTCGATGTACTCTTTTTTACGTGGGTTAGCATGACTTTCTAGAACCTAAGAGGCAGCAGGATAAGAGGTATTTTTGAAACTGTGGTAGGATTCTCATTTTTTCTTAGAGTGAACAATCCGGATACTTTCATTGGCTCATCTTCTATCTTAATAATACTTTCTTCAATCTCCACTCCTTCTTCTTGGAGGGCTCGAAAATGTGGGTAATACTGTCCTCCCATCATCTTTCGATTATGGGGTAAGAAATTTTTCTTCACAATACTAACTTACTCCTATTCGTAAGGTCGGTTAGTCATAGTGGTAGCTTTCTCTCTACCTTGCTAAAAAATTTATGACAGTTTCTTTGGGGTTCTGCTTGAGAAGTTACAGATCATGGCGTGTAACCCCCAACTCCTCGCCATATTTGTATTGTGATATGAATTGATAGGTAACATCCTCCTATTTGCGAATTCTGGATTCCTCGAGTGATAGAAACCAACAAAGAGCCTTGCCCTTCAAAGTTTGTTGGAATATTTGGGCCATTATTTCCTCAGAGGCACCAAGGAGAGTCATAGCTCGATGTTAGATTCGAAGATGAACAATTAGGGGTCCACTACCACTGAACTTCTCAATGTCAGGCATTTTGAAATTTTTCGGCAACCTTGCTTTAGGGTAGGGAGACATATGGGTGTAATCCATGTAGTTCCCGGAGATTCGGACTTAGTCGAACTTATTTGTTAACAGTTTAAGGTCCTACTTGACCTTGTTTAACTCTTCTTCCTTTGAATTGACAGGTATTAATGAATTAGCCCCTGGCTAGGCAAGGTTTAACATAGGGAGTTGAGCTGGTGGTGGACCATTGGTAGGAGGGGCATGTGGAGCGTGTAGATATTCTTTCAAAACCCAAATCGGCTCAGGTGCAGGTGGACCAATAGCACGGGGGATAAGGACCTTGGGCTCCTTGGGAACTGGTATTCGATTTCACTACATCCCATGAACCTCATTTTAAAGGTTGTCAATCTTGGAGGTGAGTTGGACTAGGACTCTCATCAATCCAGACTACACATTCAACAATTAATCGGCGTTCTCCATGAAGAGTTGGTGAAAGTGCATTCCAAACTTGAACGAAATATCGACACAACTAACGGAGCCTCAGGGTGGTTCGACGAAAGAGCGTAGCTATAGGGAGCCAGTCCAAGGGTCGGGTATGCGATCAACCCGATAGGGAAAAAGATTCGAATTTATTTTTGAAGGAGAAAAGGGAAACTTTATTTTAATTGAAAAGAGGAAAATGTTTTGACATTTTGATAAAAGAGTGGGAAAAATGTTTTTGGATATTTTTTATGAAAATGAGGAAGAATGTTTTCGACATTTTGATCAAAGGAAGAAAAAGTGTTTTTGACTTTTTTAGAAAAGGAGGAAGGAAAAATGAGAGAAGAGTCTGAGCATGATTATTATTATTATGTTCTCACTTGTATTAGGTTTTCCTAAATGCAAGAAAGAGATGATGGACGAGACCCAAGCCTGGGAAAATTCGATTTGAAAAATATGTAAAACATGGTTTGACTTGTTGTCAGGCTCATGGATAGGGTTCCGTTTAAAAAAAGATGAAAACCTGTGAAAATTTGGACAACATACCGACCCGACATTTCGATAGAGTTTTGTGTAGTAACCGACAAACTAAAAATGAGTGCCCCAGGTCTAATGCCTATATGAGGGTATGCCATTTTTGGGTTAGTGGAAAAGTTCCCCCTTTGGCATAACTTCCACGATATACATCTTTCTTTTGAGCGCAATCAATATGTGTGGACAAGCCATTTGATATACCTGAGTGTACGTGAATTGCCTCACTATATACCTCGTGGGGACAATACGTGTGGGATCGAATTCGATATACTCGACGTACGTAAATGAGTTCCTTTCTATATACCTCCCGTTATGACTTCGGTCAAGCGGTACTATGCAGTGAGATCCATTCTATATACGTTGAAGGTACTAGGCCAATGAAAGGTAAGAGTCGTATTGCTTAGGCTAACGACCTACCGGATCAGCGCCCATCATAAAGTGACCCCGCAGTACGGGACAAAATTTGATCAATATCCATGCTCTTGGTGATGTAGTGTACAAAATGTATGATTCATGATTAGTATATTATACATAGATTATTTTATTTGGCATGATGAGCACTATACTGATAAGGAAGAATGAACAATCATCATGAGAAGTAAATCTATCTTGGAGAATGAAGATTTCACAAAGCATGGATACGTGAGAGTATGTGATGTGTGAATATTTACAAGTGAGTGTGTGGTAGTGAACCAAAGCATGGATCAACTACAAGTGGTGTGTGATAAGTATAATACCCCTTATTTCTGAGTATTTATTTTTATATTAATTTGACTTGTAGGTTAATTATATAAAATAAAGGAAGTTGAAGTAAACATTACTTTAAGTGATTTAAGAGATGATATTTACTGAGTTTTTCATATTTACTATTAAGTGAATGTAAATAGCATCATATTATGTTTTGTTGTGTCGTTGTGCTTTAAGCGACGGTTATGACTTATATTCCAATCGGGATGTTATTAAAGAGTTAACATGATGTTCGAACTTGAAAGAATGTACGATACTTCGGATGCCAGTTTAGAGGACACGGTGAGTCCGGAAATGGTTGATACAGTCAAAATAAGTACCAAGTTGTATTTTTGGGTTCTGGGGTACTTTTGACTTATTATAACTTAATTATGATGTATATGAGTCATTTTAATTGTGTCGTAGCATTTAAATGATTAGACTTAATGTAATTGGGTATTTTAGTCTTACAAGATCATTTATTTCTCATTTGTGTTTCTAAACCTAGAGAGAGTTAGAGTGAGAGAGAACTTGAGAGAAAAGAGAGAGTTGAAGATTTGGGGCTTGGAATCATTGCTATGAGAAGAGAATCCGACACTACAATCTTAAGGAAAGTTTATAACTTGCAAATGTATGATTGAGTGTGAATAATTTGTATATATAGTTGTTTTCTTGAGATTTAACCATTAATGGGTTTTCATGATTTTGGTGCTTAAACCTTTAAACTTTGATCTAGATATGATTTGAGTTGGTTATATTAGTTAGTTGTTGTGTAAGAATGATTTGGTGAAGTTATTAGATGATAATGTTGAGATAAGTTGAAGAAAATAGGTTTGGAGATTTAGGTTTTGTAAGAAAAATTGGGGGATGGTCGATGGACCTGGTGTGGCCGGTCGACCGGGCCTAAAGAGAAAAGCCTACTGCTTCTCTTGCAAGGCAAATTTCAAAGGTGCAGTCGACCGCTGTCCAGGTGACAGTCGATCGGGCCTGAAGGGAAGATCCTACTTCTTTTCTCAAGAGGAAAATTTCAACAACGCGGTCGACCGGGGGTCAGGGGCCGGTCGAACGGTACCCTATTTTCACCCAAAAATTAGGATTTTCTTCTACTCTTTTCTTATAAGGTTTGAGGCTTAGGAACATTTTTAAATGAAGTAATAAAGAGTATTAGGGTCTTGTATTAGGGGGATTAATACCCTAGGTTAGAAAGGGAGTGTTCGGGCTCACTATAAGAAAAAACACATTTCGCAACACAGAAAATATGTCGCGAAATGTAGTAATTATGTCGCGGAAGACATTTCGCGACATACGATCGCATGTCGCCCCCGTGTCGCGGTATCCCTGTCTGGGAATGTATTCGGCGACATGCAATATATATGTCGCGGAATGTAGTTACCATTCGCGACAGGATACATGTTGTGAAATGTATATATTTATAAAAATACATATTAATATTTATTTTTTTATATTAAATAATACCTCACCTTTCGCGACATAAACACGTGTCGTGAAATGTCAACCTTTACGCGACATGCCATACATGTCGCGGAATGTCATTTATTTGGCCATATAGTGTATGTCGCTAAATGTCATCTATAGTGCCACTAAAAGTCATTATGCAGAATCTGATTTGATTTTTAGCAACACCCACCTTATGTCGCTAAAATACGTTTTTTTTAAATAAATAATTTCAAAAGAAGATTGCAAAATGAGAATATATAAATTTTTGCCATGATGAATTCATTCCATTCAAATAAATGTATGATTACAACAAATGTTCAAATAAATGTATGATTACAACAAATGTTCAAAGTTACACCAAATGCAAAAATAAAACACATTTCGCGAGAAACTTCGAGTCATCCAATCAACTAGCCCAACGAAATCCATCATCTGTCTGTGATAGGAAACAAATAAACACGTGTTAACCATAATTGGATTACATAATATGAGGGGAAAAAATCTACTTTTATCATAAGTCATCCTCTTTTCCCTATTTTTGATAGTCGCTTTATGTCCCCGACGCTTAATTTTCAAATTCGGGTATGTTTGAGTTGATCAATTTAGAACACTTCATAATTTCAGCAAATTTTGACAAAAAATACTTTGTTTATTCACGAAACCCAACCTATTTTAACATTTAAAATTAATTCGACGACATCAACAAAAGCAATGAATAAATAATCAATAAATCCCTTCCAATAATTTAACATAAATAAGCTCATAAATAACTCGATCGATATAAAGGTTCATCGAACTCGTGTCCATAGTTAAAAAAAATAGTCTCACGTGTCTCGCACGACCCAATAATAATCTTACTTTAGTATCATATGCGATTTTTCACGCTCCACTCCCAATTCTCAAGATGTTTCCTAAACTTATGTTTGAGTTAATAAATTTAGAACACTCGATAATTTCAAAAAAAATCGACAGAGTTTCCTTTGTTTATTCAAGAAATCCACCTTGTTTAACATTTAAATAAACTGGACGACATCAACAAATTCCATAAATAAACAATCAATAGATCCCTTCCAACAATATGTTGTTCCGCATGTATCAATTTATTCTCGACTTAGATGATATTTTCTTTTCGTGTAACATAATGAGGAGAAATAAATATGTTGTTCCGTACGATAATTTTCTTTTCATTTAACTCCTGTATGTTATATAACTGTTATTTTTCACATTGTAAAATTTTTGTATAACTTTTATCTATAAATATTCATATAATTTGTTATATAAACGATTATATAACTTGTTATATAATAAGTTCTATATAAGAGAAATTGTTATATAAACAGTTATATAACTGTTTATATAACAACTGTTATATAACTGTTTATATAACAACTGTTATATAACAACAGTTCTATAACAGTTGTTAACAACTGTTATATAACAACAGTTATATAACAGTTGTTATATAACTAGTGTTATATCGAGAGAATTATGGGGCTTACTTACTCTAATGAAAAGTTAAGAACCCATGGAAGAGGAAAAAGGATAGATCCATGTCAAAACTTTTCGAATTAGTCAAATCCAAAGAAATATACCTCTATCACCACCTTTGATGGCTTAATATCTGTTAAGTTTTCCGCAGATTCTACATTTACTAATTCGTCTTACCCCAATTTGTCAAATAAATGCAAAAAGGAAGAAATTTGTTCACCTTTTATAAATCCTTTTAGAACACAACCCAATCATAGCTTTGCACGGTAGAATTTTATCAAATAAATAGTCATTGACATTAGCTAGAACCCGCTCCCAGTTTGCTAACACGAAATATTATTGTATAACCTTGATACAATTAATAGATAGCTGAGAAAAATAGGGGATCATCATCTGTAAGAGGGTACTTTAGATTATAGATGGAGGCGTAACCCTTATTTGAGTATGGTAATGATAAGCTAATTTGGCCAAAGCTTTGGATTAATGATAGGAAATACAGACACAAGCCCAATAAAGATAAACTCAGTTTAAACTATAAAAACTCTCGTGTATAACTCAGAAGGTAGTAATGAACTTAGAAGTAATTTAGCTAGAGGGAGAGAGAAGTAAGCACCCTAGATACACCTTGGTGGGCAGGTAGAAACACACCAAATACCCTCTTAAATCTCTGTCAAGTATTAAAAGCTTTGTAATAAATAACAATGGTGAGTGAGTAAACCCCTCTCATTTGCAATAACTCTCTCAGAATGTATACTTTCTCTGGTAATAACTTCTCAACCCTCAAAGGATCATCCGAGCTTTATCGAAAGATCTCTTCCTCCTCAAAGGTGGTTGGGGTCCTTAAATAGCCCCCTACACCACCCCTGAGGCAACTCGGTCATTAAAGACTATGAAAGACATTCCTAATACTTTATATCACATCATTAAATGCCTGATGCACTAGTTGTCGCCACGTCATAAACATTAAATGACAAGACATGCCTTTTGCTTAACTACTGTGTGTCAGGGGGCTGTTGTCGCAGAGGTGGCTCACCAAATGCCTGACAGCCCCAAATACCATGGTGGTTTACTCAAGTGTAGGTCTGACATTGTTTAGTTGACTAGTGACATCAACTACAGTAGATGTGACATTAAGTAGAGGGCTATTTGATTCACAACTCAACGCCCGATGGAACTCCAAGCTGCTCTGCTCGACGTTCCACGATCAGGGTCCTTCGGTGTTTTACCAGGTGTATCTAAGATGTTCAGGACAAGCCCCAATGGTGCCTCACTTCTCAATCCTCCAAACCAAGTCCCTCTAAAGTTCCCACGACGAGGTCATTCGATAGAGCATGAAATCTCTCCCAGACCCTGCCAAGCCTGGTCTCTCGCAAGTACCGTTTGACCTCACATAAACTCATTATTATTCTCGTTACAACATTACAACCGTTATAGCTTATAGTCAACAGAAACAGAAATACAATATGACAAATACAATAAGCTAAAGTATGAGTTGCCATGCCAAGCTGCCTCGCTGAGTTCCCACACTTGAGCTGCCTCGGTTGCTTAATCTCGAACACTATTACAAATTAGGAAATTATCCCTAATCTCAGGATTACCTTCAAGCCCCCTCTACATTTTCCCCTTCGTGGAGAGATTTGTTGGAACAGGAAATGTCTGCATGAAACTTCTCAATCCGATGAACCTTCTCTGTGTGAAAAAATTATGGCCTTCTTTCCCTCGTTAGAACCTCAACGTTATAGTCTCCTGGAAAAAGTAAAATTCTCCCAAATGTACCTGAGCCGAAGTGCCATAACTTATTGGTGCTTGGGCGAAGGGACATCGCCACTTTTTCCTGATGCCGAGCCTCAACCGTTCTAGCTTTAATATTTAGAATTCTATCGAAAGTCCTGCTAACCTTCTTAAATATTTTTTTGGAATTCTAGTAAGTAAAATTCTCCCTTGTGAGGCTTCACTGTGTTCGAAAAACTAGAAATTCTCCCCGATGTAACTGAGTCACCCTTTAAACAATGTTTGGACATGTGCCAAGGGGACATCATAGCTTTTTTGAACCGTTGGGGGACTACCTTCTTTGGGAGTCATTGGATATGTCTGACAAAAAATCTGGCGCCAAAACTCAAACCTGTTGGGGAAGGCAACCCCCTTCTTTTTCCCGTGCGTTACTTAATTAATGACATGGCGCTGTCTTTTCAGCCGTCGAGGCCTTTCCCGAGGTGCCACGTGTTCATTTGAAATGATTATAGGCGGCCCAGCACGTGCTATGGTGGGAAACTCAATCGGTCAGTTCTTAAAAGGGTTTAAAAGTTTCAAACGTCTCCTTATTTCAAATCTTTCCCTTGCCTTCCTCTTCTTCTTCTTCATGCTTTCATATTGCTTCAGAGAGAGATCTTTGTGCGAACTCTGTGCGACTTCCATTGTTGCCCCATTCGTTGCTCAGTCTCCTCCCTCTTTCATCTTTTGCACCACCACCTGCGGTTGTGCTCCTCCCCTCTTTTTCTTAACCCTTCTTGCGCAGCTATATCATTCATCACCGTGCTCTCATGGCTTCTTCTAGTACTTCCAAGGTTGTTTCCACCACTCAGCCTGGTTCCCCCTCTGTCGCTGCTGGCGTTGCCACCGCCCTGAGTGGCATTGTCCTGGATGCTGCTCGTCAAGAGCAACTATGCTTCTACCGCCGAGCGCCCATTTTTGAAGAAGATGATAAGTTTTGTGAGGCATACAAGACCTACCACTTCTTTCCCAAGTTCGATCCATTACTGTTGGGTGATGAAGAAGTGGATTCTTGAAGTGGGGCTACCTTCCACCAGAGGGAACTCTGCATTTTCTCCTGGACTGTGGTGACTTTCCCTATTCTCAGATCGACTTCGAAGCACCTGGAGGGTCACCAGCCCATTTTATTGCTTGGCACACACACATGCAGAGATCCCACGTCGCTGCTCTTTCCAAGGTTGGCCTTCATCGCATGTACTGGTTTGGGGAGTTCACACTCTTGAAGCATAACGTGGCGTTACAAGTGCTGGTTTCTCGATGGAACACCACAACTCACACATTTTTTGTTGCGTGGGAGGAGTTCACCGTTATACTGGAGGACGTCTGTGAACTCCTGGGGTTTGAGCCCATGGGTGAGTTCACCTACCATGACCATCTTTATATGCCGAAGCGACTGCTAATCGCGTTGAGCTGGATTGGATCTATCGTAGTTGCACCGGTCCCTCAAACAAAGCCACATTTACACCCTTATCAACAATTTTTTTGAGGCTCCGACGCCGAAGGATGCTAGTGATGTTATGGGCGCGGTAGAGGTACCTCCCTGGAACTACCAGCCTATATACTTGTACTACTTTCACGCTTCTTTCTTACTGGAAAACCCAACGATCAGCCTAGGAGGGACATGATAAACATTTTTGTTCATTTGGCCAGAGGATTCAACCTACCTCTGGCCGCCATCACCTTGGGGTCCCTCTACACTTGGTTGGATTGAACCCATATTGACAGGGAACGGTCGCTGGTCCGTTATAACTTGGCAAATTTTACAAACACCATCATCTTGACTGGCCTCCTCTATACCCGCTTTCCTGCTATTGCTACAAAGTCAGTTTCCCTGCCCGTGAGCGAAGATATTAAGCCCCCAAGCCTCCTATATTTCCACAAGAAGTAGAGCCGAAAGGAGATAATGAATGTTTTCGATTGCTCAGACTCCTTCGTGATGAGGCCATACAGTGAACCCACCTTTGCCCATAGTTGGGACTTCTTTCCCACTGCAGCCACAACGGTCAGATTTAACCCGGTTGTAGAAGATCCTTCGCTAGCTGTAGTGCTTCTTTTTACCCCGGGGTTTCTCCCCTCATATACTGAATAGGGATACACCTCATAGCCTTATAACCCTAATAGGTGCAGCAGGCAGTTCGGGTTTGATCAGGGGGATCCTCGGCCCTCCAGGACAATCATTCCAAGGCCACCTTCGCTGAAGCATGCACATTCTACACTACAGCTGTGGTGCTTGGTGTGACATCCACCATTGATGGCCGTGTTATCCATCCTAGTTCTACTAGGAAGTGAGACGTATCCACTTCTTTTGCCACGAAGTTCCATCTAGATCAGTTGTCCATGATTTGTGAGTACATCTAGTCCCCCCTCGATATCCCCCAATCCTTTCCTTTTCTTCTTCTGAGCTGGGTCTAAAGGGGAACTCCATGTTTGGGGTTGAGTTTCCCATAAGTAAAACTATTAAAGAGTCTCCCCATGAGCTACCCCCTCATTTCCCAATGATCCTAACTGCCACCCCAAAAACCAAGGCCGCTGCGACCCCAAAACCATCTGTCCCCACAGCCAAAGCTGCCACAGGAGAAGGGCCTTCTGAGCCACCTGCCAAGAAACCAAGAAAGTTCAAGTCTAAGAAGTCTAAGGCCCAAGGTCAAATGCAAACTCCATTGGAGGCATTCCCAATTGCCTCTGTTCCCCCTAACATGTCTCCAGAGATGGCTGAAGAGCTGAGGAGGCGGGTGGAGGCCGAGGTTGCCCGAATAAACGCTCAATTCCAACGGCGCGCAGTCATCGTTCCTCCTCCAGGTACGTTCTATATGATGGTGGTTGATCCCACGAAGTCAACGGTAAAAAGGAGAAGAAGGACGAAGGTACCTGAAACTGGTGGGGCAACAAGCTCCAGGAAGAAAATGTTGGGTACCAAATCCCAGAGGAAACAGATATATGAGAAGCCTTCCTCCCCAGCTCCTTCGGCTGCCACCTACTCTCCACCTTCACCTGTGGTTATACTTTCTTGTTCTCCCTCTGTATCTGAGGTATGTGTGCATTCTTTATTTCTCATTCTTCTTTTCTTAACATAGCGCCTTTACTTATTGCCTGATAACTTTGGTACAGGGAGTTGAAGAAGCAAGGGTTAGTCCTCCCAGTCCCCCTAGTCCTGCAATGAGCCATTTTGTGGGGGGGGGGAGGGGGGGGGGTTGCAGTACCCCTTCAACCACTGCTGCCCTTCCACGTTATTCTTTAATAAGCCTCACATATTCGCGTTGTTTATCCTCTCGTCAGTCCAGGGATCCCGCCACGAGTGTTGTTGAGATGTATGACCCGCCCGAGGCAACTATTCCGTCTTCCTCTGAGTTACCCTTGGAACAAGCGATCTCTCTACCCCTTATTATGGTCGAATAGAGTGACCCGCATGTAAATTTATTCCCAAGCCCTACTTCTTTTATTTGTCCCATTGGTTTATTCATCAATTCTAACATGTTGGGCTATTTTAGGTGGAAATGGCGTCGTTGATAGCCGACATTCTCCTTCCTCCTGCATTGTCAAGAGCTATTACTGCAGTTCCCCTTTTCAGTGCCATAACGGGGGTAAGCTAGGTGTATGTCTCTCTCTTATACTTTTTTGCGATTACTCCTTTTATCTAACACTTGTCTTTACATTTGCAGCTTTCTCAAAGTCTTTCTCTACCTTTTGCATTGAGTGGCCTTATCCTTTCTCAGCCCCCGGTTAGTGCAACTGATCTCGTTGGGGAATCTCTCGAAGGTCCAACATCTCCTTCTGATGATGCGCCCGTGTTGGCCATAGTACCCAATGCTGTTGAGGGGAGTGTGCCTAACTTTGAGGCTTCTGCAATCGGAGGCTCTGTTAAAGCTGCTGAGGTAATGAGCCCCCCTCCCACGGATTCTAGCATTATGGCTCCCATGGTAACTACCCATCTCGCTCCTGCTGCTGCTGAGGTACTTCTCTAATTTCTCTGTATTTCTCAGCTTTTCAAACTCCACCTGTATGGGTGACTTAATCAATGAAAACACTTGTTAAGGTTTTTCATAAACTCCACCTATAACGGTGACTTAACAACGAAAATGCTTGTTAAGATTTTTCATAAACTTCACCTATAACAATGACTTAACAATGAAAACGGCTGTTAAGATTTTTTTCCACAAACTCCACCTATAACGGTGACTTAACAACGAAAACACTTGTTAAGATTTTTCCTAAACTCCACCTATAACGGTGACTTAACAATGCAAACACTTGTTAAGATTTTTTCCACAAACTCCACCTATAACGGTGACTTAACAACGAAACACTTGTTAGGATTTTTCCATAAGCTCCACCTATAATGGTGACTTAACAACGCAAACACTTGTTAAGGTTTTTCATAAACTCCACCTATAACGGTGACTTAACAACGAAAACGGTTGTTAAGATTTCTTTCCACAAACTCCACCTATAACGGTGACTTAACAATGAAAACACTCGTTAAGATTTTTTCATAAGCTCCACCTATAACGGTGACTTAACAACGCAAACACTTGTTAAGGTTTTTCATAAACTCCACCTATAACGGTGACTTAACAACGCAAACACTTGTTAAGGTTTTTCATAAACTCCACCTATAACGGTGACTTAACAACGAAAACACTTGTTAAGATTTTTCCACAAACTCCACCTATAATGGTGACTTAACAACGAAAACACTTCTTAACATTTTTTCATAAGCTCCACCTATAACGGTGACTTAACAACGCAAACACTTGTTAAGATTTTTTCATAAACTCCACCTATAACGGTCACTTAACAACGCAAACACTTGTTAAGATTTTTTCATAAACTCCACTTATGATAGTGACTTAACAATGCAAACACTTGTTAAGATTTTCTTTTTTTAAGATTTTTTTTTCAGACTCCACCTATAACTGTGACTTAACAACAAAAACACTTGTTAAGATTTTTCCATGAACTCATTATTTCTCCCACCTGTTCTCAGTTTGCTAGGGAGGATTCTCCACCAGTTCCTTCGTCTATTGCCTCGTCGCATCGTGAACATGTCTCCTCTGAAGGATCCAGCCATGATGATCAAGGTTCCACGACAGGTCTACCGCGGAGAGCGAATCTGGGTGTGAGATTCCTCTGCCCGACTTGGCTCCTCCCACTTTCTGCCTGATGGTACTCCAACGTTCTCCCCAAATGCCTGCCAACCATCATTTGATCATCGATCAACTTATGAGCTATCATCCTGAGACCTTCACGATGGACTACCTACGCTCAAATATCCCAGTTATGAGCTATAAGCTTCAAGGCATGGCTACTGTTATTATTTATTTTGCCAACACTCCAACTGCGAACGTGACCAGACCCCTCCTCAACCATTTCTTGGGCTATCTGAGGGAGTTGGGTCGTGACGAGCTCCATTTTGACTGGCTCATCGGACATTTGAAGACTTTGAAGAGCCAGCGGTTGGACAGCCAAAGGGAGCTCTTACGAAAACATCAGGAGGATCAGAGGGCCGAGGAAGCCAAGCTGGCCGAGCTAGCACCTCTCCTCGGAGCCATTGACAAGGAGGTGGAGGACTTCGAAGAAGCTCTACGTTTGGCAAATCTAAAATGAGAAAAACTTATTATCTAACGTACACAAGCACTGACTAGGTTAGGAGTTTCCATTAATGCTAAACGGTCTTGCTTAGAAGCTTCTTCGTGCCTTCTTGGAGATTTTTTCTCTTCCCCATATTTGTGGTTCCTCCTAGGTCAATGAGTTTTTGTATATGTATTTTTTTTCTTTCTTCTCATGTAACCCTTGGGCGATAGATCCCAATTTTGTAATGCCCCAAAGTATATGAATGAAAAAGATACTTATTCCCATGCCATTTCTTTGTGTTACAGCTATTTACATAGATTGTGAAATATGAAGTTCTATAGTTCTTTCATCTTTTCTTGAATTAAAATAAAGAGAACTTGCATACCCATCATAAGAAAGAACTTGTGTATTTATAACAACAGCCAATTACATCAGTGGTCAAACATAACAACCTACACATGATAAACCTTCATCCACTTATTGTTAACCTTAAATGGTTTATCATCTTCCATTTTTGAAATTAAGGAATAACCCGAGTCATGAGCCTCCTTTACGATGAAAGGTCCCCCCCAATTCTCTGCAAACTTAGGTAGGGGAAGCCTCCTAATATGTTTCACTACTGCCTTTAATACGAGATCTCCCTCCACGAATTTCCTTGGTCTCACCAAGTTATCATATGCCCTAGACAGCTGATTCGTGTATAATTGAAAGTGTTGCATCGCATTATCTCTGTGTTCGTCCAATGCTTCCAACTGCACATGTCTATTCTGAAGGAGCATGCTGCTTCGTAAAGCATATCGAGACGAGGGAACTTCTAACTCCACTGAGAGAATTGCCTCAGCCCCATAAATAAGAGAGAACGGCATATACCCTATACGCTTCCTCTTAGTCGTCTGATAGGCCCATAAAACGGCTGGAATCTTGTCGGCCCACGATCCTGGGAAATCCTCCATCATTTTAGCCAAGATATTAACCAAAGTCTTATTAGTCACTTCGGCTTGACCGTTCCCCTTTGGGTATGCCACCGTCGAAGTGTGATGGAAAATGGAGTATTTTTCTGTGAGCATCGTTACCTCTGAATTGACAAAAGGGGTTTTGTTGTCTGAAAGGATAACCTTTGGGATCCGAAAATGACAAATGATGTATTCTCTGATGAAGTTGCTCACTACTCCTGCTATTGCCCTTCTCAGTGGTATCACCTCGCTCCACTTTGTGAAACACTCCGTTGCTACTAGGATCCATATCTTCCCCCTCGAAGAAGGGTGTATTGCCCCTACCAGGTCGAACGCCCAAGTGTGAAAAGGATAAGGCGTTGTTAGGGAGTGTAAGTCCACTGACAGGGAATGGGTTATATTTCCATGAAGCTGGCAAGCCTTGCACTTTCGAACGAACTCAGCTGAGTTTTTCTCCATCGTTGGCCAATAGTACCCCAAAGTCATCAGTTGGTCATACAACTTAGCCCCTCATATATGAGTTGGATCGTGCGCCTACTTGAGAACCTCGGTCGCTTTTTCCTTCATGATGCAACACAACGGCCTATTGAAGTATCCCCTTCGATAAAGCTGCACCTCTTGAACGTAGAACCTTGAAGCCCTTCACCAAAGTCCCATCGCATTAATTTTCTCTATTGGGACAACTCCATCTTTAATGAAGTCAATATAGGGTTATCTTCAGTCGGGCTAAGTCTCCACGAAATGACATTTTACTGCCTCGAAGAACAACTAGCATTTATCGCACTGCCATTGTAACTTGGCTGCATCGTGCTTCATTCTAGGCCAACAATACCCTTCCCTTTGAATTCTTTAATAAAGGGGGATCTCAGTCATTTCGCAGTGTTCTTCGTGCATTTTCTTCAATCTCTGCCCTTCTTCTTCTGGGCCGATGTACCTTAACAGCCATCCTCCTGCATTTCTGAAGTAAAGGTTTCCCTGGTTTGTAAAGTACAGGGACAATTCTCTGAGCCCCATCGTTCCTTCACCAGACTCCAGTTGCCCCTTAATCTCTCCCCTCCAGTCTGCGTCCTCTTCCATCGATAAAATTGACTGTAACATCGAAGGAGTTGTTCTTCATTGAATCATGACAGTAGTTGTATCGTTCCTCATGATTATCTTCTAGGCAATGGTGGTATAGGTATCTGGGTGACGGTTCATCGTTCTGGGCTGCCTCTTGATCTCGGTCCGATGGAATTGGCCAAGTAGCCTCTAAATGATCATTTTGTAAGGTGCCAGGCTCATGTGTTTCAATGCGTATTCTCCATTCACTTACTGAACCACCAGGTTTGAATCCCCACTGAATGGATCGCTCTTCGAAGAGCCTCTAGTAATCCTAACACCAATGCTTCATATTCTACCTCATTGTTAGAGCAAGGGATATCTAACTTGTAAGAAAGGCAAATCTCCTCCATTCCTTTCCAAAGAATAACCCCTGCTCCTCCTTTCTTTTCTGTCGATGACCCATCAAACTGCATTGTCCATTCCTCATTCATTGCATCTAGATGATTGGCCTACAAATCATCTCCTGGGATATCTTCTTTGGGTGGCTCGAAGGTTACTGAAGGAAAAATAGCCAACAAATCAGCGTACTCCTGGCTTTTAATTGCACGAGGAATCACGCACTTTAAGTTATATTCGGAGAGGATAAGAAACCATCTATCTGCCTTGCCAATCAATATAGTTCTTGCAAGAAAATACTTAATGGGATCATATCTAGTTACAATATTAATTATAAAAGACAACATATAATGTCTAAGTTTTTGCGCTACAAACACTAAGGCCAAACAATGCCTTTCTAAGCTACTATATCTGACTTCTGGCCCATGGATGATTCTACTGAGGTAGTAAACTACCTGTGCTTGCCCCTTGATCTCTTGTGCCAGAAAATCTCCCACGGGCCTTATGGTGGATGTGAGGTACAGCTGTAACGATATTCCCGCCCTCGGTGGAACCATGGTCTGTGGTGAGATGAGCAGCTTCTTCAGTTCGTCAAGAGACTCCTAGTGAATTTCCTCCCATTTGAACTTCGTGTTCTTTCGCAGCAGCTTCATCAGTGGGTGTGTTATCTCGGCTAACCCAGGCACGAATCTCCTAAGGTAGGAGACTTTACCGAGGAAGCTCTTCCGCTCCTTCGTCGTTCTTGGACATGGCATTTCTAAGATCGCCCGTTGCTTATCTTGGTCCATCTATACCCCTTGTCAGTCAACCAGGAAGCCTAGGAACTTCCTACTTGTTACTCCAAAAACAAACTTCAATGGATTCATCTTTAGTTTAAACTTCTTGTGACAGGAAAACACCTTCCTCAAATCGCTCAGGTGGGACTCCTTCTTCCTCGACTTGATGACCAAATCATCCACATAAAACTCCATAAATTTATGAAAGAAGTCATGGAAAATGGCCATCATTGTTCTTTGGTAAGTCGCTCCAGCGTTCTTGAGTCCAAATGGCATCACCCTGTACATGAAGTTGCCCAACGGGGTTCTGAACATTGTTTTCTCTGCATCCATGGGATCCATCTTGATTTGGTGTACCCTACATACCCATCCATGAAGTTGTATATATCATGACCTGCTGTTGCATCTATCAGTCTATCGATGGAGGGTAGAGGGAACTCGTCTTTGGGGCAGGCTCTATTTAAATCTCTGAAGTCCACGCAGATCCTTATCTGGTTTTTGTCTTTCTTCCCCACTGGGACAATACTGGATAACCAAAGTGGGTGTTGTATCGGTGTAATGAACCCTACCGTTAGTAAGCATTTAACTTCTTCTTTGATCTTCAAATCCAGCTCAGGCTTGTACGTTCTCATTACTTGTTTTACTGGAATGGTTGAAGGCATCACGTTCAACTTGTGACAGCTTACTTCCTCATCTAGCCCCTCCATCTCCGTATATTTCCATGCAAAAACATCTATAAATTCTCGAATCAACTTGACCAAGGTTTCCCATTTCTTTTCACTGAGATCTTTCTAGGTGAAGATGGGCCTCGGATCCTCCCCTTCCTTCGCCAGGTTTAATTGCTCTAACTTTTGTGACTGGGGCTTCGACCGACTTGCCATGTAATCTGGTTCTTCGGCGACTTCCTCCACAAATTCCTCTATGCTCGAATTGTCTATCACCATACACTGCCCCCATTGATCCACCAGAAAGCATTCATATATCGGGTCAACCTTGTCATCATCTTCCTCGGTCGCCCGTTCACACCATTACAATCGATACACCACCTTTCCTTCTTCAGTAATGACTTTCTTGCATTGCCTACTACTAGCGGTGACTGCTTTCCTCTTCTTCTCCCTAGATGCCTCGTCCACTCTCTTTCTTGAGAACCGACTTAGCACGCTTTGTTGTTGGACCTCGTGCTCCATTGGATCCACTCTGGGCCTCATCCTGTCATTGAGATGCTTTGAGATGACTTAGGGCCGAGGGATCACCTGGTGAGCTTCTTCGGTTATTACTCCTACGTCACTTGAAACTTCTTTACCCTGCTCGTTCAAGGGCCCCATCCTTTCTCTGATCGAGGGAACCCGTGCTCCCTCCATCCTTATCGTTAGGTCCCGGACATCCTCTTCTAACTCTGTATAAAATGCTACGTCCACCAAGTGAGCTTCCTCAATAGCAAAGGGCCTCTTCATAGCCCTAATGATCACCTCCATCCCCTTGATATTCACCTTAGCGCATTGGTTGTATGTGGAAGGGACTAGCCTTTAGTTGTGCATCCACACCCTTCTTATTAACAGATGATAGGAAGTTGCACTCTCTATTACGTGGAACTTTACATGGGAACTCAAATTTCCCATCACAATCCCAACATTAACATACCAATGGATTTGGAAGATTGGTTATTATACCCCGAAATTACCAAAGGCATGTGGACTAACCTCTCTTCTGGAATATTGGCTATATGAAAGGAGTTAATTGGCATGATATTGATGGAAGTTCCCCCATCCATGAGAGTCCTTGTAAAACTAACTCCGTTGGCACTGGCAGTCACGTACAATGGCCTGTTATGAGGGAATCTCACAACCCTATCGGCATCGCTGAAGGTCACCTCTGACAGGAACCTTCTTACCAACCTGGCCATGGGTCCCTTCCATTTTAGAGAAAGGACTACATCTTTCCTTGTAATATCTAGTATCGCCTGGGTTATTTCCAACCTACATTCTTTTGGGATCCCCACTTGGTCGAAGAACCAGGTGAACTTTGAGGATTTTGAAACTGCACAGTATTCTAGGCTCGGATCTGCCCCCTCATTCTCAACGTTGTACACGTCCTCCACGTCTTTGGCGCTTGCTTCATTGTAGGACAAAACTACGTTATTCATTCCCTTGGTACAGGTCTCCAAAGATGCTTCACACTCTTCTCTTTCTCCTCTCTCCGCCTCTATATCATAGGCCACCACGAGATTGGCCCTATGTGCTGGTAGTGGGTTGTTATTGAAATTATGTGGAGGGATTTGCAACATCCCTACCTTCACGTATTTTTCAATAATTCTTCTCAGTGTGAAGCAACTCTCTGTTGGATGTTGTATCCTTCGATGAACCTGGAAATACTTTGGATCGGCCTTTGTTGCCGCATCGGGCTCCCCAATGGGAACATCCTTTGGCTCATAGACCGTTCCCCCTTGGACCATCGCGTTGTAATAGCTGATAGCTTCTTCCATTGTACAAGGCAATGGCGGTGGGTCTTCCCTGTCTCTTTCCAACTTCCTCTTATTGTCCTTCTTCGGTGCTTTGCCCCTATCTCTCCCCTCGGTGTATCCTACCCGTGGGGGCTGAGACCTCCCCCTGCGGGTTGCATCGGCTGCCTAAACAGCATGGGCACCACCACTTGGGTTGCACCACCAACGAGATATTCCTCGCCTCTTTTAAGAATGCCGTAAAATTCCCCTCGCGTGTCTCATTGATAAGATGGCAGATGTACTGAGGAAGCATCCCCTCAACGCAGATCTGTAATAGTTTAGATTCTTTGGCCTCCTCCCTCACATCGAGGGATATTTTCCTGAACCTTCTAACATAGGCCACCACTTCTTCCCCAGGTCTTTGCTTCTCCCTGCCCAGTTGGGTCAAAGTAAACTCATCATCTGCCAGAAAGAACTTCTAGACAAATAACACGTGCATCTCTTCCCATGTAGAAACGATGTTGGAAGTCAAATGGGAATACCAGGTATATGCTTTATCGGTTAAGGATTTAAAAAACTCCCTCAACCTAAGCCTTTTATTATTACAATGCGCCACCAAATGTTGAATAAAGCACTTAATATGCTCCCCTTTCCCGTGTATTTTTCAAAAATAGGAGGAATATAGTCCTTCGGATAGGGCTAGTCGTTGTCTTCCTGGGGATACGGTGTTCAAAAGTCATCAAAAACTGAAATTTCCTCGCTAGCAGATTGCGAGGGAGCCTGCATGAATTTCAGCATCTCTTTTTGCATCTCCTTTCTCATTTCTTCCATGGGTAATGCTACTGGGGCAACGACCAATGGTACCACGGGCTGAGTGCCCGTTGCAGCTGGATCAGGCGCCACGGTTGGGGCCGCCGATGCTCCTGATGTTCCCCATGCTGGATTCACAATAGAGGGTACGTTCACTGGGACTGTTCCCTCCACACCTGCACCTGGCGGGGCTGTTGGAGCTACCCCTAGTGTTACGAAGGCATTAGCCTCCAATCCTCCCAGCATAGTTGAAGCTACTGGAGTTTGTAAAAATTCATAAAACTTTCTCATGAGGAGCGCGACCTGAGTGGGTACCAACCCCGCACTCGTGGGATCTTGTGTCACCCCCGAAATGCTTAACATCTCCGGAACCGGAGGTACCTCTACTCAAGGAGCCCCATCCCTTAGGGCCTCCAGTTATCTCGTAACCTGTTCTTCATTATGCTGGATGTCATCGAAGTTGAGCCTTCGATTAGTATTATATTGCGCCATACTCCTTACCTAAAAGAATGCCTCCCCAGTAGAGTCACCAAATGTAAGAGGGTACTTTAGATTATAGATGGAGGCGTAACCCCTATTTGAGTATGGTGATGATAAGAGAATTTGGCCAAAGCTTTGGATTAATGATAGGACATACAGACACAAGCCAAATGAAGATAAACTCAGTTTAAACTCATAAAACTCTCGTGTACAACTCAGAAGGTAGTAATGAACTTAGAAGTAATTTAGCTAGAGGGAGAGACAAGTAAGCACCCTAGATACACCTTGGTGGGCAGGTAGAAACACACCAAATACCCTCAAGAATCTCTGTCAAGTATTAAAATCTTTGTAATAAATAACAATGGGGAGTGAGTAAACCCCTCTGGTTTGCAATAACTCTCTCTGAATGTATGCTCTCTCTCTGGTAATAACTTCTCAACCCTCAAAGGATCATCCGAGCTTTCTCGAATGTTCTCTCCCTCCTCAAAGGTGCTTGGGGTCCTTAAATAGCCCCCCACACCACCCCTGAGGCAACTCAATCATTAAAGACTATGAAAGACATCCCTCATGATTTATGTCACAAAATTAAATGCCTGACGCACTCGTTGTCTCCACGTCATAAACATTAAATGCCAAGACATGCCTTTTGCCTAACCATTGTATGTCAGGGGTTGTTGTCGCAGAGGTGGCTCACCAACTACCTGACAATCCCAAATACCATGGTGGTTTACTCAAGTGCAGGTTTGACATTATTTAGCTGGCTAGTGACATCATCTACAGTAGATGTGACATTAAGTAGAGGGTTGTTCGGTTCACAACTCAACGCCCGATGGAACTCCAAGTTGTTCCGCCCGACGTTCCACGATCAGGGTTCTTCGGTGTTTTACCAGGTGTATCTAAGATGGTCAGGACAAGCCCCAACGGTGCCTCACTTCTCAATCCTCCAAACCAAGTCCCTCTAAAGTTCCCATGGCGAGGTCATTCGATAGAGCATGAAAGCTCTCCCAGGCCCTGCCAAGCCTGGTCTCTCACAAGTACCGTTTGACCTCACACAAACTCATTATTATTCTCATTGCAACATTACAACCGTTATAGCTTACCATCAACATAAATAGAAATACAATATGACTAATACAACAAGCTAAAGTATGAGTTGCCACGCCAAGCTGCCTCGCTGAGTTTCCACGCTTGAGCTGCCTCGGTTGCTTAATCTCGAACACTATTACCAATTAGGGAATTATCCCTAATCTCAGGGTTACCTTCAAGCCCCCTCTACATAGCTTTGCAAAAAGGAGGAAATTTGTTCACCTTTTAAAAAAATCCTTTTAGAACACAACCCAATCATAGCTTTGCATGGTAGCATTTTACCAAATAATTACCCAATCATGAGAGGTTGCGCGATGTGGGTGAGTCCCCTGGCTTGAGGAGCAGGGTGCGTCCATTATTATATGTGTGATTTTATTTTTGGGGGTGAGAAGTCTTGGGTATGAGTCGTTCTCACTTTTCGGTTAGGAATCATGACCGCTTCCCATACATTAGGTTTGATTTTGCTACCATGGCGGTGTGATAATAGTCCGATAAGTGGTAACCTAGGAGAAAGTGAGTAATTCCTGGAAGATGATAGCATGGTGCAGTAGATTTGTATCCTATAACTATATATGTTATGAGTATGTTAAAGTATGCATTATGTGTGGTATGTGTGCATGGTTATAGGATTGAAATTTTGTGTTTTATAACTAGAGAAAGTTATATATACCTTAAGGATTCTAGGTGATACATTACTCAAATACTTGGAGATACTTGTTCTGAGTAAGTAGCTGGAGATATAGATTGTGTGTTGAGGGCACAATGAATCTCAACGATCAACATTTCCCAGGAGTAGTGTATCGGGGGGGTTCCTTGTTTGGATTTCGCTTTGTGAGACGCCCCACGCACGAAACGTAGTGCAATGTTGGGACTGGAGAGAAGTTATGTCCTTAGTACTCAGATGTATGTTATTTAGAGAATGAATTCTTTCTATGTAACCAAATGAGAATGTGTGTCGTGCTAAGACTAATAACTGGTTTAAGTTAATAACTAGAACCAATAATTGCCTAGTAAGGTATATACATACATATATATATATATATATATATATATATGTATGTGTGTGTGTGTGTGTGTGTGTGTGTGTGTGTGTGTATTTATGTGGGATTAGAATGAAAGTGATTTTTAGGCTATGTCAGAATGGCGGGGAGTGTAGGTATAGGATGCGTTCAGTTAGGTAGTTTGCCCTTGAAATGTGTCGAGTAGCTTAATTAAGGTTCAGGGACACGATTAGGTGCACGTTGTAGACGAGAGGTGAGTTTGGGAGTTTCACGAGAGTGCATTTTGATTATGAAAGTTTGCGACTCCATTTTGATTATGAAATATTGCATTTATATTTATTATGCACGGTTAATAAACTTGCTGCAAATATTTTTACACCTTGGGCTCTGACCCGTTTATATTTCTCTTTTGCTATATATATATATATATATATATAATATACTACAGGTGTCCCACTGCAAGGATACCATGGATGATTTTTTGTCCAGTGTCTTGAGAGCCGTAGCAGATGCGGACTATTGCGGGATTTTGATTGTAGTCACCTTCTATACCTTGGTAAATCTAGAAAGGGTTCATTTTGTAAATCGGGTTTATACCCAAGGACTATTTGTAGCATTTTATATTCCTTCCCTTTGAATGTTTCATTGTCTGTGACCCGACAGCTTATTCGGGTATATTTCTTTTTGTGTATTTATTTTATTTTAATTTTAGTACTTTCTTGTATCGTGTTACTTGCATGTATTCTTCTTTTCTTGTAGTTCTAGATTGTTGTTTTGATGTCCATTGTATGTTTTATTTAATTTTGGCATCCGCTTTTATAGTTTTGGGTAGTGTGCCTTATTTATTTTAGTATTGTCTGTAGATGCTGAGAATGATCCATCTGAGATTCCTGATTAAATGTAGTGTAGGGCTGTCCACTCATTAATATTTTAAGTGGGGTGTCACAATGGGCAAGTTCTAACGTATCCAAATTAATTAAACATCATCAACATGTATAAATCTACCCAGATTCCATATTCAATCTCAAGAACTCTAGTTTTGACTTTATCATCAATTACACATGTAAATCCCAAATTTCTTCACCAAGTAAATTATATATTTCATGGAGTAAATTCTTAACTCGGAAAGATATCATTCCTACACAATTCTCATTTCAAAGATTCATCAAAATTTATCTTAATTCATATTACTTTTCAGAATTTTCTAAACAACCTAACATGGACAATATACATGCTAGAATTTGCAATAGTTAATCACTTGCCTCTAATTCGTAGGTTTGAACCATTGAAGAATAATTATAGCCTCCAAGAATTTCCTTCACTTCAGGTTTGTTCTTTCTCAAATTCGTCAAATCCTCCCCTTAGTTTCTTGAATTTCTTTTTCAAGTCTCTTTACTTTCTCTTTAACTCTCTATATAATTTTCTTAACCTCTGGGTTTGTGAAAGTGACTATTCCCTAAGCCCAACCTTTGATTTCAAAGGTGAAATCCTTTTTTTGTCTTTTCACCTACCATTAAGAAGGCCAAAAGCCACCTAAATAAGTCACGATTAATCTCAAAAACTCCCAAGACCCGAACATAACCCTCAGGTACTCAATTCTGACTATATAAACCCTTTCAGATACATTGCCGCAGTCAAAACGACCATTCGGATGACATAAAAATAATTTAGTTTTCATTTCATTTAATTATAGTCCCGTCACAACTCACACACATGTCCCAACTTAATTATCAAAATTGTCGTATTCATCACTCGTAACAATTTTTTAAAAATCACTATAATTTGTAAAGTCATAATCATATATATTACTTTTAATCACAAGTAATATTCAACATAATTCACATATTACTTTATTCTCGAGTAATATTTAAATTCAGATTAATTTTCAATTATCCCACAATTAATTCTAATTAATCCCTTTTTAAAAGTCGTTAAAAAATACGGTGTGTTACATACTTCCCCCTTACAATAGAATTTCATCCCGAAATTTGAAAAATGTATACGAGATAAGAACAAGTCTAGCTATATTTTTCACATTGCATCCTCGTTCTCACAAGTAAACTACTCCGTACCGCCCATATAGTACGCTATCAAACACCCTTAATAATGAACACCTCACAAATGTTCTTTTCAAACCCAAGGTTACCCTGTCACGTAGGTTCTTTCCCGAGCCTTACCGTTTAAGTTTCACTACCTAAACTTGTTTTAGATATTCACTATCTAGCCTTCTATTATTTACACTTTAGTAGATTAATCGTTCTTTTAATACATACGATATCAGCTCGCGTCGATCACACACAAGTAAGTTAGTTGTGCAGTATATATTTTACACACAACATATACTATAAGTATTAATACATTTCTGATATTTGCAATAATACTTGGTCCCCCCCCCCCCCCCCCCCCACACACATCTTTAACTACAAAGTAGGAGAACATCAAGGCTTACCATTCCATACCTCAACTGGCACCATACCCAAAAGTGAACTTCTATGAGTTATTGTACACAAACTCCACTAGTGGAAGGGATTGCTCTCGTCCTCCCCTAAGATCCAAGGGTATACATATAATTTATTCTCCAACATTTGATTAGTCTTCTTGTTCTTCGTATTCGTCTACAGATAATAGGTTGTACTCAATCATAACTCGGTACCTATGGCCTCATTAAAAACTCTCTCAAAATCGAAAAACAAAGATCTCATCCCAATCAGACAAAACATTAAATGGTACCCTATGTAACCTCGTTATCTCGGTTCTAATGATCTGGGCATACTATCATGTAGTATGATCAGTCCTAACTTCCATAACGTGAGCTACTTCGATCACCCGATCCACTATCACCCATATAGGATCACAACCCCCTTTACAATAAAATTCATGGTAATACTCTCCCATTACTACTTAGTAATCCCTAATGGTTGAAGAAACCCCAACTGGTTTCGAATGGTCCACCCTTTACCAACAGACAGGTGACCCTTTGCAAAATAATTTAGTAATATTTCTTTTCATTAAGTACCATCTCCACTGTCATTTATAACATGATACATCTTATATGTTCTCAAATGTACCTCTAACCTTTATTCATGTGACCTTGCCTCACCGCGTGTTACAAGTCCTTCTCCCGCTCTAAATATCAGTTTCTCATGAAACGTAAGCCTCTGATAAATCTTGCAGAATAAGCTTCAACTTCCCTAGATGAATGTTGTCAAATTTACACAATAATCATAATATACGACCTGATATAATACTTTCAATTACCTAGGGCACCAATACTCCCTATATCTGGTGCATTATTGAACAAATCATGCTTTTCTATTCATGATGTAACCATTATGTACTAGTTTTCTTATTATAACTAGGTGACTCTTCCGGCCTTAAGTCATAGTGTAATTGTCAACCTTTAATTATATTCATGTAAATGTACAATGATCAAAGTATGAAACACATATTCAAACTTCTATCCAACTCCCGATATTTACTAGTTTCATTCGTGCGATGTCTCGCAAAGCGAAATTCAAATAAGGAACCCCCCCGATACACTACTACCTAACATTGTCGGTTATCGAGATTTGTAAGGCCCTTAGTCCATAATATATACCTTTCCATCATCTTCGCATGTCCATTAGAATTAACATGAAACATGTAACTCTCACTATCTTAGGTTCGCGGAGCTATATATATAACGAGCTATATCTCGTTGCCCAATAAAGAACACATTGTATCCTGAGGCATATCAGTAAATAAATCCCTACGCACCGGGATCACATATAATCAGCCAACATACTCATTGAGGTCTACGATACCATGAAATTTTCATGTATACATATCTATATAGGCCCAACCATCTTTCAGGTGGTGCCTCACAAAATTAATATTACTCCCCCCCGAAGTATCCAGTGCAATAGTCTTATCACTCAATATGCTATCGTTCAAACCTTTGGTAATCAATCACTACACATTGCCATAATAGGCTCTACATGCTAACTCAAAGAAGTAGTAAATTATAACTATAAAATATGATCGTAGTGCTCACCCAGCTTCCTCATGGGCGACATCAAAAAGTCCCAATACTCATGATAAATACGTTTGTAACCAGACTGTTAAAACTAACGTACCCACTAAACTCGACTCGCATGCGAATTTTAGTGATAACAATTCATGTATATATATTGTGACATGCCCATATCACTTGAATGAATCCTTTACTCATAAGGATAAAACATAAATTCACCAGTCTTCACCTAATCGTAGGGTCCCAGCACGTAGCTGCCAATATGACCCATGAGCATTTGCAATCGTTATACATCTAGGATTTCATCCACTAGTTGCCCCTTCCTTGTAGTGGGCAAATTATTCTGCTCTGCTGCTTACACACCCATCACTAAAATGTTGGCCCAAAATCTCTAGGCCTCAATTCTCTGCCTAAATCCACCACTCTCAAGTTGTAAATTCCTAGGGCCCAATTCTCTTGACCCAATTCTTCTATTGGAAATCTCACTCCTCCAGTTATTATGCCTAACTTCCATCGTTTACCATTCTCAAAATTAGCGGTCTCACTTCTCAACGTGGACACATTCAACACTGGTAGTTCCACTCTCTACACGTAGGGAAATGTTCTGAGCCATTTCTTCGTCACTAGTCCCGCTGACTATTTTGGAATGTCCTTCCCTCGGACTGGGAAGCCTTATCTCCTAATTACTATTTTCGTTGTTCCATTGGCTCCACTGGTCCCACGGAACACATTTTCAACCCTGATGGTCTTGGCTGAATTCATCGCTGCTTAGTAAGGGCTTTAATAGGTTCCCCTACTGGATATACCTTTCGATAATGTTTCACTATCACCATTGAATTCAATCTTGTCCTTTAGCTAGGTTTTATCAACCCTCCAGGCTTCCCTTCTTCTGGAAGCGATTACAAATTCATTAACGACATTAACCCTAGTCGTCTTTGTCATATTCCTCACCAGTACTTGAGTATTTAACTCCGGAGTCCTTTCACAATAAGTAAATTTTCTTATTTTCTATATACCTCTTAGTCGATGGGTAAGGTGTTCGTTAAGCAAGTTGACTGCTCTCTTGCGTTGAGCTTTCTTACTTGCTCATATAAAATAAGTTTTGAAATTCCCTTCATACCCCGATGGACGATTTCACGATCGAATCATACCCAAATTTCTCATTTTAGCTTAACACATGCTTCTTTATATGAGATGTCTGTCTCTAATCACTTTAGATTGATCTTATGAGCACAACATTTTGTCGAGAATTTTCAAGTCTTGGGTGTTACTACACTTCACCCTACTTAATTGCCTTGGGATTTTGTCCTTAACAAAACTCCTTTCGACTCCCTCACCCTTCACTGACAGTGTTGGGTAAGTTTGGAACGGCACAAATGTCATCCATGACGGAGATTGAGAAACTACAGCTCCCGAATGACTCCTTTATTATTTTCAACCCAAACAACAATTTTGGTGAGTCCTATCTCAATCACCATTTTCTCAAAATGCTGTAAATATTTGGCTAAGTTCTCCTCCTGTTGTTCTTCTAACGACCCTCGCTAGTCCTCGATGCCCGACCGAGCTCGTATAAGAGTTTCATCGCTTATATTTCCTGTCAAGAGCACGTAAGTTATAATACGTAGAGGAATACAACATCCTAATAATAGGTCTCTACATCAAAGAACACTACGTTGAAACGTAGAAAGTCGTACATATCCTAAGGACATTAGAACCTGATGCTCCGATACCACCTGTGACACTCCACGTAATTAAATACCGGGTGATCAGTCCTTTATGAAATTAAATCAGAATATCCATTTGGTTCATTCTTAGCATCATTGTCGAAAAACAATTTCTTTATTAATTCACCTAATAAATAATTAAGCTAGTGTCAAAACTTTTCCATTTATTATTTAATTAAAACCATTCCACAAAGCATAGTAATAATAGAAAACATCACATCACAACTGAACAAGACCAAATGTGACTGGAATAACTCTTCAGTTAAAATATTTCATTACCATCAAATAGAACTCATATCAACAGTACTGACATAAATGATTACAATCTCTGGAATAGAAATGAAATAACTAGAATCCTGAGAGACATACCCTAAATGAAAGTATACACTACATATGTGTGAATCAATATAATGGAAGCGTCTAAACAAATTTGCCTCTCCACTAGCAACTATAACCTGTTGAGATATCAATATTCTATGTCGGCATCCCTGATACTGGATACCTGATGTTCAAGATACAATAGAGAAGATAATATACAAGAAAACGAGTCAGAGTCTGATTATAAAATATTTTTAAAAATAGCAAGTGCTTAACAAATGTAATTAAGCAATTATTATGTACATGTTAGATTCTCACCTCTCATCTAGTGTGCATGCCTAACGTACCTTATTATCTTCCTAATTAAGGTTCTCAACTAGGATTCTATCCCATATCATTTCCTCGTATTTCCCACACAATACTAATGATAATTAAACATGTTCATTTCTCTTTAATATGAACTTTCATAGCTTTAGGATTAAGTATTCACTTACTTGTTTCCATCTGATCTTATTATTCATTTGTCATCTACAATTTCAAATAGTAGATTTCATCACAATATATGTATATATATATATATATATATATTATCACTCTATAATATATACAATATTGCACCCTACCAGACTTAGCTGCGGTGCATGTATACTCTGCTATCATGTTCGGATACATCTCGCACTGTACAAGGGACTGTTGGTTCAACATCTCTCAAGAACCATAAATCTCATATCACAAATATTGAAAGCGATTATACTCGCCAGCCAAATGGGTCATGCACATACCTACACTCCCATTCAACCGTCGAAACTATCATTATCAACCGATAGCACATTTCCAAGGTCTTATTCTCAGGGTACCAATCAAACTCCCTCCGAAGGCACACAGGGTTATGACCATCCACAACTTGCAACCTCCACCCCAATAACAAGCAACGTAGGTATGTTATACACACAATATAGATAATATAGGTATTGACCCCACCTATATATTAAACAATAGGGCCTACACACAACCCATATAAATATTTCCATACGTAGTATATTTATCTCACATATCCTACGTATTTTCAGATTATAACTTTACTTCTTAAATTATATTCACGATCTTCTCTCATCACTCGAAGGGTAATGATTTATTTCTCATATAAATTCACTAGGTAATCACTCACGTCCTACAAGTCCATGTCATCATAACACTCGAATTTCTATGAATTAAAATCATCTTCAATTAGGTTTATTTCTCGATAATTCCTAATTCAATCTTAACCCTTTTATTTCACCTATAAGGGTTAATCCCACATAAGCCTAAGGTTATTCCGGTAATAATAACTTCATTACTACTGGTCCTAACCTTAAATCATCCTTTATTCGATTTAAATCCCAACATATATATTTTTCCACCCTAACGAATTTAATTCACACTTCGTTAATTTCCCCCCATTCCATTCCATAATATTTTTCGGGTCTTAAGTATACCCTATTGCCTTTCTTTAATTCCCAATTTATTCAATTAATCATCACCAAATATTTCTCAAAGTTAGGGATTTAAAAAAATATTTAAATAGGAATTAAATCACATTTCCAGGGGGAGTCAATCGATCGACTATTCCTGGTCGATCGATCGACATTCATGAGTCGATCAATCGATCGACCAGATATTGTCCAGATTCTGCATATATTTACCTACGGATTTTACACTTTTTCATCCTCAAAATAATATTAAGACATCTCCAAATTTATATTCATTTAACCCAGATCATATACTAGCATTTATGGGCAAGTTATAACGTATCCAAATTAATTAGCATCATCAACATGTATAAATCAACCCAATTTCCATATTCAATCTCAAGAATTCTAGTTTTGACTTTATCATCAATTACACATGTAAATCCCAGATTTCTTCACCAAGTAATTTATGTATTTCATGGAGTTAATTCTTAACTCGGCAAGAGATCATTCCTACACAATTCTTATTTTAAAGATTCATCAAAATTTATCTTAATTCATATTACTTTTCAGAATTTTCTAAACAACCTAATATGGACAATATACACGCTAGAATTTGCGATAGTTAATCATTTGCCTCCAATTCGTTGGTCTGAACTGTTAAAGAAGAATTATAGCATCCACGAATTTCCTTCACCCCAGGTCTGCTCTTGCACAAATTCGTAAAATCCTCCCCTTAGCTTCTTGAAATTCTTTCTCAAGTCTCTCCAGTTTCTCTCTAACTCTCTATATAATTTTCTTAACCTTTGGGTTTGTGAAAGTGATTATTCCCTAAGCCCAACCTTTGATTTTAAAGGTGAAATCCCGTTTTTGGCTTTTTACCTACCATTAAGAAGGCCAAAAGCCACCTAAATAAGTCCCGATTAATCTCAAAAACTCCCAAGACCCGAACATAACCCCCCGGGTACTCAATTTTGACTATATAAACCCTTCCGAACACATTGGCGCAGTCAAAACGACCATTCGAATGACATAAAAATAATTTATTTTTTATTTCAGTTAATTATAGTCCAGACACGACTCACACACATGTCCCAACTTAATTACTAAAATTATCGTATTCATCACTTGTAACAAATTTATAAAAATCACTATCATTTGTAAAGTCGTAATCATATATATTACTTTTAATCTCAAGTAATATTCAACATAATTCATATATTACTTTATTCTCGAGTAATATTAAAATTCGGATTAATTTTCAATTATCCCATAATTAATTCTAATTAATTCCATTTTAAAGTCATTAAAAAATACGAGGTGTTACACGTATTTTTAACTTGGTTTAGCCTAAACCTGGCCTACGTCCATGAGCTTAGAGCCACCGTCTCCTTTGTGCTTCACTAAAACTGATCCACTTTTGGGTAGGATCAAACCACATCATAGAATCGTTTGCAAGCTAACTCCGAGTTTCAAACCCGATGGGCCACTTGCGGTTAGGAACCAATCATCGATTATAATTGTCGTAGCTTAAATCGAGCTACTGATTACAACCCAAAGCATCTAACGGACCTTTAAAATTTATCTGAATTTTGTAGTATAATGATGAATAGTAAAACCCCATAAAATACAAATTTAATTTGAGTTTCTTCTTGAACGACACTTCCAAAATGATTCTGATTTTAGCTCAAGTCTTCAGAATTTGGAGGCAGAAGATTTTCTTCAAAAATCTTTCTTGTTTCACTAGTATTTGATGATGCATGCCTTTGAATATTTGAGCAGAATATAATTTCTTGTTAGTTGGTGTAGCTGAATAATAAATTCAAACGCTCTTTATTAATTTCTCTAGTCTCATGATCTAAGCCTCATGATCTTTAATGCAGCTCTTGAATACTTAAATATGGAGTCAGATTGCAAAAATGTTGTTGAAATGATAAACAAGGTGTGAATGCAGTGTGATATTGATTTAAACTAATTCGAAAATTCCAATTGTAAACTTATTTAATTAGAGTCAATTTTTAAACCAAATTAATTTATCCCTAAAACATACATCTAGGTGTAGTGGATTATGCCAGCACAAATAAATATGAATTGCTGACTCACAAATTTCAGGAAAAACTCCTCGAAGGGAAAAACCTTTTATTTAACTTAATAATACTCACAATGATTACAAGCATATTTTGCAATGATTATCCACAGATACCCATAGGAACACGCAATTCTGAATCAGCAATGAATCAATCTCAGAAGATCCACAAAGACACACAGTCCAATCAACCCAAGAACACCCACGAGTACTTCCTATGGCAGGCAGTCAAGTCAGCCCATCACCTCCCTCAAGTGGCACCTAGATCAATAGTAGGTTATCCTCCACACAAGAGAAACTCAAGCAAAGATGTATCTTGAGTTCCAAAAAAATTGACTAAAGCATTTGGATTTTTTGTGAATCGGAACACAAAAGGATTGAACCATAAATTGAAGAAGAGAAATTGTTCTGCTGTTTTGAAGTTTGTGCAGAATGAAAAATGTCAAGTCTTAACGAAAACGGAGTCATTTAACACGCTTTATATATCAAAGTTGAGTCGGAAGATCGCTCGAACGAAACAGGGATGTCGCTCGAACGAGGATATATATCGCTCGAATAAGACTTCGCATGTTTTTACCAAAATTTATTTCGTAGAGGATTGAATGTTGAAGAACTTTTGATATTCGGTTCTGTCTTCATGTATCTTTAAACTTGAACTTTTTCTTCGTCGGTTTGTAGCCGTATACGACATACACTAATGTAACAGGACTTATAAAATATGTCCTTGCAAATATCCCCCTATGTCTATGATGGTACAACATAAAAACAACTGAATTATCTAATCAAAATGCATATACAAATTTAATACCCTCCCATGATCCCAAAACTGTAAAATGCGATGCGCCGATGTGATACTGATTTGAATAAATTCGCAAATTCCCAATTTAAACTTATTTAATTGGAGTCAATTTTTAAATCAAATTTAATCAGCCCTTAAACATGAAACTAAGTGTGTGTGTGTGTGTGTGTGTGTCAAACCATCACAAATAAAATTGCTAACTCACAGATTTCAGGAAAAAAAACCTTTCGGATAAAACCTCTTATTTCACTATAATACTTACAATGATTACAATGAAATTCGCAATGATCACTCCTTAGAACAATCACATAGACAAGCAATCTTGAGTTAGAAATGTAACAAGGAACAACCGCGAGTACTCCCTATTGACACGCAGTCATGTCAGCCCAGTACCTCCCTCAAGCGGCACCAAATCAGTATTAGTGATCTTTTCTACAAGATAAACTTCACAAAATTATTTTCTTGGGTTCCAAAACAATTCACATAAACTATTGGGATGATTTGTGAATCGAAGACAAAGCTAAAACTCTCAAAAATGAGAAGACAAACGGTTCTGCCGAAGCAATTTTCGTAAAAATGAATTCTCAGGTCTTCAGAAGAAAAACGAAGCTATTGAGCACGCTATTATTAAAATGTTAAGGTGGTACATCGCTCGAACCAAAAGGTAGCATTCCTCGAACGAAGCTTGATGTCTTTTGAATGACTTTGTCCGACATCAGCTTGACTTTTGAACGACGTGGCACAATCGCTAGAACGATTTTAGCAAAAAAATGATTTTTTTATTCCAGTCCGTCTCAACGATTTGAAAAATATTTTTGACGAAAAACTCCACTCCAACACTTAGAAAAAATTTCAAAAAATTATCCCAACACTCTAAGTGAACCATTAGGGGATTAAAACACGACCTTACCACAGTTAATCTCGTGGAGGCTTGAATGTTGAAGAACTTTAATTTTTTGATCCGTCTCGATGTTTGAATGACCTTGAATATTTCTTTGACGCTTGTAGTGGTATACGACATACTCAATTGTGAACGGACAATGTAAAATAATGTCCTTACAAAACTCCCCCTATGTCTATGCTGATACAAAATAAAAACATCCGAATTGTCAAATAAAATATTCCTATACAAATCAAATACCCTCCCATGAACCCAAAACTGAATAGGTACTAAAAATGTAAGTCTCAAAACTTTCCTTCAAAAATCTTCGACATTTGATCTTCAAATCTTCAAGCATTTCTCATCGGGGTGTGCAATCCAATAATCATCGAACTTTGTACCTACACACATGAGACAAAGCAAATACCTTCGTGACGTATCGAATTTGAAATGAGATAAACATAAATAAAAAACATATATAAAATCTCAAATCTCCCCCATAATTAAGACTCCCCCATAAAATCATAATTCGTTCTCCCTCTTTTTATTTGTGTGAAATAGACATGGAAATGAATAAACAAAACAAACATGGAGTTGTCCCGATAAACAAGGCAAAACAACTACGATCATCAAAGATATACTCAAAAGAATACCAAAAATAATTTTTTATTTTTCAATAATTTCAAACAAAAATGAAAAAATAATTTTACAAAAATCACATACCATGAATTTACACTAAGATAACCAAATCATGGAAACGGAATGGATGGATGTGAACAAATTCTGTAGGAAAATCATAACATATGTGCACAATGAATACTGATACTTCTAATGAATGAACTCAAAATCGTTCTTAGGTGTCAAAGGTGTTGAATTTAAATGACATTGACTCAATCCATCAACACATCAAAGTTAAGAATGATTCTCATACCAATAACATCTAAAACTATGTAATTATTTTTCATGACGTTGTCAGGACGTGCAAACCTGTTGATTTAATTCCAACCAATCTCGCTCATAAATAATAAATCTTTACTTTTCAATTGAGGTAATCTAAGCTAAATGTCCCCCTTTTGGCATATTTATCTTTTTACTGCCTTTCATTTTTCGGGCTCATTTCAAACGGTGACTTTCACGGTGAGTCGATTTTACACTCTTGTAACCCTTTTCCCGTGAACTCATCATTTTTGAAATTTAGTTCCTCACGGGCAACAGTTCTTACATGCACTACTTTCATTGTCAAGTTTTATCGCATATGGTTCATTTTAAAGACATAATTGAGATGACAACACTCTGAACAATATGTGATAGACAAGTACAATAATCAAACAAATCCGTGCAAGTGTGCATTAAAGAAAATTATGAGTCAAACATGTTGATAGTAATCATAAATTACATCTTAATGACTCCACACATTATAAAGCACAAAATGAAATGATGGAACATATCAGAACACTATCAAATAGTCACATGGATATGGAATGATGTTGTGACCCGATCATCCTAAATGTCTATTCATATATGGTGTAAAACACAATACAATAATATTTTTGGATTTTTTTAAAAAATTTATCAAAATAAAGTCCTTTTTGGCTTTTTCAAAATTTTCTCAAAAAGAAATGAAAATCTTTTTGTATTTTTCAAAAAATTTGAAAAACAAAAACTTTTTGGTTTTTTGAAAAATATATCAAAAATGTAAAAACATAAATATAAAAATGATACACACTAGCAATAGGAAAAAATTATCATCATGTAAATCATCCTATGCTAACAAAATAAGTCTAGACCTCAACCGGTAGATGCGGTGGAGATCGTAAAATGCGATGCACCGATGTGATACTGTTTTGAATAAATTCATAAATTCCCAATTTAAGCTAATTTAATTGGAGTCAATTTTTAAATCAAATTTAATCAGACCCTAAACATGCAACTGTGTGTCTGTGTGTGTGTGTGTGTGTGTGTCAAACCATCATAAATAAAATTGCTAACTCACAGATTTCAGGAAAAAAAACCTTTCGGGTAAAACCTTTTATTTCACTATAATACTTACAATGATTACAATGAAATCTGTAATGATTACTCCTCATAACAATCACATAGATACGCAATCTAGAGTTAGCAATGGAACAGCCTCAATAGTCCACACGAACATGCAGTCCGAATCAGCCCAACAACACCCACGAGTACTCTATATTGACACGCAGTCACGTCAGCCCATTACCTCCCTCAAGAGGCACCTAATCAGCAGTAGGGATCTTCTCTACAAGAGAAACTTCAAAAAATTGTGTTCTTGGGTTCTAAAAAAGTTCACATAAACTATTAGGATGATTTGTGAATTGAAAACAAAGCTAAAACTCTCAAAAATGAGAAGACAAACGTTTCTGCAAAATAAGTTTTCGGAAAAATCAATTATCGGGTCTTCTGAAGAAAAACAAAGTTGTTTAACATGCTATTTATAAAAACGTTAATGTGACAACCCGAATATAATTACGATTAATTATGCTTAAATCATGCTTAGCTTATGTGATATTATTAGTGTGTTATTAATATATATGATGTTAATTTACTATGTTTAGTCTAATCCTACCTTCAAAAATCATGAAATGTCGGATTAGTTACAAATACAAAATTTTGAGGGTTTCGGTAGGAATGTTCATGTTTAAGGCTAGTTTTGACTTTTATGACATAAAAATGAACTTGAGGTGTAAACTAGATATTTATATATATATGAGTTAGGTTTATAACAAAAGAAACGGTTCATCGAACGGACATCCGAGTGGGAAGATATTGTCCTTTTACGAACAGGGGGTAAAGTAATCATTTAGCCTTAAATGAAATTTTGTTTTATGTAATGCCACATGTTATATTTTGATTGGACCAAGAGGGGGTGGCATTATGCCGACTTAAAACCCTTTAATTAATCTCTTACTTCAGCATATTTCAGCCATGGAAGAGTTTAACCTAAGGAAAGAGAGTTTTGAAATTTAGGAAGAAAGTGTGAGGAGAAATTGAAGAAAAATTCAAAGAAAAATTACGTAAAAGCCCTTAAGGTATTTCCATCCATAAATCTTGTTTCTTTTTTTGTATTACTTATTTAAATGATTGAAATAATCATTTGTTTACTGAAATTCCATGTCTTGATATGTACTTATGGATAGATGCAAGTTTAAGTAAACTTGAATGTGTAAACCCTTGAGATTGTTTTGTTTAAGAACCTTGTTTATTCAAACTTCCATATATTTCTCTATACTTACTGGAATTGATTTATTCCAATTGGAGATTAACCTGTACTTACATATGTATGACATATCCGAAAATCATGGGAAAATACCAAGAAATGAGTCCTTGGTGAGAGTTTGAAGTTCGGGTATGAAATCTTCCCTAAGGGTGAAAGTATGCCTACCATGTGTTCGATGTTTTGCTTGACATAGAAAATAAACTCTGAAAATTATGAAATTTTAATCTTGTATTGTTCAATATGTTTACTCATGTTGGGTTGAATATCATATAAATTATGATGTAGACAAATTATGGAAATTCCTGGAAGATGAATGAACGATAAAAGAGCCTATATGGCAGATTTGCTATGTAGTGAAGAAATAGGCTTATTTTGCTCTAGGAAACTCGGAATGATGTGCCGTCTTTTGTTTTAGAAACATGATATAATAAGGATTGGATTACCAAGAATAATTAAAAAGGGTTTGGGCTGTAATTTGAATATGTTAGATAACAGAACCTGAGTCTAGATGGGACTTCATTTTAATGAATGATTTGAATTGAATAATATGATGCTTATGAATTGAGTTAGGATTGAAGTTATTCTTTGGACTATTAATATTATTATGATGATACTAATATTGTAAGAATGATAGGAAGGGAAGAAGAGCTGATTGAACAAGTACCGGATAAAGGCAAGGGAAAAGCCAGTTAAACGGTCAAGGTGAGTGTACTTATGATTTGTTTCATATATACATATGAATATAGCTCTAAGAGCGGATTTGTTTGAATACTTCGGTATTCAGGATTTGGTTGGATATTAAAATATCCAGGATTGGAATTGGACAAAGATCCAATGATTTGTTGGAACTTATGTTCCAGGATTTTTTATTGCCAATGGGCAGAATTATTTGGAACTTATGTTCCAGGATTTGTTATTGCCAATGGGCAGAATTATTTGGAACTTATGTTCCAGGATTTGTTATTGCCAATGGGCAGGATTGTTCGGATTTTATATCCACATATTCTATATAGAATTGTTATTACATTGTAGGGAAGGAGTACCTCACTAAGCTTAATGCTTACAGTTTAGATTATAATAATTTCAAGTTTGTATGCTGCCAACTAGAATACCATATGACCGGTAACTTCGAGAGTTGCACCGTTGGAAGGAGCCGGGGTTTAAATGTGGGGATTTTATCATTGTCACACTGAAGATTTTAATTTACTCACACATTGTATATTTTGCGTTAGTATGGATTGAGTTGATGATTGTGAAATTTTTTCGTAGTTAATCATAGTATTGTATGTCCGCTTAATTATGACTCTGATATTGATTTCGTTATGGCACAAGAATAATATTATGTTGATTATGCACATTATGCAGTAAAATATGGATAGATGAATTATATTTCCAATGGGCTCAAGATTATGATTTAATTATTCTAATAATAAATGATTAGTATGGATATTGGGTTTGGGGTGTGACAATTAGTGGTATCAGATCGTGGTTATAAATTCTGGACGTGTGTGACGGTTAGATGGCAGTATTGAGTTGATTTGATATTTATGAATTGTTTATGTACTAACCAATAGTTTAGTATTATAAACTGTCTATATTGGTTGTTAGAACTTTGTTGTATTACAAATTATTCCACATGGAACCTGGGAATGGACAACCTAGAGAAGAGGGAGTAGCTTCTCGTACAGATAATGTTGAAGTAGAGCAAAGTGTTGCCGGGAGGGCTAGAGAGCAAGAACAGCCTACAGAGATGCATATAATGGCACAAGAAATGATGAGGATGGCAGAGCAACAAGAAAGAAATATGGCGCAAATGGCAGAACAGTAGGCTAGATATCTAGAATCAAAGATTGTGGCCAGGATTGAGAAAGACGCAAGGAAGGAAAGGAAGGATTCCATGCATGAGAAGTTTTTGAAGTTGAATCCTCCAGAATATTCAGGGTCGGTGGAACCTAAAGAAGCTGAGATGTGGGTCAGAGATATAGAGAACATCTTTACAGTTATGAAATTTCCGGATGACCAGAAAGTGAATCTAGCTGTGTTTAAGCTGAAAGGAGAGGCCAAATATTGGTGGGAAGCCAGCAACCATTTGGTGCCCAGAATAGAAGGTACTGGTGTTATAACTTGGGATGAGTTTATTAAAGCTTTGTACGTTAAGTATTTCCCTAAAGTTTATAGGAGTGAGAAGGTGAGGGAATTTATAAATTTGACCCAAGGGAAAATGTCCGTGAGGGAGTATGATGCTAAATTTACTGCTTTGTCTAGATTTGCAACTAAGTATGTGCAGGATGAAGGAGATAAATGTAGTAAGTTTCAAGATGGACTGATTTGGCCTATTCAAAATAGAGTGGCCACTTATGAGTTAGAAGATTATGCTTCTCTGGTAAACAAAGCCACGATAGCAGAAAGGCAAATGAACCAAGGTGTTGCGAGCAGATAGAGTTTTAAGAAAAGTAGATTCGACACATCTCAGTATAGGGGAGGTGAGAGTCTAAGTGTTAAGGTGGAACCTCAAAAATTTCAAAGAGGTAGTGGATATAGTGGTAGAGGCCAAGGGAGATTTGGCAAAGATACTAGGGGTGGAGAATCTTCTAGTCTGGTTAGGAGGCCAGGGAGAGGTGAGGCACCGGCGAGAGTTGTTACATGTTTCTTTTGTAAAGAGGAGGGGCATTATAAATCTGAGTGTCCTAAGCTTAAAGGAGTGGAATGCTACCATTGTCATCAAGTGGGGCATGTTAGGAAGAATTGTCCACAGTTGGCAGAGACTACAGCACCACCTAGCGAAGTAGCAAGCAGAGTGTTATCTCCAGGCAGTACAGTGAAAAGTATGGGCAGAGGACAAGCCAGTGGTTCCAGGCCAGGTGGACGAGTCTATACGATGAAAGAGGCTCAGATTACTCCAGATGTGGTGACAGGTACACTTTCGGTTACTGATAGAAGTGCTTATGTTTTGATTGATCCTGGTTCCACACATTCTTTTGTGTCATTTGCATTTTCCATATATCTAAATAGACCATGTACTCATTTAGAGGTGGGGTTGGGTATTTCCATGCCTATGGGGGATATGATTGTAGTCGAATATGTTTTTCGTGATTTTGTTTTGACTGTGGGGTCTAGAGATACGGTTATAGATCTACTTCCATTGGATATTTCTGATTTTGATATAATTCTGGGAATGGATTGGCTATCCAAATATCATGCATCCATGGATTTTTGTTGTAAGGAAGTTGTTTTTAATATGCCTGGTGAGCCTGAATTTAAATTTGTGGGGGAAAGGAAAATTGTTCCCAGTTGCATCATTTCTGCTATTCATACGAGGAAATTATTGAGTAAGGGTTGTGAGGGTTTTATTGCATATGTTCTTGACACTAGGAAGGGGGCTTTACAATTAGTCGATGTTCCTATTGTATGAGATTTTCCTGAAGTGTTTCCTAGTGAGTTGCCAGGGTTACCTCCAGAAAGAGAAGTTGAATTTAGTATTGAATTAGCACCAGGGACAACCCCTATTTCTATGGCACCGTATAGAATGGCACCTGCTGAGTTGAAAAAACTTAAGATCCAGTTACATGATTTACTTGATAGGGGCTTTATACAACCCAGTGTATCTCCATGGGGTGCACCAGTTTTATTTGTGAAAAAGAAAGATGGTACTATGCGATTGTGTATTGATTATAGGCAACTGAATAAAGCTACAATTAAGAATAAATATCCTTTACCTCGTATAGATGATTTGTTTGATCAGTTATAGGGTGCTAAAGTGTTTTCAAAGATAGACTTGCGATCAGGGTATCATCAGTTGAGGGTGAAGGAGAGTGATATTTCTAAAACTGCTTTTCGCACTCGGTATGGTCATTTTGAGTTTTTGGTGATGCCTTTTGGGGTGACTAATGCTCCAGCTGTATTTATGGATCTTATGAATCGGGCACTGCATCCTTTTGTTGATTCATTTGTGATAGTTTTTATTGATGATATTCTGATTTATTCACATGATATGGTTGAACATGAAAAGCATCTCATAACTATTTTGAATTTATTGAGAGATAAGAAGTTGTATGCTAAGTTTAGCAAGTGTGAATTTTGGCTATCACAAGTTGTATTTTTAGGCCATGTTATTTCTGGAGATGGTATATGTGTTGATCCTAAAAAGGTAGAGGCTATTGTGAAATGGGAGAGGCCCAATAATGTGACTGAGGTGAGGAGGTTTCTGGGTTTAGCTGGGTATTATAGAAGGTTTATTAAGGGATTTTCTTCGATTGCCTTACCAATGACTAAACTAACCCGGAAAGATGTTAAGTTTGAATGGAATTCTGATTGCGAAAATAGTTTTGATGAATTGAAAAAGAGGTTGGTAACTGCACCTGTTCTTACTATTCCGCATGGTGGAGATGGTTTTGTTGTTTATACCGATGCTTTACATCAGGGGTTGGGTTGTGTTTTTATGCAGCATGGTAAAGTTATTGCCTATGCTTCTAGGCAGTTGCGTACACAGGAACGTAATTATCCTACACATGATTTGGACCTTGCTGCTATTAGGTTTGCTTTGAAGTTGTGGCGTCATTATCTATATGGTGAGGTATGTGAAATTTTTACTGACCATCAAAGCCTTAAGTATTTATTTACTTAGAAGGAGTTGAATTTGAGGCAGAGGCGGTGGATGGAGTTAATTAAACATTATGATTGTACAATTCACTACCACCAAGGAAAGGCAAATGTAGTTGCAGATGCTTTGAGTAGAAAGGCTTCAGGCAGGTTATCTTGTATTCGATGTGCTAGAGTTGCTCATATTATGGAGTTGAGATTGATGGGAGTGGAATTGCAGCTAGCAGATGGGGACAGATTCTTTGCTCATGTAAGCGTGAGGCCTTTGTTAGCTACCCGTCTTCATGATTTGCAAAGTCAAGATCCTTTCCTTGAGAAGAAACGACAAGATGTCCAAGACGGTAAGTCTGAAGATTTTTGTATTGTGAATGATGGCACTTTATTGTATAAATAGCGGTTATGTGTGCCTAATGTGGGTGGATTGAAGGAGGAAATTTTAGATGAGGCTCATAATTCCATTTATACTATGCATCCTGGGAGTACTAAAATGTATAGGGATTTGAAGGAGCATTATTGGTGGAATAATATGAAGAGGGAAATAGTTGATTTTGTTGCTAGGTGCCTTGTATGTCAGCAAGTGAAAGTGGAGCATCAGAAACCTACTGGTCTGCTTCAACCATTGCCAATACCGGAATGGAAATGGGATCATGTAACGATGGATTTTGTAGTTGGGCTTCCTCGATCTCAGAAGGGGTCAGATTCGATTTGGGTAGTGGTGGACAGATTGACCAAGTCCGCTCATTTTCTAGCAGTCAAGACTACGTATACAGTTGATAGGTATGCTAGATTGTATGTTAATGAAATTATTCGATTGCATGGGGCTCCTATTTCTATTGTTTGAGATAGGGACCCTACTTTTACATCCAAATTTTGGGATAGTTTGCAGTATGCTATGGGTACCAACTTAAAGTTTAGTACGGATTTTCATCCCCAGACAGATGGGCAGTCTAAAAGGACAATACAGATTTTGGAAGATATGCTTAGAGCCTATGTGCTTGATTTCAAGGGTAATTGGGATGAATATTTGCTTTTGATAGAATTTTCATATAACAAAAGTTTTCAGTCTACTATTGGTATGGCTCCATATGAAGCATTGTACGGTAGACGATGTCGTACACCAATATGTTGGGGTGAAGTTGGTGAAAGGAAGATAGAGGGTCCAGAATTGATTGAAGTCACCACTAAAAAAGTGAAGATTATCCAAGATAGAATGAGAAAAGCTCAAAGCAGACAGAAAAGTAATGCGGATAAGAGACGAAAAGATTTAGAATTTCAGAAGGGGGATTACATTTTTCTTCGGATATCACCATGGAAAGGAGTTATGAGGTTTGGAAAGAAAGGTAAATTAAGTCCACGCTACATTGGACCTTATGAAATTCTTGAGAAAGTCGGGATGGTTGCCTACAAGTTAGAATTACCACAGGAGTTAGCTCGATTACATGATGTTTTCCATGTTTCTATGTGGATAAAGTATGTAGCGGACCCTTCACATGTATTGGTGGAACAACCTATTGAGTTGAAGGAAGATTTGAGCTACGTGGAAGAACCGCTTGCTATCGTCGATAGGAAAGAACAAATATTGAGATCAAAGGTGATCCCACTTGTGAAAGTTGTGTGGAGAAGGCATTCCATGGAAGAAGCTACGTGGGAGACTGAGGATAGCATGAAAATGCGTTATCTGTATTTGTTTGATTCGGACAACCAAGGTATGTCAATTTCGAGGACGAAATTTCCTAACAGGGGGAGAATTGTGACAACCCGAATATGATTACGATTAATTATGCTTAAATCATGCTTAGCTTATGTGATATTATTAGTGTGTTATTAATATATATGATGTTAATTTACTATGTTTAGTCTAATCCTACCTTCAAAAATCATGAAATGTCGGATTAGTTACAAATACAAAATTTTGAGGGTTTCGGTAGGAATGTTCATGTTTAAGGCTAGTTTTGACCTTTATGACATAAAAATGAACTTGAGGTGTAAACTAGATATTTGTATATATATGAGTTAGGTTTATAACAAAAGAAACGGTTCATCGAACGGACATCCGAGTGGGAAGATATTGTCCTTTTACGAACAGGGGGTAAAGTAGTCATTTAGCCTTAAATGAAATTTTGTTTTATGTAATGCCACATGTTATATTTTGATTGGACCAAGAGGGGGTGGCCTTATGCCGACTTAAAACCCTTTAATTAATCTCTTCCTTCAGCATATTTCAGCCATGGAAGAGTTTAACCTAAGGAAAGAGAGTTTTGAAGTTTAGGAAGAAAGTGTGAGGAGAAATTGAAGAAAAATTCATAGAAAAATTACGTAAAAGCCCTTAAGGTATTTCCATCCATAAATCTTGTTTCTTTTTTTGTATTACTTATTTAAATGATTGAAATAATCATTTGTTTACTGAAATTCCATGTCTTGATATGTACTTATGGATAGATGCAAGTTTAAGTAAACTTGAATGTGTAAACCCTTGAGATTGTTTTGTTTAAGAACCTTGTTTATTCAAACTTCCATATATTTCTCTATACTTACTGGAATTGATTTATTCCAATTGGAGATTAACCTGGAGTTACATATGTATGACATATCCGAAAATCATGGGAAAATACCAAGAAATTAGTCCTTGGTGAGAGTTTGAAGTTCGGGTATGAAATCTTCCCTAAGGGTGAAAGTATGCCTACCATGTGTTCGATGTTTTGCTTGACATAGAAAATAAACTCTGAAAATTATGAAATTTTAATCTTGTATTGTTCAATATGTTTACTGATGTTGGGTTGAATATCATATAAATTATGATGTAGAAAAATTATGGAAATTCCTGGAAGTTGAATGAACGATAAAAGAGCCTATAGGGCAGATTTGCTATGTAGTGAAGAAATAGGCTTATTTTGCTCTAGGAAACTCGGAATGATGTGCCGTCTTTTGTTTTGGAAACATGATATAATAAGGATTGGATTACCAAGAATAATTAAAAAGGGTTTGGGCTGTAATTTTAATATGTTAGATAACAGAACCTGAGTCTAGATGGGACTTCATTTTAATGAATGATTTGAATTGAATAATATGATGCTTATGAATTGAGTTAGGATTGAAGTTATTCTTTGGACTATTAATATTCTTATGATGATACTAATATTGTAAGAATGATAGGAAGGGAAGAAGAGCTGATTGAACAAGTACCGGATAAAGGCAAGGGAAAAGCTAGTTAAACTGTCAATGTGAGTGTACTTATGATTTATTTCATATATAAATATGAATATAGCTCTAAGAGAGGATTTGTTTGAATACTTCGGTATTCAGGATTTGTTTGGATATTAAAATATCCAGGATTGGAATTGGACAAAGATCCAATGATTTGTTGGAACTTATGTTCCAGGATTTTTTATTGCCAATGGGAAGAATTATTTGGAACTTATGTTCCAGGATTTGTTATTGCCAATGGGCAGGATTGTTAGGATTTTATATCCACATATTCTATATAGAATTGTTATTACATTATAGGGAAGGAGTACCTCACTAAGATTAATGCTTACAGTTTATATTATAACAATTTCAGGTTTGTATGCTGCCAACTAGAATACCATATGACCGGTAACTTCGAGAGTTGCACCATTGGAAGGAGCCGGGGTTTAAATGTGGGGATTTTATCATTGTCACACTGAAGATTTTAATTTACTCACACATTGTATATTTTGCGTTAGTATGGATTGAGTTGATGATTGTGAAATTTTTTCGTAGTTAATCATAGTATTGTATGTCCGCTTAATTATGACTCTGATATTGATTTCGTTATGGCACAAGAATAATAATATGTTGATTATGCACATTATGCAGTAAAATATGGTTAGATGAATTATATTTCCAATGGGCTCAAGATTATGATTTAATTATTCTAATAATAAATGATTAGTATGGATATTGGGTTTGGGGTGTGACAGTTAAGGCGGTACGTCGCTCGAACGAAAAGGCAGCATCTCTCCAACGACGCTTAATGGTGCTTGAACAACTTCGTGCGACATGAGCTTATCGCTTGAACGATGTGGCATAGTCACTCGAACGATTGTAGCGAAAAAATGATTTTTTTTATTCCAGTTCGTCTAAACACTTAGAAAAATATTTTTGACGAAAAACTCCACTCCATCACTTCGAAATAATTTCAGAAAAATTATACCAACACTCTAAGTGAAGCATTAAGTGACTAAAGCACAACCTTACCACGGTTAATCTCGTGGTGGCTTGAATGTTGAAGAACTTTGATATTCGGATCCGTCTCTATGTTTGAATGATCTTGAATATTTCTTCGATGGTTGTAGAGGTATACGACATACTCAATTGTGAACGGAAAATGTAAAATAATGTCCTTACAAAAACTGAAAAGGTACTAAAAATGCAAGATAAAAACTTTTCTTCAACATCAAATTTTCAAATCCCTAAGCTTTTCTCGATAAGGTGTGAAACACATGATCATCAATCTTTGTACCTACACACATGAGAAAAAGAAAATACCTTCTTGACGTATCGAGTTTATATGAGATAAACATAAGTCAAAATAATTATCGAATCTCAAATTTCCCCCATAATTCATTCTCCCCCTTTTTATTTGTCCGAAATAGGCATGGAAAAGAATAAACAAAAAAAATACGGAGTTGTCTCAATAAGTAAAGAAAACAAATACAATCATCAAGAGATACTCAAAAGCATTCAAAAACTATTTTTCATTTTTCATTTTTTTCAAACAAAAATGCAAAAATAATTTTATAAAAATCACACCCCATGAAAATACACTAATATAATCAAATCATGGAAATAGGATGAATGGGTGTGAACAAATTCGATAGAAAAATTGAATGCAATCAAACATAACATAAGTGCACGATGAATACAGATACTCCTAACGAATGATCTCAAAATCGTCCTTAGGTGTCAAAAGTGTTGAGTTTAAATGGCATCGACTCAATACATCAACACATCAAAGTCAAGAATGATTCTCACACTAATAACATCTAAAACTATGTAATGCTTTTTCATAACGTTATCAGTACGTGTAAACCCGTTGATTAAATTACAACTAATCTCCTTCATAAATAATAAATTTTTATTATTTCAATTGAGGTGATCTAAACTAAATGGACCCTTTTTGGCATATTTATCTTTTTATTGCCTTTCATTTTTTGGCCTCTTTTCAAACGGTGGCTTTCACAATGAGTTAATTTTGTACTCTCGCAGCCTTTTTCCCGTGCACTCATTATTTTTGCATATTAAACAAATTCCTCACGGGCAATGGGTCCTACATGCACTACTTTCATTGTCAAGTTTTATCGTATATGGTTCGTTTTAAAGACAGAATTGAGATGACAACTGTGACACCCCACCTAATAAAATATCGGGCGATCACTCTTGTACCATATTAAAACAGGAGTCGCAAATGGTTCATTCTTAGCATCACTGTCGAAAACCAAATTAATTACTAATAACCTATTATGCTAGCATCAAAATTTTATTTAACTAATCTTTTAAACAAATTAATCAATTAAAACATGCACACAGTTTATGTATAAATGAAACTGAGATAAAATATAAAAAACAACCGAACACTCGGTTTAATAATATATAACCAAATCGAATCCGCATAAAAGGCAGTAAAAGAATAAATAAGTGCAGTTGGGTTATCAGTCTAAATGTTTATACAGTACCTCCTATCTAGATTACAAGGATAAAAGCATCTACAGTAAACCTACATGCATCCACAGCTGTTGCAGCAGACGTCTGACTCGAAGGGATTATCATCTAGACGTCCCTGTGTCTGGACATATATATATAGAGAGAGAGAGAGCAAAAGAGAGGAAAATAGATATACGGGTCAATGCTCAATTTGTTAAAATATTTAGCAAGTGCATAAATACATTATTTATGAAAAATATGTTTTATCTCATCTTTAAATTGGTATCGCACTCCCATGAGATACCCCTCACCACACTTCTAATAGTGCACACCTAACGCATATTTGCTACATAACCTAGTTAAGCTACCCTGCCTAACCAATCGTTTCACTAAAACTCTAAAAATCCTAATTAACCCGAGTACTAAGGGCTAAACTTCTCCCAGTCTCAACACTATGCCATGTTCGTACGTGGGGTATCTCGCAAAGTGAAATCCAAACAAGGAACCCCCCGATACACTACTACTTGGCAAGGTCGATCGTCGAGATCCATTAGGCCCTCAGTACATAACATATACATATATATACACATATAAATACATATACATAAAATACTCATTTTATTTTTCATATCACAATTTAAGTCCGGATAAAGTCTCCCGGAATGAGAATAAATCTGTTTTCATTTATCTCTTTACACTTATTAGAGATATATATAATATCTTGTTCTCATACACAAGTAATATACTATACATACAAGTATAATAGCCATCCCAACGAGCTATAACGCGAGGATGCAGTCTCTATGCTATCATCTACCGGGGAATCGCTCACGTATCATCCTGGGTACCAACGGTCGGAATCTCACACCGCCTTGGAAAAAACCAAATCACAGCGTATGGGAAGCGGTCATAGTTCCTCCCTGAAAGTGAGACGAAACATACCCACCACGTCTCACCTCTAATAAAAATCACACAATATAAAAATGGGTGCTATGACCCTGGGACTATACGCTAGGGAGTTCCTCAATCCAGGGGCCTCACTGTAATAACCCATACTTTTGAGTAATTTATTTTATATTATTTGCCATGTGAGGTAATTATATAAAATATGGGTAAATGGGATAAATATTGTTTTAAGTGAATTAAAAGATAATATTTACTAAATTGTGCCTATTTACTGTTATGCGAATGTAAATGGCACTACGTTATGAGAAATGGTGTCGTTGTGCTTTAAACGACATTTATGGTTTAAATGAAGTTGGAACTTGAAATGATTTATATTATTTCGGATGCCAATTTAGAGGGTACAGTTAGTCCCGAAATAGTCGAAATAGATTAAATAAGTGCCATATTATATTTTTGGATTCCGGTCACTTTTAACAGGTTATAACTTAATTATGTAGTTACGAGTAATTTTAAGGGTGTATTAGCATTTAAAGATGGGGATTCATACTTAAAGCATGATTTAATTCTTGCAACCCTTTCATTTCTCAAGTGTATTATTACTAAACCTAAAGAGGAAAAGAGAGGAAAAGAATTTGGGGAAAAGAAGAGGAAGAAGAAGAAAAGAAGAAATTGGGGTTTGATCTTGCATCTATCTTCCGAGAATCAGAGATTTCAGTTTAAGGCAAGTTTCTTAATTGCTATTATATGATTTAATGTGAATAAATTGTTGTGATAGTTGTGTAATTAGGGAATTGGAATAAATAGTAGGTTTTGTAAGATTTCGATGTTTAACCCTTGGATCATGTTGTCGGTGTATATTAAGTTGGTTATATGGGTTTATTTTGGTGTATAATTGTTGAGGTTGAGTTGTTGGTTGATGATAATGAAGTAATTATAAGAATATTGAATTTAGGTTTTGTATTTAGCATTGTAGAAGAAGGAATTTTCGAAGGTCTGCTAGGCGCGGTCGACCGGCCCTTCAGGGGAAAGCTTACTGCTTTTTTACAACAGTATAAAATAAAAGCGCGGTCGACCGCGGTCCCCTGACCGGTCGACCGAACCTTACAAAATGATCTTACTGCATTTGTTCCTAGGAAAAACCATTAAGATGCAGTCGACCGAGGTTCCCTGACCGGTCGACCGGTCCCCTATTTTTCCACCCTAAATTGTTTAGGTTCTTCTAGTTTCTTTATTTTAAGACAGGTGCTTAGGAACCTTCTTGAATGAAGTAAAACTAGAGTATTAGAGTCTAGTAAAAAGGTTCATAAGAACCTAAGTTAGAAATGAGAGTTGGGACTTAGATAGAAATTAATTTAGAAATTAAATTAGACGTAGATAAATGATTCTTTTACAAAATGAGTTAGATTAAGTCTAAGGGAAATAAAGTGAGTTAATGTGGACCTCTATAATTGGGTTGAAGTAATATCTTACATTATGGATTGCAGAATGAATGTTAATTCATGGAGACTTGTATTGGAGATGCTTGAACGTTGAGGTTTATAATAGTGATATTAGTCAGGTATGGCTTCTGATATAAAATGTAACGCATACTTAAAAAGGGAAATAACTTGTGAATAATAAATTGGCATACACACCTCTCTAAATGCTATCATAAGGGAAGTACGCGCATGAGGTGAAGTCCCCTGGCTAGTGAATGCATAGAGAATATAGTCCTCGGCCATAGGACCGGTTATTATATATATTGTGTGATTATTGTTCGAAGTGGGGTAATTTCGGGTGTGGTTATGACTCACTGTCGAAGGTATATGGCCACTTCCCGACGTTCCGATGTAGGATGCCCAGGTTGTCTTGTACGATAGGCCCTGGAAGATGATAGCTATTTAGGGGTGCGTCCAACGGGGAAATTTGGAAGGACGGTCTTAGAATCGTTATATATTGTGTAATATAACTATTCTTATTAAAGTGGAACCTTATTGAAGATACTTCACTTTATGAAATAAATTGCTTTGAGTACATTTCCTAATGAGAAAAGGAACGGTGAAAGGAAATTGGGTAACAAGGAAATGGAATCTCATTTAATAATAATTTATCTATATTCTCATGCGTAAATGAAGTATGATCATTGTTATCATTATTGGGTAGATTACGCTTTTAGATTGAGAGATTAGACTCCTTATCATTGTTGATGGTGAACGATACAAACATATTCATGATGATTAATTGGTTCATGACTGTCATGAATTTTATTCACATGGTGATCAGATTAAACCGGGCCCTGACCCGTTTCTATATCTTTATTTTGCATGAATCTTATATTCGCTCAGGTGTTCCACCGCAAGGATGCCCGTATTGACATTTCCATTCTAGTGTCCTCGAAGTTGTAACACATTGCGGATGTTATGGGAAATTTGACATAGACGCTCATATCTTTTGTATTCTAGTTATGATCATCCACACATTCGGGCATGTTGCCCCAACTTTGTATTTGCGTTATACAATGTAATATTTTACTTTAATACTTGGTGTAACCCTGTTGTATATGTCTGTTAACTGACAACTTATTCAGTTGTTTTGGTTGTACTTAGTTTCCGACTTACTCTCTGTATTTTTATTGCATCCACCTTCTTTTAAATTGGATTGTTGAATAAATTTCTTTAACTTATAAAATAAAATTTTTGAGAATCCGTTTTCTAAAATAATTGGTGGTTATCTCGTATACTTATTGAATTATTGTGATGCTAAGAACGGACCATATATGATTCCTGTAATTATTGGAGTATCAGGTTGGCCACCTCTTATTTTAATAAGCGGGGTGTCACAGATGGTATCAGAGCATAAGGTTCTAGAGTCTTTAGGATCTATGCTAACTTGTCACGTTCTACCGTAGCGTTCTTTAATATAGAGCTTAATTGTTAGGGCTGTTTTGTTTGCCTATATTTGCGATCTTCTACTAATGCACTTGTTCTTAATAGTATTCTAATTCGATTATTTTTTTATCTCAGATGCTACCTAAGAGAGGGGCCCTGCGAGAAGAAATAGAGTTGTGGAAGATGAGGTAGGTCCTCCACCGCAACAGCAAGGAACTATAAATACTGCTGAAGTAACCAATATGGTGGCCCAGACGATTAATGCTACGATGACTGCCGTAGTTCAGCAACTTCCCCAAGCTCAACCACCACGAGCTCAGGAGGTACAAGCCCCTGTGGGACCTTATCCCTAGGAAAGAGTCAGAGAATCCTTCTTAAAGGGTCATCCCTCAGAATTTCAGGGTGGTTCCGACGTGATTGTAGCTAACCAATGGAAAAAGGATATGCAATGTCATCTTCGCTTGATAGACTTTAGTGAAGAATGAAAGGAAATCCTTGCTACTTTTAAGCTAGTTAGAGCAGCTTTACATTGGTGGGAGTCGATGAAGACGCCAGGACAAAGAGATATGATGACTATCACTGATTTTTGGGTTTTATTTAACTAAAAATATTTTCCTCCGGCAGTCCAAAGCGAAATGAGGAGAAAGCTTAAAGATGTAGCTCAAGGTTAACGTTCGGTGGCAGAATATGAGGAGGAATCTACTAGTTTGGCTAGTTTTATGCCGGATGAGGTAACTCCAGAGGAGAGGAGAATATCCAAGTTCATTGGAGGTTTACATTGGAGGATACGGCAACACTTGTTGGGCAATCCAGCTTTATAAACATTCGGGGATGTGATGAATTCTGCGTTACTCCATTATCAAGATCATCGGTTGCATGTTCAAGGTAGTAAGAATGCTTCAGTTGTGGGGGCAAGCAAGTAAATTAGGAGGCAATGGGGCAGGAGGAGGAGCACTACCCTCGTCCCAATCATCGGGAGGTAAACATAAGGAAAGGGACACCCAGCAAGGGGATTTGTCCAGAAGACAGCGTTCCAGTGGGTTTAATTTCGATGGCACTAATTTCAGGCACAGTCAAGGTGCCCATCCCCAGCGGCAGGCAGGTCGGGGTAACAATGGGAGTAGAGGCCATTCGGGCCAAGGCTTTAGGCAGTTCAGAAATAACCGGAGCTGTAATTAGAAAAACATCACGGGTCGTTGATTTCAACGTGGGGAGTCGGGTCATTATAGGAAGGCGTGTTCGCAGTTAATTGGGTGACGGTTTCCTACATTTCCACAACATCAGTAGGCCCAGTTACCGCCATAAGTGCCTAATCCAGTCGTCCCTCCACAACAGGGACAACTATAGTATGGGCGTGTTTACCACATACAGGATGTTATGCTTACTCCAGCCCAGCCAATGCCGCCAGCTAATGAGGGTAAGTTTCCCATTCATAGGCATATGGGTCCTGTATTGTTTGATACGGGTGCGACACACTCGTTTATTTCTAGAAGTTTTGCTCAGTCTACGGAGCTAATTAAAGGTGAAGAAATTACTTTCACTAGTGTTGAATCTTCTATGGGTGATGGTTCCCTTATTTTCTTTATTCGTAAATGAGTAGAAATAAATCTTGGTAATTTGTGTTTTGAGGCCGATTTTCTCGCCCTTGATATGGTTGGGTATGATGTAATCCTGGGTATGGATTGGCTAGTGAAATATCATGCGATAGTAAATTGTTATGTAAAGAGTATAGTTTTTGCCATTCCGAGGAAAGAGATGTTTTTAGTGGCTATGCCTCGTTCTGAGGGAGGTTCTAGCACTTACTTGTATTGTATTGTGGAGGATACTTCTCGGGATGTAGTCATTTCCTTAGATTCAATTTCGATTGTTAGATAATTCCAAGATGTTTTTTGGGAAATATCGAGTTTGCCTCCAAGTCGGGAGATTGAGTTCGTGATTTATTTGGCACCAGGAACACGATCGATTGCTAGAGCTCAGTATCGTATGGCTCCTATTGAGATGAGGGAGTTAAGAGATCAGATTCAGAAGTTGTTAGAACAGGGTTTTATTAGGCGTAGTACGTCGTCGTGGGGAGCTCCTGTGTTGTTTGTGAAGAAAAGAGATGGTTCTCTCCGGTTGTGTGTTGACTACAGGGACTTGAATAAAGTTACCATCAGGAACAAATACCCGCTACCTCGGATTGATGATTTGTTCGATCAACTTAGAGGAGCGTCGTATTTCTCTAAAATAGATTTGAGGACGGGGTATCACCAACTCCGAATACAAGAACAAGATATGTCCAAAACAGCTTTCCTAACTAGATATGGGTCCTATGAATTTCTGGTTATGCCTTTTGGACTGACCAATGTTCCTGCAGTGTTTATGGACCTTATGAATAGAATGTTTCGGGACTTCCTGGACCAGTTTGTTATCATGTTTATTGATAACATCCTTGTGTATTCTCAAACGGAGGCCGACCATGCTAAGCATTTACGGTTGGTCCTGCAGATGTTGAGTGATCATCAATTTTATGCTAAGTTTGAGAAGTGTGGTTTTTGGATACAGGAAGTACAGTTTATGGGTCACATTGTGACAACTCAGGGTATTTCGGTAGACCCAAGTAAAGTCGTAGTGGTGAAAGAATGGGGTCAGCCCACGACACCTACAGAGATTCGCAGTTTTCTGGGTTTGGATGGGTATTATCGCAGATTTATCAAGAGTTTTTCTAAGATTGCTAGCCCTTTGATAAATTTAACGCGGAAAGGGGTGAGATTTGTCTGGAATGATTCTTGTCAGTTAGCTTTTGATAAGCTGAAAGATAAATTGACTTTCGCTTCAGTACTTGCGTTACCGAGGCCGGGGTTGGAATATTTGGTCTGTACAGACGCATCTCTGCAAGGGTTTGGAGGTGTGCTACAACAAGAACAGCGGGCCATTACTTATGCTTCTCGCAAACTAAATCCCCATGAGAAGAATTATTCAGTTCATGATTTGGAACTCGCTGCAGTTATTTTTACCTTGAAGATTTGGAGACATTACATCCTGGGGGAGAAATTTAGTCTTTTCACGGACCACAAATCGTTGCAATATTTGTTTTCCCAGAAAGATTTGAATATGCGACAACGTCGGTGGTTAGAGTTTGTGAAGGACTACCAATTATATAATCATTATCACCCAGGTAAGGCGAATGTAGTGGCCGATGCGTTAAGTCAGAAACCCGAAGGGGAGTTAGCGTAGGTATGGAAGGCTAAATGGAAATAACTTATCCAAGAGGATGTGGTGGCAAGGGAGTTTATGTTGATGTTGACCGTTACGGATACTATAGTGGCACGAGTTATTGAAGCTCAAGGAACTAACAAAAGTTGTCAGGACCATATACACCAATTGTTAACTAAGGGAACGAAATCCTACTCTATAAGTTCTGAGGGTGGGTTACGTTTCCACAAGAGACTTATTGTCCCGGACGAAGGGGATTTAAGATGGGTCGTAATGACAGAAGCTCATGGGTCCAAATTTACAGTACATCCTGGTGGGGAAAAAATATACCAAGACATGCACTGTCAGTATTGGTGGGCAGGTATGAAATGGGACATTTCTGAATTTGTTTCCCAATGTACCACTTGTCAACTGGTTAAGGTAGATCATCAACTGGTTAAGGTAGATCATCAACGACCGACAGGATTGTTACAACCCTGGGAAATACTGGTATGGAAGTGGGAAATAATCTCAATGGATTTTATCACGGGATTACCAATGTCACAGAGCGGTCATGATTCCATTTGGGTTATTATTGATCGCTTAACTAAGTCGGCACATTTCCTACCCGTACGTACAGACTACAATACTGCTCGTTATGCTCGGCTATTTATTACGGAGGTTGTTAGACTCCACGGGGTACCCACTAATATAGACTCGGATTGAGACAAAATTTTTGTTTCCCATTCTTGGCAAAGTTTCCAAGAAGCGATGGGAACCGAGTTGAAGTTAAGTACCTCCTATCACCCTCAAACAGATGGACAGACGAAAAGAGTCAACCAAATTTTGGAGGATATGCTCAAAATGTGTGTACTTGATTTTAAAGGAAGTTGGGAACAATACCTTCCCTTGGTCGAATTTTCTTATAATAATTCATTCCAATTCACTATCGCGATGGCACCCTATGAAGCATTATATGGTCGACCGTGTAGATCACCTACTTGTTGGTTGGAAGTAGGGGGTAATAAATTTTTTGGACCTGAAATGATCCAAGATACTTCTTTGAAGATTTAACTTATTCGAAATCGCATCCGAATAGCTCAAGATCATCAAAAGAGCTTTGCATATGCTAATAGAAGGCATGTGGAATTAGAAGTTGGAGATCAAGTTTTGGTGCGAGTATCGCCAATGAAAGGTATAAGGCGATTTGGGAAGAAAGGAAAGCTTGCACCGCGTTACGTAGGCCCTTTTCCCAATATTGCTAAGGTAGGCCCGGTAGCGTATCAACTTTCCTTACCGGAACACTTACAACAGATTCATTATATGTTTCATGTGTCATCTTTGAAAAAGTATAAGAGGTGTGAAGGAACTCATTGGAATATTCTTTTATATGATATCGAATTGCAGCCCGATATATCATACGAGGAATAACCAGTTGCAATCTTAGATCATGGGGAGCGTAGGCTAATATCTCTAGTGATGCCCTTGGTTCGAGTTCAATGGGGTCATCACAATGCCGAGGAATCAACATGGGAGCGTGAGGACAATATGCGAGAAAAGTATCCACATCTTTTTTTGCAAGGTACGCCTGAATTTTGAGGGCAACATTCCCTTATAAGGGGGGGAGAGTGTAATAAATCTTACTTTTGAGTAATTTATTTGATATTATTTTCCATGTGAGGTAATTATATAAAATATGGGTAAATAAGATAAATATTGTTTTAAGTGAATTAAAAGATAATATTTACTAAATTGTGCCTATTTACTGTTATGCGAATGTAAATGGCACTACATTATGAGAAATGGTGTCATTGTGCTTTAAACGACATTTATGGTTTAAATGAAGTTGGAACTTGAAATGATTTATATTATTTCGGATGCCAATTTAGAGGGCGCGGTTAGTCCCGAAATAGTCGAAATAAGTGTCATATTGTATTTTTGGATTCCGAGCACTTTTAACAGATTATAACTTAATTATGTAGTTACGAGTCATTTTAAGGGTGTATTGGCATTTAAAGATGGGAATTTATACTTAAGGCACAATTTGAGTCTTGTAACCCTTTCATTTCTCAAGTGTATTATTACTAAACCTAGAGAGAAAGAGAGAGGAAGAGAATTTGGGGAAAAGAAGAGGAAGAAGAAGAAATTGGTGTTTGATCTTGCATCTATCTTCCGAGAATCTGAGATTTCAGTTTAAGGCAAGTTTCTTACTTGCTAGTATGTGATTTAATGTGAATAAATTGTTGTGATAGTTGTGTAATTGGGGAATTTGAATAAATAGCAGGTTTTTTAAGATTTTGATGTTTAACCCTTGGATCATGTTGTTGGTGTGAATTAAGTTGGTTATATGGGTTTATTTTGGTGTATAATTGTTGAGGTTGATTTGTTCGTTGATGAGAATGAAGTAATTATAAGAATATGGAATTTAGGCTTTGGATCTAGCATTGTAGAAGAAGAAATTTTCTAAGGTCTGCTGGGTGTGGTCGACCGGCCCTTCGGGGGAAAGCCTACTGCTTTCTTACATTAGTATAAAATAAAAGCACGGCCGACCGCGATCCCCTGACCGGTCGATCGGGCCTTACAAAATGAGCTTACTGCATTCGTTCCTAGGCAAAACCATTGAGACGCGGTTGACCGCGGTCCCCTATTTTTCCACCCTAAATTGTTTAGGTTCTTCTAGTTTCTTTATTTTAAGATAGGTGCTTATGAACCTTCTTGAATGAAGTAAAACTAGAGTATTAGAGTCTAGTAGAAAGGTACCTAAGAACCTAAGTTAGAAATAAGAGTTGGGACTTAGATAGAAATTAATTTAGAAATTAAATTTGACATAGATAAATGATTCTTTTACAAAATGAGTTAGATTAGGTCTAACGGAAATAAAGTGACTTAATGTGGACCTCTATAATTGGGTTGAAGTAATATCTTACATTATGGATTGAAGAATGAATGTTAATTCATGGATATTTGTATTGGAGATGCTTGAACATTGAGGTTTATAAGGGTGATATTAGTCACGTATGGGTCTGGATATAAAATGTAACGCATACTTAAAAAGGGAAATAACTTTTGAATAATAAATTGGCATACATACCTCTCTAAATGCTATTATAAGGGAAGTACGCGCATGGGGTGAAGTCCCCAGGCTGGTGAATGCTGGGAGAATATAGTCCTCAACCATCAGACCGGTTATTTTATATATTATGTGATTATTGTTCGAATGGGGGTAATTTCGAGTGTGGTTATGACTCACTATTGAAGGTATATGGTCGCTTCCCGACATTGCGATGTAGGATGCCGAGGTTGTCTTGTGCGATAGGCCCCGGAAGATGATAGCTATTTAGGGGAGCATCTAGTGGGGAAACTCGGAAGGACAGTCTTAGAATCGTTATATATTGTGTAATATAACTATTCTTATTAACGTGGAACCTTATTGAAGATACTGCACTTTATGAAATAAATTGATTTGAGTACGTTTCCTAATGAGAAAAGAAACGATGAAAGGAAATTGTGTAATAAGTAAATGTAATGTCATTTAATAATAATTTATCTATATTCTCATGTGTAAATGAAGTATGATCATTGTTATCATTATTATGTAGATTATGCTTTTAGATTGAGAGATTAGACTCCTTATCATTGTTGATGGTGAACGAAACTGTCACCCCTTAACCCCATTAGGATATAATTAACTAGATAGTTTACAAACCACAATAATAATTTATTTATTATTTAGGTAATACATATTGAAACAACTTCAAGGTTAAAATGCGGAATATTAAAAAAATCCAATCGTTTTAAGGAGACATAATTTCAACAGAACTCACATATCATTTAACTTAATTACAACTAGTAGAGTGTATAAAACAGACTAACAAGACCCTACTTCTATTTACTCGACCTCCTAGACCTGGCAGTGGCAGCTGGAAAACCTGAAAATGTAAACATATAAAACCATGAGTTTAAAAATTCAGTGAATGTACTACATCTATCTATAGTAAAAGTACTATATTAACATCTCAACATAACAATATATACATCTCTGTGCCAAATTAGGCCATAGACATATCCGGAGTTAATAAACCCCACATCTCTTGCCCGTAGGCAATGATCATATCCATAGGTTTTAAAAACCTAACATCTCTTGAATTGCATAGCAACTCAACATATCCTGACTTTTATAAAGCCATAACATCTCAACATCTCTTGGCTTTTAAATAAGCCATAACATCTCAACATCTCTTGGCTTTTAAATAAGCCATAACATATCAAAATCTCATAACTTTTAAATAAGCCATATCATCTCACCATATGATACATATATGTCATATCCAAAATCAACTCAGTAAGTACACTCACCTTGTGTTGTCAACTATGTATTCACGTTTCCCTCCGGTGGAGCTGAACTTGGTTGATTTGACCTTACACTTGTTAATCCAACTAAATCAGTACTAAATCTCAATCATAAGTATTATTTTAATATAATTATGTAACTTTAAATGAGTACACAACCACAATATGATTCTACTCAAGTCATATTCCATGAAACATATGTAAAGACGAAACGATGGTATATATGTTGATAAGGTCATGAACATTCAACCCTAGAAACTACCTCGTAAGGAATTTATAACTAAACTCAAGTAAACATAAAATTATACTTCTGAATGTATATACACATGAAACATGTACTCAAAATACCCTTGGGAAAGAGCAAATAAAAACATTCTTTCATGGAGTATCCAATATGGCCTCAAATTATAGTCCTCCATACTTAACCATCCATATTCATAAAAGTACACATACAGGTGTCCAATATTATTAATATGAAAACATATCTGAATATACTTTCCGTTACAAGTGACGGTGTAATTTTTCAAGCTTCCTAGGGCAAGTTATGGCCATTTCTTTACAACACAAGAAATCTGCCCTACAAACTCCTCTATTGTTCCTTCTACTTCCAAGAATTTTCATAATTTTTCTATAGCATAACTTTCCATTATTTTCAACACACTTTCAGTAGATATACTGAATAGTACATAATTAAAGTTTCATAATATTTGGACTTCATTTGCTATCTCAAAAGCTTGACCAAACTTAGGGCATACCGAAATGAAATATACAAACAGCAACTATATACCAACTTGCAACCATCCCTAAGACCTAACCATAAGGAGTTAAATTCTGATTTTCGGATATGATATGAATATATGAGTCTATTTTCATAACCAATTGTAATTTCTTAATTCCAGTAAGCACAAAAAGATATATGCAAGTTTGAATACAAAGGGTTTCCATACAAAGCAATATGACCTATAACACCACTTATCTCACATGTGAATCAATACATATTATCACAAAGGAGGATGGAATTTGGATCAATAATTCACGATTTATATACTTTGAAATAAGTATAATAGAAGATTAAAACAATATTAACACATAATATTACCTTGGAAACATCTTAAGGATTTTCTTGGAATTGCTTTCCTAGATTTTCCTTGTAACCCTTTCTTCCTTAACTTCTACCTCTCTTTCCTCAAGCTAATAACACCTCAAACTGAACCTAGGGACTTATTTGCTGAAGAAATAAGGTTAAGGGAGATTTTTAAGTCGGCCAAGGATGCCTCCCAATCCATCCAATCAAATTAAAACATTTGGTTTAATAAATGACAATTTACCACTTAAGGGAATTGACAGATTCTCCCCTTCTCGTAATTTCGACCTAACTTCTTACTCGAACATCCGTTTGATGCAACGTTTGTTGTGTTACAACCCTAACTCACATATCTACAACTATGTAGTTTCACCTCAAGTCAATTGTAATGTTACAAGGGTCAAAACTAGTCTTAAACAGGAACATTTCTATCGAAAATAACCAAATCTTGTGTTCGTAAATAATTCGACATTTCATGATTTATGAAAGTAGAATTATACTAACCATAATCACTTAACGTTAGATATAATAATAACACATTATTCATATCACATAAGATAAGTATAATTTAAATACAATTTATCATAATTATATACGGGTTGTCACAACCTCCGCCCTAGAAAATTTCGTCCCCGAAATTTAATACGAATGACACTTACCAAACAAATGGGGATACTGTTTCTTCATGCTATCCTCCATTTCTCAAGTTTCTTCTTTAATTCCATGGCTCATCCACATAACTTTAACTAAGGTAATAACCTTATTCCTCAATACTTGCTCCTTACGATCAAGAATTTCCACCGGTTCCTCGATGTACGACAAGTCTTCTTTCAGTTCAATAGGTTGGGTTTTCAGTTGATGAGATGGATCTGCCAAATACTTACGAAGCATTAATACATGGAACAGATCATGCAAACGAGATAACTCTGGAGGTAATGCCAATCTATAAGCCAGGGTCCCAATTATTTCCAACACTTCATATGGTCCAATGTATCTTGGACTTAGTTTCCCCTTCTTTCCAAATCTCATAACGCCTTTCCATGGTGAAATACGTAGGAATACGAAATCCCCCTTCTGAAATTCCAATGGATACTTCCTCTTATCTGCATAAAATTTCTGTCTGCTTTGCGCTATCTTTATCCGTTCCCGAATCATTTTGATCTTCTCAGTTGTCATATCTATCAATTCAGGACCTAAAACTTTCCTTTCACCCACATCATCCCAACATAATGGCGTTCTACATCTCCTCCCATATAAAGTTTCATAAGGAGCCATACCAATGGTGGACTGATAACTATTATTATACGCAAATTCCATCAATGGCAAATGATCATCCCAACTACTTTTGAAGTCAAATACACAAGCTCGTAACATGTCTTCTAATATTTGAACCGTCCTTTCAGATTGCCCATCGGTTTGTGGATGAAATGCAGTGCTGAACTTCAAACTTGTGCCCATGGCATTCGGTAAACGAGGCCAAAACTTAGAAGTGAAAGTTGGATCTCTATCTGATACTATTGACACTGGTGCTCCATGTAAACGGATAATCTCATCAACGTACATACGTGCATATTTGTCAACAGTGTAGGTCGTCTTAACTGGAAGAAAATGAGATGACATTGTCAATCGATCTACAATCACCCAAATAGAATCGTGCCCCTTTGGTGATCGTGGCAATCCTATAACAAAATCCATCGTTATATGCTCCCACTTCCATTCCGGAATAGGCAATGACTACAATAATCCTGCCGGCTTCTGATGCTCCGCTTTCACTTGTTGATATACTAAACATTTAGCTACAAATTCGGCAATCTCACGTTTCATATTGTTTCACCAGTAATACTCTTTCAAATCTCTGTACATTTTGGTACCTCCCGGATGCATAGAGTAAATAGAACTATGTGCCTCTTCTAATATATCCTTCTTTAAGGACGGATCATTCGGTACACAAATTCTGTTTTTATAACACAATGATTCATCCTTCTTAATTTCAAAGTCACTCTCTTTACCATCCAGGATTTCCCGTTTCTTCTTTTCAAGGAATGGATCACTGACTTGAAAATTTCGTATGCGTTCTGCCAGTAAAGGTCTCACTGTAACGTGTGCAAATAACGCCCTCATTTTAGATAAGTTCAACTCGACCCCCATCAGTCTTAATTCCATAATATTGCCAACCCGTGCACATTGAATAGAAGATAAACTCCCCAATGACTTTCGACTCAGAGCATCTGCAACAACATTGGCCCTCCAGGTATGATGGTGAATGGTACAATCGTAATCTTTAATTAACTCCATCCAACGTCTTTGTCTCAAATTCAAGTCTCTCTGTGTAAATAAATACTTCAAACTTTGATGGTCAGTGAAAATTTCACACGTCTCTCCATACAAATGATGTCTCCATAATTTCAAGGCAAAAACAATAGCCGCAAGTTCTAAATCATGTGTAGGATAATTACGTTCATGCGTCTTCAACTGTCTAGATGCATAAGAAATTACCTTTCCATGTTGCATGAAAACACAACCCAGACCCTGATGGGAAGCGTCAGTATAAATCACAAAACCTTCTCCACTGGATGGAACAGTGAGAAATGGAGCTGATACTAGCCTATTTTTCAACTTTTCAAAGCTGTGCTGGCATTCATCACTCCACACAAATTTCACTTCCTTTCGGGTCAATTTAGTTAACGACAAGGCTATAGATGAAAACCCCTTTATGAATCTTCTATAATATCCTGCCAATCCTAGGAAACTCCTTATCTCCATTACATTCCTCGGTCTCTCCCATTGCACAATTGCCTCCACCTTCTTAGGGTCAACATAAATTCCATCTCCCGAAACAACATGCCCTAGAAATACTACCTGATTTAACCAAAACTCACATTTGCTAAACTTAGCAAACAATTGACTATCTCGCAAAACTTGCAATACAACTCTTAGATGCTTCTCATATTCCTCTTGGCTAGGTGAGTATATCAAAACATCATCGATAAAGACAATCACGAACGAATCTATGAAAGGATGAAATACTCGATTCATTAAATCCATAAACACCACAGGAGCATTTGTTAACCCAAATGGCATTACCAAAAATTCATAATGACCATAGCGAGAACGAAAAGTTGTCTTAGAAATGTCACAATCTCTCACCCTTAATTGATGATAACCCGATCTCAAATCAATTTTTGAAAACACTTTAGCACCATGTAATTGATCAAACAAATCATCAATACGAGGCAATGGATATTTATTTCGAATAGTCACCTTGTTCAACTGTCGATAATCAATGCAGAGTCGCATGGTGCCATCTTTCTTCTTCACAAATAATACTGAAACGCCCCATGGTGATACACTGGGTCGAATAAAACCTCTATCTAGCAAATCTTGCAGTTGAACCTTTAACTCCTTTAGTTCCACAGGTGCCATTCTATATGGAGAAATGGAAACTGGAGCTGTACCAGGCACTAAATCGATAGTAAACTCTACCTCTCTGCTAGGTGGCAATCCTGGTAATTCATCTGGGAACACATCTGCAAAATCCTTAACGACTGGGATATCTTCTAATTTTTGCAATTCCCTGTTTGTATCCACAATATATGCTAAAAAGCCTTGACAACCCTTATTTAATAATTTTCTCGCCCGAAGGGCTGAAATAAGACAATTCGGAACCACATTTCTTTCCCCAGTAAATTTGAATTCTTCCTCCCCCGGCATATTAAATGTAACCTCCTTACGAAAACAGTCAATTGATGCATGTTAGGAAGATAGCCAGTCCATACCCAAGATAATATCAAAATCTCGAATATCTAGGGGAATTAAATCAATGGTCCATTCCCTCTCCCCCATATACAATACACAATTTTTATACACAAGCTCCACTAGCATCACATACCCCATAGGTGTAGAAATATATAAACCACAATCTATATAAGAACATGGTCTACCCAAATGCATGGTAAATGACAGTGCTACAAATGAATGAGTAGAACCTAGATCAATAAGCACGTAAGCATGTTTATTCATGATAGAAAATGTACCTGTCGCCACCTCTGGAGTAGCCTGAGCATCCTGTAAAGTCATAGCAAATATCCTTCCCGGAGCCCTGGATCCACTAGCCTGTCCTCTACCTCCTCCTCTCCCTGTGCCTCCAGGTGATGAGCCTCGACTAGTAGTAGCTGATTGAATCCCTCCCACTAGCATAGGACAGTTCTTTTTGGTATGACCAATTTGATGGCAGTGATAACACTCTACCCCCTTTAACTTGGGACAATCTAGACTAATATGGCCCTCAGCTTTGCAAAAATAGCATGTAACAAGCTTGGACTGCCTATTGTCATTCTCCTGCTGTCTATTCTGTTGGCCCATCGATCCTGCACCCCTAAAACTGCTTGGTGTCCTATTCTGAACAAAATTTCCAGACCCTCTACCGCGCTGAAATCTTTGACTCCCTTGTTTCGAGTATTCTACATTGCCTTCCTTTTGATGAGATGGATCAAATCTACTCCTCTTTCCCCTTTGTTCCCTATTCTTTATTGCATCATTAACATCTCCTTCAACCATCATAGCTTTGTTAACTAAGGAAGAATAATCTACCATCTCAAGTGCAGTGAGTCTAGACTTGATAACCAAATTCAACCCATCCTGAAATTTGGTGCATTTATCCTCCTCATCACGTAAGAAATGTAATGAAAATCGAGACAAAGATGTGAATTTAGTTTCAAACTCCCTGACCGACATATTCCCCTGAGTCAATGATAAAAATTCTCGCTCCTTTTGCTTCCGGTACATGCGAGGAAAATACTTTTCATATAAGACTTTAATAAAGGAATCCCAAGTAATTACCTCACCTCCCTCCGGAGTAAGCAATAAATGTTTGGAAGACTCCCACCAATATTTAGCTTCTCCCTTTAACATGAAAGTAGCCAAAATCACCTTCTGCGTGCCAAGTACATTCATCACCCCGAAGATAGTTTCTGTGTCTCTAACCCAAATCTCAACTTCTAAAGGATCTACAGAACCTGAGAATGCAGGGGGGTTCAATTTGATAAACTTCTCGTACAGAGTATTCTTCTCCTCTCGTTGTATTTCCCTTTCTATTCTTGCCAAAGTCTGCTCCTCCAAGTACTTGGCTTGTTGTTCTGCTATTTGCATCATAAACATGTTTTGTTGTTCTGCCATTAAAGTCATGGCACGAGCCATCTTCTGCATATCTGTAAGTTGTTCAGGAGCCCCCTCTACATTATTTGGATTTTGTTGGTTTACTGTATTTGAAGACTCCTCATCTACCCTCTCATGAACATTTGCTCCTTCCATAGCTTACTATCTGTCATAAACCACAATTATAGAAACAAGAATACAACATTTATTTCTAACATAATGGTTAGTATTTCTCACAAATTAATATAAAAGACCCACACAACGCTATTTCTGCCACTGCCATATCTAGACTCTCTAACCCCAGAATATAAAAACCTAAAGCTCTGATACCAAGTTGTCACCCCCTAACCCCATTAGGATATAATTAACTAGATAGTTTACAAACCACAATAATAATTTATTTATTATTTAGGTAATACATATTGAAACAACTTCAAGGTTAAAATGCGGAATATTAAAAAAATCCAATCGTTTTAAGGAGACATAATTTCAACAGAACTCACATATCATTTAACTTAATTACAACTAGTAGAGTGTATAAAACAGACTAACAAGACCCTACTTCTATTTACTCGACCTCCTAGACCTGGCAGTGGCAGCTGGAAAACCTGAAAATGTAAACATATAAAACCATGAGTTTAAAAACTCAGTGAATGTACTACAGCTATCTATAGTAAAAGTACTATATTAATATCTCAACATAACAATATATACATCTCTGTGCCAAATTAGGCCATATACATATCCGGAGTTAATAAACCACACATCTCTTGCCCGTAGGCAATGATCATATCCATAGGTTTTAAAAACCTAACATCTCCTGAATTGCATAGCAACTCAACACATCCTGACTTTTATAAAGCCATAACATCTCAACATCTCTTGGCTTTTAAATAAGCCATAACATCTCAACATCTCTTGGCGTTTAAATAAGCCATAACATATCAAAATCTCATGACTTTTAAATAAGCCATATCATCTCAACATATGATACATATATGTCATATCCAAAATCAACTCAGTAAGTACACTCACCTTGTGTTGTCAACTATGTATTCACGTTTCCCTCCGGTGGAGCTGAACTTGGTTGATTTGACCTTACACCTGTTAATCCAACTAAATCAGTACTAAAGATCAATCATAAGTATTATTTTAATATAATTATGTAACTTTAAATGAGTACACAACCACAATATGATTCTACTCAAGTCATATTCCATGAAACATATGTAAAGACGAAACGATGGTATATATGTTGATAAGGTCATGAACATTCAACCCTAGAAACTACCTCGTAAGGAATTTATAACTTAACTCAAGTAAACATAAAATTATACTTCTGAATGTATATACACATGAAACATGTACTCAAAATACCCTTGGGAAAGAGCAAATAAAAACATTCTTTCATGGAGTATCCAATATGGCCTCAAATTATTGTCCTCCATACTTAACCATCACATATTCATAAATAGTACACATACAGGTGTCCAAGCTTATCAATCTGAAAACATATCTGAATATACTTTCCGTTACAAGTGACGGTGTAATTTTTCAAGCTTCCTAGGGCAAGTTATGGCCATTTCTTTACAACACAAGAAATCTGCCCTACAAACTCCTCTATTGCTCCTTCTACTTCCAAGAATTTTCATAATTTTTCTACAGCATAACTTTCCATTATTTTCAACACACTTTCAGTAGACATAATGAATAGTACATAATTAAAGTTTCATAATATTTGGACTTCATGTGCTATCTCAAAAGCTTGACCAAACTCAGGGCATGCCGAAATGAAATATACAAACAGCAACAATATACCAACTTGCAATCATCACTAAGACCTAACCATAGGGAGTTAAATTCTGATTTTCGGATATGATATGAATATATGAGTCTATTTTCACAACAAATTGGAATTTCTTAATTCCAGTAAGTACACAAAGAGATATGCAAGTTTGAATACAAAGGGTTTCCATACAAAGCAATATGACCTATAACACCACTTATCTCACATGTGAATCAATACATATTATCACAAAGGAGGATGGAATTTGGATCAATACTTCACGATTTATATACTTTTAAATAAGTATAATAGAAGATTAAAACAATATTAACACATAATATTACCTTGGAAACACCTTAAGGATTTTCTTGGAATTGCTTTCCTAGATTTTCCTTGTAACCCTTTCTTCCTTAACTTCTACCTCTCTTTCCTCAAGCTAATAACACCTCAAACTGAACCTAGGGACTTATTTCCTGAAGAAATAAGGTTAAGGGAGAGTTTTAAGTCGGCAAAGGATGCCTTCCAATCCATCCAATCAAATTAAAACATTTGGTTTAATAAAAGACAATTTACCACTTAAGGGAATTGACAGATTCGCCCCTTCTCGTAATTTCGACCTAACTTCTTACTAGAACATCCTTTTGATGCACCGTTTGTTGTGTTACAACCCTAACTCACATATCTACAACTATTTAGTTTTCACCTCAAGTCAATTGTAATGTTACAAGGGTCAAAACTAGTCTTAAACAGGAACATTTCTATCGAAAGTAACCAAATCTTGTGTTCGTAAATAATTCGACATTTCATGATTTATGAAAGTAGAATTATACTAATCATAATCACTTAACACTAGATATACTAATAACACATTATTCATATCACATAAGATAAGTATAATTTAAATACAATTTATCATAATTATATACGGGTTGTCACAGATACAAACATATTCATGATGATTAATTAGTTCATGACTGTCATGCATTTTATTCACATGGTCATCATATTAAACCGGGTCCTGATCCATTTCTATATCTTTATTTTGCATGAATCTTATATTCGCTCAGGTGTTCCATCGTAAGGACGCCCTTATTGACTTTTCCATTCCAGTGTCCTCGAAGCTTTAACACATTGCAGATGTTATGGGAAATTTGACATAGACGCTCCTATTTTTTGTATTCTAGTTATGCTCATCCACTCATTCGGGCGTGTTGCCCCAGCCTTGTATTTGCGTTATACAATGTAATATTTTACTTTAATACTTGGTGTAACCATGTTGTATATGTATGTTAACTGACAACTTATTCGGTTATTTTGGTTGTACTTAGTTGCTGACTTATTCTCTGTCTTTTTATTGCATCCACCTTCTTTTAAATTGGATTGTTGAATAAATTTCTTTAACTTATAAAATAAAATTTTTGACAATCCGTTTTATAAAATAATTGGTGGTTATCTCGTATACTGATGCTAAGAATGGACCATCTATGATTCCTATAATTATCGGAGTATCGGGCTGGCCACCTCTTATTTTAATAAGCGGGGTGTCACACTCACCCACATCGTGCAATTTTCCATGATAGCAAAGAGGGGGTATGCTTCATATATATATATATATATATATATATATATATACATGTTCATATCATATTATATACACAGTAATCACATCATATATATGATCGATATCCTTCCTCAAACATATAAATGGCCACAATTGTCAATCTCACATAACGATGACCAATAACCCCAAAGGTTCCCACTAGTAATAACCTTCAAGTATTCTCACACTCACAATACAAATCCCAAAAGTATTCCCTCACTTGATATGGAACTTGTACCTTAATCACTGTTAAGGATTTATATATTCACCGAATTCACCAATTCATAAAAATTAAATAAGTCGTCCCTCAACTTATTTTAATCCCATAGGTTTCTTATTATCTAAGCGATATTTGTCCATAGACGTATCGAATGACCGTTCAAACCTCTTTAACCTATACCCCAAATTCCATACTAATCACATTCTAGGATTTTCTCGATTATAATCGACCCATATTTATTCTAACCTCGTAGATATATCCATACACGCTTGTCGAATGATTTTCTCGAATGTCTCTCGTCCCAAAACATTCATTAAATCCATACCCCGGATTGTACTCTAAATTAATTCAAGGTTCACTTATCCTCAAACCATCATCTAGGAGTCCTAAGATCCCCTTTAGAATCTCCTATAATAATCTCCAAAACCATAATTTAAGTCTCCCTAAACTTAAAAGGAGAAAACCTCAAAAATTTGTTAGGACCGAATCGAGTCAGCCTGTCTGAATCGATTCGAAATAGTTCTACTTTCAAACTGTCTCTTACCAAATCGATTCGCCTTGTCCGAATCGATTTGGCTGGTCCAAAATCCCCAAATCTGCTTAGATTTTATATATATCCCAAAAACCCAAAACTCAATCCAATCTCCATTTAAATTAAAACTCGGATTTATTTCTACGAACCCAAAGTTTTCATATCTCCTAAAGTCCTTTAGAGGTCCTAATACTCTATTTGGGAACCCCTAATATTTATCTCCAAATAATTCTAGCCTTAATTTCTGACCAACTATTTCGATCTCGGATAGCCTTTCGTAGAAAAATCATTATAAATCCAAAACAAATTAAAAAAAATACGCAGTCAGTGCCCACACGACCGTATCGAAAAGATCTAGAATTTTTATTTTTTGACCAAGAGCCGAATCGATTTGCTTCCTAGACGAATCGATTTGGAGGTGACGCTGGTCACTATTCACCTTCTTCTCCAAAAATCCAAACCTCATTTTTTTCTCCATTTTTGTTGTTTCTAATCTCATCCAACAACTCCATAAACATATAATCTATGTTTTATAACTAACACATCAATTAATTTGGGGTATTAAACCATTTCTCTTAGATTCAAACCCTAAAATCATAAAAATCCCAATTTATCATTTCAACCCATTTCAATCCATTTATGCACTCCATTTACATGGATTTAACACTAAAATTCATTAAGAGTTTACATTACATCAATATGTAAACTCATATTCAAATTTTCCCAAATTTATTTTAAGGGTTCTAATCCAAAATCATATAGTATATTAACTATAATATGAGATTTATGCATAAACGAAATAAAGCAAGTACACACTTGCCTGGAGGATGAAATCCGACGACCTCGAATCGAATCCGGCAGAGTTTGGCCGAAATCTCCCATTTATCTCTTCTTTTTTTCTCTCTTTTTCTTTCTTTCTCCCTCTCTCATGTCTTTATAAGGGAGATTTAAGGGTTTGTCCCTTATTAACCCAAAAATGATTCATTTACTCAATTACGAGTCCCTACGGGTCCAAAAATTCTCGAAACTCAATTACTTCCCCCGGATACTCTATTCTAAATATCTCGGCCATTCCAAGACCAACCGCGCAATCGAAATTTACACCGAGTCACTTAACCGCAAGTCACTAATTTAACTCAACACAACTTAATGCGGGTTTTCCAATTAAAATATTACCCTTTGTCGCTTTACTCAACTGCGACATATAATAAAAATGCTCCGAATCATTTACTTAATCCCAAAAGTAAATATAACATACATCGAAAATCATTTAATCCTTAAAAATGCAAAAATTACTATTCACGATAATTTCTTAAATTCTCAAATTGCACTTAATTATTAAATTTAATTATCTATAAAAGTGTAGGGTATTACAACAACATTCTGACCAATATGTGATAGACAAGTGCAATAATAATAATAATAAAATGTGTAAGTGTGCATTAAAGGCAATTATGAGTTAAACATGTAGGTAGTAATCAACTAAAAACATCTCAATGACTGCACACATTGTAAAGAAAAAAAAATGAAATGATGACGAATATAAAAACACTATCAAATAGTCACATGGATATGGAATGATGTTTTTACTCGGTCATCCTAAATGTCCATCCATAAACGGTGCAAACAAAATACAAAAATCTTTTTGTCTTTTTCCAAAAATTTATCAAAATAAAATATTTTTGGCTTTCTCAATTTTTCAAAAAAATGAAAATATTTTTGTATTTTTCCAAAAAATTTCAAAAACAAAAAGCTTTTTGGTTTTTCAAAAAATATATCAAAAATGGAAAACATAAATACAAGTATGGTACATACTTTCAATAGACATAAATATCATCATGAAAATTATCCTATGCTAGCAAACAAGTCTAAACATCAACCATAAGGTGCGGTGGAATTTTTCAAAGGTGGTGGCATCCTATGAAAAACATCCATCAAATCATGTGAATTTTTTACCCAAAATTTTACCTGCTCCCTAATATATGCAAACTCTCTCACGTAGTAATCCAGAGCATCATGTGTGGGTACGTGTGTGTGAACATGTGTACTAGCAAAATGTGGCACATTACCCAACTCAAAGAAAAACTCCCTAAGGTGTCCTCTCTTTTTAAAATGTGTACAAACATACACAGGACTAGGTACACCTCTCAAAACATCTCCTATGCACTCTATTATCAGTTACAGGATGACTAGGTGGGTTAGGTTGAGAGCCATATAGATCAAATACAAACTCGAAAACTGACTCGGGTGCAACACGTGAGGTGGATGCACCGTCATGACCTATTCCTAGTCTCTCAACATTACCCAAAGAGGGATAGAGGATAATCTTTCCTACCTTATTGGATGTATACTATATAGTGACCTTTACCTCCTGATCACGTTCAAGATCTCTCTCTAATTATGACACACGAGCTATAAGTTTACTCTTCTCCCGATTCACAATAATCAACTGCTCACTCAAAGTAATCTTCACCTTCTCGAGTTGACTCGCCGACGCCTCAAATATCCTCAAACACTCAATCTCTCTCTCTCTAAATCAATCACCCTAAGACCTAACTCCTTATTCAACCTCTTCATTTTTAAGGTCTCGACATACAAATCTCAAAACGTAATTTGGTGCTCACTAGCGCACTCACTCTCACACTCACTAGAAACACTCAAATCATCCTCGGGGGTCTCATGTGCAAAAGTATCCTACTCGTCATGGGAAAAACTGGGTGTATTCATGTGACTAGCTAAAAATGCAACACACATCCCGTGTGAAGACTCATCCCCGAAATCTTTCACCTCTTCCTCACTATCGCTAAGAGTGGCTGGCATGGCAATCTTTTTGCCCTTTCTCTTTAGCCTAGTGGGACACTCAAAAGCTCTATGCCCCTTTCCCTCACATTCAAAGCAATTCTTCTCTTCCTCATTCTCTTTCTCGCCTTCTTTCTCACCGCTCTCTTTGGCCTCATCTTTCTTTTTATTTTTCTTAAAAAAAATTATTGGAAGAATTTTGTTTCGAAAACTGGAGAAATTTTTTGAAATTTTTTGCAAGCATGGACATATCAAAATCTAAATAAGACTCGGACTTACAAACTCTCATTTTTTTCTTCTCACTCTTGGACACTTCCTTTCCCTTCCTAAACTGGGCTCTAAGTGATATCCCTCTATCCTTAGGTTTGACAGTATCGGGGAACATGTCAATCTCATAAGTTTGGACGTTTCTTACTAGCTATTCCAATTTTATATTGCTTAAATTACCTAAGAAATTCAAAACAGTTACTTTAGGGATAAAACGTTTAGGCAGCGATCTTAAAATCTTTTCAACCACTCGTGCATCAGGAATGTGCTCACCAAATTTGAAACTAATGTTGACCATATCATATAAACGTGCATAAAACTCACCAAAACACTCAATCTCAATCATGGTAATAAATTTGGAGTTCAGACTCTTTCACTGTGTTCGTGCCTTCATGGGTAAGATATAAAACATCCCATGCGTCTTTAGACGTGGTGCATGTCATAATACTTCGAAACTCCTCAGGAGTGACTGCACCAAAAATTGCACTCAGCCCTCGTGAATAAAAAGTGCTCCACCTAAACACATCCTCGGTCCACTCAGTCACGACTTTAAGATTAGTGACATTTTCTATGGTGACGGTGGGAGGAGTCCAGCCTCTTTCACAAACAACCCAAACTCTTTCATCGATTGCTTTTAAATGTGATTTTATACGGGTGAAGGAATACTAGACCCCCAATTTTAAATTTTCCTTTAAAATTAAAAAGGAATTTCCTTTAAGTGCGGAATGGGATGGTTCAAATTCAAAAACTACACAACCTACCACTTTTAATTTCTTTCAAATTAAAATTAAACTAAACTAAAAGTGAAATAAAATTAATCCAACATAAATATTCACTTAAACAAATTAATTCAACCCAAGTCCTACAAATTTGCCTAACAAGATTAATTCAATTTTCTACTTAGGCCAAGCAAAATTTTATCAAATTAAAATTAATGACTTGAATTAAATTAATTAAACATTATCCAAATTAATTTTAGCACTAAAACTCAGCATGAGTAATGATTTAAACCATATTTTATCTTTCAGTCCTAACCATGCATCTAAGTGATATAGAAAGATAAAATAAATCACAAATCATTACATGCCGATGTACGAGGAAAACCCAAATGAAAAAACCTCAGACGGCCCTAGCCTTAATTCCACTAAGTATGGATTTATTATTACAAAACATATGACTTACTTCCTTGACTCGATTCCATTCAATCCTTGACGCGTCTTCTTGTAACTACCTTCGTCTAGTCAACAACCATGAACTCCTCCACGATCTTGCAATCCACCGACGAGGCTTTTGGTCTTCGTCACCCTCACGCGAAACCTTTCTTCTAGTGGGAACACCGCAGCAACAAATTTTCTTCTTTATGGGATATGGAAGCAAACCCAAACAAACTCTTCAAATGGTAGAGTAGAACCCAGTGTCAAACACTCCAAGCAACAAATATATATATATGAAGATACTTAGATTTAGACTAAAACATATTGGGTGTAAAACATATGTGTTTTGAAAGTATTTAACAATATGAAAATCAAACACATAAAAGTGGAACTTTTCTTGAAAGATTTTCTCTACAAAGCTCTCTTGAAAAGTGAAAAGTCCTCACACGAACTTCTTCCCACAAAATGGTTAAAAGCAGATACAAAAAGTGGGTTAGTGGGAAGTTACCAAAAAATTACGAAAAATTAACTTTCCCGCCAAAGTCGTTCGAAAGACTTTCCCAAGTCGTTCGAACAACTTTCAAAGGAAAAATAGGCCAAAATCTCGTTGAAAAAACTCGTTCAAATGAGTTTGTTAGAATGAAACTTAAAAAAAATGGCAATCTCGTTGGCAAACTCGTTCGAACGACTCTTCGAACGAAAAAACAAAAATTCTCAAATTTTTTATTTTAACTCCAAACTTTTATACAAAGTTCTAAAATCAATTTCTAAAAATAAAAAGTCATTTAGACAAAATTACACCCATAAAATATTCCAAGTCTCCTACATATATAAAATTACATTCATACCTTTGGAGACTATGGAATTCAATTGTCGTTGACGTAGAAACGAGGCACTAAACTCGGCGCTGATGAAGCTTTAATATCTGGGCCGCTACGTCTTCAACACAAACTTGTCATAGGCTTGGATGGATACACAAGACATTCTATCCTACGACTCAAATCGTTTTGTCCGGAATTAATCCGATACTACATAAGACTCAGTTGGAAATTTGTGTCCTTACAACGGGCTTTCCTGTAGGCATAATTATACTCGTCAAAAATTGGCAAATGATTATATAAGTTTTCATTCAGAAACATTGCGACAATTTTTCAAAAATAAATTTTTCCAAAAAAATCAATATCACACAAAACTTTGTGAAAAAAAGAATTCACAATAAATTAGTAAAACCTGCTCTGATACCAATTTGTGAATGCAGTGTGATATCGATTTAATCCAATTCGCAAATTTCAATTGTAAACTTATTTAATTAGAGCCAATTTTTAAACTAATTTAATTCAGTCCTAAAACATACATTTAGGTGTAGTGGATCATGCCAACACAAATAAATATGAATTGCTGACTCACAGATTTCAAGAAAAAATCCCCCAAAGGTAAAACCTTTTATTTCACTTAATAATACTCACAATGATTACAAGCAAAATCTACAATGAATATCAGTAGATACCCACAAGAACACGCAGTTCTAAATTAGCAATGAATCAACCTCAGAAGATCCATAAAGTCATGCAATTCAATCAGCCTAGAAACACCCACGAGTACTCCCTATGACATGCAGTTAAGTCAGCCCAACACCTCCCTCAAGTGGCACCTAGATCAGTAGTATGTTATCCTCCGTACAAGAGAAACTCAAGCAAAGATGTATCTTGGGTTCCAAAATAATTCACTAAAGCATTTGGGATTTTTATGAATTGAAAAACAAAAGGATTGAACCCTATATTGAAGAAGACAAAGTGTTCTACTGTTTTACAGTTTGTGCAAAATGAAAATCGTCAGGTCTTTTTAACGAAAATGGAGACATTTAACATGCTTTATATAGCAAAGTTGAGTCGGCAGATCGTTTAAACGAAACAGAGTTGTCGCTCGAACGACGGAGCGAAAAAATAATTTTTTATTCTTTATTTCAAAAATCCGCCTCAACACTTAGAAAATATTTTAGAAAAATATCTCAATGCTTTTAAATGAACCGTAAAGTAACCAAAATATAACCTTACCAAAATTTATCTCGTAGAAGCTTGAATGTTGAAGAACTTTTGATATTCGAGTCCATCTTCATATATCTTCAAACTTAAACTTTTTCTTCGTCGGTTTGTAGCGGTATACAATATACACTAATGTAAACGGGACTTATAAAATATATCCTTACACAAGGTAGATTGAGATAATCACCCGCACTTTTTCATCATCCTTGACTGTCGCGATATAAAGGACTTGAGTATTGGTGTGAGCTACATTCCAAGATAGCCGAACCGGTGTGAGGATTGGCTTGCTAAGTTAGCAAAGATTTGTGCGGAGGACCTTTTTTTCCTGATGGAACCACTGATTCAGTTGAGCGTAATCATTAATCGAGAGAAGAACAAGAATCATATTGAGGAGTCCGAGCCAATTAGGTGATCGGTCCTCCCTGCGTGGAGTTTATGCTATTTTTTCTCCTGTACCAGCATTATAGCCTTGTGTTGCTCTGTTATTTATGTACTAAAAATTTTGTTGCTGATTTAATTTAAATTCCTCTTTTAAAAAAAAAAGAATACTAAAATGTCTTCAAAAACTAGTTGTTACAGACAACCCTTGAGAACATTAAATGCTTCTAACTTTCTAAGATGAAGCACTCTGAAAATTTGATCTTCTGATTTTTCCTTTTATCTTCTCAATAAAAATATGGTTGTTGAAGCATGAAAAATGACATCTCTCAAAAAGAGGTCTGAAAGAAGCTCTTATACAAATCTAAAAAAAGTTCCTACAAAATAATAGTCCAAAGAATAGAGAGAGAACCAATTGTCTGATATAACACAAGTTAGTCATTTCGTGTGAAAAAGATGAAGTGTGCTCTTTCAAATACAGATTTTAACTGATAAAGATATAATATTGCATGTTATCAAATCAATATTTGAAGCATGTTCAAAGATAATAAAAATATTTACTTCTAAAACTCACATGGCTTAAATTGTATACTGTGGGTAGCAAAGATTAATAATAGACAACTTTCAAAAATATGCAGAGAAGGCAAATATCAAAACGTGAATTTTGATTATTAAAAAAAATATAATAAAGTAGTGGTCCCAATATAGCTCAAGCCAAGGCCAGGTGGTAAAAGGTCAACTGTCAAAATGACAGCTAAAGCAGGTAGCCTAAGTCTCAACGATAGTAGGTTATATATAAAACAATATTATATGTAAGATAAAAGAAAACGTGACTCCCTAAGAGATTTTAATCCAAAAAATATAAATTAATGATATACCGAGTGAGCCAATTAAATGAAAGGACAATAAAGACATGGATGAAAATGTCAACTTACATAAACCGCTCAAAGTAGATACGGATGGGATTACAATTTAAACAATATGATGAATTATTAGGAAAAGATAACATATTTTTTTTTGTGATAACAGGAATTAAAAGCAAAAAACACAGCATGTCAAAAGCTCATAACAGAGGCAATATGGGGTTGTCCCCCATTTTCTTCCATGAACTTGTTGAGCATTCTATCCAATTCTTCCGGCATCATATCGCACTCCACGTACAAATCCTCACTAGCTTTAGCAATGTGAACCGTACAATCCGTCCCAATGTTTCTCGCTCTTGGAATGTGTAGGATAATTGCTCTCGTGCTCTTTAAGATATCTTTGCAGTCTTCGATGATGTTGGCTAAAGGGTGATTCCTAGTGTCATCATGATTTATGAGGTTGATAGCTTCAAAGAAATCGTTCTTTAGATAAACTTTTTTCAACTTCTTGTGGAGCGCTAAGTTGAGCCCATAGAAAATACATTCGAGTTTTGCGTGGAGTGGGCTTGCGGTACCTTGAATCTTGCCCGTGAATCCCACTATCCACTATTTACCGTCGTTCCTCACAACTCCACCAAAAGTACCAACTTCACTTTACCCGTCAAGGCCTCCATACTCAATTAGAAGTTAAATATGGCACAATACCACCACTACCACTTTTTTTTTTTTGGGTGAAAGGGGAATTTAATAATTAAAATAGAGAGTTAATACTGACATAAGTTACATGCACCAGCAAACAGCAAACACAGCAGTAAGGCAAGGAGCCAACAAAAGGGTACATAAATGATCGGTCAACACTACTAGGTCGAGTCAGATCCTTCATTCTGATTCCTATTCTTTTCATCATCGATAATTTTCTGGAGTCGCTCCGGTGGGTCCTCCAGCGTATAGAAATCATCTGCACGGGATTGGGCATACTTAGCAAGCCACTACCACTTGCTCCCTTCTTAGAATCCATTTCTTTCAAAAAACTTACGAAGTTCATCGAAAGGTGAACAAGTGCTAGTGGTGTATCATTTTTATTATTAAAAATTAAGTTATTTCTAGACTTCCGTAGTTGCCACAAAGTACTAATGAAAGTTTTATACCTGTTTTGGCCAATACAACCCCACACATTTTCGCAACCTAAGCATTCATGTTTTCTGCATTATAATGGTGGGCATACCTAGGGCGTGCCACACCTCCCTAGCATGGTAGCAATGCCTGTATGAGCAATTATACTCTAACTGGCCCCATGACTGAACCAATGACTAAAACATTGGAATGTGGGGGCAGGTGAGCAATTATAGATTTTTTTTTTGTTTTAATCTCAAAACTGTACTTTGTAATTACATGAAAATAAAAACATAATCTTTCACTCTCAATTTACACAAGAAAAATATTTTTTAACCAAAAATGAATGCGACCAAAATTAAAATGACACAACACGACAAAAATAAAAGAAAAACATTTTTTTAGCGGAAGAGTTTTTTAACCATATAAAAAAACTGTTTTGACAAAAACAAAAGAATTTTTTAATGAAAAACAATTTTTTGGAAAAAAAAAACATTGTTCAAACTAGTTTTAACATATAAAAACCAGTTTTACCAAAAAATTAAAACATAAAAAATAACTTTTATCAAAATAACATGTCAACATCAATTTTTTCATAAAATAAAATTGGATTGAAAAACAAAAATAAATTTTTTATGTCGCTGACGCCGACCCATATTCATAAGACAATAAAAAAATAGCTTTTATCAAAATAATATGTCAACATCAATTTTTTTCATAAAATTAAATTTGATAGAAAAACAAAAACATTTTTTTATGCTGCTGGCGTGGGCCCGTATTCACAATATAATAATCAATCGCTACACGACATGTCAGCGTATCGCATCCGACACATAATGATTTTTTTCTTAAAATGAAATTTGAATTTTCATTGAAAAATCCATCAACCAACAAAAAAAAAACATGAATATATTTTATCAAAAATTGAAAATTGAAAATAAAATTGGAGCTAAACCAAAAATTAAAAAGTTAGGGCCTAAATTAAAGATATAAAATAGAAATAGAAATTTGTCAAGGATGAAAAGCTTGAATTATGGGATGAAATGATTAGACATGAGAATTGATTTTTTTTTGTCTTCAAGTAAATAACATGCCCATTCAGTTAGAATGTCAGTCATTTTGTATGGCAGAATAGAATTTTAGCAATGTGCAATTCTACAGCAACCGATCTTATGACTGGGGGGCATGGTGGCAATTCGGGTTACTCGTGTCATTTTCGGGTCGTGATGATTTTGATTTTATTATAAGTTTTAGGTAATCTTAAATCTATAAAAATTAATCGTGTCATATTCGGGTCATGTTCGGGGTATTACCATAAACGGGTTATCGTGTCAAAAATTGACAGCGCTCATTAGAATTTTTTTATTTTGTTTTAAACTTTTCTTTACAATCACATGAAAATAAAAAATACTCTTTCACTCTCAATTTACACAATAAAAAATATATTTTTAACAAAAAACGTATCCAACACAAATTAAATTGACACGACATGACAAAAACAAAAGAAAAACATATTTTAGCAAAAGAGATTTTTAACAATAAAAAACAGTTTTGGCAAAAACAAAAGATTTTTTTAATGAAAAACATTTTTTAAACTAGTTTTAATACAAAAAAACAGTTTTTAGCAAAAAAACAAAGTAGTTTTACCAAAAAATTAAAAAAAAAACTTAAAATACAGTTTTTATCAAAATAATATGTCAACATCATTTTTTTTCATAAAAAGAAATTTGATTGAAAAACAAAACATTTTTTTGTAGTGCTGGCGCAGACCCACATTCATAAGAGAATAATCAATCGCAACACGCCATGTCACCGTGTCGCGACCAACACATAATACCAACTAACCAAAAAAAAATAAGAGCATGTTTTATCAAAAATTAAAAATTGAAAATAAAATTGGACCTAAACCAAAAATAAAAAATTTAGGGGCTAAATTAAAAAAATAAAATATAAGTAGGAATTTATCAGGATGAAAGGCTTTAATTATGGGATGAAATGATTAAATATGAGAGTTGGTTTATTTTTGTAGTTTAGTGAATGACATGGCATTATGTCAAAATAAACTTTTTTGACATAAACTTTTTTGACATAAACTTTAATTATGGGATGAAATGATTATATATTAAAATAAACTTTTTTTCCTTACTTTTTTGTTTTTAACCATTCATATAAAAATAAATTTTTATATAAAAAAAAAATTTCCTAATAAAATTAAACAACATTTTATTAAAAAAATTATTTTTTTATAAATAAAAGAAACTATGTCTACTAATTAAAAAAATCTATAAAACAGTTTTTTTTTATTGAAAACAGCATTTAAATTTATTTATTTTTATTTTAATATATATTCTTTTTAATTTGATGTCTTAGACCCACATTTCTGCGCTCACATCATTTGTTGAATTCGGGAATGTGTGTGGCTCCTCGTCAGTGGCACTAATTAATCGCGATACTTTTTCAATAAAATATTGTGATTAATTAGTGACGCTGACGATGACCCACATTTAACAAATGATGTGGCTCCGGAAATGTGTGTCCGCGCCAGCGACATTTCATTAATTGCAATATTTTTAATTAATCGCTTTATTTTATTGAAAAAATATCGCGATTAATTAGTGCCGCTGGCGCGGACCACATTCAACAAATTATGTGGGTCCGGAAATGTGCGTCCGCACCATCGACACTAATTAATTGCGATATTTTTACCAGCAACACTAATTAATCGCGATATTACGAAAAAATATTTTTTATTTTTAATTTTAATAAAAAACTGTTTGATTTTAATTAAAAATATGTTTTTTATATTAATTGTAAAAAAAGTTTTTTTATATAAAAAACTAAAAAAACTGTTTTTCTAATATAAAAACTATTTTTCTAATATAAAAACTGTTTTTTTAATATAAAAAAATGTTTTTATATTAAAAGTTAAAAACAAAACAGTAAAAAAAAAAGAGAGAAAAAGGAGACAGGGCAGTCGCTAGGCGGGACAAAGAGGCGGGATATATAGAATTACTCTTATGTCAAAGTGTAACTCACCGTGTCCGTTAAAATAGAAATTTTCTAACTATATACTGTTCGTGGTTTTAAAAAAAATAAACAATATCGAGGGCCTAGGAATTTTGTCCAGGGTAGGGACCAAAAAAATCTGAAAGGACATATTTGTCCGAGTGGGATTTAAAAGACCAAGGCAATGTGGGAAGGACAAATGCTCTCTTCCATTAGTATGTATATATTATAATATATACACAATAATAGTCACTAAATATATGACTAATAAAAGGTTATATTTGCCAAATAAATTCACTGCCTTCTACAACTTCATGAAAAGATAACAGACAAGGAAATTTTAAAAACACACGCATGCTGGGTTTTGAAAAAAATGTGTGACTAAGGTTCTTTGCAAGGTGATAAAGTTTTTTTTTTTTTTTTTTGATAAAATGTGAATAATATTACCAAAAGGCAAAAGGCCAAGAATCATATAAAGAGTCCAAACTCAAGCCAAAATGCTTAACCACAAGGTGCACATGCTCACAAGAGGCACACAAGCCTACAATCAAACAACAAAACTCAGCCCACAACAAAGGTCCAAAGATTAGGGTTGTGTTTTTTTTCGAACTTTCCGTTTTTTTCAATTTTCGATCCGATTTTTTCTGAATTTGAAATGAAATTTTAGTTTGCCGATTTTCGATTTTTTCGAAAAAAAATCGGATCGGAAATAAAAAATAATTCTGAATTTTCGATTTTTCTGAAACTATGCCAATCCGATTTTTCTGAATTATTTTCAATTTTTTCCGAATTATTTCCAATTTTTTCGAAATTATTTTCCAATTTTCGATTTTTTCGATTTTTTGAAAGTTTTCCATATCCCACATCTGTTAGGAGAGGGAGAGAGCTTCAAAATATGTTCTATAAAAGGAGAGTATCCTCCTAACTTCTATGATAAGGGACCAGCCTTGCTCGGCTTAGACCCAAGCTCTTAAAACAGGGCCAGAACATAACGTCTGTTGAACTCCCCCCATCAACAATAATCCTCTGAACTTCACATCCATGTACCCTTGTGGTGATGACTAGAGGGTTGTCGTAGGGAGCTAAGATATCCTTGAAATCAAGTCGCGAGAAGCCGACTACGAGTGTGTCTATGTCTACCTTCTTTCTTTTCTCATGTCTAACCTCTGTTGAAGCCAAGTTCACAACCTCGGCTTTGGTCACTGCTTTTGCCTCTACTAAATGAGCCTTGCGATCTGCTACCTCAGAGCCACCTCCAGCTAGTCCCCCACAGATAGTGCTCACACCAAAGGAAATGATGTTGAATCTCTTTATTGGGATATTGTCGTTCTTTGGTGGGAGATTAGGGTCATCGTCGTCATCATCTGAGGCATCATCTTTACCGATGGGGCCATCTTCTCGACATTTATCATTTCTTTTCCTTCTAGGGTCAGCTCGTCCATTCTTTGAAGATCTTGTATCCACATACTTTCTCAACTTTCCCGACTTCAGCATTTTTTCAATCTCATCCTTCAGGACGAAACATTTATCAGTTAGATGGTCGTGATCTTGATGGAACTCACACCATAAGTTTTTGTTTCTCTTACGTGGAGGAGCCTTCAGCTTCTCTAGCCATCTCAGAGACCTATCATTCTTTATCTCGTCGAGGATGTGTTCACAGCTCACAGTTAAAGGAGTACAGTCTGCAAACTTGTCGTCTGCAGTCCTCCTCTTTCCATCTTTTTTCTTCTGGAACTTCCCACTGCTACTTCCATTCTCATCCTCATATTTCGCAGCCATTGCTTCTTCTGCGTTCATGACCTTTCCAGTTATTGCCAACAGCTCAGCCATAGATTTAGGAGGGCCTTCAGCAAGCTTCCAGAGTAGCTCTTGTTATGTCTACTGTTTAATAAATACAAAAGTACAGAATTACGAATTATAATCTAATTACAGAAATAAAACGAAATTACAAAAAATAAAAACTTAAACGAAATTACAAAAAATAAAAACTTACTTGAATTTGCAGAAACAATAATAGAAATAGAAAGATAATCCGAGCCCTGTGAATTTCACAGTGTCCTTAAGACAATTTATTCCCTCCAATGTGCTCCGAGGTTGATGAATATTGTCTCCCAAGATAGAACGGATTTTCCAATTAATTATGTAGCACAACAATAATTAATCACGGCGAACTCAAATTATGTGGCTTTTACTCAACAATAATGCAACAGATGTTATGCAGAAAAAAGAATTTTCTGGAACAGATATGACAGAACTTTTAGCAATTTTTTAGAACAGATATGGAAGGAATTAGAGGAGAGAAATTTTCATTTTTTAAAAATGGAGGGAGGCATCTGTATTTATAGAAAAGTAAGTGACTGTTAGCAGTAACTGTCAAAAAATAATTAAATGAATTAACTGTTGACTGTTGGCAATAACTGCCAACAGTTTATTAATTAATTAATTAATTTCGTAATTAATTAATAATTAAAGCCCAGAAAGTATAATTAATTCGGCCCAAAAATGTAGGAGATTTTTATAAGCCCGAGCCGAGCTGGCCGGACGGACGGACGCGCGCGCGCACGCGTGTGGACTTTTGATCGAAAGTCAACCTGTGCATAGCTTAGGTCATCTCCTCTTCAAAGAGTTAGGATACCCCAAGGCATCCAAGCCTTAGTCCATCATTTGGATTTTATTAACTCATCATTTTCCCACTAATCTTCCAATGTAGGACAAGAGTTAAAACATACCCAATACATTAACTTTCATTGCTTTGTGAGTCACTTTGGGGACATATTTATCATTCATAACTTAATGAAATTAGACATGTGAATATACTACATTAATCTCCTTACGGAGGAGAACGCGTTCGTATATTTTCCCACATTTATCGTAATGTGGGTCCCACCTATCTTTGAGCTCAAAGTTGCTCAAAATTCTGTCCAGAAAAATCTGAACAGCTCCAATTTTTCAACAATCCCCCACATGAATGATATATCGTTATAAATAAAACAGAACAGATAATAATGCAGATGCAGACACATGTTGAGTAAAACTGAAGATTTATTGCATCGGGAGAAGTAGCCTAGTGGCCTTGAACTTTCCTTAGTGATATACTATCGGATTTACTTGGTTAATCAATAGACTTCACGTCCTTGAACCGTCAACCATTTTTGTAAACCTAGACAACAGTATTCACACAATAATTCTTCAACACAGTTAGTTCTCACGTTTGTGTTCATTTTGGCCTGAACACCACTTGGTTCCGTGAGTATTTTAGAGAATATGCCTTTCATTACTCTCATAAAAGTGGCCCCCTTCTTACTCATGTAGGTGACTTCCATAAAGAGTATCCTGCAATACCCCACTTAGACGTACTAAGATATAGATGTCATTAAAAGCATAACTTATCCTAACTTTACGACAGATATGTACTGTCTCATCTTTGGAATGGATAGGATTAAATCTCCTCATGTGCTTACTGAATACAATGTAGTTCGGTTTTCCCATTGAAGCTAGATCTTGGGATCTCCAGTCAGCTAGGTTGGGTTGCCACTATATTGATTATTATTTATTTATAGGCTTTAGACCCATTCCTCTCGATGATCTTTCAACTTGCTCTCGGTTTAAACCTTTCGTTAGTGGATCCGAAATATTAACTTTTGACTTTACATAGTCAATTGAGATAATTCCATTTGAGAAAATTTGTCTAACGGTATTGTGTCGACGACGAATATGTTGTGACTTTCCGTTATACATGTGATTTTATGCCCTTCCAATCGTTCATTGGCTATCGCAATGTATACATATTGCGGGCACAGGTTTAGACCAATTTGGAACATCCTCTAAGAAATTTCAAAGCCATTTAGCTTCTTCTCCAGCTTTGTATAGTGCAATGAATTTAGATTCCATTGTCGATCTAACAATGCACGTTTGTTTTGAGGATTTCCAAGATACGGCTGCACCTCCGAGGGTAAACACATACCCACTCGTAGACTTAGAGTTTTTGGTATCGGATATCCAATTTGCATCGCAATGTCCTTCAAGAACAGCTGGATATTTTGATTAGTGCAGTCCATAGTTTTGAGTATATTTTAAATAACCCAAAACTCTCAATATTGCTTTTTAGTGATCTCTTCCTGGATTACTCGTAAATCGACTTAGCTTACTTATTGAGTATGCTATGTCCGGTCGCGTACAGCTCATGATATACATTAAACTGTCGATAATACGAGAATATTCTAGTTGAGATATGCTTTCACCATTATTTCTTGCAAGATGTAAATTTACATCTACAGGTGTCTTGATAGGACTAATATCACACTTCTTGAATTTTTCAAGTACTTTCTCTATGTAATGTGATTGAGATAATATAATTCCATCCGATGTTCTAAAAATTTCAATTCCTAATATAACATCGGCAAGTCCCAAATATTTCATGTCAAATCTATTACTCAACATTTTTTTTGTAGTTTTGACAATTTCCAAGTTACTACCCATGGTAAGCATATCATCAACATAGAGGCATACAATGGCATACCCATTATGAATGTATTTAAAATAAATAAATTTATCGCATTCATTAATTTTGAAACCATTTGATAACATTGCATTATCAAATTTTTCATGCCATTGCTTAGGTGCTTGTTTTAATACATATAGTGATTTAACAAGCTTACATACTTTTTTTCTTGTCCGGGAGCCTTGAACCCTTCAGGTTCACCGTTTAAGAATGCAGTTTTTACATCCATTTGATGTATTTCAAGTCCATGTGACACCCCGCCTAATTAAATACCGGGCGATCACTCCTTTATCAAATTAAATTAAGGTGAACAGTTTTGTTCATTCTTAGCATCACTGTCGTAAAAAGAAACTTTCCAATTAACACCCTAAATAATTAAGCTAAGTGTCAAAACCAATTTTTAAACATTAACTACCAAATTTTATTTAAAGAAAAGATTTATTTAAAGTATTAACAAAGCTCAATGAATAAGATTCACACCACAATATACTGGAACGAAAGAATCCAATATATTAAAACATTCATCAACGAATGTCAACATGCGAGAAAATAAAGTAATACACCGTCTCGAACAAAAATCCCAAAATAACGAACTAGGAAATAACTGAAATAACAATGTCCCAACATAAAGAAATAATGGAAAGGGCTACACATGCCCATCTGAATGAAAATGCTAGGAGTGGATCTGAATGAACGAAGTCGTCTAATCAAAGGACCTGCAACTCCCACCTAAGCTGCAGCGCGTTCCTTCCAAAAGATCCTAAGCAAGACGCCCCTGTGGCTGGGCACCTGAAATACATACATATACATATATACAAGGGGGAGAGGGAGAGATAAAACGGGTCAGAGCCCGAAAGTGTGTATGATTTAAAATTAGTTTAGCAAGTATTTAAATTGATACAGGCCAATGCAATAACATATTAGTTCGAAACTCTCTTGAGAAATTCTCACCTCTCTTCTAGTGCGCACGCCTATCGTACTAACCTTCCCCAAATGGTTTAACTTAACATATTATCATACTAACCTTCCCAATAATTTAGTTTATCTTAACTTACTCATAGGTTTTAAAAAAAAAAGAACAATGTCAACGTGTAAAAAGGGTACTTTCAAAGTGTAGCACAACTCTCGTTTTAGCTTCATTAATTTATAAAGTTTCCCAGTGTCATATTATACTCTCATAAAACAAGTATTTCCAATCTGATTCATCAAACATGACTTACTTACCAAATCACAGTAGGTAGTTCCAAGTTTCAGAACTTCATATATATTAAATACTCGTGTAATATATATATTCTAATGGCACCCCACATAAAAATTATGGTGCGGGCATACTCTGCTATCCAATCCCCGTATCAATCGTACTAAGGGAAATACAAGTTCGGAATCACTCTCGAACTGTATCAATACAAACACAAACAATATTGAGGCGAAGAATAGTTTCCAAGTCCAAGAGGTCAGCACATACCCTCGCGTCTCTTAGGACCGTGACTACCGATTCGATAGCCTGTACCTAGGATTCCTATCTTCTAGGGTACGAATCAATATCCCCCGTAGCAACACAGGATAAGACCGTCCCAGCGCGGTAACCTCGGGGATAGCAAGTAGCGCGGGTACGTTTTTCACATGTATATAATATATGCACACACAATCATATAAATATACTACTTTCATCATATTAATATAGGTCACTCTCGTTACCCATAATTACAACATTTATCCTTAATTTCACATTATTAGTATTACGCATAAGGTTTCGTCTCTAACCTTAACTCGAAGGGTTTTCTCACTAGTTATGGAACACTCATGGGTTCTATCCATCCAAGTAACAAATTCAGTAGGTAGACATCTATTCACTATTGTAGGTATTCGTCGTAATCCCTCACTTGAAATACGTAGTTCGTCATTCCTTAATTAATTATCCGAAAAACACAATAATCATTTCATAATAAAGTTCTCAACACTTAATCATATGTCCTACTGGTCTCTCCTATATCCCAAAACATTTTATTTAATATGCCCAAGGATTATTCCACGATAAATTAATTCAACTAATGAAACATGGGGAAATAAGAGGCTGCCAGGAAGGGTCGATCGATCGACGGCTGGGGCTCGATCGATCGAACCTTCGATCGATCGACGCTCTAGGGTCGATCGATCGATCAAGCAGGTCTGCGAAGATTTCTGCAGAATTGCAGTTGCGGGTTTCACCAAAATTCTTCATTCAAATTCATATTTTCCAACCATAATCGTCCCAAAACTTATACCACAAACATAATAACATATTACCAGATGTTTCTAACGTTAAGCATGCGTATAACCATTATTAAACATGATTAAACAACCTAAAATCTCATCTAATCATCAAGAACCCTAAGTTTTCTTAACTTCTATTATAATCAGTTTTTCTCCAGAATTTCCTTCTACATAATCATCAAAATTCGTGGGTTAATCATCTACATCATATAAGACTTCCAGAATATGGTTTTAATCTTTTCTACATGCAAATTCCTATCAAAAAATGGGGTTTTCTTCCATAGATTATACTCCTAATCATTCCTAACTAATATGAATATTGCACCAACGAAAATACGCAAGTTAAACACTTGCCTGGGATTTCAGAGGTCTGGTTTCCTGCTGATATTGGTGTGGTTGCGTTCTCCTCCTCGCGATCTACGCGCTGGTGGTGACGGCGGTGAATTCGGTGGTGTTTTGGGCCTTGAATCGCCTTGAGAGCTCTCTCCTCTCTTCTCCAATGGCCGTTCTAGGGTTCTGAATGTTCTAACCCTAAAAGGCTGACTTAAATGGCTGCTAAGGATGGCTGAAATTCGTGGGTTTAATTACCCTATTTTGTAAAATGACCAAAATGCCCTCCCGGGTCACTAATTAAGCCTAAAAACATCCCGAGACCCAAACTAAACCCCCGGGTACACTTTTCTGACTATCTCGACCCTTCCGGACGCGTTGGCGCACTCAAAACGACCATACGAACAACTTATAAAATATTCACTTTTATATATTAATAATTAATCCCGACGCGACACGGGCGCGTCCCGGCTAAAATTCCCAAAATTGCCATTTCATTCACTCGTGACATTTACTATAATCAATATCATATATTACTATGCTCATAAGTAATATTCAACAATTTCATATAATTATTAACTCATGTCACGGCAATAATTATAACATAATTAATTTCCGGATTTTTTATTAAATAAATCATCACATTAAATTTAATAAATCCCCAAATTAAATATAGTATAAAAGTACGGGGTATTACAGTCCATTAATAAAAGCTATTGTTATTAACATCCGAATAGACGTTATTCTTGTTACCGGTGAATATGTGTCGAAGTAATCCAACCCTTCCTTTTTCCTATAGCCTTTACCTACAAGTCTAGCTTTATATTTATCAATTGATCCATCGGACTTCAATTTCTTTTTGAAGATCCATTTATAACCTAACGGTTTTGAACCTGGTGGAAGATCCACTAGTTCCCATGTATGATTTTGTAATATGGATTCAATTTCACTATTAATTACTTCTTTCCAACTGGAAGCATCGGGTAAGGATATAGCTTCTTTATACGATTAAGGTTCATTTTCTAGCAAATATATTAGAAAATCCAGACCGAAAGAAGTCGAGGTTTTTGCTCTTTTACTACGTCTTGGTTCATCCTCTATTGATTCAATAGGATGATGAGTACCACTTATAGTAGCTTGATTTGTCCTTTTAGAAGGACCAGATTCTCGGGTCATGTTATACGGGAATTCATTTTCAAAAAATGAAGCATCCCTCTATTCAATAACCGTATCTACATGAATATTCGAAATCTCATATTTACAAACTAGAAATCAATATGCACTGCTATTAGTAGCATAACCGATGAATACACAATCCACAATTTTTTGCCCTATTCTTACCTTTTTAGGTTTAGGAACCGTCACTTTGGCTAAGCACCCCCACACTCGTAAATATTTATAGGAAGGTCTTCGACCTTTCCATAAATCATAAAGTGTCTTGTGAGTCTTTTTGTTAGGTACTTTATTGAGAATGTAATTAGCAGAAAGTAAGGCTTCCCCCCACAAATTTGGTGGAGCTCCTGAACTTAATAACATTGAGTTCATCATTTCTTTCAAAGTACGGTTTTTGCGTTCAGCAACACCATTCGATTGAGGAGAATAAAGAGCGGTTGTTTGATGAATAATCCCATTTTCAGAACAAAATTTCTCAAATGGATATTCATATTCACCTCCTCTATCACTCCTAATAGCCTTTATCGTTTTGCTTAATTGATTCTCAACTTCATTCTTATATTGTTTAAATGCATTAATAGCCTCATCTTTACTATGTAACAAATATACATAGCAATATTTTGTGCAATCATCAATAAAAGTAATAAAATACTTTTTCCCACCTCTAGTTTGAACAAATTTTAAATCACAAATATCGGTGTGAATTAAATCTAAAGGTTCAGTTATCCTTTCAATAGAATGGAAAGGTAATCTAGCTAATTTAAATTCCACACAAATTTCACATTTATGTTTTTATCAATATTAAATTTTGGCAAAAATTCCAAGTTAATTAATCTACGCAATGTATCAAAATTAACATGTCCTAATCTAGCATGCCAAATATTAGATGACTCAATCAAGTAAGAAGAACTAGCAATTTCATTCATTGAAACAGATGTTTTTGGGGTTACTGTAAGAACATTGATTTTAAATAGCCCCTTATTTAGGTAGCCCTTTCCTACATACATGTCATTCTTAGACAACACAAAGCGATCATACACAAACACAAGCTTGAAACCATTTTTAGTCAGGAGAGATCCAGAAATCAGATTCTTTCGGATATCAGGCAAGTGAAGAACATTATTGAGAGTAAGTTACTTTCCAGAAATCATTTTTAAAACAATCTTTCCTTGTCCCACTACCTTAGAAGTGGAAGGATTTCCCATAAAGAGGTTCTCCTCATTTTTCAATGGCTCATAGGTTGTGAACATCCATTTGTTTGCATAAATGTGTCGTGTGGCTCTAGTGTCCACCCACCATTCCTTGGTATTTCCAACCAAGTTACATTTAGAGACCACAGCAGAAAGATTCATATCCGCCAAATCATTGGCGATATTCTCACCCTCAGTTACATTTGCTTGAGGGTTATTTCGATTTTCCTTCTTAGGCTTACGACACTCCCTTGAGCGGTATCCAGGTTTACCACAATTGTAGCATTTTCCTTTGAACTTCTTCTTGTTCTGAAGTGCCTTCCCCGTCATACTTTCCACTACACCAAAAAAGGTCATTTGTGAGTGCTGTTAGTAGTCACAAATGACCTTTATAACTGCTATTTACCATCATAATTTAGGGGGTGACAAAAGAAATATTGTAACTCCTAACAGTAGTCACAAATTTTTATAACCCCTATAGGGGTTAGGATTTGTGACCCCAATTTGTAACTGTTGTTTGTAACCGCTGTGAGCAGTTACGAATATTATATTTGTAACCGCTGCGAGCAGTTACAAATACTAGATTCGTAACTGCTCGCAGCGATTACAAATATCTTTATATTTAAAAAAATAATAGAATAAAAAAGTGAACTAAAATAGAAGAGTAGATGAAATGACATGAACATGTGACAAATCTAAAAATATTGATGCCGACAATATACAAGTCTTAAAAATTCGAGAAATTTCATTTATATTTCGAACATTACAAATATCATGTACATATAAAATTTGTTTAAACTTAATTTAACATCAAATAAACCCATCTCGGGCGCCAAATACAAGATGAACATCGAATAAAAAACTAAAAAAATGGAAGTGTTGATGCATCCTTATCAACCGTAGGAGCTTTGTCAAAAAAAATTCATGAGCATCCAATGCTTAATATATGTCTGCAAAAAAAAAAGAAAAACAGAGCTCGAATAGGAAATTTGTTAGATCAATAGTGATAAATTTTTAGATGCTAGAGAAAAAGACAATTGATTATATAATGAGCAAGAGTAAACAAGGCGGATACCAAACTATTCATTTTTTTACCTAAACTTGATTCGGTTATATGCTCATTTAAAATGGCTCAAGAGATTAAGAAACCAACCTCAATCATATTTTAAAACTCGATAACTTTCATGAACCAAGCATGGATCAACGTACCACCCAACTCGGCTAGTTTATAACCCTAGCTCCATATGAGAATACACTAATTGAAGCAAATTAATGCGTTTGGATTATATTATTGATACAATATATAGATTTATCTCAAATGCATCGGACATGAATGAACATCCTAATGCTTCTTGCATTTTGGGTGGTCTGTTTGATTGTAAGGATCTAGCATCATACACTTGAGCCAGCAATTCACAGTAGAAAGAAGTTTGGTAGTATCGAGCCAAACCAAATCGAGAAGTAGATATTACTAGTATTCTACTAACTCAAAATTCAGACACTATTCAGACACTAAATCTGATGAAGTAGATATTACTAGAAACTTGCCATCCTAGGAAGCCGAGAATATAAACTTGTAAACAAGACGCTTTGCTCCAGCTAGAGGGGCAGATTTTGCTCCAGCTAGAGGGGCAGATTTTGCATTAATGGGGTATTTGGGGAGAGAAGGGAAATGAAACTATAAGGTGAGAAAGAGCTTGATTGTTGAACTAATCCAAGTCCTCTGTCACCCTCCAAGTGAACTAATCATAGATGATCTTGTTATATCAGTCCTAGTAAATGATTTACATGATATTTAATCTTGGCACTGAAGTTTCGGTTAAGCTCGGTCAAGTGTAGATATTATTCTCCCGGTTTGTATAAGGAACTTACTTTTATTTAGGAAAAAATATCATCGGTTATGATCATATATTATTCGAACATTATTTTAAATTCACCTCGAGGGATAATTGGTCATCATCTTAATCATCCAACTCCTCCATTTCTCCACGACTAACAATCGGCCTCGTTTAGTTTAGCCCCAACAAATGGATGGTTAAGATAATTCTTATTCAGATTTATCATGACAGATGATCCACTTTATGAATGGTGAGACATGATTATCACTCAACCCTCTAATTTCAGCCATGACAAATGGTCGGATATGATATTTATTATTCAATCATCTTGATTATCAATCATAATAGACTTCTTATGTTCAGACGCTCATAATATAGCTCCTCATCACTATCGCCCCTTTAACAAGATCACTTCACTACTAATTGCTTTAGAAGAATCCCTCCACAACAAGTTATAGGATTGACTCATGACCAACAAAATCTTTTTCTTTTCTAAAATTCTGGACTGAGAAGGAAGAATGCCTATCTATAGTCAGATCTATATGGAAAAAGGTGGAGTGCAGTAATCAAGGAAGGAACACGGACACGTGGGAAGCAAAAGAATTCTTATTAATTTGTCTTAATCCTAACAAATTAAACAAACTTTTGATTCTGATTTAACTTTTTCTTGTCTTAATCCTAATAAATAGTACCAATAAAATTGATAACCAAAGTAAACAAACCTCTGTTTCTGCTTTAATTTTCTCTTGGCGCACTTTTTCTTCCTGAAACGCCTTATCTTCGCTCTTGGCTTCTTCAACAGCGGCATCATCCCTTATTCTTCTTTCTTCTATTTGGGATCTGTGTCCGTGGTCCCTCTGGATAGCAGTCAAGTGATTATCAAGTTCCTCTGCACTATAGTAATAATTCAACAAGTATATCAATAAGTTGTTTCCACAATTCCAGCAAGAACTGTAACACCAAATACTATAACAAAATATAACTATTCACTGTTGTAATGTTCAAAAGGATAACACCTTACTTTTTAAGAAACCAATTGATGTTGGATCCACTAGTAAGAAGTCTATGGACCATACCCGCCTCTCATGCTCCCTCATTTCTATGAATACTTGACTTCTCGTAACATCCCAAACCTGAACAAGTTTTAGACAAACTAACTGATTTTTCCTACGCAAGTAATTGAAAGCTTAACAATTCAAGTTCCTTTAGTTTAGAGTGAAGAGATTTTCATCTATTTAGAATTTTCACTATTTTTGTCCAAACACATTCAAATATTTTGATCTTCTTATTATATACACCAATTGTCACAAAAAAATCTTCATTGCGGTAAAAAATCAGAGAGCCAAATGCAATAACCCTCCACATTATAACTATACTGATGAGACCAGGTTCATGGCAAGGTTCATGGCAACACAGATCAATAACCAACCTATAAAGACAAAACAGACAAAATACCAACATATCCATAATCGAAAATAACCAAACCTAGAGTTGTGTATTGACTATCCCTGAGACAATTAAGGCTAACTGATCGACAAACTCAGTAAAAAAATATGTACCTAACTAATTGATAAACTCATTAATTGGACAACAGAAGATATTAATCCAACAAAATCAAAACAAAATTGTTAAGACTACTAATAAGTCTAACTGTTGGTGTAGTGTTTAAGCCTACTAGTTGTAACATATTGATCCTTATGACATGCTGTCAGAGCAACATACATTCAAATCAGAGTACGTTCATATCAACATACACTAAAAAATGATTACAAAAAACCAAAATAGTTCCCAACAATACTAATTGTTCACTTTGACAAATTATTCAAAATAATTTACTCCGGATCACTTAAGGCAAAGACAGAGCAAGGGCCAAAACACCCAAGATTTCTCGACGTCCTTAGATAATGTATTCTTAGTCGTTTCTTTACTTAAGGGTCATATGAAAATTACGCCTCAGTTCGAATCTACTTAGTTGAATATGCAGTACTGGACCTATATTGTCAAACATACTTGTAGCACGTTAATATCAACCTAATTCGAATTTAGCTAACACAATACAAACAGACATAGAAATATAAACCTAGTTAAAAATCTAAGACTTAGAGCACAACTGGTGATTTTCAAGTAACTTTTATCTACCAACAGGCACATAAGCACAAAAAAGTTTATGTATAAAGGGCACAAAAAATGCCCTAACATCTTATCCAAAAGCTTATATATTGTACTTTGCAAAAAATCCCTACCAACATTAACCAAATTCAGGAATGATAATCCAAACTCCTTGATCCAATCTTATTAAAACATCCCTTCCAAACAGATATGACCCATCGAGGTATAAGACCAACTAATAAAAGAAAATACAAACATAAAATTGTAAAAATACAAACTATAAACTATAAACTGAATCTCAACACCATTGATAGAAGCATTGAGCATATAAACATTTTGAAAAAAGTGTAAAAAAAAATAGAGCATACAAATAGTGTCACTATACTCGATAAATCCAACTAAAGTTATAACCCTCTCATATATCACTCGGTAAAATACCATAAAGCATATAAAAAAGTATAAAAAACGTACCCTTGTTAACTATTGTTCAAGCTGTTTGAATCCAAACGTATCCCTGTTAGCAAAATCGTTGTATAATCGTATTTAGGGCTTAGAAACGTATCATGTTAGCAAAGTATAAAAAACGTACCCTATTAGCAAAGTATAAAAAACGTACCCTATTAGCAAAATCATTTTTGAAACGTATTTAGGGCTTACAGAAATGGAAATGAAGAATAACATTTAGGGCTTACCAGTGAAGAGAGATTGAGATTGAAGGGAGATTGAAATGGTTCCAGTAAAATGAAAGAGAAAAGGGCGGGAGTGGGAAAATAGAGAGAGGAGAGAGGAGAAAGGAGGGAAGGTCGAAAATTTTGTGACCACCAACAGCGGTTACAAATTAAGTATTAGGCGAAAATTTATGACTGTCGCGAGCAATTACAAATTTATGACTGCCAATAGCAGTCACAAATTTAGTATTAGACTAAAACTTGTGACTCCTGAGAGCGGTTACAAATTTATGACTGTCAATTGCAGTCATAAATTTAGTATTAGACCAAAATTTGTGACTCCTCATAGCAGTTATAATTTTATGACTACTTATGAGAGTTATAACTTAGTCCTACTGATAAATTTGTGACTGCTTGTGACAGTTATAAATTTGTGACTGCTTATAGGAGTCACAAATTAATTATATGATTACATTTGTGACTCTTATTAGCGGTGACAAACTAATTGACTCAAATTTTTTATTACCCATTGATTTTATCACCCCTAATGGGAGTTACAAATGGTTTTTTGACTCCTCCCGGGAGTGATAAGTTTGTTACCCCCATTAGCAGTCGCAAAAAGGCAGTCACAAAATTATAATTTTGGTATAGTGTTCGTTTGTTCTTCTTAGGACCTTCAACAACATGGACCTTCGTTTTCATTAGATTCTTCCCACTTTTCTTTTGAGACTCACGGTTATCTTCTTTGATTATTAGACTGACCACCAACTCCTCCACATTCATCTCCTTTAGCTTGTGCTTGAGATAGTTTTTGAATAAAGTCCAAGATGGTGGCAACTTTTCAACAATTGCAGCAACTTGGAAAGTTTCACTAAGTGGCATTCCTTCAGCATAAATGTTGTGGAGGATCACTTGGAGTTCTTGCACTTGCGAGATCACAGATTTAGAATCAACCATTTTGAAGTCCAGAAAATGCCCGACGATAAATTTCTTCATCCCACCATCTTCAGTTTTATACTTCTTTTCCAAAGAATTCCATAATTCCTTAGATGTTTTGATAGTGCAGTTGACATGGTACAATGTCTTGTCCAAGTAAGCCAGAATATAATTCCGGCATAGGTAGTCCGAATGCTCCCAAGCATCGACATCAGTAACCTTTTCAGAGTCATCTCCCTCTTGAATAGAGGGGCCATCTTCATATACAAACCTACCCAGTCCTTGCCAACGTTTGAAGATAGCCCCAATGAACTTTTTCGGTTTCTCCTCGTGTGACATAGATACGGGTCCAATCACATTTGTGTTGGTGACAATCAGTTTAGTAGGAGTAGTGTTCGTACTTTGCGATTCCATTTATGTTACAAAAATAAAAATTTTATCAATGATAAAATTCATATATAATGAATTAATCAAAACAGAATACAAAATTCTGTGCACCAATTTCCTCCAAATATAATTCACAATAAATGAATTCCAAAATAATTCCAAATAAAATTCAGAATTAAACTATAATATAAACAGAAGTTTATACATAATAAAATCTGTGTCACACTAATTTTTAATAATAAAAGGAATTCCGTAAAAAACAGAATTATAGTTTTAAGATTAAATTTTTTTACATAAACAGATTTTAACAAGAATACACAAATAAAATTTTATTTTCTAAAACAGAATATAAAAACAGTATAGAAATTAATTTCTGTACCAAAACTGTTTTACAAATTTCTGCAATAAAGCAATAATTTAATTCATTTTTTTCTGTCAAAACAGATTTATTTTCAACAAATAAATTTCTGTACAAAAAGAAATTATGTACACTATAAAACAGTAGAATTTATAAATTGTCTTAAGATTGTTATGTCTACTGTTTAATAAATACAAAAGTACAGAATTATGAATTATAATCTAATTACAGAAATAAAACAAAATTACAGAAAATAAAAACTTACTTGAATTTGCAGAAACAATAATAGAAATAGAAAGATAATCTGAGCCCTATGAATTTCACAGTGTCCTTAAGACAATTTATTCCCTCCAATGTGCTCTGAGGTTGATGAATATTGTCTCCCAAGATAGAACGGATTTTCCAATTAATTATGTAGCACAACAATAATTAATCACGGCGAACTCAAATTCTGTGGCTTTTACTCAACAATAATGCAACAGATGTTATGCAGAAAAAAGAATTTTCTGGAACAGATATGACAGAACTTTTAGCAATTTTTTAGAACAGATATGGAAGGAATTGGAGGAGAGAAATTTTCATTTTTTAAAAACGGAGGGAGGCATCTGTATTTATAGAAAAGTAAGTGACTGTTAGCAGTAACTGTCAAAAAAAGTTAAAAGAATTAATTGTTGGCAATAACTGTCAACAGTTTATTAATTAATTAATTAATTAAATTCATAATTAATTAATAATTAAAGCCCAGAAAGTATAATTAATTCGGCCCAAAAATGTAGGAGAAGCCCGAGCCCGAACCGAGCCGAGCCGGCCCGACGGACGGACGCGCGCGCGCACGTATGGACTTTTGACCGAAAGTCAACCCGTGCATAGCTTAGGTCATCTCCCCTTCAAAGAGTTGGAATACCCCAAGACATCCAAGCCTTACTCCATCATTTGGGTTTTATTAACTCATCATTTTCCCACTACTCTTCCAATGTGGGACAAGAGTTAAAACATACCCAATACATTAACTTTCATTGCTTTGTGAGTCACTTTGGGGACATATTTATCATTCATAACTTAATAAAATTGGACATCTGAATATACTACGTTAATCTCCTTACGGAGGAGAACGCGTTCGTATATTTTCCCACAAGTATCGTATTGTGAGTCCTACCTAACTTTGAGCTCAAAGTTGCTCAAAAATCTGGACAGCTCCAATTTTCCAACAGCTCTCCCTTCTAAAGTCCTCCAATGATGGTTGTCATGGCTATACTCTCTTCATAATCCTCTACCTCTAACTTTTTCTTGTTGAACCTCGCGATATAGTCTCTGAGGCTTTCATTCTTTCCTTGCTTTACATAAAGCAAATGGGTCATCTTCTTAAGAGGTCTTACCCCAAAACAGAAATTATGAATGAATCGCTCAGCCAACTGTCTAAAGCTTTCTATGGAATTCTTAAAAAGAAAGATAAACCACACATGCGCTGCCCCAGTCAAAGTGCTCGAGAAAGCTTGTCACCTCATCTCATCAGGAATAGAGTAGATGTCTGCTGCAGAATGGTACATCTTAATATGGTGGGTCGGGTTAGTACTTCCATCGTACTTGCGTGATACCACTAGAGTTTGAATTTGGCCAGAGTTGGGAAACTGACAATCCTTGCTACAAAAGGAGAACCCTCTGAGTACCCCCTCTGTAAGGGGTCTCGAATTTTTATGAGGTCTCCAATCTTGTTTTCCAGCCTTTGGATAGAGTCGTTCCATGGCTTAGCAACATCGACTTGGATGAGGTTGTCCCCAGCCACCTTCAAAGGGTGGACCAAGGTTCCCCAACTGCAGTACAACGTCGATTGTTGACCTCCCCCTGACCACTATCTCGGCAATGTAGGGGTCGGCTAAGATGGGGTCGATAATCTCCACCCTCTCTTTTAGAGCCAACAAGACTTCTTGACCTTGATAGACTTTCCCTTAGGTCATTAACTGGGCCGAGCCTTTCGAAGGTTGACCTCCTACTTAATCGATCAAAAGCTGAACCTCTTTATCGAGCATCACAATGTCGCCCTGACCTCGGCTCTGCTGAATGGGACGTACATTATTGTTTGAGATCTCATACTGCTCCCACCAGTCTGCCAGAGCACACTCGGCCTCTATATCGTCATACTTGTCCTCTGGGCAAGGGTTTCCTTACCTTGCCAGGCACAAATGCCTAGGGTCATCAACATTCCTCCACCGTTGAGGAGGAGGTAGGTCTTTTTTGTAGTGCATGGGGTGGTCCCCTGGACTCATGTTGTCCCTGATCAGATGTCGTAGTAATCATCTATGGTGAAACCCCGGGTGGTCTCATTATCATATTCTGACTTAGCTGGGCGAATTGCTCCTGTATTGCTTGTTGAGTAACAGCTAAGGACTTCAAGACTGCTGCTACCTCAGCCATCTCGGACTGGAGTGGCACTTGGATGGAACTAGGCCTTCCAACACCAGATGGTGGAGGTGGTAACTCTGGTTCCATATAAAAAGACTAGAGAGCTTGTAATGAAAAATACTATAGTTCTTGAGACCTTAAAGGCCCTCTTTCAATGGTGAAACAGCTCCACGCAAGGGGGAGGGCCGGTTCACCATCAGAGTCTCCGGTGAGGTCAAGCAAAGAAGGTGGAAGAAATAAATCCTTTCGTTCCCACAGACGGCACTAAAATGATGATGCTATAAAGAGCACCACCAGTAGGAGGTGTTGATAAGCTCGAGTTAGTAACTACTATAGCAGCACAAGAGTAATAAACTAGTATAAGGGGATGAGGAGATGAGCAGCAACACTTGTATTTAAGTGGTTCAGCCAATCTGGCCTACGTCCACTGTGAATGTGTCAGCGAATTTCACTAGAACAAAGGCACTGATGGCCTATGATACAATCTCTCATTTTCTCTCTCTACTGTGTATTTCTGCAGAGCTTTCGCTTGGGTTAAAATTATCGATCCTTTTTTAACTAGAAGAAGACAGATATATATATATAGTGCTTGGTGGGTGTAGTGTACCCCCCAAACACGCCATGAGCATGTATATAATGATTGAACCAATCATATGAGGACACCTAGCTGTGCCACATGCAATTAATGATAACCAAATATTCCCTCATGTGAGGGGAATAAGGGTGTTATAACGTTCTAGCCCACGTGTTCCAAATCACTCGTGTGTTTGCGTATGCTCGGACCTATGATGACCTCCCTTGTAACCTCGACCGACTCGAGTACGATGTTGGTAAGTTTGAGGGTTGAGTTGAGTCTACCAATAGTGAGTATAACCTCGGCCATGTAGATGAGTCGAGGTTGTATATTGGGGCTTGGTAGCACTGTCGGCTAGAGCAGAGTATGCGAGTGACCATAGTTGAGCCCATGAGGTGTTGTCGTCCTCAGCTTCCGACCAGCCGAGGTTGATCATTGATGGCTGACCTTGAGAATAAGGACCTTTCTGATGGCTGTTGTGAGCTTCATGTTGACTTGGCTCTAATGTTAGCCGAGGTTGTTGGCTCCGAGTACGAGGGTACATATCGGGTATATCATGTAGTATTGCTTGCTATAGTATAGTAGACTAGGGGTAGGGTAACATAACTTGGTAACAAGTTCCTTTCCCGTGAGGGAGCTTTTGTATATGGAACTTTTTCATTGGGACTCAAAACTACTCGAGTGGCTGGCGTAGGCAACATATATGGGTCTCACACGCAACATCAGGCAACATAGAAATAGAAAAAAGCTTCGAGTTTCACATCGCCTTTAATGTATGCTTTGGAGCTTCACGCAAATTACTATAAATATTCTCCATGTTTATTCTACATTATTACGTTTTATATATTTTTGTTTATTGGGTAAATTGTATATTTCTACTTTATGATTTTAGATTTATGATTTACCATAATGATAATAATGTTAACAAACGGTCACATTCGGGGGGAAAATAAAAAGGTCCCGTAGGCTTTGTACAAACCGATAAAATCATATATATCTAAGATTATACTATCCGTTGGAATTAAATAATTATTGCAAAATGGTATTACACTGGAAAGTAAGCTTGGTAATTAAAATGGTTGATTGCTAAAGTTTATATGTGATAGCTTGGTAATTCAAATGGACAATAGCTAAACTAAGTTTGGTAATTGAAATTACGACATTTTTTGTTATAGAAAATTTATTAAATATTTAAGAAACATATTCTTTTTAATATTTTGTCTTTACTTTAAATTATTTTGAAAATAAAATGTTGTTTTACCTTGGCACCTTTTGGCATAACTATTGTATAGGACTTGAGTCGCTTTGACAACTTCGATTATTCATCCTTTATGTTGCGGTCAATGACTCGAGGGCAACCTTTAAGTTTTACTATACTAGATCGCTATGGGGTTCCAAAGAAAATTAATTTACGGAAGTAAGTTTATGTATTGACGTCATTGCCACAAATAGAGTTAAATTGACAATAATTGTTTAATTATGTACAATTATATGTTAAAAAATAAATTTTTGACCTAAATTATACACATTTGAGTTGTCGCACTAAGGAAATGATTCAGTGTACTATGATTATGACACACACATTATTTATCAGGACCATTGGATTAGTATAGTGTCTTTCATGTCGTGTTATCGTGTTGTGTCTATTTTCGAATCAATATGCTAATTTTCTGTTCATTTTTTAAATTCTCAACTACTCTAACAATTAGAACTAATATATTTGAGGAATAATAAATCACTAAAAAAAATCACCGTGCCATCAGCATGAGTACACCGTAGGTCACTCATAGAAATGCATCGGGATAAAGTTATGAGCGTGCCATCGTCATGAGCATAAATTTATCACAGAAATAAATTTATTTCCGTGACATTGGCACGAGTACAAAATATCACGGGTTCAAATTTATCGTCGTGCCATCGGCACGGGTACACCCTAATATATATATATATAAAGAAGCTGTTTTACTGTTTCATGAAATCCAAGGGCTAAAATTTGTTCACCTATTGAAGTCCAGGGGTCTCATATTGTGCCATGTCATAACTTGAGACTTATGACATGGAAAAATTGGAGATAACCAAATACCCTTCCTCTCATTCTCTCTGTTTATCATGTTACCTCAACAACACCTAAAAAACCTACCCCAGCCATTTCACCCCTTCTCCCCTTACTGCATCAGCTCCCCGTCGCCGCTCCTCTCACCACGCTGCCGCTTTTCTTAGGTTAGTTTTCGATTTGTTTCAATGATTTCAAATGGTTTCGTTTTCTACCTATTCGATTTAAGTTTAAAATCCATTTAACATTCAATTCTCTCTTTCACTGTTAGGTATACTTGAAATTTAATTTTTTTTCATTTTTAGATTAGGGATCTTTAGCGCTTCAGTTGTTCGGGTTCGGATTGAATCAATTTTTGTGGGCTTCATTTGATGTTTAGTTTCTACTTTTTGAAATATACAATGTGCTACCTAATTTGTTCTAACTATTTTTTTTTGGAGGGGGGGGGGGGGGGGAGGGTTCGTAGGTATAATCTATTATTCTAGGTACTTATTTGGGTTCAAATAATCTATTTTTGTAGGTACTTATTTGGGTTCAAACCTAGGTTTTTTCGATTTAGTGTGTAAAATGTTTTTGAAGAATCTTTACCCGTTTAGTGGCTTTGCATTCACAATTATGTTCTTAAAATCAGTGTTTTGTGTTTTTATAATCACGCGTTATATATCTAACTATTTTATCAAATATCATGTGAATTTGTTTTTGCAGGTGCTTATTTGGGTTCAAACCTAGGTTTTTATCGATTTAGTGTGTAAAATGTTTGAAAAACTGTTCTGAAGAATCTTTACCCATTTGGTAGCTTTGCCTCCATAATTATCTTCTCTAAATCAGGGTTTTGTGTATTCATTTTATCAATATCATGTGAATTTGTTTTTGCAGGTGCTTATTTGGGTTCAAACCTAGGTTTTTTCAATTTAGTGTGTAAAATGTTTGAAAATTTGCTTTTGAAGAATCTTTACCAGCATGATTCATTAGCGGCCTCTAATCGTTGCTTTGTTATTCGATCTTGGATCCGTTGGTAAAGAAAAGGTTAGGATAATGTAAAATGTGAGGTTTTGTTTTTCTAATTTGGGCTTTTGGGTACAAAATGGTGAGCTTGGAGGTTGAATGAATACTTTTAGGGTTCCTTTCTATCTTTCCCTTTAATCATGTGTACCGATTATATTTTACCCTATTCCTGTGTATATAGGTTTACCCATTATGTTTATATCAAGGTGTTTATTTATTTTTATCTAATCTATCTACATTGTTTCATCAATAGGTTGAGCACAAATTTGAGATGTTTTAATCTCCTAGCAATACCCGAGTTGAGTGAAGGTCACTAAGAATATGTATAACATATATTTTGTGTTAGTATATGCTTCCAATAGTGAGTTAATTTTGGATATTCTTTCCATACATTTAGTCAATTTCGAATGATTGACAAAGTAATCAATCGATTGTGAAGTGTCTAACTTTGAAGAATCATGGCAATCAAACGATAGTGAATTTTGAGGTGATTAATTTTCCAGGTTTGCTCTTTAATCTTTTCCATTCATGCATTTTAATGTAATTCATACTAAGTTAGTTTCGAATTTATGCCACTATTTTTAAGTCTGTTATACATACTATAAGTTGTTAGGCATAGGTTTTTCCTTTTGATAGTTTTCTTCTCAAGTATATATGATGTTGTGATATAAGGCTTGATTCGAGTAATATATGAACTATAGTTTTTTTTTTCAATAAGAAGACGGAGATATAAAGCGTTATCGTCGAAAAAATCTTCCTCAGTGGGGGAATTCCATAGCCCTGCATATCCTCCGTTGTCTTTTTAAACTCCACAACGACAATTTGGTTTTGTTTTCTCTTGGCTTAGACTGGATTTTCAAAGTTAAAAGCAATTTGGCTTAGAAGAGTAATTCTATAGCTTAGACTTTAACATAATTTAAATCTAAGTTAAGTATCCAATTTGTCTTAACTTATCTTGATCTTCAAAGTTAAAAGCTCAGATGGTTTTAAACATGTATGTTATTTTGCTAAAATTATATATACATCCTTATTTGTGTCCTTGTATTTAAAGTAAACGAGATGCTATTTATGGCTAGTTGAAACAACTATTTCAAATCTCATCACATATGGTTCTACTATTCACAGTGTTAGAGTTGGTATGAGATTCTAATTTCATAAATTTATTTGTTCGTGAAAATTGAAATGAGCCACATACCTAGGATCATTGGATTTTCAGGAGGAACAAAGACCTTAAGAATAACATGAACCTTTTGGTATAAAATTATTTCATAAAAGTGCTATTATTTCTTCCCTGTTTTACTGTTACTGCTTCAACATACTCATATCATACACATTTCTTAACAGGGGTATAGTTTGGGACAATTACAACACTCAGATTCTTAGTCCAAATTTCTTTTGAATGTTAAACTACTATGTTTCTGATTATGTAGTGAATCATTTTTAATTGTATTTTGTATTCTCTTTAAGATTTTGTGAATGTTTAGTAGTGTGTAACCCCTCCCTATTCGCTTCCAGTGTTGCAACATCCCTTAGCGCACATTAACTTAACCACGCCCAATTAGGTAATAAATTTCACTTTGTGCACGTTAGCTTGAATAGTTGGATGTTATACGTGTGTAGGACCCTTGTAGATTTGGTTCCAAAATTTTATACTACAAGTGCTTTGAGTTTGATGGTCTTTCGTCTTTAAATTACAAGTGGTTTTCAAGTAGTCATTTGTTATGCCTATGTTTTTTCTTAATCTTATTTTTTTATCATCTAAAAGCACATCTGTTATGATGCCTTGTGTGTAAAATAAATGTACACCTATAATCCACCCGCCAAGATTGCTCGCATTGTAAAAGATGACACATCACTAAGAATAACTGATATTGGAGGAGAAAGGTATCCCCCAACTAGACTTGAGCTTGGTCATGGGTTTGCAGGTCGAAAATATAGTGGGTTCACTTTACTTCAATTGTAAGAGCTACAACACCAAACTTTCATCTAGAAGTACATGGAGGTTGGGCTTCCTGTGCCGTATCATCCCATTCTTCCAATAAGGAAAAGTTTGAGTGGTCTCAAGGGAAGCAAGGTTCTTCAACATTACCCTAATTTACTGGGATGTAGTCCTATGTATTGAGATCATAAAACCAGCATGGACCCTAAACCAAGGAGGTGTAAGAGAACAGATGGGAAGAAAAGAAGGTGTAGCAAGGATGTAATTCCAGATCATAAGTATTGTGAGAGACACGTCAACAGAGGTTGTTTGCATTCAAGACAACATCAGGAAGCTTATCAACATGCTACTACTACAACTATAAATGTAGGTGTTCAAGGTTCAGACACGAATCTCTCCATTTCTCTCCCTACAAACACTGGCAATAGCAGCAACATCCCTCCAAATTTTGTTATTCATAGGGGTGGTGCTTACAAAATTGAAACTGCTTTGTAGTTTGTAGAATTTTATTGGATAGCCTGCTTTTCCTTTTTGTATTACTATATTGGTTATCGAGAATCACTGTCATTGTGTTTGAGTTTTTTTTAATCATATGCACTATTTGCATAACATTAGTTATGGGTATGGTTTTTTGTATATGATTACTAGAGTTACATGATGTGTGGTACGTTATGAGTCTATCATTGTTAATGACATACATAACTTTGTTTTTGAAGGTTGGTCAATAGTGACTTTTATAGGTATAATTCTAAGAAACCCACCTCAACATAAGGGGGAACCAATTGTAAGCACTACATAAGCTGCCATAGAGCCAAATTTTAGGTCCATTTTGTCATAGTGTGTGTGTCACACATTGTAACTTCATTTTCAATACAATACACAATCAAGGATGTTTTCCAATCAAATGATTATTCTATGAAATTTTTGCAGGCCTTTATAGAATTGAAGTATGGTGTGGTGTGTGTATTATGGTACATCTTTGTTTACTGTTTTAGTTGTTCTTACTGATTTTCTCATCCTATTTCTTTGTAGATTTTATGTTATTTTATCCTTCGTTTAGGATTAGTTATAGGAAGGGTAACATGATTTACGTAGTTTTATGCTAATTTGGCCTTCCAGTCACCATGCTTATTCATTATCATGAAAGTACAGAATTGACGGTGATTTTATATTACCGGGTTGGTGTGGAGTTTTGGTGGTTCTTTGGTGAATAATGACATCTATTGCAGGTGATAAAAAAAATTATGCATGGGTTCAATCCTTAATCTTGAAAAAATATTGGGGAGTTCAACCATTTAAAGGTAAATGTGTTGACGAACTTGCTTTGGGATGACCTTTGCCCCAGAAACAGAGAGAAAAGGAACCTTCATTTAAGCTTAGTTGTAGTAGATAATATAACCTATTTTCTTCAATGGATTTGACTTGCACAAGTAATAAGTGAATTCAATTTTTTTTAATTTAGAATATAAGCAGGTGTGTATATCAGCAAGGATTGTGTATGTTAATTTATTAGAATGTAAACATGTGTGTGTATCGACAAGGATTGTGTGTGTTTAACCATGTACATGTAGAGCTTTTTTGTTGAGTATGTATGAAAATTGGTTCAGGTCTTATAATTAGTTGGTGTTCAATTAATGATTTTTTGGTTTTAACAGGTTTCTTCACTCATTTAATGTTTTTGTTTGTTCAATAGAGCATCAGTCATGTGTTTATTAAAATTATGGTAGTGACATTTTTTAATGCGCATATGCGTTTAATAGCGTGACATTTTTTAGGCAAGTTAAATTATGATAGTGCTATTGACAGGGGCATAGTTTCTTAGCATTTTGTAATTAACTTAGTAGAGTTTTTTTCAATCTGATTTAATTTACGTTTTTTCTTTCTATTTTGCAGATTTAACCATTTTTTGTTCCACTTGATGACACTATCTCTCTAGTGGTTTGGGGGGTAATTTATGGGGTTTTAGTTCAAAATATGCGGGGTTTAATTTGTGGGGTTGCACTTGACATGTACTATGTCTTCGCTTCATTTTGAAGGACTATATTATGTGATTTTATATGGTTCTCTTCATTTTAAATGATTGTATCAACCCACTAAATTGGTTATTTTGGTTTTCGCTATGAAGGTTGAACATATGAAGTATGGTATTTCTTCAAAGGAAGAGATGCTCAACTTTGGCTTAAGTTTTTGGTTGGGCTTTGGTTTAGTAGATATGCTAGGGAGAACAACTAAATTTTGAAACTCCATTAATTTATAGACTGCATTAAAGTGTTATGCATTAAAGTGTGTTAATATTCCTTGGGGATTTTTTAATTTGTTATTATGATAAAGTTGTCGGTATAAGTTACTCGCATCAAACTCATTAATTTGTTGCTAACTGAAATTTTGATTAATTGTGGACTAATACCACTTTTAAAGTGCATGTTTCATTTAATGCACAGAAAATATAGACATAACATTCAACATTATGAGCTTGGGGTTAAATCCTATCAAACAATGGCTTCATATTGTATATTTTTTTGTTGCAATTGATAAAGGGGATTACGAATAGAGATTCGAAACATGCGTTGATAAGTTGGTACTAGGTATTAGTTTTAGTAATTACAGCCTTTACGTGATGGAATTCTCTCTATTACTGTAGTATTGCACGTTCTATGGATTAACTGTCAAGAACTTGGTAAATAACTTCTTTTAATTCAGAATCCAAGGCATTGTGCAGATTCTGAATTAGAATAGGCTCAACCACCTTTTGTGCAGTATTCGAATTAAAATATGTTCAATTACATTATGTTTGTTTGTGGTTTAGGTACTTCAACAATGAGAGGGCTTTGCCAGTGCAAAGAAGCTCTAAAAATAATGTATATATATTCAGTTTGTTCATTTTTTCATTACCATGGTTCCTCTCAAATTCTTTTCTCATTAAGACATAAATGATCTTCTCCTATTCATGAGAAATATAACCACTCATGCGCAGATTGTAGCCCTATTTATTTGCTAATTTTCAATTCTAAATATCTTATTGCTCTGCACAGTTACTTACTTTTTATGCTCTTTGAAATATATAGAATTCAAAATGGCTTTACCTGTATGAAGGTTATCACTAACGTAAAATTAAATCTCTTGAACTAACCACTATTTTGGACATGAAAAACAGTGGAGTTCAAACTAAAACATTAAAGGAATCGTGCGAATCCAATGGTTGATGGAATCTCAAATCTCACTCAGTTAAGAGCCTTCCTGGTATGTTTCTTCCATTTCGGTATTTTATATGTTTGGTAACACCATTACTAATCTCTGGACTGAAAATATGAGAAATGATTTCACTACTTCATGGTACGCGAGATTAATTTAGGTCATATCTCTTGGAAAAAGTAACTTCTTATCCAAATAAAAAAGGATCTCAAATTACAAGTATTATACCTACTGTCAAAGTTCCTTTTTCTCTCATCAATTATTACATGTATGGAACTTAACCATGGAGTAAACATGAATACACTAAAAGTGAAGCACTGGTATGTCGGATGTATGAGGTATCAATAGGTGCTTACAACATTATTATAATTATTTGTGTTTTAAAAAGTTGATGTCATGATTATATTAACACTAATTATGCATGATTTTATTTATTTATGTTTTAGAAAGATTAAGTCATCATTGAGGAATCTTTTATTGTTTGCATATACTTTGGCTTTATGTTGATAACCTCATTTTGTGCTAATTAAATTTTCTTTACTCCATTTAAATGACTCATTGATGCATTTATTTTGCTCTGCTAACAACGTATTATTAGTGGTTATACCTTCTCTTACGTCAATTTATGAGTGTATGGATATGGATGATATAGAGTTTAATTTCACAATTTTCTTACACGTTACATCCTTTTTCTAATGTACAAGTACACACTGTCTCGAGGTACTTTTCACAGACACGACCTGATAGTCTAAGTATTTCGAATATATTTTAAAAATTTTAATTTAGTTTATCTTCATCTAATATTCTTTTAGGTTTCCATCGAGTTTGTTATAAAGGAAGTTTTAGGCCAGCAGTATTGATATTCATTATTATTTATATGAAATTGTGTTAATTTTTTGTTATAAAGGAACGTTTTGGCCAGTTGTGTTAATTTTCTTAGGCCGATGAATGGTTAACGAGTTCTTCAAAGGTACATCCTCGATTTGGAAAGTATTACATGCAAGGGCAGGTTAGGTTGCGTCCGTTTATTGAACATTTATTTTAGGAAAATGGTTGTGTGGAAGTAGGGTTGTGTTTCGGACGGATCGAATCGGAAAATGCATCTTCGAAAAAAATTCAATTTTTTCTGAAATAAAATAACTATTCCGATCCAATTTTTTCGAAAAAATCGGCAAAAATTGAAAATTCAAAAAATATATTAAAAATCTAGAAATTTTGAAAATTCCAAAATTTCAAAAAAATAAATTATGGATTTTCGATTACTCGAAATTCTCATTTTAAATAAACAGAGAAAATTGCTTAACCCGGTATGTAAATACATGAGAATTTGATCCATTTTTTCATTTGTGTAGAAGTTAGAAGGATACTCTCCTTTTATAGAACATATTTTGGAGCCCTATCCCTCTCTCAATCGAAAAAATCATAAATAATTCGAAAAAAATTAAAAATAATTCTAAAAAATCGGATTGAAAATCGGATCAGAAAAATCGAAAATTCATAATTATTTCCGATTTTCAATCCAATTTTTCGAAAAAATTGAAAATCGACAAACTAAAATTTCATTCCAAATTCGGAATAAATCAGATCGAAAATCGAAAAAATCGAAAAGTTCGGGAAAAAAACACAGCCCTATGTGGAAGCATGGATGTTTTTATTTTGGGTTAACTATGCTTGACATTTAGGTATTCAAAGAAGTATCATTGGTAGACTTTAATTACCACGTTGTAAAATAGGTAACTATGCATTTTTCATAACCAATGACCATAAACTATGCATTTTGTTACAAAGTCCCCCGTCTAGGAACTCTCTAGCGACATGGTAGCGATACGATGTATTTGCTATATAATTAATAATTAGTAGGTTTATATAATAATTGACTAGCTATTTCAATTGACTAACTATATTTTTTATTTTTTATCAAGTCGCATTTTAAAAACTAAAGACAATCATCATAGTGGAATATGTGGGACAACCTCAATTGATATATATGTGATTTTTTTAAGAAGTTTGTTTCGCTGAAGTATTTGTTAGATGAATTTGAATTTTTTGAACATTGTTGGATTGATTGTTATCCTTGAGCATAATGGATAGTCCAATAAACAAAGGAGACCATGTCTAAATTTTTTTAAAAAAAATTAACACTATATTTATTTGAGACACAATGTGAATTCGATTGATGAGTATTGTATATTTCATGTTATATGTGAATTTGTTTAATGAATTTTAACTATTTGAATGATGTTGGACTATTTGTTATTTAAATGAGTTTATAACGATTTTTTTTAAATTACACTTTATTTTGTTGGGGAACAGAATTTTTGCCGTTTTACAATTACGTACTTTGAAAATTATTGTCGTTTTACAATTACATACTTTGAAAATTTTTGTTGTGAAGTATATATATATATATATAGTAAAGTTGTTGGGGGTATAATGTGAATATAAAAATGCGACGGCACTTCAACCCAAAACATATTTCAAATTATAATATTAAACACACACATATATACATGGAGTTTCCATACCATGAAGTAGACCCCATAAAAGAAAACCACTTGAAAAATTGAATGCAACAAAAAAAGCAATGTAACAATAAGAAATTGGGCAAAAAAAATTTATATTATTGTTTATGGTATTCTCTCTCTTGGGATGAATGTACAAGAGAATAAACAAGGAAAGAGTATACAAGTAACATTGTTACAGTTACCATACTATGTATCTATACATAATAGGGTTCTTCTATAGTGACACACTAATTGGACACATTTAGTGGTACACGATGATGTGTCGCACCAATATATACCATTGTCTGGCCTCCACACAAGCCCCACAGCAATGGAGCTCAGACACGAGTCAATATCGGTGAGACGCGTCAATGTGTCGCGACAAACGTGTCCAATTCGTGTGGCAGTCTAGAATTATCCTACATAATATATACCCAATCAACCGGGCACTATTAAAGTCACCAATGTTTTTTTGTCACCAACACCGCACATTGCATAAAAATGATTGTACATCTTTAAAGAAAAATCTAGGTGTCTTTAAGAGTGGCCAGCCAAGGGAGCAATTTCTCATGGACTAAATCTGGCCTATCATCATGAGGGCAATGTCCAACACCTTCCAAAACAGCTAGGCTTATATTTGGTAGTTGAGAAGGTATGGATGAAAAATATTTACCAACTGGGCCATCAAGGGGAGTAAATGGGTCTTCATTGCCCCATAAAACTAGGACAGGTAAGGTGATTTTTGGAATCAATTGAACTGGATTTGGGCCTGGTGGCCCTGTCACTATGGAAACAAAAGCCTCAAGTGCCCCTTCTGTATCTGCTGGCTCCCTAATGATCTGCATTTTAGGTAAATCAGCATGAATAATTTTTTAAAAAATGTTATGTTATTTGAAGAATGAATATATTACAATGCCTAAACATTCATTTTAATGAGTAATTTTAAAGAAACACAGTTGTAATAAATGCATTGATCAGGTAGGTCACAAGTAGTAGTGGCAAAATTATGTGTTAGGCCTAATTCGGACACGTCAAATATGGATTGGGCCAAATGTGAACAGACCAAATATGAGCTGGGCCAACCCATTTTTTTTTCTACGCAAGTAAATATTACAATTCCAGGTATATGAAGAAAAAAAACTCATACTTTACTCATAACTTTTAAAACTGAGCTTTATATTTGACTCGTAGCTTTCAAAAATGGGCTCCATATTTGATTCATAGCTTTCAAATATGCGCCCCATATTTTACTGAGCTTTTAAATATGAGCCCCATATTTAAATGACAGGGCTAATATAGATTATTTTATTTTTTAGGTCACATTTTGCCATTACTAGTCACAAGATTAACAAAGTTCCACTTACCAATGCATTTATGACAAGTTCTTCTGTCAGTCGAGTCAAACTATGCAAAAATACCGTGTCCCCTTAAAATTAGTCAATTACTATACATGACGTCTTTACATCGACTCCAAACAAAAGACCCCAAAAAGTACAAATTTATTGAATTATTTTTTACCAAACTTGATGGACTTGATCTTCATAATGAGGAAATCGTCTAAAAAAAATCTACCAAAAACATCAAATCACTCGCATGATCAGCAAACGGTCGAAAAAGTACATATTTTCAATCTTGCATTTCACCCACTTCTTGTTGATGTAATATTTCGTAGATAATATCCTAACTATAAATATCATATGCACCAATTTTGGTTGAAAAAATCATTTTTTCAAGTATTTAAAAAATTGCCCCATTTCTTAGGTCCGTTTTTTGGAGTCCGCTTATGAGACTTCCTCTATATAGGCTAAAGTGCAAAAAAAATTACTGAATTTCCAATTTTTTGCAAGAAAATCGAATAAACTTCGTATTTTTTTGCAAATCCCTTCTACGTGCCGTGTCGTTAAGAAGTTTCTAGAAAGTAGTATTTGGAACAAAAAGGCGTAGTTCAGAAAGTTATTGCGACCCTTGGAGATTGTACAAATATTCTACCAATAATGGTTTATTATTTTGTCTAGTTCATTCCACTACTCCTTGGCTCCCTCTTTTTCCTATATATTAGAATGAAATGCATAACATGCGCCCATGGGACACATGCTTTGCGCCTCAAAATAGTTAAAACAAGTTCCTGTGTGAACATTTGTTTCTACTAATCGTATATCAAACTCTTATTCTTACGGTTTTCGGATTCTTAACACGCGTCACACATTATCATGCCCCTATACAAAATTAAAAAATGAACTCATCTTACGAGATTGCCATTGCTTGATCTCATTTTTCTGATTGCTGATTACTTGTTCTAATAAACCATACACAGTTTTAGAGGATACCAAAAATGGATAAAAAATTGACTATGTAACTCAATTCGGCGACTCGCAATATGCCGTTTCAGTAAGAAACTCTAAAGTCATTTTGAGCCTCCTTGTAGGGGTAATGTTTTCGGAACTTTGAGTGTTGAAAACAAGTCGACGAGGCACAACTTCGACCAAGTCTTTGAAACATGTTGGCATGTTTGTGTATGTAGAATAGGTGACATTTAGTTATCGTTATTAGACTTTAGTCACCATTTTGTTTTTCATTAGACTTTAACCATCATATTACTTTTAGCGATGCAAAAGATGTCAGAAAAATTAAAAAAGTGAAAAAAGTGTCGCTAAACGCTAAAATGGTGGTTAAAGTCTAAAGGAAAACAAAGTAGTGGTTAGAGTCATATATCGATAACCAAATGGTGGCCAAAGTCAAATTGACCCCCAAAACAATCATATCATCTTTCAATATTTGTCATTTTCAATTTTACATGGTGGATATTTGATAGAGGTCGATGGCAAGTGCCCTCGCCCAAGCTACAGTTGGTCTCGAATTCGAGACAGGGGAGCAGCCTCTCCCAAATTTGATTCGGTCAAATTTTGCAAAATGTTTTTTGTGCGCGCCCTTAACTATTGTCTTTTTTTAACCACGTCTAGATGATTCCTAATTTTAAGGTCAGCCGACATCCGCCTCTCCAAGACCCAGTTAAGCGGAGCCTTGTGCACTAGGTACAATCGTTATATTTGATAAATTGGGAAATTGTTGATTCCTAGTGATGCAAATTTAGCCAAAATACGAGCATTTAATTCTATTTCATTTTAAGTAGGTGGTCCCCCCCTTCCCCTCCCGCTAGCTTTAGAATATTCTAGTATAGTTGTTAAGTAGATGAACATTCTATTTATTTGTCCTTTTATGTCTTTTAATTTGTCCACTGCTATACGTATTCATGTAATAGGCTTCATTTAGGGGATTGAATATATTGAAGAGAATTTTATCCCTTCCAGGTATTTGTGAGTGCTTGTTGTTAATTCCGCTAAGTACATTAAATTGCTATCAAAGCAATATTAGCTTCTTATGTATGTTTCCCCCAGGTAGTAATTGATGTATACTTATCTACTTAAGAGTCATCAACGACACTCATGAACAATCGTGTCTAATTTTCAGATTCGGTGCTTCTAGACCTACTGGAGCCTCACAGCGCAAGGAACCATACGCGTGAGATGGATTTGGCTAATACGGGTCTTAAACTAAAAAGGTGGGCATTGAGAGTTAGCTAGCAATTGATATAAATTGAGATCTGGCTAATATTGTTGTTTATGTCTTGCATCACCTAATATGACTTAATAATGATTATTTGCGTTATCGATATATTATACTCCCTCCGTCACAAATTAATTTTTTGCATAGAGTAAGTCAATGACCAAGGTCAACCCTTGTTCACTATCATGGAATTTGGTTCGTTGATTATGTCCAAATAGGATAAGTGGACTCTCAATTTGGGACAACCCAAAATAGAATAGTGGACTCTTAATTTGAAACGGAGGGAGTATATAAAAGTGCATTTAAAATCCAATATATCTCTAGTTTAAAAAAAAAAAATCCAACATATCGTTATCTGTATCGTACTTTGTCTTAAAGGTCTACAACTCAACTTTTCATTTATAAGATCACCCTTAGAGCATCGTGCAAAATATCAACGGTTTTTAATATTCTGTGAAAAGTGATAAATCTGAGGCTATTTAGCTATCAAATTGCTTCAGCTGGACATGGCAAATCAGGAGCTAGTGCGACATTTGGATTTCCGCGTTAGCACTTTTTTTCATTTGGGTTTTGTTTGTCACCCCGAGCGGCAATACAACTTCCTTGGGAATTTTTCTTTATTATATTATGCCATCCAATTTGCTTAATGCTATGGAGAAGGACCCTAATTTTGGTGTGGTAAACTAACATTTTAGCATTTTGGTGTGGCAAAACACCCAACTACTCTAGGGATGTCTAAACTTCATTTTGTGGCAACACAAAAACCCTTCTGTCCTTATATCTGACAATACCTTCACCACACCACACTCCCACCTACCGCCAAAGTGGTGAATTAGTTCTATCTTACCAGAAGTCACTGCTGCATCCTTTTCCTTAATTATAATACCTAGTCACATGGTTACAGAGACAAGACTATTGGTCGACTGGCATTATGAGAACACGTGCCAAATTCAACAAGGGGTTTGTTGAGTATTGCCAACCACCTGTTAGGTAAAAAGAGTGATGGAGGGTCACGACCTTCCCCACGCGAGTGTGAACCGGATAAACAGACATGACCCCAATGCAGTAATCATTCTTCTACTGAAACTCAAGCGCAGGCATCTTTGCAAAGAGTGGGATGATATACGAATATATTTCTCGGATCACTAATTTTAATGCATTGAAAAGGATGTGTACCATGTTCGGAACCTCCCTACCAAATACGTAAATCACTGGGGTTTTGTTCCCGGATAACTACGCGTGTCACTGAACGCTTAGTAACATCTTCCGTGCTGGAGTGCCGAACAAAGACGTTACATTTTACATGGTCACTTTTTTCTTCCTCCCAAACTATTATTCTCATATCCATTGTTTGAGAAATATATAAATACCTTGAGATAGGAGATTCAAGTGCGAGTAAATTTGATAGTCATAAAAGAGGGAGGAGTAAGGTAGGTAGCAAACTGGGTTATCAACCAGGAAGAAATAAGAGCTTAGGGTCTGTTTCATTGGCGTTGATTTGTTTTCTATTGAAAATTCTTAATAAAGTTCATTTTTACTTTTGGGGTGCTTGATTTCAAATACATTATATGAAAACAATAGTTAGAAATTTGAAAAGTGCTCCACAATATTACAATTTTTCACGGAAAAACATTTTTACTCGCTACCAAAGAATTTATTTTCAAGGAAAACTCCAAAAGTAAGAACAAACCACTACTTTTGATTTCCGCTCATTTTCCATTTTCTCATAAAAATGAACTATTTTTCAATCACTTTCCAACTTTGCAATCAAACACACCCTTGGAATGATAATAGAATGTGAGTGGTATTTAAAGAAGAGTTGGGATATGTAATTATCTAATATATTTTTAAAACCATTTTTTTCTTTTTCATAAGGGATATAATGGAAAGGAAAACAGTCAAAATTAGGTGGGCGGAGATATTAATGAGCAGGGATAGAACAACTGCTATTCAAATATGCTACGGGAAGACAAATGAACACATTAGATACTAACTCAACGGGCTGTCATTGTTTGAGATCAAAACCTCAAACCGAATTGAGATTGGTACTCCATTCCTTCGCCCAACTCGCACTTCTCCATTGGACCCAAACTCTCTGACTGAATCAACAGAGGATTCTCTGCCTTCATCCACATATCATTGGCCTGACACCCTTTTGTTATTGGGTCTTTTGTAAGATCGTATCCGAGCGTTTTTACATTTTTCCTTGCCACATTGACAATTTTGTCATTTTGCTATTTTTCACATGCTGCCAACTCCATACGTGTTGACAAATAAGGTGTTCAGGGCAGCAGGTTTTGTGCTGCCCGACTCACCTTGGAGGGCAGGCCTACTGTGGTGTGGGCATGTTAAAACTGTTTACATTAGCTTAAATAATATATCAATATAGAAAGAATAAATAAAAAAGAAACTGAAAAGCCTTGGGGCGGCAGTAGACCTGACGCTCGAAGTTCAGATTTTCCAGATAGAGGGTTCTCAACAAAATGGCTCATATTATGGGTTTGGAAATGGGGTTCGACTATTTTGCCAATAGATTTGGATTAAGGTTGGACTCAATTTTTCCAAGAAGGCTAAATATAATTTTAAGGAATGTTGCTAAGTGCATCGAATTGCATTGAGTTGTGTGAGTAATAGTGCAACGCCACAATGCTAAAATGAAGAATTCTTGATCTCTTTATTATTTTTCCCTTTAGTCACCTACACAAAAAGCCTGTCTCTAAATCTTCATGAGCAAGGGCTTTTAGTTCAATCTTTGAGCTATATCCTTTAAAGCTTCATGTATCCAACACATACAATCCAAATCAAAGCTTGAAAAAAAATCTAATTACATCTTTTCAATAGTCTGATCGTAGCACCAAGAGATTCCTTATTCACATTCACCACAAAGCTTTTATGTTCTACACTTATCTGAGAACCATGTGATATATGTCCCCCTCAAACTTTAAGGATGATGACTTGCCACTTGACTTACAAAGTCAAACATAACGAGAAATATGTGGGTTTCGATAGATCCTAAACAGGTTTGTGGCAAATCACGGCGAACCGTGATGGGAGTATCAGGGAAAAACATGCTTAAAGATGGCTACTTTAAACAATATAATAAGTAATGTTTAAAAAGGCGAAAGGCGAGGCGTTTTAGTCGCGGAGAGGCGAGGTGCAAGCCTCGAGGCGTTTGAGGCGTAAGCCTCACCGAAAAGAAAAAAAAAAGCAAAATATTATTAAAAAAATACTAATAAAACCATAAAAATAAAATAACAAAGAAATATAAAATAAAATTACAAAAAAAAAACATCCTTGAGAACTTTCTCACATAGTTTGACATTTTTTTGTTCCCTCGAGATAACTTTAAAAAAAAAAGTAATTTGAGAAAATCAATTTTAACATATTGGTTATTTTACAATATGACAATAAATTAATCAATGCAAAATCATATTAGCAAAATCATTTTTTTAGCTTCATTCACATATTGGTTATTTTATAATATGACAGTAAATTAATCAATGCAACTTAACAAGCAAATTTATTAAAAAACATTGATTTTCAAGCTAAGATTAAAAAAACAGCAATTTTATTAAAAAAATAATAAAACATATCAACCTAAGTTTATTAAAAAAAACAGCAACCTTTAAAATATATTAATAAGATAATTTGAATCAACCAAAACAAACCCTAGATGATTCTTTAAATATTTTTAACTTTTGTGTGGAAAAAAAAGCTGAAATAATTTTATTGTGCTTCTTTTTTTCTTTAAACACATTTGGTTCAAGCCCAACAAAACAAATGCAAATCATTGTCAACTCTGACATAGTAGCAACAGAGAATCACAAACAGGAAATTGTAATACCTGTATCAGATCTTCATCCACAGATTCTTTATTTCCATAAACTGATTCTAAAATGTTCCTAAGATTATCTCTGCATCATACTCAAACATTAACATATCACATATTAGCCCTCATATACTATAATCAAAGTAAACACCAACTGAATAAAGTACCTTTGTTTGGCACGTTCAAATATGAATGAAGCAATCACCCTTTGTTTCAATAGGAAGTCAATTAACCAAAGCAAAGGTAACAAAAGCTTGATTCGCCAATCGTCAACAATTGCCTTATTGTTCATGCCACCGGCACAGTTTAACAGAACAAGACCTCGAACCTGGGAACTTGTAGATTCTGGTTAAAGAAACAAGATAAATAAGGGATAATTAACGTTTAATCCTTAAATAATTATTTAAGTTAATGTTTAATTCTCCTAATTTTCAAAAAATAACAAAATGCCCAAAATTTATATTAGCTGTTCAAACTTAACTAGCTGACAGGACCGGCGATGACATAACAGCGCCACATCTCTGCTGAAATTTTTCGTAAAGGTCTTTGGAAAATGATGACATGGCACTGCCACGTCATCGCCGGTGCTAACGTTGGAGCCAGTCCAATGTATACAGCTAATATCACTATTTTTTTGCTAATGTCACTATAAGGAACGAAAATAATTTTGAAAATATGTTGGACAAATATTATTTTCAAAAAGAAATAATGTGCTTGTTGTCAAATGCCCATTAAATAATGACGGAACAAAAGGGTCATAATGAATGCTTTACAAACAATACAAAGTTATTTAGCCACAAGGCTTCGAACATGCCTGCGGTAGCAATTACACAAGCAAGACTTCCAACAGAATTCCCTATTAGCACCGTAGGCCTTTGAACAATTTCATCCACGAAATTCAATATCAACTGTGCACAACAAAATTAACAAATCAGTGTGTAATAATGTCTGACTCACAATGCAAAAAAAATGGATCACACAAACATAAAAAGATTTTCAAACAACTTACTTCAGCCCATCCTTCCATGGTATATGCAAAACCTACAGGCTTTTCGGAAGCACCAAAACCAAGAAGGTCGATGGCATAAACAGTGTGACTTTGAGCCAATGCCACGAAATTCCTGAGAGGACCTCAATGTTTTAGAAGATATACTTGAGCAGTTCGTTAAACACTGAGTTGTCATCCACTCATATTATGAGCATTAGGCGACTACATTGCTCTAATTCAAGGAAATGAACATGTGAGTGACGAAAAATGGCACAATTAAATCTACATATTAAACCAGAATAATTTGTATGGAAAAGAAGGATGGCATCAATGCTAAGTTGCTAATTGATTATATAAATATGTATATTCAGTGTCCGAACTTGTAATAAACACAAACAAATGTTGTATAGGCTATCTGGCTATTAAAGTATATATTCAGTTTCCATATTTGCTATAAACAAATGCAAACACACACAAACGCACATGTTGTATAGGCTACGAATGATCGAATAGGATTGTTAAACCATCAATTGTTATGATGTTGGACAGGTGCGGATCTAACTATTGTATTAGCTTTACTATCAAACTAAAGTAGAAAGTAAAAGGTTCAGAAGTGGCGTTGTAGATGACGGATATATAATGGGCTATGGTGTGTAAGATTGTCAAAGTTTAAGTTAAAAGGTTGGGAAAGAGTATTAGGATATTTATGGCAAAGCGTTGGAATCAAATTCAAAATTTGATTTGTAAAGTTTCACAAGGGAAACCATTTCAAGGATGACATAAGGTAGGTGGGGTTGTAGGAATGAAGAGGACAGGGCTGTAGGAATGAAGAGGACAAATAAAATATCATTCTAGGAATCTCACTTAGGATCTATTAGGCTTCATGCCATTAGTATAAGCATTGGATCATCCAATATTTCCTATCAATCTAGAACTAGTTTAAATGGAAGAACTAGAGTTTTAAGGTAGAAAACTTCTTAGGATACAAAATACCAGTGTACTTCTTCAAAGGGTACAAAATTCAATCATTTAAGGTAGAAGATTTGGCAATGATGTTCTAAAAAAGGAAAAACCTGGTTCATATTCAATTTTTTATGATTCTAGTTTTTTTTGTGCATCTCTGTTGTAGGAAAGTAGTAGGGTGGGGTTCTCAAGAGCCAAGATGTAACCTGTTATGTAGAACATAAACCGAAATGTTGTAAAGAATACAAGAGTAATGAAATGGAGGGCGAGAGAACAAGCACTTCTTTCACGGGGTAGATAAGGATGCAGCCTTAACACGTTTTTCATCGTGGTGCGTTCTATCCTTGTAAGGAGTTGATGGTGATGGGGCTTTTATGGTGGGGAGTTTAAGAGATGTTTTGATAGTTAGTGGTGGTCAAAGTGGGAAATCTTCCAAATTCATATCTACCCCCAACCCCAACCCCTTTCGCCACACACACCATAAGTGACGGGTGAACTTTTGTTTATAGGTGTGTGGGTTTTGAATTGGGTTGTTGATCTTAGTTGATGAATAGGATATGGACAATGTCTTGCATAAAATGTCAGTGATGGACTTTAATGAGAAGTGATACTCTATCATTGAAGCACTTGAGCGAGGGATGGTTTGTGGGTTGATATGAATAAAATGTGTTTGGTACTGCTACATTCTCTCATTTTAGTATTGAGGGATAATGACAGTTTAACTGGGGTAGGATCGATATATTGGTGGTTATATCAAGAAGGTGTTTTCTGGGGTATTGGTAATGACTTATCGATGGCCTTTCGAAGGGTGAATTGTGTCCTTCTGTGAAATTGTCGTTGGCTAAATGGGAGCCCAACGAACCCTTTTCCTTTCTCCTCCAACCCACATACCCTATCCTAGTCCCGAGTCCCTTGTGTTCCGTTTGACTCAAGTCATTCAAGCGTATGGAGCCAGAAGTTCCAAAAGAAAGAGAAATACATACGTAATGCTGATGTGGGCCGATAGAGGTAAATGGGACTGTTGTGGATAGAGGAAAATGGTATGTGAGACTAGTGGATCGGCTGGGGCTTGGAGTTGGACATAAGTGGACCGGCTAGTGGGGGGTCGATTGCTGTTGTTCAGTGACTTGCAAATGGCCCCCATCATCATGAGGCATCCTCGGTAACAACATATATAAAGTTTGAGCATTGGGTTTCCTCTTATAAAGACGAAAGAAATTATGTTATTTGATTCCAAAGGCGCGATACAAGGTGTGATACAAATCTTATTCAATGAAAGGTTGTACAAGTGGGGGAAAAAATCTTAAAAGGAGGTTTCCTCCTCCAAATATCTTACCAAAACCATATAGAAGCCCCATTCCTAAATTCCAACGACACGCCCTTTAGAAAGGATTAAATACCTTGAGGTTTGAACTTCCAAGGACTTCTATAAAGAATACGTCTCAACCATTTTGGAGTCCCACCCGTTATTATCCTCATGCTTATGTATAAAAAGAAACTGTCGCTCCACGCTAGATAACGCTTCAAAATTTGTATCTTCCAACTTTCATTTTCTTATTTCGCCCAAAGAATACTTTTCCAAGACAAATTTTGATTGGTGTCACATTCTTTTCCATATATTTACACAATGACAATCAAACACACAATAGATGAAATTTTAGCTTGGATTCTTTTTCATTTTCTATTTAACTCATCCTAAGGGCAAGTCTTGGCTGAATGTTTAATGTTAAATCTTAATTTTACTAATGAAGTTTTTTTCTAGTTATACGCTTGCTATTTTTACTAATTAACACTTAAATATAACAGTTTAATAAGTAGATAATAATGGTAAAAATGGCCATATCAAAACTAAATAAGTTCAAAGAAACAAAATATATACACACACAAAACAAGCATTGAATTATTAGCATCCAAAATTCAGCTAAAACAGGGGACTTTGTCAATTTAGTCCTTGATCAATAAAATCTCCTGGCTCTAGGCTGCCAGTAACATTTTTTTTTCAGCACTAAGGTCCCTCATGTATACTTTATATGTTAATGTATACACAAACTACGTGTACAATTTTTTTTGATGAGTAAGCAAGGTTTATTAAAAGAAGTCATCTAAGGGGACGGAAACCCATATACAAGAGATATACAAAGATCTACTTGTGACCGCAGACAAAAAATTGGGATCAGTATACAAAAGACCCCGTTCTTGCTCCCCTTCCACCACAAACAGTCCCCCCTCCCTCCCCTCTAGAGATAAGCACCTCCCACCCAACCAATCAAACATATCATCTGCCTCCTCCAATTCCCAATTCCCAAGCCTCCTTCTAAACCTAGGATTCCACCCCCACTTGTCCAACCCCCCCCCCCCCCCCCCCCACCACCCACCCGCACACACACACACACACGTGTCTAGTCATCGATCCCTCCCTATCGCTTGCTATTAGGAATAACCCTGGATACATATCCTCCAATGATCAACCCCCCCTCTCCAAAGCCTGACCATCTCCCCATTCCCCGTACGCAAGGAGGTGAGACTGAGGAATTCCCCTCACCCCACCCCCCGGTATGTGCTTCCAACCCCACCTCATGGGGGAATCTCCCATAACCTGATCCCCACCCGTTGTGACCTAACCCAAACCTAGCGACCACGACTTTTCTCCATAATTTGTCTTCCTCATTCGAGAACCTCCATAACCACTTCCCCAAAAGTGCTTTATTGAAAGAAGCCAAATTTCTCCTTCCCTCAACGGTTTACACACCTCCTCCCAACTCACCAAGTTGTTCCCACGCCACAAAAAGTCCCTCATTAACTTATCCAGTATCTCACAAAAGGCATAGGTGGATCTAGTGGGCCAGGGATTTTTTTACCCTTAAAATTTATGATATTTTCAAAAAAAATTATATACACACATTTGGCCCCCACAAAAATAATTATATATACATTCCCCCCCCCCCCCAACCCTAATTTATGGATCATCCACTGCACGAACAGATGCTTGTAACAGAATTATGGACAAGTAATAAGCCGGTAAATTGTAAAGGTTACTCTTAATTAATATCAGTCCCCTTTAAACAAATAACATGTCTTCCATCCCATCAACCTCCTCTCCACCCTCTCAATAATCGGATCCCAAATGGCTGGCCTTAGCTTTGAATGAGGCGCCCAACGGAAGTCCCAAATAAGTAAACAGAAGGGAACCCACTTTACATCCAGTTACCTCGGCCAGAGCATAGACACCCTCTGCCCCCTACCGGAATCATCTTACATTTGCCCATATTGATATGCAATCCTGAAACTGACTCGAAACACATCAAAACGAACTTGAGATATCTCACTTGATCCTCCCCTGCTCCGTAAAAAATGAGAGTGTCATCGACAAATAAAAGATGAGAAATACCACATCCAGAGCCTCTCTGTCCTCCACCCCAAAACTACTCAATCTACTCCCCCCACGGCCCTTGCTAAAAGCCTACTCAACCCCTCCATCACCAGAAGAAAAACAAAAGGCGATAGTGCATCTCCGTCTCGTGACCCTCTTGAACTTTGAAAGAATCTCTCTAGTGATCCATTCATCAATATCAAAGACTTGACAATGATAATGCAGCACTCCATCCACAAATGTCACCGTTGATCGAACCCCATTCTCGTAAGCATATAGAACAAAAAATGTCAATTCACATGGTCTTAAGCCTTCTCGATATCAAATTTACACACAAGACCGGCACCCCACTTCTCAATCTCACTTCCACACATTGTTGCATCCAAAATTTGCCACCCAACCCCCCACCCCCCAAAAAAAAAAAAAATTGCCATCCAAAATTTACAGAAAATCATCGTGTATCTATCTACCCTGGCACCTTATCTCCCCTCATAGACTTCAATGCTCAAACCACTTTTTCCTTCGAAAAAGGTCTCTCCAAGTCCTCACTACTCACTCTCTCGAGATAGCCCCAAACTCAAACCCCCATCCTCTGAGACCAACAATTCATAAAAATTCTTTATCGCCGGTCTCATATCATCTCATCATCATTTGTATGCCGATGCCGTCCACCACTACATTCCCTATATGATTGAATCTGCAATGCGAATTGGCAACCCTGTGAAAGAACCTGGTATTCTTGTCCCTTTCGTTCAACCACAACACTCGGGATATTTGTCTCCAATAGATCTCCTTAATCATCTTTCTCCCCACTTCCCCTTTTCTCACCTCTCTCGTCAACCATTCATCCCCAATCAGTGCACCCTCCCCCTCCTTAACATCAAGCTCCTCTCTCCTCAACCGCTCAGATCACACTAAAAAAATTTACCTATCCTGTCCTAAACCCCCAAGAAAACTTATTGGGAGTAAATACAAAGAAACTCTAAAAATGTAATGCAACGTGCATAAAGAGATTATATAAAAAGTTGCACAAAATGATGTGAAATTGCAATAAAGTATTGTACATTACTCACTTTGTGACAATATGCAACATTTTATTACATTACCACACTAGCCTATGTCATTTTATTGAATACTTTTCTTTGTGCACATGACATTTCCTTAAAAAAATGGTGTATTTGTACATTACTCACTTTGTGACAATATACAACACTTTATTACATTACCACATTAGCATGCGTCATTTTATTGAGTACTTTTCTTTGTGCATATAACATTTCCTTAAAAAAATGGTCTCTAACACCTTAAAAAGTATGAAAACATGCAAAATTAGAATAAAGGGTAAATTGCAAAATTAACCATGAAGTTTTGGATCATTTTCAATTTTAGACCCAGTATTTTAAAAGTTACAATGCTAACCCTGATGTTTCAACCCCCCATCACATCACATAAGGAGTGTTAACACAATGGTTTTTCATTAACATAATAAGATTCCATGAATGTTCAAAATATTAGGTTCCAAATTAAAAATTACCCCGGCCTTCATGGTCAAATTTGCATTCTACGCAAGTTAATGAATAAACAATTAAAAGGATCTCACATCATATATGGGTCAGGCACTTTGGGACCCATACATGTGGCATTAGTAGTGTTATTAATGGACACTTGAGTGACAAGTGTCATGTGTTCCCAAATCGTAATCCATGTCTCCCTATCATTACCCAACATGATACGTACCCCAAAATTCATCAAGTGATTGTACTTGTATTCGTCTCACCATAATGTACAAACATTTAATGCACTTTGGTGATGTTTAGTGATATGTTTGGAGATAGGCATGTTAATGCGTCGGGACTGAGCCCGAACCCGACTCGGACCCGACCTATTAAACCCGGGTCTGGGCACTTTTATAAAATCCAATTACCCGATTACCCGCTAATTAAATGGATTGGATATGGATATAGGTACACTTGATCCGTCAAGGACCCGATAGAGAGAGAGAGAGAGAGAGAGAGCATATCTCATACATACACAATATTAGGTCCCAGTATGCAGACAATTATTTTAAAATAGTAAAAAAAAGAAAAATGGGGCTGATTTTAATATTTTCTTGCCATTTTAAATATCATAAAAAAATCAGTCCAAAAATATTTTTTTAACCAAAATGGCTCGCACGAGGGTATACACAGTGGGGTATGCATGAGAACCTCTCTCTCTATCTATATATACGGAGCCGATCAGGAGCGGACTCAAAGAACGGGTCTACTAACGGACCACCCCCAAACGACGTAGTTTTGGGGGTGAAATTACAAGAAAACCCTCACTTCACCCGGTTTTTATGTAATTTCACCCCCAAAACTACGTCGTTTGGGGGGTGGTGAGTTAGTAGACCCGTTGTTTAGGTCCACTCCTGATCGGCTCTGTATATATATATATATATATATATATATATATATATATATATATATATATATATATATATATATATATTGTCAGAATTGTTTAGTTACGAATTAGTTAGTTGCGTTAGTTTTGTTGGTTAGATGCAGTTGACAGCTTTACAGTTAGTTAGAGATATTTTAGTTGTAAGTAATTGTTCCTATAAAGGGAAGTAAACAGATTGTATTCAGAACGTTGACGTTGATAAATGAAAGATATTAAATTCTTTTTCTCGTCTAATTCTATTCTTCTTCTCTCTATTCTCAAATTCTACTCTTAATCTCCATTTCTATTCTGAAATTCTATCACTCAAACCTAGGGTTTGACATATATACATATTTGGGGCAAAACATGAAATATAAGCAATTTTTTGTTTTAATTGGATTTTTTGGTTCATTTTTCAGTTCTAGCTATTTGAGTATTTGGGTCGGGTTCTCGGCCCTTGACGGGTCCGGATCTAGACAGATTTATTGAGACCCAACGGGTAAATTGATAAGACCCGACACGCTAAAAATGCCCGTGTCGGGTATGGATATAAGTAGACCCGACCCGTTTACATACCTATTTAAAGATGTAGCATTATTCATCATTAGCCAATAAGATAATAAGAGATTATATATGGGATTATCTAATTACCTGCGCCAATGAGCAACTGAGGCACCAAACCCATGAACAAGCAGCAAAGGAGGGTTACAATTAGCATCCTGACCCTCACCCTTATAAACAAAGTAATTAATTGTGTAGCCTTTCCATTTCCATTTTTGACACCCATCTTTTATCTCCAACAAATTCAACTCTTTTACTTGTAGTGTGGTAGATACAGCTGAGTTGCATACCACCACCGCCCTTCTTTTAACGCCATTTGAGCGTTTCTTCTGCAGTAACAGTGATGGTGAAATATGGGTGTGGGTGTGGGTGTGGGTGTGGGTGGGGAAAATGGAAGCATGTAATGATGGTAGTGATTGGAAGTGATATAGTGGAGCATTTAGTACCACGCCCATTAATGTGTTCTGTGTATAGATAAGAGAGATGAAAAGGGAAGGGCCACATATGTATATAAATGAACTTCTTGTTATTTAGGATTTGATCCATAAAAGATTTAAGAAGCCTCTTGGCCACTGAAATAAGGCGGTCACTCGGACGATCTTAGGGGTGGATCGGGTTCGGTTTTCAGTTCGATCTTTGAAACTGTTAAAATAATGCTTGACCAGCAGAAGCCACAAACCGCGAATGTAGATTAGTCGAGGTGCGCCTAAAGCTGGTCCGGACACCACGTGGTATGGTACCAAAAAAAATCCATAAAAGATTCTATATGACTATTCAAACTTATTTTGTCACCGATGTACCACACCCATTAGGATTTGGTCAGGGTCGGTCCGAACTATTTTATCTATGCTCAAGCTCGAATTTGCTCCGAACTAATTTTTTTCACCTGATTTTGAACTCAGCTCATAAATATTACGAGCTTGGGGGCCGATTTCGGACAGGCGTGATTTTAATTTTTTTAAACAGTTTCATGTAATTTCATCAAAAAAATCATCCCCAAAGTAAGTAAAATGTAAAATTGATAAATATGTGCATTCTAAGTCGTTGGAAACTTTTAATGATCATTTCACCTACTTTTCGAATAAATTTTTTAATGAAATTATTTGCAGGTGGTCTTCTTGTTGTGAAGATCATTTCCACCAAATTTGGTTGAAAAAATCTTTTTTTTTTAATATTTTAAATAATTAGTCTATTTTTTCCCTTTCGTCCGCTTTAAATCCTCTTTATGTGTGTGTGTGTGTGTGTGTGTGTGTATACACACACACACACACACACACACACACACATATATATATATATATATATATATATATATATATATATATATATATATATATATATATATATATATATATATATATATATATATATATATATATATATTAGGGATGTTCAGAAATCGATCGAACTGCGCCGAGCCGAATCGCCTTATTTTTGTCGGGTTTTTAATAATCGGTTCGTTCCCGTTTTTTTTTTTAAACCGACTAAGTCAGTCCGGTCCTCGGATTTGGGCTTGATAGGGTCGCTCTGGACCGACCCGGACCGATAGGAATAATACATATATATATATATATATATATATATATATTTTATTTAATATTTTATGTGTGTTACTTTTGCTGCTACTAGCGTGGTGTCAAATAAATAAACGTTGGAGGTTAAAATAGTCAAAATGGTAAAGTATCTGGTAAAGTATCTAACTAAACAAAACCCTACCATACCAAGATCAGCGGTTCTTATTATTCTTTCTCACACAAGCCATCCAAAACCAAAAAAAAAAAAAAACTCTCTCACCCAACCCAACCAAGATCAGCCGCCCCCCAACCCCTTTCTCTTATCCGACTGCCGACGCTCTGCCTTGCCGACTCTTATTAGCCTTGCCGACGCTCAACCAAGATTTCCAATCAAGTATTTTTGTAGTCGTCGAACAGATTTTATCATTTGTTTGTTTTGAACGAACAGATTTGTTTTTTGATCATTTGTTTTGAATCAGATCAGTTGTTTTTTTTATCATTTGCTGAACACCCTTATATATTGATGGCTTGATGTTTGAATCAGATCTGATCATCTGCAATATTTTTTTTATTCGTTTTTTAAACCTGATTTGCTATATTTATACAATTTTGTGCTTTGTTGTTTGTTGTTGTCTTGTAGATGGCTGGAAACGAAGCTAACATAGATGGTGGTGATGGTGGTCTTCCTCCTACTCATGGCATTATTAAGGGTACACATCCATCTCCTGCAAAACCAAAGGTAAAACCTTCAAAATGAAAATCAAAAGCATGGAACCATTTCACTGAAATAGAAGGGGCTGATCGGAGAAAACGTAGGGCAAAATGTAACTACTGTTCTGCAACCTATGCTTGTGATCCTAAGAATAATGGAACAAAAAATATGTTAGCTCATATAGAAACTAAATGTAAGAAATTTCCCGATAGGGTTGAAGATTCGAAGCAAAAACATTTGTCTTTTGAAATAAAAAAAGAAGATAGGGAAAGTGCAAATCTTATTGTTGTCACTTTTAGTGTAGAAGTATGTCGGCAAGCTCTTGCAAAAATGTTAATTATTGATGAATTGCCTTTTCGTTTTGTTGAGGGTGAGGGGTTTCGATAATTTATACGAGTTGTTCAATTCAAATTTGTGAAGATTTCGGGTCGTATTACACTTGCGAGAGATTGCTTGACTATATCACTACACCAAATCTGCCGAATTGTCACGGTCATTGACCTTGACAAGTTCAACTTGTCAAGGTCAATGACCGTGACAATTTCTGGGGTAATCTTTTTTTGTCACGGTCATTGACCGTGACATGTTCATTAGAATTATCATGGTCGTGTCACGGGCCTTGATCGCGACAAGTTTTGTCACGGTCAAGGACTGTGACAAGCCCGTGACATTCTTTAAAAAATTATCACGGTCATTGACCGTGACAGGTCCGTGACAACTTTCTTTGTTATGGACTTGTTACGGTCAATGACCGTGACAATTCTGGGCAGAATTGAAAAAAAATATGTCGGGCAGTATGGCCACTGCCACTGCCCAGTAGTATATTTGTACCTGTTATAGCAACATTGTACGTAAGTGGTAATAAGTCGAAGGTTGAGAAGTATTTGGTAGAGGGTAATGAAGATGTCATTAATACTAATTTTAATGTCCTAGGGTGGTGAAAAAATACTTCGTTTAGATATCGATTATTGTCTCATGTAGCACGGGATGTATTGATAATTCCCGTGTCTACCATGGCTTCGGAGCCTGCATTTAGCACGGGGGGAATATACTTGACTTGTTTCGTAGCTCTCTCTCTCCGAACACGGTAGAGGCTCTTGTTTGCACTAATAATTGGCTTAAATATTCATCAACTTCGATTAGCCTTTTTTATTTGCCATGGATGAGGTGGAACAACTTGAACAATTAGATGAAAGTAATTGTCTTTTTAAATAATTGATTATCAATTTATTATTTAATCGAATTTTATTGTAACTAATTTTATTACTCTTTATTCTCAGAATTGTTAGGAGCTTCATCAACAATTATGGATTGAAATCAATCATGTAAGTATGAATTTTTTTAGGAATGTATTGACCATTTTAAGGTTACTTTTATTATTTAGTATGTGGATTGACATTTAGCAGGTCGATTATTTGCAGGAATTTAAGGCTATCTATTTAGAGGGTGTGCTTTCTGAAAAGCATCACGTACACGTTCCCAAGCAGACGGGAATGCATGTGCCTGAACTGGCGCGACTATCGGCGCCTGAGGTGGTGCCTGCTGAACTACTGCTAGTGCGGCATTTACTGCCTGGGCCACAATGGCTGCAACCTCGGCGGCATTCATCGTGCCCTGAACTGGTGCGGGCTGTGGTTCTGGCGTTGCATTCCTGGGAACCCGTTGTGCACGTCGTGGAGGCATATGAAATAAGAATGAAGTTTATAAGTTCGCAGTTATAAACTTAAAATAGCTGAAGAACGTAGCATATACAAAAGAATACAACAGTCCTAAAATATAGGGCTCTACATCAAAGAAAGCTCAGCGGAAACAAAATAAGTCGTTCAGATCCTAAAGGACACTAGAACCTGATGCTCTGATACCACCTGTGACACCCCGACTAATTAAATACCGGGTAGCTACTCCTTTATTAAATTAATACAAAATGTCAAGTTGGTTCAGTTAATAGCATCACTGTCGAAAACATTTTAAAGATTACTAACCACCTAGTATTTCAAAAGTAAGTTGCCAAATTTTAAGTTAAGTCTGATTAACATGCAGTAAAAGAATAACAACCATTCACCATAATGAAGTAATGAATAACCAACAACGTAAATATAAGTCCGGAGGAAAACTCCTCACAACAATCCCACAACTGAAAATAATATGACAAGTCTGCATCTTGAATAATTACATGCCCAAAATCTGAATAACTGAAATAAATGAAAAGTCTCTAAAAGAAATGGGCGACATGCCCTACAACTGATAACTGATAAATATCGAGTCAAGATAGATGAAGCGTCTACAAGCAAAGTCCTGTAGCTTCCACAAACAGCTACAGCTCGTCACCTGAATGAGTATCCTAAGCATGGTGTCCTTGTGGCTGGGCACCTAAAATGGTTTTTACAAAAATAGATTTGAAAGCAAATGGGTCAGAGCCCGAAAGTGGAAATCATTTTAAAGACAGCAAGTGTTTTAATAACATTAAAACATTAAATGCAAAATACATGTTAGGACGTGCACTCACATGAAATTCTCACCTCTCGACTACATGTGCACTCCTAACGTACCGTACCCATCTAAATGACATACATCTCTAACCAAATCGTAATAAGTTCTACCCCTTACTACTAGATCCCCATATCACATTCTAGCGTTATCAATTTAAATAGAGGGCTTTACTTAAAACTCAGATTTTCAATTAGTAAAACAATTCACTATCGGTTAACACGTTATGTTTTCTCAAAACGTTTCCATATTTATACTCACAATAATAACTTGAAAGTTCACATTAATTAAGTGTATATTATTCGCGTCATAAATATACAGTACAAGAACCCCGAGACTAGCTGCGGTGCACACATACTCTGCTATCCATCCCGGTACATCACGTACATAAGGATCACGTATTCCGAATCTCTCAGGAATCGTTCTCAGATAACAACATCACAAATAATGGAGGCGAACACAGTCACATCACATGGGTCACGCACATACCTACGCTCCCACGATCAGTAGACTTATTAACATCCCAATAAGTCCTTCTCTGACCTATGTTCATCGAGGTAACCAGTCTAAATCCGGGCAACACAAGGATTAGAGGGCCCTAAGCGAACACAAACCTTCCGTGATAGCAAGTATGGTAGGTATGTCATACACATAAAATTAATACATATACTAAGTATTCACACATCTTAGTAATCACCATAATATATTGGTGGTACACTTCTCATTCTCGTACTGACATATAATACTACACAATTTATATGTTCCCGATTAATATAAAATTTTTGGCCGTCAATAGTTCTCACATCGTAATAGACACTCACGTCTTACTTCATTTTTACCCTTAGGTTCAAACTACACTTCTAGGTTTGATTCCTCATTATGTCCCAAACATCCCAAATATATCAATTAATTCTCAAGGGAAGGTTATCTCTACATATACACAAGGTTACGGAACACTCGGGACCAAAACAGGCTAAAAAGCCTAAACTGTCAACTCGTTCGAAGTCTCGTTCGAACGAGGCTGTTCGAACGAGAGTTCGTTCGAACGAACTGGGATATCTAACGAGGTCTCGTTCGAACGAGACTATCGAACGAACTTCACCCTCGTTAGAAGTCAAAGGTCAACTCGTTAGAAGCTCGTTCGAACGACCTGGGCAGGTCTTCTAACGAGTGGCCAGTTTCGAGCCCAGAAATCCTTATTTCGTTTTTTCCCAATTTTCTTCACTCCTAATCCCACATAATAATCGACCCAACATCATTTTAAGGTTCATAACTCATACTAAACACTCATAGGTCATAATCAAACGTTTGTATAGGGCTAACTCATCTTAAACATCATCAAATCTTCAAATCTCTTCATTTATCCCCAAATTATATGAACATGAACCCTAACATTTATAAATCATCTTTGAACCTACTAAAATCCGTTTTTGTTTCATCCAAGATATTATTAACATCAGAATAATCGCCTACATATAATTCTACATGCAAATCCTCATCAATATGTAAGATTCTATTTCCAATTTAATGGGTTTTTCATTAACTCCCAAGAACAATTAAATTTTTATCAATTCCTACACATGGAAGAAGCATTCTCTGAAATTAATTGGAATTAAACACTTGCCTTAAGGGTAACTCTGGATTTGATGACGAATCTGATGAATGGTTCTCTCTCTCCTCTGCAGAATTCCTCCTCTCTCTCTCTCTCTCCAAGCTTTCTTCTCAAGGTGTTAATGGAGGTGAGGTTGGTTTTGCCAAGTAATAAAGTTTCTAACTTCTCCCGTAGCCCACTACCTAAATTGGGGTTGGAAATGGCTTAGTGGGTTAATACTAAGTCAGATTTTTAACTCTAATTTTCGTGGGTTTTAATTACCCAATTTCCGAAATTACCAAAATGCCCTTATAAGTTACCGGTATGGCCCAATAATGCCCCGGGACCCAAACTTAACCCCCGGCTAGTGTTTTTTTGACTATTTCGACCTTTCCGGACGCGTTGGCGCACTCAAAATGACCATACGGTTAATAGAACTAAAATTCACTTTTTAATTCAAATAATTATATTCCGGACGGGACTGTCACACTCGTCTCAACAAAATTTCCAAATTGCCGTATTTCAATCTCATGACAAATTTCATACTTCAATATTCATATATAATCATATCTGCACATTATATTCAAATACCAACTCGCATCTCGCTAGTATAATCCGGATTAATTTCCAATTAATACGCATTTAATTCAATTAATCCCATAAATAAATATCACAAAAATACGGGGTATTACATACTTCCCCCCTAATAATTGAATTTCGTCCCGAAATTCGGAACTAGAAAGTACCTGGTAAGAACAACTCTGGATAATGTTCGTGCATCTCATCCTCGCGCTTTCATGTGGACTCCTCGACATTATGATGTCGCCACTGAACACGCACTAACGGAACTATCTTTGACCGCAGTTTCCGCTCACTTCGGTCCAAAATAGCAATCGGTCCCTCCTCGTAGGAGCTATCAGGTTGGAGATCGATGTCCTCCAAAGCAATATGAGAATGAGCCAAATCGTCTCTAAGGTATTTCCTTAGCGAGGAAATATGAAACACATCGTGAATCCGATTCAAATGCTCCGGTAACCCAAGTCTATATGCAACCGGTCCAATCCGCTCAATAATAGGAAATGGCCCCACATATCTCGGTGCCAACTTCCCTTTCTTCTCGAAATGCATAATCCCCTTCATAGGAGATACTCTGAGCAAAACCTGGTCCCCCACTTGGAACTCCCTGAAGAACCTCTTCGCATCAGCATAGCTCTTCTGCCGATCCTGAGCTACCCGAATGCGACTCCGAATCAATTCTATCCTTGCCGAAGTATCCTGAATCACCCCCGGCCCAAGTAGTTTGTTGTCCCCCACCTCCAACCAACATGCTGGGGAACGACAAGGTCTACCGTACAACGCCTCAAATGGAGCCATGCCAATAGTGAACTGGTAGGAGTTGTTGTAAGCAAACTCCACCAGTGGAAGATACTGCTCCCATCCACCCCCGAAGTCAATGATGCACATACGTAGCATGTCCTCCAACATCTGGTTTGTACGCTCCGTTTGCCCGTCGGTCTGCGGGTGGTACGCCGTACTCAGCCGCAATTCCGTGCCCATGGCCTCCTGAAAACTCTCCCAAAACCGTGAAACAAATATATTGTCTCTGTCAGACACGATATTCAGGGGCACACCGTGAAGTCTCACTATCTCTGCAATAAAAAGCTGGGCATACTGTCCCGTAATATAGTCAGTCTTTACGGGTAGAAAATGAGCGACTTTGGTCAACCTGTCCACAATTACCCAAATGGAGTCGTGACCTCTCTGTGACGTAGGCAACCCTGTGATAAAGTCCATGGATATGCTCTCCCACATCCACATCGGGACCTCCAACGGCTGTAGCAGTCCTGCCGGTCTCTGATGATCCACTTTTACTAGCTGACAAGTGGCGCATTTTGAAACAAACTCGGCAATATCTCTCTTCATCCCGCTCCACCAATACTGACGTCTCATGTCTTGGTACATTTTGTCCCCACCGGGATGTACCGCGAACCGTGATTCGTGCGACTCGGCCATCACCTCGTGCCGCAATTCCTCTCCTTCCGGAACTACCAATCTCCCATTGAAGCGTAATCCCCCGTCTGAACTAACGGTATAGGACTCGGCTCCCTCTGCTAATAATCGAACTATCTGCTCCTGACAGAATGAGTCATTTGCCTGTGCCCTTACTACCTTCGTGACAATCTGCGGTGTAACGATCATCACAGACATGAACGATCGGGCCACTGCATCCTGGTGTCCCAATTCCTTCCACTTGGCCTTCCACACCTCTGCCACTTCATCTGTTGGCCTACGGTTCAACGCATCTGCTACCACGTTAGCCTTCCCCGGGTGATACTGGATATCAAACTGATAGTCCTTCACAAACTCAAGCCACCTTCGCTGCCGCATATTCAACTCCTTTTGCATGAATAGGTATTGTAGGGACTTGTGGTCCGTGAACAATCGAAACTTCTCCCCCAACAAATAATGTCTCCAAATCCGTAGGGCAAATACTACCGCCGCCAACTCCAAGTCATGAGTGGGGTAATTCTTCTCATGAGTCTTAAGCTTACGGGAAGCATAAGCTATGGCCCGACTCTCCTGCTGCAATACACCTCCAAGTCCTTGTAAGGACGCATCGGTGTAAACTAGATACTCAACTCTCGGTTTCGGCAATGCTAACACAGGTGCTGAGGTCAACTTATCCTTCAACTCATCAAATGCCAACTGACAGGCATCACTCCAGATGAATGGCACACCCTTACGAGTCAGATGTGTCAAAGGACCCGCGATCTTCGAAAATCCCCGAATAAACCTCCTGTAGTATCCTGCTAGGCCCAAGAAACTACGGATCTCTGTCGGTGTCGTGGGCTGTCCCCACTCCCTCACCGAGGATACTTTTCCCGGATCAACAGATAGTCCCCGATCTGAAATAATATGTCCCAAAAACTGGACCTCCTTCAGCCAAAACCCGCATTTCTCATATTTTGCATACAACTCGTTTTGACGTAGCGTCTGCAAAACTTGCCTCAAATGCTCAGCGTGCTCCTCCTCTGTCTGGGAGTAAACCAGAATATCATCAATGAAGACAATGACAAAATGATCTAGGAAATCCCTGAACACCCTATTCATCAAGTCCATAAACACGGCTGGAGCATTGCTCAAACCAAAAGGCATAACCCGAAACTCGTAAGAACCATATCTCGATAAGAACGCAGTCTTCGAGACGTCCTCCTCCCTGATACGCAACTGATGGTATCCCGATCTCAAATCAATCTTCGAGAAGAAAGAAGCTCCTCTCAACTGGTCGAATAGGTCATCGATTCGAGGCAACGGATACTTATTCCGTATCGTGACCTTGTTCAACTCTCGGTAGTCCACACACAATCTCAGCGAACCATCTCTCTTCTTCACGAACAACACAGGGGCACCCCACGGCGAAGTACTCCTCCGAATAAACCCCTGACCCAACAACTGCTCAATCTGATCCCGTAACTCCCTCATCTCAGCTGGAGCGATACGGTACGGTGCGCATGCTATAGGCCTCGTATCTGGTAATAAGTCTATGGCAAAGTCTATCTCTCGACTGGGGGGTAATCCAGGTATATCCTGAAATACATCGGCAAACTCTCTAACAACCGAAATCGAATCAAGTGGTATCACCACCTCCTTAGAGGTCTCCTCCTCTAAATAGTACAAATGAGCGGTCGAACCTCCCTCTGGGCGAGGCATCGCCACTACAAACATCTCTTGCCCCGGAATGGCAAAAATAATGCTCCCACCGAAGCAATCAATCATGGCTCTATAATCAGCGAGCCAATCCATACCGATAATCACATCGTGAACATGCATATCTAATACCAACATATCTGCAGGTAATACCAGACTACCAATCTCTACCCCTACTCCCCGGCATATAAAGAAAATAAGTGACCCACTCCCCAATGGTGAGTCTACACACGTCACTGTGCTCTCTGCTGTGGCTAACAACCCTAAGGCTTTCGCAAAATGTGTAGCTATAAAGCAATGTGTTGCCCCCGTATCAAACAAAACCCGACCCATAGTACCATGGATAGGAAACATACCCTCAATCGCGGGTGGTGCCTGCGGAGCTGCTGCCTGGTGGACGTTAAAGACACGTCCATACTGTAGCTGTCTCTGCTGCACAGGAACTGCTGGAATGGCTGGAAGAGCTGGCACCTGGGCTGGAGCTGGGAGGGCTGGTGGAAAAAGTGGCCTCTGTGGCTCATGTCGAGCACCCTGCTGCTGCTGCGGGGACCTGCCCCTATCAGGACAGTCCTGGCGTTTATGGCCAGTCTTGCCACAAACGAAACACTTCCCCGAGAAATTCCCCCCTCTCTGTCCCTGCTGCCCCCGGCCCTGGTGGCCGTTACCGTTCCTCCACTGGCCCTGCTGGTCCTGCTGAAACTGCTGTTGACCATTCTGACCCTGCTGATTCTGATGGCCGTTCGGACCCTGATGGCCCTGTCGGAAACCTCCCTGTCCGTGCCTGAAATTCCCTGACCTGAACCTCTTGTGATCCCCCTGCTGGGTACCCTGATCACCCTGTCTCTGCCCCTGAACAGATTGTGCCCCACTGGCACCATTTCCTCCAGTCCTGCCCTGATGGCTAGACTCTCCCGATCGCTTGCCCTCAGCCATGTGAAAGCGGTGATCCTGGCAATGGAGCAATGTTGCGTTAACCATATCATAATAAGTGGCTAACGAGAGGTTCCCTAACAAGTGCTGACGAATCCTCCATGTCAACCCGTCTGTGAATTTCTGTATCTTCTTTTCCTCTGTCGGTATCTCATCCGGAACAATGTTCAGAAGATCAGTGAATTCGGCCTCATACTCGGCCACAGTCTTACCCTCCTGCTTGAGGCTCATCAACTTCCTCCTCATCTCAGTGTGGACAGCTGACGGAAAGTACTTGCGGTCGAACCGCACCCAGAACTCCTGAATAGTGAGAGTGCCTCTCTCCTCCACGGTGGTAATAGACTCCCACCACTGCAGTGCAGACCCCACTAGCTTAAAGGTAGCTAGTATCTGCTTCTCAACCTCAGTGCACTCGTACATCCTCAAGTGCCGCTGAATATCCTTCCTCCACTGACTCGAAACTACAACATCGGAGCTACCAGCAAACTCCGGAGGGTGTGCTTTCTGAAAAGCATTACGTACACGTTCCCAAGCAGACGGGAATGCATGTGCCTGAACTGGCGCGACTATCGGCGCCTGAGGTGGTGCTTGCTGAACTACTGCTAGTGCGGCATTTACTGCCTGGGCCACAATGGCTGCAACCTCGGCGGCATTCATCGTGCCCTGAACTGGTGCGGGCTGTGGTTCTGGCGTTGCATTCCTGGGAACCCGTTGTGCACGTCGTGGAGGCATATGAAATAAGAATGAAGTTTATAAGTTCGCAGTTATAAACTTAAAATAGCTGAAGAACGTAGCATATACAAAAGAATACAACAGTCCTAAAATATAGGGCTCTACATCAAAGAAAGCTCAGCGGAAACAAAATAAGTCGTTCAGATCCTAAAGGACACTAGAACCTGATGCTCTGATACCACCTGTGACACCCCGACTAATTAAATACCGGGTAGCTACTCCTTTATTAAATTAATACAAAATGTCAAGTTGGTTCAGTTAATAGCATCACTGTCGAAAACATTTTAAAGATTACTAACCACCTAGTATTTCAAAAGTAAGTTGCCAAATTTTAAGTTAAGTCTGATTAACATGCAGTAAAAGAATAACAACCATTCACCATAATGAAGTAATGAATAACCAACAACGTAAATATAAGTCCGGAGGAAAACTCCTCACAACAATCCCACAACTGAAAATAATATGACAAGTCTGCATCTTGAATAATTACATGCCCAAAATCTGAATAACTGAAATAAATGAAAAGTCTCTAAAAGAAATGGGCGACATGCCCTACAACTGATAACTGATAAATATCGAGTCAAGATAGATGAAGCGTCTACAAGAAAAGTCCTGTAGCTTCCACAAACAGCTACAGCTCGTCACCTGAATGAGTATCCTAAGCATGGTGTCCTTGTGGCTGGGCACCTAAAATGGTTTTTACAAAAATAGATTTGAAAGCAAATGGGTCAGAGCCCGAAAGTGGAAATCATTTTGAAGACAGCAAGTGTTTTAATAACATTAAAACATTAAATGCAAAATACATGTTAGGACGTGCACTCACATGAAATTCTCACCTCTCGACTACATGTGCACTCCTAACGTACCGTACCCATCTAAATGACATACATCTCTAACCAAATCGTAATAAGTTCTACCCCTTACTACTAGATCCCCATATCACATTCTAGCGTTATCAATTTAAATAGAGGGCTTTACTTAAAACTCAGATTTTCAATTAGTAAAACAATTCACTATCGGTTAACACGTTATGTTTTCTCAAAACGTTTCCATATTTATACTCACAATAATAACTTGAAAGTTCCCATTAATTAAGTGTATATTATTCGCGTCATAAATATACAGTACAAGCACCCCGAGACTAGCTGCGGTGCACACATACTCTGCTATCCATCCCGTTACATCACGTACATAAGGATCACGTATTCCGAATCTCTCAGGAATCGTTCTCAGATAACAACATCACAAATAATGGAGGCGAACACAGTCACATCACATGGGTCACGCACATACCTGCGCTCCCATGATCAACAGACTTATTAACATCCCAATAAGTCCTTCTCTGACCTATGTTCATCGAGGTAACCAGTCTAAATCCGGGCAGCACAAGGATTAGAGGGCCCTAAGCGAACGCAAACCTCCCGTGATAGCAAGTATGGTAGGTATGTCATACACATAAAATTAATACATATACTAAGTATTCACACATCTTAGTAATCACCATAATATATTGGTGGTACACTTCTCATTCTCGTACCGACATATAATACTACACAATTTATATGTTCCCGGTTAATATAAAATTTTTGGCCGTCAATAGTTCTCACATCGTAATAGACACTCATGTCTTACTTTATTTTTACCCTTAGGTTCAAACTACACTTCTAGGTTTGATTCCTCATTATATCCCAAACATCCCAAATATATCAATTAATTCTCAAGGGAAGGTTATCTATACATATACACAAGGTTACGGAACACTCGGGACCAAAACAGGCTAAAAAGCCTAAACTGCCAACTCGTTCGAAGTCTCGTTCGAACGAGGCTGTTCGAACGAACTGGTCTATCTAACGAGGTCTCGTTCGAACGAGACTATTGAGTGAACTTCACCCTCCTTAGAAGTCAATGGTCAACTCGTTAGAAGCTCGTTCGAACGAGCTCGTTCGAACGACCTGGGCAGGTCTTCTAACGAGTGGCTAGTTTCGAGCCCAGAAATCCTTATTTCATTTTTTCCCAATTTTCTTCACTCCTAATCCCACATAATAATCGACCCAACATCATTTTAAGGTTCATAACTCATACTAAACACTCATAGGTCATAATCAAACGTTTGTATAGGGCTAACTCATCTTAAACATCATCAAATCTTCAAATCTCTTCATTTATCCCCAAATTATATGAACATGAACCCTAACATTTGTAAATCATCCTTGAACCTACTAAAATCTGTTTTTGTTTCATCCAAGATATTATTAACATCAGAATAATCGCCTACATATAATTCTACATGCAAATCCTCATCAATATGTAAGATTCTATTTCCAATTTAATGGGTTTTTCATTAACTCCCAAGAACAATTAAATTTTTATCAATTCCTACACATGGAAGAAGCATTCTCTGAAATTAATTGGAAATGAACACTTACCTTAAGGGTAACTCTGGATTTGATGATGAAGCTGATGAATGGTTCTCTCTCTCCTCTGCAGAATTCCTCCTCTCTCTCTCTCTCTCCAAGCTTTCTTCTCAAGGTGTTAATGGAGGTGAGGTTGGTTTTGCCAAGTAATAAAGTTTCTAATTTCTCCCGTAGCCCACTACCTAAATTGGGGTTGGAAATGGCTTAGTGGGTTAATACTAAGTCAGATTTTTAACTCTAATTTTCGTGGGTTTTAATTACCCAATTTCCGAAATTACTAAAATGCCCTTATAAGTTACTGGTATGGCCCAATAATGCCCCGGGACCCAAACTTAACCCCCGGCTAGTGTTTTCTGACTATTTCGACCTTTCCGGACGCGTTGGCGCACTCAAAACAACCATACGGTTAATAGAACTAAAATTCACTTTTTAATTCAAATAATTATATTCCGGACGCGAGTGTCACACGCGTCTCAACAAAATTTCCAAATTATCGTATTTCAATCTCACGACAAATTTCATACTTCAATATTCATATATAATCATATCTGCACATTATATTCAAATACCAACTCGCATCTCGCTAGTATAATCCGGATTAATTTCCAATTAATACGCATTTAATTCAATTAATCCCAGAAATAAATATCACAAAAATACGGGGTATTACAATAATTGAAAAAAAAAGTTCAAGATTTTTTTTAAATAATATAATTAATTAATGTTAAGACCGACAAACTAAACCGAACCGACCCTGTAAAAAATCAAACCGAATAGGGTCGGTTAACCGACAATATCGGTCCTATCTTGGTCCATTTTTTTAGAGGACTGACATAGTCGGTCCGGTCCAAAAAATACTTCAAAATCGAACCGGACCAGACCGCAATCACCTCTAATATATATATATATATATATATATATATATATATAATTGTTAGAGGGTATTATTGGTATATATTGTACATTCTTACGTCACTTTCTATGTATGAACCAAACACTAAATTTATATTCCTAATAGGAATTCATTGGTTAACTAAACAATGCGAAAGGATTCAAAATACTCGTAAAAGGTTTCCTAGCAATCATTTTCCCGATAATCATAATACACCCAAAATATTACCATGTACCAAATAGGGCCTTGGAAAATTGGGGACTATGTGAATACATTAGGACTTTAGGAAGACCAGTAGGGATGTAATTAAAGCCCGGAACATATTAGAATTGGTTTGTAACGTAGTGTTGAACTTGCGAGTGTCTGACGAGTAATTTACCATTTTGAAATACGAGAGCGTGACTTAAGTTTGTGTGAGTGATAAGTTAGGGTTTGAGACAGAAATAAGGACCTCAGAGTACTAAATTGACATGTGGGATACGTAGAAGACTTAGTAACCTTTTCGGGATAGGTTTAAGTACTCGAAACGATACGACGTGAGGTTTATTAGCAAAATATATTATATATATGTTGGAATGATAATGACGTACAAATAAGACTGTTGGTATAGGGCTAAAAATATACCTTTAATAATATAATTGCCTAAGTTGTGTGTATGACATACCTACCATACTTACTATCACGGGAGGTCGGCTTTTGGAATAGGACCATCTGATCTTTGTGTGCCTACGGGAGGATTTAGATTGGTACCTTAACGACATAGAACTGTGAATGGCTTATTTGTGAGTTGATAAGTTAGTTGACCATGGGAGCGTAGGTATGTGCATGACCCATGGGTATGTGAACTATGTTCGCCTCCAATATGTGTAATTTTGTTTATTAAAACGGTTCCTGAGCGATTAGGAACACGTAGTCCTTATGTACGTGATGTGCCGGGATTCGATAGCAGAGTATGCGTGCACCGCAGCTTAGCCTAGGGGTGACATATTTGTATATTTATGCTGAGAATGACATACTTGTACTTATAACTGACTCATTGTTAATTGTTGATTACGAATAATTGAGATATTTGAAAGGGGATCAAAAATGTGATAATTCATATCGTAATTGATATAAAAATGTGATAATTCATATCGTAATTGATATAAATTAATCTGATTAATGTAAAGGTGAGTTACACACAGGATATATTAGAATAGTACGAATAGGCCCTATATTGTAATGTGAAGACAGGAAGTGGTACAGACTAGTTAGTTAGCTGTATAACTAGGATGGGTTAAGGGTATACGTTAGGTGTGCACATTAGTTGAGAGGTGAGTAACTCATGTGAGAGTACGTAACTAACATGTATATAATATTTACTGTTTAATGCAATTAAACACTTGCTATATTTTTAAATTGTTTTCACCTCGGGCTCTGACCCGTTCGCTATCAAATCTAATTTCTTGTAAAACCTTTTTAGGTGCCCAGCCACAGGGACGCCAAGCATAGGAGTTCCATCACATTGACGTGTTGTAGCTGTTGTGGAAGTTATAGGATCTCGATATTAGACGCCTCCACATTTTGCATTTGATTCTATTCAGGGCTACTCATCTGTTAGGGCATGTCACCCATTTCCATTTAGAGATAGCACTCTCAGACTTCCAGTTTAATTTTAATTTTGGATTTATTTATTTATTCAGACTTTTGTATTGGGATCTATTCAGTATTTGGATTATTCAGGGGAGTGTTACTCCAGACTCATATTTATTTATTCCATTATTGTTCTGTTGTGATTATGATGTGAATGTGGTATAGTTAGCTTATAATTTAATTGGTTGCATGTTAATTTAATTTAATAAAATTTGGCAACTCACTTTTTAAATATTAGGTGGCTAGTAATTGTTTAAAATATTTTCGACAGTGATGCTATGAACTGAACCAACTTGACATTTTGTATTAATTTGAATAAAGGAGTAGCTACCCGGTATTTAATTAGTCGAGGTGCCACACAATACAACAAAAAGAACACAGTCATTTTATTTTAGAACTTCTAATGTAAGGCAATCTACAAGCATCAAGCCTAATAACTCCCTTAATAATTTTAATACGGTCTTCATATCTATGGAACAAAGTTAATTTTTTGGAGAGAAGCCCATGTTTAGACAGGAGATCAACTACATGATTAGATTCCCTATAAATGTGGGACACATTAATGTTCCAAAAGGAAGTGAGAGTTTGAATTTCTTCTATACTACTTCTAGTCTTCCAAGATGGCTTTAGACTATTGTTTATATAATTAACTACTATCTGAGTGTAGGGGTCCCCACCTAGGGTTGATTAGCTGAGATGACTTTGTACTTAGCAAAAGACTAACAAAAAAATAAAGCTAGAGACCTCTCAAGGGACCCACTGCAGAGAACGCTCGAGGGACCTACTACAGAGACGACTTGAGGGACCTCCCACAAATAATAAGGCTATCTGAAAGATAATATTTGTAATAAGAAGTATGATGTTCTCATCTATTTACTTACACTTGTAAAATTTTACTTTATAATATGGGCAAGGACATTTGGTAACCTCGAGGGACCATGCCTGGCAGGGCATGGGAGAGCTTACATGCTCTATCGAACGACCTCCTCTTGGTAATCTCACAGGGTTTTGGTTTGGAGGATTGAGAGCAAGGTAACATTGGAAAAGCAATAGACAACCCTCTTAGCACACTTGGGCAAAACTTCATCGGGCACAAATAGTTGCTCGAACCACCATAGTCAATGGGGAACCTCCTTGAGGGATCCCAATCCCAGATGATCGCCTGGAGATGATTCCCAGCCAACAAACAGTATACTGGGTGCTCAAGCTATTTCCAACCAAACAACCTCAACTTAATGAAATATCTCTTTAATTAATGTGACCACATATCTGGTGTAGGTCACTATTCACCCATTTCGTGATGTCGTGGTATCTATTTAAGAACTCGAACTAATAGCACTCAAGCGGGTTTATCCTTAGGATGGCAGGCTAATTGGATTAATTTATCCCGTCTTGTGGTTATAAAATAAACTTGTGTGCTGGCATGTCATATTCACATTAATGCTGCTATGCTTTATGAACATGTGGCAGTTTCCCGCCAAAATCCCACATATCATGCATTTAAGGCAAGATCTCTAACATTGATAAAGGGGGATTTTAGCATTTATACTAGTCAAATCACATTTAATGCCAGCAAGGCCACTCGAGTGACTTTGCATTGCTATAAATAGATTAACTAAACAGTTTACAAGGGCGAAAATTCAAACCTAGAACTGTTGTTGGATTTTCCTCATACACGAGAGCTTTTGTGAGAACATTTATTGTCTGAACATTCCCCTTTGTTTCCATTGATACCACTATCATTGAGCATTAACTGAGCCATAAATTCCTACCTTACCTGTATGGTGATAAGAGTGCTTGCTCTTTATCCCTCCATTCAAGTTGCTTGTTGGTTCCACTTATTTATTGCATTCACATTGCACTTATGGTGTAAAGACCTCATTTAATACCAGCTGGAATATTGAATATTATTGTCTCTTTCACTCTCATTCATTGTCATTATTAAACATAGCCTTGAGCATTAATCACGGCTTTGATATGGAGTTACGCCTCGTTTGATACTAATCGTATTCCAAGAACCTACATCTTACATTTGGCGACTCCATTGGGGAGGTATTCTCTTTTGAAAAGATGCCAGAGGATAACATTGCCAAGACTATTGATTTTGACGCTATGCAGCGTGAAGAGGAGGCATATCTCGCCATATTACTTGAAGTAACGAGAGTGGCGCGAGCGAAGTCCAGCTCAGCTGCTAGGGGTGTGATGGAGATGGTCGGCGTGACAAGAGGAATAGACCCAATGCAAATGATGGGACTCATGGGCTTGTTTGCAAAGTTCATCAAAACTCATAGGGCTCAGGCGATGTTAGGAGTCATCGGAGGATCAAACTGTAAGGACATTTTTCTCATGTCCAACATGTTTCATTTGTGTATGTCGTACGCCGCTACATTTGGCACGTCACCTCAAGATGTCACTCGACGGTCTCAATTCGAATTTCGGGAATCAAGCATTCAACATCTCCATTAATATGTCCCACATCTGCCTCAACGACTTCACGGTCCAAGATTTTAAGGACTTAATGCAAGTGGTACGCAAGGGAAGTCAAAACAGTGAAAAAAGGCACGATAGGAGAGTTCAAGGGCATTTTTGTAATTTCACATCCATAGTTTGGAGGTCTGGTCAACTAGAAAGTTGAATATCTCGCCGCAACGAAGATATTGGAAAAAACGGCACCTCAATTCGAGCTACGGTGAAGGAGTTATGACCTTTTGAAGATGGAGAAAATTTCTTAAAGAATGTTGTTTTTTTTTGTACGCTGGATAGAATTTTAGAGTTTTAAAAAAGTGGGACTCTTCATATTTTTTCCTATAAATACCAACTTAGGGGGAGTTGTTTTGCAAGACTTTAGAAGACATTTTTGAGAGTCCAAATTACTCTAGTGTTCATATTTTTGAGTCCCAAGACTCATGTTTTGATTCACACAATTGCCAAACCTTTGTGAATCTTTTTGTGTAACCCAAGAACACAACTTTGGTTTGTTCAACCCTTGTGGAGAAGCCGTTCTCTTCCTCATTGCTGCCCTCCTAGAAAGGAAAAACTTCCAGCCGCCGACATAGGAACCGACACCTGTGGGTATTTCTGTGTCACACTGTTTCTAGCCGTTGCTTTGAAGGTTTACCGAAGACACCGTGCGTTACACTTGTGGGCGATTATCAGGTTGTATGTAAGTCAATGGTCTTGTAAATTCTTTAAAGTTCTAGAAATAAAAGGTTTTGCCCTTCGGGGATTTTTCCTTAACTTTGTGTCGCATGCTTTATATTTGATGGGTTGATTTAAATGCATGTTTAAGGGTTGATTTTATTTGGCTTAAAAGTAGACGCTAATTAAATAAGGGTTCTTGGAAACTTGCGAATTTAATTTAAATCGATATTACACGCGTTCTCAAATTGGTATCAGAGCGGGTTACGCTAATTTATCGTGTGATCTTGATTTTTCAAGGATTTATTTTTTTTGATACAATTTGACTTCTCACGTCGTCAAATTGGTATCAGAGCGGGTTACGCTAATTTATCGCGTATTCCTATTTTCCGCAAAATTTGTGTGATATTGATTTTTTTTTAAAAACCAATTTTGTGAAAAATCGCAATTTTTTCAATGGAAAGTCCGTTTAATGAGGAACCTATTTTTGAAAAAGTTCACGACCATGCTGAAAATTTAAAAAGTCTGAATTTAAAACTTTGCAAAAGAATTAAAGTTTTGGAAAAAGAAAATTCTCGTTTTAAATCCGCGATGGATCTTTTGCAAACGGTTCAAAATCAAAGAGATTTTTATCGTGAAAAAGTTGTTTCCTTGGACCATGACTTTGTTTCTTTAAAATTGTCCAAGAAGGAGAGTGATGAAAGGGTCCTATTTTTAGAAAAAGAATTGGAGGACCTTAAAAATTCAATGGTTTGTGTTTGTGCCAAAGATGGAAAAAATATTTTAATCAATGAATTTGTGGCACGTGAAGAGACTTTTAGGGAAAAGTTTGCTTTAATTAAGGGGGAGAGGGGTACCCTTTTAGAAATTGTTGAAAATTTGAAAAAGCAATCCCTGTCTTGGGAAGAGTCTAATTTGTTGCTTGAATCAAATATTTTGAAGATGAAAAATGATTTAAACGATTCAAGTAGGTTTGATTGTGATGGTAATGGCTCATCTTGTTCTCATGCTTCTAGTGCTAAAGCCAAAACCATTATTTGTTTTAGAGGGTCAATCAATCCCAAGGACATTAGAAAAGATCACACTTTAGGTAACATTCCTTCTGTTTACACATGTTCACATTGTGGTAGGAAAGGTCACCTTAGGAGATTTTGTTTTGATCTTGGAAGAAGTCCTAGGATGTCGAAGTCTAGTGTTACCTTGGTTCCTAAATCCCCCACACGTTGTTTCACATCTATTTGGATTAGGAAATCACTTTTGGATACACTAGATTTTAGACAAGTTGATTCTCGTTTGCTTGCACATGATTCTTCTCTTGCCATATCATATAGATGATTGTGTTCGCATGTGTGCCATACGCTAGTTATGCTTTTTGATATATGTTTGCTAGCGTTGTGACATGTACTTTTTGTATAGATTTTTTATTTTTGGAAATATTTTGAGAAAATCCAAAAAGATTTTTGTTTTTTGTTTGCACCGGTTATGGATGAACACTTTGGATGACCAAGTCACAACATCATTCCATTTTCATGTGACTATTTGATAGTGTTTTGAGACAATAGGTCAATTCATCCATGTGCTTTATAATGTTTGGAGTCATTAAGATGTAATTAAGTGTTACTTCCTACATGTTTGCCTCATGTTTCCTTTATTGCACACATGCACGGATTTGTTTGATTATTGTGCTTGTCTTATCACATGTTGGTTGGGTGTTTTCACTTCAATCCTGTCCTTAAAACGAACCAAGCAAGATAATTTTTTATAAGGAAATTGTGCATATAAAAACCATTTTGTGAGATTGTGTGCTTTGTTTAAGAACGTGGAGGGGCTGCGAAAGGTAATTATCTCTTCTTTGCGCAAAAGCCACCGTTAAAAAGGACCTAAAAATTGAGGAATTTTATTATCCGAGGTCCAAAGAGGTTAAAAGAGCCCGAAAAAATTTAAAGGCAATAAAAAAAAATCATGCCAATTATGGGCCATTTAGGTTTTTGCACCAATTCTCCAAAGTTTGAGAATTTAGATTACCTCTAAAAGAATATATATATATATATATGAGGGAGTTTGGTTGGAGAATTTAAAACGGGTTTGCACGTCCTTGAAATGCTTGAAAATGCGCTACATAGTTTTGGACGTTAATGGTGTGGAAATCACTTTGACTTTGATTTGTTGATTTGCATAAGAGGATGTCATCTAAATTCAACAAAAATTTTTTACACCTAAGGATACTTTTGATGTTCATTCGTTAGGGGTACACATATGCATCGTGCACATATTATTGATTGAGTTGATTTACCTATCGAATGTGTTCACACCCATTCATTCCGTTTCCATGACTTGGTTGTTTGAGTTTAAATCCATGGTGTGATTTTTGTATCATGTTTTACATTTTTTTCAAAATGGTATCTATTTTTTGTATAAAAAAAATTGAAAAAAAAATCAAAAATAGTTTGTGTATTTTTTGTATACCGTGACACCCCGATTTTGCTTGTTTGATTCATTCTTCTTATTTGTCTATTTGGGGACATCATAAAAAGGGGGAGAAAGAATTATCATTTTATGGGGGAGTTTGAATTTTGGGGGAGTTTTGAGATTTGACTTATGCTTATCATATATTGGTATCTATGTTTATCTCATTTCAAACTCGATACGTCACTTGGTATTTTTTTCTTTATCTCATGTGTGTAGGTACTACATTGATGATCTCTGAATTGCACACCCTGATGAGAAAAGATTTGAGATCCCTGAAGATTTGAAGAACAAATGATGAAGACTATTTATTTGTACCTTTTCCAGTTTTGGGTTTATGGGAGGGTAGATTTGTATCGGCAATTTCGTATTTGATAATTCGGATTTTTTATGTATGTACCGGCATAGACATAGGGGGATATTTGTAAGGACATTTTTCTCATGTCCAACATGTTTCATTTGTGTATGTCGTACGCCGCTACATTTGGCACGTCACCTCAAGATGTCACTCGACGGCCTCAATCCGAATTCCGGGAATCAAGCATTCAACATCTCCATTAATATGTCCCACATCTGCCTCAACGACTTCACGGTCCAAGATTTTAGGGACTTAATGCAAGTGGTACGCAAGGGAAGTCAAAACAGTGAAAAAAGGCACGATAGGAGAGTTCAAGGGAATATTCGTAATTTCACATCCATAGTTTGGAGGTCTGGTCAACTAGAAAGTTGAATATCTCGCCGCAACGAAGATACTGGAAAAAACGTCACCTCAATCCGAGCTACGGTGAAGGAGTTGTGACCTTTTGAAGATGGAGAAAATTTCTTAAAGAATGCTGTTTTTTTTTGTACGCTGGATAGAATTTTAGAGTTTTAAGAACGTGGGACTCTTCATATTTTTTCCTATAAATACCAACTTAGGGGGAGTTGTTTTGCAAGACTTTAGAAGACGTTTTTGAGATTCCAAATTACTCTAGTCTTCATATTTTTGAGTCCCAAGACTCATGTTTTGATTCACACAATTGCCAAACCTTTGTGAATCTTTTTGTGTAACCCAAGAACACAACTTTGGTTTGTTCAACCCTTGTGGAGAAGCCGTTCTCTTCTTCATTGCTGCCCTCCTGGAAAGGAAAAACTTCCAGCCGCCGACATAGGAACCGACACCTGCGGGTATTTTTGTGTCACACTGTTTCTAGCCGTTGCTTTGAAGGTTTACCGAAGACACCGTGCGTTACACTTATGGGCGACTATCAGGTTGTATGTAAGTCAATGGTCTTGTAAATTCTTTAAAGTTCTAGAAATAAAAGGTTTTGCCCTTCGGGGATTTTTCCTTAACTTTGTGTCGCATGCTTTATATTTGATGGGTTGATTTAAATGCATGTTTAAGGGTTGATTTTATTTGGCTTAAAAGTAGACGCTAATTAAATAAGGGTTCTTGGAAACTTGCGAATTTAATTTAAATCGATATTACACGCGTTCTCACAAACTTCTTCCTCATGTTGCTAGCAGGAATACCAATTCCCTCTGTTACAGAAGGAGTTTCCACACCCATTATCAATAATGTTTCCCTCACTGCTCCACCAATGGTTACCCCTACGTTGGATACGAGAACAACTGTACCAGGTGTAGGTCCGACAGGTGCAAAGCCGACGATGACCGTTAACGTAGGAGGGAGTGCATCGGTTGCGCCAATAACTCCTTCCATTGTGGTGCCACTAACAACTAGTTATCCACCCTCTAGTATGGAGGAGATAAAAAAGGAGCTCTTGAAGTTCATAGTGGTGTCCAAAACTGGAGGAGATAGTTCCTCAGTTTATGATGATTTTCGTACCCCATGCCCAAAGAAGTACAATAATAAACCATATCCAGTAGGGTATATTCCACCCATTTTTGAGAAATACATGAGTAAAGGTGTCAATCCCAAGGAATATATGAAAAGGTTCATCGAGAACCTGGGGGCTGACTGTAATGATAAAAAGTTAAGATAGAGGGAGTACTCAAAATCCCTGATAGAAAAGGCTTATACTTGGTATTACCACTTGGCTTCAGGCAACGTGGCCTCTTAGAATGAATTGCACGTGTTATTTATGCAAAGGTTCTTTTTGGCTGAGGATGAGTTTACACTCACGCAATTGGCTCGCGAGAAACAAAAGTCGGGGGAGGATGTTGTTGCTTACATCAGAAGATTTCGTGAACATTCTCTATATGTGCGAGAAGAAAGGCGAGAAGATAAACTTTTACAAGTTTCTTCTAAAAAGCTACTGCTCGAGTTTATTTGCCACCTGATCAATGAGACACGCAAAGGCACATTTGCTACGTTTTTAAAGGCAACAAAGAATATTGCTCTAGTTGTAAAACCCGCACCACCACCACTTGCCTTGGCATGTTTGTTGTTAAGGCCATCAGCTAACTCGGGGAGGGCAATATCCCTGAGAGTAAAATACACCGATGAGGGAGGAAGAGGGATACGAAGTGGTGGCCGAGGAAGAAAATATAGGGGAAATAAGAGGTTCGAAGGGGAAAGGAACCCTCTCGAGCTACCATGCACAGTGGAACAAGCATTGAACATCTATAACCTCATGGTGCACGATAGGCTTTACAGATTAGTTAATGGTAGTAAGGCACAAACGTCTCGAGAAGACAGAGAGAAACTAAACTTTTGTGTGCTACGTAACAGAGTGAACCACTCAACTAGGGTATATTTTTTGTTAATGAGGCTAATTGACCATCATATGAAGAAAGGGGATATTGAACTACCCTAAGGCAATGTGAATGATAACTCTCTACCAGCTCGCGGGGCACACATGGCTAGTGACTTTGATGTAGATGCCAAGAAACTATTGAGGGGACAGTGGCTCCTCAAGGAAGACTTTGAAGAATCTTTGGAGGAATGTACCTTCAAAATGGCTCAGTTGAAGTTGAAAGACGAGACAGAAGAAAAAGACGAAGCTGAAGATGAAGAAAACCCCATCGAGAGCTTGAGTAGACAGTTGGAGGCCTGCTCTCTAGGGGCAGTGAAGGATGTGATAGCCTTTGATGAGGTTGCCTATAGAGACATGGAAGAGGTTTATAAACTTGAGGAGGATCAAACTGATCCTTGGATTGAATGTGCAGTAATAACACGCTCGCAGAAGTGTGGTTGGTTCTTCGACCAAGTTGGGATCGCTGAGCACTCTCGATTGGAGGTCACGTGAGCATTCTTAGAGATTGCTAAGAAGAATATGGCTCCGCAGTTAAAATGGAAGGGGCCCATGGCTAAGCTTGTAGGGAGGTTACATTTTCGGAGGCTGACAGATCAATCAAGTACCCTCACAATAGGCCTCTTTATGTTACAGCCACTATTAATGATTGTGTTTTTACTCGTGTTTTGTTGGATGGCGGGGCATCCATCAATATCATGCCCATTGGGTCTTTTTATGCTACTGGCCTATCTGAGATAAGGCTAGTACAACATTCTTTATCAATCTCAGGGTATGATAACCAGTCGTCCAAATCTATGGGGTATGTTAATGTGGGAATTACAATGAAGAATATTACTTTTCACAAAAATTTCAAATTATGGACTGTGAGCTATCGTACCAACTGTTAGTGGGAAGAGTATGGATGCACAACCACGGGTTGGTGACTTCTACCTATCACTAATGTGCCAAAGCAAATGTAAAAGGCAAGGGGATGGGGATTCGAGCATCCAAGAAGCCATTCGTAAAAAAGAAAGCTTACTTTGTTGATGTTGCCTTCTATACTAAGTTGGTAGAAGAGGATACAGTGGTTACAAGGTACACTAGAGACATCAGGATCCCAAGCAGTCGAGAAAGAGTGCGCGCACCAACTCGACCTGTGGTAATTTATGAGGAAGAATGCGAGCATGAGACAATGAGGCCTCCTAGTTTATCGAGGAAGTTGCGTGATTGAATGACGCCACGTATTGATCCTATTAAACACCATGTCCAGCGCCAGAGTGTGATCAGTAGACATTCTGCGAGGGAGTTGGAAGAAAATGGCCACAAAAGGTCTCATATGGAAGAAAACCCACGGCACTGCAAAAGATTAGTTTTGCCTATTGGCAGAATTATTTACAGATTATGAAGATGTGAGCAGGCAGATGAAGGATTAGATGATGAAGCTGACCCGATCTATGAATATTTTTTTGGCGGACAACCAAGCATAATGTTTGGTGATTTATAATTCGAGTATCCAGGAGTTTGTGGAAGAAGTAGAGGAAGAGATCGAATGCATGAAAGACAGACCTATGCCACAAATCCAAGAGTTAGAAAAAATAAATCTGGATAAGGAGGGTGATGAACCGAACCCTATTTTTATCTTAAAGGGGCATCGCAAGAGGGTTTGATCGAGATACTACAAGAGTTTAAGGACATCTTCACATGTAAGTACATCGAGATGCCTGGGGTTGATAAGGAGGTGAGTTGCCACAAGCTGAATATTTTGCTTCAGCCATCCTAATGAAACGGGCTACCCGAACATATAAAGTAGGGATGGATTTAAATATTAATGAAGAAGTTCAAAGGCTACTTGTAGCCAGTTTCATTCTCCCTATTCAGCATTCCATTTGGTTGTCTAGCATTATGCCAGTAGGAAAAAAAGGCAAGAGCCAGATCAGGATCTACATAGACTTTCGGGACCTGAACTGTGCATTCCCGAAAGATGAGTTTCCATTGCCCTCTATAGATAACTTGATAGATGTAACTGCGGGGAATAAGATGTATAACTTCATGGATGATTATGCGGGGTATAACCAGATCAAGATGGATCCGGGTGACTCTAAGAAGACTTCTTTTCAAAAAACTTTGGGTAACTTCATGTACACGGTCATGCCTTTCAGTCTGAAAAACACGGGAGCCACTTATTAAAGGACCATGATGACCATATTCCATGACCTCTTCCAAAAGATCGTGGAATTCAATGTTGATGACCTGGTGATTAAATCCAGGAAGGAGGCTACTCACTTGGAATATTTGAGGAGAGTGTTCACCTGATGTAGGAAGTATAAGATGAAAATGAATCCTCTTAAATGTGCATTCGGGGTTACAAGTGGGAAGTTCCTTAGTTTTGTGGTGAATAGGAAAGGAGTTCAGATGGACCTTGACAAGCAGTGATCCATCCTTGACGTGCCAAGGTCAAAGTCAGTGAGGGACTTGAAGAGCTTCCTGGGAAAAGTCTCATACTTAAAGCGTTTTGTGCCCGGTCTTGTTTAAGTGACCCATCCACTAATAGAGATGTTACGAAAAGGGTCCAAGTTCACGTGGGAGAAGATGCACCAAGAGTCCATGGACAAGATGAAAACTCTCCTCACATCTCCTCAAATAATGATCCCTCTGAAGGCAGGTATCCCTTTATATTTGTATCTTACATCTATCGAACGATCTGTTGGGGCACTGTTAGCCAAATATATGGATGGTGTAGAGAAACATGTCTATTACTTTAGTCGAATTATACATGGGACAAAAGCCAGATATACAAGTATTGAGAGGCATTCTTTGGGCCTTGTATTTGTAGCATAAAAACTTTGGCATTATATGATGTCGTTTACAATAAACATTGTAACTAGATGTGACCCTATAAAGTTTTTGCTTGCTAAATTTGTCCTAATAGGCAGGGAATCCATATGGTTTCTAATCCTTTCGCAGTATGACCTCAAATGCTTATTCTCCCGAGCTATCAAAAGTCTAGCTCACGCAGATCTCTTAGCTATTTTAGCTTCTGGGATTGTTGGAAACATAGACCCCAATTTTAAATTTTTTTCAACTATGAATTTCCTTTAATGCGGAATAAAGATGGTTCAACACCCACACAAATGACAAATTTTAATATCTTACTACAAATAAATTTTCACTTAAACACATTAACTCAACTCAAGTCATAAAGTTTACCTAACAAGATCAATTCATTTAGCAAATTAGGCCAAACCAAATTTTATCAAATTAAATTATCTAGACTTGAATTAAATTGACTTAAATTTCACCCAAACTAATTTTAGTACCAAAATAAACTTTAGTATGATTAAACCCAATTTTATCTTGAATTACCTAAGTATGCATCTAAGTGTATTTTACAAGATAAAGTAAATAATATCACACTATGCCGTGATGTACGAGGAAAAATCCAAATTAGGAAAAAACCTCGGAGGGCCTGGCTTAACAAATTCACTAAGTACGGTATGAATTTGACAAAGACTCGACAAGAGGACTTACACAACCGACTCGACTCCCTTCAAGACTTGACGCGCTCCTTCGATCTTCAACCTTTGCGTAGCGAATAATCTCGGAGTCCACTGGAACATTGGAGTCCACCAATTGAGACCAAGAAACAATCAACCACACATGGTGACTTTCACCATGTGAGAATGCCGCAACAAAACAAAAGCTTCTTCTTCTTTGAAGGATGTATAAGAAAAACCAAACTCTTATCTTCTTGGGTAGAAAAGTGAACCCAGTGCCAAAATACTCCAAGCAAATAATATAAATGTAGGAGCTTGGATAAAAACCAAAACAGTTGGGTGTATGTATTTTTTGGTAAGAATTATTTCATGGATTCACAAAAACACAAAACTATGAACTTTTGATGTTGGGAAATTTGCTCTCAAAGTGTGTTTAGAAGTTATCAAAAGTTAGTTTTTCAAAGTTGGTTCCTGCACATATTAATTCTGACAAGAGTTGGCGGGAAAAAGAAAGTGGGAACATGGAGAAAAACTGCCAATAAATTTCCCGCTAAAAATCTCGTTCGAACGAGATTTTCGTTCGAAGGAAGTCTCGTTCGAACGACCATCTAACGATGTTCTAGTGGCCAAATGGGAAAATTCGTTGGCAAACTCGTTCGAACAAAATTCTCGTTCGAACAACAAACTCGTTCGAACGACAATTTCGAACGAAATGTCAGAAGTTCATTTATCAATTTTAATGCCCAAAACTTTTTATTCAAAGTTCTAAATAACTTTCTGAAAATAAAATTCATTTTAAAATAAAATTACACCTATTATAAATTATTCCAAGTCTCCTACAAATATATAAAAGTATTCATACCTTTGGAGACTTGAAATATGATGTTGATGACGTGAAACGTGGCACTGAAACTCGACAATGATGTTCTCTTGATAAGTACGCCGCAACGTCTTCAACTCAAACTTGTCATAGGCTTGAAGGATACACAAGAACACTATCCTATGACTCAAATGTTTTTATCCGGAATTGATCCAACACTATATTAAGACTCAATTGGAGACTAGTGTCCTTATAGGGATTCTCGAGCCACCTGTGGAAGAACTTTCGGGCAATGATCTTCAGGATAATTTTCTAGAAATAAGTCTGGACGAATGGAGCATGGAATTCGATGGCTCTTTGGTCGAAACAAGGGAGGAGAAGGTGTGATTTTGAGAAAGAATGGGGAAAAAGTTTGATTGTCTTTCAAGTTGGACTTTAGATGCTCAAATAATAAAGCTGAATACAAGGCACTTGTGCTAGGATTGATCGAAGCTCTTAGAATGGGCATCCAAGTGCTAACGATAAAGGGGGACTCAAACTTTGTGGTTAAACGAGTAACGGGAGAATTTTATCTGAAACACATGAGTTTGTCAACCTATCAAACAATCATATAAAGGTTGCCCCGGCAATTCGAAGTGGTAAATATCAAAAGGAACCCGCGAATGATGAACAGGCATGATGACGCTTATGCCACGATTGCCTAAGAGATTGCTTTTTATGGGGAGTCAATGGTGGATCGATTTACTAAGAGGACAACTCCGTCAACAAGACTTTCAATGCTACCCACTGATGATAGTAATGATTGGAGTGGCAAAATAAGGAAGTAGCTTGAAACAGGGGTAAGCTAGCTAAGGTTGGTTGACCTCACGCAATATTTCATTATTCGGGGCAACTTGTACTACAAAAACAAAGGGGGTTGGCTATCCAGATGTGTGGATCTTAAAGAGGCTAAGAGAAGATTGATAGAAGTCCATGAAAATAGCTACAAAACCTTTGAGATCCCTTTATATATAAGGGTCCAGCGATCAAGTTACTTCTGGCCTTCGATGAGGCAGGACTCTGCGATGATACAAAGGGATTATGGGAAATATCGATACTTTTACCAAGCGAAAGAGTGAAACTTCATTGATCAACCTCAATATTGGAGGCAACCGTACATGGACATGCTGGTAGATGGAGTGATGCCGACAGACAAAGATGACACCACAAGACTAAAGAGGCGAGTACGTAGATATTATGTCTAAAAGGGCAGTCATACCAAAGAGGCTATTATGACAGGCCTGTGAGGTGAATAAGGGGGCAAGAAGCCGAAGAAGTACTGAAGCGAGCCCACAAGCCGGGTCACATTGGAGGGGCCAAACTTTATGACCAACTTATGAATTTGGGATACTTTTAGCCTACAATGGAAAAGGACTCTGCGGAGTTTATTTTCAAGGGAAAGGCTTGCCAACTACACGGGAATATGATTCACACCCCTTAGGTGGGCCTGCATTCTCTCTCTACCCCTTTCTCATTCCACACATGGGCGTTCGACCTAGTAGGGGCAATAAATCCCTCCTTACGAGGAAAGATTTGGATACTTGTTGCCACTAATTTTTTTACCAAGTGGGCAGAATCTATACCGCTAAAAAGAGCCACAGCGGGGGTAGTTGCTCGAACCGACTTAGATGGTTAAAAAGAGACACGGAGGCCACACAAGGACGAACCGACTTAGATTATTTTTTTCATCTCATCCTCGTTGAGGACAATGGATTCTACCTCTTCGACCGGTTCACCATTTTTAGATTTTTCTCATATCTCGAGTCAAGAGTATCATTGTTGTACGAGGTTGTGTCTCTATTATGGGCCTCCTTCTCATCGGTTGAGGTGAACTAGCACTCGCGAGCCTCCACTTGGTCACCCTCTACTTAGTCAGGAATTTAATCATATTGTGAATCGTGGAAGGCATGACCTCAAACTCCTTGAGGCCTATCCTTCCCAGAATTATATTATAAGCCAAGAATATGTGTTCGTCCATAACAAAAAAAAGCTAATTTTCTTGAGAAGGCACATTGGCCAGGTGCCCATGCACACATCCTTCTCAAATACCCCCAAAGGGGTGAACTTTCTCTCCGCTGAAGCCGATCAGCAAATGGTGATAAGGTACTAGCCTTTTCTTTATCAACTCCGATCCTTTGAAATAATTCTAGAACATTACGTCGGTTGAACTCCCACCATCAAATATGATTCGAGATACATCATACCCATGCACTCTCATACTGGATGACCAAAGGGTCATCATGGGGAGCCAAAATTCCCCTTAAATTAAGTCTGGAAAAGCCTATAATAAGAGTGTCTATATCCACTTTCTTTAACTCCCCTAGTTTTAGCTCGATGTGGGCTGAATTGACGTCCATCCGTTTTGATGTTGCTTTGGATTTTACCATATATGCTTTCTGTTCAGTCGGTTTTGTAGCGCCACTCGCTAAGCCTCCACATATCATCTTCACATCAAAAGAGATCATATGCAAATGACCCTTTGCATCAGGGATCTTTGCTGGGAGGTCGGGATCGTCTTCCTCACTATCAGACTCATCATCTTCTTATTAACTGGGGCCTCTTATCTCAGCTTATCATCTTTCCTCCCATTGTGCTTTTTCCTGTAATCGTCTTGTCATCACTCCTGTCTATACATTTCTAGAGTTTACCCTTGTTCAGTAATTTCTCTATCTCGTCCTTCAGGGAAAAGCATTTATCGATTGTATGCCCATGGTCCTAGTGAAACTCGCACCATTTGTTCTTGTCTCTCTTGTGAGGAGGGGACTTGAACTTTTATGTACATCGAAGTGCTCTGTCATCCTTGATCTCATTGGGAATCAAGTCTAGGATCATCGTCAGAGGAGTATACTTAACAAATTTATCTTCAGTCGACCTCTTCTTCCCTTTCCTTATCCTTTGACTGATTGGACTTATTTCCACCGAACTCCTTTATGTCTCCCCTATTGGACACTATGGTCTCCTACGCATTCATAATTCTTTCGATCGAGGCCAGGAGTTCAGTCATGGTCTTTGGAGGATCGTCGGTGAGTTTCGAAAGGATTTTTCCTGACTGTAACCCACCATAAGGGCTGTCATCGGGATGTTCTCCTCATAATCTTCCACCTTCAATTTTTCCTTATTGAACCGAGTAATGTAATCCCTCAGAGTCTCATTCTTAACTTGATTCACATTCAAGAGGTGAGTTACCTTCTTCGACGGCTTCATGCCAAAGCAAAAATTATGTATAAACTTCTCAGCTAACTGCTTAAAATTCTAAATGGAGTTTTTGGTCAAGGCTGTATACCATATATGAGCAGCACCGGTGAGAGTTCTATAAAACCACCTGCACCTCATCTCATCAGGAGTGGAGTAGATATCAATCGTTGATTGGTACATCTCTATGTGATGTACTGGGTTTGAACTCCCATCATACTTTAAGCTTACAGTAGGAGGCTTAAACTTTGCAAAAGTAAGATAACTCACGTTCCTCGCAATGAAAGGAGACCCTTCTATGTAAACTCAATGATTGATATCTCGACACTTGAGTAGAGTGAAGATCTTGTATTCAAATCTCTGAATGGAGCTATTCCAAGGCTTATCTTTGTCAACAACATTGTCATCACCTCCTTTCAAGGCAACAATGACTGCAGTTGGCTCTCGTGCCATAGTCCTCTATCGACTGTTGACTTCTCTTTATTCCTCTCTATCTTATCTTTTCCTGGGTCTATCATCACAATGCCTACCATTCCTTCTAAATGCAATAATGCTGCGAGAGCAGGAGAGCCGATCTCGCTCATATCCTCTTGGGCTGAGACGGTTGAAGGCCGATCGCCTGTTGAGTCTATCAAAAGCTGAGGTTCTTGGTCGGCCATCAGGGGTTGGCCAAGCGCTATTTCCTTAGTAGGTTGGGCCTGGGCGATTTATGTATCCAAAAATCTCATATGGCTCCTAATACTCCTCTTGGTCGTAGACTTGGTCATCTGAATAGTCCAGGACTTACTCTCCTAGGCGGAGATGCCTAGGTTTAGAAACATCTCTCCACTATTGATGGGACTAAACTTCCTTCTATGGGGCTGGGGGTGGTTCCCATGTCGTTGAATCCACCATCTCTCTGGCGGTTGGGGTAATGATCTCTGTCGTCGGATTGCCTAGAGATCTTTCCAAAATGCTTTGGGTGAACTCCATGAATTGCTCCTGCATTTTTTACCAGTTGTCCACCAAGGATGGCAGTGCCACCTCCACATCAACCATTTTTTACTGAGGTGGTGGTTGGCGGGAGCTTGGGCCAGTTCCTGGAGGCAAGTCATATACCATCTCTGATGACATCTACTCGCCAGTAGAGAGATAATAAAAGTAATGAAGTCTAGAAATGAGCTGCGAGCAAAAGGAAGCTTAAAGAACACCCACTTAAGCTCCTTCAATGGTGATATAGGTAAAAAAATGATGGATATGGATCACCACTAGAAGCAAAGAGTGAGGTTGAATCTAAGAAAATGAAGAGGAAGAAGAAGAATATTTTTCCATAGACGACTCCAAAAATGATGATGAAGATTATCACCACTCGAATATATTGGTAGCTCAAGCTCTGGCTAAGTCATTAATGGAGATGTAATCACAAAAAGGTAAGTATGCAAAGAAAGAGATGAGAGAGATAGAGAGCACAAAAACATAAGTGGTTCGACCGGAGCCTACTATACTGTGAAAGAGAGTATGAATATTATAGTTTTAAAAGGCACTGAAGGCTATGAATTACAGTCACTCAAGCTTTTTCTCTTTTAGCTTTACGAATGGGCATAGTTTTAGCTAGGTAAACAATAACTCGATCCTTGATGAAGAATACGAAGTTGGTATATATAGGCTTGAGGTTGCACAGTGTACCCCCCAAGCATGCACCTAGCGCGCATGAGGTGAGATTTCCACTGGTAGAACGCCATTTGTCCTCTACACAATCACATCATGATGATGAAATATTCCCTCACGTGGGTAGGAGATCTATTATAATGGTATGTCCACATGGCCTGATGATGCACAAGTCATATGTGCCTCACGAAATAATGAAGTTGACTTTTGTTGGTCTCGACCGAGCCGAGACTGTGGGGATGGGCTTCCAGGTAGATAACTCTGAGACTGTAATGACCATCTTGGGAAGATCATGGTGGTTTCGGCCTGTCAATGTGGTACAAGACCGACATATGGCAGGGGTCGAGGCACAAAGTCATCCTCTGACTGTATAATAAACCTCCATATGTGACTGTAACCGTTATGAGGATGAGCTCTCGGAGGCCGAGACGGGTAGATTTGGGCCCACTGTGCTGTGAGCCCATATATAGATAAGTCTGATGGAAATTGGGTAAGGATCATGGTACTAGATCGAGTCTCATCTAGGATGAGGTTACACTTATTCATATCAATCACCCCATATAACTTTGTCTTCAATGTGAAGGGAAGACTGAGGGGTATAGTCGTCTGACCTCTATGAACATAAGGCCCTCCAGTATCAAAGGCTATCTTGGATACGAGACTTACTGAGGTCGAGGGTACGTTTAATGTCCCAGATTGAAGCGTCATTTAAGTCTCCTTAATGGGACATGTGTTAACAATGGGTTGGTTTGCGTGTCTGCCAAGAAATGTCGACAGCATGCTTGCTTAGGGACTCGCGCCCTAATGACGTGTGCCTTAATAAATGTGCGCAATCATTGTATCATTCAAATACCTAAAAAATCTCAACCTTTCTCTTTCTTATCCAACTTCCATTCCGGCTCTCAACTATTTTCGACAAACCTCAAACCCTTGTTTTCTTTTTCTTCAAGCCAACTCGATGCAGGGGAGCTTTACGTCCCATTCTCATTCCAACGTTCTATTTTCAGTTCAAGTATCCCTCCATCCTCATTTTTTCTGCATTTGCCTCTTATTCCGCTGTTTCTTGGAGTTTTTTATTTTTTGACGAGTTCTGAACTTTTCGACGATCGCCCGTAGTAGTTTTAGGGGTAGTTCAGTGGCTTTGTGGGATTTTAGGGCTGTAGAGAGCTGAGAGGAGGTTGTTCTGGTGAGAGAGCGAGCTTTTGTGACCGGTTTAATTCTCTGGTGGACCTACGGTTATCTTCTCTAGCAGTTTTCCCTCCTTGCTCTTGACTGGTTTATTTAAAAATAGTTGGGCTTATTTCATTTTGATATTTCAGTCAAACTAGGTCAACCTTTTTCTTATTTATATGTATAAGAGACTACACAAATTGGGTGAGCAGTTCCCATACTTGAGAGAACGTATTATGAGTGAGATTCGTAAGGCTGAGGCCGAGGCTAAGAAAAAGAGTTGAGGTTGAGTCTAGCATTCCCATTAACCTAACCCCTTTAGGTGTAGTTCATCCTACCCCACTTCTCACGTATCCATCACCATCTGAGACTAGTGTTATGTTCATCAGCAGTAAAACTATGTCTGATACCTCTTCACAGGGGTTTTAGGTTGAGTCATCATCCTCGGGTTATAGTCCTTCTGCTTCCAGGGATCTGAGAAGGCAGATTCCTTTGACCAGGCATACGAGTCCCCTTATCTCGTCTTAATGATTCTGGTGCTGCTGAGTCCAGTAATAAAAAGAACCCCTAAGAGGCTTCAAATAAAGATGAGACGAGAGTGAAGGTTGCTATTTCACAACCCCCAATGGCTATTCCTTTATCTTCTATAAATGGGGATGAGTACTCCTCAAGATTACAAAGCAGTTCCCCTGCCGTAGATTTTGAGGACAAGGATGATGATTCGTACGAGGAACCACTTGACACATCATAAGTTGCAACATTTCGCAGCACTATCAGAGATACAGACCTTCTGATGCGGAGGCACCTTTATGAGATCAAATCTTCCATTAATATGAGAGTCCCAACCGACAAAGAGAGAGCTTATGACGGCCTAATGGGTGAGGTGGTTGTATACGAACAAATGTTCAAGGTCGGCTTCAATCTACCAGTCCACCCTAACATCAGTACAATGCTTGCTATCCTTGGGCTTTCCCCATCTCAACTTTCCCCCAATGCATGGAGGATCATCATCGACTTTATCCAATGATGGTGATTGATCTACGAGGTTGACCTTTCTGTCAACATCTTTTGGGTATGTTATACTGTGTCTACAAAGAAAGCCCAACCCGGCTATTATCACCTCGTAGCCAGAAAGTCTACCAAGAAGGTGTTGATTGTGACCCAGACCTTCAACCACTATTGGAAGCCCCGATACTTCTTTACGTCGGGAGCTTAGGAGTTTGGTATTGATGCTCCTTACAGTGCCTTAGAACCAAGGGTTCTCCAAAAATGGAAAATGCATCAATGTAGGCCAAACTTGAGCCGACCTAAGTATTGACGTCCCAGACAAGATTGATCATATTTGATCTTAGGGTAAGGAGTGCGGGTTGGTCGAATTTGAGCAATTAATGATTCCTATTTTTTTTAGAAAAGACGGGTATTGGGGTTGCTCTCAAGTATGCAAATGAAGTAATAAGGTCACGACCTAATTATATATGACGGTGCTGGAAGTTAAAGCGTCACAAGTCACGGGTCGCGACATCCCTCCAGGTCCCAAGCAAAGGAACATACTATAGGAAATGACACCGTGACAATAGGAATAGATTACAGTCGTAGCACCAACTCGTAACCTCTTGGCACTGAGGCTTGGGGTCTTATTGAGATGCCCAATACTGGCACCTATGTCATGGAAGGCCTAAAGCCGTTGCCTGGGATAGGCAGGATACGACCTCTCTCAATAACTCCTACATATTATCATTGCCTGGGACTCAGACAGGTTGCGACAGTCCTCTTGAGTCTACATCTAGTTACTGCCTAGAGCATTGACAGGCCGCGACAGGTAACCATGTAATATCCACAGCCTTATCCTTCGTAGGCCACTACCACCTACCCCTTCAGTAGTGCATACCCTACCGCAGACTTAACCACATCAGTATATACTTGCCAGCTGTCCTACTCCTAGAAGGATTCCCTATTTTCATCAATTATCCACATGGCACGTGCTCTATGCATGTGACACCTTTTATTTACTTCTATAAACAGAAGATATCACCTCACAATTGGGGGGACAATTTTCATAGCAAAGCCCTTCCCAAATCTCTACTCTCTCTCTCTAGAAGCTGCCAGACCTCCTCGGCTACACAAATCTGTAGCCCTTTACAGAACTTCTGTACAGGCTGCATCCTGGACTGCACAACATTACTTATATCATGTATTCCTCCCCCTCTATCTCTTGTATGCCTATAATGGCAACCCAATTTTGTATTAATGATTGTATATAATGAGAGTGAGGCACCAAAAGTGGACTTAGGCTCATTTTATAGCCGAACCACTCTATATCATGTGTTATTTCTCTTTATTCTCTTATTTATGATTTTTATACTTGATATGATGGTTGAGCATGACTTCGATATGATTTCTCGCATCATCATTTTGGCGATGTCTATGGGAAACGAGGTATTCAATCCAGTTTCCTCTTAAATTGGGTTCATAATACCTTATTTCATTTGCGGGGACCCTTGGGTCATTATCCTATGGGTGAGATCTTGGTTTTTAGACCCATATTTTTGCATATAAACTCCCTATGGGGGATTTTAATGTCTAGACCTGTTTTCTAGGTCTTTTTATATGGCCTTATACCTATTTCTCTTACCCCAATGATGTTACCCTTCCTTGTTCGTGTTGGAAAAACTCAAAAGGCCATGGCCTCATAAAGATGGGTAACTAGGGATGCATTCCTCTTCATTTACCTCTATTTTAGGGGATCTTATTTCCATTTTATTTCCCATTCTCAAGGATGTTTGCTACCGAATTTGTGCTATTTTGCACTTTAGGACACTTTATGTCTTTTTATGTCTTTGGTTGGCTCCTAGAAGACCTTTTTGGTAGGTTTTTTGTGGGTGAAACCCAAATTTTAGCACAAGTTAATTGCCTATAGGTCGCACCCCCTATGCAATAGCTTAGCCAATTTTTTTTATTTTTGGCATACTATTATTTCCAATTATTGAAATTCGTGACCAATGACGCTGGGAAACGCTTGACAAACTCCCACTACGGGCCTTATGGTTTGTAAGGGGAGCTATATGACAAAAAGGCTAAGTTAAATTGTTGATAAATCGATAATTCAACGGACAAAGTCCAATTAGGCGATTGTCCTAAAGACCGATAAATTGTCCAAGATAGCTTACGGTGCATATTCCTACTAACTTTTCAGTTACTTTACCCCTCGAAGGAAAGAGACCGACAGGTTGTCTAATTTGATAAAACACGTGCAACATCGAATTGAACTCTGGTGGATTATCCCTTGTGGAGGCCACGACAATAGCCTCATGAGCATCATTAGTTATGATCTTAAGGACACAACTATCTATTTATATATGAAAGTGTTGCAGCCAGTTATTATGAGGTTTCATCCCTATTCCCATACTTTGATTTTCTCTACATACCTTGATTTTCTCATTGTGGTTTAGTTCATCTCATAATATATTTTTAAAGACTAACACAGAAGAAGCCATGGAAGGAAGCTCTGGATCAGGTACTTAGAAAAATAAAGATGTGGTACACCTATTGAGCTGGATCAACCATCTGTATGCCTCACTCCAAAGTCAAATCAACCTTCTAGGACAAAGGGTTATGATGTTGGAGTACGTAACCTTTACTTCTCTGCACAAGGCTACAGTCACTAAAGACAAGGCTACAACCAAGTCTTTGAAGAAAAGAAAATAGGAAGGGACAGAAGCAGAAAAGGCCTATAAAGACTTCACCCCTCTAGTTTCCAGTCCAGAGGACATCCTCAAGAGCATCAAGAGGACAAAATGCTCAGGTGGCTAGAGAAGCTCAAATCCCCACAACACAAAAAGATATCGGGCCAAATGGTGTGAGTTTCGTTGAGATCATGGCCACACCACAAATAGCTATTTTGCTTTGAAGGATGAGATTTAAAGGCTTGTGAGGCAAGGGATGCTTCAACGGTTCTTAGGGGATACAACCCTTAATCGAGACAGCCGCATGCCTAACTTTGCCTTAGAATATTTTTATTTCTATTTCTAAAGCAAGAAAAAACTCTTTTAGCTTTATATGTCTTGTATTTCTTTAACAATTATATATATATATATATATATATATATATATATATATATATATATATATATATATGTGTGTGTGTGTGTGTGTGTGTATGTGTGTGTGTGTGTGTGTGTGTACCTATTTTTTATCAGCCCATAAGAGAAACTGACCAGGCCCATAAAGGCTAATTAAGTGTCCGACCCAAATTATGATCCACGATTATGAAACTAACCCAAGGTAAGACCAAGTGTTTCCCCGAGAATCTCAAAGAGATATTCAAGGGATTCGTGGCTTATCGTCGAGGTTTCAAATGCATTATGGGATCAATATAATGGAACCCCTGGACCGGGGCATAGGGGTGTGTAACAGAGACCCTCTTGAGAGACACTTAATAAAAATAGTAGACCTCTCCGTGGACGTAGGCAATTTGTCGAACCACGTATATTCTTGTGTTCTGATTGTGATGTTGTTCTTAGCTTTCTGGTGATTATTTTCTCTTATTATTTGTGTTATGATTTTTGTCACCACAATTAGCATCGTCTGTGGGAAGCGATAGTTGTTCCTACGAAAGAATTCACCAACAAGAGCCAATGATGTATCATCACAACAGTAACATCCCCCAAGCAGGAGACATTCAGCAGCAGCCCATCCCTCCAAGGGTAAGATTTGAAATTCGACATTCAAACCCAAGGCTCCGTCGAGAGAGGCAAGTCTCTGAGGAAAACTAGGGGCCACCCAGGTCCACACAAATTTTAAGATTGATTAATGTTTATTAAGCCCGAATCCAAGATCAAGAGGAGGCTACGCATCACCAAGAAGATGAAAATTCTCGCCTTAAAAGGTGACTAGAAAGAATGGAGAGAGCTCTATCCAAATACTAAACGACGCCACGACCGAACTCCTAGACCTCAGGCGAGCAAGTCTCGCAGCTGAAGAAGGAGCCACAGGCGTGGCCCAGAGAGGACCGAGAGGAATAGGTCAGATAATGACCGTCCAGAGAGGTTGCAACAGGCTCGATATTATAGGAGTCATAGTCGGTAGAGTGATGACTTAAGGAGTTTGGTCTGAAAGGAGATGGACTAGCACCCAGCTCATCGCGGTGCTAGATATACACGAGAGTTATCTAGAAGAGCGCTCAAAACCCAAATAAAGACCCCTTTTTCATGGGTAATAGAAGAGAAAGAGGCCCCAAGAAGTTCCCAATCCCTAGGTTCAAGATCAATGATGGGAAGACTGATCCCATTGATCATGTCCGGTAATATCGACAAGCCATGACTCTATGGAGTCATAATGACACGCTCATGTGTAGAATCTTCCCCTTCAGTTTGCACGATGTGGACCAAAAGTGGTTTGAGAAGCTACCCCACAGGTCCATCAAAAATTTTAAATCCTTAGCTGAGCTATTCATAGCTCATTTCATAACAAGACGTTCCCACCCAAAGAGGATGGATGCGTTGCTTACTATAAAAAAGAAGCCATAAGAGAACCTCAGAGAATACGCGAAGAGGTATTGGGAAGTGTTTAATGAGATCGAGGATTGCTCGAAGCAGGTTTTTATAGCATCTTTCAAAATCGATTTACAGATATCCTACCTCTTGCACCAGTCCTTAAATAAGAAGGAGGCTATACCCATCGACGGCTTGATGGATCGTACAGAGAAATATGCCAAAGTTGAGTATGTAACCCATCTTAATGCAGGGGATAATATTTTCTCAAAGGCTGGCAAAGGAGTGGAGAAGAATGAGCCTCGGAAGAAAGGGAACAAGAACGGGGGCAAAAATGGCTTCAAGAATGGAAATAAAAATGACTCCACAAAGGCGTTTCAGGCTGTGAATACAGTCTTCAAGGAGCCAGTATACAAGATTCTTGCCAAGATCAAAGATGAGACGTTTACTAAGTGGGCAAAAAATATGGGAGGAGATCCCTACAAGAGGAATAACACATTAAGGTGTGCATTCTGCAAGGAGGGCGGCCACAAAACTGATCATTATAAGGCTCTCAAATATTATCTTGAGAAGTTGGCCCAAGCTGGGCATCTTAATGAGTTCGTGGAAAAGAAGGTAGAAAAGTAACAGCGAATGGGGACCAGAGGCCCGAAAATGTCCTCGAGGAGGATATCGTCCATGAGTTTGTGATAATCCACGGGGCGTCAGACCTCAAGAAGATTTAAGGAAATACCGCTCGGATGGAAGTCAAGAAGCTTATTGCCGTCATGAAGGGTTTTTAGATCGGCCTAGCCAAAACTCAGGTTGGGAAGCATTGACGATCGGATGACATCGATTATAATAAGCACATTTTATTTACTGGTGAAGGCTTGGTTGGGGTGAGAACCCCTCATCATGATGCGTTGGTCATCACACTCAGGATAACCAACTGGGATGTCGACAGGTTGCTCGTCGACCAAGGTAGCTCGTCCAAAGTGATGTACCTGGAATTATTTAAAAAGTTAAATCTGAGCATACCCGATGTCAAGGAAGTCACTGTTCTGTTAGTCGGTTTGCTGGCAAAATTACAGTTCCTTTGGGGAAGATTGTCCTGCCAGTCAGAGCAGAAAACATTTAATAAATGATTGAGTTTCTAGTAGTTGACATTGAGTCTCTGTACCACGCCATCCTCGGCAGAGGGTAGCTCCATGCAATGTAGGCCGTACCATCGACGTACCATCAAAAGTTCAAGTGTGTAGCAGATCGGGGAGTGGTCGAGATCCATGGCGACCAAGCTATGGCCAGAAACTATATCATCACGGACATTCGCCCCAAGCCGGAAAGGAAAATAGATGAATCGAAGAGTAAGGAGGAAGCCCATGAGGGTTTGCTACCCTCAAAATCACAGCTAAGGTACAGCCGACCATGGGTGGAGGAAACCAGGCTCTATACCTCAAAAAGGGTCATCGAAGACCTGGAAGAAGTTGCGGCTGAAAGAAGAACAATTGAGAAGAATTTTTTAATTAGTACCTCCTTAACCGATCGTGAGAGGAAAAAGTTAGTCATGCTCCTTCAGAGCAATTTTGATATGTTCGTATGGGAACCCTATGAGCTACTTGGGATAGATCCTGTCGTCACTTGCCATCGATTGCACGCTGACCCAATATTCAAGCCAATCGCATAGAAGGCTCGTCGAACAGCGCCAGAGAAGGAAAAAGCTGTAGAGAGAGAGGTTGGAAAATTACTGGATGCAGGTTCCATACGGGAAGTCCTATTCCCTAAATTTTTATCCAACCTAGTAATAGTTCCAAAGAGCATTAGAAGCTGGAGGGTTTGTATCGACTTCACTGACCTCAACAGAGTTAGTCCCGAGGATAGTTTTCGTCTTCCAAAGAATGATCAATTATTTGACGCAACAGCAATTCATGAGAGGATGAGCTTTTTGGACGCTTACTCTAGATACCACCAGATCCCCCTTTACGGTCCAGACCAAGATAAGACCTCCTTCATAACCCCTATTGATTTGTATTGTTACAAGGTTATGCCTTTCGGCCTTAAGAATACAGGAGCGACTTATCACCGATTAGTCACAAGAATGTTTAAAAAGCAAATGGGAGAGACCATGGAGGTTTACATCGATGCCATGCTCGTCAGTAGTAAGATCAAGAATGATTACCTCTCCGACCTGACAAGGACTTTTGATATCCTTAGGAAATATCGAATGAAACTAAACGCAAGTAAGTGTTATTTCGACATCCAGTCAGGAAAATTCCTTGGATACCTGGTCATTGAAAAAGGAATAAAGTCAAATCCTGATCAGATTGATGCCATCAACAAAGTCCAACCCCCTCAAACGATAAAGGATGTCAAAAAACTCACCGAAATTCTCGCTGCGCTCAATCGCTTCATTTCAAAGTCCTTAGAGCGATGGCAACCATTTTCCAGTTATTGATAAGAAATAAGGGCCTGACGTGGAGCAAGGATTGTTCTAAAGCTTTAGAAGAACTCAACTCCTATCTTAGCAGCTCTCCCTTGCTCGTGATTCTTAGAGAAGGCCATCCTTTATATCTTCACCTTGCTGTGAGGACCATGCTGTGAGGACCTCCTTGGTATGTGAGAATGAGGGAAGCCAATATCTGGTCTACTATGCGAGCAAGACAGTTTTGGAAGTCGAGCAGCAGTATTTGCCATTAGATATTCTCGTCTACGCATTGGTGATATCCTTGAGGAAGCTGAAGCACTACTTCGAGGCTCACTCCATCTTCGCGGTCACTATATATTCCTCTAAAGCTATTATGAGGAAAGCGGACCTCTCCGGTCGGCTGTCTAAATGGTCAATCGAGCTCGGAAGGTTCGATATTCACTTTTAACTAAGAACAGTCATTAAGTGGCAGATTATAGTTGATTTTATCGTTGAATTCATAGGAGAACATCTTGCTGATCAGACATAAACTAGTCGACCAATGAAAAGCATACAGGGATCTAGCATTTGGACCTTATATGTTATTAGAGCCTCTAATTCAAGGGTGCAGGGGTAGGCATCGTACTAGTAACCCCAAAAAATACGGTGCTCAAGCAGGGTATCCGACTTGGATTTGAAGCCTCCAATAACAAAGCAAAGTACGAGGCACTGATAGCTGGCCTGCATAAAGCACAAGTGTTGGGGGTAAAACACCTTCAAGTATTTGGCGATTCGAAGTTGGTATCCATCCCGATAAATGGTGATTTCAACACAAAAGATGAAAGGATGGCATCTTACCTCGCCATCGTAAAAAGACTCATGGATAACTTTGATCGGTTTGAAATTCAGCAGTTCCCCAGGGGACAGAACAGCCATGAAGATACCCTAGCAGCTCTGAGTTCTGTAATAGACTTTGACCTAAAAAAAATGATCCAAATAGACTTCCTTGTGCAGCCCAGCATTGATCAAGCTACTAAATCTGAGCAAACATCCGAGCAGGTTCTCCACATAAAAAGAGCACCAAGTTAGATGGACCCCATCATAGACTACTTACGAAGTGATACGCTGCCAAGTGATAATGGGTCGGCATATCAAATAAGATTCAAAGCTTCCCGCTTTCACTTATCTCCTGATGGGAAATTATATACGAGATCCTTTACTGGCCCCCACTAGCAGTGCGTTCATCCATAAAATAAGATAGTGATTGATAGACTGAAGAAGCATCTGGAACAAGCCAATGGTGCTTGTGTGAACGGGCTGCCCCACATTATCTGGGTCTATCACACGACCCCAAGGTGAGCAACTGGGGAAACACCCTTTGCACTCACCTACGAAATGGAAAGCAGTCGTTCCGTTAGAAGCTGGGCTCCCTAGCATGAGATCTACATTGGTCGACCAATGCCACAATGATAAAGCATTACTCACCGAACTTGACTTAGCTGATGAATGGAGAGTCTTGGCTCTAGTTAAGTTGGCGTCCTACCAATAATAACTTGCCAAACAGTACGATAAAAAACTCAATCTAAAGAAATTTTAAGATGGGGACTACGTCCTAATGAAAACCCTTGGCAGTGCTGTGAAACCATCAAATGTTAAATTAGGACCAAATTAGGACGGACCTTTCAAGATAGTGAGGTATTATCTGTAAGGAGCCTATCACTTAGAAACACTGGAGGGCAGGGAGATACCAAGGGCTTAAAATGTAGCCAATCTGAAGAAGTTCTACTTCTAGCCTTTCTTTATTTATGCATAATTAGTTTAGGCAAATTTCTATTTACAAAATGATATTGCTCTTCGTTTACAATTTTGATTAATGCCCTGGCATTCCACATACATTGGATGTCTCAATTATATTTTGATACGCACCATTTCCAAGTTATAAGATTCACTCCTTTTATGAGTATAGTAGAATTCCTAGACTACAACAAGTTGGCCAACTTACTTCAGTCAAAGGATCTTGTAAACTAGCCCCTTATGATTGCAACATATTGTTAGGTCTTCGCTAACTAAAGAAACCCAAAGCGCAATTAGCAGGGTTGACAAGTAACCCTCCTCAGGCCTTTGTCTAAGAACACAATTGGCCTTCTAGGTATCTCTGGTGATAAATAAAGACCTACGGGGCATCCTTAGGCAACACGACAAACTCAGGTTGGTCGTCAACATAGCTTGGCTCCAAAATTCTGATCGGGCGGATTGCCCATTAATCAGGTGCATTCTCACCATCGCCCTATTAGTCCTATGGTAGTGCGACGACAAGACCTAAAAGGTAAAGTGGGCAGAAATTTATGGCTAAGGGATATTGGATCGGGGGAATGCTCAATTGAAATTAAATTCTGAATAACATTTAGTCGACTGAAGTGCCCAAAATAATTAAAGTTTACTACTAATAAATAGGAAGCAAGCAACGCATGTTTAGTCAGTATATGCCCAAAACATAAATATTCAATTATATTCCTTACTAAGGAATACATGGTTACATGTACAATAGTAAATAATTAACTAAGGCCTACGAAGATTCTGGGCGGCAAGCAAGATAGTCTGCTACTCGAGCTCTCTGACCATCGTCAGGATGAGGAACAAAGCTCTCCATATCCCCCTTCAGGCACGGCTCCAGCACTTGCCTTGGGATAACATCTATTGGGATCTAGCGATCGTCCCTTCGAAAGAGATTTGGCTCTAAAGATGGAGGCATGATCTCATGCCTTTACCATAATGGAGAATTTTTGGGGACCATCAACTCCCTGAGGGCACTTAGCCACCCTCTAATAAATGCCATCTCCTCGACGTCCTTCAACTTCGTGGTGGCATCTGCCCAGCCTTGATCGTATCCATCAACCCACACCTATCGAGGACCCTTTCGAAATAAGTGTCGCAGTCTAGTGGCATCTCTTTGAAGGCCGACAATAATTAAGTATGCTCATTGAACATCCCCCTTTAACTCAGCAATCTCCCTCTGAGAAGTATTATCGTTCGATTTTTCTCGATGGGTGGACAACGATGAGGAACCTCTAAGAACTTAATGAGCGATGCTTGGGGGGCATTCTCCTTGAGATGGGAAACTTCTCTTCTCAGAGTATCATTTTCCCTCTACAGCATCTCCCCCACTTGATTAATTTCGGATGCATCCAGAAGCTTCGCCTTCAAGGCATCCATCTCTTCTTGAACAGAGGAACCAATCTCTTTCATTTCCTTAAGTCTATCCTCTAGTCTGGCAACCACTTCTAATTGGTCCTTATAGTCCTTGTTCCTCACCCTGAGGGACTTGCAAATCTATATGAAAGCTCGATGATCTTGGGCACTGATGTTCGAACCAAGGATTTAACCCAGACGAGAGCTAGCAGGGATATAGTCATCTAAATCAATAGGCTACAAGTAGAAAACACGAATGACAAACACATAAATAAATAAATAAATGCAAAAGTGAGATTTCTTTCATTCATTATAAAGTGGCATCAGCCAAATACAAAGTAAATCAGTTATCCAAAAAGGAAAAATACACAGATAGAGACGAAGGCCTAGAAGTCTAATTGATGGCATCAACCTGCTCGAAAGAAGGTGGTTATTTTCCCTTATCAACAGCAGGGTTATCAGTGACCTCACTTATTCTAGCACCTGATGAACCTCCTTCTTCTGGGATGGGATTCTCTCCCTGATTATTAGAAGGAGCATCAACAGTTGGGACAGCAGGCTCCACGGTAGCTTGACTGGCAAGGGCATCCACATTTATAATGGGCTTGGGGCTCGAATGGTGGTCGGAGAAGAGAGGGGAGTCAGTAGAAACTCCAGTGGTGACCAAGGCTCGATCCTAGCCTTTATTAAAGTTTGCTCAGCTGATATAATCAATATGGCCATTAGCATCCTCGTACGCTGCCTCCCAACCCTCATTGTAACCACTCTCCTGAACGGTATACGCCTCATGCTCCAGCTTCGCCACCTTCTCGACCTGTACTTTATTTGCCTCTGCCAACACTTTATTCTCCTCTATTGTGGCCAACTTTCCTTTAACCACTAGATCATAGTCCTCTCTCAGCTCTTTTATCTCCTTTGCAGCATCGGCCTTCTCTTGAGTGAATGAAGCTTTGGTTTATGTCAAAGCTTTTTGGGAGGACTTCAGGGCCTCTTGTTAAGACCTCAGGCCCTCTTCGAGCTCAGTATTCCTTCTCGACAGATCATCTTAGTTGCACAGTAGGACAATGTAATCAGACACAAACTATAAAGAAAGACAAATGTTAATAAACAGAGTATGAGGAAAATACAAGTCAGAAGGATAGAGAAGTAGCCTTACCAAAGCACTTCCTTGAGATAATTTTAGGGCTAACTGGTCAGGACCCATGCTCGATGAACGATCGTGGTCTACCATGGCACTGCTTTCTCAAGCATTAGTGGAGCAAGGTGAGGGGCCACAGCCACAGAAGCTCCCTCATTTGGAACAACAATAGGCACCAGATAGGCCCGTGATGCCTGTGCCTTTTTCCTTTTCCCTTATTTTCTTCTCTGAGAAGATTCGAGAAGATTCGAGAAAGAGGTTCAAATTCAATGGTTCGAATTGAGTCAAGGTTGATTGACTTTGATCCAAGGGTTCACGATATGCGGTGATTAAATCTCTCCTGATTGGTTCATATGGGATTCACAGGGATTATGAAAGGGTGCATGCAGATCGTTGATAAAAACGATCCAAGGGTTGAAAACAGGCGTTGGTTCCCTCTCTATAAAGAAACACACTCTCCACCAATCAGAAGACAACAAATGTTGGCCAATAATAAGATATCAAACGCGCGTCTTAAAATAAATACAAACACACCCTGAAGTCTCTGCCGCTTTCGAATTCTACCCAATGTAACTTTAAGCCATTATAACCAATAATACTTAATCGCAGATTGACCCCAAAAACTTTTAAAACCCAATTTTAATTAGAAAAAATTTATTTTAAATGTTTATAAGATCCCAAAAAAATATTAAAAAACAATAATAGGGATTTAAACAGACTCAACATATGTACACACAATTATATGCAATATGGAATGTTTGATAACAATTCTACTGTGGGTGAGTGTTGGTAATATAGTCTAGCTCAATCAAGCAAGAAGGATGAAATAGCAAACCAAGCTCTGGGGTTCTTTGGTTTCTAGGATAGACATAATTTTGTCACAATTTCCAAACTAGATGAACACTTATACAATATAGACTCAAGTGAGTCAAGAGTATAAGGTGCTTCAATCTCCCCCTTTGGAAATATGAGACAAAATCTCCTTTGAGTCATCTAGGACTTGTAGGGCAACAAGAATAAGGAAACCTATTAAAAAAATCTATCTACCCAATTCCTAGAAAGCAAAAGTACATAACTTAACTATTTACAATTGAATACCCTATAGCAACTCTTGAGAATAACTGTACAGAATCCTACAATGAATCACTAAGATCAAGCTGTTTAGCATATATAAAGTTCATTAGACTCAAATTTCTCTCCCATTTTGTCTCAAATAGACAAAGGGAAAAATTGAGATAAATCAAATAGATTAATCAGCACACACCATACCAATAGATTTACGCAAAGAAATAAATCGATTGTAATCTAAAGGTTTGGTAAACATATCTGCGAGTTGCAAATTAGTAGGAAGATAATTGATTTCTAATTCCTTAGTTTCAACCAATTCGCGTATAAAGTGATGTTATTCATGTGTTTTGTTCTCTTATTTTTATGTGTTTTGTTCGCAAGTGTTGGACAGTATTTTTAGAGATATTGATCGCGCTTTGATTATCACAATAGAGATGCAATTGGTTTTCTTGAATACCATAATCACTTAGCATTTGTTTAAGCCAAAGTAATTGAGCACAGCAGCTTCCAGCGGCTATGTATTCTGATTCAGCTATTGAGAGTGATGTGCAATTTTGTTTCTTACTACTCCATCCTACCAAATTATTACCTATATAATAACATGCTCCTGATGTGCTTTTACTATCATCAGTACACCAGCCCAGTCAGCATCAGTGTATCCAATTATAGTGCTTGGTGTGTCACTAGTGTACCAAAGTCCTAGGTTCAGAGTGCCTTTTACATATTTAATAATTCTTTTAACAGAAAATAGATGGCTCTCTTTAGGGTTATTTTGATAACGAGCACATACACACACAGCATACATTATATCAGGACGCGAGCCAGTAAGGTATAGCAAGGTTCCTATCGTACTACGATATAGAGTTGGATCTATAGATTTTCCAGTTTCGTCTTTAGATAGTTTTACCGTAGTACTCATGGGTGTTTTAGCATCCTTAGCACTCTCAAGGCCAAATTTCTTTACTATCTCTAAAGCGTACTTAGATTGCGAGACAAATAATCCTTCTGAATTTTGTTTGACTTGAAGACCTAAGAAGAATTGCAACTCCCCCATAAGAGACATTTGAAACTCCTTATGCATAATTTCAGAGAAGGATTTTACTTCTGAGGGAGAAGTTGATCCAGAGATAACATCGTCAACATAAACTTGAGCAATAATGATGTGTTTGCCAAAATGTTTGACAAAAAGGGTTTGATCATTTCCACCTCTTTTGAAGCCTTTATCTAAGAGGAAACTGGAAATACACTCATACCAGGCTCTAGGCACTTGTTTAAGGCCATACAAAACCTTTTTAAGACGAAATACATGATTTGGATATTGAGGGTCAATGAACCCTTTAGGCTGTTCTACATAGGTCTCTTCAGTCAATATTCCATTAAGGAATGAAGATTTGACATCCATTTGGTAGAGTGTAAAATGCAAGTGACAATCTATAGCAAAGAGAAGACGAACAAATTCTAAACGAGTAGCAGGAGCAAATGTCTTGTTAAAATCTATTCCTTCAATTTGAGAGTATCCTTGAGCAACTAATATTGCTTCGTTTCTAATGATTATTCCACTTTCATCAGACTTATTTTTAAAAATCTAACGTGTGCCAATAACCTTTTTGTGATCAGGCCTAGGTACAAAATACCAAACATCATGAATGACAAATTGAAGAAGTTCTTCCTGCATAGAAGAAATCCAGTGAGAGTCATTCAATGCCTCATTTACATTCTTTGGTTCAACTAGTGAAACAAAATGCATAATGTGCATAATTTCTTAATTGAGATCCTGTACGCACAGGCTCACTAGGGTTAACAACAATGTTATTCATGGGATGGTCTTTAGAAACCCAGTTAGGTACTTCAGGTATCTCAATTGGTAATGAATCACCTATTTCTGGAGAGTCACTTTCTAAAACATTTGTAGGCTCTTCCTCAATAGTTGATTCACCAGTCTTCCTTTCTACAGTAGTGTCACTTACAATTACATTTATGGATTCCATCAAGGTTTTAGTGCGAAGATTATAAACACGGTAGGCTCTACTATTAGGTGAGTAACCTAGAAAAATAGCTTTATCTCCCCGGCTCTCAAATTTGGACAAGTGTTCCCTATCTTTGCATACATAATAAGTACTACCAAAGGTTCTAAGGTACTTAAGATTGGGCTTTTTCTTATACCAAAGTTCGTAAGGGGTTTGTTTGGAATTCTTTCTAAGATAGACCCTATTTATAATGTGACACGCAGTACGAATAGATTCTACCCAAAAATATTTAGGCAAATTCTTGGCATGTAACATAAATGTGCCATCTCTTGAAGGGTACGATTCTTTCTCTCAGCGATTCCATTTTGTTGAGGAGTCTTAGGAGCACTGAACTCGTGTTTGTAACCATTATAGTCACAGTACTCAATTATACCAGTGTCTTTGAATTCTCCACCTCTATCACTACGGATTCTATTTACTTGAGAATCTTTCTCATTTTCAATCCGAAGAAGTATTTTTAAGAAAGTTTGAAAAGTGTCAGACTTATTTTTTAAGAAGGCTACCTAGGTAAATCTAGTGAAGTCATCAACCTTAACTAGAATATAATTGTGTCCACAGAGACTAACAGTTTGGGAGGGACCCATTAGGTCCATATGGATGAGCTCCAAAGGATTAGAGGTAAGGACATATTTAACTTTCTTACGAGGTGCCTTAACAATTTTTCCTTCCTAACAGGAACCACAGACAATGTTAGAAATGGATTTGATTTTTTGAACTCCTCTAACTATTTCTTGAGAGGTCATTCTACTAAGATTATTGTAATTTATGTGACCCATTATGTTATGCCATATTTCGTTGTCATCCATTCTGGCAACATTATAGATTTCAGACTTGTTCATGACATTATAACAATTGTCAGGAGTCCTGAATCCTGTAATTATGCATTCACCTTTTTCATTTAAAATTTTGCAATTGTTCTTTGAAAAGGTAACAGTATGATCTGAGTTACAAAATTGCGAGATACTAAGTAGATTGTCCTTAAGACCTTTAACTAGAAGAACATTTTCAAGAACAGGAAGTCCATCTTCTTGGAAAGTTCCTTTGCCTATGATCTGAGATGATACTCCATCACCAAAAATAACTTTTCCTCCAGCAAATCTGGTTTTGATAAAAAGTTTTGTATCATCCCCAGTCATGTGCTCAGAACATCCAGAGTCTAAATACCAACCAGACGATGTGTGTTCAGCTTTTAAAGCAGTAACAACTATATTACACTTCATCTGGGGTAATAGATCATCTTTTCTAACCCAAATTGCTCTAGTTTTCATTTTGCGCTTATTAGCTCTCAATTGATAAAATTGCAAGCATTCGATTTTTGTTGAAAATTTTTTTATGCATGATTTTGGGTTTTATGTAAGACATGAGCATTTGGTTTAGGAAAGTGTCTAGGAATCCTTCTAGGGAATGTTCTTTTAGGTTTGGTCTTTCTATTCCTATAGTTAGAATTTTTGTCTGGTTGTCTAGGGAGTACATAGTTGTTATGACTTCTCCAAGAATAGTTAAAGTTCTGATAGATAAGAGGATTACAGACAGGTTTAACTAGTCTTCTAGCATAGCAACCATCAAAAGAGTGACCGTATATATCGTAGTAGGAGCAATAAAGATTGCTCAAAGTTGGGATCTCCTTAGGAAAGTCTCTAAACATAGGTTTCAAGGGATTTTGAGGTTGAACACTATTCCTAGATAGTACAGTTTTGAAGGTAGATTCACTCTTCCTAATGGAGGGGCAAACGTATTTAGCCTTAGATGAACTTTCATGTTTAGAGCAACTTGATTCCCCAATGTTAAAATTTTGATGTTTTGAGTCAAACTCAGTTTTTAGAGAATGAAAGTATGGGCAGGTTTCAATAGGCCTTTTACCTCCTGACACAAATTTGATAGGTTCAAAAGAATTTGTTTGTGTCTTCAAATTGGGGTAAAACCCTATTCATGTTCGATCATCATAATTGGTTTTAGATTCAGCAACAAATTCATCAAAACAGTTTGAGTTATTTTCAAATTTTGTAAATTTTTTGAAAATAGTTGCTATCTTTTCTTTAGTTTGTTCCAATTCTAACAATGTTCCTTTGTATTTTTTCTCCAGAGTTTCATTGATTTCAGTTAAGTTTCTGAGTTTTTGATCAAACATTTTGATTTCACTTTCATGAGTTAGACATTGGGTAGTATACTCTTCAGCATTCAGTTTGACCATCAGGCTTAGATCTTCTAACTTCTTGGTGAGATCTTTCACAATCTTTTCTAGTCTAGTGCTTTTCTTTAGAGTTTTAGCATAGAGTGTGTGAATATCTGGGAGATCTTCATTGTCCGAGTCACTAAGTGTAGTGTATGAAGTGACCCCTAAGGCTTCATTTCTTGGACTCACACACCCATTGACATCGTCATTATCGCTTTCCCTTTGACTCACACACCCTGAGGTAGAAATAGCAATATTCTCAGTAATTAAAGCATCTAAACCAGTAACAGCATGATTCGAAACACCCGAAGTAGAATTACTAGATTCATCCTCACTAATAAACACAGGCATATCATCATTATAGATAATCTTGGCAAAGAAAGACATGCAAGGGTAAAAAACATCAGATGACTCAGGTTCCTCATTTTCAGAGTCACTTGAATCATCCCATGTCTTGCAAATGTTGGCTCTAGCATGTTTATTTTTAGTGTTCAAGTTAACTTTACAGTCTTGTGCAATGTGTCCTAGTTTACCACATCTAAAGCATTCAGTCTTCTTAAGGTTTCTGTTAGGTCTAGTGTGAGAGTCCTTGTGATGTTTGTCATGATTTTTCTCATGAGGTTTATGATTAAAGGGAGTTGGATAATTGGACTTACCTTGTTTGTTTGCCATGTTGTTTCTAAACTTAATAATTTTCTTAAACTGTTTTGACATTAAGGAAATCTGATTGTCCAAACTCTCTATATCACATTCCTCATCAGAGTCATCATTGGGAATGTTAAACTCAGGTTTAATCATCTTAGAAGAAAAACTCAGATTGGAACTAGTCTGTTTCCTATGGGACTGGGTCAATTATTTCTTAAATTCTAGTTCCATTTCCACAGTTCTTAATTTACAACTGAGTAATTCAGGAGTGAGATTTATATCACACATTTCCTCAATAGCATATCTTTTGTTGTCAAATTTCTGTGGTAATGATCTCAGAATTTTAGATACAATTTCATGTCTGTCATATGTTATCCCATTAGCATGCAGTTTTGTCACAATATCAGTCAAGTTCATATAGAAGTCATCAAATGACTCAGATTCAAACATAATTAAAGAGTTATACTATTGAATGAGCATTTGTGTTTTAGCAGCCTTAAATCTAGTGTCACCTTCATGAGCTGTAACCAAGGTCTCCCAAGCTTCCTTAGAAGTGATACAGGATGAGATTCTTTTGAACTCATGTTCATTTATGGACATAAATATGGCATTCTTTCCTTTGTTATTGTTGCGAGAAACTTGTGTCCCTTCTTGGGTGAACTCATTTAATACTTTCTTAACCCTCTCATTACTTCCTTCAGTGGCTGGTTTAGTAGGAAAAATATATCCATTTTCAACAATGTCCCAGACATCATCTCCCAAAGTTCCTTGAATGAAAGCAATCATCCTTACTTTCCAGTAAGCAAAATTGGTTCCATCAAAGATAGGAGGTCTGGTCAAGTTACCAAATCTTTCATTTTTCTCGTCCATGTTTGATTTTCAGAAAACAATTTCAGAAACACAGGATCTCTTTAAAAGAAGTTTACAAAGCTCTGATACCAATTGAAAATCTGTTATTAAAGCCGTTTAATAAAATTAAACTATTTAAGTAACTCCGAACAGTTTTTTGAAGAAACTCTTTTCTTAAAAACCAAAACTAATTGAACACAAGATGTGTTTAATAAAAGTATGTACGAGATCTGTTCAAGATTTGATAAACAGGTTTATAAAACAGTTTAAAAACTTTAAACTCAGCACAACCAAGAATGAGATGAGAAGATGTAGAAAGATTAAGAATAAGGATTTTTACGTGGTAAAACCTCACCCAACTGAGGAAACGTCCATGACTCCCTCTACGGAGTAAACCAAAAATTCCACTAAAACAAATTTTAACAGTTACAAACTATATAACAAACATGCATACAACTCAGACCTATATAAGTTTAGGAATGTACCCTCTGGTGTCCTTATAACTTCTCTGCAGTTCTGATTGTTGATGTTGTTCTCCCAGTTTGCTAACTTCCAATTTGTTCAAGTTCTTTACGTCGACTCTTGTTCTTAAGATCTTATTACCAACACTTTTAGTGTGGTAGGGTGAAAGTGTTTGTGGAGGTGCTTTCTAACACATGCATGCGCACACACACACACTTATTAAGTACAACCAGTCCTAACAAATTACATATAAGACTATATGCTGTGATTTTTCTTTTTCTCTCTTCTCACAAAACTTAACCTTATTTGACCTTTAAATCAATCCCAGAATCCACGGTTATCTTGCTCAGAAGACGTATCAAGATCTTAATCAATCTCTGGTTTTGAAAATATTTTTGAGATTGAAAACCACCAAGTGCGATTCCAAAATAGGTTAAAGGTCTTGTTTCAAGAGAACTAGAAACAGAAAACATTATTGTTGATTTCAAAGTTAAAAACATTTACTGAAAAGAATCAACAATATATTTCTCTAGATGAGAAATAAAATATGTAAATCTAAGTGTAATATAACATGAAGAACTCAGATCTGAAATTTCTATAAAGCAGAAAATAGATCTAAGACACAATGTTTAAGTTGGACACAAGATCTGAGAATGAAGAGGTTACAGCTACAAAACAACTACACAAACCAACTCTCAAAACACTCAAGCACTCAAGGCAGTGTTTGGGATATACAGGAGTTTGAAAAGAGTTTTAGGTTTGAAATCTGGTTTGGACGATTTAGGGTTAGGGTTAGGGTTTCTAACTCTTTCTCTCTCTTCTGGTTTCTCTCTTCTCTCTCTACTCTCTCTTTTCTCTCAAAAGGACGAAAATGGCAAAAACCTCAGAAGGGTGAGTGAGGGGGTCCTTTTATAGGAGGCTGAGAAGATTCGAGAAAGAGGTTCAAATTCAATGGTTCAGATTGAGTCAAGGTTGATTGACTTTGATCCAAGGGTTCACGATATGCGGTGATTAAATCTCTCCTGATTGGTTCATATGGGGTTCACAGGGATTATGAAAGGGTGCATGCAGATCGTTGATAAAAACGATCCAAGGGTTGAAAACAGGCGCTGGTTCCCTCTCGATAAAGAAACACACACTCCACCAATCAGAAGACAACAAATGTTGGCCAATAATAAGATATCAAACGCGTGTCTTAAAATAAATACAAACACACCCTGAAGTCTCTGCCTCTTTCGGATTCTACCCAATGTAACTTTAAGCCATTATAACCAATAATACTTAATCGCAGATTGACCCCAAAAACTTTTAAAAACCAATTTTAATTAGAAAAAAATTATTTTAAATGTTTATAAGATCCCAAAAAAATATTAAAAAACAATAATAGGGATTTAAACAGACTCAACATATGTACACACCATTATATGCAATATGGAATGTTTGATAACAATTCTACTATGGGTGAGTGTTAGTAATATAGTCTAGATCAATCAAGCAAGAAGGATGAAATAGCAAACCAAGATCTAGGGTTCTTTGGTTTCTAGGATAGACATAATTTTATCACAATTTCCAAACTAGATGAACACTTATACAATCACTACACCAAAAACAGGATTCTGGCACAGTTCAAAATCGTGCCAGATCAAATCTGGCACGGTTTTGAACTGTGCCAGAATCAGGTGTTCCAAAATGGGAATTTTTTTCTGGCACGGTTTAAAAGTGTGCCAGAATCAGTCAAACATGAACACTTCTGGCACACTTTTAAACCGTGCCAGAATTTGATATTTCTGGCACACTTTTGGCACAGTTTTTAACTGTGCCAGATTCTTCAAAATAGGAACATTTCTGGCACACTTTTAAACCGTGCCAGATTTTGATATTTCTGGCACACTTTTGGCACAGTTTTTAACTGTGCCAGATTCAGCATAATTTAAAAAAAATTAGCACAGTTTAAAACCGTGCCAAAATATGATACATTTTTGCCACGATTTTGAACTGTGCCAATTTTTTTTTAATTTCAAAAAAATATTTGAAAGCACAAAATTCACAAATTAATAATATTGCGCGTTATTAATAAACTAATGTACATACAAACTTCAAAATATTACAAGTCTTTAACTGCTCGCATGCCAAAAAAAATTGGGCAGAGTTTCCTCTATTTTCTGGACATTCCAAAACCTGTTAATACAAAACCTGCCTAACATAAAGCCCGCACGGCCACAAAATATAACAATTAACTTACAAAAGCCCTCATGGCCATAAAAGTCAATAATAAAACAACAAAAGACCGTACGGTCATGACACAAAAAAATGGATTCATTAATAAACCCCTTGTTGTAAACCATTGAGTTCTTTGTGTATTCCACGCGAATAAAAGCCAACGATAAACTGTTATCCTGCAAAAAAAATAGAATACAAAAAAGATACGATATTAGTAACCCAATAATTTATAAAAAAAAGTACTCAAAACAAAAAAATTACAATATGAATGGAAATTAACGTCATACTCACAAACCGGGAGACCCAGGACTACGCGGTCAGTTCCTACAAGTTACATTGGTCCCGTGCGAGGTGTCCGTGCCTCCTACGGGGTCGTTTGGGGGATGGTTTGGGTATTTACCCTTTGACGGCATGTTTTTAAGTTTAAGTGTTATTTTTGCCAATTATCGTCCTATTCACAAACCGGGAGATCCGGGACTACGCGGTCAGTTCCTACAAGTTACATTGGTCCCGTGCGAGGTGTTCGTGCCCCCTACGGGATCGTTTGGGGTGTGTTTTGGGTTTTCACCCTTTAACGGCTTGTTTTTAAGTTTAAGTGTTGATTTTTGCAAATTATCGTCATACTCTCAAATCGAGAGACCCGGGACTACGCGATCAGTTCCTACAAGTTACATTGGTCCCGTGCGAGGTGTTCGTGCCTCCTACGGGGTCGTTTGGGGGTTGGTTTGGGTATTCACCCTTTAACGGCATGTTTTTAACTAAGTGTGATTTTTGCAAATTATCGTCATATTCACAAATCGGGAGACCCGGGACTACGCGGTCAGTTCCTACAAGTTACATTGGTCCCGTGCGAGGTGCTCGTGCCCCCTACGGGGTCGTTTGGGGGGTGGTTTGGGTTTTCACCCTTTAACGGCGTGTTTTTAAGTTTAAGTGCTGATTTTTGCAAATTATCTTCATATTCACAAACCGGGAGACCCGGGACTACGCAAGTCGGCCAAACATGTTTTGCAAGTCGGGCTGAAACCATGTTATTCGGGCTGAAACCATTAGTTGCTATTGTAAGTCGAATATTCCGCGGATCTTTTGCAAAATCTCTCCACATAATGTTTGAATTTACCCATTCTGCTGAATCTCGGGGATTACGCAAGAATTCCATACAAGAGCTTGCACGAGCGTGCCAAGTCATTTTCTCTGCTATCCATTTTATGGTATACAATCGTTTTAGACTAGGGATTAGAGGGAAATGTCGCATTACCTTCTTAGGAACCCTAGAGTACTTTTTTTTCCATTAGTATTATGAATTTCTACCCTGTCCTCGTCTAGACAAGTAAACTTGTAGCGTAAAGAACCACATTTTATACATCTAGTAGATTTTTCATGCTCTTTCCAAAATATCATACAGTTGTTAATGCATACGTCATACTTAACATAATCCATACCGAGATCTCTAACGGTGTTTTTCATTTCTGTATAACTAGTTGTCAAGTTGTTCTCTTCAGGAAGTAGTTCATTTAACAATCTAAGAATTCCACCTGTAGCACCATCCGATAAATTCAATTGTGTTTTCAAATCATTCAACTTTATAAGAGCATACATTGTGGTATGACGCGAAGAACCGGTAGCTAGGTGCAATGGCTCCTGTGCGAGTTGATGTAAACGATCATACTTCTTGCCTTTGTATTTATGTGTGTGCGAATCATTGGGAACCTCAGAAGTTGGGGGGGCTTCATCACTGCCTACACAATTAGGTTCACTAGGTTCCGCTTCACCCATAAACATCTCACAAGCATCATTCACAAGATCATTCAAAATTGGAATATTGTGCACATCAGCGTGTTCTGTCGGTGTCACAGATTGCGGTGGTGGTTGGACTTGATCAACAACTAATGTCTCACCGTGAAAATGCCATAAGGTATAGTTCATGTCCATACCATATGTCATTAAATGAATGAATATGTCATCTATAACAACATGTCCTTTCCCATTTCGACAACGTCTACAGGGACATGAATGTTTAACATTCGAACTATTACTACGCACATAATGAAGAAACTGTAACACCCCATCTCTATATGTATCGGTCTCGATATTTTTCTCATTTATCCATTCTTTATTGATTCCCGACGACATCCTGATAAGTTTAAAGAGCACACATTATAATATAAACGCTTACTGTAAATATATTTAAGTTTATTCAAGTGTAAATATGTATATATTTGAGCTCCTATATTTCCTCCATCTCCTCTACAGGGTAAGGGTCCTATCCCATTCGAAAATGCATATTTTGTATTGTTCATAATGTCTCATGCCATGTCCTAATCTAGAAAATTTCTCCAGCATCTCCCTACAGTTCTTCAAGTACACAACTTAAATTGGGAGTGTTCATGTGTTACTTAAGTTTTTCAACCAAGAAAACACAAAACACTACATCAATCTAGTATGCACCCAAAGAACATAAAGAGATGCCACCGAATTTTTCAAAATAGGACATGCATAATCATTATGTACAATACAAACTTTTGCATTTCCAAACTGTCAAAAAATGGGACAATTCAAGAGTTCTCACCACAGTCATAGTGAGACCTCTTGAACGGGTCTAAGGTTTTTCTACATGTGTAACATCATTATTGAATGTTTAGTATTAATGTCTACTTACTATTTAAATAGTTTTTTTTGTTTTTTCTTAAATTTTCAACACATAATCTCATTTATCCATTTAATTAGTGGGGTGTCTACTTTTCAATTTGTTATTTTTACATTATTATTGAATATTTAGCACTTAAATTTTCTTAAAACTATGTAACATTTACAAATCAGATCAAATATACATTTTTGTTAAAGGGGTAAGAACATAAAAACCCATGATTTTTTTTTTTCATTATCAACATTCAATTTGCACCAAAAACTCACACATTAAAAAAAATAATAAATATTTAAATATGTATATATAAAACCCTAAAAATCAAATACGAATCAAATCAAGCATATCATAAACTCTAGGATCAAATCTGAAATCTAACTTAGGTTAAAAAAAATACAATGCTTTAAAGAAATTACCTGATTGGGATGAGTGCAGTGAGAGAACAAGGCAGTGACCAGAGAAAGAGAGAATGGGCGGGAGAGAGAGTGTCGACAGTAGAGATGCTGACCTAGGGCAGTGTCAGCAGCAGCCGCCGAGAGAGAGAGAGACCGCCGAGAGACCGCCGAGAGAGAGAGAGACCGCCGAGAGAGAGAGAGGAGAGGCAGGAGAGCGCATAGGCTAGAGAGATGCGGGAATCGTGAGCGGGAACAAGAGAAAGAGGGAAGTGTAATGTTTTTTTTGGGTATTATATATTTTAGTAAGTGTACTCAATTTTGGCACACTTTAAAACAGTGCCAAATTTTGGCACTGTTTTAAAGTGTGCCAAATCTCTATAAAACCGTGCCAAAATCTGGCACAGTTTTAAACTGTGCCAGATTTTTAATATCAGGGTGTGCCAAAATGCTGTTTTTGGTGTAGTGAATATAGACTCAAGTGAGTTAAGAGTATAAGGTGCTTCAGCTTCATGGATAGCTCATCCACACCCTTTTTCTCAGCGACACAATCAAGGTTCTCAGGGTCATTGAGTCTTCAAGAAAAAATCTTATCCTCGACATCTGGGAATTTTTTTACGACCCTGTTCCTTAGCTCCTAATAGTCGTAGAGGTAGGCCTTGTTGTTGAGAAGATGGAAATATTTTGAAGTCTTGAACGAAGCCACATCATCTTCAATAACTTTCTTTATGGCCATGGCGTGCTCCTAATCCTTATTCTTATCGGTCACAGAATACTGATCTTCAAGAGTTTTTAGGGTTGCGGTTGGCTAGCTATCAGCTCTTGGTTTCTTGCCTTAGTCGTATTCAGCTTCTCTTAAAAGCCAGTAACCTATCTCATTGCCTCCAAAGTTTTAGCTTTATAAATTTGTAAGGCTTGTGCATCCTGATTGAAGTTTTGCTCAGCCTTAGCTTGATCTTTAGCTGCGGCTTCCACATTCTAGTTTGCCTCCATCTTATGGGCTTAAAGGGTTACCTCCGAAGACTTCTTTCCAACTTTAAAGGATGAATACCTAGCAGTCACTAGTTGATACTGATGATTGGCAGGCCTGTATAGCTTATAAATCCCTTTACACTTGGCCCTTTGGGTCATGGCAACCTCTGCAGCCTGGAAGAATAAAACTTGAAATGTTAGCATAAAATATGAAAAAATTTGCGGAATGGAAAGAATAAAAAGTTCAACTTACCCTCAGACGGTTGTGCAAGGAATATTCCTCAAGATCCTCATGATACTCGTCCACAAGGCATTTAAAGTTAGAAGTTTCTGTAGCCCTTCTTATCCTTGGGATCACGGTAGCAGTTGCGTCCCAAGGCGATTCAGGATCTGGATTCTTGAGACATAGTCGTGGACGTCCATCCACGGCTCTTTCTGATCTGCTTTGGGGTGTGGGAAGATTGGAATTAATTTCCATGATAGTTCATGAAGGTGTAGTGGAGTTGGTCACATGAATAGTACTGGAACCTCCATGAAAATCCCCCTCAGAAAAGGTTAGACCATCTGCGGAAAGTTCTGGCCCAATTTCATCATCAACGTTTTGGGTGTCTGCGGTAACACCCTTAGACTTTAGCACAATGGTCATGACATCCTTATAAGTTGGAGGGTTAGCCTCCTTCTCCACTTGTTGGCAATTATCTTCTTTATCTCCCCTATTACTCTCGACCTCTTCCATTTCATCAAGTTCATCAATGAGGAGCTCTCTATCAATTTCCTTCGCAGCACCTCCAGAAAAAGGGATTTCAAGTTAGTATTTCAACTTTATAAATAATGCCATAACCTTATGTAGAAGAGAATAAATTACCCTTTGCATCCTTCGTTGGTTCTTCATGGGCTGGAAATTATCCTCTTTTATATACCTTCCAAATAGTAGCTATGTTGGGGAAGTTTTTCTGCTCGTCGTCTAGGGAGATTGCAACCTCAATCATTTCCCTCTACCTCTTAGAGGGTATCAGGTCTGCACAAACTGCAAAGGGATTAATAAAGGTTGCGGACATTATCACAAAATAAAGTAAATGATGTAGAAGATAAAGTAGTTAAAAGGAAAATAAAAAGGGCGCGACAATGTTATACCATTTTTGGGTGGGCGACCCCACTTTCGCAACACCGTGAACTCCCTTTCCTTTTCATTTTCTTCTGGGTGGACCTCCCAGTTGTCCCCAGAAATGAAAAAGAATTTTCTCTTCTAGTTTTTAACACTAGAGGTCTTCCTTCTCATTAGATACCTCTCACCATGCCGCAGACCCATATAAAAATACCATGGGTTCTCTATAGAGTTCTTTTTTGGTTGTAAAATTCAAAGAACTCCGTGAAAGTTATATCTTTCTCAAAGTGCTTCTTCCAAATAACTAATGAAGCAAGAATTGCCCTCCATCCATTTGGGTTGATTTAGGTTAGGGACAAATTCACTTAGAATCTTTCTCATTGGAACGGGGACAGGAAGTCGCAGATCCCGAAGAAAGGCATAAAGGGGTAAGTAGACCCCATTATTAGTGCGGAGCCTGACCTTTGCTCTATAGAAGGCAGTGTGCAAACTGTTACTTTTGGAAACTCGCAGGCCTCAGCCAAGGTGATCAACCATTCATCGTTCATAATACAATGATGGCGAAGTGCCGAAGGCTCTTTGTAGGTGTCTTGGTCGCGTCCTGAGGTGCCAACTTCGTTATTCCTGGCTTCCACAACTACAACTGACATTGGAGTGGTCGCCGTAATATGAACTTTAGTAGATAGATGATTTCTGGAGCAATTATCTTCCTCTATATGGTCCGCAGTCTCTTTGGGATCCCTATAATTAGAAGAATATATGGAATCAGAATCTATCTTCATGCAATTTGGCTAATCCTTAAGTCTATAGGGCCCAATAGTCTTTGAAGGTTTTATGTGAAGTACTGAAGGAGGAGGAATGATAATGTGTATCTTCTAAAAATCCTCTAAGTACTACCAGGTGTTCCAATGCATAAGGTCGCGATAACTTATGAGAAATTAGCAAGAAACACTACAAGTTCAATCTATAGTAAAGACCGCAGCTAGAAAACTAGAAGCAAAGAACCAACAGTAGTATAGAAATACAGAAATGGAAGGAATATAAATCCAAGCAAGACTAGCATGAATTGTGTGATAAAAGCATAAATTAAAAAGGAAAAGTAGGAGAACCTACCTGAAAATAAAGGAAACTGATAGAATCACCACGTACTTCTTTAAACCACCTTGAATCGCCTCAGCCACCACATATAGGCACCGAAAACTTAAGTTGAACTCGTCAAAAATTGCCCTTCGATATGCTTTCAAGTATGTAAATGAAATAATGAGGCCATGACCTGGCTCCATTTATATGAGGGCATTGGAAGTTGAAGCATCGCAAGTCACGGGCCGCGGCATCCCTCCGCGTACCAAGCAAAGGAATTGACTACAGGAAATAACACCACGATAATGGGCATAGATTATAGTTGTAGCTCCAACTCGTAACCTCTTGGCAATGTGGCTTGGGGGCTTATTGATATGCACAATACTGACACCGAGGTTGTGAAAGGCATAAATGTAAATCCACTCCTGTGAAAAGACTGGTTGTGACCTCTCTCTATAAATCATGCATATTATCGCTGCCTAGAACTCAGATAATTTGTGGCAATCCCTCTTGAGTCAATAACTGACCACTGCCTGGAGCACATACAGGCTGCGGTAGGAAACCATGCAATAGCCACAGTCTTATCCTTAGCAGGCCACGACCACCTACCCCTTCAACACTGCATACCCTATCGCAGATTTACCCACATCAGCATGTACTTGTCAGCAGTCCTACTTCTAGAAAGATTCCCATTTTCATCACTTATGTCATATGCTCCATGCACGTGACACCTCATTTTTACTTCGATAAATAGAAGTGCTCACCTCAAAATTAGAGGGACAATTTTCACATCAAAGCCCGGCCTAAATATCTACTCTCTCTCTTTCTAGAAGTTCTCAGACCTCCTGAGCTACCCAAGTCCACAGCCCTCTATAGACCTGCTCTACAGGTTGCATCTCGGACTACACAGCATTACATCTCTCATGTATTCCTCCTCATCTCTTGTACGCCTCTAATGGCAACCCAATATTATATTAGTGATTGTATATAATGAGAGTGAGGCACCAAAAGTGGATGTAGGCTCATTTTATAGCCGAACCACTCCGTATCCTGTGTTATTTCTCCGTATTCACTTATTTATGTTTTTTATACTTGATATGATGGTTGATAATGACTTCGATATGATTTCTCACATTATCATCTGCAATTGTTATGAGGATGAGCTCTCGGAGGTCGAGACTATAGACGTGAGCCCACTGTGCTATGAGCCAATATGTAGATGAGCGTGATGGACACTCGGTAAGGGTTATGGTACTGTGTTGAGTCTCATTTAGGAAAAGGTTACACTTATGCACATCACCCATCGGCTATGTCAGAGTTGCCCTACACTCGATCCCTGGTAGCCTCAACCCTGATGGCTATCCCTGTTATTCCCTTGGCTTCGCTGGCCCTGTGGGACACACTGCTGGTCCTAATGGCCTTTTCTGAATCCACTATCACTCGATCAAAATTCCCTTTATCGTAATTATTTAAACAGGTCCTCCTGCTTGGTATCCCCTTGTGGTGCCTCATGAGCATCGATACATTCAGTCTTGCCTGGTATCTAGACTCTCCAGATCTCTCGTCTTCATTTACACGGAAGCGATATATTGACATTGTAAAATTACGGCATTGGAAAAATCAGCATAGGTTATCCAAGCCATATTTCCCCATAAGTGATAGTGACTTTTACCCGTAAGTCCATCATCATATTTAAGGGCTCTTTTCTCCTCCAAATCCACTTCGTCAGACACGAAGTTCGCTAAATAAGTAAATGCTTACTCATACTCGACCACTGTCCCACCCTCCTATGATAAGTCTAAAAATCTCCCCGTATCTATTTATGAACAACAGATGAAAAGAACTTGCGATCGAGCCGCACCCAAAATTCCTCAATAGTCAAAGTGTCTATCTCCTCAGACATGATGACTAACTCCGACCTTAACAACGCCGCTCCTATGAGCTTAAAAGTTTCCAAAATTTATTTCTGAGTGTCACTGCACTCTTTTATATTGGACGTCCTCCTTTCATTCATTATCTAATATGATGTCTGCTTTCTCAAAAACTCCGACGAATGGTCCTTCTAAAATACCCCTTGACTCTTTCCTATTTTGACTACTCTGAGTGAGTCTGAATTAGCTCCACCATATGCAGTGGCAGTGCTTGGGTAAAACTACTGTGCCCTAGGGGTCATCGCATCCTTAAATTCCTATGCAACAATAGTGGGGACCTCTGCTGCTATCACCATCCCTTGAATAGTCTGCGGCTCTGGCTAAGCCTCTCCTCCTGGGGTCCTCCTAATGACTCGCATTGTTCGTCCTTTACTGTTCGACATATGAAGCTCAACTAAATTCATAAAAGATTAACTTTAATTATACCTAATAGCAGGAGAACATAAGTCTTAATATGAATAAATAGTCCTAAGTGTAGACACCAGATCCTAGGACCCTCCTAAACACCTCCTTAGGTCCCTAGCACTCACTCATTCATCGTAAACCCTAGGTTATACCCCGAGTAATGATCTATTAGCCATCGGGTGCTCTTGGGCCCCATTTTTTACCCCGGACAACTTCCTCGTCTGAGTGGAAGCTCAATGAATCTTCGAAGGGCTCTGAATCCTCTTTTCAATGATCCACCTCGTGCATGAATCGACCTTACAATTCGGATAAATGGCCTATTTTACCCAGAAAATTTATGTGAAAGAACCCCTATTTTGATCTCGGTCAACTTTCTCATATGAGCATAAGCTCAATAAATCTTCGAAGGGCTTTGAATCCCCTTTCTAATGGTTCACCACGTGCATGAATCGGCCTTGTGATTTGAACAACGGTCCGTTTTATCCTAAAAACTGATATAAAGGCCACCGCGCACTCCCAGGCTCCGTTTGACTCCTGTCAACTCTTCAACTCGAACGAAGCTAAATGAATCCTCAAAGTCAATGAATACCCTTACCAACGGTCTGCCCCGTGTACGAATTAGCCTTACGGTAGGGATAAAGGACACATTTTACACCGAAGGGTCACCGGGCATTTTGGGCCCTGTTTGACCAAGGTTAACTCTCTGAACTGAATAAAGCTCAATGAAATCTCGAAAGGCACTGAATACACTTTGCAAAGGTCTAACTCGTGCGCTAATAGGCCTTACAGTTCGAACGAACAATCCATTTTCCTCCAAGAATTTCATGTCTTGTGACCAATGGGTGCTTTCGGGACTTGTTTGACCACGGTCAACTCCCGAACCCGAGAGTGACTCAAGGGATTCTTAAAGGGATCTGAATACCCTTTACAATGTTCCAACCCATGCGCAATTCTGACTAACAGTTTGCGTTTTATGGCCATTTTTCTAGAATAACCTGCCTCAAATTGCTAATTGGCAACCCCAGGACCCTGCCTATCGATAGTGTGTCTAGGGTTTTATACTGATAGGCAGGTATAGGAACATGACAATTAGCATCCCCCTTGTCCATATAAATAGAGGGCATGACCTCACTTTGAAAAGCACCCTTGAACATCCCTCTCAGTAATTCAGAGAGAATTCCCTCGAATTCAGCTCTATTTTTTTCCTTCAAAGCCCATTTTCCACATTCCTCCCATCATTTTCATATGTTTTTGAGTTAATTATCAACCACCTCCTTAAACCACCATCACCTCATCTTGAGATCAACGCATCTACAATCAAGATCTACTTCAAGTCTTCATAAGGAGGTCTAATTCTTGCCCTTTATCTTTAAATTCTCTTAATTTTGCATTAGTTACTTCATTTTTGCTTTAGTACTTTACTTAATTACATCACACATCTTAATTTCAAACTCTTTATTATTAGTATTCGCACACACTTTATTTTCATAGAAAAATCCAAAAAATAAGAAAAAGAGGGTTCACTTGTAAATTCCAAATGGGGAGTTCACATTTTCTCATACTAAAACATATTTTTCTACACACACACACACATATAATAAAGTCCCCGATTGGATTTATGGGTTAAAACCCACCTCATATTGCCTGCTAACTACATGGACTTTGATGCCCCCGACCTACGTAGGCGTCTTGTGTAAATCCCTTGACTCGAGTCCTCCCCACATATATTTGTTACTTTATTCTCATCATATATACATGATATATACTTTTTCTATGTTTTTTTGCTTATGTCTTATTCGATATATGCAATCGTTCTTCTATAATGATTTAAAAATCGACTAACAGTTACATTGTACTTTTAATTATTATTTTGGGAACACTCCTAAGGATGACCTCGCTCTGCCTTTATCCATGACACGAGTCGAGCGATTCCATCCTCCATTTATATTATGCACATAAGCACACACATCACAGAGTTATACATGAGAAGATTGACACATGCCCATGAGAGACTGAAAGGGAGGGATGGGTGCCTAACACCATTCCATTCCGTAACTTAGTCCCTGGACCCTTGAACTACTTGGTTTCGCAATAATCAGTATTGTCCTTGATGTCATTCTCTAGAGGCAGCAACATTTATTTTGCTTGTTTTTGTGCAAAATAAGATGGTGACTCTATCTCTACATATCACCCCAAATCGAAGATGGGCGAGCGCCCCGATAAAGGACACAATCCCGTGCGCACTCCTGAAGGGGAAGGACAGAGGGATCCACCTCGAAAGCATACCCCCATCGACCCTCGAAAAACCCCTCGGGATGGCCACGGTGGCGACTCTTCTGGGAACTTTTATAAGAGAATTGGACTCTATTTTTGCCTGGGCATTATTTTTTCTGCATGTGTGCGCATGCACCTACCTGTATGTTCCCTTTTATCCTCTATTTACCTTTTTGTATATCTCTTTCTCATGTATATATCACTTTCAACTCACTTGAACTCATCACACACTTGTATATACTCTTTATGTACACTTCACACACTCACACTTAGCTTCACTTTGCACTCACATGCTTCATACAACACTTAGGATATCCATGCTTAGGCCTCCCTAGCACACAGCCACACTTCCTACACTTGTATATTTTCTCACTTACACATGTCACACACCACCTGTAGTCAATCCATATATAGGCTCACTACTACACACACTCACTTATGTATATTCCCATGTCACTTACTCACTCACATGTATCCATGCGTAGTATAGTTTCCATACTAGACATACTTTTATATTCTCCCCACTTAGTGTAGTATACCCTTTACTCATCATGCAAATAAAAAATGATAAAAAATATTCTCTCTCTTTCTCTCTACATAATACGTTAATTAGGGATCATGCATTTTTTCACACTATATCACCAAGAGCAAGAATATATTGACCAAAATTTTGTCCTATACTGGGGGTCACTTTGTGATGGGCGTTGGACTTGCGGGTCGCAGTTAGCCTAAGCGATATGAATCTCACCTTCCATTGGCCTCATACTTTTGACGTAAATCAAATGTTCCCCCCGCATTGTACCGCTTGACCGAACTAACAACGGGAGGTATATAGTAGGGAACTCATTCACGTACATCGAGCATATTGAATTTGCTCTCATGTGTACTGTCCCCACGAGGTATATAGTGAGGTAATTTATGTACACTCGGGTATATCAAATGGCTTGTCCACACGTACTGATGAATGATTGCCCTTATAGGCAAGAGGTATATCGTGGAAGTCGTGCCAAAGGGCGAAACCCTTCCACTAACCCAATAATTGCATAAACCTCATATAGGTGTCAAACCTAGGACACTCATATTTAATTTATTGGTTACCATGCGAAACTCTATCGAAATTCCAGGTCGGTATATCGCCCGAATTTTCATGAAATTTTGCATTTTTCAAAACAGGACCCCGTCCGCGAGCCTGGAAATAAGTCCAACCGTGTTTTACATATTTTTTCAAACCCTATTTTCCCAGGCTCAGATCATATCCGACATTTTTTATGCATTTAGGCAAACCGAATACAAGTGAGAACCTAATAATAACATTAATAATAATCATGCTGAGATATCTCTCCTTTTTCCCTCCTTTTCCAAAAATACCAAAAGTATTTTTTCTCCTCCTTTCGAAATACCCAAAATTTTCACCTTTCTTCTTTCAAAAATAAATTCGAACCATTTTTCCTCTCAGGTTGATTGCATACCCGACTTTGGCCTAGCTCCCTATTGGCTTCGATCTTCCATCAAACTTCCACGAAGCTCTTCTAGTTCTTCTAATACCTCATCTAAGTTTGGGATTTACCTTCATGAGCTATTTTTGGAGAACGTTTACCAAGCACCGAACGTGCTTCCTGATCTGATGACCGTCTTGGCCTAACTCAGTGCTAAGATTGACAACCATTAAATCAACGTCCATGACATAAGTGTCACCGGGACTAGATCCTTAAAGAACTAGAGGTTCTCTTTCCTCGTGAAATGGTTCCACCCGCTCCCTAGCCAGTTTGGGTCCCAAAAGCGTATCATTATGCTCTGCACACCTCGCCTACCAACGGGCATCTGCCAGCTCAATTCACTATCCCAAACCTTGCCCAACCAAAGGCTAACCTGCTAGTACCTATGGATCCTAAGGAGGAGGAACTTAACAAGGCCAAGCAAGACCTCAAGTTGTTATCGAAGAAGTTTAACCAAGTTAAGATATTAGGGAACTACATGGAATACACTCATATGTCTCTCTATCCCAAATCCAGACTGCCAGAGAAGTTCAAGATACCAGATATCAAGAAGTTCGGGTGAAGCAAACCCCTAATTGTTCACCTTCAAAGCTATCACCGAGCCATAACCCTCCTTGGTGCGCCTGATGAGATAATGACCCACATATTCCAGTAGACCAAGAAAGAAAGAGCCCTTTAATGGTTTTTATCCCTCAAAGAATCTAGAATTCGTAGTTGGGAAGATGTCGCTCGAGAATTCAGATCTCAGTAAAAGTACGATGAGGAGCTAGAGGTTACGCGCCAAGATCTAGAGCATTTTAAGCAGAACCCTAGGGAAACAGTCAGTAGATTCATAAGTAGGTGGAGAGAGAAGCTGCCACCATGACCAACAGGCCCTCTGAGGAGGAACAATTCAGTATCATAAAGAAGAATTTCTTACCTCATATCCGAGCATCCATGGGAGGACAATACTACCCACACTTCCAAGACCTTTTAGAGGTTGGTGTAGAAATTAAGGAAGGCGTTACTAAAGTAAAATCTGAGCTGAAGAAAGTGACTAGACAGTTCACTCCCTATAAATATGATAAGATCGACAGTGTTACAGTCTAAACCATCAACAATAATTCCCAACCTGCTACCTCATGGGAACCGAAAATTCACCCCAACCCTACCAAGAAAGAGTACACTCAACTCCATGCTTTCTTGTCAAAAGTCTATCAGGCCCTGCTGAGACGAAACCTTATCAAACCCTTGGACCCACGTCCACTACAGAATCCATTACCTAAATACTTCAAACGTGAATCCCGTTGTGATTTCCACCAATCATTTGGCCATATTATCGACCAATGCTTCCACATTCGTAATGTGATCCAAGGTTTAATTAATCGAGGTTTCATTGCCCCACTAGACAATCCTAAACCCAATACCACTCATAACCCATGAAAATACCATCTTTCTAAAGAGTGACCCATAATATTATCCATCTGCTCAAATTGTGCCCAGTAAAGCACCCATAATACTCATAATCTCGTCCAAACCACTTAAAGTTTACCCATATTTTCTCCTACACCCTACCCGCTTCACCGACCAAGCTTTTATCACTCCTTATAATGGCCTGCATTACCGTTCGTACTCGATCTGAAGGGAAGGATATGGAGTTACCAGTTGTGTTGAACCAACTCTTGGAGTTGGGATGAAATTACCCTCCGAGATGACTGTTGATTATCGCAAATACATTGGCTTGTTCATGGAAGCCCCAAAATGGTCTCGGTAATCAGATGAATGGGTGGTACTCGTTGAAGAAGTCAGTCTAGATTATGTGGTATAAATAATGGCCGATTTATTTTAACAGAAAAGTGAAATTTACAGCATTGATGAATTACTCGCCTTTTTAAAGCTTCAGGGACAGTTGGTCCCTTCACTTCTGCACCTGCCCGCTAAGTGGGAAAATTTATACGATAAAGCCATCGAAATTATTGAGTGTATTAATTTCTCTTAGTAAGAGGACATAGTCTCCACTGGCAGTTCAGATGGTGAACCCAGTCGGGAAGAAACCAGTCCAATTACCAACTTTTATGGAATGATATCCTTCGAAGATATGTTCGGGTAAATCAATAAGGTGGCCATTCAGCCAGAAATAGATGAAGATATGGGATTCTTATTCGTTCTTGCCTCAGTAAATTACATAACCAGATGAGGGAGACACTACAAAGATTTAACTTCTTATGTGATCGAGATAGATAAAGGGGAGGGAGTTTTTGAAGAACTTCCCATGCCAGAAATAACCATCGAAGAAAGTAAAGTCCTTAACCATCTCAAGAAAACCCAAGCCAACATCACCCTATGGGGGCTTCCCATTTCCTCCCAGGTGCAGTGGAATGCTTTGATAAAACTCCTCATCGGCCAACAATCCCTCCTTATACTACTCCCGAAGAAGTTGTAAACGTGGTTGGGTCCTTAAACTCTTCCAGACTCCTCTCCTTTTTCGAAGTAAAGATACAAAAAATTGACCCTGGCCACAATTATGACCTCAAAATATTCGTTGCATCATTGGGAAAGACTATCCCATTCTCACTTGTTGATAATGGATCTGCCCTCAATGTTTGCCTTCTAAGAGCCTTCAGTTGCTTGGGCTTGAAAGTTGGTGATTTTCTCTCCCACTTCCATCATCGTGCATGCTTACAACATTACCCGTCGAGATGTAATAGGTTCCATAAAATTCATAGTATGGGTTGTCCCTATCAATGTTGTCATCAAGTTCCAAGTCATTAATATACCTGCAAGTTTCAATCTAATCCTTAGCCGTCTATGGCTTCATAGTATCCAAGGGGTATCTTCTTCTCTTCATCAAGAACTAAAATTCTTCGCCAAAGGCCAGGTTATCACCGTCTTGGGGGATGATGAAAGTTTAAACACTTCTAGTAATAGCCATCCAATATTAGAGATCCAACATGGTACGAATGACATGCTCCTCTCTGGCTTCAGAGTTGATTCACTTTCGCTTCCATCAAGAGATAGTTTCAAAGATCGAGTTTATCCGGAACATAGCCCACATGGTAATGTCATTGTGATTCATATGTATAAGAACATAAACTTCATGCTCGAAATAGGTCTAGGGCGAAACCAGCAAGGGATCCTTGAGCCCATAGTCCTGAAATATGCCTTTCCCATATGTGTCCTGGTTACCAGCCCTCACCAGGAGAGCACAAAGCACTCTGACGGCCATGACCAAAGAGAATCTTGGAAGCAAAAATAAATGTTTCGAGAGAGTATTTGAATGGAAGGTTTATCAAGGAGGGTGAAGACTTCACTTTCTGCGACTTCCCTGAACCATGGTATGACCATGTCGATAAGAAGATGAATTTGGGGCTGGAAATCTTCTTTCATGACAACAAACCTTGGGCTGAAGACTGCCAATATGAAGTTCAACCTCTCACTGAGAAAGTCGTGACAGTTACCAGGGATTTTGAGGAAAGTGATTCCAAGGACTCATTCAACTTACAGACACTGGGGTTGTCTGTGCATGATCCGTTCAGATGTCGCGTCATCGAACCCGACTACTCAAATTATAGCTACTAACATGCCTCTCCTCAATTGGAATGTTGTGTATGTCTAACCAGATCATACTCAACCCGACCCTATTGTCTTCCCTATCCAAATCTCTTCACTGATATTTTTATTCCTTTTTCTGATATCAATATAACTGAGACCTCTTTTGACGAGGTTCCCAATGCTGTTTTTTCTGAGACTAAAATAAACGTAGATTTTGAGAATCTTATTGTGCCTTACATTAATTGTCTTGATTCTAATCAAACTCTTGGTGATGATGATTTTGTAAATGAACAATTCTTAGAGAATAATAAACAGCATAACCGCGTTCAAATTATTAATGATGAGACTATTGTTATTAATCTCGATTCTAGTAGCCATCAACACGAGACTAGGATAGGGTCAATCCTTAACGAGCATGAACGTGCGCAATTCGAAGAGCTACTAAAGTAATTCATGGACGTCTTCGCGTGGTCCGACAATCACATGCCCGACATTGACCCAGAAATAGGTCAACACGATATCCCAATATTCCCATAATGCAAACCAGTAAAACTAAAGCTACAAAAGCTCCACACCGAATGGTCTCTTAAAGTCAAAGAAGAAGTGTTCAAGCAACTGTGACACCCTGCCTAGTTAAATACCTGATGATCAGTCCTTTATTAAATTAAAAGAGGTTTCTCATCTGGTTCATTCTCAATATCACTGTCGAAAATCATATTAATTACTAACCACCTGTTAGTTAATTAAGTCGGTGTCAAAATTTTAGCTTTCAATGAACAATTGATAATAATATACTGAAACTAAATTAAAACATTCACACCATTAATATAGTCTCAACCATCACAATGAAATAAATAAATGAATAATGTCTTATCGAATAACCCATCAGCTAAAATCCAAACCCAAAAATAATCCAACCAATAGGAAAATAATCCCACTACAAGTCTGAAATGAATAACTAAAATAAATAAAGTCTAATTGGGGCAAAATACCCAACTGAGATACTGGAATGAAATCCTACACTAGGAATGAATGATAGAAGCGTCTAAGCAAGTCCTGCAAGCCTCCACAGTGCTGCAGCTAATCATCCCTCGAATGGATCATCAAGTCTAGCGTCCCTATAGATGGACACCTAAAAGGTTTTGAAAAAGATTTATAGCAAGGGTTAGAACCCAAAACATTTTGAAAATATTTTTCATGTATTTATCACAATTCTAAAAATCAGTTATTGATTACACATGTTAGGTTCACATACACTTCCTTGAGTTTCCTCACCTCTCACCTATTGTGAACGCCTAATGTTTCTACTTAGCCCACCAAGGCATACTACCCAAGCTATCTAGATATAAGTATCTAAATGGACAATCGATACCTATAAGTCCCCCGTGCTGCTCATACAGTACGGTATCCAAATTAACATTTCTCATATGTTATTGATATCATAAGTACCATTCTCCATCCCTAGTCATTTAATCATTTAATTAAGTTTCAAAACTTAATTCATTATTTATATGAACACTATCAATTTATCTACTATCTCACGTAAGTAGAATTATTCAACCGGTTATATATATTTATCTCACTAATGTGGCCATCCCAGAATCTCGCGCGATGTCCCTCCTCTCTCTCCTTCTTCCCAGAAGGGGGGAAGTGCTTGAAAGGTCTCTCTCTCTTTTACGAACGCTTCGGTCATCATCAGTGTTGGGTGAATGTAAAGATATGGAGTCGCCAACTTATTTTGCACAAAACAAGAAAAAGAACATGTCGCCGCCTCGAAAGAGCGGCATCAAAGACAAACTGATGCATACGAAACCAATAGTTCTAAGGGTTAGGGGGATAAGTTACGAAATAGGAAGATGTTAGGAACCCATCCCGCTAGTGTTATTATTTTCCTTTATTTCTCCGTGAAGTGTGTGTGTGCGTGTATATATAATGGAGATCGAAATTGTTCAACTCATACCATGGAAAAGATAGAGTGAGGTCATCCATAGGAATGTTTCCAAAATAATATATAAAAAATATATTTTATGTGTTTATCATGATATTGATCGTTATGATAAAACGATAATATGTGTTGGATGAAATGCTAATAATAATCACAAACATAATATGTATAATATTGTAAGAATGTGATAAATATTAAAATGGGGAATTTGGGAAATTAAAAAATAAGGAAATTGGAAAATTGGACTCGAGTCTCGGATTTTAATCCGAAATGCATACGTAGCCTATAATGGAATCAAAGTCCACGTAGTTCGAATGCGACATGGGGGTGGGGGTTATCCCATAGATCTGAACATGATTTTATTACACGTGTATGTGTAGAAAAATGTGTTTTAGTTTTGAAAAAGTGTGATGGATAATCCCGTTCGGAACTTATGGGTATAACCCTCTTTATGGTTTGTTTTGTTTTTTTTATTGAAAACAAAGTATGTGCAATAGACTAATAAAAATGTAAGACGTTAATGTGTATGAACTAAAGTAATAAAGCTAAATAAGAAATTTAAAGATAGGGGTAAGGGTTTGGACCTTCTTTGAAGCTTGATCTTTGATCTTGGATGAACTCCCTTGAATGTGATATGAATATTGGATGAGAGAGAATGTGATTTTGCCAAATTGGGTGTGAAAAGGATGGGAATGTAAGCTTGAATGGAACTTCACATAGAGGAACTTCGCTGATTTTGAGAGAATGTTGCTGAGATCACTGATCCTGATGGATCTGAGGTGTGTCTTGGGAGTGAGATCATGCCCTATATTTATAGGGTCAGGGGTGGTACCGATCGACATTGCCCTAGTCCTGCCTATCGACAGGTACCCCTTGACTCACTACTGATAGGCAGGGAATTGGACCTGCTAATTGGTAGTCTCGTGTAGATTTTTCTGGATAAATGTTCGTAAAATATAATTCGTTGATCCGAATTGCACATGTGGCATACTGTTAAAGAGGTAATTCAGATACCTTTAAGAGACATTTGGACCTCTCTCCGATTCGATAGTTGACTTTGGGTCAAATATGGCTCGGAAGCGCATGCCGGTCCTTTGGACGGGAGATCGTCAGACGGAAATGGATCATTCGTCCGCATGGTAAGTCAGAATCACTCACGAGGTGGACCATTGTAAAGGTTAAGATATGTACTTAGACATTCCAAAGAGTTTCACTCGGTTCGAAAAGTTAACCCTGGTCAATCGGGGTCCAGAAGCGCCGTGTGATCTTTCAAAGTAAAACCGATCGTTCGTCTGCACTGTAAAATATAATCGCGCATGGGGTGGATCATTGGAAATTTTATTCAGTTCCCTTAGGAGATTCATTCAGTCTCATTCGAGATGAAGAGTTGACCTTGGTCGAACGGAGACCGGGACTACCTGGGGGCTTACGGATCAGTTTTTAGGGAAAATGAATCGTTCGTCCGAACGGTTATGCCATTTCATGCATAGGGCGGGACATTAGAAAGGGGTTTCAGTGACCTTCGATGATTCAAAGAGCTTTTGCTCTGGCGACGAAGTTGATTAGGGTGAAATCGGGGCCTAGGAGTGCCCCGTGGCCTCAGAATTGATTTTCGGTAGTAAAATATTTCATTCGTCCGAACTATTATGCATATTCGTGCACAGGATGGACCGTTGGAAAGGGAATTTAGAGCCCTTTAAAGATTCAAAGATATTTTCTCTGATGATAGAGTTTATCGGAGGCAAACGGGGCCCAAAAGCGCCCGGTGGCCTCTAGATCGGTACTCAGAGTATGACCTAGGGTTTGTAGTGAAATGGGGAGGTTCTATGGACCTAAGGAGATACTTAGGGGGTCCTAGAATGTGGTGTATATAGATACCCTCAATGGGTGAGCTTGGAATAAGTGAAAGCCTTCGAATAGACACCACATGAAATTTTGAAAAGAGGTCGATTCTGCAGACCTAAGGGACGAGGATGACCAGTTCACAGGGTCGAGGTCGATTTTGAGGACCTAAGGTGATGCTAGGGATGGATGATTCTGAGGACCTAAAGGAGTTGATGACTGAGGTCAAAAGTAGGGAACGACTAATTCTGGGGGTCAAAGCCAATTCTGAGGGCTTAAGTAGAAGCGACCAATTCTATGTTCGAAGCCAATTCTGAAGGCTTAAGTAGAGATGACCAATTTTGAGGGTCGAAGCAAATTATGAGGGCTTAAGATAGAAATGACCAATTCTGAGGGTCAAAGCCAATTCCGAGGGATTAAGTAGAAGCAACCGATTCTGATTGTCGCAGCTAATTCTGCGGGCTTAAGATAAAGATGACCAATTTTGAAGGTCGAAGCCAATTCTGAGAGCTTAAGTAGAGCTAACTAATTCTGCGGGTCAAAGCCAATTCTGAGGGGTTAAGATGGAGATGACCAATTCTGAGGGTCGAAGCCAATTTTGAGGGCTTAAGTATAGATGATCAATTTTGCGGGTTAAAGCCAATTATTCGGGCTTAAGTAGAGGCGACCAATTCTGAGGGTCGAAACAGATTCGGCGCGCTTAAGATAGAGATGACCAATTCTGAGGGCCGAATCCAATTCTGAGGGCTTAAGTAGAGACGACCAATTCTGCGGGTCAAAGCCAATTCTACGGTCTTAAGATGGAGATGAACAATTCTGCGAGCTTAAGATGGAGATGACCAATTATGTGGGTCAAAGCCAATTTGGAGGGCTTAAGATAGATATGTCTAATTCTGCAAGTTAAGGCCAATTCTGTGGGCTTAAGTAGAGATGACCAATTTCGCGGGCTTAAGTATAGGTGACCAATTCTGCGAATTGAAGCCAATTCTGAGGCTTCAAGTATAAGCGACCAATTCTGAGGGTCGAAGCCAATTCTGAGGGATTATGCAGAAGCGACCTATTTTGAGGGCCGAAGCCAATTCTGAGGGCTTAAGTTTATTGGGGAAATTTGGAGACTCCACTAGGGATATGTATCTTGCGGTTTCGCTGGGGATTTAGGGGATCATTTGATTTTAAGTTCTGCTGGGGCAGAGGGAATGATCCGAAGGTTGGATGTTTCTTAGCTGGGATTTTTATTTTATTTTTATGGTGTCCTTTGGAGATGTTGTCGAGGAGGATATCCAATTAGTTTTGGAAATTCCATTGGGTATATAAGAGTTTCGTTGGGGATATGAGTGTGGTGAAAATGTTTTTCTTGGTGAAAAAGGTTCTAAAATTCATTTGGTAATTTTAGGAATTTTTCGGGGATTTTTCAATATTTTGTGGCATTTTTTGGGATTTTTTGAATGAAATTTCAGAGAGGGTGCCGATCGGTATAGTGTGAGGGGTGCCAAATGACAGTGTCATGATCTTTGGGGGTACCTCAAGCAGGTGGAGGGTCAGTTCCGATCGTTGGGTGCCAGGGAGATACTGATCGGCATGCCCCTTCGCCTTCTATAAAAAGGGGGCGGGTTCTCCTCATTTTTCACAGCTTTCTGACTTGCCTTCTTCTGTAATTACATTCTGCAAATCGTTCTAGCATTTTAAAATCAAGAGATGGCTGATTTCTCAACTAGCACAACACATATGGAATGTCTCAATGTTGATGATTAGGCTAACTTGGAATGAAGGGCTATGGTGCCCCTTGCACTAGGCAGTGAGAATTCCTTTGACTCATTCGAACTTGTTACGAATGAGCGGACCCTCTTTTATGAGCCTTTGCATCATCGTTATTCTAGGGTGGTTAACCCCGCGGCTATGTAAGTGTTGATGACCTTTGGTATTCTTTTTTTTCTTGGTGGTATTTCCTTATTTCTTGAATTTTAACAAGGATTTTTCCTTTTTGCTTGTGACAGTATGATATTTCTATGTCAACTCTGCATGGTCTAGGGACGATGGAGCTTAGGGACTTTTGGTAGCACCTTCTGCATGTGGTGCTTGGGGTGGTGTCATTAGTCAGTTTTGGCAGACTGGCGTATGCGCTGGACGAGATGCCTCGTTCTACGGATGTTCTCTGTGCTATAGGGGAGAGGTGGTGGGAAACCACCCACACCTTTCACTTTGGCTTTAGGGAGATGACGGTGACTCCCATCTATGTATAACAGCTGCTGGGGATGGTCTAGGATGGGGTACAGATTGAGGTGGATAGGACGTTGAGGGTGACACCAGCGGCGACGACGACGGCGTTAGGTGATGTGGAGAGGGTAGCCTCTGGGCACTATGTTCGTTTGTCTCTTCTAAGGGAGTTATTGCTGAGTAGGAAAATTGATGAGGAGGAAGGGATGCAGGTTCGGCAGATGGCCTATTTATTTATTCTGCTGGTGTTGGGGGGTTTCTTAGTGGCGACGAGTCCACTTGTGATTTTTTCCATTTTTGAGGGTATTTTCTAACGTCCCATCCTATGACTGGGGGAGCCTTACCTTGGTGACCCTTTATCCTTCTATGGATGCATTTAGTCGGTGCAATCGATGAACTTATACTGGAGCCACGTATTTTCTAGAGATATTCTTTATTTTGCGCATTTCCCTTATGCATTCGCATTTTCCTTCATACGTTTTATTCTCGATTTCTTAATTGCTGACCTTTTTGTTCTTTGCAGAGGTTGTTATATGAGGTGATTGGTTTTAACACCCAATTGATAGCTTTTAAGGATGAGTCTATTGGGGACTTCTGTTTTATGTACCGGCGATGGAAGTCCAACCAACAGTGAAAGAAGTCCCTCTCTTTGGAGACAGTGCGTCAGGTCTTGAATGGCCTGATGAGCGAGTGGGTAAACTCTTCTTTTTCTCTTAAGACTATCTTTTCTTCTATGATATTTTTTGATATTGATCTTTATCCTCTCTTGCTAGGGAATTTGCAGGTCATATAGGGTTGACTGGGGGGATGTGCAGATGCGGAGTTTGTTGGCGCATGAGTTCGGCTACTCCTGGTATCTCAGGGAGAGAGTTGTCCAGTTGGTGCGGAGGAGGAGGTGATTGTGCCACCAGCGAGACCCACGATATACACGAGGTGAGTGCGGGAGATGTGGAATGATACGTGGGTAGCCGCGATGATGGGTGAGCGTTACTCGTCGTATAAGGCATATGATTATTTGGACTTTGTTTCGAGTAAGTTGATGCTGCCCAGCATATATGATGTGATGACTCTCCCCCGTGCGGGTTCGATTCGGTCGATGGAGTCCTCCCACAGCACATGTGGTGCGTCAGCATCGACATCGGTGACGTCCTCGGAAGTTCCTTTTGTACTATTGGCCCATCCTTCTTATAATATTCAGCGAGCTGATGGAAGGTCGGTGCATTTGCTACACCGTCATAATGTGATGGATTTGGAGGAGCTGGGTTTGACTGAGGAGGTCTTTGAGCCACCGGTATACTTTCATCTCTTTGACTTTGATTTTTTGATTTCTTCATTAGCCTCAGATTGACTAATTAGCTCTTTTATGTTTCTCTTTACTGTATATTCGGTTCTCAACCACTTGGCTGAAGGATATTCGGGATTGGATATCTTCGGCGACCGCCCACATTTGGGATGCGATTCCGATTCCTTCTTGCCTGGTGTCGTCTGCCTCGTTTGAGGAAGGGTCTGTCTTGGGGAGTGATGGTACGTCGTCTCATCACGAAGGGAAGATAGCGCGCTGCAGGGAAGGAGGCTCCTATAGAGAGAGGTGGAATGTAGGTGGGTGAGAGAGAGAGAGAGAGAGAGAGAGAGAGAGAGAGAGAGAGAGAGAAAGAAAAATCTAGGTGGGTTCGGGCTGAGTCCCGCTGTACTTTCTTTATTTCCTGCAAAATTGATGTAACACGGCAAATATATATACAAATAAAATGAAGATTTTTATTAATTTTTATTTTAGTGACTAATGCATGTGCTCTTTTTTACTTTTCTACTGAGACCATAAAAAGAATCAAAAATGATTTTAAGAAAGAATTTATTTTTAAAATGGGATAAGTAGAAACATAAGGATAAGGAAATTCAGAATTTCTTTAGAATAAAAATTATTTTTGTTGAGTTTTTTGATTTTGACAAAAAAGAAAAAAAAGGATTTGCCAAAAATAGGGGTTATTGATCGGCATGCCCCTTATCCTGCCTATCGGCATGTCAGTCTAGCCCAATCAATCTAAGGCTTTGATTGTACTTTCTTCGATTGTTTGGTACTTGATGGGGTAGGTTTTTCTTCGATGTCTGCAAGGTTCTTTGTTTTTGTTTGAGGGTCTTCAAGTATAAATAAGGGTATGTGTGGAGCATTTTTCTTCACATATCTCATTCCTTCTCTATTTCATTCTTCTTTGTTTACTTTGCAAAATGGCTCTCCCTGGTCGTGTTGAGTTTGCCAACTACCTCGAAACCTTGGAATCAATGTTCTCCTACAACGTCAACTATGACGCTTTCAACATGTGTCGAGTCTCTTTATGGCGTAATCGGCCCATAGAGTGGAATATATTGATGTCAGTGGTAGAGTTCTGGTACCCCGAAGACCATATTTTTTGCTTCGAATTGGACGAGGTCTATCCAACCAATGAAGATTTCTTTGCCATGTTGGGGACAAATCCCAGTGTTGCAGCGGCTATGCCTGAGTTTTCCCTATCCCCTAGGGAGCTGTTAGCGGGACTTCTCCATATCTCGCATTCGGCAGCCAGGTCATTGGTTATGAGATGAATGATTTCTCTTCTGGCGGTGCTGCATTCTGTCCATTTGTAGGATGTCGGTGATGCTATCTATGCCAGAGCCATCATATTAGGCTTGGTTTCAAAACTAATGTTGGTGACTGGGGAACTGTTGGTAGACCCACAACTCGCAACCATTGCTTCTTGGATGTCGTAATGTCATAATCCTGCGGCGTTGATACTGGCGGAGACTTTAAATCGTTTGGATGCTTGGCGAGAAGTCCATTCCGACTTTCTAAGGGGTAGTCCTGTAATAGAGCACGGGGCTTGAGGCTTGCGCTAGTCAGGGCCTTGGTGGGGGAGCTGCTGCCCATTCTGGAACTCGAAGAATACGAGTCTATTCGATTAGTTGGTCTCAGGCAAACCTCTTTTTACTTTCCCTGACGGCTTTTTGCCCCAATTTGGCAGGGAATAAATTGTGCCACCTCAGACACTGGACTTCCTTCATGTGGAGGATATGATAGAGCATATGCGCATACGACTTGGCTCTTTGTGGGAGAATCATCAACCGTCGACCCGTCCATCCCAGTCTATTGGTAGAGTTTGGCATATCTCAAGGGACTACATGAAATGGTTATGGAGGAGAGTAGTTGCCAAGATACTGGCAGTGGAGACTGGGCAAAGGTGGTTTGCCATTTTCGACACCATGGAGGGAGGTGTTATGGTTTTCCCCAAGCTAGTCTAGGGCGTATAGTTCAATGGAGCGTCAGCGGCACTCTATTCAGTCAGGGGAAATTTGGGGACCCCAGAACGTGGATGATGATGGGGTCGGCTCTTCTGGCAGCTACGGGTAGGACCCCTTTTATTTGTGAATCTTTTGTAATGGGTGTTTGGTTATTTTTTTAGGGAAGGATTGTATTTACGAGTACTTGGTTTCTGTTTTAGGAAGGTATGGGTGTTTTATCAAGGGAAGTTGTTTGACTCCCTAAGCTGATGTAATTGTACTTGTATTTCTTAATAGTGAAATAAAAAAGTTTTTGATCATCTAGTTGTACCTCTTGACGAGTTTTTGCATTTGAATTATCTTTACCAATCTCTAAGGCATACATAATCCTTTTGCCTATGTATATGATAAAATGAACTGTTGTTCTCGGTGATAAGAATAGAATTTTGTGAAAAATAAGGGGATCGTGCTCATATAAAATGTATGAGTTGCCTACGTACCTCTGGGGACTTTGAAATTTTTTGAAATGCATTTTTGAAAGCAAAAAATATTTTTAGAGGGTCAAGCCTCACGTAAATCTGAGTAGAGGGAAATGAATTTTTTTTTAGAATATAAGGGAGATGAGAAGAGTTCTAGCGCGCTGAGATTTTGGACTAGGGGTAGAATTTCTTGAGATGATCCAGGTTGACTGGACGAGACATTTCTTCCCCATCAAGGTTGGTGAACATAGTGGCGCCACCTGATAATATCTTCTTCACAATGTATGGGCCGCTCTAATTGGGCATGAGTTTCCCTCTGGGGTCCCAGATGGGCTCTACTATTTACCTTAAGGGCTAAGTCCCCTTCTCGGATACCACAGTCCATGACTCTCTTATTGAATGATTGTATTATTATATAATGGTATCCTTGTATGTGATATTGAGCTTTCAGCTTCCTTTCGTCCAATAGTGACAATTCGTCAAGACAACTTTGATGCTAATTTTCCTAGCTGACTTTGCTTTTAAGCATGACGCGCAGCGAAGGGATTTCCAGCTCCACGGGTAGGACTGCTACCATGTCGTACACTAGAGCGTAATGGGTAGCCCCAGTATATGTTCGAACTAAAATGAGGTATCCCAGAGGGATTAAGGGATCCTGTCGGCCCAATCTCGACAATTCTCAGTCATCTTGTTGATGATAGCTTTGAGGTTCTTATTAGCGGCTTAAACTGATCCATTGGTTTGAGGTCGGTAGGGAGAAGATTTGTGTCTCTAAATCCCATACACATCGACCATTTTTGTGATTTCTGCCTCAAAATGTTACTCGTTGTCACTCACTAGCTCGTGTGTGACCCCAAATCGGCAGATGATGTTTTTCTTAATGAACTTGGCCACTTTCTTGGCATTCAGAACTGTGTATGACTCGGTTTTGACTCATTTGATGAAGTATTCAATGGCAACCAGGATGAACTCATGCCCATTGGAGGCTTTGGGTGTAACCTTCCCTATGATGTCGATACCCAATGTGGAGAATGGCCATGGAGAAGTCATGTTGTATAATTCTTGCTGAGGCAAGTGTTGTAGGTAGAAAATTATTGGCATTTGAGACATCTTCGAACATAGGCGGTGCAATCTTAAATCACAGTAGTCTAGTATTAACCATGTCGGATGATTATCTTGGCAAGCATATAGCCATTCATGTGGGGTTTGCATTCCCCGCAGTGGATTTTCTGCATCATTTCTTAAATGTCAGCATCACAGTGCAATTGGTTTCAATTGAAGTTTCCCTTGAACACTACTTTATCATAGACGATATACTGGGCAACCAGTCTGTGAAGAGTTGCTCGGTCTTTATTATCATAACCTTGGGATACCTATCATGCTTAAGGAGGCACCAAATATAAAAGTACCAGCGGTCGGCTTTGTAGGGATCTTCTCCTGTGATGAGCTCAATGTGGTAGTAGTGGGTTGGTTTATCTTGTTTTTGGACAAGGAAGGGGGCTATTGTTATTCCTTCGGGTATATTAATCATAGAGGCTAATGTAATAAGGGCTTCAACTAGGTTGTTCTTTACTCGGGGTAGGTAGTGGAAGGTGATTTCTTGAAATTGGGAGGCCAGCTCTTCTATGTGGGCATGGAAGGGTAAGAGTTTCTCGTCCTTAACTTTTCATCTCATGAGTACTTGACCGATGATGAGGGTTGAATCCCCATAGACATTTAGGTATCGAATTCCTTTTTTGAGAGAAAATTTGAGGCCTACCATGCACGCCTCGTATTCAGTCATGTTGTTGGTGCAAGGAAAATCCATCTTAATAGCAATGGGAATATGAGAGTCATCACGGGCAATTAGGAGGATCTCAATGCCACACCCCTTCTTGTTGGAATCACCATCAAAGAACATTTTCCATCGAAGGTATTCTTGGGATGTAAAAAGGATATTCTCATTTGGGAACTCGAAAATCCAAACATCGATTTCGTCCATAGGGTAGTCAGTGAGGTAGTTAGATATGTCTCTTCCTTTCATGGCTTTTTGCATGACATACATGATATCGAACACGGATAAAATCATCAACCATCGGGCCATTCAGCTAGACAGGGCAGGATTTTCAAGTAGGTACTTGATAGGATCCATTCGGGACACAAGTTTAATGGAAAAGGTGAGCATGTAGTGTCGTAATTTTAGGGTGACCAAGATAAGGGCGACATATTCTTTCTCTAAAGCAGTGTAAATAACTTCGTACCTGACCAACTTGCGACTGGCGTAGTAAATATCTCTCTCTTTGCGAGATTCTTCAAGGAATTGGGCTAGCAAAGCCTCAATTGCAGTATCTATTACAGTTAGGTATAAGCGTAGGGGAAGACCAGGATGAGCCGATATGATTACCAAAGGTCGAGTTAGGTATTACTTTATTCGATCAAAAGATTTTTGGAAAGCTTTGTTCCAGACTTTGGTCGAGTCCTTTCGGAGGAGTTTGAAGATGGGCTCACAGATGAAAGTCAACTAGCTAGTGAACTGGCTGATATACTGTAATTTTTTTAGGAATCCCCGGACTTCCTTATCCATTAAGGGTGGTGACATTTTGAATATGGCTTTCAATTTGGAAGGATATGTTTCTATCCTTTTGTCACTAACCATGAATCCCAAGAGATTTCCTTTGGTAACACCAAAGACACATTTCTGTGGGTTAAGTCGCATCTGGTATTGTCACAGTTGCTCGAAGAACTTTCGAAGAGCGAGAATATGACTTCACTAGTCTTAAATTTGAAAATCATATCATCAAGATGGTTATGGCAGCCCTTTGGTAGGCAGCCTCTGCATTTTTTAGACCAAACGGCATAACGGTGTAGCAAAAGGTTCCCCAAGGGGTGATGAATGCGGTTTTCTCTTGATGATCTGGGTGCATCTTGATCTGATTGTATTAGGCAAACCCATCAATGAATGACTTGAGAGCGTGACTGGTTTTGTTGTCTACAATCATGTCGATATTTGGTAGCAGGTAATCATCCTTTGAAGAGGCCTTATTCAAGTCTCGGTAGTCAATGCACATGCAAACCCTACCTCTTGATTTTAGCACGGGTACGATATTAGCTAGCCACGTGGGGTATTTGATCACACGAATGAAACCCACGTTCAACTGTTTGACTACTTCTTCCTTGACCTTGAGCGACAATTCGGTGCGGAGCTTTCGCAGTTTCTGTTTGACTGGTTTGCATTTTAGGAGAGTTAGGATCTCGTGCTGAACTATCTCGGGATCAATACCGGGCATATCATCGTAAGACCATACGAAGACATCCACAAATTCCTTCAGTAATTCTTTAAGTTGTGCGTGCTCATGCTCGTTGTAAGATGTGAGTGCAGATTTGAGGAGGCACCGTGTCGATCGTGTTTTAGACTTGAGCAATGTGGTTGTGCCTACGCATCCATCTTTGTAGAATCAAAATCTGCATAGTTCGTGGGTCCGTACGATACACCGGAGAGAGCTCGATTTTGGTGGTTTTGGTGCATGGGGGGTGCCTAATTCGGCGAGCCGCTTCTCCAACGCCCAGTCTTGGTAGTTTCGATGCGTGGGGGTGCCAAATACGGCTATTTACCTCTCGAATACCCACATACTGTATAATAAAACTATAAAAATCCGCTCATCACTATCAAACCCGTGATGGAGCTCCAATGGTGCGTGGGGGAGGAGAGCTATATTTCCTCTCCTTACTTTGCCCCCAAGACCATCAACCATCAAATGAGGGGGGAGACCCTCTTTTATAGCAAAAGTGCCCCAAGTGGGATTGACATATGTCATGTTCTCTATGGAACTAAGTGTCCAATATTTATGGTGCCACTTGTAACAATATATGTGATGGCATACCAAATAATTGATCAAATCATTACTAGAGAATTGTCTAGTGTATTTCATCAAATGTCGAGTATACGCAATATATTAAATTGCGCATAATAATATTTCAGTCTGTGTAAGATCTTGTTTGTAGTAAAACTTAATAAATCATAAATCAATATTTGATTAAATATATGGGGTAATTTATTAGAGTGTTGGCGGTTAATTCATTTAACACCACTCTACATTTGCCCCCTCGTAGACATAGTTGGTGTGTTGAGGCCTCAGCTTAGACATATCAACTATGTGTATGAAATAAATCATTTAGCCTGTTCGACTAGAAAATCATCACATAATCATGTTTGGTCTGTTTATCATGCACGCATATGCATATATCACCTGTATGTAGTTTTGAGGGCTATCTTTGCTTCCTTTATTTTTCATTTTGGAGGAGTATTTCGGGGGGTTGCCCCCATTCCTCTCGAATGAGCATGTCTCAATAATTTTATTGCGGCTTTAGACATTTCGAATAACAAACTTGCCAGATGTACTGGCCCGAGCAACCAATTGGTGCCTATATGAGTATAGTGGATCTTTTGCGCTCATAAGATCAAAAACCTATCGAGAACAATCGGTCAAGCAACTATTAGTTCTTCGAGTGAACTGGAATTTTTAAGCGTGCCTAGTTAATATAAGATTTTAGTTTCACGTAAATCAGATTTATGCCTGGTAATATAGGGCTTTAAGTCTCCCTTAAGATGGTCATGCGTGCCTAGTAGTATAGGACTTTGGTGCCTAGTAATATAGGACTTTGAATCTCCCATGAGCGAGGGTCAGGCGCGCTAAGTTATATCGTACTTTAAATCTCCCATAACCGAGGGTAGAGGCGGGCCAAATCATATTGGTATTTAATTCTCCCATAACCGAGTGTGGAGGCGGGCCAAGTCATATTAATCTTAAAAATAATATCTCCCATAACCTAGGGTGGAGGCGGGCCAAGTCATATTGGTCTTAAACATAATATCTCCCATAACTGAGGGTCAGGCGGGCCTAGTAATGTAGGACTTTAAAATCAAAATCTCCCATAATCGAGGGTCAGGCGGGCCAAGCCATATTGGTCTTAAAAATAATATCTCCCATAACCAAGGGTTAGGCGGGTCTAGTAATGTAGGACTTTAAAATCAAAATCTCCCATAACCGAGGGTCAGGCGGGCCTAGTAATGTAGAACTTTAAAATCAAAATCTCCCATAACCGAGGGTCAGGCTGGCCAATTCATATTGGTCTTAAAAATAATATCTCCCATAACCGAGGGTCAGGCGGGCCTAGTCTTATTGGCATAAAATCTCCCATAACCGAGGGTCAGGCGGGCCAAGTCGTATTGGCATAAAATCTCCCATAATCGAGGGTCAGGCGAGCCTAGTCTTATAGGCATAAAATCTCTCATAACCGAGGGTCAAGCGAGCCTAGTCTTATAGGCATAATCTCCCATACCGAGGGTCATGCGGTCCTAGTAATGTAGGACTTTATGAGATGCCTCATAAATGATAGTCATTCTGGGACCAAATCTGAGCATGCTTATCACCTGTGTTTATGCCTGACTACAAGTGGTACACTATACATTACTTTTCCATCTCTTTACTTTTATTTGGCTTTTATCTCAAGATAAAGTAAAGTAAAGTAAAGAAAAATAAACAATTGGTTACAACACCATCTAAGAGTTGAAAGCATTTAAATACATTTCATGGGGTGTTTGCCCCCAATTAAAAATAGAATCTCTTGAACGTTTGGCTTTGACATCTGTAAGGCCCAATGTAATTGCTCAAGCTCGATTTGATCATATGCGTTCAATATCTGCAAGGATAAGAAATCGACTCAAATTCTTGCACAAAAAATCATTAGTAACTCATGAGGCATATTAAAATGCCATATATAATTATGCGGGGTATATCTTCCCCCCTTTATTTTATTTTATGTTAATAGAATGAAATAAACTCGGAATTATGCGTAGAGGAATCGTAAACATATTATTTTGTGCAACTTTATGATGCGTATTTTTTATGCTACAAGATGGAGTTGATAGGGTGTGGATATACCATGCTGTGAGCTATTTGTCTCATGCCCCCACTATTTTATCAAAGCTGAGAAAACTCAAAAATGGTCCATTAAATCATTTATATGATAATTTAGTCAATAAGCATGATCGGCCACCTCGAGGTGAGTAATAAATATCAATTTCAAATTTCATGTAGGTAACATCATCATGTTAATAAATCATAGTTTGGCATAAGTCGGATACAAGATAGCACAAAATGTTGTTCCGGGCGACCATGGATGCAGTTCCTCAAGGGGTTGCTCCGAGAAACCGTGAATGAGGCATCTCGAGTCACTAGGACGAGGCAGCTCGAGCCATTAGGACAAGGCACTCGAGCCACTAGGGCGAGGCAACTCAAGTCACTAGGGAGAGGCCGCTCGAGGCACTAGGACGAGGCTGCTCGATCCATTAGGGCGAGGCAACTCAAGCCACTAGGAGAAGGCTGCTCGAGGCCCTTCTCAAGGCACCGCAGAAGAGGTCGCTCGAGGCACCCCAGGTGAGGTCGATCGAGGTACCTGATCGAGACACCGCGGGTGAGATCTCTTGAGGTACCATGACTTGAGAATAATGCTAAGTTTCAAAATATCTTTTTATTTTGTGAGTTGCTCGAGGAGGTTCCCCCGAGGCTGCTCGAGGAGGTCCTTTCGAGGCTGCTTGAGGAGGTTTCTTCGAGGCTGCTAAAAGAGGCCGCACAAGGATGTTCCTCCAAGGCTGCTCGAGGAGGTACCTCTGAGGCACTTTCTCGAGGTACTATGACTTGAGCAAATTTTTCGTAAAAATATTATTTTGTCAAGGTCACTCGAATTACATAAGTGCGCTTTTGTTCAAATAAAGAAATTATTTAATTAAACTCACTTTTTCAATTAAATCCTAAAACATGCATCTAGGTGAGATTGAAGACAATATGATCACGGAAGAACATTCAATCACAAGCAAAACACACAAGTGAGGAAAAATCCCCCAAATGGGCAAAACCTTTTATTTTCACTATAATTTGTAAAGTAACGGTTTACACAGATTACAATGAAAATCAGAGTGACATACGAAATACCCTCAAGTGTCGGTTTCGATGTTATCGGCTGGAATCTCCCGTAAAAACTCCAGGTGGGCAGCAATAGAGAAGAGACGGCTTCTCCACAAATTACTCCAGGGGAGTAAAAACAATCCTCTTTAAGGTTTAAAGATTCACATACATATATGGGAGTGGTTATGTGAATAAACAAGGTATAAAACCTTAAAACATGAAGTCTGCTTTCTGGGCTGTGAAAACGCAGAAACTTGTGCGAAAAAGACTTAGAAAATCGTGTAGAATGCACCCAAATATTTATACAAAAATCGAGGCGGCGACGTCGCTCGAACGAAGGATGCATGTCGTTTGAACGACATCGCGAGACATGCGTATGTCGTTCGAATGATAGGGTGATCTCGTTTGAAAGAGCTCGTCGATCGAGGTAGTCCGCTTCTACACTTAGAAAAATTTCGACTTTCGATAAAAAACAATTCAGACTTCAAAAAAATATTTTCTAAAAAATTCCCAAATATTTATGCAAATATAAACAACTCCAATAAATCATTTTACCAATATTACGAAGTGGAGTAGTGGGAATGCGTTGAGCAGCACGTCGCATGTAGAATGATGCACGTGTGAAGATGGTGGATGCATGGATTCGGATCAAGGCTGTCGTGGATGATCGTGTTGACGTGTCTAATGTAGCGGTATTAGACATACATAATGTGATCTAGGACAAATAGAAAATTCCTAGATTCTACCCCGGACATTTATAAAATTATGTCCTTATAAATTTTGATATTGTTGCTCAGAAATTCTATTCTGACAATATTACTCGAGTACCTGTTCGTACTAAGTCTTAAAAAAGGTTCCTCGTAGGATAACATAAAATATTCACAATTTCGAGGAGTATGATTTTTTCAGAAATAAATATTTTTCTACTCGAGCAACTTAAATTCGTGCGACGCTACAAATATTAAAACACGCCCAAATTAAATATAGTAACCTTCAAAATTAAACGAAATCGACAATATATTTCATTTGGCCTAGTTTACTTTCAATATCACATATATAATTTTTTAGGAACTATTTATTGCCATACTACGCGAGTAACGATATAATTTGGCATGATTTTAGAGATATTTCACCTCTGAGAACTATATTGTACCCATGCCTTTTAAAGAGGTTCTAGAGTAACCTTTTATATCTTAGACTCGGTGCATATATTAGTTTTAAACTGGTTGAGGCAAAATTAATTATTTTGGGTCGAAATTTGAACTGGTTCAAATCTGCACTGGGTCGATTTTGAGCTGTGATGTTATTTTACACAACTGTAAGGGGTAACTAGATCGTTCCCTACATAAATGGTTCACCTCTTTTTATACGTTAATCACTTTTTTGGGCTATACAATTTAATGGTTCAGTGCTTCTTCAAACCAAGAAAAACAACAACAACGACAACAATTTTTTTTTTGCCAACGAATTTATCAAGCCTTTAATTTTGGTTTACAGAGGGAACTAGGCTTCAATTGAAAAGTTACACGACATGAAATCTTTTTTTTTATCTAACATCAATCTAATTAAAATGCAACACGACAAGATATGGAATCTCATTTGTTTACCTAGCACGGCTCAAATAAACGCAACACGACCCGAAATCTTTTTTTTTATCTAACATGAATACGATCTAATAAAAATACATCACGACACAACATAACATAAAATTTCATTTTTACCCAACACAAGTGAATATAAGAGTGCAAATCAATTAGATCGTGTTCGTGTTAGATAAAAAAAAGATGAGTGGTGCTATGGGTACCAAATAACTCCCCAAAATCTCCCCCAAATAGCATTGATGAGTTGTGCCCTGGCGGGACCCATACCATAAGGTATAACACTTAAAGCTATTTGGGGAATGATTTGGGGGAGTTGTTTGGGACACATAGCATTTTCCAAAAAAGATTTCATGTCTTGTTGTGTCGTGCTGCATTGTAATTAAACCGTGTTTGTTTTCTATTAAAAAAATATTAAAAAAAACTTGATTTTAAAAAGGACAAAAATTGATTTTTTTTACACATAAAAGGAAGAAAAAAATAGCTTTTAAATGATTTTTTTGCAACTTTAAAAAATTAGCGCGGACCATTTTTACTATTATAAAAATAATATTTTTACTATTTAGAAAAAATGGTCCGCATCAACGGTATGTATAGGCGATCCGACCACCTATACGTAGGGGCGGACTATATATTCTAATAGAACAACACTAGGCATACACAGTTTCCTACCCAAATACCTTACCCGCCGTATAAGACAAAAAAAAATGCCTCACTACAAAACCAAAAGTTAAACATAAAAAGAAAAACAAAAAAAATATCGAACCATCAAGTCGTAATATAAAAGGAACCAAACTTAAAATTAAAACAGAAAAAAAAAGAACTTATTTTACTCTCTCCCTCATATCAATACACACTTTTGGCGCCAAACCTACACAGCAACAAAACTCAGAAGTGCTCTCTCTGTTTTGTGCCAATCTTTGATCAAACTAACCAAACTCTCCTCCAAAATTTTCAGCAATTAAGAGGTACTATCCCTCTCTTTATGTGTGTGTATATATCAATAATTTTGTAGCTCCAATAAACCTGTAAAAAAACATTGTGATTAACATTAATTAGCTCCAAAATTTTCAGCAATTAACAGGTACTATCCCTCTCTTTATGTGTGTATATATATCACTAATTTTGTAGCTCCAATAAATCAATAAAAAAACATTGTGATTAACATTAATTTGCTATTAATGTGAGTGGTGTTAATTTACTATTAAATCTTTGCTATTAATGTGAGTGGTGCTAATTTACTATTAAATCTGTATATAAGCATTGTTATTGGTATTTTTGTTATTAATGTTATTGGTAATTTTATTCTTATTGTTATGCAAAAAATTGTAGGACCACAAATGATATCGTCTGGTGATGAAATGGATGATGTTTTTGCTAATGACGAGGAAATTGAAAATGAAACAGTTGAGGCCAATAAAATAAGAGATCCCGAAGTCGGAATGGAGTTTGATACATTTGAACTATTTTTTTACTACTATAAAAAATATGGCAATGAAAAGGGATTTCCAGTTAAAAGAAGATCATCGCAAAAAAGTCAAAATGGAGGGTCCACCTTTGTTGTAGTGGCATGCTCTCATGCCGAAAAACCAGAAAGCAACACAAAAAATATTTTTAAAAAGCGCCCTGTTGCGAGAACTGATAGCAAGGCAAGAGTAAGAATTTTACTTTGTGCCGAAGAAAAATGGCGGGTGTCGGTTGTAAACTTGGAACATAATCATAGGGTGAGCCCCGGAAAAGCAAGATTTTATAAAAAAAATCGGGTCGTAAGTTCTTTTGTTAAACGAAGGCTTGAAATGAATGACAAAGCGGGTATCCGACCATGCAAGAATTTTACTTCATTGGCAATTGAAGCGGGTGGGCACGAGAATTTGTCTTTTTTAGATAAAGATTGCTACAATTTTATTGATAAGGTGAAGCGGTTAAGACTCGGGGAAAGTGACGCTATGGCTCTTCAAAGCTACTTCATGAAAATGCAAACTAACAATGCCAACTTTTTTTATGTGATGGATTTCGATGCCGAGTGTCGGATAAAAAATGTATTTTGGGCAGATGCACGGAGTAGGGCTGCATATGAAGAGTTTGGGGATGCTATCACATTCGACACTACGTACTTAACAAATAGATATGACATGCCATTTGCTCTTTTTGTTGGTGTAAATCATCATGGTCATTCAACATTATTTGGGTGTGGATTAATATCTAATGAGGATGTTAAGACATTTACTTGGATTTTTAAAGCATGGCTAACATGTATGAATAACCGTCCTCCCTCCGCAATTATTACCGATCAAGACAAAGCAATGAGAAAAGATATTGAAGTTGTCTTCCCGGATACACGACATAGATGGTGTTTGTGGCACATAATGAAAAAATTGCCTGAAAAATTGCGAGGTTATAATCAATATGAATCAATGAAGTATGCAATACAAAATGTCGTTTATGATTCATTGACGCCCGTGGAATTTGAAGAATTGTTGGAAAATATTCATTGAAAAATTTCAACTTCGTGATAATGAGTGGTTGAGTGGCTTATATGAAGAGAGGAACCGTTGGGTCCCTATATTTTTGAAGAATACTTTTTGGGCGGGAATGTCATCGACTCAAAGAAGTGAGAGCATGAATGCGTTCTTCGATGGTTATGTGAACTCAAAAACGACACTAAAACAATTTGCCGAACAATATGAAAATGCATTGTGAAGTAAAGTACAAAAGGAGGAACAAAGTGACTACAACTCCTTCAACTCCTTCATCCCATGTATTACACGTTATGCAATTGAAAAGCAACTTCAAGATACTTACACAATTTCAAAATTTAGAGAATTCCAAAACGAGTTGACCGGGAAGCTTTATTGTGAAATATGTCGTATTAGCGAGGAATGTGGTTGTGTTAGATATGACATTTATGAGGATATGGTTGGAGAGACAAATCGACGTGCAAACTATTCTGTGTGGTTTAAGGAGGATGATTGTGATATAAAGTGCACTTGCCAATTATTTGAATTTAGAGGAATCTCATGCAGACATGCTATTACCGTGTTGATTAACAAAAAGGTTGAAGTTATACCCGATAAGTACATTCTTCGTAGATGGCGGAAAGATGTTAAGAGGAAGCACACAAAAGTGAAAATCATATACTCCAATTGGGCGTTCCACCCAAAAAATGAGCGCTTTGACAAGATGTGCAATGCCTTTTATGAAACTGCTAACTTGGCAACCGATAATGAAGACAAGACAAAAGTGGTAATGATTTGTATTAACGATTTGATCAATAAATTAAATAATTTTAATGTCACGTGTGATACTAGTGAACAAAGGCTCGTGAAAGTTGACCAAATGTCAGTTCCAATCAATATTCATAGTCCCGTGGCCGTTCGTGGTAAAGGTCGACCGCCCTACAAAAGGAAACTGTCTACGGTAGTGCAAGTTATTAGAAAGAGGAAGGAAAAGAAGAAAATAGAAAATAATGTCAACATTAATTTGGATTTGCAAATGGTTAGTTGTTTTTATTTTTTATTGTAGTAATATATTTCTGATCATGAATTAATGTGAAAATTTCTAAATATATTTGTTCTTGTGTAGGCTTCAGAAGCATTGAATGTGTGCGATATTGATGTAAATGTTAGGAATTTAGGACAACCAACAGGGGACTACCTCACACTTGGTTCACATCATCCACATCTGGGAAGCAATTTTGAAGCATATCGATATCAATCCATTGTTTCTCAAATTCAGAATCCTTTTTGGGACAAGGCATTTTAACAACATTCACAAAATATTTGATGTCCTTGTAACTGTTTTGACATCCACTGAATTGCTCACTGTTTTGTAACTATTTTTTGGGATTTAATTATGTATATGTTGTGACATCCAGTGTATTTTTTGGGATGTAATTATGCTTTTTTGGAATGTAATTTAAATATGTTTAACATCCACTGATGTCTTGTGTATTTTTTGGGATGTAATTCTGTTTTGTAACTGTTATGACATCCAATGTATTTTTTGGGATGTAATTATATTTTGTAACTGTTATGAAATGCTAATATTTTTTATGTTGTCTTATGTATTAAGTTTATTTTGCATTGTTAATAAAACTTCAATAATCTCAATGGATTGGAACAATAAAAATGGAGTGAAGCAGAGAAGCAGAAACAGAGAAGCAGAACACAGTTGAACTTGAGCTGAAATGAAGGTGTTCGGGTCTTTTTTTTTCTCTTTAGTTTGAGGCTTGATGGTTCCTTATTTTTTTTCTTTTTTCTTTTTATGTTTAACTTTTGGTTTTGTAGTGAGGCATTTTTTTTTGTCTTATAAGGCGGGTAAGGTATTTGGGTAAGAAACTGTGTATGCGTAGTGTTGTTCATTCTAATATGTTTGTCCGCGTCAGTGGTATGTATAGGCGATATTATAAAACAGTTTTAAATAAATTGTAATTTTTTTTTAAATTATTTCTAGCCCAAAAATCAAACCTCCAGCCGAAAAAATAAACGTCCGGTGAAAAAAATCAACCTCGGGCCAAATCGAACTCCAAAAAGAACCACCAACACAATATGTTTTGTTAACTTAACAAGAACACGACGCAAATATAGCACGACAAGAACACGACCTTATTAAAATACGACATGACACGAGCTAATTAAAATGCAAAATGCTGTAATTGTATTTTTTTTACCTAACCAGAAACACTAATCAATTCAAATACGACGTAATTAAGACAGTGGTAATATTTGTTTTTTACCTAACAGTGGTAATATTTTTTTTTACTTTTTAAAACGATTATATAAAGTTAAAAATAACTTATACAAATTATTTTTTTTAAAAAAAATTCTAAAATAAAGATTTTTTATAATAAAAACAATTTATTTATTTTAGACACATGTTTATGGTTGGTATAATATTGTTGGTCTATATATTTTATTTTTAAAAAAAATGTATAAAATAAAACAGTTTTAAAAATAACTTTGATAAATAAAGTCGGGAAGTTTTTTTTATATTTTTACAATAATGATAATTATAAAGTTAGAAAAATATAAAATTTCAATGTTAGTAGTCTCCTTCATTAATGAGGAAGTAATAAGTTGAGGGTAAAAGAGTCTTTAAATTAATATTTGGAGTGTCTTAAGACTCTAATGGAGTGCCAATAGCTATCCCCAAATAATAAACATAACTAAACCTACCTAAGCACACTAAACTTAAAAAAGTAAACTAAAAACAAGAAAAATAATTCATACAAACCATGAGAATATTAATTTTGACAAATAACATTAAATATTTTTATTTATTAAAAATAAGCACTCAAAATGTTATTAATTAAAAAAACACTGAATTTTTTTATTTTTGGCTGTTTCAATAAAAATTAAAAATCTATATTTTTAATAAAAATATATTTTTTTGAAAAAAAAAATATATTCTAATAAAATATTATTTTTAAAAAAAAATTATTTATAACTCATTTAGTCCCTCAATCACCCATTTACCAAATATTCTTTTATTTGTAAAGGTCCGTGCCAGCGGCACGCCTTATTTTTAAACTCAAATTAAAAATATTTTTATTTAACCCATAAAAAGCGTGAAAATATTATTTTGGTAAAAAAAATTAAATATTTTTATTTTTGACAAATAAGCACTAAGAATGTTATTAATTGAAAAAAACACTGGAATTTTTTTTTAGCACACAAACACTAGAAAATATTATTTTTAGCAAAAAATACCGAATCTTTTTATTTTTGGCAAAAAAATCGGGAAATTATATTTTTAGAAAAAAAACACTTAATATTTTTCTTTTTGACAAACAAACAGTAAAGATATTATTTTTGATAAAAAAAAATACAATTTTTTTTTTTAAATTTACTTTTAACGTATTTAGTCCCCCAAACACCCATTTATCCAGAATTCTCTTATTTTGAAAGGTCCGCGCTAGCGCTATTCCTTATTTCTAAATACATTTTTTTTAAAACTCTTTTTTAAAAAAAAATTTGGTACATTTGGGAGGTTTTTGCTTTTACTTTTTAAAAAATAATTATTTTAACTTTGAAAAAGAATCATTTTTAAAATAAAAACATGAACCAAAGTTAACGATAAAAAAAAGAAAATATTAAAAAAAACACGAACCCAAGTTACTAATTGAGAAAAAACACTGATTTTTTTTGGCACACGAACACTAGAAAATATTAGTTTTAGCAAAAAAATATTTAATATTTTTATTTTTGGCAAACAAACAGGGAAAATATTATTTTTAGCAAAAAAACACTTAATATTTTTCTTTTTGACAAACAAACACTAAAGATATTGTTTTTGATAAAAAAATATTGATTTTTTAAAAAATGATTTTTAACCCGTTTAGTCATTCAAACACTAATTTACCTGATATTCTTTTATTTTTAAAGGTTCGCGCCAGCAGCACTCCTTATTTTGAAACTCAAATCTTTTTTAAAACATCTTTATTAAAAAAATATTTTGTATATATTTGGGAGGTTTTAACCTTTATTTTTTAAAAAAATAATTTTTTTGATTGAAAAAAAACATTTTTATAATAAAAACAAAAAAACATGAACCCAAGTTAACAACAAAAACAAACCCTTTTGCCTTCAACTTTTTTTGTCTTATTCGGTGGGTATAAGTGTGGGTATAAAGGGTGGGTACCTGTAGTGCTGCTCTTTTTTTTTAAGACTACGCCCAATCAGACAATTTCTTGTGGCCAAGTAATTACGACTAATAAAATTTTTAGTCAAACTAATGTTGAAAATCATCAATAATTTTTTTTTTCAACATCATCGTGCGTATATTTTATTCATCTGAATATTTCAAATATTTTAGTTGAAAATAAATGACAAGAGATTTTATCTATATTCTAACAAACATAATTTGTGATATTCATAATAAAAAGGATATATAGGATATCTCAACAAAGCAAACAATAAAATGAAAGTAATAATACTAATCTTTGTTGAAGAAAAATGTTCCATCGCCACTGAGTTATCCATGTGTGCATACGAGGCGTTACGCAATCGAAATCACAAATACCTCCCCAGCGGAGTCGCCAAATTTAAGATGTGAGTACAGATTTGAGGAGGCACCGCGTCGAGCGTATTTTAGACTTGAGCAATGTGGTTGAGCCTACGTATCCGTCTTTGCGGAATCAAAGTCTGCGTAATTCGTGGGTCCGTACGATACGCCAGAGAGAGCTCAATTTTGGTGGTTTTGGTGCGTGGGGGGTGCCTAATCCGGTGAGCCGCCTCTCGACCGCCCAATGTTGGTAGTTTCGGTGCGTGGGGGGTGCCAAATTCAGCTATCCACCTCTCAAATGCCCATATACCATATAATGAAACTATAAAAATCCGTTCGTCACTATCAAACCCGTGACGGAGCTCCAAAGGTGCGTGGAGGAGGAGAGCTATATTTCCTCTCCTTACTTTGCCCCCAAGACCATCATCCATCAAATGAGGGGGAAACCCTCTTTTATAGAAAAAGTACCTTAAGTGGGCTTGACATATGTCATGTTCTCTATGGAACTAAGTGTCTAAAATTTATGGTGCCACTTGTCAATATATGTGGCGGCATATCAAATTATTAATTAAATCATTACTAGAGAATTGTCTAGTGTATTTCATCAAATGCGTAGTATACGCAATATATTAAATTGCGCATAATAATATTTCAGCCCGTGTAGGGTCTTGTTTGTAGTAAAACTTGATAAATCATAAATAAATATTTGATTAAACATGTGGGGTAATTTATTAGAGTATTGGCGGTTAATTCATTTTACACCACTCTACAATCGTCAAGGGTGGCCACTATCCTAATCTCGCATAGTTGGCTACTAGAACCGAGATTAATAACAATAGTTTCATCTTCATTAACTTGAACGTTGTTATGTTTTTTGTTATTAACCTTATTTAGATCGGTTAAGAATTTTTCATTTGCAAAATCATTATCATCAAGAGTTTGATTAGAATGAAGACAATTAATGTAAGGTACAACAAGATACTCAAAATCTTTATTTATTTCATTAATAGGAAAAATAGCATTCAAAACCTCATCAAAGGAGGTTTCGATTACATCAGAGTAAGGAGGAACAACTAGAGAAGAGGAAATGGGATAAGCATTAAGGTTGGGTTGAATATCAGTAGGTGGAACTGATGTTGTATGCTAGTTGAGGAGAGGTGCATCAGTAGCTTTGATCAACCGGGATAGATTCGATGATGTAGCCCCTGAATGGACCATGCAGAGTTTTAGCCCCAGTGTCTATAAGTTAAAAGAATCCTCGGAGTCACTTCCCTCGGAATCTCCGGTATCGGCTATGGTCTCTTTAATTAGTGGTTACACATGATGCTGGGAACTTTCGGTCGGAAAAAGATCTCCATTCCTGGTTTCATCTTTTTATCCACATGATCATACCATGGTTCAAGAAAGCCGTAGAAGGGGAAATCTTCACCTTCTCTGATCAATCTTTCGTTCAAGGAATCTCTCGAGACAGTCTTAGCACTTTTTAACCTTGTTTTTAGTCGAGGTTGGCAGATCATTATGAGTTCTGCTGATGGCTGATAACCCAAGCCATAAGGAGGAAAAACTTTCTTCAACATAATGGGTTCAAGTATCCCTTGTTGTCTTCGTCCCAGCCCCAGCCTGGGCATGAAGTGCATGTTATTGAACATCTGGATCACATTGACGTTGCCATGAGGGTTATACCCTGGACAAACCCTATCTTTAAAATCGTCCCCTACTGGGAGTAGATTTGGTTAAACTTGGAAGCCTAACAGAAGCATATCATTTGCCCCGTGTTGTATCTCAAGTACTGGAATACTGGTGCTTGCATTCTCGGTATTACCGTCATCGCCTAAGATAGTGATGACCTGCCCAATGGCGAAGAGATTTAGTTTCTAATGAAGGGAAGAGGACACACCCTTGAAGCTATGGAGCCACATTCGTCCAAGTAAAAGTAACAGATTGAAACAGACTGGGATGTTAATGACATGGAATTCAACAACAGGATTTATAGGACCAACCCCTATTGTGAGCTTTATGGATCTCATTACTTCTCGATGAGTATTATCATAGGCGCGTACTGCGGAAAAGGTTGGAGCGAGGTCGCTTACTTTCAGCCCCAAACAATTGAGGGTCCTCAACAAGTAGGCATTAAGAGATGATCCATTATCGACAAGAGTGAGTGGGACGGTCTTCCTCATGACTTCAATAGAAATATTGAGAGCATAATTATGATTTGAACCAATCTTAGGAATTTCTTCTTTGGAGAATGAGAGCATTCTAGTATAGGTTAGAGATCTGACCTGATTCACTGCTTCTTCTGGCGTGGTGGAAAGAGGGACTGTGGGTCCCGTGAGCAGCTTGATCAAGGCATTTCGATACAGTTGGAAAGACATAAAAAGTCCCCACAGAGTGATGTTAGCTTGGGTCTTCTTTAACTAATCGAGGATCTTACTCTCCTCGAGTGTCAATTTTGGCATAGGGAGATTCTCAACACCTTTTCCTTTGTCGATCGCATATGGTCGCAGGCCTGGGACTTGGTAATGCCTCCCGGACCTGGTCATATGGTTCACAGAATAGGGGAAAAACAAAAAACCTATTTCCTCATCGATCTCGGGTTATTCAGCCACCTTGTTAATTTCTCCTAGCAGCTCCTCAATGATATCATTCCACATATGCTGACTATTGGGATACTCTTTTATGGACTTTGCTCGTTATCTGAATTATCATGCTTATCGTGGCAACGATATCATCTTTCCATGAAAAGTCAATACACACCACAACCTCAAGGGCTTCTTCGTGTAAATCCTCCCATTTGGTGGGGAGATGTAAAAGTGAAGGGACCAGACGCCCTTGTGTTTCAAAGCATCAAGTAGCTCGGATATATTACAAATTTCACCAGTGTGTCAGAATAAGTTTGCCATGACATCATCTAGACTGACTTCATCGTTCGGTACCAACCAATTGTCTGACTCTCGGGTCCATTTTTGAGCTTTTAAGAATAACACGTTGAATCTCTGGCAGTCAAAGGTCATCTGGGAGGGAATTTTCAGCCCAAACTCTAAGAGTTGATTCAACACTTCTGACAATTCCATATCTTTACCTCCCAAATGGGTACGAACAACGATGCATGCTCTGGTAAGGAGTGACAAGGACTAATCGACGAAGCTGTTAGGGTGTATATAGTCAAAGTTGGAGGGGTTTAGGAGAGTATATGGGTAGGATGGGTGATTTTCTTGGTATGATCTGGGTATATGGGTTAAACTCTGGGTCTTCTTCTAGAAAGATGGAATTTGTATAATTCGGGAGTGGATTGTGGTAGTGTTTGGTTTAGGATTGGATGGTGGGGCGATAACACCCCGGTCAATCAGACCTTGTATCACGTTTCAGAGGTGGAAACATTGGTCGGTGGTATGACTGAAATTTTGATAAAAGTCGCAATGGGCATATGGTTTGAAATTCTTGGGAAGTGGGATTGGTAATGGATGAGGTTCCAATGGTTTGATAAGGTTTCGGCTTAAGAAGGCCTGGTAAACTTTAGAGAGGGGAGCTTGAAGCTTGGTGTATTACTTTCAGACTGGGTTGGGGCATCTTTCTGGTGCCCATGAAGTGGCAGGCTAGGAAATGTTGTTGATGATTGAAACTATGGTGTTGGCAGGCTTTCGAAACTTTCTAGGAGCGAATTGTCCAGATACTTTCTTCGGTTCAACTTTTATTTTTGCAAGACCTTCTTCGATCTCCACTCTTACTTCTAAGAGGGCTAAAAAATGAGGGTAATATTGTCCTCCCATCGTCACTCGGACATGGGGTAAGAAGTTATTTTTCACAATGCTGACTTTCTCCTCCTCGGAAGGTTGGTTGGTTATGGTGGATGCTTTCTCCCTCCACCTTGCTATAAAGTTACTAACTGATTCCTCGGGGTTCTGCTTTAGCAGCTCTAAATCATGGCGGGTAACCTCTAACTCTTCATTGTACTTGTATTGTGACATGAATTCTTGGGCAACCTCCTCCAAACTGCCGATCTTGGACTCCTCGAGGGATAAGAATCAACAAAGGGCGTTGTCCTTTAAATTCTGTTAGAACATTTGGGCCATTATTTCCTCAGAGGCAACTAGGAGAGCCGTAGCTCGATGGTAACTGCGAAAATGAACAATTGGGGGTCCACTATCCCGAATTTCTCGATGTTGGGCATCTTGAACTTTTTTGGCAACCTTGCTTTAGGATATGGAGACATGTGGGTGTAGTCCATGTAGTTTCCAGAGATTCTGACTGGGTCGAACTTCTTAGTCAACATCTTGAGGTCTTCCTTGACCTTGTTTAATTCTTCCTCCTTTGGATCAACGATCATGGGTAAATGAGCCCCTAGCTGGGCAAGATTCGGCACAGGAAGCTGGGCTGGCGACGGCCCATTAGCAAGACGAGCACGTGGAGTGTGTTGATATTCCTCAGGAACTCAAATAGGCTCGGGTGTGGGTGGACCCATAGTGCTAGTGAAGAGGAACTCAGACTCTTCGGGAATAGGGACCTAGTTTTGTTTCATCTCATGAACCTCAGTTTGAAGGTTGTAAATCTTGGTAGTGAGTTGTGCTAAAACCGTCATCAAATCTAACTGCACATTCAGTACTGTCGTTTAACCCATTTTCACTCGTTTAACCCGTTTCAAGTGTCAGTTTTGTTCAAAAATAATGAAAACCAATAATAATTAAATAACATAACAATCAATAGACAAAACTAATAAATATTCATTTTTCATAACATTACCATTAAAGCTTCAAAACAATATCTACCAATAAATTGCAATACAATCTAAAATAATTTAAATATATCCATTGGCGTTAAAGAATAGTTAGAAATAAAAAACAATTACTAGAAGTAGGTAAAAAATAACTCATATAATAGTTAAAAAATCTTTGAAAAAATACAATTAGTAAAAAATGTTTAAAACACATTACAAATTTATTTCTACTTATTACGATTTTATTGCAAAAAGAAAACAAATTACGGATTTATCACATGAAAAAACTTGCGGATTTACTTATAGAAAAAAAACTACACAAATCAAATATAAACTAAAAAAAGAAATAAAAAATACTTACCAATTTACTGTCGGAGGAAGAAAATTCGAGAGGGAGTGGAGGTCGAGAGGGGAAGGAGAAGCGAAGGGGGAGGAGATGAGGATGAGAGTGGATGAGGGAGGGAGGGGGAGAAATACGAGAAGGGGAGGAGAGGAAGGGGATCTGGTGAGAGAGAGGAGCGGAGAGGTTTCAATCGAGTGAGAAAGCGGACAAAGATGAGAGAGGAGTGGGTAGGTAGAGTTTGGGTATGTGAGACTAATTGGTCTAAAAAAAATAAATATTTGACCAAAAAACTAGAAGTGGGAACAAAAAAGTAAAAGAGGGAATGGGGATAAAAAAAGGACTCAAAAAATTTTAAAGGGTTGCCTATTTGCTATCCTTTTTGATCTATCATAAATGACAATCAAATTTTGTTATCATTTACACTTTTTAAAGGGACAATTTATAAGTTGTCCCTAATAATTTTGTCCTTTATAATACTTTTTTATTGCCAAATAATGAGGGAAATAGGATTTTAGGAAAGAAAGGGTCACTACAGATAAGTTTTTAGAAAAATAGAAAAACTAACAAAGAAAGAGAAATGAAATACTTAATGGGACATAATTGTGTTTTCCTTTTTGAGATATTATAAAGGATAACAAATTTTGATGTCCATGAAACTATTATAAATTAAGCATTAAATATTAGTTGTCCTTTTAAATCTATTATAAATGAAATCCAAATTTTGTTGTCTCTAATACATTTTTTAAAAGGACACCGTAAAAGTTACCCCTATTACATGTGTCCTTAATTATCATTTTTTAATAGTGATGCCTGATATTCCACTTCGATGATCTGATTGGCTTCCTTCCTCAGGAAGATGACGATTATGTTTACACTCTGAACTTCGATGAAATATTGTTCAAATCCCCACCCCTGATTAGGAGTATGTAGAAGTCGATCATGTCAGTCCGTCCGAAAGATTTTATAAAGGCCCGGTCCTTACCCCATTCCTTCCGAGGAAAAGGACAGAAGAAAAGGAAAGGAAGTACTTGAGGAAGACATATTATGGGAAATAAAATAAAATCGAGTTTTAGATCAGCTGAAGAAGACACGGGTCAACATATTTATATGGGGACTCCTCATGTCCTCCCAACCACATAGAGATTTTATTCTAAAACAGTTCTCTTAGAAAGTGGTGCCCATTTCCTCCAGTCCTAAAGATATTATGGGGATAGTCAAAAGCATGAACTTTGCAAATATCATACCATTTGCCAATACTGAACTGTCCAATATAGCACCATGTCACAATATTGACCTAAAAATTACAGTGAATGTCCAAGCACAAAGGATTCCCATAGTTCTCATTGATAATGGATATTCTATAAATGTATTCCCTTTGAGAAAAAAATAAAAGCCTGGGAATTAGGCAAGAGGATCTCACACCCACCACTCAAATTGTGAGGGCTTATGGAAACATTCGAAGATAAGTAATGGTATCTATCAAACTCACTCTTGGGATTAGCCCACTAGACAACCTCCCTGAATTTTAAGTAATTAACATACACGTTTATTTCCATCTTTATTTGGACGACCATAACTTCATGACATCGAAGGTGTTACTTCGACGCTACATCATAAACTGCAATTTTTCTATGGGGAAAACCTAATCATTATATTCAGAGATGCTAACTTACTCAAAGAGGAGAGACCTAACACCCTAGTCCTGTAAATCCAAGATGAAAGTGGAGATATTTACACCAGTGGTTTTCATCTAGACCCGCCCGTATAGGTCATCTCAGCTGATACTAAGAAATAAATGTAGTCACCATGATCTGAATATGGTTAATCTAATGTCACCCACATGATGAAGAAAACGATATTTCTATCGGGAATGGGACTTAGGAAAAATCAACAAGGGATCAGTGAGCCCATTAAGATACCTCAACAGTCTATCACTATGGGACTAGAATACAAGCAGAAGAGTGATGATCTTATCTCCAAAGCGCTGAAGGTCAAGAGTCCAGAAATCAAGAAACTAAGGGTTGTGCATGTACCTTGTCATTCTAAACCAAATGGACACTTCATCAATGTTGATACCGAAATTAATTTGCTGATATGGACGAATCAATAGAAGACACGTGTCAGTCTACGTGGCACATTAACAACGAGGAAGTTTATTTCCCGACCAAGTCAAACATTACGAGCAACAAGTGTACCCAGAGGAACTTCATTGCTCCAAGGAACTTCACTGCTCCGAGGAACTCCATTGCTACGAGGAACTTCTGAGTGACGAGCAACTAAGGCGGTCCGAGCTGCATCTCGACCACAGCATTAATTGCCAGATAATCAACAGTTCGATTATTCATTAAATGCTTATCATATAGATGTATACTCTTAAAGGGCATTAAATGTTTACCCTTTCACATGTACAGCCTAAGGGCTATAAATACATTGTATCATCCTCATTCAGAGGGACCGGAATTTCTTGATAGAACCACATATCGAGAATTCCAAAACACTTGGAAATAACAGAAACAAGGGACGTAGGCCATTCTTATAAGGCTGAACCACTTTAAAATTCTTTGTCTCATTTATATTTATCTGTGATTAAATAATTAGAAGCAATCTAATTTTTTACATCAACAGATTGGCGCCGTCTGTGGGAAACGACTGTTGTTATCGTTTTTCACCAAAAATCATCCATCATCAATGGCTGACAATCCGAAATCCATCAATCGAAACGTTGGAAATGCTGGAAATCCTCCAAAAGCCTCTGCACCATCAACTGTTCCAGATCTGGCTGGAATAATGACAAATTTGGCCCAGGGTCAGACCGCCATGCAAGAAACCATACGACAACTCATACAAACCCTTCATGACGGTGCACCTTCTCATTCAGGACAGAAAGGTGGTTAGAGGCAAACCTATTTACTTTCTTCACGATCTAGGAGTACTGATTCATATCGTAATGAGAAATCTGATGATTTCTCTTACCAACCTGTGCGAACTTCGTCTATACGGGCCACAGATACTGAACAACGTATTACTCTCTCTCCAGAGAGGACCAGTGCCTTGGAAAGATTGAGCAGGGTGTCTCCTTTCAATCGATTAGGCCCCAGGAAGAATAGGAATCCACCTAAGGCCATGTCAAGGAGTTTTCGACAACTATCGGATCTAAGAGAAGGATCAGCCCAATCACGACCAGCTGCTCGTCAGGATAGATCTCAGGGGGCCACATCAGCTCGATCAATTGCTCGAACCAATAGGCCCGAGGAAGGAAACGATGCGTGGAAAGGCTCTATTCAGAGATTAGAGGATAGATTGGGAGAAATGGCTAAGGCGAGGAACCCATTACAACGAACTTTTGTTCAAGGGACACCTTTTGTCCAGGCCATTGTGGATTTTCCCACACCGTCAAAGTTCAAAGCACTTGTGGTGACCCCCAAATATGATGGAAAGACAGATCTTGTTCTTCACATAGAGCAATATCAAGCTGCCGCCGACATCTATGCTATTCTCGACGAGATGAGATGCAGAGCATTCTCGGGAACTCTTACTGGATCTGCCCAGATATGGTACAACAATCTTCCTCGGGGTAAGATTTCAACTTTATTTCAATTGGCTAAGTTATTCATTGGGAATTTCTATTTTGGGGCAAAACCAGTAAAATGAGTAGCGCATTTGTTAAGCGTTAGACAAAAATCTGGTGAGAGTACTAGAGATTACATAACTCGTTTCAATAAAGAGAAGCTGGAAGTCATAGATTATGATGAGAAGACAACAATCACCGCATTGATGAGTGGGTTGTTGCCCAATAAGTTATATTACACTTTGGCTAAAGATCCACCTACAACCATGTCGGAGTTGATGGCAAAAGCAAACAAAATTATGAATGCCGAGGAGGCTATGGCTGCAAAGAAGAATATGGATAAAGAAACCAAGGTGGAAGTCGACAAAGCTAAGAAGAAAGAGCATAAGGGCAATGGTGGTGACAGACAGTCCAAAAATAATAAGTCGTCATGGGAAGTATTGAAGAAGTTTGATAATTATACTCCTTTGAAGATGGGTATCAATCATGTCTTGGAAGAAATCAAGAATAACGAGGAGATAAAGTGGCCAAAGAAAATGAAGGCAGACCCTGACAGAAGGAATAGAGATAAATATTGTGAGTTTCACAAAGATCATGGCCATATGACTAAAAATTGCATAGCCCTCCAGAATGAGATCGAAACACTCATTAGACGAGGAAAAATGTCAAAGTATGTTGATCGTAGAAATGAAAGAGGAAATGAAGACCGAGTAACAGAGAGGTCTAGATCTCCTCGTCGGGCAGAAGAAAATAGAAAAAGAGATCATGAAGATAATACCGAAGATGACCCCGATCTTCCCAAAAGGCCAAGGCAACCAGAACGCGAGGTATTTTCAAAACGTTTTGAAACATTTGATTGTAATGTTATTACAGGTGGAGATGCAGGAGGAGGAGATCTTACTGCAGAAAGAAAAGCTTACCTCTGTGAGGCTCAAGCTTGTTCATACATTCAACGGATAAATTTGGCTGAGGAGGATCGCCCGAGAAAGGTAAACAAAGAGAAGCTGGTCATTGGTTTTTTAAAAAACGACCTCGCAGGTGTCCTATACCCTCACGATGACCCTTTGGCGATCAAAATGAGGATGAAAGAAATGATGATTTCCAGAGTTCTGGTAGACAATGGTAGCTCGACAGACATCATGTTCTACTCGTGCTTTGACAGTTTAAATTTAAAATTATCTCAATTGGAGCCTTATCACAGACCACTCCTTGGTTTTGCTGGCGAGAAAGTTTTTCCACTTGGGACGATCAAGTTGGACATATTCATTGGTAAATGGACAGCTTGTCGAACAGAAAGAATACGCTTCTTTGTTATGGATAAGAATGTGCAATCAGCTTACAACATCATCATGGGAAGAGTTGGTTTGAAGAAGTTCGAAGCGGTCCCATCTACAGTACATCAGTGTTTAAAATTCCCAACAAACTTTGGAGTAGGAGTTGTGAAAGGTGATCAAAAAGTAGCTCGGGAATGCTATTATTCATCTGTCGAGCAAGAGGAGCTTGAGGAATCAAGGAAAAAGACTACTACCTATCAAGTGGATGAAGGTACATAAATTGAAACACTGGATCCTAGAGATGAATCTCAACTTGTAAAAGGTCAGGTGGTGGAAGCTACAGAAAATGTCATTCTGGACGACGAGCACCCTGAACGAACAACTCAAATAGGTTCGTCGTTGGATGCTTAAATAAAATAGGAGTTGATAATTTTCTTGAGAAGTAGAAAGAAAACTTTTGCATGGAGTCATGAAGACATGCCAGGGATAGATCCAAATTTTTTATGTCATGAGCATAATGTGAATAAGGAGATCAAGCCTGTAAAGCAGAGAAGAAGAGTATTTAGTCCCGAGAAGAATCAAGCTATACAAGAGGAGGTCGAGAAACTCCAGAAAGCGCGATTCATTGAAGATGTTAAATATCCAGACTGGTTAGCAAATGTGGTGATGGTAAAGAAGAAAAACAATAAATGGAGAATGTGTGTTGATTTCACCGATATCAACAAGGCATGCCCAAAGGATCACTTTCCATTGCCCAGAATTGACCAACTGGTGGATGCTACCTCGGGGCATGAGCTACTCAGCTTCATGGATGCTTACTCTGGCTACAACCAGATCAAAATGAAACCTGAAGACAGGGAAAGTACTTCTTTCATTACCCCTAGGGGAACTTATTGTTATAATGTTATGCCTTTTGGTTTGAAAAATGCAGGTGCGACATACCAGCGGCTGATGAACAAGGTCTTTGCCGAACAAATCAGTCGCAACATGGAAGTCTATGTCGATGATATGCTGACAAAAAGTAAGAAAGCTGTCGATCATCTAGTTGACTTAGGTCAAACCTTTGATCAACTGGATAAATATCAAATGAAGCTGAACCCGACGAAGTGCATATTTGGAGTACGAGAAGGAATGTTCCATGGGTACATCGTCAATCAGCGAGGCATTGAAGCAAATTCGGAAAAGATCAAAGCTCTTTTAGGGCTGCGATCTCCAACAGCGAAGAAAGAAGTGCAGAGTCTCACATGACGAGTTGCAGCGCTCAACAGATTTGTATCCCGAGCAACTGATAGATGCCTCCCATTCTTCAAAACACTTCAAAAAACTTTCGAGTGGAATGATGAATGTGAGAAGGACTTTCAAGACTTGAAGAAGTATTTGGGAGCACCTCCACTGTTGTCCAGGCCAGTAATGAGAGAAAAATTGTACTTGTACCTGGCAGTATCAGAGAATGTAGTCATCTCGTCATTGATCAGAATGGAGAATGGAATCCAAAAGCCAATTTATTACACAAGTAAGGCTTTCCGAGGTGCAGAGATCAGGTATCCAAAGCTGGAAAAATTGGCATTGGCATTAATTGAGGCAAGTAGAAGAATGAGGCCATATTTCCAGGCCCATACCATAGTCGTATACACCGACATGCCACTGAGACAAGTCCTTCATAAGCTAGAAAAATCAGGGAGATTGATGTACTGGGAAATAGAGCTCGGTGAATATGATATAATATATGAACCCAGGTCATCGCTTAAAGGGCAAGCAGTAGCGGATTTTATAGCAGAATTCACTTATCCTGATACCCCCGAGGAGAAAAAGCAGCTCGCCGATCAACCTGTGGATGATACAGGATCAATAGACACTGGCTCAGACCAACTTAAGTTGGTAAAAGGGCAAGTGGATGTTACAGGAACAGCAGACGCTGGCTCAGACCAACTCAGGTTGGTAAAAGGGCAAGTGGATGTGACAGGACCATCAAATTCAAGCTCAGACCAACTCAGGTTGGTAAAAGGGCGAGAAAAGATGGTCGACGAAGAGCAAGAAAAATCAAGGGGTGGTGAAAAGAAGAAATAAATATTTCACCGAGAAACTCTGTCAGATCAGAAATTAGAAGACAAGTTGCCTATATGGAAGTTGTATGTAGATGGCTCATCTTGTACTACAGGCTGTGGAGCAGGGATCGTTTTGAACAGCCCAGACGAAGTCGACATGGAATATGCACTGCGATTTTAATTCAAAGCTTCCAATAATGAGGCTGAGTACGAGGCCATGATAGCAGGTCTTAATTTGGCAAAAACTATGGAAGCGCAACAAGTGATGGTCTTCAGTGATTCTCAATTAATTGTGAATCAGATGTTGGGAACATATGCTGCTAAAGGAGAATTAATGGTCAAGTATCATACAAAGGTGATGGAGTTGGTGGCAGAATTTGTTGCCATTCAGTTGATCAGAATACCGAGAATGGAGAATGCACGAGCAGACGCACTGGCACGACTAGCATCAGCTACTCGTACTGAGCTGCGAAGAACGATACCAATTGAAGTGTTAGAAAGTCGGAGCATAGATGAAGACTTGACGATGAATTTTATCACCCGTGATTTAGGACCATCTTGGATGGATCCCATCATGGCATATATTGAGGAGGGAGAATTACCAGTGGATAAGCTTACTGCCAAGAAATTAAAGTTTAAAGCTGCTCGGTATGTACTAACTAATGGTGTTTTGTACAAACGAGGAATCATGGCAGGATTGCAAAGATGTGTACATCCCTCCGAGGTGAAAGAATTGATTGAGGAGATCCATGAAGGGTCATGTGGAGCTCATGTAGCAGGTCGTACTCTTTTACAAAGGGTAATGACACAGGGGTACTACTGGCCAACGATGAGGGCTGATTGTACAGCCTATGCTAAGAGATATGACAAGTGCCAGCGTTTTTCCTCCATCCGACGAACTCCACAAGCATTGTTGACACCTATAACTTCCCCTTGGCCATTTGCCATGTGGGGGATAGATTTGGTGGGACCATTGCCAACGACCAGGGGAAGGTTTAAATACCTCGTCGTCGCAGTGGATTATTTTACTAAGTGGGGAGAAGCTGAGCCTCTGGTCGACATGACTTACGAGAAGGTATATCAATTTATCTGGAAAAACATCATTTGCAGGTATGGTCTTCCTCATGCATTCATCACCGACCATGGAACGCAATTTGATAATGAAGAATTTGCTGATTATTGCCATCAGTCCAACATTTTAAAGCTCCATTCAGCACCAGGCCATCCCCAAAGTAATGGACAAACTGAAGTGACGAACATGACATTGCTAAATGGATTGAAGAAAAGGCTAAGTGAGGCTAAAGCAAATTGGATTAACGAGCTACAATCAGTATTGTGGGCTTATCGTACTACTCCCCGAGCAGCAACTAGAGAATCACCATATATGCTAGCATTTGGAAGTGAGGCTGAAATACCTGCCGAGTTAGGTCTCCCAACGCACAGAGTGCTGAATTTCAATTCCCCAGTCAGCGACTTAATGAGAAGATTGGATTTGGACATGCTCGAGGAGGTTAGAGAAGAGGCAGCCATTAGGAATGCTGCTTACCAACAACGAATAGCTCTGTTCTACAATAAGAGGGTGAAGAAATGCGACCTAAAAGAAGGAGATTACGTGCTAAAGAAGGTCATTCAGAAGCACAATAAGTTGGAGGCAAACTGGCATGGACCATACCGAGTTACAGAAGTTGTTCGACCAGGAACTTACCGAATAGCAACTTTAGAAGGAGAAGAGTTTAAGAATGCATGGAATGCTGAACACCTGCGCAAGTACTATCAGTGATGTAAAATGTAAAGCAGTTCCATAAATATGAATAAAATGATGATATTTTGCCTCCTTTTATTGAAAGTTTTTCGGGGAATACTAGTGCTACACACTACGCTGCTCGGCAGTAAAAACAACACTCCTAAAAATGCCAACCTCGGTTGGTTAGGAAACCATGACACTAGCTCAGACCAATTTAGTTTGGTAAAAGGGCAAGTGGACATGACAGAATCATCAAGTTCGAGCTCAGACCAACTTAGGTTGGTAAAAGGGCAAGAACTAGCTCAGACCAACTTAGGTTGGTAAAAGGTCAAGAACTAGCTCAGACCAACATAGGTTGGTAAAAGGGCAAGAACGACATTCCTAAAAATGCCAGCTTCGGTTGGTTAGGAAACCATACTCCTTTGGTTCAGAGGCAAAAATATCCCTAAAAATGCCAACTTGTTTTGGTTAGGGAAAGACATTCCTAAAAATGCCAGCTCCGGTTGGTTAGAAAACCATACTCCTTTGGTTAGGAGGCAGACACTAGCTCAGACCAATTTAGTTTGGTAAAAGGGCAAGTGGACATGACAGAATCATCAAATTCGAGCTCAGACCAACTTAGGTTGGTAAAAGGGAAAGAAAAGGTGTCGACGAAGAACAAGAAAAATACCAACTCCGGAAGAAAAATATATTTTCCAAAAAATTCTAAGGGTGGTCAGGAAAGAAAATTCACCAAGTTATATTGGTAGAAAAGTAAAAGATGCCAACCCTTGTTGGTCGGGAATATTTTACAAATATTACCAAGTTAAAAATTTTGTTACTTGTGACTTTTAACTAGTCGAGAAGCAAAACATCATTATTTTTGGGTCAACCAAATGATTATTACAAATTTAAGCTAGCCGACAACAAGTGTTAATCAACTACAGTTGGTCGACAAATTACATAATGTTATTATTTTTTAACAAATATACAGTCAAGTTAGTCGACAATCAGTTGGTCGATAAAATACAAAATGTTGTTATCTTTTTAACAGAGATACATACACAAATGAAAAGTATTTTACAACTGTAAAATAATAGCAATCAACATTTGCAAACAAATTTATATGTATTTCATTGAATCCAAAAATAAAGTACAAAAATGAATACATTGGTTATGAAACGTATAAACAATCATCACATTAAGAACCCTATTATATTGGTCTCTTTCCTTGGGCTTTTGAAACAGGCTCCTCGCTAGCAGGAGGATCTTCCAAGCAAAGGGGAGAGTTAATGAAGTTAGGGTCTTGAAGCATTCTGACGTTCATTATAGAAGGTGTATCTAGTAAATGCTCAGGACGAGATAATTCTGCCTGTGAATGAAGGTTATAGTCACCAAGGTATTTTGAAATGAGGCACCGAGGAATGGCCCGAGCAGGGATCCAGCTCATGTCAAGCTTGAAGGGTGGAATTGGTAGATCGAGCAGCCCTGGGCCATGATAATTCCACAAATAATGACCTTGCTCCACTTTCAATACACCCAGAGCATTTAACCATCCCTGTTTGTAACCCTTATTGTTAGCATTTTCAATACGAGCATCCAAGTGACAGAGGGCTTCATTGTAGCCTGCCATCCAGAATTCGCGAGGTTGTTTGTGGAATTGGAAAGTTAGCCTCTCTAACTGCTCATGAAGATTTCTCACAAAAATATCTTTATTCTCCAAACTAGACTTCTGAGCAGTAAGTTCCCCCTCCAGACTTTGGATTTTCTTAGACATTTCAGACAAGGCTTGATTCTTTGCCATCAGCTGGAATGCTTGGTTTTCCAACGCCGCTTGAGTACGAGATTCTTCAATAGTAGGATGAAGAACTCTTGGTCGTCCCCGAGCAGGTGGAGTACCTTGTTCCTCGACAACATTCAGAGCAACTCTTCCTCGCCCCCGAGAACCTCTTCCTCGTCCCCAAACAGCAGTTTAAGGGCCAGCTCTTCTCAAATCCTCCAATTCTTCTCGCAGCTTGGCGTTCTCAACTTCTAAAAAGGAGAATCCTTCGTCGATGACAGGTACCAAGGCAGTAGAAGATGAAGCAGCAGACCTCAACTGGGCTAATTCCTTTTGCAGATTGTTATTCTCCTGCTCCAATAGCTCAGCGATTTGCCTATGCTCTTCAACCTCTGTCTTCAACGTTCTCTCTCTCACTTCATAGCCAGCAAGCATCTTGTCATAGCCTTTCTCAGTACTAAGTTGTTTGATTTTCTTTTCATAACCTTCGTGCAAAAGAGCTGAGGATTCTTTGTATTGCTGCTGAAGTTCATCGAGAGTACCTTGCAAGTCTTCAATCATTTCGTAATAAGCCACATTATTGGCTACAGCACGATCAAGAAGACATTTCAAGTACTGATAGGACTCAACTGCCTGTTCTGAAACATCTCGGCCAAGGATGTCTACAATCTGGGATTTGTCCAAGTCAGTATGACCAGCTTTAAAATATTCATTGCATTGCCTGAGCAGAGTTGTGTCATGAGAAGACAGCAATTCCATTCTGGCCATAAACTAATAAAGAAGAGAAGGCAAGAGTTAATAAGAAAGCAAACAGAGCATCAACAACATAGAGGAACAAAAAAAGCTAATTTTTATTACATCATAGAGAAGAGTACAATGTTCGGAGTATAGATGACAAAAGAAAATAAAACAAATACCGAACAACTTACACCTTTTCCTTGTCTCCCAAGACTTTCTCGGGAGGCTGGGATGAGGAGCTCGGTTGCTCGGTGGGAACAATAAGTTGGTCGGCTGGAGCTGGAACTTATTCAGGTGGAGCAGGCAGAGATGAAAGCTCCTCGTTGACTGGCTGAATAGGTTGTGGGGAAAGGATTTGATCACCCACTACCATTGAAAACTCCCCGGAGGCAGCTTCGTCCTCTTCTTCATCTTCAATATTTGGAGGGGGACTAGGAAGATGCTGTTGAAACAGTTCAGAGCCCTCATCAACCTTCAACTCTTGCAAGGAAGCAACCCAACCATCTCATAAGTACTTGAGACTCCCATACTCCACCTGGGACATCATTGCTGCTACCCCTTTGTTCCATCCTTTGTCCCAGCCAGTGCTGAAGGACTTCTTCACTGCCATTTTTCTTTTCATTTTCTCCGAGGAGAGCTTCTCGGATAGAAGATCCTCGGTGGCCTTCAAATTAACTTCCACCTCCTCCTTCTGGCGATTTACTTCTCGCAGAAGGGTCAGTTCTTCCTCTGCCATTTTCAGCTTGTTTTCAAGCTCCCCAAAGTTCTTGAGCTTCTCGTCATATTTTTTGTTCTCCCCCTCTAAATCCTTCACCTTATTCTCCAAACCCTTGGAGATCTCAGCAAGTTGCACCTTCTCTGCCTCAACCGAAGACAATTTCTTCTCCCAATCAGCTTTATTCTCGTCATACTTTTGACGGGAATCCTTCAAAGATTGGGTTAAACCTAGTAAAGCATCCTCTACTCCGGACGAGGAGCTGGAAGCCTTAATCGCTTCATCCTTCTTCACAATGGTGTTAAAGCAACTCACCAGCTGGAAAAAAAGAAGAAATAACGACAAGTCAGCACAGAGATACATGTATTGAGGGAAAGAAAGAAAGTTCAGAATAAGAGAAACTTACTGAAGCAATGTGGCGAGTAGCCAGGGATGTAAGCATATCCCGAGGAAGATTCTCTTCAATTCCTTGGACCTCGGGAGTGATCCAAGTCTTCACCGAGCTCATAGCAGAGCTCCGGGGAATAATAGTTGGAACACCAGCACCACTAACTGGGAGCTGGGGGATGGTTTCAGCCAAATTGACCGAGGAGGATTTCTTCAGTCTCCTTGGTGGCACTGCAACAGCTTCAACTAAGGAAGAACTCTTGGTCGGAGATATGGTGATTACTTCCTTGGGAGCATCATTTTTGCTTGAAGCCACTGGGGGCTTCTCGGCAGCCTTCTAAGGTACACCAGAAGGAGAAACATCTACTTTCTTTGTCCCCTTTGGGACATCAGGTGTAACACCCCGCCCGCCCGGGGAGAGCGAGCGGAGCGCTACTCATCGATATAACTAAACTAATCCACAAATAACAAGGTATAGAGCATCTAAATCCCACAATAAAACAAGAAACCACTATTCTCATCTTCAAATTAATACAACAAATCTCTCGAAATAATTACTACAATCTAACTATCTCGAAAATAAAATAAATCTCCAAATGCTCTGTACATCAAAATAAATAAATACAAGTCTTCTCATTTCTTGTATTAAAAATTCTTCCCAAATAATCCTCGCTAAAATCATCCCAATTGGTCCATAGCACTCAAATCCGTGCTCACCTGCCAACTAAGAAAAAGATGGGGAAGTACACAATACGACAGGAATATGCTCAACAAAGATGTTAGCGATGAACAAAGCGCAACAATACGACTACAAATACTCAGATCAAATAATGCAAATCTCAATAGCATTTTATCAATAAATTTCTCGACAACACATTAACCGGAGTCACCAGGCCTACCATACCGCGCCATACTTTATCAAGTAGCCGGAAAAGGAGTCTTGGCGGGTGCCCAACATCAGTGCCATATTAAAATCTCATGACAGCGTGCTCAACAACAACATGAATAATACCACATGAATCAAAATAATTTCAACAATTATTTTTCCAGATTTCAATGAATTTAACAATTCAAAATATGAGTTCAATTAACAAGAATTCAACGGAATAAACACTCGCGAGATTTAAGAGCATATTGTGTAAAACCCCATACCTTAAAATCATCACATAATTCAGCCTCAAAATCTAATCACACCATCACGTTCCTCTCGCAAAAATAATCAAATCTCGTTCTAACCCAAACTCGAGAAAACACCAAATAATCCTTCTAATCTAAGGTTGAAATCTTGAATAATTTTGGGGCTATGGTTTGTATATGAAAGGGAGTAATTTTGGAGAGGTCTTTTGGTTAAAAAGTTTGAGAAAAAGTGATTTGAAAAACCAAGCCACGAATTATTTGATATATAAAGGGTTAAGAGTTTGATTAAGAAAAGAGTTCTAATGAGATACAAACACTAAAAATTTTATTTCGGATGATCAGACCATTGGAATCGCTTGAAATTTTAGTATTTTGTAGCGAACGGCGAGACAGGACTGTTGACAAAAATTCAGCTTGATCGGACGGTCGGATTTCTAAAAATATTATTTTTACTAGAGAGTTTTATGTTCCGAGGACTCTTAGAGAGTTTTATGTTTTGAGGACTCTTCTAAATAATAAAAATTCAATTAAAACTCCATTTTAATTCCGATTTCGAAATCGTTTGAAATTCTCGCCTTTAAAAATAATAACCAACATATTTGAGCAATAAAAATAATTTTATCTCAAAATTTATTTTTCCTCTTTATTTCGAAAATACCCCGAAAATTACGCGGGTTGTTACACTTCCCCACTAACAATGGAATTTCGCCCTAGAAATTCGCCGAATACCTAACTCTAAAAAATTCGGCTACAATCTCCAAAAATAAATTCATCACCAAAAATAAATTCCTCACATCTAATCTAGATGCCTAACACGGAACGATCTTCTAGAAATTTCTATCTCCAAAATACGCGCCACAAAAACGCAACAGACCCAAAACCCAAGACCCGAGGGTGGTCGTATACCTAAGCTCTGATACCATTCTGTAACACCCCGCCCGCCCGGGGAGAGCGAGCGGAGCGCTACTCATCGATATAACTAAACTAATCCACAAATAACAAGGTATAGAGCATCTAAATCCCACAATAAAACAAGAAACCACTATTCTCATCTTCAAATTAATACAACAAATCTCTCGAAATAATTACCACAATCTAACTATCTCGAAAATAAAATAAATCTCCAAATGCTCTGTACATCAAAATAAATAAATACAAGTCTTCTCATTTCTTGTATTAAAAATTCTTCCCAAATAATCCTCGCTAAAATCATCCCAATTGGTCCATAGCACTCAAATCCGTGCTCACCTGCCAACTAAGAAAAAGATGGGGAAGTACACAATACGACAGGAATATGCTCAACAAAGATGTTAGCGATGAACAAAGCGCAACAATACGACTACAAATACTCAGATCAAATAATGCAAATCTCAATAGCATTTTATCAATAAATTTCTCGACAACACATTAACCGGAGTCACCAGGCCTACCATACCGCGCCATACTTTATCAAGTAGCCGGAAAAGGAGTCTTGGCGGGTGCCCAACATCAGTGCCATATTAAAATCTCATGACAGCGTGCTCAACAACAACATGAATAATACCACATGAATCAAAATAATTTCAACAATTATTTTTCCAGATTTCAATGAATTTAACAATTCAAAATATGAGTTCAATTAACAAGAATTCAACGGAATAAACACTCGCGAGATTTAAGAGCATATTGTGTAAAACCCCATACCTTAAAATCATCACATAATTCAGCCTCAAAATCTAATCACACCATCACGTTCCTCTTGCAAAAATAATCAAATCTCGTTCTAACCCAAACTCGAGAAAACACCAAATAATCCTTCTAATCTAAGGTTGAAATCTTGAATAATTTTGGGGCTATGGTTTGTATATGAAAGGGAGAAATTTTGGAGAGGTCTTTTGGTTAAAAAGTTTGAGAAAAAGTGATTTGAAAAACCAAGCCACGAATTATTTGATATATAAAGGGTTAATTAATAAAGGATTAACTCCGCGGGACTTGGGAATTTAAAATCATATTGGTGTGCCTTTATAAATGGGGATTTCTGCGGGTAGTTAGTGATTTATATTTATCGCGTTTAATTACCCGTTTAGTTTAAAATATTCTATTGTGATATTTATTGCGTATAATGCTACTGTCTGGATTCAAGGATCCTATTTGAGGGGAGTAGTGTGTATTCTTGCTCGGGGCTTTGGCTCTGAACCATGCGTTGACTAATCTTTTTCAGGATTAGAATTTGGAGAAGCTGTATAAGTTTATCGGAGTTATCATTGGAGGTGCAGCTGGAGTTATTTACTTTATGGCCTAGTTTAGTTAGACTTTCTTTTCCAGTCGTATTATGAGACTTCATTTGAGTTTTATTGGGCCATTCGGTTCCAAAGTTGTTTAGAGGATTTATTTTGGGATTATTTCAGATTTTATTTAATCATTATTGGAGATTGGATTTTTTGGAGTTAGCATGTGATGGATCTTTTATCGCTTAGTTATTTGTGATCATTTGAGATTGACCAATTATTTATCTTATGGACTGATTTATTTATGTCTCATATCTGTCTCATGCTAAGAATGGTATTTATTTAGTTCACGCCCGGCTTAGTTTTGGTGGCGGCCGACGCCAGAATTAGGCGGGGTGTGACATCAGGCTTGTTTCTTTTTCCCTCTCCAGCAGAGGCAGCCTCCTCGAAGATAGCAGGAACTCTTCTTTTACCCATCTTCTTACGCAAGGGAATGTGAGATTCTGGAGAAGAGTCCTCAGGAATTTGCACTGATTCACTAGTGCTGACCACAGGGCGAGCAGTGAAAGAGGATGTGTAGCTCTTGTATTGAAACAAGTATGAAGCAGACCTAATGTGCTCGTCTGCAACTTTCTGATGCAAACCCCAGATAAGTTATAAATGCTTGATATTAACTTTAGCATCTTTTGGAGTTTTTCTCTTGCTATCAACTGCAAATAAATACACATTAAAATATCAGTCACATATTTTATCAAACATAATGAAAGTATAATTTCAGAAATAAAATAAAATAAAAATAACCTATCTCATTGCCATATGGAGGGCATCTGGGACCCTGGTATACTTCGTCTTCAACTAAAGGGGCATGTTGCCAGTTTTTAATAACTACCCCATGTTCAAAATAATCCCTATTGGCATCAGGGAGGTTGACTACTAAAGCCCTATTCAAAAATCTAGTTTTGAAATAAAAAACATTATCTAGAACAACCCATCTATAACAATACATAATCTCAGGAATTCCTATACGAGTTCCATGAGTTTGATTTAACCAATACACCCCATTAACAATTCTCCATGTGTTGGGGGCTATTTTTACAGGAACAATATCAAAATACTGACAGAATTCTAAGCACAAGGGGTTTGGTGGAAAAGAAAATCCACACTCAGCAATAAAGAGGCTGGGGAACCAATGCCCCTCAGCCAAGCGAAAATAATCTGAAGGCTCAGAAAGATCCTCCAGAGTTACCCAAGAAGGGATAGAAAAATCAAAACGTAATTTCTCAAGAGATTCAATAACATAAACCATGGTGAATAAAAGAAATGAAGAAGAAGGAAGAAAATCTTACAGAAAAAAGGGAGATCTGTTGACAACGAACGAAGGAAAGGATGAACGCACAAGAGAGAGAGAGACTATGGAAAACTCGAAAGCAAAAATTGGAAAAGGTAGAAGACGATGGGATTGTCTATGAAGCTTAAATACTTTATCTCGGGAAACGATGAAAGAAATGATTACAAAAAGAAACTATTACGCTACCGGCGGCTAAAAGGACAAAAGGTGCGCGAAGATCGAAGCGTTTATAAAAATTCAAAAAGGCGGATTCTGCGAATTTGGAAGGAAAATTAAATACGGAGAAAATGCTCCTAAAAACCAGGAAGGTCATTTAATATTGCCATATACCGAGAAAGAATGTTCCATACTCCTCAAATTTCGAAATATGAAACATTGGGGGCTTCTGTTGATACCGAAATTAATATGCTGATATGGACGAATCACAAGAAGACACGTGTCAGTCTACGTGGCACATTAACAACGAGGAAGTTTATTTACCCGACCAAGTCAGACATTCCGAGCAACAAGTGTACCCCGAGGAACTTCACTGCTCCGAGGAACTCCATTGCTACGAGGAACTTCTGAGTGACGAGTAATTAAGGCGGTCCGAGCTGCATCTCGACCACAGCATTAATTGCCAGATAATCAATAGTTCGATTATTCATTAAATGCTTATCATACAGATGTATACTCTTAAAGGGCATTAATTGTTTACCCTTTCACATGTCAGCCTAAGGGCTATAAATACATTGTATCATCCTCATTCAGAGGGACTGGAATTTCTTGATAGAACCACATATTGAGAATTCCAAAACACTTGGCAATAACAGAAACAGTGGACGTAGGCCATTCTTATAAGGCTGAACCACTTTAAAATTCTTTGTCTCATTTATATTTATCTGTGATTAAATAATTAGAAGCAATCTAATTTTTTACATCAGCAATCAAGGAGGGGGATATTTTCCCTTCTATAGGTTCCCCTACCTATGGATAAATGTCAACTCCTAAAAATAGATGTTAGGATAGGAGATTTTCTTCAAAGACCGACCAGCATGGATCAAAGAATAAGTGGACGAAATAGATAACCTGATTAGGAAGCTGGGAAAGCCCTCGACAAACTGTGATCCCCTTGAATATTTGAAGAACATTGAAATGTTTCGAGAGATAATGATGGAGAACAAGAAAAATTAGACTACCTACTACCTAACGATGACTAAGAATCCTTTTGAACATGAAATTGCCTACATGCTCTAGGGGAAACCTCCAACTATTATATGTACCCCCCCCCCCCCCACACACACACACACACACCCCGGTTTTGAGGAGAATACCCTTAAAGCAAACTACTTCGATGTACCTAACCTTGTTAAGCCTTTCATCGATGAAATAGATTTAAACTTAAAGTATCCTTATATTCAAAACATTGATGATGATGAATGTGCTAATAAAAGTAATGAATGCAATTTACATAATGAATAATTAGAAGACAACCTAAAAGAGCTTAATGAAAAACAAATAATCACATGCAACCTTTTTTACTAAACGATAACGATTAATTTAGGATCCTCAAATGAGTTAAAAGAATTCAAAATAGATTTTGCTTCATACGATCTAAAAAGGTTCAAACTCATCCAATTTCTGAAAGAATATGTCGATGTCTTCGCCTCATCTGTTCGATCATCGATAGCATCGTTGACCACGCCCTAAAGTCCTTCTTTGACACCTGTGCCAACTACAACCAAATTAATATGGATCGAGACGATCAAGAAATAAATGATTCCATTACCCCTCGAGGGACCTTTTATTACAATATGATGCCATTCTGGCTCAAGAACACTGGTGCAACTTACAAATGAGGGGCTATTACCTTGATGTGTGACATAATACATAAAGACATTGAAGTATATATGGATGAATTTATCATCAAGTCTAAGACATATGAACGGCATGTTCCAACACTAAAAATTTTCTTCGAGAGACTGATGATGAATCAAATGTGCCTAAATCCCCAAAAATGTGTCTTCGGACTTACCAAAGGAAAGTTTCTAGGATTTCTCATCAGTAAAAGGGGGATTGAGGTAGAACCATCCAAGGTCAAAGATATTATGGAAATATCTCCCCCCATATACTGAGAATGAGATTAGGGGTTTCTTGGGGAGACTCGAATATATAAGTAGGTTCGTATCTCAAAGGACCTCCACATGTTAGCTGATCTTAAAACTGTTGTGCAAAGATTCTACCAACATCTACTCGTAGTAAAAGGTGTCTAGATGCACGTGGCTCGAAGCTAATGCCAGAAAAAAGGATTTTAGTTATAGTTTTTCGTGCCATGCCTTAGGACAAAGTGGTACTTATGATATTTCGGCTTGGGATGCATTTTAATTGGCAATTTTTTGGATGTTAAATACTATCGGACCTACCAAGAGACTTTGATAGAATCGATCAATATTTAACCAAACCTCTTGTATTTGCTCCACCTCGACCTGGACATCCTTTTCTCTTGGATCTCATAATCACTAACAGCGAAATAGGAGCCATGTTGGCTCAATATGTCAAATAATCTAGGAAAGAACAAGCCATATACTATGCTAGTTGAAATATCAATTCTTGTAAAGAACGGTAAATGGCCTTGGGGAAATCTTATTTTTCTCTGCTATGGGTGGCACAGAAACTAAGACAATACATGGTTTCTTTTGAAACCAAGATGAACTCGCTAATGGATCCTTTGAAATACCTACTCAAAAAACCTGCGTCAACAAGAAGAATGGCCAATTGGCTATTCTTGCTTACTAAATTTGACATCGAATATGTACATCAAAAGGAAATTAAAGGGCAAAACCTTGCAGATTAGTTGGTCGAATCCCCCTTGGAAGAACAAGACGAGATCACTGCATACTTCCTGGACAAATACATTTTGGTAACCAGAAGTTATGATGAATATCGATGGAAACTATATTTCAATGGATCAACAAACAAAAAAGGATTCGACATTGGAATGTTATTAGTTTCTCCTGAAGGGAGGGACCAACCTATGACCGTCAAGCTAAACTTTGATTGCATCAATAAAATTATCGAATACGAAGCCTGCATTGCAGGGATAAAGATAAAGCACAACAAAGGAATACAAAAAACTTATATGTATGGAGACTTTGCCCTCATTGTTTTCCATATCCAAGGGCATTAGAAAATCAAGAAGGAAAAGTTATTTCCCTATCATGACTACCCAGAGGAAATATCTTTCCTATTCGATGATGTTCAATTATTTTATCTCTCAAGAGCTCGGAAACAGCTTTGTTGACACTTTGGCTACCCTGGCCTCTATAGTGGAAATGCCTCAAGATATCATATGCAAGGAGGATTAACCTGGGTTCATATATGAAATCTGCATTACTGAGGCCACAGACGAAGGATCATGGTACCGAGATATAAATGAGCTTCTTTAAAAGGTAAAATACCCTTTTAGATCTACCAAGAAAGATAAGACGGCCCTCCGATGGTGGGCCGCTCAATTCATCATGTGCTAGACGTCTATAAAAAAGACCCGATGGAACCCATTTATGATGTCTCGACGAGAGCGACTCACAAAAGTTGATGGAATAAATCCACGAAGAAGAGTGTGGCCCTCACATGAATGGTCACATGATAGCCAAAAAGATTATTCACCAAGGGTATTACTGGATCAACCTTCAGCATGATTGCAACAAATACATCCAAAGGTGTCTGAAATGCTAACGATTCATAAATTTACAGCATCTATCTCCGAGGGAATAGTACAACATGACATCACTTTGGCTATTTTCAACTTGGGGAATTGATATCATTGGGAAGGTAAATTTGAAAGCATCAAATGGCCACGAGTTCATCCTGGTAGCCTTATAGCCTTAGATTGTTTCACTAAGTGGGTTGAAGTAGTATCGTACATTGTACTGAACGCCAAGAAAGTGGCCCAATTAACATGAAAGAATATCATTTGCAAATACGGTGTACCATTTGAGTTGATCTCCGATAACATAATGCACTTCGAGCTAGAGGTTATAGAGGTTGTCGAAGAATACGTACTTTACGGACACAAGATATCTCTATATCGCTCGCAAACCAATGGCATTGTAAAGTCGAAAAATAAGAACGTGAAAGTAGTACTGACTAAGCCGATTCAAATGTGTCCAGATTGGGCTAACCATAATCCATATGTGTTTTGGCGATATCAAACTACTATCAGAATAGTTACCAGAGCCACGCCATTCTCCCTTGTATATGGCATGGAAATAATGTTGCCAATTAAGATGGAAATTCCCTCAATAAGGGTGTATTGTTGGAAAACTAAATCTCTAAGGCTGACTGGCGAACAAAGATTACTAGCATATTATCACATGCAATGCTTCCACGAATGGATCGCCCGGGCGTTTAGCAAGAAAGTCAAAGACAAAGGAATCAAAGAAGGAGAACTAGTGTTAAAAGAGTTCTTAGAACCCATATGAGATCCCCGAGGCAAGTTTCATCCAAACTAGATGGGGCCATATTTAGTAAAGAAGATCCTGCAAGAGGTGAAACTCTTCTGCGATTATCTTGCACTTGAGTTATACAACATTTTAAGCATGTTAATAAGTTCAAGGCCGTAAATCCTGGTAGGGTCAATGGGTTAGCTTTCAGAAGCTTAGGTTTGGACTTCTGTTTATGGATTCTCGGGTGGGTTTCAAGCTGAATTTGGAGACACTTACGTTTTGTGGGTTTTGTATATCCTATTGGGACATTTTCCAATTACAGTTACATTATGCTTTATCATTTTGCCATTGTTGTCTTTGGTTTTTTTTGTTGCATGTTTATACGATATAATGTTAGATCATTCTTATATTTTGTCTAAAATTTACCACATAATTTGTGAAAAATAGGGGTTGTCATATTTTTTATTATCTTTTGTTATTTTTTACTTAATTTTGTGGAATTGCACTAATTTTTTAATGGAACAAAATAACATTGAAACATTTTAACTGACCAAAATGGTCAAATGGATATGGTTTAAGTACCTTGATGTGGGAGTAAAAGGGGGCTGAATACTAAATAGTGAGCTGTTAATAGCTCACATAAAGGATTTGGTACCTTGCATAGATGTCCTTGATATTTGATTCTTCACATAGAGGTCTTTGATGCCTCACGTAGAAGCTTGTTTTTTAAGGGGGGAAAAAGATTGAGTTGTGTTAAAAAGTAGACCCCCATTTATCTTTATCACCACGTCGTGCTTGAAAATACATTGTACAATGTTTAAGAAGTGACACTATGATGGAAGATACAAAAAGAGGTACGTTTATAACAACCCTTATTTACGACATTATATATATATATATATATATATATATATATATATATATATATATATATATATATATATATATATATATATCAATCAACTCAATAAAGCATTTTCTCAATTATTCATGAATTTTATTTTTTCATTCCGCTTTGTTTAACACAATATCTTCAGTTAAACTACATGATATCATATCATTTTTTACAATATCCCACCAAGTCAATTTAGGTCTACCTTTGCCCTTGAGTTACCATCAATACTAACTAAATCACTCTTCCTTACGGGAACATCCATCCGTCTATATTTAACGTGTCCAAACCATCTAAGTCAATTTTTTCTCAATTTATCTTCTAAATGAGCTACTTTTATCATTTCACGAATTTTTTAATTTGTATTTTATCCTTTCGAATTTTATCACAAATATATCTTAAGATTCGTATCTCAAATATATATATAACTATCTTATAAAATTTGCAATTATGAAAAATAGAAGAATCTTTAAATGTACAGAAGCTTCTCGGAGTGAAAATTGTTACCTGTTGCAAATGGTAAACTATGTTAAAAAATAAAGCACTTACTAAAGCTTGAGATTTAGCCAATATGTTAAATCCTGGCTATCATTGATAGTGTGGCTGCAAATATGTTATTATGTTAAAAGAAGCATTTGTTTAAAGCTTGAGATCTAGTTCACACCTTTTTTTTTCCAACCATATTTTCATAAATGCAGAAATTGTATTTCTTCTAAGGCATATACCAAATAGTCCCTCGAACTTTTTTTAATGCACATTTAGTCCAACCCTTTTTATTTTGCACCAAAAAGCCCTTCACCATGCCAAAAATGTTTTACCATGCCGCTGACGCGAAGCTTTAAAGATAAGAGAATAAGAGACTTTTTTGTACAAAATAAAAGACTTGGATTAAATGTGCATTAAAAAATATATAAGGGACTTTTTTGTATTTGATCCTTTCTTCTATGGTTTTCTCGATTAAGTACAAATGAAGCAACAAAGTAGAATATAGTAAGCAAATAAGGTATTACGGGAGGACGTATTTAGAGAGTAATATGGGCCATGTCACCACCAGTCATTTGTAACTTTTAGAATATTGCTAAGAAAAGGAACAGACTTATTTTATTGTCACAAAAATTGTTGTATTTATTATTGTAGTACATTATATCCGTGACGAGATTTATCATTACAAGAAACCAAAACGATTTTCTTGAGCAATAAAACTAAAATGAATATTCTGAATGCTAGAGATAAATCATAAAAAAAATGTCACGGATGAATCAGTTAGAAATCAATGGACAATAATTGTCACGGGTCAAAATACGTGATAATATGTGACAAGCAAAATTCTCATAGCAGATCTCATCACGGATTTAAGTTGCTACAATTTAGAACACGGACATTGTCTGTATGGAAATACCAAACATTAATGTTAATATTAGAAGTCCCGAAAACATAGATTCCCCCAACCCCACCCACCCACCCACCCACACACAAATGTCACAATCGACCATTTGTAACTTTTTGAATTTTGCTAAAGGATGAACATACTTATTTTATATTGACAAAAGTTTAATCACTAAAATTGTTGTATGTAGTATTATCATACGATATATCAGTGACAAGATTTATCATTACTAGAAACCGAAACAAATTTCTTGAGCAATAAAACTAAATAAATATACCTAACATTAGAGACAAATCGTAAAAGAACTGTCACGGATAAATTAGAAATCAATGGACAACAAATGCCACGGGTCAAAAAACGTGATAATATGTGACAAGCAAAATTCTCATAATAGATTTCGTCACGGATTTAAGTTGTGACAATTTAGAACACGGATATTGTCCATAAGAAAATACCAAACATAAATGTTCAAATAAAAAGTCCCGAAAATACAGATGCACATAAATCATAAAAAAATTGTCATGGATGAATCTGTAAAAAATCAATGGACAACAATTGTCATGGGTCAAAAAAACGTGATAAGGTGTGACAAGCAGAATTCTCAAAACAGATTTCATCACAAATTTAAGTTGTGACTATTTAAAACACGGACATTGTCCGTAAGGAAATACCAAAACATAAACGTTCATATAAAAAGTCCCGAAAACACAGATGCACCCCCCACCCCCGAATGTCACCATTAGCCATTTTTAGCATCTAGAATTTTGCTAAGGACTTATTTTATTGTGAAAAAAAATTAATCACTAAAATTGTTGTATTTATTATTATTATCATATATTATATCCGTGACAAGATTTATCATTACTAGAAACCAAAACGAATTTCTTGAGCAATAAAACTAAATGAATTTTCCTAGCGTTAGATAAATCGTAAAAATTTGTCACGAATGAATCTGTTAGAAATCAATGGACAATAATTGTCACAGGTCAAAAAACTTGATAATATGTGACGAGCAGAATTCTCATAACCGATTTCAACACGGATTTAAGTTGTGACAATTTAGAACACCGACATTGTCCGTAAGAAATTACCAAACATAAATGTTCATATAAAAAGTCCCGAAAATACAGATGCCCATAAATCATAAAAAAATTGTCATGGATGAATCTGTTAAAAATCAATGGACAACAATTGTCATGGGTCAAAAAAACGTGATAAGGTGTGACAAGCAGAATTCTCAGAACAGATTTCATCACAAATTTAAGTTGTGACTATTTAAAACACGGACATTGTCCGTAAGGAAATACAAAAACATAAACGTTCATATAAAAAGTCCCGAAAACACAGATGCACCCCCCACCCCCGAATGTCACCATTAGCCATTTTTAACATCTAGAATTTTGCTAAGGACTTATTTTATTGTGAAAAAAAATTAATCACTAAAATTGTTGTATTTATTATTATTATCACATATTATATCCGTGACAAGATTTATCATTACTAGAAACCAAAACGAATTTCTTGAGCAATAAAACTAAATGAATTTTCCTAGTGTTAGATAAATCGTAAAAATTTGTCACGAATGAATCTGTTAGACATCAATGGACAATAATTGTCACAGGCAAAAAACTTGATAACACGTGACGAGAAGAATTCTCATAACCGATTTCAACACGGATTTAAGTTGTGACAATTTAGAACACCGACATTGTCCGTAAGAAAATACCAAACATAAATGTTCATATAAAAAGTCCCGAAAATACAGATGCACATAAATCATAAAAAAATTGTCATGGATGAATCTGTTAAAAATCAATGGACAACAATTGTCATGGGTCAAAAAAACGTGATAAGGTGTGACAAGCAGAATTCTCAGAACAGATTTCATCACAAATTTAAGTTGTGACTATTTAAAACACGAACATTGTCCGTAAGGAAATACAAAAACATAAACGTTCATATAAAAAGTCCCGAAAACGCAGATGCACCCCCCACCACCGAATGTCACCATTAGCCATTTTTAACATCTAGAATTTTGCTAAGGACTTATTTTATTGTGAAAAAAAATTAATCACTAAAATTGTTGTATTTATTATTATTGTCATATATTATATCCGTGACAAGATTTATCATTACTAGAAACCAAAACGAATTTCTTGAGCAATAAAACTAAATGAATTTTCCTAGCGTTAGATAAATCGTAAAAATTTGTCACGAATGAATCTGTTAGAAATCAATGGACAATAATTGTCACAGGTAAAAAAACTTGATAATATGTGACGAGCAGAATTCTCATAACCGATTTCAACACGGATTTAAGTTGTGACAATTTAGAACACCGACATTGTCCGTAAGAAAATACCAAACATAAATGTTCATATAAAAAGTCCCGAAAATACAGATGCACATAAATCATAAAAAAATTGTCATGGATGAATCTGTTAAAAATCAATGGACAACAATTGTCATGGGTCAAAAAACGTGATAAGGTGTGACAAGCAGAATTCTCATAAACAGATTTCATCACAAATTTAAGTTGTGACTATTTAAAACACGGACATTGTCCGTAAGGAAATACCAAAACATAAACGTTTATATAAAAAGTCCCGAAAACACAGATGCACCCCCACCCCCGAATGTCACCATTAGCCATTTTTAACATCTAGAATTTCTAAGGACTTATTTTATTGTGAAAAAAAATTAATCACTAAAATTGTTGTATTTATTATTATCATATATTATATCCGTGACAAGATTTATCATTACTAGAAACCAAAACGAATTTCTTGAGCAATAAAACTAAATGAATTTTCCTAGCGTTAGATAAATCGTAAAAATTTGTCACGAATGAATCTGTTAGAAATCAATGGACAATAATTGTCACAGGTCAAAAAACTTGATAATATGTGACAAGCAAAATTCTCACAATAGATTTCATCACGGATTTAAGTTGTGACAATTTAGAACACGGATATTGTCCATAAGAACATACCAAACATAAATGTTCAAATAAAAAGTCCCGAAAATACAGATGCCCATAAATCATAAAAAAATTGTCATGGATGAATCTGTTAAAAATCAATGGACAACAATTGTCATTGGTCAAAAAAACGTGATAAGGTGTGACAAGCAGAATTCTCAGAACAGATTTCATCACAAATTTAAGTTGTGACTATTTAAAACACGGACATTGTCCGTAAGGAAATACAAAAACATAAACGTTCATATAAAAAGTCCCGAAAACACAGATGCACCCCCCACCCCCGAATGTCACCATTAGCCATTTTTAACATCTAGAATTTTGCTAAGGACTTATTTTATTGTGAAAAAAAATTAATCACTAAAATTGTTGTATTTATTATTATTATCATATATTATATCCGTGACAAGATTTATCATTACTAGAAACCAAAACGAATTTCTTGAGCAATAAAACTAAATGAATTTTCCTAGCGTTAGATAAATCGTAAAAATTTGTCACGAATGAATCTGTTAGAAATCAATGGACAATAATTGTCACAGGTCAAAAAACTTGATAATATGTGACGAGCAGAATTCTCATAACCGATTTCAACACGGATTTAAGTTGTGACAATTTAGAAGACCGACATTGTCCGTAAGAAAATACCAAACATAAATGTCCATATAAAAAGTCCTGAAGACAAAGATATCCCCGCTCGCCCAACCGGTGCCCCCCCCCCCCCCACCAATGTCGGTGTCCTAGCGTTAGATAAATCGTAAAAATTTGTCACGAATGAATCTGTTAGAAATCAATGGACAATAATTGTCACCGGTCAAAAAACTTGATAATATGTGACGAGCAGAATTCTCATAACCGATTTCAACACGGATTTAAGTTGTGACAATTTAGAACACCGACATTGTCCGTAAGAAAATACCAAACATAAATGTTCATATAAAAAGTCCTGAAGACAAAGATGTCCCCGCCCGCCCAACCGGTGCCCCCCCCCCCCCCCCCCCCAACCACACAAAAAACAAAAAAATGTCACCATCGGCCATTTGTAACTTTTAGAATTTTAGTAAGGGATGAGCAGACCTATTTTAATTGTGACAAAAATTTAATCACTAAAATTGTTGTATTTATTATTATCGTACATTATATCCGTGACAAGATTTATCACTATTAGAAACCGAAACGAATTTCTTGAGCAATAAAACTAAATGAATATTCCTGACGATGGTTATAAATCGTAAAAAAATTGACACAGATGTGTCTATTAGAAATCAATGGAGAACAACTGTCACGGGTCAAAAAACGTGATAATATGTGACAAGCAGAATTCTCATAACAGATTTCATCACGGATTTAAGTTGTGACAATTTAGAACACTGACATTGTCCGTAAGAAAATACCAAACATAAATGTTCATACAAAAAGTCCCGAAAACACAGATGCCCCCCCCCCCCCCCAACACACACACACACACACACAACTCTCCAGGCCCTACATATACATAGTCCACCCCTGTTCAAGAAAATTCTAGTTTTGCCATTGGAGAAATCTCGTTGTGAAACCAAATATTTTGTCAATCCCATTCAATTGAACCCTTCCATATTGTAACTGAGACACAATCCTAGAACTATCATCCAAAAATCTGTCATCAAAATGACAGTGCATCTAAAATATGTGAATACTGTAGTTAGATTAGTAACAGTTTTGGTACATTCATGCACAACAATTCAATGTACCTAGTAGAGATATTTGTTGGAAACAACCCTTTTGCTATGACATATTTATAAGCTATAACTAACCCCGTGAGCTATTGTAACTGATATGTATATTCTCCATGGAATATGGTGGCAACAAATGCTTCTAATTATCGATATCATCTTCGGTATCTTGCAAAAGAACCCCTCGAACTTTTGCCCTACAAAAAGTATAATTTTTTTCTCAAAATGAAAGAACGAAAAATAATGAATCGCTTTAGTTAATACGATTTTGGAAACGCTTACTAACCTGCGATATGCTGGTACAACACGATTACTGGCTTTGGGGTTCGGACCTACTTGATTGTTTGCAGCTGCAAAACAGAAACAAGCATTTTTTTTTTTTGGTTATGCCACCTAAGAGAAATCAAAAAACAGTTTAACAGTGAGACATGAGAGTTTCGGAAACGAGACAGTGGTTTCTAACACAACCCTCACTTGTGTTTTTTCTTGTCTTTTTTATTTTTTGAGTTAATAAGCCAAGTTAGTCTGAAACATGCTTGAATCTACCAACTGGATCCCAGGCCCATACTTCCTTCGATTGTATATAGAAAAATCTAATAATAATGTGCCAAATTATTTTAACTATACACATTTAAGAGTCTGTTAGGAAGCCAACTAATGATATTTTTAGAGCAATATGAATGAGAGGTGCATTAATCAAATAATGTTTTCAAGTCTAACACATAACGCATTACATGATTTATGCAAAATTCATATATACCCCTTTGTGTCAAATTAAGCACATCTTCAGTGGTAGTGTACAATTTTGGTTTAAATCTTGGGCAAAAGTAGGTTTTGCACTAAAAATATACACTACTTTAGTTTGTACTCCAATGGCTTTCTTTCAACTTTTGGTGTCAAAATTGAAAAGGACCAATAAGAAACCAACATATCAAAAATGGGTAAATTTAAACAATTTTTTTAAAGAATGAATTATCAAAAGTGGATCTCATTTGCTAAAAAATATAACTTTGTCACCCATTTTCGGGGTTGACTACATGAATCTTATTTTTTTATTATGTTGTTCACCGCAATATCCTCGGTTAAACTGCATGATATCATGTCATTTTTTATAATATCTTTGTTACCCATTTTCGGGGTTGACTACATGAATCTTATTTTTCTATTATGTTGTTCACCGCAATATCCTCGGTTAAACTGCATGATATCATGTCATTTTTTATAATATCCCACCAAATCTATTGAAGTCTTCCTCTAACCTTAGCATTACCATCGATATTAACTAAATAATTCCTCCTTACGGGAGTATCCATTGGTCTACATTTGACGTGTCCAAACTTTCAAACTAATTGGACATCCAAAAGAAAAGATGTATGAACTTTGTAGAATTGAGAAAAAGCTGATAGGGCTTTGTATATTCAAGGTGCATTTTTGCACCTTTATTTTACACCTAGTTGCGCTGGCTGTCGTTTACACTGTTATTAGAGAAAAAAATATATATATACACTTACTGTAAAGTTTACACTACTAGGGGGCCCGCTATGCCAAAAGCGAGAGAAACCTCATCCCTCTCTTTCCTTTTTTCGCCCCCATGTCGCCACACGGGGGGGCATGGGGACGTAAAAAAGGGGATCCTATCAACTTGTTCCGACCTGGGATAATAAGCTCATGAGCTTGGTCTTACTTCACCGTCGAGAAACGAAAGAAGACTTCCATCTCCAAGTTTCACTCAGGCGTAGCTCCCTTCTTTTTGGGTGTGAAGCAGTGTCAAACCAAAATACCCAACGAGCATTAGCTCTCCCTGAAAAGGAGTTAGTCATTATTTGAAAGTCACCGGACACGTATGAAGGTAAGGGGACCCACAGTGTTGGCACACGAGAGAGGAAAATGTAGTCTTTTTATTTATCTATTAATTTTTTTCCATTTTCAGCATAATTTTTATTTTAGGAGAGCTTCAAAGTATGTTAAGATAGAATTTTTTATCCATCTTTTCTATCTTCATTTCCGTAACTTATTTCTACTTTTTTTAATAAGAACCAAACTCTTATTGTTTATACATAAAAAAATACATGATTAAGGATTAGGAAACCTCGAGGATACACGTCTCCCACAAAAGATTTTCAAACAGAGACAACCCTCCTCCAAATTTTTACAATATCTGAATCTTTCAGCCCCTTTAAATTCTTTTGATATGTAAAATCCAATGAGATGCGATGAATTTGATTTTCTCCCACAGTTCTTCCTTTTCAAACGAAGTTCTTGACTTGCTCTCTAAATAAATCAGCCATGGACAGCATGATCATGATGCGCCCTCAATAACATTAAATATCTTCTTATTTCCTTTCTTGTAAGTTCCTTATCGGAGTACCTCTCTACGCCTCTTATAAATATAGGCTTAGCTTTCATTTTTATCCATTCAGGGTGAAAATATTCCAATTCCAAAGCATGTAACTTGAGTTCACAAACACACCATCAATTAGATGAGGGCTATGCAAGTGGTTTCAACAAACCACACCTCCCCATTGGTTTCAGTTAAAAAAATTTTAGATTTGGTCGGTGAAACAACCCTTCGCTTCGTCATCACACAACTTTCAAACTAGGGATGGCAATTTTCCACGAAAACCCGCGGTTACCCGGAAAAAAATCCCCGAAAAATCAGGGATCGGGTCGGGTTCGGGGAGTAAAAGAAATCCCCGAAAGATTTCGGGTCAGGTTTAGGTGTATACCTTCGGGTCCTCCACGGGGATACCCGAAATTATTAATATATAATATATATATATATATATATATATATATATATATAACGGCTTTATTAAAACCTGCTTTCGAAGCCCTAACCTACCGCCGCTCGTTCATTCCCTAACATCTTCCCTCATCTCCCTCCCTCACTCACATCTTCCCTCATTCCTTTCTCTTTGTTCATCATCCCCGACCTGAAATGACACCGGACAACTCAGCCCCGCACCGGAATCATCAGCCACTCATGCCGGACGACATAGCTCCGGCCAGCACCGCCACACACCTCCGACTAGGACAACGTCCCACACCTGCGTCATCGCAACCCTCCGTCCAGGACTACTCAGTGCCGGTATGGATCGAAGTCTGAAATTTGTAAATTTTTTTTGCAATCCAGTATACACAGGGACACATGCGATTTTTTTTTTTGTTTGCAATCTTCTTATACACACACCCATCTCAGATCTGTTTTGTTTTTTTTTTTGCAATCTTCTTTTACACATAAACCCATGCGATTTGTATTTTTTTAGCAATATGCTTATACAACATTTTTTTTACACAATTTTTCAAACTCTGATTTTTTTAGCAATATGCTTATACATTCTTAATTTATGATTATTTTTACAAATTTTTTTAAGTCAGATGTTCTTGCTGTTTATGCATCTTAGGAGATGCCTTTTTATTTGAAATATTACATTTTTGTTTTCTCTGCAGCATTTTAGTATTAATCTAACCTTTGTAAATGAAATTTTTTATATTAAAAAAAAAAAAAGAAACGGGTTCCCCACGGGGAAACCAATACCCGTTTTAAACGGGGACGGGGATCCGCGAACCCGTTATAACGGGGAACGGGGCGGGGACGGGGAACGGGGATTTCTAACGGGGACGGGGATGCCATTCCCCGACCCCGAACCGACCGACCCGTTGCAATCCCTATTTCAAACGATAAGGTGATATTCAGAAGCCCCAACGAGAGGAATGAAAAAAGTACAAACAACCCCATAATTTGTTCTAATTAATAATTCCAAAGGTTGTTCGAATGGTGTGGAATGTGTGCCCCCCATTGCAATCCACGACCGCGACGACTTGTGCTCTAAGCCATGTTCACATTGATGATGATTTCTGGAAGATTAATATTATTGTACCTTCTTATAGGTGGTTATCAGGATAACCCACTCACGAATCTACATTTGCTTGAGAAGCGAATGCACAACAATAGACGTGCGGATGACCTAAACTTTAATGGGAAGATGGATACAGATACATTCATTAATTGGCTAGATTTTATGGAAAAGATGTTCGCGTACAAGGGCATCACCGAAGTGAAATGTGATGCAAGAGCATGAGCTTTGAGGGATATTTTTGTACTTTTGTCCTTAAATATTTTGAGAACCTTTTAGAATGATGATGTCACCCATGAGGACCACTATCTTGTGACAACATCCTTTAGAAGCCTCTACATCATTCCATTGTACTCTATAAATAAGCGGCCCATATTTATTTTGAGAGATGAATGAGAAAAAAAGTAAATTAGGCCCTTGACCCTCTAAATGATGTTGTTGTTGTGACGACCACTGTGACAACATCCTTCTAGAAGCCTCTCCATTATTCCATTGTACCCCATAAATAGGGGCTCCATTCCTACTGTAATGACTACATTATTTTGAGAGATGAATGAGAAAAGGTAAATTGGGCCATTGGCCTCTAAATGTTGTTGTTTTTCTTGTGTAATTTAATTAAAATGGCTTCCACTCCCAACTGCACATCAAATTGATGTGAGACTAGTAACTGCCGATGTCCAGTACGCTAAGGCGTCGTGTAATGTAGTCAAAAAGGGTGAAAATGGGAAGGTACCAGTGCAAACTTGGATATGTCTAAGAATATCTAGCATTCAGCCATCCCAAAGAACTGACTATGATCTCTTTGCTAGAGTGAAAACTCTTTAGCAAAACTTGATGTGGTGACCTAATACACTGACCGTTTTCACCTTTGAGCATCCGGGTGTACCTTAAATAATCGAGGGACAACAAACAAGCCACTACATAAGCAAGCTACCAGGTCAAAATATACTTGGGATGTTCTCAAGGCCAAAGTTGTTCTAATTCCACTTGAAGCTGAAGTATTACACCTTTGAGCTCGAGGCCAAGCTTTCGTATAGGTGGGGTGGGGATGGGGGATGCTTTGTATGGGGACGAAGGAGAATCTACATGGATCGGATGAAGAGAGAGGAACATGGCAAGTGCCCATGCCCAAGCTACGATGGTCTCGGGTTCGAGACATAGAAACAGACTCTCCACATACGGGGGTAAGGTCTGCCAACATCCGCCTCTCCCAGACCCCTGCAACTAAGCGAGAGCCTTGTGCACCGGGTACAACCTTTATAGGAAGATTAGGATTGAATACTTTATTTGTTTTTCTAATTTTTACTTCCTTATGAGATAAATATGTGGAAGCACATCCACACAAATCAAGAAACAGGACTTTCCTCTCTAAAAAATCTCAGTCAACATATCAAGTTTAATACAATGGGAAGAGTACAATATATTAATAAAGCTTAAAGGACTTGGAGCCCTCGTCACCCTAGATTGAATAGAATACCAAACTAGCCAAAATAATGATAGATGGAATATTCATTGTTCTACTAGCATAAAAAATACTAAAATGAAATAACGATTACAAATCAAGTTGGAGCGACATGGGTCAAGGATACACAGGTTGTGACTGATCTTCAGTTTCCACCTTGTCTCAACAAGATCCTGATTGTCATCCTCAATCAAATCCATACTACACAATACACTACTACTGCCCCAAGAACAAATATCAATCAGATACTGTTTGACATAAACATGCAGAAGCATGAACATAAGCGATCTTTTTTCCTTTTCAAAGGCAACTACCAAAAACTTGGGTTGTTGAATTTCATCCAAGTTAGGTTGTGGTTGCAATGTATTTATGTTGCACAACATACATCACAAGCTCTTTAATAGAACATTAATTTTAAATTAGTATATGATCAAGATCTAAAGTTATTTATCTGCCAAAAAATCTAGTACATTGTTTTCAATCCACGGCCCTTAAAATGTGGCTCTTAATTTGAGATTAATAGAGTATCAAGCTTCAACTGTGAACTCCAGCATTATGCAAGTTTTCTCTCCAAATGGAATTCGATTATATTTTGTTTAATCATCTAAACCCATTTACATATATATTCACCGAGAACATATTTATTGTTGTGAATAAACTCAAAGTGCATCTAGTAAACCAATAATTAGATCACGGCAAGGTAATACCCAATTTTATCAATAAGAAAACACTACACATAAAACATAATGCACAGCAAACCTGGAGGATTGGTGACAGAAGAAAAATCTGATGTCACTTTATCAGTCATCATCTGTGATTTCTGCCTTTTTGAACACATAATTGTATCAAGTTGCCGCTGGATATTTTCATTCTTTTCCTGACAAATATAAATGCATAGAGCTGATTGGTGATCATTATAAAAGACGCTGTATGAACGATGATAAACCACACCCGGCTATATTAATTGGCAATAGTGAGATACTTTTTCATTTTTTAGTTGCCAGATTTGGAAAGGGAAGTGCCCATTAAGGCGTCCATAAGATCTGTAATGTAACTTTTTCCCAATGATCATATACTAATAAAAACGGAGGAGATGATGTGAAATAAAGATACATTCAGCGATTATTAGAGTTCAAGGACTTAAATTAACCAACTGGACATTCCAAATGCCCATATTAATGAAAAGTTTTCGTTCACAAAAAATAAGAGAGCATGAAATTAATGTGCAAATGATTCCCTCATTGAAACAATTGGAAGCAAGAACAGGTAAATTCTGACTATTAATATCAATATTGAACGGTTGCAATCATGGTTCCTGTAAACCATATGGATGTTGGACAATATTAGAAACAAAATTTCTTCACCAAACCCATAAAACTCATGGATTCGATCCGTAAATTGACCCAGGAACTGTTTCATTAAATTGGATTGAGAAATTGGCTCACACATGATATTTGAGATAAGTTGCTTATGTCGGTTTGCCTATATTGTTCACCCCCTACATGAACTAGTAAATGCCCTAAATGTTAAAATTGAATATTGGGTATTGGATTAAACTTCCCAAACGTAGTGTAGGTAATATTGCCCCCTTGGAAACTGCGTAATGACATAGAAATTCTTATATATGTAACTGTGGAATAAAAGACATAAACTTCATAAAGTATTAATTATTCCATTGGACTAATATGATAAAGAAGGCCGGGAATAGATAATTAAAGTCTAGGCATGTCTCCGTATGGAGCCATGTTTTTATGATTGTTTGGATATTATCGTGGATGGGGGTGGAATTGTTGGATTAATTTTTTTTTCGTACCCTATAAAAACGGAAGATATTTGCACTAGTGACGAGGGGCGGAACTACTTGGTTATTGGGGTGGGCGCCCACCCCAGCACTTCGAAAAAAAAAAAAATATATATATATATATATATATATATATCCATATAATCCATATAATAAAGGAGCATGGTTTTTGAAAATTTTGCCAAAATATCTTCACTTTTTTTATGCATGACATTTTTCTCTTTCATGCCCATACATGAAATGTCATGCTAAAAGTTATTTTTTTTTCTTTTTTTTTGTGTTATATATATACTATTATAAATACTATTATACTATTATAAATACATGTATTTTTTTAAATACGTGTAAATTTATATTTTTTTATTAAATATTTTTCCCATTTTTTAAAAATATTTTTTATTAATTTTTTAAATATTTTTTTCTTTTTTTAATTTATATTTTTTATTTATTTTTTATTTTTTCTCAAATTTTTTTTAATTTTTCTCAATTTTTTTTAACTATTTTTAATTTTAATTTTTTTTTCTCAATTTTTTTTTATCACGGGGGCAAATTTATCGCCGTGCCCTCGGGCACGGGCATCCACTAGTATATATATATATAAGGATAAATATGTTTAATTTTTAAGTTGAGGATAAATATGCAATTTTTATTTTCAATTTTCAAAATACACGTATATTTTACACACTCTCACCCACTTGATAATTTTACTTTTCATTTCCCTCCTTCATAATTTAAACGATTTTGGTTTTGTTTCAATCAAATATAATATCTCAAATACAAGACGGAGTCTTCAATTTGTGCTATTGTATCCGATATTGTTTTATTTGAGTTATAATTGTCTAAAAATACAAATTATTATGTAAATATTTGTAAAAAAAAAAAAAATTCGGGGACTCTCGCCCCCGAACCCCCGACAAGGGTTTGTGCCCCCTCCCTAAATAAATTTTTGGCTCCTCCACTACTAGTGACCTCGGTAGTTAGTTGGGGGCTAGTTGCAATTAATTTAGTCTGTGGCCAATAAAAAACGACGGACTTACGTCTAAGTGAACCCGTTAGTTAGTTGGGGGCTAGTCACACGTTACTTTGGCGTATTAGTGACCCTGTTAGGTAGTTGGGGACTCACCCGACTTATGATTTGGTGTATTAGTGACCCCGTAGTTAGTTGGGGGATATTATGATGGGTTATTGGGTATGCTAACGATCTCTTAATTAATGGGAACTAATAGGATTTTAATGAAACTAACACCGGTAATGGTGTGGCGAGTTATTGTACAACTAATATTAAACTGTGCATTTATCATTTATATACATGTTATTTGGGATGGGTTGGGTTGCGTAGCTTTTTATCTTGTAGTGGGCCTAACCCGTCGCGTCGTTTCCGGGGGCTCCAGCGGCACGTTAGACTTGGCTTTCTCTCCCGTGAGCACCAAGCATTGTAAGGATTAGAATTCTAATTAGGAGCCTATAAATTAAGCCATTGCCCAAGTATTGTTATTAATTCTTAACTTTCAATGAGTTTGGAAGCTACAACGTGACAAAAAATGACGTAACTCAAGAATAGGGGCATAAGAGAAAGCACAATTTAAAATAAATTATATATATATATATATATATATATATATATATATATATAATAGGGTGCTCCCAAAAAGGGATGAGTACAAGTGTTTATATAGTCTTGGGGAGAGAGCATAGAGCAACACATTATAAGAGGCAAAAAGACACAAAAGGGGCTAGATAAGACTCTAGAACCTAGCCATCATATTAAAAGGTATAAGAAAAAGTAAATCTAATACTAATATGGTAAAACAAGTAAATGATCAAAAGGAACAAAGGACAAAATAGCTCACAAGGAAAATTACACAAATACTCCACACCTATCAGACACATCACTACCCCTCCCCCCCACCCACCCTACCAACACACAAAAAAAAGAGCTCAACCAGGCGCTCAGAGGGGATGGAGGCATCCTGATCGGGCAAGTCACTAATGCCTCAATAATCTCCCCTTTAGGTCTCTGTCTCATACTCTCTCTTTCTCGTACCAACCTCTTCTTCTTCTTCGGTTGGACCATACTCATAACACTTGAACGTGGCCTTTGTAGGCCCCTCTTGTGCCATTTGAGGGTACGCTAAGAAAATATGGGAGCGCGCCGGATTTGAAATACTCTACCCAACGAAGGGTGTAATTGACGGCTTTCCCCATAAATGGAGTATGTTTAAGCAAAAGATTTCGTCTAGTGCAAGGCTATAGGCCCTAAAGGTAATGCAACTACTCCTCGTCTTTGTCTAAACTAACTCAAGTGGGAGAAAAGTAACTAATACTTCTCCGCATAGTCAATAACGGAGAGGGAATAGGTCTCAACGACAAGAGTATGGAATAAAGGCCTCTTGGAGTAATTGTCCCACCACCTCCCATGAACGCACTAGCTCCAAACCCTAAACCTCTTTTTCTCCTTGTTAACTCATCCCACCACACCTTAGCGTAGCCTTGGAATTTCGGTCACCGACCACAATTTACACTTTTTTTTTAAACGAAAGGAACTTTTATTGATAAAAAGGAGAAAACGCCTCTCCTAGGGCTCTTACAAGAGATATAGAAAACCTAATAAAATTTACGAATCTTGATCGAGAAGAAGACATCCTTAAATTGTATTTAAGAGCCGATTTCTCCTCTTTAGTTAAGTACGGAAAAGAATCCTTTTGAGGATTTTTAGTCCGACTGAAAGTAGGCGAATCTTCAAGGTTGCCTAGAACTTCAAAGGAATTACTGACATGAGCATTGACCATATGGCGTTTTTTTCCAACCGAGTCTTCAGCGATGGAAGGAGATTGGGTAGAATCATTCTTTGGGATTTCAACATATAAATCAATTCCGTGGCTATAATCTTCCTCTTCTTCCCGCACTGATTGAGATGACAGAACCTCATTTAAATTTGGTATATCTTCTAATGGAAGCATTTCATCATAGGACTCGTTAGAAGAATTTTCTATATCCCCTAAATAAATATTATGATTTATGTTCATCAAGTTTGTGGTTTGTTCTCCCGAGTGGCAGATGATCATCAACCGAATCCTCTCGAATAAATATACCATTCTTGGCCATAAAACGACATCTTCCTGGAGCATGGCTTTGAGTCTTAGAGGAGGTTTTTAAACCCTCAATTCCTCCACATATAACGTCTGCATCTTTGAGTAAAACCCACATGGTCAACTAACGTACGTGTTAATGGAGGTTTTGATTTATCCACTTTGATAACTTCCTTCCCATTTAATTCAGAGGAACCAGACGTTCCTTGCAGCACATGGGATTGAATGAGATGATCTTTTGCAAAAACTCCCGGATGATACTTAGCATCGTCCACCTGATTTCCTCCTCTTTTATCGGCTGCTCCAATTATATTAAAAGCTTCCTTTATTGAATGGGCAGACTTCCCCTCCACGCTACCTGATTTAAAGGTAACATCCTGTTGAGTTTTGTCCGATATAAAACGGATTTCCTCAGATTGAAGAGCTTCTCTACCACCTGCTTTGGTTGAAAACAACGAGTTTTCAACAAACTCAAGCTCTTTACTGCCACGTCCATTATCTTTGGTCAACAAATGTGTGCTGTCATTTGAACCATTTTTACCATTTTGAACAAATAGATCGGTTCCAAACCTCTCCGGATTTAATGGGATTTTCCCATTATTCTGTTGAACAGTCCACAGATATTTTTGCACAGGAATTTCGTCCATTGAATTGGACTGGCATTGAGCCTTATGACCCACAGCAGGATTAGTTTTATCAACTGTTTTGGCACGTGCATATGTGGGTTTGATAGGCACATTGTTCATTGCCTTTGAACATGGGATTGACACTTCCTTTTGGAGGTTTCTACCGTCATTGATAGTGATGTATATTGGTGACACATGGTTGTGCTCCCGGGAGAAAACTATCTTTTTTTTTATTTTTAGTTTAGGATATTATTGTCATTATCTTTTATTTTTAGTGTTCAATTAGTTTCCAAATATTTTTGGGGCTAGTTAGTCAATTTTAGTTATTAGTTGCCCTTTTTAGTCTTTTTGGACCTTAGCTTGGTTAATCTCTCCTACAAATAGGCCCTTGGCTTTCATTTGCAATCACTTGAATATTGAAAAAAGAATATAGAGAGAGAAATAGACTCTTTTCTTAGTTTAGTTTTATTTGGTGTATTGTAGTTAGTATTTGGTGCGTAGTGTAATGGTAACGCTTCCGCATTCTTGATTCACATCAATTGGTATCAGAGCTGCGTTTGTTCTTGGTGTTTGTCGTGGTGCGTGAAGTGGGTATCGAGTTGAGATTCCAACTCGGGCAACTCTTCAATCAGGTGGATTGATAAATGTCCAAATGGGAATCGGGTGGATGGAAACCCTAAATTTCATCACCGCTAAAAGAGGGGATACCAACCCTTTTTAGCCTCCTCCACCATCACCTTCCTCCACCTCCATCTCCTACCGCCACACAACCACCACCATCGGAGCCCCAAAACCATCATCTCTCCCCCCACTCAAAACCCTCGCAGCCCCCCCCCCCCCCCCCCCCCCGGTTCCAACCTCTCCGACCCAAAAACAGCCCTACCCGCAACCGGATCTGCCCCAGAAAGGGTCAAAAAACCTTGCCGTGGCCGCCGACTGCTGAACAAGACAGGCTGCCCCTTTTCCCCTCCACCCGGACCTCCCCCACCGGCAAGCCCTAACCCTAAACATTTCCCCATTTTACCCCTAATCTGCCCCACCCTTATTTTTACCCTATTTTTCCCCGCTCATTAATGCCTAACCACAATCAAATTCAACAAAATTGAGCTTCCCTATTCCGATCCAATCCCCCACCCCCTATTTGACCTCAAATCCGGTCAAAATTTGTCTTATGGCCTATTTGTGACACAACTTCAGACTTCCATGAAAAATCCGTCCCACTTAGGATCCATTTCCGACTATTTGCCATTTTGAGTCCGGCTTTCCGGAATGTCGTCGTCTTCAGTCCGCTTGTTTCGTCATCGTACTCGCAAAGATGCGGTCACCGTAGTTACCGTCTGGTCAGATTCAAGGGACCACCACACCAAGTAGCAACCATGTCCTTGTGGTGTCGAGAAGGTCGTCAGTTTTTGGTTGCTCGGATTTCGTAGAGGGGCATCGCCGGAATTTGGGTTTATTAGACCCATTATTGATGAGGTTCATACACATGGGACTAATTCCAGTGGGCAGTCCGCTTTTGGTTGATTTTGATTGGGGTCCAAAGCTTTTTTTGGTTCATATCATATAGCATTGATGAGTCACCCTACACGCTCGAGGACGAGCTTTTTCGAAGACGGGTTGAATGATGTATATTGGTAACACATGGCACGTGGTTGTGCTCTCGGGAGAAGACTATCTTTTTTTCTATTTTTAGTTTAGGATATTATTGTCATTTTCTTTTATTTTTAGTGTTTAATTAGTTTCCAAATATGTTTGGGGCTAATTAGTCAATTTTAGCTATTAGTTGCCCTTTTTAGTCTTTTTGGATCTTAGTTTGGTTTGCAAGTTATCTCCTATAAATAGGCCCTTGGCTTTCATTTGTAATCAGACTTGAATATTGAAAAAAGAATATAGAGAGAGAAATACACTCTTTTTCTTAGTTTTAGTTTTATTTGGTGTATTGTAGTTAGTATTTGGTGTGTAGTGTAATAGTAATGCTTCCGCATTCTTGATTCACTTCAGATAGTATGACAAATAGTTTTGCGAAAGGAACAAAACATTGGAAGGGACTCATACTGGACAAAAAAGGACCCCATCACTTCTTTGAATCAAAAGACATTCAGGGGGATTAATTGAAACATCCACTTCAACCAGGACTCTAGCATAGCTCCCAAAGGAAATATTAGTCTTCTTGATCTGACCTAGACTTAAGAGCTCCAATTTTAATTCTGAGATCTTCCATGGCTTATCACCTTTTGCAAGCACCAATCTCCTAATAATTATAAAAGCGTTACAATCATTTAGCATTTCTTGATAGGCATCATCAAGAAGCCTAACCGCAATAGTGTCACCACATAAAAATGGGGGCAAAAAGAGGGGGGGGGGGGGGGGGGGGGAAGACACGATCCCACGGGTGGGTGATCTTGTTCAACATTGTTCTTACGAACAATTTCTGCAAATGTAGGTGGAGATGAAAGAACATTAATGGGGGGATTTTTATGCGAAGAAGAATCAGAAGTGGGTGTGCAAGGCCAAGGAACATCATTGAATGGCTTAGGATCAAAGTCCAAACAAATGAGTGGATTTGAACCCATGGAGAGAGAGAAAGGAGGTTAAGTCAAGAGGGAGGGGTTTAGAGAGGAGGAGCTTCCCTCTCTAGAACCCCATTTAAATCTTAAGTAGGAACTTTCTTCTACACAATTTACTCCCCTCTAGTCATTGTACTCCAAGATCTTCTCGATCGAATCGAGCCATCTATGAAGGCATCGGAATTCATTCGACCATCAAATGTGAACGCCTTGACTTGAATACCGTCGTGAAGGATCATTGGCTAGTAGCCAAAGGCTTGGCCGAAATTATCCTAGCCCAACTCTCCAAGCTCATCCTCATCATCCATCTCCACTCATCCCAAAACACATGGATTCCTCCCGCTCAAATGGGGACGCGGGGCTTCAAGGGGAGGCCTCCAGTCCCGAAAGTCGAGCAAAGAGCAATCACCCATCTTATGACCAACCTCATAACACATAAATAAGTACGTTCCTCTAACAAAAATCCAGGTTCGTACTTTCGAACTCAAGTCCTCCAAAAAGAGAGGTTCTTCCTTTGCTCCTCTCTCCATGGGTTGGGTAGAATGGCATTTCAAAGGCACCATATCTATATTGGGTCAGATATCATCACCAAACTCGATATTCACAAAACCACCAAACACAATCTTAAGGGACGATGGTTATTGAACCCACACTAGTGTTCTCCTTCCCAATTTGAAGGTGCGGAAAATGTAGATTAAGTATCGAGAGGAACCCTAGGTAGCTTAATTGGAGCCCGCCTCTCATTAAAATTATGACAGCACCCGAAACTAGAGGTATGGTCTATTCGACGTCAATTGAGGGATACGTTGGCCCCTCTATCGGGAATCGTGAATGGATTGGAGGTCGCAACGTATCTTCGGATAGTCTATCAGACTCATTCCATGGCTTTTGGACTCATCGTGACGGTCAATGGGTCCCTTCCCTTCGTCGGATGCTCTCAATAGAACCACGGGGGTTTTATTCCTTGGTTAAGGTCTCCACAACAAACCATAGGACGTCGTGTAGGTCGGGGGTGGTTTATGATCCCTTAGGAAGGGTCACGACAGTTATAGGGAACAGGAGGATCTGGTCGGCGATGAGAGCTAAGGACAATTGGTGCGATACGTGGTTAGTGGGGTTGTAGTGATCTAGTGGAGAGATTGTCTCATTTCAGTAATGAAGTAGTTCATGGTTTCCTCTAGGACTGCTAGAGTGACGTTTCATTCAATTTGATGCAATTTCTTGAATGCCATTTGAAGTTGTTACGATTTATGTTTTACAACAACAACAACAACATGAGGCGCTTATTACTCCAATACCAATTTGACATAACTCAACAATTGACAAACAAGAGCAAGCACAAATTAGGATAAACTCTCTATATATAATATAATGATCCCCAAATGGGGTGGGTACAAGTTTTTATATAGCATTGAGGAGTGCATAGGGCAACATACTAAAAGAGTCGAACACGACACAAAGGACAAAAAAGAACTCTAGAATTCATCCCTTTATAGAATAGGTTTTGCACCACGCTAGAAGGTAAAGGAAAAGTGATGTGAATTTGGGTGCGGAAGCGTAAAAATAACATCTACACTACACAACAATAACTAAATAAATGAAATGGGTTTCTTTCTCTCTCTCTTCTATTCTCAATATTCAAGGTCGAGTACAAATGAGGGCCAAGGGGCCTATTTAGAGGGAGGGATAGTTTGCTAATCAAGCTATTACCCAAAATCACTAAAAGGGGCCACTACTAACTAAAAAATGACATATTAGTCCCAAACATACTTGAAAACTAATAAAGCTCTAAAATAAAGGAAAATTACAATAAAAGCAAAAAAAGACTAAAATAAACTCTCATTCCCATCATTCTCCCCTACTTGAGGGAGCTCATCCCAAGCGACAAAAATGTGTGTTAGGGCCACATCCGAGGGCTCCCCTACTTGAAAGGGAAGTCGTCCTTTAAAGCGTCCCGCATAACGACTTGCAAAATAGCCTCGAAGAAAAATCACCAATGTACGCCATGGCCGATGAATAGGAAGTCGGCCTCTAATCCGTCCAAATGAGATTGACGCGGAGAGGGCCAATGATGCCAAATTTCATCCAAATTGCTTGTGATGAGCCTCCTTAGCATCAAATCATGTAAAAGAGTCATGGAGCACTACTCATAAGGAACCCAAAAAGGATCCACAAATCCCACACCAATCGTGATCTCCTCACGCAACATATATTCCCCAAAGGAAACAACCACCGAACCACCATCCCAAAACTCATCATCGTGACCAAAAATGGGAAAAAAAATCCACCAAATCAAATATTTCCACCTTGCGATAATGAGTGCGAGTCTCCTAACCATCTTCAACAAATAAATCGAAAAAGTCACATAGGAAGTACCCCTCATCTTCTACCCCAAAGATAGGAATGAAGTCCACAATCTCAAATGTCTCCAAATCGCTATATCGAGTACGGGTGAGCCATCCATCCTCCTCGAATATGGAAAAAAGTTACAGGAAGGAACTCGGAGTCACTAACAAGTATCGTCGGAGTCTCAACAACCTCGGAGACATCCTCGTGAAGCATATCCGAAGAAATAGTATCATCGGTGTGCGCCGGAATGACATCGGATGTAGGAGGAGATACACCGGTGGACAAGTACTCCAAATATGGGACCAAATGCCTCGCTCGTACACGTACCCATTGCTCATGTGCCATCTCCATCACATAATACTCGGCTCAACATCTATGTAGGTGTTGATGGTACATCTCATACTCTCCGATAGGATAAGCAATATATGCCAATGTGTGAAGCTTTTGAGAGAGAGATGAATCGGTCTCGGCCTAAGAATCTTGAAGACCTTGGAGTTCCTTAATGATGGCACAACTAACCTTGCAAAATCGGCACATGCATACATATCGAGGCCGTATTTGGTATCCCACGAGAATTTGTAAGAAAGGTATTCTTCGGGTGAGGAAGGGATTAAATCGTAGGACCTTGATAAATTTGGGGCAGATTTGTAATTATTGGAAAATGCAGGAGCTGAATTGTAATTTTCAAAAATTGGTTGGGGATTAGTATGTTGAAGAGGTTCGGGTGGTGGGAAAATTTGATTAGGGTTTGTGATGTGGTGGGAGGTTGGTTGGGGCTGCAGGGGCTTTTTTTTGGGCGGGTGGGGCACCATCCACGGTGGTGGTGCTTTCTTGGATGAAATTGGGGGAAGGGTTTTGGTAATGGTTCATTAGGGTTTCGATGGTGGGACTTGTTGTACGTAATATGAAGTCGGAGTGGTTCCATCCTGAATTTAACTCGTATTTGATAATCATCCTCGCGCCAAGAACAAACGCGGCTCTGATACCAATTTGATGTGAATTTGGGTGTGGAAGCGTAAAAAGAAGTTATTCTACACAACATCTACACTACACAACAACAACTAAAGAAATGAAATGGGTTTCTTTCTCTCTCTCTTCTATTCTCAATATTCAAGGTTGAGTACAAATGAGGGCCAAGAGGCCTATTTATAGGGAGAGTTAGCTTGTTAATCAAGTTATTACCCAAAAATGACTAAAAGGGGCAACTACTAACTAAAAAATGACATATTAGTTCCAAACATACTTGGAAACTAATAAAGCTCTAAAATAAAGGAAAATTACAATAAAGGCAAAAAAATACTAAAATAAACTCTCATTCCCATCAAAAAGTATATCTAAGTCTAATATGGTAAAAACAAGAGAATAACCATAAAAAAAGAATAAAGGACAAAATAGCTCCCAATTGCAATACCCATCAAATACGTCACATAATTTCCTCTAATTATTATGTGTGAGTTTTAATCCGCCGTGCTTACAAAAGAAGATGACGATATATTAGTTGATATGTTATATGGAGAGTATTCTGGGCAAGATATGACTAGTAGTATTGTGGGCAAGGCATGACTAGTTTTAAATGGCATCCTGATGGCATGAGAACTTGGGGTAATACCTAAATTATTTTCTAGGGCATGTCAAACTGTGAATTACAATAAGGAAACTAATCTTTTAAAAGTCGGAAGAATCCAACCTCTTCCATGTTATAGTTATCTATCATCTAATCAGTAAGACCAAAAACCGCCAGATCAACATGAATCCTACGTTACCAATGGTACTAATAATTTACAGTGAGAATATACATATACTTGAGATTATAATATTAGAACAAGGGATACAAAGAAAAAAGAAGGCTTTGAAAAGAACCACTAAACTCATCAATGGCCCAAACGTCTCATAACCAAAATTTTGGTGATAAAAAGACTGATTATTTTACTAGTGTCTACTAGTCCTTGGTTCTAAAAAAGGCTACTAGAGGACTCATTAATCATTTGAAACATATAGCACATAAATATTTAGGGACTAATTAATGATGGATTGTCAAGCTTGTAGAAGTGAAGACTAGTTTTAAGGATTCATAATTTTATCAATCTTATAATCTTGTCCATGACTTATTCAGTGGAAACCATGAAGCCCACGAATTAAAACATTATGTTTGGAAAACGAATTAGAATGAAGTTCAATTTATTTTTCAATCAACCTAAAGTTTGGGTTAGGTTAATCTAAAGGCTTTAGGAAGGGCAACGAAATACAGTAGTGAAAGCTTTATTTTTTCTCACTTAGAACAAGTTCCTTTTAAGGCTTTATTAGAAAGACTTTACTATCCCTAAAAGGAGATTGAAAATAAGGGCAATTTACAATTAGGTCCCTTGTTGACAATTTTTAAACATTTAAGGACAATTTACTATTAGATCCACTTGTTATTCCACTAGCGTGGACTTCTACAAGAAGAGAATTAGTGGACCTAAGTATTTAAAATTTGTCAAAATTCCTTTAGTGTTTAAAATTTGTTTGCGAGAGACCTTAGAGTACTTTCCCCTAAAAATAATTGAGTAAATGATGACAACTTTTCTTAAGTAATTAAAATGTTAAAGTTTCTTCTTCGTGAAAAAAATTGAAGGAAGTGAACAGTGTTTGACATTTATTGGTAAAAAAGTTAAATTACACCAAACCCCCCTAAACTATATCGGGTTTACGGGTCACCCCCTGAATTATTTTACCCGAAAAACTCTCCCCCTAAACTATCAATCCGTTACAAATAGCCCCACAAACCGGGTTCCCGCTTTTTGGGGGATAAATGGACAAAAATATCCCTCAAGCCAAATTAAAAAACTCAAAACTAAAACAATAAGAAAAGAAAAAAAAACTCTCTACAAACCCGTTTCAACACCTCCCCACCAACACAAACCAACACACCCACCCCTCCCACCACGACCTCCCCACCTCAGCCACCGAAAATACTGCTGCATATGTACCGAATAAGCCATTGCCCATTTCCTTCAGTCCACATAAACAAACCCTAGATCTCCAAACCCCAATTCCACCTCACTCTCACTAGATCTCAACCCATTCACCAAATACCTTTCAGAGATCTGAGAATGAGCTAGCCTATACCCATTATAGCTCAACAGTAAGGCTTGAAACCTCATGACAATCAGATTTTGATGTTGATACAATCACAAAAAAAGGGCCTGGATTTTTGTTAGACGATCAAACTGAACATGTCGTCGGTGTCCTATACAACAATATTGCTGGGTGCAATCAGACCAATATGGACGAACACATGAATTAGAGGTCAATCGGGATTCAGTATGTTTCTGTGGCTAAGGTGAGGATGTGGATGTGTTGGTTTGTGTTGGTGGGGAGGTGGTGGTGGGCTTTGGTTTTGGTTTTGGTTGAAACGCATGCATGGAGAGAGAGAGAGGGTGAGTTTTTTTCCTTCTTTTTTTGTTTTAGTTTTAGATTTTTAAATTTGGGTTGAGGGGTATTTTGTCCATATACACCCAAAAAAAGCGGGAACCTGTTTTTTTGGGTTATTTGTAATGGGTTGATAGTTTAGGGAGTGAGTGTGTTGGGTAAAAATATTTCAAGGGGTGATCCATAAACTCAAGAGAGTTCAGGAGGTTTGGGATAATTTACCCCAAAAAATAAATAAATAAATAAAAATAAAATAAAATAAAAACAGAACTTTATAAAATTGTATGTAGTATTAACTTAAACTAGCTTAATCGATCAATTGGACTGGAAACGTGAAAACTGACCTAATTGAATTGTTGTTGTAAATTGACTAGCAACCTGAACCAACTCACAAACAACCTTGCTGGATCCTTTTAGTTAAAAAATTAAATAACTAGAATGGGTTATTTGGACACAGGTAAACCAATAGTTTTGTCTGTTTGGAGAAAACTAATATAGGATTCACCTGATATAAACGCATTATGTTAACAATTTAGTTGGACCATTTGGTCAATTTAGAACTTAATGAAACCCCAAAAATACCCTTCCTAATCTACTTCCAGACAACTCCACTAAAACTATGCTAATTTTACAGTCCATTATATGTTTTTTTTTTCTTTTCCAGATATAACTCCATATATTAGAGGCATCGGTTTGTGGGGTTCCACTAAAAACTGTAACAAAACACCTCCCTAAGGACCTAAGTTTCAAAATGTTCTGCACCAAAAAGATAACCTCAAACTCGAATGCAATCATGCATCATTTGTCTATAAATATCAAGGAAAAAAATATTATGCCTTCCTCTTCTTAAATGGCAGTTAGTCTACAAGTGCAAGTACCATAAACAGGACGCATAACTTCAGCTAATGAGACAAATACATACCTGTTCAGCTGATATAACTCTCGTCAACTGACAACTGCGCTCTTGCTCTGAAGAAATAGTCAATGATAAAGTGATAGTTAATTTCCATATAATATTATTGTGACATACAGTCATCAACTAAAAGGCATAACATATAAGAAATACTATTTGTTCATATTCATGCTCATAAGGATCTGACAAAGTTTTACGCTGTCTGTCAGCTACCTAACGCAACCCTCCTCCTTTTTCCGAGCTTGGGACCGGCAGTGTCGAAAAAAATAAGAAATACTATTTACATAACTATTAAAAAATTAAGGGCAAAAGAAAAAAAGAAAAAAAAAATATATATATATATATATATAGAGAGAGAGAGAGACAGCCAAGCTATAGTACATCCTGCTCTATACATCATCCATGCATCACACCTAATTCTAGGCCCTAAAAAACTTTTTTTTCAAATTTCATATTTTTCCCTTAAAATTAACCTTCCAATCAACCCATATGCAAAAAATTAGGTCAAAATACATTTTGTAGCTATTTTTAAAAAATCCACAAAAAACTGCAGCAGTTTTTTGGGGATTTTTTAAAAATAGCTACAAAATGTATTTTGACCTAATTTTTTGCATATGGGTTGATTGGAATGTTAATTTCAAGGGAAAAATATAAAATTTGAAAAAAAAGTTTTCTAAGGCCTAGAATTAGGTGTGATGTACGGTGTGATGTAGGTGAGCCTCTCTCTCTCTCTCTCTCTCTCTCTCTCTCTCTCTCTCTCTCTCTATATATATATATATATATATATATATATATATTTTTTACCGTTCAAATTTTTTCCATCATCTCACCCACTTACGGGATAAATTTTCTGATGATTTTTTTTGTAGTACATTTTACACTATTTCTTTAAAATGGGTATGTTCAAAGGTATGTTAAATGAAGTATGTTGGAGACCCTGACTATATATATATATATATATATATATATTGTTCTTGTGCGAACCGTCCCTCATTTTAAGACATGTGTCATCTGGCGGTGTGTCCAAAAATTATCGGCTAAATTATAGGCACTCTCTCTTTTCTGGGCTTACCGCCAGGTAACACATGTCCAGTGTGGACTGTTAAAATGCGGGACAGTCCGCACACGAGCAGTACTATATATATATATAATTGAATATGTCAATATTACTATGTTGAGGGTTTTAATGTAATTAGAGATACATATAATAAGTGGGTACTTTTTGATTATGTAAATTAAGGGCATAACAGACTTTTTAGGAGTAGACTTAAAATGTGACTTCCATGTTTTGGTGACGCTTAATATATAGTATAGATTAAAAAGATTAAGCAAACACGATACATGAAAGACATACATCATAAAGGAGAGGACACACAAAATAATATACACCACACCACAATAGGATGTGAACGTTGCGACCTAACACTCAAAAAGTAACCTTAAATTTTACTGCAAAAATTACACACCACCTATGTTCTACACATACACAAACATGTATGGAATCCTCAAATTTATTTGCAAAAGGTAATAAATTAATAATCCTCACAGTTTCCTCTACAGAAATTAACAAATGCTAATTTGGTTTGGATTTGTGTGTTTTGTATGGTTTGTGTGGAGTAGTAGAGTTAATATTTAAGAGAAATTAGGGGTTTGGGAGAAGAAGTTGAAGGGGGGAGGATATGAGGTTATGACCGAACCTAAGTATTCAGGTGGTAGGTTAGAACACATTATTGATGGTTTTCTAATGGAGATAAACGCCTGTCCAATCCTAGGAGGTTATGTCTAGTTTTTAAATGATGTGTGTGTGGGTAGGTGGGGGGGGGGGGGGGGGGGGGGGGTGTAAAGCCATATACACGATTTTTAGGGGGGTGGGGGGGATGATAAGTCAAAACCCCAACTGTTAGCAAAACTGACTTAAATTAGATATCTCACGTTTTGTTCGAATGTAGAAATCAACTCCAACAAACCTCACAGCAAAAATAAAAACTAATTAAACAAACTAATTTCAAAATATGAGCAAAAAAAGAAATTAGAAGGCATGGGTGAGAAAAGGATAGCCAAATGCCAGTCCACCAGTTTACACTACTGTATTTACATGTAACCGGTGAATTACGTATCATAGCATGTCGTATCCTAGTTTTTGGATCAATTACGTGTCCGTGCTTCATAGCTCAAAGGTATCCTTCAATTTTACTGCAAATATTACACACCATCTATGTTCTACACACACACACACACACACATGTATGAAATCCTCAAATTTATTAGCAAAAGGTAGTAAATGAAAAATCCTCACAGTTTCCTCTACAGAAATTAACAAATGCTAATTTGGTTTGGATTTGTGTTTTGTATGGTTTGTGTGGAGTGTTAGAGTGGATTTGTGTGTTTTGTATGGTTTGTGTGGAGTATTAGAGTTAATAATTAAGAGAAATTAGGGGTTTGGGAGAAGAAGGTGAAGGGGGGAGGAGATGAGGTTATGACCGAACCTAAGTATTCAGGGGATAGGTCAAAACTCATGTTATCGAGGGTTTTCTAATGGAGATAAAAGCCTGTATAATCCTAGGAGGTTATGTCTAATTTTTAAACGTTGGTGGGGGTGGGGGTGGGTGGGGGGGGGAGGGAGGGGGAGGGAAACCTAAATACACGATTTGTACACGGGGATCGGGTGAGGTGGGGTTAAGTCAAACCCCCAACTGTTAGCAAAACTGACTTAAATTAGATATCTCACGTTTTGTTCGAATGTAGAAATCAACTCCAACAAACCTCACAGCAAAAAAATAAAAACTAATTAAACAAATTAATTTCAAAATATGAACAAAAAAAGAAATTCAGAAGGCAGGTGTGAGAGAAAAGGATAGCCAAATGCCAGTCCACCAGTTGACACTACTGTATTCACATGTAACCGGTGAAGAAGTATTTCATATAATTACTTATAGATATATGTGTGACTAATATCCTTGTGTACGTCCACGAAAAAATATACACAAAAATCCTTATTATAGTTACATTTACGTAGGAATGAGGTTTATTGAATATATGTTAGATATTTCACATGTTAGTCATGTTAGAAGATTTACTAGTCATCTAAATGATTTGTCATGTACTTTTTTTGAAGATGTATATACATAAATTTGAAACACAACTATATATTTATTGACATGTCCTTATCGTATGGTGTCCTTTTTTAGGATATGTGATGTCGGCATGTCTTAGGCGATCTTGTGTCCATGTCCATGCTTCATAAGGTGGTGTTCTCATATATACAGCTTCTAAATATTTATTATTGTAGAAACCCTTTTTACTTATCACTCAATATAAGAAAAATACACTTCAAAGAGAATTCTTTCGCTCCTTCATTGCTTCATATGGCAATTTTATGAAGCAACCCAACTGCACAAGAACGAATCAACTCTATTGGGCATGTGATTCTACAAGCATGTGAACTGACAAAACTTAAACAACAAACTAGCTGAATAGAATATCTAGTAAATATCAAAAGAGGCATTCCGTTATAAAAATTATGGGTGTTTGATAGGTGAATTTTTGCCATAGAAAATTTGAAAGATTTATTTTCCATCGTTTGGTGTGTTTGATTGCCCAAATTTTCCTTGAATTTTTTTTCCAGGTTTTTGCCTAAAATGCAACCTCCAAAATGCATGTTTTGGAATTTTTCTTCAACTAGACAAATACAAGAAGAACATAAACGTCAACAAAGATGAGAAATGCAACCGTTGATGAGTAACTTATTCGTGCCATTGAATGCCTTGTAGAGTTCCAGCGAAAAATTTGCAATGGCATCGCTGGCAGCAGTGCCAACAAGTTTAGTAAGAGGGAGAGAAATTCGTGGCATTCCTTTTGACTTTTGAGCAACTAGTTTTGCATATGCAGGACCTGAAATAGAGAAAGCACATACACTATATGCATCAGGGAATTTTCTACTAAGTAAAAATAGTTGTATTTTAAGAATGGTGGTTTGGGAGAGAGAGGAGACAGAAGATAGATAACCAAGAGCGGGATCGTCATACATTAAGATGCCTCACACCCACATTGACACCACATATATATATATATATATAAAATAAAGTAGATGAGGGAGGAGCTCTAACAGACTGACTATAAACCAAAACCACACTCAAGAACTCACAGCTTCTCTACTATTCGTATGTCGTGTAAAGCCTTTGTACGAATAGTAGATGGAAGGAGAAGGTGAGGGTTGCAGGTAAATTTGGCTGCTGCAGAGATCTAGGGATGGGTTAGCTTGGACGGTAAAATTTGGTGAAAGGCCAAAACCCGAAAAATAAACAAACTGTTAGATCCAAAAATCAAAAATAGACAAAAAATGTTAGATCAAAGAGACAAAAACCTAGAATAAGAGATCAGATCAAAGAGGCAAAAAATGGTATTCATATTATAATTGTACTGCAAAGACAACCATACAAACCTTTAAGTTTAATAAACAAACTGGGTAAAAATCGAATATACAAACGTGTAAAATCAAACCTTTAAGTTTAATAAACAAACTCTGTTTTTGGACTTCGTTGTAATTGCTCATAGGGAGCTTGGGCCTTTCCGAAATGTTTGACCCCCAAACAAACACCACATCTCTCCCACTCAATAAATTTTGTAGAAATGTTTATAATAGGTATTTCAATATATAATCACTGATCACAATTTGGGGGAGTTAGGCCCTGTATAATCACAGATCTCACTTTAATAAATGCTGATTATTTGTTTTTGTTCTTTTGCAACTTAATTAATTTACTATCTTTATATTTTTGAACTATAGTTCTGCTTACCTTTTATTATTAAGAAAAATTGCAGAATACAGGGGATAAATATTTTTCTGTCTCTATAGAATTATTTCTTGATAGTATGTTTTAAGGATTTTTTAAATTAATGTTTAAATATAACATGGTGAAATGTAACATAGTTTAAATATAACATGTTGGAAGCCATAGTTGCTGGCAAAGGGGACTTCGGATTATTGATCTCCACGTGAAATGTTTACATCAAGAGACGAAGAAAATACCACAGGTAAGAGAGGAATTAAGTACCAAAGTCTAATATGGACATTAGTGAAGAACCAAAAATCACCCATATTTTTCTAATTTACTTTATAAAATTATTTGTTTCTTTGCTACATGACTCATCTGACAGAAAAATATTCAAAATTTTGGTGGTATGTTGATATCTACAACATTGTTAGTATTCTAATAAAAACATTTAAATGTTTCTGGCTATGGTACTAAAACTCAGCTCTTTTTTTTTCAGTGGTAGGTAAAAATCTATATTTGTCCCCTTTTGTTGATTTTCCTGGAAATTTGAGGTCTTTGGGGGGTTTTACCCAAATATGAGTGCTCTTTTTTAGGTTTATTCTCTAAATTTGATAATTTTCTGATTTGGAATTGTATATGAGTTTTGTGAGCCTCTATTCGTTTGAGGTCTACTCTCTGTTTTCTGATTTCCATTAGTGAATAACCAAGAACCCAAATACTGCTTGAATTGTGTGCATGCAACATGTATGTCACCAGCTTACTGCGTATGGAATCCAAGGGACGTTGGGATACACATATGTTTTGTACATTGAAACCAATATAACATCTTGTTCAGCAACTGAGGGTGCATGAAGTGTTAATATAATTCAACATGTAGTCTATTTTTCATTGAATTTTAAGTGGAATTATACGTTTTCCATGGTGTTAAAGTCTGTTTTACATTTTTTCGAGCGAGTGCTAATTCAAAATTTGGATTATGTTTTATTGTAACGTGTAACAGGAAGCTACATGTTGTATTCATATTTATTTTGATTTATAACCAAGAATTCGGATGTGGTGTTGTTTGGTTAAACATAATTGATAGGAAGGAGTTTTATATTTGTAAATCATGTTGCCGTTTGAAAATCAATATTTATGCCCTTATTCTATTGCAACCTATAAAATAATCGAAGTTGTTTTTGGGATAGGGGTGGGGCAGATTCACGGGCCAAAATAAATAATGCCATCGGGACTGGCATAACATTTTTTGTCATAAACTTCATTTGCTATGCGTGTAGATCTTAAATTTTTATGTTTGCTATCCGTTCTCTTATCACATCTTTTTAGAGGGTACCCGTCAAAGGTGTTCTTGAGCTCCCTTTGCTCATTTTACCGTGGTGTTAAAGGAGCAAACAAGGAGGGGTTTGGCAGTTCAACAATTGCTTGGGTGTTGAGGAAATTAACTAAAGTGGCTTGGGTGAAGGGGGGCTTGACTAAAGTTTTAGCTGCTTTGGTGCAATGAAAATCATGTACAACTACTGATCTATCTCCTCTATCAACAAAACATAAATACATTTTTGTATATACAATTTGCATTTAATTATTTCAATTTATAATTTTTGTCTATCCATTTTTGTTTCTAATATGCTCGAGGGATATATTGGTTTTGCTTGCTTATTCTTTTGGATTGTGGAACAGACGAAACAAATATATTTTTTACTTGAAGACAGTCACTTTTTTCCAAGCTGTAAATATCTTTGACACTGCTCAACTTTTCAAGTAGATGTTTTACCATATTTAAGTTCACTCCAGCTATTATGTTGTTTTGGTTCAAAATATTTTCATGGTTTTACATGATATTCCCCTCCTTTAAAATTATATTAGTTTCCTGATATAAACTATGGAAAACAAAATATTGTTATTCAAAATTGTTATGTTTCTTTCTTTTCCCATAATAAATGTGGGTCTATGGTTTTTGTTTTAAGTTGTAGTTTAGGATAGTGACTTTATGAGCTTTGTTTCCTATCATTTCAATTTTCTCACTTTCCATTTAATATAATATGTTTTCTTATTCAATTTCGCAAGGACTGGCAGGTTTCAATCTTTACCAATATTTATCTACTAAGTTTGTTCATATTACCTTACCTGTGGTTAGTGGTTGAACTAAAGAACAAAATGGTATCCTGCACGTTGGTATTGGTAGCAAAAGATGCTGGAAAATTCGGAATTGCAGAATATTCTGTCTCGGAATAAAGGTATGGTATGGCTGTCACGATAAATGGTGAGTGTGTTGTGTGGACGTGGCCAGTGGCCTTTTGGAGAAGATATGGGTGATGTTGTGATGTGTAATAATAAATAGTATTATAGTAATATTATTATAACAATAAAATTAATTATCACTATAATTCAACATTTTTATACACATAATAATTTGTCATCATTATATATTTTGGATAGTATTACATGACTAATTATACTCGACTACTAAAAGTGGAGCGTATGTGCTAAGTTTGAGAAGTTAGAAATTTAACTCCAAAAACCAGTAACCTTTACCTTGGGTACTATATTGACACATTAATTTTGGTTGGTGACTCAGTTTCACCATACATGTAGTAAGCATGTAGTTTATTTTCAAAAATTTCAACCGTGACTTTAGGCATGGGTATCCACTAGTATGTGTGTGAGTGTGTGTGTGTGTGTGTATTCAATCCCATATCATATAAAACTCCTCCTAAATCCGGAGCATAGAGAAAACGTTAAAAGGTAGCACGACAAAGGAATGAACGTAGCAATATATCCACCAAGCTGATCACAAATGGAAGCCATATACATCAATCAAGAGGTGTACTCTTAAACAAGAGGTGTACTCTTAAACACCAATCACAATGAACAACGTAGCAATATAGCACGAGCAAGAGGTGTACTCTCAAACACCAATCACAATGAACAAAGTACATACAAAATGGCACCAACAAGAGGTGTACTTTTAAACACAGGCATTCGAGCATCCATCAACAAAGTGTCCTATTGTAGGTGTATTTTACTACAACAAAGGAACCTATAAAAGTTCCGGAGACAAGAGGTCCAGTCTTTAAACACCTACAAAAAGGAGCCATTTCCTCACCCGTCAACAAAGGATTCAATATTTGCCCATAAACAAGAGGTAATAAACATCTATTCAAGAAATAATGACTAACATCCATTAGCGATAAATTAAGAGAAAGTAGACTTAGGTGGTACGGACATGTGTTGCGTAGACCAGTAGATGGCTCTATAACAAGAGGAAGATTGTTGTAAATGGAGTGTAAAAGAAACAGAGGTCGCCCTAAGCTATCGTGGGAGGAAATTATTAGGAGAGAACTTAAGGAATTAAACTTGAATGATAATAATGCATATAATATATTAGAATGGGAAAGGAGAATCCACGTGGCCGACGCTATATGATGGGATTAAGGCAAGGATGATGACGATGATAATGATGAATGACTAGCATCCATCTAGAAGAAGTGATGAAACAACACCTATCAACAAAGATGAAATTTCCTACTAACGGAAGATGAAATACTTATAGTCTTATAAGAAGGGTATACATGACAACCAATCAGTTATTGACATTAGAAAAAAAAAGAGCTAAACAAATGATAATGGTCTACCGAGCAAACCATAAGGCCAAACAAGGCAAAAAGCGGCAATTGAGGGAGGATAATTGAAGTTAGATATTATCTCAAGATCTCTGCGCTACCCAACTCGTGGATCCACACATGTGAAGAAAATTCAAACTAGGAAAATGGCAACACAGTCAAAAGCAACTTTCACAAAATGACTAACTCTGAACAAGAAACACCTTTTAACAAATGCAAAGCTAAACTCTGCAACACAAAAAACAAACATCGTCGAACTATAGCATGGACAATCAACATGCAGAGGGTAAGCTGACCCTGCCACCAGCAGACCAAAATGGAATGGGCTCCAGGAACAAACCATAAGGCACAACTTGGAATTTCAGCTTGATAATCAGATCACAAGAGGATACCAAATCCAAGAATACAAACTGTTGCAAATATTAGTGAATAGGAACTTCAAATGTTATTTCTTATTTTCACATATTCTAGTAGGGGGTACACTTAGGGGGATATCCCATTTATTTGCCCTTTTATGTATTTCTGCCTTTTTTAGTAATTGCTCTAATCTCAAGACTATACATAGTGTAATAGCCTTTATTTGGATTCTTGAATATCACGGAGACTTTTATCCTTTGGGGGCATTTATGAGTGCTGTTTCTTAATTTCAAATTGGTATCCGAGCAACATTCAATCTTGGCGTGTGTTTGCAAGCCACTTATGTGTGTTACACGACACGTCAAAGTTATGCCGAAAGCTCGCAAACCACCTGCGATGGAAGAACATAAACAATTGGTGGAGGAACATGATAGACATGCTGAAGAATGAGAGAGGCAGTGGTGCGAACAATGGTGGATGAACGCTCCAATCACATGATGGCGCTACTAGTGGTGCAACTCGGTCAAGCCCGCTGTTGCAACTTGGAACCCATCTCACCTAGGCCCTGAATCTCAGACGGCTGTTGTGAACCAGACCTCTACTCTCAGCATGGGCAGTAGCAGGGCTTTCGTGAGGGACCACAACAATCATTCTGACATCGCCCTTAGATTTGGTGAAGGACAACATGAGGAATGGGTTGATTAGGTAAAAGTTCTATAAGACCTGTGTACCACTGCTAGTTTGTGATGTTGGGGTGGGACCAATCAAAACGATCTAGGTCAGGTTTTGAAGCTTGCACCGGCAAATTCTTGTAGATGTAGCGATATTTGGACCCATGGACCCTGACAATTTCATGAATTGTCTTGACAGAATAGAGAAAATCTTGTACAAGAATATTTTGGGGTGAAGTGCGTTAGGTTGGGGGTGACCAAGTTGCAAGAATTTGCCAAGGTGTGGTAAATGAGTTCACCTGGGAACATATGGAAACGGGAAGCAGCCTATTCAGTTTTGCCCGAAGATGAAGAACAATGTGAGGTGTGCTTGCTTACCGCAAACATACTAGAGAGACCTATTTACTAGAGTCTAGGGTCTTCGCCTAGGTTTGGCTACAACAAAGAAGTATAAAGATCAGTTTCTACTGTTATGCACTTGAGCCACATTGCGTGAGACAGCTGAGCGGCGTATTGGGAGGTATATTCATAACCTACAACCCCACATCCGCCATGAGTTGGGCTTGAGGGATATCCTTACTTTGGGATTTCGTCCGGACAGGAATCTCCTGCCACCACAACTGGCCTGAGATGGACGATATTCCCCACTTAGCTCGAGGGCCATTCCTTTTCAAGGGGGGAAGAGCACTGATAGAGGCTAGTTGGAGGAAAATGACCATTATTTGTCCTTTTTTGTACTTGCGTTTTTTGTTAGTTGACATTATCCCAAGGCCATATATAGTGTTGTAAGTGTTCTAAAAGGCGCGCCTAGGCTTGAGGCTTGGGAGAAACACCCCGCCTTAAGCCATTCACGCCTTATTCTTGGTAAAAGTCTTTAAGGCGCACTTTTTTTTTTAAAACAAAAACGTTTTAATAAAACGATATCGCCTTTTAACGACTTTTTTTTTTTAAAACAGACCAATATCTCGTTCAAAACAATCAAAAGACAAATGGTATCCCAAACCTCTTTGCCTCTCGTCCAAAAAACACCTAACATTGCCGATCAACTTCCGACCAAAAGTCTATGTGTTTCATTTGAAAGTTGAAAGGTGAAAAATACATTTCTTATATTGAATTATTTTGTATTGATTATTGATTATCCACTATTGAATGATTATTGATATTGATTATTGAATTATGAAAAATACATTTTGAATATTGCTTATTAAATAGTTAGAAATACATTTTATATATTGATTATGGAGCATGCATATGAGAAAGATGGCTACCAAACATACAGATATATTTTCAAAATTCAAGGTATGTAATATTTTATTATATTACTAGCCTTAGAATAATTAAAATAATAAAAAAAAAAGAGAAAACGCCTTTATACGCCTAGGCTCTTAAGGATTGAGGCTTGACCTCTGCGCCTCGCCTCACGCCTTTTAGAACCTTGAGCGTTGTAATATTCTTTGTTTAGATCATTCAATATCAATGAGAGTATCCCTTTTAGGTTTTTATGTGACTATTTATTTTTAATTTCGTTGCTTTTGTCTGCATCACAATGAGCCCCAAAGAACAAGAGACAACCAAATAGGTTCATCGTTCTCAAAGAGCAAAGAATATCCTTAACACGTAAGCGAGAAGCGGCAAAGATACGAGTTATTGATAATATATTGGAGGAAAGAGAGATAAGTGACAGCAGCAACAGAAACTGCGATAAATACAAATCAGAAAATCAACTCTTTGAAAGTTTTGTTCCATAAAAAACCTATAAAAATAAGCAATGAAGAGCTGATTAATATCCTCATAACTATTTCTGTAGCAAAACTCCCAATTACCAAGGTTTCTTCTTAAAGAATTCCCAGAATAGGAACTTTTGGGTGTTCTATTCTGGGAGATAAGGCATTATGAGAATTGAATCGATTGATAGATATCCTACGACGTTCATGAATAGAAATACACAAAGGAGAGCTTTCCCAATCCACCTATCTTCTCAAAACCGGACTCCATCTCCTTCCCAACAAAATCATTAAGAAAAGGGCTCAATCCTAGAGAGATTTATTTCCATAAGCTAGCAGACACAACTTCATCACATTCGGATTCCCACCCACTTTCTTTAGACCATACTTATTCCGAATTCACCAAAGTATATCCCTTACAAGGGAAAACCCCCACAACCATTTTCATAAGAGAGAAGATTTATTTCTAGTAAATCACCGGATCGCAACACCCCCTTCTCTTACTGCTAGACTTCCATTTAACTAATTGTTCTTTTTTACCTTCCCCAATACCTTCCCGCAAGGAATTTCACATAGATTTTTCAGCACACCACAAGGGAGTATAAAAAAAGCACATGAAGTATGTGGGGATACAACTAAAGATCGGTTGCTCAGAGTATGTGGGGATACAAGGAGCGGATCAATGTTTATAGATCTCGACGAATGCTTTTTAAAATTTCAAATTTTATAATAATCGGACATGTATAATAAATGATATAACATTTTAATGTCTTGCATGAGATATAATTCTAATGTGGTGGTATATAATTATGGTGCATTTTGCATTACTAGTCTACCCTTTGTTGAGGTGGCAATGACTTTAAAAAAGTTATACCTAGTGTTACACTAAATCAACTTTTGCACTACCATTGGAGATGCTCTAGGAGTTAGGATATAGCATCTAGTTCTCCCTCACACCTTCATTCGGTATCTGGAAATTAACTTTCAACTCAATCGGAAACACTGTTTATCAGCACTTTTTTAATAAGAAACATATAAACTATTTAGTTTTATATGAAAAAAGGTAAATATACATACAGAAGGGGGGCCACCAGGTAAAAATGAAAATAGAAGGCGAGATGAAAAGACCCAAAAAAAGATTTACAAGACAATCTCCCCCAAATACAATCTCCCCCAAAATAATTTATGTACACTATTTGTCTACATTAAATACATGTTATCGTATGGGTAACTCAACAATATACAAAGAACAGGCATCACTCTTTTCAGAAAAAGTTGCAACTATTCAGAACACATTGGTTCTCCAGAACTAGAAAGTATTCAATGCAACGGTTATTTTGCTATCATGGTATCACATACTAACATAATCTCATAATTTCAATCTCCTTCAACTCATTATTTTACTTATTTTTAGAAATATAGAGATATTGCATTATTTTGAGATACCCCGTCAGCAAAACAGCAGTTAAACTCAATATATTTTTCTTCATAACAGAATTCTGGGATTATTTATACCGAGAGAAGTAGCCTAAAGTTGTAATTATCACCTGATTCTGATTGCCCCTCCAAAACAAGCTTTGTGTCTTCTGATTTTATTGAAGCTATGACATAATCTAAAAACTCGGACCATGAGCCCCCAATTCCAATACTATCCCTCTGCACACAAAAATAAGAAAGATTATCTAATAGCGCTTGGTTACACAACAACACTTCTATTACATTTTTCAGAAATGTGTATACGATTACCCATCTGAAATCCAATTAACTATGGATCTATTTGATAGCACAGGGTGGAATTAATTTCAAAGGCATTGATTTCCATGGCAAATCATCAAATTGGGCATTAGCTAGTAATATGAAAAACTTTTTCAGGACAAATAAGTGCTATCAAACACGCTCGAAAGCTGAAAATTGAGGAAAAAAAAATATTTGACATGGCAAATAAGCCTATTGAACAGGTCCTAAAAGTGTGTTTGATTTGCAATATTTTCCATATAAAATATAGAAATTTCTATATTTTAGACAAACCTGAACGAAATTTCTAAGGAAGAGTTAGGCGATCAAACACACAAAAATTAGAAAATATAGAAGATTACATATATTTCATTGAAAATACTGCAATCAAACACACCTCAACATCTTAATTATTTAAGGTATTCAATTAAGAACTTAACAGATGGATGAACTAAATGAACTGCCAATTTAGTTTAACTTAAGGCTCTATTACTAAAAAGATGTAGCTGGAAACAAAAGAAATGAAAAAAATTAGCTGTAATATAATGGAATATTAAAAAATGCATTCGAGTTTAATTTTTCCGAAAATAAATTTTGGAAACAGTTTCCAAAATTTCCAGAAAATTGGAAAACCACCTTAACAAGTTTTCCACGAATTTCAAAATAGCTTTAACACAAAAAATTACATTTTGACACCTGAACTTTATCCAGAGTCTTGACCTTTCGATATATTAGATTTTGATCTCTAATTTTTTTGTAAATTACATTTTGCCCTCTGAACTTCCTGTAAATTACATTCTGAAAACAAGAATTTATTTCTACAAAATAAACGCATTTTCTCAAAAATTTCCATTGAAAGTTAAAAATTAGAAATGGAGATGGAAATAGAAAACTGAACATAGTTTTCCTACAAGTAAACGAGGCATATATATTACATTTCATTACCAACACACGACTGTAAAAATATGTATAAACAAGTATGAAGTAAACTGTTGTAAAGGAAACAAAAAATGTGGAATTCAAACGCTGTTTTCAATTAAAAAAAATCCACTGTTTCCTCAACAACAAAAGGAGGGGAAAAGAAAATAGGGAGCACAAGTATTTAGTCCCCTTTGTAAAGCTTCATTTGGAGCCAATACTAGTATTTTTATTGTAACAAATCATAAGACACGTGTCATTCTCAAAACATGAATAATAGCGGTGGTTGAAGGCGGTTAAAGAACTAATTACAGTTTGAAAAAAACATTGAATTGGTGTCTACAAAAACTTGGGAATGGGACTAAAGCCTAAAATCTAAAGAAAATAAAGGCGGGCGATGTTACCATAGTTTTCAAATATTAAAGAACGTTGTAATTATGTTTTCCAAATCTGTTGGAAAATTGGAAAGTGACAGAAGAATATTCACTTTCCAATTTGTTTTAAAAAATAAATTGAACGTGTCTTATATATATATATATATAAAAACAGAAAATAACTTTACTCTATCTAATTAAACAGGGCCTTCATAACCCATGATCCAACTTAAGAAATAGGGTTATTTGTGTTTTGGGAGCCGGAGCTAAGCATATTTTTAGTGGTCCAAAGTTTTACACATCTTTATTTGGGTCAATTACTGTATAGTCCCCAACATAAATATATATTTTGTAAAAAAGATACCGATTTTTAGTTTAATCCATTTAGTCCCTCAAACATCCATTTACCCAATATTCTCTTATTTTTAAAGGTCCACGATAACAGCACCCCCTCCACACCCCACTGTCGGAGCTCCGGCAGCCCCCCGTCGGAGCTCCGACAACTACCCAATATTCTTTATTTTTAAAGGTTCGCACTAGCGGCAACCCCCTTCCCACCTCCCCCCCACTGCCGAAGCCGAATCCCTGGTGGTGGTTGGAGCTCTAGCAGAAGGGAGGTGGGGTGGAGGGAGGTGGGAGAATGGGTATGTGTGTCCTTATTTTGAGTATTTTTATGTGGTGAGGGACTTTTTGGAACAAAATAAAAGGTTTGGACTAATCATGTATTAATATTTGTTTAAGGGACTAAATGGATTAAAGCCCTTTTTATTTTGCGTTACCTTTTGCACACTTTTAAGAGAAAAAAGGTGTTAGTGTGTCATGCCTTTAAAACTCCAAACAGTCTCACGAACAATTTAACAAACCACTGGGATGTATTCTAAAATCTTATCAAGAATTACAACCTTTGGGATGAGATAAGAAGAAGAGTTAGAGAGAAGATTTAGGAAAACGAGAGAGAAACGGAGTTGAAGAGAGAATAGAATTTCATTAATTTCCGGAACCCTACAATTGAACCCATCAACTTGTTTTATGCACAACAGTAACTAATTTCTAACAACTACTAATCAACTAACTTCAAATCAACTACTAACTAACATGGCTAACCAAGCAACCAACTAACTGACTAACAACTTGCATCAACAATAAACTCAGAAGTCTAACTCTAACCAACTGTAACATACTAACTAACTAACCTATATGCTTCTCTCGACCATCCTGACATTCCCTTCCCCTTAAAAAAAATCCTTGTCCTCAAGGATTGGGATTTGAACATTGACATATGGGTTCCTCCATGATCAAATACAAAAAATATAAATTTTGACTTTTTTACTTTGTGGAAAGCATTTCATCAAACATAGCAGCCATGTTTTTCCAAAGCACATCTATATACATAGCTGGGTTTGGCAGCCAATACTGCATTTGGATAAGATACTCTTGGGTTGTTATAGAACACTCCAATGTTGCGATACCCTAATGAACCTTGATAATTTAATAACACATTACTACATATTGTGGCTCATTCCTTACTAAGACCTTTGAAGCCTCATGATTAATGAACTCAAAGAACCCAAATTCTGAATCAGCATCCATTCTCATTAGAGGTTCCTTCAAATTTCACTCCATGATTATTCTTGAATGGAGAGTTGACACATTGTACTAGCCTTTTATCAAACAGTTGTTGGACAACCATTAATTGCTCATTTTCGGGACCTTCTAGTGATAACTCAACACCATCCACAACGCTTGCCTTTGCTTTCACACAATTCCTTGTTGCATCTTTAATTTTCCATACTTCCTCCTTGAATTCTAGCACATTTTCTTCAGGATTACTCAATGGGGTCTCGTTTTCCCAAATTACTACGATTTCGGGGCAATGCAATTGTAGATCATAATCTTGTGATCTTTTGGCCTGAAATTTTTCTTGCAATTAGGCAAGTTCAACAGCATCACTTAGTTTTTTTGGAGCACATAGTTGAACAAATTGTTAGATTTATGAGATAATCAATTTACATGATAAAGGAAGAAGAAGAAAAGAGATGAGAGGAAGAAGAGAGAGAAGAGAGAAATCAGCAAAAGAGGAAATGAATGAATGAATACATTCATTCTCCCCATCACTTTCTATTTATATTAATAACTTTGAGATATTACATAAGTACCGTACATAGTTTAAATAAAACATAACACACCATATAACTGTTACAAATAAAGACCCGACAACACTCCCCCTCAAGGTGGTGCAAAGATATCTATCATTCCCAACTTGACCAACAAATGTTGCAAACAAGTTTTGCTCACACCCTTAGTCAAGACATCAGCCGCTTGATCAGTCGTGCTGACATACGGAGTACAAATCAATCCAAGACGAAGCTTCCCTTGATAAAATGTCGATCAACTTCAATGTGCTTTGTCCTGTCATGTTGAACTGGATTGCGAGGAATACTAATGGCGGCTTTATTCTCACAATGCAAATTCATTGGCTCACGAACAGGGTAACCCAACTCATCTAACATAGTCCGTAGGCACATTAACTCGCACACTCCATGTGCCATGGATCTGAACTCAACTTTTGCACTAGATCTAGCAACTACAGGTTGTTTCTTGCTTCGCCATGAAACAAGATTACCTCCAACAAAAGTGCAATATCCCAAAGTGGATCGTCTATCGATGATGGACCCTGCCCAATCAGCATTGGTGTAAGCTTCAACACGTAGGTGACCACCCAACCAAATGCTGAAATCTTCCCACATCAGTTAATGGCTCCCCATCCGTATCATTGAGCCTATGGTTATGCTCAATAGGGGTATCAACAGGCTTCGCTCCAAGTTTACCCGTTTCAGGCAACATATCTAACACATACTTTCGTTGAGAAATGAACACTCCTTTCTTGAATCTGCACACTTCGATGGCAAGGAAGTATCTCAATAATCCGAGGTCTTTAACCTCAAACTCTGTTCCCAAGAATGTCTTCATTGTTTGTATCTCTTTCGGATCATTTCCGGTGATAACAAAATCATCAACATATACAATAAGGGGAGTGGTGCAATTTTGGTGCCTCTTAATGAAGAGTGTATGATTCACCTGACTCTGTGTGTACCCTACTTACTCTCTTCACAGCAGTGTTGAACCTCTCAAACCAAACACGTGGAGACTGCTTAAGACCATACATGTCATTTAGTTTGCACACTAAATTTTGTCCATCGGCAAGCATGAAACTAGGAGGCATCATCATATACACTTCTTCCTCCAAATCTCCATGAAGAAAGGCGTTCTTTACATCCAACTAATGCAAAGGCCAAGACAAATTAGCTGCCAAGGATTGAAGAACTCGTATGGAATTCATCTTGGCAACCGGAGCAAACGTCTCTTGATAATCAATTCCATATGTGTGAGTGAAGCCCTTTGTAACTAAACGTGCTTTCTATCTCTCAATTTTTCCATCAACCTGAAACTTAACTGTGTATACCCATTTGCAGCCTACTGGTTTCTTTCCTTTGAGCAATGGAACAATATACCAGGTATCATTCTTTTCAAGGGCCTTCATTTCCTCAAACATGGCTTCCTTCCACTGATTCTGATTAAGGGCATTTGAAACATTAGAAGGAATAGAAACAAACGATACAGAAGAAGTGAAAGCACGATATGTAGGAGATAAACTGAGATATAAGATGTTTCGTACAATCACGAACACCCATACAAAGAGCACGATATGTAGGATACAAACTGAGATATAGGATATTTCGTACAATCACGAACACCCTTACGAAGAGTAATTGGGACATCAAGATCGAGTGAGGTATTACTTGGAACGAGGGAGACTTATTGGTTCTGGGGTGAGGCAATGGCTTGTTTTTCTCTCCCAGTATACACAAGTATCTCCTTGATTAGTGTCAGTAGTAATCATTAGTGTCAGTAGTAATATGCATAGGCTCCCCCTGAGTAGGAAACTTCTCCTGTATAGGAACGGGTAATGGAATGTGACATGGCTTCTCTATACTTATAATCTCCCCTGTAGAGAATCCTGAGTAGTAAGGGAAAAAAAGAGAACCGACTCAAAGAATGTGACATCCATGGAGACAAACCGATGACGAGTAATAGGATTATAACACCGATACCCCTTTTGAGTGACAGAATACCCAAGAAACACACACCTGCCTTTGGATCCATTTTATCCTTACGATGATGTATGTGAACATAACAAACACAACCAAACACTTTGGGAGGAGGAGTGAACAAAGGGGAATCGGGGGTATATAATAGAAACCGGTGATTGATAGCCGAGAATCCGAAAGGGCATGCGATTGATTAAATACGTTGCGGTTAATATTGCATCAGCCCAATATGATTTAGCTACCCCCATACCTATGAGACGGGAATGACACACCTCTGTAATATGACAATATTTTCTTTCAGCTACACCATTTTGTTGTGGGGTATCAACAAATGATGTTTGATGGACAATTCCATTAACAGCAAAAAAGGAGGCACAACCACCAAACATAAATTCCCATCCATTATCGGATCGAAGGATCTTAAAGAGACACCCAAACTGAGTACACCCATCTTATGAAATGTTTGAAAAATATAATGAACTTCACTTTTAATTTTCACATGATAAAGCAAAGTATAACGACTAAAGTCATCAACAAACACAACAAAGTATCTAAAACCAAGTAATGAAGTAGTTGGTTCAGGACCCCACACATCAGAATGAGAATGAACAAGCTGTAACGGAATTGTAGTTTCATTAATACTAATAGGATAGGGAACACGACATTGTTTTGCGAGAACACAAGCTTCACAATTTAATTTAGCTCAAAAGGTGCAACAGATGATAAATTAGGGAGTACACGTTTCAAAACAGGAATAGGTAAATGTCCTAGTCTGTTATGCCATCACATCAGCAAATCTTTATTGTGACTACTATCCTTAACACTAGTTTGATTCGCAACATAAGAAGAAGGCCTCGTTTCCAGCAAATACAAGCCATTGTCTTCACGTCCACTCCCAATTGTTTTCCCCGTGTCCAAGTCCTGAAAGAGACAATGAGACGAAAAAAAAGGTGACACTACAATTCAAGCTTTTGGTAATATGACTGACAAAGAAAAGATTATTGGTAAGCTTTGGAGCATGAAGAACAGATGTTAAGGTAATATTAGAAGAGATGGGAATTGTGCCCTTCCCCGCAATGGAGGAGAAGGATCCATCCGACACTCTAATCTTATCCCTACCAGAACACACATTGTAGGAGGAGAAACCGAATGCCATACAAGTCATGTGTTCAGTAGCCCCTGAATCAATGATCCAAGGAAGCGCATCAGATGAAGCAAAAACATGATTTGCCGAATGAGAAGTACCTGTCTGAGCAAAATTAGAGGTAGAACTGTGATGAGAATCAAGTTGAGCTAATATCTGTCGGAGATACGAAATATCTTTCTCGGTGAATTGTTGTGGCCCGAGAATGACATGACCAGTAGGTGCCGGAGGCTCATTAACTGTTGTATGCGCCGCAGATGGACCACGAAATAGGGCAGACCGAGGCCTCGCATTTGACTGAGCTGCAAGAGGTCGGCCATGGAGATTCGAGCAAGTTTTCCGAGTATGACGAGTACGCCCACAATGATCACACTTCAACCTGCTCTTATCATCTTGCTTCCTCGCTCTTTGGGGGATGGGTCTGTTCCATTGTTGGGTGGTGAGAGCAGACCTTTCAGATAAAGGCACTTCTGACTCGGGCTTTGGAATCATGACTTTCTTCCAGCTTTCCCCAGTTTGGATATAAGAAAAAACATAAATAATAGAAGTGGGTGCAGGATATCTCCCCAACACTTGCACCCTGGCATGCTCATACTGTGGTGCAGACCACCTTAGAACTCATAAATGTGATTCCATTCTACCATAACCTGAAATGATTTAACATCAGGTGCACAAACTGATATGTAGTCTTGGTTGTGGTCAACCTCTTTTACTTGCCACGCAGAGTGTGGTAATAGGTAGCAAGGGAAAGATCATCTTGCTTGAATTTTGCAATCTCTTGTTGAAGCTCATACAGCTTAGTAAAATTACCAACGGATGAATAGGTCTCTTAAACAGCATCCCATAATTCTTTGGCCATTTTTTTACAAACAAGAACCCTTTGCTAATTTGTGGCCGCATTGATTTTAACAACCACATCATAACAAACGCATTTTCAACATTCCATTCTTTGAATTTAGGATCATTCTTGGTCGGGTACGTGACAGTTCCATCAGTACAGTCAATCATTCTTCTACCTGTGATATGCATACGCGCTGATTGAGTCCACTTCATATAATTGGTCTCATCCAGCCTTACAGTGGTGATACACAAGCCTGGATGTTGATCATTGTTACTACTCATTGTTGGAGTAAGACTTGATGAAGATCCAGCTCCTCCGGAGCTCACCTCTGAACCAGACATGTTCTTAAAATAGTTTTTGGGTTATACACTACTCAAAAACAGAACAACAAGTGTGTAGAGAACTACCTCTCTAGCACAAAACAACAACTTATATGGTAGAGTCTGAAACTCAATCGCGAAGAACAAGGACGGAAAAACGAATCGGAACACAGCGATTTGAACAGATCGCAAAAAAACAAGCAAACAGGGAGTAACCCTACACCCTTGCAAACAGCTCCCATCTTTGAATCTCTCCAAAATCTATACACAAACTAGGGTTTTTCCCTTAGAAATTCACACACCACGCTCTGATTCCATGTTAGATTTATGAGAGAATCAATTTACATAATAAAGGAAGAAGAATAGATGAGAGGAAGAAGAGAGAGAAGAGAGAAATCAGCAAAAGAAGAAATGAATGAATGAATGAATACGTTCATTCTCCCCATCACTTTCTATTTATATTAATAACTTTCAGATATTATATAAGTACCCTACATAGTTTAAATATAACATAACACACCATATAACTATTACAAATAAGATCCGAAAACACAAATTTCTTCACATCTTCATTGAGACTCTTTATGAATTGATCCATCGGAACTTAGGTTTTATTCTCCCAAATGACTATAATTTCAGTGCAGGGCAATTGCTGACTGTAACCATAAGGTTTTTTTGCCAGAAACTCTTCATGTAATTGAGCTAACTTCATAGCATCCTTTAATTTCGCTGGAGCACAAAACTAAACAAAACTTTTAACCTCTTTGTTGAGCCCATTTATGAATTGACCCATCATAAATCCTTCTAATTCTTCTATTGTTTTTCCCATACAACCCAATTTTGTATCCCGATTTTCAATTCTTGGATCTGTTGATTAGAACCAATGGTCGGCCTTGCCATCTAAATGCATCGAAGCACCTTCTGCTCTTCAACCATAGGGAATAATTAATTGAAAGTGCTTGTGACATTTCTACAACCACCCTCTCGAATCTTGGTCAACAAATTTGGGAAAATCCACTCTAAGGTTCTTGTGATTGAACCCTTGATTTTCTTCCCACCTCTGTGTTGATTTTCTTCCCACCTCGAATCTTGGTAATAACGGTGGTTCAAATCTTCTTCTCCTACCATCCATAACTGCTCCAAATTTCCCCAAATTGTGTTGAACCTTGATCTTGTTGATTTATCAGAACTTGCAATTGATTTGTGATGGTGACAAATCCTTCTTCCAGGCTTGCCACTGTTCCTTTAAACTCCTCAATTTCTTTGCGGGTTTCTTCTTCGCCACTACGGAAATTGGACGAATTATTTTCATCTCCCATGGCAGCAGAAGGGTGGTATGGAAGGCTTGGCTCTGATACCAAGTTTGTCATGCCTTGAAAACTCCAAACAGTCTCACGAATAATTTAACAAACATCTGGGATGCATTCTAAAATCTTATCAAGAATTACAGCCTTTGGGATGAGATAAGAAGAAGAGTTAGAGAAAAGATTTAGGAAAAAGAGAGCGAAACAGAGTTGAAGAGAGAATTGAATTTCATTAATTTCTGGAATCCCTACAATTGAACCCATCAGCTTGTTTTATGCACAACAGTAACTAATTTCTAACAACTACCTATTGTCGAACTTCTAACCAAGCAACCCGCGAACCGACTAACAATTTGCATCTGCAATAAACTCACAAGTCTAACTCCAATCAACTGTAACTGTAACATACTAACTGACTAACCTATATGCTTCTCTTGACCATCCTGACATAGTGGAAACATAATACAAAACCCAAAGTGCAAATCACCAGGAAAAAATGCATAAACGAGTATTAAAATAACTATAGCAAACTATTGAAAAGGAAACAAAAAATGCAAAAAACTCAAACAGCTCATATTTTGTACCGGTTTTTTTTCCTCAACTTAGAAACAAAGAGGAAAGGAAAATTAGGAGAAATATAAGGAATAAGAAAAAATACATAAAAATAAAAAATAAACTGGCCATTCTCGAACTGCGAAACTGATCTAACAGCCTCCCAAGTACTAAAATTGAAATCAGTAACATGGATTCTTAGACGAGACGAATCTAAGGCATGTACGTAGAATAAAAATTGGCATAATGGGGTCAAAATTGAAGCTGGTCCATTCTGCTTATTGGTTCCAAATCTTTCAGTGAACGGTAGAGTCACACATATAAACCCCTGAATTTTCTATAAATGCATCCCAATTTGACGTCTATTGTAAATTACATGAATTTTCTATAAATGCATCCCTAGTACTTTGGGTGAATCCCAATTTGACGTCTATTGTAAATTACATTTTGGCCCCTGAACTTTCTGCAAATTAAATTTTTACTATTGAGCTATCTATAAATTTGGCTCATGCACTTCCCATAAATTACATTCTAACCCCTGAATTACCTGTAAAATACATTTAACCCCCGACTTTTAACTTACATCTTGACCACAATATTTCTAGAAATTACATTACAACATTGAGGCCACATTGAAAGCCACATTTTATTTTTTTAACCTTTCATCATGTCCAGACCCCAAATAGAATAGGCTTATTTGTAGTTAGGGATGGAAATTCGTGTTTTTTGGTTAGGTTTCAGACGGATATGACACGACAAGGTTTTTCGGACATGAACACGGCACAACAAGACAAGGGTTTTTTTAACCCGACACGAACACGACACGACTAACATGGTTTCTTACAACTAACACAAATTGTAGTTTGGGGTCCCGTAGTTACAATTAATTTTATGACTAACACAAATGTCACGACACGTGAAAAAATTGTTTGTTTTTATGACTAAATGAACCCCTAAATGGATGTATCAAGACAGATTCAGCAGAGGTAATTTTACCTTGAAAATATAGTCATTAACCTCTTAATCATTTCAAAAATCAAACATTATTTGGTATGTCTTAAATCTGAATGGTTCGGTTTCAAAGTACAAACTTAAGAGACAAAAACAAACGACCCCTTACTAGAACTAAACTCCAAGAAATAAAAACTATAAGGGCTGAAGGGATGGCAATGGGTCGGATTTGGAGCGGTTTGCCAAAACCCAAAATCGTACCGTGAAAAAAAAAAAATTTAACCCGCCCCATGACAGGTTTAGCTTAACCCGACCCGAACCCAATCAAGGGTAAACTCCCTAAACCCGCCCCCGCCCCACCCCGTTTACATTACACGGGTCAAAAATCCACTCGGGGCGGGTTAAACCCGCATACATAACATATATATATGTAAGATTTTGGTGTAAATAATATATCAAAGAAGGGTATTTAAATAAATATAAGAAACAAGCGGAGCGGGGCTAGTTATGCTTATATATAGTAAACCCGGACCCGTCCCGTTTAAGAGGGGGCAAACCACAAATAACCCAAATTTTAAAAATCCACTTAAGACAACCCCCAACTCTACTAGCAAACTATTGAACAAGAAACAGAACTAAAAAAGAGTGTTCAAAACAAAATCTACGGTTTTCTCAACAAACAAATAAACAAAAGCGTAAAAGAAAATTAGGAGAGAGAAGTAAAAAGAAAAACTGACCAAGTCCTCAAGCTGTGAAACTGATCTAACAACCGACCAAGTACTAGAATTGAAATCAGTAACATGGATTCTTAGGCATGTTACATGTAGGCGAAACAAAAAATGGCGTAAAGGGGTTGAAATTGAAGCTGACCATTCGACTTTTGGTTTTACAAATATGGATTCCAAATCTTCAAACCCCATTCAAGACGGAGAGAGTTTTAGATTTCAATGGAAGGTAGGGTTTGTCCGTTCGACTAAGACCCCTGAATTTTCTATAATTTACATCTAGACCCTAGCTTTAGCTTTAAGTAAAACGTAGAGTTCCATATTTAAACCCCTGAACTTTTACATGAATAACATCTAGACCCTTGTACTTCTGTAAATTACATTTTGGCCTCTGAACTTTTTGCAAATTAAATTTTCGTTATTGAGCTTTCGCTAAATTCCATTTTGACTCATGCACTTCCCATAAATGACATTCTAACCCCTGAACTGTCTATAAATTACGTTTTAACCCCAAACTTTTCAAATTACGTTTTTACTCCAATTTTCTATAAATTACATTACAACATTTAGACCATATTGAAAACGCACATTTTATTTTTAAACCTTTCATCATGTCCTAAACCAAAAAAGAACAGGGCTATTTGCATTTGGGGTCCCGTAGTTATAAGTAACAAGTAATTTTAGGTTGGAAAAATACTAAGTACACTCGAAAACAAAAACAAACCAAAAAACAAAAACAAACTCGGTGAAGTGACAACAATACGTTGGGTGGTGCTTTTAGTCGACCATATGTGGGCCCCATACACCAACTAATGTATTACTAAGAAGCTTTTCCTGGGTTTCTTTTTGGTATACCTAGTATCACTCAAGTTTTGCATTTTTACACTTCGGGGTCCATTTTCACTTTTTGAGATAATTTTAAGAAAATAGAGGCCCTGTTTAGTTGTGGAAAATAAGCTTGTTTTTCGAAAAAAAATTACAAAAATTTTCCGTGACAATAGAAAATTAGAAAATGGGTTCGTGTTTGATATTTTTCCAAAATGGGAAATTGGAAAAGAGTTTCCAAATTTTCCAATTTTTCAGGAAATTGGAAAATCAATATTTCATGTTTTCCAGAATTTTCCGAAGTCCCAATATTTCATGTTTACCAAAATTTTCCGAAGTCCCAAAATTATATTTTGACCTGAACTTACTATTACTTATATTTCGATCCGCTACCTTTTGGTAAATTACATTTCTATAAATTATATTTTGGCCCTTCACTTTCTGTACATTTGGACCCTAACCTTTCTGTAAATACATTATAACCCTAAACTTTAAGTAAATCACATTTCACGCCCAAACTTTCTATAAACTACATTTTGAAAACAATAATTTATTCCTACCAAATGAAAGCATTTTCTAATTTTCTATGGAAAATGAAAATTAGAAATGGAGATGAAAATTGGAAATAAAAAACTGAAAAATGTTTTAGCAAAGATCTCTCAGTTCCCTCACAAACAAATTTTAAACACTAAAGGAATTTTGACAAATTTTAAACACTTAGGTCCACTAATTCTCTTCTCGTAGAAGTCCACGCTAGTGGCATAACAAGTGGACCTAATAGTAAATTGTCTTTAAATGTTTAAAAATTGTCAACAAGGGACCTAATTGTAAATTGCCCAAAATATTTTCTACAACTAAATAGGCCCAAAGTATTTTAAAATATATTAAAAAACATCACAAAAGGGGAAAATAGAACACGAGGTCACAATATGAAGAATCTTGGACCCGAACTAAAATTACCCATGATTAGTGAAACCCAAAATGCATATAATCCAAAAAGATATCTAGATGGAAGAAAATCTAAATTTTCCCTAAAAGGTATGTATAAACAAGTACTACCTGTAAATGTAGAACTGAAACACTGTTTCCATATATTATTTCCCCTTTATTGTTTTTTCAACAAACAAATAAAGAGAAGGGTAAAAGAAAATTAGGAGATCGAAAAAAGAAAAACTCACCAAGTCCTCAAGCTGTGAAACTGATCTAACAACCTCCCAAGTACTAGAATTGAAATCAGTAACATGGATTCTTAAACGAGAGGAATCTAAGGCATGTAGGTGAAACAAAAATTGGCATGAAGGGGTTGAAATGGAAGCTGACCATTCTGCTTTGGTTTCCCAAATATGGGTTCAAAATCTTCAAACCCCATTCAAGAAATTAGAGAAAGAAAGAGGCCTTTAGCTCTCACTCAATGGTAGGGTCAGCTTGTTTGATTTAGACCCCCGAACTTTCTATAAATTACATCTACAACCTAATTTTAGCTTTCAGTGACAGGGGTAGAGTTTCACATTTAGACACCTGAACTTTCTATAAATTACATCTAAATCCTTGTACTTCTGGTAAATCACATTTTGACCTCTAAATGTTTTGTAAATTACATTTTAGCCCCTGAAATTTTTGTAAATTAAATTTTCATCTTTGAGTTTTCTATAAATTCCATTTTGGCTCATGCACTTCACATAAATTACATTCTAACCTCCGAATTTTTTGTAAATTACATTTTAACCCCGGACTTTGTAAATTACATTTTGACCCCAATATATCCATATATTACATTCCAACATTGGAAAACAACATTTTATTTTTAAACCTTTCTATCAGGTCTTAAACCTTAAAAGAAAGAGTAATCTATAGTTTAGGGTCTACTAGTTATAAGTAATTTTAGGTTGGAGTAATACTAAGTATACCAAGAAAACACAGACCCAAAAAACAAACCAAGTGAAACCCACACGCCAACCAATGTATTTTGGGTTCTAGGCACCTAATATTACTCTTTAGATAGGGTACGAGGTTTTGCATATTTTCATTGAAAATAAAAATAAAGTATCAAAAAATATATCAACAAACATCGCAAAAGATGAAAATAGAACTCGAGGTCACAGTATGAAAAATCTTGGACCTCCCCCCCCCCCCCCCTAATATTAACTAATATTAGAGGAATTCAAATTGCAAATAACCCAAAAAATAGGGGTTTCTACAGTTTAAGACAATATTTCACCCTCAAACAATTTTTAGACACTATTTCACCCTCAAACAATTTTTAGACATTTAGGGTCTGTTTGGTTCGAGATAATTTTTTTTCCATTTAGGTGGAAAAAAATGGTGAAATATGTTTTCAACTATTTAGAGTTAAATTTCGTTCACTATTTTAATTTAAAATTGCATAATTCAGTACTTCAAACCAACAAAATTTTAATTTTAAATATGTGAAAAAATATTACACCACTTTACTTTTCACCGCGGTTAAAACTATTTCACCCCGAACCAAAAGTATCGTTAAGACACACAAACCCATTTACCTATTTATGTCTCTTAATGTATGAAGCGCAGACATGGTTACGGGTGTCGTGTCCGACACGACACGAACACACCGACACAAAAAAAGAAACAAGGACACGACACGGCAAAGACACGGTGACATATAAATATATTTGTATATTTATACTTTCATCTACTTTGCATTTCAAAAACAAAAAATAGTTGTGAAACTAATTTATTAAATTAACATGGTTCAGTATTTCATAATGACCGTTGAATCGTAATTCAAAAACATCCATTTAAATTAAGCAAGATAATAACTTCATTCTTTTAACTTTTCTTCTTATTATTCATACACTCTTACACGATTTAATTTTACAAGATGACACTAGAATTTCTTAATGTTCTTTAATTTTGGGACCTCGTGTCTTGTCCACGAAATGTTCGGGACGTGTTTGTGAAGCGTCCACGCCTTTTTTAAATGCCAAACTCGCAAAGTGTCATACAAGTGTCGGAATGTCTGGAGTGTCCGACACGGGTACATTACTTTCGAAGAATTGTCCGTCCTTCTTAGCTCTTAATCTGTACAAAACCGCAACCTCTCCCTCTTCCCTCCACCACCACCCCACCCTATTGCCGGATATCCGTCACGGGCAGGGTGGGTTCGGGTGGTGGGTATTTACTCCAAAAAATTATCTACTAGATGGAAGCAAATCTACATTTTCCCTAAAAATGTATGTATAAACAAGTAATAACTATAAGGGTAATACTATATATACCTTTTTCCGTCACCCTTTTTTGTTTCTCAGCTATGTGTCTATTACACATAATAAAAAAGTTCTCAGAAAAGGGTCTATATAATAGGGAACTTGACAATTAAGTCTTGTTTACATCATATATTTCCTAATATGTCCCATCACAATATTTTTTCCCCAACAAGTCCTATTTTTACATGTAGCGAATATTCACTATGGGTGTGTTTGATTGACATGAAAAAAATTTCCATGAAAAATAGTTATTTGGACTCATGCTTTCTCTTGTAGTACCTTAACTCTTAACTGCAAAATCTTTATATAAGAACGACCACCAAAACAAGTACTCCATCTCAAACCTTATTTTTATTGAAAAATATTTCTTATCTGCCCACTACAGAACTGATTTCCATGAAAAATAGAAAAATTAAGACCAACACCTATAATCTTTTTCTGCTCATTTTCCAACTTCTCGTCCAAATAAAGTATTTTCAATGCATTTTTCATGTTAGCAATCATACGCACCCTACATGTTTACAAATAGAACGTATGGTAACCAAAATCTATTTTCATGGACCTAATGGAGAAAAAAAATGTTAGAACCTATTCAACTACATATTTGGTAAACGGCACTAACGGGTAAAAACTATAAATGTTGAACTCGAACACTATTCATTTTTGTTTCCACTTTTTTTTTTCAAAAAGTAAACAAAAGGGTAAAAGAATTGATTTCTATAAAAAATAAAAAAAAATAAGACAAAACAAACCTCGTATCGTTTTCCACTCATTTTCCAATTTCTCATTCAAATGAACTATTTTCAATGCATTTTTCATGTTTGCAATCAAACACACCGTACATGTTTACAAATAGAACCTATGGTAACCAAAATTATTTTTCATGGACCTATTCAACTACATATTTGGTAAACGGCGCTAACGGGTAAAAAGTATAAATGTTGAACTCGAACGCTATTCATTTTTGTTTCCACTTTTTGTTCTCAACAAGTAAACAAAAGGGTAAAAGAAAAACTGACCAAGTCCTCAAGCTGTGAAACTGATCTAACAACCTCCCAAGTACTAGAGTTGAAATCAGTAACATGGATTCTTAAACGAGAGGAGTCCAAGGCATGTAGGTGAAACAAATATTGGCGTAATGGGGTTGAAACTGAAGCTGACCATTCTGCTTTTGGTTTCCCAAATATGGGTTCCAAATCTTCAAACCCCATTCAAGAAGAGAGAGAGAGGGTTTTAGCTCTTGCTAAAATGAAGGGGTTTTGTCCGTTAAATATGAAGTGCTTGAGAAGCTGTCTCGAGATTTCAATTTTGTTCCTCCAAGAATTATTTGAAACCCTTTATAATTTGACGCGTGTTGGGTCACTCTTAACTCAAATTTGTTCTTATAAGTATTTTTTTTTTTTTTTTTTAGGGGGGCGGTGTTAACGCCACGATTCTTATGGTCATATGGGTCGGGTTCGTTACGAAATGAGAATTAGAATTGAAATTGATTGGTTTCGTAGTTTTAGAATCAGAACCAAAATCAAAACAAACCAGAACTGAATCGAAACGAACCATCGGTGCTCGGTTTGGTTCGGATCGGTTTGTGGTTCTGGTTCGCGATTCTCATTAATGGTTCTAGTTTGCGGGTTGGTTAATGGTTCAAGTTCGCAGTCAGCTCGCGAGTTGGTTCTTCGATTCGGTTCTTCGATTCGATTTTTTGGTTCGGCTCTCGGTTTGGTTCAGGTATAAAATCGAGAACTGAACCGAACACTTCGATTCTCAATTTTTTGAAACCAGAACCAACCCATAGAGAAAAAAACCGAACCAACCCAATCCACGAAGGTCGGTGTAACAACCCGTCTTTTTGGAGACGATTAAATTCAATTATTGAGTATAAACTGGAATTTGGGGAATTTATCGGAATAGTAAATTTTGGGATTTTCGAGGATTAGATGATTGTCGATGGGTGTAATATTTACTTTTAGGGTTAAGTAAATATGTCGAGGTATTTTGGTTACCTGTCGTCGTTGAGTAAAGCGACAAGAGGTGAGATTTTAAATTGGAAAACCAACATTAAGTCGTGTGGGGTAAAATAGTGAGTTGCGGTCAAGTACCTCGGATGAAAATTTCGACTGCACGGTGAGTCTCGGAATGGCCGAGATAGTTAGAAAAGAGTGTCTGATTGTCGAAGTTGAGTTTCGAAAATTTTTAGAGTTAAACGGGATCGTAATTGAGTAAACGAGTCGTTTTTGGGTTTTAAGGGGTATAAACCCTTTTCTCCTTATATAAGGAGGGAGAGAGGGAGAAAAGATAAAGAAAAGTGAGAGAAGAGAGAGAGGAGGAAGAAAAATAGGAGAAAGGGGAGATTCTGGCCAACCTCCGCGGGATTCGACTCGAGATCGTCGGATTATATCCACGAGGCAAGTGTTTACTTGCTTTATTTATTTTTTAGCATAAATCTCATATCGTAGTTTGGTATAATTAAACCCTAAAGATTTTTGATTGGGTTTTCGTGGATAAAACGGGTTTTCGGGAGTTAAAACAAATAAACTCCAATAATATTTCAATTCGAGGAACTTAGAAATTAATCGAAATTAATTGATGATTTCGGGTTCTAGGATGTTTAGAACCCTTATTATATGTGTATTAGTTGTTGGTTGAGGTTGTAGGACGTTGGATGAAGAAATAAAAGCTTGGGAGAAGCTTTAATGGCTGAAACAGCTTCTCGGAGAAGAAGCTGTCCGCCGTGATCGATTGATCGATCATGGGGGCTCGATCGATCGAGCCATCGATCGATCGACAACCATGGGTCGATCGATCAACGCCTTCTGAAAGTTTGCCAATTTTCCTAGGGTGAATCGGATGGGATAGATTCCAATTCATATTGCTTTGAGGTTATTTATGTGATAACATAAGGGATCTTATAGGAGTATGTAGTCCTCCAATTGAGGAGATTTTGGAGGGCAAAGTGAGGGTTTTAAATGTATAACCCTTAAACTATATTTTCGAGGAAAATAGAATAATTGTAGAATTTGAAGGTTTAGGGTTCCTAACATAGGGTGGGGACCTTTAAGTGATTATATGGACGAGAAGTAGTCCTTGGGTTCATGGAAATGAAATCCATAACCCACTAAACTTAAGTTGTTCGGGGATTATTTTTGTGGGCTTTTAGGCCTATACAATTTATGCGTATAGGAAAGCATAATTATGTTGATTATGGTCGAGTGAATCCTATGAGAGGATTAGGATGAAATTCAGGAATATAGATATATATTCACTAAATGTAAAATGGTATAATTGGAGATATCCAATAAATCCTTAGATGGGATTAAGGTATGTATCACTTATCAAAGTAAGGAAATACCTTGGGTTTAGTATCAGGCGTATATGAATGCATGATTATGATTCTTTTATAGAAACCTTGGGATTATTGGTCATCGCTATAGGTGATTGGCAAATATGGCCATTTATATATATTATAGGAGGAATATATGGTATATGTATATACTATGTGATTAAAGTATATATATGATATGATGTAAATAATTTTTGAACATGTAAAGATGAATGTCTTCAAATGGAAAAAGAAATGATTTTCATAAATGATAATTTATGGATACACACCTCTCTAAATCGCTATCATAAGGGAAGTTGCGCGCATGAGGTGAAGCCCCCTGACTAATGAATGCAGGGTGGATATAGTCCTAGGCCATATGAGCGATTATTATATGTTTTTCTACGATGGTGAGGTAATTCTGGGTGTGGTTATGACTTTTCCGCAGGCATATGGCCGCTTTTCGACGTTTCGGTAGGTTCCCAGGTTGTCTTGTTTGATAGGCCCTGGAAGATGATAGCCATTTAGGGGCGCGTCCAGTGGGGAAACCCGGAGGGACGGTCTTAGATATGTTAAAGCAATTCATGATAATGAATTGGCTTTAAATATATTTCCCGAATGGAAAAAGGGAAATGGGATAAACGATTTGGCTTCGGATACATTTCCCCGATGGAAGAAGGGAAATGGAAGCATATGATATGGAAAAAGCATTTTTATGATAATAAAAATGGCTTTTAAATACTTTGCATGGATGGAAGAAAGGAAATGGGATGTTATAAAACGGAAAAGCATTTTTATGATAATAAAACTGGCTTTTAAAAAGTTATATGATATGTTAAAGCAATTCATGATAATGAATTGGCTTTTAAATACATTTCCTGGATGGAAGAAAGGAAATGGAAAATTTCGAGATGAAAATGAAAATGGAATTGGTAAATATGTGGTAAATGAATTCTCATTCCGGGAGATATATCCGGACGTGTAACATGATACGTATATAAAATATGAATATATATGGATAAATTGAGTACTGGGGGTTTAATGGATCTCGACGATCGACCTTATCACGTAGTAGTGTATCGGGGGGTTCCTTGTTTGGATTTCTCTTTGCGAGATACCCCACGCACGAACATGGCATAGTGTTGAGACTGGGGAGACGTTTAGCCCTTAGTACTTGGACTAACTAGGATTGTTAGAAATGGGTGACAGTTTAGTTATTCGATGTGGTCTGACTAGGATATTTAAAGGGATGCGCTAGGAGTGCACTATTAGATGAGAGGTGAGGGGTATCTCATGGGAGTGCGATACCAAATTTAAATATGAGATAAAACATTTTTCTAAAAATAAGGCATTTATGCACTTCCTAAATATTTTCAAAACTCGAGCTCTGACCCATTTATCTACTTTTCCTCTCTTGCTATATATATATATATATATATATATATATATGTTATATAGGTGTCCAGACACAGGGACGCCTAGATGGCACTTCTTTCCAGTCAGACGTCGGCTACAGCAGCTGTGGATGCGTGCAAGTTCTCGATAGACGCTTTCATTCTTGTAATCTAGATAGGAGGTATCGTATAAACATTCGGGTTGATAACCCAACTGGATTTATTTATTTTTCCGCCTTTTAGTGCGGCATTCGATATGGTTGTATATTTTGACCGAGTGTTCGGTTATTTTATTTCATTTGAGTTTCATTTACGCAAACTGTGTGGATGTTTTAATTATAGTTGTTTAAAAAGAGTAGTTAAGTAAAATTTTGACACCAGCCTAATAGGTTATTAGTAATTAAAATGAATTTTTGACAGTGATGCTAAGAATGATCCATATGAGACTCTTATTTTAATTTGATATCGGAGTGATCACCCGATATTTTATTAGGCGGGGTGTCACAGATGGTATCAGAGCATCAGGTTCTAGTGTCCTTAGGAATCTGTGCAGTCGTACTACGCTTTCAGCGTTACTCTCGATTTGTTATAGAGCCGCAGGATTAGGATTGTTGACTTCTCTTGTGAGATTTCGTTCTCCTGCTATAGTATGAGATTATGTAAATCTTTTGCGCGCTCGGTTGAAATTCGTATGCGGGGCTTGGATGGCAGCAGGAGGCAGGGCTTAGATGGAGCAACTGGTAGAAGTTATGAACGTGGACCGTGGTAAAGGTCACTTCCTTTTGTGGTGTTTGATAAGGATTGTTGTAACGACTACTAAAGTATAGTAGTTATGAGTATCGTAGTACCGTCATAGTAGAGTGTAGTACTAAAGTTAAATTTTCAGTAAAGTAAAGGTTTGAAAGGAGTCTTTGATAGGGATCGGCCAGAGGCCGACAGTGGATAAAGAGTGATATGAAGAGGTATAGTTGGCGTGGCTAGATAAAGTCACGGTGTTCGCTAGCCCTAGACTCGTGTGTGTAATTTGAGTTTTGTGGCGGTCTCGATAACCTTATATAATGTAGGCCTGTGTGTTTTTCGTGATAGCGGAGTTTTATTTTCTGCATTCGCTATAAAGGCGGGTATTTATATTTTGTATATATATCTGGCTTGTGATACTCATTTTATATGTATTATACGAGCATGGTAATATGATGAGTATAATATGCTATGATTTTCGAAGCGATACCAGGCTAAGGATGGCAAGACTATCGTGTCCATGGTTCCTAGAGGGAACAGGTTGTTGTTGCGATATATCACCTGGATACAGGTTGAGTTCGCCTTTATTATGTGCATAGATGGAACCTCGATGAGTAGAGGCTTCATTATTATGATGTGAGTGCGTGGCGACCTTATCGATATGATTTAAGGCCTGCAGGATTATTGTTGAGCTGTAAGTTTAAGCTCATTATTGATTGCGCGAGGACTGAGTGTTGTACGAGCGCTTAGTGGTATGACTCCTAGTTAGAGATAGAAGTTCAGACCACCTTTTGTTGGAGAAGGGGATAGGGTTATCCCAATTGCATGTTTGAAATAACGGACCTCCATGACTGACGAAGTTAAGTAGTAGTGTGTGGAGGGGTTCCTTGTTTGGATTTCGCTTTCCGAGACGCTCCACGCATGAACCTTAACGGCGTCGGGAGTGGAGAGATGTTATAGGATGCAAGGATGTTGGTTTTGTGGAAAAGTCTTATAGTGTGGATGAACCACTATAGACTATGAGCTATGTGATGATGGTATGTTTATGGAAATGTCGTGCTATGGAAAAGCACTGAAATGTTTTCCTCACCACAAGTAGGTGGGTGAGGCAAGGCGAGAGAAATTGATATGAGGATTATGGCTAGGCCTTAATGAAAAGGCAAATTTTGATGAAGTATGTTTTGGGTAAGATAATCGTAACATCTCGATAGAGAATATGAGCCCGACGATAGGATAGAGTAGTAGAAATCCGTTAATAGGTTAGTGAGATAGAAATTAGGACGTCCCGCTGGTGTGCCTTAGGTCGCTATATCTCGATGACCGACAACGCGAGGGAGTAGTGTAACGGGAGGGTTCCTTGTTTGGATTTTGCTTTTGCGAGACGTCCCATGCATGAAACCGATAAAATGTCGGGAGTTGAGAGAGGCCTTGGGCACTAGGGATATACTTAGGATTATACTTATTTCACGTAGGTAGGGTAACACATAGACCATAGCATTATTAGGATGTAAGTTCGATAGAGTTAGTGGCACCAATGCAAAGAGAATTGAGTTTCGCGAGTTGGAAGGACCCATATGTGAGTATTACACCGAGGAAAGGAGACCCTTGTTTAGAGAGAGTATTACGTGTCGAACGTTTACAATGGTTGTGCAGATGTGCACGAGTTAGAAAGGTGTATGGGCACCTTAGGGAGTTGGTTTTATATACGGCCTGAAATAGAAAAAGGCTCGGTATATAAAGTTAAAGATTATGCAGTGAGGCACTAGGGATGATGGGTGCAATGTGGCGCTATTGGAGTCACTTTACGACCGTGGAAGTCGTATAGTGTATGGTTGGGAACCGTTGGGTTAGTATCATTCCCCTTGAGGTATTAGTATTTGGAGCGATTCCAGGATTGTTGGAGTAGGTTGTACCTGAATTTCGAGGACGAAATTCCATTGTAAGGGGGGAAGTATGTAACAACCCGTCCTTTTGGAGACGATTAAATTCCATTATTAAGTATAAATTGGAATTTGGGGAATTTCTCGGAATTGTAAATCTTGGGATTTTCTAGGATTAGATGATTGTCGATGGGTGTAATATTTACTTTTGGGGTTAAGTAAATATGTCGAGGTATTTTGGTTACCTGTCGTCGTTGAGTAAAGCAACAAGAGGTGAGATTTTAAATTGGAAAACCAACATTAATTCGTGTGGGGTAAAATAGTGAGTTGCGGTCAAGTACCTCGGATGGAAATTTCGACTGCACGGTGAGTCTCGGAATGGCCGAGATAGTTGGAAAAGAGTGTCCGATTGTCGAAATTGAATTTCGAGAAATTTTAGAGTTAAACAGACTCGAAATTGAGTAAAAAATTTATTTTTGGGTTTTAAGGGGTATAAACCTTTTTCTCCTTATATAAGGAGGGAGATAGGGAGAAAAGAGAAAGAAAAGAAAGAAAAGAGATAGAAGAGAGAGAGGGGGGAGAAAAAGAGGAGAAATGGGAGATTCCGGCCAACCTCCGCGGGATTCGACTCGGGATCGTCAGATTATATCCACGAGGCAAGTGTTTACTTGCTTTATTTATTTTTGCGCATAAAGCTCATATCGTAGTTTGGTATAAACAAACCCTAAAGATTTTGGGTTGGGTTTTCGTGGATAAAACGGGTTTTCGGGAGTTAAAACAAATAAACCCCAATAATGTTTCAATTCGAGGAACTTAGAAATTAATCGAAATTAATTGATAATTTCGGGTTCTAGGATGTTTAGAACCCTTATTATATGTGTATTAGTTGTTAGGTGAAGAGATAACAGCTTGGGAGAAGCTTTAATGGTTTAAACAACTTCTCGGAAAAGAAGTTGTCCGCCGTGATCGATCGATTCATCATAGGGGCTCGATCGATCGAGCCATCGATCGATCGACAGCCATGGGTCGATCGATCGACCCCTTCTGAAAGTTTTCTAATTTTCCTACGGTTAATCGGATGGGATAGATTCCAATTCATATTGCTTTGAGGTTATTTATGTGATAACATAAGGGATCTTATAGGAGTATGTAGTTCTCCAATTGAGGAGATTTTGGAGGGCAAAGTGAGGGTTTTAAATGTATAACCCTTAAACTATATTTTCGAGGAAAACAGAATAATTGTAGAATTTGAAGGTTTAGGGTTCCTAACATAGGGTGGGGACCTTTAAGTGATTCTATGGACGAGATGTAGTCCTTGGGTTCATGGAAATGAAATCCATAACCCACTAAACTTAAGTTGTTCGGGGATTATTTTTGTGGGCTTTTAGGCCTATAAAATTTATGCGCATAGGAAAGCATAATTATGTTGATTATACTCGAGTGAATCCTATGAGAGGATTAGGATGAAATTTGGGAATATAGATATATATTCACTAAATGTAAAATGGTATAATTGGAGATATCCAATAAATCCTTAGATTAGATTAAGGTATGTATTACTTATCAAAGTAAGGAAATACTTTGGGTTTAGTATCATGCTTATATGAATGCATGATTATGATTCTTTGATTGAATCCTTGGGATTATTGGTCATCGCTAGAGGTGATTGGCAAATATGGCCATTTGTATATATTCTAGGAGGAATATATGGTATATGTATATACTATGTGATTAAAGTATATATATGATATGATGTAAATGATTTTTGAAAATGTAAAGATGAATGTCTTCAAATGGAAAAAGAAATGATTTTCATAAATGATAATTTATGGATACACACCTCTCTAAATCGCTATCATAAGGGAAGTTGCGCGCGTGAGGTGAAGCCCCCTGACTAATGAATGATGGGTGGATATAGTCCTAGGCCATATGAGCGATTATTATATGTTTTTCTATGATGGTGAGGTAATTATGGGTGTGGTTATGACTCTCTCGCAGGCATATGGCCGCTTCCCGACGTTTCGGTAGGTTCCCAGGTTGTCTTGTTTGATAGGCCCTGGAAGATGATAGCCATTTAGGGGCGCGTCCAGTGGAGAAACCCGGAGGGACGATCATAAATATGTTAAAGCAAGTCATGATAATGAATTGGCTTTAAATATATTTCCCAGATGAAAGAAGGGAAATGGGATAAACGATTTGGCTTCGGATACATTTCCCGGATGGAAGAAGGGAAATGGAAGCATGTGATATGGAAAAAGCATTTTTATGATAATAAAAATGGCTTTTAAATACATTCCCTGGATGGAAGAAAGGAAATGGGATGTTATAAAATGGAAAAGCATTTTTATGATAATAAAAGTGGCTTTTAAAAAGTTATATGATATGTTAAAGCTATTCATGATAATGAATTGGCTTTTAAATACATTCCCTGGATGGAAGAAAGGAAATGGAAAGTTTCAAGATGAAAATGAAAATGAAATTGGTAAATATGTGGTAAATGAATTCTCATTCCGGGAGATATATCCGGACGTGTAACGTGATACGTATATAAAATATGAATATATATGGATAAATTGAGTACTGGGGGTTTAATGGATCTCGACGATCGACCTTGCCGCGTAGTAGTGCATCGGGGGGGTTCCTTATTTGGATTTCTCTTTGCGAGACACCCCACGCACGAACATGGCTTAGTGTTGAGACTGGGGAGAAGTTTAACCCTTAGTGCTCTAATATTGGTATTTACGATATATATATTTGTTATGTACTGGGGGTCTAATGGATCTCGACGATCGACCTTACCGCCTAGTAGTGTATCGGGGAGGTTCCTTATTTGGATTTTGCTTTGCGAGACACCCCATGCACGAACATGGCATAGTGTCGAGATTGGGGAGAAGTTTAGCCCTTAGTACTTGGACTAACTAGGATTGTTAGAAGATGGGTGACAGTTTTGTTAGTCGGTGTGGTTTGACTAGGATATTTAGAGGGATGCGCTAGGAGTGCACTGTTAGATGAGAGGTGAGGTTATCTCATGGGAGTACGATCCCAAATTTAAATATGAGATAAAACCTTTTTCTAAAAATAAGGCATTTATGCACTTGCTAAATATTTCAAAACTCGGGCTCTGACCCTTTTATCTACATATATATATATATATATATATATATATATGTATCGGTCGGCCGACATCGGTCGACCGACGCCCAGTACCGGGAAGGAACCTCACGCTACCGAGAAAACTCGATCATGCTACCGGGAGAGAACCTAATGCGCACGAGAAAACTCGGTCACACTACCGGGAAAACCAGGTAAGGAACCTCGCGTGGACGAGAAACCTCGATCACTGCCCGACAGCACCCGGTAAGTGTCCAGACACAGGGACGCCTAGATGGCGCTTCCTTCGAGTCAGACGTCAGCTGCAGCAGCTGTGGATGCATGCAGGTTCTCGATAGACGCTTCCATTATTGTAATCTGGATAGGAGGTATCATATAAACATTCGGGTTGATAACCCAACTGCATTTATTTATTTTTCCGCCTTTTAGTGTGGCATTCGATATAGTTGTATATTTTGACCGAATGTTCGGTTATTTTATTTCATTTCAGTTTCATTTACACAAACTGTGTGGATGTTTTAATTGTAGTTGTTTAAAAAGAGTAGTTAAGTAAAATTATGACACCAGCCTAATAGGTTATTAGTCATTAAAATGGATTTTCGACAATGATGCTAAGAATGATCCATATGAGACTCTTGTTTTAATTTGATATAGGTGTGATCGCCCGGTATTTTATTAGGCGGGGTGTCACAGTCGGTTTGGTTCAATTCTTCGGGTTGCTGATTTTTTTGTACACCCCTAATGATTGTACCCCCGACATCATAGTATCGAGAACGATAACACAATTCGGATCTATGATGCCAACATGATATAGTATTTCAGAAATTTGTATAGAATAAATCGTTCGGCATTATAGTGTCGGTAATGATCTCAAGTTTCGGCATCTTACTACCGACACCCCACCATAATGCCGACATAATATACAATTTATGATACTAAGACGTCGACATTGGAATTTAATAGTTAAGAACTCATTCAGCTACATAGCGTCGAAAGTTCTCTATAACTCTGGTATCATACCACCGTCTCGGCACCATAATATCAAATAATTATAGTATTTTTGGCATTAAGTAAAAAATCGAGTCAAGGATATTTCTCTGTTTTGATTAAATGTTATATTTCTTTATGATACTTGTTGTGGATTAAAATACTCATCCACGTGGACCAATGAGATAAGGGCACATGTCCTCGTATATATATCCACCTCAGTGCTTCACATATACTTGGCTAGCTCTAGATAAACTTGATCGGCCAACCAGCCGACCACAACGAGGAAGGTGAACCATTAAGGAAGGGAAAAGTCACTCATATGTCGCTACCAATAGTTGTTCCACACGTGCTTTTAAAGATCAATAGTCACACTTATTGTACAAGAATGTAAATGCGTGGATATGTAAAAGCATTTCATCTATTAGTTTCTCAACCATTATAAATACACTCCCGCCTTTAGCTCAAGGGGGAACAAGTGAGCAACGTTATTATGTGCTTATTGTAATCACCCCTCAACTGCAATAATATAACCATGGATGTAGGATTTCTCCTCAGCCGAACCACATTAAAAACCTTGATTATCTTATTTTCTTTTTATATATATTTATCGGTGATTATAAATTGTCCACGCCAATTCTAGGCATCAACAGATTGGCGATGTCCGTAAGAACGACTATTTAATATTGTTCTCCAGCAATTTTATTCATTGAGTCCTTTGAAAGATGACTCATATTCTAGAAAACAGCCTTACGGCTGCAGACAATACTGTTACTCCATCTGCTCCAACTAGTGCAGTAGATCTCCAAGGAATCTTAATCAGCCTTGCCAAAGGACAAGAGGCAATGTAGGAAATGATGAGACAATTGGACCAATCATTACAAGCCAAGCCTACCATCGCTCCATCTCTTATAAGAGAAATGTCGCCATCTCCTCCTATAAATGAAAGAGGTAGTTATTCTTAGTCTTCGTATGATAGGTCTTATTGCCCAGAAGCAACTTCTTCAATCAGATCCATTGATTACTATGATGGTTGGTCTTTCACTCATGAACGATCGAGCCTTGGAGAGGTTGAGCAAGGCCTCTGCCTTTGATCATCTTTGCCCCCAAAAAACTATAAGACATTAAAAAGACCCAATGAGGTCATATGAACATCGGGAAGGACAGTTAGGTTTAGGTCAAGTCTCCGAGGACCCTTACATGTCGAGCACAAATGCATAGTAAAGCTGGCAAAGTAGTATTAGCCAAATCAAAGACAAAAGATAACTATTGAAGGGATTAATACAGAGACTGGAAGATCGTTTGGGAGATATATCCAAGACTAAGAACCCTTTGTAAAGAAGTTTTGTGAAAGGATCTCCCTTCATTCCAGTCCTTCTATAATTCCCTACACCCTCTAAGTTTAAGCCGCCCATGGTCATTCCTAAATAATTGTAAGACCGATCATGTCCTCCATATTGAGAAATACCATGCCACAACTGATATTTATTATGTTCCTGATGCGATACGTTGTCGAGTTTTCTAAAGTAACATCACTGGTCAGCCCATATATGGTATAAAAGTTTATCCCGAGGACAAATTTCTAATTTTCAACAGCTCACTAAACTTCTCATTAGTAATTTATATTTTGGGGCCAAGCCGATAGTAGCCCATCTGTTGAGTGTTCGTCATAGATCGGGAGAAACTACATGGGAATATATTACTCACTTCAATAGTGAAAAGTTAGAGGTCGTAAATTATGAAGAGAAAATTGATATCACTGCATTAATGAGTGAATACTCTAAGAGAAGCTCTACTATGCACTGGAAAAAGAAGCTCCTTAAACCATCACAGAGTTCATGGCAAAGGCTGGTAAGATCATGAATGTCGAAGAAGCTATGGCAGCTAATCAGATTTTCGGAATGAAATCTGATGGCCAAAAGAGCTCGAATAACAAGGAACATAAATATAAGAAAGCCGAGAAGCCTAAGAAGTATGAGGAATATACTCCGTTTGCTATAGGTGTACATCATATATTGGAGGATATTAGAGGCAATAAGGACTTGAAGTGGCCTGGGAAATTAAAATCACCACCCAACCGGAAGGATAAGTCCAAATATTGTGGCTTTTACAAAGATCATGGGCATACCACTGACAATTGTATTGCCCTAAGAAATGAAATCGAATCTCTCATTAGTCGAGAAAAGTTTACCAAATTTATTGATCGAACAGAAGGTCGAGATTCTAGAAGAAGGTCAAAATCACCTTGTAAAGACATAGAGGCCAAAAAAAAGGTAATGATGATGAGTCTGAAGATGATCCAGCCACGCCAAAGTAACCCCGAAGCCAGAGCTTGATATAAAGATGATATCTTTTGGATGTCCTTTTATTAGAGGAGGAGACGCTGGAGGCGAAGATGAAGCTACAGAAAGGAATGCCTACGTAAATGAGGCCAAAGCTTGCTCCTATATTCGAGCGGTTAATTTGTCAGACGAAGTAGATGGTCGATGCAGGAAGGTTAATAACGACAAGTTGGTCATTGACTTATCTAAAAATGACCTATTAAGAGTACTTTATCCTCATGATGATCCGCTGGTTGTCACCTTCAGGATACATAAAGTGAGAATTACAAAATTCTAGTGGATAATGGATTTTCGATCGACGTCCTGTTCTATAGTTGTTTTCGCAGTCTGGGATTATGAGGTAGTAAACTCAAACCATATCATAGGACTTTAATTAGTTTTTCTGGTGAAAAGGTTTATCATTTAGGGACTATCAAGTTGGAAGTCTTAATTGTCACCTGGTCGAGGAGCAGAACTATGAAAATCTGTTTCTTCATTCTAGACAAGAACGTTCAATCAATTTATAATATGATTATCGGTAGAATCGAGTTGAAAAATTTACACGTAGTACCCTCCACAGTTCATCAATGCTTGAAGTTCCCTACTCATTAAAAGGTCGGCATATAGTAAAGGGAAACATGGTGGAGTTCAGAGAGTGCTACTACACCTCCACTGACCAAGACGAGTTAAAGAAACACACCATTATATACCATATTATTCCCTTAGCTCCACGGGAGGAAGCTAATTTGGTCAAATGACAAGTTGTGGAAGCTATAGAGGCTATAATACTGGATGATGAAAAGCCATAAATGACTACCCAGATGTGACACCCTGCCTATTAAAATACCAGGTGATCAGTCCTTTATTAAACTAAAATAGAATATCCAGTTGGTTCGTTCTTAGCATCATTGTTGAAAACTTTTTAATATTTATTGACCACCTAGTATTTGAAAAGCTGGTGTCAAATTTTATCATTTTAATGAATATAAACCACATAAATAATAATGTCACATTCCACCAATTAGCTATTAAACTCACAATGAATAATAACAGAACAATAAATATGTCTGAATCACATAATCCAGTCTCAAATAATAGTATAGTCATCTATAATAAAACAAATTTATGAACCGCTAAATAAAATAAAATCCAACATCTCTCAAAATGTCTAAATGGAATGGACAACATGTCCGACCGAATGAAATAACTGCTCATAATGGAGAAATAAGGAATACTGAGGCATCTAACATCAAGGACCTGCAACTTCCACAGCAGCTGCAGAACGCCAAATGATAGAATCTGCTAAGCCTGGTGTCCCTGTGGCTGGGTACCTAAAATGTTTTACAAAAAAGAAAAGAGATTTGGAGAAAGGGGGTTAGAGCTCGAGTAAAATAGTTTAAAAAATTTAGCAAGTGATTAACTACAAAATTTGCAAATATAATATACATGTTAGGCATATGTGCTCTCATTCGAGATACTCACCTCTCATCTAATGTGTACACCTAACGTATAGATTTAACCCATCCTAGTCTTGCTACCCCGCCTAACTAGTCCAAACAAAATTTATCACTACACATCTGACTCGTAATATTCATTCATATCACCCATACAATACGTTATGGCATTCTTCCAATCCACGCGACAAATTATAAATTTCTCATTTTATAGTTAATTACTCACATCCCAGAGTTACCTTAAATATCATTATCTTTCTCTTCTACTAGGCACATAAAGTAGAATAAGTCATCAACATATATATACATTTTCAATGCTATATGTATATATATATATATATATATATACTGCACCCTTAGACTGAGACCTCTTATGCATGCATACTCTCCTATCATATTTTGGTATATCACGCACTATATAAAGGACTCTTGGTTTTTTATCTCTCTTGAACCATAAATACAAATCACATATATTGGAGGCGAACATAGTGTACCGTTGGTCCGGTCTTAGGTTCACTCGTAACCTTTGCGTTCATTCAAATATCCATATTATTATTTACCACAAAACAATTCTCGTAGTTAGCTCACATTTTATGTAACCCACCTAAATTATCGTGAGGTCAAATTACATCTCAACCTACCCCAAGATTCCAAAACTCAATTATCTCTAATTGGAAACAAATTTAACAACACAAATTCCTAATAACATTTAAGCAAAAACACATTCTGAACCGGTCCGATGGGTATAGCGAACCGCTCCGCCGAACTGTTAGAAACAACACTCTGAACCGGCCTAGTGAGTGCAACAAACCGATCCAGTGGACTTGAGATCGCCTCCTTTCTTATACAGTTACGAACTTTACCATTTTTTATACTCCAATTCTCCATTCCACAACCCCTAAACTCCCATACAATTGTACCAATCATCATACTAGCCTATATACAAGATTTCTAACATATTGTATTCACCAATTTATCAAAGAACCGCAATTAAATTGGATTCACTCAATATTGTCCTCTCAACCCCTAGTTTATCATTTTTCGTCAAGAAAACATATATGATCCAGATTTCTTCAAATTTTAATTGTCATTATTAGTTCATCAATTTCATCTTCAATCATAAGAGTTAAATTATATTTTCAATTCTACCCAAGAATGTGATTTAAATTCCCGAAATTTGTCATAAACTTTCATGTAATCAAAGTAGTAATTATCCTACTCTAACATGGATATGATATTCAACTAAAATTCAGCAAGATAACCACTTGCCTCTTTGGGTAGGTCTGATCCGTTGAAGAAGAAGGATATGGTTGTGGTCCTCTCTCCCCGATCTACAATTTGGTGGTGGTTTCGGTGCAAGATGACGACTTTTAGCTTTAAGACTCCTGAAAACTCTCTCCTTCTCCCTCACGTGCTCTCTCTTTGTTTTGGTAACTGTAAACCCAAATGTCTCATAGGTGATAGCAAATAAAATCTCTAAAATTTCTTCTTTCCTTTTTCCCCAAAATTTCAATGGACCAAAATACCCCTCCGGGGTACGAGTTTGGCCTAAAAGTTCCCCGGGACCTAAACTAAACTCTTGGGTAGACTTTTCTAACTATTTCGACCCTTCAGGACACACCAGCTCAGTCAAAATGATCATATGAAATACCAAAAATGAAATTACATTTTATTTTGAAATTTAGTCCCGACACGACTAACACACGCGTCCCGACTACATTTATCGTAACTGTCGTATGTCTCACTCACGACAAATCTTAATATTTTCTCGTAATTGTTATTGCTCATACACAAAGAATATTTATTGTAAATAAATAAATATAAACCTTTATCTCACTAATTAATATTTATTATCCAGGATTAATTATTATAATTTAATTTAATTAATCCTAATTTAATTCATATTTAATCCAAATATAAAATCCTAAAAATACGGGGAGTTACATATCTGTGACACCCCACCTAATAAAATACTAGGTGATCGGTCATTTATTAAATTAAAACATAATTTAATATTTATTGACCACCTCATATTTGAAAAATTGGTGTCAAATTTTATCTTTTTAATTAATATAAACCAAATAAATGATAATGTGACATTCCACCAATTAGCTGTTAAACTCACAACGAATAATAACAAAATAGTAAATATGTCTGAATCACATAATCCAGTCTCAAGTAATAGCACAGTCATCCATAATAAAACAAATTTACGAACTGCTAAATAAAATAAAATCCAACATCTCTCAAAATGTCTAAATGAAAATGGACAACATGTCCGACTGAATAAAATAACTGCTCTTAATGGAGAAATAAGGAATACTGAGGCGTTTAACATCAAAGACTTGCAACTTTCACAACACGACAAATGATAGAATCTTTTAAGACTGGTGTCCCTACGGCTGGGCACCTAAAATGTTTTATAAATAGAAAAGAGATTTGGAGAAAAGGGGTTAGAGCTCAAGTAAAATAGTTTAAAAAATTTAGCAAGTGATTAACTGCAAAATTTACAAATATAATATACACGTTAGGCGTACATGCTCTCACTCTAGATACTCACCTCTCATCTAATGTGCACACCTAACGTACAGGTTCAACCCGTCCTAGTCTTTCTACCCCACCTAACTAGTCCAAATCAAATTTATCACTACACAACTAACTCGTAATATTCGCTCATGTCTCCCATACAATACGTTATTGCATTATTCCAATCCACGTGACAAATTACAAATTTCTCATTTTATAGTTAATTACTTACACCCCAGAGTTATCTTAAATATCATTTTCTTTCTCTTCTTCTAGGCACACTCTGTTATCATATCCTGGTACATCACGCACTATATAAAGGACTATTTGTTTTGTATCTCTCTCAAACCAAAAATAAAAATCACATATATTGGAGGCGAACATAGTCCCCAACCAAATGGGTCACACACATACCTATGCTCCCATTCAATCGAAACTATCATACTCTCACATAACACATATCCAAGGTTATATATTCTGGGTACAAGTCTAAAATTCCCCAATGGGCTCATCAGGATATGACTGTCCACGATGCGAAACCTCCCCCAAATAGTAAGCATCGTAGGTATGTCATACAAATAATAAATTATTCAATAGATTTTCACACAATTTACCTATTTATATAATTGGTATAGGTATACACGCAACATATCGTATATGTCCCATACGTAGTATAGCTATATCCCCCAAACATTCTACGTCTTAATTAATTTCAATTATACTTCTCACCGTACACCCCGATTACCCCTCGTTACTCGAAATATTCTAATTACTCATCAAATTATCTTAGTAGGTAAATTGTCCCTCTACCGTCGGTCCGATCTTAGGTTCACTCGTAACCTTCGTGTTCATTCAAACATTCGTACTATTATTTATCATAAAATAATTTTCGTAGTTAGTTCACATTCTACGTAACCCACCTAAATTCTCGTGAGGTCAAATTACATCTCAATCTACCCCAAGATTTCAAAACTCAATTATCTCTAATTGGAAACAACTTTAATAACACAAATTCCTAAGAAAATTTAAGTTAACACACATTCCGTGCCGATTCGATGGGTATAGAGAACCGGTCCGCCGAACTGTAAGAAATAACACTCCGAACCGGTCTGGTAAGTGCAGCGAACCGGTCCGGTGGACCTGAGATCGCCTACTTTCTTATACAGTTTCAAATTTTACGATTTTTGATACTCCAATTCTCCATTCCACAACCCCAAGCTCCCATACAAGTGTACCAATCATCATACTAACATATATACAAGATTTATAACATATTGTATTCACCAATTTATCAAAGACCCGCAATTAAATTGGATTCATCAAGATTATCCTCCGAAACCCTAGTTTATCATTTTTCGTCCAGAAAACATATAGGATCCAGATTTCTTCAAATTTTAATTGTTAGTAGTTCATCAATTTCATCTTTCAATCATAAGAGTTAAATGCTACTATCAATTCTACCCAAGAATGTAATTTAATTTCCTTAGAATTGTCATAAACTTTCATGTAATCAGAGTAGTAATTATCCTACTCTAACATGGATATAATATTCAACTAAAATTTAGCAAGACAATCACTTGCCTTTTTTGGTAAGTCTGATCCATTGAAGAAGAAGGATGTGGTTGTTGTCCTCTCTCCCCAATCTACAATTTGGTGGTGGTTTCGGTGCAAGATGACGACTTTTGGCCTTAAGACTCTTAGGAACTCTCTTCTTCTCCCTCATGTGCTCTCTCTTTGTTTTGGTAACTGTAAACCCAAATGTCCCTTACGTGATAGCAGATAAAATATTTAAAATTTTGTCTTTCCCTTTTCCCCAAAATTTTTAAAGACAAAATACACCTCTAGGGTGCCAGTTTGATCTAAAAGTGTCCCGGAACCCAAACAAAATCCACGGGGTAGACTTTTCTGAGTATTTCGACCCTTCCAGACACACTGGCGGACTCAAAATGACCATAAGAAATATAAAAAATGAAATTATATTTTATTTTCAAATTTATTTCCCACGCAACAGACACGCGCGTTTTGACTACATTTATCGTAATTGCCGTATTTATCACTCGCGAAAAATCTATATATTTTCTCATCATTATTATTACTCATACACTATCTAATATTCAAATTAAATAAATAAATATTAACCTTTATCTCGCTAATTAATATTTATTATCCCGGATTAATTATTCCAATTTAATTTAATTAATCCTAATTTAATTCACATTTAATCCAAATGTAAAATCATAACAATACGGGGTGATACATATACGTGACACCCCACCTAATAAAATACCGGGTGATCAGTCATTTATTAAATTAAAACATAATATCTATGTCATTCGTTCTTAGCATCACTCTCGAAAACTTTTTAATATTTACTCACCACCTCATATTTGAAAAGCTGGTGTCAAATTTTATTTGTTTTAATTAATATAAAACAAATAAATAATAATGTCACGTTCCACCAATTAGCTATTAAACTCACAATGAATAATAACAGAACAATAGATATGTCTAAATCACACAATCCGATCTCAAATAATAGTACAGTCATACATAATAAAACAAATTTACGAACTACTAAATAAAATAAAATCCAACATATCTCAAAATGTCTAAATGGAAATTGACAACATGTCCGACTGAATGAAATAACTGCTCATAATGGAGAAATAAGGAATATTGAGGCGTTTAACATCAAAGACATGCAACTTCCATAACACGCCAAACAATAGAACCTGCTAAGGCTGGTGTCCCGGTGGCTGGCACCTAAACTGTTTTACAAAAAGAAAAGAGGTTTGGAGAAAAGGGGTTAGAGCTCGAGTAAAATAGTTTTAAAAATTTAGCAAGTGATTAAGTACAAAATTTGCAAATATAATACACATGTTAGGCGTAGGTGCTCTCACTCGAGATACTCACCTCTCATCTAATGTGCACATCTAACATATAGGTTTCACTCGTCCTAATATTTCTACCCCGCCTAACTAGTCCAAACCAAATTTATCACTACACAACTGACTTGTAATATTCGCTCGTATCGCCCATACAATACATTATAGCATTCTTCCTATCTACCCGAGAAATTATTAATTTCTCATTTTATAGTTAATTACTCACATCCCAGAGTTACCTTGAATATCACTATCGTTCTCTTCTACTAGGCACACATAGTATAATAAGTCATTAATATATATATTTTCAACACTATATATATAACAATACTGCACCCTTAGGCTGAGACCTCTTGGTGCATGCATACTCTGTTATCATATCATGGTACATCACGCACTATATAAAGGACTGTTGGCTCTGTATCTTTCGAACCGTAAATACAAATTACATATATTGGAGGCGAACACAGTCCCCGGTCAAATGGGTCACGCACATACCTACGCTCCCATTCAACCGTCGAACGATCATACTCTCATATATCATGTATCTAAGGTTCTATGTTATTGGTCAAGTCTAAAATCCCCCTAATATGCTCATTAGGATAAGACCGTCGACAATACGAAACCTCCCCCGATAGCAAGCAACATAGGTATGTCATATAAATAATAAATCATTCAATAGGTTTTCACATAATTTACCTATTTATATCATTGGTATTGGTATACATGCAACCTATCGTACATGTCCTATACATAGTATAGCTATATCTCCCAAATATTTTACGTATTAATTAATTTCAATTATACTTCTCACCGTACACTTCGAGTACCCCTCGTTACTATAAATATTCTAATTAATCATGAAACTATCTCAGTAAGTAAATTGTCCCTCTACCGCTAGTCCGGTCTTAGGTTCACTCGTAACCTTCACATTCATTCAAATATTTGTAATATTATTTATCATAAAATAATTTCCGTAGTTAGCTCACATTCTACGTAACCCACCTAAATTCTCGTGAGGTCAAATTACATTTCATTTTATCCCAAGATTCCAAAACTCGATTATCTCTAATTGGAAAAAAAAATTAACAAAGTAAATTCCTAAGAACAATTAAGCAAAACACATTTCGAACCGGTTCGGTGGGTATAGCGAAACGATTTGTCGAACTATAAGAAATAGCACTCTGAATCGGTCCGGTGGACCTGAGATCGCCTCCTTTCTTATACAGTTACGAATTTTACTATTTTGGATACTCCAATCTCCATTCCACAACCCCAAACTCCCATACAAGTGTACCAATCATCATACTAACCTATATACAAGATTTCTAACATATGGTATTCACCAATTTATTAAAAAACCATAATTAAAGTGGATTCACTCAAGATTGTCCTCTCAAACCCTAGTTTATCATTTTTCGTAAAGAAAACATATAGGATCCATATTTCTTCAACTTTTAATTGTTAGTAGTTCATCAATTTCCTCTTCAATCATAAGAGTTAAATGCTACTATTAATTCTACCCAAGATTGTGATTTAAATTCCTTAGAATCGTCATAAACTTTCATGTAATCAAAGTAGTAATTATCCTACTCTAACATGGATATGATATTCAACTAAAATTCAGCAAGATAACCACTTGCCTCTTTTGGTAGGTGTGATCCGTTGAAGAAGAAGGATATGGTTGTGGTCCTCTCTCACCGATCTACAATTGGGTGGTGGTTTCGGCGTAAGATGACGACTTTTAGCCTTAAGACTCCTAAAAACTCTCTCCTTCTCCCTCATATGATTTCTCTTTGTTTTGGTAACTGAAAACCCAAATGTCCCTTACATGATAGTAGATAAAATCTCTAAAATTTCATTTGTCCCTTTTCCCCAAAATTTCAAAAGACCAAAATACACCTTCGGGGTGCCAGTTTGGCCTAAAAGTTCCCCGGGTAGACTTTTCTGACTATTTTGACCCTTCCGGATACACCGAAGTACTCAAAATGGCTATATGAAATAATAAAAATGAAATTACATTTTATTTTCAAATTTAGTCCCGACACGACTGACACAAGTGTCCTGACTACATTTATCGTAACTGCCGTATTTCTCACTCACGTAAATCTTAATATTTTCTCGTCATTATTATTACTCATACACTACGTAATATTCATTGTAAATAAATAAATATTAACCTTTATCTCGCTAATTAATATTTATCATTCTGAATTAATTATTCTAATTTAATTTAATTAATCCTAATTTGATTCACATTTAACCTAAATATAAAATTATAAAATTCAGGGTGTTGTACCAGATTGGTTCGAACTTAGCAACATTCCTTAAACAAGAGTTAATCACATTTCTTAGAGAGTGAAAAAGTGTGTTTGTGTGGAACCCTGAAGACATGTCTAGTATTGGCCCTAATTTTTTATGCCATGAGCTTAATATCAACAAGATTCCAAGTCGATCAAGAAGAATTGAAGAATGTTTATCCCCGAGAAGAATGTGTCCATCCAAGAGGAAGTGGACAAGCTGCAAGAGGCCAAATTCTTAAATGGTGTGTGTGTATGGATTTCACCGACCTCAACAGAGTATGCCTAAAAGATCATTTTTCTTTGCTAAAAATTGATCAATTGGTAGATGCAACAGAATGTCACGAATTATTAAGCTTCATAGAGGCCTACTCCTATTATAAATCAAATCAAAATGAAGCCGGAGGATAAGGAAAGTACATCATTCATCACTAATCGAGGTACTTACTACTACAACATAATTCCTTTTGGGCTTAAAAATGCTAGAGCGACATACCAAAGACTGGTGTATAAGGTTATTGAGGAGCAGATTGGTAAGAATATGGAAGTCTCTGTGAATGACATGCTCACTAAAGCAAGAAAGTTGTTGATCACATCTAAGATCTAAGCTAGATGTTTGATTAGCTTGAAAAGCGTCAAATGAAGCTTAACCCGACCAAATGCATATTCGGCGTACAAAAAGGGATGTTTCTGGACTTCACCGTGAATAAAAAAGGAATTGAAGCCAATCTGGACAAAATTAAGGCATTGATCGATATGCAATCTCACACGTGCAAGAAATTTGCACAAAAATTAAATGAAAGGGTAGCTTCTCTCAATCGATTCGTCTCCCCGACTATAGATAAGTGCTTACCATCCTTCAAAGATCTTAGAAAAACGTTTGAGTGGAATAAAAAATGTGAAAAATCTTTTCAAGACTTTAGGAAATACTTGGAATCACCACTATTGCTCTCTCAACCAAATATAAGAGAAAATATATACTTATATTTGGTTGTGTCAGAGTCTGCTGTCAGCTCAGCACTCATTCGGATGGAAAATAGAATTTAGAAACCAATGTATTATACTAACACAGATTTTAGGGGAGCAAATATCAGGTTCCCACTCTTGGATATGTTAACCCTTGCTATTATAGAAACTTTTAGGATAATGACTTACCATAGTGGTATATACTGACTTACCATAGTGGTCTATACTGACTTACCTTTGCTCCAGGCGCTTCATAAACCACAGAAATAAGGGAGATTAATGTACTGGGCAGTAGATCTAAGAGAATATGAGATCTTTTTAGAGCCTAGAACTACGATGAAGGGGCAAGTTGTAGCAGATTTCATCGCTAAATTCATATATCAAGAGGCAATCACTAACCCTAGTTTGCCTATCGAGCAGACTTCATTAAAAGAGATCTCGGCTCTAAAGTAAATAGACTTGACCCCCGACCAACCAGAGGCTTCAGATGCATAAGAGATATCCCAGCGATAAAGGGAACATATCAAGATGTTGTTTAAATAAGGAGTGTTGTATGAAGGAAACTTTGATGATAACATCTCAGTTTGGAAACTATATGTATATGGTTCCTAGTGCACTACTGGTAGTGGAGTCGGGCTCATCATCAATACCTAGGATGACATAGATGTGGAATGTGCACTTCATTTCCAATTCCAGGCCTCCAATAATGAGGTCGAATACGAAGCATTAATCACAAGCTTGACCGAGCAGGTCATAACACATAGCGATTCCCAGTTAATCGTCAACCAAATGCTTCAAATATATGAGGTTAAGGGAGATCTCATGGTTAGTTTTTTTTTTCAAGCTATCGAAGTCATCTTTAAATTTGCAACAATCAAAATGATCAGGATGCCAAGGATAGAATATGCCCCAGCAGATGCACTTGATCGATTGGCCTAAGTGACTCGGACTCATGGGAACCATCCCGGTAGAAATATTTGCACATAGAAGTATAGATATAGAGGCTGTTAGTTTCATTTTGGTGGACTTGTGACCCTCATGGATGGATTCTATCAAAAGCTACATTAACAAGGGTGTACTACTTGTTGACACAAAGGAAGCTAGAAAGTTAAGGTACAAGGCAACCAGTTATGTGCTAAAGTGAGGAGTTTTATACAAAAAGGGGTATACTATTTCTATACTTTGATGTGTACACCCCACCGAGGTACCAAATTTGATTAGAGAAGTAGATGAAGGTTCAGTAGAGCTCATTCAGTTGGTCGATTAGTGGTACGAAGGATAGTGATTCATCCCGAATCATGCACATATATACCCTCTATACTTATGCATTTTAGCCCCATCGGGTACTTTAATGCCTATAATTATGCTCATTAATCAGATAACCTTCGTTTTATATGCTAACATATTATTTGAGGTATTATTGAGATTTTGTAGGAGTTACGGTGCTTAGTGTGAAGTTTAGGTGCATTCTGGTAAAGTTCCATCGAATATCGCACATTCAGGGGCATTATCATCATTTCACACTTTGGGATTTTTTCTTAAAGTATTCAAGAGAGTTGAATCTCTCGGGTCAAGCTTCGCGTGGCCGCTAACGGTGCGTGAATCTGAGTCCAAACGAATATGTTACGTGTCTTTATCCGGGGGAGAAAATATAAGAAACATACAAAATAAATAAATCAAGAAATTCTGTCCATGTCCTGGTCTTCATTTGCAATAGTGGGTTTTTTTCCAAATGAGAAATTACATATGGTTTTGTTGGCTTCGGGTCTAATCTCGGGTCTTAGTTAACACCAAATTGATGAGGGTTTTTATCCCAATCCAACGCAACAGTTGATTAATGGAGTTAGGGTTTTGGTCTCGACTTAATTTATCCATGGATATGTATGGTTTTTGTTTGCATCGCTGCTGGGTCTTTAGCTTAGTATGTATAACAGGTCTTGTGTGCTTTTACAAGATATGGTGGCCTTGGTTTTTGTTGGAAAAGAAAAGGGATAGCAGGTCTTGACATAGTTGTTGCTTTCGTGATTCTGCAGGACCGGTCGACCGGTGAATGGGGTTTTGCCGTGCACACTTTACAGTAGGTTTTTACCTTGGACCGGTCGTTCGGGTCCCCACCCGCAATCGACCTGGTATACCAGATTTTTTGCGCTGTTTCTTTTCTATTTTCTTTTTCCTTTTTCTTTTATTCCTTTTCCCAACTTACTATTTAAGCAAGACTTGGTTTATTTTTGTAAATATCTAGTTTTTACCTTCTCTCATAGTTTAGTTTTTAGGTTAAGAAACATTTTGGGGGATTTTGTGGAGAACACCCCTCTCATTATTTTTTGTGGGTTTGTACCCATTTAATATAAGTTTCTTGCACTGTTCATTGTCTTCTCTATTTGTTTTCATGCTTTGTATTTAATTTTCATACCTAGATAATTTATGGTAGCTAATTTAATTAGTGTTTACTTTAATTAATTAGTTAGTTTAATTTATGTTTTTCATCATGTTTAGTGGATAATTTAAATTAGGCTATGTTGGATAGAACTCACGTAGGGTTAATGGGTTGGTTTGCTATGGTGATGTTTTTTACTCATTTATTTCGATTGGGTTGTCCAAGTTATTATGCCTAGGAGATTTAACGGGGTATATCACATATGCTCCGTATTTACAACCCTGCATGTGTAATTTTTGGAATATTTGTTGACGCCAAAATCATAATAGGCTTTTGTGCGAATTTAGGGGTGTGACAACTCTTGATTCAATTAATTGACGAAATGAGACTCAATCTTAATAGCTTGTAAACCGATGTAATCATTTATACCAATTAACTCGGTGTGAGGGATATCTATCGCAACCTATAGTTTTTATTCCCTTTGTCAATCTATTTTAAATACACATTCCTAGTATTATCTTTTCTTTTGTTAACATTTACCTTTTACACTTTTATTTTAGAAGTATAAAACCGATTAAATTCTAGCAACTTGTCTCTGTGGATTTTCGATACCCGGAGTCATAATTTAGGTTTTTGTATTGAGGAGGTGAAATGAATAATGACAAATTATTCAACACGACGCTATTTACCACCCCCAGTCAGATAGCTATGCAAGGGTATTACTGGCCGACCATGAAAGCTGACTATATCTCTTTTAATAAGAAATGTGATAATTATCAGAGGTTTATCGCAATCCATAGAAGACCAAGGGCTGCATTAACACCAATCACTTCTCCATGGTCATTCGCCTTATAAGGGATTGATTTGGTCGGCCCATTACCAAAGACAAAGTGGAAATTCAAATACTTGGTGGTTGTAGTGGACTACTTCACGAAATGGGTAGAAATTGAGCGATTAGTTGAAATTTCCTATAAAAGGGTCTTCCAGTTCATTTATAAGTTCATCATCAGCAGATATGGGATGCCACACGCCTTCATCACTGATCACAACACACAATTTGATAATCAAGAGTTTGAGGAGTATTGCATTCAGTCTAAGATCCAAAAACTTCACTCTGCCCAGGTCATCCCCAATGTAATGGCCAAACAGAGGTAACCAGCAAAACGCTACTAAATGGACAGTAAAAGAGACTTGATGATACGAAAGGCAACTGGATCAATGAGTTACATAGTGTTCTTTGGACCTACGCCTAGAACAACCACGGGAGAAAATCATTTTATGCTTGCTTTTGGGACTGATTGGTGTCACTCGAGGTAGGTCTTCCCACTCATAGAATGTTAAATTTTGATTCCCTAAATAGTGATCTCATGAGAAGATTGGATTTGGACCCGATCGAGGAAGTAAGGGAGGATGCTTCAATTCGACTAGCTGCTTACCAGCAACGCACAACCCAATTCTACTACAAAGGGTAAAGCCTACCAACTTGAAGGAAGGAGATTATGTTATGAAAAAAGTACTCCAGAAAGGGAATAAGTTGGAGGCAAACTGGCATGGACCATATCGTATCTCGGTAGTTGTCCGATCAGAAACTTATCGTTTAGAGACACTAGAAGGGGAAGAGTTCAAGAATCCATGGAATGTCGATCATCTTCGAAAATATTATCAATAGATCTATGGGGAATTTGATGTACTCGTTTCACCCATTTCAATAAAATTTTGATTTTTTAGAAATTATAAATCATTTTTATAATTTTTATTTAGGGTGAGGGTGATGATAATTTTGGCAATTGTATCATAAAAAATTTCATGACTTCGTCTTTGACCCATCTATAACAAGTCACAAACTTCAAAAACTTCAAAACTTCAAGTATGACTTCGTCTTTGACAAGTCACGAACAAGATGTTCCTAAAACTTCATGTATAACCTAAAGTAAAAAATAAGAAGTTTTACTAGATGTAGTTAAATTCAGGAAAATCTTGTAGCATTTATAAAACATTTGGTCCCCAATGGTAACTGATGCAAACACTTAGCCTCACAAACCATCCGTTATGATAATTTTAAGTGCATTAGTAGAACCTAACGACCAATAAGTCAAGTTCATACTTGATAACACAATAAAAATAAAGAAGTAGGTTAGTCTGCCACCTAGCCTACCAAATAATCAAAAAGCATAATTGGTAATGTTCAAATATATTAAAAAGACAAACATATGCAAACATCAAGTAAATTTTGTAGGATCATTATTAAGGTAAAAATTACAAAGATTAAGGCTAAAAATACTCTAATGGAGGTTTTCCTTTAGCCTTATCCATTACAGCAGGAAGAACATCAAGGGTGGAGGGAAATATAGTAGAAGCCAAGTCTCTCGACCCGTCTTGACCGCTTGAGTTGGGTTTGTTCAAGAAGTGTTGGGAGTGCACATACGTATCCTCTTCTTGTCGGCCAAAATCACCTAAATACTTTATGACCAGACTCTGAGGACATCAGTAGGGATCCAACTGACATCAAGTTTAAAAGGAGGATTTGGGTAATCCAACACACCCGGGTCTTGCCAATATCATAATTTGTAGGAACTGGAAATCTTCATAATTGTCAAGAATTCACGCATCCGCACTTGTGACCTTCATTTTGGGCTTATTCCAATTCATCTTCAAGGTGAGCTAGAGTTGCATCGTAGTCGTCCATCTCCAGACTGCTGATATATCATCATTTGATAACTTATTTTTTATGTGTCTGTCGTTGTCTTCAAAGGCCGAGTCTCAAAATCCCCTTGAATTACCTACAAAACTTGTTAAACAACTCGTATCGTAGTAAGTACGAGTATCAATTCAACTTTCATGGTGAAACAAATAGCGTGAATATTTGTAATTCCATTTTTTATTAAAACTTTTTGATATATTTTTTTATTTTTTATTTTTAAAACAACTTCAAAGTAGAATGAATTAATTAATGCTAAAAACAAATGCGAATAAGTAAACTAAAAATAATACGTAACTAGATGTGATAAACGTGAGAAGATTCAAGAGATGGGATTGCACCGCATGTTCAGTTATTTTTAATTTCTTAATTTATTAAATTGAAATATTTCTAGATAATATTAAATTCACAATCTGACTCTCGTTACAATTATAAATTGAATAATATCTTTTTTAGAAAACCAATTTAAAAATGTCACACTTAAAAAAAACTAAGATTTTTGCTCTTTTTAATAAATTACCCGCTAAGATCAATTTAATTAAAATTATATGAATTCTCAAATTTTAACATCAAATTAATATTCAAAATTTAGGAAAAACCTATCTCTAGCTTGATTCTCAAAATCAAATATTAAAACTAAATTAATTTACTATCACTCAATACGTAAATTAATTTGTGACAATTACAAATTAATTCTCCTAGAAATATGACAATCAATTCGATTAATTAATTAAATTAACATTTTATGCTGTTTCATCCTACCCTCTGAACGGGGTGAATAGACGAACATATTTAAATAAGCATAACTAAGCCTCTTGGCCCAGTGCTGGGATAGTCTTGGGAGTTGATTGAGTTTGGTCCCCAGTTAGATCCCCAGCACTGTCAAAATAATGCTTGGCCAACAAAAGCCATGAACCGCGAATGAGAATTAGTCGAGGTGCGCGTATGCTGGCCCAGACACCTTATGGTATGCTACCAATTTTTTTATAAATACGCATGCACAATCACAATAACATCAATAAATATTGAAATAGAAAAGAAAACGATATACAAAGTCTCCCTTTCGAATCGCGATCTTGAATTGTGTCCCAATTTCTTCACAATCGACTCACTGGATTACAATATAAAAATAAAACAAACAATTCTAAATAATATTCTAAAGCTAAACTATTTTTGGTCGTGGGTTCGGGAGAAGGTGTGTAGTGGGTGTTAGAGGAGAGGTTATGGGTTTGAGGTAATGATGCGGGTAAGAAGGTGTAGGTGAGGTATAGGTTAATTGGTGTGTGTGTGTATAATTTGCACTTAATAATTAAAAAAAATTAAAATACAACTATTTAAATACTCAATTATAAAACTAATAAAACTAAAAAAATTAAAAAATTAAAAAATTAAAAAATTAAATCCCTAATATAAAAATAAAATCAAACTAACAAAAAAAACTAAAAACTAAAAGTAAATAAATAAATGAAATTGTAATAAAATATATATACCTATTATATGTACATGAATAATATAAAAATAATTATATGCACGCGAATAAAATAATAAAAATCTTAAAAATTAGATATAACTCAAATTAAAATCTAATAAAATTAAAAACTAAACACACACGAGGCTTAGATGATGGTTTTGGTCTCGCTTTAGGCTTAAGTTTGGTACGAGACTGGATTTACGGCATTGGCAAGCTCAAAAATTGGACTTCGGACTTTACGACCGCTTTGATTTCCTTCATTGAACGCTTTTGACCGCTACTTTGTCGCAATTACGTCGATTTATAACGATTTGATACCGCGACTGTTGATTGACCTGCAATATAGAAAATATGAACATAAGACAAATTTTATTAAGAAATAGCGACTAAAATGTACATATTCGGGACATAATTTAAACAATTTTGGGTGCTTATCAACTGCCCTAGGTTGCTTGTTGAAATGAAAGGTCAACCGATAGACCTTGTCAGTCAGTTTCTTAATGGTTGCATCTTTATCTTTAAGTAAAGATGCTTGGTCGGATAAGGTCTTTTTGGTCCTCTCTTCATCAATCGTAGGTCGAGCAACCACCAAATGTTTGGAAGGCTGGCCACACTTAGTTTTCTTTAATTTCTCTAGCTCCTCCATCAGCCTAACACTCTCAATTTCTGAAAAAGATGCACCCTCACTTGTGACAACTTCAAAAGGCCTCTTCAAACTTTCCAGTTCATTTAAAAGGGCATTATTTTCCTTTTCTAACATAGTGTCCACTTCCCGAGCACTATCTACCTCTTTGTTAAGTAGGAATTCATTTTTTCTGAAAGGCCGAGGAAATGTGTTGAAGCTTTTTGTCAAAATCCCAACTTGCACTAAGTGCCTTATATTTAGCTTCATAATCAGAATGAAGTAGAGCCAAGGAGAGGTTGTGATCAGATTGCAACTGTTAAATCATTTCATAATAGGCTGCATTATTGAAAAGATTATGCAGATGAACATAGGCGTCTTTAGCTTGTTCGAATACATCATCTTTGAGCATCCCTGCCAGCTCAACCTCTGTCAGGCTTACATGTCTAGCACCAAAAAGTTCCATCCCGCTTCAGCAGGTCAGTCTCAGCAGATATGCTTACATTTTTCCTGAAATTAAAATAAGAAATAGGAATATAAGAATAACAGCGTAATAAGAATGGTAAACAAATAAAACTAACTAGCCATCCAAGTCAGAAATTTCATTAATTGTAAAAAGAAAGTTGTTACAATTGATTGTTCCTTACATCCAAAACATAAAAGAAAAAAATCAACGATCAAATAAAAGGAAATGAAGAAAGGAAAAGGACTATCCAACAAACTTAGAGAGAATTACGCCTTGTCTTTGTCTTTTGCTATTGTTTTGAAGGAGTGGCTCTAACTTTTGTGATAGGAACGAAGGAGGAATCGCTTCTCCCCTCCTCATTATCAACTTGCTCTTCCAAATTAGGAGGGGTACTAATGTCATGTCTCAAAAATAATTCTAAGTTGGTAGTAGTGCTGACCTCCTTCAGAATAGCGGTCCAACCATCCTTGTAAGACACTTTCTTCATATATTCAATTTGCACAGCGGTAGCAGCAAAGGCCATGTCCCAACCCTTATTGAAGGCATCCTCCCTATCCTTCTTACTCTAAGATTTCAATTTCAAAAACTTTCTCTTCTCAACAACAGCTTCCACTGCCAAAGTGGTAGCCATTTTCTTAGTTGTTTACCGTTTTAGCTCGCCCGCCTTCATTTTTTCGTCGGTCTGATTCATCTGGTCCTGCCACTTTTTTTGTTATATCTCGTGGGTGTCCTTGGTAGCATAAAGGGAAGACTTTGAAGGCTTCCTCCACATTATATAGGGAGGACTTCACTTTGTCATCCCTTATCAATAATTAATAATAGTCAACCAGGAACAACAAAACAGAGAAACACCAATGTGAGTATCAGTTACGCATAAGGAAAAAGGAAATTACTGAAAGCAAGTGGTTAAGAAAGTTACCAGTGCCAAGTTCTGATTATACCTATCCAATAAACGGGTTCTGGACAAAGGAGTTGCCACCAACCTATCAAACAGAAGGACTCCTTAGTGAATCAACCCTCTGGCCAGACCAGGGTTCACTGCCATAGAGGCAGATTCAACAGTAGCGTGGTGAGCTGAGGTCTTTTGTGTCAATTCCTGCAGAGGAGCAAGATATCTCTTTAACCTCTTGAATTGAGGTTTTGTGGTCTTTGTATCATTAACACTGATAACCATGGCCTCTTGTCACCAGCAATAGTCTTCTTGGGTGGGGGTGAAGGCAAGCCAAATATCAAGCTGGGAATTATCCTCTTTTCGATGCCCTTAACAGGCGAAGTTTGGATGGTGGTAAAGTCAAAGGATTCAAAAGAATAGGAAGTTCCTCCAAGATCCAACTCTCTCTTCCCCAAAAGATTCTGCATCTAAAGAAGTATAAATTATTTCTTTTTATAAATTGATGGGGGAACTTCTCCTGTGTCGTGCTTAACTTCTAATTTTTTTACACTGTCGGTCTCAAGCCCGGATAAAGGATGATGGTTGCGTTAGGTAGCTGACAGCTAGCGTAAAACTTTTTCAGATCCTTATGAACATGAATCCTATGAATATACATGCTAATGTTAGGGAATTCCCCTCAAGCTATGCGTTGCGTCTGCCACCGGGTGTCTCGAAAAATAGGCAAGGGGCGTTACTCCTGACACCGGGTGTCTCGAAAAATAGTCAAGGGGTGTCGCATCGACGCCCGAATGCGACGATAAATACGCAAGGGTTCCTGCAATAAGCTAGACGGGTGCGGGTAAAGAATCTAGTCCAGGATACTAGACTTAGGTTCGCAACTTGGAACATAGGGAATATGACAAGAAAAGGGATGGAGTTAGTAGATACCATGATAAGAAGAAAAGTTAACATAGTTTGTTTACAAGAAACTAAATGGGTCGGTGAGAAAGCTAGAGAAATAGAAAATACAGGATTTAAATTATATTATATAGGCAAACATAGAAATAAGAACGGAGTTGGAATAATAGTAGATAAGAACTTTAAGGACGATATCGTAACCGCTATTAGGAAAGGTGATAGATTTATACTTGTAAATTTGGTATTAGGTGAAAACATAATTAATATTATTAGTGCTTATGCACCCTAAGTAGGATTAGATGAGTACACTAAAGTATAATTTTGGGAACAAATGGACGAACTAATTCAAGAAATACCTGTAGGTGAGAAAATTTATATAGGGGGATATTTTAATGGCCATGTAGGAGAAGATCGTGTAGGATATGAGATAGTGCATGGAGGATATGGTTTTGGAGATAGGAACGACGGGGGAGAGTCTATCTTAGATTTTACGATAACTTATGATTTTGTACTAGTAAATACATGTTTTCAAAAGAGGCTCGAACACTTAACAACTTATAAAAGTGGAACACATAAGAGCCAAATTGATTTTTTAGTTACTAGGAAAGGAGACCGATTAACGTGCAAAGATTGTAAGGTTATCCCGGGAGAGAGCTTAACCTCACAACATAGGATAATGGTGTTGGATATAACTATTAAAAATCAATCACGAGGGAGAAAAGTGAAGATTAACCCATGAACTAGGTGGTGGAACTTAAAAGGAGAGAAATTTGAACTATTTAAAGATAAAGTATTAAATGAAGCAACATGGAATACTGAAGAAGAGACTAACATAATGTGGAATAAGATGGCCACATGAATTAGAAGAATATCAAAAGAAATTCTTAGAGAATCAAAAGGTAAGGGGCCACAATCTAAAGAAACTTGGTGGTGGAATGAAGAAGTACAAAACATAGTAAAAATTAAAAGGTAGTGCTTGAACACATGGAAAACAAATAGAAATGAAGAAAATTTTGAGAAATATAAATGGGCTAAAAAGGAAGTTAAGAAAGTGGTAAGAGATGCTAAGTTATAAGCGTATGATGATCTTTATACAAAATTAGGAACACAAGAAGGAGAAAAAATTATTTATAAGCTTGTTAAACTTAGGGACAGGAAAACAAAAAGATTTTAATAACGTTAAGTGTATCAAAAGTGATGATTAGAGAGTCCTAGTCAAAGATGATGAAATTATGGAAAGATGGAAAAACTACTTTGAGAGATTATTAAATGGAGATAATGGGAGTAAATTAGATATAAAGGAACTTAGGGAGACTTGAGAAAATATATTTTTACGCAGAATTAGGACAACAGAGGTTAAGATTGCTTTAAAAAAGATGAAAACAAGGAGGGTTTTAGGACCAGATGGAATCCCTATTGAGGTTTGGAAGTGCTTAGGGGAGGATGGAGTATCATGGCTTAAAAAATTATTTAATAGATTTTTAATGACTAATAGGATGACCGATGAATGGAAAAAAAGTGTTTTAGTTCCTATTTATAAAAATAAAGGAGACATATAAAATTGTTCAAATTATCGTGGTATTAAGTTAGTGAGTCATATAATGAAACTTTGGGAGAGAGTGATTGAATATAAATTGAGATTGAAGATAACAGTATCTGAGAATCAATTTGGGTTTATGCCTAGGAGGTCAACAATGGAAGCAATATATTTATTGAGGAGATTAATAGAGAGGTATAGGGAGAAAAAAAAGGATCTTCATATGATTTTTATAGATTTGGAGAAGGCGTATGATAGGATACCCAGAGATATAATATGGTGGATTCTACATAAAAGAGGAGTGACTTACAGATATATTGATGTGATCAAGGATATGTATGATGGTGCGATGACTACAGTAAGAACATCACCTGAAGAAAGTAGTGAATTTTCAATTACGGTAGGTCTACACCAAGGATCAGCATTAAGTCCTTATCTCTTTGCTCTTGTTATGGATGAGTTTGACTGGACAAATACAAGATGATGTGCCATGGTGTATGCTATTTGCAGATGATATTGTTTTAGTGGATGAGACTAAGACGGGGATTAGTGCTAGGTTGGAATTGTGGAGAGAAACTTTAGAAACAAGAGGATTTAAAATAAGCAGAACAAAAACAAAATATGTGGAGTGCAATTTTAGTAGTAATAGGAGGACAAATGGAGATGTGGTGAAATTGGAGGGTCAAGAGATACCTACAAATGATAATTTTCGTTATTTAGGATCGGTTATCCAAAAAGATGGAGATATTAGTGATGATGTTACTCATAAGATTAGAGCCGACTGGGTTAAGTGGAGAAGTGCTATCGGCATTTTGTGTGATAGGCGTATACCTTTGAAGTTAAAAGAAAATTTTTATAGGACGACCATTAAACCCTCCATGTTATATGGGACAGAGTGTTGGGAAACCATGAAACAAAATGTGTAGAAAATGAGAGTGACGGAGATGCGAATGCTAAGATGGATTTGTGGTAAAACTCTAAAGGATAAAATTAAAAATGATCAAATTTGTGAAATGGTAAAAGTAGCTCCTATAGAAGATAAATTGAGAGAAAATCGACTTAGATGGTTTAGACACGTCAAGTGTAGACCGATGGATGCTCCTGTAAGGAAGAGTGATTTAGTTAATATAGATGGTAACACAAGGGGTAGAGGTAGGCCTAAATTGACTTGGTGGAATATTATAAAAAATGACATGATGTCATGTGATTTAACCGAAGATATTGCACTGGATAGAATGGAGTGAAAAAATAGGATTCATGTAGTCGACCCCAATAATTGGGAAAGGTTTTGTTGAGTTGAGTAGAGTATAAATTGACGGGGGCTTTGGTATATCTTTTGTTGGTCGGACAACAAAAGATGTGATTGAGCTTCTATATTCCAACAGTATTGATGCCGACCTGGGGTGTTCTTCTCCTATTCTTTGATGGATTGACCAAAGATTTTTTTACTCTTCAAAATTGACTTCTGAATCATGGGGACACTTTTTTCATTTCATCTGCAAAGAAAACCAAGTCAAAATTTCCAGTCAACGTATGATCAAACAGTTAGTCGGCATAAAATAAAAGTAGGTCAAAATGAAGGCCGACCTATGCCAAGCCCTTCCCGGGGGCATTTGGGACCAATATATTTAACTCCCCCAGGAAGGCGGGCATGTTGCCAATTCTTGACCACTACTCCATGATCCCAATAGTTTGTATTAAAATCAGGAAGATTGATTAGTAAAGTGTGACACCCCGACTAATTCAATACCGAGTAGCTACTCCTTTATTTAAATTAATGCAAAATGTGAAGTTGGTTCAGTTCGTAGCATCACTACTGAAAACATATAATTAATTACTAACCACCTAATATTTAAAATAGTGAAGTGCCAAATTTTAATGTTCAAAATTACCCATCCACAAAATAATTTAAATCATCATCCAACCATCACATAAACAATCCTATAAGGTAATCAACAGAATAAAATAACAAAATGTATGAAGTAAACACTCCAATAATAATGGCAATGTAAATAAATCAATTACAATAGTCTGAATACATAAAATCTCAAGACTGAAATAAAATGAAAGTCTAAAACTGCTGTCACTGAATAGAATGGGCAACATGCCCTAAATGTAATAAATAACTCCCAAAAGAAGTAAGGATTGATGTGGAGGCGCCAAGTAACGAGGTCTCATAACTTTCACAACAGCTACAGCACGTCACTAAAATGGAACTCCTAAGCTTGGCCTCCCTGTGGCTGGGCACCTAAAAGGTTTTTACAAAAAAAAAGAATAAATTTAAAAGCAAACGGGTCAGAGCCCGATGTGAAAATATTTTAAAAGCAGTAAGTGTTTAAGTTACAATATTAAACAACACATATATTAACATGTTACTTACATGCCCTCACTTGAGATCCTCAACCCTCAACTATTGTACACACCTAACGCATCTTTTAAATTTCACCAACTTGTACCACTACATGACTAGTTTATTCTACCCCCATCAAGACGGTTCTTACTATAGATGCACACATATTATTTAAATAAAATATGTTTATAACTCACACATTCAATAATCAGATTACTTAGCTCAAGTATTGGTTAAGTTTACATTATTCTTAACTCAATTACATCCCATAGTTATTGGCATCTATTAAGGAGCAGTGAATCAATCACAAGTACATATATAAGTCACTCTCATTACATATATACATATATGGCCCCTAGGCTAAGCTGCGGTGCACGCATAATCTGCTATCGAATCCCGGTACATCAAGTACATAAGGATCACGTGTTCCGAATCGCCTAGGAACCGTTTCAATACAAATCACACATAATGGAGGCGAACATAGTTCACATACCCATGGGTCACGCACATACCTACGCTCCCATGATCAGCTGACTTATCACCTCACAAATAAGTCATTCACAGTCCTATATCCTTAAGGTACCAGTCTAAATCCCCCCGAAGGCACACAAAGATAAGACGATCCTTTCTCGGAAATCAACCTCCCGTGATAGCAAGTATGTTAGGTATGTCATACTCAAAATAATCCATGTACTAAGTATTCACACAACTTAGGTAATCATCATTTTAGTATAGGTATATTTCAGCCCTATATCGTAAGTCTCATACATATAATAATATCATCCCATTAATTCTACACAATAGGTTTAGCGCAATAATTCTCGACGTATAATTATGAGTACATACCCTATCCCAAAAAGGTTACTAAGTCCCCATCTAGTGTCTAAGGTTATCTCAGTATTTAAAGTTTCCCCTTTTCAGTATTTAACCTCAAATTATAATTGGAGCAAAATATATTTAGGTTCTCACAAATTCTAATCATATCTCACTAGTCGGATATTCATAAGTTTACCACTTAACCTCAATTAAATCTAATAATTTTTCGGGCTTCAAATATCATCCTACTGGTCTTCCCTAAGTACTAATATGTTCAATCAATCATCCCTAAAGAGTTCTAAAGGTTGAAAGTTACTCAATTATTTAAAGGGAAATATTTCACTTTTTTCCAGAGGGGGCGATCGATCGAAGAAATGGGTCGATCGATCGACATTCTTGGGTCGATCGATCGATCAAGAAGTTACCTGCCCAGAACTCCTTTAACAGTTACGGGTTCTACCATTTTTACACCTTCAATTCACATTAGAACGTCCCAAACTCCAAAATGAGTATACTAGATATTAAACCAACATTACTACACTAGTTTCAACGTCCAAGATTCATCAAAACATCACAGTTTATCGATTTCTTGGGTTAAAAGTCATTAATAATACTATAACCCTAGTTCTTCATCATCTTTTCAAAAATCATCATAAATATGAATTTAATTTCGTGATTTCCTAACTCTTAATTTATAAATTCTTTCACTTCATAATTCCAGAAGATCCACTACATGCAAACCTATCCAAGTTCATAATTTAGTCTCCAATTTTCACATTATTAAATCTTACATGATTTGTCTTTAAATCTAAATTATCATGTAAAATATATGCCTTAAATCATTGTAAGATAAATCACTTGCCTTGAATTAGAGATTATGATCCTTTGAAGCAGACGGTATGGGAGTGATCCTCTCTTTTTGATCTATCGGGTGGTGGTAACGGTGGTGCAAAAGCCTCTAAGGGTGGTTTCTCCTTTGGGAACTTTCCTCTCTTCCTCTCTAACTGTCGTTGGTGATTTTTGTTTGTGATAACCCTAAGAGTTCTTGTGTTGGCTGATATACTAAGTCTAAAATTCATGGTTTATAATTCCTCAAAAAGTCAAAATGACTAAAATACCCTCATGGGCTGCCGGTTAGGCGTAAAATGTCTCGGAACCCAATCTGAACCCCCGACTAGTGTTTTCTGACTATCTCGACCCTTATGGACATGTTGACGCAATCGAAATGACCGTAGGGATGATGTAAAAATAATTTACTTTTTAATCCATTAAATTGGTTCCTGACACAATTGACACGCGCGCCCCAACTTAATTTCCCAGATTGCCGTATTTATAACTCGCGACACTATTAATAAATTCATTAATCATATAGTACCATATTCACTCAGTAATATTCAACGTAATTATCATAATCAAATACTAACTCTCGTCTCGCTAGTATTTAAATCTGGATTAATTTCCAATTAATTTTCCCATTTAATTTAATTAATCCCAATAAATAAAATCAATAAAATTACAGGGTATTACATACTTCTCCCCTAATAACAGAATTTCATCCCGAAAATCGAAAATAAAATATACCTAGCAAGAATAACTCTGGATAACGCTCTCGCATCTCATCCTTGCGCTCCCAGGTAGACTCCTCGGCATTATGATGCCGCCACTGAACAAGCACTGATGGTACTATCTTCGACCTCAATTTCCTCTCGCTATGATCTAGGATAGCAACCGGTCCCTACTTATAGGAACAATCAGGCCATTGATCAATCTTCTCTAAATCATTGTGAGTATGAGCCAAATCATCCCAAAGATATCTCCTCGGTGAGGAAATGTGGAACACGTCATGGATCCTATGCAAATGTTCTGTTAACCCAAGTCTATATGCAACTGGCTCAATCTGCTCGATGATAGGTAATAGTCCCACATATGTAGGCGCCAACTTTCCCTTCTTCCCAAAATGCATAATTCCCTTCATAGGATACACTCAAGTAGCACTTGGTCCCCCATATTAAACTCTCGGAAGAACCTCTTGGCATCAGCATAACTCTTCTGTTGGTCCTGAGCAACTCGAATACGGCTCCGTATTATCTCTATCCTTGTCTAAGTATCCTGAATCACTTTCGGCCCAAGTAACTTGTTGTCCCCCACCTCTAGCCAACATGTTGGGGAACGACAAGGTCTACCGTACAACGCCTTGAATGGAGCCATACCATTGTGAACTGGTAGGAGTTATTATAGGCAAACTGCACCAGTAGGAGATACTGCTTTCAACCTACGCCAAAGTCGAGGATGCATATATGTCCTCCAACATTTGATTCATCCACTCGGTCTGCCGATCAGTCTGTGGGTGATAGGTTGTACTCAACCGTAATTTTGTTCCCATAGCTTCCTAAAAACTCTCCCAAAACCGTGACATAAATATCTTGTCCCTGTCTGACACGATATTGAGAGGCACCCTGTGGAGTCTCACTATCTCAGCTATGAAGATTTGGGCGTACTGTACCATAGTATAATCTTTCCGGGCTGGAAGAAAGTGAGCAACCTTGGTCAACCAATCCACAATCGCCCATATGTAATCGTGAACTTTCTGTGATGTAGGAAATCCCGTGATGAAGTCCAATGAAATGCTCTCCCATTTCCATATAGGAACCTCTAATGGCTATAAAAGTCTTACCGATCTCTGATGGTCCACCTTTACTAGCTGACAAGTGGCACATTTCTAAACATACTTGGTAATATCCCTCTTTATCCCGCTCCACCGGTATTATTGCCTCATATCCTGGTACGTCTTATCCCCACCAGGATGTACCATGAATCGCGAACCGTGCGACTCTGTCATCACCTCATGTCGTAAGTCTTCCCCCTCAGGAACAACTAATCTCCCATTGAAGCGTAAGCCCCATTCTGAACTAACAGTATAAGACTCGGCTAGTAATCTTACTATCTTCTCTTGATAGAACAGGTCTGCTGCTTGAGCCTGTATAACTCTCATAATGATCTAGGGCGTAACTTTCATCACAGACATGAATGATCGGGCCACTGCGTCCCGGTGTCCCAACTCTTTTCACTTCTCTTTGCACACCTCAGCCACCTCACCTACTGGCCTACGGCTCAACGTGTCTGCTACCACATTAGCCTTCCCCGGGTGGTATTAGATATCGAACTGATAATCCTTCACAAACTCGAGCCAATGAAGTTGACGCATATTCAATCCCTTCTGCGTGAAAAGGCACTGTAGGGACTCGTGGTATGTGAATAAGAAAAATTTCTCCCCTAGGAGATAGTGTCTCCAAATACGAAGTACAAATACGACTGCCGTTAACTCCAAGTCGTGGGTGGGGTAATTCCTCTCGTAAGGCTTAAGCTTACAGGAAGCATAAGCTATAGCCTGACTCTCCTGCTGCAGTACATCCCCAAGTCCTAGTATGTACGCATCAGTGTAGACTAGATAATCCACTCCGTTCCTGGGTAATGCTAACAATGGTGCTGAGGTCAGCTTATCTTTCAACTTATCAAAAGTCAAATAGCAGGCATCACTCTAGATAAATGGCACTCCCTTGCGAGTCAGATATGTCAATGGACCCACTATCTTTGAGAACCCCCAAATAAAGCTCCTGTAGTATCCTGTTAGGACCAAGAAAATACGTATCTCTATCGATGTCATGGGCTGTCCCCACTCCCTCACTGCTGATACCTTCCCTGGATCAACAGATATCCCCCTGTAAGAAATGATGTGCCAAAAAAACTGAACCTCCTTCAGCCAAAACCAACACTTCTCATATTTTGCATACAACTCGTACTGGCATAGTGTCTGAAAAACCTACCTCAAATGTTCGTCATGCTCCTCTTTGGTATAGGAGTAAACCAGAATATAATCAATGAAGACAATGACGAACTGGTCCAGGAAATCTCTGAACACCCTATTCATTAAGTCCATAAACACGGCTGGGGTATTGGTCAGGCCAAAAGGCATAACCCTAAACTCATAGGAACCATATCTCATCAAGAAAGTAGTCTTTGAGACATCATTCTCCCTAATACACAACTGATGGTATCCCGATCTCAAGTTAATCTTTGAGAAGAAGGAATTTCCTCTCACCTGGTCAAATAAGTCATCGATTCGAGGTAACGGATACTTATTCCGTATCGTGACTTTATTCAACTCCTGATAATTAACACACAACCTCAAAGATCCATCCCTTTTCTTACTAATAGCACAGGAGCACCCCACGATGAAGTACTCTTACGGATAAACTCATGACCCAACAGCTTCTCTATCTGATCTCGTAGCTCCTTCATCTTCGCTGGAGCCATACGGTAAGGTGCTCGGGCTATCGACCAAGTGCTCCGCGCCAAATCTATAACAAAGTCTATCTCCCTACTAGGAGGTAATCTTGGAATATCCTGGAACACATCAGTGAATTCCATAACAATTAGAATCCAATTAAATGGTATCACCACCTCCTTAGAGGTCTCCTCCTCTATATAGTAAGAGTGAGTGGATGATCCTCCCTCAAGGCGAGGCATCGCCACTAGGAATATATCCTGACCGGGTATGATAAAATAATACTCCTACTAAAATAATCAATCATGGCTCTATACGTAACCAGTTAATCCATACCAATAATCGCATTGTACTTGGACATTTCTAATACTAGCATGTTAGCAGGTAAAGTAAATCTCCCAATCTATACACCTACGCCTCTACATATAAAGGAAATCACGGAACCTCGACTCAATGGTGAATCTACACAAGTGACAGTTCTCTCCACGGTATCTAATAATCCCATAGCGCGTGCAAATCTCATGGTAATAAAATAATGTATGGCTCCCGTATCAAATAAAATACACCCCATAGTCCCCTAAATAGAAAGCCCACCCTCAATCGTGGGTGGGTCCTGCGGGACTGTGACCTGCTGAAGATTATAAACTCGGCCATACTAGAGCTAACCCTGCTGAACTGGGACTGCTGGAATATGTGGCAGTGCTGGCATCTGTGGTGGTGCTGGGAGGGAGATGGGAAACGTCAGTCTCTAGGGCTCCACCCTACTGTTGTAGCTGCGTGGCCCTGCCCCTCTCAAGACACTCCTGGCGTTTGTAGCATATCTTTCCACATATGAAACATTTCCTTACGAAGTTTCCCCCTCTCTAACCCTGCTCCCCACGACCTTGATGGCCGTCACCACCCCTACCCTGACCCTGCTGGCCCCGCTGAAACTACTGCTAGACCTGATAGCCCTGATGGCCGTACTGACTATGCTGGCCATGCCTAAAGCCTCCCTGGCCATGTCTAAAACCTCCTGATCTAAATCTCTTAGAATCCTCCTACTGGGAACTCTGATCATCCTGCCTGTGCTGACCCTGAGCTAACTGTGTCCCACTGGCACCATTACCCCCTGTCCTGCCCTGCTGGATGAACTCTCTTACTCGCTTACCCTCTGATAAATGAAAGCTGTGGTCCTGGCAGTGAAGTAATGCTGCATTAACCACATCTAAATAGGTGGCCAACGAGAGATTCCCTAGCAGGTGCTGACAAATCCTCCACGTCAACCCATCCATGAACTTCTGGTTCTTCTTCTCTTCGGTAGGGATCTCATCGGGAACTATGTTCAGAAGATTGATGAATTCGGCCTCGTACTCTGCCACTGTCCTCCCTTCCTACTTAAGGTTCAACAATTTCTGCCTCATCTCTGTCTGAACTGCTGAGGGAAATATTTGCGATCGAACCGCACCTAGAACTCCTGAATAAAAAGAACATCTCTCTCCTCGGCGGTGGTAATGGACCCCCACCACTGTAATGCTGCTCCTACCAGCTTAAACGTCACCAGTATCTGCATCTGCACATCTGTACACTCATACATCCTCAAATGTCTTTGGATGTCCTTCTTCCACTGGCTCCACACAACAACGTCGGAGGTCCCTGCAAACTCCGGAGGGTATGTCTTTTGAAAGGCATCGCGAACACGTTCCCAAGAAGACAGGAATGCATGAGCCTGGACCAGGGCTACAACCGGCACTTGAGGTGGTGCCTGCTACACAACTTCTAGTGCTGTATTTACCGTTTGTGCTACAATGGTGAAAACTTCAGTAGCATTCATAGAACCCTGAACTAGTGCAGGCCACGGCTCGGACTGGGCACCTCTGGGAACTCGCTGTGCAAGTCGAGGAGGCATCTGAAATGAGAGAGAAACCTTGTAAGTCCATAATTAATATCTCAAAATAGTTGAAGAACGTATGATACACAAAATAGTACAAGAATCCAAAAATATAGGGCTCTATATCAAAGGACGCTACACGGAAACATAACAAGCCGTATAGATCCTAAGGACTCTAGAACCTGATGCTCTGATACCACCTGTGACACCCCGACTAATTAAATAGCGAGTAGCTAATCCTTTATTTAAATTAATGCAAAGTTTCAAGTTGGTTCAGTTCGTAGCATCACTGTCGAAAACATTTAATTAATTATTAACCACCTACTATTTAAAATAGTGAAGTGCTAAATTTTAATGTTCAAAATTACCCATCAACAAAATAATTTATATCATCATCCAACCATAACATGAACAATCCCATAAGGTAATCAACAGAATAAAATAACAGAATGTTTGGAGTAAACACTCCAATAATAATGGCAATGTAAATAAACCAAGTATAATAGTCTGAATACATAAAATCCCAAGACTGAAATAAAATGAAAGTCTAAAACTGTTGTCACTGAATAGAATGGGCAACAGGCCCTAACTGGAATAAATGATTCTCGAAATAAGCAAGAATAGATGTGGAGGCGTGTAGTAACGAGGTCCTGTAACTTTCACAGCAGCTACAACACGTCAATGGAATGGAACTCCTAAGCTTGGCGTCCTTGTGGCAGGGAACCTAAAAGGTTTTTACAAAAAAAAGTAGATTTGAAAGTAAACGGGTTAGACCCCGAGGTGAAAATATTTAAAAGCAGCAAGTGTTTAAATTATAATATTAAACAACACATATATTAACATGTTAGCCACGTGCCCTCACTTGAGATCCTCAACCCTCAACTCTTGTGCACGCCTAACGCATCTTTTAAATTCCTCCTAGTTATACCACCACCTGACTAGTCTAACGGTTCTTACTTTATATGCCACCCTTATTATTTAAATAAAATATATTCATAACTCAAACATTCAATAATTAGATTACTTAGCTCAAGTATTGGTTAAGTCTACATTATTCTTAACTCAATTACATCCTATAGTTATTAGCATCTATTAAGTAACCGTGAATCAGTCACAAGTACATATATAAGTCACTCTCATTACATATATACATATATGGCACCCCTAGGCTAAGCTGCGGTGCACGCATAATCTTCTATCGAATCCCGGTACATCACGTACATAAGGATCAGGTGTTCCGAATCACCCAAGAACCGTTTCAATACAAATCACACATAGTGGAGGCGAACATAGTTCACATACCCATGGGTCACGCACATACCTACGCTCCCATGGTCAGCTGACTTATCACCTCACAAATAGGTCATTCACAGTCCTATATCCTTAAGGTACTAGTTTAAATCTCCCCAAGGCACACAAAGATAAGACGATCCTTTCTCGAAAATTAACCTCCCGTGATAGAAGGTATGGTAGGTATGTTATACACATAATAATCCATGTAATAAGTATTCACACAACTTAGGTAATCATCATTTTAGTATAGGTATATTCCAGCCCGATATCGTAAGTCTCACACATATAATAATATCATCCCATTAATTCTACACAATAGGTTTAGCGCGATAATTCTCGACGTATAATTCCGAGTACATACCCTATCCCAAAAAGGTTACTAAGTCCCTCGCTAGTCTCTAAGGTTATCTCAGTATTTAAAGTTTCCCCTTTTCAGTCTTTAACCTCAAATTATAATTGGAGCAAAATATATTCAGGTTCTCACAAATTCTAATCATATCTCACTAATCGGATATTCGTAAGTTTACCACTTAACCTCAGTTAAATCTAATAATTTTTCGGGCTTCAAATATCATCCTACTGGTCTTCCCTAAGTACTAATATGTTCAATCAATCATCCCTAAAGAGTTCTAAAGGTTGAAAGTTACTCAATTATTTAAAGGAAAATATTTCACTTTTTTTCAGAGGGGTCGATCGATCGATCAAGAAGTTACCTGCCCAGAACTCCTTTAACAGTTATGGGTTCTACCATTTTTACACTTTCAATTCACATTAGAACGTCCCAAACTCCTAAATGAGTATACTAGATATTAAACCAACATTACTACACTAGTTTCAACGTTCAAGATTCATCAAATCATCCCAGTTTATTGATTTCTTGGGTTAAAAGTCATTAATAATACTATAACCCTAGTTCTTCATCATCTCTTCAAAAATCATCATAAATATGAATTTAATTTCGTGATTTCCTTACTCTTAATTTATAATTTTGTTCAGTTAATAATTCGATAAGATCCACTACATGCAAACCTATCCAAGTTCATAATTTAGTCTCCAATTTTCACATCATTACAATCTTACATAATTTGTCTTCAAATCTAAACTATCATGTAAAATATATGCCTTAAATCATTGCAAGATAAATCACTTGCCTTGAATTAGAGATTCTGGTCCTTTGAATCCGACGGTATGGGAGTGATCCTCTCTTTCCGATCTATCCGGTGGTGGAAACGGTGGCGCAAAAGCCTCTAACGGTGGTTTCTCCTTTGGGAACTTTCCTCTCTTCCTATCTAACTTCTGTTGGTGATTTTTGGTTGTGATAACCGTAAGAGTTCTGGTGTTGAATGATATATTTATTCTAAAATTTGTGAGTTATAATTCCTCAAAAAGTCAAAATGACTAAAATACCCGCCCGGGTAGCCGGCTAGGCCTAAAATGTCCTGGAACCCAAACTGAATCCCGGACTAGTTTTTTTTACTATCTCTTCCCTTTCGAACACGTTGGCGCACTCTAAATGACCATACGGATGATGTAAAATTAATTTACCTTTAAATCCATTAAATTTATTCCTGACACGACTGACACGCGCGTCCCAACTTAATTTTTGAAATTACCGTATTTATAACTCGCGACACTATTAATAAATTCATTAATCATATATTAGCATATTCACTCAGTAATATTCAACGTAATTATCATAATCAAATACTAACTCTCGTCTCGCTAGTATTTTAATCCGAATTAATTTTTAATTAATTTTCCCATTTAATTTAATTAATTCCAATAAATAAAATCAATAAAAATACGGGGTGTTACATAAAGCCCTATTAGTTTGTCCGGTCTTCAGGTAATATGTCACATAATCTCCTGTGGTTCCCCATTTATAGCAGTAAATTAATTCATTGATCCCTACGTGGGTGCCCTGAATTTCATTCAAACGATGGACCTTATTCACAACTCTCCACGAATTGGCGGCTTCTCTAACAGGGAGCACATCAAAATACTGAAAGAATTCAAGAAATTACTAGTTTTGGGGAAAAGTTATTCCACACTTCGCTATAAGTAGGGTGGGAATCCATTGACTCTCTTCTAAATACAGTACATCTAAAGGTCCTTCTACTAGCTCCAAGGATACCCAGCTTGGAGTCTTCCACTGTTCTTTAAACTCTTCTAAAGAATCCTCATCAACGATATACACCATTTTTTAAAGTAACAATGCAAAAGAAGGGGCAAAAAAGAATGAAGTCTTACAGAGTTCTCTGAAAATAGCAGAAGGGATGTAAAGAATAGCAAAGAAAGCTTGAAAGCAAAAAGAGAAAACTTAAGTCTGAAGGTTTGAGGTAAAGAGAAATGGGGGAAAACTCAATCCTTTTATAGATCCAACAGATTCACCTTGAAGCTTGGGAAATGAAAAGATTCCTTGAACAACGATTGAACTTATGATGGCTGAACGTATCCCCAATGGGAAAAACGACTATGATACCCTTTGGATGTTCATTATTTTTGGACTATTTTCAAAAATGCCACTACACTGACACACTGGGGGAAATATTACAAGTCCTGAAGGTCAGCGGTCGACCTACACAATGTTTGAGTGCTGAGAAAATATCCAGAGTAAATACTCCATCCTTTTACCAAATCATCAAGCATGGAGCATTGTGGGCTATTGTTGTTGGTTAAAATATTCATCATCATGGACCAATAAGATAGGGACATCCGTCCTCATATATATCCACCTCAGTGCTTCACATATACTTGGTTGGCTCTAGATATACTTGATCGACCAACTAGACAAACACATCCAGGAAGGTGAATCATCAAGGAAGGGAAAAGCCACTCATATAGGGCTAATAATTGATGTTCAACACATGATTTTAAATATCAATAGTCACACTTATTGTACAAGGATTCAAATGCCTGAATATATAAAGGCATTCTATCTTTTGATTTCTCAACCATTATAAATACACGGCCTCCCTTGGCTTAAGGGGTGACAAGTGAGCATCATTATTTTGATCTTATTGTAATCATCCCTTAATTGTAATATTATAACCGTGGATGTAGGCATTCTCCTTTGCTGAACCACGTTAAAAACCCTGGTTATCCTATTTTCTCTTTATTTATATTTATTCGTGATCATAAAACTGTTCACACTAATTTTAGGCATAAAACATACTAATGTAAAGTTTAATTAAATAGGCCTTTCATGTTAAAACATGCATAGGGAGTCAAAAGCACTGAAAATCGTGCCTACACTGGCCAGATCATAAGGTACGATTAGGAAACCACCAATAACTTCAGATCAGAAGCGGCGTGAAAGAATTGTTAGTGTTTATAGGAAAAACACTATTGAGTAAAATGTTTATGGTTCTGACAAGGATAAACCTGAAATCGTTTATGAGGCAACAGGGAGAAAAAACGATTGTGGAAGTGAAAGTGAGGGTGTGGAAGAGAAAGGTGGTGAAGAAAAAGGTGAGAGTAAATGTGAAGCTGGTGGAACTAAGATGAAGGTGCCTATGTAGAATACCCTTAGGGTTAGGTGTTTTTTGGTATTTAGCTATGTAGACCATCAGTTAGTTAGACTTGAATTTTGATAAGATATTTTTTGTATTTTTTAGTCTAGTTTACCTATGCAAAAACCTTTACTTAATCGACTGCACGTCTCAAAATTCAGGTCAAAAAAATTCTCGTAAAATTAGTCCCTCACACCATTGCAAATTGTCTAATAAGAATTTAAAATATAAATCACATATGGCACACCAGTACACTACACTACATTACATCATATCTCATGATTGTTGTCTTTGTTTGACTAAAAAGAATTTTTAAAACATTTTAAAAATATTTTGAAAATTATTGATGTAACTAGTTTTTGAGTTAAAAATAAGTTTTCGATTTAAAAATTATTGATATTTTAATGACTTCTTATTTGTTTTGTAGTACGAATATATTCATACGTATGTGTTGTTGGTATATATTTGGTTTAAAGATAATATTTTATTCTTTTTGGTTTGGTAACCTAATTTTATAAGGCCTTGCATATGCCTTTGCTATTGTGCATTAATTGTTCACTTTTAAAATTGACCACTGTATACCTTTTACTCGATTTATCCTTTAATAGCCTTTGGTTTTACAAACATTTGATTTCAACAAATACGATTGTTAAATGACCACGTTTTGGTTACAATCTACTTTTCGATTTTGACCTAAGAGCATCTCTACTGGTGGGTCAAAATGAAAGGCTAGTTGCTTTTTCTATATGCACTTTACCTTTCGTCAAAATGACTTTATTACAATGGGGATTGAGTTGCAAGGAACTTTAATAGTTCGTGAAATTTTCCTACGAACTTTTAAAGTTCGTTGGAATTTTAACCATACATTTTTAATTATCTTTAAACCAAATATATGTCATGAAATCAAACTTATTACGAACTTTATTAGTTCGTAATACCTTTTAAACAACTTAGTTAAGCTACCCTGCCTAACTAATTCGTTTCACCCAATCTCTGAAAATTCCACTAATTCCAAGTACTACGGGCTAAACTTCTCCCCATTCCCAACATTGCCCTATGTTCGTGCGTGGTGTGTCTCGTGAAGCGAAATCCAAACAAGGAACCCCCCGATACACTACTACCTGGCAATGTTACTCATTAAGATTCATTAGGCCCTCAGCACATAAAGCATATGGATATATATATATATATATATATATATATATATATATATATATATATATATATATATATATATATGTGTGTGTGTGTGAGAAGGCTCACCTACATCATGATCTATACATCATCCAAACATCACACTAAGTTGTAGCTCCCTAAAAACCATTTTTTTTTATTTTTCTCTTGAAATTAACCTTTCAATAAACGCATGTTCAAAAAATTAGGTCAAAATACATTTTTTAGCAATTTTTAAAAAATCCACAAAAAACTGCCCAAAATACTTTATTTATAAGGGTCTACGCCAACAGTTTTTTGTGAATTTTTTAAAAATAGCTATAAATGTATTTTGACCTAATTTTTTTAATATGAGTTGAATATAAGGTTAATTTCAAGGGAAAAATAAAAATTTTGAAAAAAAAGTTTCTTAGGGCCTAGAACTAGATGTGATGTATGGTGTTATGTATGCATCATGATGTAGGTGAGCCTTCCTCTCTCTCTCTCTCTCTATATATATATATATATATATATATATACCTTTCATATTCCAAAATTTTCACTTTATTATATAAAATCTCGTATTTATAATTTTCATTTTAATATACGAATCACATTTTAAATTTGGATAAGAATCTCCCAGAATGAGAATAATACCTTATTTATCTTACTCTTTACACTAGTTAAAGCTGTATGATATCTCGTCTTCAAATACAAGTAATATACTATACACACAAGTATAATAACTATCCCACCGAGCTATAACTCGATGATCCAATCTCATAGTGCCTATCCAAAGTCGGGTTTACTCACTCTACCACGGTACCAAGCCAGACTTACTCATGGTCATGGTAAAAATACACAACGGTAGAGGCGGTCATGTTCCCTCGGCAAGTGGAGTACATATATCGCACTCGAACTCGGGACGATATGAACTGGGGATATACTCTTCCTACTCCTCAAGCTAGGGGATTCACCCACATAGCACAACCTCATTGGATCGCACTAGAGATAATATATAATCTGGCTATCGAACCCTATGCCCGGCAAAGCCCTTGGAACCAGCCTCTAAAGCACAAATATACCAACCACACAGATATATTTAATCGTAGCATATTATATATATTGTAACCACATCGTATATGTAATCTACATTATTTCTCAATATATATGGCTATAATTGCCAACTCTTATAGCGATAGCCCAACCCAAATACTCACATTCGTAATAGCATATAAGTATTTACGCACTTAAAATACTAAACCCATAAGTATCCTCTTATTTAATTATAACTCATTCCGGAATTACTTTTAAGGTTGTATCTATGAACCCGAATATACCAATTTGTACTAACTAGATAAGTATATTATCAACTTATCTTAATTCCATAGGTATCGCACCTCCTATAATAACCGTCTTCAATAGACGAATCGAGTAATCGCTAAATCATCTTTAGCCTATATCCCAAATTCCATCCTAGTCGCCTTGTAGGATTTACTCGAATATAGTCAGCATATAATTACATTTTCTACGCGCACAATCATCTATACATAATCGCCTGTCGAAATACTCCCTCGAGTGTTACTCATACCGAACACCCCTAAATAAATAATTCATGGATTCTATTTTCCCATGAACCCAAGATTTACATTTCGCTCAAATAATAATTTAGAGGTCCCCACTCTATTTTAGGAACCCCAAATGTCTAATTCCTCAATTTATTTATTTTCGTCAAAAATATACTTTTAGTACCGCACAATTATTGCACCCTCCTAGCCCCCATAAATTCCTTCAAATGGATAGATATGAATTCCCTTAGTTGGGTATTTATTCCCTCAAATAAATATACTAGAAATCCTTTATTTGGGAATTTATCCCATTTAAATTAAACCAATCGAAATTCCCAAAAATTCTGTAGGGTCGATCGATCGACCGAACAGGGAAGCTTCTTCTTCGAGCTTCTGTTTCGGCCATAAACGCACAGCTAAGGTTTTTATCTTCTCTCCCACCATTATCCAACCTCAACCAACTATATAGACTCAAAGAAAATAGGTTCGAATCATCCTGGAACCAAGAATCAACAACAAATTTCAATTAATTTCTAAGTTTCTTAAATCGAATATTATTCGGGGTTTACCCCTATTTTGATTTACGAGAAACCCAACCGAAAAATCTTTATAGTTTTACACACCAACTACAATATGAGTTTTTATGCTTAAGGAATAAAGCAAGTAAACACTTGCCTCGTGTATAAAATCCGACGACCTCGAGTCGAATCCCTTTCCTCTCTTCCTTTCTCCTCTTCCTTTATTTCTTGTTCTTTTTCCTCTCTTTCTCCCACTCTCTCGTGCCTTATATAGAGAGAAATAAGGGTTTATCCCTTATAAACCAAAAAATGACTCGTTTACTCAATTACGAGTCCCTATTAGTCCAAAAACCCTCGGAACTTAAACACTACTACCGGATACTCTATTCTGACTATCTCGGTCATTCCAAAACCAACCGCGCACTCAAAATCTCCATCCGAGTCACTTAATTACAATTTACTAATTAAACCCAGCATAACTCAATACGCATTTTCCAAATAAAATATTATCCTTCGTCGTTTTACCCAACTGCAACATGTCATTATAATAATTAAACTCATTTACTTAGTCTCAAAAGTAAATTTAACACACACGAGTAATAATCTAACGTTCTTGAATCCTAAAATTACTATTCACATAAATTTCCCTAATCCCTAAATTACGCCCACTTATGTGGTTTAATTATCCCTAAAAGTACGGGGTATTATAGGTTTCAGGGGAGACTGGTTGTTCTGGGGATGAGGAGTTAAGGCAAGCCGTCTTGTCGGAGTCTCACGATTAGCTATATACAGTGAATCCCGATAGGGATAAGATGTACCACGTTCTGAGTCGTCAGTATTGGTCGGCCGGTATGAAGAGGGGTATAACTGAGTTTATGTCTATATGTGTCACTTATTAGCTGGTGAAGGTGGATTATCAATGTTCCGTGGGTACTTTACATCCTTCGTAAATCTCGGTGTGGACATGGCAAAGCATATCTATGAACTTTATTACTGGACTACCTACTTCATAGAGAGGAAATGATTCGCTATGGGTGATTGTCGAAAGGTTGACAAAGGTGGCTCATTTCTTATCGGTTAGGACAAACTATAGCTCAGAGCAGTACGCCTGACTCTTCCTTGTAGAAATTGTTAAACTGCATGGGGTACCACTTAATATAGTGTCAGATAGGGACAAGACGTTTATGTCTCACTTTTGGAGGAGCTTCCAGCAGGCTTTAGGAGCAGAGTTGAGACTGAGCACTTTGTATCATCCTCAGACCGATGGGCAGACTAATAGGGTGAACCTCATGTTGGAGGACATGGTACGTATGTGTATTTTTGATTTTAAGGTAACTTGGGAACAATACTTACCCTTAGTGGAGTTCACCTACAACAATAACTATCAGTTCACGATAGGGATGGCACTGTGTGAGGCGCTCTATTGGAGATCTTGTCGTTCACCCTCATGCTGGTTGGAAGTGGGGGAGAACAAATTACTTGGACCAGATTTCATTCAGGATGCCTCGAAGAAGGTAGAGATGATTTGGGCCAGGATACGCATTGCCCAAGACAAATAGAAGAGCTATGTGGATGCAGGTTGGAGACACTTAGACTTTGACGTTGGAGACTAGGTGTTGATTAAAGTGTCTCCCATAAAAGGGGTGATGAGATCTGGGAAGAAAGGGACGTTAGGTCCTCGATAGGGGGGGTCGTTCCTTATTTTGGAGAGGATTGGGCTCGTAACATACCAGTAGGGATTACCAGAACACTTATAGCGGATGCATGATATCTGTAAGGACATATTTTCATATGTCTGTTATTAATTTATTATGTCATATACTGCTACACCGTCGAAGAGTATTCAAGAGACATCTACATCAAAGACGGATCCGAATTATTCAAGTTCTTCATCATTCAAGACTCCGCGAAGTTTACTTTGGTAAGGTTATGTTTTAAATACCTTTACTTTTCACTTAGAGCTTTTGGGAGATTTTTACAAAATATTTTCTAAGTGTTAGAGCGGACTTTTTCGTCAAGTATTAAGAATGAGTATTTTTCTAAATTTTGAAGCGTCCTCGATTTTGACGCCCAGGTCGTTCGCGCGAGATCAGCATCTCGTTCGAACGAGATTGGAAGTCGCGCGATGTCGTTTGAACGACATGCGTACTTCGTTCGAGCGACATAGCTTCTCGTTCGAACGAGCTCAGTTTTTAAGGCGGCCCATTTTCCTATAAATACTCATTATTTGGTAACGTTTTCATTTAGAAGTCCATACGTTTTGACGAACAGAAACACTGCCAAAGCAGTAATCCTTAGGCTTCTTCCTTTAGGGTTTTAATCCCTTTTTTTGTTTTCAATTCACAAAACTCCCATATGCTTTAGTGAATTGTTTTGGTGTTCAAGAACACAACTTTTGCCCTTGTTTATTCTTTGTGGGGAGAGCTCTACAACCGACAGCTGCGTGCTATTATGGAGGGAGTCCTTGTGAAGATTTCAGACTGCGTGTCTAGGATTGCGATCCTTGTGGTATAGCTGCGCGTGAACCACTGCAGATTTCTAGCCGTTGCTTTGAAGGTTTGACGAAGACACCGTGCGTTACTCTTGTGGGTGGTGCAAGATGGTATGTAAGTCAATGGTCTTGTAAACTTTTCAAAGTTCTAGAAATAAAAGGTTTTACCCTGCGGGGATTTTTCCTTAAGCTTGTGTCGCATGCTTTATTTATTTTATGGTTTGACACACGCACACACGCAGTTGAATGTTTTGGGGCTGATTTTATTTGGTTTAAAAGTAGATTTTAATTAATTAAGGGTTTATTGGAATCTTGCGAAATTAATTTAATCAATTGTCACACAGTCGCTTATACGACGTCTTTTCAAATTGGTATCAGAGCGGGTTATGCTAATTTATCGCGTGATCCTGATTTTTCGAGGATTTACTTCCTGATACAATTTGTCTACTAACGTTTTCAAATTGGTATCAGAGCGGGTTACGCTAATTTATTGTGTATTCCTTTTTCCGCAAAATTGTGTGATATTGATTTTTTTTAAAAATCAGTTTTGTGAAAAATCGCAATTTTTTCAATGGTACGCCCGTTTAATGAGGAGCCTATTTTTGAAAAAGTTCACGACCGTGCTGAAAAATTAAAAAGTTTGAATTTGAAACTTTGCAAAAAAATTAAAGTTTTGGAAAAAGAAAATTCTCTCTTTAAAAGTAAGATTGAATATTTGCAAGCGTTTCAAACTCAAAGTGATATATGTCGTGAACACTTTGGTAATTTGTATATTGATTTTGATTCTTTGAAAATTGCCAAAAAGAAGAGTGATGAGAAAGTCCTTGTTTTAGAGAATGAATTGAAGGACTTAAAAAATTCTAGGGTTCCCGTTTGTGCCGTCGAGGATAAAAAATTAATCGACGATTTTACGGCACGTGAAAAGACTCTTAGGGATAAGTTTGTTTTAATTGAGGGGGAGCGCAATAAACTGTTAAGTTTAATTGATAATTTGAAAAAGAAATCCTTATTTTTGTAAGAGTCTAATTCTTTGCTTGAATCAAATATTTTGAAGTTGAAAAATGATTTAAACGATTCAAGTAGGTTTGATAGTGATGGTAATGGCTCATCGTGTTCTCATGCTTCTAATGCTAAAGCCAAAACCATTATTTGTTTTAGAGGGTCAACTAATTCCAAGGATGTTAGAAAAGGTCAACCCATAAGTGTCATTCCACCCGTTTACACATGTTCATATTATGGTAGGAAAGGTCACCTTAGGCGTTTTTGTTTTGATCTTGGAAGAGGTCCTAGGAATTCGAAGTTTAGTGTTTTGTTGGTTCCCAAAATCCCGTGTCGACGTGTTACATCCACTTGGGTTAGGAAATCACTTTTGGATACGCTAGATTTTAGAATAGCTGATTCTCATTTGCTTGCACATGATTCTTCTCTTGCCATACCATATAGATGATTGTGTTCGCATGTTTGTCATACGCTAGTTTTTGTTTCATGATATTTATGTTTTCTAGCGTTGTGACATGTACTTTTTGTATATATATTTTTTTGTTTTGAAAAATTTTGAAAAATACAAAAAGATTTTATTTTTGATAAAATTTTAGAAAAATCCAAAAAGATTTTTGTTTTTGTTTGCACCGTTTATGGATGAACACTTTGGATGACCGAGTCACAACTTCATTCCATTATTTTCATGTGACTGTTTGATAGTGTTTTGAGATAATAGGTCAATTCATCCATGTGCTTTATAATGTTTGGAGTTATTAAGATGTAATTAAGTGTTATTTCCTACATGTTTGACTCATAGTTTCCTTTATTGCACACATGCACGGATTTGTTTGATTATTGTGCTTGTCTCATCACATGTTGGTTGGGTGTTTTCACTTCAATACTGTCCTTAAAACGAACCAAGCGCGATAAATTTTGATAAGGAAATTGTGCATATAAAAACCGTTTTGTGAGTTTGTGTGCTTTGTTTGAAAATGGGGAAGTTCTGCGAATGGTTCATTTTGCCTTTGCGAATACTAAGCCACCGTTAAATTGGACCTAAAAAATGGAGGAATTTTATTATCCGGGGTCCAAAGAGGTTAAAAGAGCCCGAAATTTTTTTTAAAGGCAATAAAAATAAATTCATGCCAATTATGGGCCATTTAGGTTTTTGCACCAATTCTCCAAAGTTTGAGAATTTAGTTTATTCACCTCTAAAAGAAAATATATATGAGGGAGTTTTGGTTGGATAATTATAACGGGTTTGCACGTCGTTGAAATATCTTAAAAAATGCGCTAAAATAGTTTTGGACGTTATTGGTGTGGAAATCATTTGACTTTGATTTGTTGATTTGCATAAGTTGATGTCATTTAAATTCAACAAACTTGTACACCTAAGGATTATTTTGATGTTCATTCGTTAGGGGTACACATATGCATCGTGCACATATGATTGATTGAGTTTATTTACCTATCGAATGTGTTCACACCCATAAATTCCATTTCCATGACTTGGTTGTTTGAGTTTAAATCCATGGTATGTGTTTTTTGTATCATATTTTTTCAAAGTGGTATCTTATTTTTGTATGAAAAATTGAAAAACCCAAAAATGGTTTGTGAGATTTTTGAGATATCCCTTTGCATGCGCGTAGTTTGATTCTTGTTTACTATGCATTTTTATCGTGACACTCCATGTTTTGATTTTTTCTTCTTATCGGTCTATTTTAGGACATCATAAAAAGGGGGAGAAAGAATTATCATGTTATGGGGGAGTTTTTGCATTATGGGGGAGATTTGATTATTAATGTTTTATTCTTATATCATTTCAAACTCGATGCGTCACGAAGGTTTTTGCTTTTTCTCATGTGTGTAGGTACAAAAGTGAAGATTGATATGTTGCACACCCTGATGAGAAAAGCTTTGAGATTTGAGGAAGATGATTGAAGAAAAGTTTTGAAGTCTTGCAAATTTATTCATGGGAGGGTAGATTTGTATAGGCAATTTGGTTTTTGATAATTCGGATTTTTTATGTATGTACCGGCATAGACATAAGGGGAGATTTATAAGGACATATTTTCATAGGTCCGTTATCAATTTATTATGTCATATACCGCTACACCGTCGAAGAGCATTCAAGAGACATCTACATCAAAGACGGATCCGAATTATTCAAGTTCTTCATCATTCAAGACTCCGCGAAGTTTACTTTGTTAAGGTTGTGTTTTAAATACCTTTACTTTTCACTTGGAGCTTTTGGGAGATTTTTACAAAATATTTTCTAAGTGTTAGAGCGGACTTTTTCGTCAAATATTAAGAATGAGTATTTTTCTAAATTTTGAAGCGTCCTCGATTTTGACGCCCAGGTCGTTCGCGCCAGATCAGCATCTCGTTCGAACGAGATTGGAAGTCGCGCGATGTCGTTTGAACGACATGCGTACTTCGTTCGAGCGACATAGCTTCTCGTTCGAAAGAGCTCTGTTTTTGAGGCGGCACGCTTTCCTATAAATACTCATTATTTGGTAACGTTTTCATTAAGAAGTCCATACATTTTGACGAACAGAAACACTGCTAAAGCAGTAATCCTTAGGCTTCTTCTTTTTGGGTTTAATCCCTTTTTTTGTTTTCAATTCACAAAACTCCCATATGCTTTAGTGAATTGTTTTGGTGTTCAAGAACACAACTTTTGCCCTTGTTTATTCTTTGTGAGGAGAGATCTACAACCGACAGCTACGTGCTATTGTGGAGGGAGTCCTTGTGAAGATTTCAGACTGCGTGTCTAGGATTGCGGTCCTTGTGGTATAGCTGGGCGTGAACCACTGCAGATTTTTAGCCGTTGCTTTGAAGGTTTGACGAAGACACCGTGCGTTACTCTTGTGGGTGATGCAAGTTGGTATGTAAGTCAATGGTCTTGTAAACTTCTCAAAGTTCTAGAAATAAAAGGTTTTGCCCTGCGGGGATTTTTCCTTAAGCTAGTCTCGCATGCTTTATTTATTTTATGGTTTGACACACGCACACACACAGTTGAATGATTTGGGGCTAATTTATTTTGGTTTAAAAATAGACACTAATTAAATAAGTGTGCCAATGTAGAAAGTTGCGAATTTAATCAATTATCACACAGTCGCACTGTTTTCAATATCTTTGACATATCTTTACTGTGGAGATTCCTTAGAGATAAGGTGGCGTATCAGCACATTGACGTTGACGAGATTGAGCTCCAGCCAAACGTTACTTACGAGGATAGACCGGTAGCCATTTTGGATAAACGAGAGTGCCGACTACGGACCAAGATTGTTCCTTAGTTCGAGTGCAGTGGGGGCACCACTGGGAGAACGAGTCGACTTGGAAGAGAAAGGATGACATGCGCACAAAGTATCCCGAACTCTTCTAGCTAGGTACGTACTTTATTGATTCCGAGGACAGGATCCTATTATTAAGGGGGAAGAATGTAATACCCCGTGTTTTTCTTAAATAATTAGAGAAATCTTATTTGGGAATAAATAATTAATTTTAGAAATTTAATCTAAATAAATATTTTATTCGAAAATGTTAAGTGGAAATTTTTTATTCAGTATGCTTGTGTGTATGATTCATTTTTGCGCATGAATATGTCATTTTCATATAAATTAAAAAAAATAATACAAGTTATGCGCGACACAAATTAAAAGTAATTAATTTGGAATGAATAATTCAAAACACGTTTTGGGACTCATGTGAACTCGTTTAAGTGGTTTAAACCTTTAAAAATGGTCTTGGGTCAATAACATATGGGTTGGGGAAGTTTTTGGACTCATTATATAATGGATTGAGGCTCATGTGGGGGTCCAAAAGTTGGGCCCATAACCCAACTCGGGATTAACACTTAATGAGTGTTTTAGTGGGGGTAAACCACACCCCCCATTATCATAAAGCAAAACCTAAGATAGCAGCCACGGGAGAGAGAAAAAAGAAACACCCGAAAAAGGGAAAAGGGGAAGAACGAGGAAGGATCAAAGGCAAGGGTTCTCCTCTACAAGATTTAAAGGTAAGAATTTTCTTGCATAAATTATGTTTCTAATGTATTTCTCAATCCATAATCTTATTCCCTTCAGATTTATGGTAATTAGGAATTGTTATGTTTGATTTGATAATGAAAACACACATGTAGAGGAAGGATGAACATGTAGGTGATGTTCCAAAAATTAGGAATCAAAGTCCGTATATTGAGGATTAGACTTCCTTAAGTTTGACAATTAATTGAGAACAATTAGTAAATAACTGTAGAGATGATTAATAATCATTAATAGACGAATTCTAGATATAAATTCCCCCAAATAAATGCCCTTATTATGAAAATGAACACTGTTGGATGTTGGGAACTTAAATTCTTAAATGTCTGAGTATATTATGATTTTTGTTTTGGACTGTATTGGGAATTTGAGCATTTAAACTGTTAAACCCGTATGCTATTAAAAATTTAGAAGATTTGAGCCATCTGGGAAACTTGGATAGGGAGAGGGACGGGGAAGATGGCGAGACGTCATTCAAACGACGTGGCAGGTCGTTCGAACAACGTGCTATATCGTGCGAACGAAACCCCAATCGTTCGAACGATGGGGGATTTTCTATCTCCTCTACCCATCTGCAGTAGCCTCGATTTCAACACTGATTCTAAATGAACTTGGTTACTACACCTATAGTAGTTAGAGATAAACTCATGCAAAGGAAAGGATATGAAGTTATGGGTTAATAAGTTTAGGCAATAAGTTTACACCCATATTTAAAATAATAATTACTTTTGGCTAGAATGTTAAGTAATTACTTATGGATTAAATTAATAATTTATTCGATTATAAATCATTAATAAATGAGAAATATTGTGAGTTATTAAATGAGGAATATTATTGGTAATTGCAAAATTATTGCATATACATATTATAGCGAAAAACAATACGTATTATTATGTATTTGTGTGGACATACCATATTCGTGGACTGTCCTATCGGCTCGGGGGTTTGCGCGTTTAGGCCTCGTAACACACGTCGGCACAGGTGGGCTTGACGATATGTAGGTCATATAGGTACTACGTGGAGGCTCCTCCCACTAGATGTAGGGTTGGCGCTGAGCGTTCCTGTATCGTCGTTGGGTATGGTCCATATACACGTGTCCGGCATAGGGACCGCTCCCAATATATGTGTGTTTTGTGTTATCCGCTTAGGAATAAGAGAATTCCTCCGGACTTGCCGATAGAGCACGAATAGACACCAACGGTAGATGCCCTTGTGTGTCGGATATATGAAAGGGCATATATTATTAATTAATCGAACTTAAATTGAATAATTTGAATTGTCTATGACAATAGACAATATTTATATATGAATTCCTATAATGGATAATAGAGGTTTATGCTCTTTTGATAGATTTATGAGACTAGAATCATTGACTTGTGAAAATTTAATGTAGAAATTACATTCAAATGATTTATTACTGTTATCCCCTTTTATAAATTGAGGCATTTTCACCATTCATTATTTGGAAATTGTTGGGATGCGAATGATATTTGATTTAGATGAGGTGCGAGGTGTCATACGCATATGAGTGACAAAAAGGGGGAATAATTATTATGCATCGACTGTATAATTACATTCATATTTTATTCAAGTTAATTCTTGCACACCCAGGGCTCTGACCCAAATATAAATGTTTTCTACTCCAAGGTGCTCCTAAACGGGGATAGTTAGATTGTGATGTAGCAGTCCCACGATCTCGCTTGCTCTCTAGATTCAGATTCAATTTCTTCTAGCATAGGTGCTTTTCAGCTTCAGTCATTTACTATTTGGAACTTTTGTAAGGGCATATGCCCGATACACTTTTATTTTATGTCAGTTGGGGATTTTGGGGATTTTATTACACTAGTTGGATATTATTATTATGGTGGTTTGGAATATTAGATTATTGTGTATGTGTTCTTTTATTTTACAAATGCAGAAGTTTTGGAAAATAACTTTTTTACATTTACTTTGTGCTAAGATGGTATTAATTGACAAACAAGCCCTACCTTTGGCGTATTGTGCCTGACCAGCCTTTACGTGAGAAAATAGGGTTTGTTACACTATCTTTGACTCAGTGGCATTCAAGTTGGGACTTTCAGAGTCGATTATATCCTTTCTTTCCTTTGTTTGTTTTTCCCCAATCTCGAAGTTCCCGCGTGTGTGTTACTTTGAGTGATCATAGCATCCACATAATTTTCTAAATCCATATCAACATAAGTTTCATAGTAGGTCCTCCTCTTATTTGGAGTTGTTATGTGATGAAGGTGGGAGCGGTCTCCCAATCTTGTCCTTGTCCATCATGGTGTGCTCAGTAGGTTTTGCATGGACACCATGCATGGTGAAAATGCAGAAAATAAGAACGTTAACTTAGAGAGAGAGAAAATAACGTTCAAACACATCATTTAACCAAAAACATGAATAGACTAGCCCTCTAAAAAAATTATCTCGTCAAGGCATTATCCCTTAATTTCTCCAAGTGTGCTCTGTAATACTCCGTATTTTTATGCCTTTTAATTTTGGGGATTTATTAAATTTAATTAGAGATATTAAATTAATATTAATCCTGAAAATCATTTAAATACTTACTAGCGTGATGAGAGATAGTAATTATTTTTGTTATAAGCTACTTTATGGGTAAAGTAAGTGGTTAAATTATGATTAGTAAAATTATCACGAGAATCTAATTTGATAATTTTGGAAATTTATCGGGACGCGCTTGTGTCGTGTCGGGATTAAATTTGAACTATTAAAAGTAAATAAATTATAAGTCACCCGTATGGTCATTTTGAGTGCGTCAATGTGTCCGAAAGGGTCGAGATAGTCAAAATAATGTACCCGGGGGTTTAGTTTGGATCTCGGGGCGCTTCTAGGCCTAATTAACACCTCGGGAGGGCGTTTTGGACATTTTATATTTTTAGGCATGAAAACCCACGAAAATTGTAAGGGTATATCAGATGACAAGAGTCATCTTCTAGGGTTAGAAACACCAAAAACCAAAGACGGCCATAGGAGAGGAAGAGGAGAGGTTTTCCAAGGGGTTCTAGGCCAAGAACTTCCCCGTTTACACCGCCGTCGCCGCTAAACGATAGATCGTGCAACGAGGATCACATCCATACAAATCTCTCCACAAATCTGAACCAAAAATTCTCAGGGGAGTATCTATCTTGCTCTATTTCAGTTAATGCTCCGATCATATTAGCCTAGGATTGATTAGGACTAGTTTTTGTGAAAGAAACCCCCATTTTAGAGATCTAAATTCGCATGTTGTATGAGTATTAGAAGTATTCTGGAAACTCAATTCATATGTAGAGATTGAACCACGAAATTACAGTAAATAAGGAGTATGAAATTTGGTAAAAGAATAGGAAGAAATTAGACAAAAGAAATATTAGGGTTCTTGATGTTTTTATGGATTATACCCCTTTTAATTCGTTTCTCATGATGAAAATCCGCATGCTTGACGTAGGAAATCATTTATTTGAGGTTATAATTCTTGTAGTATGAATTATTTGGAGTTTTGTAATCAAAGATATCATTTTGGATGATTTTTAAAGAGGAAACCTGTAATTTGGAAATTATGCAGATTCGCCATACCTGCTTGATCGATCGATCGTCCATAGATCATCGATCGATCGATGCTTCGATCGATCGAACACCTGCCATCGATCGATCGACCCCTCCTATATAACTCATATTCCCTTTTTAATAGTTCATTCCAACTTAAATGATTATACATTCTTGGACATTAATGTTAATACATTTTGGGATATAAAGAAGACCAGTAGGACCATAGAAATATATGGACCTGTTAATGTAATACGAGATTAACATCTCATGGGAGGGTTGTATTACACATAAGGGAAAATGGGAACTTGTGTTAAAGGGTGAGACTCGCAAGGAAGTTATGTTGTAAAATGATTGAGTACCTACTGAAATTACACTTGGAGAGATAGGAATCCATGAGCGTTACGTAATAAGTTGGAATAAAACCACAAATTAGAATAAGAGACAAACCGTTATACGTGATAACTAAATAACGAGTAATAAGGATAAATATCATGATTATGAGTCGTGAGAGTGTACCTAAATTTGATATGGTAATAGTAGTATATTTATATGACTGTGTTTATGCATATACTATATACGTGTAAAAATCATTCCCTCACTACTTGCTATCCCTGAGGTTACTGCACTGGGACAGTCTTATCTTGATAGGACCTTTATGGGGGATATTGACTCGTAGCCTAGAAGATAGAAATCCTTGGTACAGGCTATCGGATCGATAGTCAGACGGTCCTAAGAGACGTGAGGGCATGTGCTGACCTCTTAGAGACTTGGAACTATGCTTCGCCTCAATATTGTATGTGCTTTGTGTTAATACAGTTCGAGAGTGATTCTGAACTTGTATTTCCCTTAGTATAAATGATACGGGGACTGGATAGCAGAGTATGCCCGCACCATAATTGTTATGTGGGGTGCCATTAGAATATATATATTATATGAGTATTTATATATATATATTTAAATCTGGAATTTGGGAACTACCTACTGTGTCTATGGTAAGTAAGAAATGAATAATTATTTCAACTTGGGAATAAGTGTTTGAAAAGTATGATATATTACTGAGAAACTTTACTATCAAATAAGGTTTAAATGAGGACGTTGTTGTTAAATAAAATTAACCTCCTAAACATTTGAATTTGTCGGTTCGAAACCTTACGAACAACTTAAGATAAGGTAAGTTAAACTGTTGGGAAGATTAGTGCGATAGGTGTGCACATTAGAAAAGAGGTGAGAATTCCTCAAGGGAGTGCCGCACTAATATGTTGGTTGCATTAGCCGGTAGCATTTTAAATACTTGCTAAACTAATTTTAAACTGTTTTTACAATCGGGCTCTGACCCGTTTCCTATTTTCTCTTTTCTCTTGTATATATATGTATATATTACAGGTACCCAGCCACAGGGGCTTCTTGCATAGGATCCTCCGTATGGAACGCGCTGCAGCTTAGGTGGGAGTTGCAGGCCTCTTGCTTAGACGACCTCATTCTTGATTCCACTTCTAGCACTATTTATTCAGTTGGGCATGTGTCGCCCTTTTCCATTATTCAGTTTTTTTATCGGATATCGTGATTCGTTTATTTCCAGTATTTATACTTTTGGATTTATTACTGTTAGGATGTTTTCCTTTAAATTTTAATGTTGGAATCAATTAGTTGGATGTTTAATTATTTGGATTATTTGTTCCGGTATAGTTGTTGGATGATTAATTTTAACGAATTATGTAAAGTTTTAAATATTGGTTTTTAATTGAAATTTGGAAATTAATGTCTTATAATGGTTTTTGTCACTTAGCTTAATTAATTGGGGTGTAATTGAAAAAGTTATTTTTACGACAGTGATGCTAAGAATGAACCAACTGTTCACCTTAATTATAATTTAATAAAGGACTGATCACCCGGTATTTAATTAGGCGGGGTCTCACAGGTGGTATCAGAGCATCAGGTTCTAGTGTCCTTTAGGATCTGTACGGCTCATCTTGTTTCCAGCTTAGCGTAATTGATTTAGAGCCCTAACATTAGGAACGTTGTATTCATCTTTATGTGTTGGAAATTCGTGCTTCTGCAATTTGTCGATGTGAATGATGAACTTATCCAGATTGTTTTAAACTTTCAGATGGACCGTTAAGATGAACAAGCTAATGCCGTTAGGGAAGTCAGTGAGCAAGAAAGGTTCACACCTCAGCTGTCTTCAAAAAGGGCACCAATCATCGAATTTGCCGACATTGTGGCACAAGCAGTTACCACCGCAGTCTTACAGTACCACGAACGTAGCATGCAGCTCAGAGGAGGCAAAAGACCTAGAGAGGTTAGTCAATTCTATGTGACTAGAGTGATAATTGTGCAAAAACACCGAAATTTCGACAACAAACCTCTCAAGATCAAGACGGCTCCCGAGGTAACAAAATTTTTAAAGAGGTCCAAAAGCGTCTGGGCCAACAAGGTCGGGGTCAGAATGAAGTCACAAAGAGGTGTTTCAAATGTGGAATGGATGGTCATAAACGATAATCTTATCCGAATCAGATTGGGGAGAAACTACAACCCGACCTGCGAGAGATTTCGGGACTCTGCTATAAATGTGTGCAACCGGGTCACAAGTGGAGGGATTGTCCTCAACCTGACATCGTTTTTCCGCAAATTTCTCATCAAGGCCAGCAAGACCAAGGAAAAAGCGAGACTACTCAACAACGTAGTGCAGTGAGACAATTTCGAGGGAAGTGTTTACAATGTGGCAAGAATGGCCATAGGCGTCAGGATTGCCCAGAGAGGAAGAGGGCCCCACGGATGCAGGGCGCCAGTAATAAACCACAGAAGCCAGCTCCACCAGCCATCCCAGCAGCCTCAGTTCAGCAGGGGAAATTATAGTATGGACGTGTCTATAACGTTCACCAGATAGCAGCGCCTCAGGCCCCAACCGAGATAAAAGGTACGTTCCTTACACCTGGTGCTATGGGTTGAATTTTAATTGGTACTGGGGCGACACACTGTTTTATAGCTACCCATTTTGCGAAGGCCTTAGGGTTATTAGCCACAGCAGAGGGCACTGTCACATGTGTAGACTCACCACTAGGAAATGGATCATTAATTTTCTTCATATGCCGAGGTGTGGGAGTAGAGATTGGTAGCTTGGTATTACCAGCAGACATGTTAGTCTTAGATATGCATGAGCACGACGTCATCATTGGTATAGATTGGCTCGTAACTTATAGAGCCATGATAAATTATTTTGGTGGGAGTATTGTCTTTGCCATTCTGGGGTAAGAGATGTTTGTAGTGGCGATGCCTCGCCCAGAGGGAGGCTCGACCGCTCATTTGTATTATATAGAGGAGGATACCTCTAAGGAGGTCGTCATTCCCTTAGATTCAATCCCAGTTGTTCGTGAGTATTCTGATGTATTTCAGGAGATATCAGGCCTACCCTCCAGCCGAGAGATAGATTTTGTCATAGATTTATTACCGGATACTCGACCTATAGCACGCGCACCATACCGTATGGCTCCGGCGGAGATGCGAGAGCTATGAGATCAGATAGAGCAACTGTTAGGCCAGGGCTTCATTCGCAGGAGTACCTCACCTTGGGGCGCTCTAGTTTTGTTTATAAAAAAGAGATATGGTTCACTGAGGTTATGTGTGGACTACCGGGAGCTGAACAAGGTCTCAATAAGAAACAAGTATCCGTTGCCTCGAATTGATGATCTGTTCGACCAGCTAAGGGGAGAAACTTTCTTTTCGAAGATAGATCTGAGGTCAGGGTACCATCAGCTACGTATTAGGGAGCAGGATGTTTCGAAGACTGCTTTCTTGACGAGATATGGTTCCTATGACTTCAGAGTGATGCCATTTGGACTCACAAATGCTCCAGCCGTATTCATGGACTTGATGAACCGAATGTTCAAAGAGTTCTTGGATCAGTTCGTCATCGTCTTCATAGATGACATCCTGATATATTCACATTCTGAGGAAGAGCACGTCGAGCACTTGAGGCAGGTTCTTCAGACTCTACGAGAGTATCAGTTGTATGCTAAGTACGAGAAGTGAGGGTTCTGGTTACGGGAAGTGATGTTCTTGGGACATGTTGTTTCTGAACAGGGGATAGCAGTTGACCCGAGTAAAGTGTCAATGGTGAGGGAGTGGGGACAGCCCACGACAGCGAAGGAAGTGCGTAGTTTCTTTGGATTAACCGGATACTACAGGAGATTCATTCGGGGGTTCTCCAAAATAGCAGGTCTATTAACGAACCTGACTCGCAAGGGGGTACCATATGTTTGGGACGATACTTGTCAATTGGCTTTCAACGAGCTGAAAGACAAGCTTACTTCAGCACTGGTCCTCGCTTTACCTAAGTCGGGCATGGAGTATCTGGTTTACACTGACGCCTCTTTACGAGGACTTGGGAGAGTACTTCAGCAGTAGGAGAAGGCTATAGCTTTTGCCTCCCATAAGCTTAAGCCGCACGAGAAGAATTACCCCACACACGACCTAGAGTTAGAAGCGTCGTCTTTGGATTGAGAATATGGAGACACTACTTATTGGGGGAGAAATTTCATTTGTTCACAGACCACAAGTCACTGCAGTACCTGTTCACTCAGCGAGAGATGAATATGCGTCAATGCAGGTGGTTAGAGATTGTGAAGGACTATCAGTTCGACATATAGTACCATCCGGGGAAGGTCAACATAGTTGCTGATGCGTTGAGCCGTAGAACGGTAGACGATGTAGCGGACGTCTGGAAAGTAAAGTGGAAAGAGTTAGGTCACTAGGATGCAGTAGCCCGTTCCTTTATATCTGTCATGAAAGTGACACCCGAGATTGTTATGAAGGTAATATAGGCACAGACAGCAGACCCATTTTGCTAGGAGCAGATTGTACGACTTTTAGCTGAGGGAGCTGAGTCCTATTCTGTTAGTTTTGATGGAGGTTTAAAGTTTAATGGGAGATTGGTGGTTCCCGGAGGAGCAGACTTACGTCATGCAATGATGACCCAGTCTCACGGGTCCCGATTTGCGGTGCATCCTGGGGGAGATAAGATGTACCAGGATATGAGGCGACAATAATGGTGGAGTGGGATGAAAAAGGACATTACTGAGTTTGTGTCCAAGTGTTCTACCTGCCAGCTGGTAAAGGTAAACCACCAGAAACCGTCAGGGTTGCTTCAGCCATTGGAAATACCCGCGTGGAAGTGGGAGAGTATTTCCATGGATTTTATTACCGGGTTGCCTACATCACAGCGGGGCCACGACTCCATCTGGGTGATTGTGGACCGTCTGACCAAGGTGGATCATTTTCTACCGGTGCGGACAGACTATACCACGGGCCAGTATGCTTAGTTGTTCATTACTGAGATTGTCAGATTTCACAGGGTGCCCCTGAATATTGTGTCAGATTTCATGGCATTTCTGGGAGAGCTTTCAGGAGGCCATGGGTACGGAGTTGAGGTTGAGCTCAACTTATCACCCACAAACAGATGGACAAATAGAGCGTACTAATCAGATGTTGGAGGATATGCTACGCATGTGTGTCCTTGATTTTGGAGGAGGTTGGGTGCCGCATCTTCCACTGGTAGAGTTCGCTTATAATAACTTTTATCAGTTCACGATTGGCATGGCTCCATTTGAGGCTTTGTATGGAAGGCCTTGTCGTTTCCCAACTTGTTGGCTAGAGGTGGGGGATAACAAAATTTCTCGGACCAGAGGTGATTCAGGAAACCTCCGCTAGGATTGAGATTATTAGGAGTCGCATTCGGGTAGCCCAGGACAGGCAGAAAAGCTACGCCGATGCAAAACGATTCTTCCGAGAGTTTAATGTGGGGGACCAAGTATTACTACGTGTATCTCCTATGAAAGGAGTGATGAGGTTCGGGAGGAAAGGAAAATTGGCCCCGAGGTACGTGGGACCATTTTCCATTATCGAGAGAATTGGGCCGGTAGCATACAGATTGGGATTTCCAGAGCATTTACATCGCATTCACGATGTATTCCACATCTCATCGTTGAGACGATACATTGGGGATGATATGGCCCATACCCATATCGCGATTGAGAAGATTGACTTACAGCCAGACAACTCTTACGAGGAGAGGCCAGTGGCTATTCTATACCATATCGAAAGGAGATTGAGGTCAAAGGTAGTCCCACTTGTCCCGGTCCAATACGAGCATCATAATGTGGAGGAATCCACTTGGGAGCGTGGGGCGGACATGCGTGAGAAGTACCAAGAGTTATTCTTACTAGGTACACCATATTTTTCGAATTTCGGGACAAAATTCCGTTATTAGGGGGGAAGTATGTAATACCCCGTATTTTTATGCCTTTTAATTTTAGAGATTTATTAAATTTAATTGGAGATATTAAATAATATTAATCCAAAAAATCATTTAAATACTTACTAGCGTGATGAGAGATAGTAATTATTTTTGTTATAAGTTACTTTATGGGTAAAGTAAGTGGTGAAATTATGATTAGTAAAATTATCATGAGAATCTAGTTTGATAATTTTGGAAATTTATCGGGATGCGCTTGTGTCGTGTCGGGATTAAATTTGGACTATTAAAAGTAAATAAATTATAAGTCACCGTATGGTCATTTTGAGTGCGTCAATGTGTCCGGAAGGGTCGAGATAGTCAAAATAATGTACCCGGGGATTTAGTTTGGATCTCGGGGCGTTTCTAGACCTAATTAACACCCCGGGAGGCCGTTTTGGACATTTTATATTTTTAGGCATGAAAACCCACGAAAATTGTAAGGGCATATCAGATGACAAGAGTGATCTTCTAGGGTTAGAAACACCATAAACCAAAGACCTCCATAGGAGAGGAAGACGAGAGGTTTTCCAATGGGTTCTAGGCCAAAAACTTCCCCGTTTACACCGCCGTCGCCGCCAAACGATAGATCGTGCGATGAGGATCACATCCATAGAAATCTCTCCACAAATCTGAACCGAAAATTCTCAGGCAAGTATCTATCTTTCTCTATTTCAGTTAATGCTCCGATCATATTAGCCTAGGATTGACTTGGACTAGTTTTTGTGAAAGAAAAACCCATTTTGGAGATCTAAATTTGCATGTTGTATGAGTATTAGAAGTATTCTGGAAACTCAATTCATATGTAGAGATTGAACCACGAAATTACAGTAAATAAGGAGTATGAAATCTGGTAAAAGAATAGGAAGAAACTAGACAAAAGAAATATTAGGGATCTTGATGTTTTTATGGATTATACCCCTTTTAATTCGTTTCTCACAATGAAAATCAGCATGCTTGACGTAGGAAATCATTTATTTGAGGTTATAATACTTGTAGTATGAATTATTTGGAGTTTTGTAATCAAAGATATCGTTTTGGATGATTTTGAAAGAGGAAACCCGTAATCTGGAAATTCTGCAGATTTTCCATACCTGCTTGATCGATCGATCGTCCATAGATCATCGATTGATCGATGCTTCGATCGATCGAACACCTGCCATCGATCGATCGACCCCTCCTGTATAACTCATATTCCCTTTTAATTGTTCATTCCAACTTAAATGATTATACATTCTTGGACATTAATGTTAATACATTTTGGGATATAAAGAAGACCAGTAGGACCAGAGAAATATATGGACCCATGGGTTGTTTTACACATAAGGGACAATGGGAATTTGTGTTAAAGGGTGAGACTCGTAAGGAAGTTATGTAGTAAAATGATTGAGTACCTACTGAAATTACACTTGGAGAGATAGGAATCCATGAGCGTTACGTAGTAAGTTGGATTAAAACCACAAATTAGAATAAGAGACAAACCGTTATACGTGATAACTAAATAACGATTATTAAGGATAAATATTATGATTATGAGTCGTGAGAGTGTACCTAAAATTGATATGGTAATAGTAGTATATTTATATGACTGTGTTTATGCATATACTATATACGTGTAAAAATCATGCCCTCTCTACTTGCTATCCCTGAGGTTACCGCACTGGGACAGTCTTATCTCGATGGTACCTTTATGGGGGATATTGACTCGTACCCTAGAAGATAGAAATCCTTGGTACAGGCTATCGGATCAATAGTCAGACGGTCCTACGAGACGTGAGGGTATGTGCTGACCTCTTAGAGACTTGGAACTATGCTTCGCCTCAATATTGTATGTGTTTTGTGTTAATACAGTTCGAGAGTGATTCCGAACTAGTATTTCCCTTAGTACGAGTGATACGGGGACTGGATAGCAAAGTATGCCCGCACCATAATTGTTATGTGGGGTGCCATTAGAATATATATATATTATATGAGTATATATATATATATATATATATTTAAATCTGGAATTTGGGAACTACCTACTGTGTTTATGGTAAGTAAGAAATGAATAATTATTTCAACTCGGGAATAAGTGTTTGAAAAGTATGATATATTACTGAGAAGCTTTACTATTAAATAAGGTTTAAATGAGGACTTTGTTGTTAAATAAAATTAACCTCCTAAACATTTGAAATTGTCGGTTTGAAACCTTACGAGCAACTTAAGATAAGGTAAGTTAAACTGTTGGGAAGATTAGTGCGATAGGTGTGCACATTAGAAGAGAGGTGAGAATTTCTCAAGGGAGTGCCGCACTAATATGTTGGTTGCATTAGCCGGTAGCATTTTAAATACTTGCTAAACTAATTTTAAACTGTTTTTACAATCGGGCTCTGACCCGTTTCCTATTTTTTCTTTTGTCTTGTATATATATGTATATATTACAGGTGCCCAGCCACAGGGGCATCTTGCATAGGATCCTCCGTATGGAACGCGCTGCAGCTTAGGTGGGAGTTGCAGGCCTCTTGCTTAGACGACCTCATTATTGATTCCACTCTTAGCACTATTTATTTAGTTGGGCATGTATCGCCCTTTTCCATTATTCAGTTGTTTTATCGAATATTGTGATTCGTTTATTTTCAGTATTTATACTTTGGGATTTATTACTGTCAAGATGTTTTCCTTCAAGTTTTAATGTCGGAATCAATTAGTTGGATGTTTAATTATTTGGATTGTTTGTTCCGGTATAGTTGTTGGATGATTATCAATTTACGAATTATGTAAAGTTTTAAATATTGGTTTTAAATTTAAATTTGGAAATTAATGTCTTAAAAAGTATTTTTGTCACGTAGCTTAATTAATTAGGGAGTAATTGAAAAAGTTATTTTTACGACAGTGATGCTAAGAATGAACCAACCGTTCACCTTGATTGCAATTTAATAAAGGGATGATCACCCGGTATTTAATTAGGCGGCGTGTCATAGGTAGTATCAGAGCATCAGGTTCTAGTATCCTTTAGGATCTGTACGGCTCATCTTGTTTCCAGCTTAGCGTCTTTGATTTAGAGCCCTAACATTAGGAACGTTGTATTCATCTTTATGTGTTGGAAATTCGTGCTTCTGCGATTTGTAGATGTGAATGATGAACTTATCCAGATTGTTTTAAACTTTCAGATGGACCGTCAAAACGAACAAGCTAATGCCGTTAGGGAAGTCAGTGAGCAAGAAAGGCTCACACCTCAGCTGTCTTATAAAAGGCACCAATCGCCGAATTTGCAGGCATTGTGGCACTAACTTTTTTATGAAACATTTTTTTATTACATTTTTATCAAATAATTTTTTTAACTTTTCCCTAAAATTTTATTGGGGAAAGTAATCTTAGAGTCCTCAAAAATAAATTTTAAACACTAAAGAAAATTTGACAAATTTTAAACAATAAGATCTACCAATTCTCTTCTTATAGATGTCCACGCTAGTGGCATCACTAGTGGACCTAATAGTAAATTGTCCTTAGATATTTACAAATTGTTACCAAGGGACCTAATTGTAAATTTTCCAATTTTAGTTCTTATGTTTATTAAACAAAAATATTTTTTTTGTAAATAAAAACCGTCATTTTTATAAAACAACTTTTGTTAATTTATTTATAAAAACAGTGTATTTTAACTTTTTTTTTATTATACTTTCCATATATTACGATATTTTTATTTTTTGTAGCGTTTAATTTTGTTTTTTTAGCTTTTTATAAAACTGTGGCATTGATTATCGATGAATAGGGATGACAACGCGGCGAATTTTGGCGGGGACCGATCCGCCCTCGCCCCTAATGGAGGGAATTTAGGGTAAATAAATGAGTCGGGTTCGGGTTTGAAATATAAAAAAAAATCGTCGGATTCGGGTCAGGGTAGAGTTTAATAAATAAAAATTCCGAACCTGCCCCGTTTAGGAGTATTATTACAAATTTACCCTTATATATATATATACATACATATATATATATATACACAGTGCTGCACTTGTACGGATTAGTCCGCATTTTAAGAATGCGAACAGGACATGTGTCACCTGATGGTGAGCCCAGAAAAGAGAGAGAGTGTGCCTATAATTTAACCAATAATTTTTAGGCTCACCGGCAGGCGACACATGTCCGATCCGTACTTTTAAAATGCGGACTAGTCTGCACAAGGGCACTATTATCTATCTATCTATCTATCTATCTATCTATCTATCTATCTATCTATCTATCTATCTCTATATATATATATATATATATATATATATATATATATATATGGACAATGGTGTTATGAATAGTGTTATCTTATCTTATCTTTTCAAAGTAATCAAATGGTCTATAATTTGCCGCGTGTACAAAATTTGGGGTTGATATCGAAAGACAAAATGGATCTCACAATACAACCCTCATGGCACGCGTTTCTCCCATTCACCTCAGCCTCACAAAACAAATCCTCATAAGAAAAAACCTCCTCAGCACGCACGTCTCTCCCATTCACCCTCAGCTCCATGCCGCCGCCGCCTTCAGCTCCATGTCGCCGCCCTAAGCTCCACGCTGCTTCGCTCTCCTTCACCACCATCCGAGCTCTGAGGTTGCCGCATATCCATGCCGCTGCCCTAACCACCTACCGACTTCAATTTTCTAGGGTTTTAATTTTTAGGGTTTTGATTTGTAGATCTAACATGTTTTTATTTTTAAGTGGAGAAAGTATTTTGTGTTTTAGGGTTTTAATTTTTAGTTTGGGGTTTTAATTTTTAGATCTAACATGTTTTTGTTTGCATATCTAACTTTGGGTACTTCAGATCTAATATGCGTTACCCGAAGCTAGCAGGTATGATATCTCATTCTCAGATCTTAGTTTACTTGCCCTTAGTTTCAACATGTACATCTACATTAGTCATAGGTCATTTATAGTTTGATAATTTCTTTATGTCATTGGAGTAATGGAGATTTTTACCTCAAGAATCATATGATTTCTTTATGTGGTTTACGATATGGGATTTTTCATAGGGGTTTATGATTATGTTTTCCAGTCTTAAGTTATTTTCTAACCTTATTTTTTCAGTTTTAAGTTGTTTTTCTCATAATTTTGGGGTATTTTAGAAGTTTGAAAATGTCATCTTCCATATTTTTATTCTTTTTGTGATCTTATTTGTTTTTAATTTTGTACAAGAATTGCAAATGTTTTGTACAATCAGGTATATCTCTAAAGCATGATTTGTTTGGAACCTAAGGTATATCAGTTGTATGTTTTGTTTTTAGTTGTTCCTATTCAGTAATTTTTGAATAATTTTTTCTTTGTACTTGATTGTTCGCATGTGTGCAATAGCAATTAATAGCATCTATTGTGGCCTAAAAAGTTGGGGGTTCGATTGTGTATGCTCTCGCTACCTGTCATGACGTCTTTATTTTTTTCACACATAACTGATCGGATTTTAGAGTTTAATTGTTTTAAAGATCCTCTTTTGATCTTTAGAGTCCAATATCTTTAGGTATTATTTCTTGGGTTCATCAATATTTTATTTAGAGTTTTTTTCATCCTTGGTTTCCCTTTTCTTGACATACCATCCATTTCCCTCTTCTTTTCAATTATTATCAATTGTTTAAATTTAAGCCTCTATGGAGAATTGCTTTCCCAAGCCTCAAATGGTGGTCCGCCACCCTTGCTCAACTTGCACAATATGTGTTTGATTATATGTTTAATCAACATTTCTTCTAAAGTAACACTTATTTTGAAATTTATGTTACATAACTGATCGCTATTTTTCTTTGTATTGCATTGAGTCAATACCCCAACGATGATCTATTTGGGTATGTTACTTACATGGTTGGTATTGGGTATGTAACTTACATGGGTGTATAGATGGTATTCAAGAATCCAATAATGGAATTGCTTTATTTCAAGTAGTAAGGCTTATGTTAGTAATAGTGGGATAAATGTTCCAACACAATGTGGTAATAGTGTGAATCCAAGATATTTGGGCTTTTTGAAATGGTACATTTAGTTTTTTTGATTCTATTTATTTTCCATGACTCAAAATCGCAGTGGAAAAGGTACTCAGATCAAAATTTGTATGTGTTTAAACGTATTGTCTTTATACTCATATCGTACTTCTTTATGGATTGTGACATTTGAGAAATGAATTAGAATATCAGAATTTCATTGCAATTCCATATCGATTTTTTATTTTTGTGTTTTTTATATTAACATTGATATTAGACCATAATGTATTGTTTCTATGCTAAGATTAGTGATCCCTATTTTGTTCAGCGTTTTGCTCACACGTATTAGTGTCCAGGGATATGATAGCAGGACCAAAAAACTAACCAAAACGTTGTTAGTGTTTTGATTAGTGAACAAAATGTGTTGTTAGTGTTCACGGAGATAACAACGTTTTGTTTTATCCGTAAACATTAAAAACGGGACAAATATTTATAATTTGAGTTTTATTCACGAATATAACGACATTTTGTCCTCAACTAACTTTATTATTGTTTTAATTTTCTGATACGGGTTTGAAATTTTCTTTTATTTTATAATTTTTTGGTAATGCTCCTAATCAGGGGTGTTGGCACAGGGAGAACTTAATGCAACGATTGACTGCATTTGATTAAGTAACATAATATGCCAAATAGCCCATTTTAATTTATGATTTATGATTTTTTTTCTTCCATATATAACTTCCTGTCTAATTGCTCTGCTTTATCATGCTCAATCACGGGTGACCTGTTCTACAGGTTTGTGAGCCCTTTTTTCCCTATATTCTCAATGAATTGATTTATGTATGTGTTCGAGTATGATATTTTGTGACTTAATTAGCACACTGATTCATGAGCTTTTTTCAGCGCAACTTCGTGCGTCATTTGACCTGAAGTTAGTTTCCATGGCCTTTGAACTTGGGCAGGAAAGTTAAGTATGCACCATGCCATCCCTTTATATACTTGATCTGCTTAAACTTAATTTATTCTTGATTTATAGTGGATATATCCAAGTCATGTAAGTTTAACGCTACAAATGATTTGCTTCAACTTCCCTATATCCTTTAAGAGGTTTCTTTGTACATTTTTTATCTTCATTCTTTTAATAGTTAACACCCTTTTGGTATTATTATGAACTTGGATTTTTTGGATCTAAGAAAAATAAAGATATGTTCTAGATATGTTTCCTAAGAGACTGGTAACAATCAGAAGCAATGTTCATGTGCCTTTGTCAAGGTGATGAAGGAAAGTTAGCTCATCTCCCAACTGCCTCTTTGATACGAGGAAACCGATCAGCCCGATGACAATCCTGTAGCCAGTTGAGAAGTTATGCATTTGGTATCCCTTTTGATGACATTCTGAAATCTAGCAATTTAAAATTGGAACTGATGAATATGTATTGCAAAACGTCATTTTTGCATTTCAGGTTGATCAACATGCTGCAGATCACTATTGGGCTCAATTTTGGGGATCCCATTAAGTGCCTAATCAGGTTGATAAATGTGAGCAGGTATTATACACGTTTTTTATATCATTTCTTCTAATTATTTATTTTGCTTAGCTGGCGTATCATTTGTGTAAGAATATCAATGTGAGCAGGTTGATCATTGTTCCCATCGAGGTTGATCAAGTGCCCAGAAAGTATAAATGAATTTGTAAGTGTTGGATTATTGTGGTGGCAGCACTGCTGCTCTCTCTCTTGATCGAGCACAATGATCATTATACATAGTAATTCCTATGGCTACAGATTATGTTCATTAAATGGTCTCTTTCATATTCGTTTCTATATGCTCACTATGAGTTTTTGGTTCGTGTTATGCCCACTTCTACATATGGATTGCATTCACCCACTTTTTTATTTTTCTTATATATTATTTTCCAAAAGTCTTCTACAGACAGTAATTTGTGGTTTAAAAGGAAAATTCTAAAGTGATTGGATTTGTGAAAATTCATGTCTTTTTTTACCGAGTATGAATAGGATCTTGAATTTTTGCTCTCAGATTGTTAATAAAGGGCGTGGAGCATAATTTGGTTTGGTTTCAGATTTTTTTTCTTGCAAATGTGTTTTGATTTCTAATATATCATGTTTTTTATACTGAAGCGTATTTGGGTTTCTCAATTGAGTGGAAATCATTATTGTTTAGGTATATATATACTCATATAAGTTTGAAGCTTGGTGTCCACTCTAATTACGTCAATCTCTGGTGTTGAATATTAAATTGTTTGTTAATCTTTCCTAATTATTTTGTTGCAACTACAATTTCTTTGAAATTTGGTTTATACTTTAAGTGACTCAATGCATGTTTTATTACAAATTAAAAAATGCAAATGTTTATAATTCAGTATACGATTTGCCAGTAGTCAACATTTGTACTTCAATCTCTGGTGTTGAATATTTGACATGAAGATAGGATAAACTACGTTGACTCTCACACTGCTCAGCGATTTTCACTGTACCTGCAGGTGCAAAGTGTGCTTTCGGTGGGTGGATAGACAATAGGTATTGATAGGGAGATAGATCTTAAAAATTTTATGCCATGGAGGATGCTCTGGTCGGTATCCTTCCCACATCTGGTGGGAGATAGCTCCAAGAAATTTGTAACAATCTCAAGAAGATCTCCCTGATTTTTTTTCCTTCTAACATATATAATGTTAGATATGATGCTGCGAGGAAATAAATAGCGATTCATATTTGAACTGTTCATACGAGTCCACAAAACAATCTCACGAAGACCTCTTACTGCTGCTATTGATGCTTGAGGGAGTTGAGGTGCGTAGAGTTTACTTCTTTCTACCCTGAACTAATAATGTTTTCCTTTAGATTGTTATTGATTCCTTTGTCATTTTTTCACAGGTTTTTACCGCACCTCATGTTGTTTTGGAGAAGTTTACATGGATTCTTAAATACAGCAGTTTGACTATTATCTTTTTTTACACATTTTGATTCCTATCTATAGTAAGATTGTGAGTAATGTTTATCTATCGAGCCTCCCGTATCCCATGTACTCAACCCGTATCTTAGTCAGATCATCATATGCAAATGGATCCACCTATAGGAGGTATCTCAAATGTTTTTGTATATTTTTGGATAAATGTCTGAATGGTATACGTTTGGATAAATGTCTGAATGGTATATGTTTGAATTTGTTGGGTTGGGGTTTATAGTAACTTAGTACTCATATTTTTTTCCATTTCCGTGTTGTAAATCTGCCCAAATGTACTCAATGGGAATATGCATCCATGATGTTTTAATGTATATTTGTGTTGATTGAGGTATCATGATATTTTATCCGCACATAATGTGTGTTGATTTACGTATCATGATATTTCGACCGAGAATCGAAATTGCGAAATTGATGTTGTTGAAGGTTCATTTCTCATATAATTTTGTTGTTTTGGTTTTGGAATTTGGTGTTCAAATATTTTGTTTTTCCTTTTATTGGTAATGAAATAATGTCCCTATTGGGGAGCTAGCAAGGGACATGCTTCTATCCGTTGATCTCATTTTCGTCATTTATTTTTTATTTGTATTTTAAATTTATTACATTATTTTTATAAATTCTAATCGGTATATTTTCAAATGCAACAGATCTGTATACCTTTTGATGTATATCATGACTGGCTCCGTGTCATGATTTTGTTCAATCTTTCTATGATGTTGGTATTCTCATGGAACCACAAATCTGATATTTGGTAGAAACACAGCTGTAACATAAAAAATGTGGAAACATTATCTGGTGGTGATGTATTTCAATGATGATCAGGTTGTATACTGAATCAAGCTTCAAATTATGATCAGGTTTGGTGGTGATACTGAGTCAGGGTTATGATCAAATTATGATAAGGTATAATCGTGTATACTAAATAAAGGTTTTATGGGCAGCACATGAAAAAAGAAGTTTGTATACTGAATCAAGCTTCAAATTATGATCAAATTTGGTGGTGATGTATATTTCATATTGAAATCTATGAATTGATGTTAATTTGTCTTCTTTATTCACTATTATACAAAGAAATTTATGAAATTCAAACGTACCATTTGATGGATATAGACAATTTCTGTTTCACTAACTCTCCTCTTTGATGAAACCCACCGAGATATTTTGCAACATACCAAGGTATCATCACAGTCTGAAAAATAGTTATTGTAGTACAAAAATCAAATTTCAACTGTTTTTTGATGTTATTTAGCCAAAATGTGAATGAGTAATATATGCTAACATGTTTTGAGTGTGTAAGCGCAACATATCAAGGTATCATCACAGTCTGGAAAATAATTATTGTAGTACAAAAATCAAATTTCAACTGTTTTTTTATGTTATTTAGCTAAAATGTGAATGAGTAATATATGCTAACATGTTTTGAGTGTGTAAGCGCAGATGGAAAGCTGGTAATGTTTAGATCATCAAAGATGAAAACTCTAAAATCTAACATGTTCTTGATGAAGACAATGAAATTGAGCAATAAGGACATCGTTTGCTGTGAAGAGACTGAATAGAGGGAGTGCAGAGCAGGATCGAGGTTTCGAGAGAGAGTTGGGGGCAATGGCAGATAAATGTTGTAGAGAGTCTGGGCCGCAATGGAGTCGATGGAGGCAATGGTTTCCATCAGTTATAGATATATAACTGATGGAAGGACCCTCATTTCGATTTCCAGGTATATACCTTTGTTGAGCTGCTTCCCCCCTCCTTAACCATCAATCTAGATCAGGTGATATTGCAGAAGTTGCGTGTTTTACTGTCTTCATGTTTAATTTATCTTTCTAAATTCCTGCGGTGTCCTCATTTGTTACTGTATGAATTAATCTTTTGTTCTCCAAACAGGGGAAAAACAACACAGCATGCATTGAACACGAAGCGAGCACCTCAAAAATTAGTGAAGATCATCTATTCTACTTCAAGCAGAGAGGAATTGTCTACGAGAAAGCCATGGCAGCCATCATTTCTAGGTTCTGTAGAGATGTTAGATTTGGATATTAGGTTGAAATCTCAGTTTCATTTCCATGAAGATCTTTTTTTTTTAACAGTAATTTTCGAGGTTCACGATCTCTTTTTTTTGCAGGTTTCGGACTGTGTGAACTCAGATAATAAGAAGTGTGGGCCTCACATGAGGTTGAAAGAAGTGTATGATCTGGGGGTGGAGGATCCGACCTTTATGTGGGCTTCACGAGGCTCATCACATGGACACAGTAGAGTGGGTTAATCAATGGCCTGAAAATCTTTCGGAGTTAAGGTTCGTATCTCACTTTTGTCGATTATATTCACTCATTCAATTAATTACATCTCTACTTAAACATTTATAGGAACCCAATTGACGAATTTTTTTTAATGTACTTAATAATTTTTTTATTGTAAAGTGAAAGAGTGACGGAGATTGTATTCGGGTGAAACCCACTCCTAATACTTATATTATTAATGTTGGCGACATTATTCAGGTACCCTTTTCAACTTTGAATTTATTATGCTTTTATGATAATACAAATAGCAACAACCATCTTCTTAGTAGATGAAACACTAAATCTTACCAACTTAATATGTATGATGCTTATTATATGATTGTCCAATTTTACTATATGCAGGTGTGGGGCAATGATAAGTACGAGAGTGCAGAGTACCGGGTGATGGTGAACTCTGAGAGGGAAAGGTTTTTTATTTCATTCTTTTTTGTATGTACGAACCGGGCTAGTTCTAAACCTGGATACAGACTCAGATCCCATATCTTGAAGCATGGGTATGGTGAACTCTGGAGGAACGTATAATTGTTTATGTTTTTCAATTCTTAGCTGCTGTTATGAACAAATACGTATAGTTGTACGACATGTATAATATGTGGTATTCATGTAAGTAATTGAGCAAACATTCTTTACTACACGTTTGGTTCGGGTAGAACCCGATTGGGGTTGGTGCTTAATTTTCTATAACTTATTTTATTTAATGGTGGGGTTGGTGTTTTGCTTTTCGTCATTTACTTTTCTGTACGACCCTGTTATTGTATTTTATTCTAAGGATCAACTAATTTAGTTGGCTTGAAGGGAAGTTAAATTGGTTTGTATTTATTTGATTTGTATACATTAACAGGGTGGATACTCCGATATACCAAGGAAATTTTCCCCAAAATTTTTAAAAATATTTACACTTGCGCGTCGTAAACAATATTTTTGTATTATAAGTGATGTTACATAATGGTGGGTTTTGTGTCATTTTTTTAAATTACACTTTGTTTTGTTTGGGGATGGATTTTTTTTCCGTTTTGCAATTACATATTCAGGAAATTTTTGCCATTTTGTGATTACGTTCTTCGAAAATTTTTGCTATGCCTTCAGGCACGGGCATACACTAGTATATATATATATATATATATATATATATATATATATATATATATATATATATATATATATATATATATAGACCCAGGCTCAGGTGCGGACTTCCCGTGCGGACTTTGTCTTTATCCCGAAAGTGGTCCCCTCATGGTCCCAAAGACTTTTGTTATTTACTATATATGGTCCCCCTCTTGTCTTATACTAAAACCTTAGTTTAAGACTATATATTTAGAAGATTTATAATATAAACCCAAAATTGGTATCAAGACTTTAAAGATTTTAGAATCTCACCAAATTCCGACCAAAACCCCAATTTTGGTATCAGAGCCATAAGACGTTCCTTTTAGATATATGGTAAAAAGACTTTAATGCCCTTGGGATTTATCCCTCGCATTTACCAAGATATTTTTGGATCCAACCCAGAATACCAACCTATACCCATAACTGATTTAGACTCAGAAGGTTGTTTAACCACACACATAGACGGTTGTTCACATATTAAACACATCCCAGCCAAACACGCAGACAGTAGACAAGTTACTGCTAGTGCTATTAATAGCATAATAGACCAAAATAAGTGTATACTGCTTATATTAAGACAATTAATAAAAGACACTCACACCTTAGAAACAGAGATAAAAAATATCTTTAAAAGATTATTAGACATAGATAATCAAATCCCAATAGACTTAGTACACGTATTGCAAGAAATAAATATTAAGACTAGTCATATAGAAGTCCTTAACAAAGACATTTTTGAAATTAAGACTTTAATTAAAAATCAAGATAGTGAGTTAATTAAACTTACTAAAGAACAAGCTAAACTTATCCCTAGACTTGATAGTTATCTTCCTAATGGAGATAGTTAGATCAGACTGGAATGAGGTATCAAAAGACCTCTCCATTTAGACCTTATCAGAATTTTATCAAAGAATTTTAGAAAAGATAAATGATGATAGATTTTATTACAAGATAAATGAAAATGAGATTGCCAACGCAGCCAAGGCAACTAGACTTATATTAGAAAGATTAAATTTAATATCTACATCTATAGCAGCTACCCAAGACTATAATATTAGCTTTGTTATAGACTTGCATTTAGACTTAAAAGCTAAGACAGAAGGATTAACTACCTTCTACACAGACTTTGTTAAATTCCAACAGAATTTAGCAAATTACCTTAATAATATGGAAAGACATAATCTATCTAAGATGGATAGTATTATTAATGAACTTAGACTAGAAATGGCCCAAGTAGAAGAAAAATACGGTGAAATTATAAACGGAATTAAGGCCGTATATAATAAACCTTCCCAAGCAGAAATAGACTCTCCTTTTATTCTAATTAGGTTAGATAAAATTGAAAAGACTGTAGAAGCCATAGAAGTTAGAACTATGCAACAATTAGAAAAAGATAATGAAGTAAAAGAATATATTACTAACATTGGTAAAACCATTGTTAATTCTCTAGCTAGACATAGTGAAGAAACTTATGAAAAGACCAGAAAAGAGAATAAGAATTTTAAAGAAGAAATCCTTAATCAGATAAAAAGACAAAAAGATTATTTAGACTTTTTAGAAAAAATTGAAAAAAGACTTGAGCAAAAACAGGTAACCACCTGTAAGTTTAAAGAATCCCCTTCCATAGAAACTAGAGAAAGGAATACAATAGGTAGACGAGTCATAAATGATGGATTAGATAAGACTAGTAAAATAGTTAGCTCTATCCCTAATATTGGACAGAGTAACCATATGATCCAAAGACTTAAAGACTCATCCTCCAATGTTAGGACATGGTGGAAAGAAAGGAATTTCACCAATTCCCTCCAATGGAAAGAGTGGGGTGAAGTTGACTGGAAGATTGTTGAAGACTCCATTCATAATGGACAACTTCCAGCCGTTAGATATATAGACTTGTTTAAAGAAGGTGCCACTCCTAAGACTCCCAATTATAACATGACCTACCATTGTAGAAATCATGTGTTAGACAAATCCTATAGTGAGCTCCAAGTATTTGACTCAGAATGGCTTAGATCTAGAGGAACTGACAGGAAGTTCCAATTCCTAACCTTTGGACTCTTTCAAGCAAGAATCCAAGGATTACATAGACCCCAGAATAATATCAACATACTATTTTGTTTAGTAGACAAAAGATGGAAAGACTTTGAGAAAAGTCTTATTGGGATAGCCCAATTAGAAATGTCAGACAACATAGGGTACTTTAATGTCATTCCGGCATTTACAGTAACCGTAGATACAACCAAACATTTTAAGTTAATCTTATATGCTAGTGGCTATGAAGACTATATAATCCCAGATGCTAATATAAACATAGAATTTCAAAGCTATGTGAAGTTCTCCCAATTTCCTTATGAAGGAATGCAATCGGGAATTCCTAGCGGTAGACTTAATGAAGAAATCTTAGTTAGAAACAATGTTTCAGACTATAATCATACTTACAGTATTAGGAATACTGGACCTATGAAAGAGAAAGCTAAGACCCTCTAGCAATTGCCAGAATTTCAAGAAACTAAGACTATACAAAATAAACCATTGTTTATTAATCAAGACGACGTCACTGGAAATGTTACCATCCAGTTTGGTCCCCCTAAGATTGTCAATAAGAATATCCAGACCGAAGAAATTAGATTTAGGAATATGGGAGAAGCCATAATCAATGATCCTTCAGAAGGAGAATGTAGTAATAAGACTAGTGCTAGTTTACTTAGACAAGCTCCGACAATTAGACCTAGAAGATCATTTGAACAAAAAGACTTAGTTAAAGAAAAAGCTAGGATCCAAAACTTTGGACAAGAACCCTCAGAATTGGATATGAAGACATTTAAAGATAACCTTAAGAAAAGTCATTCTGTTAGAGAAAGATCTAATATGATAGCTCAAGACCGCATATTAAAATTAAAAGAATCTAAGAATACTAAAGAACTTCTTAGAAACTTAAGACTAATAGAAGAAGGAGAACAAAGACTAATGCCAGCTACACAAGTAGAGCCTAGCAACAAGAGATAGGAAGTAGTAGTAGGCTAGAAGATGCTCCTAGACTTTTTAGTAAACCAGTAGGAATAAATATTCCTATATACTCTAACACCATAGTTAAGACTAAACCTGATTATATAAAAGACTTCCCAACTAGTGACAAGAGTTTCACTCCTGTTAAAACTATGGCAAGCCAAGCCATAAATCCAGTAGGTATATACCTCAACCTAGACAATGTGAAAGATAGGAAGAAAGCCTTAGACGAATGGCGTAATCAGATGAACATGTGTTTTGCATCTAATGAACAATGGGATGCAAGTTCATGTAAACAATACGCTGAGCAATCCATTAGAGGTATTGCAAAAGACTACTTAGATAGTTTAAGAAAGGCTACATATGAAGACTCCTTAGCTAAGATTGAGAAGATAAAGGAAAACCTAGAAGAAAGATCAATTGAAGAATATATTCAATTGTTCACTTCAGAATTCATTGGAGCTGGACACTTAGCTCAGATCAATGAACAAGACCTAGCAAAAACTAAGTTAGCCCTCCTCAGCATTTGCAAGTTATATAAGATAAATGAATATAGCAATAATTATGAACGGCTATATTACCAAATTAAAGAATTTGGAGAGACCTTAAAAGACGAATACTTTAGAAAGATACCAGCCATAGGACAAATCCTAATTAATGAATATAGGAATTGGCCAGGAGTATCTGGAGTTAAGAATAACTCCCTTGGTGAAAGAATCAATTTCACCAAAGACTATATCATATCTAAGAGACGTGATATAACTCAAGGAAAATTGATAGAAGAGACTTTCAAGCAGATCCCTCCAATCAAAGACGAAAGAGACATCGCTCCAATCCAATGGGGATGTGGAAGTGAATCTAAGAAATTCAAGAAGAAAGTAGAATGGAAACATAGGAAGTTTAAGACTAGACCTTTAGGATTTCCAAAGAAGTATAAATTTAGACAATCTACTACCTTTAGGGAAAAGAATCCTAAGACTAAGAAAAATTGATTTAACCAAAGAAGATACTTTAAGAAGAATACTAGTAAGTATAAGAAGGTTCCTAATTATAGGAAAGAAAAAGACGTAGCTCAATCTAAGACTGCCACCAAAGAATGTTGGACTTGCGGCCAAGAAGGACACTTTGCTAAAGACTGCCCTAATAAGAAAGATAAAGAAAGTATTAAAATCATTAATACAATATTAGACTATGCAGATCAAGAAGAATTAGATATCCTATATGCTATAGAAATATCAGACATAGAAGATGATGATAGCACTAGTATCTATAGTATTTACACAGATAGTGATTCAGAAGACTATAGTGATAATGATGAGTATGAAGACTCTCAGGATACCCTAGACTTATACATAATGCAGAATAATCAAGAAGATCCAGATGATGAATATATAGATTTTGAAGACGCTTGGTATAAGTGTATTTTAAGCCCCTTTTTGAAGAAAAGATGGACTGTTAGTAATCCTGAATTACTAACCTATATTCCTAGATGTTACTTTGATGAAAGACATTATTGCACATTTGAAATGAAATGTAGCAAAAAAGACTTTAGATGTGTAGAATGCTTTGAGATTATACAAACAAAATTGTTTCTAGTTTGTATTATTTGTCAACTACACTACCATGAAGACTGTTGGAGAACTAGATTTAGAGCAATTTATACTAGCCAGTATGACGCTCAAATAGACTTAGATATTAAAACCTATTATCAAGACATTGATAGGAATATTGCCAAAAGATTGCAAGAAAATGAAGACTTCAAAGGAAAAGGAATTTCCTATGATTTAGACAAATACCATTCTGATAGTAGTTCAGAAGACCAAATACCCTTAGATTTTATAGATAAACCTCAGAAAGGAATATCTAATTTAGAAAAGAATAATTTAGGCATTTCTACTAAACCATATGCTTGTTTTGTAGAATTGTTTGTTCAACATAAAGACTATCCTAAAAGACTTTCAGCCTTTATAGATACAGGGTGCTCTCAGAGTATTTGTAAGGCTAATGCCTTCCCTGAAGACTACTTTTTAGAAAGTACTCAAGAAATCTATGGTAAAGTAGCTAATGGAGATCCATTTACCTTATATTTCCAGACTATTCCTATTTACTTTAAATTAGGAAATCAGACCAACAAAACCGTTAATCATCGGTTTTGGATAATGGATCCTCGTCCTAGTTTCACAGGAAACATTATTTTTGGACAAGACTTTATTAGTAAATATCATCCTTATACTCAGTATAACGATAAGATATTAATTAGCTACCAAGAGGAATTTAATATTAAAGCTCCTCTAATAGATCATAAGACTGCCTTTGACCTTATGCAGGCCAAGCCCAATTATAGACCCATCAAACATCAGAGTTCTTCAGCTGAGCATGGTGGACCTAGACCTACAACCCAACAAGAAGCCTTAGAAATAACTAAACCCTTACAAAAAGAGTGTAAGTGTCCAGACCAAAGGTGTTATAAGAAAATAGCACTAATACAACAAGACATTTTAGATCATGCCCAACATACCTTATTACAGGTTCAAGCCTTATCCAAACAGAAGAAAATGGATATAGAAGTAGAAAAAGAAAAGATTAGGCAACTAGCTGAGCCTACTTTAGGAGAAAATCCCATTGCTAAGTGGGATAAAGACCAAAGCTATTGTGAAATCATCCCTATTAACCCAGACGCCACTATCAATGGTGGAACCTATAAGAAAGGATACTCACAAGAAGATAGGGAAGAATTCAAGAAAGACATAGATGAAATGCTTAAGTTAGGCATTATTAGAGAAAGTAAAAGTAGACATAATAGTTTAGCCTTCTATGTTCAAAATGAATCAGAACGTAAAAGAGGAAAAAGACGCATGGTTATAGACTATAGACAATTAAATAAAAATTGTGAATTTGATTCTTATAAGATACCAGACAAGAATAATTTGATTAATTTAATAGAAAACAGAATTATATTCAGTAAGTTTGATTGCAAATCAGGCTTCTGCCAAATTAAGATGCATCCAGACAGTATTACTTGGACAGCCTTTAGTGTGCCCCAAGGAAAATACGAATGGCTAGTCATGCCATTTGGATACTTGAATGCTCCTCAAGTTTTCCAAAGAAGAATGGATAATATATTTAGACCTTATTCAGAATTTTGTCTTGTTTACATAGATGATATTCTTGTAGCTAGTAAGACTGAGATAGAGCATGTAGACCATCATAAAAAGATTATTCTAGAATTAGACAAACATGGTATTGTTATTTCCGAAAGGAAAATGCAATTATTTCAGACTGAGATAGACTTTGTGGGAATGCATATTAATAAAGGAAAATTATCCTTAGCAGAACACATAACCAAAAAGATTCTTGAGTTCCCAGACCAACTCAAAGATAGAAAACAATTACAATCATTTTTAGGATTGCTTAATTGTGCTGCAGACTTTATTAAAGACCTTGCTTCAAAAAGACAAAGCTTAACATCCAAATTAAAAGGAACAAACAAAACTAATCCCTTTTATTGGACTGAAGACGATTTTAAAGTAATAAGACAAATTAAAGATGCAGTAAAAAACATTCCTTTACTTGAATTGCCTAATGCAGAAGATCAGTTTATAGTAGAAACAGATGCCTCTGATAAGCAATGGGGAGCAGTATACTTTGCCATTGATCATCAGACAAAAAAGAAGAAACTGTGTAGTCATAGTTCTGGAACTTTCACAGACCCAGAAACAAGATACACTGCCCATGAAAAAGAAGTTTTAGCGATAGTAAGGGCAATAGAAAAATATATGTTGTTTTTTAGACCTAAACATTTTACTGTTTATACAGACTCTTCTTATGCAGTAAAATTCAGAGACTTAGATTTATCCAAATCAAGAACTAATAGACTCATTAGATGGCAGCAATTGCTTAATGGTTATGACTTCTCTGTCATTCATATTAAGGGAAGTAAAAATACCATTCCAGACATTATATCAAGAGAGCCAATGTTTGCTAACACTAATATAATTTCATGTTTTATGTTGCAAACAGAAGACATGAGTTCCTCTTGAGCAAATAGACTGAACAAAGAAGACGTTGCAGACTATCTTAGACGCGTAAGACCAAATGCTGGTGTAACGCAAAGACAGACTCATATTCAAGACTCTCAAGAAAGACCAATCTTAGAAAACTTCGATGATATCTTAGTTCCTCCTGGAAAATCTAGACCAGAGATTATTTCTCAAAATAGACTCATTGGGAAGATGTATTTCCCCCAATATAGACCCGATCAAAGATACCCAGACTTGATCAAATTCATACGAGAATTCTCAGAAGACGAAAATACCCTTGTAGATGCCATATGGTGGAACGTGAAGAATAGACTTTGGATTGAGTTCAAACAAAATTTGGTAGCTATTGCCAGATTTATGAGGACCCAAAGACTCGCAGTTACCCAGCTCAGTGGTAATACTGTGCCTAGACCACAGATTCAGACTTATGCTCAGACTCTTGGAGAATCCTCCAAAACTAGACCTACTGACTTCTGTTATCAGAAAAAGACATTTAAGACAAAGATTGTTATACCATTTGATCATAATAATCTCCCATTAACTGAAGACTTAAAAAAAGAATCTAATAACATTATTGATCATTTTAATATGTTATTATCAGGAATAAATGGAGATGCCTTAATAATTAAAGGTTTCCTCAAAGACGTTCCAAAAATATATCTTTTTGGAAAATCAAAAATGGCACATATAACTCTTGCAGACCACGGGTTCATTGGACTCGTCCAGATAAAAGACATTGAAGACTCGGTTGTTCTTGGAAAAATAGTCCATGCATATATCAAGAAGGTTGAAGACTTCCTTCCTCTATTTGCTAGAATCTATCATATTGCTCCAAGTTCCTGTAGGGGAATGAGAGTCGAAGGATTTAGACTTGTTAGATTTTCCAGTAACATATTTGAAGACGTAGAGATTTTATCTGAAGACGAAACTAAAGAATTAATTATTAATAAATCCAAGCTCCAGATTGCTCAAGCCTTGGAGACCATAGAAATTATGGAGTTATTAACAGGAGAAGACAGGTGGTACACTGCCTACCACAAAGAAGACCTAATAATCCAAGCAGATGAGCCATTCAATGGAAGGCTCAAGAAAGAATCCAAGGAAATGGTAGAGATAGCTTTTCCAGCCAGCCTTAAAACCGTAGGTCTCATTGATGAATTTTTCAGCAATACCCTACTCAGCAAAGATAAGGAAGAAGAAGACACAAACAAGATGAAGATGGGACCTTTGTTAAAGGAGGAATTATTAGAGATTGAGGATGCTCTGCATTAAATCCTTTCATTATTTCAAAGAGACATCGATAAAGACAGACCGGTCCCATACGGACCCAGATATCTGTTTTTTAGATAAAGGAGACGAAGAGTGGAGTAAGAGTCAAGACTGATTGCAAGACGCCAAATCTGCTTTTGGTAAAGCAGAAAAATAAAAGATTCGAAGACTATAGACCTTTAATAATTATGTTTCAAAACCGGATCTCTTTTATTTTCCGGTTACCAGTCATTGTAAGTTCCCTTGATCTATAAAAGGGAGTAGTAGGAGTTGTAGAGAGAGCAGGAGTAGTGAGAGAGAGAGATTGTTAGACTTTCAGAGAAAGTATGCTTGTAGAGAGTAATATGTATATGAGTGAGTAAACCTCTCATAGTTAGGGGAGAGGGGAGAGTTGTATTTACTTATGAAATGCAATAAAAGTATTTTCTTTTCCAGAAATCTCTTATGCTAAGTTGTTATTATTTTCCAAATTGTCTCCAACTTTCTGTTCATAGAGGACTATTGTGTTGAACCTCTGGTGTAGCACACAAGGTGTTATACTGGTGAACCGCCGTCAGGTGCCGATTAGCCGTGAGCCGTTAGCCAGGGTGGGCGTTAGGCGTGAAGGCGTACAGGCAGGAAACGGGTCAACCGCTAAAATAGTGGATTGAGGTGCAACACATAAAGAGAGAGTTGTAGGAGGCCGAGATCGGAGAAAAATAGTGACAAAGCTGAAGAGTCAAAGGGAAGAAGATAAAGATACTGCAGACCAGAAGGAAGGTATAACTCGAACCAAACCCTTAACTATCTTTACATATTATTGTTTTAAGAAGAATCTTATATGAGCTTACAAATCACTAAAGACTTTTTAGAATTTGTTAATCAAACAAGTTTAGACTTAACTAGAGAAATTCAGGATTGGACTCTTACAGACACTAAAGATAAAGAACTTATAGAATCTGCTTTAGTATATGCAGGTGGTACTTTTAAATACATAGACCAGATCATCGAGTGGTTAGGAAGAGAAGTACCTAGAATAGAAATAATTAGAACAGGGATCCGAGATCTCTTTAGACAAAAACTAAGAACTGAAGATTTTGCAGAAGAACTATCAAGACCTGAAAAATATCAAGAATACACTAGGATACTTGAAGACAGTATAGACGTATTAAAATTTGTTAGACGTAAAAGGTTAGCTGAAACAAAGACTACTTTAATTAGAGTCAGAGGAATCCGTCCTCTCCTTAAAAACGTAAAGACAGCTGCCCCGAGAACATCACGTAGATTTTTGTCATCTTATGGTGATAATAATTTAGACGAATTTATAGATAACGATAAAATTAATATTATTAATAAAATATATAAAGAAACTAGACAGATAAATCCACGATACCGTATAAGGTATTTAAGACTAGAATATTTTCCATCAAGACCTATTTCAATTTCTAGACTCCCTGAAGAAACCGTTTATATAGATAATCCTCGCTATTCATAATTCCAATACGATAGTGACGGTAGAAGCTTAAGAAGTAGCAGCAGCCTTGAAACTTCTACACTTAGACTTCCAGATTAATTAGGCTTTAAAATAAGCTTAAAAGACCTTAGAAATCATTGGGGTAAGAATTAATATTCCCCAAAACTTAGAAAAAGTTAAAAGACATCACGGTCCCAAAAGGTGGTCCTAAAAAGACAAAACGGTCCCTAGATAATTCTTGGACGGTAGCGGTCCGTAAACTTGGTCCGTATACGATCCAACCTCTCTCTCTCTCTCTCTCTCTATATATATATATATATATATATAGGGAGAGGTTCTCTAGTGGACCAAAAGAATGGACTTTTTAATGGACCTTAACAAAAAACACATAATAACACATTAATTTTAATTCCTCTAGTGTAATTGATCCGCGCCAGCGGCACTCGAGACCCCACCACCCCCCACCCACCCAACCACCACCATCACCATAGCAGCTCCTATGGCAACCCTTACGACAGCAGGGCTGCCATGGGGGGTGGGGGGCGGTTGGGGGTCGATCGACACGCGTGTTTGGTGCCGCTGGCACGGACTAATTACACTAGATGAATTAAAATTAATGTGTTATTATGTATTTTTTGTTAAGGCCCATTAAAAAGTTCATTCTTTTGATCGGACCACTAGAGATCCTCTTCATATATATATATATATATTTTGAGGAATGTTTAGGGTTTTTATTTTTAACAGCCGCTCACTCCTCTCTCTCTCTCTCTCTACTTCCCTCCTCACGTTCACTCCTCTCTCTCTCTACTGCTCTGACAACTGTTACCGCTCAGTGTCATCACTGCCCCAGTTATTTACAGTCGTTGCTCCGGCAACTGTCACCGTCGTAAGTTCCTCTTTCTTAGTCGACAATTTTTTTTTTCATCTTTTCTAGTCGGCAAATGTAAGATCATGGCCGGCTCTGGCCATGTGCCAAATGGGCAATGGCACATGACCCATTTTAGAGTATGCACTTATACATATATATTATAGGGATCCAAAAATATTTTATGTATATTAAAATGTCAATTTTTAAAATAAGTTTAATTTTTTAGGGGCCCATTTTTTTAACTATTTAAAAACAATGTGTACAAAAAATGATTTAACAATCTGTACAAAAAATGATTTAACTATCCAAAAATCTCACCCAACTAAAATAGGCCCCTAAAAAACAAGTTTAATTTGTTAGGGGCCCATTTTAGGTATTTAATATTTTTGTACAATATTTTTTTAGAATGACCCTAAATTAATTTTCGCACAGGACATTCCAAATCATAGGACCGGCCTTGTGTAAGATAGTATAAAACCGTGTATAAATGCATATTGATCTTGAAATCCATACACAAGAAATGAAATCGTATATATATAACTCCATATAGATCTTGTATATATATTGTGCCCTGCTTTCAATGAATGTAGTGTGTATCATTTACAAACTTGTTTATAGATCTTGTACAGATTTGTTTGTTTATGAACTGTAGATATATAACTCCATATAGATCTTATACAAATTTGTTTATATATATATATATATATATATATATATATATATAACCAAGCCTCTTGGTCCAGTGGTATAAGGCTGCCACTGGAACACTGTTTGGGGATGGATTGGGTTTGGTCCCCAGTTCGATCTTGGCAGCGTCAAAATAATGTTTGGTCAGCGGAAGCCAAGAACCGCGAGCGAGGATTAGGTAAGCTGGCCCGGACACCTCGTGGTATGAAAAATACCTTACCAAAAAAAAAAATATATATATATATATATACAATCCTGCTCTTGTGCGGACTAGTCCGTATTTTAAGAATGCGGACCGAACATGTGTCACCTGGCGGTGAGCCCAGAAAAGAGAGAGAGTGTACCTATAATTTAGGCAATAATTTCTAAGGGCATCGTTAGGTGACACATGTCCGGTCCGCATTCTTAAAATGCGGACTAGTCTGCACAAGAGCATTATTATTATATATATATATATATATATATATATATATATATATAGAGAGAGAGAGAGAGAGAGAGAGAGGGGTATGATAATTTGAGGTCCCTGAAGGAGGTTCATTTTTTTGAACTATTTTAAAAATATTGATCAAACTTTCTCAGTTTCTAACGATTTAAAAATAACTTAAAAACTAACACATTTTAATCAATTTTTTTAAAATCATAAAAAAATTCATTTTGATTTGATTATTTTTTTATGATTATAGTGAAATGTTTAAAAATCATAAATAGAAATCAAATCAATTTTTTTTTTTGTTATTTTAAAAAAATGGACCCTATTCGGGGTAAATGGGATCGGGGCAGATTTGGACAAACCCGTCCCATTGGCATCCCTATCGATGATAATCTCTCGTTTCTTTATTTTTTAATATACTAACATAAATTTTCTTATTATTTAGAAAGTTCTTACCGTACATGTAGTAAATATTCGTTAATTATTTTCAAATAAGACTTATTGGATAAAAAATATTTTTATGAGATCAGTTGAAGAATTTTTTTTTGTAAAACTGATTTGATTATATACATATTTTTCAAGATTAATTGGTAAGAATAATACTATGTATACCATCAAATTAGACCCCATAAATTAACTGTAATACATTAATTGTTGTGTTTAAATAGTATGAAATTCAATTAAAACAACAACTCTGTATCAATGACACATCTTTAATTTGACAATATAGCTAGTATAGGTGTTGAGATAAAACATTTAGCTATGAGGAGGAAAGAGAATGTAATTGATGTTCGGTGAGAATTCAAAGAATAGAGAGGGGTGGTAATTAAGTGCTATTACTTTTGAGTTTTAGTTATTTTATGTTTTTAACTGTTTTTATATGAATAATGTATTGAGTCAAAAACAAATTCTTCAAATTCTTTATCAAATAGCATTAAGTGTTGTACACAACGCTTAATGCCTTTTAGGAAAGGATGTGAGGAATTTTTTCTGAAATCAAAGCAGTACCCCTTTTACGTTTAAGAAAATATCTATTTTTGTTTTAAAAAAATGTGTGTTACTTACAAAAAATTATTTTTATAAAAATAAAAACAACAGGTTATTTTTAACAGTTTTTAATAACTAAAAAATTATATTATTTATGAAAAAAAGTTATTTAACATTTTTTTATAAATAAAAACTGTCGGATATTTTACTTTAGTTAATAAACCCAAATTACATTAAACACAATACAATTTTTTATGGGTTATTTGCGTTTTGGGCAGGGGTGTGAAAAAAAAATCTACCTACCCGAAAATCGAACCAAACCAAACCGGCCCGAACCGGAACCGACGGTTTTTTTTAGCCCGGTTCGGTCTCCGATTTACGGATATAAAAAACCGACCATGTCGGTTCGATTGACGGTTTAGACATGGGAAAAAACGATTCAAACAGAACCGACCCGAAACCAATATTTATATTAAAAAAACCCTAAATAACTTATTTTTTTATATCCAAAAATCATTAACCACCTTCAAAAATCGACCCAAACCGAAAATCGACCTTAAAAAAAATCGTCCAAAACAAAAAACAATCGAAAATCAACCTGAAATCGAACCGACCCGTTTTTTCATAGCCGGTTCGGTCTCGGTCTGACTTTTTCCAAAATCGAACCGATCAATTCGGTTTAAATTACGGTCCAAAACCGACCGAATCGACCCGTGAACACCACTAGTTGTGGGTGTCATTTTTTAACAAAACAATAAAAAAATAATCTGGAAAAACTATTAAAAGACTTTACAAACTCTACAGTTAAAAAAAAAGAAAATCAATGTAAAAAATCTATACAAAATTGTACAAATTTTTTTCAAACATTATTTTAATAAAATCATTGTTTTAGCAAAACATTGTTTTAAGAGGAACACTAGAGCGACTCTCTAATGGGACTCAAAAATCGGACTTCCTGATGTGGCACAACAAAATGACAAAACAGATTAGTCCAGCTGGAATTTAAGAGTGGCAAAACAAGTCTCACCAAACACACCATATATTAAACCAAAGTATAGAAGTAAAAAGCAGCTACACGCTTAAACCATTTATCATTTGTGAACCAAACAGCTTGTAGAATATTTGTGAACCAAAGGCCTGTATATATGGTCCGACCAACAGCTTACATATATGGTCAGGCCAATTTGTGAACCAAGAGCTTGTAAAAATTATATGTGTACTACTAAACCAAACAGCACTAAAAGTTTAAACCTTTTACTGCCAACAACTAAAAAACAGTAGCAATTCAGTGCATAAAAAACAGATTCAAACCCAAATAAATTTAAAAAAAAAGTCATGCTTAAAGAGTAGCAAACCAGTCCATATAATTTAACACAGCAAAACACCAACATTTTCAGTTCATAAAATTTAGTATATTTAATACATCAAAATAAACATAAATAATTAACCCACAGTTAATACATTAAAATAAACTAAAACAGAACATAAATTTCAGTCGTCACTCAACCTTCTTGATTGCATGTACTCGTTGGAAAATTGTTGCATAATGTCCTGACCGAATGTTCCATCGTTAATCTTATGCCACATTGGGTTATTATAGTCTTGCATTTGATGAGAGAAATTTGGAAATCCCTGAGGAAAGCCCGTTGAATTCTGAAATCCATGAGGGAAGCTTTCTAATGTTGGTGCATTATGCAATTCCTACATTTAAAGAAAATTATATGTGAGTATCATTTAATTGAATATATAAATGGAAAAAGCATGTCATTTACTACCTTTTGAACCCAATTCATGTCATAAGCAGGTGTATTTATGCTTGGATAACTCCCAGATGTAAAAGCCCTTTTTGGTTCCTAAAGGTGGCAAAAATGAGATAAGTGTTTAGTACTCAAAATGTGTGGTTAAAAAATTATTTCTGAACAAATATAACAACATATGATTAGTTACCTTATTTATATCTTCTTGTGCATTTTTGCCATTCCCTTTTTTTGTCCTCTTTCTCTTCCGAACAACTTGCTCTAACACAGATTGTTTCCTCTTGAAACGTGGTCGACCCTTGGAATGGACGACTATTGGACTTCGAACAATGTCATTTTCTCCTGTCATTTTCTCCTGTGTATGGACTTGACTGATTTCCGGTGCACTTGGGTGACTACTTCCGCAAGCTACTTCAATTTTCTTCAAATCGTTAATAAGCCGCTTTGTCCATTTCATAACAATTTTTGTTTTGTCTTCATTGTCCGTCGCTAAGTCAGCGGCTTTATAAAATTCATTGCACATTTTATCGAAACGCTCATTCTCGGGATTCAAAGTCCAATCCGAGTACACAATTTTAACCTTAGTGTGGGATCTCTTCACATCTTTCCTCCAACGTCGAAGGATATATTTTTCGGGGATAATGTGAATGCTTTTGTTAATGAAAACAGCAATAGCGTGCCTACAAATTATTCCTCTAAATTCAAACAACCGACAAGTACACTGAATATCACGATCAAACTCATTGAAAAAAATAGTAAAAGTGGTCCGTCGGCCCGCCCCCCCAACCATGTCCTCTAAAACGCTAAACATGTGGCAACCACGATCCTCTCTAATTGAAGACACGTTACAATAAATCTTTCATGTAATTTCCTGTTGAACCTCCTTAAACTTGGCAGTAGTGTAAGCATCTTGGAATTGTTTCTCCATCTTATAATGAGTGACACACGGGATCCTAGAGTTAAATGAATTAAAATCTTCTTAATTTTCTTTTTGCACCTTACTTCTCAATGCGTTCTCATATTGTTCCACAAATTGTTTTAGAGTAGTTCTTGAGTTGACATACCCATCAAAAAATGCATTCATGCTCTCGCTTCTTTGAGTCGACGACATTCCCGCCCAAAAAATATCTTTAACAAATGCCGGAACCCAATGCCTCATTTCATTGTACAACCCATTCAACCAATCATTATTTTGAAGGTTGAATTTATTAACAAACTTATTCCAACTTTCTTCAAACTCTTCAATATTTAATGAATCGTAAACTGAATGTTGCATTGCATACTTCACTGATTCATAATGTCCATGAGCCCATAGTTTCTCCGGTAATTTTTTCATAATATGCCATATACACCATCTATGACGTGTATTGGGAAATATAATTTCAATAGCTTTTTTCATGGCTCTATCCTGATCAGTAATAATATCACTCGGAGCATGACCACCCATACAAGCAAGCCACGAATTAAAAAGCCAAGTAAAATTATCAACATCCTCATTTGATAACAAACCACAACCTAACAATATTGATTGACCATGATGGTTGACACCGACAAAAGGGGCAAAAGGCATATCATACTTGTTAGTTTAATAGGTCGTGTCAAATGTGATTGCATCTCCAAACTCCTCATATGCTGCACGACTCCTTGCATCCACCCAAAATAAATTTCTTAACCTACCCTTGTTATCCAAATCCATCACATAAAACAAATTTGAATTATTAGCTTGCATTTTCATAAAATATTTTTGAAGTGCTACAGCATCTCCGTCACCAAGTCTTAGTCTCCTAACCTTATAAATATAATTATAACAATCCTTTTCTAAAAATGGGACGTTCTCATGACCACCTGCTTCTATAACCAATGAGTTAAAATTTTTGTTTGGTCGGATACCGGCCTTATCATTCAACTCAAGCTTCCTCTTTACGTATGGCCTCATCACCCGATTCTTTTTATAAAATCTAGATTTTGATGGGCTAAGGACATGATTGTGATCAAGAAATACTTTTGAAACATGCAATTTTCCATCACAGTTTACTATAGCTCTAACCTTAGCTTTACATTCAGTTTTGCTAACTGGATTTTTTTAATGTATTTTTTGCGTTGCTCCTCTCTTTGCCTGATCGAGAACAGGCAACAACTACGCATTTGATATCCCCACTCGGTGCCCTAGCCGAAGATCGTCTTTTAACTGGAAACCCCTTCTTATCACCATATTTTTTTTAGTACAAAAATAAATCATCATAAGCGTAAAAAACCATTCCCCACTTCCGGCTCTCGTGTCTCCCCTTCCAAATCGTCCCCCACCATCTCATCCTCCACATCTTCCGATACATTACCCGGAGATTCATAATTAGCAACACACTCCATCTCATACCCATCACTAAAACCATTTACATCTTCAGTTTCCATTCCTACAATATTAAGTATGAACCCCATTAAAAATATATTTATAAACCATTAAGAATAATTTTTTTATTAAGAACAAAATAAATTTGTTGTTTTTATAAAGAATAAAAATTATATTCTTGAAGAATCAATTTCCAATGTCTTAAAGAGGCTTGAAGCAAAATTAAATGAAAAAAATATACACATAATAACAGGGTTGTAACAACATTGAATGAAATAGAGATTTGAAACAACATTTAATAAAAAAAACCTACTAAAATTAAAGAATACATACAATAGTCTAGGGATAGATTGTCGATAATGAAAAAATTAAAGAGGACAAATTAATGAAAATGAGGAATACATACCTTTTACCAAATTTTTTTTGCTGCCAGAAGTGAGGGTATACATACCACTTACTAATTTTTTTTGCTTAAGGAAGAATGAGGGTTTAATTCGTGAAGGGTACGTCATTTTGTTGTGTGGGGTATGTTGGTAATTTTGGTTAGAGATGTTTTGTCCACTGTTGACTCCAGCTGGACTGATTTGCTATATTACATATTGTGCCACATCAGAGAGTCCGGGTTTTGAGTCCCATTTAAGAGTCGCCCTAGTGTTTCTCTTGTTTTAAACTCACACTTTTTTTTATAGAAAAAAATAGCGAACACCCAAGAGAAATAAAAGACAAACGATTATTTTTAAGAGCTTTTAGAAATGGATCCAAACATCTATACTATATCATAAAACATAAGACGTGTATTTATTTTTGGCAAACATTTGAGGTGTCCACGTGGACTTCAAGTTTAGTAGCATTAGCCATCTCTTAGTTTTTCTCTTCAACGGAAGCTTAGAAGTTGGCATATCAATAATTCGAGTACCCATTTATTTCCATTTGTTTCTTTATCTTATTCATTAACTACAAAGCAACCCCTGAATGTATTATACCCATATTTGGTCATAAGGCTAATGTAATTTTTTGTTCAATATTATATAAAGATCGTGGTGCCAATTAGAACAAAGAAAAGGATGATCCTAAGAAATAAGTGTGTCAGACAAGAAGCCACAAACTATTTTCATTTCTTAGTTAATTGGTGTTGACTCCCTCTCCCCCCTTAGCTTTTTGCTATCAATTTTTTTTAATGTTTGGTTTATTGGGATTAAATGCCTCCTTTAGTTGGAAGGATACATTCATTTTATCAATAGTATTCAGGCTTCACGATTGGAAATGACAAAACTCATATGGGATAATGACAATCCTTTCATTGAATATAGTTTCTACCATTGTTTTAAATTGTTGTAGATCTCGTGTGATCGGGCTTGATCCCTTATTTTGGTTTTCCATCCTTCATTATATATCCATGTTGGGGACGAATATCCTCATGGGCATGAGATAGAGTATGAAGGAAGATCATCACACGTAACACATCGCAGCATAAGAACGAAAAAGTAAATTAATCCTTTATATAAATCAAGTGGAATAAACACATGGATAAAATACTAAAATGGAAGGACTGCTATCAACAAATTTGATATTATTATTAGTACACTAGTACACTCTCAAATACGTTGCTATCATTACACACACTGAAACATTGAAATAAAACCTACGTAAGTATTCAGATGATGGCTTTAATATTGTGGAACAAGCCTGAGGTCGTTATTTATTAACGGACCTTTCCATTTGTCAAGTGTACATTCAAATTCTTCCATAACAAAGATTTCTTTGATATTTTTCACACGTCTTCATGTATTCTTAAAATACGGTCGCTGCTGTGTTTTAAATCAAACTTAAATCAATGAAGGAATAACTCACTCTTCTTTTCCAAAACTAATATTATTGTAGGTATATCGTCTTCGATAGTTGTCATGAAGTTTTTAGAACCCGACGAAACATCAATACCATCTATTATTCGAATCTTAAAAACTGATATTTTTTGTCTATTACATCTTGAATGAAGGAGTACTCCATTAACGATGTAGAAGAAAGAGAGAGGGAGGAATAAAATGTGGAATGAGAAATATAAAGTTGATAGGAGCTAAAACATGATCCAAAAGAATTGAATAAGTGTGAAGCATAGTCACTTTGAAAAGAGGGCAGAGCTTTAAAATTACATACTCAAACTTTTAACGCCTACCCGAACCCAAGTTGAGTATGTCATTTTAAAGTCCTACCCACTTCTCAAAGTGACTTTGATTCACACTTATTCAACTCTTTTGGGTCACATTTTAGCTCCTATTAACTTTTTATTATTATTATTCCATATTTCATTCTCTCTCTCTCTCTCTCTCTCTCTCTCTCTCTCTCTCTCTCTCCAACATCGTTAATAGAGTATTCCCTCATTCAAGATGTAATACATGAAAAAACATTAGCTCTTAAGATTCAAAGAAGAGATGTTATTAATGTTTCGTCAGGTTGTAAAAGTTTCACGACAACTAACGATGACGATATGCCTATAATAATGTTAGTTTAGGAGAAGAAGAGTGAGATTTGTTGTGGAAGAATTTGAATCTACACGTGACAAATGGAACAGTCCATTAGTAAATAACAACCTCAGGCTTGTTCCACAGTATTGGAGCCTTCATCTGAATACTTACGTAAGTGTTATATCATTATTTAAGTGTGTGTAATGATATCAACGTAATTGAGATTTTACTAATAATATCAGTTTTGTTGATAGCAGTCCTTCAATTTTAGTAGTTTCATCCATGTGTTTATTCCACTTGATTTATACAAAGAAATAATTTACTTTTTCGTTCTTATGCAACGATATGTTATATGCGATGATTTTCCTTCATACTCTATCTCATGCCCATGGGGATATGCGTTCCTAGCATGTGTATATAATGAAGGATGTGACAGCCAAAATAGGGGACATTATTGCCCAATCTCACGAGATCTGCAACAGTTTAAAACAATAGTAGAAACCATATTTAGTGAAAGAAATGTCATTAACCCATATGAGCACCATCATTTCCTTTGAATAACTATTTGAAAGTAACATCAGATCCAAAGTCCAATAAATATTATATATATTAGCACGGTTCTTAAGCGGGTGAGAATAGCGGGTGACTAAATGAGAAGGAAATAACACACGTGACACTTGAGTTAGAAATAAGGTTGAAAAAGTCAGCAAATATTTTAACATGTTCCTTTTAACTTATTCCTCAAAACACTTTTTATTCATTTAGAGTCTCCTTTTTCTCTCTCCACTGAAGTAGCGTAGCTCTACCACTTAAAACCTAATTTTTCACATGCTTGTTTTACTTGTGAGATGGTTGTCCCTCGGCACACACTTTTTTGTATTGCTGATTTTTTCCTCATATGCTTTATAAAACAAATTGGTTTGAAAGATTCTTTATTTCTTAAAATTACAAAATTTAAAAAAAAAATATTCCACTTACTTTTATAGGTTTCAAACCTTCTTTTTATAGATCATACGAGAAAAAAATAAAGAATACTTCAGCATATATAAACTTTTCTTAAAAAAAAGTCTGTAATTTAAAAAAATAAATAATGTACCAAACCTTTTTTTACACACCATATGAAAAGGGATTGAAAGAGGCTTTATCTTCTTTAAAATTAGAGAATTATAAAATACATTCTTTAAAAAATTCAATAATCTATAAAAAGGTTAAATATTATTTTGGGGAAGCCTAAAATCATTCTTAAAGGTACTTTATATAATAAAATGAACATACACCAAAAAGTCACTCGAACATTTTTTAATGCACAATACATGTGTGACATGTACAGTCCGAACGGTTAATGGGCGGATCAATTCACACATGAACAATATTGTATATATATATATGTGTGTGTGTGTGTGTGTGTGTGTGTGTGTGTGTGTGTGCATGTATACATATATATATAGAGAGGGAGATAGGGATTGCCATCTTCAGATCTTGACGGCCAATGTACACGAGTAGAGTGAGCATATGCAGAATTTATATGTGGTGAAGGGTAAAGGTTTTGGCATTGGAAGATGAAGAGGCTCAAATGCTAAAGGAATAAACGAGATTCATCTCCTTTGTATAAGTAATCGTAAGAGCAGGTTATGAAAGAACTTGAATAGTCTATGGAGAATGATTAATCTGAAGCTTCCGGATGCCATTTGAGACCCGTGAGAATATACAATTACGTTTAAATTAGGTAGTTAAGTGTCAAAATTCAGATTGGAGTTACCAATTTAAATATTAGATAAGATAATAGTGTCTTAGAATAAAAAAAACATTTTAGAGTCTTGCTACAACGACATGAATTTGCGACTTAAATTCACGACATGGGACACGTGTCATTGGTGAATTTTAAGTGGGGACACCTTGGGACACGTGTCCGGGTGTCATTGGTGGATTTTGAGTGGGGACACGTGAGTCTGTGTGTCCCACTCAAAATACACCAATGACAAACCGACACGTGTCCATGTCGCAAAATTAAGTCCCAAACTAATGTCTACCAATTATTTTCCAACATTCTACGCAGAATATATTGAAGATTTATGATTGTTCAACTTTTGGCAAGTTTTAGAGTGTTATGAATGCTAATATTTTCTGAAAATAAGAATATATTTTCTATTTTTTTCGAGTGTTTGACTGCCTAATATTTCCTTTGATTTTTTTTTAAAATTTGTCTCAAATACAATCGGATAATTGATATTTTAAACATTTTCAGTGTAAATTTATTTGGGGAAAGGGGTAAGGGGTAAGGAAAAATTTCCACATACATGTTTTCCAACCATTCCGGGTTTTTTTCTTTTGCCTAATATTGTATTTGAATTTTTATGAGTTTGCCTAAAGTACCACTTATTATTGCACATATTCAACAATATTCTTAGAAAAACGAATTGCGGGAGGAAATTTTTTCTTTAGAATGTTTCTCACATTCATCACTCGCTAAAAAAATTCTTTAATTTTTCTAAAACTTTTTTTCGAACCATATCAATAAAAAACGGCATTAAGTTTTAGTTTTTTTTTTATTTTTTATTTTTACTCGTAAAATGCAAACTTAAAAAAAATACATAAACATAATAGACAAAAATGTATGTTTAAGAAAAAAAACATTGAAATAAAATAAATGTATAAATTGTTTAATAAAATTAAATCTAACCTGTACAAATCTTGCATACACCACCCATTCCATGCTTGTAAAGAATATAAGCCTCCCAACAATGTCAGATTTTAACCTTTGTAAATTCGGACTAACAAAACTATATAGGTTTTTTCAAAGATAAAAAATGATAGTTATTTATGAGAGAGAGATGGCAATCATGCCAAGGGAACTCGTAATATATTAGGGTCCGTTTGGTTGGGCAAATTTGCCTAGGCAAATGCCAAAAAGTTGGCAAATATAAAAATTTGTCCACATTTTGACTGTTTAGTTGCATAATTTGGCTTGGGATTATTTGCCAATGTACAACACCTCCTATGCACAATCTGTGGGCAAATTTTGCTTACCTATTTGAGTGGGAAAAATTTGCCAACTTCTTGAACGGTTTTAATGTTTTAAAAAATAATTTAAAAACTGATTTAAATAATTAAAAAACTGTTATGAATATTTAAAAATTATTTTGCAATGTTTTAAAAACTATTTTTAATATTATAAAAAATTGTTAAGAAAATGTTTTACAATTTTTTTTAAAAACCGTATTAAAAAAATATTGTAAAAACTGTTTTTAATATTTTTAAAAACTGTTGTGAATATATTATAAAAACAGTTTTAAAGTTTTAACAAATAATTTTAAAAACTGTTTTAAATACTTAAAAAAACTGTTATAAATATTTAAAAACTGTTTTGTAATTTTTTGAAAATTGGTTTTAATATTAGAAAAAACTGTTAAGAAAATGTTTTACAAATTTGTTTAAAAACCGTATTATAAAAATATTGTAAAAACTCTTTTTAACATTTTTAAAAACTGTTTTGAATATATTATAAAAACTGTTTTAAAGTTTTAAAAAACATTTTTTAAAACTGTTTTAAATAGTTTAAAAAAACTGTTGTGAATGTTTAAAAATTGTTTTGTAATATTTTAAAAACTGTTTTTAATATTATAAAAATTTGTTAAGAGAATGTTTTACAAATTGTTTGAAAAACCATAATATAAAAATAGTTTTTAACATTTTTAAAAACTGTTTTGAATATAATATAAAAACAATTTTAAAGTTTAAAAACGAAATTAAAAAATATTTTAAATAGTTAAAAAAAACTATTGTAAATATTTAAAAATTGTTTTGTAATATTTTAAAATTTGTTTTTAATATTAAAGAGATGCGAATTTCATGGATAATAGAAATGCTCTAAGTAGACTAGACCATCTCACCTTATCATATGTACAACTTAGTGTTCCAAGAAAATAAAAGATGTGTTTGATTGTTTATATATTAATCTCATGTGACACGACAATTCAAGCCCACTTAATGTCAATATGTGTTTGATTTAACGGCAACCATTTTTCTAAAATATTTATATATGAAAATAGTGTATTTAATCAAATTTGAGCAAATTGATAATTCGTGTATTTAGGTAGTGTTTCAAATCGATACGATACGACATGAATTCATGTTTTATTTCGTTGACACGAATACGATCTAAATCAAAGCGACATAACACGACACGGTACGAATAATACGATTTCTAAATTTTTTTCGCTAATTAAACATATATATATACACGATAACTCGAATAAAAACACGATTAATACGACAAGACACGATAGCACGACTCATAATTTTGATATGAACACGATATGACACGACTTCGTGTCAGAAACCCGACACGAACACGGCATATCGCGTCAATTTCGAAATAATTTCGTGACGTATTTTTGTGTCATTTCTAAAATCCACCCCCCCCCCCCCCCCACCTAGCAAACATGAATTAGAGGAGATATACTCATTGAAGGAGAGCATCCAAAATAATTTTATTGAAAAATAAAATTATTATTTGGTGAATTCAAAACTAAGTGTATATGTGAAATTTTGATTATTCAAACTTTATATCATCATTGAATTTTAATGGTTTTTTTTATGATCTCCTCATTCCACTACACCAAAATGGGCAAATTATCACTTTTCAGCCGGCCATCCTTGTCAAGGTCATTGACCGTGACAAAAAAACACGCGTTTTATGTCACGGTCATTGACCTTGACACGACCGTGTCAACTAATTGTCACGGTCATTGACCGTGACAAGACCGTGACAAATTTAATTGTCACGGGCTTGTCACGGTCAATGACCGTGACAATTCTTGTCACGGTCAATGACCTTGTTACGACCGTGACAACTTTTCCAGCAAAACCCTTTCCCCCTTCTTTTTTCCCTCCCACCGTTCCCTCCCTCTCTCTCTCTCTCTCTCTCTCGACTCGATGCTGCTCTCTCTCGACTCGACGCTACTCTCTCTCAGGTCCAATTTCTCTCTCTCTCTCTCTCTCTCTCTTCCATTTATATATATATTTGTCTGTATATTTATGTGTGTATGTGTATATATATATGTGTGTATGTGTGTGCGTGTGTGGGGGGTGGGGCGGGGTGGGGGAGGGGGTGGTGGAGGGGGTGGGGTGGGGTGCGGTGTGTGTGTGTGTGTGTGTGGTGGTGTGTTTTGGGGGAGGGGGGGGAGGGGGTGGTGGAGGGGGGCAGGGGGTGGGGTAGGGTGGTGTGTGTGTGTGTGGTGGTGTGTGTGTGTGTGGTGGTGTGTGGTGGGGGAGGGGGTGGTGGAGGGGTGCAGGGGGTGGGGTGGGGTGTGTGTGTGTGTGTGGTGGTGGAGGGGGGCAGGGGGTGGGGTGGGGTGCAGTGGCGGACCCAGGATTTTTAGTAAGGGGGTGCGAAATTTTTCGAGCAATGTAGGGGTTCAGGGGCGGTAGCACCAAAAGCAATTTTTTTACGATTAACATTGAAATTATAAGAAAATTATACTTCAATATTGAAAATTAACTGAAAAAATAACACTGAAATTTGAAAATTCTCCTAAATATTTCTAACATTGCCCTAAATACGATACCCCTAAATATTGAACACAAAAATACAATACCCCTAATTTCTAACATACCACTAAATATTTCTAACATTTAAAGATTTGAGAAAAAAATACTCCTAACATTGAATAGTGTTAGTTTCCTAAATATTTACAAATGAACACAAAAATACTCCTAACATTGAATGATTTAAACCTTTGAAGGAATACAAAAAAACTTTTTAACATTTAATTTAAAAAAATTAAACATTTGAATAAAAAAGTTTTATATACTTAACAAATAACTTACCTGAAAAACATTCTCTTCCTGGTACTTCTACTCTTCTGTTTAGGGTTTTGGTAAAATGTTTCTTCCGTGTTTTTCTATTTAAGTATAATAAATTACATACTCTTCCCCTTAGCTTTAAAACACTAACAAACAGATACACCTTCCGATCCTAGAGTTTACACATAGGCCCCAATATTATTTTTTTTGCGCATACCTGTACAAAAATTTCCGAAAACAAGGGGTGGGCGGCCGCCCACTCTCGGGACCACCTAGGTCCGCCCTTGGTGGGGTGGGGTGTGTGTGTGTGTGTGAATAGGTATAATTTTTTTCACTCCCTCTCTAACCCTCCACAATTGATTCTTATGCTAAAATCCTCGCTTACACAATATATATAGGTATAATTCACGGGCTTTAGCTAAACTAGGGTTTTATAGAGTTTCGCTCCTACTACTTGGGCAATGACTATACTAGGGACCAAAGATAAATAAATAAACTGGATTCAAAGTAAATACTAGGAAATTCCAATTTATAACCTTATAATTTATATCCTTTATTTATTTAATCACGATTCATTCCACTAAATAATCATGATTGCACTCAAATTTAATTATTTATAAATCACTCGAAAGAATGTGTTCTTATTATTAAAGTTGATTACGGTATATTATGATTCCCCACGTTATGTTTTCGATACCCTCTTGGTTAAATAAATTTTCTACTAACCGATTTTAATGAATATCTGATCAATTCCTTGATTCTAAAACTTAATTCTATAGGATTATAAAATAGTTCATCGGTCGGGTAAACAAAACATATAAGTCTATCAAGGGGTATCACAATCCAAATTATTTCTTGGACGTGAATTACTCCAAATTAAGATCTCATACCTATTTACACAATGATTGTGAAAGAAATTTAATATCCATAACCCTAGGGATTAAGAATCTATGAACTTTTTGCAAACGATATGAGATTTCCCATGTTTAATCAAGCACATCCTTAGACTTGTAGGGGGTGGGGTGGGGTGGGGTGTGTGTGTGTGTGTGGTGGTGTGTGGTGGGGGAGGGGGTGGTGGAGGGGGGCAGGGGGTGGGGTGGGGTGGGGTGTGTGTGTGTGTGTGATGTTCAATTTAGTTGGTGCACAAACTAACGGTCAAAGTAATAGTATATAATTCCAACATTTCAAACTACTTGAACATCACAAATGGATACGAACTTAAAATATAAATTGAGATAACCTTAGAATCTAATTAGGGTAAAAATATAATGGCATCAACTAACATATATGTAGGGGTGGGGTGGGTAGGGGTGGGGGTGGTGTGTGTGTATGTGTGTGTGTGCGTAGGTGCGTAGGTGTGCGTGTGTGTGTGGCGGTGGGTGGGGCACCCATTTAATAATTCTTTAAATATTTGGAAAAAACATAATATTACAAAATTGAAACGAAATGGTATTGACGGAACTTACACATACGTTATAATATAGATGGAACATTTTTTTATCTGTACTATTAATTCAATTAGGTAAAACGAAATGTGTACTATTAACATTTTTTTTTATCTGTACTAATAACATTTTTTTTACAGCAAAAATGTCTCCTTCAGATGTTAAGGCGAAGATGATGATGCTGTTTATGATGATGTCGTCTGGGTTCGGTGGTAGCGGAGGCGACGAGGGCTCCTCCGCCGATAGGCTCCCCAAATATGGAAAATTTGGGATTACCGTCGAAAACAAGTCGGAGGTTTTAGCGAGATCCCTCGAGCTGCTAAAGACGGTCATCGGCCCGGGGTTTATGAGTTGGAAGGAGGTGCCGTATGAGCTCAAGTTAGCTGTTTGGGCGGTACTACAGGTAATATTTATATGAATATTTCAATTTATATTTATATTTATATTTATTCGCAACTAACATTGTATTGTTGGACAGGAACAATTCAACTTGGATCCAAAGCTACGCGATTCCGTCTTGGAGCAGTTGAGGGAGCAACACAAGACGTGGAAGAAAAATATGCGGTCACGGTACTTTGGAAAAACACGAGAGTCCATTTTACAATGGCGCGAATCCGTCCCGCCCAAGGAGCCTATCTCATTGGCATAATGGCAAAAGTTCATTGACAATGAGATCGAGGATCGACAATTGGCATCTCGCCAATCGGGGAGGGAAAATCGGGCTAAAAAGACGGACGTGCACTACTCCGGCCGGACCTCTTACGCTGAGGTGGAGCATAGGATGCAGGTAAGATTTCATTTATCTATAACTACAGAAATATATTATTGGATATTAATTTTACTAATTTTACTAATTATACTTTACTCTATTTTATTTCAGGGGGTAGGGAGTGGGCCAGGGGGTAAGCCACATAGGCTCGATACTTATGTGGCTCTTCGGACGAAGAAGGGGAAGGACAAGGAGGTGTCCCCGAGCGTCGCGACCACGATTGTAAGTAATCCGACAGTTTAATTATTGTTAATTACGTTATAATTTTTTAGTTTACTTATTTTACTAATCATGTGCTTTTTGTCGTTTCAGGCAAAGCTTAAGGAAGTGCATGAGTCGCATTCTGATGCCGACAAGGCATCTTTGTCCACAAACGCACTCAGCCAAGTGCTTGGCTCTGATCACAAAGGGAGGACAAGGGGATTGAGCTCGCGGGTGGCCAAATCGAGGATCATCGGATTGGAGACGAGCGACATCGGGTTGGCTCGAACGGTGGATTTACACGACGCGAAGCTGTCTCGTTTGGAGGCGACGGTCCAAGATATGTACGCATTCATGAAGCGTACGTTGGGTGGAGACCGTAAAGGGAAAGGGAAAGGGAAGGAGAAGGCGGTGGAGGAGGAGGTGCGGGAGGACGAGGCGCAGGATGCCGAGGATGTGGACCTCGCTGCTTCATCACCAACACGTTCGTACTTCGACGATCCACTTCCCTATTTGACGCCCTCCAACAGACCATTGTCGACAATTGGTTGGCCGAGCGTGTTCATATTGGACGTATTTGATGGCCAGCGGATAGGGCGGGGGTCGAGGGACCCGAATATCATCGAGGGTGGAATAGTCCATGGACGTGTGCTTCAAGAGATGGAGTCCAGGGTGCTCGTCACGCATGTCATACCCGGGAAGGAGAACTCCCTATTGTGGTTGCGCGAACAATGCGGCACGACGTATATTAGTGGGTGCGTCAATTCGTATGTCGTGTGGCCTACTCACCTCCTCAGTTTTATCCAAGTGTAGTAACATTATTTTTAAGTTTGTCCATTTTAATTAAATTTGGATTATATCGTCATGTATATTGTTTTTACTTTGAATATTTGGATTATATCGTCATGAATATATATTTGCATTATCTTTAGTTTGTGTTGGATATATGATGTTTGGAACAGGTACAACGTTGCTATAACAGGTACAAATATACTGCTGGGCAGTGGCGGTGGCCATACTGCCCAGCAGATTCTTTTTAAATTCTGCCCAGAATTGTCACGGTTATTGACCGTGACAAGTCCGCGACAAAAGTTGTCACGGACGTGTCACGGTCAATGACCGTGACAATTGGGGTCACGGTTATGTCACGGTTCTAAACCGTGACAAACGTGTCACGGTCATTGACCTTGACACGACCGTGACACAAAACGCGAGTTTTTTGTCAAGGTCAATGACCGTGACACGACCGTGACAAAAAAAGTTGTCTCGCCTCGAAATGTCACGGTCATTGACCTTGACAAGGTGAATTTGTCAAGGTCAATGACCTTGACAAATGGGGAGATTTGGTGTAGTGTTCATCTATACTAAAGCTATATTTAATTAAATATACGTTGTAGAGCGTTAATTTATTAAATATTGCGTACACATTTATAATTCACAATTAAGAGCATCTTGAGAGCATTATTTTATGACAATGAACTTCCGCACGAACGAGCATTTGGACTCTTTCATATGAGCTAAAAAGGGGACACTATGTCATAGCTCTAGTGGGGGTCGTCGAGCACCGACAGTGGGATAGGTGGAGGTGGGGGTGGGCTGCCGTTAGCGCAGATCTTTCAAAATAAAAGCATATTAGGTAAATGTTTATTTGAGCCCATCGGGGCTCCGTGAGTGGGGTGAGTGGGTGGGGTGGGGTGCCACCAGCGCGAAATTTTAAAAATAAGAAAATATTGGATAAATGTGTGTTTGCCACTAATCAAGCCTCGTAAAACAAGATCCATATTCGATGGAAAATATTAGAAAAGTAAAGATGACGTGCTTTCTTCGTATTAAACGAAAATGTAATTAACCTTTTTTAATTAATATTTAATTAATTTCATTATAATTAGTGTAAATTTTAGTTTAATGTAATATATTGATTTTGATGGTTCCAAACATATTTTTACAAAGTGTTTATATAGACATATACATACATATACATATATATATATATATATATATATATATATATACACTAGGGTATCCCGTGCCTGAAAGTACGACGCTAATTTTCAAAAGTGTACGTCATTAGTCGTATCATACGTCTTGTTTAGTTCGCAACAAATAAATAATTTTTGAAATAACTTATGCTACAAACCTATTAGTTTTCAAAAAACTGGGCAATGAATCCTCTGTTTATGAGACAATCCACCCTATTTAAGAACAAAAATACCAACTATACTATCTTGGGATTTACTTTCATGAACGCATTATGTTCGCTTCAAAATTTTAGCGCAGGTTAGTGATGTGAAAGAGTTAGTATTTTAAATTGATCGAAATTTTGTGATTATTATGAAAAGGAGATACAAAAATTAAATATTTTAAAAATAATGAAGAACATGGAACAATACACTAAAGACAACTCAATTACCCAAACATAAATACAAACTTACAAACTGGGTTAATCTCCATAAAACTTTATATTAATATTTTTTTTATTAAAATGGACGTTAATAAAAAAAACTTTAATTATTTATTTTAAAAAATGGATGTTATTTTTATCCTAAAGAAATTGACATTACTTTTTTAAAAACATCATGACATTACTCATATTGTCATGATGTTTTTAATATAAGTAATGTCAATTTTTTTTTGGATAGGAACATCATTTTCTACAATAAAAACTCGACAAATTAATCATGTCATTAGGGGTCGCATTTTTTTTAATTCAATGACACATTTAAATCATAATTTTACTCGTGTCATTTGATAGTATTTTAGTGGTCTGAATTTCTTTGTTTTTAAATCTTTTTAACACCTTACTGCCTAATGAGGAAAGACTCCTAACATGTCTAGCAACTATTGAACCTCTGCTAAATCAAATGTAAGGGTACAATCGATCAAATCATAAGCAATGCATAAGATCTAGTAGGAAATGATATTGGTAAAAAGAAATGCAAAGGTCACATCATTAAAATCATAAAGGTTTTAAAATATTTTTAAAAAAAAAAGACAAACAAACTAATGTTCCTAAAGATCATCCGTAGTGGTGTGCTCCTCATGATTGCTAAATATAGAGCATCAAAAGTTGGTTTACTTTTCTTTCAACAGCACCGTACACAATGGGGGAAGTAGGAGAAATGGTAAGATTAGTTCCTATGAACATATATTGTTCGTTAGAATTATAAATGCTTTTCTTACGAACAACATTTGTTCTTAACAAATCTTATGGACAAATGTTGTTCGTAGGAACCCAAATATACAATAAAAACGAATATTTATATTTTTTACGAACTTTTAAAGTTCGTAGGAATTCTTACGAACAAAAAAAGTTTGTAAGAACTATTTATAAATTCAGCAACCGTTCTGTAAAACTAGCAAATCACTACCATTTCCTCTACAAATTCCGTAAGCTTTCACCCACCACATTAAGATATTGAATTTGCAACTTTAACATTTTAGGTATCCTTTTGCTCCACCATTGTGGATGCTCTAACAGGTCCTATACGCTTTCTTCATGCTAAGAGTGAAAAGTTAATACTCAGCAGCGATAATGGCTCCTAATGATCAGTCAAATCAAAATAAAGAGACAGATAAAAATCATTACTTCCGACCAACTTTCTGTTCTCTGGACCAGCAGTGGTTTACTCAACCAAAAAAATATAACCTATATCTAAGGCTAGCAATAAAATCTTAGAAGATTTTTCATTGAATGATAAGAGGTAATAAGTAACATATGTAGGAATCATTTCCACTCATGTTTATCACATGCTATAGTAATTACAAATCTTAACACATGTTTTCTCCACCTAACGCAAAAAAATTATTCTATATCATGTATATATATCAGGTAGGCGTGTTAAAAAAAATGACTGGATCAACGGATCGAACCGAACCGAGCGGAATCAACCCTTTTTTTCGATCTTTTTTCTTAATCGGTCCGGTCTCGGTTTATTTTTTTGGCGGACCGACCTAGTCGGTCCGATCCACGGTTTACAGTTTTAAAAATCCTGTTAGGACCGACTCGGACTGACTGTATATAAAATAATATATTTTTACATATATATCCATATAACAAAGATAAATAAATAGTAAATGTATATATTTCAATATTTGATTAGTTTAAATTATAGTTTAATCCACTAGTAGGTTTGTTTTAATTGCAAATTTTGATATTTTATAGTTTTTAATGTTTGGAAAAAATAGACTCTGGTATATTTGTATTATTATAAATGATGTAATTCATTAATGTGAGGACCGACGGGTTAGATCGGACCGGCCCTATAAAAAACCGAACCGACTAGGGTCGGTTAACCGACATTATCGGTCTGGTCTCGGTCCATTTTTGTAGAGGACCAACCAAGTCGGTCCGGTAAAAAAAAAACCTTAAAATCGAACCGGACCGGACCGCGAACACCCCTAATATCAGGTTCAGTTCAATATATTTGGTCTATTGAATCATTTGTCTTCCTATCGAAACGTTTGTTACACATTGATGTGTCAGTTTAATCCTTGACATCTATATAATAAAGGCGCATGGTTCTGACAAAAATATCTTCACTTTTCAATGCATGATATTTTTTTCATTTCATACTCATGCATGAAATGTCATGCTAATGTGTTTTTTTTTAAATATTTATTTTTTTAAATATATATTTTTTTAAAAATATTTTTTAAAATTTGTTAAAAATATATTTTTTAAAATTATTAAATATATTTTAAAAAAATATTTTTTAAATTTTTTTATTTTATTTATTTATTATGAATTGAATTTTGTCACGGGGGCATGTTTCCTCTCGTTTTTATTATACTATAATAGTGTATTTATGAACGCAAGTCGTGTAATCTTATATCTCTTCATATATTTTTTTAACGTTTCCTTTTAAAAAAAAATTACGTTATCAATTAGGAAGATCATTTTTAAAAAATTTTATATTAACTTTATTTCATTGAAAGATGAAACATATTTTGACTGTGTTAGTTTTGTTAATGAGTAATGCTATACTACCCGGGAGTTAACTCTGGGTTAGTACATGGAGGGAATCTCCCCCCCCCCCCCCCTTGGTTTTTTATGTGATTTATTAGCATTATTTGACTTTTTTTTATTTAAACAAACTGTTTTATTAGAAAATAATATTTTTTATAAACTAAAAAAAATGTATTGTTTAAAAACACTATTTTAATATTAAAAGAGTTTTTTTTTCCTGAAAAAAACTGTTTCAAAAAAGAAAAGTTGTTTAATATAAATATTTTTTTTACATTTTGAAACAGTTTTAAGAAATAAAAAAAATTGTTTTAAATGTTGTTAAAATTAAAAAAAAAATAGTTTAAAAATAATGGGTGTCGTTGGCGCGAATCTTTAAAAATAAGTGAATGTTGAGTAAATGGGTGTTTTAGGGACTAAATGAGTAAAAAATAATAATAAAAAAAAAGAAATTTCCTATTGGAATAATTTTATTTCTAAAAAACATATTTTTATTGAAAATACAGATTTATATTTTTTTTTCTGGAAAAAACCTGTTTCAAAACATAAAAGTTAGTTTAATATAAATAAAAAACTTTTTTTTACATTTTTAAACAGTTTTTAGAAATACAAAGGGGTGCCGTTGGCGGGTACCGTTAAAAATAAATAAATATTGAGTAAATGGATATTTAAGAGACTAAATGAGTTAAAATAACAAAAAAAGGCAAAAAAATAATAATACTAGACAACCCGAGAGATAGTGTCGGGCTAATTAAAAAAAATAAACTTAAAAATAATGGATGTCGCTGGCGCGGAGCTGTAAAAATAAGAAAATATTGAGTAAATGAGTTTTGAAGGGACTAAATGAGTTAAAAATAATTTTTTAAAAACAAAAAAAACTATAGTTTCATTTGTAAAAAACTTATTTTTATTAAAAATATGGATTTTAATTTTTTTTTCAAAAAAACTGTTTAAAAAAATATAATATCAATTAAATAAATAAGATGTCAACTAAATAAAATAAATAAATAAAAACTAATAAAATTATCAACTAGACAATCCGGTATTAGGACCCTGATTATCTAGTATTGTTTTTTGTTAATATATACTTTTCTTTTGTCGGCTATACTTGCTATTTGGTTTACACACCTATATCTTTGAGAAATGACGCATGCCTTGTCATGATTAATTCGTTTGACAAGCATGTATTACTCCCATTTTGTTGGATATTATGAATGCAAATACAGAAATGGAACTCTTTATATATCTCAAAAATGTCAACTTCAATACAACAATGTAATTTCTGAATAGTTACTATAAAACTTCAAGGCGTGATGTCACTTTCCTAAATACAGTATTTGCCCCCCACGAAGAATTTCGGTATACAAACGGGAATCAGCAAATCCGTACTCAAGATACAATGAAGCAATTGCACTGTCTGCAACTTGTATATTTGAAGACAGCCCTTGGATGTAGCAGCGAAGAACAATCAATCAAGTTCTTATTCTGTTTATGTGCACAAAACAGAATAAGAGAATTTATATCTCCTGAAACTGTAAGAGAGTAATAGCAGGGTATGGAAATCTGAAACTGATTTTTGTTATCAATGTAATTCCGTTTTTAGGCAGCCTTTATTTATAGAAAATGAAAGGCTTTGTCTTCAAGAGTCATGACTGTTGAATTAAGTCATTTCCGAACAGGTATGACTGTTAATTGCCAACAGTCTTAAGTCCATTCCGAACAGGTATAATAATACCGAATCGGTTTTGCACGGGTCAACCAAAAAGTGACCGCGCCCGAGCTACCGCGATCCGACCCCGACGAATCCCGGCAACCCGCTACCACTGCGGACACGCGGCATGCGAAGTGCAAAGTGCGCCACTAGCGCCTCTACAGCCCACTGCCCCGCACCCGCGCGCGCGAACGTGCGTGTGCGTGTGCGTACGGTGCTTCGCACCGTATTGAGGTCTCTTGAATAGCCTCTTAAATGCTAGATGAATTAACTCTTCATCTTCCATTTGTACTTATTAAGTGTACAAATTCTTAACATTTTTCCAATGTGGGACTCAAAGGTTGCCCACCCCTTTTATAGCTTAGTGGTGACACTTAGCTTTGTACATTTTCCAATGTGGGACACTATACCCTTTTATATTTGGGTTATCTTCCCACCTCTTCCACACACTTCCAATGTGGGACAAGCTCTTAAGGCTTTTACACCCAAAAAACTCTTACTCTCTTATTTTAAAAATCTCCAACATTCCTCCACCATTTTCAAAATAAGTTTTGTAAATCTTTGATTGTCTGTAAGACTGTGTATAAGCATTGGTGTCTCACGACTTGAACCAATACCCTGTGAAGGTTCGTCAAGGTTAACCATGAAAGTATAGTAGACTTGTCTTTGAACTATCAATCTATATTGATTATCCTGATTTGTCTTCACACACAAATCTTTTAGTCACTGATTATCCATATAAGCCGACACATGAATTAGGCCTAGTGTCTGTACCTTGATTTCATGAGTGCTTTAGAGTCAAGCCCAATACTCATAGGAAGCGGCACCACTTCCACACTCATATAGGTAGATTATCATAGGTGTCCATGTAACTTAAAACACCATAAATCTATTAAGGTTAAACCCTTCCTCTTTCATTATTCATTACATGTTCTAAGCACTTATCCTTGGGATGTTAAATTTCATAGTGCTTACAATCACGTCGTATGATGTACTTTAATCATTGAACTTGAGACTTGAATATATCAAGTTTCAAGTTGAGTTTCCATCAAGAGTGATTATTATTAATGGGCTTTAGTCCCATCCCTATTGATGTCTTAGACACCAGTCCTCTTGCAAGACCTTTTGTAAAAGGATCAGCTAAATTTTGACTTGATTTTACATAATCCACTGTGATTACACTATCTGTAATCATTTGTCTGACATAACTATGTCTCCGGCCAATATGTCTAGACTTTCCATTATACACTTTACTATAAGCTCTGGAAAGTGTAGACTCACTATCACAATGTATAGATATTGGAGGCATTGGTTTTGGCCAAACTGGAATTTCAATTAATGAATTCCTTATCCATTCTGCCTCTTTACTAGTTGCAGCTAATGCTACAAACTCAGCTGCCATAGTAGAGTCAGCTATACAAGTTTGTTTCTTTGATCCCCAAGAAACAGCTCCTCCACCAAGAGTGAAAATCCATCCACTTGTTGAGGAATGATCCTCCCGCTCAGTTATCCAACTGGCATCAGAAAACCCTTCTAATACTGAAGGATATCCACTATAGTATATACCATAGTCCATAGTTCCTTTCAAATATTTTAATATTCTATTGACAGCATGCCAATGCAATAAACTTGGATTACTAGTATATCTACTTAATTTACCAACAGCATAAGCAATATCAAGTCGAGTACATGTCATGGCATACATTAAACTACCAATTACTCGTGCATATTCCAATTGTGAAATAGCTCTACCATTATTAGGGATCATCTTTAGCTGTGGTTCAAAAGGTGTACTAACAGGTGTGCAATCAAACTGATTAAATTTCTTTAAAATTTTCTCAACATAATGAGATTGAGTGAGAATTATATTTTTATCTTTCCTTATTATTCTCATTCCTAATATGACATCAGCTACACCCATATCTTTCATATCAAATTTAGAAGACAAAAAACTCTTAGTATTATTAATGCTTTCTAAATCAGTACCAAGAATTAACATGTCATCTACATATAAACAAATGATCACACCTTTACCATTAGCAAATTTACTATAAACACACTTATCAGATTCATGAATTTTAAAACCATAAGAAATAATGACTTTATCAAATTTTTCATGCCATTGTTTAGGTGCTTGTTTTAGGCCATATAAGGACTTAATAAGTTTACATACTTTGTTTTCTTGTCCAGGCATAACAAACCCTTCAGGTTGTTCCATGTAAATTTCTTCTTCTAAGTCACCATTTAAAAAGGCAGTTTTCACATCCATTTGATGAATCTCAAAATTATATATAGATGCTAATGCAATTAAAATTCTAATAGTGGCGGTTCTAGCAACAGGTGCATAGGTATCAAAATAATCAATTCCTTCTTTTTGTGTAAAACCTTTAGCAACCAATCTAGCCTTGAATTTATCAATTGTTCCATCTATTTTCATTTTCTTTTTAAAAATCCATCTACACTTAATGGGTTTAGATCCCGGAGGTAAGTCTACTAATTTCCAAGTTTTATTTCCTAAAATTGAATCCATTTCATCATTTATAGCTTCTTTCCAAAATGCTGAATCTACAGACTTAATTGCCTCATTATAAGTTTGTGGGTCTGTTTCAACGCTAAGAGTCAGAGCATATTGATTACAAGATGTGTTTCTAGTTCCTTCAACAAGATAGACTACAAAGTCGGGACCAAAGCTTTTTTCTTTCGTAGGTCATTACTTTTTCTAATCTCTTCTTGTTCTACTAGTGGAGTTTCAGGTAAGTGTGAAGGAGTGCTTACTTCTTTTTCATTATTAATTCTAGGAATAGAAGAAAACCTTTGTTCATAAAAAATTGCATCTCTCGATTCAATTATTGTATTTACCTCAACAGAATCATTAGGTTCACTAACCAAAAATCTATAGGCTTTACTATGTTGTGCATAACCTATGAAAATACACTCAACACCTTTGCTTCCTAATTTCTTTCTCTTAGTTTCAGGTAGTCTTACAATAGCTCTACAACCCCAAACTTTAAGATAACCTAAATTAGGTTTTCTATTCTTCCATAATTCGTAAGGAGTTTTCTTATTATCTTTAACAGGTATTCTATTCAGAATATGACATGCAGTTAAAAGTGCTTCTCCCCAAAACCCTTTACTTAAACCAGAATAAGAAAGCACAACATTAACCATTTCAGTTAGTGTCCTATTTTTTCTTTCTGCTACTCCATTTTGTTGTGGTGTATAAGGTGCAGTAACTTCATGTATAATTCCCATATCTTCACAAAATTGAGGAAAGTGATATTCACCACCTCTATCAGATCTAAGACATTTTATTTTAGAATCACATTGATTTTCAACTTCATTTTTATATGTCTTAAATCTATTAAGCACATCATCCTTAGAGTTTAAAAGATATACGTAACAATATTTTGAAAAGTCATCAATAAATGTAGCAAAATATTTACTACCACCTCTAGTAGGCGTTCCATGCAAATCACAAACATCACTATGTACTAATTGCAACAAAGATGTAGTTTTTTCTATTTTAGGAAAAGGCAATCTTGTTATTTTTGTTTGCATGCATATTTTACACTTTTCATTCATATCATTCTCATATTTAGGAATTAAATTTAAATTAACCATGAAATGCATTTTCTTTGTATTAACATGTCCTAAACGACTATGCCATAATGAAAGACAATCAACGATATAAGCTGAAGAATCCTTTTCATTGATATTGAGCTTAAACATGCCCTCATACAAATATCCTTTGCCTACAAAGGTACCATTCTTAGTCAGAATAAATTTGTCTGACTCAAATACAAGCTTAAAGCCAAATTTGTTAAGAAGACTTCCAGAAACTAAATTTTTCCTAACATCAGGAACATGAAAAACATTGGTGAGGCTAAGGATTTTCCCGGAAGTGAATTCGAGATCCACTGTCCCTTTGCCTTTAACCGTAGCTGTAGATGAATTTCCCATATAGAGAACATCTCCTTCCACTGTTTCATAGGCAGAGAACAAGTTCTTGTCCTTACAAACATGCCTTGTGGCACCAGAATCAACCCACCAAGAGTTGTCTTCTCCAAGCATATTAGCCTCGGATATCATAGCAGCAAATTTTTGCTTTGTGTCTGATGTCCCTCCTTTTTCCTTTAGTTTCTTGAACTCACGACAATCCTTCTTGAAGTGACCTGGTTTGTTGCAATGAAAACAATTTCCTTTCTTCTTTTTGTTTGCTTTAGAATTATTTGAAAAATTCTTCCGCTTGTTATTTTTTCCATGATTGCCATATTTTTGCTCCTTTCCTTCCTCCACCACATGGACCTTAGAAACATAATTTTCTTGTTCCTCTTTACCATCTAGAATTCGAGACTCTTGTTCAATTCTTAAATGAGTCTCTAATTCTTCAAGTGAAAGATCCTCCTTTTTGTGTTTGAGTTCTTTCTTATAGTCTTTCCAAGAAGGAGGAAGTTTTTCAATTATGGCAGCAACAATTACATTATCATCCATATTTAATTTTTTCAGTTTGCAATGATTTATGATGCGTTGGATGTCATGAAATTGTTCTAGCACAGGCCTATTATCATGCATTTTAAAGCTTAGAAACTGACCGATTAGGAACTTCTTACTTGTAGCGTCTTCCGTTAGATATTTGGTCTCCAATATTTCCCATAAAGTTTTTGCAGTCCCAACATTTTGGTACAAGTCGAACAAATTATCAGCAAGTGCATTGAGAATGTGACCACGACACAAATAATCATCGGTCTCCCATTTTGTGCGTTGCCTAGTCTGTTCCACGGTTTCATCTTCATCTTCATTTGGTTTCGGTTGTGACAAGACATATACAATCTTCAATGTTGTTAGAAGAAAATTAACCTTTTTCTGCCAACGTAGAAAATTACCACCATCAAAACGGTCCAACTTGACAAAGCTTTCTGTTATTTGTCGAAGTGATTTGGAAGAGTCGGCCATTTTCAAAATACTGTATTTAGATTGTTGGATATTATGAATGCAAATACAGAAATGGAACTCTTTATATATCTCAAAAATGTCAACTTCAACACAACAATGTAATTTCTGAATAGTCACTATAAAACTTCAAGGCGTGATGTCACTTTCCTAAATACAGTATTTGCCCCACACGAAGAATTTTGGTATACAAACGGGAATCAGCAAATCCGTACTCAAGATACAATGAAGCAATTGCACTGTCTGCAACTTGTATATTTGAAGACAGCCCTTGGATGTAGCAGCGAAGAACAGTCAATCAAGTTCTTATTCTGTTTATGTGCACAAAACAGAATAAGAGAATTTATATCTCCTGAAACTGTAAGAGAGTAATAGCAGGGTATGGAAATTTGAAACTGATTTTTGTTATCAATGTAATTCCGTTTTTAGGCAGCCTTTATTTATAGAAAATGAAAGGCTTTGTCTTCAAGAGTCATGACTGTTGAAGTAAGTCATTTCCGAACAGGTATGACTGTTAATTGCCAACAGTCTTAAGTCCATTCCGAACAGGTATAATAATACCGAATCGGTTTTGCACGGGTCAACCAAAAAGTGACCGCGCCCGAGCTACCGCGATCGGACCCGGATGAATCCCGGCAACCCGCTACCACTGCGGACACGCGGCATGCGAAGTGCAAAGTGCGCCACTAGCGCCTCTACAGCCCACTGCCCCGCACCCCCGCGCGCGCGCGCGCGTGGGCGTGTGCGTACGGTGCTTCGCACCGTATTGAGGTCTCTTGAATAGCCTCTTAAATGCTAGATGAATTAACTCTTCATCTTCCATTTGTACTTATTAAGTGTACAAATTCTTAACATTTTTCCAATGTGGGACTCAAAGGTTGCCCACCCCTTTTATAGCTTAGTGGTGACACTTAGCTTTGTACATTTTCCAATGTGGGACACTATACCCTTTTATATTTGGGTTAGCTTCCCACCTCTTCCACACACTTCCAATGTGGGACAAGCTCTTAAGGCTTTTACACCCAAAAAACTCTTACTCTCTTATTTTAAAAATCTCCAACACATTTTACCTCTTGTCAGTCTATAGATATATACGAGCGAAGTTGAAAATAAGTTTTAAACCTCTGGTGGTCAACTTGTATCTTTATCTATGCAGTAACTCCTTTTTATAAAATCTTTTTTACCTCACATACCATGTACATGATCAACCACAGTGTCCTCTTTTGACCGTTCAGATCTTGGGCAGTAGATGTGTAGCGACAGTTACCACTGTATGAACTTTATTATATTATATACAAACTGAACATATTTGAAACCATGGTAAATATCTTTTGGATAAAACTTTTTGTACTCATTTTTCATACTCTATGCAGTAAAAATTTGTACTTTGTTATTTTGGGCTCTGTCAGAATATAAGGTATAAATTTTTATTGTCTTATCTTATTAGGCGGGTATGAAAGTGTGTAAGTGTACTGATACTCTTATTTTTTTCTCCGTAAGGCATGGGTGGTAAATATATTATATATTATATATTTTTTTATCCAAAGTTCAAATCACTGGATAGATATTTCTATACACTAATAATAAATTAAATTCATTCATCCTTGATAAATGTATCTACATTCTTATCACTGTCTCACTTTATATATGATAGATAAAATATTTTACTCAGGTTTGAACTATTTTTTTTGGTAAAACAGGGCAAAAAAGGATAATCATCTCATTCTTTTCGTGGTCATTCCTGAAGCATCTTCCTCAAGGAGGTGGATGAGCAGGTCCGGGACTTCTTGAATTATCCTCTTGCTTTCTTCCTTCTTTGGCAAGCCAATCCGCACAACGGTTTCTTTCTCTAAGTACATAGCTGAGACTCGCCTTGGGGATATTCTTTAACTCGATGTTGTCCTCAACGATGTTTGCCAAGGGGTGGCTCGTTTCGTCCTTTCTGTTGATGAGATCAATAGCAGTCTGGGAATTTAACTTGAGCTAGGCATGATTCCAACCTTTCTCATAGGCCAAGTTCAGCCCAAAGAGAATGCCTTCGAGTTCGGCATTGAGGGCGCCGTACATCCCTGCACTTTGCCTAAAAATCCCACTAACCATCTTCCCTGATATCCCTAGCGAGTCCTCTAAAAGATTCTGCCTTAGATGTATCGTCCCAACTGCCATCTGTGTTGATTTTAATAATGGATGAAGAAGGAGACAACCAAGAGATGATTAAAAGGTGACTCGCTCGTATTTGAGAATCTTTTTGGCTGAAAGCTTGTTGAATCTCAGAGGCAATTTTTTGACTAAGATGTACAATCAAATACGGGGAAGTGTCAATATTATCAAAAACATATTTATTTCGGGCTTTCCAAATATTCCACAGGCAAGAGGTACATAAAACATACCAATTTTTGTCCTCATGATTCCGGATATTATCAATAATCCAGTCATGTAAATTCAGGGACGTACCTCTAAGCTAACCATTAGCAGAGATGGAATTGCGACAAACATCATGAGCCACATGACAACATCTAAAAACATGATCTAGGCTCTCAACATTATTACAATTATCATATTTATTATTATCGGTGAGACCCTTAGCAACTATATAATGATTAGTGAGGAGTTTACCATAGAAAATGAGCCACATGAAGGTTTTAAGTTTGTGAGGGATTTTTAACATCCAGATTTTCTTCCAAAATTCCAGAAGGGGGAGCGTTAATGTCACTCTTCAAGAGAGAGTAGTGACACGATTTGATGGAAAACTTCCCATTCACACAAAGCCCCCAGCTCAGCCCGTCAGGTCTACTGGCCACACAGGGAAGCGAGGTACTAGCGATATCCTCAAGGATTTTGGGTGTGAAGTTATTAGCAATTAAAGTACGGTCCCATTTCCCGTCAACAGTGATGCGATCGTTGACCAATTCAAGGTTGTCACATCTAAGCTCACCTGGGGGGCAATCCATTTGGTATTACTATGCAGGGTCTTACGGCACTTGTAGATACTTCTCCACACGTGGGAAGCGTTAGCCTTCTTTGGCCAAATTCTGGGGTTAGGGTCGTCACTATAGTTATTTTTCTAAACTTGGATCCAAAGGGTTTCCGTTTCATACATCATCCTCCATACAAGGTTAGCGACAACCACATGGTTGTTAATCTCGCTACTAAGGAGACTAAGTCCGCCATTGTGTTTGGGTCTGCACACACTATCCTAGGACACAAGGTGGACCTTTTTTTTTTACTTTCACTGTCTTCCCAAAGGCAATTTCTATTGACTTTGTCAAGGATAGCACATGTGATCTTGGGGAGTAAATTCGTTTGCATTACATAGTTGGGGATAGTGGAGGTGACCGATTTTAAAGGGTGGCCCTGCCAGCTAAGGAAGGAAGTTTGGATTTCCAACTAGCGAGGCGCTTACAAAATTTATCGACGACCTCTCTAAACTAATATTTTCCCAATATACCATGGATGAGGGGGAAAACAAGGTATTTCCCCAAATTTGGGGTGAGGGACATACCACATAAAGGGCCAATTTCCAAGGCTTTCCTACTCAGGAAATTCAGGGAAACATAAATCTTAGATTTTCTAAAGTTGACTTTTTGGCCCGCTAAATTACAATACTCGTTAAAAGTCTCCATCACGATCAAACACGAGGCATGGGTGACCTCTGTAAAGATAATGAGGTCATATGCATAGAACAAATGGGATATATAAAGCCCATGAGGTGAAGCTTTTAGGACTTTCCAGGCTTTACTGTCGACTCTAGAAGATATTATCGACGATAGGTACTCCATACACATGACAAAGAGGTACGGGGACAGGGGGTCACCCTGACGTAACCCCCTAGTGGGCCTAAAATTGGAAATGGGGGATCCTTTCCAAAGGGTGGTCATAGACGTGTTAGCAACACAACTCAAGATGAGTTTAATTAGCTTATCGCTTAAATTAAACAACCTAAGACCTTTACCAAGGAATTCCCAACTCACTCTGTCGTAGGCTTTCTTAAGGTCGATTTTAAAAATAACATCCCCACTTTTTGTCTTTCTTCTTAGACAGAGTGTGGATAATTTCTTGGGTGATGATGACATTATCCGAAGTCTGCCTCCTAGGGAAGAAACTAGATTGGGACGGGATAATAACTTTGCTAAGAGTGGGTCTCAGCCTGTTGATAATAATTTTTGCCAAAATTTTATACGATAGATTGCAAAGGGTAATATGTCTAAATTGGTTGATCGACTCAGGATTCTCAATTTTAGGAATAAGGGTGATGTGGATCTCATTCATATAATCAAGGACCGATCTGGTGATGAAACAAAGGTTAATGAATTTATCTAGGCACCGGTAAATAAGGTCCCAGAAGTGCTGGTAGACTAAGGGTTAGACCCCATTTGGACCTAGTGCCTTGAGAGCTTTCATGCTAAAAGTTGATTTTTAAATCTCATCCAAATAAATGGGGAAGACGAGGGCATTATTTTTGCAAGTGTTGAAGGCTAAATTATTAGCCTCATTCAAAGGATTATCGAGATTTAGGAGCGGGTCCACTTCGAACAGATTTTTGAAATAACTATTAATGTGATTCGTTAAAACATAATGATTCTCAATCCAAACCCCATTGATGTTGAGCCTATCAATTTTATTTCTTCTTCTACGAATAATAGTGGAGGTGTGAAAAAATTTAGTATTATGGTCACCTGAAGCCAACCATTGAATTCTCGATTTTTGGAGCCAAAAAATCTCTTCCTGCTTTAAAATTAAATTATATTCGTTCCTGAGATTACGCTCCAACGTATCCAAACTATGGGGAAAAGAATTTTTTTTTGGCAATTTGGATACCTTTGAGCCTTTTTAAAAGTCTGTTCTCATTTTTAAAAATATTTCCATACACATACCTATTCCACGTATTAGAATTTTTAGAGGATTACATAAGGTTATTATGTAAGTTATCATTATTATTCCAACCTTTAATGATAATGTCAATTAGATTCTCTCTTTCAAACCAACAAGCAAGGAGTCGAAAAGGCCTACGGAGTGGGGAGAGCATAGGTTTACCTTCCGTGTGAATCATCATAGGGCAGTGGTCCGATGTGGTCCTAGGAAGATTATCCACCACGACCTTGGGAAATTCAATCCTCCACTCCAGGTTAGCGAGGGTTCCATCCAAACGTACCATGGTGTTACCAAGGCTATCTCGACTATTAGTTCAGGTCATACGCGGGCCAGTACTTTCCAAGTAAGTAAGATTGCACATATTTATGTTGGCCGCAAAGGTGGAGCACCTGCTGGGTGACACGTACCTAGTGTAGTTATTCTTTTCCGAAGCATCCACATGGTTATTAAAATCACAAGTAACAATCCCGGGAATAGAGGACTCATTAGATAAATCAATGAGATTTTGAGCCAATCCTCATAATTTCTCATTAAATGGCCAGTCCTCATAATAGAGGAGTCATAATAGAGGACTCATTACATGGTCGAGAGTAGCCAGTCCTCATAATTTCTATTCGAAATGAGCAGATGGATGGCCTGGCCTAGACTGAAATGGCGATGGTTTGCAATCCCACCATCTGGGGATTCCAGAATACCCAAATCCCCCGGACCTGCCCACCGGGTGAGAGTAGACATTCTCAGAGGGGCCAAGACCACAAAAAAATTACCCATATAAATAAATGATATGTGGGTCTCAAGGATGACAACTACCTCTGGCTTGTACGTAACGTTAAGCTCTTTGAACATTTATTTGAAAAGAGGTTTTTTGGCTCCCCGATAATTCCAGATGATTATAGACATTGACGAGTTTTTTTGAAAAATGGGAATAAACTTGTCTTGTGGCTAAGGGAAATTGCTCTTCACTCTCTCTTGGACTTCCTCTGTTGAGAGTACCTCTAACACTCTCACTGCGTGTCTTCTATCTTCCATTGGAATAATATGGCCCCATTAAATTAGGAATCATATTTGGGATACCTCCCAATTTATTTTGAGGACTGATGCTTCTTACACTTTATAGTTCACCTAGAAGTTGCAGATTGAGCTCTTGAGTTTGCGATGAATTATTTGGAGGTTGCCCAACAAGGCAAGAGGAAAGGGTGAGTTCATTTTTTGAGGGATTTGGGTCAGAGGGGTTGTATAATTATTTGAGGAGTTGGATTTGAAGGGGTGTGGATAGGTGGGGTTGAGATAAGAGTGATACAGTCTCGAGAGTTAATAGATAAATGGGGAATAGTATGGGAAATATGTGCAGTTTGGATGGACGAATTGGTTTAGGAAGGTGGGGTATTTAGGAGTGTACCGTCTGAAATGACAAATGCTTGAGTAGAAGAGACCTTAACCGTTTTAACATTAGTGGCGGTTGGCCCGTTAGCTGAAAAATTTATAGCGTCCGTACAAAGGTCAATACCAACAACTGTTGGTTCGGCGTTACCCTGAGAAGAGGGGTCAGAGCAGTTATCTTCACTCATTGAAATATCATTAGTGTTGACTTTTTTCTGGTTCAAAGCCACATGTGGGGCATTACGTTCATGACTTGCACGGTTAATAAATACCCTAAGTTATTTTTTTTGGTGAAAAAGGGAAATTAGAAAAATAGACAGCAACAACAAACGACAAGGGCACTAAACAAAGGAGAACCCATCTTCCTCCATCTCTGCGTCAACCATACTAAGAAATTCTTTCGGTGCTTGGTCGTATTCCCTGTACAGGCCATCCACCTTTCTTGCAACTTTCACCATACAATCCATCATAAAGTTGCTTGCTATTGGAATGTGCACGATATTGACCTTTAGTTCTTTCGTAAGATCCTTGCAATCCTGGATGATATTAGCCAATGGGTGATTGTGGGTAACCTCTTGCTTGATGAGATTGATGGCTTCAAGACAATCATTTTTCAGGCAAACATTCTTCCAATTCTTTCTGAGGGATAAGTTTAGTCCATGAAAAATCCCTTCCAGCTCCGCACTCAAAGGGCTGGCAGTGCCTTAAAGTTTTCCAGTAAAGCTCAGGATTCATTTACCATCTTCATTTCTAACCACTCCACAAAATGAGCCCGTATCACTCCCATGGTCAAAACCACCTTCAGTGTGAATGATGAACTTACCTGCAATAGAAAATGGATCACGAATTAGCATAGTATGGCTTTCCCAACAAACCTTTGCTCGCTTGGAATTATACGTAATTTGTAAAATTCATAGCTAGGCGGGAAACTATTTGTGGGGAATCATCAATGTTATTAAAGATGCAGTTGTTTATGGATTTCCAAATATGCCACAAGGTAATAATAAAGCATTTGTACCTTTCATTTTTTGGTTCACCCCAAATGTTTAGGGTAATCCAGTCATTTACATTACCTGAGAGATTAAGGTCAATGGGGTGATCGAAATCGAGCGTGTTCCAAATCTCCCTAGTGTGGATGCACTCCCTAAACAGACGATTGATGTCCTCGAGGAGTACACAACGTGGACAATCACCATTGGTTGTAAGACCTCTTCGCATACGATGTTCATTAGTTAGGATCTTCCCATGGAGTATGGTCCACAAAAAGGTGCAGATTTTCGGTGGGACATTTAACTTTCATAACTTTTTCCAAGCCTCCCAGGGTTGAGGTTCATCATGTTTGGTCACAAGGGATTGATAGCACGAACTAATTGTGAAATCACCCTTTTTACTTAACGACCAAGACGACTTATCACCGCGAGGGAAAGTACGGGGAAGTGGGATATTTAAAATATCATTTTTAGTGCTCAAGTTGAAGGAGTTTTCAATAGTAATAACATCCCATTTACCGTTCTCACCAATAAGCACGTCAACATTACCATTATCTAAATTTTCAGGCTGTTCAACAGGATTGATGATTTTATTTCTCACCCACCAGTCTTTAAGGATGTTAATGTTCTTACCATTCCCGACATTCCATTTGACATTATTTACAAGGGTTACACGACATTTAAGAATACTTCTCCAAGTATGGGATGACGTATCACGTTTTTTCCACAATCTAGGGTTTTGACCAATTTTATATTTATTTCTTAATATGTCAGCCCATAAGGACTTATCATTATTCACAAATTTCCATCCAAGTTTAGTGACAGTGGCATGGTTATTTAAAGCACTCTTCCTCAACCCAAGGCCTCCATTAATTTTGGGACTACAAACCTTATTCCAAATTACCAGGTGGATCTTTCCCTTGACATTATCCGCTCCCCAGAGAAAATTTCTATTAAGTCTATCAATCTCGTTACATATTTTCACAGGAAGCATGACATTTTGCATATTATAATTTGGGATGGAGGAGGACACAACCTGGATAAGGGTTTTCCTTCTCGCGAGAGAGAGGATTGTAGATTTCCATCCCGTTAAACTTTTTTGGATTTTATCAATGATGTCTTTAAAGTGAGAGCCGTTTATAAGTCTATTACCAAGGTAAGCACCTAAATCATTAGCAAGGCTCATACCGAACAAATGTCCAGCCTTTAAGGCCTCCCATTTAGGGATATTGGGGGACGCAAACACTTTAGATTTAGAGTAACTTATTTTTTGTCCAGAAACACGACAAAATTCCTCGAGGGTATCAATGACCGCTTCACATGAAAGGTACTCATTCTCCGTGAAAAGGATAAGGTCGTCCGCAAAAAAGAGGTGGGTGATACGGGGTCCCCTTGACGAGGCCCTAATACCTTTCCACTTATTACATTTGACTTTATCCAATATCATAGAAGATAAGTATTCCATGCACATAACGAAAAAGTATGGAGATAGGGGGTCTCCCTGACGGAGACCTCTAGATGGTTTAAAACTGGGGAGGGGAGTGCCATTCTAGAGAATAGATGTGGTGGTATTCTTGACATAACTAGGGCTGCAAAAATATTTGTCAATATTAAACCAATTTAGGACTCCTTCCAGAAAATCTCAATCCACTCCGTCATAGGCTTTTTCAAGATCAATTTTAAGAATAAAACCCCCGATTTTGCCTTTAGAATTCATAAGGGTGTGAATAATATCCCGTGTGACAATAACATTATCAGAGGCTTATCCCCAGGGAGAAAGCTGGCTTGGTGGGGGCTAATATTATGGCAAAGGATAGGTGTAAGCCTGTCCGCAATAATTTTGGAAAGGATTTTATAAGAAACATTGCAAACAGTAATAGGTCTAAATTGCGATATGTTCTTTGGATTATCCACTTTGGGAATAAGTGTAATAAAGTTGTTGTTAAGGTCGTTGGGGAAGTACTTATCCCAAAAACATTTTTGGCAAAAGGCGAAAAGGTTAGTGGCAATGGTTTTCCAAAAATGTTGATAAAAAGAGGTTGCACACCATCCGGTCCAGGAGCTTTAATGGCTTTTATACTAAAAGTTGCTTTTCTAATCTCCCCCATCAAAATTGGGGAGGTTAAAAACAAGTTGTCATCCTCCATGAAGTTCAAATTATCTAAATTTCGCATTTGGCTTTGAATATTATAAGTAAAGTCGGCTTTAAATAATTCGATAAAATAATTAGTGATGTGATTAGAGATGATAACATCATTATCGGTCCACTCCCAATTAATATGGAGTTTCTTAATACAATTCCTCCTTCGTCTAATAATAGTGGTATTATGGAAAAATTTGGTATTTCTATCACCCTCGTTAAGCCATTGGATTCTCTAATTTTGTTTCCACAAGCTTTCTTCGTGTCTAAGTAGAGTGTTAAATTCATTACGAAGGTTACTTTCAAGGATTGTAAGGTTATGGGAATAAAAAATTTCTTGGGCTTTCTATATGCCACTGAGACGCCTAAGGATACACTTTTTATTTTTAAAAATATTACCAAAAGTGGTATTGTTCCAATTTTTAATATTCTCCGTACATAGATGGATAATCACATCGAGATTAGAAGAATTATTCCAATTAAGATTAACAAGTTCATTAAAATCATCTATATCAAACCAATAAGCCAAAAGCCTGAAGGGTTTAGGAGTAGTGAGATGGGTAGACATACCTTCAAATCTGATAATGATAGGACAGTGGTCTGAGGCGGTCTGGGGAATGTTCTCAACACTCGCTTTAGGATAATTGAGATTCCACTTCGCGTTAGCTAGACAGTTGTCTAACCCGATGAGACTATTTGCCATGCCCTTCTTGCTGTTTGTCCAAAGCATTTTTGCTCCCGAGCACCCCAGGTTCGTAAGTTTGCATTTATTAATATTTTCTAAAAAAGTAGTGTTTTTATTGTCCCGCGCCCGCTTTCCAAAGATTCTTTTTTCAGAGTCATCCCCGTGGTCATTGAAATCACCCACAACCAACCACGTAAGATCAATATTTCCAGAAATATCAAAGAGATTATCCCATAATCTTCTGCGTAGGCGTGGAAGAGGGCCAACATAGATCGCAGAAAAGACCTACTCCTCATAGTTTTTTTTAGTAACCAAGAGGTGGATAGCTTGTCTAGTTATAGAGAGAGTCTCCAGATTTATAGAGTTTGGGTTCCAGGTAACCCAAATACCCCCGGACCTGGCAACTGGTTCTGAAACCTTCCCGTTCATGAAACCAAGACTGTAAAAAAAAACCAAGTTTCTAATAGGGATATGAGTTTCAAGGATAACCACAATATCTGGGTTATAAATATTTTTCAGTCCGGTGATTGTGGATTTAAAGAGGGGTTTTCCCACCCCACGATAATTCCAAATAATTGCAACCATTGATGATATATGTTAAATGAGCGACTCCATTTCGTTAATCGTCCACATACACCTGTTAGCAATTTCTTGGTGTAGTTGTATGTCTCTGAATTTGTCCTCCACAATCGTTGTGACTATCTTCTCAGTTCCCCAGTTCTGATCCAGGGTGTTCATTATGACCTTGGTTTTGGATATTTTCCAATTCACTTGGAAGATGACTGCCTCCTCGACATTCCCCACTAAGTTAGTTGAAAATTCTCCAGATGACAGAGTCTGGTTTTGGATTTGTACATCCCCTAGCAAGGCAAGAGGAAATGGAAGGTTCATTTTTAGTTTGGTTTACAAGTATTTGTTTTGGAACATAGATAGTCTTTGGTAAGGCTCCACTGATATTTGAGTTTTTTGCATTTAGGTTTTGTGGTTCCACATGCTGAGAATTAGTGCCTTTTTTTTATGGATAACTCCTATTCTAAGGCTATCATTACTTTCTGCAGTTGACTTTGAGATGTCTGTGTTATTGCCAAAGGAGGGGACGAGTTGGCTTTTCCCTATGCCACTATGGTCCGTCATTTCAATGCTAGCCTTTTGGGTAGGTTGTACAAGTGATGTACTACCACCTGCTACATTATTTTGCTCAGAGATTTTTCTTTTAGGCATCGACTCTCGCATTACACCATATTTTCCGCCGTTTGTTTTCCCCACGTCAGCACCATTCATAGATGTAGCGTGGCTGCGTGGGTAATAGCTATAGGTGTCGCCACAGATCCCCTAATTTGCAAGCTTTTTGCACTGGCAGCTCCCTTCCCATTTGGTCTATCAGTATGGTTCTGTAGCTTGTCACTTCCATCACTGTTTAAGATAGCGAACTTGTTATTATTCCTTCCCAAACTTTCCTTAGTTCCATTTGAAATCATTTTGTTTTTATCGTTCCCATAGTTCTTGTTCCGTTGCACTAACATCCATGGGTCAAATTGGTCTTGCTTTTTTCCCCGTCGGCGTTACTGTTAACATAATTGCCCTCATTTGAGTTTTGAGGAAGGTAACCGTTACCAGTTGGCTTGGCCGGTGCACCTCCCAAATTTCCACAAGACGGGTTTTTCGGTGGGTTATTTGAAGCCTGGTTTGGGGCATGTAGTGGGCAAAATTTAGTTTTGTGGTGAATTTTACCACACTTAAAATGTATATATGGGAGGAACTCATATTCCACTCTATATTTTCGACCATCAAGTTTATAACATGGGATCAAAGGTTTTACAAGATCAACTTCAACACAAATTCTGGCATATTTTCCCCTAGTTCATGAAATAGAGTTAAAATCTGTCTTGATTGGTCTCCCAAGCTTACTACCAATTTGGAAGAGGGATCTTTCATCGAACCTTACCCACAATGCTTTAGTAACATGGTTAGCTTCAAGAGGCTTAAAGCTCAACACCCATTTCCTAACAATTAAGTAGTGGTTATTTATCACCTATCAAGGCATTGTAATTGTCCTCCTTCATCATGAACTTAAATAAGAAATATCCCTCCTCCGAGTCCACGACTTCATAATCACCTTGTAAGTTCCATAGTGAGGGGACTCTTGCATTAAGAACCTTGAAGCCAATGGTCCTACCAAGGAGGCTAACAATGACACTGTCATTCCATTTTTTCTTCAGCTTTTCAACGTGTTTATGTGGAATAGAGACCACTGGACACAGTGGACCATCCTCCTCATCCACCCGGTTGGAGTTGAGGTACATAGAGTGACAGTTATTTTCATGTGAGACCTCCATATCATCATTAGACCACAAGCAGTTTGCATCATCAAAAAATATATCTGAGTTTGGTTTCTTACCCACCACTTCCTTGTAAGATAAGGTCTTTTGGGGTTTTTTAGTTTCTTCACAGCCTTGGGTTGTAGATGGGTCAGTTGTCAGCATGGTTGGATTACCATCCATAATCATGTCTGTGTTAGCCCCATTCGTATTTGGACGGGAAACCTTGTCATAACTCTGGTTGGTGGTGGTGGTATCATCATAGATCTCCAACTCCATATCAACAAGTGTTTCATGACTACCTTTTTGTTTTTTAGTACTTATTAAGAAGAGGTCTTCTTCCTCCTTGGAGTTGCTGATGGACAGTGGTGGAGGGGTTCTCCCACTTTTACCACCCTCCGGAGAGGGACGGTCGAGGTGGTTTGCTTGTACACCAAGCATGGTGATGAAGGAGCGTTTAAATAGAGAGCGATCGGTCTTGGGATTATATATCTTTGTAGATTTCAGAGATCCTTTAGTAGAAATGGGGTCCACTTGATAAGTCACCTCACATCTTACATTAGAAGCTTACTGGGCATGGGGCGCCAAACTAGCGTCATAGGGTCTATCGCTATTTTTTTGCACTAATTTCCTTTTTCCTTTATCAAACCACCTGCACTTAAAGTGTTATGACCCTCAAACGGCACAAACCTATTGGTGGAAGTAGATTTATTTGTAATGGGGTTTTATCCCTGTGAGTTGGCCTAATTAGAATTACGTCTCCCTCTATGGCAATTTATGAATATTAGAATTATTAAAATTTGTCGTGAGATAGAAATACGGCAATTTGGAAATTTTGTTGGGACGCGTGTGACAGTCGCGTCAGGAATATATTTATTGTAATTAAAAAGTGAATTTAATTTTTATCAACCGTATGGTCATTTTAAGTGCGCCAACGTGTCCGGAAGGGTCGAAATAGTCAGAAAACACTAGCCTAAGGTTTAGTTTGGGTCCCGGGGCATTTTTAGGCCATACCGGCAACTTAAAAGGGTATTTTGGTAATTTTGAAATTTGGGGATTTATGACCAACGAATTTTGGGAGTTTAAAATAGGAAATTTTATAACCCACTAACCCATTACCAGCAATTAACTGACTTGAGGGCAACGGGAGTTGTAGGAGAGGTTAGGAGAAGTTCCCAAAGAGAAACACAACCACCATCTTCAACCTTCAACCTTGGGAGAAAAAGGAGAGAGCAACCATCATCAATTCAACACCAAATTCAGAGAAAAATCTAAGGAAAGTGGTTTAACTACGTTATTTACAACGAATGCTTCTTCCATGCGTAGGAATTCCTATAATTGCATTGTTTTGGGAGAATGACAAAAACCCATGAAATTGGAATTACAATTCATGTTTTGATAAAGAGATTGCATGTAGAATTGTATTTCTGCGATTATACTGTTAGAAATACATCTTGTATGTTACAAAAACGGATTTAATTATGAATATTGACGACTTTAATTTTCTAGGGTTCATGCTCATAAGGATTGGGGGAAAATTGGGAGATTTGATAATTGGGTGTTGTTTAGGATGAATTGACCCCATAAATATGTTAAAATACGACCTAAGTATGTTTAAGAATGATTAGAAACCTTAAACTACTGTTGGAATGATGTTTAGATGAGATTAGAGGTGAAGAAAATTAGGAAAAACGTAAGAAGAGAATTCTGGGCTCGAAACTGTCACCTCATTAGAAGGACTGCCCAGATCGTTTGAACGATCTCATTCGAACGAGCTTCTAACGAGTTGACCGTTTGAATTCTAACGAGTTGGATGTTCATTTGATGCCTTTCGTTCGAATGAGATCTCATTAGATGCCCACTTCGTTCGAACGAACTCTCGTCCGAACGACCTCGTTCGAACGAGGCTTCTAACGAGTTGACAGATTGGCCTATTTGGCCTGAATTGATTTCTAGTGTCTCGTAACCTTGTTTAATTGTAGAGATAACATTCCTTTGATGATGAATTGATATAGTTGGTATATTTGGGATATATTGAGGAGTGAAACATAGAAGTGTGATTTGAACCATATGATAGTTGTGGATTAGGGCGCGAGTGACTAATCACGATGTGAGGATAATTTAGGATTTAAATACATGTATACCGGACATACGATTTTTGTGACATTATAAGTTGGTATGAGAATGAGAAGTGTACCTCTAATAAGATATGTTAATTACTAAGAAGTGTGCATGCTTAGTATATATAATTTTATGTGTATGACATACCTACCATACTTGCTATCACGGGAGGTTTGCGTTCGCTTAGGGTCATCTAATCTTTGTGTTCCTACGGGGGAGATTTAGATTGGTACCTCGATGACATAGGTCAGAGAAGGACTTATTGGTAAGTTAATAAGTCTGCAGATCATGGGAGCGTAGGTATGTGCGTGACCCATGTGATGTGACTGTGTTCGCCTCCATTGTTTGTGATTTGTTGTTATCTGAGAACGATTCCTGAGAGATTCGAAATGTGTGATCCTTATGTACGTGATGTACTGGTATGGGATAGAAGAGTATGTGTGCACCGCAGCTTAGCCTCGGGGTGCTTGTATTGTATATTTATGATGGGAATAATATACGGTTAAATGAAAAGGAATTGTTATGTTTAATTACGAGTATAATCGTAGTGACGTCTTGATAAAGATAAAAAGGGAAAACCTGCTGTGAATTGTGTTGCTAATAATTGAGAATCCGAGTTTAAGTAAAGCCTCTTATTTAATTGATAACTTTGGGAATTTATATTGTGAATCAAGTAGAAAGGTTATTACTTATGACGGTTTAGTTAGATAAGAATATCACTTAGATGGGTATGGTACGTTAGGAGTGCACACTTAGTCGAGAGGTGAGAGTTTCATGTGAGTGCACGTCCTAACAAGTATTTTGCATTCATTGTTTTAATGTTATTAAAGCACTTGCTGTTTTTAAAATACTCTCCACTTTCGGGCTCTGACCTGTTTGCTTTCAAATCTATTTTTGTAAAAACCTTTTAGGTGCCCAGCTATGAGGACACCGTGCATAGGATTTCTATTCAGGTGACGAGCTGTAGCTGTTGTGGAAGTTACAGGGCCTTGCTAGTAGACGCCTCTTTTCCTAGTCTTGACTCCATATTCAGTTTCATCATTGTAGGGCATGTCGCCCATTTTCATTAGAGACATTTCATATTTAAGTTATTCAGATTTTTTGGCATGTAATTATTTCAGAATACACTGTTTTATATATTTCAGTTGTGGGATTGTTGAGAGGAGTTTTTTCTCCGAACTTATTATTAATTGTTGGTTATTCTATTGCTTCTTTATGGTGAATGGTGATGTTAGTCGTTCATAAATCCTTTTATTGCATGTTAATCAGACTTAATTTAAAATTTGACATCTTACTTTTTGTGACACCCCGACTAATTAAATACCGGGTAGCTACTCCTTTATTAAATTAAATCAAAATGCCAAGTTGGCTCAGTTAATAGCATCACTGTCGAAAACGTTTTATAATTACTAACCACCTAGTATTAAAAAGTAAGTTGTCAAATTTTAATTTAAGTCTGATTAACAAGAAATATAAGAATACTGGAAGAACAACATTATCCATTCACCATAACGAAGTAATGAAATAACCAACAAGTATAAATAAATCCGGAGGAAAACTCCTCACAACAGTCCCACAACTGAAATGAAGAAACAAAGTACCCTGAATTAATTACATGCCAAATAGTCCGAAAAATCTGAAATAGGAAAATGTTTCTAAAAGAAATGGGCGACATGCCCTACAACTGATAAATGCTGAATATAGGGTCAAGATAGATGGAGTGTCTACAAGCAAAGTCCTGTAACTTCCACAAACAGCCACAACTCGTCCCCTGAATGAGGATCCTAAGCATGGTGTCCTTGTGGCTGAGCACCTAAAATGGTTTTTACAAAAATAGATTTGAAAGCAAATGGGTCAGAGCCCGAAAGTGGAAATCACTTTAAAAACAACAAGTGTTTTAATAACATTAAAACATTAAATGCAAAATACATGTTAGGACGTGCACTCACATGAAATTTTCACCTCTCGACTACATGTGCACTCCTAACGTACCGTACCCATCTAGATAACATACATATCTAACCAAACCGTAATAAGTTCTACCCCCTACTACTCGATTCCTATATTACATTCTAGCGTTATCAATTAAATAGAGGGCTTTACTTAAACTCAGATTCTCAATTAGTAATACAATTCACTATCGGTTAACCCGTTATGTTTTCTCAAAACATTACCATAATTATATTCACAATATCAACATGAACGTTCCCATTAATTAAGTGTATATTATTCACATCATAAATATACAATACAAGCATCCCGAGACTAAGCTGCGGTGCACACATACTCTGCTATCCATCCTGGTACATCACGTACATAAGGATCACGCATTCCGAATCTCTCAGGAATTGTTCTCAGATAACAACATCACAAACAATGGAGGCGAACACAGTCACATCACATGGGTCACGCACATACCTATGCTCCCACGATCAGCAGACTTATTAACATCCCAATAAGTCCTTCTCTGACCTATGTTCATCGAGGTACCAGTCTAAATCCGGGCAACACAAGGATTAGAGGGCCCTAAGCGAACGTAAACCTCCCGTGATAGCAAGTATGGTAGGTATGTCATACACATAAAATCATATACATATACTAAGTATGCACACATCTTAGTAGTCACCATAATTTCTTTGTAGTACACAACTCATTCTCGTACCAACATATAATACTACACAATTTATATGTTCCCGGTTAATAATTATTTAGGCCGTCAATAGTTCTCGCATCGTAGTAGACACTCACGTCCTAATTCATAATTTCCCTTAGGTTCAAACTACACTTCTAGGTTTTACTCCTCATTATATCCCAAATATCCCAAATATAACAATTAATCAACAAGGAAGTGTTATCTCTACATATAAACAGGGTTACGGGACACTCGGGATCAAAACAGGCTAAAAAGCCCAAACTGTCAACTCGTTAGAAGTCTCGTTCGGACGAAGTGGGCCTTCTAACGAGATATCGTTTGAACGAAAGTCATCGAACGAACTTCACCCTCGTTAGAAGTCAATAGTCAACTCGTTAGAAGCTCGTTCGAACGACCTGGGCAGGTCTTCTAACGAGTGGCCAGTTTTGAGCCCAGATTTTCCCAAGTTCGTTTTTCCAACTTTTCTTCACCTCTAATCACCTCTAAACATCAATCCAACATTTTTCATGGGTTCTAATCATTCCTAAACATACTTAGGTCATATATTAACGTTTATATAGGGCCAATTCTTCCTAAATATCATTGAATCATCAAATCCCTTCATTTATCCCCAAATCATATGAACATGAACCCTAAAATTTTAAAGTCACCAATGGGCATAATTAAATCCGTTTTTGATATGAACGAGGTGTATTTCCATCAGAATAATCCTCCTAACACAATTCTACATGCAATCCTTTCATCAAAATATACAGTTCTAATTCCAATTAATGGGTTTTTATCAAACTCCCAAGAACAATACAAATTGTGTCAATTTCCTACGCATGGAAGAAACATCCTTTGTAATAAACAAAATTAAACCACTTGCCTTATGTGTATCTCTGATTTGATGGCGAATTGATGAGTGATTCTCTCTCTCTCTGCAGAATTCTCCTCTCTTCTCTCTCTACAAGCCTTCTTCTCCAAAGTGACAATGGTGGCTAGGGTTTTCCTTAGGAACTCTTTTGGAACTAATTTCATTAACCTCCGTAGCCCATTAAGTTATTAGTGGGTTTAGTGGTTAATTTCCAAATCAGATATTAATTCCTAATTTTCGTGGGTTTTAATTTCCAAAAATCCAAAATTACCAAACTACCCTTATACGTTGCCGGTATGGCCTAAAAATGCCCCGAGACCCAAACTAAACTCCTGGCTAGTGTTTTCTGACTATTTCGACCCTTCCGGACGCGTTGGCGCACTCAAAATGACCATACAGTTAATGGAATTTAAATTCACTTTTATAATTAAAATAATTATATTCCTGACACGACTATCACACGCGTCTCACCAAAATTTCCAAATTGCCGTATTTCAATCTCACGACAAGTTTCATAGTTAAATATTTATATATAATCATATATGCACATTATAATCAAATACCAACTCGCATCTCGCTAGTATTTTAATCCGGATTAATTTTTAATTAATACACATTTAATTCAATTAATCCTATAAATAAATATCATAAAAATACGGGGTATTACACTTTTTAAATACTAGGTGGTTAGTAATCATTAAAATGTTTTCGACAGTGATGCTATTAGCTGAACCAACTTGGCATTTTGTATTAATTTAATAAAGGAGTAACGACCCGGTATTTAATTAGTCGGGGTGTCACAGGTGGTATCAGAGCCAGGTTCTAGTATCCTTTAGGATCTGTACGGCTTATTATGTTTCCACTGAGCTTTCGTTGATGAAGAGCCCTATATTTTAGGACTGTTGTATTCTTTTGTATATGCTACGTTCTTCAGCTATTTTAAGTTTATAACTGCGAACTTATAAACTTCATTCTTATTTCAGATGCCTCCACGACGTGCACCACGGGTTCTTAGGAATGCACAGCCAGAGCCCCAGCCAGCTCCAGTACAGGGCACCATGAATGCCGCCGAGGTTGCAGCCATAGTAGCCCAAGCAGTAAATGCCGCTCTCGCCGTTGTACAGCATGCACCACCTTCCTCAGGCGCCAGTAGCCGCGCCAGTTCAGGTATATGCATTCCCGTCTGCTTGGGAACGTGTTCGAGATGCTTTTCAAAAAGCACACCCACCGGAGTTCGCAGGTAGCTCCGATGTTGTTGTTTCTAGTTGGTGGAGGAAAGACATTTAGAGGCACTTGAGGATGTATGAGTGCACCGACGTTCAGAAGCAGATACTAGCTACTTTCAAGCTAATGGGATCTGCACTGCAGTGGTGGGAGTCTATTACCACCGTGGAGGAGAGAGATACTCTCACGATACATGAGTTTTGGGTGCGATTTGACCGCAAGTATTTTTCGTCAGCTGTTCACACGGAAATGAGGAGGAAGTTAATGAATCTCAGACAGGAGGGAAGGACTGTGGCCGAGTATGAGGCCGAATTCACAAATTTACTGAATATTGTCCCGGATGAGATATTGACAGAAGAGAAGAAGATCCAGAAGTTCACCGATGGATTGATATGGAGGATTCGTCATCATTTGTTGGGGAATATCTCGTTGGCCACTTACTCTGATGTCGTTAACGCTGCACTGCTACACTGCCAGGATCATCGCTTTCACATGGCTGAGAGCAAGAGGCCAGGAAAGTCCAGCCATCAGGGCAGGACTAAGGGAAATGGTGCCAGTGGGGCACAATCTACTCAGGGGCAGAGGCACGGTGACCAGGGTTCCCAACAGGGGGATCATAAGAGGTTCAGATCGGGGAATTTCAAGCACGAACAAGGAGGTTTTAGGCAGGGCCAGCAGAGTTAGAATGGTCAACAGCAGTTTCAGCAGGGCCAGGGGAGGAATGGTAATGGCCACCAGGGCCGAGGACAGCAGGGACAGAGAGGGGGGGAACTTCCCGGGGAAGTGTTATGTTTGTGGCAAGACTGGCCATAAATGCCAGGATTGTGTTGATATGGGTAGGGCCCCGCAGCAGCAGCACCAGGGTGCCCGACAGGAGCCGCAGATGCCTATGTTTCCCGCCGCCCTCCCAGCACCACCTCAGATGGCAGCATTACCACCCATTCCAGCGGTCCCAGTTCAGCAGGGAGAACTTCAGTATGGGCGGGTGTATCAGCTTCAGCAGGCCGCAGCCCCATAGGATCCACCAGCCATTGAGGGTATGTTCTCTATTCAGGGGACTATGGGGCGTATTTTGTTTGACACGGGGGCCACACATTGTTTTATTGCTATGAGTTTTGCACGCACCATTGGGTTGTTAGACACCGCCGAGAGTACGGTTACTTGTGTAGATTCACCGCTGAGTAGGGGTTCTGTAATTTCCCTTGTATGTAGAGGCGTGGGTATAGAGATCGGGAGGTTTACTTTACCCGCGGATATGTTAGTGTTGGAGATGACCGAGTATGATGCCATTATTGGTATGGATTGGCTGGTTGCGTACCGAGCCATGATTGATTGTTTTAGTAGGAGTATTATCTTTACCATTCCAAGGCAGGGGATGTTTTTAGGGTGATGCCTCGTTCTAAGGGAGGATCGTCCACTCACTTGTACTATTTAGAGGAGGAGACCTCTAAGGAAGTGGTGATACCACTTGATTCGATTCCGGTTTTTCGGAAGTTTGTCGATGTATTTCAGGATATACCTGGATTACCTCCAAGTAGAGAGATAGATTTTGTGATCGACTTTATGCCGGGCACTCGACCTATTGCCCGCGCACCTTACCGTATGGCTCCAGCTGAGATGAGAGAGTTACGGGATTAGATTGAGCAGTTGTTGGGTCAGGGGTTTATCCTAAGGAGTACTTCGCCGTGGGGTACCCCTGTGTTATTTGTTAAGAAGAGGGATGGATCGTTGAGGTTGTGTGTGGATTACCGGGAGTTGAATAAGGTCACGATACGGAATAAGTATCCGTTGCCCCGAATCGATGACTTATTCGACCAGTTGAGAGGAGCTTATTTCTTCTCGAAGATTGATTTGCGATCGGGATATCATCAGTTGCGTATCAGGGAAGAGGATGTCTCGAAAACTGCTTTCCTAACGAGATATGGTTCCTACGAGTTTCGGGTTATGCCTTTTGGTTTGACCAATGCGCGAGCCGTGTTTATGGACTTGATGAATAGGGTGTTCAGAGATTTCTTAGATCAGTTCGTCATTGTCTTCATTGATGACATTCTGGTCTACTCCCAGACAGAGGAGGAGCACGCCGAGCATTTGAGGCAGGTTTTGCAGACACTACGTCAGAACGAGTTGTATGCAAAGTATGAGAAGTGTGGGTTTTGGCTGAAGGAGGTTCAGTTTTTGGGACATTTTATTTCTGACCGGGGGATATCAGTTGATCCGGGGAAGGTATCCGCGGTGAGGGAGTGGGGATAGCCCATGACACCGACTGAGATCCGTAGTTTCTTGGGCCTAGCAGGATACTACAGGAGGTTTATTCGGGGTTTCTCCAAGATAGCGGATCCTTTGACACATCTGACTCGTAAGGGTGTGCCGTTCATTTGGAGTGATGCCTATCAGTTGGCATTCGATGAGTTGAAGGACAAGTTGACCTCAGCACCTATGTTAGCATTGCCGAGACCGGAAGTTGAGTATCTAGTTTACACCGATGCATCCTTACAAGGACTTGGAGGTGTATTGCAGTAGGAGAGTCAGGCCATATCTTATGCTTCCCATAAGCTTAAGCCTCACGAGAAGAATTACCTCACCCATGACTTGGAGTTAGCGGCAGTGGTATTTGCCCTTCGGATTTGGAGACATTATCTTTTAGGGGAGAAGTTTCGATTGTTCACGGACCACAAGTCCCTACAGTACCTATTCACGCAGAAGGAGTTGAATATGCGGCAACGGAGGTGGCTTGAGTTTGTGAAGGACTATCAGTTTGATATCCAATATCACCCGGGGAAGGTTAACGTGGTAGCAGACGCGTTGAGTCGTAGGCCAGTAGATGAGGTGACAGGGGTGTGGAAGGAAAAGTGGAAGGAGTTGGGACACCAGGATGCAGTGGCCCGATCGTTCATGTCTGTGATGACTTTTACACCGCAGATTGTCACGAGAGTGGTCGAGGCACAGGCAAATGACTCGTTCTGTCAGGAACAGATAGTTCGATTACTAGAAGAGGGAGCCGAGTCCTATACCGTTAGCTCAGACGGGGGATTATGCTTCAATGGAAGACTGGTAGTTCTGGAAGGGGAGGAATTCCGACACGAAGTAATGGCAGAGTCGCACGGCTCACGATTCGCGGTACATCCCGGTGGGGACAAAATGTACCAAGACATGAGACGTCAGTATTGGTGGAGCGGGATGAAGAGAGATATTGCTGTGTTTGTTTTTAAATGCGCCACTTGTCAGCTGGTAAAAGTGGATCATCAGAGACCGGCAGGACTTCTACAGCCATTAGAGGTCCCGATGTGGATGTGGGAGAGCATCTCTATGGACTTTATCACGGGGTTACCTACGTCACAGAGGGGCCACGACTCCATTTGGGTAATTGTGGACAGGTTGACCAAAGTTGCTTATTTTCTACCCGTAAGGATAGACTACACTACGGGACAGTATGCCTAGCTTTTTATTGCAGAAATAGTGAGACTTCACGGTGTGCCCCTAAATATCATGTCTGAGCGAGACAAGATATTTGTTTCACGGTTTTGGGAGAGTTTTCAGGAGGCCATGGGCACGGGATTGCGGTTGAGTACGACGTATCACCCACAGACCGATGGGCAAACCGAGCGTACAAATCAGATGTTGGAAGACATGTTGCGTATGTGCATAATTGATTTTGGGGGTGGATGGGAGCAGTATCTTCCACTGGTGGAGTTTGCTTACAATAACTCTTACCAGTTCACTATTGGCATGGCTCCATTTGAGGCGTTGTACGGTAGACCTTGCCGTTCCCCATCATGTTGGTTGGAGGTGGGGGACAACAAACTACTCGGGCCGGAAGTGATTCGGGATACGTCGGCAAGGATAGAATTGATACGGAGTCACATTCGGGTAGCTCAAGATCGGCAGAAGAGCTATGCTGATGCGAAGAGGTTCTTCAGGGAGTTCCAAGTGGGGGACCAGGTTTTACTCGGAGTATCTCCTATGAAGGGGATTATGCGATTTGGGAAGAAGGGGAAGTTGGCACCGAGATACGTGGGGCCATTTCCTATCATCGAGCGAATTGGGTCTGTTGCGTATAGACTTGGGTTACCGGAGCATTTGCACAGGATTTATGATGTGTTTCATATTTCCTCGCTAAGGAAATATCTTAGAGACGATTTGGCTCACTCTCACATTGCTTTGGAGGACATCGATCTCCAGCCTGATAGCTCCTACGAGGAGGGGCCGATTGCTATTTTGGACCGAAGTGACTGCGGTCAAAGATAGTCCCGTTAGGAAGAGTTCAGTGGCAGCATCATAATGCCGAGGAGTCCACATGGGAGCACGAGGATGAGATGCGCGAACTATATCCAAATTTGTTTCTTTCAGGTACTTTCTAGTTTCGAATTTCGGGACAAAATTCTGTTATTAGGGGGGAAGTATGTAATACCCCGTACTTTTATTGATATTTATTTTTGGGATTAATTCAATTAAATGTGAATTAATTAGATATTAATCCGGATAAAATACTAGCGAGATGTGAGTTGGTATTTGATTATAATGTGTATATAAGGCAATTTATGAATATTAGAAATATTGAAATTTGTCGTGAGATAGAAATACGGCAATTTGGAAATTTTGTTGGGACGCGTGTGACAGTCGCGTCAGGAATATAATTATTGTAATTAAAAAGTGAATTTTATTTTTATCAACCGTATGGTCATTTTGAGGGCGCCAACGTGTCCGGAAGGGTCGAAATAGTCAGAAAACACTAGCCGGGGGTTTAGTTTGGGTCCCGGGGCATTTTTAGGCCATACCGGCAACTTAAAAGGGTATTTTGGTAATTTTGAAATTTGGGAATTTATGACCAACGAATTTTGGGAGTTTAAAATAGGAAATTTTATAACCCACTAACCCATTACCAGCAATTAACTGACTTGAGGGCAACGGGAGTTGTAGGAGAGGTTAGGAGAAGTTCCCAAAGAGAAACACAACCACCATCTTCAACCTTCAACCTTGGGAGAAAAAGGAGAGAGCAACCATCATCAATTCAACAACAAATTCAGAGAAAAATCTAAGGCAAGTGGTTTAACTACGTTATTTACAACGAATGCTTCTTCCATGCGTAGGAATTCCTATAATTGCATTGTTTTGGGAGAATGACAAAAACCCATGAAATTGGAATTACAATTCATGTTTTGATAAAGAGATTGCATGTAGAATTGTATTTGGGCGATTATACTATTAGAAATACATCTTTTATGTTACAAAAACGGATTTAATTATGAATATTGATGACTTTAATTTTCTAGGGTTCATGCTCAAAAGGATTGGGGGAAAATTGGGAGATTTGATAATTGGGTGTTGTTTAGGATGAATTGACCCCATAAATATGTTAAAATACGACCTAAGTATGTTTAGGAATGATTAGAAACCTTAAACTACTGTTGGAATGATGTTTATATGAGATTAGATGTGAAAAAAATTGGGAAAAACGTAAGAAGAGAATTATGGGCTCGAAACTGTCACCTCCTTAGAAGGCCTGCCCAGATCGTTCGAACGATCTCATTCGAACGAGCTTCTAACGAGTTGACCGTTTGACTTCTAACGAGTTGGATGTTCGTTCGATGCCTTTCGTTCGAACTAGATCTCGTTAGATTCCCACTTCGTTCGAACGAACTCTCGTCCGAACGACCTCGTTCGAACGAGGCTTCTAACGAGTTGACAGATTGGCCTATTTGGCCTGAATTGATTTCTAGTGTCCCGTAACCTTGTTTAATTGTAGAGATAACATTCCTTTGATGATGAATTGATATAGTTGGGATATTTGGGATATATTGAGGAGTGAAACATAGAAGTGTGATTTGAACCATATGATAGTTGTGGATTAGGGCGCGAGTGACTAATCACGATGTGAGGATAATTAAGGATTTAAATACATGTATACCGGACATACGATTTGTGTGACATTATAAGTTGGTATGAGAATGAGAAGTGTACCTCTAATAAGATATGTTAATTACTAAGAAGTGTGCATGCTTAGTATATATAATTTTATGTGTATGACATACCTACCATACTTGCTATCACGGGAGGTTTGCGTTCGCTTAGGGCCATCTAATCTTTGTGTGCCTACGGGGGGGGGGGGGGGGATTTAGACTGGTACCTCGAGGACATAGGTCAGAGAAGGACTTATTGGGAAGTTAATAAGTCTGCTGATCATGGGAGCGTAGGTATGTGCGTGACCCATGTGATGTGACTGTGTTCGCCTCCATTGTTTGTGATTTGTTATTATCTGAGAACGATTCCTGAGAGATTCGGAATGCGTGATCCTTATGTACATGATGTACCGGGATGGAATAGCAGAGTATGTGTGCACCGCAGCTTAGCCTCGGGGTGCTTGTATTGTATATTTATGATGGGAATAATATACGGTTAAATGAAAAGGAATTGTTATGTTTAATTACGAGTATAATCGTAGTGACGTCTTGATAAAGATAAAAAGGGAAAACCTGCTGTGAATTGTGTTGCGAATAATTGAGAATCCGAGTTTAAGTAAAGCCTCTTATTTAATTGATAACGTTGGGAATTTATATTGTGAATCAAGTAGAAAGGTTATAACTTATGACGGTTTAGTTAGATATGAATATCACTTAGATGGGTATGGTACGTTAGGAGTGCACACTTAGTCGAGAGGTGAGAGTTTCATGTGAGTGCACGTCCTAACATGTATTTTGCATTCATTGTTTTAATGTTATTAAAGCACTTGCTGTTTTTAAAATACTCTCCACTCTCGGGCTCTGACCCGTTTGCTTTCAAATCTATTTTTGTAAAAACTTTTTAGGTGCCCAGCCACAAGGACACCGTGTATAGGATTTCTATTCAGGTGACGAGCTGTAGCTGTTGTGGAAGTTACAGGGCCTTGCTAGTAGATGCCTCTTTTCCTAGTCTTGACTCCATATTCAGTTTCATCATTGTAGGTCATGTCGCCCATTTCCATTAGAGACATTTCATATTTCAGTTATTCAGATTTTTTGGCATGTAATTATTTCAGAATACACTGTTTTATTTATTTCAGTTGTGGGATTGTTGAGAGGAGTTTTTCCTCCGGACTTATTATTAATTGTTGGTTATTCTATTGCTTCTTTATGGTGAATGGGGATGTTATTCGTTCATAAATCCTTCTATTGCATGTTAATCAGACTTAATTTAAAATTTGACATCTTACTTTTAAATACTAGGTGGTTAGTAATCATTAAAATGTTTTCGACAGTGATGCTATTAACTGAACCAACTTGGCATTTTGTATTAATTTAATAAAGGAGTAGCTACCCAGTATTTAATTAGTCGGGGTATCACAGTTATTTGAAATAGCTTGTCTATAAGATGTAGACTGTATTTCTTTATTTTGCAGAGAGTCGTTGGTATTCCAAACGGTCACATTTGAAGCTTTAATTTTAGCGATTGTCGGTTTCAACTTTTCGGTGGGGAAAAACTTGCTCCAATGTCCCACTCTTCCACACTCAAACACACAAATGGGAGAAACTCATACTCAAACCTATAATTCCTCCCCTCCAGCTTGTAGGAAGGAATCAACGTACAATGTCCATAATGTAAAGTTGAGTACAACTGATGTAAATAAATTCTTGGTCTTATGCTCGTACAAATCCCAATGTGAAATCAAATAACAAATGTTGAAGTACAACCTACACTAGAATCAATGGAGCGACATCCACTATGTCCAATGAAACTCCAAGTCTGATCCATTGTCAGTCATGCTATCCCTATCATTAAGAATAATTGGGGGGAAAACATTTATAATTTGGGTCAGAGCCCGAGGTGTGTAAGGATTCTTCACCAGTAAATATGTAATTTGTTACTAACTCATAATTCACGTCTCCCCATCAACGCTCACATGTAATGAGTACCTCACATCTCATCTAAAAGCAGTCCTACTCGTATCCTCAATAAAAATGCCAATTGTAACTTCCATTATTTAATCATTCATATAAAGAATAATCCATTCATCTATGCAATAACTAAGAGTGGGTACTCATGTCTAATACCCCATCCCCGAATAGATTTCATAATATAAATTTCACAATTTACATAAACTAAGTGCATATTCTTACGTCATCATATTATGTAATCCTTGTTTATTTCTTCTGATCATCTAATGATTAAATTTATATTCCCTGTCGTCTTCCCAATTGGACTATAAGTTTCATTCTCTTAGATTACCAAATTATTATTCTCATTAATAATTGGCTACTCTATTACTCATTCTCTTTAATGTTTGGGTACTTTCTTAGATTATCCAATTATTATTGTTATTAATAATTTTGTGCCGCATTATTCATTAGGACTCATCTTTGTCCTTAATTATCCACATCATTTTCTTAGCTTGACTTTATCATCATTAAGCATTATCTACATCTTTAGAGAAAAAGGGGGATATTCCCATATAAGGTACACCACAATGTGCGTGTATATATATATATATATATGCGACACACAAAGGCATCTACCATTAGTTTCTCGTTCGTTCTCTATCGGCAAGTTCAGAGGAATCTCTTATCCTAAGCGAACATCACAAAACACACACAAGTTGGGGGCGGTCCCTATACATGTCACCTGTACACGACCCATACCCAGCGGTGACACAGGAAGGGTCACCGCCAACACTTTGTAGGTGGCGCCTCCACGTAGTACCTGTATGACCTACAAATCGTCAAGACGACGTGTGGTACTCGGTCTGAACTCGCGAACCACCGATCAAATAGGACGGTCCACGAATATTGGTTTGTCCACACAAATACACACAAATACATATTATCATCCAATATGTATAAGTAGTTACTCTATATCTACTTTAATCCCAAGGAAATCTTAATTCATATAAAATGTAGCCTTCTTGGCTTAACTATAACGTGTTAGTCAATTATTATATATGTCATTTTAAGCCGTTATGTTGCGACTACTTCCTGATTAAATATTAAGTCTCATACATTGCTCGTTTTGACCTAAAACATGAATTTACTTCAATATTTATTTCTCTTTAAATACAGAGGCATAGGTATTACCAAACTAACCTTGCCAACACTATTATAGGTATGGTTATCCCTAACTACCTTTACCCATACATTTAATAACCTTAGCATATTATCCTCTTGACTCAAACTTTAATCCTTCCGAATTATTAGTAATTACTCCCTCCTTGATGCCTTTTCGATAAGGTTTATATGTACATATATAAGGAGTCAACCATCATGAAAAGGGTTATATGTATATATATATATAATAAATCCTTTAATATGGTTAAGTTGTATCACCCACTAAAATACCCAGACTCACTCATTCGGTCCGTATCTTTACCCTTCAGAATTCATTACACAAAATCCCACTATTAGGTCAAACACCCTTTAATCAATTCGATATTTAATAATTTATTATATATATAATAAATTAAATCGACTACCCCGTGCCTAACTCCTATAGCACTCTGCCTAAAATTATCCGAGTCACAACCCCGACTCTATATTCCATAAATATTAACTTACATTCATATTTTTATTTAAGATACTAAGCACATCTCAATCTAGTCCGTATTCTAATTTTATTCGAAATTTCCATTCAAATTCGTTCATATATTTTTGAGTGTTGTTCATCCTAAACACTCTAATTTAATACCCCGAATTCATTCCCATCCAATTTCAAGGTAAAAATAACATTCCTTAATATTTTTTCGAGTCCCATACTCATCTACATACATCCTTAAGTAATCCAGATTTGATTTCTCATAAAGGACCCTTCAGTAATAAAATCATAACTAATTAAAAAAAATCAGAAAAATATGAAACTGACGGCCACGCGCTCCTAACGAAAAGATCTATCTCCATGTCCAAAGCCATTGTCATTTGAACGAGATAACAATCTCGTTTGAACAACTTTGAGTGTCATTCAAAGGACCTTTTTCGTTTTCCATTCCTTCATCCTTCTCCTATTGTTTCCGCCATTGACAACCTTGTTCAAGCTTTTAGTACACAGAATTCTGTTAAGTAATACCAACCAAAATATTTCCCTTTAACGCATTTAATTCAAGAATTTATCCCTAAATACCAACGATTAATAAACTTAAAAATAAACATCTAGTTGGATTTTCACGGTTTTTCCTTATTGTACTCCATTAACTTTCAGATTGGTTGGAAGATTTCTACAACATGCCTCCCAAATAATTTCTCAATTTAAGTCACATGTATACATATTCGATACAAAGGATTATGGACCTACACATGGATCATGAAATAGTCATCAAATTTACACTAATTTTAGAATCTCTAATTGTGCAGTCTTAGAATATAATTCAACTTTAAATCTAAGCATGGAGTCAACATTTATTTAAGAGTAGTACAAATTGAATAAGTATAGCGAGAGAATCATTGTTTGGGATTGTGTAAATAAGCCTCTCTTCCTCCTCCTAGGGTATTCTTCCTCCTCTTAGGCCTTTGTTCCTCTCTCTCTTGATGTGGGGCTACTAGGGTTAGGTTATGATTAGTATTGGGGAGTTATTTCTCTTCTTCCTAATCTTATTTTTTACCCAATTCCCGAGTTGGACTTTAGGTCCCAACTTTGTACCCCCAGATGAGCCCAAATACATATTCTAATTAGTCCGATAACTAACCAACTCATATATATATATACCCCAGAACCATTCCTAAGGGTGTGAAATGCCCAAATGAGCCCATAGTACCTCTCAAAGTGTGTTCCAAAATATTTTCATCTAAAAAATATATTAAATTGTGATGTGACGCACCTCAATATTTAAAAAAAATCTCTTTTGATTTATTTCCAAATCATTAAAGTCTAATTCTAAAATTTATAAATAATACTGAGTTTAGTTGCTCACAACCCAGATTAACTTATTTCATCGAATTAATTTAATCCTTCTTAAATTTTATTTTAATCTAAAAATATACGGGGTATTACAACTGTGTCCTCTGCATCAACATTATTAATGATATGCTCATGTGGCATATTGTCGACAACATTCATTAGTGCCTCAATAGACTCATCATTTAAGGCTGGTGATTCCATATTTTCATCGTTTAATGTTGCAGACTCCACAGAGATTAGGGTATTTTCCAAACCCATAGGGGTATCTGTGTTAACTTCGTGGGATATTTTTTTTTTGCGACTTTTGAGGACATGATCATCCTCTTCTTTGTATGGACCATGTGTTGTTTATGATTTAGTGTTGCTGGTTTTGCCCAGGTCCATAGCTTCCATTTTATTATAACGCGTTTGTTCTCTCTATTCCAGTAGTTTAGCCGTTTTTCCACTCGTGTAATCAATCTTGAACTATATTGACAGTTCGTTGGACCCTGCGAATATTTTATTAATTTATTAAATATTTTTAATCCGGTCCAATCTAATACCTTCAGTTATTTTTAAAAACTTACGACTTCTTTGACTGAGTACTCTTCCATTGTATAAGTTTTATACTTTGTATTTATTATGAGTGTTTTAGTATTTTAAAATATCTTGAGCAGTGTGATCATCATGATTTGATATGAAAAAATTATTTGTGTACCTTTATACCTTCATTTTCTGTACGAACGTACATTTAGTTTTATTGAATAATATTATCTGTTCAAGTGGACATTTTCTCCCTATTTCTTCGTGAACTAATATTTAGCATGAGATATTTTGAGATACCTACAAAGAGCTACTTTCAGTCATTTATTTTTAGAATGCTATTTTCATATCTCAATGGCCATTTTTCTTGAGATGATCAGATGGAATTTGAAGATTAATTTCAGTCTATTTTTCTCTCAGTAAAATCAGGTGCATTTAATGCACACAAGGGTTGTGTAACAACTAGTTTTTGAAGAGATATTTAAGTATTGAAGTGCTGTATTGGAGACACACAAGAATGAGAATATGAGAAAAAGCTAGAGAATTTTATTGAGGAGCATTTGAATTTGTTACTCAGCTACTACATTTAAGGGGAACAATTAATTTTACATTCTGCTCAATCATTGAAGAAGAAGACTTGAGCCTACACTACCATCATTTATTGAAGTCATGTTGAAGAAGAAGAAACTCAGATTGCAAATTGTATTTGAAGAAGTTTTAGTATACTACATTGTTCTACAAAAATCAGATTTCTTTGAAGCTCGGTTTTAGCTACGGTTGTTGTCCCGGTGATTAGTTCTTACCCGCAAATTGGACCACGGTGTTTGAAGCTCGGTTTCAGCTTGCAAACGGCTGTACATGGTGGTTTGATCCTATCATCAAATGGATCAGGATTAGTGAAGAACAAGGTAGTCGAAAGCTCCAGGTGCGTGGACGTTGGTCGGGTTTTGGCCGAACCACGTTAATTCAGTGTATATTTCTAACTTTATTTGCTTATTTATTTGTGCTTGCTTTAATTTATATTTTTTCAGCACTCAAATTTGCAAACATATTAATTTCGAAAATTGGTAAATTTATTTTTAGGTTAAAATAATTATTTTTGAATTAATTAATTTACTTCAGAATAATAAGTTAAATTAAATACAAAAATTAGTTTAATATTCGTAGAGTGTTAAAATCTGCATTTTAACTTGTTTAAATTAATTGGTGGTATTTATTTAATATTCATTGCTCTAATTATTTAAGATTTAGTAATTTGAAATTTTTGATAAGGTGTTTTAAATTAAATATTTTCTGAAATATTAATTTAACTCGAAAAATTTGCTAAACTCAATTCACCGCCCTCTTGAGTATAATTTGGGCTACACTTCATTTTTTACGCAAGTAGTAAATATTATAGTATGTGTAATATAAAACCGTTTCACTTTTCGGTGAACTTGATAAATTTTATTAATTGCGTAATGTTAACATAATAAATGTTGAAAATATTCCAGATATAAAATTGTCTCATTTTCAATATTGTAAAATACACGTGAACTTTGTTTTACTTCTACATGTACTTTGTAATCTTATGCGTGTACTTTAAGATTCTTTGTTTGTTAATTGCAATTAATGCGAAGTACACGCATCACATTACAATGTACATGTGAACTTTTTACTATTACGTGTACTTTGGGATTTTTTGTTTGTTCTTTGTACAGAATGGAAAGTACATGCATAACATTACAAAATAAATGTGATCTTATTTTTACTTTTACACGTACTTTCTAACGTTACGAATGTACTTTGAGGTTCTTTATTTATTTTTTGAACATAACGGAAAGTACACGGAGAACATTACAAAGTACACGTGAACCTTTTTTCAATTTTGCATGTATTTTGTAATGTTATGCATGTACTTTAGGATTCTTTGTTTATTCTTTGGATATAATGAAAAGTACACACATAACATTATAAAGTACACGCATAATATTAAGCTAATCCATAAACTTAAACATTCAAACAATCTGCATGTACTAATGTTAAAAAATATTTGTTGTTTTTTTATAGCTTATGTGTTGTATAGTCCATGCCGGCGACACCATTATTAGAATACACCATATTTGAACTACAATTTATTTTTCTATCATATACTTCATTAAGTTTTCACACCTTTATCCTCTTGCATATGTTGTTGTTGATTCAGAAACGGAGGATAATTGGACGTGGTTTCTCATTAATTTTCATGATGCACTAGCTCATCAAGATCGAAACATCACATTTATAATCGACGAAACAATGGTATAATTGAAGTTGTTTCTATAGTCTTCCTGATGTCTGTACATTCCTAATTTATACATCAGTTATAAGGAAATATAAAGAAGAGAATACAGGGGAATTGTGGGAACTTGCAAAAGAAGATTGTGAAAGATTTTACGCGTTATGCAGTTCAAAAGAAAATTAATACCCTGAAGAAGTAAGGCGGAGCTGGTGTTGCTGATTTTCTTGATAGATTGCCTCCAGAGAATCGGTCATGTGCATATTTTCCTGGCAAATTCTATAGTGGCATGGCATCTAGTGTTGCGAAATCATTGAACTCTTGGATCTTAGAGGAAAGGCATTTACCGATAATGAATATTCTTGACAAACTGAGGATTAAGATTATGAATTTCAACGCAAACAAACTTGTCGAATCTGAAACTTGGAAAAATGAGTTGTATCCTATTTTTCAGAAATTACTAACTGATAATTGGAATACAAGTCGACATTGGAATATTAGCCACTCAAGTCAACATTTTTTCGATGTTCATTCAGATGTGCGGACCACTGTTAACTTGGAACAAGGAATTTGTCTTATCAGAGTTGGAAGCTAAAGTGCTTTCCATGTTTTCATGTTGTTTCCGTTGTACGGAGGATATGGATAAGTATTTACGTTCATATTGAGGATTACTATAAGGTTTCTTTCTACTGAAAATCATACTCATCACCTATAGTTCCTCTTCCTAATTTGATATTCCTAAATAATTCATTACTTATAAATATCCAACCATCCTTCCTCCAATGACAAAGAGACCAATAGACATGCCAAAAAATAAGAGAATAATCTATGTTTGTGAGGTCACAATTAGGGAATTTATTTGGTCTAGGTGTAGTAAAATGATCCATTACAGGTTTACATGTAAAGAACCCATTTGATTACACTTATTATTATTTAATTCATTAATTGTAACAATAGGTTTCAACAAAATTATTGAAGAACCAAATTAAGTAAATTAATGTAATTTTATTATTAAGTGTTCATGTATGTTGTTTTAGTTTGTGAAGGGGATCTATGTAAAGTACACACACGTGTTTAAAAGAACACGAACGATTTTTTATAATGTCCACAAGTACTTTATATATTATTGCATGTGCTTAAGATTTGTGTTAGTCATTTTGATAGTATACACTACAAGTAGAATTCAAGTAAGTATACGTAGAACTTATTGAAGATTATACATGTACTATAAATAGATTAAAGCACATATACTGTTACTTATGATTTTGTGTAGCCTGTGTGTATTATGGTCTGGGTTAGCGGCAATATTATCATACTATAGATATTTATGATCAAAATGATAAGACACGTGTGACAATAAAATGAATTCATTCATAACGGAGAAACAAATACAAAAGATTTGAGACAAAAAGAGAAATAAAATCAAAGATCAAAAAGTGAATCCGAAAAATCATTAAAACCCTCGATAGGTTCTGGAAGAGAGGCGATAAAATTCTAGTACACTCGAATTTTCTTCTCCGGCGCATTTATGAGCCAGTCGAGAATGTCCATTTTTTCCATCAAATTTTTAACATTCTTCATGATCTCATTTCAATAAAAACTCATGAGTTCTTTGTGTGTTTTTGGCGGGTCCTCATGCTCTTGAAACAAGTCAAAAGGGATGGGTGGGAGTCCACAGCAGCCTTCGTTATCACGTAAACTTCGTCAACCCTTCACAATGATCTTCTCGTCCTGTTCTCATCATCAATAATATTTATCAAAAATTCAGATGGGATAACCATTTTTATCTATTTGTAATTGAATTTGGAATGGTAGAAAAAAGAACAATGTTAGGTTTTTATAACCCAAACTAAAGTTATTTGTTTCAGGGGTCATAAATAGTTAGGGATGTCGAGCCTAATAAATATGGTATGTTACGGGTGTACTGGTTGATATGAATGAACTAAGGAGCATGTAAGCTTCTAAGCTTTGAAGTGGTTTGCGGATGTGGAGCCAAATAAATAGGTAGTTTATGGGTGTACTGGTTGATATGAATGACATTTAAATGATAAAGTAAATGTGATTAGAAAATCACTGTAGTAAAAGTATATGCATATTTAATTAAGAATATAGTACATTTAATTAAATTACATCCTATATAGTACTATAATGAGTACAAAATAATTTAAAATTTACAGATATAGTATGTATATTTATGAATATAGTACATTTAATTGAAATTTACAGTTAACAAATAAATAAATTTATAAACCATTTACAATCTATAACCATTGTTTTTCGGCCTACGTGTACTTTGAAAATATGTGTTTATTATTTGCAAATAATGCTAAGTACACGCATAACATTACAAATTACACATGAACTTCTGTATACTTTTTGGTGTACTTTGTAATGTTATGCGTGTACTTTGGGATTCTTTGTTTGTTCTTTGGACATAATGAAAAGTACGCGCATAACATTGTAAAGTACACGTGAATTCTTTTTACTTTTATGCGTACTTTATAATATAATGCGTGTACTTTGGGATTCTTTGTTTATTTGTTCTTTGGAAAGAATGGAAAGTACACTCGTAACATTATAAAGTACACGCATAATATGTTTCTACTTTACATAGTTTAATCCATAAACTTAAACATTTAAACAATCAGCATGTACTAATGTTAGAATACAATTATTATTGTATATAGCCTACGTGTTGAATGGTTCACATCAGCAACACCATTATTTGAGTACATAATATATGGAATTATAATGAATACAAAACAAGAAAAATTATACAATAATTTACCATTATTTTTCCTTCTATTAATAATGAGCAAATAAAAAATCATTATGTTCATAAGCACTCTGTTGCAGCAATTCGTCATCTTGAAATGATGTTTTGAGCTCAATTCCTTTTGTAATTTGTTCCATGTAGTATATATATAAAACACCCCCAGTCAACACTGAAATTAAAATAAAACAAATATGTTAGTTAGTATAATGTGAATGAAATTTATTGAAATGTGTCGCGATGAATTATGCATGTACTTATTCAAGGGTGCATGTACCTTATACCTATGAAGTTTTTGCTTACATATTGTATTGTTTCGGGAATTGATGAGCTCTGGTTAGTTAAAATTTGAGATCATGACTCAAAAACCAATTTATTATTCTTTTTTCCTCTTCAGTCAAGGCATCTTCAAATACGTACCCTCTAAAGGTTGTTTGAATAATATTTGTTTTTATTTAATTATTGTGCTTCCGTCTTCAATTTGTACAACGCTTATTGAAAAGCATTTAATTGTTGAGAGGAAAAACCATGAGTGTATATAAAATACAATAGCACATGTAATGTAACTATGTTCAGTGTATAACCATTATTTTGGCGTCCTTGAAGTATGATATGATTTGATTATTGTCGTCCGATCGGAGAGAGTCCGCATGGACAACTTTATTTTCTTATTTGTATATGACTAATAATGTAAAATTTCCTACTTTATGTCCTACTTCATATCTACTTGGAATGAAGAGGGTATCATAAATGCCTAAAAATTTAAAAGGGTGTTGTATAAACTCTCCTTCTTCTTGTCTTTATTATTAGTTCGAATGGATTCTTGTTAAAAGTTATATATTTGTTAGTAAGAAAGAAGATGATAGTATTTATCAGATGGTGATGGACAAATCTTTAGGTTTTATTTTCCTTACCCAAGCAAATGGGTTAAAAGTGTGTGTAATTGGGAGCCCTTACTTTCTTATTTTCTTTTCCATTATTTCACTGAAGGCATGAATTATCACTTTCACACATTTAAAAGGTAAGGATATAATAATTCAAAAATAGGTTTTTATAGTCTAGTCCCTTTTTAGCGATTCCTATTTGGTCATGTAAAGGCTGGCCAGGCAGAATACGTCGAAGATAGGGCTTGCTTATCAATTAGTACCATTCTCACCACAAACATCATATAAGTAACATTATATTAAAGACTCATAATTGAGTTTCATGAATATTCCCATAACAATAAATGAATTCAAATAAATATTCAAATAAATAATAAATCCCACTGCAAAGTAAATATTTTGTAACACCCCGCCCGCCCTGGGAGAGCGAACGGAGCGCTAATGCGATAAAATAAATCCAAATCCACAAGTGACAAGGTATAGAGCATCTAAATAAACCCACAATAATATAAATCCACTAATCTCAATCTCTTCAATTACAACAAGTCTTTCGAATTAAAATTACAACTATCTAACTCGAATAAAAATTCAAATCTCCAAAGCTCTATACATCAAAATAATAAAAATCTTTCCCAAACAATCCTCGCTAAAATCAATCTCCATAGCCCCCCAAAATCTGCGCTAACCTGCCACTAAAAGAAAATATGGGGAAGTACACAATACGACAAGAAAGATGCTCAATAAATATATGTTAGCGGTGAATAAAACGTAACAACACGAGTATGAATATTCAAATCAAAATGCAAATCTCAAAGCATTTATCAATATAATTTCTCAATAACACTTTAACCGGGTCACCAGGCCTCACCACATCCGTATATGCTTTATCAAGCCATAGCCCGGGAAACAGGAATTTTGGCGTGTGCCCAACATCCGTGCCATATCAAAATTTCATGACAATATGCTCATCAACAATATAATGATACCACATGAATCAAAATAATTTCAACAATTATTTTTCAGATTTCAATGAATTTATCAATTCAAATATGAGTTCAATTAAACAAGAATTCAAAGAGAATGACACTCGCGAGATTTAAGGAGCATATTGTGTAAAACCCCAAACCTCAAACCATGATGAGAAACCAATTATCACATCCTCAAGATCAACACAAAAGATCTACAAAATCTCCTCCAAGAACCTCCAACAAAATATCCTCAAGAACACCTCTAATCTAAGGTTGGAACTCACAAATCTCAAGGGCCAATGTGTATATAAAAAGAAGAGGAATATAAAATATATTTGCTGCCAAAATTTGTGCCAAAAGTATGTTAGAAAGGTTGCCCACGACTCCCTTTTATAATGCAAAGAAATGAAGAGTTGGAATCCGAAAGACTCCTTTAAATAAGGCAAAGAAATGAAGAGTTGGAAATCAAAATAACTCCAAGAGTTAAAAACATTTAAAAATTATTTTAATAACTCCGATTTTGAAACCGTTTGAAATTCTCGCCTTTAAAAATAATAACCAACATATTTGAGCAATAAAAATAATTTTATCAAAAACTTTATTTTTTTTCTCTTTATTTTGAAAATAGCCCAAAAATTATGCGGGTTGTTACACTTTCCCACTAACAATGGAATTTTGCCCTCGAAATTCGCCAAATGCCTAACTCTCAAAAATTCGGCTAACAATCTCCAAAAATAATTTCGTCTCCAAAAATAAATTCCTCACCTCTAATCTCGACACTTATCATAAATATCACCTAAAATTTGCTATCTCCAAAAATTGATAACCACGCAATGAACCCAAAACCCAAGCCCCACGGGTTGCCGTATACCTAAGCTCTGAGACCATTTGAAACACCCTGTCCGCCCGGGGAGAGCGAACGGAGCGCTAATGCGATAAAATAAATCCAAATCCACAAGTGACAAGGTATAGGGCATCTAAATAAACCCACAATAATATAAATCCACTAATCTCAATCTCTTCAATTACAACAAGTCTTTCGAATTAAAATTACAACTATCTAACTTGAATAAAAATACAAATCTCCAAAGCTCTATACATCAAAATAATACAAATCTTTCCCAAACAATCCTTGCTAAAATCAATCTCCATAGCCCCCCAAAATCTGCGCTAACTTGCCACTAAAAGAAAATATGGTGAAGTACACAATACGACAAGAAAGATGCTCAATAAATATATGTTAGCGGTGAATAAAACGTAACAACACGAGTACGAATATTCAAATCAAAATGCAAATCTCAAAGCATTTATCAATATAATTTCTCAACAATACTTTAACCGGGTCACCAGACCTCACCACATCCGTATATGCTTTATCAAGCCATAGCCCGGGAAACAGGAATTTTGGCGTGTGCCCAACATCCGTGCGGTATTAAAATTTCATAACAACATGCTCATCAACAATATAATGATACCACATGAATCAAAATAATTTCAACAATTATTTTCCAAATTTCAATGAATTTATCAATTCAAATATGAGTTCAATTAAACAAGAACTCAAAGAGAATGACACTCGCGAGATTTAAGGAGCATATTGTGTAAAACCCCATACCTCGAACCATGATGAGAAACCAATTAACACATCCTCAAGATCAACACAAAATATCTACAAAATCTCCTCCAAGAACCTCCAATAAAATATCCCCAAGAACACCTCTAATCTAAGGTTGAAACTCACAAATCTCAAGGGCCAATGTGTATATAAAAAGAAGAGGAATATAAAATATATTTGCTGCCAAAATTTGTGCCAAAAGTATGTTAGAAAGGTTGCCCACGACTCTCTTTTATAATGCAAAGAAATGAAGAGTTGGAATCCAAAAGACTCCTTTAAATAAGGCAAAGAAATGAAGAGTTGGAAATCAAAAGAATTCCAAGAGTTAAAAACATTTAAAAATCATTTTAATAACTCCGATTTTGAAACCGTTTGAAATTCTCGCCTTTAAAAATAATAACCAACATTTTTGAGCAATAAAAACAATTTTATCAAAAACTTTATTTTTTTCTCTTTATTTTGAAAATAGCCCAAAAATTATGCGGGTTGTTACATATGTCAACCCCAACTTAATGTAAAGAAGTCCTGGTCTTAGTCCCTTACAAGTGTTCCCAAATAAAATAACTAACTCTGGGAGAAAAGCACCTATGCTTGAATTGACAAATTGAATACTCATGAGAAAGAGAGATTGCAAGATAACAACTCTGACACCCCGAATATAATTATGATAAATTATGTTTAAATCATGATTAGCTTACGTTATATGTATAATATGTTATTAGTGCATATAATGTTAAGTCATTATTTTTAGTCTAATCCTACCTTCAAAAAGCATGAAATATCGAATTAGTTACAAATATAAAATTTTGAAGTTTTCGTTAGGAAAGTTCATGTTTAAGACTAGTTTTGACCTTTATGGCATACCAATTGACTTGAGGTGAAAACTAGATAGTTGTATAAAGGTGAGTTATGGTTGTAACAAAACAAACGGTGTGTGAAACGGAGGTCCGAGTAAGAAGTTATACCGAAATTACTAACAGAGGACAAATCTGTCCATCCTTTTAAGTGGTAATTTGTCATTTATACCCAATAAGTGTCTTAAATTGATTGGTTGGAGGTGGAGGTTGGTTTGGACGACTTAAACCCTTTATATATCCTCCTTTCTTCATCAAACTCAGTTTGGGAGAGTTTTAGGTTGAGAAAAAATAACCGTGAAGGTTAGGAAGTAGAAAGTGAGGAGAAAAATTCATAGAAAATTACGTAAAAGCCCCTAAGGTAATTCCACCCACGAATCTCATTATTTCTCTTGTATTTATGATTTATATGATATAAATACTTGATTGTTTATTGACCTTTCATGCTTGGGTACATATGTATGGATATATGCAAGTTTAAACAAAGTTGAATGTGTAAACCCTTAAATTGCTTCGTTTTGTAACCTTGTTTATTCAAACTTCCATATCTTTTTGTATGATTACTAAAATTGATTAATTACAGTTGGAGATTAACATAGACACATATATTCATAACACAACCAAAAATTATGTAAAAATAGCAAGAAATGAATCTTGGGTGATGGTTTAAAGTTCGGGTATGAAATCTGCCCCAAAAGAGTAAATATGCATACCATATGTTTGATGTTTTACTTGACATAGCAAATGAACTCTGAAAATTAGGAAATTTTAATCTTATATATTTTCTAAAATTGGGCGAAATATCATAGAAAGTTATGATCTTTAAAAATTATGAAAATTCTTGGAAGATGACTGAATGAAAAAGGAGCCAATAGGGCGAAGTTGCTATGTAGTAAAGAAATGGGCATATCTTGCTCTAGGAAACTTGGAATGATGTGTCATCTTTTGAGTTGAAAATCGAATATGGTAAGGATTGGATTACCAAGAATAATTAAAGTAGGTTTGGGCTATAATTTGAATATGTTAGATATCATAACCTCAATATAGATGGGACTTCATTTATGATGAATGATTTGAATAGAATCATATTATGCTTATGAATTGAGTTATGTTGAAGTTATTCTTTGAATTGTTAATATTCTCAAGATGATACTAATATTTTAAGAATGATAGGAAGAGAAGAAGAACTGGCTGAACAAGAGCTAGATAAAGGAAAAGGGAAAGCTTGTTCAATTTCTACGGTGAGTGTACTTCTGATTGTTTCACATATAAATATGAAAATGATATTATGGTAATGAATATAGCTCTAAGAGAAGGATTTGTTTGGATATTAAATTATCCAGGATTGGTTTGAATACTTCGATATTCAAGATTGGTTTGGATATTCAAATATCCGGAATTATTTTGGGTTTTATGATCCAGGATTGGAATTGGACAAAGATCCAATGTTTTGTTGGAACTTATGTTCCAGGATTTGTTATTGCCAATGGGCAGAATTGTTTGGATTTTATATCCACATATTTGATATAGAACTGATAATTCATTGCAGGGAAGGAGTACCTTACTAAGCTTAATACTTATGGTTCATATTTTAATATTTCCAGGTTTGTGTGCTGCCAGCTAGGATACCGTATGATCGGTGATTTCGAGAGATGCATCGTTAGAAAGATGAAAAGAAGGATAGGCACCCAATTTTAAAATCCGTATACTTAAATTCAATTTCCTTGTTAAATAAATGCGGAAGCATTAGGTGACGGTTCAACACAATAATTTTTTTTTAATTTCCTTTTCAAAATAAAAATAAGACACAAAGTGAAATATGATTAAATACACACACAATATTAAATTTTACTTAAACCATATTAATTAATCCAAGTCCTAGAAAATTTGCCTAAGTCATATTTTGCAATTTTCTCAAGTTAGGCCAAACCAATTTTAATAATAGACTTGAATTAAATAAACATTACCCAAATTTAATTAGCACCAAATTAAATTAAGTGTGACAATTAACTCCAATTTTATCTTGAATTATCCTCAGCATGCGTTCTAAGTTATTATGCAAGATAAAAGTAAATCAATCACACAAAGCCGCGATGTACGAGAAAAAATCTAAAACGGGAAACAACCTCGGACGGCCCTAGCCTCAAATCCACTAAGTACGGAATTTACATTTACAAGACAAATGACTTACTTCCTCAACTCAAACCCTCTCAAGACTTGGCACGTCTTCTTGTAACCACCTCTTCCTAGCGGATAACCACGGAGCTCCACCACGATCTCGGAACCACCGATCGGACAATAGGTACACCGTCAACTACACATGGTGTCTTTCACCACGTGCGGATGCCGCAACAAAATGAACTCTTCTTCTTTATGGGATGTAGCAGAAAACCCAAACTTATCTTCAAACGGATGTAGAGATAAATCGGTGCCAAACGCTCCAAGCAAGGTATATGTATATATGAACTTGGATAAACAATCTTTGGGTGTAAAACAAGTGTTTCAAAGATTTTTCTTGAAAGAATAAACACACAAGACAACGAACTTTTTCTTGGAAAGTTAAACTCTCAAAAACACTCTCTAGGAGTTTGTGGGTTTTAAAAAGTTGGTTCAAAAAGTTTGTTCCCGCACTTTATCAAATTTGGCAAAAGATAGTGGGGAAAAGTAGTGGAAAAAGGGGAAAAACCGTCAAAAATTGCCCAAATTTTTTTTCCGCCAAAACCCATTCGAACGAATTTACTAACGAAGTTCCAGAATGAAAAAAAGAAAATTCGTCAGAAATCTCGTTCGAACGACCTCGCATATCGTTCGAACAACCTGGCAATCTCGTTCGAACGAGATTCCAGTGTGCATCGAACGATGTTCTAGAAAATCAGAAAAATAAAATATTAATTTTAAGCCCAAAATTTATATGGAAAGTTCTAAACAATATTTTTCTCAGTAAAACAAAGTCGTTAAAATTAATTTATAAAAATTATAAATTACACCCAATTAAATTCCAAGCTCCTATATATATTTAAAATTGCATTTATACCTTAGGAGCATGGAACGATGTTGTTGATGTAGAAACGAGGCACTTTAAACTCGGCATTTTGATGAAGCTTTAAACTTGGCCACTACGTCTTCAACTTTAGTAGGTCATAGACTTGAAGGATGATCAATAACTCTATCCTATGACTCAAACGTTTTTGTCCGGAATTGAGCCAAAACTACAAAGGACTCAATTGGAAATTTGTGTCCTTACAAAAGAGCTAGGGTTTAAATATGGGGATTTTGTTATTGTCACAAGAAGGATTTTACTACTCTCACACAGGATATATATTGAGTTAGTGTGAATGGATTTGATGATTGTAAAATTTAATCCTAGTTAATCACAGTATTGTATTGTAACACTCCGTATTTTTGTACATTTAATATTTAATTAATTCGGGAATTTTAAATTACTTATGTGTGTAATTTTAAATGAATTAATTATGGCAATATATATATATATATATATATATATATATTTAAATATTAAACAGGGAGTGAATGGTTAATGTTTAGGGAAATTTATTTACTAAGTGAATAGTAATAATTTAATTACGTCATTTCGAGTGTTAATGACGTGGTATACACTTATCCCAGTCGGGAGTCGGTATAGACTAAATTGGGTGTGAGACAAAGATTTTTATATATTAATTCGGATGCCAATTCTGAGTGTGCGATTGAGTTCGGATGGGTCGAGATAGTCAGAAAAGAGTACCCAGGGGTAGAAATTGGGTCTCGGGGTATTTTTGGGTATAGCCGGGCCCACACGGGGTGAGTTGGGCCACTTTAATTAAGCCCATTAGGAGAAAAAACGGGATTTAGAGTTTTAACGTAAAGGAGGGATTAGAAAATCAGCAGCCATCACAAATCTAAGCCTAGGGCTTGAGAGGAAAATTGGGGAAAAGCTTAGCAAAAGCAAATTGGAGGTTATTGGAGCCGAATTAAGGGACATCAACAACGGATCAGACACTACGAACACTTACAGGCAAGTGGTTAACTGTTTTTACTCCTAAAGCGTGATATCCAATTCATATTCTAGTGATGTGTATACTAAAATTCATTTTGGGGATAAATGGGTACAAAAAGGGGGTTTTGTTAATGGAACCATTGAATGGAAATTAAGGGAAGAATTAGTTGTGCTATATAATTCTGAGTATGATTATCTGGTTTGAATGAGAAAAATCGGAATATAAAAGGATGAAATTTGAATTTGAGATTGGGATTGTACCCTAGAAATTTTGTGTTCTTGAGTGGGTCAAGATTTATACTGTTTATGATGTTAAAAGGTTTAGATGATATTTTTAGTTCATGAGTAATGATATAAGATGATTAATATGCTGAATTGAGGTTGGTTTTTGAGGAAAAGAAACCTTAAAGCTCGTTAATGGTGGAAATTTTCGTGGGGAAGAAGAGCTGTCACGAAGGGATCGATCGATCGATCGGGGGCCATCGATCGATCGACGATGGGAAATTTTGGACAGTTCGGCCAGGTTGTTTATAATGAAGGTTTTATTTAAGTTTTAATTCCCTTAATTTTATTTGTTGAGAAATTTATATGGGACACATATTTCCTTAACAATTATAGGGTGACATAATTGGGTTTAGGAGGGGGTAAAAGGTATGTCAGGAGACGAACGAATTTCGAGAAATAATTCAATTATCGATATTGGGTTGAGGAATGATATTCAGGTATTGTAATTGGGTGACATTGCATTATTAAAGGAATTTAGGAGAAATATTTAATTATGGACCAAGTGGGTGAGTCCAGGTGCGCTAAAATTATAGGTGAAAATAATTCGGGAAATTATGAAAATAAATGTGTGACACATTGTGGGTGAAAATGTGAGAATGAAATTATGAGATGTAAAATGGACCGAGTGAGCGAGTACGGGGATATTGGTTAAGTGGTATCAAAGTAGTAAATTAATTATTAAGAGAAAATAATTAATTTGGAGTTGGAACATAGACTCGGGAAATATTAAGTTACGGGCCAAGTAAGTGAGTCCGAGGATAATGGTTGGGTGACACCAAGTTATTAAATTAATAAATGTGATAATTAATTTAATTAGAGTCGAATTGTAGACTCGGGTAGGATTAAATTAATAAATGTGATAATTAATTTAATTAGAGTCGGATTGTAGGCTCGGGGAGGATTATATTAATAAGTGTGTTAATTAATTTAATTAGAGTCGGAAGATAGACTCGGGGAGGTATTAAATTAATAAGTGCGTTAATTAATTTAATTGGAGTCAGACCATAGACACGAGGAAAGTATTATATAAATTGAGGTGTGAGTTGAATATATCAGAGTCGGACCGTAGACTCGGAAAGATGATAAACTATTAAGTGAGAAAATTAATTATGTTGAGTCGAGCCACAGACTCAGGAAATTTCAGGCAGTATAAGGGATATTTAGTACACGGTAAAGCCAGGGTTATAATATATATATATATATATATATATATATATATATATATATATATATATATATATATATATATATATATGTGTGTGTGTGTGTGTGTGTGTGTATATTGTGCATGATATTAAATTTCAGGCAGTATACGGGATTTTGAGTACACGGTAAAGTCGGGGTTTATATTATATATATATACGGTGTAGTGATAGTATATATATACGTTTATATATTGTGTGTGATATAAAATATCAGTGACTATATATTTATTCAAATTATATACTCTAATGCTATCAAGGGAGGTTGCGCGATGTGGGTGAATCCCCTAGCTTGAGGAGTATGGTGAGTATATCCCCAGGTCATAGCGTCCGGTACGTGGGTGAGGAGATTATCTCACTTTCAAGAAGGAATATGACCGCCTCCAATTCGTTTATGTTGTAGACCAGGTTGGTGAGCGAATCCAACTTGGAAAAAACTAGGTTTTGTGAGCACACCTAGTGAGATGGCATTTTAGAGTGAATCATCCGGTGAGGGTATACTCGGAAGGACGGATATACGTATGATATATGTGTGGATGTTAATAAAGGTACGTATAATATGGTAGTAAATATTATATGTAGGTGATAATACAATGTATGATGTATTTACTTTATATAACTCGGGTCACAGTTATATACTATTAATTAATGAGAAATTAATTAAGATAACCAATTGTAGTGATATTACAGTGTATGATGTATTTACTTTATATAACTCGGGTTACAGTTATATGCGGTTAATTAATGAGAAATTAATTAAGTTAATCATTTGTGGGAACAATACAGTGTGTGATGTATTTACTTTATATAATTAGCGATACGGTTATATGTTACTATTTAAGAGGAATTAATTAAGTAAATTATGAAATAACTTATAATTCAAGAAATTATTATACTCGGGTTAGAGTAGAATGGCAAGGGAAGGTTATATCAGGACTAGTTGGACTGGGTAGTACAACTAGGCGGGGTTAAGGTAACCGGTAGGTGTGCACAATAGTGGAGGGTTGAGAATGTCCTCAAGGGAGTGCGACACTAACTTAAATATGAAGCGCATTCATGCATTTTAAATTACTGTAGTTAATTCACTTGCTAAATATTTTCAAAATGTTTTGGGTTCTAACCCTTTCTATAAAACTATTTTCAAAACCTTTTAGGTGTCCAGCCACAGGGACGCCCGGATTGATATTCTATTCTAGGGACACGGAGCTGCGGCATTTGTGGATGCTAGCAGGAGTTTGGATTAGACGCATCATTCATTCATTCCTAGAGTAGGAATCACTCATCAATTCCAGTTTTATTTAGGGCATATCGCCCAGACTTTCAGTTCAGTTTTTCAGATTTATTTTATTCCGATGTTGAATATTGTATTGGATTATTTCACTTTGGTGGCCGATGGTTTATTCGGCAAGTTGTGTAATTAATCATTACAGTTGAGTTTTATTCAGTTGTGTGAATGATTTATATTTGTTCCGCATGTACTATTTTGTTTAATTAAAAATGTTAAAATTGGCACCAGCTTTTGGAATACTAGGTGGTTAGTAAGTTTTAAAAAGTTTTTGATAGTGATGCTAAGGATGATCCAACTGGGATTCCTGTTTTAATTTGGTATAAGACTGATCACTCGGTATTTTATTAGGCGGGGTGTCACATGTATAATCTCTAATTATGACTCTGATTTTGACTTCTTTCTGGCACAAGAACAATATTATGTTCATTATGTACATTATGCATGCAAATATTAATAAATGAATTACTTTTCAAATGGATTGAAGATCATGATTTAATTGTTGTGTAAACAAATGATTAGAATGGATTTGGGTTTAGGGTGTTATAATTAGTGGTATCAGTGCATATATGTTATTAATTCAGGACGTGTTTGACAATTATATGGCATTCATTTAGTTGATTTGATATTTATGAATATTTTTTTTGTACTAACCAATAGTTTAGTATTATAATTTGTTTATATTGGCTCTTAGAACTTTGTTGTATTACAGATAATTACAGATGGAACCTGGGAATAGACAACACAGAAAAGAGGGAGTAGGTTCTCGTACAGACAATACTGAAGTATATCAGAGTGTTAGTGGAGGGGCTAGAGAGCATCAGCAGCCTACAAAGATGCAAATAATGGCAAAGGCAATACCGAGGATGGCAGAACAACTGGGAAAAAATATTGCATTAATGGTGGAGCAATAGACTAAATATCTAGAATAAAAAATTGTAGCTAGAATTGATAAAGTGGCAAGGAAGGAAATGAAAGATTCCATGCATGAGAAGTTCCTGAAGTTGAACCCCCCAGAATATTCAGGGTCAGTGGAACCTACAGAAGTTGAGATGTGGGTCAGAGATCTAGAGACCATCTTTATAGTGATGAAAGTTCTAGATAACCAGAAAGTAAATTTGGTTGTGTTTAGGCCGAGTGGGGAGTACAAATATTGGTGGGAAGCCAACAACCATTTGGTGCCCTGGATGCAAGGTACTGATGTTATTACTTGGGCTGAATTTATAAAAGCTTTGTATGTTAAGTATTTTCCTAAAGTCTATAGGGGGAGAAAGTGAGGGAATTTATAAACTTGACCCAAGGAAAAATGTCTGTGAGGGAGTATGAGGCTAAATATTTTCTCTAGATTTGCTATTAAATATGTGGAGGATGAAGAAGAGAAATGTAGTAAGTTTCAAGAGGGACTGATTTGACCTATTAAAAATAGAGTGGCTACTTATGAGTTAGAAGATTATGCTTATCTGGTGAATAAAGCCACGATAGCAGAAAGGCAAATGAACCAAGGAGTCGCAAGTAGAGAGAGTTTTAAGAAAAGTAGATTCGACGCATTGTAACAACTCGGATTTTTTAAATGGGAATTTTTAAATTAATTTTGAAAAATCGTAGAAAAATGAAAATTTTGGATTTTATAAATTTTATAATTTAAAATGTTGATTTTTATACTTGAAAAATAAATTTTCAAACGGAATTGGAATTGTGTATGCATGAAATTGTGTCCATTATATTTACTCTTTATGTCATGCATACCAAGAGAAAATAGCCACAATTCGAGTGATTCGTTTGTGAGAGCAATCCATAAGAATTGGAATCAAAGCGAATTTTCGGAAAGTAACGTAATGATCAATAAGTGAAAATTTGAGGTTTAATTTTTGGCTTTGCACACACACACACATTATGGTTTGAGACATTTGAATATGAATTTATAGTGATTATTTTTCGAAAAGTTTAAATTGTACAATTTTTAAGTATTTTGATATTTATTCGAGTCAATAAAGAATTTTGTGGGTATATTCACTGCAAACCCTCACGAGACAAAACTCGTCCTACTAGGGTATCCTAGAGGTTTAAAGGCTTGTTGCATACGCTAAATGCAATCGCATGCTTGCGAAAGTGGAATTTTATTTTAATAAAGGAATTTTCAAGAGTAAAATTTTGGTTAGATTCAGTTACATTGCCCGGGACGTGCAAAGTCCTAAGTTAGGGGGATTTGACCAAGCATAAATTCTTCTGAATTTAGCCCCTTAAGTTAGTGATTTTAATATCTCGAACAAGGTAATTGAATCAATTTTAACCCATATCACTCCACTGTCTGTTTCTAACAATATTCCCTAGTTTTTGTGTAATTTTAATGAAGTTTTCAGGAATGGTTTGCAAGAAAAGGAAAAGAAGAAAACCAGAAGAAATGTCAAAGGGTAAAAGTGTAAATTCCATTCAGAATTCGAAAGCGACACCAAAAGTGAAGTTGAAGAGCATGAGTTCACACGAGCATAGGAAGAAACGGCACCCAAATCGGAGTTCTAGATCAGAAGTTATAGCCAGTCAAAATTGCAAGGAAAAAGTAAAAGTAGAAGAAAATCGGACCGATCCGGGTTGGATCTAGACCGATCCGAATTGACCAAGTCCAGTATACCCCGGATGAATAGCAAACCGATGGAAAAAGAACCGATTCGACTAGAACCGAACTGATCTGGTAGAAATAAAAGAACCGATCCGATGGCTATCGGATCGATCCGAGGGTGATTCGGACCGGTCCGGGTATGTGAAATTCTGGCATTAATTGTGCAGATTTTTGGCGTGCTAGATGGAGAAACTTGTGCCACAAGTAAATTGAGCTGTCAATTTCGATACTTTGTGCTATAAAAGCCAAGCCCTACATCATTTGTGGGGGGAGTGCAGTTAGGTTATTAGTGGAGAGAGAATTCTAGGTTTAATTTTAGGTCAAATTTATAGGGTTAGTTTCCAATTTCCTCAAGAGTTTTCATGAACCCTAGTTTGTAAGAAATTCTGAATTCCTATTCCGTTTTTGTTGCTGAATTCAAGTAAAATATTTTAATTCTCTTATTTTATTATTTGCAAATTATTTACAATGTCTTGTAGTTTCATAATTTTATGTGTGAATTTGTTCTCGAACCAAATTATGAGTAGCTAAATTCCCAAGGGTTGGGGTACATGAACTCAATCCAAGGCAAATTATTTATGTAGAAAATAGAGATTAAATTAAAATATTGATTGAATCGTGAATGAAAATCATACAAACATTGTCAATCTTTTAATCTCTCTTGCTCTAGGTACTTGAGATGTTTAAGAACGCTTTGAGAGTATAATTTATCATTCACCGCTTTATATCTATCTTTGATTTCATATGATGCGGGCTAGATCCCTCATATATGTAATGCTTAGAATTTATAAAGACTGGTGTTGATGTAAAAAATTAGATTACTCTAATTATTCAATCACAGATAAATAAAAGGGGACAAAGAATTTTAAAGTGGTTCAGCCTTATAAGAATGGCCTACGTCCACTGTTATTTTATTGCTCAGTGTTTTGGAGTTCTCGATAAGTAGTTTTTATCAAGAAAATCCGGTCCCTTTGAATGAGGGCGATACAATGTATTTATAGCCCTGAGGCTCACATATGAAAGGGTGATACATTAAATGATATACATATGAAAGGGTAATACATTTAATGCCCTTTAAGCGTGTGCGTCAAATGATAAGCATTCAATAAATAGTTGAACTGTTGGTTATCTGGCAATCAATGCTGTGACCAAGATGCAGCTCAGACCGCCTTAGTTGCTCGTCGTTCGGGAGTTCCTCGGAGCGTTGGAGTTCCTCGGAGTACACTTGTTGCTCGGAGTGAGTATGACTTGGTCGGAGAAATGAACTTCCTCGTTGTTATTGTGCCACGTAGATTGAGACGTGTCTTTTTATTATTCGTCCATATCATCATACTAATTTTGGTATCAACAGAAGCCCCCAATGTTTTATATTTCGAACTTTGAGGAGTATGGAACATTCTTTCTCGGTTTATGGAAATATTAAATGACTTTCCTGGTTTTTAGGAGCATTTTAAATTTCCTTCCAAATTTGCAGAATCCGCCTTTTTGAATTTTTATAAGCGCTTCGATCTTCGTGCATTTTTTGTCCTTTTAGCCGCCGGTAGCGTAATAGTTTCCTTTTTGTAATCATTTCTTTCGCTGTTTCCCAAGGCAAAGTATTTAAACTTCATAGACAATCCTACCGTCTTCTACCTTTTCCAATTTCTGCTTTCAAGTTTTCCATAGTCTTTCTCTCTCGCTTGTGCGTTCATCCTTCTCTTCGTTCGTTGTCAACAAATTTCCCTTTTTCCTGTAAGATGTTCTTCCTTCTTCTTCATTTATTTTATTCATCATGGTTTATGTTATTGGATCTCTTGAGAAATTCCGTTCTGATTTCTCTATTCCATCTTGGGTAACTTTGGAGGATCTTTCTGAGCCTTCAGATTACTTTCGTTTGGCTGAGGGACATTGGTTCCCCAGCCTTTTTATTGCTGAATGTGGATTTTCTTTTCCACCAAACCCTTTATGCTTAGAGTTCTGTCAATACTTCGATGTTGTTCCTGCAAAAATATCCCCAATACATGGATAATAGTTAATGGGGTGTATAGGTTAAATCAAACTCATGGAACTCGTATTGGAATTCCTGAGATTATGTACTGCTATAGATGGGCTGTTTTAGATAATGTTTTTAATTTAAAAACTAGATTTTTGAATAGGGCTTTAGTAGTCAACCTCCCTGATGCTAACATGGATTATTTTGAACATGGGGTAGTTATAAAAAATAGGCAACATGCCCCTTTGGTTGGAGACGAAGTATATGAAGGTCCCAAATGCCCTCCATATGGCAATGGGATAGGTTATTTTCATTTTATTTTATTTCTGAAATTATGATTTCATTATGTTTGAATAAAAGCGTGATTGACATTTCAATACATATTTGTTTGCAGTTGACAGCAAGAGAAAAACTCCAAAAGAATCAGAAGTAAATATCAAGAATTTGAAACATATCTGGAGTTTGCATCAGAAAGTTGCAGACGAGCACGTCAGGTATGCTTTATACTTGTTGCAGTATAGGAGCTATACATCATCCTTTACTGCTCATCCTGTAGTCAGCATTAGTGAACCAGTGCCAGCTTCTGAGGATTGTTCACCAGACTCTCATATTCCTTTAAGTCAGAAAATGGGCAAAAGAAGAGTTCCTGCTATCTTCGAGGAGACTTCCTCTGCTGGAGATGGAAAAAGAAACAAGAATGACGTCCCAAAGGGGACAAAGAAAGTAGATGCCACCCCTTCTATTGCTCCTCAGAAGGCTGCCGAGAAGCCCCCAGTGGCTCATAAGAAGGATGCACCTGTGGAAGTGATCACCATTTCCCCAACCAAAAGATCTTCTTTGGTTGAGACCGTTGAAGTGCCACTGAGGAGACTGAAGAAATCCTCCTCGGTCAGCATTTCTGAAATCATTCCCCAGCTCCAAACTAGTGGAGCTGGTGTTCCAACCATTATTCCCCCGAGTTCTGCAATGAGCTCGGTAAAAACTTGGACCATTCCTGAAGTCCAAGGAATTGAGGAAAACATGTTTAGGGATATGCTGACATCCCTAGCTACTCGTCACATTACTTCAGTAAGTTTCTCTTATCCTGAATTTTTCTTTCTTTCCATCAATACAAGTATCTCGGCACTGACTTATCATTACCTTCTTTTTCAGCAGGTGAGTTGCTTTAACACCATAGTGAAGAAAGATGAAGCGATCAAGGCTTCTAGCTCCTCGTCTGGAGTAGAGGATGCTTTACAGGGCTTGGCCCAATCTTTGAAGGATTCTCGTCAGAAGTATGACGAGGATAGGGGTGATTGGGAGAAAAAATTGACTGCAGCTGAGGCCGAGAAGGTGCAGTTGGGAAACAAAGTGAAGGACTTGGAGGGAGAGAATAAGAAGTATGCCGAGAGGCTCACAAACTTTGGGGAGCTTGAAAATAAATTAAAATCGGCTGAGGAGGATCTAACCCTTCTGCGAGAAGTAAATCGCCAGAAGGAGGAGGTGGAGGCCAAGTTGAAAGCCACCGAGGATCTTCTATCCGAGAAGCTCTCCTCGGAGAAAATGAAAAGAAAAGTGGCTATGAAAAAATCATTTCGAACTGGTTGGGACAAATGATGGGATAGGGGGGTAGCAGCAATGATGACCTAGGTGCAGTATGGGAGTTTGAAATACTTCCGAGATGGTTGGGTTGCTGCCCTGCAAGAATTGAAAGTTAATGAGGACTCAGAGCTGTTTCAACAACATCTCCCTGGCCCTCCCCCAGCTATCGAAGATGAATAAGAGGACGAAGCTGCCTCCGAAGTATCTTCAATGGTAGTGGGTGATCTCATCCTTACCCAGACTGCTGACGAGGAGCTTTCATCTCTGTCTGCTCCTCCTGAACAAGTTCCAGCTTCAGCCGACCAACTCGTTATTCCCACCGAGCAACCGAGCTCCTCATCCCAGCTTCTTGAGAAAGTCTTGGGAAACAAGGAAAAGGTGTGACGTTGTTCGGTATTATCTTTCTATTTTTCTTCTTTTTCAAGTGTAACCAAGATCTTTGCCCATGACATAACTCTGCTTCATCAATGTAATGAATATTTTAAGGCGGGACATGCTGACTTAGACAAATCTCAGATTGTCGCTATTCTTGGTCAAGATGCTTCCGATCAAGCAGTGGAGGCATATCAGTACTTAAAATGTCTTCTTGATCGTGCTGTAGCCAACAATGTGGCTTATTACGAAATGATTGAAGAATTGCAAAGTACTCTCGATGAACTTCAGCAGCAATATAAAGAGTCTTCAACTCTCTTGCACGAAGGGTATGAGAAGAAACTCAAACAACTTAGCGTTGAAAAAGGTTATGACAAGATGCTTGCTGGCTATGAAGTGAGAGAGAGAACATTGAAAGGAGATGTCGAAAGTCACAGGCAAATAGCTGAGCTATTGGAACATGAAAACAACAATCTGCAAAAAGAACTAGCTCAGCTAAAGTCTGCTGCTTCATCTTCCACTGCCTTGGTACCAGTCACCGATGAAGGATTCTCATTTTTGGAAGTGGAAAATGCCAAGTTGCGTGAGTTAGAGGTTTTGAGAAGAGTTGGTCCTTCTACTGCTGCTAGGGGACGAGGAAGAGGTTCTCGGGGACGAGGAAGAACTGCTGTCGAGGAATAAGGTACTCAACCTGCTCGGGGACGACCAAGAGCTCTTCATCTTACTATTGAAGAAGCTCGTACTCAATCAGCATTGGAAAATCAAGCGTTCCAATTGAATGCTAAAGATCGGGCGTTGTCTGAAATGTCCAAGAAAATCCAAACACTGGAGATCAACTTGCTTCAACAAAGTCTTCTCTGGATAATAAGGATATTTTTACCAGGACCCTTCACGAGCAGTTAGAGAGATTAACTTTTCAATTCCACAAATAACCTCGCGAATTCTGGATGGCAGGCTACAATGAGGCCTTTTGTCACTTGGATGCTCGCATTGAAAATGCCAATAATGAAGGCTATAAACAAGGCTGGTTGAATGCCTTATGTGTGTTGAAACTCGAGCAGGGGCATTTTCTATGGGACTACTATGAGCCCGGATTGCTTGATTTGCCTGTACCACCGTTCAATTTGGACATGGAGTGGATCCCAGCTCGCGCCATTCCTCAGAGCTTAATTGCTAAGTACCTCGGTGACTACAGTTTACATTCCCAGTTTGAGGTTTCTCGTCCCGAGCATCTTTTAGACCGTCCTTCTGTGATGAACGTTAGAATGCTGAAGGATCTGAATTTCATTAACTCTCCTCAGTCTTTAAATGATCCGCCTGCTGGCGAGGAACCTATATCGAAAGGTGAAGGGAAAAAACCAATAGAATAGGAATTTTTGATGTAACAGTTAGTATACATATCCATATAATTATCAATGTAACTTGTAATTTATTTTGAATTTTAATGAAAGACTTTTATTTTTGTTTGCAAATCTATATTGCTATTGTCTTGTGCTTGTCGAACATCTTATATTTATGCTCGCATAACTATATTGTGTGGTTCATCAACCAACTTAGTAATAAAAAAGTTACAAGTATCAGAAATGTTGCTCGATCACTTAATAATAAAGTAATGAGTATAAAAATGTTTAAACTTTTTCCAACCAACCAAGGTTGTTAAATTATGCTTGTCGACCAACTATAATTAATGAGAGTTTTATCCCCGACTAACCATACTTGGTAAATTTTTGTCTTTTTTATAAAATGTATCCGACCAACCAAGGTCGATAAATTCTCCTCGTCGACCAACTATAGTTAGTGGGCTTTTATCCCCGACCAACCGTACTGGTTCAGTTTGGAATTTTTTGTTCTTCGAGGAAGTTATTGTATTTTCTGTAATAATTTTACCTCCCGACCAGCATTGTTGTTCTGAATGTCCACTTGCCCTTTTACCAAAATTGGTCTGAGCCAGTGTCAGCCTCCTAACCAAAGGAGTATGGTTTGTTCTCGCCCTTTTACCAACCGGAGTTAGTCTGGGTTCGAACTATCGTGTTCTTACTCTTTTACCAACCGGAGTTGGTCTGAGTTCGAACTATCATGTCCACTAACTCTTTTACCAACCGGAGTTGGTCTGAGCTAATGTACGCCTCCTAACCAAAGGAGTATGGGGTGTTCTCGCCCTTTTACCAACCGGAGTTGGTCTGAGTTCGAACTATCATATCCACTAACTCTTTTACCAACCGGAGTTGGTCTGAGCTAATGTACGCCTCCTAACCAAAGAAGTATAGTTTGTTCTCACCCTTTTGCCAACCGGAGTTGATCTGGGTTTGAACTATCGGTGTTGCTTTTATTGTTGAACAGCGTAGTGTTGCACACTAGTATTCCCCGAAAAACTTTCAATAAAAAAAAGAAGATGGCGAAACATCGTCGTTTTATTCATATTTATGAAACTGCTTTACATTTTATATCACTGATAATACTTGCGTAGATGTTCAGCATTCCATGCATTCTTAAATTCATCTCCTTCTAGAAGATCGGTGAAATCAACACACATTCTCCATTTATTATTTTTCTTCTTTACCATCACCACATTTGCTAACCAGTCTGGATACTTCACATCTTCAATGAATTGGGCTTTCTTGAGCTTCTCGACCTCCTCTTGTATAGCTTGATTCTTCTCGGGACTAAATACTCTTTTTCTCTGCTTTACAGGCTTGATCTCCTTATTCACATTGAGCTCATGCCATAAGAAGTTTGGATCTATTCCTGGCATGTCTTCATGACTCCACGCAAAAGTTTTCTTCCTATTTCTCAAGAAAGTTATCAACTCTTATTTTATTGAAGCATCCAACGTCGAACTTATCTGGGTTATTCGTTCAGGGTGCTCGTCGTCCAGAATAACATTTTCTGTGGATTCCACCACCTGTCCTTTTACAAGTTGGGATTCATCTCTGGGATCAAGTGTTTTAATTTCTGTACCTTCCTCCACTTGGTAGGTAGTAGTCTTTTTCCTTGACTCTTCAAGCTCTTCTTGCTCGGTAGACGAATAATAGCATTCGCGAGCTACTTTTTGATCACCTTTCACAACTCCTACTCCAAAATTTGTTGGGAATTTTAAGCACTGATGTACTGTAGATGGAACTGCTTCGAACTTCTTCAAACTAACTCTTCCCATGATGATGTTGTGAGCTGACTGCACGTTCTTATCCATCACAAAGAAGCGTATTCTTTTTGTTCGACAAGCAGGCCAAGTTCCAATGAATATATCCAACTTGATCGTCCCAAGTGGAAAAACTTTCTCACCAGCAAAACCCAGAAGAGGTCTGTGATAAGGCTCCAATTGAGATAATTTTAAATTCAAACTGTCAAAGCATGAGTAGTACATGATGTCTGCCGAACTACCGTTATCTACCAAAACCCTTGAAATCATTACTTCTTTCATCCTCATTTTGATCACCAAAGGGTCGTCGTGAGGGTAAAGAATACCTGCAAGGTCGCTTTTTGAAAAACCAATGACCAGCTTCTCTTTGTTTACCTTCCTCGGGCGATCCTCCTCAGCCAAATTTATTCGCTGAATGTACGAGCAAGCTTGAGCTTCTCCGAGGTAAGATTTTTTTTCTGCAGTAAGGTCTCCTCCTCCTGCATCTCCTCCTGTAATGACATTACAATCAAATGACCCAAAATGTATTAAAAATACCTCTCGTTCTGGCTGCCTTGGCTTCTTGGGAAGATCGGGCTCATCATCTGGATCATCTTCATGGTTTCTCTTCTTTTTCTCCTCTGCTCGACGAGGAGATCTAGACCGCTCTCTAGTTCGATCATTATTTCTTCTTTCACCTCCCCGATCAACATACTTTGCTAGCTTTCCTCTTCGGATGAGTGTTTCAATCTCGTTCTGAAGAGCTATGCAATTTTTGGTCATATGGCCATGATCCTTATGGAACTCACAATATTTCTCCCTATTCCTCGTATCAGGGTCTGACCTCAGTTTCTTTGGCCACTTTATTTCCTCGTTATTCTTGATTTCTTCCAAGACATGATTAATACCCATTTTCAAAGGAGTATAATTATCGAATTTCTTCAGGACTTCCCATGACGACCTATTATTCTTGGAGTGCTTGTCACCACCATTACCCTTACGCTCTTTCTTCTTAGATTTGTCGACTTCCACCTTGGTTTCTTTATCCATATTCTTCTTCGCAGCCATAGCCTCCTCGGCATTCATGATTTTGGCCGCTTTTGCCATCAACTCTGACATAGTTGTAGGTGGATCTTTGGCGAAAGTGTAATACAACTTGTTAGGCAACAAACCACTCATCAAGGCAGTGATTGCTGTCTTTTCTTCATAATCTATGACTTCCAACTTCTCGTTATTGAAACGGGTTATGTAATCTCTAGTACTCTCACCAGATTTTTGTCTAACACTTAACAAGTGCGCTACTCGTTTTACTGGCTTTGCTCCAAAATAGAAATTACCAATGAACAACTCGGCTAACTGAAAGAAAGTTGAAATCTTACCCCGAGGAAGATTGTTGTACCATATCTGGGCAGATCCAATAAGAGTTCCCGAGAATGCTCTGCATCTCATCTCGTCGAGGACGGCATAGATGTCGGCAGCAGCTTGATATTGCTTTATGTGAAGAACATGATCTGTCTTTCCATCATATTTGGGGGTCACCACGGGTGCTTTAAATTTCGACGGTGTAGGAAAATCCACAATGGCCTGTACAAAAGGTGTCCATTGAACAAAAGTTCGTTGTAGGGGATTCTTCGCCTTAGCCATTTCTCCCAATATATCCTCCAACCGTTGAATAGAACCTTTCCATGCATCATTTCCTTCTTCGGACCTATTAGTCCGAGCAATTGATTGTTCTGACGTAGCTTCCTGAGATCTATCTCGACGAGCAACTGGTCGTGATTGTGCTGATCCTTCTCTTAGATCTGATGGTTGTCGAAAACTCCTCGACATGGCTTTAGGTGGACTCCTATTCCTCCTAGGGCCTAATCGACTGAAAGGAGATACCCTGCTCAATCTTTCCATGGCACTGGTCCTCTCTGGAGAGAGAGTAACACGTTGCTCAGTATCTATAGCCCGTATTGATGAAGTTTGCCCAGGTTGATAAGAGAAATCATCAGATTCTTCATTACGATACGTCTCTGTATGCCTGGATCATGAAGAAGGTAAATAGGTTTGCCTCTGACCACTTCGATGTCCTGAATGTGCAGGTGCAACGCCGTGAAGGGTTTGTATGAGTTGTCGCATGGTTTCTTGCATTGCGGTTTGTCCTTGAGACAGATTCGTCATAATTTCAGCCAGATCTGGAGGTACAGAAGGATTTGGAAGATTTTTAGCATTTCCAGCGTTTCGATTACTGGATTCCGGATTATCTGCCATTGATGATGAATGATTTTTGGTGAAAAACGATAACAACAGTCGTTTCCCACAGACGGCGCCAATCTGTTGATGTAAAAAATTAGATTACTCTAATTATTCAATCACAGATAAATAAAAGGAGACAAAGAATTTTAAAGTGGTTCAACCTTATAAGAATGACATACGTCCACTATTATTTTTTCGCTCAGTGTTTTGGAGTTCTCGATAAGTAGTTTTTATCAAGAAAATCCGGTCCCTTTGAATGAGGGCGATACAATGTATTTATAGCCCTGAGGCTCACATATGAAAGGGTGATACATTAAATGATATAAATATGAAAGGGTAATACATTTAATGCCCTTTAAGGGTGTGCGTCAAATGATAAGCATTCAATGAATAGTTAAACTGTTGGTTATCTAGCAATCAATGCTGTGACCGAGATGTAGCTCGGACCGCCTTAGTTGCTCGTCGTTCGGGAGTTCCTTGGAGCGTTGGAGTTCCTCGGAGTACACTTGTTGCTCGGAGCGAGTATGACTTGGTCGGGGAAATGAACTTCCTCGTTGTTATTGTGCCATGTAGATTGACACGTGTCTTTTTATTATTCGTCCATATCAGCATAATAATTTTTGTATCAACAACTGGATTTAGTCAAGAATTTTAATTTACAATTCTAGTATTCTATAGGATAATTTGTTAAGGATTTAGGGATTGTACCCTACCCTATTTTCTCTAATTTGTCAAATCTAAGTTCTTTGCAATTTTCAGTTCGTTTTTCTTAAGTAAATTTTTATTTCAATAGAATTTTTCCCAATCATTAATCATCTTTTTATATTTATTTTGAGAAATCATTTCAAGATTTAATAGCTTTCCCTATTACGATTTGGAAATTTTGATCCCTGTGGAGACGATCCTGACTTACCGGGTTTATTACTTGAGCGACAGGCTTGCACTTGAGCCTAGAGAGAAAAATGCACTTTTGAGACAAATACTCAGTCGCGTCAAGTTTTTGGCGCTGTTGCCAGGGATCATTCATTGTCATAGTTTTAGGAAAGTTATTTTTATCCACAAGTGATTTCGAAAAGAAATAAAACAAATTTTTTCATTTCATCTCTTATGTGCTTATATGAAGAATTCATCTTCCACCCAAGATCACGAAAATCCTATAGCCGAAGCAAGTTCTAAAAATTCTGAGTCTCCTCATTTTAGGGTTCCACCTCCTTCGCCTAATAATTCCAACACAAGTCGTTCATTGAGTCAAACACTGAGTGAGAATTCTGAACCTTTCGGTAGCGATATGTCGGAGCACGGTAGTGTCGGTGTTGGTGCTGGAGAGGATGAGATACCTTACCTTACCATGAAAGATTGTTATTTCCGGAGCGAACTGTTACCCCTGGTTGCATTTTACTCCCGTATAATGCCGGTCAGTTCCACTTTCGGAATGGTATGATCCAAATTCTTCCTACATTTCATGGGATGGATTCTGAAAAACCATATCTCCATCTTAGAGAGTTCGAGGAAGCGTGTGAGACGTTTGGTGACCAAGCTTGTCCACAAGATGTAATCCGGTTAAAGATTTTCCCTTTTTCCTTAAAGGATAAAGCTAAAACTTGGTTATGGTCACTACCCCCAAATTCTGTGTTATCCTGGAGAGATATGCAAGCCAAGTTTTTATCAAAAATTTTTCCACAACACAAAACTAATTCTGTTAAAGCCCAAATTCAAGCTTTTTGACAAAATGAGAATGAGGCTTTTGATAAATGTTAGGAGAGATTTCAGGAGTTAGTTAGTGCGTGCCCACATCATGGATTTGAAAAGCATCATCTAATTTCATTTTTCCACCAAGGCCTTACTTTAGGATCCAAACAACTTGTTCAAACCATGTGTGAAAGAACTTTTTGGGAATTAGATTCGAGCGATGCTGAGGCTCATCTGAAATATGTAGCAGAGACTACCCAAGCATGGGATATTTCTGACCCCAATAGTCAAAATCGAAATCGACAAGTGTCCAACTTCCCTGCTGCGTCTGGTATTTATCACTTGGACAAGGACACTTTGTTGGATCGAAAATTTGACCAATAGGAGAAGAATTTCAAAGATATGCTTGAAGTGCGATTGAGAGATATGTCTGGACCCGTACAAGTCGGAAAGGAGAAAGTGTGTGCCATTTGTAATGCGGGGCATTCTACTAAAGGATGTCCTACCATTCCTGCATACAAGGCAATGTACACTGAACAGGTTGAGGCAATAGGAGGTTTTCGAGGAATTTATAATGCACAGCAAGGGAATGCATATAATCAATCGTGGAGGAATAATCCTGGGTTCACTTATATACAACCCCAAGGTGGGATGGTTCCTAACCCACATATGACTCTACCACCACCTCCTCAATTTCAGCAATTGGCTCCTCCAATGCTAAATCCTATGCAAGTACCACCTCCTGGTCCTTATGTAGCTCCACCTAGAAGATCTCTTGAAGATAATCTCAATCAATTCATCCAATCTCAAAAAGAGAGCAATGTTAAATATGATCGAATGTTCACTGAAATTAATACTAGCATCTCTAGGTTGCAATTTGCAGTGAATACTCAAGAGAAGGGTAAACTTCCTGCCCAAGGACAAAGACCTCCTCTTCAAGGTCAACCCACGGTTGGCTCTACATCATCAGATATGCAAGAACAATATCAAGCTGTAACTACTCTTCGTAGTGGCCACGTAATTGATCTAGCACCAAAACTTCCAAAAGAGAAAGATGATGGAGTTGAACCCAAAATTTCCAAGGAATATGAAACTTCCGAGTCTGAAGAACCTCCCTTAGAAAAGGATTTGAAAGATGAGGAAGTTGAACCTGAAATTGAAGTCAAGTTGCCTACTGCTGCTCCATTTCCTCAACGCTTAGAGCCACCCAAGAAAGGGGCTTCGCGTACCGAGGTGTTGGATGTGTTGAAGCAAGTAAAATTGAACTTGCCATTTCTTGATGCTATTCAACAGATTCCAGCATATGCTAAGGTTATCAAAGATCTTTTGACTGTCAAAAAACAGCTTAAGGTGAAAAAGAATGTTTTCTTGGCACAAAATGTGAGCTCGGTCCTTCTCAATGATCTTCCACCAAAATTCAAGGATCCAGGTGCACCTACTATTTCGTGTGTCATAGGAAAAAAAGAGTGGAAAAAGCATTGCTTAATTTAGGTGCGAGTGTAAACATCCTTCCATACTCCATCTATAAGCAGCTTGATTTAGGTGATTTAAAACCTACCCGAATCACTCTACAGTTAGCGGATCGAACAGTGAAAGTGCCTCGTGGGATTGTAAAAGACGTGATAGTTCAAGTGGACACGTTCTACTATCCTGTTGATTTTGTCATTTGGGACACTCAGCCTGTTCTCCATACGAGAAATCATGTTCCAATAATTTTGGGCCGTCCATTCTTAGCTACTGCTAATGCTTTGATCAATACACGGAATGGCCAAATGTAACTCACTTTTGGAAACATGACTCTCGAGACCAATATTTTCAATGTCGCTAACCAAATGGGTGATGAGGATGAAATTCTTGAGGTTGATCTTATTGAAGAAGTGGTGGATGAGAACATTGAGAAAATTATAGGAGGAGATGCTTTGGAAGTGTGTTTAGTGCAAAGTGGTGAGAAAAAGAGTTCTTATACTGAGTTTGAGCGTGAGGTGGAAGAGTTGGAAAATTGGTTACATGAGGAAGAGAGTTTTGAGAGTTTGAGAAATGTTGACTGGATTTCTAGGTATGAAGAATTGCCTCCGAGGGAGACAACCATGATTCCCTCTGCAAATAGATTTCCTAGTCTTGAGTTGAAGAAACTACCCTCCCATGTCAAATATGCCTTTCTAGGAGAGAATGATACATTTCCTGTTGTTGTGTCTTCCCGTCTAGAAAAAGGGCAAGAGGGTATGTTATTGGATGTGTTGCAAAAGCATAGAAGTGCTTTTGGTTGGACTATGGCAGATTTGAAAGGTATAAGTCCATTGATTTGAACCCATAAAATCCATCTTGAGGAAGAGGTGAAGCCCTCGCGTGAGATGCAAAGGCGATTAAACCCAACCATGAAAGATGTGGTAAGAGGGGAAATCATTAAATTGCTAGATGCTGGGATTATCTATCCCATTTCAGATAGTAAATGGGTGAGCCCAATTTAGGTAGTTCCAAAAAAATCGGGCATGATCGTGGTTGAAAATGCTAAGGGAGAATTAATACCTCAACGCACCACCACCGGGTGGCGTGTTTGCATTGACTACCGAAAGCTCAATGCCGGAACTCGAAAAGATCATTTTCCCTTACCGTTCATCGATCAAGTGATTGAACGAGTGGCGGGCCATCCTTACTATTTTTTCCTAGATGGGTATTCTGGATATAATCAGATTGAAGTGGATGTACTTGATCAAGAAAAGACGACTTTTACATGTCCGTTTGGTACGTTTGCCTATAAACGTAGGCCATTTGGGTTGTGTAATGCGCCAGCAACTTTTTAAAGGTGCATGTTAAGTCTCTTTAGCGATATGATTGAAAAAGGTCTTGAGGTGTTCATGGACGATTTCAGCGTTTTCGGTCCATCTTTTGACCAATGTTTAGCTAATCTTGAAAGAGTTCTATTCCGGTGTGTGGAGAAAGACTTAGTCCTCATTGGGAAAAATGCCATTTTATGGTTACCGAGGGCGTAGTTTTAGGCCACATAGTCTCATCTAGAGGAATTGAAGTTGATCGAGCAAAAATTAAAGTAATAGCTGAGTTACCCCCGCCAAAATCACTTAAAGATGTGAGGTCCTTTCTAGGCCATGCTGGATTTTATATAAGGTTTATCAAAGACTTTAGCGCCATTGCTAGACCTTTGAGTAATCTTCTCATCAAAGACACATCATTTGAGTGGAATAAAGTATGTCAAGAAGCTTTTGATAAACTTAAAAGCATACTTATTTCCGCTCCTATCATGCAAGCTCCGGACTGGTCACTACCATTTGAGCTTATGTGTGATGCAAGTGATTATGCGATTGGGGCTGTTCTTGGACAGAGGAAGGATAAGAAAGCTCATGTTATTTACTATGCTAGCAGAACATTATCTGGCCCTCAGCTTAACTACTCTACTACAGAGAAATAGTTACTAGCAGTCGTTTTTGCTCTCGACAAATTTTGCTCTTACATTGTTGGGTTGCCTATCATTTGCTTCACTGATCATTCAACACTTAAATATCTCTTGAGCAAGAAAGATGCCAAACCCCGTATAATCAGGTGGATCCTACTCTTACAAGAGTTTAATCTCTCGATTCAAGATAAGAAAGGAGTAGAAAACGTCATCGCTGACCATTTGTCACGCCTCTCGTCCGACGTGCCTATTGATCCCATTCCCATAGACTAGTATTTTCTGGATGAAAATTTATTTTCTACTTCTTCTCTCCCTTGGTTTGCGGATATAGTCAATTATCTTGTCACTGGAGTTGTTCCATCTAGTTGGAATCCGCAAGAGAGAAGGAAGTTCATTATATGGTCACGCATGTTCTTTTATGATGATCCATATTTGTTTAAGTATTATGCTGATCAAATCATCCGAAGATGTGTACCCGATGAAGAAATCCAAGGGGTAATTCGATTATGTCATTCGGAAGCATGTGGAGGTCATTTTTCCAAAAATAAAACTGTTGCGAAAATCCTTCAAAGTGGTCTATACTGGCCCACAATCTTCCGGGATGTGAATGCTTTTTGTAAATCTTGCGATAGATGCCAAAGAATGGGAGCTATTACTCGCCGTGACATGATGCCATTAACCCCAATTCTAGTTTTGGAGTTGTTTAATTGTTGGGGTATTGACTTCATGGGCCCTTTCCCCCTTATTTTAGTTTTTTATACATCCTCGTCGTTGTAGATTACGTCTCAAAATGGGTAGAGGCGATAGCTACAAGGACGAATGACAGCAAAGTGGTGATAAAATTCATTCAAGAAAATATACTTTCTCGTTTTGGTATGCCTAAGGCCATAATCAGTGATAATGGAACTCATTTTTGCAATAGGCCTATGGAGAAACTAATGCGAAAGTATGGAATTGTCCATAAAGTTGGAACAACTTATCACCCTCAATCGAATGGCCAAGCCGAGCTTGCTAATCGGGAAATAAAAAATATCTTGGAAAAGACACTCGATCCTAATAGAAAAGACTGGTCTCTCAGATTGAATGATGCACTATGGGCTTATATAACCGCATATAAGAATCCCCTTGGGATGTACCCATTTCGATTTGTGTATGGCAAACCTTTTCATCTTTCGGTTGAGATCGAACACAAAGCGTATTGGGCTATCAAAAGGGTGAACTTCAATATGGATAAAGCCGGTGAAACACGAAAACTTCAGTTGAATGAGTTGGAAGAAATACGCAATGATGCGTATGAAAGTGCTAAAATATCCAAGGACCGAATGAAACGAGCTCATGACGGAATCATTCGTAAGAAAGAGTTTCATTCGGGACAAAAAGTACTTCTCTACAACTCTAGGTTGCACTTGTTTTTCAGAAAATTGCGGTCAAGATGGTGAGGTCCGTTTATTGTGAAAGAGGTATTTTCCCATGGAGCTGTTGAACTCATAGATGAGAAAGGGGGAAACACATTTAAAGTTAATGGGCATCGTCTCAAGCCCTATTTGGAAGCAATTGTCAAATAAGCCGACACAATCTGGCTGTCGGACCCCATTTATGGGGATTGACTGAACAAAGAGAGGTGAGGTCGTCGCACCCCCGACATGTATGGGGTGATTATTGTACATACGAGTCGTAGGATGTAGGAGTCGTAGGTTTGAGTCAGTCCCGGGGGTTGAGAATCCGAAGGGTGAGGGGTGTTTCGTTTTTGATGAGCTTTGAGGATAGTTTGAAGTATGCGAGGTTGAAAAAATCATGTTTGGAATGGAGAATAGGCACATATATGGTGAAAACAAGAGAGAGGAAGAATTCAGAGAAATCAGCAGACCGAATCGGTCCGGTCTGAAATTAAAAGAACCGATCCGGTTCAGACGGATCGGTCCGGTCCCAAAACCGGATCGGTCAGATCTTCTGCTGAATTTCATTTCCCAAGAGTCACACCTCTTCAATCCACCTCTTCAATCCCCACCTTTTCACTTCACCCAATCCATTCCTTTCTTCAAAAATTCGTCCCTCCTTTCCCACCCCTTCATTTTCCCAATTCCTTCCTATAAATACATCCATTCCCCTACCATTTTCTTCACACCTCCACCTATCTTCTCTCTTCTATCTCCATTGCTATCTCCTTCCTCAATACTAATGGCTGCTCGCCAGAAATATACCTCCATTGAAGTCCTTCCCGATGGAAATGGAGAGTACCGTTCCCGCCGCGAAGCAAAATTGGTTCCGTAGGTTTTTTAGCCCTACGCAAAAAATTCATATCGAACGTCAGGTGTTGTGGGACCAAATGCCCAATTCTGTCACAGCCCTTTTTATGTCAAGGGGCTGGTGCCGATTCTTTAACGAACCATATGAGGCTGTTTGGGAGAATGAAGTGCGTCAGTTCTACGGATCTCTTGTCTGTACCGCTGAATTTGAATCCCAAGCATTTGTGGATTCCATCCCTATTCCATTTTCACTTGACCTTGTGGCACGGAAACTTGATTCCTATGGTGTGATCACTCCGGCCCAGTTTGATTATCCGGGCCCCGATCCCGTTCTCACTAAAGAAGTTTGTATCTCACGAATCAAGCCCGGTGCGGTTTGGAATACCGAGACATTTCCCGTCGGTCGCTTATCCGACAAGGCACGATTCACTTTTCATATCGCTTGTGCCAATATTTTTCAAACCTCCAATGATTCAGCGATGCGGCCGCACCAAGCTACTATGATGTCTCATTTGTTAGACCCTACGGCAGTGATCAACGTGGCCCAAACATTTTACACCGATATCCTTTTTATGGCCTACAATAAAAAGGGTCGCGCTCCTCTTCCTTATGGTCGCCTCATTACATCCATGCTTCGGGATGCCGGGATAGCACCACCGCAAGATCTTATCAACTTGCCTAAGCCTTTAGGACAAGAGTCCCGCACTCGAAGTGAGAGGCAAATTCAGCTAGTCCTTGCGAGGCGCGGAGACGATTCGAGTGACGAGGAGACCGACAAGGAGGAGGACGTCGCTGATTAGGACGTTGAAATGGAAGAAGGTGAGGAGGAAGAATATGATGAGACTGCTGATCCGGATTATGTTCCGGTTGGTACGGGCTTGACTGAGCGCGTTCTCTCTCTTGAAACGCGTTTTGACGAGTATGTGTCTTCCTACGAGAGGGACATGAGTTTGGTCCTGTGTATGCATGCCGACTTGTACCGTCTTCAGTTGAGACCCGAGGCCCCGCTTCCTCCTTACTACTACAATCCCTATGATCCAAATGCTCCAGGCCCTTCCCATCGCCCACCCGCCCCTTGGGATGCCCCTCTCCCCTTTAGGATTGTTATAACTATGTTTTTTCTTTTTGCTTACACAGAGTTGTCACAGTTTGTTTCTAATCTACAGTTTTAATATGATATTTGCTTGTTTTATTTATCGCACTCTTTATGTTGTCTTCTTTATCTCTCTTATCCATTTGATTGAGGACAATGCAAATCATTGAGTTAGGGGGGATGACAGGTGCGTATTCATAAAACTTCGCTTGTATTCATATATATGTGTTGCTGAAAAAAAAAAGCCAAAAATATTTTTATTCAAAATAAATAAAAATTGGAATTTAAATTTTTCAAAAATATCACCTTTATTCTATTTAAAGTCTCAAATTGTTAACAATCAATTGCACTAAGCCAAAATTGACCAAAAATGGAAATTGAAAGAAAATTGACGACTTTACGAATAAGTGTGGAGATTATTCCAACCCGATGAGATTTTGAGCCTTTCAATTCTTTATGAGTTTTTAAATCAATCCGAGTTTATGATTAACTCAAAGTTCTTTTCAGCGTTTTAATAATTCGTTGATGATCTCAATCCTTTATTTTGATCGGTTATGGGAAATGTGTGAAATGTTGTCTCGAAATTCGTGCTAAATATATCTCTAAACTTAATTAATCTCAAAATGCATATGATAATGTGATTAGCAATTCGGACAATGAAGTAGGCCCTCGTTTGTTTCCCAAAAAAATATTAGCCATAAAAATTTGTGAAAAACAAAATTATCCCTTTGCAACCCAAGTTGAGCCAAATAAAATTTATCTTTTCGTTTGATAACCCGAAAAACCCAAATAGCCCGGAATTGAGAAAATTGAGAAAATTTATCAAGTAAGTCCAAAGTGTGTAATAAGAAAAAAAAATGAAAAGAGAAAAAGAAAGAGAAAAAATGAGCAAATGCCCGAAAAAGCACAAACGAACATCATAAGGAAATTTTTCAATTCCGAATAGCCTATCCATTCCCATTTTTACCCTTTACACTTTTTAACCTGAAAAGTCTTAACCGAGTCCGAATGGCGAAATTAATTATTGCATGGAGAGATAAGACATGAAAAGATAATAAGAGAGATTAAAATGGTGCGAAATAGACGTGATGTTCCCATTTCCTAATGACTGTATTCCGATGATGAGATCTTTTCACCATATATTTCCTTCTTTTCAATTTTGTATGCATGAAATTGTGTCCATTATATTTACTCTTATATCATGCATACCAAGAGAAAATAGCCACAATTCGAGTGATTCGTTTGTGAGAGCAATCCGTAAGAATTGGAATCAAAGCGAATTTTCGGAAAGTAACGTAATGATCAATCAGTGGAAATTTGAGGTTTAATTTTTGGCTTTGCACACACACACTATGGTTTGAGACATTTGAATATGAATTTATAGTGATTATTTTTCGAAAAGTTTAAATTGTACAATTTTTAAGTATTTTGATATTTATTCGAGTCAATAAAGAATTTTGTGGGTATATTCACTGCAAACCCTCACGAGACAAAACTCGTCCTACTAGGGTAACCTAGAGGTTTAAAGGCTTGTTGCATACGCTAAATGCAATCGCATGTCTGCGAAAGTGGAATTTTATTTTAATAAAGGAATTTTCAAGAGTAAAATTTTGGTTAGATTCAGTTACATTGCCCGGGACGTGGAAAGTCCTAAGTTAGGGGGATTTGACCAAGCATAAATTCTTCTGAATTTAGCCCCTTAAGTTAGTGATTTTAATATCTCGAACAAGGTAATTGAATCAATTTTAATCCATATCACTCCACTGTCTGTTTCTAACAATATTCCCTAGTTTTTATATAATTTTGATGAAGTTTTCAAGAATGGAATGCAAGAAAGGAAAAGAAGAAAACCAGAAGAAATGTCAAAGGGCAAAAGTGTAAATTTCATTCAGAATTTGAAAGCGACACCAAAAGTGAAGTTGAAGAGCATGAGTTCACATGAGCATAGGAAGAAACGGCACCCAAATCGGAGTTCTAGATCATAAGTTATAGCCAGTCAAAATTGCAAGGAAAAAGTCAAAGTAGAAGAAAATCGGACCGATCCGGGTTGGATCCAGACCGATCCGAATTGAACAAGTCCAGTATACCCCGGATGAATAGCAAACCGATGGAAAAAGAACCGATCCGACTAGAACCGGACCGATCCGGTAGAAATAAAAGAACCGATCCGATGGCTATCGGACTGATCCGAGGGTGATCCGAACCGGTACGAGTATGTGAAATTCTGGCATTAATTGTGCAGATTTTTGGCGTGCTAGATGGAGAAACTTGTGCCATAAGTAAATTGAGCTGTCAATTTCGATACTTTGTGCTATAAAAGCCAAGCCCTATATCATTTGAGGGGGGACTAAAGTTAGGTTATTTATCGCATTTAATTATCCTGTCTAATTTAAAATATTCTATTGTGATATTTATTGCGTATAATGCTACTGTCTGGATTCAAAGATCCTATTTGAGGGGAGTAGTGTGTATTCTTGCTCGGGGCTTTGGCTCTGACCCATGCGTTGACTAATCTTTTTCAGGATTAGAATTAGAGAAGCTGCATAAGTTTATCGGAGTTATCATTTGGAGGTGCAACTAGAGTTATTAATTTTATGGCATAGTTTAGTTAGACTTTCCTTTTCACTCGTATTTAATTATGAGACTTCATTTGAGTTTTATTGGGCCATTCGGTTCCAAAGTTGTTTAGAGGATTTCTGTTGGGATTATTCAGATTTTATTTAAACATTATTGGAGATTTGATTTTCGAAGTTAGCATGTGATGGATCTTTTATCGCTTAGTTGTTTATGATCATTTGAGATTGATTCAATGATTTATTTATAGATTGATTTATTTATGTCTCATATCTGTCTAATGCTAATAATGGTATTTTATTTACTCACGCTCGACTTAGTTTTGGTGGCGGTCGACGCCAGAATTAGGCGGGGTATGACACGCACCTCAGTCTAAGGGAGGTGAGGGTGGAAGTGTTAACATGGAACCTCATAAATTTTAGAGAGGTGGTGGAGATTGTGGTAGAGGTCAGGGGAGATTTGGCGGAGATACTAGGGGTAGGGAATCTTCAAGTTTGGTTAGGAGGTCAAGAATATATGAGGCACCGGTGAGAGATGTTACAGGTTTCTTTTGTAAAGAGGGGGCATTATAAATCCGAGTGTCCTAAGCTTAAAGGGGTAGAATGCTACCATTGTCATCAAGTGGGGCATGTTAAGAAGAATTATCCGCAGTTGGCAGAGACTCCAGCAGCACCTAGTGAAGCAGCAAGCAAAGTGTTACCTCCAGGCAGTGGAGCGAAAAGTGTGGGTAGAGGACAAGCTAGTGGTTCTAGGCTAGGTGGACGAGTCTTTACGATGAAAGAGGTTCATATTACCTTGGATGTGGTGACAGGTACACTTTCTGTTACTGATAGAAGTGCTTATGTTTTGATTGATCCTGGTTCCACGCATTCTTTTGTGTCCTATGCTTTTGTTGTATACCTGAATAGACCATGTACTCGTTTAGATGTGGGGTTAGGTATTTGTATACCTATCGGGGATATGGTTGTAGCCGAATATGTTTTTCGTGATTGTGTTTTGACTGTGGGGGTTAGAGATACAGTTATAGATTTACTTCCATTGGATATTTTTGATTTCGATATAATTCTGGAAATGGATTGGTTATCTAAATATCATACATCTATGGATTGTTTCTGTAATGAAGTTATTTTAATATGTCTGGTGAGCCTGAATTTAAATTTGTGGGGGAAAGGAAAATTGTTCCCAGTTGCATCATTTCTGCTATCCAGATGAGGAAATTATTGAGTAAGGGTTGTGAGGATTTTATTGCATATGTTCTTGACCCTAGGAAGGGGGCTTTACAGTTAGTCGATGTTCCTATTGTACGGGATTTTCCAGAAGTGTTTCCTAATGAGTTTTCAGGGTTGCCTACAGAAAGAAAAGTTGAATTTAGTATTGAATTAGCACTAGGGACATACCCTATTTCTATGGCACCGTATATAATGGCACATGTTGAATTGAAAGAACATAAGATTCAGTTGCAGGATTTACTTGATAGGGGGTTTATACAACCTAGTGTATCTCTATGGGGGGCACCAGTTTTATTTGTGAAAAAGAAAGATGGTACTATGCATTTGTGTATTGATTATAGGCAACTGAATAAAGCTACAGTTAAGAACAAATATCCTTTACCTCGTATAGATGATTTATTTGATTAGTTATAGAGTGCTAAAGTGTTTTCAAAAATAGAGTTGCGATCGGATTATCATTAGTTGAGGGTCAAGGAGAGTGATATTTCTAAAACTTCTTTTAGTACTCGGTATGGTCATTTTGAATTTCAAGTGATGCCTTTTGGGGTGATTAATGGTCCAACTGTATTTATGGATCTTATGAACTGGGTACTGTATCCCTTTGTTGATTCATTTGTGATAGTTTTTATTGATGATATTACGATTTATTCACGTGATATGGTTGAACATAAAAAGCATCTCATAACTATTTTAAATCTGTTGAAAGATAAGAATTTGTATGCTAAGTTTAGCAAGTATGAATTTTGGCTATCACAAGTTGTATTTTTAGGCCAGGTTATTTCTGGATATGGTATATGTGTTGATCCTAAAAAGGTACAAGCTATTGTAAAATGGGAGAGGCGCAATAATGTGACTGAGGTGAGGAGTTTTCTAGGTTTAGCTGGGTATTATAGAAGGTTTATTAAGGGATTTTCTTCGATTGCCTTGCCAATTACTAAACTAACCCAGAAAGATGTTAAGTTTGAATGGAATTCTGATTGCGAAAATAGTTTTGATGAATTGAAAAAGAGGTTGGTAACTGCACCTGTTCTTACTATTCCGCATGGTGGAGATGGTTTTGTTATTTATACTGATGCTTCACATCAAGGGTTGGGTTGTGTTTTTATGCACATTGGTAAAGTTATTGCTTATGCTTCTAGGAAGTTGCGTACACATGAACATAATTGTCCTATACATGATTTTGAACTTGCTACAATTGTGTTTGCTTTGAAATTATGGCGTCATTATCTATATGGTGAGGTATGTGAAATTTTTACTGGCCATCGAAGCCTTAAGTATTTATTTACTCAGAAGGAGTTTAATTTGAGGCAGAAGCGGTGGATAGAGTTAATTAAAGATTATGATTGTATAATTCACTACCGTCCAGGGAAGGCAAATGTAGTTGCAGATGCTCTAAGTATAAAGGCTTCGGGCAAGTTATCTTGTATTCAGTGTGCTAGAGTTGCCCACATCATGGAGTTGAGATTGATGGGAGTAGAATTGAAGCTATCAGATGGGGACAGGTTCTTTACTCATGTAAGCGTGAGGCCTTTGTTAGTTACCCGCATTCGTGATTTGCAAAGTCAAGATCCTTTTCTTGAGAAGAAACGACAATATGTCCGAGATAGTAAGTCTAAAAATTTTTGTATTGTGAATGATGGCACTTTATTGTATAAGTAGCGATTATGTGTGCCTAATGTAGGTTGATTGAAATATGAAATTTTAGACGAGGCTCATAATTCCATTTATATTATGCATCATGGTAGTACTAAAATGTATAGGGATTTAAAAGAGCATTATTGGTGAAATAATATCAAGGAAGGAAATGACTGATTTTGTTACTGGGTGCCTTATATGTTAACAAGTGAACGTGGAGCATCAGAAACCTACTGGTCTTCTTGAGCTATTTCCAATACCGGAATGGAAATGGGATCATGTAATGATGGATTTTATGGTTTGGCTTCCTCAATATCAGAAGGGGTCAGATTTGATTTGGGTAGTGGTGGACATATTGACCAAGTCCGCTCATTTTCTAGCAGTCAAGACTACGCATACAGTTGATAGGTATGCTAGATTGTATGTTAATGAGATTATTCGATTTCATGGAGCACCGGTATCTATTGTTTCAGATAGGGACCCTACTTTTACATCCAGATTTTGGGATAGCTTACAGTATGCTATGGGTACTAACTTAAAGTTTAGTAGGAATTTTCATCCTCAGACAGATGGGAAGTCTGATAGGACAATACAGATTTTGGAAGATATGCTTAGAGCTTGTGTGCTTGATTTTAAAGGAAATTAGGATGAATATTTTCCTTTGATATAATTTGCATATAACAATAGTTTTCAATCTACTACTGGTATGGGAAATATGAAGCGTTGTATGGTAAATGGTGTCGTACACCCGTATATTGGAATGAAGTTGGTGAAAGGAAGATAGGGGGTCCATAGTTGATTGAAGTCACCACTGAAAAAGTGAAGATTATTCAAGATAGAATGATAACGGCTCAAAGCAGATAAAAATGTTATGCGGATAAGCGACGAAAAGATTTAGAATTTCAGAAGGGGGATTACGTGTTTCTTCGGATATCGCCATGGAAAGGAGTTATGAGGTTTGGAAAGAAAGGTAAATTAAGTCCACGCTACATTGGACCTTATGAAATTATTGAGAAAGTTGGGATGGTTGCCTACAAGTTAGCGTTACCATAGGAGTTAGCTCGATTACATGATGTTTTTCATGTTTCTATATTTAGAAATTATGTAGCGGATCCTTCACATGTATTGGTGGAACAACCTATTGAGTTGAAGGAAGATTTGAGTTATGTGGAAGAACCACTTGCAATCGTCGATAGGAAAGAACAAATATTGAGATCAAAAGTGATCCCACTTATGAAAGTTGTGTGGAGAAGGCATTCCATGGAAGAGGCTACATGGGAGAGCGAGGATACCTTGAATATTCTTTATCCGTATTTGTTTGATTCAAACAACCAAGGTATGTCAATTTCGAGGACAAAATTTCCTAACAGGGGGAGAATTGTGACAACTCGAATATAGTTATGATAAATTATGTTTAAATCAAGATTGGCTTATGTGATATGGATAATATGTTATTAGTATATATAATGTTAAGTCATTATTTTTCGTCTAATCCTACCTTCATAAAGCATGAAATATCGAATTAGTTACAAATATAAAATTTTGAAGTTTTTGGTAGGAATGTTCATGTTTAAGACTAGTTTTGACCTTTATGACATACCAATTGACTTAAGGTGAAAACTAGATAGTTGTATACATGTGAGTTGTGGTTGTAACACAATAAACGGTGTGTGAAACGGAGGTTCGAGTAAGAAGTTATACCAAAATTACTAACAGAGGGCAAATTTGTCCAACCTTTTAAGTGGTAATTTGTCATTTATACCCAATAATTGTCTTAAATTGATTGGTTGGAGGTGGAGGTTGGTTTGGACTACTTAAACCCTTGCGATATCCTCCTTTCTTCAGAAAACTCAGTTTGGGAGAGTTTTAGGTTGAGGAAAAATAACCGTGAAGGTTAGGAAGAAGAAAGTGAGGAAAAAAATTCAGAAAAATTCATAGAAAATTATGTAGAAGCCCCTAAGGTAATTCCACCCATGAATCTTGTTGTTTTTCATGTATTTATGATCTATATGATATAAATCCTCGATTTTTTTATTGACCTTTCATGCTTAGGTGCATATGTATGGATATATGCAAGTTTAAACAAAGTTGAATGTGTAAACCCTTTAATTGCTTCGTTTAGTAACCTTGTTTATTCAAACTTCCATATCTTTTTGTATGATTGCTGAAATTGAATAATTCTAGTTGGAGATTAACATATACCCATATATTCATAAAATATCCAAAAATTATGTAAAAATTGCAAGAAATGAATCTTGGGTGATGGTTTGAAGTTCAGGTATGAAATCTACCCCAAAAGAGTAAATATGCATACCATATGTTTGATGTTTTGCTTGACATAGCAAATGAACTCTGAAAATTAGGAAATTTTAATCTTATATATTTTCTGAAAGTTATGATGTATAAAAATTATGAAAATTCTTGGAAGATGGCTGAATGATAGAGGCGCCTATTTGGTGGATTTGCTATGTAGTAAAGAAATGGGCATATCTTGCTCTAGGAAACTTGGAATGATTTGTCGTCTTTTGTGTTGGAAACCTAATATGTTAAGTATTGGATTACCAAGAATAATTAAAGTAGGTTTGGGCTATAATTTGAATATGTTAGATATTATAACCTCAATCTAGATGGGACTTCATTTATGATGAATGATTTGAATAGAATCATATGATGCTTATGAATTTAGTTATGCTGAAGTTATTCTTTGACTTTTTAATATTATTATGATGATACTAATATTGTAAGAGTGATAGGAAGAGAGGAATTACCGACTGAACAAGAGCTAGATAAATGAAAAGGGAAAGCTTGTGAAATTTTCAAGGTGAGTGTACTTCTGATTTTTTCACATATAGATATGAAAATCATATGATGGTTATGAATATAGCTCTAAGAGCAGGATTTGTTTGGATATTAAATTGTCCAGGATTGGTTTGAGTACTTCGGTATTCAGGATTTGTTTGGGTCTTATGATCTAGGATTGGAATTAGACAAAGATCCAATGATTTATTGGAAGTTATGTTCCAGGATTTGTTATTGCCAATGGCCAGGATTGTTTGGATTTTATATCCACATATTTGATATTGAACTGTTAATTCTTTGTAGGGAAGGTGTACCTCACTAAGCTTAATGCTTGTGGTTTATATTTTAACACTTTCGGTTTTGTATGCTGCCAGCTAGGATACCGTATGATCGGTGATTTTGAGAGATGCACCGTTAGAAATAGCTGGGGTTTAAATATGGGGATTTTATTATTGTCACAAGAAAGATTTTACTACACTCACACAGGGTATATATTGAGTTAGTGTGAATGGATTTGATTATTGTAAAATTTAATCGTAGTTAATCACAATATTGTATAATCTCTAATTATGATTCTGATGTTGACTTCGTTATGGCACAAGAACAATATTATGTTCATTATGTACATTATGCATGAAAATATTAATAAATGAATTACTTTTCAAATGGGCTGAAGATCATGATTTAATTGTTATGAAAATAAATGATTAGAATGGATTTGGGTTCGGGATGTGACATCTACAACACAATCCAGTTATCTCTGTCTAGGAGCACCTGGGCGGAGAAAACATTTAAATTTGGGTCAGAGCCCTTGGTGTGCAAGATTTAACTTAATTAATTTGAGATGCAATAATATAGTTGATGCAAAAAAATATTCCCCCTCGTCACTCGCATGTGTTTAACGTGTCACCCCTCATCTAAGTGTGATATTATCCGCATCTCAATAATTCCCAAATACTAATTATGACAATGTGTCAATTTAATAATAATGAATTTGTCGATAATTTAATACTCAAGTGCACGACTACATTTAATTGCCAATACACGTAACATCCCAGTCTCATAAGTTCAACATAAATGGCATAAACATCTATTATGCATTACCGAATAAGGGTTGTACTTTTTCCACATTCTTAGACATTGCAATTAATCTCATTTAATGTCCGACTACCATTGATGTCTAGTTCGTACTCTATCGGCAAGTCTGGAGAAAATCTCTTATCTTAAGCGGACATCATAAAACACACATAAGTTAGGGCGGTCTCACTTAATACAATAAACTACAAAAGCAATCCTAAACAATATTCTAGACGAGCACCAATTTTTTTTTTTGGGTATTTTTTTAATTTTTTGATTTTTTTTCTAGACTGTAAAATGATATTCTAATTTCTCTCCAGTCTAAGATCTCCTCCATAAATGAAATGCACCTTCTTTTTATAACCCACGATTTATTTTTTTGGTTGGAAGATTTTGTGGGATTTAAAATTTTTAAGTCAAAAGATATGTGGGTTTTAGGTAAAGGGAGTTCCTAATTTTCTGAAATTTTGGCTTGACATGCGGATAAGGTTTGTTGGGGCCGATTTTTTTGGTGGGTATGATTGGTTGAAAATGGATCCGGGTTTTGCAGGTAAAAAGGTTTTGGATATGGGTTGTCGGAGTTGGGTGTTTTAGGTTTCGGGTTTGGGAAATGGGCAAGTAGATTAAGGTAGGAAATGGGTTTAGGCTAGTTATGGAGTTTGTGGAGAGAGGAAAGCAATATGACAAGTGAGAGGAGAAATAATTGAAAAAATCTGAATTTTTTATTTTACATGAGGTGTGGGTGGTGATTGGGTGAGAGTAAGGTGTATGGTATAGGGTGTGTGTGTGTTTATTTTGTACCTAACTAAAAATGAAAATGAAAATTATCTAAATATTTAAAACTCAATTTAAAATCAATAAAACTAAAAAAGATAAAATCTATGGAAAAAAAATAAAAAATTCCTACCCTATAAATTAATTAAAGACTCAAATAAAATGAAATAAAAAATAAAAATAAAAACAAACTAATAAAATTAAAAATAAAGAAAATAAAATCAAGAAAAACCTAATAAAATAAACAAGCCAATTATATTTACATAAAAATATAAAAACACTCGAAGCACAATAACGGACCTTAATATTTACAACCATAAGCACACAAATAAAATCTGAAAATCTTAAAAATTATACACGACTCAAATAAAAATCTAAAAACATATAAAAGTACAAACTAAATATACACGAGGCTCAGGTGATGGCTTGGACTCGGGTTAGGCTTAGGTTTGGTATAAAAAGAGTTTAAGGTATCGTAACTAATCAAAGCAAACTCAAGAAGGGACTTATGACTTCGTGATGGCTTAGATTTTCTTCATTGAACGCTTTTTAGCGCTACTTTGTCGCAAATACATTGATTTAGAACAATTTGATGCCGCGACTGTGTATTGACCTGAAATATAGATAAATACGAACATAAGGTCAATTTTATCTAGAACGAGTGACTAAAATGCATCTGTTTCGGGAATAAACTAAACACTTTTCGATGCATTTCACCGCACCTTATACGTAATTCCCCCTAAAGCTGACACATTATATTCGAGACCTACTTGGTCAATCATGTATCATCCCGAACCTTGGAATCCACGTATTGTTTCTCATGTATCACACAAACCACTCCCGAAGCTTATCTGATCACTCGAGTTTCATCCCTAATTCTAGACTTTATTCGGAGATCCTTCGGTATCACACATGCCATCCCGAACTTTCTTGATCATTCTATTATTATCCCGAATCCAAAACCATACTTTAAGGTCCCATAGTTGAACATAAACCACCTTTAGAGGCTTCCCGATACCTTAAGTAGTTTCTTAAACCCCGGACCCTACCCGAAGTCCCCATGGTGGAACATAAACCATCTATAAAGCTTGCTCGGTCACTCAAGTATCATCCCGAACCCTAATAGGATCTTTTAGAGAGGGTTTAACTTGAGTATTTATACTTTCACCACACATCCTCATGTGTAGATTGAACTGATCGACAATGTCAAACATGAAATTGGAAATTTGTTTCATCAATCGCTTAACACTTGAGAATAAAGAATCAAGAGGCATTTGGACAAAGGTGATCGAACGTCCCCCTTAGTCAGGCTAACAACCAACTTGCTAACAACTAATGGATTATTTTAACATATCTGGTCGATCAGGTTAAGGGCATGGAAGAGGGATGGCAACGGGGCAGGTTTTCAAAAATCCTAACCCGCCCCATTTAATAAACGGGGCGGGGCAGGGCGATTTTTAATTAAATTAACTCCTAACCAGTCCCATTTAATAAACGTGGCGGGCCGGGCTCCTACGGGTCAGGTTAATTTTAAAAATAGTAAAATTAAAAATATTACATTATAGTCTCACAGGTCTATAATGGTTCGCATTCCAATATGTGAGACGGTCCCCCAATTATCATTCAATGTTTCTTCATAGATCTTTTACAAAATTTACATACATAGAAAGGATTATTTTAGTGTGTGTGTGTGTGTGTGTGTGTGTGTGTGTGTGTGTATGGTTTAATTGTCATTAACATACACATACATGGTATTTATGTAGGGATAAGTTAAATGGGGCGGGGCGGGGAGGTTTAATTAAATGAACTCCTAACCTGCCCCATTTAATATACGGGTTTATTTTTAAAACCCATGCCCGCACCTAATTCATTAATCAATATTTTAAAACCGCCACATTAGTGTCGGGGCGGGGCGGGGCGGGGCGAGACTCCTATGGTTCAGGTTAAATTGCCATCACTAGCATGGAACTGTAAAAATGACTCCCTCTTGAACAACTTCTTAAACCTAAATACTCCCCATTTTCACAATCTATGGGGTTGCCTTAAGTAATTGGATCCCACTAAGAAGGTTTGCACTTGATCATGTTTTCTCGATGATGGCCCTGTGAATCCGGATTGGTCAAGGGCTGACATAGTCTTCTCGGGTGTGGTTGAAGGTGTCAGGGTTGGTCAAGGACAGGTTGTACTTTGGCGTGGGATGTTGTAAGCGAAAATGTATTTAACCCCTTAGTTAATATTTAATCAGTTTAATTGTAATTAACGTACATTTTAATTTAATATAATATATTGATTTTGAGGATTCCAAACGAACTTTTATTAAGTGATTATGTAAAATTTTCTCATTTTATAATATCTATAATATAATTGTAAGGACAATTTGTCCATCTTTATGTATATGTTATGTCATACGCCGTTACAAGATTGTTGGTTGAAAAGATCACATCGTCATCAACAAAATCCGAAGATCAAAAGAAGAAAGAATTTGGGAATCAGACCTGGCCGGACCGATCCGGTCCAGAAAAAGAACCGATCCGGTTTACCGGACCGATCCGACCATCTACCGGACCGATCCGTTTTGTCAGACTCCAGTAGCCACCGGATCCATAGCGAACCGATGAAGGCAAAAGTCCCGGACCGATCCGATGCCAACCAGACCGATCCGGTTTCAGAAAAAGAACCGATCCGACTTACCCGGACCGATCCGCCTAATCGACCGGACCGATCCGGCGAGGATAATCACTGCCAGATCGTGCAGCCGATTTTGAAGGGTTTCGATCCCTTATTTAAACCACGATCAACAGTTGGTTTTCTTAAGACTTATACACGATTTTCAGAGCATATCAACCCAAAAGTCTTCACCTATTGAGTCCTATGATTCTAGGTTTTTAGATTCACACATCTTCCGTATCTTTGTGAATCAAATTTGGTAACCCAAAGAACACCATTGATGTTGTTCAACCCTTGTGAAGTGGACCGCTTCTTCCTCTTCATTGCTGCCCTCCTGGAAAGGGAAAATTCCAGCCGCCGACATAGGAACCGACACCTGCGGGTATTTCTGTGTCACACTATTTCTAGCCGTTGCTTTGAAGGTTTACCGAAGACACCGTGCGTTACACTTGTGGGCGATTATCAGGTTGTATGTAAGTCAATGGTCTTGTAAATTCTTTAAAGTTCTAGAAATAAAAGGTTTTGCCCTTCGGGGATTTTTCCTTAAACTTTGTGTGTTGAATAATTCTTGCATGATTTCATATTGTTTCAATCACACCTAGTTGCATGCTTAGGGTTAATTTGGGTTAAAAGGAATTTAATTAAAATTGGTTTTTATTTGAGAAGTCGCAATATTTCCGCTGCTGCTGCACTCTCAAATTGGTATCAGAGCAGGTTACGCTAATCTATCGCGTATTCCTTTTTCCGCAAAATTTTTCTAAAGATATCAATTTTTGAAATAAATTGATTTTTGAAAAGAGCGTGTTCAAATGGAGAAGTCATATTATAAAATGCCTATTTTTGACGGGTCGAATTATGCCTATTGGAAAGCCCGTATGAGGTCGGCTTTAAAAGCCATTGATGAACGTGTCTGGATTTTGGTTGAACGAGGATGGACTCCTCCAACCGTGACTATTGATAATGTGACCAACTTGAAACCTGACATCACTTGGACTGATGATGAATTTAAATGGTCGTCTTTTAACTCTAAGGGTCTAAGTGCTATCTCTGGGTCTGTCACTCCTGATGAGTTCAAACGCATAATGACGTGCACCACGTCAAAAGAAGCATGGGATATTTTGCAACTTACCCATGAAGGAAACAAATGCTGTTAAAGAGTCAAAATTGCAAAATTTAACAACTCAATTTGAAACCATCACCATGCATGAAAATGAATGTTTTGATGAATTTTATGCTTGACTTTCTGACATTGTTAATACTAGCTATAATCTTGGTGAACATATTCCAAATGCTAGGGTTGTTAAAAAGATTCTTCGTTCCCTTCCTAAGCGTTTTATACCTAAAGTCACTGTGCTAAATTCATTGGGTAATTTAAATACTCTAAAATTGGAAGAACTGGTAGGAGATTTACAAACTTATGAAATAGACATGTTTCCCAAATCTGCCAAGCCAAAAGATAAGGGAATTGCCCTTAAAGCCCAAGAGAGAAAAAGTGAGGGGTCGGCAAGAAAGAGAGTCGAGTCATCTAGAAAGATAGAAACTTCTGATTCTGAATGTGAGTTTGACTTAGATGATTTGGCATTATTTGCTAAAAACTTCAAGAAAATTCTGAAATTTAAAAAAGGTGGAAATTTCAAAGATAAAAAGAATTTTCAGAAAAATAAGTTTGAAAAGAAAGATTTCAAAGAACCCCCTAAAGACAGTGAGAGGTGTTTTGAGTGCGACGGTAAGGGACACAGAGCGTTTGAGTGTGCCACTCGTCTGAATAGGGAAAAGGGTAAAGCTGTCCTAAATGCTACCCTTAGTGACGACAGTGAGGTCGAGTCGGTGGACTCGGGCGATGAGTCACCGCATGAGCGTAACTTCACCGCGTTCATGGCTAGTCATGTGAGTACTCCTAGTGCATCTCACGACGATGAGGATGCTACTTCACAGGGACACCTCGACAGCGAGAGCGAAGAGAGTGAGGAAGGTAGTGAGGACGAGAGTAGCCTTCAACGCGCCTACGCCGAGTTATATGATGAGTCTTTCAAAACTAAAAAACGTAACAAGGCGTTAGTTCTTAGGATCACCGCGTTAGAAGAAGAGTTAGGAAAGATGAGAGAGAGAGAGTCCTCCACCTGCACCGCCATGAGAGAGAGAGAGTCTGCCTGGGTTAGTAAAGAGAATTTGCTTAAAGAGAGAGAGAGCAGTTTTGAGAAAGAGAAAGCGGACTTGACTAAACAAGTGGCTAGTCTTACGAGTGAGCTCCATTCCTCCCTGGAGACTCGAAAGAAACTTGAATCCCTTGTTGCTCAGCTTACTCATGACGTTGAGAGAGCTAGGAAAGTCAAGGTACAAATCGAGGACAGATCTGGGAAGATGGGAAAGATGCTCCTCGGTCCCGCTTTAGGTTTTGGTGACCGGCAAGGAATAGGTTTTGATGGTGCCTCCACGTCCCAAATTGCACCCGGACCAATTCCTGAGTTTATTACGACTCCTTATGGCCGTCATAAAAAACCAAGAAAGAGAGTTCGACCAAGAAAAGCAAACCAAGGTTCTCCTAATATTGTGCCTTTTTGCTCCCATTGTAAAAGAAATGGACACCTTTGGGTTGATTGCTATAAGTTGGGTCGGACACGACGTACGGTTGCTCCACCACTTCAGACTGATGAGTTTGCCAGTCTGAGAGAGCGTGTTGAGTTTCTAGCCGCCACATCACAGAGCTTGATGGAGGAATTCCGACGGATGACCTTACCATCAATGAATGCGCCCCGCATTCCGGCTAAAACCAACAACAACAAGGGAATACTAAAAGGTACCTTTTCTTGGGTTCCTAAGAAAGAGAAAAAGGCCCTTGTTGTCCATGTCGCTCTCAAAGCCCATAATACCTCACAGTGGTATTTTGACAGTGGTTGCTCCAGACATATGACAGGTGATACCTCATATTTTACTCATCTTGAGGATTATAATGATGGGAGAGTCACCTTTGGAGATGGTAGCAAATCTAGCATAGTAGGAAGAGGTACAGTAGAGTTACCAGGATTTCTAAAGCTAGAGAACGTGCTGTACGTCAAAGGTTTGAAAGCAAACCTTATTAGCATCAGCCAGCTGTGCGACGATGACTTTGCAGTGAAGTTTGACCGGAAAACTTGTAAGGTCTATGATCAAGCCGGTAAACTATTAGTGCAAGGGGTGAGGACAGAAGATAACTGTTATGGGACTGAGCCTAAATCCTCACTTGTCTGCAACAGCGCCACGATCACTCATATGGATCTGTGGCACCAACGTCTAGGTCACATGAACGTTAGAGACTTATCTCGTTTAGTCAAAAAGGACCTAGTACGTGGCTTACCATCACTTGGAAAGCCAACTTCCACGATCTGTGGACCCTGTCAGTTGGGAAAGCAAATCCGTAGACCACATAGGAAGTTGAATTCCATTACCACCTCACGTGCTCTTGAGTTAATTCACATGGATCTTATGGGTCCTACTCGCACAGAGAGTCTAGGTGGTAAGAGATACATTCTCGTGATGGTGGACGATTTCTCTAGATACTCTATTGTCGGTTTTCTAAGAGAGAAATCAGATGCTGTTGAATTTCTAACGACCAAGTGCCGTGTCCTGCAAAATCAACACGGGGTCACTATTAACAGAATACGTAGTGACAACGGCACTGAATTTAAGGAAGCAAAGGTGGATTTGTACTGTGATAGCCTTGGGATCAAACATGAGTTCTCTGCTGTGAGAACTCCTCAGCAAAATGGGATTGTTGAGAGGAAAAATAGAACGATCCAAGAGATGGCTAGATCTATGCTTCTAGGTCATAAAGTTTCTAGGAGATTTTGGGCAGAGGCAGTGTCTACTGCATGCCACACGGTGAATAGGGTCTATCTGCGTCCACACACACTTAAGACGCCTTATGAATTGTGGACAGGCAAGAAACCCAACCTAGCATATTTCCGTGTTTTTGGGAGTAAATGCTACATCCTACGGGATAGAGAGCAATTAGGAAAGTTCGACTCCCGGAGCGACGAGGGAATACTGCTAGGATATTCATCGGACAGTAGAGCGTACCGGGTTTTTAACCTGAAGAGCTCTAAGGTTATGGAATCAATAAACGTCACTGTGCAAGATGACGAACCTCCGACGATTATTGATCCCAACCTTCAGTGTGAGGATGAGGACTGTTCTGACAGTGATTTACCTGTTCCTCTCTCACACTCTGTGGACCCTACTCCTGTGTTAGGGGACACACCTGCTTGGGTTCGCAAGAGTCATGACCCCTCTGCCATTGTTGGTGATCCCACTCTAGGGGTCAAGACTCGTGCTCAGCTAGAGAACGTTGTTAGCCATCTTTGCTACACGTCCAAAGTCGAGCCCAAGAATCACAAGGAAGCACTCAAAGATGAACACTGGATATCTGCTATGCAGGATGAGTTGCTTCAGTTTAAGAAGAACAATGTCTGGGAACTTGTCCCCCGACCTAGTGATACTAATGTTATTGGTACCCGGTGGATTTTCAAGAATAAAATGGATGAAAATGGTACCATAATCAGAAATAAGGCTAGGTTGGTCGCTCAAGGCTACACACAGATAGAGGGTGTAGACTTTGGAGAGACATTTGCTCCTGTTGCGAGGCTTGAGTCCGTCCGCTTACTACTCGCCATCGCATGTCATCTGCACTTCAAGGTATATCAGATGGATGTCAAGAGTGCCTTTCTGAATGGCATTCTACAGGAAGAGGTTTATGTGGAACAACCAAAAGGGTTTGAAGACCCTAAGCACCCTGAACACGTCTACTATCTGAGGAAAGCCTTGTATGGTTTGAAGCAAGCACCCCGTGCTTGGTACGAGAGGGTTACTTCCTATCTCTTAGCCCGTGGCTTCAAGAGAGGGGGAGTTGATATGACGTTGTTCGTCAGGAGAGATGACGGTGCTATTTTGGTTGCCCAAGTCTATGTGGACGACATAGTCTTTGGATCCACATGCTCCCAGCATGCTCACCACTTTGAGGAGGAAATGAAAAGTGAGTTTGAGATGAGCATGGTAGGTGAGCTTACATTCTTCCTTGGTCTCCAGGTTCGTCAGCTAGAGGATGGGATGTTCATCTCCCAATCCAAGTATGCTAGAGACCTAGTAAAGAAATTTGGTTTAGACTCCGCTAAGCATGCTCGTACACCTATGAGTACCACTACCAAGCTTAGTAAGGACACTTCAGGCAAGGACGTAGAGCAAACCTTGTATCGGAGTATGATAGGCAGTCTTCTCTACTTGACTGTTAGTCGTCCCGACATTGCCTTTAGTGTTGGAGTCTGTGCGCGTTATCAGGCGTCTCCCAAAGAGTCACACTTACTCGCTCTAAAACGTATTATCAAATACGTGAGTGGGACTCTCTCATACGGTATTTGGTATTCCTTTGATACCGATGACCGTTTGTCCGCCTATTCGGATGCCGATTGGGCTGGGGACGTAGATGGTTGTAGGAGCACTTCTGGTGGGTGTTTCTACTTTGGTTCTGCTCTTGTCTCTTGGTTGAGCAAGAAGCAAAACTCCATCTCTTTGTCCACTGCGGAGGCTGAGTACATCGCCGCCGGGAGTTGTTGCACGCAACTCATGTGGATGAAGCAAATGTTGGAGGATTATGGGATTTCACAGGACACCATGACCATTTCCTGTGATAACACGAGCGCGATACACATATCCCGCAATCCTGTCCAACATTCGCGCACAAAGCACATCAGGTTACGCGAGCACTTTATACGTCAGTTAGTTGAAGAGAAAGTCGTAACCCTAAGTTTTGTTCCTACCGACCGTCAGTTAGCCGATATTTTCACAAAACCTTTAGATGCCCTTAGATTTGAGAGTCTTAGGAAGTCTTTGGGGATTTGCACTGTTGACTGAGGTGTTGGTCTATGTCTAGAATAGGATGCTTCTTCATGGTCATATCATATGCTTCCTATTGCTAGTCTGTTTATATGTACCATAGCTTTGTTGTACAGCTTTTATGTATTTGTTTCTTATTCTTAGAAAAATACAAAAAGATTTTTTTGAAAAATTTTGAGAAAAGCACAAAAAGATTTTATTTTGATAAAATTCTTTAAAAAAAAAAAAAAAAAAAAAAATTCAAAAAAGAGATTTGCCTTTTATGGATGAGCATTTAAGATAGCCAAGTCACAACTTCATTCCATATATCCATGTGACTGTTTGATAGAGATTTGAGAGGCTACATCATTTCATCCATGTGCTTAACATTGATTGGAGTCCTTGAGATGTAATTAGTGATATTTCCTACATGCTTGACTCCTATATCCTTTCTTGCACACATGCACGGCTATATTTGATTGTTGCACTTGTCAATCTCATGTTGGCTTGAGTGTTTCCATCTCAATCCTGTCTATACAATGTATAAAATGCGATAAAACTTGACAATATTGGATTGCATGTAAAAACCGTTTGGTGAGACTGTGCGCATATTTTCATAACGGGGAGGGGCTGTGAAAGTTGATTCTTATCCTTTGCGCAAAAGCCACCGTTAAAAAGGACCTAAAAAATGGAGGAATTGTAATATCCGAGGTCCTAAGAGGTTAAAAGAGCCCGAAAAAATTGAAAGGCAATAAAAAGCAATACATGCCAAATATGGGCCATTTAGGTTTTCACCACCAATTCTCCAAAGTTTGAGAATTTAGTATACCTCTATTCATAATATAAATCTGAGGGAGTTTGGTTGGAGATTGAAAAACGGGTTTGCACTTCCTTGAAAGTCCTGAAAAAGCATAAATCATTTTGGACGTTATTGGTGTAGAAATCACTTTGAGCTTTGATTTGATGATTTGATTGAGTCAATATCTTATACTGTCACTCGTTTACACCAAAGGAAGCATTTGAGTTCATTCGTTAGGAATATCCAATATTCATCGTGCACATATGTCATGTTTGTATGCTTTGATTTTCCTATCGAATTTTGATCACACCCATTCTTTTACGCTATCACCGACTTGGTTGTTTTATGTTCATTCATGGTGTGATTTTATGCCTTGTGACATCCCGGTACTTGATTGCTTGATTTATTTCTCTCATTTGTCTATTTGGGGACATCATAAAAAGGGGGAGAATGAATTATCTGATTATGGGGGAGTTTTTGAAATTCTGAAAATATCATCTTACATATATATGCTTATGTTTATCTCATTTCAAAACTCGATACGTCACTTGGTATTTTGCTTTATCTCATGTGTGTAGGCACTATCTTGATGATCTCTGAATTGCACACCCTGATGAGAAAAGCTTTGAGATCCCTGAAGAATTGAAGAACAAACGATGCAGTCTTATTCACTTGTACTCTTTCAGTTTTGGGTTCATGGAAGGGTAGATTTGTATAGGAAATTTCATATTTGATAATTCGGATTTTTTATGTTTGTTCCGGCATAGACATAGGGGGAGATTTGTAAGGACAATTTGTCCATCTTTATGTATATGTTATGTCATACGCCGTTACAAGATTGTTGGTTGAAAAGATCACATCGTCATCAACAAAATCCGAAGATCAAAAGAAGAAAGAATTTGGGAATCAGACCTGGCCGGACCGATCCGGTCCAGAAAAAGAACCGATCCGGTTTACCGGACCGATCCGACCATCTACCGGACCGATCCGTTTTGTCAGACTCCAGTAGCCACCGGATCCATAGCGAACCGATGAAGGCAAAAGTCCCGGACCGATCCGATGCCAACCAGACCGATCCGGTTTCAGAAAAAGAACCGATCCGACTTACCCGGACCGATCAGCCTAATCGACCGGACCGATCCGGCGAGGATAATCACTGCCAGATCGTGCAGCCGATTTTGAAGGGTTTCGATCCCTTATTTAAACCACGATCAGCAGTTGGTTTTCTTAAGACTTATACACGATTTTCAGAGCATATCAACCCAAAAGTCTTCACCTATTGAGTCCTATGATTCTAGGTTTTTAGATTCACACATCTTCCGTATCTTTGTGAATCAAATTTGGTAACCCAAAGAACACCATTGATGTTGTTCAACCCTTGTGAAGTGGACCGCTTCTTCCTCTTCATTGCTGCCCTCCTGGAAAGGGAAAATTCCAGCCGCCGACATAGGAACCGACACCTGCGGGTATTTCTGTGTCACACTATTTCTAGCCGTTGCTTTGAAGGTTTACCGAAGACACCGTGCGTTACACTTGTGGGCGATTATCAGGTTGTATGTAAGTCAATGGTCTTGTAAATTCTTTAAAGTTCTAGAAATAAAAGGTTTTGCCCTTCGGGGATTTTTCCTTAAACTTTGTGTGTTGAATAATTCTTGCATGATTTCATATTGTTTCAATCACACCTAGTTGCATGCTTAGGGTTAATTTGGGTTAAAAGGAATTTAATTAAAATTGGTTTTATTTGAGAAGTCGCAATATTTCCGCTGCTGCTGCACTCTCAATAATAGTTCTCTTAACTGTTTGTATAATTAATATATCTTTGAAAATTATATTTTTACATGTTCTGTTGATTTATTTGTTACATATATTTATACTATTATTTATTATGCATTGTTATTTATGATATATTTATACCATTATTAATTTTGCGTTGCTACATATCATTTTCTATATTTATACTGTTATTAATTTTGGGTCAATAAAGGTAGGAATTATATATTATATATATAGTTGTTTGTACTTGAGATAAATGTGTTCGGCCAGCTTACGCGCATCTTTACTAATCTCCATTCATGGTTCGTGGTTTTCACACAGTGACAAGAATCGAACTGGGAACCAAACTCAATCCACTCTCTGACTTTCACACAGTGACAGGAATCAAACTGGGAACCAAACTCAATCCACTCTCAAGACTGTCCGAGTAACAACCTTATACTACCGACCCAAAAGACTTAGTTAGATAAATGAGATTTGTCCCATCCGTAGTAGACTTCTTTTAAAGCCTCGCGCGTTATCTTGTTGACAAATTTTCTTATATCATTTATGTTTATATCTACTTGTTGACACTTGACGTCTTTCTTTGTCGAGCCACACATTGCCATAAGCTTGGATTATATATATATATATATATATATATATATATGGTTCGGTTTATTTTTTTTACGTTGATATATATTTATCTATACTTTATAATATTATAGAGAGAGAGTGAAAAATAATAATTTTTTAAATATTTATGTGTATATTTTGTTATATAAATATGTTTATGTGTTTAAATTCTTTTTACGGAATTCATGAATTTTTTATCTTTATACGTTAGTTTTATCTTTAGCTTTGTAACTCGTATTTGTTGAAAGGTTTTAACTTTAGTTGTCATTGTGTTACACGCATTAGTTTATATAACTATATGATAAATATTGTTTTGTGTTAGTTTTATATTAAGTTAGATGATTTGGTCATGTCTTTTGTTATCTGGTCTTATGGCAAGACAAGACCCATGAAAAAAATATACTGCCGCTTTATATATATTCAAATGGAAATTATTAGAGGGATTCACATTTGGAATTTAAAACCCAAATTTAATGACATCTGTCATGTCATCACCCTCATCCGTCCTCATCAACCATAAACTCATAAATCCATTTGAGAACAAAAAAAAGAATAATGCTTTTGGTACCGGTTGAAAGCAATCGGATTAGTGCACCGGCTTAGGTCGCTGCTGAGTAGGAATGATGAAAAGTTTTTTTGGTGGGTTGTTACATGTGTTAATTGTTTTATCTTTTTTTTTTGAAAAACTGTTTTTTAAAACTATATTCTAAAAATATATATATTTTTTTGTTATAAACTCTTTTTATTGTTAAAATTATTTTTTTAGAAGCTATTTTTTTAATAACGATTTTGTGGTAAGTTTTTTTTTGATTAAAAAATAATTTTTATATATCAGTTTGTTAACAATTGAACATCGACGATCGTTTATTGTCGCCAGCGCGGATCTGCATCATTTAATGGATGTTGGTCCGCGCCAGCGGCACTAACAAATCGATTTTAAAAATATTAAATATTTTTTGTTGCTAAAATCTATATGTTAAATACAAGCTATATATAAATATATGTAAAAAAAATATACGACAAAATTATACGTCAAAATATACATCAGTAATCGATTATTGTCGCTGGCGCGGATCTGCATCATTTAATAGATGTGGGTCCGTGCCAGCGGCACTAACAAATCGATTTTAAAAATATTTATATATATATATATATATATATATATATATTTTTTTTTGGCTAAAATCTATACGTTAAATACACGCTATATATAAATATATGTAGAAAAATATGTCAAATATTCTCTTATTTTTGTATTTCTCCTAATTCTCATGTTTTTTTAACTTAACACAAACCAATTAAAAAACAACACAATACGATTATGAATCTTTTATTTTTTAACAAACGCGATCACGATCGAAATAAAAACGCTACGTGACATTGAGTCGTACTTTTTTTTAATTACGTTGGCGTGGACCATTTTTACTATTTTAAAAATTGTATTTTTTTTTTGTGAAATAGTAAAAAATAATAAAAAACAATAGCATTGCGCTTTTTGTGTGGCCGATAGCACTGCATAAAAACGTTGATATCTTTAATCCATGTGGTTATTTAATATATAAGACATTTTTATAAAAAAAAGTTTTCTTGTAAAACAACATAGTTTTTAAAACTGGTCTTTGATAAAAAAAAATTATTAAAAAACACTTTTTTTAATAGTTATAGCACTTTATTTTTAAAAAATAGTTTATTTTTTTTATAACTCTTTAACATAATCTAGTTTTTTACCAAGCACGAAAAGTGTTCGTGTTAGGTAAAAAATGTCATGTCGCGCCGCGTCGCGTTTTAATTCAACTATGTTCGTGTGAGGTAAAAAATATTTTTTTTTGCTAAAATCGTTTTTTGTGTTATAAATATATGTAAAAAAAATATATATTAAAATTATTTGTGTTAAAATACAAGAAGACGACACAAAGAATTTTTGTGCTAAAATCTTTTGTTTTTTTATTAAAAACGTCTTTTTGCCAAAAAAATGTTTTTCTTTTATTTTTATCGTGTCGTGTTATATGTGTCAGTTGACACTTCACTGTGTCGTTTTACTTTTTGTCATGTCGTTTTTTTTATCCAATAATTTATAATACTTTTTTTGGTGTGTTATAACTAGTTTAAAAAATATATTTTTTTTTGTTATAAACTTTTTATATTGATAAAACTATTTTTTAAGAACAATTTTTTTTTTCCGTTATAAGTTGGTTTAGTGTAAGAATTATTTTTTTAGAAACTATTTTTTTAATAATTATTTTGTGGTAAGATTTTATTTTTGTTAAAAAACAATTTTTATATATCATTTTGTTAACAATTGAGACATTTTTTTTTATTTATAAGTTTGGAAAAAAAAATTGGTCTCTTAAACATCGAAACGTTGAAATCTTAAATTAGCGATCAATTATTGTCGTGGCGGGGATCCGCATCATTTAATGGATGTGGGTCCGCGCCAGCAGCACTCACCGATCAATTTGAAAACTTTTTTATTTTGATAAAATTGTTTTTTATGTTTTTTATTTTTCGGTAAAATTGTTTTTTATTTTTTGCTAAAAAATATTTTTTTCATTAAAAAAATCTTTTGTTTTTTAATGAATGTGGGTCGGCGCCAGCGGCATGTTGACATGACGTGACGTGTTGGGATTGACACACTGACATGACATGCTGCGATTGACACATCTGTTAATAAATGTGGGTCCGCGCCAGCGGCACTAACCAATTGCGATAAAAAACGGCACTAAAAATATATTTTTATAAAAAAATTCCTAATATTCTCTTATTTTTAAAAAACCAATTTTCCCAATATTCTCTTATTTTTTAAGGTCCGTGACAACAACGCACCTTATTTTTAAAACAACCCCAATTTTCTCTATATTTTCTTATTTTTAAAGGTCCATGCCACGCCAGCGGCACAACTTATTTTTAAAACACACCTTAATTTTAAAACACCCATTTTTCCAATATTATCTTATTTCTTAATAATTATTTTTAACGCATGTAATCTCTCAAACACACATTTACCAAATATTGTTTTATTTTTAAAGGTCTGCGCTAGCGTCGCACATTATTTTTAAAACACTCAATTTCTCAATATTCTCTTATTTTTAAAGGGCAGTGCCAGCGGCACACCTTATTTTTAAAACACCAATGTTTTGAGGTTTAAGAGACACCAAATTTTTTTCCCAAACTTATATATTAAAAAAATGTCTCAATTGTTAACATATTGATATATAAAAAATATTTTTTAACCAAAAAAAATCTTACCAAAAAATAATTTCTAAGAAAATAATTTTTACACTACAAACATTCCTAGAAAATAGTTTTGAAAAACATTTTTGAAGAAAAAAAAACCAGCAAAACAATTAAACACATGGAACAACAAGCAAAAAACTCTCTCTCCTATTAAGCCACCTCAGAGAGTGTAACAAACCGGTGGATCTAAACCGGTACCATTAGCAATCCTCCAAAAAAAAAATATATAACATTTTCTATAATAAAAAAAAATTATACTTCACAAATAGTAAAAAAAATTGGGAAGAACATCTATACGTACAATTGACACGGATTATTTTTTAAAGATAGTAAAATTAGTTTTTATGGATCCCCTCAAATATTTAAATGCCACACAAAAAAACTTAACTAAAAAATAATTTTTTTGCTATTTTAAAAAAATGGTCCGCGTCAGCGGTACGTATAGGGGTTCGACAATTTATACATACTGCTAGCGCGGACCATTTTTTTTAAATAGCAAAAAAAATATTTTACTATTTTTTTCTATTTGAAAAAAATGGATCGCACCAATGATATGTAGAAGTGATCCGACCACCTATACATACTGCTGGTGAGGACCAACATATTAGAAAAATGGTCCGCGTCAGTGGTATGTATAGGCGGTCCGCGCCAACGGTATGCATAGAAAAAAAATTACTCTCTTATTTTTTTAATTATTTTTAACTCGTTTAGTCCCTCAAATATCCATTTATCCAATATTCTCTTATTTTTAAAGGTCCGCGCCAGCGACACCCCTAATTTTAAAACTTTTTTTTTTTTTTAATTTTACAACATTTAAGACAATTTTGTATTTCTTAAAACTATTTAAAGGTCCGCGTTAAAAAAACTATTATAATAATTTTTGTATTTTTGTATTTCGTGTCTTATCTTGTTGTATTTTAACACACATAATTTTAACATATTTTTTTTAATAGACCTTATTTTTAAACTTGAAAATTATATTTTAAAATAAATAAATTTATATTTGACAAAGTGTGACATTGCCACATAATTAAGTACACAGTTCAAATCTCTCATGCTCAAGAATCATCACAGCTTTATGTATATCTTGCAGAGTGGAAGCTTATGTCTTGTTCAATCTATTCGGGGCCACATCTATAGATGTCCGTTCTTTGAAACTTATATGCGTCTACTTTTTATTTATAGCAGCTTTTATAAGCTGTACACATATCCACGCTTGAGCAGTAGTAATAATAATAGTCTTAGTCCTCCTTGAGAAGTTCAATACGGCCTTGGGCGGAACATAGGGTTGCGCAGTTTTTTTTTATATATATAGCTGTCCTTTTTTTCTTTCCATTCATATATATGATTTATATTCGTTAGGAAATCTCCAGTGGGTGAATTTATAGATTAAATTTAAATATTTTGGTTTCATACTGGGTAGAGAAAGATGCACATTTCGGTGAGAGAAAACGTAGAGATGATGTAAATGTGCATTGTCTCTACGTGGTGGATAAGTGGGCGTGGAGAGTTGGACGGTAGACAGTTGCCCGTACAAGCCCCCAGATTTTGTATATAAATATCTAACCCCAAAACTTTTAAATTACAAATCGAATATTTATCCTTTCAAATATATTGTATGGATTCTCCCTCTCAAAGTACTCCAACTAATTCATATTGGTTACCAAATTTTACTTCACATGAAGAGATATTGTTGTTTCACCCGTACATAAAACATTCCATAGATGGGGTTGTCGGGACAAACCAAACCGCATTTACGATGTGGGAAAAAATTACTACAGAATATAACTCTAGCGAGGGACTTAATTACAAACGCAACGAGAATGCGTTGCAGGGAAAATTTCGAACAATAAATAGAGAGAGTTTATTGTATTCAACGAAGTTGTCTCGAGCATACGGAGACGGTAAAGATAGCGGCACGACGAAAGTTACTTGGGTAATTACAATTCGTTGTGATTAATTTATTATTTAAATTTAATATTCTTAATTTATATAACTAATGCTATAAATATTTTTTATAGCTACAACGTGCTAGTGATAACTTTCGTGCTGATACGGGTCATAAATTTGGGTACGACTATTGTTACGAGGTGCTCAAGGATTTTCCCAAGTATGCCATGTCAACCACAGGTTCACAATATATGGATGAAGACATAAATGAGAGTCCCAATGATTCGAACGATCCTGAAACACGCGATTCCAATAATGGCTTACAACGACCGGTGGGACATAAAGAGAAGAAACTGAAAGGGAAGAAAAGAGCGGCCACCAATAGTGTAGGTGCACACACGGCACTGTTAGATAGCAATAATGAATTCAACACACTTTATTCCAAAAGTTCTGCAGAATCGTAATCAATCAAAAGAAATCTGAATGACAAGATTGATAATTAATTTCAATTTGCAACAAAGAATACGAAGCACAACTCCAACACGATGAAGATCAAATTATGTACAAGGATACTAGTAACTCACGCCCCATCAACTAGCTTTTCACGAGATGCGAATGAATGAGATAATGCATCGTCGTACCGAAGCATATCGGAACATCTCTCAACATTAGAGTTATATGATTTTATATGTGAAGCAATTTCATTTCATATTAAGTTCTTTTCAATTGGTTTAAATTTAAAATACTATTTGTTAAGTTTAATATTTTAATTGCATGGATAACAACGTGAACAAGGTTAAAATATTCATAACTCAAAATATAATATAAAATTTGCATAATAAAAACATAGTTACGAAAGTCACATTTTAATGACTAGTTAATTCAATTATTTCCTAGGCAACCACGGAACACAACATAAGGCATGACCACTGCCCATTAACATGGTTGGTAGATGATGTACTAAATTCATGTCCAACTCTGCCCATTTGTAATCCGGCAGGTCCGAATCCGATGCATACATTGGATCGTCAAGTTCAGTATTTATTAAATATTTAGCGTGTCACCACTCTAGCCTTTTCTCCATCTGTACAATTTCGCATTGCAATAAACATATACATTTATCATTATCTTTGTTTCGATCTTTGCAATATCTTGCCAATTTTGCTTGTAGCACGGGTATACAATGTCAATGACAATAGCACTCCAAATCGCAACGTCTATCAAACAACCTTGACCATTTCAAATGATCATCCCATGGAATATCTCCTTTTGTCGGTGTTAACCATTTCATCACATGATTAATGTCGCCTAAAGAATGGAGTGTGCAAATAGGTTTGTTTTCAAAAACCCTTTTCTCGTCAAACCAACTATCTCTATGGGGATCTTGGTAGATCCCTAGGTTAGTCAACACTAGTTCAGCATTTCTAGTTGTTGCCTCACTATGTTTAACACCAAACGATGTTGATGCTTTAGGCTTACCCTTTGTATTCGTGACATGTTGCTTCCTTCTTCCCCCACCTGTTAAGAGATAATCACATCGCACTACTCCTTTAGGCAACGACCAGTTATAATATGAAAGTTTTTCCCCGGACAAAGTTTTCCTAGGAACATGTGTTAGGTACGGTGAATCTTCATCAGGCATGTAGACATGGTTATGCATTACGAAGTTTATGATATAAGGAAGTATACTCAGTGTTGTGGTGGAATACCCAAATGAGACCATATATTTGTATGGAAAAATATGGAGGAATACCCAAATATTAAAAAAAATTATCGGATAGGGTGTCATCAAAATACCTACTACTTTTTCTGGCTATAAAGTAATGACTAACAAAGACAATGCGTGGTCAAATCATATATGAAGTTTAACTGTTTAAGCAAGCGGGTGCCATTATTGTGCATTATGACACATATCAATTTCAATGATGTGTGTCATTAATGTTCAAGCACGCGGGTGCCATTATTGTGAATTAATGAATAAAACCCAAATATTTAAAATATTTATGACGTTTTATTATAACATTACTAAATGGGACATATTACAAACGAACCACAATCAAGTTAATAATTCAGCATGCCGATTCCTAATGTGTTCCATCAGGTCGTTACATAACTGGTTATGGGTATTCTTGTTCCTCATCTTTGCCTCCCGTACCTGGTACTGATAATGGCCAGCGAGACTTTTCTTGCTTAAGCAGGGTGGTGGCTCACGTAAGGGTTGTTCGGCTCGCCAACTCCCGTCCCGCAACTCCTCCTCGATAATCATATTGTGTAATATGACACAGGTCTTCATTATTACATGTAAGTTTGTATATTCCCAAAAATTTATCGGGTTCCTGATAAAATGGAACTGATGTGGCAAAATGACAAACGCCCTTTCCACATCCTTCCGGGATCCTTCCTGTGTTCGTGTGAACACGCTTTATTTTTGAGTGGTTGGCCTCTTGAAACTTTTGACAATAGTTGCGAGGGGCGGATAAATACCATCTATGAGCTAGTACCCTGTGTCGTACGTGTTTTCATTAATTTCGAAGTGCATTGGGGTTCGATTTCCTTCCAGAAGTTCTTCAAACATGTCAAATGTGGCAAGAACAATCAAATCATTGCATGCACCTGGCATCCCAAAGAATGTATGCTAAATCCATGCATCATAAGAAGCCACAACCTTTAAAATAATAGTGGCTGCATGGCAATGCCCATGATATTGTCCTTTCCAGGCATGTGGACAATTATTCCATTCCCAGTGCATGCAGTTGATGCTGCCGATTATCCCCGGGAAACCACGTCGCTCATTCTCAGGCTGAATGCGGGAAATATCTTTGGTCGTAGGCGTACGACAATACTCCGGGCTAAACACCATCACTATAGCCCTTCAGAAACGTCTTAAAGTCTCAATCATCGTTGTCTCGAAATTTTTTAAGTATTAGTCCTGTAAGTCACCGCATCCATCGTACGCTAACATACAAAGTGCACATACGATCTTCTGGTGTGAGCTTAATCCAAGTTGACCCACGCAATCGGGTTTTTGGATGAAATATGGATCTTTTTCGCAAACAGCTTCTAAAATGCGATTGAAGCTCGCCTTGTTCATCCTGAAGTGATGCCGAAACATTTCTCCAGTATAGGTTGGATTCTCCTAAAAATAGTCTCTCCATATCTTTTGGTGAGCCATATATCTATCGCGGTGAATCGTTCTTCGCTCATGAATTTCTCTACTACTGTGCAACGAAGAAGATTGATAGATTCTCCTTAGCATTCTGTTATGAATCGATGCGGCTTCATCATCAGAGTCGTCATTATAAGCTGCGACAATCTGGGATAGTATCATTTCGTCCATATCACTATAAGACATAATTTGTATATAGTTGAGAAGTATATTTTTCCCGGCAGGTGAAGATGTATCATTTCCTCCACATCGCACTACTCCTATAATATGGGATGTGAAAACAAACATTTACTACCTATTGGACAACACAAACCCACCAACCCATTTATTACTGATGAGACAACACGATCCAATCAACTCATTTATTATCGATTATACAACACAAACCCAACAACCCATTTATTATCGATTGGACAACACAAACCCACCAACCCATTTATTACTGATGTGACAACACGATCCAACCAACTTATTTATTACCGATTGGGCAACACAAACCAACCTACTTATTTATTACCGATTGTAAAACACTGACCCACCAACTCGTTTATTACTGATTGGACAACACAAACAAACCAAGCCATTTACTACTGATGATACAACACGATCCAACCAACCCATTTACTACTGATGAGACAAAATGATCCAACCAAACCATTTACTACTGATGAGACAATACAAACCACCAACTCATTTATTACCGATTGGACAACATAAACCCACCAACCTATTTACTAAATAATATATGTTAAATGAACAATAAATCGAACAATATTTTATTATAACAACATCAATTAAAAAATGAACAAGAATTCAGACAATATTTTATATCACCCAAAAAATGTGTTGAAAATTCCAAAAGCGTCATCGACAAGAGATGATTGTGTAGCCGATCCTCCGGGATCTTGTGACGGTGGATGGGCAATATTAGGAGAAGCAATAGCATATTCATCTCCGTATATGTAAGGCGGTGTGTGTTGGTGAATGGGGTAGTCTCCCGGAGCCGAGATCGGTCCCGCACCTCACAGATGAGCGTTCTCTTCATCTTTTTCTCGCAGCATCCTCATTAACATAAGCTCACCTTCTAAATTTTGGATTTAATTTTTTGGATGTAGTCCTCTCTTAAAAATACAATTTCACGCCATTGTGATCGTGAGTATAATTCACTGGGTGGTAAAAGATTTGGCGTACTGGGCAGATCTAATTGAACGAGAGTTATGCCATTCCCACTTAAATCAACAACTTTAACATCCCGTGTTAAGGGTAGTAAATCTGAAGAGGAAGATTATCCCTGTGTGTTGTACGTATGTGGAGCCTCCCATCTATCTGATGGTGCGATGGGTACCCGTACATCATCTGGTACAATCGAAGCAAACCCAAACTCGTCATGGTTTTGCCACCGAAATACTGCGGGTAGAATTGCACCCTTACCCGCAATCTTCTAGTGTGTAAGCCACTCCTCCAGTGATGACATTGTCAAATGAGTAATTGCAGGTTCCAAATTTTTGATGTGTTGCATATGTGTTTCTTGTAACGAATGACATTGGATTAGACTGGTTATCGGGAATATAAATATGGCTTGTCAATTGACGGTAGCAGTAGTCTCCGAGGTACCGAGTTCCACCTAACTCAGGATCGGAAAGCATGTACCGTCTCTGAGCCAAATCATGCACAACCCCAGGGCCTTTTAACTGGTTTTCAGGCAATCCCATAAATGGTTGCCATATAATTGACTCGGGAGAACGTATTTTTAGTTGCTCTTGCATGGTGGCATAGTCAAATCGCAGTTGGCTGATTAGAGCGCCACGTTGATTTGTAACCCATCGTAACATTCTTGGCCACCTTTCTAATGCGTGGTCGAGCAAGAGTGGATCCATCGTACGGATATACTTATACCCTAGGTACTGCAAATTTAAATAACAACTCATTAATAATTGGTTACTCATAAAACAGGTACTTTTGTAAATTATCGAGAAAATTGAAATATGTAATTAGAGAAGACTTTACCTCCACAATTTGCCAGAAACAATTAACTGTTTTCTGCTCATTTGTGGTGCATGCATCGAGGGCATAGTAAACTCGTGCAAGAATGGCAGAACCCCAAAATCCCTATCAGCCATGTCGTTTAGGTTGTGTAAAAATAGTGCCCAATCCAAACTTACTGAATTAACTGCAGTCGAAAAAAATAGGGAACTCATCACGAAAATAATAAAAGAACGAGCGATTTGTTCCGCACTCGCTAATCTATCATCCGGAGCTTGCGCACGCCACTGAAACATGTACAATTTTAGGGTTCTGCAGGATATATTTCATCCTTTGTATTCTAGACTGCCTATTCGGGAAAAATATCATTCAAATATTTCATCCACGGTATACGGACTACTCGTAGGAAAGGGGGGCAAAATTGGATGGATACCAATTTCAATTTCTATAAAATTAATAAAATTTAATGATTATTAATTACTGAAAAATTCTTAAATAATATAGGTGAATAAAATAAATTACATAGAATTATATTAAAATATTACTAGATAAATGCGCAAAATTAAAAGGGGTAATCCCCAACTCAACACAAGTTAGGTGAAATGTATGCGTTATCTCTGACCACCTACTAATTAGCGCTCCCGTTATTTTATTGTCCGAGTTAGGACAAGTTTCCTTAAATAAATGACTGAATCCGAAATTGTCAATGATATCTCAAGCTTTCGAACATCGGTTAAATGGGCATATACTTCAATCGGACCTTGTAGACTCCCGGACATGTGAAATTGACTCTCGTTTGCATGTGCATTAGGATCAACTATTGGGTCTCTCGCATGTGGTGTACTATCGTCATACACCCAAACCAAATTTCTATACATGATTGGCAAGATTGGTTGGGGGGGGGATTCTCGTTTGGTTTAGCGATTTTGCCACACCATTTCTTTTGAATAACATGCATTTTGGATAATAAAATTGATTAATAATATAAATAAATATGTGTGTTTAAAATTGGACTAAAAATATGGAATTTGGTATAGTAGGTATTAATATTGGTATAAAAATAAATAAGGTATTTGGAATTGATATGAAATGAGAATGAGATAATTTGAAATGGTATTTATAGGGGTTGGTTTTTAATTATGTATATTTTAATGGATAGATTTATAACGGACGGATTGATAACGGTTGAATTTTTTACCGTTGGAGAGGGGGGATCTGAACGGGTGTCAGTTGTCCGTCCAGGCTTGGACGTCTGACACTTGTCCGTCCAGCCACGTCGCCATCTACATCCTCTATTAGCCTCTCCAGTGTGTGCAATGTCCCAAGAATCAACCTCCAACGATGTAAATATACATCTTTTTTAGCCTCTCCACTGGAGATGGCCTTATATATATATACATATATTTATATCTTTTTGATAAACTACTCCTAAGGCTCCACGTTTTTTTATACGAATGTTTATTTTTAACAAATCTATCTTCATTTTTTTTGTGCCACGCATATCATTAATATTGACCGGTCACTTTTTTATATATAATTAACATAGATTGCATCTATTATATTATTTTTGAGTAGTGGCAGTTGTGTTGGTAAAAGAACGCATTTACAAATATTGGGAACCAAGCCTCTTGGCGCAGTGGTATAAGATTGTCACTGGGACAATTTTGGGGGTGGATTGGGTTGGGTTCCCAGTTCAATCCCCGACACTGTCAAAATAATGCTTGACCAACGGAAGCCACGAACCGCGAACGTGGATTAGTCGAGATGCGCTTAAAGTTGTCCCGGACACCACATGGTATGATATAAAAAAAATCAATTTATAATTAGGTCCCTTAGTACCAATTTTTAAACATTTAAGGACAATTTACTATTAGGGCCACTTGTTATTCCACTAGCGTGGACTTCTACCATAAGAGAATTAGTGGGCCTAAGTATTTAAAAATTGTCAAAATTCCTTTAGTGTTTAAATTTTGTTTGTGAGGGACCTAAGAGTATTCCCCCCCCCCCCCCCCCCCAAAAAAAAAAAAAAAAATATTGGCGCATGTATATATTTATATTGTTATATACTTATATGTGTTCCTTTATAGATCATTAATTTTTATTATATATAGGTGGAATTGTATACCTGCTATTATTCCATGCCTTGTTAGTACTTTCAATCCAAATCTTGTGCGTTCAAATCATACCTGCCATACTCACCATTCATTTTAATTGTTTTTATAATACTTGTATGTATCTTTCTTTTGCAGTTAAGATATTCAGATGTTGCAAAGGACAAAATCTTTTGTCAATTCTTATCAGATCTTAAGCAATGTGATTTGTAATATTTTGTAATTTTCTAAAATAAATAATAAAATAATAATTTTGGAATAAGTAATATTTTTGGAATAAATAAAAAAATTGTGGAAATTGGACTTAACCGGTAAATTTACTTTATTAACTGCGAATATGTAATTCGTTGTTAAGTCATAGTTATATGTGGTTGATTTTCTTTGTTAACGGTTATAACAATTTCATGCATCGTAAAAAATGCATAAATGAAGTGTGACACAATTAAAAATATATAATGTTGGGATAAAATAATTGGGACTTATTTTAGGGAGTATACGGACTCGTTTAGGTGTTTAAAACCTTTAGAAATGCTCCCTAGGCATAGGTACATAAGTTGAAAAACTTTTGGACTAGTTTGGGTACGGATTCGAGCCCATTTGGGGGTCCAAAATTTGGATTTTTGACCCAATTTGGGAATTGGAATTAATATATGTTTAAGGGAATGATAAATCACTCCCCACTACTGATTAGAAATCTAAATGTAACTTCTACACCAAGGGAGAAGATGAGAAGAACCAAAAGGGAGAAGAGACAAGGGATTAAAGGGGAATTCAAGAGGTTTTCTTCCGCTACATATTCAGGCAAGAATTTTCTTGCTCAATTTACATTAAAATTTGCTTCTTGATGCATTATAATAATAACCTCATATGATTCTGGGATTTAGATTGGATTTTGATGAATAATTGTTTGGAATTAATCTCATGTATGTAGAGGATTAATTGTAACATAAGTTGTAATCTAATAATAAATTCTTGAAATTTGATGTTAGAAACCTAGGGTTCGTGAAATAAAATCGATGATTCTTAAAAATCTTATGTAGGGGAGTGTAGTGCATGTTATGGTCAGTAGATTTGCGACTCTGATTGCATATTTTTGCCCTATAATTTGATCTACACTTTGTAGTTATTTTAGAATAAATCTGAGATTAAAGATCTTAAACACTCTTATGAAATCTAGGAAATTTAGGGCAGAAATTGATGTGGGAATGTGGATTAAATGGTTATAAGATGTATATCTAAGTGTTAAGTATCCATATATATGTTTATGTAAAAAATAATCATTATTGAATTGGAATTTAGGAACAAAAGGGGAGAGTTTGTATTAAGAAACTACAAAACTAGGATGCAGTGGCATTTCGAATCGATTCGGCCAAGAAATCGAATCGATTCGGCCCTGCTGGTAGGGCGAGTTTGGGTCAGGGTTTAATGCTATATATTTTTAGAACAATATACGAGTTGGTGGGACGATGTTTGGGGCAACGAGGGATTTATTAAAAATGTAAATGTGATCCTCATTATTATTTGAAATATTACATTTAACCAGATGGTTAAATAATTGTTAAATGAAGTGAAATTAATAATTCACTAGATGGTAAATTATTAATGAACGGATAATTGTGGTTAATATATGGGCGTTCTTTAAGATAATTATAGAGTAGCTACCCATACATATTATATGGTATAAATAATATGTATTTGTGTGGACATATTAATGTTTGTGGACGGTCCTATCGGCTTGGGGTTTCGTGCATTTGAACTGCGTAGCACAGGTCGGCACAAGTGGGATAGACGATGTATAGGTCATTTTGGTACTACGTAGTGACGCCATCTACGAGAGGTAGGTGTTGATGCTGAGAGACCTTGTCACCGCTAGGTATGGAACGTGAACTAGTACACTGCGTAGGGACCGCCCCAACCTATGGGTGTTTTGTGGTGTCCACTTTGGATAAAGGATTCCTCCGGATTTGTCGATAGAGTACGAAAGAGACATTAACGGTAGATGCTTTTGTATGTCATATATATATATGAAAGGATTTATATACATAACTTACCCGAATTGAATTGGATTAATTAAATTGTCTAAGATTGGAGACATAAATTGTAGACCCTTATTATAATGTGCATAATAGATGTTTATGCCGCTTTCATGATATATATGAAAAAAACCGGTAATTAAACGTAGTCGTTTCCGCTGTAATAATGGGGTGTAATTAATCCAATAAATATTATATTGGCACGCTGTCACATATATCATTTTGGGACTTGTTGAGATGCGGATAATATTGCACTTAGTTGAGGGGTGAGATGCTAATCATATGCGAGTGATGATAGAGAATATTCATTTTACAATAACTCTATTTATTGCATTTTTAATTGATTAAGTTATTTCTTGCACACCTAGGGCTTTGTCCTAAATTTAAATATTTTCTCCCCCCAGGTGCTCCTAGGCAGGGATAGCGGCACTATTGACTTGGCAGCCTTGCATTCTCATTTTGCTCCTCAGGCTTTCGGATCAGTTGATCCTAGTCTATGTGTTTTTCATCCTCAGTACTTATTTTATTATGGGATTACTGTATGGGAATAAGCCCGAGATTTATCCACTTATGTTGAGTTGTGATATTTACTATAATGTAAGACTTATTATGTACTTGGTGCTGGTTTGGATTTAAATATTACGGAAATGTTGATTTAAAAATTCAATTATGGGCCTTTAAAATATTATTTATATCACGTCAGTGCCGAGAATGATATTAATTGACAAACAAACCCCATCTTCGGTGTATCGTGCCTGGCCAGCCTTTGTGTGAGAAAATAGGGGTTGTTATAGTTGGTATCAAAGCACGGTTCTAGTGTCCTTAGGGCAATGCGAACATAATCGCCATTAGAACAGTAAATACCTCAATTCTGTATAAATTTCTTCATCAAAACTTTTCAAGATTCATCATAAATCCATCCTTTTATCATATTCAATCTAGCCCTAATAATTTCATCAATTAGAGCATCAAATTCATCAAATCTCAACACCTCTACAGATTTATAACTTCAAATCAAAGAAATCCCCAATTTCTAATGAACCCAAACCCTAACATATTAATTGAATTTCACATCCTTTAATATGAACATGTAAATACACATTAACAATTTGCAAATTAAACCACTTGCCTCAATTTGTAGATCAAAGCCTTTGGATGAGAATGTTAGATTGAATGCGAGGATCTCCTCTTGTTCTTGAAGCTATCTTCCAAAATCCTGAACTTGTCTTCTAATGGCTATCCTCTTAAGATCTCCCTAATTTTAGTCTTCTAAAATGACTTTTAGTTGCCTCACCCTTACACACATAGGGTTAAAAACTCAATTCCCGTTTTTGAGCCTATGAGCCTCCTAAAAAGGACCCAAACTCTTTATTTGGAGCTCAATTATGTCTAATTAAGTCCCGAGACCTAATATATACATATGGCCACTCATTTTCAACTATTTTGACCCATCCGGATTCAACCGTGCACTCCAAATTGCAAACGAATTAATTTATAACATCTTCCAACTTTAAGACCTCAAAAAGGCGATATAAAATAGTCCAACATATTTAATCCTCAATTCGCCAAATTAATAAATTCCTCAAATTTAAAAATTCACAAATCATGGATTTAATTCTTTTAAATAAACTAATTTCTTTTTTCTCTAAATATTTTATTTAATTAAAGGTCCTTGAATTTACGGGGTGTTACACAGCCCCACAGTTGATTACACCCGTAGAGATCGCCACCATTGTGTCTCAGGCAGTTTTCACAACTATGGCAGCCATGCTTCAACACTTCCCACTGCCACATACCCAGCAGCAACCACCACCACCACCACAGCAGGTGGCCATACCGGCCCCGGCACCAGGATTTATATGGGACAGGGCAAGGGAGGCATTTATTAAGGGCCAACCCTAGAATTTTCAAGCAGTCCAGATATATTGGTGGCGAGTAGGTGGAAGAGAGACATAAAGAAATATTTACGGATGGTAGAGTGCACACCAGTGCAGAAGCAAATGTTAGTATCATTCCGATTAGTGGGGGTCGCACTTCAGTGGTGGGTGGCGATTATAATGGTCTCAGAAACGGACAATCTTACTATTAATGAGTTTTGGGAGAGGCAGTCTGAGATGAGGAGCAGGTTTATGAAGCTTAAATAGGAAGGGCGTGCCGTAGCCAAGTACGAAGAGGATTTCACCGCCCTTTCGTACTTCTTAAAGGAGGGCGCTTGCACTGAGCAAAGGAGTAAGGATAGGTTCATAGCGGGATATGCTTGACACATCAGCAAGGTTATTCTGGGGAATCCAACATTCACAACGTATAATTAGCTAGTGAATGCTTCACTCCTCCATTGCCAGGATCATAGGGCATTCCAGAGGAACAAGAATGAGAAATGCCACGGAGCAGAGTCATCGAGAGAATAGGGCAAGGCAAGTGGGGGGAGAGGTGACGCGACTGAAAATGTGTCTCAGAAGTGCGTTCACTCTAGGCTCAAGTGTAAGCCTGTCGCTCAAGTAATAATCCCAGTAAGTCGGGTATCGAATCCACAGGAAAAAAGGACAACGAAGTTGTGACGACGGGAAAAGACGGAGGAACCCTAACTCTGACTCTAAAGAGAAAAGGAAAAATTGATTTGGTGTTTAGATTTATTACAGCTAAATGCAATAATGAAAATAAGAAAAAATGCAACTATACTAATCTATCGAAATGAAGAATGACTGATGATTCAAAACTTTTTGTTTTAAATAATAAGAAGCATAGGACGCGAATACAATCCCCCAACCCTAGTGTAATGCGGTGATAATATTAATCATAAATTTATCTGATTGATCTGACCCGGAATTTAGTACTCCCAAGCATTATGTATATGAGGTTCAAGCCCGCGTCATACCTAATCTGAGGATGAGTAAATCGGTATCGCGATAGTGACACTCAAATTGTACTCTAAATCATCACGAGTACCCAAAGGTAAACGAGATATAAAGATCTACAATCATTATATAACTATGCAATACGATCACAATCAATCACTAAATTCATCGGATTAATTTTATACACACGCACTAACACGTTAGGCTGGGTTCATGCATCCCGGTCTTTTAAACCTAGCCGGACATATTAAACTGAAGGATGCATGAAATAGTAACGTTGCATGCGAAAGAACTCATGATAACACTAGATCAAAATACGTGGCTAAGTATTATAAATGCAGAAATTTATTCAAATCACGCCGAAAAATTACCATGCAAGAATAATGATCATAAAAATAAAACTTAGATTACAACTTGAAAACAAACCCGGAAGTATATTGATCTTGCTGCAATTAATCGAAGTTATGTTCCTAGATGTTCTCCTCTTTTTTTCTCTACTAAAAACTACAAAAAATATTCAGAACTGCTGTTCCTAGGTTACTGCCTACGTTCCAAAACTGTTATGGGATGAGTTTTAACCTAATGGGCTTCTTTGAACCAATCAGAATTAAGGAGAAAAATCGCGCTTCAGGACCCCCGAACCGGTTCCCATGTTCCCCAAACCGGTTTCCCCCCAAACCGGTTCGCGCCTGGGTTCGAGGAACTGCGCTATCTTGGGGTGCTTTTTCTTTCACTCAACACTTAGAATTTTTCTTGTTTAATTTCTTTTCTTTCTTGAACTTTTCTTCAACTTCAACTGGTCATAACTCATCAACCGTAGCTCGGATGTGGGTATCGTTTCTTTAGGTGTTCTCGTTGTTCCGAGCTTTTCAACTTTCCAGTTGAATCCTCCTCGGAGATCTGGCTGCAGAATTACCAAAATGCCCTTGAACTTGCCTTCCTAGCCTTTCTTTCATCGTCTCGCTTTCTCTTTTGCACTGCTTGCATAATTAACCTGTAAAACAAATAAGAGAAGCACGAAACACGAAATACTCGCCAACGAAGGTTAGTAGCATAAATGCGCGTCAAATCCATATTGGTTGCATCACTCGGGTTCACAAATACACCGAAATTAGGGGAATAAATATACAATATTTATGCCCAATCAAACCCCCCTAACTTAGAACTTTGCGCGTCCCGAGCAATGTAAAAGAATCCTAACAAGGCTTAAATCTTGGAAATCACATTTTATTAGGATAGAATACCTTTTTCGCGGGCAAGCGATTGCATTTAGTGCATGAAACAAGCCTTTAAACCCTTAGGTCACCCTAGTAGGACGGGTTGTGTCTCGTGAGGGTTTGCCGAGAATATACCCACAAAATTCGTCTCAAAGAAATTTCAAAATACGCAAAAATTGTGCAATTCAAACTTTTCCAAAAAATAGTCATCATCAAGTCATATTTACAAGTCTCAAACCTCAGTGCGTGTGTGCGAAGCTGGAAATATAACAGCCAATTTCCACCGACTGATCATTACGTTACTTATTCGAAAATTCGTTTTGATTTCAATTTCTCACAGAATGCTCTCACAATCGAATCTCTCGAATTATGGATATTCTCTCGGTATGCGTGATATAAAGAGTAAATATAATGGATGCAAAATCACGCATACAATTAGAAAGACAGAAATTTTATAGTGATAGGATCTCATCAATGGTGTAGGGTTTTAAAAACGGGAACATTGCCTCTTTTTCGCGCATTCAATCTCTTTTATTATCTTTTGGTGTATTAGCTCTCCTCGCGGTAACCAATTTCGCAATTTAGACTCGGTTAGGACTTTTTCGGGGTTTACGGTATATTGGGTAACATGAAAAAGGTAGGGAAGGTTGGAATTGGAAAAGTCATTAATGATTTCCAATTGTGCTTTTTTCGGGCTATTGCTCATTTTTTCTTCGTTTTTCTCTTCTTTTCTTTTCTTGCTAACTTTTGTTGAGCATTCTTATACTTTTTTTCTTGCCCCTTTTTGTTGCACTTTTTGGACTTAAATTTTGAATTCTCTCATTTTTCACAATTTCGGCTATTTTGGGTTTTTCGGGTTGTCAAACGAAAGGGAAAAACTATTCGGCTCAAATTTGGGTTACAAAAGGGATGATTTTTTTCACAACTTTTAATGGCCAAGATTTTTGGGTGACAAACGAGGGCCTACTTCATTGCCCAAAATGCCAATTGCGTTACCCTATGCGTTTCGAGATTAAATTAAGTTTAGAGATCACTTTGGCATGTTTTTCAAGGCAATATTGCACACATTTTTCAAAACCGATCAAAATGAAAGGATTGAGATCCTTGACAACTTTTTAGGCGCTGAAAAGAACTTTGAGTTAACAATTAACTCGGATTGATTTAGAAATTCGCAAAACGTGATAGGCTCGAATCTCACCGGGTTTGTTAATCTCCACACTTATTCGTTAAGTCGTCAATTTTCGCTCAATTTCCATCTTTGGTCAATTTCGGCTTTGTGTATGTTGAATATTTACAATTTGAGACTCCAATTTGACTTTTAATGATATTTTTGAAAAGTTTGAATTCCAATTTTTATTTATTTTGAACAAAAATATTTTTGGATTTTTCAAAATTTTATGATTTTTTTGAAATTTTTGGGCATTTTTGAACATTTGTGAAGTTTTAGAAGTACGCACTTGTGACCCCCCCCCCTAACTTAGACGTTTGCATTGTCCTCAAGCAAAAAGGACGAAAATCTAACTCAAGGCAAATAAAAAGTGCGAAAAAAATAAAACAAACAAATATGAAAAATGCAAGATTTTATAATAACAATGGGAAGCATGTGTTACATAAGAGATGGGAGGGTAACTATGAGCAAATTTAAACCACTACAACAACTAACATCCACACCAAAAAATAAAAACAGTCATGGGTTCAGGTTGGAGGTGGGTGTGAGGGCCCGGGTGCATTGGGATCATACGGGTCATAAAAGAAGGGAGGTGGAGTTCCGTCGAAGTTGAGTTGGTGAAGGTGGACTTGGAGTTGGTACATCATCCGGGTGTCCCTTCGGTAAGTCGCTTGATCTTGATTGTATTGGTTGATGAACCCGTCGAGGCTGGACTCAACTGCCGAAAGGCGGCGCTCAAAGTTTGCCCCGGGGGCTCGAAATCAGAATCCTCCTCCTCATCCTCAAACTCTTCCTCGTCGAGAATGGGACGGTCAGGATGAGTTACTCGCATTTGGCGTTCGCTCCTAGTGGTGGAGGTGCCTCCAATGGGGCGGGGAAGTCGAATTTGCTGCCCCGGGTCATCTACTCCGGCTTCCATCAAGAGCTCCGTAATGAAACGGGCGCAAGGGAGGGCAGTTTTGCCCCATTCGTTATAAGCGGCATTGAGGATGTTGTAATACCCCGTACTTTTGACTATATTTATTTTGAGGATTAATTAATTAAATTGCGTATTAATTGGAAATTAATCCGGGTTATAAATACTAATGTGATGCGAATTGGTATTTGATTAGGTGCATATATGATTATATATGAACTTGGTATTATAAAATTTGTCGTGAGATTTATATACGGCAATTTGGAAATTTTGTTGAGACGCGTGGGACCGCCGCGTCACGGTATAATAGTTTGATATTAAAAGTGAATTTAAAATCTATAATCCGTATGGTCGTTTTGAGTGCGCCAACGCGTCCGGAAGGGTCGAGATAGTCAGAAAACACTAGCCGGGGGTATAGTTTGGGTCCCGGGGTATTTTTAGGCCATCCCGGCACCATAAAGGGTATTTTAGTAATTTGGTATTTTTGGGAAATTAAAAGTGACGAAAATTGAGAGTTGTAATCTGATAAGGGATTGACCCAACCAACCTTTATTAACCCAACAAGCTACGGAGGTTTATTAAATTAGGTTTTCATAAGTTTCCCCAAAGCAAACCCTAGCCACCATAGCCTTTTGGAGAAGAAAGCTTGGAGAAGGAGAGAGAGAGAGAGGAATTCTGCAGAAATTCTACACCGAATCCACACCGAATTCAGAGACAGATAAGGCAAGTGACTTTACTTCCATTTAATTACTGAGAATGTCTTTTCCATGTTAGAAAATTCAGATTTATGGTTGTTCTTGATGAAATATGAAAACCCATGTAGTCTAGATGATAAAACTTGAGGAATTTGAGAAGGATTGCATGTAGAAGGATAGGGAAATGATTAATCTGATGTTAATACATGATTTGGATGAAAGAAAAATGGATTTTTATTTGATGAATTGAAGGTTCCAAATTTTAGGGTTCATGTTCATAAATGAATTGGGGAAAAGTTTAAGTAATTGTAAATTGATTGATGATTTGGGTGAGTAGATTCATACAAACGTGATAGGATGTGGTTATACTATGTTTAGAATTGTTTAGAGACTTTAAAACAATCGTTGGGATAAATTTTAGAGGTGATTTGAGGAGAAAAAATGGTGAAAAAACGATTTTTGGGAAATTCTGGGCCGAAACTGGCCTCTCGTTAGAAGCAACCCCCAGGTCGTTCGAACGAACTCGTTCGAACGAGCTTCTAACGAGTTGACCAGTTGCTACTAACGAGTGGGGATTTCGTTCGATATCTCGTTCGAACGAGATATCGTTAGAAGGGTCAGTTCGTTCGAACGAACTGGGATCTCGTTCGAACAGCCTCGTTCGAACGAGACTTCTAACGACCTGACAGTCCAAACTCGTTCGAAGCCTCGTTCGAACGAGACTTCTAACGAGTTGACAGTTTGGCCCTCTTTGGACAGTTTTGACTTTTGGAGTCCCGGGAACTGGTTCAAGGGTAGAGTTAGTATTCCTTTGATGATATAGTGATTGATTTGGGGACTTTTGGGTTATTGAGATGAGTAAATCATACACTAGAGTTATATTCAATGAACCGTTTGGGTTGAGACGTGAGTGTCTACTACAATGTGAGGATAAATTATGGCACGTATAATTATGAACCGGAATAAAATAAGTTGTGATAATTATAGTTAGTACAAGAATGCGATATGTACTACAATTAAAATACGGTATTACTAAGATGTGTGTTTACTTAGTATTGGTATATGGATTGTGTGTATGACATACCTACCATACTTGCTATCACGGGAGGTTGCGTTCGCTTAGGACCCTCTAATCCTTGTGTGCCTACGGGGGGGGATATAGACTGGTACCTTGATGAACATAGGTCATAGAAAGACTTATTGTGATATTAATAAGTCCGCTGACCATGGGAGCGTAGGTATGTGCGTGACCCATGTGATGGTGACTGTGTTCGCCTCCACTATTTGTGATTTGTGTTATCTGAACTATTCCTGAGAGATTCGGAATATGTAATCCTTATGTACGTGATGTACCGGGATGGATAGCAGAGTATGTGTGCACTATAGCTTAAATTGCGGGGTGCTTGTATTGTATATTTATGAGATGAATAATATACATTATATTAATGGGAATCCTCATGTTAATGTTGTAAATATATTACGGTGTTGTTTCGAGTTATCTAAAGAGTTAACTAATAGTGATATATATATAGCACTTATTGAGTATCTGAGTTACATAAAACCCTATTTAATTAAAAGCGTTATTATGTTAATGGAACCGAGTATTATGGGTAGAACCTTTGGCAGTTTAGCTAGGTACGTTGCCACTTAGCTAGTAGTATGGTTAGTTATAGATGGGTACTTGCGTTAGGAGTGCACAGTTAGACGAGAGGTGAGAATATAATGTGAGTGCACGTCCTAACATGTACTTTGCATTTAATGTTTTAAATGTTTTTAAATCACTTGCAGGTTTTTAAAATATAACACATTCGGGCTCTGACCCGTTTGCTTTTCAAATCTTTTTCTTTGTAAAACCATTTTTAGGTGCCCAGCCACAAGGACACCAAGCATAGGTACTCATTCAGGTGACGAGCTGTAGCTGTTTGTGGAAGCTACAGGGATTTGCTTATAGACGCTTCTATCTTATGGATTCCAGAGTCACTATCTATCAGTTGTAGGGCATGTTGCCCATTTCTATTTAGAGCATCTTTTACATTTCAGTATTCAGACTTTATCATGTATTTGTTTCAGTTTTTCATTTCAGTTATGGGATTGTAGTGAGGAGTTTTCCTCCAGACTTTATTTACTCTATTGTGATGGTTATTCATTTTATTTCAGCATGGTGAATGGTGTTATATATTTCTTCATTTTACACTTGTTGCATGTTAATCAGACTTAAATTAAAATTTGGTAACTTGCTTTTTAAATACTAGGTGGTTAGAAATAATAAAAATTGTTTTCGACAGTGATGCTATTAACTGAGCCAACTTGGCATTTTGAATTAATTTTATAAAGGAGTAGCTATCCGGTATTTAATTAGTCGGGGTGTCACAGGTGGTATCAGAGCATCAGGTTCTAGTGTCCTTTAGGATCTGTACGGCTATTATGTTTCTGCTACGTTTCTTTGATATAGAGCCCTATATTTTAGGACTGTTGTACTCTTTTTTGTGTATGCTTCGTTCTTCAGCTATTTTAAGTTTATAAACCGTGAACTTATAAACTTTGTTCTTATTTCAGATGCCTCCACGACGTGCACGACGAGTTCCCAGGGATGCTACGCCCGAACCACAGCCCGCTCCAGTTCAGGGCATGCTGAATGCCGCTGAGGTTGCAGCTATAGTAGCTCAAGCGGTGAACGCCGCGATTGCCGTTATTCAGCAGGCACCACCACCGGCGCCGGTTGCCGCGCCAGTACAGGTTAATGCATTCCCGTCTGCTTGGGAACGTGTACGTGACGCTTTTCAGAAAGCGCATCCACCGGAGTTTGCAGGTAGCGCAGACGTGGTAGTCTCGAGCCAATGGAAGAAGGACATGCAGAGGCATTTGAGGATGCATGAGTGCACTGATGTTCAGAAACAGGTGCTAGCTACTTTCAAGCTAGTGGGATCTGCACTACAGTGGTGGGAGTCTATCACCACCGCGGAGGAGAGGGATACCCTCACGATTCAGGAGTTCTGGGTGCGGTTCGACCGCAAGTACTTTCCGTCCGCAGTTCACACAGAGATGAGGAGGAAGCTGATGAGTTTGAAGCAAGAGGGCAAGACAGTGGCTGAGTATGAGGCCGAGTTCACTAACCAGTTGAATATCGTTCCAGATGAGATTCCAACAGAGAAGAAGAAGATAGAGAAGTTCACTGATGGGTTGAATTGGAGAATCCGTCAGCATCTGCTTGGGAACCTATCATTGGCCACGTATTCTGATGTGGTTAACGCTGCATTATTACACTGCCAGGACCACCGTTTTCATATGGCCGAGGGCAAGCGGTCGGGGGAGTCTAGCCATCAGGGCAGGACTGGAGGACATGGTGCCAGCGGGGCACAGACCGGTCAGGGGCAGAGACAGACTGAACAGGGTACCCAGCAGGGGGACAATAAGAGGTTCCGGTCAGGGAACTACAGGCAGGGACAGGGAGGTTTCCGCCAGGGCCATCAGGGTCCAAACGGCCATCAGGGCCAGCAGGGCCAGAATGGGCAGCAGTTTCATCAGGGCCAGCAGGGCCAAGGGAGGAATGGTAACGGCCAGCAGGGCCGGGGACAGCAGGGGCAGAGGGGAGGGAACTTCCCAGGGAAGTGCTTTACTTGTGGCAAGACTGGTCATAAGAAGCAGGATTGTCCTGATAGGGGCAGGGCCCCACAGCAGCAGCAGCAGGGTGCTCGCCAGGAGCCACAGAGACCTATGTTTCCCGCCGCTCTTCCTGCACCGCCACAGATGGCAGCATTGCCACCCATTCCAACAGTCCCAGCTCAGTAGGGGCAGCTACAGTATGGACGTGTCTATAATGTTCACCAGGCTGCAGTTCCGCAGGCACCGCCCGCGATCGAGGGTACGTTTCCTATCCATGGCATTATGGGTCGGGTGTTATTTGATACGGGTGCTACACACTGTTTTATTGCTACACACTTCGCGAAAGCGTTAGGATTGTTAGCTACGGCAGAGAGCACAGTGACGTGTGTCGACTCACCATTAGGGAGTGGGTCACTTATTTTCTTTATATGCCGGGGAGTGGGGGTAGAGGTTGGTGGTTTGGTATTGCCTGCAGACATGTTAGTGTTAGACATGCACATTCACGATGTGATCATCGGTATGGATTGGCTCGTAGCATATAGGGCCATGATTGATTGCTTCAGCGGGAGCATTGTTTTTGCCATTCCGGGGCAAGAGATGTTTATAGTGGCGATGCCTCGCCCAGAGGGAGGATCGACCGCTCATCTGTATTACATAGAGGAGGATACCTCTAAGGAGGTTGTGATTCCTTTAGATTCGATCCCGGTTGTCAGGGAGTATTCAGATGTGTTTCAGGAGATACCAGGCTTACCACCCAGTCGAGAGATAGACTTCGTTATAGATTTGCTACCGGGTAAGAGACCTATAGCACGTGCACCGTACCGTATGGCTCCAGCTGAGATGCGAGAGTTACGGGATCAGATAGAGCAGCTGTTAGGGCAGGGCTTTATTCGCAGGAGTACCTCACCTTGGGGCGCTCCAGTTTTGTTTGTGAAGAAGAGGGATGGTTCACTGAGATTGTGCGTGGACTACCGAGAGTTGAATAAGGTCACGATACGGAATAAGTATCCGTTGCCTCTAATCGATGACTTATTCGACCAGTTGAGAGGAGCTTCTTTCTTCTCGAAGATTGACTTGAGGTCGGGATACCATCAGTTGCGTATCAGGGAGGAGGATGTCTCTAAGACTGCGTTTTTGTCGAGATATGGTTCTTATGAGTTTCGGGTTATGCCTTTCGGTTTGACCAACGCTCCAGCAGTGTTTATGGACTTGATGAACAGAGTGTTCAGGGATTTCCTAGATCAGTTTGTCATTGTCTTCATTGATGACATTCTGGTTTACTCTCAGACAGAGAAGGAGCACGCCGAGCATTTGAGGCAGGTTTTGCAGACACTTCGTCAGAACGAGTTGTATGCAAAATACGAGAAGTGCGGGTTTTGGTTGAAGGAAGTCCAGTTCTTGGGTCATATTATTTCCGATCAGGGAATATCTGTTGATCCGGGGAAGGTGTCAGCGGTGAGGGAGTGGGGACAGCCCACGACACCAACGGAGATTCGTAGTTTCTTGGGCTTAGCAGGATACTACAGGAGGTTTATTCGGGGTTTCTCAGAGATAGCAGGTCCTTTGACACATCTTACTCGTAAAGGTGTGCCGTTTATTTGGAGTGATGCCTGTCAGTTGGCATTCGATGAGTTGAAGGACAAATTGACCTCAGCACCTGTGTTAGCATTGCCGAGACCGGGAGTTGAGTATTTGGTTTACACCGATGCGTCTTTGCAAGGGCTTGGAGGTGTATTACAGCAGGAGAGACAGGCCATAGCTTATGCTTCCCGTAAGCTTAAGCCTCATGAGAAGAATTACCCCACGCATGATTTGGAGTTGGCAGCAGTGGTATTTGCCTTACGGATTTGGAGGCACTATCTTTTGGGGGAGAAGTTTCAGCTGTTCACGGATCACAAGTCACTACAGTATCTGTTCACGCAGAAGGAGTTGAACATGCGACAGCGTAGGTGGCTTGAATTTGTGAAGGACTACCAGTTCGACATCCAGTACCACCCGGGTAAGGCTAACGTGGTAGCAGACGCGTTGAGCCGCAGGCCAGCAAATGAGGTGGCAGAGGTGTGGAAAGCTAAGTGGAAGGAATTGGGACACCAGGATGCAGTGGCCCAATCTTTCATGTCTGTGATGACCGTTACACCGCAGATTATCACGAAGGTAGTACGGGCACAGGCTAATGACCCGTTCTGTCAGGAGCAGATAGTTCGATTGCTTGCAGAGGGAGCCGAGTCATATACCGTTAGTTCAGACGGGGGATTGCGCTTCAATGGGAGATTGGTAGTTCCGGAAGGGGAAGAATTGCGGCACGATGTGATGGCAGAGTCGCATGGCTCACGGTTCGCGGTACATCCCGGAGGGGACAAAATGTACCAGGACATGAGACGGCAGTATTGGTGGAGCGGTATGAAGAGAGATATCGCTGAGTTTGTCTCGAAATGCGCCACTTGTCAGCTCGTAAAAGTGGATCATCAGAGACCAGCAGGATTGCTACAGCCATTGGAAGTTCCGGTGTGGATGTGGGAGAGCATATCCATGGATTTCGTCACGGGGTTGCCTACGTCGCAGAGGGGTCACGACTCCGTTTGGGTAATTATGGACAGGTTGTCCAAGGTCGCTCACTTTTTACCCGTTAGGACTGATTACACTACGGGACAGTATGCCCAGCTCTTCATTTCAGAGATTGTGAGACTTCACGGTGTACCCCTGAATATCGTGTCTGACAGAGACAAGATATTTGTTTCGAGGTTTTGGGAGAGTTTCCAGGAGGCAATGGGCACGGAATTACGGTTGAGTACGGCTTATCATCCGCAGACCGATGGGCAGACAGAGCGCACCAATCAGATGTTGGAGGACATGCTACGCATGTGCATTATTGACTTCGGGGGTGGATGGGAGCAGTACCTCCCACTGGTGGAGTTTGCTTACAACAACTCCTATCAGTTCACGATTGGCATGGCTCCGTTTGAGGCATTGTACGGTAGGCCTTGTCGTTCCCCAGCATGTTGGTTGGAGGTGGGGGACAACAAACTACTTGGGCCGGAAGTGATTCAGGATACTTCGGCAAGGATTGAGTTGATTTGGAGTCGCATTCGGGTAGCTCAAGACAGGCAGAAGAGTTATGCTGATGCGAAGAGGTTTTTCAGAGAGTTCCAAGTGGGGGACCAGGTTCTGCTCAGGGTATCTCCGATGAAGGGGATTATGCGATTCGGGAAGAAGGGGAAGTTAGCACCGAGGTATGTGGGGCCGTTTCCTATTATTGAGCGGATCGGACCGATTGCGTATAGACTCGGGTTACCGGAGCATTTGCATCGGATTCACGACGTGTTCCATATTTCCTCGCTGAGGAAATACCTTAGAGATGATTTGGCTCATTCTCACATTGCTGTGGAGGACATCGATCTCCAGCCGGATAGCTCCTACGAGGAGGGGCCAATTGCTATTTTGGACCGAAGCGAGAGGAAACTGCGGTCAAAGATAGTCCCGTTAGTGCGTGTTCAGTGGCGACATCACAATGTCGAGGAGTCCACATGGGAGCGCGAGGATGAGATGCGCGAACGTTATCCAGAGCTATTTTTAGCAGGTACTTTCTAATTTCGAATTTCGGGACGAAATTCAGTTATTAGGGGGGAAGTATGTAATACCCCGTACTTTTGACTATATTTATTTTGAGGATTAATTAATTAAATTGCGTATTAATTGGAAATTAATCCGGGTTATAAATACTAATGTGATGCGAATTGGTATTTGATTAGGTGGATATATGATTATATATGAACTTGGTATTATAAAATTTGTCGTGAGATTTATATACGGCAATTTGGAAATTTTGTTGAGACGCGTGGGACCGCCGCGTCACGGTATAATAGTTTGATATTAAAAGTGAATTTAAAATCTATAATCCGTATGGTCGTTTTGAGTGCTCCAACGCGTCCGGAAGGGTCGAGATAGTCAGAAAACACTAGCCGGGGGTATAGTTTGGGTCCCGGGGTATTTTTAGGCCATCCCGGCACCATAAAGGGTATTTTAGTAATTTGGTATTTTTGGGAAATTAAAAGTGACGAAAATTGAGAGTTGTAATCTGATAAGGGATTGACCCAACCAACCTTTATTAACCCAACAAGCTACGGAGGTTTATTAAATTAGGTTTTCATAAGTTTCCCCAAAGCAAACCCTAGCCACCATAGCCTTTTGGAGAAGAAAGCTTGGAGAAGGAGAGAGAGAGAGAGGAATTATGCAGAAATTCTACACCGAATCCACACCGAATTCAGAGACAGACAAGGCAAGTGACTTTACTTCCATTTAATTACTGAGAATGTCTTTTCCATGTTAGAAAATTCAGATTTATGGTTGTTCTTGATGAAATATGAAAACCCATGTAGTCTAGATGATAAAACTTGAGGAATTTGAGAAGGATTGCATGTAGAAGGATAGGGAAATGATTAATCTGATGTTAATACATGATTTGGATGAAAGAAAAATGGATTTTTATTTGATGAATTGAAGGTTCCAAATTTTAGGGTTCATGTTCATAAATGAATTGGGGAAAAGTTTAAGTAATTGTAAATTGATTGATGATTTGGGTGAGTAGATTCATACAAACGTGATAGGATGTGGTTATACTATGTTTAGAATTGTTTAGAGACTTTAAAAAAATCGTTGGGATAAATTTTAGAGGTGATTTGAGGAGAAAAAATGGTGAAAAAATGATTTTTGGGAAATTCTGGGCCGAAACTGGCCTCTCGTTAGAAGCAACCCCCAGGTCGTTCGAACGAACTCGTTCGAACGAGCTTCTAACGAGTTGACCAGTCGCTACTAACGAGTGGGGATTTCGTTCGATATCTCGTTCGAACGAGATATCGTTAGAAGGGTCAGTTCGTTCGAACGAACTGGGATCTCGTTCGAACAGCCTCGTTCGAACGAGACTTCTAACGACCTGACAGTCCAAACTCGTTCGAAGCCTCGTTCGAACGAGACTTCTAACGAGTTGACAGTTTGGCCCTCTTTGGACAGTTTTGACTTTTGGAGTCCCGGGAACTGGTTCAAGGGTAGAGTTAGTATTCCTTTGATGATATAGTGATTGATTTGGGGACTTTTGGGTTATTGAGATGAGTAAATCATACACTAGAGTTATATTCAATGAACCGTTTGGGTTGAGACGTGAGTGTCTACTACAATGTGAGGATAAATTATGGCACGTATAATTATGAACCGGAATAAAATAAGTTGTGATAATTATAGTTAGTACAAGAATGCGATATGTACTACAATTAAAATACGGTATTACTAAGATGTGTGTTTACTTAGTATTGGTATATGGATTGTGTGTATGACATACCTACCATACTTGCTATCACGGGAGGTTGCGTTCGCTTAGGACCCTCTAATCCTTGTGTGCCTACGGGGGGGGGGGGATATAGACTGGTACCTTGATGAACATAGGTCATAGAAAGACTTATTGTGATATTAATAAGTCCGCTGACCATGGGAGCGTAGGTATGTGCGTGACCCATGTGATGGTGACTGTGTTCGCCTCCACTATTTGTGATTTGTGTTATCTGAACTATTCCTGAGAGATTCGGAATATGTAATCCTTATGTACGTGATGTACCGGGATGGATAGCAGAGTATGTGTGCACTATAGCTTAAATTGCGGGGTGCTTGTATTGTATATTTATGAGATGAATAATATACATTATATTAATGGGAATCCTCATGTTAATGTTGTAAATATATTACGGTGTTGTTTCGAGTTATCTAAAGAGTTAACTAATAGTGATATATATATAGCACTTATTGAGTATCTGAGTTACATTAAACCCTATTTAATTAAAAGCGTTATTATGTTAATGGAACCGAGTATTATGGGTAGAACCTTTGGCAGTTTAGCTAGGTACGTTGCCACTTAGCTAGTAGTATGGTTAGTTATAGATGGGTACTTGCGTTAGGAGTGCACAGTTAGACGAGAGGTGAGAATATAATGTGAGTGCACGTCCTAACATGTACTTTGCATTTAATGTTTTAAATGTTTTTAAATCACTTGCAGGTTTTTAAAATATAACACATTCGGGCTCTGACCCGTTTGCTTTTCAAATCTTTTTCTTTGTAAAACCATTTTTAGGTGCCCAGCCACAAGGACACCAAGCATAGGTACTCATTCAGGTGACGAGCTGTAGCTGTTTGTGGAAGCTACAGGGATTTGCTTATAGACGCTTCTATCTTATGGATTCCAGAGTCACTATCTATCAGTTGTAGGGCATGTTGCCCATTTTTATTTAGAGCATCTTTTACATTTCAGTATTCAGACTTTAGCATGTATTTGTTTCAGTTTTTCATTTCAGTTATGGGATTGTAGTGAGGAGTTTTCCTCCAGACTTTATTTACTCTATTGTGATGGTTATTCATTTTATTTCAGCATGGTGAATGGTGTTATATATTTCTTCATTTTACACTTGTTGCATGTTAATCAGACTTAAATTAAAATTTGGTAACTTGCTTTTTAAATACTAGGTGGTTAGAAATAATAAAAATTGTTTTCGACAGTGATGCTATTAACTGAGCCAACTTGGCATTTTGAATTAATTTTATAAAGGAGTAGCTACCCGGTATTTAATTAGTCGGGGTGTCACAGATGTCCGCGTAGAAAAGCTGGGCAAGATTAATGGTGCTCTCAGGGTCTAAAAAATGTTAGAGAAAATTGGCGTGACGTAGCCGGACCACCGAGTCATTGGTGGTTTGGTGGATGGAGCCACAAGCAATGAGGTGGGTGAATCGCACCGTAGCCGCCAAACTACCGATAGGAAAAGACTCGCGTACCCATTCCTCCCCGGGTTCCATACGAGCAATGCATTCGTCTTTGGTGTGGGGGGTACCGTTGGTGGGATATTAGAAGGGCACGGGGAGGATCACCCCTTTTGAACGCATTTTGTGCGCTATGATGGCCGCCGAAAAAGAAATTTTGATACCATCAAGTTATGCCTCGTGAAGCGTAGAAGATTTGCGAACCAAGGTCGCATAAAACTGGCGGATGGCGGTTTCAAACACGTGAGTGCTCATTGGGGCGAGGAAAGAGCACCACCCGCGGCGATCAAATAGGGCGGTGGCATCGCCCGAAAGTTGGTCCCAATTAACGAAACGTTCGATGTGGATTGGGCGCGTAGCCGAGAAGTATTGCTCGGCCCAATGACATTCTTGGATGCTTCAAAAAACCCCTTTACCCTCGTCATCAAGGACGGTGGTATCATCATATTTCTTGGGGCGGAAATTTTCTTGGCAAGGACGCGACATGATGAAGGAAAGAGAGAGGGAGAGGGAAAGGATATGGGGGAGAGGAGAGTGAGGAGGAATTTGTGGTGTGAGAAATGGAGGAGGGGTGAGTGGTAATTTATAGGTGTGGAGGGGTGGGTTTTTGGTGGGAAATATGAAAGGGTGGGAAGGAAGGGATGGAGGGAGTGAATTAGGATGAAAATGGGAAGGGGGAAGAGGTTGGAGGGAAGAAAAACGAAGGGGGATGAATGGAGGGGAAAAGGGAGGGAAAGGATGAATTTGGAAATAAGGGGGGAAGAATCTGCCAGGTACCCCGAACCGGTTCGGAGGTACCGCGAATCGGTTCGCCCCCCGAACCGGTTCGGCCTGGGGTTCGGGGAAGTTTGCTGGTTCATTTGATTTGGCTCTCTCTTCTCTCGAATTCTAAGTGCGCTCTCATGCTCTATCTTGTGCATAATGCCCCTAAAGACGTCCTAGAACCTTGGTCTCCCTAAAAATTCCTCGAACCCAACCTCAAATTGCGTGCTAGTTCCCTCGCAATGCGTGCTAACCGATCTCTCTCGTGACCCATGCTCCCGACTCCTAACTAACCTATTCACACACGACTACTATACACACGAACTCACCCCATACGCATCGGGGGTACGACGACCTCACTTTTTTAGCTCAATTGACCCCGTAAACGGGGTCTGATAACCAAATGGTGTTGACTTCTTAGCACACGCCTCTAGATATGGCTTTAGGCGTTCTCCATGCACTTTGAATGTATTTCCTCCTTTTAAATCGTCCAATTCAACCGCTCCATGGGGAAAAACATTGTTCACAACGAACGGGCCAGACCATCGTGATCGCAACTTGCCCGGAAAAGGTGAAGCCGAGAGTTGTAGAGAAGAACTTTTTGCCCGGGAAGAAACTCTTTTCTGTGGATGATGCTATCGTGAGCGAGTTTCATTCATTCTTTTGAAATTTTGGCATTCTCATACGGATCATTGCATAGTTCTTCTAACTCATTCAATTGAAGCTTGCGGGCTTCACCAACCTTATCCATGGCATAATTCAATTGCTTAATTGCCCAATACGCTTTGTGTTAGAGCTCAACGGGAAGATGGCACGATTTTCCATACACAAAGCGGAAAGGGGACATGCCGAGTTGATTCTTAAATGCGGTACGATAGGCCCATAACGAATCGTTCAATCTAAGGAACCAATCTTTCTGGGTAGGATTGACGGTCTTCTCGAGAATGTTCTTTATTTCTCAATTTGCTAGTTCGGCCTGTCCATTCATTTGTGGGTGATATATTGTTCCAACCTTGTGAACGACACCATACTTTCTCATGAGCTTCGCGAATGGCCTATTGCAAAAGTGCGTGCCATTATCGTTAATTATTGCTTTCGGTGCATCGAAGCGGGAAAGTATGTGTTCCTACAGGAATTTTATCACCACTTTGTTGTCATTAGTCTTGGTAGCTATAGTGTCCACCCATTTAGAAACGTAGTCTACCGCGACAAGGATGTATAGGAAACCAAAGGATGGAGGGAAGGGACCCATGAAGTCAATACCCCAACAGTCGAATATCTCAATGATGAGTATAGGGGTAAGAGGAATCATGTCTCGTCGAGTGATGGCTCCCATTCGTTAGCACCTATTGCATGATTTGCGCGCATCATTCACATCCCGAAAGATTACGGGCCAATAGAGACCGCATTGCAGAATTTTGGCGGCCGTCTTTTTCGTCAAAAAGTGGCCTCCACAAGCTTCCGAATGACAAAACTGGATGACTTTTGGGATTTCGTCATCCGGTACACATCGTCGGATGATTTGGTCTGCACAGTATTTAAAAAGGAATGGATCATCGTAAAAGAACATGCACGACCAAGTAAGAAACCTCTTCTTATCTTGCGGTGTCTAGTCGAGAGGGACGGCTCCAGTGACAAGATAGTTCACTATGTCCGCAAACCAGGGATACGAAGAGGTAGCAAAAAGTTGCTCATCCAGAAAATATTCGTCTATGGGTATGGGATCACTAGGTACGTCGGACGAAAGCCAAGATAAATGGTCGGCAATGACATTTTCTACTCCTTTCTTATCTTTGATGGAGAGATTGAACTCTTGTACGAGTAGGATCCACCTTATGATTCGCGGCTTGGCATTTTTCTTTGCAAGTAGGTATTTCAAAGCGGAGAACCAATGAGATATGAACGGAATTTATCAAGCACAAAGACTACCGCTAGCAACTCCTTCTCTGTGGTAGAGTAGTTGAGTTGAGGTCCGGTATGAGTCCGGCTAGCGTAGTAGATGACATGAGCTTGTTTATCTTTTTATTGGCCCAAAACAGCCCCGATTGCGTAATCTCTTGCATCACACATAAGTTTGAATGGTAAGGACCAATCCGGAACTTGCATGATGGGAGCGGACACAAGCATGTTCTTCAATTTGTCAAAAGAGCTTTGGCATCCTTCCGGCCACTCAAATGGGATGTCCTTCATGAGTAGGTTGCTTAAGAGCCTAGCGATAGCACTAAAGTCCTTAATAAACCTCCGATAAAACCCCGCGTGGCCCAACAATGAGCGCACGTCCTTCAGCGATTTCGGTGGGGGAAGATCAACTATGACATCTATCTTTTCCTTATCAATCTCTATTCCTTTGGATGATACTATGTGGCCAAGAACTATTCCCTCGGTGACCATGAAATGGCACTTCTCCCAATTCAGCACTAAGTTCTTTTCCACGCATCGGGTAAGTACTTTTTTCCAGCTTTTCTAGACAATGATCGAAAGAGGTGCCAAAAATATTGAAATCGTCCATGAACACTTCGAGTCCTCTCTCGACCATGTCGCTAAATAAGCTCAACATGCACCTTTGAAAGGTTGCGGGTGCATTACACAAGCCAAATGGCATACGTTTGTAGGCAAACGTACGAAAAGGGAAAGTGAAAGTCGTCTTCTCCTGGTCAAGTACATCTACCTCAATTTGGTTATACCCGGAATAACCATCAAGGAAGCAATAGCAAGGGTGGACCGCCACTCTTTCAAGCATTAGATCAATAAATGGCAAGGGAAAATGGTCTTTCCTAGTTCCCGCATTGAGTTTCTGGTAATCGATGCAAACGCGCCACCCGGTGGTGGTACGTTGGGGAGCTAGCTCTCCCTTGGCATTCTCAATCACAGTCATATACGACTTTTTTGGGACGACTTGAATAGGGCTTACCCACTTTCTATCCGAGATTGGGTATATGATCCCGGCATCCAATAATTTGATTATTTCGGTTCTCACAACTTCTTTCATGTTGGGATTCAGTCTTCTTTGCATTTCTCCTCAAAGTACTCCTCTACTATCTCATCTATGAGGCTCACCGCGTGAAGATCTACTTCCTCCCCCGCATTTTGGGCTATGTGGAAGATGTTGGTTTCCAAGGTCATGTTCCCAAATGTGAGTTGCATTCGCCCATTCCTCGTATTGATGATTGCGTTAGCTGTAGCTAGGAAAGGGATCCCAAGGATGATGGGAACATGATTACTCGAGTGGAAGGAGGGCTCCGTGTCCCAAATGACAAAATCTATAGGAAAGTAGAAAGTGTCAACTTGAACGATCACGTACTCGACTATACCTCGTGGGATCTTCACCGTTCGATCCGCTAATTAGAGAGTGACCTTCGTGGGCTTGAGGTCGCCCAAGTCAAGTTGCCTATAAATGGAGTAAGGGAGTATATTTACGCTTGCTCCCAAGTCATGTAAGGATTTTTTAATTTTATTCTCCCCAATGATGCAGGATATGGTGGGTGCACCGGGATCTTTGAATTTAGGCGGGAGTTCATTTAGTAGAATGGAGCTCACATTTTGTGCTAGAAAGATGTTCTTCTTCACCTTCATCTTTCTCTTAATTGTCAACAAATCTTTGATGACTTTACCATAAGCTGGAATTTGTTTAATGGCCTCAAGGAAAGGTAAATTAAGCTTGACCTGCTTTAGCACTTCTAGCACGTCATCACGTGGGTTTCCTCTATGGGGGGGAATCAACCTTTGAGGAAATGGTGCCGCAGAGGGCGGTTTCAAAACTACCTCTGGCTCACTAGCATCTTCTTGGTCACTCTCATTCAAGGGGACATGTTCGGCCTCTTTCATGCCGGCGAAATCTCCTTGGCTTTCGTTGTGTCGGGTGGGGGAGGTGATAAATCAACAACTCTCCCACTACGAAGAGTCGTCACAGCTTGACATTGCTCTTGATGTTCAGTGGAGGTGGAGCTAACACTAGTTTGACCTTGGGGAGGTCGTTGGCCTTGGGCAGGAAACTTGCCCTTCTCTTGAACACTCAATGAGAATTGTATTTTTGACAGATTCGCATTTATGTCGCCAATCAGACGATCATATTTGGCATTGGTTGCGGTCTGGCTTGCGATGAATTGATTCATGGTATCCTCGAGAGTTCTCCGCTGTGGAGGAATATAATTTCCTTGAGGTGGTGGTGCTTGCGCATGTCCTTGCATGTGCGGGGCTTGTTGAAAATGTTATGGTGGAGGAGGGGCAGCATGCGAAGGAGGGTTCATTGCGGCATGTTGTTGCCCATAGCTAAAATCGAGATGATTTTTCCATGAAGGGTTGTATGAATTCCCGTGCGGGGCACCGAAATTACCCTTAAAGCCTCCTATACCACTAACTTGCTCCTGAAGCATTGCTTTGTAGGCGGGTATCGTCGGGCATTCCTCAGTTGAATGTCCCGCCTCACAAATAACACACACCTTCACGACGGGGTTTGGAATGGGTCCAGCTGGTCCTTTTCCATATATCTCGTACAGATCTCGAAATCCTTTCTCAAGAGTCTCTAATCGGCTGTCCGTCACAGAATTTTTATCTACATGGAATAGGCCGGACGCTGACGGAGTGGTGTTCGCTTGTCTATTTCGATTTTGAGCGTTGGGATCAGAAGTGTCCCAGGATTGGGTAGTCTCCGTGACATACCTCAAGTGAAGCTCAGAATCCTGGGCATCTAAATCGATAAACGGACCAATTCCCATTGTTTCAACAAGTTGTTTGGAGTTAAGATTCAACCCATTATAGATAAAAGAGATGACTTGCACTTAATCAAATCCATGATGGGGGCATGAAGTAACTAACTCGTTGAAACGTTCATAACATCGATGGAATGACTCATTTTCAGCTTGTCTGAATGCTTTAATTTGAGCCTTTATGGAGATTGTTCGATGTGGTGGGAAGAATTTCTTGAGAAATTTCGACTGTAGCTCATTCCAGGATGGAATCGAGCTTGGAGGTAAAGACCATAGCCAGGCCTTAGCTTTATCTTTGAGCGAGAAAGGGAAGAGTTTGAGGCGGATTACCTCCTGTGTGCAGGTTTGATCATTAAGAGTATCACACACGTCCTCAAATTCCCTAATATGGAGGTATGGATTTTCAGAATCCATACCGTGATAATGCGGTAGCATCTGGATCATCCCATTTTTGAAACGGAATTGCCCGGCATTATACGGGAGTATAATGCATCCCGGAGTGACAGTACGCTCGGGATATAAGAATTCTCTAATCGGACGGTATGGGGTCTCTTCCTCACCGGCGGGTGCACTGTTGTGTTGCGACATCTCTTCCTCACTTATTGACTTGGTGCTCTCACTAGGCGTGCTCGAAGTGCGTCCTAAGAAGGAAAAGGGAGTGTTATCGGAGACTGAGTGCGACGGTGTGGGAGGTGGGACCCAGAACTGTGGGGCGTTTGGAGTGTGGGGACTATCAGGATTATACTCAACAACTGGATTTTTGTGAATGTTGGTTGGAGTATTATGGGGTGTGGGAGTGGTTTCAGAATTTTTCATTAAGCTTAGGAGAGATGATGATGAATCTTTTTGTATTTTCTGATTTTTTTTTATATGTTTTTGGATTTTTCGAGATTTTTGGTCAAAGATTTGGATTGACTCGATCTAATCCTAATTCTACCTAGTTCCCCGGTAACGGCGCCAAAAACTTAACGCGATTAAAAATGTGTCTCAGAAGTGCGTTCAGTCTAGGCTCAAGTGTAAGCCTGTCGCTCAAGTAATAATCCCAGTAAGTCGGGTATCGAATCCACAGGGAAAAAGGACAACGAAGTTGTGACGACGGGAAAAGACGGGGGAACCCTAACTCTGACTCTAAAGAGAAAAGGAAAAATTGTTTTGGTTTTTATATTGGTTACAACTAAATGCAATAATGAAAATAAGAAAAAATGCAACTATACTAATCTATCGAAATAAAGAATGACTGATGATTCAAAACTTTTTGTTTTAAATAATAAGAAGCATAGGAAGGGAATACAATCCCCCAAACCTAGTGTAATGCGGTGATAATATTAATCATAAATTCATCTGATTGATCTGACCCGGAATTTAGTACTCCCAAGCATTATGTATACAAGGTTCAAGCCCGCGTCATACCTAATCTGAGGATGAGTAAATCGGTATCGCGATAGTGACACTCAAATTGTACTCTAAGTCATCACGAGTACCCAAAGGTAAACGAGATATAAAGATCTACAATTATTATATAACTATGCAATACGATCACAATCAATCACTAAATTCATCGGATTAATTTTATACACACGCACTAACACGTTATGCTATGTTCATGCATCCCGGCCTTTTAAACCTAGCCGAAAATATTAAACTGAAGGATGCATGAAATAGTAACGTTGCATGCGAAAGAACTCATGATAACACTAGATCAAAATACGTGGCTAAGTATTATAAGCGCAGAAATTTATTCAAATCACGCAGAAAAATTACCATGCAAGAATAATAATCATAAAAATAAAACTTAGATTACAACTTGAAAACAAACCCGGAAGTGTATTGATCTTGCCGCAATTAATCGAAGTTATGTTCCTAGATGTTCTCCTCTTTTTTTCTCTACCAAAAACTACAAAAAATATTCAGAACTGCTGTTCCTAGGTTACTGCCTACGTTCCAAAACTGTTATGGGATGAGTTTTAACCTAATGGGCTTCTTTGAACCAATCAGAATTTAGGAGAAAAACCGCGCTTCAGGACCCCCGAACCGGTTCGCATGTTCCCCGAATCGGTTTGCCCCCCAAACCGGTTCGCGCCTGGGTTCGAGGAACTGTGCTAGCTTGGGGTGCTTTTTCTTTCACTCAACACTTAGAATTTTTCTTGTTTAATTTCTTTTCTTTCTTGAACTTTTCTTCAACTTCAATTGGTCATAACTCATCAATCGTAGCTCGGATTTGGGTGTCATTTCTTTCGGTGTTATCGTTGTTCCGAGATTTTCAACATTCCAGTTGACTCCTCCTCCGAGATCTGGCTGCAGAATTAGCAAAATGCCCTTGAACTTGCCTTCCTAGCCTTTCTTTGATCGTCTCGCTTTCTCTTTTTCATTGCTTGCATAATTAACCTGTAAAACAAATAAGAGAAGCACGAAACACGAAATACTCGCCAACAAAGGTTAGTAGCATAAATGTACGTCAAATCCATATTGGTTGCATCACTCGAGTTCACAAATACACCGAAATTAGGGGAATAAATATCCAATATTTATGCCCAATCAAGAGGATCTGGGACCTATCATTTTCGGGGAACCTCATCATCTGATCAGAATAAAAATTTTAGGGGTTTAGATGACCAGCATAGGTAGGGCCAGGGGAAGTCGGGATAGAGCTAATAGGACCAGTAGTATAGAGGCCATTAGGCCAGGGACAACAGGGTAGAGGCCAGCAGGGCTGGTAGACTGAGCGACGTTCATTTCAGGGAATTATATTAAGTGTGGAGAGAAGGGTCATACCTCAAGGTGGTGTCCTCAGGGTAACCCGATAACACAGGAGCAGGGAGGTCCTATGGGATAATAGGCGCCACAGGGACAGTGCCCACCATTTCTAGCTCCAGGAGTTGCTACACCAGACGCTCCAGCACCAGTCGCCCCACCTCATGGACATCAGCCACTACAGTATGGACGTGCTTATCACATCACGACCGTAAAGGGTCCAGCACCAACACAGTTAGTTTGGGGTATGTTTTTCATCTTTTGTCACATAGGTCACATTCTATTCGACACGGGTGCATCTCATTCTTTTATTAGCACGGGTTTTGAACAGGAGATTGGGATGGTAGATTATGCTTTCGATATTGTACTACACATAAGTTCACCGGGGGGTAAAGGGGTACCCATATGCTTAGTGTGCCGGGGTATCAGGATTGAGTTAGGATGACTCACCTTTGTAGCTGACTTATTAGTACTTGATATGCACAAGTATGACGTCATTTTGGGATGGGCTGACTAGCTAGATATAGAGCATGTGTGGATTACTATGGGAGGTCCATCGTCTTCACCATTTTGGGGCAGGAGATATACCTAGTTGTGATCCCGCACCCTGGGGATGTGTCGAGCACGCATTTGTACTATATCAAGGAGGATACTTCCTTAGAGATTGTGGTGACAGATTCCATCCCGGTAGTGAGTGAGTTTTCTAATGTTTTGGGGGAGATTCCGGGATCGACTTCATTATCGACTTGATTTCGGGCACGAGACCCGTTGGTCGTACACCATAGCGGAAGGCTCCTCCGGTGATGAGGAAGCTACGGGAGCATATTGAGCAGTTATTAGGGCATGGATTTATTAGGAGTAGTCCATCGCCGAGGGGTGCTCCTATTTTATTCGTTAAGAAGAATGACGGATCTCTAAGGCTTTGTATCCACTACCGGGAGTTGAATAAAGTCACTATATAGAATAAATACCCCTTTCCATGTATTGACCATTTGTTTGACCAACTGAGGGGTGCTGCGTACTTTTCAAAGATTGACTTGAGGTCGGGTTACCACTAGTTGAGAGTCTGGGAGCAGGACATCTCAAAGACATCTTTCCTTACGACATATGGGTCGTACGAGTTTTTGGTGGTTCCATTTGGGCTAACCAATGCGCCGGTAGTATTTATGGACTTGATGAATCAGGTTTTCAGAGATTACTTGGATCGATTCCTCATGGTGTTTATAGACGATATCCTGATTTATTCTTGAACTGTGGAGGAGTAGCATTTACGGGTGGTCCTACAAACACTACGAGATCATCAGTTGTATGAGAAATGCAGTTTTCGACTGGGGGGTGCAACTCTTAGGCCGCATTGTGTCTAAGAGGGGGAAATTCGTGGACTCGGGGATTTTTTTTACAGTGATGGAGTGGGGACAATCCACTATACCCACCGAGGTGGGCAGCTTTTTAGGGTTGGTCGGGTACTACCATCGATTCATCTAGGGGTTCTCTAAGATACCCGGGCCCTTAACGAATTTGACGAAGAAGGGTATACCATTTGTGTGGGATGATGCATGCCAACAGGCATTTGAGGAGTTTAAGACTTAATTGACTATAAAACCGGTTTTGGCGTTACCTCGGGCGGGGATTGACTATAAAGTCTTCACAAATGCGTACTTGAGGGAACTTAGAGGGGCTTTGATACAGGCGGAGAGGCCGATAGCTTATGCTTCTCGAAATCTTAAGCCTCACGAGGAACATTAACCCACCCACGACTTGGAGTTAGCAACAGTGATTTTTGCGTTGCGAGTGTGGAGGCATTATCTTCTGGGGAAGAAATTTCAGCTTTTTACAAACCAGAAGAGCCTAAGGTATTTGTTCACATAGCGGGAGCTGAACATGAGTCATATGAGGTGGCTAGAGTTTGTGAAAGATTATCAGTTCGACATTCAGGACCACTCGGGGAAGGCGAATGTCATGGAGGACGCTTTGAGTCGCAAACTGATTTTGGAGCTAGAGGCAGTGTGGAAGGTGAAGTGGAAGTCACTTTATGGGGACGATGACCTGACCCGCGAATTTATGGCAGTTCTTACCATCACTCCTGGATCATTATTCGGGTGGTGAAGGCAGTGGCAAAAGATCAACTTTTCCAGGAGCGAGTGTGACAGTGGTTAGTCGAGGGGTGGAGCACTATTCCATTGGGTCGGATGGTGGTATGAGATTCCTAGGGAGACTGATTGTCCTAAATGATGAAGATTTAAGGCTGTAATACCCCGTATTTTTATAGCTTTTAAATTATGGGCTTTATTAAATTTAATTGAGATAAATTAATTTAATTTTAATCCGGAATGTTGCATTGAGTATTTACTAGCGTGACGAAAGTTAGTAATTATTGGAAATTTGTTAATTGTTGCATATTACTGGATGAGTATAGTAATATATGAGATTTATTTTTATAATGTTGTCATGAGTGAATTAAATGACGATTTCGGAAATTTAAGTCGGAACGTGCTCGTGTCACGTCGGGACTAATTTGGTTAAATAAAAAGTGAATATTTTATAAGTTGTCCGTATGGTCGTTTTAAGTGCGCCAACGCGTCCGATAGGGTCGAGATAGTCAGAAAAGTGTACCCGGGGGTTTAGTTTGGGTCTCGGGGCATTTTTAGGCCTAATTAGTACCCCGGGAGGGCATTTTAGTCATTTTACATAATTGGGTAATTAAACCCACGAATTTCAGCAACCTATATCATCCATTAGGTTAGCCTTTTAGGGTTAGAACATTCAGAAATCAAGTGACGGCCATTAGAGAAGAGAGGAGAGAGCTCCAAGGCAATTCAAGGCCAAAAAGCTACCGGATTTCACCGCCACCACCACCACCGCGTAGATCGCGAGACAAGGAACGCAGCCATACCAAAATCATACGTGAATCTGCGTACCAAAAATCCCAGGCAAGTATTTGACTTGCGTATTTTCGTTAATGCAATCTTCATATTAGTCTAGGATTGTTTAGAGATGAAAACTATGGAAGAAAACTCAATTTGTGTTAGGATAATGCATGTAGTTGTGATTCTATGGAAATTCTGGAACCCTTGCCATGTAGAGGAATATAAATCACGAAATTTTGATGATACATTAGAAGGAATTTCTGGTAAAAACATATTAGAACCTTGATTAAGGAAAACTCTAGGGTTCTTGATGATTAGATGGGATTTTGAGTTAATTATCCATGTTTAATGATAGTTATACACATGCGTTACGTTATAAACACCTGGTATAATGTTATAATGATGATAGTAGGATTTTGGGACGATTGGAATGAAAAAACATAGTTTTGGATGAAGAAGTTTAGTGAAACCCGTAACTGCATTCTGCAGAATTTTGCCCAGACCTGCTTGATCGATCGATCGAGCCTAGAGCTTCAATCGATCAAAGGTTCTATCGATCGAGCCCCAAGCTTCGATCGATCGACCCCTCCTGGCAGACTCCTAATTCCCTCTTTAAACGCGTTAAATTCTAATTGTCGTGATATAATTCTTGGGCACTCTTGATAAATTGATTTGGGAGACATTGAGGATCAGTAGGGTATATGAATAAATGTTGGAACCTTTAATCTTCAACGAGAATGGTATTTATGGGATAATTACTTTAGGTTGGTAGATTTATGAATTTAAAGGGTGAGGTGCGTAAGAGAGTTACGTTGGAACCTAATAAAGACACTTACTGAAATTCAGATTTGTGAGGATATAGCCCACGAGTGTTAAGTAATAAGTGAGAAAACCCTTCGAATTAAGGTTAGGAATGAAACCTTATACGTAATTCTATAAATGTGAAATTAAGGATATACGGTATAATTATGGGTGACGAGAAGAACCTATTTCAATATGATAAAGTGGTATATTTATATGATTGTGTGTACATATATTATATGCATGTGAAAAACATACCGCGCTACTTGATATCCTTGAGGTTACCGCGCTGGGACAGTCTTATCTCGATGGGACCTTTATGGGGAATATTGACTTGTACCCTAGAAGATAGATATCCTTGGTACAGGCTATCGAATTGATAGTTCAGACGGTCCTAAGAGACGTGAGTATGTGCCATCCTCTTAGAGACTTGGAATCTATGCTTCGCCTCGATATTGTTGTGTATGTGTTAATACAGTTCGAGAGTGATTCCGAACTTGTATTCCCCTTGATATGAGTGGTATGGGGTTTGGATAGTAGAAGTATGCACGCACCATAGTTTTATGAGGGGTGCTGTTATATTATATATATTATACGAGTAGTTAATATATATATGAGATTTTGAAATTTGAAACTGCCTACTGTGATTTGATAAGTAGGACATGGTTGATGACTCTTATAGTAAATTCTTGTTTCAAAAACAATATGTCACCGAGGAACTTTATATATTAAGAAAAGATAAAACGAGAGTTGTGCTTCTAATTGGAAGTATTCTTTGTAAACAAAAATATTGTTCGGTTTTGAAATCTTACGAGTAAGTAGATACGCTAAATTATTGGGAAGGTTAGTATAATAAAATGCTAAGATAAACCGTTGGGAAGGTTAGTGTGATAGGTGTGCACATTAGAAGAGAGGTGAGTATTTTCTCAAGAGAGTGACGCACTAATATGTCGTTGCATTGGCCTGTATCAATTTAAATACTTGCTAAACGTATTTTAAAATCAAACACACTTTCGGGCACTGACCCGTTTCCTCTCTCTCTCTCTCTCTCTCTCTCTCTCTCTCTTGTATATATATGTATGTATTACAGGTGCCCAGCCACAGGGGCGTCTTGATTAGGATCTCTTGGAAGGAACGCGCCGCAGCTTAGGTGGGAGTTGCAGGTCTCTGGATTAGACGACTTCATTCATTCGGATCTGCTCTTAGTACTTTCACCAGTTGAGCATGTGTAGCTCTCTCCATTATCCCGTTGTTATTGGGACATTTGTATTTCAGTTGTTTTCAGTATTGTTACTATGGGTTTTATTCAGTTTGTATTGGTGACTTTAGTTTTCTTATGTTGACATTCGATTGACGAATGTATTACATTATTTGGTTTACTGTGATGTGATTCTAAATTGTAGAAATGTTGTTTTTAAATAAATAAATCTTTTTCTTTAATTAAAATTCGGAAAGCATGTATGAAAATGGTTTTGACACTTAGCTTAATTATTTAGGGTGTTAAATTGGAAAATGTATTTCTATCGACAGCGATGATGAGAATGAACCAACTGTTTACCTTGATTTAATTTAATAAAGGAGTGATCGCCCGGTATTTAATTAGGCGGGGTGTCACAGGTGGTATCAGAGCATCAGGTTCTAGTGTCCTTAGGATCTGTACGGCTTATTATGCTTTCAGCGTTACTTTGTTCGTTATAGAGCCCTATGTTTAGGATTGTCGATTCCTTTGGCGAGATTCCGTTCTCCTGCTATAATGTGTATGCATTAGTGAATTTTAATTTCGTTCGGATGTGTACGTGTGCCGAGCAATGACGGATGTCAGAAAAAGATCGTTAAGCGTACATCAAGAGGCAGGGCTCAGTTGAGATTAGAAAATATATTCGAGGATGAAGACCGTAGTCGAGGTCACCTCCATTATGGCATGAGAAGCCAAGACTTAAAAGGCGACTAAGGTGCAACAATGATTTTCAAATGCTGTTATAATCAAATGAGGTGCGGGGGCAAACTTACCCAACGTCTTTACCAAAGGCGGTAAAGTATCCAAAGGCTTAAATGTAAGAACGGAGTGTGGCAAACCGAAAGTGAAATATTTAGAGAAAAATTTTCTTGGCTTTCGGGACGAAATTATAATGGTTGGAGACAACCACCAATTTTAGAAGTGGAACGCTATGCCTATAGGAGAACCTGAAGTACAGTGTTGACCGTATGTTCCTTCCTTAACTGTTCAGGATGAGAAGCAAACGTGGTTCTGAACTCTTCGAGGGAGGGCATATCAGGGGTCCATTCATAAATTTGAATCTTAACCGTTAGCCAATTTTGTATCAGAAGATGTAGATACAAGTGGGGGGGGGGGGGGAAACGACTCCAAGTGGAAGACCAACTCGTAACTATAGTTGATAAACTCGAGGAGAAAATTCTGGTGGACGAACGATCCAGAGGTTGACATTGTCATATTGTGTCAGAATAGATGTTAACGCTTCTTTGTGGAGGAAGTTAAAGGAATCGAAGAATTTAGTCGAGAATGAGACTGAATGCAACGGTAGTGGTATAGCACCACAGAAGGATGTGGATACACATCAGGAAAACCATTTAAATGCTTCAGGCAGTTAAATTCTTACCAATTGATGGTAAATTCAGTAAGTGCTAGTATAGATAATAACATGATCTTTATGGCCTAAGAAGGCTATGGAACAACCGGGATGGTTAACAAAAATCGAGTCTACTAATGTCCAAGGAAAGGAAAATCCTAACCAGGTTAGTAGGACAGGTGATAGGTGAATTATGTGTTGAGGTATTTTGTGCGGAGTGAGATCGCCCACGATAATATGTTCCGAAGTAAGTATAAGGGCAAGAATACGGTGCCTAGTAGAAGGCAAAGAGTAAAGTAATTTTGTTTTGGTTTGGGCAGACGTGTTACGTCCGAAAACCATTTGTGCAGTCAAAACGATTGCCAGGATGGAAGTATAAGTTGTATCCTTAGGATGCGGCGTGTTTATGTGACACGAGCAGTCACCATATTTTGTTTATTGCTAGATTGGCATGTGAGATGAGTTTAATGCATATCATTATAAATGTTACCTTTATGTGAATATTTTCCTTAGTATAACGGGATTTTTTTTTTCTTTGGTGCTATCCGCGGGGGATGAATGAGCATATTACAGTGTTTTAAACTTTATTGAGGTTACTCGTTGTAGTGATGCGATACACGAGTATGATATTATCCTTGTTAAAGCGTTATAGAAATGGGTAGTATGATAGTGGGCATTTATTACGAGGCTATTGGAATAGTTGCATTGGTGCAACATGTTCCATATTTGTTTTGGCGGGCTTAACCGTAAGAGAGTTGGACTCGCACTTATATTATCTATCCTAGAGACTTCGGAGGAGATAGTGGGCTCGAGATATTCGATGCCAATGTATGTATAGACTTTGTTAATATAATTCCGTATGTATCGGGATTTACCGTTGAGCAAAAAGATTTGACTCAGTATTATGTTTAGCACTCCGGACTTAGTGATAAGAAAAGAGCATTGCTATATTTATCCTTTAGAGAAGTGGGAGTTAATATTTTTACCCTATTATTAGGGAAAGGAATTTCGAGAATTCCGAGTGTATGTATTCGAGGTTTTTAAATCCAATTACCATTAACCAATTCGGGACGATAGTGAAATTGGTGAAATGTTCTTTGTTAAGCATAATTACGGAAAACTTGTAACTTTTCTGTCAAGGGACGGAATAAAGGGGTATATACTATGGACGGAGGATCAAACGGATTTCGATAACCGACAATGCTAGGTAGTAGTGTATCGGGGGGTTCCTTGTTTGGATTTCGCTTTGCGAGACATCCCACGCATGAAACTTAGCGTAAGGATGGAAATAGGGAGACGTTTGGTCACTTTTCCACGAGTTTGGTACCCTGGTCGAAATGGGATCAAGTAATTATGTATGTAAGTTGGAAGTTGAATTTGGTTTTAAGGTTTTTGGACCCGGATCTTGTGGTAGGAAAACATTGAAAGTTATCCCCACAAGTTGAGGGGTGGAACTATGATAAGGAGAATTTAAGAATTCTGATTTCTAGGGTGATTGAAGTACCCGAATATCATAACCGCGTACAGAACACAAGGTGAATAAAGAGTTGGAATGATTTTTAGCATGGATTATCTGGAAAGAACTTTATATCATACAAAAGAGATGACCTGTAATTATTTTGATGAATAGAGCGTTAGTGATTTATTTTGGTTGTTGTACCTATTTGGGAAAAATTGTTGTACTTATCTGAGGAAGGTGGAGAATTATTATTCCTCTTTTATTGTCATAGAATTTGGATGCCCTATTCCTTCTATTCCGTTGAATTTAGTTAGTTCTACAGATGAGTAGCACGCCGTTCGCTCTCCCAGGGCGGTCGAAGTGTTGCAAAAATGTGGGCATCTTGGTTAACTACAGTTAAAATGGTCCGAATCGGAGGGACGTGGAAATAGACGTGTGAAATATATGTTTGTTGGAATAGTATGACGAAGTGGAAGTGATAGAGTGGATTAAACGTCACATGAAGGGCGATAATCCATACATAAGTGTGCAATTAGAATAGCACGCCCTAACTTGATTGGAAGGTTGTGGAAGCCGTTCAAGAATTGGTATTCCTTGAATAGAGTAGAATTCAATGATTATGAAGAACACCCGGAGCGGAGTTATTATTAGTCAAGTATGAGAGCGACTTGCGCGTACAAAGGGTAAGAATGTTAGTATGGTATAAGGATCCATAGGTGCGCTTCGTGGAGAGAAGAGCACGGGTCGGAACTTTCGGCATACTCCAAGGAGGAAGGGGAGTATTACGTGTCACTTAATATGAGATATTTCAAGGGAAGAATCGATGTTTAGCGAGACGTAGTGAGTAGTCTCTACATGCACCACCCGTAAGTAAGGTTTGGTTGAAAGCGGAGAATCAACCAAAGAATTTTGTGTTTATCGACAATTCCTGAAATTGGAAGAGGTCGGAAAAGTTGGTACAGTCCTTGGATGGGTTACCATCCTCAAAACAAGATCAAGGGTTTATCCCGAACTTGTGAATTAAGTCGCCAAGAAGGAAGTGATTGATATTCCTTTGGGCTGGCTTACAATATTAACTAGTATGCCCCAGACTTCCTTCGAAAGGAAGGATCGCACCAGTGCATGGTCCGGCGCAGTACAAATTTCTGAATCAGGATGAGATTTGTGAATCCCACCTTCAACTGGGATTTCAGGAACCAGCGGAGTTAGGACTTCATTTCGAGTAGGATGTATCACCCTTAGCCAGGGAATAAGCGCATGGTGATTAAAGATTAGGGGAGCCATGTGAAGGAGATTTTGGAATCTTGGTACTATGATTTCAAGCATGCTCGGTAGGAACACTCGTACCTGTTTGTCGCGTACAAGGTACTTGAACAAAATTTTTGGATCGGTCAAGAGAACTTCCGATAAATGTGGTAGAATTCCACGACTGTATTAGGCGAGCTAGAGTGATCAAATGTTCGTAATATTTTTCTCAGAATGGGAGTTTCGTATATGAATGATCCGAGTATTTGTCTATAGTAGGGTGCGGCCTCTTAATGTTAGTGAGATAATGAAATGTATAACGTATAAGCGTGACTTATGCGAATGTTGTCGGTTGGGAGCACAAAGTGAAGTATCTCTAATGGGAATGTAAAACAATGTTGCTGTGAAGAAAGGGCTATAGTAATTGAACGCCGTAATGTGGAGTCAGTCTGTGTACGGAAAAGGATATCCAGAATTGTGCTATCGGATAGGCCTTATTTTTCCGAATTTCGGGACGAAATTCAGTTATTAGGGGGGAAGTATGTAATACCCCGTATTTTTATAGCTTTTAAATTATGGGATTTATTAAATTTAATTGAGATAAATTAATTTTATTTTAATCCGGAATGTTGCTTTGAGTATTTACTAGCGTGACGAAAGTTAGTAATTATTGGAAATTTGTTAATTGTTGCATATTACTGGATGAGTATAGTAATATATGAGATTTATTTTTATAATGTTGTCATGAGTGAATTAAATGACGATTTCGGAAATTTAAGTCGGAACGTGCTCGTGTCACGTCGGGACTAATTTGGTTAAATAAAAAGTGAATATTTTATAAGTTGTCCGTATGGTCGTTTTGAGTGCGCCAACGCGTCCGATAGGGTCGAGATAGTCAGAAAAGTGCTCCCGGGGGTTTAGTTTGGGTCTCGGGGCATTTTTAGGCCTAATTAGTACCCCGGGAGGGCATTTTAGTCATTTTACATAATTGGGTAATTAAACCCACGAATTTCAGCAACCTATATCAGCCATTAGGTTAGCCTTTTAGGGTTAGAAAATTCAGAAATCAAGTGACGGCCATTGGAGAAGAGAGGAGAGAGCTCCAAGGCAATTCAAGGCCAAAAAGCTACCGGATTTCACCGCCACCACCACCACCGCGTAGATCGCGAGACAAGGAATGCAACCATACCAAAATCATCCGTGAATCTGCGTACTAAAAATCCCAGGCAAGTATTTTACTTGCGTATTTTCGTTAATGCAATCTTCATATTAGTCTAGGATTGTTTAGAGATGAAAACTATGGAAGAAAACTCAATTTGTGTTAGGATAATGCATGTAGTTGTGATTCTATGGAAATTCTGGAACCCTTGCCATGTAGAGGAATATAAATCACGAAATTTTGATGATACATTAGAAGGAATTTCTGGTAAAAACAGATTAGAACCTTGATTAAGGAAAACTCTAGGGTTCTTGATGATTAGATGGGATTTTGAGTTAATTATCCATGTTTAATGATAGTTATACACATGCCTTACATTATAAACACCTGGTATAATGTTATAATGATGATAGTAGGATTTTGGGACGATTGGAATGGAAAAACATAGTTTTGGATGAAGAAGTTTAGTGAAACCCGTAACTGCATTCTGCAGAATTTTGCCCAGACCTGCTTGATCGATCGATCGAGCCTAGAGCTTCGATCGATCGAAGGTTTGATCGATCGAGCCCCAAGCTTCGATCGATCGACCCCTCCTGGCAGACTCCTAATTCCCTCTTTAAACGCGTTAAATTCTAATTGTCGTGATATAATTCTTGGGCATTCTTGATAAATTGATTTGGGAGACATTGAGGACCAGTAGGGTATATGAATAAATGTTGGAACCTTTAATCTTTAACGAGAATGGTATTTATGGGATAATTACTTTAGGTTGGTAGATTTATGAATTTAAAGGGTGAGGTGCGTAAGAGAGTTACGTTGGAACCTAATAAAGACACTTACTGAAATTCAGATTTGTGAGGATATAGCCCACGAGTGTTAGGTAATAAGTGAGAAAACCCATCGAATTAAGGTTAGGAATGAAACCTTATACGTAATTCTATAAATGTGAAATTAAGGATATACGGTATAATTATGGGTGACGAGAAGAACCTATTTCAATATGATAAAGTGGTATATTTATATGATTGTGTATACATATATTATATGCATGTGAAAAACATACCGCGCTACTTGCTATCCTTGAGGTTACCGCGCTGGGACAGTCTTATCTCGATGGGACCTTTATGGGGGATATTGACTTGTACCCTAGAAGATAGATATCCTTGGTACAGGCTATCGAATTGATAGTTCAGACGGTCCTAAGAGACGTGAGTATGTGCCATCCTCTTTGAGACTTGGAATCTATGCTTCGCCTCGATATTGTTGTGTATGTGTTAATACAGTTCGAGAGTGATTCCGAACTTGTATTCCCCTTGACATGAGTGGTATGGGGTTTGGATAGTAGAAGTATGCACGCACCATAGTTTTATGAGGGGTGCTGTTATATTATATATATTATACGAGTAGTTAATATATATATGAGATTTTGAAATTTGAAACTGCCTACTGTGATTTGATAAGTAGGACATGGTTGATGACTCTTATAGTAAATTCTTGTTTGTGAAAAATAATATGTCACCGAGGAACTTTATATATTAAGAAAAGATAAAACGAGAGTTGTGCTTCTAATTGGAAGTATTCTTTGTAAACAAAAATATTGTTCGGTTTTGAAATCTTACGAGTAAGTAGATACACTAAATTATTGGGAAGGTTAGTATAATAAAATGCTAAGATAAACCGTTGGGAAGGTTGGTGCGATAGGTGTGCACATTAAAAGAGAGGTGAGTATTTTCTCAAGAGAGTGACGCACTAATATGTCGTTGCATTGGCCTGTATCAATTTAAATACTTGCTAAACGTATTTTAAAATCAAACACACTTTCGGGCTCTGACCCGTTTCCTCTCTCTCTCTCTCTTGTATATATATGTATGTATTACAGGTGCCCAGCCACAGGGGCGTCTTGATTAGGATCTCTTGGAAGGAACGCGCCGCAGCTTAGGTGGGAGTTGCAGGTCTCTGGATTAGACGACTTCATTCATTCGGATCTGCTCTTAGTACTTTCACCAGTTGAGCATGTGTAGCTCTCTCCATTATCCCGTTGTTATTGGGACATTTGTATTTCAGTTGTTTTCAGTATTGTTACTATGGGTTTTATTCAGTTTGTATTGGTGACTTTAGTTTTCTTATGTTGACATTCGATTGACGAATGTATTACATTATTTGGTTTACTGTGATGTGATTCTAAATTGTAGAAATGTTGTTTTTAAATAAATAAATCTTTTTCTTTAATTAAAATTTGGAAAGCATGTATGAAAATGGTTTTGACACTTAGCTTAATTATTTAGGGTGTTAAATTGGAAAATGTATTTCTATCGACAGCGATGATGAGAATGAACCAACTGTTTACCTTGATTTAATTTAATAAAGGAGTGATCGCCCGGTATTTAATTAGGCGGGGTGTCACAGGTGGTATCAGAGCATCAGGTTCTAGTGTCCTTAGGATCGGTACGGCTTATTATGCTTTCAGCGTAACTTTGTTTGTTATAGAGCCCTATGTTTAGGATTGTCGATTCCTTTGGCGAGATTCCGTTCTCCTGCTATAATGTGTATTCATTAGTGAATTTTAATTTCGTTCGGATGTGTACGTGTGACGAGCAATGACGGATGTCAGCAAAAGACCGTTAAGCGTACATCAAGAGGCAGGGCTCAGTTGAGATTAGAAAATATATTCGAGGATGACGACCGTAGTCGAGGTCACCTCCATTATGGCATGAGAAGCCAAGACTTAAAAGGCGACTAAGGTGCAACAATGATTTTCAAATGTTGTTATAATCAAATGAGGTGCGGGGGCAAACTTACCCAACATTTTACAAAAACGTGTAGAGACTATCAACGGGAAATTTTAGAAACACGAAAATTGTATGTGTCTTTACCAAAGGCGGTAAAGTATCCAAAGGCTTAAATGTAAGAATGGAGTGTGGCAAACCGAAAGTGAAAAATTTAGAGAAAAATTTTCTTGGCTTTCGGGACGAAATTATAATGGTTGGAGACAACCACCAATTTTAGAAGTGGAACGCTATGCCTATAGGAGAACCTGAGGTATAGTGTTGACCGTATGTTCCTTCCTTAACTGTTCAGGATGAGAAGCAAACGTGGTTCTGAACTCTTCGAGGGAGGGCATATCAGGGGTCCATTCGTAAATTTGAATCTGAACCGTTAGCCAATTTTGTATCAGAAGATGTAGATACAAGTGGGGGGGGGGGGGGGAAACGACTCCAAGTGGAAGACCAACTCGTAACTATAGTTGATAAACTCGAGGAGGAAATTCTGGTGGACGAACGATCCAGAGGTTGACATTGTCATATTGTGTCAGAATAGATGTTAACGCTTCTTTGTGGAGGAAGTTAAAGGAATCGAAGAATTTAGTCGAGAATGAGACTGAATGCAACGGTAGTGGTATAGCACCACAGAAGGATGTGGATACACATCAGGAAAACCATTTAAATGCTTCAGGCAGTTAAATTCTTACCAATTGATGGTAAATTCAGTAAGTGCTAGTATAGATAATAACATGATCTTTATGGCCTAAGAAGGCTATGGAACAACCGGGATGGTTAATAAAAATCGAGTCTACTAATGTCCAAGGAAAGGAAAATCCTAACCAGGTTAGTAGGACAGGTGATAGGTGAATTATGTGTTGAGGTATTTTGTGCGGAGTGAGATCGCCCACGATAATATGTTCCGAAGTAAGTATAAGGGCAAGAATACGGTGCCTAGTAGAAGGCAAAGAGTAAAGTAATTTTGTTTTGGTTTGGGCAGACGTGTTACGTCCGAAAACCATTTGTGCAGTCAAAACGATTGCCAGGATGGAAGTATAAGTTGTATCCTTAGGATGCGGCGTGTTTATGTGACACGAGCAGTCACCATATTTTGTTTATTGCTAGATTGGCATGTGAGATGAGTTTAATGCATATCATTATAAATGTTACCTTTATGTGAATATTTTCCTTAGTATAACGGGATTTTTTTTTTCTTTGGTGCTATCCGCGGGGGATGAATGAGCATATTACAGTGTTTTAAACTTTATTGAGGTTACTCGTTGTAGTGATGCGATACACGAGTATGATATTATCCTTGTTAAAGCGTTATAGAAATGGGTAGTATGATAGTGGGCATTTATTACGAGGCTATTGGAATAGTTGCATTGGTGCAACATGTTCCATATTTGTTTTGGCGGGCTTAACCGTAAGAGAGTTGGACTCGCACTTATATTATCTATCCTAGAGACTTCGGAGGAGATAGTGGGCTCGAGATATTTGATGCCAATGTATGTATAGACTTTGTTAGTATAATTCCGTATGTATCGGGATTTACCGTTGAGCGAAAAGATTTGACTCAGTATTATGTTTAGCACTCCGGACTTAGTGATAAGAAAAGAGCATTGCTATATTTATCCTTTAGAGAAGTGGGAGTTAATATTTATACCCTATTATTAGGGAAAGGAATTTCGAGAATTCCGAGTGTATGTATTCGAGGTTTTTAAATCCAATTACCATTAACCAATTCGGGACGATAGTGAAATTGGTGAAACGTTCTTTGTTAAGCATAATTACGGAGAACTTGTAACTTTTCTGTCAAGGGATGGAATAAAGGGGTATATACTATGGACGGAGGATCAAACGGATTTCGATAACCGACAATGCTAGGTAGTAGTGTATCAGGGGGTTCCTTGTTTGGTTTTCGCTTTGCGAGACATCCCACGCATGAAACTTAGCGTAAGGATGGAAATAGGGAGACGTTTGGTCACTTTTCCACGAGTTTGGTACCCTGGTCGAAATGGGATCAAGTAATTATGTATGTAAGTTGGAAGTTGAATTTGGTTTTAAGGTTTTTGGACCCGGATCTTGTGGTAGGAAAACATTGAAAGTTATCCCCACAAGTTGAGGGATGGAACTATGATAAGGAGAATTTAAGAATTCTGATTTCTAGGGTGATTGAAGTACCCGAATATCATAACCGCGTACAGAACAGAAGGTAAATAAAGAGTTGGAATGATTTTTAGCATGGATTATCTGGAAAGAACTTTATATCATACAAAAGAGATGACCTGTAATTATTTTGATGAATAGAGCGTTAGTGATTTATTTTGGTTGTTGTACCTATTTGGGAAAAATTGTTGTACTTATCTGAGGAAGGTGGAGAATTATTATTCCTCTTTTATTGTCATAGAATTTGGATGCCCTATTCCTTCTATTCCGTTGAATTTAGTTAGTTCTACAGATGAGTAGCACGCCGTTCGCTCTCCCAGGGCGGTCGAAGTGTTGCAAAAATGTGGGCATCTTGGTTAACTACAGTTAAAATGGTCCGAATCGGAGGGACGTGGAAATAGACGTGTGAAATATATGTTTGTGGGAATAGTATGACGAAGTGGAAGTGATAGAGTGGATTAAACGTCACATGAGGGGCGATAATCCATACATAAGTGTGCAATTAGAATAGCACGCCCTAACTTGATTGGAAGGTTGTGGAAGCCGTTCAAGAATTGGTATTCCTTGAATAGAGTAGAATTCAATGATTATGAAGAACACCCGGAGCGGAGTTATTATTAGTCAAGTATGAGAGCGACTTGCGCGTACAAAGGGTAAGAATGTTAGTATGGTATAAGGATCCATAGGTGCGCTTCGTGGAGAGAAGAGCGCGGGTCGGAACTTTCGGCATACTCCAAGGAGGAAGGGGAGTATTACGTGTCACTTAATATGAGATATTTCAAGGGAAGAATCGATGTTTAGCGAGACGTAGTGAGTAGTCTCTACATGCACCACCCGTAAGTAAGGTTTGGTTGAAAGCGGAGAATCAACCAAAGAATTTTGTGTTTATCGACAATTCCTGAAATTGGAAGAGGTCGGAAAAGTTGGTACAGTCCTTGGATGGGTTACCATCCTCAAAACAAGATCAAGGGTTTATCCCGAACTTGTGAATTAAGTCGCCAAGAAGGAAGTGATTGATATTCCTTTGGGCTGGCTTACAATATTAACTAGTATGCCCCAGACTTCCTTCGAAAGGAAGGATCGCGCCAGTGCATGGTCCGGCGCAGTACAAATTTCTGAATCAGGATGAGATTTGTGAATCCCACCTTCAACTGGGATTTCAGGAACCAGCGGAGTTAGGACTTCATTTCGAGTAGAATGTATCACCCTTAGCCAGGGAATAAGCGCATGGTGATTAAAGATTAGGGGAGCCATGTGAAGGAGATTTTGGAATCTTGGTACTATGATTTCAAGCATGCTCGGTAGGAACACTCGTACCTATTTGTCGCGTACAAGGTACTTGAACAAAATTTTTGGATCGATCAAGAGAACTTCCGATAAATGTGGTAGAATTCCACGACTGTATTGGGCGAGCTAGAGTGATCAAATGTTCGTAATATTTTTCTCAGAATGGGAGTTTCGTATATGAATGATCCGAGTATTTGTCTATAGTAGGGTGCGGCCTCTTAATGTTAGTGAGATAATGAAATGTATAACGTATAAGCGTGACTTATGCGAATGTTGTCGGTTGGGAGCACAAAGTGAAGTATCTCTAATGGGAATGTAAAACAATGTTGCTGTGAAGAAAGGGCTATAGTAATTGAACGCCGTAATGTGGAGTCAGTCTGTGTACGGAAAAGGATATCCAGAATTGTGCTATCGGATAGGCCTTATTTTCCGAATTTCGGGACGAAATTCAGTTATTAGGGGGGAAGTATGTAATACCCCGTATTTTTATAGCTTTTAAATTATGGGATTTATTAAATTTAATTGAGATAAATTAATTTTATTTTAATCCGGAATGTTGCTTTGAGTATTTACTAGCGTGACGAAAGTTAGTAATTATTGGAAATTTGTTAATTGTTGCATATTACTGGATGAGTATAGTAATATATGAGATTTATTTTTATAATGTTGTCATGAGTGAATTAAATGATGATTTCGGAAATTTAAGTCGGAACGTGCTCGTGTCACGTCGGGACTAATTTGGTTAAATAAAAAGTGAATATTTTATAAGTTGTCCGTATGGTCGTTTTGAGTGCGCCAACGCGTCCGATAGGGTCGAGATAGTCAGAAAAGTGTACCCGGGGGTTTAGTTTGGGTCTCGGGGCATTTTTAGGCCTAATTAGTACCCCGGGAGGGCATTTTAGTCATTTTACATAATTGGGTAATTAAACCCACGAATTTCAGCAACCTATATCAGCCATTAGGTTAGCCTTTTAGGGTTAGAACATTCAGAAATCAAGTGACGGCCATTGGAGAAGAGAGGAGAGAGCTCCAAGGCAATTCAAGGCCAAAAAGCTACCGGATTTCACCGCCACCACCACCACCGCGTAGATCGCGAGACAAGGAACGCAACCATACCAAAATCATCTGTGAATCTGCGTACTAAAAATCCCAGGCAAGTATTTGACTTGCGTATTTTCGTTAATGCAATCTTCATATTAGTCTAGGATTGTTTAGAGATGAAAACTATGGAAGAAAACTCAATTTGTGTTAGGATAATGCATGTAGTTGTGATTCTATGGAAATTCTGGAACCCTTGCCATGTAGAGGAATATAAATCACGAAATTTTGATGATACATTAGAAGGAATTTCTGGTAAAAACAGATTAGAACCTTGATTAAGGAAAGCTCTAGGGTTCTTGATGATTAGATGGGATTTTGAGTTAATTATCCATGTTTAATGATAGTTATACACATGCCTTACATTATAAACACCTGGTATAATGTTATAATGATGATAGTAGGATTTTGGGACGATTGGAATGGAAAAACATAGTTTTGGATGAAGAAGTTTAGTGAAACTCGTAACTGCATTCTGCAGAATTTTGCCCAGACCTGCTTGATCGATCGATCGAGCCTAGAGCTTCGATCGATCGAAGGTATGATCGATCGAGCCCCAAGCTTCGATCGATCGACCCCTCCTGGCTGACTCCTAATTCCCTCTTTAAACGCGTTAAATTCTAATTGTCGTGATATAATTCTTGGGCATTCTTGATAAATTGATTTTGGAGACATTGAGGACCAGTAGGGTATATGAATAAATGTTGGAACCTTTAATCTTTAACGAGAATGGTATTTATGGGATAATTACTTTAGGTTGGTAGATTTATGAATTTAAAGGGTGAGGTGCGTAAGAGAGTTACGTTGGAACCTAATAAAGACACTTACTGAAATTCAGATTTGTGAGGATATAGCCCACGAGTGTTAGGTAATAAGTGAGAAAACCCTTCGAATTAAGGTTAGGAATGAAACCTTATACGTAATTCTATAAATGTGAAATTAAGGATATACGGTATAATTATGGGTGACGAGAAGAACCTATTTCAATATGATAAAGTGGTATATTTATATGATTGTGTATACATATATTATATGCATGTGAAAAACATACCGCGCTACTTGCTATCCTTGAGGTTACCGCGCTGGGACAGTCTTATCTCGATGGGACCTTTATGGGGGATATTGACTTGTACCCTAGAAGATAGATATCCTTGGTACAGGTTATCGAATTGATAGTTCAGACGGTCCTAAGAGACGTGAGTATGTGCCATCCTCTTTGAGACTTGGAATCTATGCTTCGCCTCGATATTGTTGTGTATGTGTTAATACAGTCCGAGAGTGATTCCGAACTTGTATTCCCCTTGATATGAGTGGTATGGGGTTTGGATAGTAGAAGTATGCATGCACCATAGTTTTATGAGGGGTGCTGTTATATTATATATACTATACGAGTAGTTAATATATATATGAGATTTTGAAATTTGAAACTGCCTACTGTGATTTGATAAGTAGGACATGGTTGATGACTCTTATAGTAAATTCTTGTTTGTGAAAAACAATATGTCACCGAGGAACTTTATATATTAAGAAAAGATAAAACGAGAGTTGTGCTTCTAATTGGAAGTATTCTTTGTAAACAAAAATATTGTTCGGTTTTGAAATCTTACGAGTAAGTAGATACGCTAAATTATTGGGAAGGTTAGTATAATAAAATGCTAAGATAAACCGTTGGGAAGGTTAGTGCGATAGTTGTGCACATTAGAAGAGAGGTGAGTATTTTCTCAAGAGAGTGACGCACTAATATGTCGTTGCATTGGCCTGTATCAATTTAAATACTTGCTAAACGTATTTTAAAATCAAACACACTTTCGGGCTCTGACCCGTTTCCTCTCTCTCTCTCTCTCTCTCTCTTGTATATATATGTATGTATTACAGGTGCCCAGCCACAGGGGCGTCTTGATTAGGATCTCTTGGAAGGAACGCGCCGCAGCTTAGGTGGGAGTTGCAGGTCTCTGGATTAGACGACTTCATTCATTCGGATCTGCTATTAGTACTTTCACCAGTTGAGCATGTGTAGCTCTCTCCATTATCCCGTTGTTATTGGGACATTTGTATTTCAGTTGTTTTCAGTATTGTTACTATGGGTTTTATTCAGTTTGTATTGGTTTTTTTAATTTTTCTTATGTTGACATTCGATTGACGAATGTATTACATTATTTGGTTTACTGTGATGTGATTCTAAATTGTAGAAATGTTGTTTTTAAATAAATAAATCTTTTTCTTTAATTAAAATTTGGAAAGCATGTATGAAAACGGTTTTGACACTTAGCTTAATTATTTAGGGTGTTAAATTGGAAAATGTATTTCTATCGACAGCGATGCTGAGAATGAACCAACTGTTTACCTTGATTTAATTTAATAAAGGAGTGATCGCCCGGTATTTAATTAGGCGGGGTGTCACAGGTGGTATCAGAGCATCAGGTTCTAGTGTCCTTAGGATCTGTACGGCTTATTATGCTTTCAGCGTTACTTTGTTTGTTATAGAGCCCTATGTTTAGGATTGTCGATTCCTTTGGCGAGATTCCGTTCTCCTGCTATAATGTGTATGCATTAGTGAATTTTAATTTCGTTCGGATGTGTGCGTGTGCCGAGCAATGACGGATGTCAGAAAAAGACCGTTAAGCGTACATCAAGAGGCAGGGCTCAGTTGAGATTAGAAAATATATTCGAGGATGACGACCGTAGTCGAGGTCACCTCCATTATGGCATGAGAAGCCAAGACTTAAAAGGCGACTTAGGTGCAACAATGATTTTCAAATGCTGTTATAATCAAATGAGGTGCGGGGGCAAACTTACCCAACGTTTTACTAAAACGTGTAGAGACTGTCAACGGGAAATTTTAGAAACACGAAAATTGTATGTGTCTTTACCAAAGGCGGTAAAGTATCCAAAGGCTTAAATGTAAGAACGGAGTGTGGCAAACCGAAAGTGAAATATTTAGAGAAAAATTTTCTTGGCTTTCGGGACGAAATTATAATGGTTGGAGACAACCACCAATTTTAGAAGTGGAACGCTATGCCTATAGGAGAACCTGAGGTACAGTGTTGACCGTATGTTCCTTCCTTAACTGTTCAGGATGAGAAGCAAACGTGGTTCTGAACTCTTCGAGGGAGGGCATATCAGGGGTCCATTCGTAAATTTGAATCTTAACCGTTAGCCAATTTTGTATCAGAAGATGTAGATACAAGTGGGGGGGGGGGGGGGAAACGACTCCAAGTGGAAGACCAACTCGTAACTATAGTTGATAAACTCGAGGAGGAAATTCTAGTGGACGAACGATCCAGAGGTTGACATTGTCATATTGTGTCAGAATAGATGTTAACGCTTCTTTGTGGAGGAAGTTAAAGGAATCGAAGAATTTAGTCGAGAATGAGACTGAATGCAACGGTAGTGGTATAGCACCACAGAAGGATGTGGATACACATCAGGAAAACCATTTAAATGCTTCAGGCAGTTAAATTCTTACCAATTGATGGTAAATTCAGTAAGTGCTAGTATAGATAATAACATGATCTTTATGGCCTAAGAAGGCTATGGAACAACCGGGATGGTTAACAAAAATCGAGTCTACTAATGTCCAAGGAAAGGAAAATCCTAACCAGGTTAGTAGGACAGGTGATAGGTGAATTATGTGTTGAGGTATTTTGTGCGGAGTGAGATCGCCCACGATAATATGTTACGAAGTAAGTATAAGGGCAAGAATACGGTGCCTAGTAGAAGGCAAAGAGTAAAGTAATTTTGTTTTGGTTTGGGCAGACGTGTTACGTCCGAAAACCATTTGTGCAGTCAAAACGATTGCCAGGATGGAAGTATAAGTTGTATCCTTAGGATGCGGCGTGTTTATGTGACACGAGCGAGTCACCATATTTTGTTTATTGCTAGATTGGCATGTGAGATGAGTTTAATGCATATCATTATAAATGTTACCTTTATGTGAATATTTTCCTTAGTATAACGGGATTTTTTTTTTCTTTGGTGCTATCCGCGGGGGATGAATGAGCATATTACAGTGTTTTAAACTTTATTGAGGTTACTTGTTGTAGTGATGCGATACACGAGTATGATATTATCCTTGTTAAAGCGTTATAGAAATGGGTAGTATGATAGTGGGCATTTATTACGAGGCTATTGGAATAGTTGCATTGGTGCAACATGTTCCATATTTATTTTGGCGGGCTTAACCGTAAGAGAGTTGGACTCGCACTTATATTATCTATCCTAGAGACTTCGGAGGAGAAAGTGGGCTCGAGATATTCGATGCCAATGTATGTATAGACTTTGTTAGTATAATTCCGTATGTATCGGGATTTACCGTTGAGCGAAAAGATTTGACTCAGTATTATGTTTAGCACTCCGGACTTAGTGATAAGAAAAGAGCATTGCTATATTTATCCTTTAGAGAAGTGGGAGTTAATATTTATACCCTATTATTAGGGAAAGGAATTTCGAGAATTCCGAGTGTATGTATTCGAGGTTTTTAAATCCAATTACCATTAACCAATTCGGGACGATAGTGAAATTGGTGAAACGTTCTTTGTTAAGCATAATTACGGAGAACTTGTAACTTTTTTGTCAAGGGACGGAATAAAGGGGTATATACTATGGACGGAGGATCAAACGGATTTCGATAACCGACAATGCTAGGTAGTAGTGTATCGGGGGGTTCCTTGTTTGGATTTCGCTTTGCGAGACATCCCACGCATGAAACTTAGCGTAAGGATGGAAATAGGGAGACGTTTGGTCACTTTTCCACGAGTTTGGTACCCTGGTCGAAATGGGATCAAGTAATTATGTATGTAAGTTGGAAGTTGAATTTGGTTTTAAGGTTTTTGGAGCCGGATCTTGTGGTAGGAAAACATTGAAAGTTATCCCCACAAGTTGAGGGGTGGGACTATGATAAGGAGAATTTAAGAATTCTGATTTCTAGGGTGATTGAAGTACCCGAATATCATAACCGCGTACAGAACACAAGGTGAATAAAGAGTTGGAATGATTTTTAGCATGGATTATCTGGAAAGAACTTTATATCATACAAAAGAGATGACCTGTAATTATTTTGATGAATAGAGCGTTAGTGATTTATTTTGGTTGTTGTACCTATTTGGGAAAAATTGTTGTACTTATCTGAGGAAGGTGGAGAATTATTATTCCTCTTTTATTGTCATAGAATTTGGATGCCCTATTCCTTCTATTCCGTTGAATTTAGTTAGTTCTACAGATGAGTAGCACGCCGTTCGCTCTCCCAGGGCGGTCGAAGTGTTGCAAAAATGTGGGCATCTTGGTTAACTACAGTTAAAATGGTCCGAATCGGAGGGACGTGGAAATAGACGTGTGAAATATATGTTTGTGGGAATAGTATGACGAAGTGGAAGTGATAGAGTGGATTAAACGTCACATGAGGGGCGATAATCCATACATAAGTGTGCAATTAGAATAGCACGCCCTAACTTGATTGGAAGGTTGTGGAAGCCGTTCAAGAATTGGTATTCCTTGAATAGAGTAGAATTCAATGATTATGAAGAACACCCAGAGCGGAGTTATTATTAGTCAAGTATGAGAGCGACTTGCGCGTACAAAGGGTAAGAATGTTAGTATGGTATAAGGATCCATAAGTGCGCTTCGTGGAGAGAAGAGCGCGGGTCGGAACTTTCGGCATACTCCAAGGAGGAAGGGGAGTATTACGTGTCACTTAATATGAGATATTTCAAGGAAAGAATCGATGTTTAGCGAGACGTAGTGAGTAGTCTCTACATGCACCACCCGTAAGTAAGGTTTGGTTGAAAGCGGAGAATCAACCAAAGAATTTTGTGTTTATCGACAATTCCTGAAATTGGAAGAGGTCGGAAAAGTTGGTACAGTCCTTGGATGGGTTACCATCCTCAAAACAAGATCAAGGGTTTATCCCGAACTTGTGAATTAAGTCGCCAAGAAGGAAGTGATTGATATTCCTTTGGGCCGGCTTACAATATTAACTAGTATGCCCCAGACTTCCTTCGAAAGGAAGGATCGCGCCAGTGCATGGTCCGGCGCAGTACAAATTTCTGAATCAGGATGAGATTTGTGAATCCCACCTTCAACTGGGATTTCAGGAACCAGCGGAGTTAGGACTTCATTTCGAGTAGAATGTATCACGCTTAGCCAGGGAATAAGCGCATGGTGATTAAAGATTAGGGGAGCCATGTGAAGGATATTTTGGAATCTTGGTACTATGATTTCAAGCATGCTCGGTAGGAACACTCGTACCTATTTGTCGCGTACAAGGTACTTGAACAAAATTTTTGGATCGGTCAAGAGAACTTCCGATAAATGTGGTAGAATTCCACGACTGTATTGGGCGAGCTAGAGTGATCAAATGTTCGTAATATTTTTCTCAGAATGGGAGTTTCGTATATGAATGATCCGAGTATTTGTCTATAATAGGGTGCGGCCTCTTAATGTTAGTGAGATAATGAAATGTATAACGTATAAGCGTGACTTATGCGAATGTTGTCGGTTGGGAGCACAAAGTGAAGTATCTCTAATGGGAATGTAAAACAATGTTGCTGTGAAGAAAGGGCTATAGTAATTGAACGCCGTAATGTGGAGTCAGTCTGTGTACGGAAAAGGATATCCAGAATTGTGCTATCGGATAGGCCTTATTTTCCGAATTTCGGGACGAAATTCAGTTATTAGGGGGGAAGTATGTAATACCCCGTATTTTTATAGCTTTTAAATTATGGGATTTATTAAATTTAATTGAGATAAATTAATTTTATTTTAATCCGGAATGTTGCTTTGAGTATTTACTAGCGTGACGAAAGTTAGTAATTATTGGAAATTTGTTAATTGTTGCATATTACTGGATGAGTATAGTAATATATGAGATTTATTTTTATAATGTTGTCATGAGTGAATTAAATGACGATTTCGGAAATTTAAGTCGGAACGTGCTCGTGTCACGTCGGGACTAATTTGGTTAAATAAAAAGTGAATATTTTATAAGTTGTCCGTATGGTCGTTTTGAGTGCGCCAACGCGTCCGATAGGGTCGAGATAGTCAGAAAAGTGTACCCGGGGGTTTAGTTTGGGTCTCGGGGCGTTTTTAGGCCTAATTAGTACCCCGGGAGGGCATTTTAGTCATTTTACATAATTGGGTAATTAAACCCACGAATTTCAGCAACCTATATCAGCCATTAGGTTAGCCTTTTAGGGTTAGAACATTCAGAAATCAAGTGACGGCCATTGGAGAAGAGAGGAGAGAGCTCCAAGGCAATTCAAGGCCAAAAAGCTACCGGATTTCACCGTCACCACCACCACCGCGTAGATCGCGAGACAAGGAACGCAGCCATACCAAAATCATCCGTGAATCTGCGTACCAAAAATCCCAGGCAAGTATTTGACTTGCGTATTTTCGTTAATGCAATCTTCATATTAGTCTAGGATTGTTTAGAGATGAAAACTATGGAAGAAAACTCAATTTGTGTTAGGATAATGCATGTAGTTGTGATTCTATGGAAATTCTGGAACCCTTGCCATGTAGAGGAATATAAATCACGAAATTTTGATGATACATTAGACGGAATTTCTGGTAAAAATAGATTAGAACCTTGATTAAGGAAAACTCTAGGGTTCTTGATGATTAGATGGGATTTTGAGTTAATTATCCATGTTTAATGATAGTTATACACATGCCTTACGTTATAAACACCTGGTATAATGTTATAATGATGATAGTAGGATTTTGGGACGATTGGAATGAAAAAACATAGTTTCGGATGAAGAAGTTTAGTGAAACCCGTACCTGCATTCTGCAGAATTTTGCCCAGACCTGCTTGATCGATCGATCGAGCCTAGAGCTTCGAATCGATCGAAGGTTCGATCGATCGAGCCCCAAGCTTCGATCGATCGACCCCTCCTGGCAGACTCCTAATTCCCTCTTTAAACGCGTTAAATTCTAATTGTCGTGATATAATTCTTGGGCATTCTTGATAAATTGATTTGGGAGACATTGAGGACCAATAGGGTATATGAATAAATCTTGGAACCTTTAATCTTCAACGAGAATGGTATTTAAGGGATAATTACTTTAGGTTGGTAGATTTATGAATTTAAAGGGTGAGGTGCGTAAGAGAGTTACGTTGGAACCTAATAAAGACACTTACTGAAATTCAGATTTGTGAGGATATAGCCCACGAGTGTTAGGTAATAAGTGAGAAAACCCTTCGAATTAAGGTTAGGAATGAAACCTTATACGTAATTCTATAAATGTGAAATTAAGGATATACGGTATAATTATGGGTGACGAGAAGAACCTATTTCAATATGATAAAGTGGTATATTTATATGATTGTGTATACATATATTATATGCATGTGAAAAACATACCGCGCTACTTGCTATCCTTGAGGTTACCGTGCTGGGACAGTCTTATCTCGATGGGACCTTTATGGGGGATATTGACTTGTACCCTAGAAGATATATATCCTTGGTACAGGCTATCGAATTGATAGTTCAGACGGTCCTAAGAGACGCGAGTATGTGCCATCCTCTTAGAGACTTGGAATCTATGCTTCGCCTCGATATTGTTGTGTATGTGTTAATACAGTTCGAGAGTGATTCCGAACTTGTATTCCCCTTGATATGAGTGGTATGGGGTTTGGATAGTAGAAGTATGCACCCACCATAGTTTTATGAGGGGTGCTGTTATATTATATATATTATACGAGTAGTTAATATATATATGAGATTTTGAAATTTGAAACTGCCTACTGTGATTTGATAAGTAGGACATGGTTGATGACTCTTATAGTAAATTCTTGTTTGTGAAAAACAATATGTCACCGAGGAACTTTATATATTAAGAAAAGCTAAAACGAGAGTTGTGCTTCTAATTGGAAGTATTCTTTGTAAACAAAAATATTGTTCGGTTTTGAAATCTTATGAGTAAGTAGATACGCTAAATTATTGGGAAGGTTAGTATAATAAAATGCTAAGATAAACTGTTGGGAAGGTTAGTGCGATAGGTGTGCACATTAGAAGAGAGGTGAGTATTTTTCTCAAGAGAGTGACGCACTAATATGTCGTTGCATTGGCCTGTATCAATTTAAATACTTGCTAAACGTATTTTAAAATCAAACACACTTTCGGGCTCTGACCCGTTTCCTCTCTCTCTCTCTCTCTCTTGTATATATATGTATGTATTACAGGTGCCCAGCCACAGGGGCGTCTTGATTAGGATCTCTTGGAAGGAACGCGCTGCAGCTTAGGTGGGAGTTGCAGGTCTCTGGATTAGACGACTTCATTCATTCGGATCTCCTCTTAGTACTTTCACCAGTTGAGCATGTGTAGCTCTCTCCATTATCCCGTTGTTATTAGGACATTTGTATTTCAGTTGTTTTCAGTATTGTTACTATGGGCTTTATTCAGTTTGTATTGGTGACTTTAATTTTCTTATGTTGACATTCGATTGACGAATGTATTACATTATTTGGTTTACTGTGATGTGATTCTAAATTGTAGAAATGTTGTTTTAAATAAATAAATCTTTTTCTTTAATTAAAATTCGGAAAGCATGTATGAAAATGGTTTTGACACTTTGCTTAATTATTTAGGGTGTTAAATTGGAAAATGTATTTCTATCGACAGTGATGCTGAGAATGAACCAACTGTTTACCTTGATTTAATTTAATAAAGGAGTGATCGCCCGGTATTTAATTAGGCGGGGTGTCACAAAGGCGAGCCATTATACCTGAGGATCAAGGCTCATGCTTTACGGTAAATCTCGAAGGGAATAAGATGTACCACGATATGTGACATCAGTATTGGTGGACGGGGATAAAAAGGGACATAGTAGATTTTGTGTCAAAGTGTACTATGTGTTAGCTGGTGAAGGTGGACCATTAGCGTCCTGCATGTATTTTACAGCCTCTGGAGATCCCAGTGTGGAAATGGGAAAGCATCTCCATGGACTTCATTACTAGGCTACTTACATCGCAGAGGGGGAATGATTCCATTTGGGTGAACGTTGACAAATTGACGAAGGTTGCTCCTTTCTTACCGATCCGGACAGATTGCAACTCCTAGCAGTATTCCAAACTCTTCCTTGCAGAGATTGTTAAGCTGCATGGGGTGCCGCTCAACATCGTGTCAGACAGGGACATGACTTTTGTGTCCCACTTTTGAAGGATCTTTTAACCGACCTTAGGGGAAGAGTTGAAATTGAGAACATCATATTAGCCTCAGACCAATGGGCTGACAAAGAGGGTGAACTTGATGTTGGAGGACAATTTGCAGATGGACATTTTTTATTTTAAGGGGAGATGGGTGCAGTATTTACCTTTAGTGGAGTTTGCTTATAATAACAGCTACCAATTCACGATAGGGATGGAACCATTTGAGGCCCCTTACGGGAGACCTTGCTGTTCACCCTCATGTTGTCTAGAGGTGTGGGATAACAAGTTACTTCTGCCAGACTTCATTCAGGATGCCTCAGAAAAGGTAAAGATGATTAGGGTCAGGATACGAATTGCCCAGGAAAAGAAAAAGACCTAGGTGGATGCAGGTCGGAGACACTTGGACTTTGATGTTGGAGATCAGATGTTGATTAAAGTATCTCCTATGAAGGGGGTGATGAGGTTTGGGAAGAAAGGAAATTTGGCACCTCGATACGTGGGATCGTTCCCTATTCTGGAGAGGATTGGGCCCGTAGCATATTAATTGGGACTACCGGATCACTTATAGTGGATGCACAACGTTTTCCACATATCTTCACTGCGGAGGTTCCTTAGAGATAAGATAGTGTACCAGGACATTGATATTGACGAGATAGAGATCCAAACAGATGCTACTTATGAGGAGAGACTGATAGCCATTCTCGACCGACGTGAGCGTCGACTTCGATCCAAGGTTATTTCTTTAGTTCGGGTGAAGTGGGGACACCATTGGGAGGACGAGTCGACTTGGGATAGGGAGGACGACATGCACACATAGTATCCCGAACTCTTCTATCTAGGTACATACTTTTTTTGATTTCGAGGACGGAATCTCGTTATGGGTGGCTGGGGGGAGGAGAATGTAACACCCTGTAATTTTCTAGAATAAATAATAAAAATAATATTTTTGGAATAAATAAAGATTTGTGGAAATTGGAATTAATAGAGAAATTTATTTTATTAATTCGAATACATATTTGGTTGTTATGTCATAATTATGTATGGTTGAATTTCTATGTGTATGGTTATAACAATTTTAAGTATTTTAGAAAATACATAATTTATGCGTCACACAATTAATATTATCTAATGTTGGGATAAAATAATTCAGAACATATTTCGGGGAGTTTATGGACTCGTATAGGTATTTTAAACCTTTAGAAATGGTCCCAGGTCATGGGTATATAAGTTGGAAAAATTTTGGTCTAGTTTGGGTATGGACTCGTATTGGGTATGGATTCGGGTATATAGATCGAACATATTTTATTAATGCATCACATAAACCTTTAGAAATGGTCCCAGGTCATGGGTATATAACCAAACCCTCATTGGGTAAGGAGGTCTAAAAATTGGATTTTTAACCCAACTCGGTATTTAAGGTTAATGAGTGTTTAAGGAGGGATAAACCACTTCAACAATACTAATCAAAGAGACCTAAACGTAACTGTTACCAAGATAGAAAAGGAGAATAACCAAAAAGGGAGAAAAAGGCAAGGAATCAAAGGGAATTTCTTCCACGATGTTAAATTTTTAATAGATACACCACCTCCTGAATATGGAAGACACTAATGCTTCCATTGAACCCATTTATGTTTCAGTAGTTTTCCTTTAGCTCCCTATATGAATGTCGCAAAATTCCGTTCCAAACGTTGAATAACCGAAACCGGTGGGTCTATTAAGTGACGTTTCCAACTAACCAAAAAGTGTTGTTGATTTATGTCCGCTAAACAGTGGAACTCCCAGGTACTTCATTGGAAGTTTTTTTCCGCAAAACCGATGGTGGTCTTGATTATGTTACTTCGAGCAGTGGTTGTTATTTCTGGGCATGCAAATGATGATTTACTATTGTTAATGAGCTGGCCAACAGTAGTTTCGTAGTTCTTCAGAAATTCCCTTAGGCGGGTAAGGCTCCTTTTGTCACCATTTGTGAAAATGAGACAATCATCATCAAAAGATAATGACGGAATTATTTCGCATCCTTTAAGAGTTGAAAAGATTTTTGACCCTCTGTTGAATAAAAAGTTGAAGTAGTCCTCTTGTCAGAATTTTAGTGACTATGACAAATAGACTCGGTGATAGTGGATCTCCTTGCCGCACTCTGCATTTTGATTTGAAAAATCCACATGATTTCCCATTAACACAAATGGAGTGCCAGCAATTTGAAATTGTACGCCACGCCATGTCAATCCAAATTTCCGAAAATCCAAAAGCACGAAGGACTTTGGAGATACATAGCCAAGAAACCCTGTCATAAGCTTTTGACATATCTAATTTAACTAAAACATTGGATCCTCGAACGTTTTTGTTGAATGTTGTCATAAGTTTCGGTGCCATCAAAATGTTATCCATGATATTACGACCTTTGACGAATCCCGCTTGCGAATTTGAAATTATTTTTGGAAGTAACAGACCAAGCATATTATTAATAATTTTTTAATTATTTTATTACAACAATTACATAAACTAATAGGCCTATAGTCGCTACAAAATTTTGGATTTGCATTTTTTGGGATGAGAACAATGTTGGTCGATGTCCAACTTCTTGGAATCTCCGTTCCTTTAAAGAAAGATAAAATAGCATTATGTAAATCAAGTTTAATAGTTTCGCAACAATGCTGAAAAAACCATCTATTATAACCATCTGGGCCTGCCGCGCTATTTTTATCCATTCCAAAAACTATAGCTTTAATTTCTTCCATCTTCGGCAATCTTGTGAGAGTATCATTTTCTTCTTGAGAAATTATTGAAGGAATGACATTTAAAGGCTTAAAGTCCACGGGTATATTGGACTTATTAGTAAGAATAGCTTCAAAGTGCTTAACCAATTCCTCCTCGACGTTGTTTTGGCCAGTAATATCTTCCCCACTGTCATTTTTAACACTATGAATAAGAAGCTTGGATTTTTTTTCGCCTTAACCATAGTATAAAAGAAACTAGTGTTGAAATCACCCTCAGTTGCCCATTTGACCCTTTCCTTTTGATGCCAATATTCTTCCTCAATGCTCATTTCTTTCTTGAACCAGGCTTTAGGTTTGAAAAACTCCTCCCTATTCATCGAATTAGGATCCACATCATAGGCAATCTCCTTAAAAATTAAAAAATCTTCTGCATTTTTAACTCTTTGATGGATATTCTTATTGGAATTAACATTCCACAATTTAAGAACATATTTTAACCATTTTAGTATGGTTGCAAATATGTATAAAGGTTCCCATCTCAATTATCCATGCTAAGAGTCTGAAACCAGTTTATTAAAATCTGCATGATTAGTCCAAGCATTAATAAAGAGAAATGGTTTAGGAATACCATCTAAATCCGATTTAAGTCGTAGAAGCAGCAAAGAATGGTCTGAATTTGTTCTATGGAGATGCTCTACTGAAGAGTTAAAACCATTATTAAACCATTCAGTGTTACAAAATGTTTGTCCAATCGGGCTAAAATTTGAGAAGTTCCATCCCTATTATTTGACCAGGTAAATTTTGACCCTTTAAAGGTCAGTTCCAACAAACCTGACTGAGAAATACTTCCATTAAATTCCTCTACTGCCAAGTTATTAATACCTCTCCCTCCCACTTTTTCTGATTGAGATCGTACAACATTAAAATCACCCCCCATAATCCATTGGCCTTGAATAGAGTTTGAAAGATTTTCTAACTCAACCCATAAGTTCCTCCTACCAGCCAGTTTGCATTTAGCGTAGACACAAGATATAAAAAATGGATGGGAAAATTCCCATTCTCCACCTTGAATGAAAGAATCTGACTGTGATCGCTTAGAACATTGAATGGCCAATCATACTTCCAAAGAACCCAAATTTTGTTATTGACATTTGACATTCCACCATGAAAATTTATTCGATTACAAAGAGATGCTATATTTCCAGCATCAATTTTAGGCTCCAACAAACAAACAACATATAAATTATTAATTCGAATTAATTTTTTCAGTCTTCGGTTAGCGAAGTTCCCCAGACTATGGTTCTACCATGACGAAGAAATGCATTCTAAAAAAGAAAGAGAGAGGTTTATGCGTGCAGCTGTATATGAAAGTACGCTTACTCTTCTTTCGATTGCTAATGTGTGGTTTTGTACTACTTCCAAAGTCACAGAGGGAGCTGGAGCCGATTTTTTATTTGACGACCCTTATTTTATTCAATCGACGGATGGTGCTAAAGGAGTTGGGAGAAGAGTCCGCCTATAGTTATAGTAGTTAGAAGCCCATTGCTTTAACTACGAAGTCAGCAGGTGAGTCAGTTTAGATCTCTAGGAAGTCAGCCAATTGCTTTGACTTCTGCCACTGCTTCATTGCATCGGATTTTGCCCTTGAATTTCTTTCTATAGCCGCATCAGAGGATGTAATGGAAAAGTATGCCACCTCTCCTTCGGAGGACTCCTCCCCCCTTTTGGACTTATATATTGGTACCACACGAGACTGGACCCGTAGCCTGACCATATGCAACGAAGACTTTGAATCGAATAGTTATTCTAGGATCTTTCTTCTACTGCCAATAGTACGAAAATGAGTCTTAGTAATAGCTTGAACAAAGCTTCGTTCCTTCACTGAAGTCTTTGTCTAAAACTAACTAGAAAAGTAAGCCTGATCTGACTCAATCGTCTTCTGACTTGGTAAGAAGTGCCCCCAAAGCACTCCATTCATCTGGTGATGAAGAATCTCCTATCGCTTCATCTTCCGCTGCCCTTTCATTCTCTTCAGGTGTCTTCCTTCTTCCGTGTGGAGGAATGCTGATAGAACTGTGGATACCTTAGCTTTGGGAGAGACCTCCTTTTTGGTCTTCGTAAAAAGTGAGGAGGCGCCAGCCGCTGGTCTGGACTTTCTTTCAATGGAAAATCATAAAGTCTTTTCAATAAAGCCTTCATAAACTCAATAAAAAGAGCAAGTAAGCTTCATATTCTCCTGCTCGGAGAATGCTAAAATAGCGTATATTGAGACAAGAGCTTATTCTATCAAAAAGTGTATTATCGACATCAATACACTAACTCCTGGAAAGATCCGATCGAAAATAGCCAATTAGAAGAGTGGATTAAAAGTTCCTTATCCTTCATGCTTCCTTATCCCTTGTTGATGTATTGAATCTCCCCCCTTCCTTTCTTCTCTCCAAACCAAAGTCTTTGAAAATGATTGGGGGAGTCACTTCGCTCGCCTTCGGGTTAGTTAAGAGTTATTTCTTCCTCCTTTGCTGCTTTGCTACCTTGTTAATGCTAAGAAGTGAAGTTCTATGGTTATTGTCCAAGGTGGGGATGAGAGACTTAATTCCTTCTATTGCCCAGTGTCTGAGCTGAGAGAATTGAGTGAATCTTATTGTAAGTTCCCCCTAGAATCCCCAGTGGTGAAATACGAGCTGAAAGGCTTCCCTCCTCACTCACAAGAGATGTTTCCATGCTAGATTGCAAAACCGGGGGGTCTTTCAAAAATAAATACTCTGGGAAGGAAACCCATAGTTTGTTTGGGTTCGATAAATCCCTTATTGGATCCAGTTTAAGAGGGGCATAGCATGGGATAACTAATATCAAAATTCCCTCTATTACTTTTTCATAAGAATATATATTACCTATGGCGATAGGCCCATATCTTCCTTATAAGAACTAGATCCGCCAGAAAGAATGGAATCCTTTTAGGCATTCAGTAGAGCTAACTGACGAGAAGAAAAAGAAAAAAAAAAGATAACTAAATGCACTTATGATTGATATGAACCAGTCCCCTTATAGAAGATAAAGTTCGATCCGCTTGAATTGATCTAAGAACTAACCCAATCTCGATGAGAATCAGTACACTTAACTCGATCAATCCATGAAAGTGTGGAACTTCTCCACCCTCTGCTAACAGCTTTCTTCTATTATGATTTTTATTTCTCGACCTGCTCACGACATATTTTTTGACCTAAGTGTGCCTGTGTTCAATTTTAGGTCCTATTCTCAACCTGATAGTCTAGCGACTACATGGCTGGTTGTTACGTGTTTTGTTGGATGCACACGAGGTGTTTGTTTCAATCGCGGTGCTGTTTAGGGCAATGGTGGTCTCGGACCGCTCATGGCACGTTTCAAGCCTAAGTGTACCGGAGTTCAAATTCAGGTCATATTCTCAAACTGGAGGCCTGCGACTACGTGATTAATTGCGACATTTTATGTTGGATGTGCATGAGGTGTTTATACCACTTGTCATCCCGTTTTGGGGATATTGGTGGTCTCGGCCCGCTCGCGACACGTTTTTAAGCGAAAGTGTGCCTATGTTCATATTTGGGTCCTACTGTCAAATCGAGAGTCCCACGACTATGTGGTCAGTTTCTATGTGCTACGTGCTACATTGGATGCACACGAGCTATTCATGCTACTCGTGGTGTTGTTTGGGGTCGTTGGTGGTCTCAGTGCGCTGGCATTTTTTTATAAGCCTAAGTGTACCTGTGTTCAAATTTAGGTCCTATTCTCAAACAGAGAGTCATGCTACTATGTAACCAATTGCTACGTGTTATTTTTGGTATGCATGAGGTGTTCTTACCACTCGCGGTGCTTTTTGGTGGGCGTTAATGGTCTCGGCCCACTCACGGCACATTTTTAAGCCTAATTACGCTTGTGTTCAAATTCGGGTCCTATTGTCGAATCGGGTGTCTTGAAACTATGCGGCCAATTGCTTCATGTTACATTGAATGTTCATGAGGTGGTCGTGTGATTCGCGGTGACGTTTGGGGGCCGTTGGTGGTCTTGGCCCACTCGCGACGTGTTTTTAACCCTAAGTGTGCGTACGTTCAAATTCAGGTCCTATTCTCAACCTGATAGTCTAGAGACTACGTTGTTGGTTGTTACATGTTATATTGGATGTGCACAAGGTGTTTGTGCCACTCGCGGTGCCGTTTGGGGTCATTGGTTGTCTGGGCCGCTCGCGACACATTTTCAAGCCTAAGTGTACCTGTGTTCAAATTATGGTCCTATTCTCAAACTGGAGGCCTGTGACTATGCGGTTGGTTGGTACGTGTTATGTTGTATGTGCAAGAGGTGTTTGTGCCACTCACGGTGCCATTTGGGGGCAATTCGTGGTCTCAGATCGCTCGCAACACGTTTTCAAGCCTAAGTGTGCCTGTGTTTAATTTCGGTCCTATTCTCAAATATCGAGTCCTTCAACTATGCAAGCGGTTGCTACATGTTACGTTGGAGGCGCAAAAGGTGTTTGTGCCACTCATAGTACCGTTTGGGCCCCGTTGGTGATGTCGGGATCACTGCACTATTTTAAGCCTAACTATGCATGTGATTAAATTTGGGGCTTATTCTATAAGAAGGTCTCCCGTGACTATGAGGATAGCTGCTACGTATTATGTTGGATGCGTTCAAGGTGTTCATGCCATTTGCAGTGCCGTTTGGAGGCTATTTGTGGTCTCGACTCGCTTGTAGAACGTTTTCAAGCCTAAGTGTGCTTGTGTTCAAATTTGTGTCTTATTCTCAAACCGAGAGTTTTATAACTACGTCTTCAGTTGCTATGTGTTACGTTGGATGCACATGAGGTGTTCTGCTATTCGTGCTGCCATTTGGGAGTCGTCGGTTGTCTCTGTCCACTCGCGGCACCTTTTCAAGCCTAAGTGTACTTGTGTTCAAATTTGGGTCATATTCTCAAACTTTGAGTCCCGAAACTATGCGACCAGTTACTACATATTATGTTGGATGCACACGAGGTGTTTGTGGCACTTGTGATGCCATTTAGGGGTCTTAGTGATCTCGGCCCGCTCGTGGCACATCTTCCAACCAAAGTGTGCATGTGTTCAAATTTGGGTCCTATTCTCGAACCGATAGTCCCGCAACCACATGACCGGTATTTACGAATTACGTTGGAAGGGCAAGCGGTGTTCGCACCACTTGAAGTGCCGTTTGGGGTTAGTTCATGGTCTCGAACCGTTCGCGGCACATTTTAAAGCCTAAGTGTGTATGTGTTCAAATTTGGATCCTATTCTCAAAACGGTAGTATCGCGACTACATTGTCGGTTTCTACATGTTGCGTTGGACGCGTACAAGGTGTTCATGCCACTAGCGGTTCCGTTTGGAGCTTGTTGGTGGTCTCGACCTACTTGCGGCACATTTTCAAACCTAAGTGTGCATGTGTTCAAATTTAAGTCCTTTTCTCAAATTGATAGCCCCGTGACTATGCGACCGACTTCTTGTTTTCAAGCCTTAGTGTGCCTCTGTTCAAATTTGGGTCATATTCTCAAACTGAAAGTCACACGACTATGCAGTTGGATGCTACATGTTACGTTGGATGTGGATGAGGTATTTGTGCCACTCATGGTGCCATTTAGGGGTCATCAGTAGTCTTAACCCGCTCTTAGTACGTTTTTAAGCATAGGTGAGCCTTTATTCAAATTCACGTCTTACTCTCAAATTGAGAGTACTATGACTACGCAGTCGATTACTACATGCTACATTGGACTTTCAGGAGGTGTTTGTGCTATTGGCGGTGTTATTTAGGGTCGTTGGTGATCTCGGCCCACTAGTGGCATGTTTTTAAGCCTAAATGTGCCTGTGTTCAAATTCGGGTCCTATTCTCAAACCAAGTGTCCCTTGACTATGCGGACAGTTGCTATGTATTACGCTAGATGCGTACCAGGTGTTTGTGACACTCATGATGCCGTTTGGAGGCCGTTTGTGGTCTCGTCCCACTCGCAGCACGTTTTTAAATCTAAGTGTGCGTGTGTTAATATTTGGGTCCTGTTAGCAACCCGATAGTCCCGCGACTACGCAATCGTCTGCTAAGTATTACATTGGATATACATGACTATATGGGAAATTTTTACGTGTTATGTTGGAGGCGCACGAGGTGTTCATGACTCTCACGGTGCCATTTGGGGCCTGTTGGTGGTGTCGGCCGCGCGCCGAACATTTTTAAGCCTAAATGTGTTTGTGTTGAAATTCGTGTCCTATTCTCAAACCGACAGTCTTACGACTACGCGAATGGATTATATGTATTATGTTAGAAATGTACGAGGTGTTTTCACCACTCTCAGTGCCTTTTGGTGGCGGTTCTTGATCTCAGACTGCTCGCAGCATGTTTTCAATCCTAAGTGTCCCTATATCAACTTTGGGTCCTATCTAAAATCGGGAGTCCCGCGACTACACATATGATTTCTACATGCTACATTGGACACGCACGAGGTGTTCATGCCACTCGCAGTGCCATTTGGAGGTTGTTTGTGGTCTGGGCACGCTTGCGGAACCTTTTCACGCCTAAGTAGGCATGTGTTCAAATTCGCGTCTACGAGTTCATTTGCTACGTGTTACTATGGATGTACATGAGGTGTTTGTGCCACTTGCGGTGCCGTTTGGGGGCTATTCGTTGACTTTACCCACTCATGGCATGTTTATAAGCCTAAGTGTGACTATGTTCAAATTTGGGTCATATTCTCAAACTATGAGTCCCGCGACTATGTGATCGATTGCTAGGTATTACGTTGGATGCACACGAGGTGTTATTTCCACTTGCAATGCCGTTTACGGGTCGTTGGTGGTCTCGTTCCGCTCGCGGCACATCTTCCAACCTAAGTGTGAGTGTGTTCAAATTCGGGTCTTATTCTCAAAACTAACAGTCCCGTAAACATGCAACCAACATCTACGTGTTACGTTGGAAGCGTACGAGGTGTTCGCTCCACTTGTAGTGCTATTTGGGGGTGGTCTCGGATCCCTCACGACACGTTTTCAATCCTAAGTGTGCTTGTGGTCAAATTCGGCTCCTATTCTCAAAATGGGAGTCCCCCAACTACGTTATTGGTTACAACGTATTACGTTGGATGCGTACGAGGTGTTTGTGCCACTAGCGGTGTCATTTGGGGGTTGGTGGTGGTCTCGGCCCGCTTGCGGCACAATTTGAAACCTAAGTGTGCATGTGTTCAAATTTGAGTCCTATTATCAAACCGATAGTCCCGCGACTATTCGGTCGGCTCCTACGTGTTACATTGGACACCTATAAAGTGTTTGTGCCACTCAGGGGGCATTTGGGGAATGTTAGTAGCATCGGCCCGCTCGCGGTACGTTTTCAATCCTAGGTGTGCCTCTATTCAAATTCGAGTCCGATTCTGAAATCGAGAGTCCTATAACTACGTAATTGGTTCCTAGGTGTTATGTTGGATGCGCACGAGGTGTTTGTGCCACTCACGATGAAATTTGGGGGTCGTTGGTAGTGTCCACCCATTTGTGGCATGTGTTTCAAGCATAGGTATGCGTGTATTCAAATTCGGTTCCTAATCTCAAACTGAGAGTACTGCGACTATGCAAATGGTTGCTACGTGCTACATTGGACGTGCAAGAGCTGTTTTTACTATTGGTGATGTTGTTTGGGGCGGTTGGTGGTCTCGGTCCGCACGCGACACATTTTCAAGCCTAACTGTGTCTTTGTTCAAATTCGGGTCCTATTCTTAAACCGGGTGTCCCTGACTATATGGCCAGTTGCTATATGTTATGATGGATGCACGCGAGGTGTTAAGGCCACTCACGATGCCGTTTGGGGGCCGTTAGTGGTCTCGTCCTACTCGCAGCACATTTTTAAATCTCAGTGTGCATGTTTTAAAATTTGGGTCCCATTCGCAACCCGATAGTACCGTAACTATGCAGATGTCTGATATGTGTTATGTTGGATGCACACAAGGTGTTTTTGCCACTCACAGTGCCATTTGGGGCTGTTGGTGGTTTGGGCCCGCTCACGGAACGTTTTCAAGCCTAAGTGTGTATGTATTCAAATTCGGGTTTTGTTCTCAAACTAGGAGTCTCACAACTTTGTGTCCAATTGCTATATGTTACGTTGTATGTGAAGAGGTGTTAGTTCCACTCGCGGTGCCATTTGAGGGTCGTTGGTGATTTGCTCGCGGTATATTTTCAAGCCTAAGAGTTCATGTGTTCAAATTCGGATCCTATTCTCAAGCTGGGAGTCCCGCGACTACATAGGCAGTTATTATGTGTTATGTTAGATGCACATGAGGTGTTCGTGCCACTCGAAGTGCCGTTTAGAGGCCGTTGGTGGTCTCGGACCGCTCGCGAGACGTTTTTAAACCAAAGTGTGTCTGTGTTTAAATTCAAGCCCTATTATTAACCTGACAGTCTTGCGCCTATGCGGTCTACTGCTACATGTTAACTTGGATGTGCACGTGGTGTTTGTGCTGCTCGTGGTGCCGTTTAGGGGTCATTGGTGGTCTGGTCTTGCCCGCGGCATGTCTTCTAGCCTAAGTGTGCTTACGTTAAAATCCAGGTCCTATTATTAAACTAGGAGTCTCACGACTTCACGACTAGTTTTCATGTGTTATGTTTGATAAGAACAAGGTGTTCTTGCTACTAACGATACTGTTTGGGGGCCGTTGGTGGTCTGAGCCTTGTAAGGACACAAATTTCCAAATGAGTCAATGTATAGTGTTGGCTCAATTCCGGACAAAAACATTTATTCATAGGATAGTATGTAATTGTAATACTCTCAAGCCTATGAAGTGTTTGTTGAAGATGTAGCGGCAAAGAGTATAAAGCCCCATCAAATATGCCGGTTTGCGTGCCTCATTTCTACGTCATCAACCATAGTTCCATGCTCCAAAGGTATGAAAGCAATTATATATATATAGGAGCTTGGAACTTGTTTATTGGGTGTTAGGTTTAATAAAAACTGTGTTATATTTTCAGAAAGAATTAATTAAAACATTAAATATAAGTTTATAAAGTATTCTGGGCCAAAATCGAATTTTCCAAAATTTCTGGAAGTTCGTTCGATAGGTCGTTCGAACGAGTTTTTCGTTCGAACCAGATGTCGTTCGAACAAGTTTGCCAACGAGGTTCCAGTACTGGCCTTTGAAATGTCGTTCGAAATGTCGTTCGAACGAGATTTTTCGTTCTAACGAGATTTCCAACGAGCTTCTAACGAGTCCATACTGGAGCGTCGTTAGAAGACTCGTTCGAACGAGATTTCGTTCGAACGAAATGTCGTTCGAACGAGATGCCAGGCGGGAACAGTTTTTGGCAGTTTTTCACCCACTTTCCCACTAAGTTTTTAACCAACTTTTTCAGACTTTATCATTAGCGGGAATAACATTTTCCAAACCAACTTTTCCATTCCATCTTCATCTCTTAGAGAGAGTTTGAGAGCAAAAATGTTTAAGGAAAATGTTCATGTTTTGAGTGCTAATTGTCAATAAGAAATACACTTACCACTCTAGTTTGTACACCCAAATTGTTTATCCAAGTTCACCTATATACATATAAATTGTTTGGAGTTTGGCACCGATTTTCTCTACCGAATTGAAGAAGAGAGGTTTCGGGTTTTACTTCTACCTCCCACAAAGAAAGAAGAAGTGTTCTTATGTTGTTTTACCCGCTTGGAGAAAGGCTCCATGTTCGAGTGACGGTGACCATATAAAGTCCTATCGGTGGATTCCGAGACCGCGGTGGTGTTCCAAGGTTATTCGCTAGGAAGAGGTGTTTACAAGAAGAAGCGTCGAGGCTTGAGAGGTATCGAGTCGTGCGTTGTAAGTCTATCTGTCTTGTACTTGTAATTCCGTATCTAGTGAATTTGTGGCTAGGGCCGTCCGAGGTTTTTTCCCGTCTTGGGTTTTTCCTCGTACATCGCGGCGTAGTGTGATTGATTTATTTTATCTTGCATAAATTATTTAGAACGCATGCTTAGGATAATTCAAGATAAAATTTGGTTTAAATTATCACACTCAATTTAATTTGGATTTAAATTAAATATTGGCTAAAGTTAGTTAATTCAAGTCATTTGCTAAAATTAGTTTGGCCTAACTTTGGAATATTGATAATTATGACTTAGGAAAATTCTAGGGCTTGCAATGAATTAACATTGGTTTATGTGAAATTAATATTTGGGTGTGTTGCTTTAATTCTCACTTGTGTTTAACTTTAATAATTTAATTTAAAATAGAAAATTATTTAAAACGCATGCTAGTCATGTAAGTGATAGTGAGAACTCATCGATTGATGAAACTTTAACACATGACACTTCCAAGGTCATTATTTATGATTCTCTTGTTTTTGATGATAGTGAGAGTGGAGAAGAAAGAGAGAGTGAAAATGAAGAAGAGGTTAATGTGAGTGAACTTTAAAATGCTTTTCAAGAACTTTGTAAAGAATCTATTAAATTGAAAAGAGCTAATTTGATGTTAGAAGCTAGTTTAAGAGAGAGTGTCAAGGTCGTTGATGAACATGCTTTAACAGAAGACCATAGGACTCGTGAGAGGACTCTTCAAGAGAAGCTTGAATATGTAGAAGGCGAAAGAGATAGCCTTAGGGGTTTAATGGAATCCTTGAAAAAGGAGCTTCTTGCTTTTGAAGAGCGAAATGTTTTATTAGAGTCTAATATTTTGGAATTGCAAGATAAATTAAAAGACTCTAGCAATGTCAAATTTGATTTGGAGTGTCGTTCGAAAAAGCTCGATAAAATCTTAGGATCGGTCCAAATTAAAAATGACACTTGTGGTTTAGGCTTCAATACTTGTAATGAATTTACTCATAATGCCAAAACCAACGTTTTAGGAGAATCTACTAGGAATACATTTAAAGATCACTCCTTAAGTAAATCTTTTTGACATATTTTTACTTGTACCCATTGTGGTCGAAAAGGTCATCTTAGAAAATTTTGTTTTGATCTTAAACGAATTCCTAGAAAATCCCATAGTAAAGTAACCACGGTAGTTAAATTTCCTACACCCCAAGATAGTCATTCTTCATTAATTTGGGTTAGGAAATCCGACTTGGTTGCCTTACAAAATAGGGTTTTTGATTCTCATTTACTTTCACATGCTTCCTCCCTTGCTAAATCTAAAGGATGAATGTGTTAGTCTTTTGCATACTTTAGCTTTTGTACTTCATGTTATATTCACATGCTAAATGTATGCTTGTTTAATCATTTTCTAGTCTATGCTCCATGCTTATCACATGCTAGAATTATGATTTTTGGTTTATCTTTTGTATTATATTTCCTTCATTTTGTTTGTATTAAATGAAAAATACAAAAAGATTTTTGTTTATCATTTGGATTTTATCTCTTGGTAATTTAAGCTTATTGAAAAATTCAAATGATTTTTGTTTATCCTTTTGAGTATATATATTTATTTTTGGTGAAAAATGTTAAAAACTCAAAAAGATTTTTATGTATGTATTTTAGTTTGACACACTTTAAGTGGCATAGACTTGTGTTTTAATTCCATCTTTTACGCTCCCACGTGGCTAGAACTTTTAGTTTAGATTATCAATCCTTATTATGTTCTTTACCATATTTTATGGAGTAGTTGGATTTTGTATTGATTAAGTGGATTCTATTTTTATATGCCTCTATTCACACATGCACGAGCTCTTTTGAAATTTTAACTTCATATGTATATTTGAGCTATGTGAGGTGTTCTCCTACCAATCTTGTCATCTAAATATTTGTGACTTAGGAGGACTAGTGCATGTCAAAATCCGTTGCATGTGAGATTTGTGTGAAAACCGAAAACATGATAAATATAAATGTGCACGGGGAAGGGCTCCGAAAGGACTAAGTGATCCTTTACGATAGTAAGCCACCGTTTTGGAATGGACCTAAAAGAAATACGTGGTCCAAAGGCCTAAAAACAGAAAATATGGCATTAAAAAGAAAAATAATTGCCAAGGCCTATGTTTGATTGATATATTCATTCAAATTTAATATAAATGCATATTGAGAGAGATTGGATGGTATATCAACGGTTTGCACAATGTTCGTTTATCCTAGTTGCGTATTACATGTCATGACTCTATTGGTTTGTAGAATCATCAATATGCTAGGCTTGTATACATTGTGTATGTTTGTTCATTGAGTTCACTCTATATTGTCACATGAGGTTATTTTTAAATGTGATGAAGTTTAAAATTAAATGAGAACTCCGTGAACGTTTCTTAAGTGTTTGGGTCTAAATTTAATTGTTGCTAGTTCATACCCCTACACTTCCGTTTCCATATGACACATTTTTGCCATACGAGTGTGCAAACTTATTGTATTTTGTGTCATGTGTGTGTTTATATCTATATATATGTGTGTGTGCATTCTTGATATATTTGTAGTACATATATATATGATATTTTGTTTTTGCCTTTGCCTTGCTCTTGTTGCCCATATGCTTTCATGTCTTATCACTTTAGGGGGAGACGTCTTTCTAAGTAGGTCATGCGTTTGATAAAGGGGAGAATTAATTTAGGGGGAGTAATTAATTAAAATTGCATTTAATACTTTGATATTCCCTATGCATTTGATGAGTTTGCTTAAGTGTGCAGGAGTTCTTCTAAAGCGGCATTGTTTAATGGCAAAGCGTTTGATCCTTGTGTTGAGTCAAGTTTGGGTGGGTTATGTTTTGAGTCTAGTAGAGCTTGACGGCCCTTTAGGATTTTTGTTTTGGTTTTTGTCCCGGAATAGCCAAAGGGGGAGATTTGTAAGGATACAAATTTCCAATTGAGTCCATGTATAGTGTTGGCTCAATTCTGGACAAAAACATTTATTCATAGGATAGTATGTAATTGTAATACTCTCAAGCCTGTGAAGTGTTTGTTAAAGATGTAGCGGCAAAGAGTATAAAGCCTCATCAAATATGTCGGTTTGCGTGCCTCGTTTCTACGTCATCAACCATAGTTCCATGCTCCAAAGGTATGAATGCAATTATATATATATAGGAGCTTGGAACTTGTTTATTGGGTGTTAGGTTTAATAAAAACTGTGTTATATTTTCAGAAAGAATTAATTAAAACTTTAAATATAAGTTTATAAAGTTTTCTGGGCCAAAATCGAATTTCCCAAAATTTCTGGAAGTTCGTTCGATAGGTCGTTCGAACGAGTTTTTCGTTCGAACCAGATGTCGTTCGAACGAGTTTGCCAACGAGGTTCCAGTACTGGCCTTTGAAATGTCGTTCGAACGAGATTTTTCGTTCTAACGAGATTTCCAACGAATTTCTAACGAGTCCATACTGGAGCGTCGTTAGAAGACTCGTTCGAACGAGATTTCGTTCGAACGAAATGTCGTTCGAACGAGATGCCGGGCGGGAACAGTTTTTGGCAGTTTTTTGGCAGTTTTTCACCCACTTTCCCACTAAGTTTTTAACCAACTTTTTCAGACTTTATCATTAGCGGGAATAACATTTTCCAAACCAACTTTTCCATTCCATCTTCATCTCTTAGAGAGAGTTTGAGAGAAAAAATGTTTAAGGAAAATGTTCATGTTTTGAGTGCTAATTGTCAATAAGAAATACACTTACCACTCTAGTTTGTACACCCAAATTGTTTATCCAAGTTCACCTATATACATATCAATTGTTTGGAGTTTGGCACTGGTTTTCTCTACCGAATTGAAGAAGAGAGGTTTCGGGTTTTACTTCTACCTCCCACAAAGAAAGAAGAAGTGTTCTTATGTTGTTTTACCCGCTTGGAGAAAGGCTCTATGTTCGGGTGACGGTGACCATATAAAGTCCTATCGGTGGATTCCGAGACCGCGTTGGTGTTCCAAGGTTATTCGCTAGGAAGAGGTGTTTACAAGAAGAAGTGTCGAGGCTTGAGAGGGATCGAGTCGTGCGTTGTAAGTCTATCTGTCTTGTACTTGTAATTCCGTATCTAGTGAATTTGTGGCTAGGGCCGTCCGAGGTTTTTTCCCGTCTTGGGTTTTTCCTCGTACATCGCGGCGTAGTGTGATTGATTTATTTTATCTTGTATAAATTATTTAGAACGCATGCTTAGGATAATTCAAGATAAAATTTGGTTTAAATTATCACACTCAATTTAATTTGGACTTAAATTAAATATTGGCTAAAGTTAGTTAATTCAAGTCATTTGCTAAAATTGGTTTGGCCTAACTTTGGAATATTGATAATTATGACTTAGGCAAATTCTAGGGCTTGCAATGAATTAACATTGGTTTATGTGAAATTAATATTTGGGTGTGTTGCGTTAATTCTCACTTGTGTTTAACTTTAATAATTTAATTTAAAATAGAAAATTAATTCTTGTGTGCGTTATGTTTAATTTCACTCGATTTTATTTTAAGAAAATTAAAATTTGGAATTTAGTATTTAAGTCGAACCATCACTTGTTACGCTTCCGCATCTCATTTTAGAAAAAAGGAAATTATCAATAGATTTTAATTGAGTAAAATTAAAACTCGCACTTTTACAAATTGGTATCAGAGCTTTGATTTAGAAAAGCTCAACTCTTTCAAATTGGTATCAGAGCTTTGATTTAGAAAAGCTCGACGCTTTCAAGCCTGCTCGTGACACATTTTCGAGCTTAAGTGGGCCTATGTCCAAATTCTATTCTTATTCTCAAACTGGGAGTTTTACGACTAAACGGTCGGTTACTACGCATTAGGTTGGATGCGCACAAGGTGTTCATTCCACTCGTGGTGCCGCTTGGGGGTCGTTCGTGATCTCAGCCCACTCACGGCACATCTTAAACAAATGTGTGCATGTGTTCAAATTAAAGTCATATTTCTAACCAGCTAGTCCCGCGACTCCACGATCGGCTGCTACATGTTCGTACTACCCGTGGTGACATTTTGGGGGCTGTTGGTGGTATCGTCCCTCTCATGACACATTTTCAAGTGTAAGTGCATGTGTGTTAAAATTTTGCTCCTACTCTCAAATCGGGAGTGTCGTGACTATGCAGTAGGTTACTACGTTCTATATTGGACACGCACAAGGTGTTTGTGCTACTCGCAATGCTGTTTAGGACTATTGGTGGTATCGACCCACTCGCGACACATTTTTAAGCCTTTGTGTGTCTGTGTTCAAATTTGGGTCATATTCTCCAACTGACAGTTTTACGACTATGCAACTTCTTACTACGTGTCATGTTTGATGCGCAGGAGGTGTTCGTGCCACTCGCAGTGCCGCTTGGGGGTCATTGCTGGTCTCCGCCCAGTCGTGGCATGTTTTCAAGACTAACTATGCATGTGTTCAAATTTGGGTCTCGTTCTCAAATCTGGTGTCCCGCGACTACGTGTTCGGTTTTTAAGTACTACATTGGATGCGCACGAGGTGTTCATTCCACTAACGATGCCTTTGGGGGGCCGCTGGTGGTCTCATCCCACCCGCAGCACGTTTTAACCTAACAGTGCATGTGTTCAAATTCGGGTCCCATTATCAAATCGAGTTTCCCGTGACTACGCGGTCGGTTGCTAAGTATTACCTTGGATGTGCACGAGGAGTTCATGCCACTCACGGTGCCATTTGGGGACCGCTGCTGTATCGGCCCACTCGCAGAATATTTTTAAACTTAAGTGTGTTGGTGTTCTAATTCAGGTCCTATTCTCAACCCGACAGTCCCACGACTATTCGATGCTACATGTTACGTTAGATGCGCATGAGGTGTTTGTGCCACTTGCGGTTCCATTTTTGGGCGTTGGAGGTCGAGGACTTCTCGCGGCAAATTTTCAAGTCTAAGTGTGCCTCTATTCAAATTACGGTCCCATTCTCAAATCGGGAGTCCCGCGACTACGCAATTAGTTGCTACATGTTACGTTGGATGTAAACGAAGTGTTCATGTAACTCGTGGTGCCGTTTGGGGGACATTATTGGTCTTGGCGCGCTCGCGGCACATTTTCAAACCTAGAGTGGATGTGTTCAAATTCAAGTCCTATTCTCAAATTAGGAGTCCCGCGACTACGTGGGCCTTTGCTATGTGTTATGTTGGATGTGCATAAGGTGTTTATGCTACTCACGGTGCCATTTGAGGCTGTTGGTGGTCTGGGACCTAAGTTTATTGTGTTCAAATTCGGGTCCTATTCTCAAAATCGGGAGTCTCGATTAACGCAATCGATTGTTACGTGTTACTTTGGAGGCGCATGAGGTGTTCTTTCCACTCGCGATCCCATTTGGAGGTTATTGGTGGTCTAGGCCCGGTCGCGGCACATTTTCAAGCTTAAGTGTGTTTGTGTTCAAATTCTGGTCATATTCTTAAATCGAGAGTCCTGCGACTACGCTGCCAGTTGATACTAGGCCTGTAAATTGAGCCTAGCAGGCCCAAACCCCGCCCGTTCAGCCCGCTATTTTCGGGTCAAGCTTGAGCCAAACCTTGTCAAGCCCGAACTTTGAATATATAAATAAATAAATAACTGTATATATTATAAAATATTTATGCTAACATTATTTAATATATCGTATCTATTTTAACTTGGTAGGTTTTCACTCTTATTTCCTTTTTTTTAAATTTAATACGTTTCATAATTATATATTTTATTTATGAAATATCAATTAGATTTTAGTGTGTACATTTTCTCCATGATGGAAATAAAAGAAAACAAAATACTAATTCAAACTTTTTTAACAAAACAAAATTGAAATCGGTCCTGCTCGAAATTAGGCCCGAAGCCCGAAATATTTATGAGCCGAGTTCGGGCTTAGGTGAAAACTATTAATATGGGTTGAGTTCGGGCTTGAGATTGGGTAAGGTAGTTCAGGCCAAGCCTGAGCAACCCGAAGCCCATCTCACACGTCCCAATTTACACTACGTGTTATGGTTAACAAGCATGATGTGTTTGTGCTATTCGTAGTACCGTTTGGGGGCCATTGTTGGTTAGGGCCCCCTCGAGGAAAGATTTCAAGCCTAAATGTTCTTATATTCAAATTCGGGTCCTCTTCTCAAATCGATAGTCCTGCAAATATGCAGCCGATTGATACGTGTTACGCACGATGTACATGAGGTGTTATACCGCTTGCATTGTCGTTTAGGGATTATTAGCAGTCTCGGCGTGCTCGCAATACGTTTTCAAACTTAAGGTTGCCCCTTGTTTAATTTGGGTCCTATTCTTAAATTGAAATTCCCCTGACTATACGGTCGGCTTTTACGTGTTACGTTTAATATGCACGAGGTGTTTGTGCCACTCGTAGTGCCGTTTGGGAGCCGTTGGTGGTCTCGCCATGCTCGTGGCACATTTTCAAGCCTAAGCGTGTCCGTGTTCAAATTCAAGTCTTATTCTCAAATTGGGAGTCCTCTGACTATAAGGTCGCTTGGTACGTTTTATGTTCGATGCGCAAGAGGTGTTAATTCCACTCGCGGTGCCGTTTTGGGGTCCGTTTATGGTCTCGCACCTCTCGTGGTACGTTTTGAAGACTAAGTGTGACAGTGTTCAAATTCGGGTCATATTCTCAAACTGAGAGTCTCAAAACTATGCGTCTGGTTGCTACATTTTACGTTGGATGCTCCCAAGGTTTTTGTGTCACTCGACATGCCGTTTGGGGGTCATTGTTTCTCTTGGCCCGCTCACGGCACATGTTCAGGCCTAAGTGTGCTTATGTTCAAATTCAGGTTCAATTTTCCAACCGACTGTTATGTGACTATGTGGATAATTGCTATATAATACGTTGCATGTGTACGATGTGTTTGTGCCATTCGCGATGATTTTTGGAGACCATTGGTGGTCTAGGCATGCTCATGGCTCGTTTTCAAGCCTAAATGTGCTTGTGTTCAAATCTGGGCCTTATTTTTAAACCAAAAGTCATGCAACTATGTTGTTGACTGCTATGTGTTACATTGGATGTGCATGAGGTGTTCGTGCCACTCACGGTGCCATTTTAGGAGTCGTTGGTGGTTTGGGCCTGCTCGTGGCAGGTTTTCAAGCCTAATTGTGCTTATGTTCAAATTTGGTATCTATTCTCAAATCGAGAGTTCCGCGACAATGCAGACAGTTACTATGTATTACGTTGGATGTGTATGAGGTGTTCGTGCCACTCGCGGTGCTGTTAAGGGGTTGTAGGTGGTATCGTCCCGCTCACGGAACGTTTTTAAACTTGAGTGTGCCTATGTTTGAATTTTGTTCATACTCTCTAAGTGTTAGTCTCGGGACTACGTAGCCAGCTTCTATATATTACGTTGAACACCCATGAGGTGCTTATGCCACTCGCGGTGATGGTTGGGGAACATTCGTGATATCGACCCGCTCACGGGACGTTTTCAAGCCTAAGTGTTCATGTGTTAAAATACGGGTCTTATTCTCAAATCGAGAATCTCACGACTATGCATTTAGTTGTTACGTGTTACATTAGATGCGTATGAGGTGTTTATTCCCCTCATGGTGCCGTTTGGGGGTTGGTGGTGGTTTCGGCCCGCACGTGGTACGTTTTCAAGCATAAGTGTGCTTATGTTCAAATTTTGGTCATATTTTCAATTCGGAAGTCCCTCCAGTATACGAACGATTGATACTTATTACATTGGATGTACACGAGGTGTTCGTGCCACTTTCAATGCCATTTGAGGGTTGTTGGTGGTCTCAGCCCGCTCACAACACGTTTTCAAACCAAAGTGTGCCTGTATTCATATTCGGGTCCTACTCTCAAATCAAAAGTCCCAAAATTATACGATAGGTTTCTACATACTATGTTGGATGCGAACAAGGTGTTCGTGCTTCTTGCAGTGCTGTTTGGGGCCGTTGGTGGTCTTAGCACGCTCGCAACACATTTTTAAGCCTAAGTGTGCATGTGTTCAAATTCGGGTCCTATTATTAAACCAAGAGTCCTACAACTATGTACCGGGTTACTACGAGTTACGTTTGATGTGCATAAGGTGTTCGTTCCACTCAATATGCCATTTGGTGGCTGTTAGTTGTCTCGGCCAACTCGCAACACGTTTTCAAGCCTAATTGTGCCCATGTTCAAATTCGGGTCCTATAGTCAAATCGAGTGTCCCCGCAACTATTTGACCGATTGCTATATGTTATAATAGATGTGCAAAAGGTTCTCATTCCACTCACAGTGACGTTTGGGGGCCGTTGGTTGTCTCGACCTGCTCACGACACATTTTTTAACCTAAGTGTGCATGTGTTCAAATTCAGGTCCGATTCTCACCCTGATAGTGTAGCGACTACGTGATTGGTTTTTACATGTTACGTTGGATGCACACGAGGTGTTTGTGCCACTCGTGTTGACATTTGGGGCCATTGGTAGTCTACGCTCGCTCGCGGCACATTTTCAAGTCTAAGTGTACCTGAGTTCAAATTCGGGTTCTATTATCAAACTGGAGGCCTACGATTATGAAGTTGGTTGCTACATGTTATGTTGGATGTTCATGAGGTGTTTTTACCACTCGAGGTGCCATTTGGGGGTTATTGGTGGTCTCGGCCTGCTCGTAGCATGTTTTTAATAGAAAGTGTGTCGGTGTTTATATTAGGGTCCTACTCTCAAATCATGAGTCCTATGAATATGTGGTCGATTGCTATGTGCTACATTTGATGTGCACGAGGTTTTCATGCTACTCGCGATACTGTTTAGGGTCTTTGGTGGTCTCGGTACGCTCGCAACACGTTTTTAAGCCTAAGTGTGTCTGTGTTCAAATTCGGGTCTTATTCTCAAACCAAGAGTTCTACGACTACGCGTTTATTTGCTACGAGTTACTTTGGATGCACAAGAGGTGTTCGTACCACTCACGTTTCCGTTAGGGGGAAGTTCGTTGTCTCTATTCATTCGTGGAATGTTTTCAAGCCTAAGTGTGCCTATGTTCAAATTTGGGTCCTATTCTCAAACTTTGAGTCCCGCGACTATGCGACTAGTTGCTATATATTACGTTGGATGCACACGAGGTGCTCATGCCACTTGCGATGCCGTTAGGGGGACGTTGGTGGTCTCGTATCGCTTATGGCACGTCTTCTGACCTAAGTGTGAGTGTGTTCAAATTCGGGTCCTATTCTCAAAACTAACGATCCTGTAAATATGCGGTCGACATCTACGTGTTACGTTTAAAGTGTATGAGGTGTTTGTTCCACTCGTAGTGACGTTTAGGTGCAGTTTGTGGTCTCGGATCGCTCGCGGCACGTTTTCAAGCCTAAGTGTGCCTATATTCAAATTCGGCTTCTATTCTCAAACAATGAGTCCCGTGACTACGTTGCTGATTACTATGTGTTACGTTGGATGTGTACGAGGTATTTGTGCCACTAGCGATGCCATTTGGGGGTTGGTGGTGGTCTCGACCAGCTTGCGGCACATTTTCAAACTTAAATGTGCATGTGTTCAAATTTGAGCCCTATTCTCAAACTGATAGTCCCGCGACTATTCAGTCGGCTGTTACGTGTTACGTTGGACACCCATGAAGTGTTTGTGCCACTCGAGGTGCCATTTGGGTAATGTTGGTAGCATCGTCTCGCTCGTGGTACGTTTTCTCGCATGCGATACATTTTCAATCCTAACTGTGCCTCTATTCAAATTCGGGTCCTATTCTAAAACCGAGAGTCCCATAACTATGTGGTTGGTTCTTACGTGTTACATTTGATGCACACAAGGTGTTTGTGCTACTCATGGTGCAATATGGGGGCCGTTGGTAGTCTCAACCCGTTAGTGGCATGTTTTCAAGCATAGGTGTTCCGGTATTCAAATTCGAGTCCTACTCTCAAACCGAGAGTACTGCGACTACGCGACTGGTTTCTAGGTGCTACACTGGACGTGCATGAGTTGTTCTCGATACTAGCGATATTATTTGGGGCAGTTGATGGTCTCGATCCACTCACAAGAAATTTTCAAGCCTAATTATGTCTATGATAAAATTCGTTCCCTTTTATGTTGGATGCACGCGAGGTGTTCGTGCCACTCACTATGCCGTTTGGGGGTCGTTGGTGGTTTCGTCCCGTTCACAGCACGTTTTTAAACCTCGGTGTGAATGTGTTTAAATTTAAGTCCTATTCGCAACCTGATAGTCCTGACACTACGCGGCCATCTGCTATGTGTTATGTTGGATACACATGAGGTGTTTTTGTCATTCAAGGTGATGTTTGGGGTCGTTTGGGGCTGTTGTTGGTCAGGGCCCACTCACGGCACATTTTTAAGCCTAAGTGTGTCTGTATTCAAATTAAGTTTCTATTCTAAAACCAGAGTCACGCGATTATATGTCCATTTGATATATATTTTACATTATATGCGAAGAGATGTTAGTTCCACTTGAGGTGTCGTTTGGGGGCCGTTGGTGGTCTTGGCCAGCTCATGATACATTTTCAAGCCTAAGAGTGCATGTGTTCAAATTCGGATCCTATTCTAAAGCCGAGAATCCCGTAACTATGAGGGCGGTTGCTATGTGTTACGCTAGATACGCATGAGGTGTTCTTTCCCCTCGAGGTGCCGTTTCGAGGCCGTTGGTGGTCTGGTCCCGCTCGAGGCAGGTTTTAAAACCTAAGTGTGCCTGTGTTTAAATTCAGGTCCTATTATCAACTCAATAGTCTTACGACTATGCGACTAACTACTACATGTTACCTTGGATGTGCACGTGGTGTTCGTGCCACTCGCGGTGCCGTTTAGGGGTCATTGGTGGTCTAGGCTCGCTCGCGGCACTTTTTAAGCCTAAGTGTGCCTACATTAAAATTTGAGCCTATTATTAAATCAAGAGTCCCATGACTACACGACTAGTTGCTATGTGTTATGTTGGACAAGCAAGACATATTTTTGCTACTCATGGTACAGTTTGGGGGCCGTTGGTGGCCTGGGTTCGCTCGTAGCACGTTTTCAAGCATAAGTGGGCCTACGTTAAAATTCAGGTCTTATTCTCAAATTGGGAGTTTTGTGACTATACGGATGGTTGCTACATATTACGTTGGACGTGCACGAGGTGTTCATTCCATCGCGATGCTGTTTGGGGGTCGTTGGTGGTCTGGGACTGGTCGCGGCATGTTTTAAACCAAAGCGTTCATGTGTTCAAATTCAAGTCCTATTTTAGACTCGATAGTCTCGTGACTACGCAATATGTTATGTTGGACAGACACGAGGTGTTCGTGCCACCTTTAGTGCCATTTTTGGGGACGTTGGTGGTATCGTCCTGCTCACGAGACATTTTCAAGCCTTAGTGTGTCTATGTTCAAATTTGGGTCCTACTCTCAAGCCCGGGGTACCGTGACTACACAGTAAGTTACTAGATTCTACATTGGACAGGCATAAGGTGTTCTTGCTCCTCACGATGTTGTTTAGGTCCATTGATAGTCTTAACCTGCTCACAACACATTTTCAAGCCTAAGTATGATTGTGTTCAAATTTGAGTCCTATTCTCAAATTGACAGTTCAGTGACTACGCGACCAGTTGCTACATGTTACGTTTGATGCGCACGGGGTGTACGTGCCACTTACAGTGTCGTTAGGGGGTCGTTGGTTGTTTCTGCCCACTTGCAGCACATTTTCAATCCTGACTACGCATGTGTTCAAATTCGAGTCCCATTCTCAAATCGGGTGTCCCGCAACTACGTGGTCGGTTGCTAAGTATTATGTTGGATGCACATGAGGTGTTCATGCCACTCATGGTTCTGTTTGGGGGCCACTGGTGGTCTCAGCCCGCTCGTGGCACGTTTTTAAACCTAAGTGTGTCTTTATTCAAATTTATGTCCTATTCTCAACCCGACAGTCCCATGACTATGCAGCCTTCTACTACATGTTACGTTTGATATGCACGAGGTGTTTGTGTCACTTGTAGTGCTATTTGGGGACATTAGTAGTCTGGTTCGCTCGCGGCACGTTATCAAGCCTAAGTATGCATATGTTAAAATTCGGGTATTATTCTCAAATTAGGATTTCTGCAGCTACACAGCCAGTTGGTACGTGTTACGTTCGATGTGCACGAGGTTTTTATGCCACTCGCGGTGCCGTTTAGTGGATGTTGGTTGTCTTGGCTCGTTCGCGATACGTTTTCAAGCCTAAGAGTGAGTGTGTTCTAATTCAGGTCCTATCCTCAAATTAGGAGACCCGCGACTATGTGATCAGTTTTTATGTGTTAAGTTAGATGGGCACAAGGTGATCGTACCACTCGCGGTGCTGTTTGGAGGCCGTTGGTGGTTTAGGCCCGCTCGCAGCACGTTCTCAAACCTAAGTCTGCATGTGTTCAAATTTGGGTCCTATTTTCAATACGATAGTCCAACGACTACGCTTCCATGTATTATGTTTTATATTGGATGCACATGAGGTGTTTGTGCCACTCACGGAGCCATTTTAGGCCATTTGGGGCAATTGGTTGTCTGAGCCCACTCGCGGCACGTTTTCAAGCCTAAGTGTGTCTGTATTCAAATTTAGGTTCTATTCTCAAACCAGGAGTTTTGAGACTATGTGTTCTATTGCTATATGTTACGTTGTATGCGAAGAGGTGTTAGTTCCACTCGCGTTGCCATTTGGGGGCCGTTGGTTGTCTTGGCCTGCTCACGGTACATTTTTAAGCCTAAGAGTGCATGTGTTAAAATTCGAATCCTATTCTTAAGTCGGGAGTCCCATGACTACCTGGGTAGTTTCTATGTGTTACTTTGGATGTGCACGAGGTGTTCATTCCACTCGAGGTGCCATTTGGAGGTCGTTGGTGGTCTCGGCTCTCTCGCGGCACATTTTTAAACCTAAGTGTGTTTGTGTTTAAATTCAGGTCCTATTATCAACCCGACAGTCTTGAGACTATGCGGACGACTGATACATGTTACCTTGGATGGGCACGTGGTGTTCATGCCACTCGCGATGCCGTTTAGGGGTCGTTGGGGGTCGGGTCCGGCTCGCGACACATTTTCAAGCATATGTGGGCCTATGTTCAAATTCATGTCTTATTCTCAAACTGGGAGTTTCGCGACTACGCAGCCAGTTGGTATGCATTACATTGATGTAAATGAGGTGTTCATTCCACTTATGTTTCCATTTGGGGGTCGTTGGTGGGCTCGACCCGTTCACAGCACGTTCTAAACCAAAGTGTGTCTGTGTTCAAATTTAGGTCCTATTTTCATCCCAATAGTCCTGCGACTATGCGGACGGCTGCTACATGTTACATTGGACACACACAAGGTTTTCATGCCACCCGCGGTGCCATTTTGTGGGACATTGGTGGTATCGGCCTGCTCATAACACATTTTCAAGCCTAAGTGTGTGTGTGTTTAAATTCGGGTCCTACTCTCTAGTCAGGAGTAATGCGACTACGCAGTTAGTTACTACATTTTACATTCAACATGCACAAATTTGGGTCCTATTCTCAAACTCGCAGTCCAACAACAATGCGATCGGTTTTTTTATGTGTTACGGTTGAAGCGTGCGAGGTGTTTGTACCACTCGCAGTGCCGTTTGGAGGTCATTCGTGGTCTTCGCCCACTCGCGAGATGTTCTCAAGCCTAATTGTGCATGTGTTCAAATTCGGGTCCCACTATCAAACTGGGTCTCCCGTGACTATGCGATTGGTTGTTAAGTATTATGTTGGATGCGCACGAGGTGTTCATGCTACTCGCGATGCCGTTTGGGGGCCGAGGGTGGTCTCGGCCAACTAGCGACACGTATTTAAGTGTGTCTGTGTTGAAATTTGGATCATATTCTCAACCTGACAGTCCCACGACTACGCAACTAACTTTTACATGTTTCGTTTGATATGCATGAGGTGTTTGTGTCACTCGTAGTGCTGTTTGGGGTTATTGGTGGTCTGGGCCCGATTGCGGCCTGTTATTACGCCTAAGTATCCATGTGTTCAAATTTGGGTCTTATTCTCAAATCGAGAGTCCCGCAACTACACGGTCGGTTGCTATATGTAAAATTGGACGTGCGTGAGGTTTTTGTGCCACTCGCGGTGCCGTTTGGGGGTTGTTGGTTATCTTGGCCCGTCCGCGGTATGTTTTCAAGGCTAATAGTGCATGTGTTCAAATTTAGGTTTTATTCTCAAACTCGGAGTCGCATGAATATGCAGGCAATTTCTATTTGTTACGTTGAATGTGTACAAGGTGATCGTACCACTCGCGGTGCTGTTTGGGGTTCGTTGACGGTCTCGGCCCGCTCGCGGCACATTTTTAAACCTAAGTGTGCCTATGATTAAATTCGGGTCATATTCTCAACCTGAAAATCTTACGACTATACAGCCGGCTTCTACATGTGCCGTTGGGCGTGCACGTGGTGTTCGTTCCACTCGCGGTGCCATTTGGGGTCTATTGGTGGTCTAGGCCCGCTCACGGCAAATTTTCAGACATAAGTGTGTATGTGTTCAATATTAGGTCCTATTTTTTAATTGGGAGTCCCGCGACTACGTAGTCGATTGCTACATGTTGTTTTGGATAAGCACGAGGTGTTCGTGCTACTCGCAGTAACATTTGGGTCCGTTGGTCATTTGGGATCGCTCGCGGCACGTTTTCAAGCCTAAATGTCCTTATGTTAAAATTCGGATCCTATTCTCAAATTGGGAGTTCCGCGACTATGAGACCGATTGCTATGTGTTACGTTGGATGCACACGAGGAGTTCGTGCCACTTGCAGGGCTGTTTTCGGACTGTTGGTGGTCTCGATCTGCTCACGATATGTTTTCAAACTTAAGTATGGCCCTTTTCTAATTTGGGTCCTATTCTCAAATCGATAGTCCCGCGACTACACGGCCGGCTAATAAGTGTTATGTTCGAAGCTCGTTCCACTTGTAGTGCCATTTGGCGGAAGTTCATGGTATTGGACTGCTCGCGACACGTTTTTAAGGCTAAGCGTGCCCATGTTCAAATTCGGGTCCAATTCTCAAACCGGGAGTCCCACGACTACGTGGTCAGTTACTACTAGTTATGTTGGAAGCGTACGCGGTGTTAGTGCCACTAACGGTGCCGTTTGGGGATGTTTGTGGTCTCGGCTCGCTCGCGATATGTTTTCAAACTTAAGTATGCTCTTTTTTAATTTGGGTCCTATTCTCAAACCAACAGTACCCGACTATGCGGTCGGTTGCTACGTGTTACCTCTGATGTGTACGAGGTGTTCGTCCCACTCGTAGTGCTGTTTGGGGGTCGTTGGTGGTCTCGGACTACTCACGGTTTCAAGCCTGAGTGTTCCTGTGTTCAAATTCGGGTTTTATTCTCAAATCGAGAGACCCACGACTATCGGCCGCTTAGTACATGTTACGTTGGATGCGCAGGAGGTGTTAATGCCACTCACGATGCCGTTTAGGGAAGTTCGGGTCCTATTGTCAACCCGATAGTCCCGCGACTATACAGTTGGTTGTTACATGTTACTTTGGACATGCACGAGGTGTTCGTACCACTTGCGATGCTATTTGGGGGATGTTGGTGGTCTCCCCCTCCTCGCGGCACATTTTCATGCCTAAGTGTGCCTATTTTCAAATGTGGATCCAACTCTCAAACTGAGAGTCCCACCACTGTGTGGCAGGTTGCTATGTGTTACATTGGATGCGCACAAAGTGTTCGCTCCACTTGCACTGGCGTTTGAGGGTCATTGGTAGTCTCGGCTTGCTCCCAGCACATTTTCAAGCATATGTGTGCCTATGTTAAATTCGGGTCCTATTATCAAACCATGAGTCCCGCGACTACGCGATCTGTTGCTACGTGTTACGTTGTACAAGCATGATGTGTTATTGCCACTCGCGGTGCCATTCGAGGGTTGTTTCTATTCAAACCAATTATTATCCAACAACTAATATTTATCCCGCACTCCTTCTAAGATACTATCTAATAACCCAAAATTATTCAACAACCAATCCAAACCAAACCAAACCAACAATCATCCCCTACTCCTTCTATCATCTAAAATATTAAAAATATAATGCATATAAATTATGTAAAAATGTTAGTTAAAGCAAAGAATATATGCGATCCAAAAAGGCCATTAAATAGAGCCTTCTGAATGTGTGATTAGACTAAGTTTATAAATGACACAGTTATTAATTTTCACACGTGTTTTCGATTCATATTTAAAGTAAAGAATTAAATAATTGCTAAAATAAAGTGATAAAGTATATGTTTAGCAATGCTAAAAGAAATGCATAATTGTTAATGTACAAACCAATTTCATCAACAATATACCCCAAAAAACTGTCATAAAGGTTAACTAATGTATATGTTTAGCATTGTAAAATGAAAATAAGAGAAGAATTATTGTTTGGTAACCTACAAAATAAAATTTCCTAAATACCCAATTTTAAACCTATATCTAGTTTGAAATCTCTTAGTTTCAAATAAATCAAATACACACACATATATCATGTTTGAAACGAAACAAAACAAATCAAATACACACATATATACCCAAAATAAAATTTCCCAAATACCTAATTTCTTATATCTAGTTTAAAATAGGTCAAATACACACATAAATACATTCATACCTAAATACACACACACACACTACACACAGTATACATAAATTACACACATAATACACACACAATACATATGCAATATACATATTCACACATAAATACACACAATATACCGACACATCCACAGACTTATACACACATACACACAAAAATACCCACATACACACAGAAATACACACATATATACAAATTCACAAATACACAAATTCAAAATATTATGGTTTAAGTTTTAACTTTGAGATTGATATCGAAAAACTTGAGATTGAAATTGAAAGGTTTTGGAAATCGCGAGATAGAGGTAAATCTTTAAGGGTTTGGAAAAATTCAAGTGAAAAATGAAAACTGGTTTGGGCTTTTAATATAAAGACATTGGTCACGGATTTGGATTGTGACCAACCTGCATGACCCTAACTTTTTACACTTTAACACTCATGACCAGTATGTTGAGATAGAAATGGTCATGACCCTAGTTCGTGACCAATGTGCATGATAAATTTGAAAGGGTCACGGCCAAAAGTTATGATCCAACTGAACGTAGCTGTGGACTTGGTCAAGAACCTAGTTACGACCTTAGTGTGTGACCCATTCGTAACCACACTTGGAGGGAAATTTGACGCCATGATGGTCACGCCATGTTCATGACTATAGTTCGTGACCCACGGTGGTAAAGGATTGGGTACGTGACCATCTCCAAGAGCATCCATGACCACATTGGGTCATGGAGTTGGTCATGCCAAAGTTTGCTATGGTCAGGGCTTTTAGCCGTGACTGACTGGTCATGGATTTGGTCCCTGACCCCTAAGTTGTGACTAATCATAAGATTTGGTGTAGTGTATCTCCTTTACCTAACCATTTCTTCGTCAATTTAATCCATTTTTTCTTTATAAAGGATGACTAGTCATGACGTTACTTTTCCTACAAGTAGTTTCGTAGAAAGAGTAAGCATCGCTGACTAGGACCCAAACTTCTGGGTGCGTGTCCTCGAGATTATAAGAGTGTAATTGATGGTACCCTAAACAGTTGGGGTCATCCCTATTAAATAAGTAAAGGTGACCTACAAATCTAGTTCTCTTTTATGGTTGGCGGTTATCCTCTTTGATCATATCTCGGGAGTGAGAGTGTTGTAGATGATTTGTATTCACCTGCACTAAGCTATGATCCTTCTTGATTTGCTGTTCATAATTCCATGATATCTGGTCGACTATGCCACCATGACCTTTAAGTGTCGCGTGGCCTAATTGGCAAATTTCCTTTCAATATTCTTTTTTATTTATAAACATCAAGCTCTAATTCACTTACCCTCCTTAGCAAGTCAGGTATTATCTGTCGTGCTCGAGGGACCATGAGAAGGTTCACCTAATGAAAATAGCCACAAGAACCTTCATTCTATTAAATAAGTGTTCTATTAGTAAAAAAACCTTTGAAAATGTGTGCTTTACTATTTTCTAGGGATAACTGAGCTTAAGATAGCTGAACCACAACTCCTAAAGCTCCAGCGAGGGTTACTATCCACCTATGAGGTTCAAATATAAGGATTTTCCCCACAAAACATCCTTCCCCTCCATGTATCTATGTGTATATTGCTTTGTTGAAGAAAAAGTCGTATATTGACGACAACAACTTTAATGGGGGAGAACTAAAGTTAGAGAAGACAAGGTGTTGTAAGGAAGTTTTATAACTACTTAGGGGTTACATATGACGAGATTTTCCTTATATTTTTTTACGCCAAGTGAAATAAATAAGGTTAGTTGACTGACTAAAAGCCATGTGTAATAATTATGTCGACATTTTGTATGGTTTTAAAACAAAATAATAATGGTGTCATAATTGAAACACTAAATGTACTTATGGGTTAACATTGAAACTTTTCAAACTTTGGGTCTAAAATTGAAAATCACCCTAAACTTCATGGTTATTGCCAGTGCAAGAATTGTCACAATAGAAAGATCCAAAAAGCAATATCGATATGAAAGCAATTAATCACACACACAATAATATATGTACGTAGTTCGGCAACTTACCTATGTCTGCGGAGAGGTTACTATTTTCTTTGTAGTGTCTTTAAATGGTTGAGGTTACATCCCATTTCCCCGGGCCAGGGTTTACAATTTATAGATGTATAAAATAAGAGATTGTGTTGTACAAGTAACTTAATTAACTCGTGGATAACTCATGGTGTTTCTGAATATTTCCTCTGAAATTATTGGTAATCAATTTGAGTATATCTCTATGCATTTAAATGCATGTTAAATAACTATACATGCTGGGAAGGTAGGATACTCTCTTGGGCTAAAATAAATGCACCCCTATAATTGCCCCTAAAATTTTTGGGCTAACAGATTTTAAGTAAGTTTGAGGCCCATGGCCTAAAACTATTTTTAAAACCAGAGTGGTAAGCTTGTAATACTGGTGAACTTGTGAGGGTACACTCGTCCAAGATCAGACACCATGGAAGATTTGTGATTTCGTTGAAGAGGTTGGGGAACACATGTTCGAGCAGTCATTTGGAGCGCCAAAATTCTCATCGATACTCGTTCTTCATCATTAGCATTAGGTTGAAACTCGGATACATCACCTCCAACCGTCATCTTTCAAACGCTTCTCATCCACAAAACTTCCAGTATTTTTTTCTTCAGTTCTTCATATTCTGAGATCTTTCCATTCATTTTTGAAGTTGTTCTCATCTTCTCTTTTCCTTCACTACTTCGACTGTTCTTCTTTTATTGCTAGAGTTTTTTATATCATTCATGGATCTTTTAGATAACAAAAAGGTAGAAATATTTAGGAAGTCTTATAATATTCCTCAATGGGTGAAAATCGACTGTGCCCCCATACCTAAGGATGTCCATCACATAGAGGGGGCAATGGATTCATACCCTCTTGGTTACACATGAGTCTTTAACATTTCCCCCAAACCCTCTTTTCTGAGATTCTTCAAGTACTTTGATGTCGTCCCTGCTTAGTGTGCCCCAAATGTTTATAAAATTATAAATGGTATTCATAGAATAAATGAAATATATGGGACCAACTTAGGACTTGTTGAGCTCTGTTACTGCTACGTCTAATCGCGCACCAATAACGGTATTCTATAGTTAAAAATGAGAAAAGATGATTGGGTTTTAGTTATGAATCTTCTCGACTCCCATAAAGATTATTGTGGACATGGATTTATTAACATAAATTAGGAACATCCTCCCCTACCTGAGGGCGAGAGGTACCGAGGTCCTTGGATTCCTGACTGGGGGGGGGATCATATAGGTCACTTTCTCTTTTATTCTGTTTGCTTGTTGTTTCCTTTTCTTCAATTTTATTCCTCGCTACTTTTATTTCTAGTCCTCTGATTTATATTATGTTCCTCTATTTTTACAACTCGCGATAAAAATCAAGAACCTAACTTGAGCGAGGTGAGAGTTATTGATCTCCTCAAAGTTTAAAGAGTCTAAGAGAGGCTTTTTGACGGAGAGCACCCTCGTTCTGCAGTTTATCTGCTAGAGTAAAAGAATACCACTTGTATATTTATTGCTCGGTCAGTTAATAAAGTCCCTACCTTGGAAATTCAAAAATTAGGGACCTTTGAACCAATTGAGGTAGAGGAGGAGGAGGAAGAAGAAGAAGAAGAAGAAGAAGAAGAAGAAGAAGAAGAAGAAGAAGAAGAAGAAGAAGAAGAAGAAGAGGAGGATGGCAACCCCTATGAAGATGAGAGTGATGAATGTTAATGATGATGGTCAGGTTGTATTATCTGATCGGATGAAATCTTTGAAGAGATCATAAGGGGATTACCCTAAGGTCAGGGGCTCTATCTTAGGGAACAAGGGGAAAGAGAAAGATAATGAGAATAAGAACAGATAAGAATAGGAGAGGAGAAGAAAGAGAGAGAGAAGAAGAAGAAATAAAAAGAGAGGAAGAAAGAGGAGGCCAAAAATCGGCTCTGTCTAAAGGATCCTATCGATATTTTTTTCATTATGGCTGTAGAGGGGTCCAGTGTGGCTAATACTCCCATATTGGATCCTGATTTGCTAAAAGAGGTCGTGCTCGTTGTCGATCGTGAGCACTCCTTGAGACCGGGGTTGTCCCAGTTGGCACCCAAGTACACCAAAGGACTGGCTCCGGTAATTTTCCTCCTTTCCTCATGTCTTTTCTCTGTGTTCGTCTTTTGCCTACTAATATTTCTTTTCTTATTTTGTATAATTTTTGGCTAACTTTACTACCCTTCTTGATGGTCATCCAAGGATAAGGGTTGTTGACGAATTCTAGAGGCTTTTAGGTTGGTTTGATATGAAAATTGGATGCCATTTTTATGTTGTTAGAAATCTCATGTTTTATTATTATGTTCTTGGAAATCAATCAAGCAGATGATCTAGAATGAGTACGAGATAAACTTGTGTTGGATTGTTAGGTTAATGGTTGTGTGGCGTATGTTAAATGATCATGGTTTGATACGCTCACTCTATTAATTCTTCACAGTAAATTCATTTGGTTAACTTGTTGTGGGTGTGTTCACCCCTTCCTAAAATGGTTGATGTATGAGTGAACACAAATTGGTGGAAGGGATTGCCCGAATGGTGGACAAATAGTAATTTTAGCTTTAATTAAATTGAAATGAACTTAAATTGGACCTATGGTGTGTGATTGATCATATGGAAAATCGTAATTCGTTTAAAATTAATTAGAGCCATTATGTTTATGACTCATATTCACACCCTTCTATATATTTTCTGAGAAAAACGAGTCTCGATAGTAACTACTAGAAATAAGAGTATGAGAGGCTGCAATTTGATCGCAATAAAACATTTTTCTTTAGTGCACGCCATATAGACGAAACTTCAATTGACAAATATGGTAATAGGAAAATTGAACAATTTCAATTACCTTACAAATCATCGAGTTGATCTCTCGTGAGACTACCTCTTCGATCGTAGTTTGTTTTCCTAGCCAGAATGTCGGGATGAGGCAGTCGAGAATATATTTTGCCTTCATAATCCGGACAGGGCACGGACATTGTTGACACTATTAGAAAAGGTTGATAAAATATTCATTCTTTGTGGATACAATTCTGTAAAGAGAAAATTCGCCCAGATTGTGACGTCTCGTGACATATGCATATTAAAAACGAGCATGAAAATAATCTAAAAATGAAAGAATTTCGAGTTCATGTCATGGACCTTTATACGTCAACTATAGACACGCTTCTACCCAGTTGGCCGCGTGCAAACTCTTAATAGATTTTAAAAAATTAATACTCATTCGATGGAAATCAGACACATAGAGCGTATTTAAAAAGTTGTCGAAAAGATATATACATATATATAGTTGTAAACCGTACTTTCTACATATGTCGCTATTTTTTTAATTGTACAAAATTTTGAAGAGAAATGACAACAATCAACCATATAAAGGAACACCGCTAACTCGGAGCTCTCCTACACCCCAACCTTAATTCTCACATCCCTCGGGATATCAATACTCTACTTCTTCAGAGATTCATTCTACTCCATCTTCGAGTCATCAAACTCAAGAAACCCCTAATAATCCGATACCCCAGCTGCTCCAATCGACGCATCCCGAGATAACCCTAACAAGCGCTTTGGGTTCTTCATTGGCGGGGATAATCCAACCGGTGATAAAGGCGACATTCATCTTTCTAAAAATCATTATAACTCGTAGCAACTGATCGCATAGTCATGGGACTCTCGATTTGAGAATATGACCAAATTTGCAAATAGTTTGACTTAGGCTTGAAAACAAGTCGTTAAAGGAAGAAAATAGAAAACAACCACTGAATAGCCTCAAAGAAGCATGAATACCTCTAATGGGATGAATATAACTTGTATGAACTGACCACATAGTCATGGGACTCTCGCTTCAAGAATACGACCAAAATTTGCAAATAGTTAGAGTTAGTCTTGAAAATATGTCGTTAAAGGACGAAAATGAAAAACAACCACTAAACAGCCTCGCAAGAGGCACGAACACCTCGTACATGACTAATGTAATTAATAGTAACTGACCACGTAGCCACATGACTCCCGGTTTGAGAATATGATCAAAATTTATAAATAGTTATACTTAAGCTTGAAAACATGCCGTTAAAGGGCAAAAATATAAAATAGCCACCAAACGGCCCCACAAGAGGCACGAACATCTCATACGGGACCAATGTAACTAATAGCAACTGACTATGTATTCACAGGACTCCTGGTTTGAGAATATGCCCTAAATTTGTAAATAGTTAGACTTAAACTTGAAAACATGGCGTTAAAGGATGAAAACATATAACAACCACCAAACAGCCCTGCAAGAGGTACGAACACCTTACACGGGACCAATGTAACTCGTAACAACTGACCGTGTAGTAACGGGACTCCTGGTTTGAGAATATAATCAAAATTTTCAAATAGTTAGACTTAGGCCTGAAAATATGTCGTTAAAGGGTAAAAATGCAGAATAACCACCAAACAGACCTGCAAAAGGCACAAATACCTTGTGCAGGACCAATGTAACTCATAGCAACTAACCGCGTAGTCATGGGACTCCCGGTTTGAGAATATGACCAAAATTATAAATAGTTAGAGTTAGGCTTGAAAATAAGTTATTAAAGGTAAAAAATGTAAAACAACCACCCAACAACCCCGCAAGAGGCATGAACGCCTCGCACAGGACCAATGTAACTCGTGACTACGTAGTCACGGGACTCTCAATTTGAGAATATGACAAAAAAATTCAAATCGTTAGACTTAGGCTTATAAACATGTTTTTCCAAGGGCGAAAATGCAAAATAACCACCAAACGGACTCGCAAGAGGCACGAACACATTGCAGAGGACCAATGTAACTCGTAGCAACTAACCACGTAGTCGCGAAACTCTTGGTTTGATAATATGACCAAAATTTATGAATAGTTAGACTTAGGCTTGAAAACATATCCTTAAAGGGAGAAAATACAAAATAACCACCAAACAACTCGGCAAGTCCTTTGTTACTTACCATTTTGAACATTTTAAAGTTTTATTTGGAGGCCTAGTTAGAAAAGGAACATTTAGACCATTTGTCACGCAAGCATGTACATATTCACACAAGCATGTGTTGTATTTTATTTGGGTTGTACATATTCATGCAAGCATGCGTTGTATTTTATTTGTATTGTGCATATTCATGCAAGTATGCATTGTATTTTATTACATATCAATGCAAGCATGCGTTAGTTAACATGTGTCATTTTATTATATTTTGATTTATGGATAGCGTACTGGATAAATATTTATTTCTATAAATGTAAATTGGTTTCAAAATGTACATGCTTTTTTGGGATGTAGAAAAATAATATTTATTTTAAAATTAATTTTTTTTTGTATTTTTAATTTAGTCATAGTCCAAAAATGTGATGAAATATATATTTATTAATTTAATCACACTAGTGGTCACGATCTAAAATCGCGACCAATATGGTGATAATTAAAAATAAAATATATTTGGTCACGATTTTGGACCGTGACCCCTATTGTGACAAATTAAAAATGTAGCATCAGTGGTAACAGTTCAAAATTGTGGCAACCGGTGTCACATTTTTAACTTGTCACAGAATTGATCACGATTTTTGGACCTTGACCAATAAGGTGACCATTAAAAATAAAATATATTTTGTCACGATTTTGGATCCTGCCTAAATATTTTATTTTTAAAATTCTCACCCTAGTGGTCACGATTTTGGGCTGTGACCACTATTGTGACTAGCTAAAAATATGATACCGGGGGTCATGGTTTTGGATCGTAACCATCGATGTCACATTTTTAATTGGTCATGGTAAGGGTCACAATCCAAATTGTGACCCACAGTGACAAGGTGGTCATGAGTTTTAGCCCATGACCAACCGTATGGATCATGATTTTGAACTGTGATTCCTGATTTTGTCACCTTGAAAATCATCACGTTCCAAAACCGTGACCCCTAGGGTTGATCACGGTCCAAACTGTGAACATTGGTGAATTTTGGTATAGTGAAAACGGGGCAAAAAGATAAAATACTTTGGATTGATTATTCTTCATATATATATAAATATTGGGAGTGAGTAGGGATGGCCATTTAACCCGCCCCCATCGGGTTTTCGTCCCACCTCAAATGGGATGGGTTAAAACCCCATTTAAAATAAACGAGGCGAGTATGTTTTTTTTAAAACCCTTTATTAAACAAGGCGGGTTTAAGTTCATTACATATAAGCAGAACCGCCCCACCCCGCCCCGCCCCGTTTATTTCTTATAATAGCTAAAATACCCATATTTAATATATTATTTACACTAAATCTTTATATATATAAGTTATATATGCGGTATGCGGGTTTAACATGCGGGTTTTAACCCGTCCTGAGAAGGTTTTTGACCTGCTTAATGTAAACGGTGTGAGGGCGGGTTTAGGGGGTTATGCTTAAATGGGTTCGGGGCGGGTTAAAAACCCATCACGGGTCGCGAGACGGGGCGGGTTTTAAAAAACATTAGTAGGGAGGGTTCGGGTTTTGGCAAACCCGCCCCAAACCCATCCTTAGGAGTGAGTGGGAAGATGTGAATATGCCAGATGAGAAAGTGAAGAGGCTATGCATCAATTGTAAATAGAGGTAAATAATCATGGAGACAATATGAATGAGATTTATTCAATTACTGGGATAGAATAAAGTGACACGAAATATTAGGGAAAATGAGTACATAGAAAGGATGATTATAGAGTGTTATGTGGAGTGGTAGAATTGTTATAAACATTAAATACAATCTTCCATTTATAAGTATTATACAGATAAATTCGTGACATTTTTTGCACATGGTTAGATGAGGGAGGAAATTAGTGATTATTATATGGTGGTTATTACAGAAATATTTGATGAAAGTAGTGGGTAAAATTATAGGTTATTTAGAGGCAAGTATGTGTGGTTATTGTAGATAATTAATTCATATTCAAATCGGAAGTTACTTAGGGCTAATATTCAAACCATAAGTTACTTGGAGACAAAAAAAAAGGTTAGTTATTGCAGACAACTATAAATTCAACCCTTCATAAAGAAAAAAACTCCCTCAACAAAAAAAAACAACATTTATCATTTTACCTATTTTTTCTTTTATTTTCTTTTGTTTTCATTTATTTAAAAGTTTTTCTTTCTTCGAAATAGTTTGTGGGGTAGATTGTAATTCTCTTTACATTTTATGAAAAATTTCATTGACATTACATTTAACTTTCTTTATAATTCTTAGTTTAACCCGTTTTACATCTCTTAGTCTAACTGTTTACTTTTACTTTTGTTTATCTTACTTTGCTATTTTATATAATCCGAACTATATTTTATCTTCATTTATGCAATTTATATCTTATTCTTAGTATCTAGTTTAAGTAAAATATATAGCATTTCTTAAGGGAAGCATAAGTTCTTTTAATTGAAGCATCCCATCATGCAAAATCGCATGATTATCACAAGGATATGATAACCAATTGATTGGCAAGACCACAATCTGGCCTGACATGCTCGTGCACAACCAAATACAAAAATCAACAAAGTCTCAACCAAACAAATAATAGAGAGAGATTACAATTTTAGTTAGGGGAAATGAGAAAAAAGTTTTATACCCATAAATTCAGTAGGAAACACAAGCTTTGATAGTTTGTTCTTATTGGTTGAAGAATAAAACAATTTATTATTTACACTTCAGTCACCTTATGCAATATGACTTAACCTGATCCAATTATAAAAACAATATAATTGTATGGTAATGACGTGGTAGTTAATAAATCGATCATGTTGATGAGTAGTTAATAGTATGAGTTATAATAAGCTTAAGAAAAAATGTTAGGAGTTTTAAAAATCCTCTAAAAATTGTGCTTTTTGTGAACCAGCCCCATCAGCTAGTCGTTAGTTGTTGGTAGAGGGTGGGTGGGATGTCGATAATGCGGACAATAGTTCATAAATGATACAAGTTTATGTGTTTATTTATTAAATGAGTAATACGTCTCGTTTAAACATTTAATGGGTATTATCTTAGGTTACTAACATTATTTAACCCTTTTAATTTCTTTTAATTTTTATATATTTACACCGGTATTAATAATAAGCACTAACATGGATTTGTGGCGTGCGACTCAATAGGATATTGTTTTTATAGAGTATGACGTATACACATAAAGTATAATTCAATTTTTTATACATATTGTTGATGTAAAAAAATTAGATCGGTCTAATTATTCAATCACAGATAAATAAAATGAGACAAAGATTTTTAAAGTGGTTCAGCCTTATAAAAATGGCCTACGTCCACTGTTATGTTATTGCTCAGTGTTTGGGAATTCTCGATTACAAGTTCTATCAAGAAATTCCCCCCCCCCCCCTTGAATGAGGGTGATACAAGGTATTTATAGCCCTTAGGCTGTACATGAAAGGGTGTTATATTAAATGATACACATATGAAAGGTAATTCATTTAATGCTCTTCAAACGTGTGCGTCAAGATGATAGGCATTCAATGAATAGTTGAACTGTTGATTATCTGGCAATCAATGTTGTGGTCGAGATGCAGCTCGGACCGCCTTAGTTGCTCGTTACTCAAGAGTTCCTCGAAGCGCTGGAGTTCCTCGGAGTACTGGAGTTCCTCGGTGTAATCCTTATTACTCGGAGCGAACATGAGTTGGTCGGGGAAATGAACTTCTTCGTTGCTACTGTGCCACGTAGACTAACACGTGTCTTCTTATTATTCGTCCAAATCAGCATACTAATTTTGGTATCAACAGAAGCCCCCAATGTTTCATATTTTGAACTTTGAGGAGTATGGAACATTCTTTCTCGGTATATGGCAATATTAAATGACCTTCCTGGGTTTTAGGAGCCTTTCTTTGTATTTGAATTTCCTTCCAAATTCGCAGAATCCGCCTTTTTGCGTTTTTATAAGCGCTTCGATCTTCGTGCCCTTTTTTTCCTTTTAGCCGCCGGTAACGTAATAGTTTCTTTTTTGTAATCATTTCTTTCGTCGTTTCCCAAGGCAAAGTATTTAAGCTTCAGAGGCAATCCCATCGTCTTCTACCTTTTCAATTTCTGCTTTCGAGTTTTCTATAGCTTTTCTCTCTCTTGTGCGTTCATCCCCTCCTTCGTTTGTTTGTCAACAGATCTCCTTTTTCCTGTAAGATTTTCTTCCTTCTTCTTCATTTCTTTTTATTCACCATGGTTTATATTATCGAATCTCTTGAGAAATTCCGTTATGACTTTTCTATTCCCTCTTGGGTAACTTTGGAGAGTCTTTCTGAACCTTCAACTTATTTTAATTTGGCTGAGGGACATTGGTTCCCTAGCCTCTTTATTGCTGAATGTGGATTTTATTTTCCACCAAACCCTTTGTGTTTAGAGTTCTGTCAGTATTTCGATGTTGCCCCTGCAAAAATAGCCCCCAACACATGGAGAATAGTTAACGGGGTGTATAGGTTAAATCAAACTCATGGAACTCGTATAGGAATTCCTGAGATTATGTACTGTTATAGATGGGCTGTTTTAGACAATGTTTTTTATTTAAAAACTAGGTTTTTGAATAGGGCCTTAGTAGTCAACCTCCCTGATGCTAACAGGGATTATTTTGAACACGGGGTAGTCATCAAAAATTGGCAACATACCCCTTTGGTTGGAAATGAAGTATATGAGGGTCCCAGATGCCCCCCATATGGCAATGGGATAGGTTATTTTCATCTTATTTTGTTTTTGAAATTATGATTTCATTATGTTTGACAAAATGTATGACTGATATTTCACTATGTATTTGTTTGCAGTTGACAGTAAGAGAAAAACTCCAAAAGAATCAGAAGTAAATATTAAACATTTGAAACATATCTGGAATTTGCATCGAAGAGTTGCAGACGAGCACATCAGGTCTGCTTCATATTTGCTGCAGTACATGAGCTATACATCATCTTTTACTGCTCGTCCTGTGGTCAGCATTAGTGACCCATTTCCAGCTTCTGAGGTATCTTCACCAGAATCTCACATTCCTTTAAGTCAGAAGATGGGCAAGAGAAGAGTTCCTGCTATCTTCGAGGAGTCTTCCTCTGCTGGAGATGGAAAGAGAAACAAGGTTGAGGTCCCAAAGGGAACAAAGAAAGTAGATGGTGCCTCTTCTGTTGCTCCTCAGAAGGCTGCCGAGAAGCCCCCAGTGGCTCCGAGCAAGAAAAATGCACCTGTGGAAGTAGTCCCAACCAAAAGTTCTTTGGTTGAAATTGTTGAAGTGCCTCTGAGGAGATTGAAGAAATCCTCTTCGGTCACTCTGACTGAAACCACTCCCCAACTCCAAGCTAGTGGAGCTGGTGTCCCAACAATTATTCCTCCGAGTTCTGCAATGAGCTCGGTAAAGACTTGGACTATTCCTGAAGTCCAAGGAATTGAAGAAAACATGCCTAGGGATATGCTGACCTCCCTAGCTACTCGTCACATCGCTTCAGTAAGTTTCTCTTATCCTGAATTTTTCTTTCTTCCATTCAATATATGTATCTCGGTACTGACTTAGCATTACCTTCTCTTTCAGCTGGTGAGTTGTTTCAACACCATAGTGAAGAAAGATGAAGCACTCAAGGATTCTAGCTCCTCGTCTGGAGTTGAGGATGCCTTTCTGGGTTTGACCCAATCTCTGAAGGAATCCCGTCAAAGATACGACGAGGATAAGGGTGAATGGGAGAAGAAGTTGACTGCGTCTGAGGCAGAAAAAGTGCAGTTGGGAGAGAAGGTTAAGGACTTAGAGAGTGAGAATAAAAAATACGCCGAGAAGCTCACAAGTTTTGGGGAGCTTGAGAATAAGTTGAAATCGACCGAGGAAGAGCTGTCCCTTATACGAGAAGTAAATCGCCAGAAGGAGGAGGTGGAGGCCAAATTGAAAGCCACCGAGGATCTTCTATCCGAGAAGCTCTCCTCGGAGAAAATGAAGAGAAAAATGGCTGTGAAAAAATCCTTTCGAACAGGTTGGGACAAAGGATGGGATAGGGGGGTAGCAGCAATGATGACTCGGGTGCAGTATGGAAGTTTGAAATACTTCCGAGATGGTTGGGTTGCTGCTTTGTAAGAATTGAAGCTGAGCGAGGACTCTGAACTATTCCAACAATATCTTCCTGGTCCTCCTCCAGCTATGGAAGATGAAGAAGAGGATGAAGCTGCATCCGAGGAGTCTTCACTGATAGTGGGTGATCAAGTCCTTGCTACACAACTCAACCAGACATCTATTGAGGAGATTTCTTCTTTGCCTGCTCCTCCTGAACAAATCCCAACTCCAGCCGACCAGATTATTGTTCCCACCGAGCAACCAAGCTCCTCGTCCCAGCCTTCCGAGAAAGTCTTGGGAGACAAGGAAAAGGTGTGAAGTTGTTCGGTATTCTCTTTTATTTTTCCTTTTACTTGTACTTTGTATCCCAGATCTTTGTAACTTTGCCTTATGATCTAATAAAATTTGAGTTCTTTTCTTCCATATGATTGTCTCTTCTCTATCTGCACTCTGTCTTGATCTTCTTTTTGATGATTACTTTTTCTTTCTCTGTTAGTTTCTGGCCAGGATGGATCTGCTGTCTGCTAATGACACAAAGTTGATGCAGCAATGCCATGAATATTATAAAGCTGGTCACACAGACCTAAGTGCATCAGAGGTTTCCGACATCCTTGGCCATGGTGCTTCAGAACAGGCAGTGGAGGCATATCAGCACTTGAAGGATTTACTTGATCGAGCTGTGGCCAATAACGTGGCCTATTACGAAATGATAGAGGATCTTCAATGTACCTTAGAAGACCTTCAAAATTAGTATAAAGAATCAACTGCCCTGTTGCATGAGGGGTATGAAAAGAAGTATCAACAGCTTTCTGCCGAGAAGGGCTACGACAAACTCCTTACTGGATATGATGTCAGGGAGAGGACCCTAAAGGGAGAAGTTGAAGCTTGTAGACAAATTGCTGAGCTGCTGGAGCAAGAGAATAATAATTTGCAGAAAGAGCTAGCATAATATAAGTCAGCAGCCTCTTCTTCAACAGCGGTAATCCCAGTGACTGATGAGGGATTTTCCTTCTTAGAGGTTGAGAATGCCAAATTAAGGCAAGAGTTGGATATCCTGAGAAGGTCTGGTACTTCTACTTCTACTCGGGGACGAGGAAGAGGTTCTCGTGGGCGAGGAAGAGTTACCCATGATGTTGTCGAGGAACAAAGTACTCCACCTGCTCGGGGTCGATCAAGAACTCCTCGTAATATTGAAGAAGCTCATACTCTGTCAACATTGGAAACTCAAGCGTACCAATTGAATGCAAAAGATCGGGCTTTGTCTGAAATGTCCAAGAAAATCCAAACTCTGGAGGATCAACTTGCTTCGACAAAGTCTGCTCTGGATAATAAGGATGTTTTTGCCAGAAAACTTCATGAGCAGTTAGAGAGAATAACTTTTCGATTCCATAAACAACCTCATGAGTTCTGGATGGCAGGCTACAATGAGGCCCTTTGTCACTTGGATGCTCGCATTGAAAATGCCAATAATGAAGGTTATAAACAGGGATGGTTGAACGCCCAGGGTGTATTAAAACTAGAGCAGGGCCATTATTTATGGGATTATCATGCTCCTGGGCTACTAGACTTGCCTGTGCCACCTTATAAATTGGACATGGAATGGATCCTTGCTCGTGCCATTCCTCGGAACTTAATTTCAAAATACCTTGGTGACTACAATCTTCATTCCCAAATTGAGGTATCTCATCCCGAGCATCTACTGGACACACCTTCTGTGATGAACATTAGGGGTGGCCATAGGCCCGAGGCCCACCAAGCCCGCCCAGCCCGCCCAATAAAAAAATAGGGCTTGGGTAAGGTGAATAGGCCCGCAAAGCGGGCTTGGCAAAATTTTATAGGCCCGATTTTTTTTCGGGCGGGCTTGGGCATGAGTTCTTAAGCCCGATGAGGCCCGGCCCGGCCCGAGGCCCGAAATATATATATATATATATATATATAGGGGGGACTTTTATAAATATAAAAACGTATACCAAGTCTTTTCATATAAAGTGGGAAACTTTATATATGGACTTTGTAATATATGGAGTTTAAAACAGATTTTTAATTTAAAAAAATCGTCTTTAAATAAAAAAAATAGGTATTTTAATTTTAAAAAAATATTTTAATTAACATAATAAGGCCCGATCGGGCGGGCCTGGGTAAAGATCTTTCAAATCTGGGCGGGCTTGGAATTACATAATAAGGCCCGATCTAGGCCCGAGCGGGCTTGGGAAAACACTTAATTTTTCAAGCCCGACCCGAGCCCGACCGGGCCTGCCCAGGCCCGGCCCACGGCCACCCCTAATGAACGTTAGGATGCTGAAGGACTTGAACTTTATTAACTCTCCTCAGACTTTAAATGATCCGCCTGCTGGCGAGGAACCTATTTCAAAAGCAGAGGGAAAGAAACCAATAGAGTAGGGATCTCAATGTAATAGTTAGTACACATATGTAACTTGTAATTTATTTTGAGTTTTAATGAAAGACTTTCATTTTCTGTTTGCAAATCTGTATTGCTATTGTCTTGTGCTTTGTCAAACACTTTATGCCTATATATCTGTTAAAAAGATAACAATTTTTGTGCTGTTCATCAACCAACTTAGTAATAAAAGTTACAAGTATCAGTAATGTTGCTCGATCACGTAATAATAAAGTAATGAGTATAAAATTTTTTCCAACCAACCAAGGTTGTTAAATTGTGTTTGTCGTCCAACTATGGTTAGTGAGAGTTTATCCCCGACTAACCATACTTGGTAAATTTTTATCTTTTTCATAAAGTGTGCCCGACCAACCAAGGTCGATGATTTTTCCTCGTCGACCAACTACAGTTAGTGGGTTTTTATCCCCGACCAACTATACTTGGTTCAGTTTGGAATATTTGTTCTTCGAGGAACTTTTATGTAATAGACTTACTTCCCGACCAACATTAGTTGGCATTTGAGAGCATATTTTGTTTCCTAATCAACCGAGATTAGCCTTTCGTCGATCATCTTGTGTTCTTGCCCTTTACCAACCGGAGTTGGTCGTGGGTTTGAACTATCATGTCCACTAGTTATTTTACCAACCTGAGTTGGTCACGCTAGTGTATGCCTCCTAACCAAAGGAGTATATTTTGTTCTCGCCCTTTTACCAACCGGAGTTGATCATGGGTTTGAACTATCATGTCCACTAGTTATTTTACCAACCTGAGTTGGTCACGCTAGTGTACGCCTCCTAACCAAAGGAGTATAATTTTTTCTCGCCCTTTTACCAACCGGAGTTGATCGTGGGTTTGAACTATCATGTCCACTAGTTATTTTACCAACCTGAGTTGGTCACGCTAGTGTACGCCTCCTAACCAAAGGAGTATAGTTTGTTCTCGCCCTTTTACCAACCGGAGTTGATCGTGGGTTTGAACTATCATGTCCACTAGTTATTTTACCAACCTAAGTTGGTCACGCTAGTGTACGCCTCCTAACCAAAGGAGTATAATTTGTTCTCGCCCTTTTACCAACCGTTGGTCGTGGGTTTGAACTATAAGTGTTGCCATAAATTGCTGAACAGCGTAGTGTTGTACACTAGTATTCCCCGAAAAACTTTCAATAAAAAGAAAGAGGATGGTGAAACATCATCGTTTTATTCATATTGATGGAATTGCTTTACATTTTACATCACTGATAATACTTGCGTAGGTGTTCAGCATTCCATGCATTCTTAAATTCCTCTCCTTCTAGAGTTGCTATGCGATAAGTTCCTGGTCGAACAACCTCTGTAACTCGGTAAGGTCCATGCCAGTTTGCTTCCAATTTATTGTGCTTTTGAATGACTTTCTTTAGCACATAATCTCCTTCTTTTAAGTCGCATTTCTTCACCCTCTTGTTGTAGAACAGAGCTGTTCGTTGTTGGTAAGCAGCATTCCTAATGGCTGCCTATTCTCTAACTTCCTCGAGCATATCTAAATCCAATCTTCTCATTAAGTCGCTGACTGGGGAATTGAAATTCAGCACTCTATGTGTTGGAAGATCCAACTCGGCAGGTATTATAACCTCACTTCCAAACGCCAGCATATATGGTGATTCTCCAGTTGCTGCTCGGGGAGTTGTTCGGTAAGCCCACAATACTGACTGTAGCTCATTAATCCAATTATCTTTAGCCTCACTTAGCCTCTTCTTCAACCCATTTAGTAATGTTCTGTTCGTCACTTCAGTCTGTCCATTGCTTTGAGGATGGCCTGGTGCTGAATGAGTCTTCAAAATGTTTGACTGATGACAATAGGCGACAAACTGCTCATTATCAAATTGTGTTCCATAGTCTGTAATGAAGGCATGAGGGAGACCATATCGGCAGATGATATTCTTCCAAACAAACTGGTACACCTTCTCGTATGTCATATCAATAAGTGGCTTAGCTTCTACCCACTTAGTAAAATAATCCACTGCAACGACGAGGTACTTGAATCTTCCTCGGGTCGTTGGCAGTGGTCCAACCAAATCAATTCCCCACATGGAAAATGTCCAAGGAGAAGTTATGGGTGTCAACAATGCTTGTGGAGTTCGTCGGATGGAGGAAAAACGTTGGCACTTGTCACATTTCTTGGCATATGCTATATAATCAGCCCTCATCGTCGGCCAGTAATATCCCTGCGTCATCACCCTTTGCAAAAGTGTCCGACCTGCTACATGGGCTCCACATGATCCTTCATGGATCTCTTCAATCAATTCTTTTACCTCGGAGGGATGTACACATCTCTGCAAACCTACCATAATTCCTCGTCTATACAAAACACCATTAGTTAGTACATACCGAGCAGCTTTAAACTTCAATTTCTTTACAGCGAGCTTATCCTCCGGCAATTCTCCCTCCTCAATATATGCTCTGATGGGATCCATCCAAGATGGTCCTAAATCAAGGGTAATAACATTCATCGTCAAGTCTTCATCTATGCTTCGACTTTCTAATACTTCAATTGGTATTGTTCTTCGCAGCTCGGTACGTGTAGCTGATGCTAATCGGTCCAGTGCGTCTGCTTGTGCATTTTCTATTCTGGGTATTCTGATCAACTGAATGGCGTCAAATTCTGCTAACAATTGCATCACCTTTGCATGATACTTGACCATTAACTCTCCTTTAACTGCATATGTTCTCATCATCTGATTCACAATTAATTGAGAATCACTGAATACCATCACTTGTTGTGCTTCCATAATCTTTGCTAAATTAAGACCTACTATCATGGCCTCATACTCAGCCTCATTATTGGAGGCTTTGAATTAGAATCGCAAGGCATATTCCATGTCAATCTCGTCTGGGGTTTTTAAAACAATCCCTGCTCCACAACCTGTTGTGCAAGAGGACCCATCTACATACAATCTCCATGTAGGTAATTCGTCTTCAAATTTCTTATCTGATAGAGTTCCTCGGTGAAATATCTGCTGTTTTCTTTCATCCTCCCCTGTTAATTTTCGCTCCTCGTCGACCATCTCTTCTCGCCCTTTTACCAACCGAAGTTGGTCTGGGTTTGAATTTGATGATCTTTCTCCATCCACAAGCCCTTTTACCAACCGGAGTTGGTCTGGACTTATGTCTGTTGATCCTGTAACATCCACAGGTTGGTCAGCGAGCAATTTTTGTTCCTCGGGGGTATCAGGATATGTAAACTCTGCTATAAAATCTGCTACAGCCTGCCCTTTCAATGATGATCTAAGTTCATACACAATATCATATTTACCGAGCTCTATTGCCCAGTACATCAGTCTCCCTAATTTTCTGGCTTATGAAGGGCTTGTCTCAATGGCATGTCGGTATATACGACGATGGTATGGGCCTGGAAATATGGCCTCATTCTTCTACTTGCTTCAATTAATGCCAATGCCAATTTTTCCAACTTTGGGTACCTGATCTCTGCACCTTGGAAAGCGTTACTTGTGTAATAAATTGGTTTCTGGACTCCATTCTCCAATCTGATCAATGCCGAGCTGACGGCATTCTCTGATACTGCCAGGTATAAGTACAACTTTTCTCCCGTTATTGGCCTGGACAACAGTGGAGGTGCTCCCAAATATTTTTTCAAGTCTTGAAAGGCTTTTTCACATTCATCATTCCACTCGAAAGTTTTTCGAAGTGTTTTGAAGAATGGGAGGCATTTATCAGTTGCTCGGGATACAAATCTGTTGAGCGCTGCAACTCGTCCTATAAGACTTTGCACTTCTTTCTTAGTTGTTGGAGATCGCAACCCTAAAAGAGCTTTGAACTTTTCTGGATTCGCCTCAACGCCTCGCTGGTTGACAATGTACCCGAGGAACATTCCTTCTCGTACTCCAAAGGTGCACTTCGTCGGGTTGAGCTTCATTTGGTATTTATCCAGTTGATCAAAGGTCTGACTCAAATCAACTAGATGATCAGCAGCTTTCTTACTTTTTGTCAGCATATCATCGACATAGACTTCCATATTGCAACTGATTTGTTCGGCAAAAACCTTGTTCATCAGCCGCTGGTATGTCGCTCCTGCATTTTTCAAACCAAAAGGCATAACATTATAATAATAAGTACCCCTAGGGGTAATAAAAGAAGTACTTTCCCTGTCTTCAGGTTTCATCTTGATCTGGTTGTAGCCAGAGTAAGCGTCCATGAAGCTGAGCAGCTCGTGTCCCGAAGTGGCATCCACTAGTTGATCAATTCTGGGCAATGGAAAGTGATCCTTTGGGCATGCCTTGTTGAGATCGGTGAAATCAACACACATTATCCATTTATTATTTTTCTTCTTTACCATCACCACGTTTGCCAACCAGTCTGGATATTTCACATCTTCAATGAATTGGGCTTTATGGAGCTTCTCGACCTCCTCTTGTATAGCTTGATTCTTCTCGGGGCTAAATACCCTTCTTCTCTACTTCACATGCGTGATCTCCTTATTCACATTGAGCTCGTGACATAAGAAGTTTAGATCTATTCCTGGCATGTCTTCATGACTCCACGCAAAAGTTTTCTTCCTGTTTCTCAAGAAAGTTATCAACTCCTATTTTATTGAAGCATCCAACGACGAACCTATCTGGGTTACTCGTTCAGGGTGCTCGTCGTCCAGAATAACATTTTCTGTAGATTCCACCACCTGTCCTTTTACAAGTTGGGATTCATCTCTGGGATCGAGAGTTTCAGTTTCTGTATCTTCTTCCACCTGGTAGGTAGTAGTCTTTTTTCTTGACTCTTCAAGCTCCTCTTGCTCGGCAGATGAATAATAGCATTCCCGAGCTACTTTTTGATCACCTTTCACAACTCCTACTCCGAAGTTTGTTGGGAATTTTAAGCATTGATGTACTGTAGATGGAACTGCTTCGAACTTCTTCAAACTAACTCTTCCCATGATGATGTTGTAGGCTGACTGCACATTCTTATCCATCACAAAGAAGCGTATTCTCTCTGTTCGACAAGCAGGCCAAGTTCCAATGAATATATCCAACTTGATCGTCCCAAGTGGAAAAACTTTCTCGCCAGCAAAACCCAGGAGGGGTCTGTGATAAGGTTCCAATTGAGATAATTTCAAATTCAAGCTGTTAAAGCATGAATAGTACATGATGTCTGCCGAACTACCATTGTCTACCAACACCCTTGAAATCACTACTTCCTTCATCCTCATTTTGATCACCAAAGGATCGTCATGAGGGTAAAGATCACCTGCCAGGTCGTTTTTTGAAAAGCCAATGACTATCTTCTCTTTGTTTACCTTCCTCGGACGATCATCCTCGGCCAAATTTATTCGCTGAATATATGAGCAAGCTTGAGCCTCTCCGAGGTAGGCCTTTCTTTTTGCAGTAAGGTCTCCTCCTCCTGCATCTCCTCCTGTAATAACATTACAATCAAATGAGCCAAAACTTACGGAAAATACCTCTCGTTCTGGCTGCCTTGGCTTCTTGGGAAGATCGGGGTCGTCTTCATCTGGATCATCTTCATGGTCTCTCTTCTTTTTCTCCTCCGCTCGGCGAGGAGATCTAGACCTCTCCCTAGTTCGGTCATTATTTCTTTTTTCACCTCCCCGATCAACATACTTTGCTAGCCTTCCTCTTCGGATGAGTGTTTCAATCTCGTTCTGAAGAGCTATGCAATTTTTGGTCATATGACCGTGATCTTTATGGAACTCGTAATACTTCTCCCTGTTCCTCGAGTCAGGGTCTGACCTCAGTTTCTTTGGCCACTTTACTTCCTCGTTATTCTTGATTTCTTCCAAGACATGATTAATACCCATTTTCAAAGGAGTATAATTATCGAATTTTTTCAGGACTTCCCATGATGACCTATTGTTCTTGGAATGCTTATCACCACCATTGCCCTTATGCACTTTCTTCTTAGATTTGTCGACTTCTACCTTGGTTTCTTTATCCATATTCTTCTTCGCAGCCATAGCCTCCTCGGCATTCATGATTTTGGCCGCTTTTGCCATCAACTCTGACATAGTTGCAGGTGGATATTTGGTCAAAGTATAGTACAACTTATTAGGCAACAACCCACTCATCAAGGCGGTGATTGCTGTCTTTTCTTCATAATGTATGACTTCCAGCTTCTCGTTATTGAAACGAGTTATGTAATCTTTAGTACTCTCACCAGGTTTTTGTCTAACACTTAACAAGTGTGCTACTCGTTTTACTGGCTTTGCTCCAAAACAGAAATTGCCAATAAACAAATCGGCCAACTGAAAGAAAGTTGAAATCTTACCCCGAGGAAGATTGTTGTACCATATCTGGGCAGATCCAGTAAGAGTTCCTGAGAATGCTCTGCATCTCATCTCATCGGGGACAACATAGATGTCGGCAACAGCTTGATATTGCTCTATGTGAAGAACAGGATCTGTCTTTCCATCATATTTGGGGGTCACCACAGGTGCTTTAAATTTCGACGGTGTAGGAAAATCCACAATGGCCTGTACAAAAGGTGTCCCTCGAACAAAAGTTCGTTGTAGGGGGTTCTTTGCCTTAGCCATTTCTCCCAATCTTTCCTCCAACCGCTGAATGGACCCTTTCCACGCATCATTTCCTTCCTCGGGCCTATTAGTTCGAGCAATTGATTGTTCTGAAGTAGCTTCCTGAAATCTATCTTGACGAGCAACTGGTCGTGATTGTGTTGATCCTTCTCTTAGATTTGATGGTTGTCGAAAACTCCTCGACACGGCTTTAGGTGGACTCCTATTCCTCCTAGGACCTAATCGACTGAAAGGAGACACCCTGCTCAGTCTTTCCATGGCGCTGGTCCTCTCTAGAGAGAGAGTAACACGTTGCTCAGTATCTGTGGCCCATATTGATGAAGTTTGCCCAGGTTGATAAGAGAAATCATCAGACTCCTCATTACGATAAGAATCTGAACGCCTGGATCGTGAAGAAAGTAAATAAGTTTGCCTCTGACCACTTCGTTGTCCCGAATGTGCAGGTGCACCGCCATGAAGGGTTTGTATGAGTTGTCGCATTGTTTCCTGCATGGCGTTTTGTCCTTGAGCCAGATTCGTCATAATTCCAGCCAGATCTGGAGGTGCAGAGGGATTTGGAGGATTTCCAGCATTTCCAGCGTTTCGATTGCTGGATTCCGGATTATCTGCCATTGATGATGAATGATTTTTGGTGAAAAACGATAACAATAGTCGTTTCCCACAAACGGCGCCAATCTGTTGATGTAAAAAATTAGATCGTTCTAATTATTCAATCACAGATAAATAAAATGAGACAGAGATTTTTAAAGTGGTTCAGCCTTATAAAAATGGCCTACGTCCACTATTATGTTATTGCTCAGTGTTTGGGAATTCTCGATTACAAGTTCTATCAAGAAATTCCTCCCCTTGAATGAGGGTGATACAAGGTATTTATAGCCCTTAGGCTGTACATGAAATGGTGTTATATTAAATGATACACATATGAAAGGGTAATTCATTTAATGCTCTTCAAACATGTGCATCAAGATGATAGGCATTCAATGAATAGTTGAACTGTTGATTATCTGGCAATCAATGCTGTGGCCGAGATGCAGCTCGGACCGCCTTAGTTGCTCGTTACTCAAGAGTTCCTCGGAGCGCTGGAGTTCCTCGGAGTACTGGAGTTCCTCGGTGTAATCCTTGTTGCTCGGAGCGACATGAGTTGGTCGGGGAAATGAACTTCTTCGTTGCTACTGTGCCACGTAGACTGACACGTGTCTTCTTATTATTCGTCCAAATCAGCATACTAATTTTGGTATCAACACATATTATTAAAAGAAAAAATTTATATTGTTCCAATAGATTAAACATATATCAACCAATTAAAATGATCACATTTGAAATAACACATTTCAACCAATTAAAATTACATTTTAAACCTATTTTTTGTAGTTTTTTTTAATCTAGGGTTGCCCAAACCTAGACCCTTACCAATAACTCGCATTTTTCTCTTTTTAATTTTCCCATAGAATCATATGCTTGTCCGATTGAAATGCCAAGAATAAACATAATAAATAAAGCTATAAAATTTAAAGTCAAGAGGATTTATAATTAAATTACCAAGCATATGCGGCTTTATTGATTTTCTCTCTAGCATAACAATAACTTTTATAGTATACTTTAATTACTATTTGTATTTTCTCCAAACACAGTGATCCAAATATTAATTCAAATATTAGCAGGTATTTATGGTGACAAAAATCACAACACAAATAATAATGAAAGAAAACAATCATCAAGAAAATAAGAACAACAATCAATCACAATCACAACACTAGAATTTACGTGGTTCGGCAACTTGCCTACGTCCACAGAGAGGTCTACTATTTTTATTAAGTAACTCTCGAGATTATGTTTTTCTACATGCCCCTATGCCCTGGGCCAGGGGTACAGTATATATTCAGTTGAGGGAAAGTGTTGGTAACTAACATGTTGGCCCTGTATCCCATGAATATCTCTCTGAAATTTTTGGGGATAGACTCGGCCACATCTTTCACTCTAACTGTTACTCAAGACTAATAATTTGGGTCGGGAGCCTGATTCATTTATTTAGGCTTGGTCGGCTACTCTTATGGTCTTGGTCGACAATAAGTACCCACAATTGCCCCTAAAATTTTTGGGGTCACCATTTGGGCTCAAAATTTTTTAAAAATAACTCCTCATCTATCACTGATGGAACTGTTGTAATTTGTGCGATTAAAAGGGGTGTGTATTGTCATTTGGGAAGGAGTTTAAGCACCAAATCTTCTTCGATCAGTGTGCGCCATCATTAAGGATTTTGAACTGAAGTGTTGGACGATTCTATCATCACTTCAACTATTTACTTCCTCCACTTCCAAGCTATCTCTTGCTCCCAAGTTGTCATTTTCTCTTCATCTTCCAAATTTGTGGTTTTCCATCGTTTCAAACTCCATTCCTTCATTATAAGTTCTCAGTCCCTTCTCTTTCTATACTTCCTTTCGTCGTTGCTTTTCTTTCCACTGTAGCCAGGGTTTTCTTATATTAAGAATAAACAACAAATCTATGGTTGAATTTAGTAAATACTCCACAATTGGGTGAATATTGAGTGTGCCTCCGTTCCTCGCAATGTCCATGACATTGAGGATGGACACTGGATTTACGTTCTTCTACTATCTCAAGGGGGTTTAACCTTTCCCCCCAAATGCCTGTTCTTATATTTCTTTCAATACTTCGATATAGTTCCACCTCATTGTTCTCCAAATGTTTGGAAAATTGTAAATGGAGTCCATAGAATAAACTAACTTTATAGCACTAACTTAGGATTGGTTGAAATTTTCTTTTGTTATACCTTTTCTCGCACGAGCTATAGTCTTCTTTATTTGAAAGCGAGGAGTCCAGACAGGGTATTGGTAGTGAACCTACCTAATTAGCATATAGACTACTAGTCTGAGGGGCTCATTACTAGGAATTGGTAATTCCCTCCCCACGTAAGGGGAGCAAGGTACAGGGGACCTCTGATCCCTACATATGGAAATGAGTACACCGGTTGTTTTCCATCCTTGCTGCATTTTTCTTGTTGCTCTAATGTTTTCTTCCTCTAAGATTTTCTTTTCTTTTTCAGCGAGGTCTAAGAATCAAGAACCTGCTCCTCACGAGATCCGTGCTGCTGAGTTGATCAAAGCTTGCAAGATAATGGGCTCCATTGAAAAGGTGATCATCCCAGGTCGGTTACCTTCTTGTTGGAATACAAGAACACTACCACCAGCTTCATCGCCCATCCAGTTGACTCTATTCCCCATCTTAATATCGCAGACGAGGAAGAAGAGGAAAAAGGTGCTCTCGAACCCATCGAGCTAGACGAGGAGGAGGAGAGCAGCTCAGAGTCTGGTGTTGCAGTAGGTAGGGGTGGAAAATATTAGCACGGCACGACAACACGATAGGAAATTGACCCAAAAAATGACTTGTCGTGTTTCATGTCATGTTCGTGTTCGCGTCTTTTAACACGAAGTCGTGTCGTGTCGTGTTTGTGTCAAAAAATTTGACACAAAATTGACCCATTTAACCAGATTGACACGACCCATTTAACCCAATTTGAACCCAATTAAACCCATTTAAAAATTAAAAGGATCCTAGCCTTACACTTGTCAAAAGATCAACCTATCACATTTTAACTCTAAAAACCCTATCTAACTCTAACATATAAACTTAAAACTCACGGACACACACACACACACACACACACATCAAACCTAACATCTCTCTCTCTCTAACTCACCCTCACCCTCACCCTCTCATCGTAACCACAACCCTACTCTCTCTCTCTCTCTCTCTCTCTCTCTCTCTCTCTCTCTCTCTCTCTCTCCATTCTCAACTCCATCGTAACCACACATTAACCCTCCATTTCTCGTCGGTCCACACACACACATCAATGCTACTAACAAAAACCGTTGCTATCTCGCCTCCAAAAAAAGTTTTTTTTGTGATTTTTGCTGCTAACATCAACGCTGCGAACATCAACGTTGCTATCATTTTTTCTTAGATTGTAATTTTTTTTGGTTTGATTTTTGATTTAATAAAGGGTTTTTTCTTAGATTGTAATTTTTTTTGGTTTGATTTTTGATTTAATAAAGGGTTTGTTGCTATCATTTATGCTGTAATTTTTCTTAGATTGCTGTAATTTTTCTTAGATTTAATAAAGGGTTTCCATCTAATAAAGTGTCTTTTGATATCGTTTTTTCTAATAAAGTGTCTTTTGATATCGTTTTTTCTTCGATTGTAATTTTTTTTGTTTGATTTTTGATTTAATAAAGGGTTTGTTACTATCATTTTTGCTGTAATTTTTCTTAGATTGCTGTAATTTTTCTTAGATTTAATAAAGGGTTTCCATCTAATAAAGTGTCTTTTGATATCGTTTTCTTCTATTATCCCCTTATCCTTGGTTAACTGCTCTCACCACCATGAATGTGAAATAAAGAAAACAAAAAAATCGTGTTAGATTAATTGTTCAATTTCATGCTAATCGTGTTAGTTGGTACAAAAATTGATTTTCGTGTAAATCGTGTTAATTGGAAAAATCGTGTTTATTATGGTAATTTGAACAAAAAGAAAATTTGTGTTAATCATGTCGTGTTGTGTTTTTACGTGTTTCGTGTTCGTGGCGCTTAAAAAAACATGACTTCGTGTCGTGTCATGTTCATGTTCACTAATTCATTGTCGTGTCATGTTGCGTTAGGTGAAAACATGACCCAATAACACGATTTTCCACCCCTACCTGTAGGTGACAGAGGCAGTACTGGTGAGGCAGGATCCAGTGAGGAAGGATCCAGCAGGGAAGAATCTGGTGGAGAGAGATCCAGTGAGGAAGGTTCTAGTTCAGGAGATTCCAGGTCAAAAAGTTCTAGCGTGGAAGATATGACTCCTTCTAGAAGAAAAAACTTGATCCGTGATGATGATGATGATGTCCTACTATCCAACAGGTTGAAAATCTAGAAACCAAGGTCTGGGGATACTGCTAGTGGTTCCCACACAGCAGCTCATGAGAAAGAGGTGGAGAGGAAGAGGAAAGAAGAAGAGAAGAGGGAGAGAGAAAGAAAGAAAGAAAGAAAGAAAGAAGAAGAAGAAGAAGAAGAAAGAAGAAGAAGAAGAAGGAAGAGGAGAGGATAATAGAGGACGAATAAAGCATAGGCTTAGCTTGTGCATGTGGTTGTCCCAGCTGAGGGGGCCTCTATGGCTCTGACCCTTCATCTCGCTCCAATAATGCTCGAGAGAGTTATTCTCATGGCAGACCATGAGCAGTCTTCAAACATGGTCCCAGACCAGTTAGCCTAGAAAATAGATCAAGGGCTTGCTTTTGTAAGGTCACTTCCTATTTTCTCTATTCCTTTCACTTGTAATTTTTTCGCGCTCTGTTTACTAATCTATGTCTCTTTCTATAGTTTGTGTTTAACTATACCGTCCTTCATCGTAGCCAAAATGAGATGGTGAGGAGGAACTCTAAAGTCGAGGAGAGCCTAAAGACTGCCCAGGAGCCCAAAAGTCCTCTAAGAAGGCTCTCACAGAGGCTGAGGCTTCTTTTACCAAAGAGAGGGATGAAATAGCCAAGGAGGTGAAGGAGCTTCGCGAGTCCTACAAGATGGTCGTGATGAGAAACCTGGCCATCACGAATGAAAATAAAGGTCTTGTTAAGAATGTGAAGAGTTTGGAAATATAGGTGGCTACCATTAGAGAGATTGGATGCAATGAAGGCTGGGAGACAGCAAATGAAGATGGCAAAAAAAAGATTGACTACATCAGTCAGGCCAACTTCAAGAAAGGCTGGGATCAAGACTTAGTTGCTGCTGGAGTTACTTCCAACTCTTCTCTGTTTAAAAAGCACAATCCTAGTCCCAAGACAGTCATTTATGAAGAAGTTTTTGCTTCTCAGACTAGTGTGGAGCCTGATGCTCCTACTGCTAATGTCCCTGCTAGCGACCAGGGAGTGAATCTTACCTCGGCCAAGGGAGGTGCACTTGGGGCAGAGACGAGTGAAGCTGTCGCTAACAAGGGGAAGGAGCCAGCCCCCACAGAGTAGGTTGAGGTCGACCAATAGATTTCTAGACTTTTTCTTTTAGTTGTGTATTTTTTGTTCGTTGTTTTTGTCATTCCATGTATCTGTACCTGCCTAGTGCCATTTTTCAATAAAATAAAGGAATTCTAGTTTCGCATTCACTGATATGCCTTTCATTTGTGTTTTTTATCTTGTAATTTGTTGATCTTGATGATTACATTCCCGCCACCTCACGTCTAGGACAAATTCTTGGTTCGAATGTAAGAGACCAAGTTCGTCGAGCATTTATCAAGATTTACAAATCTCTTAGGGCAAGGAACCAGGACTATAAAGATCAGTCCGAAGTAGTTTCCAGATTAAAGGATAGGCTTGCAGAGATGGAGGAGGTTGGTGCCTTCGTTCAAGAAGATATGGATATTTTGAAGGCTAAGATGTTGGATGCGTCCGAGATCAATCAGGATGGGGAGGTGCTGCAGCAGGAAAATGATGCCTTAAGAAGGGAGATTGGGCGCATTAAGGAAAATGCTCCAAGAACTGATCCCCGAGTTATTCAAGGTTCCTCATCGTCATCCATGCAGTGATCTAGGAGAGATGATAGTAGTCCCCATAATGAGATTGTCGAGCTGAAGGGCGACGTTCAGCGAGCATATGTTATCGCTGTCGAACTATAAAGAAACGTCACAAATCTACAGTATTTATTTCAAAACGATCCTCGACAGCTGTGGGCTGATGTCTATGATAAAGGCTGGAAAGATGCCCCCACCAAGCTGAAAGAAATGGAGGAACGACCTTTATTAGAGGGTGGCTAAGTTCCCTCAGGGAGTTGATGGTCCCTAAAAATTCTCCACTATGGTATAGGCATGAGATCACTCCCCCAATTTTTGAGCCAAATCCCTTTCAAAGGGATGATCGTTGGATCCCTATAGATGCTATTCCAAGGCAGTTGCTGGAGCCGAGTTTGAAGGAGGCTCCTAATTAAATACCGGGTGATCAGTCCTTTATTAAATTATAATCAAGGTGAACGTTTGGTTCATTCTTAGCATCACTGTCATAAAAATAACTTTTCCAATTTAACACCCTAAATAATTAAGCTTAGTGTCAAAACTATTTTAGCCATTACTTTCCAAATTTTATTTATATAAACCAACATTTAAAACTTTACGAAATTTATAATTAAAGAATCACACAACAACTATACTGGAACAAACAATACAATAATTAACATCCAACTAAGTAATTCCAACATTAAAACTTAAAGGGAAACATCCTCACAATAATAAATCCCAAAGTGTAAATACTGGAAATAAACAAATCGCAATATCCGACAAATAACTGAATAATGGAAAAGGGCGACACATGCCCAACTGAATAAATAGTGCTAGAAGCGGAATCAAGAAATGAGGTCGTCTAAGCAAGAGGCCTGCAACTCCCACCTAAGATGCAGCGCATTTCGACCAAAGGATCCTATGCAAGACGCCCCTGTGGCTGGGCACCTGTAATATATACGTATATATACAAGAGAGAAAAAAATGGAAATGGGTAAGAACCCGATTGTAAAAACGATTTAATTTTTTTTTAGCAAGTATATAAAATGTTTACTGGCCAATGCAACAACATATTAGTGAGACACTCCCTTGAGAAATTATCACCTCTCTTCTAATGTGCACACCTATCGCACTAACCTTCCCAACGGTTTAACTTATCTTATCTTTGGTTACTCGTAAGATTTAAACTGAACAATTCAACTGTTTAAGAAGTAAATTTCATTTAATAACAAAGTTCTCATTTAACCTTTATTTACTAATAAAGTTTCCCAGTAACATATTATACTTTTCAAAACAAGTATTTCTCAATTGAAATCATTATTCATTTCTTACTTACCATAAACACAGTAGGAAATTCCCAAATTTCAGAATTTAATATATATATTAAATACTCATATAATATATATATTCTAACAGCACCCCACATAAAAATTATGGTGCGGGCATACTCTACTATCCAGTCCCCGTATCACTCGTACTAAGGGAAATACAAGTTTGGAATCACTCTCGAACTGTATTAACACAACCACAAACAACATTGAGGCGAAGCATAGAGTCCCGGTCTCTAAGAGGTCAGCACATGCCTCCACGTCTCTTAGGCCGTCTGACTATCGATCCGATTAGCTTGTACCAAAGGATCTCTATCTTCTAGGGTACGATTCAATATCCCCCATAAAGGTCCCATCGAGATAAGACTGTCCCAGCGCGGTAATCTCAGGGATAGCAAGTAGCGCGGGCATGATTTTCACACGTATATAGTATATGCATAAACACAGTCATATAAATTTACTACTATTACCACATCAAATTTAGGTACATCTCATAACCCATAATCATGGTATTATTCCTTATTTCTTATTATTTAGTTATCACGTATAACGGTTCGTTTCTTACTTAAATTCGAGGGATTATTCCAACTTACTACGTAACACTCATGGATTATATCCTCCCAAGTGTAAAATTCAGTACGTACTCATCTATTTTCCAACGTAACTACCTTACGCGTCTCTCTCTTTAATACATAATTCCATCATCCCTTATATGTAAACATCCCCATAAAAAATTGTAAATCTCGTCTTACATTAAAGGTTTCATATTTTTAATAAGTCCTACTGGTCCTCTTTATCTACCAAAATATTTTAATAAGGATGTCCAAAGATTATTACTAATTTGAATTGAATTCAGCTATTTAAAAGGGGAAACATGAGTCTTCCAGGAGGGGTCGATCGATGGATGGCAGGGACTCGATCGATCGATGCGTCGATCTATGGACACTCCTGGTTCGATCGATCGATCAAACAGGTATGGTGAATCTGCAGAAAAACCAGTTATGGGTTCTATCATCCAAATTCATATTTTTAACACCCAAACTCCCAGAAATTTGTACTACAAACATTATAAACCCATACTAGCAATCTTCTACGTAAAGCATGTGAATTTTCATCAATATTCATGGATTAAAGGGCCAAAACTCATATAAATCTCATGAACCCTAGAAATTTCTTTAACTTTGTTCTAATCAACCTTTTTCCAGAATTCTTACTTTTAATCCATCATAAATCCGTGGTTCAACCTCTACATATGAAGGGGAGTTCCAGATTATCATTTATATCATTACTACATGCAGTTTTCCTATCTCCAACATGGGTTTTCTTCTATGAAACTCATCCTAATCATCCCTAGACTAACATGAATGATGCATTAACGAAATTAAGAAAGATAAATACTTTCCTGGGAATTTTTGGTCTCTGATTTGTGCTGAAATCAGTGTGGTTACGATCCGTGCGACCTGATCTCTCGTTTGGCGGCGATGGCGGCGCAAACGGAGGGGTTTTCGGCCTAGAATTCCTTGGCAAGCTCTCTCATTCCTTCTACAATGGTCGTCACTTGCTTTTGGTTGTGTTAACTCTAGAAGACAACCCTAAGCATCTGATATAACCTTGTAATTTTCTTGGGTTTAATTACCCAAAATTACGAAATGTCCAAAACGCCCTCCCGGGGTACTAAATAGGCATAAAAACGACCCGAGACCCAAACTAAACCCCCGGGTACATATTTTTTACAATCTCGACCTTTTCGGACACTTTGGCGCACTCGAAATGACCATACGGGTGACTTATAATTTATTCACTTTTATTAATCAATATTTAGTCCCGACGCGACACGGGCGCATCCCGACTCAAATTTCTAAAATTGTCATTTTATTCACTCGTGACATTTAATAGAATCAATATCATATATTACTTTACTCATTAGTAATATTCAACAAGTTTCCAATGATTACTAACTCTCGTCACGTTAGTAATTAAAAATAATTAATTTCTGGATTTATATTAAATTAATAACTCACATTAAATTTAATAAATCCACAAATTTAGAAAGCATAAAAATACGGGGTATTACATGCCCCTCGCCCTGATGATGGTCAGAGAGCTCGAGTAGCGGACTACCTTGCCTAGTGACCTGGATCCTCATAGGGTTGATTTATTTCATTACTGTTGTACATGTAACTATATAATTTGTAGTAAGAAATAAAATATTTATGTTTTGGGCATAGGCCGACTAAACATGTGTTGCTTGCTTTCGACTTATTAATAAGCTCTAGTTATTTTGGGCACTTCAGTTGACTAAATGTCATTTAGACTTTAATTTCAATTGAGCATTCCCCCAGTCCAGTATACCTTAGCCATATCATTCCGCCCACCTTACCTTTTAGGTGGAGTCGTCACACTACCTTAGGCCTAAGTATGGCAATGGCAAGACTACACTTGATCAATGGGTGATCCACTCGAGCAGGATTTTGGAGCCAAACTACATTGGCGCCCAACCTGAGTTGGTCGTATTACCTAAGGATCCCATGTATGCCCTTATTTATTATCGAAGCAACCTAAGAGGCCAATTGTGTTTTGAGAAAAAGGCATGAGGAAGGTTATTGCCTGTCAAGCCTGCTAATTATGCTTTGAACAAGTTTAGCTAGGATAGTCATAACCACTACATTGCAATCACGAGAGGTTAGTTCAAAAGATCCTTTTACTGAAGTAACTTAACCTTACTGTAATCTAGGAATTCTATTATACTCATAAAAATAGTGGAGTTTGTAACTTAGAAAGGGTGCATATAACAAAACACATTCGAGACAACCAATACATGTAGAATGCCAAGGCCAATCGAGCTTTATTAATTGAAGTCATAAATAAAGAGCAACATTAGTTTGTAAAATAAAAATTTTCCTAAACTGATGGTGCATGGATAAAGAAATATAGAAGTACAATTTCTTTTGGTTAGCTGCATTCCAAGCCCTTGGTATCTCCCTACCCTCTAGCATTTCCAAGTGATAAGATCCTTATAAGTCATCCCTCACTACCTTGAAAGGTCCTTCCCAGTTTGGTCACAGTTTGCCCTCTAATGGTTTTATAGCACTGCCAAGGACTTTCCTCAGGACATAGTCCCTAACTTGAAATTTCCTTGGATTGACTTTTTGGTTGTACTGTTTGGCTAGTTGTTGCTGGTAGGATGCCAATTGAACTAGAGCCAATTATCACCGCTCATCAGGTAAGTTAAGTTAAGTGAGCAATGCTTTATCATTGTGGCCTTGGTCGACCAATGTAGACCTCATGGTACGGAAACCAGCTTCTAGGGATAACTGCTTCCATTCCACATATGAGTGCAAAGGGTGTTTCCTCAGTTTCTAGCCTTGGGGTGTTGCGATAAGCCCAGAGGATATGGGGCAATTCGTTTATCCAAGCTCATTTGGTCCCTTCCAAGCATTTTTTAGTCCATCGATCACTGTTTTATTCAAAGCCTCAGCTTGACCATTGCTCTAGGGATATGCTACAGATCTGAAGTAATGCCTAATTCCATGATTGTTACAAAATCTTTGGAAGGGGTAACTCTTGAACTGGGTCCCATTGTCAGTAATTATCGTTCTAGGTATGCTAAAGTGGGTAATGATGTTTCTCCGTATAAAACTCATCATGTCTGTCTCCCTGATGTTCGCCAGTGGCTCTGCCTCTATCCACTCAGTGAAGTAGTCTGTGGCGACCAACAGATACTTTTGATTACTTGTCGTAGTAGGCAGAGGACCTACGATGTCTAAACCCCACTAGTTGAAGGGCGAAGGACCATGGGCTGGTTAATGACTTTAGGTTGCTGGCAGGCTGGTGGACCATGGATGAGTGTTCTGGCATTTTTTGTACTTCCAAACGTAGAATCCAGTATCCTTTTGACTATTTGGCCACCAATTGCCTTCCTTCAGAACTTTCTCGACTTCTTATGGATGAACGCATTGGAGGTAAGGGCCGGTGAAGGATCTCTTATAATTTTTCCGTGAGGAGATAAGTGAAAAGCGAGCAACTTTGATTCTTATCTGATGAGTTGACCTCTTGTCACTTAGTAGTATATCACTTCGTAAGTAGTCTGTAATGGGATCTATTCAGCTTGAAGCCTTTTCAATGTGGAGAATCCGCTCGAGATTCAGCGGCTCAGTAGTCTGATCAATACTGGGCTACGCAAGGAAATCTATTTGGATTGTTATTCTCAAGTCAGAGTCTATTGCTGAACTCAGAGTTGCTAGGGCATCTGCATGGCTATTGTATCCTTTGGGGAACTACTGAACATCCACTTGATCGAAGTTGGCTAGTAGTCCCTTCACAACGGCTAGATAAGTTGCCATCCTTCCATCCTTTGCATTAAAATCACCATTTATCTAGTTGGACATTAGCTGAGAGTCGTCAAAAACTTGAAGGTGCCTTACCCTTAACAGTTGTGATTTGCATAATCTAGGGATCAATGCCTCGCATTCTGTCTCATTATTGGAGGCTTCAAATCCTAGTATTATTCCTTGCTCGAGCACTGTGTCTTTGGGAGTTACTAGTACGATACCTACTCCTACCCCCTTGAGTTGGAGGCTCCATCAACGTACAAGGTCCAAATGCTTGATTCCCGTAAGCTCTCCCTTGGTCGATCGTTAGGTTGTTCTCCTATGAACTCAGTGATGAAATCAGTTAGGATCTGCCCCTTGACGACTGTTCTTGGTTAAATGCGAATATCAAACCTTTCGATCTCGACTGACCACTTAGACATTCAGCCAAGAAGGTTTGCTTTCCTTAGAACAACCTTTAAATGGTGTGAAGTAACCATAGAGATAAAGTGAGCCTCAAAATAATGCTTCAGTTTCCTCGAGGCTATCACCAATGCATATGTGAGCTTCTCTAATGGCAGGTACCGTTGCTCGGCTTCCAAAAGAGTCTTACTTACATAGTAGACTGGATGCTGCCTTCCCTCTCTTTCACATACCAAGGCGGAGCTCATAGCATAGTCTGACACAGCGAGGCAGAGGTATAAAGTATCGCCCTCCCTAGGAATCATGAGCAAAGGGGGCCTGCTGAGATAGGCTTTGAGCTCCTCTAAATCTCTGGAGCAGTCCTCGTTTCATGATATGCCTTTGTTTCTTTTCAACAATTGAAAGAAGGGTTGACATCGTTCTGAGGATTTTAAAATGAACCAGTTAAGCGTAGCGAGCATTTCAGTGAGCTTCTATACATCCCTTACTATTTGGTGGGACTGAACTTTATTAATTGCATCAATTTGATCGGGTTTTACCTCTATTCCTCTCTTGCTGACCAAGTGTCTAAGGAATTTTCCCGACTGGACACCGAAAGAACACTTACTTGCGTTAAGTTTCATTCGGTATTTTCTGAGGATATCGAAAGTCCTTTCCAGGTCAAAGAGGTGATCGTCCTTAAACCTTCTCTTGATGAGCATGTCATCAATGGAAACTTCCATAGTATCCCCCATTTGCTATTTAAACATCTTTGTAACTAGTCGCTGATAAGTAGCTCCTACATTCTTAAGACTGAATCGAAGAGCATAACTCTAAAACAATACAAACCAACAGTGGTTATAAAGGAGGCCTTATCTTGATCTGACAAGTGAAGGGGGATTTGGTGGTATCCAAAGTAGGCGTCTAAAAATCTCATTCTCTCATAAGCTGCTATAACTTCGACCAATTGATCAATCTTCAAAAGAGGGAAATTGTCTTTAGGACAGGCCCTATTAAGATCGGTGAAGTTGATACAAGCTCTATATTTTCCATTACTCTTAGGAATTACTACCGAGTTGGATAACCATTTAGAGAGCTGAACCTCCCATATAGAACCTGCATCAAATAGCTTTTCGACCTCTTTCTCTACTGCTTTGGCTTTTTTCGGGGCTGTTTAGTGAGCCTTCTGTGTGACTGGCTTGAAGGCTGGGTCAACATGCAATCAATGATAAGTGATGGTGGGATTAATCCCGAGAAGCTCGTAGGGTTCCCATGCGAAAACATACAAATTACTTTGGAGGAAGGTGACAAATTCTTTCTTCTCGTGATCGGTCAAAGATGTACCAGTAAAAAGAAATCTTTGTCGAGCTATTTCTAGCAGCAACTTCTTCCAGGTCTTCAACGACCCTCTCGGAGGGATGGAAACTGTTCTCCTCCACTCCTGGTTGACCGTACCTTAGCTATTATTTGAAGCGTATCAACCCCTCCTAGGCTTCTTCCTTGCTTTTTATTTCATCAGTTTTCCTTTCCTGCATGGGGAGAATGGCTGCGATGAAACATTATCTGGCCATAGCTTGGTCTCCATGTATCTCGACCACTCCCCTATCTGTTATGCACTTCAACATTTGATGGTACATTGAGGGTACGACCTTAATTGCATGAATCCACCCCCTGCCGAGGATGGCGTGGTACGGAGATTCAATGTCAACTGCTAGAAACTCGATCATTTTTGAAATCTTTCCTGCCTTGACTGGCAAGATAATCTTCCCTAGAGTAACTGTAATGTTTCCAGCGAAGACGACTAATAAAACAGTGGCTTCCTTTAGGTTAGCTACGCTCAGTTTTAACTTCCTAAATAATTCTAGGTACATTACTTAGGACGAGCTACCTTGGTCGATAAGCAACCTGTCAATGTCCCAGTTGGCTATCCTGAGTGTGATAACCAGTGAATCATAATGAGGGGTTCTCACCCCAATTAAGTTTTCATCAGTGAACACAATGTGGTTATTATAATCGATGTCCTCCGATCGTCGATGCTTCCCGGCTTGAGTTTTGGTTGGGTCAATCTGAAAGGCCTGCATGACTGCAGTAAGTTTCTTTACTTCCATCCGAGCAGCATTTCCTTAAATTTTCTTGAGGTCTGACGCCCCATATATCACCATGAACTCATGGACAATATCCTCCTCGAGGATGTTGTCGAGACTTTGCTCGCCATTCGTTGCTACTTTCTCTGCCTTTTTTGCTACAAACTCATTAAGGTGGTCGTCTTGGGCCAACTCCTCGAGATGAGATTTGAGGGCTTTTACAATGCTCGATTATGTGGTTGCCCTCCTTGTGAAAGGCGCACCTTAGTGCGTTATTTCGCTTAGAAGGGTCTCCTCCCATCTTCTTCGAACACTTAATAAATGGATCATCCTTGATCTTAGCAAGAATCTTGTATATTGGCTCCTTGAAGACTGTATTCATAGCCTGAAATGCCTTCGAGGCGTCATTTTTGTTTCCATTCTTGGAGCTTTTTTCCCCCCCATTATTATTCCCATTCTTCTGAGGTTCATTCTTCTCCACTCCTTTTCCAGCCTTCGCGCAACCATTATCCCCTGCATTAAGATGAGTCACATCCTCGACTTTAGCATACTTATTAATATGAGCCATCAAGTCATCGATAGATATAGCCTCCTTCTTAGTTAAGGATTGGTGCAGGAGGCAGGAGCTCGGCAAACAAATTTTAAAGGATTCTACGACGACCTGCTCCGAGCAATCCTCGATTTCATTAAATACTTCCCAATACCTCTTCGCGCACTCTCTAAGGTTCTTCTACGACTTTTTATTCATAGTAAGCAGCACATCCATCCTCTTCGGGTGGGAGCTATTTGTTATGAAGCCAACTATAAATTGCTCAGCTAAGGATTTGAAATTTTGGATGGACCTATGAGTAGCTTCTCAAACAACTTTTGGGCCATATTGTGAAAGCTCTAAGGGAATATTCAACACATGAGCACATCATTATGACTCCATAGAGTCATAGCTTATTGGTATTGCCTGACATGGTCAATGGGATCAGTCTTCCCATCGTAAATCTTGAACCTGAGAATCATAAAATTCTTCAAGGCCTCTTCTTCTTTTATTGCCCTTGAAAAATGGGACTTTATCTTGGTTTTGAGAGCTCGCCTGGCTAGCTCTCTCGTAGATATGGCACCGCGATGAGCTGGGTGCTGGTTCATCTCCCTCCAGACCAAACTTCATATGTCATCGTTCTGCCAACTAGGACTCTTATAACGGTAAGCTGGTTACAGTCGTTCGGAATGGTCATCATCTAACCAGTGCTTTTCGATTCTTTATGACCCACACCTTGAGTTCTTTCCTCAGCTGCGAGACTTGCTCGCCTGAGGGCTAGGCGTCCGGTTGTGGCGTCACCTTGTGCTTCGATGGATTTCTCTCTCCATCCTTTCCAGGTGCCTCTTGAGGCGAGCATTTTCACCTTGCTGTTGGCAAGTAGCCTCCTCCTGCTCATGGAGTCTGGCCTCATAAGTGTCTATCAATCAAAAGATCTGCGTGGACCTGGGCGACCCCTGTCTTTCTTCGAAAACTTGCCTCTTCTAACGAAGTCTTGGGTTTAAATGACGAATCTCAGACCTTACCCTTGGAGGGTTAGGCTGCTGCTGAATGTCACCTGCTTGAGGGATGTTACTACTGTGATGGGACATCGCTGGTTCTAATTGATGAAGGTTTTCATAGGAATAACAGTTGTTTCCCACAGTCGGCCCCAATTGTTGGGACAAAAATCACAACACAAATAATAATGAAAGAAAACAATCACCAAAAAAATAAGAACAGCAATCAATCACAATCACAACACGAGAATTTACGTGGTTCGGCAACTTGCCTACCTCCACGGAAAGGTCTACTATTTTTATTAAGTAACTCTCAAGATGGTGTTTTTCTATACCCCCCTATGCCCCGGGCCAGGGGTACAATATATATTCAGCTGAGGGAAAGTGTTGGTAATTAACATGTTGGCCCTGTATCCCATGAATATCTCTCCGAGATTTTTGGGGATAAACTTAGCCACATCTTTTACTCTAACTGTTACTCAAGACTCATAATTTGGGTCAGGCACCTGATTCATTTATATGGGCTTGGTCGGCTACTCTTATGGGCTTGGTCAATAATAGGTACCCACCGTATTCAGTATACGCCCAAATAAAATAATTACAAAATTAAGTTGAAAGCCATTTTTATGGCTTCTAAGTGAACTATTTTAAGTACCATATTGCAGTTGTGTGCATGCATGTATGTGTGTGTGTGTGTGTGAGAGAGAGAGAGAGAGAGAGTTAGGTGTGTTTAGGTATATGTAATACCCCGTATTTTTATGATATTTATTTATGGGATTAATTAAATTAAATGTGAATTAATTGAGAATTAATCCGGATATAATACTAACGAGATGTGAGTTGGTATTTAATTATATTGGGTATATATGACGATATTTGAATATTTAAAATTATTGAATTTGTCGTGAGATAGAAATACGGCAATTTGGAAATTTTGTTGGGACGCGTGTGACAGCCGCGTTAGAAATATAATATTGTTAATTGAAAATTGAATTTTATTTATATTATCTGTATGGTCATTTTGAGTGCGCCAACGCGTCCGGAAGGGTCGAAATAGTCAGAAAACACTAGCCGGGGGTTTAATTTGGGTCCCAGGGCTTTTTTAGGCCATACCGGCAACGTATAAGGGTAGTTTGGTAATTTTGGAATTTTGGGAATTAAAACTCACGAAAATTAGGAATTAAAATCTGACTTGACCTTTACCCACTAAACCCACTAACTACACTAATTGACTTAATGGGCTACGGGAGTTACTGGAAATAGGTTTAGGGTTTCCTAAGACAACCTCTAGCCACCATTGTCATCTTTAGAGAAGAAGTTGTAGAGAGAGAGAGAGGAGAAATTCTGCAGAGAGAGAGAGAACAATTCAATCTTCAACATCAAATTCAAAGAAATATTAGAGGCAAGTGGTTTAATTACGTAAATTGCATTGAATGTTTCTTCTATGCTTAGACATTTCTGAAAATTTCATTGTTTTGGGTGCGGTTCGACCGCAAGTACTTTTCGTCGGCTGTTCACACGGAAATGAGGAGGAAGTTGATGAATCTTAGGCAGGAAGGTAAGACTGTGATCGAGTATGAGGACGAATTCACAAATCCGTTGAATATTGTTCCGGATGAGATACCGACAGAAGAGAAGAAGATACCGAAATTTACAGACGAGTTGACTTGGAGGATCCGTCAGCATTTGTTGAGAAATCTATCGTTGGCCACTTACTCTGATGTGGTTAACGCTGCACTGTTACACTGTCAGGATCACCGCTTTCACATGGCTGAGGGCAAGAGATCGGGAGAGTCCAGCCATCAGGGCAGGACTGGAGGACATGGTGCCAGTGGGGCACAATTTGTTCAGGGGCAGAGACAGGGTGACCAGGGTTCCCAGCAGGGGGATCACAAGAGGTTCAGATCGGGAAATTTCAGGCACGGACAGGGAGGTTTTCGGCAGGGCCATCAGGGTCCGAACGGCCAGCAGGGCCAGCAGGGTCAGAATGGCCAACAACAGTTTCAGTAGGGCCAGCAGGGCCAGGGGAGGAACGGTAACGGCCACCAGGGCCGGGGGCAGCAAGGACGGAGAGGGGGGAACTTCCCGGGGAAGTGTTACGTTTGTGGCAAGACTGGCTATAAACGTCAGGACTGTCCTGATAGGGGCAGGGCCCCGCAGCAGCAGCAGGGTGCTCGACATGAGCCACGGAGGCCACTTTTTCCACCTGCCCTCCCAGCTCCAGCCCTACCAGCCATTCCAGCAGCTCCAGTGCAGCAGGGGCAGTTACAGTATGGACGTGTCTATAACGTCCACCAGGCAGCAGCTCTACAGGCACCACCCACGATTGAGGGTATGTTTCCTATCCATGGTACTATGGGTCGGGTTTTGTTTGATAAGGGGGCAACGCATTACTTTATAGCTACACATTTGGCGAAAGCCTTAGGGTTGTTAGCCACAGCAGAGAGCACAGTGACGTGTGTAGACTCACCATTGGGGAGTGGGTCACTTATTTTCTTTATATGCCGGGGAGTGGGGGTAGAGATTGGTAGTTTGGTATTACCTGCAGACATGTTGGTATTAGATATGCATGAGCACGATGTGATTATCGGTATGGATTGACTCGCAGCTTATAGAGCCATGATTGATTGCTTCGGTGGGAGCATTGTTTTTGCCATTCCGGGGCAAGAGATGTTTGTAGTGGAGATGCCTCGCCCAGAGGGAGGCTCGACCGCTCATTTGTATTACATAGAGGAGGATACCTCTAAGGAGGTTGTGATTCCTTTAGATTCGATCCCAGTTGTCAGTGAGTATTCCAATGTGTTTCAGGAGATACCAGGCCTACCCCCCAGTCGAGAGATAGACTTTGTCATAGACTTATTGCCAGATACAAGACCTATAGCACGCGCAGCGTACCGTATGGCTCCGGCAGAGATGCGAGAGCTACGAGATCAGATAGAGCAGCTGTTGGGTCAGGGCTTTATTCGCAGGAGTACCTCACCTTGGGGCGCTCCAGTTTTTTTTGTAAAGAAGAGAGATGGTTCACTTATTCGACCAGTTGAGATGAGCTTCTTTCTTCTCGAAGATTGATTTGCGATTGGGATACCATCAGTTGCGTATCAGGGAAGAGGATGTCTCGAAGACTGCGTTCTTAACGAGATATGGTTCTTACGAGTTTCGGGTTATGCCTTTTGGCTTGACCAACGCTCCAGCAGTGTTTATGGACTTGATGAATAGGGTGTTCAGAGAGTTCCTTGATCAGTTCGTCATTGTCTTCATTGATGATATTCTGGTTTACTCCCAGATAGAGGAGGAGCACGCCGAGCATTTGAGGCAGGTTTTGCAGACGCTACGTCAGAACGAGCTGTATGCAAAGTATGAGAAGTGCGGGTTTTGGCTGAAGGAGGTTCAGTTTTTGGGGCATGTTATTTCCGACCGGGGGATATCTGTTGATCCGGGGAAGGTATCCGCGGTGAGGGAGTGGGGACAGCCCACGACACCGACTGAGATCCGTAGTTTCTTGGGACTAGCAGGATACTACAGGAGGTTCATTCGGGGATTTTCAAAGATAGCAGGTCCTTTGACACATCTGACCCGTAAAGGTGTGCCATTCATCTGGAGTGATGCCTGTCAGTTGGCATTTGATGGGTTGAAGGACAAGTTGACCTCAGCACATGTGTTAGCATTACCGAGACCGGGAGTTGAGTATCTGGTTTACACCGATGCATCCTTGCTAGGACTTGGAGGTGTATTACAGCAGGAGAGTCAGGCCATAGCTTATGCTTCCCGTAAGCTTAAGCCTCACGAGAAGAATTACCCCACTCATGACTTAGAATTAGCGGCAGTGGTATTTGCCCTACGGATTTGGAGACATTATATTTTGGGGGAGAAATTTCGATTGTTCACAGACCACAAGTCCCTACAGTACCTATTCACGCAGAAGGAGTTGAATATGCGGCAAAGAAGGTGGCTTGAGTTTATGAAGGACTATCAGTTTGATATCCAATATCACCCGGGGAAGGCTAACGTGGTAGCAGACGCGTTGAGCCGTAGGCCAGTAGATGAGGTGGCAGGGGTGTGGAAGGCCAAGTGGAAGGAGTTGGGATAGCAGGATGCAGTGGCCCGATCGTTCATGTCTGTGATGACCGTTACACCGCAGATTGTCACGAAGGTAGTAAAGGCACAGGCAAATGACTCGTTCTGTTAGGAGCAGATAGTTCGATTACTATCATAGGGAGCCGAGTCCTATACCGTTAGCTCAGACGAGGGATTACGCTTCAATGGGAGATTAGTAGTTCCGGAAGGGGAGGAATTGCGACACGAGGTGATGGCAGAGTCGCACGGCTCACGGTTCGCGGTACATCTCGGTGGGGACAAAATGTACCAAGACATGAGACGACAGTATTGGTGGAGCGGGATGAAGAGAGATATTACCATGTTTGTTTCTAAATGCGCCACTTGTCAGCTAGTAAAAGTGGATCATCAGAGACCGACAGGACTTCTACAGCCATTGGAGGTCCCGATGTGGATGTGGGAGAGCATATCCATAGATTTTATCACGGGGTTGCCTACGTCACAGAGGGGTCACGACTCCATTTGGGTAATTGTGGACAGGTTGACCAAAGTCGCTCATTTTCTACCCGTAAGGACCGACTACACTACGGGACAGTATGCCCAGCTCTTTATTGCAGAGATAGTGAGACTTCACGGTGTGCCCCTAAATATCGTGTCTGACCGAGACAAGATATTTGTTTCACGATTTTGGGAAAGTTTTTAGGAGGCCATGGGCACGGAATTGCGGTTGAGTACGGCGTATCACCCGCAGACCGATGGGCAAACCGAGCGTACAAACCAGATGTTGGAGGACATGTTGCGTATGTGCATCATCGATTTCGGGGGTGGATGGGAGCAGTATCTTCCACTAGTAGAGTTTGCTTACAACAACTCCTACCAGTTCACCATTGGCATGGCTCCATTTGAGGCGTTGTACGGTAGACCTTGTCGTTCTCCAGCATGTTGGTTGGAGGTGGGGGACAACAAACTACTTGGGCCGGAAGTGATTCAGGATACTTCGGCGAGGATAGAATTAATTCGGAGTCGCATTCGGGTAGCTCAAGACAGGCAGAAGAGCTATGCTGATGCGAAGAGGTCCTTCAGGGAATTTGAAGTGGGGGACCAGGTTTTGCTCAGAGTATCTCCTATGAAGGGGATTATGCGTTTCGGGAAGAAAGGGAAGTTGGCACCGAGATATGTGGGACCATTTCCTATTATTGAGCGGATTGGACCGGTTGCGTATAGACTTGGGTTACCGGAGCATTTGCATCGAATTCACGATGTGTTTCATATTTTCTCGCTAAGGAAATATCTTAGAGACGATTTGGCTCATTCTCACATTGCTTTGGAGGACATCGATCTCCAGCCTGATAGCTCCTACGAGGAGGGGCCGATTGTTATTTTGGACCGAAGTGAGCGGAAGCTGCGGTAAAAAATAGTTCCGTTAGTGCGTGTTCAGTGGCGACATCATAATGTCGAGGAGTCCACATGGGAGCGCGAGGATGAGATGCGCGAACGTTATCCAGAGTTATTTCTACCAGGTACCTTCTAGTTCCGAATTTCGGGATGAAATTCTGTTATTAGGGGGGAAGTATGTAATACCCCGTATTTTTATGATATTTATTTATGGGATTAATTAAATTAAATGTGAATTAATTGAGAATTAATCTGGATATAATACTAACGAGATGTGAGTTGGTATTTGATTATATTGGGTATATATGACGATATTTGAATATTTAAAATTATTGAATTTGTCGTGAGATAGAAATACGACAATTTGGAAATTTTGTTGGGACGCGTGTGACAGCCGCGTCAGAAATATAATATTATTAATTGAAAAGTGAATTTTATTTCTATTAACCGTATGGTCGTTTTGAGTGCGCCAACGCGTCCGGAAGGGTCGAAATAGTCAGAAAACACTAGCCGGGGGTTTAGTTTGGGTCCCAGGGCATTTTTAGGCCATACCGGCAACGTATAAGGGTAGTTTGGTAATTTTGGAATTTTGGGAATTAAAACCCACGAAAATTAGGAATTAAAATCTGACTTAACCTTTACCCACTAAATCCACTAACTACACTAATTGACTTAATGGGCTACGGGAGTTATTGGAAATAGGTTTAGGGTTTCCTAAGACAACCTCTAGCCACCATTGTCATCTTTAGAGAAGAAGTTGTAGAGAGAGAGAGAAGAGAAATTCTGCAGAGAGAGAGAGAACAATTCAATCTTCAACATCAAATTCAGAGATATATCAGAGGCAAGTGGTTTAATTACGTAAATTGCATTGAATGTTTCTTCCATGCTTAGACATTTCTGAAAATTTCATTGTTTTTGGGAGATTGATGAAAACCCATTAAATTGGAATTAGAAACTTACATTTTGATGAGGAATCGCATGTAGAATTGTATTTAGGTGATTATTCTGATGATAATATATCTTGTATGAAACAAAAACGGATTTAATTATGACCATTGATGATCTTAAACATTTCTAGGGTTCATGTTCTTGAGATTGGGGAAAAATGTAGAGAGTTGATAATTGGGTGATGATTAGGATGAATTAACCCCATAAACATGTTATTATATGACGTAAGTATGTTTAGGAATGATTAGAAACCTTGAACAATTATTGGATTTATGTTTAAATGTGATTAGAGGTGAAGAAAAGTTGGAAAAACGAATTTGGGAAAATCTGGGCTCGAAACTGGCCTCTCGTTAGAAGACCTGCCCAGGTCGTTCGAACGAGCTCGTTCGAACGAGCTTCTAAGGAGTTGACCTTTGACTTCTAACGATGGGAATGTTCATTCGATGCCTTCGTTCGAACTAGATCTCGTTAGAAGGCCCACTTCGTTCGAACGAACTCTCGTTCGAACAGCCTTGTTCGAACGAGACTTCTAACGAGCTGACAGTTTAGGCTTTTTGGCCTGTTTTGATTTCGCGAGTCCTGTAAACTTGTTTAAATGTAGGGATAACATTTCCTTGATGATTAATTGATATATTTGGGATATAATGAGGAGTAAAACATAGAAGGTGATTTGAACCAAATGGAAATTATGGATTAGGACGTGAGTGTCTATTACGACGTGAGAACAACTGACGGCTTGAATAATTATATTAACGGGGAATATGTAAATTGTGTAACATTATAAGTCGGTACGAGAATGAGAAGTGTACCACAACTAAATTATGGTGATTACTAAGATGTGTGCATACTTAGTATATGTATATAATTTTATGTGTATGACATACCTACCATACTTGCTATCACGGGAGGTTTACGCTCGCTTAGGGCCTTCTAATCCTTGTGTTGCCCGGATTTAGATTGGTACCTCGAGAACATAGGTCAGAGAAGGACTTATTGGGATGTTAATAAGTCTGCTGATCGTGGGAGCGTAGGTATGTGCGTGACCCATGTGATGTGACTGTGTTCGCCTCTATTGTTTGTGATTGTTGTTATCTGAGAACGATTCCTGAGAGATTCGGAATGCGTGATCCTTATGTACGTGATGTACCGGGATGGATAGCAGAGTATGTGTGCACCGCAGCTTAGTCTCGGGGTGCTTGTATTGTATAATTATGACGTGAATAATATACACTTAATTAATGAGATCTTTCATGTGGCATTGTGTGTGTAAATACGGAAATGCCTTGAGAATATATAAAGTGATAACCTGTATTGTATTGTATGGTTAATATTTGAGAACCCGAATTTAAGTAAAGCCTCTATTGAATTGATGACGTTAGAATGCATAATGGGAAATCGAGTAGAAGGTAGACTTATGACGGTTTAGTTAGTCATGAATATCACTTAGATGGGTGCTATACGGTAGGAGTGCACATTTAGTTGAGAGGTGAGTATTTCATGTGAGTGCACGTCCTAACATGTATTTTTCATTCATTGTTTTAATGTTATTAAAGCACTTGCTATTTTAAAATACTCTCCACTTTCGGGCTCTGACCCGTTTGCTTTCAAATCTATTTTTTGTAAAACCATTTTAGGTGCCCAGCCACAAGGACACCATGCTTAGGATTCTCATTCAGGTGACGAGCTGTAGCTGTTTGTGGAAGTTACAGGACTTTGCTAATAGACGCTTCATCTATCTTGATTCTATATTCAGCTTTTATCTGTTGTAGGGCATGTCGCCCATTTCTATTGGAAACATTTCCTATTTCAGATATTCAGACTTTTGGCATGTAATTAATTCAGGATACATTGTTTTACTTATTTCAGTTGTGGGATTGTTGTGAGGAGTTTTCCTCCGGACTTATTATTTTGTTGGTTATTCTATTGCTTCGTTATGGTGAATGGTTGTTATTCTTTCATTATTCTTTTACTGTATGTTAATCAGACTTAATTTAAAATTTGACATCTTACTTTTAAATACTAGGTGGTTAGAAGTTATAAACAAATTTTCGACAGTGATGCTGTTAACTGAGCCAACTTGGCTTTTTGATTTGATTTAATAAAGGAGTAGCTACCCGGTATTTAATTAGTCGGGGTGTCATAGTATAACATTAAATGTAAGGTCTGGAGTGAAGAAGAAGGTGGGTATTTGGTTATAATATTAGAGTTATAGTTAAGGCTATTTGTATCTTAAAATATTATAGGGATTATGTCTAATTACAGATTAGAAATTCTTTAACAGTGTTAGACTTCTTTCAGAAAACTAGGGCATATGTTCAAGAACTAGTGAAGTGGGGGTTAAGTTAAATAATGCACTCCCCTTTTTCAAGTTAATTATATTGTAGCCCCAAAATGTATTTGAACATGTCCTCTAGCATGTCACAATGTGTCTAAGCAATTAAAATATAAAACAAAATTTAAGACACTCTCTAGGTGTGTTTAAAACGTATTCATAAGAGAATCGATGTTTAAGAGAGCGGGATACTTATAAGCCTGAAATTATTGTCTATAACAACAATATTACAAAATGAATGTTTTGTAAAATTAGTTTAGTTTAACAAACTCCTACCAACAATGTGATTTAGGGAGTGTCTTAAATTTGTAAATAAATTCTAAACTACCACATTCTTCCAAACTTATACTTCAATTCAATTTAAAAAATTCCATGTTACTTCACATAAAAGTAAAAGATAAATATAAGAGGGCCTTCAATCTTAAGTGTCGGTATTAAGTATGGCTGAAAAATGAACCCAAACAGTATTGTCCACCCATTGCTACTCGCAATGGTTAAGAATGGGCCCCATCATGTTTGTTTCAGACAGGTAGTATATAGGTCACTAAAAACTCAGAAGTATTTACGAGTTTAGGCGGTTTGAGAAATGACATGTTGCCCTTCTTATTCATATAAACTAGGGATCTAAAATTAAAAATATTCAATGAGAAAATGGATTGGCAGTTAAATCGATCCGAATCCGACCCGCGATAACCATTAACCCACCCATATATGAGCCTAACATGTTACTGACCCGACCAAATCTGCCCACACCCACGTACTTGCCAACCCTAATATTATGTAAGATTGTTTGCGGTCCTTAAAAACTAATATAGCAGTGTGTGGGGTTCCTATATTATATTAGGTCAATCTTATATTGTAGTTTTTTTGTCATATTTGTAAGGACATTTTTGTCCATTATCAATTTGTATGTCGTACGCCGTTACACCGTTGAAGAAACTCAAGATCGTATCTACATCAACGGATCCAAATATCAAAGCATCTTCAACATCATAGCCTCTGCGAGAATGAACTTGGTAAAATTTTGTTTTTACGTTCCTTAAAGTTCATATTTAGTATTGGGAAATTTTTATAAATTTTTTTTTATAAAAATAAGAAGTAAGTTTTTTCAAGCAAAATGAGGCTTTTTTAAAGAATTTTATTTTTCTGGGAAAACCGGACCGGTCCGCCCCCTACCGGACAGATCCGCAGCCGGACCAATCTGCCTCTCAACCGGACCGATCCGCTTGCTGCAGATCCAGTATACCCCAGACCGATTGCGAACCGAAGAAGCCAAAATTTAAAAGAACCGATCCGAGGTCGGACCGATCCGCCCCCAAGCCGGACCGGTCCGCCTGGGATAAATTCGGCCAGATTCGCTGCAGATTTTTTAGGCTCAAAGTTTTCCTATTTAAAGCCAACTTCGGGGAGTTATTTTTTAAGACTTATATACACGATTTTCAGAGTCCTAAATACTCTAAGTCTTCATCTTTTTTGAGTCCCAAGACTCTTTTTGATTCACACCAAAAATCCCAATTACTTTTGTGAATCTTTTGGAACCCTAGAACAGAAGCTTAGCTATTGTTCAACCCTTGTGGAGAAGCCGTTCTCTTCTTCACTGCTGCCCTCCTGGAAAGGGAAAATTCCAGCCGCCGACATAGGAACCGACACCTGCGGGTATTTCTGTGTCACACACTTGTGGAGAAGCCGTTTCTCTTCTTCATTGCAGCCCACCTGGAAAGGGATATTCCAGCCGTGACTACAGAATCCGATGCCTGCGGGTAATTCTTAGTCAAAATCTTGTATTTCAGTGTAATCCGATTGTATGCCGTTTCTCTTACAAATTATAGTGATATACAAATGGTTTTGCCCCTGTGGGGGATTTTTCCTTAAACTTTGTGTGTTGAATATTTATTGCATGATTTCATATTGTTTCAATCACACCTAGTTGCATGTTTAGGGTTAATTTGGGTTAAAAGGAATTTAATTAAAAATTGGATTTTATTTGAGAAGTCGCAATATTTCCGCTGTAGCTGCACTCTCAAATTGGTATCAGAGCGGGTTACTCTAATTTATCGCGTGATCCTGATTTTTCGAGGATTTATTTTTTTTGATACAATTTGACTACTCACGTCGTCAAATTGGTATCAGAGCCTGTTGCACTAAATTATTGTGTTTTGATCCTGATTTTGCAAAAATGGCTTTTGATGATCTTCGATGTCAAATTTTTAAAAAAATTAATTGGAAAATTCACACGATCTCTTGTTTTAAATCTTCTGTTGAAAACAAATCTGAGAGGTGTCCTTGTTGTGAGGATGTTGGTCACACGTTACATGAGTGTACCACAAATTTAAAGAAGAAATTGAATAAACCGATTTCTCATGTTTCTACCCTTAGTGATTGTGATTCGGAAGAAGAAGTTTTTTATACTTCTAGGCGAGATTTTCCCATCTATGTGATGAGTGATAGTGAAGGGGATGGGAGTGTGGATGAAAGTGAGGAGGAAAGTGTAGATGAGCATGACTTGAAAACTGTTTTCAATGAACTTTATGCTGAAACTTTGAAAACAAAGAAAGAAAATTTGAAATTGAAAGCTCAGTCGAAAGAGTGTGCCATAAAAAATAATGATTTTTTAGTTAAAGAACTTAGGGATCATGTGAAAATTTTGAAAGAGAAGCTTGAGTACGTCGAGGGTGAGAGAGATAGTCTTAAAGGGTTGATGGAGACTATGAAAAAGGAGCTTTTAGAGTTTGAGGATTCTAAACAAGTACTTGAATCTAGGATAGGTGAACTTAAGGTGAAATTGAAAGATTCAAGTAAAGTGAAATTTGATTTGGAGTCTAGGTCTGAAAAACTTGATAAGATTTTAGGCACAGTCGAGATCAAAACTGATAGGGGTGGTATTGGTCTTGAAAAATATGTTGCACCCATTCCCACACGTGTGAGAGAGCCTCCTAGGTTTGTTAAGAACGAGACACCTACGGGTGTTAGGAAAGAGCCCCCTAGGAACATCGTGAGAGTGCCTCCTAGGATCATTAGGAGAGATCCACCTAAGCAAATTCAGAAAGCGCCACCTAGGAATTTGAGGAGAGGGCCACCTTTAGGTAACACGCACCGCCCGATTTACACTTGCACACATTGCGGTAGGCAAGGTCATCTTAGGCAATTTTGTTAAAAGCTTTTAAATGGACCTAGGAAGGTTAATAGAAGAATAAATTCGATTCCCAAAACCCCCACACTCCGTTACACATCTATTTGGGTTAGAAAATCGGATTTAGAGGCTTATGGTTTATTTGTCCACGATTCCCGTTTGCTTGCACGTGATTCACCCCATGTGAAATCTTTTGGTTGATTGTGATTGCATGTTTGTCATACACTAGTTGTGGTTTCATGATATATTTTTACTAGTGTGATGACTTGTACTTTTTGTATAAATTCTTGTTTTTGAATTTTGTTTTTGAAAAATACAAAAAGATTTTATTTTGATAAAATTTTTGAAAAATCCAAAAAGATTTTAGTTTTTTTTGTTTACACCGTTTATGGATGAACACTTAGGATGACCGAGTCACAACATCATTCCATTATTTTCATGTGACTATTTGATAGTGTTTTGAGATAATAGGTCAATTCATCCTTGTGCTTTATAATGTTTGGAGTCATTAAGATGTAATTAAGTGTTACTTCCTACATGTTTGACTCATGTTTCCTTTATTGCACACATGCACGGATTTGTTTGATTATTGTGCTTGTCTTATCACATGTTGGTTGGGTGTTTTCACTTCAATCCTGTCCTTAAAACGAACCAAGCGTGATAAATTTTGATAAGGAAATTGTGCATATAAAAACCGTTTTGTGAGTTTGTGTGCTTTGTTTGATAACGGGGAGGGGCTGCGAAAGGTAATCATCTATCCTTTGCGCAAAAGCCACCGTTAAAAAGGACCTAAAAAATTGAGGAATTTTATTATCCGAGGTCCAAATAGGTTAAAAGAGCCCGAAAAAATTGAAAGGCAATAAAAAGATATTCATGCCAAATTAGGGGCCATTTAGGTTTTTGCACCAATTCTCCAAAGTTTGAGAATTTAGATCACTTCTAAAAGAAAATATATATGAGGGAGTTTGGTTGGAGAATTTAAAACGGGTTTGCACGTCCTTGAAATTCTTGAAAATGCGCTATATAGTTTTGGACGTTATTGGTGTGGAAATCATTTGACTTTGATTTGTTGATTTGCATAAGACGATGTCATCTAAATTCAACAAACTTTTACACCTAAGGATACTTTTGATGTTCATTCGTTAGGGGTACACATATGCATCATGCACATATGATTGATTGAGTTGATTTACCTATCGAATGTGTTCACACCCATTCATTCCATTTCCATGACTTGGTTCTTTGAGTCTAAATCCATGGTGTGATTTTTGTATCATAGTTGTTCAAATTGGTATCCTATCTTTGTATGAAAATTTGAAAAATAAAAAAATAGTTTGTGTATTTTTTTTATACCATGGCACCCCGATTGTGCTTATTTGATTCATTCTTCTCATTTGTCTATTTGGGGTCATCATAAAAAGGGGGAGAAAGAATTATCATTTTATGGGGGGAGTTTGAATTTTGGGGGAGTTTTGAGATTTGACTTATGCTTATCATATATTGGTATCTATGTTATCTCATTTAAAACTCGATATGTCACGTGGTATTTGCTTTGTCTCATGTGTGTAGGTATAAAGATTGAAGATCAATATGTTGCACACCCTGATGAGAAAAGCTTTGAGATTTGATGATTGTTGAAGATTGAAGAACAAACGATGAAGATTTATACCTTTGTATCTTTCCATCTTTAGGGTTCATGGGAGGGTAGATTTGTATAGGTCATTACTTGATAAATTCGGATATTTTTTATGTATGTACCGGCATAGACATAGGGGGAGATTTGTAAGGACATTTTTGTCCATTATCAATTTGTATGTCGTACGCCGTTACACCGTTGAAGAAACTCAAGATCGCATCTACATCAACGGATCCAAATATCAAAGCATCTTCAACATCATAGCCTCTGCGAGAATGAACTTGGTAAAATTTTGTTTTTACGTTCCTTAAAGTTCATATTTAGTATTGGGAAATTTTTATAAAATATTTTTTATAAAAATAAGAAGTAAGTTTTTTCAAGCAAAATGAGGCTTTTTTAAAGAATTTTATTTTTCTGGGAAAACCGGACCGGTCCGCCCCCTACCGGACCGATCCGCAGCCGGACCGGTCTGCCTCTCAATCGGACCGATCCGCTTGCTGCAGATCCAGTATACCCCAGACCGATTGCGAACCGAAGAAGCCAAAATTTAAAAGAACCGATCCGAGGTCGGACCGATCCGCCCCCAAGCCGGACCGGTCCGCTTGGGATAAATTCGGCCAGATTCGCTGCAGATTTTTTAGGCTCAAAGTTTTCCTATTTAAAGCCAACTTCGGGGAGTTATTTTTTAAGACTTATATACACGATTTTCAAAGTCCTAAATACTCTAAGTCTTCATCTTTTTTGAGTCCCAAGACTCTTTTTGATTCACACCAAAAATCCCAATTACTTTTGTGAATCTTTTGGAACCCTAGAACAGAAGCTTAGCTATTGTTCAACCCTTGTGGAGAAGCCGTTCTCTTCTTCACTGCTGCCCTCCTGGAAAGGAAAAATTCCAGCCGCCGACATAGGAACCGACACCTGTGGGTATTTCTGTGTCACACACTTGTGGAGAAGCCGTTTCTCTTCTTCATTGCAGCCCACCTGGAAAGGGATATTCCAGCCGCGACTACAGAATCCGATGCCTGCGGGTAATTCTTAGTCAAAATCTTGTATTTCAGTGTAATCCGATTGTAAGCCGTTTCTCTTACAAATTATAGTGATATACAAATGGTTTTGCCCCTGTGGGGGATTTTTCCTTAAACTTTGTGTGTTGAATATTTATTGCATGATTTCATATTGTTTCAATCACACCTAGTTGCATGTTTAGGGTTAATTTGGGTTAAAAGGAATTTAATTAAAAACTGGATTTTATTTGAGAAGTCGCAATATTTCCGCTGTAACTGCACTCTCAATATTATAAATTTTTCTTGTAACATTGAATATATATATATATATATATATATATTAGTCTTTACTCCCATTTCAAAAAAATATTATATGAAAAAATATTAAACTACAAAAAAAATGTTCATATTGCACAAAGTCAAATAACATTAGGGGCTCCATAAAATTAGAATTCAAATTTGGAAACTCATTTTCGAAGTGGGTTATGCTGATCATCTCACCTGATTGGTTGAAACATTAAAAATATTGAAACTCACAACAACTAATTATTTATTATTTTAATATTTTAACCACTCAGGTGAGAGGATATCATGACCCTTTTTGAAACCGAATATCCAAATTTAAACTCAGAAAATTAATAAGGTTGTCTTATCATGCTGAAAAAATTCCACGCAAAGAAAAGTTTGAAGTAGAGAAATTTGTAATTATTAAATTACATGTTTGGGGGTAGGGGTGTTTAAAACTATGAAATTGGCTTCTTAATATAAGGTTTTTTTTTATTTCAACCCACTTATCTTTTCTAACCACCCCAATTTTAGTATGATCCTGTTGTTGGACTTATTTTCTATTTACCCACCTCAAGGTTGTTTAAATGAAAATCAAAATATACTTTAAAGGCACATGCAAACACTCTAGACAATTTTATTTTTTTGGAATCTCGAGTGTTCTGTCCCATTTTTTAAGATTTATTTGTAGCCATTCCCATATCTTTATTTATTTTTTGCTAGCGCTATTATAATCATTATGGGACAAATGTCATTCTCTACAAAAAAGAAGATGGAAGGCTGCAGAGTAGTTATGAGCAGTTTTGGATAGTTATGAGACTTAATAATTTTAAAAATACATGGAATGAGAGCCTAACCAACCTTAGGAGATGAGACTAACGTAAAAAAACTATATATTTTTTTCCTCTTTTGTTTTCATATGTTTTCATCATCTTGGAATTTTTTACTTTTTCAACAAAATTGCTTTCTTTATTTTTTTTTTCATTTTTTGCTTCCTCTTTGTTTCTTTCTTATTATTTGTTAGTAAAATTTTCTCTGCTCTTCCTTTTTTGGGTTTTGTTATCCACCATACAAAACATGTACAATATACAAGAAATTAGTTTAAAATAACGAAGAAAAAAATATAATTGTTGTTAACATTATACGAAATATATTTGTAATTTTCATAAAAATAATATGAAAATTATATAAAATAACATTGGGAGCCTTGACTATTTGGAGGTCCTGGGTGGCTGCCTAAATTGCCTATAGTCAGGTCGACTTTGTGGTGTGACAGTGTCATGTCAGTATTTTCTGGCGACCTTGTAGGAAAAGCTATTAAAAATATTAATGTGGCACAGTCTCATCATCAACGGTGTTAATGTAGTACTGTCACGCTAGTCGATTCACTTTGCGTTGTTGTTACTATTACACAACTAATGTCAATGTTGAGTTGTTTGTTAATCTTGAAAATAAGGTGATTTAAATATTACATATAATAATGTAACTTTTTTAAGAATTTGTTGTCTAAAAATATCTATTAAAACTATTATTTATAATTAGAGATGTTAAAGGAAAAATATATCTAAATTTTGAGAGGAAAGAATGTTGAATTATGATGCTTGAAGGTTTTTTTTTTGGTCATTTTCCAAATGTGAAAACAAAGTGTTGTGCCTTAGTAATTGAACTATTTGCAAATTTGTAAAAACAATTTGACACAAAAATGATGGCCTAAAAGGAGTAGTTTAATTGAAGTTATCTTGTCGGTTTAAAAGATGGGTTCTTAGGTAAACCGCCGAGGCACATAAGCTAGGGCATCTTTGTACCCGACTCTGTGCCGCCCAAGTGAAAAAAAATTGGTTAACCGTACGGTGCAAACATGTCGGACCTCCCGTTCGATATCATCATAGATATCCTCTCGCGTGTACCCGTCAAATCCCTCTTGCGTTTCAGGTGCGTATCTAAGGCATGGTGTGTTTTAATTGACACTCCATGTTTTATTGAAACCCACCTCAATCGATCAATTGAAAGCCACAACAATCTGACAATTATCTTGGGAGGACTGGATCCCCACCACCGTCGCGAGTACCTTTACTCACTAGACTTTTATTCACTCCATACAGCTCGACAACCACTTTAAGAATTATGATATATTGGGTTCTTGTTATGGTTTGCTTCTTCTGAAAGGAAGTGGACGACGTGATCACCGACTTGTATTGTTCAATCCATCGACTAGACAACACCGGAATTTACCCGCAAATACAATGGAGTACCCGGATCGTAACGTGATTTCTGATAAGTATGGGGTAGGGTATGATTCATTTAATAATGATTATAAAGTGATTAGGACTTTTGAGTTTTATGAACCCCTTGACCCCTTTAAAGGAGTGAAGAATATAGTTATGCTTTACAGTTTGAAATCGAATTTGTGGCTAAAAATTGGATATTTTCCTTATTATTTTCGGCTTGCACGCAATAAGGGGTTGGGCGCTCAAGTTAATGGCACGTTGCACATAGTTGTCTCTATTGATTTGTCCAGTATGATTGCTGGTTTTGATATGGCGGACAAGAACTTTTATTTGGTCCCGAAACCTGATGTTTTGGATAAAAACGATGTTTTGGATGAAATTGATGTTAAAATGAGTGTGGATGTTTTGGATGGGTGTCTTTGTTTGGTGTGTTATTACGAAGATTATGAAGATGTATGGGTTATGAAGTTTTATGGAGTGAAGGAGTCTTGGATGAAATTGTTGTCTTATTCGTCTCCGGAGTTTAATTCTTTTGTTTTGTTGCGCCCTTTGAGTTATTTGAAGAGCCGCGATGAAGTTCTCTTATGTATTGATGAAAAAAGGTTAATTTGGTATGATTTGAAAAGGATAGAAATTAAGAATGTTGAGATTCGTGGTTTGCCGAAAATGATTTATGCAGAAGTTTGTGTGGAAAGCCTTGTTCCCCTTGATGGCTATAGAGCAAGTGGTGAACCCAAGAAGCAAAATAAGGAAGAGAAAAAAGAAGCTGAAGGCTAATAATAAGAAGAGGTAACTTATCTGGATGCTTATAGTTAATTTTATCCCGTCTAGCATTTGCGTTGTCTCGTGAATAACCATAATTCAAAATCATGAACTCATTTGTGTAGATTTACTCTTATCTTGTCTTGTTATGAACACATTTAATTTTAAAAAAAACGCAATTCAATGTCTTGAACTTTAGAAAGAAAAATAACTCATCGCTGAATGAATTGGTTGCGAGTAAGTGCAACCTAAGAGCATATATGCTCCCGCTATGCAACAACTACTGACCAAGTAGCTTCAATGCTATTTATTGGCAGATTGATTGTATTCAATATCTATACCCTTATTATGTTGGTTAGCATAATCTTTGTTATTAATGGAGTTAAATCTTGTTTTTGTCACACGGAATCTTGTCTGTTTATGTCAAAATATTGATTCAGGTTTGTTGTGTTGTTTCGTTTATTCATGTCAGGACGTGTTTAATTGGACGTGAATATTATGAGTTGTGTTTTAATTGACTTTTGTTCATGTGAGATTAGAAAACAGGTGAAAATTATAATATGTTTTCGTGTTGTGTCAAAAACACAAATTGTTACGGCTTATTAGATGAGACCCACTAACGAGCTTTTAATTTTTAAGTCCAAGTATTGGGATTAGCAACTAGTGGATAAGGACACATTTGATGGATTGTGATTTATAATAAAGACAATTCTATCATTTTTGTTATGAGATGTAGCCATTGGATACAGTTAATTCTTTGAAAAACGCTATACACCTTGCAGGTTTTGGTGCCCATTGGTCACTTAATTTAGATGTAATTTTGTACATTTTAGATTAGTGTAGATGTAGATTTACTTTAAATAGTTATTACTCAAATATTGACCTTTGGTTCTCTTAGTGATTATTTTCTGTCTAAACAGTTCGTTTAAAGATCTCAAAGGACAAGTGAAAAGGTATATGAATATGAATCAGTGTGGTGTACCTTTTTTTTTATATCACACATCTTTGTGCTTCCCCTTTTTCATTCTTTTTCCTTTGTGGTTACTTTGATATGCTCAAGTGTAATGATATTTTACCTCTGATCCCACTATAACCGAATTATGTTTTGGCAGCGAAGAAATTCACTGTGAAAAAAATACCGCTTTCATCACTGAAACATTTTTGCAACAAGTTTATTTTGACAATATTTGTTGAAGTCTTTGATATTAGAAGTAATTGCCATGCAAAGATGGAATTTAGTGATTTAAATATTTATCGCCATTCATTTGTTTCATCGCATCATGAATTTGGGGAAATACGTGAAGAAGTGCATCTTATAGCTACGAAAAATGAGTTATCTCTTGGCAAAAACAAATCATCGGCAAAGCTATCCAATTGATGTTTTGATGACAAAAACTAATATCGTCGGAAGTTTACTTATAACAGAAACTAAATGCATGGTGACGGAAATAAGTGGAAATTATTCCATTGCTTAAAGTAACTTGTACCCCTTAATTGGTTTCAATTTGTTTGTTAGTTAAAAAATACATGTTAAATTATCAAATAGCAAAGATTCATAATCTAAAAACAAATATTAACGAACTAAACTAAAATAATTTCCAATATCTATCATATATGTAAAAAAGTCCATATAGAATATAAAATCCAAAGGCAAATATAACATTACCAGAACTTAAGTGTAGAAACGTGCCTACATTAGTTGTTAAAAGATTCATCAAACCTAAATAATAAGAAATACATGTCTACAATCGTTATTAAAGATTCATAAATCTAAACACTAAATAACATAGTTGATGCCACAAATACCATTTATCATCAATATTACTTAATGTACAAGTCAAAACAATGTGTCAAATAGGGAGCCGCAGTTAACACAATCTGCAATCCCTAAAAGTGAAGAGTTAAATACAAGATACTAAATGTATAGTTGGAGAGGTAATTGGGAAAAAGGCCGACCCCAAATAATTAGGAAAAGGCTTTGTTGAGTTGAGTTGGAGAGGTAAAACATATAAAAAAATGCTTGAAGACATTTCTGTTCTCGCAAGGGAAGGCGGGATTGCCCTTTAACAAGCCAGCGTTCTATCAAAATTTCAGTAGATTTGATCGGTAAAACAGTAGATTCACTGAAGATTGCATCTGTACGGACACTTATATCTATCCATAGCATTTCAGACTGATTTACTTTTTTATCCAAGCCTTATTCAATCTGGGTACCATACTGGCTACTAGAGGCAGGCACGGTGATTCAGCTTTGGTCCACGACTTATTAGAGAGGTAATGGACCCTAGGGGGGATGTACTTTTTAGATATGAAGAATAACAAATGATTCCCTCTTATTCCATAACTTGATTCAGGGAGTTCTCCCTCGAGAAACCTGCTATGGTATCCTTTAGAAAGTGGTTCTCTAATTATGTCAAACAAATACTTGAAATAAAAACAGCAAAGTTATCTCCAAATTTAATGCAACTATTCTAGAACCACTCTAGCCTAGTCAGATCAGTCTCCTTGGCTAACAATGAAGGAAAAACTTTCACAACAGACAGCGATTGCTTCTTTTCTTGCTATCCTTTTTTCTTACCAAATGGCTTAGGTAATTATGGGTCATAGCTCTTTCTTAATCAGGATTTATAAATGCAATGCATACCATTAAGGTATTGTTCCCTTCAGTCGAATAGATTTCGGAATTAGCTAATATAAAACAAAAGGGTTTTGAATTTAACTTGGGTTTCAAAATCCGAGTGGTAGACGCAATTACCACCATCTATTTTTTGTTTTTGTAAAACAATATGAGCAAGCTTCTCTAGACTGCCCTATCCCCACCCCGTTTGTCACTTCTTTTTTTGAAATCCAATCTCGTTAGCTCGACCTCAAGGTATTTTGGAGAAAGCCTCTCACCCTTCAGCTATCTGGGTTTGCTCGCTTTGAAAAGCTTCTTGGTATTAAGATCAAGCAAGTGGAGTACCTTAAGCGCTTCCAAGAGTGTACACTCATCAAAGACTTGAGATTGTGTACCCGTGTCTCGAGTCCTACGAAAAGGGCCTCCTACCGTTTTTGCAGAAGGGGAAGTGGGAGCTTATCGACTAGAAGGTACAAACCAAAAAGTATTGACCCACGGAAGATAGAAAGCAATATCGGAATGCTTAAAGCGCTAGAGTCGGGAGCTGCAACGTGTTTGATCTTTTGTCTTTTGTCTTTTGTCTTGGGTGGGCCTATCTAGCTTCCCTTCCTACCCACTATCATTTGCCAAAGAAGGGCTCAATAGGATTGCGAGAGAAATCCCTAAATAACCGTATGTAATATTCCACATCCCAAGATGTTAGTAGAAATCTAATCCTATACAGAAGGAGTGTGTTTTGGGCACTCAGGCTTAGAAAGTTGAAGCATATTGTGGCGTTACTTAAAGTATGCCTCTCTCCTGGACGAAGTCAAGAAGAAATGGGATATTTCTTGAAAAGTCCGGAACGATAATTCTCTGACTCAACAATTCTCTTGTTTCATCAAAATGAGTTATATAGGGCGAGTTGAGTTTCACTCTGAATAGGCAATGAGTTCCATTTGAGTGTAGCAAATCCAATATACGTGACTGGAAAGGTTGTTCAGAGAATATAGAATATAAGGAGTCTAGAAATTTAAGCATTTCTAAGTAGCTCTATAGAAACGGAAAGCCTTGCACAGAAGTTTGTGATTTTCAACCTAACGAATACATGCAAATGCATTGACATATAAAAGAAGTGCGTCTCGTTTTACTAATCAGAGCCGATGACGAGAGAGACCAGCCGATTAAATTAGGGGGCTCGGGGCATACGCTGTAACTTTGATGGTTGCACGAAAAAGGGTAAACCCTGATTGAATTGTGGATACAAAATTGATAGAATTTCCCTTTGGTTCAAAATAATATCAACAGAAGAAATGGAATATAAAATAAAATAAAGTAACGGAGTTCAGAGACCATAATTGTCAGTATCCCATGTACGATATGATTGTACAACTGTAAATGGACATCAATTATACTACACATGGAGTTTTTGATAACAATAATAAATTTTTCATGAACTATGGTTGGATGTGACAATGTTTCTAATTAAGGAACCATTAAGAGGGAGAGAGGGTATGAATTGGAGTGTCTGCAAAGATTGCTTTGTTAAGAGCAATATTCCTTGCAAAAGACAATAGTCTGGTTTTGTGTTTAATTTTACTGAGTATGTTCTTATGTGAATATTCATCTAACAACTCTAGACCATCAATAAAATAAGGACTTTGTACAGGCAAAAAAAAAACTGTAAACATTAAAGTGAGCTTAAAAATCATATCAAATTGTAAGATATCCCTGATTATCCTATATATGATAAGAATGACAAAAATTCCAAACTGAAGTTGTTACCATCATATAATACTCTCCTATAATAGTTGTAAATATGATAAGAACATCTACAGACATTAGTTATAGTAACGAGAACAACGTAAGGACCTCGAATTTTCGTCCATTTTCGCTAGATTTTATGAATTAATGCTTGCGTCAACTTTAAATTTTGGAAATATAAATAAAATAAATCATTTAGAAAAATGGATTAAAATATAAATGAGATTCCACTTATAAATAAACTAGACAAATACAATTGGTTAAAATAATAACCCTTGGAATACCTACGTAAGGTGTGAATGTCTTTTGATTATTTCATTTGACATTATAAAACCTACCCAAAACATCCTGGTAACTGCAATGGTGGCTAGATCGGGGAGATATTTGTATTCAAATTGATGGCAAATGGCGGACATTGATATTTTAAAATAACTCAGCAATAATACAATATATTCAATGATGTGTTGTCAACCAATCCAAGAATAAAGGAATTAATATGTATACACATACCCACACACACACACACACACACACACACACACACACACACACACACACAGATATTTAACAGATCAATAAAGACATTATAAGAATGTTCTTAATATAGACAAGACTGTAATAAGAATTTCAATATGTGCCATTATCATTATCATCATCATCAGGCATGAGATCTTCAATATTGAATATAGAACAAGTTGGTTGTATGTGCATTGAACATATTAATAACACTTTTAATTGAGAATGAAAATATTAGTCCCTTTCCAACTAATAGAAACATAAAGCAATAGGGTCTTCCTAATTGAATCATATAAGCCCACCTCATTATATCAGTACTCAAGGCTCAAATATAAAGCCAAACTAAGGAAGATAATATCTGATGTGTTATTAATATACCACACTGATGTGAAAAAAATGAAGGATTTCTCTCAAATTACTAACATATAACAGGCTATTTATGTATGCGCCTTCAGATTTTTTCATTTTCACCTTTTCGGCATTATTTTCTTTTATAGTGAAATTGGATCAAAAGTATTACACTCAAAAGTTTTTACTATCCTGTTTTTGCTAGCTCTTTATTTTGATTGTATTTATAGAACTTTAAATGCACGAACTATGTTAAGCTGTAATTTTATAAATGATATCGCTTCTCTATTTTCAAGAAGAAAACATTTGTCGTGTACTCAATCAATGGACAATATAGAGACTTTTTAATATCATGGAATTTGGTACACTAATTACGTTCATTAAAGGAAAATGGACTATCGATAGGACTCTTAATTTGGGACAGAATTAGTTTCTCATTTTTGTTACCTTTTTTATGTGTTTCCTATGTAAATACTTTTCTTACCTCTTTTAAATTGACATTTGCATTGAGGATAGGTGATGTTGGTTTTCGATAAATTAATGCTACTCTATACCCTCAAAATATGGTGTATCATGTATGACATTTTTGTTGGAAAATATATAGGAAGCTTGTTTCTCTTGCAATTATCGGCCATTTTGTGAAGCACTCCCCCCCCCCCCCCCCTCTTTTTTTTTTAACCTGAATGAACTATGTTTTGGAGCTCAGTACTCTTAATATAATCTCACATCATGTTTATGGACTGTAATTTACAAGGGATTATTCCCATATTTTGTGTGCATCTAATTTTTAGTAACAAGGGGGCATGGCTTGAAACCGGTGATCCCTAATATTATGTTTATGGAATGAGCTTTTTTTTCTTTGATGGTTGTTTGGGTTTGATTTCAAAATTTAAAGAATCCAAGACTTTGATTCTTGTTCTATTATGGTTCCTGAATTGAGATGAGAATGAAACCTAATCAATTGAGATGAGAATGAAACCTAATCACATTGAAAAATGAATTTGGAGGTGTTGGTGGTTTGAGATTGTTTGAGTTGTATTTATTATTAAATGAAAGTATTTTCAGCGAGGACAGAAGAGAAGCCATTTAAGAAATATAAAGGTTTTTGTTTCCCTTCATTTGACTTTACTCTGATTAAAGCTAGGTGATTGATATATCACAGTTTTGATTCAGTTGGAATGGTTTGGGTACCATTTTTACTTTTTGGAGCATTTTTATTCGAAGAAACTATTAAGAATTTGCGAAGGTTTAAAGACATTTTTCTTTCTCATCTTCATTCCAAGTTGGACGATTTTAACCCATTTTCGACAAAAATGGAAATTTGATAAAACTCTCAACGCATCACATTTATTTTAGGAATACTAGTAATTATATATATATATATATATATATATATATATATATATATATATATATATAAAAATATAACATATTATAAGTTTGAACAAATAGCACAAATTATTAAAAAGCAGAGCTACCAACACTCCTCACCAGATTTCTCTACACATGTTTAAAGGAGGCGGCTTTTCTAAATGTTTCCAAGGTTTATACCCAATCAAAGCTTCATAATTTATATACTAGAAAAGAGATATTATGTTAAAAAGCATCTAAATACAATCCCATATCATCATGGGTTGTTTCATTGGTTTAGCATACACATTCTTCGCAATTCTTCTTCACAATCTACAGTGTGGTATCAATGATCCCGTGAGATTTTTTGCTGCTTGTATAGTTTTTCTTTATTCTTCTGTCTTCTCGTCTTCTCAGTGTACTGGTGATTCACTTCCTTGATGTACCCTTCTCTTTTCTCAGTTATATATGAATATACATTTGGTTGTGTTTCTAATAAAAAGTATGTTTTTTTGTGATGTTGTGTAGGGAGATAAGGCCATTTACATTTTTGACTAGACATAACTTAAATTTCCTAATCAAAAACCGCTGACCGTTTTCTCTTCAAAGTCACTTAGCAATGAAAACTTCAACACTTAATCCTAGAATCACCTTAGTACCGAATTCTTATAGGTGGTATTATGACCCTGTTTTTAATGTTGTACCCATTGTCATGACAAACAAAGAGGATGAAAGGATTTTTCTGAAGTTAGGTTGTTAATTTGTTTATTCATTATGCTGAAAAATAAGCTTTTACCGTGAATCTGATTTTTTCTACACTTCTACTTTGTATTAAGAGATTATTTGGATTGCTTTATTAAATAGTTAACAATTGTTCAAAGTGAATTAGCTGGCATATGCCTGGAGCGTTATTCCTGTACGATACTTATTAGTTGGCAACATGGTTATTAATGTGCTTCATCTAATAATTCGTGTGTTTTACTTGCTAATTTGTGAAGAAATATGAGCAGAACCCTATATTGAAATCTTTCTATGGAGTTCAATTCACATACTAATGCCACAAGGACAGCAATGGAGAACGAGCAAACTTTTATTTTTTGCGTTATAAGTTAAACTAGTTCAGAAAAATAAAGAAATTAATCGATAATATCGAACAACTTAGGATGAATATGTCATTGGATTATTATATGCGTACATAAGTGGTGGAGTGTGCTGCTTTCAACTTTGGCGCCATGCCTTAGAATAGCAAGGCTAATCAAGATGTTTCCCTTTTTCTTTGGGACATCTGATTTTAAGGGCAGATCTTTATAAATTATTTAGGAGTCATCTTTTTGTTGTATCTTGTGTTGTGTTGCTCTAATTAGTTAATTACTGAAATTTGGCCCTCTATTGCTATTTCTAAATTGTCATGAATGAATTAGATAATGAACTATAGGGACAAAACTTTTCTTATCTGTGTGTGATAAGGTATAAGTGTGTGGTAAAGTCTTTCCGTTTTGCTTATGTCAAAGTGGTATTGGAGCCTAGTTATTGCTGTGATTTTGTAGTGTGTGCTTAGTTTATTCTTGTAGTTTTTGTCGTAGAGAATGGCGATTGGGACACTGGATGGGTTAGTCACTGGAGCATTTATTGTCGTTTCCATTGTCCGGCCATAACAAAGCCCCTCCACTCTATGGACAATGTCGTAGTTCTAGACCCCCCCCCCCTCTGCAAACCACACTTCAATTTTCAATGATGTCGAAGGGTATGACAGAAAAGTCAATTAAGTTACTTGTGTCTACAATTAGTGAAGGTCCTATCCAATGTGTCAACAATGATCGGGCTTGTTAAAGAATTCCTCGCCGTAATCCCCGTCACTTTTTTGAAAGGGGACCAGTGGAATTTAAGAGAATATCAAGGCAATTTAATGATCAGGCTATTGTGAGTGTGACAACAGAAAAGAAGGATCCTGAAAAAACCACAATAAATGATGTTGGTTCAGCTAAAAGATGTTTGCTTAAGTTGGAACAGTGGTTGTTTAAGCTCTTCTATTGTTTGAAAACAATTGGTTTTTTTTGTGCTTATTGGTTTAATTTCTTGTTTTGAGAACATTTGATAATTTTATATTAATTTAAAGCATTTGACCCTCTTTATGTGAGATAGTTGTTGACGTTGGTTTGTGGTCTCAGTTCCTAGAAACCAAGTTGTTGTATTAAATATTTGTGCGTGACTACGAAATAAAACATGGAGATCACTTAAAGTTGACTTAATTGTTAGGATTTGAGACAATAGTTTACCCACCAAGGGCCTTTCTATCGGCCTTTATATTTTGCATCGGTGTCCGCGTACTGAACTAAACATATAAAGCATTGAAATTTTATAGTTCGTGTCAGCACGAAGTCACCGAAGTTATTTCAGTGACTCGATACCTTCATAATGAATTTATCTTTATATATTTGATGCCTATTCACTGAAGGCATAGATTCCCTGCAACAATTTTAACATGTGGTTAGTATCCTGGTTTAGGTGTAATAATGTGTTTACGCTACCCCACAATAACAAACAAATGAATAAGGGAAGTGAACATTCTGATAAGCTTTTGATTTATTTTAAATAGAATTTCATTTTCATATAATGGCCGCAAAGCCAAGGTGTTGCGAAATCACAAAATTATAATTACTTTGTCTTGAGTCATTTGTATGATACATAACTTTCACCCCTTAATATAGCAATTTCCACTCCAAATTGTTGAAAAATATGTTAATAACAGAAATTTTCGCCAGGACTGAAAATTCAGACTCTGCCCCTGTCAATACCTATTCCCATAACTCAAGAGGCTACACAAAAATGAAATTATTCTGTTATACTAAATGTAGGCAAATTTATCTTGTTATTTCGAGGTAATCACACACAAGGAATGAAACACACCCTGCTCACAAGCAATATTTGTACCAAAATGTTACTAGAATCTACATTAACTTGTTGTCTACCAAACCATTATCATCATTTCTTGACATCTTGTGGGTTTTGCTATGATTACACTAATCATAATTATAAAGCATTAGGGTTGTTTAATTTTGTGACAAAATGATTTGTGGAACCATTCTAAATCAAGAGTTTACATATTGAAATTAAATTCGTGGCGAAGGATACAAAATTTCGATTGTTAAAGTCGTCATCGTATATGGGGGATTTATTTTAAAGGCATTTTGAACAAAAAAAAATTGGGACAAATAAGGTTTCTTCCCATATAAAAATTATAGCTTTTGATGTTGGCGCTGAGGTACTTCACTTGTTTCCAGCTCCTGATTTTTCTGGTGTGGTCTTGTATGACATAATATTAGGTGTGTTGTGAGGCATGCCTTTGTCTATGTGGGTTTACATGAAGGAGGTAATGAGATATGGATGATAAAAGATTATAGGGTGAAAGAGTCTTGGATTAAGTTGAAATGATTGCCAAATCCTGATCCTAAGATTATTGTCTATCTTATATCTTATTCAAACACTATTGGCAAAGTTTTTTAAATTAATATTACAGGAAGCTTATTTGTTACAATTTGATGAGTGGGATTACTAAGGATGTTCCGGTTCGTGGTCTGCCTCAAGAATTCGATTTTGGGTTTTGTGTGGAAAGTATTGTTCCTTTAGGAAATAACAGCAAAATGAGAGAGACCGAAGAAAAGGGAAAACTAGAAGAGGTAAAATATTATCTTGTATGACCATGTTTTGTTAATGAAGTAGGTTTTTTGATCTTGCCTAAATGTAGGCATTTTATCTGTCTAAAGTGCTTGTTCATTTCTAGATTTTTTGTGCATATTGTTAGAACACATTCTTGTCTCTTACGTATCTGTAAAATAATATGAGAAAAGAGAGAGGTTAAAATTTCATTTGTAGCATTTCTATTGAAGCCTACTAGGTACTTATTGATTATTGATATCTCTACAATTGACTTTCCATGTTGGCTTGCCTACTTGATGCTAAGTACTAACATGGTTTATTTAACGAAAGTTTGTTAATTGTTTTTGTTTTTAACTTTAAATTTAAAAGATGTTTTTAGTTTTTCCTATGCATTTTGCTAATTTTGTTTTTTTCTACATGAGTCTCAATGTCACTAATTGCTCCACTAGTTGTAAAAAATTTCTCATCTTAGTTAATATAACATATGGATTTAATATTACTTTTTGGTCTAGGATCTAGACTAATTACTGTGATGCACTCTGCCTATGGCTGTTGAAGTAATTCAAGTTTATATTGTTGTGCTCAATAACGATCCAGAAATCAAAATCACACTCAATCACACACAATAACAAGAGATTTACGTGGTTCGGCAATTTGCCTACGTCCACGGGGGCAGCGGAATTGTATTAACAGAAGAAGAGAATTACAAACACTCTTGCTCTCTTGATTATCTCTCAAACAAGATTCTCTATGTGCTTTGTTTCTCTCCTATTTGCTGGCGTTTTGGTGTGTCTTCCTTCATGCTGGATATCCTTATATAGCAGCCATGGAGGAGACATAATGATGGAGCAAAATAATACATTATTGAGGAAATGGGGCAGCTGGAAAAGACCACCGAAAGTGGCTAAAAAAAAACCACCGAAAGCTACCCACTTTTCAGATTCAATATATATTATGAAAGAAAAGGTGAATGACTTAATATACTAGCTTCCGTAAAGAGTTTAAAGCGTTGGAAACAATAGTTGAACTTATTAACTAATTTGAACACACTCTATATCGTTTCTCCCATATTGTGATTGAGATGGAAAATATAAACCTGCATAATGAGTATTTTCCCTCACTGCGAATAACAGATTCAGCTGCATACCATCGTTTTGTTTTCTATCTTGTCTATCATATCAAAGAAATATAGGCTTTCTTCCTTTTTATTTTCCGAACTTCCTTTTCCATATGACCAATTGAAAACAAGTTATTATAATTTTGCTCATTCTATTTATAATAATGATATGTAAAACACATCTTTATTCCAACAATTTGAATGGAAATAATAGAAAACCTGTGTTTAAACAGTTTCAGTAGGGAAATAGAGAAATAAAGCATTACACATACACCTGCTTATGTGAGATGAATGGTAGAATGACCGTTAACAAGTCATTCTCGCTCTTCATCATTAACATAAGAATTGACTCAATTAATTTTTTTATCTATGTTTAGATTCCATTGACCAGAGAGCTGCTCTTGAATAAAACTGAATCACTAACCTTTTTAGATCCTCCACTTTCCATCCAAGAACCATTTTTTCCTTTACACTTGGACAAAGTTTTTTTTTCAGTAGAGAACTGAACGCGGAGGAGAATCTTGTATTGCTATCCCCAATAGTTTTTTTTATTAGAGCAATGAATATGGAAGAAGCTGTCTATTCTTTGCAAATATATTGCTATTCTTTATGACAATAATGTCAATTTTTCATAACACTCCTCCATCTTGCTGGTACTAGTGCATCTAAAAAATCTTAATCTTCCCCCTCCTCCCCCTAAAATAAAGATAAAAAAAATAAAAAAATTGATTGCCTTTTCTGGCTGATAATTAATTTAGGATAAAAAATGTTCCGTCTTGAAACGGTCAAAACCTAAAAGAAGCATGTCCTACTTTGGTCTGTCAGATGAGATAAATCACGAAGAGAGTACATACCATGATAGTTCCTTCCATGCAATTCAAATAGCTTACTCATGTTGTAAGAAGTATAGTCTCGGACTCTCAATTCTCTCCTTTTAAGGTTGAAATTTCCTAGAGTAGAACTCAGTAATCTGAATAACTAGGATAGTTATGAACCATATATGTGAATTTAGAATTCGGTTACTAATTACGATATTTTAAAATTTGGTGCATTTATGTAACTTTTGGACTTTTTCTTCCTATAAACCTCTTCACAAGCTTTATGAAATTTGAAATTGTCTCTAGCTTCATTTAACTCCTCTCTACATGAATTGGTGTTCACTTCTTGAGCTAGTGTAAAATTCATAAAATTGATTTTGTTGTGCTTTTAGAGCCAAAATTTGTGGAAATTACAACAAATCAGCTCTGTAGAAGGCTGAATTTTGTGATTGGTGTGGCTAACACTTGTAGTTCAATTTTGTTACATTGGAATAGTAGTTGGGCTTGTGAAATTAAAAATGAGGTCCAAGATCTTCATATTAATATATCCCACCCGAGTGTTAGAGATGAGGCCTTTGTTACATCTGTCTACAGAAAATATGAGAGGAGATCGTGAAGTTTTATAGGAAGCCTTGGGTTATATAGCTGCAACTACTCTTGGATCTTGGATGGTTGGTAGGGACTTTAGTGTCATTCTTGAGGCTGATTAGAAAATGTGTGGTAATGGAATTGACGCTGGAGACTTTCACAATGCTGTGATGCAGTTCTAATGCAAATTTCTTTTTCGGATCTAGGTTTAGTTGGTGCAACAACCGTGACTGCCAAACTTGCATTTGGGAGAGGCTAGACAGGATTGTATATAATGTTCAGTGTTTTTTCTAGTTTGATAAGACTGCAGTGGCGAATTTTAATCAGATGAATTGGTATTATTCTACTTAGGGTGTCTCCATATTAAACCATAATGAAAATATCTCAAGACCCTTGAAATTTCAGAATATCTGGAATTTAGTATTAATTTAAATGACCATGAGCTTAAGTGGTCAGAAGACCCGAACTCATTTTTTTTAACATCAGCTTGAAAATTTGTTAGAAACAGGAGTTGCCGTGTTCTCCTTTAAACCTGTGTGGAAAAGAAGAATCCCGTTAAAGGTGTCATTTTTCGTTCCGAAGGTGTTGCACCGATAAATCATAGTGGAAGATGTTATTTGCGGCATTGGCTTTCAAATTCTCAAAATGTCGGTGTCGTGTTGAGTATCCCCAAAATGAACAAATGGATTATCTTCTAGTCCATAGACCTGTCGCAAAGAAGGTTTGAATGCAATTCGAAGGTTAATTGGGAGTTAAAGTTCATAGATCCTCTATTAGATCCAAACTCATCTCCTGTTGGTTATTTGCAGGATCTGGTAGTGTCTCCTCTGTATCGTGTGGCATTATCCCTTCCCTTGTCATTTGGGAAATTTAGAATGCACGAAATAAAGTTATTCTTTAATAGTGTGCATGGATGACCATCATACTATTCATTGCGTTCGTTCTTTAAGATTTTTTGTTTAGGAGTAGGGCGAGGCGTTCAAATTATGATTTCATTATTGCGTTTAACCTCAAGATTGATAGTTGTGGATAAAATATATATTTATCACTTGGTTTTTGTTTGGGGGTGTTGGGATATGTCCTGCCCGGATAGTCTTGTAAGCCATCGAGGAGAGGCTTTTTCTCCTCTCCTCCATTTTAATATCTGAGCTTTATGGTGTCTGATGGAGATTTACCATAATGGAAAATAGATTAGCTGGCCATTGATGATGAATGGAAGTTGTAAATATTAGTAATTTAAGGGTGTTATTAAGGCCAAAGTCGTTCACAGAAATGATTTTTAGACCTTTAAAAACTTATGAGAATGGATGGTCTTATTAGGGTTAATGTTTGGATAAATTTTTAAAGGTGGTTTTAAATATGTTCTGAAACGTAGGCATTGAGAAACTGAAATCATAAATGGAGAATGGTCTGAGTGGTCTTATTCAAATGTTTTACCCTTGCAGAACAGAAATGCTGCAATCACTCTACATCGACAGAAATTCTATTTAATGTAACCCATATTCTAGCTAGACCTTCTTTGTTGTTATTCCATGTAAAGCCAACATCTGCCAAGTCACTGGAGGAGATAGCATTGATGAATTGAAATCTGAAGATTCTCCTAAATGAAGATATTCCATGTAAAGCCAACATCTGCCAAATAGAAGAAATTCTTAACATCTCTGCGGTAATTAGAAGATATTTTCTACATCATCTGCGGTAAAGAAACCTAATTCCTCTTCCATTAACTGAAATATTGTAGCATTTCTAGTTAGTATTAGATATCATTTCATCCGATTTTAAGAAATTGGTTAAGAGAATTTCGTACCTTTATTGATATGTAATCTGTATCTACAGTCCTTGACTGCTATGCTTATTTCGTTATTCATGAGTTGTTCCAGAGGCAACTTTTTGAACTATTATTCATTTTAACATATCAAGATGACACCGTTTAAATGAATAGGAGTATGATAATTATCCAACTCCTTTGGAATCAATAACCAAAAAGAGAACTAACGCTGGCAAAACATCAGCAGCTAGGATTGCTTAAATTGCAAGGAAACTTGCAAACTATGAAATATTTCACAATTTTCTTAGGATTATTTGTAAGAAAAGGATGATTGATGAACTTACCATATCTTGATTTTATAGTTTTTAATTTTCCCCTAGTCTTGCATGTCTCAATCAAATTAAATATACAGTTTGACTTGTTAGAAGGTTGAATTTCTAGAATTTTTTATTGAAGTAACAAGCACTCAAAAATTATGTATCTAATAAAATAAAGGTCGTACCCAGTGCACAAGGTCGTATTGACTCAATATTGATGTATCAATATATACAAGTAATCAAAATTTATGTATCTAATAAAGCTCACTCAAATTTTATGTATCAATATACGAGATGACATTAGTTATATTCTCTACATTCTGGTAAGACGTTTGTTACTGAGCATGTGTCTGAATTTCTCCAATTGTTCCACTAGTTATTGAATCTTCCATGTGTGTTAGTCTGGGACCTAGGCTAAAATTTTAGGTAGTCTCTACTCTAAGATTGGTTTGAAGCGACTTGGGATTCAAATTGCATAAAAAACTTAGTGCTTTGGAAAACTAATGTTGAACTTACTAACTAATTTAAATACGATCTTCTTGATTTCTCCAATTCATGATAGAGATTTTGGTTACATTTTCACTACGAATGATGAAAAATATTGTTACTTTGGATTTGCATGATCATTATTGGAACAGATGACTGTGAAATGTTGTTGAAGTTCAGATTTTTTGTTGACAGAATTGTTGATGTTGGATTATACAACTCTTTCTTCATATTTTGATGTTGTAGTTTTTTTTTGCAAAATTACTTACTTAAATGCAGCGATTCTGTATGTACAGACATGTGCTACATTATTTTAATGCCCGTTCATCACGAAATTTGAAAACATGTAATGATATTAGTTTTCTGTCTATTGATAATAATTGCCAACATGAGCAGTGTCATGGGTTCATCACATGCGGTTGTTGCCTTTCCTCTATTGTGGAAACCAATAAGTCTCTCTCTCTCTCTCTCCCTCGCTCTCTCTCTCTCTCTATATATATATATATATATACACACACACACACACATTGGTATTTAATATATATTGACATTCAATATGTAATCACTGGATATTCATTGATATCTAATTTCACGTTAAAAACTTAGTTATAGAATGATGGGGGTGAGGTTGTTGCATCTTTAAGATTACATATTAAATGTCAAAACTAAGGCTCAGTTTAGTTTATGCATAAAGTTTTCCTTTCTTTTAATCCCTAACTTGTTTTAGAAAGTTACTCCCTGTTGGAAAACAGAGATCAGTTTAAAGCGACAAGCGCTGATACCAAAGGTTTGGGTCCAACATAGTACTAGATTCGGATCTAGTGCCATAAACCCTAAAAAAGGTCATAGAAAACGCATCATAAAGTGTATATATGACACTTTCGAACCCTAACCCCATAATATGGATAATTTTGGACCCCAATCTCATAATGATGCATTACAAACGGGCCAGTAATGCAAAACATCCAAAAAAAGAAAAATTATTGATAGTAAAGTTGATGATGTATTTTGTACTATTTCAGTGATTCTACTATCTGTACTTGTTTGTTGATTCTACACTGATAATACGTTATTTGTCTAGAAAAAAAAGAACGATTTTGGCGAAGTGATGGGAGCCTTGTGCACTAGGTTTGCTCTTTTTTATATTGGCCTTCATGACACAGAATGATCTGCCAGTAGGGTTCCAGGCAATTGCCTAGTCAACTGAGATTATGCCAGGTTGACTCTGTTCAGCATTGGCTAAAACCTGACAAAACAGGCTAAACTAGGTTATATCCTGGCCGTGGCTTCTGAAAAATTTGCAACTCGGTCGGCTCATAGAGGTTGAGTGAGTTGATTCAAATAAGTTGAAAGGATGCAATGGGGGTGACAGAAATCAGAGGAAATTAATTGTTTTCCATGGCCAAGTCAACTCGACTTTGACTGAGATGACTCGCTTCAGCAATGGCCAAACTGAGTCTGATACGCCAAGCATAAGTTGGCCTAATCTGATTAAATAGGATTAATTAGGGTTGATACAAAATAGATGAAAGGTCATCAAGAATTTCTAAATCGTAGAGTTTTCTATGATGATCTTGTTGATGGTGTAACTCCATTGAGCTGAGAATGGCACTTGAACTTCACTTCGTTAGCCTCTTAGACCTCCTTCAAGAATAGCTATTCTATTTCCCCCTTCAACTCGATATGCTAAATAGATTCATTTGAAAGGCTGATAAGTTAGGGCTACAACATCGACACTTCCTTCAGCACTGTTACGGGGATGAACTTTGCATGATTAAATTTCCATGTGATCGACATCTGTCTGCACATGTGCTTTTATTCATTTTTTGTTCGTTTTCAATCATGGTACCCTGTGAATTGGGTAATTAGTATAACGGTCACAAGAATGACTGTAGCAAGTCTAACTTACAATGTGTGAGAACCATGGATTCTGAACAATAAAACGTGCAATTATTCATGTGTGTTTAATGCGTGGTGTTGAAATTTTTTATATTATCACATACATTTTTTGCCATTTACTCCAAAGGCAATAGTTGAGGGATTGTTTGGGGGGATTTGTTGGTTTGTCCTATATTGTATTTGGTGTACCGGAAAGTGAATTTATTAAGTTGTTTTAGGATTTGTTGTTATATTGTGGCAGAATCTTGGTTTCTAGTGAACCAACTTTTCCATTTCACACTCTCTCCCTCCCAAAATTAATAGTCTTTGTTTAAAAGTCAAACATTGTAAGAAAGAAATTTACTTTCCAAATTTATCCCCCTAAAAATAATGAATACCTTTGAATGCACATCATACACTTGGATCATTGGTGTCTTATAGGTAGTATTAACTTTGTAATCTCACCTAGTTTTATATACTATTTTTAGAAATACGACTATAAGTTTGGGACGGACAAAAAAAAGTATGATTATTAATTTGGGACAGAGGGACTATTAGTTAAAGTCATGTTATTATTAAATTTTGCAATTGTTTCCTTGAGGGCTGTTTCAGATTTTTCTAATATATTTTTATTTTTCTAATTTCTTTATTTGAAGACAACGAAAGCACATGGGGGATTTTAATCAAAGGGGAGAAAATGCATTTTGTATACAATTTCAGTTTATTTTCCTTGAAAGTTAGATGGTCTTGTTGGGTTTTTTGTAGAGGCAGAGTTCAAAAGGTAACATAAGCTCTTTCTCTTTGGGGAGTTGTGCTAATTTCTTAATTCAAGTTATATCTATTTGAAACATGTAACTATAAAGACATAATGTTCATAGATAGCCATCGATAAATACTAAGATTTTTAAGAAATTTGGGAAGTTTACTAAGTCCAGTTCACTGTTTATAGTTGCACATATTTATGGCTTTTATTTCAAAGTAAGTGTGTTTAGAATTATTATATGCACTGGTTAATAGCAATCCCCAAATGATACATTATGGTGTAGAGGATCTAAGGAAAGTTCAAGCACATTCGTTATCATTTGGTAGTTTAAATGGGTTGCTCTGTGCAATTTAATTTTTATTTAAAATTCAAGTAACTATTAACATTAATTAATATTTAAACCTACTTAAAATTATATTTTTTCTCTTAAATTTTTACAAATTTTAAAATGATCACGGGCATGTCATATGGATAGGTAGACCAGCCGCTAGTGTATCTTTCAGTTTCTTTTAGCTCCAAATTAGAAAAGGTGTGTGCAGATTGTGCCATAGGCAGAGCGCATTTGTAGCCACAGGTATATTTGAGAGAAAAAGCATTGGCAATAATATCTTGACCTCTGCAATTTTAGAAATTACAAAATTGTATCTTGATCATGGGGCTTCTCGTAAGCATGGGGTGACACACGGATGTCTTGAAGGCTCGCAATTTTTTGGAGTCATAATGCACCTACGTGCCGCAAGACTAAATATACTTAAAAATATTATGGCATGGACTATACCTAGTATGGATGTATATATATACATGTACACCTTATAGTAGGCTTTACTTGTTAATTTGTGTTTAATTCACATCCTGATGCCACAAGGACAGCAATGGACTTTGAGCCAACTTTTCTTTTTCTTTCAGAAGTTAAACTAGTTTATACAAATAAAGGAATTTTCTGTAATATGGAACAATGTTATCATTAAAATAACATAGATATATTATGTGCGTATACAAGTGGAGTGGTGTGCTACTTCCAACTTTTGCGCCATGCCTTAGAATAGCAAGGTTAATCTGGATGTTCCTGTTTTTTTGGAACATTTGATTTTGAACTATATAGGAGTCATATTTTTGTTTCCTAGTTTATATGTGTTGTATTGCTCTTATAAGTTAATTACTAAAACTAGGACTTCAGCTTAGTAGGTGTAGAAGGGTAGAAGTCTATTGAGTTACTTGTGACTTCTATAGGGAAGTCAACTGAATTACTTTCTTTCGGGCCTTATTCATTTCCCTCAGGGTCCCCGTACTGAACCAAACATGTAGAGCATTAGATCTTCCATAGTTTGTGCCAACCGAAGGCTATTTCACTTACTCGGTACCTTTAATGATGAACATGCCTTCAGAGAGTTGATGCCTAATTATCCAAAGCATATATTCCCTGCAACAGTTCAAATGTGTCTAGGCTCCTGTGTTAAGTTAACAGTTCTATAAACTTCTGAATTACTTTCATTTAACTTTCATATAATGGCCTTCAACCAAGGTTTTTCATTACATTCCATGCTATTATTCTTAAGGTTCCAAATTATGGAAGTTAAGTACAAAATCGACATTGTTGCAACGATAATTTTGTACACGCGCACGCAAAAGCACGTAGAACGTATCTAATAATATTTTAGGCATAATCCACTAGGGGATTGCGACGATAATTGTGCTGTTATCATGATTATTTATTTTCACATCCCATGTTTGGGTTGAATTTATTAAAGTATCGGAGTGCACACATGTGGGATCCCTGGAGGATTTTGAAAATAGGAAGGGATTATTTTTCTCTTCATTTAACTAATTTTCGATTTTAAGGTTTATGTTTAGGGATTTGATAACACTCATCCTTTTGTTTCATAATATACATATGCTTCTCTTATTAACTAATTACTAAAATTAGGACTCTAGCTATAGTAGTAATAGAAATATTATAATAAATAAGGCATTTGGCACTCTATTTAGGGCTGTCAAATAATGTTTTTGGGTCGTGTTTAGGCTGACATGACACAACAAGGCCCATTAAAACAGAAACATGACACGACTTTGTATTTTTTACTTCACACGAAAATGACCCATTTAAAACATGAAACGATTAAGATGATTCATGATTTTTAAACCTAATTAATCCTAAGAGGATACGAAAACATGACATTACATGAATAACATGACTAACATGTGTCATACTTTCGACACGACATGACTTTGTGTCATAAAAATCCAAAAACAAACAAGATTTGTTATATCAATTTTGGGCCAATTTTGTGTTATTCTGCGTCATGTTAGTTTCCAAGATCAGCACTCCTAGATCTCATGTAATCACTGATTTGTTATAACCCCCTCACCTTCCCCCCCTCCCCCCCCCCCCCCCCCCCCAAAAAAAAAAGAGAAAAAAATTAGTGTCCAAAATACCCTTATAGATACAAAAAAACTAAAAAAATAATACACCCAAACATTCTACGTTCGATATCTCTCGTGGCCGCACCTCTCCTCTGCACCAAAGGCAACGAGAGCCTAGCTCGAAATATCCAGTTGTACCATAATGTCATGTGCCTCAGGATCATAAGTCTTTGTGCGTGATGTTTAAAGTGGTCAGTAGCCACTGTATAAACATTTCAGTCCTGTTACTGTAACAGGGCAAAGAATGACTGATATATATAGTAGTTGTCATCCTATGCCTCATTGCACCACATTTGCACTTGGATTTGTCTTGGGATGGGGTTGTGCCCTCGATGTTGTCGAGGTATTCTCCCCATTGCTGAGGTTAGTGTTCATAACTAATTTTCGACCTTCAACGCATACTATGCTGGTTGTTACAGGACTGAAATTTTTCGGAGACTTCATTTTGGCTTGGTAGTACATTTGTACCCCATGTGAATAACGTTCCATTGGTCCTTGGTGTTCTCGTTCAGTCTGACTTGGTCTCATAATAAATTAACCTTCTTCGTATACTCCATGATGGACATCAACCTGTCTAGAGACCTTACACCTATGCAAAGGTGCTCATAAAAGTGGGGTTAGAACGTCGCTTGTAACTTGTAAGTGTCTCTTCAACCAATCGTCTCCTCTCCGCTTTCTACCCTATTCTTGACAAAGTCATCCCACTACATAACAACATACCCTTGCAATTTCGTCACCACTAGCTCGACACATTTTGGCCCGGTGGTATTCTTAATTCAAAGACATTCTCTGTTGTACTGAATCCATCTATATAGGTATCTGGGTTTCAAACATAGGATAAAGATATCCTCACGGACACCCTTTTTCAATGAGGTGCAGCATAAGACCCATATTTCCCTCTCCCTCCTCCGGTATCGGGTAGGGGCTGCTTTGATATCGCCCGCACATCACCACCCAACGGGGCTACACACAGCCCTGCCATTCATCCCAATGGGATGTTTTCCTCCCATTTTTCTTGCCTCGATATCCTCCCAGACTCAAAAGCATCATACGTTGGTAACGCTGCTAAGGTCTTGTGTCGCCAAACGTTGCTCGATCATGGGCCACTCATAGGCCTAACAACGCCCTTTTAAGGGCCCTGATCTATTTTTTGCCCCAACTGCACCTGCCCTTTTGCCTCTCACGGTTTGTCCTGGTGGTGCCGATTCCTTCATTCACTACGGATACTTCCCACGGCCTTTGGTGTCTTCTCCTGTGGCCACCGACCCTTAGACAAGGGTGATGGTCTTTAATGTCTCCACGGGCTGGTTGCCCTTGGGATTGCAGTTCGATATTGATATGTTCTTCCACATTCTCTTTTCCATCTTGTTTTTCATGCGCTACAGTTCTGACACCAACTCGGTTTTGGGCTGATACATTCGTCCCTCGGATTGAATGTTGGCCACTGATTTTGATGTGTCGGTTCACGGATACAATCACCGCGCGTATACATACTACTACCCCACAAACAAACCATGCTCTGATAAATAAAGAATGGTGAAGCTGGAATTATAACTTTACAAGACGCTGAATTGCAATTTATAAACTGCCAAGATACTCCTATTGAGGATTCTCCAAGAAAAGAAGTTTGGCGTGCAGGTGTATTATTTTATGGTGTAAAACGCAGCGGATTTGGTAAAAACTCTCACACAAATATTGATTTCAGTATATAACAGAAATGCAATTTCAACTCTCCCTATTTATCCATTCACATCACTTTACTAAATTCATCCCCTCTCCCTCTAGATCCTTGTTCTTGATATCTTTTATTTAGATTAGGAAAATAGTTTTATTTATTCAGGTGACCAATCTATCTTTCCTTCGAAATTATGAGTGGTTTAACTAAATCGAGTGTCAATTATATTCAGTGATTTTCAGATGCACTCAAGGCAGCAGTTATGTATTAGCTAATTAAAATGTCTAGTCTGTACTTGGTAGTTAGCTTCACATTTTGATTCTCTAATTATAGTATTCTTGTCCTCCTAATATGTCTTGCATTTTATCTTGAAAATTATACTTGAGTGTGTTTTTGTCATAGCTTTTTATATATTGTTTACTGACTATCCAAAGATACAAAACATGAACAAAGGAAAACTCTCCCATCCACTCTTGGTAATTTAACAGTGCAATTCTTATGTATTGTTTTGTCACAAGAATGTTCCTCTAACTACTGAACAGCATTCAGATTACTGTGAGTGTTGGAAATTATATGATTTTACTAAGCTTTCATTGTAGTGTTCTAATACTACAATAGTGATACTTTGGCACTTTTTTATAAGTTTTAATTCAAATAGAGGCCTGTGTTGTTGTGTTATACAAGATTTGTGACAGTCAACCATGTGTTTTTCTTTTGTTATCGTTGTATATCAGGCGTTAATTTCAATGAGTCGTGGGTGTTGAAATTTCATTTTTGTTGTTTTCTAAATATTTATCTTGGTTGAGTTTTAATTATTGAGGTAAGCATAGTTTAAAATGTTAGTATTAAGAAACTTTAATGTCAGTGTAATTCTTGACATTTATTGCCTCTTTATTTATTCATTTATATTATTTTTGAAATGTTTGCACAAAAGAGAGACGGGGAAGTAAATTCTTATGCCGCAATCTTCTAATCATTTTTCATGTTCAAAGTTACGATAAAATTGAACTTGAAATTTAGATATCAGCTAGTCTAAAGCCTCATATTCAATCACACCATGAAGTTGATTGCAGAACCATTCTTGACCACACATCATCCTAAAATATGCATTAATTTAGGTCATGTGAATACTTCAATGTTCATTTCAAATGGGAATTGAGTGATTTGTCTCACCGATAAGGAATCAATGCTTATTAAGAACTTATTTTATCTAAATAAGCATTATTCTATATTTCAACCTTAAGGTTTCTTATGATGTTCGTTTCAGTAAAAGTAACAAAATATAAAGTTATAAAGGAGAATATGGAGACAGATTCATCCCCAAATTTTATATATTTCAATAACAGATACCAAGTTGAAACAGAACATGAAATATTTGCACTGAGTGATCTCCTAATATGTACTGCATAATTTTGGGTTGTCTATGATCCATTTTCTTAAATCAAATTCTAAGATTTGTTTTTCTTCTCAATATAACTTCGAAATACTTCTGATTCCCTCTCTTTTTGGTTTTTTCGGATGGCGTAGTCGATTAGTGTAAAAATATTGTGAAAAGTTTCGTGTTTATGAAAAATTATGAAATTTTAAACTACAGTCAGTCTTCCATTGAAAGTATTAAAAACTCATTTTGACTACTAAGGGTAGATGGAAAAGATACAAACCTAATCAATATCAACCCTAACTAGTGAAATGTCACAAATACGTCTCCGAACCTGTAACATGCGAATAGATCTAATGAATGTGCAAATGAGTTTAATTTTCCATTTTCCAGGATATTTGGAGATACCTGTTGATTGTTGTTAAATGACCTTACACCTTAAGTGTAGGTTCTTCAGCCTTCTATTATTGCATTTTAATTCCATATTTAGCTCAAAGAAGTGATAAAAAAAAACATATACAAATTTGCTTACCGTTCCATTAATGATTTGAAACCATTTTGTTCAATAATTTACTGCCTTTTTTAGGGTGATTGAGGACCCCAAACTAAACTATAATAATAATGTGGAAAAACCCCTCCCCGAGGCTAACAAAAGTGCAGGGGACATAGACCTGACCTCACAGAATATCCGAAGCAAAGAAAACCAAACAGAACTACATCTATGACCTGTACACTGACTCAAAGAAATTATCTTTGCCTAATGGCTGGTAGCCCAGTTTTGTCCAGCAGATAATAAGCTTTGGATCTTCTGGTGACGGAATTGGCTTGATAAAAAATGAAGGTCTTTCTAGGATGAAATACGCAAATTTGCTAATGAACCCACACAAAAATTAAACTTTTTTCCCCAAATAGCTGTTAGCTCAATTTTGTTGCCACACAAAGGGTAGAATGCATTTCTTATGGACACATTGTATATGCAAGTTCAATCTTGATACATGCACACAATTTATGATGTACCCCTAGTTCCTGTAGCTACTAAATCAGTAAAGGCAACATCCAAACCAAAAAAAAAGATCCATTTCAAAAAGAGAAGTTGAATACCAACTGATTTTCTTCTAAAACTCAATTATTTATGTCCGGCAAACAAGGTGCACCAAATTAGAAGCCAATCCTGATAAAATCAGTACCAAAAATTAAGTCCAGAGAACCTTAAGGTCCACATAGAAGAAATTAGTTTGTCAGATGTGGAGAAAATAAGTCGGCGATTGCCCAACTTTAAGTCCACTATCATAAATGAGTTTGGAAACGATGAAAGAATTTGTAGCTCGTATGTTATCTGCTAATTATTACCTGTGACAATCCCCACTGAATACACAATTTCAAACCATTTAAAAGAGCACATAGTTCTGCATTAGTGTTAGTGAGGAATCTAATTCCAACTGAAAATGTCCAAACTAGCTTACCATTCTCATCCTAAGAATGCCATTAATGTCACTCGTACCTGGACTGCCCCACCGCTATTAAGGTTAAAACAACAAGCAGCATGTTTATCCTAAACTACTAATCGAAATCTGCAATGTTTAGTGGAGAGGCAATATCCTATAAAAACTACATATTTAAAAACCAACATGCCATATAAATCCGAAATTAATTTTTTGAATTGAAAAATATCGACATTAGCCTTCATAGAAATACCTTCAAAAAATGTATTTCTAGATTTGCATATTTTGCAAAAAATGGCCAAAGAGATTATATGCATAACAAACTGAGATAATCCTTTGAATATTTCCACATCCACCAAGAAAACATTTGGAAATCAAGAACTGGGTTTGCCATTGAGATAAAGTCATATGACTGAAATAGCGTGGTGATGGCGGTAATGACCTCATTGGGTACAATGTCCCAAAAATTTCGAAAGAAGATCCATGGGAAGACATCAAGCGTAAGGGAAGAGTACGCATACAGGCAGAAATAACATTTTTAAGCTCAGTGGCACTAGGACTGGCATTAAGCATTTATTTATTAAAATCAGTATCTAGCTGAGGGATTTTTTTTTGAAAAAGGGTCATTGGTGGAACCGACATGTTGACCTTAATATAAATTCCTAATGAAGTCCACAACAGGATTCTGAATGTTAGTGCAATATTACAAGATTTGTGTTGCACTAATTTATATTTACTTGTCTGAAAGGTCATATTAGACTTTTGACCTTTAATATATGAATACGAGTAATGGTTCGAATTTTTCCTTACAAACTTAACTGAAATGAAACTACACATGGAAAGTTCTTAAATATCCAAAGTCTCTGCTATTCTGAAACAGCAGAGTATTACATATGCTTGAGAGTTGCATGTTTTGTATTATGACTCTGGGTGTATTTATGGAAAGCTTTCTCTATCTCAAAGTTTTGTTCTTTTTCTCCTAACCTTCTATCTTTTGAAATCTAGCTTACAACTTAGATATTTCTCAGCAGCTGAACTGAAATGCATAGATCAACACCTATATGTCTCACCTATATGGCCAACCCAATTGAATATGGATCTTTATTCCACTTTAGGTGAATTGTTTGCTTTCCTTTTTTTTCTTAATAGAGATATTTTAGGTAATTGAAAATATTTTTGAAGAGCCTTTGATTAAGAATACTTCATTTTGAGAATATGATATGGTTTGATGGATCGTTCCTTAGCTTGAACTCTGATCCTCAGAAGGTGATTATTATTTGTTGGTATTACTTAGCACATCCGCTGTTAAAATAAATGTTCAAACAAGTGATTCTTCAAAAGGGGATGTCAATTTCATCACATATTCTTCTACCTATAAAAGTGATGATACTGATAGTGTACTTAATACGTCACTTGGGAAGAATGTTGTGCGTGGGTCACACCAATACCGATATGTTCTCTTTTTTTAGTATTAGCTAACTCTCTAGTCTTTTGATCTCAAGCTTGTTTCAATTGAGACACAAAAACATTGGTTCATGTAACCCCAAATTTTCTTACTATTGTGGTTATAATGCTATAATGTGCATACTCGCGCTGAACAGAGGATGCTATAACACATTGCAATTAATTCAAAGTGGTCATTTATGTATTACTTCCTTAGTCTGTTGTTCAGTTTTTTGGTCAATATTGCTTGTTCATTGAATTAGTATTGTTTGCGTAATGGAGGGCCTTTAACTTTTAGGGATACGTGTTGGATGTGATCCTTCTACTCTGAAACTTTATTACCATCTTCTTATTTACAGTGGACATCAAGGAAACCAGATATGTGAAGCTAGAATCCAGTTGTAGTGTTGGGGATTGGGGGTGGGGAGTAAAGCCTAACACTAACTTATATTACAAAATTTAAGGGTTCAAAGTCGTATATTACTAAAATTTAAAACCAATTTTAAATTTACACTTTTTACTACTCTTTTGATATTTTCTAAATGTAAAGGGGCAAATTGTACCCTTATATAACTATGGATCTGCCACTTAAATCAAACCCATCATATATATGCTTCTAGTATACAGATTTAATATTGATTATGACGTAAATGACGCCAAATAGATATTAAGAAGAAGATATCTCACACTTCAACCCTCAATCACTAAACTCTCCAAGATATAGAATACCTCAAATGAGGCTACAAAAGGGGTATTTATAGGTGAAAACTAGTTTGGGCTCTAAGCAACTAATGCTCTAATTACCAATGTACCCCTTAATGCCACTTGTCTTTCCCACCTGTAAATACTAAACAACAAACAAAAGGAAAATACAACCAATTAACAAAATAACAAAAATACTATAAAATCCTAAAAATGACGAAAATATCCTCCCATTCTTCATTCACATCATTCTTCTTGGCTTCGAAAAAGCTCGTCCTCAAGCTTTGAAAGTTGAGGATGTACAAAATCTTCAAAATATGGGGCCGAGAAGACAAAAAAATGTTTGGGGTCCCAAAATAATTTTGTCAAATATATGGGATGGCCCAAAATCTATCTTCAAAATTGGAGAATCACGTGAAAAGGGCCAAAAAATGTGCGGAAGAAAGGCAAAACTTATGGGGCCAAAAGTAATTTCTAAAAATTTGAGGAAGATCCTTCAATTCTTGCGTCAAGATCCATCATCTTCCCCATGCCTCTCACGTGAATCAACAAAAATAGGTTCCATCCGGGTCAAAAACGAAGTTTCGGTGGACAAACCCTAGTTCTTGAATTTGTGGGAGGGTTCCACCTAGGGTAGAGGGTAGATAAACTAGCATAAGAAGGTTTTGGGTGAAAATGGGTTGGAATGGGATTGAATTTATGGAAGAATGGTTTTTGGTAATTTTTAAGGGTGGGGGTATGTTGGCTTAAGGTAAATAGTGGATACAAACTCGAAAGGGTGGGGGGGGGGGGAGCTAGAGCTTGTGTTTATGGGATCTTGGATATGAGGGGGCAGAAATCCTTTCTTGATCGAAATCGTGCCCATTGATCACTATGGGCTCATTTTCCACCGGAAGTAAAACAGTTGAGCATGATTGTTGATTGGTTGACTTCTTGATTGTTGGATTGAGATCGCAACACTCTTGAACACCTTCGGAGGGTTTTATGGTCTCTTTTGGTCGTTGGAGACCACAGATGATGTCGGCGATCATTCATAAAGGAGTTTTGATCACCGGAGGGGTGGATTGCACCTAGAATGGTGTGTTTTGTGTCAGAGATGGATTGGGTTGCGTCAATTGGGCTGAACCACCCTCAGTGGTGGTGATTAATTGGCCAGAGATCTTGATTGGGGCATGACTCACCGTCGGGACATCAAGAAAGCCAACCAGATGTGTGCAGCCTTAAGTCGAGGCTATGAGGACATTTCTGGGCAGCTCCTGCGTCGGCAGAAAGTTCTTGACAACCGCCGAGGGCTGCAGTGTTCCAATCGGCGCCAGAGATGGCCTATTGGTGTGGCCGACCTGTTAGTACAAATGAAAATGTACTGAAAAATTATGCATTTGATCAAAGAGTATTACAGCCTTTTTATACAAACAGAAATAGCAACCCACTAACTTCACTAACCCACTAACTTATCCCACTCAAGCAGCACTAACTGCACTAACCCACTAACTTATCCAGCACTAACTGCACTAACCCACTAATTGAAACAAATATAAGCAACTACTTTAATTTCTAACATTCCCTCCCTTAAACTGGTTTCTGCTGAACTAGTTTAAGTAGATTACACAGACTTGAATCCATCTTCTTTGAACACTTTAGCTGAACACATTCCCAGCATAGCTCTCAGCTTCTCAAATAAAGGCTGTTTCAATGGTTTTGTGAAGATGTCAGCAATCTGCTCACCAGTCTTGCAATATTCCAACTCTATAACTCCATCTTGGCACATGTCTCTTAGAAAATGGAATCTAACATCGATGTGTTTGCTTCTGCCATGCATAACTGGATTTCTAGACAACTTAATGGCTGAAATATTGTCACAATAAATAACTGAAGTACCTTGCTGTTCTTCTCCCAAGAAATCCAGCATTTTCTTCATCCAGACTGCTTGACAAGCACTTGCAGTGGCTGCTACAAACTCAGCTTCTGTAGTTGACAATGTAACAATTTGTTGCTTCTTTGACTGCAAAGAAATAGCTCCTCCACTCAGTAAGAACACATAACCAGACGTGCTCTTTCTATCATCAATATCTCCAGCATAATCACTGTCTGTGTAGCCTTTCAGTCCAACTTCTCCTTTCTTATAAAACACTCCATAATCTAAGGTCCCTTTCACATACCTCAGAATCCTTCTAGCTGCATTGAGATGCACCCCAGTTGGTTTCTCCATGTATCTGCTTATTAAGCTCACAGCGTGCATCAAATCAGGTCTAGTAGAGGTTAGATACATTAATCTTCCTACTAACTGCTTGAAATAGGTGTTGTCCACAACTTTGCCATTCGGATCCTTTGCTAACTTCACTCCAATCTCTGTTGGTGTAGCAAAAGGCTTGCTGTCCTCCATCTTGAACCTTTCTAGAACCTCCTGAGCATATTTCTTCTGGCAGATGAATTTGCCATGAGTCATTTACTTGACTTCTATTCCAAGAAAATATTTCATCATCCCTAAGTCACTCATCTCAAACTCTTTCATCATTGACAACTTAAATTCATTCAACAAGTCAGCATTATTTTCAGTATAAATGAGATCATCAACATATAAACATACTATAATCAGTTTACCTCCATCTCCAACCTTGGCATAAAGTGTATGTTCATGTGGGCACTTTTGAAATCCCATTTTTGCAAAATGAGAATCGATTCTGCTGTACCAGGCTCTTGGGGCTTGTTTCAGGCCATGAAGTGCTTTTTTCAACTTGTAAACCTTCTTTTCTTTTCCTTTATTCATATAGCCTGGTGGTTGCTCCACAAAAACTTGTTCCTCTAAGTCTCCATGCAAGAAAGCAGACTTCACATCTAGTTGAAAGATAGGCCAAGAATTCTGCACAGCTAGGGAGACCACCATTCTGATTGTGTCATGCCTTGCTACTGGTGCAAACACCTCTTTGAAATCAATTCCTTCCTTTTGTTTATATCCCTTCACCACCAATCTTGATTTGTACTTGTCAACTTCACCTTTTTCATTTAGCTTGGTTTTATAAACCCATTTGACACCAATGGATTTCTGTCCCTCAGACAAATCGGTGAGCTCCCATGTCTTGTTCTTCTCAATGGACTTAATTTCATTGTCCATAGCTATCCTCCACTTGCAATTTTTCACAGCTTCCTCAAATGTAATCGGATCTGTGTCCACAAACAATGCATAATATGAACTGACCATAAGACAGCTTCAGGCCAAAATGACTTTGGTACTTTTCCAGTTGCAAGCAGGCTTCTCACCATATCTAAAATGGTTCTGTTCTTCCTTTCAAACACGCCATTTGCTGAGGAGTGTAAGCTGTTGTTAGTTGCCTTCTGATTCCCTTCTCATCACAAAATTCGTTGAACTCATTGGAGCAAAACTCTCCTCCTCTATCAGTTCTCAAAGCTTTAATTTTCTTCCTAGTTTCAGTCTCAACAAGAGCTATAAAATTCTTGAATGTACTAAAAGCTTCTGATTTTTCTTGCAAGAAATAAATCCAAGTCTTTCTGCTAAAGTCATCAATAAAGAAATGAAGTACCTCTTGTTCCCATTTGACTTTGGTGAAATTGGTCCACATAAGTCTGAGTGCACCAACTCCAAGACTTCTCGAGCCCTTACTGATTTTCCAGAGGGAAATGTTTCTCTCTTGAGCTTGCCAATCGTACATTCATCACATACTTGTGAAATATGGGCTAACTCAGGTAGTCCATTCACCATATTCTTCTTGTATAGAGTTCTTAAACCACTGAAGTTCAAATGTCCGTACCTTTTATGCCATCTCCATGAATCATCATCATCTTTCTTGGCCATCAAGCAAATCTGTACAGTTTTGATCTTCATGGGAAAGAGTCTATTATGTGTTATCTTCACTACTGCAATTGACCCCCTTTTTGGATCATATATTTAACATTCTCCATTCTTTATTGTGATGGTGTAGCCATTTTCTTGCAGTTGTCCAGTACTCAGCAAGTTTGCCTTCAAATCAGGTATGTAGAAAACATTTGCAATGGTTTCTACAAAATCATTCCTTGTTCTTATCTTCACATATCCTATTCCCATCACTTCTACACTTGACTCATTTCCAAACTTCACTACTGATTTGAAGCGCTCATTCAAATTCACAAAAGATGACTTGCGGCCACTCATGTGATTGCTACATCCAGAATCAACATACCAAATTTCTGAATCCATGTCCTCCATAGCATGAAATGCCATCAGCAGTGTTTCTTCTTCTTTCTTCTCAGCAAAGTTGGACTTCTCTCCCTTCTCTTTGTCCAATTTGGTGTAACATTAATTCTTGAAGTGCCCAAAATTTCCACACCTGTAGCACTCCACCTTAGACTTGTCAAATTTCCCTTTTCCTTTGCCATGATGGTCCTCATCTTTCTTAGATGATCTGCTACTATCTCTGCCGCCACCTCCATGATGATTGCCTCTTCCACCTCTACCACCTCTTCCTCTAGAGCTAGAGCCTTCATCATGTGTAGACACCTTTAAAGCCTCCATTTCATCCACTGCAAGTCTCCGATTAAGTCTTTGCTCATGCACAAGCAGAGAACTTTGCAATTCATTAATGGTCATCTCTTCCGTATCATTTGATTCTTCCACTGAACAAACCACATAGTCGAATTTTGGTGTTAAAGATCGTAAGATCTTCTCCACCACAGCTCCATTTTCTAGTTGATCACCATGAATCCTCATCTTGTTGACAATTCCCATAACTCTGCCAAAATAGTCATTGATAGTGTCTCCATTTTGCATTTGGAGAACTTCAAAATCCCTCTTCAAAGCTTGAAGCTGTGCACGCTTCACCTTTGAACTTCCTTGGTATTTCTTTTTCATCGAATCCCAAATCTGTTTGGCTGTATCCTTCTTGAGAATTGTCTCCAAAATTGCCCTATCTATTGATTGAAATAGATATTTCTTGACCTTCAGGTCCTTCAGCTTCAACGCTGCTAGCCTTGCTATCTGAGCAACTGTCATTTCCTCTTCTGGTTCTGGTTCTGCATACCCGGTTTCCACAAGATCAAAATATTCCTTCGATCTCAAGAAATTTTCCATCAAAAGACTCCATTGATCATAGTGACCATCAAACTTTGGAATCGCAGGTTGAACAAAGTTATCTGTACTCTTCTCAGTTGCCATTTATGCTGCTGCAAGATGATCTCTCTCCCTTTTCAATCAGGCCCAGTGGTCGCTCTGATACCAGATGTTAGTACAAATGAAAATATACTGAAAATTTTGTATTTGAACAAAGAGTATTACAGCCTTTTTATACAAACAGAAATAGCAACCCACTAACTGCACTAACCCACTAACTTATCCCACTCAAGCAGCACTAACTGCACTAACCCACTAACTTATCCAGCACTAACTGCACTAACTCGACCTGCTGTCGGTAATTGCCTGCATTTGGGCAAGATTCTGGCGTCAATCCGGTATATGTTTGAGACTGTGATGCCGACGAGAGAGAAAAAATAGCGGCTATGTTAGATTTAGATTTAATAAATTAATTAACAGCTTTAATGGATCAATAGTACAATAGATGAACATATAAACTGTTATATAATATAGGACCTTAATCTACATAATTATCACATGTGTCCAAAATAGAGTTGAAAAGCATACCTAAGTCAACATTAGAATTGACGAGTGAAAAGGTTGTCATTGGTGCCTCCAACTCCATCATGTCACAAATGGAAAGATTGACGGAATAGTCAACCTTAGAGATGTCCGATCGGACTGAATTTCGGACCACGACTTTCTCTTATACATGGCAAGAACATACTCCAATTTCAATCCGTTCCAACGGTTGGATATTCTTTTATATCCAAAATAGTATTATAATATAAACACAAATTTGAGTCTTTGGATTTCTCTCCCTTATCCTATAATTACATTATGTTGTCTTTTCATGTGTCTGAATGATGGAAATCGGTCACTTATTTATAGTCAGGGACATGACCAAATCTCCAACAGTCACTTAATCTTAACCGTCCATCAATATAGATAATCAAGAGTCCTTTTAACTCTTGGTATATGGAATACTCTTTCATTAACCAAGTGACTCTTGGTATTAATCTAATTATGGATCATATTATGTAGAATTATAAAATAATTCTAACATTCTCCCACTTGGTCCATAATTATCATAAGGCGCGCAATAATCTTTGAGGCATCCTTAAATATTTTTTCATTAACACCTTAATCAAACAAACCATTAATGCGAGTCATGGCGCTCTCATACTAATTCAAAATCATGATCGCTTCCATGTACCACAACAGTAAAAAATCATCCAACAAGGTCTATAATCGGGTTATTCAATAATGGTCCAATAATGTCTTATATAAAAGACTATTTCTATCGCATCAATTCACATGCATGTAAACTTATATTGCAAGACAGAAATCGAAATGTTCAGAATACACTTCAACCGATAACAAGTATAGTGCCAAAATATAAGCATCAAACAATCCACTACACTTATACTTAATTGGCTACACTCAAGACTCATATCTTAAGCATGTTTCATGAATGTTCTTTGGTGATAGCCTATTTATTAGTAGATATTCTATGTTAACACTTATATTAATGTGTTCAACTGACACTTTTTGTTTCTGAACTTCTTCGTTCATATATAAGTATTATATCATAATGTGCCTAGGTTCTTTTAAAATACCTATCAGTTCTTCAAGACAAAGATTGTAGCGACATTATCATAATATTTTAGTGACTTGGTAATAGTGTTGACAACTCCAAGTCCCAGAATAAAATTTTCATAGCCATAATTCACAGCCATAATCCATAAATTGTAGCCCTAATGCATGCTACATACAATATTTAATTGTTTCTCATTCTTTCATAATATTGGTCATTAGGCCAAAACAAACCTACTTAATCAAGAGATAACAATTATCATAAGTGTGAGCATATAATATTTTACGCATCTCATTACTTCATACTCTTAAACTATTTTATTTCTCTAATCTATCATTCATTATTAAGAAAAGTTCAAGAAATATATAAATTTACCCCCACTGACTTCAGTGTATATATATACTTAATCAAACTACATAAAGTATTCTTAAAATACCATTAATGGAAAACTGACATAAGTTTCTATAGTGATTTCTCAACTTAGACAGTTCTTTTCTTAAACTCTCATAAGTTTTCACACTAAATGTAACTCTTACTCAAAAGGACATCCCTTTATCTATTCGTAATGAAAACTTTAACCATAAGTATAGCTTTATATCATTGATTACAAAATCGAATATTTTCTTGTGACAAATCTCACAATCATTCAGAATAACAAACTCATTTAAGAGTTTCTTAAAGTTATTCATGTCCGCTAACAAAACGAACAATTACTTTGGATGATTAAGGAATGAAATGAGTATCTCAACTTCTTTTATAACCACATTAGGTGGTTTGATACTCCTACTAATTTCACTATTCTTTTAAGAATTTGGCATTTGATGTTTTCGATTTCGAAAGTAATTAGTGTACCCTCCTTCAAGTGTAAAAATATTATAAATTCTAATTCTTTTAGTGGATTACAAATCCATGCATGTACTAGTCACTCCCAATCATACAAGAATGTCAAATAGAGTGAGTAAAGTAGAATTTATATAATACACTTTTACCATATATATTCATTTTTGTGTGAATAAATATTGTGGCGATATCGACTTGTTGCGTTTGACTTGTTGTTTTATAACGACATGTTCTATGTAGGTCCACTATCCAAGGACTATTATAATTCTACCACTTGGGCCACATAGAGCACTCTAAAATTACAAAACCTTAAGAGCTCAAACATGAGTGTCAAGATTCATAAGTGACAACCCAAATACAACCTAGACTTAAAAGAATGTGATATTCAATCCACAAGTTCGAAAAGCTACTTTGAAGTTCAACATTATGACATAGGATCACAATCATTTTTCTTGTAAAAGTTTTATCAAAAACATAATTTTACAAACCACCAATGAGAACACTATAATTAAGAAAATATATTCTCATATAAACAAAAAATATTTTGTATACTTAAGAGAAATATTTGGAAAGGCCATTGAGGGTTCTGTTTGAAATGATTCCAAAATAACATAAGAAAAGGATTCTAAGAGTTTATGATTTGTTTGACAGTTTGTCTTGTAAGGATCCTCATATCAAATTAAACTATGTTACGTAGCACTTTAGGATATCAAATTAAACTATGTTACTTGAGGATCCCACTATTAAAAATAAAACAAATTATTTCATTCATATCGAATGATACATTATAATTCACATAATAAAGCTTAAAGTATGTATGTTACATAATGGGTACTCATATTTTGATCTCTAACATTATGAGATTTTGCATAAACTCTATGCTTAATCCGTTTAATAATTCTTCAAGGTTTATAAGAGTTTCACACACTAATTCATTAACAGTGGGATCCTCAAGTAAAATTGAATTATAACGATTTAGCATTTTTAAGTGAAACTTAGGTTCTTTATTTCATTCTAAGAAGTCAGTCTCAAGGACATTAAAGGGATAAAACATACATTTTTAGAGAAATAAAATAATATGAAATAAATAGGTCACTACATTAATGCTATGAGTTGACAACACGTACATTAATAACATTTTATAAATGTGGACTTTCTTTCGTAATAACTTTGAATATTTGTATATATGACTTTATTGAGTATCATGTAATTTAGATTGACATGCTATCTAGGATAACTTTTCACCACCTAATTGCATAATCCCTTAATATTTATTTCAGTTATTCAAAATAAATTTCCTTTGGAAAATTATTTTGCTTGACCAAATAAATCGAATATACCCCATTAATGTCTTTACATATATAAGCATAATGAGTTATTACTAGAACTTTTATCTATAAATTTAATATTCACAAGCATTTTTGTTGGGCCACGTTGGTGGCTACCAAACTATCCATTATATGAATATTAAATTATTTTATGGCTTGTATAATAATTTCAACAATCACTAATGTTTTCAAAAAATCATAAATTAAGGATGGTTATGAACTTTTTGGAACAACTGATACCAACCTTAATAAACAAACATAATGCCCCTTAATACTAACTTCACCATTGTAGCCGAACTCTTTGGAGGAACTAAATTACAATGGCTTAATCATAACGAAATTAATAATTATCCGAACACTCAAAACCATATTTGGACTCTTTGGAGCAACCAAAACATAGTATTTGAATGTTATCACAAAAGTCAACATTTTCAATTTATTAGACTAGACCACTTTGGTGGAATCGTAACCTAATCGTGACATAAATACTGAGATGAAAACCTTAGAACATGCCAAAATATAGTATTGCATGTTATCATAAATTTAACATTTACAGTTTATTAGACTAGACCTCTTTGGTGGAATCATAATCTAATCGTGATATAAATGTTAAGAAGAAAATTTTAGGGCATGCTTCTAATATTGCTTTACTCATATTGGGCATAATAAACATATACACATTAATCTAATATTTATAATTTTGAACACCGAAAACTTTATGCAAATATTAGTCTCAAGGAGAAATTTAAATCATTCGAGGTTAAGTTGATGCGAAAAAATTGCTCATTAATATTCATTTGATAATCAAAATTATCCCTTTGGTACAATGAACAAGCTGCATCATTATTGCATCAACAATCTAACGTTCATCATTATATTTGGACTCACTGGCAGCCAAACTTATACACAGCAATTTAATATTTATAATTATAGATTATGACACTTTAATGGATACATAATCTAATCTAATATAAATATTAATATCAAAACCTGAGCCATAACCATAATGGTCATAAAAATATTTGGTATATATTATGACAACCAAATAAAATAAGACAACTGATGTATTTATTAAAACACATTAAATGGAGAAATCCATAATTTCCAATAATGGAAAATTTAAGTATTCACTATAAGTAAACACTTTAAAATAATCTCCCCAATAAGTGAAATTTAAAGAAATTGGAGAAAGAAGTAACTGTCAACTTTATTACCAAATATGACTAATTTAAGGTTTTGAGAGCTTAAGCGTGCTCAAATAGGCAAAACAACATTTGTCACTAAAATGGTGATTTTTAATCATTAAATCCTTTCGGATTGACATAAAAAAAATCATCAATCCCAGGTAAGTCCACAATTTTAATCTCAATTATTACTTATTAGAGACATAAGAAAATTGTTACTGAAAATGTCTCAAAATACTCAAATTTACTGTTTTATAAAATAAGCAGCTTTAAAGACATAATTAAAATTGTCACAAAAAAAAATCATAATAAGGGAACCAAAACCAATTTTAATTTGGTACCCATTTTATGTGATTATACAGATATACCAATTAATTCACTTGGTTGCATTTACACATATCCTAAATTGCTTTATCCTTAATTGCGCTTAAATCTTTAATTCATAAAGTGAGCAAAATAAATTTACTTTAATGGAATATACATGCACACACAGATTACGTAATGAATATAAAATTAATATCCCAGAAAAATATTAGACCGTAACACCCCGTATTTTTGGGGATAATTAAATTTCATAAATGGGTGTTAATTGGAAATTTGGAGAATTTTTCGGAATAATAATTTTTGGAAATTTATGAGGGTTAGATGATTTCGGAGGTGTGTTTCATTTACTTTTGAGACAAGTAAATGAGTTGGGTCATTTTAATTATTTGTCGCAGTGGGTAACGCGACAAAGGATAATATTTTAATGGGGATACCGCATTAAGTTGTGTGGGGTTAAATCAGTGACTTGCGGTCAAGTACCTCGAATGGGGATTTCGAGTGTGCGGTTGGTCTTGGAATGTCCGAGCTAGTCAGAATAGAGTATTCGATGGTCGAAATTGAGTTTTGGGAATTTTTAGAGTTAAAAGGAACTCGTAATTGAGTAAACGAGTCAATTTTGGGTTTAAAAGGATAAACCCTTATTTCTCCCTATATAAGGAGGGATGGGGAAAGAAAAAGAAAGAAAAAGAGAGAATGGAGAGAGGAAGAGAGAAAAAGGATTTCTGGGCCAAACTCCGCGGGATTCGACTCTGGATCGTCGAATTTTATCCACGAGGGTAAGTGTTTACTTGCTTTATTTATTTTTAAGCGTAGTTGGTAGTGATACACCACAAATATTTTCGGGATGGGTTTTTGTGAATTAAAACGGGTTTTCGGAAGCTAAACGAGTAAACCCCACAATAATTTCCAATTCGAGAAACTTAGGAATTCATTGAATTAAATTGTGGATTATGGGTTCTAGGATGTTTAGAACCCCTATTTATATGTGTATATGTTGTTGGTTGAGGTTGGAGGAGGTTAGGAGAAGAAACAAAAAGCTTGGAGGTATGTTAATGGCCGAAACAGTCTCGGAGAAGACGATGAACCGTAACCAGCGTCATTGACGAATTGATTCAGCCTAGAGTCGAATCGATTAGGCTCTCGGTCAAAAAATAAAAATTGTATATCTTTTCGATACGGTCGCGTGGGTGCCAACCGTGTATTTTTATGATTTTTTTTGGATTTATAATGATTTTTCTACGGAAGGCTGTCCGAGATCAAAATCGTTAGTTAGAAATCAAACCTGATATTGGGAGAATTAAGGCTATAATTGTTTGGAGATAAATATTAGGGGTTCCTAAATATAGAGTGGGGGCCTCTAGATTATTATTTGAGCGAAATGTAGTCATTGGGTTCGTGGAAATGGAATTCATGACCTATTTAAGTTAAGGGTGTTTGGTGACGAATATTCCTTGGGATAATTTCAGTAGGCATTTAGGCCCATATAATTATGCGTGTAGGAAAACATAATTATATCAATTATGGTTGGGTAAATCCTACGAAACTACTAGGATAAATTTGGGAATATATTTATGTACTTAGTGTGAATTGGTATAGTTAGAGATATCCAATAAACCCTTAAAAGGGAATACTTTGGCTATAGTATCATGAGTGTGTGAATGCATGAATATGATTATTTGAGAGAATCTTTGGGATTATTGGTCATCGCTACGTGTGATTGGCAACTATGGCCGTTTATATATATATTCGAGGAGCAATATATAGTATATATAAAATATGATACGGATATGTATATATATATATATATGTGTGTGTGTGTGTGTGTGTGTGTGTGGCGATGGTATATATATATATATATATGTGAAGCATACCCACTCTAATGCTATCATTGGGAAGTTGCGCGATGAGGGTGAGCACCTTGGCTCGAGGAGCAGGGTGTGGATATTCTCCAGGTCATAGCGTCCAATATTATACTATGTGATTTTATTAGGGGCGAGACGTGGTGGGTATGTTTCGTCTCATTGCTGGGGAGGAACTATGACCGCTTCCCAGACGTTATGATTTGGTTTTGACCACGAAGTAGGTGACATTTAGTCCTACCGGTGGTCCCCAGGATGATATATGAGTGATGCCCTGGAAGATGATAGCATTGGGAGACTGCATCCTCGAGTTATAGCTCGGTGGGATGGTTATTATACTTGTGTATATAGTATATTACTTGTGTGTGATAACAAGGTAATATATATCTCTATTAGAGTAAAGAGATAAAATGAAAAAAAAAAGATAAATTCTCAGTTCGGAAGATTCTATCCGGATGTGCATTATAAAAATGAATATAGAGTAAACCTTAGTCCGGGAGATATTATCCGAATGTATATTGTAAGATGTATATGAGAGTGAGTATGATATGTATATTATTATATAATTATGTTTATATATTCGTTTTGTACTAAGGGTCTAATGGATCTCGACCGTTGACACTGCCAAGTAGTAGTGTATTGGGGGATTCCTTGTTTGGATTTCGCTTCGCGGGACACCCCACGCACGAACTTAGCGCAGTGTTGAGAATGGAGAGAAGTTTAGCCCTTAGTACTCGGGTTGTCGAGGTTTCTAGAAGACGGGTGAATTAGATTATTTAGTCTAGGTAGCTTAACTAGGATGTTTTAGACGAGTGCGTTAGGCGTGCACTATTAGAAGAGGGGTGAGGGGTATCTCATGGGAGTGCGATACCAATTTAAATATGAGACAAATTTATTTTTAAAAATAAAGCATTTATGCACTTGCAAAATATTTTTACAACTCAAGCTCTGACCCGTTTCCCTATTTTTCTTTTTCTTTCTATATATATTATCTATATATAGGTGTCCAGACACAGGGACGCCTGGATGATGTTCCTTCGAGTAAGACGTGTGCTACAGTAGCTGTGGATGCATGCAGGTTTTTGATAGACGCTTCTATCCTTGTAATCTAAATAGGAGGTATTGTATATACATTCGGGCTAATAACCCAACTGCTGTTATTTATTCTTTTACCGCCTTTTATGCGAATTCGATTTGGTTGCATATTGTTAAACCGAGTGTTCGGTTAATTTTTATTCCACCTCAGTTTCATTTTATACATAAATTGTGTGAATGTTTTAAATTGTATAGTTTGTTTAACAAGATTAATTAAAATTTTGACGTCGACCTAATAGGTTATTAGTAATTAATTCGGTTTTCGACAGTGATGCTGAGAATGATCCATATGCGACTCCTGTTTTTATTTGATATAGCAGTGATCGCTCGGTATTTTATTAGGCGGGTTGTCATAGATGGTATCAGAGCATGAGGTTCTAGTGTCCTTAGGAATCTCTGCGGACGTACTACGCTTTCGGCGTTACTCTCGAATTGATATAGAGCCCTATGATTAGGATTGTTGATTCCTCTTATGAGATTTCGTTCTCCTGCCATTATATAAGATTATAGAAAATCTTTTACGTGCTCATTTGAGGTTTATGTGCTGAGCAAGGAACGACGACTAAGGAAGGCCGTGTTGAGAGCAACAGGAGGCGAGGCCTAGCTGGAGCAGCAAGTAGAAGTTGGGGACTAGGACCGCAGTAGAGGTCACTCCCCTTGTGGCATTTGTTAAGGATTGTTGTAACGACCACTAAAGTATAGTAGTCATGAGTATCCAAGTACCACCATGGTAGAAAGTGGTGCTAGATTTGAATTACCTGGTGAAGTTGAGTTAGACAGGGTTCGAAAGGGGTCTTTGATAGGAACCATAATTTGAAGTTAATTCATGTGAAGGCAGTGTAGCATTACTCAGTGGAAGTAGAAGTCTCGGGAGCTTTGACTTAGATCAGGGTATGGGAAATACCCAGATGTGAAAAATTAAGGAAAAAAATTTCACTCGTACGAGCAAATGTTGAAGTGGTGAAAATGATGGTCACCACATATGGGGGAGCAGGATGTTTTGCCCATAGAGGGATCTTACGGATGGATATACCGTTAGTTCCTTTGGTCTGTTAGAAATGGTGGTAATGCAATTTTAAATCATTCACATAAGGATCGTCCAGGGCCAACAGTGGATAAAGAGTGATATGGAGAGGTGAACCTTGTACCGAGGTGAAGTAGGTGCAATGAATAAAGAGTCCTTCAGAGGAATGATAGGCTCATTATAAAAGTGTTGCTAACACTTGAGGAGAATGTGGGTGTGTTTATGGACCCCATTGGTGGACATCCACCCGGGGAAATTTATTGAAACAGGGTTGTTGAGGTAGGTAATGGAGTTCCCTTTTAACCAAGAAGTTAAGGGTGTAAAGAAAGTGATTGTCAAGATCGTGGCTATGGAGTCCAAGATACTGATAACTTTATAAGGGTCAGGGTGACCCAAGATGGGAAATGTGGTAATGTGGAGTGTGGAACCATACGGTTAATCATTACCAAGTGGGAGTTAAGGGGAAAGAGTAGGGAACCCAGATGAACCACTGATTAAAGAAAATTTTAGTTTCGTAAGGGCAAGTGTACCACGTCTTGGAACTGTTTGGAGTAGCCAGGGAATTGGTAAGAATGTTTTTATGAGTTTCACCTCAGTTGAAGGAGGTGTGTTCTATGTGATAAGATTGAGTCATTGTATTTTATTAGCTCCAGATTCGTGTGTGTAATTAGAGCTTTGTGGCGGTATCGACAACATTATATAATGTATGTCTATATGTTTTCCGTAGTAGCGGAGTTCTATTTTCCTTCATTATCTATAAAAGCGGGTGTTGATATTTTGAAGATGTATCTAGTTTGTACAACTCATTTTATGTGTGATATACTAGTAGGATATTATTTTGAGTATATTATGTTCCTTGTTGTTCGGAGCGATAACAGGCTAATGATGGCAAGACTATCGTGTCCGCGGTTCCAGGGTGGAATAGGTGGTTGTTGTGATATCTCACCTGGATACATGTTGAGTTCGCCTTCATTATTATGGGTAAATGGAAACTTCGGTGAGCAGATGTTTCATTATTATGATTCGAGTATATGGCGACCTTATAGATGTGATTTAAGGCACGCGGGATTTATTTGTTGAGCTACGAGTTTATGCTTATTATTGTTTGTGCAAGGACTTAGTGTTAGTACAAGCACTTGGTGGTGTGGCTCCTGGATAGAGATAGGAGTTCATACCACATTTTGGTTGAAAAAGGGGATAAGATTATCCCGGTTTCATATTTGAAGATAACGGACCTCTACGACCGACAAAGTTAAGTATTAGTGTATTGGAGGGGTTCCTTGTTTGGATTTCGATTGCGATACGCTCCACGCATGAACCTTAATGACGTCGGGAGTGGAGAGATGTTATAGGATGCAAGGATATTGGTTGTGGTGATAAGTCACCTACCTAGTATGGAGAAAACACTATGGACTAAAAAATGTGTGATGATTATATATATAGAGAGAGATGGAAGTGCTATGGAAAGGCACTGAAATGTTTTCCTCACCAAAAGTATGTGGGTGAGGCAAGGTGAAAGAAATTGATTTAAGGCTTATGGCCAGGCCTTGTGCAGAAGGCAATTTTTGGAGGTAATGTGTTTTGGGTATGATGATCGTAACATCTCGGCAGAGAATAGGCGCTCGAGTATTTAGACTTTCCATTTCGTTAAGATAGAAGGATATAGTGGTAGAAGAGTGTTAGTAAGTTAGCGAGATCGAATTTAGGATGTCCCGCCAGTGTGCCTTAGGCCGTTATATCTCAATGACCAACGACGTGAGGAAGTAGTGTAACGGGAGGGTTCCTTATTTGGATTTCGCTTTGCGAGACGTCCCACGCATGCAATCGAGCAAATGTCAAAAGTTGAGAGAGGCTTTGGGCACTAGAGATATACTTAGGATAGTACTAGTTTTACATGTATTGGAAACACATTGATCGTAAGATACTAAAATTTAAGGTCAGAAGGATTAAGTGGCGCCAATGTAAGGAGATAGTTGGGAATTAACCACAACAAGAGTAGTTGGTTAACCTTGAGAAGGATTGGACTTTCTAGTATAGGAACAATTAAATTTCGTGGGTTAGGAAAACCCCTGTGTGAGTATTACGCCGAGGAAGTGAGACCCATTGTTTAGTGAGAGTGTTACGTGTTGGACGTTCACAATGAATGTGCAGATATGCACGGATAAGAAGGTGTATGGGCACCTTAGTAAGTCAATTTATCATCCTGTCAGGAATACAAGTGGGCATAGTGTATAAAATGGAATATTATGCCGTATGGCAGTTATAAATGAGATTGAAGTTGGTTGATGTGACACCCCGCCTAATTAAATACCGGGCGATCACTCCTTTATTAAATTAAATCAACGTGGACAGTTGGTTCATTCTCAGCATCACTGTCGAAAATGTCTTTTCCAATTTAAACACCCTAATTAATTAAGCTAAGTGTCAAAACCATTTTAAACATTACTTTCCAAATTTTATTTTTAAAAACAAAGATTTAATTATTTACAACAATTTAATATATAATGAATCACACCACAATAATCCAGGAACATATAATCCAAATAATTTAAACATTCGACAATTGAATCCCAACATTAAAACTTGAAGTGAAACATTCAGACAATAATAATTCCAAAGTATGAATACTACAATAACTGAATCACAATGTCCAAATAAAACAACTAAATAATGGAAAGGGCGACACATGCCCCACTAAATGAAGATACTGGGAGAGGAATCAAGTAAATGAAGTCGTCTAAGCAAGTGGCCTGCAACTCCCACCTAAGCTGCAGCATGTTCCTTCCAAAGGATCCTAAGCAAGACGCCCATGTGGCTGGGCACCTGTAATATATATATATATATATATATATATATATATATATACAAGAGCGAAAGAGAAATAGAAACGGGTCAGAGCCCGATAGTGTATATGATTTAAAAATTCATTTAGCAAGTATTTAAATTGTTTACAGGCCAATGCAACAACATATTAGTGCAGCACTCTCTTGAGAAAATCTCACCTCTCTTCTAATGTGCATGCCTATCGTACTAACCTTCCCAACGGATTATCTATCTTCTACCGCACTAAACTTCCCAATGATTTAACTTATCTTAGTTTACTCGTAAGATTTAAAACTGAACAATGTAATTGTTTAAGAGAATCATTTCATTTAGTAATAAAGCTCTCATTTTAACTTTATTCATTAATAAAGTTTCCCAGTATCATATTATACCTTTAAAAAAAAAACAAGTATTTCCAATTTGAGTCATTATACATGTCTTACTTACCATAACACAGTAGGCAGTTCCAAATTTCAGAATTTCATATATATATTAAATACTCGTATAATATATATATTCTAACGGCACCCCACATAAACATTATGGTGCGGGCATACTCTGCTATCCAATCCCCGTATCACTCACACTAAGGGAAATACAAGTTCGGAATCACTCTCGAACTGTATTAACACATACACAAACAATATTGAGGCGAAGCATAGATTCTAAGTCTCTAAGAGGTCAGTACATACCCTCACGTCTCTTAGGACCGTCTGAACTATCGATTCGATAGCCTGTACCAAGGATATCTATCTTCTAGGGTACGAGTCAATATCCCCCATAAGGCACATCGAGATAAGATCGTCCCAGTTCGGTAACCTCAGGGATAGCAAGTAGCGCGGGCATGATTTTCACATGTATATAATATATTTATACACAATTATATAAATATACCACTTTTATCATATCAATTTAGGTTCATCCCATAACCCATAATCACAACATTTATCCTTATCTTTCCATTATTTATTAACCCGTATAACGGTTCGTCCCTAACTTTAATTCGAAGGATTTTCCAATTTACTACGCGACCCTCATGGACTCTATCCTTCCAAATGTACAATTCAGTAGGTATTCATTTATGTTCCAACGTAACTCCCTTACGTGTCTCTCCCCTTTAATATATACTTACATTGTCCCTTATGTAAAATATCCCAAAAATATAGATTTCCCCTTACATTAAAGGTCTCTTATTCATTAATGAATCTTACTGGTCATCATTATCTCCCAAATTATTTTAACAAGGATGTCTAAGGAGTTTTCTTCATTTCGAATCAATTCAAAAATTTTAAAAGGGGAACTTAAGTCTGCCAGGAGGGGTCGATCGATCGAGGTTAGGGGCTCGATCGATCAAACCTTCGATCAATAGAAGCTCTTGGCTCGATCGATCGATCAAACAGATATGGCGAATTCTGCAATTTTGCAGTTACGGGTTCTAACACATAACTTCATCCAAATTCATATTTTGCATTCCCAAACGCCCAAAAATTTGTACTACTAACATCCTAATATCATATTCTGCATTCCCTACGTGAAGCATGTAAATTTCCGTCACTAATCATGGATTTATAGGCAAAAACTTCATAAAAATCTCAAGAACCCTAGAATACCTTAAACATGGTTCTAATCAATCTTTTCCAGAATTTCCTTCTTATAAAACATCAAAATTTCGTGGTTTAATTCTCTACATGACAAAGGGTTTCCAGAATATCATTTAAATCATCACTACATGCAATTTCCTATCTCAAATGGGGTTTTTCTTCCATACAACTCATCCTAATCATTCCTAAACTAATATGAGTGATGCATCAACGAAATAAGGAAGATAAACACTTGCTTGGGATTTTCGATGTTCTGGTTTGTGGATGATTTTGGTGTGGTTGCGTTCCCCATCGCGCGATCTACGCGTTGGTGGTGGCGGCGGTGCAAACGGATGGATTTTGAGCCTTGGATTGCCTTGGGAGCTCTCTCCTTTCCTCTCCTATGGCCATCACTTGTCTTTGATTGTTCTAACCCTAGAAGGCAACCTTATACATCTGATATAACCCTTAAAATTTCGTGGGTTTAATTACCCAAAAATGTGAAATGTCCAAAATGCCCTCCCGGGGTACTAATTAGGCCTGAAAACGTCCCGAGACCCAAACTAAACCCCCGGGTACACTTTTATGACTATCTCGACCCTTACGGACGCGTTGGCGCACTCAAAACGATCATACAAACAACTTATAAAATATTCACTTTTACTTATCAATATTTAGTCCTAACGCGACACGGGCGCGTCCCGACTCAAATTTCCAAAATTGTCATTTTATTCACTCGTGACATTTGATATACCCACTATTACATATTACTTTGCTCATTAGTAATATTCAAAAAAATTTCCCATTATTACTAACTCTCATCACGTTAATAATTATAACATAATTAATTTCCGGATTTATATTAAATAATTAACTCACATTAAATTTAATAAATCCCCAAATTAATATAACATAAAAATACGGGGTATTACAGTTGAATGGAATGTCGTAAAAGGTACGCGATATTCCAATTGTATAGGGGGCAATAAGAAGTAGCATGCCCAAGATAAGCGACGAGACTAACCAAAATAGTCAAGTTTTAGTAGAGTTTCCTATTTAAAGGAAATCAGTTGTCCTGCTGTGGACGAGCGGATGCTTGTTAGGAAGAGTATTACCTTTGCGAGATGTTAGAGCGGTAGTTATAGACTCGTTTCTCTTATTGGCAGTTAGATAAGCAATAGGAGTAACCCGTCATTTTTGTGCAAAAGCATGTAGAAATTTAGATGAACTTGTGGTAAAGCTAGTATGTTTGAGTACACCTGAGATAGGTGAAATATGGTAAGGGACCATCGTGTTAGCACCTTTCGATTTTGGGGGTACTAGGACGTTATGAAATTAGCGATCCTAGGATGGTGGTGTAGGTTATATCTAAATTTCGAGGGCGAAATTATGTTGTAAGGAGGGAAGTATGTAACAACCCATACTTTTGGGGATAATTAAATTTCATAAATGGGTGTTAATTGGAAATTTGGGGAATTTTTCGGAATAATAATTTTAAAAAATTTATGAGGGTTAGATGATTTCAGAGGTGTGTTTCATTTACTTTTGAGACTAAGTAAATTAGTTGGGTCATTTTAATTATTTGTCGTAGTGGGTAACACGACAAAGGATAATATTTTAATGGGGATACCGCATTAAGTTGTGTGGGGTTAAATCAGTGACTTGCGGTCAAGTACCTCGAATGGAGATTTCTAGTGTGCGATTGGTCTCGGAATGACCGAGCTAGTTAGAATAGTGTATCCAATGGTCGAAATTGAGTTTCGAGAATTTTTTGAGTTAAAAGGAACTCGTAATTGAGTAAACGAGTCATTTTTGGGTTTAAAGGGATAAACCCTTATTTCTCCCTATATAAGGAGGGAGGGGGAAATAAAAAGAAAGAAAAAGAGAGAAGAGAGAGAGGAAGGAAGAGAGAAAAAGGATTTTCGGGCCATACTCCGTGGAATTCGACTCGGGATCGTCAGATTTTATCCACGAGGCAAGTGTTTACTTGATTTATTTATTTTAAGCGTAAATCTCATATCGTAGTTGGTAGTGATACACCACAAAGATTTTCGAGATGGGTTTTTGTGAATTAAAACGGGTTTTCGGAAGCTAAACGAGTAAAAACCCCAATAATTTCCAATTCGAAAACTTAGGAGTTCATTGAATTAAATTGTGGATTATGGATTGTAGGATGTTTAGAACCCCTATTTATATGTGTATATGTTGTTAGTTGAGGTTAGAGGAGGTTAGGAGAAGAAACAAAAATCTTGGAGGTATGTTAATGGACGAAACAGTCTTGAAGAAGATAATGAACAGTAACCAGCGTCATTAACGAATCGATTCGGCCTAGAGTCGAATCGATTCAGCTCTTGGTCAAAAAATAAAAATTGTAGATCTTTTCGATACTGTTGCGTGGGCGCCAACCTCATATTTTTCTAATTTTTTTGGATTTATAATGATTTTTCTACGGAAGGCTGTCCGAGATCGAAATTGTTAGTTAGAAATCAAACCTGATATTGGGAGAATTAAGGCTAGAATTGTTTGGAGATAAATATTAGGGGTTCCTAAATATAGAGTGGGGACCTCTAGACTATTATTTGAGTGAAATGTAGTCATTGGGTTCATGGAAATGGAATCCACGACCTATTTAAGTTAAGGGTGTTTGCTGACGAATATTCCTTGGGATAATTTCAGTGGGCATTTAGGCCTATATAATTATGCGTGTAGGAAAACATAATCATATCGATTATGGTTGGGTAAATCCTACGAGACTACTAGGATATTGGGAATATATTTATGTACTTAGTGTGAATTGGTATAGTTAGAGATATCCAATAAATCCTTAAAAGGGAATACTTTGGGTATAATATCATGAATGTGTGAATGCATGAATATGATTATTTGAGAGAATCTTTGGGATTATTGGTCATAGCTATGTGTGATTGGCAATTGTGAACGTTTATATATATATTCAAGGAGCAATATATAGTATATATACTATGTGATTAAAGTATATATAAAATATGATACGGATATGTATATATATATGTGTGTGTGTGTGTATGTGAAGCATACCCCATATAATGCTATCATTGGGAAGTTGCGCGATGAGGGTGAGCACCCTGGATCGAGGAGCAGGGTGTGGATATTCCCCAGGTCATAGCGTCCATTATTATATAATGTGATTTAATTAGGGGTGAGACGTGGTGGGTATGTTTCGTCTCATTGCCGGGGAGGAACTATGACCGCTTCCCAGACGTTGTGATTTGGTTTTAACCACGAAGTAGGTGACATTTAGTCCTACCGGTGGTGCCCAAGATGATATATGAGTGATGCCCTGGAAGATGATAACATTGAGAGACCCCATTCCCGAGTTATAGCTCGGTGGGATGGTTATTATACTTGCGTGTATAGTATATTACTTGCGTGTGAATATAAGGTAATATATATCTCTATTAGAGTAATGAGATAAAATGAAAAAAAAAGATAAATTCTCAGTCCGGGAGATTCTATCCGGATGTGCATTATAAAAATGAATATAGAGTAAACCTTAGTCTGGGAGATAGTATCCGGATGTATATTGTAAGATGTATATGAGAGTGAGTATGATATGTATATTATTATATAAGTATGTTTATGTATTCATTTTATACTAAAGAAATAATGGATCTTGGCCATTGACACTGCCAAGTAGTAGTGTATCGGGGGGTTCCTTGTTTGGATTTCGCTCCGCGAGACACCCCACGTACGAACTTAGCGCAGTGTTGAGAATGGAGAGAAGTTTATCCCTTAGTACTCGGGTTGTCGAGGTTTCTAGAAGACGGGTGAATTAGATTAGTTAGTCTAGTTAGCTTAACTAGTATGTTTTAGACGAGTGCGTTAGGCGTGCACTATTAGAAGAGGTGTGAGGGGTATCTCATGGGAGTGCGATACCAATTTAAATATGAGACAAACTTATTTTTAAAAATAAAGCATTTATGCACTTGCAAAATATTTTTACAACTTGGGCTCTGACCCATTTTCCTATTTTTCCTTTTCTTGCTATATATATATATATATATATATATATATATATATATATATATATATATATATTATATATATATAGGTGTCCAGACACAGGGACGCCTGGATGATGATTCCTTCGAGTCAGACGTGTGATGCGACAGCTGTGGATGCATGCAGGTTTTCGATAGACGCTTCTATCCTTCTAATCTAGATAGGAGGTATTGTATATACATTCGGTCTAATAACCTAATTGCTATTATTTATTCTATTACCGCCTTTTATGCGGATTCGATTTGGTTGTATATTGTTAAACCGAGTGTTCGGTTAATTTTTATTCCATCTCAGTTTCATTTATACGTAAACTGTGTGAATGTTTTAAATTGTATAGTTTGTTTAACAAGATTAATTAAAATTTTGACGCCAGCCTAATAGGTTATTAGTAATTAATTGGCTTTCCGACAGTGATGCTGAGAATGATCCATATGCGACTCCTATTTTAATTTGATATAGGAGTGATCGCCCGGTATTTTACTAGGCGGGTTGTCACATATATGTAATTCTTGATGGATAATCAGAGGTCCAAATATAGATGCGTACACAGTTATTTAATATTTATGACTATAGATTAAGACGGTTTCTTCCTAATTTAACATCATAGAAATATTAGTGTCAAAACATTAATTCATAATTATGTTAGGACCATTCGATAACCAAATATAGATTATACAGAATTATCCAATTTACCGAAATTATTATTCTCAAACTCCTAATCATACATCTAATATTCAAAAGCCATTATGTTGAACTTTTTGGTCAATACCAAATAATACATAACATGAATATTTGAACAACCATTTAATGAGAAAAATTACATGGTGGTGATTTATATCATAAAATATGAAAAATTAATTTCTTTTTCAAAAGATGAAATTTTTTTGCAAAAGAATCACTCTCCAATTCGTGGAATCGAAAAATAATTTTCACGAGAGAGATATAAGACAAAAATTTATTCCCAACCCATTTTTTTAAAACAGATTCAGTGAAAGTAAAATAAAACGTCGCTGTAAGTTTCAGACATCAATATAAACATATTCAACAACAACATATTAGAACGTCGCAGAAAATTTCAGACATCAATATAAATAAATTCAGCGACAGAATATCAGAACGTCGCAGAAAGTTTTACATATAACTCTTAACAAATTCAGCGAAAGAAAATAAAAATGTCGCACAAAGTAGTATTCATAAACATAAGCACATTTTAAACTAAGTCCAAATTAGAGTCATAAAAAAATATATAATAAAAACATCACATAAGTCTATTAATTTAGAATATAAAATCTGCTATAAAATATGAATTTCATATTTAGACACAAAGGATAATTATGTGATCTAAACCATATGCTCTGATACCACATGTTGGATTTAGATTTAATAAATCAATTAACAGCTTTTATGGATCAATAATACAATACACGAACATATAAACTGTTTTGTAATATAAGACCTTAATCTACAAAATTATCACATGTGTCCAAAATAGAGTTGAAAAACATAGCTAAGTCAACATTCGAATTGACGAGTGAAGGGGTTGTCATTGCTGCCTCCAACTCCATCATGTCATAAATGAAAAGATTGACGGATTAGTCAACCTTAGAGATGTCCGATTGGACTGAATTTCAGACTATGGCTTTCTCTTATACACGGTAAGAACATACTCAAATTTCAGTTCGTTCCAACTGTTGGATCTTCTTTTATAGCCAAAATAGTATTCTAAAATAAACACCAATTTGAGCCTTTGGATTTCTCTCCCTTATCATATAATTACATTATGTTTTCTTTTTATGTGTTTTGATGATGGACATCAGTCACTTATCTATAGATAGGGACATGACCCAAATCTCCAACAGTCACTTAATATTAACCATCAATCAAAGTAGATAATCAAGAGTCCTTTTGACTCTTGATATTTGGAGTACCCTTTCATTAACCAAGTGACTCGTGGTATTAAACTAATTATGGTTCATATTATGTAGAATTATAAAATAATTCTAACATTTTCATGATGCTATAAGTTTTTAGTAGAATGGAATTTTCCTTAGAAATTGTTTTCAGCTTCATGTCATCCAAGTTGTTATGAGCTAGAGATTAGTCTTAGCAGTTACAGTTTCACAGATTAAGCCACAATCAGTTTATATGTTAATTCATCTAACTTCTATAATTGCATAAGATTGTTTGAATGCATATTTGAATATTGCTAAATGAATGGTTCAGAATAGAAGGGAAATAACACCTTCATGACATGAGCATTGGAGTATTTACTTTTGATGGATCCATTTTGGGTTTTACTTTTGTATGAGACCTCTTTGTATGTTTTTTCCTTCAATATATTTTCAATTTTTATTTTGTATTTGAAGAGACAACCATATAGTTGTTAGTGCATTAATATAATAGTGGTGGGACTTAATTTATGAATTGCTGAAAAACAGATTCTCATATATAATGTGCAACATAATTGCAAAAATTTAGTAATAATAAAATAAAATAAATGTATTTTGCAATCAGACCTAAAATGTGTCAAAAAAATAGCTTAGATTAGTGGGGAATAGTTATATATTGTGTATGGTGAAAATATGCATTATTTCATAGTGAATTATTAAAATATCATGCAATATGTGTGTTAAAAATAGCCGACATGGGAAGGACACGGGAGGTTTAGGGCAGGGGCTAAAACAGAACAACTATTTAACAAATGGGGGTAACTTTGTGAAATTATGATTATAATGGTTCTGTAGAGATTTTAGGAATTTATTAGGGTTTAAACCTTCTCGTTTCAACACTCTTTCACAAATAACAATTCTTGAAACAAAAAACATTTCGTTAAGTGTTAATTGAAAGGAGAAGCTTGAAATGAATTTATGTTTGTGAAGTGTTGATTGTATAATTTTATGTTATCATTACGAACATATTTTAGCCCATTGGAGTTCAAATTTCTTTTGTTTAATGTTTATTATGATTTTTTTGCTTTTGATTGTTACTAGTATAGTATTTCATATTAATGTGATGTTTAATGTCTAGAATGGTTTTAACACTAGTGGGTTATATTTATTTTTTAATTTTGATTATTATTGGTATGGAATTTACTATCAATATGATGTTTAATATTCTGACCGGATATAAGACGCTAATGGAATTTAGTATGCATTGATTCAAAGCTCATATTCTTACTAAAACCACAATGATTCAATAAAAATCCTAAGCAAAGCCCAAGGATTCCCTTAGTAAGAATCATTGGATCATCACTTATTCCACGAATAGATATAATTACTAAAAATCCAAAGAAACATTTGTCTTTAGTCAAAATAAGCATAAACAATAGTTTGGAAGAAGAAAAAACTTTCAATTAAAAAAGGATTTTTTTTACTAATTAGCCCCGTTGAATAAGTATGAATTCAAATTGGTCTTACAATCTTTATTTGCTCCAATAGGTCCTATGAAAAAAAACTCCAATAGGTCATATTTGTAATATAAAGTGAATATTTAGTACATGTATAAATAGGACATATTGAGAAAAAAAATTGTTTGATAGGACCTATAGTTCAAATATATCTTAATCTATTTCATATATTCCATGTTCTAGATACTAGAATAAATATCCGCCGAAGTAGAATCATCTCTATCAAGATGACATACCCATTCTCTATACTATTAATAGGAATAATTATAACAAGTCACACACTCATAATCTAGAAATACATAAACAAATAAATTCCGCGGTCGAACTACCAAAATAGAATGGGCTAGAAATCCAAGGGTTCTCCCTACGGGGCTAGGGTAGATGTTATTTAGCTTGAGTTTTAACAAGAGCATTTTTTCTAGGGTTGTAATTAAAATGCTTAACATCTAAATGGTGATTCTTGATTTGAGGCAGCTCTTAGCAATAGGTTATAAAAGGTAGGAACATTAAATAAAATTATACTAGAATACGTGTATATGGAAAATAATCCAAGGGGTCTTAGAATTCTTAGGGGGTGACCATGGCCCCGCTTGGTCAGCATGTAGTTTTTTTTCCTTAAAAACTCTTATTGGAATTTCAATTAGAGCTATATATATTGTTTTAAAAAAAGATGAGATAAACAAAGTGAGGCGCCCTCCCCAATTGAAACCTCCTCAAAGAGGTATTGATGAGATTGCTTCAAGGGAACACCCAAGAGGTTTTAAACCTAAAGTGAGGTAGCTCTCGTCAGCACGTAGCTTTGATTCTAGTGGTGTTATGTCAATTCTCTTCTTGCAATGTTGTTGTGTCTCAAACACAGAAAAACATGCATTTTCTATATTATTGCCAACTTCTGATATGAGCAGAAGCAAGATAAATCTATGCCTAGTGGCCTTTGATGAAGAGATTTACTTACAATTCAATTGCGATTATAATTTGTAATGCACCACTATGAAAATGAGTTACCAACATCAACTATACAAATTTAGTTTTTCCACAATAAAATAATAAATTTATGCCTCAATTGTACCATAATGATCAGTCTGGCAATCAATGATGTGACTATCTCCAATCAACCACAGTCCGATACTGAAATTTAACTAAAAAATAATTGAGTTAGTGCTTTGTTAAAAATAGAAGATAAATCTATAATAATAATAATAATAATAATAATAATAATAATAATAATAATAATAATAATAATAATAATAATAATAATAATAATAATAATAAAATTACATGTCTATCAAGCCTAACTAATGAACACAGTTTAAAGCCTTGGAGGGCTTTGTGCCCACTTCCTGTTGGATGAAATGGGAAACCGAAATCAGATAGTATTTTAATGCAATTAAATGGAAGAGAAAATACATCAAATGATTCAGTATTGTCAAGTCGTTCAAATTCAAACATCGTTTATTACTCTGTTAACAAAACAAATGATGGAACAGACTCGATGTCTAAATAAAACTCAACCACTTGTCCGCGATCTTTCCATAATCACACTGGGGGGGAGTACATAAAATGATCCTTCTTTATCTTGGGTGCTTCAGGATAGGGTAGATCTGTATCTAAAATTAAAAGAATTAAAGGGTAGAAAGGTCAAAATCATACAACAAGTAAAAACATCTATCTGTGGAAAATAAAGATAATTAAAACAAGGTAAAATTTCACCAAAGTCAAGACACTCTGTTACCATTACAGATATCTGGAAAAAAAAGACACAAAACCTCACTAGAATCATTGTGGGTGTAATAAATCAAAACCCACTTGTTTTCACCATTGAAACACTAATTGAACACTGTAAGGAAATCTATTGTGGAGGATGAGAATGTGATGGATATTGTTGGGAATCCATTTTATTTTCTATTTTTAGTCCCTTTTAGGTATTTTATTTCCTTAATTAGTCTCCAAGCATGTTTGGGACAAATTAGACATTATTTTAGTTTTAGTTGATCCTTTTAATCATTTTAGCTAATTTCTTGATTAGCAAGTAATATCTTTCATATAAATACCTCTTGTATTGTCATTTGTACTCATTCTCCATTTTCGAAATATAAGAAATCTATTGATTCTCTCACTATAAATCACATTGTCTTGATTTTTTAGGTCATTGACGTATAGTTCACATCAAATTGGTATTAGAGAGGGTGTCACTCCAAACATTGGTGAAAGTGTGTATCGGTGTGTAGAATATCAAATCGTGCACTGCATTTTCAATGGCCCAAAGAAGATGAGTCGATTTCAAGATGAGATCAATCAGGAATTTAGATAAGGAATTCAAGAATTAAAGGAACAACAAAAACAACAATTTGACACCACCTTGCAACTCTTCGCCAAAATTCAGCCACTGACCACCCCAAATGAACTATCGGAATCCAACCCTAGAAGTCCCAAAAAATAACCCATTGAAGTTCATAAAGTTTTTGACCCAGCCGTTGCACTTGCGTTGATCGTCAGGACCCTTGGCACTGGACGAGCTGTCAAACCCCTCTGAAAATTAGAGATGACAGGGGGAATCGATCCTGATTCTTCAAACCTCGAGTCTGTCGACAAATTCCTTGATCCCTCCCTTCTCAAAAAATCCGAGGTCCTCAGAGCCTTTCAAAATTCTAAACACTTTGGGCAAAAATCAAATTTCGAGCCCATCAGTGGTCAAATTCATGAAGGTCTTGGTAGAAAATCCGAGTCACTCAAAAAACTCGGTAGAAACTCCCTACTCGGAAATACCGAGTACCTCAGAGGTGCACTCGGCGTCCAAAATCCTAAAACCATTGGCCGAAAATCGTATTCCACCTCCCTCGGAGATGCTTACCTTTCTTCAAAGTATTGTGAAAGACTTTTGAGTGGAATTCAGAATGTGAAGAAGCGTTTCAGGAGTTGAAGAAGCACCTGGGATCCCCGTCATTACCATCCCGGCCAGTTTTGGGAGAAAATTTGTACTTATACCTGGTTATTTCTAAATCAATAGTGAGTTATGCCTTGGTTAGACTGGATAATGTTGTGCAAAAACCAGTTTATTACACCAGTAAATCATTTAGAGGAGCTGAAGTTTGGAATCCGCGCTTGGAAAAATTGGCCTTAGAACTCATTGAAGATTCTAGACGGATGAAGCCTTATTTGTGAGCACACTCCATCATTTTATATAGTGATTTATCTCTCCGGCGAGCACTCCACAAATCTGAGAAATCCAAAAGATTAATGTACTGGGCAGTAGAAATGGGAGAGTTCTACATCGTTTATGAGCCAAGGTCCACATTGAAAGGCCATGCTGTGGAAGATTTTATAGCAAAATTTACTTATCCAGAGGTTCCCGATCAATAGCACTTACCTGCCGAGCAAACTTTTAATGAAGATAGCTCAGCTTAAAAGCAAGCGGAGGAAGAGGCCGATGAACTTGAGTCTTCTAAGACTCAGGAATTGGATCAAAAATATGCAGAGGAGGGTAAAAAAGTATTTCATCATAGAGTACTATCTGAAGAAAGATTTAGCCCAGATTTCCCTTTGTGGAATTTATATGTGGATGGATCCTCATGTGTGGTAGATGGCGGGGATGGTATCATAGTTAATACTCCTGATAATATTGATGTTGAATATGCACCTAGGTTCCAATTTAATGCATCGAATAATAAAGCAGAGTATGAGGCCTTGATAACAGGGCTAGACTTAGCCCATTCTTTAGGCATCGAGCAAGTTGTGGTGCATAGTTATTCACAATTATTGGTTAATCAAGTGCTTCATTTATATGGACTCAAAGGAGAATTGATGATCTGATACCTCGCCAAGGCCATGGCAGTCATTGCCAAGTTTCCTATCGTAAAAGTGAACAGAATCCCAAGAATAGAGAATGCCTGAGCAGATGCCCTTGCTTAACTAGCCTCAGCAACCAAAACAAAACTTTGAAGAACTATTTCCATTGATATTCTAGCCAACAGGAGTATTGATGATGAGTTCATGGTTAAATTTGTGACCATAGATTTGGGACCTTCGTGGATGGACCCAATCAGACCTTACATTGAGGATGGGATCCTCCCACCAGACCCAAAAGAAGCCAAAAAACTCTGGTATGAAGCGTCCAGATATGTTTTGGACAAAGGAGTCTTATTTAGAGGGGGATTAATTATCTCCTTACTACGCTGTATTCATCTATTAGAGGTGGAAGATTTGATCAAAGAGGTACACGAAGGATCTTATGGAGATCATTCTACTCGTCTGTCACTACTCTAAAGAATCAATACTCAGGGTTACTACTAGCTGACCATGAGAGTAGATTGCACAGCCTTTCCAAGGAAGTGTGAGAAGTGTCAGAAGTTCTCTGTTATTCAAAAAGCACCAAATGTTTCTCTAACCCTAATAACTTCTCCTTAGCCTTTTATTATTTAGGGAATTGACTTTGTCGGACCATTATCGACCACCAAGGGAAAATTCAAATACTTAGTTGTTGCTATTGACTACTTCACTAAATGGGTGGAGGCATAACCATTGATTGACATGCCATATGAAAAGGTATATCAATTCATTTGGAAGAACATCATCTGTAGATATGGACTGCCCTATGCTTTTATTACGGACCATGGTACCTAATTTGACAATGAAGAATTTGAAGTGTACTATGTTCAATCCAAAATTTAAAAATCCCATTCTACCCCAGGTCACCCACAAAGAAATGGTCAAATAGAAGTTACAAATATGCGTTTGCTCAATGGAATGAAGAAGTGACTTGATGCTGTTAAAGGAAACAAGATAAATAAATTGCATTATGTTCTTTGGGCCTACCGAACTATACCGAGAACGGAACTTGGAGATATACCATACATGCTTGCATTTGGGACTGAGGCCATGGTACTAGTCGAGATAGGCCTACCTACATATAGAGTTCTGAATTTTGATTCCCCAACTAGTGATTTGATGAGACGATTAGATTTGGATATGTTGGAAGAAGTTCACGAATATGCTGCTCTTAGAAGTGCTGCCTACCAAAAAATGACAACACGCTTTTATCACTTAAAAGCAGGTGATTATGTCCTCAAAAAAGTGATCTAGAAGAATAACAAGCTTAAGGCCAATTGGCATGGTCCTTCTCACATTTCAGCAGTTATCCGACCAGGAACTAATTTGATTGAAACTTTGGTGGGAGAAGAATTCAAAAATCCCTGAAATGTCGAGCACCTTTGCAAGTATAATCAATAAATCCACAAATATCAATGATTATATTTCTTTATTTTATGTCTGGTTATTAATGAAATTTAATTTCAGTTCCTTTAATTTTTTTAATTTTTTTCAGAGTATGGTGATATACATCCCCAGAAATACACACATAAAAATGTCTTTTGGTCTTCAGCCCTTGCCGATCAATAGTTAAACCATACATAATCAGGTTGAACTTTTCAACCGATCAACAGTCCAACCATACGTAATCAGGTTGCACTTATCTATTGATCAGCAGTCCAACCATACTTAATCAGGTTGGACTTTTCAAATTCCAGATGCATCAATAGCAAAAGAAATTCCCCGACCAAGATATCTATAGGAATAAATTCCTTACAATTGGTCAGCAAAACTTACTTACTTCATGTATGACTTCAAGTCTTCGACAAGTCAAAAACAAGAAGATACTAAAACTTCGTATACAACTAAAATAGTTACAAATAAGTTTTACTCAAGCAAGGTGAGTGCAGGAAGGCATATAAAATATTCCCAATTGATGGAGTATACATATATATTCCTCATATACTTAGTCACCACTGATAACCAATGCTAAACTAGGATCAATAAATCTAAGTGCATTAGTTGAATCTATGGTTTATAAGTAATTGTTTTAACAATTCAGTTAATTGGTTGGTGATTGGGCATAAATATTGTATATTTATTCCCCTAATTTCCGTGTATTTGTGAACCCGAGTGATGTAACATATATGGATTTGATGCACTACTAACCGTCGTTGGTGAGTATTTCGTGTTTCGTGTTTCTCTTATTGGTTTTACAGGTTAATTATGCAAGCAGTGCAAAAGAGGAAGCAATACAATGAAGGAAAAGCTAAGAAGTCAAGTTCAAGGGAAATTTGGTAATTTTTCAGTCAGATACAGAAGGAGAAGTCAACTGTAAAGTTGAAGAGCTCGGAACAACAAGAACACTGGAAGAAATGACACCCAAATTCGAGCTATGGTTGATGAGTTATGGCCAGTTGAAGTTGAAGAAAAATCCAAGGAAGAAAGAAAAGAAGGGCAGAAAAATTCTAAGTGTAGACCCCCATACCAGCATACATTCGCGAACCCAGGCCGAACCGGTTTGGGGGGTGAACCGGTTCGGGGTACATGCGAACCGGTTCGGGGGGTCTGTTGCGCGAAATTTGTCCTCCATTCTGATTGGCTCCCAAGACTCCTTTTAGGTTAAAAACTCTCCAAAAGAATAGGGTACGTAGGTAACAACTGAGGAACAGCCATTAGGGATAGTTTTTGTTAGTTTTTGATAGAGAAAAAGGGAGGAGAACATCTAGGAACATTACTTTGATTAATTGCTGCAAGATTATTACATTTCCGGGTTTGTTTTTCAGTTTTAATTCAAAGTTCAGAATTCTTGTCATTGTTCATGCATTCTTATTTTCCATATTCGATTCAACCTATTGCTGCGTTCATAATACGTACTTACATGCTTCAATCTACTTTCATCTTGAATTCTTTCACATGCAACGTTATTATTTCATGCATTAGTCAGTTTAATATGTCCGGCTAGGTTTAAAAGGTTGGGATGCATGAACCCAACCTAATGTGTTAGTGCAAGTGTATAACGTTAATCCGATGAACTTAACGATTGGTTTTGACCATATTGCATAATTACATAATAATTATGGATCTTTATATCTCGTTTACCTTTGGGTACTCGTGATGATTTAGAGTACAATTTGAGTGCAATTATCGCGATACCGATTTACTCATCCTCAGATTAGGTATGACGCGGGCTTGAACCTTGTATACATAATGCTTGGGAGTCCTAGATTCCGGGTCAGATCAATCGGATAAATTTATGATTAACATTATCACTGCACTACACTAGGGTTGGGGGATTGTATTCCCGTCCTGTTTTCTCATCATTTAGTTTAAAAAGTTTCAATTCAATTTTTCACTCATAATTCAGGTAATTTAGTTAGTTGCATTTTACATCATAATTTCATTATTGCATTTAGTCTAATCATTCCCAAAACCAAATTTTTTCCTTTCTTCTTAGAGTCAAGGTTAGGATTCCTCCGTCTTATCCCGTCGTCACAACTCCGTTGTCCTTTTTCCCAGAGGATCGATACCCGACTTGTCAGACTATTACTTGAGCGACAGGCTTGCACTTGATCCTAGAGAGTATGCACTTTAGAGACACATTCTGAGTCGCGTCAAGTTTTTGGCGCCATTGCCGGGGAATTAGGTAGACTTAGGATTAGATCAAATCAATCCAAAGCTTTGACCAAAAATTCAAAAAACCAAAAAAATAAAAAAATAAAAAAGCACAAAAAGATTCACAATCATCCTCTCTCCTAAGCTTAATGGAAAATTCTGAAACTCCTTCCACACCTCATAATACTCCAACCAATATTCACAAAAATCCTATAGTGGAGTATAATCCAGATAGTCCCCACACTCCAAACGCCCCACAGTTCTGGATCCTCCCTCCCACACCGTCACTCTCAATCTCCAGTAACACTCCCTTCTCCTTCGTAGGACACACTTCGAGCACACCCAGTGAGAGCGCCGAATCTTTAAGTGAGAGAGAGATGTCGCAACATAGTAATGCACCCACCGGTGAGGACGAGCCTCCGTACCGCCCGTTGAGAGAATTCTTATATCCCGAGCGCACTGTCACTCCGGGATGCATTATACTCCCGTATAATGTCGTGCAGTTCCGTTTCAAAAATGGAATGATCTAGATGCTACCACATTACCATAGTATGGATTCTGAAAAGCCATACCTCCATATAAGGGAATTTGAGGACATGTGTGATACTCTCAACGATCAGACCTGCACACAAGAGGTAATCCGCCTTAAACTCTTCCCCTTCTCGCTCAAAGATAAAGCTAAAGCCTAGTTATGGTCTTTACCTCCAAGTTCGATTCCATCCTGGAATGAGCTCCAGTCGAAATTTCTCAAGAAATTCTGCCCACCACATCGAACAATCTCTATAAAGGCTCAAATTCAAGCGTTTAGGCAACATGAAAACGAGCCATTCCATCGATGTTATGAATATTTCAATGAGTTAGTGGCTTCATGCCCCCATCATGGATTTGATCCATCGCATATCATCTCCTTTATCTATAATGGGTTGAATCTTAACTCCAAATAACTTGTTGAAACTATGGGAAGTGGTCCGTTTGTCGATTTAGATGCTCACGATGCTGATCTTCACATGAGGTATGTTGCCGAGACTACCCAATCCTAGGATACCTCCGATCCGAATGCCCAAAATCGAAATCGACAATCCACCACTGCTCCATCAGCGTCCGGCCTATTCCACGTAGATAAGAATTCTATGACGGACAGTCGATTGGACACCCTTGAGAAAGGATTGCGAGACCTATGCGAGATATATGGAAAAGGACTAGCTGGACCCATTCCGAACCCTGTCGTGAAGGTGTGTGCGATTTGTGAGGCGGGACATTCAACTGAGGAATGTCCGAAGATACCTGCCTACAAAGTTGTGTTGCAGGAGCAAGTTAGTGGTATAGGAGGCTTTAAGGGTAATTTCGGTGCTCCGCACGGGAATTTATATAACCCTTCATGAAAAAATCACCCCGGTTTTAGCTATGGGCAATAACATGCCGCAATGAACCCTCCTTCGCATGCTGCCCCTCCTCCACCACAATAATTTCAGCAAGCTCCACACATGCAAGGACATGTGCAAGCACCACCACCTCACAAAAATTATATCCCGCCACAGCGGAGAACTCTCGAGGATACCATGAATCAATTCATTATAAGCCAGACCGCAACCAACGCCAAATATGATCGTCTGATCAGCGACATAAATGCGAATCTGTCAAAGATACAATCCTCATTGAGTGCTCAAGAGAAAGGCAAATTTCCTGCCCAAGGTCAAACTAGTGTTAGCTGGACTCCCCATGACCATCCTGAGCAATGTAGCGCAATTACCACTCTATGTAGCGGGAGGATAGTTGACTTGTCACCTCCCCCACGAGACGTACTTAAAGACAAGGAGATTTTTCCCGGCACGAAAGAGGCCGAAGATGTCCCCTTGAATGAGAGTGACAAAGAAGAAGCTAGTGAGGCCGAGGTAGTAGTGAAACCACCCACCGCGGCACCATTTCCTCAAAGGTTGATTCCTTCACAGAAAGGAAGCCCGCGTGATGAAGTGCTAGACGTGCTAAAGCAAGTAAAGCTGAATTTACCTTTCCTTGATGCCATTAAGCAAATTCCAGCTTATGGAAAGGTCATCAAAGACTTGTTGACGGTAAAGAGAAAGATGAAGGCAAAGAAGAATGTCTTTCTAGTACAGAACGTGAGCTCCATTTTACTTAACGATCTCCCGCCTAAATTCAAAGATCCCGGTGTACCCACCATTTCCTGCATCATTGGAGAAAATAAAATCGAAAAGGCCTTACTAGATTTAGGAGCAAGTGTAAATATCCTCCCTTACTCCATTTATAGGCAACTTGACTTGGGCGACCTCAAGCCCACAAAGGTCACTCTCCAACTAGCGGATCGAACCGTGAAGATTCCACGAGGCATAATTGAGGACGTGATCGTCCAAGTTAACACCTTATACTTCCCGATAGATTTTGTCATTTGGGACACGGAGCCCTCCTTTACCTCAGGCAACCATGTTTCTATCATCCTTGGGCGCCCGTTCTTGGCTACGACTAACGCAATCATCAATACTCGGAATGGGAGAATGCAACTCACTTTTGGGAACATGACTTTAGAGAGCAACATCTTCCATATCACCCAACAGACAGGGGAAGAAGATGATCTTCACGCGGTGAGTTTCATAGATGAGATCGGAGAGGAATACTTTGAGGAGAAGTATTGTCGAGACACCTTAGGATCGTCTTTAATGTCAAATCACGAGAATAAAGGGTCCCACAAAAGCGAGACGTTAGGGGTGTGCCCTATTTCATCAAGTAACAATGGTAGTTGTGACGATGAGAGAAAAGTGGGGGAGAGGTGTGTAGTGACTGCTATAGAGAGAGAGAGAGAGAGAGAGAGAGAGAGAGAAAGGGGTTAGAAGAGAGAAAATTGGTGGAGTTGGAGATCGAGCAAGTGAGAGTGGACGTATGCACCACAAGAGAGTGAGATCTAGGGGACATGAGCATGGAAGAATTTGAAAAAGAATTCGGTCCGGTGGATGAGAGCCTAGATGAGAGCTTTAACGACGAAGTTCAAACTCTATTGAATTCATTTAGGTACCTAGAAGAAAGTGAATGGAAAGATAAAATCAATGAATTTCTTCTTTGTGACCATCCACCCATACCACTAGAGGTCCCGAAGGCGAGTGAGGAGAAAAGTTGTGGTCCATCCGACTTAGATCCTGACCCATGCATCTTAACAATTGAAAGAAACCTAGGTGTTCCCTCCGAGTCAGCGCACGCAGACCACGTTTTGAGTCAGCATCACGAGGATCCCTTTCCAATTAGTCACGAAGAGTCTCCCGGTCTATCCTTTATCTATGGGCGAGGTCCCAACTTGTTTCGATTATTGGAATATAATCCTAGGACAGGAGTAATTAGGAGAGCATCGACCCCCATAAGTGGGGTCAGGTGAGTTTGTGGAGATATGAGAGGTCGTCGCACCCCCGACGCGTATGGGGTGATTGTTGTTGTATTTTTGAGTCATGCATGAGTGTCATATAGTGTCTTGTTGCATTTTAATAGTTGTTTGTTTTATTTTTCCGCACTTTTCATTCGCCTTGAGTTAGATTTTCGTCCTTTTTGCTTGAGGACAATGCAAAAGTCTAAGTTAGGGGGGGGTCACAAGTGCGTATTTCTAAAACTTCACAAATTTTTAAAATGCCCAAAAATTTCCAAAAAAATCATAAAATTTTGAAAAATCCAAAAATATTTTTGTTCAAAATAAATAAAAATTTGAATTCGAATTTTTCACAAATATCATTAAAATTCAAATTGGAGTCTCAAATTGTAAACATCCAACATACACAAAGCCAAAATTTACCAAAGATGGAAATTGAGCGAAAATTGACGACTTAACGAATAAATGTGGAGATTAACAAACCCGGTGAGATTCGAGCCTATCACGTTTTGCGAGTTTTTAAATCAATCCGAGTTAATTGTTAACTCAAAGTTCTTTTTAGCGCCTAATAAGTTGTCAAGGATCTCAATCCTTTCATTTTGATCGGTTCTGAAAATGTGTGCAATATTGCCTTGAAAAACGTGCCAAATTAGTCTCTAAACTTAAATTCACCTCGAAATGCATATGGTAACGCAATTAGCATTTTGGACAATGAAGTAGGCCCTCGTTTATCACCCAAAATTTTGGCCCGAAAAAGTAGCAAAAAATAACCCTTTGCAACCCAGGATGAGCCGAATGATTTTCCCTTTCGTTTGACAACCCGAAAAACCCAAAATAGCCCGGAATTGTGAAAAATGGAAAAATTAAGAATTTAGTCCAAAAGTGCATGTAATGGGGCAATAACAAAATAGTATGCTCAAGAAAAATAACCAGAAAAGAAAAGAAATGAAAAAACAGAAAAAATAGAAAAAGAAGAAAAAATGAGCGATAGCCCGGAAAATGCACAAATGGACATCACTAATGACTTTTCCAATTCCAACCTTCCATACCTCCTTCACATTAACCAATGCAACCTACAACCCGAAAAAGTCCTAACCGAGTCCAAATTGCGAAAATTGATTACCGCGTGGAGAGTTAAGACACCAAAAGATAATATAAGAGGCTAAATGCGCGAAATAGAGGCAATGTTCCCGTTTTTAAAATCGTAATCCGTTGATGAGATCCTTTCAACATAAAGTTTCCGTCTTTCTAATTGTATGGGTGAATTTGCTTCCATTAGATTTACTCTTTATATCACGCATACCGAGAGAATAGCCATAATCCGAGAAATTCGTTTGTAAGAGCGTTCCGTGAGAAATTAAAATCAAAACGAATTTTCAAATAAGTAACGTAATGATCAATCAGTGGAAATTGGCGGTTATATTTTTGGCTACGCACACACACACTACGGTTTGAGACTTGTAAATATGACTTGATGATGACTATTTTCTGGAAAAGTTTGAATTGCACAATTTTTACATATTTTGAAATTTCTTTGAGTCGAATTTTGTGGGTATATTCTCTGCAAACCCTCACGAATTTTGTGGGTAATTTCTTTGAGTCGAATTTTAACATATATGGATTTGACGCACATTTATGCTACTAACCGTCGTTGGCGAGTATTTCCTGTTTCGTGCTTCTCTTATTGGTTTTACAGGTTAATTATGCAAGCAGTGCAAAAGAGGAAGCAATACAATGAAGGAAAAGCTAAGAAGTCAAGTTCAAGGGAAATTTGGTAATTTTTCAGTCAGATCCGGAAGGAGAAGTCAACTGGAAAGTTGAAGAGCTCGGAACAACGAGAACACTGGAAGAAACGACACCCAAATCCGAGCTACGGTTGATGAGTTATGGCCAGTTGAAGTTGAAGCAAAATCCAAGGAAGAAAGAAAAGAAGGGCAGAAAAATTCTAAGTGTAGACCCCCCATACCAGCATACATTCGCGAACCCAGGCCAAACCGGTTGGGGGGAGGGGGAACCGGTTCGGGGTACATGCGAACCGGTTCGGGGGGTCTGATGCACGAAATTTGTCCTCCATTATGATTGGCTCCCAAGACTCCTTTTAGGTTAAAAACTCTCCAAAAGAGTAGGGTACGTAGGTAACAACTGAGGAACAACCATTAGGGATAGTTTTTGTTAGTTTTTGTTAGAGAAAAAGGGAGGAGAACATCTAGGAACATTACTTTGATTAATTGTTGCAAGATTATTACATTTCCGGGTTTGTTTTTCAGTTTCAATTCAAAGTTCAGAATTCTTGTCATTCTTCTTGCATGCTTATTTTCCATATTCGATTCAACCTATTGCTGCGTTCATAATACGTATTTACATGCTTCAATCTACTTTCATCATGAATTCTTTCACATGCAACGTTATTATTTCATGCATTAGTCAGTTTGACATGTCTGGCTAGGTTTAAAAGGTTGGGATGCATGAACCCAACCTAATGTGTTAGCGCAAGTGTATAACGTTAATCCGATGAACTTAACGATTGGTTTTGACCGTATTGCATAATTACATAATAATTGTGGATCTTTATATCTCGTTTACCTTTGGGTACTCGTAATGATTTAGAGTACAATTTGAGTGCAATTATCGCGATACCCATTTACTCATCCTCAGATTAGGTATGACGCGGGCTTGAACCTCGTATACATAATGCTTGGGAATCCTAAAATCCGGGTCAGATCAATCGGATAAATTTATGATTAACATTATCACTGCACTACACTAGGGTTGGGGGATTGTATTCCCTACCTGTTTTCTCATCATTTAGTTTAAAAAGTTTCAATTCAATTTTTCAATCATAATTCAGGTAATTTAGTTAGTTGCATTTTACATCATAATTTCATAATTGCATTTAGTCTAATCATTCCTAAAACCAATTTTTTTCCTTTCTTCTTTGTGTCAAGGTTAGGATTCCTCCTTCTTATCCCGTCGTCACAACTCCGTTGTCCTTTTTCCCTGAGGATCGATACCCGACTTGTCGGATTATTACTTAAGCGACATGATTGCACTTGAGCCTAGAGAGTACGCACTTTAGAGACACATTCTGAGTCGCGTCAGTTGGTTAAAAAAAATCACAGGCTAACAAAACAAAAATATGGATTTAAATTCATATATTAAACTGTGTTACATTTGTATGAATACATAGTAAAAATACATGAAAAGCTACTCGGCAAGACATTTCCCTTGAGCCTTGGAAATTGGTTGAGTTTGTTGTACTTTTTCCATTCCAGCAGGAGGATCGTCTAAGGTATAAGGAGAATTAGTGAAGTTGAAATTTTCTAACATTCTTCTATACATTGATGCATACTTCTTAAGTTTTTGCTCAAATCCTCAACCTTCACTCAAAGCTTTATATTTAGCTTCGTAATAAGCTACGCAGTTCGCTATAGCCCTGTTCCACAAGTAATAAAGGCTAACATATGATTCCCTCATTTGATTGGAAACCTCTGGTCCAAGCAATCTGACCATCCCTTTTCAGTTAAAGAAACATGGCCAGCTTCCAAAAGATCTTTACTCCATTTGAGTAGGTCGGATTCAACAGAAATCAAGAGTTTCTTCCTAGCATCAAACTGAAAAATACAGGTGTAAGTCTATAAGTAAACTTACTGAGCAACAATAAATATGAAAATTCATTCAAGCGAGCAAGAATGGAAAAATAAACTATAACACACATGGAAGGAAAATGTGAAATGATTTCATTAATAGTCAAAAAGTGTTTTACAATTTATGATAACTGTTGGGACTATTACATAGAGGAAAAATACATAAAGAAAAGGAGCAAGGAGTTAAACCTTCTCCTTATCATATGCATTTCTCCTAGAAGGATGGTCGATAGCCTCATCAGCAATCTTCAAACTTAACTCTACAGGATGAATGGATGATTCCCCATATCCCTCCTCATTATCATATCCCTCCTTCAAGTTAGGAGGAGTACCAGGATCATGCCTTGAGAAAGCTCAGAATAAGCTGGAGTGCTAACTTCTTTTAGGGCCTCGAACCAACCATCCTTGAAAGATGATTTTCTCACAAACTCAATCTAGGAAGTAGCTGCCAACACGCCTTATCCCATTCTTTATTGAAATAATCCTCTTTGATTTTCTTATTATTGGACTTCTCAGCGACCAAGTCAGAAGTTAGGCAAACGATTCTCTCCTCGACAGATTTTAGAAAACCTGTATTGGCAGCCAACTTTTCCTCAGCCAGCTTGGTCTAATTTTTAGCTGTTGATAAAGAAGTCTCAACAATGACTAACTTCTCAAAAACTTCTTTTACACTATCTTCAGCAGTTACCAGAGCTAAATTTTGGCAAGCAGATGTTGCCAACTGTGATCTTGGGAAAGGAGAAAGAATTGCTCGATCATCAGAATGGGTGCCAATTTTTATCAACTTCCTAACAACACTAGGAAGAATAACTATAGAGGATAGCCCAATGATCGCCAAATCCTCCTGGATTTTCTCGACCAACTCTTGGTCGGTAGTAGGAATTTTCTCAATTAGCTTCTCAAGAAAGCCTCTCTTTAGTCTTCTAAATTGATGGGCATCACCACCCACTTCCCCAGGAATGACGAACTGAGGAACCTTCTCCTTATCAGAAGTCTTGGCCCTCATCTTTGGCTTCTTAGAGTTGTTAGCAACAGTATTTTCCACAGGAGATAAAGCTCCACTCATCAAATTAGGCATTTTTCTCTTTCCCATGCCAACAGATGGAGAACTGGGAATGGCAAAAATGTCTAGAGATTTGAAGGATAAAGAACTCCCAAACTCCTTCCCAGCACCAGCAAATTTTTTTACCGAGGATGTAGGAATTGGACCCTCTTCAAGATTTATGGGGATTATAACTGTAGAAGTAGTTGGTCGAGCAATAAAAGATGTTATTGAGCTTCTATATTGTAACAAGTATAAAGCTGATCTAGTATGCTCCTCACCAATTTTTTGATGAATCTTCCACAAGAACTCCAACTCTTGTAATCTGACTTCTCCATCTTTGGGACACTTTTTCTTAATATCAATTGCGTAAACAGAAAAAGAAAAGCATTAAGTCAAAATATTACCAAACAGTTGGTCAGCAAAATACAAAAAAGATAATAATCAAAGTAAATAACCTATGGCATGACCTACTTGAGGGCACTTAAACCCATTATACACTGCTCCTTCCAAAAGAGGAGCATGTTACCAATTCTTATTAGTAACTCCATAGTCAAAGTAATCCTTGTTGGAGTTTGGCAGATTGACAACATGTGCCCTATTAGCAAACCTAGTCTTCATGTAGTAGGTATTATCACTGGTAACCCATTTATAGCAAAACATCAGCTCAGGGATACCTGTGGCCATCCCCGATCCTTGCCTGTGGACGGGCGCGTGAAAAGAGGATCCTCGAGTCTCGTGCGTCCCTCTCGGGAGCACTTCGGCCAGCATCGTTTGAGATGAGGTGTAAAAATGTAGAGATATTTAGAGTCGCCAGTCTATTTTACTCAAAACGGACAAAAGAAAAAGGGGAAGTGATGATGCTAGGATTCAGCACCATCAGATAAGTGATGATGAGCTCAAACAATAGCAACCATAGCAGCCATTGAGATGTAAGTGTATAAGTGTATAGAAAGAGGTTAGTATAATAGGAACAAGACAATGATGTATAGTGGTTCAGCTAATTTGGCATATATCCACTGTGAGTGTGTGATCCACTAAGTATGGGCACTAATGGCCTTGGATACAATGCACATAAGCTCACTTTCTCTCTCTATTGTGTATACAAGTAGAGTTTCAACTAGGGTATTCATCTTATCCCTCAATACCCCTTGTAGGGTTGTAGGTGACAAGTATATATAGGTCTTGGGGGTGTAGTGTACCCCCAAGCATGCATGGTGCATTTGAATGATGATCTAGCAAATCTCATGTTGACACATGTAGATGCCAAATGATGACATAATATTCCCTCACGTGAGGGGGAGATATTGTTATAACGGTCTTCCATGCGCCATGTGAGCATCACGCGCACTATTCCACGTTTCTCCCAAACCACGCGCTGTGATGATATCACCATAGGCCTGTGATATGAGGTCGAGGGCAAAGTTCCTTCTGGTAGTGAGTCTAGGCTAATTTAGGCCTCATACTGTTGTACCCTCGAAGGGCCATCCGAATCATGATGAGGGGTCGGCCCCTTGAAGGGTCGTCTAAGCCTGATGAGGGGGTCGGCCCCTTGAAGGGTCGTCTGAGCCTGATGAGGGGGTCTGCCCCTTGAAGGGTCGTTTGAGATTGATGAGGGGGTCGGCCCCTTGAAGGGTCGTCTGAGACTGATGAGGGGTCGGGCCCTTGAATGGTCGTCTGAGACTGATGAGGGGTCGGCCCCTTGAAGGGTCATCTAGGCCTGATGGGGGGTCGGCCCCTTGAAGGGTCGTCTAGGCCTGATGAGGGGTCGGCCCCCTGAAGGGTCGTCTGGGTCTGATGAGGGGGTCGAACCCTTGAATGATCGTCCGATATATGTTGAGAGGTCATCCTGACCCCGTCTAGGTGCTGGGTGCCCTTGGCCTGGCCGAGGGTATATATGGGCATATTAAGAAGCCATCCCGAAGGATGGCATCCAAAGACATACTGGTGCATACATAACCAAAATGATTCGAGAAGGGTTCGGAGGCTAAGTTACAAAATGGGAAGGTGTTAGGCACCCATTCAACCCTTTCGGTCTCTCATGGATATTTGCTATTCACCTTTATTTTCCCCATGATATGTGTGCATGTGTATATATATGGTGGAGATAGGAATCCTCGACTTATATCATGGAAGAGATAAAGCGAGTCATCCGTATAAAGGTATAAAAATAATATTAGAAAATAAGATTTACGCGATTACTCCTACGTTGAACGTTATACGGGAACGATAACGCATATGGATTAATACGTCACTAAGAGCAATTATATAGAATATAAGAAAATTGGATTTAGAGAAGATAGAAAATGAGAGAGAAAGTGAGAATAGGACTCGAGTCTCGGGTTTTACCCCGAGATGCCTACGTAGCCTATAAAGGCATCAAAGTCCATGTAGTTCACATACAAAATGAGGGGTGGGTTTATCCCAGAAATCTAAATGGGGGATCTCTTATTTGTGAGTGTGTGTGTGTGTAGAAAAAGTGTTTTAGTTGTGAGAAAAGTACGAGAATCCCTATTTGGAATTTATGAGAAAACCCTCTTTTTCTTATTTTTTGGGTTTTTATTTACATGAAAATAAAAGTTGTGCAATAGTACTAAATAAAAAGTATATTAGGATGTGTGAGATGGGATAATAAAAGTGCTAAGTACTAAAACAAGTTATTGAGAATTTAAGAGAAAGTTGAGAAAGTTGGACCTTCTTGAAGATCTTGAGTTTGATCTTGAATGTTGGAGAGCATCCCTTGCACTTGGATGATGATGGAGAGTGTCTAATTAACCAAGTTTGATGAAAAGTGAAAGTTAGAAAGGGATTTGAATGTTGAAATCGTGTTGTCTTCGAGTGAGGTTTTTGGGATTCGCTGAGAGCGATTGTTATCAGATTTGGGCTCCTTTTGCAAATGAGGTGAAGGCCTCCTTTTTATAAGCCCAGGTCACTGTCGATCAGCATAGACCTAGTCCTGCCTATCGGCACCAGCCGATAAGCAGGGTCTAGAACCTACCATTTGGCTGTGTGTTTCAGGCCTTTTTGGAAAATTTATTGCCGAGGGCAAACCGTTAGTCAGAATCCTGCACGGGGTAGACCTTTGGAAAGGTAATTCAGAGACCTTTGAAAGTCCTTGTACCTCTCCCGAGTTTGGGATTTGACTTTGGTTCAAATATGGCTCGAAAGTATTTATCGGTCCATTGGATGGGGAATCATTCGGACGCAAACTGATCGTTCATCCACATAGTAAGTTCATATCATGCATGGGGTGGACTGTTGGAATGTTAGGAGATGTACTTAGACATTCCAAAGAGTTTGACCCGGTTTTGGGAGGTGACTTTGGTCAACCGGGCCCTTAAAGCATTTGGTGACCTCTTGGAGTCAAATAGATCGTTTGTCCACATGGTAAGTCAGAATCGTGCATGGAGTAGACCATTGGAAAGGGGTTTCGGTGCCCTTCAAAGATTCATTTATCCTCGGTCGAGCTGAAGAGTTAACTTAGGTCAAACAGAGCTCGAGAGCGCTCGATGGCCTTTAGATCAAGTTTCGAACGCAAAGGGATCATTCGTCCGCATGTTAAGTCAGAATCACGCACAGGATGGACCGTTGGAAAGGGATTTTAGTGCCCTTTGAAGATTCATTTAGCTTTGGACGAGCTGAAAAGTTTGACTTTTTGGTCAAATGGAGCTCGGGGGTGCCCGATGGCTTTTAGGTCAGTACTCGGGACATGAACTGGGTCTGTAGTGATGAAGGGAGGTGCTAGGGACCTATGGAGAGTTAGGGGGTAACAGAATGGGGTGTCTATAGAGCCCCTCGATGGGTGAGTTTGGAATAAATGAGAGTCGTCGAATAGACAGCATATGATGCCTTTGAGGGAGTATGACCGATTCAGAGGGTTGAGGCCGATTCTGAGGACCTGAGGGGTGTGTCGGGGATGACAAATTTTTTGGGTCAAAGCCAGTTCTATGGGCTTAAGTGATGAGGATGACCGATTCTGCGGGTCAAATCCAATTCTGCGGGCTTAGGGTGAAGATCTAATAACCGAGGTTAATTCTGTCCTAAGAGTGGTGACGACTGAGGTTCGAGGTCAATTTTGACCTAAGACTGGTGACAACCGAGAACCGAGGTCAATTCTGACCTAACTCAAGTGACTATCCAAGACCGAGGTTAATTCTGACCTAAGAGTGGTGACGACCGAGGACCGAGGTTAATTCTGACCTAAGAGGGGTGACGACTGAGGACCGAAGTCAATTATGACCTAACTCAGGTGACGATCCAAGACCGAGGTCAATTCTGACCTAAGAGTGGATAAAGATTGGATTTTTATTCTACTGGAGAAAGTTCTTTGTGATTTTGATCTGAGCTGGGGAGCTGATAGCTGGGGAAGCTTTTATTTCTTTAGGAGGCCTCGCAGGGGGGAACAACCAATTTTGGTGCTATAAAAAAACTCCGCTGGGGAAGTGATCAGGCAATCCTTAGAGATCCTCCGGGACTTTACTGGGAGGAGATTCACTTGGTTTTTGAGGATTCCACCAGGAAAGAGGGGTTTTGCTTGAGGGAATGCGAAATTTTCCTGGTGAAAATGTTTTGAATCCTTCCTTGGATTTTTAGAATTTTTTGAGGATTTTTGGGGGCTTTCTGGTATTTTCTAGGAATTTATGTATGAAATTTAAGGGGTGCCGATCGGCATGGTATGAGGGGTGCCATTCGGCAGTGGCACAAACTTTTGGAGTGCCTCGGGAAAGTAAAGAGTCAGTGCCGATCGGTATGGTGGGGGTTAGTGTCGATCGGTATGGTGGCGCTTGGCATCCTATATAAAGGGGGCGAATCCCTTCATTTTTTTCACAGCTTCTTTTCTTTATCTCTTTCTGCGATTCCTCTGCATATCGTTATAGCATTTCGATCTTCAAGAAATGGCTGCTTTTGTGAGCACTGCAGTCCACAGGGAGTGGTTGACCGTTGATGACTGGGCAAATGTGGAGTGGAGGGCCAGGGCATCTCTTGCTTTGGGGAGTGAGAACTCCTTTAATGCGTTTGAGCCTATTACGGATGATCGGACCTTACCGCGGGAGCCGTCGCGTCATCGCTCTTTGAAAGTGAATCCTGGCGATTATGTAAGTGGCCTGACCTTTGGCATTCCTTTCTTTTTTTTGGTGATTTTCTTTCTTTCTTTTCTGTTTTGGTCATCTCTGCTTTGATACTAATTTTGCCTTTTGCTTGCAGCAAGTCCAAGTGTCGACCACTTGGCTAAGAGACATCAGAGATTGGATATCTTCGGCGACTGCCCATATTCGGGATGCGGAATTCCTGTTCCTTCTTTCTTGGTGTCGTCTACTTCGTCAGGAGAGGACTCGGGCTCGGGTAGTGGTGGTGCATCATCTCACCATAGGGGAAAGAAAGCACGTCGCAAGGGTGGAAGCTCTTAGAGAGAAAGGTAGGTGAGAGAGAGAGAGAGAGAGAGAGAGAATGTGGGTTCGGGGTGAGTCTCATTGGTTTTGCTTTTTCTTTTTATTTCCTGCAAAATTGATGTAACACAGAAAACAAATAGATGCAATGCAATGGATTTTTTTATTATCTTTTATTAATGATGAATGAATGCATGCACATGCGCTTTTTACTTTGCTGTTGAGACCGTAAAAGGGAGTATTTTTGGAATGTTTAAAGGAAAGTTTTTTAATTAAAAGGGGAAATTAAAAAAGGGATTTTGAAATTCTGTTGATAATATCAATTTATTTTTATTGAGTTTTCTGATTTGACAAAAAGGGAAATTTCTAAAAATGGGGGGTTACCGATCGGCGAGCACCCTGTCCTGCCTATCGACAGTTCAGTCCAGTCCCATCAATTCCAAGCTTTGATTGGTACCTTCTTCAGCCTTTTGTATTTTATGGGGTAAGATTCCCTTCGACTTCTGCAGGGCTTATGTATCTTGTGAGGGTTCTCAAATATATAAAGGGGTGAGGATGGAGTGTTTTCATCACACCTTCGCATTCTTACTTACTTGCCCGCTATCTCTTAGCCTTGCAAGATGGCTCTCCCTGGTAGCATTGAGTTTGCTAACTACCTCGAAGCCTTAGAAACAATGTGCTCTTATAATGTCCACTATGATGCCTTCAACATGCGTCGAGTCTCCTTATGGTGCAATCGGCCTATTGAATGGAACATGCTGATGGCGGCGGTACAATTATGGTACCCCGAAGACCATATATTCCGATTTGGGTTGGATGAAATTTGTCCTACCTACGAGAAATTTTCTGCCATACTGGGTGTAAATCCCAGTGTTGCAGTGGCTTTGCCCAAATTTTCCCGTTCTCCCAGGAATTTATTGGTGGGGCTTCTTCATATTTCGCCTTCGGCGGCCCGATCATTGGTTGCTAGAGGAATGATCTTCCTCCCGGCAGTGCTGCAGTCCATGTATTTATGGGAAGTAGGTGACGCTGGCTACGCTGGAGCCGTTGTTCTGGGCCTAGTTTCAAAATTGTTGCTGGTGACTGGGGAACTTCTGGTGGACCCGTAACTTGTAGCCATTACTTCGTGGATGTCATACCGTCACAATCCTGCAGCGATGATAGTAGCGGAGACGCTAAATGGTCTGGATGCATGGCGAGAAGATCGTTTTGACTTTCTGAGGGGTAGCCCCGTGATGTTGTTCATGTGGTTGTCTGAAAGACTCCGCCTGGTGGTCCCTCCAGAGTATCCTTTGTCAGTTGTACCCAACTTCTTTTTGCGTTACTTCATCCGCGTTGGCCTGGATATTGCGAGCTGGGAGAATTGGTTTATGGAGCATAGGGCTGGGAATCTGTATTGGTCAGTACCTTGATGGAGGCAGTTGTAGCATGTTCTGGAGCTAGGAGAGTACTCGTATGTGTGGCTGGTTGGTCTCAGACAGACCTCTTTTTATTTCCCTTGGCGGCTTCGGCGCCAATTTTACTAGGCATAGGTCGTGCCACTTCGGGCACTAAATTTCTTTCCGGTAGACGTTTTGACCGAGCGCCTACGTCAATTGCTTAGATATCTGTGGAGAATCGACGTCCGTCGACCCATCCCTCGCAGTTTATCGGGAGAGTTTGGCATATCCCTGGGGATTATATAAAGTGGTTATGGAGGAGAGTAGTCAGCAAGATATTGCTAGTGGAGACTGAATGAAGGTGGTTTGTTTTATTTAACACCATGGAAGGGGGTGTTACGGTTTTTTCGATGTTGGCTCGGGCTTATCGGTCCATAGAGTGTTTATAGCACTCTATTCAGGCGGGGGAAATTGGGGACCCCAGGATGTGGATGATGAGGGCGTAGGGTCCTCTGGTAGCTGTGGGTAGGACTCTTTGGAGAGTTTATTTGTGTAATAGGGAATTGGTTTTTTTATGGTAGTAAAGGGAAGGGAGTTATTCGTTCCTTTTCTTATATAATCTGTGTTGTAATTTCTTATTAATGAAATAAGCAAGCTTCTGATCATCCAGTTTTGCCTTTCGATGAATTTTATAATTTTGAATTATCTATAGCGATCTCTAAGGCGTACATAATCCTTTTGTTCAAGTATTTGTTAGAATAAACTGTCGTTCTCGGAGATAAGAAAAGAATAGTATTTTGTGAAAAAGAAAGGGTAGTGCTCGTATAAGATGTATGAGCTGCCTACGTACCTCTGGTGTTTTTGAATTTTTTTTATTTTTCTTGAAAAATGGTTTTTTGCAGAGGATCAAGCCCACGTAGTTCTGGGTAGAGGGAAATAAAGAGTTTTTTTTAAGAATAGAAGGGAGATGAGAAAAGTCGTAGTGCGTCGAGATTTCGGACTAGGGGTAGAATTTCTTTAGATGGTCCAGGTTGACTGAACGAGCCATCTCCACCCCACCTAGGTCAGTGAGCATGGCGGCACCACCGGATAAGAATTTCTTCACAATGTAGGGACCGCTCCAATTGGGCTTGAATTTCCCTCTGGGGTCCCAGATGGGTTCTATTATCTCCTTGAAGGCTAAATCCCCTTCCCAGACACCGCGATCTTTGACTCTCTTATTGAATGATCTCGGTATTCGGCAATGGTACCCCTGTATGTGGTAAAGAGCTTTCAATCTCCTTTCATCTAGGAGGGCCAGTTTGTAAAGACGGCTTTGGCACCAGTCTCCTTCACTAACTTTGCTTTCGAGCATGACGCGCAGCGAGGGTACTTACAGCTCCACAAGTAGGACCGCTTCCATGTCGTAGACCAGAGAGTAAGGGGTAGCCCCAGTAGAGATTCAGATTGAGGCTCGATAGCCCCAGAGGGCGTACGGGATCCGGTCGGCCCAATCCCTACAGCTTTCAGTCATCTTGCTGATGATGGCTTTGAGGTACTTGTTGGTGGCTTCAACTGCACCATTGATATGAGATTGGTAGGGAGAAAATTTGTGTCTCTAAATATCGTACTCGTTGACTACTTCTGTGACTTCTGCTTCGAAGTGCAACCCGTTATCTGACACTAACTCGTACGGACCCCATATCGACAGATGATATTTTTCTTGAGAAATTTGGCTACTTTCTTGGCATTCAATACTGCGTATGACTCAGCTTCGACCCATTTGGTGAAGTAATCAATGGCAACTAGGATGAACTCATGTCCGTTTGAAGCCTTCGGTGTAACCTTCCCTATGATGTCTATACCCCAGGTGGAGAATGGCCAGGGAGAGGTCATGTTGTATAATTCTTGCGGAGGCAGGTGTTGAAGATTGGAGAAATGTTATCATTTGAGGTACCTAGGGACATAGGCAGTGCAATTTTGGGCCATGGTGGTCCAGTAGTAACCCTGTCGGATGATCTTCTTGGCAAGCATGTGACCGTTCATGAGGGGCCCGCATTCCCCTCTCTGGATCTTCTGCATTATTTTCTCAATCAGCCCCTGCGATACAGTGTATATGAGTTTCACCGAAGATCCTCTTGAGTAGAGCTTTATGACAGATGATGTACTGGGCGGCAAGTCTTTGTAGGGTTGTTCGGTCTTTCTTGTTGGAACCCTCGGGATACCTACCATGTTTGAGGAGGCACCAGATATCATAGTACCACCAATCGGCTAGTTCGGGATCTTTGGTAGAGACGCGATCAATATGATAGCATTGGGTTGGTTTGTCTTATTTTTGAACTAGAAAGGGGGTCATTGTTATTCCTTCGGGCATGTCTACCATAGAGGCCAAGGTAGCGAGAGCATCGGCTAGGTTATTCTTTGCTCGAGGTAGGTAATGGAAGGTGATATCTCGGAATCAGGAGGCTAACTCTTTTAAGTGGGAATGGAAGGGTTGGAACTTTTCGTCCTTGACTTTCCACTTTCTGAGCACTTGACCGATGATGAGGGAAGAATCCCCGTAGACATCAAGGTATTGAATACCTTTCTTGAGAGGAACTTTGAGGCCTACTGTGCATGCCTCGTATTCCGTTATGTTATTGGTGAAAGGGAAGTCCAATTTAATGGCAATGGGAGTGTGGGAGTCATCAGGGGTGATTAGAAGTATCCCAATGCCATATCCCTTTTTATTGGCAGCGCCGTCAAAGAACATTTTCCATCGAAGGTTGTCTTGAGCAGTGCAAAGGATATTTTCATTTGGGAATTCGTAGATCTAGACATCTGCTTATTTTATGGGGTAATCAGCGAGGTAGTCAAAGATGGCTCTTCCTTTAATGTCTTTCTGCGTGATGTACGCGATATCGAACTCGGTTAGGAGCATCAACCATCGGTCCATTCGACTGGATAAGACGGGTTTCTCAAGAAGGTATTTGATGGGATCTATTTGGGATACAAGTTTGATGGGGAAGGCGAGCATGTAGTGTCGCAGCTTTTGGGTGACCCAGACAAGTGCGACACACGCCTTTTCCAAAGCAGTGTAGTTGACCTCGTATCCGGCCAATTTACGACTGGCATAATAAATTGCTATTTATTTATGGGAGTCTTCAAGGTATTAGGCTAGAAAAGACCCAGCTGCAGTGTCGGTTATGTTTAGGTATAGGAGCAAAGGGAGACCAGGCTGTGGTGGCATGAGCACTGGAGGTTGGGTCAGATATTATTTGATTCGGTCAAAATATTTTTGGCAGGACTCGTTCCAAACCTTGGTTGAATCCTTTCGGAGGAGCTTGAAGATCGATTCACAGATGGAGGTTAGCTGACTAATGAACCGGCTGATATATTATAATTTCCCAAGAAAACCTCGGACTTCTTTCTCTATTCGGAGCGGTGGCATCTCAAGTATGGCCTTCAGTTTTACGTGATCTGCTTCTATCCCCTTCTCACTAACCGTGAATCCCAAGAGTTTTCCTTTTGTAACGCCGAAGACACACTTTTGTGGATTGAGTCTCATCTGATACCGTCGCAGTCGTTCGAAGAACTTTCGGAGAGAGGGAACATGACCTTCTCTAGTTTTGGACTTGATAATCATATCATCCATATAAACCTCAACTTCTTTGTGAATCGGATCGTGCAGGATGGTTGTGGCAGCCCTTTGGTAGATAGCCCCAGCATTCTTGAGACCAAATGGCATGACGGTGTAGCAAAAGGTTCCCCGTGGGGTGATGAATGTGGTTTTTTCTTGATGGTCTGGGTGCATCTTGATTTTGTTATATCTGGCAAACCCGTCGACGAATGACTTAAGAGCATGACTGGCTGTGTTGTCCACGATCATGTCGATATTGGGTAGCGGATAATCATCCTTAGGAGAAGCTTTGTTTAAATCTCGGTAGTCCACACACATTTGAACCTTCCCTCATGATTTCGGCACGGGTACTATATTGGCTAGCCATGTGGGCTACTCGATCACACGAATGAAGCCCACGTTCAACTGTTTGACCACCTCTTCTTTGACCTAAAGCGACCATTCGGTGCGGAGTTTTCTCAATTTTTGTTTGATCGGCCAGTAATCTAGGAGAGTGGGGATATCGTGCTGATATATTCAGGATCAATGCCGAGCATATCATCATAGGACCTTGCAAAGACAACCACGAACTCCTTTAGAAATTCTTCGAGTTGTGCGTGCTCATGACCGTTAAGGGTGGCCCCTATCCTAATCTCGCGCAGTTGGCTACTAGAACCGAGATTAATTACAACAGTCTCCTCTTCATTAGCTTGAACGCGGTTATGTTGTTCATTATTAACCTTATTTAGATCAGTTAAGAATTGTTCATTTGCAAAATCATCATCATCACAAGTTTGATTAGAATCCAAACAATTAATGTAAGGCACAACAAAATACTCAAAATCTTCATTTATTTCATTGATAGGAAAAACATCATTGAGAACCTTATCAAAAGAGGTATCGATTACATTTGAACAAGGATAGACAATAGCAGAAGAAATAGGGTAAGCATTGGGTTAGGGGAGATTTCAAGAGGTAGAACTAGCGCAGCATGCCAGTTGAGGAGGGGTATATCAGCAGCTTTAATCAGATGGGATGGATCCATTGATGTAGTGCCTGAATGAACCATGTAGAGTGCCATCCCCAGTGTCTGTAAGTTGAAGGAATCTTTGAAATCACTTTCCTGAGTCTCTTCGATATCTTTGATGAGCGGTTGTACTCGATGTTGGAAACTTTCGGCCCATGGGTAGCTATCTTGGAAAAAGATCTCCATTCCAGGCTTCATCTTCTTGTCTGTGTGGTCATACCATGGTTTTGGAAAATCGCAAAAAGGGATGTCTTCGCCTTCTTTAATGAATCATCCATTCAAGGAGTCTCCTGGGGTAGGTAGGATGCAGTCTAATCTTCTCTTTGGTCGAGACTGGTGAATCATTTTGATCTCTTGTTTTGATGGTTGATACCCCAAGCCACAAGGAGGGAAGGCTTTCTTCAGTTCGATGGGTTCAAGTATCCCTTGCTGCCTTTGTCCTAGCCCCAGTTCGGGCATGAAGTGCATGTTTCTGAACATCTGAATCACATTGACATTGCCATGAGGTTCATATTCTGGACAAACCCTTTCTTTAAAACCTTCCCCTGCCTGGAGTAGGAGTGGCTCAACTCGGAATCCTGATAGGAGCATATCATTTGACCCGTGTTGTATCTCAAGGATTAGACTGCTGGTGCTTGCACCCTTGACATTTTCGTCGTTGCCTAAAATGGTGATGACTCACCCGTCGGCTAAGAACTTCAATTTCTAATGGAGTGAGGAAGACACACCCTTGATACTATGGAGCCAGGGTCGTCCGAGAAACAGGTTGAAACAAGCTGAGATGTCTATGACTTGGAATTCAATGACAGGGTTTATAGGGCCAATCCCTATTATAATTTTATGGATCCCATCACCTCCCGGTGGGTATTATCGTAGGCGCGTACAGTGACGGAGGTTGGAGCGAGGTCGCTTTCTTTTAGGCCTAAACATTTGAAGGTTCTCAGTGGGCAGACATTCAAGGCGGATTTGTTATCGACAAGAGAGCGTGGAACAACCTTCCCCATAACTTCGACGGAGATGTTGAGTGCATGATTGTGATTTGGCCCAATTCTGGGGATTTCTTCTTCAGAAAATGATAGCATTAGGGTAGAGGTCAAGGATCCGACCAGATTTGCCGCCTCTTCTGGTGTGGTAGAATGAGGAACTATGGGTCCAGTGAGCAGCTTGATTAAAGCATTTCTGTGCAGCTGGGAAGACATGAAAAGACCCCATAGAGTGATGCTAGCTTGAGTTTTCTTCAGTTGATCGAGAATCTTGCTCTCCTCAATGGTCATCTCTGGCATAGGAAGGTTTTCAACGCCCTTCCCTTTGTCATTTGCTGGTAGTGAGCTTGGAACCTCGTAATGTCTTCCTGATCTGGTCATGTGATTTACTGAAGAAGGGAAGAACATGAATCCCATTTCCTTATCAATCTCAGGTTGTTCCGTCACCCTATTTATTTTTTCGAGGAGTTCTTCAAATGATATCATCCCACACATATAGGCTACTGGACCAGTTCTTCCTGAAGCTTGTTCTTCTGTCGAATCTTCGAATTCTTCCCCCCATCCGGTGGAACTAATTTTTTCTTTCCATGTAAAGTCAATGCATTCCATAATTTCAACGGCTTCTTCATACAGGTCTTCCCATTCTGTGGGGATATGTATGGTTGAAGGGACCAAGCGCACTTGTAGCTTCAAAATGTCAAGTAACCTCGTGATACTACAAATGCTGTTGGTTTGCCTGAATAATTCTTCCATAATCTGGACAACATCATCTAGGCTGACTTCATCGGTTGGTACCACCCACCTGTCTGAATCTCGGGCCCAGTTTCGTGCTTCCAAGAACAGTGTATTGAACCTTTGGCAATCGATGACGATCTGTGAGGGCAATTTTAGCCCAAACTTTAGGAGTTGGTTTAACACCTCTGACAATTCCATATTTCCATTTTCAGAATGGGTACGGACAACAATGCATGCTCTAGTGAGGAGTGACAGTGCTTGATCAGTGAGGCTAGTAGGGTGTAGGAGGAAATATGGGCAAATTTGAAGATGTTTAGGAGAGTATATAGGTGTGATTTGAGTTGAGGGATCGAAATCTGAGTTTTATTCTAAAAAAATGGCATTGGTATGATTTAGGATTGGATTGTCAGTAGTGTTTGGCTTAGGATTGGCTGGTGGGGCGATGGTACCCCGGCCAATGAGATATTGGATTATGTTTCGAAGGTGAAAGCATTGGTCGGTGGTATGTCCAGCAGTTTGGTGAAAGGCGCAATGAGCGTCAGCCTTGAAGTTTCTTGGGAGTGGATTTGGCAATGGATGGGGATCCAAGGATTTGATGAGGTTTCGGCTTAACAGGGCTTAGTAAACTTTAGAGAGGGGAGCATAGAGCTCAGTGTATTCCCTTCAGATGGGGACAGGGAGGTTTTCTAGTTCCCATGATGTGGCTGGTTGAGAGATGTTATTGATGGTTGAGACTATAGCACTGGCAGGCTTGTCATACTTTCTAGGGGTGAACTATCCGGACACCTTCTTCGGTTCAACCTCTGTTTTAACAAGGCTTTCCTCGATCTCTACTCCTGCTTATCTGAGAGCTCGAAAGTGGGGATAGTATTGTCCTCCCATCATCGCTCGGACATGGGGCAAGAAATTCTTCTTCACTATGTTAACCTGTTCTTCCTCAGATGGCCGATTAGTCATGGTAGCTGCCTGTTCCCTCCATCGAGTTATGAAGTTATTGACTAATTCCCTAGGGTTCTGTTTAAGCAGCTCTAAATCACAATGGGTGACCTTAAGCGCTTCGTTGTATTTGTACTGTGATATTAATTCTCGAGCTACATCCTCCCAACTACAGATTCTAGACTCCTCGAGAGACAAAAACCATCGGAGGGAACTATCCTTCAAAGTTTTCTAAAACAATTGGGTCATTACTTCTTCAGAATCCCCTAGTAGAGTCATGGAACGATGATAACTGCGAAGATAAACAATCAGGGGTCCACTCCTTCCGTACTTCTCGATATTTGGCATCTTGAACTTCTCGGGTAACCTCGCTTTAGGAGAAGGAGATATGGGGGTGTATTCTATGTAATTCCCAGAGATTCTGACTTGGTCGAACTTCTTGGTGAGCACCTTGAGATCCTCTTTGAATTTATTTAACTCCTCCTCTTTTGGATCAGCGACCATAGGCAGGTTGGCCATAGGCTAGGCAATGTTTGACATTGAAAGCTGGGTAGGCGGTGGCCCATTGACAGGAGGGGAACATGGAGCGTGCTGATATTCTTTGGGAACCCAAATAGGCTCGGGTGGACCCATAAAACGAGGGAGCAGGGCCTCGGGCTCTTGAGGAATAGGAACCTAGTTTTGTTGCATCTCTCGAACGTCAGTTTTGAGGTTGTCAATCTTGGATACGAGCTGAGCTAGGACTGCCGTCAGATCCAGCTGTATGACTGGTACTTAATCTGTATTCTCCATAAAAATCGAATGGATTTCGGACTCGAAAGAAGTAGTAGAGGTACGAACGAATCTCTGAGGTGATTTGACTAAAGACCAAAGCCAATAGGGAGCCAGGCCAAGGGCTTACGATCGACCTGAGAAGCCGTAGAATGGGATTTATATATTTTTTTTCTTGAGAAAAAGGGAAGAAACTATTTTTGGATTTTTGATCAAGAAGGGAAAAATGTTTTTAGATTTTTGATAAAGAAGGGAGAAATGTTTTTGGAGACGTAACTCAGCATGATTATTACGATTATTATGTTCTCACTTGTATTTAATTCTCCTAAATACAATGCCGGACGGGACCCGAGCCTAGAAAAGTGGGATTTTTAATGTATGCAAAGCTATGGCTGGACTTGTAACCACGCTCACAGACAGGGTCCCATTTTAAAAATGCACAAAAATTTGGGCGGCATGCCGACTCAGAATTTTGGCAGAGTTTTGGGTTAAAACCGGAAATCTAAAGTGTGTGTCCTAGGTTTGACACCTATATGCGGGTATGCAGTTGGTTGGGTGAATCGGAATGGGTTCCACCCTTTGGCGTGACTTCCACGATATACGTCTTGCTCTTACGAGCAATCAGTACGTGTGGACAAGCCATTTGATATACCTGAGTGTACATGAATTTCCTCACTATATACCTCGTGGGGACAGTACCTGTGAGAGAGAATTCGATATACTCAACGTACGTGAATGAATTCCCTATGATATACCTCTCGTCATAACTTTGGTCACGCGGTACGATGCGAGGGAACCGTTCGATATACGTCGAAGGTACTTGGCCAATGGAAGGTGAGAGTCATATCGCTTAGGCTAACCGCGCCCTACCGGACCAGCGCCCATCACGAAGTGACCCTCCAGTTACTGGGTAATTTTTGGTCAATAACAATGCTCTTTGGTGATGTCGTGTGAATCATGCATGATTCTCTTATTAGTATCTTATGATGAGAATGCTTTTCTTGATTATGTCAAATAGGGAGCAAAGTACAAGTACCCAAGGTAAACCAAGTATGGATAGGTGTGGCGTGCAACCTGTGGATATATGTGATCCTAGGTGCACGTGGTGTGAAGTGTACATGGAGAATTTTCTACAAGTGTGTGAACAGAAGCATAAGCATGGGATACACATGTAAAGGGGGAACATGCAGATATGGGGGAAATATAAACAAATATAACATCCATGTAAATAAAGTCAAGCCCTCAAATCAAATGTCCCCGGCAGAGTTGCCACTGTGTCCATCCTCGATCCGTGCCTACGGGCGGGCACGTGAAGGGAGGATCCTCGGGTCCCGCGTGTCCCTCTTGGGAGAGCTTCGACCGATGTCGATTGATATGAGGTGTAAAAATGTAAAGAGATTTAGAGTCGGCAGTCTATTTTACTCAAAACAGACAAAAGAAAAAGGGGAAGCCATCCCGAAGGATGGCATCCAAAGACATACTGGTGCATACGAAACCAAAATGATTCGAGAAGGGTTCGGAGGCTAAGTTATGAAATAGGAAGGTGTTAGGCACCCATTCCGCCTTTTCGGCCTCTTATGGATATTTGCTATTTTCCTTTATTTTCCCCGTGATATGTGTGCATGTGTATATATATGGTGGAGATAGGATTCCTCGACTTGTATCATGGAAGAGATAAAGCGAGTAATCCGTAGGAAGGTATAAAAATAATATTAGAAAATAAGATTTACGTGATTACTCTTACGTTGATCGTTATAAGGGAACAATAACGCATATGGAGTAATACGTCACTAAGAGCAAGTATATAGAATATAAGAAAATTGGATTTAGAGAAGATAGAAAATGAGAGAGAAAGTGAGAATAGGACTCGAGTCTTGGGTTTTACCCGAGAAGCCTACATAGCCTATAAAGGCATCAAAGTCGCCGTAGTTCGCATACAAAATGAGGGGTGGGGTTTATCCCATAAATCCAAATGGGGTATCTCTTATTTGTGCGTGTGTGTGTGTAGAAAAAGTGTTTTAGTTGTGAGAAAAGTAGGAGAATCCCTATTTGGAATTTATGAGCAAACCCTCTTTTTCTTGTTTTTGGGTTTTTATTTACATGAAAATAAAAGTTGTGCAATAATACTAAATAAAAAGTATATTAGGATGTGTGAGATGGGATAATAAAAGTGCTAAGTACTAAAACAAATTATTGAGAATTTAAGAGAAAGTTGGACCTTCTTAAAGATCTTGAGCTTGATCTTGAATGTTGAAGAGCAGCCCTTGCACTTGGATGATGATGGAGAGTGGATAATTCACCAAGTTTGATGAAAAGGATGATGAAAAGTGAAAGTCAGAAAGGGATTTATATGTTGAAATCGCGTTGTCTTCGAGAGAGGTTTTTGGGATTCGCTGAGAGCGACTGTTATCAGATTTGGGATCCTTTTGAAAATGAGGTGAAGGCCTCCTTTTATAGGCCTAGGTCACTGCCGATCGGGATAGACCTAGTCCCGCCTATCGACACCTGCCGATAGGCAGGGTCTGGAACCTGCCATTTGGCAGTGTGTTTCAGGCCTTTTTGGAAAATTAGCTGCCGAGGGCAAACCATTAGTCAAAATCGTGCACGGGGCAAACCGTTGGAAAGTTAATTCAGAGACCTTTAAAAGTCCTTTGGACCACTCTCGAGTTCGGGAGTTGACTTTGGTTCAAATATGGCTCGGAAGCGTTTGTCGATCCATTGGACGGGGAATCGTTCGGACGCAAATGGATCGTTCCTCCGCATGGTAAGTCCGAATCGTGCATGGGGTGGACCGTTGGAAAGGTTAGGAGATGTACTTCGACATTCCAAAGAGTTTGACCCGGTTTGGGGAGTTGACTTTGGTCAACCTGTCCCTGGAAGCATTCAGGGACCTCTTGGAGTCAAACGGATCGTTCGTCCGCATGGTAAGTCGAAATCGCGCACGAAGCAGACCATTGGAAAAGGGTTCCAGTGCCCTTCGAAGATCCATTCATCCTCATTTGAGCTGAAGAGCTGACTTAGGTCAAACAGAGCCCAAGAGCGCCCGGTGGCCTCTAGATCAAGTTTCGGATGCAAACGGATCGTTTGTCCGCATGGTAAGTCAGAATCGCGTACGGGATGAAGGGATTTCAGTTCCCTTCAAAGATTCATTCATCTTTGGTCGAGCTGAAGAGTTTGACTTTTTGGTCAAATGAAGCCCGGGGGTGCTCGATGGCTTCAAGGTCAGTACTCGGGACATTACTTGGGTTTGTAGTGATGAAGGGATGTACTAGGGACCTAAAGAGAGTTCGGGGGTAACATAATGGGGTGTCTACAATACCAATATGGGTTCCATGTAGTTAATTAAGCCTATATATCCCATTTATAACCCTCCAAGTGTTGAGGGCTACTCTAACAGGGGTTGTATTGAAGTATTGATAGAATTCTAAACAGAATGGGTGAGGGGGAATAGTGAAGCCACACTCAATAATAAAAAGGGAAGGTATCTAGTGACCCTCATGTAAAGAAAGCACCTCAACAGGTGGCACTATCATTTCTAGCTCTACCCAATCAGTAATGTCCCATTCCTGCCTAAACTCATCTAAAGAATCCCAATGTACGATATAAACTATAGTTACAGTAAAAATGAAGAAAAAAAGTTAAAGTAAAAGGGGAAAGAAAGCTTATAGGAAAATTGGAGGCTGAAACAAAAGAGGATGCAAGAAAAAGCTCTAAGATGAATAAATTTGGAGAAGAAGAAGAGTTTGAAAGCTAAGGAGGGTTTGGTAAATAAAATTCGATGAAAAATCTTGCCTTTTTATAGCTTACCTGGGAAATTATGCCTAAAACGACGATTGACGTTTAGACGACTACACAGTTGAAAAGGCACAGAAATACTAATTTACCCTTTGGTGGTTTGCTAAAATTCAAATTATTTACAAGAATGCCACAATTAAATGAAGACGTGGAAAATTTTCACAAGTCTTATAAGTCGGCATCAGTCGACCAACTCTGAAGAGAATAGACTCCATCCTTTCAACAAAAGCATCAAGAATTAAGTATTGGGGGCTTCTTTTGATACCAAAAATTACTCATCTACGTGGACCAATCGAAAATTGACAAATATCTCCTAACGTGGAAGAAATCCTAGTCAGCCAATAGTTAATCGACAACCACTCCGATCAACATGAAGAATGCCGACCAACATGAAGAATCTCGACCATCAGCGGTATAATCAAAAGGCCACAACGCCGCATGAATAAAAAACTGTCACGTTCATTATGAGCATGATGTAAATGATTATACATATAAAATCATTACAACCCTTGGTATTCCAACCCTTAATCTTCGGATCACTATAAATACATTGTATCCCATTTCCAAAAGTAAAAGAGCGGATTCTAGGGAGTTTCATGTTGACAAGAATACTTAGTTTTCTATAATCACTAAGATCAATAACACAATAGTGTACATAGGCTTTATTCCATAGATGGACCACTTTAAAACCTCGTTTTTCCTTTTCTTAATGTGTCATAATAATTCTATATTTATCTGTGATTATTAAATTTGATCTAGTCCAGTTTTTTACATCAACAGCGTGCATTTGGCAATAATTTTTAAGTTAGCAAAAATGACTTCACGTAACAAAGGAAAATTCTTAGTTAGTGGTTCGTTTAAAGGTGTGGAGACATGATAAGGTTTCCACCCAGAGAGGAAGATGACAAATCCAGGTACCTACGTCGACCAGTCGGGTATAACTTGGTATGGAGAGAAAAGTAAGTTTGGCAAAAGCCCATCGACACAAGCATTCCATTTTCTTATAGCGTTGTTCATATGATATTCTGCCCACCATCTGAAGTTAAGCATAAACTTCAGACTATTTATCAAGGTTGCGTTATATGTCCCTGCTTGTTTTACATAAGATGTGATTTTGAAATTTTATTTCGATGTCATGGACTGCGAGTCCCATAAGCGAGGTCGGCCATAAATTATTGTGATGACATAACGAAGCATGATGAAGTCATTCTATTTTGAAAAGGGAAATTCAGTGAATGGAATGTCGTTTGCACCGTTCCCATGTGAAAAACTATTTCAAGAAAGAAATTATCAATCCATTTTACATATTAGACCCTGGTATGCCAGACTACCGAGATGATGACCATGATGGTGATTTTGTAAGCTATCTCCCAACCCACCGATTGGGAAGAAAAATGCCACGTTATTGCTTCCAATGAAATCCTATGCGAAGTGTTTCTCATGTCATTTATTAGTGTATTTTCGTGTTCAAGTCAATGTCGTCTGGTTTCGTATTTATGTTTCAGTCATTCTATTATCATGAAGTATGACTTATATGTTATTTCGTGTTTTTAATTTAGTTTTGCAATTATTTTTTTGTGTTCAAGTCAATGTCGTCAAGTTTCATGTTTATGTTTCAACATTCCATTATCATAAAGTATGATTTTTTATGTTCTTTTGTGTTTTTAATTTATTTTTGCAATTATGTTTAACTATTTCATCTTCAAACATAAAGTAATGAACTAATTATAAATGATTGAAGGAAACATTTGAATACCAAGACAAAAAATGTGTTCCAAAAAGTTGGTATTTACTACATTAGCCCCCATCAAAATATCATAATACCAACGATGATAACAAAAATGGTTAAATTTTCACAAGGATTTAGTTATGCATTACGAAAACAACATCTAAAATAAAGCATCGATAAAAAGGCCTTAATTCCCATAGAGCCTTTCCATAGCCCAATGTGACACCCCTCTTAGTAAAATAACGGGTGGCCAGTCCTCTACTGAAATAAAATAGGAATCTCAAATGGATCATTCTTAGCATCACTACCAAATCTAAATAAAAAATGGTTAACCATCCAATAATAAAATAAACGGATGCCAATTTTTTTTTACAAACAAGCAAGGAACAACAAACTAACAATTATAATAACTAATGAACATGATAATATACACACATGTGCCACAAAAGAATATACCCGAATATGATGTCGGGTCACAGAAGATACAACATCTAGATAAAAACATAAAATAATTACATATCTAATACCCTTGGGTATACATACCCGATATACAATAATGGATCCTTAACTAGATTTACAAAAGTAGGAAGTGGCTACAACGAAATCATGCAACAGTCCGCATCTGCTACAGCTCCACAAACTCTGGAAAGAATAGGCATCAATGGCGTCCTTGCGGTGGGACACCTATAATATTACAATATATATACATAGCAGGAGAAAATATTGAAACTGGTCAGAGCCCGAGGTTTGAAAAGATCTCAACAAGTTCATTAAAATGCATAATAATTATAAATGCAAAATTCCATAATTAAATTGATGATGCACTCTCTTGAGACTCAATCTCACCCCACCGCTATAGCGCGCACCTAAACGTATACATTTTTAATCTTAAGTTAATCTACCCAACTCAATCTACGGATAATACCCCCTCAAGCCTAAGTATAACTCCCATAAGTGTATCTATATCTAAGTGTCGTCATAAGATATCGTTCTGCATGATTATACAAATGCATTTATACTATCTTTCTCTAATTGTAAGATGATATAGCACACATCATCATAATGCTTGAAGAATATATCCTCAAGATAGTATGTGACCCCATGAACTAATAACCAAACATTTTGCCACTTCCAATGTTACGCTAAGTTTCGTGCGTGGGACGTCTCGCAAAGTGAAATCCAAACAAGGAGCCCCCCGATACACTACCACCTAACATTACCGGTCATGAAAATCCGTTAGGCCCTCGGTCCATAGTATGTACCCATAACTCCACGTCTATCGGCTTAAGAGTATACTCATCCACTCTCATGCTACAAAGGACAAAACATAATACACATCATAAGTGTACTAATACATAAGTTTATAACTTTCTCTAGTTATAATTATTAGATATCACACATTATCTATAAGGCTTGTATAATATTACTCACACGTATATACATGATTTATCATTCTTTAGCAAGTACACATACATAACACACATAATATATGTATAGTAACAATCTCTACAATGCTATCATCTTCCAGGGAATTTCTCACATATCATCCCGGGTTACCAGCGGTCGGACTCTCACACCGACGTGGTATAAACCAAATCACAAATGTACGAGAAGCGTTCATAGTTCCTCACCTAAGGCAAGACGAATCATACCCAAGACATCTTACCCCTACCTCACGCACGGTAAAATACTGGACGCTGTGACCTTAGGACTATACTCTCCCTGCTCCTCAAGCCAGGGGGATTCACCCACATCGCGCAACTTCCCATGATAGCATTAGAGGGTTATGTTCCACATAATATATCATACACACAAGATATATACATTCACACCATATATATATATATATATATATATATATATATATATATACATACCATCATATGTCCGCATGTATAAAAGTAATAAATTCGGCAATATGTATATAACTCTCATTACACTAACCGTTACATTCTCGCATACATTCCCGCTTCATTTTTATTATTTGATCCCTCACTTGAACATTTCTAATCAATCAAACCTATGATATGAATAGTTGCCCAATTTAACCACACTAAGGACACACTATCTCTCTCATCTAGTCTATATCCGTCATTAAGTCAATTCCTAAGACCCGGGGAATCTACGAAAGGATTCGGCATGTTAAACTCCCAAATATACCTCCATAGTAGCCCTTAACCATCCTCAAAAGAATAGTCATTCCTTGGAGGGGTTATTGAAAGAAAACAACACAATTTACTCTTATATATACCTCTATTATAGCCCTAAAGTGGCCCCTCTGTTATATCCTAATATGAACCCTCATAATATCTTATAAACATGTTTACTACACTATATTAGAGGGTCCCTAAGTAATAAAACCAATTGAAAAGGGTTAAAACAAGAACTAATAAAATGAAATGACCGGATCGGATCGGATCGGCCCGAGGGTCCCCAAAAACGAATCGGTCCAGTTCTTGAAATTTGTCAAAAAACTTTTAATGACCGGACCGATCTGATGCCTCTTAAAAATGAACCGGTACGGAGTTGTTCAACTTTTATTCCTACGAGATTGTTCTACATTTAACGAACCCCTTTTTCCACCAAATTTTTAAAACCATAAATTACCCAAAATATGAACTCAACCATGATTTCTACAATCAAAACCAACATCTGTATCATCCCAACTAATTTTTATCATCAAATCCATAAATATATCACTAAATGCAAGATTTACTCATCAAATTCTAGGGTTTAACCATTAAAGCTCAAAGTCAACTAAATCACCAATAAATTATGAAATAACTCACACTCACAATCATTTAGCAAGTTTAATCACTTGCCTAAAAGTTGTAGAGGTCTAAGCTTCCTTGAATCTGTGTATTTGAGCCGAAAATCTCCAAAGCTCCAAGTTTTCTCCTCTTTTCTTCTCTTCTTCTTCTTTCTTTGCTCTCTCTTTCTCTTTCTAGGGTTTTCTCACAATGAGATTAACCTAACTCTTCCAAGCCTAAATAAACCTTATCTCCAACAACTCCCAACTTTAAATGATAATACACACTTAAAATGACTCGTTTACTCATATTCGGGTCAAACTAGTTCAAAAATACTCTGGAACCCAAATTCAACCCCCAGACAGTCATTTTGACTATCTTGACCCATCCCGGATCAACCGTGCACTCTAAATTTTCATCCGAGACTCCAATTAAAATAAATTTATTTCACCACAAAATTAAATTCCTATGTCCTCGAACACCCGGGGTATTACAATATCTCCTCCTTATAAAGAATTTTGTCCCCGAAATTAGGATAAGTCCATTAATTCAAATCTCCCATTTACCTCCATGATCGCTACACCGATCTCTACCACTTCTAATAGTGAATTCATTAAAATAATATCCAACCAGGGTTCCCATACACCCTATATCCGTGCTCAACTACGCTATCATTACCCGACTCCACTAGCCTTAAATTATAGTATAACTTCCAAGTCACAGTTATAATTACGGGCCTGAAATAACCGAGGCACCAACTCATGAACTAATCTTAGTCTCATAACGCCACAAGGATACACTAACTCCCAACAAATTAATCCATTAAATCATACTGAAAATAATAATAATATTAAAAATGTCCGAAGATCTAACCTTTCTCAATTCCTAACATTTACAACTTTCATGTCGGGGAGGCCTCGCGAGAGAAATCCAAAACAGGAACCCTCCTAATACACTACTGTGCAGCTCTGTCGGGATGGAGATTGGTCAGAACAGGACTAAATTTTTATAAAGATTTATAAATCAAAATGACTCCATAAGCCTATATATATAGATGTAATATATAAAAAAAAATTATGACTTCTGACACACAAATTAAATAATTTATGCCCAAGACACAAGGTGTCAATCAATACGATGCTCTCACCAACATTAAGTTCTCAACATGCACACAACCATGAGCTAAAACTCTTCGCTCAACAATGAACCCGATAAACCTTGAATCTCATCAGTAAAAATCCATTACATCATATCAAAATATCACCACAAGATAGACCCTTTCACAATTGGGACATTGCAAACTCATGCACTTTGCCTAACTATAAAACAATATCCTTACCGTTACCACTCAACACGGCTTAACTGTTGCACTCCAGAAAAATCATAACTCTAATGGCACATCATATAATAATCTATTCTCCCAAAAGATATCCTCCAAGTGCCACACTTACCCTCCCCTCAAGGTAATAATATATACATAACATGGTTATAACAGCCAACCACTCACTAAATTCGACCCACACACGAATTCTAGAGATAACAATCTTACATGTGACCCTCCCAATATCAGTTAAAGCATTACCCTTACACATAGGAAAACAAGTTTACATATAACCTCCATATTTTAACTGCCTTGCCTCATCAATGGGTCCCCGATCAAAGTTCTCTCGTCTGAACTCGCCCATGAACTGTTGTAGGGGTTGTGCATCCAAAACTTCATCAAACAGTTGAGGTGAGGTGTTATGTGATTCAGTTTCAGGAATCTCATTCTCAGTTATGTTTTCTTCCTCCAAATCTAGTTCGACTATTCCTCGTACAATAAATATTTGAGCAATTTGCATTAGCGAAGTGCTACAAAAATGTAATTTATATAGCTAGCCATCTACATTTTCCTTCCATAGATGGAAAGTAATCACCATCAAATTGAGAGTTTGACACCGTTGCTCTGTCATTTCCATATATGGTGGGTAGCTCATCATAATAAGAGCAACATTTTCCTTTCATTTTAGCAGCATCCGACTCCTCCTGCTAAAAATTGAGACATCAGTAGTTGTATTTTTTTTATAGTATGCAATGTATAGGCACATAGTAATGTACCTTGATGTAATCAACCCACACACTTGGTTATACAGTTACATAGCCTATGGTCGGGTCATAACCAAATCAGATAACTTGTAATAGCTCATGCACATCCATATACTCATTTTAAGCGTCTCAAACGTGAGAGTACATATGGAATTCCTACAATAACATGACAACTATTTATGACAGCATCGATCACGGATTTCATATGGGCCACTGCGAAACCATTATTAACCTTTTTGGTACAATAAGAACCTCATCCATCAAAGTAAAAATTAAGTATCCATTCATTGCTTATGTCCAACGAACTTGTGACTTCTTGAAGGGTACTTCCGCTTGAGAGTAAGGTGCCTCAATATCAATCAGAGCATATGGTTTAGGTGGGCGAAATGGAACATTGGCTCTGTTATGGGCCATCTCTAAAAATTATTTCATATATGGACAAAATTAATCATGTTCAGTAATAAGACAAGAACTGAGCATATTAATAATCATCAAATTTAGTTAAAATGATCTAGTTATAAGCCATAAAGAAAATTCAATTATAAAACCAAAAATCAAATGCTCCAGTGGAAATTCAGTTAAAATGCTCTATTTTTTGTTCCCCTTATTCAGCTTGTACGCTCATAAACAACTGTATTGTGACTTTGCATTATTAAATAAGTGAATCATCACATAACAACATCTGAAGTAACAATTTTATAATAATATGCATATGAAGTAATAATTATATACCGACTTTGCATTACTAAAAAATGGATCATTACATAATAACATCTAAAGTAATAATTTCATACTAATATGCCTCTAAAGTAACAATTTGGTGATTGATACTTAATAATCAAAGAAGTTCAAGTATAGAAAATACATTGTCATACTATCAAAATAGTCCAGTTTAGGTATGACACATACACTTTCATCGTACATCATACAACATATTGCATAATCAAATCGGTATAATAATTATGTATAATCAAAACAGTTTCAAAGTAAGTTCACACATATCATATCACATAATCAAAACAGTTTGAGAGGAAGTTCACACACTATATACATACATTATCAAGACGTTGAAATCCAACATGGTTCAAATACAACAAGGTTAATACTCTATTACAATACGCTTTTAACAACTGAGTACAAAACATATAATCATAATGGCATATATCATCCGCATGACTGATCGAATCATATTCATCATTGCAATGTTGTCCACGGTGTTTCCCATTTCATAATCAACTTTCTTGGGAGGAATAATGGAAGATGATGAAAAACATTTCTCGTTGAGGGTATTGTAAGGACATATATTTCCAATTGAGTCCCTGTATTATTTTGACTTAATTTCGTGAACAAAACTGTGTTTGTAATATGTCATAGGGAGATTTTATTTTGTCACGATCCCACTTGGTATATGACATATTGAAGAAAATTGAAGACGTTGTGGCAAAGCTTCAAAGAATTAATCATGCCAAAGTTTAATTGGTGCAAGTTTACTCGTCTTCAAGTTAAATGCATTCCGAGATCACTTGGGTATGAATGCGTATAATTAATGGTGCTCGAAATTATTTTTATAAAAGACAAGGATGTATTTTTATGAAGAAAAATGTTTTAAAAGTGTTTTAAATGGTTTATACTACGTTTTATTATGATAAACTTGAAATAGATTTTGACTTATTTGGATCTCTTTTAAAAAAGACGTTTTAAACAAAAAGTCAAAAAGTCAAACTAATGCGCTGTCGTTCAAACAACATAAGAACTCGTTCAAACGAGATGCTCATGTCACGTGAACGACGTGGCCTTGTCATTCGAACGACACATTTTTCAAGGCGGTGTTTAAATCTTATTTAAAGCATGGTTTCGTCAGATTTTCGTAACCGTGCATCTGGAAAAATAGTTTACCATCCAGTACATTGTTTGCACATGTTTTCTAAGGTTTAGAAAGCATAAACACATCCTTAGAGTTTACAAAGATCCGAATTATCATTCTTATATGTTTAAGTGATCTTGCGGCACCAAGAAGGTTTGTTATACCATTGAACATCAGGGTTTTGCGGTGAAGAAAAGAGAAGGACTTCTTATTCGACATCGTAGATGTATCAAAGCCATTGGGTGGACACCAAGACATACGTGGACGCATGTGTTATGGACAGGTATCGTGGAAGACGGAATTTCTGCGTGAGCACTATTGAAGAATGATAGAAGATCAGAAGGAGCATCAAGACCCGTGGGGATCGATTCATTGAGGAAGGCTAGTCTGTCTTTGTAAAACCTTTATTTATACTGATTGCCTTGCTTGGGCCGTCCGAGGTTGTTTTCTCGTTTTGGGTTTTTTCCTCGTACATCCAGCATTGTGAGTATTATTTACTTTACTTTACTTTCTTTAATCACTAGATGCATGTTTAGGATTAATCAAGATAAAATGGGTTTAAAATAAGAATTGGGATTCCACAACTTGGTTTGGTGCACTTCAAAAGTTGGATAAATTTTTTGTAATAAATTGGTTTGATTTGAAACACTTACATAAGGGACGACCCAAAGTTTGTTTCTTCACATTGGTATTAGAGCTAGAAAACATATTTTATTTGTTTTGTGATTCCATGTGTTTTCAAAGATGAATTTTGGATATAACGAATTTTCTTGAACTCCTATTTTTATGTCACTAATTACACTTATTGGAAGATGAGAATGAGATTTGCTTTAAAATACATTGATGAGTGTGTGTGGCTAGCAGTTGAGAAATATTGGACACCCCTTGTCACTATTGTAGGTGAGGTTACTAGTTTAAAGCCTGTTGAGTCATGGACTAAAACTGAACAAAGACTTACACAATATAATTCTAAGGGTCTGCATATTATTTCTTCACATATCACACGAGAAGAATATAATATAATTATGACTTGTGAAACATCAAAAGAGGCTTGGGATATTTTGGCACTCACTCACGAGGGTACTAACACGGTTAGGGCGTCAAAACTCAAAATCTCACTACACAGTTTGAGACCATTAGGATGTTAGAGAGTGAGATTTTAGACGAGTTTTATGCTAGGTTGTCCAATATTGTCAACTCGTCGTTTAACCTAGGTGAGAAAATTCCCGACAACCATGTCATTAAGAAAATCCTTAGGTCGTTGCCTAGTAGGTTTGATGCGAAAGTGACCATTTTAAACTCCTTGAGTAAGTTAGAGACGACAAAACTAGAAGATATTTTAGGTGACTTACAAACCTAAGAAATCGACATGATTACCTCCAAGCAAGTGCCTAAGAAATAAATGGGTATTGCTTTGAAAACCCGGAAGAAGGAAATTAAAGTTTCGAATTTCGATTTCGATTCCGATTTTGAGGATGTTGCTTTGTTGGCAAAGAAATTTAAAAAATTTATTAAGTTTCAAAAGCAATCGAAAGATGCCAAGAAATTTGAAAAATTCAAGAACAACAAAGTAGATCCCCCCTCTAAGGATAAGTTTGAGAAGCCTAAGAGAGATGAGTCGGATAAGTGTTTCAGGTGTGAGGGGTACGGTTACAAGGTTAAGGAGTATCCCACTAGACTTAAGAAAAAGGGCAAGCAACCCATTGTCTATAGTGCCATCTTAAGTGATACTGATCCGGAAGAGGGAGAGAGTTCTCCCATTGATCGTAACTTTGTTACGTTCATGGCATGTCATGTGAGAGATAACAATTATCATGTGCATGACACTTCCAAGGACGTTTTGAGTGAATCCCATGTTAGTCAGGGTGAAGAGAGTGATGAGGAGGAGGTAGACGTGAAAGATTTACAAATTGCGTTTAATGAGTTGTATGCCGAAACAGTGAAGGTGAAAAAGGCTAACTCAAAATTGCAAGCTAAGTTGAATGAGAGTGCCATAGAAAATAATGATAGTTTGATTGAGGATCTTAGAGCACGATAGAAGAAGTTTAGGGAGAAACTAGAGTTTGTGGAGAAAGAGAGAGACAATCTCCGTGGTTTGATGAAGTCGTTGAAAAAGGAGATTTTGGAATTTGAAGAGTCTAGGCATTTGCTAGAGTCTAGGATTCATGAGTTGGAGGAGATAATGAGAGACTCGTCTAGAGTTAAGTTTGATTTGGAGGCTAGGTCGAAGAAGTTAGATAAGATCTTAGGCGCCGTCCAAATTAAGGGAGATAGGGGAGGTATAAGTTTTGGTGTGAGAGTTTCTCCCATTCCCCCCGCATGTGTGATAAACACTAGGAAGGTTAGAAAAGGTCCACATATAGGTAATAATTCCCACCATCGCTACACTTGCATGTTTTGTGGTAGGAAAGGTCACCTTAGGCGTTATTGTTACGACCTTAGACAAGCTCCTAGGAAGTTTAGGAATAAAGTTGCCCCGGTTACCAAAACCCCCATGCATTGTCTTACACCTACTTGGGTTAGGAAATCGGATTTAGTGGCTTTAGGAATTAAACTTCATGATTCTCATTTGGGTGCACTTGATTCTTCCCATGCTAAATCTAAAGGATGATAGTGTCGCCTTGTTTGTCATATGCTAGTTTGCTTCATGATTTATTCATTGCTAGTATTATGACATGTGTATTATTTTGTATTATAGTTTTCATTTGTTTGAGTCCTATTGAAAAATACAAAAAGATTTTATTTTTAAGAAAATTTTTAAAAAACCCAAAAAAAATTTGTTTTTGAGAAAACTTTTGAAAAACCAAAAAGATTTTACTTTTATTTGAGTCAAAATATGAAAAGCCAAAAATATTTTTGGTTTTTATTTTTGAGTTTACATGTTTGATGTGTCATATTTGTGTGCTTGGACCCCCCCCCCCCCATCGTTTCATTATCCATGTGGCCAGGACATTTGGGGTTGTTTCGAAATTGATATGCTTTTTTATTCGACTTTGTTTATATGCCAACATTGCACACATGCACGAGTTTATATGGATGTTTGACTTCTCTTGCATATTTAAATTTGGTGAGGCGTTCTTATCTCAATCTTTTCATCTATGCGTAAGTAGACTTAAGGAGAAGTGTGCATGTAAGAATCATTTGCCGTGAGGATTTGTATTGGTATAGTTGAAAAAATGACGAGTGATTCACGGGAAAGGGCTGCGAGAGTTCAAAATTAACTCGTCGTGAAAGCCACCATTTAAAAGAGTCCAAAAGAAAAAGCAATATGAAAAAGGGCCAATAGGATTTTCTCTAAGTTGAGAATGCTAGAAACCTCAAAAGAACTTAAAAAAGTATGTTTATGAGGGAGTTTGGTTCGAGAAAATTTAAACGGGTTTGCACAACTAATCCTAATGTTGAAACATTGCAATTTGACGCTATTGTTTGTAGAATCGTCAAAATTCTGGATTTGTGTGCATGTAGTATGTTTAGTTCATTAAGCTCACACTTTAATTGTCATATGGATATGATAAAGTTGGATGATTTATCACTATCGATTAGAGCTTCTTGATCATTTCGATGTGTTGGAATTGTGACTCATTTGTTGTAGTTTCACGCCCATACATTCCATGTCCATGTTTGAGCACATCGGTACTAAGTTTGCATGTAACTCGCATTATTAGTTTTGCATTTTGTGTTAAAAGATTTCTGTTTTAGCACTGTTTTGCTGCTATCAGGCCCTTCCACTGATTTTTTCACTGGGCAAAAATATAAGATATTTCTAGGAAAATATGAAAATTTGGCAGGTCGCGAGAAGTCGTTCAAACGAAATCTTCATGTCGCGCGAATGACATTTTTACTTCGTTTGAGTGACATCCTCATTTCGTTTGAGCGACGTCCCTGGCTCGTTCGAACGACAGGCTGAATTCTTGCTTCTGATTAGTTTGCAGTCCACTGTTTATTTTGGTGATATTTTGGGTACTGCTGGAAGTGTTTTTGGACTGACTTGTTTATATGGAGGTTTTAATTGGTTCAAAATTGGTATTTTTCGTTTATCAAACCTGATTAGTTTGATATATTTTTTGTGTGATTCATTGGTTTACTAGCTACAGATTTGTCATCTTTTGATCATATTTAGCTGGTTGTTTCATAGTTATCTAGCATTTTTAATTCTCAAATTGATTCAAATTGGTATGTTCTCATGCTAGATACTTTGATTGGTTTATCTTTTCACTGGATTGTTTATTCGAGACAAAAAGGGGGAAAGATGTATGTGATGTAGGGGGAGTTAGTTTTGAGCATGTTATTGATTGCATATTTTATAAATTGGTATTTCAAATTGGTAGTTTAAATTTGGTATCATATTGTGCTCAATTGTTTAACAAATGATTGTTTCAGAGATTATTCATATTGGTATCTATTATTATTTGGTATCATTTGGATAAATATAGGTTTCATTTGTTCCTCTATAATTCACTAGGTATTTGTTTGTCTATTTCATGTGTGCAGGTATGCTTCAACGATTCGAGATTTTAAGTCTACATCACATTCAGACAGTTCATGCTTGCCGGTGCTACATATACTAGTCCGTGTCCTATAATTTTTTATTTTGGGTTTATGTGATGGAATTTAGGCGTCATACGACTTGACTGACCGGATTAGGCATTTCACTGGTTTAGTTTTGTCCCGTAACAGTTAAAGGGGGAGATTTGTAAGGACATAAATTTCCAATTGATTCCTTGTATTGTTTTGACTTAATTTCGTGAACAAAACTGTGTTTGTAATATATCATATGGAGATTTTATTTCGTCACGATCCCACTTGGTCTATGACGTATTGAAGAAAATTAAAGACGTTGCGAGAAAGCTTTAAAGAATTAATCATGTCGAAGTTTAATTGGTGCAAGTTTACTCGTCTTCAAGTTAAATGCATTCCGAGATCACTCAGGTATGAATGTGTATAATTAATGGTGATCGGAAATTGTTTTTATAAAAGATAAGGATGTGTTTTTATAAAGAAAAATGTTTTAAAATGTTGTAAAAGTGTTTAAAATGATTTACACTACGTTTTATTCTGATAAACTAGAAATAGAGTTTGACTGATTTAGATCTCTTTTAAAAGAGACGTTTTAAATAAAAAGTCAAAAAGTCAAACTAACGCGATGTCGTTTAAATGACATAAGCTCTCATTCGAACGAGATGCTCATGTCGCACGAACGACGTGGCCTTGTCGTTCGAATGACACGTTTTTTGAGGCATCATTTAAAATCTTATTTAAAGCATGGTTTCGTCAGAGTTTCGTAAGTGTGCATCTAGAAAAACACTTTACCATCGGGTAAGTTGTTTGCAGATGTTTTCTAAGGTTTAAAAAGCATAAACACATCCTTAGAGTTTGCAAAGATATGAGTTATCATTCTTATATGTTTAAGTGATCTTGTGGCACCAAGAAGGTTTGTGCTACCATTAAACATCAGGGTTTTGCGGTGAAGAAAAGAGAAGGACTTCTTGTTCGACATCGTAGACGTATCAAAGCCATTTGGTGGACATAGAGACATACATGGACGCGTGTGTTGTGGACAAGTATCGTGGAAGATCGAATTTCTGCGTGGGCACTATTAAAAAATGGTAGAAGATCAGAAGGAGCATAAATACCCGTGGGCATCGAGTCATTGAGTAAGGTTAATCTGTCTTTGTAAAACCTTTGTTTATAGTGATTGTCTGGCTTGGATCGTCCGAGGTTGTATTCTCGTTTTGGGTTTTTTCCTCGTACATTCGGCATTGTGAGTATTCTTTACTTTACTTTACTTGCTTTAATCACTAGATGCGTGTTTAGGATTAATCAAGATAAAATTGGTTTAAAGTAAGAATTGGGATTTCACAACTTGGTTTGGTGCACTTTAAAAGTTGGATAATTTTTTGGTAATAAATTGGTTTGATTTGAAACACTTACATTAGGGACCACCCAAAGTTTGTTTCTTCATATATAATTGGGTTCATTATGCAATGTCGTAGTTGATATTGCATCCATACAAGGTATTGCCTAACCCAACCATATTCTACAATTGAAACAAGAATGGTAGATTTTGCCAAGGTTATTGTTCTTATCTGGCTTAGTTACTTTAATATTAGAGACAACTCCACATTTGCTTTTTTTCAATTGGAACCCCATAGTCAAGTAGTTCATATTAGTTAAGGTAGGCATGGAATATGAAAAATCCTAATGATAAGCATAAAATAGTGTCTTTAAGCTAAATTACCGAACAAAATCAAAAGCGTAATGAAATTGTTACAAAATAAGAAGGCAAAACCAAAAAAATAAATCATCAAAACTAAATGGCTTATTATGACTTGTTCCTATTTCTTCCCGTATTTGTGTCGCCATTGCATTACGCTTTTCTCTCCAAGATGCCTGTATTGCGAAGGTAATATGCTCATTAACGAGGGTGTAATCAGGTATACTAAGGGGTGTGGGGTTCACATCATCATCACTATCACTATATTTATTGCACAAATCATCCATATCACCACCCTAGGGTACAATAGCTAACACAGTCTTAGTTTGTGTGCCAATGCCGTGAAATGGTTGATGGTAGAGATAAGAAGATCTTTTTTTCAAGAAACCTATCATGCACTCAACTATATTGCGTAGAGAATAATGGAAATAACTGAATAATTCCCTACTAGTTTAGGAACATTGACCCTCCACGTCTCTATGGTGGTAACATGTTTTGCGAAATGGTGATATAAAATCAGGAACCAATGGGAATCGGGTATCCGCAAGATAAATTTTCCTAAGACAATATATAGGGTGATTTTCATTAAATATGTGTGAGTCATTGAAAGTTTGTGCAACAACTATTCAAAATAAATACATTAAATAGACCGACATACCGATTGGAACAGTTAGTTTATGGCCTGAACGTTATTTAGATGGTCTAAGTACATGCCCATCATGTGCTGACCCCTCCCATTCGGTCAACACATATGTAAATTTCATGTTAAATATGCATGCTAGTAGAGTATTTTGGGAGATGACCTATTTTCAATTGCAATAACTTGGTTGATCGACAAGGGGGACATTCGCAGATATGTGTGTACCATCTATTGCTCCTACGACATCCCATCGGGATACTATATGTGTCATTGCATACAATCCATTTAAAAATTTATTAACTATTTATGTTATTAAGAGTTGATTTGGTTATCAGAAAGTAATGATACCAAGTTCTGTTGCCAGGATTATCGTCTGTGGAATTATTAGGTGTTGTATTTGTGATAATTTCCTTTTACAATATTAAGAAGACTCCCAACACATTATAAAAGTAAAAACTAATGGTATGGCTTGATCTACAAAAAGTGTTAATCTCGGTTCGACAACGCTCATCGTGACCAACAATATTAAGGGAAATTATAACTTGTTCTTCAACAAAAACTGAATGATTGTCATTTAGCCCAAGCACACGGAGGCGAGCATATAGCCTATGAAATGAACCAATATTCATATATAATGAATCATGGCATAAACGATCACTCTTCCCGTACATTTGACATATGGATTGATTATAATGCTCATCCCAATTATACTTAGGTGCCCTAGGAATGTCCAATAATTACCTTTTATGTTGATAGATAACTATCGCATGTATCACCATCGACCAAGCTAAACCAAATCGTTTATATTGTATTTTGAATTTATAATTACGCATTTTTTCCTACACTCGATTGATTCACAAAACTCATTCTTTGATATATATTGTAAATAATAACAAAAAATGAATATTTTTGTAATCGTTAACAAATAAGCAGATAATAAAAGGACAATAAGGTTAACGACTACAAAAAAAATTAATCGGAAGAAACTGATTCAAATGAATAACTCGAAGAACAGAGTTCCTGTAAAAGAGGGACACAATGGGTGTTACAGAATCACAAAAAAAATTAGCTCCTTTTTATAGTCGTTCCTTTATGGGATGACATGGTTTTTCGAATTTTTATATTTATAAATGTGAAGGGTATATTTATAAGTTAGAATAAAATAAACGTCACAAAAAATATACACTAGCAATTTATAAATATACACTTCTCATTTATAAATATAAAAATTCCAATAACCATTTCATGCCATAAAGGAACAATTATAAATATACACTTTTCATTTATTTTGACCTATTTCAACCTATAATAATATAAGAAATAATTTTTACCCAAATTACCATTTCAACATTTATATATACATCAAATCATTTCATATTATAAAACTTACACCATTAACCCTTAAATAACAAAGCCAAAAATAAAATTCCCAACAAGAAAATGCCCAAATAAACCCTAGATGAGTAAATCAAAACATATGTTCAACATAAATAAATACAGTTGTTATACAAATATGGCCAGTTGAATCAAATCCTAGATTAAAAAAATGAAGATGTGTAAATCATACCCTTCTCGTATAAATATATGTTAAATCAAACATATATTCAATAAAACCTTAGATTCAAATCATTTCATATTATAAAACTTACACCATTAACCCTTAAATAACAAAGCCAAAAATAAAATTCCCAACAAGAAAATGCCCAAATAAACCCTAGATGAGTAAATCAAAACATATGTTCAACATAAATAAATACAGTTGTTATACAAATATGGCCAGTTGAATCAAATCCTAGATTAAAAAAATGAAGATGTGTAAATCATACCCTTCTCGTATAAATATATGGTAAATCAAACATATATGCAATAAAACCTTAGATTCAAAAAATGAACATGTGTAAATAGAAGTTATGTTCAACACAAAATCAATTTGTAAATCAAAAAATACACTACTCATACAAACATGGCTAGCTAAAGAGTTTATGGGATTACCTTCTCAAAATGGGGACGAAATGGGTTCTCACTTTCTTCAGCCAGAGAGTTGATTGTTGACATCAATAACAGTAAATCGTTTTTCTCCCCAACAAATATTTCCATCCGAGATAGGTTAAAAAATGCTTAAGGGTTCATTTGGTTGCCATGTTTTGCCATGGAAAATGCCAAAAAGTTTACAAATATGAAATTTTGCCCACTTTTTGTTTGTTTGGTAGCACAATTTGCTGTGATATTGTTTACTAGTGTGCAATACCCTTTATGCATAAGGTGTTGGAAAACTTTTCTTACTTATTTCTGTAAAAAATATTTGCCAATAAATTTGCTAACTTCTTACCTGTTTCACTGTTTTAAAAAATAATTTTAAAAATAAATTAAAATAATTAAAAAAATGTTTGTAATGTTTTACAAAATATTTTAAATATTATAAAACAATATTAAGAAAATATTTTACAAACTGTTTTAAAAATTGTTTTAGAAAAATATTATAAAAACCGTTTTAAATATGTTATCAAAAACCATTTTAATGTTATCAAAAACAATTTTTAAAACCGTTTTAAATATTTGGAAAAACTGTTTCAATATTTAGAAAACTTTTTTGTAATGTTTTAAAAACTGTTTTTAAAAATTATAAAAAATTGTTAAGAAAATGTTTTACATTTTTTTTTTAAAACTGTATTATAAAAATATTGCACAAACTATTTTAAATATTTTTAAAAAACCGATTTGAATATATTATAAAATGTTTTCAAACTTTTTAAAAACAATTTTAAAAATCGTATCAAATATTTAGAAAATTTGTTTTCAATATTTAGAAAACTATTTTGTAATGTTTTAAAAACTATTTTTAATATCATAAAAAGAAGTTAAGAAAATGTTTTATAATTTTTTTTAAGAAACCGTATTATAAAAATATTATAAAACTGTTCTAATTAAAACCTATTCTGAAAATTTAGAAAAACTATCTTCAATATTTAGAAAAAAAACTTGAAATGTTTTAAAAACTGTTTTTAATATTATAAAAAAATGTTAAGAAAATGTTTTACAATTTTTTTTAAAAACCGTATTATAAAAATATTGTAAAAACCGTTTTAAACATTTTAAAAAATTGTTTAGAATATAATATAATTTTGTTAAAACTTTTTTAAAACAATTTTAAAAATCGCTTTAAATATTTAGAAAAACTGTTTTCAATATTTAGAAAACTGTTTTGTAATGTTTTAAAAACAGTTTTTATTATTATAAAAATTAGTTAAGAAAATTTTTTACAATTTTTTGCAAAAATCGTATTATAAAAATATCGTAAAAACTATGTTAAACATTTTCAAAAACTGTTTTGAATATATTATAAAAATTGTTTTAAAAATAATTTTAAGAAAATGTTATAAAAATATATTTTGAAAATGTATTATTGAAATGTTTTGCCTAAAAATTTATTTTTATCTCATTTGATTGTTTAATAGCCTAATGTTAAAAAAATAATATTTATCTTTGATAAATGTTGTCAAGTTTTAAAAGATGAAATTATCGCAAGTGCACGGGTATTGAAATATAGTGGGTGTAAGTACGGGTCGAACCCACAGAGATTTCGTCGATCTTTATAAAATATTGATTGTCCAACTAGATATGAGTGTATAAAAGCGATTAAGTTTCGAAAATAAAAATAAAAACGGAATAAACGAACAAGTACATGAGATAATATTAAATATGAAAGAAACTAGGACGTCGGTTTCGTTTGTCAATTTTAATTAAATTAACACATCAATTTAATTTCATAGTTCTGAATTTATAACACAAAATATACCGACTCTCGTCGTGTACATTTTGGAGAATAAAACATTACACGTGCTCGAAATATTTTAACATCTCTTGAATTTGACACCATAAGTCCCTATTCCCTCGAAAATATCATGTTTAAAATTTTTAACGTGTATTTAAGCATGAGGTAGCAAAACATCTAAGTGAAAGCATAACCCATCAAAAATGATAACTTTAAATTTTTTAAGCATGAATTTATAATTAATTCGTTGAGGTTTAAAAATATACTCTTGTGTAATTTTAAGCGAATACCGAATTTTTTTACTTCAAATTTGAACACGTCAGAATATGTACAAAATTAAATTAACATGTGTGGTTTAATTAGTCATGACAAACATCACCTAAGTCTTAGTAATTAAACTACTCACACAACATATTTGACACACAAATATTGCAAGATGAAAAAATAATTTTTATTAATAAATGTCAACTTACAAAATTTCGGGTCAAATACTTGAATTACAATACACAATATGCTCCTCCAAAGTGTGCCTAAAAAATACTCATTACATAATTTTTTTTTTATCTAAGTGTGTCTCTCTTTTTTTTTAACTCTCTCGTCCCTTTTTTTGCACACATGGGGTGATGTAGGTAATGGGTATTTGTAGGAGTTTGGGGTGGGCATGTAGTGGGTAGGTGGTTTTGTGGGTGGTAATCTTCTTTCGACAAAAGGAAAAAAAGAAAGGGGAAAAGGTTGGGGTAATGGGTCTAGCAGGTGGAGTAATGGGTTTAGTGAGTCTTTTTTTGTAAAAACAATTTCGCTAAAAAATAAATGGGGCAGGCAGGGGTCGAATCTCTAACCTCTCCTATGCATGCCCAAGACTACAAACGCTTAACCAGCTATCATCTTTGTTTATATTATGCCTCCAGTTATATTTAACATCATATTAAATCCCAAATTTCATAATTTGCACAATAGCCCAAATCACCATAACTTCTTCATTTGGAGTCCGATTGACATGTCGTTTGAACTGACGTGACCCTAATTTAGGGCCCAAAAATATTTCAATAGTCTCCAGGTCTTGGGATTGTCTTTGGGCATTGACTTGGGGCTTTGACTTTGACTTTTGTTTTAATCCAAACTTTGCACGACCATAACTTCTTCGTTTCAACTCCGATTGATACGCCGTTTGAGACCAGGCGTCCCTTGGTTCGAGGCCTTCAATTTCCATGGTTGATTCGAGTCTGAATTAAGTCATCTGAATTTACAATATCGCCCTTGAAGATGCGTAAGTGACCTTTTCATGTTCAATTTGCGACCGGACTTCACCGCTTTCTTTTTAAATCTGTCAATACTTAAAAACAAACTTGCACAAGAGATTAGCAATATAAGATGTGAGCATGAAGTTATCAAAATTGAATTATTAACCCCATTTATTTTATAATTTGCATTTTCTTTAAAAAAATAAAAATGGCTCTAAAACTATTTTATTGATGGTGCAATGGAACTAACAAGGCCTAGATTTGGGTATAATTAATACAAAATAATGCACTCATCAAATAACTCCAAACCTAAACTTTGTTAGTCCTCGAGAAAAATTTAAAATCTAACTCACTTTCGTAGGAACCACGGTTGCATTTAGCATGTGCAACAAGCCGTTAAACCCCTAGGTTATCCTAGTGGACGAGTTTTGTCTCGTGAGGGTTTGTAGTGAATATACCCACAAAATTCAAAAGACACAAATGTAATATAACCAAGTTCGAATGCAAACTTCATAAATATAGTATAACTTCACTTTTCAATCTCAACTTATCGTGTGTGCATGCATAGCCAATATAACCGTCCTTTCAAAAGATTTGATCGTTACATTTCTTATTCATGTGTGAATAAAAAAAGTAAACTTAATGAGCAAAATTCACATATGCATAATGAAAGACGGACACTTTATAATGGATGTTTATAATCTCATGAATGGAAAATCAATTACTTTTTGAAAACATTGAATCACACCATATATCCCATTCATTCTCTCCACACTATAACTAACTTCACTTGAGATCAATTAGGACTTTTATTCGATTGTATTGTAGGATCGGTTTTGGCTAGAAAGAACATATTTTGGAGTTTCAAAAAATTTATGAGAATATAGAGATTATCGGGATTTTTTAAGCACTTTCCAACCGCTATTTTCTTTTTCTTTTTTTTTCATTTCATTCTTTCTATCACCCCTTTTCTTCTTTCTTTTCTCTTCACATATTATTCTAGCAAACATTCTTCTTTTGGCCTTTTACCATATTTTTACCCTGATATTCTCAGAAAAATGGGCATGGGTTTTTGGGCTTTCAATAAAAGGCTCATTTTCATTTTGACACAAATGGTGTTGCAACAGAATACTGTACAAAGGTCAATTTAAGATTTATTTTGTGGCTTTCAAAACGATGGCCTAATATCATTTCTCAAGTTACGTTTAGTCAATTTTGTGTCTCAAGTCAACTTACTAAGGCATTTAGTGTATACGATTCACATTTTGACTTTCATTTTTCAATCATCAAATAGAACAAAGATTTTGAGATCATCGACGAATTAGGCGCTAAAGGAAAGTTTGAGGTATTTTAACTCGGATTGATTTAAATCTCTAAAAAATAATGAATGGTACAAAATCTCACCAGGTTAAAATCTCCACATTTATTCATTAAGCATATTAACTTTTGCCTCAATGTCCATTTTCGATCATATTATATGGCTAAGTGTCAAAAATTTCATAAGTTGAGATATTTGTGAATTAATTCTATATTAAGAAATCGTTTCAAAACTTACTTATATTGAAATTTTTTTCACATCGAAGAAAAATGACCTCATTACCCCCAAACCTAATTTCTACATTGTCCTCAATATACAAGACAAAAATTGAAAAGGCGAAAAAGATATGAAAGATATTACCGTAATGAAGGACTTTCTCCAACACATGTTTCCTGGAAGAAAAAATAATTACAGAAAGAAAAAAAATTAAAAAACTATAATACAAAAACACGACCCAAGTTATGTTTACTCGTGGTATACTGGGTCTTGGAGGATAATGTCCTCCAATTCTCGATCTCGCAACTCCAGATACGGTTTCAGCCTTTGACCATTAACCTTGAAAATTTTACCATTTTTAGTATTCTCTATCTCAATTGCCCCATGTGGATAGACTGTCTTAACAACAAAGGGACCAGACCATCTAGACCTTAATTTATCGGGAACGACCTGTAACCTAGAATTGTATAAGAGAACTTTCTGTCCAGGCTCGAATGACTTCCGTAGGATGGACTTATCATGGAACATTTTTGTTTTCTCCTTATACAGTTTTGCATTTTCGTACGCATCATTCCGAATCTCCTCTAACTCATTGAGTTGGAGCTTTCGGACCTCTCCCGCAGTGGGTAAATCAAAATTGAAGGTTTTAATGGCCCAGCAGGCTTTATGCTCTAACTCTACCAAAAGATGAAAGGCTTTTTCGTAGACAAGCCTATATGGGGACATACCAAGTGGGGTTTTATAGGCAGTGCAATAAGCCCACAGTGCATCTAATAACCGTAAGGACCAGTCCTTTCGATTTGGATTCACTGTTTTCTCGATGATTAGCTTGATTTTACTATTGGACACTTCGACTTGTCCACTGGTTTAAGGATGATAAGAGAATCCTACTTTATGCGTGACTGAATACTTTTTCATGAGACTCTCAAATGACCGATTGCAGAAATGGCTTCCTTGATCGCTAATAATGGCTCGAGGTGTACCGAAGCGGGAAAAAATATTTTCTCGAATAAATTTGACCACCACATGACGGTCATTCATCCGTCTCGGAATATCTTCAACCCATTTAGACACATAATCGACTGCCAAAAGGATGTAAAGATTACCGTAGGATTTTGGGAATGGACCCATGAAATCAATGCCCTAATAGTCAAAAACCTCAATAATCAATATGGGACTTAAGGGCATCATATTCCTACGTGTGATCTTTCCTAACCTTTGGCATCGGTCACAAATTCTACTATAGTCATTTGAGTCATGAAAAATGGTGGGCCAATAGAATCAACACTGCAAAATTTTTACAGCGGTTTTCTTAGTACTGAAATGACCCCGACAAGCTTGGTCATGGAAAAAAGAGATTACACTTTGAATCTCATGATCGGGGACACACTCTGAATGATTTGATTGGGACAGTATTTGAAGAGGAATGGATCATCCCAAAAGAAATGCTTGGCTTCTGTAAGAAATTTGGAACGATCTTGCTTAGGCCAATGTGTGGGCATCTCACCCGTCGCAAGATAATTCACAATATCAGTAAACCACGAAAGTTGGTTGATAAGAAACAGTTGCTCATCCGGGAAAGACTCATTTAGTGGAAACAAATCATTAGATGATTCAACGGTTAACCTAAATAGGTGATCCACCACTACATTCTCACATCCTTTCTTATCTCGGATCTCCAGGTCAAATTCTTGCAATAATAGGATCCACCAAATGAGTCGGGCCTTAGCATCCTTTTCGATAAAAGGTGTCGTAATGCCGCGTGATCAGTGAAAATGATGACTTCGGATCCTATCAAGTAAGACCTAAACTTTTCTAGCGCGAATATGACAACCAAGAACTCTTTCTCAGTGGTGGAATAACTCAATTGAGCGTCATTAAGAGTTCTGCTGGCGTAGTATATAACAGGAGGAATTTTCTCGTCTCGCTGACCCAGAACCGCACCTAGTGAATAATCAGAAGCGTCACACATGATTTTGAAAGGTTGACCCCAGTTGGGGGGTCGCATAATAGGTGCTGAGTTCAATTCCTTTTTTAGCCTCTCTAAGGCTTGAAGGCAATCATCGGTGAACTCAAAGGGTGCATCTTTGGCAAGAAGATTGCACAAAGGTCGAGAGATTTTACTAAAATCCTTAATGAATCTTCGATAAAAACCGCCGTGTCCTAAGAATGATCGAATTTCATGCACAGTTTTCGGGGGTGGGAGATTAGAAATGAGATCAATTTTATCCTTATCAACCTCGACACCCTTTTCAGAGATGATATGACCTAATACTATGCCTTGTTTAACCATTAAGTGACACTTCTCCCAATTGAGTACAAGTTTCTATTCGTTACACCTCTTTAGAACGAGGGTAAGGTGGTGAAGGAACTCATCAAAATTAGACCCAATCATAGAGAAATCATTCATAAAAACTTCAGTAAACCTTTCGACTATGTCCAAAAAGATACTCATCATGCACCGCTGAAAGGTAGTGGGTGTGTTACATAACACGAAGGGCATACGTTGATAAGTAAAAGTACCAAATGGACAAGTGAATCTGGTTTTCTTTTGATCCTCGGGAGTGACTGGAATTTGATTATAACCGAAATAACCGTCGAGAAAATAATAATAGGGGTGATCGACTAATCTCTCAAGAATTTTGTCTATTAAAGGAAGGGGAAAATGATCCTTCCGTGAGACAACGTTAAACTTCCTATGGTCTATACAGACACGCCAACCGGTTTGAATCCTAGTGGGGACTAACTCATCATTATCATTTCTCACCACTGTAACACTGGTTTTTTTCAGAACAACTTGAATAAGGCTGACCCATTGGCTATCGGAGATGGGATAAATAATACCCGCATCTAACAACTTGAGCACCTCAGCTCAGACGACTTCTTTCAATATGCGTTGTGCTTCACGATAATTTTTAGCATTTTCTTCTAAGTGTATTCTATGCATGCACACTGACAAACTTATCCCTTTAATGTCGATTATGATCAACTGAGGGCTTCTTTATGTTCGCTAAGAACACGCAACAACTTACCTTCCTGTTATTTGTCTAGGTCAGACGCGGTGATAATAGGCAAGGTATCAGAAGGTCCTAAGAACCTATACTCGAGCGATTCTGGTAACGATTTCAATTCAAGCTCGGGGGCTTTTTCAATGGATGGGGGAATTGGTGATGCAGAGAGAGAGAGGGATTCATAAGGACACAAAATTCCAATTGAGTCCTTTATAGTTTTGGTTCAATTCCGGACAAAAATGTTTGTGTCATAGGATTGAGTTATTGATCATCCTTCAAGCCTATGACGTGTTTCTTGAAGACGTAGTGGCCAAGAGTATAAAGCTTCATCACATTGTCGAGTTTGTGTACCTCATTTCTACATCATCAATATGGTTCCATTGCTCCTAAGGTATGAATTCATCTTAATATATATATATATATATATATATATATATATATATATATATATATATAGGAGCTTCGAACAATTTATATTGGGTGTTCGTTTATTTAAAACTGTTGTTTAATTTCAAAAAGATTTTATTAAATCTTTAATATAAAGTATATAAAGTTTCTGGACTTTTAAAACTTTCCGAAAGTTCATTCGAAGTGTTGTTCTAACGAGTTTATTGTTCGAACCACAATGTCGTCCGAACGAGTTTGCCAACGAGTTCCAATATTGGCCACTGGAACTTCGTTCGAAATATCGTTCGAACGAGATAGATATTCGAACGAGATTTCTAACGAGTTCACACTGGAACTTCATTAGAAGGCTCGTTCGAACGAGACTTCGTTCGAACGAAAATCTCGTGCGAACGAGATTTGGCGGGAACGGGTATTTGACTGTTTTGAGCAGTTTTTTTCATGTTTCCCACTTCTTTACCCCCACTAACTTTTGACAGAACTTAATAGTGCGGGAACCAACCTTTTTGGTTTAACTTTTTCATATCCCACAAACTCTAAGAGAGTGTTTTGAGAGAGAAATTAAAAGTAGAAAAAGTTCATTGTTTTGAGTGTTCAATTCTTCAAGAAAAATCTTTTAAACACTTCTTTACACCCAAATCTTGTTTAATCCAAGTTCCATATATATATATACTTTGCTTGGAGTGTTTTGCACCAGTTTATCTGTACATCCGTTTGAAGAGAAGTTTGGGTTTGCTTCTAAATCCCATAAAGAAGAAGAGCTTGTTTTGCTGCGGCATTCTCATGTAATGAAAGGAACCATGTGTGGTTGACGGTGTACCTATGTCTCATTAGTGAAGGACAAGATTTCGATGGAGCTCCAGGGTCGTCTACTAGGCGGAGGTGTTTACAAGAAGAAGCATCGGGTTTTGAGAGGGATCGAGTCAAGTGTTGTAACTCTTTCTGTCTTGTAATTTGTAAATCCAAACTTAGTGGACTTAAGGCTAGGGTTGTCCGAGGTTTTTTCACGTTGTGGGTTTTTCCTCGTATATCGCGGCATAGTGATTTATTGTTTATTTTATCTTGTTATACTCACTTAGAACGCATGCTTAGGTAATTCAAGATAAAATTTGGTTTTGATCACTACATGTTTAATTTGGTGCAAAATTAAATATTGGGTAATGTTTAGTTAATTTAATTCAAGTCATTTAATTTAATTTGATAAAATGTGTTTGGCCTAATTGGGTAAAATTGAAAAATATGACTTAGGCATATTTCTAGGACTTGAGTAAATTTATAGTGTTTAAGTGAAATATAATTGTGTGTGTGTTCCATCATATTTCACTTTGTTTATTTTTAATTTTAAAAAGAAATTAAAATTTGTGTATTTTATTTTAATTGAACCATTATCTTCTTCGCTTTCGCATCTCATAAAAAGGAAATTATTACTTTTTGTGAAGTAAAAAGAATTTTGTTTAAAATTGGGGGCCTTCAGGACTTTTCAAAGTGGTATCAGAGCCAAACGGATAAATTATTTCGTTAAAGATCCTTTAAATATTTTTGGCTAAAATGGAATTTTCCCCATTCTCAAAATTTTCGATTTTCTATTTTCGATGGTTCTAATTACGCGTACTGGAAAGCGCGAATGAAATCGGCACTTAAATATATCGACGAGAGAGTTTGGATGTTTATTGTTAACGGGTGGTCCCCCTACTCATTTAGTATATAATGAACGTGTTCCCAAACCAGCCAATAGATGGAGTGAGAACGAATTTAAACTTTCTAATTTTAATTCCCGAGGTTTAAATGCCTTGTGTGAAACCGCTAAAGAAGTTTGGGATATTTTACAACTCACTCATGAAGGGACAAGTGTCGTTAAATCTTAAAAACTCCTAAACCTCACCACTCAATTTGAAACGATCAAAATGAATGAAAAGGAAATTTTTAATGAATTTTATGCTAGACTTTCAGATATTGTTAATTCATCTTTTAACTTGGGAGAGAAAATACCCGACAACCGAGTTGTAAAGAAAATTTTAAGGTCCCTACCCGATAGATTTATTCCAAAAGTGACCGTTTTAAATTATTCACCAACTTTAGCCTCTATGAAATTAGAAGAGCTCGTAGGTGATTTACAAACCTATGAACTAGACATGTTTCCCTCTATAATTGAAAAGGACATTGCTTTAAAAGCCCGAAAAGAGGGTAAACAAGTAGTAGAGAGCGAGAGTGATAGTGACTTGGAAGACATGGCCTTGTTTGCTCGAAAATTTCGAAAGTTTCTTAAAATTAACAAAGATAAATTTTAAAATGACTTTAAGAAATTTGAAACTTCTAAGTATGACAAAGCCGAGAGGACCCCTAAAACTTCTAAAAAAAATGTAAAGAGGGACGAGTTCGAAAAATGTTTTGGTTGTGATGGGTATGGCCATAGGGCTTTTGAGTGTCCCACTAAACTAAGGAGAGAGGGTAAGAAACCAATTGCGTTTAATGCAACCCATAGTGACAGTGATAATGAAGAGGGACCCGATTCACCCACTAAGCCCAACTTTGTGGCTTTTATGGCTAGGCATGTGAGTGATAGTGAGAACTCGTCTATTGATGAAACTTTAACACATGACACTTCCAAGGTCATAGTTTATGACTCCCTTATTTTTTATGGTAGTGAGAGTGAAGAAGAAAGAGAGAGTGAAAATGAAGAAGAGGTTAATGTGAGTGAACTTCAAAATGCTTTTCAAGAACTTTATGAAGAATCTATTAAATTAAAAAGAGCAAATTTGAAGTTAGAAGCATGTTTAAGAGAGCGTGTCAAGGTCGTTGACGATAGTACGTTAGTGGAAGACCTTAGGACACGAGAGATATCTCTTCTAAAGAATCTAGAATATATAGAAGGCAAGATATATAGCCTTAGGGGTTTAATGGAATCCTTGAAAAAGGAGCTTCTCGAGTTTGAAGAGAGAAATAGTTTGTTCGAGTCTAGAATTTTAGAATTAGAAGAACAATTAAAAGACTCTAGTAATGTCAAATTTGATTTGGAGTGTAGGTCCGAAAAACTTGATAAGATCCTAGGCACGGTCCAAATCAAGAATGACACTTGTGGTTTAGGCTTCGATACTTGTAATGAATCAACTCAAAAAGCCAAAACAAATGTTTTAATAGAATCTCCTAGGAAATCCTTTCGAGATTAATCCTTAGGTCCCAATTTTCGGCGTGTTTTTACTTGCGCTCATTGTGGTCGAAAAGGTCATCTAAGGAAATTTTGTTTTGATCTTAAACGAGTTCCAAGAAAATACAACCGTAAAGAAACCAAGGTAGTCAAGATTTCTACACCCCAAGATAGGATTTGGGTTAGGAGATCCGACTTAGTAGCTTTACAAGATAGGGTATTTGATTCTCATTTACTTTCACATCCTTCCTCCCTTGCAAAATCTAAAGGTTGAATGTGTTGCTTTGTGTGCATACTTTATCTTTTGTACTTCATGCTATATTATCATGCTAAATGTATGCTTGTTTCAATCATTTTCTAGCCTATGCTTCATGCTTAATCACATGCTAGAATAATGATTTTTGTCTATCTTTTGTATTATGTTTCTTTCATTTTTGTTTGCATTAAATGAAAGATACAAAAATATTTTAGTTTATCATTTGTGTTTTATTTTTTTTGTAATTTAGGCTTAATGAAAAATACAAATGATTTGTGTTTGTCTTTTGAGTAAATATTTTTATTTTTGGTTAAAAAAATTGAAAAACTCAAAATGATTTTTTTTATGTGTATTTTAGTTTGACACACTTTATGTGGCATATACTTGTGTTTGAATTCCATCTTTTATCCTGCCATGTGGCTAGAACTTTTGGTTTAGATTCTCAATCCTTATTATGTTCTTTACTATGCTTACATGGAGTAGTTGGATTTTGTGTTGTTTAAATGGATTTTATTTTTATATGCCTCTATTCACACATGCACGAGCTCTTTTGAAATTTAACTTCATATGTATATTTGAGCTTTTGAGGTGTTATCCTATCAATCTTGTCATCTACATATTTGTGACCTAGGAGGACTAGTGCATGTCAAAATCCATTGCACGTGAGTTTTGTGAGAAATAAAAATAATATATATATATATATATATATATATATATATATATATATATAATGTGCACGGGGAATGGCTCTGAAAGGATTTACTATCCTTTGCGAATAGTAAGCCACCGCTTGTTTGGACCTAAAAGAAATACGTGGTCCAAAGGCCTAAAAACATAATAATGGCATTAAAAGAAAATATTTGCCAAGGCCTATGTTTTAATTGATATATTCATTCAAAATATATATGCTTATTGAGGGAGATTGGATGGTATATCAACGGTTTGCACAATGTTCGTTTATCCTAGTTGTACTTTCAATGTCATGACTCTATTGGTTTGTAGAATCATCAAAAGTCTAGGCTTTTATGCATTGTGTATGTTTGTTCATTGAGTTCAATCTATATTGTCACATGAGGTTATATTCAAATGTGATGACGTTTACAATCAATTGAGAACTCCGTGATCATATTTTAAGTGATTGGGTCTCAATTTAATCGTTGCTAGTTCACACCCCAACACTTTCGTTCCCATATGACACATTTTTGCCATACGAGTGTGAAAAGCTTATCTTATTTTGTATCATTTGTGTGTTTATATATATATATATATATATATATATATGCATGTGCATCTTTGGTATATCTAGAGTATGTATATATATGATATTTTTGTTTAGTCTTTGCCTTGCTTTCTAGTCCATCTATGCCTTAATTCATAATTGGTTTCTATCTAGTTACATTCTTTGTTGATATCACAGACTCAATACTTTATGTATCATATTGCTTTCATTTTCTTGCATGTTAGTTGGTATCCGTTAATTGTTGGATTAGTTATGATTTTGTTGCCCACGTGCTTTAATGTTCTCATCACTTTTGTACATTTGCATCTTTAGCTTGTTATCCCATTCTATTTATCCCTTGTTTATTTTAGAGGGTGTATATGATTTTATTGGGGGAGAAAAGTTAATGTTTTAATTCTTTAGGCTTTGTCTATTCCTGAACAAAAAGGGGGAGAATGATAAGGGGAGAAATGGTATCTATTTATATTGTAATCGTATCTTAGTTTGGGGGAGATTTATTTTAGGAAATTTATTTTAGAAGGAGTCGCGACCTTCTTAAGTAGATCACAGTTGATAAAGGGGAGAATTAATTTAGGGGGAGTATTTATTTAACTGCATTTAATATTTTGATATTCCCTCTGCGTTTAATGTGTTTGCTTAAGTGTGCAGAAATTATATTCTAAGTGTAAATTTTCACCGGCAAAGATTTTAATCCTTGGGTTGTTTGAGTCAAGCATTGTAATTTTATTTTAGGTGGAACTTTTGTCAGTCTAGTAGAGCTTGACGTCCCTTTAGGATTTTTGTTTGTTTTTCTCCCGGAATAGACAAAGGGGGATATTTGTAAGGACACAAATTTCCAATTGAGTCCTTTGTAGTTTTGGCTCAATTCCAGACAAAAACGTTTGTGTCATAGGATAGAGTTATTGATCATCCTTCAAGCCTATGACGTGTTTGTTGAAGATGTAGCGGCCAAGAGTATAAAGCTTCATCACATTGTCGAGTTTGTGTGCCTCGTTTCTACATCATCAATATGGTTCCATTGCTCCTAGGGTATGAATGCATTTTAATATATATATATAGGAGCTTGGAATAATTTATATTGGGTGTTCATTTATTTAAAACTGTTGTTTAATTTCAGATAGATTTTATTAAATCTTTAATATAAAGTATATAAAGTTTCTGGGCTAAAAATATAATTTTTTAAACTTTCTGGAAGTTCGTTTGAAGTGTCGTTCGAACGAGTTTATCGTTCGAACCATAATGTCAATCGAACGAGTTTGCCAACGAGTTCCCATATTAGCCACTGGAACTTCGTTCGAAATGTTGTTCGAACGAGATGGTTGTTCAAAGGATATTTCCAACGAGATGTCTAGCGAGTTCACACAGGAACTTCGTTAGAAGGCTCGTTCGAACGAGACTTCGTTCGAACGAAAATATCGTTCGAACGAGATTTGGCGGGAACAGGTATTTGGCAGTTTTGAGCAGTTTTTTTTCATGTTTACTACTTCTTTACCCCACTAACTTTTGACAGAACTTAATAGTGCGGGAACCAACCTTTTTGGTTTAACTTTTTCATATCCTACAACCTCTAAGGGAGTGTTTTGAGAGAGAACATAAAAGTAGAAAAAGTTCATTGTTTTGAGTGTTCAATTCTTCAAGAAAAATCTTTTAAACACTTATTTACACCCAAAGTTTGTTTAATCCAAATTCCATATAAATATATATACTTTGCTTGGAGTGTTTGGCACCGGTTTATCTCTACATCCGTTTGAAGAGATGTTTGGGTTTGCTTCTAAATCCCATAAATAATAAGAGCTTGTTTTGCTGCGGAATTCTCATGTGGTGAAAGGCACCATGTGTGGTTGACGGTGTACCTATGTCTCATTCGTGAAGGCCAAGATTCCGTTGGAGCTCCGGGGTTGTCTACTAGGCGGAGGTGTTTACAAGAAGAAGCGTCGGGGCTTGAAAGGGATCGATTCGAGTGTTGTAACTCTTTCTGTCTTGTAATTTGTAAATCCATACTTAGTGGACTTAAGGCTAGGGTCGTCCGAGGTTTTTTCTTGTTGTGGGTTTTTCCTCGTATATCGTGGCGTAGTGATTTATTATTTATTTTATCTTGCTATACTCACCTAGAACACATGCTTAGGTAATTCAACATAAAATTTGGTTTTAATCACTACATGTTTATTTGGTGCTAAATTAAATATTGGGTAATGTTTAGTTAATTTAATTCAAGTCATTTAATTTAATTTGATAAAATGTGTTTGGCCTAATTAGGTAAAATTGAAAAATATAACTTAGGCAAATTTCTAGGAGTTGAGTTAATTTATAGTGTTTAAGTGAAATCTAATTGTGTGTGTGTTCCATCATATTTCACTTTATTTATTTTTAATTTTGAAAAGAAATTAAAATTTGTGTATTTTGTTTTAATTGAACCATCATCTTCACTTACGCATCTCATAAAAGGAAATTATTATTTTTTGTGAAGTAAAAATAATTTTGTTTAAAATTAGGGGCCTTCGGGACTTTTCATCTTAGATCTCCAAGATCCTATTTCCAAGACAGGGGTGGAGTCGAGGAGAGAGTTGAATTCAACAATGGATCTTTCGATGTCAAATTCTGACCCAAAACGGGTAAGGCATGCCGCTAAAGGGTCATCATTATAAGTCTGTTCAAATGTTTCCTGGACGATACTATCAATCATGTCAACTTCTAGAGTTTCATCATCAACAGGTTGTTGTTTAACTAAATTAAATACATTCGGATCAGTGGTCATGTTTCCAAATGATAAATTCAATTGTCCACTATGACACCTAATAACTGCATCAGAAGTGGCGAGGAATGGACGACCCAAAATGACAGGAATTTTGGCATTAAGATTATGCACATGCTGGGTATCCAAGACCACAAAATCAACTGGAAGGACAAACTCTCCCACCTTAATCAGGACATCCTCAACAACACCTCTTGGAATTTTAACAGATCGATCGGCTAAGGATAAAGTAATCTTAGTCGGCCTTAAATCTCCCAAACCTAATTTCTCATGCACAGGATACGGCAAAAGATTCACGTTGGCTCCTAAATCTAAAAGGGTTTTCTTAATAGTGTTTTCCTCGATCTTGATGGAGATCGTCGGAGTTTCAGGATCTTTATACTTGACAGGTGTCCTATATGAGATGATCGAGCTTGCTTGCTCAGCGAGAAAAGCTTTCTTTGGAACATTTGTGTTTCTCTTGAAGGTACAAAGGTCCTTCAAAAATTTAGCGTATGATGGAACTTGTTTTATGGCATCAAGCAACGGGATATTAATTTATACATGCTTAAATACTTCCAATATTTTGTCCACTTGCGTCTTTTTCTTTTGTGGCACTAAACGTTGTGGAAATGGATATTTTGGGACGCAGGTCTCAACAAATGGTTCGCAAGATGAGGGTGAGGAAGAAGTCGGATCCACGGGTGGGTCCTTATTTTCCTTACCTTTATTGGATTCACTCATGGTGGGTCATGAGATATTATTCTCAACTTCTTTACCTGACCTAAGCGTGATTATAGCCTTAGCGTGCTCTTGGTTAGTGGATGTGCTACTGTTGTCTTGGACAACGTACTGACCCCTAGGCATGTTACCCTTAGGATTAGGCTCAAGTTGGCTTAGGAACATTCCTTTATTTCTCTGGCTCAAAGCATTGGCTAGTTGACTCACTTGTACCTCTAATTTGGCAATCGATTGGGTGTTGGCATGCAAGTTTTGTTTTGTAGATTGGAGGACACTTTGCGTGGTATGTTGAAATTGCAGGGTACTTTGGGCAAGTAAATTCATCGTTGGGGTGAAGGGAATGACGGTGAGGGGGTGATCTTTTGGAGACCCGGGGGTGGGTTACTTAAAGATTGACCTCCATTACCCTAGTATTGACATTTAGACCATGAAAAGTTGGGATGATCCTTCCAACCTGGATTGTACGAGTTGGAAAATGGGTCATACTTGGGCTTGTTTTGATAGAGGGCGTTTGCTTGCTCGGTGAGAGATTTATGGGCCGGAAGGGTGGGGCAACGTTCGACGAGGTGGTCGAAACTATCGCAAAGCAAACACATAGGTGACCTTACATGTTGCACGGTGGCATGTGTGGCTCGGTTACCCTCTTTACTCGTTTCTAAGGATTCTAAACGCCGGGCCAAGGTGTCCACTTTTGCATCTAGTCCAAAACCTTGTTCTTCTGGGTGAGCATTACCCTCATTAATTGTGGTGGTCTTCGAATCCCGATGGGGGGCCCATCGCTGGGACTTTTGAGCAACGGATTCTAAAACGACCATGTGTCGGCCTCACTCTTTTATGTGAAATCTCCACTACACATAAGTTCAAGAATAGATCGAGTAGTGTAATTGAAACCCTCATACAAAATCTGGATTTGACGAGCTAATTCGATTCCGTGGTGAGGACATTTCAGGAGGAAGTCCCTTAATCTTTCCAAGTACATCCATAAAGTATCTCCCTCTTTTTGATTGAAAGTATTAATGGCGTGATGTATTGCCGCCATCTTTTGGTTAGGGAAAAACTTTTGCAAAAATTCAACACTCAACTGATTCCATGTAGTGATGGAATTTGGTTTAAGTGAGAGTAGCCAACTCTTAGCTTTGTCCTTCAAAGAAAATGGAAATAGTTTTAGATTAACAATCTCATCGGTGAGTTGTTGTAACCTAACCATTCCTCAAAATTCTTCAAACTCACACACATGGAGGTATGGGTCCTCCTTTTCTGTGCCTCGAAGGATGGGAAGTAAATGAATTATTCCCGACTTGAACTCGAAATTGTTTGCATTGTGCGGGGGGAGAAGTATGCATGATGGTTGGCTTTCCCTATTGGGATACAGGTAATCCTTTAGGGCACGAGTTGCTAGCTCATCTCCCATCTCGATGAAAATTGAGGTTCTACCTATAACAGTATCGGGAATACTAGAATCCACTCTGTCTAAATGACTGGTAGGATCTCAAACCCAACTTACCATACACCGTACTCACACGAGTTTTTTAATTTATTTCTTTATTATTTTTTTCTTAATTTTTTTTAAATATAGAAAGAAAATAATCCGACAAAGAACCACAGAATTCCTAAGCTAACACAAATCAATTTGAGTTTATCTGAATTAGGTGAGGGGAAGTTCAATTTTAAGATCCAGTTTCTCGAGATTATTCGACGACAATGGGTCTCCGAAATAATCTCCCTAATTAAAGAGATCCTAATTCTTGACGAGGGAAAATTTAAAAGACGACCAACTCCGGACTATTGCCTCAATTAAAAAAAATTTCCTCCAGGTAGGTGGTCGGTACGAAGACTCATTAAAAACCACCAATCCTAGTCAAGGTCAAAATGGCATCGATTTGAAAATTCTATGTTTGGATTAGCTTTTAATCCTAGCCTTGAAAAGAATATGTCTATGAGCAATGTTACACCCTATGGCCAATGTCTAATAAATTTTAAATTAAAATTATGGCTTGGGCTATGCAGATGCTCGGGTCGCTTAATGATTTGTGGGTCAAGGAAGGGTGATTAAATCCCCACCTTATCTTGAAATTGGGTTTTGCCCTTAAGTAAAATTATGCAACGTGCTTATTGAAATTTGCGAAAATAGTTTCGCGTAGGAGCACACAAGACTTACCTCCGGCGTGGAACACCGGGCCGAAGTTTTATTTGACGTCGATCGAAGGGAAACATCGCCTCCGTTTCAGTCGTCTCCGAGAGTACCTTGTGCGCGTGGTAAGATTTCACAAGTAACTTTAGCGCTTTTCCCACGGTTGCTTTCTTTTATTTTTTTTTTCTTTTCTTACTCTTCTTTTAATTTTTTCCCTGAAAAAGAACTCAAAAACCATACCAAGCGTAAAGTGGAACAAAAATTATTAAATACAAAAATAATTGCATATGCACTTACAATGTATTTTTTTTGTCTTAATGAGAAAAATAAAAAATAAAAGCACGCTATAAGATTGGGAAAAAAAAAATATATATATATATATATATATATATACACAGACTAGAAAAAAATTGCTATTAGAAAAAAAAAAATTCTCGATTTTTTTGAGTACTTTTTTGACAAAACTAGTGTTAAAACAACTAGTTAATCATAAAAGACTTTAAATCCGATATTTTTTTTTTAATAAATTACAGTGTTGAACTTTGAAGATTTCCAAAAAAAATAATATCTAATTTTTCAAATTTTAGGTAGTTTATGATAAAACTAGTGTAAAAAATAACTATTTAATCACAAAAAGACTTAAATCTGAGATTTTTATTTATTTATATATATTTTTTAGAATAATAATAAATAAATATAAGGCTGCTGGAAATTTGAATGCTTGGGATTTTTATTTTTTTCAAGAAATTTTATTTTTTTATTTTTTTTTCGGATTTTTTTAATATATAATTAATTTTTTTTATCAGAATGTAAGAAATCTCCGAGTTTCCCAAAAAAAAAAATGTTTTTGTCTTGGAGTTTTTCAAAATTCTAAGTTCTTTTGTTACAAACTAGTGTCAAAAACAACTAGTTGCTCATAAAATACTTAAAATATGTTTGTTCGTTTTTTTTAAAATAAAAAAATTTGCTGTTGGAATATTTAAAGTTTTGAATTTTTTTTTTATGTTTTTGAGTACTTTTACGACAAAACTAGTGTTAAAAACAACTAGTTATTCATAAAAGACTTTAAATGTTTTTTTTAATTCTGAAAATAAAAATATGCTGCAGGAATAATTTTTTTTCAATTTTTTTGCGATTTTTTTATCTTATAAAACTAGTCCGAAAACCAATATTCTGAAAATCGACCGAAATCCCCGGCAACTGCGCCAAAAACTTGTTGTCAAATTTTAAAAGTTAAAATTACCGCAAGTGCGGGAGCTATTGAAATACAGCTGGTGTAAGTACGGGTCGAACCCACAGAGATTTCGTCGATCTTTATAAAATATTGATTGTCCAACTAGACATATAAGTTTATAAAAGTGATTAAGTTTCTAAAATAAAAATAAAAACGGAATAAACGAACAAGTACAAGAGATAATATTAAATGTAAAAGAAACTAGGACGTCGGTTCCGTTTATCAATTTTAATTAAATTAACACATCAATTTAATTTCATAGTTCTGAATTTATAACACAAAATATACCGACTCTCGTCGCGTACATTTTGGAGAATAAAACATTACATGTGCTCGAAATATTTTAACATCTCTTGAATTAGACACCATAAGTCCCTATTCCCTCGAAAATATCACGTTTAAAATTTTTAACGTGTATTTAAGCATGAGGTAGCAAAACATCTAAGTGCAAGCATAACCCATCAAAATGATAACTTTAAATTTTTTAAAGCATGAATTTATAATTAATTCGTTGAGGTTTAAAAATATACTCTTGTGTAATTTTAAGCGAATACCGAATTTTTTATTTCAAATTAGAACACGTTGGAATATGTACGAAATTAAATTAGCATGTGTGGTTTAATTAGTCATGACAAACATCACATAAGTCCTAGTAATTAAACTACTCACACTACATATTTGACACACAAATATTGCAAGATGAAAATATAATTTTCATTAATAAATGTTAACTTACAAAATTTCGGGTCCAAGAATTGAATTACAATACACAATATGCTCATCCAAAGTATGCCTAAAAAATACTCACTACATAATTTTTTTTATCTAAGTGTGTCTCTTTTTTTTCACTCTCTCGTCCCTTTTTTTGCACACATGGGGTGATGTAGGTAATGGGTATTTGTAGGAGTTTGGTGTGGGCATGTAGTGGGTAGGTGGTTTTGTGGGTGGTAATCTTCTTTCGACAGAAGGAAAAAAAATAAAGGGGAAAAGGTTGGGATAATGGGTCTAGCAGGTGGGGTAATGGGTTTAGTGGGTATTTTTTTGTAAAAAAAAATTCGCCAAAAAATAAATGGGCAGGCAGGGGTCGAATCTCTAACCTCTCCTATGCGTGCCCAAGACAATAAATGTTGAACCAGCTATCATCTTTGTTTATAATATGCCTCCAGTTATATTTAACATCATATTAAATCCCAAATTTCATAATTTGCACAGTAGCCCAAATCACCATAACTTCTTCATTCGGAGTTCGATTAACATGTCGTTTGAACCGACGTGACCCTAATTTCGAGCCCAAAAATATTTCAATAGTGTCCAGGTCTCGGGATTGACTTTGGGCATTGACCCGAGACTTTGACTTTGACTTTCTTTTGAATCCAAACTTTGTACGACCATAACTTCTTCATTTCAACTCCGATTGATACGCTGTTTGAACCCATGCGTCCCTTGATTCAAGGCCTTCAATTCCCATGGTTGATTCGAGTCTGAATTAAGTCATCTAAATTTACAATATCGCCCCTGAAGATGAGTAAGTGACCTTTTAATGTTCAATTTGCGACCGAACTTCATCACTTTCTTTTTAAATCTGTCAATACTTAAAAACAAACTTGCACAAGAGATTAGCAATATAAGATGTGAGCATGAAGTTCTCAAAATTGAATTATTAACCCCATTTATTCTATAATTTGTATTTTCTTTAAAATAATAAAAATGGCTCTAAAAATATTTTATTGATGGTGCAATGGAACTAACAAGGCCTAGATTTGGGTATAATTAATACAAAATAATGCACTCATCAATAAATTTTACGATGACAAAGTTTGTCATGTTAATATTTGTCATGACACGTACGAAAGGGAACGTAAAAGAATCACGCACCTCTATTAACCAAATTTTTCCATGTTCAAAATTTACTATCAAACAATAGAGTTGCGGTATGCAAGGTACGTTAATTCTCCTCTAAGAAAATCGAAATAGTAAAAATTTAAGCCGAGCAATTCTTCCTCCAAATCCACATACTCATAAAATTCTACCTATTCAAACTACACAAATAATCCAAACAAAATTCTGTTAACAAACATGACCCAATCCCTTTTAAAATCCTTCCTCAAGCTCCCTACTCTAGCTTTTTCATCTTACCTAAATTACACCCCAAACGCAACTCTAAAACCAACAAAATGGTCACAATCACATATTCAACGTATCAACAAATATACCACTACTACTAGTGGTGTTAGCAGTGGTTGTGGTATAGACACAACAATAAATACAAATGGTAGTAGTGAGGTTAGTAGGAGAGAATTGTCAAATGGACACTTATAAGTCATCTCAGCCTGGTGGGCAGCATAGGAATAAGTGTGACACTGTTGTTCTTCTCAAACATATCCCAACTGGCATTATTGCCCAGGTATGTTAAGTTGTCAGGCCTATTTGAATTTTGTGTGTGTTTAGAAATTGAGGTGGTGCCAATGAAGAAGGGTGCCAATTCATGTTTTTGTGTCGGGTCACGGGCCGAGACGACATGACAAGGGCATTTTGGACACATATATGGCACGAGAAGGGTATTTATGACTAGTGTTACTCCCACGCGTTTCTTTTGAGTACCCTTTTGTTCAGTTCAGTCTAAAAATTGAAGTAAATTACACCAAACCCCTCATGTCAAAGAGATCTGTAAACTGATGAATCTTGACGCTTAACACATTTTTGTTGAAATTTTATGCATAAAAATTATGCCCATTTTCTAGATGTCAAAATTCAATAATTTAGGGGCTCTTTGTCGAGTTTTTTAGATTAGGGGGCTATTAGCAAGAGTACTATGTTGGTGTAATTTACCCAAAAAATTATTAATCATGTCAGATTTTGTGTCAATTTAAAAAACACGATTTCATGACGTGTCGTGTTCGTGTCTGTGTCTAAATGGTATTCGTGTTTGGCCAAAATACGACCCCAAAACATGAATTGTCACGCCTAATTGAATTTTGTGTGTGTGTGCATTTTTTTTTAAAGAAATTGACGTGGTACGAATTAATAGGGGTGACAATTCGTATTTTTGTGTCGGGTCAAGACACGATAAGGGTATTTTCGACACAAACACGACATGATGCGACTTCATATTTTTTTTATCTGACACGGACATAACCCGAATTGAAATGATATGACATGACACGACTAGCACGACTTCACAAATTTTACACTAAATTAAAATAAATAGACACAAAAACCCAAGTACAACACGATTAGCATGACAAGACACGATAACACGACTCATAATTTTGACACGAACATGACACGACACGACTTCATGTCAAAAAGACCCGCCACGAACACGACACAAACACGAAATATCGTGTCAATTTCGGGTCACTTTCGTGTCATTTCGTTTCGTTTTTTCGTGTCCTTTTTAAAATTGTCACCCCTATTAATTACTGATGGAGTGTAGGAAAGAGAAAACATGAAAAGTGTGGTCCCACGTGATCATCGATTGGTGTCACACGAGCTTGTAGTGAAAGTTTATATAATTTGTTTGTTAGTGTTAGTTTAGTAGTGTTGGTGGGACAAATACAAATGTGAGTGGTGGTAGTAGTAGTGATGTTAGTGGGAGAGAATTGTTGGGGTTATCAAATGAGAAGTTGTTGAGTAATTGCCAAATGGATACTTAATTATAAGTCATCTGGGCCTTGTTGCCAACATAGGAATAAGTGTGAGACTGTTGTTCCTCTCAAACATCTCCCCACTGGTATTATTTCCCAGGTATTCTGTGTTGTAACAACTAAATTTATGGGTGGTAATTTTATTGACACTTTGGCATGATACGTTGTGTTCATGTCAAAATTTTGACTCGTGTTACTAGTGTTATATGCGTGTTTACGAGTCAAATTTTGTTTAGTTAGGTGTAAAAGTTATTAATCGTGTGCCTAACTAAATTGTGTGGCCTTTTGTAGAAACTGATGTGGTACCAATTAAGCAAAATTGTCTTTTTCCAAAATTTATCTCCATTTCTAATTTCATTTTCCATAAAAAAAATCTGAAAGCTAGAAAATGTGATCATTTGGTATAAATAAATTATTGTTTTCAAAATATAGTTCATAGAAAATTTAGGGGTCAAGTGTAATTCACACAAAGTTCAGGCTCCAAATGTAATTTATAGGGAGTCAATGGTCCAAAATAGATTAATAAAAATTCAGGGTCTGAAATTTAATTCTAAAAAATTTCAAGGACAAAATATAATTTATTGAAAATTAGGAGATTAAAATATAATTTAACAAAAGGTTAAGGGTCTAGATACAAATTATAGAAAGTTTAGGGTCAAAATGTAATTTTGGGATTTTTGAAAATTGATGGAAAACTTGTTAAAGTGTTTTTTCAATTTCCTGGAAAATTTGGAAAATATGACCATTGATTAGTGTCATATGCGCTTGTACAAAAAGTTCATGTATTTAGTGTTGGTCTTAGAAATACAAGTACAAATGTGAGTTGCACTATTCCTCTCAAGCATCTCCCCACTAGTATTATTGCCCAGGTTAGTTAGCTCTATTTTATGCAAAATGGTAAGTTGTAACAACTAAATACTATATTTAGGGGTGAAAATTTTATAGAACACTTGATTACACGTCAGAAAATGCATGGAATTGACCTGAATATGTTGTGTTAGTGTCAGGTTATTTTTACAAGAAGTTATGTCGTATTCATGTCAAAATTTTGAGTCTTCTTAGTTGTGTTATTTATGTTTTACTCCTATTTTTTATTAATATTTTATTTAATGAAGTGTAAAAATTATTATGAGTGTTAGTCATATTTTTTGAATGGGCAGTTTTCAGTGTCAAGTAATAAAACATGAGGTTATGTCGGGATTGTGTTTAAATGGTTCTAGTGGTGCCACGTCAAGCCAAAATACGGCCCCAAAACACAATTCATCGTAAATTGTACTATGATGGAGTGAAGGAAAGAGAAAACATTAAAAGTGTGATCTCACATGATCATTCGTTGGTGTCACATTTGTACAAAAAGTTTATATAATATGTTTTTAAGTCTTAACATTGCTTGTATTCTCTGTGTATATGTGTACGTGAGTGTAAGACACAGCGAGTTGGGGTCTCAAACTTACCTTATTTAAATACCTCAAAAATATAACTTTACTCGATGACGGGCGATCAAGTATTGCTGTTGGGACTAAGTGGCTAGCCATTAAATGACTTGTGAGGCAATATTTCACCTCTTTTTACAATTTTCAGTTTTTATTAGAATTGTAGGATTTTTAATTTTAATTTGAATTACTTTAGGGTCGAAGATATGGTTACAAACCGTTTATAATGGTAGTTGTTTAACAACAAAATTATGGTTATTGAATGATAGAGAGAGATTGCGACGGTTAGTGGTGGTTTTTATGCGGGCAAGAGGGAGCCAGGGTTGGCAATGGCAATGGCAGTGAGAGGAGCATGAACATGACACACATACATGCATATATAGAGAAACAAAACTACCTTATTTAACATACTTGAAATACATACCTTTACTTTTTGGGGTTAATAAGTAAATCATTTAATGAAATTTTGTACAGATGGTCTCCATACCATGGTGAAGAGAGGTCATTATCTCCCCCATGTTTCATAAAAAAAAATTCAACTATTTAAACCATCCCGCGGCACTTCAGTTGAATGTGTAGCCCAGCACAACTTCAATGTGTAGTCCCCCATTAGAGAATTAAGAAAAAGAAAAAAAAGGAGAAAATCTATCTGGCGTCACTTTTGCTATGAGGACTTAAATTTATGAAATCCAAAAGACATGTCGCATACTGGGTTGGAAACGGTCTTAGTGGGTTAAATGCAAATTGGATATAAACATGCATCTTTGGCCGCCGAAACTTTTGATCATCCTCTCATTCACGAAATATTAAATTTATTTGATAAAATAGGTGTTGATGACCTCTATTAGAAGGATTTCATATCTATATATTTTTATCTGTTAACCCCAAAAATGAAGATATGTTCTTAGGGATATTGTAGAATCTAACTATATATATACATACATTTATGTATAGAGTATTCATGTATTTAATAAGTAGATTCGTTATTTGGCCAAGCTCAAGTGGTTTTAGGAACCTCTAGTGATTGGTATTCCTTGCAAAAACCATTTCAATGTATTTTCTTGATGTATTATGATGACCCCTAAGATTTCTGGGATTTATGTTTAACATGGATGATTCGATGATGAGGAATTATTCTATGTATGTAAAGGACTGAATTTAATATGGAATTGTAACCCAGAAATCTAGGTATCGAATTCTTGAAATTGAGGATAGAAACTTTAAGGTTCTTGATAGGTAATTGGGGTTATTTTGATGATTATATGTAGATGATATAAATGTTGGTTTAGGACCTGTAAATCTAATGTAAACCCCATGTTAGATGCCCTGTACTATAGATTAAACGTTATTAGAATGGTGGATGAAATATGAGTTGAATACTTATTCAATGTTCATAAATTCTGAGAAATTTGACATGGTATTAGGATTGATTTAGGTAATTAATAATCCTAAGTGGACTAATTGAGTTGTAGGGACTCAAATACATGATTATTAATTGGAACAAACCTTTAGAAGTGAATTTGGGAAGGAAACTAAAAATCCCGTATTAGAAATAACAAGCAGATCTGGGTTTCTACTTTAGACCGAATTAATTCGGCCTTATAGCGAATGGATTAAGGTTGGCAGTGAATCTATTTGGCCAAGAACCAAATCGATTTGACCCTGGGGGGCTGAGTGAGATGGGCCTAGGATTTGGTTAATGATATTTTTAGAGGTCCATGCGAGTTGGTGGGACTGAGTATGGGCCAACATGGAATTTATTAAAAATGCAAACGCACCCACATTTAATTAGCAAATTACATTTCACTAGATGGTTAAGTAATTATTCAAGGGAATTGAATTAATAATTCACTAGATGGTAAATTATTAATAAATGAAAAATTGTGATATTTATGTGGGACTTTTCTATGGTAATTATCGAGTAGTTACCAATACATATTATATAAGATAATAATATGTACTTATATGTATTTGTTTGGACATACCAATGTTCGTGGACGGTCCTATCGACTTGGGAGTTCGTGTTTCGGACTGCGTAGCACACGTCGGCATAGGCGGGCTTGGCGATTGTGTAGGTCATATAGGTACTATGTAGAGGAGCCATCTACGATAGGTAGGTATTGATGCTGACAGCTTTTATCACCGCTGGGTATGGGTCGTGAACTGATATCCTGCACAGGGACTGCCCCCAACTTATGTGTGTCTTGTGATGTCTGTTTTGGATAAGAGATTCCTCCGAACTTGCCGATAGAGTACGAACTATACACCAACGGTAGATGACTTTGTGTGTCGAATAGATTATACGACATATATATATATATATATATATATATATATATATATATATATATATATATATATATATATATATATATATATATATATATATAATCACTCGGGCTTTAATTGGAAAAATTGAATTGTCTAAGAATGTGGACATAAACTTAAAACCCTTATTATGTGATGCATAATAGATGTTTATGCCTATATGTGTGACTTATAAGACTAGGATATTATAGATATTGGCAATTAAATATCGTCGCTTCACTTAAGCATTTAATTATCGTCAAATCCATTATAATTAAATTGGCACGTCATCATATGTATTGTTTGGGACTTATTGGGATGCGGGTAACATCGCACTTAGATGAGGGGTGAGGTGTTAAATGTATGCGAGTGATAAGGGGGATATTTATTTTGTATCAACTATATTATTTCATCTTAAATTAATTAAGTTAATTCTTGCACACTTAGGTCTCTAACCCAAATTTAAATATTCTCTCCCCCCAGGTGCTCCTAGACAGGGATAGTTGGATTGTCGTTGTAGGATTCTTATAGTCTCTCTTGCTCACCACTTTTTAGGTTTATTGATTCTAGCATAGATTCTGTTCTGCCATAGTTATTTTCTACTTGAAACAACTGTAAGGACATAAGCCCGAGATTTCTTTACATTGTGTTAGGTTGCGATATTGATACCCTTGTTGGATTGATTATTTAGTTGGTGATATTTTGGATTTATTTAGTATTTTTGAAAATATTCATGAAACTCAATCACGGGCCTTTAATATAATTATTTATATTTACGTTTGTGCTAAGAATAGTATTAATTGGCAGACAAGCCCCATCTTTGGCGTATCGTGCCTGGCCAGCCTTTACGTTAGAAAATGAGGGTTGTTACAAAGGCTGACTGTAGTCAGCACGAGGAAGGATCGAAGATTTATGATTGATCAAGGGCTAACATTAGTCTTCCGAGTGGTAAAATGGGGTTTCAGGGTTGGTGAAGGGATGATCGTATTCTGCCTAAGATGAGCCTGGGGATTTAGGCTTAGGCAAGGGTTTACTGTAGTTTGTCTGATCGTGGCCCGCTGTTTCACTATTTGTTAAGGTTTGGCCATAATCATTCATATACTGTTATTACTACCAATATATAAGTACCGTCGCCATAAACACATCATACTACTATCGCGACAAAAAATTTCTTGTGTTGGTCGAAACAAAGATTTTTTGTCATGTTACTTTTATTTGTATCATGTTCGTATTCGATAAAATAATTTTAATTTTGCGTCATGTCATATTGTGTTACATTTTAATCAGGTTGTTCGTATTTATCGTCATTAGATATATAAAAATGCAAACAATTATGTTGTGTTCGTATTTATTGTTATTAAATATATAATAAATCAAATATTTACATAAACTAAACAAAAAACATTATAATTTCTTTAATTAATGTTGCGGCACCTGAATAGCGCCATCCACAATGACAATAATGTTATACGTACTAATAATTTTTTCCAAATTTGTATGCCAAATACCTTAAATCATTGTACTTTAGACAAAAAAAAACTTTGTACATATGGGAAATAGTAACATGTGTGGAGGATATCACGTATTCGTGTTCAACACAAATAAGAACACGACACGTATATGATACCTCTTCTACATATTTTATAATATACTAACAAAGATATTTCTGGGTACATATGAATTTCTCAAAAAAAATGTGGTCAATGAGTTCTAAAAAGGAACAGAAGATTGTAATAAAACTTTTATCACACACAAACTAGTACAATAGCAGTGCTATATTTATAGATAGTATGGGCAGTTGAAGTTAGTTCCGAAAAAGAAGTAAAAATACAAGAGTGATTAAGAGGCTCGTGGGTTGGTGACAGATATAGATGATTATGTGTTTAGAAGTTTGAATATTTGCCACACTCTTTTCCATTTAACTGGTTTCTTGAATTTTTTATGAAATCTTATTTTGTAAATATTTTTCTAATCCCATATAAATTTTTAAGATAATTTTGGTTTTGAGCCAATTTTATTTTTAGTATTAATTCTCATTTTTGATTTTTTTTGTCACTTGACCTCCACTTTCATGAATAACATTAATTGAACCCTTTTGATAGTTAGTTAATTTAACTCCTTTAAAATATTCCTAAAACAACCAAGAATTACTTTTCCTCCGTTTGAGTTTTGATAGAATTTAAAGCATTCACATTTAAAATATGTTTGTAATTTGGTATCTGAATCTAACCACCAATCTCCATTAAGACGAGTATAATTAAAAACAAAGGAATCAGAATTACACCTAGAACTTCCTTCACGTGAGAATTCTCAATCAACAATCATATTTATTTGTGCTTGATCCCTCAAATATCATCGCGACAGTGTTTAGATTTGTAAACTTTTATCTTCCTCTTTTTTCCATACAATATCATCAATGGGATGTACAATTTGAAATATATTTAATAGAGAATTAATGTAAAGGTCATGTTCCTTCTTATATTTGAATTTTTAGGATAATGCCTTTCAAGTTTATAAATCTAGTCCCTATGGTACAATAGCATTTATAAATCTAGTCCTTGTGGTACAAGATCATTTATTTTTTTGGTCCGCGTCAGCGGCACTATTTTTCACTATTTTTCATGATTTTTTTTGTACAGGGACTACATTTATAAAATTATATGGAGTATCCTATTTTTATACATTTTGAGCACTATAAGAACTTTTTTCCAAAACTCTCTATATTTAACAATATCAAATTATTTTATGTTTGATATGAAATCAATTATTACAGTATATATGTATATATTCATTATGTATTTAAGAACCAAAACAAGTTAGGTAATAAGAACTCGAACAATGTAAAATTATCGACTAAAAAAATTATAACTGAATAATAAAATAGTTATTTTTACCATATATGTCATTTTAAAATAAGGGCAATCATTTTATATATGTTGCAGCGGCCAATGTTCCAATCGGTACCTGAAGGAAGTGGAAGCAGATTGACTAAAGGTGGCTAGAAGTTTTATTAATGTGTGAATATCCTTTGGGTATTGGGAGAGTAATGAGAATATTGACATTTTAGCTAAAATAACACTTAATCAACCCAAGTTACATTCTATTTTTTGTTTAACACCAGTTTTTACTATACATGTTTTATTTTTGGATATGATTGGTTATGTTTATGAACTAGAGCGATTTTTTTTTTTAAAAATACTCCTAGTGAGTGAAGGAGAAGATATGTTAAAAAAATGGATGAATGAGCACATCATCAAAGCATACACAGAGAAATTCAAAAAGACGAAAAAAAAGAGAGCATAAACCCATGAATGAATAAGATACAAACATATTGAAAATGGGTCTTGAGGATATGCACTATCCAAATACTCTGGTCACCCACTTTACCCAATGAAGGCTCTGACCATAGCCCACTCATGTTAGATAGTATGCCCAACCACATAAAATTTGCACAATGCTTTATTTATTGCAAGGAATGGGATGCTTACCAATCTTTCCAAGCGATGCTACATAACTAGTGGAGGAAACCAGTGTTGTACCACATACAAGGTGCTTCCTTTGCAAAACTCATCTATTCAAACAAGTGACCCTCAAATGGAAAAAACAAGTTTTGGGTAATATAACAACTGAAATCTTAAACTTTAACAAGACCTACTACAAGTTCACAAACATATTGAACACTATCCTGACCAGTCATCCCTCGCTTGAGAATGAACAATCCAAGAGGAACTAACATTAGTCAGTTCTAGAGGAAGATGATAACACAAAATTCTTCCATGCCTGTGTTCATCATCGACAATGTATCAATGCTATACATGGCTGGAACAAAATCCAAAATGCTATTAACACACAATTTCAGCAGTATTATGAGACTCTTTTTACAACTACTAATCCATAACTGAAACACGCTAACTATCCTTTTGTTCACATTACATCGTTGGATGAAGCCAAACTCTTAGCACCGATTACAGAAATAGAGATATGCTCCACCCTAAAGCGTATGGGTAAAAATAAGTGCCCAGCCCCGATGGATTGACAGTTGAATTTTACCAAAACCATTGGAAAGAGGTTGTCCATACAATTTGTACTCTCATACAAGAATTTTTTAAATTAGGAAAATTACCAACCATTATAAACCACACTTTACTTATTCTAATCCCCAAAAGGCCAAATCCTACCCAAGTATCTCATTTTAGACCAATTAGTCTTTGCAACGTCATCATAAGATTATCTCCTCCATCTTTATTACACGAATGCGACCCCTCCTTCAATATCTGGTATCCTTGTACCAGGATGCATTTGTATCAAACTGTCATATGAAGAACAATATTTTAATCACACATGTAATGTTGCACACCATGCATAAGTTGAAATCTAAAAAAGGACTGTGCAGTCAAAATTGATTTATCTAAAGTATATGACCAAATTGAATGGTCGTTCCTTCGATGGATTCTGCAACGACATGGGTTCCCCGAGCAATGGATAACAAAAATTGTCTTATGTGTCTCCTTCAATTCTTACTAGACACTGATAAATGGAAATCTTGAAGAAAACTTTAGGATAGAGTGATTGAATATAGATTGATATTGAAGACAACAGTATCTGAGAATCAATTTGGGTTTATGCTTGAGAGGTCAACAATGGAAGCAATCTATTTATTGAGGACATTAATAGAGAGGTATAGGTAGAAAAAGAAGGATCTTCATATATTTTTATAGATTTGGAGAAGGCGTATGATAGGATACATAGAGATATAGTATGGTGGATTCTATAAAAAAGATGAGTGACTCGTAAATCTATTGATGTGATCAAGGATATGCATGATGGTGCGATGACTACAGTAAGAACATCAGTCAGAGAAAGTAATGAATTTTTAATTACGGTAGGTCTACACTAAGGTTCAACATTAAGTCATTATCTCTTTGCTCTTGTTATGGATGAGTTGACTAGACGAATAGGCGCCATGTTGTATGCTATTTGCAGATGATATTATTTTAGTGGATGAGACTAGAACGGGGATTAATGCTAGGTTGGAATTGTGGAGATAAACTTTAGAAATAAGAGGATTTAAAATAAGCAGAGCTACCTTGAATTGTGAAGTGCAATTTTAGTAGTAATAGGAGGACAAATGGAGATGTGGTGAAATTGGAGGGTCAAGAGATACCTTGAAATGATCATTTTCGTTATTTAGAACGATTATCCAAAAAGATGGAGATATTAGTGATTATGTTACTCATAGGATTCGAGCACGCTAGGCGAAGTGGAGAAATGTTATCGGCATTTTTTGTGATAGGCGTATACCTTGAAAGTTAAAAGAAAATTTTTATAAGAGGGCCATTAGACCTGCCATGTTATATTGGACTGAGTGTTGGGCCATCAAGAAACAAAATGTGTAGAAAATGAATGTGGCGAAGATGCGAATGTTAAGATGGATTTGTGGTAAAACTCGAAAGGATTAAATTAAAAATGAAAAAAATTCGTGAAACGGTAAAAGTAGCTCCTATAGAAGATAAATTGAGAGAAAATCGACTTAGATGGTTTGGACATGTCAAGCGTAGACCAATAGATGCTCCTATAAGGAAGAGTGATTTAGTCAGTATTGATGATAATAGAAGGGGTAGAAGTAGGTCTAAATTGACTTGGTGGGATTTTATAAAAAAATGACATGATGTCCTATGGTTTAACCGAAGATATTGCACTGGACATAATGGAATGAAAAAAATATGATTCATGTAGCCGACCCCAAATAATTGGGAAAAGGCTTTGTTGAGTTGAGTTGAGATATATTCTTTAGGTATGTTTTTATACAAATATTAAGACATCCCTAATCTTAATGTATATGTTTAATGAGAAATGACCCTACTTTAGAGAGATATTGTGATTGTGGGTATGTATTTTATCACATAGATGAGAGAAGGAGCACGAGATAATTATTGCTTGTTGGTTTGGTTGTTGGATAATATGTTGGATTTCTTAGATTGATAATATACATACACTTTTAAACTCCCTCATCATAAATCCTAACAAAATGTGTCTTAGCACTCGTGACGGGTTATTATTTTGATTTCACATCAGCGAGATCTAATATGCACGGGATTAAGATAAGGGCAGTGACGAATCAAAACCTTAATCAAGTTAATATACTCCCATACCTCATATGTCAGAATCAATAGTTATTGATTAATCAGAGCCCTTATTTGTAGGACTCATATTCACGATTTCGTATATGTTTCTTAGAAAAAATGAGACACGATGATAATCACTAGACACATGAGTACATGAGGTTGTAATTGGACCGCACATATACCTCTCTTACTAGTTCACGCCATATAGAGTTTACTCCTATTTATAGGTATGAAATAAAAAGATCGAACAATTTAACTACCTTGTAAATCATAAAGCTGATCTACAGCAAGAGTACCTATTCGACCGTATTCTATTTTCCCTATCAGAAAGTTGGGATGACACTATAGAGTATATATTCCACACACAAAATCCTGATGTAGCTCTGACCTTGCTTACATTTCTAGACAAGGCTGAGAAAAACATTCACTTGTTACGGATACAACTGTGTACAAAGAGCATTTACATATATTGTGATGTTTCGTGCCATGTGCACGTAAAATTGAATCTTGCCAACAAGTTGAGAAAGATAGGATTCCGAGTTCGTGTCACGGATATCTATACATCAATCATAAATACGCTTCCTCCTAGTTGGGCACGTGAAAAGTCCATAAGTTTGTAAAAACCAATACCGAATGGATGGAGATCAGGCACATCGAACATAGTATAATACTATGAAAAGGTATATATATATATATATATATATATATATATATATATATATATATATATATATATATATATATAGTCATAAACTTGATTTGTTATTTATAATTTCATATTGTTATAATTATTTAATCCCTAATGGTTTTTCATTTTTTTAGATAATGTTGGGAGGCAACGGCCAAAATTTACCAAGTGATGAGGTAACACCCCCACGAGGATCCTCATCTTGTGTACAACAACCAAAATTCTCATCACCAATCGCTGAGGAATTCACAACTCCACCTCTGGTTCATTCCACCACTCCGAGTATGACTCTAAGTACGAGTAGGTAACAAATCATTTTTGTTCCAACGCCCCCAATTAGCGCTCTCGGCACCTCCCGCTCAAATGAAAATAAGCCAATTGGGCCCTCACTTCTCGGGAATAACCCCACGGGTGATAAAAATGACAAGCTAAACTTTAAAGCCCAGTGTTTTTCGATGGGAAAAATGAACGTGGGAGTCGAGGGAGCAAACAATTGGAACCTTATCGATCAGTCCATCAAAGATGACATCTACGATCAAATCTTTAAGCGTTTTACATATTAAAGCAAAAGATTTTTTCTCAGGTTACTGAATTATTTAGGACATATCAGAGAAACCTTCGGCAAAGACGTTCCCCGAAGGATACATCCAGCTCCGATATTTTGGCTTTAAAACACAGGTTGCCTCACTATGTTGAAATGTCAGTAGAGCCAAGATCTTTCGATTGTGGGGGCTAATTTCATGGTAATTTTCGGGGGTTCGGGAGAGGGAGGCCCCGAGACGATTGTTTTTAGGTTATTTTTGAGTATTTACCAAATAATTATTAAAATATTTACTTAATCTAATGAAAAGAGAAAAAAATTAATTGATTAAAAATTTTAAATCCTAAAAATAAAAGCACAAATAAAAATTTCATTAATATTCCCCAAAAAAACAAACATTAAAATTCAACCGTAAAATTCCAGCCATTTTATCCATAAATTTTCAGTAATTTTTCCCCTAAAATTCAATCACAATATTTACCCCAATATAAACCCTAAATTAAAGGCAAGAGAAATAAAGTGGAAAAAAAGAAGACATACTCGTAAAAAAAGAGGAGGATCTCTAATGGAGAAGAATTAAATTTTGATTGACACAAAAATTGAATCCCTAGAAAATGAATGAAGCCATAAAATTAATAGAGTTAATGAGATAGAATAATGTTTATATAAATTAAATTAAATAACTCAAAATCTCATCAACTCGAATAAATATTGTATGGTATTGAGAAGAAAAATGGAAGAAGAAGATTTTGAAAGGAATCTCCGGTTTGAATCAGGATGGAGGCGTGTGTTTTGACAAGACACAAAATACGTCTTAAGGTTTGGGTATTCACCTTTTTTATCCTAGGTTTTAAAATAATCAGTTTTTCCCCTAAAAATTCTATTACTTACAAAAAAAGAATGAAAAACCGTGGACCCCCACATGCCCCCACCTACCTCCTCCCATGGGTGGAGCAGTGGAATTATTTTTTGGAGAATGAGTCAAAGGACTAGAAGCTTTTTCAGAGGGAGAAGAATAAACAAAACAAGGCAAAAAAACTAATGTCCACTGGCTTTAAATCTTATGAAGATTTGAGGAATGAATGGTCGAGTAGGACAAAGGATGGTCTAGATGCCGATAAACAACCAAATTGGGCGAACTTATAACTTCATGCTCGATGGGGGAAAAGATAATAAATTTCATCCGCACTTGGCTAAGACTCTGGAATCAACAGAGGCCATTAGCAATCAGTTAAGTTTGAGCCCTTCTGGTGATTTTGATAATTATGCCCTGACACAAGCTGTTTGAAAGGACAAAGGGGCAGGAAAAGAGGTATTGGATCACATATGCTAAACATAAAATTAAAGTACACCACACCTTTCCCGGGTTAACTTTCTTCGATTAGGAGTCCTATATCATCCCAAGAGGAGAGGTGATCGAGGACCGATGGGGATGTCCAGGAGATAAAAAATAAACTGGGACTCTTAACGAATCAAATTGAAAAACTTGTGACTCTTTTTATTGAAGGTTATCGTTCCCCAATGCGTCCTCAAGGTTTCCCTTACCTCTCCATAAGGTTTCTCCTTTCCTCCTTTTGAAAGTTTCCCGTCCTAAATCCCACCTCCTTCAACATTCCCTTCCCCAATGTGTCCTCCTTCAACATTCCCCTCCCCAATGTTCGCCACAACAAAACAGATGATTAGAGGGGAAAAAATTCGTCACCAAAAACATTGGGTGATGAAAAAAATTTCATCAATCATCCGTCACGAAAGCCCCGTCGCTATAGGTTTTGGTGACGAAAAATAGATTTCGTCACCAAATAGTACACCTTTTGGTGATAAAATATTCTCTGTCAGGTAATAGTAAATTTTTAGTGACAAAATTATTTGTAGCTAAAGATCTTTTTTTTTGTCACAAAAATGTCCATTTTGTCACAAATATGCAAAAGGATAACCATTTGGTGACAATATTAATTATAGAATCGACATTTTATAAGTAATCAACTACCATCATATACATAATCAAAATTAAGGTTCATACGGTTATTTAATTGATACGAAAGCATTCGTACAAATATCTCAAAACCATTGATCAATTACAAAGTAGCCTACATCATTTGTTACAACACTTCAACAAGCCCCCAAAAAATAATTCCTAAGGCATTAGTTTCTAGCTTTATATTTCCCAAGGCGTTAGTTTCTAATCAATTACAGAGTATCCTCCAAAAAATAATTCTCAACAAGTTTGTTAAGTTCTCCTTTCATCTTCATCATCATGCCAAAAATAATTTCCAAAAAGGCGTCCTCACAGCGTCCTAATCTGCAATTCAAAAAGTAGCGAGACATTAGTTTCTAACTTTATAAGTCTATTAACATTTGATAAATAGAATAACACCAATTAAGAAATAACACACATTGATCTAAACACCAAAAGAATTAACAAATTTTATTTTATTTTTAATATTTTAGAAAAATTCAACAGCATTTCCTTTTTCTATAGACTAAAACCACCCTGTTAAATTGAAAAATAAAAAATAATCAAGAAATCCAACGACAATCCACCAAAATACCCCTTCCACCGATTCAAAAGATAAGGTAATAGCATCGCCAATATTTTAAAAAAATTCGACAGAATTTCTTTATTTATCGACTAAAACCACCCCGTTAAATTAAAAAATAAAAAGGTCAAGATACCCAATCACAATACACCAAAATACACCTTCCACCTATTCAGTGTATAAAGTAATAGCATCACCAATAGAGATATTAAATAACTCAGGATGTGAATCCAACAATGTAATTTCAATAAATTCAACATTGAAATTATTAAAACTTACCATATAGTAAATGTGAGAGGAAGGGAACCTGATGCTTTTAAAGCATCACATAATTTGTCGAATCCAAAAGCGCTCCGAACGCTCATTACGAGCCTATAGTTGTTACTTTAACTCACGATTCGCTCTCTGAGCTTCCTTAAGGGCCTCCTCCAACTCTGCATCTCATCGTGATGCCTTTGATTTGGTAGCTTTCGGTCCATGCCCAAGACCTATAATATATCCCGATTTAGTACCACGTACTCGATCCGCTATCTCATCGGGAGTCAAAGGTTCACTACCCTCTGGAGTAGGCTCAGCTTGCAACTATTTCATCTCAACCTGTAAAGCAAATTGGTATATATATCATTTCATAAAATCAAAATTATGGTATTTGTCTAATATATGTTATATTCTTACATATAGTTCCTCTACCTCCGGAGAAGACCATTTTTCATAAGTGCAGTGGGTTTTCTTGTAGAACTCAATTCGATCTAGCTCCACATTCGCCACATAATTCTTCATAATCATGAAAGAAAATCATTATCATGAATATTTGTGAAAGATTAGTTCCACTCTAGAAAAAACAAATATATAAAAATATATACCAAGTGATAACGAGATGCTACAAATGCCCTCGACCCTTGATTGTGTTTGATAGTTTGCATCGCTTGATTATTCTTATTGGCGTCACATTGATGCTTCAATAATAGTTAATGGATAATGAGTATGTTATGTGTCAATTAAAAGAACGAAACTGTAATATTTTATAAATTTATTATACCTGATGCTCAGAACTAGAGAACAAATCACAAAGAGCATTCCAATTTTCTTGACCCATGTTTTTTGGCTTATCACATCGTGACTCTTCAATTGATTTGTGTTTTTTGAACCTTAGTCGATGTCTGTATCTTGCATCCCTTCTTCGACTCATTAGAAATTTTTCGATGCTGTTTTTAACGTACTCGTCCCCTATTTTGATGTCAAATTTGGACTAAAAATTCATAATTTATAAAAATTAGTATATAGAATAAATCAATTACTCAAGCACGTTTAATGACATAGTAGTTTTTACTTACATCAAGTCATTTGAAGGCTTCTTCTTTGTCATTTTCAGACATGTCCTTCCATTTCGCAGGAACCAGGATGAGATTTCGTGCAATAATTCTCAATTCACTTGATAGTTTAGAAGATTGCACCACATTTGTCGGCCTTCCCTTATCCCTTGCAATTTTAATAGTCAACTTCTTTCCATCCGACCTAGTCGACTTCTCAAGGCTCTTTACTTTAGTAGGACCACATATCCTTTTTGTCGTGGTGGAAGCTACAATTAAAGGATATAGTAGTTCATCAAATACAATATATAATGAGGTGAGGCATTATTAAAACCATGATGTACACAATAAAGAGGGCACCCTAGAACATTCCAAGGGAATATTACCCTCAACTACCTATAATATCTGTATGATTAGAGACAAGGATTATGCAAAAATCATTTCACGAAATTCAGCATTGGTCAAGTACTACCTACATAGCTTTCATAATCACCAACATCACAGCATTAGAATATCAATTATCATACTCAAGCAATAACATAGTCATACTTATTTGTGCAGCTGCTTCAAAAGAGGTTGATGAAAAGCCTAGTTTGAGACAAATTCATCTCCCAGAAAAGAAGAGGAGGTTTGTGTGACACCCCGCCTAATTAATCCCGGGTGATCAGTCCTAAATCAAGTTAGAACAGGTTTCTCATTTGGTCCATTCTTAGCATCACTGTCGTTTTATTAAATTACTAACCACCTAAGTGAGAAAAATAGACTGGTGTCAAATTTTATCTTTCATTAATTAAACTAAAACCCATGCGGAAAATAAAGCAATATAACCATCACAGATAATTGAACTAATCATTCCACAAGTAAAAATAATTAACCGAATAAACCATCGGTCCAAATAATAAATCCCATAAAGACAAGAATAGAATCCCAACAATCTAAGAAACAAATAAATGGAAAGTGAGCGACATGCTCGAATAAATAATAATGAGTCTCTACATTATGAATGAAAGAAAGAGGCATCTATCAAAGGTCCCGCAACATCCACATATGCTGCAGCAACGGACTTCCTGGAATCGAGTCAGGTCTGGCGTCCCTGTGGCTGGACACCTAAAAGGTTTTTAAAAATTTTTATAGCAAGGGTTAGTACCCAAAACATTTGAAAACATTTAGCAAATGATTAACTTGCAGTAATAATAAATATGCATGCTCTTCATATTTTAGTTAGTGTCGCACTCTCTTGAGAACTCCCTTTCCCCTCCTCTAATGTGCACCACTAACGCTTTAATTATCACCTAGTTATCTATCTCATGACTAGATAATTATTAAAGTCTCCTTATACTCCTCCCCTACTCTAACCTGAGTAAAATGTGATTATGATTTTTAAGTCATTAGTAACATCAAATTAATTAAATCATTTCCCTTTTTAATTCATATAACTACTCCACTCGTTATACATATACAACAACACATGCTTGTATTTATTTAGTCCGTATATAATAATCACCCTATTATATACTTAGAATATTGCAGCATTCACACACACACTGGAATACATAAACCACTAATATCCACCCGAGTAAAAGTACTCCCCGGATATAATTTCTCTAAAGTGCTAGTACACTAGGTATATTCACATATCCTAGTTATCCAAGTTAGAATCTCTCACTAACTTGGTTTAGTATACGATTGGAGGCGGTCATATTCCTTCCCGGAAAGTGAGATGCCCCTCACCCCCTGTAACGGACGCTATGACCTGGGAATCTACTCGCCCTACTCCTCAAGCTAGGGGATTCATCCACTGCGCGTAACCTACCCCTATAGCACTAGAGTATAATAATATCTAACCACTGATATTAAGGCATACACTATATATATATACATATAAAAAATGTTCTAGCTACACCGTGTACCAAACCCGTAACACAAGCCTATTCCATTTTTATTATGAGGTTATTACCCAACTCGAATTATTAATTAATTTGCACATTAATAATTTCAGTTGCTTTTGATGTTGCCCTCACCATTTAATTGGACTCAATCTCATAGCCCGAATTAACCTCACCCGAGTCTAAATCCCGACTCTAAATTTCTTAGTCCATTACTATGTAATATAATTTACCTCGATGTCACTCAACCAATTTTGACGTGTCATCCAAATTTCTCCTCCCATTTCCTAATAAATTCACTCATATTTAATTAGGTAACCCCATGCATTAATTTCTCAACAATAATTAATTGCATAACAACTTTTATATAAATCTCTTCCTATATAAATAAAACTGGGCGAACTGTCAGTTTCTGCCGACCGTCGATCGATCGACTTCATGGCGTCGATCGATCGATCGAACAGGTACTCGTCTTCTTCGCGAAGACGGACAGCCATGGGCGAAACTCTGCAACCCTAATTTCCTTCTACACTGAAACTAAGTCTCTTTTAGCATTTGTACATATTAGGAAACTCATTAAGGATCTCCAGAGTATTCAACAACATCAATAATTCGTCCATTAACTCAAATTTCTAAATTTGGGGAAAGTTTCATCATTAACCCTAGGTCCATTTATACCCCAAATTTCATCATCAAATTCGTTTCCAAATAGCAAATAACATTCTTATCAGATATGCAATAACTCACCATAATCAGATTTTATAAGAAACATCACCCCAAATTTCGTAAATCAGAATTGTTGTTTTCAAAATCCCATGTTCATTCCATTAACACCCAAAAACGGATTTCTACATAATCACTACACATGAATATGAATCGAAAACAGATTTAATGCTATTGCAAGTTATCCACTTGCCTTAAGGTTCGTAGAGTCTGAATTGGAGCTAAATCCCAAGGTTGAAGATGACCTTTGATGGCTCTCTTTGATCCCCAATTTGGCTTTGGCTGCTGTTAGGGTTTCCTAACCCTTAATTTGTTTTCTCTAATTAAGTTCAGCCACCCCCTTATTTCTTTTTATTAGATTAATTACTTAATCCCGTTTTTTGACTAATGGGACAAGCCCAAGTGACCCAAATGTCCCCGAGTGGGCCCGACTATGTCTAAAAACGTCCCGTGACCCGTTTACTACCCCCGGGTACACTTTTCCGACTATCTCGGCCCATCCGGACTCAACTGTACCCTCAGAATTTGCATCCGAGTTAATTTCTAAAAATACTTATCCCCCACCTAATACAGTCTATACCGACTTTCGGATGCGATAAGTACATACCTCGTCATTAATACTCTAGACGACATAATTACATTATAACTATTCGCTTAGTAAATAAGTTTTCCCTAAATATTAACCATTTAATCCCAGATTAATATTTATATATTATTCTGTTCTAATTAATTCATTAAATTACAACACACTAAGTAATTTAAAATCTCCGAATTAATTAAATTAAATGACCAAAAATACGGGGTGTTACATAGTCCCCCCCTTATAAAGGAATTTCGTCCCCGAAATTAGATCGTACCTGCGTTGAAAAGTTCTGGATATTGTTCCCGCATATCATCCTCTCGCTCCCAGGTAGACTCGTCAACATTGTGATGACCCCACTGTACTCTAACCAATGGAACAACCTTGGATCGTAATTTCCGCTCACTATGATCCAGAATTGCTACCGGCCTCTCCTCATACGAGATGTCTGGCTGTAAGTCGATCTCCTCGAGTGGAATATGCCAAAAGGCTCTCTCGCTCCTTCGATATTTCTTCAGCGATGTCACATGGAATACATCGTGTATCCGTTGAAGATGATCTGGTAATCCAAGCTTATACGCCACCGGTCCCACCCTCTCAATAATAAGGAAAGGTCCTACGTATCGCGGTGCTAACTTACCCTTCTTTCCGAACCTCATCACCCCTTTCATAGGGGATACCCGGACTAAAACCTGGTCCCCAACTTCTAGCTCCACATGTCTTCGAGAAGCATCAGCATAACTCTTCTGCCTGTCCTGAGCTATTCAAATCCTTCCTCGAATCAACTCTATCTTGGCAGATGTCTCCTGGACAATCTCCGGCCCCAAGAGTTTGTTGTCCCCCACCTCTAACCAACAAGCGGGTGAACGACAAGGTCTCCCGTATAGTGCCTCAAACGGTGCCATCCCAATTGTGAATTGGTAAGAGTTGTTATACGCAAACTCTACCAAAGGAAGATATTTCTCCCATCCTCCCCCGAAGTCCAAAATTCACATTCTGAGCATGTCCTCCAGCATCTGATTAACTCTCTCAGTCTGTCCGTCAGTCTGTGGGTGATACGCTGTACTCAAGCGTAACTCCGTGCCCATTGCCTCCTGAAAGCTCTGCCAAAAGTGGGCAACAAAGATTTTGTCTCGATCGGATACGATATTTATCGGCACTCCATGCAGCTTAACAATCTCTTCTATGAATAGTTGTGCATAACGCATCGTCTCAAAGTCTGTGCGTACCGGCAAAAAGTGGGCTACCTTAGTCAATCGATCCACAATAACCCATATGGAGTCGTGACCCTTCTGCGATACTGGTAACCCTGTTATGAAGTCCATGGAGATGCTCTCCCACTTCCACACGGGAATTTCTAACGGCTGTAGCATCCCTGATGGCCTCTGGTGGTCAACTTTCATAAGCTGACACGTGGCACACTTCGAAACAAACTCTGCTATGTCCCGTTTCATCCCTGCCCACCAATACTGCCTCCTCATATCTTGGTACATTTTATCCCCACCGGGATGTACTGCAAATTTCGAACCATGGGATTCTGTCATAACTGCGTGCTTCAAGTCCTCATCCTCTGGTACCATTAACCTCCCATTAAAACGTAGGCCTCCTTCTGAGCTAATCGAGTAACCCTCTGCTCCCTCAGCTAACAACTGGCCCACCCTATCCTGGCAAATCTGATCCTCTGCCTGAGCCTTCACAACCCGCATAATGATCTCGGGTGTGATGGACAAAGCCGACATGCAAGCCTTTGCTACGTCGTCCTCATATTGAAGCTCTCTCCACTTCGCTTTCCATACCTCTGATATTTCCCCAGTCGGTCTTCTGCTCAATGCGTCTGCTACTACATTGGCTTTACCAGGATGATACTGGATATCAAACTGGTAGTCCTTCACGAATTCTAGCCACCGCCTTTGTCTCATATTCAGATCCTTCTGTGTGAAGAGATACTGAAGTGACTTGTGATCCGTGAATAGAGTAAACTGCTCTCCTAGAAGATAATGCCTCCATATCCTCAAAGCAAAAACGACCGCTGCCAACTCTAGGTCGTGAGTGGGGTAATTCCTCTCGTGGGGCTTTAGCTTCCTAGAAGCATAAGCTATAGCCCTTTCCTCCTGCTGGAGCACACCCCCAAGACCCCGTAAGGATGCGTCCGTGTAAACCCGATACTCTAGCCCTCCCTTTGGCAATGCCAGCACTGGTGCAGATGTCAACTTGTCCTTTAGCTCGTCGAACGCTAATTGACAACTATCATCCCACTTGAAAGGCACCCCTTTTCGAGTCAGATTCGTCAAAGGTCCTGCAATCTTAGAGAATCCTTTAATGAATCGTCTGTAGTAACCGGCCAATCCCAGAAAACTGCGCACCTGTCGTGGGCTGTCCCCACTCCCTCACTGCCGACACCTTATCCGGATCCACTGCAATACCCTGATCTGACACGACGTGACCAAGGAACTGTACCTCCCGTAGACAGAATCCACACTTCCCGAATTTGGCATAGAGCTGATGATCCCTCAGTGTCTGTAAAACCAGGCGCAGATGCTCTGCGTGCTCCTCCTCGGTACGCGAGTAGATTAGGATGTCATCAATGAACACGATGACAAACTGATCTAGGTACTCCCTGAAAACCCTGTTCATGAGGTCCATGAACACTGCTGGTGCATTAGTGAGCCCGAAGGGCATCACCCTGAACTCATACGATCCATACCGCGACAAGAAAGTGGTCTTAGGAACATCCTCTTCTCGGATAGGCAGTTGATGATACCCTGACCTCAAGTCGACTTTGGAGAAGTAAGACGCCCCTCTCAGTTGGTCAAATAAATCATCAATCCGAGGCAACGGATACTTATTCCGTATCGTCACCTTGTTCAGCTCCCTATAATCCACGCACAATCGGAGTGACCCATCTCGCTTCTTCACAAACAACACCGGCGCACCCCACGGCGATGTACTCCGCCGAATAAAACCCTGACCCAGTAATTGCTGAATCTGCTCCCTCAATTCCCGCATTTCTGAAGGGGCCATTCGGTAAGGTGCCCGAGCAATCGGCCTCGTCCCCGGTGTCAAGTCGATAACAAATTCGATTTCTCTGCTGGGTGGTAATCCATGTATCTCCTGGAACACATCCTCAAAGTCCCTCACCACAGGAATAGAGTCTAAAGGAGTCACCACTTCCTGTGAGGTTTCCTCCTCAATGTAATAAAGATGAGTGGTCGAGCCTCCCGCTGGGCGAGGCATCGTCACAACAAACATCTCCTGTCCCGGAATGGTGAAGATCAGGCTTCCACCGAAGAAATCAATCATGGCTCTATAGTCAGCGAGCCAATCCATACCGATGATTACGTCATGAACATGCATATCTAATACCAACATGTCCACAGGTAAAACTAAACCGCCAATCTCCACTCCTACTCTCCGACATATAAAGAATATAAGCGACCCGTTTCCCAAAGGTGAGTCGACACACGTAACAGTGCTCTCTGCGGTGGCTAAAAACCCTAAAGCCTTCGCGAAATGTGTAGCTATAAAGCAATGAGTGGCCCCCGTATCAAACAATACCCGACCCATAGTGCCATGGATAGAGAACGTACCCTCGATCGCGGGCAGCGCCTGCTATGCTGGAGGATTGGGAACATCCCGAACATTATACACACGCCCGTAGTGCATCTGCCCCTGCTGCTGTGGGGCGGGTGGTGCTGGTGCTGCTGGTGGCATCTGACCCTGTTGCCCTTGCTGGGCACCCTGCTGCTGGCCTCTGCCCCTCTGCGGGCATTCCCTCTTGAAGTGTCCTGGCTGGCCACAGGAGAAACAGCGTTTCTGGTCGTCACCCTGCCGTTGGCCCTGCTGGCCCTGACGTTGCTGGCCCGGTTGGCCTCCCCCGTTGTTTCCTTGGCCCTGACGGCCCTGAGGAACCTGCTGTTGCTGATTAGGGCCTGGTTGCCCCTGTCTGAACCCCTGTCCTCCCGGTCGGAGCCCATCAGGCTTAAACTTCTTAGCCTGATTCCCTTGCTGAATGATGACCTGCTGCTGTGTGCCACTCGTCTCACTACTAGTGACCGCCTTGCCCTGCTGGCTCGGCTCACCTGCCTTCTTGTTCCCCTTAGTGTGGAAACGATGATCCTGACAATGTATAAGTGCGGCATTAACGACATCTGTATAGGTCACCAATGTCGGGTTTCCAATCAAGTGCTGCCTGATTCTCCAAGCCAGACCATCCATGAACTTGGACTTCTTCCGCTCCTCATCGCTCACCTCGTTTGGCACAAAGTTTGCCAAACGGGTGAACTCCACCTCATATTCTGCCACTGACCTGTCACCCTGTACCAACTCGCTGAATTTCTTCCTCATCTCAGACTCTACTGCTGGAGGGAAGTACTTGCGGTCAAACCGCACCCAGAATTCAGAAATCGGCATCAAATCCCACTCCTCAGCGGTGGTTACGGACTCCCACCACTGTAAGGCTGCCCCTGACAGACGAAAGGTAGCCAGCATCTGTTTCTGCACCTCTGTACCCTCTAACATGCGCAGATGGCGCTGAATGTTCTTCTTCCAGTCACAAGCCTCAACCACATTGGTGCTACCTCGAAACTCAGGTGGGTGACCCTTCTGAAAGGTCTCCCTCACTCGCTGCCAAGATGGTGGCCCCACTGGAGCCTGAACTGCTGGAGCCAATGGAGGCGTTGCCTGGGGCTGTGGAAAATGAGCTGCCATAGCTCGCATCGCTGTCTCGACCGCTTGGGCCACTATCACTGCCACCTGAGTGGTAGAAATCAACTCGGGCGGTGGTGGTGGTGGCGGTACCTGTGGCTCCTGTCGAGCCTCCCTCACCTCATCTCTAGCCTCGGCCCTCTCCGCTCTCTGTCTCTTTGGCGGCATCTGAAATAGATTGAATTGTATAAGTACACAATTTATACAAAAATTAATAGCAGGAATACGATACCACACAAACGGAAAATATAATCAACAGTCCTAATAATAGGGCTCTATAACAACCGAACGCTACGCTGAAACGTAGAAAGCCGCACAGATCCTAAGGACACTAGAACCTGATGCTCTGATACCATCTGTGACACCCCGCCTAATTAATCCCGGGTGATCAGTCCTAAATCAAGTTAGAACAGGTTTCTCATTTGGTCCATTCTTAGCATCACTGTCGTTTTATTAAATTACTAACCACCTAAGTGAGAAAAATAGACTGGTGTCAATTTTTATCTTTCATTAATTAAACTAAAACCCATGCGGAAAATAAAGCAATATAACCATCACAGATAATTGAACTAATCATTCCACAAGTAAAAATAATTAACCGAATAAACCATTGGTCCAAATAATAAATCCCATAAAGACAAGAATAGAATCCCAACAATCTAAGAAACAAATAAATGGAAAGTGAGCGACATGCTCGAATAAATAATAATGAGTCTCTACATTATGAATGAAAGAAAGAGGCGTCTATCAAAGGTCCCGCAACATCCACATATGCTGCAGCAACGGACTTCCTGGAATCGAGTCAGGTCTGGCGTCCCTGTGGCTGGACACCTAAAAGGTTTTTAAAAAATTTTATAGCAAGGGTTAGTACCCAAAACATTTGAAAACATTTAGCAAATGATTAACTTGCAGTAATAATAAATATGCATGCTCTTCATATTTTAGTTAGTGTCGCACTCTCTTGAGAACTCCCTTGCCCCTCCTCTAATGTGCACCACTAACGCTTTAATTATCACCTAGTTATCTATCTCATGACTAGATAATTATTAAAGTCTCCTTATACTCCTCCCCTACTCTAACCTGAGCAAAATGTGATTATGATTTTTAAGTCATTAGTAACATCAACTTAATTAAATCATTTCCCTTTTTAATTCATATAACTACTCCACTCGTTATACATATACAACAACACATGCTTGTATTTATTTAGTCCGTATATAATAATCACCCTATTATATACTTAGAATATTGCAGCATTCACACACACACTGGAATACATAAACCACTAATATCCACCCGAGTAAAAGTACTCCCCGGATATAATTTCTCTAAAGTGCTAGTACACTAGGTATATTCACATATCCTAGTTATCCAAGTTAGAATCTCTCACTAACTTGGTTTAGTATACGATTGGAGGCGGTCATATTCCTTCCCGGAAAGTGAGATGCCCCTCACCCCCTGTAACGGACGCTATGACCTGGGAATCTACTCGCCCTACTCCTCAAGCTAGGGGATTCATCCACTGCGCGTAACCTACCCCTATAGCACTAGAGTATAATAATATCTAACCACTGATATTAAGGCATACACTATATATATATATATACTATCACACACCGTATATATATATATACATATAAAAAAATGTTCTAGCTACACCGTGTACCAAACCCGTAACACAAGCCTATTCCATTTTTATTATGAGGTTATTACCCAACTCGAATTATTAATTAATTTGCACATTAATAATTTCAGTTGCTTTTGATGTTGCCCTCACCATTTAATTGGACTCAATCTCATAGCCCGAATTAACCTCACCCGAGTCTAAATCCCGACTCTAAATTTCTTAGTCCATTACTATGTAATATAATTTACCTCGATGTCACTCAACCAATTTTGACGTGTCATCCAAATTTCTCCTCCCATTTCCTAATAAATTCACTCACATTTAATTAGGTAACCCCATGCATTAATTTCTCAACAATAATTAATTGCATAACAACTTTTATATAAATCTCTTCCTATATAAATAAAACTGGGCGAACTGTCGGTTTCTGCCGACCGTCGATCGATCGACTTCATGGCGTCGATCGATCGATCGAACAGGTACTCGTCTTCTTCGCGAAGACGGACAGCCATGGGCGAAACTCTGCAACCCTAATTTCCTTCTACACTGAAACTAAGTCTCTTTTAGCATTTGTACATATTAGGAAACTCATTAAGGATCTCCAGAGTATTCAACAACATCAATAATTCGTCCATTAACTCAAATTTCTAAATTTGGGGAAAGTTTCATCATTAACCCTAGGTCCATTTATACCCCAAATTTCATCATCAAATTCGTTTCCAAATAGCAGATAACATTCTTATCAGATATGCAATAACTCACCATAATCAGATTTTATAAGAAACATCACCCCAAATTTCGTAAATCAGAATTGTTGTTTTCAAAATCCCATGTTCATTCCATTAACACCCAAAAACGGATTTCTACATAATCACTACACATGAATATGAATCAAAAACAGATTTAATGCTATTGCAAGTTATCCACTTGCCTTAAGGTTCGTAGAGTCTGAATTGGAGCTAAATCCCAAGGTTGAAGATGACCTTTGATGGCTCTCTTTGATCCCCAATTTGGCTTTGGCTGCTGTTAGGGTTTCCTAACCCTTAATTTGTTTTCTCTAATTAAGTTCAGCCACCCCCTTATTTCTTTTTATTAGATTAATTACTTAATCCCGTTTTTTGACTAATGGGACAAGCCCAAGTGACCCAAATGTCCCCGAGTGGGCCCGACTATGTCTAAAAACGTCCCGTGACCCGTTTACTACCCCTGGGTACACTTTTCCGACTATCTCGGCCCATCCGGACTCAACTGTACCCTCAGAATTTGCATCCGAGTTAATTTCTAAAAATACTTATCCCCCACCTAATACAGTCTATACCGACTTTCGGATGCGATAAGTACATACCTCGTCATTAATACTCTAGACGACATAATTACATTATTACTATTCGCTTAGTAAATAAGTTTTCCCTAAATATTAACCATTTAATCCCAGATTAATATTTATATATTATTCTGTTCTAATTAATTCATTAAATTACAACACACTAAGTAATTTAAAATCTCCGAATTAATTAAATTAAATGTACCAAAAATACAGGGTGTTACAGTTTGAATATATTATTTTGATTAAAAATAAGTTTAAGGAGGAATAGACCCTCCTCAGTGGCATAGATGGAAAGGATATACCCTTAATCACAAACCCTCTTACTTACAAAACCTGAATGTAGAAAGATGAAGAGAATCTCTTTTGCTCTCGCTCTTACTCTTGCCTTTAACTATACTTGGGAGGACTCTGAATATGTCAAATTCACAAGAACAATCAACTTTTCAACCCCACTTGGTTAAACTAACTGCAACTGAGTTTACCACTTTGTACACACGCTCGATTTCAAAATTAATGCACAACTTCATTTTAATTTTTCCTATTGCAAGAACTATTTGCCAAGGAACATTATTATTACCTTTGATCATATTTACCAGCGCAATAAAATCTAACTCAGATGCTTAATATTCAGTTTTTTCGCCATCACTTTCCCATTCAACATAGCACGAGTTTCAGCATCCCAACCATTCCATATACTTCAGCAAAATCTTTCACAAAATCACCCATCTCATCTCAAATAACTCCCCCTCCTCTATTTGGACCTGAGGTACCCTTCTCATCTCAACTAACTTCAGAATGTGGCAGTACTTAATCTCTACTGCACTGGTCGAAAATACATTTAACTTCAAATAACACCTTTGTTATGCTTTGATCAACTGACAACTTTATCCCTTCATACTTGCACTTAATTCTAGCATTCCAATATTTTCAACAAATAGTAATAGGAATCAAGGTGTTTAACAGTTTAATGCACTCACCTTTTGCTTGTTTAAGACACCATTCATTCGATCTAAGATGCAGAATACTCGTTGTGTAATTAATTCCACAAATCATATGAAAGTACGTCCAAAGGTTGACAATAAAATCACTACTGGAAAATACATGTTGGACAATTTCCATATGGCCCTTTTCACAACAAAAACGTTTAGTAGCTAGTTTAACCCCTAATTTGTTTAAACATTCACTGATGGGAATGCACAGGTTACGAATTTTCAACATGAAAGCAGATAACTTCATGGGGATAAATTGGTGCCAAAATCGATTATGGAGGAATGGAGTACCTTTCTAGTGTCTAATCTGCTCCCGGCACAATTTAGTGTAGAATTGGCCATCATTTGAAGCTTTCCATATTAGATTATGATCCCTCTCCTGGTTTATTTCAACCTCCTCCGGGATGTGATTCAATTCATTCAAATTAACCACACTTTTTAACCAATCAATGTTCCATCTATCACCATTCCAGTAATATTTAAACTTTTGTTTTAAGTATCTTGCAAGAGAATAACCATGGTTCCAACCAAAATTTGATCTCCCCTGTACCAATATTCCAACACAAATCATTTCCCACGTCTTCTTTAACTTTGATCATCCTTTTCTATACATGAGAGGTCATAAATTTGGTTTAACCACAATAGAATGCTTTAGTTTGAATACTAACCATTAAGGTATTTAGCCCATAGAGTATGCAACTAAGGGCAGTGATCACATCTTCAAGAATTCTAAAGCTCAATTCCCCTTGATTATACAGATAGCAGAGTTTATGTTATTTCAGCCAATGATGTTTTTGACAACCATCTTCATTCGCTCCCAAGAGAAATTAGAAAATATTGCTTCAATTTTGGATATTGTGTGTTTTGGGGGGTTTATAGCAGCAATAATGTGGATAGGACTAGACTGCAATATATGCTTGATCAAGATGAGCCTTCTTGGAGGGGTAGAACTGCTTTGTACTCCAACATTTCATTAGGGACCAGCTTTTTCTTTTATGTTGTGTTTTGCAACTGGATATGAATTTTCCATAATGATGGCATGAAAATCTCAGGTTGAGTTAAATAAAGGGAAAAAAAGACGTTTCTTTCCGCAGTAAACGCAAACCTTGATTTTCATCCTTTCTCACCGTTGTCTCCCCTCAATCCAATCGTTGAAACTATGTCTAGCCCTTATTCTCATCCAAACTTCTTCTTACCTTCTTCAAAACACAATATGAACAGTCTAAATGGTTAATGGGCGGATCACACACATGAGAAATATATATATATATACAGAGAGAGAGAGAGAGAGAGAGAGAGAGAGGAGGGGGATTAACCTCTTCAGATCTTGACGGTTAATGTACACGAGTAGAGTGAACATATGCAGAATTTATATTTGGTGAAGGGTAAAGGTGTTGGCATTTGAAGATGAAGAGGCCCAAATGCCAAAGAAATGAAAGAGATTTATCTCCCTTGTAGAAGTAATCATAAGAGCACGTTGTGAAAGAACTTGAATATTTTATGGATGGAGATTAGTCTTAAGCTTTCGGCTTCCATTCGAGACCCATGAGAATATACTATTAGGTATAAATTACATGAAGTGTCAAAATTCAGATTGGAGTCACCATTTTAAATATTAGCTATTAGATAGGATAATCGTATCTTAGAATTAAAAAAAACATTCGACATGATTTTGCGACTTAAATTTACGACATGGGACACGTGTCCGCATGTCATTGGTGCTTTTGAGTGGGACATCTTATGTCTATGTGTCCCACTGAAAATACTCCAATGGCACACCAACACGTGTCCATGTCGCCAAATTAAGTCCCAAACCCATGGCTACCAAATATTTTCCAACATTCTACACATAATATATGGAAGATTTATGATATTTCAACTTGTGGCATGTTTTACGATGTTTTGAATGTTAATATTTTCATGAAAATAAAAATATATTTTCTTTTTTTTAGTGTTTGACTGCCTAATATGTCCTTCGATCTTTTTTTTTCAACATTTTCAGTGTAAATTTATTTGGGCAAAGGGGCGAGGAAAACTTTCCACATAAATGTTTTACACCCAATCGAGGTTTTGCTCTTTTGCCTAAAATTTTGTTTGAATTTTTTTAAGTTAGCCTAAAGTACCAGTTGTTATTGCACATATTCAACAATATTCTTAGAAAAACGAACTTCATGAGGTAAATTTTTCTTTAGAAAGTTTCCCACCCATTCTAATCAGTTGCAAAAATAAAATCTTTAAATTTTTTTAAAACTTTTTTCTACCCATACCAACCATTTTAGTTTTTCATTTACACTCATGAAATGCAGACTCAAAAAAAAGTACATAAACATAATACACAAAAATGCGTGTTTAAGGAAAATAAACACTAAAATAAAGTAAAATTATAATTTGTTTAATAAAATTAAATCTGACCTATATAAATCTTGCATACATCACCCACTCAATGCCCTTAAAGAATATACCGCGTTTTAGCCTTTGGAAACTCGGACTCACAAAAACTTATAAGAGAGAGAGAGATGGGAGAGACATGGCAGTTATGCCAAGGGAACTCGCTGTTGGAAATAAAGTATGCAGAATAAACAAAAAAAAACAAATTCAAAATAGATAAAATTAGAAGGACTTATCGATCGAGGTTTGTGTTTGATACAAAGTCCTAAAGGTGAAATTGCTCGCTGATATTTGAAGATGTAAGCCTCGTGAACATACACCTCCCAGGATTCAACGATCAGATTAAAACACCAGCTGTATGTTAAATCTTTGAACTCTCAGGATACTCCAGCACTCCAAAAAAAATGACAAACGTAAGTGTATTGTAGAAAATAGCAAAATTATTTTTGTAGAGAAAGTGAGAGAGAGAGAGAGAATTTTTTTGTATATTTTTTCAAAGCTGTAGCCTTTATTTTATAAAAAAAAATGGTTAAAAATGTGGGCAGAGGTTTTAGCCAACTAACCCACTAATATCTCCACTAACGAGTAGTTTACTTAGAATAGGAGACTAAGTCAAAAATTAAAAATGAATTGATAAAAGGATAACAATTCTGGGCACTCAAGAGAAGCCCAAAGCCACAAAGACCCCAAGGCCCAAGGCCCAATCAAAGACTATTAATGTTTAGTGTCCCTCTTAGGGATTGAACCAATGACCTCAAGCACCAAACCCCATAAACTTACCACTAAGTCACTTACCCCAACTTATTTAGTTCATTCAAAATAAATATATATACCAATATACCCAACAATCCCCCACATGAATGAAATAAATAAATAAATAAATAAAATAAAACGACGCTTTGGAGTATCATAAGGAGTGATGTATAAGGCAACGATGTCATTCGACTTGAACCTTTTCTTTGTGTTGATCTATTGAGTTTACCGGTTGATAGTGAACTAATGTCTTGAACTATTTCACCGTTGTTGTAAACTTAAGTCAATAGAACACACACATGACTCCCAAAAATCATCATCGAGTTCCCACAGTTATGCTCGTTTCGGCCTTGAGCATGTCCAGGTTTCTTGAGTGCTCTAGAGAATTAACCTTAATTCTCATAGGAAGCGGCCTCACTACCACACACATATAGGTGCTTCTATCAAGAGTGTATTGTATCTCACACCCCACTGAATAACAGCTATAGAAAGCATTAAGAGATTAAATCTCATCCTCCATCGATACAGAGGTACTACATCATAGGAATGGGTTTTAAGTAAAACTTAAATTTGTACCCCCACAAATCACTCGTATAATTTTATTATCCCATAGAACCCAGATCTTGGGATCTCCAGTCATATGGGTTAGGTTTTCATTATAGGTGATTTAGATATTAATAGGCTTTAGGCCCATTCCCCTCGATGTTTGATAAACTAGCTCTCTAGCTAGACCTTTAGTCAATGGATCTGCCAGGTTTTCCTTTGACTTGACATAGTCAACTGTCATAACTCCATCTTTCAATAATTGTCTCACTGTGTTGTCTGTCCTCCTGATATGTCCATACTTTCCGTTGTAGGAGTTATTATGTGCTCTTGCGACCGCTGCTTGACTGTCACAGTGAACGGACAAGGCTGGAACTGGTTTAGGCCACAAATGAATATCTAATATGAAGTTCCTTAACCATTCAGCCTCTTCGCTTGCTTTATCCAACGCTATGAACTCAGACTCCATAGTGGATCTAGCTATGCATGTTTGCTTAGTAAATTTCCAAGATATAGCGCCTCCTGCCAAGGTAAAAACATAACCACTCGTAGACTTACATTCATCATTATCAGAAATCCAATTAGCATCACGAAAGCCTTCAATTACAGCAGGATATCTTCTAATCAAAGCATCCCAATGTTCATTATTAGGATTACAAGTGCATCTTCTAAGTCTACCCACAGCATATGCAATATCAGGTCTAGTGCAGTTCATAAGATACATTAGACTACCAATAACTTAGGAATATTCTAATGAGGATACACCAGGACCGGAATGTTTTATTAAGTGACAACTAGGGTCATAAGGTGTTTTAGCACGAATACAATTAAATTGTTCAAATTTTCTAAGAACTTTCTCTAAATAATGAGATTGGGTTAAAACAATTCCTTCAGAATTTTTAATGATTTTAATTTCAAGTATAACATCAACAACACCCAAATCTTTCATATCAAATTGCTTATTGAGGAAAGTTTTAGTTTTATTAACTACATCCATATCAGTTCCAAAAATAAGCATATCATCCACATATAAGCAAATAATAACGCCAGAATTATCCTTGAATTTGCTATAAATACATTTATCTTCTTCATTAATGTTAAAACCATTAGAGATCATTATTTGATCAAATTTTTCATGCTATTGTTTATGGGGTTGTTTTAGTCCATATAAAGATTTTTTGAGTCTATACACCTTTTTATCTAGGCCTTGGACTACAAACCCCTCGGGTTGATCCATATAAATTTCTTCTTCAAGATCTCCATTCAAAAAAGCCGTTTTAACATCCATTTGATGAATTATCAGATTATGTAATGAAGCAATAGCAATTAATAGCCTAATAGATATAATTCTAGTAACAGGAGAGTATGTATCAAAGAAATCAATTCCTTCCTTTTGCCTATAGCCCTTAGTAACCAATCTTGCCTTAAATTTATCAGTAGAACCATCAGCTTTTAATTTCTTTTTAAATATCCATTTGCATCCAACAGTTTTACATCCTTTAGGCAAGTCAACTAGCTCCCAAGTGTTGTTAGAAATAATATAATCATATTCACTATTTATAGCTTCTTTCCAAAAAATAGAATCGGGTGAGGACATTGCCTCACTAAAAGTGACGTGGTCATTTTTCATTAAGTATGTTAAAAATTCAGGACCAAAAGAAGTAGTTATTCTAAGTCTTTTACATTTTCTAATTACAATTTCTTCTGAATTCGAAGATTCATTTCTAACACTAGGACCCACTGGAACAGAACTACTAGTTCCCTCACATCTCACTTTAAAAGGAAAGTTGTTCTCATAAAATTTAGCATCTCTTGACTCAAAAATAGTGTTTTTATCCATATATTGATTTTTAGAATCAATTACAAGAAACCTATATGCATTACTGTTTTTAGCATAACCTATAAAAACACAATCAACAGTCTTTGGGAACCTTAGCAATACACCCCCACACTTTAAGGTGTTTATAAGAAAGTTTTCTCTTTTTTCACATTTCATAAGGAATTTTATCATTATTCTTAAAAGGTATTATATTAAGAATATAACAAGCAGTAAGAAGTGCCTCACTCCACATATTATAAGGTAATTCCGAAGTGCTTAACATAGAATTTACCATATCCTTAAGAGTTCTATTTTTACTTTCAGCTACACCATTAGATTGGGGTGAATAAGGAGGAGTAACTTGATGAATTATTTCATTTTCTTTACAATATTTATCAAGATCACCAGTGTATTCTCCTCCCCTATCGGATCTTAATGTTTTGATGGATTTCTCCAAATATTTTTCAACTTCGAATTTATAAGAAATAAATTTTGAGAAACTCTCATCTTTACTCGTAAGGAGATAAATATAACAATAATGAGAGTAATCATCAATAAAAGTAACAAAATATTTATTTCCACCATGTGTCACGTACCCTTTTAAATCACAAAGATCAGAATGTATTAAACTTAAAACGGTTGAACTTCTTTCGACACTTGGAAAAGGTTTTTAGCATATTTTGATTCAACACATATTTCATATTTAGAGTTGGTAGAAATATCAGATTTTGGTATGTTTTCCAAAAACATTAATTTTTTAATATATGCCTTATTTACATGACCAAGTCTAAAATGCGACATATCTCAAGAGTCAATCAAATAAGTAGAAGAAGTAGATGTTTTATTATTATCAGCCATGGTTACATTTAGTTTGAAAAGACCCTCTTGAACATAACCTTTCCCCACAAAAGCACCTCCCTTAGTCAGAACTACCTTCTCACTCTCTAGAACAATTTAAAAACCCTTCTTAACTAAGATTAAACCAGACACCAGATTCTTCCTAACCTCAGGGACATACAAAATATCTTTCAAGGTAAGAACATTTCCTGAAGTGAACTTTAAAACTACGGTTCCCTTCCCCTCAACCTTAGACGAAGAGGAGTTTCCCATGTACAGACGTTCATCCTCACCCACAGCAGTGAAGGTTGTGAAGTCACCTCTCGTGCCGCAAATATATTTGGTGGCGCCAGAATCAAGCCACCAGTCTGCTATGTTACTCACAATGTTTGCCTCGGTCACAACAGTAGAAAAGTTACCCTCCTCGGTTACATTTGCTTGAGGCTTCACATCCTGACTCTTCCTAAACTTGCAATCTTTAGCGTAATGACCTGGTTTTCTATATACATAGCATTGACCTGCAGGTTTAGATTTAAACTGAGGTATAGAATTTTTATTCTGATCATTAGGTTTGAATTTATGGTTGGACCTCGAATTCTAGTTTGGTTTATGGTTCCCATGTTTCTGGTTTGAATGGTTAGGCTTAGACTGGTTCTGTTTTTGGTTTCCATTTGATTTTTTCTCTACCAAATTAGCCTTAGAACTGAATTCAGAATTTTTCTCCCTAAGTTCTGCATTCCTATTATCTTCCTCAATTCTCAAACAAACTACCAGATCTTCTAATGACATCTCCTTTTTCTTATGTTTCAGACCGTTTTTGTAATCTTTCCAAGAGGGTGGCAGTTTTTCAATTATAGCAGACACCAGAAATCCCTCACATATACTATAACCCTCGGCCAGAATTTCATGAATAATAATTTGTAGTTCTTCGAGTTGCGACACAACAGATTTATTATCTTCCATTTTAAAATCCAAAAATTTTCCAACCACAAATTTTTTAGACCCAGCATCTTCAGTTGCATATTTTTTATCCAGTAAGTTCCATAATTCTTTAGCAGTAGGACATGACCAATACACATCATACAGTTCAAGGCAGAGACAATTCAGAATATAATTTCTACACATATAATCTCTTTGTTTCCAAACAACTAGTTCTTCAGGTAGAGAAGGTCTATCAGATGCAATAACGTCAACGACCTTAAGAGTTGTTAGGTAAAATTGCAGTTTCATTTCCCATCTCTTAAAATTCTTTCCATCAAACAATTCAGGTTTTTCAGAGTATTTTGCATTAGGATTTTCCACAGCAGGTTGTAGAATAACAACACAATTTCACCTTTAGGTTGTTCGAAATAAAATATGCAGAATAAACGAAAAAAACCCAAATTTGAAATAGTTAAAATTAGAAGGACTTATCGATCGAGGTTTGTGTTTGACACAAAGTTCTAAAGGTGAAATTGCTCGCTGATATTTGTAGTTGTCAGCCTCGTGAACATACACCTCCCAGGATTCAACGACCAGATTAAAACACCAGCTATATGTTAAATCTTTGAACTCTCAGGATACTGCAGCACTCCCAAAAAAATGACGAACGTAAGTTTATTGTAGAAAATAGCAAAATTATTTTTGCACATAAAGTGAGAGAGAGATAATTTTTTTTGTATATTTTTTCAAAGTTGTGGCCTTTATTTTATAAAAAAAATGGTCAAAAACGTGGGTAGAGGTTTTAGCCAACTAACCCACTAATATCCCCACTAACGGGTGGTTTACTTAGAATAGGAGACTAAGTCAAGAATTAAAAACGAATTAATAAAATGATAACAGATATGGGCACTCAAGAGAAGCCCAAAGCCACAAAGTCCCAAGGCTCAAGGCCCAATCAAAGACTATTAATGTTTAGTGTCCCTCCTAGGGATTGAACCCATGACCTCAAGCATCAAACCCCATAAACTTACCACTAGGCCACTTACCCCAACTTATTTATTTCATTCAAAATAAATATATATACCAATATACCCAACACTCGTAATATATAAAGGGTAAGAGTGCTGTTAGACTTTACGGCCCTTAAACACACACTTAGTACCCATATGATTAGTTGGGCAGCACTAAGTCATTCCAATTAGATTAAGAGCTTTTCTCTACATATTTTCTGCATGGGAGGTTTGACTTTAATTTTCAAACTACTTTTTATAAGGTTAGAAGAAATACTTTTTAAAATAAAAGTAAAAACTTCCCAAATATATTCAAAATAATTTTTTAAAAAGAGTTTTAAAAAAAAATGAGTTTAAGAAATAAGGAGTGCCGCTAGTGCGAACCTTTAAAAATAAGACAATATTAATTAAATGGGTGTTTGAATGACTAAAGAGTAAAAAATATTTAAAAATTATTTCTTTTTAAAATAGTTTTCCTCTAAGGAAGCCTATTCTAATAAGAAACTATTAATTTAAAATTGTTTTTTCAAAGTTAGAAGAATTACTTTTTTTAAAAAAAAGTTAAAACCTTCCAAATGTACCCAACATATTTTTTTTAAAAAGAGTTTTAAAAAAATTTAGTTTAAAAATAAGGGGTGTTATTGGCATTGATCTTTAAAAATAAGAACATATTGGGTAAATGGGTGTTTGAGGGATTAAATAAGCTAAAAATACTTTTAAAAAAATAATTTCTTATTAGAATAGTTTTTTTTTAAAATATTTTTTTTATAAATACAAATTTTTAATTTTTATTGAAACAGGTTTAAACATTTTACCTTTTATAAACATTTTTTTAAAACAGTTAAGAAGTTGTTTCTTAAAACAGTTGATTTTTTTTTTTTTAAACAATTGTTTTTTTATAATCTTCAAACAATTATAAATAGCAAAAGCAATTTTTTTTTTTTAAAAACGTTTCTTGTTAAAAATATTTTTTAGGACAAGTTTTTATTGAAAATACATATTTTTAGTGTTTATTAAATATATATGTCTTTTAGTTTGGAGCAAAAATAAGTGACCTTTATTAGTATGGATTTGAGATTCTATTTTATGTCCAGCTAGTATTACTTTTGATTTTATAAGTTAAAGTCATTTTTTTTAACAAAATATGTTTTTTTTTTATTTAGAAAGTGTTGTCCACCTAAAACTCTCTACTATGTATGTACCTGAGCCCGGGTAGAGTAGCATTATTCAAAGGGGTAATGGGGGGCAATTAATGAGGTGCAAATTATAATAGAAATGCTCAAACTAAACTAGACTATATCCTACGTACAGCTTGGTGTTCCAAGAAAATAAAAGATGTGTTTGATTGTTTTTATATTGCCCATGTGACACGACACTTCAAGCCCACTTAAGGTCAATATGTGTTTGATTTAAGGGTGAATTGAATTTGGTCATTAGTTTCATTCTTGATATTGTTATAATAATATTTGATGAGTGAAAGTCATGAACTGTGAATATGAATTAGTTAAGATGTGTTTAAAGCTTGCGCGAACACCACGTGGTATGATACGGAAAAAAAATTAAGGACAATCATTTTACTAAAATATATATTTATGAAAAGAAAAATGTTATACACACCGGGTGGTAGTACTAATTTAGTACCGGTACTGTTTTTTTTGCTTGTACTACGGTGTGGGTTCCGCCAGAGAATGCTGTAGGTTTTACCAATGTACAATAAAATAAAGTGTATTTGGTACTAAATCGGTACTTGGACCCGGTAAGAGTGTCATTGCTCAAAAATAGTGTATTTAATCAAATTTGAGCAAACATCAATTATAGGAGATGTACACATTGAAGGAGACATCAAAAATAATTTAATGGAAAAATATAATTATTATTTGGTGAATTCAAAACTAAATGTATATGTGAAATTTTGATTATTCAAATTTTATATCATCATTGATTTTTTTAATGATTTGTTTAATTGATGACCTACTTAATCATCGATACTAAAACTCCTTAAAAAAATTACTGTTAGAATTTTTAAAAATTGATATGTTCTTTGGCTTTGTGTAATTAAATATACGTTGTAGACCGTTAATTTATTAAATATTGTGCACACATTTATAATTCACAATTAAGACCATCTTGAGAGTCTTTATTTTATAATCATGAACTTCCACACGAACCAGCTTTTAAACTCTTCTATGTGAGCTAAAAAGGGGACGCTATGTCAGAGCTCCTGTGGAGGTCGTCGAAGCGCCGACAGTTGGGTGGGTGGAGGTGGGGGTGGGAAGCCGCTAGTGCAAACCTTTAAAAATAAGAGCATATTAGGTAAATAGTTATTTGAGCCAATCGGAGCTCTGGTAGTGGAGTGAGCGGGGGTGGGGGTGGGGGTGGGGAGTTGTCAGCGCGAAACTTTAAAAATAAGAGAATATTTGGTAAATGTGTGTTTGAGAGACTAAATGAGTTAAACTAACAATATGTGCATTTTTTTTTACAAAATATGTATTTATATTCGGGACTATGCATTAATTGACCCACTTATTTAAATAATTTATTTTTTATTCTTATTTAATCATAGTAACTAATGTGACAATTAAGTTAATAAATAAAGGGATTATTATATGTAAGTCCTATTTTGAGAGTTTTTTCTTAATTAACTCATATTGACTAGTCAACCATTAATTAAGTACAATTTTAAAATTTATGATTTTTTTCTTTACTAATATACCTCACTCCTTATATTCCTTCCAAATTTAAAAATATTTGTTATTTTTTTCTTTCTCAAACATTAAATAACTATAATTTTTTATATACAAATTCAAAATTTATATTTTTGGAAGCCACTAATCGAGCCTCATAACACAAGATCCATATTCGATGGAAAATATTACAAAAATAAAGATGACGTATTTTCTTCATTTTTTACGCAAGTAGTAAATATTATTGTAATATAAAAGTGTTTCACTTTTCACTGAACTTAGTAAATTTTATTGTCTGCATAATGTATACACAATAAATGTTGAAAATATCTTAGATATAAAACTGTCTCATTTTTTGGTAAACACAGGAAATTTTACGCTCTTTCTATTTTTTTATTCCTATGAAATGTTATGGACTTCTTGGATCTTGTTTAATAGATCTCGGTGAGGAAAGTTCAAAAATAGTAATTTTGTTAAAAATAAATTTGTAAATCAAAAGTTATGATAACTTGAAGATTAAGAATATGGAGGAAAAACGTTCAACCACTTATGTAACTTTCTCAAAAAAGTTACGGATAGTCGGATTCGAAAGGGTAAAGTTATGAAAAAAAAAATCAAAAAAAATAGGAATAGAACCTATTTGATGGTCTTAAAAAAGTGCCGTGCAACTTAAATGAATAATAAATTGAAAATCACCTAAACCTAAACAAAAACATAACAATAAAAAAAAACATTAACAATGTGATCCAGTAGCAAATTGTTTAGCATAACATATCTCAATACAAGTGTTGGATTATCATATACCTATTGCTTCATCCACTTCAAGATCTTCCTTCATCTCCCTAAAAACAAAATAAAACTAATAAAAAACAAAAGCAAAAAAAATGGTTTGTAATGATAAGATCCGAAAATGGGAAATAGATTACTCAATGGCAATATAAATTTATTGGTTCGGCTCTGCTTGCAAAGAAGCGTCTTTTTATCCACATTCCATCCTTCATTTCACACAAAAAAAATAATAAAATAATTATCACTGTGTTTTTGCCGATTTACCGCATGTCCCTTGGATTGTTGTGGTGGGAGTTCTACTATGTTATGTTCTATTATGTTGTATTATATAATTGTGTACTTTTCATTTTAGTTTGTCAGGTTGAATTTATGGAAAACATAAAAATTATGTATACCCTCATTTGGACTCCCTTGTTGAGGCCAATTAATGTAGTGAGAGAAATGAAGAAGAACTGCGGTCTTGATATAGGCTACGCATTTCGTGGGATAGAGATGGCTACTGCTAAGTTGATTTGTAATGAAAAGGTTTCCGATGCGTTAATCAACTATTATAGAGAACTTCTCTTGCAGTATAATTCGGGATCGCGTTGCATTCTTGACGTAGAAATGGAGAGAAAATTATTCAAGAGAATTTATGTAATGTTTGTAGGACCCATTCATGGATCTCACTACTGTAGGGCCGTTTTATTTCTTGATAGTTCCTTTTTGAAGAGTCGTTATTATGGAAAGATTTTATCAGCAACCGCAAGGAATGAGAACAACGATAAATGTTAAGTATTCAAGTTTACTTTACAATATTATATGTACTTTGAGATTATGTGTTTATTCTTTGGACAGAATATAAAGCACACACATAATATTCTAAAATACATTTGAACTTTTTTTTACTTCTATGTGTAATATGTAATGTTAGGGTTGTACTTTGAAATTCTTTGTTTATTAATTGCAAATAATGTGAAGTACACACATAACATTACAATGTATACGTGCACTTTTTTTTTACTATTACTTATTTTTTGGGATTTTTTATTTGTTCTTTGTACATAATGGAAAGTACATGCATAACATTACAAAGTAAACGTGAACTTATTTTCACTTTTATGCATCGTTTCTAACGTTATGCAAGTACTTTGAGATTCTTTATTTGTTCTTTGGACATAACGAAAAGTACACGGAGCACCTTAAAAAGTACACGTGAACCTCTTTTTACTTTTGCGTGTACTTTTCAATGCTATGCATGCATTTTGGGATTCTTTGGATATAATGAAAAGTACATGCATAACATTACAAAGTACACGCATAATATGGTCGCACTTTACATGGTTTAATCCATAAACTTAAACATTCACACAATATGCATGTACTAATGTTAAAATATGTTTGTTATTTTTTTTTTAAACTTTTATGTTGTTTAGTCCGTGCTAGCGACACCATTATTAAAATACACCATATATTGAACTATAATTTATTTATTTACCATATATTTCATTAAGTTTTCAGGCCTTTATCCTCTTGTCTATGTTGTTGTTGATTCAGAAACTGAGGATAATTGTACATGGTTTCTCATTAATTTTCATGATGCACTAGCTCATCAAGATCGAAACATCATATTTATATTCGATCGAAACAATGGTCTAATTGAAGATGTTTGTATGGTCTTCCTGATGTTTGCACATTCCTACTTTATACATTATTTTCAGGAAAATATAAAGAAGAGAATACGGAGGAATTGTGGGAATTGTGGGAAATTACAAAAAAAGACTGTGAAAGATTTTACGCATTGTTCATATGTTGAAACGGTCAATGAATTTCAAAAGAATATTAAAGCCCTGAAAAAGTAAGGTGCAGCTGGTGTTACTAATTTTCTTGATAGTTTGCCTCTAGAGAATTGGTCATGTGCATATTTTCATGGAAAATGCTATAGTGGCATGACATCTAGTGTTACGAAATCTTTCAACTCTTAGATCTTAGAGGAAAGGTATTTACCGATACTGAATATGCTAGACAAACTGAGGATTAAGGTTATGAATTTCAACACAAAACAAACTTGTCGAATCTGAAACATGGAAAAATGAGTTGTGTCCTATTTTTTAGAATTTACTAACTGATAATTGGAAAAAAAAATCAACATTGGAATATTAGTCGCTCAAGTCAACATGTATTTGATGTTCATTCAGATGTGCAGGCCACTGTTAACTTCAAACAAGGAATTTGTCTTTTCATAGTTGGAAGCTAAGGTGCTTTCCATGTTCTCATGTTGTTTCCATTGTACGGAGTGTGGGATAAGTATTTACATGCATATTGAGAATTACTATAAGGTTTCTATAGACAGAAAATCGTACTCATCACCCATAGTTCCTCTTTCTAATTTGATGTCCCAAAATAATTCCTTACCTGTAAATCCTGCCATCCTTTCTCCAATAACAAAGAGTCCAATAGGTAGGCCAAAAAATAAGAGAATAAAGTATGTTTGTGAGGTCAGAATTAGGGAAGTTATTTTCTCTAGGTGTAGTTAAACGAGTCATTACAGGTTTACACGCAAAGAACCCATATGATTCCACTTATTATTTTTCAATTCATTCATTGTAACAATAGTTTTTAATAAAATTATTCAAGAACCCATTTTAATAAATGAATGTAGTTTTCTTATTAAGTGTTCAATTCTATTGTTTTAGTTTGTGAAGGGGATCTATGTAAGGTACACGCATGTGTTTAAAAGAACCCGCGCAATTTTTAATAATGTTCACGTGTACTTTATGTACTATTGCGCGTACTTTTGATTTGTGTTAGTCATTTTGATAGTATACACTACAAGTAGAATTCAAGTAAGTATAAACAGAACTTATTGAAGATTATACATGTACTATAAATAAATGAAAGCACATATAGTGTTACTTATGATTTTGCATAGCCTACGTGTATTATGGTCCGGGCTAGCCGTAATATTATCATACTATAGATGTTTATGATCAAAATAACAAGACATGCATGACAAAAAAATGAATTAATTCATAATGGAAAAAGCAATATAAAAGATTTGAGAGAAAAAAAGAAATAGAATCAAACATCAAAAAAAGAAATAAGATTTGAGACAAAACAATATAAAATCAATGGGTTCTGGAAGAGAGGCGATGAAATTCGAGTACACTCGAATTTTCTTCTCCGGCGTATATATGCGCCAATTGAGATCATTCCCTTTTCCATAAAAAGTTCAAGATTCTTCATGACCTCATTTGTGTAGAAATTCATGAGGTCTTTGTGTGTATCTGGAATCTCCTCATGCTCTTGAAACAAGTCAAAACGGATGGGTGGGACTCCGCAGTAGCCTTCGTTATCGTGCAAACTTCCTAAACCTTTCACAGTGATATTCTTGCCATGTTATCATCATCAATAGTTTTTCTTAAAACTTTCGATGGGATAAAAAAATTTATCTGTTTGAAATTTAATTTGGAATGGTAGAGAAAGGAACAATGTTAGGTTGTTAAATGACAAACTAAAGTTATTTATTTCTAGGGTCAGAAATAGTTAAGGATCTCGAGCCTAATAAATATGGTAGGTTATGAGTGTACTGGTTGATATGAATGAACTAAAGAGCGTGTAAACTTCCAAGCTTTGAAGTAGTTGGGTGATGTGGAGCCTAATAAATAGGGTAGGTTATGGGTGTACTGGTTGATATGAATGAAATTTAAATGATAAAGTAAATGTGATTTGAAAATGATTGTAGTAAAAGTAAATGCATATATAAAGAACACGTTTAATTACATTTAATTAAAGTACATCATATATAGTACTATAATGTGTACAAAAGAATTTAAAATTTACAAATATAGTATGTAAATTTACGAATAGAGTACATTTAATTGCAATTTATACTTGACAAATATATAACTTTATAAACAATTTACAATCTATAACCATTGTTTTTTGGCCTATGTGTTCTTTCAGAATCTGTGTTTATTATTTGCAAATCATGCTAAGTACATGCATAACATTAAAAATTACACGTGAACTTCATTATGCTTTTACGTGTACATTGTAATGTTATGCGTGTACTTTGGAATTCTTTATTTCTTATTTAGATAGAATGAAAAGTACATGCATAACATTGTAAAGTACACGTGAATTATTTTTACTTTTACGTCTACTTTATAATGTTATGTCTCTACTTTGGGATTATTTATTTATTTATTATTTGGACAGAATGGAAAGTACACTCGTAGCATTACAAAGTACGCGCATAATATGCTTGTACTTTACATGGTTTAATCTATAAGCTTAAACATTTAAACAATCTGCATGTACTAATGTTAGAGCACAACTATTATTTTATATAGCCTATATGCTGTATGGTCCGCGCTAGAGGCACCATTATTTGAGTACATCGTATATGGAACTAGGGTGAATACAAAACAAAAAATATATATAAAATAACTTACAATTGTTTTTCCTTCTATTAGCAACCACCAAATAAAAAATCATTATGTTTATAAGTGCTCTGTTGCAGCAATTCATCGTTTTGAAATGATGTTTTGAACTCAATTCCTTTTGTAATTTGTTCCATGTAATATATGTGACACCCTGCATAATAAAATACCGGTTGATCACTCCTATATCAAATTAAACAGGAATCTTATCTAGTTCATTCTTAGCATCACTGTCGAAAACTTTTTAAAACTTACTAACCACCTAGTATTCAAAAGGAATAGTGTCAAATTTTATCTTTTTAATTAAACAACACTAAAAACAGGCGAAAGAATATATGATAAACCATTCACACAATCACTGAATCCAACAATACAAAAAAATGAATAATTAGAATCTTTTTCGAGAAAACCACCGGCTATAACCAAATACAAAAATATAATTACAAGATTGATAAAAGCATCATATGGTTGGAACAAAAGAAATAACTAGGACGACATGCCCAAATGAAATACGGACTGCATCCTACACTAGGAATGTAATGACATAAGCGGCTAAGTCAAAGTCCTGCAACATCCAAATATGTGCAGTTGTGTAACCCAGAAATGGAACAAATTCTGGCGTCCGTGTGGCTGGGCAACTAAAAGGTTTTAAAAATATTTTATAGCAAGGGTTAGAACCCAAAACATTTTAACAATATTTAGCAAGTGTATTAAATTGCAGTAAAATGCATGAATGCACTTCATCTTTAAGATAGTGTCGCACTCCCTTGAGGACCGTCTCACCCCTCAACTATTGTGCACGCCTAACGCTTATCTGTATAACCCACCTAGTCACCTACCCCGTAACTAGTTCTCGATAATACCCTTCCTAGAACACTACTTTACCCCGAGTATGTGTAATATATGATTTATAAGTTGTTTATCACATTAACTTAATTAATCGTTAATCGTTTGGAACCACATAACATTCTCGCGGTTTATATATCACCAATACGTTTCAACACAAATATTTTACTCGTATATATTTATTTGCACCATATATATTACAACATTCACACACATGTAGTAAATATATATACCCATCCTCCCGAGTAGGCACTCACCGGATGATCTCTAAAATGCTATCATTTTCAAGTGTACTTATCCACCCAGACACCCTGATACGGTTAGCTCCCCAAATCAGTAAAAACAAAATAACGCATTGGAGGCGACCATAGTTTCCCCCGGAATGACACCGAATCATACCCAAAATGTCTCATTTTTTATTTCAAACGCTATGACCTGGGGACTATACTCACTCTACTCCTCAAGCCAGGGAATTCAATCATATCGCACAACCTCCCATGATAGCACTAGAGGGGTATGTATTCCTATAAATATCATTCACACAAATATTTATAAATCGCAATATATATATATACTACACATCACCGCATATATATATTTAATTAAATCGAGGCTATACATGCACAATTATCGTAACACTAGCCTTTCAATCCCAAGCCTATATATAGACTTGACGTTTAAATAATTCCCACCCTTATTTATTTACTACTCAAGTTATCTCACCCAACTAATTTCCCGGACCCACTCCTAAGGCCCGAAATCTCATCTTGTATAACTTATTCCTTAATTTCCACATATTAAGGTTAACACTTTTTTTTAATATTCGATAATTTATTATATAACCCTATAATAAATTAACTCGGCTAAATCCGTGCGTAAGGCCTCGTAGGACTAGCCCCAAAATATACCCGAGTCTATATCCCAAATCAAATTTAATTAATTTTCACAATAATTAATTTCTTCAAATAGTGACACTATACTACAATACCCGGACACACTCACTCGGCCCGTTATTTAATATTTTTGAATTTTATTAATTTTATTACTCAATATTCCTATAATGAATTCCAGTCTCTCAGTCTTGTCCCTTAGGTCCTAAGTGTAAGAGGGTTAAAAATTTACCACTGTTATCCCCTCCCAAAAAGAAATCCTCTGAAATTTCCCCACGATTATCTGTTTAACCGCAAAAAATTATCTCCATTATTATCTCTTTAACTCACAAAGGAATTAAAAAATAAACCTTAATCACAATTATCCTTTATCCAATAAAGAAAAATTCTCAGGCATAAAAATAAGACGGTTGACTGGTAGGGGATTTCGCCTGTAGCTCAAGCGACTCCTCGGATCGTTTGAAAGACCGGGAACGTCGTGCAAACAACTCCTCAGGTCGTTCAAAAGACCAATGGAGTCTTGCCCCTTCGTGCCACAGTTGTATCTTTCTGCCATTTTTTATCTCACTGAGCTCCACACTTCACTAGTTTCTCTACGACATTTCTCCGAACATCTCGACTATTTATAATACTCTAAACAGACCTCATTAACTTCTTCCAACATTAAGGGTTCCAGTTTTTTTCAACAATATGAGTTTATTTTTGGTACAATTAGAAGAATCTAAATTTGAATCATCAAATAGGGCTAACCCACTACAGGATTTCAAACGAGGGTTACTCCCAACAGCAATACATGGTACCCTATCATTATTTTGGGTATATAATCAATCCCTAATATCCATCTCTCCCCAAACCCATTTATAAGACCCATCCAAAATGAATTTTGTTCTTATGCACTTGCCATAATATGAATTGAATTTCACACATTTACATTGAATCAATTTAACAACTTGCCTTTAGGTTCGTAAGGCCTGAATAAGGATGATTTGATGAAGATTGCACACACACTTGTTTTTATTTATTTTTTTGCTCCCATGGCTTCTCCCACTTGCACCCACTCTTCTCTCTCTCATTTGGGTTTTCTAAAAATGTGTTATGGCTGCCACACCATCTAACATTTAGGGTTTAATAACTCAATACTGTTTTTACGATTGTGGATGTTATAAAAGGGCCCAAACACTTTTATGTGGGATCAAATATTCCTAAAAATACCCCGAGACCCTTTTACTACCCCTGAGTATTCTTTTCCAACTATATCGACCCATCTGGCTCAACCTTACACTCAGAATTTCATTCCGAATTAATATATAACATTCTCCAATTTTTCACCTAAAAAATGCGACACAAAAATAATCCGAACAATTAAGCATCAATTTGCCAATTTAAATAAATCCCCCGATTTAAATAATTTCTCAAAATCAAATAATTTACTCCAAATCATAAATTTCATTTCTCCTAAATATTATTTTTCTCAAAATAATTAAATTAAAATTCCTCGAATTTACAGGGTGTTACATACTCCCCCCCCCCCCCCCCCCCCCAATGGAATTTCGTCCTCGATATTCAAGCAAGCTTAGTATCCCCAATCCTAGACTAGCTCCCTAATCACTTACACTTAAGATTGTTGCACATATTTCTTAAGAGAATATAGCTAACTAGAGCGCCCAAACACCCTGTACTCGTGCTTAACCGCTTGTACCACCCTTTAAACCGTAATATAACTTAAATCTCAGAGTTATAACACCCCAAATACCCTTATCTCGGCATAAAAGTATACATATCCATTCTTATGCTAAAAAGAACAACATACCCTACCGCGCCCTTTCTATCATTAGTTTTCTTGTGCGAAAATAATTCTCGAGCTATATCTCCCCGCTTGACAATAAGTCATCCCGACCTGAATTACCTCAGTATCGTCCCTACTCCCCAAGATTTCAATTTACAACTTTAATATCTTAATATGCTACACATTTTAACATACATACCCGTATACATATGCTAGACCCTATCTCAGGTGAGATCTAGCAAAGGTAATTCATACCCTAGTACTGCGAACCCCCACTCTTACTATAACTAACCACTATAGCTAACCAGTTGAAACTTAGAAAACCATCTACCCTAATTCCATAATTCTCGAAAATAGTAATCTCTCATGTAATGCAACCATTATCTTAGTGTACCCCCATTCTCTCGTGGTTAACACCAACGAATCCCGCTACCCCAGGGTACTTATATATATTATGGTTATTACGGCCAACGCATCCACCAATATCCACGTCACTCGCGAATCCTAGTGATAACAAATCCTAGGTTGTGATGCACCCCATGTCACCCCAAACATTCCCACACTCAACGTTCTTTCTCCACACGTTCACTAATTATCACTAAACCTGATGACCTAGCATTCGATAACGTCTTCACACTTACGACATTTATTAAGGCTGATGCATATAACATCTCACCGCAAAGCCCAATGCACTATTCATCAGCATTGTCAATCCTCGATTTTCGCAGAACCCAGAGTATATACGCGGGATACTCAAACCTTGTCCATATACTCGCAAGTCTAATCATGAACTCTTGCGGCATTGAAGGAGTCATATATTACTACGCTCGCACTATCACTAAGCCCTTAGCGCTAAATATTAATAACGAGCTAAATCTTCGCTTCACAGCAACCCGACATACCCTGAATCTCATCAGGAAGAGTCCCTTCGCACCGGGATCCAATATAAATAGACAACTGTACTCTCTGAAGTCTACTTCACAAAATATCACCGCGATCTCAACTCTTTTTCAGGTGAGACATCACAAAAAGAATATACATCCTGCCCTGGAACAACGAACACGATAGTCTTGCGATAATCACCCACCATCGCTTAACAGTCCGTACCCATGATAAATTCATACCTCGAATATCACCTATTATAACTAGCTAACCTCATAAAATATATATCATCTCAGTGTACCCACCCACTCCCTTACTACTCCATGGTAAATATACACTTACTAGTGGTATTAACAATACCTCTACTAAACCCGTTTCTCATGCGAATCTAGTACTAATACATTACTGTGACTCATTCGTGTCACATAAAATAGACCCCAATTATCTCGGGATAAAACTCATACTCTCAATTGCCAATAACACTAGCAATTTACATAGTTCCTGGACATAACAACCTCGTCTTAACCAAACCAAGAACTTCTCTAACTGTTGCCCCTGCTAGGCATCCCACTCCTTCCCCCTGACTCGCCGCGGACAAGAACCACCGATGTGTTTCTACTCTTTTACATATAAGACACCTCTCTGTGTCATTTCCCTTTCTCTGGCCCCACCAGCCATGTCGGGGTTGTCCTTCTCGCGAACTTGGTAGTCTTGACCCTGATTGTTACCCCTAGTGTCCCTTTAGCTCCGTTAGTCCCATGAGACTTGTTAATGTCCTTGACTGCCCTGACAGAACCCACTATCACTTGGTAGGAATTATATTGATCCCGATCATTAATCTGGGTCCTGTACTGGGTATCCCTTCCCTTGGTGCCTCACTAGTACTTGAATATTTAGTCTACCCTTATGATAGATTATCAACTCCCTTAGGTCCCTTTTCACGAGAGCATTGATATGAATTGTAAACGTACAACCTTGACGACAACAACACTAGTCATCCTAGCCAGATCTCCTATCTGCACTTATATTTTCTACCCATGGGTCTATCAATAACTTCTAAACCCTATTTGATTCTTCGTATTTCTCTCATTGGTTACAAAGTTTGCGAATTTTGCCAACTTCCTTCATATCTGGCCACTGCTCGACCTTTTTGGAAAATTATTGAAATTTTCCTTGCCTCTCAATTTACCTTTTGGTGAGAGGATCCGTAATAATCCGCACCTCAAATTTTCTCGTTATTCATGGTATCTCCCCATAGAGGTGGTGATTGGCTCCCATCACCCCATACTACTTCCAAGAGAAAATATCTTTGTCCGAATCTTTGCCATGGGTGTCACTACACTCACCCCCATGTTGTCCCAATTGCATGTTCTCCATCCATTTGTAAATCACTCTTCCGCACCTTCATCGGATTCTAGCGGATTGTTCTTTTGAAACCAAAAATCTTCTTAGACCCTTACCCATTCTCATCTACACTTGGGGTTTTAACTTGCACTACCTTCCTCCACGACGATTCTTAGGGTAACTACTACTCCCCAGCAGTTACTCCAACTTCAATTGTTCGAATAATAATCATGGTAAATCCTTCCGCCTCACTGTTTTCGGAATACTCTATGGATTCTATTGAGTCATCCCTCCTTCAATCCTTCTAACATCCCACACTTGTCGTTCTATAATGTTCAATCTGCCATGCACTACCGAAACCATATATGAATCACATTTATTAAACATTATAGCAGGAGAACGTAAGTCGCATACGTAAGGAAATACAATAATCCTATAATAAGGCTCTATATCAAAGAACGTTACGCTGAAATGTGAAAAGACGTACAGATCCTAAAGACACTAAAACCTGGCTCTGAAACCATCTGCGATAGCCTGCCTAATAAAATACCGGGTGATCAGTCGTATATCAAATTAAAAAGGAATCTCATCTGGTTCATTCTTAACATCACTGTCGAAAACTTTTTAAAACCTACTAACCACCTAGTATTCAAAAGCAACGATGTCAAATTTTATCTTTTTAATTAAACACCACTAACAACAGGCGAAAGAATATATGATAAACCATTCACAGAATCACTAAATCCAATAATACAATAAATTGAATAATTACAATCTTTGCCAAGAAAACCACCGGGTACAACCAAATACAAAAATATAACTGCATTTGGTTGGAACAAAAGAAAAAACTGGGGCGACATGCCCAAATGAAATACGGACTGCATCCTACACTATGATTGAAATGACTGAAGCGGTTAAATCAAAGTCCTGAAACATCCACATATGTCGTAGCTGCGTAACCCAGAAATGGAACAAATTCTAGCGTCAATGTGGCTAGACACCTAAAAGGTTTTAAAAATATTTTATAGCAAGGGTAAGAACAAAAAATATTTTGAAAATATTTATCAAGTGAATCAAATTGCAGTAAATTTAAATGCATAAATGTTCTTCATATTTAAGCTAGTGTCGCAATCCCTTGAGGACCGACTCCCCCTGAACTATTGTGCACGACTAATGCTTTTCTATATAACCCACCGAGTCACCTATCCCGTAACTGGTTCTCCCTAATACCCTTCCTTGAAATCTTCTCTACCCCGAGTATGTTTAATATATGATTTATAAGTTGTTTATCACATTAACTTAATTAATCGTTAATCGTTTGGATCCATATAACATTCTCATAGTTTATATATCATAAATACGATTCAACACATGTATTTTACCCGTATATATTTATTCGCACCATATATATGTATCAACTATTTACAACATTCACACACATGTAGTATATATATATATATAACCATCCTCCTGAGTAGGCACGCACCGGATGATCTCTAAAATGTGATCATTTCCAGCTATACTCATCCACCCGGACACCTTGATACGGTTAGCTCCTCGAATCAATAAAAACAAAACAAAACATTGGAGGCGACCATTGTTTCCCCCAGAATGAGACCAAATCATACCCAAAACATCTCATTCTTGATTTTGAACGCTATGACCTGGGGATTATACTCAACCTGCTCCTCAAGCCAGGGGATTCACCCACCTCACGCGACCTCCCATGATAGCACTAGAGGGGTATGTATTCTTATAAATATCATTCACACAAATATATATACAGTACACAGCACCGTGTATATATATATATATATATATATATATATATATATATATATATATATATATATATATATATATATATATATATATATATATCCGGGCTACCCGTGCACAATTACCGTAACACTATCCTAACAATCCCAAGTCTATATACCGACTTGACGTTTAAATAATTTCCACACTTATTTATTTATTACGCAAGTTGTGTCACCCAACTAAATTACCCGGACCCGCTCCTATGTCCCAAAATCTCATCATGTAGTACTTATTCCTCAATTTTCACATATTAAGGTTAACACCTTTTTTTATTTTGAATATTAGATAATTTATTATATAACCCTATAATAAATCAACTCGGTTAAATTCGTGCCTAAGCCCTCGTAGCACTAGCCCCAAAATATACCCGAGTCTATATCCCGACTCTAAATTCATTAATTTTCACAAAAATTAATTTCTTCAAGTAGTGACACTACACAAAAATAGCCGGACACAGTCACTCGACCCGTTATTTAATATTTTAGGATTTTATTAATTTTATTACTCAATATTCATATAATAAATTCCACTCTCTTATTCATGTCCCTTAGGTCCTAACTGTAAGAGGGTTAAAAATTTACCACTGTTATCCCCTCCAAAAAAGAAATCATTTCCCCACGGTTATCTATTTCACCCCAAAAAATTCTCTCCACCGTTATCTCTTTAACCCACAAAGGAATTAAAAAAAGAAACCTTCACCACTGTTATCCCTTAGCCAACAAAGAAAAATTCTCAAGCATAAAAATAAGATGGTTGACTGGTAAGGGCTTTTATCCGTCGCACAAGCGACTCCACGGATCGTTTGAACGATCGAGCACGTCGCGCGAACGTCTTTCCTGGTCGTTCAAACGACCGGTGGAGTCTCACCCCTTCATCCCACTACTGTATCTTTCCGCTATTTTTTACCTCTCCGAGCTCCACACTTCACTGGTTTCTCTTCGACATTACTCTGAACATTTCCATTGTTTATAATACCCTAAGCAGACTCTAAACCTTATTAACTTCTTCTAACATTAAGGGCCCCAGTTTTATTCAAAAATATGAGTTTATTTTTGGTACGGTTTGTCCCAATCAGAAGAATCAAAATTTGAATCATCAAATAGGGCTAACCCAATACAGAATTCCAAATGAGGGTTACTCCCAATATTAATACATGGTACCGTGTCATTATTTTGGGTATTTAATCAATCCCTAATATCCATCTCTCCCAAAACCCATTTATAAGACCCATCCAAAACGAGTTTTGTTCTTATACACTTACCATACTATGAATTGAATTTCACACATTTACATTGAATCAATTTAACCACTTGCCTTTAGGTTCGTAGGGTCTGAATCCGTTGATCTAGATGAAGATAATTTGATGAAGATTGCACACACACTTGTTCTTATTTTTTTTTCACCTATAGTTTCTCCCACTTGCACCTACTCTTCTCTCTCTCATTTGGGTTTTCTAAAAATGTGTTATGACTGCCACACCATCTAACATTTAGGGTTTAATAACTCAATACCGTTTTTAGGATTGTGAACTTTATAAAAGGGCCCTAAAAACTTTTGTGTGGGCTCAAATATGCCTAAAAATACCTCGATACCCATTTACTATCCCTGAGTACTCTTTTCTAACTATTTGTACCCATCCGGACACAACCATACACTCAAAATTGCCATCAATATTAATTTCTAACATTTTTTAATTTTTGACCTCAAAAATACGACACAAAAATTATCCGAACCATTAAGCTTCAATTTGCCAATTTAAATAAATCCTCTGATTTAAATAATTTCTCCAAATCATAAATTTAATTTCTCCCAAAAATATAATTTTCCCAAAATAATTAAATTAAAAGCAGTCGAAATTACGGGGTGTTACAGTATATACATAATACCCCACAGTCAACACAAAAATTAAAATAAAATAAATATGTGAGTTAGTATAATGTGAATGAAATTTGTTAAAATGTGTCGTGATGAATTATGCGTGTGTACTTATTCAAGAGTCCGTGTACCTTATATATATGAACTTTTTGCTTACATATTGTATTGTTTCGGGCATTTATGAGCTCTAGTTAGTTGGAATTTGAGATCATGACTCAACAACCAGTTTATTATTCTTTTTTCCTCTTTGGTTAAGGCATCTTCAAAAATGTACCCTCCGAAGGTAATTTGAATAATATTTATTTTTATATAATTATTGTGCTTTTGTCTTCAATTTGTATAATGCTTCTTGAAAAGCGTCTAACTGTTGAGAGGAAAAATCAAGAGTGTATATAAAATACAGTAGCACGTGTAATGTTACTATTTTTAGTGTATAACCACCATTTTGGCATCCTTGAAGTATGATATGATTTAATTATTGTTGTTCGACCAGAGAGAGTCCGGATGGATAATTTTATTTTATTGTTTGTATATGACTAATAATGTAAAATATCTTACATTATGTCCTACTTCATGTCTAATTGGAATGAAGAGGGTATTATAAGTGCCTAAAAATTTAAAAGGGTATTTGTATAAACTCTCCTTCTTCCTATTTTTATTATTTATTCGAACAGATTCTTGCTAAAGGTTATAGATTTCTTGAGTAAAAAAACAAAATCATAGTATTTATCTTATGGTGATGGACAAAGTTTTAGGTTTTATTTTCCTTACCCAAGAAAATGGGTTAAAAGTGTGTGTAGTTAGGAGTCCTTCCTTTCTCATTTTCTTTTCCATTATTTCACTAAAGGCATGAATTATCAGTTTCACACATTTAAAAAGGTAAGGATATATATAATAATGCAAATAGGTTTTTATAGTCTATTCCTTTGTATAGACATTTTGGACGATTTAACCGAGTCAAACAAATCTTATACGATTAGGTCCATATAAATATCTTTTTCAATCACTTCATTCATTTTGTTATCATTAACCCAATTAGCGATTGGTAAACTCCCCTAATAACTTATGATCTTCTTTCTTATTTCTAATTCTCTTCAACTAGCTATTATTCTTCTTTTTTCGTTCTCTCTAAGAAATAGGAAATCAATTCTTTCAAAGAAGCAAATAGATAAAATTTAACCTACATTTACCTCTATCATAATTCGATTATTTGTATGTTTATACTTGTTATCAATAATTGTTTTGCAATTCAATCAATTACAATAGGTGTACGCATTTGGTTTCAAATCAATCAAATCATTGTAATTGTATAATTCATGTGATGAAATAATTTCAATATTGAATGAGTGATTTGATTGTTTGTTTTGATAATGTGTTTGATAAATTTATATTAATATGTTTTGATTGTGTATTTTAACCTACATTTACATCTATCAAAATTCGATCATTTGTTAGTTTATACTTGTTATCAACAATTACATTGCATGTCAATCAATTACAATATGTGTATGTATTTGGTTTCGATTCAATTATATCTTTGTAATTGTGTAATGCATTCGATGGAATAACTTCAATATTCAATGAATGATTTGATTGTGTATTTTGATAATGTATTTTGTAAATTTATATGAATTTGTTTTGGTTGAATGTTGTACGTATTTAGTTTTTACTCAATCAAATCATTGCAATTGTTTAATGCATGTGCTCGTATAACTTCAATATTGACTGAATGATTTGATTCTGTATTTTGATAATTTGTTTTGTAATTTTATATGAATATATTTTGACCATGTGTTTTGATGTTTAAACATAAAAAATCAAAACATTGTGTTTTGATTTTCTAACAATATGTGTATGTATATGTTTTGATTGTGTGTTCCATGTGTGCTTGTACTTTTTGTTATATTATTGTTTCATAAAACATAGAGTACATGCATATGTATATAGCTTACAAAAAATTGCAATAAAGTACACACATAAACATACAAAGTAAACGTGAAATTATATTGATTTATTCTCATTTTATGTGTTGACATTATTTTTGCAATATGTTAATGTGCATTTACTTTGTTACTTAATTTCATGACTTAATAGACATATCATGTTTTAATTGGGCTTGTGTTTTGCCAATTTTGGCATTTAACAAAATTATACGCATATGTATATATCTCATAAAAAATTATTGTAAAGTACACACATAAATATATAAAGTACATGTGGAATCATTCTGATTTATTCTCATTTTGTGTGTTGACATTATTTTGGAAACATTACATTGTGTTTTGATTTTCCAATAAGTTATGTATATATATGTTTTGATTCTTTATTTCATATGTGTGTGTACTTTATGTTATAGTGTTGTGTCATAAAACATAAAGCACACACATATGTATATAACTTATAATGAAATTGCAATAAAGTACACGTATAAAGATATAAAGTACATGTGTTATTGTCATTTTGTATGATGATAATATTTTGGCAATATGATAATGTGCATTAAATTTGTCACTTAGTTTATAGACTTAACGGAGTTATCATGTTTTAATTGGGCATGTGTTCGTGGGCCCGCACCGATGGCATTAACAAATCTTGACATTTCACAAAAGCATTTTTTTTCATTTAATGTACGTTATAATGGAAAGTTTTAGGATTGTTAGGTGTTGTTATTTGGATAATATGACTTGCATTGAAATACATGAAGACAACTCCTTATATTTCATATGTAATGAGTTGTGTAGAAGGTTTACGGATTAAAAAATTAAGTTTTTTTCATTGAAGTACTCCGTTCATGTTGGCTTGTGACAAAGATGTTTGTTGTACATTGCGGTCTCAGGTGATTGTCAAAGCTAATTTTATTTAGATATATATCTTTGATTCACCAACTTTGCCCACTAATATAATTCACGAACGGGTTGAACGCACTTATAGAATTCGTGAACGAGTTGACCGCACTGACACAAGTTGTGGGGGGATTGACTGCAGTGGTACAAGTAGAGAAAGGGTAAACTATATATCATCAACCACTGTAATTTATAATAGTAATGGTGTTGAAAATGATGTTTATATTGGAGATGGGGAGACGAGTACATTAGAAGTTTATCTTTCGAATGATTGGAAGACATATATAAGTCATGAAGAGCAGTGTTTTGAAGGAGGTGTGGTTGAGTTCTAAGATAAATTGTGAAAGTATGCTGTTGAGGTTGGTTTCGAGTATATATATTTGAAGAATGATAAAAGTCGGGTGAAAGTATGTTGTTAAACAACTTGTATTGTGGTAAATGTAGGTATCAATCCGACTTTCAAGGTGAAGAAACAATTAATGCGAATTTTTGCAATTTTAATTTTTTATTGAAACCTTTTTTAAAATTTTAAATTATTTATTTAAAACAATTTCAAGTGAGAATTAATTAATTAGTGCTAAAAATGATAGATGGATAAATAAACTAAAAACGACACATAGTCGAGTGTGATAAATGTGAGAAAGACAAGAGATGGGATTACGACGCACGGCTAATTATTTTAACTTCCTAATTTCTTTATTTGAAATATTTCAAGATAATATTAAATTCATAATCTAACTCTCATTAGAATTATAAACTGAATAATATATTTTTCAGAAAACTAATTTAAAAATGCCACGACTCTAAAAAAAATTGGATTTATACTCTTTTTAAAAAATCACCCCCTAAGATCAATTTATTAAAAATTATATGAATCCTTGAATCGTAATTCCGAGATAACATTTCAAATTTAATACCCTAATTAGGAAAAACCTATCCCTAGTTTGTTTCCAAAATTATTCGTTAAGTTTAAAATAAAATACTTTAGACTCTCTCGAAGCATAATGTGACATGTGACAGTTCTAGAATTAATTTTTCTACTAATATAGCAAACAGATAAATCAATTAACTGATCTAGCATTACACATGGGTTCATCCCACCCCTTGAACGAGATTTTTTTACAAGCATTCTCATACTAGCATACACAATGTAAGAGGGTAGTTTAGATCATATGGAGGCATAACTCCTTTTGAGTAAGGTAATGATAAGTTAAACAGCAATACTATTGATTAACCATAAGACATGCAAACACAATTCAATGAAGATAGACTCATTTTGAATTCACAAATCTCTCGTGTATAACTCGGAAGGTAATAATGAACTTATAAGCCACTCTGCTTAGAGGAAGAGAGAAAATGAGCACCCTAGATACACCTTGGCAGGTAGCCAAACATCCTCACCACCCTCAATGATCTCTGTCAAATAGTAAAGCTTCGTAATAAATGACAATGGTTGGTGAGTAAAACTCTCTGGCTCGTAATAAATATATCTAGTAATAACTTTTGAATCATGGTCTCTTTCCAGAGGTGGTTGGGGTCCTTAAATAGCCCCCCACACTACCCCCGAGGCAACTCAGTCATTAATGTCTGTGAAAGACATCCCTCATACTTTATGTCACAAACATTAAATACCTGATACACTAGTTATCTCCACGTCATAAGAATTAAATGCCAAGACATGACTTTTGCCTAACCACTGTATGTCAGGGGGTTGTTGTCACAGAGGTGGCTCACCAACTGTCTGACAGCCCAAAATACCACGGTGGTTTACTCTAGTTCATATCTGACATGGCCTAGGTGGTTAGTGACATCAGATAAAGTGGATGTGACATTAAGTAGAGAGTTGTTTGGATCATAACTCAACGCCCGATAGAACTCAAGGTTGCCCCCCCCCCCCCCCCCCATCTAAGATGGTCAGGACAAGCCCCAATGGTGCCTCACTTCTCAATCCTCCAAACCAAGTCCCTCTGAAGTTCCCACGGAGAGGTCGTTCGATAGAGCATTAAAACTCTCCAAAGCCCCGCCAAGCCTAGTCTCTCGCGAGTACCGTTCGACCTCACATAAAATCATTATACTAATTACATCTTTACAATCGTTATAACTCATAGTCGATATAAACAAAAGATACCACAAGACTAAATTAATCAATAGGACTAAAGGACGAGCTCTCTCGATCAGATTCTTCGCTGGAAGTTCCCTCTGGGATGCCACGCTGAGCTGTCTTAATCTTAGAAACTGTTGTAAATGGGGGGGACTATCTCTAATCTCGGGATTATCTTCAAGCCCCCTCTACACACAACATTCAAGAAAAATATAGACATGAAATTAAATAGAGAGATGAAAACATAATACACAACAAGTTTCATTGCCGAATTGATTTATTCCAATGCGTTCAATTTCTCACCACAAATAGTCTCACACAATACAATGAACTAAAAAAATAATCCTAAACAATATTCTAGACGAGCACCATTTTTTTTAATTTTTTTTATACTGTAAAATGATACTGTAATTTATCTGCAGTCTAAGATCTCCTCTATAAATGAGATGCACCTTCTTTTTAGAACCCGCGATTTTTTTTTTTGTTGGATGATTTTGTGGGATTTGAAAATGGTAAGTCAAAAGACATGTGGGTTTGGGGTAAAAGGAGTTCCTAATTTTTTGGACTTTTGGTTTGGTTTGTGGATAAGTCTTGGGTGGTAAGGTTTGTTGGGTACGATGGGTTGAAAATAGATTCGGGTTTGGAAGGTAAAAAGGTTTTGGATATGGGCTATCAGAGTTAGGTGTTTTCGATTTCGGGTTTGGGAAATAGGTGGGTAGTTTAACGTAGGAAATGGGTTTATGCCGGTTATGGAGTTTGTGGGGAGAGGAAAGAGATTGACAGGTGAGAGGAGAAAAAATTTTAAAAATCTGATTTTTTTTATTTTACATGAGGTGTGTGGGTGGTGATTGAGTGAGAGTAAGTTGTACGGTATAGGGGGTGTGTGTGTGTGTGTTTATTTTGTATCTAAGTAAAAATGAAAATGCAAATTATCTAAACATTTTCAACTCAATATAAAATCAATAAAACTAAAATTATAAAATCTACTAAAACTAAAAAAAAATCCTACCTTATAAATTAATTAAAGCCACAAACAAAATGAAATAAAAAATAAAAATAAAACTAAACTAATAAAATTAAAAATAAATAAAATAAAATAAACGTGCCTATTATATTTACATAAAAATATAAAAACACTCGACGCACAATAACGGATCCTAATATTTACAACTAAACGCACACAAATAAAATCTTAAAAATTATACACCACTCAAATAAAAATCTAAAAAAAGTTAAAGTACAAACTAAACACACACAAGGCTCAGGTGATGGCTTGGACTCGGTTTAGGCTTAGGTTTGTTACGATAAAGGGTTTAAGGTATCGTAACTAATCCGTGCAAGCTCAAAAAGGGACTTATGACTTCGTGGTGGCTTCGATTTTCTTCATTGAACGCTTTTGACCGTTACTTTATCGCAAATATGTTGATTTAGCACAATTTGATGCCTCAACTGCGTATTGACCTGAAATGTAGATAAATATGAACATAAGGTCAAATTTATCTAGAGCGAGTGACTAAAATGCATTTATTTGGGGCCTAAGCTAAACACTTTTTGGTGCATATCACCGGACCCTATACGTAATTCCCCGAAAGCACACACATTATACTCGAAACCTACTTAGTCAGTCATGTATCATCCCAAACCTTGGACACCATGTATTGTTCCTCATGTATCACACAAGCCACCCCGAACGCTTATCCGATCACTCGGGTTTCATCCCTAAGTCCAGATTTTATTCGAAGATCCCTCGGTGTCACACATACCATCCCGAAGCTTTCTCGATCATTATAGTATTATCCCGAACCCAGAACCATACTTTAAGGTCCCATAGTTGCACATAAACAACCCTTAGATGCTTCCCGATAATGTAAATAATTTCTTAAACCCCGGACACTACCCGAAGTCCCCGTGGTGGAACACAAACCATCTGTGGAGCTTTCCCGATCACTCAGGAATCATCCCGAACCCTAAGAGGATCTTTCAAAGAAGGTGTAAATCGAGTATTTATACCTTCACCACACACCCTCACGTGTAGATATAGCTGATCGGCAATGTCAAACATGAAATTGGAAATTTGTTTCATCAATCACTCAACACATGAGCATAAAGAATCAAGAGGCATTAGGACAAAGGTGATCGAACGGTCCCCTAAGTCAGGCTGGTAACCAATTTGCTAACAACTAATGGATTATTTTAATATATCTGGTCGATGAGGTTAAGGACATCGATAGGGATCGCAATGGGGCAGGTTTGTGGCGGGTTTTCAAAAATCCTAACCTGCCCCATTTAATAAATGGGGTGGGGGTGATTTATATTTAAATTAACTCCTAACCCGTCCCATTTAATAAACGGGACGGGAAGGGGCTCCTACGGGTTAGGTTAATTTTAAAAATAGTAAAATTAAAAATATTACATTATAGTCTTAGAGGTCTACAATGGTTCGTATTCCAATATGTGAGACAGTCCCCCAATTGTCATTCAATGTTTCTACATAGATCTTTTGCAAAATTAACATACATATAAAATGATTTTTTTAGTCTCTCTGTGTGTATATATATATATATATATATATATATATATATATATATAGTTTAATTATCATTAACATACATATAAAGGTTATTTATGTAGGCACAAGTTAAACGGAACGGGACGGGACAGGGCGAGGCGAGGAGGTTTTATTTAGATGAACTCCTAACCCGCGCCCATTTAATAAACGGGTTTATTTTTAAAATCTATACCCACTCCTAATTCATTAATCCGGTTTTAAACCCACCCCATTAGGGTCGGGGCGTGGCGAGACTCCTACAGTTCGGGTTAAATTGTCATCCTAGCATGGAACTGTACAAATGACTCAGTTTTGAACAACTTCTTGCACCTTAATACTCCACATTTTCACAATATATGAGGTTGCCTTAATTAATCGGATCCCACTAAGAAGGTTTTCACTTGATCATGTTTTCCCTATGATGGCCTCGGGAATTTAGGTTGGTCAAGGGCTGACATAGTCTCCTCGGGTGTGGCTCAAGGTGTCAGGGTTGGTCAAAGACTGGTTATAGTTTGTCGTGGGATGTGTTAAACGAAAATGTATTCAACCCCTTAATTAATATTTAATCAATTTAATTATAATTAATGTAAATTTTAATTCAATATAATATATTGATTTTGATGATTCCAAACGAACTTTTATTAAGTGATTATGTAAATTTTTCTTAATTTAAAATATCTATAAGATAATAGTTCTCTTAACTATTTGTATAATTAGTATATTTTTGTAGATTATATTTTTACATATTCCGTTGATATATTTGTTACTTATATCTATAATATTATTAATTATGCATTGTTAGTTATGTTAATATTTATAATATATTTATACTGTTATTAATTTTTCATTCCTACATATCATTTATATTTATTAATTTTAGGTCAATAAAGGTAGGAATTATATATTATATATATAGTTATTTGTACTTGAGATAAATAAGATTTTTTTTGGTAGCATATCATGAGGTGTTCTAGTCAGCTTACGCGCATCTCGACTAATCTCCATCCGCGGTTCATGGCTTTTGTGCAGTGTCAGGGATCGACCTGGAGACCAAACTCATTTTACTCTCAAGACTATTCCAATAGTAGCCTTATACCACTGAACCAAGAGACTTGATTAGATAAATGAGATTTATCCCATCTGTAGTAGACTTATTCTAAATCCTCACGCGTTATTATGTTGACAAATTTTCTTATATCATTTATATTTGTATCAACTTTTCTTGTTGACATTTGATGTCTTTCTTTGTCGAGCCACACATTCCCTTTTAGTTTGAATTTTATATATATCTATATAATAAAGGATGAAGGATTTTTTTTCACATCATATAAGTCTTTGTATACAAAACTTATACAAATATGTTTTGCATCTATCTATCTATCTATCTATCTATCTATCTATTTATCTATCTATCTATCTAGGTATTAAAGGCAACATCTTAGAGAAACCCTTACGGGTATGCTAAACAGGTATATATACCATATATATGTATGTTATGCGTAAGGCAGTATTGTAAATATAAATATTCGTAAGGCATAAAACAACAAAGATGCAATTGGACTTGTTGGTTTTTTGTGGGACCCGCACCCAAAACGGAACATCATGTTCCGCGCAAGGAAGAAAAAAAAATATTGGCTTAAGCGGAACATCATGTTCCGCCCAAGCATTTCACTATTTCCATCATTTCTATTTTCATCCCCAACTGTTTCAAATAGTTTCAACGGCTATTTATTTATCTATGCAACGGTTACATATTTTTTTATAAATATGAACACTATCTTCATTTTCATTTATATTTGTATTCTAAACACTCTCAATTTGCATTTATATTTTTTTTATTCAAAACACTCTCTAGTATCTTCAATATTATTATTACCCAAAATTATTTTTTTAGGTAAGTAAATATTATTTATTTACCCATAAATAATTTCGAAAATTTTGTATTTGCTTAAAAATATTTTGTGATTATTTTACAATGGTTCGAGGTCAAAATATGTCTCAACACGACGATGAAGTATTATGCACCGCTTATGTAAATCAAACAAATGATGGTTTACGAGGAACTAATCGACCTAGCACATTATTTTGGGATGCAGTCACCGAAGAATATAATACAACGACGGGTATCACTGAACGTCGGACGGGACCCAGCCTACAAACCCGATACAGCAAAATCTCAAGGCACGTAATAATATATGTTTCTAAATTGAAAGACGCATCGATGACAAATCGTGGTAGTGGGACAGTGAACACAGATTGGGTAAAATCAGTTATATATTTTATAATTTTTTTAAAAATATTATTTCTCTTACATATGTTGCTAACGAGTTAATAAAATTACATTGTCATTTTATTTCAGGTTACTGCAGCTAATCTAGCATTCCAGCGAGAGAACAAGGGAAAATCATTTAATTTTGAATCTTGTTACCAAATTTTAAAAGAACTTCACAAATTTCAAATTTCCCAAACATTTTTAGACTCTCCTCAATTTCATTTTGATTCACCAATGACGGGTGCGACAGAAAGTGAAGGAAGTCCGAATATTGGGTTTCCCCTAGGAAATTCCAAAGATGGGGAAGAAGTTAATATAGAAAGGCCTTATTCGAGGCCACCTGGAAGGAAAGAGATGAAGCAACGGGCTGAAGGAAAAGCGAAGGCTACAAACATTGAGGTGAACTGAGAAATACTGAATAGTTGCTCTACATTCAATGAATCATTTGAGCGATCATGTCAGGCTGATCGTGTACGTGACGAAGAGGCCCATTTGGGGCTTAATCGTTCACTGCAACTTAAGGAGCGAAGTTTGAAGCTCAACGAACGCAGTATATTGGCTATGGAGAGGAAAGATATGCGTGAACAAATATTGCTTGATCAAAAAATTATGAACACTGACACCTCAAACATGAATTCAATCCAGAAGGAGTACCATGAATACCTCGTGCTTAATATACTCAACAAAGCACGGGGCCAATCAAACTTTCCAAACTATCCACCACATGGAGGTCATTCTCGATTTTAAAATTTATATGCTTTTGAGTATGTAACATGTTAATTATTTTTATCGTTTGATCTACTTTGTAATATGATTTTATGGGTTGTGAAATGAATTTGTTTCAAATTTCCATACATAAACATTAGTTCGGTACAATAGTAACGATACAACATTAATAATAAAGATAACAACAGAACAACATTAGAAAAGAAACATAAATTGGGTAAAATCACACACTGTTATTGGCAAACTTTTCCCAAACATGTTCAACGAGATTTGCACGTAGCTGTAAATGCTTCCTCTTGTCGTGCATGTGCATTGTCCTAGCCTCGATCGCGTAATGTTGCTCGAGAGAGTTTCGAAACATAGGAACCGGGTCAGGCGGGAAGTCGTATTCCTCTCTCCAATCACAATCACGCCTCTCGTCTTCAACAATCATGTTGTGAAATATGATGCACGAATGCATAATAGATGACAATTTATCCTTGCTCCAGAGTTTTTCCGGCGTATGAACGAATGCGAACCTAAGTTGCAGGACACCAAACGCTCGTTCCACATCTTTTCTTGCCCCCTCTTACACTTGAGCGAATAGTTTTTCCTTCTGGTTGGTTGGCCTTTTAAAAGTTTGCACCAATGAAGCGTAAGGCGGATAAATGCCATCCGCTAAAAAATACCCCATATCATATACGTTGTTATTTATCTCAAACTGGATTGGTGGAGTCTCATCGCGGACAAGATCCGAGAAAACTCTTGATATGTTCAATACATTAATATCATTACAACTACCCGGCATCCCGAAAAATGACCTCCATATCCAAAGGTCATGTGATGCTACCGCCTCTAGTATAATTGTCGGTGACTTTTTATGTCCAGTATATTGCCCATGCCATTCGGTTGGACAATTTTTACACTCCCAATGCATGCAGTCTATGCTCCCTAGCATTCCGGGGAATCCATGCGCTGCATTTTATTCGGTAAGCCTTTGCACATCGAGAGCGGTAGGCTTTCTGTTATACTCCGGGCCAAATATCCCCACAATGGCAAGGGATAATCGGACCAATGCCTTCTGGGTTGTCGATTCTCCGATACACATGTACTCTCCATTTATATCAGCAGAAGACCCATATGCTAACATTCACAGAGCAGAAACGATTTTTTGATGCGAGGACAGGCCAAGACGACCAAGTGCATCTGGTTTTTGTATGAACTAGGAGTCGTAACTACATACAGCATCATGAATACATACATATAGGGCTCGATTCATTCTAAAACGTCGTCGGAAATGGTAGTCTTTGTATACCGATGCTTCACCAAAGTAGTCGGCGATTAGTCTATCATGACCCACCTCTCTGGTCCGACATATCGTCCTCCTCTTTTGATCCTCTTGGGAATCGCATACTATATTATGAAGGGATATATTTTGAATTTTTTGCATATGGTCCATAGCTATTTTATTTTTCTTTTTCTTTTTGGCTATATTTGACTGGGCGGTTTGCGTGGCTTGTATTTCTTCGTATTCTTCCATCTCACTGTGGTATGACGTTTGATCAGTAAAGAGAATTTGGTGCTCCTCTATTTATAATAGGTTGTAATTTGTTGATGAACTTAAAGTATCATCGATTTTAGGTTTTATAAGGTTTACGGAAGAACATCTAGGGCGGAATATCTAGAGCGAAAGATGTAGCTCGGATCACATTAAGCGGATAATCTAGGGCGGAATATCTAGAGCGAAATATGTAGCTCGGATCACATTAAGCGGATAATCTAGGATGGAAGATCTAGCTCGGATCATATTGGTCGGAATAACAAGGGCGGAATAGCTAGGACGGTTTATGTGGTTAATTATACTGCTATAAATGTGAATGGCTAGATTGAGTGTTAATGTGCACAATGGAATCTTACGAAGATGTGATTAATGAGTTCTTAGCTGAAGCCTTGATGGATTCATTCCCACGCGGTCTTTTTGGTTATGAGATTAGCCAAGTTAATGATATGTGAACCCCATGGGAAATAATTGCCGAAAAATATCATGAGTTGCTACCTAGGCATGATTATCAGAGCCCGCATAACTTGATGGATCGATGGTTGGAAATTAAAGATGACATCGAGGAATTTGATAACATTTTCAATAGGGTTGAACAAGATATGCAACCTTTGGATGAGTAAGACGATCCATATGAGGAGGCGGTGAATTCATACATTCGCACGTTTGGTGAGAATTTTAAAGGCCTAATGACCCAAATTTATTTCTACACATATAGGGATGATTTCTAACGTTCACAACACATCAAATCTTTGCAAAATTCAGTCAAGAATGGATTAAAACTTTTATCATTAAAAACCCTAGTTTTGTGTTCTTCCCAGAAGTTTAACCACAAACTCAGATTTAAATCCATAAAAACAAGTGCAATATCATCTGAATTCAATGTCCTCTACACGTATACTTTCATCTACATGAAATCCTATCCAACATGCATTAAATTCATTATTTCTCCCAAGAATTACACAAAATCAAATTTCTTATCAATTCCTACACATGGGTATTATAAATTCAATTTAATTTGCAATAAACAACTTGCCATGATTACTGTACAATCTGATTTCATGAAGAAGGTGATGAATCTATACGTTTCCTCTCCAAATCTTCACTCCTTGGGTGTTTAGGGTGCAAGAATACCTTCCAAACTTCAAGCATTCTCCTTAAGCCTTTTGGGAATGGTTTGTCTCTTTTCTCTAATGGCCTCTCTAAGTTCTGTTAGCTATGAACCCTAACCCCCAATCCTAACCATCAGATATAGGGCTTTAACTTTCGTAGTTCATTTACCCTTTATTTTTAAAATGACTAAAATGCCCTTAATAGGTGCCGATTTGGTTCAAAATTGACCCGGGACCCAAACTAAACTCCTAGGTACACTATTCTGACTATTTCGACCCTATCGGAGTCATCCGTGACCTCTAAATTATCATACGAGTCACTAAAAATATAATTTTCATTTCTCACCTCAAAATACTCTACACGCGACTTCTGGTGAGATAAAATAAAATACGCACATATCACTCGCTATATCGTATAACCACAATTAATAAAATACGCACATATCACTCGCTACGCTGTATAACCAAAATTATTCATTATTTGCTATTCACACGTAGTAAATATCATAATGCAATATTAATCCGTATTTATATCACGATTAATATTTAACAGTCATAATTATCATCTAATCGTATTAAATTACTTCACTCGCATAATTTAATTAAAACGTATTTTTCTTAATTAATTAAATAAAAATACACAAAAATATGGGGTATTACATATTTCCCCCTTATAAAGGAATTTTGTCCTCGAAATTAGGGCAAGACCGGTACTAAAACTTAGGATCTATAACATCACGACATCCTCGAGTACCCAAATTTCAATCATAATAACATAAGGGTCACTCCACTATACACCTGTTAGTGGTACTCTCCTATCAAAAAGCTTAATCACTCTAGCCCAAGTTTATCAATAAGCTTTTCTAATTAACTACATACTGATACGCTCTATCACTCATGTGATCTCAATACTGACTCTATCATCTCCACATTGAGAACAGGTTGCACAACCTTAAATGCCAACTCCCCTTATTCACCAAAACTCAGAACTACCTTCGTGGGAGGAATCACTATAACCTATGACCACTCATATCAGTATTTAGAACTTCTGTTCATGGTGAAGTAATTTTTTCGACATTCAAAAGTCACCCAAAATAGTTTATGTTTCACTTCACTATTATCCAACGAACTCCAAACCATGTCCAGTCCAAAAATCTAGTTATGCCCTCACCTCTAATCAACTTGTGGGTGAACGATAAGGCTTTCCACGTAAAACCTTGAAAGGTACCTCGTGCCTGATAAATCGGTACAGGTTATCACACACAACTCTACCCACTGTAATTCTTCCCCTCAATTACCCTATAAGGCACCACACTCACTACTCACATTAGTCAGCATAATAAATCTCCCCTCGTCTAACCATCGAGCTATAGGTGAAACAATATACCCAAAACAAAACTTTGTCCCCATCGCTTCTTAATAATCAGAAGTGGGATTGCAGGATCTCATCTTGATACACAACAATATTGGGAGGCACCTTGCACCGGTGCAATCATTCTTTTCAAAGAAATAATAACAATTACTTCATCTCAGCCAATCCATTCCATATGCTCGGAGGAATCTTTGACCTAGTCATGGTGTTGGTAGTCCATTATGAATTTTATCAGTCAACATACCCATTTCGTCACTGGCAACATAGGCATGTTACTAAATTCTGGTTGATCATATCGAGCCATCCCCTTTTTTTCTTCTTATGAGTGGTGCATTCAGAGACAATCTCACTACGTCTCACCCAAGACCAATTCCCACTTATCATACCTCCGATTAAGTGGTACTTTATACTCCCCTTATTCCCTCGGTATGCCAAAAATCACGGCCTGTGCACTTTTAGCAACTGGCACACTTCTTGGGTCTTTTTGCCCCATAGTCATCAACATTTTATTTATGCACAAGCCACTCTCAACATTCGACTGAGTAAGGCTCCGCTTTATTTTCCGACAGCAGTTCGGCCTCCTCTTTATCAAGAGATATCTTTTGAATGGCTCCCCACAGCCTTTCAACCCATCTCGGTGTGCTACTCTCAATGCACACCTATACTTTGAGTATCGTCACTCACACGACATTCAATCCATCATACCATTCCGAATTTATCTATAATTTCCCTCAGGCATATGTTCCACGCCTTGATTCCTATATCCTCTTATCGGTGCATATCTGCACAATAATGGAAATGTCACACACACTTTCCTTAAAATTGGCCCTGCATTCTCGATATGGCTATGACTCATGGGTATTCTTAATCACCCCATAAATTGAAATTTATTTCTCCTTAACATCTTTTCACCCTTAAACTTGTGGTGAGAAGAAAAAAAATTCAGTTCTCTATCACGGAGATACCGGGCCCCCACACGCCTTATATCATATAATGGCTCTCAGTTCAGAGTGTTTTATCTACACATCCATTAATTAACATTTGAAATTGATGGCCTAGCATCCATCAACGTCTCTCTACTCACGACGTTTGTCAAAGTCCATGTGTATCTCTTCATACAACAACATTCAAACAAGGAACTTCCCCAATACTCTAGCACTCAGCATTGGTGGTAATCAAATTCTATAAATCTCAATCTCCTAACTGGGACTCTCAAAATCTTGTCTCCAGACATATAAATATAAATCTCGGTTACCACGCCTCTAAAGGAGTGATATAATAATGCGCTCTCCTATCACCAAGTTCTGAGTGCTAAACATAATAATGAGCTAAATCTCTTCGTTCAACAGTAAATCCAATATACCTCCATTTACATCAATAAAATCACTACACACCGGGATCAAATATCTCGAGACAACCATATTCTCCAAAGTATCTATCATAATATAATATAGATGCGAGCTCGACCCTCTTTCAAGCGAGGTCTTGTCGAATAACACATCTTGACCTGGAACATTAGACACGGTGGTCTTGGTATCATAACCCTCTTTCGTTCCACCCACATTGTTAATCAGTCCATACCAAGGGTAATATCACACTCGCATGATATGTCACTAGGACGAGTAATTTCAACATACGTATACTCCCCGTGCCTGCGCCCGCATTCCCCGCGGATAGTACTAAAGAGGCCCCCGCTATACAAAGGCAGCTATATACACATTATCATGCTATCAATGATATACTCACTAAACTCGTCTCACACGCGAATCTAGTTCTGACGAAATATTGTGACCCGCTCGTGTCACCTAAAACTTATCCCACTAACCCGAGGATAAAACTTATACTTCCAATTATTAATAATGATGGTGGTTCTAATGGTTCTTAGACATGACACGCCTGTTTGAACTGAACCAAAACTATCTTAATCATTGCCCCAACTAGGCACCATACTCATGTCCTTTTTACTCACTTTGGGCAAAATTAATGCATGCGGTCCTACTCTCCACATAAAATGCCTCTTCAGAAAATCCCATATTCCTGGCCATACTGACCCTATTAGGTTTGTCCTTCTCTCGAAACCTGATAGCCTTGACCTCGACGGCCACGCTCATTATTCCCTTAGCTTCGCTGGCCCGAAGGAGCACACTACTGACCTTACCAGTCCCAACTGAATCCACTGCCTCTTGGTAAGAATACAGCTATCTGAATCATTTAAATAGGTCCCCTAACGGGTCTCCCTCTTGTGGTGTCTCATTAGCACCGTTACATCCAGCCTTACTCCCTGACTAAATTCTCCAATTCTTTTGGCTCCCTTCACAAGGAAGCATTTATATCAACACTGCCAAAAGCACAACATTGTGACCATCTGCATAAATCTTCCAAGAAGAATTTTCCCTTTAAGTGCTGGTGACTCCTCTCGTGAGTCCATTACCCACCTTAAGGGATCTTTTCTCCACTATACCAAATATGGCGATTTACTCCCACCATTACAACACTGCTCCTACGAGCCAAATGATATTTTACCCCCAATTCACTTCCGGGTATATATTACTTCCTGTTGTATGCCAAAGTCTCTGGATATTCTACATCCATTGGCTACACGCACAATCTCGTCATCTAACAAAATTCCAACGGGTGGTACTCTTCAAAGACCCCTCTGACTCTCTCCCATCCTAACCACACTAGTAAGCCTATTTTAGTACTAATATCTGCTATAACGGTACAACAATATATATGTTGCACTCTTGTAGTCCTTACCGCTGCATCATCTTGAGAAACAATAGGGGTGACCTCTGCTACGGTCATCGACCCCAACAAATTCTTTAACTCCAACTGAGCCTTGCCTCTTGCTGCCTTCCCAATGGCCCTCACTGGTTCTCCTCTGTGTAATCGTCATACGAAGCACACCCATACGCATAAAAGATTCACTAATAGTTATACACTATATCAGGAGAATGTAAGCCACGCACGTAGAGGAATGCAACAATCATAAGATAGGGCTCTATATCAATCAAACAATACGTTGAAAACATATTAAGCCGTACAGATCCTATGGACACTATAACCTGATGCTCTGATATCATTTGTGACACCCCGCCTAATTAACTATTAGGTGGTTAGTAATTAATTTGGTTTTTCGAGAGTGATGCTAAGAATGAACCATATGAGAAACCTATTTTAAGTTGATAAAGGCATGATCATCCGATATTTAATTAGGGGGGGTGTCACAATATCTTTTCCAATTCCCGAGTTGGGCTTTAGGCGCCAACTTTAGACCCCCAAATGATCCCAAATACAAAATCTAATTAGTTAGATAACTACCTAACTTACACACACGCACACACACACACACACATATGTATATATATATATATATATATATATAGTCTTGCTCTTGTGCGGACTAATTCGCATTTTAAGAATGCGGACCGGACATGAGTTACCTAGCGGTGACCCCAGAAAAGAGAGAGTGTGCCTATAATTTAGACGATAATTTCTAGGCGCACCGTTAGGTGACACGTGTTCGGTCCGCATTCTTAAAATGCAGACTGGTCCGCACAGGAGCATTATATATATATATATATCCCGGGACCATTTCTAAGGGTATAAAATACTCAAACGACCTGTAATACCTTCCATAGTGCGTGCCAAATATTTTTATCTCAAAAATATATTTAATTGTGTCGTGACACACCCCAATACTTTTTTACAAAAATAAACCCCTTTTGATTTATTTTCCCAAATCATTAAAGTCCAAATTCTAAAAAAAAGAAATACCGAGATATATTAATTATGTCATGACACACCCCAATACTTTTTATAAAAATAAATCCCTTTTGATTTACTTTCCCAAATCATTAAAGTTCAAATTCTAAAAAAAACAATAAACAATATTGATATATATGTATATATATATATATATATATATATATTCCGATATCATTTCTAAGGATCTAAAATACTCAAACGAACCCGTAATACTTCTTAAAGTGCATCCCAAATATTTTTATCTTAAAAATATATTTAATAGTATTGTGACACACTCCAATACTTTTTATAAAAATAAACCCATTTTGATTTATTTTCCCAAATCATTAAAGACCAAATTCTAAAAAAAAATACTAAGTCTAATTACTCATAATTCGAATTAATTAATTTCACCAAATTAATTTATTCCTTATTAAATTTTATATTATTCCAAGAAAAATTTTATACAAAATGACATCTTTGCATGAATTATTTTTTGAGTAATTCTATATGTACAGATGATTCGTACAAAATCGTTTGTATAGACTGACGTGTCGTGTTTATATTAGTTCGTGTCTTGAATACATTCAAGACACGAACCAATACAAACACAATATATCAATTTATACATACGATTTTGTACGAATTCTCTGTCGAAATAGAATTTTCTTTCATTTTTATTAATTGCACCCCTCATGGCTCAAAGTAGCCTCCAATTCAAACATGACACGTACAAATTAACATCCAATTCAAAGATGACCCGTCACTTAAATTTTTTTGGTAATATCAGGATGTCCACTGTACCACAGTGACTAATCTCTTCACTAATTATAGGCACCTCTTAAAATGAAACAATCTATCAAAAAATTTAAAATTATTCCATACCCAAGACAAAAATCAAATCCCCAACACTCTGTTAAAGAAAGAAAAAATTCTACCACCTCACTACACTCCTAGGTTACCCGTCACTTAAATGTATGAGAATAAATATCGATCTAAAATCATTCGCGTGTGTAGACAGTTTTACTTGTTCCAATGAAATCTTTGGTGAATAATTTCTAAATCTTGATTTCGAGACATCAATTTGACTCTATTTGCATTTGATGTAACCATGACAAGACACGACATGGTGCCACTTCATGTCAGATGCGCTTGATTTCAGTTACTATTTTTCTATATACATTTATTTATATATTAAAAACATTATATAATGATGTAAGCAGTAAGAAAAAATATAATTTTTTAAAAATAAATACCCTACAATCCCTGGTTTCCTAAACCTCACCGAGTGTGACAAAAAATTCTAAAGGGCCTAGAATATGGGGCATCAGCCACACTTGTCACCACACGCACAGCCACACCCTCTAAAACATCATATTAATCTCAATAATTTATAGGAATAGGAAATCAAAGACGATTTACAATAAGGGTTCGTTTGGTTCGAGGTTTGGAAAGAGAATTTAGGATTCCTGGAATTTAGAATTCCCCCCATTTAGAATTATAATGTTTGGTTGAAGATTTAAGGGGGAACTTAGAATTCCTGGAATTTAGAATTCCCACGAAATTGGATTTTCCTTTCTCCTCTAAAATGGGGGTAATCCTATATTTCCGGACATATTACCTTACTTTTGTAGTGTGACAAAAATATCATTTCACATAAATTCATAAGTACACTTTCTCTCTCATACACACACACATACACATTCTCTCTCTCTCTCTCTCTCTCACACACACACACACAGACTCACACACATACTCACTCTCTCTCGCACACACATACATATACACACTCTCTTTCTCTCTCACTCACACACATGCTCTCTCTATCTCTCTCACACACATAAACACTCTCTCTCACACATACGCATACACATACACATACACATACACATACACAACACTCTCTCTTTCTCGAATTTTTTTTTGACGTGTTCAACGACATCAAGTTTTGATGTCGTCCAATCACATGATTTTTTAAGAAGTGTTCTCTCACTTCATTTAATGATTCATTATCTCATATTCAAGTGACGTTCTCTCACTTCATTTAATAGGAAATAAAATAGTTTACACCATTTATATATAAAAAAAGAATGACATTTTTATACAATAACATTTTTTCTTTAATAACAGTTTTTATATATAAAAATATTACAAAAATGTTTAAATGTTTTTAAAACTCTTTTTTTTTAAATAAAAAAGTTAAAAAATAATTTTCTATATAAATTATTAAAAATGTTTTAAATATGTACTATTTTTTTAAAAAGTTAAAAAACGTGTTTTTTAAAACTATTTTTCATATATAAACATTTGTTTTAATATATTAACAGTGTTTTATAGATTAAAACTAAAAACTGTTTAATATGTTAATATATAAACACATTTTTATTTATATAGTCACATTTTTTAATGTTTAATAAACACATTTTTTAATGTTTTAAATATGTGCTATTTGTTTAGAACATTAAAAAATGTGTTTTGTTAAACAGTTTTTATATATAAACAGTTTTATTTTTGCATTTTTTTTTGTTGTACAAAAATTGTTTTTTGAATGTTTTCATATTTCTAATAAAAACATTAAAAAAACTGTTTTTTATTTATTAGAAATATAAAAACATTCAAAAAACTGTATTTTTACAACAAAAAAAATTGTTTTTTTGCTTAAGGAAAAAAACGGAAAAAAAACCATTTTTTACAACTTTATTTTTCAGGAAAGATTAATAAAAAAAGTTATTCAAAAACATTTTTTTTATTTAAAAACTGCTTTTTTACAACTTTATTTTTTTGTAAAGAATTAAAAAAATTACTAAAAACTGTTTATATTTAAATAAAAGTGTAACAAAACACGTTTTTTTAGACTTTTTCAAAAAATAGTATATATTTAATATCTTTTTAACAGTTTACATAGAAGGGATTTTAGATGGAGGAAAAAAGGAATTCCTGCTTGAACCAAACAATGGAAAGGAATTGAAGATTCCAGGAACTTAGAATTCCTGGAATTATGAATTCCCATTCCCTTGCCAAATCTCGAACCAAACGAGCCCTAAGGGTGACAATTTTTGACACGACACGATAATTCGACACGAAGTTAGCGAATTAGGGTCGACGATTTCTTGACACGAACCCGAATATGACACGACCCGCCAACACGAATAATAAACGGGTTAGGTTAGTGTCAAACACGTATAACTCGAAAATGACACGAATAGACCCGTTTAACTCGTATTTTATGGAGAATATATTAGATAATTTATATATCTTGATAGGCATTCTACAAAATTCATGGAGAATCGGATGATAAATTATTTATGTGTTGAAAGAAGTTGAAATTAATTAAATTTAAGTTATTGTAGGCGTATGATTGGTATGATTGGTTAAGAGGGAAGAAAAAAAATATTTTGTATGTTACTTAATGGGTTATTCGGGTCAACCCGAACACGACACGATAATAAATAGGTCGGGTTAGTGTTTGCTCATCTGACACGATTAGTTAAATGAGTAGGTTTAAGGTTGACTAATACTTAACACGAACACGAACCCGACGCGACACGACCCAAACACGACACGACGCACACGAATTGCCACCCCTAATTTACACCTTCAACAAGCAATTTTATTTTAGCTATTCAATTTATATATTTAAATAAATAGTAATTTTTTGGGTTTTTTGTTATAAAATTTCGTAGTTAATGTTCTAAATTCTTTTTTTGTTGAAAATATTTTCTAATATTTTCTATTTGTGTTCATTTTATTTTATTATTTTGACTCCTAAGTTTTCAGTGATAGTTTTACTCGAGTTAGGACTGTTTATTTTATATAGAAGCAGTTTTTTAAAAATATTTTCTATAAGAAAAAAGTTAAAAACTGTTTTTTAACATAAAAATGAGTTTTTGCATAGAAATTAAAATATCAATATAAAAACCGTTAAAACATGACATGGATTTTTTTTCATAAAGTCGTGTTTTTTTAACCTCATACAAACACAATCTATTTTAAATATGATACATTTAAAAAAAAGCAACACGAACTGAAAAAAACGCGACTCAACATGAAATCTTATTTATTTTACCTAACAAAAAAGTGACTCAATTTAAATATGGCGAAAAAATATTTGTTAACTAATACGAACATTGTCCAAATAAAATGCGAATTGTCATTAAATCATATTATTTTATCTAACACGAACGTGATGCAAAAAAAAACGGCTCAACATAAAATCGTATTATTTTATTTAACAAGAACAAGACACATTTAAAACATATTTTTTTTATTTATTAGACCGATTTTGTGTCAGGTAAAATAATATGATTTATTGTCGTGTCACGTTTTAATTGGATCGAATTTCTGTTAGGTAAAATGATTCGCTTTGTTTTTTAATTGGGTCAATTTGATGTGGTAAAATAAATATGAATTCATGCTGAGTCGTGTCTTATATAGCTTTGGTTTGCTTTACAGAAAATTGTTTAGTGTTGTAATGTGTTTTAATTTGATCGTGTTTGTTTACAAATATGTTTTTATGTCATATTGAAGTTTATTTGGGTTGCACTTGGGATTTTGAAGGGCGAAAAAACTAAATTAAAAAAATGTGTAGAGACTTAACCGGTTGCATTAATATAGTTAATACCCACCGAGTCGTGTTTTATATTAGTTTTTTTTGCTTCAACTCCCGCTTTATTTTGCTTCATCACCCGCGTCACTAATTTTCATTGGCTCTTGTCTAGTAACAAATTTTTTGGTACTTACAAATGTTGTGGCGTGTTTTAGATGGGTAGCGTTTGTGTTGTGTTGTACTCACGGTAAAAAAATTGTTTTTACGATTTATTTGTGTTGTGTTTTGTTTAGGATGCATTCGTGCTGGGTAAGAAATACGATTTCATGTCGTGTCGTCTCGATTCGCATTTTATTTTAATCGCGTTCATATTAGATAAATAAATATGTTAAAAACTTACCAATATTTTTAGGTGATCTCTAAAATGTTTAGATAATATATATATAAAATAATTAATTTATTTTAATATTTAGAAAAAGTGTGCTGAGTGCGCCCTTTCAATTGTGTATGGGCAACTTCTTATTGTCTATATTTAAATTAAGCTCGGCATCAACCATTTTAAAAATAAAAATGTGAGGAAAAGGAAGCATTCTGACATGATTGTGAATTAAAGCAAGAAAAAGAGCCATGTTGGTTCACTGAGTTCACAGTCTAAGTAGACTACATTATTTGATCTTATCATTCATACAGGTAGCTGTTTCGAAAATTAAGTAGGCTGATTTTATTTTGCTCTCTCATATGACATGACTCATGCGACATGACAATTCAAGCCCACTTAATGATGTATTTCTAAATTATATATTTATAAACTATTGCATTTAATAAAATTTGAGCAAAACATGAATTATAGGAGATAGATATACACATTGAAGATCTTTTCAAATGATTTTATGAAAAAAATAATTATTATTTAATGAATTCAAAATTAAATTTATATGTGAAATTTTGATTTTTCAAACTCTATATCTTCATTGAATTTTTAAATAAATTTTGTTGTTAAAGATCTCGTCAATCATCTATACAAAAGCTTCTTAAAAAATTTAATTTTAGAACTTTTAAGAGTTGATATGCTTAATTAAATATAAGTTGTTGAGTGTTAAACTCTTAAATATTGTGCACAGATTTATATTTCATAACTAAGACCATCTTGAGAGCGTTTTTTCACAAAAATGCAATTATACCCTTTTTTTTACCCAAAGTGAAGGGACCGAAACATATGGAGGATTTTTATGAGTTAGTTTTTGGGGTTCACGTCAATAAGAAAAAAAATCAATCAATAAAAATTCGTCACATCACTTTGTTCATGAAATTTCGATTATAGTAGAAGAGTACATTTTTTTTTAAATCATGTATCCCCGCATGAACAAGCGCTTTGGAACATTGTAGTGTAGATTAGGGGTGGCCATAGGCCCGAGGCCCGCCAAGCCCGCCCAGCCCGCCCAATAAAAAAATAGGGCTTGGGTAAGGTGAATAGGCCCGCAAAGCGGGCTTGGCAAAATTTTATAGGCCCGATTTTTTTCCGGGCGGGCTTGGGCATGAGTTCTTAAGCCCGATGAGGCCCGGCCCGGCCCGAAGCCCGAAAAATATATATATATATATATATATATATATATATATATATATGTGGGGGGGGGAACTTTTATAAATATAAAAACGTATACCAAGTCTTTTCATGTAGAGCGGGAAACTTTATATATGAACTTTGTAATATATGGAGTTTAAAATAGATTTTTAATTAAAAAAATTAGTTTTTAAATAAAAAATAGGTATTTTAATTTAAAAAAAAATATTTTAATTAACATAATAAGACCCGATCGGGCGGGCCTGGGTAAAGAGCTTTCAAATCTGGGCGGGCTTGGGATTACATAATAAGGCCCGATCTGGGCCCGAGCGGGCTTGGGATAGCACTTAATTTTTCAAGCCCGGCCCGAGCCCGACCGGGCCTGCCCAGGCCCGGCCCACGGCCACCCCTAGTGTAGATCATTGTGGCAAGTCAAACTCTTGTGTGATAACTGCATTGTCATGCAAGCATTATTTATAAATTTTTTGTAGTGTAAACTTTTCAAGATTGTGCGATAAGTGAACTGTTGCATGAGGGTTTTTATTATATGGTTTCATCGAACTTTCTTAATGCTTTAGAACAACACCCTAATTTTGGATGAGAAAAAAAGTTAACCTTGTCGTTTAGCTTAGGTAAAATTCCCCCAATGGTCCTAAAGATGTTCAATGAGTCATTTTTTTGCATGCTAATTGATGTTATGTAAACAAATGCAACACCGTAACATCTCCCATTTTTTACGTAAAGGTTGACCACACACAATACGTCGAAGATAGGGCTTCTCTAACAATTCATACCATTCTTATCATCAAACTGTATAAGTGACATTTTAATTTAAAACATCCATATATAATAAAATAATATGAAATAATAAACTGACTGTGAACAAGTCCCAGCTCATATAAACCATAAATTATTCGTCCCAACATAACCCAAAATAATTAATTGGAATAAATAAGTCTCGGGCGAATCTCTGGAATATAAAAACTAAAATAAAATAAAGAGTAGCAACCTAAGGTAGAATCAAGAAGTTGAATCATCTACGCAAATGCAACTGCAAGTGTAACCCTCTCTCAGCCATGTTATTCCTATAAAGGATAACTTGAAAAGTAATTTTGACGATTTGGGTCAACGCCCTAAAATTGCATTAATTAACTTACAATATCAATAGATAATATTGCGGTCAATTCACATTACATAGAGCCCATTGTAAAAAAATCTCATTTTCTCACGTAAAGGTTGGTCAGACACAATACGCCGAAGATGGGGTTTATCAACAATTTTTATCATTCTCAGCACTAAAGATAATAGAAGTTACTTATATTCTTTACTAAAATTCAAATTTGAAAAAAAAAAAACATCTGAAGAAAACTTATTTAATACATGAATACAAAACTGAATCATCATACAATGCCCATAATGTAAAGATAAGAACAAACCGATATAAATAAACTCTTGTGCTTATGCCCATACATGTCTTGATATGAAATAAAATGACCAAATGAATAACTACAACTTATACTAGAATCAATGGAATGGAATTCTTTATACGACCAATACAACTGCAAGTCTGATTCATCGTTTTGCTTGGGTAAAATGCCCCCAAAGGTCCTAAAGTTGTTCAATGAGTAATTTTTTGGCATGCTAATTGATGTTATTCATTTTATGGTCTTAAGCCCATAAAATTTAATCTGGTCGTTTTGCTTGGGTAAAATGCCCCCAATGGTCCAAAAGTTGTTCAATGGGTAATTTTTGGCATGCTAATTGATGTTATGTAAACAAATGTAGCACCGTAACAACTCTCATTTTTCACGTAATGGTTGATCAAACACAATACGCCGAAGATGACGCTTCTCTAACAATTCATACAATTCTTATCACCAAATCGTATAAGTGATATTTTAAGTTAAAACATCCATACGTAATAAAATAATATGAAATAATAAACTGACAGTGAATAAGTCCCAACTCATATAAACCATAAATTATTCGTCCGAACATAACCCGAAATAACTAATTGGAATAAATAAGTCTCGAACTTATGCATATACAATCTCTTGAATATAAAAACTAAAATAAAATAAAGAGTAGCAACCTATGGTAGAATCAAGAAGTTGAATCATCTACGCAAATGCAAATGCAAATGCAAATGCAAGTGTAATCCTCTCTCAGCCATGTTATTCATATGAAGGATAACCTGAAAAATTATTTTGACGATTTGGGTTAACGCCATAAAATTACATTAATTAACTTACAATATCAATAGATAATACTGCAGTCAATTCACATTACATAGAGCCCATTGTAATAAATCTCATTTTCTCACGTAAAGGTTGGTTAGATATAATACGTCGAATATGAGGCTTATCAACAATTTATATCATTCTCAGCACTGAAGAAAATAGAAATTGCTTATATTCTTTACCAAAATTCAAATTTAAAAAAACATCTGAACAAAACTTATTTAATACATGAATACAAAACTGAATCATCATACAATGCCCATAATGTAAATATAAGAACAAACTGATATAAATAGGCTCTTGTGCTTATGCCCATACAAGTCTCGATAGGAAAAAAAATGACCAAATGAACAACTACAACTTATACTAGAATCAATGGAATGGAATTCGCAATATGACTAATGCAACTGCAAGTCTAATTCATCGCCAGTCATGTTGTCCCTGTTTGTGAGGAAACCTGAGGGGAAAATATTTATAATTTTAGGTCAAAGCCCTAATGTTGCAAGGATTCTTCACCAATAATATTGAAAACGTAACTAACTCATATTTCACGTCTCTCCATCGACGCTCACACGTATCGAATATCACACCTCTAATCTAGAAGTAGTCCTACTCGTAACTTCAATCAAATACCAATTATGAATTCCATTGTCTAATCTGACATGTAATGATAAAGTCGTCTAGATAGACATGAACTAAAGGTGAATGTTTACACCTAACACCCCACTCCCCGAAGTAACTTCATAATGCTGCCCATTCCATATAAATTCAGTGCATATTTTTACGTCATATAATGTTCCTTAACCTTAGTCTATCTCGTCCGACTATTTGATTTTGAATTCACACCAATTATCGTTTAGACGATTTGACTATAAGTTTCATTTTTTTAAATTACCGTCTACATTCTTAGACTTCCCAATTATTATTCTCATTAATAATTATCTACCGCATTAGACCATTAAAACTTATTTTCATTACCAATTATCCACATCGCTATGCTAAACCGACTATGTTATCATTATGTATTATCTACAAGTATAAAATATGGGAACGTATTCTCATAAAAGGCACACCATAATATGTATATAGATATATACATATGTCTGCATATATATGTACGACACACGAAGACATCTATATTCGACGTCTTATTCGTGCTCTATCGGTAATACCTGGAGGAGTCCCTCATCCCAACGTGGGTAATAACAACACACAAATAAGTGGGGTGGTACCTATGCATTACACTAGTTCACGACCATACCCATTGGTGATAAAGGATCCTAGCATCTAAATGTACCTCTCGTAAATGGCGCTATTACATAGTACCTACAATATGACCTAACACTACGCCTAGCTCACCTGTGTCGACATGTGCCTCGGTCTCGAAAGCGTTCACCCAAACCGATAGGACGGTCTAGGAACCCAGGTATGTCCACACAAAATAATATAATACATTCTATCATCCAATATGTACAAGTAGTTACTCTATAACTTCTTTTACCCGAGGAATCTCCATCCATATAAATATAGCCTTCTCGGCTTAACCATCGCATTTTTGTCAGTTATTACATAACCCATATTAAGTCGCTATCCTATGACTATATCGCCTCCTAAACTTGATAATAAAATTTACTTAATCATTTATTTCTCCATAAATAAATATATGTAGTTCTCCCAAACTACCCTTACCAATACAATTAACAATTTCAACATTGTGCCCTTTTAGATTAGAATTTAATCCTTCTATATTATTAATAATTTTTCACTTCTTGTTTCCTTTACAATAAGGCTTATATATACAGATACAAGGAGATAACCAATATGTGTAGGTAGTTACACCATAACTACTATCATAACCGATACTAACCATCATGAATTGGCCTAGTAGTTTTAGGATACATTTCTTCTTAGTGTTTTTATATGATAACAAATTCAGGGAGCTAACGAAAAAATCTAAAATTTATGACTTGAACCACAGGTCGTTAGAACAATACTAACCTTATTTTAACAAGAAAGGTACCTCGTTCAAACGGGATTGACGTTTCCCAAATTTTGACAGTTTTCCTAAGTCGGGATTTTTTCAATCAATTTTAAATGCATCAAACTTTGTTCTACTGATTTAACAAACTAATTTACGATATGGTGATGAGGTCTAACATGTAATGGAAACATCCTCATCTAAATCATCCTCAAACATCCACTACACCAAAATGGGCAAATTGTCACCTTTCAGCCAGCTAGCCTTGTCAAGGTAATTGACCGTGACAAAAAAACACGCGTTTTATGTCACGGTCATTGACCTTGACACGATCGTGACAACTAATTGTCACGGTCATTGACTGTGACAAGACCGTGACAATTAAATTTGTCACGGACTTGTCACGGTCAATGACCTTGACACGCCCGTGACAACTTTTCCAGCAAAAACCCTTTCCCCCTTCTTTTTTCCCTCCCACCGTTCCCTCTCTCTCTCTCTCTCTCTCTCTCTCGACGCTGCTCTCTCTCTCTCTCTCTACTTTCAGGTCCAATTTCTCTCTCTCTCTCTCTCTTCCATTTATATATATATATTTGTGTGTATATTTATGTGTGTATGTGTATATATATATGTGTTTATGTGTGTGCATGTGTGGGGGGTGGGGCGGGGTGGGGCAGGGTGGGGGAGGGGGTGGTGGAGGGGGGCAGGGGGTGGGGTGGGGTGTGGTGTGGTGTGTGTGTGTGTGTGTGGTGTGTTTTGGGGGAGGGGGTGGTGGAGGGGGGAGGGGGGAGGGGTGGTGGAGGGGGGCAGGGGTGGGGGTGGGGGTGTGTGGTGGTGTGTGGTGGTGGAGGGGGGCAGGGGGTGGGGTGTATGTGTGTGTGGTGGTGTGTGGTGGGGGAGGGGGTGGTGGAGGGGGGCAGGGGGTGGGGTGGGGTGGGGTGTGTGTGTGTGTGTGTGTGGTGGTGGTGTGTGGTGGGGGAGGGATAATTCACGGGCTTTAGCTAAACTAGGGTTTTATAGAGTTTCGCTCCTACTACTTGGGCAATGACTATACTAGGGACCAAAGATAAATAAATAAAGTGGATTCAAAGTAAATATTAGGAAATCCCAATTTATAACCGTCTAATTTATATCCTTTATTTATTTAATCACGATTCATTCCACTAAATAATCATGATTGCACTCAAATTTAATTATTTATAAATCACTCGAAAGAATGTGTTCTTATTATTAAAGTTGATTACGGTATATTATGATTCCCCACGTTATGTTTTCGATACCCTCTTGGTTAAATAAATTTTCTACTAACCGATTTTAATGAATATGATCAATTCCTTGATTCTAAAACTTAATTCTATAGGATTATAAAATAGTTCATCGGTCGGGTAAACAAAACATATAAGTCTATCAAGGGGTATCACAATCCAAATTATTTCTTGGACGTGAATTCCTCCAAATTATGATCTCATACCTATTCACACAATGATTGACCAACTTGCGAGGATCTATTGTTCTAACATATAATTGAACTTCACCCATCACAATCGAAGAAATAATTGTGAAAGAAATTTAATATCCATAACCCTAGGGATTAAGAATCTATGAACTTTTTGCAAACGATATAAGATTTCCCATGTTTAATCAAGAACATCCTTAGACTTGTAGGGGGTGGTGTGGTGTGGTGTGTGTGTGTGTGTGTGTGGTGTGTGGTGGGGGAGGGGGTGGTTGAGGGGGGAAGGGGGTGGGGTGGGGTGGGGTGGGGTGTGTGTGTGTGTGTGATGTTCAATTTAGTTGGTGCACAAACTAACGGTCAAAGTAATAGTATATAATTCCAACATTTCAAACTACTTGAACATCACAAATGGATACGAACTTAAAATATAAATTGAGATAACCTTAGAATCTAATTAGGGTAAAAATATAATGGCATCAACTAACATATATACACAACACTAAAAGTAGACATCAATTTTATAAATAATTGATAATAGTTGGATAATAATTGGATAATAAACATCGGGAGGGGGTGGGGGTGGGGGTGGGGGTGGGTGGGGTTTTGAATATTATTTACATTCAAAATAAATAATTGATAATAGTTGGATAATAATTAGATAATAATTGATATTTTCATTCAAAATAAATATTTCATTCAAAAATATTGGATAATAATTGATATTTTCATTTAAATTGATAATAATAAAAATTCATGAAATTAATTCAATTAGGTAAAACCCATGATAATGAAATTTATGCTACAATTATAATTATCTCATGTCATAATTTTATTGATAAACAATATATGTAGTTGTCACGGTCGTGGTGGGGGAGGGGGTGGGGTGGGGTGGGTAGGGGTGGTGTGTGTGTGTGTGTGTGTGTGTGTGTGTGTGTGTGTGTGTGCGTAGGTGCGTAGGTGTGCGTGTGTGTGTGGCGATGGGTGGGGGTGTGGGTGGGGCACCCATTTAATAACTCTTTAAATATTTGGAAAAAACATAATATTACAAAATTGAAACGAAATGGTATTGACGGAACTTACACATACATTATAATATAGACGGAACATTTTTTTATCTGTACTATTAATTCAATTAATTCAATTAGGTAAAACGAAATGTGTACTATTAACATTTTTTTTATCTGTACTAATAACATTTTTTTTACAGCAAAAATGTCTCCTTCAGATGTTAAGGGAAGATGATGATGCTGTTTATGATGATGTCGTCTGGGTTCGGTGGTAGCGGAGGCGACGAGGGCTCCTCCGCCGCTAGGCTCCCCAAATATGGAAAATTTGGGATTACCGTCGAAAACAAGTCGGAGCTTTTAGCGAGATCTCTCGAGCTGATAAAGACGGTCATCGGCCCGGGTTTTATGAGTTGGAAGGAGGTGCCGTATGAGCTCAAGTTAGTTGTTTGGGCGGCACTACAGGTAATATTTGTATGAATATTTCAATTTATATTTATATTTATATTTATTCGCAACTAACATTGTATTTGTTGGACAGGAACAATTCAACTTGGATCCAAAGCTACGCGATTCCGTCTTGGAGCAGTTGAGGGAGCAACACAAGACGTGGAAGAAAAATATGCGGACACGGTACTTTGGAAAAACACGAGAGTCCATTTTACAATGGCGCGGGTCCGTCCCGCCCAAGGAGCCGATCTCATTGGCACAATGGCAAAAGTTCATTGACAATGAGATCGAGGATCGACAATTGGCATCTCGCCAATCGGGGAGGGAAAATCGGGCTAAAAAGACGGACGTGCACTACTCCGGCCGGACCTCTTACGCTGAGGTGGAGCATAGGATGCAGGTAAGATTTAATTTATCTATAACTACAGAAATATATTATTGGATATTATTTTACTTTGCGGGACCGATACTAATTTTACTTTACTTTATTTTATTTCAGGGGGTAGGGAGTGGGCCAGGGGGTAAGCCACATAGGCTCGATACTTATGTGGCTCTTCGGACGAAGAAGGGGAAGGACAAGGAGGTGTCCCCGAGCGTCGCGGCCACGATTGTAAGTAATCCGATAGTTTAATTATTTTTAATTACGTTATAATTTTTTAGTTTACTTATTTTACTAATCATGTGCTTTTTGTCGTTTCAGGCAAAGCTTAAGGAAGTGCATGAGTCGCAGTTTGATGCCGACAAGGCATCTTTGTCCACAGACGCACTCAGCCAAGTGCTTGGCTCTGATCGCAAAGGGAGGACAAGGGGAGTGAGCCCGCGGGTGGCCAAATCAAGGATCATCGGATTGGAGACGAGCGACACCGAGTTGTCTCGAACGGTGGATTCACACGACGCGAAGCTATCCCGTTTGGAGGCGACAGTCCAAGATATGTACGCATTCATGAAGCGTACGTTGGGTGGAGACCGTAAAGGGAAAGGGAAAGGGAAGGAGAAGGCGATGGAGGAGGAGGTGCGGGACGACGAGGATGTGGACCTCGCTGCTTCATCACCGACACGTTCGTACTTCGACGATCCACTTCCCTATTTGACGCCCTCCAACAGACCATTGTCGACAATTGGTTGGCCGAGCGTGTTCATATTGGACGTATTTGATGGCCAGCGGATAGGGCGGGGGTTGAGGGATCCGAATATCGTCGAGGGTGGAATAGTCCATGGACGTGTGCTTCAAGAGATGGAGTCCAGGGTGCTCGTCACGCATGTCATACCCGGGAAGGAGAACTCCCTATTGTGGTTGCGCGAACAATGCGGCACGCCGTATATTAGTGGGTGCGTCAATTCGTATGTCGTGTGGCCTACTCACCTCCTCAGTTTTATCCAAGACATGTAGTAACATTATTTTTAAGTTTGTCCATTTTAATTATATTTGGATTATATCGTCATGTATATTGTTTTTACCTTGAATATTTGGATTATGTCGTCATGAATATATATTTGCATTATCTTTAGTTTGTGTTGGATATATGATGTTTGGAACAGGTACAACGTTGCTATAACAGGTACAAATATACTGCTGGGCAGTGGCGGTGGCCATACTGCCCAGCAGATTTTTTTTAAATTCTGCCCAGAATTGTCACGGTCATTGACCGTGACAATTATGGGCAAGAGGGGTCACGGTCAATGACCGTGACAAACGTGTCACGGTCATTGACCTTGACACGACCGTGACACAAAACGCGAGTTTTTTTTCAAGGTCAATGACCGTGACACGACCGTGACAAAAAAAGTTGACTTGCCTCGAAATGTCACGGTCATTGACCTTGACAAGGTGGATTTGTCAAGGTCAATGACCTTGACAAATGGGCAGATTTGGTGTAGTGATCAATAATTAATTCAAAGATTTTCAAGAACCTTAGAGTATACTAGTATCATCTCATCTTCAACCTCAAGAACATAATTCCATATTGTAAGAAATTAAATAATCTACATTTAGATTTTTTCTTGGGGGAAACATGGATCTAAGATTATAATATGTGAATATCATCAAAGTTCTATCAAAACTCAAGAACCCTAGACATGATTATATTACATCAAGATTTAAATCCTATTCTAAACATGGATTCAACATTAATACAAGAATAAAACATTTTAAATAAGAATGGAAAGAGAATCCTTGCCTTAAAATATTAAGGGAGACTCTCTTTTCTTCATCCAAGGTGGCTTCTTTCTTCTCTCCCAAGATGTGTAGCCTCCAAAAGTGTGGGGGGGTGCATATGGGGGTCATGAAACCCTAGGGTTAATTTTAATCCTTTAAATACCATTTTAATTTTACCTAAATTTGTAGGTCTCAATAAGTCCAGACTTAAGGACCCTAAAAAGGTTCCTAACCATACCCGATTTGGCTCAAAATGTAATACCCCGTATATTTTGGAATAAAATAAAATTTAATTGGGATTAATTTAATTCGGTGAAATTAATTAATCAAGGATGTGAGTAATTAGACTCATTATTATTTATGAATTTTAGAGTTGGACTTTAAAGAATTGGGAATAAACCAAAAGGGATTTCATTTTTTGAATAAAAAGTATTGGCGGGTGTCACATCACAATTAAATATATTTTTGGGATAAAAATATTTGGAACGCATTTTGAGAGGTATTACGGGTTCGTTTGGGCATTTCAAGCCCTTAGGAATGGTCTGGGGTATATATATATATATATATATATATATATATATATATATATATGACTTGGGTAGTTATCGAGCTTATTAAATTATGTGTTTGGGCTCATTTGGGGGTCCAAAATTGGGGCCTAAAGCCTAACTCGGGAATTGAAGTCCAACCTTGTTTAATTCGAGATAACCCACTCATTTGGGAGTTATATCCAGGAATCCTGGACATAGCCACCCAAGAGAGGAGAAATAACACCCTAGGAGGAGGATAAAGAGACTTCTCTACACAATCTCAGACAAGGATTCTCTTGCAATTCTTATTCAATTTGTGTTGTTCTTATATAAATGTTAAACCATACTTTGATTTAAAGTTGAATCATGTTTTGAGACTGCACAATTAGAAATATTTAAATTAGTGTGAAAATTGATGATTATTACATGATCCATGCGTTGATCCATAATCCTTTGTATCGAATATGTATACATGTGATTTAAATTGAGGAATTATTTGGAAGACATGTTGTAAGAATATTTCAACAAATCTGAAAGTTAATGGAGTAGAATAAACGAAAATCGTGGAAACCCAATTAGATGTTTACTGTTAAAATTATTAATCGTTGGTATTTGGGGATAAATCCATGAATCAAATGCGTTAAAGGGGAGATTTTTTGTTGGGACTACTGAATAGAATTTTGGATATTAAAACCTTGAAGAAGGTTGTTAATGGCGGAAGCAGAAGCAGGAAAACGAAGGGAACAAAAACCTAGAAGGTCGTTTGAGCAACCTGGGAGGTCGTTCGCGCGATATGCTCCATGTAATACCCCGTATTTCTGCGCATTTACAATTTATTTAATCCAAAAACTAATTAAGAAAATACGTTTTATTTAAATTATGCGAATGAAGTAATTTAAGGTGATTAAATAAAAAATGTGATTATTAAATATTAATCTAGAGATAGATAATGATTAATATTATGATATGATATTTATTAAGTGTGAATAGAAAATAATTGATGATTTGTGTTGTATGGCATAGAAAGTGATATGTACGTTTTTTATGTTATCTCACAAAAAACAGCGTGTAGATTATTTTGTGGTGGGGGATGAGAAATATATTTTTAGTGACTCAAATAATAATTTAATGATCACAAATGATTTCGAAATGGTCAGAATAGTATACCCGGGGGTATAGTTTGGATCCCGGGTTAATTTTAGACCAAACCATCACCTATTGAGAGCATTTTGGTCATTTGGATATAGGAAGTTTAGAGGCCTACGAATTTTGAAGTGTTATATCATATGATTAAAAAGTGAGGCTAGGATTAGAAACCTTAAGATCTTAGAAAGGACATTAGAGAGAAAATAGAGACCATTTCCAAAAGCATAAGGATGATTCTTGGAGAATTGAAAGGCGTTCTCGAATCCAAAGCATCTAAGGAGTGGGGATTTGAAGAGGAGCACATCAAATCATCATCTTCATCCCAAAATCATATCGTCCACTTTATGGCAAGTTGTTTGTTTATTTCAATATTTTTGAAGTTGTAATACCCATGTGTAAGGTTTTAAGGATAGGTTTTGTTAAATCAATATTCTTGGGAGAAAATGAATTATTTTTATGCATGTTGGAATAGGATCTACATGTAGAATGATTTAACATATGTAGAGGATTAGTCATTAGAGGAGGCTTGATCATTAATATGAAATAAATCTGGGGTTTTGATTGAATTTGTGGTAAGAACACAAAACTAGGGTTTTGAGGGAGTTTTGGGTTTTGATTCGTTCTTAGTTGAATTCTGTGATGATTTGATATGTTTATAACATTAGAAACCATTCGAATGCATGTAGAAATGGTTAGTAAAGATTAGTTGCGATTTTGGTATAGTGTAATGTAAGTTTGGTATTTGGAAATGGGGAAAAATACATGAACTGGATAAAGAAGACGAGTTGTAGACAATCGGACCAGTCCGGTCCAGGTCATATCGGTTCGATTTAGTGTCGGTACAATAGCGGACCGGGTCGGTCAGGACTATAGCGGTTCGGTTCGGTCTTGGAGAAAAATGAAAATTTTACTTGTTGGCCTAGACTTTCTAAATAGTTGTCGCGTGAAACTTTTGGAACATTGTTGGGATATAAAATGAGATGTATTATATTACACTATGCCTATGTGGGGTTTGTGGTTTAGTCTTATTTCGAGGATTAAGACGAGAATAATTTGAAATGAATTATGTCATAATTTATCGGAGAGAAAGATAACGAATTACGGGAAATTCCGAATGGATTAATTAGTAGGATAGTAGGGTAAATATTGATTTAACTACTACATTCATAAAGGGGTAAATAGAACCCTTAAAGTCGAGTGAATACTCATGAATACGATAAGTGGAATAATTCTTAATGAAATTTAGTACGGCGACTATACGAGATACATACACTATGTACATGTGTGAATACCTAGGTTGTGAGAATACCTATCATATGAATACTTAGGCAGTTGGAATACCGAAGTATATTAGAGGTATTGGGATCGAGGGAATATCCGGACCAATACATGAAAGTTCGATTTAGTGTCGAGGGAGATTCGGACCAATATCCAATAATGATAATATTGGGGTCGATAGAACATCCAGACCAATATACATAGTTATAGCATTTACATTGGGGTCGAGGGCTATCTGGACCAATGCGAATGACACGATAAATTGGGGTCGAAGGAATATCTGAAGCAATGAATCTTTAATGTGTGATACGAGGGTATAATAATGATATATATTTATTTGTATATATTTTGTGGGAAATATATACCGTGTGTATTACCTACGAATGTGAGACAGTAGACAATTAGATAGCATATATCTAAAAGAATAAATTAAGTGGAGAAACTTAATGTAGTGATTTAAAAGATAACATGTATAGAATGTTACTTACGTTGATAATTAACGTATTTGAGATATTAATAAAATAAATGTAATATATGGGTGGTACGGGAACTTAGGCGTGTATTTAAGTTCAGGTGGATACTTTAGTCTAGTTATCTTGTGTAGTATAGCTAGGTGGGCTAAATATACAACGTTAGACATGCACTATAGACGAGAGGTGAGGAAACTCAAGAGTGTGCGTGAACCTAACATGTGTAATCAATAACCGATTTTATATAATGATAAATGCTTGCTAAATATTTTCAAAACATTTTGTGTTCTAACACTTGTTATAAAATATTTTCAAAACCATTTAGGTGTCCTGCCACAGGGATGACAAGCATGACTTCATTCCAGGGAATCGGAGTTGTAAAAGTGTGGATGTAACGCCCCGACCCGGACTGGAGTTTCCGTTGTAATAACCCGTATCCGAATCAAGGTGTTAAAGGGGAGGGGATAAAACATTTTATTAAATTGAAAAACAGTTGTCGCATTGTATGTCAATAAAATCTTGACTTCTTTTATTGTAAAAAGGTGAGGCCCATATCATGCAGATTAGTGTTCCATTAATAATTTAACAAGTAAACCTTTAACAAGATTTAAGCCATAAATATAGCACAAATCCCTGTATTATTACAATTTCCCAATAGTTCCAATTCAAACCAAATTGTCTTAACAAAACATAAGGGATTACAATTCAAAATAAATCTATGGATTAAAATCGGTTGCAGAGCCTCTAATGACGACTAGCGCTTTCCGCGGCCTTTCCAACGTCCTTACCAGACGTACCACCTGTTGTACCTGGGGTTTTGGAAAATAGGTATGAGCGAAATGCCCAGTAGGGTGGGAATAATAAGCAATAATTTTCATAGCAAAATACTACACATATTCAATGCATTTTAGTAATTCCGAAAACCATCACTGTCCCATGTTCATTAATTATCATTAATGATTATCTTAGTTAACATTTAACTACGCTAACAATATTCAAGAAGTCTTCATTATATTCAACTAAGTTATCATGTATCTATACTAACAATATTCTTTAAATTAGTCATAGATGCACCTATATGCAATGCCCTGGGCTACGTGCCCACTCACACTTAGCATTTTCGATGTCCCATACCAGGAACGTAATTAATTCCAATTACGTCATTCCCATAATTATTAATGAATTATTGTTCATTCATTAGTCTATGTTTCAAGAATTTTTCTCATACAATACTTAACATTATTTTTTTTAGAATTTTGCCAACAAACACTCACGGACTTCGTGGCCTCACACCACCGATCTCCGCCGCCATATACTACTGCAGTTTGTTTGGGGTCTTTCAGCACTAGGGACATCATGCCCTCCTTAATTATTTTCTCTCGGCGTCATCCGAATATCATATCTTTCATGTGTATAACATTATTCTAAATGTTCACAATTCAACTTATCCGATTTTGTTGTTAAAACCCATTATTACTCTTTGCATCCTACGAGCTGAGGAGGCATTCTAGTGTCAACGCCGAACTCTAAAATATACTAAGTCACCTTTACAACACTTTGATTTACCCAAAATTCATCTTATACTTTTATTATCTAAAAAGAATTTCCTTAGCATTTTTCAAGTATTTTTCATGTAAAAACACCATTTAAGTGACTTTTCTTCATATTTACCAAATCTGCCACTAAGGCATTTTTTATAACCAAAAATTACCTTTTTAAGTGGGTTTTAAGTACAAAATCATTATTTAATGTACTACATGTTTCCACCAACATTTAAACCTTTATTAGTGATGTACACCTATTTTAGCACACTTTTACATATAAAGCCATTTACATAATTAAAAGCTTTATTTAATATATTCAAGAGGCTTAAACTAATATTTCAACATATTAGATTTTGGGGCTGTTTTTATGAGATTACTAAACACATATTTAGACCACTATATTTCCACATTAATTATGTTAATGTCAAGACTAACACATACTACATACACTATTTCATGAAAATGGGTCTTCTTTCTTGAAAAACCCAATAAATGCATTAACTAGTCATTTTCTTGTAGCATTCCATTTTCTATGTTTATTTCATGAGATTATTACATTTATAGCATGATTTCAATATATATAATAATCTGAAAATTTATTCTAAACATCATCTTCTCCATTTATCATTTTTCTCAAAATGGGTTTTTCATAGCATATGAAAATAAGGGAGAAGAGCTAAAAAGTCACATTTTTCTCATCATCTTGTTCATATTATCATTTGAAATAAAAGAGTTTAATAGTGATAAAAACCCTACTTGAATGAAGGAGAGTGAGAATAGATGTGAAGAAGATGAAGTGGAGCTCTCAAAAGTTCCACTAAAAACTCCAACCAAGACTCCCTTTGAGCTCCAAAAGCTCTCTGAAACTTCTCCACAAGTTGTCCCAACCTTGAGGTTAGCTTTAATGGTGTTTGGAGACCCTTAGAGTGGTGTTTGGATGGTGGTAAAAGGGGTGGGAGATGGAGCTACGAAAATATGGGTTCTTACTCTTGCTAGAACTTGGGAGATTTGGGGAGAAAATGTTAACAGCTATGTGCGTAATTACACCCATGGTTTTCTCTCCCTCTCTCTCTTTTAAAAGACATTTTAAGGGACATTCAACTCTTGACCCATAGCCTCAGAATTTGCATTTCCTAAACCATGTATAACACCTCCCAAAGTCTGATTTCTGGAGTTGAAAGAGACCACAGTCAACCACCCTAAACCATGGTTAATGTGGTGTCAAAGTGTGCCAGCGTCACTTTCTCTCTCTAATTTTTTTTTTGAAACTTTTAACCTAAGCGTCTTATTCCTTGTATTTTTTTGACTGAAAAAATCATATTCAAACTAATTTTTTAACCTCCCGAAATGTCCTACATATGGCGCGCAAAAATGGGACCTCCGCGCAAAAGTATTTTTTTCCGATTTTTCTTTCCCTAATAATATTCCTTATATTTTTGTGAGTCTAAAAATATATTCACAATATTTTTTTGACCTTCCGAGGCGTCCTAAACAATACGCGTAGGAACGGAACCTCCACGCAAAATATTTTTTTTCGCGTGGTAATATTCCTTATATTTTTATGAGCCTAAATATATGGTCGGAATATTTTTTTGACATTCTGAGACATCCGAAACAATACGCGCAAGAAACGGGACCTCCGCGCAAAACATATTTTTTTTTACGATTTTTCTTCGCGTGGTAATATTCCTTATATTTTTATGAGCCTAAATATATGGTCGGAATATTTTTTTGACCTTCCGAGGCATCCTAAACAATACACGCAAGAAACGGGACCTCCGGGCAAAGCATATTTTTTTTCGATTTTTCTTCGCGTGGTAATATTCCTTATATTTTTATGAGCCTAAATATATGGTCGGAATATTTTTTTGACCTTCCAAGGCATCCTAAACAATACGCGCAAAACTAGACTTTCGTTGCGTCGCGCGTCGTAAGACAATTAGTACATAAGTTCGCGTAGAATTCGTTGCCTGTCCGAATCGTGTGAAACTTAACTAAAGTAATTAAAATAATTATACGAACATAAATCATAACTCATGCGGCAACATGCAACGTAAAAATTTCATTCACGGAGCGTCGCTAAATAAAGGATAATCATGCAAGTACAATTAAAGGTGCGGGTATTACATTCTCCCCTCCTTAAGAGATTTCGTCCCCGAAATTCATCATAAGTCACTCGAAAATCTGTGGATATTTCTCTCGTATCTCGGCTTCTCGCTCCCAAGTGGTACCTTCGGCTCCCTACGATTCCCATAGGATCTTCACCAACGGAATGACTTTGTTGCGCAGAACCCGGTTCTCTCGGTCCAAGATAGATATGGGTCGAGTCAAGAATGTTTTATCCTCTTCTAACTCGATGTTCTGCCAGTTGATCACATGGCGAGGATCATGCAGATACTTTTTCAGCATAGAGACGTGAAAGACATTGTGAACATGAACTAACTGTGGAGCTCGGGCTAATCGGTATGAGACATCCCCGACCCTTTCCAAAATTTTGAAGGGTCCAGTGTACCGAGGAGAAAGCTTGCCTTTCTGACCAAATCTCTGATTACCGGTCCTAGCCCTGACCTTCAACAACACTTTATCACCCACTTTGAATTCTAACGGTGTACGTCGCTTGTCAGCATAATTCTTCTATCTAACCTGAGCCATCACTAACCTCTCTCGTATCAACTGAACCTTGTCGGTCATCTCCCTGATCTTATCCAAGTTTATAAGATGCTTCTCACCCACCTCTTCCCAACATACTGGAGAATGACACGGTCTCTCATAAAGGGCCTCGAAGGGGGCCATCTCGATACTGGCTTGGTAACTGTTATTGTATGAATACTCCGCTAGAGGCAAGTTTTCATCCCAACTACCCTGGAAGTCAAGCGCCCATGCCCACAACAAGTCCTCCAAAATCTGTATCGTACGTTCTGATTTCCCGTTTGTTTCTGGATGGTATGCCGTACTCAAATTCAAATCGGTACCCAGCTCCTGCTGAACCTTCCTCCATAACCGCGAAACAAAATGAGGATCTCTATCAGAAACAATGGTCAGGGGTACACCGTGGAGTCTGATAATCTCCCGTATGTACATCCTAGCTAACTTTGCTATGCTGTCCATGATCCTGATCGGCAAGAAGTGTGCAGACTTTGTGAGGCGATCTACTATGACCCAAACTGTATCCTGACCCCGTTCAGATCGGGGTAAGGTTGTGACAAAGTCCATGGTGATGTGCTCCCACTTCCACTCGGCTATCGGGAGTCACTGCAGTAACCCGGCTGGATTCTTGTTTCCGGCCTTCACCTACTGGCACGTATAACACTTAGCCACAAACATCGCTACATCTCGCTTCATCCCAGACCACCAGAAATCTCTACATAGGTCCTTATACATCTTTGTCGCACCCGGATGTATGTTGAACCGAGACTGATGGAATTCTGTAAGGATCTTTGCTTGAAGTTCTTCGATAACTGGCACAATTAATCTGCCCTTGTGCCGGACACCTCCCTCCTGATCAGCCGTAAGATTATCAAATTCCTCACCGTTCTGAATGCGGTTCTAAAAATGCATAATCTCCTCATCACAGAGTTGCGCATCAAGAACCTTCTGGTGAACTACTGGCTTAGCCATCATACCCCATAAATAAGCTCTGTCGTTGTTCCGCTGAATAAGAAGCTCACATCTCTGAAGCTCCCCATACATCTTCCTACGGTAGCACCTTATTGTCGCTAAGGCGGGACCCGACTTCCTACTAAGAGCATCAGCCACCACATTGGCCTTCCCCGGATGATACTCTAACGTGAAATCATAGTCCTCTACAAGCTCGATCCACCTCCGTTGTTGAAGGTTAAGGTCTCGCTGAGTGAAGATGTACCTCAAGCTCTTGTGATCGGTGAATACTTCAAACCTTTTGTCATACAAGTAATAGCACCGGATCTTCAAGGAAAACACAACTGCGGCCAGCTCTAAATCATGGGTGGTGTAGTTCCTCTCATGAATCTTAAGATGACGGGACGCATAAGCAACCACCTGACCCTCCTGCATGAGTACTGCTCCAAGGCCTAATCTGAAAGCATCACAATATATGGTATAACCCTTTCCCCATTCAGTAAGAATGAGGATGGGTGCCGAGGTAAGCCTAACCTTTAACTCCCGAAATGCGAACTCACACTCATTTGACCACTCAAAAAGGACACCCTTCTGCGTTAACCGCGTGAGAGGCGATGCCACTCTAGAAAAATCCTGAACAAATCTTCGGTACTAGCCGGCCAAACCAAGGAAACTTCGAATCTTCGTGACTGTCTTTGGTCTATCCCATTCGAGAATGGCTTCAACCTTGGACGAATCAACAGAAATGGCAGCGCCAGATACCACATGGCCAAGAAACTTGACCTCATTTATCCAGAATTCACTCTTGTTGAATTTTTCATAAAGCATGTTCTCCCTAAGCACCTGAAGTGTCGAACGCAAGTGCTCCTCGTGGTCAATATCAGAAGATGAATACACTAGGATATCATCAACAAAGACGGCCACAAACCAATCCAAGTACAGGCGATAGATACGATTCACGAGATCCATGAATGCGGCTGGGACATTAGTCAAACCGAAAGGCATGACCAAGAACTTATAATGTCTGTATCGTGTGCGGAATGCGGTCTCAGGAATATCTTCCTCCTTCACCCTCAACTGATGATAACCTGACCGAATATCAATCTTGGAGAACCTCCCTGCTCCTCGAAGATAATCAAACAAGTCGTCAATCCGCGGCATCGGATACTTGTTCTTCACCGTCACCCGATTCAGTTATCGGTAATAGATACAAAGCCGAAGAGAGTTATCCTTCTTCTTTGAAAAAAGGACTGGTGCTCCCCATAGGGACACACTAGGGCGTATGAATCCTTTACTCTTCAAATCATCCAACTGAGTCCTCAACTCTAGTAACTCTGCTGGTTCCATCCTGTGAGGAGGGATGGAGATAGGTGTCACACTATGATGGACGTCAATGGCGAAATTGATCTCTCGACTCGGAGGAAATCCTGGGAGATCCTCAGGAAATACATCGGGAAACTCCCGAATAACGGGGTAATCTGCAACCATACGATCTGGTTCATCTTGGGCCATGATGCTACTCAACCACCCGAAAAAATGCTTCTGCTCTCAGGTAGTGGAAAACTTGTAAGGATAATCTATACGCTGCTCACTATTGAAGTGATAACGAGAGACATTTGTGAAGAGACACCAAAACACTATGACGATGGCACTCCATAGTGGCATCAAAGGTAGACAGCCAATCCATACCAAGGATCACTTCAAATCCATCCATATCCATCGCAATCAAATCGTACTGCAGAATGTAATCCCCTTCCACGACTATGCAATTTTGAAACACTCTACTAAGGAACATACCACCACCTGTGGGCAGTCTCACGAATATCGGCGGATGAAGCTCGTCGACCTCAAGACCCAAATAGAAAGCTAAAGAACTAGATATAAAGGAACGTGATGCACCAGAATCGAACAATGCTCTAACCCAAGTACTGAACAATAAGATCATACCTTCCATCACTGATGGATTCTGAACAGGCACTGATTGCTACGTGAGGGCGTAAGCTCGCCCCTGTTGAATCTGTTACCCTGAGCACTGAGCACAATCTGTCTCCGGTTCCCCTGTCCCTGACTAGGTTGAAGGATGTCAGCACCGTTCCTAGCCTGTTGCTGATGACCCGAAAAGGACTGCTGATGATGCTGCTGCTGGTACTGAGTGGGGCCTATATAGCTCGAGTTTCGCCCAGATGTGAAACTACTGCCCTGCTGACCAACCCACTGCTCTCTAGCTGTAAACTCTGGACAGTTCCGCCTAAAATGATTGGGCGACCCACAAATGAAGCAAGTCTTGGGGGTAGGTGATATCGGATTCTGATCACTGCTACACTGACCTGGTGCAGTGATACTCATAGGAGCCTTGAGCTTGGCAAGAAAACCTCTTGCCCCGCTCTTGAACCTCTTGCTATTACCGCCGCTATACCCACCGGCGTCCCTCTTCCGTGTCCCACTAGATTCCTTATTCTTGTCACGGATAGTTTTGGAATCCTCTGCCTCGAACTCAAGTCGAAAGGCCTTATTGGCAGCTTCTCCAAAGCTCAAATGATCAAAACCAACCACCAGCCTACGGATATGGGGATTCAACCCCTTCATAAACAATCGCGTCTTTTCTGCCTCATCAGTCTTAACCGCTTTCACATGCTTCGATAACCTCTCAAAGCGAACCAGGTACTCATTCGCAGACATCTTCCCCTGGATCAACGCAAAAAACTCATCCTTCTTGGAATTTTTATACGCCTGAGGGAAGTATCGATCTAGGAACACTGTCTGAAAACCATCCCAGTCAAGAGGCTCCATCAAACTGGCCATATGTATGAACGACCAACTCCGAGCCTGCTCGGTTAGCTGGAAAGTAGCAAGTTTAACCCTATGCCCTGCTGGCACGTCAAGGATGTCAATAATACGAGCAACCTCATCGAGCCACACTTCGGCCACATCGGGCCCTATCACGCCGTTAAACATTAGCGGGTTCAATCGCCTGAAATCTTTGAGAATTGAAGCCGTTGCGGTGCTTTCGACTATACCGCTTCGGTCACCCCTTTGTTGTTGGGAGATAGTCTCAGGTAACTGGCGCACTGCCTGCTCCATTCTCTGCAGCTCACTCTTACCACTAGCGACGGTCTTACGAGTAGGGCCATCCAATAAGATAGGATAGTTTTGTACGATAATTAGGTACACAAAAACGAAAGGGAATAAAACGATAATCACTCCTACGCTCACGAGGATCCTAAGGCTATGATACCAAGTTGTAACGCCCCGACCCGGACTAGAGTTACCATTGTAATAACCCGTATCCGAATCAAGGTGTTAAAGGGGAGGGGATAAAACATTTTATTAAATTGAAAAACAGTTGTCGCATTATATGTTAATAAAATATTGACTTCTTTTATTGTAAAAAGGTGAGGTCCATATCATGCAGATTAGTGTTCAATTAACAATTTAACAAGTAAACCTTTAACAAGATTTAAGCCATAAATATAGCACAAATCCCTGTATTATTACAATTTCCAAATAGTTCCAGTTCAAACCAAATTGTCTTAACAAAACATAAGGGATTACAATTCAAAATAAGTCTATGGATTAAAATTGGTTGCAGAGCCTCTAACGAGGACTAGCGCTTTCCGCGGCCTTTCCAACGTCCTTACCTGACGTACCACTTGTTATACCTGGGGTTTTGGAAAATAGGTATGAGCGAAATGCCCAGTAGGGTGGGAATACTAAGCAATAATTTTCATAGCAAAATACTATACATATACAATGCATTTTAGTAATTCCGAAAACCATCATTGTCCCATGTTCATTAATTATCATTAATGATTATCTTAGTTAACATTTAACTACGCTAACAATATTCAAGAAGTCTTCATTATATTCAACTAAGTTATCATGTATCTATACTAATAATATTCTTTAAATTAGTCATAGATGCACCTATATGCAATGCCCTGGGCTACGTGCCCACTCACACTTAGCATTTTCGATGTCCCATGCCAGGAACGTAATTAATTACAATTACGTCATTCCCATAATTATTAATGAATTCTTGTTCATTCATTAGTCTATGTTTCAAGAATTTTTCTCATACATTACTTAACATTATTTTTTGGGGGATTTTGCCAACAAACACTCAAGGACTTCGTGGCCTCACACCACCGGTCTCCGCCGCCATATACTACTGCAGTTTGTTTGGGGTCTTTCACCACTAGGGATGTCATGCCCTCCTTAATTATTTTTTCTCGGCGTCATCCGAATATCATATCTTTCATGTGTTTAACATTATTCTCAATGTTCACAATTCAACTTATCCGGTTTTGTTATTAAAACCCGTTATTACTCTTTGCATCCTAGGAGCCGAGGAGGCATTCTAGTGTCAACGCCAGACTCTAAAATATACTAAGTCACCTTTACAACACTTTGATTTACCAAAGTGCCATCTTATACTTTTATTATCTAAACAACATTTCCTTAGGCGCCGTTTGGTTGTCCCAAAATTGTAAATTGGCTCATTAATAAATTGATCCATTTACATATTGACCGATTAATCGTGTTTGGTTTCATTAATGAAATGATTCATTAATTGTTCCATTTTAGCTAATGTACAAAATTTGAAATTGGATCATTTCACAAAAAACGTGAAATGAATCCATTTGAAATAGGAGTCACATAAAGTTCATGTTCCCCCTTCCCCTCCCCCTCCCCCTCTCCCTCCCCCTCTCCCTCTCCCTCTCCCTCTCCCTCTCTCTCTCTCTTTCCCTCCCCCTCTCTCCCTTGAATTGTTTTTATCTTTTTTTCATAGAAACTTAACATCAATTTCAAATTACCAAACATTGTGTAAAATTGGATTTAACTTATTTCAAATTCACTCATTTACAATTCACAATGAACCAATTTACATAATCAAACAATTTGCACAACGAAACTGGGCCTTAGCACTTTTCAAGTATTTTTCATATAAAAACACCATTTAAGTGACTTTTCTTCATATTTACCAAATCTGTCACTAAGGCATTATTTTTAACCAAAAATTACCTTTTTAAGTGGGTTTTAAGTACAAATATTATTCTTTAATGTACTACATGTTTCCACCAACATTTAAACCTTTATTAGTGACGTATAACCCATTTTAGCACACTTTTACATATAAAGCCATTTACATAATTATAAGCCTTATTTAACATACTCAAGAGGCTTAAACTAATCTTTCAACATATTAGATTTTGGGGCTGTTTTTATGAGATTACTAAACACGTATTTAGACCACTATATTTCAACCTTAATCATGTTAATGTCAAGACTAACACATACTACATACACTATTTCATGAAAATGGGTCTTCTTCCTTAGAAAACCCAACAAATGCATTAACTAGTCATTTTCTTGTAGCATTCCATTTTCTATGTTTATTTTATGAGATTATTACATTTATAGCATGATTTTAACATATATAATAATCTGAAAATTTATTGTAAACATCATCTTCTCCATTTATCATTTTTCACAAAATGGGTTTTTCTTAGCATATGAAAATAAGGGAGAAGAGCTAAAAAGTCACATTTTTCTCATCATCTTGTTCATATTAGCATTTGAAATAAAAGAGTTTTAAGAGTGAGGAAAACTCTACTTGAATGAAGGAGAGTGAGTGTAGATGTGAAGAAGATGAAGTGGAGCTCTCAAAATTTCCACCAAAAACTCCAACCAAGACTCCCTTTGAGCTCCAAAAGCTCTCTGAAACTTCTCCACAAGTTGTCCCAACCTTGAGGTTAGCTTTAATGGTGTTTGGAGACCCTTAGAGTGGTGTTTGGATGGTGGTAAAAGGGGTGGGAGATGGAGCTACGAAAATATGGGTTCTTACTCTTGCTAGAACTTGAGGGATTTTGGGAGAAAATGTTAACAGCTAAGTGCCTAATTACACCCATGGTTTCCTCTCCCTCTCTCTCTTTTAAAAGCCATTTTAAGGGACCTTCAACTCTTGACCCATAGCCTCAGAATTTGCATTTCCTAAACCATGTATAACACCTCCCAAAGTCTGATTTCTGGAGTTGAAAGAGACTACAGTCAACCACCCTAAACCATGGTTAATGTGGTGTCAAAGTGTGCCAGCGTCACTTTCTCTCTCTAATTTTTTTTTTGAAACTTTTAACCTAAGGATCTTATTCCTTGTATTTTTTTGACTGAAAAAATCATATTCAAACTAATTTTTTAGCCTCCCGAAATGTCCTACACATGGCGCGCAAAAAGAGGACCTCCGCGCAAAAGTATTTTTTTTCGATTATTCTTTCCCTAATAATATTCCTTATATTTTTGTGAGTCTAAAAATATATTCACAATATTTTTTTGACCTTCCGAGGCGTCTTAAACAATACGCGTAGGAACGGAACCTCTACGCAAAATATTTTTTTTTTCGCGTGGTAATATTCCTTATATTTTTATGAGCCTAAATATATGGTCGGAATATTTTTTTGACATTCTGAGACATCCTAAACAATACGCGCAAGAAACGGGACCTCCGCGCAAAACATATTTTTTTTTTCGATTTTTCTTCACGTGGTAATATTCCTTATATTTTTATGAGCCTAAATATATCGTCAGAATATTTTTTTGACCTTCCGAGGCATCCTAAACAATACGCGCAAGAAACGGGACCTCCGGGCAAAGCATATTTTTTTTCGATTTTTCTTCGCGTGGTAATATTCCTTATATTTTTATGAGCTTAAATATATGGTCGAAATATTTTTTTTACCTTCCAAGGCATCCTAAACAATACGCGCAAAACTAGACTTTCGCTGCGTCGCGCATCGTAAGACAATTAGTACATAAGTTCGCGTAGAATTCGTTGCCTGTCCGAATCGTGTGAAGCTTAACCAAAGTACTTAAAATAATTATACGAACATAAATCATAACTCATGCGGCAACATGCAACGTAAAAATTTCATTCACGGAGCGTCGCTAAATAAAGGATAATCATGCAAGTACAATTTAAAGGTGCGGGTATTACATTCTCCCCTCCTTAGGAGATTTCGTCCCCGAAATTCATCATAAGTCACTCGAAAAGCTGTGGATGTTTCTCTCGCATCTCGGCTTCTCGCTCCCAAGTGGTACCTTCGGCTCCCTATGATTCCCATAGGATCTTCACCAACGGGATGACTTTATTGCGCAGAATCCGGTTCTCTCGGTCCAAGATAGATATGGGTCGAGTCAAGAATGTTGTATCCTCTTATAACTCGATGTTCTGCCAGTTGATCACATGGCGAGGATCATGCAGATACTTTTTCAGCATAGAGACGTGAAAGACATTGTGAAGATGAACTAACTGTGGAGGTGGGGCTAATCGGTATGAGACATCCCCGACCCTTTCCAAAATTTCGAAGGGTCCAATGTACCGAGTAAAAAGCTTGCCTTTCTGACCAAATCTCTGATTAACGGTCCTAGCCCTGACCTTCAACAACACTTTATCACCCACTTCGAATTCGAACGGTGTACGTCGATTGTCATCATAATTCTTCTATCTAACCTGAGCCGTCATTAACCTCTCTCGTATCAACTGAACCTTGTCGGTCATCTCCCTGATCTTATCCAAGTTTGTAAGATGCTTCTCACCCACCTCTGCCCAACATACTGGAGAACGACACGGTCTCTCATAAAGGGCCTCAAAGGGGGCCATCTCGATACTGGCTTGGTAACTGTTGTTATATGAAAACTACGCTAGAGGCATGTTTTCATCCCAACTACCCTGAAAGTCAAGCGCCCATGCCCACAACAAGTCCTCCAAAATCTGTATCGTACGTTCTGATTGCCCGTCTGTTTCTGGATGGTATGCCGTACTCAAATTCAAATCGGAACCCAGCTCCTGCTGAACCTTCCTCCAGAACCGCGAAACAAAATGAGGATCTCTAGCAGAAACAATGGTCTGGGGTACACCGTGGAATCTGATAATCTCCCGTATGTACATCCTAGCTAACTTTGCTATGCTGTCCATGATCCTGATCGGCAAGAAGTGTGCAGACTTTGTGAGGCGATCTACTATGACCCAAACTGTATCCTAACCCCGTTCAGATCGGGGTAACGTTGTGACAAAGTCCATGGTGATGTGCTCCCACTTCCACTCGGCTATCGGGTGTGACTGCAGTAACCCGGCTGGCTTCTTGTGTCTGGCCTTCACCTACTGGTACGTATAACACTTAGCCACAAACATCGCTACATCTCGCTTCATCCCAGACCAGCAGAAATATCTACATAGGTCCTTAAACATCTTTGTCGCACCCGGATGTATGTTGAACCGAGACTGATGGAATTCTGTAAGGATCTTTGCTTGAAGCTCTTCGATAACTGGCACAATTAATCTGCCCTTGTGCCGGACACCTCCCTCCTGATCAGCCGTAAGATTATCAAATTCCTCACCGTTCTGAATGCGGCTCTAAAAATACATAATCTCCTCATCACAGAGTTGCGCATCAAGAACCTTCTGGTGAACTACTGGCTTAGCCATCATACCCCATAAATAAGCTCGGTCGTTGTTCCGCTGAATAAGAAGCTCACATCTCTGAAGATCCCCATGCATCTTCCTACGGTAGCACCTTATTGTCGCTAAGGCGGGACCCGACTTCCTACTAAGAGCATCGGCCACCACATTAGCCTTCCCCGGATGATACTCTAACGTGATATCATAGTCCTCTACAAGCTCGATCCACCTCCGTTGTTGAAGGTTAAGGTCTCGCTGAGTGAAGATGTACCTCAAGCTCTTGTGATCGGTGAATACTTCAAACCTTTTGCCATACAAGTAATAGCGCCAGATCTTCAAGGAAAACACAACTGCAGCCAGCTATAAATCATTGGTGGGGTAGTTCCTCTCATGAATCTTAAGCTGACGGGACGCATAAGCAACCACCTGACCCTTCTGCATGAGTACTGCTCCAAGGCCTAATCCGAAAGCATCACAATATATGGTATAACCCTTTCCCCATTCAGGAAGAATGAGGATGGGTGCGGAGGTAAGCCTAACCTTTAACTCCCGAAATGAGAACTCACACTCATTGGCCACTAAAAAAGGACACCCTTCTGTGTTAACCGCGTGAGAGGCGACGCCATTCTAGAAAAATCCTAAACAAATCTTCGGTAGTAGCCGACCAAACCAAGGAAACTTCGAATCTTCGTGACTGTCTTTGGTCTATCCCATTCGAGAATGGCTTCAACCTTGGACGAATCAACATAAATGTCAGCGCCAGATACCACATGGCCAAGAAACTTGACCTCATTTATCCAGAATTCACACTTGTTGAATTTTGCATACAGCATGTTCTCCCTAAGCACCTGAAGTGTCGAACGCAAGTGCTCCTCGTGGTCAATATCAGAAGATGAATACACTAGGATATCATCAACAAAGACGGCCACAAACCAATCCAAGTACAGGCGATAGATACGATTCATGAGATCCATGAATGCGGCTGGGACATTAGTCAAACCGAAAGGCATGACCAAGAACTTATAATGTATGTACCGTGTGCGGAATGCGGTCTCAGGAATATCTTCCTCATTCACCCTCAACTGATGATAACCTGACCGAAGATCAATCTTGGAGAACCTCCCTGCTCCTCGAAGATAATCAAACAAGTCGTCAATCCGCGGCATCGGATACATGTTCTTCACCGTCACCCGATTCAGTTGTCGGTAATAGATACAAAGCCGAAGAGAGTTATCCTTCTTCTTTGCAAAAAGGAATGGTGCTCCCCATAGGGACACACTAGGGCGTATGAAGCCTTTACTCATCAAATCATCCAACTGAGTCCTCAACTCTAGTAACTCTGCTGGTGCCATCCTGTGAGGAGGGATGTAGATAGGTGTCACACAGTGATGGACGTCAATGGCGAAATCGATCTCTCGACTCAGAGGAAATCCTGGGAGATCCTCAGGAAATACATCGGGAAACTCCCGAATAACGGGGTAATCTGCAACCATATGATCTGGTTCTTCTTGGGTCATGATGCTACTCAACCACCCGAAAAAATGCTTCTGCTCTCGGGTGGTGGAAAACTTGTAAGGATAATCTATACGCTGCTCACTATTGAAGCGATAACGAGAGACATTTGGGAAGAGACACCAAAACACTATGCCGATGGCACTCCATAGTGGCATCAAAGGTAGACAGCCAATCCTTACCAAGGATCACTTCGAATCCATCCATATCCATCGCAATCAAATCGTACTCCAGAATGTAATCCCCTTCCACGACTATGCAAGTTCGACAGACTCTACTAAGGAACATACCACCACCTGTGGGCAGTCTCACGAATATCGGTGGATGAAGCTCGTCGACCTCAAGACCCAAATAGAAAGCTAAAGAACTAGATATAAAGGAATGTGATGCACCAGAATCGAATAATGCTCTAACCCAAGTACTGAACAATAAGATCATACCTTCCATCACTGATGGATTCTGGACAGGCACTGATTGCTACGTGAGGGCGTAAGCTCGCCCCTGGTTGAATCTGTTACCCTGAGCACTGAGCACAATCTGTCTCCGGTTCCCCTGTCCCTGACTAGGTTGCGGGATGTCAGCACCGTTCCTAGCCTGTTGCTGATGACCCGAAAAGGACTGCTGATGATGCTGCTGCTGGTACTGAGTGGGGCCTGTATAGCTCGAGTTTCGCCCAGATGTGAAACTACTGCCCTGCTGACCAACCCACTGCTCTCTAGCTGTAAACTCTGGACAGTTCCGCCTAAAATGATTGGGCGACCCACAAATGAAGCAAGTCTTGGGGGTAGGTGATATCGGACTCTGATCACTGCTACACTGACCTGGTGCAGTGATACTCATAGGAGCCTTGAGCTTGGCAAGAAAACCTCTTGCCCCGCTCTTGAACCTCTTGCTATTACCGCCGCTATACCCACCGGCGTCCCTCTTCTGTGTCCCACCAGATTCCTTATTCTTGTCTCGGATAGTTTGGGAATCCTCTGCCTCGAACTCAAGTCGAAAGGCCTTATTGGCAGCTTCCCCAAAGCTCAAATGATCAAAACCAACCACCAGCCTACGGATATGGGAATTCAACCCCTTCATAAACAATCGCGTCTTTTCTGCCTCATCAGTCTTAACCGCTTTCACGTGCTTCGATAACCTCTCAAAGCGAACTAGGTACTCATTCGCAGACATCTTCCCCTGGATCAACGCAAAAAACTCATCCTTCTTGGAATTTTTATACGCCTGAGGGAAGTATCGATCTAGGAACACTGTCTGAAAACCATCCCAGTCAAGAGGCTCCATCAAACTGGCCATATGTATGAACCACCAACTCCGATCCTGCTTGGTTAGCTGGAAAGTAGCAAGTTTAACCCTATGCCCTACTGGCACGTCAAGGATGTCAATAATACGAGCAACCTCATCGAGCCACACTTCGGCCACATCGGGCCCTGTCACGCCGTTAAACATTAGCGGGTTCAATCGCCTGAACTCTTTGAGAATTGAAGCCGTTGCGGTGCTTTCGACTATACCGCTTCGATCACCCCTTTGTTGTTGGGAGATAGTCTCAGGTAACTGGCGCACTGCCTGCTCCATTCTCTGCAGCTCACTCTTACCATTAGCGGCGGTCTTCCGAGTAGGGCCATCCAATAAGATAGGATAGTTTTGTACGATAATTAGGTACACGAAAACGAAAGGGAATAAAACGATAATCACTCCTACGCTCACGAGGATCCTAAGGCTATGATACCAAGTTGTAACGCCCCGACCCGGACTAGAGTTACCATTGTAATAACCCGTATCCGAATCAAGGTGTTAAAGGGGAGGGGATAAAACATTTTATTAAATTGAAAAACAGTTGTCGCATTATATGTTAATAAAATCTTGACTTCTTTTATTGTAAAAAGGTGAGGCCCATATCATGCAGATTAGTGTTCAATTAACAATTTAACAAGTAAACCTTTAACAAGATTTAAGCCATAAATATAGCACAAATCCCTGTATTATTACAATTTCCAAATAGTTCCAGTTCAAACCAAATTGTCTTAACAAAACATAAGGGATTACAATTCAAAATAAGTCTATGGATTAAAATTGGTTGCAGAGCCTCTAACGAGGACTAGTGCTTTCCGCGGCCTTTCCAATGTCCTTACCTTCTGTACCACTTGTTATACCTGGGGTTTTGGAAAATAAGTATGAGAGAAATGCCCAGTAGGGTGGGAATACTAAGCAATAATTTTCATACCAAAATACTATACATATACAATGCATTTTAGTAATTCCGAAAACCATCATTGTCCCATGTTCATTAATTATCATTAATGATTATCTTAGTTAACATTTAACTACGCTAACAATATTCAAGAAGTCTTCATTATATTCAACTAAGTTATCATGTATCTATACTAACAATATTCTTTAAATTAGTCATAGATGCACCGATATGCAATGCCCTGGGCTACGTGCCCACTCACACTTAGCATTTTCGATGTCCCATGCCAGGAACGTAATTAATTACAATTACTTCATTCCCATAATTATTAATGAATTCTTGTTCATTCATTAGTCTATGTTTCAAGAATTTTTCTCATACATAACTTAACATTATTTTTTTGGGGATTTTGCCAACAAACACTCAAGGACTTCGTGGCCTCACACCACCGGTCTCCGCCGCCATTTACTACTGTAGTTTGTTTGGGGTCTTTCACCACTAGAGATGTCATGCCCTCCTTAATTATTTTCTCTCGGCGTCATCCGAATATCATATCTTTTATGTGTTTAAGATTATTCTCAATGTTCACAATTCAACTTATCCGGTTTTGTTATTAAAACCCGTTATTACTCTTTGCATCCTAGGAGCCGAAGAGGCATTCTAGTGTCTACGCCAGACTCTAAAATATACTAAGTCACCTTTACAACACTTTGATTTACCAAAATGCCATCTTATACTGTTATTATCTAAACAGCATTTCCTTAGCATTTTTCAAGTATTTTTCATGTAAAAACACCATTTATGTGACTTTTCTTCATATTTATCAAATCTGTCACTAAGGCATTATTTTTAACCAAAAATTACCTTTTTAAGTGGGTTTTAAGTACAAAAATCATTCTTTAATATACTACATGTTTCCACCAACATTTAAACCTTTATTAGTGACGTATAACCCATTTTAGCACACTTTTACATATAAAGCCATTTACATAATTATAAGCCTTATTTAACATACTCAAGAGGCTTAAACTAATCTTTCAACATATTAGATTTTGGGGCTGTTTTTATGAGATTACTAAACACGTATTTAGACCACTATATTTCAGCCTTAATCATGTTAATGTCAAGACAAACATATACTACATACACTATTTCATGAAAATGGGTCTTCTTCCTTAGAAAACCCAACAAATGCATTAACTAGTCATTTTCTTGTAGCATTCCATTTTCTACGTTTATTTTATGAGATTATTACATTTATAGCATGATTTTAACATATATAATAATCTGAAAATTTATTCTAAACATCATCTTCTCCATTTATCATTTTTCACAAAATGGGTTTTTCTTAGCATATGAAAATAAGGGAGAAGAGCTAAAAAGTCACATTTTTCTCATCATCTTGTTCATATTAGCATTTGAAATAAAATAGTTTTAAGAGTGAGGAAAACTCTACTTGAATGAAGGAGAGTGAGTGTAGATGTGAAGAAGATGAAGTGGAGCTCTCAAAATTTCCACCAAAAACTCCAACCAAGACTCCCTTTGAGCTCCAAAAGCTCTCTGAAACTTCTCCACAAGTTGTCCCAACCTTGAGGTTAGCTTTAATGGTGTTTGGAGACCCTTAGAGTGGTGTTTGGATGTTAGTAAAAAGGGTGGGAGATGGAGCTACGAAAATATGGGTTCTTACTCTTGCTAGAACTTGAGGAATTTTGGGAGAAAATGTTAACAGCTATGTGCCTAATTACACCCATGGTTTCCTCTCCCTCTCCCTCTCCCTCTTTTAAAATCCATTTTAAGGGACCTTCAACTCTTGACCCATAGCCTCAAAATTTGCATTTCCTAAACCGTGTATAACGCTTCCCAAAGTCTGATTTCTGGAGTTTAAAGAGACTAACCACCCAAAACCATGGTTAATGTGCTGTCAAAGTGTGCCAGCGTCACTTTCTCTCTCTAAAATTTTTTTTTTTGAAACTTTTAACCTAAGGGTCTTATTCCTGGTATTTTTTTGAGTGAAAAATCATATTCAAACTAATTTTTTGGCCTCCCGAAATGTCCTAATAGTGGCGCGCAAAAACGGGACCTCCGCATAAAAGTATTTTTTTTTCGATTTTTCTTTCCCTAATAATATTCCTTACAGTTTTGTGAGTCAAAAAATTTATTCACAATATTTTTTTGACCTTCCGAGGCGTCTTAAACAATACGCGCAAGAAACGGAACCTCCACGCAAAATATTTTTTTTTTTCGATTTTTCTTCACGTGGTAATATTCCTTATATTTTTATGAGCCTAAATATATGGTCGGAATATTTTTTTTGACATTCTGAGGCATCCTTAACAATACGCACAAGAAACGGGACCTTCCGATAAAACATATTTTTTTCGATTTTTCTTCGCGTGGTAATATTCCTTATATTTTTATGAGCCTAAATATATGGTCGGAATATTTTTTTTGACCTTCCGAGGCATCCTAAACAATACGCGCAAGAAACAGGACCTCCGCGCAAAACATATTTTTTTTCGATTGTTCTTCGCGTGGTAATATTCTTATATTTTTATGAGCCTAAATATATGGCCGGAATATTTTTTTGACCTTTCAAGGCATCCTAAACAATACGCGCAAAACTAGACTTTCGCTGCGTCGCGCGTCGTAAGACAATTAGTACATAAGTTTGCGTAACGTTCGTTGCCTGCCCGAATCGCGTGAAACTTAACCAAAGTACTTAAAATAATTATACGAACATAAATCATAACTCATGCGGGAACATGCAATGTAAAAATTTCATTAACGGAGCGTCGCCAAATAAAGGATAATCATGCAAGTACAATTTAAAGGTGCGGGTATTACAGTGGATGCTGACAGGATTGATTTGATTAGATGATTCATCCATTCGGATCTAGTATAGGATCTCATTTTATATTTCATGTCTGGACATGTTGTCCATAGTCAGTTTTCAGTTATATATTTTCTTTTATTATTATGGAGTATTTGGTTTTGGATTTTGGCCAATGGTTTATTTGGCAAACCTCTTTGCTATTATATATTTTCATGGTTGGATTATATTATATGGTGGATGGTTAATTTACTTTCTGTTTGGTTCTTTTATCTATTATTAAGGTAAAATAAAATTTAGCACCGGTCTAATTTCACCTAGGTGGTCAGTAATTAATTAGTTTCGATAGTGATGCTAAGAATGAACTAAATGAGAAACCTGTTTTAATTTAATAAAGGCCTGATCAACATATATTTAATTAGGCGGGGTGTCACAGATGGTATCAGAGCATCAGGTTCTAGTTTCCATAGGATCTGTACGGCTTACAACCTTTTCAGCGCACCTTTATTTTGATATAGAGCCCTACTATTAGGACTATTGTTCTATCTTTGCATGATTAAGATATCGTACTTCTGCTATTAGAGTTTTGTATAACTTTGTACTTATACAATTTAATTCTATTTCAGTATGCCGCCGAGGAGAGAGCGAGCCGAGAGGGCGGAAGACAGAGATGAGGTTAGGTAGGACCCTCAGGAGCAGCAGGTACCACCACCAGCAGCAGAGATGATTTCTACCACTTAGGTGGCAATGATAGTTGCTCAGGAAGTCGAGACAGCTATGAGGGCCATGGAAGCCCACTTCCCTCAGCCTCAGGCACAGCAGCCCATATCACCAGCTGTTTAGGCCCAACAAGGGCAACCCACTTGGCATATCATCAGGGAGACCTTCCAAAAGGGCCACCCGCCAGAGTTTCAGGGCAATACAAATGCAATGACGGCATGACAATGGAAGAAGAACATTCAGCATCATCTGTGCATGTTAGACTGTAGTGCGCTAGAGATATATATGTTAACGACCTTTAGACTAGCTGGGGAAGCCTTACAGTGGTGGGAGTCAGTGACCACCATTGAGGATAGGGACTTAATGATGATTTCTGAGTTCTGGGTGTGGTTTAACCGCAAGTACTTCCCGCTTGTAGTCGAGTCAGAGATGAGGAAGAAATTTGGGGAAGTAGTACATGGTGATCGTTTAGTGGCGAACTATGAGGAGGAGCTCGCCAATCTGGCACTTTGTGCAACATGAGGTGAGCAACGAAAAGAGGAAGAAAGATAAGTTTATGGATGGGTTGGCCTCGAGAATCAGGCAATATTTGATTAGTTACCCTGCATTGATGACTTACACTGACGTCATCAATGCCGCACTGGTTCATTGCCAGGATCATCACTTCCATGCTAAGGGGAGCAAGAGAGGTGAGCCTAGCCAGCAAAGTAAGGCCGATGAGAGTAGTATTAGTGGGGCATGACCCCAACATCAACATACAGTGAGTCAGCATGGGCTGGATTGCTGATAGGGGAACTCTGTCAAGAGGTTCAGATCTGGAGGTTATAGTCATGACGGGGGATTTAGGCAGGGCCAGCAGTATTCCCAACAGCCGCAAGTTCCTTAGGGCCATCAGGGCCAAGAGAACCAGGAGGAGGCCAGTAAGGCCAAGGCCATTAGCGCCAACGTCAGGGCCAGTGATAGAGACAGTTCCAAGGTCAATGTTTCACATGTGGTCAACAGGGTCATAAGAGTAGATCTTGCCCACATCGAGATAGGGCACAGTGGCAGGGTGCCCAATAGGGATAGCCGGCTCCTATAACTCCAGCACTAGCACCGACCCACAACAATAGGAGGGTCAGATACACCACGGGTGTGTATACAACTTCTGAGATATACCGATACCTCCAGCACCACAGGTGCCACCTGCAGTAGAGGGTATGTTTCCTATTCATAAGTTTGAGGGCATGACTCCATTTGATACTGGGGCATCTGATTCTTTTATTAAGACTCTATTTACACCAGTCGCGGTCTTATTATAGATAACCTACATTCTCCTTATGTGCATTGAGTCACCGATGGGTAGTGGTTCGCTGAAACCTTAGATCTATAGAGGAGTCGATATTTTGATTGAGTCGCTGGAGGGGTACGACGTGATTCTAGGCTAAGATTGGTTAGCGATCTATTGAAAAATGGTAGATTTCTATGAGAGGACTATAGTGTTCTCCATCCCAGGACATAAAATATTCATAGTGGCGATGCCTGTGCCCGAGGGAGGATCGTACACTCACGTATACTCTATTGAGGAGGAGACCTCACAGGAGATAGTGGTACATTTATACTCAATTATATTAGTGAGGGAGTTTGAGGATGTATTTCAGGACATGCTCGAGCTACCACCGAGCCAAGAAATAGAGTTTGTGATCGACTTAGCACTGGGGGCAAAGATGATTGCTAGAGCATCGTATTGTATGGTGCCTTAAGAGATGCGAGAGCTGATAGAGCAGATTTAGCAGCACTTGGGTCAGGGTTTCATTCGATGGAGTACATTACCTTAGGGTTCTCCATGTTATTTTTGAAGAAAAGAGATGGTTCCCTTTGCTTGTGCGTGGATTACAAGGAGTTGAATAGGGCGACGCTACAGAATAAATATTTATTGCCTAGGATCGATGCCTTGTTTGATCAGTTAAGAGGCGCTGCTTACATCTCAAAGATTGATTTGTGGTCCGAATATCATAAATTTCTCATTCGATAGGAGGACGTACCTAAGACTGCTTTCTTATCACGGTATTGGTCGTATGAGTTTAGGGTGATGCCGTTTGGGCTCACCAATGCGCCTGCAGTATTCATAGATCTCATGAATAGGGTATTTCAGGAGTTTTGGACCAGTTTGTGATCGTGTTCATAGATGACATCCTGATTTACTCGAGTACGGAGGAGGATCACGCTGATCATTTACGTATAGTTCTACAGACGTTACATGACCATCAACTATACGCAAAATTTAGTAAGTGTGGAATTTGGCTTTGAGAGGTACAATTTTTGGGTCACATTGTGTCTGACAGGGGCATAGTTGTTGATCCGAGTAAAGCGTAGGCATTGAGAGAGTGGGGGCGTCCCACGACACTGATCAAGATTTGCAATTTTCTGGGATTGACCAATTATTATCGTCGATTCATAAAGGGGTTCTCAATGATTGTTGGTCCTTTGACGAACTTGAATTGTAAGAGAGTAGCAATTATGTGGAGCGACCACTGTTAATTAGTGTTTGATGAGCTAAAGGAAAGATTGACATCAGTACTCATGCTTGCTTTGCCTAGGGTAGGATTGGAGTACAAGGTCTATACCGATGCATCCATGTAGTGACTTTGGTGTATTTTACAGCAGGAGGAGACAACAATAGCTTATGCATCTCAAAAGCTTAAGCCCCATGAGAAGAAGTACCCCACCCACGACCAAGAGTTAGCATCGATCGTTTTTGCTTTGAGGATATGGAGACATTACCTACTGGGGGATCATTTCACATTATTTATGGATCATAAGTAACTTCAGTATCTCTTCATACAGAAGGATATGAACATGAGACAAAGGCGGTGGATAGAATTCGGGAAGGACTACTAGTTTTATATACAATATCATCCTGGTAAGTCTAATGTGGTTGCATACGTGTTGAGTTGATGACCTACTAGATACGTAGCGACAGTGTGGAAAGCGAAGTGGAGTGAACATCGACAGGAAGATGAGGTTGCCAAAGCGCACATGGAAGTTATGACTATCACTCCCGAGATCGTTATAAGGGTAATGAAGGCACGGGTAGAGGATCAGTTCTTCCAGGATATGGTACATCAGTTATTATCTGAGGATACAGAGTCTTACTCAATCAGCTCAGAGGGAGGCCTACATTTTAATGGAAGATTGGTAGTGCCCGAGGATAAAGATTTGAGACATGTAGTTATGACTGAGTCTCACGGTTCCAGATTTGTGGTACATCTCGGTGGGGAAAAGATGTACCAGGATATAAGAAGATAGTACTGGTAGGTCGTCATGAAGAGACACATGCAAGAGTTTTTCTCATAGTGTGTTACTTGTTAGCTTATGAAAGTTGATCATCAGAGGCCTTCGAGAATGTTACAGCCACTTGAGATTCTCGTGTATAAGTGGGTACGTTATAATAGAGTCACGATTCGATATGGGTGATAATGGATCGACTGACCAAGGTGGCTCACTTCTTGCCAGTTCGCACAAACTACGAGATGATGCAGTACGCGCAACTATTCATTTCAAAGATTGTTAAGCTGCATGGGGTCCCGATAAATATTGTGTCTGATTGGGAGAAAATTTTTGTGTCACGCTTTTGGTAAAGCTTTCAGGAGGCCATGGGCATAGATTTACGGTTGAGTACGACGTAACACCCGCAGACATACAGGTAGACTGTGAGGGTGAATTTGATGCTTGAGGATACATTGAGGATGTGCATCCTAGATTTTGGTGGAGGGTTGTAGAGATACCTTCCATTGGTAGAGTTTGCGTATAACAGCTCTTACCAATTTACTATCTATGGCACCGTTCGATGCATTATATGGGAGGCCTTGGCGTTCGCCTGTATGCTAGTTAGAGGTGGGGGACAACAAGTTATTGGGTCCTGATATGGTTCAGGACACTACTACCAAGATTGAGTTAATTTGAGGATGTATTCGAATAGCTCAGGACAGGCAGAAGAGTTATGCCGACATCGACAGGGGAAATGTGGAGTTAGAGGTTGGCGACCAGGTATTAGTTCGAGTATCTCCTATGGAGGGTATTATGATATTTTTCAAGCGATGGAAGTTAGCACCGAGATATGTGGGACCGTTTCCTATTATAGAGATTGTGGGAGTGGTAGCGTACAAACTGGGACTTCGATAACATCTTCAATGAATACACGATATGTTCCATGTGTCAACACTGAAGAAGTACAGGAGGAATGAAAGAGACTTTTGGCACGTTCCACTTGAAGAGATTTACTTACACCCAAACGTCTCATATGAGGATAGGCCCGTGGCTATTCTAGATCGTAGTGAGCATAAACTGCAGTCTAAGGTGGTGCCACTAGTGCAAGTTCAGTGGGGACACAACAATACTGATGTGTCGACATGGGAGCAGGAGGATGACATGCAAGAGGCGTATCCAGAGTTATTCACCGCAGTTATGCCCTAATTTCGGGAACAAAATTCCTTTGTAAATGGGGAAGTATGTAATACCTCGTATTTCTGCATATTTATAATTTATTTAATTCGAGAATTAATTAAGAAAATACGTTTTATTTAAATTACGCGAGTAAAGTAATTTAAGGTGAGTAAATAATAAATGTGATTATTAAATATTAATCTAGAGATAGATACTGATTAATATTATGATATGATATTTACTAAGTGTGAATAGTAAATAATTGATGATTTGTGTTATACAGCATAACGAGTGATATGTACATATTTTATATTATCTCATCGAGAGCCGCATGCAGACTATTTTGAGGTGAGAAATGAGAAATTTATTTTTATTGAATCAAACGATAATTTAGAGGTCACCGATGATTTCGAAAGGGTCGAAATAGTCGGAATAGTATACCCGAGGGTATAGTTTGGGTCCCGATCAATTTTAGACCAAATCGGCACCTATTGAGGGCATTTTTGCCAATTGGCTAAAGGAGGTTTATAGATCTACAATTTTTGGAGTGTTACATCATATGATTAAAGAGTGAGGCTAGGGTTAGAAACCTTAAAAGCTTAGAGATGCCATTAGAGAGAAGAGAGAGACCATTTCCAAATGCTTAAGGAGGATTCTTAGAGAATTGAAAGGTGTTCTTGCATCTTAAGCATCTATGGAGTGGGGATTTGAAGATATGCACATCAAATCATCATCTTCATAATGAAATCGGATCATCCACTTTAAGGCAAGTTGTTAATTTCAATATTTTTGAAGTTGTAATACCCATGTGTGGGTTTTAAGGATAGTTTTTGTTAAATCAATATTCTTGGGAGAAAAATAATGATTTTTATGCATGTTGGAACAGGATCTGCATTTAGAACGGTTTAACGCATGTAGAGGATTAATCATCAGAGGAGGCTTGATCATTAATACGAAATAAATTTTTGTTTTTGATTGAATATGTGGGAAGAACACAAAACTATTATTTTGAGGAAGTTTTGGGTTTTTATTCGTTCTTTGTTGAATTCTATAAAGATTTGATATATTTATAACCTTTGAAACCATCCTAATGCATGTAGAAATGGTTAGGAATGACTAGTTTCGATTTTTGTACAGTGTAATGTAAGTTTAGTATTTGAAAATGGGGGGAAACACATGAACTGGATGAAGAAGATGAGTTGCAAACAATCGGACCAGTTCGGTCCAGGTCATATTGGTTCGGTTCGGTGTTGGTAGAATAGCAGACTGGTTTGGTCAGGACTATAGAGGTTCGGTTCGATCCTAGAAAAAATGAAAATTTTACTTGTTGGCCTAGACTTTTTAAATAGTTGTCGCGAGAAACTTTTGGAACCTTGTTGGGATATAAAATGAGATGTGTTATATTACAATAGGCCTATGTGGGGTTTGTGGTTTAGTCTTATTTTGAGGATTAAGACAAGAATAATTTGAAGTGAATTATGTCGTAATTTATCAGAGATAAAGATAACGAATTACGAGAAATTTCGAACGGATTAATAAGTATGCCAGTAGGGTAAATATTGATTTAACTACTGAAATTAATAAAGGGGTAACTAAGACCTTTAGAGTCGTGTGGATACTCATGAATACGATAAGTGAAATAATTCTAAAAGAAATTTAGTATGGTGAGTATACGAGAGAGATATACTATATACATGTGTGAATACCTAGGTTGTGTGAATACTTATCATATGAATACTTAGGCAGTAGGAATACCTTAAGTATATTAGAGGTATTGGGGTCGAGGGAATATCTGGACCAGTACATGAAAGTTCGATTTGGGGTCGAGCACTATCCGGGCCAATATGGAATAATGATAGTACTGGGATCGATGGAACATCCGGACCAATATACATATTTATAGCATTTACATTGGGGTCGAGTGAAAACCTTATTCTTCGTGTCTTGGCTCAATTTTGAGACAATCATTATTTATGTTCCTGCATTTTTTTATTGATTAAAATCTATTTTTTATATCTTAAATCACATTTTCCTATATTGATTTATTATATAAATTATTTTTTGATAAAAATAATTTTGGTGTAGTATACAATTTGTTTTGATCAAAATACAATTTCATTTGTATTCTTTATGATACGAATTTTTTATACTCTTATATATGAGTGCTAATATCTTTATATATTTAAAATACCTTTTGTGTGTATTTTAAGCTTGAATAACTTTTTTATATTATACTTTCTATGCGGTTTTAACAATTTTTTAGTGTTAAATAAATCTTGGAAATTAAACCTTAACTCTTGTTTAATTATTTAGCATTTAATAATAAATTAAAAGGCAGCCCGTTGTTTTAGTTTTTGTGCTGTTAGTTTATTCAAAACCATTTACGATTTCGAGGTCTACTTTATTGTGTGTCTCGAGGTCTATTTGTGTGGCTCACGACACCTACTTTGTTGATTTGTTTTGGGGGTTTAATATCCACGGTTTATATGTTTAAGAGGAAAAGGGTTTTCATTTTTATTTTTCTCTCTCTCTCTACAAGAGGTGCTACACATCACTTGTTTACCCTCATTTTTCTTTTTCTCTTTTTCTTTTTTCTCATCCAAGAAGCTACCAATATTTTAACCATTTTCTCTCTTTTGTTTTCCAAAATCTTCTACCTCTTTTGAGAGCTTTGTAAAAGTTTTTTTTGGGAGATTTTAGTTTGGTTCTTGGAGGTTTGATCGAGTCCTTTTTAAACCCGATTTTCTAGTGTGTTTGGAGTAGACTCCGGCGACCCGGTTTTGGTTAGGAGTTTCTTCTTCCGGTGACAGTGGCGTTCTGGTGGTATTTTTTGGTCCGGCATAAGTCTTTTTTGCTAGGAGCTCTATTTTTTCGGGGTGTTTTATTTTGGAGGTTTTAAGGTTTTGATTTAGTTCCCGGTCCGGCGTTTTTTTGTGGTGTTGAAGTTGGTATTTCAGTGTGGTTCCTATCTATTTTTTCAAGTGACCATTTTTTGTGAGGTAATTTTTTTCCTTCTTTCTCTCTCTCTCTCTCTCTCTCTCTCTCTCTCTCTATATATATATATATATATATATATATATATATATATACACTACTATATATACATATTTATATACTATAATATACATATACTCATATTTTTTTTCTTGCCTTGGTATTTGTTTTGGGAACTCGGTGTTGGCTCGGTAGTAACTCAATGCTAAAATCAGTTCTAACTTTGTTTAAATTTGGACTTAGATTTACATATGGACTAAACTCTTTTTGACTAAAATTTATTTGGACTACTTTGGACTTTTAGTCTTGTTTGGGTAGTTTCGTTGACTTATTTAATTTGAAATAATTTAAATTGGACCATTTAGGACTTAGTTTGTTTTGGGGTGTTTGGCATTTAGATTGTATTTACACCATTTTAGTGTTTGTGTGCAGTTGTTAAAATTTGGACTTAACTGTTGAAACTTAAATTGGACTTAAGTTTTTTTTTGTGTCACACATTCTTTTTATTAAAATAATCTTTATTTTAAATATGAATTAATTTAATTTATTTGTGATTAAAGATACTCTGATTTTTTACTCTAACTAGTTTCACCCTCTAAGTCGAACTTTTGTGTGTTCACTTTATTTAGTTGGGTTTAATTAGTGTGTGGACTTTAAATCACATTTTTATTTAATTAAATTTTATCTTAGTTAAAACATATCCTATTTTATTGAGTCGAGTGCTACACTCTTTATCTCGTACTCATTTGTCTTGGATTGAATCAATTGGCTTATACACTCTTTTATTGCCTAAGTTAAATACTTTTTGTTGTATTCTTTTATACCTAGGTGGTGTTTGTGTGCGTATGAGTTTTTTAGCCAAACCTAGTTATAGTATTAGCTTGAACTAAAATTTGGAATTTAATCCTGGCGATTATTTTTTGTGTTACACATTTCTTGCTGTTTGGACTTGACGAATATATTAGTACCTATCTTGTGGTAATTTTAATTAAGTCCTAACTTGTAAGAGCTAAGTGTTACACATATTTATCTTTTGCTCATTTTACTTGGACTTAAAAATTTATCATAACACCGTTTTAAATTGATTCATATTCTATTTGGTGTTAAGTTATTTTTTATATTAGTTGCGAGACACAATTGTTGGAATTTAATTTTCTATTTTATTTGTGGTCATTTTCGCCAACTAAATTATTTTAGGATTAATCTTTACATGAATATTAATTATTAAAGAAGACCTGGCATGTGTCTTCAGACTTAATATTTAATCATTCCTTTAGTATTGATTAATTAAATATCATCTTATTATATTTAATGAAGAGTGTCCTTGCACGAGTGTGTTTCAAATCAGACCAATTTTCATCGAAAATTATCCAACTTTTAATTATCACCAAACCAAGTTGTGAAAATTAATTTTTACTTTAAACCAACTTTATCTCGATTAATCCTAAACATACATGTAGTGATTAAAGCAAGTAAAGAAAGTAAAGAATACTCACAATGCAGGATGTACAAGGAAAACCTCAAGACGGAAAAAAAATCGCGGACGGCCCAAGCCAGACAAACACTATGAATGTGGAATTATAACGAACAGACAAAAGACTCACTCAATGACTCGATCCCCACGTGACTTTCCTTTGAATCATTCATCATTTTTTTCAATTATATGTCAATTTAAATCCTCATGGTAAACGGTTCTTACATGCACACTTCTCCTTAAGTCTACTTACGCATAGATGACAAGATTGAGATAATAACGCCTCACCCAAATTCAAATATGCAAGAGAAGTCAAACATCCATATAAACTCGTGCATGTGTGCAATGATGGCATATATACAAGACGATTCAAAATACATATCAACTTCGAAACAACCCCATATAAACAATGGTTAAGATCATTATAAGCATCGATAATAATAACCAAATGTCCTAGCCAAATGGATATGAAATTATGGGGGTCCAAGCACACCAATATGCCACATCAAACATGTAAACTCAAAAACAAAAAAATGAAAATCTTTTTGGCTTTTCAAAAGTTTTCTAAAAAAATTCTTTATGTATTTTTCAAATAGGACTCAAACAAATGAGAACTATAATACAAAATGATACACAAGTCATTATGCTAGCAATGAATATATCATGAAGTAAACTAGCATATGAAAAATAAGGAAACACTATCATTCTTAAGATTTAGCATGGGAAGAATCAAGAGCACCCAAATGAGAATCATGAAGATTTATTCCTAAAGCCACTAAATCCAATTTCCTAACCCAAGTTGGTGTAAAACGCCGCATGGGGGATTTGGGAACTGGGGCAACTTTATTCCAAAACTTCCTAGGAGCTTGTCTAAGGTCGTAACAATAACGCCTAAGGTGACCTTTCCTACAACAAAATGTGCAAGTGTAGCGACGGTGGGAATGATTATCTATATGTGGATCTTTTCTAACCTTCCTAGTGTTTCTCACACGTGCGGGGGGAATGGGAATAAATCTCTCATCAAAACCTATACCACCCCTATCTCCCTTAATTCGTACGGTGCATAAGATCTTATCCAACTTCTCTGACCTAGACTCCAAATCAAGCTTAACTCTAGACGAGTCTCTCAATCTTTCCTCCAACTCATGAATCCTAGACTCGAGCAAACGCTTAGACTCCTCAAACTCTAGAATTTCCTTTTTTGAAAACTCCATCAAACCACGAAGATTATCTCTCTCACCCTCGACATACTCTAATTTCTCCCTAAGAGTCTTCTCTCGTGCCCTGAGATACTCAATCAAACTGTCATTATTTTCTATGGAATGCTCATTTAACTTAGCTTGCGCATTTGCCTTTTTCACTTTCACCGTCTCGGCATACAACTCATTAAATGCAACTTGCAACTCTTTCACATCTACTTCCTCCTCTTTACTCTCTTTTCCCTCACTAACACGGTATTCATTCAAAACCTCCTTGGAAGTGTCATTCACATGAGAATCATCATTGCTCATATGACATGCCATAAACGCAACGAAGTTACGCTCAATGGGGAGCTCTCTCCCTCTTCCGGATCACTATCACTTAAGGTGGCACTATATACAATGGATTGCTTGCCCTCTTTATTAAGTCTAGTGTGACACTTCTAAACTTTGTGATCGTACCCCTCACACCCAAAACACTTATCTGACTCATCTCTCTTAGGCTTATCAAACTTATCCTTAGAGGTGGGATCAACTTTGTTGTTCTTGAATTTTTCAAACTTCTTGGCATCTTTCGATTGCTTTTGAAATTTAATAATTTTTTTAAATTTCTTTGCCAACAAAGCAACATCCTCAAAATCATAATCTGAACGAAATACGAAACTTTTATTTCCTCCGTTAGGGTTTTCAAAGAAATACCCTTTTCTTTCTTAGGCACCTGCTTGGAGGTAATCATGTCCATTTCATAGGTTTTTAAGTCACCTATAATTTCTTCTAGTTTCGTTGACTCTAACTTACCCAAGGAGTTTAAAATTGTCACTTTCGCATTAAAACCTACTAGGCAACGACCTAAGGATTTTCTTAATGACACGGTTGTCAGGAATTTTCTCACCTAGGTTAAATGACGAGTTGACAATATTGGACAACCTAGCATAAAACTCATCAAAAGTCTCACTCTCCAACATTCTAATGGTCTCAAACTGTGTAGTGAGATTTTGAAGTTTCTATGCCCTAACCGTGTTAGTGCCCTCGTGAGTGAGTGACAAAATATCCCAAGCCTATTTTAATGTTTCACAAGTCATAATTCTATTATATTCTTCCGGTGTGACATGCGAAGAAATAACTTGCAAACCCTTAGAATTATATTATGAAAGTCTACGTTCAATTTCGGTCCATGACTCGACAGGCTTTAAACTAGTGACCTCACCTATAGCAGTGACAGGGGGTGTCCAACCTTTCTCAACTACTAGCCACACATGCTCATCAATAGATTTTAACTCACTTTTCATTATCATCTTCTAATAAGTGTAATTAGTACCATAAAAAATAGGAGTTCGAAAAAATTCATTATATCCAAAATTCATCTTTGAAAACACACGGCATCACAAAATAAATAAATCATGTTTTCTAGATCTGATACCAATTTGAAGAGTGGCCCTACACGAGTGTGTTTTAAATCAAACCAATTTTCACCGAAAATTATCCAACTTTTAATTATCACCAAAACAAGTTGTGAAAAAACAATTTTTACTTTAAACAAATTTTATCTCGATTAATCCTAAACATACATCTAGTGATTAAAGCAAGTAAAGTACAGTAAAGAATACTCACAACGTAGGATGTACGTGAAAAACCCCAAGACGGGAAAAAAATGTTGGACGGACCAAGCCAGACAATCACTATGAATGTGGAATTACAACGAACAGACAAAAAACTCACTCAATGACTCGATCCCCATGGGTATTGATGCTCTTCTGATCTTTAACCACTCCTCTCACAGTGCCCACGCAGAAAGTCCTTCTTCCACGATACCAGTCCACAACACATGCGTCCACGTATATCTCGGTGTCCACCGAATGGCTTTGATACGTCTACGATGTCGAACAAGAAGTCCTTATCTTTTCTTCACCGCAAAACCCAGATGTTCAAGTAAAGAACAAACCTTATTGGTGCAGAAAAATCACATAAACATATAGTAATGATAACTCGGATCTTTACAAACTCTAAGGATGTGTTTAAGCTTTGAAACTTTAGAAAAGCATGTGCAAAACTCGTACTGGATCAAAAACTATTTTCGAGATTGCATAACAACTTAATTCTGATGAAACCATGCTTTAAATAGGAAAACTTCACCGCCTCGAAAAATGTGTCACTCGAACGAGATTGACCAATTGTTCACGCGACATAGCTATCTCGCTCGAACGAGCAGAGCTGTCGTTTGAACGACGCGCGTGTCAGTTTGACTTTTTCTTTAAAACGTTTCTTCAAAAGAGATCCAATAAAGTCAAACTCTTTTTCGTGCTTATAAGAATAAAATGAAGTGTAAAACATTCAAAACATTTTAAAACATTTTCCTTATAAAAATTCATCCTTATCCTTTATAAAAATAATTCCGAATCTCATTAACAATATGCATTCATACCTGTGTAATCGCGGAATGCAATTAACTTGAAGATGAATAAACTTGCACCAATTAAACTTCGGCATGATTAATTCTTTAATGCTTTGTCGCAACGTCTTCAATTTCTTCAATGCGTCATAGTCCAAGTGGGATCGTGACAAAAATAAAATCTCCCTATGACATATTACAAACACAGTTTTGTTCACGGAATTAAGTCAAAACAATACAAGGACTCAATTGGAAATTTATGTCCTTATATTTATTTATGTTGTGTACATCTACACGGGGTCTCGGGTTTGAGTACGTGATTGTGCGTGTGTAGTGAGTGAGTGATAGGCTCTATTACCTGGGTATTATTGGGTTGACTAATTTTCAGTCAAGTTGGGTTGTTTTAGACTAAGCTAGTTATGCGGGTGTGTATTTTCTTAGTTTGATTCATTGTGAACTTGGGGAGTGTAATCTGTAATCGGTAATTGGTAAGAGGGGACTTGTGTGTATGTGTTGTCCTAAGACTAGGGACACAGGGTTTACCATCACGATGGGTTCCTCGAGAACAAATAGTGTGCCACCTCTCACTTTTCCTCATCTCATTCTTAAAGATAATTATTTTTATATCTAGCATCACCACTTTTACTTACTAGTGTGCGTGGGTGTTTTCTAACTTATAACTTGTAATAGATTTTATATCAAAGAATTTATAATAGTTTTTTATAAATAACATAATACGCATTAGCGAGTACCCTTTGGTCCTTTGTTGTGACCGTTAGGTCGTTTAATCGAGGGCTATCCGGACCTACGTGAATGAAATGATAAATTGGGGTCGAAGGAATAACCGAACCAATGAATCTTTAATGTGTGATACAAGGATATTATAGTGATATATATTTATTTGTATATATTGTGTGGGAAATATATACTGTGCGTATTACCTACGAATGTGAGACAATAGACAGTTAGATAGCGTATATCTAAAAGAATAAATTATGTGAAGAAACTTAAAGTAGTGATTTAAAAGATAACATGTGAGGAATGTTGCTTACTTTGATAATTAACATATGAGAGATGTTAATAAAATAAATGTACTATATGGGCGGTACGGGAACTTATGCGAGTAGTCAGTTTAGGTGGATTCTATAGTCTAGTTATCTTGGGTAGTATAGCTAGGTGGGCTAAGTATAGAACAATAGGCGTGCATTATAGACGAGAGGTGAGGAAACTCAAGAGAGTGTGCGTGGACCTAACATGTGTAATCAATAATCGATTTTATATTGTGATAAACGCTTACTAAATATTTTCAAAACGTTTTGTATTCTAACACTTGCCATAAATATTTTCAAAACCTTTTAGGGTTCCAGCTATAGGGATGCCAGGCATGACTTCATTCCAGGGACTCGGAGCTGTAGCACTGTGGATGCTGACATTATTAATTTGATGAGACAATTCCTCCATTCAGACCTAGTGTAGGATATCATTTTATATTCCATGTATAGACATGTTGTCCATAGTCAGTTTTCAGTTATTTAGTTTCTTTTATTATTATGGAGTATTTGGTTTTGGATTTTGGCCGATGGTTTATTCGGTAAACCTATTTGCTTTTATATATTATGGTGGTTGGATTCTATTATATGGTGGATGGTTAATTTAGTTTTTGTATGGTTCTTTTCTCTGTTATTAAGGAAAGATAAATTTGGCACCAGTCTAATTTCACTTAGGTGGTTAGTAATTAAATAGTTTCGACAGTGATGCTCAGAATGAACCAAATGAGAAACCTGTTTTAATTTAATAAAGTCCTGATTAACCGATGTTTAATTAGGCGGGGTGTTACATATGGTATAAGAGCATCAGATTCTAGTGTCCATAGGATCTGTACGGCTTACTACATTTTTCAACGCACCTTCATTTTGATATAAAGCCCTACTATTAGGACTGTTGTTATATCTGTGCGTGATTAAGATATCTTACTTTTTCTATTAGAGTTTTTCACAACTTTGTACTTATACAATTTAATTCTATTTTAGTATGCCGTCGAGGAGAGAGCGAGCCGAGAGGGCGGAAGCTAGAGACGAGTTTAGGTAGGACCCTCAAGAGCAGCATGTACCACCACCACCACCAGAGATGATTTCTACTATTCAGGTGGCAGTAATAGTGGCTCAGATAATCGAGACAGCTATGAGGGACATGGTATCCCACTTCCCTTATCGTCAGGTATAACAGCCCATAGCACCAGCTATTCAAGCCCAGCAAGGGAAACCCACTTGGCATAGCATCTAGGAGGCCTTCTAGAAGGCCCATCAACCCAAGTTTCAGTGTGGTACGAATGTAGTGACGACATGCTTATGGAAGAAGAACATTCAGCATCATCTGCGTATGTTGGACTGTAGTGAGGTACAAAGACAAATGTTAGCCACCTTTAGACTAGCTGGGGAATCCCTACAGTGGTGGGAATCAGTGTCCACCACTGAGGAGAGGGACTTGATGACGATTTTTAGTTCTGGGTGTGGTTTGACCACAAGTACTTCTCACCTGCACTCAAGTCATAGATGAGGAAGAACTTTATGGAAGTAGTACAGGGTAACCGTTCATTGGCGAACTACGAGGAGGAGTTCACCCGTCTGGAAAAATTTGTGCTAGGTGAGGTGAGCAACGAAGAGAGGAAGAAATCCAAGTTTATGGATAGGTTGGCCTTGAGGATCAAGCAACATTTAATTTGTAACCCTGCATTGATTACTTACACTGGCGTCGTCAATACCGCATTGGTGCATTGCTAGGATCATCACTTCCATGCTGAGGGAAGCACAAGAGGTGATCCTAGCCAGTAGTGAAAGGCCGGGGAGAGCAGTAGTAGTGGGGCACCACCCCAGCAGCAGCAGACATCGATTCAGCAGGGGTAGGATTCACGACAAGAGAACTCCATCAAGAGGTTCAAATCTGGAAGTTATCGTCACGACGGGGGATTTAGGCAGGTCCAGCAGGGTCGCTAACAGACACAGGATCCTCAGGGATGGCAGGGCCAAGGGAACTTGGGGGAGGCTATCAGGGCCAATGTCAGAGCCAACAGGGCCAGCGACAGAGACAGTTCTAGGGTCAGTGTTTCACATGTGGCCAGCAGGGTCACAAGAGTAGAGCTTGCCCAAAGCGAGACAGGGCACAACGGCAGGGTGCCCAATAGGGACGACAGGCTCTGATTGCTCCAGCACTAGCACTGGACCCACAATAGCAGTCGGGTCATATGCACTACGGGCGTGTATACAACGTCCGAGATATATCGATACCTCCAGCACTATAGGAACCGCCTATAGTATAGGGTACGTTTCCTATTCACGAGTTTGAGGGTAGGATTATGTTTGATACCGGGGCATCTCATTATTTTATTAAGACTAGATCTTCATGAGCTGTGGGCTTATTAGAGACAACCAACAGTCTCCTTATGTGCGTCGAGTCACCGATGGGTAGTGGTTCGCTGAAATAATTGATCTATAGAGGAGTCGATATTTTGACTGGGAGACTGAGTCTAGAGTCATACCTCCTTGTGTTAGACATGGAGTGTACGACATGATTCTAGGCATGAATTAGTTAGCAAGCTATCGATCGATTTCTATAAAAGGACTATAGTGTTCTCCATCCTAGGGGAGGATATATTCTTACTAGTGATGCCTCTGCCTGAGGCAGGATCACGCACTTACCTATACTTTATTGAGGAGGAGACCTCACAAGAGGTAATGGTACATTTAGACTCGATTCCAGTAGCTAGGGAGTTTAAGGACATATTTCAGGACATACATGGGCTGCCACCGAGCCGAGGAATATAGTTTTTCATCGACTTAGTACCGGGGGGAAATCGATTGCCAGAGCACTATATCGCATGGCCCTTCATAGATGTGGGAACTGTGAGAGAAGATTCTGCAGCTCTTGGGTCAGGGTTTCATTCGTCTGAGTACATAGCCTTGGGGATCTTCACTGTTGTTTGTGAAGAATAGAGATGGTTCGCTTCGCTTGTGTGTGGATTACAGGAGCTGAACAAGGTGACGATATGGAATAAGTATTCGTTGCCTAAGATCGATGACGTGTTAATCAGTTAATATGTTCTACTTACTTATCAAAGATTGATTTGAGGTCCGGATATCATCAGTTGCGCATTCGAGAGGAGGATGTGCTTAAGACCGCTTTCTTATCGCGGTACAGGTCGTATGAGTTTAGGGTGATGCCGTTTGGTATCACCAATGCGCCTGCAGTATTTATGGATCTCATGAATAGGGTATTTTGGGAGATTTTGGACCAGTTTTTGATCGTGTACATAGATGACATCCTGGTTTACTCGCATATGGAGGAGGAGCACGGTGAGCATTTACATATGGTTCCGCAGATGTTACATGACCATGTGACACCCCGCCTAATAAAATATCGGGTGATCAGTCCTATATAAAATTAAACAGGAATCCCATCTAGTTCATTCTTAGCATCACTGTAGTTAAGTCATTAATTACTAACCACCTAGTCTTTTATTAAGCTGATGCCAAATGTTACTTTATTTAATCCAACCCAACCAACATAATAGGAAATCGAATTAACTAATACAAGAAAGAAACTAACATGCCACAAAGTAAGTATAAGAGTTTGTCGAACCACATCGACTACAAGAAATCCACAAAGTGCAAGTATAAAAGAATAATGATACATGCTAAGACTGAATATAAAAGTGCAAGCCCAAAGTACAACTGAAAGAGTCCCTATCTAAAGATAGAATGGGATAAGCATATACACAAAGATCCCCCAACAATCCACACAAGCTGCAACCACGCACCCTGTAGGAAGAATCAGGCCTGGCGCCGCTGTGGAAGGACACCTAAAAGGTTTTTAAAAATATTTTATAGCAAGGGTTAGAACCCAAAATATTTGAAAATATTTAGCAAGTGTATTTAAATGCAAGAAATAAAAATGCAAATGCTCTATATTTAAATTAGTGTCGCGCACTCCCTTGAGTTTACCTCACCCCACAACTAATGTGCACGCCTAACGAATTATACATAATACACCTAGCCACTCTCCTCATAACTAACCTTGTCCTAAAATACTATACTAATTACCCCACTATCATACCCCAAGTGATTATAGTACATTTTTATGAGTTATGCTTCACATTAACTTTCATGAATCATCATTTATTGATTTAAATCATATAACATTCCCACAAGTTATATTATCGATACATTTCACACCATGTACATATATATAAATTCCCGTATATAATTATGCACTATATATACATATCATATCTCAACATTCATACACATGTCGGATATAAATGCTATCACTGAACGCTTAGGAGGCGACCATAGTTCCCTCCGAAAGTGTTCGCTCCATACCGTAACGGCCCCGCCCCTAATACTGACACTCTGGCCTGGGGAATATAATCACCCTGCATTTGCTAGTCAGTGGACTCACCCACATCGCGCAACCTCCTATGATAGCGTTAATATTGGTATGGATTTACTATATATATTATTCACACAAATATATATATATATATATATATATATATCAAGATTCTAAAAAATGCGGGGCGTGATCGAGGCGTGGAGGCCAAGCCTTAAGCCTTAGAAGCTTAGGTGGGCCTTAGGCGTGAAAAGACGTTTAGGCCTTTTTAATATATTTTAATATTTTTTAACCATAACAAGGCTATTAAAATACTAAAATTGTACATATCATAAAAATATGTCTGAATATTTGCAAATTAAAATACTATATGATTATTTTGGATGAGATAATGGTCCGGTTTGTAAAAACATCTTTAAAAGGCGATATCGTTTCACTAAAGCATTGTTGTTTTTAGAGAAAAAGTGCGCCTTAAGGGTTTTACCAAGCAAAAGGCGTCAAAATCTTAAGGCGGGGCGTTTCACCCAAGCCTCAAGCCTAGGCGTGCCTAGGCGGGTTTTTTCGAACAGTGATATATATATATATATATTATGTACTACACATCGACATATATATAGAAATTCAGGATATCAGAGTATTATGCCGATACCCAAGCCTAAAACATTTAAGTCTATGGTCCGACTTCATTTTGATTAATTACTCACAAATAAATTCTCATTATTTTGGCGTTACCCTTTCAAGTATACCCGGACCCTCTATCTCTTCACCCGAAATTCAATAGTTTCAATCAACCCTTCAATTTCATGCAATCGAGTCTAATCACTTAAACAACAAGATTACAATATGCTAAATCATGAACATACATCTTCAATTTCATTAGTCCTCTTATAAATTTCAAGGTTAGGTATACCAAAATTAACCCTAATTTAATACTGAATTTCATAATTTAGTTAGGGCAGGAATTGTAAATCTCCAACACAACATGACTGAATCAGGGGAATTTACAGAAATTTGGCAGACATCACAGGTGGTTTGAATAAAGAACACTGTCGTTCGAATGACAGTGAATCTCGTTCGAACGAAATACCAGGTCATTTGAACGACCCTGGTATATCTCCTTCTCTCTCTTCTGCTAAAAACTCAGTCTGCCAATAACAAGTTTTCAAACTCTGTTCTGAACAGATTTTTGCATTAAAATGTTCCCAGATTCATCATAATCCATTTTTTCGTCACAACAAATCTAGACCTAACAATTTCACCAATTCATTCATCAATTTCATCAACTATCAAACCTACAGATTTATAACTCTAATTAAAAGGAAATCCCCAATTTGCTCAAGAATAAACCACAGAATTTAATTGAATTCCACCTCATTTAATATGAAAAGATAGATGCAATTTAATAATCACAATTTAAACCACTTGCCTCACAAATGAAGATCCAGGGCTTGAATGAAGGTGTTGAATTACGATTAAAACAATCTCTCCAAGATTCCCAAGTTCCTCTTCTCATTGGCTCTCCCTTTAGCTTTTTCTCCTTTTTAGTCTTCTAATGTGATTTAATGTTGCCTAACCCTTACACATTTGAGGTTAAAAACCCTATTCACATTTTTGGGTCTACGGGCCTTATGATAAGGGTCCATACTATCTATATAGAGCCTAAATATGTTTAATTAGGCCCCGACACCCAATATATGCATATAACCACTCATTTCGTACTATTTCGATCCTAACGGACTCAACCGCGCGCTTAAAATTGCCATCCGGAATAAATTTCTAAAATTAACTTTCACCCGTTAACTTATTTAAATATATTCACTTTTAAATATTCCCCTTAATTAATTCTCATTAATTTACGACACAAATGACTTACTTATTACCAGATTAATTAATTAAAATAATAACCCAACAATTACGAGGTGTTATAGACCATCAGTTGTACGCCAAATTTAGTAAGTGTGGATTTTGGCTTCAGGAGGTACAGTTCTTAGGTCATATTGTGTCTGACAGGGGCATAGTTGTTGATCCGAGTAAAGTATCGACAGTGAGAGAGTGGGTGCAGCCCATGACACCGATCGAGATTCATATTTTTTTAAGATTGGCTGGTTATTATCATCGCTTCAGCAAGGGGTTCTCAAAGATTGTTGGTCCTTTGACGAACTTAACTCGTAAGGGAGTACCAATTGTGTGGAGCGACCACTGTCAGTTAGTGTTTGAAGAGCTAAAGGACAGACTGACATCAGCACCCTTACTTGCTTTACCTAGGGGAGGATTGGAGTATAAGGTCTATACCGATGCATCCTTGTAGGGACTTGGTGGTGTTTTACAGCAGGAGGAGAGGGTAACATCTTATGCGTCTCGAAAGCTTAAGCCCCATGAGAAGAATTACCCCACCCACGATCTCGAGTTAGCAGTGATCATTTTTTCTTTGAGGATATGGAGACATTACCTACTGTTGGAGCAGTTCACATTGTTCACGGATCATAAGTCACTTCAGTATCTCTTCACACAGAAGGATCTTAACATGAGACACATGCGGTGGCTAAAATTCGTAAAGGACTACCATTTTGATATATAGTATCATCCTCGTAAGGCTAACGTGGTTACAGATGCGTTGAGTCGACAACCTACTGGAGATGTAGCGGAGTTGTGGAAAGTGAAGTGGAGTGAACTTTGATTGGAAGATGAGGTTGCCAAAGCGTACATGGAAGTTATAACTATCACTCTTGAGATCGTTATGCGGGTAGTGAAGGCACAGGCAGAGGATCAGTTCTGTAAGGACAGGGTACATCAATTATTAGCTGAGGATGCAGAGTTTTACTCAGTTAGATCAGAGGGAGGCATGTGCTTTAATGGAAGATTGGTAGTGCCCGAGGATAATGATTTGAGACATACAGTTATGAATGAGTCTCACGGTTCTAAATTTGTTGCACATCTCGGTGGGTATAAGATGTACCAGGATATGAAAAGACATTACTGGTGGGTCGGACATAAGAGAGACATAGAAGAGTTTGTCTCATAGTGTGTTACTCGTTATCTTGTGAAAGTTGATCATCAGAGGCCTTCGAGGATGTTACAGACACTTGATATTCTCCCGTGGAAGTGGGAGAGCATCTCGATGAACTTTATTACTGGGCTACCTACGTCGCAGTAGGCTCACGATTAGATATGGGTGATAGTGGATCGACTGACCAAGATGGATCACTTCTTGTCAGTTCACACAGTCTATGAGATGATGCAGTACGCGAAGCTATTCAAATCAGAGATTGTTAAGTTGCATGAGTCCCGATAAATATTGTGTCTGATAGGGAGAAAATTTTTGTGTCACACTTTTGGTAAAGCTTTCAGGAGGCCATGGGCCGAGATTTACGATTGAGTACGGCGTATCACCCTCAGACATACGGGCAGATTGAGAGGGTAAATCTGATGTTTGAAGATATGTTGAGGATGTGCATACTAGATTTTAGGGGAGGGTGATAGTGATACCTTCCATCAGTAGAGTTTGCGTATAATAACCCCTGCCAATTTACTATCGGTATGGCACCGTTCGAGGCATTATATGGGAGGCCTTGTCGTTCGTTCGCATGCTAGCTAGAGGTGGGGGACAAAAAGTTGTTGGGTCCCGAGATGATTTTGCTGACTACTTCCAATATTGAGTTAATTTGAGGATGTATTAGAAAATCTCAAGATAGGTAGAAGAGTTATGTTGACACCGATAGGAAAAACGTGAAGTTAGAGGTTGGCGACCAGGTATTAGTTTGCGTATCTCCTATGAAGGGGATTATGAGATTTGGAAAGATTGAGAAGATAACACAAAGATATGTGGGATCGTTTCCTATTATAGAGAGAGAGGGACCGATAACATACATACTGGGACTTACAGAACATCTTCAACGAATACAAGACGTGTTCCATGTGTTAACACTGAAGAAGTACAAGAGGAACGAGAGAGCCTTTTGGCACCTTACACTTGAAGAGATTGACTTACACCTAGACGTCTCGTATAAGGAGAGGCCCGTGTGAATTCTAGATCGTAGTGAGTACAAACTGCGGTATAAGGTGGTGCCACTATTGCAAGTTCAGTGGGGACATCTCAATACTGATGAGTCGACATGGGAGCGGGAGGATGACATGCAAGAGCAGTATACAGAGTTATTCATCGTAGGTATGTCCTAATTTTGGGGACTAATTTCCTTTGTAAGTGGGAAAGTATGTAATACCCCATATTTCTGCGTATTTATAATTTATCTAATTCAGTAATTAATTAAGAAAATACTTTTTATTTAAATTACGCGAGTGAAGTAATTTAAGGTGATCAAATAATAAATATGATTATTAAATATTAATCCAGAGATAGATACTGATTAATATTATGATATGATATTTACTAAGTGTGAATAGTAAATAATTGATGATTTGTGTTATACTGCATAACGAGTCAGATGAACGTATTTTATGTTATCTCACCGAGGGCCGCGTGTAGACTATTTTGAGGTGGGAAATGAGAAATATTTTTTTAGTGACTCGAATGATAATTTAGAGATCACGGATGATTTTGAAAGGCTCGAAATAGTCGAAATAGTATAACCGGGGGTTTAGTTTGTGTCCCGGGTCAATTTTAGAGCAAACCATCACCTATTGAGGGCATTTTGGTCATTTGGCTAAAGGAGGTTTAGAGACCTACGAATTTTGGAGTGTTATATCATATGATTAAAAAGTGAGGATAGGGTTAAGAGCCTTGAGAGCTTAGAGAGGCCATTGGAGATAAGAGAGAGACTATTTCCAAAAGCTTAAGGAGGATTCTTGGAGAATTAAAAGGTGCTATTGCATCCTAAGCATCTAATGAGTGGGGATTTGAAGAGATTCACATCAAATCATTATCTTCATCATAAAATCAGATCATCCACTTTAAGGCAAGTTTTTTATTTCAATATTTTTGAAGTTGTAGTACACATGTGTAGGGTTGTAAGGATAGTTTTTGTTAAATCAATATTCTTGGTAGAAAAAGAATGATTTTTATGCATGTTGGAACATGATCTGAATGTAGAACGATTTAACTTATGTAGAGGATTAATCATTAGAGGAGGCTTGATCATTAATACGAAATAAATTTGGGTATTTGATTGAATATGTGGTAAGAACACAAAACTATGGTTTTAAGGAAGTTTTGGATTTTGATTCGTTCTTAATTGAATTCTGTGATGATTTGATATGTTTATAACATTAGAAACCCTCCTAATGCATGTAAAAATGGTTAGGAAAGATTAGTTGCAATTTTGGTATAGTGTAATGTAAGTTTTGTATTTGAAAATGGGGGGAAAACGCATGAACTAGACGAAGAAGACGATTTGCAGACAATCACACTAGTTCTGTCCAGGTCATATCGGTTCGGTTTGGTGTTGGCAGAATAACGGACCGGTTCGGTTCAGTCCTAGAGAAAATGAAAATTTTACTTGTTGGCCTAGACTTTCTAAATAGCTGTCCCAAGAAACTTTTGGAACCTTACTGGGATATAAAACGAGATGTATTATATTACAGTAGGCCTGTGTGGGGTTTTTGTTTTAGTCTTATTGTGAGGATTAAGACGAGAATAATTTGAAATGAATTATGTCGTAATTTATCAGAGAGAAAGATAACGAATTACGAGAATTTTCGAATGGATTAATTAGTAAGCCTGTAGGGTAAATATTGATTTAACTAGTGAAATTAATAAATGGGCAACTAGGACCCTTAGAGTCATGTGAATACTCATGAATACGATGAGTGGAATAATTCGTAAATAAATTTAGTACGGTGAGTCTACGAGAGAGATTCATTACGTACATGTGTGAATACCTAGGTTGTGTGCATACCTATCATATGAATCCTTAGGCATTGGACATACCTAAAGTATATTAAAGGTATTGGGGTTGAGGGAATATGTGGACCAATACATGAAAGTTCGATTTGGGGTCAAGGGCTATCCGGACCAATATCGAATAATGATAATATTAGGGTCGATGGAACATCCAAACCAATATACATATTTATTGCATTTACATTAGGGTCAAGGGCTATCCGGACCAATATACATATTTATTACATTTACAAAATTAATAATATATAAAATAATCTATTTTTCCATTCTTCGACATCTTCATATGTGTCAAATAGATAACGATCTACTTGTTCATGTTGCAAACTCATTAATTTCACTCGTTTTCCCATCACATGACCACCATCATCGACGAACTCATCAGTGTCATCAACGCTGGTCGAGTCAGGCATATATTCCTGAGTATAGATTGATGACTCCTCGGTGATGTATTCCTCTGTAATTGATCTTGCAATGTATCACATATTCTTGACGTAATCTTTAAAAACTTTCATCAATTTTTCAAACGGATACATCCACTGATATCTAACTAGATCGCAAAGAAGTGCCTCGTTGCATAGGTGTACCGACAAGTGAACACTTACGTCAAAGAATTATGGGGGAAAGTACTTCTCCAACACATAAATTTCTTCGGTAATCGCCAATTTTGAGACCATTATGTGTTCTTGATTGACTACCTTCTAACATAAAAGGGAGAAGCAGATACTAATTTTCATAATAGCCCTTCGTAAATCCTTGTGCTTTGAGAAACAATGCTTAAACAATATTGGAACCAATTGTATGATCACATGCCAATCGTGGAACTTACGTTATGTAAATCATGGGTAGCATAATTCACAATCCTTTGCAAGTTGGACGAAAAGTTATATGGAACCTTCAAATTATATATTGTGTCTAAAATCACCTTCCTTTCCTTATTCGTCAAAGTAAACGCACCAGGGGTATTATCGTCCTTCCCCTACTATCTTCTTTCAACCATAGTTGTGGCTTAAGTTTCAACGATTTAAGGTCTTTTCATGTATTTTCTTCATCCTTCGAATGACCCCCCTAAGGCATATCCCCATAATATGTTGAACGATGTTCTTCTTTGCATGCATCACATCTAATACATGGACCACCGAGTTATTCTTCCAATAAGGGAGGTCAAATAAAATTGACCTCCTAGACCGTGCCTTTCTTCTCTCAGTTTTATTGCCAGTTGGGGTCTTCTTATGCTTGACATTCTTAAATTTAGGATTTCTATCTGGCATATTAGGGCCACAATCAGAAGATTTACTTTCAATTTCTGAACCTGAAAGTTTTCTCGGAGGTAGCCTATGTTCAACCCCGCCCAATAAAAAATTTAAACTTTTCTCCAATCTGAAACTATGATCCGGGGGTAAAAAAAACTCCTACGGAAATTTCATACATTTTTTGAGCTAGCGAGGAGATGAAGAGATTCAGTATCCTCTCCACAAATAGGAAACCCCAAATAACTACGTATTACACAACTGAATAATGTCCCATAAGCTGAAAAATCATGAATTGCCCCCATCAACATAGCTTTTAGTGTAAACTCTTCTTTTCTAAAAGAGTCAAATGATTGCACGCCCTCTTCCTACAACTCATTTAATTCTTCTATCAAAGGAGTCAGGTATACATCTATGTCCTCACTTGGTGCCTTTGCCCCAGGGATCAATAAAGACATCATGTCTCACGCACTGTGAAGGAAGGAGGTTGAGTGGGGCTAGGATCACTGGCCATACACTCTGATTGTTGCTTAAATTTACAAATGGATTGAAACCATTTGTTGATATTGCAAATCAAATGTTACGCTATTCTCGAGAAAAATCAGGATACTCATAACTCATGCTCCTCCAAGATGTAGAATCAATAGGATGACGCATGAGATTATCCTCTACTTCTGCCCTAGCATGTCAGGTCATTGCCTCTGCTATCCATAGTACTGTGAAAACCCGCTTTAATCTAGGCCCAACGGGAAAATATTTCAACACTTTTTGAGGCACTTTTGAGCTTGTGCCTTCCTTGCCAGTAGATTGGACATATCTAGGTTCATCGTATACCTGACATCGATCGAGATTTTCATACTCCTTTCGATATAGTATTCAGTCATACACACAAGCATGAATCGATTTATAATTCATTCCCAAACCTTTCAAACTATTCTTCATAACAGGATAACTATTTGGATGCATAGTCTCCTTGGATAGTAAGCCCTTCACCCAATTCAAAATTCTGAAATTGAATCAAACATTTAAATTTAAATTATTTTTGGAAATTTTATAATGGTTTAAGTATGTAAAGTTGACAATTTTAAATTAAAGGGCAATATAGTAATATGCGTTAGCTTAGGCTCTAAGATAGGGTTTGGGAGAGGGACTATATAAGTAATATTATGGGTGATTATAAGGAATGGGAGATGAAAACGAGAGGCCAAAAATAAAATCCAAATAAGTAAAAACGAGTGAAATGAGAAGAGCCAATTCGAAATGTTTAGATCTTCTTTTTGAGTCCATTCGAATGAGATTTGAGAAAAACTCAAAACACATACCTGACTCAATTTTTCGTGTAGAATCCAAATTTGAAGTCGGATCAGCGATTCGAATAATTTTTGGATCTGATTTTTCAGAGTTTTTAAAATAGGACTATTTGAGGTTATTTCGTGTTAGGACTTGAAAATGATTTGATTATTTTCGTGAGAGGAACGTGATGGTGAGATCAAATTTAGAGTCTGAATTTATGCGACGATTCATGCAATGATTTTGAGATATGGGGTTTTACACAATATGCTCATTTAAACCTCGCTAGTTTATTCCGTTGAATTCATGTGATTATTGAACTCATATTTGAATTATTAAATTCATTGAAATCTAGAAAAATTATTGTCGAATTATTTTGATTCATGTGGTATCATTATATATTTATTGTTGAGCACGTTGTCATGAGATTTTAATATGGCACGGAGGTTGGGCACCCGCCAAAATTCCTGCTTTCCGGGCTATGGCTTGATAAAGCATGTGCGGATGGGGTGAGGCCTGGTGAACCATTCATGTGTTGTTGAGAAATTTATTGATAAATACTTTGAGATTTGCATTTGATTTGAATATTCGTACTCGTGTTGTTACGTTTTATTCATCGTTAATATATTTGTTGAGCATCTTTCCTGTCGTATTGTGTACTTCACCATATTTTCTTTTAGTTGGTTGGTTAGCGTGGATTTGAGCGCTATGGACCAATTGGGATTATTTTTAGCGTGGATTATTTGGAAAGAATTTTTAATACAAGTTGGAAGATTGTATTTAATTATTTTGATGTATAGAGCATTAGATATTTACTTTAGTTGTATTTATTCGAGAAAATATTGTTGTATTAATTTGAAGAGATTGAGGTTAGTGGTTTCTCTTTTTGTGTTGTTGTGGATTTTGTTAGATGCTCTATACCTTGTTATTTGTGGATTTGATTAGTTTTATCAATAGTAGATTGCCAGACAAACCATATTGGGCCTTCAAACTATGCAAACCAACCATGGCATGTAAAGTTGTTTGATCTTTTTCACAGCCAGAGTATAACGGTTGGGTCGCCTTAAATTTTAAAATTTGGTAGTCATCGTCAAGTTTTATCCTGATATCATTACAGGGCCTTCTGTATTCGGACTTTTATATAAGAATATTATTATACATAAACTCTGCAGTCCCAAAATGTCTAAATGGGATAATTCGAGAGATCTCATTACAGGTGTAATGATTTTCGAACGAGTCTAAGGGCTATTGAATGCGTACGCATAAGAACTAGAAGGCTAGTATCTATGTTCACTATGTGTAATTTCAAGTATGTTTCATTTAATTATGATAAGTCCGTGGTCGTGCCACTCTCGAACGGGTCGTGACACAGTAATTTTATAAAAAAGTTAAAAACTCCCCTCCCCCAATTTTGACAATAATTCAGTGGTCGTGCCACTTTCAAAATTAACCAACCCAACAAATTAAGATAATATAATTATTTAAGGATTTATTAGTGTGAATTAAATTAAGGTTTTAAAAAAAATTAACAACTAACTTCCATATCCAACCACATCCTTCCAATATAATCCAGCAACAACAACAAACCAAAAAATGTGTATCTCATACTCCTTCTAATTCATTTAGTCAATTAATTCAACATTAACAATTTCCAACCTAAATAAAAATATAGAAAAAATATTTATAATGTAAAATTAATTTTATTCTCTAAGCAATAAGATTCAATCAATATTAACAATACCTATCAATTTAAATCCCAACTAATATCACCCAATCAACATTAACAATTAATTTCAAGTCCTAAACTAAACATTAATTTCAAGTCCCCAATCAACATTAACAATTAATTTCAAATCCAAACCTAAACATTAATTTCAAGTCCTAAATCAACATTAACAATTAATTTCAAGTGCTAAACTAGACATTAATATCAAGTCCTAATTTAACAATTAATATCAAGTCCTAAACATTAACAATTAATTTCAATACACACACGCACACACCTCCCCCCTACCACCACCCCCATCCCCACCACTCCCCCTTCCCCCCACCACACACACACTCACACACACACACACTCACACACCTGCACACACCCACACCACCCCCATACCCCCAGCCCCACCACCCCCACCCCTATACATGCACACACACACCACCCACCCATCCTCCCCCCCCACACACACACATACACACATATACACACACATATATACAAAGGAAGGAGAAAGAGAGGAAAAAACTAACCTAAAAATCGCTTGGAGAGAGAGAGAGAGAGAGAGAGAAAGAGCAGTCCCTTACAGAGAGAAAAAAAGAAGGAAGTGAAAACGGTGGGAAAAAAGAAGAGGGAATGGTTTTTTTACTGACAAAGTTGTCATGGATATGTCACGGTCTTTGATCGTGACAACTTTATATAGTTGTCACAGCCTTGTCATGGTCATTGACCATGACAAAAAATTCTTGTTTTTTTGTCACGGTCAATGACCATGACAAAACTGGCTGGTTGAAAGGTGACGATTTGGCCTTTTTGGTGTAGTGTTATCTAACTCCTCATATATGTACATAAAAACCTTATCGAAAAGGTATCAAGAAGAGAATAATTATTAATAATTTGGAATGATTGAAGTTTGAGTCAAGAGGACAACATTCTTAGATTATTAAATGTATGGTCAAGGGTGGTTGGGGATAACTATACCTATAATCGTTTTGAAAATGTTAGTTTGGAAATAACTATGCCGATAGTGTTTTGGGAACTAATATATTTAAAGAAGAAATAAATTATAAAGTGTTGATGTAAAAAATCACCTTATTATGTGGACCAATAAAAAATGAACATTTGTTATCCAACGTGGCATCAGTCCTAGTCAGCAAGGCGTAATCCCTCGACCAAGTCCAAGTCCTGGAATGTCGACCAACACCAAGAATTCCGACCGACCTGGTCAGTAAAGCGCCATCAGTTGTATACATTCGTTGTACAGATGTAAATGCCTAATTTATAAAGGCATTCCATTATTTGATATTCTAACTCTTATACTCCCTTATTGGCTATAAATACATTGTAATCCCTGAATCACAGGGGGAAAGGACACACTTGAACATGGGAAAGGCAATACACAACAATGGACATAGGATTTTCCCTTTAGCCGAACCACTTTAAAATCTTTTGTGTCTCTTTTATTTACTAATATTATCAGTGATCAAATAATTAGATACAGTTTAGTTTTTTGCATCAACAGATTGGCGCTGTTTGTGGGAAAGTGTTTCTAAGCGTTTTCATTCATTTATTTACCAAACATTACTGATATCCCTGAGTCAAGTACCAGGAATGATTGCATCCCGCCTGTTCCTTCTGCTCCACCAACTCACAATGATTTAACTAGAATCCTGGCTAGTCTCGCCAGAGGACAAGAGTCTATGCGAGATACCATGAGGCAATTAGCGCAAACCCTGCAAGCCAGGCCACCTTCCTTATCTGCTCGTGGAAATATGCCACTACCGCCTTCAAGAAGCAGTAGACATAGCGAATCCAGGACTACTAAAGATACCTCATATTGCCTAGGAGTAAGTTCTTCGCTCAGAACATCAGAGCCCTATGACGATCATTCCTTTACTCCTGAAAGATTGAGTGCCTTAGAAGGCTAAGTCGAGCATCTCCCTTTGATCGTTTGGGACCCAGGATGAATAGAAATGTTCCCAGGGCATTATCAAGAAATACTCGATGACCAATCGATTAACGTGAAGGCTCAACCCCATATAAATTTGATGCTCGGTGAACTTCTCATACCGAGAAACATTCGCATGAGGAGAGTTCAGAACAAACAGCTTGGTGGAATAAAAAAGATGCAATACACAGATTGCATGCTGCTAATAATACGTGAAAAGGTTTCATCCAGTGATTGGAAGTTAGATTGGGAGAAATGGCTAAGGCTAAGAATGCCTTACATAGAAGCTTTGTGGAGGGATCTCCTTTCGTACAATCTATTGTGGATTTCCCCACACCTTCAAATTTTAAATCTCCTGTAGTTACCCCCAAATATGATGAAAAAATTGATCTCATCCTTCATATAGAGAAGTATCAGGCATCAGCTGACATATATGTTGTCCCCGATGAAATGAGAAGCATGGCATTCTCAAAAATAATTACAAGACATGCTCAGATCTAGTATAACGGTCTAACATTCTTAGGAACTTCTGTTTTGGAGCTAAACCAGTGAAATGAGTAGCTCATTTGCTCAGTGTCTGGCAAAAAGGTGGGAGAAAGTACCAAATATTACATCACTCGATTCAATAATAAAAAATTGAAGGTTATTTACTATAAGGAAAAGATAACTATTACAACCTTTATGAGTGGGTTGCTCCCTGAGAAACTCTACACCACTTTTTAAGGATCCTCCAAAGATAATTACAGAATTGATAGCAAAAGCATCCAACATCATGAATGCCGAGGAGGCAATGGCAGCCAAGCGGAGCTCGGAGGAAAAAGTTGAAGGTAAAGCTGACAAAAAGGAGCATAAATATTCTAAGGATCATAGGGAATCAAAACAAAAAGGATTATTGATCGTCTAAAAAATTATAATAATTACACTAAATTGACAATGGACATCCACCATGTTTTAGAGGAAATCAAGCATAAAAAGGATGTACATTGGCCTGAGAAGCTAAGGAGTTCCCCCACCAAGAGGGATATATCCAAATATTATGAATTTCGTAGAGCCCATGGCCATACAACACATCGTTGCATTTCCCTTCAAATTGAAATTGAAACCCTTATTTAAAGAGGAAAGTTAGATAGATTTATTGATCGGTAGAACAAAGATGGAGCTCGGCGAAGTTCAAAGTCTACTTGCAAGCTCAGAGACGAGAAAAAGAGGACTCGTGAAGATGATTAGGAGGATGATCCCGTCCTACCCAAGAAACCCAAGCAACCAAAATGTGAGGTATTCATGCTCAGTTTTGGTTATTTTAAATGTCAAATTTTTACAGGTGGAGATGCTGGAGGAGGAGACTATACTGCTGAAAGGAAGGCTTACCTCAATGAGGCACAAGCTTGTTCCTATATACATAGAATTAATCGAGATGAAGAAGATCCGCAAAGTAAGGTCAACAAAGACAAGCTGGTGATCAACTTCTCTAAAAATGACCTCTTAGGGGTAATGTACCCCCATTATGATCCTCTCGTAATTAAAGTCATAAAGGAGAATATAATTATTTCCAGAGTACTAGTTGATAATGGCAGCTCAGCAGATATTATGTTATATCCTTATTTTGAATGTTTGGACTTCAAGCTCATCCAGTTGGAGACCTACCACAGACCTTTAATCGATTTTTTTGACAAAAAAGTCTTCTCTTTGGGAACAATTAAAGTAGAGGTGTTGATCGGCACATGGCCAGCCAGCCAAACAGAGAAGATACGTTTTTATGTAATGGACAAAAATGTTAATTCTGCTTATAACATGATAATAGGAAGAATAGGGTTCAATAAGTTTAAGACTATACCATCTATAGTCCATCAGTGTTTGAAGTTCTAGACCAACTTTAGGGTGGGCGTGGTAAAAGGTGACCAGAAAGTAGCTCGGGAATACTACTACTCATTCGTCGAGCAAGAAAATTTAGAAGAAATAAAGAGAAAGACCACCACATACCAAGTGGAGACCTCAGAACCTAATAGTGAATCATAGGTTGACACATTAGATCCAAGAGAAGAAATAGAATTGGTGAAAGGTCAAATAATGTAAGAAATGGAGAACATCGTGTCAGACGACGATAAGACAGAATGCACCACTCAAATAGGAACAACACTGGATCTTGTTCTTAATTAGGAACTAGTGAATTTCCTTAAATAAAGAAAACATGTGTTCGCTTAGAGTCATGAAGATATACCAGGGATTAATCCCAACTTTATTTGCCATGAGCTCAAAGTTAATAAGGATGTCAGGCCAATCAAGTAGAGGCAAAGAGAGTTTAAACCCAAGAAGAATCAAGAAATTCATGAGGAAGTTAAAAAGCTTCAAAAAGCTACTTTCATTGATGAAGTGAAGTATCCAGATTGGTTGGCCAATGTTGTAATAGTCAAGAAGAAGAATAACAAGTGGAGAATGTGCGCAAACTTCATAGATTTAAACAAAGCGTGCCCAAAGGATCATTTTCCTTTACCATGAATTGATCAACTTATCGACGCCACTTCAGAACATGAAGTGCACAATTTCATGGATTCATATGAAAAATCTGTTACTAAAGCTGTTTAATAAAATTAAACTATTTAAGTAACTCCGAATAGTTTTTTGAAGAAACTCTTTTCTTAATAACCAAAACTATTGTGTTTTATAAAAGTATGTACGAGATCTATTCAAGATTTGATTAACAAGTTTATAAAACAGTTTAAACAAACTTTAAACTCAGCACAACCAAGAATGAGATGAGAATATGTAGGAAGATTAAGAACAAGATTTTTTACGTGGTAAAACCTCACCCAACTAAGGAAACATCCACGACTCCCTCTACGGAGTAAAAACAAAAATTCCACTATAAACAAATTTTAACACTTACAAACTATATAACAAACATGCATACAAATCATAGCTATATAAGTTTAGGAATGTACCCTCTGGTGTCCTTATAACTTCTCTGCAGTTCTGATTGTTGATGTTGTTCTCCCAGTTTGTTAACTTCCAATTTGTTCAAGCTCTTTACGTCGACACTTGTTCACAAGATCTTATTACCAACACTTTTCGTGTGGTAGGGTGAAAGTGTTTGTGGAGGTGCTCTCTAACACATGCACACACACACACACACACACACACACACACACACACTTATTATGTACAATCAACCCTAACAAATTACATATAAGTCTATATTCAGTGACTTTTCTTTTTCTCTCTTCTCACAAAACTTAACCTTTTTTACCTTTAAAGCAATCCCAGAATCCACGGCTATCTTGCTCAAAAGACGTATCAAGATCTTAATCAGTCTCTGTTTTTGAAAATATTTTTAAGATTGAAAACCACCAAGTGCGATTCCAAACTAGGTCAAAGGTCTTGTTTCAAGAGAACTAGAAACAGAAAACATTATTGTTGATTTCAAAGTTAAAAATCTTTTTAGAAAAGAATCAACAATATATTTCTCAAGCTGAGAAATAAAAATGCCAACTAAGTGTAATATATCATGAAGAACTCAGATCTGAAATTTTTATATGCCAGAAAAACAGATCTAAGAAAAATGATTAAGTTGGAAACAAGATCTAAAGAATGAAGAGGTTACAACAACAAACCAGCTCTCAAATCACCTCTCAAACACTCAAACACTCAAGGTTGTGTTTGGAAAAATATAGGGATTTGAAGATATATATTTGGTTTGAACTGTTTGGACGATTTAGGGTTAGGGTTAGGTTTTCTAACTCTATCTCTCTCTTTTGGTTTCTCTCTTTTTCTCTCTTCTCTCTTTCTTCTCTCAAAAGGATGAAGTGGCAAAAGTCTTGGAAGGCTGAGACAAAGGGTCCTTTTATAGGAGATTGAGAAGGTTCGAGAATAGAGTTCGAAATCAAGGGACCAGATTGAGTCAAGATGGATTGACTTTAATCCAAGGGCTCACGATATGCGGTGGTTAAGAATCTTCTCATTGGTCCAGACGGGGTTCACAGGGATTATGAAGGGGCGCATGCAGATCGTTGATAAAAACGATCTAAGGGTTGAAAATAGGCGCTGGTTTACATTATGTGAAGAAACACAGTTACAACCAATCAGAGGGCAACAAGTGTTGGACAATAAGACGAGATAAAACGCGCGTCCAAAACTAATTATAATGTACACCCTGAAGTCTCTGCCGCTTTCGGATTCTACCCAAGGCAACTTTAAGCCAATAAAACCAATAATGTGAAATAGCAGATTGACCCCACAAACTTTTAAAACCAAGTTTTAATTTATTGAAACCTTATTTTAAAATGTTTATAAAATCCCAAAAAATATTTAAAAAGCAATATTAGGGATTTAAACACACTCAACATATATACACACATTAATATGCAATATGACATGTATATGATCTAATCTATTGTGTGTGAGTGTTGGTAATGAGGTCTAGATCACTTCAATCAATGCTGAAATAGTAGTGCAAGCTCTGAGGTTCTTTGGATTCTAGGTTAGACATAATTTTGTCATAATTTCCAAACTAGATGAACACTTATACAATATAGACTCAATTGAGTCAAGTGTATAAGATTCTTCAATCTCCCCGTTTGGAAATATGAGACAAAATCTCCTTTAAGTGGTCTAGAACTCGTAGGGCAACAAAAAAGAAGAAACCTATTCCTACAAAAATCTATCTACCCAAATCCTATAAAGAAAATGACATAACTCAACTATTTACAATTGAATACCCTATTACAACTGTTGAGAATAGCTGTACAAAAACCTGCAATGAAGCACTAAGATCAAGCTTTTTAGCATATGTAAAGAATCATTAGAGACTCAAATTTCTCCCCCATTTTGTCTCAAATAGACAAAGGGAAAAAATAAAGAGATCAAAGAGATTAATCAGCACACACCATACCAATAGATTTATGCAAAGAAATAAATCGATTGTAATATAAAGGTTTGGTAAACATATCTGCGAGTTGCAAATCAGTAGGAAAATAATTGATTTCTAATTCCTTAGTTTCAACTAATTCGCGTATAAAGTGATGTCTTGTTTTTATGTGCTTTGTTCGCGAGTGTTGAACGGGGTTTTTAGAAATAATGATCGCACTTTGATTATTACAATAGAGATGCAATTGGTTTTCTTGAATACCATAATCACTCAGCATTTGTTTAAGCCATAGTAATTGAGCACAACAGCTGCCAGCGGCTATGTATTCAGATTCAACTGTTGAGAGTGATGTGCAGTTTTGTTTCTTACTACTCCATCCTACCAAGTTATTACCTATATAATAACATGCTCCTGATGTGATTTTACTATCATCAGTACACCCAGCCCAGTCAGCATCAGTGTACCCAATTATAGTGCTTGGTGTGTCATTAGTGTACCAAAGTCCTAGATTCAGAGTGCCTTTTACATATTTAATGATTCGTTTAACAGAATTCAGATGGCTCTCTTTAGGGTTATTTTGATATCGAGCACAAATACACATAGCATACATAATATCAGGATGCGAGGCAGTAAGGTATAGTAAGGTTCCTATCATACTACGATATAGTGTAGGATCTATGGATTTTCCGGTTTCGTCTTTAGAAAGTTTTACCGTAGTACTCATCGGTGTTTCAGCATTTTTAGCACTCTCAAGGCCAAATTTCTTTACTATCTCTAAAGCATACTTAGATTGCTAGACGAAAAATCCTTCTGAATTTTGTTTGACTTGAAGACCTAAGAAAAATTGCAACTCCCCCATAAGAGACATTTGAAACTCCTTATGCATTATTTCAGAGAAGGATTTTACTTCTGAGGGAGAAGTTGATCCAAATATAATATCGTCAACATAAACTTGAGCAATAATGATGTGTTTGTCAAAATGTTTGACAAAAAGGGTTTGATCATTTCCACCTCTTTTGAAACCTTTATCTAAGAAGAAACTGGAAAGACGCTCATACCAAGCTCTAGGTGCTTGTTTAAGCCCATACAAAGCCTTTTTAAGACGAAATACATGATTTGGATATTGAGGGTCAACGAACCCTTTAGGCTGTTCTACATAGGTCTCCTCAGTCAATATTCCATTAAGGAATGCAGATTTGACATCCATTTAGTAGAGTGTAAAATGCAAGTGGCAAGCTATAGCAAAGAGAAAACGAACATATTCTAAACGAGTAACAGGATCAAAGATCTCGTTAAAATCTATTTCTTCAATTTGAGAATATCCTTGAGCAACTAATCTAGCTTTGTTTCTAATGATTATCCCACATTCATCAGATTTATTTTTAAATATCCAACGTGTGCCAATAACCTTTTTGTGATCAGGCCTATGTACAAGATACCAAACATCATGAATGACAAATTAAAGAAGTTCTTCCTGCATAGCAGAAATCCAGTGAGAGTCATTCAATGCCTCATTTACATTCTTTAGTTCCACCAGGGAAACAAAACATTCATAATGTGCATAATTTCTTAGTTGAGATTTTGTACGTACTGGCTCACTAGGGTTACCAACTACGTTATTTATGGGATGATCTTTAGAAACCCAGTTAGGTACTTTAGGTATCTCAATTGGTAATGAATCATCTATTTCAGGAGAGTCATTTTCTAAAATGTTTGTAGGCTCTTTTATAATAGTTGATTCACCAGTCTTGTTCTCTACAGTAGTGTCACTCATCATTACATTTATGGATTCCATCAAGGTTTTAGTGCGAAGATTATACACTCGATAGGCTCTACTGTTAAGCGAGTATCCTAAAAATATAGCTTTATCTCCCCGGATCTCAAATTTGGACAAGTGTTCCCTATCTTTGCAAACATAACAGGTACTACCAAAGGTTATATGGTACCTAAGATTAGGCTTTTTATTATATCAAAGTTCGTAAGGTGTTTGTTTAGAATTCTTTCTAAGATAGACCCTATTTATGACGTGACATGCAGTACGAATGGATTCTACCCAAAAATATTTAGGCAAATTCTTGGCATGTAACATAACACGTGCCATCTCTTGAAGGGTACGATTCTTTCTCTCGGCAATTCCATTTTGTTGAGGAGTCTTAGGAGCACTAAACTCATGTTTGTAACCATTATAGTCACAATACTCTATTATACCAATGTCTTTGAATTCTCCACCTCTATCACTATGGATTCTATTTACTTGAGTGTCCTTTTCATTTTCAATCCGAAGAAGGATTTTTAAGAAAGTTTGAAAAGTGTCAGACTTTTGTTTTAAAAGGCTACCCAAGTAAATCTGGTGAAGTAATCAACCATAAATAGAATATAACTGTGTCCACATAGACTAACAGTTTGGGAAGGACCCATTAGGTCCATATAGATGAGCTCCAAGGGATTAGAGGTAAGAACATCATTAACTTTCTTATGAGGTGCCTTAACAATGTTACCTTCCTGACAGGAACCACAGACAATGTTAGGAATGGGTTTGATTTTAGGAACTCCTCTAACTATTTCTTGATAGGTCAGTCTACTAAGATTATCAAAATTTAAGTGATCCATTCTGTTATGCCATATCTCGTTGTCATCCATTCTGGCAACATTACAGATTTCAGAATTATTCATGACAGTATAACAATTTTCAGGAGTTCTGAATCCTGTAATTATGCATTCACCTTTTTCATTTAAAATTTTGCAATTGTTCTTTGAAAAGGTAACAGTATGATCTAGGGCTGTCAATGGACCGGGTCTGGACCCGGACCCGATCCGGACCCGACCTAAATTAACGGATCTGAGCAAATTTTATAGACCCGATTATCCGATTACCCGATTACCCGATTAGTTAATGGATCGGATCTGGATATACATGACTCCGATCCGATAAGGACCCGACCCGAATGTGTATATATATAATATAATAAATATATATTTATATATAATATTATATATATATATATATATATAAGTTATATATTTATATAAAAACTGTTTTATATAAAAACTGTTTTTATATATATATATATAAGTTATATTTATATATAAACAGTTTTTATTTTATATAAAAACAGTTTATATATATATATATAAGTTATATTTATATAAAAACAGTTTTATTTATTTATATATATATATATATATATATAAGCAGTTTTTATATATAGATATATATAATCGGGTCGGGTATTCGGGTCGGGTCTCCGGGTCCTTAACGGATCCGGGTCTGGATCCATTTTCTGAGACCCGTCGGGTAATCGGGTAAGACCCGATCCGTTAAAAATATACCCGGATCGGATCTGGATATACCCAGACCCGATCCAGACCCGACCCGTTTACACCCCTAGTATGATCTGAGTCACAAAATTGCGAGATACTAAGTAGACTGGACTTAAGACCTTTAACTAGAAGAAAATTTTCAAGAACAGGAAGTCCATCTTCTTGGAGAGTTCCTTTGCCTATGATTTGAGATGATACTCCATCACCAAAAATGACTTTTCCACCAGCGAAGCTGGTTTTGTTCAAAAGTTTAGTATCATCCCCAGTCATGTACTTAGAACATCCAGAATCTAAATACCAACAAGATGATGTGTGTTCAGCTTTTAAGGCAGTAATAACTATATTACATTTCATCTGAGGTAATAGATCTTCTTTTCTAACCCAAATTGCTCTAGTTTTCATTTTGCGCTTATTAGCTCTCAATTGATAAAATTTGCGAGCATTAGATTTTTTTTGAAAAATGTTTTGCGCATGATTTTGAATTTTATGAAAGGCATGAGCATTTGGTTTAAGAAAGTGTTTAGGAGTCCTTATAGGAAATGTTCTTTTAGGTTTGGTATTTCTCTTTCTATAATTAGAGTTTTTGTCTGGTTGTCTAGGAAGTACATAATTGTTGCGACTCCTCCTAGAATAGTTAAAGTTATGATAGGTAGGAGGATAACAGATAGGTTTAACAAGTCTCCTAGCATAGCAACCATCAAAAGAGTGACCGTATATATCACAGTAAGAGCAATAAAGATTGCTCAAGGTTGGGGTCTCCTTAGGAAAGTCTCTAAACAACGGTTTTGAGGAATTTTGAGGTTGGACTCTATTCCTAGGTAGGACAGCCTTGAATGTGGACTCACTCTTCCTAATAGGAGGGGTAGACGTATTTAGCCTTAGGTGAACTTTCATGTTTAGAGTAACTTGATTCCCCAATGTTAAAATTTTGATGTTTTGAATCAAACTCAGTTTTTAGGGAATGGAAATCTGGGCAGGTTTCAATAGGTCTTTTACCTCCTGACACAAACTTGATAGTTTCAAAAGATTTTGTTTGTGTCTTCAAATTGGGGCAAAACCCTATTCCAGTTCGATCATCAGAATTGGTTGTATATTCAGCAACAAATTCATCAAAACAGTTTGAATTATTTTCAAATTTTCTAAATTTTTTTAAAACAGTTGCTGTCTTTTCTTTAGTTTGTTCCAATTCTAACAATAACCCTTTGTATTTTTTCTCCAGAATTTCATTTGTTTCAGTCAAATCTTTGAGTTTTTGATCAAACATTTTAATTTCACTTTAATGAGTTAAACATTGGGTAGTATACTCTTCAGCATTCAGTTTGACCATCAGGCTTAGATATTCCAGCTTTTTGGTGAGATCTTTCACAATTTTTTCTAGTCTAGTGCTTTTCTTGAGAGTTTTAGCATAGAGTGTGTGAATATCTGGTAGGTCTTCATTGTCCGAGTCACTAAGTGTAGTGTGTGAAGTTACCCCTAAGGCTTCATTCTTAGAACTCACACACCCATTGACATCGTCATTATCGCTTTCCCTTTGACTCACACACCCCGAAGAAGAGATAGCAATATTCTCAGTAATCAAGGCATCTAAACCAGTAACAACATAATTCGAAACACCAGTAGTAAAATTACTAGATTCATCCTCACTAACAAACACATGCATATCATCATTATAGATAATCTTGGCAAAGAAGGACATGCAAGGGTAAAAAACATCAGATGACTCAAGTTCCTCATTTTCAGAGTCACTTGAATCATCCCATGTCTTGCAAATATTGGCTCTAGTGTGTTTGTTTTGAGTGTTCAAGTTAACTCTGTAGTCTTGTGCAATGTGTCCTAGTTTTCCACATCTATAGCATTCAATCTTCTTAAGGTCTCTGTTAGGTCTAGCGTGAGAGTCCTTGTGATTTTTGTCATGGCTTTTCTCATGAGGTCTGTGATTAAAGGGAGTTGGATAAATAGACTTGCCTTGTTTATTTTCCATGTTGTTTCTAAATTTAATGATTTTCTTAAACTGTTTTGACATCAAGGCAATCTGATTGTCCAAACTCTCTATATCTCATTCCTCATCAGAGTCATCATTGGAAGTATTAAACTCAGGCTTAATCAATTTAGAAGAGAAGCTTAGATTGGAACTAGTCTGTTTCCTATGAGACTGGGTCAATTGCTTCTTAAATTCTAGTTCCATTTCCACAGTTCTTAATTTACTACTAAGTAATTCAGGAGTGAGATTTATATCACACATTTCGTCAACAGCATATCTTTTGTTATCAAATTTCTGTGGTAATGATCTTAGAATTTTAGATACAATTTCTTGTCTGTCATATGTTATCCCATTAGCATACAGTTTTGTCACAATATCAGTCAGGTTCATATAGAAATCATCAAATGACTCAGTCTCAGACATAATTAAAGAGTTATACTGTTGAATGAGAATTTGAGTTTTAGCAGCTTTAACTCTAGTGTCACCTTCATGAGCAGTAACCAAGGTGTCCCGAGCTTCCTTAGAAGTGGTACAAGATGAGATTCTTTTGAACTCATGTTCATTTATGGACATAAATATGGCATTCTTTCCTTTGTTATTATTTCGAGAAACTTGTTTCTCTTCTTGTGTGAACTCACTTAATACTTTCTTAACCCTCTCATTACTTCCTTCAGTGGCTGGTTTTGTAGGAAAAATGTAACCATTTTCAACAATGTCCCAGACATCATCTCCTAGAGTTTCGTGAATGAAAGCAATCATTATTACTTTCCAGTAAGCAAAATTGGTTCCATCAAAGATAGGAGGTCTGGTCAAGTTACCAAATCTTTCATTTTTCTCGTCCATATTTGATTTTCAGAAAATAATTTCAGAAACATAGGATCTCTTTAAAATAATTTTACCAAGCTCTGATACCAATTGAAAAATCTGTTACTAAAGCTGTTTAATAAAATTAAACTATTTAAGTAACTCCGAACAGTTTTTTGAAGAAACCCTTTTCTTAAAAACCAAAACTATTTTGAACACAAGATGTGTTTTATAAAAGTATGTACGAGATCTATTCAAGATTTGATTAACAAGTTTATAAAACAGTTTAAACAAACTTTAAACTCAGCACAACCAAGAATGAGATGAGAAGATGTAGGAAGATTAAGAATAAGATTTTTTGCGTGGTAAAACCTCACCCAACTGAAGAAACAACCACGACTCCTTCTACCGAGTAAAAATAAAAATTCTACTATAAACAAATTTTAACAATTACAAACTATATAACAAACATGCATACAACTCAGTCCTATATAAGTTTAGAAATGTACCCTCTGGTGTCCTTATAACTTCTCTGCAGTTCTGATTGTTGATGTTGTTCTCCTAGTTTGTTAACTTCCAATTTGTTCAAGCTCTTTACGTCGACTCTTGTTCACAAGATCTTATTACCAACACTTTTCGTGTGGTAGGGTGAAAGTGTTTGTGGAGGTGCTCTCTAACACATGCATGCACACACACACACGCACACACACTTATTATGTACAATCAGCCCTAACAAATTACATATAAGTCTATATGCAGTGACTTTTCTTTTTATCTCTTCTCACAAAACTTAACCTTTTTGACCTTTAAAGCAATCCAAGAATCCACGGCTATCTTGCTCAGAAGACGTATCAAGATCTTAATCAATCTCTATTTTTGAAAAGATTTTTGAGATTGAAAACCATCAAGTGCGATTCCAAACTAGGTCAAAGGTCTTGCTTCAAGAGAACTAGAAACAGAAAACATTATTGTTGATTTCAAAGTTAAAAATCTTTTTAGAAAATAATCAACAATATATTTCTCAAGCTGAGAAATAAAAATGCCAACTAAGTGTAATATATCATGAAGAACTCAGATCTGAAATTTCTATATGCCAGAAAAACAGATCTAAGAAAAATGATTAAGTTGGAAACAAGATCTAAAGAACGAAGAGGTTACAGCAACAAACCAACTCTCAAATCACCTCTCAAACACTCAAGGTTGTGTTTGGAAAAATACAGGGGTTTGAAGATATATATTTGGTTTGAACTGTTTGGACGATTTAGGGTTAGGGTTAGGTTTTCTAACTCTATCTCTCTCTTTTGGTTTCTCTCTTTTTCTCTCTTCTATCTTTTTTCTCTCAAAAGGACGAAGTGGAAAAAGTCTTGGAAGGCTGAGACAAAGGGTCCTTTTATAGGAGGCTGAGAAGGTTCGAGAATAGAGTTCGAAATCAAGGGACCAGATTGAGTCAAGATGGATTGACTTTAATCCAAGGGCTCACGATATGCGGTGGTTAAGAATCTCCTCATTGGTCCAGACGGGGTTCACAGGGATTATGAAGGGGCGCATGCAGATCGTTGATAAAAACGATCTAAGGGTTGAAAATAGGCGCTGGTTTACACTCTGTGAAGAAACACATTTACAACCAATCAGAGGGCAACAGGTGTTGGACAATAAGACGAGATAAAACGCGCGTCCAAAACTAATTACAATGTACACCCTGAAGTCTCTGCCGCATTCGGATTCTTACCAAGGCAACTTTAAGCCAATAAAACCATCAATGTGAAATAGCAGATTGACCCCACAAACTTTTAAAACCAAGTTTTAATTTATTAAAACCTTATTTTAAAATGTTTATAAAATCTCAAAAAATATTTAAAAAGCAATATTAGGGATTTAAACACACTCAACATATATACACACATTAATATGCAATATGACATGTATATGATCTAATCTACTATGTGTGAGTGTTGGTAATGAGGTCTAGATCACTTCAATCAATGATGAAATAGTAGTGCAAGCTCTGCGGTTCTTTGGATTATAGGTTAGACATAATTTTATCACAATTTCCAAACTAGATGAACACTTATATAATATAGACTCAAGTGAGTCAAGAGTATAAGGTGATTCAGCATACTCTGGTTATAACCAGATCAAGATGAAGCCTGAAGACAGGGAAAGCACTTCTTTCATTACTACTCGAGGAACTTATTGCTATAATGTTATGTCATTTGGTTTGAAAAATGAAGGTGCTACTTACCAGAGATCGGTGAATAAAGTCTTTTAGGGGCAAATAGGAAAGAATATAGAAGCATACGTAGACGACATACTCACAAAGAGCAAGAAAGCATCCGAGCATATTATCGACCTCAATTAGACTTTTGACCAATTGGAAAAACACCAGATGAGGTTGAATCCTACCAAGTGCGTATTTGGTGTGCAAGAAGGAATGTTCCTCTATTATATAGTTAATCATAGGGGAATTGAAGAAAATTCGGACAAAATCAAGGTGTTGAATGAAATACAGTCCCCTACCTATAAAAAAGATGTACAAAGGCTAATTGGGCGAGTATCAGTTTTGAACAAATTTATGTCCCGAGCTACTGACAGGTGCCTGCCATTCTTTAAAGTGCTTAGAAAGAGTTTTAAATGGAACGAAGAGTGCGAAAAAGGTTTTCTGGAGTTGAAAAAGTACGTGGGATCACCCTCACTGCTCTTTCGACCAATTTTAAGAGAAAGATTTTATTTGTACTTAGTCGTCTCTGAGTTAGCTATAAGTTCTGCCTTGATCCGAGAAGAGAATGGAGTTCAAAAATCAGTCTACTACACCAGTAAAACTTTTTGAGGAGCAGAAATCAGATACCCACGCCTGGAGAAATTAGCATTGGAATTGATTGAGGTATCCAAATAGATGAAGCCATACTTTCAAGCCCATACAATTGTAGTGTATACTGATATGCCTCTTAGGCAAGCCTTGCATAAATCGAATAAGTCTGGCAAATTAATGTATTGGGTAGTAGAATTAGGGGAGTACGATATTGTGTATGAACCAAGGTCTTCAATAAAAGGCCAAGCAGTGGTAGATTTCAGTGCTAAATTCACTTATCCTGAGGTTCCCGGGCAACAGGGAGTATAGGCAGAACAAAGCATAGGAAGGGATAGTCCAACTAAGGCTATCAATAACTAATCGTCTGAGCAACCCTCGTCTGAAGAAAGGTCAGAAGAAATCACTGACAACCTACATGATTCCTCTTCTAGAGCTCAGGAGATATCAGGGAAGTATGAGGAAGCTAGGAGAAAAATATTCCATCATGGAATTCTGACAGCCCAAGCGTTTGATGATAATTTCTCGACATGGAACTTGTACGTTGATGGATCATCTTATGCAACCGACAGTAGATCAGGTATAATACTTAACAATCCTGATGGGATAGATATTTAATATGCTTTGCGATTCCAGTTCCAGGCTTCAAATAACTAAGCAAAGTATGAATCTCTCATTGTGGGTTTGAGTTTGGCCCAATCACCATGATTCTCAATTGGTGGTGAACCAAATATTGAACTTGTATGGAGCTGTCTAAAGTATTGGATGTAATAACCAAATTACTGGCTATTCGGATAAATAGAGTACCAAGATTGGAGAATACCCGAGCAGATGCACTTTCTCAGCTAGCTTCAACAATAAGAATTGAGCTTCGAAGAACTATTTCCATCGAGATTCTAGTAAACAGGAGTATAGATGAAGACCCCATAATTAATTTTATTGCAGTAGGTATGGGGCCATCTTGGATGGATCCCATCATAGCTTAAATTAAAGAAGAAACTTTGCCAACAGATACAACTGAGGCTAAAAAGAAGAAGTAAAAAATAGCAAGATATGTGTTGGACAAAGGAGTGTTATACATGAGAGGATTGATAGCTAACTTCCAACATTGTGTTCATCCAACAGATGTTCAAAAGCTGATCCAGGAAGTTCATGAAGGATCTTATGAAGCTCACATAGAAGGTATGCACTACTGCAGCGGATTAGTACATAAGGGTACTATTGGCCCACTCTGCTAGAGGATTGTGCAGCCTTTACTAAGAAATATGATAAGTGCCAAAGATATTTCAGTATTCTTAAGAATCCACAGGATTCTATCACTCCAATCACTTCATGTTGGTCGTTTGCAATTTGGGGAATAGACTTGGTCGGCCCATTAACGACCACCGAAGGAAGATTCAGGTACTTAGTCATTATTGTGGACTACTTTACAAAATGGGTGGGGGTAGAATCCTTGGTGGACGTTCTATATGAGAAGGTCTACTAATTCATTTGGAAGAGTATCATTTGTAGATATGGGTTGCCTTATGCCTTCATTACCAACCACGACACGTAGTTCGATAATAAAGAATTTATCGCTTATTGTGCTCAATCCAATATCCAAAAGCTGCTTTCTGCTCCAGGTCATCCTCAAAGCAATGGGTAAACTGAAGTTACAAATAAAACTTTACTTAATTGGTTAAAAATAAGACTTGATGATTTTAAAGAAAACTAGATTAATGAGTTACACTTTGTTCTGTGGGCATACCGAACAACTCCAAGGACTACGACTATAGAATCTCTATACATACTGGCATTTGGGACTAAGGAAGTAATACTTGCTGAATTGGGCCTCCCATCCCATAGTGTATTGAACTTCAACTCTCCTGTAAGTGATTTAATGCGAATATTGGATTTTAATATGTTAGAGGACGTATGTGAGGACGCTGCTTTAAGAAATGCAGCGTACCAACAGAGAACAACCCATTTCTACAACAAAATAATGAAGCCAACCAACTTAAAGGAAGGAGATTATGTGCTGAAGAATGTAATACATAAGAATAACAAACTTAAGGCTAATTGGCATAGGCCATATCGCATTTCAGCAGTTGTCCGACCTGAAGAAGAGTTTAAGAATCCATGGCATGCCGAGCAGCTTAGGAAGTATAACCAGTGAAATAATGAAACACATTGTACTCATGTCATTTCAATAGTAATAAAAATGATGATTTCCCCCATTTTGTTTTTTCAATTTTGGGGGAGTACTAGTGCTATGCACTACTATATACATAATCAAACAACAGCCATATCGTTGATCGACGCCCAAAATAGGTCCTTCGCAATAATAATTATATAGTTGATTACTGATGTTTGAACGTTGCTCAGCATAAGCAATACTTGATCGACAACAGACAAAAAGCTAAATAAAGCAAGATTCTAAGTCCTTAAGAAACTTGGTCAATGAAGACAAGGATAAAACAAGATTTCATGCCAATAAAGATAAGGATAAAACAAGATTTTATCCAACTGGGCAAAGTGAATGAAGAACGTTATGAATATTACTAAAAAGGAATGTAGACACATATTCCACATACGCCTGGTCACCACTGGTAACTAATGCAAAGGCTAAAAACTTGGGTGCATTAGTAGAACCTATGGAAATACATGGGTAACTTGTGCTAAAGTTAGATTTTAATCTAAGTGTATTGGTAGAACCTATGATTTCATTGGTAATTGATATTGAACTTGGGCAACAACTTAAGTGTGTCAATAGAACTAGTAAAACGAAGAAGCCATTCACATTAAGAGATTGATAAGATGAGGAGGACGAATAATCCCTAGCTCGTCATGAAGGCCATAATCCCCTAAATACTCTGAAATCAAGCACTGTGTAATTGTGTTAGCAGGAATCCAATCAACATCTAATTGAAAGGTGGATCTTCACAGTCTAATAAACCAGGATCGTACCAGTTCCAAAGAGCATCGTTCTGCTCCCCCTTCATCACTGTTAAGCAATTGGTCCAGCCCCATTGGTAATCTTCATTCTGATCTTGCTTAAATCGTTCATCAAAATGACTCAGATCTTTATTGTATCCCTTATTCCAGATCTCCCTAGGCTGTTTATGGAATTAGAAGGTTAGCCTCTCAGCCTGGTGGTGCAACTTTTTCAGCACTCCATCCTTGGCTTGTAATTGGTTGGACTGAGTAAAAAGTTTCACATATTAAGTTTGAAGCTTCGAGGACATCTCAGCAATGGCTAAATTTTTGGCCTTTAACTGAGCAACTTGATTAACAAGAGTCTGCAGCGTTCTAGTCTCATTTGTAGTAGCTTGACCAGGTTTAATTTTTGCTCAGGAAGATAAAGTAGACTTAGTTTTCTTCAGTGCCTCCACTTTTTCCCTCAGTCTGGCATTTTCAGTTTCCAAGAAAAAAACCCTTCATCAGTAGTAGCAGTAGTAGAAGAATAAGTCTTCAGTGAATTCAATTCCTCCCCAAGCTATTATTTTCTTCTTCCAGCAGCTTCACAATGGATCTAACCTCCTCTATCTCCCGATTAAACAGAAATTCTTACCTCCTGAAGAAAGACACGTGTTTCTCCAACTTCTGCTCAAAACCCCAACCTTCACTTAAAGCTTTGTACTTCTGCTCGTAGTAGGCATACAAAAGATCCTTAGTCTCCTTATGATCTTCTTATAGCTCTTCAATAATTTTTGTCAATTGCCCGATCAGTAAGACACTTCAAATAAAGGTAGGATTCTATAGCTTGATCTGAAGCACCCTCTCCGAGCAACTTAGATAATTCTTCCTCGATCATAGCCAAGTGACCAGACTTGAAGAGATCATTGCATCTTTGAAGGAGCTCAAAATTGGTTGAAGAGAATTGATCCAGTTTATCCATGAACTATAAATAAGAAGAAAAAATTTAAATCAATAACAGAAAAAGAAGGCAAGTGTCAAGTAATGTTCCTTTTCATTGATAAAATGTTAATTACCAAGTACATCAGCATGAAATAAAAAGAAAAGTACAGTTAAATAAAAAAAACAAAAACTACTCGATGAACTGGTCTACACATTCTTTATGTCTGTGGTAGACCTAGAAGGATTGGATGCAGAAGGGGGCATAATAACTTGATCAACAGAAGGAGGGATGAAAGAATCAACTGCCTCTGCCTGGAGTTGGTCGGTAGAGTCCATAATAAGGGTAGATTCATTTGAAAATCTATCATCCATAATCTCCTCGTCGACGTTGGGAGGAGACCCGGGATCATGACAGAATTAGAAGCAGAACATTATTAACTAGCATGGCCTCATCCAAAGCAATTCGAGCATATCTGAATACAACCCCTAACATAAGCAGAACATCAATTAAAATAAGACTCAGAATTAGAAGCTAGAAATTAAATTAAAATGAGAAACAATTTTATATATAAAGTCGTGTTAAAATTCATCCATTATATGTAAACAAAGAAGTAGTATTAAAAATTATGCTATCCAACAATAAATGTCTAACTCAGAAGATAAAAAATTAGTAACTAAAATCATTTAACCCAACTCCAATTTCCATATGTCCCTAACTGTCAGTGTTCCATAAAAGCAGCTTCATATCAACAGCCTCCAAAGTGATAATATGCCATGAAACCTTAAATTGAATAGAACAAATTAGAATTGTCTTAAATTTAATTTTATTTTAAAAAACCAAAGTCACCTCCATGAAGAGGGCGCTTAGAAAGGTTGGGGTAAGTTCTACCTATAATTAATTTAGTCTTCCTTACACTTTGCCCTCGAGTCCTCGTCCATAATGACAGTCACCGATGAGGGTTGACCTCTTGTTTGGTGAATTTGACAGGGAATCAAGAAAAAAATATTTACATAAACCACCATCAAAATGACACCAAAAGTATCCTTATTATAATAGCCTTTGAAATTAGTAAGCCATCATCACGTTATAATCACCTATAGCCTCTGAAATTAGGTTTTGTCACAAAATTTACATAATTCTTATGCTTTCTTACGGCTTTAAAATTTGAGTATCCACTCGCGCCATTAACCATTTATATTTTTCATAGGTTACAAATACTTTCTCATGTTTACTTTATAATGTTATTATGCATGAGGGTATGTATGCATTTGTAACTTAACTATGTTTTTCGTATATTTATACTTATCATAATATGAGCATGTTTATTAACAGGAATGCCTGCGGGGGATGTTGTGTCGTGCACAAAGAATGCATGCATCCCATAGTTTGTTGAATACGGGGGATGGACCATGGGAAATTTTTTTCCATTTGATTTCAGAATGGAGGAGACGCTTTTAAATCTCAATAAAATGATTATTTGTATTATATGAGATATACAAAGGCTTTTCTTTTGGTGCCAAAAGTGATTTAATCTTCAAGAAGACTGAGTATAATTAGTTTATGTTGGAGTGATGTATGGTGTATCTTTTGTATTTTCAGATTTTACTTCTTTTGTAAATTGGAGACATAATAGTACCATACATTATTATTATTGTTATTCATTACATATCTGACAATCCATCAAATATAATTTTCAATAGAGAAAAAAGTACCTCTTTTAAATAAAGGCTTCCATGCAAAAAAATAGAAAAAAAAAGATTGAAAAATATGATGACTTGTGTCATATTTATGTCAACGCTTTTTATTTTTAATTCTCTCATGCCTTATTTTTATTTCTCTTATGCCTTTTCTCTAACTATGATGGCTTTTGTCATTTTGTAAAGAAAAACATCAACTCAAAGTTTTTAAAAGATTTGAAATACATCACTAACCATACAAGGAATGTAGATGGAAGATCCAATCACTTTCGATCATCCACGTAGAATTGTGAGTGCACATATACTCCAATAGCTGAGGTAGAAGTAGTTGAACAACTCCATGTATCGCTACATGATCAATGTTTTTAGAGATTGAATGCCATGCAGTACTCTGCAGATATTTCTAACCATATTTACTTTCCAGGCGATGACGGACTTCACAAAACTCGATTTTGAGCTGACTTTCCTTGCAATACCTCTTAGTCTACAAAAGGGATGACTATAACATAAGTTTGGCTGACTTCTAAGGGAGGACTTCAACTTTTTTTGTAATTTGAACTAGTTTTCCTTTCTTGTTGTTTGAACTATTTTCTTTTATGTAATTTGAACTAGTTTTTATTTATTTATTTTATTTGATCATCATGGCAAATTGGTCAGTCAACATTTTATATGCTCCTTCTATTATAGACAACTTGAACATGCATATTGGTATGAAGTGGTGGGGTTGGCAGGGGATACTTATGTACACTTAGGGATACTTATGTACACTAATGTTCATAAACCTACATTTAATGTGTATTTTGGTACACTTATGTAGACATAGGTACACTTAGCGTGTGCCACAGGGCACGCATGGCATATTTGATGTGAATTCGATTAAGATTTCGTTGTCGGACATCATGTTCCTCATGTAAAAAATCAGCAATCAGAGTGTGTAAAATTAAAAAAAAAAACTAGTGCATTGTAGCAGTACTGTGGTGGGAGCACCGTAGCAAGTGCACTGTGAGGGTAGTCTCGTCATTTCACCTGACTTCAAACATAATCATTATTCATTAGCCCCGTATCTTTATATAATAGTAAGATATTCTCAAATATGTTTAACATGCATTATTCATTAGCATGGTGTAGTGTCAAATTTGCTCATTTAATGTTACCACACATCACGAGCAGTGACAAACTTAACATTTCTCCCTGCTATGAGTAGTGCACAGTCAAGTTTATCATTGCTAACGGCGGTGACAACTATGCAATAATATTTTCTTGATGTTAAATTTAAAATTAAAGAGATTTGTATGTCTAGGGATATTTGGAATGTCCGAAATATATAATGTCCGAATATGTATTATTTTGTAAATATATCGTTGTCACTGCTACAAGTGTATAATGTCCGAATATATGATATTTCGTAAATATATCATTGTCACTGCTAAATCACTGAAAATTCAAATTTACAAAATGCTAGCTCAAATCTAAAATTTAAAATTCTTAGATTAATTTCATAGGAATAAAATAAAGTTGAGCATAACATGCTTGGAGGTTGTACTTGAGAGGTGTGAGGGAGCTACTAGTCTTTTGTGTAATAACCTTGTATAACTCCCACACCTTTCAAGTATAGTTGTTATAAGTTCCGTCCAGTGGCTAAATAAACATATATGTAATTTGTCTTAATTTCTCTTGAACAGTTCAGTGATACAAAATTCAGAGTGTTTTCTAGAAAACATTTTTTGTGGAGACAGAAAAATAGAAAATGTGTTATAATAAAGTATTTTTTTAGATTGAAAATAATTATCTATTTTCTAATTTTACACAAAATCGAAAACTTTTTTTTTATGTTTTATATATTCTTTATTTTAAAAAGGGGACCGATTTCTCTCATCCCAACTTAAAAGTGAAGACTATATATCCAATTTCTCTCTGTCACTTATTTAAATTCTAAACTTTGAGATTTGAATTCAAACTTGGACTGAGGTAGTTTCGCAAATAGTGAGCCATTGACGAGGTTGTTATTGATTGGTTAACAACTAGACTAGAGCCAATAAAAATTATTAACGAACGAGTTTATGTTAAAAAAAATAAGATAAAATACAACTCAGATACTCTTAAACTATATTAATGCAACCGTTAAGTTTCTAAATATATATATTTTTTATTATCTTGCCCTTATAATGACGCAAGCACAACCCAAATAATATGTGACCTCACATAAAAAAATATTTGTAAACCAACACGACCAAAGTAAAACACGTCATGGCACGAAACAATTTCTCATAAACCTAACAAAAATTGATTAGAACATGATTCGACATGAATTCATATATCTTTTACTACACAAAAAATGACCCAATTAAAAAAAAAAGCGATTTTTTTATCTAACACGTATACGGCCCGATTAAAACGTTACACGATATGAAATCATATTATTTTAGTTAACATGAAATCGGCCTAATAAATAAAATAAACTTTTTTTTAAATGTGACATGTTCATGTTAAGTAAAATTATACGATTTTATGTTGTGTCTTTTTTTATTTGGATCACGTTTCTATTAGGTAAAATAATATGATTTCATGTCAATTCGCATTTTATTTGGACTATGTTCCTTGTTAGTTAAAATAGGATTTTGCATCATATTTAAATTGGGTTGCCTTTTTGTTAGTTAAAAAAAATATTTTTTTTGATAGGTGCGGCGAAAGAAATATGATTTCATGTTGAGTTGCGTATTATTTAGTTCGTTTTTTTGATAGTTGCGATAAAAGAAATGTGTAGTGTTTCAATTAGATCGTGTTCGTATGAGGTTAAAAACACACGGCTCTATAGAAAAATTCATGTAGTTTTCAAACGGTTGTTATATTAATGTTTTAATTTCTATATAAAAAATCATTTTTATGTAAAAAAATTGTTTTTAACGTTTTTCTTTATAAGAAATATTCTTAAGAAATGTTTCAATAAAAAAAAAAGATTTAAGTTATACAAATATATCACTGAAAACTTAGGGGTCACAATAAATAAATAAAATATTAAGAACATAATAAAAATATCAAAAATTATTTTCAATAGAAAAAGTATTTAGAACATTAATTATTAAATCTTAAAAGTTACTATATATAAATTGAATAGCTAAAATAAAACTTGCATGTTGAAGTTAGTGTAAATCGTCCTTAATTTCCTATTTCTTTCCAATTATTGAGATTAATGTGATGGTTTAGAAAGTATTCTTTAGCTCCTTTATTCTGTTCTGGTTAAGACCTTTAACCCTTTTTTCATTTTTTTGTCCGATAGCGATGCCACATATTTTACTCCCTTTATAATGCCCGACATGAGGGAAGCAACTTGTCTTGTCATGTTTACATCAAATAAAAAGAGAAGACAATTTCTTCTACTCATGATATCTGGAAATCAAGATTCGAAAGTTATTCGGCAAAAAATTCATTGGGTAAGTAAAACTTCCGGTACACGCAATACAAATATTTAATTTAGAATAATTTTAGATCATTCAGATGAAGGGATGTTATGTCTAAATTGAATGTTAATTTGAAAGATAAATATTGTAATCACAAAATTAATCAACGCAGATATGTTAATGTATATAAAACTTTGTTCGAATCGTGCGTCCGTCTAGGGGTATAAACGGGTCGGGTCTGGATATATTCAGATTCGATCCGGGTATATTTTTAACGGATCGAATCTGAATATATATATTCGACGGATCTCAAAAAATGAATCCAGATCCAATTTCGTTAAGAACCCGGAGACCCGACCCGACCCGACCCGATTATATATATAAATATAAAAACTGTATAACTATATATATATATTGTAAAACTGTTTTTATACACTGTTATTTTTATATATAACGTATATATATATACATGTATGTAAAACTGTTTTTATATAAATATATAACTTATATATATATATATATATATATATATATATATATATATATGTATGTAAATATGTATGTATATATATATAATATATATAGGGTGCAGCTAAAAACACTCCAAATAATCTGCATGCACTCCAAAATTTTGTCAAAAGACAATATTACCCTTTATTCTTTATCCTTTTATCTTTTACACTTACATCAAACCCCATTTAATAATTAAATACAATTTCAACAAATAATTTTTTTAAACTTTAAATAACAATTATTAACAACTTAATCATTAATTGATTTATACTTTAGTGCTTACTTATTTTTTTTACCAAATACGAACACGATCCAGTTAAAATGCGACACAACTCGAAATCTTATTTTTCATCTAACAAAAACACAACTCAAATAAAAGTGACACGACACGAAATCTATATTTTTTTATCTTAAAAGAACACGAAATATTTTTTTACCTTAACACGAGCACAATCCAAGTAAAAGGGATATGGAATGACACGAATTATTATTTTAATTTATTTACAAAAACAGAAACACGATACAACATGATTTTTTTTTCAAGACACAAATAATAATTTTTTGGTAATTTTTTTACCAAATACAAAAACAATTAAAATACGACACAATACGAAATCTTTTTTTTTATCAATATGTTCAAGTAAAAGCAACATAACATGATTTTGTTTTTTTTTTACCAAATAAAAACACGATCCAATGTGGAATGGTGTTTATGTTTTACCAAACAAAATCATGTTGTATCGCTTTTACTTGGCCATATTTGTGTTTCGTAAAAAAAAAGATTCCGTATTGTGTCGCATTTTAATTTGGTCGTGTTTTTATTTTTGTAAAAAAATTAAAATAATATTTTGTGTCATCTCGTGTCTCTTTTACTTGAATTGTGTTTTTGTTAAATAAAAAATAAGATTTCGTATAATGTTGTGTCGTGCCGCATTTTAACTGGGTTGTGCATTGTAATTAAACCGTGTTCGTTTTAGATAAAAAAGATTTAAAAAAAAGACTTCACTAAAGCATTTTTTTATTTTAAAAAATAAATATATGGTTCTTGAATTTTAAAAGAAAAAAATGCAAATTGTGGTAGAAAATGAGATTTCGTGTTGTGTCATATCACTTTTATAGGACTCGTGTTTCGTTTTAGGTAAAAATAAGATTTTGAGGTGTATCGTGTCCTTTTTATTTCGGTCGGGTTCGTGTTTGTTTAAAAAAAATAACATAAATACTTTTACTAGGACCGTGTTCGTGTTTATTAAAAAATAATATTTCATGTTGTGTCGAATCACTTTTATTCGGATCGTGTTCATGTTTGGTTAAAAATAAAATCATGTCGTGTCGTGTTGAACTGTATTGTTTCTATGTGTTGTGTCTCGTTTTAATTGACCGTGTTTATGAATGGTTGAAAAATAAGATTTCGCGTGTCGTGTCGTTTATATTATTCCAAATAAAAATCGACGCGATGTAATACGAGACACACAAAATATATATTTTTAATAATGCACGAACACGATCCAATTAAATATGATACTGCACGAAATTTATTTTTCACCAAACGTGAACACAACTCCTATAAAATATGATAAAACACTATCCAATTAAATCGCGACGCGACACATCAATAAATCATAGGGAAAAAATGCAAAACACCTATATAAGATAGCACAATTTAATTTAAAATCATAAAAATAATTTGCAAAAATAAATATTTAGTCCCTATAAGGTAAGTACATTTAGTCGGTCTTTTTTTAATGTTTCAAAAAAAAAATTATCTATTTTTCGACAAAAAAGTTCTTAGGATGTAGGACTAACATCACTATTGAGCTTTTTGTTAATCTTAAAAATAAGGTGAATTAATTATTAAATATTATAATTTTAATTTATTTTAAAATAAATAAATAATTTTTCTAAGAATAAAATAAAAGTTATCTAAAAGATTTTTTTATTAAAACTATTGTTTAAAAATAAAAATGGGTAGGCTTGTTTTAGGTATAAAAGAGAAGCACCAATTTAGAGAGAGGAGGAATTATAAGATAAGGATTTATTGGTCATTTTTTAAAATTTGGAACCAAATTGGAGTGCCTCCAGAATTGCTTGGAGCTCGAATAGCTGCTCCCTATATATATATATATATATATATATATATATATATATATATATATATATATATATATATAACTGTTATATATATAACTGTTATGTATGTAAAACTGTTATATATATATATATATACTAGCGGATGCCCGTGTCCGAGGGCACGACGATAAATTTGCTCCCGTGATAAAACCGAATCCATAATAACCCCTTTTTTTCACAAAAAAAGTTTTCAAGAAAATAAAAAAAAATATTTTTTTAAAAATATTTAAAAATACATATTAATTTTTAAAAAAAATATTTTAATAAAAAATAATAGTGTATTGTATGTATGCATGCAACACATAAAATGCCATGCATGCTTATCATACATGTTTATCACGCATGAGTTACTATTCATAACACCATTGTCCCATATTATATAGATATAAGTTAGTTATATATATATTTAGTAACTATATGTAAGACTATATATATATATATATAATATTATATATAAATATATATTTATTATATTATATATATGCACATTCGGGTCGGGTCCTTATCGGATCAGAGTCATGTATATACATATCCGGTCCATTAACTAATCGGGTAATCAGATAATCAGGTCTATAAAATTTGCTCAGATCCGTTAATTCTGGTCGGGTTCGGATCGGGTCCGAGTCCAGACCCGGTCCATTGACAGCCCTCCGTCTATATTTACCGTTTAATTTAACAAGTATTTTGTTAACTAAATAAGTTCAATTTCATTAAATTTTTATTTTTTTCCCAATTTATTATTAATAATTAATGATATTTGATAATTTATAAATATAGAAGAAAGAAAATACTACTCAAATTCACACCCAACAAAATGCTTTACAAATGACACCTAGTAAATTTGAAGCTTTACAAAATCAATTTTCCATTTTAAAATGCTTTCAAGAGTTTACTCATAATGTATTTATGCAGTAATTATTTGTTATCATTTTTGTATAATTTTTTTGGGTCAAATTCTAATAATAAATTAAATATTAGTTCAGGATTTGTATTACCTATTTTAGAATGACATCAATGAGAGGAATGAGAAAGTTCAATTTAGTTGGTGCAATTGTATTAAGTACATTGACACTATTTTTAATTTATTTGTGTAATATTTTGAAACTTTATAATTTATATTTCTGGGTTGCGGTTGAGATGCGCATCACTTGAATTTTTTATTTTTTTTTGTTAACTTTATAGTTATTTTTTTCTATTTCATTTTAGTGTTCATCCCGAGTACATTTTATGCGAATTCAAAAATAAACCAATACAAACATAAGATGTCATTGAATCAGACAAAATACAATACAAATGTTATTGATTTTCAAAGCAATGAAAAATAAATTATGTCCAAATACATATGCACAAATTGCAGCACACACTCTATACTGTTTTGTCCAAATACTATCCATTGTTTGACCACAACAAAGGCTATTTTGTGAATTTGAAAAATTATTAGTGCCAAATCGCATCAACATTTTTTTATGTCTATTTTACTTAGTGTTGTGTTTCGGTTGGATCGGATCGGATCGGATCGGAAAATGCCTCTTCGATTTTTTTTTATATTTTTTCGAAAATAAAATAATTATTCCGATTTTCGATTTTTCGGAAAAGTAAAAAATTTCCGAATTCGAAAAAATCGAAAAATCAGCAAATATAAAAAAAAAAATCAGAAATTCAAAAAATATATTAAAAATCCAGAAATTTCGAAACTTCCAAAATTTCGATTAAATAAATTATGGTTTCGACTACTCGAAATTCTCATTTTAAAGAAATAAAGAAAATGGTTTAACCCAACATGTAAATACACGAGGATTTGGTCTATTTTTTCATTTGTGTAGAAGTTATGAGGATACTCTCCTTTTATAGAGCACATTTTGGAACCCTCTTCCTTTTTCTCAACCAATGTGGGATACGAAAAGCTTTCAAAAAATCGGAAAAAAATTGAAAAATTTGGGAAAAGATCGAATCGGCATAGTTTCGGAAAAATCGGATCGAAAAGATTGAAAAATCATCAATTCAGAATTATTTCCGATTTCAGATCCGACTTTTTCGGAAAAATCGGAAATCGAAAAACTAAAATTTAAATCCAAATTCAGAAAAAATCGAATCGAAAATCAAAAAAATCGAAAGTTCGAAAAAAAACACAGCGCTAATTTTACTGTATCAAACATGCATTGAACAACGTTTATAATTCACGTGAATTTATTTAAAATAACACTTAATTAATATTTGACAAATCAATATAATCACAAAAACAAAAAAATAACGAAAAAGCCTCCCCAATATTATTCTTTTTCCTTTTTTGTAAACACACTCACAAAGGGAGCTGCCAACTTGACTACCCTTTAAATACTACAACTCCCGTTGCCATAATCTCATCTCTCTCTCATAACCACAACTTTTTTTCTTATTCGGTGGCCAGAATTTGCAAAAGCTAGGATGTGGTATGGCTGAAAGGCTCTATGTGTTTTATAGGAACGGAATGGGTGGTGTAAGCAAGATTTATTATGAAGGTCAGATTTATTTTATTAAATTAACTATAATTTTATCTTATTCCAGTTTTCTTTTCCCTGAAACACACATGTTTATGTATTTTTTTTTATGAAGTTTTTGTTTTGACGAGTATAAATAATAAAAAAAACTTAATTTTGATTGATAAGTTTGGAAAAAACGTTCAAAAAAAAATTAAAGAATCTGTTTCCGTTAGAGAATGGAGTAGGTGGAAAACTTCTAAAGAAAAGGTTACCTCCTCCGAGGGGTGCAATTCGTGTGCGTCGTGTCGTGTTTCGATTGTGTCACGTCAGGTTCGTATCAAGTATTAGTTAATTCTAACTCGACCCATTTAACTAATCGTCAGATAAACAAATACTAACCCGATTTATTTATTATCATATCGTTTTCGGATTGACCCGCATAACCCATTAAGTAAAATATAAAATATTTTTTTTTCTGCTCTTTTAACCGATTATAGGCGTACAATAACTTAAATTTAATTAATTTCGATTTTTTGCAACACATAAATAATTTATCATCCGATTCTCTATGAATTTTATATAATGCCTATCAAGATATATAAATTATCTAATATATCCTTTATAAAATACGAGTTAAACAGGTCTATTTGTGTCATTTTCGAGTTACACGTGTTCAACACTAACCCAATCCGCTTATTATTCGTATTGGCGGGTTGTGTCATATTCGGGTTCGTGTCAATAAATCATCAATCATAACCTGCTAACTTTGTATCAAGTTCGTGTCGGATTATCGTGTTGCGTCAAAAATTGCCTCCCCTACCTCCTCCTGCTATTTGTTTTTAACAGAATATTTACCTGCTCCTGAAATAAAACTTTAGGCAAAAGAACGAAACCCGGAATGGGTGGAAAACAATTATGTGGAATGGAAAGTTTTCCCAAATAAATTTACACTGAATGTTTCAAAGTGAAATTATCAGGTTGTTTTTGAGACAGATTTAAAAAAAAAAAAATCAAAGGAAATTTCAGGCACTCAAGCACTCGAAAAAAATTTAGAAAATGTATTCATGTATTCATAAAAATATTTGCAATCAAAACACTCTAAAGCATGCCAAAAGTTAAATGAGTGGTGGCATGAGTAACAAATAAATCTCCTAAATTTTCTCCAAATAACATTAATGAGATGTGTCCGGACGGAATTCATACCACAAAGTATATCACATAATACTATTTGAGAGAGATTTGGAGGAGACACAAATCATTTTCCCAAAGTTAAAATATCACAAAATTTTCATATTTTTTTGTGTAGAATGTTTTTTTTATTCTAAAACAATATTGTATTTGTTGATTATTACGTTTTATTGTTGGTGATATTTTATGTCAAACGCTTATATTTTGTCCTAAATTACTTTTTATTACATTGGTTCAGATGCTCATGAATTTGCTTTGGACATCATTTCTCTACTTAATGCCTTTTGGTTGGATAAGCCTGTAGGAACCTTTTGGGGTTTTGGTTTTGGGCCTGTGTGGCTAGTTTAGTGGGCTTTGTATGGAAGTTCATGTATATTCTTGGGATTTTTAAGAATATTTTCAAGATTTTACGTTGATATTTGTAGTATTTTTCTGTTCATAATAGGAAATTTGTTTTTTGTTACAAATTTATTTTTTTATCAATTAGAAGTTTATTTTTTTAATCTTTTATTTGAATTATGTTTTTTTTTAAATTGAAAAAATATTTTTCACATTTTTTTATTTAATTTTTAAATTTTTAAATATTTTTAAAAGAATGATTATTCCAAGTTTTATATTGATTTTGACCAAAATACGCTGAAGTGTGATCATGGCACTTATCGTTGTGGTTTGTCGGGTTTGGGCTGGCCAGTGTTGCAGCAAATGTCATCGCTAGGAGTCGTTTGTGGTAGGGGGTATGGGTATATAATCTTTCAAGTAGTTATTTTTGTTTATTATTTATTATTATAAAGGTATGAAATGACTATCATGATAGTGCGATTTTACACCTAGTTGCGGCCTTGATACCATTATAGTTTGTTGATTAATTATGTCATTCATTTATTGAATTATCTCTAAAGTATGAGAATTACTTTTCAAGTTATCTGACCTTGAAAAGGAAACTATAATATATGAGAATTATGTCATTCATTGTTTTTTGCAAAGGAAACCAATGAAGATTTTTTAATACCTATTATGTCAATATGATGTTTTTTCAGGCAAAAATTCAACGGTAGATATTGCTCCACTTTCTGATGAGGATGAAGATTTGGAGGCACCTCCGCCATCTCCGTGTAGGAAGTTGTATTTTATATAGATTTCAATATAAAATTTGGAGTTAACTATTTTGTGCGGTGTTCGTCCAATTTCATTTATTGAAATTGAATTTAGAATATTTTAAAATATTTATAATATTCTAATTTCAATTCGAATGTGTATGAAATTAAGACGAACATTAATCTAAGTAAACTGCAGAATGTAGCTTTTTAATTTAAGTGTGTTATAAAACACTTTTTGTTTGGTATTGTGCAAGTCCTTTTTTAGTTTTAGTTTAGATTTACTTTTGTTTATATATAACTATACTATTGAATTTTAAGAGACGGACTGAACTTTTACCAGCTTGTTCAAGGCATAGAAATAATACTTTATATTGTGGAGCAATATATATACCATGCGTGGCCAATTAAGAAAATGACAACAATGGGTCCGTTTGATACATGTCATCACAAATATTGCAATTATCATTGTAACATTTGTCTAAAAAGATAAATATTATTTTTCTCATATTAAACTATCAAAAATCTAAAGAGGCCAAATAAGTTTCTTATGCTAAACATTTTAATAATAAATTTAAAAAATGTTTTAAATATTTTTTTAAAAGAGTTTTTAAAAACATTTAAACAGTTTTTAAAAATGGTTTTTTATAATAGATTTTTTATTATTCCAACATGATTTTTAAAGCAGTTTTAATGTTTAAAACAGTTTTAATATAGTTTTAATAATGTTTAATACTATTTTAATGTTTAAAATTGTTTTAAAAATGTTTAAAACAAACACATGCCCTTTGATCTATGGGTGGTATGAAAACACTCTCTTGATCATGAGGTGTTGGGTTCAAAGCTTCTTGGGTGCTCCATTGAGGTATTTTCTTCGAAAACCCTTGTAGGATAGGTTCAATGGCCAGGGTTACCACCGCTTGCTGCAGCGCATCTTTAATTAATTATATAGCTGTAATTGAAATTTTCAATTGAAGTTTCATTGAAAAAAAATGTTTAAAACAGTTTAAAGTTTATAAATATTTCAGTATGAAATATTTCTCTATAAAAACCAATATTTTTAACTCAAGTAGTAAATTAAAATTTGGTAGCATTTGTGATAAACTTTAAACAACTATTATTTCATGTCATAAAAAATTTTAGGTAAAAAAATAATACATCTCATAAAAAAATGAACCCTGAAATATTATGTCATAAAAAATTTTAGGTAAAAAAATAATACATCTCACAAAAAAATCAATCCTGAAATATTATTTCATGTGTCATAAAAAATAATACATCTTGTATTATTTTTTTATGTAAAAAATACATAAAAAGTTTAAATATTATTTCATGTCGTGTCATGTCATATTGCATATAATATGTGTCGTGTTAATTACTTTATTATTTCAAGTCATGACTTGAAATAATTGTGACTTTAAATCTTAAATTTTTGTTTAAATCTTAAATCTTAATTACTTTATTATTTCGAGTAATGACTTGACATGACAAATATTTTTGTTCAAGTCTTAAATCTAAATTTTTGTTTAAGTCGTGTTGTGTCATGTCACATTTTTTGCATGCGTGTAGAAAATAAGACTCAATGTCGTGTTCGTGTTAGGTAAAAAAAATAAAATTTCATGTCATGATACGAGATGTAATTTTATTTTTTTACACGAATATAAAAAACGTGACATGATACGACAATACCTAACATCTTAGTTTTTGTTGTGTTGCATGACATGACATGACGTGACATGACAGACGGGATCACATAAGGTCCTAAAATGAGGTTTAAAGTTGCACTCCAAATTTAAAACAATTGTAAAAAAATATTTTTGAATTGTTTTTAGTGTCTAAACTTTATATACATATTACATACAAAAAATTATAGTTCACTTTGTTTTTTGGAGTATTTTTATAGAGTATGATTTTTAGAGCCTACTAGTGTAAAGATAAAATTAGTTCACCTTGTTTTTTGAGAAAAAAAAGAGTTAATGACCCCGATAGCGCTTAAACTATATTAGTGTGACCATTGTGGTCCCTAAACAATTTTTTTAAACCCTAGCGATCCCTAAAGTATGCAAAGCATGATTACTTGATCATTCCATTAGTTTTTCCGTTAAAACTAATGGGATTCTTGACATAAAAAATATTATATATAAATATATATTTATTATATTATATATATAATAAATATATATAATATAACGGGATTCAATAAGAGGATATTGAGTGCTTGAGGGACTGAATAGGTTAAATTAAAAATATGTGTCTTTTTTAAAAAATATATATTTATAGTAGGGACTATTTAATAATTGACCCTTAAAAAAAAGGCTATAGTGTAAGAAAACTTTAAAAATTTGAAGCAAAAAAATAAATAAATGACTTTCGTTCCATAAAATTAGTTCCAAAATCCGTCCACAGTCGTTTTAAGAAGTTGAAGGACAAACAAATGTTACCGTTGTAAGAGTGTACTTGATCTTAATAAGCGCTTCCAAGAGTGTAGTACAAACAAATCTTAATAAGTCACACTTCGTTTCAAAGAGTAAAACAAAAAAAATCATTTTTGATTTAATATGAAGTCGACGTCGTCGTTTTAGAAAAAAATAAAACCAGATTTTGTTTTTAAAATAAAAACCGTTGGCTGAAAATCACATCCGACGTAGTTTATAAAAAATAAAATCAAAAATCCGTTTTCGGAACAACAAAACCGTGAGCAGTTTTTGAAAAACCGGGGGCGTCAACTCGTCACATGCGAAAGGCCATTCCTAGGGTCAAGTCGCAAAGGGGAACACGCCACGCCAAACAGCTATGGCACTAGGCCTGCTAAGGCAAAAGGCCAAATCAAATAGCCTAAGCCTATCAAAGGATTACAACCGCCAACAGGTAAGGGGGTCAAATCCATAACGGTTGGGGACACAAACTTTTTCTATGGGCACATAGAACCATTAACATAAAACATACAGCTAATATACATTAACACAAACCTGTTGTTGGCATTTTGCCGTGTTGCTGTGTTTCTGTTTGCCTCATCTTGGCTTTTATATCTGTAATAACTCTTTGTTTTAGTTAATGTATTTCCCTTCCACCCAAAAAAAAAAAAAGAAAAGTTAATATAATATATATAATATAAAATAAGACCACATAAGCGTATAAACCTACATACACAAAAGGACACGCCAACATGTATGAACCCTACAAGCCGTGTACAGGTAGAATAAGACCTGCTAGGGTCCAATCGGACAGCAAGAAAAATAACACGCCTATATGGACATACACATAATATGCGCCATGCACACTAATGTATACATACTGTTGGGTATGTATGTTAGTATATATATTTATTTTGAATAAAGTAAATAAGTTAGTGGGAGTGGCCAAGTGGTAAGTTAGTGGGGTGTGTGCATGAGGTCTTGGGTTCAAGTCCTAGGGAGCAGACTAATTATTTAGGGTCAAAGATTGGGCCTTGGGCCATGGGCTCTTGGGGATTTCTAATATGCATTAAATCTTTTCAAAATCGTTTTAATTTTTTAAACCGTTTTAAGTCGTTGACTATTTCTTCCACTATAGCTGTTAGTGGAGATATTAGTGGGTTAGTTGGCTAAAACCTCTACCCACGTTTTTTACCATTTCCCTTATTTAAGAAAAGGCTAGAGAGTCAAAAAAGTATCAAAAAAATCTCTCTCTCACGTTATCTGCAAAAATACCTTTGCTATTTTCTAATTTTCGTTAATTTTCTGGGAGTGCTGGAGTATCCTGAGACTTCAAAGATTTAACACCTAGCTGGTGTGTAAATCTGATCGTTGAATCCTGGGAGGTGTATGTTCACGACGCTGACAGCTACAAATATCAGCGAGCAATTTCACCTTTAGGACTTTGTGTCGAACACAAACCTCGATCGATAAGTCCTTCTAATTTTATCTATTTCAAATTTGGGTTATTTCGTTTATTCTGCAATTATTAATACAACAATCTAAAGGTGAAATTATTGTTATTCTACAAACTGCTATGGAAAATCCTAATGCAAAATACTCTGAAAAACCTGAATTGTTTGATGGAAAGAATTTTAAGAGATGGCAAATGAAACTGCAATTTTACCTAACAACTCTTAAAGTCGTTGACGTTATTGCATCTGATAGACCTTCTGTACCTGAAGAACTAGTTGTTTAGAAACAAAGAGATTATATGTGTAGGAATTATATTCTGAATTGTCTCTGCCTTGAACTGTATGATGTTTACTGGTCATGTCCTACTGCTAAAGAATTATGGAACTTACTGGACAAAAAATATGCAACTGAAGATGCTGGGTCTAAAAAATTTGTGGTTGGAAAATTTTTGGATTTTAAAATGGAAGATAATAAATCTGTTGTGTCACAACTGGAAGAACTACAAATTATTATTCATGAAATTCTGGCCGAGGGTTATAGTATATGCGAGGGATTTCAGGTTTCAGCTATAATTGAAAAACTGCCACCGTCTTGGAAAGATTACAAAAACGGTCTGAAACATAAGAAAAAGGAAATGTCACTAGAAGATTTGATAGTTCGTTTGAGAATTGAGGAAGATAATAGGAATGCAGAACGTAGGGAGAAAAATTATGAATTCAGTTCTAAGGCTAATTTGGTAGAGGGAAAATCAAATGGAAACCAAAAACAGAACCAGCCCAAGCCTAACCATTCAAACCAGAATTCGAGGTCCAACCATAAATTCAAACCTAACGATAAGAATAAATATTCTAAACCTCAGTTTAAATCTAAACCTGCAGGTCAATGCTATGTATGCGGAAAACCAGGTCATTACGCTAAAGATTGCAAGTTTAGGAAGAGTCAAGATGTGAAGCCTCAAGCAAATGTAACCGAGGAGGGTAACTTTTCTGCTGTTGTGACAGAGGCTAACATTGTGAGTAACATGACAGACTGGTGGCTTGATTCTGGCGCCACCAAACATATTTGCGGCACGAGAGGTGCCTTCACTACCTTCACTGCTGTTAGTGGGGATGAACGTCTGTACATGGGAAACTCCTCTTCGTCTAAGGTTGAGGGCAAGGGAACCGTAGTTTTAAAGTTTACTTCGGGAAATGTTCTCACATTGAAAGATGTTTTGTATGTCCCTGAGGTTAGGAAGAATCTGGTGTCCGGTTTTGTCTTAGTTAAGAAAGGTTTTAAAATTGTTCTAGAGAGTGATAAGGTAGTTGTGACTAAGGGAGGTGCTTTTGTGGGGAAAGGTTATGTTCATGAGGGTCTTTTCAAACTAAATGTAACAGTGGATGATAATAATAAAATATCTACTTCTTCTGCTTATTTGATTGACTCTTGTGATATGCGGCATTTTAGACTTGGTCATGTAAATAAGGCATCCATTAAAAAATTAATGTTTTTGGAAAACATACCAAAATCTGATATTTCTACCAACTCTAAATGTGAAATATGTGTTGAATCAAAATATGCTAAAAAACCTTTTCCAAGTGTCGAAAGAAGTTCAACTATTTTAAGTTTAATACATTCTGATCTTTGTGATTTAAAAGGTTATGTGACACGTGGTGGAAATAAATACTTTGTTACTTTTATTGATGATTACTCTCGTTATTGTTATATTTATCTCCTTACGAGTAAAGATGAGTGTTTCTCAAAATTTATTTCTTATAAATTAGAAGTTGAAAAACAATTGGAGAAATCCATTAAAACATTAAGATCCGATAGGGGAGGAGAATACACCGGTGATCTTCATAAATATTGTAAAGAAAATGGAATAATTCATCAAGTTACTCCTCCTTATTCTCCCCAATCTAATGGTGTAGCTGAAAGAAAAAATAGAACTCTTAAGGATATGGTAAATTCTATGTTGAGCACTTCGGGATGACCTTATAATATGTGGGGTGAGGCACTTCTTACTGCTTGTTATATTCTTAATAAAATACCTTTTAAGAATAATGATAAAACTCCTTATGAAATGTGGAAAAATAGAAAACCTTCTTATAAACACCTTAAAGTGTGGGGGTGTCTTGCTAAGGTTTCAATACCATTACCTAAGAGAACTAAACTTGGCCCAAAGACTGTTGATTGTGTTTTTATAGGGTATGCTAAAAACAGTAATGCTTATAGGTTTCTTGTAATTGATTCTAAAAATCAATATATGGATAAAAACACTATTTTTGAGTCAAGAGATGCTGAATTTTATGAGAACAAATTTCCTTTTAAAGTGAGAAGTGAGGAAACTAGTAGTTCTGTTCCAATGGGTCCTAGTGTTAGAAATGTATCTCCAAATTCAGAAGATATTGAAATTAGGAGAAGTAAAAGACCTAGGATAGCTACTTCTTTTGGTCCTGAATTTTTAACGTACTTAATGGAAAATGACTCCGTCACTTTTAGTGAGGCAATGTCCTCACCCGATTCTATTTTTTGGAAAGAAGCTATTAATAGTGAATATGATTCTATTATTTCTAACAACACGTGGGAGTTAGTTGACTTGCCTAAAGGATGTAAAACTGTTGGATGCAAATGGATTTTTAAAAAGAAATTAAAAACTGATGGTTCTATTGATAAATTTAAGGCAAGATTGGTAGCTAAACGCTATAGGCAAAAGGAAGGAATTGATTTCTTTGACACTTACTCTCCTGTTACTAGAATTACATCTATTAGGCTATTAATTGCTATTGCTTCATTACATAATCTGATAATTCATCAAATGGATGTTAAAACGGCTTTTTTGAATGGAGATCTTGAAGAAGAAATTTATATGGATCAACCCGAGGGGTTTGTAGTCCAAGGCCTAGATAAAAAAGTGTGTAGACTTAAAAAATCTTTATATGGACTAAAACAAGCTCCTAAACAATGGCATGAAAAATTTGATCAAGTAATGATCTCTAATGGTTTTAACATTAATGAAGCGGATAAATGTATTTATAGCAAATTCAAGGATAATTCTGGTGTGATTATTTGCTTATATGTGGATGATATGCTTATTTTTGGAACTGATATGGATGTAGTTAATAAAACTAAACGTTTCCTTAATAAGCAATTTGATATGAAAGATTTGGGTGTTGCTGATGTTATACTTGGAATTAAAATCATTAAAAATTCCGAAGGAATTGTTTTAACCCAATCTCATTATGTAGAGAAAGTTCTTAAAAAATTTGAACAATTTAATTGTATTCCTGCTAAAACACCTTATGACCCTAGTTGTCACTTAAGGAAACATTCGGGTCCTGGTGTATCATCATTAGAATATTCTAGAGTTATTGGTAGTCTAATGTATCTTATGAACTGCACTAGACCTGATATTGCATATGCTGTGGGTAGACTTAGCAGATACACTTGTAATCCTAATAATGAACATTGGGATGCTTTGATTAGAGTTTTGAGATATCTTAAATACACAATAAATTATGGTATTCATTATATTAGATATCCTGCTGTAATTGAAGGCTTTTGTGATGCTAATTGGATTTCTGATAATGATGAATGTAAGTCTACGAGTGGATATGTTTTTGCCTTGGCAGGAGGCGCTATATCTTGGAAATCTACCAAGCAAACATGCATAGCTAGATCCACTATGGAGTCAGAGTTCATAGCGTTGGATAAAGCAAGCGAAGAGGCTGAATGGTTAAGGAACTTCATATTAGATATTCATTTGTGGCCTAAACCAGTTCCAGCCTTGTCCATTCACTGTGATAGTCAAGCAGCAATCGCAAGAGCACATAATAACTACTACAATGGAAAGTCTAGACATATCAGGAGGAGACACAACACAGTGAGACAATTATTGAAAGATGGAGTTATAGCAATCGACTATGTCAAGTCAAAGGAAAACCTGGCGGATCCATTGACTAAAGGGCTAGCTAGAGAGCTAGTTTATCAAACATCGAGGGGGATGGGCCTGAAGCCTATTAATATCTAAATCACCTATAATGGAAACCCAACCCATATGACTGGAGATCCCATGATCTGGGTTCAATGGGATAACAAAGTTATACGAGTGATTTGTGGGGGTACAAATTTAAGTTTTACTTAAAACCCATTCCTATGATGTAGTACCTCTGTATCGATGGAGGATGAGATTCAATCTCTTAATGCTTTCTATAGCTGTTATTCAGTAGGGTGTGAGATACAGTACACTCTTGATAGAAGCACCTATATGAGTGTGGTAGTGGGGCCGCTTCCTATGAGAATTAAGGCTGATTCTCTAGAGCACTCAAGAAACCTGGGCATGCTCAAGGCCGAAACGAGCACAACTGTGGGAACTCGATGATGATTTTTTGGAGTCACGTGTGTGTTCTATTGACTTAAGTTTACAACAGCGGTGAAATAGTTCAAGACATTAGTTCACTATCAACCGGTAAACTCAATAGATCATCACAAAGCAAAGGTTCAACTCAAATGACACCTTTGCCTTATACGTCACTCCTTATGATACTCCAGAGCGTCGTTTTATTTAATTTATTTACTTCATTCATGTGGGGGATTGTTGGGTATGTATGTTAGTATATATATTTATTTTGAATAAAGTAAATAAGTTAGTGGGAGTGGCCAAGTGGTAAGTTAGTGGGGTGTGTGCATGAGGTCTTGGGTTCAAGTCCTAGGGAGCAGACTAATTATTTAGGGTCAAAGATTGGGCCTTGGGCCTTGGGCTCTTGGGGATTTCTAATATGCATTAAATCTTTTCAAAATCGTTTTAATTTTTTAAACCGTTTTAAGTCGTTGACTATTTCTTCCACTATAGCTGTTAGTGGAGATATTAGTGGGTTAGTTGGCTAAAATCTCTACCCACGTTTTTTACCATTTCCCTTATTTAAGAAAAGGCTAGAGAGTCAAAAAAGTATCAAAAAAATCTCTCTCACGTTATCTACAAAAATACCTTTGCTATTTTCTAATTTTCGTTAATTTTCTGGGAGTGCTGGAGTATCCTGAGAGTTCAAAGATTTAACACAAAGCTGGTGTGTAAATCTGATCGTTGAATCCTGGGAGGTGTATGTTCATGAGGCTGACAGCTACAAATATCAGCGAGCAATTTCACCTTTAGGACTTTGTGTCGAACACAAACCTCGATCGATAAGTCCTTCTAATTTTATCTATTTCAAATTTGGGTTATTTCGTTTATTTTGCAATTATTAATACAACACATACATATACATATACATATATATATATATATATATATATATATATATATATATATATATATATATATATATATATGAAAAATGATGTATGCACCGAAATTGGGTACCGAAAAATTACCGAATGTGCTTTAAGGGTATTGTACTATGGCGTGGGTCCCGCCAGGGCACAACCCCTTAAAGCACAATTTCGGTAATTTTGGGGTAAATTTGGTGTGTGTGTATCATTATTCTATATATATATATAATAACACGCATGAAACATGACATGCACAAAAAAAATAATAACATGCACATGCAAATTTTCAAAATATAACAAAATTTTATTTTTAACTTAAAAAAAAATAATTCTGCAATTTTTATAAAAAAAATATTTAGTGCCTAAAATTTTATTTTTTACCCAACATGCACAAATTTTATGTTTTCATAAAAAAATAAAATATCGCGATTAATTAAAGATATTTTTTGATAAAAAAATATCGCGATTAATTAGTGCCGCTGGGGCGGACCCACAATCAACAAATGATTTGAATCCGGGAATGTTGGTTCGCGCCAGCGGTACTAATTAATCGCGATATTTTTTTATGAAAAGATATTGCGATTAATTAGTGCCGCTGGCGCGGACCCACATTTCCGAGTCCACATCATTTGTTGATTGTGGGTCCGCGCCAGCGGTACTAATTACTCGCGATATTTTATTAGAAATTATCGCGATTAATTAGTAGCGCTAGCGCGAACCCACATTCCCTGATTCAAATCATTTGTTCAATGTAGGTCCGCGTCAGCGACACTAATTAATTGCGATATTTTTTTATGAAAAAATATCTCGATTAATTAGTGCCGCTGAAGCGGACCCACATTTCTGAGTCTATATCATTTGTTGCATGTGGATCCGCACCAGCGGCACTAATTAATCGCGATATTTTATGGGTCCGCGCCAACGTCACTTATAATATTAACTTTAATAAAAAAATTACTTTCAATAAAAAAATTTGTTTTTTTATATTAATGGAAAAAACTGTTTTTCTATATGAAAATCTTTTTTTTTTATATATAAAAAATTATTTTTATATCAACGGTTAAACACAAAAGAATAAAGAAAGAAAGAAAAAAAAGTGTTGCTGAATGCGGTTCCAGGCGGTCTCCATGCGGGCAAGGTAGAATTACTCATTTAAAATTATAGTAAGTGAAACTCATCTGACATGAGGTAGCCAACTTGTCTTGTCATGGTTACATCCAATAAAAAAGAGAGACAATTTCTTTTACTCATGATATCTTGAAATCAAGATTCGAAAGTTATTCAGCAAAAAATTCATTGGGCCAAGCAAAACTTCCGGTACACACAATACAAATATTTAATTTAGAATAATTTTAGATCTTTCAGATGAAGGGATGTTATGTCTGAATTGAATGTTAATTTGAAAGATAAGTATTGTAACCAAAAAATTAATCAATGATACGTTAATGTATATAAAACTTCGTTCGAATCGTGCATCCGTATATAATTACCGTTTAATTTAACAAGTATTCTATTAACTAAAAAAGTTTAATTTCATTAAATTTTATTTTTTTCCGAATTTATTATTAATATTTAATGATATTCGATATTTTATAAATATAGATGAAAGAAAAAACTACTCAAATTCACGGCCAACAAAATGCTTTACAAATGACACCTAGTAAATTTGAAGCTTTACAAAATCAATTTTCCATTTTAAAATGCTTTCAAGAGTTTACTCATAATGTATTTATGCAGTAATTATTCGTTACCATTTTTGTATAATTATTTTTCTCTTTTATTAGTCAAATTCTAATAAGGATTAAATATTAGTTCAGGATTTGTATTACCTATTTTAGAATGACATCAATGAGAGGAATGAGAAAGTTCAATTTAGTTGGTGCAATTGTATTAAGTACATTGACACTATTTTTAATTCATTTGTGTAATATTTTGAAACTTTATAATTTATATTTCTGGTTTGGAGTTGAGATGCACATCACTTGAATTTTTTATGTTTTGGTAACTTTATTGTTATTTTTTGTTGTTTCGTTTAAGTATTCATCCCGAGTACATTTTATGCGAATTCAAAAATAAATCAATAGAAACATAAGATGTCAATGAATTATTGAGTCGAATTTTGTGTGTGAGAGTGGAATTAGACAAAATAGAATACAAATACAAGTTATTGATTTTCAAAGCAATGAAAAATCAATTAGGGTCCGTTTGATAGCATTATTTGCCATGGCAAATGGCAAATAAGTTGGCAAATATGATATTTACCTACAATTTGGTGTGTTTGATAGCAAAATTTGCCTACAAGCTATTTGTCAATGTACAACACCTCTTATGCATAACATGTTGGCAAATTTTGCTTTGCTATATGGGTGAGAAATATTTGCCAACAAATTTGTTAACTTCTTAAACGCTTTTAATATTTAAAAAAAAATTAAAAACTATTTTAAATAATTAAAAAAAACTGTTATGAATATTTTTAAAAATTGTTATGAATATTTTAAAAATTGTTTAAATAGTTAAAAAAACTGTTTTAAATTAAAATCTGTTTAAAAACTGTTTTTTCGTAAAAACCGTTTTAATGTAAAAAACTGTTTTAATGTAAAAATTGTTTTAATGTAAAAAATGTTTTAATGTAAAAAATTAAAAATTGTTCTGATGTGAAAACTGTTTTAATATAAAAAATTGTTTTAATGTAAAAACTGTTTTAATGTAAAAACTGTTTTTTCGTAAAAACTGTTTTAATGTAAAAAATTGTTTTAATGTAGTAATTGTTTTAATGTAAAAAATTTAAAAATGTTTTAATGTAAAAACTGTTTTAATGCAAAAAATTATTTTAATATAAAAACTGTTTTAATGTAAAAAAAAAATTAAAAACTGTTTTAACGTAAAAACTGTTTTAATGTAAAAATTAAAAACTGTTTTAATGTAAAAACTGTTTTTAGTAAGTAGTTTTGGCGTAAAAAACTTTTTTATATATATAGTTTGTTATTTTTTTAATAAATAAAAACGGGAAGTAAAAAAGAAAAGAAAAAACTGTTTTTTTTATTAAATAATACTTGGGACGAAAATTAAAAAAAAAACATATTTTTTATTATTATATATGTTAATATAGACGGAAAATGTGTTATTAAAATGTTTTGCCTAAAAAACTTGTTTTACCTTATTTGGTGTTTGATAGCCTAATGTGAGAAAAAAATATTTGTCTAGGAAAAATTTGCCTAAGCAACCATGCCAACACTTTTGCCCAATATGTATCAAACGGACCCTTATGTCCAAATTCATATGCACAAACTGGAGCACACACTCTATACTGTTATGTCCAAATACTATCCATTGTTTGACCACAACAAAGGCTATTTTGTGAATTTGTAAAATTTTTAGTGCCAAATCGCATAAACACTTTTTTAGTTCTATTTTACAATATCAAACATGCATTGAACCGCGTTTATAATTCAAATGAATCTATTTAAAATAACACCTAATTAATAATTGACACATCAATATAATAAAAAAAACAAAAAAATCACGAAAAAGCCCCCCAATAGTATTATTTTTCCTTTGGGCATGGTTATTAACACTCCAAAAAATCTTCTAACACTCCACTTTGTTTTCAAATAAAAGTTAATGACCATTTTACCCTTATGATTGACCCATTCCATTTTCTCTTATTCACAAAAAAAAAAAATTCTTTACCCCAAAATTGTACACATAATTTTAAAAAAAAACTATTAAAAAAAAAGCAAGGACCGTCAAAAAATGTTATAAAATTATTTAAAGTGTCCTATTTTTATACACTTGAAGAATTACTAGGTCCTTTTTCCAAGACCCCCTTTTAAAATAGGATCAAATACCAAAAAGTCTCTCAAACATTTTTTAATACACATTTAGTCCAAACCTTTTATTTTGTACCAAAAAGTTCATCGGCATGATAAAGCCTTTTTGTCATGGTAAAAAACTTTTTAATGTAAAATAAAAAGATTTGAACTAAACGTGTATTAAAAGAAGTTTGAGAAATTATTTGATATATGTCCCTAGGGGTGTAAGCGGTACGGTTTGGTCGGTAAATAGTAGATACCAATACCAAAACCAAACTTTGGATGGTAAAACCAAACCGTACCAGTTTACCACTCGGTACACCAAAATCAATACCAAAACCAAACCGGCCGGTATTTTGGTTTTTTCGGTAATTTCAATTTTTTCTGGTTTCGGTAAATTCTGTTTTTTTTCTGATTTTTCTGGTTTCGGTAAATTCTATTTTTTTCTGATTTCGGTAAACAACACTAAATCCCCCAAAAAACCAAAAACAAAACCAACTTTTTTAAATATTAAAACCAAAACCAACTTTTTTCTGATTTCGGTAAATTTGGTATGGTAATTTTGGTAAATTCGATACAGTACGATAATTTCGGTGCGATTTTTCTGATTTCGATAAATTCGGTACGGTACGGTAATTTCGGTACGATTTTTCTTGTTTTGGTAAATTCGGTACGGTAATTTCGGTAAATCGATTTTTTAAATATTAAAACCAAAACCAACCAATTTTTTAGAGTAATTTCGGTTTCGGTAAGATCGGTTTCTGGTATTTTAATATATGAAACCAAAACTATTTTTTTTCGGAGCAAAACGATACGGTACGATAAAAACCTGTACCGCTTCCACCCCTCTATGTCCCTTTAAAATAACACCTAATTAATATTTGACACATCAATATAATCAAAAAAACAAAAAAAAAGCACGAAAAAGCCTCCCCAATATTATTCTTTTTCCTTTTTGTAAACACACTCACAAAGGGAGCTGCAAACTTCGACTACCCTTTAAATACTACCCTTTTCGGTAGCCAGAATTTGCAAAAGCTAGGATGTGGCATGGCTGAAAGGATCTATGTTTTTTATAGGAATGGAATGGATGGTGTAGGCAAGATTTATACAGGTCAGATTTATTTTAAGTAACTATAATTTTATTTTATTCCAGTTTTTTCCCCTTAAACACACATTTTTGTGTACTATGTTTATGTATTTTTTTTATAAAGTTTGTGTTTAACGAGTATAAATAACCGAAAAACTTAATTATGATTGATATGTTTGGAAAAAACGTTTTAAAAAAAATTAAAGAATTTGTTTTGTCGAGAGAATGGAGCGGGTGGGAAACTTTCTAAAGAAAAATGTACCTCCTCCTGCCATTAATTTTTTCAATAATATTGTTGAATATGTGCATTAACGAGTGGTACTTTAGGCTAACCTAAAAAATTGAAATAAAATTTTACGCAAAAGAACAAAACCCCGAATGGGGGGAAAACAATTATGTGGAAAGTTTTCGTTAGCCCCTTCCCCAAATAAATTTACACTGAAAATGTTTAAAATTGCAATTATCAGGTTTTATTTGAGACAAATTTTAAAAAAAAAAATCAAAGGAAATTTTAGGCACTAAACACTCGAAAAAAAAGTAGTAGAAAATGTATTCCTATATTCATAAAAATAGTTGCAATCAAAAAATATTCGTAAAAATAGTATTTCGCAATCCGTGTCTTGTTGCATTTTAATTGGAGTCGTGTTCCTCTTGGATAAAAAATGAAAATTTGTGTCGCCCGTGCAATTTTATTTGTGTTGTGATTATGTTAGGTGATGAAAATAAAATTGTGTCGCGTCGCATTTTAATTGAGTTTGTTTGATAATAAAAAATATTAATTTGTGTCGTCTCGTGTCATTTTTATTTGGATCGAGTTCATGTTGGGTAAAAAAATAAGATTTCATAATCCATTTTTTAAAACCTATAAAAAGAGGTGGGTGAAAATTTTGAAAGTGTTTTGGAACCAATTTTATGGAGAAAAAGTTGCTCTCTTTTATTTTTTGCTTAAAATTTTCAAATTTTCTTACATTCTAACATTTTTTTAATGAGGAGAATCATTTAAAACAAGAATTCCGTTAGTTTTAACGGAAAAACTAATGAAATGGGCAAATAATTATGTTTGTAATAATTTAGGGACAGCTGGGATTAAAAAAATTATTTAGGGACCAAAATGATCACTCTAGTATAATTTAGGAGTTACTTGGGTCATTAACTAAAAAAAAAACATCTTTGACCTTTGTATTTATCTCAATGTTTAAGGCAAATAATGTGTTTTTTACTTGGCATTTCATTTGGGCATGAGAAGCATGCACAGCCTTGCCACATAGGCAAAACGGTCCCTATGCGGTTGCATAATGCTAGTTATGTAGAATTTCTCTTAATTTATGTGCAAGTGTAATATTATTCATCTAAAAATTGTGAGTAGAGCTGAATGAAACTTGCTCTCTTGAGTAAATGTATGAAACCAAGTGTTTTGATTCAGTAGTATTAAGATAGTTTTGGGGGTAAATTAAATTTGATTTCCGTTCGATTTTTGATAAAATTAAAATAATATAAATTATTCAAACATCACATAATATGATATTAAAAAAATAAAATAATGTATTAACCGAATATAATTTCAAATTGCTCTTTTCTTGATGTATGATAAATATCATCTATTTTCGTATTTTTCCTTTCTCAACAAATCTTGGGTCTCGACTGTCGGAGATGATCTTCAAAATTGAGTCGTCTGAGTGTAGCATTAAATGCACAAGAAATATACAATGAATTTCGTAGACCGATAAAGAGAGGCACAAGATATATTCAACGAATCTGGATACCTGTGAAGAAGTGAATAATAAACATAATGATTTCTTTTCAAATCAACCGTCAACAGCTATCTGTCAAGTGAATAAAATAAAACAGGCTTTTATCAACAGATATCACTACAGATAATATTATCTGCACAAAAACGTGTGCAAGAAAATATGACAAAGGAAAAGAATCTGCACTAAAAATACTTGTGTAAGTCAATCAAAATCATGGGGCCAAGAGAAGATATAAGAGCATCCACAATGGGGAGAGAAGAAAACAAGAGATTTAGTAAGTTTACAAAATTTGACACTCACACTGGTGAGTGAAAATCAGCAAATTCTGTATATGAATTTGTAAGCGTTCTCCAAATTTAGAGAACGATTACAAATTCTGTAAGGGTTCCTACGAACTTCATTTTTCCGTAGCAATTGATACGAACAAATGAAGTTCGTAGGAAATATAAAGAATTATTTTTATTATATATATTGAGTTCTTACGAACAACATTTGTTCGTATCATTTCCTACGAACAAGTGTTGTTCGTAAGAAATGAATATTTAGTTCCTACGAACAACAGTTGTTCGTAGGAAATTAAGTTACAAAATTCTTCTCTCTCACCACTGTGAGACTTCTGCTGAACGAAAGCTTCTTTCCACTTTACATTTTGTATATTGCCTTTCATTCTGTATCACCACTCCTCATGCTCTAAGTGTCATCCATAAAGCTATACTTATACCCACTTTTGAATACATTAAAATTAGAGTGTGTCTATTTTCGTACTGTTAATATTTTTTTCCACATCCTTTTAGAATATAAGATAAATATATCGTTTTTCATTTTATTAAAATATAATATAATTTTAAAATATAATATTATTTTAAATAAAATAAAATTTATATTTTACAATAAAATTTATATTTTACAATAAAAAATAATTTTATTATTATTATTATTTTTATTATTATTATTGTAATTTTTAACTTTAATATATTACTAACTTTTTAAATTAGATTATTGTACATTTTATGAATTTATTAGACTTTGCTACATATATCGTCGCTAAATTTGAAATTTCTTTTTTAGAAAAAAATAATATTTGGTGACATTTAAACAATTTTTAACCCAAAAAAGCTTATAATGAAAAAATAATTTTTTAACAAAAACAGTCTTTGAAAATAAAACTTCTTTCATTTAAAAATAGTTTTAATGAAAAACCCTTTTTTTAACAAAATAAAAAAACTTATAAAGAAACAGTTTTTAAATAAAAACAGTTTTTTAACAAAGCATAAGGGCCTGTTTGGTTCTCTATTCAGAAAATTCGATTTAAACACTGTTTTTAAATACAGTTTTAAAATTCAGTTTTTTGTGTTTATAATTATTGGTGTGTGTTTGGTAAAGTTGTTTTTAAATACAGTTTTTTGAAAATTTGACAAATATGTATATTTATATCATACATGTGTGTGTGTGTGTGTGTATATATATATGTATGTACATATAAACATACATAAAACTTTCATACATACATGATACATGAATGTATACATACATACATACATCATAAATTATATACATGTACATTTAATAACATGTATTTTTAATTATATTTAATGAGGTATGTTGTGGAGTTTATATATATATAACTTTCATACATACATGATACATGAATGTATACATATACATACATCATAAATTATATACACGTACATTTAATATCATGTATTTTTAGGTATATTTAATGAGGTATGTTAGGGAGTTTAACTCTCTCTCTCTCTCTCTCTCTCTCTATATATATATATATATATATATATATATATTTATAATGATGTCGCATATATAATTCACTAAAAAATTATATACATACATGAATTGATAATATTTTTTAATACATATGTACTATATGTATATTTTATATTATTCCATACATTAATAATATATGTATAAAACTATATATAAGTATCATGTATCTATTGATAATATTATTTAACTTTATATTATTCCATACGTAATTTTGTGTATATGTACATATATATTTTTTATTTATAAGAATTACACACATTAATGTATTATGTATGTATATTATATATTAAGGTATAATTGCTTTAAAATATTAAGAATGAATAATTCTGAGTTGAAAAATTAAAAAAAAAACAGATGTTATAAAACACCCAAAATCTGTTTTCTGAAAAACTTGATTATAACACAGGAATATTATAATTCTGTGTTTAAAAACAGGTTGCCAAACGAAGATTTTTATCAGAATTGTATTTAAACACAGAAAATAGAATTATAGTTGCAAACCAAACAGGCCCTAACAGTTTTTAACATTTTTTTAAAAATAATATTTTGTGAAAAACTGTTCTTTTTTCATTAAAGTATTTTTACTTTTCTATTTTTTTTAAAAATAATTTTATTCTACGAAAAATGATTGTTTAAGATATTGTTTCTTTGTTATAAACTATTTTTATTTTTGTTAAAAACTGTTTTGTTTTGTTAGAAATTGCTAAAAACTGTTTTGTTTTATAAGAATTTTTTTATAGCTATTTTTTTCTAATAAATAGTTTTATTTTGCTAAAAAAAAGTTTTTTCATATAAAAACTGTTTTATGTTCAAAAACTGTTTTTTTGGGTTAAAAAGTTATTTTTTTCCGTTAAAACTATTGTTTTTGGTTAAAAACTATATAAAAACTGTTTTGTTTTGTTAAAAAAAAATATTTTTTAAACTGTTTTTTATAAACTTTTTTTATTTTGTTAAATTTTTTTTTCTTTAAAACTATTTAAAAATAAAAACAGTTTTATTTCCCAAAAAGTTTTTTCTATACTGTTTTTGTTAAAAAAAAAAATTCATTATAAGTTTTTTTGGGTTAAAAATTGTTTAAATGTCACTAAATATCATTTTTTCGTAGAAAAAGTTTCAAATTTAGCGACGATATATGTAGCAAAGTCTGATAAATTCATTAAATGTACTATTGTCTAATTTAAAAAATTAGTAATATGTTAAAGTAAAAAATTAGAATATTAATAATAATAATAATAATAATAATAATAAAATTATATTTTATCTTAAAGTGTAAATTTTATTTGACCTAAAATAATATTATGTTTTAAAATTATATTATATTTTAATGAAATGGAAATGGGTATATTAGTCTTGTATTTTAAAAGGATGTGAGAATAGCCACACCCTAAAATAATATATCTTATAATTGTGGGTCCCGTCAGGGTAAAACGTACAACAGGGGCGGAGTCACGTGGAAGGAAGGTGATGCAAGTGCCCACCTTAAATCTCAAATTCAAAATTTTACTCCTAGAAAATTATAAATTTAGAGTTGTGCCTCACCCCAAAAAAGGAAAAAAAATTAAATTTTACCCTTAAAAGTTTTTGACCCGGGGGCGGGAGCCTCCAATACCCCGGCAATGGTTTGTGCCCCACCGGAAATAAATTCCTGGATCCGCCTCTGTTTTTCTTATTAAGCGTATACTAAAGTATGTACCAAAGTGTGTCTGTGTAGTGATACTCATTTTGTTTTTAACAATTGATATAAAAACAATTTTTATATATAAAAAAAAATTGTTTTCCTATTCATATAAAAAACTATTTTTTTTATTTAAAGTAAATAGTTTTTTATTAAAATTAAAAAATATTTTTTTTCATAAATAAAAAAAATTATGTATATTGAAAAAAATGTTTTTTTCATAAATAATTTTTTTTTATGTTTATTGACACGATATTGCGATTGATTAGTGCCACAGGCGCGACCCACATTCAACAAATGATATGGGTACGAGAATGTGAGCGCGCGCCAGTGGCACTAATCAATCGCGATATCATGTTAATAAAATAGTTTTTTTTTTATTTATGAAAAATTATTTTTTTAATTTTAATTTTGATAAAAAACTGTTTAATTTGATGTGTTTGATTCGCGATTAATTAGTAGCGCTGGCGCGGGACCCACATTCAACAAATTATGTGAATTCAGAAATGTGGATTCGGACCAGCGGCACTAATCAATTTTTATATCATGTCAATAAACATTTTTTTTAATAATAAAAAAAAATATATTTTTAATTTTAATTTTAATAAAAAACTGTTTACTTTCAATAAATAAAAACTGTTTTTATATCAAATGTTAAAAACAAAGGAATAAAAAACTTATTGTAAAAAGAAATTGGAGATGTGGTCCGAGGCGGGTTAAGTGACGGTTCATATAGAATTGCTCTTAGACAAAAGAGAAATCGATTATATAAGTACATATATTAATAAAGTAAGAATACACTTTTCGAGCGCTAAATTTTTTTATCTAACGTACGAGAAGAAAAAATAATTAAAGGGATAAAAAAAATACACAGTATAAGTAAAAATATATATGAGGGTACAAAAAAAGTGCGCCTAATATTACACATATAATAAATATAGTTATATAATACCTACGCATGGGTGGCCAACAATAAAAAAAAATAGAGTAAACCTACAAAGACTCGCCAAAATATTCATTTTGTGTACCCGTTTAACAAGATAGAAATAAATACAAGTTTTTAATATATTGGTGTGATATGTTTTTAACGGACTCACGGTCGCACAACAAGGGACAAACTTTTAATGTGGTGAGTATGATTTTTGGATTTTTTTTTCGGTCTGCCAAGTTCTAGTAAAAAAAAAAGGAATGTTTTTTGCATCAATTTTGTGCATTGATTTAATATACCAAGAAAACAAAACTGTTGTACTTTTAATTAAAATAATTAAATATTTTATTTTTTTAATAATAATACAGTAATTTCGCCCGGTGCACAAAACTCAAAAGGTTTTCGTAGCACTGTTCTTCAAAAAAAAATCTCAACCTTCTCAGTGCATCCACAACGGTGGATGCTCTAGAAAGGCAAATCTAGCAAATGAAAAGATAGAGTTAACTTTCAGGAGTAGAGTACACACTGGAGGAGGAAGATAAATTTGCAACTCATGTTCCTACGAAATAATATTGTTCGTAGGAAAAAAAAAATTCTTGCAATCAACATTAGTTCGTAGGAATGTTATACGGACAATAAAAATAATTATTTACACTTTCTACAGATAACAGAAGTTCGTAAAAATTTCCACGAATCACAAAAATTCGTAAAAAATGTTACAAATTCAGTAGCCATCACATCATTTTTACTGCCATATAAGATAACTTTCAAAGGGTCACTTATGGATGCTCTAAGAGCATCCTTAGTGGGGGAGAGGGACGAAAGCTATATCTACAAATTGTAAAGGGCTTTTGCCTTTTCTCATCAGTATGTTCTCACAGTGGTGAGATAAAAGAGATTTGGTAATAATATTCTTACGAAGAAGGTTTGTTCGTAGGAAACAAATGGGAGTTTTCTTACGAACAACATTTGTTCGTAAGAATTGTTACGAACAAATGTAGTTCGTAAGAAGTTAAATATGTAATAAAAATTAATTATTTATGGTCACTAAATGCTTCTTACGAACTTCATTTGTTCGTAGGAATTCCTACGAACAAATGAAGTTCGTAGGAAACATTTACAAATTCAGTAACCGTTCCGTAAATTTAGAGAACCACTACCATTTGTCATGCAAAATTTGTAGACTAAACCCCACCACTGCAGACGTTTCAGTTTGTAAATTTACTGATTCGTGTGTCTTTTAGCTCCACCATTGTGGATGCTCTAAGGGTCACTTATCAAATGCGTGGCCCAAGGATATACTTAAAAGTGTTGAACAAACCAATTACATATGTAAATGCACGCAACTAGAAACAGTGGGTTGGCTGAAGGAACCAAATCAAGGTTCATATCATTTAAGTAATATATATACATTCATTGAGCTCTGAGTTCTCTCAGCACCAAACCACATGAGGATAAGGTACCCATCATTTTTCTTTCTTCATTTATATATTCATTAATGGCAAATTTACCTCTCTCTTTCTCTCACTTGCAGTTCAATAAAACATTTAAGAATCGTACCAGTAATGGCAATTGTAATCTTCATGTTTCTCTTAATAATCGCCATTTTAATCACAGGTAGGTTCTTTCTCCTCTTTTATAACCTACTTACCACATCTTATATGTTATATATTTTTTGAAATCTAAAATCTAAAATCTAAAATATCTTTTAAAACGCTCAACAAGAGCTTTTAATAGGACACCCATCATTTATAACCTACTTACCATATCATCTTTTGCGTTGCCGGCGTCATGTTCCGGGTCTGTAATCCATCGATTTTTATTTTGTATTTGAAGTTTCAACTTTGATTTTTTTAACTCAGGTAAATTTTCTAACCTCTCTCTTTCTTATTGTTTGTAATGTATTTGAACAGTACAAGCTTTGGTCGTGGTTTGATTTTATATTTTGTGCCTGAGACTTGCTAATATTTTGTTAAAAAAAAACTTAATAATACGAGGAACATGGAAAATGAGATTTTTTTTTCTTTTTTTCATATTTTTATTTTTATTTTCTGTTTTTTTATTGTATTTTCCAAATTTTTCAGTAATTATTGAATATTTTTTCTCTATTATATGAGAAATTTGTTTTTAATTGGTAATCGTTTTTTAACAATATTTTGTCAAACTCTTCAAAATATTTATTCATTTTTTTGCCTGACTTTTTAAGAATATTTTCAAGATTTTATGTTGATATTTGTAGTATTTTTCTGTTCATAATAGGAAATTTGTTTTTTGTTACAAATTTATTTTTTTATCAATTAGAAGTCTATTTTTTTAATCATTTATTGGAATTATGTTTTTTTTTAAATTGAAAAAATATTTTTTACATTTTTTTATTTAATTTTTAAATATTTAAATATTTTTAGAAGAATGATTATTTCAAGTTCTACATTGATTTTGACCAAAATACGCTGAAGTGTGATCATGGCACTGATCGTTGTGGTTTGTCGGGTTTGGGCTTGCCAGTGTTGCAGCAAATGTCATCGCTAGGAGTCGTTTGTGGTAGGGGGTATGGGTATATAATCCTTCAAGTAGTTATTTTTTTTTATTTATTTATTATTATAAAGGTATGAAATGACTATCATGATAGTGCGATTTTACACCTAGTTGCGGCCTTGATACCATTATAGTTTGTTGATTAATTATGTCATTCATTTATTGAATTATCTCTAAAGTATGAGTATTACTTTTCAAGTTATCTGCCCTTGAAAAGGAAACTATAATGTATGAGAATTATGTCATTCATTGTTTTTTGCAAAGGAAACCAATGAAGATTTTTTAATACCTATTATGTCAATATGATGTTTTTTCAGGCAAAATTCAACGGTGGATATTGCTCCACTTTCTGATGAGGAGGAAGATTTGGAGGCACCTCCGTGTAGGAAGTTGTATTTTATATAGATTCCAATATAAAATTGGGAGTTAACTATTTTGTGCGGTGTTCGTCCAATTTCATTTATTGAAATTGAATTTAGAATATTTTAAAATATTTATAATATTCTAATTTCAATTCGAATGTGTGAAATTAAGACGAACATTAATCTAAGTAAACCTCAGAATGTAGCTTTTTAATTTAAGTGTGTTATAAAACACTTTTTGTTTGGTAGTGTTATAAAACCCTTTTTGTGTAAGAGTGTGCTATAAAACACTTTTTGTGTAAGTGTGTTATATAACACTTTTTGTGCAAGTCCTTTTTTAATTTTTGTTTAGATTTACTTTTTTTTATATATAATTATACTATTGAATTTTAAGAGACGGACTGAACTTTTACCAGCTTGTTCAAGGCATAGAAATAATACTTTATATTGTGGAGCAATATATATACCATGCGTGGCCAATTACAAAAATGACAACAATGGGTCCGTTTGATACATGTCATCACAAATATTGCAATTATCATTGTAACATTTGTCTAAAAAGATAAATATTATTTTTTTCATATTAAACTATCAAAAATCTAAAGAGGCCAAATAAGTTTCTTATGCTAAACATTTTAATAATAAATTTAAAAAATGTTTTAAATATTTTTTTGAAAGAGTTTTTAAAAACATTTAAACAGTTTTTAAAAATGATTTTTTATAATAGATTTTTTATTATTCCAACATGATTTTTAAAACAGTTTTAATGTTTAAAACAGTTTTAATATAGTTTTAAAAATGTTTAATACTATTTAAGTTTAAAACAGTTTTAATATAGTTTTAAAAATGTTTAAAACAAACACATGACCTTTGATCTAGGGGTGGGGTAGGTTCATTAGCCAGGGTTACCACCGCTTGCTGCAGCTCATCTTTAATTAATTATATAGCTGTAATTGAAATTTTCAATTGAAGTTTCATTGAAAAAAAATGTTTAAAACAGTTTAAAGTTTATAAATATTTCACTATGAAATATTTCTTTATAAACACAAATATTTTTAACTCAAGTAGTAAATTAAAATTTGGTAGCATTTGTGATAAACTTTAAACAAATATTATTTCATGTCATAAAAAATTTTAGGTAAAAAAATAATACATCTCATAAAAAAATCAACCCTGAAATATTATGTCATAAAAATTTTTAGGTAAAAAAATAATACATCTCATAAAAAAATCAATCCTGAAATATTATTTCATGTGTCATAAAAAATAATACATCTTGTATTATTTTTTTATGTAAAAAATACATAAAAAGTTTAAATATTATTTCATGTCGTGTCATGTCATATTGCATATAATATGTGTCGTGCTAATTACTTTATTATTTCAAGTCATGACTTGAAATAATTGTGACTTTAAATCTTAAATTTTTGTTTAAATCTTAAATCTTAATTACTTTATTATTTCGAGTCATGACTTGACATGACAAATATTTTTGTTTAAATCTTAAATCTAAATTTTTGTTTAAGTCGTGTTGTGTCATGTCAGATTTTTTGCATGCGTGTAGAAAATAAGACTCAAAGTCGTGTTCGTGTTAGGTAAAAAAAAATAAAATTTCATGTCATGATACGAGATGTAATTTTATTTTTTTACACGAATATAAAAAACGTGACATGATACGACAATACCTAAAATCTTAATTTTTGTTGTGTTGCATGACATGACATGACAGACGGGACCACATAAGGTCCTAAAATGAGGTTCAAAGTTGCACTCCAAATTTAAAACAATTGTAAAAAAATATTTTTGATTTATTTTTATAGTGTCTAAACTTTATATACATATTACATACAAAAAATTATAGTTCACTTTGTTTTTTAGAGTATTTTTATAGAGTATGATTTTTAGAGCCTACTAGTGTAAAGATAAAATTAGTTCACTTTGTTTTTTGAGAAAAAAAAAGAGTTAATGACCCCGATAGCGCTTAAACTATATTAGTGTGACCATTGTGGTCCCTAAACAATTTTTTTAAACCCTAGCGATCCCTAAAGTATGCAAAGCATGATTATTTGATCATTCCATTAGTTTTTCCGTTAAAACTAACGGGATTCTTGATTTAATTGATTCTCCTTATTAAGAAAAAGGCTATAGCGAGATTTTGAGGAGTTGTTTGGGACACTAATCATTTTCCCAAAGTTAAAATATCACAAATTTTTCATATTTTTTTGTGTAGAATGTTTTTCTAATTCTAAAACAATATTGTATTTGTTGATTATTACATTTTATTGTTGGTGATATTTTATGTCAAACGCTTATATTACATTGGTTCAGATGCTCATGAATTTGCTTTGGACATCATTTCTCCATGCCTTTTGGTTGGATAAGCCTGTAGGAACCGTTTGGGTTTTTGGTTTTGGGCCTGTGTGCCTAGTTTAGTGGGCTTTGTATGGAAGTTCATGTATATTCTTGGGCTTTGCCTTTATGGTAATTATATTCACATTTTACCAAAACAAAAAAACAAAGACAACTACTAAATTACCAACATACATAATTACTAAAATAAAGTTACATCTCATATCATTTTTTTCTCTTACAAATCTTTAAAAAATAAAGAACTGCGATAGCTCTTATTTAAAGAGATAATTAATGTATAAATGCATAAAAAATTATTTAAACTGTTTGAAAATTTTAAAAAATATAATTGTTAAAAAATAGTATTAGATAAATATAAAAAAATTTCTAAAAAAATTATTCTTTAATAAAAATATTGAAATTTGAAAAAAAATTAGTTGTTAATAAAACAGTATCAGATAAATAAAAATGTTTTCTAAATAAATTCTTTTTTAATAAATAAACTGAATTAGTTGTTCTTTAGAAAAATTGGGTTCAACTATTTTTTAAAAGTTGTTATTTAGATAAAAGAGTCGAAAAAATGTTTTAATAAAAAGGCATCGTTTTTCTTAGTTTTTCCTAAACAACATTTTTCCATGTTTTTTTTCTAAAATATTCGTGATGTTTTTTTATTTGAAAAATTATAAACTTTTCTTTTAAAGTTAAAAACAATTTTATCTCGTGTTGCTCTTATTTGATTTGTGATCGTATATGGTAAAAAAAAATATGATAGTACGTCATGTTCCTGTTAGTAAAACATTAATAAATTATGGATTACAAAGAACATAAGTTTACCTAGATTCTATATATATTCGTAGATATTATAAGTGTACAACTAGATTTTATAATAAATTGTAATTACCATTACATCTATCGAATATCATAATTTTTACTAGCTACCACATATATATCTTAGCACTAGTATAATATTAAAAAAATTATACGAGCATTTTACCAAAATATTATATAATAAAGAAAAATAATTTACAAATTTCTAATAAAATCTATATAACACGTCAAGGGTTTAAAAATATTTATTAAAAAAATTATTTCTAGTATAAGAAGTATTTTTGTCATCTTAGAAATTATGAATTCTAAAAATACAGCTTGATCCATTTCAATAATAAAATATAAATAAATCCAGTCCAACCCATCCCACCCAACACCAAATAAAATTTAAAGAATATTGCATAAATATAAAAAATAAAAACCATCCCCACCCCCTAGATTTAGCTCCCAACCAACTCCACCTCACCCCAAATAAAATTTAAAATATTATTCAAAAAAATAAAAATACATAAAACTATGAGTATTTTATCAAAATTCTTAATTATATTAAAACAAATTTGATTAGTATTATAAGGATTTCGAATATAAGAAAGAACAAATAAATTCTAATTAACACATCAAAATTATACAAATAACATAGATTTACCTAGATATCGTATATATTCGGATATGTTATATTAAATTGTAATTATCATTATATTTATTTAATATTATAATTTTCACTAGTGGCCACATATATATCTTAGTACTAGTATAATATTAAAAAATTTATGCCAACAATATACCAAATTCTTAAATGATAAAGAAAAATAATTTTTGATGAGTATTATACTAATTTCTAATACAATGTAATAAAAAAATCTAAATAACTCGTTATTGTTTTAAAAAATAAATTGTAAAAAAAATTTAGAGGATGAAACACACAAAATATGTATTTAGAAAATAAAGATGTTCATACTTGTATCATACCAATTTATGAACAAGCCACTTCTTTTACTTCATTAACTTCTTTCTCTTCATTTTTAAATTATTGATGATATTGTTCTTTGGACTATTTTAAAAAACCTTGTGCCTCTCATCATTCGTAACCTACTTACCACCTTTATACAAAATGCACCCAATGTAAAGCAATCGTGATACCATTATAGTTTGTTGATTAATTATATCATTCATTGATTGAATTATCTCCCAAGTGTGAGAATTATTTTACAAGTTGTCTGACCTTTGTCTACTATATTAGCTATTTATAAAGAAAGCCAGTATAGATTTTTTAATACCTATTATGTTAATATGATGTTTTTTTCAGGAGAAATTGTGACCGTGGATATTGATCCAATATCTGATAACAAATGGTATTTGGAGGCATTACCACCATCTCCTTGTAAGAAGCTTGTTTTTTATTTGGACTCCAATATGAAACTTGGAGTTACAGAGGCTTTCATATGCGAAAAACAAATAGCAGTTGAACATACCACCATACGCAGTTGATGTGAAATTTGGTCCATTGTTTCAATGTTTTTGGTGCTTTCCTTCTGTCGGGCTTCATCTTGCTTTTCAAGTGCCTCCTGAAGTTCATTCACGGCCTTCTTCCGGGCATCCTCTTGCATCTCGTTGACGTGTCTCGTGTAGTAATAAATGACAAAGACTTCGATTTTTAGCTACTGCATTGATTTCCACAATTACTAGTCAATGGTGAGTGAGGCAAGTACTACCTTTTCTGCTCTGGACAGACTGTCGATTAATTATCGACTATTTTGTGAGCGAGTGAAGGAATTTATTACTGGTGCATCATATCTTGCTGAAATTTAATCGTCTATCAGTAACGACAAGAAGAGGGATCAATAGGATATTCTTATTGATATTTCAAGTGTTCCGTACATCCCTCACAACTGAAAACACAAAACATTTAGGTACAACTTTAATGATAATATATTCTCAAATGGTCTGCATTCATGGGGCCATTTGGGGGGTGTTTCATAGTTTTGTCTGCTAATGACACGTTTATATTCTTAATCCTAAGCGTGGATATTCATAAATTATTACCCTGCTCTCAAACCGGGGGTCCCATGATCACACGATCATGGATATTCATAAATTATCGTTGTTCTCTAAAATCGAGAGTCCCGTGACCATGCGATTAGTTCCTACGAGTTTAATTGATCCCGTGTGAGGTGTTGGCTCCGCTCACGAGGCTGTTTGTTGGGGAAACCATCCCCATCCCCATCCCCGTTACATATATCATTCCCCGTCCCCACCCCGTTCCCCGTTATAACGGGTTCGGGGATCCCCGTCCCCGTTTAAAATGGGCATCGGTTTCCCCGCGGGGAACCCGTTTCTTTTTTATTTTTTAATATAAATTTTATGTACAAAGTGATGCCTTTTGGGTTGAAAAATGTTGGGGCAACATACTAGAGAATAATGATGGTCATTTTCCATGACTTCTTTCATAAATTTTTGGAATTTTATGTGGATGATTTGATCATCAAGTGTTACTATAGGGGATTTTTGAGTGTAAGAACCGTTTCTCATGAGATTATTTAATTCTATTGAATATATGAGGATGCGCGGGAAAATGGCTACGAAATAAGAAAATGTCGTTTGCGAGAAGGCCACCATTGACAAGAGCTAAGGAAGAGATTGAAAGGTAATGAAAACATAAAAATTACCAAGGACATCATATTTTAGCAGTAATAATTTATGAATATCCACACTTAGGCTTAACAAACATAAACATGCCGTTAGCGTGCAAACTTACGAAACACTCCACAAACAGCCCCGTGAGTAGTGTCAACACCTCGTACCAGACCAATGCAACTCGTAGGAACTGACCACGTGAGAACTGAAGTTGTGTGTGGTGTTAGTTCAATTTCATATAGTGGAATTGAATATAGAATATTTTAAAATATTTAAAATATTCTAATTTCAATTCGAATGTATCGAATTAAGATCAACGTTAAACACGAATATATTATTTTTGTAAACAATATATTTGCATCTTTTTAATTTACTTTTGGAAGTGTTATTAAAACTTTTTGTTTGAACATTTTTTTTATCTTGGTTTAGACTTACTTTTGTTTATAATATACTCATTAAGTTCGCTAATACTATCATACTAGAAGTATATTATAAATGATATATTTCTATGTCACTTTCGAGACCAATGCAACTCGTAGGAACTGACCACGTGAGAACCGAAGTTGTGTGTGGTGTTAGTTCAATTTCATATAGTGGAATTGAATATAGAATATTTTAAAATATTTAAAATATTCTAATTTCAATTCGAATGTATCGAATTAAGATCAACGTTAAACACGAATATATTATTTTTGTAAACAACATATTTGCATCTTTTTAATTTACTTTTGAAAGTGTTATTAAAAATTTTTGTTTGAACATTTTTTTTTATCTTGGTTTAGACTTATTTTTGTTTATAATATACTCATTAAGTTCGCTAATACTATCATATTAGAAGTATATTATAGATGATATATTTCTATGTCACTTTGGAACTTATCTTAGGTATTTAGCAATGGGATATTTATTTTCACTTGGGATATTTATTTAAAGTGTAAGATATTTCTTTAGATAGTGGGATACTTCAAAGAAGGAATATTTGTATATTGAATTAGATATTTCTTCGGACGAAGGGATACTTTATGTTTTTTGCGATATTCCTCTTCATTGGTATATTTGCGTGCTCTTAAACCGTTGTATTAGTCCCGTTTTGTGTTTTTAAGGTATATGTTTTTAAGTTTTAAGTCTAACATTTTGCCAATTTCCATCGTGCCCTTAAACTGGGAGTGTCGTGAGTATGCGGTTAATTCCTCCGGGTGGCATTGGTCCTGTGTGAGGTTTTCGTTCCTCTGACGGGACCGTTTTGTGGTTATTTTATGTTTTCATCCTATCACCCCATTATTTTAAGTCTAAGTCTAACGGTCTGTAACTTTTCATCGTGTCCTCAAACTGGGAGTCCCGTGAGTACACGGTGAGTTCTTGCAGGTTAAATTGGCCTCGTACGAGGTGTTTGGGCCTCTCACAGGGCCTTTTTATAGCTGGTTTATGTTTTCACCATTTGATGACATATTTTTAAGCCTAAGTCTTACAATTTTCAAATATTTGTCGTTCTCTTAAACCGGGAGTAGTGTGAGTACGCGATCGGTTCCTATGGGTTACGTTGGTCCCGTTAAAGGTGTTCGTGCTTCTGACAATGACGTTTTGTTTTATTTTTTTACATTTTCGCACTTTGATAGCATGTTTTTAAGCCTAAGTCTTCGGTTTGAAAATTTTTGACGTGCTTTTAAATCGAAAGTCCCGTGAGTACGCAGTCGGTTCCTGCGGGTAACATTAGCCCCGTGTGAGGTGTTTGTTCCTCTGATGGGGCCGTTTTGTGGTTGTTTTTTGTTTTCACCCTTTGACAATATTTTTTTAAACCTAAGTCTAATAACTTGCAAATTTTCATAGTGCTCTCAAATTGGGAGACCCATGAGTATACGTCGGTTCATGTGGGTTACATTGATCCCGTGCGAGGGGTTCACGACTGTCATGTAATTATCCAATTAGTCCCTCTGTTATTTTGACATTGCCTCGCTGAACAAAATGATCCCTGTCTGAAATTTATGCAAATCAGTTTATGTTTTACCCTACTTTGTGAAAAAAATGGTAAATAGAAAGCACATTAAAGCTACAAAATCAACTTTAGCTGATGCAATTTGTGTATTAGAGAAATATTTTCCTCCGTCATTCTTCGATATCAACATCCACCTGTTTGTGCATTTATGTGATAAGGTTTTATTATGTGGTCTCATTAGGTATCATTGGATGTATCCTTTTGACCGCTTGATGAAAACCTTCAAAGATTACATAAAGAATACAGGGTATATTGGAGGGTCAATTGCTGATGAATATGTAATTGTGAAATCATCGTTATACGCTAGGCAACATATGTCAGAACAAGAGGTGAGGATTTTCAATTCTTGTGTAGGAGGAGTGATCGAGGAACCCAATGAGTTTGAGGATGAATTACTATTTGGGAACCTTAAAGAGGCGAAACTCACCAATATACAATACAGGCAAGTAACATAACGTATTCGAATCTCAAGATGAAGTGGAAGACTGGAGAGAATGAGTATCTACTTAATTCTTCTTCTTTGGTTATATGTGTTTTATATTTTATACTTTAAACTCTACAATTTACCGTTAGGAAGTCCGAGAACAAAATTACCCAAAATCAAAAGAGAAATTGCGCAACAACTAATTTTATGGCATGGGTATCAAAAGAGGTAATTTTCATATCTTATGTCTGTTGTTATTTATTCTTGTATGATAAAAACATGACCTAATACAAATTCATAAATAGATGTAACTTCTAAAAATAGGGGAAGATGTCACTTCCAGGCTTGCACGCCTAGTAAAAGGCCTTAGTTTTCGTTTGAAAGAGTTTAAGAAATTTCGCACTAACGATTTTGATTTCATTTCATATCCATATGAGGAAAACCTTTTGATGCAAAATAGTGGAATATCAATTTCTACATTGACCACCTGTATCAGTAGCAAAAGCGATAAAACCAAAGAATATGGTGGTAACCTATTATGGGATAATTTTACAAATCTAAAAACTTCATTACTTAGATTTCACAGATACCGTATTCTATTGTGACTAGGTAAAGGTGGAAGATACTACGAATGCTTGTAAAGTTGATACTGACTTTAAACTTAGTCTGGTAGATTTATCAAAGCTGAAGAGTAAAGATTGCATAGTCGAGAAGAATTTTATTTATGCATTTCGGAACTTAAAGAAGGTATTTTACTCGAAGTGCATAAACGATGGAAATTTGTTTATTGTTGTGCATGCACCAAAGGGTATGACTACTCAAGTGGATGCATTAGAGGCTCTAAAATTGTTCCTGTCAGCTCTTGATGAAAACCTTGATTTTAACGATCTTTTAGTTGATTTAGATGAAGATTAAGTATCAAAATATTATTTTAACCTTGTTAATCTTATTAGTATCCTATTATGATATTAACACTGTATTAGCGCTTTACTTTGATGTAAGAATGTTTAGTTACTTTTACGAATGTTTAATATGACTTATGTAAGCTAACTTTCGATAATATGTTATGTTCAGTATAATGTTTAGTTACTTTCACAAAACGCACAGTTTGAGAATAAAGTCACTTGAGTTTGTGATTGGATCAAATTGACCCAACTCAGTTTTTACATGTTCCAATAGATATACATCTATTGATCAGTTTTATTGATGTAGTCTTCATAAAATGAAGTTAAATTAGCTTTATTTTATAAAGATGGTATTAACGAAAATAATCAACAATTGTACATAGGGGTGTAAGCGGTACGATTTGGTCGGTAAATAGTAGATACCAATACCAAAATCAAACTCTGGATGGTAAAATCAAATCGTACCAATTTATCACCCGGTACACCAAAATCAATACCAAAATCAAACCGGCCGGTATTTCGATTTTTTCGGTAATTTTGATTTTTTCTGGTTTCGGTAAATTCTGTTTTTTTTTTTTTTTTTTTCTGGTTTCTTCTGTTTTTTTTTTAGTTTCGGTTTTTTCTAGTTTCGGTAAACAACACTAAAAGCGCCAAAAATCAAAAACAAAACGAACCAACTTTTTTAAATATTAATTTCGAAACCAAAACCAACTTTTTCTGGTTTCGATAAATTCGGTACGGTAATTTTGATAAATTCGGTATAGTACGGTAATTTTGGTATGGTTTTTTCTGGTTTCGGTACAGTACGGTAATTTTGGTACGGTTTTTTCTGGTTTCGGTAAATTCGGTACGGTAATTTCGGTAAATCGGTTTTGTAAATATTAAAACCAAAACCAACCAATTTTTTTTCATTAATTTTGGTTTGGGTAAGATCGGTTATTGTATTTTAATATATAAAATCAAAATCATTTTTTTCGGACCAAAACGGTACGGTAAAAATTCGTACCGCTTCCACCCCTAATTGTACATGTAAAAGAATATGTTGGGGGCTCGAGGATCAATTTGGTCTTATCACACATTTATAAGACTCTATTTAACGGTCTTCTTGGATAACAGGAGCCAGTTACTCTTTACTTTAACTGAAGTAGTTATATAATTGATATGCATTATCTTTTAAATCTTTTATATTATCGAAGGATTTCGAGATAATTATTAGTTTTGTCTGGTTTGCCTGTTGGATAATTATTGGTTATTGGCTTGTTGTTGGATAGTATGGTAGAAGGAGTACGAGATAATTATTGGTCGTTGGCTTGTTGTTGGTTTTTAGCTATTAGATAATCACGGGACCCTCGGTCTGAGAACATGACGTTAATTTCAAAATATCTAAACTTGGGCTAAAAAACATGTCGTTAGGGGGAGAAACCTTTGAACACCCCCCTAAACAACCTCGTAAGAGGCACCAACACCTCGCACGGGACCAATGTAACTCGTAAGAAGTGACTGCATGGTCAGGGGAACCCCAGTTTAAGAACATAGAGATAATTTGAAAGTATCTAGACTTAGGACATACCATAGTGAAAAAATATACCTTATATTTGAGAACCCGACGATAATTTTTTATTTGGCCCCGTGAGAGGCACAATACCTTGCTAGGGATATTTTCCCACTTGTACTGCAAATTAAATACCCCTTTTCTTAGGCTTTTCCCTTTTCGAATTATTTTCTCGTTGACTTAGAAAATAGGTCCTATTTGGCAAGAAAATCTGATTTTTCTGGCCTTACCAAATGTAGCATGTTGTAGAGCTCATTGAAATTATTCTGGAATGGAGTCCCGAATAATATGATGCATTTTATCGTTTAGAGTTTTGAGAGAGTATTCCAAATAAGAATGCTCTCATTACAGGGAGTATTCCAAATTATAGCTTACTCCCAGGACACTTTGGTATTTCTTTTACGAATACACCTTCATCACGGGAACAACTTCTTTGTTCGCACACCTATTCTCTTGGAGAAGCTTATGATCTATATTTTCATTTCCAGACTTCTGAGGATTGTTGAGGTTATGAAATGGGGATTTAACTTTCCATTTTTTGTCAAAAAATAGAAGTCTGGAAAAGCCTCGCATGGGACTAATGTAACCCGCAGGCACCGATCGTGTACTCACGGGACTCCCGGTTTAAGAGCACAACGAAAATTTATAAACTATTAGACTTAGGCTTAAAAACTTACCGTCATAGGGAAAAAACATCAAACATCCACAAAACGGTCCCGTGAGAGGCACGAACACTTCGCACCTGACAGTTGCAACCGTAACATCCAATTGCATACTCATGGGACTCCCAGTTTGAGGGCACGTTGAAAATTTGCAAATTGTAAAATTAGGCTTAAAAACAGGGCGTCAAAGGGTGAAAATGTAAAACAACCATAAAATGGCCCCATCAGAGGCACGAATACCTCATGCAGGACCAATGTAACTCGCAAGACCCCACCGCGTACTCACATGACTCTTGGTTTGAGAGCACGATGAAAATTTGCAAACTGTTAGACTTAGGCTTAAAAATATGACGTCAAAGGGTGAAAATGAAAAAGATCCACAAAATGCCCCGTAAGCTGTAGGAACTCCTCACACACAACCGTTGTAACCTGATGGAACTGATCGCATACTCATGGAACTCCCCGTTTGAGAGCACGATGAAAATTTATTAACTGTTAGACTTAGGCTTAAAATTATGTCGTCAAAGGATAAAAATGTAAACCAACCAAAAAACAGTCCCTTGAAAGGCATAAACACCTCGCATGGGACCAATGTAATCCAAAGGAGCCAACCTCGTAGTCACGGGACTCCTGGTTTGAGAGGACGATGAAAATTTGCAAATTGATAGACTTGGGCTAAAAAACTTGCCATCAAAGGGTGAAAACATAAAATAGTCATAAAATGGCATCGTGATAGGCACGAACACCTTGCAAGGGATTAATATAACTCGTAGCAACTGACCGAGTACTCATGGGACTCTCGGTTGGAGAGTACGATAACAATTTGCAAACTGTTAGACTTACACTTCAAAACATGTCGTCAAATGGTGAAAATGTAAAACAGTCACAAAAGGATCAGGTCAGAGGCACGAACCCCTCGCACGAGATCAATGTAACCCGCAGTAATCGATCGTATACTCATGGGTCTCCCAGTTTGAGAGCACTATGAAAATTTTCAAGTTATTAGACTTAGGCTTAAAAAAACGTTTTCCAAGGGTGAAAACAAAAAAGAACCACAAAACGGCCCCATCAGAGGCACAAACACCTCACACGGGTCCAATGTTACCTGCAGGAACCGACTGCGTACTCACGGGACTTCCAATTTAAGAGCACGGTGAAAATTTTCAAACCGTAAGACTTAGGCTTAAAAACATGTCGTCAAAGTGTGAAAATGTAAAAAAACAAAACAAAACGGCCTTGTCAGAGGCACGAACACCTTGAACGGGACCAACGTAACCCGTAGGAGCCGACCGTGTATTCACACTACTCCCGATTTGAGAGCACGACAAATATTTGTAAATTGTAAGACTTAGGCTTAAAAACATGCCATCAATGGGTGAAAACATAAACCAGCTATAAAAGGGCCCTGTGAGAGGCACAAACACCTCGTACGAGACCAATGTAACCTGCAAGAACTCACCGTGTACTCACGGGACTCCCGTTTTGAGGGCATGGTGAAAAGTTGCAGACCGTTAGACTTAGAATTAAAATTATGGCGTGATAGGGTGAAAATGTAAATTAGCCACAAAACGGTCCCGTCAGAGGAACGAAAACCTCACACGGGACCATTGCCACCCGCAGGAATTGACCGCATACTCACGGTACTCCCGGTTTGAGGGCACGATGGAAATTGGCAAAATGTTAGACTTAAACTTAAAAACATGTTGTCAAAAGGTGAAACGTAAAACAAACACACAAGGGCCCCATGAGAGGCACGAATACCTCGCACGAGACTAATATAACGGTTTAAGAGGCACGATGTTCTTTGAACGAAGGGATACTTTATTTATTTGTTGTATGGGATATTGTTACTAGATTAGGATATATCTTTGAGAGATGGGATAGTGCTCAACAAGAGGGAATATTCGTAAGAATATTGAAATATTTGTAATCCTAATTGACATTAGGATATGTAATTATCATATGATGCATTCATTATTAACGTGGGATATTTCTTGCAATATTCAATTAGTTGTCACTATAATTGCCTTTTACTTTGAAGAGTGATGATATTGTAATATTTGTAAATATAACTGACCATGGGATATTTATTTGTCATATGATATATTCATTATAATGGTGTTTTACTTTCAACGGTGGTACTGTTTTGAATACCAAAAGCCACTATTTTTGTATCGGATAGTTCTACTATGAAGATGTCGAGCAATCATGACTTATTTATTTTTAAAATGGGATGACGATTGAACTTGAATATTAAATTTTTGAAATATTTTCTGATCCGAAATTGATAGAACTCTCAAAACAATATTTATGCTACATTTTGAATAGTCATCCATACAACTGTAATCGAGTTTTCCATCATTATTATGAAGAAACTTGTACTAGTTCTAAATAGAGGGAAAATTTATGCATTTTTTGTGATCATCATGCAACTCGAGCAGTATTATAATTGGGTAACCTTCTACCTTTATTGTGTCATGTTATCTTATATTTGTTTAATCTTGTCACATTTTCGTTCATCATAGTCGTGCAACCTAAGTAATTACGTGACATGGAATAATCTATATTTAATAACCAAGTCAAAGTTACATCATCGTAGAAAGTTATAGGTTGAAAATTCATAAATTTAGGGACAACCAAACTAGCCCAAACAATATTAACATTTTAGTTTTTCTAATTAATGTTAAAGAAATGATCATTATATCTTATAACATTAGTGGCCATGTCTTTGTCTGGCGTCTATCGACTTACTGTAGAAATAGTTTTGTATTTCTTCACCTGTTGATTCCTGAATGAAAGGAGAATTTGGTCACGATACGTCAGGGTAAGCCCAAATGCCATGACAATGAATTCGTGCATGATAGGATAATAAGGCTTTTCAACAACCACTTGTTGTGAGGTACATTGTTGGGACCTTGCTTATGGGCCAACTGCGCTTTAGAGCACGAGAGACCAATATTCGCTCGACTACTAACGTCCCAAGAATGGGGAATTGGAAGGGTTCGACGATAATATGTGAAACCCATCCAGATATGCCCTCGACCTAATGGCTTCGGGCGCAACTTGCGTTAAAAAATTCACATGATTCTGCTAATCACACCAAGTATAGAGAGTCGGGATATTCGTTGACGAGAGTCGTTGGCACATATGGCTCTTTAGTAAAAATTCCTTGGCACAGATGGCTCCGAGGTTCATTGTTTGGTCAGAAATCGAGGGTCACTTACAGAAATCTTGTTTCTACATGTCCTTCCCCTAAATGATTGGAGTGACGAGAGGTGTGTACAAAGGGCATGGGCGTAGTTAACGCGAGCTGATGACTCGTGATTATTAGGAATTCATCGTTAAAGACCAAAAATTATAATGAACTATCGCCATCATGATGAAATTTTAAAGATTTCTCAGGCTTATCGTCCATTGCTGTAGACTCGTTGAATACATATGTGTAGCACACGTGTGGCCCAAAACATCTAAGGGCATCACATACCTGTTATTGTATCCAACTTTCGTGGCCTGAAACGCCATAATCCCTCTAAGAAGCTGACCGTGAATGGATACCTCCATATAGCTAGTTAGCAGGTTTATGTCTCATTAGTTAACGAAATTAACTAGACAAATCACTCCACACACTAAGAACGACTATGCACCACCACCAATAGAATCAAGAAAGAGCTCTTAGTTTGTCAATCCTTACTATGTCTGGCCCTGGTAAGTGTCTCTGTGTTGAGTCAAATTAAGCCGCATGCTCCACTCCATATGGTGCCCTTCCGTTAATTCCTTTAAGTTTTAGTCTTGGGACCATACTCCTTTCGGAACCTAAAAACTTTGATTTCTCGTAAAGTGCCAATGGAGTCTTAAAAGCAACAACCACTAAACCCTATTCGACATCTTTTATGGTTAAGACTAGGACTCTATCTGATCGACTTTGAGCCCCCAACATTTGCTATTGATTAATGAAACATCATTGGTAAATGCTTTCGTAGTCTGTCTTTCATAAATACAAGAATTTCATCTCTGATTATGAAATACGAATGTCCCTATTAATCATTACTACGATCCTGAAGGCCAATATAATAGGATCAAAATCCAATAATGTTATCCCATGTGTCACTGAGTCAATTCGTGCACTGAAAACACCTCCATGTTTTGACCTTACATCTAAACATTCAACTCAATCATTTGGAGCTGAAATTATGTAGTTTTCAGAATTCTTAGATGATGTATCCCTTTTTATTTTGTAGATATGTTCAATAATCTTGATTATACTTCTTTGTTCATTTGACTTTCCCCCCTTTTCGTTAGGTTGGGTCAAACCCACTAAAATATATGATGTCACCTTTGACCATACACAAGTGTAAAGATGTTAACGATTTAATTGCCATGGTGTATCCGTTGTTGAACGTGGATGGTACTGTTACTCTAAGCTTCCTCATTGAACGAATAATTCTTTCTGCGTGGAATGGTAATTTGAGTGTTATAATAATTTAGCCTTAAATATTTTCCCAAGTGATACAAAAACGTATTTCGGTGCAGACAAATTATTCGATGATGAATCGGGTATAGATCCACATAATCAATACTCGAGTGAGTTTTTGAACTTATTCCTTCCTGTTTACCTTTATTTAGGTTGGATTGGGTGTTTTTACTGATAAATATTGTTTTGAAAGATGGTCTTTGCAACGACATAAATTTAGTCATTACGAAGCTTGGCGAGCATATCATAGAGGTCCAAATAGTAACTGAGAATAAATGTGGAAAATTAGGCTTTATTCCAAGAGCATCTTTAGCACCTTTATCTGTGAAAATGCCTATCAAAATGATGAGATGCCAATTTTTAATTCGACCCAAATATGCCATGGCAATTAAACAATTGCAAGGTCAATTTGTAAAGTTTGTGGGAATTGACTTGCACACATGGGTTTTTAGTCATCGATAGATATATGTACCGTTATCTTGATACAAAAGTGCTAATAGAGTCAACATCCTCCTTCCCGATGATGATTTTCTTTTCACGACAAAAATTGTGTACCCGAAAGTACTCTTCTAAATGCCAATGAGATATGTTTCGTTAGTTATTTATGCCCAGTATCTTTATACATGTGACATTTCTAAATCAACTTCTCACCATTTTACAACCCTTATTAGTATTGGGAGTCGATGTGCAAGTATCAAAAGTGGATAGATATCCGTAAATTATTTAATTGAGTTTCCCACAAAGTACATCGTCTATATGCCGTTTATATATCACTTCTTCAGTTGATGTGTTTTGTTTAATCACTACTAACTATTAATGTTTCTTCTATATTGTCGTGCACAACCTTAATCTTCATTGGAAATACGCCGAGCTCGATACATTAACATTTCGTATATTGATTTCGAAAATGTATTACGGAATGCAACGTGATTGCCTATCAATGGGATATTCGTTTTTTCATGCAACGTAATTTTGAAATGGCTCAATCATGTCTTTCATCTCTTAAGTGTTTTAGAATTCCACTTGCCATATTTCCAAGTATGTTAACTCATTCGTATCCATTTGTGTTAATATTTCAATGTTAATTTTTAAATGACGCTTCACGCATGATTTTTTTAAGCATAGAAATGTCTTTAAAACATAAAAATTATGTTATCGATTATTTGATTGTTTGGGGGTAGTTTCGCAGCTGCAATAGGATTTGCAATACTTGATGTTGTCTTCCAGCAAAAACTCCCTTGGACCCTTGAAAGAAATTGTTGATCACAAATATAGTGTACATTGGAACTAGTTGCTCATTTGATATTTTTTTCGCAATGATATAATTGTGATAGTATTATTCTTGTTGGATTATTTTTTTAATAGGGTTGATAGTCCTATTAACGTATGAAACTCTCTCCAAATTTTTTAAAAATATTTATACTCGTGTTGTAAATAAATTTTTTTTGTGTTGTTTATTCGAGGTCCAAGACGGACTGGTAGTATTGTTGTTTTGTATTATTTTTTTTCTTAAGAGAGTGGATAGTCTTAGTTGTTGTTTTGTATTATTTTTTTTCTTAAGAGAGTGGATAGTCTTAGTTGTTGATTTGATATTTTTTTTCGCAATGGCATAATTGTGATAGCATTATTTTTGTTAGATTATTTGTTTAACAAGGGGGATAGTCCTATAAACATATGAAACTCTCTCCAAATGTTTTAAAAATATTTACACTCGTGCTGTAAACAAATTTTTCACAATGGCATAATTGCGATCATTATGATGTTTATTCGAGGGCCAAGATGGATTATTCGTATTATTGTAGTGAGTTATTTTTTTTCTTAATAGGGTGGATAGCTATAAATAGACGAAACTTTATCCAAGTTTAATAAATTGGTTTCACATTCGTGTTGTAATAAAACTAGACTTAAATTGCTTACTCATTTTGATCATTGGAAATTTTTTTCCGCACGGACATTACGCTAGTTAACTTATAAACTCCCAAATTTTGAGTTAGGCATTTATCCTCACCTTTTAGCCTTCAAATAAGTCCAAATCCCTAACTAGAATGACCTAATAGCCTCCCAACTAATATACTTATATCGTAGGATCATTTTTAGTGGTCTAAAACACCTAAACGAGTTTCCAAAACATTTTGTAATGTGCCTAAATTATTTACTTGACATACTCGTTTTTATTATGTTTAAACAACACGTAACTATAAGTAAATAATTTTGATTTATTTTTTTACGAGTGAACCCATGATGTCCAATTGAGTCCAATAATAATGTAATCACGAATAAACATTTATTCTCAGTTTAAATTTTACCCGTTTAATTTAAATCTCACCGATTTAATTTATTCTCTTATTTATTCCAAATTATTAAATTAATTTTTGTCACAATATTTTATTTTGAAAATACGGGGTATTACATTCTTCTCCCAACAATGAAATTTTATTCTGGAAATTCGCTGAAGCTTAACAACCCATTTTAATCCGTGAAATTATTAGAAGTTTTGTACTAAAGTAGTCCATACTCGTATTCAATCAGAAAAGAAACAGGCTTTTCTACGCCCATCATAATATTACTGGAATGCCCACACGCACAAACATCAAATATGGATGACACCTATATATTCAACCGGAACCATGCATACCATGTATATCTATAAAGCAAGATATATTCAAATAACATGCTGATCGTGACTCAATACGTTTAGAGATTATCCCATTTATTCCACTAGTGGTGTAAACATTAGTAACTGCTCTCATCAATGCACTCCTTGGCCCCGCTAGCCTTAACTCATATATTATACGTCACCCGATGCGTTATACCTCCACACATGTAAAACGTAGTAACAAAACATCCTAGAACCCAACATCCCTTTAATCTCAACGTATGCCAATTACGTGCGTGGCACGTCTTGCAAGTGAAGTCCAAAAAAGGAACCCTTCTGATACACTACTACGTGGCTTAGTAAGTTGTTGAGATTCGTCGGTCCTTGACTAGAAGAAAAATAGAAAAGAAAACATTTCTGCTAACTTCATAGATTTTAACTTGCGCCCATTTCAACAAAAGGCTCATCACTTCCAAGGGATATACTAAAACCCTATAAATTTATTGATTCTATAATACCAAGAACATTATGTTCATTTTTACACATACGATAAGTCATCCTCTGTCCATTATTATGTTTAATAGAGTTCTTAATTACTTCTAAGCTTCTAGAGACCTACCCATTCCAATAAACGGCTATTACCGTCCATTTCCAATGACGGCGTCATCATGTCACTATTCATGCCTATACACGCTCTCATGTGCCTAAGGCTATCCTTAGCCTTAAAGTTCCCAAAATAACCAGTTTCTTATAGAATACGAATGCTTCTCTTTTTGCATTTCCTCACCTACGAAAATACATTTATCTCCGGATAACCCATTGATTTTTTATCCTTCAAAGTATGCCACCATTAGCATCTAGTCTACCTTCGTAGCTCGAGTTAAACATTCAATGTATCTCAAATTTCAAGAAATATATCAGTAACCAATACTAAAATTTTCACATTGTTATCCCTACTCTCGATATGGAAACACTTCATGGTTCATGTGGATCACGTAGCTAAAGTCTCAGTGCCCGTATAACCTCTTACTATATAAGATTTATAACTCCTTCGAACCATCGTTGGTCCTAATATACTATCCCCAGGATTCCACTAGTGGACACCTACTTGTCCATGAACTTCACCCATTATTGGTGCATCGATAAACATACGGCTATGGCGCACTAGTCACAGCTCCCCCTACCACTTTTTTAATTTAGTCGTTCCTCACGTTCGAAAATCGCACGGTGATCCCACTCCTAGGTCCAATTACTCACAACTTATTTTCACCAAAATCACGAACGGGTTTAATTAATAAAGTAATTGTTGCACAACCTGAGCATAACACTAATTTAACGTTCTTAAATCGGAATCCGTTCACCCCAAAAATCTTTCCCCAAAATCCTCTCAATCGGCTCAATATGTCGCTCTCTCTTAAGCACGCTAAATTTATAACATCATCATATAAACCCCTAGTTTTTATCATCATGTATTTGACCATATATAGACCCAAGGTATTAAAATTACCTAATAGTTCTCATAGTTATGGTGAGCATCATTGTTCAACTAGTCGTTATACACTCACCCATTAACTCTAAATGGTTCAAAAATCAACGCAAGTCCTATAAATGTACTGCCGATCCATTCCTAGGATAATATCGCACTCTAACATCTCTTATGGAAATAGGTCAGTCACGAACCTAAGTCTTCCCAAAGTCAATCCCTATCCCTCTACAAACAAAGCAATATAGGTGCGTACCCCTCAATTCGCGGGTGAATTGACGTTATGCATTATGTCAAAACTAAGTCTACCATCCTCGATGCACTAAGAAGGTAGTATTAACAACTGAGTACTACGCTCCAATGCTAAACTAAGTTTTCCTTACATAATAAAAAATAAGGGACATACCATCCACTGTCGTTGTTGGAGATGGCCCTTCTTCCGGTGCTACGTGATATACACGTTCATACTCCAAATGCGACTATTGTCCCTAAGGTGGCACTGGTAAGGCTGGGACTACCACCACTGGCTGGGCCAGCAACGACTGACACTGCCCCTGAGGTACCAAGTTCCTTCGCTATCCCTAGCACTCATGCTGCCCCGATTTCCCCAATGGCATTTCCTTGCTAAATGTCCCTTGTCACCACAAATGCAGAAATACCTTTGAAACTGTTGCTTATCTGGCTGTTTCCCCAGTTGGCCATGACCCTATTTCCATTACCTCTGGTGGCTTTTCTAATGTTGGCTCTGGCCCTTTTGGCCTTATCTATTCCGATCATTAGAACCTTTAAATCTCTTATTCCGATCGGTAGATCGTGGGCCCTTGTTACTCCCATTCGTCTTACCCCTGGTGGTTTGACGTCTCAGAGTTGTGTCTCTTAGAACCCTTATTTTTTTGGAATGCCTTATGATCCTGTCAATATAATAAAGTTGCGTTCGTTATCTGATATTCCAGGCCATCCCTGCCATAATTTTCTCCTCAGTGTTTACCTATTCCTTAGCGAAATAGGAAAGTGTAGTAAACTCTTCCTCGTGCTCTGTCACGATGCGACTTCCAGCTTAAGGTCCATAAATTTTTTTCTCATTTCAGATTGCATCGCTTACCGGGAGATACTTCCCCTCAAATATACCCAAGAATACGTCGATAGTCAAAATATTTCTCTCCTCTACCGAAGTGACAAACTCCCACCACTGTAACTCCCCCAATGAGCCGAAATGAGTCCAACATCTGCTTCTGAATCGAAGTATAATCTACCATCCATAAGTGACGCTGGATATACTTCTTCCACTGACTAGCCACTAGAATGTCGAAACCGCCTGCAAACTCCGGTGGGTGGTCCTTAGTGAAGGCCTCTCTAGCTCTGTCCCATATCAAACTAGGTGTCTTTACTCGTAGCACAACTTGCTGTGGTGGTGTATGGTGCAGTTGCGATAGATGGAAATGCTGCAGCATACTGGCCATCGCTATGGAGACTACTTGGGTCACGATAGTATCAATCTCTACTGGACCAACTACATGTGGGGCTGGTGGCGGTTATGGGTGCGACGACGGATCCTATTGAGCCCCCTCATTTACAGCTTATGCGACGGCACATCATGGTCTCCCTCTCCTACCATTTTCCATCTGAAAGCAAACAAGGTTCGTATTAGTAGTTGATCACAAGAATACAATGATTCCTAGACAGAGGGATCAATACATCAAGTAACGCAATGCAGAGCACAATTAACTCAACACAGATCCTAAGGACACTAGAACCTGGATGCTCTAATACCAACTGTAACAGCCCCCATTTTCTCACGTAAAGGTTGGTCGGACACGATACACCGAAGATGGGCCTTGTTTGTCAATTAATGTCATTCTCAGCATCAAACTATAAAAAATATTTATTGCTAAGCCGTAATTGAGTTTAAATTAATATTTATATGTGATGATAAAAATCCAACGTGTACCAAATGTAAATAAAATCCAACATAATTACGAATGTCACAACCCACTTAATTAACAAACCTTTTAAATATAGATTTCTCTGTTTTAAATAGTCATTCAATTTTTTTGACTTACTATAATTTAATTAGGAAATCGCCAACCATTCCCAATAACACCGTAAACATCCATATTCCCGTGTCCTAGGTCCTATTCCCGCCTAACCCACTGAATATATTATCCTACCAATTTTTTCAAAAATTCCCGGCTAACCTAAATGGATATATTTTCACCATACCAATATTCCATAAGTGTTAAATTAACAGTACGTAACACCTACACTTCACTGGAACCCTAATAACTATCCTAAAACACAAACGAACCAACCTGGGGTGGACAGGCTATCCGAACCGATTCGCCCCTGGGTTTTGGTGTGGGTTGGGTTGCTACTATTTTCGATAGAATTTACACAATTTTCATTATAAACCACCCATTATTCGTCACCCAAAAGTTACCCCAACATCATATATGATTGTTAACGGGTTTTATATCATCTACCAATAATTTCTACCTAAGAATAACAGTTAATTCATAATCAAATTATAAGAATACAATTTTCTACAAAATTATTAAGGGGGATGATCCATAACATTTTTGATAAATTTGTGACAAGAATCGATCTTTCTCAAGGGCATATATTAGATCTACATTATCACACTATAATATCACAAGATCCATCACTAAACCAAAATTTTTATTATTATTTTTCTTGATTTTCTAATCAATCTCTCAATTCTATAATTTTCTAATCATCAAAGTGAGATCCTCTACATGCATATAGTGAAATCTATTCCATATCATCGATTAAAAATTAAACCCAAAAATCTACATGGGCGCCTACACAATTAAATTAATAAATAACTTGAAAATCAATTTAAGCAAGAAAATTCTTGCCTTAAAATGATAGTGGGAGTTACTCTTCTTGAATTTCCAATCTCTTTCTTTTTGACATTTTTATCCCCTCTCAAGGGGTGGGGCTACTATTGTTTTTCTTAAGAGAGTAAATTTAGTTTATTAATCTAATTAATTATCTTATAAATTCCCGAATCCTGTGTTAGGCTTCTATCCTCACTTTCGGGCTTCCAGGCCCGACAACCTCCCAACTTAACTACCTATACCCAAGGACCATTTTTAATGGTCTATAAAACTTTCGAAAAGAATTCTCAAAACTTTTTGGAATACGCCCAAATTATTTTTACTCTACACAACCATTTTATTATGTTTAAACAACAGGTAACCATGAGTAAATTAATATGTGATTTTTTTTACGAGTGAACCCATCATGCCCAATTGAGTCCAATAATTATGTAATCAAAAATAAAAATTTATTCGCAATTTAAATTTCATCCATTTAATTTAAATTCCACCGATTTAATTTATTCTCGAATGTATTCCAAGTTATAAATTTAATTTCTATCACAATATTTTATTCCGAAAACACGGGGTATTAAAATAAGATGACCTATGTTCAGGGTTGTGTTGTTTTCTTATAAGTTAGTATTTATTTTATTTTTATTAAGAATACCATAAAAATATTATGTTATGGTATTTACTAATGTGTATATATATATATATATATATATATATATCGAGAGTCTCTTGTAAGGACTCCTTATGAAGCAAACTCCGGTACATACCATTTTTTTAAAATAGTACAAAAATAATTTTTTTTATGAAACTTCATGGATATGATTTGCACATTGATAAGATCATCTCCAATTTCTTACAAGTGTGTGAGATGAGGTGATATGCATACAAATGGTATAAATATGCATTTATGGATGTAAAATTTTTGGCGATCACCTCACACACTTTTTGATTGAATTTTTTGATGAAAGTTCATGAATATGATCTTCTCACTGTCCTGAGAACTTTCAAATTCAGAGAAACCCCAAAATTAAAAAAAATGGGAAATGCTGAGCCAAATCCTATTTTTCAAAAACAAACAAAGGTTCATAAAGCGAAAATAGAAAAGGATGGGTGCAAAGACTCAATGAAACCTGTTATAATAAATGGAGTTGAACGTGTTGCGCTGGTAAAGGAATCATTCCATCAAAACTTCTGAAAGGATGAAGGATAACCTTTGACGCACTGTTCAAGATTAAAATTGTGAAAAAAGAATCAAGGTGTAGATTCCAATCCTTTTTTCTTTTTTTCATAGCAGACTCTTTCTGACTTCTGACGAAAGGATTTTTTCTTCGATTTTTCGTAGATCTTCTATACGTATAGCGCGTAGGGCTTTGAACCCAAATACATTACCCATAATGGAAGTAAACATGTCAGTATCAGAACCTTATTCAAAAAGGTCTAATAGGTAAGCTATATAAGCAGTAAAATATCTTATTGAGGTAATAATATTTGTTTCAATAAATATGCTCTTCAGGCACTTAAACCTGCTTGGATCACATCTAAACAAATAGAAGCATGTCGACAAGTAATGACACGAAATGCACGTCGCGGTGGAAAAATAAGGGTACATATATTTTCAGATAAACGAGTTAGAGTAAGACCCGCATAAACATGTATGGGTTCGGGGGACCCTTTACATATAAGACATATTGTTCATGCAATTTGGGATCCTCATTTTGGTCAACCGACTATAGAAGCTTTTACTCGAGGGGGTTTAGGACCGTTATAGTTACAATCGCAGTTCACTGGGACTTCGCTCGTCGTCTCCCCTGTCATAAGGTCACCAACTTCCTTGACCTTCCAACACTGGGCAGGCCTCAGCCCCCATACATGGTCTTACGACTTTGCGAACCTGTATTTTTGGTAAATAGTCACCTAGGCCTAGTCACTGTGACCCCCTTTGTCACAACGAGATCTATCTATATCGGAACAATATTTAATTATGAAGGTTGGTTGGGTAGCTGACCTGTTAGTCCGTTCTTGCTCCCCTCTCTTCCAAGTCCATCACAAGGAAAACGAACAACAATATTTGCTTTATCCAATATCAAACGGGAGCTACGAGCAAATAAAACACCTTTTAAGAGTATCAAAACTGTTACATGAATCGTAAATGAATGAGTGATGTACCAAAAAATCCGCGGTTCCTAATGGAATAGGTAATAAAGACACTTTGCCATCCACTACTACTAGATCACCGCCCCCAAGTTAAACTCATGCTTGCTGTTGCAAGGATGAGTTCCTCTAATTCTATGAATTTTTCTAGAATACTCTTTTCTTGAATATCATTCAAAAATATTTCAGATTGCCTAGTATTCCACCAATTAGTAACCTAAGATTCCAGACTTGTTTAAATAAGAGAGAAATCGTAAAACCTTCACCCAAGAAGCAGAAGCCCTTTTGAAAGAAGCTATTCAGGAACAATTGGAGCATTTTATACTTCAGGAACAAGCATAAATAAATAAATCACTTTGATTTTATAAAAAAATCAGTAAATAATAGAAAAGGGTAATCAAACGTCTAGGATTCAAATCATTCAAAATGTTCTTGATATCAAAATAAAAAAAAATACATGGAAAAATTGCGTCCAATAGGATTTGAACCTATACCAAAGTTTTAGAAGACCTCTGTCCTATCCATTAGATAATTGATGGATCGATCGCTCAAGATCTTTGGTCTCTAACTAGACCTGATGAAAAAAATGGGATCACTTCTTATTGACTCGTTGAGAATGATTCCGATCTAGTTCATGGCCTATTAGAAGTACAAGGCACTCTGGTGGGATCCTAGAAGGGAAGGATAAGGATCTTCTTCGGTGGATCCCTCTTGTTCCTGTTTAGTCCCATTCGTTTCGGAAGTTGTTTCTATTTCTACATCTATTTCTTCCACATTTTCCCCCCTTTCTTCCATTTTTGTGGTTTCTTTCAGTTTCTTAGTAACAATGGGTGACGATATTCTGCCTAAATAATAGACACTTGTAATAAATAATAGAATACTAAAGATTCGAGCCATATAATTTCTCAGTTCTGACACAAGGTACTTATTAGATCGAATAAGTACATTCGATCTAATAGAATGATTTTTTCGTATCCACACTAATACCAATCCAATCCAATTAATGAATAAAATGTGACCAATTAACCAACCAACAAAACTACTTGTTACAAATAACATCTTGTTGTTGCATCGAAACATATAAATGTTGACTAATCTATCTAACATTGAACTTGGTAAAATGAAATGGTTAAATAATTGAAAAATGAGATCATTCAGGAATACACATTGAATGCTGAGATTACGCATTGAATTTCTGGTAGTAGATCCATAATAAAAAAGTTTTTGTGATTATTCGAGAATAAATGAAACAAAATATACGGTAAAGCTAGGACAATCATTATATGAGGTCTACCCAATGCTAAATGCAGAGGCGCATAATAGATTGATATGAGCAATCCAATAATAAAACAAGTTATTGCTGATACCTTCTTCTCGATTCCTTCTTCCATAACCTGAGCTCGAAGAAGGAAGAGATAAGAGGGCCCTTTGGAGAATGTGGTCCAAAATCCATAATAGAGTCCAACGACAACAATCAAATTGATTCTTTTCATGCATAAGGATACTATATTACCTAGTAGAAAAGGTTTTAAAATCATCACAAACCTCCCTTTTTCTTTTCTATTGCATTTTCTGGATTATTATATGTTAATTTTTTCACTTTCCATATATAGAAAAGAAATATAAAGAGATAGACGAGAAACGACATCCACTACACCAAAATGGTCAGATTGACACCCTTCAACCGGTCAGCCTTGTCACGGTTAATGACCGTGACAAAAAAATACGCATTTTTTATCACGGTCATTGACCGTGACAAAGGCTTGTCACAGTTATTGACCGTGACAAGCCTATAAAGTTATCACGGCCATAGACCGTGACATGTCCGTGACAATTCTGTCAGTAAAAAACCATTCCCTCTTCTTTTTTCCCACCGATTTCTATTCCCTCCATTTCTCTCTCTCTCTAAGCGACTGCACTCTTTCTCCCTCTTTATGATTTTAGTACGTTTTCTCTCTATTTGTCTTTCGTTTGTGTATATGTGCGTGTGTGTATATATGTGTGTGTAAATGTGCGTGTGTGTGTATGTGTGTGATGTATATATGTGTGTGTGTGTGTGTGTGGGGGGGGGGGGGGGAGGGGGCAGGGATGGGGAATGGGAGGGGTGTATATGTGCATGTGTGTGTGAGTGTGTATATATATGTGTGTGTGTGTGTGTGTGTATGCGTGTGTGTGTATATGTGCATGTGTGTGTGTGCGTGTGTGGTGGGCAGTGGCAGGGGGGGGGGAGGGGGCAGGGGGTGTGGGGTTGTGTGTGTGTGTTTATTTTAATTAATTTTTTATTGGTTTATTAGACATTTCCCCTCATATTGTAGTGCCCCTTGTAAAAGAATTGATTGATTAAATATTGATTGGTTGTTAATATTTTTAGTAACTTAATAATTAGTGCCCCTTTCATATGCAAGTAGGATTGTCCCTCATTATAAATTAGTAAATTAATAATTGTATACTTTAATTGTTAGTTTAATTGATGAAAATAATTAATTGAGTAGATGAATTAGAAGGAGTACGTGATACACATTTGTTGTTGCCATTGCGGTTGGATTGTAGTGGATCGATGTTCGGTTGGTTAATTTTAAAACTGGCGTGACCACTGGATTATTGTCTATATGGGGGTGGGTTTTTCAACTTTTTTTTAAAATTACTTTGTATCACGAACAAAATATATATATATATATATATAGTATGATAATTAAATGAAACATACTTGAAATTACATATAGTGCGCATAGACAATAGCCTTCTAATTCTTATGCGTACGCATTCAATAACCCTTAGACCCGTTCGAGAGTCGTTACCCTTATAATGAGATTTCTTGAATTGTCCCATTTGGACAGTTTGGGACTGCATAATTTCTGTATAAGAAAATTCTTAGTGGCTTAAAATTATTACTTTTGGAGGAAGTTCTGTAGTCGTATCCTGATTATGCCACAAATTAAAAGTGTTGGTTGTAGTGATCAGAGGTTGAAGCATGTGGAGAACCAGTTGGTTCGAGGTAGGAAACACCACAAGATTCATGGCCCCACCAGTCAACCTCTTCATCAAGAGGTCCTGAAAAACGCAATGGTTAGGGTAAAATGTCACAAAACAATCTAAATCACGAGAGACTTTTCTGACGGATAACAAAATGTATTTGAAAGTGGGTGCACAAAGTACATTGGTGAGATGAATTGTGGATGTGTTACCAGTGGTACCAATGTATGTAATGGGAACTGCAGTACCATTAGGGACAGTAATATTTGATGAGGCAGTGGGTGGAGATGTCTTCTGTAAAATATGGTGTTGATTGTTGCTCCACTATTAATTGTCCAAGAAGAACCAACTTTAAACATGAGGCTCTGTTTACCTGCGAGATGAACTTGTGGTGACACCTTTACATCATATAGACACAAACTGCTGATATTGCGTTGCAGTAAGGTGGGGAATAGAAGTAAAAGGAAAACCAACCGAGAGTGTCTGATCAGTGCAACTTATAAGGGTATCCAAAATCCAAGTTCGTTTCACCTTTGACTTGTGATTAGGGGTATCAATACAACTTGTAGCACACATCTTTGGTGTGTCCATGAGTATCACAGTGATCACAATGTTACCTTGCTTTAAAATGTGGAGGTTAACCATTTAACTTGTAGCAAAATCCCCTAGTGTGACCAAGAGTTCCACAATAAGAGCATCGTTCTTTCTTGTTTCGAGACTCGGATTGCCAAAGTTTTATGCTTGCATTAGCAGAGGATAGGCTAGCATTTTGAGATGAAATCTGATCTGGTTTAATGGCAAGCAACACTAAGGGGTGTTTTTTTTTTTTTTTTGGGGGGGGGGGGGGGGGGAGGTCAGTAGGTAGAGATGAAGAATGAAGAAGTTTCTGGACTCATCTTGTTGCAAAAGCGCATAGGCACAACCCAATTTCGGTAACATGTCCATCAAGAGCATTTGGCTATGGATCTGCGAGGCCAATAAGAAATTGCATCTCACCGGTGATGATGGTTTGTATATAATTGGTACGCACCACATGTGCAAGCGGGTAATGGATCTTAGATTGATAATTCGTTCCAATAGGCCTTGAAAAAATTATAGTTTATGTCAATAGAGTCATTGTTCTGTGAGTGTTTTGCAGTGGCTCATTCAAGGTGAAAAATCCGAGGGCTGTTTGACGGCGAGAAGCGATCGTGAAGATCTTTCCAAACAATGGCAGCGATTTCGGCATACAAAACCGTGTAGGGAATTGAGAAGACAAGAGAGAACCATGTTATTGACACAATGACCCACATCCAAGTCGCTTGAAGCGGATCCGAAGAACTAGATTCAGTATGGAACCATTAATGAAACCGAGCTTATTTTTGGCAAAGACTGCCATTGTCATGGCACGACACCATCGGACTGTTCTCTCCTGTGAGGAGATGACCAAGACAACACAGGGGTTGTCTAATGAGTGAAGATAATATGTTTTTCCATATTGTCCATTTGAGGGTGCAGATGAAAACATGACTGAGAGGTTTAGACTACTGAACCAATTGTTTCTGCTCTTATACCATGTAAAGAAATAGAGAACATAAACAAAAGGAGGCCATATGACTTAAACTATCAGTTCACTTTTCACATTATTATTTACTTCATCCATGAATATAGAGAATACATATAGTTAAGAGTTACTGATTGGTACAATGAGTACTATGACTTATTCTCATCCTAACAACCTAGTGACAAGACAATCTTGAATGAAAATATTATACAAAAGCTGCTGGACACGTCAATACTAGTACAATGATCTTAAATCTATTTGGATAGAACGATGTTCTAATAATTGAAAAAAAGTCAAAAATTGCAGATTCATGGCTTGCATTTTATTTCTTACATTGAGGTCTATACTCTCTTCATTCAAAATTATTAGTCAAGTAATGCAAGTGCAATTTTATTTTACAGCCATTACAATTAGTTCTCATCTTAGGATTCTTTATTATGCAATTTTTTTTTGTAGCCTGTCTTTGTTTTAGTAAATTTATCTCCACAAATATTTTTTTTTACCGTTCTCAGGTTACAAGAAATATCGCTGGATGATGGCCTCCATACAAAAAATACCAGTTGGGTAAGTCCTTAAGCACTATACTGTGATTGATTTTACGCCTTGTGATTTTCATAAATGCTGTATTCTACTAATTGAAAAGGTCATAGTGATCGCTCAATCAAGTCATTGGCGGATGACGTGCGCATTTTACTCGGAGGGTTGATTTAAATAAATTTTTTTTACAACAGGCATGAAATGAAAGAATGACAGAATGATAGTTTTTCTTCACGTACAATAATCTCTCTAGACAGTAATTAGGACAGTATGGAAATTCCATTATTAATGGGATTCAGATTAATCAAAAAAATTGTACATGGTAACTATAGAAAGAACAGAATCAAACGTGGATTCTCTAAGTGAGATTCATTTCAAGTAGTGGAATTTGAAATTTAATAAGCTAAAAGACATCTGAATCCATATATTCAGCACATACATCTGTTAAATTTCTGAACTGTATATTTATATATAGAATAAGTTCACAATTATACTTGGAATGACGTCTATAGGCTCATTTGGAATATCTTTTAATTAAGTTAGTATAAAAGAAAGGAAAATGAGACCATGTGGCTAGACACATGTCACATATTTTTTGCCACAATATATTAAAATATAGTAAGTATGAGAGCTGTATATAAGTATTTATACCCTATTAATTGTATATCAAAATCTTATCCTTACTACTTTTAGTTTCTTAGTGTGTGTTTTTAAGGCACATGTTATCAGGCCCTAAAAGAAAATGTCATCACTATAATTCTTGATGTCCTTTTATGGCCCACATTACTACTAATAATAAAGCTTGATTCTGTACCTACAAAAAATGATAGAGCTTTACAAATCTATGTGCTTAATCCCTCATGTTTCTCATTAGATGCGACTACGTTTTCATTCTTTATTTATCGGGTAGTGCAGACGTGATTTTATTCATAGTGTATGCCACAATTTTTAGGCATCCTACTTAGTGTTACCAGATATTCGCGCCTCCCCCCCCCCCCCAAAGTATTCAAGATCTCGCATACTCTTTAGCATCCCAATTATCCAAGTCTAGTGTCTCACTTTGTTTCGACAAGAAAGAAAAAATAACAAAGAAAAACGAGAAAGAGAATATATACTTCATCCCAAATTAAGTCTTACTTGCCTTTTTAGGATAACTTTTGTTTTTACAGGTAATCAACGGACCAAATTCCACGACAGTGAACATGCATTGATTTTAACCATTAATTGAGTGTATCCTTAAAATCTGTCATTTTAAAACAGGGACTCTTAATTTGAGATGGAAGGAGTACATTACAAAGTTCTCTTAGTTACCTCCATCACAAGCATATCTAAAAATCATAGGTACTCCTAGGGGTGGAAATGGATCGTATTAAGTCGGGTCATCATATCAGATTCATGTCAAAATCAGCTCCACTCGAACCCAACCCATTTAGCCTTTTGTATGTACCGTGTTGTGTCTTAATCAAGCCTATATTGTGTGTGGATTGTGTTCAAGCCGTATATTAGATAAAATCCATCCCAATTCAATACGTTATCGTTTTAAGTGGGTCCACCCATTAAACACCCAAATTCGTTATGGCTTCATCATGACCTGCTATGGGTCTTGTGTTTTTTGTCATAAGACTCATAACTCATAAGCAACAGCTAATTGGGTAAAACAGTGTTGTTTTAATGGTGTAAATTCAATAGTTAATTGAATTTGTTAAGTCATCACGATTCAGTTGGGATTTTTACTAGTTGTACATTCGTATTATGTTAGTTGTAAAAATTGTAACACTTTTAGAGGAATGTGGAGACCTCAACCATTTGTATCTTTCATCATTCAACATAAACAATATATTCCTTAAGATTAAATCCCTATAATAGCTAAAGCTTCTTAAGATGTAACATTTGCCACCCCTAGGTGCTCCAGTACTATGTGTTGAAGGGTAAAATAAATAATTCACATAAGCAAAAAAGTAGGTATATGTGTTTGGGTGTAGTATATGTAAATACACTTTGCATGGTACCCAAAATTATTCAAATAATAGTTCTCAGCAAACAACGAATCGAAATAGCATTTTAACTCAGCCTGCCTCTACCGTACCGCGTACCGGCACGATAGTGTACCACGCACCAGGTAGCATGGAACCTTCTTGCGAATGGAATTTTTTTTTTCGCTAAAAGATTGCGTATGAATTAACTAGAATGAAACTTACTGTGGTATAAATAGGGGTGACAATTGGGGCTAATGGGTCGTGTTTTGGCTGGGCCCGACACGACTTCATTTTATCCAACACGAACACGACGCGATGTCCTATTTTTTTTGGCTAACACGAACACGACCCGTTAAAAACACGACACAACACAAATAGCACAATAAATCAATTTCGTGCCAATTGGCACGACTCAACACGATGATCCGTTTATTTTTTATGTATAAATATCATATTTTTCATTTTATATTACATGAAATATATTAGTTATAAAGGGGTGGTAATCGGGTCAAACCAGACTACTTATTCGTGTTGTTATTAGGTCAAAGCGGGCCAATTTTGGACCAATTTTGTGTCATGAACACGATACGACCCACTATTGGACCAGAACATACTGACCCAAACACGACACACAGTGTCATTTTCGTGTTGGGTCATGTCGTGTGTTCGTGTCATGTCGGAAATTGCCACCCCTAGGTATGGAGTTGATTTGATTATGCATGTCTCTGTTTGTGTTTGTTTGGCTATTTAGTACTCAAAAATAAAGAAGAAAAAACCTTTAACGCTTGAAAAAATATTTTATCACAACAGAAATGAAGAACTTAGATGACTGAGAACGTGTGATCTTATTTAAGCCTTAGCCAACAGCCTCCCTAGTGACATGTTACGTTTTGGATGTCAAGTGGCCGCAGTCAAGTTAGACGATCAAACAAGGCGTCCTATAATTGAACTTCAAGATGGGAGTATCATTAAAGCCAAGGTGTTTTTTCATGTCTCTAATGTAGTTTTTCAGTTAAATATTATTGTAATGGATTATTTGCATTTTTGGGTCCACGAACTATGCATATTTTTAGTCTGGGTTCGGTTCCATAATGTTGTATATTTACACTTTATGGTTCATTTTCAATTTTTGCGACGCTTTATAGACAAAAATTGTCTAAAAAGGAATTTATTAAAAACCGTTGCAAAAAGTGAAATTGGATCCCAAAGAGAAAACTGTGGACTCCAACTAAAAATATGCATAAGTACTAGACCCACAGTGCAAACAACCCGATTAAAAAGTGCAGAAAAAATTCTAATTGGTTTAGCGAGTAGCCTTTACGGTCTTTTCACTATTTTATGCTTTTTGGGCTTGCATTTTGACGGGAATAAATGAAAAGATATAAATAAATAAACAAATAAATAAATAGATGCATAATTTCCACCTCTTAAAATTATAGATAAACATACTATATCCATAACCCTGATAGAACCATCAATGGACTCAACATGAGAGAGGTTATTTGCGTTTTCTGATAAAAAAATTATTGTGTGTTATATGAATAACTTGCATATTATGTTTTATTGCAATATTACATTGAAATATTGTTAATATGTGATATGATGCAGAGACATAGCGAAAGACCTAAACACCCTCTCAATTGGCATCCATCATCATATGACTCCAAAAGAGAGAATATAATACAATATTTAAGGCCCAAATACTTGGTGCCCAAGATAACCTAAATGGATTAAACAGAAAAATACCCTTAAACTCATTGGAGAGTATTCGAAGGAATATTCCCTTATTCTGCTAACATTAAACATTAAAATAAAATTATAATTACAACAAAAGTAAACTCTTCAATTTTGGACCACATTGCAAATATATCTAGAACCCATTATTTGCATAATGATATCTTGTTTGTAAAATTTATGTTATAATAATTTTTACGCCTAGCTTTTTGACAAGAAAACGCATTGTGCTGCGCTTTGGCCATGTATAGATATAAAATATAGTATTTTTAAGTGCATTTTTACATAACAAAGAAAGTTGAGAGTTGATGATTTGTAAACCACAGGTTGTGATAGGATGCGATGGAGCAAACTCGGTTGTTGCTGCCAAACCTCCTAAATTTTACTCAACTTGTTCAATGATTGGTTTCACAAATTACCCAAATGGACATAATTTTGAGAATGAATCTATCTGGATGAGGAGAGGCAATATTTCACATAATTGAATGGACTACTACTACTACTCTGGGTAAGTAAGGTACACTAGTCTGAGCTAACATGCATTTTCATCCATTACCCCTTAAGTTATGTTGAGGGTGCCAAGGGAGTAGCCACATAAAGTCAGATTATAATTTATGTTTTGGCTCGGTAATGGTGTGTCGAAACCCATCAAATGAAGTTTGTGGTTAGGTGACAAAACACATTAAAGGAACTTGACGGTTAAGTGTCGAGTTTGAAGGATAGAAATTGTTGAAATATTTGTTTCGACTTAGTGACATGATGTGGTGATGAAAACCTAAGAAGCACGCACACTAACACAGGTGTCGTGACACGACTCGGACACGTTGGCATGATAAATCTAATAAAATTTGGATACAGGGACATGCCGAAAAAGTATATATTTTCATCACTTTATTTAGAGAAAACAAGAACATGAAAAGAAAAGAAAAGCAATGTGTTTGAATATTGATTAAAAAAAATGAATAAATAGATTATGTAAATGACGGTTTTCAAACTTTCGTGGAGAACTATTTTAGTGCCAGTATAGTATAGCGTAGCCCTAGTGAATGATGCCTAAAGTGATGTCGCAAATTTAACTTATATTGCTATATACTTATATATTCAGTATATACACATGCAAACAAGTGTTCGACACGTCGAAATAAGTCTTTGACGCGTTAATTTTGTATTTAAATTACGAACATGTGAAAAGGAGCGTTGAGAGAGTGTTGGTGTCCGACACGTGTCGGACACGGATACATTGTCGTCTCAGAAGTGTCCATGATTCGTAGATGAAAACCATCAAAGGAGCTCTCGGCAGCTAGGTGCCAAAACTTATCAAAGGAACTTAAGAGTTGGGTGCCGACAACGGTTAGGTGTCTATAGTATAATAGTTCTTAAACAGCCTTGCTTTAACTTGGTGAAGGATGATGAATCCCTTCAAGGGAACTTGGTCATGTGTCACCGAATTGTTAAATTCACAATTTGTTTTATATAAAACTTAATACATTGGAAAGTTAATGGCCAATTGAGAACGTGGAAGGGATTAATTTGTTTAAATGCATTGGAACCGTTAATTCATTGTCAAATGCATCTATACCGTTATTTGATCAAGATGATTGAAAATATGTTCGTACATATTATATAATAATAAATTAATTGGCTAGTTCATGACTATTTATGAAGCACGGACTCGACACGTGATATGAGATGCGACACGACTACGTGATAATTATGTATTGATATCAAGACTATGTGATATGCGACACGACTACGATACGCTAGGATACGTATAATATGTGTTATTAAATGTATATTAATGAAATAAAACATAAATTATTTAATAGAATATATAATTAGAACATACTTAGCATAAAATTCAATAAAATCAAATACAACAACAATACAAATTTAAACAAGAAAAGATAAAGTTCAATAAATTTGAAAAATATAATGAATATGGTTTGCAAATGTTAGGGTTTTTTTGAAGCTTTTGCGACCAAATTATTCTTTTTGCAGATGAATATGATGTCTTATTTTTCATTTTATATTTTACAATCAATGTTTTAAGTTATTAAACATTTGATCCCATTTTAAAATTTCAAAATACTATTGAACTACCCCAGCGTGTCCAAAAAAACATGTCCCCCAACATGTCCCCAGCGTGTCCGACACGTGTCAAACAAGAGTGTCCGTGCTTCATAAATAGAAATAAATAGAAAAATCAAAAAACATATCTTGAAGCTTTCTAGTTCTCCCTTAAGGGACCCCCAAAAAAATTAATTTCAATTTATCCCCAAGTGAAAGTCTTTTTTTTTCACTTTGATATTATAAGAAGAAACAACCTATCTGCTAAGTCAAATATGTTAATATTAAGCTTTACTGCAAGAAATTTAAAGACCCATCTCTAATATAACCTACAATAGCGAGTGAAAACCGAGATTTATGATTCAGATAATTGTTTTATATTTAATTACACTTTTAACCCTAAAATTTGGAGCCAGTCTCACTTTATTCCCTAGTGTTCCAATTTGCTCACATTAAATCTTAACATCTTCTTATCATAAATCTAGTATATTATATTATTTACTTTTTACAACTCTAATGAGCCTACGTGTCAATATGGACAGATTCAAATGCAGCTAAAAATGTGGAGCTCATTAACAACTGGCTGTCAAATTTATGGAAGGTTTCCCAACTGAAATAGTGGAGATGGTTGAGAAATGTGATCTTAATTCTCTAGTATTTACGCGGTTACGATATCATCCCCCGTGGTACATTTTATTTGGCAGGTTTAGAAAAGGCAGTGTTTGTGTAACTGGAGATGCAATGCATGTTATGGGTCCCTTTCTTGCACAAGGTGGATCCGCGGCTCTAGAAGACGCCGTTGTGCTTTCTAGATGCTTGTTGGAACGTAATAATAAAATTTCCTATGATATTACTTTGACAGAAGTTGAAGCGGCATTTGATAAGTTCGTTAAAGAACGTAAAAAGAGATTGGTATTATTGTCGGCACAAACTCATCTTATCGGGTTGTTATCAGAGCCGTCACCGTCGGTGTTAGTTCGATTTGTTTGCGTGGCGTTGATAATTATTTTCTTTCGACGCTCACTTGGTCATACTCTATATGATTGTGGTCGCCTCTAGTTTTGGGAGTTCAAAATAGTCAATAAAATAGTCGTGTAATCATGTATTTGATGTTATTAATAGAAATTGTTTTCTACTTTTTTGTGATTTTGACTTAGTTACCTCGTTAATGATTGAAATTGGAACTTAGTAATTTCATAATTATATTTTTGGACTTTAGTGCTTTTTTGTCGGTAAATTCCGCTTTCGGTGGCGAAATTTTCATATTCAGTGATGAGTCAACTCGTTAAAGAACGTAAAAAGAGATTGGTAGTGTTGTCTGCACACACTCATGTCATCGGGTTGCTATCGGAGTCATCACCGTGACCGCTAGTATGATTTGTGTGTGTGGTGTTGATAATTTTTTGGGTCGGTCCTACATTTTTGAAAGTTTATTAGTCTTAAATATATTTTCATCGCTAAATGTAAAAATTTCACCACTAAAAGTGATATTTGGTGACATTTAGCATTGAAAAAATGTACTAATGTCTAATAAACTAATTAATTTGGATTAAAGTCCAATATTGAAAATTTAGGATGTATTAAAGTAAAAAAGAAAACTTTTTTTGTCCCTCACTTGGTCATACTCCGTATGGTTTCAGTTGCCTCTAGTCTTGTGAGTTCAAAATAGTCAATAAGAGGGTGTAATCATGTATTATAAAGTTGAATAACGTAGAAACGATTCTCTTTTTCTTTATTTTTTTTACGTAAAAAAGGTTCTCTTTTTCTTTATTTTTTTTGTGATTATTACAAAGTTGCCTCATTATTGGCTGAAATCAGACTTTAGTATTATCATAACTTTAGTATTTTTTTTGTCGCTAAATGTCACTTTTAGTAGCTAAATTTTACATTCAATGCAGAAAAATGGAAGTGAATATAAAATTTTGACAAAAGTTGAAGTGACACTTGGTACACACTCATGTTATCAGGTTGCTATTAAAGTCGGTGGTAAGATGCTTGCATAATGTTTTTCGGAGCGTTCACAAATTTAATCATTTTGAGGATGAGGTTCAAGGGAATGGTTCATAATTCTTGATTTGGCTCAATTTTCTTAATTCCGACCGAATTGATTAACTTCGTTCATTAGGATACTAGATTACCAAGTAGAAAATATTTTGAAATCATCCTCCACTGCTATTTTGATTTGTATACGTTTATAATTCTTTTATTTAATCGCTCAATTGGTCAACAAAAGAGTTGTGTAATTCATGTATGGTGATTGCTTTGATGTTGGATATCATGGAGAAGTCTTTTTTTTTATCCTCTTTGCTTTATATAAGGAATTCATACCCTACTTATGTTATTTATAAAAAAAAAGTGACAGACGTAGATTGATTGTTGGAAGCCGAATAGTGTTAAATTAGATTTTTCGACATGAAAAAAGAACATAGTACGTGGTATAAGTTCTAAATCAATTTATGGTTGTGTTATCATTTTCTTTCCAAAATTATCACTCATATCTCCGAAAAGCTTAAAAGCAAACAACACCGATATCTCTCATGATGCCACTCACACCGTTTTGATGAAGCAAATATCTAATAGGATACAATAATACATACTAGCGGTGGACATGGGCCGGGCCTATAAAAATTTGAGTTATCCCAAGCCCACCCAAATTCGAAAGCTTCTTGCCTAGGTCCATTGCCCAGGCCCAGACACAGTTTTTTTTTACCTAAATGTTATTGTTTAGCAAATTTATGACCTATTTTTATTGTTGAGTAATTTTATTTTAGAATGTTCTCTTAAGACTAAGAGTAAATAAATGCAATCGCATTCTTTGGTCCAATTGTTGTTTTTGTTTTTGTACTCCTGATTTAGCCACTTGGTCAGTCTAGTTGGTTCTTTGCGCTACATCCTCTTTTCTTAAGGATTTCATAATTGGACATTGAACCCATTTCATATGATGGGAGTTGTCGGTGTATTGGGCGTTGCTTTGCTATGCGCTATTCATGTTGCTACCGTAGAAAATACTTTATTTGAAGATGGTGTCGGTGCAAATACATTCCGTGCGTTTAACCCAACTCAAGCTGAAGAAACTTATTCAATGGTCAGTGCTAACCACTTTTGGTCCCAAATCTTTGGGGTTGCTTTTTCCAATAGCCTAAAATTGATATTTCTAAATGTTCTCCATTTATATTATTTTTTATAACTTTTAACCTTAAAGGAATACAAACTAAACTACTTATATATATATATATATATGATCGATATTATATCTAATTCTCAGGCCTCGGTCCGGTCCGGGCTCAAGCGAGCTTAAGAATACATGGCCAAGTCCGTCCAGAAAAAAACCGCGCCTATAAAATTTTGTCAAGACTGGTTTGCGGGCCTATATATATACACACACACACACACTAGGTGTAAACCTGCGCGATGCACGAGCTAAGCAATTTTGATTGTCAATACGACTCATTTTGTCATTGATATTCTTTCATTTTTGTAAAAGAAAGAAGAACTTGTGTACAAGTTTACTACATTTCACCCAAACATGCCAAATTTGGAACATGAAGTTACTCACTCTAGAAGATAACCATCATCCACGAACGTATCATTAATCAGATGTAAACTTGACTATGACATTTCACCAAATGGTTGATGTTCATAGAGAACTAAATGTGCAATTTTTAGTATATTTTGCAAAATGTAAATCAAAACAACATTTTTTTTATAAATAAATGATGCATTCAAAACCAAGCGCTAAGGGAGCGAACCCGTATACAGGGAGTATACAAAGAAAAGAAAAGCAAGAAAAAACTTAAAAAACAAATAAATCCAAAGGCACCAAAACTACACTGACACCCGGATTACGCAGAAGAGTGGAGCTCCTCCACGAACTCCAGAAATTCTTGATTCGTAACTGAGAACTTCACCTTGTGCCAACTCAGAAGAGTGCTAAAAAAAGATAACGAAGTCTCGAGGGCTCCATCTCAATACCTTCGAAACATCGAGAATTCCGCTCCTTCCAAACCGTCCAAAAGATACAGTGAGGAATAATTCGCCAGACCCGTCTATCACCCGACCAACCCAAGGGAGGGTTCCATACCTATAAAAGCGCACTCACTGTCGCAGGCATGACCCAAACGGTCTTAGAAAGTGCCAAAAATAAGTCCCATAAACTTCTCGTCACCCGACAGTGCAGAAGGAGATGATTCTTCTTCTCTTTATCCTCCTTTCATAACCAACACCTACTAGCCAGGCGATATCTTCTCTTCTGCAGACCTTCCATCGTCAAAATGGACTGTATAGCTGCGATCCAAATAAAAAATCTAACCTTAGGTGGCGCCATAACCTTCCAAATCTTATTCCATGGTAAACGAACCATGAGAGACCCACTGTCGCTCAATATAGCATAGAAACCACAGACCGTGAAAGCGCCCGTACCACCCCCCTTCCACCATATTGAGCCCTCCCTCACTGTCGGATAAGGAGCCAACCTCAATCATTCAAAGAACAAATAATCCTCCTGAAGCTCCCAATCCCATAGTCTTCTCCTAAGTTACGGACGCCACGTCACACTATCACCTATGTCATTCACATGCGCCGCCACCATGCCATCCTGATTTGCTCCTAGGTTAAAGATCCCGCGAAACAGCTCATGAATAGACCCATTCTCGCCCCATTTGTCTTTTCAGAATCTTATCTTATCCCCTTTCCCTAAAATAAACTCAGTGTTCTTAGAGTAATCCACCCACCCCCTCGCTATATGTTTCCACATACCCACCCCATGGGCTAAAGACCCCACAACCGGCCTCCACCCCTAGGGCGAAGAACCCCACCTTGCTCCAACAACCCTTCTCCATAATCTATTTAGCTCCCTCGGGAAACGCCACAACCATTTTCCAAGCAGAGCTCTATTGAAAATACCCAAGTTCCTAACACCACCCCCCCCTCTTTAATGGGCTTGCAGACCTCCTCCCACCCTACCAGACTGTGTTTGAATGTATCTTCATTGCCTCTCCACAAGAAATCTCTCATCAGCTTCTCCATTTTTAAACGTACAACAGTCGACAAAGGCAAAATAGACATGTAATAGGTAGGCAAACTAGATAGACAACTTTTAATAAGCGTGAGCCTCCCCCATTCGAAAGAAACCCATTCTTCCACCCTGCCAGCTTCCTTCTCATTCTTTCCAAAACCGGGTCCCAGATCGCTTTAGACTTATACTTAACACCAAGGGGCAAACTAAGATAAGTGTTTGGGAAGGTCCCAAGCCTATATCCAAGAATGCCAGCTAGATCCTCCACTACACCCACCTCCCCAATCGGGATCATCTCGCAATTCCTCGCATTGATTCGAAGCCCCGAAATTGCCTGAAAACTGATCAAAAGCATCTTCAGAGCACGAATTTGGCCACGATCAGCATCAAAAAATATAATTGCATCATCAGCAAACAAGAGATGCAAAACCTGAATCCTGCCAGAGCTGCCAGATCCAAAGCTGAACCCCCTGATCCACCCTGTCGCAACCACTCGCGTCATCATCCGACTAAACGCCTCCATGACCAGGATGAAAATATAGGGGGATAACAGATCTCCTTGTCTAAGCCCACGAGTACCCAGGAAAATACCTTCCGGCACCCCATTAATTAGAACCGAGAACCTAGATGTCGACACACACCTCCGAATCCATCGGCACCACCGATCCCCAAAACCCATTAATCAGAAACTTCCAATTTACGTGGTCATAGGCCTTCTCAATGTCGAGCTTACACACAATGCCAGGATTCCCACTTTTAATCCTAGAATCCACACACTCATTAGCCACCAAAACGGCATCAAGAATTTTCCTCCCACCAACGAAGGCGTTTTGGGATTCCGCAATCAAAGGGTCAATGACCTTACTCAGTCTGACGGATAACACTTTGGCTAGGAGTTTATAAACACTCCCAATCAAACTAATCGGTCTTAAGTCTTTGATATCAATCAAGCCCCCCTTCTTAGATATCAAGGTGATGAAGTTTGTATTCAACTTAGGCACAAAGTAGTCCCGATCATGGAATTCGCTAAAGAAAGCCATCACATCAGTCCCGGCGACATACCAAAGTTGCTGAAAAAAAGCCATTGTGAAACCGTCCGGCCCCGATGCCTTATCCCCACTCATCGACTTGAGAACCTGCACGACTTTCTCTTCAGAAAAAAGGGCTTCGATGTCACCCGCCTCACTAGCCGAAATGCTCTCCAACTCGGCCCCATCAAGAGAGGGCCTCCACTCCTCTTCTTCCGTGAATAAATCTTCATAAAATTTCACTATAGTCCCCCCTTGCCTCTCTGTCTTCTTCGAACACCTCTCCCCCTACTGAGATTTTCCCTATGTGGTTACCCCTCCTGTGAGAGTTGGCAACCGAGTGAAAGAACTTGGTATTCGAATCCCCTTCTCTTAACCACAAAGCCCTCGATTTTTACCTCCAGCTAATTTCTTCTTGAATTAACCTCTTCCCTATCTCCTCTTTTTTAACCTCTCTCCCTATCCTTTCCTCCACTGTTAGCCCGACTAACCCTTCCTTCTCGTCTAGCCTCCTCACCTCCTCCATATAACTAGCTGTAACTAGGCGGATATTACCGAAAATCTCTTTGTTCAATCTTTTAATGTCTTCTTTAAGCATCCCCAATTTGACTGCCAGCTTAAAGCTGGCATTCCCCTCCACCTCATACCCTGACCACCAAACACTAACTTTCTGGGCGAAATCAAGCTCCTTGAGCCACATATTCTCGAATCTGAATGGAATTCTGCCCTCTCTCCACCCCCCACATATTCTCAAAACAACATATTATTGCTCTTAAATTGGAACTTGACAATACTTGGTGTATAGAACAATCGAAAAGTGCGTTCCAACTCAATATTGAATTTATCTATGAACATTATATTCAACCCCAAAGCAACTCACTATTGCCTTTTATCAGATCTTCTGTGTGTGCATGTTTCACTCACATTTTTTTCTTTTCATTATAAATAATTGGGTAAGATCTCCCTGGGTGGAGATCCATAGTTTTATCCTCTGCTAAATTGTATAACATAAAGAAATCAGAAATGCGATAAAATGAATCATAATCATTTACTGACTAGTTGGGGAAAGCAATAAATTGAACATTTACTGGGTCATATAAATGTATTTTATGAGTTAAAATTTATTGAAACTCTTTCAAAATGGGTATCCTCTTACATGATTGATTGAAACATTAAAATAATAAATATGTAGTTACACTGAATCCTACAATTTTTAATATTTTAACTAAATATCATAACCCACCTTGAAAGTGGGTCAACAAATTTGAACTTGTATTTTATTGATATACGAGGACCCAAGCGTATAGTACAATGTCATGTCAAGCGTTTTTCTGCAATCCTGCATACCCTAAAACATTGCCTACTAAAATAAAGATAATTCTAGGCCGACACATAAAATAGACACACTTTGTACGACACACTAACGTGTAACACCTGCATTGGCTTATGTCCGAGCTTCACGGTTGTTGGGTTTGGACATGAGCCAATACGGGTGCGACACGTCAGTGTGTCGCACCAAATTGTGTGTCGGGTTCAAAGGACCCTCAAAGTAATACATCTAAAAAAATGCTAATTTGACTCACAGCTGAAAAATAAAAACAATAAAATAGGCTGGAATTACTGCGGAGCAAGCAATTAGGCCTCTTAATGTTTAGTTTGGGAAAAGAGGAATATTCTTTTTCAAAAAGCAACATCCCATCTGTACAATTTTTAACCTTGCACTTTCTCAAGCTTGTGTTGATGTTTGGTTGCCACTGCTGACAAAAGAAAGAAATTCTCTCTTTGTGCCCTCTATTTCTACACATCCTTTTCCTCCACTACAACAGTACAAATCATTTGCAACAAACTATTAAAAGAAAGGGTTATTTAGAATTTACACCCTTTTGTTATGTCTATTATGATTTTGGTATTCATAAGTTTTGCATAATACATGTTTGGCACCCAATTTTGTACAAAGTCTATTCAATCAACCTAGTTGACCATTATTTTTTGTTAAATCAGAAATTTTTCCTTTTATGTAAAGAAATAATACAATATATACTTTTGACACCAATTATCTTTTATACCTACATATATAATACTATGAAGCTCAGCACATTCACTCTCAGGGAGACAAAATAAAAGAGGGTACAAAAGAATAGACAAACTCCTCTTTATCACACAATATTTCAACAAACAATGATAAAAATAATTTTTACATATTCTGCTTTAAAATATATGTCAGGATGAAATATAGAAAAATCTTTTGTTTCCAAAGCAGTTTATAGGTTTTACATATGAAAAATTCTATTCTGACTGATTTTTCGACAGAATTCTCATGGACAAATTGACGTGCCTGTTTTTTATTGGTTGGTTTTTGGGGTCCACGCCAGTGGGACCTAAAAAACAACCAATAAAAAATAGTCATGTCAGTTTGTCCATAAAATTTCAGTCGAAAATTTGGTCACAATAGAAAAGCCCTTTGAATATTTCGCTAACAGTGGAGTTGGAGAGAGTCACCCAAAGAGCAAGTTACATAGAGAGAAAAAGTACAGAGAGAGATTAATAAGAGATAAATTAAGTGAAAAACCTCTGACATGTCAAAAGTTTACCAATAAGACCATTTCCAAGCATTTGGCCAAAATACGTGGCCAATATGGGTTAAAACCATTTACAAAGAGGGCAAACCAGGCGTCTGGCATTTTTTTTTCTCGGTCGGCAAGGCCTCTGCCACCCCCACTAACAACAAATAAGATAAAAATGAAGAAAAAGTTGGGGTGGCAGTTAAAAAAGAATTAAAAAAAAAGAGGAAAATGTGAGGGCGACAAGTGAGCTTCCTCCAGAGTACGATTAATTCTCAGCTCGCCGAACCAAATTTTTGAAAGAAATGTCTCCAAATTTGGTTGAAAATAGGTAAAACCTATTTTGACCGATCATTTGGATTTTGTTCAACGCTTGGAGATGGCCTAAGTGCCATGTCGAGATAGAATTTTGACTTGGTAGGAGATTGTTACGAATAAAATAACAACTTGTTGTTCAACTCATTGGCAAACGGCTTTGTTGAATAGTTGAGTAGAAGTGAGTGAGGAGAGAGGTGTGTCGCCGACTCTGCGCCAGTAATGAGTGAGGTTCTAGCCCAGTTGATTTGGGCCACTGAATTCCTAGTATGTTTGGATGAATCATGTTTTAAAGCCCTTAATATTACTATTAGTTAAAGTTGGCCATCAGTCAACAAGAGTAAAGAGTAACATTATTGAGGTTGGGTCTTAGGAGTTGAGATCAACTTTGAGTTATTTGTGCCCCAAAGTGTTGGGCATGAGAGAGAGAGAGAGAGAGAGAGAGAGAGGAAAAGAAGAGATGGAAATGTTTCAATGGTGCTGTTGTAGAGATGTTGATAAACAAAAATCCGAAGATAGTAAAAGTATATACAGAAAGAAGTGTAATCTATACGAGGGTATGTTTTTCGTGTCAGAGAATGAGAATTTATTATCACTGGTGACAACCCCAGCCACAAAACTAAATGTTAGGTTACTATATATAATCCAGCAGCTCAAACCAGTGTTACCAAAAAAATGCCAACACCCTAGCAATTTATTTTTCATATGCACATTCCAAAATGTGGTACAACATCGTTACGATACTCTAGAATTAGTGATCCAAGCAATATTAGGTTATGTTCTTATGAGATAAATATATAGAAAACATAGTGATTGTAATACACTACAATATAATAAATACTATAACAGGGTTTTTTGAAGATAACATTCAACAAAAAATCCTAAATATAAATCTTTAGGACATTCTTATTCAACGTATTTACATGAATAATTCCAATATACGAAATCTCAACTCAAAGGTGGTAAAAACTTGGGTATCTTAACAATGTCACAAGATATTAGCTGTTTCAACTTTCGAATCAATAGTAGTTAGAAGTACCTAAAATTATTTGACTGATGTAATCTTACATAAGCCTATCCCCATCGTACCAATATTTAAAGTATATGGCGTATTGCGTTCCCGTTCTCGTTCAACATACCAAAATGATCTGTGTTCTAGCTAACATTGGCCAAAAGATTCCCTATCTTTTCCTTTGTTTCTTTGAGTCGACACAACTGAACTCGGTAGAAGCGTGCGTCGTCTTCGTTAAAAGTAACAGTAGATGTGATATTTGAGTTACAATGGAAATCAAGAGCAGGCTATACCTCACACATATAGTGGTCACTTAACAAGTCCTACTTGAGAGGCTTCATACCCTGCACATAACCACATCAAAGCTTCAATTTCTCTGATTCATATAAACGATATGTTAAGAAAAATGCAACAATATTACATATGGGCAGAACAAATTTTACATCCTCATCTTATTAAAATTTTATATAATGTCCTCGCATCACTAACATCATTTACTTTCTTAAAGGAGTAACAAGAACTAGGAAATCCTTTTAGGTAGTCCTGGATCACTTCATTAGAATGCTACATTGTCCAACACAATAGTAGGAACTCAAATAAATTCCCCATCATCTTCTAAGTTTCAACACATGGTATATTTGACCTCAACGAGCATTTCTTCAAGCATCATTTTTCCTTATGCCTTTTTTTTAAATATATTAGCTATGTGTTGGATTTAGATTTCTCGCTCTAGCTTATTTTTTATCATTTACAAGTCATTTGTCTCTATCGCAGAGGCTATCCGGCCAGATAAAGATAGGATTTACCTATTTTTTAATTATTATCTCTTAGTTTATCCATAAGAAGATACTTTTATTCCAAACTTTTTAATTAGAGTCCTTAGTTAGGCTTAATACGATTTAAGTCTCTAGTTAACTTTTATCATATATAAGGAACCATTTTTATCATTCAATTTTAATGGGAGTTCAAAAATATTTGTGTCTTCACATCAAGAACCAGCGAGGGCTGCCTGCTTGAAAAAGGAGCAACCCAAAAAATATCCAAAAATATCCGCTAGCAAGGCTACCAACATGGGCTAAAAATAGAAGCATCAAAAGACCGAAGCGAGACCATATAGGATGTTGGCAATGAGCAATGCCATATGTGGAGAGCAGTCATCGGAAGAGATGTGAACATTTCCCAGACGGGTACCACATAGGCAGGCGAAATCGTCTCCAAGCAAGTAGGCAAGTCCCCAGGTAGAAAATGAAGGGTTCATAGTAAAAAACATTAAAAAGATAAATAAAAATAAATAAAAAACTAAGCAAAAAGTCTCCATGTCTCGTAACTTTAAGCTAGTAACTACCCTTCTTCATTAAAAATAGCAAAGAAACCATCAGGACTATTGATTGTCACCACAATGAGTGAGGCTCGGGGTTGTTTGAGAATTTTCCAAACATGATTTAAGAAGCTAAAGTGAAATTTTTAAAACATGAGGAAAGGGGGCTGGAATTTTTCATAAATCCAGGGGTTAGGGCGTTACGGCTGTAACTTTTCAAACTTAACTTACTTTGCCCTTCATTTCAGTGGATCCCGGATGCTTTTGCCAAAAAGGAGAGGTTCTCGGTGGGTTGCTTGCACGTCGACCGAGGTTGAGATATGCTGGGTCTTGAGGGCGAGACAACCAATGGTGGGGGCCCAAGGGGTTGGGGCTGCAGGTAAGGAAAATATGGGTAATGGCGCAAAAAAATATGGTCCTCCAAAGGTGAGGCCAGTGGTGTTTCTGCGGAAAGGAGGCCAAAGAAACAAGGGATAGGCATCCTATGGTTAGTCGCCATAGGCCGAGGAAGTAAGAATGGTTGGGCCAAAACCAGTTTAGGGGTCGCAAAGGTGGTGTGGGCAGCCCAAAAATTGGGAGGTGGGCCGGCGTGTGGCGGAGCGTGTATGAAATGACTCGCTGCACCGACCATTCTTTGTGGCGCAGGAGGTAAGGAGAGACGGGAACAGGAGGGGCCCCAATTGCAGGCCGGTGGTTGGGAGGAGTGGACACCATCGGCGGAGGTGTTGCTGTTATTGGTGGTCAAAGGGATTAGAGTCGGTGGAGCAAGTACACTACTAAAGCTTGAATCTTAATTGTCAAACTGTTGACGCCCTTGTCCACGCGATCGGACTTCTTTAGCGGCATACCACTTCGATGTATAATCACAGATGTCACTAATCCGTCATTAAAATTGAATGATTCAAATGCTAACCAATGTAATAAAAGTTAGCTAGAGACCCAAATCTAACACACAGTGACACAGCTAATAGATAAACCTAGATAACTATGTACATACTAATCCAAGAGTTTAATATAAAACTAACTTCCTATGGAAAACCTAAGAGAGTAATGAAAAAATAGCATCACAAAAAAGTTACTTTTTGGTTTTCAACATCATGCATATTTTTGTACCTGCGCTTTACCTTAAAGGTCCTGAACTCGTTCACTGTCATTCGAAGAGAATCGCCTGATAATATCAACCTTGATAGAGCCCCGGTGCTAACCTGCAATGGTCACTAAATACTATTATAAAGTTGTCTGGCTCATTTGTCAAAATATGACTAGAAATTCAACCACTACAAGCCATCAAATATCCTTAACCTAAAGCAACAAAAAAGGCCCATGACAGGCGGATACAAAATAAAAATTTGCATTAGTAGCTATTGTAGGTTAATGCAATAACAGCTACTAGAACTCCAGCAGTGGAATAGAGGGCTAAACCTCGTTAAGAATAGCAGTACAGAAAAAGACCACCTAATCTCAAGTATTATGAAGATAAATGATACATTAACAGCAACGGATGTTGTTAATCTTCTACTGAAGCACCGTAGAAGTATGCTCAGCAGAAGCATGCCTAAGCTCCTTTTTTTGAACTTTTTTTTTTTCGGATTTTGGAATGATATTTTCAATTTCCAACATTAACGTTTCTAATCTCCGGTTTGTGATTTTTCAGGTGGGCGGGTGGGGGTGGGGTGGGGGGGGGGGGGGGGGGTGGGGGGTGAAATCAGAATTAAAATTGAATTGATTTTTCGACCAGTTATTAATGAAATTATGTAGATCCATTTTTTTCCACAAATTCCCTATAACTGAACCTTTGTAAATATAATGATAAGATATTTTCAGGTTTTTTCCATTTTTCGGATTTTCCCTATTCTTTCCAATTTTTTCGATAAGTCTGACTTCTCCGAATTTCTTGATTTCGGTAAAAAAATGAATAAAAATACAAACAACCCGATTTCCAGGGGAAAAGGAACGAAATGGGATGAACTTTTTTTCTCCACAAAATTGGATTTTTTTTTCTTGAAAGCCCATTTTCCAATCTGATCCGTCCGAAAAACAACCATAAGCACGCTTAATACAAATGAAATTTTCCATGGAAGAAGCGTGTGCAAGATCCAAGCCCGGCCCAAACCCTCACTCTAAAACCCTTCTCGTAGCTTCAAAGAAGCTCTTGCCAAACATACCTAAACCAATGATGATAACCTATAAAATTCAACATAAAGTCCATTTTCTTTATCGGAACATCAAAGTCCATTTGATATCTCAACACCACCCTCACTCATCCACAATCCTAGATCCTGAGTTTAAAGAAGGCCTCACCGTTTTTGGCAGGGGCACCCTTCTTCCAAAGGTACCCGAAGAAACATTAGTTTCAATGCTTGAACTTTATTATCCATCAGCAGTGGAAGCCTCAAACGTTATAGTGAACTTGTTGATCAAGGAAAAATCTTAGTTATTTAAGGTGCAGCCAAGGTTCCTTTGGAGCCTAGGTGGAGCCTAGGCGCAAGGCAAGGAACGCGTTTCTTATATGAAATGAGGGGTACAACGGTAAGCTGTAATCTTCCATAATTACAACAATCACAGAGAATAACGAGTTATAATATTCAGAAATATTTTACAAGAACAACACAAAGACGCAAGAGTGCATGAACGGAAGAAGTGAAAAATGCTAAAAAATAGTACTTGGTGTTTTGTTAAAAAATGATTATTTAAAAGAATTATCTAGTCTTTTGAGTTATTATTTTCCATTTCTAAAGTCTTTCGAATTTTGTTCCAGATGTCCTAAAGTCTTCTTGCAAATCCCTCAGAGCATGAGCAATGTCTTCAAAAGTTTGGCAACACTTTTTTGGGGTTAACTGGTGGAGATGAGGAGTGATGTTTGGTTAAGCCATTTATAGATACTAAAGCTAGTTATACCTCTCATATCTCTTAGCTTATGAGTCATCAGTCTGTAGTGGTTTGAGGCAGAAGAAAATCTTGACTCTTTAGGGTACTTAGCTTCCATATCCAGCTCCAAGATTGTTGTTTAGGGAATCACCTATCGTGAGATCCAGATTATGGAGATGCTCATTCTTCCTAGTGATTTGATGTTTTGAGTTAAAACTAGGATTGGAGATTAGGTATAGACTCATTCGTCCTAATGATTCCAACATTGGTTTACTGTCCCTTTGTATTGGGTTTCTTATTGTTTCTTACTTGGGTTATGCATTATATTGTTCTTTGCATAAGTTTGATTTTCTGAATGTGATGGAGATGGCACCCTATACTTTGGGATTTATTTACATTTGTTATTCTTACTTGTTAATAGTCTCTAATTGAGGATACATATATCTTTTTTAATTTCTTAAAAATGTAAAACCCTTGGCATATAAAAGGGTGTTTTTTCCTTTCTAGTATTCCTTCACATAGTAGGATTAATGAAGGGTACTTTAGACATTTTTTAGGCTTATGTTGATTAGCAATCTAACTTCATCTATAAATAGATTGTATTTGCTTCACTAAGAAGGTACGTTTTAGTTGAGAGAGAAATAGAGATTGTCTTGTGAGTTTCTATGAGTCATTTTGCTGAACATATTTTGCCCTATAACTTGGATTTTAACAGAATTGTGATGTGCCTATGCTTAGTTGTTTGAATTAAAAAATGTCCTAGCCTTATGAGTATTCTTCGCTGTTTAGATGCTGCCATTATTATGTTCTCTTCGTTAAAGGCCGAGATTTTATTATAGGCCGAGGAGATTAATATTAATTATAATTTTAAATTGATGTAATTAGAGACTTCTTATGGATGAGGACCTTTGTCTCAATTATGATGGTTTATTTATGCTTGAACATGGACCTTATTGTATTGCTGGCTCTTCAGCATTAGATGTTTTTGAAATGATATGTGACAAAATGACTAAAATCATGTTGAATAAACTGATAGAAGTCTTAAAGAGAACGTGGCCCAGCTTTACGCTTGCCTTTGGAACTCTTTAGCATGTGAGAGGAGGTAGAGCATGTTGGAGTTTAAATGATAACTATATTGTTGTATTAGAAGAAGGAGTGAAGAAGAAAGCAAGAGAGGTAATGTGGAGAAGATAATCTTTTTATTTTAGTAAGTGCAAAGTTCTGGCAGCTAATACATATAAGAAAACAAGGGGTATGCATTTATTGTTATGCTGATTTTACTCCCCTATAACATACAATAAGTAGACTAGAATCTAGGACCACTAAGGCACACATCAAAGGCACATTAATTGCCCTACAACTACCCCTATAACATCCCCTACAACATCCCTTATAGCACCTATAGCAGCCCCTACATCATCTATGCATTAATTTTAACACTCCCCCTTAATGCATTTGTTGAACACTCATCATTTCTCTAAGAAAATGAAATTTATCCTTAGGTAGAGCTTTGGTGAAGATATCCGCAACTTGCTCTTCGGTCTTGATATAGTTGAGTTGAATCTCTTCATCCTCCACGACCTCTCTACTGAAATGATGCTTGATTGAAATGTGCTTGGTGCGACTATGGTAGACGGGATTCTTTGTCATGGCAATTGCGGATTGGTTGTCACAAAGTATTGGAGTAGCATCTCCTTGCTTTTCACCAACATCCTCCAAAATTCTTCTTAGCCACATCGCATGTGAAGTTGCCAATGATGCCGACACATATTCGGCCTCGGCGGATGATTGCGCTACCGTTTGTTGCTTCTTTGATGCCCATGAAACTGCTCCGGAGCCAAGAAAAAATACATACCCGGAAGTACTTTGCATGTCATCAATAGAACTAGCCCAATCACTATCACAAAATCCAAGTAGCTTTATCTCAACATTCTTCTTATACATGATGCCAAAATCAGAAGTTCCTTGGATGTACCTCAATACTCTTTTTGCAGCCCCAAAATGAGTTTGACTCGGCTTGTGCATGTACCGAGACAATAAACTAGTAGCATACATTATATCCGGCCTCGTAGCCATCAAGTAAAACAAACTTCCAATCAAACTTCTATAAATAGATGCATCGACCTCCTTGCTTCTATCTTCTTTCAATAATTTTTCATTAACCACCAAAGGAGTAGCCACCGATTTGCAATTCATCATTTTGAATTTTTCAAGAAGGGTTTTAGCATACTTCTTTCGGCAAATAAAAATACCATCTTCTTGTTGATAAATTTCAATGCTTAAGAAGTAATTTAGAAGACCCAAATCACTCATTTCGTATTTTTTCATCTGTCACTTTTGAAATTTTCAATCATTTTTGCATCACTACCGGTAAACACCAAGTCATCAACGTAAAGAGAGACAATAAGAATACCTGCTGCCCTACTTCTTTTGATGTACAAGGTTGGCTCGCTTTTACTTCTTTGAAATCCTCTTTCATTGAAGTATGCATCAATCTCACTATACCATGCTCGGGGAGCTTGCTTCAAGCCATACAAGGCCCTTTTCAGCTCGTATACCTTCTCTTCTTCACCCTTCATCACGAATCCTTGAGGTTGGTCAACGTACACTGCTTCATTTAACACGCCATTTAAGAATGCAGATTTTACATCAAGTTGATACAAAAACCAACCTTTTTGAGTGGCCATGGCAACAAGTGCTCTAATTGTGTCAAGCCTTGCCACGGGTGCAAATGTTTCTTGAAAATCAATTCCGAATTGTTGAGAATACCCCTTTGCTACAAGTCTTGCTTTGTTCTTTTGGATTGAGCCATCTGGATTAACCTTGCTTTTGTAAATCCACTTCACACCAATGACCTCTTTATTTTTAGGCCTCTCCACCAATTCCCAAGTCTTGTTCTTCTCAATAACCTGAATTTCTTCTTCCATTGCAAGCTGCCAGACTTTTTCATTTTTAGCATCTTCAAAGGTCTCCGGTTCAGCTACACAAAAATTACATCTAGCATACACATCATTTAGACTTCTTATTCTTCTTGGAGTTGAGCTTGGAGATGAGGAGTTTGAGCTTGATGGAGAACTTGAAGATGATTGTGGACTTGCATTTGGACCTGCATTTGGAGACATTTGAGGAGCTTCTACATCTTCCTCTTCATCTTCTTCAACGCTTTGTGATTCTTCATTAAGGGTGATAAGTTGATTTTGAGATTTTTTTTTCTTTCCAATACCAAAAAGATTTCTCATCAAAAATCACATCTCTACAAATAATCACTTTGTTCCTCTTCAAGCTAAAGAGTCTATAGCCCTTTGATTTTGAGCTATACCCCACAAAGATGCATTTTTCACTACTTTCATCAAGCTTGTGTCTCACGTCTTTAGGGACATGAGCAAAGCAAATACAACCGAACACCCTCAAGTGGTTCACAGATGGTTTGCTTCCACTCCATGCCTCAAATGGAGTTTGATTTTCTACGGCCTTTGTAGGGCATCTATTCATCAAATAAATCGCCGTATACACCGCTTCGGCCCAAAAAGTATATGGCAGCCCTTTCTCATGTAACATGGATTGTGCCATTTCCTCAATGGTTCAATTCTTCCTTTCCACCACTCCATTTTGTTGTGGAGTATACCCAACCGTTAGTTGTTTTTCCATGCCAATATCTTCACAAAATTTATCAAACTCCTTAGAGTTGTATTCTCCACCTCTATCACTTCTAAAAATTTTCAAGTAGTGACCACATTGTTTTTCAACTAGTTTGTGAAATTTTCTAAAAATGGCATAAACATATGATTTTTGCCGCATAAAATACACCCAAGTCATCCTTGTAAAATCATCAATAAAGGTAATGAAGTATTTGTTACCAGCATGAGAAGTGTTCTTCATTGGTCCACACACATCGGTATGAACAAGCTCTAATGGTTCTTTAGCTCTCCATGCTTTCTCCTTTGGAAAAGGCTCTCGGTGGTGCTTTCCAAGAGCGCATCCTTCACAAACTCCATTTACTTCTTGGATGCTTGGGAGCCCGTAAACCATGCACTTTCGATGCAAATTCTTCATGCTTTGAAAATTCAAGTGCCCATATCTTCTATGCCATAGCCATGTGTCGTCAACCACATTCATCTTCAAGGCCACATTCTTTGAGTATCGAAAAGTGAGAGGAAAACTTCTATTCTTTTCCATCTTGATTTTTGCAATAACTTGGCTTCTCCCCCCTTTGTCAAAAATTCTGCACGAGTCTTCTTCAAAGAGAATAGTGTACCCATGTTCCGCAAGTTGCCCAACACTCAACAAATTCTGCTCTAAATCTGGAACTAGTAACACATCTCGGATATACTTTGTTCCTTTCTCCGTTTCAATGGATATAGTACCCTTGCCCTTTGTTTGGACTAAGGCACCATTACCCATCTTCACTTGAGAATTAGAAGAAGTATCCATAGAGATAAAAATATTTTGATCTCCGGTCATGTGATTACTACGCCCACTATCAGGAAACCACAAATCATTTCTTTGCTCCGATGCACTTTGACAAGCAAAAAACATATTCCCCTCACATTCTTGTTCTTCGATAAAGTTAGCTTGTTGGTTGTTCTTGAGCCGACAATCTTTTTCAACATGCCCAAATTTCTTGCAATTGTGACATTGTGGCTTTCCCCGGAACCAACAATCTTTATCAATATGGCTACTTCTCTTGCAAATACTACACTTTTGTTGATTAAAACTTTCATTACTTTCTCTTCTTTCAAAATTATTTCTACCTTTTCCTCGAGTGTTTCTTCCTCTTCCTCTTCCATGTCTTCCACCTCTTGAAGATTCACCTTTGGGTTTCTCAAAAAATGGTTTGGCCCCAACATTGAGCTTAGATTGAAAGGCACTCTCAACATATTTTTTAGAGTTTCTACTCAACCTTTGTTCATATGTTTTTAATGGAACCCATCAATTCTTCAACACTCAAAGAGGCTATTTCTTTAGTTTCATTTTTTCAACAATCCTTTGATCGAAAAGTTGTTCCCCATATGTTTTCATTTGATTCACAATCTCGATTAATCTAGAGAAATAATCTTTCAATATTTCCACGTCCTTCATCTTCATATTTTCAAAATCTCTTCTTGAGGACTGAATTTTAATAGCCCTTACCTTCAAAGTACCTTTGAATTCTTTTTGTTAAATATCCCAATCCTCATTTGCTTTGTTTGCATTGATGATTCTTGGAAATATTATTTCAACTAACCCCTGTTGGATTAGTCTTAAAGATTTTGCATCTTTCTTCTTGTGCTCCTTCAACTTTTGCTTTTGAGCTTCCGGCAAAGCCGTGATATCCTCCGGTTCATCAAAACCATCTTCAATATACTCCCATAAATCAAATGAAAGGAAATTTGTTTTCATTTTTACAGACCAGAAATCATAGTTCTCTCCATCAAAAATTGGAATAAAGGGTTGTTGGGTACCCATTTGGTTGCTAGAACTTGCCATAAATTTTCTGTCGCTTTTCGTCGGATTTGTTTTCCGGCCAGCAAAGAAAATACACCCAGCTCTTGATCTGAACAGGGCTCTGATACCACTTTGTTGGAGTTTAAATGATAACTATATTGTTGTATTAGAAGAAAGAGTGAAGAAGAAAACAAGAGAGGTAATGTGGAGAAGATAATCTTTTTATTTCAGTAAGTGCAAAGTTTTGGCAGCTAATACATATAAGAAAACATGGGATACGCATTTATTGTTATACTGATTTTACTCCCCTATAACATACAATAAGTAGACTAGAATCTAGGACCACTAAGGCACACATCAAAGGCACATTAATTGCCCTACAACAACCCCTACAACAGCCCCTACAGCAGCCCCTACAGCACCTATAACAGCCCCTACATCATCTATGCATTAATTTTAACAGAGCATCATGCGGCAAAACTGACAGGGTCAGGGTTGTGATAGAGGGTCGCACGTGAAATGGAGTGTTAGAGCATGATATACATTTTTGGCCCACTACTTAACGGCTTAAACTTTTAAGTGAGATGGTAACTTAACATTGCTATCCTTCACCTTATAAAGCCTACACTATTGATCCAGAGAACAAGTTTTTCCACCCCAATTAGGCCTGTAAATCGGGCTGGGTGAGCCGGGCTTGGAATAGCTCAGGCTCGGCCCGAATTTTCATATCCATATCCCAGGCCCGAGCTCGACCTGAATTGAAATAAGAAGTTTATCCTCAGGCTCGGCTCACCAAACTCACGGGCTTCGGGCCCATTTTTGGACAGGCCCGATTTGAAATCTGAAAAACGTTTTAATTGAAAAATATTGGAATTTAAAAAATCATCCCACTTTTAGTTTAGAAATGTTCAAAAAACCAATCTAATTTTTTAGTTTAAAAAATTCACCACACTTTTTGTTTAGAAATTTTCAACAAATCAGCACTCTTTTTTTAGTTTAAAAAAATCAGCATACTTTAGTTCATAAATCTTAAACAAATTAGCACATTTTTTTAGTTAAAAAAAATCAGCACACTTTTTTAGTTTAAAAAAATCAACACACTTTTAGTTTAAAAATATTCAAAAAAAATCAGCACACTTGTTTCAAGTCCAATAAATGATGCAGCATACTTTTAAATCAATATAGTGCATGCATACAGTTGCACAACATAAAATAATTCAGCACTAAATCAGTCATGCATACATACATAATATAACTCAGCACTAAATCAGCATTGTGTCCAAAACAGTTGCACAAAACGTGGGGAAAAAATGGACAAAACAGTCCTTACATCGCTAAAACATAATTGTGTCCAAAACAGCGGACAAAAATTGGAAAAAAATCAGCACTTTAAATCAGCTCCTCACACCACATGAATCATTCCTTAGAGATGGTCAAATCTGAAATGGATAAAAAAATAGTCGTCAATAAATAAAGAAGAAGTTAAAGCATAACAATTAATAAAAAATAGTAATCAATTAAAAAAGAAGTTAAAATAAATGTACCGAATCACAAACATACCAGAAAATGCAGAATCAACTTCCTCCTCAAATTCAGTTTGCACGGGTGCATTTTGAATCCAATCTTGAGTGCAAATCAATGCTTCAATCATAGAAGGAAGTAAAGAACTACGAAATGGGCTAAGAACACGACCCCCGGTGCTAAAGGCACTCTCAGAAGCAACAGAAGATACGGGAATAGCTAGAATATCTCGTGCCATCCTCGATAAAATAGGAAACTTGGAAGAACTATGCTTCCACCATTGTAAAACATTAAATTCATCATTTTTATTTTTGCTAGGGTGAAGCTTTTCTTCCAAATAGACATCCAACTCCGACTTACTGTGTGACATATCTTCCTCTAATAATGTAATTTTCATTAAGGGACTAAAAGGTAAATATACCTAATTATCTATGTAATTATATATATATATATATATATGAGTTCGGGCCGGGCCCAAATCGGGCTTCAAACTGCTATGCGCAAGCTCGGCCCGAATTACAAACGGGCCTCAAAATTTGGCTCAAGCTCGGCTCGGCCCAAACTCACTTAAAGCTCGGCCCGAATTTATCGGGCCGAACGGGCGAGCTTCGGGATTTCTCGGCTCAATTTACAGGCCTAACCCCAATACTAACCCAAGTTACCCAACCGATAAAATCCTAAAGCCTCTAACACGGGAAAAAAACCCTTACAGAATGGCGTGAGCTGAACAATAATGGGGAAAAAAGGATTATCTTTCCATACCTCTTCGATTGGAAAACAGTTCAAGTTTCATATTTTTCCAAAATAGAAAATTGGAAAACAGTTCTCCAACCTCTTCGATTTTCCAGAAAATTGGAAAACCACTTCAATAAGTTTTCGATCGATCCCAAATTGACGTTTTGACCCTGAACTTTCTGGCATCGAAATTATTTAGAATTACATTTTGTCCCATTTACTCCTTGCAAATTACATTTGGAGCCTGAACTTTCTGTAATTACATTGTAGACGTGAACTCTATGTAAATTACATTTGACCCCCAAATTTTCGATAAGCTACATTTCGAAAACAATAATTTATTTATACCAAATGATCGCATTTTCTAGTTCTCTAAAATTTTCTATGGAAAATGAAAATAAAAAATAGAGAAGAAAATTGAAAATATAAAACAAAAAACAATTTCAATGCTTTCTCTTTCGTATGATCCATCATTAATTGGTCCCATAATTTAGTTCGGTGTAGCAATTCGTGTTTTCGGGTCACGTTTTGGCTTAACATTACATGGACCCAAACATGATTTTTTTACTTCACACAAAAACTGACTTTAGAAATCACCACGACTAACACTATTAATAATAATTTGTTTTTTTTTACTTTAATACGTTATCAATTTTCTATTTTAGACTTTAATACAATTTAATCAATTAATGTGAAAATTTTGCCACTAAAAGTGACCTTTGAAAAATATACTATAATAAACTGATTAAGTTGTATTAAAGTCTAAATATGAAAATTAGTGATGTATTAAAGTGAAAAAGAAAACTAATAATTTTTCGGGTCAATTAATGTATAGTCCCCAACATAAATACATATTTTTATAAAAAATATACTTATTTTTAGTTTAACCCATTTAGTCCCTTAAACATCCATTTACCAATACTTTCTTATTTTTAAAGGTTCGTACTAGCATCACCCACCCTCCACCCCCACCCACCCGCCCTGACCTCATCGGAGCTCTGGCAGTTTAGGGGGGAGGTGGGTAAATGAGATCGTGTGTATCCTTGTTTTGAGTTTTTTTGAGAGTTTTTATGTGGTCAAATGTTTATTAAAAAAATGGTCGAGGGATTATTTGTGGATTTACCCTAATTTTTACACCTAATTAAACAAAAATTGCACTCGAAAACACGCATATAATCAATAAAGCTAGTCATAATATTGATATAAACACGACGTATCATGCCAAGGTGTCATTAAAATTAGCACCCATTAATTTAGTTGTTACAATTTAGCATACCTTGGAAATAATACCATTGGGTAGATGTTTGAGACGAACAACAGTCTCACGCACGCTTATTCATGTGCTTCCCACCAGGCCAGATGGCTTCTAAGTATCCATTTGACAATTACTCAACAATTGCTCATCTGATAACCCCAATAATTCTCTCCCACTAACAATTTTGTTCGAACAAACTTTCGTTCGGACGAGACTTCTAACGATGTTCCAGAGTGAACTCGTTAGAAATCTCGTTCGAACATAGGTTCGTTCGAACGACATATCGAACGACATTTCAGTGGACAATACTGGGAACTCGTTGGCAGGTTCGTTCGAACGACATTTCCGTTCGAACGAAATCTCGTTTGAACGACTCTATCGAACGAAAAACCAGAAAGTTTGAATATTCTTGTTCAAGCCCAGAAAACTTTATAAACATTTATTTAAAGTTTTAATTAATTCTTTCTGAAAATAAAACGCAGTTTTAAATAAACCTAACACCCAATATAAACATGTTCCAAGCTCCTATATATATATAAATGCCTTCATACCTTGGGAGCATGGAACAACGGTTGATGACGTAGAAACGAGGCATGTAAACTCAGCATTTGATGAAGCTTTATACACATTGCCGCTACGTCTTCAACAAACTCTTCATAGGCTTGAGAATATTACAATTAAATACAATCCTATGAATAATTTTTTTTGTCCGGAATTGAGCCAAAACTCTAAGAGGACTCAATTGGAAATTTGTGTCCTTACAGTATTTGTATTTGTACCACCAACACTACTAACACCACTAGTAGGGCTATATTTGTTGATACGTTGATTATGTGATTGGCCATCTTCTTGATTTTAGAGTGGGTTTGGGGAGTAATTTAGGTAAGATGAAAAGTGAGTGTGGGGATTTTGAGGAATGATTTTAAAAGGGATTGTGTCATGTTGGTTAAGAAGGTGGTGGAGGAATTATGTAATTTGAATAGTTGGGGTTTGATTAGTGTATCGATTTGGAGGAAGAATTGTTGAGATTGAAATTTTACTATTTGGGCAATTCACCCCAAGAAAAATAATGAATAACTTTAAGAAAAATGCCAAGTGTGACACAATTAACATGTCGCACATATTGGTGGAGCTAGGAATTTTAATTGGGTGGTGCACAAGAATACAAAACGACGGGGATTTTTTTTTGACTTATTCAAATATCTGAACAGAGATAAATATTCATACATTAATAGTAATAAAATAGAACAAATCGAACCATAATACTTCATTGCTAAAAAGAGACTAGCAATCAATAGAAAAAAAATTATTATTAGGAAATTAAATTATTGCGCAAATTAAACATATTTTTTTTAACTTCCAACTTTAACATATATGGAAAATTAAATATATGGACAAATGAAAAGTACAGAAATCAACTAAAAATAATGAAATATATGAACTATGTTAAAATAAAGGTAAAGAAATCACAAGAATATACCTTCATCACCACCACCAGTGGTGGAGCTTGAGTAGAGGTGGGAGACAGTGGCAGAGGGGTAAAGCAAGGGGTGGAGCGGGGCAGAGCAGGTGGTGGGGGGCGGATGGCTTAGCAGTGGAGGGTTGGTCTGCCACTGGCTGGATGCAATCCTTACTTTGTATACCACTCCATGTTACAAATGATGGCATCCATAAGGGATATTCAAAGTGGATATTCTCAGCGAAATGTCAAGCCTCGACTCAGAAGGGCCTTGGATGGAATGCGGTGCTCGATAACCCACGAATATCATCGAGGGAAGAGTCTCTCGATAGGCTCTTCACTATATTGAACATGATCAAAGAGGCCCTACATCCGTCAGAGGCATTCTCGGACTAAAAAATAAAGTTTTAAAACATAAGTAACTCAGTGCTCCATACGGGGGAAATGAAAGCAGAATTAGTTTGGATCCTCCCACATGTTCAATCTTTTTTTAGAGGTTTTTCCAGAGATCTTTATCTTTAATGTAACCTTCATTTTTCACTTTCATTGAGTTGTATTTAGTACTTATAAGAAATTTGAGTATCCGCCATTAGTCAGTAAAGTGGGTTGCTTGGATTACAAAGTGTTATGCGCCTAGGAGGGAAGCGTGCTTTGGGATGCGAAGGAGCTATTATTGCCCAGCCCCTTAACCTAATGCAACATCAGGTTTGGACAGCAGGAAATCGTATCATGGCGGACGTCTAATCCATTTGTTGCCGCAAGGATGGTTATTCGTACATAGCTTCTACACATGAGTTCGAATGCTATGTTGAATGTGCGACCGACATGACGTATGTACCTGTGCAGGTGAGGCATCAGTCGGTCCTAGAAACGACGGCAGCGACTCGAGGAGTTAACGATCGAATGTGCTACAACCTAGCGATCACCAGGCAGATCTTCCGCTCTATAGGGATAAGGGGACGGAATAGCACAATCCTTCTTGGAGGAATGATAGGGCCCTTAGCTATGAACTCTGGAGGGACCTAAAGAACATGGCCAGCACTTAGCGCTGGCTTTGCTTATAGGCAAAGTAAGCAGTCGCCTAGGGCCCCGATTAATAGGGGTCCCTTCGAAAAAAATAGGTATAGAAAAAATTAGGTATAAACAAAATTAGTTATCGAAAAAAAATTAGTTGTGAAAAAAAATTAGAGCTGCCACTTTAAAAGGGCGTCCAAAAAGTAAAAATTGTTCCATTTAAAATAATTAATAAAATAAAAGGCTCCAAAACAAAAAGACTAGAAACTAATTTATAAGCTCAATTAAATAAGTCAAAACCCACACAGTAAACTCACTCAACATAATACCCAACCCAACCCACTAACTTACCCACATATTTTCTAACCGTAAGTCTCTCTCTCTCTCATTTCACCAACTTTCTTTTCTTCTCTTTCTATCTCCTTCTCTTCTTTCTCGCACTACTAGAAAGAAGATACCCCCCCTCCCAACCACCACACACACACAAATTTTGTCAGCAAAAATACCCCCCCTTTTTTGAAAAAAAATCACCCATAAAAACAAGGGTTAACAAATCTAGAGTTTCAATTTCTTCAATTTGAAAAGGTTAGGGATTTTTTCCAGCATTTGGAGATTGGTTGGAGCTTTTGTGTGTAACTGTATATTCATTTCCTTTGTTATATATTTTTTGACTACGTAAATTTTTTGTTACTAATATTTGTGTTTTTTTTTGTCTTTTTATTTTGTAGATTCCAATTTGTTATTTGGGCATTCACAAATTATAATTTGGGGTTTCTCTCAAGTTGGTTACAAATCAGGTTTTATTTTTCTTCTTTACCATTTTTCTTTACTGTATAATATTGTTGTGATTGTGTGATTAATTTTTGTGTTTGAAAATTACACTTGTTGTTGTGTTATTAATATGAAAATTACAACAATTAAATTGATAGTTTTGCATCGAAAAATGCGAGAAGAACGCATTTTCTTTAATTTTTTTTTTATGTAAAGGGCCCCCAATTAATTGTTCGCCTAAGCCCCCTAAAACTTCAAAGCATGCCATGTCAGCACTATATATGATCAAGCTTGGATCTTACTAGGGGACTTTCATGTTGTGAGGAATGCTGAAGAAAGGGAAGGAGTGGCTCAGGTAGACCTTGCTGAAATAAATGACTGTAATGAAAGGGAAGGATCTTATCTGATCATAGTCCTATCATGGTCACAGTAGATGGTGAGCAAATAAAGGGTAATAATTCCTTTAAATTCTTGGATATATGGATGAACATTCTGCATTTAAAGACATTATTAAATAGTAACATTTGAGGAATCAACATTTAAAGAAAGGGCTTCAAATTGTGAATGCAACCCTAAGTTCTGACAGCAAAACTTATGAGACCTAAACCTGATTTGAGGAACTTGCATAAGAAGTTCTACAATAAGATATCTGAGAGTGTTAATGAGAAAATAGAAGAGTTGGAGACAATACAGGGATTTATTCAGCAGCATGGATGCTCTTAGCCTAGGATGCACGGACACTTCTCCGGATGTGACATACCCGTTTCGGACACCCCGACACACGTACGACACAACTCGGACACATGTCCGACACTCCACATGGCGTGTCGAACTTATTTGACTTTTTAAAGAAGTCAGACACTTCTCGGACACGGCTTAACACTCCACGGGCACGGATGGACACTAATAGTGTCATCATATAAAATTAAATATTTTTATAGTTCCGAGAAAAGTTGAAATAATGAAGTCAGTCTCTCGCTCGATTTTAACGCTTACTTTTGACTACTGGTTCGACAATTATTATGAAATATAACCATGTTAATTTTGATAAATTAGTTTGAGAACTAATTTTGCTTTTGAAGTGCGAAATGGATGAAACTATACAAATAAATATGTATACTTAAAATATATATAGATACTCAATATGTGGAGATATGTGATTTACCGGGTCGGCATGTCCGTTTCGTATCAGACAAGACACCCGTACCCGTGGCTGTTCTTCATAGCTCTTAGAAGATGAAAATGAAAGACAAATATATAGATACTCAATATGTGGAGGTATGTGAGAGTAATCAGGTCTTAAGCCTAATCTTTTGAAAAACAATGTCTTCATAGCTGGATTCCTGAAGCTGAAAAGTTTGAGTTGTGCCAAATTATGAGGATGACTTGTAAGGAAGTACCTGGGGTACCCCTCCAATGTATTCCAAGTTAGACTGCAGGATCCATTCACTTTTCGGACGTGTCTTCTTGTTAAAATTAATGCATCTCCCCTGTTTTCTTATATGTATTCAGCTGTCCAGAACTTTGCTGTATTAAAAAATGAAAAGATTATCTTCTCCACAATATATTTCTTCACTTCTTCTTCACTTCTTCTAATACAACAATATAGTTCTCATTAAAATTGATGTAAATCAAGGCCGAGGACGTCATTTTATCTTTTTTTGTTCTTTTAGTATTTCTTTTATTTGGAGCACTCATTGTATTTTTCCCTTTTTAGGTATTTAGCAGAAGGATGGTTAAGTGGCACTTAAGGGTATAATTGTATTTAGATTGATAGTTTAGAGGCCAAGCAACCTCCTTCCTATAAATACCTCTTTTGTAGACTCATTAGAGTCATTCCTTGATTTTGAGAGATTGTGAATAGAGAGAGAAAGATCATTTCTTGCTCCCATTTGACACTATTTACGTCAATTGGTATCAGAGCCTAGTCGCTCCATCTAATTGTTGTTGTTGTTGTTGTAAAACAAAAAATCGTAAACAACGTCGAGGTGGGTTCAACAAAAGATGGACTCCTCCGACGCAAACCCTATCAATCGAATTCTCGAGGCCCTCAACCGATTGACGACTCGAATGGATACGATGGACGCCCGTAGTTCTTGGCCGTCAACCACCACGGACCACCCTCACACCGCACCAGTGACATCTCTAAACCCTAACCCTAGTTCCCCAAGATCAAGCCATTCTACACCCCTTCCCTAAAAAAACCCTAATCCCTTAAACCCTAACCCTATATCCAAACCACCCAAACAACCACTGTGCCAATACTCCCCACTGCCGGAAAATCCAAAAAAACAAAAAAAAATACATTATCGGACCCAAAAACTACACCCCAACCCCCGGCCGCCGCCGCCTTACACCGCGCCCCTCATCAACTCGACCTTAACCCCCTCCCTCTACCACCAGCGACCAACCTTCTACAACCCCCCGCCTTATCCCAAACCTATCCCGTTAACCACCCAGCCCTAACCGACCCAAACCTGAACCAAATTCCACCCCTACCCTCGGAATCCCACCCTCACACCACCGGTTATGCCCTCCGAAGTCGAACCATACCTTACACAGCCCCTACGAACCCCTATCCCCCCATGGGACCCTCCGGCCACTCTTCTACCTGGTACCAATCACACCGCCTCTTAACCAACCTCCCTGAGGGTTTTCCAACATCTTCGGGACATGATGGAACCCTTCCGGTGAGCCCTACTCCTTTGTGTATTCAAATGGTACCACCTATGATCGGAACATACTCCCCCACCATTGCCGACATGATCCGTGACATTCGACATACAAAAAAATCAAATCCGCCTCCAATTCCTCCCAATGTCACAAACCCTATGCCATTTAATCCCAATCGTACATCCCAAACCCTAGAATTTTCATCGTCTCACGTTCCTCAAAATTTTGCCCCATAAAATTCACCACCCCCTCTATACCTCCACCTCCGTCGAATATAACCATACACCACCAATTACCCTCACCCCATTTCCCCCCACCCCGTATTCTCATCCCATCCCACTCCCCGCCACCACATTCACCCCCATATTCAACTCCCTTCCAACATGACCTTTCCTTACCCCCTATCTCCATTTACCCTCGCCATCACCCACAAAAGCACCTTGAAAACCCACACATGCCACCTATACCCCCCATTCCTTCTCTTCCACCACACCCTCACCCACACCATTCCACATTCCCCACGCTTCCGCCCTAACCTCTTTTCTATACCTCACCCCCACATTAGCCACCCCCGTGGGATACCCGTTCCTTTCACTCCGCACCCGTTGACTCCCATGAACGGGTCAGGGAATGGATTACCTTACCTCCCCATGCCGATCCTCCTTCACCCCATCCCCACTCCGCTCCTGAGTTTGACCCACCCCCTCCTACCGAGTGGCACACGGATGTTTCACCATTTGATTCCCCCCACCCCAAAGTGACTCCTATGTCCCCATCTCCGAGCGCCACTGATTTGTTTGCCACTAAAAGGGCCATCAAATGAATTAATGCCCATACCGCCAACCATTGGTTCCTCCACCTCCTCCTTCCCCACCTCGTGAACCTCCCCCACCTCATACTACTCCTCCTGCAGCTTCAGTTCACCCACCCGCTCCTGACCCTCCTCATCCACCGCCTCGGGGGCAACCACATCAAGCCTTACTTCCTGCGCCTCCGCTAGGCGATGATGCTATTGATGAGGATACCCTCGACATTCAAGGTGGTGATACTATCACACAACTAGCCCTCTAGTTACTTTCCCGAAGTATGTAGGGTGATATCCGAGTTGAAGTTCCCATGTTTGACGGCCACCTGCAGCCTGATGCCGTTGTTGATTGGCTTACCGCCATGGAGCGGATTTTTGAGTACAAACGACTGAAAGGTCGTAGATGTGTTCTTTTAGCGGCAACTAAGTTTCAAGTTTATGCTAGTGTATGGTGGAATGACTTGGAGCAGCGACATGTCAGTGAGGATCTTCCTCCCATTCAGTCCTGGACCGAGCTCCGAGCGCAGTTGATGACCGCTTTTGTTCCCGCTACATATGTGCGAGACTTATTTTTATGGGTTCAGTCTCTTCGTCAAGACTCCTCCGTTTTGGACTACACCGAACGGTTTCAGCTTCTCTGTACACGAGTCCGCCTCAGTAAGAGTGAGGAGCAGCGCATTAGCCGATATATTCACGGACTTCAGGGATTCATACAGCGTGATCTTGCGTTGCGAGAGGTCACCTCTTTTGCCAAAGTGGTAGAGTATGCCACCAAGGGGGAGTCATACCATCAGACTGCCCCACCACCACGTAGTCGCTCCACACCTACTCCTTTGGCTCCCGTGTCTTCTGCACCTACTGGGACTCCTTCCACCACTACTACTCCTGCTGTCACAGTCCCTCCTCCTGCTCCTAATCATCCATTCACCTTCAAATGTTACAATTGCGGGGTGATGGGCCATCGCGCCTCCGATTGATCTCTCCCTCGTCGTCGCGCTCTATTAGCTTCTGGAGGCCCCGACTACATTGAGGAGACCCCAGATATCCCTTCCTAGCCAGCCCTCATCACGATCCTTGATGGTGACACCGAAGGCCTTCCCCTCTGAGTTCGAGGACGAACTCTTTTCAGCGGGGGAGAGTGATGTAAATAAAGGACGAGGACGTCATTTTATCTTTTTTTGTTCTTTTAGTATTTCTTTTATTTGGACCACTCATTGTATTTTTCCCTTTTTAGATATTTAGAAGAAGGATGGTTAAGTGGCACTTAAAGGTATAATTGTATTTAGATTGATAGCTTAGAGGCCAAGCAACCTCCTTCCTATAAATACCACTTTTGTAGACTCATTAGAGGCATTCCTTGATTTTGAGAGATTGTGAATAGAGAGAGAAAGATCATTTCTTGCTCCCATTTGACGCTATTTACGTCAAAAACTCCAACACTTCTTTCTAGCGGCACAGTTTTTATTAAAAAGAAAAGAAAAATATTTTTGTACTTTTCTTCGAATTATGAATATTCTTTTTTGAGTATACATATTTTTAAATTGGATTCTTTTTCTAGTTGTAGGCTTATAGCCATATAGACTTGTATATTTCAAATTCCCTGCATGGAAGCTCAATAAGGCCTCAAGTTGTATTTCGTGAACAAGAAGAGATAAATCCTCTCTTGGCCATATGTATAACACTTCTACTGACCGTTTCATCATCCATCAGCTGAAAGTGTCTAAAACTCCTCATAAAGCTTCTAGCATCTTTCCTGTTTACTGGTCCACCTCCCCCTCCCCCCTGCTCCATCTTGGTTCAAGCTCAATACAGATTCCATGGCCAAGTGCTCTCCTGGACCTGCTGCCATAGGGGGAGTCTTTAGAAATCACAAAGGCCTCTTCCTTGGAGCCTGTTGTTTAAGCACTAGCAATTTCATGCTTTCTTTGTTGAATCTATGGCTATTATTATTGGGGTGGAGCTTGCTTCGGATAAAGGATGACACTCTATTTGGATAGAGTCAGACTCCCTCTCTGTCACTCATTAACTTATAAATGATACTTAGAAGCCTCCTTGGTCTATTTTGAACAGATGGGAGAGATGCAAGTAATACCTTTCTGAAATGAGATTTTAAGTTAATCATTTTAATCTTGTTATCTAAAAGTCGAAACTGAGTAGCTATTAGAACGATAAATGGTTATATGTTTATTTATTTTGCTTCTGTTGGCATTGGCAATAGTCTGGCCTTCACTTGGTCACTTGAGTGGTGTACGGATGATATGAATTACTGAGATGTCGACTGTATTTACAATTGGATTCCATGGGATAACCCATCTATCCTTTGGAAGAATGCTATTTTTTTAGTATTAAATGATTTTTTAATAATTAAAAAGTGGTTTTGTTCTAACATGAATCCCAAACACTTTTCCAAGTAATTCCTATGTTCCCAAGTAGTCTTTACGCTTAAATTGACAAGAATCAGCAATTAATGCATGGCTTCTTCTTCCCTTTTCTATATACCATTCACTTTATCCTAGAAAAAGTATAGGGTAGCATTATACTCAGATTTGCCATACCTGTGCAAATTTAGGTGAACATTTTCTATGGGTGTTCAAGTAACTCGGGGTTGAAAATCTGATGTCACTTTTCAGGGCATCCTCCTGCCTTAATTTAAAAAAAATGATAATTCAGTATCATTTTTGTTTTTATAAACTCATCTTGTCTCGAGGTTGTCATTGGATCTGAAATGTAATAATTTTGTTATTATTCGAGTTATTTAAAGAAGTTTCATTTTCTTTGGATTGATTTTAGGATTTGTTAGCTGGCATTGCATTATGGTCCTGGAGACAGGACTAGAACGTCATATAATGAGATAAACGTTTCAATTAATTACCTAATTAAGAATTTTATTAAATTAAATTTCTAGTAATTCCATTTTCTCTATGCCTCAGAGTCTTAAGAGATTCTATGCATACTGTTTCTATGTTAAGGTAGTATGTGCAGGAATGCCCGGGCCCTGGTAGCAAGAGAGCACACAGAGAAGATTAAGAGAAGTTGTTAAGCTATTGAAACTGATTACAAATGGTTAAGCTAATTTCAATTGTATAATTGTCTTGCAGTGTGCAATTATTTCTTTTCTAGACAATTTTTTTAGTAAAATTCACTTTGTGTAAATTTTTATATAAGCTCCCAAGACTCTTATTCATGTTGGACTATCTTTGTTCGGATAACTTAAGTGTCCATAAAACTGCATGCCTGCATATGCCATATTGTGCTGACATTTTGCAGCCATCGGGATAGACGGTTCTCAAGAGGGTCGGACACACATTGCAAGTATATTGCTTCTTAATTTGTTAGAGAGGAATTTAGTTTAACATGTTTTAATTTGACACGAGACTTTTGACCAACATATTTTCAAGTATCCAACACAAACAGAGATTTGATTATGTCCAAGGATTTTTCTATGCAAGTACATAACATGCTCCTCTTATATTGGTCAAGAACACTGTAATAAGACTCAATCCTTTGCAGTTTTCATACCAATTATAAAACCTACCATTAAATCTGAGAAATAAGAGGAATAAAAATCTGAAGTCCGCTAGTTAATTTTGCAACTATGTGCAAAATGAAATCAAAATGTCAAATAAGATAAAGAACTGAATGGTAGAATTTAAAGGAAGAATATATAATGTTTATACTAAAAGAAGATTGTAGTATTTGTAACTGTTGCAGAGTTTTCATCAACTAACTTAAATTCTCTCTTTATTGACCCCTCTCCTGCCATCTAAGGCAGAGTAACAATCATCCACTATTATCACTTTTATAAATTCAATTGAAAACACTAATTACATTTGAAAAAGAAATTGCAGAGTTTTATTTATTTATTTATTTATTAAAAACAGACCACGAGGTAGCATGAAAATTAACATAAAGCACTACAACGAAGACAAGTAATTTGAATAAACTCAACTAACAATACTCTCGGATGAGTTTACAAGTGCGTGCACTACATTCTCCTTTATTCAATTTTTATGTCCTTGGGGAATAAGAACTTCATCTAGAGCAGCCAAATCAGTCACAAAGTTGGGAGTTGGAAACACAATTGGCAAGAAGCATCCCTTGAACAATCTGACACACAATAGGGATACGAATCGTGAACAAGGATCTTAACCTTCTCTAATGATGACAATGTTGCACCATAAAATAAAATTTAGAAATTTTTTTTAACTACAGAGTGGTATAACATAGGTATTATTTGTAGCTCGCCTTATAAATACATTTAATTTTCTTTCCATACTCTCTGTTTGGCTGCCATGCACTAACAAAGTGAAGTGCAAATGAGTTCAAAGTGGATACTATAGCTAGGAACAGTAAATAAAAAAAGAAGGAGAAGAAAGAGATAGAATTGATATAAAGAACTAATTTCAATAGTCAAATTAATATGATTTTTGGGCTTACAGGAAAGTGCTATGAGTCTGTTCCAGCATTCCTGCTCTCAGCTTCTATTATGGAATCTGCTTGGGTGGTAGTCTGTATTTCCTGAATAAAAAAGATGACATTTTATTGTAAGGAAGCAGTAAAAGTATTGGGTCTTAATTGTTGAAATCTCCTTAAGCAATTTAACTTGGGATTTTATGCTCCCATGTAATATTCAGAGTGAATGCTTGATGGGTTCTCATGGAAATTTTGTATCTCCCTTAAGATATTTGAGAAATACAAGTCGTTGTTCCAAACAGCTAATTTAATTTTTTAAATTTATTTTGAATTTAGAAATATTGTACTGAGTAGTTAACATTAATTAAGCTCATACGAGTCTTCCATTGAGGTTTGGAAGTTTAAAAAGTATCAGCTTTATGAGGCTTCTAAACACAATCTTATCATCCATTACGTCTTTTTATTTCCATTGGTTTTCCTTTGAAACAATTTCCTCCAAATCTTCACATCTCAATACATGAAGGTCTTCCAGTTGGTGTGGCAACGGCGAACTCTTACTTCTCGTAAGTTTTGGAGGTGTAAATGAAAAGACCAACCAGGGCCATTCCATATGTGCTTTAGTGCAGGCAAGTCTTCTAGATACAACTCTCTTAAGCAATGAAGCAGCTTTAGAAGCTCAATAGAAGGTAACCCTTCAATTGTCTTAGCGTTGAAAAGAACCCCGCGAAAGCAAATTGAAGTGGACCATCACTATATTTGCATATTCCTTTGAAGCTAGCAATTACACAGATATCTCTTCAAGGTTAGACGGAAGATCCATGGCCTTATTAGATTGCTATTCCTCGGCATCTGTGATATTGATTATGTAATCAAACTGATTGCATTCTCTAAGCTTCAAACTCTTTAGCACATTTAAGCCGTCTCTATCAACTGATGATACATGAAGAATGCTTTTTTGTCTTCGAAGTAAGGCAATGTTCGATAGTTAGTTTTCTTCAACAGAAACTCCCGACAGTTTTGCTAAAATTTAATGGATATATCTTTATCTGCGAGCACCAAATAGTTTGGGGTGGTGCCACTTTCAGGGTCTCTATTCCTACTACAACGTTGAAAATTGAAAATTAGGCAAAGTGAAGCCTTCTGGAATATTTCAACCGAATATATTTCTGAAGAACCTAACTCCTATGGTGATATGCCTCCTCTAGAGGACATTCCAATCTTGTCACGGATGATGGGTCCAGTCCTGGTTTAAATTTATATGTTGAGATCCCAAAATTTGATTTAGGAATGAGTGCTAAATCTACCCAAGCCCGTAATTTTACTGAAGATTTGACTGGGATATTGTGGTAATATTCAATATCAAATGTTCAATTCTCAAGTGAGCAATTCTTTTGATATTTTAAGCAGCGTTGAAGATTCGAGAATTCCTAATCAAGATGTGGTGGACAACAACAAGCTCAAAGAGGAAACAAAAAGTTCGAAAATAGATTCTTTTCCATACTTATCTAAAGAGGAAAAAAAGGCTCTTTAATATAATTTAAGGTCATCTTTTTCTCGTACTAGATCTCACAAATTTTAGTTTTTCTTTATTTTAGTTTTCATTAAAGCATGTAAGAGCCATAGGATAGGCTTTTTTTCCGAAGACTTTTAATAAATTTCTTTTCTTGAACAAAAAAATATTGGAGACTAAGAATTTCAAGTGCTTTCATCTGCCCAAGAATTCTAAAATTCGTCACGACTGCATTTTCTTGAATTAGTTTTCGTAAGCATGTGTTATTACAGAAAGATGGTGAAATATGAATAGATCATCTATGATCCGTCGATGAAAGAAAATATCTATACCGACCGCTCAGATCCAACACACTTATGCTATATTTCTCGTGTCATAAGCCACGAGATTCCCGAGGACATAGTCAGTTTCTCCAATGGAGGTGGAGGCGCAGCATGAGATATGACAGAAATGTGTGACAGTTATGACATAGTCAGTTTCTAAAAAATAATGTTCAGGTGAGGGATTTGATGGGGGATTAAATGTTATAAAAGGATTTTAATTTTTTAATTTTTAAAATACTTTGTTTGGGGGATGAAAATGGGAAAAATATAAAATTCTCGTAGGATTGAGAGAATAGCTATAAGAGGCTTCAAATACCACCATTGCCGCCACTACCACATCACCGCCATCATTGTGGGACCACCAACGACTATAGACCACCGCCACCACAACATCATTACCACCATTGTCGTACCGCCGTCGTTGTCTCCGCCGCCACCACCACTACCACTCTAGCACCTCACAACCACCACCAACAGTGTGGTACCCACCACCACAACAATAGGAGATTTAATTCATAGTTATATTATTTAAATCGTTGGTTAAATTAGTATTACCATTTGATTTAATTGCATTTTGTTGATTTTAGCAATTATTTGCCTATTGTCTAATACCATTGCTACTTATTTGAATATGATTTTAGAAATTCAATTTTTATAAAATATATATATATATATATCCAAATAATTAATTTCAAAATTTTCAATAAAAAACTTAAAATAAATAAATCTGTCCAAACAATGAATTTTAAAATGGAAGAATTTTAGAGTCTATAGTTTTAATTTGGGTTTTTGTGTTCAATGTATGAATATCTAATTTAAGTTAGTTTCTTAATTTGAATTGGATCATATTATTTATTAAAAAACCGAGGCCAGGACTTTTCTATTTTTGGTAATTTCCTATCCATTAAAACCTTAATTTTCAGTAAAATTATGTCGCCTCGCCTTGCTAAAAAAATTATGCATACTTGTAACTTTTTAATATATATAAGGGGCGCACGTATTAGAACTCATTTAAGGCCCCTAAAACCACAGGGTTAAGAACACCTCAAAATGTGAATGTACGACACATAATGAAATCACAAGTTTTATGTTAAAAAATATATATTTATTGATACTATATACTAAAAGAATTTCCAGAATTTTAATAGGTGTGACTGCCCTCACTCGGGACCATGTAAGTCTTCCATTTGTCTATAGTCCACATGTTGTTATGTATCAATATGCATAACAACACAGACACATCCCAATCTTGAGATGAAATAACCACATATAGATAATTACAGAATAAGTAATAAAGCAAACAAGGACAAGAACACATAAAAGCATGGGGGATTTAACAAGGTTCGGGAAGATTTCCTACGTCGTGGGAGTCACACCAAACACTATAGATACTCACAAGAATAATACAAGAGGCACAGACACCAGAATTTGTGACTGGCATTCAAACGGCTTCCAACATCGTTTAATTGTTTGCATCATTCATTCAGACCAATCTCTAATTCGAATGAGCCTTCACTAGGCTGTGTTTTCAGTCTCCGCACTCAAAAATATTCCAATGTTACATTTCTGAGTTGCTCATGAATCTGTTCAAAGCTCACTGCATGAGCAATGTCTGATCTCGTATGCACCATAATGAGGAAATTTAAGTGCTAAATTTACTATTATCTAAAAAATATTAAATTTAAGTGCTAAATAAATAAAGAATTGGGAGTGATTAATTTGGTTGCTAAATATCTTTTGTGACGAAATATATTCGTCGCAGAATGCTTCTTGCGACAAAATATTTTCGTCGCTAATAAAAGTAATAATTGAAAATAGGGAAAATTATATTTAGGTCCCCTATTCGGAGTTGACGATGATAGGCCCCAATAATTTTTCTCCACTTGAAAAGTCTTATCCTTTTTAAAATATAATAATATAGGTCCCATACACACTTCGTTTGCTTTCTATTATATAACCAAGAATAAATAGAACTCCTCTTAAGAATTAATTTCAATAGAGTTAGGCTTACAGGGTAAAGCTATGAGTCCGTTCCCGCATTCCTGCTCTCACCTTCTGTTATGGGTTTTGCTTCGGTGGTAGTCTGTGCTTCCTGAATAAAAAGATGACTTATTATTGTAAAAAAGCACTAAACCTATTGGGTCTTAATTGTTGAAATTTTCTTAATCAAATTATACGATTTTATGTTCCCAAGTAAGATCCAAAGTGAGTGTATGCTGCTTTCTTATTGAGAATTAGAAGATGTTGGTCCAACTAGCTAATTTAATTTTTAATTTTTTTTAATTAGAAATAAGTTGTTGAATAGTTTATGTCAATTAAGATCAACTGAGACTTCCAAATATTGAATTCCATCCAAGAGAGAGAGAGAGAGAGAGGTACCTTCACTTTGAAGTGTTTTTGGATAACTGTATTTATGTCTGCCCCATCTAGCTTTCTCCTGACAGCGTTCAATTTAATTTCTTTAAGCTTTGGTGTGCATTGGAATTCGAAAGTAGTTGCGACAGCAGCAGCAACAGTGAAAGTCTTCATCTTGGGGCAACTGCTCACCTCTACCTCTTCCAATGATGGCCATTCGAAAAGGAAGCTCCCCATGCAGAAGCCATTGAGGTTTGGAAGTATATAAAGTTTCAGCAATTTGAGGCTTCTAAACACAATCTTATAATCCACACTATCTTCTTCTTGCCATTGGTTTTCCTTTGCAAAAATTTCCTCCAATTCTTTACAATCATAAACAATAAGTCTTTCCAGTTGATGAAGTTTTCGAGGCCCTTTGGTTCCAAAATCAAACACCATCTGCTCCGAAGATCCACAAAATATCCCGTCTTTTTCTTGCCGTTGGTTTTCCTCTGCAATAATTTCCTCTAGTTCTTCACAACCACTTACACTAAGTTCTTCCAGTTGATGAAGTTCTCGATCTAGAGAAAGGTGGAATAGAGTTTTCAATCTGTGGCAACCATAAACCCGTACTGCTCGTAAGTTATGAAAGTGTAAAAACCAACTGGGGCCATTCCATATGTGCCTCAGTGCAGGCAAGTGCAACAGGTGGAACTCTCTTAAACAGGGAAGTAGCTCATCATACCCCTTGTCCCCAACAACAATAGGAGGAGGCCCTTTGGTTCCAAAATCAAACACCTTCTCCGTAGAGCCATAAAATACCCCGTCTTTTTCTTGTTGTTGGTTTTCCTCTGCAAGAATTTCCTCTAGTTCTTCAACTCTCGAAACTTTAAGTTGTTCCAGTTGATGAAGTTTTCGAGCTTCAGAAAGTTGGAACAGATTTTTCGATCTGTGGCAAGCATAAATGTCTACTTTTCGCAAGTTGTGGAGGTGTAAAAACCAACCGCGGCCATTCCATATTTGCTTCAGTGATGGCAAGCTAAATAAAACCAACTCTCTTAAACAAGGAATTATCTCATCTTTCACTTTGTCGGCTACACCAACAGGATGAGGCCCTTTAGTTTCAAAATCAAACACTTTCTCCAAAGAGACGCTAAATACACCGTCTTTTTTTTGCATTTGGTTTTCCTTCGCAACAATGTCCTCCAATTCTTTACAATTACGGACTTCAAGTTGGTCCAGGTGACAAAGTGTTCGAGCAACAGAAAGTTGGAACAGATTTTTCAATCTGTTGCAATATCTAATTGATACTTTTCACAAGTTGTGGAGATGTGAAAACCAAACGGGCCCGGGACCATTCCATATGTGCTTCAGTACAGGCAACCTTTCTAGATGCAACTCTCTTAAATAAGGAAGTAGTTCGTCATGTCCTTTGTCCCCTACGACAACAGGAGCTGGCCCTTGGGTTCCAAAATCAAAAACCTGCTCCAAAGAGTCACATGATATCACGTCAAGTTTCTCCAGCGCTTGTAACCTTTGGAACAGACTGAATGGAAGGAGAACACCTGATAATGAAGGACATTCTTCAACATAAAATTCTCTTAGCCTCGAAAAGAACCCCGTGAAAGGAAATTGAAGTGGACCACCATCATATTGGCATATCCATTTGAAGCTATGCAAATCACGTAGATTCAACTCCTCAAGGTTAGACAGAAGAGCCGTGGCTTGTGGTTGTGACTGTAATGGAAGCCCAAGTGCCCAACATTTCTCGGCCTCTGTAATATTGATTATGTACTCAAACTTGTTGCAATATCTAACCTTTAAACTTTTGAGCACATTTAAACCATCTCCATCAATTGATAAGTCTGGAAGAATGTTTCTTATGTCGTTGTGGTGCTCCAACTGTAGATAATTAGTTTTCTTTAATAGAAACTCAACACCTTTTCGCCACCATATGATGGATTTATCATCTGGATTCCAGAGCCGCAGACGGTTTGGGGTTTCATCCATGTTCATTAATTGGTATTTATTATGAACACATTGAAAATTGAAAACCTCCAAGTCAGGTAAAACGAATTCTTCAGGAATATGTTGAGATTTATAACATATAGAAATAGTTAAGATGGCTAGGCGAGGCAATGACTTTAGTTCAACTTAGAGTGCTGGGTCGACAGGGGTGCGAAGCAAGTACATCTCTCCCAATAGGGACAAACATGATATTACATTGGCTCCAACCACCTGAGGATTATCACAAGCACTCATATCCAATAACCTTAGATTAGTCAACTGCCTCAATGCTGCATCTATTGACCCAGAGTAAAATTGACAATTCTTGAGGCTAAGAACTTCAAGCTTCTTCATCTCTCCAAGAATGCTACCGATATTCTTTGCCTTCGTATCTTCTAGAAATTATAGTTCGTAGCCATCTTAAATTATATAACTATGGTGAACTAAGAAGAGATATGCTATAACTCATATAACTATGGTGAACTAAGAATGCTACCCAATGGGACGCCTAATGCTGCAACGTCAAGTTTGGTCCAAACGTCGTCCAGGATAACTAAGATCTTATTCACACTCTTTAGTCTAGCATATAATCAATTTGCTCTTCCACTGTCACTTTCCTCGCTGAGTTTCATACCCAGCATGTCTGCCATTTGACCTTGAATCCTTCTAAAGTCAACGTTTTGAGATACCACACACAACACAACTTCATCAAAGAGCTTATCTTCTTTAACTTGTTTGCCAATTTCCTTCACCAAAGTCGTCTTCCCCACACCACCCATACCATGTATCCCGATGAAGTTGATATTCTCGTCCTTCAAAACCTCCATTACCTCCATCATTACCGAATTTTTCATGCCATCAGCCACGAAATTTCCCTAAGACACAGACTGTATCCCCAAGGGAGGTGCATCGTGTGATATGATAGAAAACTGACCATCTCTTTGTAGCTGAGTGACTAAGGTTGTTTTTTTGAAAACATAGAAATCAAAATTTCCATCACCTGAGTACAAATTTGAGAAGAAAGAATAATTGCAAAATATATAAGGAAAAATAAAGCATTTCTTTGTACTTGATATTCTTAAATTGAAATTTATTTAAATTTCATGGTATGAAATTGGGATTCAGCAACACAAGGTATTAAATTTCATGGTATCAAAATTCATGGTTTTGTGTTTTCATAGTGTTAAGTCAACCGAATTATTTAATGATGAGGATGATTTTTATATTCGAGAGAAGTTTAATGAGCTTCATAGTCGTGTTGACAAGTTAACTCGTTTGAATTCGAAGTTTGCAAAAAGGGTTAAAAATCTTGAAAAATAAAATTTGTATTTAAAATCTGAAATTGACTTTTTGCGAACTGTTAAAACTCGAAGAGATTTTCTTTGTGAGAAGCTCATGGACATGAATCGTGATTTTCAAAATTTAGAAGTGTCCAAGAAACAGAGTGATGATAGAATCCGTATTTTAGAGAATGAATTAAAGGACTCTAAGAAGTTTGAGGCTAGAATGAAATAACGTATCATGTATAATAATGATAGATTGATTGAAGATTTGAGGGAATGTGAGACGACAATAAGGGATAAGTTATCGTACATTGAGGAGGGGTGAGATAACATTATAGGAGTGGTTGAAAATATGAAGGTGTCCCTAAATGTTAAAGAATCTAAGTTTTTGCATGAGTTTAGGATTTTGAAATTAGAAGATATTTAAGAGACTCGAGTCGCATCGGTATTGGCTTCAATAATTCAAATGCTTTTTCTCGTAAAGCCAAGAATATGTGTTTAAGAGTGTCAACCGTTACCAAGTACGTTAGAAAAGATTAACCCAAGGGTAATATTCCTCGTATATACACATGCTCGCATTGTGGTAAAAAAGGTCACCTTAGGGCATTTTGTTATGATGTTAGAAAATGTTCTAGGAAGTCTAGATCCCATGTCACCATGCTTCCCAAAACTCGAGGCGTTAAGTATTCATCTATTTGGGTTAAGAAATCGAATTTGGAGACATTCAATGTTAAACTAGTTGATTCTTGCATGCTTGCACATGATTCTGCTAATGCTGTATCTTATGGTTGATTGTGTTTGCATATTTTCATACATTAACTTTTGTGCTTCATGTCATGTGTTATTACTAGTTATATGATGTTTGAGTCTTTTGTATTTTTCTTTTTCTTTTTCTTTTGTTGGGTCTTATTGAGAAAAATACAAAAAGATTTTGTTTGTCTTTTGAGTTGATTTTGAAATTGATATCATCTTCTTTGAAAAATATTTAAAAACTCAAAAGGTTTGTTTGTGTAGTTTAGTTTTACACATTTATGTGGCATATCGGTGTGTTTGAATCCCATTAGTTCCATGTTTTCATCTGGTTAGGACATTTGATTATGATTTACAATGCGTAGAATTATTATTAATTATGCTTACATGGAGTTGTTCGAGCTCTTTTGAATTTTAACTACCCATGTTGCACGAACTAAGTGAGGTGTTCTCCTATCAATCTTGTCATATACATATATATTTGACTATTGGGCACTTGTGCATGTAAGAAATATCTCCCGAGAGTTTGTTTGATTTGATAAAATTTAAGTGAGAAATGGAAAAGGGATATGAATGGAATAAATATCCTTTGAAAGGTCACCATTGGGAAGAATCTCAAAGAAAAAACAGAGGCAAAAGGAAAGATAAAATGCCAAGGTCATGTTTAGAAATTGATATCTTCAAAACAGAGAGAAAAAGTGATATATCTATATTTTTAGGGTGTTAAGTGGAAGATCAATGGGTTTGCACAATGAGTCCTACTTAATCAAATTTTTTGACGTTATTGATTTAATAATCATCAAGATTTCTAGGCTAGTGTGCATTGTGCATGTTTTTCCATTATGAATTCACATTATTTGTCACTGAGGCTAAATCAAAGTTTATAAATTTTTGCGATAAAATAGAACTCCTTGGACATATCTTAGGTGATTGGGTCATATTTCTTTTGTTTCTAGTTCACATCCCTTTTCCCCGTACCACATTTTGTTTAGACACATTTATGCCATATGAGTGTGCCATATATATATATATATATGGTATTGTAGTTTTTTTTAGTCTTCGCATTTGCATTTAATCCATTTTTACCATATGCTTCATCTTTGATTCAAATTGGCATATTCTATGATCATATTGGTATATTTTGTTACGTGTTTACATTGGTAACTTATGCTCAATTTATGCATCAAAATTGGTATCATGTATTAATTTCTTGGATTATTTGTTTTTGTGTTGCCAAGTTTGTTTGTCATTGCATGTTTCACTTCACATCATTACATGATATACTTATTTTTCTTTATGTTTACATGTGTTACATTTAATGGAAGAAGTTGTTTATATTGTCCATTTTTATGTCTGTCTATTCTTGAACAAAAATTGGAAGAAATGGTATCTAATTCTTTAACTTATGGGGATAATTTTTTACTTTAAGGGGATATTTCTTACCTTAGGTAGAGATTGTTAGACCGGGGGAGGGGGGCATCTGAAAATTTATATTTGTTATATATTCTCTTTGCATATGAAAGGTTTCTTTAAGTGTGTAGGTTTGTAACGATGCGAAAAAGTTTTCAAAACAGAAAATCTACTCAAAGTTTGTTTTAGTACTTTTTTCTTTTGGGGTTGGAATTGAGACTTTAGAGAGCTTGACGAACCATAGGTTTTCCTTTTTTGTTTTCTGTTTTGGTCCCGGAGTAGGCACAAGGGAAGATTTGTAAAGACAAATTTCTGATATAGTCAATTTGATTGTATTTTGGCTTAATTCCATTTGGACAAAACCATTTGAGTCATAGGTTGGGATTTGAGTTTGTTTATCCTTCAATCCAGTTGTGTTTGATTTAAGACCGTTGCGGCCAAGTTAAAGCGTCTACATCAATGTGTCGTGTATCATGCCACGTTTCATCCTCAAAGTCCATCGATCACAAAATGTATGAAAGCGTATTATTTTTTATCCTTGGAATTTCATTTGGATGTTTGTTTTAAAAATTGTTTAAGGCCATTTTTCTCAAAAAGGTTTTTAAAATATATTTTTTATTATTTTTAAGTCGTTCGAACAAGGTCATTAAGTTCATTCGAACGAGTTGGAAAAGTCGTTTAAACGACCTTCTAACGAGGATCAAAAATTATTTTCCAAAGATAGAGAGGATGAGAGGTATTCCATACGATTCAGGTGTGGGAAGTCTCATGCATGTTATGTTGTGCACTAGACTGAATATATGTTTTGTTGTAGGCATGGTTTGTTGATTCCAGTCTAATCGAGGCAATTAACATTGGACAGCTGTGAAGCACATTTTCAACAACCTCAAAAGGACTAGGGATTATGTGGTGGTATTTTCAGCTGTTGGTCTTGTACCCATAGGGCACACTAACTTAGATTTTCAATCAAATAAAGATTCCATAAAGTCTACCTCAGGATATGTGTTTAATTTAGGAGCTGGAGCTGGAGCCATTAGTTGGAGGAACATCAAGCAATCATGTATTGCACATTCCACCATGGAAGCCCAATTTGCTGTACTCCGGGGAAACTAACTTCCTTTGTATTGCGCATCAAGCAGTTTGTCTCAGGAACTTCCTTTGTAACTTGGGTGTTTTCCTTTAGTGCAAGCAGCTATTACACCTCATTGTGATAATATCGGTGTGGTTGCTAACTCTAAAGAACCTAGAATACACAAGAAGTCTAAACACATTGAGCATAAGTATCACCTAATATGTGAGTTCGTGCAGAAGGGTGATGTGACGGTGGCGAAGATTGCATCTTAGAACAACCTTGCAAATCCATTTACAAAGAGCTTATCGCAGAAGAATTTCAATAATCACGTAGAAGGCATGGGAGTTAGATGCATGGCCACTTGGTTTTAGGTAGAAGTGGGAGATTGTTGGGGTTTTTTATTCCAAAACCCAATTATAATTGAAATATTTATATTTTGTTTTAAAACCTGGAGCAACAGTAAGGTTGCCCCATTTTGACTTGGATGTCACAGGTTTGAGTCGCGTAAATAGCCTCTCTGTATATGCAGCTATATACATCTAACCCCCTCCCCCCAAAGTACCCGCAATGGCGGGAGCCTCGTGCACTAGGTTTACCCTTATTATAATAGTTTATTTCAATGCTTTCTTTTGAATTTGAATAAATTGTGGAATGCCCAATATTATTTATTTATTGTATTTTCTTTATAATATACTAATTATACTTAGTTGAAATCTTGGTGGCTTTAATCACATAAGATCTTGATTCCGGTTCTAATGTTATTGAAACGTTCACAACCTAGGTGGAAGGTTGATATACCACTGGAACGGCTGCGAATACAATTTCATATAGTAGTATGTCTTGGGTACAGTGACTGACTTGTAGGTCCATAATCGGTAGATGATCGAAGGGAGATCGTATCGATATGCCAAGAAAATACTGAACAGAACCAAAGGTGAAATAATGTCTATATGGTGACGTCGATAGATGTTTACTTTTCACATGTTTGTCAACATATAATTTCTCAATCCATAGGGATATTGAATTCTAATGTATGTTCGTGATCATGTCTTTCATTTATTATAGCCTATGGTAGTTTTAATACCTCAAAAATCTATGTAAGTTAGGATATGGTTGTAGGAGCATTATCGATATTAGGCTTCGAAGGATTCTGCAACCTTGACCAAGGTCTTGGATTGTAATACCCCCTCGATAAACTTATATTCTGATTTTATGAGTTAATTCGCTCGGTAAATTATTTTAATTAATAATTCGATAGAGGATAAAAAAAGGTTTATGTTTGTTAACAAATGAATTTACAAGAAATTACTGAACAAAATGGAATGGAAAATAGTATTTATATAACGGACCCCAAATAATTAGTAAAAGGCTTTCTTGAGTTGAGTTGAGTTTGGTTGAAATAATAATAGTTTGTATGTTTTTATTTAATATATGTATAAAATTATTTATAATGTTTAACATATCCTCGGCGTATCTGTATCACGCTTAATAAAATTGTATTGGCGTATCTGTATCACGCTTAATAAAATTGTATTGGCGTATCCGTATCATGCCATATCCATCTTAAGGGACATGTCTAGGAAAAACGTTAGTTGTAATTTGAATGACATGAAGGCCCAATGAAGATTATTCAATAGTACGACACATTTTGTGGCTTAATATCTGGCTAGAGACTATGTCGAGTTTGTCTCCGATATAAGTTATAAGTAGATTACATATTTGGGGTGTGACACTATTTTTTATGAGGGATTCAGAGTGATGAATTCGGTGGAGTCGAACTGTTTGAGGCATATACATGATGTTTTTGAGTGATACATTTTTGTTACTTTGAGAGATGACTCAACCATTGTGCTCCTATTGATGTACGTTCTTTACTTGAGGTCGTATGCCACATTTGTTGTAATTCTATCTTATTTCACTTTGTGTTTTAATTTTAATTTGAAGAAGAAATTAAAATTTGGTATTTAAGTTGAACCATCACCTCTTACGCTTCCGCATATCTATTTCTAATAAAAGAAAATTATTTACTTTGTGAAGTAAAAGGGATTTCAAAAGGATTTAAAAATAAGGGCCAATCCCTTACAATACCTTTCTATGCTTTAGAAAATTAACGAGCAAGACTACACTCCAACCTAATGTTGTGCTGCCACAACATTCTACCATTAATAGTTGAGAATGTGTATACTCAATGGCAGAATTATAATTAACTATTGTGAGATTATTATTATAATTATAATTACTATTATTATTATTATTATAATTATTATTATTATTATTATTATTATTATTATTATTATTATTATTATTATTCTTATTATTATTATTATTATTATTATTATTATTATTATTATTATTATTTTTCCTAGCTTTTATGATCAGTTTTGCAACAGTCCTCCACTTTAAAAAAAATTACAATACACTCTCATTTTATTAACCATTCATCCAAATGGTTAATAGTATTTACATTTTGTGTTTCTCCTCCACTTTTATGACGAGTTTAAAAAAATATACACCCCCATATTGTTAACTCCTCAATTTTTTATTTTTATATAACGAAACTTCATTATCATGTATTTAAAAAATTCGATTTTTTTTAAAAAAATCGAAAAACTCCAAAAAATTAAGAATAATGGAAATGTCCTAATCGATATTTGTTAAAAAGTCAAAAGAATATAAATTCAAATAAGTAAAATATGTTAGAATACAATCATCATATTTTAAGAAAAAACCTAATTGGTCATATTTTAAAAATATCAAAATAGTATAATTCTGAAAAAAGTTTAAACATATCGGGAAAATTGAAATTAATTCCAATTCCAATAGTGTTAGGAAATTTAAAAAAATATTAAATACGCCCCCAGTCTATAACTCTTAAATATTTTTATTTTAATTGAAAAAAATTAATCGACATATACAAAATATATTTATTTTTTTGAAAAACATTAAAAAGGCCTTAAAAATAAGGAATTTCATAATAAAATCGGAAAAAATTGGAATCCTAATCAACATCTACTAAAAATCGGAATAGTATGATTTCAAATAAGAAAAATATTTGTTAGAATGAAATAAAATAAAGATATGAATAATTTTCAAAACTATAATGTTCTGGTCTTTTTATAATATGACAAATTAATGTTTTTCTAAAAATATTATGATTGCATTCTGACATCTTTTATTTCTTTGAATTTATACTATTATGACTATTTAATAAATGTCGATTACGACTTTTCCATTTTTTAATTTTATTTCAAAATTTCTTATATTTTGGATTTTTTAAATAACTTTTTCGAATTTTTTAAATATATGCCGATGAAGTTTTGTTATAAAAAAATATAGAGTTAACAATTTGGGGTTGTTTATATTTTTTTTTTGAATGGGGGTATAATGCAAAACTGATCATAAAAGTGGGGAAACTGTGTTAACGGTTTGGATGAATTCTTAATAGTATGAGAGTGTATTGCAATTCTTTTTAAAAAAATTAAGGGTGTATTGCACAAATTGGTCATAAAAGTGGGTGAAAACATCAAAATCAACCTTATTATTATTGTTATTATTATTTTCAAAATAGATGTATTTATTTTTTTGCATGAGTGTATTTATGCGTGCAAGGATGCCTGCAATATTTAGCTTGACCTTTTTATTTGCTCTGAAAGGTAGGTATTGTCACACCCTAAACCCAATATCCATACTAATCATTTGTTATTAGAATAATTGATTCATAATCTTGAGCCCATTGGAAATATACTTCATTTATCAATATTTTTTTTTCATAATGTGCAAAATGAACATAATATTATTATTATACCATAATGAAATCCATATCAGAGTCATAATTAAGCGGACATACAATACTATGATAAAATTTCACAATCATCAACTCAATCCATACTAACGCAATATATACAATGTGTGAGTATATTAAAATCTTCAGTGTGACAATGAAAAAATCCCCATATTTAAACCCCAGCTCTTTCCAACGGTGCAACTCTCAAAGTTACCGGTCATATGGTATCCTAGCTGGCAGCATACAAACCTGAAATTGTTAAAATCTAAACCGTAAGCATTAAGCTTAGCGAGGTACTCCTTCCCTACAATGAAATAACAATTCTATATTGAATATTTAGATATAAAATTCGAAAAATCCTGCCCATTGGGAATGAAAAATCTTGGATCATAAGATCCAAATAATTTTGCCCATTGGCAATAAAAAATCCTGGAACATTAGTTCCAACAAATTCTTGTCATAAGAAAAATCAAATCATTGGATCTTTGTCCAATTCCAATCCTGGATCATAAGACCCAAACAAATCCCGGACATTTGAATATCCAAACAAACCCTGAATACCGAAATTTTCAAACAAATCCTGCTCTTAGAGCTATATTCCTATATTTGCATATAAGAGACAATCATAAGTACACTCAACTTTGAAATTTAACACGCTTTCCCATTTCCTTTATCTGGCTCTTGTTTAGTCGGTTCTTCTTCTCTTCCTATCATTCTTACAATATTAGTATCATAATAAGAATATTAACAATTCAAAGAACAACTTCAACATAACTCAATTCATAAGCATCATATGATTCAATTCAAATAATCTATCATACATGAAGTCCCATCTAGACTCGGTAATGATATCTAACATATTAAAATTACAGCCCAAATTAACTTTAATTCTTCTTGGTAATCCAATACTTATCATATTAGGTTTCCAACACAAAAGATGACACATCATTCTAAGTTTCCTAGAGCAAGATATGCCCATTTCTTTACCACATAGCAAATCCGCCCTATAGGCTCATCTATTGTTCAGTCATTTTCCAAGAATTTTCATAATTTTTATACATCATAAATTTCTATGATATTTCACCCAATTTCAGAAAACATGTGGAATAACAAAAGATTAAAATTTTATAACTTTCAGGGTTCATTTGCTATGTCAAGTAAAACGTCAAACATATGGTATGCATATTTACTCTTTTGGGACAGATTTCATACCCGAACTTCAAACCATCACCCAAGATTCATTTCTTGATATTTTTACTTGATTTTTGGTTATGATATACATATATGAGTCTATTTTAATCTCGAGTTAGAATCAATCAATTTAAGTAAGTATACAAAAAGATATGATAGTTTGAATACACAAAGTTTCTAAACAAGGCAATTTCAAGGGTTTACACATTCAAGTTTGCTTAAACATGCATCTATCCATGAGTACACATCAAGACATGGAATTTCAGTAAAAATATTATCATTTCTATTATTTAAATCAGCAATACAAAAAATCAAACTAGATTTATGGATGGAATTACCTTAGGGGATTTTATGTAATTTTCTATGAATTTTTCTTCAATTTCTCCTCACACTTTCTTCCTAAACTTCAAAACTCTCTTTCCTTAGGTTAAAACTCTTCCATGGCTGAAATATGCTGAAGGAAGAGCTTAACTCAAGGGTTATAAGTCGGCATAAGGTCATCCCCCTTGGTGCAATCAAAATATAACATGTGGCATTATATAAAACAAAATATCATTTAAGGCTAAATGACTACTTTACCCCCTGTTCGTAAAAAGACAATATCTTCCCACTCGGATATCTGTTCGATGAACCGTTTATTTTATTACAAACCTAACTTATATATATACAAATATCTAGATTATACCTCAAGTCCATTGTTATGTCATAAAGGTCAAAACTAGCCTCCAACAGGAACATTCCTACCGAAAACTTCAAATTTTCACATTTGTAACTAATTCGATATTTCAAGCTTTATGAAAGTAGGATTAGACTAAACATAATGACATAACGTTTTATATGTACTAATAACATATTATCCATATCACATAATCTAATCATGATTTAAACATAATTTATCATAATTATATTCGGGTTGTCACAATTCTCCCCCTGTTAGGAAATTTCGTCCTCAAAATTGACATACCTTGGTTGTCTGAATCCAACAAATACGGATAACGTGTCTTCATGGTAACCTCGCTCTCCCATGTAGCCTCTTCCATGGAATGCCTTCTCCACACAACCTTTACAAGCGGGATCACTTTGGATCTCAATTTATGTTCCTTCCTATCTACGATAGCAAGTGGTTCTTCCGCATAGCTCAAGTCTTCCTTCAACTCAATAGGTTGTTCCACCAATACATGTGAAGGGTTCGCTACATAATTTCTCAACATGGAAATGTGGAAAACATCATGTAATCGAGCTAACTCATGTGGCAATGCTAACTTGTAGGCAACCATCACGACTTTTTCAAGAATTTCATAAGGTCCAATGTAGCGTGGACTTAATTTACCTTTCTTTCCAAACCTCATAACTCCTTTCCACGGCGATATCCGAAGAAACACGTAATTCCCCTTCTGAAATTCTAAATCTTTACGTGTCCTATCTGCATAACTTTTCTGTCTGCTTTGAGCCGTTCTCATTCTATCTTGAATAATCTTCACTTTTTTAATGGTGACTTCAATCAACTCTGGACCCTCTATCTTCCTTTCACCAACTTCACACCAACATACGGGTGTACGAAACCGTCTACCATACAACGCTTCATAGGGTGCCATACCAATAGTAGATTGAAAACTAATGTTATATGCAAATTCTATCAAAGGCAAATATTCATCCCAATTTCCTTTAAAATCAAAGACACAAGCTCTAAGCATATCTTCCAAAATCTATATTGTTATTTCCGACTGCCCATCTGTTTGAGGATGAAAAGTCGTACTAAACTTCAAGTTAGTACCCATAGCATACTGCAAGCTATCCTAAAATCCGGATGTAAAAGTAGGGTACCTATTTGAAACAATAGATACTAGCGCTCCATACAATCGAATAATCTCATTAACATACAATCTAGCATACCTATCAACTGTATACGTAGTATTAACTACTAGAAAATGAGCGGACTTGGTCAATCTATCCACCACTACCCAAATCAAATCTGACCCCTTTTGCGATTGAGGAAGCCCAACCACAAATCCATCGTTACATGATCCCATTTTCATTTTGGTATTGGCAATGGCTAAAGCAGACCAGTAGGCTAGTGATGCTCCACTTTCACTTGCTGACATATAAGGCACCTAGCAACAAAATTAGATATTTCCTTCTTCATATTATTCCACCAATAATGCTCCTTTAAATCCCTATACATTTTAGTACTACCAGGATGCATAGTATAAATGGAAGTATGAGCCTTATCTAAAATTTCCTCTTTCAATTCACCCACAGTAGGTACACATAGTCGTTGCTTATACAATAAAGTGCCATTATTCATAATACAAAAATCTTCAGACTTACCATCTCGGACATCTTGTCGTTTCTTCTCAAGGAAAGGATCTTGACTTTGCAACTCACGAATACGGGTAGCTAACAAAGGCCTCACACTTACATGAGCAAAGAACATGTCCCCATCTGCTAGCTTCAGTTCTACTCCCATCAATCTCAACTCCATGATGTGGGCAACACTAGCACACCGAATGAAAGATAACCTGCTCGAAGCCTTTCTACTCAGAGCATCTGCAACTACATTTGCCTTCACTGGGTGGTAGTGAATTGTACAATCATAATCTTTAATTAACTCCATCCACCACCTCTGCCTCAAATTCAACTCCTTTTGAGTAAATAAATATTTAAGGCTTTATTGGTCAGTAAAAATTTCAAATACCTCACCATATAGATAATGACGCAATAATTTCAAAGCAAACATAATAGCAACAAGTTCCAAATCATGTGTAGAATAATTACGTTCATGTGTACGCAACTGTCTAGAAGCATAAGAAATAACTTTACCATGATGTATAAAAACACAACCCAATCCCTGATGTGAAGCATCGGTATAAACAACAAAACCATCTCCACCATGAGGAATAATAAGAACAGGTGCAGTTACCAACCTCTTTTTCAATTCATCAAAACTATTTTCGCAATCAGAATTCCATTCAAACTTAACATCTTTTTAGGTTAATTTAGTCATTGGCAAGGCTATCGAAGAAAATCCCTTAATAAACCTTTTATAATATCCAGCTAAACCCAGAAAACTCCTCACCTCAGTCACATTATTGGGCCTCTCCCATTTTACAATAGCTTCTACCATTTTAGGATCAACACATATACCATCTCCAGAAATAACATGGCCTAAAAATACAACTTTTGATAGTCAAAATTCACTTTTGCTAAACTTAGCATACAATTTATTATCTTTCAACACATTTAAAATAGTTCTGAGATGCTTTTTATGTTCAACCGTATCACGTGAATAAATCAGAATATCATCAATAAAAACTATCACAAATGAATCAACGAAAGGATGCAGTACCCGGTTCATAAGATCCATAAATATAGTTGGAGCATTAGTCACCCCAAAAGGCATCACCAAAAACTCAAAATGACCAGACCGAGTGCGGAAAGAAGTTTTAGAAATATCACTCTCCTTCACCCTCAACTGATGATTCCCTGATTTCAAGTCTATCTTTGAAAACACTTTAGCACCCTGTAACTGATCAAACAAATCATCTATACGAGGTAAAGGATTTTTGTTCTTAACTGTAGCTTTATTTAGTTGCCTATAATCAATACACATATGCATAGTACCATCTTTCTTTTTCACAAATAAAACTGGTGCACCCCATGGAGATACACTAGGTTGTATAAACCCCCTATCAAGTAAATCCTGCAACTGAATCTTAAGTTCTTTCAATTGAACTGGTGTCATTCTGTATGGTGCCATAGAAATAGGATATGTCCCCGAAGATAATTCAATACTAAATTCAACTTCTCTTTCTGTAGGTAACCCAGGCAACTCACTAGGAAACACTTTTGGAAAATCCCGTATAATAGGAACATCGACTAACTGTAAATCCCCCTTCTAGTGTGAAGAACATATGCAATAAAACCCTCATAACCCTTACTCGATAATTTCCTCGTCTGAATAGCAGAAATGATGCAACTGGTAACAATTTTCCTTTCCCCCATAAATTTAAATTCAGGCTCACCAGGCATATTAAAAACAACTTCCTTACAGAAATAATTCATAGATGCATGATATTTAGATAACTAATCCATTCCCAGAATTATATCAAAATCAGAAATATCCAATGGAAGTAAATCTATAACTGTATCTCTAATCCCCACAGTCAAAACACAATCACGAAAAACATATTCATCTACAACTATATCCCCCATAGGCATATAAATACCCAACCCCACATCTAAACGATTACATGGTATATTCAGGTATACAGCAAAAGCATAGGACACAAAAGAATGTGTGGAACCAGGATCAATCAAAATATAAGCACTTCTATCAGTAACATAAAGTGTACTCGTCACCACAACTAGAGTAATCTGAGCTTCTTTCATTGTAGACACTCGTCCTCCTGGCTTGGAACTACTATCTTGTCCTCTGCCCAGACCTTTCACTGCACTGCCTGGAGATAACACTCTGCTTGCTACTTCACTATGTGCTGCTGGAGCCTCTGCCACTGCGGATAATTCTTCTTAATATGTCCCACTTGGTGACAATGGTAGCATTCCAATCCCTTAAGCTTAGGACACTCAGATTTATAATTCCCTTCCTCTTTATAAAAGAAACATGTAACACCTCCTATTGGGGCCTCATTTCTCCCTGACTTCCTGACTGAACCAAAAAATCCACCACCCCTGGTATCTCTACCAAATCACCCCTGACCTCTACTAGTATCTCCACCACCTCTCTGAAATTTATGAGGTTCCATCTTATCACTTCCACCCTCACCTCCCTTAGACTGAGATGTGCCGAATCTACTTTTCTTAAAACTCTCTCTACTCGCCACTCCTTGGTTTATTTGCCTTTCTGCTATCGTGGCTTTATTTACCAAAGAAGCATAATCTTCTAACTCATAAGTGGCCACTCTATTTTGAATAGGCCAAATCAGTCCGTCTTGAAACTTATTACATTTATCTTCTTCATTCACAATATATTTAGTAGCAAATCTAGACAAAGAAGTAAATTTAGCCTCATACTCCCTCACAAACATTTTTCCTTGGGTCAAATTTATAAATTCCCTCACCTTCTCCCTCCTATAAACTTTAGGGAAATACTTAACATACAAAGCTTTAATAAATTCACCCCAAGTAATAACAACAGTACCTTCCGTCCTGGGCACCAAATTGTTGCTGGCTTCCCACCAATATTTGGCCTCTCCTTTCAACTTAAACACAACAAGATTCTTTTTCTGGTTATCTGGAACCTTCATAACTGCAAAGATAGTTTCTAGATCCCTGACCCACATTTCAGCTTTTGTAGGTTCAAATGACCCTGAATACTCTGGAGGATTCAACTTCAAAAATTTCTCATGCATGGAATCTTTCATTTCCTTCCTTGCCTCTTTCTCAATCCTGGCCACAGTCTTTGATTCAAGATATCTAGCCTGTTGTTCTTCCATTTGCGCCATATTTCTTTCTTATTTCTCTGTCATCCTCATCATTTCATGTGCCATTATTTGCATCTCTGTAGGCTGCTCTGGCTCTCTAGCCCTTCCAGCAATACTCTGCTCTACTTCAGTATTGTCTGTACCAGAAGCTACTCCCTCTTCTCTATGTGGTCCATTCCCAGGTTCCATCTGGAATTATCTTTAATACAATAAAGTTCTAACAGCTAACATAAACAGTTTATAATACTAAAATATTGGTTAGTACATAAACAATTCATAAATATCAAATCAACTCAATAATTGCCATCAAATCGTCACACACGTCCAGAATTAATAACCACGCTCTGATACCACTAATTGTCACACCCCAAACCCAATATCCATACTAATCATTTGTTATTAGAATAATTGGATCAAAATCTTAAGCCCATTGGAAATATACTTCATTTACCAATATATTTTTTTCATAATGTGCAAAATGAACATAATATTATTATTATACCATAATGAAATCAATATCAGAGTCATAATTAAGTGGACATACAATACTATGATAAAATTTCACAATCATCAACTCAATCCATACTAACGCAATATATACAATGTGTGAGTATATTAAAATCTTCAGTGTGACAATGAAAAAATCCCCATATTTAAACCCCAGCTCTTTCCAACGGTGCAACTCTCAAAGTTACCGGTCATATGGTATCCTAGCTGGCAACATACAAACCTGAAATTGTTAAAATTTAAACCGTAAGCATTAAGCTTAGTGAGGTACTCCTTCCCTACAATGAAATAACAATTCTATATCGAATATTTAGATATAAAATCTGAAAAATCCTGCCCATTGGCAATAAAAAAATTCTGGATCATAAGATCCAAATAGTTGTGTCCATTGGCAATAACAAATCCTGGATCATAAGATCCAAATAATTCTGCCCATTGGCAATAACAAATCCTGGAACATGAGTTCCAACAAATCCTTGTCATAAGACAAATCAAATCATTGGATCTTTGTTCAATTCCAATCCTGGATCATAAGACCCAAACAAATCCTGGATATTTGAATATCCAAACAAATCTTGAATACCGAAATTTTCAAACAAATCCTGCTCTTAGAGCTATATTCATATATCTTCATATATGAGACTATCATAAGTACACTCACCTTGGAAATTTAACAAGCTTTCCCTTTTCCTTTATCTGGATGTTGTTTAGTCAGTTCTTCTTCTCTTCCTATCATTCTTACAATATTAGTATCATCATAAGAATATTAACAATTCAAGGAACAACTTCAACATAACTCAATTCATAAGCATCGTATGATTCAATTCAAATAATTCACCATAAATGAAGTCCCATCTAGATTCGGTAATGATATCTAACATATTCAAATTACAACCCAAACCAACTTTAATTCTTCTTGGTAATCCAATACTTATCATATTAGGTTTCCAACACAAAAGATGACACATCATTCTAAGTTTCCTAGAGCAATATATGTCCATTTCTTTACCACATAGCAAATCCGCCCTATAGGCTCATCTATTGTTCAGTTATCTTCCAAGAATTTTCATAATTTTTATACATCATAAATTTCTATGATATTTCACCCAATTTCAGAAAACATGTGGAATAACAAAATATTAAAATTTCATAACTTTCAGGGTTAATTTGCTATGTCAATCAAAATATCAAACATATGGTATGCCTATTTACTCTTTTGGGGCAGATTTCATACCCGAACTTCAAACCATCACCCAAGATTCATTTCTTGGTATTTTTACTTGATTTTCGGATATGATATACATATATGAGTCTATTTTTATCTCCAATTAGAATCAATCAATTTAAGCAAGTATACAAAAAGATATGATAGTTTTAATACACAAGATTTCTAAATAAGGAAATTTCAAGGGTTTACACATTCAAGTTTGCTTAAACAGGCATCTATCCATGAGTACACATCAACATATGGAATTTCAGTAAACAAATGATCATTTCTATCATTTAAATCAGCAATACAGAAAAAATCAAACTAGATTTATGGATGGAATTACCTTAGGGGCTTTTATGTAATTTTCTATGAATTTTTCTTCAATTTCTCCTCACACTTTCTTCCTAAACTTCAAAACTCTCTTTCCTTAGGTTAAAACTCTTCCATGGCTGAAATATGCTGAAGGAAGAGCTTAATTCAAGGGTTATAAGTCGGCATAAGGTAAGCCCCCCTTGGTCCAATAAAATTATAACATGTGGCATTATATAAAACAAAATATCATTTAAGGCTAAATGACTACTTTACCCCCTGTTCGTAAAAGGACAATATCTCCCCACTCGGATGTCCGTTCGATGAACCATTTATTTTATTACAAACCTAACTTATATATCTACACATATATAGTTTATACCTCAAGTCCATTGTTATGTCATAAAGGTCAAAACTAGCCTCCAACAGGAACATTCCTACCGAAAACTTCAAAATTTCACATTTGTAACTAATTCGATATTTCAAGCTTTATGAAAGTAGGATTAGACTAAACATAATGACTTAACGTTATACATGTACTAATAACATATTATCCATGTCACATAATTTAATCATGATTTAAACATAATTTATCATAATTATATTCGGATTGTCACAGGTATACTATGTTTTTTGGGTTTCAATAAATATTATGTGTTGCAAATTAGGGTCAATAAATATTTTGTGTGCCTTAAACGAAAAGATTTTAGCTAATTGTTGAGTTTGAATAAAGTTGAAATGAATCTCAAATTCTATTTTGTACCATAAATTCTATATTTAGCAGTTGGCTAGAGTGTAACACCCCGTAATTTTGAGGATTTAATATTTAATTATTTTTGGGAGAAATAAAAATATTTAAATTGGAGAAACTTAAATTTATGATTTGGGGAATTTATTTAAGTGGGCCGAATTAATTATAATTGGCGACTTTTAAGTTTAATTGTTCGAATTAAAGTATGTCGCATTTTGAGGTCAAAATTCGGATGGGTCGAGATAGTCAGAAAAGAGTGCCCGAGGGTAGTAATTGGATCTCGGGGTATTTTGGGGCATAGCCGGGACCACGCGGGGTGATTCGGGCCATTTTAATTAGGCCCATATGGCCAAAAACGGGATTAAGGGCTTTTAACCTAATTGAGGGACTAGTGAGCGGCAGATAGAAAATTCTAAACCTAGGGTTTGAGAGGGAATTAGAGGAAGTTAATCGAGAAGCCAATTGGGGGTCTTTTGGAGCCAAATTAAGGGACTAATTGGGGTGTTCTTCATCAATCATTCTCTACACCAACGGATCAGACCCTACGAACAATTCCAGGCAAGTGGTTAACTAATGTAGTTATTAAATTGATGATAATCAATTCATTTCATAGCATGTGTATATGAAAATTCATTTTGGGTGTGTAGCCATTATTAAATTGGGTTTTTCTAAATGTAGAGTAATGGATAGATGTAATTACTTAAAGGATGTTAGGTCATAATTTGGGGACTGCTAAGATTGAATTGTAGGGTGGATTACAGTTGGCGTTTATTATAAATTGAGTGAGAATTCAGTTGTAGGGTGGATTACAGTTGGCATTTATTATTAAATTGAGTGAGAATGGCGAGGTTGATTTCGGTAAAAACTAACCCCGGATGAAAAACCCAAATCGGATATACTTAAGATTATGTATAAATTTAATGATGGATCAAGGTCTCTAGGTTGTTTAGAACCCTTTTCTTGCGTGTAATTAATGTTGGTTGTGATCTGGGTAAGAGTTTGGGAAGAAATAAAAGCTTTAGGGTTCATCCATGGCCGAACATAGGCTGGAGAAGACGATTACTGGAAAGATCGATCGATCGACCCAGGGGGATGATACAGAAACATAGGCAGTGACGCCAGTTTTAATTACATGGGAGATGTTTATTGAAAAATGGCCTTGGGATGATTTAAATGATGCAAATTTGAATAGGGGTTTGACTCTTGGTAATTATAAGTAAATATAATTGGGAAATTTGGGAGAGATGAATGTGTGACACATTATGGACGAAAATTTGGAAATGAAATTTTGAGATTTAAAAATGGACCAAGTGAGCGAGTCCGGGTAGGTTGGGTAAGTGATACCAAAGTATTAAATTAAGAATTGAGGGAATAAATTAATTTGGAGTCGGAATATAGGCTCGGAAAATATTAAGTTATGGACCAAGTGAGCAAGTCCGGGTATAATGGTTGGGTGACACCAAGTGTTAAATTAATTAATGTGTTAATTAATTAAATTAGAGTCGGACTGTAGACTCGGGAAGGTAATAAATTAATTGATGTGTAAATGAATTAAAATAGAGTCGGACCATAGACTCGGATTGGTATTAATTAATTACTGTGTAAATTATATAAATTTGAGTCGGACCATAGACTCGGATTGGTAATTAATTAATGTGTAAATTAATTTAATTAGAGTCGAACCATAGACTCGGACTAGCATTAATTAATTAATGTGTAAATTAATTAAATTAGAGTCGAATCAGAGACTCGGGTAAATATTAGATAAATCAATGTGCAAAATATTTATTTAAGAGTCGGACCATAGACTCGGGAAATATTATATTAATTGACGTGTGAATTAATAAGTGAGAAAATTAATTAAGTTGAGTCGGGCCACAGACTCAAGAAATTATAGGCCAGTGTTAGGAGATTTTGAGTACACGGTAAGGTCGGGGTTTATATTATGTATATACGGTGTAGTGATAGTATATATATATATATATATATATATATATATATATATATGTATGTATATATATTATGTGTGCTATTAAATATTAGTGACTAGATATTTATGTAATTTATATACTCTAGTGCTGTGAAGGGAGGTTGCGCGATGTGGGTGAATCCCCTAGCTGGAGGAGTATATCCCTAGGTCATAGCGTCTGGTATATGGGTGAGGGGCTTATATCACTTTCAGGGAAGGAATATGACCTCCTCCACTTCGTTTATGTTTCGGGCCAAGTTGGTGAGCGATCCAACTTGGGTAACTAGGTTATGGTAACACACCTAGTGAGATAGCACTTTAGAGGGAATCATCCGGTGAGGGTATGCTCGGAGGGATGGATATACGTATGGTATATGTGTGGATGTTTTAGTAAAGGTACGTATATAATGGTATTAAATATTATATGCGGGTAATAATACAATGTGTGATGTGTTTACTTTATATAACTTGTGTCACGGTTATATGCTATTATTTAAGACTGAATTAATTAAGTTGATTAGTGAGGTAACTTATAATTCATGAATAATTATACTCGGGTTAGAGTAGTATGGCAAGGGGTGGTTATACCAGGACTAGTTGGACGGGGTAGCGCAAATCGTTAGGTGTGCACATTAGTGGAGGGGTGAGAATGTCCTCAAGGGAGTGCGACACTAACTTAAATATGAAGCGCATTCATGCATTTTAAATTACTGTAGTTAATTCACTTGCTAAATATTTTCAAAATGTTTTGGGTTATAACCCTTGCTATAAAACTATTTTCAAAACCTTTTAGGTGTCCATCCACATGGACGCCAGGATTGATATTCTATTCTAGGGACACGGAACTGGGCCATATGTGGATTCTAGCAGGAGTTTGGATTAGACGCATCATTCATTCATTCCTAGAGTAGGAATCATTTATCAGTTTCAGTTTGATTTAGGGCTTGACGCCTAGACTTCTCAGTTGCAGTTTCCAGATTTATTTATTCCGGTGTTGAATATTTGTTTTGGATTATTTATTTTGGTGACCGATGGTTTTTTCGACATGTACTTATTATTTTTTCAGTTGATTTAATTTAGTTGTGTGAATGGATTATATTTATTTTTGCATGTACTGGTTGGTTTAATTAATAAGATAAAATTTGACACCAGCTTTCTGGAATAGTAGGTGGTTAGTAAGTTTTAAAAAGGTTTTCGACAGTGATGCTAAGGATGAACCAACTGGGATTCCTGTTTTAATTTGGTATATGACTGATCACCCGGTATTTTATTACGTGGGGTGTCACATATGGTATCAGAGCATCTGGTTCTAGTGTCCTTAGGATCTGTGGGGATTTTCACGTTTCAGCTTAGCGTCCTTTGATGTAGAGCCTGATCATAGAATTGTTGTATTCTTATACGTATGCGCATTTACGTTCTTCTGCCAATTATTTTATATTTGAGGTTGAACTCATATGATTCGATTCTCATTTCAGATGACACCCAGGAGAGAGAGCAGCTAGGGCAGCAGGGGAGATGAGACTAGAGAGGCTCATCAGGAGCCAGAGTTACCGCAGCAACTGCCAAAGATGATTTTAGCTGCACAAGTAACTGAATTAGTAGCATAGGAAGTTTAAGCGATGATGATCGCAATGGCAAGGTACTTTCCACGAGATCAGCCACAGGCATTAGTGGTACCGGATGTTCAGGTCCACCAGGGGCAGTCGGAGTGGCAGTACGTACGAGGGGTCTTTCAAAATGGCCACCCACCAGAGTTTCGAGGGGGTTCAGATGTGATGCTAGCATATCAGTGGAAGAGGGATATCTAGCGTCACCTACGTATAGTAGATTTCAATGAGGTTAAAAAGTAAATGCTAGCCACTTTTAAGTTTATGGGAGCAGTGCTACAGTGGTCCACACAGAGGGTATGCAAACTGGGTATGCACGAAATTATTTTTTTTACTATTTTTAAAAAATGGTCTGCACGGAGGGTATGCAAACTGGGTATGCATGAGATCCTTTCTGTGTATATATATATATATATATTCATCACTATAATATACATATACCAACACCGCACCCCAAGTCTACACCTGTAGTGCATTGCATACTCTGCTATCATGTTCCGGTACATCTCGTACTCTAATAAGGACTATCGGCTCGGAATTCTCCCACGAATCATATACACAAAACACACATAGTGGAGGCGAACATAGTTCACATACCTATGGGTCACGCAAATACCTATGCCCCCATAGTCGGCTGACTTATCAACTCATAAATAAGTCTTCATAGTCCTATGTTCTGAGATACAAGTCAATAATCCCCTCGAAGGTCACCCAGGATAAGATTGTCTCTACGCAACCTCCCGCGATAGCAAGCAGCTAGGTATGTCATACACATAATATTTAGCATGTAATTGGTATCCACACATCCTATTAATATTTATAGGTATTCTCCCAGCCTTTTTGTATACTTACCGTACGTATTCCATTCCTATTATTACGTATTTTACAGTATTACTAAATTATCACAACTTTTATTAATTTTCGAAGTAACTCTTCTTTCTGGGTCAATTAAAGTATAAACTCACATAATTCCTAATAGACCAGTCTCGTTTCGAATATATTAACTAGCAATTTCTCTCATTCGAATAGACTGGAAAAATTCTAAAACTACCCCTAAGAAGATCCCCAGAATTCACCTTATCGCTCGAACCAGATGATAATGTCATTTGAATGACTGCCACATGTCGCTCGAGCAACTTCGTGCCGAGATGCCTATCTCGCTTGAACGACTTCACACGAGACCTACTGTTTTGTCTTCTACACAGAATTTTAGCATTTCCCCACCATTTTTAACCCTGAAACCTCTTAATTATCATCCCAAACTCCAATTAATCAGTCCCAAATCGAACCCTAGCAATTTCACATGGATTCTAACATCTTAGAATCATTAAATCATTACGAATCATCAAAGAAATATGAAATTCCCAAATTAATTACTAAAACCCTAGGTCTTCAAATTCTTATTCAAGAACACATGATTTCCAGATTCGTTCTTCACATAAGTTCATTGAAATGTGATTCCTATGTTATATACATGAAGGGTTCAGTCTAATTAATCTCAGATTCAAATCATACATCCTAAATCTCCAATTTTTCATCACTTTTATGAACAATACATGTTTATATCATCGCTATACTTACATGAATATGGTTATTACTAAAGAAAAACAAGTAATAAACACTTGCCTCGAATTAGTCGTCTGATTTCTTGATGTTATTGGTATAGGCGTGTTCCTCTTGTTCCGATCTACACGATGATGGTGGTGGTTGTGCAAGGTGGTGCTAATTAGGCCTTCCCTCTTGGAATTTGCTCACCCTCACACTCTCTGTGACCGTTCTTTACTTTTTGTATATCTCAACCCTAATGGACCTCTCGTGGCTGATAAAATAACTCCCAATTTTCGTCCATTAAGTAAACCAAAAAATACAATTTACCATAATGCCCTCTAGGGGCGCCAGTTAGGCCTAAAATTGCCCCGGGACCCAAACTAAATACCCGGGTATACTATTCTGACTATCTCGACCCTTCCGGACTCAACGACTCACTCGAAATGATCATACAAATTACCAAAAATAATTAATCTTTTTATTCCGTTAAATTCACCCCGACACGACTCACACGCACGTCTGGCTTAATTTACTAAACTATCGTATTTCTTATTCTTGAAAATTTATCGAAGTGTATAGTTCCATATTTCATCTCACACAGTAATATTCAATCAATAAGTATTAAGCCTTGGCACGTTAGTTAATATTTATTTCAAATTCGAATTAATTAACAATTAAATTCTCACATTTTAATTCAATTAATCACATTTTAATTCAATTAATCCCATGATAATAATCAATCACATAATTATTTATATCTTAAAAATATGGGGTATTACATACTTCCCCCCTAATAACGGAATTTCGTCCCGAAATTCAGAAAATAAGGTATACCTGGTACGAATAAATTTAGATATTTCTCACGCATATCCGCCACACGCTCCCAAGTAGACTCCTCCATATTGTGATACTGCCACTGCACCCAAACAAGTGGAACTACCTTTGACCTCAGCCTCCTCTCACTATGATCTAGGATAGCCACCGGTCTCTCCTCATATGAACTATCTGGCTGTAACTCAATCTCCTCAATCGCGATGTGAGTGTGTGCCAACTCATCCCGAAGATACCGCCTCAGTGACGAAATGTGAAACACATCATGGATACGATGCAAGTGCTTCGGCAACCCAAGACTGTAAGCCACTGGTCCGACCCTCTCTATAATAGGGAATTGTCTTATGTATCTCGGAGCCAATTTCCCTTTCTTCCCAAATCTCATTACTCCCTTCATCGGAGATACTCTCAACAAAACTTGGTCCCCCACTGCGAACTCTTAGAAGGACCTCTTAGCATCGGCGTAGCTTTTCTGTCTATCCTGGGCTACCCGTATGCGATCCCAAATCATCTCAATCCTCCTCGATGTATCCTGAATTAACTCTGGCCTGAGTAGCTTGTTGTCTCTCACCTCTAGCCAACAAGCTGGAGAACGACCAAGTCTACCATAAAATGTCTCGAACGGGGCCATGCTAATCGTAAACTGATAGGAGTTATTGTATGCAAACTCCACTATTGGAAGATATTACTCCCAAACTCCCCCAAAGTTAAGGATACACATGCGCAACATGTCCTCGAGCATCTGATTAGTGCGCTCAGTCTGCCCATCGGTCTGCGGGTGATACGCTGTACTCAACCGCTACTCGGTACCTATAGCCTCCTAAAAACTCTCCCAAAAATGAGATATAAACGTCGTGTCTCTATCCAAAACTATATTAAGAGGCACGCCATGCAGTCTCACTATCTCTGCAATAAATTGCTGAGCATACTGTCCCGCTGTAAAGTCTGTCCTGACTGACAGAAAATTGGCTACTTTCGTCAATCGGTCCATAATAACCCATATAGAATCGTGTCCTCTCTGTGAAGTAGGCAACCCGATAATTAAGTCCATGGAAATTCCCTACCATTTCCACGTAGGGATCTCTAACGGCTGAAATAAACCTGGTGGCCTCTGATGGTCCACTTTCACTAGTTGACAAGTGGTGCACTTGGAGACGAACTCCACGATGTCTCTCTTCATTTCGCTCCACCAGTACTACCGCCTTATATCTTGGTAAATTTTGTTCCTGCCGGGATGTATCGTAAATCGGGACCCATGCGACTCCGTCATCACTGCATGTCGAAGGTCCTCCCCCTCTAGAACAATGAGTCTCCCATTGAAGCGCAAACTGCCCTCGTAGCTCACTGAATAAGACTCGGCTCCACTGGCTAAAATCTTCCTAATCCGATCTTGACAAAATGAATCTACTGTCTGGGCCTGTACTACTCTCGTAACAATCTGAGGCGTAACTGTCATCGCAGACATAAATGATCATGCCACGGCATCCTGGTGTCCCAATTCCTTCCATTTCGCTTTCCACACCTCGATCCTCTCGTCCACTGTCCTATGACTTAACGCGTATGCTACCACGTTAGCCTTTCCTCGGTGGTATTGGATATCAAACTGATAATCCTTCATGAATTTGAGCCATCGACATTGACGCATATTCTTCTCTTTCTACGTGAAGAGGTACTGTAGTGACTTGTGATTCGTGAATAAGCGAAATTTCTCCCCCAGGAGATAGTGCCTCCATATCCGAAGTGCAAATATGACTGCCGCTAACTCCAAGTTGTGGGTGGGGTAGTTACTCTCATGAGGATTAAGCTTACGGGAAATATAAGCTATAGCCTAATCCTCCTACTGAAGCACCCCCAAGTCCTAGTAAGGGCGCATCTAGGTAGACTAGATACTCCACTCCTGGCCTGGGCAGTGCTAACAGTGGTGCTGAAGTCAACTTGTCTTTCAACTCATCAAAATCCAATTGACAGGCATCGTCCCAGATAAATGGCACCCCTTTGCGAGTCAAATGAGTCAATGGACCCACTATCTTAGAGAATCCCCGAATGAACCTCCTGTAGTATCCTGCTAGGCCCAAGAAACTACGTATCCCTATCGGCGTCGTGGGCTGTCCCCACTCCCTAACCACTGACACCTTCCCCGGGTCTATGGATATCCCTCTATCTGAAATGATGTGCCCCAAGAATTGAACCTCTTTCAGCCAAAATCCACATATCTCATATTTTTCATACAACTCGTGCTGGCGCAGAGTCTACAAAACCTGTCTCAAATGTTCGACATGCTCCTCTTCAGTCTGAGAGTAAATCAGGATGTCATCTATGAAGACAGTGACAAACTGATCCAGGAACTCTCTGAATACCCTGTTCATCATGTCCATAAACACAACTAGGCATTGGTTAGCCCAAAAGGCATAACCCTAAACTCATAGGAACCATATATCGACAAGAAAGCAGTCTTCAACACATCCTGCTCCCTAATCCTTAACTGATGGTATCCCGACCTCAAGTCAATCTTCGAGAAGAAGGTAGCTCCTATCAACTGGTCGAATAAGTCATCAATTCAGGGCAACAGATACTTATTCTGTATCGTGACCTTATTTAACTCTCGGTAATTAATACACAATCGTAACGATCCATCTCTCTTCTTAACGAACAACACAGGGGCGCCCTAAGGTGAATTACTCCTACGAATAAACCCCTGGCCCAACAGCTTCTTAATCTGATCTCGTAGATCCCTCATCTCCGCTGGGGCCATATAGTACGGTGCACGGGCTATCGATCGAGTGCCCGGCATTAAATCTATAACAAAATCTATCTCTCTGCTAGGCGACAATCCTGAAATATCCTGGAACACATCAACGAATTCCCTCACCAATGGTATCGAATCAAGTGTTAACACTACCTCCTTAGAGGTCTCCTCCTCTATATAATACAAATGACTGGACGATCCTCCCTCAGGAAGAGGCATCGACACTAGGAACATTTCCTGACTAGGTATAGCAAAAATAATACTCCTACTAAAACAATCGATAATGGACCTATATGCAATAAGACAATCCATACCGATAATCGCATCATACTCGGACATCTCTAATACAAGCATGTCGCCAGGTAAAGTAAGTCTCCCAATCTCTATACCCACCTGTCGACATATAAAGAAAATTGGTGAACCACTACCCAGAGGTGAATCTACACAAGTAACAGTACTCTATGCTATAACTAATAACCCCATAGCACGTGCAAACCTTGTGTCAATAAAATAATATGTGGCCCCCGTATCAAATAAAATACGCCCCATATTCCCCTGGATAGAAAACATACCGTCAATCGCGGGTGGAGCCTGTGGGGCTGCGGCCTGATGGAGGTTATAAATCCGTCCATACTGAAGTTGTCCCTGCTGAACTAGGACTGCTGGAATGGCTGGCAGCGCTGGCATCTGAGGTGGTGCAGGGAGGGCGGAAGGAAAAATCGGTCTCTGGGGCTCCTGTCGAGCACCCTGCTGCTGCTGCTGTGGGGCCCTGCCCCTCTCAGGACAATCATGACACTTGTGGCCAGTATTTCCACATATAAAACACTTCCCACCAAAGTTTTCCCCTCGCTGCCCCTGCTGTCCTCGGCCCTGCTGGCCGTTTCCACCTCCCCCTTAGCCCTACTGGCCCTGTCGAGACTGCTGATGTCCTTGTTGGCCCTGATGGCCATGCTGACACTGCTGGCCCTGCCTAAACCTCCCTGACCCGGACGAAACCCTCCTAACCTGAATCGCTTAAAATCCCCGTGCTGGGAACTCTAATCAACCTGCCTCTGCTTACCCTGAGCTGGTTGTACCCCGCTGGCACCCTTACCTCCTGTCCTGCCCTGCTGGCTGGACTCCCCTGCTCATTTTCTCTCAGTCATATGGAAGCGGTGGTCCTGGAAATGCAGTAGTGCTGCATTAAGCACATCAGTATAGGTCTATAATGAGATGTTACCCAGAAGATGCTGCCTGATCCTCCACGTGAGGCCATCCATGAACATCTGTATCTTTTTCTCCTCGGTAGGTACCTCTGCTAGCACCAAATTTACTAGACTGGTCAACTCTTCTTCGTAATTAGCCACGGTCTTCCCCTTACTGGGTGAGGTTTATTAGCTTCTGCCTCATCTCAGTCTGAACGACCGAAGGAAAGTACTTGCGATCAAACCGCACCCAGAAATCGCCAATCATCATCAGATCTCTCTCCTCTGTAGTAGTCGTAGAATCCCACCACTGTAAGGCTGCCCCAGTCATCTTCAAGGTATACAAAACCTGCCTCTGTACCTCTATGCACTCATACATACGGAGGTGTTGATGTATGTCCTTCTTCCACTGGCTAACAATTACCACATCAGAACCACTTGCGAACTCTGGAGAGTGCGCCTTCTGAAAGGCATCCCTTACTCTCTCACATGCAGTAGGGAAGATGTGGGCAGGCGATGGAGCCACTACCGGTGCCTATGGTGGTGCCAGTTGTACCACTGCCAATGCTGTATTAACTGCCCGTGCAACGATGGCAGTAACTTCTGTTGCATTCATCATGCCCTGAGCTGGAACTGGCGATGTCTCTGGCTGGGCATTCCTGTCCTTAGGTGCACGTCGAGGAGGCATCTGAGATGAGAAAGAATTTTGTTAGTCCACAGTTATCGTTAAATCTCAAATAGCTGAAGACATAAACGTACAATCAAGAATACAACAATCCTAAAAATAAGGTTCTATATCAAAGAATGCTAAGTTGAAAGCATGATAAGCCATACAGATCCTATAGGACTCTAGAACCTGATGCTCTGATACCACCTGAGACATCCCGCCCAATTAAATATCGGGTGATCAGTCCTTTATAAAATTTAAAACAGAATGTTTGGTTGGTTCATTCTTAGCATCACTGTCGAAAACATAATAACCTTATTAACCACCTAATAAATAATAAAGCTAGTGTCAAAATATCTTCCTTTTTTTTTAATAAAAATCGTTCAATTATTAAATCCAAGAATTTAAATATAATACATCAACCACATCACTAATTAATATAAATACTGAATCTGAATCACATGCTGAAATAAATAAAGCTGGATAAAACATTCCAGTTCCAAAATCTAAACCGAGAACCATAGTAACAATAAATCCAAATAAAATGAAAGGAAAGTAAACCGAATACAATATCTGATAAAATTTCTGAGGAATGGGTGACACATGCCCTAAATGAAAAGTCTAGATAGAACTGAGGGAAAAGATAGTGGCATCTAATGCAAAGACCTATAACTTCCATAATAGCTGCAGCGCTTCAAGAAATCCAAATCACTAAGTCTGGTGTCCCTGTGGCTGAGCACCTAATATAATACATATATATAACAAGGTAGAAAAGAGATGCAAGATACGGGTCAGAGCCCGAGGTGTAAAAATATTTTTTTTAGCAAGTATTTAAAATTTGCAATAATGCAAGTATCAAATGCATGTTAGTTATAACTCTCACATGAGATTCTAACCTCGTAGCTAGTGTGCACGCCTAACATACAACTAATCCACCCTAGCCATCTGTAACACTTCTAACTAGGTAAAGACTTATGCTCCTCGTAGTAGTAACCCGTGATTCCCGACTTTCCACATTATTAATTTCATCAATTATAAAATCGTTTAAGTGTTATCATACTAAGTTAAGTATTCCCCAGTTGACGTGATTTAAGAATTTACTATCTTGATAACCTAAGATTACCTCACAGTAGGAACAACGCAAGTATACATATATATATATATATATATATTCATCACTATAATATACATATACCAATACAGCACCCCAAGGCTAAACTTTTAGTGCATTGCGTACTCTGCTATCATGTCCCGATACATCTCGTACTCTAATAAGGACTATCGGCTCAGAAGTCTCCCATAAACCATATACACAAACACACATAGTGGAGGTGAACATAGTTCACATACCTATGGGTCACGCATATACCTACACTCCCATAGGCAGCTGACTTATCAACTCACAAATAAGTCTTCACAGTCCTATGTTCTGAGATACAAGTCAATAATCCCCCCAAAGGTCACCCAGGATAAGACTATCTCTACGCAGCCTCCCGCGATAGCATGCAGCTAGGTATGTAATACACATAATATTTAGCATGTAATAGGTATCCACACATCCTATTAATATTTATAGGTATTCTCCCTGCCTTTTTGTATGCTTACCATATGTATTTCATTCCCATTATTACGTATTTTACAGTATTACTAAACTATCACAACTCTTTAGTAATTTCCGTAGTAAATCTTCTTTTCAGGTCAATTAAAGTATAAAACTCACATAATTCCTTATAGACCTGTCTCATTTCGAATCTATTAACTGATAATTTCTCTCACTTGAATAGACTGGAAAAATTCCAAAACTACCCCTAAGAATATCCCCAAAAATTCATCTTGTCGCTCGAACCAGATGGCAATATCGTTTGAACGACTGCCACGTGTTTATCGAGCGACTTCACGCGAGATACATATCTCTCTTGAACGACTTCGCGTGACTCCGTGCGAGACCTACTGTTTCGTCTTCTACACAGAATTTCAGCATTTCCCCCCATTTTTAACCCTAAAACCTCTAAATTGTCATCCCAAACTCCAATTAATCTGTCCCAAATTGAACCGTAACAATTTCACATGGATTCTAACATCCTAGAATCATTAAATCATTACGAATCATCAAAGAAATATGAAATTCCCAAATTAATTACTAAAATCGTAGTTCTTCAAATTCTTATTCAAGAACACATGATTTCAAGATTCATTCTTCACATAAGTTCATCGAAACGTGATTCCTATCTTATATACATGAAGGGTTCAGTCTATTTAATTTCATATTAAAATCAAACTTCCTAAATCTCCAATTTTTCATCACTTTTATGAACAATACATGTTTATATCATCCCAATACTAACATGAATATGGTTATTGCTTAAGAAAATCAAGTATTAAACACTTGCCTCAAATTAGTCGTCTGATTTCTTGATGTTGTTGGTATAGGTGTGTTCCTCTTATTCCGATCTACACGATGGTGGTGGTGGTCGTGCAAGGTGGTGCTAATTAGGCCTTCCCTCTTGGAATTTGCTCACCCTCACACTCTCTGTGGCCGTTCTTTACTTTCTGTATATCTTAACCCTAATGGACTTCTCGTGGCTGATAAAATAACTCCCAATTTTCGTCCATTAATTAAACCTAAAAATACAATTTACCATAATGCCCTCTCGGGGCGCTGGTTAGGCCAAAAATTATCCCGGGATGCAAACTAAACACCCGGGTATACTATTCTGACCATTTGGACCCTTTCGGACTCAACGTCTCACTTGAAATGACCATACGAGTTACCAAAAATAATTAATCTTTCTACTCCATTAAATTAGCCCCGACACGACTCACACGCGCGTCTCGCTTAATTTACTAAACTGTCGTATTTATTATTCTTGAAACTTTATCTAAGTGTATAGTTCCATATTTCATCTCACACAGTAATATTCAATCGATAAGTATTAACCCTTGGCACGTTAGTTAATATTTATTTTAAATCCGAATTAATTAACAATTAAATTCTCACATTTTAATTCAATTAATTCCACGATAATAATCAATCCCATAATTATTTAAATCATAAAAATATGGTGTATTACATATTGGTGGTGCTTAAGCCCCCCGCAATTCGTGGGATCATAGCCTCTTGTTTGACTTGTCAACTAAGAATTTTAGTTGTCCATTAGTTGATATACTGCTACTTTTTGTAGTAATCTTCCAATATGGGACAATGTGGGACTTTGAGCATTCCCATATCTTTCACACCCATTTGCTCATATTTCTTCCTTTCAAAAGATAAAACCCAAACAAAATTTAAAATAAAACACCAATTAATATAATAAAAAATAATATATATATATATATATATATATTATATTATATTAATGTTGAAATTTATCCAACATTCCCCCACCAATTTCAATATACACAAGAGAGGATACAAATGATCGATTACAAAACAACAATAAAAAACTTTTGGCACTATCGCTGAAATCTAGTATGTAAATGAGAAGTGTCTTCCGGACTTGAACTTCCATATAGTGTCAACAATTCAAAGCTCCATCAAGGTGCTGTGGTGAACGTATCTTGAACCAAGGACCCTTTGAGATGAGCCGAAACTATTACACATACCGATTTCTGAGTTTTAGAAGTGTTCTTCTAACATGCATATATATGGCCTTGTGTTAATCCTGATTTCATGAGCGCTTTAGGAACGGTCTTGATTCCATATAGAAAGCGGTCACACTTTCGACACTCATATAGGTAAATCAACTTTAGTGATTCTGCGAGTCACACTTATATGATTTATTAAAAAGTAATCTTCATCCCCTAACATGCAGAATACCAACACTAGGCACAAAGGAATGGAACTTTTGTATAAAATTTTTAGTGTTCCATAACTATAATTTTACTTATTTGTACCACATTGAACTCTATCTATATTTTCAAGACATGAGCTGGGTTCCCATTAAATATAGTTGTGTTATTTAATAGACCTTAGTCCCATTCCTTTTTAGGTGATATATATCGTCTCCCTAACAAGACCTTTAGTCAAAGGATCTGCTAAATTCTTGTTCGTTTTAACATGGTCGACTGTAATTACTCCTTCCTTGAGTAATTTTCTTATAATTTGATGCCTTAGACTTATGTGTATAGATTTTCCATTGTAAGTTTTGTTCGAAACTTTATAAATTGTGGCTTGGTTATCACAACTTATCATAATAGAAGGAGATGGCTTTTTCTATAAAGGAATATCATACAACACATTTCTAAGCCATTCTGCTTCTTTACACACATCTGCTAGGGCTATAAATTCAGATTGCATTATTGAATCGGACATACAAGTTTGTTTCTTGGATCCCCAAGAGATAGCTGCTCCTCCTAGCATAAAAATCCAACCAGTAGTTGACTTGGATTTTGATTCAAGGTTGTTCGAACTTAAATCACTATATCCTTCTAAAACAGATGGATATCCTACATAATGTAAGCCATAATCCAAAGTTCTCTTCAGGTACCTAAGCACTCTAGAAATTGCATTCCAGTGCTCTTGTCCGGGATTACTTGTGAATCTACACAAGACACTTACTGCATAAGCAATGTCTGGTCTAGTGCAATGCATGGCATACAATAGAATTCTAATAATACTAGCATATTTAAGTTGGTCCATAGCACGCCCAATATTTTTCATTAATTTGATACTAGGATCTACTGGTTTAGAAACTGGCTTAAGTTCAAAATGATTATATCTTTTAGAACTTTTTCTATATAATGAGATTGAGATAACGCTAAAGAATTGTCATTTCTCACAATTTTGATTCCTAAAATCACATCAGCTTCTCCAAGATCTTTCATATCAAATTTTGATAATAGAAATTATGGTGGCAATTAATCTCAACACAAATTAACAAGCAAATACAACCACCAGAATAAGTAAAAAACTGAAAAGAATGGCAGTCACAACACACAACACACAACGCAAGATATATGTCGTTCGGCAATAAGTCTTACGTCCATGGTGGTGTTCTTCAGTATTTTATTGCTCTTTAATCCGGGGGAGTGTTTACAAATTGCATTCCTTTGCCCCGAGCGAGGGGTTTGATATATACATGTTATTTCGGAGAGTGGAGGAGTGGGACTCCTCCACAATAGCCCACAATCCCTAAAGTATCTTTGAAGAGAGATTTTAGGAACTGACTGGGTCAAAACTGAATTGGTTAAGGCGTGAGGCCTTTAGATTTTGGGTTGTGTTTAATTGGGTTACTCGTCTGGGCCAAAGTAACAAACCGAGGTACCCATAATTGCCCCTAAAATTTTTGGGACACAATTTGGTCTCAATAATTTTAAATGATTTGCCTTAATGGAATTTTTGTGAATCGTGCAGCACTCTTGGGATTGAAGAGCCCTTCCTGAATTAATTTAGGCGGCAGATTGCCTCATTGCCTATGAGTTATGATTAGAAGGTTTAAATCCTCTTGGAGTGGTCATTCCCTGAACGTCGCTTCAGACTTCTTCGCATTCTCTAAATTTCTTCAAGCTTTCGTTGTAGCTCTCTTACTCCCAGGTCTCGTCTTCCATCTTTAAGATTTTTTCTCATCTTCTCATCATCCCTGCTTGCGACTTTGCCTCATCCCAAGCTGACTCTTACTTCGTAAGTTCTTATCACTTCTTCTTTTTCCTTTTTCTATTCGGATTTCTTCATATTCATTACTAGGGTGTTTCTTTTCGGATGAAAAAAATAGGCAATAGGTCGATAACTGAATTTAGGAATTTCTACAATATTCCAAATTGGGTAGACATCAAAGGTGCCCCTGTTCCTCGCAATGTCAGAGATATTGAGGACGGTCACTGGATACAAGTTCTCTTGTTATCTCGGGGGGGCTTACTTTTCCCCCAAATAACTTGTTTTTGCACTTTTTTGGTTACTTCAATATAGTTCCTGCACATTGCTCGCCTAATGTTTGGAAAATTGTTAATGGTGTGCATAGAATTAATTAGCTCTATAGCACCAATCTAGGGCTTGCTAAAATTTACTGCTGCTACTCTTTTTCTCGAACAAGCTCTAGTCTTCTTTACCTCAAGGCTAGGAGTCCTGATAGGGTATTGGAAGTAAATCTACATGATTCCCATAAGGATTACTGGCATGAGGGGTTTATTGCTAGAAATTGGCAGTTCCCTTCCCATACTGAAGGGTCGAGATCGGGGATATTTGTGATTCCCTTTTATGGGGAGGAATATATAAGTAGGCATAGTTCTTACCTGCTTATTGATCCTCTATTTGTGTATGCCTTTTTCTCATATCTTTTTCTCTTTCTTTTTCCAATGAAGAAAAAAAACTCAGAACCATATCTTTGCGAGATCAGAGCTACCGAGCTGGTTAAGGCCTGGAAAATCAGGGAGTTTTTAGCTAATTGTGAGCATCCTCGATCTGCTGTATTTCTTCTAGAATACAAGAACATTGGGTACAATTTCATCACATGACCCATGGATAGCATCCCTCAGCTAGACATCACAGAAGAGGTTGCTGCCGACCCAGTCCAATTGGACGAGGAAGAAAGCAGTTCTGGTGAGGAGAGTAAGGTTGCTAATAGGAGAGGTGTTAAAGGTAATTCCAGTAAGGAGAGCTCTGATAGTGAAGAATCTTTTAGCTCAGAGGAGGGTTCAAAGGCTTAGGAGTCTTTAGAGGATTCAAGTAGCTCCAGCGAGGAAGATATGGCTCCTCCTAGGAAGGATTTTATCCGAGATGATGATGAAGATGATGTGCTTCTTTCTCGCCTATCGAAGAAGTAGAAATCTGGCGCGGATGTCATTATTGGCTCCCAGATAGTTGCTCATGAGTAGGAGAAAAAGAAGAGAAAGGAGAAATTGCTGAGAGATAGGGAGAGAAAGAAAAAGGAGGAGAAGAAAAAGGTAGGGGAGAAAAAGAGAGTTGAGAGGGATAGGAAAGAGAGAGAAGAAGAAAGGAGGAGAAAGGAAGTAAGGACAAAGGTGGGGTAATATCTGGTGCCGGTGTCTGCTTTGCCTGAGGGGGCTTCTGTTTCCCTTTCCCCTCAATTGGCTCATGCGGTGCTCGAAAGAGCAATTTTTCCAACTGATCGTCAAAAGGCAATGGGGAATGACTTGTTAGCCCTGAAGGCGAGTCAGAGGCTAGCCTTGGTAAGTTCTCTTTTACTTTTTTGCTCTTCCAATGTTTTGTTCGATACTTCTCTTGCCAATATTTCTTTTCTCTTTATAGTTTGTGATCGAATTCACGATCCTCTATCGCAGTCGTGACGAGTTGGCGAGGAGGAATGATGATCTAGAAAGGAAAAATATCAAGCTAGAGGCCATCTTGAAGACGAATGATGCTTCTCAAAAGTCTTTCGATCTTGCCCTGACTGAAGCCAATCGAGCGATGGAGGTTGTGACCAAGGATCTCGAAGAGTTGAGATAGTCCTATGACCTGGTCTGCACTAGCAAGCTGACTGTAGTGGAAGAGAACAAGTTGCTCGCGGAGAAGGTGAAAAAGGTGGAATCTGAGGCTGCTATCCTTAAAAAGAGCTCATACAATGTTGGATGGGTTGCGGCCTACGAGGATGCTGATGTTAAGATTAGCTACGTTATCCGACTGAACTTCAAGAAGGGTTGGAACAAGTCTCTCCTGGCTATCGAGGTGGATATTGACTTTCCACTCTTTGACGAGCACGATCCTGGACCTAAGCCTGTTATGGATGAGGTGCCTCTGTCTGCTGCCAATGAAGGTGTGCTTCTGCTCTGACCACCGCTGTCGAGGTTCCCCTCAACCAGGGAATGGCGACTACTCCGTCTGAGGGAGGTGCGCCTGGAACAGCTGCAGATTAGGGGAAGCAGCCAGCGACCTCAGAGCAGACTGAGGTTACCAGCTGGTCCTTTTTAGGTAACTCTTTTTATTTTTTGCTTTTATTGTTCTTTCCTTTTTTCAGCTGATGTACGTGGAATCTCTCTTTAAATGAAATAAAATCCTTTTTTATTTTGCATACTAATTTCTTTGTCCTTCAATACTTTATATGGTTTATGGCTGATTGATGTTGATGAGTATATACCTGCTACTTCTCAACTAGGAAAGATCCTTGGTCCTGACGCGAGTAATCAAGTTCGCAGGGCTTTCATAAGGATCTGCAAGTCCCTTCGGTTAAGGAATAGGGAGTATAAGGATGACTTAGAGCTCGTTGCTAAGTTGAAGGATATGCTCCAAGAGATGGAGAAAATCAGAGCTTCTGTTCAAAAAGAGGTGGATGCTTTGAAGTCAAGGCTCCGGGATGCCTCAGAGGTTAATCAAGTTGGAAAGCTTCTTCAACAAGAGAACGAATCTCTACGGAGAGAAGTCTCTCGACTCAGGGAGAATGAACCTAGCATTTCTCCTCAAGTTTTTCGTGGTTCCTCTTCATCATCTGGACGGTGAGCTGGTATAAATGACCGTGGTTCAGCTAGGGTGATTGACGAGCTTCACGGAGATGTTCACCGGGAATACGTGATAGCTGATGGTCTCCAAAGAGATATCACCCTGCCGAGGCATCTGTTCAAGAAAGGTCCTCGATGAGTGTGGACTGACAATTATGATCAGGGTTGGATCGATGCTCCTACAAGGTTGACGGAGGTTGAAGAGTTATCCTTTATTAGGGGATGGTTGAATGCTCTCAGAGAGCTGAAGGTCCCTAGGAACTCAGTACTCTGGCATCGTCATGAAATCTCCCCCTCCACTTTGGTGCCTAACCCATTCAGGAAGGATAATCAGTGGGTCCCCATAGATGCTATCCCTAGGCAGCTACTAGAGCCAGATGCAAATGAAGTTGATGATGAATTATCTCCTCACCCAGATGATGGCCGAAGAGCGTAATTAGCTGATTATCTTGCTCGGAGGCCAAATCCTCATTAGGTTTTATTTAATTAAACCAATGTAACTCTATATACATGTAGTGAAGTAATAAAATAATTATGTTTTAGGCGATTCGCCGACTAAACATGTGTTGTGTACTTTTCACTTCATTGATTTCTTGTTTAATTATCTTGGGCTCTTCTTAGCTGACTAGATTTAATACAGGCAGAGTTGTTTTGTTGAGTGAGTATCCCCCCAGTCCAGTATGCTTATAAGATACCATTCTGCCCCACTTTACCTTTTAGGTTGTATCGTCACACTCCCTTAGACCTAAGTGTGGTAATGGTAAGGACACACCTGGTGTTGGATGTTCTATTCGAGCAGGTTTTTTGAGCCAAATATCGTTTGACGACCAACTCGAGTTGATAGAGCTGCCTAAGGGTCCCCTGTAGGGCTTCATATATTGTCAGGGGAAATGCTAAGAGGTTGTTCATGTTAAATGATGAAAACTTGAGGAGGGTGATACCCTGATTTTATATGTTAAGAAGGGATCACTATCACTTGGAAAAAGGTGCACAACTTATTAAGTTCACCATAAAAAATTAATACTTCATAGAATGCCACTGCCAAATAATCTTTTATTAATTAGAAATGAGTTGCAAATTTCAACATTATAATAAAAATCAAAATAGGAAACTTGAAGTAGATTTTCTTTAAATTGGCTGCGTTCGAAGCTCGAGGGATCTCTCTGCCCTCCAGCATTTCTAAGTGATAGGATCCTTGTAGGTTGTCCGTTACCACCTTGAATGGTCCTTCCCAATTTGGTCCTAACTTGCCATCTGATGGTTTTACTGCACTGCCAAGAACTTTCCTTAGGACGTAATCCCCAACTTGGAATGCTCTTGGATTGACCTTCTTATTGTAGTGCTTTGCTAGCTGTTGATGATAGCCTACTAGTTTCACTAGAGCCAGCTATTTTCATTCCTTAGCCAGGTCAAGTTCAATAAGTAATGCTGCATCGTTCTGGCCTTGGTCAACCAGGGTGGACCTCATGATAGGGAGGCTAGCTTCTAGGGGGATGATTGCCTCAATACCATATGTCATTGCGAATGGGGTTTCCTCGGTTGCTCACCGTGGGGTAGTGCAGTAGGCCCATAGGATGTGTGGCAGCTCGCTCACCCATGCCCCTTTGGCTCGCTCTAATCATTTTTTCAATCCATCAATTACTGTTTTGTTGGACGCTTTAGCTTGCCCATTGCTTTGAGGGTATGCCACCGAGATGAAATGGTGACTGATCCCATGGTCGTTACAAAAACCCTGGAAGAGGCCACTTTCAAACTGGGTTCTATTGTCAATGATGATGATCCTGTGGATCCCAGAGGGGGTGATATAATTCTTCCATATAAATCTCATCATATTCGCGTCTTTGATGTTTGCTAGTCGCTCGCCTCTATCCATTTGGTGAAGTAGTCTGTCGCGACCAACAAATACTTGCGATTTCTAGCAGTGGTAGGAAGAGGGCCTAAGATGTCTATTCCCATTGGGCGAAAGGCTATGGGCTAGTAAGTGACTTTAGATCGCTGGCCAGTTGGTGAACCATAGGAGCGTGGAGTCGACATTTTTTTCACTTGCGAGCATATATCCCAGAATCCTTCGGCATGTATGGCCACGAGTAGCCCTCCTTCATTGCTCGAAAAGCCAGCGACCTGCCCTCAATATGGCTCCCACAGATTCCCTAATGGAGCTCGTGCAGAAATTGCTCGACGTTCTTCGGGTGAAAACATTGGAGGTATGGACCGGTGAAAGACTTCTTATACAGCTTGCCCTCAGGAGATAAGTGAAAGAGAGCAGCTTTGACTCTTATCTGATGAGCAACCTTCTTATCGTCTAGTAGGGCACCATTTTTTAAATAGTCCCTTAAGGGGTCCATACAACTGGGGGTTGATTCAATCTGGAGAACATGACCCGTGTCTTGCAGTTGGTCGCTCTGGTTAATACTTGGTTGGGCGAGGAAGTCGATCGGAATTATTCTCTTCAAGTCAGAATTGATCGTTGAGCTCAAGGCCGCTAGGGCGTCAGCATGACTGTTTTGTCCTCTGGGAAATTATTGGACGCTGACTTGTTTGAAGTTAGACATCAATTTCTTTTCTATAGTGAGGTAAGACTCCATTCTTTCATCCCTCGCATTGAAGTCTCCAATTATCTGATTGGAGACCAGCCGTGAGTCGCCGAACACCTGGAGTTGTCTTACCCCCATTATATGTGCCTTCTATAGTTCTGTTATCAATGCTTCATATTGTGCTTCATTGTTGGAGGCTTCAAATCCAAGCCTGATTCCTTTCTCGATGATTGCACCTTCAGGGGTAACCATCACGATGCCCACTCCTTCCCCTAGGGATTTGGAGGCTCCGTCAATGAACAGTCGCCAAACACCTAACGCTGACTGGTCCTCCCTTTGACCAACAGGTTGAAATTGTTTCATGGATGTTCTCCTGTAAATTTTGCGATGAAGTCGGTGAGGACCTGTCCCTTGATTCCATTCCTTGGCCAAAACTGGATGTTAAATCATCCGAGCTCGACTGATCACTTTGATAGTCTGTCAGACATATTTATTTTTTGTAGGACTGCTTTGAGGGGGTGAGATGTAAGGATAATGACAGAGTGAGCTTAGAAGTAATGTTTCAATTTCCTCAAGGCTACCACTAGTGCAAAGGTGAGCTTTTCCAGTGGTAGATATCACTGTTTGGCGTCCAAAAGAATCTTGCTCGCGTAATAGACTGGGTGTTGGATTCCCGATCTTTCACACACCAGTGCAGAACTGATAGCGTGGCTGGAAACTGCGAGTTATAGGTACAGGGAATCATTCTCTTCGGGTATGAAGAGCAAGGGTGGTGTGCTAAGGTAAGCTTTGAGCTCCTCTAATGCCTTCGAGCAATCCTCTTCCACTCCACATTCTTGCTTTTCTTCAACAACTGGAAGAATGGTTGTCACCTTTCAGATGACTTCGAAATGAACCAATTTAGGGCAGTGAGCATTCCCATGAGCTTCTGCACGTCTTTATCGTACGGGGGGGTTACACCTTATTAATGGCGTCAATCTGGTATGGGTTAGTTTCAATGCCTCTCTCGCTCATCAAGTACCTGAGAAATTTTCCTGACTGGACAGTGAAGGAACACTTACTTTCATTAAGCTTCATCGGGTATCTCCTGAGGATTTCAAAAGTCGTTGATAGGTCCGAGAGGTGGTCTTATTTATGTCTTCTCTTGATGAGCATATCATTGATGTATACTTCCATGGTGTCTCCCATTTGGTCCTTAAATATTTTGGTGACCAACCGCTGGTAGGTTGCTCCTGCATTTTTTAACCCAAAGGGCATGACCTTGTAATAATACAACCCGATGGTGGTGATGAATGCTGTCTTGTCTTGATCTGGCTCATGTAGAGGGATTTGGTGGTACCGGGAGTATGCGTCTAGGAAACTTATTCATTCACGAGCTGTTGTTACATCCACTAACTGGTCGTTCTTAGGGAGAGGAAAACTATCCTTAGGGAATGCCCTATTAAGGTCAGTGAAATCAATACAGACTCTTAATTTCCCATTGCTCTTTGGGACCACTACTGGGCTGGACAATCATTTAAGGAATTGAACTTCCCATATGGAACCTGTATCCAGCAGCTTCTCCACTTCCTTTTCCACAGCCTTGGCCGTCTCGAGTGCTTATCACTGTACTTTTTGCGCGATTGGCTTGAAAGTCGGGTCTATGTGCAACCGATGGCAAAACACACTGGGATCAATCCCAGGCAGCTCGTAGGGCTCCCACGTGAAAATGTCCAAGTTATTCCGCAAAAGTACTGTTAGTTCCTTCTTGTCTCGATCTATGAGAGAGACTCCGATCAAGAACATTATATCTTTCTTGTTGCTGTCGGATGCGACTTCCTTCAGGTTCTTAATGACCCGCTCAGAGGTAAGGAGCCTGGTCTCCTCCACTCCAGGACTTCCATATTTTAGCTGCTATTTTGAAGGTATCAAACCTTCCCGTTCTTCAACATTCTCCTTGGCCTTCTCGAACTTCTTCTCCAGTTTTGGGAGGATGGTTGCTATAAAGCACTTTCTCACCATCGCTTGATCTCCGTAGATCTCCATCACTCCTCGTTCGATCACATACTTGAGTTTCTGGTGGTAAGTGGAGGGGACGTCCTTCATCGCATGTAGCCACCCTCTGCCAAGGATTTCCTGGTAGGGCGAGTCAATGTCGACCACTAGAAACTCAATCATCTTGGAGACACTTCCTTCCCTTACTGGTAGTACAATCTTTCCCAAAGGGATAGTCATTTTTCCAGCAAAAATAACTAGAGGGACAGTGGCTTCCTTCAAGTCGGCGATGCTTAACTTCAACTTTCTGAATAGGTCAAGATATATTACTTCGGATGAACTACCCTGGTCGACGAGCAATCTGTCAACATCGTAGATAGCTATCCTGGGTGTAATGATCAAGGCATCATGATGTGGGGTCCTTACTCCCACTAGGTCTTCATCCGTGAACACAATGTGTTTGCTGTAGTCGACATCATCTGCTCGTTGACGTTTTCCTGCCTGCATTTTAATTGGATTGATTTGAAAAGCTTGCATTACTACCGTAAGCCTTTTAAATTCCATCCGAGCTGAGTTTCCTTGAAACTGCTTTAGGTTCGATGCCCCATGAATCACTATGAACTCATGGCCAGCATCCTCCTCGAGCACGTTATCCGGCCTTAGGTCTCCATTGGAAGCAACCTTCTCTGCCTTCTTCTCCATAAATTTGTTCAGATGCCCAGTTTGGGCTAACTCTTCAAGGTGAGACTTGAAAGCCTTGCAGTGCTCAGTTTTGTTCCCACCTTCTTTATGGAAAGCACATCTTAATGCGTTGTTCCTCTTCGAGGGATATCCTCCCATCTTTCTGGGCCACTTAACGAATGGGTCGTCCTTGATCTTTGCTAAGATCTTGTAGATTGATTCTTTAAAGACAGTGTTCACTGCCTAAAATGCTTTTGAAGCATAATTTTTGTTTTCGCTCTTGGAGCCACTCTTGCCCCCATTTTTGCTTCCTTTCTTCTGGTTCTAAGCTTTATCGCTGCCCTTGGTAGTGAACTTGGTTCCACCATTCTCCCCTTCATTGAGGTGGGTCACATCCTCAACTTTGGCGTATTTCTCGATGCAATCCATTAGGTCATTTATGGTTATGGCCTCCTTCTTAGTGAGGGACTGATGCAAGAGGCAGGAGTTAGGTAGGCCAATTTTAAAGGATGCTACATAGACCTTCTCTGAACAATCCTCAACCTTATTGAACAACTCCCAATATCTTTTCGCGTAATCTTTGAGGCTCTCCTGAGGAATCTTCTTCATCGTTAACGTGGCATCCATCCTCTTCAGATGGGAGCTGCTCGTGATGAAGCGAGCGGTGAAGAACTCTGCCAAGGACTCAAATATCTTTATGGATATTTGGGGGAGTCTTTTGAACCACTTCTGGGCCACATCGTGCAAGATCGAGGGAAAAATCTGGCACATTAATGCATTCTTATGGTTCTTGAGGGTCATGGCCTGCCTGTATTACCTCATACGGTCAATAGGGTCAGTATTTTCGTCGTAGATCTTGAACCTGGGAATTTTGAACTTCTTGGGGGATTCTTCTTCCTCTATTTCCCTCGAGAAATGGGATTTCATCTGGGTCCTGAGAGTTCTCCTGGATAGCTCTCTGGCCGATCTGGCACCCCGATGTGCTGGTCCATTTCTCTTCAGACCAAATTTCATATGTCATCATTTCCTCGAGCTGGGCTCCTGTAACGGTGAGTTGGTTACGATTGCTCGAGCAAGTCTTCATCTGACTTGTGTCCCTCAAATCTTTAAGATCCACGTCTAGGACTCCTTCCTCGGCTGCGAGACTTGCTCGCCTGAGGGCTAGGAGTGTGATATTGACGTTGCTTGGTGCTACGATGGAGTTCTTTCTCTATTCTCTCCAATCTTCTTTTTGAGACGAGCATTCTCGGCTTCTTGCTTTCGAGTGGCCTCTTCTTGCTCTTGGAGCCCAGCCTCATAGGCATCTATCAGCCTAGAGACCAGTGTGGACATGGTTGGTCCTTGGCTTTCCTCTGAAGCTTATCGTTCTGGGCGAGCCCTAGGATTTGAACGTCGAACTTCAAATCTGATCCTGCGAGGGGCAGGTTGCTCTTGAATATCCACTGCTTGAGGGGCATTGCTGTTGTGTCCAAACATTTCAAATTCTTTTTGTTGAAGGCTTTCTTAAAGGAAAATAAACGTTTCCCACCGACGATGCCAATTGTGGTGGCAATTAATCTCAACACAAATTAACAAGCAAGGATAACCACCAGAATAAGTAAAGAACTGAAAAAGAATGGCGGTCACAACACACAACGCAAGATATACGTGGTTCAGCAATAAGGCCTCCGTCCACGGTGGTGTTCTTCAGTATTTTATTGCTCTTTACTTCGGGGGAGTGTTCACAAATTGCATGCCCTTTGCCCCGGGCGAGGGGTTTGATATATACATGTTATTTCGGAGAGTGGAGGAGTGGGACTCCTCCACGTTAGCCCACAATACCTAAAGTATCTCTGAAGAGAGATTTTAGGAACTGACTGGGTCAAAACTGAATTGGTTAAGGCACGGGGCCTTTAGACTTTGGTCCGTGTTTAATTGGGCTACTCGTCTGGGCCAAAGTAACAAATCGAGGTACCCACATAAACTTTTTGGATTCTTCAACATATTTGAGACTAGAACCAAATATTAACATGTCATCCACATATAAGCAAATAACAACACCAACACCATTTTCAAATTTACTATATATATATTTGTCGGCATCATTAACTTTATATCCATGGGATATTACAATATTATTGAACTTCTCATGCCATTGCATAGGAGCTTGTTTAAGGCCATAAAGAGATTTAACCAGTTTACACACTTTCTTTTCTTGGCTAGGCAAAACAAACTCTTCGGGTTGTTCCATATAAATCTCTTCTTCTAAATCACCATTTAGAAAATAAGTTTTGACATCCATTTGATGAATTACTAAATTATGAGCAGAAGCAAGAGATACTAATATCCTAATGGAAGTGATTCGAGCAACAGGAGCATATGTATAAAAATAATCAATTCCATATTTTTGCTTAAAGCCTTTAGCAACTAATCTTGCCTTAAATTTATTTATGGAACCGTTCGGATTTAATTTCCTTTTAAATATCCATTTATACCCAATAGGTTTATCTCCGGGGGGAAGATTAAAAATAACCCAAGTTTGATTTGACAAAATTGAGTTCATTTCATCATTGATTGCTTCTTTCCAAAAGACAGCATTCCTAGATGTTACCACTTCATGAAATGTTGTCGGTTCCTCTTCTATATTAAGAACAAATTTAGTTTTATTCTTATTTTTATTTAAATCCCCTTCAACCAAATAAATAACAAAGTTGAGCCCATATGTTTTTTCAGTTCTTTATCTTTTACTTCTTCGCGGTTCAACGTCATTTGTTGTTTCTGAAGAAGATATTATTTGTGAATTTTTCTGAATGTGAGGAGACAACAATCGAATTATTATTTTGTAAACCTTGATTCAAAGTACTAAACTTTGTTAAATGTTCAAATAATTGCACATCTACCGACTCAATGATTGCTTGAGTTTCAAGATTTAAAAATCTATAAGTCGTACTGTTACTAGAGTATCCAATAAAAATACATTTGTAAGTCATATTTCCTAGTTTAGGTCTTTTAGGTTCGGGTTTTCTTACATAAGCAAGACATCCCCAAACTTTAAGACGTCTAAGATTAGGCTTACGATTAAACCATAGTTCGTATGGTGTAATATCCTTGTTTTTCAATGGAACTCTATTTAAAATATAACATGCAGATAAAACCGCTTCTCCCAACATCGACAAAGGTAAACCAGAACTGATTAACATTGTATTTATCATTTCAACTAAAGTCCTATTTTTCCTTTTCGCTGCGTATAAGGCGCCGTAACTTGATGGATTATTCCATGAGTATTACAAAATTGTATAAACTCACTTGGGTAATATTCACTACCCCTATCGAATCGTAGGACTTTAATTTTCCGATTTCGTTGAGTTTCAACTTCTCCTTTAAAAATCAGAAATTTCTCAAAAACTTCATCTTTACTATTAAGAAAATGTGTATATGCATACTTACAGCAATCATCAATAAAAGTTAAGAAATATTTATTTCCACCACGAGTCATATTACTCTTCATATCACATACATCACTATGAATAAGATCAAGCATTTCAGATGTCCTCTCAACGGATTTGAATGAATTTCTAGTTATCATCGATTGAGCACAAATTTCACATTTCGAAAGGTTATCAAATTTATTAAGTCGAGATTAGTCATATTTTTAATACTTTTATAATTCACATGACCTAATCTACTATGCCATAAAAAAATAGACTCAACCATATAAGCATAACTAATATCATTAATTTTGATCATGCCGTTACAAGAGTACCCTTTGCCAATAAATTGTCCATTCTTAGATAAGACAAACTTATCAGACTCATACACAAGTTTGAAACCTCTCTTATTGAGAAGGTCCCCAGACACAAGATTTTTACACATATCAGGTACATGAAGTACATCAATTAGAGTAAGAGTATTTCCAGAAGTTAATATCAATTCCGCTGTGCCTTTCCCAACTACATTGGTGCGAAGATTATTTGCCATCTTTACTTTTTTTCCATCGATTTCTTAATATTTTTTAAATGAAGAGCGGTCTTTGCATATGTGGACCATTGCGCCGGTATCCAGCCACCATCCACTTTCATTTTTAATTGAATTTTCTTTGCATACAGTAGCAATAAGATCTTTAATATTGTTCGTTTCCTTCGACCCCTTATTTTTCCTTAAATGCCTTCTTTCTAAGACGACATTCTCGAGAATAATGGCCCGATTTGTCACAGAATAAATATTTTCCCTTCTTTTTCTTATTTGCACTTTAGTTCTTGAATTTTGAATCATTCTTTGCTTTAAATTTTGAGTCTTTGGTAAGCTTGGATTTTTGATCCTCGACCATATTAGCTTTTGAATGACCCTCACCTTGTTCATCCTTTTTTCCTCGAATACGAGTATCATCTTCAATACGAAGGTGACGAATAAAGGATTCCACGGTATAAGTCTTTTCATCATGATTAATTTTCTTCTTAAAGTCATTCCAAGAGGATGGAAGTTTTGAAACAATCACCCCTACTTGAAATTCATCCTGAAGATTAATTCCAGCGGCTTTAAGGTCACCAAAAATCTGTTGGAGTTAATGTGCTTGTGCAACGACAGATTTATCATTACTCATTCTAAAATTCATATAGTTAGAAATCAGAAACATACGGTTGCTCGCTTCCTCGTTTTTATACTTTGTCTCCAAAGCCTTCTATAATTCCTTTGTCGTCGGAATCATTCGATGAGCGCTATAAACAATTTGAGACAAAGAATTGAAGATGTGTCCTTGACACATAAATTCATATTCTTTCCTCTTCACATGTTTTTGCTTTATTTCTTCGGTGTCTTCGGGTGCGGGCTCGGGAATTTGCTCAAGGTTGTCATCTAGAATGTATGCTAGTTTTAATGATGTGAGTAAGAGCATAACTTTCTCTTGCCAACGGGTGAAATTTTCTCCATCAAAACGGTCGAGTCGGATTAAGTCTTGACTCATGACTTGGATAGTGCCATTGTTCGTTCCGTTTGAGTGGAGTAATAAAATTTTGCCTAAAACTGTTGGAAATTTGTTATGGAAAGAACGAAATATTTAATTTAATTTCTGCAAGGCACGTTCTGGGAATGCTATTTTTTAGGCAAAATTTCTCTCAATCCGGGGCGCGAGTACACTATGGGTTTTATAGAATCTGCCTTAAAGATACAATGCAATGTATTAGCAGTTATTTGATTTAAACTATGTACTGTTTGATCAAATCGAGAACACTCTGAATTTGTAATCTGATAATGCCAAAATGTAGAGGATGAAGAGAGGAGAAATTAGTAATTTTCGGTGTCCAAAACAGAGGCCTGGAACTCTTTTTATAGCCATTTCTGTGACTGTTCTTCAACAGTGATAGCTCTTCATGTAGCAACTCAGCAGTCGTTGGATCGTGCCTGTTTGGAATTACTTCGATCTAACGATTTAGATTAGGTTTCCCAGCGTAAGCGAATGGACATCCCCTACACGAAATGCTACGAGTTCATCTAACAGTTCAGATCAAGTCATTTTGGATTTTAAACCCTTTGATCGGATTGTTTAATCACAGTCGTTGACCTATTTTACTTCGTCAAAACTTTAGGCTCTCACGCTCCAAGCGACGATGCGTAGTGCCAAGTGCGCGTCAAAGCGCGCAATGCACCCTAAGTTGCCCAATCGCCCTTTTGCGCGCCACGTGTCACGATTGGTGGTTCTTAAGCACCACCGCAATACGTAGGATCATAGCCTCTTATTTGACTTGTCAACTAATAATCTTAGTTGTCCTTTAATTGATATACCACTACTTTTTATAGTAATCTTCCAATATGGGACAATGTGAGACTTTGAGCACTCTCATATCTTTCACACATATTTGCTCATGTTTCTTCCTTTCAAAAAATAAGTCCCAAACTAAGTTTAAAATAAAACACCAATTAATATAATAAAAAATAATATATATATATATATATATATATATATATATATATATATATATATATATATATATATATATATATATATATATATATATATATATAGAGTCCGACTCTCATGCGGATCGTTCTATGCGGATTAGTATGCGGATTGGCTAACGTCCAAATAAGTCTTAGGACCGCGTTTGTCTCTTTAGGACCACCTTTTGGGACCGCAATGTCTTTTAACTTTTTCTAAGTTTTGGGGAATATCAATTCTTACCCCAATGATTTCTAAAGTCTTTTAAGCTTATTTCAAAGCTTAATTAATCTGGAAGTCTAATTGTAGAAGTTTCAGGGCTGCTGCTACTTCTTAAGCTTCTTCCGTCACTATCGTATTGGAATTCTGAATAGCGAGGATTATCTATATAATTAGCTTCTTCTGGGAGTCTAGAAATTGAAATAGGTTTTGCTGGGAAATATTCTAGTCTTAAATACCTTATACGGTATCGTGGGTTTATCTGTCTAGTTTCTTTATATATTTGATTAATAATATCAATTATATCGTTATCTATAAATTCGTTTAAATTATTATCACCATAAGATGACAAAAATCTACGGTATGTTCTAGGGACAGCTGTCTCTATGTTTTTAATGAGAGGACGGATTCCTCCGGCTCTAATTAAAGTAGCTTTTGTTTCAGCTAACCTTTTACGTCTAACAAATTTTAATACGTCTATACTATCTTCAAGTATTCTAGTGTATTCTTGATATTTTTCAGGTCTTGATAGTTCTTCTGCAAATTCTTCAGTTCTTAATTTTTGTCTAAAGAGATCTCGGATCCCTGTTCTAATTATTTCTATTCTAGGTACTTCTCTTCCTAACCACTCAATGATCTGATCTATGTATTTAAAAGTACCACCTGCATATACTAAAGCAGATTCTATGAGTTCTTTATCTTTGGGGTCTGTAAGAGTCCAGTCTTGAATTTCTCTAGTTAAGTCTAAACTTGTTTGATTAACAAATTCTAAAAAGTCTTTAGTGATCTGTAAGCTCATAAAATATATTTTTCTTAAACAATAATATGTAAAATAGTTAAGGGTTTGGTTCGAGTTTATACCTTCCTTCTGGTCTGCAATATCTTTATCTTCTTCCCTTTGTCTCTTCAGCCTTGCTATTATTTTTCTCCGGTCTCGATCTCCTACAACTCTCTCTTTATGTGTCGCACCTCAATCCACTACTTTGGCGATTGACCCGTTTCCTGCCTGTACGCCTTCACGCCTAACGCCCACCTGGCTAACGGCTCACGGTAAATCGGCACCTGACGGCGGTTCACCAGTATAACACCTTGTGTGCTATACCAGAGGTTCCACACAATAATCCTCTATGAATAGAAAGTTGGAGACAATTTGGAAAATAATAACAACTTAACATAAGAGATTTCTGGAAAAGAAAACACTTTTATTGCATATCATAAGTAAATACAACTCTCCCCTCTCCCCTAACTATGAGAGGTTTACTCACTCATATACATGTTACTCTCTACAAGCATACTCTCTCTAAAAGTCTAATCATCTCTCACTCTCTAACAACTGATATCTAAAACACAAATGGCTCCCTTTTATAGATCAAGGGCACCTACAATATGACTGGTAACCGGCTACCAAAAGCAATCCGGTTGAAAGCATAAATTATTAAAGCAACATAGTCTTGGGAATCTTTATCAACTGGGTCTACAGCTTTGGACATCTTTTGATAATGGGGGCACCCTTCCTTTATGAAAAGAAAGGCATGCCAGGTCTTCATCATAGGTCTTGTCATTTTGTAATAATGCAAGAGCATCAAACAAAGTCTTCATCTTTTTCATCAGTCTAGTGGTCCATGTGGGGCATGGGTCTTTTTGCTTTATGGAAAGCATGGTCTAGGCGAATGATTCTTCTGTCTTTAATAATTCATCCACCACTGAGGGGCTCTTCTTTGTCGTGTCTGTGTCTTCTTCTGCCTTGTCTTGATTTGGGAGGGTATTATTGAAAAATTCGTCAATAAGGCCCATAGTTCTAAGGCTGGCTAGCAAAGCTATCTCCACCATGTCTTTGGATTCTTTCTTGAGCCTTCCATTGAATGGCTCATCAGCTTGGATTATCAAGTCTTCTTTGTGGTAGGCAGTGTACCACCTGTCTTCTCCTGTTAATAACTCCATGATCTCAATTGTCTCCATGGCTTGAGAGATCTGGATCTTGGATTTATCAATAATTAAATCTTTGGTCTCGTCTTCTGAGAGGATCTCAACATCTTCAAAAGTATAATTAGAAAATCTAACAAGTCTAAATCCTTCCACTCTCATTCCTCCACAGGAACTTGGAGCAATTTGATAAATTCTAGCAAAAAAAGGAAGGAAATCTTCTACCTTTTTAACATACTCGTGGACAATCTTTCCAAGAGCAACAGAGTCTTCTAAAGTCTCAATTCTAATGAGTCCAATGAACCCATAGTCTGCTAGGGTTATCTGGGCAATTTCTGCCATCCCAGCAAGATAAATCTTTGGAACTTCTTTGAAGAAGCCTTTCATTATTAAGGCATCTCCAATGGTCTCAGATAATAACATATTGAAATGTTCAATAATGCTATTAGATTCTTTCAAAAAGTCTTCAGTTAATGGAAGATTATTATGACCAAATGGTATAACAATCTTAGTCTTAAAAGCCTTTTTCTGATAACAAAAATTATCAGTGGGTCTAGCTTTGGAGGATTCTCCAAGAGTCTGAGCATAAGTCTAATTCTGAGGTCTAGGCACAGTATTACCACTGAGCTGGGTAACTGCAAGTCTTTGAGTCCTCATGAATCTGGCAATGGCTACCAAATTTTGTTTGAACTCGATCCATAGTCTATTCTTCACGTTCCACCATATGGCATCTACAAGGGTATTTTCATCTTTTGAGAATTCTCGTCTAATTTTGATCAAGTCTGGGTATCTTTGATCAGGTCTATATTGGGGGAAATACATCTTCCCAATGAGTCTATTTTGAGAAATGATCTCTTGTCTAGATTTTCCAGGAGGAACTAAGATATCATCAAAGTTCTCTAGGATTGGTCTTTCTTGAGAGTCTTGAATATGAGTCTGTCTTTGCGTTACACCAGCATTTGGTCTTACGCGTCTAAGATAGTCTGCAACGTCTTCCCTGTTCAGTCTACTTGTTCCGGAGGAACTCATGTCTTCTAGGTCTTCTGTTTGCAACATAAAACATGAAATTATATTAGTGTTAGCAAACATTTTCTCTCTTGATATAATGTCTGGAATGGTATTTTTACTTCCCTTAATATGAATAACAGAGAAGTCATAACCATTAAGCAGTTGATGCCATCTAATGAGTCTATTAGTCCTTGATTTGGATAGATCTAAGTCTCTGTATTTTACTGCATAAGAAGAGTCTGTATAAACAGTAAAATGTTAAGGTCTAAGAAACAACATATATTTTTCTATTGCCCTTACAATTGCTAAAACTTCTTTTTCATGGGCAGTGTATCTTGTTTCTGGGTCTGTGAAAGTTCCAGAACTATGTCTGCACAGTTTCTTCTTTTTTGTCTGATGATCAATGGCAAAGTATACTGCTCCCTATTGCTTATCAGAGGCATCTGTTTCTACTATAAACTGATCTTCTGCATTAGGCAGTTCAAGTAAAGGAATGTTCTTGACTGCATCTTTAATTTGTCTTATTACTTTAAAATCGTCTTCAGTCCAATAAAAGGGATTAGTTTTGTCTGTTCCTTTTAATTTGGATGTTAAGCTTTGTCTTTTCGAAGCAAGGTCTTTAATAAAGTCTGCAGCACAATTAAGCAATCCTAAAAATGATTGTAATTGTTTTCTATCTTTGAGTTGGTCTGGGAACTCGAGAATCTTTTTGGTTATGTGTTCTGCTAAGGATAATTTTCCTTTATTAATATGCATTCCCACAAAGTCTATTTCAGTCTGAAATAATTGCATTTTCCTTTCGGAAATAACAATACCATGTTTATCTAATTCTAAAATAATCTTTTTAAGATGGTCTACATGCTCTATCTCAGTCTTACTTGCTACAAGTATATCATCTATGTAAACAAGGCAAAATTCTGAATAAGGTCTAAATATATTATCCATTCTTCTTTGGAAAACTTGAGGAGCATTCAAGTATCCAAATGGCATGACTAGCCATTCGTATTTTCCTTGGGGCACACTAAAGGCTGTCCAAGTAATAATGTCTGGATGCATCTTAATTTGCCAGAAGCCTGATTTGCAATCAAACTTACTGAATATTATTCTATCTTCGATTAAATTAATCAAATTATTCTTGTCTGGTATCTTATAAGAATCAAATTCACAATTCTTATTTAATTGTCTATAGTCTATGACCATGCGTCTTTTTCCTCTTTTACGTTCAGATTCATTTTGAACATAGAAGGCTAAGCTATTATGTCTACTTTTACTTTCTCTAATAATGCCTAACTTAAGCATTTCTTCTATGTCTTTCTTGAATTCTTCCCTATCTTCTTGTGAGTATCCTTTCTTATAGGTTCCACCATTAATAGTGGAATCTGGGTCAATAGGGATGATCTCGCAATAGCTTTGGTCTTTATCCCATTTAGCGATGGGATTTTCTCATAAGGTAGGCTCAGCTAGTTGCCTAATCTTTTCTTTTTCTACTTCTATATCCATTTTCTTCTGTTTGGATATGGCTTGAACCTGTAATAAGGTATGTTGGGCATGATCTAAAATGTCTTGTTGTATAAGCGCTATTTGCTTATAACACTTTTGGTCTGGACACTTACACTCTTTTTGTAAGGGTTTGGTAATGTCTAGGGCTTCTTGTTGGGTTGTAGGTCTAGGTCCACCATGCTCAGCTGAAGAACTCTGATGTTTGATGGGTCTATAATTGGGCTTGACCTGCATTAGGTCAAAGGCAGTCTTATGATCTATTAGAGGAGCTTTAATATTAAATTTCTCTTGGTCACTAATTAATATCTTATCGTTATACTGAGTATAAGGATGATATTTACTAATAAAGTCTTGTCCTAAAATAATGTTTCCTGTGAAACTAGGACGAGGATCCATGATCCAAAACCGATGATTAACGGTTTTGTTGGTCTGATTTCCTAATTTAAAATAAATAGGAATAGTCTGGAAATATAAGGTAAATGGATCTCCATTAGCCACTTTACCATAGATTTCTTGAGTACTTTCTAAAAAGTAGTCTTCAGGGAAGGCATTAGCCTTACAAATACTCTGAGAGCACCCTGTATCTATAAAGGCTGAAAGTCTTTTAGGATAGTCTTTATGTTGATCAAATAATTCTATAAAACAAGCATGTGGTTTAGTTGAAATTCCTATATTGTTCTTTTCTAAAATAGATATTCCTTTCTGAGGTTTATCTACAAAATCTAAAGGTATTTGGTCTTCAGAACTACTGTCAGAATGGTATTCTTCTAAATCATAGCAAATTCCTTTTCCTTTGACATCTTTATTTTCTTGCAATCCTTTGGCTATATTTCTATCAATGTCTTGATAATATGTTTTAATATCTAAGTCTATTTGAGCGTCATACTGGTTAGTATAGATTGCTCTAAATCTAATTCTCCAACAGTCTTCATGGTAGTGTAGTTGACAAACAATACAAACCATAAATAATTCTGTTTGTATAGTCTCAAAACATTCTACGCATCTAAAGTCTTTCTTGCTACACTTCATCTCAAATGTGCAAAAATGTCTTTCGTCAAAGTAGCATCTAGGTATATAGCTTAGTAACTCAGGATTACTAACTGTCCATCTTTTCTTTAAGAATGGGCTTAATATACATTTATACCAAGCGTCTTCAAAGTCTATATACTCATCATCTATATCTCTATGATCAGTCTGCATCATATGTAAGTCTAGGGTATCCTGAGAGTCTTCATACTCATCAGTATCACTATAGTCTTCAGAATCACTGTCTGTGTAAACACTATAGATACTAGTGTTATCATCATCTTCTATGTCTGATATTTCTATAGCATATAAGATATCTAATTCTTCTTGATCTGCATAGCCTAATATTGTATTAATAATCTTAATACTTTCTTTATCTTTCTTATTAGGGCAGTCTTTAGCAAAGTGTCCTTCTTTGCCGCAAGTCCAACATTCTTTGGTGGTAGTCTTAGATTGAGGTACATCTTTTTCTTTCCTATAATTAGGAACCTTCTTATGTTTACTAGTATTCTTTTTAAAGTATCTTTTTTGGTTAAATCTATTTTTCTTAGTCTTAGGATTCCTTTCTCTAAAGGTAGTAGATTGTCTAAATTTGTACTTCTTTGGTAATCCTAAAGGTCTAGTCTTAAACTTCCTATGTTTCCATTCTACTTTCTTCTTGAATTTCTTAGATTCATTTCCACATCCCCATTGGATTGGAGCGATGTCTCTTTCGTCTTTGATTGGAGGAATCTGCTTGAAATTTTCTTCTATCAACTTTCCTTGAGTTATATCACGTCTCTTTGATATGATATAGTCTTTGGCGAAATTGATTCTTTCACCAAGGGAGTTATTCTTAACTCCAGATACTCCTGGCCAATTCCTATATTCATTAATTAGGATTTGTCCTATGGCTGGTATCTTTCTAAAGTATTCATCTTTTAAGGTCTCTCCAAATTCTTTAATTTGGTAATATAGCTGTTCAAAATTGTTGCTATATTCATTTATCTTATCTTACTTGCAAATGCTAAGGAGGGCTAACTTAGTTTTTTCTAGGTCTTGTTCATTAATCTGAGCTAGATGTCCAGCTCCAATGAATTCTGAAGTGAACAATTGAATATATTCTTCAATTGATCTTTCATCTAAGTTTTCCTTTATCTTCTCAATCTTAGCTAAGGAGTCTTCGTCTGTAGCCTTTCTTAAGCTATCTAAGTAGTCTTTTGCAATACCTTTAACGGATTTCTCAGCGTACTGTTTACATGAACTTGCATCCCATTGTTCATTAGATGCAAAACACATATTCATCTGATTACGCCATTCGTCTAAGGCTTTCTTCCTATCTTGCACATTGTCTAGGTTAAGGTATATACCTACTGGGTTTATGGCTTGGCTTGCCATAGTCTTAACAGGAGTGAAACTCTTGTCACTAGTTGGGAAGTCTTTTATATAATCAGGTTTGGTCTTAACTACGGTGCTTGAATATATAGGAATATTTATTCCTATTGGTTTACTAAAAAGTCTAGGAGTATCTTCTAGCCTACTACTACTTCCTATTTCTTGCTTGCTAGGTTCTACTTGTGTAGTTGGCATTAATCTTTATTCTCCTTCTTCTATTAGTCTTAAGTTTCTAAGAAGTTATTTAGTGTTCTTAGAATCTTTTAATTTTAACATGCGCTCTTGAGCTATCATATTAAATCTTTCTCTTTCGTGAAACCTAACAGAATGAATTTTCTTAAGGTTATCTTTAAATGTCTTCATATCCAATTCTGAGGGCTCATGTCCAAAGTTTTGGATCCTAGCTTTTTCCTTAACTAAGTCTTTTTGGTCAAATGATCTTCTAGGTCTAATTGTCGGAGCTTGTCTAAGTAAACTAGCACTAGTCTTACTACTACATTCTCCTTCTGAAGGATCATTGATTATGGCTTCTCCCATATTCCTAAATCTAATTTCTTCGGTCTTGATATTCTTATTGACAATCTTAGGGGGACCAAACTGGATGGTAACATTTCCAGTGATGTCGTCTTGATTAATAAACAAAGGTTTATTTTGTATAGTCTTAGTTTCTTGAAATTCTGGCAATTACCAGAGGGTCTTAGCTTTCTCTTTCATAGGTCCAGTATTCCTAATACTGTAAGTATGATTATAGTCTGAAACATTGGTTCTAACTAAGATTTCTTCATTAAGTCTACCGCTAGGAATTCCCGATTGCATTCCTTCATAAGGAAATTGGGAGAACTTCACATAGCTTTGAAATTCTATGTTTATATTAGCGTCTGGGATAATATAGTCTTCATAGCCACTAACATATAAGATTAACTTAAAATGTTTGGCTGTGTCTACGGTTACTGTAAATGCCGGAATGACATTAAAGTATCCTATGTTGTCTGACATTTCTAATTGGGCTATTCCAATAAGACTTTTCTCAAAGTCTTTCCATCTTTTGTCTACTAAACAACATAATATGTTTATATTATTCTGGGGTCTATGTAATCCTTGGATTCTTGCTTGAAAGAGTCCAAAGGTTAGGAATTGGAACTTCCTATCAGTTCCTCTAGATCTAAGCCATTCTGAGTCAAATACTTGGAGCTCAGTATAGGATTTGTCTAACACATGATTTCTACAATGGTAGGTCATGTTATAATTAGGAGTCTTAGGAGTGGTACCTTCTTTAAACAAGTCTATGTATCTAACGGCTGGGAGTTGTCCATTATGAATGGAGTCTTCAACAATCTTCCAGTCAACTTCACCCCACTCTTTCCATTGGAGAGGATTGGTGAAATTTCTTTCCTTCCACCATGTCCTAACATTGGAGGATGAATCCTTAAGTCTTTGGAGCATATGATTACTCTGTCCAATATTTGGGATAGAGCTGGCTATCTTGTTAGTCTTATCTAATCCATCATTTATGATTCGTCTACCTAAGGTCTTTCCTTCTCTAGTTTCTATAGAAGGGATTTCTTTATATTTACAGGTGGATGCCTGTTTCTGTTCAAGCCTTTTTTCAATTCTTTCTAAGGAATCTGAATAATCTTTTTGTCTTTTTATCTGATTAAGAATTTCTTCTTTAAAATTCTTATTCTCTTTTCTAGTCTTTTCAGAAGTTTCTTCACTATGTCTAGCTAGAGAATTAACGATGGTTTTACCCACGTTAGTGATATAGTCTTTTACTTCATTATCTTTTTCTAGTTGTTGCATAGTTCTAACTTCTATGGCTTCTACAGTCTTTTCAATTTTATCTAACCTGGTTAGAATAAAAGGTGAGTCTATTTCTGCTTGGGATGGTTTATTATATACGGCCTTAATTCCGTTTATAATTTCACCGTATTTTTCTTCTACTTGGGCCATGTCTAGTCTAAGTTCATTAATAATACTATCCATTTTAGATAGATTATGTCTTTCCATATTATTAAGGTAATTTGCTAAATTTTGTTGGAATTTAACAAAGTCTGTATAGAAGGTGGTTAATCCTTCTGTCTTAGCCTTTAAGTCTAAATGCAAGTCTTTAACAAAGCTACTGTTATAGTCTTGGGTAGCTGCTATGGATGTAGAAATTAAATTCAGTCTTTCTAGTATAAGTCTAGTTGCCTTAGCCGCGTTGGCAATCTCATTTTCATTTATCTTATAATAAAATCTATCATCATTTATCTTCTCTAAAATTCTTTGATAAAATTCTGATAAGGTCTGAATGGAGAGGTCTTTTGATACCTCATTCTAGTCTGATCTAACTATTTCCATTAGGAAGATAACTATCAAGTCTAGGGATAAGCTTAGCTTGTTCTTTAGTAAGTTTAATTAACTCACTGTCTTGATTTTTAATTAAAGTCTGAATTTCTAAAATGTCTTTGTTAAGGACTTCTATATGATTAGTCTTAATATTAATTTCTTGTAACACGTGTACTAAGTCTATTGGGATTTGATTATCTATATCTAATAATCTTTTAGAGATATTTTTTATCTCTATTTCTAAGGTATGGGTGTCTTTTATTAATTGTCTTAATATAAGCAGTATACACTTATTTTGGTCTATTATACTATTAATAGCACTAGCAGTAACTTGTCTACTGTCTGCGTGTTTGGCTGGGATATGTTCAATATGTGAACAACCATCTATGTGTGTGGTTAAACAACCTTCTGAGTCTAAATTAGTTATGGGTATAGGTTGGTAGTCTGGGTTGGATCCAAAAATATCTTGGTAAATGCGAGGGATAAATCCCAAGGGCATTAAAGTCTTTTTACCGTATGGCTAAAAGGAACGTCTTATGGCTCTGATACCAGAATTGGGGTTTTGGTCGGAATTTGGTGAGGTTCTAAAATCTTTAAGGTCTTGATACCAATTGGAGTCTAAACTATAAATTCTTTAATTATATAGTCTTAAACTAAGGGTTTCATATAAAACAAGAGGGGGACCTCTTGAGGAAAATAACAAAATGTCTTTACGGGCCATGAGGGGACCACGTGAGGAACAGGACAAAATCCGCACCGGGTGCGCATGGTTTGGTCCGCACCTGAGATTATCCCTATATATATATATATATATATATATATATATATATATATATATATATATATATATATATATATATATAGAGAGAGAGAGAGAGAGAGAGAGAGAGAGAGAGAGAGACGCTCATATGCACACTAAGTTTGCAAACTACGTTTGCACATCATTTTTTTTAAATAGTAAAAAAAAATTGAGTTGATTTTTTTTTGTGATATTTAAACATTTCAAGCAATCCATATAAAAAAATTCAGTTCAAAAAAACTTTTTTTGCTATTTGTAAAAAATGAGTGAAATTTTCGCTGCTTTTAAGCACTTTAAAAGCTGCAAAAGTTTGACCGATTTTTTAAAAATAGCAAAAAAAGTTTTTTTGAGTTGAATTTTTTATATAGATCCATTGAAATGTTATAATATCACATAAAAAAATCGACTCATTTTTTTTAATATTTTAAAAAAATTGGTGTGCGCCAGTATGTGTGCAAACTTAGTGTGCACATGAGCCTGCCTCTCTCTCTCTCTCTCTCTCTCTCTCTCTCTCTCCAGGGCCGGCTCTAGGCATAGGCGGGTTAGGCTGCCGCCTAGGGCCCCTTCCCGGGGGGAAACAAACTGTAGGTATAAAAAAAAAATTAGGTTTTAAAAAAAATAGTTGTAAAAAAAAAAAAGACCCCCCAAAAAAATTAGTTATGAAAAAATTAGAGTTATCACTTAAAAAAAGCCCCCAAAAATAAATTTGTTCTATTTAAAATAAACTCATACACTAAACCCAACAACAACATAATAACCCACCCACACACTAAAAAATAAATCCACATAATAAACCCACCATCATATTTGTTCAATTTCTTCAATTTCAGAAAGTTAGGACTTGATTGGAGATTGGTTGAACCTTATTTGTGTAAGTATATATTATTCATTTACTTTGTTATATCTCACTATATAAATTTGTTTGTGTTACTACTAATATTTGTGGTTTTTTTTGTAGATACAATTTATTATTTAGGTATTTACAAATTAAAATTTGAGATTGCTCTCAGATTGGTACTCAAATCAGGTTCTATTGTTCCTCTTTAGCATTTTTCTTTAATATGGTTTGTCAATTTTATTGAGAATCTTGTGATAGTGTGATTAATTTTTGTTTTTGCAAATTACACTTGTTGTTGTGTTGTGTGAATATGTCTACTAGCAAATTACACTTGTTATTTTGTTGTGTGAATATGTCTATAGATATTGCTAAAAAAATGGAAATTGAACTCGTATTTTGTGAAAGGTTTTAAAATTTGAGGAGTACATTATGATGTTCTATTGCATCATGGTTTTTCTATTTATTTTCTTCTTTTGGTTGCAGTAAATAGACCACCATTTGTTCAATAAACAATAATGTGATTCTACTTTTGCATTGAGTTAGACAATGGTGCTGGAGTATGTTTAACTCAATTTAGTAATAGAAGTCTTTTCATTCAGTAGGTATAATATAATAGACTTATAATTACTTCCTTCCACAAAATTGTTTGTTTCTTAAAAACTTTTGCAAATTACATCAATTAGATTCTATATTTGACTAGACTTCAAGCACGTATAAACTAGATAGGATCTAGGTTTAAGTTAAAGTATCATCCTGGGGAGTCTTTTTAATTTCTAAAGTACAATCTCATATTTCAATTTTATAAAATAAATTTAGGCTTTGCGTAGGTCTTTGAAAGCAAAACAAAAAATTTTTAGTTTCATCCTCTATTATTTTAGCAATCAAACACAAATTTTGACCATGCTTTGACAAGGTTTTAACTTTTTAAACCATTTAAAAAAAGGTGATTAGATGGAGCTAGATTAATTTAACATCTTGCTCTTCCACTTTAAATGGACTTCTTTCTCTTTCTTTTCCTTTTATGTGGTTAAAGTCATTAAGGTGAAAAGGCATTTAATGTTGGGCAAGATGACTATAGGGTCTCCCATAATTTATTATTTAGGCGCCAACATGCTAATAAGGGCAACTTACAAAAGGCGTACCTATCGATTTTCATTCTTGCGTATTCCTTGGTTCAAAAGTTAATATTTGGAACTTTAAGTTTATTTTTAAATGATTCAAAGCTAAAAAAAGTTTTGTTACATCTATATTTGAAATGTTTGTGTAATACTTATGCCTTATGTTTGATTTTGTTATGGAAAGTATTATATGGTATTGATATTTAGTTGTATGTAGTTTTGGACCCTCCATGTTATACATTGCACAAGGCATACATAAAAATTAAGAAAATCACATTGAAAATAAAATGAATGTCTCCAAATTATGGTTGATATATCCTTGATCAATTATGTTTCCTTAACCAAGGTTTGGTTCCAGATAGGTGGTGCGTGCACATCTCATGGTTTTCCAAAGGAACAAGCATTGGATTGCTGGGAGCCGATGCCAGTCAAATGAAATTGTAATAACTTTTATAATGTTTTAATTGTCCAAATTTCATAACTTTTATTGTCTTTTCTTAATTACTATGGTTGATTTTCTTTAGTGTATACATTACTTTTGTTCACAGGGGCCTTGGGGGGGGGGGGGGGGGGGCGGGGGGGGGGCAGCTCATTTATAAAAGCTTTGAGTTACACACAATCAAACTTGTTTTTGGTTGATTTTTTACTGGAATTATTGATCTAGGTTGTGTGCCCCAAGGTGTTGTGCGTGTGTGTGTGTGAGAGTGAGAGTGAGAGAGAGAGAGAGAGAGAGAGAGAGAGAGAGAGAGAGAGAGAGGAAAAGAAGAGATGGAAATATTGCAATGGTGGTGTTGTAGAGATGTTGATTAACAAAAATCGAAAGATAATATAAGTATATAAAAAAAGAAGTGTAAAGTATAGGAGGGTAGATTTTTCGTGTCAGAGAATGAGAATTTATTATTACTGGCAACAATGCTAGCCACAAAACTAAATGTTAGCTTACTTTATATAATCCAACAACCCAAACCAGTGTTACAAAAAAAAAGCTAACACCCTATAAATTTATTTTTCGTATGCACGTTCCAAAATGTGGTACCAAATCATTATGATACTCTAGAATTAGTGATTCGCGCAATATTAGGTTATGTTCCTATGAGATAAACATAGAGAAAACATATGATTGTAATGCCCTCCAATATAATAAATACTATAACAAGAATTTTTGAAGATAACATTCAACAAAAAATTGTAAATGTAAATATTTAGGACATTCTTATTCAAAGTATTTACCTAAATAATTCCAATATACGAAATCTCAGCTCAAAGGTAGTAAAAACTTGGGTACCTTAACAATGTTATAAGATGTTTGCTGTTTTCAACTTTTGAATCAATAGTATTTAGAAGTACCTAAAATTATTTAAGAGAAGTAATCTTCCATCAGCCTATCCCGTGTCATACCAATCTTTAAAGTATATGGCGTATTGCTTTCCCGTTCTTGTTCGATGTACCAAAATGATCTGCGTTCAAGCTAACATTGGCCAAAAGGTTCCCTATCTTTTCCTTCATTTCTTTGAGTCAAGACGATTGGACTAAGCATAAGCTTGAGTTCTCTAACAGGAAAAGTGGATGTGATGTTTGAGAAAATTGTACCTCACACATATAATGGTCACTAAACAAGTCCTACTTGAGAGGCTTCATTCCCTGAAATAAACCACATAAAAGATTCAGTTTCTCTGATTCAAATAAACGACATGTTAAGAAAAATGTAACAATAATAAATATGGGCAGAACAAATTTTATATCCTCATCTTATTAAAATCTTAATATAATGTCTGCACATCACTAACATCATTTACTTTCTTAATGGAGTAAAAAGATAACTGGGAAATCCTTTTAGGTACTCCTTGCTCACTTCATTAGAATGCTACATTGTCCAACACAATAGTCTTGTGCCTGTTTTTTTTAAAATCTATTAGTTATGTGTTGGATTTAGATTTCTAGCTCTAGCTTATTTTTTTTAGCATTTACAAGTCATTTGTCTCTGCCCCAGAGGTTGTCCGGCTAGAGAAAGAGAGAGAGGATTTACCTCTTTTTTTAATTATTATCTTTTTAGGATGTTTGCAACGACCAATGCCATATATGGAGAGCAGTCATTGGAAGAGATGTGAACATTTCCCAGACGGGTACCACATAGGCAGGCGAAATCGTCTCCAAGTAGGCAAATCCCGAGGTAGAAAATGAAGGCTCGTAGTAAAAAACATAAATAAAATAACTAAATAAAAATACAAAACTAAGCAAAAAGTCTCCATATCTCGTAACTTTAAGCTAGTAACCTACCCTTCTTCACTAAAAATAGCAAAGTAATCATCAGGACTATACATTGTTACCACAATAAGTGAGGCTGGGGGTTGTTTGAGAATTTTCCAAACTTAATTGAAGAAGCTAAATGGGGATGGAATTTTCATAAATCCAGGGGTTAGGGCTGTAACTTTTCAAACCTAACTTACTTTGCCCTTCACTTCAATGGATCGCGGATGCTTTCGCCTAAAGGGAGAGGTTTTTGGTGGGTTGCTTTGTCGGCCAAGGTCGTTGGACCTCCGATTGGCATCGACATAGGGAGCTTGCTGGTTTCCCAGTCAGATTCGGACTTGGGTGGGTCGGTGGTGATGGGAGCGAGAAGATCTGTTCTGGCCTTGAGGGCGAGAAAACCAACGGTGGGGGCCCAAGGGGTTGGGGCAGCAGGTAAGGAGTGTAATGGTGTAAAAAAATTGGTTCGCCAAAGGTGAGGCCAGTGGTGTTTTGGCCAAAAGGAGGCCAAAGAAACAAGGGATAGGCATCCTAAGGTTAGTAGCCATAGGTCGAGGAAGTAAGAAGGGTTGGGCCAAAACCAGTTTAGGGGATGCAAAGGGTGTGTGGGCAGCCCAAAAATTGAGAGGTGGGTTGGCGTGTGGCGCAGTGTGTATGAAATGACTCACTGCAGTGACGCTTCTTTGTGGCGCAGTAGGAAAGGAGAGACGGGAACATGAGGGGCAGCCAATTGCAGGCCGGTGGTTGGGAGGAGGTGTCCATCGTCGATGGCGGTGTTTCTGTTATTGGTGGTCAAAGGGTTCAGAGTCGGTGGAGCAAGAACGCTACCAAATCTTGGATCTGAATCGTCAAGCGGTTGACGTCCTCGTCCATGCGTTCTGACTTCTTTAGCGGCATACCAGATGTGGAATCACATATGTCACTGAGCCCTCATTAAAATTGAATGATTTAAATGATAGCCAATGTAATAAAAGTTATACAGAGAACCAAATCTAACACACATATAATAGATAAACCTACATAATTATGTACACTAATACCACCCTGGATTAGCTAGAGTGGTAAGGGCGAACCTGTGATTGTGTCGTTAGGTGCACTGGTCACAGGTTTGATTCCACACTTGGGCAATTCAGATTTAAATGTGTACACTAATGAGTATGTACACAAATCAAAGCGTTTAATGTATACTTTTTGGTTTTCAAACATCATGCATATTTTTGTATCTGCACTTCACCTAGGAGCTAATATTATAGAGATCCACACCCAATTCCTTGTTTATGTAAATTCTCTGTCATTGCCATTTGGAACTAAGCTCTGCGATGTTGTTTCTGAAATTAAATCATTTCCACTAGCTAGAAAATCATTACAATAAACAAAGTACATATTATGTGATGAGGTTTCCTTTCAATCATAGACATAGTCTACCCAAACAGTAACATATAACAGTGAATATAACTTGTAATGCAATAATTTTCAGTTGGAAGTAGAATTTCAAAATAAAATTATGACACCATCACTCGTGGCTTATTATTCCTAAACGCGCAGAAATCGAATTCTGAAACGTGACTCTCAAACATATGACACCATCTCCGAAATCCTAGCACTTCAAGAAATCTGGATTTTAATGGGGAAAATTATCACCACTAAGGCCTCTAAAGTTGCCTCTAAATATATTTAGTGACCACATACAAGCTGTCACAAGTCTAAACCTGTCACTAAATGTAACCAACGGCTAATGACAACTAAACATTCACCACTAAATGTTTTGTGTAGTGACAATACATGAAAGAAGTTTCAGCTGAAATTGAAAGATCACCGGAAAAGATTTTGAGTTGTAAAGAAAGAACGAAATTCAATAATGTTTCTACTAAGTATCTTATTATCATGTTGTCTCTTTATCTCTAATTTCAAGAATTATATTGATGGGTAGATAATATATCTGAATTCATTGCATTTAGAAGCCAAGGAAAGGGGGCTAGCTATATCAGTGACCAGCAGCAACATATCAGCAGCAACTTCAATGTCTTCAATCTCTCTAGTTCTTAGCTCTCTCATAGGAGCTTGGATTAGAGGTTCCTCCAATAGCATCTCAAGAAGCAGTCTTATTTATGGAGACACAAGGCAAACCACCATGACCATCAAATATATATCTCTTTTGTCCTTCTTCTAATTAGGCGCTTTGTTCATGCAAGTTTCCTCATAAGCATGCCCAACTGTGTGGTTCTAGTGGACTACGTGGAGAAAGAAGTGATAAGAGGAAGCAATTTCTGGTCATTTGGCACACGGGCACTCTACTTTGCGGTCACTTTGTTGCTGTGGATTTTTGGGCCCATACCCATGCTTGTTTCTTCGGTGATCATGGGGGTTGTGTTGCATAATTTAGACAAGAATTCGATGCTGCTGGATCAGTTTCAGCAGACTGATAAGCTTTGGAACAAGGCTGGACGAGAATTAAGGCCTATTGAGTACCGTGAAAAACCAAATGGCTCTAACAATGACTACAACTAGCAAGTTAGAGAATGTTTGAGAGATCATTTTGGTAAAGTAGGCATGTAGAATGAATTTTTCTCGTTTGTTTGCCAATTCTATTTATAATTCAAAGACATCCATACTGATTAATTGATCTCGCCTTTTCAATTTTGCCAATTCTATTTATAATTCTAGGATTTCTTAAAATCCATTTTTTTAATTATTAATTACGGAAAGTAAAGGAACAAACTCTAGCATAGTATCTCAAATGTGTAAAAGTCAGATATAACTAATGTACTATCAGATAAAACAGATGAAATAGAGAGATGAAATAAAGTCCAATTATACTATTCCAGTTAAAGCTTAGATGCATACAAAATTGATCTCCATCAGCTAAAAGTCACCATGTTTTTTGTGTCTCCTACTATTCCAGGAGTATCCAACTGGGGAAACTAGGTTTTGCACCAATGAAGTTGTAAAGATATAGCTACGACGGCCATAATAGTCTGGCAATGTAACATTCCTACGCAAATTTTTTGCAAGATCATAAGCCAATATTTCCTGCTTGTTAATACAAAATAAAATTTCTCCATTCCTCGTACGGATCAATGGAATCAAGAATCCATAATAACGATTTAGGTTCAAATTTGATACGACGAACATAATAGTCCAGGATTCTACCACACCATACTCCTTCATTGTGAGTATCTCAATGTTACATTCAAAACCACTATGATTGTCGGAGCGTGACATACAAAGACATCCGTCTAAAACTCCCAAACCAATAATTGCATTGTCTTCCCCGTACTTGGGTTTTGGGGTTGGGAACTCCTCGAACTTTGAATCCACTGGATCAAAACATACAATTATTCTGTCTGCAGACAAGCGATGTGTATCTTCCTTAGTCACATCCCAATGAAGGTGTCCATTGAGTACTTGCCCGTTAACCGGAATGCCGAAGCCAAAAGGGAAGCTAACCTTGGTCCATCGTTTTCCCTTCAAAGTAGCTACAATGACAAACTGGCCACCGTAATGTGGAGTCTGATGTGAAAGCCATATTAGGGCCTTGTAATCAGCAATGGAGGGGTCATAACAAAGACCCGAAAAGATGCCGTATCCACCATGAAGCAAGCGATCAAGTGTGAGCACTTTTTGAAAGTATCTAGTTGATGGGTTAGACAAAAAGAGAGAGTTGTAAAAATCTACAAGAATCAAACCATTACACGAGTTGGAGAAAAAGAGACGACTAAAGCCGTTGTTGTAATGAGATGCCATTAGTATGGAGGGTTTGGGAACAGCTTCGACAGAAGCTTGATCATCAATGGAGTAAAAGGACCTAAATCCTCCAGGATCCGCCAAAACAAGAACGGATTCTCTAGCGCTGAATCCTGGATCGGAGATTGTAGAATGCCATAGATGGCATACGGACTTAAACTACAGCAACGATTTACAGGGAAGGCGCTTGAGTATGTTGACAACGATCCCATGGGGAATGTAAGCATATTATGATGCCATTGTTGTTTATATTTTAACAGATGTTTGAATGTATATATAAGAATCCCAGAGGCGGTGACTTTTTTTTTTTGATAAGTAAATCCCAGAGGCGGTGACTTGGTCCACAAGGATTGGGATTTTTGGGACGAAAATTTCGGATGCGCACCATACGGAAACTTGATCCTTTAGCTAACTAATTTTTTCAGGTAATCATAAAGTCACCGTGTAAATGTTTTTTCATCAATATTTTTTTAAGAAGTGCATTTATCACACCCAATTTTAAATAAAAAAACATTTTAACTTTTAGAGTGCTGTTAGGCTTACCGGCCTTTAGCACACACTTAGTACACTTGAAGAAATCCTTGAATTGTTCAACTTATAAAACAATGTGTTAATATGTCCAATGATCATAGAGTATATTGCATTTAGATACTAAATTAGAAGGATTTAGGACATTAAGGAAGAACTATGAAGCACGGATGCGGGTACGGGGTGCGGGTGCGACACAGTGCGGGTGTGGCGATTCGAAAATTCTCAAAAAATTAGGATACGGGTGCGGCGAGATATAATATAATAATATAAATTATATTATGTTATTTTTAAGGAATACAAATAAGTTCCATCATTATTATGATTCTCTAAAATTTATGATAAGGGTGTTTGTTATTTTTTAACACATTGACAATATTAAAACAGGGGACTCTACCATCAATGTCACATATATTATAATAATCTACTAAACCCCATTAACCATTAAACTATAAAAGTAGAATTCAATATAATATAATAAAAAATAGTTAGTTTCACAAAACCCATTTAACATTAAACCAAAAACAAACATTCGAAGTCGTTAAGAAACCTACTTATCTATTAGTTTTCACATATATTATAATAATCCACTAAAACCCACTAACCATTTTTTTTTATAAAAATAAAATCCAATACAAGCAGTTAATTTGGCCACAAAACCCTTTTAACATCAAACCAAAAACAAATATAGAAAGTTGTTAAGAAACTGAATTATCAGTCTTTGCATATATTATAATAATCACCCATAAATCATTAAACTATAAAAGCGGAATCCAATATAATATAATGACAAGCACTTAACTAACTAATTTTTTTAGGTAATCATAAAGTCACCCTCTAAATGTTTTTTAATCAACATTTTTTTAACAAGTGCATTTATCACACCCAATTTTAAATAAAAAAAACCTTTTAACTTTTAACTATGGATACAATACTATAGATGTATAATTTTTTTTATTATAATATTTAGTAAATGTTATTTTTTACTAATTTTAAAAATTGATAGCCAGATATACATAGAGTCTCGTGTAAGGAGCTCTTCTATATATATATAGAAAGAGAGAGAGAGAGAAAGAGAGAGAGAGAGAGAGAGTCAGGTTCTCCAACATACCTCCAAATAACATACCAATTTCCTAAAATAGTAAAAAAAATAATTTTGAGATGATATTTTTTATATGGGTTCATGATATTTCAATGTGCCCCTGTAAAAAAATCAACTGAAAATAATATTTTTTGTTATTTTTAAAAAATAGGTCAAAAAATTGACTGTTTTTACACTATAAACCTGTCGGATTTTTTACCTATTTTTTAAAAATAACAAAAAATATTATTTTGAGTTGAATATTTTTACAGGAGCACATTGAAATATCATGAACCCATATAGAAAATATCAACTCAAAATTATTTTTTTTACTATTTAAAAAAAATAGGTATGTTCATAGGTATGTTTAATGAGGTATGTTGGAGAGCATGACTCTCTCTCTCTCGATCTCTCTCTCTCTCTCTCTCTCTCTATATATATATATATATATATATATATATATATATATATATATATATATATATATATATGTTGCAGAATGTCCACGCCTGAAGCCATGGAGAAAAAATTTCAAAGTATTGAATCATGTATAATTTAAGTCAAAATTTTTTTTACAACATAAATATGTGTAAACAATTTAGAGAATTTGGACAATATATCTTTTGTTTATTGGACTATCTACCCTGTTTAAGAAATAGAAAAAAATACTTCAACAACAACTATAAAAATGGGTCCATAATGACGACACTAGTAGTCCTAAACCCCGTATAAAAAAATCATCGATTTAACTGAATCCGTGGAAATAACATCAATACATTAAATAAATAAATAAAATTAAACTGATTTTATTTTTTTTTATTGATGTATTGGTGTTATTTCTACGAATTGAGTTTAAGGCACAGAGGAAAATTTCTAAAGTATTGAATTAACTATAGTTTAAGTCAAAAAGTTTATTTTACAACACAAACAAGTATAAACAATTTAAAAAATTTGAGCAGATTTTCCTTTGTTTATAGAATATAAATTTCAGTTTGATTTTAAATAACCAACAGCATTGTTGTCGGCATAAGTTAGAAAATGGGTTGGCCCGTCGACATCACGTGCATGCTGCTTTAAATGATTCATTGGTCTAGTGCCATAACCTTTTACTTGTTCATCTGTTGTAATTGCACAAAATGCTATCTCCCCAAACTTCTGGCTGATATAAGGATGGTAAGTTATGCCACCAATAACCAGATTATGTCTGATAACCATTACAGATTTATGGTTTCTGTCCATCACAAGTCGAACGACATCCTGAAAATGAACTGAACTGAATTGTAACTATGAAATGTTGGTTGTACCTCCAATTCTGTTCAGTTCAGCTTCTTGAATTGAATCGCTTACAATCAGCTTCTTGAATTCTCACAATTCTCACAATGTTGATTGTAACTATGGAATTAAATCACTTACAATCAACAAGAACCCGTAGTTACAATCAGCATTGTGAGAATTCAAGAAGCTGATATGGCCATCAAAATGAGTACCTCTCATTAGACTTTGAATTGAACAGATAATCTAATTAATGAGTACCTGGCCATCAAAATGAGTACCTGTCATTGGATGATAAACCTTCATTTGGTTGATTAGGTACTTTTTTATTGATAAAACTAAGAAAATTCTTAAATGAGGGACTGTCACCCAATCTGATTTCATCATGAAATCAAAACTAATATGTATTGAGAAGTGTGACAACTTGTTGAAGAATGAAAATACTAAGTTTCAAGAAGTTTATAAACCTCTGAACTGCAGTGGAAACGTAACTAATATGTACAATGTTGTGATTCTCGCATATGTTTCATTGGTTTCTTATTACTCGTGTTCGTTGTTGTAGGATGTAACAACGGCCACCACAGTCCGGTCCATTGTGTACGGTTCTCACCAGGAGGGGAATCGTATGCATCAGGATCTGAAGATAGAACCATAACTCTCTACTCTTTATCCGCAGTTTTTTTTGAAAAGTTGTTACAATCAATTTTGTATCCTTCTACCCATATAATTTATAGGATTAGTTTGACTACTCTGAGTAATTATCCTTATACAGAATAAATAGAAACCTATTATGATACTCTCCTTGGGTCTAAGTTAACTCTCTACTCTTTATCCGCATTTTTTTTTTGAAAAGTTACAATCAATTTTGTATCCTTCTACCCATATAATTTATAGGCTTATTTTGAGTACTCGTGCAAATAATGTTAGATTAGATATAATCTCAAATTGATTTATTTAAGACATGTCAATTAAGAATACCTCTAATGCTACTGAAATATTATTGATCCCAATGTAAATTTTTGTTCTCTTCATTTATACAAATGCTAATATATGTACACAGTAGCTGACGCCTGCTGTAGTTGTAACTTTGCTCTTGGTTGTGAATATTCCACGGTTCGTGTCTGCGCTATTAATGTGTATTCCAACTGCTGTAGTTGTAGTCCACGAATGATGGGCCAAGTAACTCGATATCAACAGAAAAGGGGACCAACTTAAAAGGATCAATCAATAAAGGCCCATTCAAGTGTAGTGCCTCAGATCACTTCAATTGAAGCGGATCTTAGAGACAACTGCAAACTGTGTTGTTTGATTTTGAAACCTAAGGAGAACTTTGCTATCTTATTCTGCTATCTTTGTTGTTGCTACCTTTGGGATTTATTTGCATTGGAGCTGGGGAAAAAGGTCCTATGTCAGAAAAAATGTCAGAGCAACAACAGATGGCAGGCACTATAATGCTTCTCTCTGCCTCTAAACAACACCGTCAATGGTGGGGATTACAGTTGAAGTCAATGATGGTTTAATTTTTTTCTCTCTTTATCTCAATAATTTTATATATGTTGATATTTAAAACATATTTGCAAAAATATTTTATGGGTTTGGTTAACAAATGTTTAATGCAGTTTGCCAGTTCGTCATCCATGCACACTGGTCGCTGAGGTTTTCACTTCGTCTGACCAGCAAGAGTGGTTCGTTTGTCATCATCGAGGTCTGTTATGCTTTGCAAATGGTCGCTGACCTGCAAGGGTGGTTGAGCAACCCTATCGCGTGACCAGTTCTGGCATTTTTGGATCTGATATTGCATCTACGCGGATATGATATGGCACATGTGCGAGATCTTCTTCTTATAAACACACATGTGCGAGATAATCTCTCTCTCTTATACACACACATGTGCGAGATCTTCTTCTTCCTCGGTCTATTTTTTTCATTTTCATTTGTTTTTATTTATATATTTTTGGTTTCGGCATTTTTTATTGAATGCTTATTTGTGATTAATTTGGTGTGTGGTGTTCATGACGTGTTTTACAAAATACTCAACTGAACATACAATAGTGAAAAGGGGATCATGTGGTCATCCGGTGAAGATATTTTTTGAGTGTATATAGCAGTAGGTTCTAAAGGGTGTTTAAATTGATTTCAGATTGCATATTTCACTCCGTACCGGCTGAACTTAGTTCTTCATAGAGTTTGTTTGTTTGCTCATATCAACTATGTATATTTCACTCCTGCATATACTTGATTTGAACTTTGTTCTGCATGAAGTCTTCATATCAGTTATACATCAATATCTCTATAAACTGATATGCATAAAGTCGGCATATCAGTTTGAAATTGGACCTTTTTTAAAGATTGCATATAAGATATGTCATTTTCGTCAAATCAATCCAATGTATTGTGTACATATATGTATATATTCTATACACCGTAAAATATATAGCAAATAATATATTTTTTTGGCTCTTAAATATTCACTAGATTGAAGTGACATGTTCTTAGTCCCTGTTGAGTTGAGATTTAGTAAGGGCCTTTTAACCACACTTGACGTAATTATTTCGTTCGCGCATCGCGCGAGTTTATAACTAGTTTGTCTTAAAAATTCACAACAGTTTTGGCATTTAATACGACATATTTTCCTTTCTTGTACAAACTTTTCATGGTATTTGAGCTCAATATACATTGAACCATACCCACAAATGTATGATAATGGCCCCTGTTGTGGACTGAAATATCCAAGTGCAGGCATGCGGATTTTCATCGCTAAAAAGTGAAGCAATGGCTTCATCTGATGCTACTGCAGCCGAATAAACTGCAGGAGTGTGGAAGAAAGAGTGTATACTTCTCCCTGCAGCTATATTTCTGGATGTGTCATTGTATTAGTGGTTGGCAACGTGGGTTGGGTCCTTGCAAAATGCTAATGCAAGCATAAAATTTTGGCAATCCTAGTCTCGAAACAAGAAAGAACGATGCTCTTATTGTGGAACCCTTGGTCACACTAGGGGATTTTGCTACAAGTTAAATGGTTACCCTCCACATGGCTTATTATTCCTAAACCCACTGAAATCGAATTAGAATTTCAGTTGGAATTAGAATTTCAGAAGAAAATTATGACACCATCACTCATTGCTTATTATTCCTAAACCCACTGAAATCGAATTCTAAAACGTGAGTCTCAAACTTAAGTCCATTTTTTTTTAATTATTAGTGCCACCCAATCATAAATATGAACCCTATCTCATAGAAAAACAAAGTATATATAGCGTAATGAGGGTGATGAGGTTTCTTTTCAATCAGAGACAGTCTCCATAAAAAATATCACATACCAGTGAATATAACTTGTAATGCAATAATTTTAAGTTGGAAGTAGAATTTCAAAACAAAATTATGACACCATCACACATGGCTTATTATTCCTAAACCCACAGAAATCAAATTCTAAAACGTGAGTCTCAAATCTCAACTCCATTTTTTTTATTATTATTAACTTCGGGAAGTAAAGGCAGAAACTTTGGCATAGTATCTCAAACGTGTAAAATTAAGATATAACTAATGTACTATCACACAAAATAGATGAAATGGAGTCTAATTGTACAGCTTAGATGCATACAAAATTTATCTCCATCAGCTAAAAGTCACCATGTTTTTTGTGTCTCCTACTATTCCACGAGTATCCAAGTGGGTAAACTAGACTTTGCACCAATGAAGTTGTAAAGAGATAGTCATAACTGTCCGGGAATGTAACATTCCTACGCAAATTTTTTGTAATGAGATGCCATTAGTATGGAGGGTTTTTGAACAACTTCGGCAGAAGCTTGATCATCAATGGAGTAAAAGGATCCGCCAAAACAAGAACGGATTCTCTAGTGCTGAATCCTGGATCGGAGATTGTAGTGTGCCATAGCTGGCATACGGACTTAAATCGCAGCAACGATTTACAGGAAAGGCGCTTGAGTATGTTGACAACGATCACATGGGGAATGTAAGCATATTGTGATGCCATTGTTTTTTATATTTTAACAGATGTTTGAATGTATATATAAGAATCCCAGAGGCGGTGAGTTTTGTTTTTGATAAGTACATCCCAGAGGCGGTGAGTTGGTCCACAAGGATTGGGAATTTTGGGACTTTTATACAACTTTTCGTAAATGATTTCAGAATGGATAGACTTTGTACAAAATAACGGTTTACAACGATTTACAACGATTTACAACTTTTCTGAGATTTATAACTTTGTGCCATAGCTGGCATACGGACTTAAATCGCAGCAACGATTTACAACGATTTTGTGCCATAGCTGGTATAAAATAACGGTTTACAACTTTTTGTTATACAACTTTTTGCGATTTAACAAAATAACGGTCAACTAGGTTGATTGAATAGACTTTGTACAAAATTGGGTACCAAACATGTATTATGAAAAACTTATGAGTACCAAAATCATAATAGACATAACAAAAGGGTGTAAATTCTAAATAACCCTTTCTTTTAATAGTTTGTTGTAAATGATTTGTATTGTTGTAGTGGAGGAAAAGGTTGTGTAGAAATAGAGAGCACAAAGAGAGCAGTTCTTTCTTTTGTCAGGAGTGGGAACCAAACATCAACACAAGTTTGAGAAAGTGCAAGGTTAAAAATTGTACAGATGGGATTGTGCTTTTTGAAAAAGAATATTCCTCTTTTCCCAAACTAAACATTAAAAGGCCTAATTGCTTGCTCCGCAGTAATTCTAGCCTATTTTATTATTTTTATTTTTCAGCTGCGGGTCAAATTAGCTTTTTTTAGATGTATTACTTTGAGGGTCCTTTGAAGCCGACGCACAGTTTGGTGTGACACACTGACGTGTCGCACCCGTATTGGCCCGTGTCTAGACCCAACAACAGTGAAGCTCGGACACAAGCCAATGCGGGTGTTACAACGTGTGTCGTACAAAGTGTGTCTATTTTGTGTGTCAGCCTAGAATTATCTTTATATTTAGTAGGTAATGTTTTAGGGTATGCAGGATTGTAGAATAACGCTTGCCATGACATTGTACTATACGCTTGGGTCCTCGTATATCAATAAAATACAAGTTCAAATTTGTTGACCCACTTTCAAGGTGGGTTATGATATTTAGTTAAAATATTAAAAATTGTAGGATTCAGTGTAACTACATATTTATTATTTTAATGTTTCAACCAACGATGTCACAGGATACCCATTTTGAAAGAGTTTCAAAAAATTTTAACTCATAAAATACAGTTGTATGACCCAGTGAATGTTCAATTTATTGCTTTCCCCAACTAGTCAGTAAATGATTCTGATTCATTTTATCGCATTTCTGATTTCTTTATGTTATATAATTTAACAGCGGATAAAACTATGGATCTCCACCCAGGGAGATCTTCCCCATTTATTTACAATGAAAAGTAGAAAATGTGAGTGAAACATGCACACACAGAGAAAGATCTGATAAAAGGCAATAATGAGTTGCTTTGGGGTTGAATATGATGTTCATAGATAAATTCAATATTGAGTTGGAACTCACTTTTCGATTGTTCTATACACTAAGTATTGTCAAGTTCTAATTTAAGAGCAATAATATGTTGTTTTGATTTACATTTTGCAAAATATACAAAAAATTGCACATTTAGTTCTCTATAAATATCAACCATTTGGTGAAATGTCATAGTCAAGTTTACATCTGATTAATCATATGTTCGTGAATGATGGTTATCTTCTAGAGTGAGTAACTTCATGTTCCAGATTTGGCATGTTTGGGTGAAATGTAGTAAACTTGTACACAAGTTCTTCTTTCTTATTATCTTTTACAAAAATGAAAGAATATCAATGACAAAATGAATTCACTTTGCGTGCGTATTGACAATCAAAATTGCTTAGCTCGCGCATCGCGCGGGTTTACACCTAGTGTGTGTGTGCATGTGTGTATATATATATATATATATATATATATATATATATATATATACATATATATATATCGGATCAGTCCGCATTTTAAGAGTGCGGATCCGACATGTATCACCTGGCGGTGAGCCCAGAAGAGAGAGAGAGAGTGTGCCTATAATTTAGCCGATAATTTATAGGTTCACCGCCAGGTGACACATGTCTAGTCCGCACTCTTAAAATACGGACTAGTCCACACAAGATCAGTATTGTATATATATATATATATATATATATATATATATATATATATATATATATATATATATATATATATATAAGTAGTTTAGTTTTTATTTCTTTAAGGTTAAAAGTTATAAAAAAGAATATAAATGGGAAACATTTAGAAATATAAACTTTTAGGCTATTGGAAAAAGCAACCCTAAAGATTTGGGACCAAAAGTGGTTAGCGCTGACCATTGAATAAGTTTCTTCAGCTTGAGTTGGGTTAAACACACCGTCACCATCTTTAAATAAAGCATTTTTTACGGTAGCCCCATGAATAGCGCATAGCATAGCAGCGCCCAATACACCGACAACTCCCATCATATGAAATGGGTTCAATGTCCAATTATCAAATCCTTAAGAAAAGAGGATGTATCGATATATAGCTGCTACAACAAAACTAGGCGCAAAGAACTAACTAGACTAACCTAGTGGATTAATCAGGAATACAAAAACAAAAACAACAATTGGACCGAAGAATGCGATTGCATTTATTTACTCTTAGTCTTAAGAGAACATTCTAAAATAAAATTACTAAACAATAAAAATAGGTCATAAATTTGCTAAACAATAAAATTTAGGAAAAAAAAACGTGTCCGGGCCTGGGCAATGGGCCTGGACAAGAAGCTTTCGAATTTGAGCGGGTTTGGGATTACACAATGAGACCCGAGTCGAACCTGGGCGAGCTTGGGATAACTCAAATTTTTATAGGCCCAGCCCGAGCCTGACTAGGCCCGACCCATGGCCACCGCTAGTATATATTATTACATCCTATTAGATATTTGCTTCATCAAAACGGTGTGAGTTGCATCATGAGAGATATCGGCGTTGTTTGCTTTTAAGCTTATTAGGAGATATGAGTGATAATTTTGGAAACAAAACGATAACACAACCATAAATTGATTTAGAACTTATACCACGCATTGTGTTCTATTTTTTACATGATGTCATGTCATGCTCATGTCGAAAAATCTAATTTTACACTATTCGGCTTCCAACAATCAATCTACGCCAGTCACTTTTTTTTTAAATAACATAAGTAGGGTAAAGTCCTTACATAAAGCAAAGAGGATAAAAAAAGACTTCTCCATGATATCCAACATCAAAGCAATCTACATACATAAATTACACAACTCTTTTGTTGACCAATTGAGCGATTAAAAAAAAATTTATAAACGCATAAAAATCAAGCTAGCAGTGGAGGATGATTTAAAAATCTTTTCTACTAGGTAATATAGTATCCTAATGAACGAAGTTAATCAATTCGATTGGAATTAATAAAATTGAGCCAAATCAAGAATTCTGAACCATTCTCTTGAACCTCATCCTCAAAATGATTAGATTTGTGAACGCTCCAAAAAATATTATGCGAGCATCTCATTGCATTTTCAAATGAAATGAAATATTACCACCGACTTTAATAGCTTTTGTCAAAATTTTAGGTTCACTTCCATTTTTTTGCATTTAATGTGAAATTTAGCTACTAAAAGTGACATTTAGCGACAAAAAAAATACTAAAGTTCTGATAATACTAAAGTCTGATTTCAGCCAATAAGGAGGCAACTTTGTCATAATCACAAAAAAAAAAAGAGAACCGTTTTTACATAAAAAAATATAAAGAAAAAGAGAATCATTTCTACGTTATTCAACTTTATAATACATGATTACACCCTCTTATTGACTATTTTGAACTCACAACTTTATAATACATGATTATACCCTCTTATTTTAATGAGCTGCACATTTTTAGCTGCATTTGAATCTGTTCATATTGGCATGTAGGCTAATTAGAGATGTAAAAAATATGTAATAAAATAGACTAGATTTATTATAAGAAGATGTTAAGATTTAATGTGAGCAAATTGGAACACTAGGGAACAAAGTGAGACTGACTCCAAATTTCAAGGTCAAAAGTGTAACAAAATCTTAAACAATTATCTGAATCATAAATTGGTTTTCAACTATGAAGCATGGACACTCTTCCAGAAGCCACGAGTCGCATGTCGTGTCGAAACACGTATTTTGTGCTCACTCTGACTTGTTACCGTGTATTTGAATTTTGTGATGGTGATTCTGCTTTATTTGTGATTTTTAATGTTAACGTGTATTCGAATTTTGTTTTGTATGGTCCATTTTCTTAATTTTATGTTAAGAATGCTCTAATAATGTATTTTATGGAAAAATATGTTTCATTTCATTAATATATATATATATATATATATATTTCAATATATATTATATATTATACTTACCCTATCGTGTCGTATCCTAGTTTTTGAAAGAATCAGGTGTTGCGTATCGCGTGTTCAAACGCGTATTACGAGTCTGTGATTCATAGGTTTTCACTCACTACCGTAGGTATATTAGAGATGGGTCTTTAAATTTCTTGAAGTAAAGCTTAATACTAATATACATGACTAAGCAGATGGGTTGTTTCTTCTTATAATATCAAAGTGAAAAAAAAATAAGACTCACTTGGGGATAAATTGAAAGTAATTGTTTGGGGGGGCCTTAAGGGAGAACTAAAAATATTTAAAATGTGTGTTTTGATTTTTCTTTTTATTTCTATTTATGAAGCACGGACACTCTTGTTCGACACGCGTCGGACACGGGACCAACTCGGACACGTTAGGGGCATGTTTTTTGGACACGCAAGGATAGTTTTATAGTATTTTGAAAGTTTTAGACGGGATCAAATGTTTAATAGCTTAAAACATTGATTGTAAAATATAAAATGAAAAACAAGACACCATATTCATCTACAAACGAAAATAAAATTGACGCAAAAGTTTCAAACAAACCCTAACTTTTGCAGACCATATAAATTGAATTTTCCGAATTTGTTGAATTTTATTTGTTTCTTGTTTAAATGTATATTGTTGTTGTATTTGTATCGAATTTTATGCTAAGTTTGTTCTGATTATGTATTCTATTAAACAATTTATATTTTATTTCGTTAATATATATTTCGATATATTATATGTATCCTAGCGTATTGTATCGTACCTTTTCCAAAAATCGCGTATCACATATCCCGAGTTATGTTGCATCTCATAACACGTGTCGAATCCGTGCTTCATAAATAGTCATGAACTAGCCAATTAATTCACTATTATAAAATATGTACGAACATGTTCTGAATTAATAACGGTTGAGATGCATTTGACAATGAATTAATGGTTCAAATGCATTTAAATTCATCAATCCCTTCCACTTTCTCAATTGTCCATTAACTTTGCAATGTATTAAGTTTTATATAAGAAAATGGCAGTTTAAACAATTACAAAAACTACGAATTTAACAATTCGGTGACACATGACCGGGTTCCCTTCAAGGTATTCATCATACTTCACCAAGTTAAAGAAGTGTCTTTTAAGAATTATTATACTACACACTCGGTACCTAACAGTTGTCGCCACCCAACTCTTGAGTTCCTTTGATAAGTTTTGGCACCTAACTGCCGATAGATCCCTTGATGGATTTCAGCTATGAATCATGGACACTTCTAAGAAGGCCATGTATTCGTGTTCGACACATGTCGAACACCTACACTCTCTCGACACTTCTTTTCACATGTTCGTAATTAAAATACAAAATTAATGTGTCGGAGACTTATTTCGATGTGTCGAACACTTGTTTGCACGTGTGTATACTGAATATATAACAATGCAAGTTAAATTTATGACATCACTTAAGGCCTCATTCACCAAGGACTACACTATACCATACTCGCACTAGAACGGTTCTCCACGAAAGTTTGAAAACCTTAATTTCCATAATATATTAATTCATTATTTTTAATCAATATTCAAACACGTTCCTTTTCTTTTCTTTTCTTTTCATGTTCTTGTCTACTTATATAAATTCATGAAAATAGATACTTTTTCTACATGAACCATATCGTAATTTTATTAGAATTGTCGTGTTGGCGTCACGGTGTCGTGTCAGACATGATACCATGTCCGTGCTTCTTAGATTTTCAGCACCACATCATGTCCCCAAGTCGAAACAAATATTTCAACAGTTTCTATCCTACAAACCCGGCACTTAACTGCCAAGTTCCTTTAATGTGCTTTGTCACCTAACCACAAAGTTTGTTTGATGGGTTTGGACACACCATTATCGAGCCAAAACGTAGATTATTAGTTGATTTTATGTTGGTGCTCCCTTGTCACCCTCGACATAACTTAAGGGGTAATAGATGAAATGCATGTTAGCTCAGACTAGTGTACCTTACTTACCGAGAGGAGTAGTAGTAGGCCATTCATTTTCTATAAACTAGTAAACAAGCTTGTCATTCATGGGAATTCGACCAACTGAAAAATTGCCTCTCCTCATCCGGATAGACTCATTCTCAAAATTATGTCCATTTGGGTGATTTGTGAAACCAATTATTGAATAGGTTGAATAAAATTTGGGAGACTTTAACCCAATATAGGAAGCAACAACCGAGTTCGCTCCATCGCATCCTATCACAACCCGTGGCTTATAAATCATCAACTCTCAACTTTCATCGTTATGTAAAGATGCACTTAAAAATACTAAATGTTGTATCTATACAAGGCCAAAGCGCATCACAATGTGTTTTCTTGTCAAAAAGCGAGGCGTAAAAATTATTATAACATAAATTTTACAAACAAGACATAAATTATTATAACATAAATTATTACATTGAAATATTTTGTGTTTAATTCTTTCGCTGCGTTGCTCTGCATCATATTGCATATTATCAAATTATTTCAATGTAATATTGCAACAAAACATAATATGAAGGTTATTCATCTTCTGAAATAACGAATATAACACAAAATATTTTTTTATCAGAAAACGTAAAATAACCTCTCTCTCATGTTGATTCCACTGATAGTTCCATTAGGGTTACTGATATAGTATTTTTATTTATCATTTTAAGAGGTGTCAGTTATGCATCTATTTATTTATTTAAATCTTTTCATTTATTCCCATCAAAATGCAAGCCCAAAAAGCATAAATAACACGCTAAACCAATTAGAGTTTTTTCTGCACTTTTTAATAGGGTTGTTTGCACTGTGGGTCTAGTACTTATGCATATTTTTAGTTGGAGTTCACAGTTTTCTCTCTGGGATCCAATTTCACTTTTTGCAACCGTTTTTAATAAATTATTTTAAACAATTTTTGTCTATAAAGCGTTGCAAAAAATGAAAATGAACCATAAAGTGTAACCAGACTAAGAATATGCGTAGTTCATGCACCCAAAATGAAAATAATCCATCATAATAATATGCAACTGAAAAACTTAGAGACATGAAAAAACACCTTAGCTTTAATGATACTCCCATCTTGAAGTTCAACTATTGGACGCCTCGTTTGATGGTCTAACTTGACTGCGACCACTTGACATCCAAAACGTAACATTTCACTAGGGAGGCTGTTGGCTAAGGCTTCAATAAGATCACACCTTCTCACGCATCTAAGTTCTTCATTTCTGTTGTGACAAAAATGTTTTCAAGCATTAAAGTTTCTTTTCTTCTTTAATTTTGAGTAACTAACTGCCAAACAAAAACAAACTGAGACATATATAATCAAATCAACTCCAAACCACTGCAGTTATCATTCCAATTAATGCACATGCAATCTTTTAGCGAAAAAAAATTCCATACCCAAGTAGGATCAGTGTTACCTAGAACGCGGAATGCTTTTGTGCATGGTACGGATTCATTTATGTGGCTCGCTACCGAGATGGTATGCAGTACGTTAGGGGCAGGCCTAGTTAGAGTGCTATTTAGATTCGCTGTTTCCTGAAAATTATTAATTGGATAATTTTGGGTACCATGGAAAGCGTATTTACATATACTACACCCAAACACATATACTTATTTTATTTTTAATTAAGTTATCTATTGAATTCAACAAAATATTGGAGTACCTAGGGGTGGCAACTATTACAACTTAAGAAGCTTAAGCTATAAGAGATATTTAATCTCAATGAATATACAGTTTGTATTGAATGAAAAAAGGTACAACTGGTTGAGGTCTCCATGTTCCTTTAAATCGGACCATAGTCATGTACAACTAATAAACATCCCAGCTGAATCTTGATGACTTAACAAACTCAATTAACTGTTGAATCTGACCATTAAAACAACACTGTTTTGTTTTACACAATTAGCTGTCGCAAATGAGTTATGACAGAAAACAAGAGACCCATAGCGGCTATGGATGGAGAATTAACAAATTTGGGTGCTTAATGGGTGGACCCACTAAACACGATAACTTACTGAATCGGGTTTGGGTTTAATCATTTTGCGGAAATACACGAAACGACTCATTAAATTATGGCTTGTACACAATATAAAATCGATAAGACACGACACGGTAGACCCAAAAGGCTAAACGGGTTGGTTTTGGGTGGAGCTGATTTGACATGAACCCAATATGACTCATTGCCACCCCTAGGAGTACCTATGTTTTTTTTATACGCTTGAGATGGAGCTAATTAAGAGAACTTATAGATTTGTAAAGCTCTACCATTTTTTTATAGGTATAGAATCGACCCTTTGTGATTAGTATTGGTAGTAGTAATGTGGGCTATTAAAAGACATCAAGAATTAGAGTGATGACGTTTCTTTAAGGTCCAGATAACATGTTTCCTAATAACACACTAACATGTTTCCTAATAACACACTAAGAAACTAAAAATAGACATACAAATAGATACTTGTACAAAGATCTCATACTTACTATTTTGAGGCACATAAAATGTGACATGCGCTTGGGCGCATGTAATCATTCCTTTCTTTTATACTAGTTTAATTCAAAGATTTTCCAGATGAGCCTATACGCGTCATTCCAAGTACAGTGTGAACTTATAATATATATATATATATATATATATATATATATATATATATATATATATATATATATATATATATATATATATATATATATATATATATATATATATATACAGTTTAGAAATTTTATCAGATGTATGTGCTGAAAATATTGATTCAGATGCCTTTTAGCCTATTAAATTTCAAATTCCACTACTTGAAATGGTTGTCTCTTAGAGAATCCACATTAGATTACGTTTTTCAATAGTTACCCTCTACAACTTGTTTGATCGATTTGAATCCCATTAATCATGAAAGTTCCTTACTATTCTAATTACTGTATAGATAGATTATTATATGTGAAGAAAAATTATCATTCTTTGTCATTGCTTCATTTCATGCCTTGTTGTAAAATTGTTTGCTTATACTGGGAAATCAAACCAGCCTATTAAAATCATGTTCTTCATATTTTTTTATTTATTTTTAGTTTTGCTGATGGAGTTCATTTCAAGTCATACAATCTAAAAAGTCCAATTTAACATGTTTCATCCCCATACTTCCTACACTCCTCGATGTTAGAAACCTGAGTGTGTACAATACAACTGCATAAGAACGAACGCTGCAAAATTTTAAAGCCTAAAGGTCTACAAATCACTCCTACTAAAAACTGAATTGTCTCCACCAATTATGGAATATATGGTGTGCAAACGGGTGTACAACAAACTGTTTTCAAGATACAAAAAGACTTGAAACAAGTCGAGAGAAATCCTATATACCAAAGGAATAGTAATGGCAAATGAAGAACCGATGACAGTGTGTAGAAAGAGGGTAATTAAAATTTTGATTGTTTGTGTTATGCCCATGCTCCTAATTCTAATCGTTAACACAGTTTGCTCCTCTTGGATCAACATGTGCTTTGTTGGCTATCCTTTTTGTTAGTCCATAGACTCACATCTAGCCATCGATGTTGTCCCTAACTTAACCACTTCCGCGGCCCAAGTGGGGTTTTTGAACTCAAAAAGGATAATTCTTAATCTAATAATGAAAATCCTAATTAGTTATCTACTACTACCAACTATTACTATGAATAATAATTAACTAGCCATGTACATCATATATAAAAGGAAATATGCGCTTGCGAGTCAACATATTTTCACGTCGCGAGATTTTAACTTTTGGAAGATTCTTCCCCCTATGAGGCGGCATGCACTTCATTCCCCATTACGGACCATCTACCCCCGCCTCGTGGACGGAGGATTCTTTGAAATGTGGGTCCTCTTGGAACCATTCTCGGAAACGGAAAAGGAAACAAAAGCCACAGCCATATTGCGTTTTTCTGCTATTGCTGACCTTGTTGAACCCATTTATTTTTCAAAATCCATTGAAGTTCCCTCATTTGCGTGAGGCAATATCAATCGAAATTGCATCCTTGGAGAAAAATAATATAAGATAAAAAAAATGTCGATATAAGACTCGTGACACCTGATAACTCTTCACACGTCAGGATAAAAAGCTTAATGGGATAGATGCTAAATACATTAACAAAAATAGTGACCCAAACACGAATATACACCATACGACGACCCATTCAACACTGCACATGATCCCGACATGACATGACCCATGCCAGGTTTGTTTGTTGCTAAAGGGTACACTCAAACGAAAGGCTTGGACTACCATGAGATATTTGCTCTTGATAAAAACAATGCTATTGTATGTTTGCCATCCCGCATTTGCCTCTATTGGTAGGTGTCAATCTCCACCAACTGGATTTTCACAATGCCTTTTTTCACGGCAATCTACTAGAGGAAATTTACAAGGAACTTCCTCCCAGATTCTCTTGATAGAGGGATAATCACGTTTACTGGTTGTGGTCTAGGGTCACACTTCCGATATGTCATGTCGTGTTCCGATCATGTTATTTCAGGTTCTTGTCATGTAATAGACCCCAACCCAATCTATTTGACGATGCAAGTCGAATGACCTTGCCATGGGTTCACAGACGTAACCCGTAAACCATAATATAATACTAGTATTATCTTCTCTCTTAACTAGTCATGCCATCCACAGGGGCGAAACCAGGATTTCACATTGGGGCGGGCTAAGAAGTAACTTACATATTACTTGAATAAAACAAACGCAAATTGATGGGAATCCACATTTTATTTTATTTCATTGTATTTTCTATTTTTTTTATTTCTTTTTAGGCCTTTTTCCTTCCTTAATTAGTTGTCACACATGTTTGGGACTAATTAGGTATTCTTTTATTTTTAGTAGACCCTTTTAGTCATTTTAGCTAATTACTTGATTAGAAAGTAATTCAGCCACTAAAAATAGTTTTGTTTCTCTCATTAGTACTTACTTCTCAATTCTTGAATATAAGAACTCTTTTGTTTCTCTCTCTAGAAATCAAATTGTCTTGGTTTTAGGTCATTGACGTGTAGTTCACGTCAAATTGGTATCAGAGCGGGTGAAGCTCCAAACATTGGTGATCGTGTGTATCAATGTGAGTTGAATATCAAAATCATGCCCTACATTTTCAATGGCCTCGAAGAAGGCAGCTCGAATTCAAGATGAGATTAACGAATAATTGAGACAACAAATGGCAAGAATAGAAGAGAAAAATGATCAAAAAATAGGGAAATTGGCACGAAAACATGAAGAACAATTTGAAGTCCTAATCTTGCAAATCTCCAAATTGCAAAACCGTAATTCATCTAAAGAGTCACGGGAAATTGTAACCCACAGGCCCGGAAAAAGGCCCGAAGCCGTTGATCCTCCAAGTGTATAAATTCCGGCACCGAAAGGATGGCCTTTTGTGCTCTTGACTGCCGATCAAGGTCATAATAAGCAGAAGCTGAGTCGGACCACCCAAATGGGTGTCGACACCCCTCCAACAGGGCAGCAACCTACCGACGTCCCTCCTCAGGCCTCCGAGACCTTCTGTCGTAGAGGACGACTCTACAGCCCATGTCCCGACCTTTTTTCGGCAACAGGAAACCCCCAGAAAATATCCGACCACTCCCGACCTTGTCCCGACCTCCTCCCTTATTTTTCCGACCCCTAAACAACCGCTCCCTACCTATTTAACCCCTGGTACCTGCTCGACAAACCAGATAGCCCTCTAATTGCTTCCCTAACCTCCGTTACGAATCCCGTTCATTGCTCGTAATCCATACCAATTTCCTTGACCAAAATGTTAACCCAAATCACCCAAGAAACCCTAATATCACCCACAAAAAAATCCTCCCCACCCGAGTTGTTTGAAAACTCAAATAAAATTTCCCTCAACCCACTACATAACTCTAACCCTATTCAACCAACCGCACCACCCGATCCATTTGATTTTGGTATTTTTGAATATCAAAATATCAATATGCGTTTGCATCCCCACGCACCACCACCCATACCACCCCATCTGTCATCACATCACACACCCTCTCATCATGACCTCTCTTTACTTTTACTTTACAGTGATTCCTCTTCTTCCTCTGACATTGGAGATACCCACCTTAGTATCTACGAGTGGATTCCCCCACCCGGTACCCATCGGCCCATTCCATTACAGGATCGTCAATGTTTGTATTGTGGTGGATGTGGTCACCTCATTACCACGTGTCCCCACTATTAGCGTGATCCCCGGGCACCTCCCATGGCTCCTCATGATCATCCTCCTCGCCCACCACATGTACAAATGCCACCAAACCCAGTTGATTATGTAGCACTTGCACCAGATGATGTGGTGAGCCCGAGAGCTCATCAAGATGGAGACTCTTTAGCACTCAGGTTACTTTCTAGGAGTCTCCATGGGGACATACGGATAGACATTCCTATGTTTGATGGCAGATTCTCCCCGGATGATATGACCGATTGGCTCGCCGCTATGGAGACAGTTTTCGATTACAGGCGGATTCAGGGCCGCTCATGTGTTTTTCTAGCTGCAACCAAATTTTAGGGGTTTGCTCGTGTGGGGGGAATGATCTTGGTTATCGTAGGACGACTGTAGTATTCCCACCTATCCAGAACTGGCTCGATCTCAAGGCAGCTCTTCAGGCCTCCTCCATACCTCAGATGTATGAGAGAGACCTCTTTACACGTATTCAGTCTCTCCAGCAGGACACGTCTTCGGTCATAGAGTACACGGAGCAGTTTCGGATCCTCTGTACCAGAGCCCTCTTACCCGAGACGGAGGATTAGCGGATCAATCGATATATCCTAGGACTACAGCCACATATTCGCCGCGACCTTGGATTGAGAGAGATACCGACATTTTTCAAGGCGGTAGAGTATGCTACTAAGGTCGAGGCCTATCATGCAGCCTGAGTAGCTTCTCCAGCATCCCGACCTCCTTCTTCCTTGAAATCTGCTCCTCCTCCAGTTTCATCCTCGACATCTTCGGCCATTGCTCCAATTATTGTCACTTCCACTGCGACCCAAACAGGCCCTCCCACATTTTGCTGCTTTAATTGCAGCACTGTGGGACACCGAGCTTCTGATTGTCCTCAGCCACATCGACGGCCCCTGCTAGCGATGGATCAGCCCCCCAAGTATCTTGACAAGGCTGAGCAGTCCCCTGGTCTTGCATTGATTACCATTTTAGAGGGTGATTTTGTTGGTCTTCCCCCATGAGTTCGTGAACAAACTCTTTTTGAGGGGGGGAGAGTGATGGGAATCCACATTTTTTCCTTTTATTTTCTTTCATTGTATTTTCTCTTTTATAATTTCTTTTTAGGCCTTTTTCTTTCCTTAATTAGTTACCAAGCATGTTTGGGACTAATTATGCATTCTTTTATTTTTAGTAGGCTTTTTTAGTCATTTTAGCTAATTACTTGATTAGCAAGTAATTCATCCCCTATAAATAGCTTTGTTTCTCTCATTTGTACTTACTTCTCAATTCTTGAATATAATAACTCTTTTATTTCTTTCTCTAGAAATCAAATTGTCTTGGTTTTAGGTCATTGACGTGTAGTTCACGTCAAATTGGTATCAGAGGGGTGAAGCTTCAAACATTGGTGATCGTGTGTATCAATGAGAGTTGATTATCAAAATCATGCCCTACATTCTCAATGGACCCAAAGAAGGCAACCCGAATTCAAGATGAGATTAACGAAGAATTGAGACAATAAATGGCAACAATGAACGAGAAAAATGATCAAAAAATAGGAGAATTGGCACGAAAACATCAAGAACAATTTGAAGCCCTAATATTGCAAATCTCCAAATTGCAAAACCCTAATTCATCTAAAGAGTCACCAGAAATTGTAACCCACAGGCCCGGAAAAAGCCCCGAAGTCGTTGATCCTCCAAGTGGACAAATTCCGGCACCGAAAGGATGGCTTTTGTGCCCTTCACTACCGATCAAGGTCAGAATAAGTAGCAGCTGAGTCAGACCACCCAAATGGGGGCCGACACCCCTACAACAGGGCAGTAACCTACCGATGTCCCTCCTCTGGCCTCCGAGACCTTTTGTCGTAGCGGACGACTCTACAGCCCATGTCTCGACCCTTTTTCGACAATAGGAAACCCCCAGGAAATATCCGACCACTCCTACCCTTGTCCCGATCTCTTCCCTTGTTTTTCCGCCCCCAAAACATCCTCTCCCTACCTGATTAACCCCCTGGTACCTACTGGACAAACTAGATAGCCCTCCTAATTGCTTCCCTAACCCCCGTTACAAATCCCGTTCATTAACCCCTACCAATTTCCCCGAACAAAATGTTAACCCAAATCACACAAGAAACCCTAATATCACCCAAGAACGGGCCCCCACAAAAAAATCCGCCCCACCCTAGTTGTTCGAAAACTCAAGTACAATTTCCCTCAACCCACTACATAACTCCAACCCTATTCGACCTCCCGAACCACCCGATCCATTTTATTTTGGTACTTTTGAATATCAAAATATCAATCCGCGTTTGCATCCCCACGCACCACCACCCATACCACCCCATCTGTCATCGCATCACACACCCTCTCATCATGACCTCTATTTACTTTTACTTTACACTGATTCATCTTCTTCTCCTGGCATTGGAGATACCCGCCGTGGTATCAATGAGTGGATTCCCCCACCCGGTGCCCATCGCCCATCGCCCCATTCCATTATAGGATCGTCAATGTTTGTATTGTCGTGGACGTGGTCACCTCATTGCCACGTGTCCCCACTATCAGCGTGATCCCCGGGCACCTCCCATGGCTCCTCATGATCATCCTCCTTGCCCACCACATGTACAAATGCCACCAGACCCAGTTGATTATGTAGCACCTGAACCAGGTGATGTGGTGGGCCCGAGAGCTCATCAGGATGGAGACCCACTCTCTTTAGCACTCAGGTTACTTTCTAGGAGTCTCCATGGGGACATGCGTATAGACATTCCTATGTTTGATGGAAAATTCTCCCCGGATGATATGATCGATTGACTCACCGCTATGGAGGCAGTTTTCGATTACAAGCGGATTCAGGGTCCCTCATGTGTTTTTCTAGCTGCAACCAAATATCAGGGGTTTGCTCGTGTGTGGTGGAATGATCTTTGTTATCGTAGGACGGCTGCAGTACTCCCACCTATCCAGGAGTGGCTCGATCCCAAGGCAGCTCTTCAGGCCTCCTTCATACCTCCGATGTATGAGAGAGACCTCTTTACACGTATTCAGTCTCTCCAGCCGGACACATCTTCGGTCGTAGAGTACACGGAGCAGTTCCGGCTCCTCTGCACCAGAGCCCGCCTACCCAAGACTGAGGATCAGCGGATCAACCGCTACATCCTGGGACTTCAGCCACATATTCACCTCGACCTTGGATTGAGAGAGATACCGACGTTTTTTAAGGCGGTAGGGTATGCTACTAAGGTCGAGGCCTATCATGCATCCTAAATAGCTTCTCCAGCTTCCCGACCTCCATCTTCCTTGAGTTCTGCTCCTCCTACAGCTTCATCCTCGACATCTCCAACCATTGCACCAGTTACTTCCACTTCCGCTGCGACCCATACAGGCCCACCCACATTTCGCTGCTTTAATTGTAGCACCGTGGGACACCGAGCTTCTGATTGTCCTTAGCCACATCGACGGGTCCTGCTAGCGATGGATCAACCCCCGAGTATCTTAACGAGACCGAGCAGTCCCCTGATCCTACATTGATTACCATTTTAGAGGGTGATTCTGTTGGTCTTCCCCTCTGAGTTCGTGGACGAACTCTTTTTAAGGGGGGGAGAGTGATGGGAATCCACATTTTATTTTCCTTTTATTTTCTTTCATTGTATTTTCTATTTTTTTTTATTTCTTTTTAGGCTTTTTTCCTTCCTTAATTAGTTGCCAAGCATGTTTGGGACTAATTAGGCATTCTTTTATTTTTAGTAGGCCCTTTTAGTTATTTTAGCTAATTAATTGATTAGCAAGTAATTCAACCCCTATACATAGCTTTGTTTCTCTCATTTGTACTTACTTCTCAATTCTTGAATATAAGAAATCTTTTGTTTCTCTCTTTAGAAATCAAATTGTCTTGGTATTAGGTCATTGACGTGTAGTTCACATCAGAAATACTAAAACATTTAGACAATAGCATACCAAAATCGTCGATTCAAAATAGATAAAAGAGCATTTTTCGCTATATCTAGTCACATGTGACACAAAAAAATACATCATATGAGCTAATGAAGTTGAACCCTACAACTGGCCATCCATATGCCCACAATTAAGTAAATAATCATTGGTTTTAAGTGCTAGCAACAAATAAGTAAAAGAATCATCTAATTTTATATGAATTTTATACAATAGCTGATCACGATAAAGATATTTGATGCATCCTGTATAAAGTATTAGCAAACTTGTATGTCATTTTTTGGTTATTCATGTTTGACGCTAACCTTATGTTTGTGTTAATGTGTTGTGTCATTTCGCATTTGGTTCAAACCCTGGTCAGCCCTAATAGTTAGTCACGTTATCGTGTTGTGTCAGTATTTCCACCCCAAGTTATGGTCACACAAATCTCTGTATGATCTCAAGCAAGCGAAATTGGTTTGAAAGTTAAGCTTTAGGTCTTCCCTCTCCAACTTTATAGGGCTTGCTAAGAATCAAATTCCATATTTTGAAATTAATTTCCGTTAGAGAAATTACCTTAATCATGGGATTTTCATACTCTTGCAATAAACGTATATTATTGAATGAAACATATGAAAATTCTCTTTCTCTGTTGTTTTTTTCTTAAAATAGAATACTTGACTTCTATAAAAACTCATGGAACAGTCTACTCTTACTTTGCATTGCACTCATCTTATTTCATCTACAATATTTTTTAGTGAATTGTCTTCTCATGATTGTGGGTTAATAAATCCAAAGGCCTGATGTTGTAAAGATTGATTAACTGGTTTCTTCACATGTTAACTTGGTAGCAACATTAATCCCTGTAATCTATTTATTTTAAATCTTATACAATACCATTACAGTAGCAATTGGTTGAATACACACACTTCATATATAAGAAAGGGTAAATTACAAGAACCCCTCTGAACTATCGCACCCACTATTTGTTGTTTCCTCTTATATAGTGCCAAAAATGTCTGTAGTGACGCTTAAAGCAATGGCTTATGGAGTTATTTGTAACACTAGCTAGTCTTTAAAATTGGAGCAATAGTTTAAGGGTTTTTCCGTATTATAACAACCAACCACCTCCTCCCCACCCAAAAAATAATTAAAATAAAAATAATAAATAGTAGTAATAATAATAAATAATATTAATCCATTGAGTAAATGAACTTTTCTATTAATATAATACAGAATATATGAAAATCACAAGGCATAAAATCAATTACAGTGTAATGCTTAAAACTTACCCAACCGGTATTTTTTGTATGGAGCCGTCATCCAGCGATATTTCTTGTAACCTGAGAACGGTTAAAAAAATATTTGTGGAGATAAATTTAGTAAAAACAAAGACAGGCAACAAAAAAAAATTGCTTAATAAAGAGTCCTAAGATCAGAACTAATTGTAATGGCTGTAAAATAAAATTGCAATTGCATTACTTGACTAATAATTTTGAATGAAGAGAATATAGATTTCAATTTCAAGAAAAAAATGCAAACCATGAATACGTAATTTATGGTTTTTCTTAATAATTAGAACATCGTTCGATCCTAATAGATTTGAGATCATTTTACTTGTATTGACGTGTCCAGCAGCTTTTGTATAATATTTTAATTCAAGATTGGCTTATCACTAGGTTGTTAGGATGAGAATGTCATAGTAGTCATTGTACTAATCTATAACTCTTAAATGTATGTATCCTCTGTAGTCATGAATGAAGTAAATAATAATGTGAAAAGCGAACTGATAGTTTAAGTCATATGGCCTCCTTTGGTTTATGTCCTCTATTTCTTTACATGGTATAAGAGCAGCAACAATTGATTCAGTAGTCTAAACCTCCCAGCCATGTTTTCATCTGCACCCTCAAATAGACAATATGGAAAATTCATATTATCTTCACTTATTAGACAACCCCTGTGCTGTCTTGGTCATCCTGTCACATGAGAGAACAATCCAACTTGGTGTCGTGCTCTGACAATGGCAGTCTTTGCCAAAAATAAGCTCGGTTTCATTGATGGTTCCATACCTAACCCAGTTCTTCGAATACACATCAAGTGGCTAGGATGCATGTCAGCGTGTCAATAACATGGATCTCTCGTCTTCTCAATTCCCTACACGGTTATCTTGCAACCTCGATTTTGTATGCCAAAACCGCTGCCATTGTTTGGAAAGATCTTCACGATCACTTCTCGCCGTCAAATGGCCCTCAGATTTTCCACCTCTAAAGATCCACTGCAAAACGCTCGTAGAACAATGACTCTATTGACATAAACTCTAATTATCTCAAGGCCTATTGGGATGAATGATTAACCTAAGATCATCACCGATGAGATGCAATTTCTTATGGGCCTCGTAGATCCATAGCCAAATGCTCTTGATGGACATCTTGCTGAAATTGGGTCATGCCTATGCGCTTCTGCAATAAAATGAGGCCACCAACCTCTTCATATCTAACTATAGAATCCCCTATATTGCTTACCACTAAACCAGATCAGATTTCATCTCAAAATGCTAGCCTTCCTTCTGCTAATGCAAGCATAAGGCAAGGGGATTTTGCTACAAGTTAAATGGTTACCCTCCACATTTTTAAAGCAAGGGAACGTTGTGCTCACTGTGATACTCCTGGACACACCAAATATGTGTGCTACAAGTTTTATGGATACCCCTAATCACAAGTCAAAGGTGAAACGAACTTGGGTTTTGGATACCGTCATAAGTTGCACTGATCAGACACTCTCGGTTGGTTCTCCTTTTACTTCTATTCCCCACCTTACTGCAACGCAATATCAACAACTTATGCATCTTCTTAATGAGGTAAACGTGTCACCACAAGCTCATCTCATAGTACGCCACAGGGCCTAATTTCTATAGTTGGTTCTTCCTGGATTATTGATAGTGTTGCAGCAGACCGACCATTTTTTACATCACATATCTCCACCAACTGCCTCATCCCCTATTACTATTGTATCAATTCATCAACCAACTTTCAGATACCATACGTTATTTGCCAGAAAACTCTCTGGTAAATTGAATGCTTTGTGGCCTTTTACCCTAACCATTGCGTTTATCAGGACCTCTTGATGAAGAAGGTGATTGGTTGGGATAGTGAAAGTTGTGGGTTTACTACCTCAAACCAACTGATTCTCCAACATGCTTCCATGTCTCTTGTCTACCATCAGAACGACTAATTTGTGGTGTAATCATTTGGCTCACCCATCTACTGAATGCTTGAATAAATTGCGCAAAAGAAATCGTTTGTTCTCTAATAAAAGAACACGTTTGTGATGTTTGACCTTTGGCTAGACAAACTCATTTGTCGTTTTCTTCTAGTTCAATTTCTAGTACTAATGTCTTTTAATTCATTGTGATATTTGGTGCCATATAAAATTTTCTCTCATAATGGTGGTCGTTTTTTCTTCACTGTAGTGCATGATTATTCTCGTTATACATGGGCTCAACCAAATAAATTTAAAACTCAAACATGTGATATTCTTTTTTATTTTCATTCTCATGTCCGGACCCAATTTAATCGATCTATTAAAAAAATACGAACTGAATAATGATTTTGAGTTTTTCTTTAATCCCATGACATCCTTTTTTAGCAAAGTTGGCATGGTGATTCAACACAATTGTTCTAGTAAGCCTCAATAAAATGGAGTCATAGAACACAAACATCTTCATCTTCTCAATATTGCCCGTGCTCTTCTTTTTCTATCTCATCTTCCCTTGCCTTTTTGGGAAGAGTGCTTACTCACAACTACCTATATTATTAACTGTCGCCCCTCTCCTCTTTTGCATCATTCCACCCCACTCACACGTCTTTCTCAAAACAATCACCCTATGATCACTTTTGTGTTTTGGGTTGCCTTCGCTATGCGTCTCTTGGTCATCTTCACACAATAATTTTGACCCTCATGCTTGACGTTGCATTTTTATTGGCTGCCCATCCAGCCAAAAGGGATGTCGTCTTTATGATATAGGCACTGCCCTTATTCTACTAGTCGTGATGTCACATTTCATGAAAATTGATTCCCTTTTCAACCCGCTCATGCCTTCACTCCAAAGAAATTAAAACCCAAATGCTACTGTCATAGTCCTTCCATTACCCATTTCTGACCATTACCCCAGCCCCATTGCCCAAACAAATGAGGCAATTTCATCTCTTACAAACCATTCCTCTAGCCTACCATCTCCCACATATGCAACACCCAGACCATCACGTTCACCACATGCTTCTTCTAATCTCTAAACAGTGACCTCCCCTAACCAAAAAATGTAAATTCCAATTGCTTCTCCACCCGTTACCCCCTTCCAGTCCCACTACACCAGCTCCTCCATTACTACATTCAACCTGAATCAAGCAACCTCCTTTTAGTCTTTATGACTCCCACTGCGACAACATGTCCTCGTCTCTATCACCTTTTATGCATCCATATTCTTTAAGTACTCCGTATCCACTATCGCACTACTTATCATATAATAATTTAGATCCCCGTCACAAAGCTTTTCTTTCAACTATTTCCTCTAACAGGATCCTACCTCTTTCAGTGTTGGCAATTGATACCCTAAATGAAAAGACGCAATGGCTACTGAAATTCTTAGCTTGGAGCAAAATTACACGTGGACTCTCATTTATTTACCTCCAAACAAGACTCCCATTGGTTGTAAATGGGTTTACAAAATAAAATATCGATCGATGGAACGAATGAACGATATAGTTCCCGTCGCTTCTCTAAAGGTTTCAACGAAAAAGAGGGTCTCAACTACAATGAGACATTTTCCCCCGTTAAGCTCGTCAGTGTTCGTCTCTTCTTGTTGTGGCTTCGGTCGGTTAGCGGCCCTCTATGTCAATAATGTGTTTCTCCATAATAACTTGCACGAGGAAATTTACATGAAAATCTCGCACAGTTAGGCAAAACAAGGGAGCACAGGTTATGTTGTCTTAATAAATCTCTTTATGGCCTCAAGAAAGCCTCTCGTAATTGGTTTGACAAATTCTCTTCGGCTCTACTGTTTTATCAACCAGAGTCGAACTATTCCCTCTTCACTTTTAAACGGGGTTCTCAACTGACAGTGGTTCTCATTTTCGTGGATAATATAATTATTCTCAGGCAATGACTCTGCATTCAATCTTTCTTCGCAAGAAGTTTCTTCATTCTCAATTCCACATCAATAATAGGGTCGTCTCAAATATTCTTGGGAAAAGTACTCTTAGGTCCCTCACAAACAAATTTTAAACACTAGAGGAATTTTGACCAATTTCAAACACTTTGGTCCACTAACTCTCTTCTTGTACAAGTCCACGCTAGTGGCATAACAAGTGGACCTAATTATAAATTGTTCTTAAATATTTAAAAATTGTTACCAAGGGACCTAATTGTAAATTGCCCAATATTTTTTGGGTATTGAAATTGTACAGTCCCGTCACGGTATTCATCTTTTTCAGCGAAAGTAAACCCTGATTTGGGAACACTTGAGGGTTGGCCACGTGACTTTCCTATGGAACAAAATATTAAACGTCATAAAAACAAAGGCATCTCTTTATCTGATCCCACTTGTTATTGTCACCTCATTATCCGATTACTTCATCTCACCATTACCAGACAGGATATTATTTATTCCGTAAACATTCACCCACGTGAACCTCATTGGCATGCTGCCTCGCAAATCCTACGCTACCTCACATCCTCTCCTAGCACCGATTTATTTTTACCTTCTTTCAGCTCTCTTTAGTTAAGCCCCTACTGCAACTCTCATTGGGCCTCTTGTCCTACTTCTCAAGATCATCGGGTACTTCACATTTCTTGGCAGTGGACCTATATTTTGGAAGACCAAGAAACAGCAGTCCCTAGATCATCTGCTTATGCCGAATATCGGTTATCTTCTCTCTGGTCTTCAAGTTTCGTGTCCAATGGCAACCCTTTATTGGGATAACAAAGCTTCCCTTCACATTGCATCCAATTCCATCTTCCACAAACGTACAAAGCATATTGAAATCGATTGCCAATTAGTTCGGGAAAAAAATCAAGTTGGAGTTCTTCGCACTTCTTATTTACCTACTCACCCTCAGTTGGCTGATGTTTTCACGAAACCACTCAGAATAATCAACCATCATACCCTTATCTCCAAGCTGGTTCGGAATTTGCACTCTCCACCTTGAGGGGGACTATTTACTTGTCCAGCAGCTTGTATAATATTTTATTTCAAAATTGGCTTATCACTAGGTTGTTAGGATGAGGATAAGTCATAGTAGTAATTATCTAAACTATATGTCTCCTTACATATTAAAGGATGAAGTAAAAAATAATATGAACTGCGAGTTTTAACTCATATGGCCTCTTTGGTTTATGTTCTCTGTTTTTAAAAATTGAAACATGCTTATTTTATTTCGAATAATCTTGCAATATTTGAGACTGTAAATTGAAATTTGAATTGGGAAACTGAAATTTCTGTCTGCATTTTGTCAGCCGACAACGGTGATTTTTTGTCAGCATATACGACAAACAACGAACTGTTTTTTAAAAGAACTCTTAATTTGTGAGGTATTGAAAAGGAAAACATGATTATTAATACAAGATGGATGGAGTATAATAAATTCTTCAGTATGCTACTCCCTCCCAATCTAAGAGTCCATCTTCCGTTTCAGAGACATGAAAAATAACTTTTACTTTGAAAATGAGATTAAATTTTACCATCTTAAGCAATTTTTTGGGGTGAGGTGGGTGACTAACGGAATATCAGCATTGCCACAAAGATAGAAAAAAGACTAACATAAACAAAGTAATCTATAATCTCATAAAAAATACTTCATTCATCCCAAATTAAGAGTCCTGTTTTTCATTTTGAACTATTCTGAATTAAAAGTTTTTTTTTTTTGGATTATGAAGCCAGATTATCCTTGGGCCAGCTTTCGGGTACCCTAAGTGTAGGGATTCACAAATATTTTTTCTGGTACCATGTGGTCAAAGTTATCCTCGGGCTAACTTTAGAACACGGGAACAAGTCCCGTCTCCTGTCCCATCAATAAGTGGTCAAAAGCAGGTATCGACAAGATCAGGGAGCATTCACGGAGCACACCAACTCCGGCCCAGTGGCGGAGATAGAAAATTTTTCTTGGTGGGGCACCGGTGTGCTCAAAGCATCAACCACCGACAGGTTCCAAGGGATCCCACCCTCAAATTTTTCAAGAGTTATTATTAGTTTTTTTACAAATATTCAATTGAGAACTTCGAGTTTTAGACCATTATAACACAAATAAACAACTCACATCACAATAGCACAAATTCACGATATACTAAAAGACAATAGTCAACAACGAAAACCCTAAATAACAATATAATAAAATTTTATTATACTTCAAATTTAAGGGTATCTTGACTTCACCCACAATGTAGTTATCATTATTTGACTTAAGTCCCTGGTTTCCTTTTCTTTGTACTTTAACTCACCATTTTAACCATTAGCGACGAAAATAGCATCTTAAAAGTAAAAAAAATGTCGCTAAAAGTCAAAATGGTGAGTAAAGTGTAATACCCCGTACTTTTGGCTATATTTATTTTGGGATTAATTAATTAAATGCGTATTAATTGGAAATTAATCCGGGTTATAAATACTAACGAGATACGAGTTGGTATTTGATTATGTGCATACATGTTTTGATATATGTATTTGGTATTATAAAATTTGTCGTGAGATTTATATACGGCATTTTAGAAATTTTGTTGAGACGCGTGGGACCGCCGCGTCACGGTGTAATATTTTGATAATAAAAGTGAATTTAAAATCTATAATCCATATGGTCGTTTTGAGTGCGCCAACGCGTCCGGAAGGGTCGAGATAGTCAGAAAACACTAGCCGGGGGTATAGTTTGGGTCCCGGGGTATTTTTAGGCCATACCGGTAACTTAAAGGGTATTTTGGTAATTTTACATTTTGAGGAATTAAAAGTGACGAAAATTGGTTAATTAAATCTGATGTGGATTTGACCCACTAAGCCCATAACCAACCCATATTAACCTAGAAGGCTACGTAGGTTATCATTTAGGTTTTCTAAGTTCCCCAAATCAAACCCTAGCCACCTTAAACCACCATTGGATAAAGAGCTTGGAGAGAAGAAATTCTGCAGAAAAGTCCTACCAAACCTACACCAAACTCAGAGACAATCAAGGCAAGTGACTTTATTCCATTTAAATTCAGAGAATGTCTTTTCCATGTTAGAAATTGAAGAATTTTGATTGTTCTTGGAAGATTGAATGAAAACCCATGTAGTTGGAGTTTAGAACTTGAAAATTTTGAAGAAAATTGCATGTAGAATGATAGGTAGATGATTTCTCTCATAATAACTGTGATTAGGAGAAATTAAAAAGAATTTAATTCTGGGATTTGATGATGATATAAAGTTAGGGTTCATGTTCTTGAGATATTGGGAAAAAGGGAAGAAATTTGTAAATTTAATTGATGTTAGGATGGATTGATCCCTTAAAAACATGTTAGGATGTGACTATATATGTTTAGTATTGATTATAGACCCTTAAACGATTGTTGGGACTTAGTTTAGAAGATTTGAGGTGTTAAAATGGATGAAAAATGGATTGGGGAAAAATCTGGGACGAATCTGGCATCTCGTTAGAAGCCCCTACCCAGGTCGTTCGAACGAACTCGTTCGAACGAGCTTCTAACGAGTTGACCAGTCGCTGCTAACGAGAAGGGGTTTCGTTCGATATCTCGTTCGAACGAGATATCGTTAGAAGGTACAGTTCGTTCGAACGAACTGGAATCTCGTTCGAACAGCCTCGTTCGAACGAGACTTCTAACGAGTTGGCAGAGGAATCTCGTTCGAACAGTCTCGTTCGAATGAGACTTCTAACGAGTTGACAGTTTGGTCCTTTTTGGACTGTTTTGATTTTTGGAGTCCCGTAAACTTGTTTGAGGATATAGATAACCTTCCTTTGATGATGTAAGGATAGATTTGGGACTTTTGGGTTATTACGAGGAGTAAATTTATATACGAGAGATTTAATTCAATGAACCATTTGGGTTGAGACGTGAGTGTCTACTACGACGTGAGAATTGATTATGGCGCGTATGATGATGAACCGGAATAATATAAATTGTGATAATTATAAGTTAGTGCGAGAATGCGATATGTACTAAGATTAAACTACGGTATTACTAAGACGTGTGTTAACTTAGTATTGGTATATGAATTGTGTGTATGACATACCTACCATACTTGTTATCACGGGAGGTTTGCGTTCGCTTAGGGCCCTCTAATCCTTGTGTTGCCCGGATTTAGACTGGTTACCTTGATGAACATAGGTCATAGAAAGACTTATTGGGATATTAATAAGTCCGCTGATCGTAGGAGCGTAGGTATGTGCGTGACCTATGTGATGTGACTGTGTTCGCCTCCATTGTTTGTGATGTTGTTATCTGTGAACTATTCCTGAGAGATTCGAAATATGTAATCCTTATGTACGTGATGTACCAGGATGGATAACAGAGTATGTGTGCACCGCAGCTTAGTTCTCGGGGTGCTTGTATAGTATATTGATGATGTGACTAATATACACTTAATTAATGGGAACCTTCATGTTATTGTTGTGAACATAATTACGGTATTGTTTCGAGAAATATAACGAGTTAACTGATAGTGATATATATTGTATACTGAGCATCTGACTTTACGATAAACCCCTACTTAATTACGAGCGTTATGATGTCATATGGAACCGAGTAATTTGGATAGGACCTTTGATAGTCTAACTAGAAATGATGTCACTTAGCTAGTGGGTTGTGCCGTTATAGATGGGTACTTACGTTAGGAGTGCACAGTTAGACGAGAGGTGAGAATATCATGTGAGTGCACGTCCTAACATGTACTTTGCATTTAATGTTTTAAATGTTTTTAAAGCACTTGCAGGTTTTTAAAATAACTCCACATTCGGGCTCTGACCCGTTTGCTTTTCAAATCTTTTTCTTGTAAAACCATTTTAGGTGCCCAGCCACAAGGACACCAAGAATAGGATACTCATTCAGGTGACGAGCTGTAGCTGTTTGTGGAAGCTACAAGGATTTGCTTGTAGACGCTTCTATCTTTTGGATTCCAGAGTCACTATCTATCAGTTGTAGGGCATGTTGCCCATTTCTATTTAGAGCATCTTTTACATTCCAGTTTTCAGACTTTAGCATGTATTGTTTCAGTATACAGTTTACTTTTCAGTTGTGGGATTTGTAGTGAGGAGTCTTCCTCCAGACTTTATTTTACACTTTGTGATGGTTATTAGTTTTACTTCAGTATGGTGAATGGTGTATTTATTCTTTATTACACTTGTTGCATGTTAATCGGACTTTAATTAAAATTTGGCACTTACTTTTTAAATACTAGGTGGTTAGTAATCATTAAAACGTTTTCGACAGTGATGCTATTAACTGGACCAACTTGGCATTTTGAATTAATTTAATAAAGGAGTAGCTACCCGGTATTTAATTAGTCGGGGTGTCACATAAAGTCTAAAGAAAAACAAAACAGTAGCTAAAGTAATAATGAAAACTAAATGGTGCGTTTGGGTACAGTCAAAATGCGCCTAAAATTTATAACAAGAGAATAATTCTACACTACCTCAAAATATGATTAAAAATATTCAAAGATCATAGTGTATTTATTGATGTTTTTGAATTGAAAAAATATATTTTACTTAAAATTTATAACAAAAGATTAATTCTACGTTATTTCATATATGAAACTGATGACATGACATTAGTACACGGGTTGATGAGTCTAATAATCAATTATAAAATATAACAAAGAATAATGATACGAGTCCAAAAAAAATGTCACAAATCATCCCCAAATGAGTTGGGATAGCACTAAATGTTGTACTTTTTACTGTGTTACACATTAAAATACTAGTACAATACTTTAATGCTATGACAACTTATTTGGGAGATGATTTGGGGGGTGTACTTGGGACTCATAGCACTACTCTAACAAAAATGAGTACAAAGAGGTAGGAGTGTATACATGTGAATAGGAAGGGTAGTGGATCGGAGGGTGGAGTCAACACCAAGTTGGTGAAGTGCCCTCCAACCATTTGTATAAATAACAATAACTGTCCCTTCTCTCCTCACCAATGTTGCCGCCTCCAAAACCACCACTCCTCCACAACTTTTTCTGCAAATAACAAATTATTTCCTTTAGTTTGCATTTGTTTTTTCATTTGAATCTGAAGAGCGAAATCTGAATCTGCAGTATAAAATCTGAATTTGAATATATGTTTGTTTTTAAACCTAAATGAACTTCTGAATGGATGTATACAGTTAGATTTAGTGTTTAGATATTCAAATATAGCCATTCACCTATAAATTGTTTTGTTTTTTTTACTCAACCCCTTATAATAATAGCATATTTAATCCCTTCCACGTTCTCAATTAGCCATTAACTTTCCAATGTACTAAGTTTTATATAAAAAAAAATTGCGAATTCAACAATTCGGTGACACATGACCAAGTTCCCTTGAAGGGATTCATCATCCTTCACCAAGTTAAAGCAAGGTTGTTTAAGAACTATTATACTATAGACACCTAACCATTGTCGGCACCCAACTCTTAAGTTCCTTTGATAAGTTTTGGCACCTAGCTGCCGAGAGCTCCTTTGATGGTTTTCAGCTACGAATCATGGACACTTCTGAGACGACAATGTATTCGTGTCCGACACTTGTCGGACACCAACGCTCTCTCAACGCTCCTTTTCACATGTTCGTAATTTAAATACAAAATTAACGTGTCAAAGACTTATTTCGACGTGTCGAACACTTGTTTGCATGTGTATATACTGAATATATAAGTATATAGCAATATAAGTTAAATTTGCGACATCACTTTAGGCATCATTCACTAGGGCTACGCTATACTATACTGGCACTAAAATGGTTCTCCACGAAAGTTTGAAAATCGTAATTTACATAATCTATTTATTCATTTTTTTTAATCAATATTCAAACACATTGCTTTTTTTTTCTTTTCATGTTCTTGTTTTCTCTAAATAAAGTGATGAAAGTATATACTTTTTCGGCATGACCCCGTATCCAAATTTTATTAGATTTATCATGCCAACGTGTCCGAGTCGTGTCACGACACTTGTGTTAGTGTGCGTGCTTCTTAGGTTTTCAGCACCACATCATGTCACTAAGTCGGAACAAATATTTCAACAATTTCTATCCTTCAAACTCGACACTTAACCGTCAAGTTCGTTTAATGTGTTTTGTCACCTAACCACAAACTTCGTTTGATGGGTTTCGACACACCATTACAGAGCCAAAACATAAATTATAATCTGACTTTATGTGGGTGCTCCCTTAGCATCCTCAACATAACTTAAGGGGTAATGGATGAAAATGCATGTTAGCTCAGACTAGTGTACCTTACTTACCCAGAGTAGTAGTAGTAGTAGTCCATTCAATTATGTGAAATATTGCCTCTCCTCATCCGGATAGATTCATTCTCAAAATTATGTCCATTTGGGTAATTTGTGAAACCAATTATTGAACAGGTTGAGTAAAATTTGGGATGTTTTAACCCAATATTGGCAGCAACAACCGAGTTTGCTCCATCGCATCCTATCACAACCTGTGGTTTACAAATCATCAACTCTCAACTTTCTTTGTTATGTAAAAATGCACTTAGAAATACTATATTTTATATCTATACATGGCCAAAGCGCAGCACAATGCGTTTTCTTATCAAAAAGCGAGGCGTAAAAATTATTATAACATAAATTTTACAAACAAGATATCATTATGCAAATAATGGGGTCTAGATATATTTGCAATGTGGTCCAAAATTGAAGAGTTTACTTTTTTTGTAATTATAATTTTATTTTAATGTTTAATGTTAGCAGAATAAGGGAACATTCGTTTGAATACTCTCCAATGAGTTTAAGGGTATTTTTCTGTTTAATCCATTTAGGTTATCTTGGGCACCAAGTATTTGGGCCTTAAATATTGTATTATATTCTCTCTTTTGGAGTCATATGATGATGGATGCCAATTGAGAGGGTGTTTAGGTCTTTCGCTGCGTCTCTGCATCATATCACATATTAACAATATGTCAATGTAATATTGCAATAAAACATAATATGCAAGTTATTCATATAACACACAATAATTTTTTTATCTGAAAACGCAAATAACCTCTATCATGTTGAGTCCATCGATGGTTCTATGAGGGTTAGGGATATAGTATTTTTATCTATCATTTTAAGAGGTGGCAATTATGCATCTATTTATTTATCTGTTTATTTATTTATATCTTTTCATTTATTCCCGTCAAAATGCAAGCCCAAAAAGCATAAAATAGTGAAAAGACCGTAAAGGCTACTCGCTAAACCAATTAGAATTTTTTCTGCACGTTTTAATCGGGTTGTTTGCATTGTGGGTCTAGTACTTATGCATATTTTTAGTTGGAGTCCACAGTTTTCTCTTTGGGATCCAATTTCACTTTTTGCAACGGTTTTTAATAAATTCCTTTTTAGACAATTTTTGTCTATAAAGCGTCGCAAAAATTGAAAATGAACCATAAAGTGTAAATATACAACATTATGGAACCGAACCCAGACTAAAAATATGCATAGTTCGTGGACCCAAAAATGTAAATAATCCATTACAATAATATTTAACTGAAAAACTACATTAGAGACATGAAAAAACACCTTGGATTTAATGATACTCCCATCTTGAAGTTCAATTATCGGACGCCTTGTTTGATCGTCTAACTTGACTGCGGCCACTTGACATCCAAAACGTAACATGTCACTAGGGAGGCTGTTGGCTAAGGCTTCAATAAGATCACACCTTCTCAGGCATCTAAGTTCTTCATTTCTGTTGTGATAAAATATTTTTTCAAGCGTTAAAGGTTTTTTATTCTTTATTTTTGAGTACTAAATAGACAAACAAACACAAACAGAGACATGCATAATCAAATCAACTCCATACCTAGGGGTGGCAATTTCCGACATGACACGAACACACGACATGACCCAACATGAAAATGACACGGTGTGTCATGTTTGGGCCAGTATGTTCTGGTCCAATAGTGGGTCGTATCGTGTTCATGACACAAAATTGGTCCAAAATTGGTCCGTTTGAACTAATAACAACACGAATAAGTAGCCTGGTTTGACCCGATTACCACCCCTTTATAACTAATATATTTCATGTAATATAAAATGAAAAATATGATATTTATACATAAAAAAATAAACGGATCATCGTGTTGAGTCGTGCCAATTGGCACGAAATTGATTTATTGTGCTATTTGTGTTGTGTCGTGTTTTTAACGGGTCGTGTTCGTGTTAGGCAAAAAAAACACGACATCGCGTCGTGTTCGTGTTGGATAAAATGAAGTCATTTCGGGCCCAGCCCAAACACGACCCATTAGCCCCAATTTTCACCCCTATTTATACCACAGTAAGTTTCATTCTAGTTAATTCATACGCAATCTTTTAGCGAAAAAAAAAATTCCATTCGTAAGAAGGTTCCATGCTACCTGGTGTGTGGTACACTATCGTGTCGGTATGCGGTACGGTAGGGGCAAGCTGAGTTAGAAAGCTATTTCGATTCGCTATTTGCTGAGAACTATTATTTTAATAATTTTGGGTACCATGCAAAGTGTATTTACATATACTACACCCAAACACATTTACCTAGTTTTTTGCTTATGTGAATTATTTATTTTACCCTTCAACACATAGTACTGGAGCACCTAGGGGTGGCAAATGTTACATCTTAAGAAGCTTTAGCTATTATAGGGATTTAATCTTAAGGAATATATTGTTTATGTTAAATGATGAAAGATACAAATGGTTGAGGTCTCCACATTCCTCCAAAAGTGTTACAATTTTTACAACTAACATAGTACGAATGTACAACTAGTAAAAATCCCAACTGAAACGTGATGACTTAACAAATTCAATTAACTATTGAATTTACACCATTAAAACAACACCGTTTTACCCAATTAGCTGTTGCTTATGAGTTATGAGTCTTATGACAAACACAAGACCCATAGCAGGTCATGATGAAGCGATAACGAATTTGGATGTTTAACGGGTGGACCCGCTTAAAACGATAATGTATTGAATTGGGATGGAGTTTATCCAATATACGGCTTGAACACGATCCACACACAATATAGGCTTGATTAAGACACGAAACGGTACATACAAAAGGCTAAATGGGTTGGGTTCGAGTGGAGATAATTTTGACATGAATCTGATATGATGACCCGACTAAATACGATCCATTTCCACCCCTAGGAGTACCTATGATTTTTAGATATGCTTGTGATGGAGGTAACTAAGAGAACTTTGTAATGTTCTCCTTCCATCTCAAATTAAGAGTCCCTGTTTTAAAATGACAGATTTTAAGGATACACTCAATTAATGGTTAAAATTAATGCATGTTCACTGTGGTGGAATTTGGTCCGTTAATTACCTGTAAAAACAAAAGTTGTCCTAAAAAGGCAAGTAAGACTTAATTTGGGATGAAGTATATATTCTCTTTCTCGTTTTTCTGTGTTATTTTTTCTTTCTTGTCCAAACAAAGTGAGACACTATACTTGGATAATTGAGATGCTAAAGAGTATGCGAGATCTTGAATACTTGGGGGGGGGGGGGGGGGGGGCGAATATCTGGTAACACTAAGTAGGCTGCCTAAAAATTGTGGCATACACTATGAATAAAATCACGTCTGCACTACCCGATAAATAAAGAATGAAAACGTAGTCGCATCTAATGAGAAACGCGAGGGATTAAGCACATAGATTTGTAAAGCTCTATCATTTTTTGTAGGTACAGAATCAACCTTTATTATTAGTAGTAATGTGGGCCATAAAAGGACATCAAGAATTATAGTGATGACATTTTCTTTTAGGGCCTGATAACATGTGACTTAAAAACACACACTAAGAAACTAAAAGTAGTAAGGATAAGATTTTAATATACAATTAATAGGGTATAAATACTTATATACAACTCTCATACTTACTATATTTTAATATATTGAGGCAAAAAATATGTGACATGTGCCTAGCCGCATGGACTCATTTTCCTTTCTTTTATACTAACTTAATTAAAAGATATTCCAAATGAGCCTATAGACGTCATTCCAAGTATAATTGTGAACTTATTCTATATATAAATATACAGTTTAGAAATTTAACAGATGTATGTGCTGAATCTATGTCTTTTACTGTTCCGGTGCCTGGAAGATCATAACGTTTACTGTTCCGTGATAATACTCTGACCAAAAGTATTACATTCTTAACACTAACACACAAATTAGCCAATCATGGCTCTGTTACCAACAAGTAGAGGATCAATATGCGGAATTATAACTGGAAATAATATTACAAACTTTTATTACAGACTGGAATTAAAGACAGAAATTACAACTTACAAAGGGAAGAGAAGTCCACCGGAATGTAGCCAGGAAGTTCTTATTACAATTATAGAGAGAGAGGGAGAGAAGTGCTGAAAGTAAAGCGTAGTTACAAATGAGGGGAAGCCCTCCATTTATACAAGGGAGAGGAATAATTAATTCCTCAGATAGGGCCCTCCATGTTGAAGGGTTTGACAAAGTCTCTTATCCTCTTGTGTCGGCTGATGGGCCATGTGGGCCAGGTGGGACCAAACAAGTCACGGGTGACTTCCTGTGGGTTGAAAGGTTGCAGCAAGGGGCCTACGACTACCACCGAAAGTAGTGAGCCTTGTCGCTTTGCGTCGGCGAGCATCTTCTCTGGGACCGACTGGGGCCAGGTGGGCCAGTCACCTCAAATCATCTAGGCCATCTGCGCCAGTGTTGGGTGATGAGTCATCCAAACGTCGTGTTGGGATCTCCGATCTTAGTAAGTCGAAGAAAGCTTGTCTCAGCTGAATATTGGTCATATTACCAATGTCAATTCCACTGGGTGGAAAGGGGTCTTCATCTGGATTCTGGTATTCTCCGGCCAGACAAAAGAAAGGATTGTCCTTTTGAGCAGAAGCCATTGATGCATCATCATCTTCATCATCAGAAGGTAAAGGAATAGGGTTAGGTGTATCAGGGTTAAAACAGGGTTTAGCTGGAACACCTTCTCCAAAAGCAGTCTTGAACTGGTTCTGGGTAAACTCCATAGCCTTCTGCAAAATCTCTTGCTCAGTCGCTTTAGGGAACTGCTTCTTCAGGGCAGCTTTCAAATCCACAATTGGATTAGGTGCAGGCATCATCTGTTCTGCAGGGGGCGGAGCTTCATCAATGAAGTTCATGTAGTTACTCAGACTACTCCTCATTTGCCCTATAGTGGAACCAATATCAACACCACTCCACCATCGGTAAAAGAAGATGCGTTCAAGTAGAGGAATATTGTGGTCATTAACTCTACAACGTAGATCCCAGCTGAAGATCCATGGAATATCCATCTCGGAAAAAAAGAGTAGGGTGTTTAATCCTACCGGAGCTTTATTTTTCTCTCTCAAAAGAGGATGAAATTGACACCAAGGAAGAAAAAGTTTAGCCTGGGTAATTTCATCAGGGAAAAAATCAATTCCTGGGCCGAATTTGTTCCACCAATTGATAACCTATCCTGGGTACGATTTTTTCAAAGAATTTGGGCACAAAACAAAAAACCAAGTATGCTTGTGCTCAGCATTTTGATAATAAAAAGCTTTTGTCCAAGCCTGGACATAATCCCAATAATTATAGGATCCACCAGCATGCGAACTTAATTTTCGTGCTTTTAAAGGATGGATTCCCCATTCTCGGGGAGAAATGATTTTTTTCAAAACAGCCTTGCTATCAGCAATGGGGGAATGAGAATTTCCTTGGTGTTTATTAGTATGACTAAACACCACTGAATCAGTTTCCACGAGAATCGCCTCGTATACCGTCCGGTATTTGCCTTCTTGCACTTGATAACAATGAGTATCAAGATACTGGGACTTAATTTCCCAGGGCGCAGACATCTGCTGCTTGTCCTCATCATTGAGAATCAGTACTAATTCCGAAGTCCTGTTATTAGGAAGGAATTTGTACTGGATGGTCTCTAAAACCTCTTTAGCAGATTTTTTCTTGCTGAAAGGGTAAAGAGGGGGAACATTCTTCTCCCTGTTCTTCGCACTCTGGCGGAGGAACTCAACATAATCCTGTATCGGAGGATATTGATCATCATTCACGATGACCTTTTCTTTACAAGGCCGGCGAGAATACCCGCTGCTGTTGCCTCTACCACGCCCACGAGAGGGGCCACTCATCGGTCCTGTAAAAGCTCTCTAGTTAGAAAATCGAGAAGAGAGTTATTTTCCCCTTTGATATGTTCTATATCAAAATCAAAAGCCGATAAGTTTGCTTGCCAGCAGGAAAAAATCTGTTTTGAAACAATGTTTTCAACATCTTTTTCCAAAACCTGTTTGACAGCACTGCAATCAATCCGCAGCAAAAATTTCTGATTTAACAAATCATCTTGAAATTTTGAAATGCATTTAACAACAGAAAAGATTTCTTTCTTTATGGTGGAGTAATTTTTTGAGGCATCTTTCCAAGATCCTGAAGTAAAACGAACAAGTTCTTCTTTTTTAGTTAAAGAATTTATTTGTTTTAAAATACCACCAAAACCTAAATCTGAGGCGTCGGTCTTGACAATTTTGAAAAAAGAAGGATTTGCTAAAGCTAGACAAGGCAATTGCTTGACTTTCAGTTTAATTTTCTGAATAGCTTTAGTATGCTCATCAGTCCAAGGAGCAGGATTCTTTTTCAATCTTGAGTAAAGGATTGCACTATCTTGTGCAAGATTTTTGTAATAGTCACCAATATAATTGAGACTACCCAGAAATCTTTGAAGTTGCATTTTTTCCTTGAGCTCGTCAGGGAACTTAGAGGCAAATTCAATACTTCTGTCAATTGGGAGTATTTTCCCTTCTCCAATATTATGCCCTTAAAATCTTACATTAGTTTGAAAAATTTTCATTTTAGGGGCGGAGACAACTAAACCATTAGTTTTAACAACATCTTTAAAAATCTTTAAATGTTTAAAGTGTTGGTCAATTAAGTTAGAAAAGATAAGGATATCATCAATATACACAATTGAGAAATCAGAAAAAGGATTAAAAATATCGTTCATGATATTTTGAAACTCAGAAGGGGCGTTCTTGAGCCCAAAGGGCAAAACATTCCATTGATAATGGCCAAAAGGAACCACAAATGCAGTTTTATACCTATCTTGTGGTGCAATTTGGATCTGCCAATATCCAGATTTTAAATCAAATTTGGAAAAAATGGTGGCAGAATGAAGCCTATCTAACAAATTTTTTTTGTTAGGAATTGGATATCTTATCCATTGCAAAACTTTGTTAAGGGGCTTATAATTAATTACAAGCCTAGGAACACCACGTTCTTGTTCAGCAGCCTTGTTAACATAGAAAGGTGTACAACTCCAAGGAGAATAACTTTTAGTTATAAGCTTTTTATTTAACAAGTTCTGGATCTCATCCTTGCAAAGATCGAGGAGCTCAGTCTTCATCTGACTGGGTCTAGCTTTGGTCGGAATGGATCGTTCATGAAAATCTTTTTCATAAGGAAGAGAAACAATATGTTTTTTCCTGTCCCAAAAAGCATTTGGGATATCACTGCAAATTTCTGCTGTTAATTGATTCTTAACAATCTGAATTTCGCTCAAGATATTAGGGGACATTAAATTCTTTTTAATGTTGAGATTAGAGATTTCTTTCTGAAGAAAATTAAGATGGTTTTCTTTGAAAATAATGTTATTAGTCAAAGAGTTAATTTTCTTAATCTCAGGTCGAGTGATGAATTCAAAAACAATTTTTTGATTTTGAATAGTGGTGTATATACCACTAGAATCAATTTTATCTATAGGCATAAGCATAGATAAAAAAGGAGTACCTAAAATTATCTGTTGAGATAAATCGCCAATAAGCAAAAAGGTACTATCTAAACAAATTCTATTGTTACAGATGGCAACATTGGTTAATTTAAACCTAATGCCCATGCTATCTCCGCTAGCATTAAACAAAAATTGAGTAGTCTTCTCAAAGTATTCAGTAGGAACAATTCCTTCCTGAATGCAGTTCATATCAGCACCGCTATCAACAAGGGCAATGATATTACAAAGAGAGAACTCTTTGTTAATCACAAGGTTGATAGTAGTATACCACTTTTGGCTTGGTACACGACTGATAACACCTAAATAATCCACAGAATCTTCAGTACTAGGAGTAGTGTCTGAAGTTCCTGGATTAGAATGCTTTTGAGCATTCTTGAGACTATCGATCTCAGTATGCATCTTGTCATGCTGTAACTTAAGTTGTCTTAACTCAGTTTTAAGTGTATTAACTTCATGTCTTAGATCGTTAAGACTAGCAGGCTTGTTATTAATGCCAGATTGTTCTAAACGATTAAGAACCTCCTTAAGGCTGTAATCTTTAGAAGCATCAGGAATACGAACTTCTTCCTGGGCATAACAAGACTTAATAAGCTTTGGCTTAATGTCGGGGTCAGTAACCTGATTAATGACATCAATCATATTTTGTTGCTGACTGGTAAGGACATTAAGACTTAATCCATTTAATTGAAGTATGGATTGGAGATCATCGCATCTCTTAGTTAGTTCATTACACTGACAATCTCCGTTCTTGGAGATATCTGAGTCGCTAGAGCTTTGAATGTAACAAAGCTCATCATCGCTCTCAGAGGAGGAGTCCTCTTGTTCTTCAGAGGAACTGGAATTAAGCAAAAGTTTGCTTAATTGGGACTTCAGATGTTCATCAATCTGAAGATTGCTAATCTTAGCTTCCATTTTACATTTGTTAGCATAGTGGCCAAATTTACCACATTTAAAGCATTTAGGGCCAGATTTGTTAGTTTTCTTTTTAACAAATTTCTTTTTATGTTTATATTCTTTTTCTTTAGGAATATAAGCCCTTTTCTTCTTACGTTTATAGGTGGGTTTTTTAGGAACCTTTTTAGTCTTTTTGGAGACTTTATGGGTAGAAGTTCATGTGTCAAACGCAAATTGCTCACAAAACTCACCAAGCTCTTTCTTTCCTGAAAGATTCTGTTTCTTAAGTTGTCTCTGCAACTTAAGGTAATTACAAAGAGAGAGACCCTCTTGAATGACAACACTTATGAGTTGACCATAAGTGTAACTATCGTAAGGGATAGAGATGCCATTATTAGCTTCTCTAAGCTTCTTACGGACTTTCTCAGCGAAGAAAGAAGGAAGGCCATCAATGAACTTGGCTTTCCAGTGCTCAGAGTTGCCATCGGCTCTCTGAGTAACCCTAGCAAGGAACACGTCCTTGTACCACCTAAACTGGCTAAGGGTAGGACACCTAAGGTTTTGTAATAATTCTCTATTACGTTCATTATGGTGGTCCGTACTACCAATAAAGTGAAAAGAAATAGAAAGCATAAGAGTATAGACAGCGTCTGGTACCATTATGTCTTGCATCTGTTCAATTTTGACAATTTTAACAGCAGTAAGGATAGCATTTCTCTAACTTTCAGTCAGAATATTTCCCCACCATCCTCTAATGGTACCAGTAAAACCTGCAGTTATCATCTGCGCAATACTATGATCGGATGCATCATTATGTTTACATATGGTAGCATACATAGACATTTGATGAATCATTTCATAAATCTGGGATTCGGTTTTACCATCCAGATTCCAATCATAGATTGATTTACCGTGGAAAGTATTCTGCATCACGGCGCCCTCTTCAAAGAGCAAATCCTGGGGGGTTGGTCTATGGTAATAATTCTTGGCTGGGCCAATATTATTACTATAAGTAATTTTATTAACCTCAGGAGGACGACCAAAAGATAGTTCAAATCCTTGAACGTCTTTTAACGAGATATCTGATTCAATATCAGAATCATAATCATCATGAGATAAGGTATTAATTTTTAATCCCTTAATATCTTTTTCGATCTCTTTTAGCTGAGAAATAAAATCATCTTTAGCTCCTGTTTTAAAACCTTTTACTTCAATTGGAGGTTGAATTATAGGTTTAACCAAACTTTTAATTAAGTTAGAGGGGCTTCTAACAGAGTTCTGAGTTAGATTATTCTCAATTCTATTGAGTTGTTTACCTATCGTGTTAAGGATAAGGTTGGTGTAATAACCTTGTTTATAGAGAGGATTAAGTTCCTTCTTATGGGTAAGAAGTCTTGTATCACTCGTTTCCATATTAACAAAGGCATTAACCTCTAGAATAGGAGTGCTGCTACTCTGGCTAGAACTTCCAACATCAATTGAAAGTGGTTCAGTAGGAGGGTGAACAGCAGATATAATCTGTTTATTCACAGTGGTCCATTTAGTTTCATGTTTATCTTCAGTTTTAGGATTATTTTCTGTTTCAAGAACAAAAAGTTTCCTATCTTTAGTAAACATGAGAAACCAATCATCAAAAGAAGTAACCAACTGGTTTTCTTCCACCCATTTATAAAATTCATTTTTATAAAATTCTAACATATTTTTATCATACTTTTTAAAGTACCAAGTCCTAAAACTATCCCATTCTGGTAAGTTAAACTCAACACTTATCTCTTTCCTATTAATTGTAAAAACCATTAAAAGGAAGGAAAGTTAAAGTATGACATTCATTTCAGACGGCGTAGGGGACGGAGTATGGGGTTCCCTGCGCTGAGAAGAGTCCTTCTTCTCATAAATACCATGGGGTATTTGGTCATGGGTAAAGGTACCATGAACATTCATATCATCCTGATATGAAGGGTTTCTAGGGTTATCTTCACAGACAGAGTGTCGTGAAGTGGATGGAGGATAGGTAACAAAAGGGGATCTAGAAGAGTAACTCCTAGAGGATTTACACCTATTAAATTTTCTAAAATTTAGAAAAACATCACCATCCTTCTCCTCAATGATGTCTTCAACATCATGATTCTGACGGGGTTGAGGAGGAACAACATTTTTTATAGCCCAAGTCTCTGGGAAGTCAATCTCGTCCCAACTTATAGTTCTAGGTGTGTGAACATTAGAATCTATAAGATGTGTGTCAATTAACACAGTTTTACCAAAAGGACTTAATTGCTTAATATTGGGAGCCATAGTATTCATTACCTTATAATAAATTCTATAAATAATCCCAACAGTTTCCAAGCCGGGAAGAAAGTTATAACCTTTGGTTTGGACCCTAAGACTCAAACACTTACAAAGGTACATATCAATTAAAGACAAAGTTATGTTTGGAAACACATCAAAATAAACTGGTCCATTACATAAACTAGTTTCGATTTCTCCCATCAAAGATTGTCTAAAATTAGTACATCTTTCGTCATGAAGTGTAGCTTGGAGACAGGCGTTCATGCCAGAAAGGGTCAAAGGTTTAAAAGCAATTTGAATTAAACCAACATGAATAAAATGATAATTTTTATCTTTTATATGATTAATTAAATCACTCCCTTTAAAGAGCTCGATACTCTTATCTTGCTCGTCCAGACTAAGGGTTTGTTCCATAGTCTTAATAGCATATTTGCTACGAAAGTTATACCAGTTAGTGTTGTATATAACTTTAGGATGGACATTAGGAATAGTCCACCTTTTCAGATCCTTCTGAACATCAAATTCAATTAAAGGAGAGTTCTTCGCGAACTCTTGTGTTGTGTGTGTATCAATGGATTGTTCTTCCATAATACAGATGTTAATGTTTAGAATAGTAATCATATGGTGAGGAATAGGAAAACATTATACAAATCAAAATATTTATTTAAACAAATCAATATGCAAATCAAAATTTCATTTAAATTAAATTACTATTTAAATCGAAATTCGCCAGTTAAATGAATATAATAAGCCGAATTAGAAATCACTTTTGATACCCAGTGGTCAACGATTTACTTTGGGAATAAGCCTAACGCCTCCCCGGCTAAACGGCAACCCGGTTACGCGACAAGTTACCAGTATATCACAACCAGACTTCTACTTCTCCTTATTATTATCATTTAAATTAGGTTTTCAATATGAATAGTGATTATTGAAATAGTATTCTGATGTGAATAGTAAAATACTATTCACGCCGGTGAACAGTACTCTTCTGTTCGAACGTGTATTATACCGACAAGTAGAGGATCAATACGCGGAATTATAACTGGAAATAATATTACAAACTTTTATTACAGACTGGAATTAAAGACAAAAATTAAAACTTACAAAGGGAAGAGAAGTCCACCGGAATGTAGCCGGGAAGTTCTTATTACAATTATAGAGAGAGAGGGAGAGAAGTGCTGAAAGTAAAGCGTGGTTACAAATGAGGGGAAGCCCTCCATTTATACAAGGGAGAGGAATAATTAATTCCTCAGATAGGGCCCTCCATGTTGAAGGGTTTGACAAAGTCTCTTGTCCTCTTGTGTCGGCTGATGGGCCATATGGGACCAAACAAGTCACGGGTGACTTCCTATGGGTTGAAAGGTCGCAGCAAGGGGCCTAACACTACCACCAAAAGTAGTGAGCCTTGTCACTTTGCGTCGGCGAGCATCTTCTCTGGGACCGACTGGGGCCAGGTGGGCCAGTCACCACAAATCATCTAGGCTATTTGCGCCAGTGTTGGGTGATGAGTCATCCAAACGTCGTGTTGGGATCTCCGATCTTAGTGAGTCGAAGAAAGCTTGTCTCAGCTGAATATTGGTCATATTACCAATGTCAATTCCACTGGGTGGAAAGGGGTCTTCATCTGGATTCTGGGATTCTCCGGCCAGACAAAAGAAAGGATTGTCCTTTTGAGCAGAAGCCATTGATGCATCATCATCTTCATCATCAGAAGGTAAAGGAATAGGGTTAGGTGTATCAGTGTTAAAACAGGGTTTAGCTGAACACCTTATCCAAAAGCAGTCTTGAACTGGTTCTGGGTAAACTCCATAGCCTTCTGCAAAATCTCTTGCTCAGTCGCTTTAGGGAACTGCTTCTTCAGGGCATCTTTCAAATCCACAATTGGATTAGGTGCAGGCATCATCTGTTCTGCAGGGGGCGGAGCTTCATCAATGAAGTTCATGTAGTTACTCAGACTACTACTCATTTGCCCTATAGTGGAACCAATATCAACACCACTCCACCATCGGTAAAAGAAGATGCGTTCGAGTAGAGGAATATTGTGGTCATTAACTCTACAACGCAGATCCCAGCTGAAGATCCATGGAATATCCATCTCAGAAAAAAAGAGTAGGGTGTTTAATCCTACCGGAGCTTTATTTTCCCCCCTAAGAAGAGGATGAAATTGACACCAGGGGAGAAAAAGTTTTGCCTGAGTAATTTCATCGGGGAAGAAATCAATTCCTGGCCCAAATTTGTCCCACCAATTGAACACCCATCCTGGGTAAGATTTTCGCAAAGAGTTTGGGCACAAAACGAAAAACCAAGTGTGTTTGTGCTCGTCATTTTGGTAATAAAATGCTTTTGTCCAAGCCTGGACATAATCCCAGTAATTATAGGATCCACCAGTATGCGAACTTAATTTTTGCGCTTTTAAAGGATGGATTCCTCATTCTCGGGGAGAAATAAATTTTTTTAACACAGCCTTGCAATAAGCAATGGGGGAATGAGTATTTCCCTGGTGTCTGTTAGTATGTTGAAACACCACTGAATCAGTTTCCACGAGAATCGCCTCGTATACCATCCGGTATTTGCCTTCTTGCACTTGATAACAATGAGTATCAAGATACTGGGACTTAATTTCCCAGGGCGCAGACATCTGCTGCTTTTCCTCATCATTGAGAATCAGTACTAATTCCGAAGTCCTGTTATTAGGAATGAATTTGTACCGGATGGTCTCTAAAACCTCTTTAGCAGATTTTTTCTTGCTGAAAGGGTTAAGAGGGGGAGCATTCTTCTCCCTGTTCTTCGCACTCTGGCGGAGGAACTCAACATAATCCTGTATCGGAGGATATTGATCATCATTCATGATGACCTTTTCTTTACCAGGCCGACGAGAATACCCACTGCTGTTGCCTCTACCACGCCCACGAGAGGGGCCACTCATCGGTCCTGTAAAAACTCTCTAGTTAGAAAATTGGGAAGAGGGTTATTTTCCCCTTTGATATGTTCTATATCAAAATCAAAAGCCGATAAGTTTGCTTGCCATCTGGAAAAAATCTGTTTTGAAACAATGTTTTCAACATCTTTTTGCAAAACCTGTTTGACAGCACTGCAATCAATCCGCAGCAAAAAATTTTGATTTAACAAATCATCTTGAAATTTTGAAATGCATTTAACAACAAAGAAGATTTATTTCTTTATGGTGGAGTAATTTTTTGAGGCATCTTTCCAAGATCCTGAAGTAAAACGAACAAGTTCTTTTTTTTTAGTTAAAGAATTTATTTGTTTTAAAATACCACCAAAACCTAAATCTGAGGCGTCGGTCTCGACAATTTTGAAAAAAGAAAGATTTGCTAAAGCTATACAAGGCAATTGCTTGACTTTCAGTTTAATTTTCTGAATAGCTTTAGTATGCTCATCAGTCCAAGGAGAAGGATTCTTTTTCAATCTTGAGTAAAGGATTGCACTATCTTGTGCAAGATTTTTGTAATAGTCACCAATATAATTGAGACTACCCAGAAATCTTTGAAGTTGCATTTTTTCCTTGAGCTCGTCAGGGAACTTAGAGGCAAATTCAATACTTCTGTCAATTGGGAGTATTTTCCCTTCTCCAATATTATGCCCTAAAAATCTTACATTAGTTTGAAAAATTTTCATTTTAGGGGCGGAGACAACTAAACCATTAGTTTTAACAACATCTTTAAAAATCTTTAAATGTTTAAAGTGTTGGTCAATTGAGTTAGAGAAGATAAGGATATCATCAATATACACAATTGAGAAATCAGAAAAAGGATTAAAAGTATCGTTCATGATATTTTGAAACTCAGAAGGGGCGTTCTTGAGCCCAAAGGGCAAAACATTCCATTGATAATGGCCAAAAGGAACCACAAATGCAGTTTTATACCTATCTTGTGGTGCAATTTAGATCTGCCAATATCCAGATTTTAAATCAAATTTGGAAAAAATGGTGGCAGAATGAAACCTCTCTAACAAATCTTTTTTGTTAGGAATTGGATATCTTATCCACTGCAAAAGTTTGTTAAGGGGCTTATAATTAATTACAAGCCTAGGAAAACCACGTTCTTGTTCAGCAGCCTTGTTAACATAGAAAGTTGTACAACTCCAAGGAGAATAACTTTTAGTTATAAGCTTTTTATTTAACAAGTTCTGGATCTCATCCTTGCAAAGATCGAGGAGCTCAGTCTTCATCTGACTGGGTCTAGCTTTGGTCGGAATGGATCGTTCATGAAAATCTTTTTCATAAGGAAGAGAAACAATATGTTTTTTCCTATCCCAAAAAGCATTTGGGATATCACTGCAAATTTCTGCTGTTAACTGATTCTCAACAATCTGAATTTTGCTCATGATATTAGGGGACATTAAATTCTTTTTAATGTTGAGATTAGAGATTTCTTTCTGAAGAAAATTAAGATGGTTTTCTTTGAAAATAATGTTATTAGTTAAAGAGTTAATTTTCTTAATCTCAGGTCGAGTGATGAATTCAAAAACAATTTTTTGATTTTGAATAGTGGTGTATATACCACTAGAATCAATTTTATCTATAGGCATAAGCATAGATAAAAAAGGAGTACCTAAAATTATCTGTTGAGATAAATCGCCAATAAGCAAAAAGGTACTGTCTAAACAAATTCCATTGTTACAGATGGCAAGATTGGTTAATTTAAACCTAATTCCCATGCTATCTCCGCTAGCATTAAACAAAGATTGAGTAGTCTTCTCAAAGTATTCAGTAGGAATAATTCCTTCCTGAATGCAGTTCATATCAGCACCGCTATCAAGAAGGGCAATGATATTACAAAGAGAGAACTCTTTGTTAATCACAAGGTTGATAGTAGTAACCACTTTTGGCTTGGTACACGGCTGATAACACCTAAATAATCCATAGAATCTTCAGTACTAGGAGTAGTGTCTGAATTTCCTGGATCAGAATGCTTCTGAGCATTCTTGAGACTATCTATCTCAGTTTGCATCTTTTCATGCTGTAACTTAAGTTGTCTTAACTCAGTTTTATGTGTATTAACTTCATGTCTTAGATCATTAAGACTAGCAGGCTTGTTATTAACGCCAGATTGTTCTAAACGATTAAGAACCTCCTTAAGGCTGTAATCTTTAGAAGCATCAGGAATACAAACTTCTTCTTGGGCATAACAAGACTTAATAAGCTTTAGATTAATGTCGGGGTCAGTAACCTGATTAATGACATCAATCATATTTTGTTGCTGACTGGTAAGGACATTAAGACTTAATCCATTTAATTGAAGTATGGATTGGAGATGATCGCATCTCTTAGTTAGTTCATTACACTGACAATCTTCGTTCTTGGAGATATCTGAGTCGCCAGAGCTTTGAATGTAACAAAGCTCATCATCGCTCTCAGAGGAGGAGTCCTCTTGTTCTTCAGAGGAACTGGAATTAAGCAAAAGTTTGCTTAATTGGGACTTCAGATGTTCATCAATCTGAAGATTGCTAATCTTAGCTTCCATTTTACATTTGTTAGCATAGTGGCCAAATTTACCACATTTAAAGCATTTAGGGCCAGATTTGTTATTTTTCTTTTTAACAAATTTCTTTTTATGTTTATATTCTTTTTCTTTAGGAATATAAGCCCTTTTCTTCTTAGGTTTATAGGTGGGTTTTTTAGGAACCTTTTTAGTCTTTTTGGAGACTTTATGGGTAGAAGTTCATGTGTCAAACGCAAATTGGTCACAAAACTCACCAAGCTCTTTCTTTCCTGAAAGATTCTGTTTCTTAAGTTGTCTCTGCAACTTAAGGTCATTACAAAGAGAGAGACCCTCTTGAATGACAACACTTATGAGTTGACCATAAGTGTAACTATCGTAAGGGATAGAGATGCCATTATTAGCTTCTCTGAGCTTCTTACGGACTTTCTCAGCGAAGAAAGTAGGAAGGCCATCAATGAACTTGGCTTTCCAGTGCTCAGAGTTGCCATCGGCTCTATGAGTAACCCTAGCAAGGAACACGTCCTTGTACCACCTAAACTGGCTAAGGGTAGGACACCTAAGGTTTTGTAATAATTCTCTATTACGTTCATTATGGTGGTCCGTACTACCAATAAAGTGAAAAGAAATAGAAAGCATAAGAGTATAGACAGCGTCTGGTACCATTATGTCTTGCATCTGTTCAATTTTGACAATTTTAACAGCAGTAAGGATAGCATTTCTCTAACTTTCAGTCAGAATATTTCCCCACCATCCTCTAATGGTACCAGTAAAACCTGCAGTTATCATCTGCGCAATACTATGATCGGATGCATCATTATGTTTACATATGGTAGCATACATAGACATTTGATGAATCATTTCATAAATCTGGGATTCGGTTTTACCATCCAGATTCCAATCATAGATTGATTTACCGTGGAAAGTATTCTGCATCACGGCGCCCTCTTCAAAGAGCAAATCCTGGGGGGTTGGTTTATGGTAATAATTCTTGGCTGGGCCAATATTTTTACTATAAGTAATTTTATTAACCTCAGGAGGACGACCAAAAGATAGTTCAAATCCTTGAACGTCTTTTAACGAGATATCTGATTCAATATCAGAATCAAAATCATCATGAGATAAGGTATTAATTTTTAATCCCTTAATATCTTTTTCGATCCCTTTTAGCTGAGAAATAAAATCAGCTTTAGCTCCTGTTTTAAAACCTTTTACTTCAATTGGAGGTTGAATTATAGGTTTAACCAAACTTTTAATTAAGTTAGAGGGGCTTCTAACAGAGTTCTGAGTTAGATTATTCTCAATTCTATTGAGTTGTTTACCTATCGTGTTAAGGATAAGGTTGGTGTAATTACCTTGTTTATAGAGAGGATTAAGTTCCTTCTTATGGGTAAGAAGTCTTGTATCACTCGTTTCCATATTAACAAAGGCATTAACCTCTAACATTGGAGTGCTGCTACTCTGGCTAGAACTTCCAACATCAATTGAAAGTGGTTCAGTAGGAGGGTGAACGGCATATATAATCTGTTTATTCATAGTGGTCCATTTAGTTTCATGTTTATCTTCAGTTTTAAGATTATTTTCTATTTCAAGAACAAAAAGTTTCCTATCTTTAGTAAACATGAGAAACCAAACAGCAAAAGAAGTAACCAACTGGTTTTCTTCCACCCATTTATAAAATTCATTTTTATAAAATTCTAACATATTTTTATCATACTTTTTAAAGTACCAAGTCCTAAAACTATCCCATTCTGGTAAGTTAAACTCAGCACTTATCTCTTTCCTATTAATTGTAAAAACCATTAAAAGGAAGGAAAGTTAAAGTCTGACATTCATTTCAGACGGCGTAGGGGACGTAGTATGGGGTTCCCTGCGCTGAGAAGTGTCCTTCTTCTCATAAATACCATGGGGTATTTGGTCATGGGTAAAGGTACCATGAACATTCATATCATCCTGATATGAAGGGTTTCTAGGGTTATCTTCACAGACAGAGTGTCGTGAAGTGGATGGAGGATAGGTAACAAAAGGGGATCTAGAAGAGTAACTCCTAGAGGATTGACACCTATTAAATTTTCTAAAATTTAGAAAAACATCACCATCCTTCTCCTCAATGATGTCTTCAACATCATGATTCTGACGGGGTTGAGGAGGAACAACATTTTTTTATATCCCAAGCCTCTGGGAAGTCAATCTCGTCCCAACTTATAGTTCTAGGTGTGTGAACATTAGAATCTATAAGATGTGTGTCAATTAACACAGTTTTACCAAAAGGACTTAATTGCTTAATATTGGGAGCCATAGTATTCATTACCTTTTAATAAATTCTATAAATAATCCGAACAGTTTTCGAGCCCGGAAGAAAGTTATAACCTTTGGTTTGGACCCTAAGACTCAAACACTTACAAAGGTGCATATCAGTTAAAGACAAAGTTATGTTTGGAAACACATCAAAATAAACTGGTCCATTACATAAACTAGTTTTGATTGCTCCCATCAACGATTGTCTAAAATTAGTACATCTTCCGTCACGAAGTGTAGCTTGGAGACAGGCGTTCATGCCAGAAAGGGTCAAAGGTTTAAAAGCAATTTAAATTAAACCAACATGAATGAAATAATAATTTTTATCTTTTATATGATTAATTAAATCATCCCTTTTAAAGAGCTCGATACTCTTATCTTGCTCGTCCAGACTAAGGGTTTGTTCCATAGTCTTAATAGCATATTTGCTACGAAAGTTATACCAGTTAGTGTTGTATATAACTTTAGGATGGACCTTAGGAATAGTCCACCTGTTCAGATCCTTCTGAACATCAAATTCAATTAAAGAAGAGTTCTTCGCGAACTCTTGTGTTGTGTGTGTATCAATGGATTGTTCTTCCACAATACAGATGTTAATGTTTAGAATAGTAATCATATGGTCAGGAATAGGAAAACATTATACAAATCAAAATATTTATTTAAACAAATCAATATGCAAATCAAAATTTCATTTAAATTAAATTACTATTTAAATCGAAATTCGCCAGTTAAATGAATATAATAAGCCGAATTAGAAATCACTTTTGATACCCAGTGGTCAACGATTTACTTTGGGAATAAGCCTAACGCCTCCCCGGCTAAACGGCAACCCGGTTACGCGACAAGTTACCAGTATATCACAACCAGACTTCTACTTCTCCTTATTATTATCATTTAAATTAGGTTTTCAATATGAATAGAAATCATTTAAATTAGGATTTTAATATGAATAGTGATTATTGAAATAGTATTCTGATGTGAATAGTAAAATACCATTCACGCCGGTGAACAGTACTCTTCTGTTCGAATGTGTATTATACCGGACAAAAGTAACAGTCATTACTTCCGTACATCAGTAACATAATATCTTTTACTGTTCCGGTGCCTGGAAGATCATAACGTTTACTGTTCCGTGATAATACTCTGACAAAAAATATTACATTCTAAACACTAACACACAAATTAGCCAATCATGGCTCTGATACCACTTAGAGAATCCACATTTGATTCTGTTCTTTCTATAGTTACCATGTACAATTTTTTTGATTAATCTGAATCCCATTAATAATGGAATTTCCATACTGTCCTAATTACTGTCTAGAGAGATTATTGTACGTGAAGAAAAACTATCATTCTTTCATTTCATGCCTGTTGTAAAAAAAAATTATTTAAATCAACCCTCCGAGTAAAATGCGCATTTCATCCGCCAATGACTTGATTGAGCGATCACTATGAACTTTTCAATTAGTAGAATACAGCATTTATGAAAATCACAAGGCGTAAAATCAATCACAGTATAGTGCTTAAGGACTTACCCAACTGGTATTTTTTGTATGGAGGCCATCATCCAGCGATATTTCTTATAACCTGAGAACGGTAAAAAAATATATTTGGGGAGATAAATTTACTAAAACAAAGACAAGCTACAAAAAAAAATTGTATAATAAAGAATCCTAAGATGAGAACTAATTGTAATGGCTGTAAAATAAAATTTCACTTGCATTACTTGACTAATAATTTTGAATGAAGAGAGTATAGACCTCAATGTCAAGAACAAAATGCAAGCCATGAATCTGCAATTTTTGACTTTTTTTTCAATTATTAGAACATCTTTCTATCCAAATAGATTTAAGATCATTGTACTAGTATTGACGTGTCCAGCAGCTTTTGTATAATATTTTCATTCAAGATTGTCTTGTCACTAGGTTGTTAGGATGAGAATAAGTCATAGTACTCATTATACCAATCAGTAACTCTTAACTATACGTATTCTCTATATTCATGGATGAAGTAAATAATAATGTGATAAGTGAACTAATAATTCAAGTCATATGGCCTCCTTTTGTTTATGTTCTCTATGTCTTTACATGGTATAAGAGCAGCAATAATTGGTTCAGTAGTCTAAACCTCTCAGTCATGTTTTCATTTGCACCCTCAAATAGACAATATGGAAAAACATATTATCTTCACTCATTAGACAACCCCTGTGTTGTCTTGGTCATCTTCTCACAGGAGAGAACAGTCTGATGGTGTCGTGCCATGACAATGGCAGTCTTTGCCAAAAATAAGCTCGGTTTCATTAATGGTTCCATACTGAATCTAGTTCTTCGGATCCGCTTCAAGCAACTTGGATGTGGGTCATTGTGTCAATAACATGGTTCTCTCGTCTTCTCAATTCCCTACACAGTTTTGTATGCCGAAATCGCTGCCATTATTTGGAAAGATCTTCACGATCGCTTCTCGCCGTCAAACAGCCCTCGGATTTTTCACCTTGAATGAGCCACTGCAAAACACTCACAGAACAATGACTCTATTGACATAAACTATAATTTTTTCAAGGCCTATTGGAACGAATTATCAATCTAAGATCCATTACCCGCTTGCACATGTGGTGCGTACCAATTATATACAAACCATCATCACCGGTGAGATGCAATTTCTTATTGGCCTCACAGATCCATAGCCAAATGCTCTTGATGGACATGTTGCCGAAATTGGGTTGTGCCTATGCGCTTTTGCAACAAGATGACTCCAGAAACTTCTTCATTCTTCATCTCTACCTACTGACCCCCCCCCCCCCCCCCCCGCCCCCCCCTAAAAAAAAAAACACCCCTTAGTGTTTCTTGCCACTAAACCAGATCAGATTTCATCTCAAAATGCTAGCCTATCCTCTTCTAATGCAAGCATAAAACTTTGGCAATCCGAGTCTCGAAACAAGAAAGAACGATGCTCTTATTGTGGAACTCTTGGTCACACTAGGGGATTTTGCTACAAGTTAAATGGTTAGCCTCCACATTTTAAAGCTAGGGAACAATGTGATCACTGTGATACTCCTGGACACACCAAAGATGTGTGCTACAAGTTGTATTGATACCCCTAATCACAAGTCAAAGGTGAAACGAACTTGGATTTTGGATACCCTTATAAGTTGCACTGATCAGACACACTCGGTTGGTTCTCCTTATACTTCTATTCCCCACCTTACTGCAACGCAATATCAACAGCTTGTGTCTATATGATGTAAAGGTGTCACCACAAGTTCATCTCGCAGGTAAACAGAGCCTCATGTTTAAAGTTGATTCTTCTTGGACAATTAATAGTGGAGCAATAATCAACATAATCTGACCATATTTTACATAAGACATCTCCACCCACTACCTCATCACATATTACTGTCTCTAATGGTACTGCAGTTGCCATTACAAACATTGGTACCACTGGTATCACATCCACAATTCATCTCACCAATGTACTTTGTGCACCCACTTTCAAATACATTTTGTTATCCGTCAGAAAAGTCTCTCGTGATTTAGATTGTTTTGTGACATTTTACCCTAACCATTGTATTTTTCAGGACCTCTTGATGAAGAGGTTGACTAGTGGGGCCATGAATCTTGTGGTGTTTCCTACCTCGAACCAACTGGTTCTCCACATGCTTCAACCTCTCATCACTACAACCAACACTTTTAATTTGTGGCATAATCATTTGGGTCGCCCATCGACTCAACGCCGGAATAAATTGCGCAAAAATATTTCTTTTGTTCTTTAGTAAAAGAACACGTTTATGATGTTTGCCCTTTGGCTAAAAAAACTCGTCTGTCTTTTTCTTCTAGTTCAATTTTTTGTACTAATGTTTTTGAACTTATTCATTATGATATTTGGGGTCCATATAAAATTTCTCGCATAATGGTGCTCGTTTATTCTCGTTATACATGAACTTACTGTTAGAATTTTGAGATAATCAAACCAACAGAAGGGAGGAAAGCTCTCCGTTCCTAGTTCTCCTATATCCGGATCCTCCGGAACCACGAGAATCCTTAGTTAGAATGGGATTCCAACTCAGCACCTTTTGATTGAGATAGTAGACCCATACGAATAGTATACTTTAGCAATTACAGATCTCTTTCGTTATCCTATTATCCGGGTGACTCCCCTTACAGAGCAAATTGAAGGCCATTTAATTTAGAGAAGGTTCAAGATCCATACCCGGGCGGGGAAAGGAACAGAGGGGTATAGGAAAAAGAAAGGGTATGAATGAACAAATACGTCCTTTCTCCCATCACATTTTATTTACATTACTAAGATTCAGAAATTACATAAATACCCTACATAACTTAAATATAACATAACACATCATATCTATAACATAAAATACAAATAAGTTCCAGACAACACTTACCTTACAAAATTTAAATCTCAAGCATGTGATATTATTTGTTATATCCAGTCTAATGTTAGCACCCAATTTAATTGGTCGTATTAAACAATATACTAAATGCCATACAAACGAAGTCACCCTGATTTGGGAACACTTGGGGATTGGCCATGTGACTTCCCTATGGAACCTCAAATCCTCTCCTAGCACCTGTTTATATATGTACCTTCTTCTAACTCTCTGAAGTTAAGCTCCTATTGTGAATTTGACTGGGCCTCTTATCCTACTTCTCGACGGTCCATCACCGGTTACTGCACGTTCCTTGGCAGTAGCTCTATATCCTGAAAATCCAAGAAACAACAAACAGTCTCTAGATCACCGGTGAGGTAGAGTATCGGACTGCGTATCTTATCTTTGAGCTTCAAGTTCTGTGTCCAACGACAACCCTTTATTTTGATAACCAAGCTACCCCTCACATTGCATCCAATCCCATCTTCCACGAACGTACAAAGTACATTGAAATCAATTGCCATTTAGTTCGGGAAAAGAAATCAATCTGGCATTCTTCGCACATCTTATGTACCTACTCACCTTAGATTAGCTGATGTTTTCTTGAACTACGGTTTATCAATTTTTAAGAGAGTATGTAACCCAACAAGAAATTTCCTTACCTATCCAATTTCTAATGAATCAAGATAACCATTTGTTTAGGTATAAATAGTCATTATCAATCCTTCCATCGTGAGAGGAGCTGATTGGGATTGTTTGAGCAATTCACGTAATATTGATGTTTTCACGAAATAATGCGGCAAAACCCACCAGCATTCCCTCATCTCCAAGTTGGTTTGGCATTTGCACTCTCCACCTTGAGGGGGAGTATTGATGTATCCAGCAGCTTGTATAATATTTTAATTCAAAATTGGCTAATCACTAGGTTGTTAGGATGAGGTTGAGTCATAGTAGTCATTGTACACATCTGTAACTCTAAACTATATGTATCCCTATATATATTCACGAATGAAGTCGCCCTTATATCGAACTTGAATCGTGTTTATTTTATTTAGAATAATCTAGCAATATTTGAGCTTAAAACGGAAATTTGCGTTATAAAACTAAAATTTCTGTTTGCATTTTGGCAGCTTGTGACAGTGGTTTGTTGTCGGCAAAGACAATTAAAATTTATGTTTGCATTCAATGTCACACTAGGGGATTTTTCTATAAATTAAATGGTTACCCTCCACATTTTGAAGCAATGGAACATTGTGATCACTGTGATACTCCTGGACACACCAAAGATGAAGGACAGGCATGCATGTCTTTAACAGTGTGGTGACAATTATTATGCAACACAAATAAATATGAAAGAGGTAACAATCAAGAAAAGATAAATAAGATGCCAATCACACAACAACGGGTATACGTGGTTCAGCAAATATGTGCCTACGTCCACGGTGGTTCAGTCGGTGTTATTTCTCTATATTCTGAAGAATAAGTACAGAGAATACAACTTGTCCTTTGCCCCAGACTTAGGGTTTAATTTATACATGTATATGTTGGAGTAGTGGGGGTGATGGGTTCCTCCTTATTAGCCATCTCCCCTACATGGGATCGCGCTCCCTTACAACTTCTCTTCATGGGATCGTGGGGTAATCGGATGAGTACAAGAGGTGATGGGCCTGGGCTTTGGGCCGCTAAGGAGAGGCTACTCGTCCAGGCCTTATGGTGCTAAATTCAGGGTACCCACAATTGCCCCTAAATTTGTTGGGCCATTTTTACAAGTCCAATGAATTTAAATAATCATATATTGCCATGGGCAATGCTAAGAGGTCTGTCGTGCTTCATGACGATGACCTGAGGAGGGGTATTCCCCTGCTATGCCAACCATTATACCTGTGATTTGAAAAGGATGTGCAATAAGATATAATTGTTACTTTTTAGAGAGTGATCAACTGAGAGATTTTCATTGGTGAATTGAGAAATAAACTGTCTTTTCCCATAATGAGTACAATAAAAGATCTAACAATAGAACCCCTAAAAATAGAATTTCTTGAGATTAGCTGCATTCCATGCTCGTGGTATCTCTCTGCCCTCCATCGTTTTCAAATGATAGGCACCTTGCAGATCGTTTCTAATTATCTCATAAGTTCCTTCCCAGTTCGGGCCCAGTTTACCGTCTGGTGGCTTCACTGTGTTGCCCAGGACCTTTCTTAGAACATAGTCCCGAACTTCGAATTTCCTTGGATTGACCCTTTTGCTGTAGTACTTTGCGAGCTGTTGCTGATAGCTCGCTAGTTTTACTAGGGCAAGTTCCCTACGCTCGTCGGCCAAATCGAGTTCAGCGAGCAAAGCCTAATCGTTCTGAACCTGCTCGACGAGGTCGGATCTCATTGTAGGCAATCCTGCTTCTAGTGGGATGACTGCCTCCATACCATATGCTAGTGAGAATGGCGTTTCTCCTGTGGCTCACCTAGGAGTTGTTCTGTACGCCCATAGGATATGCGGTAGCTCGGTTGTCCACGCGCCTTTGGCTTGTTCTAACCGCTTCTTCAATCCAGCGATCACTGTCTTGTTGGAAGCCTCAGCTTGTCTGTTGCTTTGAGGGTAAGCCACCGAGCTGAAGTGGTGCCTGATCCCGTGTTGGTCGCAGAAGTCCTGAAAAGGGCCACTCTCGAACTGTGTTCCATTGTCAGTGATGATGGTTCTGGGGATCCCGAATCGAGTGTTATATTTCTCCATATGAACCTCATCATGTCAGCATCTCGGATGTTCGCCAGTGGTTCTGCCTCGATCCACTTGGTAAAGTAATCAGTTGCGACCAACAGGTATTTGCGATTGCCGGTAGCGGTGGGCAGTGGTCCCACGATGTCCATTCCCCACTGGGCGAAAGGCCAGGGGCTGGTCAGGGATTTTAACTCGCTGGCGGGCTGGTGGACCATGGGGGCGTGAAGCTGGCATTTTAGGCATCTGCGGACATATGCTGCGGAGTCCTTTTGCATATATGGCCACCAATAACCTTCCTTCATTGCTCGGAAGGCTAGAGACCTTCCTCCGACGTGACTCCCGCAGATTCCTTCGTGAAGCTCGTGAAGCACTGTCTTGACATCGCCTGGGTGGACGCATCTAAGGTAGGGGCCGGAGAAAGATCTTTTATACAAGTCACCTCCCGTGGATAAGTGAAAGCGAGCAGCTTTGACTCTTATCTGGTAGGCAGTCCTCTTATCCTCTGGGAGCATTTCGTTCTTCAAATAGTCTCTCAAGGGATCCATCCATCTGGGGGCTGGTTCCAATTGGAGTATTGGTTTCGCTTTGGTCAACTCGCAATTGGGGTAAATGCTCGGGCAGCTGAGGAAATTGGTAGGGATGATCCTTTTAAGGCTGGAATCAACTGCCGAGCTAAGGGCTGCTAAGGCGTCAGCGTGGCTGTTCTTCCCCCTGGGAAACTATTGGATGTTGATTTCTTCAAAGTTCGTCATTAAGTTTTTTACCAGGGAGAGGTAGGCTGCGATCCTCTCATCCTTCGCGTTATAGTCTCCACTTATCTGATTGGAAACTAGTTGCGAGTCTCAGAATACCTGTAAATGCTTTGCTCCCAGAGTTTGCGCCCTTTGGAGGCCTGCTATTAAGGCTTCGTATTCTGCTTCGTTGTTGGAGGCTGCAAATCCCAGCCTGATTCCTTGCTCGAGGACTGTGTTTTCTGGAGTGATGAGAACAATTCCTACTCCTGCCCCCTTTGAGTTGGAGGCTCCATCAACGAATAGTTTCCATCTTCCCCTTGTAGCCTGGCTGTTTTGTTTTCTTGGCTTAGGCTGGTCGAAGGGTTCTTCGCCTGTGAATTCAACTATGAAGTCAGCAAGGATTTGACCCTTGATAGCTGTCCTTGGTTGAAATTGGATGTCAAACCGGCCGAGCTCGACTGACCATTTAGACAGTTTTCCCGACAAATCCGCCTTCCTTAGGACAGCCTTAAGGGGGTGTGATGTAAGGACGATGATTGTATGAGCTTCGAAGTAATGCTTCAGTTTCCTCGAGGACATTACTAGGGCGAAAGCGAGCTTTTCCAATGGCAGGTAGCGCTGCTCGGCGTCTAGTAAGGTTTTTCTCGCGTAATAGACTGGATGTTGGATCTCTGTAACTTCACACATTAGCGCTGAGCTGACAGTATGACTGGATACAGAGAGGTAGAGGTATAAAGAGTCCATTTGCTGTGGTATGACAAGCAGTGGTGGGGATCTTAGGTAGGACTTGAGGTCGTCTAATGCTTGTGAGCAACCTGGGGTCCATTCTACTGTTTTGCTGCCTTTTAAGAGTTGGAAGAAGGGCTTGCATCTCTCGGAGGATTTAGAAATGAGACGATTTAGAGCAGCGAGCATTCCAGTGAGCTTCTGTACGTCGCGGATTGTGCGAGGAGGTTGCACTCTTTTGATTGCATCAATCTGGTCCGGATTAGCCTCTATGCCACGCTTGCTAACCAAATACCCAAGAAACTTTCCTGACTGGACACCGAAGGAACACTTGCTCGCGTTGAGTTTCATTCGGTATTTCTTGAGGATTTCGAAGGTACTTGATAGGTCCGAGAGGTGATTTTCCTTCTCCTTGCTTTTGACGAGCATGTCGTCGATGTAGACCTCCATTGTGTCTCCCATCTGATTCTTGAACATTTTAGTAACCAGCCGCTGATAGGTTGCCCCTGCATTTTTTAGCCCAAAAGGCATGACCTTGTAACAGTATAAACCAACCGTCGTGATAAACGTCGTTTTGTCCTGATCTGGGGCATATAGGGGAATCTGGTGATAGCCTGAGTATGCGTCCAGGAAACTCATTCGTTCGTGAGCTGCAGTGGTGTCCACTAGTTGGTCTATTTTCGGAAGAGGGAAGCTATCCTTGGGGCAGGCTTTGTTGAGGTCAGTGAAGTCTATGCACACTCTCCACTTCCCATTGCTTTTTGGAACTACCACTGGGTTGGATAACCATTTGGGGAATTTCACTTCCCATATGGACCCTACATCCAGCAGTTTTTCGACTTCTTTTTCTATTTCTCTGGCCTTCTCGGGAGCAGTTCGTCTTGCCTTCTGCGCTATCGGCTTGAATGTGGGATTGACGTGCAACCGATGGCAGACCATATTGGGATCGATTCCTGGCAGCTCATAGGGTTCCCAAGCGAAAACATCTATGTAAATATTGAGTTAGGTTAACAAATCCTTTTGCTCTTGGTCAGTGAGTGAGGTCCCAATCAGGATGACTCTGCCGTTGTCGCCTTCTTTAGCAATTACTTCTACCAGGTCCTCTACAACACGCTCGGAGGGGAGGAGCCTGGTCTCTTCCACTCCGGGCCTTCCATATTTTAATTGCTATTTGGAAGGGATTGCACCTTCATCCACTTTGTCGCTGGTTTGAACGGCTTTTTTCTCTGGCTTTGGTCGGATAGCGGCTATGAAGCACTTTTTCGCCATCGCCAGGTCGCCATGTATCTCCATCACTCCCCGCTCGGTGACATATTTGAGTTTCTGGTGGTAGGTCGAGGAGACTGCCTTCATTGCATGAAGCCATCCCCTGCCGAGGATGGCTTGATACGGTGAATCGATGTCGACCACCAAGAATTCGATCATTTTTGAAACATTTCCAGCGAGCACTGGTAGTACTATCTTGCCCAGAGGCATGGTCATTTTCCCAGCGAAGCCGATCAGAGGAACAGTGGTTCCTTTTAGGTCGGCGATGTTCAACTTCAATTTTCTGAACAGGTCGATGTACATTACTTCGGATGAGCTCCCTTGATCGACGAGCAGCCTGTCGATATCAAAGTTGGCTATCCCGAGTGTAATGACTAAGGCATCGTGATGTGGGGTCCTCACTCCCACAAGATCTTCATCCGTGAAAACAATGTGCTTGTTGTAGTCGATGTCTTCTGCTCGCCGATGTTTTCCTGCCTGTGATTTTGCTGGATCAATCTGAAAAGCTTGCATTACCGCTGTCAGCTTCTTTACCTCCATTCGAGCTGAGTTACCCTGGATTTGCTTAACATCGGATACTCCATGGATTACTGCGAATTCGTGTCTGGCGTCGTCTTCCAATACGTTGTCGGGTTTTGCCTCCTTGTGGACAGTCACTCTCTCTTCCTTCCTTTCCACAAAGTCATTCAAATGTCCGGATTGGGCCAACTCCTCGAGGTGGGACTTAAGAGCCTTGCAGTGCTCGGTCTTATGCCCTCCCTCTTTGTGGAAGGTGCATCTCAGTGCATTGTTTCTTTTCGATGGGTCTCCTCCCATTTTCTGGGGCCATTTGATGAATGGCTCATCCTTGATCTTCGCGAGAATTTTGTAAATTGGTTCTTTGAAGATGGTGTTGACCGCCTGGAACGACTTTGCAACGTCAGGGTTCACCCCGTTCTTGGAGCCATTCTTGCTCCCATTCTTTCCTCCTTTCTTCTGGTTATCAACTTTCTCATTTCCCTTGGTAGCGAGCTTGGATCGACCGTTTTCTCCTACGTTAAGGCGGGTGACATCTTCCACCTTTGCGTATTTCTCAATCCGGGCCATCAAGTCATCAATGGTGGTTGTTTCCTTCTTTGTCAAGGACTGGTAAAGGAGGGAAGAGCTAGGTAGCCCAATTTTGAATGAAGCCACTACCACCTCTTCCGCGCAGTCCTCGACTTCGTTGAATAACTCCCAATATCTCTTCGCGTAGTCTCGGAGTGTCTCCTGAGGCATTTTCTTCATTGTTAATAGATCATCCATCCTTTTGGGATGGGAGCTGCTGGTGATGAATCGGGCCGTAAAGAGCTCGGCCAGGGATTTGAAATTTCTGATGGATCGGTGAGGGAGTTTCTCGAACCATTTCTGGTCCACGTCATGAAGGCTCGAGGGAAAAATACGGCACATCAGTGCATCTCGGTGATTCCAGAGGGTCATAGCCTGCCGGTACTGCCTGACATGATCAATGGGATCAGTCTTCCCGTCATAAATCTTGAACCTTGGAATAGAAAACTTTTTGGGAGCTTCTTCTTCTTCTTCTTCAATTTCCCTCGTGAAGGGCGATTTCATCTGGGTCTTGAGGGCTCTCCTGGCGAGTTCTCTGGTCGACCTGGTGCCACGGTGAGCTGGATGTTGGTCCATTTCTCTGTGGACTAGGTTTCGTATGTTGTCGTCGCTGCGAGCAGGGCTCTGATAGCGGCGAGCTTTTCTCAGTTGCTTGCGGAGGTCGTCGTCTGAGTCGCCACCTTTGAACCCTTGATATTTCTGCCTAGGGCTCCTTCCTCGGCTACGAGATTTGCTCGCCTGAGGGCTAGGAGTGCGATAGGGGCGTCTCCTGGTATCGGGACGTAGTTCTTCCTCTAGTTTTTCCAGTCTTCTTTTCAAGCGAGCATTCTCAGCCTCATATCTGCGAGAAGACTCCCTCTGCTCGTGGAGCCTTGCTTCATATGCATCGATCAATCTGGATATCTGAGTGGACCTTGCTGGTCCTTGACTTTCTTCTGAGGCTGGCCTTTCTAAGCGAGCCCTATGATCTGAACGTCGGACTTCAGACCTAATCCTGCGAGGAGCGGGTGGCTCCTGAATATCTCCTGCTTGAGGAGTGTTGCTGCTGTGACCAGACATCTTAGATTTTTTCTCGGAGTGGGCTCTTCTCAGGGAAAGATAAACGTTTCCCACAGACGGCGCCAATTGTGGTGACAATTATTATGCAACACAAATAAATATGAAAGAGGTAACAATCAAGAAAAGATAAATAAGATGCCAATCACACAACAACGGGTATACGTGGTTCAGCAAATATGTGCCTACGTCCACGGTGGTTTAGTCGGTGTTATTTCTCTATATTCTGAAGAATAAGTACAGAGAATACAACTTGTCCTTTGCCCCGGACTTAGGGTTTAATTTATACATGTATATGTTGGAGTAGTGAGGGTGATGGGTTCCTCCTTATTAGCCATCTCCCCTACATGGGATCGCGCTCCCTTACAACTTCTCTTCATGGGATCATGGGGTAATCGGATGAGTACAAGAGGTGATGGGCCTGGGCTTTGGGCCGCTAAGGAGAGGCTACTCGTCCAGGCCTTATGGTGCTAAATTCAGGGTACCCACAAACAGTTATGTAAATATCAAAAATTTTAATTGGAACATTGAATGAGGAGAGAGAGCATGAAAAGAAGAAAGCATGTGATTGGACGATATCAGTTTTTGCTCTCGTTAGAGACAGCAAAAAAATTTCCCACCTTATTCACCACGGTTGCTAAATATCTTGTTCGGACCTAATTCATTAGTGAAGAAAAGGAATTGAAGATGACCCTATGAAAATGTTCTTGACCGGCACAAACTTTGCCATTTGGAACTAAGCTCTGCCTGTTGTTTCTGGAATTAAATCTTTTCCACAGGCTAGAAAATCATTAGAATAAACTGATCAAAAAGATAAATCCATACAAGGTACCGAAGTCACACAATGGCCCAAGAAAAAGCCTCCCAATCATAAATACGAACCCTATCTCATATAAAAACGAAGTACATATTACGTGATGAGGTTTCCTTTCAACAATATCAAAAAATAGTGAATAAAACTTGTAATGCAATAATTTTCAGTTGGAACTAGAATTTCAAAAGAAAATTATGACACCATCACTCATGGATTATTATTCCTAAAATCACTGAAATCGAATTCTAAAACGTGATTCTCAAACTTAAGTCCATTTTTTTTTAATTATTAGTGCCACCAATCATAAATATGAACCCTATCTCAAAGAAAAACAAAGTACATATAGCGTGATGAGGGTGATGAGGTTTCTTTTCAATCAGAGATATAGACTCCACAAACAATATCACATAACAATGAATATAACTTGTAATGCAATAATTTTAAGTTGGAAGTAGAATTTCAAAACAAAATTATGACACCATCACACATGGCTTATTATTCCTAAACCCACAGAAATCAAATTCTAAAACGTGAGTCTCAAATCTCAACTCCATTTTTTTTAATTATTAACTTCGGGAAGTAAAGGTAGAAACTTTGGAATAGTATCTCAAATGTGTAAAAGTAAGATATAACTAATGTACTATCACACAAAACATATGAAATGGAGTCTAATTGTACAGCTTAGATGCATACAAAATTTATCTCCATCAGCTAAAAGTCATCATGTTTTTTGTGTCTCTTACTATTCCACGAGTATCCAAGTGGGGAAAATAGACTTTGCACCAATGAAGTTGTAAAGAGACAGTCATAACTGTCTGGGAATGTAACATTCCTACGCAAATTGTTTGCAGGATCATAAGCCAATATTTCCTCATTGTTAATACAAAATAAAATTTCTCCATTCCTTGTAAGGATCAATGGAATCAAGAATCCATAATAACGATTTAGGTTCATATTTGATAAGACGAACATAGTAGTCCAAGATTCTACCGTACCATACTCCTTCATTGTGAGTATCTCAACGTTACATTCAAAATCACTTTGATTATCGGAGCGTGACATACAAAGGCATCCGTCTAAAACTCCCAAACCAACAATTGCATTGTCTTCCCCGTACTTGGGTTTTGGGGTTGGAAACTCCTGAAACTTTGAATCCACTGGATCAAAACACACAATTGTTCTATCTGCAGAAAAGTGATGTGTATCTTCCTTAGTCACAGCCCATTGAAGGTGTCCATTCAGTACTGGACCGTTAACGGAATAGTCGAAGCGAAAAGGGAAGCTGACCTCTGTCCATCTTTTTCCCTTCAAAGTAGCTACTATGAGAAACTCCCCACCGTAATCTGGAGTCTGATGTGAAATCCATATTAGGGCCTTGTAATCAGTACTGGAGGGGTCATAACAAAGTCCCAAAAGGACGCCGTATCCATCGTCAAGCAAGCGATCAAGTGTGAGCACTTTTTGAAAGTATCTCGTTGATGGGTTAGACAAAAAGAGAGAGTTGTAAAAAGCTACAAGAATCAAACCATTACACGAGTTGGAGAAAAAGAGACGACTAAGGCCTTTGTTGTAATGAGATGCCATTAGTATGGAGGGTTTGGGAACATCTTCGGCAAATATAGTGAGAGTATCTTCATCAAGCTTCATTTATGTTAGAGAAAACAAGAGAAAATGGAAGGAGAGAAATTTGGAGGGAAGTATCCCTCTTCTATTTTGTGAGATGCCGCTTCTATTTTGTGAGCTGTGTTATGATATTCATTTTCATTCAATTAATTTTAAAATTTTAAGCTAGTTAGTAACAGATATGTTAATTTAGTAACGGTATATTATTGTTACAATTAGTAACGGTAGGATACTATTAGTAATCAATAAATTAGTATGTTACTAAAAGCTTATTTTGGTGTAGTGATATCTTGTTCGGACCTAATTCATTAGCGAAGAAAAGGAATTGATGAGGACCCTATGAAAATGTTCTCGACCGGCACAAACTTTGCCATTTGGAACTAAGCTCTACCTGTTGTTTCTCGAATTAAATCTTTTCCACAGGCTAGAAAATCATTAGAATAAACTGATCAAAAAGAGAAATTCATACAAGGTACCGAAGTCTCACAATGACCCAAGAAAAATTCCACGTTTATTAATGCCGCCCAATCATAAATATGAACATATTACGCGATGAGGTTTCCTTTCAACAATATCACAAAACAGTGAATAAAACTTGTAATGCAATAATTTTCAGTTGCAATTAGAATTTCAAAAGAAAATTATTCCTAAACCCACTGAAATTGAATTCTAAAACGTGAGTCTCAAACTTCAAGTCCATTTGTTTTTAATTATTAACTCTAGCATAGAGTATGAAATGTGTAAAACTTGATATAACTAATGCACTATCACACAAATCAGATGAAATAGAGTCTAATTGTACAGCTTAGATGTATACAAAATTTATCCCCATTAGCTAAACCTTAAATTACCATGTTTTTTGTGTCTCCTACTATTCCAGGAGTATCCAACTGGGGAAACTAGACTTTGCACCAATGAAGTTGTAAAGAGATAGTTACGACGGTCATAACTGTCCGGGAATGTAACATAGCCAATATTTCCTCATCGTTTATACAAAACAAAATCTCTCCATTCCTTGTAAGGATCAATGGAATCAAGAATCCATAATAACGATTTAGGTTCAAATTTGATAAGACAAACATAGTAGTCCAGGATTCTACCGCACCATACTCCTTCATCGTGAGTATTTCAACGTTACATTGAAAATCACTTTGATTGTTGGAGCGTGACATACAAAGGCATCCGTCTAAAACTCCCAAACCAACAATTGCATTGTCTTCCCCGTACTTGGGTTTTGGGGTTGGAAACTCCTGAAACTTTGAATCCACTTGATCAAAACACACAATTGTTATATCGGCAAAAAAGTGATGTGTGTCTTCCTTAGTCATAATCCAATGAAGGTGTCCATTCAGTACTGGACCGTTAACGGAATAGTCGAAGCGAAAAGGGAAGCTGACCTCAGTCCATCTTTTTCCCTTCAAAGTTGCTACTATGAGAAACTCCCCACCGTAATCTGAAGTCTGATGTGAAAGCCATATTAGGCCGCACAAGAGCAGTACTGTATATATATATATATAAAAGCCTGCAAATCAGTCTTGGAAAAATTTAATAGGCCGATTATTTTCTGAATAGGCTTGGGCACGTATTCTTAGGCCCGCTTGAGCCCGGTCCGGCCCAAGGCATGAGAATTAGATATAATATTGATCATATATATATATATATATATATATATAAGTAGTTTAGTTTTTATTTATTTCAGGTTAAAAATTATAAAAAAGAATATAAATGGGAAACATTTAGAAATATAAACTTTTAGGCTACTGGAAAAAAGCAACCCCAAAGATTTGGAACCAAAAGTGGTTAGTGATGACCATTGAATAAGTTTCTTCAGCTTGAGTTGGGTTAAACACACCGTCACCATCTTCAAATAAAGCATTTTCTACGGTAGCCCCATGAATAGCGCATAGCATAGCAGTGCCTAATACACCGACAACTCCCATCATATGAAATGGGTTCAATGTCCAATTATGAAATCCTTAAGAAAATAGGATGTATCGATATATAGCTTCTACAACAAAACTAGGCGCAAAGAACTAACTAGACTAACCTAGTGGATTAATCAGGAATACAAAAACAAAAACCACAATCGGACCAAAGAACGCGATTGCATTTATTTACTCTTTGTCTTAAGAGAACATTCTAAAATAAAATTACTAAACAATAAAAATAGGTCATAAATTTGCTAAACAATAAAATTTAGGTAAACAAAAAACGTGTCCGGGCCTGGGCAATGGGCCTGGACAAGAAGATTTAGAATTTGGGCGGGCTTGGGATTACACAATGAGACCCGACTCGAACCTGGGCGGGCTTGGGATAACTCAAATTTTTATCGGCCCAGCCCGAGCCTGACTAGGCCCGACCCATGGCCACCGCTAGTATATATTATTGCATCCTATTAGATATTTGCTTCATCAAAACGGTGTGAGTGGCATCATGAGAGATATCGGCGTTGTTTGCTTTTAAGCTTATTAGGAGATATGAGTGATAATTTTGGAAACAAAACGATAACACAACCATAAATTGATTTAGAACTTATACCACGCATTGTGTTCTATTTTTTACACGACGTCATGTCATGCTCATGTCGAAAAATCTAATTTTACACTATTCGGCTTCCAACAATCAATCTACGCCAGTCACTTTTTTTTAAATAACATAAGTAGGGTAAAGTCCTTATATAAAGCAAAGAGGATAAAAAAAGACTTCTCCATGATATCCAACATCAAAGCAATCTATATACATAAATTACACAACTCTTTTGTTGACAAATTGAGCGATTAAAAAATAATTATAAACGCATACAAATCAAGCTAGCAGTGGAGGATGATTTCAAAATCTTTTCTACTAGGTAATATAGTATCCTAATGAATGAAGTTAATCAATTCGATCGGAATTAATAAAATTGAGCCAAATCAAGAATTCTGAACCATTCTCTTGAACCTCATCCTCCAAATGATTAGATTTGTGAACGCTTCGAAAAACATTATGCGAGCATCTCATTGCATTTCCAAATGAAATGAAATATTACCACCGACTTTAATAGCTTTTGTCAAAATTTTAGGTTCACTTCCATTTTTTTGCATTTAATGTAAAATTTAGCTACTAAAATTGACATTTAGCGACAAAAAAATACTAAAGTTCTGATAATACTAAAGTCTGATTTCAGCCAATAAGGAGGCAACTTTGTCATAATCACAAAAAAAAAAAAGAACCATTTTTACATAAAAAAATATAAAGAAAAAGAGAATCATTTCTACGTTATTCAACTTTATAATACATGATTACACCCTCTTATTGACTATTTTGTACTCACAAGACTAGAGGCAACTGAAACCATACAAAGTATGACCAAGTGAGGGACAAAAGAAGTTTTCTTTTTTACTTTAGTACATCCTAAATTTTCAATATTGGACTTTAATCCAAATTAATTAGTTTATTAGACAATAGTACATTTTTTCATTGCTAAATGTCACTAACGATCACTTTTAGTGATGAAATTTTTACATTTAACGATGAAAATATATTTAAGACTAATAAACTTTCAAATATGTAGGACCGAACCAAAAAATTATCGACACCACACATACAAATCATACTAGCAGTCACGGTGATGACTCTGATGGCAACCCGGTGACATGAGTGTGTGCAAACAACACTACCAATCTCTTTTTACGTTCTTTAACGAATTGACTCATCAGTGAATATGAAAATTTCGCCACCGAAAGTGGAATTTACCAACAAAAAAACTCTAAAGTCCAAAAATATAATTACGAAATTACTAAGTTCCAATTTCAATCATTAGCGAGGTAACCAAGTCAAAATCACAAAAAAAGTAGAAAATAATTTCTATTAATAACATCAAATACATGATTACACGACTATCTTATTGACTATTTTGAACTCCCAAAACTAGAGGCGACCACAATCATATAGAGTATGACCAAGTGAGCGTCGAAAGAAAATAATTATCAATGCCACGCAAACAAAGCGAACTAACACCGACGGTGACGGCTCTGATAACAACCCGATAAGATGAGTTTGTGCCGACAATAATACCAATCTCTTTTTATGTTCTTTAACGAACTTATCAAATGCCGCTTCAACTTCTATCAAAGTAATATCATTGGAAATTTTATTATTACGTGCCAACAAGCATCTAGCAAGCATAACGGCGTCTTCTAGAGTCGCAGATCCACCTTGTGCAAGAAAGGGAACCATAACATGCATTGCATCTCCAGTTACACAAACACTACCTTTTCTAAACTTGCCAAATAAAATGTCCCACGGGGGACGATATCGTAACCACGTAAATACTAGAGAATTAAGATCACATTTCTCAACCATCTCCACTATTTCAGTTGGGAAACCTTCCACAAACTTCACAGCCAATTGTTTAATGAGCTGCACATTTTTAGCTGCATTTGAATCTGCTCATATTGGCATGTAGGCCAATTAGAGATGTAAAAAATATGTAATAAAGTAGACTAGATTTATTATAAGAAGATGTTAAGATTTAATGTGAGCAAATTGGAACACTAGGGAACAAAGTGAGACTGGCTCCAAATTTCAAGGTCAAAAGTGTAACTAAATCTTAAACAATTATCTGAATCATAAATTCTGGTTTTCAACTATGAAGCATGGACACTCTTCTCGAAGCCACGAGTCGCATGTCGTGTCGAAACACGTATTATGTGCTCAATCTGCCATGTTACGGTGTATTTGAATTTTGTGATGGTGATTCTGCTTTATTTGTGATTTTTAATGTTAACGTGTATTCGAATTTTTTTTGTATGGTCCATTTTCTTAATTTTATGTTAAGAATGCTCTAATAATGTATTTTATGGAAAAATATGTTTCATTTCATTAATATATATATATATATATATATATATATATATATATATATATATATTTCAATATATATTATATATTATACTTACCATATCGTGTCGTATCCTAGTTTTTGAAAGAATCACGTGTCGCGTATCGCGTGTTTAAACGCGTATTACGAGTCTGTGCTTCATAGGTTTTCACTCACTACTGTAGGTTATATTAGAGATGGGTCTTTAAATTTCTTGAAGTAAAGCTTAATACTAATATACTTGACTAAGCAGATGGGTTGTTTCTTCTTATAATATCGAAGTGAAAGAAAAATAAGACTCACTTGGGGATATATTGAAAGTAATTGTTTTTCTTTTTTTTTTTTGGGAGGGGGGGGGGGGGGGGGGGGTTAAGGGAGAACTAAAAATCTTTAAAATGTGTGTTTTGATTTATCTATTTATTTCTATTTATGAAGCACGGACACTCTTGTTCGACACGCATCGGACACGGGACCAACTCGGACACGTTAGGGTCATGTTTTTTGGACATGCCAGGATAGTTTAATAGTATTTTGAAATTTTTAGACGGGATCAAATGTTTAATAGCTTAAAACATTGATTGTAAAATATAAAATGAAAAATAAGACACCATATTCATCTACAAACAAAAATAAAATTTGACGCAAAAGTTTCAAACAAACCCTAACTTTTGCAGACCATATAAATTGAATTTTCCGAATTTGTTGAATTTTATTTGTTTCTTGTTTAAATATATATTGTTGTTGTATTTTTATCGAATTTTATGCTAAGTTTGTTCTGATTATGTATTCTATTAAACAATTTATATTTTATTTCGTTAATATATATTTAGATATATTATATGTATCCTAGCGTATTGTATTGTGCCTTTTCCAAAAATCGCGTATCACATATCCTGAGTTATGTTGCATCTCATAACAAGTGTCGAATCCGTGCTTCATAAATAGTCATGAACTAGCCAATTAATTCACTATTATAAAATATGTACGAACATGTTCTGAATTAATAACGGTTGAGATGCATTTGACAATGAATTAATGGTACAAATGCATTTAAATTCATTAACCCCTTCCACTTTCTCAATTGTCCATTAACTTTGCAATGTATTAAGTTTTATATAAGAAAATGGCAGTTTAAACAGTTACAAAAATTGCGAATTTAACAATTCGGTGACACATGACCGAGTTCCCTTCAAGGTATTCATCATCCTTCACCAAGTTAAAGAAATTTCTTTTAAGAATTATTATACTACAGACTCGGTACCTAACAGTTGTTGGCACCCAACTCTTGAGTTCCTTTGATAAGTTTTGGCACCTAACTGCCGATAGATCCTTTGATGGATTTCAGCTACGAATCATGGACACTTCTAAGAAGGCCATGTATTCGTGTTAGACACATGTCGAACACCTACACTCTCTCGACACTTATTTTCACATGTTCGTAATTAAAATACAAAATTAATGTGTCGGAGACTTATTTCCATGTGTTGAACACTTGTTTGCACGTGTGTATACTGAATATATAACATTGCAAGTTAAATTTGTGACATCACTTCAGGCCTCATTCACCAAGGACTACACTATACCATACTCGCACTAGAACGGTTCTCCACGAAAGTTTGAAAACGTTAATTTCCATAATATATTAATTCATTATTTTTAATGAATATTCAAACACGTTCCTTTTCTTTTCTTTTCATGTTCTTGTCTACTCTACATAAATTCATGAAAATCGATACTTTTTTTACATGAATCATATCATAATTTTATTAGAATTGTCGTGTCGGCATCACGGTGTCGTGTCAGACATGATACCATGTCCGTGTCAGTGCTTCTTAGATTTTCAGCACCACATCATGTCCCCAAGTCGGAACAAATATTTCAACAGTTTCTATCCTACAAACCCGGCACTTAACTGCCAAGTTCCTTTAATGTGCTTTGTCACCTAGCCACAAAGTTCGTTTGATGGGTTTGGACACACCATTATCGAGCCAAAACGTAGATTATTAGTTGATTCTATGTTGGTGCTCCCATGTCACCCGCGACATAACTTAAGGGGTAATAGATGAAATGCATGTTAGCTCAGACTAGTGTACCTTACTTACCGAGAGTAGTAGTAGTAGGCCATTCATTTGCTATAAACCAGTAAACAAGCTTGTCATTCACGGGAATTCGACCAACTGAAAAATTGCCTCACCTCATCCGGATAGACTCATTCTCAAAATTATGTCCATTTGGGTGATTTGTGAAACCAATTATTGAACAGGTTGAATAAAATTTGCGAGACTTTAACCCAATATAGGCAGCAACAACCGAGTTCACTCCATCGCATCCTATCACAACCCGTGGCTTGAAAATCATCAACTCTCAATTTTCATCGTTATGTAAAGATGCACTTAAAAATACTAAATGTTGTATCTATACAAGGCCAAAGCACATCACAATGTGTTTTCTTGTCAAAAAGCGAGGCGTAAAAATTATTCTAACATAAATTTTACAAACAAGACATAAATTATTATAACATAAATTATTACATTGAAATATTTTGTGTTTAATTCTTTTGCTGCGTTGCTCTGCATCATATTGCATATTAACAAATAATTTCAATGTAATATTGCAACAAAACATAATATGAAGGATATTCATCTTCTGAAATACCGAATATAACACAAAATATTTTTTTATCAGAAAACGTAAAATAACCTCTCTCTTATGTTGATTCCATTGATAGTTCCATTAGGGTTACTGATATAGTATTTTTATTTATCATTTTAAGAGGTTTCAGTTATGCATCTATTTATTTATTTATTTAAATCTTTTCATTTATTCCCATCAAAATGCAAGCCCAAAAAGCATAAAACACACGCTAAACCAATTAGAGTTTTTTCTGCACTTTTTAATTGGGTTGTTTGCACTGTGGGTCTAGTACTTATGCATATATTTAGTTGGAGTCCACAGTTTTCTCTCCGGGATCCAATTTCACTTTTTGCAACCGTTTTTAATAAATTATTTTAAACAATTTTTGTCTATAAAGCGTCGCAAAAAATGAAAATGAACCATAAAGTGTAACCAGACTAAGAATATGCGTAGTTAATGGACCCAAAATGAAAATAATCCATCGTAATAATATGCAACTGAAAAACTTAAGAGACATGAAAAAACACCTTGGCTTTAATGATACTCCCATCTTGAAGATCAATTATCAGACGCCTCGTTTGATCGTCTAACTTGACTGCGGCCACTTGACATCCAAAACGTAACATTTCACTAGGGAGGCTGTTGGCTAAGGCTTCAATAAGATCACACCTTCTCAGGCATCTAAGTTCTTCTTTATTTTTGAGTACTAAATAGACAAACAAATTTAAACAGAGACATATATAATCAAATCAACTCCATACCTAGGGGTGGCAATTTCTGACATGACACGAACACACGACATGACCCAACACGAAAATGACACGGTGTGTCGTGTTTGGGCCAGAATGTTCTGGTCCAATAGTGGGTCGTATCGTGTTCATGACACAAAATTGGTCCACAATTGGCCCGCTTTGACCTACTAACAGCACGAATAAGTAGCCTGGTTTGACCCGATTACCACCCCTTTATAACTAATATATTTCATGTAATATAAAATGAAAAATATGATATTTATACATAAAAAATAAACGGATCATCGTGTTGAGTCGTGCCAATTGGTACGAAATTGATTTATTGTGCTATTTCTGTTGTGTCGTGTTTTTAACGGGTCGTGTTCGTGTTAGGCAAAAAAAACACGACATCGCGTCGTGTTCGTGTTGGATAAAATGAAGTCGTGTCGGGCCCAGCCCAAACACGACCCATTAGCCCCAATTGTCACCCCTATTTATACCATACTAAGTTTCATTCTAGTTAATTCATACGCAATCTTTTAGCGAAAAAAAAATTCCATTCGCAAGAAGGTTCCATGCTACCTGGTGCGTGGTACACTATCGTGCCGGTACGCGGTACGGTAGGGGCAGGCTGAGTTAGAATGCTATTTCGATTCGCTGTTTGCTGAGAACTATTATTTGAATAATTTTGGGTACCATGCAAAGTGTATTTACATATACTACACCCAAACACATATACCTACTTTTTTGCTTATGTGAATTATTTATTTTACCCTTCAACACATAGTACTGGAGCACCTAGGGGTGGAAAATGTTACATCTTAAGAAGCTTTAGCTATTATAGGGATTTAATCTTAAGGAATATATTGTTTATGTTGAATGATGAAAGATACAAATGGTTGAGGTCTCCACATTCCTCTAAAAGTGTTACAATTTTTACAACTAACATAACACGAATGTACAACTAGTAAAAATCCCAACTGAATTGTGATGACTTAACAAATTCAATTAACTATTGAATTTACACCATTAAAACAACACTGTTTTACCCAATTAGCTGTTGCTTATGAGTTATGAGTCTTATGACAAAAAACACAAGACCCATAGCAGGTAATGATGAAGCCATAAAGAATTTGGGGGTTTAACGGGTGGACCCGCTTAAAACGATAACGTATTGAATTGGGATGGAGTTTATCCAATATACGGCTTGAACACGATCCACACACAATATAGGCTTGATTAAGACACGACACGGTACATACAAAAGGCTAAATGGGTTGGGTTCGAGTGGAGCTGATTTTGACATGAATCTGATATGATGACCCGACTAAATACGATCCATTTCCACCCCTAGGAGTACCTATGATTTTTAGATATGCTTGTGATGGAGGTAACTAAGAGAACTTTGTAATGTACTCCTTCCATCTCAAATTAAGAGTCCCTGTTTTAAAATGACAGATTTTAAGGATACACTCAATTAATGGTTAAAATCAATGCATGTTCACTGTTGTGGAATTTGGTTCGTTGATTACCTCGAAAAACAAAAGTTGTCCTAAAAAGGCAAGTAAGACTTAATTTGGGATGAAGTATATATTCTCTTTCTCGTTTTTCTTTGTTATTTTTTCTTTCTTGTCCAAACAAAGTGAGACACTAGACTTGGATAATTGGGATGCTAAAGAGTATGCGAGATCTTGAATACTTGGGGGGGGGGGGGGGGGCGAATATCTGGTAACACTAAGTAGGGTGCCTAAAAATCGTGGCATACACTATGAATAAAATCACGTCTGCACTACCCGATAAATAAAGAATGAAAACGTAGTCGCATCTAATGAGAAACGCGAGGGATTAAGCACATAGATTTGTAAAGCTCTATCATTTTTTGTAGGTACAGAATCAACCTTTATTATTAGTAGTAATGTGGGCCATAAAAGGACATCAAGAATTATAGTGATGACATTTTCTTTTAGGGCCTGATAACATGTGCCTTAAAAACACACACTAAGAAACTAAAAGTAGTAAGGATACGATTTTGATATACAATTAATAGGGTATAAATACTTATATACAGCTCTCATACTTACTATATTTTAATATATTGAGGAAAAAAATATGTGACGTGCCTAGCCGCATGGACTCATTTTCCTTTCTTTTATACTAACTTAATTAAAATATATTCCAAATGAACCTATAGACGTCATTCCAAGTATAATTGTGAACTTATTCTATATATAAATATATAGTTCAGAAATTTAACAGATGTATGTGCTGAATATGTGGATTCAGATGTCTTTTAGCTTATTAAATTTCAAATTCCACTACTTGAAATAAATCTCACTTAGAGAATCCACGTTTGATTATGTTCTTTCTATAGTTACCATGTACAATTTTTTTGATTAATCTGAATCCCATTAATAATGGAATTTCCATACTGTCCTAATTACTGTCTAGAGAGATTATTGTACATGAAGAAAAACTATCATTCTATCATTCTTTCATTTCATGCTTGTTGTAAAAAAAATTTATTTAAATCAACCCTCCGAGTAAAACGCGCACTTCATCCGCCAATGACTTGATTGAGCGATCACTATGACCTTTTGAATTAGTAGAATACAGCATTTATGAAAATCACAAGGCGTAAAATCAATCACAGTATAGTGCTTAAGGACTTACCCAACTGGTATTCTTTGTATGGAGGCCCTCATCCAGCGATATTTCTTGTAACCTGAGAACGGTAAAAAAAATTATTTGTGGAGATAAATTTACTAAAACAAAGACAGGCTACAAAAAAAATTGCATAATAAAGAATCCTAAGATGAGAACTAATTGTAATGGCTGTAAAATAAAATTGCACTTGCATTACTTGACTAATAATTTTGAATGAAGATAGTATAGACCTCAATGTCAAGAACAAAATGCAAGCCATGAATCTGCAATTTTTGACTTTTTTTTCAATTATTAGAACATATTTCTATCCAAATAGATTTAAGATCATTGTACTAGTATTGACGTGTCCAGCAGCTTTTGTATAATATTTTCATTCAAGATTGTCTTATCACTAGGTTGGTAGGATGAGAATAAGTCATAGTACTCATTGTACCAATCAGTAACTCTTAACTATATGTATTCTCTATATTCATGGATGAAGTAAATAATAATGTGAAAAGTGAACTGATAGTTTAAGTCATATGGCCTCCTTTTGTTTATGTTTTCTATTTCTTTACATGGTATAAGAGCAACAACAATTTGTTCAGTAGTCTAAACCTCTCAGTCATGTTTTCATCTGCACACTCAAATGGACAATATGGAAAAACATATTATCTTCACTCATTAGACAACCCATGTGTTGTCTTGGTCATCTTCTCACAGGAGAGAACAGTCCGATGGTGTCGTGCCATGACAATGGCAGTCTTTGCCAAAAATAAGCTCGATTTCGTTAATGGTTCCATACTGAATCTAGTTCTTCGGATACGCTTCAAGCGACTTGGATGTGGGTCATTGTGTCAATAACATGGTTCTCTCTTGTCTTCTCAATTCCCTACACGGTTTTGTAAGCCGAAATCGCTGCCATTGTTTGGAAATATCTTCACGATCGCTTCTCGCCGTCAAACAGCCCTCGGATTTTTCACCTTGAATGAGCCACTGCAAAACACTCACAGAACAATGACTCTATTGACATAAACTATAATTTTTTCAAGGCCTATTGGAACGAATTATCAATAATCCATTACCCGCTTGCACATGTGGTGCGTACCAATTATATACAAACCATCATCACAAGTGAGATGCAATTTCTTATTGGCCTCGCAGATCCATAGCCAAATGCTCTTGATGGACATGTTGCCGAAATTGGGTTGTGCCTATGCGGTTTTGCAACAAGATGAGTCCAGAAACTTCTTCATTCTTCATTCTTCATCTGGTTTAGTGTTGCTTGCCACTAAACAAGATCAGATTTCATCTCAAAATGCAAGCCTATCCTCTGCTAATGCAAGCATAAAACTTTGGCAATCCGAGTCTCGAAACAAGAAAGAACGATGCTCTTATTGTGGAACTCTTGGTCACACTAGGGGATTTTTCTACAAGTTAAATGGTTAGCCTCCACATTTTAAAGCAAGGGAACATTGTGATCACTGTGATACTCCTGGACACACCAAAGATGTGTGCTACAAGTTGTATTGATACCCCTAATAACAAGTCAAAGGTGAAACGAACTTGGATTTTGGATACCCTTATAAGTTGCACTGATCAGACACTCTCGGTTGGTTCTCCTTTTACTTCTATTCCCCACCTTACTGCAATGCAATATCAGCAGCTTGTGTCTATATGATGTAAAGGTGTCACCACAAGTTCATCTCGTAGGTAAACAGAGCCTCATGTTTAAAGTTGGTTCTTCTTTGACAATTAATAGTGGAGCAACAATAAACATACTCTGACCATATTTTACAGAAGACATCTCCACCCACTGCCTCATCAAATATTACTGTCTCTAATTGTACTGCAGTTCCCATTACATACATTGGTACCACTGGTATCACATCCACAATTCATCTCACCAATGTACTTTGTGCACCCACTTTCAAATACATTTTGTTATCCGTCAGGAAAGCCTCTCGTGATTTAGATTGTTTTGTGACATTTTATCCTAACCATTGCGTTTTTCAGGACCTCTTGATGAAGAGGTTAACTGGTGGGGCCATGAATCTTGTGGTGTTTCCTACCTCGAACCAACTGGTTCTCCACATGCTTCAACCTCTCATCACTACAACCAACACTTTTAATTTGTGGCATAATCATTTGGGTCGCCCATCGACTCAACGCCGGAACAAATTGCGCAAAAATGTTTCTTTTGTTCTTTAGTAAAAGAACACGTTTATGATATTTGCCCTTTGGCTAAAAAAACTCGTTTGTCTTTTTCTTCTAGATCAATTTCTAGTACTAATGTTTTTGAACTTATTCATTATGATATTTGGGGTCCATATAAAATTTCTCGCATAATGGTGCTCGTTTATTCTCGTTATATATGAACTTACTGTTAGAATTTTGAGATAATGAAACCAACAGAAGGGAGGAAAGCTCTTCGTTCCTAGTTCTCCTGTATCTGGATCCTCCGGAACCACGATAATCCTTAGTTAGAATGGGATTCCAACTCAGCACCTTTTGATTGAGATAGTAGACCCATACGAATAGTGTACTTTAGCAATTACAGATCTCTTTCGTTATCCTTTTATCCGGGTGACTCCCCTTATAGAGCAAATTGAAGGCCATTTAATTTAGAGAAGGTTCAAGATCGATACCCGGGCGGGGAAAGGAACAGAGGGGTATAGGAAGAAGAAAGGGTATGAATGAACAAATACGTCCTTTCTCCCATCACATTCTATTTACATTAGTAAGATTCAGAAATTACATAAATACCCTACATAACTTAAAAATAACATAACACATCATTTCTATAACATAAAATACAAATAAGTTCCAGACAACACTTACCTTACAAAATTTAAATCTCAAGCATGTGATATTATTTGTTATATCCAGTCTCATGTTAGCACCCAATTTAATTGGTCGTATTAAACAATATACTAAATGCCATACAAACGAAGGTACCCTGATTTGGGAACACTTGGGGATTGGCCATGTGACTTCCCTATGGAATAATAAATTAAACGCCATACAAACGAAGGCATCCCTTTATCTGATCCCACTTCTTATTGTCGCCTCATAGTCCGTTTACTTTATCTCACCATTACCTGCCGGATATTGTTTACTCTGTAAACATTCAACCACCTGAAATCACTGGCATGCTTCTTCGCGCGTCCTATGCTACCTCAAATCCTCTCCTAGCACCGGTTTATATATGTACCTTCTTCTAACTCTCTGAAGTTAAGCTCCTATTGTAAATTTGACTGAGCCTCTTGTCCTACTTCTCGACGGTCCATCACCGATTACTGCACGTTCCTTGGCAGTAGCTCTATATCTTGAAAATCCAAGAAATAACAAACAGTCTCTAGATCACCGGCTGAAGTAGAGTATCGAACTACGTATCTTATCTTTGATCTTCAAGTTCTGTGTCCAACGACAACCCTTCATTGTGATAACCAAGCTACCCCTCACATTGCATCCAATCCCATCTTCCACGAACGTACAAAGTACATTGAAATCAATTGCCATTTAGTTCGGGAAAAGAAATCAATCTGGCATTCTTCGCACATCTTATGTACCTACTCACCTTAGATTAGCTGATGTTTTCTTGAACTGCGGTTTATCAGTTTTTAAGAGAGTACGTAACCCAACAAGAAATTTCCTTACCTATCCAATTTCTAATGAATCAAGATAACCATTTGTTTAGGTATAAATAGTCATTATCAGTCCTTCCATCGTGAGAGGAGCTGATTGGGAATGTTTGAGCAATTCACGTAACATTGATGTTTTCACGAAATAATGCGGCAAAACCCACCAGCATTCCCTCATCTCCAAGTTAATATGGCATTTGCACTCTCCACCTTGAGGGGGGGAGTATTGATGTATCCAGCAGCTTGTATAATATTTTAATTCAAAATTGGCTAATCACTAGGTTGTTAGGATGAGGATGAGTCATAGTAGTCATTGTACACATCTGTAACTCTAAACTATATGTATCCCTATATATATTCACGAATGAAGTCGCCCTTATATCGAACTTGAATCGTGTTTATTTTATTTGGAATAATCTAGCAATATTTGAGCTTAAAACTGAAATTTGCGTTATAAAACTAAAATTTCTGTTTGCATTTTGGCAGCCTGTGACATTGGTTTGTTGTCGGCAAAGACAATTAAAATTTCTATTTGCATTTAATGTCACAGTAGGTGATTTTGCTACAAATTAAATGGTTACCCTCCACATTTTCAAGCAATGGAACGTTGTGATCACTGTGATACTCCTGGACACACCAAAGATGAAGGATAGGCATGCATGTCTTTAACAGTTATGTAAATATTAAAAATTTTAATTGGAACATTGAATGAGGAGAGAGAGCATGAAAAGAAGAAAGCATGTGATTGGACGCTATCAGTTTTTGCTCTCATTAGAGACAGCAAAAAAATTTCCCACCTTATTCACCACGGTTGCTAAATATCTTGTTCGGACCTAATTCATTTGCGAAGAAAAGGAATTGAAGATGACCCTATGAAAATGTTCTTGACCGGCACAAACTTTGCCATTTGGAACTAAGCTCTGCCTGTTGTTTCTGGAATTAAATCTTTTCCACAGGCTAGAAAATCATTAGGATAAACTGATCAAAAAGATAAATCCATACAAGGTACCGAAGTCACACAATGGCCCAATAAAAAGCCACCCAATCATAAATACGAACCCTGTCTCATATAAAAACAAAGTACATATTACGTGATGAGGTTTCCTTTCAACAATATCAAAAAACAGTGAATAAAACTTGTAATGCAATAATTTTCAGTTGGAATTAGAATTTCAAAAGAAAATTATGACACCATCACTCATGGCTTATTATTCCTAAACCCACTGAAATCGAATTCTAAAACGTGAGTCTCAAACTTAAGTTCATTTTTTTTAATTATTAGTGCCACCAATCATAAATATGAACCCTATCTCATAGAAAAATAAAGTACATATAGCGTGATGAGGGTGATGAGGTTTCTTTTCAATCAGAGATATAGACTCCACAAACAATATCACATAACAGTGAATATAACTTGTAATGCAATAATTTTAAGTTGGAAGTAGAATTTCAAAACAAAATTATGACACCATCACACATGGCTTATTATTCCTAAACCCACAGAAATCAAATTTTAAAACGTGAATCTCAAATCTCAACTCCATTTTTTTTAATTATTAACTTCGAGAAGTAAAGGCAGAAACTTTGGCATAGTATCTCAAATGTGTAAAAGTAAGATATAACTAATGTACTATCACACAAAACAGGTGAAATGGAGTCTAATTGTACAGCTTAGATGCATAAAAAATTTATCTCCATCAGCTAAAAGTCACCATGTTTTTTGTGTCTCCTACTATTCCACGAGTATACAAGTGGGGAAACTAGACTTTGCACCAATGAAGTTGTAAAGAGATAGTCATAACTGTCTGGGAATGTAACATTCCTACGCAAATTTTTTGCAGGATCATAAGCCAATATTTCCTCATTGTTAATACAAAATAAAATTTCTCCATTCCTTGTAAGGATCAATGGAATCAAGAATCCATTATAACGATTTAGGTTCATATTTGATAAGACGAACATAGTAGTCCAAGATTCTACCGCACCATACTCCTTCATTGTGAGTATCTCAACGTTACATTCAAAATCACTTTGATTGTCGGAGCGTGACATACAAAGGCATCCGTCTAAAACTCCCAAACCAACAATTGCATTGTCTTCCCCGTACTTGGGTTTTGGGGTTGGAAACTCCTGAAACTTTGAATCCACTGGATCAAGACACACAATTGTTCTATCTATAGAAAAGTGATGTGTATCTTCCTTAGTCACAGCCCAATGAAGGTGTCCATTCAGTACTGGACCGTTAACGGAATAGTCGAAGCGAAAAGGGAAGCTGACCTCAGTCCATCTTTTTCCCTTCAAAGTAGCTACTATGAGAAACTCCCCACCGTAATCTGGAGTCTGATGTGAAAGCCATATTAGGGCCTTGTAATCAGCAATGGAGGGGTCATAACAAAGTCCCAAAAGGACGCCATATCCATCGTCAAGCAAGCGATCAAGTGTGAGCACTTTTTGAAAGTATCTCGTTGATGGGTTAGACAAAAAGAGAGAGTTGTAAAAAGCTACAAGAATCAAACCGTTACACGAGTTGAAGAAAAAGAGACGACTAAAGCCTTTGTTGTAATGAGATGCCATTAGTATGGAGGGTTTGGGAACAGCTTCGGCAGAAGCTTGATCATCAATGGAGTAAAAGGACCTAAATCCTCCCGGATCCGCCAAAACAAGAACGGATTCTCTAGTGCTGAATCCTGGATCGGAGATTGTAGTCTGCCATAGCTGGCATACGGACTTAAACCGCAGCAACGATTTACAGGGAAGGCACTTCAGTATGTTGACAACGATCACATGGGGAATGTAAGCATATTGTGATGCCATTGTTTTTTACGCGTCTCGCATAAGTTTATATTTTAACAGATGTTTGAACAAGCTAGGGCTTCATTTCCATTGTGTATATATAAGGATCCCAAAGGCTATGACTTGGTCCACAAGGATTGGGATTTGGAGGAGAGTAAATGGCCAGTCGGTTTAATAAATTTTGAATGCGCACGATACGGAAACCTGACCCTAGCTAACCAATTTTTCAGCTACTCATAAAGTCACCGTGTAAATGTTGTTTCATCAATATTTTTTTAAGAAGTGCATTTATCACACCCAATTTTAAATTAAAAAATATTTTAACTTTCAACTATGGATACATTAGTATAGATTAGTATAGATATATATGAATAGTTTTTCAACCCTCGCAACTGTGTCGATGTTGTATATTTTTTTTTATTAATATATATATACACACACACCCTTGAGTCTTTTGTAATGACCACTAATATATATACCTTCGTTCAAATTATTATTTTTAAATAGCAAAAAAAAATATTTTTTTATACAACTTTTCGTAAATGATTTCAGAATGGATATCATCTACAAAATGTTTCATTAAAAAAATTCAATTTTGTACTATTTTAGAAAAATGATATGCAAAATTAATGAATATATATATTTTTAACCGTTGAAACTTTTGATGATCTTGTAAACCCACCTTTGGATTGAATTTTTTGATGTTTTTTTTTGTAGATGATCACCTTATTAAGTAGATCGTCTTCAAAAAATACGTCCAAAATTTTATTTTTTACTATTTTTAAAAATTGACGTTATGATATACATTAAGTCTCCTGTAAGTTTGTCCAAAAACCAACCAATAAAAAATAGACACGTCAATTTGTCCATGAAAATTCTGTTGAAAAATCAGTCATAATAGAATTTTCATATGTAAAACCTGTAAACTGCTTTGGAAACAAAAGATTTTTCTATATTTCAGCCTAACATATATTTTTAAGCAGAATATGTACAAATTATTTTTATCATTGTTTGTTGAAATATTGTGTGAGAAAGGGGAGTTTTTCTATTCTTTTGTACCCTCTTTTATTTTGTCTCACTGAGAGTGAATGTGCTGAGCATCATAGTATTATATATTTAGGTATAAAAGATAATTGGGGTCAAAAGTATATATTGTATTATTTCTTTACATAAAAGGAAAAATTTATGATTTAACAAAATAACGGTCAACTAGGTTGATTGAATAGACATTGTACAAAATTGGGTGCCAAACATGTATTATGCAAAACTTATGAGTACCAAAATCATAATAGACATAACAAAAGGGTGTAAATTCTAAATAACCCTTTCTTTTAATAGTTTGTTGTAAATGATTTGCATTTTAAGAGTGTGGATCGAACGTGTATCACCTGGCGGTGAGCCCAGAAGAGAGAGAGTGTGTGCCTATAATTTAGCCGATAATTTATAGGTTCAATGCCAGGTGACACATGTCTAGTCCGCACTCTTAAAATACGGACTAGTCCGCACAAGAGAAGTACTATATATATATATATATATATAGGCCTGCAAATCAGTCTTGGCAAAATTTTATAGGCCGATTATTTTCTGAATAGGCTTGGGCACGTATTCTTAGGCCCGCTTGAGCCCGGTCCGGCCCAAGGCATGAGAATTAGATATATATATATATATATATATATATATATATATATAAGTAGTTTAGTTTTTATTTCTTTAAGGTTAAAAGTTATAAAAAAGAATATAAATGGGAAACATTTAGAAATATAAACTTTTAGGCTATTGGAAAAAGCAACCCCAAAGATTTGGGACCAAAAGTGGTTAGCGCTGACCATTGAATAAGTTTCTTCAGCTTGAGTTGGGTTAAACACACCGTCACCATCTTCAAATAAAGAATTTTTTACGGTATCCCCATGAATAGCGCATAGCATAGCAGCGCCCAATACACCGACAACTCCCATCATATGAAATGGGTTCAATGTCCAATTATGAAATCCTTAAGAAAAGAGGATGTATCGATATATAGCTACTACAACAAAACTAGGCGCAAAGAACTAACTAGACTAACCTAGTGGATTAATCAGGAATACAAAAACAAAAACAACAATTGGACCAAAGAATGCGATTGCATTTATTTACTCTTAGTCTTAAGAGAACATTCTAAAATAAAATTACTAAACAATAAAAATAGGACATAAATTTGCTAAACAATAAAATTTAGGTAAAAAAAAATGTGTCTGGGCCTGGGCAATGGGCCTGGACCAGAAGCTTTCGAATTTGGGCGGGCTTGGAATTACACAATGAGACCCGAGTCGAACCTGGGCGGGCTAGCGATAACTCAAATTTTTATCGGCCCAGCCCGAGCCTGACTAGGCCCGACCCATGTCCACCGCTAGTATATATTATTGCATCCTATTAGATATTTGCTTCATCAAAATGGTGTGAGTGGCATCATGAGATGTTTGCTTTTAAGCTTATTAGGAGATATGAGTGATAATTTTGGAAACAAAATGATAACACAACCATAAATTGATTTAGCACTTATACCACACATTGTGTTCTATTTTTTACATGACGTCATGTCATGCTCATGTCGAAAAATCTAATTTTACACTATTCGGCTTCCAACAATCAATCTACGCCGGTCACTTTTTTTTAAATAACATAAGTAGGGAAAAGTCCTTATATAAAGCAAAGAGGATAAAAAAAGACTTCTCCATGATATCCAACATCAAAGCAATCTGCATACATAAATTACACAACTCTTTTGTTGACAAATTGAGCGATTAAAAAAAAATTATAAACGCATATAAATCAAGCTAGCAGTGGAGGATGATTTCAAAATCTTTTCTACTAGGTAATATAGTATCCTAATGAACGAAGTTAATCAATTCGATCGGAATTAATAAAATTGAGCCAAATCAAGAATTCTAAACCATTATCTTGAACCTCATCCTCAAAATGATTAGATTTGTGAACGCTCCGAAAAACATTATGCGAGCATCTCATTGCATTTCCAAATGAAATGAAATATTACCACCGACTTTAATAGCTTTTGTAAAAAAATTTAGGTTCACTTCCATTTTTTTGCATTTAATGTAAAATTTAGCAACAAAAAGTGACATTTGGCGACAAAAAAATACTAAAGTTCTGATAATACTAAAGTCTGATTTCAGCCAATAAGGAGACAACTTTGTCATAATCACAAAAAAAAAAAGAACCGTTTTTACATAAAAAAAATATAAAGAAAAAGAGAATCATTTCTACGTTATTCAACTTTATAATACATGATTACACCCTCTTATTGACTATTTTGAACTCACAAGACTAGAGGCAACTGAAACCATAAAGAGTATGACCAAGTGAGGGACAAAAGAAGTTTTTTTTTTACTTTAGTACATCCTAAATTTTCAATATTGGACTTTAATCCAAATTAATTAGTTTATTAGACATTAGTACATTTTTTCATTGCTAAATGTCACTAAAGATCACTTTTAGTGATGAAATTTTTACATTTAACGATGAAAATATATTTAAGTCTAATAAACTTTCAAATATGTAGGACCGAACCAAAAAATTATCGACACCACACATACAAATCATACTAGCAGTCACGGTGATGACTCTGATGGCAACCCGGGGACATGAGTGTGTGCAAACAACACTACCAATATCTTTTTACGTTCTTTAACGAATTGACTCATCAGTGAATATGAAAATTTCGCCACCGAAAGTGGAATTTACCAACAAAAAAACACTAAAGTCCAAAAATATAATTACCAAATTACTAAGTTCCAATTTCAATCATTAGCGAGGTAACCAAGTCAAAATCACAAAAAAAGTAGAAAACAATTTCTATTAATAACATCAAATACATGATTACATGACCATCTTGTTGACTATTTTGAACTACCAAAACTAGAGGCGACCACAATCATATAGAGTATGACCAAGTGAGCGTCGAAAGAAAATAATTATCAACGCCACGCAAACAAAGCGAACTAACACCGACGGTGACGGCTCTGATAACAACCCGATAAGATGAGTTTGTGCCGACAACAATACCAATCTCTTTTTACGTTCTTTAACGAACTTATAAAATGCCGCTTTAACTTCTGTCAAAGTAATATCATAGGAAATTTTATTATTACGTGCCAACAAGCATCTAGCAAGCACAACGGCGTCTTCTAGAGCCGCGGATCCACCTTGTGCAAGAAAGGGACCCATAACATGCATTGCATCTCCAGTTACACAAACACTGCCTTTTCTAAACCTGCCAAATAAAATGTCCCACGGGGGACGATATCGTAACCGCGTAAATACTAGAGAATTAAGATCACATTTCTCAACCATCTCCACTATTTCAGTTGGGAAACCTTCCACAAATTTCACAGCCAATTGTTTAATGAGCTGCACATTTTTAGCTGCATTTGAATCTGTTCATATTGACATGTAGGCTAATTAGATATGTAAAAAATATGTAATAAAATAGACTAGATTTATCATAAGAAGATGTTAAGATTTAATGTGAGCAAATTGGAACACTAGGGAACAAAGTGAGACTAGCTCCAAATTTCAAGGTCAAAAGTGTAACTAAATCTTAAACAATTATCTGAATCATAAATTCTGGTTTTCAACTATGAAGCATGGACACTCTTCCCGAAGCCACGAGTCGCATGTCATGTCGAAACACGTATTATGTGCTCACTCTGACACGTTACCGTGTATTTGAATTTTGTGATGGTGATTCTTCTTTATTTGTGATTTTTAATGTTAACGTGTATTCGAATTTTGCTTTGTATGCTCCATTTTCTTAATTTTATGTTAAGAATGCTCTAATAATGTATTTTATGAAAAAATATGCTTCATTTCATTAATATATATATATATATATATATATTTCAATATATATTATATATTATACTTACCATATGGTGTCGTATCCTAGTTTTTGAAAGAATCACGTGTCGCGTATCGCGTGTTTAAACGCGTATTACGAGTCTGTGCATCATAGGTTTTCACTCACTACTGTAGGTTATAATAGAGATGGGTCTTTAAATTTCTTGAAGTAAAGCTTAATACTAGTATACTTGACTAAGCAGATGGGTTGTTTCTTCTTATAATATCAAAGTGAAAAAACAAAAATAAGATGTGACAACCCGCACTCCGAAATAAGGGGTGGCCAGCCCGATACTCCGACATATACGGTAATCATGGACGGAAATCATTCTCAGCACCACAAATATAGTAAGAGTAACCGAGAAAACCACCCAATAATTCAGAAAACGGGTTGCCAAAACAATTTATGCAATTAAAAGTTAAGTTAAGAAAAACAATTTAAACAACCCATTCTAGAACAATAGTGGAATTCAAGGAAACATAATTAACATACGACTAAAACCACTATATACAAAGAGAAGAACCGAATATGCTGTCGGTTCACAGCTACACAAAAGTAATCACAACAGCTAGATGTTATGCTTTACATCCATTATACAATTACAATATTGGGCCACTCGCCCGAGTGACAGACCCGATCATAACTAGATATCAAAAGAATGACGGCGTCTAACAAAACATCGTGTAATATCCGCAATTTCATACAGCACCTTAAAAGCAAAAGAGTAGGAATATCAACACGGGCGTCCTTGTGGAGGAGCACCTGGGGCGGATACAATAACAAGTACAACATAGAGGAAAAAGAACGGGTCAGGACCCGGTTTATATATAGTTCCCAGATGAACAAAAAGCATGCTAGATATGAATAACAACACATGGGTATAGAAATCAACACTCTAACAACCTAAGCATGGATCATAAGAAAACAAGTGAAAATGACATAACTAAACGAGACTATGCAAGAAGATGAAATTATGCAAGATTAAATTAAAAAAACTAAATTAAGAGCTTGTATTCCCCAAGTTCCACTTTAATCCAATTTCAGTTCCTTAACAGGAATATACTAACATTATCTTCTTATTTCATTCCAATTCCCATTCCTTAGCAAGAATGTAATTGTCATAATATCATTTAGTGGAATTATACAACCCTCAAGTCCCACTTGAGATTTAGAAAAGCTATATTCTTATGCATATAACGATTCTAAGACCGCCCCTCCGAGTTTCCCCACTGGGCGCGCCCCTAAATGACTATCATCTTCCAGGGGCCCATCAAACAAGGCAGCCTGGGTACCTAACGCACGTCGGGAAGTGGCCATATGCCTGCGAGTGAGTCATAACCACACCCGAAATTACTTCACTAGCGCAGAAAAATACATATAATAAACCCGCATATGGCCGAGGACTATAGTCTCCCTGCATTCACTAGTCAAGGAACATCACCTCATGCGCGAGCTTCCCTTATGATATCATTTAGAGATGTGTGTTTAAGTAAATTAGCATTTACTATAAAAACCATACTTTTCATTTTCATTTACATTTACATGTTTCATTTGTTTGAAACCGTTATCATAGGATAGTTCATTACTCATCCTAGGTTATGCCTCGAATAAATCTCCAAGGGATCATATTCACTTCCCAAACATGAGGTTTTATATAACTCAATTTAAGCCCCTAAAGTCTCCAAGTATGGGCCTACAATTCCCATCCATAATTATTAGGATGCACAAAGAAAAGTGATGCCTTAACATCACTTAGGACAACCCTTCCCCCTAACTTAACCCCAAGTGAACCCATTCAACACTAGGGTGACAACCAACTCAACTAGGACTCTAAAAGCCAAGGTTTACTTCATTCAAGAAGAGTCCTAAGTTCCTAGGGGAAGGAAAGGATTAAAAACAAAAGTAGGAAATGGGTTGAGAAAACAGGGGACCAGTCGACCGATCCCAAGACCGCGGTCGACCGCGTCTCAAAGTTTAGCTTTTGAAAGAAAGCAGAAAGTTCATTTCGGATGGACCGGTCGACCTGTGGGAGAACCGCGGTCGACCGCGACCTTATTTCATGCCTTTGAAAGAAAGCAGTGTGCCCTCCTCCGAAGGCCCGGTCGACCGGTCTGAGATACGCGGTCGACCGGCCATTGCAGACCTAGACCCCTTCTCCTAATATCTTCTAAACCCCAAAATCATTAACCAACCAAAATCATCCAACTACATTTAATGATACCAAAAGATCATAAATGCTCCCAACAACATTTTTCTTCCTCAATCAATAATCTATCTCTACCAAAGATGTTGATACCCATAAATCCAACCAAAAACCACAATTATACTACATCAAAACTATACATATCCACCCATACTAATTATTCATCTTAAACCATATAATAGCAAGTAGAAAACTTGCCTTGGGGCTTCAATAACAGGCTTGGTTGAGGAAGAATGCAAGATCAAACCACCAATCCTCAAGATCTCTCTCTTTTTCTCCAATCTTCCACTCTCACTCTCTCTCACACTCTAGGGCTAGAACACTTAGGGAAAATAAGAGGAAATGAAAGACTTAGGGAAAGACTAAACGTGGCTTAAGATTAAAAGTCTCCAACCTTTAAGTAAAATACCGCAATAGTTAAGTTCTAATACGCAGTATGCCAAAACCAGTCAAAAGTGCCCAAAATCTCAAAATACAATATGGCACACATTTCGACTTTCTCGCACCTCCCGGAACTAACCACACCCTCCAAATTATCATTTGGAGATTTTATAAGCCAAATTAAGTTCCGGTTCCATTTTAATTCAAATTTCCATACTAATTCTCATGACAAAATAGAACACCACATGGTAACAACTACTTACACACATGGTATCATGCAACTTATTTGTAAATATTAACTTATTTCATCAAATTAATACTTACCCACATGTAGCATTTTATATATACAACTACTCAACATAGTAAATAAATATAAAATGGGCTCCCAAAAGCGAGGGTTGTTACATACTCCCCCCCTTATGAGGGAATTTTGCCCCCAAAATTCAAGAGTACCTTGGATATAAAGATGCGGATACTTTTCCCGCATATCATCCTCATGCTCCCAAGTAGATTCATCGACACTGTGATGACTCCATTGTACTCTAACCAAGGGCACCACACGAGATCTCAATCTACGTTCCCCATGCTCCAAAATGGCCACGGGTTGTTCTTCATAAGAAATATCGGGTTGTAACTCTATATCCTCGAAAGGAATGTGCCAAAGGGCACCATCACACCTCTTATACTTCTTCAAAGAGGAGATGTGGAAAACATTGTGAATCTGTTGCAACGGTTCTGGTAGGGCAATTTGATACGCCACGGGGCCTACTTTAGCAAGTACAGGAAAAGGCCCAACGAAACGTGGTGCAAGCTTCCCCTTCTTTACGAAACGCTTAACGCCTTTCATAGGCGACACCCGTACCAACACTTAGTCTCCAACTTCTAACTCCACATGCCTTCTCCCCGCATCGGCATAGCTCTTTTGTCTGTCTTGGGCTATCCGAATACGATCTAGAATAAGCTCAATTTTTGAAGAAGTATCCCGAATCATTTCAGGTCCGAGAAACTTGTTATCTCCCACTTCTAACCAACACGTGGGGGATCGGCAAGGCCTACCATACAAGGATTCATAGGGCGCCATCCCAATAGTGAACTGGTATGAATTATTATAGGAAAATTCAACCAAAGGGAGATATTGTTCCCAACTACCCTTGAAATCAAGCATGCACATACGAAGCATATCCTCCAACATTTGGTTAACCCTTTCAGTCTGGCCATCTGTTTGAGGATGATAAGAAGTACTTAATTTCAATTCGGTTCCCATGGACTCTTGGAAACTTTGCCAAAAGTGGGAAACAAAGATCTTGTCTCTGTCGGAAATAATATTCAAGGGCACCCCATGCAATCTAACAATCTCTTCAATGAACAATCGAGCGTAACGAGCGGTATTATAATCAGTACGGACGGGAAGGAAGTGCGTCGACTTTGTCAAGCGATCCACGATAACCCAAATAGAATCGTGAACCTTTTGTGACGTTGGCAAACCGGTTATAAAATCCATTGAAATGCTCTCCCATTTCCAAACAGGAATTTCCAACGGTTGCAACAGACCTGCCGGTAGCTGATGATCAACTTTAACTAACTGACAAGTAGTGCAGCGAGATACAAACTCCGAAATATCTCGTTTCATACCCGGCCACCAATATTGACGGCGCATATCTTGATACATTTTATCATTTCCCGGATGTACCAAAAATTTAGAGCCGTGAGATTTCGCCATCACAGCCCGTCGCAAATCTCCATCCTCCGGAACAATAATCCTTCCATGAAAGTGCAATCCACCCTCAGAACTTACCGAGTAGGACTCCGCTCCCCCAGTAAATAACTGGCGAATGTGGTCTTGACATTCTTTATCTCTGCCTTGGGCTTCCACAACCCTTGCCACAATCGTCGGAGTAACGGTCATCACGGACATAAATGCCCTAGCAACCGCATCCTCATGACTGAGTTCCTTCCATTTAGCTTTCCACACATCAGCTAATTCTCCCTCGGGTCTCCTACTCAGGGCATCTGCCACTACGTTCGCCTTGCCCGGATGATAATGAATATCAAATTTTTAATCTTTCATGAACTCCAACCATCTTCGCTGCCGCATATTCAGATCTTTCTGAGAAAATAAATATTGCAACGACTTATGGTCCGTGAAAAGACTAAACTTCTCCCCGAGAAGATAGTGCCTCCAAATCTTTAAGGCAAAGACAACGGCGGCTAATTCCAAATCATGCACCGGATAATTTCTTTCATGAGGCTTGAGTTTTCTAGAAGCATATGCAATAGCTTGTCGCTCCTGCTGAAGCACACCTCCCAAACCTTGTAGAGATGCATCGGTGAAGACTAAATATTCCAACCCTGGCTTGGGTAAAGCAAGGACTGGAGCCGAAGTCAATCTATCTTTAAGCTCATCGAACACAGCTTGACAGGCGTCATCCCACACAAATCTAACCCCTTTCCGGGTCAAATTTATCAAAGGACTAGCAATCTTAGAAAATCCCTTAATAAATCGGCGATAATAGCCCGCCAAACCCAGAAAACTGCGTATCTCGGTAGGCGTCGTGGGCTGACCCCACTCCCTCACCGCAACAACTGTACTTGGGTCCACCGATATCCCTTGTGATGTCACGACGTGACCCAAAAATTGCACTTCCCGCAACCAAAAACCACACTTCTCAAACTTAGCGTACAATTGGTGATCCCTCAACCTTTGCAGGACCAACCCCAAATGAGTAGCATGGTCATCTTCCGTTTGAGAATACACAAGAATGTCATCAATAAACAAAATGAAAAACTGGTCCAGGAAGTCCCGAAATACTCTATTCATAAGATCCATGAATACTACAGGGGCATTGGTTAGCCCAAAAGGCATAACCAAAAACTCATAAGACCCGTACCTCGTCAGAAAAGCAGTTTTGGATACATCTTGCTCCCGTATCCTCAACTGGTGATACCCCGTTCTCAAGTCTATCTTAGAGAAGTAGGTCGCTCCCCTGAGCTGATCAAACAAATCATCTATGCGAGGCAAAGGGTATTTGTTCCGGACGGTGACCTTGTTCAACTCTCTATAGTCAACACACAACCGGAGAGAACCATCTCTTTTCTTCACGAATAACACAGGAGCACCCCACGGCGATGTGCTACGCCTGATAAACCCCTGTTCCAACAACTGCTGAATCTGATCTCTTAGCTCCCTCATTTCCACAGGAGCCATACGATAAGGAGTTCGCGCAATCGGTCGAGTTCCCGGCTCTAAGTCAATGACAAACTCAATCTCTCTACTAGGAGGCAGACCCGGTATATCCCGGAAAACGTCCTCAAAGTCTCGAACAACAGGAATAGAATCTAAGGGAACAACTACATCCCGAGAATTCTCATCCGCAATACAATATAAATAAGTACCAGAATCTCCCTCTAAACGAGGCATAACCACCAGGAACATATCTTGTCCCGGAACGGCGAAGACTATACTCTTCCCATAGCAATTTACTATAGCATGATACTTAACAAGCCAATCCATGCCCAAAATAACATCATACCCGACCATGTCTAGGACGAGTAAGTCGGCCTCAAAACACAAATTACCAAGAGTGATTCCTATATGTTTACAAACAAAGAAAATAAGGGAACCGTCACCCATAGAGGACTCCACACTAGAAAAGGTACTTTCCGCAGATTTTATCAACTCTATGGACTGAGAAAAACTTCTGGAAATAAAAGAATGTGTTGCACCCGTATCAAACAGAACGCGACCCATGTGTCCCTGAATAAGGAACTTACCCTCTATAGCAGGCGGCGCTGGCTGAATAGGAGGAAGCATAGCATCCTGAATGTGGTAGACTCTCCCATACTGTAGTTGACCCTGCTGCAGAGGGACAACTGGATTCGGTGCTTATGGAGGGAACTGCACATAAGGCTGCTGAGGAACTCGTGGAGGTTGTCCCCCAATCACCTGAGGACAATCTCTCTTAAAGTGACCAGCTTCTCCACATTGGAAACATTTCCCCACCATATTCTCCTGACCTCGACCTCTATTATTTCTGAACTGCCCAAAACCTTGGCCCGGTTGGCCCCTACCTCCCTGGCCACCTCGACCCGCATGCTGTGGTACGACACCCTGACCTTGCCTGTTAGCATTTCCACTTACATTAAACCCGCCAGAGCGTTGCCTTTTCGATCCATCCCCTTACTGGGGATCCCTATCTCGTTGCTTATTACCCGCTGGTTGGGACGAAGGAAAGGCTCCTCCTCCATTCCCACTCACCCCGGGCTTCCCCACTTGCCCAATTCCTGAAGCTTTCTTGCTATTCTGAATAAACAACCGATGCTCCTGACAATGAAGCAATGCAGCATTCATCACTTCACCAAAAGTTTGTAAAGTCGGATTACCCAGCAAATGCTGCCGGATTCTCCAGTTTAGACCTCCCATGAATTTTGAGATTTTCCTTTCCTCCGGGGTTACCTCTTCCGGCACAAAACTAGCTATCCGGGTAAACCCCTCCTCATATTCAGCAACCGATCGTTCTCCCTGAACTAGATCTTGAAGTTTCCTCCTCATCTCCCTCTGAATCGCGGGAGGAAAATATTTCCGGTCGTACAAGACCCAGAAATCAGTAATGGACATAGTATCCCTCTGTTCTGGCGTAGTCATCGACTCCCGCCAATGTAACACTGCCCCAACCAACTTGATAGTAGCAAGGACTTGCTTCTTCTCCTCACTACAGTCCACCATTCGTAAATGGCATTGCATATCCTTCTTCCATTGATTTGCTCGAACAACGTCAGAACCTCGGTCAAACTCTGGGGGATGGCCCTTTAAAAAGGACTCCCTTACTCTTTCCCACGGAGAAGGTCCCGTAGGTGCTTAAGCATCCTGTGCCCGTTGTTGAGCTGTTGGCATCTGTTGAGCTACTGCGGTCATAGCAGCATTAACTGCATGAGCCACGATATTGGCTACGTCCGCAGCATTAAAAGTTCCTTGGGGCGGTGGAGGACCAACATCCTCTTCTACGACTCTATTGCGTCTCGCAGGGCGGCCTCTCTTAGGCGGCATCTGAGATGAAGGGACAATAATGTTAGAATACAATTCACAACAATCTATTTCACAGAAGATCGCAATTATAGCAACAAAGCAGTCTTATCATTAGGCTCTATATCAAAGAACGCTACGGTAGATCGTGACAAGTCCACATAGATACTAGTACTCTAGAACCCAGTGCTCTGATACCATCTGTGATAACCTGCACTCCGAAATAAGTGGTGGCCAGCCCGATACTCCGACATATACGGTAATCATGGACGGAAATCATTCTCAGCACCACAAATATAGTAAGAGTAACCGAGAAAACCACCCAATAATTCAGAAAACGGGTTGCCAAAACAATTTATGCAATTAAAAGTTAAGTTAAGAAAAACAATTTAAACAACCCATTCTAGAACAATAGTGGAATTCAAGTAAACATAATTAACATACGACTAAAACCACTATATACAAAGAGAAGAACCGAATATGCTGTCGGTTCACAGCTACACAAAAGTAATCACAACAGCTAGATGTTATGCTTTACATCCATTATACAATTACAATATTGGGCCACTCGCCCGAGTGACAGACCCGGTCATAACTAGATATCAAAAGAATGACGGCGTCTAACAAAACATCGTGTAATATCCGCAATTTCATACAGCACCTTAAAAGCAAAAGAGTAGGAATATCAACACGGGCGTCCTTGCGCAGGAGCACCTGGGCGGATACAATAACAAGTACAACATAGAGGAAAAAGAACGGGTCAGGACCCGGTTTATATATAGTTCCCAGATGAACAAAAAACATGCTAGATATGAATAGCAACACATGGGTATAGAAATCAACACTCTAACAACCTAAGCATGGATCATAAGAAAACAAGTGAAAATGACATAACTAAATGAGACTATGCAAGAAGATGAAATTATGCAAGATTAAATTAAAAAAACTAAATTAAGAGCTTGTATTCCCCAAATTCCACTTTAATCCAATTTCAGTTCCTTAACAGGAATATACTAACATTATCTTCTTATTTCATTCCAATTCCCATTCCTTAGCAAGAATGTAATTGTCATAATATCATTTAGTTGAATTATACAACCCTCAAGTCCCACTTGAGATTTAGAAAAGCTATATTCTTATGCATATAACGATTCTAAGACCGCCCCTCCGAGTTTCCCCACTGGGCGCGCCCCTAAATGACTATCATCTTCCAGGGGCCCATCAAACAAGGCAGCCTGGGAACCTAACGCACGTCGGGAAGTGGCCATATGCCTGCGAGTGAGTCATAACCACACCCGAAATTACTTCACTAGCGCAGAAAAATACATATAATAAACCCGCATATGGCCGAGGACTATAGTCTCCCTACATTCACTAGTCAAGGAACATCTCCTCATGCGCGAGCTTCCCTTATGATAGCATTTAGAGAGGTGTGTTTAAGTAAATTAGCATTTACTATAAAAACCATACTTTTCATTTTCATTTACATTTACATGTTTCATTTGTTTGAAACCGTTATCATAGGATAGTTCATTACTCATCCTACGTTATGCCTCGAATAAATCTCCAAGGGATCATATTCACTTCCCAAATATGATGTTTTATATAACTCAATTTAAGCCCCTAAAGTCTCCAAGTATGGGCCTACAATTCCCATCCATATTTATTAGGATGCACAAAGAAAAGTGATGCCTTAACATCACTTAGGACAACCCTTCCCCCTAACTTAACCCCAAGTGAACCCATTCAACACTAGGGTGACAACCAACTCAACTAGGACTCTAAAAGCCAAGGTTTACGTGATTCAAGAAGAGCCCTAAGTTCCTAGGGGAAGGAAAGGATTAAAAACAAAAGTAGGAAATGGGTTGAGAAAACTGGGGACCGGTCGACCGATCCTAAGACCGCGGTCGACCGCGTCTCAAAGTTTAGCTTTTGAAAGAAAGCAGAAAGTTCATTTCGGATGGACCGGTCGACTTGTGGTAGAACCGCGGTCGACCGCGACCTTATTTCATGCCTTTGAAAGAAAGCAGTGTGCCCTCCTCCGAAGGCCCGGTCGATCGGTCTGAGATACGCGGTCGACCGGCCATTGCAGACCTAGACCCCTTCTCCTAATATCTTCTAAACCCCAAAATCATTAACCAACCAAAATCATCCAACTACATTTAATGATACCAAAAGATCATAAATGCTCCCAACAACATTTTTCTACCTCAATCAAGAATCTATCTCTACCAAAGATGTTGATACCCATAAATCCAACCAAAAACCACAATTATACTACATCAAAACTATACATATCCACCCATACTAATTATTCATCTTAAACCATATAATAGCAAGTAGAAAACTTGCATTGGGGCTTCAATAACAGGCTTGGTTGAGGAAGAATGCAAGATCAAACCACCAATCCTCAAGATCTCTCTCTTTTTCTCCAATCTTCCACTCTCTCTCTCTCTCACACTCTAGGGCTAGAACACTTAGGGCAAATAAGAGGAAATGAAAGACTTGGGGAAAGACTAAACGTGGCTTAAGATTAAAAGTCTCCAACCTTTAAGTAAAATACCGCAATAGTTAAGTTCTAATACGCAGTATGCCAAAACCAGTCAAAAGTGCCCAAAATCTCAAAATACAATATGGCACACATTTCGACTGTCTCGCACCTCCCGGAACTAACCATACCCTCCAAATTATCATTTGGAGATTTTATAAGCCAAATTAAGTTCCGGTTCCATTTTAATTCAAATTGCCATACTAATTCTCATGACAAAATAGAACACCACATGGTAACAACTACTTACACACATGGTATGGTGCAACTTATTTGTAAGTATTAACTTATTTCATCAAATTAATACTTACCCACATGGAGCATTTTATATATACAACTACTCAACATAGTAAATAAATATAAAATGGGCTCCCAAAAGCGAGGGTTGTTACATAAGACTCACTTGAGATAAATTGAAAGTAATTGTTTGGGGGGGGGGGGGGGGGGCTTTAGGGAGAACTAAAAATCTTTAAAATGTGTGTTTTGATTTTTCTTTTTATTTCTATTTATGAAGCACGGACACTCTTGTTCGACACGCCTCGGACACGGGACCAACTCGGACACGTTAGGGGCATGTTTTTTGGACACGCTAGGATAGTTTAGTAGTATTTTGATATTTTTAGACGGGATCAAATGTTTAATAGCTTAAAACATTGATTATAAAATATAAAATGAAAAATAAGACACCATAGTCATCTACAAAAAAAATAAAATTGACGCAAAAGTTTTAAAACAAACCATAACTTTTGCAGACCATATAAAATGAATTTTCCGAATTTGTTGAATTTTATTTGTTTCTTGTTTAAATATATATTGTTGTTGTATTTGTATCGAATTTTATGAAATGTTTGTTCTGATTATGTATTCTATTAAACAATTTATATTTTATTTCGTTAATATATATTTAGATATATTATATGTATCCTAGCATATTGTATCGTACCTTTTCCAAAAATCGCGTATCACATATCCTGAGTTATGTTGCATCTCATAACAAGTGTCGAATCCGTGCTTCATAAATAGTCATGAACTAGCCAATTAATTCACTATTATAAAATATGTACGAACATGTTCTGAATTAATAACGGTTGAGATGCATTTGACAATGAATTAATGGTTCAAATGCATTTAAATTCGTTAATACCTTCCACTTTCTCAATTGTCCATTAACTTTGCAATGTATTAAGTTTTATATAAGAAAATGGCAGTTTAAACAGTTACAAAAATTGCGAATTTAACAATTCGGTGACACATGACCGAGTTCCCTTCAAGGTATTCATCATCCTTCACCAAGTTAAAGAAATGTCTTTTAAGAATTATTATACTACAGACTCGGTACCTAACAGTTGTCGGCACCCAACTCTTGAGTTCCTTTGATAAGTTTTGGCACCTAACTGCCGATAGATCCTTTGATGGATTTTAGCTACGAATCATGGACACTTCTAAGAAGTCCATGTATTCGTGTTCGACACATGTCGAACACCTACACTCTCTCGACACTTCTTTTCACATGTTCGTAATTAAAATACAAAATCAATGTGTCGGAGACTTATTTCCATGTGTCAAACACTTGTTTGCACGTGTGTATACTGAATATATAAAAATGCAAGTTAAATTTGTGACATCACTTGAGGCCTCATTCACCAAGGACTACACTATACCATACTCGCACTAGAACGGTTCCCCACGAAAGTTTGAAAACCTTAATTTCCATAATATATTAATTCATTATTTTTAATCAATATTCAAACACGTTCCTTTTCTTTTCTTTTCATGTTCTTGTCTACTCTACATAAATTCATGAAAATAGATACTTTTTCTACATGAACCATATCGTAATTTTATTAGAATTGTCGTGTCGGCATCACGGTGTCGTGTCAGACATGATACCATGTCCGTGTCAGTGCTTCTTAGATTTTCAGCACCACATCATGTCCCCAAGTCGGAACAAATATTTCAACATTTTCTATCCTACAAACCCGGCACTTAACTGCCAAGTTCCTTTAATGTGCTTTGTCACCGAACCACAAAGTTCGTTTGATGGGTTTGGACACACCATTATTGAGCCAAAACGTAGATTATTAGTTGATTCTATGTTGGTGCTCCCTTGTCACCCTCGACATAACTTAAGGGGTAATAGATGAAATGCATGTTAGCTCAGACTAGTGTACCTTACTTACCGAGAGTAGTAGTAGTAGGCCATTCATTTGCTATAAACCAGTAAACAAGCTTGTCATTCACGGGAATTCGACCAACTGAAAAATTGCCTCTCCTCATCCGGATAGACTCATTCTCAAAATAATGTTCGTTTGGGTGATTTATGAAACCAATTATTGAACAGGTTGAATAAAATTTGGGAGACTTTAACCCAATATAGGCAGCAACAACCGAGTTCGCTCCATCGCATCCTATCACAACCTATGGCTTACAAATCATCAACTCTCAACTTGCATCGTTATGTAAAGATGCACTTAAAAATACTAAATGTTGTATCTATACAAGGCCAAAGCGCATCACAATGTGTTTTCTTGTCAAAAAGCGAGGCGTAAAAATTATTATAACATAAATTTTACAAACAAGACATAAATTATTATAACATAAATTATTACATTGATATATTTTGTGTTTAATTCTTTCGCTGCGTTGCTCTGCATCATATTGCATATTAACAAATTATTTCAATGTAATATTGCAACAAAACATAATATGAAGGTTATTCATCTTCTGAAATACCGAGTATAACACAAAATATGTTTTTATCAGAAAACGTAAAATAACCTCTCTGTCATGTTGATTCCATTGATAGTTCCATTAGGGTTACTGATATAGTATTTTTATTTATCATTTTAAGAGGTGTAAGTTATGCATCTATTAATTTATTTATTTAAATCTTTTCATTTATTCCCATCAAAATGCAAGCCCAAAAAGCATAAAAAACACGCTAAACCAATTAGAGTTTTTTCTGCACTTTTTAATCGGGTTATTTGCACTATGGGTCTAGTCAGTGGAGGAGCCACACTAGGCCGAACTGGGGCGGTCGCCCTGGTTCAACTTTGATTTTTTTTTTAGACCTATGTGTAAAACTTCAAAACTTTGGGGCAAGGGCGAATCTGTAAATAGCGGAAGTTTTAAAAACCTAAAGAGATAACCTAACTTTAAACCAAACAGTCGGACTCTCTCTCAAACAACTTTGAAATCCAAAAACCCTTATTGGGAACCCAGATTGGAATCGCAAAAATCTGATTCAAAATCAAAATCGCAAAGATCCGCCATCCCTCCGATCAGCTCACCGGACTGCTGCTCTTCTCTCACACTCGGTCTCACACATTAGCTCACGCTCAGCTCACCTGATTCAGGTATATATGTGATTTTTTATATGCAATTCATGTTTTTTATACGTAAGCATGTTTTTTTATGTGTTATTCATGTTTTTTATATGTGATTTTTGTATATGTGCATATTTAGGTATTTTTTATATGTGCTTTTTAACTCAGTCTCACTCCTGCTTGATATATGTGGTATATTTGGTATTTTAAAATAAAATGCCTATTTTATATATGTGGTATTTTTTTATGTACGTAAAAAATGATATGTCAGTTATTATTTTTTATGTATAGTGTGTTCCCCTAGATTGTGTGTAAATTTATGTGTAAAACTAGTCTGAAATTGTTGTAAACAAAGGAAGTCATATAGATTTTTTTAAACGAAAAAGATGAGACAACACAAACTGTTAGGGAAATATTATGTTGAAATATTATTAAAAAAAGGGTCCTTCTACACTGACACACAAAAGTAGACACATTTTGTAGACACGTTGACATGTCGCATTCGTATTGGTTAGTGTCTGGGCTTCATATGGGTCCCACTGGCGTGGACCCCAGACACGAGCCAATTCAAATGCGACACATCAGTGTGTCTACAAAATGTGCCTACTTTTATGTGTCAGCCTAGAATTATCCTAAAAAAAAATTCAGAAACAAAGTAGGAATCCAAATTTAGTTAATTAATATCTCAATATTTTTAGGGTTAATAATTAAAAAAAAAAGTAAAAACAATCCCCAAAAAATTGCCTCGGGAGCTCCCACCCCCAAACCCGGGGCTTCGTCAGAATTTTTCCCCCCACTTGACTCCAAATCCTCGATCCGCCACTGGCTTTAGTACTTATGCATATTTTTAGTTGGAGTCCACATTTTCTCTCTGGGATCCAATTTCACTTTTTACAACCGTTTTTAATAAATTATTTTAAACAATTTTTGTCTATAAAGCGTCGCAAAAAATGAAAATGAACCATAAAGTGTAACCAAATTAAGAATATGCGTTCATGGACCCAAAATGAAAATAATCCATCATAATAATATGCAACTGAAAAACTTAGAGACATGAAAAAACACCTTGGCTTTAATGATACTCCCATCTTGAAGTTCAATTATTGGACGCCTCGTTTGATGGTCTAATTTGACTGTGACCACTTGACATCCAAAACGTAACATTTCACTAGGGAGGCTGTTGGCTAAGACTTCAATAAGATCACACCTTCTCACGCATCTAAGTTCTTCATTTCTGTTGTGACAAAAATGTTTTCAAGCATTAAAGTTTCTTTTATTCTTTATTTTTGAGTAACTAACTGCCAAACAAAAATAAACAGAGACATATATAATCAAATCAACTCCATACCACTGCAGTTATCATTCCAATTAATGCACATGCAATCTTTTAGCGAAAAAAAATTCCATACCCAAGTAGGATCAATGTTACCTTGAACGCGGAATGCTTTTGTGCATGGTACGGATTCATTTATGTGGTTCGCTACCGTGACGGTATGAAGTACGTTAGGGGTAGGCCTAGTTAGAGTGCTATTTAGATTCGCTGTTTCCTGACAACTATTAATTGGATAATTTTGGGTACCATGGAAAGCGTATTTACGTATACTACACCCAAGCACATATACTTACTTTATTTTTAATTAAGTTATCTATTGAATTCAACAAAATATTGGAGTACCTAGGGGTGGCAACAGTTACAACTTAAGAAGCTTAAGCTATAAGAGATATTTAATCTCAATGAATATAATGTTTGTATTGAATGAAAAAAGGTACAACTGGTTGAGGTCTCCATGTTCCTTTAAATCGGTTACATTATTTTACAACTAAAGACCATATTCATGTACAACTAATAAACATCCCAGCTGAATCTTGATGACTTAACAAACTCAATTAACTGTTGAATCTGACCATTAAAACAACATTGTTTTGTTTTACACAATTAGCTGTTGCAAATGAGTTATGACAGAAAACAAGAGATAGTGGCTATGGATGGAGAATTAACGAATTTGGGTGCTTAGTGGTTGGATCCTTAGCGCCCTAATGCGGGTGCGGGTGCGGGTGCGGATGCGAGTGCGCCAATGCGTCGATTTTTAAATTACAAAAATTTGAGAGCGCCACGATTGCGTATATATATTTAATATATAAAAAAAATATATAAGCATAATATATACAAATAGAGAAATATTATCAGTATAACCAATACCAAATATTTAGAAGGACTTTGTTGAGTTGATAATAATATTAAAGTCAATATTTATTTAAATAGACATTTTATGATACTAAAATACTTTATTTTAAATCTTCATTTAAAAGCATAAATATACTCAACTCAACTCAACAAAGTCTTTTTCCAATTATTTGGGGTCGGCTACATGAATCCTATTTTTCCATTCCATTATGTCCAGTGAAATATCTTCGGTTAAACCACATGACATCATGTCCTTTTTTATAATATCCCACCAAGTCAATTTAGGCCTACCTCTACCCCTTGTGTTACCATCAATACTAACTAAATCACTCTTACTTACAGGAGCATCCATTGGTCTACGCTTGACGTGTCCAAACCATCTAAGTCGATTTTCTCTCAATTTATCTTATATAGGAGCTACTTTTACCGTTTCATGAATTTGTTCATTTTTAATTTTATCCTTTCGAGTTTTACCACAAATCCATCTTATCATTCGCATCTCCGCCGCACTCATTTTCTGCACATTTTGTTTCTTGGCTGCCCAACACTCTGTCCCATATAACATGGCGGGTCTAATGGCCGTCCTATAATATTTACCTTTTAACTTCAAAGGTATACGCTTATCACACAAAACGCCGGTAGCACTTCTCCACTTAATCCAGACTGCTCTAATTCTATGAGTAACATCATCACTAATATCTCCATATTTTTGGATAATCGATCCTAAATAACGAAAATGATCGTTTCTAGGTATCTCTTGACCCTCCAATTTCACCACATCTCCATTTGTCCTCCTATTACTACTAAAATTGCACTCCACATATTATGTTTTAGTTCTGCTTATTTTAAAAGCATAAATATATTGAAGTATTATGTATTTTAATTTAAACATAAAAATTATTTAATGGACAAACAATTGTAGGCTTATAACATCACATGTAGAATTGTCATCAGCTCATAACATACTAGAACTAAAGTAAATGCATGAAATAAACATGAAGTCCCATCCCACATCGGCAGATGGGAACTCATGCCTCAACACTAGAGGCTATAAATTAGGATTGATTGTTGTCAATCATTGTAGCAAATGGATGTAAGCTTGTAGGCTTTTTCTATGGGGCTGGGCCGCCGACTCTTGGAAAAAAAAGGCCTAAATTAGTTCAAAATTTTCTTCAACCCGATTTGACCACTATAAAACGCGCTTTTGACTTCATAAAGTCGCGAATTCACGTCCAATTGGCCCCGGATTCATATATCCGCGATTTGAGGGCGCATTCGTTGGCCTAGTTGGACGAATTGAGGCACTAAGGTTGGACCCACTAAACACGATAACTTAATAAATCGGGTTTCGATTTAGCAATTTTGTGGAAATACACGACACGACTCATTAAATTATGGCTTGAACACAATATAAATCGATAAGACACGACACGGTTGACACAAAAGGCTAAATGGGTTGGTTTTGGGTGGAGTGATTTGACATGAACCCAATATGACTCATTGCCACCCCTAGGAGTACCTATGTTTTTTTTTATACACTTGAGATCGAGCTAATTAAGAGAACTTTGTACAGTACTCATTCCTTCTCAAATTAAGAGTCCCTGCTTTAAAATAATAGATTTTAAAGATACACTAAATAAATGGCCAAGATCATTGACAGTTCACTGTCATGGAATTTGGTTCATTGATTACCTCCAAAAAGGGCTCGCAATATAGGAAGTCCTTAAAAAGAAAGTAGGACTCAATTTGGGATGGATGAAGTATATTTTCTTTCCCATGTTCCTTTGTTATTTTTTCCTGCTTGTCAAAACAAAAGTGGGAAGCAAGATTTTAATATGTGGGATGCTAAATAGTGGCATTACACTGAATAAAATCATGTCTGCACTACCGTATAGACCACATTACGACATTCGGTTGTATAGACTAAAGAATAAAAACGTTGTAGCCGCACCTAGTGAGAAACACGAGGGATTGAACATATAGATTTGTAAAGCTCTACCATTTTTTTGTAGGTATAGAATCAACCCTTTATGATTAGTATTGGTAGTAGTCATGTGGTCCATTAAAAGACATCAAGCATTAGAGTGATGACGCTTCTTTTAAGGTCCAGATAACATGTTTCCTAAAAACACACTAAGAAACTAAAAATAGACATACAAATAGATACTTGTACAGAGATCTCATACTTACTATTTTGAGGCACATAAAATGTGGAATGTGCTTGGGCGCATGTTATCATTTCCTTTCTTTTATACTAGTTTAATTCAAAGATTTTCCAGATGAACCTATACATGTCATTCCAAGTACAGTTGTGAACTTATAATATATATATATATATAAATAGACAGTTCAGAAATTTTATCAGATGTATGTGCTGAAAATATGGATTCAGATGTCTTTTAGCCTATTAAATTTCAAATTCCACTACTTGAAATGGTTCTCTTAGAGAATCCACATTTGATTATGTTTTTCTATAGTTACCATTGACAACTTGTTTGATCGATTTGAATCGCATTAATCATGAAATTTCCTTACTGTTCTAATTACTGTATAGAGAGATTATTGTATGTGAAGAAAAATTATCATTCTCTGTCGTTGTTTCATTTCATGCCTTGTTGTAAAATTGTTTGCTTATACAGGGAAATCAATCCAGTCTATTAAAATCACGTTCTTCATATTTTTCATTTACTTTTAGTTTTGCTGATGGAGTTCATTTCAAGTCATACAATCTAAAAAGTCTGATTTAACATGTTTCATCCCCATACTTCCTACACTCCTCAATGTTAGAAACCTGGGTGTGTACAATACAACTGCAGAAGAACGAACGCTGCAAAATTTTAAAGCCTAAAGGTCTGTAAATCACTCCTACTAAAAACTAAATTGTCTCCACCAATTATGGAATATATGGTGTGTAAACGGGTGTACAACAAACTGTTTTCAAGATACAAAAAGACTTGAAACAAGTCAAGAGAAATCCTATATACCAAAGGAATTGTAATGGAAAATGAAGAACCGATGACAATGTGTAGAAAGAGGGTAATTAATATTTTGATTGTCAGTGTTATGCCCATGCTCCTAATTCTAATCGTTAACACAGTTTGCTCCTCTTGGATCAACATGTGCTTTGTTGGCTATCCTTTTTGTTAGTCCGTAGACTCACAGCTAGACATCGATGTTGTCCCTAACTTAACCACTTCGGCGGCCCAAGTGGGGTTTTTGAACTCAAAAAGGATAATTCTTAATCTAATAATGAAAATCCTAATTAATTATCTACTACTACCAACTATTACTCTGAATAATAAGTAACCAGCCCTGTACATCATATATAAAAGGAAGTATGCACTTGCGAGTCAACATATTTTCACGTCAGGATAAAAAGCTTAATGGGATAAATGCTAAATACATTAACAAAAATAGTGACCCGAACACGAATATACACCATACGACGGCCCATTCAACACTGCACATGATCCCGACATGACATGACCCATTGCCAGGTTTGTTTGTTGCTAAGGGGTACACTCAAACGAAAGGCTTGGACTACCATGAGATATTTGCTCTTGATAAAAACAGTGTTATTGTATGTCTGCCATCCCGCATTTGCCTCTATTGGTAGGTGTCAATCTCCATCAACTGGATTTTCACAATGTCTTTTTTCATGACAATCTACTGGAGGAAATTTACATGGAACTTCCTCCTAGATTCTCTTGATAGAGGGATAATCACGTTTACTGGTTGTGGTTTGGGGTCACACTTTCGATATGTCGTGTCATGTTCTGATCGTGTTATTTCAGGTTCTTGTCATGTAATAGACCCCAACCCAACCTATTTGACTAAGCAGGTCGAATGACTTTGGCACGCGTTCACAAACGTAACCCGTAAACCATAATATAAGACTTGTATTATCTTCTCTTTTAACTAGTCATGCCATCCACAGGGCGGAACCAGGATTTCACATTGGGGCGGGCTAAGAAGTAACTTACATATTACTTGAAGAAAACAAACGCAAATTGATGGGAATCAACATTTTATTTTATTTTATTGTATTTTCTATTTTTTTTAGTTCTTTTTAGGCCTTTTTCCTTCCTTAATTAGTTGTCACGCATGTTTGGGACTAATTAGGCATTCTTTTATTTTTAGTAGGCCCTTTTAGTCATTTTAGCTAATTACGTGATTAGCAAGTAATTCAGCCCCTATAAATAGTTTTGTTTCTCTCATTTGTACTTACTTCTCAATTCTTGAATATAAGAACTCTTTTGTTTCTCTCTCTAGAAATCAAATTGTCTTGATTTTAGGTCATTGACGTGTAGTTCACGTCAAATTGGTATCAGAGCGGGTGAAGCTCCAAACATTGGTGATTGTGTGTATCAATGTGAGTTGAATATCAAAATTGTGCCCTATATTCTCAATGGCCCCGAAGAAGGCAACCCGAATTCAAGATGAGATTAACAAAGAATTGAGACAACAAATGGCAAGAATGGAAGAGAAAATGATAAAAAAAAAGGAGAATTGGCATGAAAACATCAAGAACAATTTGAAACCCTAACGTTGCAAATCTCCAAATTGTAAAAATCAAATTCATCTAAAGAGTCACCGCAAATTGTAACCCAGAGGCCCGAAAAAAGGCCCAAAGCCGTTGATCCTCCAAGTGGACAAATTCCTTCACCGGAAGGATGGCCTTTTGTGCCCTTGACTGCCGATCAAGGTCAGAATAAGCAGCAGCTGAGTCGGAACACCTAAATGGAGGCCGACACCCCTATAACAGGGCAGTAACCTACCGATGTCCCTCCTCTAGCCTCCGAGACCTTCTGTCATAGTGGACGACTCTACAGCCCATGTCCCGAACCTTTTTCGGCAACAGGAAACCCCAAGAAATATCCGACCACTCCCGACCTCGTCCCGATCTCTTCCCTTGTTTTTCCGACCCTAAAACAACCCCTCCCTATCGGTTTAAACATGGGTACCTGCTTGACAAACCAGATAGACCTCTAATTATTTCCCTAACCCCCGTTACAAATCCCGTTCATTGCTCGTAACCCATACCAATTTCCTCGACCAAAATGTTAACCCAAATCACCCAAGAAACCCTAATATCACCCAAGAACAGGCACCCACAAAAAACTTCTCCCCACCCGAGTTGTCCGAAAACTCAAATACAATTTCCCTCAACCCACTACATAACTCCAACCCTATTTGACCTCCCGCACCACCCGATCCATTGGATTTTGGTATTTTTGAATATCAAAATATCGATACGCGTTTGCATCCCCATGCACCACTACACCATCTGTCATCACATCACACATCCTCTCATCATGACCTATCTTTACTTTTACTTTACAATGATTCCTCTTCTTCCCCTAACATTGGAGATACCCGTCGTAGTATCTATGAGTGGATTCCCCCACCCGGTGCCCATCGACCCATTCCATTACATAATTGTCAATGTTTGTGGTGGACATGGTCACCTCATTGCCACATGTCCCCACTATCAGAATGATCCCCGGGAACCTCCCATGGATCCTCATGATCATCCTCCTCGCCCACCACATGTACAGATGCCACCATACCCAATTGATTATGTAGCACCTGCACCAGGTGATGTGGTGGGCCCGAGAGCTCATCAGGATGGCGACCCAGTCTCTTTAGCACTCCAGTTACTTTCTAGGAGTATCCAAGGGGGCATGCAGATAGACATTCCTATGTTTGATGGTGGATTCTCCCCGGATGATATGTCCGATTGGCTCGCCGCTATGGAGACAGTTTTCGATTACAAGCATATTCAGGACCGCTCATGTGTTGTTCTAGCTGCAACCAAATTCCAGGGGTTTGCTTGTGTGTGGTGGAATGATCTTTGTTATCATAGGACAGCTGTAGTAATCCCACCTATCCATAACTGGCTCGATCTTAAGGTATCTCTTCAGGCCTCCTTCATACCTCGAACGTATGGGAGATACCTCTTTACACGTATTCAGTCTCTCCAGTAGGACACGTCTTCGATTGTAGAGTACACGGAGCAGTGCCGGCTCCTCTGCACTAGAGCCCGCTTACCCGAGATGGAGGATCAGCGGATCAACCGCTACATCTTGGGACTTCAGCCACATATTCGCCGCGACCCTGGATTGAGAGAGATACCGACCTTTTTCAAGGCGGTAGAGTATGCTACTAAGGTCGAGGCCTATCATGCAGTCTGAGTAGCTTCTCCAGTATCCCGATCTCCATCTTCCTTGAGTTTTGCTCCTCCTCCAGCTTCATCCTCGCCATTTTCGGCCAGTGCTCCAGTTATTGTCACTTCCGCTGCGACCCATGCAATCCCTCCCACATTTTGCTGCTTTAATTGCACCACCGTGGAACACCGAGCTTCTGATTGTCCTCAGCCACGTCGACGACCCCTGCTAGCGATGGATCAGCCCCCTGAGTATCTTGACAAGGTCGAGCAGTCCCCTGGTCCTGCATTGATTACCATTTTAGAGAGTGATTCTGTTGGTCTTCTCCTCTGAGTTCGTAAACGAACTCTTTTTGAAAGGGGAGAGTGATGGGAATCCATATTTTATTTTCCTTTTATTTTCTTTCATTGTATTTTCTATTTTTTAATTTCTTTTGAGGCCTTTTTCCCTCCTTAATTAGTTGCCAAGCATGTTTGGGACTAATTATGCATTCTTTTATTTTTAGTAGGCCCTTTTAGTCATTTTAGCTAATTACTTGATTAGCTAGTAATTCAGCCCCTATAAATTGCTTTGTTTCTCTCATTTGTACTTACTTCTCAATTCTTGAATATAAGAACTCTTTTCTTTCTCTCTCTAGAAATCAAATTGTCTTGGTTTAGGTCATTGACGTGTAGTTCACGTCAAATTGGTATCAGAGCGTGTGAAGCTCCAAACATTGGTGATCGTGTGTATCAATGTGAGTTGAATATCAAAATCGTGCCCCACATTCTCAATGGCCACGAAGAAGGCAACCCGAGTTCAAGATGAGATTAACGAAGAATTGAGACAACAAATGGCAAGAATGGATGAGAAAAATCATCAAAAAATAGGAGAATTGGCACGAAAACATCAAGAACAATTTGAAGCCCTAATCTTGCAAATGTCCAAATTGCAAAACCCTAATTCATCTAAAGAGTCATCGGAAATTGTAACCTAGAGGCCCGGAAAAGGGCCCAAAGCCGTTGATCCTCCAAGTGGACAAATTCCGTCACCAGAAGGATGGCCTTTTGTGCCCTTGACTGCCGATCAAGTTCAGAATAAGCAGCAGCTGAGTCGGACCACCCAAATGAGGGTCGACACCCCTCCAACAGGGCAACAACCTACCGACGTCCCTCCTCTGGCCTCCGAGACCTTCTGTCATAGCGGACGACTCTACAGCCCATGTCTTGACCCTTTTTCGGCAACAGGAAACCCCCAGGACATATCCGACCACTCCCGACCTCATCCCGATCTCTTCCCTTGTTTTTTCGACCCCAAAACATCCCCTCCCTACCTGTTTAACCCCCTGGTACCTGCTGGAAAAACTAGATAGCCCTGTAATTGCTTCCCTAAGCCCCGTTACAAATCTCGTTCATTACTCGTCGTAACCCATACCAATATCCCCGACCAAAATGTTAACCCAAATCACCCAAGAAACCCTAATATCCCCCAAGAACGGGCACCCACAAAAATATCCGCCCCACCCTAGTTATCCGAAAACTCAAGTACAATTTCCCTCAACCCACTACATAACTCCAACCCTATTCAACCTCCCGATCCATTTGATTTTAGTATTTTTGAATAGCAAAATATCGATCCACGTTTGCATCCCCACGCACCACCTCCCATACCACCCCATCTGTCATCACATCACACACCCTCTCATCATGACCTCTCTTATCTTTTACTTTACATTGATTCCTCTTCTTCCCCTGACATTGGAGATACCCGCCTTAGTATCTATGAGTGGATTCTCCCACCCGGTGCCCATCGCCCCATTCCATTACAGGATCGTCAATGTTTGTATTGTGGTGGATGTGATCACCTCATTGCCACGTGTCCCCACTATCAGCGTGACCCCCGGTCACCTCCTATGGATCCTCATGATCATCCTCCTCGCCCACCACATGTACAGATGCCACCATACCCAGTTGATTATGTAGCACCTGCACCAGGTGATGTGGTGGGCCCGAGAGCTCCTCAGGATGGCGACCCACTCTCTTTAGCACTCCAGTTACTTTCTAGGAGTCTCCATGGGGACATGCGTATAGACAATCCTATGTTTGATGGAAGATTCTCCCCGGATGATATGACCGATTAGCTCACCGCTATGGAGACAGTTTTCGATTACAAGAGGATTCGGAGTCGCTCATGTGTTTTTCTAGATGCAACAAAATTTCAGGGGTTTTCTTGTGTGTGGTGGAATGATCTTTGTTATCGTAGGATGGCTGCAGTAGTCCCACCTATCCAGAACTGGCTCGATCTCAAGGCAGCTCTTCAGGCCTCCTTCATACCTCGAACGTATGAGAGCGACCTCTTTACACGTATTCAGTCTCTTCAGCAGGACACGTCTGCGATCGTAGAGTACACGGAGAAGTTCCGTCTCCTCTGCACCACAGCCTACTTACCCGAGATGGAGGATCAGCGGATCAACCGCTATATCCTAGGACTTTAGCCACATATTCGTCGTGACCTTAGATTGAGAGAGATACCGACCTTTTTCAAGGCGGTAGGGTATGCTACTAAGGTCGAGGCCTATCATGCAGCCTGAGTAGCTTCTCCAGCATCTCGACCTCCGTCTTCCTTGAGTTCTGCTCCTTCTCCAGCTTTATCCTCGACATCTTCGGCCATTTATCCAGTTATTGTCACTTCCGCTGTGACCCATGCAGGCCCTCCCACATTTCGCTGCATTAATTACAGCACCGTGGAACACCGAGCTTCTTATTGTCCTCAGCCACATCGACGGCCCCTGCTAGCGATGGATCAGGCCCCCGAGTATCATGACGAGGTCGAGCAGTCCCCTGGTCGTGCATTGATTACCATTTTAGAGGGTGATTATGTTGGTCTTCCCCTCTGAGTTCGTAAACGAACTCTTTTTGAGAGGGGAGAGTGATGGGAATCCACCTTTTATTTTTCTTTTATTTTCTTTCATTGTATTTTATATTTTTTAATTTCTTTTGAGGCCTTTTTCCCTCCTTAATTAGTTGCCAAGCATGTTTGGGACTAATTAGACATTCTTTTATTTTTAGTAGGCCCTTTTAGTTATTTTAGTTAATTACTTGATTAGTTAGTAATTGAGCCCTTATAAATAGCTTTATTTCTCTCATTTGTACTTACTTCTCAATTCTTGAATATAAGAACTCTTTTGTTTCTCTTTCTAGAAATCAAATTGTCTTGGTTTTAGGTCATTGACGTGTAGTTCACGTCAAATTGGTATCAGAGCGTGTGAAGCTCCAAACATTGGTGATCGTGTGTATCAATGTGAGTTGAATATCAAAATCATGCCCTACATTCTCAATGATCGCGAAAAAGGCAAACCGAATTCAAGATGAGATTAACGAAGAATTGAGACAACAAATGGCATGAATGGAAGAGAAAAATCATCAAAAAATAGGAGAATTAGCACGAAAACATCAAGAACAATTTGAAGCCCTAATGTTGCAAATCTCGAAATTGCAAAACCCTAATTCATCAAAAGAGTCACCGAAAATTGTAACCCAGAGGCCCGAAAAAAGGCCCAAAGTCGTTGATCCTCCAAGTGGACAAATTCCGTCACCGAAAGGATGTCCTTTTGTGCCCTTGACTGCCGATCAATGTCAGAATAAGCAGCAGTTGAGTCACCGGAAATTGTAACCCAAATGGGGGTCGACACCCCTCCAATAGGGCAGCAACCAACCGACGTCCATCATCTGGCCTCTGAGACCTTCTGTCGTAGCGGACGACTCTACAACCCATGTCTTGACCCTATTTCGGCAAAAGGAAACCCCCGGGAATTATCCGACCACTCCCGACCTCGTCCCGATCTCTTCCCTTATTTTTTCGCCCCCAAAACATCCCCTCCCTACCTGTTTAACCCCCTGGTACCTGTTGGACAAACTAGATAGCTCTCTAATTGCTTCCCTAACCCTCGTTACAAATCTCGTTCATTGCTCGTAACCCATACCAATTTCCCCGACCAAAATGTTAACCCAAATCACCCAAGAAACCCTAATATCACCCAAGAATCGGCACCCACAAAAAAATCCGCCCCACCCTAGTTGTCCGAAAACTCAAGTACAATTTCCCTCAACCCACTACATAACTCCAACCCTATTCGACCTCCCGAACCACCCGATCCATTTGATTTTGGTATTTTTGAATATCAAAATATCGATCCGCGTTTTCATCCCCACGCACCACCACCCATACCACCCCATCTGTCATCACATCACACAACCTCTCATCATAACCTCTCTTTACTTTTACTTTACATTGATTCCTCTTCTTCCCCTGACATTGGAGATACCCGTCGTAGTATCTATGAGTGGATTCCCCCACCCGGTGCCCATCGCCCCATTCCATTACAGGATCATCAATGTTCGTATTGTGGTGGACGTGGTCACCTCATTGTCACGTGTCCCCACTATCAGCGTGATCCCCGGGCACCTCCCATGGCTCCACATGATCATCCTCCTCGCCCACCACATGTACAGATGCCACCAGACCCAGTTGATTATGTAGCACCTGCACCAGGTGATGTGGTGGGCCCGAGAGCTCATCAGGATGGAGACCCACTCTCTTTAGCACTCAGGTTACTTTCTAGGAGTCTCCATGGGGACATTTGTATAGACATTCCTATGTTTGATGGAAGATTCTCCCCGGATGATATGACCGATTAGCTCACCGCTATGGAGACAGTTTTCGATTACAAGAGGATTCGGAGTCGCTCATGTGTTTTTCTAGATGCAACAAAATTTCAGGGGTTTTCTTGTGTGTGGTGGAATGATCTTTGTTATCGTAGGACGGCTGCAGTACTCCCACCTATCCAGGACTGGCTCAATCCCAAGGAAGCTCTTCAGGCCTCTTTTATACCTCCGACGTATGAGATAGGCCTCTTTACACGTATTTAGTCTCTCCAGCAAGACACGTCTTCGGTCATAGAGTACACGAAGCAGTTTCGGCTCCTCTGCACCAGAGCCCGCTTACCCAAGATGGAGAATCAGCGGATCAACCTCTACATCCTAGGACTTCAGCCACATATTCGCTATGACCTTGGATTGAGAGAGATACCGACCTTTTTCAAGGCGGTAGGGTATGCTACTAAGGTCGAGGCCTATCATGCAGCCTGAGTAGCTTCTCCAGCATCTCGACCTCCGTCTTCCTTGAGTTCTGCTCCTCCTACAGCTTCATCCTCTACATCTTCGGCCATTGCTCCAGTTACTGCCACTTTTGTTGCGACCCATAAAGGCCCTCCCACATTTCGCTGCTTTAATTGCAGCACCGTGGGACACCGAGCTTCTGATTGTCCTCAGCCACATCGACGGGCCCTCCTAGCGATGGATCAGCCCCTGAGTATCTTAATGAGACCGAGCAATCCCCTAATCCTGCATTGATTACCATTTTAGAGGGTGATTCTGCTTGTCCTCCCCTCTGAGTTCGTGGACGAACTCTTTTTGAGGGGGGGAGAGTGATGGGAATCCACATTTTATTTTCCTTTTATTTTCTTTCATTGTATTTACTATTTTTTTATTTCTTTTTAGGCTTTTTTTCCTTCCTTAATTAGTTGCCAAGCATGTTTGGGACAAATTAGGCATTCTTTTATTTTTAGTAGGCCCTTTTAGTCATTTTAGCTAATTACTTGATTAACAAGTAATTCAGCCCCTATACATAGCTTTGTTTCTCTCATTTGTACTTCTCAATTCTTGAATATAAGAACTCTTTTGTTTCTCTCTCTAGAAATCAAATTGTATTGGTATTAGGTCATTGACGTGTCGTTCACGTCACAAATACTAAAACATTAAGACAATAGCATACCAAAATCGTCGATTCAAAATAGACAAAAGAGCGTTTTTCGCTATATCTAGTCACATGTTACACAAAAAAATACAGCATATGAGCTAATGAAGTTGGACCCTACAACTGGCCATCCATATGCCCACAATTAAGTAAATAATCATTGGTTTTAAGTTCTTGCAACAAATAAGTAAAAGAATCATCTAATTTTATATGAATTTTATACAATAGCTGATCACGATAAAGAGATTTGATGCATCCTGTATAAAGTATTAGCAAACTTGTATGTCATTTTTTGGTTATTCATGTTTTACGCTAACCCTCTGTTTGTGTTAATGTGTCGTGTCATTTCGCATTTGGTTCAAACCCTGGTCAGACTTAATAGTAAGTCGCGTTATCGTGTTGTGTCATTATTTCCACCCCAAGTTACGGTCACGCAAATCTCTGTATGATCTCAAGCAAGCCAAATTGGTTTGAAAGTTAAGCTGCAGATCTTCCCTCTCCAACTTTATAGGGCTTGCTAAGATTCAAATTCCATATTTTGAAATTAATTTCCCTTAGAGAAACTACCTTAATCATGGGATTTTCATACTCTTGCAATAAACGTATACATAATTATTGAATGAAACATATGAAAATTCTCTTTCTCTGCTGTTCTTTTCTTAAAATAGAATACTTGACTTCTATAAAAACTCATGGAACAGTCTACTCTTACTTTGTATTGCACTCATCTTATTTCATCTGCAATATTTATTAGTGAATTGTCTTCTCATGATTGTGGGTTAATAAATCCAAAGACCTGATGTTCTAAAGACTGATTAACTTCTTTCTTCACATGTTAACTTGGTAGCAACATTAATCCCTGTAATCTATTTATTTTAAATCTTATACAATACCATTACAGTAGCAATTGGTTGAATACACACACTTCATATATAAGAAAGGGTAAATTACAAGAACCCCTCTGAACTATCACACCCACTATTTGTTGTTTCCTCTTATATAGTGCTAAAAATGTCTGTAGCGACGCTTAAAGCAATGGCTTATGGAGTTATTTGTAACACTAGCTAGTCTTTAAAATTGGAGCAATAGTTTAAGGGTTTTTCCGTATTATAACAACCAACCACCCCCTCCCCACCCAATAAATAAATAAATAATTAAAATAAAAATAATAAATAGTAATAATAATAAATAATATTAATCCATTGAGTAAATGAACTTTTCTATTAATATAATACAGAATATATGAAAATCACAAGGCGTAAAATCAATTACAGTGTAATGCTTAAAACTTACCCAACCGGTATTTTTTGTATGGAGTCGTCATCCATCGATATTTCTTGTAACCTGAGAACGGTTAAAAAATATTTGTGGAGATAAATTTAGTAAAAACAAAGACGGGCAACAAAAAAATTGCTTAATAAAGAGTCCTAAGATCAAAACTAATTGTAATGGCTATAAAATAAAATTGCAATTGCATTACTTGACTAATAATTTTGAATGAAGAGAATATAGATTTCAATTTCAAGAACAAAATGCAAACCATGAATCTGTAATTTATGGTTTTTCTTAATAATTAGAACATCGTTCTATCCTAATAGATTTGAGATCATTTTACTTGTATTGACGTGTCCAGCAGCTTTTGTATAATATTTTAATTCAAGATTGGCTTATGACTAGGTTGTTAGGATGAGAATGTCATAGTAGTCATTCTACTAATCTGTAACTCTTAATTGTATGTATCATCTGTATTCATGAATGAAGTAAATAATAATGTGAAAAGCGAACTGATAGTTTAAGTCATATGGCCTCCTTTGATTTATGTCCTCTATTTCTTTAGATGGTATAAGAGCATCAACAATTGGTTCAGTAGTCTAAACCTCCCAGTCATGTTTTCATCTGCACCCTCAAATAGACAATATGGAAAAACCATATTATCTTCACTCATTAGACAACCCATGTGCTGTCTTGGTCATCTTGTCACATGAGAGAACAATACGACTTGGTGTCGTGCCATGACAATGGCAGTCTTTGCCAAAAATAAGCTCGGTTTCATTGATGGTTCCATACCTAACCCAGTTCTTCGAATCCACATCAAGCGGCTAGGATGCATGTCATCGTGTCAATAACATGGATCTCTCTTATCTTCTCAATTCCCTACACGGTTATCTTCCAACCTCAGTTTTGTATGCCGAAACCGCTACCATTGTTTGGAAAGATCTTCACGATCGCTTCTCGCCATCAAATGGCCCTCAGATTTTCCACCTCTAATGAGCCACTGCAAAACACTCGCAAAACAATGACTCTATTGACATAAAATCTAATGATCTAAAGGCCTATTGGGATGAATGACCAACCTAAGATCATCACTGATGAGATGCAATTTCTTATGGGCCTTGCAGATCCATAGCCAAATGCTCTTGATGGACATCTTACTGAAATTGGGTCATGCATATGCGCTTCTGCAACAAGATGAGGCCACCAACCTCTTCATTCTTCATCTCTAACTATAGAATCCCCCATATTACTTGCCACTAAACCAGATCAGATTTCATCTCAAAATGCTAGTCTTCCTTCTGCTAATGCAAGCATAAGGCAAGGGGATTTTGCTACAAGTTAAATGGTTACCCTCCACATTTTTAAAGCAAGGGAACGTTGTGCTCACTGTGATACTCCTGGACACACCAAATATGTGTGCTACAAGTTGTATGGATACCCCTAATCACAAGTCGAAGGTGAAACGAACTTGGGTTTTGGATACCCTCATAAGTTGCACTGATCAGACACTCTCAGTTGGTTCTCCTTTTACTTCTATTCCCCACTTTACAGCAACGCAATAGCAACAACTTATGCATCTTCTTAATGAGGTAAACGTGTCACCACAAGCTCATCTCATAGGTACGCCACAGAGCCTAATTTCTACAGTTGGTTCTTCCTGGATCATTGATAGTGTTGCAGCAGACCGACCATTTTTTACATGACACATCTCCACCAATTGCGTCATACCCTATTACTATCGTATCACTTCCACCATTCATCTCACCAATGTACTTTATCAACCAACTTTCAGATACAACATGTTATTTGCCAGAAAACTATCTGGTAAATTAAATGCTTTGTGGTCTTTTACCCTAACCATTACGTTTGATTGGTTGGGATAGTGAAAGTTGTGGGTTTACTACCTCAAACCAACTGATTCTCCAACCTGCTTCCATGTCTCTTGTCTACCATCAGAACTACTAATTTGTGGCGTAATCATTTGGGTCACCCATCTACTGAATGCTTGAGTAAATTGCTCAAAAGAAATCGTTTGTTCTCCAATAGAAGAACACGTTTGTGATGTTTGCCCTTTGGCTAGACAAACTCATTTGTCGTTTTCTTCTAGTTCAATTTCTAGTACTAATGTTTTTTAACTTATTCATTGTGATATTTGGTGCCATATAAAATTTTCTCTCATAATGGTGGTCATTTTTTCTTCACTGTAGTGCATGATTATTCTCATTATACATGGACTCAACCAAATTTAAAACTCAAACATGTGATATTCTTTTTTATTTTCATTCTCATGTTCGGACCCAATTTAATTGATCTATTGAAAAAATTCGAAATGACTAATGATTTTGAGTTTTTCTTTAATCCCATGACATCCTTTTTTAGCAAAGTTGGCATGGAGATTCAATACAGTTGTGTTAGTAAGCCTCAACAAAATGGAGTCATTAAACACAAACAACTTCCTCTTCTCAATATTTCCTGTGCTCTTCGTTTTCTATCTCATCTTCCCTTGCCTTTTTGCGAAGCATGCTTACTCACAACTACCTGTATTAACCGTCACCCCTCTCCTCTTTTGCATCATTCCACCCCACTCACACGTCTTTCTCAAAACAATCACCTTACGATCACTTTTTTGTTTTGGGTTTCCTTTGCTATGCGTCTCTTGGTCATCTTCACAGAATTATTTTGACCCTCATGCTTGAAGTTGCATTTTTATTGGCTGCCCATCCGGCCAAAAAGGATGTCATCTTTATGATATAAACCCTGCCCTTATTCTATTGGTTGTGATGTCATATATCATAAAAATTCATTCCCTTTTCAACCCGCTCATGTCTTCACTCCAAAGAAATTAAAACCCAAATGCTACTGTCATAGTCCTTCCATTACCCATTTTTTACCATTACCCCATCCCCATTGCCCAACCAAATGAGGCAATTTCATCTCTTACAAATCATTCCTCTAGCCTACCATCTCCCACATATGCAACACCCAGACCATCACATTGACCACATGCCTCTTCTAATTTCCAAATAGTGACCTCTGCTAACCAAAAAATGTAAATTCCACTTGCTTGTCCACCCGTTATCCCCTTCCAGTCCCACTACACCAGCTCCTCCATTACTACATTCAACCTGAATCAAGCAACCTCCTTTCCTTCTTTATGACTCCAACTGCGACAACATGTCCTCGTCTCTGTCACCTTCTATGCATCCGTATTCTTTAAGTACTCCGTATCCACTATCGCACTACTTATCATATAATAATTTAGATCCCTGCCACAAAGCTTTTCTTTCAACTATTTCCTCTAACAGGATCTTACCTCTTTCAGTGTTGGCAATTGATACCCTAAATGAAAAGACGCAATGGCTGCTGAAGTTCTTAGCTTGGAGAAAAATTACATGTGGACTCTCACTTATTTACCTCCAAACAAGACTCCCATTGGTTATAAATGGGTTTACAAAATAAAATATCGTTCGATGGAACGAATGAACGATATAGTTCCCGTCGCTTCGCTAAAGGTTTCACCAAAATTGAGGGTCTCAACTACAATGAGACATTTTCCCCCGTTAAGCTTGTCAGTGTTCGTCTCTTCTTGTTGTGGCTTCGGTCGGTTAGCAGCCCTCTATGTCAATAATGTGTTTCTCCATAATAACTTGGACGAGGAAATTTACATGAAAATCTCGCACAGTTAGGCAAAACAGGGGAGCCCAGGTTATGTTGTCTAAATAAATCTATTTATGGCCTCAAGAAAGCCTCTCGTAATTGGTTTGACTAATTCTCTTCGGCTCTACTGTTTTATCAACTAGAGTCGAACTATTCCCTCTTCACTTTTAAACGGGGTTCTCAACTGACAGTGGTTCTCATTTTCGTGGACAATATAATTATTATCAGGCAATGACTCTGCATTCTATCTTTCTTCGTAAGAGGTTTCTTCATTCTCAATTCCACATCGATAATAGGGTCGTCTCAAATATTCTTGGGAAAAGTACTCTTAGGTCCCTCACAAACAAATTTTACACACTAAAGGAATCTTGACCAATTTTAAACACTTAGGTCCACTAAATCTCTTCTTGTACAAGTCCATGCTAGTGGCATAACAAGTGGACCTAATTATAAATTGTTCTTAACTATTTAAAAATTATTACCAAGGGACCTAATTATTAATTGCCCAATATTTTTTGGGTATTGAAATTGTACAGTCCCGTCACGGTATTCATCTTTTTCAGCGAAAGTAAACCCTGATTTGGGAACACTTGAGGGTTGGCCACGTGACTTTCCTATGGAACAAAATATTAAACGTCATAAAAACAAAGGCATCTCTTTATCTCATCCCACTTGTTATTGTCACCTCATTGTCCGATTACTTCATCTCACCATTACCATATAGGATATTGTTTATTCCATAAACATTCACCCACGTGAACCTCATTGGCATGTTGCCTTGCAAATCCTATGCTACCTCACATCCTCTCCCAGCACCAATTTATTTTTACCTTCTTTCAGCTCTCTTTAGTTAAGCCCCTACTGCAACTCTCATTGGGCCTCTTGTCCTACTTCTCAATATCACCGGGTACTTCACATTTCTTGGCAGTGGACCTATATTTTGGAAGACCAAGAAAAAGCAGTCCCTAGATCATCTGCTTAAGCAGAATATCGGTTATCTTCTCTCTGGTCTTCCAGTTTCGTGTCCAATGGAAACCCTTTATTGGGATAACAAAGCTTCCCTTCCCATTGCATCCAATTCCATCTTCCAAAAACGTACAAAGCACATTGAAATCGATTGCCAATTAGTTCGGGAAAAAAATCAAGTTGGAGTTCTTCGCACTTCTTATGTACCTACTCATCCTCAGTTGGCTGATGTTTTCACGAAACCACTCAGAATAACCAACCATCATACCCTTATCTCCAAGTTGGTTCAGAATTTGCACTCTCCACCTTGAGGGGGAGTATTTACTTGTCCAGCGACTTGTATAATATTTTATTTCAAAATTAGCTTATCACTAGGTTGTTAGGATGAGGATAAGTCATAGTAGTCATTGTCTAAACTATATGTCTCCTTATATATTCAAGGATGAAGTAAAAAATAATATGAACTGAGAATTTAACTCATATGGCCTCTTTGGTTTATGTTCTCTGTTTTTAAAAATTGAAACATGTTTATTTTATTTCGAATAATCTAGCCATATTTGAGACTGTAAATTGAAATTTGAAATTGGGAAACTGAAATTTATGTCTGCATTTTGGCAGCCGACAATGGTGATTTGTTGTCAGCATAGACGACTAACAACGAACTGCTTTTTAAAAGAACTCTTAATTTGTGAGGTATTGAAAAGGAAAACATGAGTATTAATACAAGATGGATGGAGTATAATAAATTCATCAGTATGCTACTCCCTCCCAATCTAAGAGTCCATCTTCCCTTTCAGAGACATGAAAAGTAACTTTTACTTTGAAAATGAGATTAAATTTTACCATCTTAAGCAATTTCTTGGGGTGAGGTGGGTGACTAACGGAATATCAGCATTGCCACAAAGATAGAAAAAAGACGAATAAACAAAGTAATATATAATCTCATAAAAAATACTTCATTCATCCCAAATTAAGATTCTTGTTTTTCTTTTTGAACTATTCTGAATTAAAAGTTTTTTTTTTGGATTATGAAGCCAGATTATCCTTGGGCCAGCTTTCGGGCACCCTAAGTGTAGGGATTCACAAATATTTTTTCTGGTGGTTATGTGGTCAAAGTTATCCTCGGGCTAACTTTAGAACACGGGAACAAGTCCCTTCTCCAGTCCCATCAATATGTGGTCAAAGGCAGGTATCGACAAGATCAGGGAGCATTCACAGAGCACACCAACTCCGGCCCAGTGGCGGAGCCAGAAAAATTTTCTTGGTGGGGCACTGATGTGCGCAAAGCATCAACCACCGACGGGTTCCAAGGGATCCCACCCTCGAATTTTTCAAGAGTTATTATTAGTTTTTTTACAAATATTCAATTGAGAACTTCGAGTTTTAGACAATTATAACACAAATAAACAACTCACATCACAATAGCACAAATTCACAATATACTAAAAGACAATAGTCAATAACGAAAACCTAAATAACAATATAATAAAATTTTATTATACTTCAAATTTAAGGGTATCTTGACTTTACCCACAATGTTATTATCATTATTTGACTTAAGTCCGTGGTTTCCTTTTCTTTGTACTTTAACTCACCATTTTAACCATTAGCGACGAAAATAGCATCGTAAAAGTAAAAAAAAATGTCGCTAAAAGTCTAAATGGTGAGTAAAGTCTAAAGAAAAACAAAACAGTAGCTAAAGTAATAATGAAAACTAAATGGTGGGTTGGGTAAAGTCAAAATATGCCTAAAATTTATAACAAGAGAATAATTCTACACTACCTCAAAATATGATTAAAAATATTCAAAGATCATAGTGTATTTATTGATGTTTTTGAATAAAAAAAATATATTTTACTTAAAATTTATAACAAAAGATTAATTCTACGTTATTTCATATATGAAACTGATGAATGACATTAGTACACGGGTTGATGAGTCTAATAGTCAATTATAAAATATAACAAAAAGAATAATGATATGAGTCCAAGAAAAAGTCACAAATCATCCCCAAATGAGTTGGGATAGCACTAAATGTTGTACTTTTTACTGTGTTACACATTAAAATACTAGTACAATACTTTAATGCTATGACAACTTATTTGGGAGATGATTTGGGGGGTGTACTTGGGACTCATAGCACTACTCTAACAAAAATGAGTACAAAGAGGTAGGAGTGTATACGTGTGAATAGGAAGGGTAGTGGATTGGAGGGTGGAGTCAACACCAAGTTGGTGAAGTGCCCTCCAACCATTTGTACAAATAACAATAGCTGTCCCTTCTCTCCTCACCAATGTTGCTGCCTCCAAAACCACCATTCCTTCACAACTTTTTCTGCAAATAACAAATTATTTCCTTTAGTTTGCATTTGTTTTTTCATTTGAATCTGAAGAGCGAAATCTGAATCTGCAGTATAAAATCTGAATTTGAATATATGTTTGTTTTTAAACCTAAATGAACTTCTGAATGGATGTATATAGTTAGATTTAGTGTTTAGATTTTCAAATATAGCCATTAACCTATAAATTGTTTTGTTTTTTTTCCTCAACCCCGTGTAATAATAGCATATTTGACTTAATCACTTGGAAAATGAAAAATTAGTGACAATCTTCTCGATTCTAGCACCTTTACTTCTCAGTTAAAAAATCAATTTAATTCATATTTTGATATACCTCTATATTTTTTGGACAAAAATGCATCTTCTTCCCTTATTTGTCTTTTTTTCTAAATTCAACTCTTAACCCTAATTTTATGTAAACCACCAACAAAAGCCAACCTAGTTGCGGTGGAATTCTTTTCTAACAATCAAAAGGTCCTCTCTCTCTCTCTCTCTCTCTCTCTCTCTCTCTCTCTCTCTCTCTCTCCAATTGAGGTGGAATTCTTTTCGATTTCCCCTCCATCAAATTCAAATATGAAAATTCCTTGTTGCCTCTTGAGTAATCCATCAGACTTAAGAGGTACTAAATAGTATTTGTTTTTGTAAATGATTAAGATGTTAACAACTATATTTGGCTGACGTAAACTACATGTAAAAGGCACAAAACAAAACAAATAACAAATTTTAGAGAGAGAATCTAAAATGTCTTATATTAAAAAATGAAGGACCCCCTTTATGAGAGTCGGAGGAAGGTTCCAGACTTGGGCTATAAAAAGGTCCTAATTACTATTACGCCCTTACTAGCCTTAACTCCTTATTTAAGTATAAAATATCTACAAAAAATAAGTACATCAAAAATAGAGAAAAATAACAAGATTGGACAAAATTTACTAAAAGTAGATCCAAATCACGTCACCCTCTCCCCCTCAAAACGAGTTCATCCACGAACTCCGAGAGGGATGGATGTCCACTGACTCAGGCTCCAAAATGGTGATCAACGCATGGCGGGGAGGCTCCTCTGACTCGTCGAAGTAATCTGGAGGATGATCCATTGCTAAAAGGGAACGGCGACGTGGCATAGAGCAGCCTGAAGCTCGATGCCCAACAGTACCATAATTGTAGCAACTGAATGTAGGAGGGCCCGAAGGTATAGCCATGGGGGTAGTAGAGGTGACTGAGGTAGTGGTAGTGGGTACGAATACAGGAGTAGGAGCAATAGCTGAATCGAAAATGATAGAGTACGGGAAGAGGGTAGAGCTGCTGGTGCAAGGTGGTAAGCCTATACCTTAATATCATAATCAACCGCCTTCAGAAATGTCGGTATCTCTCGCACCCCTAGATCGCGTTGAATGTAAGGCTGGAGGCCCAAAATATATCTCAGGAAGACGAGCCCTGGTGCAAAGGAGCTGAAAGTGCTCGATGTACTCCACCACTGTAGATGTCTCCTGACGGAGAGACTGTATTCAAGTAAAAAGATCTCACTCGTATGTTGGTGGGATGAATGAGGTATGAAGGGTGGACTTTAGGTCTAGCAATGTCTGAATTGGGGGTAGTCCGACTGCTATTCGATGATAGCACAAATCATTTCACCAAACTCGAACGAATCCCTGAAATTTGGTGGTAGCAAGAAGAACACAGGAGCAGCCCTGAACCCTCTTGTAATCGAAAATCGTCTCCATAGTAACTAACCAGCGGGTGAGAATTGTCCATCGAACATCGAGACATCAATGCGTGTATCACCATGGAGACTCCGAGAAAGTAGTTGAAGTGTCATAGATAAGGGGTCTTCATCTTGATGTGCGTCAATGCCCATCACATCACATGGCACGATCATAGCATAATCAGCAGGCAAGGGTAGCATCTGAATAGGTGGTGGATAAGGAGGTAAATGATGGGCTACTGGGGGTGCAGGAGAGACGCGGGGTAATGTGGACACGTGTCAATCAAATGACCTCACTCACCACAATACAAATGATGGCGGTCCCAAAGTGGCACAAAGCGAGGAGCATTAGGTGGTGGGGAAAGTATCCACTTCAAGACACTGCAGTGGGTGTTCCCTGCGTCAGAGGATGAGGAAGAATCGGTGTAAAGTAGAGATAGGTCATGGTGGTAAGGTATATTGTGCGGTAGCGGCATATATGGTGGTGGGCGGGTGAATTAACATGGGTCAGGGGGTCGAGGGCCGCGAGTCAAGGGGTCGAGGGTTTTGGGATATGCATCCCTATCGAGGTACTCAAAAATTCCAAGGATGGTGGATAGACTGAAAGTTCTGAGGGGGCCAGGGTTAGGCTCGACATTTTTAAGAATAATAGGATTTCGACGACCGAGGGTTTCGAACTGTCGGATAGGGGGTTCGGTATGTAATCCGGAGCAAAAAAAATCGGGAATCCTACCAGAACCGAGGGCTACCTTTTCGATTAGATCGTGATAACCGTTGGGGCTATCTGTAGTTTAGGACAAACCATGATAGCCGCCGGGGCCATGGGATTTCTTGCCTTTCCAGGAATTCCGAGGGTTTCAGGAGGTCCTGTTATTCCGATGATATCTACTGGGGGCGGACTTTTTTAGAGGGATGGAATTTTAGTGAGGGCCGAAAGTTTCAGAATGTTGACGGGAGGGCTTTGCCATTCCGATTTTTTCAAAAATATTCGGATTGATTAGGAGCGCTAAATTTTGGTCGGGAGTTAAGGGGGGCTCACCGTCTATGGGATCCGAACTTCGGCCAAGGCCTAGAGGTTCGGGAGGGCAGCTGTGAGGTTTTTGAAAGGCAATATTGGGATTTCCGAGGAGTTCAAAGCTTGTGTCGTTTCCTAGTGTTTCGAGGTTTCCGACGGGTTCTTTACTGGGTCTTTGGGTGAATGACTCCAGTGCTTCGATTACGGCGATAGGTGGCGAAATTTGGGTGAAGAGGCGAAAGAGATTTTTAAATTTTTGGTTGAGTTCTTGGGATATTAGGGTTTGTTGTTGTGCTAATTCGTCAATTTTTTATCTCACTTTTAATGTCGATTTGATTTCTTCAGTGCCATCGAAAGTGTAGCGTACGATTTTTTTGATAATCAATGCACCAATACACCAATCAAGGAACGACACTTTGCTCCGATACCAATTTGAGGTAAACTACGCGCCAAACGCCCAAAACAAATAACAAATTTTAAAGACAGAATGTAAAATGTCTCAATCAAATGAGGCTTATATGAGTATTTTTAAGAGTAGGAGGGCGGTTCCTAATTACTAATATGCCCTCACTAGCCTTTCTAGTAAGTACAAAATATCTAAAGTATATCAAAAAAGAGAAAAATAACAAGATTGGACAAAATATACAAAATATACTAAAAGTACATCCAAATCACATCATTGACTCTGAATTCTTAAAGAGGTAAAATTACTTTTAAATATGAATGTGTCTAAATACATCCCTTCACAGGTTAGTTCATTACATCAAAACAAATAAAACATCAAGATATATTTATTATATATATATATATATAAAATAATAATGTATAAGTCAGCGGGTCTTCGGGTTCGGGTATAAGATCCAGACCCTACCCGTTTAATAAACGAATTTTCGGATCTTCGGGTTTCAGATCCAGATTCTACCCGTTTAATAAACGACATCAACAACATCATTATGAACATGTGCTAAGTCAGTTATCGCATTGGTCCAACTTGTTTATTTATTTCAATCTATATGTTTATGGCCAAGATTTTAGAACAATACATACAGCAGGGTTTACTTTACGATTTTTTTATGAAGTCTTGTCAATTTTTATCAATCTTAATACCGCCCTGCTTAAATATAGAGTAGTTCTATCCCTACTAATGAATTTTGATTAATTTTATGCTACTCAGTGATGTATCGTGTCTGGATTAATTCATTTTTGGAATCAACGGGTCTACAAAGTAAGATCCTAAAAATAAACTAATATAATACAGACACGATACGCCTGTGAGTCGTACAAAATGAATCGAATTGGTGAGTCGAACTAGAGTTAGTGTAAAGTATATGATCGATCACCCCAGTGGTGGAGCTAGGAGCTTATTTTGAGTGGGGAACAAAACGTTGGTAGGGGTTCAGGAAAATTTTAGGTTTATTTTTACGTTTTATAATATTTTTAATTAATAATTTATATTTTTAGACAATTATAACTCAAATAAAATATTTTCTCTTTGAGTGGGAGAACCATTTGCTATTTGACTGGTACATTACGAGTTTCGTCAATTGATACCGCAAATGGTTCTCCCACTCACCAAACATTAAATCATAAAACAATATACAAATTGTAAGTTTAAATAAAATATAAGACTTAATAAAAATATCTCAATAGTTTCAACCCAATAAAAAAAATGTCCAACATAGAAATCCTCCACCACAAGTGGTGTTTTAGACCCTACAGTCGACATATAAGAGGGTACACTATGAGGTTAGTGCATACTAATAGTAATAAATATTTAACAACTACATATCTACAGTTGTTTCTTGAATGTTAATATTTAACGTGTCACCCATAAATTATTTCTTAAATGTATGTTGAGAGTGACTTATAAATTCTCCATAAAATATATAAAAACTATAGTCAGATTATTGAAAATTTATGTGGACACTCTATCTAGTTCTAAAAATATTTACGGATAAAAATTTAATTTTCAAAATTTTAGGTGGGATACTTGTCCACCCCAACCTCCATATAGCGTCGCCCCCTCATATTATATAATACATTAGATATTTGGGTGTAAAACGTTCTGTATAAAGATCTTTAGCAGGCAAGGTCTTATGTATAGGCATATTTTGTCATGGAAATGATTAAAAAGATGTCAAATGAGTTTTTTTATGACTATTTTATGTCAATAATTCTAGGACATTCAAATGGGACACATTTGATGCAAAATTCTATATTAGTTTGTGTTTGAGTCGCATTGTTATTAGACCGGACACGGACCAATACAGGTACGACAGGTCAGGGTATTGCCCCAAAATGTTTCGATTGTTACTCTTTTTATATGCATTTTGTCATGAATTTTTTTCCATGCAACACGTCATTTGTTATTCTTTTCATTTTTTTTTTGTAAAAAAATTGCCTCGCTTATATAACCCCCATCCCCACCCAAAAAAAAAATTGACATCCGGGATTTTCCTCACTCTAATTTTATTTATATAAATGTTATTTTAATTTTGTTAAAATCAATGGTTTGTTTTTATATTAATTTTTTCTTTATTTCAGTTTTTTATTTTTGCCCCATTTTTATATCATATTTTTTTAATATCATATTTTGGCCCATTATATCAACTATCTTGTCAACACCCCCCCCCCCCCCCCCCAACCACCACACACATACACGCACATCTTCTTTTGCCCCTGTGTAAGCTATATTGAGTTCTTTATATTTTTACACACAACTAAGTGTCTAATGAGCATTGATGATTGTAGCAGGAAGTAAAAGAAGAAATTCAGAGGGTTATTTTGTTTAGGGGTAACGTTAGCAAAGTAAGCTGACATAGTTGTTTGAGGCTAAAAAATTTGTAAAGTTCTTTATGTTCTTACACCAAATTATGAATCTATATATTGAGGGACTGAGATGGGTTTGTAAGTTATGAATTGATTTTTAAAACAAAATTATTGGATGATTTTCTCATTCGTTTCTGAAAGAGTTGGCGCTTGCGTTCAATTAAGAAATAATATAATAAATACCATTTTTAACCCAAATTAACCCTAAGCATGCAACTAGGTGTGATTGAAACAATATGAAATCAATCAAGAATTATTCAACACACAAAGTTAAGGAAAAATCCCCCAAAGGGGCAAAACCATTTTCATATTCACTATAATTTGTAAGAGAAGCGGCTTACAATCGGATTACACTGAAATACAAGTTTTTGACTAAGAATTACCCGCAGACATCGGATTCTGTAGTCGCGGCTGGAATTATCCCTTTCCAGTAGGGCTGCAATGAAGAGGAAGGAGCGGTCCACTTCACAAGGGTTGAACAACAGCAATGGTCTTCCTGGGTTACCAAACTTGATTCACATAGATATGGAAGATGTGTGAATCTAAAAACCTAGAATCATAGGACTCAATAGGTGAAGACTTTAGGGTTGATTTGCTCTGAAAATCGTTGAAAAGTCTTGAGAAAACCAACCTCCAAACGTGGTTTAAATAGGAAGCCAAAACCCTAAAAAATCTGCAACACGATCTGGCAGAGTTTATCCAGGACGGACCGGTCCGGGCCTTAGGCGGATCGGTCCGATAGCGGACCGGTTCTTTTAATTTGAAGCTGATTCGGTTCGCATTCGGTTCGGGGCTCACTGGCTTCAAAGTGCAAGGCGGATCGGTCCGGGGCGGTCCGGTCCGGGTCTCAGCGGATCGGTTCTTTTTATATAAAGGCGGATCGGTCCGGGGTAGTCAGAGGCGGATCGGTTCGTTTTAATTTCAGGCGGACCGGTCCGGCTGACTGGATTTCTGAATTCTTCCTTTCTTTTGATCTTCGGATTCCGTTGATGATGAATGGACTTTGAATCTTTGCAATGGTGTTACGGCTAATGACATATACAAGTATGTTGGACAAAAATGTCCTTACAAATCTCCCCCTATGTCTATGCCGGAACAAACATAAAAAATCCGAATTATCTATAATCACAATGCCTATACAAATCTACCCTTCCATGAACCCAAAAACTGAAAGTGGTACAAATGACTAAGGCTGCATCGTTTGTTCTTCGAATCTTCAGAAATCTCACCGCTTTTCTCATCAGGGTGTGCAATATGGGATTATCAAAAGATGTACCTACACACATGAGACAAAGAAAATACCAAGTGACGTATCGAGTTTGAAATGAGATAAAAATAAGCATATATATCAATTTACGATGATATTCTCAGAATTTCAAAACTCCCCCATAATCAGATAATTCATTCTCCCCCTTTTTATGATGTCCCCAAATAGACAAATGAGAGAAATAAATGAAGCAATCAAGTACCGGGGTGACACAAGGCATAAAATCACACCATGAATGAACATAAAACAACCAAGTCGGTGATAGCGTAAAAGAATGGGTGTGATCAAAATTTGATAGGAAAATCAAAGCATACAAACATGACATATGTGCACGATGAATATTGGATATTCCTAACGAATGAACTCAAATGCTTCCTTTGGTGTAAAAGATTGGAAATATAAGACATTGACTATATCAAATCTATAGATCAAAGCTCAAAGTGATTTCTACACTAATAACGTCCAAAATGATTTTCATGCTTTTTCAGGACTTTCAAGGAAGTGCAAACCCGTTTTTCAATCTCCAACCAAACTCCCTCAGATTTATATTTTGAATAGAGGAATACTAAATTCTCAAACTTTGGAGAATTGGGTGAAACCTAAATGGCCCATATTTGGCATGAATTGCTTTTTATTGCCTTATCAATTTTTTCGGGCTCTTTTAACCTCTTAGGACCTCGGATATTAAAATTCCTCCATTTTTTAGGTCCTTTTTAACGGTGGCTTTTGCGCAAAGGATAAGAATCAACTTTCGCAGCCCCTCCCCGTTATGAAAATATACACACAGTCTCACCAAAACGGTTTTTAAATGCAATCCAATCTTGTCAAGTTTTATCGCATATTGTACATTGTATAGACAGAATTGAGATAGAAACACTCAAGCCAATATGTGATAGACAAGTGCAATAGACAAATACAGCCGTGCATGTGTGCAATAGAGGATATAAGAGTCAAGCATGTAGGAAATATCACTAATTACATCTCAAGGACTCCAATCATTGTTAAGCACATGGATGAAATGATGTAGCCTCTCAAATCTCTATAAAACAGTCACATGGATAAATGCAATGAAGTTGTGACTTGGCTATCTTAAATGCTCATCCATAAAAGGCAAATCTCTTTTTGAATTTTTCAAAAATTTTATCAAAATAAAATGTTTTTGTGTTTTTCTAAAAAAAATTCTAAAAAGAAAATCTTTTTGTATTTTTCAAAGAATAAAGAAAAGCAAAAATAAGTAAAACACACTAATAGTACAATCTAGAAATAGGCATCAGAGGATATGAAAATGACAATGCAATCTACGCTAGACATGGACCAACCCCTCAGTCAACTGTGCAAATCCCCAAAGACTTCCTAAGACTCTCAAATCTAAGGGCATCTAAAGGTTTCGTGAAAATATCGGCTAACTGACGGTCGGTGGGAACGAAACTCAGGGATACGACCTTCTCCTCAACTAACTCACGTATGAAGTGCTCGCGTAACCTGATGTGCTTTGTGCGCGAATGTTGGACAGGATTGCGGGATATGTGTATTGCGCTCGTGTTATCACAGGAAATGAACATGGTGTCCTGTGAAATCCCATAATCCTCCAACATTTGCTTCATCCACATGAGTTGCGTGCAACAACTCCCGGCGGCGATGTACTCAGCCTCCGCAGTGGACAAAGAGATAGAGTTTTGCTTCTTGCTCAACCAAGAGACAAGAGCATAACCAAAGTAGAAACACCCACCCGAAGTGCTCTTACATCCATCTACGTCCCCGGCCCAATCGGCATCCGAATAGGCGGACAAACGGTCATCGGTATCAAAGGAATACCAAATACCGTATGAGAGAGTCCCACTCACGTATTTGATAATACGTTTTAGAGCGAGTAAGTGTGACTCTTTAGGAGACTCCTGATAACGCGCACAAACTCCAACACTAAAGCCAATGTCGGGACGACTAGCAGTCAAGTAGAGAAGACTGCCTATCATACTCCGATACAAGGTTTGCCCTACGTCCTTGCCTGAAGTGTCCTTACTAAGCTTGGTAGTGGTACTCATAGGTGTACGAGCATTCTTAGCGGAGTCTAAACCAAATTTCTTCACTAGGTCTCTAGCATTCTTGGATTGGGAGATGAACATCCCATCCTCTAGCTGACGAACCTGGAGACCAAGGAAAAAAGTAAGCTCACCTACCATGCTCATCTCAAACTCACTTTTCATCTCCTCCTCAAAGTGGTGAGCATGCTGGGAGCATGTGGATCCAAAGACTATGTCGTCCACATAGACTTGGGCAACCAAGATAGCACCGTCATCTCTCCTGACGAACAACGTCATATCAACTCCCCCTCTCTTGAAGCCACGGGCTAAGAGATAGGAAGTAAGCATCTCGTACCAAGCACGGGGTGCTTACTTCAAACCATACAAGGCTTTCCTCAGATAGTAGACGTGATCAGGGTGCTTAGGGTCTTCAAACCCTTTTGGTTGTTCCACATAAACCTCCTCCTGTAGAATGCCATTCAGAAAGGCACTCTTGACTTCCATCTGATATAACTTGAAGTGCAGATGACATGCGATGGCGAGAAGTAAGCGGACGGACTCAAGCCTCGCAACAGGAGCAAATGTCTCCCCAAAGTCTACACCCTCTATCTGTGTGTAGCCTTGAGCGACCAACCTAGCCTTATTTCTGGTTATGGTACCATTTTCATCCATTTTATTCTTGAAAATCCACCGGGTACCAATAACATTAGTATCACTAGGTCGGGGGACAAGTTCCCAGCCATTGTTCTTCTTAAACTGAAGCAACTCATCCTGCATAGCAGATACCCAGTGTTCATCTTTGAGTGCTTCTTTGTGGTTCTTGGGCTCAACTTTAGACGTGTAGCAATGATGACTAACAACGTTCTCTAGTTGAGCACGAGTCTTGACCCCTAGAGTGGGATCGCCAACAATGGCTGAAGGATCATGACTCTTGCGAACCCAAGCAGGTGTGTCCCCTAACACAGGAATAGGGTCCACAGAGTGTGGGAGAGGAACAGGAAAATCACTGTCAGAACAGTCCTCATCCTCACACTGAAGGTTGGGATCAATAACCGTCGAGGGTTCATCATCTTGCACGGTGACATTTATTGATTCCATAACCTTAGAGCTCTTCAGGTTAAAAACCCGGTACGCTCTACTGTTCGATGAATAGCCTAGTAATATTCCCTCATCGCTCCAGGAGTCAAACTTTCCTAATTACTCTCTATCCCGTAGGATGTAGCATTTACTCCCAAAGACACGGAAATATGCCAGGTTGGGTTTCTTGCCTGTCCAAAATTCATAAGGCGTCTTAAGTGTGTGTGGACGCAGATAAACCCTATTCACGGTGTGGCATGCAGTAGACACTGCCTCTGCCCAAAATCTCCTAGAGACCTTACGACCTTGAATCATTGATCTAGCCATTTCTTGGATCGTTCTATTCTTTCTCTCAACAATCCCATTTTACTGAGGAGTTCTCACAGTAGAAAACTCATGTTTGATCCCAATGCTATCACAGTAAAGATCTACTTTTGCTTCAGTAAATTCAGTTCCATTATCACTACGCATCCTGTTAATAGTGACTCCGTGTTGATTTTGTAGGACACGGCACTTGGTCGTTAAGAACTCTACAGCATCAGATTTCTCTCTTAGAAAACCTACAATAGAGTATCTAGAGAAATCGTCTACCATCACGAGAATGTATCTCTTACCACCTAGACTCTCCGTGCGAGTAGGACCCATAAGATCCATGTGAATCAACTCAAGAACACGGGAGGTGGTAATGGAATTCAACTTCCTATGAGGGCTACGGATTTGTTTTCCCAACTGACAGGGTCCACAAATCATGGAAGTTGGCTTTCCAAGTGATGGTAAGCCACGTACTAGGTCCTTTTTGACTAAACGAGATAAGTCTCTAACGTTCACATGACCTAGACGTTCGTGCCACAGATCCATAGGAGTGATCGTGGCGCTGTTGCAAACAAGTGAGGATGTGGGCTCAGTCCCATAGCAGTTATCCTCTGTCCTCACCCCTTGCACTAAAAGTTTACCGGCTTGATTATAGACCTTACAAGCTTTCCGGTCAAACTTCACTGCAAAGTCATCGTCGCACAGCTGGCTGATGCTAAGAAGGTTTGCTTTCAAACCTTTGACGTACAGCATGTTCTCTAGCTTTGGAAATCCTGGTAACTCTACTGTACCTCGTCCTACTATGCTAGATTTGCTACCATCTCCAAAGGTGACTCTCCCATCATTATAATCCTCAAGATGGGTAAAATATGAGACATCACATGTCATGTGTCTGGAGCATCCACTGTCAAAATACCACTGTGAGGTATTATGGGCTTTGAGAGCGACATGGACAACAAGGGCCTTTTTTTCTTTCTTAGGAACCCAAGAATAGGTACCTTTTTTTATTCCCTTGTTGTTGTAGGTTTTAGCCGGAATGCGGGGCGCATTCATTGATGGTAAGGTCATTCGTCAGAATTCCTCCATCAAACTCTGTGATGTGGCGGCTAGAAACTCAACACGCTCTCTCAGACTGGCAAACTCATCAGTCTGATGTGGTGGAGCAAACGTACGTCGTGTCCGACCCAACTTATAGCAATCATCCCTAAGGTGTCCGTTTCTTTTGCAATGGGAGCAAAAGGGCACAGTATTAGGAGGACCTTGGATTGCTTTTCTTGGTCGAACTCTCCTTCTTGGTTTTTGATGACGGCCATAAGGAGTCGTAGTAAACTCAGGAATTGGTCCGGGTGAAATTTGGGATGTGGAGGCACCATCAAAAACCTATTCCTTGCCTGTCACCAAAACCTAAAGCGGGACCGAGGAGCATCTTTCCCATCTTCCCAGATCTGTCCTCGATTTGTACCTTGACTTTCCTAGCTCTCTCAAGGTCATGAGTAAGCTGGGTAACAAGGGCTTCAAGTTTCTTCCGAGTCTCCAGGGAGGAATGGAGCTCACTCGTAAGACTAGCCACTTGTTTAGTCAAGTCCGCTTTCTCTTTCTCAAAACTGCTATCTCTCTCTCTAAGCAAATTCTCTTTACTAACCCAGGCAGACTCTCTTTCTCTCATGGCGGTGCAGGTGGAGGACTCTCTCTCTCTCGTCTCTTCTTCTAACGTGGTGATCCTAAGAACTAACACCTTGTTACGTCTTTTAGTTTTGAAAGACTCATTATATAACTCGGCGTAGGGGCGTTGAAGGTTACTCTCATCCTCACTACCTTCCTCCTCTCCCTCACTTTCTTCGCTCTCATTGTCGAGGTGTCCATGTGAAGCATTATCCTCATCGTCGTGAGGAGAACTAGGAGTATTCACATGACTAGCCATGAACGCGGTGAAGTTACGCTCATGCGGTGACTCATCTCCCGAGTCCACCGACTTGACCTCACTGTCGTCACTAAGGGTAGCATTTAGGACAGCTTTACCCTTTTCCCTATTCAGACGAGTGGCACACTCAAACGCTCTGTGTCCCTTACCGTCGCACTCAAAACACCTCTCACTGTCTTTAGTGGGTTCTTTGAAATCTTTCTTTTCAAACTTATTTTTCTGAAAATTCTTTTTATCTTTGAAGTTTCCACTGTTTTTAAATTTCAGAATTTTCTTGAAGTTTTTAGCAAATAATGCCAAATCATCTAAGTCAAACTCACATTCAGAATCAGAATTTTCTATCTTTCTAGATGACTCGACTTTCTTTCTTGCCGACCCCTCACTTTTTATCTCTTGGGCTTTAAGAGCAATTCCCTTATCTTTTGGCTTGGCAGATTTAGGAAACATGTCTATTTCATAAGTTTGTAAATCTCCTACCAGTTCTTCCAATTTTAGTGTATTTAAATTACCCAAGGAATTTAGCACAGTGACTTTAGGTATAAAACGCTTAGGAAGGGAACGAAGAATCTTTTTAACAACTCTAGCATTTGGAATATGTTCACCAAGATTATAGCTAGTATTAACAATGTCAGAAAGCCTAGCATAAAATTCATCTAAACATTCATTTTCATGCATGGTGATGGTTTCAAATTGAGTTGTTAAATTTTGCAATTTTGACTCTTTAACAGCATTTGTTCCTTCATGGGTAAGTTGCAATACATCCCATGCCTCTTTTGACGTGGTACACGTCATTATGCGTTTAAACTCATCAGGTGTGACAGACCCAGAAATAGCACTTAGACCCTTAGAATTAAAAGATGACCATTTAAATTCTTCATCAGTCCAAGAAATGTCAGGTTTCAAGTTGGTCACATTATCAACAGTTACGGTGGGAGGAGTCCACCCTCGTTCAACTAAAATCCAGACACGTTCATCAATGGCTTTTAAAGCCGACCTCATACGGGCTTTCCAATAAGCATAATTTATCCCGTCAAAAATAGGCATTTTATAGTATGACTTCTCCATTTGAACACGCACTTTTACAAAAATCAATTTTTTCAGAAAATTGATATCTTAGAAAAATTTTGCGGAAAAAGGAATACGCGATAGATTAGCGTAACCTGCTCTGATACCAATTTGAAAGAGTTGGCGCTTGCGTTCAATTAAGAAATAATATAATAAATACCATTTTTAACCCAAATTAACCCTAAGCATGCAACTAGGTGTGATTGAAACAATATGAAATCATGCAAGAATTATTCAACACACAAAGTTAAGGAAAAATCCCCCAAAGTGGCAAAACCATTTGTATATTCACTATAATTTGTAAGAGAAGCGGCTTACAATCGGATTACACTGAAATATAAGTTTTTGACTAAGAATTACCCGCAGGCATCGGATTCTGTAGTCGCGGCTGGAATTATCCCTTTCCAGTAGGGCTGCAATGAAGAGGAAGGAGCGGTCCACTTCACAAGGGTTGAACAACAGCAATGGTGTTCTTGGGTTACCAAACTTGATTCACATAGATATGGAAGATGTGTGAATCTAAAAATCTAGAATCATAGGACTCAATAGGTGAAGACTTTAGGGTTGATATGCTTTGAAAATCGTTGAAAAGTCTTGAGAAAACCAACCTCCAAACGTGGTTTAAATAGGAAGCCAAAACCCTAAAAAATCTGCAACACGATCTGGCAGAGTTTATCCAGGGCGGACTGGTCCGGGCCTTAGGCAGATCGGTCCGATAGCGGACCGGTTCTTTTAATTTGAAGATGATTCGGTTCGCATTCGGTTCGGGGCTCACTGGCTTCAAAGTGCAAGGCGGATCGGTCCGGTGCGGTCCGGTCCGGGTCTCAGCGGATCGGTTCTTTTTATATAAAGGCAGATCGGTCCGGGGTAGTCAGAGGCGGATCAGTTCGTTTTAATTTCAAGCGGACCGGTCCGGCTGACTGGATTTCTGAATTCTTCTTTTCTTTTGATCTTCGGATTTCGTTGATGATGAATGGACTTTGAATCTTTGCAACGGTGTTACGGCTAATGACATATACAAGTATGTTGGACAAAAATGTCCTTACAGTTTCCATTTTTGGTTACATAAACTATTGCTAAATTTCTCATTCGTATCCACAATTTACATATATCCACTTCAAAAGGAACGGATATATGTAAATTGTGGATACAAGGGTCATTTAAATGTAGCAATAGTTTCTCAAAAAACTGTTAAACACTTTATGTTATATGATTTCTATTTTTTAAGATAATTTATAACATAAGTAGAGAAAACATAATATTTTATGTAATATATTCACCGTTACTTGCTTTAAAACTCATAAGGAAGAAATCAGATAATGAAATGTGACAGGTATATGGTTATAAACAATTGGTTTTTATAAATCTATTGATCTTTATTATAAAGTGTGAATGTACAAACAATGGGGAATAAACCAATGGAAAGTTATACAAGGTTTAGTTAAATTGGTATCGCAATGCTGCATTAATTTGATATGGATTTGTGGGTTCTTATTTGTTTTAGCCCAATATCATTGCCGACCATCCCAGTATGCAGAAGGGATTGCTCGGCCCAACTCAGAATAATTATTTTGGATATGTGTATTGGACATGTGCTTAAATTCATGCGGATAGACTCAAATCGATTACTAATAATCTCGGAGGAGATATTCAAGGACACCTACAAGTTATCTACAAGAAGGTTGAGTTACCTATACAATTCAATCACTTATTTCTATGACTATAAAATGTAAAGCCTGACCCGGAGCAAAGGGATGTAACTTTGATTATTTGAGAGACACTAATAAGAATACAGTAACCTCTCCATGGACGTAGGCAAGCTGCCGAATCACGTATCTCTGGTGTTGTGTGTGATCATTTATTTTTTCATCTCGATATTACTTTCTAGGTTTCTTATTGTGATAATAATTGCACTCACAATTGGCTCCATCTGTGGGAATCGATTCTTTTTATGGAGGGGGTAAAAACTCCTGAGCTAAAGCTCTGATACCAATTTAAGAATGTGTGCTATCGATTATTTATTTAGTTCGCAAATTTTTAATTAAAACTTATGAGTCAATCTTCAATATAAATTATATTAAACCCTAAGCATACATCTGTGTGGATAAATCAAACATGTAATCACAAATCAAGCGACAAATAAATTTCGGGAAAAAAAACTTTCGGGTAAAACATTTTATTTCACTATCTAACGTAAATCGCAACTTACAATTACATAATGAAATTTTCATTGAATCTCCCGCGGGAAATCTACATAGACCGCAGCCTAGACCAGCCAAGATTCCCTCGAGAACCTCAATAACTGCAGCTCCACTACATCAGCGAATACCCTCGATTATCCCCAATGACCGCTATCGTCAGCAAATAGGCCCCGCAAGAACTATCAAATCAGCAGTAGAGATCTCCTCTCTACAAGACAAACTTCGACAAGAAGTTTTTGGGTTCCAAATTGATTCACAAACGTATATGGGATCTTTTTAGTGAATCAAAAACAAATTTTGGGATTTTAAAGTTGAATACTTATTGTAGAAGGTCTCTTAAAATCGTTCTCCCAAAGTCTTGAACAATAACACTCCCGAAATAAGTATTTATAGAAAAAATAAATAATTGAGGCGGCGTCGAACTAGTTCGGTTTGGCCTTTATAAGAGGCAAATCGGTTCACTTTTCTAGTACTGATGCCAAGACTTTTTAGCCAGCCGAACCGGTTCCCCTTGAGTCCGAACCGGTTTGAATAAAAAATAATATTTTAAAAAGCTCACCTAGGTCTTCCAAAAACTATTTTGACTTAGAAAAACACCTCATTTTGTTAAAAAAACAGTTTCGAAAAATATCCCAATACTCCCATAAACCAAATTCGAAACTTAAACACAATTCTTGACAAAATCAATCTTGAAGATGTCCGTTGTTAAAGAAACTTGATATTCGGATCCGTCGCCTTGGACAAATGATCATGAGCTTCCTTCGACGGTTGTAGCTGTATACGATATGTTCTATGTAAAATCATGACCACGAAAAATATGTCCTTACAAATCTCCGCCTAAGTTTATGCTGGTACAAAATAAAAATAATCTGAATTATCAATAAAAATGTGATACCCCGACTAATTAAATATCGGATAGCTACTCCTTTATCAAATTAATACAGAATATCCAGTTGGTTCAGTATTAGCATCACTGTCGAAAAATATTTAATTAATTACTAGCCACCTAGTATTTAATAAGAGAGATGTCAAATTTTATTAATTAAGCCAACAATTAAACAAAAATATATTTAATAAACCATCAATCGCATAACCAGTCATATATAAATGCTCAACGAGAAGAAATCAAATAAGTCTGGAGTAAACACTCCCATAATAAAGATGCCAAAGTAAATAATGTATCAATACAAGCGTCCGAATAAATAATAAACCAAAAACTGAAATACTGAAAGTCTGCAACTACAACCTCTAAATAAGAAGGGGTGACATGCCCTAACTGATACAAATGACTCTGAAGGAATCAATAATAAAATGAGGGCATCTACTATCAAAATCAGGTAACTTCCACAGCAGCTACAGAACGTCATCAGAATGGAACTCCTATGCTTGGTGTCCCTGTGGCTGGGCACCTAAAATGTTCTTAAAAACAAAAATAGATTTGGAGGAAAACGGGTCAGAGCCCGATGTGAAAACAGTTTAAAAGTCTAGCAAGTGATTTAAATTATAATTAAACATCACATATTATAAACACGTTAGTTGCGTACTCTCACATGAGTTTCTTACCTCTCAACTACTGTGCACGCCTAACTTATGCCTTTAACCCATCCTAGTTATACCACTATCTAACTAGTTCGTACCACTCCTGCCTTCGCATTATAACATTGAGTATCTACACGTAACCCCCAAATAAGCCACATTTATAACCCATGTTCATATTCATTAAATTACTTATCTCAAATGTTAATTAAATTCTCATACTTAACCCATTCAAATATCTTAGTTATTCACATCTACTAAACAACAATGAACCAGTCACAAGTACATAAGTATATCACTCTCAGTACATAAATACATATATGGCAACCCTAGGCTAAGCTATGATGCACGCATACTCTGCTATCGAATCCCGGTACATCACGTACATAGGAACTACGAGTTCCGAATCTCTCAAGAATTGTTTCAACAAGCAAAATCACATATATTGGAGGCGAACATAGTTCGCATACCCATGGGTCCCGCACATACCTACGCTCCCATGGTCAGTGACTTATCGACTCACAAATAAGTCATTCACCAACCTATGTCCTTAAGGTAAGAGTTTAAATCCCCCTCCCCCCCCCCCCCCCCCCCCCGCAAAGGCACACAAGGATAAGAGGGTCCTTTTCCAAAAATAAAACTAACCTCCGGTGATAACAAGTATGATAGGTATGTCATACACATAAGAAATCCATATACTAGGCATTCACATAACCTAAGTATTCACATATCAATATAGATGTTCACATATTTCATCTAGTAAATCTCGTACGTAGCAAGTTTACCCTGAACATTACACATAATATATATTCTGTTTGATAACTCTCTCGTCGTATCAAATTGAGTACTTAAACCTACCTCAAGCGGTTACTAGGTTTCTTATTAATTTCAAATGTTATCTCACCACTTAAAGTCACTATGTTCCTTCCCTTAACCTTACATCATCATAAATTCCCATTATAGTTTCAATTTGAATGTTTTCTAATCGTACCTCACTCGGTAGATCCTCATAAGTAATAACAATAAATCCCATAAGTTATAGCCTTTTTCGATAATAACTAAGGCCCTACTGACTTTATCTAAGTCCCACACGGTTATATTACTCACCCTAATAATCAACATTGGCTTTGGAATAATCCTTAAACCTTAAAGAGAAACAATTGCCAAAATTCAGCAGGGGTTGATCGATCGATGAAAAGGGTTCGATCGATCGATGGTTCGATCGATCGACATTCTTGAGTCGATCGATCGATCAAGCAGGTATCAGCCCAGAAATGCTTAACAGTTACGGGTTATCAACTTTTTACTCCTCTAAATCTTCATTCTAACGTCCAAAACTCACAAATCAATATACTAATCATCCTACTAACATGTTTACATCATTCTCCACGTTTTAGATTCATCAAATCAACCTATAACATCAATTACTTAAATCAAAATACCCAATTATCATATAAAAACCTAGTTTTCCTATTTCTTCTAGAACGTCACAATTCAATCAAATTTCATAATTCTCTACCCATAAATCATAAATTCGTGGTTGTTATCATCTCCAACAATTACTACATGAAAGTCCTAGCCAGATTATGATTTTAAACCTTTCAAATCCATTCAATTTTCATTTTTCATGATAAATCTTCAAATCTATAAAAACATGCAAACTATATGCTTTGAATCTTTGCAAGATAAATCACTTGCCTGTAAATCTAATGTTATGATCCGTTGTTGTTGTTCAAGGACTGGTCCTCTCTTCCTTCCGGTCGCAATTTCGTCCAAATTGGTGGTGGTGGGTGGTGGTTTTGGTTTGGGGACTTTTTGTAACCTCTCCTCTAACTCACGTAGCCCACCTCTTTGTTTTTGGCTGATAATGGCCCTAATGGTATTTCCAATAATAAATAAATAAACACTAAAATTCGTGGGTCTTAATTCCTTAATTTTTAAAACTACCAAAATACCCTTACGGGTTGCCGGTTAGGCCTAAAATTGCCCCGTGATCCAAACTAACCCCCCGACTAGTGTTTTCTGACTATCTCGAACCTTTCGGACACGTTGGCACACTTAAAAAGCTCATATGGATGAGTAAAAATAAAATACTTTTAAATCCATTAAATGGGGTCCTGACACGACTGACACGCCTATCCCAACCAAATTACCGAAACTGACATATTTTTAACTCACGAAAATTTTAATAAATTCAATGATCACATATTACCATAATGACTCAGTAATATTCAACAACATCATAATAACCAAATACTAACTCTCGTCTTGCTAGCATTTAAATTCGAATTAATTTCCAATTAATAAATCCCAAATTAATTTAACAAATCCCAAATTAATTTAATAAATCCCATAATTAAAAGCAGTTCCATTTAATTAACCTCATAATTAAAAGCCATAAAAATACGGGGTATTACAAAAAATATCCAATAAAAATCTATTACGCTCCCAGAACCCAAAAATGGAAAGATACTAAAATTACTAGTCTTTAAAAAGATCTTCAACTTTAAATCTCTTTAAATCAAATCTCTTTGCTTTCTTTGTGCCTCTTTTGTGTTCTTTTCAAATGATCATCAAAGTCTTACACACAACAAACAAAAGAAATACCTTCGTGACATATCGGATTCGAAATGAGATAAAGCTTAAATCAAATCAAGATCAAATTAAGTAAATCAATTAATGATCAAATCAAATCAAGTCAAATCCACCCATAATTCAAACTCTTACTCCCCCATAATCCATAATCCGTTCTCCCCCTTTTTATTTGTCTGAAATAGACAAGGAAAAGAATAAACAAAATAAATGCGGAGTGTCACGATACGCATAACAAACATATAACAGTTACACTCATGCAAGGATATACTCAAAATGATCCCCAAACTCTTTTTGATTTTTCATTTTTTTCCAATAAAAGATACTTTACAACACACACACGCCATGAATTAACACTAAGATAACCAAAACGTGAAAACGAAAGGAATGGGTGTGAACATATATGATAGGAAAATCAACTCAAATATACATAACAAATGTGCACGATGAATATGGATACTCCTAACGAATGAACTCAAAATCTTCCTTAGGTATACCAATTGTTAAATTCAAGTGACACCGATTCAATCTATTCAACACATTAAAGTCTAAAGTGATTTTCACACCAATAATGTCTAAAACTATGTAATGCCTTTTCAAGACTTTGTAAGGACGTGAAAACCCATTGATTTATTTCCAACCAAACTCCCTCATATATAATAATGATCATATTTTACTATTCAATTCTTTTCTTTTGAATGATCATATAAAACTAAACTAGTCTGGTCTTGGCTGCTTTTACAATGCCACACTTTTTTAGGCTCTTTTCAAACGGTGGCTTTCAAGCAAAGGTTAATTGTTCCTTTTGTAGCCCTTTTTCGTGTTCACTCATCATTTTTCATATTAAACAAATTCCTCATGGGCGACAGTTCTTACATGCACTACTTTCATTATCAAGTTTTATCACATTTGGTTCGTTTTAAAGACATGATTGAGATGAAAATATTTCGACCAACATGTGATAGACAAGCACAATAATCAAATAAATACTTGCAAGTGTGCATTAAAGGAAATCATGAGTCAAAAATGTAGAAAGTAATCTTAAATCTCAAATTAATGACTCCAAACTTTATAAAGCACATGAATGAAATGATGTATCGTCTTAAAACACTATCGAATAGCCACATGGATATGGAATGATGTTGTGACTCGGTCATCCTAAATGTCCATCTATACACAGTGTTAGATAAAATACAAAAATTATTTTGTCTTTTTCAAAAATTTTATCAAAGTAAACTCTTTTTGGCTTTTTCAATTTTTTCTCAAAAAATAGAAAATATTTTGTATTTTTCCAAAAAATTTCAAAAACAAAAATCTTTTGGGGTTTTTCGAAAAATATATCAAATTGGAAAAAAATAAATACAAAAGTGGTACACACAAGAAATAAGAATAAAATATCATCATGAAAATCATCATACGCTAGCAAATAAGTCTAACTTCAACCATTAGGTGCGGAGGAGTTTTCCAAAGGTGGTGACGTCCTATGAAAACTATTCATCAAATCGTGTGAATTTTGACTAAAAACTTAACTTGCTCTCGAATGTGTACAAACTCTCTCATGTGATGTGCAGGATCATGCAATGTATCATGTGTGAGTGCCTGTATGGAAACATATGTCGTAGCATAACGTGGCAAAAATTTGTGAGACACACTACCCAACTTAAAATAGAATTCCATAAGGTGCCTTCTCTTCTTGAAATAGGTGCAAACATACACGGGCCTAGGAACACCTCTCTCAAAATATTTAGGACGCACTCTCCTATCAATAATTGAATGCCTAGGTGGGTTAGGTTGAGAGCCATATGGATCTATCATAAACTCAAAAACTGGCTCGAGTGCAACATGGGAAGTAGATGCACCGTCATAACCTATTCCTAATCTTTCAACATTACCCAAAACAGAATCGAGGAACATCTTTTTAACCTTCTTAGATGTGTCCTCTATAGTAACCTTGACCTCTCGGGCATATTCGAGATCTCTCTCAAGTTGGGACACACGGGATTCAATTTCACTTTTTTTCCTACCTAAGACGATTAACTAGTCACTTAATGAAACTTTCACCTTCTCGAGTTGACGCGCCGACGCCTCACATTCCCTCAAAATTTCTATTTCTCTCTCCAAATCTAACACCTTAAGACCTAACTCCTTATTCAACTGCTTCATCTTTAAGGTCTCGGTGTATAAATCTCTAAACGCTTTTTGGAGATCACTTTCACCCTCACTCTTTTTGGACTTATCCCTCTTGTTGGGAGGTGTCTTCAATTATTTAAGTCTCCATTTCCCTTTATCTCTTCTAGGATATAGGGAACACCCTTGTTGAGCGGGGTATATTCATCATACTTCTTCATCCGATCTAGTTTATTATCTTTCTGATCCTTTTTGAAAGAATTACAATTGTTCTTCTAACTTTCCCCTTTAGTGTCAGGAGCTTCCTTGGCTACCATGGTTTCCTCGTCATTCATAATTCTTCTAGATTTAGCCACTAGTTTCGTCATGGTTTTAGGTGGACTTTTTGCCAAGTCATAGTAAAGATTGTTGGCAAGTAATGTTGTTGTGGTTGTTTTCTCCTCATAGTCTACTACCTCTAGCTTTTCTTTATTAAAAGAGCAATATAGTCTCTAGTGCTGTCTCCAGGATTTTGTCGCACAGTCAAGAGATGAGTGACACTCTTGATAGGCTTATCCCTAAAATAAAATTTATTGATGAACAATTCAGTTAACTGATGAAAACTAGAGATTTATGTGTTACTAACACTTTTTTACCGTTAGAAAAAAGGTGTGGGGAAGTAAATTACTAACACTTTTTTACCGTTACTAATTTATGTGTTACTAACACATCACTACCATTACTAAAGTGTTACAAATTTATTCAAATCCTAACACACTTTTACCATCACCAACATTCATAACACATTTCTAACAAATTTATTCAAATCCTAACACACTTTTACCATCACCAACATTCATAACACATTTTAACAAAAAATATGTAACATTTAGTAACGGTATAGGTCCGTTACTAATTTTACAGAATTTAAAAAATATATATTTTTAATTGAGATATTATTACTATTTCTCTCCTCGGAAGTCCCTCTACAAATGCTTCAATTTTAGACTAGAATTGAAAGACAAGCTTCTCCCATAAATAAAATCATGTATTAGTGTCAGTAATGACGTCCATCTACACAAACATATACAAAGATATATCCATATGGGTTTATAAATAACACAATCTACAATAATACGTGTCTAAAAAATATGGAACTACAATACTAACTTTGATACAAGGGCAAATTACTTACTTGACACAAAGGGTGAAAGTAAGCATAGCGTGTTTACGAGTATGACCAGCCCTATATTAAAATGTTTTGTTTTCTTTTTCTTCATTTTCTTCTTCTACTGCTCCTATAGTTTCTTCTTCTTGAAATATTACTATAACAGTATGCTGTGGGGATGGAACTTGGATTTGTTGGGCTCATCCCACCAAAACCATTTCTCGTCACTGCTACTGCACCGTTTCATGTTATCCACAGTCACGACCATGGCAGCGCATTCATAGTCATTGATTTCAAATCCTCGGTACAAGGCAACAAATGGTGCGTGGGTCCAATCCGTCTTCACCCGACCGCCTTGTGTGGCCCAATCATTCGCATTCCATGTGGAGTTGTACACACCCATGGCCTGATCCTTTGTGTTATAGGTTTGAGTGAACACGTGTAGGTGTGTTGTCCACTAGAAATCTGAAAAGGGAAAAAAAAATGCACTAGAGTTTAGTGTATAATTCTATATAGTGACAAATCTAGGAAATAAGAATAGAAATATGTTAAACACAAAAGTCATAGGTTGAATGAAAGAAGCAAAATGAATTAAACACGTCGGAGGCTACTATTTACACGTGTATGTACTAATTTTTTGTAGGACCTACCAGGGTTCAAAATATCAGAAAATTTTTGAATGTGTGAAATTACATAAAACTTAATGAAACTTACCAATTATCATTTCAGTATTTGTTATCCTTTCCAAAGATTGGTTCTTCACTCAAAATTTAGTACTAACATGAAAAAATACACGAGAATTGCACAGATTATAATCCATTATAAAACGAAACAAAGGTGGGACCTAATTAACAAATCATTCATGATTCTGAGACCATTTTGTTTTGGTCGTCTTTGTTTGTACATTCTGCCCATGATGTAACTCTCAGCCCAGTATAGGAGTGCCCCTCAGTGTATAATAGCTAAAATATGAACTAAATGAAACAAATGTAGCATTTCACCCAGTTCTTTACAAAATAACAGGCCCATTATTCCAACATGTACAACTATCACATGCTTCACTTTTCATACTTTTTCCACGCTTTCTGTTATTATAAACAAATCCATATAAAAATAAGAAATAAGAGAGAATAAAACTTACACAACTTGACCCTGGTTCCACAGGATAGAATAAGAATGGAAGTCCTCGGTTGGGTCAAACTAGAGGTTCAATCTCTGTTCTCTGTTACCCACACCATTTACATACACATTTGTGTGCACATTATAGGGTTCACTGGTGGTGTTGCCCAAAAACTCAAAGTCGAACTCGTGAGGTTTTGGACCCTCTGATGACATCTGCAAAACAAAATAATATTTACTACTATTAGCACTATTACTATATGAAGACCTCACCCCCCAAGTCAACCAGAGGAAACAATATTTCTCTATAATGATGATGCCATATAAGGATCAAAACGATAAATTAAGACTTAAATTATGCATGAACTTGATAAATTTTTGATAGAGAAATTGCATTGTTTTCCACAGCAGTAAGACAAGTAACATAATCAGAGTGTTGATGGAGAGTCCTGGTGGCAGTTCCACCAGATAAGGAATTCCGTGCCTAGTACATCTCATAAAAAAATAACAAGATTATTCATAATAAATCAGTAAAATTTGAAATTCAACAATAGCTCGTAATATTGACAAACCTTGATTGCAGCGTCCGATGAGCAGGAAACGAGTGTATTACCACTTATAAGGACATCATCATTGACCTGCACAATCTGATGATGTTTAATTTTTATGAATGTTTAAATATATAAACTCAGTACATCAAAAACATTCCTATGTTGTACATACAGGTAATAGGAATGTACATTCCTATGCCAAAAATAAATTCACCCTTAATAAATAATAAATAGTGTGTGAGGGTGTGAGACACAACCGAAACTGCAAGGAAACTATTTTTTCCACCTCCAATGCTTAGCATCTTGAAGGAAATCTGACTACGCAGAATTTGGCTTTTTCAGGGAAAATTGTTCGAGTTCATCCAAACCACTAATTGATTCTGTAGAAGGACATGGACACAAAACTTCATCAATAAAAAGAAAACTTTGTATCTTACGAAGAAAGTATGAAGTGCGAAAAAGATTTAAAATATGCATACAATGTGAAAAAAATAAACTATGTAATTTTTGCAAGAAACCCCTGCAGTTTATTGAATTGAATTCATTAAAATAATTCATAAGGGAGTGTTTGAAACAATATGCATAGTTGGGACGAAGGGGTGTATTACACATTGTTCAGAGGTGTTTCAAACACTCCCTTATGAATTATTTTAAATCATAAAGTTAAAATCAATAAACTCATTTGTAATGAAATGAGTTTAAATTCATTTCATTACTCATTCAAGCCAAGCTCAAATGGCCTCACCCATCCTTTCAACTTTCAACCCCTAGGGACCAACCCCAACCCAACACCACCGTTTTCTTTCTGCTTTCCCCTTCACATTCCTTTCCCTTTCTCCCAAACCCTATATATATACACACAACACTCACTCCATATTTACATCCTAAAAATGGCAGCTAGTATAGAAGAAGGTGAAGACAGAGTGATGGCAACTGCCCAACAGATCGTTAAGAGTCTGAACAACACCCCCAAGGACGTAAGAGAAGATATGATCTTGATTTTGAAAAGCTTCGATAATCAATTTTCCAACATCACTTCTGATTCTGATTTCCCAACAGATAGCTTCGAAGTTGTTGAAAAGCTCATTCTTTTATGGGACACTAACGCTGAGTCATCTCGCCACTCACTCCCCTGGGAAGATTCCCCTAACGAGGCAGCTGAGTATCTAAACGTCGTTGATGAAATTCTCCAATTCATCGAAGTTTGAGTATTCCTTGAACTGGTTTAGTACCATCAGTATGAGCCAGTTCTCTTGAAGAAATCCTTGAATTGTTAATCTTATAAAACAATGTGTTAATATGTCCAATGATCACAGAGTATATTTCATTTAGATACTAAATTCTAGAAGGATTTAGGACATTAAGGAAGAATGACAAATAAAAAACTAAGAGGTAGGTCTGCTGCCAGGTCTTGTGTGGGAAATGACCTGGACTAACTAGTAAAGGTAAATAAATGAGAGGGAGATAGATTAATAAAGGCAACTCACCCATTGTTTATAACAGTAAGAGTTTTGATACAAGAAACATATAAATATATCACTTGTTTCCACTGATACAGCAGAGACACCTGAAAACTAGATTGATAGATCAAGACCTGATGTAATACATAAAAAAGAAAGACATCAAAACAGAGTCTATTCAAGTTTGTTTATTAGCTTCTCCAGCAGCTTCGACAACAAAGTGCATTACCTGCTGTGTAATTTGCTTCATTGATTTGCTTCCATGGGAACAACAAGAGCTACCTCTTTTAAGAGGGGATATACAACTTCAAACCTCTCTGTTTCCTGAACAAAACATTACATCAAAATGATTTTTAGTTGGTAACTAAAGACTATGAACTTTTTAGTTGTAAATTTTAAAGACAACGAACATTTATCATGTAAAACTTTTAGTACAAAAGAGTACCAAAAGTTGAAAAGTGCCAAAGTTTACATCATTTTACCATAGAAAACAGTGTGTGTCAAACAGTACCAATAGTAAAAATTGCCAAGGATCACATTTTTTTATGGAAAACGATTCCTATCAAACCCACCAAAAGTAATAGCAAGTAGATGGTTGCCAAGCAAACTACTTACTAGTAGCACTTGTATGCAACCAAACATAAATTAAAAGGCAGCCTAATCCAAATCATCCATCTTAGGGACTGAAATTTGGCAAACCTCATATAATTAAAGAAAGATATACCTTAACAGATCGCGAAATATGGGTGGTTGCTAAATGCGCCCTAAGAATAAAAGCAAGGCACGTCAACCATAAAAATGCTATTGTCATTGCAATGAGGATTGTACTCAAGTAATTTACTTCTCTTTTTAGTTATCAAAGAAAACGCAATAACTGATGAGACTTAGATATTTCATAATTACGCCTTGATTTACAAGTATAATTACATCATTTTACATATAACTCCCTATTGTTAGATTCATTTAATTATCACTTGTGCTTAAATCATGTGTGTTATAGCATTAAATTGCAACTATAGAAGAGCAAGAAGTGAGAAGATGATTACGATAGAATTTTCTCAGTTTTCAAGCCATATCTTATCATCAATGATTTGAAATTTGCAGAATCTCGACACTGACTCACCGATGAATAGTAAGTATATCTTAGTGTTGTCATTATATGTTTAATAATAATAAGTTTACCTCCCAAAGAAACTAATCTCCCATGCCAACCGTGAATTCGAGGTTGAGGTTTAGCTAATACATCTTGAAAGAGGATACATTTCTTCCGCCTAACATACTAGTAAATAGCAGAAGTTTGATACAATTGAAGGTAAACGTTTGATAGAAACAGATCATGCAAAAAAAGAGCAAAAATCGAGATTCTAAAAATATAATTGAGCACACATATTTATCCAACAGAGAAAAAGAAAAATTCACCAAATTCCGGTCACTAAAAGGTATCTACATAGAGGACAACGGTTATGTTAAAAGTTTAATCCAACTCAGTGTGATGAAACATATGTACCTAAAACATTTATTTCCCTCGACCGCTCAAATAAACACACCAAAATAGGACAACAGTTATGTTACAATCAACATATGCTATTAATCTCACATTTGTAACTTATGATAAGAAAAATTCCTCAAATTAAAGGACATGTCAAAGCACTAATATATGCCAAGTTAACATTAAGAATCATAAATGGCTAAAATTAAAGGACATGTCAAAGCACTAATCTATGTCCTGTATTTTCATGGACTCACATAGTGAATCTTAGCACTTTCTAAGACATTCCCATTTTTCTCCTCGTGTCCCACAAACCATACATCTACTCGCTTTACTTCTTCTGGGTTTGTTTTAACCTACAATTTAATTGGCATATGTTAACAATTTAACTGGCACATGTTATACACAAAAGTGATGATAAGAATTTATAGTTCCTACGATACATACCATTTCATATAGTTGTTAATGACTATCATCTAATTACCTCACCTATAAATGGCGAGTACTTCTATATAGCTTAATCCATAACCCAAGAGACAACCAACCTATGATGGTGAACTGTGGTAGTGGGCGGGAGCAAGGGGGAGGGCGACGACAAATAACTAATTCAAACCAAAACTGGTATATAACATATAAATGCAATTCATACCTGGTTTAAGAACCTGTTGAATTTCAAATAAATCAAAAATTAATTTCAAATGACCAAAACACATTGCAGGTTAATTTCTACCCTGAGAGTCAAATGTACAAACCCAAGAAAGGTCTTTGTCATTTTTCCATATCAACTTAAGGTGATTTTAGATATTAATGACATTAATTGTCAAATTTCAAAAATATGAACATCTAGGGACAAAGATTTTTTTCGAATCAGTTATGACAAATGAAAGGTCTGATGAATCAGAACCTAAATTGATTGTTAATTAAAACAAAACCCGAATCAGAATCAATAAATCGTAACCCACAAATCGATTCATGAATCCATAAATTGTAAACCCAAATGGATGTTCTTAATCTAAATATAAATTGATTCATGAATCAATAAATCATAAACCCAAACAAAAATCATAAAATACCAAACTCGGGCCCTAACCCTATCCTATTAATGATTCTGAATCGATTAGGATAAATAAAGAAAGATGGGTTTACCTTGTAAATGTTAGATATAGTGAGAGTATCTTCATTAAGCATCATTTATGTTAGAGAAAACAAGAGAAAATGGAAGGAGAGAAATTTGGAGGGAAGTATCCCGCTTCTATTTTGTGAGATCCCGCTTCTATTTTGTGAGGTGTGTTATGATATTCATTTTCATTCAATTAATTTTTAAATTTTAAGCTAGTTAGTAACACATATGTTAATTTAGTAACGGTATATTATTGTTACAATTAGTAACGGTAGGATACTGTTAGTAATCAATAAATTAGTATGTTACTAAAAGCTTATTTTGGTGTAGTGATATCTTGTTCGGACCTAATTCATTAGCGAAGAAAAGGAATTGATGACGACCCTATGAAAATGTTCTTGACCGGCACAAACTTTGCCATTTGGAACTAAGCTCTGCCTGTTGTTTCTCGAATTAAATCTTTTCCACAGGCTAGAAAATCATTAGAATAAACTGATCAAAAAGAGAAATTCATACAAGGTACCGAAGTCTCACAATGACCCAAGAAAAATTCCACGTTTATTAATGCCGCCCAATCATAAATATGAACATATTACGCGATGAGGTTTCCTTTCAACAATATCACAAAACCTCTGGCATAGAGTCTGAAATGTGTAAAACTTGATATAACTAATGCACTATCACACAAATCAGATAAAATAGAGTATAATTGTACAGCTTAGATGTATACAAAATTTATCCCCATCAGCTAAACCTTAAATTACCATTTTTTTTTGTGTCTCCTACTATTCCAGGAGTATCCAACTGGGGAAACTAGACTTTGCACCAATGAAGTTGTATAGAGATAGCTACGACGGCCGTAATTGTCTAGGAATGTAACATTCCTACGCAAATTTTTTGCAGGATCATAAGCCAATATTTCCTGCTTGTTAATACAAAATAAAATTTCTCCATTCCTCGTACGGATCAATGGAATCAAGAATCCATAATAACGATTTAGGTTCAAATTTGATACGACGAACATAGTAGTCCAGGATTCTACCGCACCATACTCCTTCATCGTGAGTATCTCAACGTTACATTGAAAATCACTTTGATTGTCGGAGCGTGACATACAAAGGCATCCGTCCAAAACTCCCAAACCAACAATTGCATTGTCTTCCCCGTAGTTGGGTTTTGGGGTTGGAAACTCCTCGAACTTTGAATCCACGGGATCAAAACACACAATTGTTCTATCTGCAGAAAAGTGATGTGTATCTTGCTTAGTCACAGCCCAATGAAGGTGTCCATTCAGTACTGGGCCGTTAACCCGAATATCGAATCCAAAAGGGAAGCTAACCTTGGTCCATCGTTTTCCCTTCAAAGTAGCTATAATGACAAATTGGCCACCGTACTCTGGAGTCTGATGTGAAAGCCGTATTAGGGCCTTGTAATCAGGAATGGAGGGGTCATAACAAAGTCCCAAAAGGACGCCGTATCCATCGTCAAGCAAGCGATCAAGTGTGAGCACTTTTTGAAAGTATCTCGTTGATGGGTTAGACAAAAAGAGAGAGCTGTAAAAAGCTACAAGAATCAAACCATTACACGAGTTGGAGAAAAAGAGACGACTAAAGCCGTTGTTGTAATGAGATGCCATTAGTATGGAGGGTTTGGGAACAGCTTCGACAGAAGCTTGATCATCAATGGAGTAAAAGGACCTAAATCCTCCAGGATCCGCCAAAACAAGAACGGATTCTCTAGTGCTGAATCCTGGATCGGAGATTGTAGAATGCCATAGATGGCATACGGACTTAAACCGCAACAACGATTTACAGGGAAGGCGCTTGATTATGTTGACAACGATCACATGGGGAATGTAACCATATTGTGATGCCATTGTTGTTTATATTTTAACAAATGTTTGAATGTATATATAAGAATCCCAGAGGCGGTGACTTTTTTTTTTTGATAAGTAAATCCCAGAGGCGGTGACTTGGTCCACAAGGATTGGGCTTTTTGGGACGAAAATTTCGGATGCGCACGATACGGAAATTTGACCCTTTAGCTAACAAATTTTATCAGGTAATCATAAAGTCACGTGTAAATGTTTTTTCATCAATATTTTTTTAAGAAGTGCATTTATCACACCCAATTTTAAATAAAAAAACATTTTAACTTTTAAGAGTGCTGCTAGCCTTATTGGCGTTTAGCACACACTTAGTATACATGAAGAAATCCTTGAATTGTTCAACTTATATAACAATGTGTTAATATGTGTTGATTGAAAGATTAACTCTATGGGTAAAATAAAAAAATTAAAAAAAAAAGATTTTTAGGAAGCTTGATGTATAGAAGTCTAGTTCTCTCTCTCTCTCTCTCTCTCTCTCTCTCTCTCTATATATATATATATATATATATATATATATATATATATATATATATATATTTCACGAACTCGATTTAGACTCACATCTCTCTCTCTCTCTCCCCAAAATGAAGAGTCAATGTCTTTATTTTGTATAGATTGAAGATTCACTCATTTAACGGCTAAAATTAACTCTTGTTCACCATCTTAAAACTTGGTTCGTTGATTATGTCCAAAAAATGAACGTGAACTCTTAATTTGGAATGCCCAAAAATAAATAGTAGACTCGTAATTTGGAACGGATAGAGTATATCACTATAATCAAACAAATTCATTAACTCTTATTTTATGGCGTCTTGTCATTAAATTATGGGTTTTTCAACTTTGGTGTTCAAAAGTGATGGAGGTTTGGATTAATATTTAATGATTATCATATTTACAAATTAAAAAAAAAAAGGCAAATTGTCTTTGACCAAAGATTCGATCAATGAGAAATAATACCACGTGTGGAGGGAATCACGTGTCCGTGCTCAACACAAATAAAGATACGACACGTATGCGATATGTGTCCCACATGTTTCTCATTATATAGACGAATTTTAAATATCATATATGTCGTGTTCTTATTTGTGTTGAGCACGGCCACGTGATGCTCTCCACACATGGTATAATTTCTCCTGATCAAGTACATCAATTCCAAGATTCATTTAGAATAAAATCAACATGTTTCTCATATATCTGATTCTTATAAAAAGAAATTGCAATCTTAACTTTAATATTGGTAATATAATTGAGCTCATTACAATGAACACTTGCCACTAGGCTAAACCACTTACATTCCTTTGTAAATTATCACATTTTGTGATATTTGCTTAATTATGTATTATTGTATCCTATTAGATATTTGCTTAATCAAAACGGTGTGGGTAGCATCATGACAGATATTGGCGTTGTTTGCTTTTAAGCTTATTAGGAGATAGGAGTGACAATTTTGGAAACAAAACGATAACACAACCACAAATTGATTTAAAACTTATACCACATATTGTGTTCTGTTTTTTGGCACGAAGTTGGGTCGTACTCATGTCGAAAAATCTAATCTTACACTATTCGGCTTCCAACAAGTAATCTACGCCGGTCACTTTTTTTTTAAATAACATAAGTAAGGTATGCATTTCCTACATAAAGAAAATAGGATAAAAAAAGACTTCTTCATGATATCAAACATCAAAACAATCACCATATATGAATTACACAACTATTCTGTTGACCAATTGTGTGATGAAATAAAATAATTATAAATGCATACAAATCAAACTAGGAGTGGTGACATGATGATTTTAACATCTTTTCTCATAGGTAATCTAGTATCTTAATGCATGAAGATAATCAATTCCGCTAGAATTGATAAAATTAAGCCAAATCAAGAATCCAAACCATTCTCTTGAAGCTCATCCTCAAACTGATTAAATTTGTGAATGCCCCGAAAAAAGTTATGCGAACATCGCACTGCATTTCCATCTAAAATGAAATATTACCACCGACTTTGATAGCAACCCGATAACATGAGTGTGTGCCAAGTGTCGCTTCAACTTTTGTCAAAATTCTACGTTTACTTCAATTTTCTGCATTGAACGTAAAATTTCGCTACTAAAAGTGACATTTAGCGACAAAACAGAATATTAAAGTTTTGATAATACAAAGTCTAATTTCAGTCATTAACGAGGCAACTAAGTCATAATCACAAAAAATTAAAGAAAAAGAGAGCTATTTCTACGTAAAAAAAAATTAAAGAAAAAGAGAATTGTTTCTACGTTATTCAACATTATAATACATGATTACACCAACTACCTTATTGAATATTTTGAACTCTCAAAACTAGAGGCAATCGAAACCATACAAAATACGACCAAGTAAGCAACAAAAAAAAATCTTTTTTACCTTAATACGACCAAAATTTTCGATCTTGGACATTAATCCAAATTAATTAGTCTATTAGATATAAGTACATTTTCCGCTGCTAAATGTCACGAGAGATCATTTTTAGTGGTGAAATGTCCACATTTAGCGACTTAAATATACTTAAGTCTAATAAACTGATTAACTTGGTTTAAAGTCTAATATCAAAAATTTAGGACCGGACCAAAAAATTATCAACTCAACACTACAAATCATACCAGCAGTCACGGTGATGACTTTGATAGCAACCCAATGACATGAGTGCATGGGCAGACAATACTACCAATCTCTTTTTATGTTCTTTAACAAATTGATTCATCATTGAATATAAAAATTTCGACTCCAAAAGTGGAATTTACCGACAAAAAAGCACTGAAGTCCATAAATATAATTACGAAATTACTAAGTTCCAATATCAACTATTAGCGAGGTAACCAAGTCAAAATCACAAAAAAGTAGAAAACATTTTCTATGCATAACATCAAATACATGATTACACGATCTTATTGACTATTTTGAACCCCCAAAACTAGAGGCGACCACAATCATACAGAGTATGACCAAGTGAGCGTCGAAAGAAAATAATTAACAATGCCACGCAAACAAATCGAACTAATACCGACGGTGACGGCTCTGATAACAACCCGATAACATGAGTTTGTGCCGACAACAATACCAATCTCTTTTTACGTTCTTTAATGAACTTATCAAATGCAGCTTCAACTTCTGTCAAAATCATATCGTAAGATGTGTTATTATTATGTGCCAACAAGCATCTAGCAAGCACAACGGCATCTTCTAGCGCCACGGATCCACCTTGCGCAAGAAAGGGACCCATTACATGCATTGCATCTCCGGTTACACAAACGCTGCCTTTTCTAAACCCGCCAAATAAAATGTCCCACGGGGGACGATATCGTAACCGCGTAAATACCAGAGAATTCAGATCACATTTCTCAACCATCTCCACTATTTCAGTTGGGAAACCTTCCACAAACTTCACAGCCAATTGTTTAATGCGCTGCACATTTTTAGCTGCATTTGAATCTGTTCATATTGGCATGTAGGCTAATTAGAGATGTAAAAAATATGTAATAAAATAGACTAGATTTATTATAAGAAGATGTTAAGATTTAATGTGAGAAAATTGGAACACTAGGGAACAAAGTGAGACTGGCTCCAAATTTCAGGGTCAAAAGTGTAACTAAATCTTAAACAATTATCTGAATCATAAATTTCGGTTTTCAACTATGAAGCACGGACACTCTCCCGGAAGCCACGAGTCGCATGTCGTGTCGAAACACGTATTATGTGCTCGCTCTGACATGTTACCGTGTATTTAAATTTTGTGATGGTGATTGTGCTTTGTTTATGATTTTTAATGTTAACGTGTATTCGAATTTTGTTTTGTATGGTCCATTTTCTTAATTTTATGTTAAGAATGCTCTAATAATGTATTTTATGGAAAAATATGTTTCATTTCATTAATATATATATTTCAATATATATTATATATTATACTTACCCTATCATGTCGTATCCCAATTTTTGAAAGAATCACGTGTCGCGTATCGCGTGTTGAAACGTGTATTACGAGTCTGTGATTCATAGGTTTTCACTCACTAGTGTAGGTTATATTAGAGATGGGTCTTTAAATTTCTTGAAGTAAAGCTTAATATTAATATATTTGACTAAGCAAATAGGTTGTTTCTTCTTATAATATGAAAGTGAAAAAAAAAAAATATGACTCACTTGGGGATAAATTGAAAGTAATTGTTTTTTTTTTTTTTTTTTTGGGGGGGGGGGGGGGGGGGGGCTTAAGGGAGAACTAAAAATCTTTAAAATGTGTGTTTTTATTTTCCTTTATATTTATATTTATGAAGCAAGGACACTCTTGTTCGACACGCGTCGGACACGGGACCAACTCGGACACGTTAGGGGCATGTTTTTTGGACATGCCAGGATAGTTTAATAGTATTTTGAAATTTTTAGACGGGATCAAATGTTTAATCGCTTAAAACATTGATTGTAAAATATAAAATGAAAAATAAGACACCATATTCATCTACAAAAAAAAATTGAAGCAAAAGTTTCAAACAAACCCTAACTTTTTGCAGACCATATAAATTGTATTTTCCGAATTTGTTGAATTTTATCTGTTTCTTGTTTAAATATATATTGTTGTATTTGTATCGAATTTTATGCTAAGTTTGTTCTGATTATGTATTCTATTAAACAATTTATATTTTATTTCGTTAATATATATTTAGATATATTATATGTATCCTAGCGTATCGTATCGTACCTTTTCCAAAAATCACGTATCACATATCCCGAGTTATGTTGCATCTCATAACAAGTGTCGAATCCGTGCTTCATAAATAGTCATGAACTCGCCAATTAATTCACTATTATAAAATATGTACGAACATGTTTTGAATTAATAATTGTTGAGATGCATTTGACAATGAATTAATGGTTCAAATGCATTTAAATTCATTAATCCCTTCCACTTTCTCAATTGTCCATTAACTTTGCAATGTATTAAGTTTTATATAAGAAAATGGCAGTTTAAACAGTTACAAAAATTGCGAATTTAACAATTCGGTGACACATGACCGAGTTCCCTTCAAGGTATTCATCATCCTTCACCAAGTTAAATAAATGCCTTTTAAGAATTATTATACTACAGACTCGGTACCTAACCGTTGTCGGCACCCAACTCTTGAATTCCTTTGATAAGCTTTGGCACCTAACTGCCGATAGATCCTTTGATGAATTTCAACTACGAATCATGGACACTTCTAAGAAGGCCATGTATTCGTGTTCGACACATGTCGAACACCTACACTCTCTCGACACTTCTTTTCACATGTTCGTAATTAAAATACAAAATTAATGTGTCGGAGACTTATTTCCATGTGTCGAACACTTGTTTGCACGTGTGTATACTGAATCTATAACAATGAAAGTTAAATTTGCGACATCACTTCAGGCCTCATTCACCAAGGACTACGCTATATCATACTCGCACTAGAACGGTTCTCCACGAAAGTTTGAAAACCTTAATTTCCATAGTATATTAATTCATTATTTTTAATCAATATTCAAACACATTCCTTTTCTTTTCATGTTCTTGTCTACTCTATATAAATTCATGAAAATAGATACTTTTTCTACATGAACCATATTGTAATTTTATTAGATCTGTCGTGTCGGCGTCACGGTGTCGTGTCAGACATGATACCATGTCCGTGTCAGTGCTTCTTAGATTTTCAGCACCACATCATGTCCCCAAGTTAGAAAAAATATTTCAATAGTTTCTATCCTACAAACCCGGCACTTAACTGCTGTAAGAGGGTAGTTTAGATAAGATGGAGGCGTAACCCCTTTTGAGTATGGTGATGACAAGGTTAGTTAGAGAAACACTAGTGATTTAGCCACAAGACACAAAGAGCAGTTTGGAAGGTATGGAACCCATCTTATACTCACAAATCTCGTGTATAACTCACAATATAATGAAGAACTTCAGAAATAACTTGGCTAGAGGGAGAGAGAAGTAAGCACCCTAGATACACCTTGGTAGGCAGGCAAACATACTAAAAAAACTCTCAAGGGTCTCTGTTATGTATGAAAAGCTTTGTAATAAATGACAATGGTGAGTGGATAAACCCTCTAGTTTTTGCAATAATTCTCTCTCTGATGTATCTCTAGTAATAACTTTTGAACTCTCAAAAGATCATCCTCTCTTCAAAGGTGGTTGGGGTCCTTAAATAGCCCCCCACACCACCCCCGAGGCAACTCAGTCATTAAAGACTATGAAAGACATCCCTCATACTTTATGTCACAACATTAAATGCCTGATGCACTAGTTGTCTCCTACGTCATAAACATTAAGTGCCAAGACATGCCTTTTGCCTAACCACTGTGTGTCAGGGGGTTGTTGTCGCAGAGGTGGCTCACCAACTATCTGACAGCCCCAAATACCACGGTGGTTTACTCAAGTGCATGTCTGACATTGTTTAGAAGGCTAGTGACATCACCCACAGTAGATGTGACATTTTAAGTAGAGGGTTGTTTGGTCCATAACTCAATGCCCGATAGAACTCCAAGCTGCTCCGCTTGAGGTTCCACGGTCAGGGTCCTTCGGTGTTTTACCAGGTGTATCTAAGATGGTCAGGACAAGCCCCAACGGTGCCCCACTTCTCAATCCTCCAAACCAAGTCCCTCTAAAGCTCCCACGGTGAGGTTGTTCGATAGAGCATGAAAGCTCTCCCAGGCCCTACCAAGCCTGGTCTCTCGCGAGTACCGTTCGACCTCACACCCATTCATTATTCTCTATACAACATTACAGTCATTACAACTCGTAGTCAATATAAACAAAGCTATAATATGGCAAAGTAACAATAAGCTAAAGTACGAGTTGCCACGCCAAGCTGCCTCACCAAGATGCCACGCTTGAGTTGCCACGCTGATCTGCCACCCCAAGCTGCCACGCTTGAGTTGCCTCCCCAAGCTGCCATACTTGAGTTGCCACGCTGAGCTGCCTCACCAAGATTCCACGCTTGAGTTGCCACGCTGATCTGCCTCCCCAAGCTGCCACACTTGAGTTGCCTCCCCAAGCTGCCACACTTGAGTTGCCACGCTGAGCTGCCTCACTAAGATGCCACGCTTGAGTTGCCACGCTGATCTGCCTCACCAAGATGCCACGCTTGAGTTGCCGCGCTGATCTGCCTCCCCAAGCTGCCACGCTTGGGTTGCCTCCCCAAGCTGCCACACTTGAGTTGCCACGCTGAGCTGCCTCACCAAGATGCCACGCTTGAGTTGCCACGCTGATCTGCCTCCCCAAGCTGCCACGCTTGAGTTGCCTCCCCAAGCTGCCACGCTTGAGTTGCCACGCTGATCTTATCCTCTGAACACTGTTGCTAATTGGTGGATTATCCCTAATCCCAGGATTACCTTCAGGCCCCCTTTACAACTGCCAAGTTCCTTTAATGTGTTTTGTCACCTAACCACAAAGTTCGTTTGATGGGTTTGGACACACCATTATCGAGCCAAAACGTAGATTATTAGTTGATTTTATGTTGGTGCTCCCTTGTCACCCTCGACATAACTTAAGGGGTAATAGATGAAATGCATGTTAGCTCAGACTAGTGTACCTTACTTACCGAGAGTAATAGTAGTAGTCCATTCATTTGCTATGAACCAGTAAACAAGCTTGTCATTCACGGGAATTCGACCAACTGAAAAATTGCCTCTCCTCATCCGGATAGACTCATTCTCAAAATTATGTCCATTTGGGTGATTTTTGAAACCAATTATTGAACAGGTTGAATAAAATTTTGGAGACTTTAACCCAATATAGGCAGCAACAACCGAGTTCGCTCCATCGCATCCTATCACAACCTGTGGCTTACAAATCATCAACTCTCAACTTTCATCGTTATGTAAAGATGCACTTAAAAATACTAAATGTTGTATCTATACAAGGCCAAAGCGCATCACAATGTGTTTTCTTGTCAAAAAGCGAGGCGTAAAAATTATTATAACATAAATTTTACAAACAAGATTTCATTAAGCAAATAATGGGTCCTAAATATATGTGCGATGGGGTCCAAAATTGAAGAGTAATTTTATTTTAATGTTTAATGTTAGTAGAATAAGGGAATATTGGTTCGATTACTCTCCAATGAGTTTAAGGGTATTTTTCTGTTTAGTCCATTTAAGTTATCTTGGGAACCAAGTCTTTGGAATTTAAACATTGTATTATATTCTCTTTTGGATTTAGTTGATGATGGATGTTAATTGAGAGGGTGTTTAGTTCTTTCGCTGCGTTGCTCTGCATCATATTGCATATTAACAAATTATTTCAATGTAATATTGCAACAAAACATAATATGCAAGTTATTCATCTTCTGAAATACCGAATATAACACAAAATATTTTTTTATCAGAAAACGTAAAATAACCTCTCTCTCATGTTGAGTCCATTGATAGTTCCATTAGGGTTACTGATATAGTATTTTTATTTATCATTTTAAGAGGTGTCAGTTATGCATCTATTTATTTATTTATTTATATCTTTTCATTTATTCCCATCAAAATGCAAGCCCAAAAAGCATAAAAAACACGCTAAACCAATTAGAGTTTTTTCTTCACTTTTTAATCGGGTTGTTTGCACTGTGGGTCTAGTACTTATGCATATTTTTAGTTGGAGTCCACAGTTTTCTCTCTGGGATCCAATTTCACTTTTTGCAACCGTTTTTAATAAATTATTTTAAACAATTTTTGTCTATAAAACGTCGCAAAAAATGAAAATGAACCATAAAGTGTAACCAGACTAAGAATATGCATAGTTCATGGACCCAAAATGAAAATAATCCATCATAATAATATGCAACTGAAAAACTTAGAGACATGAAAAAACACCTTGGCTTTAATGATACTCCCATCTTGAAGTTCAATTAATGGACGCCTCGTTTGATGGTCTAACTTGACTGCGACCACTTGACATCCAAAACGTAACATTTCACTAGGGAGGCTGTTGGCTAAGGCTTCAATAAGATCACACCTTCTCACGCATCTAAGTTCTTCATTTCTGTTGTGACAAAAATGTTTTCAAGCATTAAAGTTTCTTTTCTTCTTTATTTTTGAGTAACTAACTACCAAACAAAAACAAATAGAGACATATATAATCAAATCAACTCCATACCACTGCAGTTATCATTCCAATTAATGCACATGCAATCTTTTAGCGAAAAAAAATTCCATACCCAAGTAGGATCAGTGTTACCTAGAACACGGAATGCTTTTGTGCATGGTACGGATTCATTTATGTGGCTCGCTACCGAGATGGTATGCAGTACGTTAGGGGTAGGCCTAGTTAGAGTGCTATTTAGATTCACTGTTTCCTGACAATTATTAATTGGATAATTTTGGGTACCATGGAAAGCGTATTTACATATACTACACCCAAACACATATACTTACTTTATTTTTAATTAAGTTATCTATTGAATTCAACAAAATATTGGAGTACCTGGGGGTGGCAACTGTTACAACTTAAGAAGCTTAAGCTATAAGAGATATTTAATCTCAATGAATATACAGTTTGTATTGAATGAAAAAAGGTACAACTGGTTGAGGTCTCCATGTTCCTTTAAATCGGACCATAGTCATGTACAACTAATAAACATCCCAGCTGAATCTTGATGACTTAACAAACTCAATTCACTGTTGAATCTGACCATTAAAACAACACTGTTTTGTTTTACACAATTAGCTGTAGCAAATGAGTTATGACAGAAAACAAGAGACCCATAGTGGCTATGGATGGAGAATTAACAAATTTGGGTGCTTAATGGGTGGACCCACTAAACACGATAACTTACTGAATCGGGTTTGGGTTTAATCATTTTGCGGAAATACACGACTCGACTCATTAAATTACGGCTTGTACACAATATAAAATCGATAAGACACGACACGGTAGACCCAAAAGGCTAAACGGGTTGGTTTTGGGTGGAGCTGATTTGACATGAACCCAATATGACTCTATTGCCACCCCTAGGAGTACCTATGTTTTTTTTTATACGCTTGAGATGGAGCTAATTAAGAGAACTTATAGATTTGTAAAGCTCTACCATTTTTTTGTTGGTATAGAATCGACCCTTTATGATTCGTATTGGTAGTAGTCATGTGGGCCATTAAAAGACATCAAGAATTAGAGTGATGACGTTTCTTTAAGGTCCAGATAACATGTTTCCTAATAACACACTAAGAAACTAAAAATAGACATACAAATAGATACTTGTACAAAGATCTCATACTTACTATTTTGAGGCACATAAAACGTGACATGCGCTTGGGCGCATGTTATCATTCCTTTCTTTTATACTAGTTTAATTCAAAGATTTTCCAGATGAGCCTATGCGCGTCATTCCAAGTACAGTGTGGACTTATATATATATATATATATATATATATATATATATATATATATAGACAGTTCAGAAATTTTATCAGATGTATGTGCTGAAAATATGGATTCAGATGTCTTTTAGCCTATTAAATTTCAAATTCCACTACTTGAAATGGTTGTCTCTTAGAGAATCCACATTAGATTATGTTTTTCTATAGTTACCATCTACAACTTGTTTGATCGATTTGAATCCCATTAATCATGAAAGTTCCTTAGTGTTCTAATTACTGTATAGAGAGATTATTATATGTGAAGAAAAATTATCATTCTCTGTCATTGTTTCATTTCATGCCTTGTTGTAAAATTGTTTGCTTATACTGGGAAATCAAACCAGCCTATTAAAATCATGTTCTTCATATTTTTTATTTATTTTTAGTTTTGCTGATGGAGTTCATTTCAAGTCATACAATCTAAAAAGTCCAATTTAACGTTTCATCCCCATACTTCCTACACTCCTCGATGTTAGAAACCTGAGTGTGTACAATACAACTGCAGAAGAACGAACGCGGCAGAATTTTAAAGCCTAAAGGTCTGCAAATCACTCCTACTAAAAACTGAATTGTCTCCACCAATTATGGAATATATGGTGTGCAAACGGGTGTACAACAAACTATTTTCAAGATACAAAAAGACTTGAAACAAGTCAAGAGAAATCCTATACACCAAAGGAATAGTAATGGCAAATGAAGAACCCATGACAGTGTGTAGAAAGAGGGTAATTAAAATTTTGATTGTCTGTGTTATGCCCATGCTCCTAATTCTAATCGTTAACACAGTTTGCTCCTCTTGGATCAACATGTGCTTTGTTGGCTATCCTTAATTTCCAAATTCTCAATTACATAATTGGAAAGAAAGCTAAAATTAAAATAAAATAGGGTGTGGGTGTAATAGAAAGATTTTATTTCCCCACAATGAATTTCCAAATTCTCAATTACATAAGAAATGAAATCAAAATGATATACTTTCCATGAAGAGTCTCTCTTCCACTTTTTCCCTATACTTTTCCGTCTGAAGAGACTCAAACCAACTGCTAAATATAGAATGTATGGTACACAATAAAAACTTGAGATTCATTTAAAATTTATTAAAACTCAACAATTAGCTAAAATCTTTTCGTCTTCAACGCACAAAATATTTATTAAAACCTTAATTTGCAACACCGAATATTTATTGAAACCCTAAAAAACACACTACATATACCTTTTAGAACAATTGAACCAGCCAAGTTAAAGTTTCATATTGAATGGAAATTCACCTATTTGTCTCATATTGACGTAGTTTGTTTGTGGCATTTTACTAAGCGCTTAATGCCAAGGTCAAAACTCTTCGATTGCCAAATATTTAAAACTATGTGAAGGAAACTCATAAGAACTCAAATAGGTTTCGGAAAGTTACAAATTTGTAGAAAATTAACATAGAAATACAGCGTATCCCACATCTTACTTCTCAACAAATTAGTAGAAAACTATGTCAGCAAACAAACCCAAATATCCTTGTACGCATAAATATACTCATGCACACAAATAAATACATCTATTTTATAATAATAATAATAATAATAATAATAATAATAATAACAATAACAATAACAATAATAATAATAATAATAATAATAATAATAATAATAATAATAATAATAATAATAATAATAATAATAATAATAATAATAATAATAATAATAATAAGGGTTATTTTGAGTTTTCCACCCCCTTTTAAGATAAGTTTTGCAAAACACCCTCACTTTTAAAAAAATTTGCAATACACTCTCATACAGTTATGTATTCATCCAAACCTTTAATACTATTTACATTTTTTCCCACTTTCATGACCAGTTTTCCATTAGACCCCCATTTAGAAAAAATAATACACCCCCAAATTGCTAAATCTCTATTTTTTTTATAACGAAACTTCATAGGCATATATTTAAAAAAAATAAGAAATTTTGGAATAATATTAAAAACTAGAAAAGTCCAAATCGACATATATTAAAAAGTCAGAAGAGTATAAATTCAAATAACTAAAATATGTCAGAATAAAATTATAATTTTTTTAGAAAAATCCTAATTGGTCATATTATAAAAAGACCAGAATAGTATAATTATGAAAATTATTCACATTTTTATGTTATTTCATTCTCACAAATATTTTTCGTCATACTATTACAATTTTTAGTAGATGTTTATTAGGATTCCAATTTTTTCTGGTTTTATTATGGAGTTTCTTATTTTTAAGGTTTTTACAATGTTAAAAAAAAAATTATATATGCCGATTAAGTTTTTTTTAATTAAAATAAAAATATTGAAGAGTTACAGACTGGGGGTTATTGGATATTATTTTTTTTTATTTCCAAAGACTTGGAATTGGAATTAATTTCAATTTTCCCCAATATTTTTCAACTTTTTTCAAAATTATACTATTCAGATCTTTTTAAAATATGACCAATTAGGTTTTTTCTAAAAATATTATTATTGTATTCTGACATATTTTACTTATTTGAATTTATAATATTTTGACTTTTTAACAAATGTCGATTAGGACATTTGCATTTTTCTTATTTTTTGGACTCTTTTCGTTTTTTTAAACTTATGATTGTATGCCGATGAAGTTTTGTTATATAAAATAAAATATTAGAAAGTTAACAATTTGGGGATGTATATATTTTTTTTCAAAACGGGGGTGTAATGCAAAACTGCTCATAAAAGTGGAGAAGAAACACAAAAATGTAAACAGTGTTAACCGTTTGGATGAATAGTTAATAAAATGGGAGTGTATTGTAAATTTTTTTAAAAGTGGAGCCCTATTGCAAAACTGGTCATAAAAGCAGGGGTAATTCAAAATAACCCTAATAATAATAATAATAATAATCTCATAATAGTTAATTACAATTCTGCCATTGAGTATTCGCATTCTCAACTATTTTGAGCCTCTCTTTATATCTTCATATGAAAGCATATTGTCTTTCTCAAGGAAACTATGAGTTTGAAAAGATAAAAGGAAAAGAGAAAAGAATAGAATCATGTCTTTGGCTTTAGCCTCAAGAAGTAATCAAGAAATTATTCCAAATGCATTGAACCAAGAAAAGAATGTCTTCCTCTTTTTAATGGTAGATTGTTGTGGCAGCACAACATTACGTTTGAGAGTTGTCTTGGTCATTAATTGTCTAAAGCATAGAAAGGTATGTGTACAACATTACGTTTGAGTGTTTTCTTGGTCATTAATTGTCTAAAGCATACAAAGGTATGTAGGCTCCAAATATTTCTTCCATTTTCCATTTTGACTGTGAAATCTGAAGCAATCACTGCCTTTCTTTGCAGGCTTCGTCAATAATTGTTTAAAGGAAGAGGGGTACGCTCGAAATCTGTCTTGTACTTTATTTATTTATTAAGTAATTAAATTCATTAAACATTCACTTTGTATCCCTTGGTTTATTATGTCCTTCATGCAATACCACTTGAATATTCATATAAGCTACTAAAATGAGGTGTGCATTATTTAAAATAATGTAATTATAAAAAAAAATAGAGTTGTCACTTAAAAAGGTGCCAAAAAATAGACTCACTCTAATACTAAACATTTTTAGCACTTAAAAAGGGATCCCAAAAAGTCAAAACCCACTATAATAGTATACTCACAAAACGTAACACACTCACCCACCCACATTTAACACATTAATTAACAAAATTTATTGATTTCTATTATTATTTTGTTAAAAAAAAAGAGTGAAAATAACGTTTAGGTTGAATTGTGATCAGTAGAGGAATAGTTCCTAATAGATAGTGGCTCCTACATTTATGAGACCATTAAAAATAATGCAAAAGTTATTTAGTGTTTGGCCTCCATTTATTTTGCTATATTGAGTTTGATCCCTACAAGTTTCACTTCTTGGACTTAACCTCCAAAGGTGTCATAAATATTCATAAAGCGTCACAAAAGGTTATCACAGATATGTCACAAAAAGTATATTTTGACACTTTGGGGGATCAAAGTTCAAGAAGTGGAAACTGAGGAGGTCAAATTCAATATGGAAAAATATATGGGAGCCAGAGGATAAATAACCCAGATAAAACATTCGAGTTCGGAGCTTGTTTAAATGATTTTGAATAACGTTATTATTTTGATTTTTTTTAGCTGCAATATTTTTGTAGAGAATTACAACATACTCCCTCGGTTCTAATATAACAATCATATTTTACTTTTCGGGACATTTCAAAATAACAATTCATTATGAACCCCCAGGGGTTTGGCCGAGTGGTAAGGGGGGAACCCTTGGCAGCCTTAGACCGGTTGGTCGAGGGTTCGATTCTACCGCACTCTGTCTCTTCTGACTCACATTGTTCTCATCCTTGGGGTAGGACTCTGTAGACCGTGATTTTGATACCATGGGTGGGGGGTGGGGGGGATCGGTTGGTTGAGGTTTCGATTCCTACCGCACTCGGTCGCTTCTGACTCAAATTGTTCGCATCCTTGGGGTAGGGCTCTGTGGACCATGGGTTTGATACGGGGGGGGGGGGGGGGGGGGGACACAAAGTGACCTGTTCTTGGGAAGTTCCCATGTTACCCAAAAAAACAATTCATTATGAAAATCAAGGTATATTAAAGGGATTGATTTTCAAATGGGGCTTTCATTTTGGGATTAAGGTATAGTGTTAATCGTGTCATCGCTCTAATAATCGTTATTAATAGACAATGCACATAGCATATAGCTTATGTATAAGGCATAACTAATGCAAAAAACTTAAAAAAGAAAAAAAAATGCTTATTACGAATCCACGGATGTTAAATGCAATGCACTTATCCAATAAGTTCAAATTTGGCTTATGTGTACATCCCAAATATCGTGAATAGTTGGACGAATACCTACTAGAGTTACTCTTACAATGTTATGTCCACAAATCCTAGAGTAATGTAGATTTCATGTTACCTAAAACGTGGATCATTTAGGTATGTGGAACGGGTACGGGAGCGCGGTACATCATACCCTCTCAAATGTGGTACGTTGGGAGTAGGCTTATGCATATATCATTTTGTTCAAACGAGTTGGACTCTTCCTAAACACTAGTCATTTAAAAATTATAGTAATATATATCTTGTAATATTTTTAAAACATTCAAGTTCTCTATTAACCTTTTAGATTTTGTATCATTATGTAAACGCCAAATAAAAGTATCCTACACTTTTCAAAATTCTCTTGAAAACCCATAATCTATTTATTATTACATGTAGTGCATAATAAATTCAATATATCTTTAATATTTCTCTCATGAAAAGACAATTTGAGGGAATAAATATGAAAATATATCTCGGATCGCTAATTTTAGTGTATTGGAACGGTGTATACCATGTTTCGTAATGTGCGTACCAATATGTAATTTTCCAGGGAACGTTCCCTGGTAATTATGTGTAGATTTCTCTGGAGATGGAACAAATGCGAGGAGTAATAATTATTCTCTTTCTTTCCATAAATTTCTCTTTAGAAAATATATATTGAATGAATGAACTATTTGAAATAGATTAGAAGACCTTCATATAATCCAACTCTAATTAGATGGTAAGATAATATAAGACCCCTCAAGTTTACCAAACTCATAAGATATGGGTCTGATGCAAGTTAGGAAATGCATAAGTAGTATTTTATTTCTTTATTTTATTTACTTTTATTTAATTAAGCTTGTTTAGTTTCTTAGGAGTCTAATTAGGTAAGTCTTGGTGGCCAAAGCATGGTAGCTTATAAATAAGGTCTTAAGCTTCTTTTGTAAGGAGACAATTTTGGTTTATTATAAGAGAGAGTCTCCTATTTTTATTGTAATATTGAGGTTGCTTTAAAATCAATGGTGATATTGATATTTTGTGTGATTTAATTACGCTTACTCGTCTAAGTCAACATCAAATTGGTATTAGAGCATTGTGCTTTTGGAGGATTCATTTTTTTTGCGTGAATGGTTGATATAAGGAACAAAAATATGAACAAACGAGTCGATTAACGCTCCCACCAAACAATAACCAAACCACCAAATCTTGTAACCTAGCCACTGCTGTGACCCACGGAAATACAGGGTAGCAGATCAACGTCCTGTAGGCGAGCTATATGTAAGCCGACCGACTTCACCAATCTCATATTGTGCATTATTGGAATACGTTCAGACCCAAGACGTGGTTCCTCGCATATTTCATCAACGCTCTGCCATGTTCGCTCCATGCGATCATCCTACACAAGCTACTGATGATGGTATACAACGTACCTGATAGTGTCTTTTGAATTATTCTCTCATTTAAAGCCTTAATGTTCGACCCGAATTCGGGTGTACAAGGCATGTTAGCTTATAAATAAAGCCTTAATGTTCTTTTGTAAGGAGGTGCTTTTGGTTTAATATAAGAGTGTGGCCCTTATTTTTATTGCAATATTGAGATTGCTTTAATATCAAGGGTGGGATTGAAATTTTTGTGTGATTTAACTACTCTTTCGCACCCCAGTCTACATCAGGTTTATCCAAACTTCTAGCCAAGATTGTGAGGTTGGTGTCCATAACCTATGTGGATGGATCATGGTCTGGGCCTTGGACGATCCGAACAAAATATTAACATCTTTGTCTTATCCATAATGGGAAAGACAACTCCGCAAGCTTTCTTAATCTCCCAATCACTCAACAACTCATACAACAAATTTGACATACGACCTCATGAAAAGAACATACAATAGGAGCACAATTGTTAAGTCATCTCTCAAAGTAACAAAAACGTATCACTCAAAAGCATCATGTGTATGCTTCAAACAGTTCGACTCCACCGAATTCATCACTCTGAATCCCTCATAAAAAATAGTGTCACACCCCAAATATGTAATCTACTTATAACATATATCGGAGACAAACTCGACATAGTCTCTAGCTGGATATTAAGTCACAAATTATGTCTTACTATTGAATAATCTTCACTGGGCCCTCATGTCAATCAAATTACAACCAGCGTCTTTCCTAAACATGTCCCTTGAGATGGACATGACACGATACAGATACTCCAATACAATTTTTTTAAGTATGATACGGATACATCGAGAATAAGTTACACATTATATATAATTTCATACATATATTAAATAATAACATACAAATTATCATTATTTCAACCAATCTAATAATAAAAAAAATTACAACAAATATCCACCATATAATATTTTATTAAAATATTAGAATACGTTCGGACCCCAAGATGTGGATCCTCACATATTTGATCAACGCTCTGCCATGTCCGCTCCAGGCGATTCTACAAGGGCGATTGATGATGTATACAACGTACCCGTTAGTGGCTTTTGAATTATTCTCTCGATGAACTAGTTTTTGGTGACTTTAAGGGTACTGAATATGGGGAGAACGTCCACCCGTATGTTGTAGAGTACTAGCAGCAGGATATTTTTATTGTGGATGAGACTCTCGAGGAACATATGCACGTTGACTATATCCAGGACCCCAATGAGTTTCAGCCACCTATGGACAATCCTGAGAATTTTCGTGGGGATGGAGGAAAATGTTTTACATGTGGATAGCCAGGACACATTGCCCACAATTGCTCTTATCGCGCACAGCACCCAAAGAACATAGGCAGAGCTCTAATTCCACTAGTTCTTGTCAATGATAGTTATTCTGAAGCTTCTTCTAAGGATTCACTTGAACCATCGTATTCTTCACCCTTGGGAATTGATCTTTCACTGTGATATAAAGATTGATGTCCCCGTATTTGATGGCAAGATGGACCCTGATTTATTTATTGATTGGCTGTACAATATCGAGAAGGTGTTTTGAGTATATGAAGCTGGGATCAAGTGTGTGCGTTTGATTGCCACCGAGCTTAAGGGTTATGGTCAAGTGTGGTGAAATGAATTGCAGAGGACCCGACATCTTGCAGTCCTAACCCATATTTCCTCATGGGAAGAGATGAAACAACAAATGAAAGTTGCCTTTGTACCTAAACGTTATAAGAGAGAGCTATTTGACAGGGTACGCTGCCTCACTCGAGATTCCCAGTCAGTAGCTGAGTACATGAAATAGTTCAAATTATTGTGCACACGGGCAAATTTGCTTGAGACAGAAGAACAAAAGATCAACAAGTGCATAGTGGGACTGTAGTCCAGAATCCATAATGACCTCACCCTCTGTGAGGTAGAATCTCTGGAAAAAGTTGAGGAGTGTGAGGGGAAGTTGGAGGCATATTTTCAGACTCTTGAGACAGAAGAACAGAAGATCAACAAGTACATAGTGGGACTGTAGTCCAGAATCCATAATGACCTCACCCTCTGTGAGGTAGAATCTCTGGAAAAAGTTGAGGAGTGTGAGGGGAAGTTGGAGGCATATTTTCAAACTACAGGTGCACGTACAAGTGTCTCAAACGCTTCTACCCCTTCTACTTTCAAGACTTCTATGACAACCTTCAAATACTTTAATTGAGATACTATGGGTCACAAGATGTCGGAATGCACGCAACCGCTAAGGAGGTCTACTTTACTCACCGACAGTGATCCTTCGGCACCGATTGTACCCCAGGAACCACCTAAAGAGAAAGCAGTTGTTGACGAAGTCCCACACTACACTCCCACTTCTTGTTTTATACTTGCTTATCCTGATACTGAGTGCATACCCCTTTGAATTTGGATCGAAGTCTTTTACGGAGAGGATAGTGATGTAAGTTAGGAATTCATAAGTAGTATTTTTTACTTTTATTTAATTAAGTTTTCTTAGTTCCTTAAGAGTCTAATTAGGCAACTCTTGGTGTCCAAGACATGCAAGCTTATAAATAAGGCGTTAAGGTTCTTTTGTAAGGAGGCGATTTTGGTTTAATATAAGAGTAGGCTCTTGCTTTTATTGCAAAATTGAGATTGCTTTAATATCACTGGTGAGATTGATATTTTTGTGTGATTTAATTACTCTTCCGCATCCCAGTCTACATCAAGGTCTATCCAAACTTTTAACCAAGATTATGAGGTTGGTGTCCATCACCTATGTGAGGGGATCATGGTCTGGGCCTTGGATGATACTACCAAAATATTAACATCTTTGTCTTATCCATAATGGGAAAGATAACTCCGCAGTCTTTCTTAATCTCCCAGTCACTCAACAACTCATACAACAAATGTTACATACGACCTCACGAAAAGAACATACATCAGTAGGAGCACAATTGTTAAGTCATCTCTCAAAGTAACAAAAATGTATCACTCAAAAGCATCATGTATATGCCTCAAACAGTTCGACTCCACTGAATTCATCACTCTGAATCCCTCATAAAAAATAGTGTCACACCCCAAATATGTAATGTACTTATAACATATATCGGAGACAAACTCGACATAGTCTCTAGCCAAATATTAAGTCACAAAATGTGTCGTACTATTGAATAATCTTCATTGGGCCCTCATGTCAATCAAATTACAACTAACGTTTTTCCTAGGCAAGCCCGTTGCGATGGATATGGCATGATACGGATACGCCAATACAATTTTATTAAGTGTGATACAGATAGGTCGAGGATATGTTAAACATTATATATAATTTTATATATATATTAAATAAAAACTTACAAACTATTATTATTTCAACCAAACTCAACTCAACTCAAGAAAACCTTTTCCTAATTATTTGGGGTCGGTTATATAAATCCTATTTTTCCATTCCATTTTGTTCAGTTATTTCTTGTAAATTCATTTGTTAACAAACATAAACCTTTTTTATCCTCTATTGAATTATTAATTAAAATAATTTACCGAGCGGGTTAACTCGTAAAATCAGAATATAAGTTTACCAAGGGGGTATTACAATCCAAGACGTTGGTCAAGGATGCAAAATCCTTCGAAGCCTAATACCGATAATCCTCCTACAACCATATCCCAACTTACATAGATTTTTGAGATATTAAAACTACCCTAGGCTATAATAAATGAAAGACATGATCACGAACATACATTAGAATTCAATATCCCTAGGGATTGAGAAACTATATGTCCCCGAAACACATGTGAAAAGTAAACATCTATCGACGTCACCATATAGACATTATTTCACCTTTGGTTCTGTTCAGTATTTTCCTAGAATCCGGTACGATCTCCCTTTGATCATATACCGGTTATGGACCTGCGAGTCAGTCATTGTACCCAAGACATACTATTATATGAAATTGTACTCGTAGCCGTTCTAGTGGTATGTCAACCTTCCACCTAGGTTGTGAACGTTTCAATAACATTAGAAACGGAATCAAGATTTTATGTGATTAAAGCCACCAAGATTCCAACTAAGTGTAATTAGTATATTATAAAGAAAATACAATAAATAAATAATATTGGGCATTCCATAATTTATTCACATTCAAAAGAAAGCATTGAAATAAACTATTATAATAAGGGTAAACCTAGTGCACGAGGCTCCCGCAACTGTGGGTACTGGGGGGGATTAGATGCACACAGCCTTACCCCCGCATATGCAGAGAGGCTATTTGCGCGACTCAAACCTGTGACATCCAAGTCACAATGGGGCAACCTTACGTTTGCTCCAGATTTTAAAACAAAATATAAATATTTCAATTATAATTGGGTTTTGGAATAAAAAAACCCCAACAATCTCCCACTTCTACCTAAAACCAAGTGGCCATGCATCTAGCTCCCATGCTTTCTACGTGATTATTGAAAGTCTTTTGCGATAAGCTCTTTGTAAATGGATTTGCAAGGTTGTTCTAAGATGCAATATTGGCCACCGTCACATCACCCCTCTGCACGAACTCACATATTAGGTGATACTTATGCTCAATGTGTTTAGATTTATTATGTATTCTAGGTTCTTTTGAGTTAGCAACCACACCGATATTATCACAATGAGGTGTAATAGATGCTTGCACTAAAGGAAAACACCCAAGTTACAAAGGAAGTTCCTGAGACAAACTGCCTCGTTAGTTGCCCCGGAGTACAGCATATTGGTCTTCCATGGTGGAATGCACAATACATGATTGCTTGATGCTCCTCCAACTAATGGCTCCAGCTCCTAAATTAAACACATATCCTGAGGTAGACTTTATGGAAGCTTTATTTGATTGGAAATATAAGTCAGTGTACCTTATGGGTACAAGACTATCAGCTGAATATACCACCACATAATCCTTAGTCCTTTTGAGGTTGTTGAAAATGTGCTTCATAGCTGTCCAATGTTAATAGCCTAGATTAGACTGGAATCAACTAACCATGCCTACAACAAAACATATATTCAGTCTAGTGCACAACATAACATACATGAGACTTCCCACACCTGGATCGTATGGTATACCTCTCATCCTCTCTATCTTTGGAAAATAATTTTTCAAAACCTCTTAAGAAAATAAGTTGCCAGTCGTCCTTTATACAGAAAACATGAGTTTTGAGCAATCTCATTCGGAGGAAAACAATATGGTCGTTCGAACGAAGTACATAATCTCGTTTGAACGAAACTAGATCTCGTTTGAATGACATAGTGAATCTCGTTTGAATAGACACTAAACGAGCTTCGAACGATATTTTTCTGTTAGACATGAAAATTTCGTTTGACCCTCGTTAGAAGGTAGTTTGAACAACTTTTCCAAACTCGTTCGAATGAACTTAATGACCTTGTTCGAACGACTTAAAAATAAAAATAAAAAATTCTTTTAAAAATCTTTTTACGAAAAATGACCTTAAACAATTTTTAAAACAAACATCCAAATGAAATTCCAAGGATAAAGAATAATACGCTTTCATGCATTTGGAGATCGATGGACTTTGAAGATGAAACGTGGCATGATACACGACACATTGATGTAGACGCTTTAACTTGGCCTCAACGGTCTTAAATCAAACATAACTGCCTTGAAGGATAAACAAACTCAAATCCCAACCTATGACTCAAATGGTGTTGTCCAAATGGAATTAAGCCAAAATACAAACAAGTTGACTATATCATAAATTTTTCTTTACAAATCTCCCCTTGTGCCTACTCCGGGACCAAAACAGAAAACAAAAAAGAAAAACATATGGTTCGTCAAGCTCTCTAAAGTCTCAATTCCAACCCCAAAAGGAAAAAGTACTAAAACAAACTTTGAGTACATTTGCTTATGTGAAATTTTTTTCGCATCGTTAGAAACCTACACACATAAAAAAACCTTTCATATGCAAAGAGAATATATAACAAATATAAATTTTCACATTCCCCCTCCCCCGGTCTAACAATCTCGACCTAAGGTAAGAAATATCCCCTTAAAGTAAAAATTTATCCCCCTGAGTTAAAGAATTAGATACCATTTCTTCCAATTTTTGTTCAAGAATAGACAGAGATAAAAATGGACAATATAAACAACTTCTTCCACTAAATGTAACATATGTAAACATAAAGAAAAATAAGTATATCATGCAATGATGTGAAGTGAAACATGCAACGACAAACAAACTTGGCAACACAAACACAAATAATTCAAGAAATTAATACATGATACCAATTTTGATGCATAAATTGAGCATAAGTTACCAATGTAAAAAGGTAACAAAATATACCAATATGATCATAAAATATGCCAATTTGAATCGAAGATTAAGCATATGGTAAAAATAAATTAAATGCAAACGCGAAGACTAAAAAAACTACAATACCATATATATATATAGAGAGAGAGGTTGGATCGTATACGGACCTAGTTTACGGATCGCTACCGTCCAAGAATTATCTAGGAACCGTTTTGTCTTTTTAGGACCACCTTTTGGGACCGCGATGTCTTTTAACTTTTTCTATGTTTTAGGGAATATCAATTTTTACCCTAATGATTTCTAAGGTCATCTAAACTTATTTTAACGCTTAATTAATCTGGAAGTCTAAGAGTGGAAGTTTCAGGGCTACTGCTACTTCTCAAGCTTCTTCCGCCACTATCGTACTAGAATTCTGAATAGCGAGGATTATCTAAATAGATAGTTTCTTCAGGGAGTCTAGAAATTGAAATAGGTTTTGAGGGAAATTATTCTAGTCTTAAATACCTTATACGGTATCGTGGGTTTAACTGTCTAGTTTCTTTATATATTTGATTAATAATATCAATTATATAGTTGTCTATAAATTCGTCTAAATTATTATCACCATAAGATGACAAAAATCTACGGTATGTTCTAGGGGCAGCTGTTTCTAAGTTTTTAAGGAGATGACGGATTCCTCCGGCTCTAATTAAAGTAGTCTTTGTTTCAGCTAACCGTTTACGTCTAACAAATTTTAATACGTCTATATTGTTTTCGAGTATCCTAGTGTATTCTTGATATTTTTCAGCTCTTGATAGTTCTTCTGCAAAATCTTCAGTTCTTAGTTTTTGTCTAAAGAGATCTCGGATCCCTGTTCTAATTATTTCTATTCTGGGTACGTCTCTTCCTAACCACTCAATGATCTAGTCTATGTATTTAAAAGTACCACCTGCATATACTGAAGCAGATTCTATAATTTCTTTATCTTTAGGGTCTATAAGAGTCCAGTCTTGAATTTCTCTAGTTAAGTCTAAACTTGTTTGATTAACAAATTCTAAAAAGTCTTTAGTGATTTGTAAGCTAATATAAGATTCTTCATAAAACAATAATATGTAAAATAATATAGGGTTTGGTTCGAGTTTATACCTTCCTTCTGGTCTGCAATATCTTTATCTTCTTCCCTTTCTATCTTCAGCCTTGTTACTATTCTTCTCCGATCTCGACCTCCTATAACTCTATCTTTATGTATCGTACCTCAATCCACTACTTTGGCAGTTGACCCATTTCCTGCCTGTACGCCTTCACGCCTAACGCCCACCTGGCTAACGGCTCACGGCTAATCGGCACCTGACGGCGGTTCACCAGTATAACACCTTGTGTGCTACACCAGAGGTTCCACACAATAGTCCTTTATAAACAGAAAGTTGGAGACAATTTGGAAAATAATAACAACTTAGCATAAGAGATTTATGGAAAAGAAAACACTTTTATTGCATAGCATAAGTAAATAAAACTCTCCCCTCTCCCCTAACTATGAGAGGTTTACTCACTCATATGCATATTACTCCCTACAAGCATACTCTCTCTAAAAGTCTAACAAACTCTCACTCTCTAACTCCTGATATCTAAAACATAAAATGGACGCTCCCTTTTATAGATCAAGGGCACTACAAAATGACTGGTAACCGGTTGTTAAAAGCAATCCGGTTGAAAGCTTCAATTATTAAAGTAACATTGTCCTGCGTATATTATCGGCTGGGTCTATAGGCTTTTAGCGTCTTTTGATAATTAGAGGGGACCTCTTTCTTTATAAAAGGAAAGGCGTGCCAAGTCTTCATCATAGTCTTGTCGTTTTGTAATAATGCAAGAGCATCAAACAAAGTCTTCGTCTTTTTCATCAGTCTGGTGGCCCATGTGGGGCAGGCATCTTTATGCTTTATGGAAAGCATAGTCTAGGAAAACTATTCTTCCGTATTTAATAATTCATCCACCACTGAGGGACCCTTCTTTGTCGTGTCTGTGTCTTCTTCTGCCTTGTCCTGGTTTGGGAGGGTATTGTTGAAAAACTCATCAATAAGGCCTACCGTTATAAGGCTAGCTGGCAAAGCTATCTCTACCATTTCTTTGAATTCTTTCTTGAGCCGTCCATTGAATGGATCATTAGCATGGATTATTAGGTCTTCTTTGTGGTAGGCAGTGTACCACCTGTCTTCTCCTGTTAATAACTCCATGATTTCAATTGTCTCCATGGCTTGAGAGATCTAGAGCTTGGACTTATCAATAATTAAATCTTTATTCTCGTCTTCTGATAGGATCTCAACGTCTTCAAATGTATAATTAGAAAATCTAACAAGTCTAAATCCTTCCACTCGCATTCCTCCGCAGGAACTTGGAGCAATCTGATAAATTCTAGCGAATAAAGGAAGGAAATCTTCTATCTTTTTAACATACTCATGGAATATCTTTCCAAGAGCAACCGAGTCTTCTATAGTCTCAATTTGGATGAGTCCGATGAACCCATAGTCTGCTAAGGTTATCTGGGCAATTTTTGCTTTCCCAGCAAGATAAATCTTTGGAACGTCTTTGAAGAAACCTTTCATTATTAAAGCATCTCCATTAGTCTCAGATAATAACATATTGAAATGTTCAATAATGCTATTAGATTCTTTCTTATATTCTTCAGTTAATGGAAGATTATTATGACCAAATGGTATAACAATCTTAGTCTTAAAAGTCTTTTTCTGATAACAAAAATTATCAGTGGGTCTAGCTTTGGAGGATTCTCCAAGAGTCTGAGCATAGGTTTGAGTCTATGGTCTAGGTATAGCAGTACCACTGAGTTGGGTAACTACAAGTCTTTGAGTCCTCATAAATCTGGCAATAGCTACCAAGTTTTGTTTGAACTCGATCCAAAGTCTATTCTTCACGTTCCACCATATGGCATCTATGAAGGTATTTTCATCTTCTGAGAATTCTCGTCTAAATTTGATCAAGTCTGGGTATCTTTGATCGGGTTTATATTGGGGAAATTACATTCTTCAATGAGTCTATTTTGAGAAATAATCTCTTCTGTAGATTTTCCAGGAGGAACTAAGATATCATCAAAGTTCTCTAGGATTGGTCTTTCTTGAGAATCTTGAATATGAGTCGGTCTTTGCGTTACACCAGCATTTGGTCTTACGTGTCTAAGATAGTCTGCAACGTCTTCCTTGTTCAGTCTATTTGTTCCAGAGGAACTCATGTCTTCCGGGTCTTCTGTTTGCAACATTAAACATGAAATCATATTAGTGTTAGCAAACATTGTCTCTCTTGATATAATGTCTGGAATGGTATTTTTACTTCCCTTAATATGTATAACAGAGAAGTCATAGCCATTAAGAAATTGTTTCCATCTAATTAGTCTATTAGTCCTTGATTTGGACAAGTCTAAATCTCTGAATTTTACTGCATAAGAAGAGTCAGTATAAACAGTAAAATGTTTAGGTCTAAGAAACAGCATATATTTTTCTATTGCCCTTACTATGGCTAAAACTTCTTTTTCATGGGCAGTGTATCTTGTTTCTGGGTCTGTAAAGGTTCCAGAACTAAGTATACAAAGTTTCTTCTTTTTTGTCTGATGATCAATGGAAAAGTATACTGCTCCCCATTGTTTATCAGAGGCATCTGTTTCTACTATAAATTGGTCTTCTGCATTAGGTAGTTCAAGTAAAGGAATATTCTTGACTGCATCTTTAATTTGTCTTATTACTTCAAAATCATCTTTAGTCCAATAAAAGGGATTGGTTTTATCTGTTCCATTTAATTTGGATGTTAAGCTTTGTCTTTTTGAAGCAAGGTCTTTAATAAAGTCTGCAGCACAATTAAGCAATCCTAAAAATGATTGTAATTATTTTCTATCTTTGAGTTGGTCTGGAAACTCAAGAATCTTTTTAGTTATGTGTTCAGCTAAGGATAATTTTCCTTTATTAATATGCGTTCCCACAAAGTCTATTTCAGTCTGGAATAATTGCATTTTCCTTTCGGAAATAACAATACCATGTCTATCTAATTCTAAGATAATCTTTTTAAGATGGTCTACATGCTCTATCTCAGTCTTACTTGCTATAAGAATATCATCTATGTAAACAAGGCAAAATTATGAATAAGGTCTAAATATATTATCCATTCTTCTTTGGAAAACTTGAGGAGCATTCAAGTATCCAAATGGCATTACAAGCCATTCGTATTTTCCTTGGAACACACTAAAGGCTATCCAAGTAACACTGTCTGGATGCATCTTAATTTGCCAGAAGCCTGATTTGCAATCAAACATACTGAATATAATTCTATCTTCGATTAAATTAATCAAATTATTCTTGTCTGGTATCTTATAAGAATCAAATTCACAATTCTTATTTAATTGTCTATAGTCTATAACCATTCGTCTTTTCCCTCTTTTACGTTCAGATTCATTTTGAATATAGAAGGCTAAGCTATTATGTCTACTTTTACTTTCTCTAATAATGCCTAACTTAAGCATTTCATCTATGTCATTCTTAAGATCTTCCCTATCTTCTTGTGAGTATCCTTTCTTATAGATTCCACCATTAATAGTGGCGTCTGGGTTAATAGGGATGATTTCACAATAGCTTTGGTCTTTATCCCACTTAACGATGGGATTTTCTCCTAAAGTAGGCTCTGCTAGTTGCCTAATTTTTTCCTTTTCTACTTCTATATCCATTTTCTTCTGTTTGGATATAGCTTGGACCTGTAATAAGGTCTGCTGGGCTTGATCTAAAATGTCTTGTTGTATAAGCGCTATTTGCTTATAACACTTTTGGTCTGGACACTTACACTTTTTTTGTAAGGGTTTAGTAATTTCTATGGCTTCTTGTTGGGTTGTAGGTCGAGGTCCACCATGCTCAGCTGAAGAACTCTGATGTTTAATGGGTCTATAATTTGGTTTGACCTGCATAAGGTCAAAGGCAGTCTTATGATCTATTAGAGGAGCTTTAATATTAAATTCCTCTTGGTCACTAATTAATATCTTATCGTTATACTGAGTATAAGGATGATATTTACTAATAAAGTCTTTTCCTAAAATAATATTTCCTGCAAAACTAGGACGAGGATCCATTATCCAAAACCGATGATTAACGGTTTTGTTGGTCTGATTTCCTAATTTAAAATAAATAGGAATAGTCTGGAAATATAAGGTAAATGGATCTCCATTAGCCACTTTACCATATATTTCTTGAGTACTTTCTAAAAAGTAGTCTTCAGGTAAGGCATTAGCCTTACAAATACTCTGAGAGCACCCTGTATCTATGAAGGCTGAAATCTTTTAGGATAGTCTTTATGCTGAACAAATAATTCTACAAAACAAGCATGTGGTTTAGTAGAAATTCCTAAATTGTTCTTTTCAAAAATAGATATTCCTTTCTGGAGTTTATCTATAAAATCTAAAGGTATTTGGTCTTCTGAACTACTATCAGAATGGTATTCTTATAAATCATAGGAAATTCCTTTTCCTTTGAAGTCTTCATTTTCTTGCAATCTTTTGGCTATATTTCTATCAATGTCTTGATAATATGTTTTAATATCTAAGTCTATTTGAGTGTCATACTGGCTAGTATAGATTGCTCTAAATCTAATTCTCCAACAGTCTTCATGGTAGTGTAGTTGACAAACAATACAAACCATAAATAATTCTGTTTGTATAGTCTCAAAATATTCTACACATCTAAAGTCTTTCTTGCAACATTTCATCTCAAACGTGCAATAATGTCTTTCATCAAAGTAACATCTAGGTATATAGGTTAGTAACTCAGAATTACTAACTCTCCATCTTTTCTTCTAGAATGGGCTTAATATACATTTATACCAAGCATCTTCAAAGTCTATATATTCATCATCTAGATCACCTTGATCAGTCTGCATCATATATAAGTCTAGGATATCCTGAGAGTCTTCATACTCATCAGTATCACTATAGTCTTCAGAATCACTATCTGTGTATACACTATAGATACTAGTATTATCATCATCTTCTATGTCTGATATTTCTATAGCATATAGGATATCTAATTCTTCTTGATCTGCATAGTCTAATATTGTATTAATAATCTTAATACCTTCTTTATCTTTCTTATTAGGGCAGTCTTTAGCAAAGTGTCATTCTTTGCCGCAAGTCCAACATTCTTTGGTGGCAGTCTTAGATTGAGCTATATCTTTTTCTTTCCTATAATTAGGAACCTTCTTATGCTTACTAGTATTCTTCTTAAAGTATCTTCTTTGGTTAAATCTATTTTTCTTAGTCTTAGGATTCTTTTCCCTAAAGGTAGTAGATTGTCTAAATTTATACTTCTTTGGCAATCCTAAAGGTCTAGTCTTAAACTTCCTATGTTTCCATTCTAATTTCTTTTTGAATTTCTTAGATTCACTTCCACAACCCCATTAAATTGGAGCGATGTCTCTTTCGTCTTTGATTGGAGGGATCTGCTTGAAAGTTTCTTCTATCAAATTTCCTTGGGTTATATCACATCTCTTAGATATGATATAGTCTTTAGCGAAATTGAGTCTTTCACCAAGGGAGTTGTTCTTAACTCCTGCTACACCTGGCCAATTCCTATATCATTAATTAGGATTTGCCCTATGGCTGGTATCTTTCTAAAGTATTCATCTTTTAAGGTCTCTCCAAATTCTTTAATTTGGTAATATAGTTCGTAATTATTGCTATATTCATTTATCTTATCTAATTTGAAAATGCTAAGGAGGGCTAACTTAGTTTTTGCTAGGTCTTATTCATTGATCTGAGCTAGATGTCCAGCTCCAATGAATTCTGAAGTGAACAATTGAATATATTCTTCAATTGATCTTTATTCTAGGTATTCCTTCATCTTCTCGATCTTAGCTAAGGAGTCTTCATCTGTGGCCTTTCTTAAACTATCTAAGTAATCTTTTGCAATACCTCTAATGGATTGCTCAGCGTACTGTTTACATGAACTTGCATCCCATTGTTTATTAGATGCAAAACACATGTTCATCTGGTTATGCCATTCGTCTAAGGCCTTCTTCCTATCTTGCACATTGTCTAGGTTGGGTTTATGGCTTGGCTTGCCATAGTCTTAACAGGAGTGAAACTCTTGTCACTAGTTGGAAAGTCTTTTATATAATCGGGTTTAGTCTTAACTACGGTGCTTGAATATATAGGAATATTTATTCCTACTGGCTTACTAAAAAGTCTAGGAGCATCTTCTAGCCTACTACTACTTCCTATTTCTTGTTTACTAGGCTCTACTTGTGTTGCTGGCATTAGTCTTTGTTCTCCTTATTCTATTAGTCTTAAGTTTCTAAGAAGTTCCTTTGTATTCGTAGATTCTTTTAATTTTAATATGCGGTCTTGGGCTATCATATTAAATCTTTCTCTTTCTTGAAATCTAACAGAGTGGCTTTTCTTAAGGTTATCTTTAAATTTCTTCATATCCAATTCTGAGGGTTCATGTCCAAAGTTTTGAATCCTAGCTTTTTCTTTAACTAAGTCTTTTTGTTCGAATGATCTTCTAGGTTTAATTATCGGAGCTTGTCTAAGTAAACTAGCACTAGTCTTACTACTATATTCTCCTTCTGAATGATCATTGATTATGGCTTCTCCCATATTCCTAAATCTAATTTTTTCAATCTAGATATTCTTATTGACAATCTTAGGGGGACCAAACTGGATGGTAACATTTCCAGTGACGTCGTCTTGGTTAATAAACAAGGGTTTATTTTGTATAGTCTTAAAGTCTTGAAATTCTGGCAATTGCGAGAGGGTCTTAGCTTTCTCTTTCATAGGTCCAGTATTCCTAATACTGTAAGTATGTTTATAGTCTGGAACATTGGTTCTAACTAAGATTTTTTCATTAAGTCTACCGCCAGGAATTCCTGACTGCATTCCTTCATAAGAAAATTGGGAGAACTTCACATAGCTTTGAAAATCTATATTTATATTATAAAATAATCTTCATAGCCACTAGCATATAAGATTAACTTAAAATGTTTGGCTGTGTCTACGATTACTGTAAATGCCGGAATGACATTAAAGTATCCTATGTTGTCTGACATTTCTAATTGGGCTATCCCAATAAGGCTTTTCTCAAAATCTTTCCATCTTTTGTCTACTAAACAACATAATATGTTAATATTATTCCGAGGTCTATGTAATCCTTGGATTCTTGCTTGAAAGAGTCCAAAGGTTAGGAATTGGAACTTCCTATCAGTTCCTCTAGATCTAAGCCATTCTGAGTCAAATACTTGGAGCTCAGTATAGGATTTGTCTAACACATGATTTCTACAATGGTAAGTCATATTATAATTGGGGGTCTTAGGAGTGGCACCTTCTTTGAACAAGTCTATATATCTAATGGCTGGAAGTTGTCCATTATGAATGGAATCTTCAACAATCTTCCAGTCAACTTCACACCATTCTTTCCATTGGAGGGGATTGGTGAAATTTCTTTCTTTCCACCATGTCCTAACATTGGAGGATGAATCCTTAAGTCTTTGGAGCATATGATTACTTTGTCCAATATTTGGGATAGAGCTAACTATCTTGCTAGTCTTATCTAATCCGTCATTTATGACTCGTCTACCTATGGTATTCTTTTCTCTAGTTTCTATGGGAGGTGCTTCTTTGAATTTACAGGTGGTTGCCTGTTTTTGTTCAAGTCTTTTTTCAATTCTTTCTAAGAAGTCTGAATAATCTTTTTGTCTTTTTTTCTGATTAAGGATTTCTTCTTTAAAATTTTTATTCTCCTTTCTAGTCTTTTCAGAAGTTTCTTCACTATGTCTAGCTAGAGAATTAACGATGATTTTACCAACATTAGTGATATAGTCTTTTACTTCATTATCTTTTTCTAGTTGTTGCATAGTTCTAACTTTTATGGCTTTTACAGTCTTTTCAATTTTATCTAACCTAGTTAGAATAAAAGGAGAGTCTATTTCTGCTTGGGATGGTTTATTATATATAGCCTTAATTCCGTTTATAATTTCTTTGTATTTTTCTTCTACTTAGGCCATGTCTATTCTAAGTTCATTAATAATACTATCCATTTTGGATAGGATATGGCTTTCCCTATTATTAAGGTAATTTGCTAAATTTTGTTGGAATTTAACAAAGTCTGTATACAAGGTAGTTAATCCTTCTGTCTTAACTTTTAAGTCTAAATGTAAGTCTTTAACAAAGCTACTGTTATAGTCTTGGGTAGCTGCTATGGATGTAGAAATTAAATTCAATCTTTCTAATATAAGTCTAGTTGCCTTAGCCGCGTTGGCAATCTCATTTTCATTTATCTTATAATAAAATCTATCATCATTTATCTTTTCTAAAATTCTTTGATAAAACTCTGATAAAATCTGAATGGAGAGGTCTCTTGGTACCTCATTCCAGTTTGATCTAACTATCTCCATTAGGAAGATAACTATCTAGTCTAGGGATAAGCTTAACTTGTTCTTTGGTAAGTTTAACTAACTCACTGTCTTGATTTTTAATTAAAGTTTTAATTTCTAAAAGGTCTTTGTTAAGGACTTCTATATGATTAGTCTTAATATTTATTTCTTGTAAAACATGGACTAAGTCTATTGGGATTTGATTATCTATGTCTAATACTCTTTTAGAGATATTTCTGATCTCTGTTTCTAGGGTTTGAGTGTCTTTTATTAATTGTCTTAATATAAGGAGTATACACTTATTTTGGTCTATTATGCTATTAATAGCACTAGCAGTGACTTGTCTACTATCTGCGTGTTTGGCTGGAATATGTTCAATATGTGAACAACCGTCTATGTGTGTGGTTAAACAACCTTCTGAGTCTAAATCAGTTATGGGTATAGGTTGGTAGTTTGGGTTGGATCCAAAAATATCTTGGTAAATGCGAGGGATAAATCCCAAGGGCATTAAAGTCTTTTTAGTCTAAAGGGAACGTCTTATGGCTCTAATACCAGAATTAGGGTTTGGTCAGAATTTGGTGAGTTTCTAAAATCTTTAAGGTCTTGATACCAATTTCGGGTCTAAATTATAAATCTTTTAATTATATAGTCTTAAACTAAGGTTTTAGTATAAGACAAGAGGGGGACCATCTAGTGTAAATAATAAAAATCTTTGGGACCACGAGGGGACCACTTTCGGGATAAGGACAGCACGAAAAGTCCGCACGGGAAGTCCGCACCTGAGCCTATCTGTATATATATATATATATGTATATGGCACACTCATATGGCATAAATGTGTCTAAACAAAATGTGGTACGGAGAAAAAAGACGTGGATTAGAAACAAAAGAAATATGACCAGATTACTTAAGATATGTCCAAGGAGTTCTATTTTATCGCAAAAATTTATAAACTTTGATTTAGCATCATAGTGACAAATAATGTGAATTCATAATGGAAAAACATGCACAATGCACACTAGCCTAGAAATCTTGATGATTATTAAATCAATAACGTCAAACAATTTGATTAACTAGGACTCATTGTGCAAACCCATTGATCTTCCACTTAACACCCTAAAAATATAGATGTATCACTTTTTCTCTCTGTTTTGAAGATATCAATTTCTAAACATGACCTTGGCATTTTATCTTTCCTTTTGCCTCTGTTTTTGTTTTAGATTCTTGCCAATGGTGACCTTTCAAAGGATATTTATTCCATTCGTATCCCTTTTCCATTGCTCATTTATATTCTATCAAATAAAACAAACTCTCGGGCGATATTTCTTACATGTCAAGTCCCCAATAGTCAAATAGATATGTATATGACAAGATTGATAGGAGAACACCTCACTTAGTTCGTGCAACATGGGTAATTAAAATCCAAAAGAGCTCGAACAACTCCATGCAAGCATAATTAATAACAATTCTACGCATTGTAAATCATAATCAAATGTCCTAGCCAGATGAAAACATGGAACTAATGGGATTCAAACACACTGATATACCACATAAATGTCTAAAACTAAACTACACAAACAAACCTTTTGAGTTTTTAAATATTTTTCAAAGAAGATGATATCAATTTCAAAATCAACTCAAAAGACAAACAAAATATTTTTACCACTGCAGGGCCAAATCATACTCAAAAGAAGTATTTTTCTCAATAAGACCCAATAAAAGAAAAATAAAAATAAAAATACAAAAGACTCAAATATCATATAAAAGCACAAAAGTTAATGTATGAAAATATGCAAACACAATCAACCATAAGATATAGCATTAGCAGAATCATGTGCAAGCATGCGAGAATCAACCAGTCTAACATTGAATGTCTCTAAATTCGATTTCTTAACCCAAATAGATGAATACTTAACGCCTCGAGTTTTGGGAAGCATGGTGACATTGGATCTAGACTTCCTAGGACATTTTCTAACATCATAACAAAACTCCCTAAGGTGACCTTTTTTTACCACAATGCGAGCATGTGTATATACGAGGAACGGTTGACACTCTTAAACACATATTCTTGGCTTTAAGAGAAAAAATATTTGAATTATTGAAGCCAATACCGATGCGACTCGAGTCTCTTAAATATCTTCTAATTTCAAAATCCTAAACTCAAGCAAAAACTTAGATTCTTTAACATTTGGGGACTCCTTCATATTTTCAACCATTCCTATAATGTTATTTCACCCCTCCTCAATGTAAGATAACTTATCCCTTATTGTCGTCTCACATGTCCTCAATTCTTCAATCAATCTATCATTATTATACATGATACGTTCTTTCATTCTAACCTCAAACTTCTTAGAGTCCTTTAATTAATTCTCTAAAATACGGACTCTATCATCACTCTGTTTCTTGGACACTTCTAAATTTTGAAAATCACGATTTATGTCCATGAGCTTCTCATAAAGAACATCTCTTCGAGTTTTAACAGTTCGCAAAAAGTCAATTTCAGATTTTAAACACAAATTTTATTTTTCAAGATTTTTAACTCTTTTTGCAAACTTCGAATTCAAACGAGTTAACTTGTCAACACGACTATGAAGCTCATTAAACTTCTCTTTAATATAAAAACCATCCTCATCATTAAATAATTCGGTTGACTTAACACTATGAAAACACAAAACCATGAATTTTGATACCATGGAATTTAATACCTTGTGTTGCTGAATCCCAATTTCATACCATGAAATTTAAATAAATTTCAATTTAAGAATATCAAGTACAAAGAAATGGTTTATTTTTCCTTATAAATTTTGCAATTATTCTTTCTTTTCATATTTGTTCTCAGGTGATGGAAATTTTGATTTCTATTATTGCGAAAATTGGAGAATTGTTTGTGCCGCCAATCGGTCGACAATTGGGTTATGTTATACATAATGGTAGAAAAATTAAGAATCTCAAACGCCAAATGGAGAAATTAGAGGGCTTGAGAAATAAGTTGGAGCATTCCATTGATGAAGCAAAAAGGAATGGAGATGAAATTGATGCCGATGTCAATGATTGGATAGCAAAAGTTGATGGGTTCAAGGCGGAGGCTATGAAGTTTTTGGAAGATGAAGTCAATGTGAAAAAGATGTGTTTGAATGGGTGGTGCCCTGATTTGATCACACGTTATCGAATAGGTAAAGACGCAGAAAAGAAAACAATGACGGTCACCGAGCTACAAAGAGATGGTCAATTTTCTGTCATATCACACGCTGCACCTCCGTTGGGGATACTGTCCGTGTCTTCGAGGAATTTTGTGGCCTATGACACGACAAAGTCGGTAATGATGGAGGTCATGGAGGCATTAAAGGACGAGAACATCAACTTCATCGGGATACATGGTATGGGTGGTGTGGGGAAGACGACTTTGGTGAAGGAAATTGGAAAACAAGTTAAAGAAGATAAGATCTTTGATGAAGTTGTGTTGTGTGTGGTATCTCAAAACGTTGACTTTAGAAGGATTCAAGGTCAAATGGAAGACATGCTGGGTATGAAACTCAGCGAGCAAAGTGACAGTGGAAGTGCAAATCGATTATATGCTAGACTAAAGGGTGTGGATAAGATCTTAGTTATCCTGGACGATGTTTGGACCAAACTTGACGTTGCAGCATTAGGCGTCCCATTGGGCGACCACAAGGGTTGCAAAGTCATAATCACAACACGACGGATGCAAGTGTGCAGTGCCATGCAACCGGGAAGCCAACCAACAAAAAATATTTTCCATCTTGGTGTTTTATCTGAACCAGAGTCCCGGGATTTGCTCAAGAGGAATGTCGGTGATGCTATTGAGTGCTCTCCCACATTAGAAAAAGTGGCAATGAAGATCTTGAAAGAATGTCGAGGTTTACCTATAGCAATTATTACGATTGGAAGTGCACTGAGAGACAAAAACCCGAAAGAATGGGAAGAGGCAGCCCGAGAACTTAAAAATGCAGTGCCAAGAAACATTGAAGGGGTTGACCAAGATGTGTATAGATGTATTAAGTTGAGCTATGACTACCTAGGAGATGAGGAAGCAAAGCGTTGCTTCCTGCTTTGCTCCTTGTTTCCCGAGGATCATGATATCTTAATAGAAAAACTGGTAAGGTATGGAATGGGATTGAGGATATTTAAGAATGTTGATACAATACGAGAAGCAAGAAGCAGAGCAAAGGCATTAATCAACAACCTTACAGCTTCATGTTTGTTATTAGCAAGTGACAAAGAAGGATGCGTTAAGATGCACGATGTTGTACGTGATGTGGCCATATCAATCGGATCTGATATGTATTTTGTAAGATCAGGTGTCGGGTTCAATGATTGGCCATACATGGATGATACTTGGGAACGGTACACTGGCATCTCACTCATGTATAATAAAATAAGGCAAATCCCTGTTGGCTTGGAAAGTCGAAACCTCCAAATATTGCTGTTGCAAAATAATTATTGCATTAAGGATGTTGTATCTTTCGAATTGATGAAAGAACTAAGAGTTTTGGATATGAGTTATAGCATATCACTTCTTAGTTCACCATCTTTATATAATTTAACATGGCTACGAACTATAATTCTAGAAGATACGAAGCCAATGAATATCGGTAGCATTCTTGGAGAGATGAAGAAGCTTGAAGTTCTTAGCCTCAAGAATTGTCGATTTTACTCTGGGTCAATAGATGCAACATTAAGGCAGTTGACTAATCTAAGGTTATTGGATATGAGTGTTTGTGATGATGCTCAGGTGGTTGGAGCCAATGTAATATCATGTTTGTCCCTATTGGAAGAGTTGTACTTGCTTCGCACCGCAGTCGACCCAGCACTCTTAGTTGAACTAAAGTCATTGCCTCGCCTAGCCATCTTAACTATTTCTATATGTTATAAATCTCAGCATATTCCTGAAGAATTCATTTTGCCTGACTTGGAGGTTTTCAATTTTCAATGTGTTCATAATAAATACCAATTAATGAATATGGATGAAACCCCAAACCGTCTACGGCTCTGGAATCCAGATGATAAATCCATCATATGGTGGCGAAAAGGTGTTGAGTTGCTATTAAAGAAAACTAATTATCTACAGTTGGAGCACCACAACGACGTAAGAAACATTCTTCCAGACTTATCAATTGACGGAGATGGTTTAAATGTGCTCAAAAGTTTAAAGGTTAGATATTGCAACAAGTTTGAGTACATAATCAATATTGCAGAGGCCGAGAAATGTTGGGCACTTGGGCTTCCAATACAGTCACAACCACAAGCCACGGCTCTTCTGTCTAACCTTGAGGAGTTGAATCTACGTGATTTGCATAGCTTCAAATGGATATGCCAATATGATGGTGCTCCACTTCAATTTCCTTTCACGGGGTTCTTTTCGAGGCTAAGAGAATTGTATGTTGAAGAATGTCCTTCATTATCAGGTGTTCTCCTTCCATTCAGTCTAATCCAAAGGTTACAAGCGCTGGAGAAACTTGACGTGATATCATGTGACTCTTTGGAGCAGGTTTTTGATTTTGGAACAAAAGGGCCAGCTCCTGTTTTCGTAGGGGACAAAGGACATGATGAACTACTTCCTTGTTTAAGAGAGTTGCATCTAGAAAGGTTGCATGTACTGAAGCACATATGGAATGGTCCCGGGCCCGTTTGGTTTTCACATCTCCACAACTTGCGAAAAGTATCAATTATATATTGCAACAGATTGAAAAATCTGTTCCAACTTTATGTTGCTCGAACACTTTGTCACCTGGAACAACTTGAAGTCCATAATTGTAAAGAATTGGAGGACATTGTTGCGAAGGAAAACCAAATGCAAAAAAAAGACAGTGTATTTAGCGTCTCTTTGGAGAAAGTGTTTGATTTTGAAACTAAAGGGCCTCCTCCTGTTGTTGTAGCCGACAAAGTGAAAGATGAGATAATTCCTTGTTTAAGAGAGTTGGTTCTATTTAGCTTGCCATCACTGAAGCAAATATGGAATGGCCGCGGTTGGTTTTTACACCTCCACAACTTGAGAAAAGTAGACATTTATGCTTGCCACAGATCGAAAAATCTGTTCCAACTTTCTGAAGCTCGAAAACTTCATCAACTGGAACAACTTAAAGTTTCGGGAGTTGAAGAACTAGAGGAAATTATTGCAGAGGAAAACCAACAACAAGAAAAAGACGGGGTATTTTATGGCTCTTCGGAGCAGGTGTTTGATTTTGGAACCAAAGGGCCTCCTCCTGTTGTTGTTGGGGACAAGGGGTATGATGAGCTACTTCCCTGTTTAAGAGAGTTGCACCTGTTGCACTTGCCTGCACTGAGGCACATATGGAATGGCCCCAGTTGGTTTTTACACTTCCACAACTTACGAGTAGTACGGGTTTATGGTTGCCACAGATTGAAAACTCAATTCCACCTTTCTCTAGCTCGAGAACTTCATCAACTGGAAGAACTTAGTGTAAGTGGTTGTGAAGAACTAGAGGAAATTATTACAGAGGAAAACCAACAGCAAGAAAAAGACGGGATATTTTGTGGATCTTCGGAGTAGATGGTGTTTGATTTTGGAACCAAAGGGCCTCGACCACCTATTACAGGGGATAGGGGACACCGTGAACTATTTCCTTGTTTAAGAAGGTTGTTTCTAGGAGACTTGCCTGCACTGAAGCACATATGGAATGGCCCCAGTTGGTCTTTACACCTCCAAAACTTGCAAATACTATCAGTTCGCTATTTTCACAGAATGAAAATTCTATTACAACCTTCTGTAGCTCGAAAACTTCATCAACTGGAAAGACTAGTTGTCTATGATTGTAAAGAATTGGAGGAAATTGTTGCAAAGGAAAACCAATGGCAAGAAGAAGACAGTGTGGATTCTAAGATTGTGTTTAGAAGCCTCAAATTGCTGAGCCTTTATATACTTCCAAACCTCAATGGCTTCTGCATGGGGAGCTTCCTTTTCGAATGGCCATCATTGGAAGAGGTAGAGGTGAGCAGTTGCCCCAAGATGAAGACTTTCACTGCTGCTGCTGCTGCTGCTGCTGCCGCAACTACTTCCGAATTCCAATGCACACCAAAGCTTAAGGAAATTAAATTGAACGCTGTCAGGAGAAAGCTAGATGGGGCAGACATAAATACAGTTATCCAAAAACACTTCAAAGTGAAGGTACCTCTCTCTCTCTCTCTTTCTCTCTCTCTCTCTCTCTCTCTCTCTCTCTCTCTCTCTCTCTCTCTTGTGGATGGAATTCAATATTTGGAATCTTCAGTTGATCTTATTAACATAAACTATTCAACATTTTATTTTTAATTAAAAAAAATAAAAATTAAATTAGCTAGTTGGACCAACATCTGCTAATTCTCAATAAGAAAGCATCATACATCCACTCTGGATCTTACTTGGGAACATAAAATCGTATAATTTGATTAAGAAAATTTCAACAATTAAGACCCAATACGTTTAGTGCTTTTTTACAATAATAAGTCATCTTTTTATTCAGGAAGCACAGACTACCACCGAAGCAAAACCCATAACAGAAGGTGAGAGCAGGAATGCGGGAACGGACTCATAGCTTTACCCTGTAAGCCTAACTCTATTGAAATTAATTCTTAAGAGGAGTTCTATTTATTCTTGGTTATATAATAGAAAGCAAACGAAGTGTGTATGGGACCTATATTATTATATTTTAAAAAGGATAGACTTTTCAAGTGGAGAAAAATTATTGGGGCCTAACATCGTCGACTCCGAATAGGGGACTTACATATAATTTTCCCTATTTTCAATTATTACTTTTATTAGCGACGAAAATATTTTGTCGCAAGAAGCATTCTGCGATGAATATATTTCGTCACAAAAGATATTTAGCAACCAAATTAATCACTCCCAATTCTTTATTTATTTAGCACTTAAATTTAATATTTTTTAGATAATAGTAAATTTAGCACTTAAATTTCCTCATTATGGTGCATACGAGATCATTCATTGCTCATGCAGTGAGCTTTGAACAGATTCATGAGCAACTCAGAAATGTAACATTGGAATGTTGTTGAGTACGGAGACTGAAAACACAGCCTAGTGAAGGCTCATTCGAATAAGAGATTGGTCTGAATGAATGATGCAGTCAATTAAACGATGTTGGAAGCCGTTTGAATGTCAGTCACAAATTCTGGTGTCTGTGCCTCTTGTATTATTCTTGTGAGTATCTATAGTGTTTGGTGTGACTCCCACGACGTAGGAAATCATCCCAAACCTTGTGGTTATTTCATCTCAAGATCGGGATGTGTCTGTGTTGTTATGCATATTGATACATAACAAAATGTGGACGATAAAAAAATGGCAGACTTACATGGTCCCGAGTGAGGGCAGTCACACCTATTAAAATTCTGGAAATTCTTTTAGTATATAGTATCAATAAATATATATATTTTAACATAAAACTTGTGATTTCATTATGTGTAGTACATTCACATTTTGAGGTGTTCTTAACCTTGTGGTTTTAGGGGCCTTAAATGAGTTCTAATACGTGTGCCCCTTATATATAGTAAAAAGTTACAAGTATGCATAATTTTTTTAGCAAGGCGAGGCGACATAAATTTTACTGAAAATTAAGGTTTTAATGGATAGGAAATTACCAAAAATAGAAAAGTCCTAGCCTCGGTTTTTTAATAAATAATATGATCCAATTCAAATTAATAAACTTAACTTAAATTAGATATTCATACATTGAACACAAAAACCCAAATTAAAACTATAGACTCTAAAATTCTTGCATTTTAAAATTCATTGTTTGGACAGATTTATTTATTTTAAGTTTTTTATTGAAAATTTTGAAATTAATTATTTGGATATATATATATATATATATATTTTATAAAAATTGAATTTCTAAAATCATATTCAAATAAGTAGCAATGGTATTAAACAATAGGCAAATAATTGCTAAAATCAACAAAATGCAATTAAATCAAATGGTAATACTAATTTAACCAACGATTTAAATAATATAACTATGAATTAAATCTCCTATTGTGGTGGTGGTGGTGGTGGGTGCCACACTGTTGGTGGTGGTTGTGACTGCTAGAGTGGTAGTGGTGGTGGCGGCGGAGACGACGACGGCGGTACCACAATGGTGGTAATGATGTTGTGGTGGCGGTGGTCTATAGTCGTTGGTGGTCCCACAATGATGGCGGTGATGTGGTAGTGGCGGCAATGGTGGTATTTGAAGCCTCTTATAGCTATTCTCTCAATCCTACGAATTTTATATTTTTCCCATTTTCATCCCCCAAACAAAGTATTTAAAAAATTAAAATCCTTTTATAACATTTAATCCCCCATCAAATCCCTCACCTGAACATTATTTTTTAGAAACTGACTATGTCATAACTGTCACACATTTCTGTCATGTCTCATGCTGCGCCTCCACCTCCATTGGAGAAACTGACTATGTCCTCGGGAATCTCGTGGCTTATGATACGACAAATATAGCATAAGTGTGTTGGATCTGAGCGGTCGGTATAGATATTTTCTTTCATCGACGGATCATAGACGATCTATTCATATTTCACCATTTTTCTGTAATAACACGTCCTTACGAAAACTAATTCAAGAAAATGCAGTCGTGACGAATTTTAGCATTCTTGGGCAGATGAAAGCACTTGAAATTCTTAGCCTCCAATATTTTTCTTTTCAAGAAAAGAAATTTATTAAAAGTCTTAGGAGAAAAATCCTATCCTATGGCTCTTACATGCTCTAATGAAAACTAAAATAAAGAAAAACTAAAATTTGTGAGATCTAGTACGAGAAAAAGATGACCTTAAATTATATTTAAGAGCATTTTTTTCCTCTTTAGATAAGTATGGAAAAGAATCTATTTTCGAACTTTTTGTTTCCTCTTTGAGCTTCTTGTTGTCCACCGCATCTTGATTAGGAATTCTCGAATCTTCAACGCTGCTTAAAATATCAAAAGAATTGCTCACTTGAGAATTGAACATTTGATATTGAATATTACCACAATATCCCAGTCAAATCTTCAGTAAAATTACGGGCTTGGGTAGATTTAGCACTCATTCCTAAATCAAATTTAGGGATCTCAACATATAAATTTAAACTAGGACTGGACCCATCATTCGTGACAAGATTGGAATGTCCTTTAGAGGAGGCATATCACCATAGGAGTTAGGTTCTTCAGAAATATCTTCGGTTGAAATATTCCAGAAGGCTTCACTTTGCCTAATTTTCAATTTTCAACGTTGTAGTAGGAATAGAGACTCTGAAAGTGGAACCACCGCAAACTATTTGGTGCTCGCAGATGAAGATATATCCATTAAATTTTAGCGAAATTGTGGGGAGTTTCTGTTAAAGAAAACTAACTATCGAACATTGCCTTACTTCGAAGACAAAAAAGCATTCTTCATGTATCATCAGTTGATAGAGACGACTTAAATGTGCTAAAGAGTTTGAAGCTTATAGAATGCAATCAGATTGATTACATAATCAATATCACAGATGCCGAGGAATAGCAATCTAATAAGGCCATGGATCTTCTGTCTAACCTTGAAGAGATATCTGTGTAATTGCTAGCTTCAAAGGAATATGCAAATATAGTGGTGGTCCACTTCAATTTCCTTTCGCGGGGTTCTTTTCAATGCTAAGACAATTGAAGGGTTACCTTCTATTGAGCTGCTAAAGCTTCTTCCTTGCTTAAGAGAGTTGTATCTAGAAGACTTGCCTGCACTAAAGCACATATGGAATGGCCCTGGTTGGTCTTTTCATTTACACCTCCAAAACTTACGAGAAGTAAGAGTTCGCCGTTGCCACACCAACTGGAAGACCTTCATGTATTGATATGTGAAGATTTGGAGGAAATTGTTTCAAAGGAAAACCAATGGAAATAAAAAGACGTAATGGATGATAAGATTATGTTTAGAAGCCTCATAAAGCTGATACTTGTTAAACTTCCAAACCTCAATGGAAGACTCGTATGAGCTTAATTAATGTTAACTATTCAGCACAATATTTCTAAATTCAAAATAAATTTAAAAAATTAAATTAGTTATTGGGAACGTCTTGTATTTCTCAAATATCTTAAGGGAGATACAAAATTTCCATGAGAACCCATCAAGCATTCACTCTGAATATTACATGGGAGCTTAAAATCCCAAGTTAAATTGCTTAAGGAGATTTCAACAATTAAGACCCAATACTTTCACTGATTCCTTACAATATTATGTCATCTTTTTTATTCAGGAAATACAGACTACCACCGAAGCAGATTCCATAATAGAAGCTGAGAGCAGGAATGCTGGAACAGACTCATGGCTCTTTCCTGTAAGCCCAAAAGTCATATTAATTTGACTCTATTGAAATTAGTTCTTTATATCAAATTTATCTCTTTCTTCTCCTTCTTTTTCTATTTACTGTTCCTAGTTATAGTATCCACTTTGAACTCATTTTCACTTCATTTTGTTAGTGCATGGCAGCCAAACAGAGAGTATGGAAAGAAAATTAAATGTATTTATAAGGCTAGCTACAAATAATACCTATGTTATACCACTCTGTAGTTAAAATTTTTTTTCTAAATTTTATTTTATGGTGCAGCATTGTCATCACTAGAGAAGGTTAAGCTCCTTGTTCATGATTCGTATCCCTATTGTGTGTCAGATTGTTCAAGGGATGCTTCTTACCAATTGTGTTTCCAACTCCCAACTTTGTGACTGATTTGGCTGCTCTAGATGAAGTTCTTATTCCCCAAGGAAATAAAAATTGTATAAAGGAGAATGTAGTGCACGCACTTGTAAACTCATCCAAGAGTACTGTTAGTTGAGTTTATTCAAATTACTTGTCTTCTTTGTGGTGCTTTATGTTAATTTTCATGCTACCTCGTGGTCTGTTTTTAATAAATAAATAAATAAAACTCCGTAATTTATTTTTCAAATGTAATTAGTGTTTTCAATTGAATTTATAAAAGTGATAATAGTGGATGATTGTTACTCTGCCTTAGATGGCAGGAGAGGGGTCAATAAAGAGAGAATTTAAGTTAGTTGATGAAAACTCTGCGACAGTTACAAATACTACAATCTTCTTTTAGGATAAACATTACATATTCTTCCTTTAAATTCTACCATTCAGTTCTTTATCTTATTTGACATTTTGATTTCATTTTGCACATAATTGCAAAATTAACTAGCGGACTTCAGATTTTTATTCCTCTTATTTCTCAGATTTAATGGTAGGTTTTATAATTGGTATGAAAACTGCAAAGGATTGAGTCTTATTACAGTGTTCTTGACCAATATAAAAGGAGCATGTTATGTACTTGCATAGCAAAATCCTTGGACATAATCAAATCTCTGTTTGTGTTGGATACTTGAAAATATGTTGGTCAAAAGTCTCGTGTCAAAATAAAAACATGTTAAACTAAATTCCTATCTAACAAATTAAGAAGAAATATACTTGCAATGTGTGTCCGACCCTCTTGAGAACCGTCTATCCCGATGGCTTCAAAATGTCAGCACAATATGGCATATGCAGGCATGCAGTTTTATGGACACTTAAGTTATCCGAACAAAGATAGTCCAACATGAATAAGAGTCTTGGGAGCTTATATAAAAATTTACACAAAGGGAATTTTACTAAAAAAATTGTCAAGAAAAGAAATAATTGCACACTGCAAGACAATTATACAATTGAAATTAGCTTAACCATTTGTAATCAGGTTCAATAGCTTAACAACTTCTCTTAATCTTCTCTGTGTGCTCTCTTGCTACCAGGGCCCGGGCATTCCTGCACATACTACCTTAACATAGAAACAGTATGCATAGCATCTCTTAAGACTCTGAGGCATAGAGAACATGGAATTACTAGAAATTTAATTTAATAAAATTCTTAATCAGGTAATTAATTGAAACGTTTATCTCATTATATGATGTTCTAGTCCTGTCTCCAGGACAATAATGCAATGCCAGCTAACAAATCCTAAAATCAATCTAAAGAAAATGAAACTTCTTTAAATAACTCGAATAATAACAAAATTATTACATTTCAGATCCAATGACAACCTCGAGACAAGATGAGTTCATAAAAACAAAAATGATACTGAATTATCATTTTTTTAAAATTAAGGCAGGAGGATGCCCTGAAAAGTGACATCAAATTTTCAACCCCGAGTTACTTGAACACCCATAGAAAATGTTCACCTAAATTTTCACAGGTATGGCAAATCTGAGTATAATGCTACCCTATACTTTTTCTAGGATAAAGTGAATGGTATAGTGAAAAGGGAAGAAGACGCCATGCATTAATTGCTGATTCTTGTCAATTTAAACGTAAAGACTACTTGGGAACATAGGAATTACTTGGAAAAGTGTTTTGGATTCATGTTAGCACAAAACCACTTTTTAATTATTAAAAAATCATTTAATACTAAAAAAATAGCATTCTTCCAAAGGATAGATGGGTTATCCCATGGACTCCAATTGTAAATATAGTCGACATCTCAGTAATTCATATCATCCATACACCATTCAAGTGACCAAGTGAAGGTCAGACTATTGCCAATGCCAACAGAAGCAAAAATAAATAAACATATAACCATTTATCGTTCTAATAGCTGCTCAGTTTTGACTTTTAGATAACAAGATTAAAATGATTAACTTAAAATCTCATTTCAGAAAGGTAGTACTTGCATCTCTCCCATCTGTTCAAAATAGACCAAGGAGGCTTCTAAGTATCATTTATAAGTCAATGAGTGACAGAGAGGGAGTCTGACTCTATCCAAATAGAGTGTCATCCTTTATCTGAAGCAAGATCCACCCCAATAATAATAGCCATAGATTCAAGAAAGAAAGCATGAAATTGTTAGTGCTTAAACAACAGGCTCCAAGGAAGAGGCCTTTGTGATTTCTAAAGACTTCCCCTATGGCAGGAGGTCCAAGAGAGCCCTTGGCCATGGAATCAGTATTGAGCTTGAACCAAGATGGAGCAGGGGGGAGGGAGAGGTGGACCAATAAACAGGAAAGATGCTAAAAGCTTTATGAGGAGTTTTAGACACTTTCAGCTGATGGATGATGAAAGGGTCAGTATAAGTGTTATACATATGGCCAAGAGAAGATTTATCTCTTCTTGTTCACGAAATACAACTTGAGGCCTTATTGTGCTTCCATGCAGGGAATTTGAAATATACTAGTCTATATGGCTATAAGCCTACAACTAGAAAAAGAATCCAATTTAAAAATATGTATACTCAAAAAAGAATATTCATAATTCGAAGAAAAGTACAAAATATTTTTCTTTTCTTTTTAATAAAAAATGTGTTGCTAGAAAGAAGTGTTGGAGTTTTTGACGTAAATAGCGTCAAATGGGAGCAAGAAATGATCTTTCTCTCTCTATTCACAATCTCGCAAAATCATGGAATGCCTCTAATGAGTCTACAAAAGACGTATTTATCGGAAGGAGGTTGCTTGGCCTCTAATCTATCAATCTAAATACAATTATACCTTTAAGTGACACTTAACCATCCTTCTTCTAAATATCTAAAAAGGGAAAAATACAATGAGTGCTCCAAATAAAAGAAATACTAAAAGAACAAAAAAAGATAAAATGACGTCCTCGTCCTTTATTTACATCACTCTCCCCCGTTGAAAAGAGTTCGTCCTTGAACTCAGAGGGGAAGGCCTTCGGTGTCACCATCAAGGATCGTGATGAGGACTGGCTGGGAAGGGATCTCTGGGGTCTCCTCAATGTAGTCGGGGCCTCCAGAAGCTAATAGAGCGCGACGGCGAGGGAGAGAGCAATCGGAGGCGCGATGGCCCATTACCCCGCAATTGTAACATTTGAAGGTGACTGGATGATCAGGAGAAGGAGGAGGAACTGTGACAGCAGGAGTAGTAGTGGTGGAAGGAGTCCCAGTAGGTGCAGAAGACACGGGAGCCAAAGGAGTAGGTGTGGAGCGACTACGTGGCGGAGGGGCAGTCTGATGGTATGACTCCACCTTGGTGGCATACTCTACTGCTTTGGCAAAAAAGGTGACCTCTCGCAACGCAAGATCACGCTGTATGAATCCCGGAAGTCCGTGAATATATCGGCTAATGCGCTGCTCCTCACTCTCACTGAGGCGGGCTCATGTACAGAGAAGATGAAACCATTCGGTGTAGTCCAAAACAGAGGAGTCCTGACGAAGAGACTGAACCCGTAAAAATAAGTCTCGCTCATATGTAGCGGGAACAAAAGCGGTCATCAACTGCGCTCGGAGCTCGGTCCAGGACTGAATGGGAGGAAGATCCTCACTGACACGTCGTTTGTCCAAGTCATTCCACCATACACTAGCATAACCTTGAAACTTAGTTGCCGCTAAAAGAAAACATCTACGACCTTTCAGTCGTTTGTACTCAAAAATCCGCTCAATGGCGGCAAGCCAATCAACAACGGCATCAGGCTGCAGGTGGCCGTCAAACATGGGAACTTCAACTCGGATATCACCCTGCATACTTCGGGAAAGTAACTAGAGGGCTAGTTGTGTGATAGTATCACCACCTTGAATGCCGAGGGTATCCTCATCAATAGCATCATCGCCTAGCGGAGGCGCTGGAAGTAAGGCTTGCTGTGGTTGCCCCCGAGGCGGTGGATGAGGAGGGTCAGGAGCGGGTGGGTGAACTGAAGCTGTAAGAGGAGTAGTATGAGGTGGGGGAGGTTCACGAGGTGGGGAAGGAGGAGGTGGAGGAACTAATGGCTGGCGATATGGGAATTAATTCATTTGATGGCCCTTTTGGTGGCAAACAAAGCAGTGGCGCTCGGACATGGGGACATAGGGAGTCACTTTGGGGTGGGGGGAATCAAATGGAGAAACATCCGTGCGCCACTCGGTAGGAGGGGGTGGGTCAAACTCAGGAGCGGAGTGGGGACGGGGTGAAGGAGGATCGGCATGGGGAGGTAAGGTAATCCATTTCCGGAACCGCTCATGGGAGTCAACGGGTGCGGAGTGAAAGGAACGGGTATCCCACAGGGGTGGCTGATGTGGGGGTGAGGTATAGAAAAGAGGTGGGGGCGGAAGCATGAGGAATGTGGAATGGTGTGGGTGAGGGTGTGGTGGAAGAGAAGGAATGGGGGGTATAGGTGGCATGTGTGGGTTTTCAAGGTGCTTTTGTGGGTGATGGCGAGGGTAAATGGAGATAGGGGGTAAGGAAAGGTCATGTTGGAAGGGAGTTGAATATGGGGGTGAATATAGTGGCGGGGAGTGGGATGGGATGAGAATACGGGGTGGGGGGAAATGGGGTGAGGGTAATTGGTGGTGTATGGTTATATTCGGCGGAGGTAGAGGTACAAAGGGGGTGGTGAATTTTGTGGGGAAAATTTTTGAGGAACGTGAGACGATGAAAATTCTAGGGTTTTTGATGTACAATTGGGATTAAATGGCATAGGGTTTGTGAGATTGGGAGGAATTGGAGGCGGATTTGATTTTTTTGTGTGTCGAATGTCATGGATCATGTAGGCAATGGTGGGGGAGTATGTTCCGATCATAGGTGGTACCGTTTGAATACACAAAGGGGTAGGGATCACCGGAAGGGTTCCATAATGCCCCGAGATGTTGGAAAACCCTCAGGGAGGTTGGTTAAGGGGTAGTGTGATTGGTACTAGGTAGAAGAGTGGTCGGAGGGTCCCATGGGGGGATAAGGGTTCCTAGGGGCTGTGTAAGGTATGGTTCGACTTCGGAGGGCATAACCGGTGGTGTGAGGGTGGGATTCCGAGGGTAGGGGTGGAAATTAGGTCGGGTTTGGGTCGGTTAGGGCTGGGTGGTTAACGGGATGGGTTTGAGATAAGGCGGGGGGTTGTAGAAGGTTGGCCGTTGGTGGTAGAGGGAGGGGGTTAAGGTCGGGTTGATGAGGGGCGCGGTGTTGGGCGGCGGCGGCCAGGGGTTGGGGTGTAGTTTTTGGGTCCGATAATGTATTTTTTTTGGTTTTTTTGGATTTTTCGGCAGTGGGGAGTGGTGGCATAGTGGTTGTTTGGGTGGTTTGGATATAGGGTTAGGGTTTAAGGGATTAGGGTTTTTTTAGGGAAGGGGTGTAGAATGGATTGATCTTGGGGAAATAGGGTTAGGGTTTAGAGATGTCACTGGTGCGGTGTGAGGGTAGTCCATGGTGGTTGGTGGCCAAGAACTACGGGCGTCCATCGTATCCATTTGAGCCGTCAATCGGTTGAGGACCTCGAGAATTTGATTGATAGGTTTTGCGTCGGAGGAGTCCATCTTTTCTTGAGCCCACCTCGACGTTGTTTACGAGTTTTTATTTTACAACAACAACAACAACTGGATGGAGCGACTAGGCTCTAATACCAATTGACGTAAATAGTGTCAAATGGGAGAAAGAAATGATCTTTCTCTCTCTATTCACAATCTCTCAAAATCAAGGAATGACTCTAATGAGTCTACAAAAGAGGTATTTATAGGAAGGAGGTTGCTTGGCCTCTAAGCTATCAATCTAAATACAATTATACCCTTAAGTGCCACTTAACCATCCTTCTTCTAAATACCTAAAAAGGGAAAAATACAATGAGTGCTCCAAATAAAAGAAATACTAAAAGAACAAAAAAAGATAAAATGACGTCCTCCTCCTTGATTTACATCAGTTTTAATGAGAACTATATTGTTGTATTAGAAGAAGAAGTGAAGAAATATATTGTGGAGAAGATAATCTTTTCATTTTTTAATACAGCAAAGTTCTGGACAGCTGAATACATATAAGAAAACAGGGGAGATGCATTAATTTTAACAAGAAGACACGTCTGAAAAGTGAATGGAGCCTGCAGTCTAACTTGGAATACATTGGAGGGGTACCCCAGGTAGTTCCTTACAAGTCATCCTCATAATTTGGCACAACTCAAACTTTTCAGCTTTAGGAATCCAGCTATGAAGACATTGGTTTTCAACAGATTAGGCTTAAGACCTGATTACTCTCACATACCTCCACATATTGAGTATCTATATATTTGTCTTTCATTGTCATCTTCTAAGAGCTATGAAGAACAACCATGGGTACGGGTGTCTTGTCTGATATGAACCGGACACGCCGACCCGGTAAATCACATATCTCCACATATTGAGTATCTATATATATTTTAAGTATACATATTTATTTGTATAGTTTCATCTATTTCGCACATCAAAGGGAAAATTAGTTCTCAAACTAATTTATCAAAATTAACATGGTTATATTTCATAATAATTGTCGAACCAGTAGTCAAAAGTAAGCGTTAAAATCGAGCGAGAGACTGACTTCATTATTTCAACTTTTCTCGGAACTATAAAAATATTTAATTTTATATGATGACACTATTAGTGTCCATCCGTTCCCGTGGAGTGTTAAGCCGTGTCCGAGAAGTGTCTGACTTCTTTAAAAAGTCAAATAAGTTCGACACGCCATGTGGAGTGTCGGACATGTGTCCGAGCTGTGTCGTACATGTGTCGGGGTGTCCGAAACGGGTATGTCACATCCGGAGAAGTGTCCGTGCATCCTAGGCTAAGAGCATCCATGCTGCTGAATAAATACCGGTATTGTCTCCAACTCTTCTATTTTCTCATTAACACTCTCAGATATCTTATTGTATAACTTCTTATGCAAGTTCCTCAAATCAGGTTTAGGTCTCATAAGTTTTGCTGTCAGAACTTAGGGTTGCATTCACAATTTGAAGCCCTTTCTTTAAATGTTGATTCCTCAAATGTTACTGTTTAATAATGTCTTTAAATGCAGAATTTTCATCCATATATCCAAGAATTTAAATGAATTATTACCCTTTATTTGCTCACCATCTACCGTGACCATGATAGGACTATGATCAGATAAGACGCTTCCCTTTCATTACAGTTATTTATTTCAGCAAGGTCTACCTGAGTTACTCCTTCCCTTTCTTCAGCATTCCTCACAACATTAAAGCCCCCTAGTAAGATCCAAGCTTGATCATATATAGTGCTGACATGGCATGCTTTGAAGTTTTAGGGGGCTTAGGCGAACAATTAATTGGGGTCCCTTTACATAAAAAAAACAAATTAAAGAAAATGCGTTATTCTCGCATTTTTCGATGCAAAACTATCAATTAAATAATCAAATTTAATTGTTGTAATTTTCATATTAATAACACAGCAACAAGTGTAATTTTCAAACACAAAAATTAATCACACAATCACAACAATATTATATAGTAAAGAAAAATGGTAAAGAAGAGAAATAAAACCTGATTTGTAACCAACTTGAGAGAAACCCCAAATTATAATTTGTAAATGCCCAAATAACAAATTGGAATCTACAAAATAAAAAAACAAACAAAAAACACAAATATTAGTAACAAAAAATTTACGTAGTCAAAAAATATATAACAAAGGAAATGAATATATAGTTACACACAAAATCTCACACCAATCTCCAAATTCTTGAAAAAATCCCTAACCTTTTCAAATTGAAGAAATTGAAACTCTAGATTTGTTAACCCTTGTTTTTATGGGTGATTTTTTTCAAAAAAAGGAGGGGGTATTTTTGCTGACAAAATTTGTGTGTGTGTGGTGGTTGGGAGGGGGGTATCTTCTTTCTAGTAGTGCGAGAAAGAAGAGAAGGAGATAGAAAGAGAAGAAAAGAAAATTGGTGAAATGAGAGAGAGAGAGACTTACGGTTAGAAAATATGTGGGTAAGTTAGTGGGTTCGGTTGGGTATTATGTTGAGTGAGTTTACTGTGTGGGTTTTGACTTATTTAATTGAGCTTATAAATTAGTTTCTAGTCATTTTGTTTTGGAGCCTTTTATTTTATTAATCATTTTAAATGGAACAATTTTTACTTTTTGGACGCCCTTTTAAAGTGGCAACTCTAATTTTTTTTCACAACTAATTTTTTTAGATAACTAATTTTGTTTATACCTAATTTTTTCTATACCTATTTTTTTCGAAGGGCCCCCTATTAATCGGGGCCCTAGGAGACTGCTTACTTTGCCTATAGGCAAAGCCGGCGCTAAGTGCTGGCCATGTTCTTTAGGTCCCTCCAGAGTTCATAGCTAAGGGCCCTGTCATTCCTCCAAGAAGGATTGTGCTATTCCGTCCCCTTATCCCTATAGAGCGGAAGATCTGCCTGGTGATCGCTAGGTTGCAGCACATTCGGTCGTTAACTCCTCGAGCCGCTGCCGTTGTTTCTAGGACTGACTGATGCCTCACCTGCACAGGTACATACGTAATGTCGGTCGCACATTCAACGTAGCATTCAAACTCATGTGTAGAAGCTATGTACGAATAGCCATCCTTGCGACAACAAATAGATTAGACATCCCCCATGATACGATCCCCTGCTGTCCAAACCTGATGTTTCATTAGGTTAAGGGGCTGGGCAATAATAGCTCCTTCGCATCCCAAAGCACGCTTCCCTCCTAGGCGCATAACACTTTGTAATCCAAGCAACCCACTTTACTGACTAATGGCGGATAATCAAATATCTTATAAGTACTAAATACAACTCCATGAAAGTGAAAAATGAAGGTTACATTAAAGATAAAGATCTCTAGAAAAACTGCTAAAAAAAGATTGAACATGTGGGAGGATCCAAACTAATTCTGCTTTCATTTCCCCCGTATGGAGCACTAAGTTACTTATGTTTTAAAACTTTATTTTTTAGTCCGAGAATGCCTCTGACGGATGCAGGGCCTCTTTGATCATGTTCAATATAGTGAAGAGCCTATCGAGAGACTCTTCCCTCGATGATATTCGTGGGTTATCGAGCACCGTATTCCATCCAAGGCCGTTCTGAGTCGAGGGTTGATATTTCGCTGAGAATATCCACTTTGAATATCCCTTATGGATGCCATCACTTGTAACATGGAGTGGTATACAAAGTAAGGATTGCATCCAGCTAGTGGCGGACCAACCCTCCACTACTAAACCATCCGCCCCCCACCCCCTGCTCTGCCCCGCTCCACCCCTTGCTTTACCCCCTCCGCCACTGTCTCCCACCTCTACTCAAGCTCCACCACTGGTGGTGGTGATGAAGGTATATTCTTGTGATTTCTTTACCTTTATTTTAACATAGTTCATATATTTCATTGTTTTTAGTTGATTTCGGTACTTTTCATTTGTCCATATATTTAATTTTCCATATATGTTAAAGTTGGAAGTTAAAAAAAATATGTTTAATTTGCCCATATATTTAATTTCCTAATAATAAGTTTTTTTCTATTGATTGCTAGTCTCTTTTTAGCAATGAAGTATTATGGTTCGGTTTGTTCTATATTATTACTATTAATATATGAATATTTATCTCTGTTCAGATATTTGAATAAGTCAAAAAAAATTCTCCGTCGCTTTGTATTCTTGTGCCCCACCCAATTAAAATTCCTAGCTCCACCAATATGTGCGACATGTTAATTGTGTCACACTTGACATTTTTCTTAAAGTTATTCATTATTTTTCTTGGGGTGAATTACCCAAATAGTAAAATTTCAATCTCAACAATTCTTCCTCCAAATCGATACACTAATCAAACCCCAACTATTCAAATTACATAATTCCTCCACCACCTTCTTAACCAACATGACACAATCCCTTTTAAAATCATTCCTCAAACTCCCCACACTCACTTTTCATCTTACCTAAATTACTCCCCAAACCCACTCTAAAATCAAGAAGATGGCCACAATCACATAATCAACGTATCAACAAATATAGCCTTACTAGTGGTGTTAGTAGTGTTGGTGGTACAAATACAAATACTGTAAGGACACAAATTTCCAATTGAGTCCTCTTAGAGTTTTGGCTCAATTCCGGATAAAAACATTTATTCATAGGATTGTATTTAATTGTAATATTCTCAAGCCTATGAAGAGTTTGTTGAAGACGTAGCGACAAAGAGTATAAAGCTTCATCAAATGCCGAGTTTAGGTGCCTCGTTTCTACGTCATCAACCGTTGTTCCATGCTCCCAAGGTATGAATGCATTTATATATATATAGGAGCTTGGAACATGTTTATATTGGGTGTTAGGTTTATTTAAAACTGCGTTTTATTTTCAGAAAGCATTAATTAAAACTTTAAATAAATGTTTATAAATTTTTCTGGGCTTAAACAAGAATATTCAAACTTTCTAGTTTTTCGTTCGATAGAGTTGTTCGAACGAGATTGTCATTCGAATGGAAATGTCGTTCGAACGAACCTGCCAACGAGTTCCAAGTATTGGCCACTGAAATGTCGTTCGATATGTCGTTCGAACGAGATTTCTAACGAGTTCACTCTGGAACATCGTTAGAAGTCTCGTTAGAACGAGAGTTTGTTCGAACAAAAATGTTAGTGGGAGAGAATTATTGGGGTTATCAGATGAGCAATTGTTGAGTAATTGTCAAATGGATAATTAGAAGCCATCTGGCCTGGTGGGCAGCGCATGAATAAGCGTGCGTGAGACTGTTGTTCGTCTCAAACATCTACCTAATGGTATTATTGCCCAGGTATGCTAAATTGTAACAACTAAATTAATGGGTGCCAATTTTAATGACACCTTGGCATGATACGTCGTGTTTATATCAATATTATGACTAGCTTTATTGATTATATGCGTGTTTTCGAGTGCAATTTTTGTTTAATTAGGTGTAAAAATTAGGGTAAATCCACAAATAGTCCCTCGACCATTTTTTTAATAAACATTTGACGACATAAAAACTTTCAAAAAAACTCAAAACAAGGATACACACGATCTCATTTACCCACCTCCATCCTAAATTGCCAGAGCTCCGATGAGGTCAGGGCGGGTGGGTGGGGGTGGAGGGTGTGTGATGCTAGTGCGAACCGTTAAAAATAAGAAAGTATTGGGTAAATGGATGTTTAAGGGACTAAATGGGTTAAACTAAAACTAAGTATATTTTTTATAAAAATATATATTTATATTGGGGACTATACATTAATTGACCCTTAAAATTATTAGTTTTCTTTTTCACTTTAATACATCACTAATTTTCATATTTAGACTTTAATACAACTTAATCAGTTTATTATAGTATATTTTTCAAAGGTCACTTTTAGTGGCAAAATTTTCACATTAATTGATTAAATTTTATTAAAGTCTAAAATCGAAAATTGATAACGTATTAAAATAAAAAAAAAACAATTTATTATTAATAGTGTTAGTCGTGGTGATTTCTAAAGTCAGTTTTTGTGTGAAGTAAAAAAATCATGTTTGGGTCCATTTCATGTTAAGCCAAAGCGTGACCCGAAAACACGAATTGCTACGCTGAACTAAATTGTGGGACCAATTAATGATGGATCATACGAAAGAGAAAACATTGAAATTGTTTTTTGTTTTATATTTTCAATTTTCTTCTCTATTTTTTATTTTCATTTTCCATAGAAAATTTTAGAGAACTAGAAAATGCAATCATTTGGTATAAATAAATTATTGTTTTCAAAATGTAGCTTATCAAAAATTTGGAGGTCAAATGTAATTTACATAGAGTTCACGTCTATAATGTAATTACAGAAAGTTCAGGCTCCAAATGTAATTTGCAAGGAGTAAATGGGACGAAATGTAATTCTAAAAAAATTCGATGCTAGAAAATTCAGGGTCAAAATGTCATTTTGGGATCGATCAAAAACTTATTGAAGTGGTTTTCCAATTTTCTCGAAAATCGAAGAGGTTGGAGAACTGTTTTCCAATTTTCTATTTTGGAAAAATATGAAACTTGAATTGTTTTCCAATCGAAGAGGTATGGAAAGATAATCCTTTTTTCCCCATTATTGTTCAGCTCACGCCATTCTGTAAGGTTTTTTTTTCCCGTGTTAGAGGCTTTAGGATTTTATCGGTTGGGTAACTTGGGTTAGTATAGGGGTGGCAAAACTTGTTCTCTGGATCAATAGTGTAGGCTTTATAAGGTGAAGGATAGCAGTGTTAAGTTACCATCTCACTTAAAAGTTTAAGCCGTTAAGTACTGGGCCAAAAATGTATATCATGCTCTAACACTCCATTTCACGTGCGACCCTCTGTCAGAACCCTGACCCTATCAGTTTTCCGCATGATGCTCTGTTAAAATTAATGCATAGATGATGTAGGGGCTGCTATAGGTGCTGTAGGGGATGCTATAGGGGCTGTTGTAGGGGTTGCTGTAGGGCAATTAATGTGCCTTTGATGTGTGCCTTATTGGTCCTAGATTCTAGTCTACTTATTGTATGTTATAGGGGAATAAAATCAGCATAACAATAAATGCATATCCGCTATTTTCTTATATGTATTAGCTGCCAAAACTTTGCACTTACTGAAATAAAAAGATTATCTTCTCCACATTACCTCTCTTACTTTCTTCTTCACTCCTTCTAATACAACAATATAGTTATCATTTAAACTCCAACAAAGTTGTATTAGATCCCTATTCAGATCAAGAGCTGGGTGTATTTTCTTTGCTGGCCGGAAAACAAATCCGACGAAAAGCGACAGAAAATTTATGGTAAGTTCTAGCAACCAAATGGGTACCCAACAACCCTTTATTCCAATTTTTGATGAAGAGAACTATGATTTCTGGTCTGTAAAAATGAAAACCATTTTCCTTTCATTTGATTTATGGGAATATATTGAAGATGGTTTTGATGAACCGGAGGATATCACGGCTTTGCCAGAAGCTCAAAAGCAAAAGTTGAAGGAGCACAAGAAGAAAGATGCAAAAGATTTAAGCCTAATCCAATAGGGGTTAGTTGAAAAAATATTTCCAAGAATCATCAATGCAAACAAAGAAAATTAGGCTTGGGATATTTTACAAAAAGAATTCAGAGGTACTTTGAAGGTAAGGGCTATTAAAATTCAGTCCTTAAGAAGAGATTTTGAAAATATGAAGATAAAGGATGTGGAAATATTGAAAGATTATTTCTCTAGATTAATGGAGATTGTGAATCAAATTAAAACGTATGGGTAACAACTTTCCGATCAAAGGATTGTTGAAAAAATCTTGATTAGTTTGCCGGAAAAGTATGACCCCATTGTTTCCATTGTTGAAGAAACTAAAGAAATAGCCTCTTTGAGTGCCGAAGAATTGATGGGTTCCATTAAAACTTATGAACAAAGGTTGAGTAGACACTCTGAAAAATCTGTTAAGAGTGCCTTTCAATCTAAGCTCAATGTTGGGGCTAAACCATTTTTTTAGCAACCCAAAGGTGAATCTTCAAGAGGTGGAAGACATGGAAGAGGAAGAGGAAGAAACACTCGAGGAAGAGGTAGAAATAATTTTGAAAGAAGAGAAAGTAATGAAAGTTTTAATCAACAAAAGTGTAGTATTTGCAAGATAAGTAGCCATATTGATAGAGATTGTTGGTTCCGGGGAAAGCCACAATGTCACAATTGCAAGAAATTTGGGCATGTTCAAAAAGATTGTCGGCTCAAGAACAACCAACAAGCTAACTTCACCGAAGAACAAGAATGTGAGGGGAATATGTTTTTTGCTTGTCAAAGTGCATCGGAACAAAGAAATGATTTGTGGTTTCTTGATAGTGGGTGTAGTAATCACATGACCGGAGATTAAAATATTTTTATCTCTATGGATACTTCTTCTAATTCTCAAGTGAAGATGGGTAATGGTGCATTAGTCCAAACAAAGGGCAAGGGTACTATAGCCATTGAAACGGAGAAAGGAACAAAGTATATCAGTGATGTATTACTAGTTCCGGATTTACAGCAGAATTTGTTGAGTGTTGGGAAACTTGCGGAACATGGGTACACTATTCTCTTTGAAGAAGACTCGTGCAGAATTTTTGACAAAGGGGGGAGAAGCCAAGTTGTTGAAAAAATCAAGATGGAAAAGAATAGAAGTTTTCCTCTCACTTTTCGATACTCAAAGAATGTGGCCTTGAAGATGAATGTGGTTGACGACACATGGCTATGGCATAGAAGATATAGGCACTTGAATTTTCAAAGCATGAATAATTTGCATCAAAAGTGCATGGTTTACGGGCTGCCAAGCATCCAAGAAGTAAATGGAGTTTGTGAAGGATGCGCTCTTGGAAAGCACCACCGAGAGCCTTTTCCAAAGGAGAAAGCATGGAGAGCTAAAGCACCATTAGAGCTTGTTCATACCGATGTGTGTGGACCAATGAAGAACACTTCTCATGCTGGTAACAAATACTTCATTACCTTTATTGATGATTTTACAAGGATGACTTGGGTGTATTTTATGCGGCAAAAATCAGATGTTTATGCCATTTTTAGAAAATTTAACAAACTAGTTGAAAAACAATGTGGTCACTACTTGAAAATTTTGAGAAGTGATAGAGGTGGAGAATACAACTCTAAGGAGTTTGATAAATTTTGTGAAGATATTGGCATGGAAAGACAACTAACGGTTGGGTATACTCCACAACAAAATGGAGTGGCGAAAAGGAAGAATAGAACCATTGAGGAAATGGCAAAATCCATGTTACATGAGAAAGGGCTGCCATATACTTTTTGGGCCGAAGCGGTGTATACGGCAATTTATTTAATGAATAGATGCCCTACAAAGGCCGTAGAAAATCGAACTCCATATGAGGTATGGAGTGGAAGAAAACCATATGTGAACCAATTGAGGGTGTTCGGTTGTATTTACTTTGCTCATGTCCCTAAAGAATTGAGACACAAGCTTGATGAAAGTAGTGAAAAATGCATCTTTGTAGGGTATAGCTCAAAATCAAAGGGCTATAGACTCTTTAGCTTGAAGAGGAACAAAGTGATTATTTGTAGTGATGTGATTTTTGATGAGAAAGCTTTTTGGGATTGGAAAGAAAAAAAATCTCAAAATCAACTTATCACCCTTAATGAAGAATCACAAAGCGTTGAAGAAGATGAAGAGGAAGATGTAGAAGATCCTCAAATGTCTTCAAATGCAGGTCCAAATGCAAGTCCACAATCATCTTCAAGTTATCCATCAAGCTCAAACTCCTCATCTCCAAGCTCAACTCCAAGAAGAATAAGAAGTCTAAATGATGTGTATGCTAGATGTAATTTTTGTGTAGTTGAACCGGAGACCTTTAAAGATGCTAAAAATGAAAAAGTCTGGCAGCTTGCAATGGAAAAGAAATTCAGGTTATTGAGAAGAACAAGACTTGGGAATTCGTGGAGAGGCCTAAAAATAAAGAGGTCATTGGTGTGAAGTGGATTTACAAAAGCAAGGTTAATCCGGATGGCTCAATCCAAAAGAACAAAGCAAGACTTGTAGCAAAGGGGTATTCTCAACAACCCGGAATTGATTTTCAAGAGACATTTGCACCCGTGGCAAGGTTTGACACAATTAGAGCACTTGTTGCCATGGCCACTCAAAAAGGTTGGTTTTTGTATCAACTTGATGTAAAATCTGCATTCTTGAATGGCGTGTTAAATGAAGCAGTGTACGTTGACCAACCTCAAGGATTCGTGATGAAAGGTGAAGAAGAGAAGGTATACGAGCTGAAAAAGGCCTTGTATGGCTTGAAGCAAGCTCCCCGAGCATGGTATAGTGAGATTGATGCATACTTCAATGAAAGAGGATTTCAAAGAAGTAAAAGCGAGCCAACCTAGTACATCAAAAGAAGTAGGGCAACAGGTATTCTTATTGTCTCTCTTTACGTTGATGACTTGGTGTTTACCGGTAGTGATGCAAAAATGATTGAAGATTTCAAAAGTGACATGATGAAAATATACGAAATGAGTGATTTGGGTCTTCTAAATTACTTCTGGGGCATTGAAATTTATCAACAAGAAGATGGTATTTTTATTTGCCAAAAGAAGTATGCTAAAACCATTCTTGAAAAATTCAAAATGATGAATTGCAAATCGGTGGCTACGCCTTTGGTGGTTAATGAAAAATTATTGATAGAAGATGGAAGCAAGGAGGTCGATGCATCTATTTATAGAAGTTTGATTGTAAGTTTGTTGTACTTGATGGCTATGAGGCCGGATATAATGTATGCTACTAGTTTATTGTCTCGGTTCATGCACAAGCCGAGTCAAACTCATTTTGGGGCTGCAAAAAGAGTGTTAGAGGTACATCCAAGGAACTTCTGATTTTGGCATCATGTATAAGAAGAATGTTGAGATAAAGCTACTTGGGTTTTGTGATAGTGATTGGGCTGGCTCTATTGATGACATGCGAAGTACTTCCGGGTATGTATTTTCTCTTGGCTCCGGAGCAGTTTCATGGGCATCAAAGAAGCAACAAACAGTAGCGCAATCATCCGTCGAGGCCGAATATGTGTCGGCATCATTGGCAACTTCACAAGCGATGTGGCTAAGAAGAATTTTGGAGGATGTTGGTCAAAAACAAGGAGATTCTACTCCAATACTTTGTGACAACCAATCCGCGATTGCCATGACAAAGAATCCCATCTACCATAGTCGCACCAAGCACATTGCAATCAAGAATCATTTCATTATAGAGGTCGTGGAGGATGAAGAGATTCAACTTAACTATATCAAGACCGAAGAGCAAGTTGTTGATATCTTCACCAAAGCTCTACCTAAGGATAAATTTCATTTTCTTAGAGAAATGATGGGTGTTCAAGAAATGCATTAAGGGGGAGTGTTAAAATTAATGCATAGATGATGTAGGGGTTGATATTGGTACTATAGGGGCTGCTGTAGGGGCTGCTATAGGGGTAGTTGTAGGGCAATTAATGTGCCTTTGATGTGTGCCTTAGTGGTCCTAGATTCTAGTCTACTTATTGTATGTTATGGGGGAGTAAAATCAGCATAACAACAAATGCATATCCCATGTTTTCTTATGTGTATTACCTGCCAGAACTTTGCACTTACTAAAATAAAAAGATTATCTTCTCCACATTACCTCTCTTGCTTTCTTCTTCAATCCTTCTTCTAATACAACAATATAGTTATCATTTAAACTCCAAGATGCTCTGCCTCCGCTCACATGCTAAAGAGTTCCAAAGGCAAGCGTAAAGCCGGACCACATTCTCTTTAATACTTCTGTGAGTTTACTCAACATGATGTTAGTCATTTTGTCACATATCATTTCAAACACATCTAATGCTAAATAGCCATCAATACAATAAGGTCCATGTTCAAGCATAAATAAACCATCATAATTGAGACAAAGGTCCTCATCCATAATAAGTCTCTAATTACATCAATTTAAAATTATAATTAATATTAATCTCCTCGGCCTATAATAAAATCTTGGCCTTCACGAAGAGAACATAATAATGGTATCATCTAAACAGCGAAGAATACTCATAAGGCTTGGACATTTTTTAATTCAAACAACTAAGAATAGGCACATCACAATTCTGTTAAAATCCAAGTTATAGGGCAAAATATGTTCAGCAAAATGACTCATAGAAACTCACAAGACAGTCTCTATTTCTCTCTCAACTAAAACGTACCTTCTTAATGAAGCAAATACAATCTATTTATAGATGAAGTTAGATTGCTAATCAACATAAGCCTAAAAAATCTCTAAAGTACCCTTCATTAATCCTACTATGTGAAGGAATACTAGAAAGGAAAAAACACCCTTTTATATGCCAAGGGTTTTACATTTTTAAGAAATTAAAAAAGATATATGTATCCTTAATTAGAGACTATTAACAAGTAAGAATAACAAATGTAAAGAAATCCCAAAGTATAGGGTGCCATATCCATCACATTCAGAAAATCAAACTTATGCAAAGAACAATATAATGCATGACCCAAGTAAGAAACAATAAGAAACCTAATACAAAGGGACAGTAAACCAATGTTGGAATCATCAGGACGAACGAGTCTATACCTAATCTCCAATCCTAGTTTTAACTCAAAACATCAATTCACCAGGAAGAATGAGCATCTCCATAATCTGGATCTCACGATAGGTGATTCCCTAAACAACCATCTTGGAGCTGGATATGGAAGCTAAGTACCCTAAAGAGTCAAGATTTTTTTTTGCCTCAAACCACTACAGACTGATGATTCATAAGCTAAGAGATATGAGAGGTATAACTAGCTTTAGTATCTATAAATGGTTTAACCAAACATCACCCCTCATCGCCACCAGTTAACCCAAAAAAAGTGTTGCCAAACTTTTGAAGACATTGCTCATGCTCTGAGGGATTTGCAAGAAGACTTTAGGACATCTGGAAAAAAATTCGAAAGACTTTAGAAATGGAAAATAATAACTCGAAAGACTAGATAATTCTTTTAAATAATCATTTTTTAACAAAACAGCAAGTACTATTTTTTAGCATTTTTCACTTCTTCCGTTCATGCACTCTTGCGTCTTTGTGTTGTTCTTGTAAAATATTTCTGAATATTATAACTCGTTATTCTCTGTGATTGTTGTAATTATGGAAGATTACAGCTTACCGTTGTACCCCTCATTTCATATAAGAAACGCGTTCCTTGCCTTGCGCCTAGGCTCCACCTAGGCTCCAAAGGAACCTTGGTTGCACCTTAAATAACTAAGATTTTTCCTTGATCAACAAGTTCACTATAACGTTTGAGGCTTCCACTGCTGATGGATAATAAAGTTCAAGCATTGAAACTAATGTTTCTTCGGGTATCTTTGGAAGAAGGGTGCCCCTGCCAAAAACGGTGAGGCCTTCTTTAAACTCAGGATCTAGGATTGTGGATGAGTCAGGGTGGTGTTGAGATATCAAATGGACTTTGATGTTCCGATAAAGAAAATGGACTTTATGTTGAATTTTATAGGTTATTATCATTGGTTTAGGTATGTTTGGCAAGAGCTTCTTTGAAGCTACGAGAAGGGTTTTAGAGTGAGGGTTTGGGCCGGGTTTGGATCTTGCACACGCTTCTTCCATGGAAAATTTCATTTGTATTAAGCGTGCTTATGGTTGTTTTTTGGATGGATCAAATTGGAAAATGGTCTTTCAAGAAAAAAAAATCCAATTTTGTGGAGAAAAAAAGTTCATCCCATTTCGTTCCTTTTCCCCTGGAAATCGGGTTGTTTGTATTTTTATTCATTTTTTTTACCGAAATCAAGAAATTCGGAGAAGTTAGACTTATCGAAAAAATTGGAAAGAATAGGGAAAATCCGAAAAATGGAAAAAACCTGAAAATATCTTATCATTATATTTACAAAGATACAATTATAGGGAATTTGTGGAAAAAATTGGATCTACATAATTTCATTAATAACTGGTCGAAAAATCAATTCAATTTTAATTCTGATTTCACCCCCACCCACCCACCTGAAAAATCATAAACCGTAGATTAGAAACGTTAATGTTGGAAATTGAAGATATCATTCCAAAATACGAAAAAAAAATGTTCAAAAAAAGGAGCTTAGGCATGCTTCTGCTGAGCATACTTCTACGGTGCTTCAGTAGAAGATTAACAACATCCGTTGCTGTTAATGTATCATTTATCTTCATAATACTTGAGATTAGGTGGTCTTTTTCTGTACTACTATTCTTAACGAGGTTTAGCCCTCTATTCCATTGCTGGAGTTCTATTAGCTGTTATTGCATTAACCTACAATAGCTACTAATGCAAATTTTTATTTTGTATTCGCCTGTCATCGGCCTTTTTTTATTGCTTAGGTTAAGGATATTTGATGGCTTGTAGTGGTTGAATTTCTAGTCATATTTTGACAAATGAGCCAGACAACTTTATAATAGTATTTAGTGACCATTGCAGGTTAGTACCGTGGCTCTATCAAGGTTGATATTATCAGGCGATTCTCTTCGAATGGCAGTGAACGAGTTCAGGACCTTTAAAGTAAAGCGTAGGTACAAAAATATGCATGATGTTGAAAACCAAAAAGTAACTTTTTTGTGATGCTATTTTTTCATTACTCTCTTAGGTTTTCCATAGGAAGTTAGTTTTATATTAAACTCTTGGATTAGTGTATACATAGTTATCTAGGTTTATCTATTAGCTGTGTCACTGTGTGTTAGATTTGGGTCTCTAGCTAACTTTTATTACATTGGCTAGCATTTGAATCATTCAATTTTAATGACGGATTAGTGACATCTGTGATTCCACATCGAAGTGGTATGCCGCTAAAGAAGTCCGATCGCGTGGACAAGGGCGTCAACAGTTTGACAATTAAGATCCAAACTTTAGTAGTGTACTTGCTCCACCGACTCTAATCCCTTTGACCACCAATAACAGCAACACCTCCGTCGATGGTGTCCACTGCTCCTGACCACCGGCCTGCAATTGGGTCCCCTCTTGTTCCCGTCTCTCCTTACCTCCTGCGCCACAAAGAATCGCCGTTGCAGCGAGACATTTCATACACGCTTCGCCACACGCCGGCCCACCTCCTAATTTTTGGGCTGCCCACACCACCTTTGTGACCCCTAAACTGGTTTTGGCCCAACCATTCGTACTTCCTCGGCCTATGGCGACTAACCATAGGATGCCTATCCCTTGTTTCTTTGGCCTCCTTTCGTCAGAAACACCACTGGCCTCACCTTTGGAGGACCGTATTTTTTTGTGCCATTACCCATATTTTCCTTACCTGCAGCCCCAACCCCTTGGGCCCCCACCATTGGCTGTCTCGCCCTCAAGACCCAGCATATCTCAACCTCGGTCGACGTGCAAGAAACCCACCAAGAACCTCTCCTTTTTGGCAAAAGCATTCGCGATCCACTGAAATGAAGGGCAAAGTAAGTTAAGTTTGAAAAGTTACAGTCGTAACGCCCTAAGCCCTGGATTTATGAAAATTTCACTTTAGCTTCTTAAATCATGTTTGGAAAATTCTCAAACAACCCCGAGCCTCACTTATTGTGGTGACAATCAATAGTCCTGATGGTTTCTTTGCTATTTTTAGTGAAGAAGGGTAGTTACTAGCTTAAAGTTACGAGACATGGAGACTTTTTGCTTAGTTTTTTTTTACTTTTTATTTATCTTTTTAATGTTTTTTACTACGAACCCTTCATTTTCTACCTGGGGACTTGCCTACTTGCTTGGAGACGATTTCACCTGCCTATGTGGTACCCGTGTGGGAAATGTTCACATCTCTTCCGATGACTGCTCTCCACATATGGCATTGCTCATTGCCAACATCCTATGTGGTCTCACTTCGGTCTTTTGATGCTTCTATTTTCAGCCCATGTTGGTAGCCTTGCTAGCGGATATTTTTGGATATTTTTTGGGTTGCTCCTTTTTCAAGCAGGCAGCCCTCGCTGGTTCTTGATGTGAAGACACAAATATTTTTGAACTCCCATTAAAATTGAATGATAAAAATGGTTCCTTATATATGATAAAAGTTAACTAGAGACTTAAATCGTATTAAGCCTAACTAAGGACTCTAATTAAAAAGTTTAGAATAAAAGTATCTTCCTATGGATAAACTAAGAGATAATAATTAAAAAATAGGTAAATCCTCTCTTTATCTGGCCGGATAGCCTCTGCGATAGAGACAAATGACTTGTAAATGATAAAAAATAAGCTAGAGCTAGAAATCTAAATCCAACACATAGCTAATATATTTTTAAAAAAAAAGCATAAGGAAAAATGATACTTGGAGAAATGCTCGTTGAGGTCAAATATACCATGTGTTGAAACTTAGAAGATGATGGGGAATTTATTTGAGTTCCTACTATTGTGTTGGACAATGTAGCATTCTAATAAAGTGATCCAGGACCTACCTAAAAGGATTTCCCAATTCTTGTTACTCCTTTAAGAAAGTAAATAATGTTAGTGATGCGAGGACATTATATTAAAATTTTAATAAGATGAGGATGTAAAATTTGTTCTGCCCATATGTAATATTGTTACATTTTTCTTAACATATCGTTTATATGAATCAGAGAAATTGAAGCTTTGATGTGGTTATGTGCAGGGTATGAAGCCTCTCAAGTAGGATTTGTTAAGTGACCACTATATGTGTGAGGTACAGCCTTCTCTTGATTTCCATTGTAACTTAAATATCACATCTACTGTTACTTTTAACGAAGACGGCGCACGCTTCTGCCGAGTTCAGTTGTGTCGACCCAAAGAAACAAAGGAAAAGATAGGGAATCTTTTGGCCAATGTTAGAAAGAACACATATCAATTTGGTATGTTGAACGAGAACGGGAACGCAATACGCCATATACTTTAAATATTGGTACGATGGGGATAGGCTTATGTAAGATTACATCAGTCAAATAATTTTAGGGACTTCTAACTACTATTCATTCGAAAGTTGAAACAGCTAATATCTTGTGACATTGTTAAGATACCCAAGTTTTTACCACCTTTGCGTTGAGATTTCGTATATTGGAATTATTCATGTAAATACGTTGAATAAGAATGTCCTAAAGATTTATATTTAGGATTTTTTGTTGAATTTTATCTTCAAAAAACCCTGTTATAGTATTTATTATATTGTAGTGCATTACAATCACTATGTTTTATCTATATTTATCTCATAAGAACATAACCTAATATTGCTTGGATCACTAATTCTAGAGTATCGTAACGATGTTGTACCACATTTTGGAACGTGCATATGAAAAATAAATTGCTAAGGTGTTGGCATTTTTTTGGTAACACTGGTTTGAGCTGCTGGATTATATATAGTAACCTAACATATAGTTTTGTGGCTAGGGTTGTCACCAGTGATAATAAATTCTCATTCTCTGACACGAAAAACATACCCTCGTATAGATTACACTTCTTTCTGTATATACTTTTACTATCTTCGGATTTTTGTTTATCAACATCTCTACAACAACACCATTGAAACATTTCCATCTCTTCTTTTCCTCTCTCTCTCTCTCTCATGCCCAACACCTTGGGGCACAAATAACTCAAAGTTGATCTCCACTCCTAAGACCCAACCTCAATAATGTTACTCTTTACTCTTGTTGACTGATGGCTAACTTTAACTAATAGTAATATTAAGGGCTTTAAAACATGATTCATCCAAACATACTAGGAATTAAGTGGCCTAAATCAACTGGGCTAGAACCTCACTCATTACTGGCGCAGAGTCGGCGACACACCTCTCTCCTCACTCACTTGTACTCAACTATTCAACAAAGCCGTTTACCAATGAGTTGAACAACAAGTTGTTATTTTATTCGTAACAATCTCCTACCAAGTCCAAATTCTATCTCGACATGGCACTTAGGCCATCTCCAAGCGTTGAACAAAATCCAAATGATCGGTCAAAATAGGTTTTACCTATTTTCAACCAAATTTGGAGACATTTCTTTCAAAAATTTGGTTCGGCGAGCTGAGAATTAATCGTACTCTGGAGGAAGCTCACTTGTCGCCCTCACATTTTCCTCTTTTTTTTTAATTCTTTTTTCACTGCCACCCCAACTTTTTCTTCATTTTTATCTTATTTGTTATTAGTGGGGTGGCAGAGGCCTTGCCGACCGAGAAAAAAAATGCCAGACGCCTGGTTTGCCCTCTTTGTAAATGGTTTTAACCCATATTGGCCACGTATTTTGGTCAAATGCTTGGAAATGGTCTTATTAGTAAACTTTTGACATGTCAGAGGTTTTTCACTTAATTTATCTCTTATTAATCTCTCTCTACTTTTTCTCTTTTACGTAACTTGCTCTTTGGGTGACTCTCTCCAACTCCACTACTAGCGAAATATTCAAAGGGCTTTTCTATTGTGACCAAATTTTCGACTGAAATTTTATGGACAAACTGACATGACTGTTTTTTATTGGTTATTTTTTAGGTCCCACTGGCATGGACCCCAAAAACTAACCAATAAAAAACAGGCACGTCCATTTGTCCATGAGAATTCTGTCGAAAAATCAGTCATAATAGAATTTTTCATATGTAAAACCTGTAAACTGCTTTGGAAACAAAAGATTTTTCTATATTTCAGCCTGACATATATTTTAAAGCAGAATATGTACAAATTATTTTTATCATTGTTTGTTGAAATATTGTGTGATAAAGAGGAGTTTTTCTATTCTTTTGTACCCTCTTTTATTTTGTCTCCCTGAGAATGAATGTGAGAGTGAATGTGTTGAGCTTCATAGTATTATATATGTAGGTATAAAAGATAATTGGTGTCAAAAGTATATATTGTATTATTTCTTTACATAAAAGGAAAAAATTCTGATTTAACAAAAAATAATGGTCAACTAGGTTGATTGAATAGACTTTGTACAAAATTGGGTGCCAAACATGTATTATGCAAAACTTATGAGTACCAAAATCATAATAGACATAACAAAAGGGTGTAAATTCTAAATAACCCTTTCTTTTAATAGTTTGTTGTAAATGATTTGTACTGTTGTAGCGGAGGAAAAGGATGTGCAGAAATAGAGGGGACAAAGAGAGCATTTCTTTCTTTTGTCAGTAGTGGCAACCAAACATCAACACAAGTTTGAGAAAGTGCAAGGTTAAAAATTGTACAGATGGGATGTTGCTTTTTGAAAAAGAATATTCCTCTTTTCCCAAACTAAACATTAATAGGCCTAATTGCTTGCTCCGCGGTAATTCCAGCCTATTTTATTGTTTTTATTTTTCAGTTGTGAGTTAAATTAGCATTTTTTTAGATGTATTACTTTGAGGGTCCTTTGAAGCCGACACACAATTTGGTGCAACACACTGACGTGTCGCACCCGTATTGGCTCGTGTCCAAACCCAACAACAGTGAAGCTCGGACACAAGCCAATGCGGGTGTTACACGTTAGTGTGTCGTACAAAGTGTGTCTATTTTGTGTGTCGGCCTAGAATTATCTTTATTTTAGTAGGCAATATTTTAGGGTATGCAGGATTGCAGAAAAATGCTTGCCATGACATTGTACTATACACTTGGGTCCTTGTATATCAATAAAATACAAGTTAAAATTTGTTGACCCACTTTCAAGGGGGGTTATGATATTTAGTTAAAATATTAAAAATTGTAGGATTCAGTGTAACTACATATTTATTATTTTAATGTTTCAATCAATCATGTAAGAGGATACCCATTTTGAAAGAGTTTCAAGAAATTTTAACTCATAAAATACATTTATATGACCCAGTAAATGTTCAATTTATTGCTTTCCCCAACTAGTCAGTAAATGATTATGATTCATTTTATCGCATTTCTGATTTCTTTATGTTATACAATTTAGCAGAGGATAAAACTATGGATCTCCACCCAGGGAGATCTTCCCCAATTATTTATAATGAAAAGAAGAAAATGTGAGTGAAACATGCACACACAGAAGATCTGATTAAAGGCAATAGTGAGTTTCTTTGGGGTTGAATATAATGTTCATAGATAAATTCAATATTGAGTTGGAACGCACTTTTCGATTGTTCTATACACCAAGTATTGTCAAGTTTCAATTTAAGAGCAATAATATGTTGTTTTGAGAATATGTGGGGGGTGGAGGGAGGGCAGAATTCCATTAAGATTCGAGAATATGTGGCTCAAGGAGCTTGAATTCACCGAGAAAGTTAGTGTCTGGTGGTCAGGGTATGAGGTGGAGGGGAATGCCAGCTTTAAGCTGGCTGTCAAATTGGGGATGCTTAAAGAAGACATTAAAAGATTGAACAGAGAGATTTTCGGTAATGTCCACCTAGTTACAGCTAGTTATATGGAGGAGGTGAGGAGGCTAGACGATAAGGAAGGGTTAGTCGGGCTAACAGTGGAGGAAAGGATAAGGAGAGAGGTTAAAAAAGAGGAGATAGGGAAGAGGTTAATTCAAGAAGAAATTAACAGGAGGTAAAAATCGAGGGCTTTGTGGTTAAGAGAAGGGGATTCGAATACCAAGTTCTTTCACTCGGTTGCCAACTCTCACAGGAGGGGTAACCACATAGGGAAAATCTCAGTAGGGGTAGAGGTTTTTGAAGAAGACAGAGAGGCAAGGGGGATATAGTGTAATTTAATGAAGATTTATACAGGGAAGAAGAGGAGTGGAGGCCCTCTCTTGATGGGGCCGAGTTGGAGAGCATTTAGGCTAGTGAGGCAGGTAACATCGAAGCCCTTTTTTCTTAAGAGAAAGTCGTGCAGGTTCTCAATTCGATGAGTGGGGATAAGGCACCGAGGTCGGACGGTTTCACAATGGCTATTTTTCAGCAACTTTGGTCTGCCGTCGGGACTGATGTGATGGCTTTCTTTAGCTAATTCCATGATCGGGACTACTTTGTGCCTTGTTTGAATGCAACCTTCATCACCTTGATATCTAAGAAGGGGAGCTCAATTGATATCAAAGACTTAAAACCGATTAGTTTGATTGGGAGTGTTTATAAACTCCTAGCTAAAGTGTTGTCCGTCAGACTGAGTAAGGTCATTGACCCTTTGATTGCGGAATCCCAAAACGCCTTCGTTGGTGGGAGGCAAATTCTCGATGCCGTTTGGGTGGCTAATGAGTGTGTGGATTCTAGGATTAAAAGAGGGAATCCTGGCATTGTGTATAAGCTCGACATTGAGAAGGCCTATGACCACGTAAATTGGAAGTTTCTTCTCTACTTGCTTAAGAGGATGGGTTTTGGGGATCGGTGGTGCCGATGGATTCAGAGGCGTGTGTCGACATCTAGGTTCTCGGTTCTGATTAATGGGGTGCCGGAAGGTTTTTTCCCGGGTACTCGTGGGCTTAGACAAGGAGATCTGTTATCCCCCTATCTTTTCATCCTGGTCATGGAGGCGTTTAGTCGAATGATGACGCGAGTGGTTGCGACAGGGTGGATCAGGGGGCTCAGCTTTGGATATGGCAGCTCTGGTAGGATTCAGGTTTTGCATCTCTTATTTACTGATGATGCAATTATCTTTTGTAATGTTGATCGTGGACAAATTCATGCTCTGAAGATGCTTTTGATCTGTTTTCAGGCAATTTCGGGGCTTCGAATCAATGCGAGGAAGTGCGAGATGATCCCGATTGGGGATGTGGGTGTAGTGAAGGATCTAGCTGGCATTCTTGGATGTAGGCTTGGGACCTTCCCAAACACTTATGTTGGTTTGCCCCTTGGTGTTAAGTATAAGTCTAAGGCGATCTGGAACCCGGTTTTGGAAAGAATGAGAAGGAAGCTGGCAGGGTGGAAGAATGGGTTTCTTTCGAGGGGGGAGGCTCACGCTTATTAAAAGTTGTCTATCTAGTTTGCCTACCTATTACATGTCTATTTTTCCTTTGCCGACTGTTGTACGTTTAAAAATGGAGAAGTTGATGAGATATTTCTTGTGGAGAGGCAATGAAGATACATTCAAACACAGTCTGGTAGGGTGGGAGACAATTAAGATCACATTTCTCAACCATCTCCACTATTTCAGTTGGGAAACCTTCCACAAATTTGACAGCCAGTTTTTTAATGAGCTCCACATTTTTAGTTGCATTTGAATCTGTCCATATTGGCACGTAGGCTCATTAGAGATGTAAAAAGTAAATAATATAATATATTAGATTTATGATAAGAAGATGTTAAGATTTAATGTGAGCAAATTGGAACACTAGGGAATAAAGTGAGACTGGCTCCAAATTTTAGGGTTAAAAGTGTAATTAAATATAAAACAATTATCTGAATCATAAATCTTGGTTTTCACTCGCTATTGTAGGTTATATTAGAGATGGGTATTTAAATTTCTTGCAGTAAGGCTTAATATTAACATATTTGACTTAGCAGATAGGTTGTTTCTTCTTATAATATCAAAGTGAAAAAAAAAAGACTTTCACTCGGGGATAAATTGAAATTAATTTTTTGGGGGGTCCCTTAAGGGAGAACTAGAAAGCTTCAAGATATGTTTTTTGATTTTTCTATTTATTTCTATTTATGAAGCACGGACACTCTTGTTTGACACGTGTCAGACACGCTAGGAACACGTTGGGGGACATGTTTTTTTGGACACGCTGGGGTAGTTCAATAGTATTTTGAAATTTTAAAATGGGATCAAATGTTTAATAACTTTAAACATTGATTGTAAAATATAAAATGAAAAATAAGACATCATATTCATCTGCAAAAAGAATAATTTGGTCACAAAAGCTTCAAACAAACCCTAACATTTGCAAACAATATTCATTATATTTTTCGAATTTATTGAATTTTATCTGTTCTTGTTTAAATTTGTATTGTTGTTGTATTTGATTTTATTGAATTTTATGCTAAGTATGTTCTAATTATGTATTCTATTAAATAATTTATGTTTTATTTCATTAATATATATTTTATAACACATATTATACCTATCCTAGCGTATCGTAGTCGTGTCACATATCACGTAGTCTTGATATCAATACATAATTATCACGTAGTCGTGTCGCATCTCATATCACGTGTCGAGTCCGTGCTTCATAAATAGTCATGAACTAGCCAATTAATTAATTATTATATAATATGTACGAATTTATTTTCAATCATCTTGATCAAATAACGGTTGAGATGCATTTGACAATGAATTAACGGTTCCAATGAATTTAAACAAATTAATCCCTTCCACGTTCTCAATTGGCCATTAACTTTCCAATGTATTAAGTTTTATATAAAAAAAAATTGCGAATTCAACAATTCGGTGACACATGACCAAGTTCCCTTTATGGGATTCATCATCCTTCACCAAGTTAAAGCAAGGTTGTTTAAGAACTATTATACTATAGACACCTAACCGTTGTTGGCACCCAACTCTTAAGTTACTTTGATAAGTTTTGGCACCTAGCTGCCGAGAGCTCCTTTGATGGTTTTCAGCTACGAATCATGGACACTTCTGAGACGACAATGTATCCGTGTTCGACACGTGTCGGACACCAACACTCTCTCAACGCTCCTTTTCACATGCTCGTAATTTAAATACAAAATTAACGCGTCAAAGACTTATTTCGAAGTGTCGAACACTTGTTTGCATGCGTATATACTTAATATATAAGTATATAGCAATATAAGTTAAATTTGCGACATCACTTTAGGCATCATTCACTAGGGCTACGCTATACTATACTGGCACTAAAACGGTTCTCCACGAAAGTTTGAAAATCGTCATTTACATAATCTATTTAATTATTTTTTTAATCAATATTCAAACACATTGCTTTTCTTTTCTTTTCATGTTCTTTTTTTCTCTAAATAAAGTGATGAAAATATATACTTTTTCGACATGTCCCCGTATCCAAATTTTATTAGATTTATCATGCCAACGTGTCCGAGTCGTGTCACGACACCTATGTTAGTGTGCGTGCTTCTTAGGTTTTCAGCACCACATCATGTCACTAAGTCGGAATAAATATTTCAACAATTTCTATCCTTCAAACTCGACACTTAACCGTCAAGTTCCTTTAATGAGTTTTGTCACCTAACCACAAACTTCATTTGATGGGTTTCGACACACCATTATCGAGCCAAAACATAAATTATAATCTGACTTTATGTGGGTGCTCCCTTGGCACCCTCAACATAACTTAAGGGGTAATGGATGAAAATGCATGTTAGCTCAGACTAGTGTACCTTACTTACCCAGAGTAGTAGTAGTAGTCCATTCAATTATGTGAAATATTGCCTCTCCTCATCCGGATAGATTCATTCTCAAAATTATGTCCATTTGGGTAATTTGTGAAACCAATTATTGACTAGGTTGAGTAAAATTTGGGAGGTTTTAACCCAATATTGGCAGCAACAACCGAGTTTGCTCCATCACATCCTATCACAACCTGTGGTTTACAAATCATCAACTCTCAACTTTCTTTGTTATGTAAAAATGCACTTAGAAATACTATATTTTATATCTATACATGGCCAAAGCGCAGCACAATGCGTTTTCTTGTCAAAAAGTGAGGCGTAAAAATTATTATAACATAAATTTTACAAACAAGATATCATTATGCAAATAATGGGTTCTAGATATATTTGCAATGTGGTCCAAAATTGAAGAGTTTACTTTTGTTGTAATTATAACTTTATTTTAATGTTTAATGTTAGCAGAATAAGGGAATATTCGTTCGAATACTCTCCAATGAGTTTAATGGTATTTTTCTGTTTAATCCATTTAGGTTATCTTGGGCACCAAGTATTTGGGCCTTAAATATTGTATTATATTCTCTCTTTTGGAGTCATATGATGATGGATGCCAATTGAGAGGGTGTTTAGGTCTTTCGCTGCGTCTCTGCATCATATCACATATTAACAATATTTCAATGTAATATTGCAATAAAAAATAATATGTAAGTTATTCATATAACACACAATAATTTTTTATCAGAAAACGCAAATAACCTCTCTCATGTTAAGTCCATTGATGGTTCTATCAGGGTTAGGGATATAGTATTTTTATCTATCATTTTAAGAGGTGGCAATTATGCATCTATTTATTTATTTGTTTATTTATTTATATCTTTTCATTTATTCCCGTCAAAATGCAAGCCCGAAAAGCATAAAATAGTGAAAAGACCGTAAAGGCTACTCGCTAAACCAATTAGAATTTTTTCTGCACTTTTTAATCGGGTTGTTTGCACTGTGGGTCTAGTACTTATGCATATTTTTAGTTGGAGTCCACAGTTTTCTCTTTGGGATCCAATTTCACTTTTTGCAACGGATTTTAATAAATTCCTTTTTAGACAATTTTTGTCTATAAAGCATCGCAAAAATTGAAAATGAACCATAAAGTGTAAATATACAACATCATGGAACCGAACCCAGACTAAAAATATGCATAGTTCGTGGACCCAAAAATGCAAATAATCCATTACAATAATATTTAACTGAAAAACTACATTAGAGACATGAAAAAACACCTTGGCTTTAATGATACTCCCATCTTGAAGTTCAATTATCGGACGCCTTGTTTGATCGTCTAACTTGACTGCGGCCACTTGACATCCAAAACGTAACACGTCACTAGGGAGGCTGTTGGCTAAGGCTTCAATAAGATCACACCTTCTCAGGCATCTAAGTTCTTCATTTCTGTTGTGATAAAATATTTTTTCAAGCGTTAAAGGTTTTTCCTTCTTTATTTTTGAGTACTAAATAGCCAAACAAACACAAACAGAGACATGCATAATCAAATCAACTCCATACCTAGGGGTGGCAATTTCCGACATGACACGAACACACAACATGACCCAACACGAAAATGACACGGTGTGTCGTGTTTGGGCCAGTATGTTCTGGTCTAATAGTGGGTCGTATTGTGTTCATGACACAAAATTGGTCCAAAATTGGCCCGCTTTGACCTAATAACAACACAAATAAGTAGCTTGGTTTGACCCAATTACCACCCCTTTATAACTAATATATTTCATGTAATATAAAATGAAAAAATATGATATTTATACATAAAAATTAAACGGATCATCGTGTTGAGTCGTGCCAATTGGCACGAAATTGATTTATTGTGCTATTTGTGTTGTGTCGTGTTTTTAACAGGTCGTGCTCGTGTTAGGAAAAAAAAACACAACATCGCGTCGTGTTCGTGTTGGATAAAATGAAGTCGTGTCGGGCCCAGCCCAAACACGACCCATTAGCCCCAATTGTCACCCCTATTTATACCACAGTAAGTTTCATTCTAGTTAATTCATACGCAATCTTTTAGCGAAAAAAAAATTCCATTCGCAAGAAGGTTCCATGCTACCTGGTACGTGGTACACTATCGTGCCGGTACGCGGTACGGTAGGGGCAGGCTGAGTTAGAATGCTATTTCGATTCGCTGTTTGCTGAGAACTATTATTTGAATAATTTTGGGTACCATGCAAAGTGTATTTACATATACTACACCCAAACACATATACCTACTTTTTTGCTTATGTGAATTATTTAATTTACCCTTCAACACATAGTACTGGAGCACCTAGGGGTGGCAAATGTTACATCTTAAGAAGCTTTAGCTACTATAGGGATTTAATCTTAAGGAATATATTGTTTATGTTGAATGATGAAAGATACAAATGGTTGAGGTCTCCACATTCCTCAAAAAGTGTTACAATTTTTACAACTAACATAATACGAATGTACAACTAGTAAAAATCCCAACTGAATCGTGATGACTTAACAAATTCAATTAACTATTTAATTTACACCATTAAAACAACACTGTTTTACCCAATTAGCTGTTGCTTATGAGTTATGAGTCTTATGACAAAAAACACAAGACCCAAGCAGGTCATGATGAAGCCATAACGAATTTGGGTGTTTAACGGGTGGACCCGCTTAAAACGATAACGTATTGAATTGGGATGGAGTTTATCCAATATACGGCTTGAACACGATCCACACACAATATAGGCTTGATTAAGACACGACACGATACATACAAAAGGCTAAATGGGTTGGGTTCAAGTGGAGCTGATTTTGACATGAATCTGATATGATGACCCGACTAAATACGATCCATTTCCACCCCTAGGAGTACCTATGATTTTTAGATATGCTTGTGATGGTGGTAACTAAGAGAACTTTGTAATGTACTCCTTCCATCTCAAATTAAGAGTCCCTGTTTTAAAATGACAGATTTTAAGGATACACTCAATTAATGGTTAAAATCAATGCATGTTCACTGTTGTGGAATTTGGTCCGTTGATTACCTCTAAAAACAAAAGTTGTCCTAAAAAGTCAAGTAAGACTTAATTTGGGATGAATTATATATTCTCTTTCTCATTTTTCTTTGTTATTGTTTCTTTCTTGTCGAAACAAAGTGAGACACTAGACTTGGATAATTGGGATGCTAAAGAGTATGCGAGATCTTGAATACTTTTGGGGGGGGGGGGGGGGGGGGGCGCGAATATCTGGTAACACTAAGTAGGATGCCTAAAAATCGTGGCATACACTATGAATAAAATCACGTCTGCACTACCCGATAAATAAAGAATCAAAATGTAGTCGCATCTAATGAGAAACGTGAGGGATTAAGCACATAGATTTGTAAAGCTCTATCATTTTTTGTAGGTACAGAATCAACCTTTATTATTAGTAGTAATGTGGGCCATAAAAGGACATCAATAATTATAGTGATGACATTTTCTTTTAGGGCTTGATAACATGTGCCTTAAAAACACACACTAAGAAACTAAAAGTAGTAAGGATAAGATTTTGATATACAATTAATAGGGTATAAATACTTATATACAGCTCTCATACTTACTATATTTTAATATATTGAGGCAAAAAATATGTGACATGTGTCTAGCCGCATGGACTCATTTACCTTTCTTTTATACTAACTTAATTAAAAGATGTTCCAAATGAGCCTATAGACGTCATTTCAAGTATAATTGTGAACTTATTCTATATATAAATATACAGTTCAGAAATTTAACAGATGTATGTGCTGAATATATGGATTCAGATGTCTTTTAGCTTATTAAATTTCCAATTCCACTACTTGAAATGAATCTCACTTAGAGAATCCACGTTTGATTCTGTTCTTTCTATAGTTACCATGTACAATTTTTTTGATTAATCTGAATCCCATTAATAATGGAATTTCCATACTGTCCTAATTACTGTTTAGAGAGATTATTGTACGTGAAGAAAAACTATCATTCTGTCATTCTTTCATTTCATGCCTGTTGTAAAAAAAATTATTTAAATCAACCCTCCGAGTAAAATGCGCACTTCATTCGCCAATGACTTGATTGAGCGATCACTATGACCTTTTCAATTAGTAGAATACAGCATTTATGAAAATCACAAGGCGTAAAATAAATCACGGTATAGTGCTTAAGGACTTACCCAACTGGTATTTTTTGTATGGAGGCCATCATCCAGCGATATTTCTTGTAACCTGAGAATGGTAAAAAAAATATTTTTGGAGATAAATTTACTAAAACAAAGACGGGCTACAAAAAATAAATTGCATAATAAAGAATCCTAAGATGAGAACTAATTGTAATGGATGTAAAATAAAATTTCACTTGCATTACTTGACTAATAATTTTGAATGAAGAGAGTATAGACCTCAATGTCAAGAACAAAATGCAAGCCATGAATCTACAATTTTTGACTTTTTAATTATTATAACATCGTTCTATCCAAATAGATTTAAGATCATTGTACTAGTATTGACGTGTCCAACAGCTTTTGTATAATATTTTCATTCAAGATTGTCTTGTCACTAGGTTGTTAGGATGAGAATAAGTCATAGTACTCATTGTACCAATCAGTAACTGTTAACTATATGTATTCTCTATATTCATGGATGAAGTAAATAATAATGTGAAAAGTGAACTGATAGTTTAAGTCATATGGCCTCCTTTTGTTTATGTTCTCTATTTCTTTACATGGTATAAGAGCAGCAACAATTGGTTCAGTAGTCTAAACCTCTCAGTCGTGTTTTCATCTGCACCCTCAAATGGACAATATGGAAAAACATATTATCTTCACTCATTAGACAACCCCTGTGTTATCTTGGTCATCTTCTCACAGGAGAGAACAGTCCGATGGTGTCGTGCCATGACAATGGCAGTCTTTGCCAAAAATAAGCTCGGTTTCGTTAATCGTTCCATACTGAATCTAGTTCTTCGGATCCGCTTCAAGCGACTTGGATGTGGGTCATTGTGTCAATAACATGGTTCTCTCTCGTCTTCTCAATTCCCTACACGGTTTTGTATGCCGAAATCGCTGCCATTGTTTGGAAAGATCTTCACGATCGCTTCTCGCCGTCAAACAACCCTCGAATTTTTCACCTTGAATGAGCCACTACAAAACACTCACAGAACAATGACTCTATTGACATAAACTATAATTTTTTCAAGGCCTATTGGAAGGAATTATCAATCTAAGATCCATTACCCGCTTGCACATGTGGTGCGTACCAATTATATACAAACCATCATCACCGGTGAGATGCAATTTCTTATTGGCCTCGCAGATCCATAGCCAAATTCTCTTGATGGACATGTTGCCGAAATTGGGTTGTGCCTATGCGCTTTTGCAACAAGATGAGTCCAGAAACTTCTTCATTCTTCATCTCTACCTACTGACCCCCCCCCCCCCCCCCACCCCTCCAAAAAAAAACACCCCTTAGTGTTGCTTGCCACTAAACCAGATCAGATTTCATCTCAAAATGCTAGCCTATCCTCTACTAATGCAAGCATAAAACTTTGTCAATCCGAGTCTCGAAACAAGAAAGAACAATGCTCTTATTGTGGAACTCTTGGTAACACTAGGGGATTTTGCTACAAGTTAAATGGTTAGCCTCCACATTTTAAAGCAAGGGAACATTGTGATCACTGTGATACTCCTGGACACACCAAAGATGTGTGCTAAAAGTTGTATTGATACCCCTAATCACAAGTCAAAGGTGAAACGAACTTGGATTTTGGATACCCTTATAAGTTGCACTGATCAGACACTCTCGGTTGGTTCTCCTTTTACTTCTATTCCCCACCTTACTGCAACGCAATATCAGCATCTTGTGTCTATATGATGTAAAGGTGTCACCACAAGTTCATCTCGCAGGTAAACAGAGCCTCATGTTTAAAGTTGATTCTTCTTGGACAATTAATAGTGGAGCAACAATCAACATACTCTGACCATATTTTACAGAAGACATCTCCACCCAGTGCCTCATCAAATATTACTGTCCCTAATGGTACTGCAGTTCCCATTACATACATTGGTACCACTGGTATCACATCCACAATTCATCTCACCAATGTACTTTGTGCGCCCACTTTCAAATACATTTTGTTATCCGTCAGAAAAGTCTCTCGTGATTTAGATTGTTTTGTGACATTTTACCCTAACCATTGAGTTTTTCAGGACCTCTTGATGAAGAGGTTGACTGGTAGGGCCATGAATCTTGTGGTGTTTCCTACCTCGAACCAACTGGTTCTCTACATGCTTCAACCTCTCATCACTACAACCAACACTTTTAATTTGTGGCATAATCATTTGGGTCGCCCACTGACTCAACGCCGGAATAAATTGCGCAAAAATGTTTCTTTTGTTCTTTAGTAAAAGAGCACGTTTATGATGTTTGCCCTTTAGCTAAAAAAACTCGTTTGTCTTTTTCTTCTAGTTCAATTTCTAGTACTAATGTTTTTGAACTTATTCATTGTGATATTTGGGGTCCATATAAAATTTCTCGCATAATGGTGCTTGTTTATTCTCGTTATACATGAACTTACTGTTAGAATTTTGAGATAATCAAACCAAAAGAAGGGAGGAAAGCTCTCCGTTCCTAGTTCTCCTGTATCTGGATCCTCCGGAACCACGAGAATCCTTAGTTAGAATGGTATTCCAACTCAACACCTTTTGATTGAGATAGTATACCCATACGAATAGTATACTTTAGCAATTACAGATCTCTTTCGTTATCCTATTATCCGGGTGACTCCCCTTACAGAGTAAATTGAAGGCCATTTAATTTAGAGAAGGTTCAAGATCCATACCCGGGCGGGGAAAGGAACAGAGGTGTATGAATGAACAAATACGTCCTTTCTCCCATCACATTCTATTTACATTAGTAAGATTCAGAAATTACATAAATACCCTACATAACTTAAATATAACATAACACATCATATCTATAACATAAAATACAAATAAGTTCCAGACAACACTTACCTCATAAAATTTAAATCTCAAGCATGTGATATTATTTGTTATATCCAGTCTCATGTTAGCATCCAATTTAATTGGTCGTATTAGACAATATACTAAACGCCATACAAACGAAGGCACCCTGATTTGGTAACACTTGGGGGTTGGCCATGTGACATCCCTATGGAACAATATATTAAACGCCATACAAACGAAGGCATCCCTTTATCCCATCCCACTTCTTATTGTCGCCTCATAGTCCGTTTACTTTATCTCACCATTACCTGTCGGATATTGTTTAATATGTAAACATTCAACCACCTGAAATCACTGGCATGCTTCTTCGCGCGTCCTATGCTACCTCAAATCCTCTCCTAGCACTGGTTTATATATGTACCTTCTTCTAACTCTCTGAAGTTAAGCTCCTATTGTGAATTTGACTGGGCCTCTTGTCCTACTTCTCGACGGTCCATCACCGGTTACTGCACGTTCCTTGGCAGTAGCTCTATATCCTGAAAATCCAAGAAACAACAAACAGTCTCTAGATCACCGGCTGAGGTAAAGTATCGGACTACGTATCTTATCTTTGATCTTCAAGTTCCGTGTCCAACGACAACCCTTTATTGTGATAACCAAGCTACCCCTCACATTGCATCCAATCCCATCTTCCACGAACGTACAAAGTACATTGAAATCAATTGCCATTTAGTTCGGGAAAAGAAATCAATCTGGCATTCTTCGCACATCTTATGTACCTACTCACCTTAGATTAGCTGATATTTTCTTGAACTGCGGTTTATCAGTTTTTAAGAGAGTACGTAACCTAACAAGAAATTTCCTTACCTATCCAATTTCTAACGAATCAAGATGACCATTTGTTTAGGTATAAATAGTAATTATCAGACCTTCCATCGTGAGAGGAGCTGATTGGGATTCTTTGAGCAATTCACGTAACATTGATGTTTTCACGAAATAATGCGGCAAAACCCACCAGCATTCCCTCATCTCCAAGTTGGTTTGGCATTTGCACTCTCCACCTTGAGGGGGGAGTATTGACGTATCCAGCAGCTTGTATAATATTTTAATTCAAAATTAGCTAATCACTAGGTTGTTAGGATGAGGATGAGTCATAGTAGTCATTGTACACATCTGTAACTTTAAACTATATGTATCCCTATATATATTCACGAATGAAGTCGCCCTTATATCGAACTTGAATCGTGTTTATTTTATTTGGAATAATCTAGCAATATTTGAGCTTAAAACTGAAATTTGCGTTATAAAACTAAAATTTTTATTTGCATTTTGGCAGCCTGTGACAGTGGTTTGTTGTCGGCAAAGACAATTAAAATTTCTGTTTGCATTCAATGTCACACTAGGGGATTTTGCTACAAATTAAATGGTTACCCTCCACATTTTAAAGCAATGGAACATTGTGATCACTGTGATACTCCTGGACACACCAAAGATGAAGGATAGGCATGCATGTCTTTAACAGTTATGTAAATATTAAAAAATTTAATTGTAACATTGAATGAGGAGAGAGAGCATGAAAAGAAGAAAGCATGTGATTGGACGATATCATTTTTTGCTCTTGTTAGAGACAGCAAAAAAAAATTCCCACCTTATTCACCACGGTTGCTAAATATCTTGTTCGGACCTAATTCATTAGCGAAGAAAAGGAATTGAAGATGACCCTATGAAAATGTTCTTTACCGGCACAAACTTTGCCATTTGGAACTAAGCTCTGCTTGTTGTTTCTGGAATTAAATCCTTTCCACAGGATAGAAAATCATTAGAATAAACTGATCAAAAAGATAAATCCATACAAGGTACCGAAGTCACACAATGGCCCAAGAAAAAGCCACCCAAACATATATACGAACCCTATCTCATATAAAAACGAAGTACATATTATGTGATGAGGTTTCCTTTCAACAATATCAAAAAACAGTGAATAAAACATGTAATGCAATAATTTTCAGTTGGAATTAGAATTTCAAAAGAAAATTATGACACCATCACTCATGGCTTATTATTCCTAAACCCACTGAAATCGAATTCTAAAACGTGAGTCTCAAACTTAAGTCCATTTTTTTTAATTATTAGTGCCACCAATCATAAATATGAACCCTATCTCATAGAAAAACAAAGTACATATAGCGTGATGAGGGTGATGAGGTTTCTTTTCAATCAAAGATATAGACTCCACAAACAATATCACATAACAGTGAATATAACTTGTAATGCAATAATTTTAAGTTGGAAGTAAAATTTCAAAACAAAATTATGACACCATCACAGATGGCTTATTATTCCTAAACCCAGAGAAATCAAATTCTAAAACGTGAGTCTCAAATCTCAACTCCATTTTTTTTATTATTAACTTCAGGAAGTAAAGGCAGAAACATTGGCATAGTATCTCAAATGTGTAAAATTAAGATATAACTAATGTACTATCACACAAAACAGATGAAATGGAGTCTAATTGTACAGCTTAGATGCATACAAAATTTATCTCCATCAGCTAAAAGTCACCATGTTTTTTGTGTCTCCTACTATTCCACGAGTATCCAAGTGGGGAAACTAGACTTTGCACCAATGAAGTTGTAAAGAGATAGTCATAACTGTCCGGGAATGTAACATTCCTACGCAAATTTTTTGCAGGATCATAAGCCAATATTTCCTCATTGTTAATAGAAAATAAAATGTCTCCATTCCTTGTAAGGATCAATGGAATCAAGAATCCATAATAACGATTTAGGTTCATATTTGTTAAGACGAACATAGTAGTCCAAGATTCTACCGTACCATACTCCTTCATTGTGAGTATCTCAACGTTACATTCAAAATCACTTTGATTGTCGGAGCGTGACATACAAAGGCATCCGTCTAAAACTCCCAAACCAACAATTGCATTGTCTTCCCCGTACTTGGGTTTTGGGGTTGGAAACTCCTGAAACTTTGAATCCACTGGATCAAAACACACAATTGTTCTATCTGCATCAACGATCAAAACACACAATGAGTATGTTGACAACGATCACATGGGGAATGTAAGCATATTTTGATGCCATTGTTTTTTACGTGTCTCGCATAAGTTTATATTTTAACAGATGTTTGAACAAGCTAGGGCTTCATTTCCATTGTGTATATATAAGGATCCCAAAGGCGATGACTGGGTCCACAAGGATTGGGATTTGGAGGAGAGTAAATGGCCAGTCGGTTTAATAACCAATTTTTCAAGTACTCATAAAGTCACCTGGTAAATGTTGTTTCATCAATATTTTTTCAAGAAGTGCATTTATCACACCCAATTTTAAATTAAAAAATATTTTAACTTTCAACTATGGATACATTAGTATAGATTAGTATAGATATATATGAATAGTTTTTCAACCCTCGCAACTGTGTCGGTGTTGTATAATTTTTTTTTATTAATATATATATACAGACACACCCTTGAGTCTTTTGTAATGACCTCTAACATATATACCTTCGTTCAAATTATTTTTTTTAAATAGCAAAAAAAAATATTTTTTTATACAACTTTTCGTAAATGATCTCAGAATGGATATCATCTACAAAATGTTTCATTAAAAAAAATTCAATTTTGTACTATTTTAGAAAAATGATATGCAAAATTAATGAATATATATATTTTTAACCGTTGAAACTTTTGATGATATTGTAAACCCACCTTTGGATTGAATTTTTTGATGATTTTTTTTGTAGATGATCACCTTATTAAGTAGATCATCTTCAAAAAATACATCCTAAATTTTATTTTTTACTATTTTTAAAAATTGACGTTATGATATACATTAAGTCTCCTATAAGTTTGTCCAAAAACCAACCAATAAAAAACAGGCACGTTAGTTTGTCCATGAAAATTCTTTTGAAAAATCAATCAGAATAGAATTTTCATATGTAAAACCTGCAAACTGCTTTGGAAACAAAAGATTTTTCTATATTTCAGCCTGACATATATTTTTAAGCAGAATATGTACAAATTATTTTTATCATTGTTTATTGAAATATTGTGTGATAAAGGGGAGTTTTTCTATTCTTTTGTACCCTATTTTATTTTGTCTCAGTGAGAGTGAATGTGCTGAGCATCATAGTATTATATATTTAGGTATAAAAGATAATTGGGGTCAAAAGTATATATTGTATTATTTCCTTACATAAAAGAAAAAATTTCGATTTAACAAAATAACGGTCAACTAGGTTGATTGAATAGGCTTTGTACAAAATTGGGTGCTAAACATGTATTATGCAAACTTATGAGTACCAAAATCGTAATAGACATAACAAAAGGGTGTAAATTCTAAATAACCCTTTCTTTGTTAATAAAAGTAGGGTACAGAGAGAATTTTAGAGAGAGAAAGAGTTCTCATTAATTGGTATCCAACAAATGGGGGGGGGGGAGTCACCCCTTATTTATAGTACAAGTTAGTAGAGTCCTAATAGGAGTGGACATCCACTTAAATAGGATAAATACAATATTTATAACACTCCCCCTTGGATGTACATCATATCCACCATTTAATGATTATTGCCTCATTAAAACCTTACTAAGGAAAACCCATTGGGAAAAAACCGTAGTGAAGGAAAAAGAGTACAATTTATTGTGACCATTAAGTCGGTGTTGGACGTGCTTAATGTTGCCTCGTTAAAACCTTTACTAGGAAAACCCAGTGGGATAAAACCTAGTTAAAGGAAAAAGAGTACAGCGCACAAATGTCCCAAATTACATGTTCTTTATCCTCCCCCTGATAAGATGCTCCCCCTGATTGATATGTCCAATTTCACCGTTGGTGGAGCCGACGCATTCCAATCTCGTACACAAACTTCTGAAATGTTGCCTTTGGCAGTGACTTTGTGAAGAGATCAGCGAGGTTATTACTTGAACGAACATGCATGACTTCAATCTCATTTTTCTTCTGAAGCTCATGAGTGAAGAAAAACATTGGTGAAATGTGATTGGTTATGTCTCCTTTGATGAATCCTTCTTTAATTTGTGATATACATGCTGCATTATCTTCATAGATAGTACTTGGAATATCTGTAATATAAGACAATTGACAAGAACTACGGATATGCTGAATTAAAGATCTCAGCCATACACATTCACGGCTAGCTTCATGAAGAGCCAAAATTTCAGAGTGATTAGAAGAAGTAGCTACTAAAGTTTGTTTAGTAGAACGCCAGGAAATAGCAGCATTACCACAAAGAAATACATAACCTGTCTGAGATTGACCCTTATGAGGATCAGAGAGATATCCAGAATCTGCATAACCAACTAATTTGGAACTATTAGAGTTATTTGAATAAAATAAACCCATGTCAGTGGTTCCACGTAGATATCTTAGGATATGCTTGATACCAGCCCAACGCCTTTTGGTTGGTTCATAACTATATCTAGCAAGCAGATTCACAGAGAATGAAATATCTGGCCTAGTGCATTGCGCCAAATACAATAATGCACTGATTGCACTTAAATAGGGTACTTCTGGACCCAATATTTCCTCATCTTTTTCTTTAGGACGGTATGGATCTTTCTTTATGTCCAAAGACCGAACAACCATGGGGGTACTTAGGGGATGCGCCTTATCCATATTAAAACGTTTAATACATTTTCAGTATAATTAGACTGATGGACTAAAATCCCACTAGAATCTTTCTCGATCTGCAGGCCGAGTCAAAATTTAGTTTTCCCAAGGTCTTTCATCTCAAATTCTTTTTTCAAATAGTTAGCAGTTGTTTCGAGCTCTTCTGGAGTTCCGATTAAATTTATGTCATCCACATAGACTGCTACTATTGCATATCCTTTTGAGTATTTCTTTATAAATACACAAGGGCAAATTTGATTATTTTCGTACCCTTCCTTAGACAAGTATTCACTAAGACGATTGTACCACATTCTTTAGGATTGCTTTAAACCGTACAATGAACGTATCAGTCGTATCGAGTTCGTACTCCTCGGCTTTGCTTCAGGCAAAGGAAATCCTTCAGGGATTTTCATGTATATTTCTGTGTCTAAGTCCCCATATAAATAAGCGGTCACAACATCCATGAGTCTCAAATCAAGATTTTCAGAGACCGCTAAGCTAATCAGATATCTGAAAGTTATACTATCCATAACAGGGGAGTATGTTTCCTCAAAATCAATCCCAGGTTTCTGTGAGAAACCTTGTGCCACAAGTCGTGCCTTATATCGAGTGATTTCATTCTTCTCGTTTCTTTTTCTTATAAAAACCCATCGATAACCTACCGGGTTAAAACCTTTTGGGGTTTGTACTATAGGTCCAAATACACCACGTTTATTTAGAGACTCGAGTTTTGCCTTGATGGCAATTTCCCATTTTGGCCAATCTACTCTTTGTCGACATTCATTTAGGGTACGTGGTTCAGTATCATTATCACTGCCCTTTGAAATTTGTGTAGCTACTGCATATGAAAAAATGTCATCAATGACAGTTTCTTTTCGATCCCATATTTCTCCCGAATATGTATAAAACATAGAGACCTCATTATTATTATAAGGTACCTTTGCCTCTTCAGGGGCTTGTATAGTCACTTCAATGACTTGTGTGTTTTTAGAAACAATAACCTCTTCAGGGGTTTCAGAGAAAGTGGATCTTTTATTCATAACCTCTTCGGGAGGGTGATTAGGGCATGATTTTTCATTTGATCTCCGCTTCCGGGGAGCAGAGTCTTTGGAACCTACAAGTCTTCCACGCTTCTGGCGTGCAACAGATTCATTTGTTGCTGATGTCAATGTTTGTCCCACTGGTACATCAATTCTTGCAGGCACATTTGCAGCGGGTATATGAGACTTGGTTACTTTTGCAGCATCATTGAATGCATCGGGTAATTTATTTTGAATTTTCTGAAGATGCAATATCCTTTTCACTTCATGCTCACATTGAGTAGTACGAGGGTCTAGATGAGACAAAGTGGAAGTGTTCCATGTTAATTCTCGTCGTTCTTCAGGAACGGACCGTACTTCTGGTACGTTCTTTCCTCCCCCTAACGGCGGGAAGAGTGTCTCATCAAAATGATAATTCGGGAATCTAGCGGTAAATATATCACCTGTCAGTGGCTCAATATAACGAATAATCGATGGCGAATCATAACCAACATATATTCCCAAACGATGTTGGGGACCCATTTTGGTATGCTGGGGTGGAGGGATGGGTACATGCACTGCACAACCAAATTTACGCAAGTGGGATATATTTGGTTGACATCCAGACACAAGTTGAAAAGGTGAAAATGGGTGATAAGCCGTGGGTCTAAGCTTAATTAACTTAGCAGCGTGTAGGATAACATGTCCCCGGGCAGAGACTGGGAGTTTAGACTGCATAAGCAAAGGTCGCGCAATAAGTTGCAAACGTTTAATCAAAGACTCAACTAAACCATTTTGAGTGTGAACATGCGGGACCGGGTGCTCAACATCAATACCTTGTGATAAACAATAGTCATCAAAAACTTGAGAAGTAAATTCTCCCGCATTATCTAAACGGATGGATTTAATGTGTTGATCAGGAAAATGTGCTCTAAGTTTTATGATTTGAGCAAGAAATTTTGCAAAGGCCAAATTACGAGTAGATAACAAACAAACATGTGACCAACGAGTGGACGCATCAATAAAAACCATAAAATATTTAAAAGGTCCACTAAAAAGGTGGATGGGTCCACAAATATCCCCTTGAATTCTTTGTAAAAAGGATGGTGACTCAGAGGCAATTTTGAGAAAAGATGGTTTAGTGATTAGTTTACCTTGAGAACAAGGGGTGCAAAAATGATCATCGGGTAAGGTAAGTTGTTTGTTTGTTAACGAGTGCCCGTATGAGTTGTTTATGATTCGACGCAACATGTTTGATCCAGGGTGACCCAATCGGTCATGCCATAATATTAAATTATAAGGATCATTGAGCTTCCGAATCATGATAGTATGTGATTCTACAACATTAATTGTTGTAGGGTATAACCCCATGGATAATGCAGGCAATTTATCTAATGTGAGCTTCTGGCTTCCAACACTAGATGTAATGAAAAGGAACTCTTTATTATCTTCATTACATGTTTCAATATGATACCCGTTCACTCTTATGTCCTTAAAGCTCAATAAATTTCTTCTGGAATTTCTTGAGTATATAGCATTATTTATGAATAAGTGGGTACCATTAGGTAACACCACGTGGTCTCTTCCGGAGCCTTCAATGATCTTAGCAGGACCAGCTATAGTGGAAACATTCGCTGTATTGTATACCAAGTTTGAGAAAAACTTTTGGTTTTTCAAAATGGTGTGGGTTGTCCCACTGCCTACCAGATAAGTATCATCGCTTGTGCTTACTTTCGGATCCATACCTTTAACATAATTAAACATAAATTGAAATTCAATCCACCAATCATATAAGCATAAAAAAATGATCAAAACCATTTCATTAACTACTAAAATCTCGAAATAAAGATATTAAATTCTCTAAGCTCTAAGTATAAACTACTAATGTCTCAATAGAAAAGATGAAGCAGATAAATAAATAAATAAATAAATAAATCATAATCATTTAGGTCTTCAGGGCCGCCTCAGGTGGTTCTCCAAGCACGTTATCAAATGTCTCATCATCAATAGCATATCCATCCTCATCTTCGAAAAAATCATTGAAATTGAGATCAGTATCGTCAAGTTTCCAACGGTCTTCAGGACCTTCCACAATGTTTGTCTCCACTTTCTTTTTCGAGGCCTGATATTTTTCAACCAATTTCTTGGACGAACGGCAGGTACGTGTCCAATGCCCACTGCGGCCACATCTATGGCAAATATCATTTGGATTTTGTGGTTTGACTTCTGATTCCCTTTATTGTCGTGATTATTCCACTTCTGGTGGTTCTTAAATTTCGTATTTTGTCTAGGGCCATGATTATTGTAGCCACCTCTTCTGGAGTTGCCACGGCCCCGCCGCATATTTCCTTGGCCTCTTTCATTATTATGAACAGAGTTAGCATTCACTTCAGGGAGTGCTACAGATCCAGTAGGTCTAGATGTATGATTCTTCATCAGTAAGTCATTGTTCTGTTCAGCAACTAGGAGACATGAGATTAGTTCTGAGTACCTTTTAAACCCTCGCTCTCGATATTGCTGCCGCAGGAGCATATTCGAGGCGTGAAAAGTTGAGAATGTTTTCTCTAACATATCTGCATCCTCTACCTTTTCTCCACATAGCTTTAGTTTGGAGGTAATCTTGAACATAGCAGAATTATATTCAGACACAGTCTTGAAATCTTGAAATCTCAAGTTGAGCCATTCATGGCGTGCACCTGAAAGTATTATCGATTTTTTGTGGTCATAACGCTCCATCAGGGAGTTCCATAAATCAAGAGGATCTTTCACTGTCAGGTACTCACTTTTCAAATCATTGTGTATGTGATGCCTAAGGAATATCAGGGCCTTAGCTTTGTCCTGCCGGGACATAGTATTTTCAAGTGTTATTGCATCACCAAGATTTCGAGCTTGGAGGTGGAGTTCAGCGTCTTGAGACCAATTCAGATAATTCACCCCAGAAATTTCAAGTGCTTCAAATTCGAGTTTAGAAATATTTGACATTTTTAAACTGTTCAATAAATAAATTACAATCAGAAAAATGTAATGCATAATTAAAAATTAATAATTCAATATCGATTGGAATATCATGTGTGTGATTAGGACTTTAAGCCCTTGATTTAATAATTAAAACTTCAGGTCCGTGCTATTTATTTGTTGAAACTTTAGATCAATACATAAAATAATTGAACTTCGGGTTAATTTTTATTTGAGTATAAGGACTTTATTTACCCTATTGTGTCAAAACTTCAGGTTTGATCAGAAAAAAAAATATTTGAAACTTCAGGTCCAAATTATAAAATATTTGGGGACATTTAATGTCCCTAACTCTATGATAGAAATAATCAAAACTTCGAGTTTTGATTGAGGGTTTATATTATTTGGAACTTCAGGTCCAAATTATAAATAATGATTCAAGTCCTAAATTTAAAGGTAATTGAGAACTTCGGGTCCAATTACTGGAAACTTCAAGTCCCAAAAATCAAAACTTCAGGTTTGATTATCATGTCCAAAAAAAAATAAAAAATAAAAAAATAAGAGTTGGGAACTTCAGGCCCCAAAAATATAAACTTCAGGTTCTACACATAAAATTATTGAACTTCGGGTTCAACTTTATGAATACCTTGGGATTTGAAAATCCCCACTCCATTGTGTCAAAACTTCAGGTTTGATCACAAATATATAACATCATGATTATATGTATATAAAAAAAAAAAGGTTATGACCTAATATGGTAGTGCTAAAATAAATCAACAAATTTATTGTCCTGAAATATTATGTGGCACATATTTTTCTAAAAAAAAAAATCAAACAAAATATATTACGGATTTTGTTGAAACCTTGAACGATGGTTGAGAAAAAAAAAATAGATGTTGAATGATATTATATGTGTAGCTATAGGAGATAAAATCTGGACAAAACCATCTTCAAGCCATAAAAGTAAACATGTATTATTAGTTCCGTAAAAGAGTACACCATACATGAAATATAAAATCAATTGTTAAACTTCCAAGACATAGTAATGATTACATATATCAAAGCTTGTTACGCACAGTAGGTAACAAACATTATAATGGTTTTAGCACCTAACCAATGTGAGCATGCATAATAAATAAATGAAGGCTGCGTAAAAAAAAAATATCTGCGATAGAGTTATCAGTTGCGGCGATGAGCTTTTTTTTTCGTGCTGATAACGTGTTAATAAAAGTAGGGTACAGAGAGAATTTTAGAGAGAGAAAGAGTTCTCATTAATTGGTATCCAACAAATGGGGGGGGGGGGTCACCCTTTATTTATAATACAAGTTAGTAGAGTCCTAATAGGAGTGGACATCCACTTAAATAGGATAAATCCAATATTTATAACATTCTTTTAATAGTTTGTTGTAAATGATTTGTATTGTTGTAGTGAAGGAAAAGGTTGTGTAGAAATAGAGAGCACAAAGAGAGCATTTCTTTCTTTTGTCAGCAGTGGGAACCAAACATCAACACAAGTTTGAGAAAGTGCAAGGTTAAAAATTGTATAGATGGGATTGTGCTTTTTAATAGTTTATGTGTTACTAACACTTTTTTACCGTTAGAAAAAAGGTGTGGGGAAGTAAATTACTAACATTTTTTTACCGTTACTAATTTATGTGTTACTAACACATCACTACCGTTACTAAAGTGTTACAAATTTATTCAAATCCTGACACACTTTTACCATCACCAACATTCATAACACATTTCTAACAAATTTATTCAAATCCTAACACACTTTTACCATCACCAACATTCATAAAACATTTCTAACAAAAAATATGTAACATTTAGTAACGGTATAGGTCCGTTACTAATTTTACCGAATTTAAAAAATATATATTTTTAATTGAGATATTATTACTTTTTCTCACCTCGGAAGTCCCTCTACAAATGCTTCAATTTTACACTAGAATTGAAAGACAAAAGCTTCTCCCATAAATAAAATCATGTATTAGTGTCAGTAATGACGTCCATCTACACAAACATATACAAAGATATATCCATATGGGTTTATAAATAACACAATCTACAATAATACGTGTCTAAAAAATATGGAACTACAATACTAACTTTGATACAAGGGCAAATCATTTACTTGACACCAAGGGTGAAAGTAAGCATAGCGTGTTCACGAGTATGACCATCCCTATATTAAAATGTTCTGTTTTATTTTTCTTCATTTTCTTCTTCTACTGCTCCTATAGTTTCTTCTTCTTGAAATATTACTATAACAGTATGCTGTGGGGATGGAACTTTGATTTGTTGTGCTCATCCCACCAAAACCGCTCCTCGTCACTGCTACTGCACCGTTTCATGTTATCCACAGTCACGACCATGGCAGCGCATTCATAGTCATTGATTTCAAATCCTCGGTACGAGGCAACAAATGGTGCGTGCGTCCAATCCGTCTTCACCCGGCCGCCTTGTGTGGCCCAATCATTCGCATTCCATGTGGAGTTGTACACACCCATGGCCTGATCCTTTGTGAAGGGTACCCCCTTGTGTTATAGGTTTGAGTGAACACGTGTAGGTGTGTTGTCCACTAGAAATCTGAAAAGGGAAAAAAAAATGCACTAGAGTTTAGTGTATAATTCTATATAGTGACAAATCTAGGAAATAAGACTAGAAATATGTTAAACACAAAAGTCATAGGTTGAATGAAAGAAGAAAAACGAATTAAACACGTCGGAGGCTACTATTTACACGTGTATGTACTAATTTTTTGTAGGACCTACCAGGGTTCAAAATATCAGAAAATTTGTGAATGTGTGAAATTACATAAAACTTAATGAAACTTACCAATTATCATTTCAGTATTTGTTATCCTTTCCAAAGATTGGTTCTTCACTCAAAATTTAGTACTGACATGAAAAAATACACGAGAATTGCACAGATTATAATCCATTATAAAACGAAACAAGGGTGGGACCTAATTAACAAATCATTCATGATTCTGAGACCATTTTGTTTTGGTCGTCTTTGTTTGTACATTCTGCCCATGATGTAACTCTCAGCCCAGTAGAGGAGTGCCTCTCAGTGTATAATAGCTAAAATATGAACTAAATGAAACAAATGTAGCATTTCACCCAGTTCTTTACAGAATAACAGACCCATTATTCCAACATGTACAGCTATCACATGGTTCACTTTTCATACTTTTTCCACGCTTTCTGTTATTATAAACAAATCCATATAAAAATAAGAAATAAGAGAGAAAATAAAACTTACACAACTTGACCCTGGTTCCACAGGATAGAATAAGAATGGAAGTCCTCGGTTGGGTCAAACTAGAGGTTCAATCTCTGTTACCCACACCATTTACATACACATTTGTGTGCACATGATAGGGTTCACTGGTGGTGTTGCCCAAAAACTCAAAGTCGAATTCATGAGGTTTTGGACCCTCTGATGACATCTGCAAAACAAAATAATATTTACTACTATTAGCACTATTACTATATGAAGACCTCACCCCCCAAGTCCACCAGAGGAAACAATATTGCTCTATAATGATGATGCCATATAAGGATCAAAACAATAAATTAAGACTGAAATTATGCATGAACTTGATAAATTTTTTATAGAGAAATTGCATTGTTTTCCGCAGCAGCAAGACAAGTAACATAATCAGAGTGTTGATGGAGAGTCCTGGTGGCAGTTCCACCAGATAAGGAATTCCGTGCCTAGTACATCTCACAAAAAAATAACAAGATTATTCATAATAAATCAGTAAAATTTGAAATTCAACAATAGCTCGTAATATTGACAAACCTTGATTGCAGCGTCCGATGAGCAGGAAACGAGTGTATTACCACTTATAAGGACATCATCATTGACCTGCACAATCTGATGATGTTTAATTTTTTTGAATGTTTAAATATATAAACTCAGTACATCAAAAACATTCCTATGTTGTACATACAGGTACTAGGAATGTACATTCCTATGCCAAAAATAAATTCACCCTTAATAAATAATAAATAGTGTGTGAGGGTGTGAGACACAACCGAAACTGCAAGGAAACTATTTTTTCCACCTCCAATGCTTAGCATCTTGAAGGAAATCTGACTACGCAGAATTTGGCTTTTTCAGGGAAAATTGTTTGAGTTCATCCAAACCACTAATTGATTATGTAGAAGGACATGGACACAAAACTTCATCAATAAAAAGAAAACTTTGTATCTTACGAAGAAAGTATAAAGTGCAAAAAAGATTTAAAATATGGATACAATGTGAAAAAAATAAACTATGTATTTTTTGCAAGAACCCCCTGCAATTTATTGAATTGAATTCATTAAAATAATTCATAAGGGAGTGTTTGAAACAATATGCATAGTTGGGACGAAGGGGTGTATTACACATTGTTCAGAGGTGTTTCAAACACTCCCTTATGAATTATTTTAAATCATAAAGTTAAAATCAATAAACTCATTTGTAATGAAATGAGTTTAAATTCATTTCATTACTCATTCAAGCCAAGCTCAAATGGCCTCACCCATCCTTTCGACTTTCAACCCGTAGGGACCAACCCCAACCCAACACCACCGTTTTCTTTCTGCTTTCCCCTTCACATTCCTTTCCCTTTCTCCCAAACCCTATATATATATACACACAACACTCACTCTATATTTACATCGTAAAAATGGCAGCTAGTATAGAAGAAGGTGAAGACAGAGTGATGGCAACTGCCCAACAGATCATTAAGAGTCTGAACAACACCCCCAAGGACATAAGAGAAGATATGCTCTAGATTTTGAAGAGCTTCGATAATCGATTTTCCAACATCACTTCTGATTCTGATTTCCCAACAGATCGCTTCGAAGTTGCCGAAAAGCTCATTCTTTTATGGGACACTAACGCTGAGTCATCTCGCCACTCACTCCCCTGGGAAGATTCCCCTAACGGGGCAGCTGAGTATCTAAACGCCGTTGATGAAATTCTCCAATTCATCGAAGTTTGAGTATTCCTTGAACTGGTTTAGTACCATCAGCATGAGCCAGTTCTCTTGAAGAAATCCTTGAATTGTTAAACTTATAAAACAATGTGTTAATATGTCCAATGATCATAGAGTATATTTAATTTAGATACTAAATTCTAGAAGGATTTAGGACATTAAGGAAGAATGAAAAATAAAAAATTAAGAGGTAGGTCTGCTTCCAGGTCTTGTGTGGGAAATGACCTGGACTAACTAGTAAAGGTAAATTAATGAGAGGGAGATAGATTAATAAAGGCAACTCACCCATTGTTTGTAACAGTAAGAGTTTTGATACAAGCAACATATAAATATATCACTTATTTCCACTGATACAGCAGAGACACCTGAAAACTAGATTGATAGATCAAGACCTGATGTAATACATAAAAAAGAAAGACATCAAAACAGAGTCTATTCAAGTTTGTTTATTAGCTTCTCCAGCAGCTTTGACAACAAAGTGCATTACCTGCTGTGTAATTTGCTTCATTGATTTGCTTCCATGGGAACAACAAGAGGTACCTCTTTTAAGAGGGGATATACAACTTCAAACCTCTCTGTTTCCTGAACAAAACATTACATCAAAATGCTTTTTAGTTGGTAAACTAAAGACTATGAACTTTTTAGTTGTAAATTTTAAAGACAACGAACATTTATCATGTAAAACTTTTAGTACAAAAGAGTACCAAAAGTTGAAAAGTGCCAAAGTTTACATCATTTTACCATAGAAAACAGTGTGTGTCAAACAGTACCAATAGTAAAAATTGCCAAGGATCACATTTTTTTATGGAAAACGATTCCTATCAAACCCACCAAAAGTAATAGCAAGTAGATGGTTGCCAATCAAACTACTTACTAGTAGCACTTGTATGCAACCAAACATAAATTAAAAGGCAGCCTAATCCAAATCATCCATCTTAGGGACTGAAATTTGGCAAACCTCATATAATTAAAGAAAGATATGCCTTAACAGATCGCGAAATATGGGTGGTTGCTAAATGCGCCCTAAGAATAAAAGCAAGGCACGCCAACCATAAAAGTGCTAGTCATTGCAATGAGGATTGTACTCAAGTAATTTACTTCTCTTTTTAGTTATCAAAGAAAACGCAATAACTGATGAGACTTAGATATTTCATAATTACGCCATGATTTACAAGTATAATTACATCATTTTACATATAACTCCCTATTGTTAGATTCATTTAATTATCACTTGTGCTTAAATCATGTGTGTTATAGCATTAAATTGTAACTATAGAAGAGCAAGAAGTGAGAAGATGATTACGATAGAATTTTCTCAGTTTTCAAGCCATATCTTATCATCAATGATTTGAAATTTGCAGAATCTCGACACTGACTCACCGATGAATAGTAAGTATATCTTAGTGTTGTCATTATATGTTTAATAATAATAAGTTTACCTCCCAAAGAAACTAATCTCCCATGCCAACCGTGAATTCGAGGTTGAGGTTTAGCTAATACATCTTGAAAGAGGATACATTTCTTTCGCCTAACATACTAGCAAATAGCAGAAGTTTGATACAATTGAAGGTAAACGTTTGATAGAAACAGATCATGCAAAAAAAGAGCAAAAATCGAGATTCTAAAAATATAATTGAGCACACATATTTATCCAACAGAGAAAAAGAAAAATTCACCAAATTCCGGTCAATAAAAGGTATCTACATAGAGGACAACGGTTATGTTAAAAGTTTAATCCAACTCAGTGTGATGAAACATATGTACCTAAAACATTTATTTCCCTCGACCGCTCAAATAAACACACCAAAATAGGGCAACAGTTATGTTACAATCAACATATGCTATTAATCTCACATTTGTAACTTATGATAAGAAAAATTCCTCAAATTAAAGGACATGTCAAAGCACTAATATATGCCAAGTTAACATTAAGAATCATAAATGGCTAAAATTAAAGGACATGTCAAAGCACTAATCTATGTCCTGTATTTTCATGGACTCACATAGTGAATCTTAGCACTTTCTAAGACATTCCCATTTTTCTCCTCGTGTCCCACAAAGCATACATCTACTCGCTTTACTTCTTCTGGGTTTGTTTTAACCTACAATTTAATTGGCATATGTTAACAATTTAAGTGGCACATGTTATACACAAAAGTGATGATAAGAATTTATAGTTCCTATGATACATACCATTTCATATAGTTGTTAATGACTATCATCTAATTACCTCACATATAAATGGCGAGTACTTCTATATAGCTTAATCCATAACCCAAGAGACAACCAACCTATGATGGTGAACTGTGGCAGTGGGCGGGAGCAAGGGGGAGGGCGACGACAAATAACTAATTCAAACCAAAACTGGTATATAACATATAAATGCAATTCATAGAACCTGTTGAATTTCAAATAAATCAAAAATTAATTTCAAATGACCAAAACACATTGTAGGTTAATTTCTACCCTGAGAGTCAAATGTACAATCCCAAGAAAGGTCTTTGTCATTTTTCCATATCAACTTAAAGTGATTTTATATATTAATGACATTAATTGTCAAATTTCAAAAATATGAACATCTAGGGACAAAGATTTTTTTCGAATCAGTTATGCCAAATGAAAGGTCTGATGAATCAGAACCTAAATCGATTGTTAATTAAAACAAAACCCGAATCAGAATCAATAAATCGTAACCCACAAATCGATTCATGAATCCATAAATTGTAAACCCAAATGGATGTTCTTAATCTAAATATAAATTGATTCATGAATCCATAAATCATAAACCCAAACAAAAATCGTAAAATACCAAACTCGGGCCCTAACCCTATCCTATTAATGATTCTGAATCGATTAGGATAAATAAAGAAAGATGGGTTTACCTTGTAAATGTTAGATATAGTGAGAGTATCTTCATCAAGCATCATTTATGTTAGAGAAAACAAGAGAAAATGGAAGGAGAGAAATTTGGAGGGAAGTATCCCGCTTCTATTTTGTGAGATCCCGCTTCTATTTTGTGAGGTGTGTTATGATATTCATTTTCATTCAATTAATTTTAAAATTTTAAGCTAGTTAGTAACACATATGTTAATTTAGTAACGGTATATTATTGTTACAATTAGTAACGGTAGGATACTGTTAGTAATCAATAAATTAGTATGTTACTAAAAGCTTATTTTGGTGTAGTGATATCTTGTTCAGACCTAATTCATTATCGAAGAAAAGGAATTGATGACGACCCTATGAAAATGTTCTCGACCGGCACAAACTTTGCCATTTGGAACTAAGCTCTGCCTGTTGTTTCTCGAATTAAATCTTTTCCACAGGCTAGAAAATCATTAGAATAAACTGATCAAAAAGAGAAATTCATACAAGGTACCGAAGTCTCACAATGACCCAAGAAAAATTCCACGTTTATTAATGCCGCCCAATCATAAATATGAACAAGTTACGCGATGAGGTTTCCTTTCAACAATATCACAAAACAGTGAATAAAACTTGTAATGCAATAATTTTCAGTTGCAATTAGAATTTCAAAAGAAAATTATTCCTAAACCCACTGAAATTGAATTCTAAAACGTGAGTCTCAAACTTCAAGTCCATTTTTTTTTATTATTAACTCTGGCATAGAGTCTGAAATGTGTAAAGCTTGATATAACTAATGCACTATCACACAAATCAGATAAAATAGAGTCTAACTGTACAGCTTAGACGTATACAAAATTTATCCCCATTTGCTAAACCTTAAATTACCATGTTTTTTGTGTCTCCTACTATTCCAGGAGTATCCAACTGGGGAAACTAGACTTTGCACCAATGAAGTTGTATAGAGATAGCTACGACGGCCGTAATTGTCTAGGAATGTAACATTCCTATGCAAATTTTTTGCAGGATCATAAGCCAATATTTCCTCCTTGTTAATACAAAATAAAATTTCTCCATTCCTCGTACGGATCAATGGAATCAAGAATCCATAATAACGATTTAGGTTCAAATTTGATACGACGAACATAGTAGTCCAGGATTCTACCGCACCATACTCCTTCATCGTGAGTATCTCAACGTTACATTGAAAATCACTTTGATTGTCGGAGCGTGACATACAAAGGCATCCATCTAAAACTCCCAAACCAACAATTGCATTGTCTTCCCCGTAGTTGGGCTTCGGGGTTGGAAACTTCTCGAACTTTGAATCCACCGGATCAAAACACACAATTGTTCTATCTGCAGAAAAGTGATGTGTATCTTCCTTAGTCACAGCCCAATGAAGGTGTCCATTCAGTACGGGACCGTTAACCCGAATGCCGAATCCAAAAGGGAAGCTAACCTTGGTCCATCGTTTTCCCTTCAAAGTAGCTATAATGACAAATTGGCCACCGTACTCTGGAGTCTGATGTGAAAGCCGTATTAGGGCCTTGTAATCAGCAATGGAGGGGTCATAACAAAGTCCCAAAAGGACGCCGTATCCATCGTCAAGCAAGCGATCAAGTGTGAGCACTTTTTGAAAGTATCTCGTTGATGGGTTAGACAAAAAGAGAGAGTTGTAAAAAGCTACAAGAATCAAACCATTACACGAGTTGGAGAAAAAGAGACGACTAAAGCCGTTGTTGTAATGAGATTCCATTAGTATGGAGGGTTTGGGAACAGCTTCGACAGAAGCTTGATCATCAATGGAGTAAAAGGACCTAAATCCTCCAGGATCCGCCAAAACAAGAACGGATTCTCTAGTGCTGAATCCTGGATCGGAGATTGTAGTCTGCCATAGATGGCATACGGACTTAAACCGCAGCAACGATTTACAGGGAAGGCGCTTGAGTATGTTGACAACGATCCCATGGGGAATGTAAGCATATTCTGATGCCATTGTTGTTTATATTTTAACAGATGTTTGGATGTATATATAAGAATCCCAGAGGCGGTGACTTTTTTTTTTTTGATAAGTAAATCCCAGAGGCGGTGACTTGGTCCACAAGGATTGGGATTTTTGGGACGAAAATTTCGGATGCGCACGATACGGAAATTTGACCCTTTAGGTAACTAATTTTTTCAGGTAATCATAAAGTCACCGTGTAAATGTTTTTTCATCAATATTTTTTTAAGAAGTGCATTTATCACACCCAATTTTAAATTGAAAAATATTTTTTTAAGAAGTGCATTTATCACACCCAATTATATATATATAGAGAGAGAGAGAGGGGCAGGCTCCTGTGCACACTAAGTTTGCACATTAAGTTTTTAAAGTAGTAAAAAAAATATTTTTGAGTGCTGGCGAACACCAATTTTTTTATGTGATATTTTAACATTTCAACGGACTCACATAAAAAAAATCAGCTAAAAAAAACTTTTTTTGCTATTTTTAAAAAATCGGTCAAACTTTCGCAGTTTTTAAAGGGCTTAAAAGCATAGAAAGTTTGACCGATTTTTTAAAACTAGCAAAAAAAGTTTTTTTGAGCTGATTTTTTTTATATGGGTTCTTTGAAATGTTTAAATATTACACAAAAAAAAATCAACTCAAAAATATTTTTTTTACTACTTTAAAAAGGTAATGTGCAAACTTAGTGTGCACATGAGCCTGCATCTCTCTCTCTCTCTCTCTCTCTCTCTCTATATATATATATATATATATATAGTAGTTTAGTTTTTATTTCTTTAAGGTTAAAAGTTATAAAAAAGAATATAAATGGGAAACGTTTAGAAATATAAACTTTTAGGCTATTGGAAAAAGCAACCCCAAATATTTGGGACCAAAAGTGGTTAGCGCTGACCATTGAATAAGTTTCTTCAGCTTGAGTTGGGTTAAACACACCGTCACCATCTTCAAATAAAGATTTTTTTACGGTAGCCCCATGAATAGCGCATAGCATAGCAGCGCCCAATACACCGACAACTCCCATCATATGAAATGGGTTCAATGTCCAATTATGAAATCCTTAAGAAAAGAGGATGTATCGATATATAGCTGCTACAACAAAACTAGGCGCAAAGAACTAACTAGACTAACCTATTGGATTAATCAGGAATACAAAAACAAAAACAACAATTGGACCAAAGAATGCGATTGCATTTATTTACTCTTAGTCTTAAGAGAACATTCTAAAATAAAATTACTAAACAATAAAAATAGGTCATAAATTTTCTAAACAATAAAATTTAGGTAAAAAAAAAACGTGTCCGGGCCTGGGCAATGGGCATGGACAAGAGGCTTTCGAATTTGGGCGGCCTTGGGATTACACAATGAGACCCGACTCGAACCTAGGCGGGCTTGGGATAATTCAAATTTTTATAGGCCCAGCCCGAGCCTGACTAGGCCCGACCCATGGCCACCACTAGTATATATTATTGCATCCTATTAGATATTTGCTTCATCAAAACGGTGTGAGTGGCATCATGAGAGATATCAGCGTTGTTTGCTTTTAAGCTTATTAGGAGATATGAGTGATAATTTTGGAAACAAAACGATAACACAATAAATTGATTTAGAACTTATACCACGCATTGTGTTCTATTTTTTACACGACGTCATGTCATGCTCATGTCGAAAAATCTAATTTTACACTATTCGGCTTCCAACAATCAATCTACGCCGGTCACTTTTTTTTTAAATAACATAAGTAGGGTAAAGTCCTTATATAAAGAAAAGAGGATAAAAAAAGACTTTTCCATGATATCCAACATCAAAGCAATCCACATACATAAATTACACAACTCTTTTGTTGACCAATTGAGCGATTAAAAAAAAATTATAAATGCATACAAATCAAGCTAGCAGTGGAGGATGATTTCAAAATCTTTTCTACTAGGTAATATAGTATCCTAATGAACGAAGTTAATCAATTCGATCGGAATTAATAAAATTGAGCCAAATCAAGAATTCTGAACCATTCTCTTGAACCTCATCCTCAAAATGATTAGATTTGTGAACGCTCCGAAAAACATTATGCGAGCATCTCATTGCATTTCCAAATGAAATGAAATATTACCACCGACTTTAATAGCTTTTGTCAAAATTTTAGGTTCACTTCCATTTTTTTGCATTTAATGTAAAATTTAGCTACTAAAAGTGACATTTAGCGACAAAAAAATACTAAACTTCTGATAATACTAAAGTCTGATTTCAGCCAATAAGGAGGCAACTTTGTCATAATCACAAAAAAAAAAAGAGAACCGTTTTTACATAAAAAAATATAAAGAAAAAAAGAATCATTTCTACGTTATTCAACTTTATAATACATGATTACACCCTCTTATTGACTATTTTGAACTCACAAAACTAGAGGCAACTTAAAGTTATGAGAAGTTATGTAACTTTTATTACCGGATATGGAAAAGCGTGGTGACACAATTTTAAAAAGAGTGATGGTACGGTTATCAAATAAATCCTTCAATTTTTTATCAAATAGTATTAGTGAGTAGCGACTTGACGGATTCATATATAACACTTAATAGAAGATTTGGGAGAACTGCTTAGAACACAAAACATTTCCCTTTTAAGAATTTGACTTAAAAAGAAAGAATATGGTGTGTGGCTGAGAGCAGCAAGTAACAAAGGATGGAAAAACAAAATCTCTATGGAAGCTAAAGCAAAAGAAAAAGAAGTTGGTGAAGTTTTCAGATCCGAAATGGCAAGGAAAAAAGAAATCAGTGGAGAAGGAGGTATGCAGGCAAGGACGAACATGGTGACGGTGTGTTTAACCCAACTCAAGCTGAAGAAACTTATTCAATGGTCAGCGCTAACCACTTTTGGTCCCAAATCTTTGGGGTTGCTTTTTCAATAGCCTAAAAGTTTATATTTCTAAATGTTTCCCATTTATATTCTTTTTTATAACTTTTAACCTTAAAGAAATAAAAACTAAACTACTTATATATATATATATATATATATCTAATTCTCATGCCTTGGGCCGGACCGGGCTCAAGCGGGCCTAAGAATACGTGCCCAAGCCTATTCAGAAAATAATCGGCCTATAAAATTTTGCCAAGACTGATTTGCAGGCGTATATATATATATATATATATATATATATATATATATATACAGTACTGCTCTTGTGCGGACTAGACATGTGTCACCTGACGGTGAAACTATAAATTATCGGCTAAATTATAGGCACACTCTCTCTCTCTTCTGGGCTCACCGCCAGGTGATACATGTCCGGTCCGCACTCTTAAAATGCGGACTGATCCGCACAAGAGCAGTACAATATATATATATATATATATATATATATATATATATATATATATATATATATATACGCACACACACACTAGGTGTACACAAGTTCTTCTTTCTTATTATCTTTTGCAAAAATGAAAGAATATCAATGACAAAATGAATACACTTTGCGTGCATATTGACAATTAAAATTGCCAAATCTGGAACATGAAGTTACTCACGCTAGAAGATAACTATCATTCACGAACATATCATTAATCAGATGTAAACTTGACTATGACATTTCACCAAATGGTTGATGTTTATAGAGAACTAAATGTGCAATTTTTTGTATATTTGGCAAAATGTAAATCAAAACAACATATTATTGCTCTTAAATTAGAACTTGACAATACTTAGTGTATAGAATAATCGAAAAGTGAGTTCCAACTCAATATTGAATTTATCTATGAAAATCATATTCAACCCCAAAGCAACTCATTATTGCCTTTTATCAGATCTTTCTGTGTGTGTGCATGTTTCACACACATTTTCTGCTTTTCATTGTAAATAAATGGGGAAGATCTCCGTGGGTGGAGATCCATAGTTTTATCCGCTGTTAAATTATATAACACAAAGAAATCGAAAATGTGATAAAATGAATCATAATCATTTACTGACTAGTTGGGGAAAGCAATAAATTGAACATTCACTCGGTCATATAACTGTATTTTATGAGTTAAAATTTTTTGAAACTCTTTGAAAATGGGTATCCTGTGACATCATTGGTTGAAACATTAAAATAATAAATATGTAGTTACACTGAATCCTAACATTTTTAATATTTTAACTAAATATCATAACCCACCTTGAAAGTGGGTCAACAAATTTGAACTTGTATTTTATTGATATACGAGGACCCAAGCGTATAGTACAATGTCATGGCAAGCGTTTTTCTGCAATCCTACATACCCTAAAACATTGCCTACTAAATATAAAGATAATTCTAGGCTAACAAACAAAATAGACACACTTTGTACGACACACTAACGTGTAACACCCGCATTGACTTGTGTCCGAGCTTCACTGTTGTTGGGTCTCGACACGGGCCAATACGAGTGCGACACGTCATTGTGTCGCACCAAATTGTGTGTCGGCTTCAAAGGACCCTCAAAGTAATACATCTAAAAAAAAGCTAATTTGACCCGCAGTTGAAAAATAAAAATAATAAAATAGGATGGAATTACTGCGGAGCAAGCAATTAGGCCTCTTAAAGTTTAGTTTGGGAAAAGAGGAATATTCTTTGCCAAAAAGCACAGTCCCATCTGTACAATTTTTAACCTTGCACTTTCTCAAACTTGTGTTGATGTTTGGTTCCCACTGCTGACAAAAGAAAGAAATGCTCTCTTTGTGCTCTCTATTTCTACACAACCTTTTCCTCCACTACAACAATACAAATCATTTACAACAAACTATTAAAAGAAAGGGTTATTTAGAATTTACACCCTTTTGTTATGTCTATTATGATTTTGGTACTCATAAGTTTTGCATAATACATGTTTGGCACCCAATTTTGTACAAAGTCTATTCAATCAACCTAGTTGACCGTTATTTTGTTAAATCGGAAAATTTTCCTTTTATGTAAAGAAACAATACAATATATACTTTTGACCCCAATTATCTTTTATACCTAAATATATTATGATGCTCAGCACATTCACTCTCAGTGAGACAAAATAAAAGAGGGTACAAAAGAATAGAAAAACTCCCCTTTATCACACAATATTTCAACAAATAATGATAAAAATAATTTGTACATATTCTGCTTAAAAATATATGTCAGGCTGAAATATAGAAAAATCTTTTGTTTCCAAAGCAGTTTACATGTTTTACATATGAAAATTCTATTCTGACTGATTTTTCGCCAGAATTTTCATGGACAAACTGACGTGCCTGTTTTTTATTGGTTGGTTTTTGGACAAACTTACAGGAGACTTAATGTATATCAGAACGCCAATTTTTAAAAATAGTAAAAAATAAAATTTTGGATGTATTTTTTGAAGATGGTCTACTTAATAAGGTGATCATCTACAAAAAAAAATCATCAAAAAATTCAATCCAAAGGTGGGTTTACAAGATCATCAAAAGTTTCAACGGTTAAAAATATATATATTCATTAATTTTGCATATCATTTTTCTAAAATAGTACAAAATTGAATTTTTTTAATGAAACATTTTGTAGATGATATCCATTCGGAGATCATTTACGAAAAGTTGTATAAAAAAATATTTTTTTTGCTATTTAAAAAAAATAATTTGAACGAAGGTATATATATTAGAGGTCATTACAAAAGACTCAAGGGTGTGATAAATGTATCCATATACTAATGTATCCATATACTAATATATATGAAATACTATTCATATATATCTATACTAATCTATACTAATGTATCCATTGTTGAAAGTTAAAATATTTTTTAACTTAAAATTGGGTGTGATAAATGCACTTCTTAAAAAATAATGATGAAACAACATTTACACGGTGACTTTATGAGTACCTGAAAAATTGGTTAGCTAGGGCCAGGTTTCCGTATCGTGCGCATTCGAAATTTATTAAACCGACTGGCCATTTACTCTCCTCCAAATCCCAATCCTTGTGGACCAAGTCACCGCCTCTGGGATTCTTATATATACATCCAAACATCTGTTAAAATATAAACAACAATGGCATCAGAATATGCTTACATTCCCCATGGGATCGTTGTCAACATACTCAAGCGCCTTCCCTGTAAATCGTTGCTGCGGTTTAAGTCCGTATGCCAGCTTTGGCATTCTACAATCTCCGATCCAGGATTCAGCACTAGAGAATCCGTTCTTGTTTCGACTATGGATCCTGGAGGATTTAGGTCCTTTTACTCCATTGATGATCAAGCTTCTGTCGAAGCTGTTCCCAAACCCTCCATATTAATGGCATCTCATTACAACAAATGCTTTAGTCGTCTCTTTTCCTCCAACTCGTGTAATGGTTTGATTCTTGTAGGTTGTTCCAACTCTCTCTTTTTGTCTAACCCATCAACTAGGTACTTTCAAAAAGTGCTCACACTTGATCGCTTGCTTGACGATGGATACGACGTCCTTTTGGGACTTTGTTATGACCCCTCCATTGCTGATTACAAGGCCCTACTATGGCTTTCACATCAGACTCCAGATTACGGTGGGGAGTTTCTCATAGTAGCTACTTTGAAGGGAAAAAGATGGACTGAGGTCAGCTTCCCTTTTCGCTTCGACGATTCCGTTAACGGTCCCGTACTGAATGGACACCTTCATTGGGCTGTGACTAAGGAAGATACACATCACTTTTCTGCAGATAGAATAATTGTGTGTTTTGATCCCGTGGATTCAAAGTTCGAGGAGTTTCCAACCCCGAAACCCAAGTACAGGGAAGACAATGCAATTGTTGGTTTGGGAGTTTTAGACGGATGTCTTTGTATGTCACGCTCCGACAATCAAAGTGATTTTGAATGTAACGTTGAGATACTCACGATGAAGGAGTATGGTGCGGTAGAATCCTGGACTACTATGTTCGTCTTATCAAATATGAACCTAAATCGTTATTATGGATTCTTGATTCCATTGATCCTTACAAGGAATGGAGAAATTTTATTTTGTATGGACGATGAGGAAATATTGGCTTACGATCCTGCAAAAAATTTGCGTAGGAATGTTACATTCCCGGACAGTTATGACCGTCGTAACTATCTCTTTACAACTTCATTGGTGCAAAGTCTAGTTTCCCCAGTTGGATACTCCTGGAATAGTAGGAGACACAAAAAATATGGTGACTTTTAGCTGATGGAGATCAATTTTGTATGCATCTAAGCTGTAACTGGAATAGTACAATTGGACTCTATTTCATCTCTCTATTTCATCTGTTTTGTCTGATAGTACATTAGTTATGTCTGACTTTTACACATTTGAGATACTATGCCAGAGTTTGTTCCTTTACTTTCCGTGGTTAATAATTAAAAAAAATGGATTTTAAGAAATCCTAGAATTATAAATAGATTTGGCAAAATTGAAAAGGCAAGATCAATAAATCAGTATGGATGTCTTTGAATTATAAATAGAATTGGCAAACAAACGAGAACAATTTATTCTACATGCCTACTTAACCATTTGGTTTACTCAAACATTCTCTAACTTGCTAGTTGTAGTCATTGTTAGAGCCATTTGGTTTTTCACGGTACTCAATAGGCCTTAATTCTCGTGCAGCCTTGTTGCAAAGCTTATCAGTCTGCTGAAACTGATCCAGCAGCATCGAATTCTTGTCTAAATTATGCAACACAACCCCCATGATCACCGAAGAAACAAGCATGGGTATGGGCCCAAAAATCCACAGCAACAAAGTGACCGCAAAGTAGAGTGCCCGTGTGCCAAATGACCAGAAATTGCTTCCTCTTATCACCGCTTTCTCCACGTAGTCCACTGGAACAACACAGTTGGGCATGCTTATGAGGAAACTTGCATGAACAAAGCTCCTAGTTGTTTGTACAAAAGAAGCAAAAGAAACTAAGAAGAAGTACAAAAGAGATATATATTTGATGGTCATGGTGGTTTGCCTTGTGTCTCCATAAATAAGACTGCTTCTTGAGATGCTATTGGAGACATTGAAGGTGCTGCTGATATGTTGCTGCTGATCACTGATATAGCTAGCCCCCTTTCCTTGGCTCGTAACTACAATGAATTCAGATATATTATCTACCCATTAATATAATTCTTGAAATTAAATACTTAGTAGCAACATTATTGAATTTTGTTCTTTCTTTACAACTCAAAATCTTTTCTGGTGATCTTTCAATTTCAGCTGAAACTTCTTTCATGTATTGTCACTACACAAAACATATAGTGGAGAATGTTTAGTTGTCATTAGTCACATTTTAGAATTCGATTTCTGCGTGTTTAGGAATAATAAGCCACGAGTGATGGTGTCATAATTTTCTTTTGAAATTCTACTTCCAACTGAAAACTATTGCATTAAAAGTTATATTCATTTTAAGCGTTTTATAAAAAAAAGTTGCTTTTTTAACAAAAATAAAAAATGTTAACCATGAAAATTAGGGATGAAAATTTGTGTATTTGGGTCATTTCGGGCCAACAAGACATGACACGACAAGAATTTTTTGGACACGAACACGACCCAAATAAAAACGACATAACACGAATAACCCGATTCTTTAAAATTTCACGTTAAATTAAACATAAATAGACACGATAACCCTAATAAAAACACGATTAACATGACAAGACACAATAACACGACTCATAATTTTGATACGAACACACACGACACGACTTCGTGTAAAAAAACACGACACGAATACGACATATTGTGTCAATTTTGGGTCAGTTTCGTTACGTTACATGTCGTGTTTTCGTGTCGTTTCTAAAATTGTCACCACCATATTATGCCACGTGGCATCTTAATTCACTTTCATCATATCTATCACTTATAAGCCCTCTTGTGAGGCTTTTCTCATTCTTTCCTGCTCCTTCGGTTTCTCCACCCATTTATTTCCTCATCAAAACTATGTTTTAAATAAATTACGTTCAATATTTTTTTAAATAACTAACGTACACTATTTTTTAAATTACGCACAGTATTTTTAACAACATATACATAATTGTTTTATTGTTTTTATAAACTACGCAAAATATTTTTTAAAATAAAAAGCAACCTTTTAATTTAAAACAAAAAGATTTTTCTTAAATAAAAAAAAAATCATTTTAAGTGTTTTTATAAAAAAAAGTTGTTTTTTAACAAAAATAAAAACTGTTAACCATGAAAATTAGATGTGAAAATTCGTGTATTTGGGTCATGTTTCGAGCCGACACGACAAGGATTTTTTGAACACGAACACGACCCAAATAAACACGACATGGCACGAATAACCCGATCTTTTAAAATTTCACGCTAAATTAAACATAAATAGACACGATAATCCGAATAAAAACACGATTAACATGACAAGACATGATAACACGACTCATAAATTTGACACGACATGACTTCGTGTCAAAAAAATACGGCACGAACATGACATACTGTGTCAATTTTGGGTCAATTTTGTTTCGTTACGTGTCGTGTTTTCGTGTCGTTTCTAAAATTGTCACCCCTAATGAAAATAAATTGTTTTACACTGTTAAAAAATATTTTTAACTGTTTAAAAACTATTTTCTTTTATAAAGAAATTATTTTTTAAAGATTTTTTTAATACATAAAAGAAATGGTTTTAATGATTTTTTAACTTTTGAACTAAAAAAGTGTCTTAAAATAACTATTTTTACCTTTTTCTAATTGTTTTATGAAACTAAGAAACTGTTTCAAAGTTAAAGAAAAATATTTAACTATTTAATATAAGGAAAATAAATTAATATAAAAATTATTTTACTGTTCCTTTTTAATAAAATAAGTACAATATATCTTATATAAGAATAGTTTTTTATTTTATTTTTAAAAACTGTTCTTTTTATATAAAAAATGTTATAACTATTTTATAAAAAAAAGTTATTTTTTAAATAAAAATTAAAACTTTGCTCTATTTTTGCAGGTTATTTTGTAGTTATATTTTTTTTACATAACTTGTGATCATAGATACTCTGAAATTTTTAATCAATTTTCTATTTTTAGTTAGCATCCCTTCATGTATGAACAATTCCATAAATGTTTATCGTACACTCAATGTATAACTCGCGCATCGCGCGGGTTTCCAACTATTCTATATTATAACTCTAATACGTTAGTATTAGAGAAATTAATGAAGTTTTAATGTAGCCTCTCCAATAGCTTTTAATTAATGTTAATTATTAATTTTCAATATTTTTTTTACTTTTTTAAAATGAAAAACTCTTGGTTTTCTTCTTCTTCGTGGCTTTTCAATTTGTCGCTTTTCAAATGACTCAAGAATATATGTGTCTCTCTCCTCTTATTTACATTCAACTGTTCATTACTCTAAAATTGCTTAGTATTACCATGAACTTTTTTTATTTGACAAATGTTTTTTTACTACTTTAACGTCCCTGTAGGATTTATACTCTAATATTGCTTCTCCGAGATAAAAAGAGGTTCAATAGCAATGGTTTCACCAGTTACAACCTGAAGCGGGAAGATATGTTACTTTTCAATTTTTTACATGCCTTGTGATATGTATCTTTAAGGAATTTTAAATTTTCTTGATAGTTTGATTTTTTTTTAGATGTATGAATACTACATCTCAAAAATTAGCAAATATTATATTTTTAACATGAAGGATTAATGATGTTCAGTTAACAGTTTGGTGAAAAAAATACTTTGTAAGTTTCCATATTGTGCAAGTAATTTCCAAATTTTATACTAGGTACATTGTAATTATGGGAAATTTTAATTTTTTCATATTTGTAAGATTTATTTCACTTTACCTATTTGAATATTAGTAAGTTAATATAAGGAAGTGTCTAGAATTTATTAAATAGAAACCCTATTTTTATATCAATAAGATTATTCAGTGTGTATGGCTAATGTCTCCAAAGTAGAATTATGTTAATAATGTCCAATATGTGAGTCCACTAGTTAGAACCTGATAAGGTTTTGACAGTGCGGTTTTCAAAGAGGAGAGAACCTATTATAATAGGTGTGTCATAATAATGTATTATAATAGGTTTCGACAGTGGGGTATAATAAAGATATGATCTTAATTTAAGTATCCAACATATGACAGACAAAACCATCACTTTCAATTAGATAGTATCATACTCTTAAACTGAATAATGCGAAACCTTATTAAATGTTTTTCCAAAAAATTTATTTCAATCTTACAGATTTTTCAAACCTTTTTTCAATAATGTTCAAGCTTATTAAATATTTTTTTGTTATTCCCATAAATTCTTGAAATTTTTTTCAATGATTTTCAGATTTGAAAAATAATTTTTCCTAATGTCCAAATAATTTTCAATTATTTTTACATTTTTAAAAATAATTTTTCACTAATTTTTTTGTCTTTTTAAAGATTTACAAAAGTTTTAAATAATATCCTTTGTACCTTCTATAACTTTTTTTATCTATCAATTTTGCAATATTTTTCCATTATTTTATAAATGTTGTGAAAAAATAGTATTTTTGGCTTTCTTAAATATTTTTTTAGTTCGTATTAGGTTTCGTGATTCCCAAATTTTTATAATAATTAATCTTCGAATACATTTGTTATGCGCCCGCGCATAGCGCGAGTTACATGCTAGTTTAGCAATGTGAGAGTGCAGCAGCAGCGGAAATATTGCGACTTCTCAAATAAAAACCAATTTTAATTAAATTCCTTTTAACCCAAAGTAACCCTAAACATGCAACTAGGTGTGATTGAAACAATATGAAATCATGCAAGAATTATTCAACACACAAAGTTTAAGGAAAAATCCCCCACAGGGGCAAAACCATTTGTATATCACTATAATTTGTAAGAGAAACGGCTTACAATCGGATTACACTGAAATATAAGATTTTTGACTAAGAATTACCCTCGGGTATCGGATTCTGTAGTCGCGGCTGGAATATCCCTTTCCAGTAGGGTTGGCGGCTGGAACTATCCCTGTCCAGTAGGGCTGCAATGAAGAAGAGAACGGCTTCTCCACAAGGGTTGAACAATAGCAAAGCTTGTGTTCTAGGGTTCCAAAAGATTCACAAAAGTAATTGGGAATTTTTGTGTGAATCAAAAAGATGTTTTGCACATCAAAAAGGTGAAGACTTAGAGTATTTAGGACTCTGAAAATCGTGTATGTAAGTCTTAAGAAAACCAACTGCTGATCGTGGTTTAAATAAGGGATCGAAACCCTACAAAATCGGCTGCACGATCTGGCAGTGATTATCCTCGCCGGATCGGTCCGGTCGATTAGGCGGATCGGTCCGGGTAAGTCGGATCGGTTCTTTTTCTGAAACCGGATCGGTCTGGTTGGCATCGGATCGGTCCGGGACTTTTGCCTTCATCGGTTCGCTATGGATCCGGTGGCTACTGGAGTCTGACAAAACGGATCGGTCCGGTAGATGGTCGGATCGGTCCGGTAAACCGGATCGGTTCTTTTCCTGGACCGGATCGGTCCGGCCAGGTCTGATTCCCAAATTCTTTCTCCTTTTGATCTTCGGATTTTGTTGATGACGATGTAATCTTTTCAACCAACAATCTTGTAACGGCGTATGACATAACATATACATAAAGATGGACAAATTGTCCTTACAAATCTCCCCCTATGTCTATGCCGGAACAAACATAAAAAATCCGAATTATCAAATATGAAATTTCCTATACAAATCTACCCTTCCATGAACCCAAAACTGAAAGAGTACAAGTGAATAAGACTGCATCGTTTGTTCTTCAATTCTTCAGGAATCTCAAAGCTTTTCTCATCAGGGTGTGCAATTCAGAGATCATCAAGATAGTGCCTACACACATGATTATGGGGGAGTTTTTGAAATTCTGAGAATATCATCTTACATTGATATATATGCTTATGTTTATCTCATTTCAAAACTCGATACGTCACTTGGTATTTTGCTTTATCTCATGTGTGTAGGCACTATCTTGATGATCTCTGAATTGCACACCCTGATGAGAAAAGCTTTGAGATTCCTGAAGAATTGAAGAACAAACGATGCAGTCTTATTCACTTGTACTCTTTCAGTTTTGGGTTCATGGAAGGGTAGATTTGTATAGGAAATTTCATATTTGATAATTCGGATTTTTTATGTTTGTTCCGGCATAGACATAGGGGGAGATTTGTAAGGACAATTTGTCCATCTTTATGTATATGTTATGTCATACGCCGTTACAAGATTGTTGGTTGAAAAGATTACATCGTCATCAACAAAATCCGAAGATCAAAAGGAGAAAGAATTTGGGAATCAGACCTGGCCTGACCGATCCGGTCCAGGAAAAGAACCGATCCGGTTTACCGGACCAATCCGACCATCTACCGGACCGATCCGTTTTGTCAGACTCCAGTAGCCACCGGATCCATAGCGAACCGATGAAGGCAAAAGTCCCGGACCGATCCGATGCCAACCAGACTGATCCGGTTTCAGAAAAAGAACCGATCCGACTTACCCGGACCGATCCGCCTAATCGACCGGACCGATCCGGCGAGGATAATCACTGCCAGATCGTGCAGCCGATTTTGTAGGGTTTCGATCCCTTATTTAAACCACGATCAGCAGTTGGTTTTCTTAAGACTTACATACACGATTTTCAGAGTCCTAAATACTCTAAGTCTTCACCTTTTTGATGTGCAAAACATCTTTTTGATTCACACAAAAATTCCCAATTACTTTTGTGAATCTTTTGGAACCCTAGAACACAAGCTTTGCTATTGTTCAACCCTTGTGGAGAAGTCGTTCTCTTCTTCATTGCAGCCCTACTGGACAGGGATAGTTCCAGCCGCCAACCCTACTGGAAAGGGATATTCCAGCCGCGACTACAGAATCCGATACCCGAGGGTAATTCTTAGTCAAAAATCTTGTATTTCAGTGTAATCCGATTGTAAGCCGTTTCTCTTACAAATTATAGTGATATACAAATGGTTTTGCCCCTGTGGGGGATTTTTCCTTAAACTTTGTGTGTTGAATAATTCTTGCATGATTTCATATTGTTTCAATCACACCTAGTTGCATGTTTAGGGTTACTTTGGGTTAAAAGGAATTTAATTAAAATTGGTTTTTATTTGAGAAGTCGCAATATTTCCGCTGCTGCTGCACTCTCAAATAAATGAGAAGAATGAATCAAATAAGCAAAATCGGGGTGTCACGGTACAAAACAAATACAAACTATTTTTGATTTTTCAAATTTTTCATACAAAGATTGGATACCAATTTGAACAAATATGATACAAAAATCACACCATGGATTTAGACTCAAACAACCAAGTCATGGAAATGGAATGAATGGGTGTGAACACATTCGATAGGTAAATCAACTCAATCAATCATATGTGCACGATGCATATGAGTACTCCTAACGAATGAACATCAAAAGCATCCTTAGGTGAAAAAATTGTTGAATTTAGATGACATCGTCTTATGCAAATCAACAAATCAAAGTCAAAGTGATTTCCACACCAATAACGTCCAAAACTATGTAGCGCATTTTTAAGAATTTTAAGGACGTGCAAACCCGTTTTAAAACTCCAACCAAACTCCCTCATAAATATTTTCTATTAGAGGTAATCTAAATTCTCAAACCTTGGAGAATTGGTGCAAAAACCTAAATGGCCCATAATTGGCATGAAATTCTTTTTATTGCCTTTCAATTTTTTTCGGGCTCTTTTAACCTCTTAGGACCTCGGATATTACAATTCCTCCATTTTTTAGGTCCTTTTTAACTGTGGCTTTTGCGCAAAGGATTAAAATCAACTTTCGCAGCCCCTCCCCGTTATGCAAATATGCGCACAGTCTCACCAAACGGTTTTTACATGCAATCCAATCTTGTCAAGTTTTATCGCATTTTATACATTGTATAGACAGGATTGAGATGGAAACACTCAAGCCAACATGAGATTGACAAGTGCAATAATCAAATATAGCCGTGCATGTGTGCAATAAAGGATATAGGAGTCAAGCATGTAGGAAATATCACTAATTACATCTCAAGGACTCCAATCAATGTTAAGCACATGGATGAAATGATGTAGCCTCTCAAATCTCTATTAAACAGTCACATGGATATATGGAATGAAGTTGTGACTTGGCTATCTTAAATGCTCATCCATAAAAGGCAAATCTCTTTTTGAATTTTTTCAAAGAATTTTATCAAAATAAAATCTTTTTGTGCTTTTCAAAAATTTTCAAAACAAAAAATATATACAAAAGTACATATGTCATAATACTAGCAAACAAGTATAAAACATGAAACCACAACTAGTGTATGACAAACATGCAAACACAATCATCTATATGATATGGCAAGAGAAGAATCATGTGCAAGCAACCGGGAATCAACTTGTCTAAAATCTAGTGCCTCTAAAAGTGATTTTCTAACCCAAATAGATGCGAAACATCGTGTGGGGGCTTTGGAAACCACGGGAACACTAGATATAAACTTCCTAGGACTTCTTCCAAGATCAAAACAAAAACGCCTAAGGTGACCTTTCCTACCACAATATGAACATGTGTAAACGGGTGGAATGACACCTAAAGTGTGATCTTTTCTAACATCCTTGGACTTAGTTGACCCTCTAAAACAAATAATGGTTTTGGCTTTAGTACTAGAAGTATGAGAACAAGATGAGCCATTACCATCACTATCAAACCTACTTGAGTCTGTCAAATCATTTTTTAACTTCAAAATTTTTGACTCAAGCAAAGAATTAGACTCTTCCAAAGATAGGGATTTCTCTTTCAAATTATCAATTAAACTTAACAGTTTATCACGCTCCCCCTCAATTAAAACAAACATATCCCTAAGAGTCTTTTCACGTGCCGTAAAATTATCGATTAATTTTTTATCCTCGACGGCACAAACGGGAACCCTAGAATTTTTTAAGTCCTCTAATTCCTTCTCTAAAACAAGGACTCTCCCATCACTCTTCTTTTTGGCAATTTTCAAAGAATCAAAATCAGTACACAAATTACCAAAGTGCTCACGACAAATATCACTTTGAGTTTGAAACTCTTGCAAATATTCAATCTTACTTTTAAAGAGAGAATTTTCTTTTTCTAAAACTTTAATTCTTCTGCAAAGTTTCAAATTCAAACTTTTTAATTTTTCAGCACGGTCGTGAAATTTTTCAAAAATAGGCTCCTCATTAAATGGGCGTTCCATTGAAAAATTGCGATTTTTCATAAAACTGATTTTAAAAAAAATCAATATCACACAATTTTTACGGAAAATAGGAATACGCGATAAATTTGCGCAACCTGCTCTGATACCAATTTGAAAGAGTTGGCGCTTGCGTTCAAATAAGAAATAATATAACAAACACCAATTTTAACCCAAATTAACCCTAAGCATGCAACTAGGTGTGATTGAAACAATATGAAATCATGCAAGAATTATTCAACACACAAAGTTTAAGGAAAAATCCCCCACAGGGGCAAAACCATTTGTATATCACTATAATTTGTAAGAGAAACGGCTTACAATCGGATTACACTGAAATACAAGATTTTTGACTAAGAATTACCCTCGGGTATCGGATTCTGTAGTCGCGGCTGGAATATCCCTTTCCAGTAGGGTTGGCGGCTGGAACTATCCCTGTCCAGTAGGGCTGCAATGAAGAAGAGAACGGCTTCTCCACAAGGGTTGAACAATAGCAAAGCTTGTGTTCTAGGGTTCCAAAAGATTCACAAAAGTAATTGGGAATTTTTGTGTGAATCAAAAAGATGTTTTGCACATCAAAAAGGTGAAGACTTAGAGTATTTAGGACTCTGAAAATCGTGTATGTAAGTCTTAAGAAAACCAACTGCTGATCGTGGTTTAAATAAGGGATCGAAACCCTACAAAATCGGCTGCACGATCTGGCAGTGATTATCCTCGCCGGATCGGTCCGGTCGATTAGGCGGATCGGTCCGGGTAAGTCGGATCGGTTCTTTTTCTGAAACCGGATCGGTCTGGTTGGCATCGGATCGGTCCGGGACTTTTGCCTTCATCGGTTCGCTATGGATCCGGTGGCTACTGGAGTCTGACAAAACGGATCGGTCCGGTAGATGGTCGGATCGGTCCGGTAAACCGGATCGGTTCTTTTCCTGGACCGGATCGGTCCGGCCAGGTCTGATTCCCAAATTCTTTCTCCTTTTGATCTTCGGATTTTGTTGATGACGATGTAATCTTTTCAACCAACAATCTTGTAACGGCGTATGACATAACATATACATAAAGATGGACAAATTGTCCTTACACAATGTTTTTCTACAAATTACATTTAAAGTTTAAAACTTTTAAAACCTTTTTAAACTAAATATTTAACATTTAGTGTTTTAAACATTTACCATTTAAATTTATTAAACTAAATATTTCACATTTAAAGTATTAATTTATAATTTAAACTTATAAGACTAAACATATAAAATTTGACTATATAAACATTTGTACATTGAATAATTAAAATAAACATTATCATATTTAAGAAATTTAAAGAATTAAAAAAAATCGCAAAAACAAAATATTACCTGTCGGGGGGGGGGGGGGCGAACTGCAGGAGTTTTTTTTCCTATTACGTGGATCGGTAAATAAACAAACTACACCATCTACTTTATGAGTACCCATGAAATCAAACAATTTGTCCCACAAAATAATTCCCATGTGAGATTTATAAACAATAACACTAATTGGACCAAGGAAACCCAGTTTTCTAATTACAGATCCAGTAGCCAAGATGGGTACTTTTTGGAGAACCCCTTTTTTTCTCATCTCAACTGAAATCCAAATAACCCGCAAACGAAGTAAGCCGAGTCAATATGGCACAAAGACATGCCCCCCTCCCACTCATGAGCACTACTTGTCATGTAGAAGTGAAAACGAAGGAACTTTACTGTCGGTTGAACTACACGAGAAAAATAAAAGGTGTAAATTACTGTCGTCTAGACAAATACGTAAACAATGGTGTATTGGAAATTTACTTAAGAGAGATCGTAGCCAGCAGAGGGGGGGTTCCTGTGGAAGGTTAAACTGCATTCTCGGACAACTTTTGGACACGAAAAAATGGGGTGTTTTCGAAGGACGTTTGGTGGGCTTCATTTTGATTGAGTTTTTGTAGCTTTGGGGTTGGTTCTTTGGTTATGGGACCATTGTTTTGAACATCTTGTTGAGCCATTTTTGCTAAGAGTATGATGTGAGGATGTAATTTTTCTGATGTAAATGAAGAGATGATTTGACCGGAAGAAATTGGTGATCCAATGCAAACATCACTTAAAAGATTTTTTATCTTTGGAAATGAAAAAACAAGAGACAAATAAACGGAGAGAGAAGCAGAAGAGATTGAATGAAGTGGAAAGTTTGCATAAAAGAACGTAAATGTGATGAGTCTATTTTGTAGCTCACAATTGCAGACGTTTAGACTCCTTAAGATCAAAATAAAATGCCCTAAAATCCAAATCAAAGACAACCCAACCAAATCAAAATAAATGCCATAATTAGATGAACCATATTTATAAATAGCATAATTATATCGAAACAACACAAATAAATCGAAATCACCCAAATGGGTGAAAAGCCCTAGTTTGAAAGCCAATATGAATCCCAATTTTATTTAAGATCGAATTTTATTTGAAACCTAATATGAAACAAATCAAAAGGTCCACTTGAAACCTAAACCTATTTGGCAACCAATTTTATTTGAGACCCAATTTTATTTGAAACCCATTTTGCAATAAATCAAAAGCTCCACTTGAAACATAAACCTAAACCACCTATATATATTAAACATAAATGCAACAAATAATGAGGAAAAAAAAAGAAGACAAGGATGGACCTAAAAATAATCGAAAATGTTAGAGCTGAGACTGGCAACTGGGTGAGGAGGAAAGGGGGTCGACAGCGTGTAGAGGAACTCTGCAGCAGGTAGAGGAGAGCAACATGTGGGATAGGGTGGAGGCAGCGGGTAGCGGGGTGTATCAGTGGTTTGAGGGGATGAAGTGAGTGAAAACGGGTTGATGGGTGAGCAAGGTTAGGTTATCTCCAAGTTTCCTTGTCATAAGGCTGATGTTATGACATGGCATGCTATGAGATCATTAGATTGTGTGAGGAGATTAATTACCATCTGTTGGATCATTGGAACATTAAAATACATCCTCTCATATTCTCTCTCTCTCTCCCTATATGTGTGTGTGTGTGTGTGTCTATATATATATATATATGTAAGAGTTCCTTACAGGCGACGCTATGTATATCAGGCCGTCAATATTTAAAAATAGTAAAAAATAAAATTTTGATGTCTTTTTTGGAAATGATCTACGAAAGGAAGTGATCATCTATAAAAAATCATCAAAAAATTCAATCCGAATGTGGGTTTATATGATCTTCAAAAGTTTTAACTGTTAAAAATATATATATTCATTAATTTTACATATCATATTTCTAAAATAATTAAAAAAAAAAAGAATTTTGTAATGAAATATTTTGTAGATGATCTCCATTGTGAGGAGATCATTTACAAAAATTTTATCAAAAAATCAATTTTTTGCTATTTTAAAAAATATAGAAGAGGTCATTACAAAGGACTCTTTGTGTGTGTGTGTATATATATAATAAATTATACACATTGCGAGGGTTAAAAAACTATCCATCTAATATCTAAATATAATCTTGGTGTCTCCTCTGAGAGGATTGACACGTGGATTGCATTCAATATACTTTAACCCTCTCTCCATTAATTTTTCCAGCCCTTTGAAAAATCCGTCTCTCTGTCTCCTCATGTTTTTCTTTTTATCTTTGAATTCTCCGTCTCTACAGCTTTGACTCCCTCTGTCTGTAAATAATCTGCTCCCCTCTCATTCCTCATATATATATATATATATATATATACTAGTGGGACCCGTGACCCCCACTGCCCCTGCCCCTCCCCCCACCCCCATTTTTAAAAGAAAAAACCATCCTTAACCCCCCCCCCCCTTTTTAAAAACAAAAAACAAAAAAACAATTCTCCTTTTTTCAAAGAAAAAAAAACTTTTAGTATGATATTTCAAGGATGCCCATGCATGCATGAAATATATGCATGTTATGTAGCATAAAAAACATAAAATATCCTACATAAAATGTTAAAATATCATAGATATATTTTTAACATAACATTCCTATCTTATAATATTGAAGAATAAGAATAAGAAGTGGAGCAATGGAAAGCAAAAGGAAAAGGTGAACAACATGGTGTTGTTTGACAAGGCCACCTATGACAATCTCCTCTCTGAAGCCCCGAAGTTCAAGATTATCACCCCTTCCATTCTCGTCGGTCGTTTAAGGATAAACGGATCACTTAGAAGGAAGGTCATAAGAGATTTGATGGCTTAAGGTTCAATCAGGATGGTTTCTGCACATTCAAGCCAGCAGATTTGCACCAGGGCTATTAATACCTAGGGCTCCCATTCTCTGTCTAGTGAAGTGGTGAACCTGACCTTATAAATTTTGGTTATATGTTGAAACACAGTTCCATAGACGACTGGAAATAAATAAAGAGAGGTGAATGAGGAACGAAAGACAGAGAGTTTACATAAACAATGAATTGGGTGTGGATATCTATAATATTATCTCTAATATTATGTTATAAAAGAATATTTTCTCTTATAAATCTACTTTCCATTTTAATTTAGGGGCGTTAACTAATAAATTCTTTAAAAATCCATTTTTATATCATCAGTCCAAACGATAATCTTGTTGATATTTTAAATTCATAAATTTTTTAATTAATTAATGGTAAGTTCAAACGATAGAGTTACACATATTAATGTAGATACAATTGTACTTACTGATGTAGATACAATTACAATGGTAACTCTATCTTTATTAATAAGTATAATTAAATTTACATTAATGAGTGTAATTGTATCTATATTCATGTACCTACATTCATAACTGTAAAAAATCTGGACTTATTGAAAAAACTCTTTTTAGCTTATCCTTATCGTTCATTTCTAAAGAGTCAATGGATTTTGTAACACCCTGTATTTTTATAATAATTACAATGGTAATATTTTAAATAAATAAATTTCTTGAAAGTGATATTCCTGATTATGTGATTAATTTATTACAATTGTGTATATTCATATATAATTAAAATGCATGTAACTTGAATTAATATGATATCATGATTAAATAATAATAAAATGAGTAATTTGGGGTAGACATGGTTTGGGTACGTTTTCGGGTGAATTGGGAACTCGTTTAAGTGTTTTAAACATCTTAAATTGGGTCCGGGGGATAGGTAGACCCTTAGGAGAAATATTGGACCAATCCGGGTAGTATTTTGGGCTTGTTTAGGGGTCCAAAAGTGGTGGTTTAAGGGAGCTACGGGATTAAAGTTTAAATTAGGTTAAGTTTAGGGGCCCTAGTAGCCCCACACCCTTTGGAGGAAGTTAGCAAGGTAAGAGAGGAAAGGAAGAATAAGAATTAAAGAGAGGAGGCTCAAGCAAGAATTTTCTTTCTAAATTAATTGTAATTTGTTTCTTAATTAATATGCATACCTTCTCATAACAATTTCGGGTTAAAAGTTAATTTGATGATTAAAAACAAAGAAAATGAAATCTAGGACTGTTTAGAACAAATCTGAAGACAATTGTGTGTTAAGAATTAAACATTTTGGTGACAAATCCGGAATTGATGTCGTCTTATTTATAATTTGACTATCAAAATCCATGTAATAAGCACTACACCAAAATGACAAAATTGTCACCTTTCAGCCGGTCACCCTTGTCAAGGTCAATGACCGTGACAAAAAACACGCGTTTTGTGTCACGGTCATTGACCTTGACATGACCGTGATAAAGAATTGTCACGGTCAATGACGTTGACACGACCGTGACAATGTTTACACCAAAAACCCTTTCCCCCTTCTTTTTTCCCTCCCGCCGTTCCCTCCCTCTCTCTCTCTCGACGCTGCTCTCTCTCTCTCTACTTTCAGGTTTAATTCTCTCTCTCTCTCTCTCTCTCTCTCTCTCTCTCTCTCTCTCTTCCATTTATATATATGTTTGCGTGTATATATATGTGTGTATGTGTGTATATATGTGCGTGTGTGTGTGCGGGGGTAGGGGTGGGGCAGGGTGGGGGTAGGGGGTGGAGCAGGGTGGGGGCAGAGTAAGGGTAGGGGGTGGGGCAGGGTGGGGGTAGGGGTTAAAAATGTAATATTATTTTGATACAACATTAATTTGTGTATGAGTTTCATAATTATAAATAATATCCAAAAATATTGGATAACAATTTATTTTCATTCAAAATAAATAAGTAATTTTCTACAAATTTCATAAAAAAATGAAGGCCGGCTTAATATGTGATTTAAGTGTGAAATAATCGCTATATACTTATACTAATGGAGAAAAAAATCATATATGGCGTTTTTTGTTTTTATTAGATGCAAAATAACACATATAGGTATCACATGACTTTATATCCATCAAATAAAATTTTACCATAAAATATCATTTTGTGGAAGGCAAGATCTATTACAATATATTTACATACCTAAATGATTTTTTTTAAATGACATTACAACAAAAAACGACAATAAGGGTTAAAATGGCATCCGAAATTGCTAAAAGCATGAAAAATAAAATATCATTTAGTCTATGTTGTTGAAAAATTTGATCAAATTGGTGAGCCCTTCATATTTTAAAAATGTTGTTTTTATTCCTATTTAACTTTTCTTTCTATACACCCCTAATTATATTTAAAGTTTAATAAAATAGGAGTTATAGAAAGAAAAGTGGGGTTTAAATAAAAACACTTTTTTAAAATTTTAGGTTCTGGTGCATAATCTTACTTTGTCACAATTAATTTATATGCCTCAAAGTTATTTTATCACTCTTAGTTTATATTTGTGATAATACTTTATGAACCACAACTTTAGGTTGATTATTTTAGAACTTAAACTTCAAGATACAAAATATAATTCTATAGAACAGCTTAGATATCTTAACAAAACACATATCTAACATTGAATATGATTTATAAAAAGCACAAAACAATAGTAGAAATTCAATACATGAAATTAACATTGAGATTATTTTAAATAGACAGTCACTACTCTGTGTGTGTGTGTGTGTGTGTGTGTGGTGGTGGTGGGTGGGGGGCTATTTTGTGTGTGTGTGTGTGTGTGTGTGTGGTGAGTGGGGGTGGTTGTGTGTGTGTATATGGTGAGTGGGGGGTGTGGAGGGAGGTGGGGGTGTGTGTGTATGTGGTGAGTGGGGGGTGTGGAGGGAGGTGTGTGTGTGTGTGTGTGTGTGTGTGTATTTGAATTAACCCATGAATTTGTATTTTTGTATTTGAATTAACCCATGAATTTATTTTTGTATTTGAATTAACCCATGAATTTATTTTTGTATTTGAATTAACCCATGAATTTATTTTTGTATTTGAATTAACCCATTATATGAAACATACTTCAAATTAAATATAGTGCGCATAGATACTAGCCTTCTAGTTCTTATGCGTACGCATTCAATAGCCCTTAGACCCGTTCGAGAGTCATTACCCTTGTAATGAGATCTCTCGAATTGTCCCGTTTGGACAGTTTGAGACTGTATAATTTCTGTATAATATTCTTATTAGCTTAATGTTGTTACTTTTGGAGGAAGTTCTGCAGTCGTATCTTAATGTTCTCTGGGTACATACTAGATTGACAAGTGTGACTATTATTTCAATTGAGCAATTGAAATAACACTCACACCTGCCAATCTACGTCGTGTACTTGGAGAACTATGGGGATATGCTGTCGAATTTTTTTCAAATCGTAACAATGTGCATGAGCTGTTAAGTATATTACAGAAAAATGCAGTCTTAAATGGGATAGGACCACTTACCCTTTAATAGGATAATTAAATGATGGAATAATTAAATAAAACATACTATAAATTTAAGTTTTGTTTACCTTTAATAGGTGTTTAGTTGTGGTAGCTGTGATGCGATATCCGAAATACAAAGAGTGGATGGGTGAGACTAATAGAATGGGGGATGTGTTTCGCAGAGGTGCTAACGAATTTGTGAAATATGCAAAGAGATGTCGTAATGATGAAGAGTTTTCGTGTCCGTGTGCTAGGTGTAAGAATGGTAAGGTGTTTGAGTGGAAAACAGTTGAACTACATTTGTTAAGATCGGGTATGCAAGATAGTTATCGATTTTGGAGTTTTCACAGTGAATTGAAAGTTCCTTTTGTCCCCGACCAACCTTCACAACAACCTTCAACAAGTAGAATAGATGTAGAAGGGGACGACGTAGATCATAATATGTTAGAGGATTTAGTTGATGATGCGTACGGAGTTTTTGAAGCAGAGGAGAATGAGGTTACTGATGATGTAGAAGATTCAAGTGCTCGTGAAGATAACACGATAAAACTTGACGATGACTACCAAAGTTTAAAATTTAAGGCGACCCAACCTTTATACTCTGGCTGTGAGAAAGATCAAACAACTTTACATGCCATGGTTGGTTTGCACAGTTTGAAGACGCAGTACGGTTTGTCTGGAAGTAGCGTGACGGGAATTCTGAAATGGGTGAAGGGCTTATTACCCAAGGTGAATACACTTCCAAATAGCTATCCTGTTATGAAGAACAGTTTGAAAGGTTTGGGAATGAAGTATAAACCGATTCATGCTTGTGTGTATGACTGCATACTATATCGAAAGGAGTATGAAAATCTCGATCGTTGTCCGGTATGTGATGAACCTAGATATGTCCAATCTACTAGTAAGAAAGGCACAAGATCAAAAGTGCCTCAAAAAGTATTGAAATATTTTCCCGTTGGGCCTAGATTAAGGCGATTTTTCATAGTACCATGGATTGTAGAGGCAATGACTTGGCATGCTAGGGCAGAAGTAGGTTGTAATATCATGCGTCATCCTATTGATTCTACTGCCTGGCGGAGGATGAATTTTGAGTTATCCCGATTTTGCTCGAGAACAACGCAACATTCGTTTGGCTATATCAACAGATGGTTTCAATCCATTTGGAAATTGATACGACGCAAATATTGCGTATTTCACCCGTTAACCTACGCCTTATTATCCCCCTTAGGTATCTTAATCCCTATACTTATGCTCGTTAACCAGACAACCTCGGATTTCTATGTTAACATGTTTTGCAGGGGTTAGTTGAGCTTTTGTAGGTGTTTCAATGCTTAGTATGAAGTTTGGACGCTTTCCGGAAAAGTTTCGTCGACTTTTGCAGCTTCGGGGGCATTTTTGTAATTTCAGCATTCGGTTTTGAATCCCGAGCTCTTCACGGAAGTTGAATCCCTTTGATTTCTCTTCGCGTGGCCGCCGACAGTGCATGATTCCGAGTTGTAATGATGGAGTTATGGCATTTTTAGGATGATTTTTACTTAAAAAGTACACTCAATGTCACATTCAAGGTCATTTTAGTCATTTCATATTTTAGTTTTTTAGCCTAATGTCTTCTTGGATGTTGTAGTCCTCTCAGTTATCTTCGCGTAGCCTCCAACCGTGCCTCATTCCGAGCTATAACGAAGAAATGGCGGTATTTTCCGTAAAACAGGGCAAAGCTGCAGAATTGCAGACCTGTAGGGGCGAATCGATTCGGCCCAAAGACAAATCGATTCGGCCCTACAGAAAGTCCGCAAATTGCTATTTTTAAGTGGATTTTGGTGGGGTATTTTTGGGTAAAAGAATTGTATAAAGGGGGAGATCTTTTTTTAGACATGATATAATTCATTTTAGGTTAGTTTTTAGGGTTTTGGGTATGGAGAGCTCATTTCTTCCTTTTCTTTGGGTGTTCCCCATTAATGGGTTGTAAGTGCACTATTCATTACCCCTACCATTAATATAGTTGTATTTCTTGATTTCTTGCTTTGATAACTAGTTTCCTTGCTTTCAAATTAGTTTATTGTTGTTATTTATTGCTTTAATTAGTTTAGTTGTTGTTTAAAGTAGTTTAATCCATGTTTTGTCCGTAGGTAACGGGTTGGGATTGCGTTTCCGCCATTAATGGGCGTTGAGCTCCGAAAGTTAGGTTTTGTGTAAAATTGTGTTTAATTGAAACCTCGCGTATTAAAGTCGGATTATTATGCGTTTAACTTTCTTTGTCACGCAACGTTAGTGTTTATAGCGATACTCCGAATTTAATCCGTGTGTGACCATTTTTGATTAAATGTTTAATCTCGCAACTTTGGGTTAAATTCCTTATTGTGTGATGTTTATGCTTAATTGAAAATGCTCAATTAAATGTTTTCGAACCGAAATTCTAATCATTAGTTGTTTACCCATGGTGGGGATGCGATCCCGACTCTCGTTTTATTAATTCTAGTATAGTGTTAACTTATTCCTTTTTCTCTTTTGTCACCATTCCCAACCATCACCTTTTCATTTATTTATTTTACACTTTTATTCTTGAAGTTTTAAAACAATTAACATCTAAAATTTAATCACTCCCTGTGGATTTCTTACGATACCCGACTTACCGTTGTGCTTGCTTGTCAAGTGTAGTTGTAGATTAGGTTTTTGCATCGCGGAGGCGAAACACACAACGATTGTGTCCTCACACGAACACACTTTTTCCGCCCGGTCACAAAATGGCGCCGTTGTCGGGGAGTGTGTTTTAGATAGTAATTGTTTTATTATTTCGTAGTATTTTTCCTTTTGTATTTGTATTCTTTGTTTTAACCTTTTTTGCAGGATAGCATATTTGAGCGCTAAGAAACTTTGATTCGTGGTTGCTCACTTTCTTGCTCGGATTCTCCATCTACAAACAATGAGGTAATCATGTCCTACTATTATAGTTATTACGGTTATTCTAATGATTCATACTTTGGGGATAGTTTTCAAGTTTTCCATTTTCAAGATTTTCTTGAAAATGAAAGACTTGAAAACATTTATCGGAATGAAAATCGCTATTGGGAGCTTGAGTTGGATTCATTATTCGAATCCAATGACGATTCTTATTTCATTACTTTCGAAGACGAGTTTCAACCAAATGAGGAGTCCGAGGCTCTTGAGCCGAGGAAGCCTACTTTGGAAGAAACTTTGCTTCTTTACTCCCAAGGTTTGGAAAGCCTAAATGATGCTGGAATGAGACTTGGTGCACTTTGCGATGAGATGAATTCTTATGCACAAAACAACGAGGAGGTGGAAACTTGTGTTTCACCTAAATTTTTCGAAGAATTTCTCATCGAATGTGAATCTCTCTCCCCCGAAATTCAATCTCCTTTCGACGATATGTTGACGGAGATTGAATTTATTTCATTACCATTTACGTTTTCCGTCATTGAACCATTAGAATTACCGGTTGATTCCTATGAGTCGGTAGAAACTTTTAAAATTTCTACACTTTTTGCCGATGAGGATTCTTTACCGGACTTGTTTTCGATGGATGTTATCCCCACGTCTGCACCATCTCCCATTCCATTTGAAAAATCTTTGGGAGATGAGTTGATTTTTCTTGGACCTCAAGTGTATCTTTCCCCCTTGTTATCCAAATCCCCCATCGTCCCTCCAAAACTTTTAATTGACGATGGTTCATTTCTTTCGCCTTACACATGCCTTCCGTTGTTCAAACGGAATTCATATTTTTCGGAAGGCATGCTTGTATGTGAGGGTACACCGGTTATCCTCCAAAGTCAAATCGTTCTTATGGTGGATCCTCAACTATTTAGACTTCTAGTGTATAGTTAATGTGAAGCCTAAATAGTAGGTTGTAAATAATTAGCTTTTTAATTTTCTTTATTTCCTATTTTTCTTTCCTTTTAATTTAGTCTAGTGTAATTAGTAAACTTTTTGTTATTTGTTTTTGCTATGCTCGGTACTAACTTGTTTTGTAGATTTCATTGGACTCGTGCTTATGGAGATCTCTCCAATTTTGGGTAATATCGTTCTTTTCCTCTCTTTGTGTTGTGTTCTTAATGCGCATTGAGGACAATGCAACATTTAAGTTAGGGGGTGTAGGATATTCTATCCATTTCATGTGTAGTCCATTGATTTGCTTACTTTTAGTTACTAAGTATGCCTTTTTGTGAAAAATTTGAAAATTTTCAAAAATATTTTCTTTCTTTTTTTCTCCTTTGTTGGGCATTTTGCCTTGTTTCCAGTGATAAATTTCACTAATTGCCCGATCCAATAGACAACTCAATGATGCATGTTCTCGATTTTAGAAGTTGTTAGACTTTAGTCCTTAAATCATTGATATTGTGAATAACTTCATGAATTAAACTTTATCCCATGAGCACATGCACTTTCCTTGTTATATTGATTTGGTTTAAGATTTTTATAACTCGGTAATCTTTTGTTGCATTGTATATACTTACACCGAGTAAGCTTTGTACCTTTCATCGTTTGTGAGTGTTATACACTATTCTTTTCCCATTGAAAACGTTGAATTCGTTGGTAATCTCACTTATCTTTCATTTGACCGTTCATTAATTGAGTTCATACTTGAAATGTGTTACTTGATCATGATTTTCATATATTGTTTTGACTCGAGAATTGCGTAAACTTTGTGAAATGATCATAGGCCATCTTTGTTATATCACCCATATTAGCCTTGACCTCACCCTTATATGTTTACCCTCGTTAAGCCCTTTGAGCCTAAATATAGCCCTTTGTTTCATAACCCAAATCCCATAACCAATTACAAATTGGAGTTTTAAACCATACATACACCTTCCATACCTTTGTTTGGAATGTTACTTGGGATTGAATGATGTTGTTATGATGTCGGTTGCAATTTAGGCATATGAGAGTTTGAAAAGTAAAGGAAAGAAAGAAGAAAAGAAAGTGTAGTGAAAAAGAGAAAGCAAAAAGCAAAAGAAAACAAAAGAAAACATGAGAAAAAGAAGAAAAGAAAAGAAAAAGTTGTATATGTTGTGTATATAGTTCAATAAGCTTTGATTACTCTCCAAATGATACATTTAATGCTTATTTTGGTACTTGTTTTCCAATTTTGTAATTGCCCACATTTTCCCCATTATTCCAAGTTTTCATTCCGAACACTTTGAATCCGTACATACATCCCTTTCGTTTCGTACCATATCCTAGCCTACATTACAACCCTATAAAGTCCTATGTGATCTTAGGGCGAATTTAATTTAAAAGTCATAATAGTTTTGATAATCTGTGAAAATGCATTTTGCCTCTTTTAATGAGTGGTATCTTTCATTGAGATTACAATTTTTCAGTTTATATATAGCGTTCTTCATTTGCGACATGTGCACGGCCTAGTTTCCATTTACATTTACTCTTTATGCCCGCATGTCCCGTGTATTACCTCCCATTCCGAGTGATTTCATTTGTTGAGTGTAATGCCTGTGAAGATTGAATATTTTCTTTCTATATGTTTATCCGGTTTATTTAAGTTTTTACCAAATCATATTTTGCATTTGCTCTCCCCCTCCCACTTTTAAAGTTTCAATTCTATGAGGTGCATTCTATAATGTTAATGATTCGGATTTTAGCTTGAATTCATTCAATATGTTAATAACGCGTTTGAAATCTTTTTCATTGTTATTGAGTTTGTCGCAAGTTTGGGTTGGGCATATTTTGAGGAAACTGTATGATGTTTGTGGGTTTCATCCCTGAAAATCCTCACGAGACGACACTCGTCCACTAGGGTAACCTAGGGGTTTAACGGCTTATTGCATATGCTAAATGCAATCGTTCGCCCGCGAAAGTGGCCTTATCTTTTTATAACTTTTCATCCCATTTTGTACTTGTATCCTGCTTTTGGTTTGCTTGTAGTTCTTGTTGTTTCCTATTTCATTGCTAGGGACTAGCAATGTGTAAGTTAGGGGGTGTGATACGACGCAAATATTGCGTATTTCACCCGTTAACCTACGCCTTATTATCCCCCTTAGGTATCTTAATCCATATACTTATGCTCGTTAACCAGACAACCTCGAATTTCTATGTTAACATGTTTTGCAGGGGTTAGTTGAGCTTTTGTAGGTGTTTCGATGCTTAGTATGAAGTTTGGACGCTTTCCGGAAAAGTTTCGTCGACTTTTGCAGCTTCGGTGGCATTTTAGTAATTTCAGCATTCGGTTTTGAATCCAGAGCTCTTCACGGAAGTTGAAGCCCTTTGATTTCTCTTCGCGTGGCCGCCGACGGTGCATGATTCCGAGTTGTAATGATGGAGTTATGGAATTTTTAGTATGATTTTTACTTAAAAAGTACACTCAATGTCACATTCAAGGTCATTTTAGTCATTTCATATTTTAGTTTTTTAGCCTAATGTCTTCTTGGATGTTGTATTCCTCTCAGTTATCTTCGCGTAGCCTCCAACCGTGCCTCATTCCGAGCTATAACGAAGAAATGGCGGTATTTTCCGTAAAACAGGGCAAAGCTGCAGAATTGCAGACCTGTAGGGGCGAATCGATTCGGCCCAAAGCCAAATCGATTCGGCCCTACAGAAAGTCCGCAAATTGCTATTTTTAAGTGGATTTTGGTGGGGTATTTTTGGGTAAAAGAATTGTATAAAGGGGGATATCTTTTTTTAGACATGATATAATTCATTTTAGGTTAGTTTTTAAGGTTTTGGGTATGGAGAGCTCATTTCTTCATTTTCTTTGGGTGTTCCCCATTAATGGGTTGTAAGTGCACTATTCATTACCCCTACCATTAATATAGTTGTATTTCTTGATTTCTTGCTTTGATAACTAGTTTCCTTGCTTTCAAATTAGTTTATTGTTGTTATTTATTGCTTTAATTAGTTTAGTTGTTGTTTAAAGTAGTTTAATCCATGTTTTGTCCGTAGTTAACGGGTTGGGATTGCGTTTCCGCCATTAATGGGCGTTGAGCTCCGAAAGTTAGGTTTTGTGTAAAATTATGTTTAATTGAAACCTCGCGTATTAAAGTCGGATTATTATGCGTTTAACTTTCTTTGTCACGCAACGTTAGTGTTTATAGCGATAATCCGAATTTAATCCGTGTGTGACCATTTTTAATTAAATGTTTAATCTCGCAACTTTGGGTTAAATTCCTTATTGTGTGATGTTTATGCTTAATTGAAAATGCTCGATTAAATGTTTTCGAACCGAAATTCTAATCATTAGTTGTTTACCCATGTGGGGATGCGATCCCGACTCTCGTTTTATTAATTCTAGTATAGTGTTAACTTATTCCTTTTTCTCTTTTGTCACCATTCCCAGCCATCACCTTTTCATTTATTTATTTTACACTTTTATTCTTGAAGTTTTAAAACAATTAACATCTAAAATTTAATCACTCCCTGTGGATTTCTTACGATACCCGACTTACCGTTGTGCTTGCTTGTCAAGTGTAGTTGTAGTTTAGGTTTTTGCATCGCGGAGGCGAAACACACAACGATTGTGTCCTCACACGAACACAGTTTTTCCGCCCGGTCAGAAATTTAAGCACCAATCAGAGTGTATGGCCAGTGATCCTAGCCCCACTCAACCTCCCTCCTTCACAGTGTATGAGACCTGAATTTTCGATGATGGCTTTGTTGATACCTGGGCCAAAGGCACCAAGTGATGACATTGATATCTACCTAGCTCCTTTGGTAGAAGAATTAAATGAGTTGTGGGAAGAGGGTGTGCAATCATTTGACTCTTTTAGAAAAGAAGAGTTTACGCTGAAAGCTATGTTGATGTGGGCAATTCATGATTTTCCAGCTTATTGGGACATTATCCGGATGTGTAGTACATGGTTATTTGGGGTGTCCTATTTGTGGAGAGGAGACTGAATCTCTTCGTCTATCCTGTAGCTTAAAAAATGTATAACATTGCCACAGGAGGTTTTTACCCCCAGCTCATAGTTTCAGATTTGAGAAAGGTTCCAATTTTTTATTGGGCGGAGTTGAACATAGGCTACCACCGAGACAACTTTCGGGTTCAGAAATTGAAAGTAAATCTTCTAAATGTGGCCCAAATATGCCAGGTAAGAATCCCAAATTTAAGAATGTCAAGCATAAGAAGACCCCAACTGGGAATGAAACTGAGATAAGAAAGGCATGGTCTCGGAGGTCAATTTTATTTGACATGCCTTATTGGAAGAATAACCCGGTGCGCCATGTATTGGATGTGATGCATGCAGAGAAGAACTTCACTGAACATATTGTGGGTACTTGCCTTGGGGGAGTCATTCGAAGGATGGAGAAAATGCAGGAAAAGACCTTAAAACGTTAAAACTTAAGCCACAACTATGGTTGAAAGAAGATAGTAGGGGAAGGACAATAATTCCCCCTAGTGCGTTTACTTTGACGAGTGGGTAAAGGAAGGTGCTTCTAGACACAGTATATAATTTGAAGGGCCCATCTACTTTTTCGTCCAACTTGCAAAGGATTGTGAATTATGCTACTCATGATTTACATAAGTGTAAGTCCCACGATTGGCATGTGATCATGCAATTGGTTCCTCTATTGTTTAAGCACTGTTTCTCCAAGCACAAGGATTTGCGTAGGGCTATTATGCAAATTAGTATTACCTTCTCCCTCTTGTGTGAGAAGGTAGTGAATCGAGAACACATAGTGGCCGTAAAATTGGCTGTGAATGAAGCGATTTGTGTATTGGAGAAGTACTTTCCCGCAGCATTCTTTGACATAAGTGTTCACTTGTTGGTACACCTATGCGACGAGGCACTTCTTTGTGGTCCAGTTAGATATCAGTGGATGTATCCGTTTGAAAGATTGATGAAAGTTTTTAAAGATTACGTCAAGAATAAGCGATATATTGCTGGATCAATTGCAGAGGAATACATCACCGTGGAGTCATCAATATATAGTCGGGAATATATGCCTGACTCGACCAGCGTTGATGACACTGATGAATTCGTCGATGATGGTGGTAATGTGATGGGAAAACGAGTGAAATTAACGAGTTTGCAACATGAACAAGTAGCTCGTTATCTATTTGACACACATGAAGATGTCGAAGAATGGAAAAAGTAAGTTTCGATTATTATAATGTTTAACATTATTTTAGATTATTTTATACATGATTAATTTTGTAATATGCAGTAAATATGAAGCCTGTGAGAACAATAAAAGACGAAAAATAATGGTACAATCAGACAGCGAATTTAGGCTATGGTTGACACAAGAGGTAATTATAATGAAAACAGTCATTATATAACGTTACATTACACTCAAATTTTACCACTAATATAATTAATTTATCTATATTCTCAGCTCCTAAAGATGGGTGATGCGACATCAAGGCTTGCTCGTCTAGCCGCTGGACCCTTGTTCGTGGCACAAGAGTACAGAAAGTATCGATTGAACGGTTACATTTTCGGCGCTAAAGTGTACGAGGAAAGTACAAATGTACAGAAGTCGGGAATTTCATATAAGGCTTTTACTTTCTTTCGAGCGAGCGCAAAAGATAAAAACCTCGTTGAAGCTGAAATGACTTACTATGGTGTAATCCAAAATATATTTGAATTGGATTATATAAGCTTCAAAGAGGTTGTATTTTACTGTGAATGGGTAAGAGTTGAGGATAAAAATGCTTGTAAAGTTGATCCTGTCACCAATTTGATCATGGTTGACTTGTCCAAGTTGAAGAGCAACGACCACGTGAGCGATGAGCCGTTTGTTTGTGCATTTCAAAAGGTTAAGCAAGTGTTTTACTCAGAGTATATCAACAACGAGCCGTGGTCAATTGTCCAACACGCGCCAAGGTGTCTAAATAGTAGTGTGGATGACTTGGCTGCTCCTACCGAATATCAATCCATTTTTGGTGATAACCCGAATTTGAAACAATTTTTCAGTTTGTAATAAATATTTCAATTTGTACCGAAACATCCATTTTTAATGCTTTTAATTGATCTGCACTTTATCATTTTCACTCTTGTGTAGTGTGCGTGTGTGGAGAGGAGATTAATAGATAAATATTCCAACTACATCTAAGTTTTGTTTATACTAATCCATGAATATATGCTTCTTACCTTTAATAGGTGATTAGTACATAGTTATTTGGGGTGTCCTATTTGTGGAGAGGAGACTGAATCTCTTCGTCTATCCGAACACTAAGAAATGCCATAATCCTATGGAGCGATGCTCTGCAAATTCCTCCCAACCGTTATGTAGACAAACATCACCAGTTGAAGTTGTCAATTCCACTTTCCATACCCCACCACTTGGAACTTCTAGCAAAACATGGGAGACCATTGAAAGGTGGAATTGACAACTTCAACTGCTGATTTTTGTCTACACAACGGTTGGAAGGAATTTGCAACGCATAACTCCATAGGATTATGGTATTTCTTAGTGTTTAGATATGAAGAGAATTATATTTGACACGATTTCCCGGGGTACATTAGTTGGAATGAGGTGCCATATGAGCTCAAGTTAGCTGTTTGAGTGACACTACATGTAATGTATTTATATTTATATGTCAATTTCGATTTCGATTTCAATTACGATTTATATTTATCTATATTTGAGGGTCGGATACTAATTTTACTTTATTTCAATTCAGGGGACAGGGAGTGGCCCTAAGGGTAGGCCACATATGCTCTATACTTATGTGGCTATTCGGACGAGAAGGGAAGGATAAGGAGGTGTCCCCGAGCGTCGCGGTACAAAATCTCTTTTCCATGCAAATAGTTTGTAGATTTGAGATAATTGATGGTGATGTTGTTTCTTCTTAAATAGTTTCTATTTTGAATATATATTTGCATTATCTTTAGTTTGTTTGGATATATGATGTTTGGAACAGGTACAACATTGCTATAACAAGTACAAATATACTGCTGGGCAATGGCAGTGGCCATACTGCCCAGCAATTTTTTTTTAAATTCTGCCCAGAATTGTCACGGTCATTGACCGTGACAATTTTTTTAAAAAAGGGTCATGGCTTTGTCACGGTTATAAACCGTGACAAACGTGTCACGGTCATTGACCGCGACACGACCGTGACACAAAACGCGAGTTTTGTGTCAAGGTCAATGACCGTGACACGATCGTGACAAAAAAAGTTGTCTCGCCTCGAAATGTCACGGTCATTGACCTTGACAAGTTGGATTTGTCAAGGTCAATGACCTTGACAATTCGGCAGATTTGGTTTAGTGAAGACTGTTGTTTTTGGATGATTTCAATTCATGTGTTGATTCCTTAATTCTAAAAAATATTAGATAAAGATTATGATCATGTTTGGGTGACACAACCTTTAATGTTTAGATACAATTTCTTTAAATTAGGGGGTGGGGGACCGTACATAGATTGAATAGATAATGATGTAATCGTGTTCTCTTGACCATAATGGGTGTATAGTTCTTAAAATTGAAGTGGATAAAACATTAGGAACGAAATTGGATTTTTAGAATGAAACTCGGTTAGGAGAATATAATAGATCTGGGTTTCTGCTAGAAATTGAATCAGTTCGGCCTTTAGGGAAAATTGATTAGGCTCTAAGGACAAATCGATTCGGCTGCTGGGCTTGGGTGAGGGTTAGACCGTAGAAACGTCCAGTTCACTCAAGCGAGTATATGGGAGGTTATCCAATTGAGTGGATATTTAATTAAAAATGATTTTGTGTCACTATTCATTATTGCGGAATTTGATAATTAGCTTGAGTATTAATTTTTAAGATAAGGATAATGTATGGGTATTGATGAACCTGGTGAATGTGGTTATAAGGGTAATTACCTATACATATTGTGTACTTTAGATATGTATTTATTATTTGTGTGAAGATACCTGTTTTTGTGGATGACCTGTTAGTTGGGGTTGCGTACGTCTTCGGGATCGTAGTATGTGTCGAGACATGTGAGCTAGACACTGTGTAGGTCGTTGTTTTAGGTCCTATGGTGGTGACACCGCTTGCTATGAGGTAAGTGGGATAATTTGAATTCTTTATCATCGTTGAGGATATGGACTTTGCAATGTTGTAGTGCATAGGAACCGCCCCCTTATGTGTGTTTTGTTTATGTCCTTTTGGTGAGGGACACCTCCGAACAAACCGATAGAGCACGAACTGAACACCGAGGGTAGATGCCTTCGTGTGCCGTATATATGTAAGGATATATATATTTATATAAATTGACTAATGAAAAATCCATGTAGTCTAATGATGTAGACAACTGTTAATATAAGAATGCTACGTAAAATACATAATGTGACGATATGACGTTTTTGGGGGTAGTATTGTGGGGTTATTCTTGGGACAAGAATCATATGTATATATGATTATCTCCCATTTATAATTTGTTCCCAATGCCTTTGATACTATCATGTTAGTGCAAATGTCGGACTTGATATTTGGGATTTGGGTTGGAATACATATAGTATTACACTTAGATAAGGGCTAAGATATTTACTGCATGCAAGTACCGATGGACAGTGTGTAATGTGAATTAACTACATAATTACATTTTGACCTTACATCGAAACATGCAACTCAATCATTTGGAGGTTGAAACTATGTTGTTTTCAGCATTCTTGAATCATGTATCACTTTTTGTTTTCTAGATATGTTCAATAATCTTGATTATACTTCTATGTTCATTTGACTTTCCCCCCTTTTCGCTAGGTTGGGTCAAACCCACTAAAAATATGATGTTACCTTCGACCATACACAAGTGTAAAGATGTTAAAGATTTAATTGCCATGGTGTATCCATTGTTGAGCGTGGATGGTACTGTTACTCTAAGCTTCCTCACTGAACGAATAATTCTTTCTGCGTGGAATGGTAATTTGAGTGCTATAAATAATTTAGCCTTAAATATTTTCCCAAGTGATACAAAAACGTATTTCGATGGAGACAAATTATGCGATGATGAATCGGGTATAGACACACATAATCAATACTCGAGTGAGTTCTTGAACTTATTCCTTCCGATTTACCTTTATTTTGGTTGGATATGGTGTCTAATTATGTTGCTGATAAATATTGTGTTGAAAGATGGTCTTTGCAACGACACAAATTTCTTCATTACGAAGCTTGGCGAGCATGCCATAGAGGTCCAAATAGTAACTGGGGATAAGTTTGGAAAATTAGGCTTTATTCTAAGAGTATCTTTAGCACATTCATCTGTGAAAATGCCTATCAAAATAATGAGATGCCAATTTTTAATTCGACCCAAATATGCCATGACAATCAACAAATTATAAGGTCAATCTGTAAAGTTTGTGGAAATTGACTTGCACACACGGGTTTTTAGTCATCAATAGATATATGTACCGTTATCTTAATACGAAAGTGATAATAGAGTCAACAGCCTCCTTCCCGATGAAGATTTGCTTTTCACGACAAAAATTGTGTACCCGAAAGTACTCTTCTAAATGCCAATGAGATGTATGTTGTTAGTTATTTATGCCAGTCTTTATACATGTGACATTTCTATATCAACTTCTAACTATTTTACAAACTTTATTAGGATTGGGAGTCGATAGGTAAGTATCAAAAGTGGATAGATACCCGTAAATTATTTATTTGAGTTTCCCACAAAGTGCATCGTGTATATGCCGTCTATATATCACTTCTTCAGTTGATGTGTTTTGTTTAATCAATACTAACTATTAATGTTTCTTCTAGATTGTCGTGCACAACCTTAATCTTCATTGAAAATACATCGAGCTCGATACATGAACATTTCGTAGATTGATTCAGAGAATGTATGCCAGTAATGCAACGTGATTGCCTATCAATGGGATATTCATTTTTTCATGCAGCGTAATTTTGAAACGGCTCAATCATGTCTTTCATGTCTTAAGTGTTTTAGAATTCCACTTGCCATATTTTCAGGTATGTTAACTCATTCGTATCAATTTGTGTTAATATTTCAATGTTAATTTTTAAATGACGCTTCACGCATGATTTTTTTAAGAATACAAATATCTTTAAAACATAAAAATTATGTTATCGATTATTTGATTGTTTGTTTTGAGGAAGTTTCGCAGCTGCAGTAGGATTTGCAATTTAAGTCCAAAAAAGGAACCCATTTGATACACTACTACGTGGCTTAGTAAGTTGTTGAGATTCGTTGGTCCTTAACTAAAAGAAAAAAAGAAAAGAAAACATTTATGCTAACTTCATAGATTTTAACTTGTGCCCATTTCAACAAAAGGCTCATCACTTCCAAGGGATACATTAAAACCCTATAAATTTATTGATTCGATAATACCAAGAACATTATGTTCCTTTTCACACATACAATAAGTCATCCTCTGTTCATTATTAAGTTTAATAGAGTGCTTAATTACTTCTAAGCTTCTAGAGACCTACCCATTCCGATAAAAGGCTATTACCGTCCATTTTCAATGACGACGTCATCATATGACACTATTCATGACTATACACATTCTCATGTGCCCAAGGCTATCACTAGCCTTAAAGTTACCAAAATAACCAGTTACTTATAGAATACGAATGCTTCTCTTTTTGCATTTCCTCACCGACGAAAATACATTCGTCTCCGGATTACCCATTGCTTTTTTATCCTTCAAAGTATGCCACCATTAGCATCTAGTCTACCTTCGTAGCTCGAGTTAAACATTAATTGTATCTCAAATTTCAAGAAATATATCAGTAACCAATACTAAAATTTTCACATTGTTGTCCCTACTCTCGATATGGCAACACTTCATGGTTCATGCAGATCACGCAGCTAAAGTATCAGTGCCCATATAACCTCTCACTATATAAGATATATAACTCCTTTGAACCATCGTTGGTCCTAATATACTATCTCCAGGATTCCACTATTGGACACCTACTTGTCCATAAACTTCACCCATCATTGGTGCATCGATAAACATACAGCTATGACGCACCAGTCACATCTCCTCCTGCCCATTTTCTAATTTAGTCGTTCCTCACATTCGAAAATCGCACGGTGATCCTACTCCTAGGTCCAATTACTCATAACTTATTCTCAACAAAATCACGAACGGGTTTAATTAATGAAGTAATTGTTGCACAACCTGAGCATAACACTAATTTAACGTTCTTAAATCGGAATTCGTTCGGCCAAAAAATCTTTCCCCAAAATCCTCTCAATCCGCTCAATATGTCGCTCTCTCTTAAGTACGCTAAATTTTATAACATCATCATATAAACCCCTAGTTTTTATCGTCGTGTATTTGACCATATATAGACCCAAGGTATTAAAATTACCGTAATAGTTCTCATAGTTATGGTGAGCATCACTGTTCAACTAGTCGTTATACACTCGCCCATTAACTCTAAGTGGTCCAAAAATCAACGCAAGTCCTATAAATGTACTGCCGATCCATTCCTAGGATAATATCGCAGTCTAACATCTCTTATGCAAATAGGTCAGTCACGAACCTAAGTCTTCTCAAAGTCAATCCCTATCCTTCTACACACGAAGCAATATAGGTGCGTACCCCTGAATTCGCGGGTGAATTAACGTTATGCATTATGTCAAAAAAAAGTCTACCATCCTCGATGCACTAACAAGGTAGTATTAACAACTGAGTACTACGCTCCAATGCTAAACTAAGTTCACTTTACATAATAAAAAAAATAAGGGACATACCATCCACTGTCGTTGTTAGAGTTGGCCCTTCTTCTGGTGCAACGTGATATACACGTTCATACTCCAAATGCGACTTTTGTCCCTAAGGTGGCGCTGGTAAGACTGGCACTACCGCCAATAGCTGGGCCAGCAACGATTGACACTGCCCCTGAGGTACCTGGTTCCTTTGCTATCCCTAGCACTTGTGCTGCCCGATTTCCCCAAGGGCAATTCCTTGCTAAATGTCCCTTGTCACCACAAACGCGAAAATACCTTTAAAACTGATGCTTATCTGGATGTTTCCCCAGTTGGCCCTAACCCTATTTTTATTGCCTCTGGTGGCTTTTCTAATGTTGGCTCTGGCCCTATTGGCCATGTCTGTTCCGATCATTGGAACCTCTAAATCTCTTATTACGATAGGTAGATCGTGGGCTCTTATTACTCCTATTCATCTTACCCCTGCTGGTTTGACGTCTCGGAGTTGTGTCTCTTAGAACCCTTATTTTTCTAGAATGCCTTATGATCTTGCCAATATAATAAAGTTGCGTTCATTATCTGATTATGAGTATTAAAGGTCGAATTTCCCATAAGTGCCTTCCTGATGTTCCAGGTCATCCCTTCCATAATCTTCTCTATATTTTTCTCCTCAGTGTTTACCTATTCCTTAGCGAAATAGGAAAGTGTAGTAAACTCTTCCTCGTGCTCTGCCACAATGCGACTTCCAGCTTGAGGTCCATAAATTTTTTTCTCATTTCAGATTGCATAGCTTATCGGGAAATACTTCCCCTCAAATTATACCCAAGAACGCGTCGATATTCAAAATATCTGTCTCCTCTAACGAAGTGACAAACTCCCACCACTGTAACGCCCCCAATGAGTCGAAATGAGTCCAATATCTTCTTCTGAATCGATGTACAATCTACTATCCATAACTGACGCTGGATATTCTTCATCCATTGACTAGCCACCAGAATGTCAAAACTGCCTGCAAACTCCGGTGGGTGGTCCTTAGTGAAGGCCTCTCTAGCTCTGTCCCATATCAAACTAGGTGTCTTTACTCGTAGCACAACTTGCTGTGGTGGTGGATGGTGCAGTTGCGGTGGCTGAAAATGCTACAATATACTGGCCATCGCTATAGAGACTACTTGGGTCACGATAGTATCAATCTCTCCTGGACCAACCACATGTGGGGCGGGTGGCGGTTGTGGCTGCGATAGCAGATCCTGTTGAGCCCCCTCATTTACAGCCGATGCGGCGACACATCGTGGTTTGTCTCTCCTACCATTTTCCTTCTGAAAGAAAACAAGGTTCGTATTAGTATTTGGTCACAAGAATACAATGATTCCTAGACAGAGGGATCAATACATCAAGGAACGCAATGCCGAGCACAATTAACGCAACACAAATCCTAAGGACAGTAGAACCTGGATGCTCTGATACCAACTATAACAGCCCCCATTTTCTCACATAAAGGTTGGCCGGACACGATACGCCGAAGATGGGCCTTGTTTGTCAATTAATGTCATTCTCAACATCAAACTATAAAAAACATTTATTGCTAAGCTGTAATTGAGTTTAAATTAATATTTATATGTGATGATAAAAATCCAACATGCACTAAATGTAAATAAAATCCAACATAATTACGAATGTCTCAACCCACTTAATTAACAAACCTTTTAAATATAGATTTCTCTGCTTTAAATAGTCATTCAGTTTTTATAAATTACTATAATATAAATAGGAAATAACCAACCATTCCCAATAACACCGTAAACATCCATATTCTTGTGACTTAGGTCCTATTCCCGCCAAACCCAATGAATATATTATCCTACCAATTTTTTCAAAAAATCCCGACTAACCTGAATGGATATATATCACCATGCCAATATTCCATAAGTGTTAAATTAACAGTACGTAACACCTAAACTTAACTGGAACCCTAATAACTATCCTAAAACACAAACGAACCAACCTGGGGTGGGCAGGCTATCCGAACCGATTCACCCCTGGGTTTTGGTGTGGGTTGGGCTGCTACTATTTTGGACAATATTTACACAATTTTCATCATAAACCACCAATTATTCGTCACACAAAAGTTACCCCAACATCATATATGATCATTAACGGGTTTTATATCATCTACCAATAATTTCTACCTGCGAATAACACTTAATTCATAATCAAATTATAAGAATACAATTTTCTCCAAAATTATTAAGGGGGATGATTCCTTGTTTTCTAGATCCATAACATTTTTGATAAATTTGTGACAAGAACCGATCTTTCTCAGGGGAATATATTAGATCTACATTATCACACTATAATATCACAAGATCCATCACTAAAACAAAATTATTATTACTATTTTTCTTGATTTTCTAATCAATCTATCAATTCTATAATTTTCTAATCATCAAAGTGAGATCCTCTACATGGATATAATGAAATCTATTCCATATCATCAATTAAAAATTAAACCCTAAAATCTACATGGGCGCCTACACAATTAAATTAAGAAATAACTTGAAAATCAATTTAAGCAAGAAAATTCTTGCCTTAAAATGATAGTGGGGGTTCCTCTTCTTGAATCCTCTTCTTGAATTTCCAATCTCCTTCTTTCTAACGTTGTTATCCCCTCTCAAGGGGGTGGGGCTACTATGGTTTTTCTTAGGAGAGTAAAATTAGTTTGTTAATCTAATTAATTATCTTATAAACTCCTGAATCTTGTGTTAGGCTTTTATCCTCACTTTCGGGCCTCCAGGGCCGACAACCTCACAACTTAAATACCTATACCCCGGGACCATTTTTAATGGTCTAAAAATACCTAAAAGAGTTCTCAAAACATTTTTGAATACGCCCAAATTATTTTTACTCTACACAACCATTTTATTATGTTTAAACAACAGGTAACCATAAGTAAATTAATATATGATTTTTTTTTACGAGTGAACCCATCAGGCCCAATTGAGTCCTATAATTATGTAATCAAAAATAAAAATTTATTCTCAATTTAAATTTTATCCATTTAATTTAAATTCCACCGATTTAATTTATTCTCGAATTTATTCAAAGTTATAAAATTAATTTCTATCATAATATTTTATTCCAAAAATACGGGGTACTAAAATAAGATGGCGTATGTTCAGGGCTGTGTTGTTTTCTTATAAGTTAATTTTGATTTTATTTTTATTAAGAATGCCATAAAAATATTATGTTATGGTATTTACTAATGTGTGTGTGTGTGTGTGTGTGTGTGTGTGTATATATCGGGTGTCTCCTGTAAGGACTCCTTATGATACAGACTCCGGTACATACCATTTTTTTAAAATAGTACAAAAATAAATTTTTTTATGAAACTTCATGGATATGATTTGCACATTGATAAGATCATCTCCAATTTCTTACAAGTGGGTGAGATGAGGTGATATGCATACAAATGGTATAAATATGCATTTATGGATATAAAAATTTTGGCGATCATCTCACACACTTTTTGATTGAATTTTTTGATGAAACTTCTTGGATATGATCTTCTCACTGTCCTGAGAACTTTCAAATTCAGAGAAACCCCAGAATTAAAAAAAATGGGCAATCCTAAGCCAAATCCTATTTTTCGAAACCAAACAAAGGTTTAGAAAGCGAAAATAGAAAAGGATAGGTGCAGAGACTCAATGAAACCTGTTCTAATAAATAGGGTTGATCGTGTTGCGCTGGTAAAGGAATCATTTCATCGAAACTTCCGAAAGGATGAAGGATAACCTTTTACGCATACGGTTCAAGATTAAAATTGTGAAAAAAAAGAATCAATGTGTAGATTCCAATCCTTTTTTCTTTTTTCATAGCAGACTCTTTCTGACTTCTAACGAAAGGATGTTTTCTTCGATTTTTCGCAGATCTTCTAGACGTATACATTTTCCCACAATGAAAGTAAACATGTTAGTATCAGAACCTTATTCAAAAAGGTCTAATAGGTAAGCTACATAAGCAGTAAAATATCTTATTGAGGTAAAAATATTTGTTTCGATAAATATGCTCTTCAGGCACTTGAACCCGCTTGGATTAAATCTAAACAAATAGAAGCATGTCGACAAGCAATGACACGAAATGCACGTCACGATGGAAAAATATGGTTACGTATATTTTCAGATAAACCAGTTACAATAAGACCTGCAGAAACACGTATGGGTTCGGGGGACCCTTTACATGTAAGACCTATTTCTCATGCAATTTGGGATCCTCATTTTGGTCAACCGACTGTAGAAGCTTTTACACGAGGGGGTTTAGGACCGTTATAGTTACAACCGCCGTTCACTGGGGCTTCGGTCGCCGTCTCTCCTGTCATCAGGTCACCAACTTCCTTGACCTTACCGCACTGGGAAAGCCTCAGCCCCCATACATGGTCTTACGACTTTGCGAAGACCTGTACTTTTGGTAAACAGTCACCTAGGCCTAGTCACAGCGACCCCTTTGTCACAAAGATATCTATCTATATCGAAATGATATTTAATTATGAAGGTTGGCTGGGTAGCTGACCCGGTTAGTCCGTTCTTGCTCCCCCTCTTCCAAGTCCATCACAAGGAAAATGAATAGCAATATTTGCTTTATCCAATATCAAACGGGAGCTACGAGCAAATAAAATACCTTGTAAGAGTATCAATACCGTTACATGAATCGTAAATGCATGAATGTGATGTACTAAAAAATCTGTGGTTCCTAATGGAATAGGTAATAAAGACACTTTGCCATCCACTGCTACTAGATCACCGCCCCCAAGTTAAACTGGTGCTTGCTATTATAAGGACGAGTTCCTCTAATTCTATGAATTTTTCTAGAATACTCTTTTCTTGAATATCATTCAAAAATATTTCGAATTGCCTAGTATTCCACCAATTTGTAACCCAAGATTCCAGACTTTTTTAAATGAGAGAGAAATCGTAAAACCTTCACCCAAGAAGCAGAAGCCCTTTTGAAAGAAGCTATTCAGGAACAGCTGGAGCATTTTATACTTCAGGAAAAAGCATAAATAAATTGATCGCTTTGATTTTATAAAAAAATCAATAAACAATAAAAAAGGGTAATCAAACGTCTAGGACTCAAATCATTCAAAATGTTATTGATATCAAAATATAAAAAAATACATGGAAAAAATTGTGTCCAGTAGGATTTGAACCTATACCAAAGGTTTAAAAGACCTCTGTCCTATCATTAGATAATGAATGGATCAGTCGCTCAAGATCTTTGGTCTTTACGTAGACATGATGAAAAAAATGGGATCACTTCTTATAAACTCGTTGAGAATGATTCTGATCTATTTCATGGCCTATTAGAAGTACAAGGATAAGGGTCTTCTTCGATGGATCCCTCTTATTCCTGTTTAGTCCCATTCGTTTCAAAAGTTATTTCTATTTCTACATATATTTCTTCCACACTTTCCCCCCTTTCTTCCATTTTTGTGGTTTCTTTCAATTTCTTAGTAACAATGGGCGGCGATATTCTGCCTAAATAAGACACATGTAATAAAGAATAGAATACTGAAGATTCGAGCCATATAATTTCTCAATTTTGACACAAGGTACTTATTAGATCGAATAAGTACATTTGATCTAATAGAATGATTTTTTCGTATCCGCACTAATACCAATCCAATCCAATTAATGAATAAAATGTGACCAATTAACCAACCAACAAAACTACTTGTTACAAATAACATCTTGTTGTTGCATCGAAACATATAAATGTTGACTAATCTATCTAACATTGAACTTGGTAAAATGAATTGGTTGAATAATTGAAAAATGAGATCATTCAGGAATACACATTGAATGCTGAGATTACGCATTGAATTTCTGGTAGTAGATCCATAATAAAAAAAAGTGTTTGTGATTATTCCAGAATAAATGAAACAAAGTATACTGTAGATCTAGGATAATCATTATATGAGGTCTAACCAATGCTAAATGCAGGGTCGCATAATAGATTGATATGAAAATCATGAGCAGTTCCATAATGAAACCAGTTATTGTTGATACCTTCTTCTCGATTCCTTCTTCCATAACCTAATCTTGAAGAAGGAAAAGATAAGAGTGCCCTATGGAGAATGTGGTCAAAAATACATAATAGAGTCCGACCTCAATGATCGAATTGATTCTTTTCATGCATAAGGATACTATATTACCTAGTAGAGAAGGTTTTAAAATCATCACAAACCTCCCTTTTTCTTTTCTATTTCATTTTCTGGATTATTATATGTTAATTTTTTCACTTTCCGTATATAGAAAAGAAATATAAAGAGATATACTAGAAACGACATCCACTACACCAAAATGGTCAAATTGACACCCTTCAACCGGCTAGCCTAACCGTGACAAAAAATAAGCATTTTTTATCACAGCCATTGACCGTGGCAAGGCCGTGACAAAGGCTTGTCACGATCATAAATGTGACATGTTCGTGACAATTCTGTCAGTAAAAAAACCTTCCCTCTTCTTTTTTCCCACCAATTTATATTCCCTCCATTTCTCTCTCTCTCTCTAAGCGACTACACTCTCTTTTGCTATGATTTGATTTCTCTCTCTATTTCTCTTCCGTTTGTGTATATGTGCGTGTGTGTATATATGTGTGTAAATGTGCGTGTGTGTGTGTGTGTGTGTATGTGTGTGTGTGTGCATGTGTGTGCGTGTAAGTGTGTGTGTGTTTATGTGTGTGTGTGTGCATGTGTGGTGGGCAGTGGCAGTGGGGGGAGGGGGCAGGGCTGGGGGTGGGGGTGGGCAGGGAGGGTGGGGTTGTGTGTGTGTGTGTGTGTGTATATATGCGTGTGTGTGTTTGTTTTAATTAAATTTTTATTAGTTTATTAGATGTTTCCCCTCATATTGTAGTGCCCCTTGAAAAGAATTGATTGGTTGTTAATTTTTTTAGTAAATTAATAATTAGTGTCCCTTTCATATGCAAGTAGGATTGTCCCTCATTGTAAATTAGTAAATTAATTATTGTATACTTTAATTGTTAGTTTAATTGATGAACATAATTAATTGAGTAGATGAATTATAAGGAGTATGGGATACACATTTGTTGTTGCCGTTGCGGTTGGATTGTAGTGGATCGATGTTTTGTTGGTTAATTTTAAAAGTGGCATGACCACTGGATTATTGTCCATATGGGGGTGAGATTTTTTAACTTTTTTTAAAAATTACTTTGTATCACGAACAATATATATATATATATATATATATATATATATATATATATATATATACAGTATGATAATTAAATGAAACATACTTGAAATTACATATAGTGCGCATAGATATTAGCCTTCTAGTTCTTATGCGTACGCATTCAATAGACCTTAGACCCGTTCGAGAGTCAATACCCCTACAATGAGATCTCTTGAATTGTCTCGTTTGGACAGTTTGAGACTACATAATTTTTGTATAATAATATTCTCAGTGGCTTAAAGTTGTTACTTTTGGAGGAAGTTCTGCAGTCGTATCTTAATGTTCTCTGGGTACATATTAGATTGACAAGTGTGACTGTTATTTCAATTGATTAATTGAAATAACACTCAAACTTGCCAATCTACGTCGTGTACTTGGAGAACTATGGGGATATGTTGCCAAATTTTATCAAATCATAACAATGTGCATGAGCTGTTAAGTATATTACAGAAATATGCGGTCTTGAATGGGATAGGACCATTCACCCTTTAGAGGAGATGGAGGAAATAGGAATTTCTATTATAAATTGAATTTGAAATTGAAATTTAAAAATCGAATACAAATAAGACATAATTAAATGAAACTTACTATAAATCTAAGTTTTGTTTATACTAATCCATGAATATACGCTTCTTACCTTTAATAGGTGATTAGTTGCAGTAGCTGTGATGGGATATCCGAAATATAAAGAGTGGATGGGTGAGACAAATAGAATGGGGGATGTGTTTCACATAGGTGCTAATAAATTTGTGAAATACGCAAAGAGATATCATAATGATGAAGAGTTTTTGTGTCCCTGTGCTAGGTGTAATAATGGTAAGGTGTTTGAGTGGAAAACAGTTGAACTACATTTGTTAAGATGGGGTATGCAAGATATTTATCAATTTTAGAGTTTTCACAATGAATTGAAAGTTCCTTTTGTCCTCGAACAACCTGTACAATAACCTTCAACAAGTAGGATAGATGTAGAAAGGGACGACGTAGATCATAATATCTTAGAGGATTTAGTTGATAATGCGTACAAATTTTATGAAGCGGAGGAAAATGAGGTTACTAATGATGTACAAGGTTCAAGTGCTCGTGAAGATATCGCGATAAACCTTGACAATGACTACCAAAGTTTAAAATTTAAGGCGACCCAACCGTTATACTCTGGATGTGAGAAAGATCAAACAAATTTACATGCCATGGTTGGTTTGCACAGTTTGAAGATGCAGTATGGTTTGTTTGGTAATAGTGTGACAGGAATTCTGAATTGGGTGAAGGACTTACTACCCAAGGAGAATACGCTTCCAAATAGTTATCCCGTTATGAAGAACAGTTTGAAAGGTTTAGGATTGAATTATAAATCCATTCATGCTTGTGTGTATGACTGCATATTATACCAAAAGGATTATGAAAATCTCGATCGTTGTCTGGTATGCGATGAACCTAAATATATCCAATCTACTAATCACGAAGGCATAAGCATAAAAGTGCCTCAAAAAGTGTTGAAATATTTTCCCGTTGGGCCTAGATTAAAGAGATTTTTCACAGTACTAGGGATAGTGGAGGCAATGACTTGGCATGCTAGGGCAGAAGTAGGGGGTAATCTCATGCATCATCCTATTGATTCTACAGCTTGGAGGAGGATGAATTACGAGTATCCCAATTTTAATCGAGAACAATGCAGCATTCGTTTGGCTACATCAACAGATGGTTTCAATCCATTTGGAAATCTAAGCACCAATCAGAGTGTATGGCCAGTGATCCTAGCCCCACTCAACCTCCCTCATTCACAGTGTATGAGACCTGAATTTTTTATGTTGTCTTTGTTAATACCTGGGCCAAAAGCACCAAGTGATCACATCGACGTCTATTTGGATCCTTTGGTAGAAGAATTAAATGAGTTGTGGGAAGAGGGTGTGCAATCATTTGACTCTTTTAGAAAAAAATAGTATACGCTGAAAGCTATGTTGATGTGGGCAAGTTGTGATTTTTTAACTTTTGGGACATTATCTGGTTGTGTAATACTTGGTTATTTGGGGTGTCCTATTTTTGAAGAGGAGACTGAATATCTTCGTTTATTCGCTAGCTCAAAAAATGTATATCATTACCATAGGAGGTTTTTACCCCCTGCTCATAGTTTCAAATTTGAGAAAGGTTCTAATTTTTTATCGGGCAGGGTTGAACATAGGCTACCGCCGAGACAACTTTCAGGTTCAGAAATGTGGCCCTAATATTCCAGGTAAGAATCCCATATTTAAGAATGTCAGGCATAAGAAGACCCCAACTGGGAATGAAACTGAGACAAGAAAGGCATGGTCTAGGAGGTCAATTTTATTTGACTTGCCTTACTGGAAGAATAATCCGGGTTGCCATGTTATGAATGTGATGCATGCATAGAAGAACCTCGCTAAACATAGTGTGGACACTTGCCTTGGGTGGAGTCATTCGAAGGATTGAGAAAATGCACGAAAATACCTTAAATCATTGAAACTTAAGCCACAACTACGGTTGAAAGAATATAGTAGGGGAAGGATAATAATTCCCCATGGTGCATTTACTTTGACGAGTGGGGAAAGGAAGGTGCTTTGAGACACAATATATAATTTGAAGGGCCCATCTAATTTTTCGTCTAACTTGCAAAGGATTGTGAATTATGCTATGCATGATTTACATAAGTTTAAGTCCCACGATTGGCATGTGATCATGCAATTGGTTCCTCTATTGTTTAAGCATTGTTTCTTCAAGCACAAGGATTTTCGAAGGGCCATTATTCAAATTAGTATTACCTTCTCACTTTTGTGTGAGAAGGTAGTCAATCGAGAACACATAGTGGCCGTAAAATTGGCGGTGACCGAAGCAATTTGTGTGTTGGAAAAGTACTTTCCCCCCAGCATTCTTTGACGTAAATGTTCACTTATTGATACACCTATGCGACGAGGCACTTATTTGTGGTCCAGTTAGATATCGGTGGATGTATCCGTTTGAAAGATTGATGAAATTTTTTAAAGATTACATCAAGAATACGCGATATATTGCAGGATCAATTGTAGAGGAATACATCACTGTGGAGTCATCAATTTATACTCGAGAATATATGCTTGACTCGACCAGGATTGATGACACTGATGAGTTCGTCGATGATGGTGGTCATGTGATGGGAAAACGAGTGAAATTAACGAGTTTGCAACTTGAACAAGTAGCTCGTTATCTATTTGAAAAAATGAAGATGTCGAAGAATGGAAAAAGTAAGTTTAAATTATTTAAGTTTTACATTATTTTAGATTATTTTATACATGATTAATTTTTTAATATGCATAAAATATGAAGCCTGTGAGAATAATAAAAGACGAAAAATAATGGTACAATCAGACAGCGAATTTAGGTTGTGGTTGTCACAAAAGGTATTTATAATGAAAATGATCGTTATATAACGCTACATTACACTCAAACTTTACAACTAATCTAATTAATTTATCTATATTCTCAGCTCTTAAAGACGGGTGATCCGACATCAAGGTTTGCTCGTCTAGCCACTAGACCCTTGTTCATGGCACAAGAGTACAAAAAGTATCGATTGAACGGTTACGTATTCGGCGCAAAAGTGTACGAGGAAAGTACAAATGTACAGGACTCGGGCATTTATACAAGGCACTTACTTTCTTTCGAGCGAGCGCAAAATATAAAAACCTCGTTGAAGCTGAAATGACTTACTATGGTGTAATTCGAAATATATTTGAATTGGATTATATAAGCTTCAAAGAGGTTGTATTTTACTGTGACTGAGTAAGAGTTGAGGATAAAAATGCTTGTAAAGTTGATCCTGGCACCAATTTGATCATGGTTGACTTGTCCAAGTTGAAGAGCAACGACCACGTGAGCGATGAGCCGTTTGTTTGTGAATTGCAAAAGGTCAACCAAGTGTTTTACTTGGAATATATCAACAACGAGTTGTGGTCAATTGTCCTACATGCGCCAAAATGTCTAAATAGTAGTGTGGATGACTTGGCTGCTCCTACCGAATATCAATCCATTTTTTATGACAACCCGAATTTAAAATAATTTTTCAATTTGTAATAAATATTCCAATTTGTAATTTACCAATCCATTTTTAATGCTTTTAATTGATTTGCACTTTATCATTTTCACTATTGTGTAGTGTGCGTGTGTGTGGGTAGGGGTGGGGATGTTTCAGATTTTTAGTAATTGTACATATTATGAGTTAGATGTTGTTGTTTTGGAATTCAAAATTTAGGTGTTAAACAGTAATAATTAATTTGTAGTAATTGTATATATATGCATGTCTTCTTCTAATTCATTTTGATTTGTACTAATAACAACATTTTTTTACAGAAAATGTCTCTTCAGGTATTAAGGCGAGGATGATGATGTTGATTATGATGATGTCGTCTGGGCTCGGTAGTAGCGCAGGCAACGAGGGATTCTCAGCCCCTAGGCTCCCCAAATATGGCAAATTGGGGATAACCATCGAGAACGAGATGAGGCTATTAGCGTGATCCCTCAAGTTGGGAAAGATAATCACCGGCGCGGGGTACAGTAGTTGGAGGGAGGTGCCAAATGAGCTCAAGGTAGATACTTGGGCGGCACTACAGGTAATGTATTTATATTTATATGTATATAAATATTTCAATTTCATTTTATATTTATATTTATATTTATATTTATATTTATTCGCAACTAACATTGTATTTGTTGGACAGGAACAATTTAGCCTGGATTTTGGAGCAGCTGAGGGATCAACATGACGTGGAAGAAAAATATGCGAACCCGATACTTTGGAAAGACCCAAAACGCCGTTATCCGAATGCATGACTCTATCCCGTCGAAGGAGCCGATCGCATTGTCACAATGGCAAAAGTTCATTGACAGTGAGATCGGGGAGCGACAATTGGCATCTCGCCAATCGGGGAGGGAAAATCGAGCAAAAAAGATGGATGTGCACTACTCCGGCCGGACGTCTTATGCCGAGGTGGATCATAGGATGATGGTTAAGATTTAATTTTTCTATAATTACATAAATATATTATTCTGCATTATTTTTCTTTGCAGGGCCGATACTAATTTTGCATTATTTTATTTCAGGGGATGGGGAGTGGCCCTGGGGGTAGGCCACATAGGCTCGATACTTATGTGGCTATTTGGACGAAGGAGGGGAAGGATAAGGAGGTGTCCCCGAGCGTCGCGTCCACGATTGTAAGTAATTCGACAATTTACTTTTTGTTAATTATGTTATAATTTTTTTATTTACTTATTTAACTAATCATGTGTTTTTTGACATTTCAGGCAAAGCTTAAGGAAGTGAATGAGTCGCAGTCTGATGCCGACAAGGCATCTTTGTCCACAGACGCACCCAGCCAAGTGCTTGGAGCTGATCACAAGGGGAGGACGAGGAGGAGCTCGCGGGTGGCTAAATCTAGGATCATCGGATTAGAGACGAGTGACACCGGGTTAGCTCAAACGGTGGACTTGCATGACACGAAGCTATCCCATTTGGAGGTGACGGTCCAAGATATGTTCTCATTCATGAAGCGTTCGTTAGGCAAAAACTGTAAGGGTAAAGGGAAGGAGAAAGTGGTGGTGGAGGAGGAGGTGAAGGAGGACGAGGATGTGGACCTCACTGCTTCATCGCCACCACGTGCGGACTCTGATGATCCAGTCCCCTATTTGGATCCCTTTGACTGATCGATGTCGACACTTGCTTGGCCAAGCGTGTTTATACAGGACATATTTGATGTCCAATGGATAGGGCGGGGGTTAAGGGACCCGAATACCGTCCAGGGTATGCCAGTTCACGGACATTTGCTTCAAGACATCGAGGCCAAGGTGCTCGTCACGCATATGATACCCGAAAAGGAGAACTCCCCATTGTGGTTGCGCGACCAATGTGTCACGATGCATATTGTTGGGTGTATTAATTCGTATATCATGTGGCCTACTCACCTCCTCAGAGCTACCCCATATATGTAGCGACATTATTTGAATTAAATTATTTTAAGTTGTTACATTTGATTTATATTTGGATTATATCATGATGCATATTGTTTTGAATGTATATTTGCATTATCTCTATTTTATTTGGATATATGATGTTTGAACAGGTACAACATTTCTATAACAGGTCAAATGTACTTTTGGGCAGTGGCAGTGGCCATACTGCCCAGCAGATTCTTTTTCAATTCTGTCCGGAATTGTCATGGTCATTGACCGTGACAATTTTTTAAAGATTGACACGGTTTTTTCACGGTCATTAATCGTGACTAATCTTGTCATGATTATTGACCGTGACAAGTCTAATGAACTTGTCACGATCAATGACCGTGATAACTTCGTGACAACCAAAGTTGTCACCCCCAGAATGTAATTGGGATATGGATAGGATATAATGAAATAGATACGGTTTGAGGTTCTCTATGAAATGAGGCATGGAAGGGAGCCACTATGAAGAAGTTTCGAGAGTTACGAAGGAAGCTTCGAGCTCATATTTGTCATGGGTTGAGTAAGGGAATTGAACTTTATGAGATCTAATCTCTCGTTGTTCCTCAGTAGTTCAGTGGTAGAACGCTTGACTGTTAACGGATTGATCATAGGTTGGAATCCTACTTAGGGAGATTTGATTCATTCTGAATTCTTTAATTCAGAAAAAGAAAAGGGCTCGCTTTGACCATTAAGAATAGGTAACCCATTCCCCGTATTTATTTTTATTGCATTCTATCTCATCGTATCACATTATGTTATGTGAGATTTGAAAATCACCATCAATAGCTTGGTGTAGGTCTGGGATAATCCTTCGTTCCATCCATGATATTTCATCAAAATATTCAATCAAAAAGTGGGTGAGATGATCACCAAAATTTTGATGGAGAAAAATGTATATTTATACCATTTTTTTGCATATTACCTCATTCCACCCACTTTTTGATTGAATTTTGAAAAAAATTGGAGATGATCTTCTCACCGTGGAGATCATATCCATGAAGTTTCATAAAAAAAATCATTTTTTTACTATTTTAAAAATACTATGTACCAAAGTCTGCACTATAAGGAGTACTTACGGAGACTCTCTCTCTCTCTCTCTCTCTCTCTATATATATATATATATATATATATATATATATATATATATATATATATATATATATATATATATATATAATAGGGGTAAATCCAGGAGGAAGTGATAGGATACATCAGTATACTCTGGAGCCAATCACAACCCCACATTGATCGAGACATCCAGGTGGATACTTTCAGTGCCAAATTGCGCTCGAAAAGCAAATTTTTATGGTGTTCCAGTTGATATTTAGGGTTCTGAGTCAGATTCTGATTACGAGAAGGAGGAACTACGATTTTGAAAATAAGAAAGGTCAAAAGCAATCAGAGAAAGAAGAAAGGGAATCCCCATCTCGACATTTTGAAGGCTTACTCCTAAAGCAATCATGCTAAGCTAAAGAAAAGTAAGTTCACTTCGAAAATCAATACAATAAGATAGACCGACCTTTGAACTCTTTTTCTCTACCCCCGTAGTCTCTCTCTCTCTCTCTCTCTCTATATATATATATATATATATAATTTTTTTACTGTATTTATAGATATGGACCATGAAGAAGGCCAATATTATGAGACTTATATGATGGACACAACCATATCACTCGGTATTCAAATCGCTATGAAGCAATGATGTTTACTAGATTATTTCCACGTTAAGGCCCCAAGAACCATTGGTTGAAGAGGACGGAGAAGAATGGGTGGAAGACAAATAAGAGGAAGAAGAAGAAAATGAGGAAGATAAACAAGGGGAGAGGAAGTGAGAGAAGTAGAAATGCAAGTGGAAGGGAAGTGTAATACCCCATAATTTCAAAATAAAATATTCGACTAATTTAAATTTAATAATTTAATATTAACCTGGAGAATAAATTAAACAGGATGAATATAAATCTAGATGAGTAAAAATTTAAATTTGAAATAAAAATTTATTCATGGTTATATATATACAAAACTCAATTTGACATAATGGGCTTGCTAGTGAAAAATAAATCACACATAAAAATAAATTTGTGGGCGCGTGTCGTTAGAATATAATAAAATGTCTAAGTGAAATAAAAATAATTGGGACTCGTTTTGAGAAGAGTTAGAGCTCAGTTTAGTGTTTTAAATATTTTGAATTGGTCCCGGGTCATAGGTATATGAGTTGGGGAACGTTTGGGCTAATTGGGATATGGATTCGGGCCCATTTAGGAGTCCAAAAGTTGGGTTATAGTCCCAACTTGGTATTAGCCACTTATTAAGTGTTTAAGTGGGGGTAAATCACTCCCCCACTATCATTAGGGAAAACCTAAAACAACAGTTATGCAAGAGGAAATGAGAAATACCAAAAAGATGAGAAAAGGGGCAAGAACAAAGGGAAAATCAAGGGGCTTCCAAGAGATTTTCATCCACGAATTTTAAGGCAAGAATTCTCTTGCTTAATTTATGATTTTCAATATATTTCTTGATGCATGTAATGACCCCTTAATTTTTTGGGATTTAGGTTTGAATGTACATGATTTGATGATGAACAACACATGTAGAGGACAGATTTTTATGTAGAATTTATCCCAGAAATTTATATCAATGGCTAGATATTATTATAATATATATATATATACTCTAGTGCTATCAGGGGAGAGTATATCCCTAGGTTATAGCATCCATTATATGGATGAGCGGCCTCTCACTTTCCGGGAAGAAATATGACTGCCTCCAATATTTATGTTATTAACCAAGTTAGTGAGCAATCCTGACTTGGGGTAACTAGATTGCGTGAATGCACCTAGTGGGATGGCACTTTAGAGAATATACATTCGGTGAGTTATTACTCGGGAGGATGGTTATAATTAATTATCATTTCAACATATGTGTGAATGTTTTAATATGGTTATACGTATATAATGAGATAAATAATTATATACGGGTAATTTAATACAGACTGTGAATTGTATTATGTGTATAACGGGTGTGAAAGTTCTATGAAATTAAAAAGGGGAATGATTAATTAAGTTAATGTTAATAATAACTTAGAAATCATAACTTTTACATACTCGGTTAGAGTAAGGTGGTTGCAAGGGGTTATATCGGTCATCTAGCATGGGATAAATGACTAGGGGACTTAATTAAGGCGTTAGTTGTGCACATTAGAGGAGGGGTGAGGATTTCCTCAAGGGAGTGCGGCACTAACTAAAATATAAAGAGCATTCATGCATATTTATTACTACAAGTTAATCATTTGCTAAATGTTTTCAAAAAATTTTGGGTTCTAACCCTTGTTTTAAATATTTTTAAAAACCTTTTAGGTGTCCAGCCACACGGATGCCAGACTTGACTCATTCTAGGGACTCATTGCTGCAGCATATGTGGATGTTGCAGGATTTGGATAGGCGCCTCTATTCCTTCTATTCTTATACTAGGAGTTTATCATCAGATACTCGAGCATGCGGCTCACAGTTTTTATTTAGTATTCATTTCAGATACTTTGCGGTTGTTATTATCTGTCTTTACTTTTGTTGGATTTTAGCCGATGGTTTATTTAGTTAGATTATTATTTAGATGTGAATGGTTGAATTCAGTTAATTGTGATTGTTTATATTATTTTGTTTTCGCATGAGTATTTCATTGAATTAATGAAAGATAAAATTTGACACCAATCTAATTTTTCACTTAGGTGGTTAGTAATTAAGAAGGTCGAAAGTGATGCTAAAAATGAACCAACTGAGAAACCTGTTTTAATTTAATTTAGGACTGATCACCCGGGGGTTTATTAGGCGGGGTGTCACATCCCACAACCGCTAGGTTATTTGAGCCATCCGTGCTAAAGCATTACAAGGGTCGCCCGAGAGTCGAAAACCAACTGCTAAATATCAAAAGCACGAGAAGTCAACTAAAAGGGATCCCTCGGGCTTTGAACTTGCTAGGCAATTAACAGTAAAGGAACACCCTGCGATCCAAATGCCTAAGAAGAAAATTGATTTTACGGAGTTCACCCGCCCAGCCTCATGGTGTCCGAACTACTCCCCCATATATAAATAATATATCAATGAGATATCGGTCTTTTATAAAGATTGCGTTGAAGATATCATTGAGGTTGAAGCTGACAAAAATTGTGGGTTTAGATGCGTTGCTAAATGCCTCAGATTTGGGCCCGATGGATGGAGATAGGTGAGATCGGAATTGATTGAAGAAGTCACGGTAAATACAGAATTCTATGCACATTGTTTTGGTGATTGGTTTCCAAACACTGTTCTATATATGTTAGACGATTATTCAAGCCCATGTATGCACAAGTCATGGATGATCATGCACAAATGCGGCTATCTTTTGGCGGAAACTTACAATTACATGTGCATCCTCATTTCAAAAAGACAGCGGCTAACATTTCTACCAATGTGACATGGACGAACCGTGCATCCCATGTTCATAGAGATTGCTCATGTATGTAGGAATCACTTTGTAGCTTTGAAGTTTAAGTACGATTTTCCAATTCCCCCGGTAGCAAGTCACTGGCATAGTTGTTCATTGCCAGAAGCAAAATCGTGGATTGATGAATATACGCAACAAGTAGCGGAGTTCTGAAAAATCTACCCAAACGATGTAGCAACCAACAATGAGCCTATCCAAATCGACTAGTTTGGTATATGAAACGAACTTGTATGATATGATATTCAAATGAAGTTGTATGATATTGAAAGGAAGTTGTATGATTTTTTTAAATTAATTAATAAAGTTGTATTTTTTGATTTGTTGAGACTAATTAATGAAGTTGTATGATATTCAAATGAAGTTGTATTTTTTGATTTGTTGAGACTAATTAATGAAGTTGTATGATATGATATTCAAATGAAGTTGTATGATATTTAAATGAAGTTGTATAATTTTTTTAGATTAATTAATGAAGTTCTATTTTTTTATTTGTTGAGATTAATTAATGAAGTTGTATTTTTTTATTCTGTTCGGGATGTATATACCGAACCATGTTTAACCATAACTGGTTTTCTATATATATGCCGAATTATGGTGATTTTTTTTGCTATAATGATGCCGAATGGATCTCATGATCCATTACATATAGGATTCTGTTAGGGGTGTATATACCGAACCAAGTTTAACCATAACTGGTTCGCTATATACATGCCGAATTGTGATGATTTTTCTCTATAATAATGTCGAATGGACCTCATGATCCATTACATATAGGATTCTGGTAGGTATGTATATACCGAACCAAGTTTAACCATAACTGGTTCACTATATACATCCCAAAATATGATGCTTGTTTCTCTATAATGATGCCGAATGGACCTCATGATCCATTACATATAGGATTCTGGTAGGGATGTATATACCGAACCAAGTTTAACCATAACTGGTTCACTATATACATCCCGAATTATGATGCTTGTTTCGCTATAATGATGACGAATGGATCTTAGTCCCTAACAAGAATGAAAGTTTCAAAATAATACACAACCAACAATTAAGGATGCAAGTTTCAAAATAATACACAACCAACAATTAGGGATGTTTATACAAAATAAGCAACAACCAATAAATTAATTGCACATTCATTAATAAATATTATCATTAAACCAAGCGTTCATACAATATATCTCGCACTTTAACACAAAAACTCAAAGACATCCGGCCTATTTCTTTCTTTTACTTATATGTGACCCCTCAACTACTTTCTCTTTTCCCTTGCCTTTGGACTTTCTTTTCTTCGCCACCCGCTCCTCAATTACAACCGACTGCCTACACTTATGGTCGCAGCTAGGATACTGTAGGCTTACACATCGCGTGCAATTAATTTGGCCGGATCAGTAGCAATTCCATCATTAATATTATTCTTCATTAAGTCCATAGCCTTACGCACCTCGTCCGCCTATGGAACAGTTAATAACACATTGGGATTAGTTTAAACAAAAAACTTATATATAATTACATATAATACCGGAAGAAGTTTAGACAAAAAACTTACCAATGACGTTTACTATTGTTTCACGCTGCGGAACTTGGGGTTTTGGACTATAGGATAGGACATGGAAATGAACCAAGCCATATAATCATTGTTACAATCCCAGGGGCTAGATACGGGCACACACCTAGATTTCTCGGATAAGAGGTGGTCTTGCCAGTTTTCTTGGTACCGTATTTGCATATCGAATTTAACTTTGTACCAAACCGCCTTGTCTCCCCTATCATCCTTCAAGGGTGTCATTGGGTCACGCGATATGACTTGTAGCTGTCCCATTTGTCTAAGGCATCTTTCAGGGTAATAGGGCTCCCCCACCTCAAAACAAATCATAATCCCACTATACCACGAAGCTTCATGGAAGGGATAAGCATCCCTAGAATCTCGATGGGGTTCCCACATGACCTACAAATAAACAAAACATAATTTGATGTCAGAAAATATAAAACATTACAAAAAATATTTAAATTTACTCACATCACCAACAGTCATATCATCCAATTGCTCCCGAAAATTGATTAAGTTTGTAAATGCAATTTTTTGAGAGGCAGACTGCAACGACCAACGCGAAATCATTGGCATTGTTTCATCAAACTCCATATCAACGTATCTGACAACCCCTATAAAATGCTCATATATCCATGACTGCAAAACACACACATTACGAATTTATTAGAAAAAAGCAGGAAATTGATAAACATACATAGACAAAATATGAATTTGTGTTATTAGTTACCTGTATAAGAGAGAGGCAACCACTCATTTGCCTCACGCCTGAACGAGAGGCAAGTCCCAACTGCCTATACACATGCGCTAAGATGCCCATACCCCATGCTAGTTTCCCCACCTTCTTCAAGTCTCTAAGAACATGAAGGTATAGCACGAAAATCTTATTTTTTGTCTTGTCGGGGAAAACTATGCACCCGATAATGTAGAGAAAGTAGGCTCTGGCACAATAGTCTCTGTCTTCACTCGATGCATTGGCGTCACACGACCTCTCCTTGAAATTCGCAGTGAGCCAGTTCAAACGGACGTCCGCATGCTCTTCACATTCCTCCAAGGCAACTTCCACGCTCACTCCTAACAACTCTACCACCAAGTCCACAAGTAACAGGACCACTACATCTTCCTCCTCCTCCTCCTCAAAAGCGGGTTGCGGGTTATACAAAGGTGATCCGACGAGAGGAACACCCAAGATTAGGGCTGTGTTTCGGCCGGATCGGATCGAAAAATGCCTAATCAGAAAAAATTTCGATTTTTTCGGAAATAAAATAACTATTCCGATTTCCGATCCAATTTTTTCGGAAAATTAAAAAAAAATCGAATTCGAAAAAATCCGAAAATCGAAAAAAATCGGAAATTCACAAAATATATTAAAAATCCAGAAATTTCGGAAATTCCAAAATTTCAAAAAAATAAATTATGGATTTTCGATTACTCGAAATTCTCATTTTAAAGAAACAATGAAAATGGCTTAACCCAACATGTAAACACATGAGGAATTGGCTCATTTTTCATTTGTGTAGAAGTTAGGAGGATACTCTCCTTTTATAGAGCATATTTTGGAGCCCTCTCCCTCTTCCAACCGATGTGGGATATGGGAAACTTTCAAAAAATTGGAAAAGAAATCGAAAAAAAATTAAAAATCGGAAAATGATTCCAAAAAAATCAGAAATAATTCAAAAAAAATCGAAAAAATCGGATCGGCATGGTTTCGGAAAAATCGGATCGGAAAAATCGGAAAATCGAAAATTCAGAATTATTTACGATTTTCAATCCGATTTTTTTGGGAAAAATAAAAAATCGGAAAATCGACAAACTAAAATTTCATTCCAAATTCGGAAAAAATCGGATCGGAAATCGAAAAAATCAAAAAGTTAGGAAAAAAAAACACAGCCCTACCTAAGATCGCCGATACGTTGTCGAGGGTGATTGTTATCTCCCCAAATAGCATATGGAATGTGTTAGTCTCTGGATGCCACCTCTCGACAAATGCAGATATAAGAGCTTGGCCCTCTGAACCCTCTTTTGTACACTTGCAAAAAGATCACTGAATTGCCACTCCTCGATCTTCGTCCAGTGTTTGATGCACAATAACGGCAATATAAGCAAAATATTTATTAAGGTTTATGAAAGAAATGGAAAATTTCAAACATTAATGATTTAACATTGAAGGGAAATGGATTTGCCATTGATCCAGTCCAAAAACCGTAGGCCATATGATGCTTGAAATGTTTTAATAGGCTAAGATCGGTTGGGCCCCCATATGCTGGAGTAGATGTGACTTCTTCAGGCACCTTTTTCTTCTGGCTATATGCTACTGCAGTCTTATGTAAAATTCTAAACGTGTTTTCAGGCCATTGGGGAGCAACATCCTCCGACTCAAAACACCCATCCGCCACCTCATGACCCTCCTCGGCCTCCTCCTCAACCTCGGCCTCCTTAACTTCCACCTCAACCGCAACCTCCTCGTCCTCAACCGTAATCACAACCTCCTCATGCGTCTCCACCACTCAGGGAACCACCTCTATTACATCCGGGACAGCCGCAGTAGACAAAGCATGGATCTCTTCTCGACGCTTCCTCTCTGAGGCAGTCAATGGCTTCCGGTTCTTGCGAGAGTAAGATACTAGGTTATCCATATTAGACCTGCATTCATTATAAACATCAATCAATTCTTAAATGATTATAAACTTAATCATTTCATATGGGATCATTTATCAATTCATATAGAATCATGTATCAAATCATAGGTAATCATGTATTGATTATAAACCTAAGTCATAGATAATAATGTATCAATTCATCGGTAATCATGTAATGATTATAAACATAAGTCATTTCATAGGTAATCATGTATCATTTGATAGGTATTCATCATAAACATAAGTAACAAGGATAACAAAATAATTGATTCCATTAGGGGAAAAGGTGTCGACCTGTGGTGGTTAATTTCGGCATAAACATCACGAAAATTTAAAGTTAATTCGGGGTAAAAGTGACGAATGAAACATATGAAACTTGTTCATCAATTCCGCATAAACATAGCGAATTAATTCATTCATTTCGATATGAATGTAACGAATGGATACCCTAATTTGAAATCCATTCATTCGTTGTATACATGACAAAAACTTACAACTCATTCATTATGAATATAACGAATGAAACCCTAGGTAATAAAAAAAATTATTCATCATGAACATATCGAATAAGTGGAATTCATTCGGTATGTTCATAACGAATGAAAGCCTAGTTCAGTGCCTTCAGCCTTTTTAACAGTCCGGACGAGGTTATAATAGAAAACACAAATTCATTAAAACTTTTTCAAGGGATTGCGATCATAGTAGTCAATAAACATTATCGTTTTCATTATATACATTCAGTTGTAATTCGATGTACAGTAGAATAATAGCAAACAAAGGTAATTCGATGTACAACAGATGAATAGCAAACCAAGCCAAGGTAATTCGATGTACAACAAACCAAGGTAATGAAGATGAACAGCAAACCACGATTCAAAACGAAGATGAAGTTAATGGGTATGTATATATATATATATATATTTGGGTATTCAAATGGGTAGTGTATTCAATGTACCAACTTCACATTTAGTCTTTAGTTGAAGGAGAATGGATTTGAAGATGAAAAGTTTAAAAGTTGAAGATGAAAGGTTTGAAGGTTTGAATGTGTAGAGAGATGGAGGGAAACTGTGTAAATGATTATTAGAACTTTAAATATGTGGTATTAAGAAGTAACTATTATAATTAAGTTGTATTTTGTCGTAAAAATAAAGTTGTGGTATTTTGGAGCAAAAATTGTGGTGCCCTTAGAAATAAATAACATTTTTGTGTAAAATATGCACATTACAAAAAAAAAATGTGTTCTAATAGTATTTTATGGAAAGTAGACACATCAACAATGCCTAAACACACACACACACACACACACACACACATATATATATATATATATATATATATATATATATATATATATAGAGAGAGAGAGAGAGAGAGAGAGAGAGAGAGAGAGAGAGGGGGGGAGGTTCTCCTACATCACACCTAGTTCTAGACCCTAATAAAAAAAATTCCAAATTTTTTATTTTTCTTTTGAAATTAACCTTTCAATCAACATATGTTTAAAAAATTTGGTCAAAATACATTTTCTAACTACTTTTAAAAAATTCACAAAATTCTATTGGCGCAGACCCTTATAAATAAGGTATTTTCAGCAGTTTTTTGTTGGATTTTTAAAAAATAGCTAGAAGTTGTATTTTGATCTAATTTTTTGAACATGTGTTGATTGAAAGATTAACTCTATGGGTAAAAAATAAAATAAAAAAAAAAAGGTTTTTAGGACCTAGAACTAGATGTGATGTATGAGTGATGTAGGAAGCTTGATGTATTGGAGCCTAGCTCTCTCTCTCTCTCTCTCTCTCTCTCTATATATATATATATATATATATATCTATCACGAACTCGATTTACACTCACATCTCTCTCTCTCTCTCTCTCTCTCTCCCCCTCCCCCCCAAAAAAAAAAAAATTAAGAGTCAATGTCTTTATTTTGTATAAATTGAAGATTCACTCATTCAACGGCTAAAATTAACTCTTGTTCACCATCTTAAAACTTGGCTCGTTGATTATGTCCAAAAAATGAACATGAACTCTTAATTTGGAATGCCCAAAAATAAATAGTAGACTCGTAATTTGGAACAGATGGAGTATATCACTATAATCAAACAAATTCATTAACTCTTATTTTATGGCGTCTTGTCATTAAATTATGGGTTTTTCAACTTTGGTGTTCAAAAGTGATGGAGGTTTGGATTAATATTAAATGATTATCGTATTTACAAATTAATAAAAAAAGGCAAATTGTCTTTGACCAAAGATTCGATCAATGAGAAATAATACCACGTGTGGAGGGCATCACGTGTCCGTGCTCAACACAAATAAGGATACGACACGTATGCGATATGTGTCCCACATGTTTCTCAATATATAGACGAATTTTAAATATCATATATGCCGTGTTCTTATTTGTGTTGAGCACGGGCACATGATGCTCTCCACACATGGTATAATTTCTCCTGATCAAGTACATCAATTCCAAGATTCATTTAGAATAAAATCAACATGTTTCTCATATATCTGATTCTTATAAAAAGAAATTGCAATCTTAACTTTAATATTGGTAATATAATTGAGCTCATTACAATGAACACTTGCCAATAGGCTAAACCACTTACATTCCTTTGTAAATTATCACATTTTGTGATATTTGCTTAATTATGTATTATTGTATCCTATTAGATATTTGCTTCATCAAAACGGTGTGGGTAGCATGATGACAGACATTGGCGTTGTTTGCTTTTAAGCTTATTAGGAGATAGGAGTGACAATTTTGGAAACAAAACGATAACACAACCACAAATTGATTTAAAACTTATACCACATATTGTGTTCTGTTTTTTGGCACGAAGTCGTGTCGTGCTCATGTCGAAAAATCTAATCTTACACTATTCGGCTTCCAACAAGCAATCTACGCCGGTCACTTTTTTTTAAATAACATAAGTAGGGTATGCATTTCCTACATAGAGAAAATAGGATAAAAAGACTTCTTCGTGATATCAAACATCAAAACAATCACCATATATGAATTACACAACTATTCTGTTGACCAATTGTGTGATGAAATAAAATAATTATAAATGCATACAAATCAAACTAGCAGTGGTGACATGATGATTTTAACATCTTTTCTCATAGGTAATCTAGTATCTTAATGCATGAAGATAATCAATTCCGCTAGAATTGATAAAATTAAGCCAAATCCAGAATCCGAACCATTCTCTTGAAGCTCATCCTCAAATTGATTAAATTTGTGAACGCCCCAAAAAAAATTATGCGAACATCTCACTGCATTTCCATCTAAAATGAAATATTACCACCGACTTTGATAGCATCCCGATAACATGAGTGTGTGCCAAGTGTCGCTTCAACTTTTGTCAAAATTCTACGTTTACTTCCATTTTCTGCATTGAACGTAAAATTCCGCTACTAAAAGTGACATTTAGCAACAAAACAGAATACTAAAGTTTTGATAATACTAAAGTCTAATTTCAGTCATTAACGAGGCAACTAAGTCATAATCACAAAAAATTAAAGAAAAAGAGAGCTATTTCTACCTTAAAAAAAATTAAAGAAAAAGAGAATTATTTCTATGTTATTCAACATTATAATACATGATTACACCAACTACCTTATTGAATATTTTGAACTCTCAAAACTAGAGGCAATCGAAACCATACAAAATACGACCAAGTAAGCAACAAAAAAAAATCTCTTTTACTTTAATACGACCAAAATTTTCGATCTTGGACATTAATACAAATTAATTAGTTTATTAGATATTAGTACATTTTCCGCTGCTAAATGTCACCAGAGATCACTTTTAGTGGTGAAATGTCCACATTTAGCGACAAAAATATACTTAAGTCTAATAAATTGATTAACTTGGATTAACGTCTAATATAAAAAATTTAGGACTGGACCAAAAAATTATCAACTCAACACTACAAATCATACCAGCAGTCACGGTGATGACTTTGATAGCAACGCAATGACATGAGTGCATGGGCAGACAATACTACCAATCTCTTTTTATGTTCTTTAACAAATTGATTCATCATTGAATATAAAAATTTCGACTCCAAAAGTGGAATTTACCGACAAAAAATCACTCAAGTCCATAAATATAATTACGAAATTACTAAGTTCCAATATCAACTATTAGCGAGGTAACCAAGTCAAAATCACAAAAAAGTAGAAAATATTTTCTATGCATAACATCAAATACATGATTACACGATCTTATTGACTATTTTGAACCCCCAAAACTAGAGGCGACCACAATCATACAGAGTATGACCAAGTGCGCGTCGAAAGAAAATAATTAACAATGCCACGCAAACAAATCGAACTAACACCGACGGTGACGGCTCTGATAACAACCCGATAACATGAGTTTGTGCCGACAACAATACCAATCTCTTTTTACGTTCTTTAATGAACTTATCAAATGCAGCTTCAACTTCTGTCAAAATCATATCATTAGATGTGTTATTATTATGTGCCAACAAGCATCTAGCAAGAACAACGGCATCTTCTAGCGCCAGGGATCCACCTTGTCCAAAAAAGGGACCCATTACATGCATTGCATCTCCGGTTACACAAACGCTGCCTTTTCTAAACCCGCCAAATAAAATGTCCCACGGGGGACGATATCGTAACCGCGTAAATAACAGAGAATTCAGATCACATTTCTCAACCATCTCCACTATTTCAGTTGGGAAACCTTCCACAAACTTCACAGCCAATTGCTTAATGAGCTGCACATTTTTAGCTGCATTTGAATCTGTTCATTTTGGCATGTAGGCTAATTAGAGATGTAAAAAATATATAATAAAATAGACTAGATTTATTATAAGAAGATGTTATGATTTAATGTGAGCAAATTGGAACACTAGGGAACAAAGTGAGACTGGATCCAAATTTCAGGGTCAAAAGTGTAACTAAATCTTAAACAATTATCTGAATCATAAATTCCGGTTTTCAACTATGAAGCACGGACACTCTACCGGAAGCCACGAGTCGCATGTCGTGTTGAAACATGTATTATGTGCTCGCTTTGACATGTTACCGTGTATTTGAATTTTGTGATGGTGATTCTGCTTTATTTATGATTTTTAATGTTAACGTGTATTCGAATTTTGTTTTGTATGGTCCATTTTCTTAATTTTATGTTAAGAATGCTCTAATAATGTATTTTATGGAAAAATATGTTTCATTTCATTAATATATATATTTCAATATATATTATATATACTTACCCTATCGTGTCGTATCCTAGTTTTTGAAAGAATCACGTGTCGCGTATCGCGCGTCGAAACGCGTATTACGAGTCTGTGCTTCATAGGTTTTCACTCACTACTGTAGGTTATATTAGAGATGGGTCTTTAAATTTCTTGAAGTAAAGCTTAATATTAATATATTTGACTAAGCAGATGGGTTGTTTCTTCTTATAATATCAAAGTGAAAAAAAAATAAATAAGACTCACTTGGGGATAAATTGAAAGTAATTGTTTGGGGGGGGGGGGGGGGGGGCCTTAAGGGAGAACTAAAAATCTTTAAAATGTGTGTTTTGATACTTTTTTATTTCTATTTATGAAGCACGGACACTCTTGTTCAACACGCGTCGGACACGGGACCAACTCGGACACGTTAGGGGCTTGTTTTTTGGACACACCAGGATAGTTTAATAGTATTTTGAAATTTTTAGACGGGATCAAATGTTTAATAGCTTAAAAGAATTGATTGTAAAATATAAAATGAAAAATAAGACACCATATTCATCTACAAAAAAAAAAAAAAAAATTGACGCAAAAGTTTCACACAAACCCTAACTTTTGCAGACCATATAAATTGTATTTTCCGAATTTGTTGAATTTTATTTGTTTCTTGTTTAAATATATATTGTTGTTGTATTTGTATCGAATTTTATGCTAAGTTTGTTCTGATTATGTATTTTATTAAACAATTTATATTTTATTTCGTTAATATATATTTAGAAACATATTTATTATATGTATCCTAGCGTATCGTATCGTACCTTTTCCAAAAATCGCGTATCACATATCCCGAGTTATGTTGCATCTCATAACAAGTGTCGAATCCGTGCTTCATAAATAGTCATGAACTAGCCAATTAATTCACTATTATAAAATATGTACGAACATGTTCGGAATTAATAACGATTGAGATGCATTTGGCAATGAATTAATGGTTCAACTGCATTTATATTCATTAATCCCTTCCACTTTCTCAATTGTCCATTAACTTTGCAATGTATTAAGTTTTATATAAGAAAATGGCAGTTTAAACAGTTACAAAAACTGCGAATTTAACAATTCGGTGACACAGGACCGAGTTCCCTTCAAGGTATTCATCATCCTTCACCAAGTTAAAGAAATGCGTTTTAAGAATTATTATACTACAGACTCGGTACCTAACCGTTGTCGGCACCCAACTCTTGAGTTCCTTTGATAAGTTTTGGCACCCAACTGCCGATAGATCCTTTGATGGATTTCAGCTACGAATCATGGACACTTCTAAGAAGGCCATGTATTCGTGTTCGACACATGTCGAACACCTACACTTTCACGACACTTCTTTTCACATGTTCCTAATTAAAATACAAAACTAATGTGTCGGAGACTTATTTCCATGTGTCGAACACTTGTTTGCACGTGTGTATACTGAATATATAACAATGCAAGTTAAATTTGTGACATCACTTCAGGCCTCATTCACCAAGGACTACACTATACCATACACGCACTAGAACGGTTCTCCACGAAAGTTTGAAAACCTTAATTTCCATAATATATTAATTCACTATTTTTAATCAATATTCAAACACGTTCCTTTTCTTTTCTTTTCTTTTCATGTTCTTGTCTATATATAAATTCATGAAAATAGATACTTTTTCTACATGAACCATATCGTAATTTTATTAGAATTGTCATGTCGGCGTCACGGTGTCGTGTCCGACATGATACCGTGTCCGTGTCAGTGCTTCTTAGATTTTCAGCACCACATCATGTCCCCAAGTCGGAACAAATATTTCAACAGTTTCTATCCTACAAACCCGGCACTTAACTGCCAAGTTCCTTTAATGTGTTTTGTCACCTAACCACAAAGTTCGTTTGATGGGTTTGGACACACCATTATCGAGCCAAAACGTAGATTATTAGTTGATTTTATGTTGGTGCTCCCTTGTCACCCTCGACATAACTTAAGGTGTAATAGATGAAATGCATGTTAGCTCAGACTAGTGTACCTTACTTACCGAGAGTAGTAGTAGTAGTCCATTCATTTACTATAAACCAGTAAACAAGCTTGTCATTCACGGGAAACCGACCAACTGAAAAATTGCCTCTCCTCATCCGGATAGACTTATTCTCAAAATTATGTCCATTTGGGTGATTTGTGAAACCAATTATTGAACAGGTTGAATAAAATTTGGGAGACTTTAACCCAATATAGGCAGCAACAACCGAGTTCGCTCCATCGCATCCTATCACAACCTGTGGCTTACAAATCATCAACTCTCAACTTTTATCGTTATGTAAAGATGCACTTAAATATACTAAATGTTGTATCTATATTTAGGCCAAAGCGCATCACAATCTGTTTTCTTGTCAAAAAGCGAGGCGTAAAAATTATTATAACATAAATTTTACAAACAAGATTTCATTAAGCAAATAATGGGTCCTAAATATATGTGCGATGTCCAAAATTGAAGAGTAATATTATTTTAATGTTTAATGTTAGTAGAATAAGGGAATATTGGTTTGATTACTCTCCAATGAGTTTAAGGGTATTTTTCTGTTTAGTCCATTTAAGTTATCTTGGGAACCAAGTCTTTGGAACTTAAACATTGTATTAATTCTCTTTTGGAGTTAGTTGATGATGGATGTTAATTGAGAGGGTGTTTATAATCAAATCAACTCCATACCACTGCAGTTATCATTCCAATTAATGCACATGCAATCTTTTAGCGAAAAAAAATTCCATACCCAAGTAGGATCAGTGTTACCTAGAACGCAGAATGCTTTTGTGCATCGTACGGATTCATTTATGTGGCTCGCTACCGTGACGGTATGCAGTACGTTAGGGGTAGTCCTAGTTAGAGTGCTATTTAGATTCGCTGTTTCCTGACAACTATTAATTGGATAATTTTGGGTACCATGGAAAGCGTATTTACATATACTACACCCAAACACATATACTTACTTTATTTTTAATTAAGTTATCTATTGAATTCAACAATATATTGGAGTACCTAGGGGTGGCAACTGTTACAACTTAAGAAGCTTAAGCTATAAGAGATATTTAATCTCAATGAATATACCTTTTGTATTGAATGAAAAAAGGTACAACTGGTTGAGGTCTCCATGTTCCTTTAAATCAGACCATAGTCATGTACAACTAATAAACATCCCAGCTGAATCTTGATGACTTAACAGACTCAATTAACTGTTGACTCTGACCATTAAAACAACACTGTTTTGTTTTACACAATTAGCTGTTGCAAATGAGTTATGACAGAAAACAAGATACCCATAGCGGCTATGGATGGAGAATTAACAAATTTGGGTGCTTAATGGGTGGACCCACTAAACACGATAACTTACTGAATCGGGTTTGGGTTTAATCATTTTGCGGAAATACACGACACGACTCGTTAAATTACGGCTTGTACACAATATAAAATCGATAAGACACGACACGGTAGACCCAAAAGGCTAAACGGGTTGGTTTTGGGTGGATCTGATTTGACATGAACCCAATATGACTCTATTGCCACCCCTAGGAGTACCTATGTTTTTTTTTATACGCTTGAGATGGAGCTAATTAAGAGAACTTATAGATTTGTAAAGCTCTACCATTTTTTTGTTGGTATAGAATCGACCCTTTATGATTCGTATTGGTAGTAGTCATGTGGGCAATTAAAAGACATCAAGAATTAGAGTGATGACGTTTCTTTAAGGTCCAGATAACATGTTTCCTAATAACACACTAAGAAACTAAAAATAGACATACAAATAGATACTTGTACAAAGATCTCATACTTACTATTTTGAGGCACATAAAACGTGACATGCGCTTGGGCGCATGTTATCATTCCTTTCTTTTATACTAATTTAATTCAAAGATTTTCCAGATGAGCCTATGCGCGTCATTCCAAGTACAGTGTGAACTTATATATATATATATAGACAGTTCAGAAATTTTATCAGATGTATGTGCTGAAAATATGGATTCAGATGTCTTTTAGCCTATTAAATTTCAAATTCCACTACTTGAAATGGTTGTCTCTTAGAGAATCCACATTAGATTATGTTTTTCTATAGTTACCATCTACAACTTGTTTGATCGATTTGAATCCCATTAATCATGAAAGTTCCTTAGTGTTCTAATTACTGTATAGAGAGATAATTATATGTGAAGAAAAATTATCATTCTCTGTCATTGTTTCATTTCATGCCTTGTTGTAAAATTGTTTGCTTATACTGGGAAATCAAACCAGCCTATTAAAATCATGTTCTTCATATTTTTTATTTATTTTTAGTTTTGCTGATGGAGTTCATTTCAAGTCATACAATCTAAAAAGTCCAATTTAACATGTTTCATCCCTATACTTCCTACACTCCTCGATGTTAGAAACCTGAGTGTGTACAATACAACTGCAGAAGAACGAAGAACGAACGCTGCAGAATTTTAAAGCCTAAAGGTCTGCAAATCACTCCTACTAAAAACTGAATTGTCTCCACCAATTATGGAATATATGGTGTGCAAACGGGTGTACAACAAACTGTTTTCAAGATACAAAAAGACTTGAAACAAGTCGAGAGAAATCCTATATACCAAAGGAATAGTAATGGCAAATGAAGAACCCATGACAGTGTGTAGAAAGAGGGTAATTAAAATTTTGATTGTCTGTGTTAAGCCCATGCTCCTAATTCTAATCGTTAACACAGTTTGCTCCTCTTGGATCAACATGTGCTTTGTTGGCTATCCTTTTTGTTAGTCCGTAGACTCACAGCTAGCCATCGATGTTGTCCCTAACTCAACCACTTCCGCGGCCCAAGTGGGGTTTTGAACTCAAAAAGGATAATTCTTAATCTAATAATGAAAATCCTAATTAGTTATCTACTACTACCAACTATTCCTATGAATAATAATTAACCAGCCATGTACATCATATATAAAAGGAAATATGCGCTCATTTGCGTGAGGCAATATCAATCGAAATTGCTTCCTTGGAGAAAAACAATATAAGATAAAAAAAAATGTCAACATAAGACTCGTGACACTGGAGTTGAGCGTAAATACATCTTTATATATGAGACTAAAGACAAAAACCTAAGGCTAAATCTGCATCATCATATGCAACACAACCAATAAAATAAAGACCCATCATTTTTATGTGTATAGCACACATAGCAGAAAAACGCAACCAACACAACCAATAAAGCCAGACTACTGATATTAAAAATAAAAATATGACGAACATAAGAAAATCAAATGCAAACTAGGAACTTTCTAAAATTAGTCCTCACCATAAGAGATTTTAGCAACTTAATTGGAAAGAAAGCTAAAATTAAAATAAAATAGGGTGTGGGTGTAATAGAAAGATTTTATTTTCCCACAATGAATTTCCAAATTCTCAATTACATAATAAATGAAATCAAAATGATATACTTTCCATGAAGAGACTCTCTTCCACTTTTTCCCTATACTTTTCCGTCTGAAGAGACTCAAACCAACTGCTAAATATAGAATGTATGGTACACAATAAAAACTTGAGATTCATTTAAAATTTATTAAAACTCAACAATTAGCTAAAATCTTTTCGTCTTCAACGCACAAAATATTTATTAAAACCTTAATTTGCAACACCGAATATTTATTGAAACCCTAAAAAACACACTACATATACCTTTTAGAACAATTGAACCAGCCAAGTTAAAGTTTCATATTGAATGGAAATTCACCTATTTGTCTCATATTGACGTAGTTTGTTTGTGGCATTTTACGAAGCGCTTAATGCCAAGGTCAAAACTCTTCGATTGCCAAATATTTAAAACTATGTGAAGGAAACTCATAAGAACTCAAATAGGTTTCGGAAAGTTACAAATTTGTAGAAAATTAACATAGAAATACAGCGTATCCCACATCTTACTTCTCAACAAATTAGTAGAAAACTATGTCAGCAAACAAACCCAAATATCCTTGTACGCATAAATATACTCATGCACACAAATAAATACATCTATTTTATAATAATAATAATAATAATAATAATAATAATAATAATAACAATAACAATAACAATAACAATAACAATAACAATAATAATAATAATAATAATAATAATAATAATAATAATAATAATAATAATAATAATAATAATAATAATAATAATAATAATAATAATAAGGGTTATTTTGAGTTTTCCACCCCCTTAAGATAAGTTTTGCAAAACACCCTCACTTTTAAAAAAATTTGCAATACACTCTCATACAGTTATGTATTCATCCAAACCTTTAATACTATTTACATTTTTTCCCACTTTCATGACCAGTTTTCCATTAGACCCCCATTTAGAAAAAATAATACACCCCCAAATTGCTAAATCTCTATTTTTTTTATAACGAAACTTCATAGGCATATATTTAAAAAAATAAAAAATCGAAAAAATAAGAAATTTTGGAATAATATTAAAAACTAGAAAAGTCCAAATCGACATATATTAAAAAGTCAGAAGAGTATAAATTCAAATAACTAAAATATGTCAGAATAAAATTATAATTTTTTTAGAAAAATCCTAATTGGTCATATTATAAAAAGACCAGAATAGTATAATTTTGAAAATTATTCACATTTTTATGTTATTTCATTCTCACAAATATTTTTCGTCATACTATTTCAATTTTTAGTAGATGTTTATTAGGATTCCAATTTTTTCTGGTTTTATTATGGAGTTTCTTATTTTTAAGGTTTTTACAATGTTAAAAAAAAATATATATATGCCGATTAAGTTTTTTTTAATTAAAATAAAAATATTGAAGAGTTACAGACTGGGGGTTATTGGATATTATTTTTTTTTATTTCCAAAGACTTGGAATTGGAATTAATTTCAATTTTCCCCAATATTTTTCAACTTTTTTCAAAATTATACTATTAAGATCTTTTTAAAATATGACCAATTAGGTTTTTTCTAAAAATATTATTATTGTATTCTGACATATTTTACTTATTTGAATTTATAATATTTTGACTTTTTAACAAATGTCGATTAGGACATTTGCATTTTTCTTATTTTTTGGACTCTTTTCGTTTTTTTTAAACTTATGATTGTATGCCGATGAAGTTTTGTTATATAAAATAAAAAATTAGAAAGTTAACAATTTGGGGATGTATATATTTTTTTTCAAAACGGGGGTGTAATGCAAAACTGCTCATAAAAGTGGAGAAGAAACACAAAAATGTAAACAGTGTTAACCGTTTGGATGAATAGTTAATAAAATGGGAGTGTATTGTAAATTTTTTTAAAAGTGGAGCCCTATTGCAAAACTGGTCATAAAAGCAGGGGTAATTCAAAATAACCCTAATAATAATAATAATAATCTCATAATAGTTAATTACAATTCTGCCATTGAGTATTCACATTCTCAACTATTTTGAGCCTCTCTTTATATCTTCATATGAAAGCATATTGTCTTTCTCAAGGAAACTATGAGTTTGAAAAGATAAAAGGAAAAGAGAAAAGAATAGAATCATGTCTTTGGCTTTAGCCTCAAGAAGTAATCAAGAAATTATTCCAAATGCATTGAACCAAGAAAAGAATGTCTTCCTCTTTTTAATGGTAGATTGTTGTGCAGCACAACATTACGTTTGAGAGTTGTCTTGGTCATTAATTGTCTAAAGCATAGAAAGGTATGTGTACAACATTACGTTTGAGTGTTTTCTTGGTCATTAATTGTCTAAAGCATACAAAGGTATGTAGGCTCCAAATATTTCTTCCATTTTCCATTTTGACTGTGAAATCTGAAGCAATCACTGCCTTTCTTTGCAGGCTTCGTCAATAATTGTTTAAAGGAAGAGGGGTACGCTCGAAATCTGTCTTGTACTTTATTTATTTATTAAGTAATTAAATTCATTAAACATTCACTTTGTATCCCTTGGTTTATTATGTCCTTCATGCAATACCACTTGAATATTCATATAAGCTACTAAAATGAGGTGTGCATTATTTAAAATAATGTAATTATAAAAAAAAATAGAGTTGTCACTTAAAAAGGTGCCAAAAAATAGACTCACTCTAATACTAAATATTTTTAGCACTTAAAAAGGGATCCCAAAAAGTCAAAACCCACTATAATAGTATACTCACAAAACGTAACACACTCACCCACCCACATTTAACACATTCATTAACAAAATTTATTGATTTCTATTATTATTTTGTTAAAAAAAAGAGTGAAAATAACGTTTAGGTTGAATTGTGATCAGTAGAGGAATAGTTCCTAATAGATAGTGGCTCCTACATTTATGAGACCATTAAAAATAATGCAAAAGTTATTTAGTGTTTGGCCCCCATTTATTTTGCTATATTGAGTTTGATCCCTACAATTTTCACTTCTTGGACTTAACCTCCAAAGGTGTCATAAATATTCATAAAGCGTCACAAAAGGTTATCACAGATATGTCACAAAAAGTATATTTTGACACTTTGGGGGATCAAAGTTCAAGAAGTGGAAACTGAGGAGGTCAAATTCAATATGGAAAAATATATGGGAGCCAGAGGATAAATAACCCAGATAAAACATTCGAGTTCGGAGCTTGTTTAAATGATTTTGAATAACGTTATTATTTTGATTTTTTTTAGCTGCAATATTTGTGTAGAGAATTACAACATACTCCCTCGGTTCTAATATAACAGTCATATTTTACTTTTCGGGACATTTCAAAATAACAATTCATTATGAACCCCCAGGGGTTTGGCCGAGTGGTAAGGGGGGAACCCTTGGCAGCCTTAGACCGGTTGGTCGAGGGTTCGATTCTACCGCACTCTGTCTCTTCTGACTCACATTGTTCTCATCCTTGGGGTAGGACTCTGTAGACCGTGATTTTGATACCATGGGTGGGGGGTGGGGGGGATCGGTTGGTTGAGGTTTCGATTCCTCCCGCACTCGGTCGCTTCTGACTCAAATTGTTCGCATCCTTGGGGTAGGGCTCTGTGGACCATGGGTTTGATACCGGGGGGGGGGGGGGGGGGGGCACAAAGTGACCTGTTCTTGGGAAGTTCCCATGTTACCCAAAAAAACAATTCATTATGAAAATCAAGGTATATTAAAGGGATTGATTTTCAAATGGGGCTTTCATTTTGGGATTAAGGTATAGTGTTAATCGTGTCATCGCTCTAATAATCGTTATTAATAGACAATGCACATAGCATATAGCTTATGTATAAGGCATAACTAATGCAAAAAACTTAAAAAAGAAAAAAAAATGCTTATTACGAATCCACGGATGTTAAATGCAATGCACTTATCCAATAAGTTCAAATTTGGCTTATGTGTACATCCCAAATATCGTGAATAGTTGGACGAATACCTACTAGAGTTACTCTTACAATGTTATGTCCACAAATCCTAGAGTAATGTAGATTTCATGTTACCTAAAACGTGGATCATTTAGGTATGTGGAACGGGTACGGGATCGCGGTACATCATACCCTCTCAAATGTGGTACGTTGGGAGTAGGCTTATGCATATATCATTTTGTTCAAACGAGTTGGACTCTTCCTAAACACTAGTCATTTAAAAATTATAGTAATATATATCTTGTAATATTTTTAAAACATTCAAGTTCTCTATTAACCTTTTAGATTTTGTATCATTATGTAAACGCCAAATAAAAGTATCCTACACTTTTCAAAATTCTCTTGAAAACCCATAATCTATTTATTATTACATGTAGTGCATAATAAATTCAATATATCTTTAATATTTCTCTCATGAAAAGACAATTTGAGGGGATAAATATGAAAATATATCTCGGATCGCTAATTTTAGTGTATTGGAACGGTGTATACCATGTTTCGTAATGTGCGTACCAATATGTAATTTTCCAGGGAACGTTCCCTGGTAATTATGTGTAGATTTCTCTGGAGATGGAACAAATGCGAGGAGTAATAATTATTCTCTTTCTTTCCATAAATTTCTCTTTAGAAAATATATATTGAATGAATGAACTATTTGAAATAGATTAGAAGACCTTCATATAATCCAACTCTAATTAGATGGTAAGATAATATAAGACCCCTCAAGTTTACCAAACTCATAAGATATGGGTCTGATGCAAGTTAGGAAATGCATAAGTAGTATTTTATTTCTTTATTTTATTTACTTTTATTTAATTAAGCTTGTTTAGTTGCTTAGGAGTCTAATTAGGTAAGTCTTGGTGGCCAAAGCATGGTAGCTTATAAATAAGGTCTTAAGCTTCTTTTGTAAGGAGACAATTTTGGTTTATTATAAGAGAGAGTCTCCTATTTTTATTGTAATATTGAGGTTGCTTTAAAATCAATGGTGATATTGATATTTTGTGTGATTTAATTACGCTTACTCGTCTAAGTCAACATCAAATTGGTATTAGAGCATTGTGCTTTTGGAGGATTCATTTTTTTTGCGTGAATGGTTGATATAAGGAACAAAAATATGAACAAACGAGTCGATTAACGCTCCCACCAAACAATAACCAAACCACCTAATCTTGTAACCTAGCCACTGCTGTAACCCACGGAAATACAGGGTAGCAGATCAACGTCCTGTAGGCGAGCTATATGTGAGCCGATCGACTTCACCAATCTCATATTGTGCATTATTGGAATACGTTCAGACCCAAGACGTGGTTCCTCGCCTATTTCATCAACGCTCTGCCATGTTCGATCCATGCGATCATCCTACACAAGCTACTGATGATGGTATACAACGTACCTGTTAGTGTCTTTTGAATTATTCTCTCATTTAAAGCCTTAATGTTCGACCCGAATTCGGGTGTACAAGGCATGTTAGCTTATAAATAAAGCCTTAATGTTCTTTTGTAAGGAGGTGGTTTTGGTTTAATATAAGAGTGTGGCCCTTATTTTTATTGCAATATTGAGATTGCTTTAATATCAAGGGTGGGATTGAAATTTTTGTGTGATTTAACTACTCTTTCGCACCCCAGTCTACATCAGGTTTATCCAAACTTCTAGCCAAGATTGTGAGGTTGGTGTCCATAACCTATGTGGATGGATCATGGTCTGGGCCTTGGACGATCCGAACAAAATATTAACATCTTTGTCTTATCCATAATGGGAAAGACAACTCCGCAAGCTTTCTTAATCTCCCAATCACTCAACAACTCATACAACAAATTTGACATACGACCTCATGAAAAGAACATACAATAGGAGCACAATTGTTAAGTCATCTCTCAAAGTAACAAAAACGTATCACTCAAAAGCATCATGTGTATGCTTCAAACAGTTCGACTCCACCGAATTCATCACTCTGAATCCCTCATAAAAAATAGTGTCACACCCCAAATATGTAATCTACTTATAACATATATCGGAGACAAACTCGACATAGTCTCTAGCTGGATATTAAGTCACAAATTATGTCTTACTATTGAATAATCTTCACTGGGCCCTCATGTCAATCAAATTACAACCAGCGTCTTTCCTAAACATGTCCCTTGAGATGGACATGACACGATACAGATACTCCAATACAATTTTTTTAAGTATGATACGGATACATCGAGAATAAGTTAAACATTATATATAATTTCATACATATATTAAATAATAACATACAAATTATCATTATTTCAACCAATCTAATAATAAAAAAAATTACAACAAATATCCACCATATAATATTTTATTAAAATATTAGAATACGTTCGGACCCCAAGACGTGGATCCTCACATATTTGATCAACGCTCTGCCATGTCCGCTCCAGGCGATTCTACAAGGGCGATTGATGATGTATACAACGTACCCGTTAGTGGCTTTTGAATTATTCTCTCGATGAACTAGTTTTTGGTGACTTTAAGGGTACTGAATATGGGGAGAACGTCCACCCGTATGTTGTAGAGTACTAGCAGCAGGATATTTTTATTGTGGATGAGACTCTCGAGGAACATATGCACGTTGACTATATCCAGGACCCCAATGAGTTTTAGCCACCTATGGACAATCCTGAGCATTTTCGTGGGGATGGAGGAAAATGTTTTACATGTGGATAGCCAGGACACATTGCCCACAATTGCTCTTATCGCGCACAGCACCCAAAGAACATAGGCAGAGCTCTAATTCCACTAGTTCTTGTCAATGATAGTTATTCTGAAGCTTCTTCTAAGGATTCACTTGAACCATCGCATTCTTCACCCTTGGGAATTGATCTTTCACTGTGATATAAAGATTGATGTCCCCGTATTTGATGGCAAGATGGACCCTGATTTATTTATTGATTGGCTGTACAATATCGAGAAGGTGTTTTGAGTATATGAAGCTGGGATCAAGTCTGTGCGTTTGATTGCCACCGAGCTTAAGGGTTATGGTCAAGTGTGGTGAAATGAATTGCAGAGGACCCGACATCTTGCAGTCCTAACCCATATTTCCTCATGGGAAGAGATGAAACAACAAATGAAAGTTGCCTTTGTACCTAAACGTTATAAGAGAGAGCTATTTGACAGGGTACGCTGCCTCACTCGAGATTCCCAGTCAGTAGCTGAGTACATGAAATAGTTCAAATTATTGTGCACACGGGCAAATTTGCTTGAGACAGAAGAACAAAAGATCAACAAGTACATAGTGGGACTGTAGTCCAGAATCCATAATGACCTCACCCTCTGTGAGGTAGAATCTCTGGAAAAAGTTGAGGAGTGTGAGGGGAAGTTGGAGGCATATTTTCAGACTCTTGAGACAGAAGAACAGAAGATCAACAAGTACATAGTGGGACTGTAGTCCAGAATCCATAATGACCTCACCCTCTGTGAGGTAGAATCTCTGGAAAAAGTTGAGGAGTGTGAGGGGAAGTTGGAGGCATATTTTCAGACTACAGGTGCACGTACAAGTGTCTCAAACGCTTCTACCCCTTCTACTTTCAAGACTTCTATGACAACCTTCAAATACTTTAATTGCGATACTATGGGTCACAAGATGTCGGAATGCACACAACCGCTAAGGAGGTCTACTTTACTCACCGACAGTGATCCTTCGGCACCGATTGTACCCCAGGAACCACCTAAAGAGAAAGCAGTTGTTGACGAAGTCCCACACTACACTCCCACTTCTTGTTTTATACTTGCTTATCCTGATACTGAGTGCATACCCCTTTGAATTTGGATCGAAGTCTTTTACGGAGAGGATAGTGATGTAAGTTAGGAATTCATAAGTAGTATTTTTTACTTTTATTTAATTAAGTTTTCTTAGTTGCTTAAGAGTCTAATTAGGCAACTCTTGGTGTCCAAGACATGCAAGATTATAAATAAGGCGTTAAGGTTCTTTTGTAAGGAGGCGGTTTTGGTTTAATATAAGAGTAGGCTCTTGCTTTTATTGCAAAATTGAGATTGCTTTAATATCACTGGTGAGATTGATATTTTTGTGTGATTTAATTACTCTTCCGCATCCCAGTCTACATCAAGGTCTATCCAAACTTTTAACCAAGATTATGAGGTTGGTGTCCATCACCTATGTGAGGGGATCATGGTCTGGGCCTTGGATGATACTACCAAAATATTAACATCTTTGTCTTATCCATAATGGGAAAGATAACTCCGCAGTCTTTCTTAATCTCCCAGTCACTCAACAACTCATACAACAAATGTTGCATACGACCTCACGAAAAGAACATACATCAGTAGGAGCACAATTGTTAAGTCATCTCTCAAAGTAACAAAAATGTATCACTCAAAAGCATCATGTATATGCCTCAAACAGTTCGACTCCACTGAATTCATCACTCTGAATCCCTCATAAAAAATAGTGTCACACCCCAAATATGTAATGTACTTATAACATATATCGGAGACAAACTCGACATAGTCTCTAGCCAAATATTAAGTCACAAAATGTGTCGTACTATTGAATAATCTTCATTGGGCCCTCATGTCAATCAAATTACAACTAACGTTTTTCCTAGGCAAGCCCGTTGCGATGGATATGGCATGATACGGATACGCCAATACAATTTTATTAAGCGTGATACAGATAGGTCGAGGATATGTTAAACATTATATATAATTTTATATATATATTAAATAAAAACTTACAAACTATTATTATTTCAACCAAACTCAACTCAACTCAAGAAAACCTTTTCCTAATTATTTGGGGTCGGTTATATAAATCCTATTTTTCCATTCCATTTTGTTCAGTTATTTCTTGTAAATTCATTTGTTAACAAACATAAACCTTTTTTATCCTCTATTGAATTATTAATTAAAATAATTTACCGAGCGGGTTAACTCGTAAAATCAGAATATAAGTTTACCAAGGGGGTATTACAATCCAAGACGTTGGTCAAGGATGCAAAATCCTTCGAAGCCTAATACCGATAATCCTCCTACAACCATATCCCAACTTACATAGATTTTTGAGATATTAAAACTACCCTAGGCTATAATAAATGAAAGACATGATCACGAACATACATTAGAATTCAATATCCCTAGGGATTGAGAAACTATATGTCCCCGAAACACATGTGAAAAGTAAACATCTATCGACGTCACCATATAGACATTATTTCACCTTTGGTTCTGTTCAGTATTTTCCTAGCATCCGGTACGATCTCCCTTTGATCATATACCGGTTATGGACCTGCGAGTCAGTCACTGTACCCAAGACATACTATTATATGAAATTGTACTCGTAGCCGTTCTAGTGGTATGTCAACCTTCCACCTAGGTTGTGAACGTTTCAATAACATTAGAAACGGAATCAAGATTTTATGTGATTAAAGCCACCAAGATTCCAACTAAGTGTAATTAGTATATTATAAAGAAAATACAATAAATAAATAATATTGGGCATTCCATAATTTATTCACATTCAAAAGAAAGCATTGAAATAAACTATTATAATAAGGGTAAACCTAATGCATGAGGCTCCCGCAACTGTGGGTACTGGGGGGGATTAGATGCACACAACCTTACCCCTGCATATGCAGAGAGGCTATTTGCGCGACTCAAATCTGTGACATCCAAGTCACAATGGGGCAACCTTACGTTTGCTCCAGATTTTAAAACAAAATATAAATATTTCAATTATAATTGGGTTTTGGAATAAAAAAACCCCAACAATCTCCCACTTCTACCTAAAACCAAGTGGCCATGCATCTAGCTCCCATGCCTTCTACGTGATTATTGAAAGTCTTTTGCGATAAGCTCTTTGTAAATGGATTTGCAAGGTTGTTCTAAGATGCAATCTTGGCCACCGTCACATCACCCCTCTGCACGAACTCACATATTAGGTGATACTTATGCTCAATGTGTTTAGATTTATTATGTATTCTAGGTTCTTTTGAGTTAGCAACCACACCGATATTATCACAATGAGGTGTAATAGATGCTTGCACTAAAGGAAAACACCCAAGTTACAAAGGAAGTTCCTGAGACAAACTGCCTCGTTAGTTGCCCCGGAGTACAGCATATTGGTCTTCCATGGTGGAATGCGCAATACATGATTGCTTGATGCTCCTCCAACTAATGGCTCCAGCTCCTAAATTAAACACATATCCTAAGGTAGACTTTCTGGAAGCTTTATTTGATTGGAAATCTAAGTCAGTGTACCTTATGGGTACAAGACTATCAGCTGAATATACCACCACATAATCCTTAGTCCTTTTGAGGTTGTTGAAAATGTGCTTCATAGCTGTCCAATGTTAATAGCCTAGATTAGACTGGAATCAACTAACCATGCCTACAACAAAACATATATTCAGTCCAGTGCACAACATAACATACATGAGACTTCCCACACCTGGATCGTATGGTATACCTCTCATCCTCTCTATCTTTGGAAAATAATTTTTTCAAAACCTCTTAAGAAAATAAGTTGCCAGTCGTCCTTTATACAGAAAACATGAGTTTTGAGCAATCTCATTCGGAGGAAAAAAATATGGTCGTTCGAACGAAGTACATAATCTCGTTTGAACGAAACTAGATCTCGTTTGAATGACATAGTGAATCTCGTTTGAATAGACACTAAACGAGCTTCGAACGATATTTTTCTGTTAGACATGAAAATTTCGTTTGACCCTCGTTAGAAGGTAGTTTGAACAACTTTTCCAAACTCGTTCGAATGAACTTAATGACCTTGTTCGAACGACTTAAAAATAAAAATAAAAAATTCTTTTAAAAATCTTTTTACGAAAAATGACCTTAAACAATTTTTAAAACAAACATCCAAATGAAATTCCAAGGATAAAGAATAATACGCTTTCATGCATTTGGAGATCGATGGACTTTGAAGATGAAACGTGGCATGATACATGACACATTGATGTAGACGCTTTAACTTGGCCTCAACGGTCTTAAATCAAACATAACTTCCTTGAAGGATAAACAAACTCAAATCCCAACCTATGACTCAAATGGTGTTGTCCAAATGGAATTAAGCCAAAATACAAACAAGTTGACTATATCAGAAATTTTTCTTTACAAATATCCCCTTGTGCCTACTCCGGGACCAAAACACAAAACAAAAAAGAAAAACATATGGTTCGTCAAGCTCTCTAAAGTCTCAATTCCAACCCCAAAAGGAAAAAGTACTAAAACAAACTTTGAGTACATTTCTTATGTGAAATTTTTTTCGCATCGTTAGAAACCTACACACATAAAAAAACCTTTCATATGCAAAGAGAATATATAAAAAATATAAATTTTCACATTCCCCCTCCCCCGGTCTAACAATCTCGACCTAAGGTAAGAAATATCCCCTTAAAGTAAAAATTTATCCCCCTGAGTTAAAGAATTAGATACCATTTCTTCCAATTTTTGTTCAAGAATAGACAGAGATAAAAATGGACAATATAAACAACTTCTTCCACTAAATGTAACATATGTAAACATAAAGAAAAATAAGTATATCATGCAATCATGTGAAGTGAAACATGCAACGACAAACAAACTTGGCAACACAAACACAAATAATTCAAGAAATTAATACATGATACCAATTTTGATGCATAAATTGAGCATAAGTTACCAATGTAAACACGTAACAAAATATACCAACATGATCATAAAATATGCCAATTTGAATCGAAGATGAAGCATATGGTAAAAATAAATTAAATGCAAACGCGAAGACTAAAAAAAAACTACAATACCATATATATATATATATAGAGAGAGAGGTTGGATCGTCTACGGACCTAGTTTACGGATCGCTACCGTCCAAGAATTATCTAGGAACCGTTTTGTCTTTTTAGGACCACCTTTTGGGACCGCGATGTCTTTTAACTTTTTCTATGTTTTAGGGAATATCAATTTTTACCCCAATGATTTCTAAGGGCTTTTAAACTTATTTTAACGCTTAATTAATCTGGAAGTCTAAGAGTGGAAGTTTCAGGGCTACTGCTACTTCTCAAGCTTCTTCCGTCACTATCGTACTAGAATTCTGAATAGCGAGGATTATCTAAATAGATAGTTTCTTCAGGGAGTCTAGAAATTGAAATAGGTTTTGAGGGAAAATATTCTAGTCTTAAATACCTTATACGGTATCGTGGGTTTAACTGTCTAGTTTCTTCATATATTTGATTAATAATATCAATTATATAGTTGTCTATAAATTCGTCTAAATTATTATCACCATAAGATGACAAAAATCTACGGTATGTTCTAGGGGCAGCTGTTTCTACGTTTTTAAGGAGAGGACGGATTCCTCCGGCTCTAATTAAAGTAGTCTTTGTTTTAGCTAACCGTTTACGTCTAACAAATTTTAATACGTCTATATTGTTTTCGAGTATCCTAGTGTATTCTTGATATTTTTCAGCTCTTGATAGTTCTTCTGCAAAATCTTCAGTTCTTAATTTTTGTCTAAAGAGATCTCGGATCCCTGTTCTAATTATTTCTATTCTGGGTACGTCTTTTCCTAACCACTCAATGATCTAGTCTATGTATTTAAAAGTACAACCTGCATATACTGAAGCAGATTCTATAATTTCTTTATCTTTAGGGTCTATAAGAGTCCAGTCTTGAATTTCTCTAGTTAAGTCTAAACTTGTTTGATTAACAAATTCTAAAAAGTCTTTAGTGATTTGTAAGCTAATATAAGATTCTTCATAAAACAATAATATGTAAAATAGTATAGGGTTTGGTTCGAGTTTATACCTTCCTTCTGGTCTGCAATATCTTTATCTTCTTCCCTTTCTATCTTCAGCCTTGCTACTATTCTTCTCCGATCTCGACCTCCTATAAATCTCTCTTTATGTATCGTACCTCAATCCACTACTTTGGCAGTTGACCCATTTCCTGCCTGTACGCCTTCAGGCCTAACGCCCACCTGGCTAACGGCTCACGGCTAATCGGCACCTGACGGCGGTTCACCAGTATAACACCTTGTGTGCTACACCAGAGGTTCCACACAATAGTCCTTTATAAACAGAAAGTTGGAGACAATTTGGAAAATAATAACAACTTAGCATAAGAGATTTATGGAAAAGAAAACACTTTTATTGCATAGCATAAGTAAATAAAACTCTCCCCTCTCCCCTAACTATGAGAGGTTTACTCACTCATATGCATATTACTCTCTACAAGCATACTCTCTCTAAAAATCTAACAAACTCTCACTCTCTAACTCCTGATATCTAAAACATAAAATGGACGCTCCCTTTTATAGATCAAGGGGACTACAAAATGACTGGTAACCGGTTGTTAAAAGCAATCCGGTTGAAAGCTTCAATTATTAAAGTAACATTGTCCTGCGAATATTATCGGCTGGGTTTACAGGCTTTTAGCGTCTTTTGATAATTAGGGGGGACCTCTTTCTTTATAAAAGGAAAGGCGTGCCAAGTCTTCATCATAGTCTTGTCGTTTTGTAATAATGCAAGAGCATCAAACAAAGTCTTCGTCTTTTTCATCAGTCTGGTGGCCCATGTGGGGCAGGCATCTTTATGCTTTATGGAAAGCATAGTCTAGGAAAACTATTCTTCCATATTTAATAATTCATCCACCACTAAGGGACCCTTCTTTGTCGTGTCTGTGTCTTCTTCTGCCTTGTCCTGGTTTGGGAGGGTATTGTTGAAAAACTCATCAATAAGGCCTACCGTTATAAGGCTAGCTAGCAAAGCTATCTCTACCATTTCTTTGGATTCTTTCTTGAGCCTTCCATTGAATGGCTCATTAGCATGGATTATTAGGTCTTCTTTGTGGTAGGCAGTGTACCACCTGTCTTCTCCTGTTAATAACTCCATGATTTCAATTGTCTCCATGGCTTGAGAGATCTAGAGCTTGGACTTATCAATAATTAAATCTTTATTCTCGTCTTCTGATAGGATCTCAACGTCTTCAAATGTATAATTAGAAAATCTAACAAGTCTAAATCCTTCCACTCGCATTCCTCCGCAGGAACTTGGAGCAATCTGATCAATTCTAGCGAATAAAGGAAGGAAATCTTCTATCTTTTTAACATACTCATGGACTGTCTTTCCAAGAGCAACCGAGTCTTCTATAGTCTCAATTTGGATGAGTCCGATGAACCCATAGTCTGCTAAGGTTATCTGGGCAATTTCTGCTTTCCCAGCAAGATAAATCTTTGGAACGTCTTTGAAGAAACCTTTCATTATTAAAGCATCTCCATTAGTCTCAGATAATAACATATTGAAATGTTCAATAATGCTATTAGATTCTTTCTTATATTCTTCAGTTAATGGAAGATTATTATGACCAAATGGTATAACAATCTTAGTCTTAAAAGTCTTTTTCTGATAACAAAAATTATCAGTGGGTCTAGCTTTGGAGGATTCTCCAAGAGTCTGAGCATAGGTTTGAGTCTGTGGTCTAGGTATAGCAGTACCACTGAGTTGGGTAACTACAAGTCTTTGAGTCCTCATAAATTTGGCAATAGCTACCAAGTTTTGTTTGAACTCGATCCAAAGTCTATTCTTCACGTTCCACCATATGGCATCTATGAGGGTATTTTCGTCTTCTGAGAATTCTCGTCTAAATTTGATCAAGTCTGGGTATCTTTGATCGGGTTTATATTGGGGAAATTACATTCTTCAATGAGTCTATTTTGAGAAATAATCTCTTCTGTAGATTTTCCAGGAGGAATTAAGATATCATCAAAGTTCTCTAGGATTGGTCTTTCTTGAGAGTCTTGAATATGAGTCGGTCTTTGCGTTACACCAGCATTTGGTCTTACGTGTCTAAGATAGTCTGCAACGTCTTCCTTGTTCAGTCTATTTGTTCCAGAGGAACTCATGTCTTCCGGGTCTTCTGTTTGCAACATTAAACATGAAATCATATTAGTGTTAGCAAACATTGGCTCTCTTGATATAATGTCTGGAATGGTATTTTTACTTCCCTTAATATGTATAACAGAGAAGTCATAACCATTAAGAAATTGTTTCCATCTAATTAGTCTATTAGTCCTTGATTTGGACAAGTCTAAATCTCTGAATTTTACTGCATAAGAAGAGTCAGTATAAACAGTAAAATGTTTAGGTCTAAGAAACATCATATATTTTTCTATTGCCCTTACTATGGCTAAAACTTCTTTTTCATGGGCAGTGTATCTTGTTTCTGGGTCTGTAAAGGTTCCAGAACTAAGTCTACAAAGTTTCTTCTTTTTTGTCTGATGATCAATGGCAAAGTATACTGCTCCCCATTGTTTATCAGAGGCATCTGTTTCTACTATAAATTGGTCTTCTGCATTAGGTAGTTCAAGTAAAGGAATATTCTTGACTGCATCTTTAATTTGTCTTATTACTTCAAAATCATCTTTAGTCCAATAAAAGGGATTGGTTTTATCTGTTCCATTTAATTTGGATGTTAAGCTTTGTCTTTTTGAAGCAAGGTCTTTAATAAAGTCTGCAGCACAATTAAGCAATCCTAAAAATGATTGTAATTATTTTCTATCTTTGAGTTGGTCTGGAAACTCAAGAATCTTTTTAGTTATGTGTTCAGCTAAGGATAATTTTCCTTTATTAATATGCGTTCCCACAAAGTCTATTTCAGTCTGGAATAATTGCATTTTCCTTTCGGAAATAACAATACCATGTCTATCTAATTCTAAGATAATCTTTTTAAGATGGTCTACATGCTCTATCTCAGTCTTACTTGCTATAAGAATATCATCTATGTAAACAAGGCAAAATTATGAATAAGGTCTAAATATATTATCCATTCTTCTTTGGAAAATTTGAGGAGCATTCAAGTATCCAAATGGCATTACAAGCCATTTGTATTTTCCTTGGGGCACACTAAAGGCTATCTAAGTAACACTGTCTGGATACATCTTAATTTGCCAGAAGCCTGATTTGCAATCAAACTTACTGAATATAATTCTATCTTCGATTAAATTAATCAAATTATTCTTGTCTGGTATCTTATAAGAATCAAATTCACAATTCTTATTTAATTGTCTATAGTCTATAACCATTCGTCTTTTCCCTCTTTTACGTTCAGATTCATTTTGAATATAGAAGGCTAAGCTATTATCTCTACTTTTACTTTCTCTAATAATGCCTAACTTAAGCATTTCATCTATGTCATTCTTAAATTCTTCCCTATCTTCTTGTGAGTATCCTTTCTTATAGGTTCCACCATTAATAGTGGCGTCTGGGTTAATAGGGATGATTTCACAATAGCTTTGGTCTTTATCCCACTTAACGATGGGATTTTCTCCTAAAGTAGGCTCTGCTAGTTGCCTAATTTTTTCCTTTTCTACTTCTATATCCATTTTCTTCTGTTTGGATATAGCTTGGACCTGTAATAAGGTCTGCTGGGCTTGATCTAAAATGTCTTGTTTTATAAGCGCTATTTGCTTATAACACTTTTGGTCTGGACACTTACACTCTTTTTGTAAGGGTTTAGTAATTTCTAAGGCTTCTTGTTGGGTTGTAGGTCTAGGTCCACCATGCTCAGCTGAAGAACTATGATGTTTAATGGGTCTATAATTTGGTTTGACCTGCATAAGGTCAAAGGCAGTCTTATGATCTATTAGAGGAGCTTTAATATTAAATTCCTCTTGGTCACTAATTAATATCTTATCGTTATACTGAGTATAAGGATGATATTTACTAATAAAGTCTTTTCCTAAAATAATGTTTCCTGCAAAACTAGGACGAGGATCCATTATCCAAAACCGATGATTAACGGTTTTGTTGGTCTGATTTCCTAATTTAAAATAAATAGGAATAGTCTGGAAATATAAGGTAAATGGATCTCCATTAGCCACTTTACCATATATTTCTTGAGTACTTTCTAAAAATTAGTCTTCAGGTAAGGCATTAGCCTTACAAATACTCTGAGAGCACCCTGTATCTATGAAGGCTGAAATCTTTTAGGATAGTCTTTATGTTGAACAAATAATTCTACAAAACAAGCATGTGGTTTAGTAGAAATTCCTAAATTGTTCTTTTCAAAAATAGATATTCCTTTCTGGGGTTTATCTATAAAATCTAAAGGTATTTGGTCTTCTGAACTACTATCAGAATGGTATTCTTATAAATCATAGGAAATTCCTTTTCCTTTGAAGTCTTCATTTTCTTGCAATCTTTTGGCTATATTTCTATCAATGTCTTGATAATATGTTTTAATATCTAAGTCTATTTGAGTGTCATATTGGCTAGTATAGATTTCTCTAAATCTAATTCTCCAACAGTCTTCATGGTAGTGTAGTTGACAAACAATACAAACCATAAATAATTCTGTTTGTATAGTCTCAAAATATTCTACACAGTAAAGTCTTTCTTGCAACATTTCATCTCAAACGTGCAATAATGTCTTTCATCAAAGTAACATCTAGGTATATAGGTTAGTAACTCAGAATTACTAACTCTCCATCTTTTCTTCAAGAATGGGCTTAATATACATTTATACCAAGCATCTTCAAAGTCTATATATTCAGCATCTAGATTGCCTTGATTAGTCTGCATCATATATAAGTCTAGGATATCCTGGGAGTCTTCATACTCATCAGTATCACTATAGTCTTCAGAATCACTATCTGTGTATACACTATAGATACTAGTATTATCATCATCTTCTATGTCTGATATTTCTATAGCATATAGGATATCTAATTCTTCTTGAGCTGCATAGTCTAATATTGTATTAATAATCTTAATACCTTCTTTATCTTTCTTATTAGGGCCGTCTTTAGCAAAGTGTCATTCTTTGCCACAAGTCCAACATTCTTTGGTGGCAGTCTTAGATTGAGCTATATCTTTTTCTTTCCTATAATTAGGAACCTTCTTATGCTTACTAGTATTCTTCTTAAAGTATCTTCTTTGGTTAAATCTATTTTTCTTAGTCTTAGGATTCTTTTCCCTAAAGGTAGTAGATTGTCTAAATTTATACTTCTTTGGAAATCCTAAAGGTCTAGTCTTAAACTTCCTATGTTTCCATTCTAATTTATTTTTGAATTTCTTAGATTCACTTCCACATCCCCATTAAATTGGAGCGATGTTTCTTTCGTCTTTGATTGGAGGGATCTGCTTTAAAGTTTCTTCTATCAACTTTCCTTGGGTTATATCACATCTCTTAGATATGATATAGTCTTTGGCGAAATTGAGTCTTTCACCAAGGGAGTTGTTCTTAACTCCTGCTACACCTGGCCAATTCCTATATTCATTAATTAGGATTTGCCCTATGGCTGGTATCTTTCTAAAGTATTCATCTTTTAAGGTCTCTCCAAATTCTTTAATTTGGTAATATAGTTCGTAATTATTGCTATATTCATTTATCTTATCTAATTTGCAAATGCTAAGGAGGGCTAACTTAGATTTTGCTAGGTCTTGTTCATTGATCTGAGGTAGATGTCCAGCTCCAATGAATTCTGAAGTGAACAATTGAATATATTCTTCAATTGATCTTTATTCTAGGTATTCCTTCATCTTCTCGATCTTAGCTAAGGAGTCTTCATCTGTGGCCTTTCTTAAACTATCTAAGTAATGTTTTGCAATACCTCTAATGGATTGCTCAGCGTACTGCTTACATGAACTTGCATCCCATTGTTCATTAGATGCAAAACACATGTTCATCTGGTTATGCCATTCGTCTAAGGCCTTCTTCCTATCTTGCACATTGTCTAGGTTGGGTTTATGGCTTGGCTTGCCATAGTCTTAACAGGAGTGAAACTCTTGTCACTAGTTGGAAAGTCTTTTATATAATCGGGTTTAGTCTTAACTACGGTGCTTGAATATATAGGAATATTTATTCCTATTGGCTTACTAAAAAGTCTAGGAGCATCTTCTAGCCTACTACTACTTCCTATTTCTTGTTTACTAGGCTCTACTTGTGTTGCTGGCATTAGTCTTTGTTCTCCTTATTCTATTAGTCTTAAGTTTCTAAGAAGTTCCTTTGTATTCTTAGATTCTTTTAATTTTAATATGCGGTCTTGGGCTATCATATTAAATCTTTCTCTTTCTTGAAATCTAACAGAGTGACTTTTCTTAAGGTTATCTTTAAATGTCTTCATATCCAATTCTGAGGATTCATGTCCAAAGTTTTAGATCCTAGCTTTTTCTTTAACTAAGTCTTTTTGTTCGAATGATCTTCTAGGTCTAATTATCGGAGCTTGTCTAAGTAAACTAGCACTAGTCTTACTACTATATTCTCCTTCTGAAGGATCATTGATTATGGCTTCTCCCATATTCCTAAATCTAATTTTTTCAATCTGGATATTCTTATTGACAATCTTAGGGGGACCAAACTGGATGGTAACATTTCCAGTGACGTCGTCTTGGTTAATAAACAAGGGTTTATTTTGTATAGTCTTAGAGTCTTGAAATTCTGGAAATTGCGAGAGGGTCTTAGCTTTCTCTTTCATAGGTCCAGTATTCCTAATACTGTAAGTATGATTATAGTCTGGAACATTGGTTCTAACTAAGATTTTTTCATTAAGTCTACCGCTAGGAATTCCTGACTGCATTCCTTCATAAGAAAATTGGGAGAACTTCACATAGCTTTGAAATTCTATATTTATATTATAATATAATCTTCATAGCCACTAGCATATAAGATTAACTTAAAATGTTTGGCTGTGTCTACGGTTACTGTAAATGCCAGAATGACATTAAAGTATCCTATGTTGTCTGACATTTCTAATTGGGCTATCCCAATAAGGCTTTTCTCAAAATCTTTCCATCTTTTGTCTACTAAACAACATAATATGTTAATATTATTCTGAGGTCTATGTAATCCTTGGATTCTTGCTTGAAAGAGTCCAAAGGTTAGGAATTGGAACTTCCTATCAGTTCCTCTAGATCTAAGCCATTCTGAGTCAAATACTTGGAGCTCAGTATAGGATTTGTCTAACACATTATTTCTACAATGGTAAGTCATATTATAATTGGGGGTCTTAGGAGTGGCACCTTCTTTGAACAAGTCTATATATCTAATGGCTGGAAGTTGTCCATTATGAATGGAATCTTCAACAATCTTCCAGTCAACTTCACACCATTCTTTCCATTGGAGGGGATTGGTGAAATTTCTTTCTTTCCACCATGTCCTAATATTGGAGGATGAATCCTTAAGTCTTTGGAGCATATGATTACTCTGTCCAATATTTGGGATAGAGCTAACTATCTTGCTAGTCTTATCTAATCAGTCATTTATGACTCGTCTACCTATGGTATTCTTTTCTCTAGTTTCTATGGGAGGTGTTTCTTTGAATTTACAGGTGGTTGCCTGTTTTTGTTCAAGTCTTTTTTCATTTCTTTCTAAGAAGTCTGAATAATCTTTTTGTCTTTTTTTTCTGATTAAGGATTTCTTCTTTAAAATTTTTATTCTCCTTTCTAGTCTTTTCAGAAGTTTCTTCACTATGCCTAGCTAGAGAATTAACGATGATTTTACCAACATTAGTGATATAGTCTTTTACTTCATTATTTTTTTCTAGTTGTTGCATAGTTCTAACTTTTATGGCTTTTACAGTCTTTTCAATTTTATCTAACCTAGTTAGAATAAAAAGAGAGTCTATTTCTTCTTGGGATGGTTTATTATATATAGCCTTAATTCCGTTTATAATTTCTTTGTATTTTTCTTCTACTTAGGCCATGTCTAGTCTAAGTTCATTAATAATACTATCCATTTTGGATAGGATATGGCTTTCCCTATTATTAAGGTAATTTGCTAAATTTTGTTGGAATTTAACAAAGTCTGTATAGAAGGTAGTTAATCCTTCTGTCTTAACTTTTAAGTCTAAATGTAAGTCTTTAACAAAGCTACTGTTATAGTCTTGGGTAGCTGCTATGGATGTAGAAATTAAATTCAATCTTTCTAATATAAGTCTAGTTGCCTTAGCCGTGTTGGCAATCTCATTTTCATTTATCTTATAATAAAATCTATCATCATTTATCTTTTCTAAAACTCTTTGATAAAATTCTGATAAAATCTGAATGGAGAGGTCTCTTGGTACCTCATTCCAGTTTGATCTAACTATCTCCATTAGGAAGATAACTATCTAGTATAGGGATAAGCTTAACTTGTTCTTTGGTAAGTTTAACTAACTCACTGTCTTGATTTTTAATTAAAGTTTTAATTTCTAAAAGGTCTTTGTTAAGGACTTCTATATGATTAGTCTTAATATTTATTTCTTGTAAAACATGGACTAAGTCTATTGGGATATGATTATCTATGTCTAATACTCTTTTAGAGATATTTCTGATCTCTGTTTCTAGGGTTTGAGTATCTTTTATTAATTGTCTTAATATAAGGAGTATACACTTATTTTGGTCTATTATGCTATTAATAGCACTAGCAGTGACTTGTCTACTATCTGCGTGTTTGGCTGGAATATGTTCAATATGTGAACAACCGTCTATGTGTGTGGTTAAACAACCTTCTGAGTCTAAATCAGTTATGGGTATAGGTTGGTAGTTTGGGTTGGATCCAAAAATATCTTGGTAAATGCGAGGGATAAATCCCAAGGGCATTAAAGTCTTTTTAGTCTAAAAGGAACGTCTTATGGCTCTAATACCAGAATTAGGGTTTGGTCAGAATTTGGTGAGTTTCTAAAATCTTTAAGGTCTTGATACCAATTTCGGGTCTAAATTATAAATCTTTTAATTATATAGTCTTAAACTAAGGTTTTAGTATAAGACAAGAGGGGGACCATCTAGTGTAAATAATAAAAATCTTTGGGACCACGAGGGGACCACTTTCGGGATAAGGACAAAGTCAGCACGAAAAGTCCGCACGGGAAGTCCGCACCTGAGCCTGTCTGTATATATATATATATATATATATATATGGCACACTCATATGGCATAAATGTGTCTAAACAAAATGTGGTACGGAGAAAAAAGACGTGGATTAGAAACAAAAGAAATATGACCAGATTACTTAAGATATGTCCAAGGAGTTCTATTTTATCGCAAAAATTTATAAACTTTGATTTAGCATCATAGTGACAAATAATGTGAATTCATAATGGAAAAACATGCACAATGCACACTAGCCTGGAAATCTTGATGATTATTAAATCAATAACGTCAAACAATTTGATTAACTAGGACTCATTGTGCAAACCCATTGATCTTCCACTTAACACCCTAAAAATATAGATGTATCACTTTTTCTCTCTGTTTTGAAGATATCAATTTCTAAACATGACCTTGGCATTTTATCTTTCCTTTTGCCTCTGTTTTTGTTTTAGATTCTTTCCAATGGTGACCTTTCAAAGGATATTTATTCCATTCGTATCCCTTTTCCATTGCTCATTTATATTCTATCAAATAAAACAAACTCTCGGGCGATATTTCTTACATGTCAAGTCCCCAATAGTCAAATAGATATGTATATGACAAGATTGATAGGAGAACACCTCACTTAGTTCGTGCAACATGGGTAATTAAAATCCAAAAGAGCTCGAACAACTCCATGCAAGCATAATTAATAACAATTCTACGCATTGTAAATCATAATCAAATGTCCTAGCCAGATGAAAACATGGAACTAATGGGATTCAAACACACCGATATACCACATAAATGTCTAAAACTAAACTACACAAACAAACCTTTTGAGTTTTTAAATATTTTTCAAAGAAGATGATATCAATTTCAAAATCAACTCAAAAGACAAACAAAATATTTTTACCACTGCAGGGACAAATCATACTCAAAAGAAGTATTTTTCTCAATAAGACCCAATAAAAGAAAAATAAAAATAAAAATACAAAAGACTCAAATATCATATAAAAGCACAAAAGTTAATGTATGAAAATATGCAAACACAATCAACCATAAGATATAGCATTAGCAGAATCATGTGCAATCATACGAGAATTAACCAGTCTAACATTGAATGTCTCTAAATTCGATTTCTTAACCCAAATAGATGAATACTTAACGCCTCGAGTTTTGGGAAGCATGGTGACATTGGATCTAGACTTCCTAGGACATTTTCTAACATCATAACAAAACTCCTTAAGGTGACCTTTTTTTACCACAATGTGAGCATGTGTATATACGAGGAACGGTTGACACTCTTAAACACATATTCTTGGCTTTAAGAGAAAAAATATTTGAATTATTGAAGCCAATACCGATGCGACTCGAGTCTCTTAAATATCTTCTAATTTCAAAATCCTAAACTCAAGCAAAAACTTAGATTCTTTAACATTTAGGGACTCCTTCATATTTTCAACCATTCCTATAATGTTATTTCACCCCTCCTCAATGTAAGATAACTTATCCCTTATTGTCGTCTCACATGTCCTCAATTCTTCAATCAATCTATCATTATTATACATGATACGTTCTTTCATTCTAACCTCAAACTTCTTAGAGTCCTTTAATTCATTCTCTAAAATACGGACTCTATCATCACTCTGTTTCTTGGACACTTCTAAATTTTGAAAATCACGATTTATGTCCATGAGCTTCTCATAAAGAACATCTCTTCGAGTTTTAACAGTTCGCAAAAAGTCAATTTCAGATTTTAAACACAAATTTTATTTTTCAAGATTTTTAACTCTTTTTGCAAACTTCGAATTCAAACGAGTTAACTTGTCAACACGACTATGAAGCTCATTAAACTTCTCTCTAATATAAAAACCATCCTCATCATTAAATAATTCGGTTGACTTAACACTATGAAAACACAAAACCATGAATTTTGATACCATGGAATTTAATACCTTGTGTTGCTGAATCCCAATTTCATACCATGAAATTTAAATAAATTTCAATTTAAGAATATCAAGTACAAAGAAATGGTTTATTTTTCCTTATAAATTTTGCAATTATTCTTTCTTTTCATATTTGTTCTCAGGTGATGGAAATTTTGATTTCTATTATTGCGAAAATTGGAGAATTGTTTGTGCCGCCAATCGGTCGACAATTGGGTTATGTTATACATAATGGTAGAAAAATTAAGAATCTCAAACGCCAAATGGAGAAATTAGAGGGCTTGAGAAATAAGTTGGAGCATTCCATTGATGAAGCAAAAAGGAATGGAGATGAAATTGATGCCGATGTCAATGATTGGATAGAAAAAGTTGATGGGTTCAAGGCGGAGGCTATGAAGTTTTTGGAAGATGAAGTCAATGTGAAAAAGATGTGTTTGAATGGGTGGTGCCCTGATTTGATCACACGTTATCGAATAGGTAAAGACGCAGAAAAGAAAACATTGACGGTCACCGAGCTACAAAGAGATGGTCAATTTTCTGTCATATCACACGCTGCACCTCCGTTGGGGATACTGTCCGTGTCTTCGAGGAATTTTGTGGCCTATGACATGACAAAGTCGGTAATGATGGAGGTCATGGAGGCATTAAAGGACGAGAACATCAACTTCATCGGGATACATGGTATGGGTGGTGTGGGGAAGACGACTTTGGTGAAGGAAATTGGAAAACAAGTTAAAGAAGATAAGATCTTTGATGAAGTTGTGTTGTGTGTGGTATCTCAAAACGTTGACTTTAGAAGGATTCAAGGTCAAATGGCAGACATGCTGGGTATGAAACTCAGCGAGGAAAGTGACAGTGGAAGAGCAAATCGATTATATGCTAGACTAAAGGGTGTGGATAAGATCTTAGTTATCTTGGACGATGTTTGGACCAAACTTGACGTTGCAGCATTAGGCGTCCCATTGGGCGACCACAAGGGTTGCAAAGTCATAATCACAACACGACGGATGCAAGTGTGCAGTGCCATGCACCCGGGAAGCCAACCAACAAAAAATATTTTCCATCTTGGTGTTTTATCTGAACCAGAGTCCCGGGATTTGCTCAAGAGGAATGTCGGTGATGCTATTGAGTGCTCTCCCACATTAGAAAAAGTGGCAATGAAGATCTTGAAAGAATGTCGAGGTTTACCTATAGCAATTATTACGATTGGAAGTGCACTGAGAGACAAAAACCCGAAAGAATGGGAAGAGGCAGCCTGAGAACTTAAAAATGCAGTGCCAAGAAACATTGAAGGGGTTGACCAAGATGTGTATAGATGTATTAAGTTGAGCTATGACTACCTAGGAGATGAGGAAGCAAAGCGTTGCTTCCTGCTTTGTTCCTTGTTTCCCGAGGATCATGATATCTTAATAGAAAAACTGGTAAGGTATGGAATGGGATTGAGGATATTTAAGAATGTTGATACAATACGAGAATCAAGGAGCAGAGCAAAGGCATTAATCAACAACCTTACAGCTTCATGTTTGTTATTAGCAAGTGACAAAGAAGGATGCGTCAAGATGCACGATGTTGTACGTGATGTGGCCATATCAATCGGATCTGATATGTATTTTGTAAGATCAGGTGTCGGGTTAAATGATTGGCCATACATGGATGATACTTGGGAACGGTACACTGGCATCTCACTCATGTATAATAAAATAAGGCAAATCCCTGTTGGCTTGGAAAGTCGAAACCTCCAAATATTGCTGTTGCAAAATAATTATTGCATTAAGGATGTTGTATCTTTCGAATTGATGAAAGAACTAAGAGTTTTGGATATGAGTTATAGCATATCACTTCTTAGTTCACCATCTTTATATAATTTAACATGGCTACGAACTATAATTCTAGAAGATACGAAGCCAATGAATATCGGTAGCATTCTTGGAGAGATGAAGAAGCTTGAAGTTCTTAGCCTCAAGAATTGTCGATTTTACTCTGGGTCAATAGATGCAACATTAAGGCAGTTGACTAATCTAAGGTTATTGGATATGAGTGTTTGTGATGATGCTCAGGTGGTTGGAGCCAATGTAATATCATGTTTGTCCCTATTGGAAGAGTTGTACTTGCTTCGCACCGCAGACGACCCAGCACTCTTAGTTGAACTAAAGTCATTGCCTCGCCTAGCCATCTTAACTATTTCTATATGTTATAAATCTCAGCATATTCCTGAAGAATTCGTTTTGCCTGACTTGGAGGTTTTCAATTTTCAATGTGTTCATAATAAATACCAATTAATGAATATGGATGAAACCCCAAACCGTCTGCGGCTCTGGAATCCAGATGATAAATCCATCATATGGTGGCGAAAAGGTGTTGAGTTGCTATTAAAGAAAACTAATTATCTACAGTTGGAGCACCACAACGACATAAGAAACATTCTTCCAGACTTACCAATTGATGGAGATGGTTTAAATGTGCTCAAAAGTTTAAAGGTTAGATATTGCAACAAGTTTGAGTACATAATCAATATTGTAGAGGCCGAGAAATGTTGGGCACTTGGGCTTCCATTACAGTCACAACCACAAGCCACGGCTCTTCTGTCTAACCTTGAGGAGTTGAATCTACGTGATTTGCATAGCTTCAAATGGATATGCCAATATGATGGTGCTCCACTTCAATTTCCTTTCACGGGGTTCTTTTCGAGGCTAAGAGAATTATATGTTGAAGAATGTCCTTCATTATCAGGTGTTCTCCTTCCATTCAGTCTGTTCCAAAGGTTACAAGCGCTGGAGAAACTTGACGTCATATCATGTGACTCTTTGGAGCAGGTTTTTGATTTTGGAACCCAAGGGCCAGATCCTGTTGTCGTAGGGGACAAAGGACATGACGAACTACTTCCTTGTTTAAGAGAGCTGCATCTAGAAAGGTTGCCTGTACTGAAGCACATATGGAATGGTCCCGGGCCCGTTTGGTTTTCACATCTCCACAACTTGCGAAAAGTATCAATTAGATATTGCAACAGATCTGTTCCAACTTTCTGTTGCTCGAACACTTTGTCACCTGGAACAACTTGAAGTGCGTAATTGTAAAGAATTGGAGGACATTGTTGCGAAGGAAAACCAAATGCAAAAAAAAGACGGTGTATTTAGCGTCTCTTTGGAGAAGGTGTTTGATTTTGAAACTAAAGGGCCTCCTCCTGTTGTTGTAGCCGACAAAGTGAAAGATGAGATAATTCCTTGTTTAAGAGAGTTGGTTCTATTTAGCTTGCCATCACTGAAGCAAATATGGAATGGCCGTGGTTGGTTTTTACACCTCCACAACTTGCGAAAAGTAGACATTTATGCTTGCCACAGATCGAAAAATCTGTTCCAACTTTCTGAAGCTCGAAAACTTCATCAACTGGAACAACTTAAAGTTTCGGGAGTTGAAGAACTAGAGGAAATTATTGCAGAGGAAAACCAACAACAAGAAAAAGACGGGGTATTTTATTGCTCTTCGGAGCAAGTGTTTGATTTTGGAACCAAAGGGTCTCCTCCTGTTGTTGTTGGGGACAAGGGGTATGATGAGCTACTTCCCTGTTTAAGAGAGTTGCACCTGTTGCACTTGCCAGCACTGAGGCACATATGGAATGGCCCCAGTTGGTTTTTACACTTCCACAACTTACGAGCAGTACGGGTTTATGGTTGCCACAGATTGAAAACTCTATTCCACCTTTCTCTAGCTCGAGAACTTCATCAACTGGAAGAACTTAGTGTAAGTGGTTGTGAAGAACTAGAGGAAATTATTGCAGAGGAAAACCAACGGCAAGAAAAAGACGGGATATTTTGTGGATCTTCGGAGCAGATGGTGTTTGATTTTGGAACCAAAGGGCCTCGACCACCTATTACAGGGGATAGGGGACACTGTGAACTATTTCCTTGTTTAAGAAGGTTGTTTCTAGGAGACTTGCCTGCACTGAAGCACATATGGAATGGCCCCAGTTGGTCTTTACACCTCCAAAACTTGCGAATACTATCAGTTCGCTATTTTCACAGAATGAAAATTCTATTACAACCTTCTGTAGCTCGAAAACTTCATCAACTGGAAAGACTTATTGTCTATGATTGTAAAGAATTGGAGGAAATTGTTGCAAAGGAAAACCAATGGCAAGAAGAAGACAGTGTGGATTATAAGATTGTGTTTAGAAGCCTCAAATTGCTGAGCCTTTATATACTTCCAAACCTCAATAGCTTCTGCATGGGGAGCTTCCTTTTCGAATGGCCATCATTGGAAGAGGTAGAGGTGAGCAGTTGCCCCAAGATGAAGACTTTCACTGCTGCTGCTGCTGCTGCTGCTGCTGCCGCAACTACTTCCGAATTCCAATGCACACCAAAACTTAAGGAAATTAAATTGAACGCTGTCAGGAGAAAGCTAGATGGGGCAGACATAAATACAGTTATCCAAAAACACTTCAAGGTGAAGGTACCTCTCTCTCTCTCTCTTGGATGTAATTCAATATTTGGAAGTCTCAGTTGATCTTAATTGACATAAACTATTCAACACCTTATTTCTAATTAAAAAAAACATTAAAAATTAAATTAGCTAGTTGGACCAACATCTTCTAATTCTCAATAAGAAAGCATCATACATTCACTCTGGATCTTACTTGAGAACATAAAATCGTATAATTTGATTAAGAAAATTTCAACAATTAAGACCCAATACGTTTAGTGCTTTTTTACAATAATAAGTCATCTTTTTATTCAGGAAGCACAGACTACCACCGAAGCAAAACCCATAACAGAAGGTGAGAGTAGGAATGCGGGAACGGACTCATAGCTTTACCCTGTAAGCCTAACTCTATTGAAATTAATTCTTAAGAGGAGTTCTATTTATTCTTGGTTATATAATAGAAAGCAAACGAAGTGTGTATGGGACCTATATTATTATATTTTAAAAAGGATAAGACTTTTCAAGTGGAGAAAAATTATTGGGGCCTAACATCGTCGACTCCGAATAGGGGACCTATATATAATTTTCCCTATTTTCAATTATTACTTTTATTAGCGACGAAAATATTTTGTCGCAAGAAGCATTCTGCGACGAATATATTTCGTCACAAAAGATATTTAGCAACCAAATTAATCACTCCCAATTCTTTATTTATTTAGCACTTAAATTTAATATTTTTTAGATAATAGTAAATTTAGCACTTAAATTTCCTCATTATGGTGCATACGAGATCAGACATTGCTCATGCAGTGAGCTTTGAACAGATTCATGAGCAACTCAAAAATGTAACATTGGAATGTTGTTGAGTGCGGAGACTGAAAACACAGCCTAGTGAAGGCTCATTCGAATAAGAGATTGGTCTGAATGAATGATGCAGACAATTAAACGATGTTGGAAGCCGTTTGAATGTCAGTCACAAATTCTGGTGTTTGTGCCTCTTGTATTATTCTTGTGAGTATCTATAGTGTTTGGTGTGACTCTCACGACGTAGGAAATCTTCCCGAACCTTGTTAAATCCCCCATGCTTATATGTGTTCTTGTCCTTGTTTGCTTTATTACTTATTCTGTAATTTTCTATATGTGGTTATTTCATCTCAAGATCGGGATGTGTCTGTGTTATTATGCATATTGATACATAACAAGATGTGGACGATAAACAAATGGCAGACTTACATGGTCCCGTGTAAGGGCAGTCACACCTATTAAAATTCTGGAAATTCTTTTAGTATATAGTATCAATAAATATATATTTTTTAACATAAAACTTGTGATTTCATTATGTGTAGTACATTCACATTTTGAGGTGTTCTTAACCCTGTGGTTTTAGGGGCCTTAAATGATTTCTAATACGTGCGCCCCTTATATATATTAAAAAGTTACAAGTATGCATAATTTTTTAGCAAGGCGAGGCGACATAAATTTTACTGAAAATTAAGGTTTTAATGGATACGAAATTACCAAAAATAGAAAAGTCCTGGCCTCGGTTTTTTAATAAATAATATGATCCAATTCAAATTAAGAAACTAACTTAAATTAGATATTCGTACATTGAACACAAAAACCCAAATTAAAACTATAGACTCTAAAATTCTTGCATTTTAAAATTCATTGTTTGGACAGATTTATTTATTTTAAGTTTTTCATTGAAAATTTTGAAATTAATTATTTGGATATATATATATTTTATAAAAATTGAATTTCTAAAATCATATTCAAATAAGTAGCAATGGTATTAGACAATAGGCAAATAATTGCTAAAATCAACAAAATGCAATTAAATCAAATGGTAATACTAATTTAACCAACGATTTAAATAATATAACTATGAATTAAATCTCCTATTGTCGTGGTGGTGGTGGTGGGTGCCACACTGTTGGTGGTGGTTGTGAGGTGCTAGAGTGGTAGTGGTGGTGGCGGCGGAGACGACGACGACGGTACCACAATGGTGGTAATGATGTTGTGGTGGCGGTGGTCTATAGTCGTTGGTGGTCCCACAATGATGGCGGTGATGTGGTAGTGGCGGCAATGGTGGTATTTGAAGCCTCTTATAGCTATTCTCTCAATCCTACGAGAATTTTATATTTTTCCCATTTTCATCCCCCAAACAAAGTATTTTAAAAATTAAAAAATTAAAATCCTTTTTTAGCATTTAATCCCCCATCAAATCCCTCACCTGAACATTATTTTTTAGAAACTGACTATGTCATAACTGTCACACATTTCTGTCATATCTCATGCTGCGCCTCCACCTCCATTGGAGAAACTGACTATGTCCTCGGGAATCTCGTGGCTTATGACACGACAAATATAGCATAAGTGTGTTGCATCTGAGTGGTCGGTATAGATATTTTCTTTCATCGACGGATCATAGACGATCTATTCATATTTCACCATCTTTCTGTAATAACACATGCTTACGAAAACTAATTCAAGAAAATGCAGTCGTGACGAATTTTAGCATTCTTGGGTAGATGAAAGCACTTGAAATTCTTAGCCTCCAATATTTTTCTTTTCAAGAAAAGAAATTTATTAAAAGTTTTAGGAGAAAAAGCCTATCCTATGGCTCTTACATGCTCTAATGAAAACTAAAATAAAGAAAAACTAAAATTTGTGAGATCTAGTACGAGAAAAAGATAACCTTAAATTATATTTAAGAGCCTTTTTTTCCACTTTAGATAAGTATGGAAAAGAATCTATTTTCGAATTTTTTGTTTCCTCTTTGAGCTTGTTGTTTTCCACCACATCTTGATTAGGAATTCTCGAATCTTCAACGCTGCTTAAAATATCAAAAGAATTGCCCACTTGAGAATTGAACATTTGATATTGAATATTACCACAATATCCCAGTCAAATCTTCAGTAAAATTACGGGCTTGGGTAGATTTAGCACTCATTCCTAAATCAAATTTAGGGATCTCAACATATAAATTTAAACCAGGACTAGACCCATCATCCGTGACAAGATTGGAATGTCCTCTAGAGGAGGCATATCACCATAGGAGTTAGGTTCTTCAGAAATATCTTCGGTTGAAATATTCCAGAAGGCTTCACTTTGCCTAATTTTCAATTTTCAACGTTGTAGTAGGAATAGAGACGCTGAAAGTGGCACCACCCCAAACTATTTGGTGCTCGCAGATGAAGATATATCCATTAAATTTTAGCGAAATTGTGGGGAGTTTCTGTTGAAGAAAACTAAGTATCGAACATTGCCTTACTTCGAAGACAAAAAAGCATTCTTCATGTATCATCAGTTGATAGAGACGGCTTAAATGTGCTAAAGAGTTTGAAGCTTAGAGAATGCAATCAGTTTGATTACATAATCACTATCACAGATGCCGAGGAATAGCAATCTAATAAGGCCATGGATCTTCTGTCTAACCTTGAAGAGATATCTGTGTAATTGCTAGCTTCAAAGGAATATGAAAATATAGTGGTGGTCCACTTCAATTTCCTTTCGCGGGGTTCTTTTCAAGGATAAGTCAATGGAAGGGTGACCTTCTATTGAGCTGCTAAAGCTGCTTTCTTGCTTAAGAGAGTTGTATCTAGAAGACTTGCCTGCACTAAAGCACATATGGAATGGCCCTGGTTTGTCTTTTCATTTACACCTCCAAAACTTACGAGAAGTAAGAGTTCGTCGTTGCCACACCAACTGGAAGACCTTCATGTATTGAGATGTGAAGATTTGGAGGAAACTGTTTGAAAGGAAAACCAATGGAAATAAAAAGACGTAATGGATGATAAGATTGTGTTTAGAAGCCTCATAAAGCTGATACTTTTTAAACTTCCAAACCTCAATGGAAGACTCGTATGAGCTTAATTAATGTTAACTATTCAGCACAATATTTCTAAATTCAAAATAAATTTAAAAAATTAAATTAGCTATTTCGAACAACGTCTTGTATTTCTCAAATATCTTAAGGGAGATACAAAATTTCCATGAGAAATCATCAAGCATTCACTCTATATATTACATGGGAGCATAAAATCCCAAATTAAATTGCTTAAGGAGATTTCAACAATTAAGACCCAATACTTTCACTGCTTCCTTACAATAATATGTCATCTTTTTTATTCAGGAAATACAGACTACCACCGAAGCAGATTCCATAATAGAAGCAGAGAGCAGGAATGCTGGAACAGACTCATAGCTCTTTCTTATAAGCCCAAAAATCATATTAATTTGACTCTATTGAAATTAGTTCTTTATATCAATTCTATCTCTTTCTTCTCCTTCTTTTTTTATTTACTGTTCCTAGCTATAATATCCACTTTGAACTCATTTGCACTTCACTTTGTTAGTGCATGGAAGCCAAACAGAGAGTATGGAAAGAAAATTAAATGTATTTATAAGGCGAGATACAAATAATACATATGTTATACCACTCTGTAGTTAATTTTTTTTTCTAAATTTTTTTTGATGGTGCAACATTGTCATCACTAGAGAAGGTTAAGCTCCTTGTTCACTATTCGTATCCCTATTGTGTGTCAGATTGTTCAAGGGATGCTTCTTGCCAATTGTGTTTCCAACTCCCAACTTTGTGACTGATTTGGCTGCTCTAGATGAAGTTCTTATTCCCCAAGGAAATAGAAATTGAATAAAGGAGAATGTAGTGTACGCACTTGTAAACTCATCCAAGAGTATTGTTAGTTGAGTTTATTCAAATTACTTGTCTTCGTTGTGGTGCTTTATGTTAATTTTCATGCTACCTCGTGGTCTGTTTTTAATAAATAAATAAATAAAACTCTGCAATTTCTTTTTTCAAATGTAATTAGTGTTTTCAATTGAATTTATAAAAGTGATAATAGTGGATGATTGTTACTCTGCCTTAGATGGCAGGAGAGGGGTCAATAAAGAGAGAATTTAAGTTAGTTGATGAAAACTCTGCGACAGTTACAAATACTACAATCTTCTTTTAGGATAAACATTATATATTCTTCCATTAAATTCTACCATTCAGTTCTTTATCTTATTTGACATTTTGATTTCATTTTGCACATAGTTGCAAAATTAACTAGCGGACTTCAAATTTTTATTCCTCTTATTTCTCAGATTTAATGGTAGGTTTTATAATTGGTATGAAAACTGTAAAGGATTGAGTCTTATTATAGTGTTCTTGACCAATATAAGAGGAGCATGTTATGTACTTGCATAGCAAAATCCTTGGACATAATCAAATCTCTGTTTGTGTTGGGTACTTGAAAATATGTTGGTCAAAAGTCTCGTGTCAAATTAAAACATGTTAAACTAAATTCCTCTCTAACAAATTAAGAAGCAATATACTTGCAATGTGTGTTCGACCCTCTTGAGAACCGTCTATCCCGATGGCTGCAAAATGTCAGCACAATATGGCATATGCAGGCATGCAGTTGTATGGACACTTAAGTTATCCGAACAAAGATAGTCCAACATAAATAAGAGTCTTGGGAGCTTATATAAAAATTTACACAAAGTGAATTTTACTAAAAAAATTGTCTAGAAAAGAAATAATTGCACACTGCAAGACAATTATACAATTGAAATTAGCTTAACCATTTGTAATCAGTTTCAATAGCTTAACAACTTCTCTTAATCTTCTATGTGTGCTCTCTTGCTACCAGGGCCCGGGCATTCCTGCACATACTACCTTAACATAGAAATAGTATGCATAGCATCTCTTAAGACTCCGAGGCATAGATAAAATGGAATTAATAGAAATTTAATTTAATAAAATTCTTAATCAGGTAATTAATTGAAACGTTTATCTCATTATATGACGTTCTAGTCCTGTCTCGAGGACCATAATGCAATGCCAGCTAACAAATCCTAAAATCAATCCAAAGAAAATGAAACTTCTTTAAATAACTCGAAGAATAACAAAATTATTACATTTCAGATCCAATGACAACCTCGAGACAAGATGAGTTCATAAAAACAAAAATGATACTGAATTATCATTTTTTTTAAATTAAGGTAGGAGGATGCCCTGAAAAGTGACATCAGATTTTCAACCCCGAGTTACTTGAACACCCATAGAAAATGTTCACCTAAATTTGCACAGGTATGGAAAATCTGAGTATAATGCTACCCTATACTTTTTCTAGGATAAAGTGAATGGTATATAGAAAAGGGAAGAAGACGCCATGCATTAATTGCTGATTCTTGTCAATTTAAATGTAAAGACTACTTGGGAACATAGGAATTACTTGGAAAAGTGTTTTGGATTCATGTTAGCACAAAACCACTTTTTAATTATTAAAAAATCATTTAATACTAAAAAAATAGCATTCTTCCAAAGGATAGATGGGTTATCCCATGGAATCCAATTGTAAATACAGTCGACATCTCAGTAATTCATATTATCCATACACCACTCAAGTGACCAAGTGAAGGTCAGACTATTTCCAATGCCAACAGAAGAAAAAATAAATAAACATATAACCATGTATCGTTCTAATAGCTACTCAGTTTCGACTTTTAGATAACAAGATTAAAATGATTAACTTAAAATCTCATTTCAGAAAGGTAGTACTTTCATCTCTCCCATCTGTTCAAAATAGACCAAGGAGGCTTCTAAGTATCATTTATAAGTCAATGAGTGACAGAGTGTCATCCTTTATCCGAAGCAAGCTCCTCCCCAATAATAATAGCCATAGATTCAACAAAGAAAGCATGAAATTGCTAGTGCTTAAACAACAGGCTCCAAGGAAGAGGCCTTTGTGATTTCTAAAGACTCCCCCTATGGCATCAGGTCCAGGAGAGCCCTTGGCCATGGAATCAGTATTGAGCTTGAACCAACATGGAGCAGGGGGGAGGGGGAGGTGGGCCAGTAAACAGGAAAGATGCTAGAAGCTTTATGAGGAGTTTTAGACACTTTCAGCTGATGGATGATGAAAGGGTCAGTAGAAGTGTTATACATATGGCCAAGAGAGGATTTATCTCTTCTTGTTCACGAAATACAACTTGAGGCCTTATTGAGCTTCCATACAGGGAATTTGAAATATACTAGTCTATATGGCTATAAGCCTACAACTAGAAAAAGAATCCAATTTAAAAATATGTATACTTAAAAAAGAATATTCATTATTCGAAGAAAAGTACAAAAATATTTTTCTTTTCTTTTTAATAAAAATTGTGTTGCTAGAAAGAAGTGTTGGAGTTTTTGACGTAAATAGCGTCAAATGGGAGCAAGAAATGATCTTTCTCTCTCTATTCACAATCTCTTAAAATCAAGGAATGCCTCTAATGAGTGTACAAAAGAGGTATTTATAGGAAGGAGGTTGCTTGGCCTCTAAGCTATCAATCTAAATACAATTATACCTTTAAGTTCCACTTAACCATCCTTCTTCTAAATATCTAAAAAGGGAAAAATACAATGAGTGCTCCAAATAAAAGAAATACTAAAAGAACAAAAAAAGATAAAATGATGTCCTCGTCCTTTATTTCCATCACTCTCCCCCGTTGAAAAGAGTTCGTCCTCGAACTCAGAGGGGAAGGCCTTCGGTGTCACCATCAAGGATCGTGATGAGGGATGGCTGGGAAGGGATCTCTGGGATCTCCTCAATGTAGTCGGGGCCTCCAGAAGCTAATAGAGCGCGACGACGAGGGAGAGAGCAATCGGAGGCGCGATGGCCCATCACCCCGCAATTGTAAAATTTGAAGGTGACTGGATGATCAGGAGCAGGAGGAGGGACTGTGACAGCAGGAGTAGTAGTGGTGGAAGGAGTCACAGTAGGTGCAGAAGACACGGGAGCCAAAGGAGTAGGTGTGGAGCGACTACGTGGTGGAGGGGCAGTCTGATGGTATGACTCCACCTTGGTGGCATACTCTACCGCTTTGGCAAAAGAGGTGGCCTCTCGCAATGCAAGATCACGCTGTATGAATCCCTGAAGTCCGTGAATATATCGGTTAATGCGCTGCTCCTCACTCTCACTGAGGCGGGCTCGTGTACAGAGAAGCTGAAACCGTTCGGTGTAGTCTAAAACGGAGGAGTCCTGACGAAGAGACTGAACCTGTAAAAATAAGTCTCGCTCATATGTAGCGGGAACAAAAGCGGTCATCAACTGCGCTCGGAGCTCGGTCCAGGACTGAATAGGAGGAAGATCCTCACTGACACGTCGCTGCTCCAAGTCATTCCACCATACACTAGCATAACCTTGAAACTTAGTTGCCGCTAAAAGAACACATCTATGACCTTTCAGTCGTTTGTACTAAAAAATTCGCTCCATGGCGGCAAGCCAATCAACAACGGCATCAGGCTGCAGGTGGCCGTCAAACATGGGAACTTCAACTCAGATATCACCCTGCATACTTCGGGAAAGTAACTAGAGGACTAGTTGTGTGATAGTATCACCACCTTGAATGCCTAGGGTATCCTCGTCAATAGCATCATCGCCTAGCGGAGGCGTAGGAAGTAAGGCTTGTTGTGGTTGCCCCCGAGGTGGTGGATGAGGAGGGTCAGGAGCGGGTGGGTGAACTGAAGCTGCAGGAGGAGTAGTATGAGGTGGGGGAGGTTCACGAGGTGGGGAAGGAGGAGGTGGAGGAACCAATGGCTGGCGGTATGGGCATTAATTTATTTGATGGCCCTTTTGGTGGCAAACAAGGCAGTGGCGCTCGGAGATGGGGACATAGGGAGTCACTTTGGGGTGGGGGGAATCAAATGGAGAAACATCCGTGCGCCACTCGGTAAGAGGGGGTGGGTCAAACTCAGGAGCGGAGTGGGGATGGGGTGAAGGAGGATCAGAATGGGGAGGTAAGGTAATCCATACCCGGACCCGCTCATGGGAGTCAACGGGTGCGGAGTGAAAGGAACGGGTATCCCACGGGGGTGGTTGATGTGGGGGTGAGGTATAGAAAAGAGGTGGGGGCGGAAGCGTGGGGAATGTGGAATGGTGTGGGTGAGGGTGTGGTGGAAGAGAAGGAATGGGGGGTATAGGTGGCATGTGTGGGTTTTCAAGGTGCTTTTGTGAGTGATGGTGAGGGTAAATGGAGATAGGGGGTAAGGAAAGGTCATGTTGGAAGGGAGTTGAATATGGTGGTGAATGTGGTGGCGGGGAGTGGGATGGGATGAGAATACGGGGTGGGGGGAAATAGGGTGAGGGTAATTGGTGGTGTATGGTTATATTCAGCGGAGGTGGAGGTATAGAGGGGGTGGTGAATTTTGTGGGGCAAAATTTTGAGGAACGTGAGACGATGAAAATTCTAGGGTTTGGGATGTACGATTGGGATTAAATGGCATAGGGTTTGTGACATTGGGAGGAATTGGAGGCGGATTTGATTTTTGTGTGTGTCGAATGTCACGGATCATGTCGGCAATGGTGGGGGAGTATGTTCCGATCATAGGTGGTACCGTTTGAATACACAAAGGGGTAGGGCTCACCGGAAGGGTTCCATCATGTCCCGAAGATGTTGGAAAACCCTCAGGGAGGTTGGTTAAGGGGCGGTGTGATTGGTACCAGGTAGAAGAGTGGTCGGAGGGTCCCATGGGGGATAGGGGTTTGTAGGTACTGTGTAAGGTATGGTTCAACTTCGGAGGGCATAATCGGAGGTGTGAGGGTGGGATTATGAGGGTAGGGGTGGAATTTGGGTTGGGTTTGGGTCGGTTAGGGCTGGGTGGTTAACGGGATGGGTTTGGGATAAGGCGGGGGGTTGTAGAAGGTTGGTCGCTGGTGGTAGAGGGAGGGGGTTAAGGTCGGGTTGATGAGGGGCGCGGTGTAGGGTGGCGGCAGCCAGGCGTTGGGGTGTAGTTTTTGGGTCCGATAATGTATTTTTTTTGGTTTTTTTGGATTTTCCGACAGTGGGGAGTGGTGGCACAGTGGTTGTTTGGGTGGTTTGGATATACGGTTAGGGTTTAAGGGATTAGGGTTTTTTTAGGGAAGGAGTGTAGAATGGCTTGATCTTGGGGAACTAGGGTTAGGGTTTAGAGATGTCACTGGTGCGGTGTGAGGGTGGTCCGTGGTGGTTGGCGGCCAAGAACTACGGGCGTCCATCGTATCCATTCGAGCCGTCAATCGGTTGAGGGCCTCGAGAATTTGATTGATAGGGTTTGCGTCGGAGGAGTCCATCTTTTCTTGAACCCACCTCGACGTTGTTTATGAGTTTTTGTTTTACAACAACAACTGGATGGAGCGACTAGGCTGTGATACCAATTGACGTAAATAGTGTCAAATGGGAGCAAGAAATGATCTTTCTCTCTCTATTTACAATCTCTCAAAATCAAGGAATGACTCTAATGAGTCTACAAAAGAGGTATTTATAGGAAGGATGTTACTTGGCCTCTAAGCTATCAATCTAAATACAATTATACCCTTAAGTGCCACTTAACCATCCTTCTTCTAAATACCTAAAAAGGGAAAAATACAATGAGTGCTCCAAATAAAAGAAATACTAAAAGAACAAAAAAAGATAAAATGACGTCCTCGTCCTTGATTTACATCAGTTTTAATGAGAACTATATTGTTGTATTAGAAGAAGAAGTGAAGAAGAAGTGAAGAAATATATTGTGGAGAAGATAATCTTTTCATTTTTTAATACAGCAAAGTTCTGGACAGCTGAATACATATAAAAAAATAGGGGAAATGCATTAATTTTAACAAGAAGACACGTCCGAAAAGTGCATGGAGCCTGTAGTCTAACTTGGAATACATTGGAGGGGTACCCCAGGTAGTTCCTTACAAGTCATCCTCATAATTTGGCACAACTCAAACTTTTCAGCTTCAGGAATCCAGCTATGAAGACATTATTTTCCAACAGATTAGGCTTAAGACCTGATTACTCTCACATACCTCCACATATTGAGTATCTATATATTTGTCTTTCATTTTCATCTTCTAAGAGCTATGAAGAACAACCACGGGTACGGGTTTCTTGTCTGATACGAAATGGACACGTCGACCCGGTAAATCACATATCTCCACATATTGAGTATCTATATATATTTTAAGTATACATATTTATTTGTATAGTTTCATCTATTTCGCACTTCAAAAGAAAAATTAGTTCTCAAACTAATTTATCAAAATTAACATGGTTATATTTCATAATAATTGTCGAACCAGTAGTCAAAATTAAGCGTTAAAATCGAGCGAGAGACTGACTTCATTATTTCAACTTTTCTCGGAACTATAAAAATATTTAATTTTATATGATGACACTATTAGTGTCCATCCGTGTCCGTGGAGTGTTAAGCCGTGCCCGAGAAGTGTCTGACTTCTTTAAAAAGTCAAATAAGTTCGACACGCCATGTGGAGTGTCGGACATGTGTCCGAGCTGTGTCGTACGTGTGTCGGGGTGTCCGAAATGGGTATGTCAAATCCGGAGAAGTGTCCGTGCATCCTAGGCTAAGAGCATCCATGCTACTGAATAAATCCCTGTATTATCTCCAACTCTTCTATTTTCTCATTAACACTCTCAGATATCTTATTGTAGAACTTCTTATGCAAGTTCCTCAAATCAGGTTTAGGTCTCATAAGTTTTGATGTCAGAACTTAGGGTTGCATTCACAATTTGAAGCCCTTTCTTTAAATGTTGATTCCTCAAATGTTACTGTTTAACAATGTCTTTAAATGCAGAATGTTCGTCCATATATCCAAGAATTTAAAGGAATTATTACCCTTTATTTGCTCACCATCTACCGTGACCATGATAGGACTATGATCAGATAAGATCCTTCCCTTTCATTACAGTCATTTATTTCAGCAAGGTCTACCTGAGCCACTCCTTCCCTTTCTTTAGCATTCCTCACAACATTATAGTCCCCTAGCAAGATCCAAGCTTGATCATATATAGTGCTGACATGGCATGCTTTGAAGTTTTAGGGGGCTTAGGCGAACAATTAATTGGGGGCCCTTTACATAAAAAAAACAAATTAAAGAAAATGCGTTCTTCTCGCATTTTTCGATGCAAAACTATTAATTAAATTATCAAATTTAATTGTTGTAATTTTCATATTAACAACACAACAACAAGTGTAATTTTCAAACACAAAAATTAATCACACAATCACAACAATATTATACAGTAAAGAAAAATGGTAAAGAAGAAAAATAAAACCTGATTGTAACCAACTTGAGAGAAAACCCAAATTATAATTTGTAAATGCCCAAATAACAAATTGGAATCTACAAAATAAAAAAACAAAAAAAAAAAACACAAATATTAGTAACAAAAAATTTACATAGTCAAAAAATATATAACAAAGGAAATGAATATATAGTTACACACAAAAGCTCCAACCAATCTCCAAATGCTTGAAAAAATCCCTAACCTTTTCAAATTGAAGAAATTGAAACTCTAGATTTGTTAACCCTTGTTTTTATGGGTGATTTTTTTCAAAAAAAGGGGGGGGGTATTTTTGCTGAAAAAATTTGTGTGTGTGTGGTGGTTGGGAGAGGGGGTATCTTCTTTGTAGTAGTGCGAGAAAGAAGAGAAGGAGATAGAAAGAGAAGAAAAGAAAGTTGGTGAAATGAGAGAGAGAGAGACTTACTGTTAGAAAATATGTGGGTAAGTTAGTGGATTGGGTTGGGTATTATGTTGAGTGAGTTTTGACTTATTTAATTGAGCTTATAAATTAGTTTCTAGTCTTTTTGTTTTGGAGCCTTTTATTTTATTAATTATTTTAAATGGAACAATTTTTACTTTTTGAACGCCCTTTAAAAGTGGCAACTCTAATTTTTTTCACAACTAATGTTTTTTAGATAACTAATTTTGTTTATACCTAATTTTTTCTATACCTATTTTTTTCGAAGGGCCACCTATTAATCGGGGCCCTAGGCGACTGCTTACTTTGCCTATAGGCAAAGCCAGCGCTAAGTACTGGCCATGTTCTTTAGGTCCCTCCAGAGTTCATAGCTAAGGGCCCTATCATTCCTCCAAGAAGGATTGTGCTATTCCGTCCCCTTATCCCTATAAAGCGGAAGATCTGCCTGGTGATCACTAGGTTGCAGCACATTCGTTCGTTAACTCCTCGAGCCACTGTCGTCGTTTCTAGGACCGACTGATGCCTCACCTGCACAGGTACATACGTAATGTCGGTCGCACATTCAATATAGCATTCGAACTCATGTTTAGAAGCTATGTACGAATAGCCATCATTGCGGCAACAAATGGATTAGACGTCCCCCATGATACGATCCCCTGCTGTCCAAACCTAATGTTGCATTAGGTTAAGGGGCTGGGCAATATTAGCTCCTTCGCATCAAAAAGCACGCTTCCCTCCTAGGCGCATAACACTTTGTAATCCAAGCAACCCACTTTACTGACTAATGGCGGATAATCAAATTTCTTATAAGTACTAAATACAACTCCATGAAAGTGAAAAATGAAGGTTACATTAAAGATAAAGATCTCTGGAAAAATCGCTAAAAAAAGATTGAACATGTGGGAGGATCCAAACTAATTCTGCTTTCATTTCCCCCATATGGAGCACTGAGTTACTTATGTTTTAAAACTTTATTTTTTAGTCCGAGAATGCCTCTGACGGATGCAGGGCCGCTTTGATCATGTTCAATATAGTGAAGAGCCTATCGAGAGACTCTTCCCTCGATGATATTCGTGGGTTATCGAGCACCGCATTCTATCCAAGGCCCTTCTGAGTCGAGGCTTGACATTTCACTGAGAATATCCACTTTGAATATCCCTTATGGATGCCATCATTTGTAACATGGAGTGGTATACAAAGTAAGGATTGCATCCAGCCAGTGGTGGACCAACCCTCCACTGCTAAACCATCCGCCCCCCACCCCCTGCTCTTCCCCGCTCCACCCCTTGCTTTACCCCTCCGCCACTGTCTCCCACCTCTACTCAAGCTCCACCACTGGTGGTGGTGATGAAGGTATATTCTTGTGATTTCTTTACCTTTATTTTAACATAGTTCATATATAATTGTTTTTAGTTGATTTCTGTACTTTTCATTTGTCCATATATTTAATTTTCCATATATGTTAAAGTTGGAAGTTAAAAAAATATGTTTAATTTGCCCATATATTTAATTTCCTAATAATAATTTTTTTTCTATTGATTGCTAGTCTCTTTTTAGCAATGAAGTATTATGGTTCGATTTGTTCTATTTTATTACTATTAATGTATGAATATTTATCTCTGTTCATATATTTGAATAAGTAAAAAAAAAATTCCCCATCGTTTTGTATTCTTGTGCCCCACCTAATTAAAATTCCTAGCTCCACCAATATGTGCGACATGTTAATTGCGTCACACTTGGCATTTTTCTTAAAGTTATTCATTATTTTTCTTGGGGTGAATTACCCAAATAGTAAAATTTCAATCTCAACAATTCTTCCTCCGAATCGATACACTAATCAAACCCCAACTATTCAAATTACATAATTCCTCCACCACCTTCTTAACCAACATGACACAATCCCTTTTAAAATCATTCCTCAAACACCCCACACTCACTTTTCATCTTACCTAAATTACTCCCCAAACCCACTCTAAAATCAAGAAGATGGCCACAATCACATAATCAACGTATCAACAAATATAGCCCTACTAGTGGTGTTAGTAGTGTTGGTGGTACAAATACAAATACTGTAAGGACACAAATTTCCAAGCGAGTCCTCTTAGAGTTTTGGCTCAATTCCGGACAAAAACATTTATTCATAGGATTGTATTTAATTGTAATATTCTCAATCCTATGAAGAGTTTGTTGAAGATGTAGCGGCAAAGAGTATAAAGCTTCATCAAATGCTGAGTTTACGTGCCTCGTTTCTACGTCATCAACCGTTGTTCCATGCTCCCAAGGTATGAATGCATTTATATATATATATAGGATCTTGGAACATGTTTATATTGGGTGTTAGGTTTATTTAAAACTGCGTTTTATTTTCAAAAAGAATTAATTAAAACTTTAAATAAATGTTTATAAAGTTTTCTGGGCTTAAACAAGAATATTCAAACTTTCTGGTTTTTCGTTCGATAGAGTCGTTCGAAGGAGATTGTCGTTCGAACGGAAATGTCGTTCGAACGAACCTGCCAACGAGTTCCCAGTATTGGCCACTGAAATGTCGTTCGATATGTCGTTCGAACGAACCTATGTTCGAACGATATTTCTAACGAGTTCACTCTGGAACATCGTTAGAAGTCTCGTTAGAGTTTGTTCGAACAAAAATGTTAGTGGGAGAGAATTATTGGGGTTATCAGATGAGCAATTGTTGAGTAATTGTCAAATGGATACTTATAAGCCATCTAGCCTGGTGGGCAGCACATGAATAAGCGTGCGTGAGACTGTTGTTCGTCTCAAACATCTACCCAATGGTATTATTGCCCAGGTATGCTAAATTGTAACAACTAAAATAATGGGTGCCAATTTTAATGACACCTTGGCATGATACGTCGTGTTTATATCAATATTATGACTAGCTTTATTGATTATATGCGTGTTTTCGAGTGCAATTTTTGTTTAATTGGGTGTAAAAATTAGGGTAAATCCACAAATAGTCCCTCGACCATTTTTTTAATAAACATTTGACCACATAAAAACTCTAAAAAAAAACTCAAAACAAGGATACACACGATCTCATTTACCCACCTCCCCCCTAAACTGCCAGAGCTCCGATGAGGTCATGGCGGGTGGGTGGGGGTGGAGGGTGGGTGATGCTAGTGCAAACCTTTAAAAATAAGAAAGTATTGGGTAAATGGATGTTTAAGGGACTAAATGGGTTAAACTAAAAATAAGTATATTTTTTATAAAAATATATATTTATGTTGGGGACTATACATTAATTGACCCTAAAAATTATTGGTTTTCTTTTTCACTTTAATACATCACTAAATTTCATATTTAGACTTTAATACAACTTAATCAGTTTATTATAGTATATTTTTCAAAGGTCACTTTTAGTGGCAAAATTTTCACATTAATTGATTAAATTGTATTAAAGTAAAAAAAAACAAATTATTATTAATAGTGTTAGTCGTGGTGATTTCTAAAGTCAGTTTTTGCGTGAAGTAAAAAAATCATGTTTGGGTCCATGTCATGTTAAGCCAAAACGTGACCCGCAAACACGAATTGCTACCGAACTAAATTGTGGGACCAATTAATGATGGATCATACGAAAGAGAAAACATTGAAATTGTTTTTTGTTTTATATTTTCAATTTTCTTCTCTATTTTTTATTTTCATTTTCCATAGAAAATTTTAGAGAACTAGAAAATGCGATCATTTGGTATAAATAAATTATTGTTTTCAGAATGTAGCTTATAGAAAATTTGGGGGTCAAATGTAATTTACACAGAGGTCACCTCTACAATGTAATTACAGAAAGTTCAGGCACCACATGTAATTTGCAAGGAGTAAATGGGACGAAATGTAATTCTAAAAAATTTCGATGCTAGAAAGTTCAGGGTCAAAACGTCATTTTGGGATCGATCGAAAACTTATTGAAGTGGTTTTCCAATTTTCTGGAAAATCGAAGAGGTTGGAAAACTGTTTTCCAATTTTCTATTTTGGAAAAATATGAAACTTGAACTCTTTTACAATCGAAGAGGTATGGAAAGATAATCCTTTTTTCCCCATTATTGTTCATCTCACGCCATTCTGTAAGGGTTTTTTTCCCGTGTTAGAGGCTTTAGGATTTTATCGGTTGGGTAACTTGGGTTAGTATTGGGGTGGCAAAACTTGTTCTCTGGATCAATAGTCTAGGCTTTATAAGGAAAAAGATAGCAGTGTTAAGTTACCATCTCACTTAAAAGTTTAAGTCGTTAAGTAGTGGGCCAAAAATGTATATCATGCTCTAACACTCCATTTCACGTGCAACCCTTTGTCACAACCCTGACCCCATCAGTTTGCCGCATGATGCTCTGTTAAAATTAATGCATAGATGATGTAGGGGTTGCTATAGGTGCTGTAGGGGCTGTTGTAGGGGCTGTTATAGGGGTAGTTGTAGGGCAATTAATGTGCCTTTGATGTGTGCCTTTATGGTCCTAGATTCTAGTCTACTTATTGTATGTTATAGGGGAGTAAAATCAGCATAACAATAAATGTGTATCCCCTGTTTTCTTATATGTATTAGCTGCCTAAACTTTGCACTTACTGAAATAAAAATATTATCTTCTCCACATTACCTCTCTTGCTTTCTTCTTCACTCCTTCTAATACAACAATATAGTTATCATTTAAACTCCAACAAAGTGGTATCAGAGCCCTGTTCAGATCAAGAGCTGGGTGTATTTTCTTTGCTGGCCGAAAAATAAATCCGACGAAAAGCGACAGAAAATTTATGGCAAGTTCTAGCAACCAAATGGGTACCCAACAACCCTTTATTCCAATTTTTGATGGAGAGAACTATGATTTCTGGTCTGTAAAAATGAAAACCATTTTCCTTTCATTTTATTTATGGGAGTATATTGAAGATGGTTTTGATGAACCAGAGGATATCACGGCTTTGCCGAAAGCTCAAAAGCAAAAGTTGAAGGAGCATAAGAAGAAAGATGCAAAAGCTTTAAGCCTAATCCAACAGGGGTTAGTTGAAACAATATTTCCAAGAATCATCAATGCAAACAAAGAAAAGATGGCTTGGGATATTTTACCAAAATAATTCAGAGGTACTTTGAAGGTAAGGGCTATTAAAATTCAGTCCTTAAGAAGAGATTTTGAAAATATGAAGATGGAGGATGTGGAAATATTGAAAGATTATTTCTCTAGATTAATGGAGATTGTGAATCAAATGAAAACATATGGGGAACAACTTTCCGATCAAAGAATTGTTGAAAAAATCTTGATTAGTTTGCCGGAAAAGTATGACCCCATTGTTGCCATTGTTGAAGAAACTAAAGAAATAGCCTCTTTGAGTGTTGAAGAATTGATGGGTTCCATTAAAACATAAGAACAAAGGTTGAGTAGACACTCTGAAAAATCTATTGAGAGTGCCTTTCAATCTAAGCTCAATGTTGGGGCCAAACCATTTTTTGAGAAACCCAAAGGTGAATCTTCAAGAGGTGGAAGACATGGAAGAGGAAGAGGAAGAAACACTCGAGGAAGAGGTAGAAATAATTTTAAAAGAAGAGAAAGTAGTGAAAGTTTTAATCAACAAAAGTGTAGTATTTGCAAGAGACGTAGCCATATTGATAAAGATTGTTGGTTCCGGGGAAAGCCACAATGTCACAATTGCAAGAAATTTGTGCATGTTCAAAAAGATTGTCGGCTCAAGAACAACCAACAACCTAACTTCACCGAAGAACAAGAATGTGAGGGGAATATGTTTTTTGCTTGTCAACGTGCATCGGAGCTAAGAAATGATTTGTGGTTTCTTGATAGTGGGTGTAGTAATCACATGACCGGAGATCAAAATATTTTTATCTTTATGGATACTTCTTCTAATTCTCAAGTGAAGATGGGTAATGGTGCCTTAGTCCAAACAAAGGGTAAGGGTACTATAGCCATTGAAACGGAAAAAGGAACAAAGTATATCTGAGATGTGTTACTAGTTCTGGATTTAGAGCAGAATTTGTTGAGTGTTGGGCAACTTACGGAACATGGGTACACTATTCTCTTTGAAGAAGACTCGTGCAGAATTTTTGACAAAGGGGGGAGAAGCCAAGTTGTTGCAAAAATCAAGATGGAAAAGAATAGAAGTTTTCCTCTCACTTTTCGATACTCAAAGAATGTGGCCTTGAAGATGAATGTGGTTGACAACACATGGCCATAGCATAGAAGATATGGGCACTTGAATTTTCAAAGCATGAAGAATTTGCATCAAAAGTGCATGGTTTACGGGCTGCCAAGCATCCAAGAAGTAAATGGAGTTTGTGAAGGATGCGCTCTTGGAAAGCACCACCGAGAGCCTTTTCCAAAGGAGAAAGCATGGAGAGCTAAAGCACCATTAGAGCTTGTTCATACCGATGTGTGTGGACGAATGAAGAACACTTCTCATGCTGGTAACAAATACTTCATTAGCTTTATTGATGATTTTACAAGGATGACTTGGGTGTATTTTATGCGGTAAAAATCAAATGTTTATGCCATTTTTAGAAAATTTCACAAACTAGTTGAAAAACAATGTGGTCACTACTTGAAAATTTTGAGAAGTGATAGAGGTGGAGAATACAACTCTAAGGAGTTTGATAAATTTTGTGAAGATATTGGCATGGAAAGACAACTAACGGTTGGGTATACTCCACAACAAAATGGAGTGGCGGAAAGGAAGAATAGAACCATTGAGGAAATGGCAAAATCCATGTTACATAAGAAAGGGCTGCCATATACTTTTTAGGCCGAAGCGGTGTATACGGCGATTTATTTGATGAATAGATGCCCTACAAAGGCCGTAGAAAATCAAACTCCATTTGAGGCATGGAGTGGAAGAAAACCATCTGTGAACCACTTGAGGGTGTTCGGTTGTATTTGCTTTGCTCATGTCCCTAAAGAAGTGAGACACAAGCTTGATGAAAGTAGTGAAAAATGCATCTTTGTGGGGTATAGCTCAAAATCAAAGGGCTATAGACTCTTTAGCTTGAAGAGGAACAAAGTGATTATTTGTAGAGATGTGATTTTTGATGACAAAGCTTTTTGGTATTGGAAAGAAAAAAAGTCTCAAAATCAACTTATCACCCTTAATGAAGAATCACAAAGCGTTGAAGAAGATGAAGAGGAAGATGTAGAAGCTCCTCAAATGTCTCCAAATGCAGGTCCAAATACAAGTCCACAATCATCTTCAAGTTATCCATCAAGCACAAACTCCTCATCTCCAAGCTCAACTCCAAGAAGAATAAGAAGTCTAAATGATGTGTATGCTAGATGTAATTTTTGTGTAGCTAAACCGGAGACCTTTGAAGATGCTAAAAATGAAAAAGTCTGGCAGCTTGCAATGGAAGAAGAAATTCAGGTTATTGAGAAGAACAAGACTTGGGAATTGGTGGAGAGGCCTAAAAATAAAGAGGTCATTGGTGTGAAGTGGATTTACAAAAGCAAGGTTAATCCGGATGGCTTAATCCAAAAGATCAAAGCAAGACTTGTAGCAAAGGGGTATTCTCAACAACCCGGAATTGATTTTCAAGAGACATTTGCACCCGTGGCAAGGCTTGACACAATTATAGCACTTGTTGCCATGGCCACTCAAAAAGGTTGGTTTTTGTATCAACTTCATGTAAAATTTGCATTCTTGAATGGCGTGTTAAATGAAGCAGTGTACGTTGACCAACCTCAAGGATTCGTGATGAAAGGTGAAGAAGAGAAGGTATACGAGCTGAAAAAGGCCTTGTATGGCTTGAAGCAAGCTCCCCGAGCATGGTATAGTGAGATTGATGCATACTTCAATGAAAGAGGATTTCAAAGAAGTAAAAGCGAGCCAACCTTGTACATAAAAAGAAGCAGGGCAGCAGGTATTCTTATTATCTCTCTTTATATTGATGACTTGGTGTTTACCGGTAGTGATGCAAAAATGATTGAAGATTTCAAAAGTGACATGATGAAAAAATACGAAATGAGTGATTTGGGTCTTCTAAATTACTTCTTGGGCATTGAAATTTATCAACAAGAAGATGGTATTTTTATTTGCCAAAAGAAGTATGCTAAAATCCTTCTTGAAAAATTCAAAATGATGAATTGCAAATCGGTGGCTACGCCTTTGGTGGTTAATGAAAAATTAATAAAAGAAGATGGAAGAAAGGAGGTCGATGCATCTATTTATAGAAGTTTGATTGGAAGTTTGTTGTACTTGATGACTACAAGGCCGGATATAATGTATGCTACTAGTTTATTATCTCGGTACATGCACAAGCCGAGTCAAACTCATTTTGGGGCTGCAAAAAGAGTGTTGAGGTACATCCAAGGAACTTCTGATTTTGGCATCATGTATAAGAAGAATGTTGAGATAAAGCTACTTGGGTTTTGTGATAGTGATTGGGCTGGTTCTATTGATGACATGCGAAGTACTTCCGGGTATGTATTTTCTCTTGGCTCCGGAGCAGTTTCATGGGCATCAAAGAAGTAACAAACGGTAGCGCAATCATCCGCCGAGGCCGAATATGTGTCGGCATCATTGGCAACTTCACAAGCGATGTGGCTAAGAAGAATTTTGGAGGACGTTGGTGAAAATAAAGGAGATGCTACTCCAATACTTTGTGACAACCAATCCGTGATTGCCATGACAAAGAATCCCGTCTACCATTGTCGCACCAAGCACATTGCAATCAAGCATCATTTCATTAGAGAGGTCGTGGAGGATGAAGAGATTCAACTCAACTATATCAAGACTGAAGAGCAAGTTGTGGATATCTTCACCAAAGCTCTACCTAAGAAAAATTTCATTTTCTTAGAGAAATGATGGGTGTTCAACAAATGCATTAAGGGGGAGTGTTAAAATTAATGCATAGATGATGTAGGGGCTGCTATAGGCGCTATAGGGGCTGCTATAGGGCTAGTTGTGGGGCAATTAATGTGTCTTTGATGTGTGCCTTAGTGGTCCTAGATTCTAGTCTACTTATTGTATGTTATAGGGGAGTAAAATCAGCATAACAATAAATGCATATCCCCTGTTTTCTTATATGTATTAGCTGCCAGAACTTTGCACTTACTAAAATAAAAAGATTATCTTCTCCACATTACCTCTCTTGATTTCTTCTTCACTCCTTCTAATACAACAATATAGTTATCATTTAAACTCCAACATGCTCTGCCTCCGCTCACATGCTAAAGAGTTCCAAAGGCAAGCGTAAAGCCGAGCCACGTTCTCTTTAAGACTTCTGTCAATTTACTCAACATGATTTTAGTCATTTTGTCACATATCATTTCAAAAACATCTAATGTTGAAGAGCCAGCAATACAATAAGGTCCATGTTTAAGCATAAATAAACCATCATAATTGAGACAAAGGTCATCATCCATAAGAAGTCTCTAATTATATCAATTTAAAATTATAATTAATATTAATCTCCTCGGCCTATAATAAAATCTCGGCCTTTAACGAAGAGAACATAATAATGGTAGCATCTAAACAGAGAAGAATACTCATAAGCCTAGGACATTTTTTAATTCAAACAACTAAGCATAGGCACATCACAATTCTGTTAAAATCCAAGTTATAGGGCAAAATATGTTCAGCAAAATGACTCATAGAAGTCTCTCAACTAAAACGTACCTTCTTAATGAAGCAAATACAATCTATTTATAGATGAAGTTAGATTGCTAATCAACATAAGCCTAAAAAATGTCTAAAGTACCCTTCATTAATCCTACTATGTGAAGGAATACTAGAAAGGAAAAAACACCCTTTTATATGCCAAGGGTTTTACATTTTTAAGAAATTATAAAAGATATATGTATCCTTAATTAGAGACTCTTAACAAGTAAGAATAACAAATGTAAAGAAATCCCAAAGTATAGGGTGACATCTCCATCACATTCAGAAAATCAAACTTATGCAAAGAACAATATAATGCATGACCCAAGTAAGAAACAATAAGAAACCTAATACAAAGGGACAGTAAACCAATGTTGGAATCATTAGGACGAACGAGTCTATACCTAATCTCCAATCCTAGTTTTAACTCAAAACATCAAATCACCAGGAAGAATGAGCATCTCCATAATCTGGATCTCATGATAGGTGATTCCCTAAACAACCATCTTGGAGCTGGATATGGAAGCTAAGTACCCTAAAGAGTCAAGATTTTCTTTAACCTCAAACCACTACAGACTGATGATTCATAAGCTAAGAGTTATGAGAGGTATAACTAGCTGTAGTATCTATAAATGGTTTAACCATACATCACCCCTCATCTCCACTAGTTAACCCAAAAAAAGTGTTGCCAAACTTTTGAAGACATTGCTCATGCTCTGAGGGATTTGCAAGAAGACTTTAGGACATCTGGAACAAAATTCGAAAGACTTTAGAAATGGAAAATAATAACTCCAAAGACTAGATAATTCTTGTAAATAATCATTTTTTAACAAAACACCAAGTACTATTTTTTAGCATTTTTCACTTCTTTCGTTCATGCACTCTTGCGTCTTTGTGTTGTTCTTGTAAAACATTTCTGAATATTATAACTCGTTATTCTCTGTGATTGTTGTAATTATGGAAGATTACAGCTTACCGTTGTGTGACACCCCGACTAATTAAATACCGGGTAGCTACTCCTTTATTAAATTAATTCAAAATGCCAAGTTGGTCCAGTTAATAGCATCACTGTCGAAAACATTTTAATGATTACTAACCACCTAGTATTTAAAAAGTAAGTGCCAAATTTTAATTAAAGTCTGATTAACATGCAACAAGTGTAATAAAGAATAATAACACCATTCACCATAAAGAAGTAAATAGAACGAACATCACATAACGTAAATAAAATCTGGAGGAAAAACTCCTCACTACAATCCCATAACTGAAATAAGTAACTGAAAACTAAAACAGTACATGCCAAAGTCTGAAAACTGAAATGGAAATGTAACTCTAATAGAAATGGGCAACATGCCCTACAACTGATAGATAATGAATCTGGAATCCAAGTGATAGAGGCGTCTACAAGAAAATCCATGTAGCTTCCACAAACAGCTACAGCTCGTCTCCTGAATGAATATCCTATGCATGGTGTCCTTGTGGCTGGGCACCTAAAATGGTTTTACAAAGAAAAATAGATTTGAAAAGCAAACGGGTCAGAGCCCGAATGTGGAGTTATATTTTAAAAACCTGCAAGTGCTTTAAAAACATTTAAAACATTAAATGCAAAGTACATGTTAGGACATGTACTCACATGATATTCTCACCTCTCGTCTAATTGTGCACTCCTAACGTAAGTACCCATCTATAACGACACAAACCACTAGCTAAGTGCCATCATATCTAGCTAGACTGTCATAGGTCCTACCCTTATCACTCGGTTCTATTAACATAATAACGCTCGTAATTAAGTAGGGGTTTAACGTAAACTCAGATGCTCACTATGCAATAGACTTCACTGACAGTTAGCCCGTTATGTTTTTCTCGAAACAATACCGTGATTATATTCACAACATTAACATGAAGGTTCTTATTAATTAAACTTATATTATTAACATCATAAATATACAATACAAGCACCCCGAGAACTAAGCTTTGGTGCACACATACTCTGTTATCCATCCCGGTACATCACGTACATAAGGATTACATATTCCGAATCTCTCAGGAATAGTTCACAGATAACAACATCACAAATAATGGAGGCGAACACAGTCACATCACCTGGGTCACGCACATACCTACGCTCCCACGATCAGCGGACTTATTAATATCCCAATAAGTCTTTCTATGACCTATGTTCATCGAGGTACCAGTCTAAATCCCCCCCCCCCCCCGTAGGCACACAAGGATTAGAGGGTCCTAAGCAAACGCAAACCTCCCGTGATAGCAAGTATGGTAGGTATGTCATACACACATATAATATATCAATACTAAGTATACACGCATCTTAGTAATCACCGTAGTTTAATCGTAGTACTTTTCTCAATCTAGTACTAATATATAATTCACACACTTTATACGCTTCCGGTTTATAATTATACGCGCCATAATTTATTCACGTCGTAGTAGACACTCACGTCACAACCCAAACAGTCCATTATTTAAATCACTCGTATATAATTTACTCCTCCTAATATCCCAATGTCCCACATCTATCAATACAACATCAAAGGTTTGTTATCTCGACCTCGAACAAGTTTACGGGATCCCAAAAATCAAAACAATCCAAAATGGCCCAAACTGCCAGCTCGTTAGAAGTCTCGTTCGAACGAGACTGTTCGAACGAGTTTGAACTCTAAGCTCGTTAGAAGTCTCGTTCGAACGAGACTGTTCGAACGAGATCCAGTTCGTTCGAACGAACTGTATCTTCTAACGATATCTCGTTCGAACGAGATATCGAACGAAACTACCCCTCGTTAGAAGCGACTGGTCAATTCGTTAGAAGCTCGTTCGAACGAGCTCGTTCGAACGACCTGGGAATGGTTTCTAACGAACGACCAGTTCAAGCCCATATTTTTCCAAAAAATCGTTTTTCATCCATTTCTACTCCTCAAATCTTCTCCAAAGTTCATCCCAACAACGTTTTAGGGTCTCTAATTCATCCTAAACATATTCAAGTCAACTCCTAACATGTTTTCAAGGATTAAATCTCTTTAACATCAATCAAAATATAAATCTCTACACTTTTTCCCCAATTATTTCAAGAACATGAACCCTAACTTTTGAATCATGAATTAACTCACTATAAATCCGTTTTAATTCCTTCCTATCACAGATATCATGAGAATAATTATCTACCTATCATTCTACATGCAATTCTCCTCAATATTTTCAAGTTCTAAGCTCCAAACTACATGGGTTTTCATTATCTTTCAAGAACAGTTGTAATTCATCAATTTTCTAACATGGAAGAAACATTCTACGAATTTAAATATGATTAAAACACTTGACTTGATTGGATTTCTGATTTTGGTGTTGGTTTGGTGAAGATTTGTGCAGAATTCCCTCTCTCCAAGCTTCTCCTCCAATGGTGGCTTAAGGTGGCTAGGGTTTTCTTTGGGAAAATTTGTAAACCTAATGATAGCCTCCGTAGCTTAATGGGTTAATATGGGTTGGTTAGTGGGTTTAGTGGGTTAAATCCACATCAGATTAAAACTTCCAATTTTCGTCACTTTTAATTCCTCAAAATGTAAAATTACCAAAATACCCTTTCAGTTGCCGGTATGACCTAAAAATACCCTGGAACCCAAACTACACCCCCGGCTAGTGTTTTTTGACTATCTCGACCCTTCCGGACGCGTTGGCGCACTCAAAACGACCATACGGATTATAGATTTTAAATTCACTTTTATAATCAAAATATTATACCATGACGCGGCGGTCACACGCGTCTCAACAAAATTTTCAAATTGCCGTATATCAATCTCACGACAAATTTCATAATTCAATATTCGTATAACACCATATATACTCAATATATTCAAATACCAACTCACAACTCGCTAGTATTTTACCCGGATTAATTTCCAATTAATTCACATTTAATTAATTAATCGCAAAAATAAATATAGCCAAAAGTACGGGGTATTACACGTTGTACCCCTCATTTCATATAAGAAACGCGTTCCTTGCCTTGCGCCTAGGCTCCACCTAGGCTCCAAAGGAACCTTAGCTTCACCTTAAATAACTAAGATTTTTCCTTGATCAACAAGTTCACTATAACGTTTGAGGCATCCACTGCTGATGGATAATAAAGTTCAAGCATTGAAACTAATTTTTCTTCGGGTACCTTTGGAAGAAGGGTGCCCCTGCCAAAAACGGTGAGGCCTTCTTTAAACTCAGGATCTAGGATTGTGGATGAGTGAGGGTAGTGTTGAGATATCAAATGGACTTTGATGTTCCGATAAAGAAAATGGACTTTATGTTGAATTTTATAGGTTATTATCATTGGTTTAGGTATGTTTGGCAAGAGCTTCTTTGAAGCTACGAGAAGGGTTTTAGAGTGAGGGTTTGGGCCGGGTTTGGATCTTGCACACGCTTCTTCCATGGAAAATTTCATTTGTATTAAGCGTGCTTATGGTTGTTTTTCGGATGGATCAGATTGGAAAATGGGCTTTCAAGAAAAAAAAATCCAATTTTGTGGAGAAAAAAAGTTCATCCCATTTCGTTCCTTTTCCCCTGGAAATCGGGTTGTTTGTATTTTTATTCATTTTTTTACCGAAATCAAGAAATTCAGAGAAGTTAGACTTATCGAAAAAATTGGAAAGAATAGGGAAAATCCGAAAAATCGAAAAAACCTGAAAATATCTTATCATTATATTTACAAAGATTCGGTTATAGGGAATTTGTGGAAAAAATTGGATATACATAATTTCATTAATAACTGGTCGAAAAATCAATTCAATTTTAATTCTGATTTCACCCCCCACCCCACCCCCCACCCCACCCCACCCCCACCCACCCACCTGAAAAATCATAAACCGAAGATTAGAAACGTTAATGTTGGAAATTGAAAATATCATTCCAAAATTCGGAAAAAAAAAGTTCAAAAAAAGGAGCTTAGGCATGCTTCTGCTGAGCATACTTCTACGGTGCTTCAGTAGAAGATTAACAACATTCGTTGCTGTTAATGTATCATTTATCTTCATAATACTTGAGATTAGGTGGTCTTTTTCTGTACTGCTATTCTTAACGAGGTTTAGCCCTCTATTCCATTGCTGGAGTTCTAGTAGCTGTTATTGCATTAACCTACAATAGCTACTAATGCAAATTTTTATTTTGTATCCACCTGTCATGGGCCTTTTTTTGTTGCTTAGGTTAAGGATATTTGATGGCTTGTAGTGGTTGAATTTCTAGTCATATTTTGATAAATGAGCCAGACAACTTTATAATAGTATTTAGTGACCATTGCAGGTTAGCACCGGGGCTCTATCAAGGTTGATATTATCAGGCGATTCTCTTCGAAGTTCGAATGGCAGTGAACGAATTCAGGACCTTTAAGGTAAAGCGCAGGTACAAAAATATGCATGATGTTGAAAACCAAAAAGTAACTTTTTTGTGATGCTATTTTTTCATTACTCTCTTAGGTTTTCCATAGGAAGTTAGTTTTATATTAAACTCTTGGATTAGTGTGTACGTAGTTATCTAGGTTTATCTATTAGCTGTGTCACTGTGTGTTGGATTTGGGTCTCTAGCTAACTTTTATTACATTGGCTAGCATTTGAATCATTCAATTTTAATGATGGATTAGTGACATCTGTGATTCCACATCGAAGTGGTATGCCGCTAAAGAAGTCTGATCGCGTGGACAAGGGCGTCAACAGTTTGATAATTCAGATCCAAGCTTTAGTAGTGTACTTGCTCCACCGACTCTAATCCCTTTGACCACCAATAACAGCAACACCTCCGCCGATGGTGTCCACTCCTCCCGACCACTGGCCTGTAATTGGGGCCCCTCATGTTCCCGTCTCTCCTTACTTCCTGTGCCACAAAGAATCGCCGCTGCAGCGAGTCATTTCATACACGTTGCGCCACACGCCGGCCCACCTCCCAATTTTTGGGCTGCCCACATCACTTTGCGACCCCTAAACTAGTTTTGGCCTAACCATTCTTACTTCCTCGGCCTATGGCGACAAAACATAGGATGCCTATCCCTTGTTTCTTTGGCCTCCTTTCGGCAAAAACACCACTGGCCTCACCTTTGGAGGACCATATTTTTTTTGCGCCATTACCCATATTTTCCTTACCTGCAGCCCCAACCCCTTGGGCCCCCACCATTGGTTGTCTCGCCCTTAAGACCCAGCATATCTCAACCTCGATCGACGTGCAAGCAACCCACCAAGAACCTCTCCTTTTTCGCAAAAGCATCCGCGATCCACTGAAATGAAGGGCAAAGTAAGTTAAGTTTGAAAAGTTACAGCCGTAACACCCTAACCCCTGGATTTATGAAAAATTCCAGCCCCCTTTCCTCATGTTTTAAAAATTTCACTTTAGCTTCTTAAATCATGTTTGGAAAATTCTCAAACAACCCCAAGCCTCACTTATTGTGGTGACAATCAATAGTCCTGATGGGTTCTTTGCTATTTTTAGTGAAGAAGGGTAGTTACTAGCTTAATGTTACGAGACATGGAGACTTTTTTCTTAGTTTATTTTTTATTTATTTTTATCTTTTTAATGTTTTTTACTACGAACCCTTCATTTTCTACCTGGGGACTTGCCTACTTGCTTATAGACGATTTCGCCTGCCTATGTGGTACCCGTGTGGGAAATGTTCACATCTCTTCCGATGACTGCTCTCCACATATGGCATTGCTCATTGCCAACATCCTATGTGGTCTCGCTTCGGTCTTTTGATGCTTCTATTTTCAGCCCATGTTGGTAGCCTTGCTAGCGGATATTTTTGGATATTTTTTGGGTTGCTCCTTTTTCAAGCAGGCAACCCTCGCTGGTTCTTGATGTGAAGACACAAATATTTTTGAACTCCCATTAAAATTGAATGATAAAAATGGTTCCTTATATATGATAAAAGTTAACTAGAGACTTAAATCGTATTAAGACTAACTAAGGACTCTAATTAAAAAGTTTAGAATAAAAGTATCTTCCTATGGATAAACTAAGAGATAATAATTAAAAAATAGGTAAATCCTCTCTTTATCTGGCCGGATAGCCTCTGCGATAGAGACAAATGACTTGTAAATGATAAAAAATAAGCTAGAGCTAGAAATCTAAATCCAACACATAGCTAATATATTTTAAAAAAAAGGCATAAGGAAAAATGATGCTTGGAGAAATGCTCGTTGAGGTCAAATATACCATGTGTTGAAACTTAGAAGATGATGGGGAATTTATTTGAGTTCCTACTATTGTGTTGGACAATGTAGCATTCTAATAAAGTGATCCAGGACCTACCTAAAAGGATTTCCCAATTCTTGTTACTCCTTTAAGAAAGTAAATAATGTTAGTGATGCGAGGACATTATATTAAAATTTTAATAAGATGAGGATGTAAAATTTGTTCTGCCCATATGTAATATTGTTACATTTTTCTTAACATATCGTTTATATGAATCAGAGAAATTGAAGCTTTGATGTGGTTATGTGCAGGGTATGAAGCCTCTCAAGTAGGACTTGTTAAGTGACCACTATATGTGTGAGGTACAGCCTTCTCTTGATTTCCATTGTAACTTAAATATCACATCTACTGTTACTTTTAACGAAGACGGCGCACGCTTCTGCCGAGTTCAGTTGTGTCGACTCAAAGAAACAAAGGAAAAGATAGGGAATCTTTTGGCCAATGTTAGAAAGAACACATATCAATTTGGTATGTTGAACGAGAACGGGAACGCAATACGCCATATACTTTAAATATTGGTACGATGGGGATAGGCTTATGTAAGATTACATCAGTCAAATAATTTTGGGTACTTCTAACTACTATTCATTCGAAAGTTGAAACAGCTAATATCTTGTGACATTGTTAAGATACCCAAGTTTTTACCACCTTTAAGTTGAGATTTCATATATTGGAATTATTCATGTAAATACGTTGAATAAGAATGTCCTAAAGATTTATATTTAGAATTTTTTGTTGAATGTTATCTTCAAAAAACCCTGTTATAGTATTTATTATATTGTAGTGCATTACAATCACTATGTTTTCTCTATATTTATCTCATAAGAACATAACCTAATATTGCTTGGATCACTAATTCTAGAGTATCGTAACGATGTTGTACCACATTTTGGAACGTGCATATGAAAAATAAATTTCTAGGGTGTTGGCATTTTTTTGGTAACACTGGTTTGAGCTGCTGGATTATATATGGTAACCTAACATTTAGTTTTGTGGCTGGGGTTGTCACCAGTGATAATAAATTCTCATTCTCTGATACGAAAAACATACCCTCGTATAGATTACACTTCTTTCTGTATATACTTTTACTATCTTCGGATTTTTATTTATCAACATCTCTAAAACAGCACCATTGAAACATTTCCATCTCTTCTTTTCCTCTCTCTCTCTCTCTCTCTCTCTCTCTCTCTCTCATGCCTAACACCTTGGGGCACATATAACTCAAAGTTGATCTCAACTCCTAAGACCCAACCTCAATAATGTTACTCTTTACTCTTGTTGACTGATGGCCAACTTTAACTAATAGTAATATTAAGGGATTTAAAACATGATTCATCCAAACATACTAGGAATTAAGTGGCCCAAATCAACTGGGCTAGAACCTCACTCATTACTGGCGCAGAGTCGGCGACACACCTCTCTCCTCACTCTCTTCTACTCAACTATTCAACAAATCCGTTTACCAATGAGTTGAACAACAAGTTGTTATTTTATTCATAACAATCTCCTACCAAGTCAAAATTCTATCTCGACATGGCACTTAGGCCATCTCCAAGCGTTGAACAAAATCCAAATGATCGGTCAAAATAGGTTTTACCTATTTTCAACCAAATTTGGAGACATTTCTTTCAAAAATTTCGTTCGGCGAGCTGAGAATTAATCGTACTCTGGAGGAAGCTCACTTGTCTCCCTCACATTTTCCTCTTTTTTTTGAATTCTTTTTTCACTGCCACCCCAACTTTTTCTTTATTTTTATCTTATTTTTTATTAGTGGGGTGGCAGAGGCCTTGCCGACCGAGAAAAAAAAATGCCAGACGCCTGGTTTGCCCTCTTTGTAAATGGTTTTAACCCATATTGGCCACGTATTTTGGCCAAATGCTTGGAAATGGTCTTATTGGTAAACTTTTGACATGTCAGAGGTTTTTCACTTAATTTATCTCTTATTAATCTCTCTCTACTTTTTCTCTCTATGTAACTTGCTCTTTGGGTGACTCTCTCCAACTCCATTGTTAGCGAAATATTCAAAGGGCTTTTCTATTGTGACCAAATTTCCGACTGAAATTTTACGGACAAACTGACATGACTGTTTTTTATTGGTTGTTTTTTAGGTCCCACTGGCGTGGACCCCAAAAACCAACCAATAAAAAACAGGCACGTCAATTTGTCCATGGGAATTCTGTCGAAAAATCAGTCAGAATAGAATTTTTCATATGTAAAACATGTAAACTGCTTTGGAAACAAAAGATTTTTCTATATTTCAGCCTGACATATATTTTAAAGAAGAATATGTACAAATTATTTTTATCATTGTTTGTTGAAATATTGTCTGACAAAGAGGAGTTTTTCTATTCTTTTGTACCATCTTTTATTTTGTCTTCCTAAGAGTGAATGTGAAAGTGAATGTGCTGAGCTTCATAGTATTATATATGTAGGTATAAAAGATAATTGGTTTCAAAAGTATATATTGTATTATTTCTTTACATAAAAGGAAAAAATTATGATTTAACAAAAAATAATGGTCAACTAGGTTGATTGAATAGACTTTGTACAAAATTGGGTGCCAAACATGTATTATGCAAAACTTATGAGTACCAAAATCATAATAGACATAACAAAAGGGTGTAAATTCTAAATAACCCTTTCTTTTAATAGTTTGTTGTAAATAATTTGTACTGTTGTAGCGGAGGAAAAGGATGTGTAGAAATAGAGGGCATAAAGAGAGCATTTCTTTCTTTTGTCAGTAGTGGCAACCAAACATCAACACAAGTTTGAGAAAGTGCAAGGTTAAAAATTGTACAGATGGGATGTTGCTTTTTAAAAAAGAATATTCCTCTTTTCCCAAACTAAACATTAAGAGGCCTAATTGCTTGCTCCGCAGTAATTCCAGCCTATTTTATTGTTTTTATTTTTCAGCTGTGAGTCAAATTAGCATTTTTTTAGATGTATTACTTTGAGGGTCCTTTGAAGTCGTCACACAATTTGGTGCGACACACTGACGTGTCGCACCCGTATTGGCTCGTGTCCAAACCCAGCAACAGTGAAGCTCGAAAAAAAACCAATGCGGGTGTTACACGTTAGTGTGTCGTACAAAGTGTGTCTATTTTGTGTGTCGGCCTATAATTATCTTTATTTTAGTAGGCAATGTTTTAGGGTATGCAGGATTGCAGAAAAACGCTTGCCATGACATTGTACTATACGCTTGGGTCCTCGTATATCATTAAAATACAAGTTCAAATTTGTTGACCCACTTTCAAGGGGGGTTATGATATTTAGTTAAAATATTAAAAATTGTAGGATTCAGTGTAACTACATATTTATTATTTTAATGTTTCAATCAATCATGTAGGAGGATACCCATTTTGAAAGAGTTTCAAGAAATTTTAACTCATAAAATACATTTATATGACCCAGTAAATGTTCAATTTATTGCTTTCCCCAACTAGTCAGTAAATGATTATGATTCATTTTATCGCATTTCTGATTTCTTTATGTTATACAATTTAGCAGAGGATAAAACTATGGATCTCCACCCAGAGAGATCTTACCCAATTATTTATAATGAAAAGAAGAAAATGTGAGTGAAACATGCACACACAGAAGATCTGATAAAAGGCAATAGTGAGTTGCTTTGGGGTTGAATATAATGTTCATAGATAAATTCAATATTGAGTTGGAACGCACTTTTCGATTGTTCTATACACCAAGTATTGTCAAGTTCCAATTTAAGAGCAATAATATGTTGGTTTGAGAATATGTGGGGGGTGGAGGGAGGGCAGAATTCCATTCAGATTCGAGAATATGTGGATCAAGGAGCTTGAATTCGCCGAGAAAGTTAGTGTCTGGTGGTCAGGGTATGAGGTGGAGGGGAATGCCAGCTTTAAGCTGGCAGTCAAATTGGGGATGCTTAAAGAAGACATTAAAAGATTGAACAGAGAGATTTTCGGTAATGTCCGCCTAGTTACAGCTAGTTATATGGAGGAGGTGAGGAGGCTAGACGATAAGGAAGGGTTAGTCGGGCTAACAGTGGAGGAAAGGATAGGGAGAGAGGTTAAAAAAGAGGAGATAGGGAAGAGGTTAATTCAAGAAGAAATTAGCTAGAGGTAAAAATCGAGGGCTTTGTGGTTAAGAGAATGGGATTCGAATACCAAGTTCTTTCACTCGGTTGCCAACTCTCACAGGAGGGGCAACCACATAGGGAAAATCTCAGTATGGGGAGAGGTGTTCGAAGAAGACAGAGAGGCAAGGGGGGCTATAGTGCAATTTTATGAAGATTTATTCAAGGAAGAAGAGGAGTGGAGGCCCTCTCTTGATGGGGCCGAGTTGGAGAGCATTTAGGCTAGTGAGGCGGGTGACATCGAAGCCCTTTTTTCTGAAGAGAAAGTCGTGCAGGTTCTCAAGTCGATGAGTGGGGATAAGGCACGGGGGTCGGACGGTTTCACAATGGCTATTTTTTAGCAACTTTGGTCTGTCGTCGGGACTGATGTGATGGCTTTCTTTAGCGAATTCCATGATCGGGACTACTTTGTGCCTAGTTTGAATACAACCTTCATCACCTTGATATCTAAGAAGGGGAGCTCGATTGATATCAAAGACTTAAGACCGATTAGTTTGATTGGAAGTTTTTATAAACTCCTAGCCAAAGTGTTGTCCGTCAGACTGAGTAAGGTCATTGACCCTTTGATTGCGGAATCCCAAAACGCCTTCGTTGGTGGGAGGCAAATTCTCGATGCCGTTTTGGTGTCTAATGAGTGTGTGGATTCTAGGATTAAAAGTAGGAATCCTGGCATTGTGTGTAAGCTCGACATTGAGAAGGCCTATGACCACGTAAATTGGAACTTTCTTCTCTACTTGCTTAGGAGGATGGGTTTGGGGGATCGGTGGTGCCGATGGATTCAGAGGTGTGTGTCGACATCTAGGTTCTCGGTTCTGATTAATGGGGTGCCGGAAGGTTTTTTCCCGGGTACTCGTGGGCTTAGACAAGGAGATCTGTAATCCCCCTATCTTTTCATCCTGGTCATGGAGGCGTTAAGTCGGATGATGACGCGAGTGGTTGCGACAGGGTGGATCAGGGGGTTCAGCTTTGGATATGGCAGCTCTGGCAGGATTCAGGTTTTGGATCTCTTGTTTGATGATGATGCAATTATCTTTTGTGATGTTTATCGTGGCCAAATTTATGCTCTGAAGATGCTTTTGATCAGTTTTCAGGCAATTTCGGGGCTTCGAATCAACGCGAGGAAGTGCGAGATGATCCCGATTGGGGAGGTGGGTGTAGTGGAGGATCTAGCTGGCATTCTTGGATGTAGGCTTGGGACCTTCCCAAACACTTATCTTGGTTTGCCCCTTGGTGATAAGTATAAGTCTAAGGCGATCTGGGACCCGGTTTTGGAAAGAATGAGAAGGAAGCTGGCAGGGTGGAAGAATGGGTTTTTTTCGAAGGGGGGAGGCTCACGCTTATTAAAAGTTGTCTATCTAGTTTGCCTACCTATTACATGTCTATTTTGCCTTTGCTGACTGTTGTACGTTTAAAAATGGAGAAGCTGATGAGAGATTTCTTGTGGTGAGGCAATGAAGATACATTCAAACACAGTCTGGTAGGGTGGGAGGAAGTCTGCAAGCCCATTAAAGAGGGGGGGGGGCTGGTGTTAGGAACTTGGGTATTTTCAATAGAGCTCTACTTGGGAAATGGTTGTGGCGTTTCCCGAGGGAGGTAAATAGATTATGGAGAAGGGTTGTTGGAGCAAGGTGGGGTTCTTCGCCCTCAGGGTGGAGGCCGGTTGTGGGGTCTTTAGCCCATGGGGTGGGTATGTGGAAACATATAGCGAGGGGGTGGGTGGCTTACTCTAGGAACACTGAGTTTATTTTAGGGAAAGGGGATAAGATAAGATTCTGGAAAGAAAAATGGGGCGAGAATGGGTCTATTCAGGAGCTGTTTCCCGAGATCTTTAGCCTAGGAGCAAACTAGGATGGCACGATAGCGGCGCATGTGAATGACAGCGGTGATAGTGTGACGTGGCATCCGCAACTTAGGAGAAGACTATGGGATTGGGAGCTTCAGGAGGATGATTTGTTCTTTGAATGGTTGAGGTTGGATCCTTATCCGACGGTGAGGGAGGACTCAATACGGTGGAAGGGGGTGGGACGGGCGCTTTCACGGTCTGTGGTTTCTATGCTATATTGAGCGGCAGTGGGTCTCTCATGGTTCGTTTACCATGGAAGAAGATTTGGAAGGTTATGGCGCCACCTAAGGTTAGATTTTTTATTTGGACCGCAGCTAGACAGTCCATTTTGATGATGGAAGGTCTGCAGAAGAGAAGATATCGCCTGGCTAGTAGGTGTTGGTTATGCAAGGAGGATGAAGAGAAGAACAATCCTCTCCTTCTGCACTGCCGGGTGATGAGAAGTTTATTGGACTTATTTCTGGCACTTTCTAAGACCGTTTGGGTCATGCCTGCGACAGTGAGTGCGCTTTTAGAGGTATGGAACCCTCCCTTGGGTTGGTCGGGTGATAGACGGGTCTGGCGAATTATTCCTCACTGTATCTTTTGGACGGTTTGGAAGGAGCGGAATGCTCGATGTTTTGAAGGTATTGAGATGGCGCCCTCGAGACTTCGTTATCTTTTTTTAGCACTCTTCTGAGTTGGCACAAGGTGAAGTTCTCAGTTACGAATCAAGAATTTCTGGAGTTCGTGGAGGAGCTCCACTCTTCTGCGTAATCCGAGTGTCAGTGTAGTTTTGGTGCCTTTGGATTTATTTATTTTTTAAGTTTTTTCTTGCTTTGCTTTTCTTTGTATACTCCCTGTATACGGGTTCGCTCCCTTAGCGCTTGGTTTTGAATGCATCATTTATTTATAAAAAAAAATGTTGTTTTGATTTACATTTTGAAAATATACTAAAAGTTGTACATTTAGTTCTCTATGAACATCAACCATTTGGTGAAATGTCATAGTCAAGTTTACATCTGATTAATGATACGTTCGTGGATGATGGTTATCTTCTAGAGTGAGTAACTTCATGTTCCAAATTTGGCATGTTTGGGTGAAATGTAGTAGACTTGTACACAAGTTCTTCTTTCTTATTATCTTTTACAAAAATGAAAGAATATAAATGACAAAATGAGTCGTATTGACAATCAAAATTGCTTAGCTCGCGCATCGCGCAGGTTTACACCTAGTGTGTGTGTGTGTCTATATATATAGGCCCGCAAACCGGTCTTGACAAAATTTTATAGGCCCGGTTTTTTTCTGGACGGACTTGGGCATGTATTCTTAGGCTCGCTTGAGCCCGGACCGGACCTAGGCCTGAGAATTAGATATAATATTGATCATATATATATATATATATATATATATATATAAGTAGTTTAGTTTTTATTCCATTAAGGTTAAAAGTTATAAAAAAGAATATAAATGGAGAACATTTAGAAATGTCAATTTTAGGCTATTGGAAAAAGCAACCCCAAAGATTTGGGACCAAAAGTGGTTAGCACTGACCATTGAATAAGTTTCTTCAGCTTGAGTTGGGTTAAACGCACGGAATGTATTTTCACCGACACCATCTTCAAATAAAGTATTTTCTACGGTAGCACCATGAATAGCGCATAGCAAAGCAACGCCCAATACACCGACAACTCCCATCATATGAAATGGGTTCAATGTCCAATTATGAAATCCTTAAGAAAAGAGGATGTAGCGCAAAGAACCAACTAGACTGACCAAGTGGATAAATCAAGAATACAAAAACAAAAACAACAATTGGACTAAAGAATGCGATTGCATTTATTTACTCTTAGTCTTAAGAGAACATTCTAAAATAAAATTACTAAACAATAAAAATAGGTCATAAATTTGCTAAACAGTAAAATTTAGGTAAAAAAAACTGTGTCCGGGCCTGGGCAATGGACCTGGACAAGAAGCTTTCGAATTTGGGCGGACTTGGGATAACTCAAATTTTTATAGGCCCAGCCCGAGCCTGACTAGGCCCGGCCCATGTCCACCGCTAGTATGTATTATTGTATCCTATTAGATATTTGCTTCATCAAAACGGTGTGAGTGGCATCATGAGAGATATCGGTGTTGTTTGCTTTTAAGCTTATTAGGAGATTTGAGTGATAATTTTGGAAAGAAAATGATAACACAACCATAAATTGATTTAGAACTTATACCACGTACTGTGTTCTTTTTTCATGTCGAAAAATCTAATTTAACACTATTCGGCTTCCAACAATCAATCTACATCTGTCACTTTTTTTTTATAAATAACATAAGTAGGGTATGAATTCCTTATATAAAGCAAAGAGGATAAAAAAAGACTTCTCCATGATATCCAACATCAAAGCAATCACCATACATGAATTACACAACTCTTTTGTTGACCAATTGAGCGATTAAATAAAAGAATTATAAACGTATACAAATCAAAATAGCAGTGGAGGGTGATTTTAAAATCTTTTCTGCTTGGTAATCTAGTATCCTAATGAACGAAGTTAATCAATTCGGTTGGAATTTATAAAATTGAGCCAAATCAAGAATTATGAACCATTCCCTTGAACCTCATCGTCAAAATGATTAAATTTGTGAACGCTCCGAAAAACATTATGCGAGCATCTTACTACCGACTTTAATAGCAACCTGATAACATGAGTGTGTACCAAGTGTCACTTCAACTTTTGTCAAAATTTTATATTCACTTCCATTTTTCTGCATTGAATGTAAAATTTAGCTACTAAAAGTGACATTTAGCGACAAAAAAATACTAAAGTTATGATAATACTAAAGTCTGATTTCAGCCAATAACGAGGCAACTTTGTCATAATCACAAAAAAAAAATAAAGAAAAAGAGAACCTTTTTTACGTAAAAAAAATAAAGAAAAAGAGAATTGTTTCTACGTTATTCAACTTTATAATACATGATTACACCCTCTTATTGACTATTTTGAACTCACAAGACTAGAGGCAACTGAAACCATACAGAGTATGAACAAGTGAGGGACAAAAAAAGTTTTCTTTTTTACTTTAATACATCCATAATTTTCAATATTGGACTTTAATCCAAATTAATTAGTTTATTAGACATTAGTACATTTTTTCATTGCTAAATGTCACCAAATATCACTTTTAGTGATGAAATTTTTACATTTAGCTATGAAAATATATTTAAGACTAATAAACTTTCGAAAATGTAGGACCGAACCAAAAAATGATCAACACCACACATACAAATCATACTAGCGGTCACGGTGATGACTCTGATAACAACCCGATGACATGAGTGTGTGCAAACAACACTACCAATCTCTTTTTACGTTCTTTAACAAGTTGACTCATCACTGAATATGAAAATTTCGCCACCGAAAGTGGAATTTATCGACAAAAAAGCACTAAAGTCCAAAAATATAATTACGAAATTACTAAGTTCCAATTTCAATCATTAGCGAGGTAACCAAATCAAAATCACAAAAAAGTAGTAAACAATTTCTATTAATAACATCAAATACATGATTACACGACTATCTTATTGACTATTTTGAACTCCCAAAACTAGAGGCGACCACAATCATATAGAGTATGACCAAGTGAGCGTCGAAAGAAAATAATTATCAACGCCACGCAAACAAATCGAACTAACACCGACGGTGACGGCTCTGATAACAACCCGATAAGATGAGTTTGTGCCGACAATAATACCAATATCTTTTTACGTTCTTTAACGAACTTATCAAATGCCACTTCAACTTCTGTCAAAGTAATATCATAGGAAATTTTATTATTACGTGCCAACAAGCATCTAGCAAGCACAACGGCGTCTTCTAGAGCCGCGGATCCACCTTGTGCAAGAAAGGGACCCATAACATGCATTGCATCTCCAGTTACACAAACACTGCCTTTTCTAAACCTGCCAAATAAAATTTCCCACGGGGAACGATATCGTAACCGCGTAAATACTAGAGAATTAAGATCACATTTCTCAACCATCTCCACTATTTCAGTTGGGAAACCTTCCACAAATTTGACAGCCAGTTGTTTAATGAGCTCCACATTTTTAGCTGCATTTGAATCTGTCCATATTGGCACGTAGGCTCATTAGAGATGTAAAAAGTAAATAATATAATATATTAGATTTATGATAAGAAGATGTTAAGATTTAATGTGAGAAAATTGGAACACTAGGGAATAAAGTGAGACTGGCTCCAAATTTTAGGGTTAAAAGTGTAATTAAATATAAAACAATTGTCTGAATCATAAATCTCGGTTTTCACTCGCTATTGTAGGTTATATTAGAGATGGGTCTTTAAATTTCTTGCAGTAAAGCTTAATATTAACATATTTGACTTAGCAGATAGGTTGTTTCTTCTTATAATATCAAAGTGAAAAAAAAAAGACTTTCACTTGGGGATAAATTGAAATTAATTTTTTTGGGGGTCCCTTAAGGGAGAACTAGAAAGCTTCAAGATATGTTTTTTGATCTTTCTATTTATTTCTATTTATGAAGCACGGACACTCTTGTTTGACACGTGTCGGACACGCTGGGGACACGTTGGGGGACATGTTTTTTTGGACACGCTGGGGTAGTTCAATAGTATTTTGAAATTTTAAAATGGGATCAAATGTTTAATAACTTAAAACATTGATTGTAAAATATAAAATGAAAAATAAGACATCATATTCATCTGCAAAAATAATAATTTGGTCGCAAAAGCTTCAAACAAACCCTAACATTTGCAAACCATATTCATTATATTTTTTGAATTTATTGAATTTTATCTGTTCTTGTTTAAAATTGTATTGTTGTTGTATTTGATTTTATTGAATTTTATGCTAAGTATGTTCTAATTATGTATTCTATTAAATAATTTATGTTTTATTTCATTAATATATATTTAATAACACATATTATACCTATCCTAGCGTATCATAGTCGTGTCACATATCACGTAGTCTTGATATCAATACATAATTATCACGTAGTCGTGTCGCATCTCATATCACGTGTCGAGTCCGTGCTTCATAAATAGTCATGAACTAGCCAATTAATTAATTATTATATAATATGTACGAACATATTTTCAATCATCTTGATCAAATAACGGTTGAGATCCATTTGACAATGAATTAACGGTTCCAATGCATTTAAACAAATTAATCCCTTCCACGTTCTCAATTGGCCATAAACTTTCCAATGTATTAAGTTTTATATAAAAAAAAATGTGAATTCAACAATTCGGTGACACATGACCAAGTTCCCTTGAAGGGATTCATCATCCTTCACTAAGTTAAAGCAAGGTTGTTTAAGAACTATTATACTATAGACACCTAACCGTTGTCGGCACCCAACTCTTAAGTTCCTTTGAAAAGTTTTGGCACCTAGCTGCCGAGAGCTCCTTTGATGGTTTTCAGCTACGAATCATGGACACTTATGAGACGACAATGTATCCGTGTCCGACACGTGTCGAACACCAACACTCTCTGAACGCTCCTTTTCACATGTTCGTAATTTAAATACAAAATTAACGCGTCAAAGACTTATTTCGACGTGTCGAACACTTGTTTGCATGTGTATATACTTAATATATAAGTATATAGCAATATAAGTTAAATTTGCGACATCACTTTAGGCATCATTCACTAGGGCAACGCTATACTATACTGGCACTAAAACGGTTCTCCACGAAAGTTTGAAAACCGTCATTTACATAATCTATTTATTCATTTTTTTAATCAATATTCAAACACATTGCTTTTCTTTTCTTTTCATGTTCTTGTTTTCTCTAAATAAAGTGATGAAAATATATACTTTTTCGGCATGTCCCCGTATCCAAATTTTATTAGATTTATCATGCCAACGTGTTCGAGTCGTGTCACGACACCTGTGTTAGTGTGCGTGCTTCTTAGGTTTTCAGCACCACATCATGTCACTAAGTCAGAATAAATATTTCAACAATTTCTATCCTTCAAACTAGACACTTAACCGTCAAGTTCCTTTAATGTGTTTTGTCACCTAACCACAAACTTCGTTTGATGGGTTTCGACACACCATTACCGAGCCAAAACATAAATTATAATCTGACTTTATGTGGGTGCTCCCTTGGCACCCTCAACATAACTTAAGGGGTAACGGATGAAAATGCATGTTAGCTCAGACTAGTGTACCTTACTTACCCAGAGTAGTAGTAGTAGTCCATTCAATTATGTGCAATATTGCCTCTCCTCATCCGGATAGATTCATTCTCAAAATTATGTCCATTTGGGTAATTTGTGAAACCAATTATTGAACAGGTTGAGTAAAATTTGGGAGTTTTTAACCCAATATTGGCAGCAACAACCGAGTTTGCTCCATCACATCCTATCACAACCTGTGGTTTACAAATCATCAACTCTCAACTTTCTTTGTTATGTAAAAATGCACTTAGAAATACTATATTTTATATCTATACATGGCCAAAGCGCAGCACAATTAAAAGATATTCCAAATGAGCCTTTCTTTTATACTAACTTAATTAAAAGATATTCCAAATGAGCCTATAGACGTCATTCCAAGTATAATTGTGAACTTATTCTATATATAAATATACAGTTCAGAAATTTAACAGATGTATGTGCTGAATATATGGATTCAGATGACTTTTAGCTTATTAAATTTCAAATTCCACTACTTGAAATGAATCTCACTTAGAGACTCCACGTTTGATTCTGTTCTTTCTATAGTTACCATGTACAATTTTTTCGATTAATCTGAATCCCATTAATAATGGAATTTTCATACTGTCCTAATTATTGTCTAGAGAGATTATTGTACGTGAAGAAAAACTATCATTCTGTCATTCTTTCATTTCATGCCTGTTGTAAAAAAATTTTATTTAAATCAACCCTCCGAGTAAAATGCTCACTTCATTCGCCAAAGACTTGATTGAGCGATCACTATGACCTTTTCAATTAGTAGAATACAGCATTTATGAAAATCACAAGGCGTAAAATAAATCACGGTATAGTGCTTAAGGACTTACCCAACTGGTATTTTTTGTATGGAGGCCATCATCCAGCGATATTTCTTGTAACCTGAGAACGGTAAAAAAAATATTTGTGGAGATAAATTTACTAAAACAAAGACGAGCTACAAAAAAAATTGCATAATAAAGAATCCTAAGATGAGAACTAATTGTAATGGCTGTAAAATAAAATTGCACTTGCATTACTTGACTAATAATTTTGAATGAAGAGAGTATAGACCTCAATGTCAAGAACAAAATGCAAGCCATGAATCTACAATTTTTGACTTTTTAATTATTAGAACATCGTTCTATCCAAATGGATTTAAGATCATTGTACTAGTATTGACGTGTCCAGCAGCTTTTGTATAATATTTTCATTCAAGATTGTCTTGTCACTAGGTTGTTAGGATGAGAATAAGTCATAGTACTCATTGTACCAATCAGTAACTCTTAACTATATGTATTCTCTATATTCATGGATGACATGAGTCAATAATAATGTGAAAAGTGAACTGATAGTTTAAGTCATATGGCCTACTTTTGTTTATGTTCTCTATTTCTTTACATGGTATAAGAGCAGCAACAATTGGTTCAGTAGTCTAAACCTCTCAGTCATTTTTCATCTGCACCCTCAAATGGACAATATGGAAAAACATATTATCTTCACTCATTAGACAACCCCTGTGTTGTCTTGGTCATCTTCTCACAGGAGAGAACAGTCCGATGGTGTCGTGCCATGACAATGGCAGTCTTTGCCAAAATTAAGCTCGGTTTCGTTAATGGTTCCATACTGAATCTAGTTCTTCGGATCCGCTTCAAGAGACTTGGATGTGGGTCATTGTGTCAATAACACGGTTCTCTCTCGTCTTCTCAATTCCCTTCACGGTTTTGTATGCCGAAATCGCTTCCATTGCTTGGAAATATCTTCACGATCGCTTCTCGCCATCAAACAGCCCTCGGATTTTTCACCTTGAATGAGCCACTGCAAAACACTCACAGAACAATGACTCTATTGACATAAACTATAATTTTTTCAAGGCCTATTGGAACGAATTATCAATCTAAGATCCATTAACCGCTTGCACATGTGGTGCGTACCAATTATATACAAACCATCATCACCGGTGAGATGCAATTTCTTATTGGCCTCGCAGATCCATAGCCAAATGCTCTTGATGGACATGTTGCTGAAATTGGGTTGTGCCTATGCGGTTTTGCAACAAGATGAGTCCAGAAACTTCTTCATTCTTCATCTCTACCTACTGACACCCCCCCCCCCCCCCAAAAAAAAAAAAAAAAAAACCACCCCTTAGTGTTGCTTGCCACTAAACCAGATCAGATTTCATCTCAAAATGTTAGCCTATCCTCTGCTAATGCAAGCATAAAACTTTGGCAATCCGAGTCTCGAAACAAGAAAGAACGATGCTCTTATTGTGGAACTCTTGGTCACACTAGGGGATTTTGCTATAGGTTAAATGGTTAGCCTCCACATTTTAAAGCAAGGGAACATTGTGATCACTGTGATACTCCTGGACACACCAAAGATGTGTGCTACAAGTTGTATTGATACCCCTAATCACAAGTCAAAGGTGAAACGAACTTGGATTTTGGATACCCTTATAAGTTGCACTGATCAGACACTCTCGGTTGGTTCTCCTTTTACTTCTATTCCCCACCTTACTGCAACGAAATATCAGCAGCTTGTGTCTACATGATGTAAAGGTGTCACCACAAGTTCATCTCGCAGGTAAACAGAGCCTCATGTTTAAAGTTGGTTCTTCTTGGACAATTAATAATGGAGCAACAATCAACATACTCTGACCATATTTTACAGAAGACATCTCCACCCACTGCCTCATCAAATCTTACTGTCCCTAATGGTACTGCAGTTCCCATTACATACATTGGTACCACTGGTATCACATCCACAATTCATCTCACCAATGTACTTTGTGCACCCACTTTCAAATACATTTTGTTATCCATCAGAAAAGTCTCTCGTGATTTAGATTGTTTTGTGACATTTTACCCTAACCATTGCGTTTTTGAGGACCTCTTGATGAAGAGGTTGACTGGTGGGGCCATGAATCTTGTGGTGTTTCCTACCTCGAACCAACTGGTTCTCCACATGCTTCAACCTCTCATCACTACAACCAACACTTTTAATTTGTGGCATAATCATTTGGGTCGCCCATCGACTCAACACCGGAATAAATTGCGCAAAAACGTTTCTTTTGTTCTTTAGTAAAAGAACACGTTTATGATGTTTGCCCTTTGGCTAAAAAAACTCGTTTGTCTTTTTCTTCTAGTTCAATTTCTAGTACTAATGTTTTTGAACTTATTCATTGTGATATTTGGGGTCCATATAAAATTTCTCGCATAATGGTGCTCGTTTATTCTCGTTATACATGAATTTACTGTTAGAATTTTGAGATAATCAAACCAACAGAAGGGAGGAAAGCTCTCCGTTCCTAGTTCTCTTGTATCTGGATCCTCCGGAACCACGAGAATCCTTAGTTAGAATGGGATTCCAACTCAGCACCTTTTGATTGAGATAGTAGACCCATACGAATAGTATACTTGAGCAATTACAGATCTCTTTCGTTATCCTATTATCCGGGTGACTCCCCTTACAGAGCAAATTGAAGGCCATTTAATTTAGAGAAGGTTCAAGATCCATACCCGGGCGGGGAAAGGAACAGAGGGGTATAGGAAGAAGAAAGGGTATGAATGAAGAAATACGTCCTTTCTCCCATCACATTCTATTTACATTAGTAAGATTCAGAAATTACATAAATACCCTACATAACTTAAATATAACATAACACATCATATCTATAACATAAAATACAAATAAGTTCCAGACAACACTTACCTTATAAAATTTAAATCTCAAGCATGTGATATTATTTGTTATATCCAGTCTCATGTTAGCACCCAATTTAATTGGTCGTATTAGACAATATACTAAACGCCATACAAACGAAGGCACCCTGATTTGGGAACACTTGGGGTTTGGTCATGTGACTTCCCTATGGAACAATATATTAAACGCCATACAAACGAAGGCATCCCTTTATCTGATCCCACTTCTTATTGTCGCCTCATAGTCCGTTTACTTTATCTCACCATTACCTGCCTGATATTGTTTACTCTGTAAACATTCAACCACCTGAAATCACTGGCATGCTTCTTCGCGCGTCCTATGCTACCTCAAATCCTCTCCTAGCACCGGTTTATATATGTACCTTCTTCTAACTCTCTGAAGTTAAGCTCCTATTGTGAATTTGACTGGGCCTCTTGTCCTACTTCTCGACGGTCCATCACCGGTTACTGCACGTTCCTTGGCAGTAGCTCTATATCCTGAAAATCCAAGAAACAACAAACAGTCTCTAGATCACCGGCTGAAGTAGAGTATCGGACTACGTATCTTATCTTCGATCTTCAAGTTCCGTGTCCAACGATAACCCTTTATTGTGATAACCAAGCTACCCCTCACATTGCATCCAATCCCATCTTCCACGAACGTACAAAGTACATTGAAATCAATTGCCATTTAGTTCGGGAAAAGAAATCAATCTGGCATTCTTCGCACATCTTATGTACCTACTCACCTTAGATTAGCGGATGTTTTCTTGAACTGCGGTTTATCAGTTTTTAAGAGAGTACGTAACCCAACAAGAAATTTACTTACCTATCCAATTTCTAATGAATCAAGATAACCATTTGTGTAGGTATAAATAGTCATTATCAGTCCTTCCATCGTGAGAGGAGCTGATTGGGATTGTTTGAGCAATTCACGTAACATTGATGTTTTCACGAAATAATGCGGCAAAACCCAGCAGCATTCCCTCATCCCCAAGTTGGTTTGGCATTTGCACTCTCCACCTTGAGGGGGGAGTATTGATGTATCCAGCAGCTTGTATAATATTTTAATTCAAAATTGGCTAATCACTAGGTTGTTAGGATGAGGATGAGTCATAGTAGTCATTGTACACATCTGTAACTCTAAACTATATGTATCCCTATATATATTCACGAATGAAGTCGCCCTTATATCGAACTTGAATCGTGTTTATTTTATTTGGAATAATCTAGCAATATTTGAGCTTAAAACTGAAATTTGCGTTATAAAACTAAAATTTCTATTTGCATTTTGGCAGCCTGTGACAGTGGATTGTTGTCTGCAAAGACAATTAAAATTTCTGTTTGCATTCAATGTCACACTAGGGGATTTTGCTACAAATTAAATGGTTACCCTCCACATTTTAAAGCAATGGAACGTTGTGATCACTGTGATAATCCTGGACACACCAAAGATGAAGGATAGGCATGCATGTCTTTAACAGTTATGTAAATATTAAAAATTTTAATTGGAACATTGAATGAGGAGAGAGAGCATGAAAAGAAGAAAGCATGTGATTGGACGATATCAGTTTTGCTCTCATTAGAGACAGCAAAAAAATTTCCCACCTTATTCACCACAGTTGCTAAATATCTCGTTCGGACCTAATTCATTAGAGAAGAAAAGGAATTGAAGATGACCCTATGAAAATGTTCTTGACCGGCACAAACTTCGCCATTTGGAACTAAGCTCTGCCTGTTGTTTCTGGAATTAAATCTTTTCCACAGGCTAGAAAATCATTAGAATAAACTGATCAAAAAGATAAGTCCATACAAGGTACCGAAGTCACACAGCACCATCACTCATGGCTTATTATTCCTAAACCCACTGAAATCGAATTCTAAAACGTGAGTCTCAAACTTAAGTCCATTTTTTTTTAATTATTAGTGCCACCAATCATAAATATGAACCCTATCTCATAGAAAAACAAAGTACATATAGCGTGATGAGGGTGATGAGGTTTCTTTTCAATCAGAGATATAGACTCCACAAACAATATCACATAACAGTGAATATAACTTGTAATGCAATAATTTTAAGTTGGAAGTAGAATTTCAAAACAAAATTATGACACCATCACACATGGCTTATTATTCCTAAACCCACAGAAATCAAATTCTAAAACGTGAGTCTCAAAGCTCAACTCCATTTTTTTTTATTATTAACTTCGAGAAGTAAAGGCAGAAACTTTGGCATAGTATCTCAAATGTGTAGAATTAAGATATGACTAATGTACTATCACACAAAACAGATGAAATGGAGTCTAATTGTACAGCTTAGATGCATACAAAATTTATCTCCATCAGCTAAAAGTCACCATGCTTTTTGTGTCTCCTACTATTCCAGGAGTATCCAACTGGGGAAACTAGACTTTGCACCAATGAAGTTGTAAAGAGATAGTTACGACGATCATAACTGTCCGGGAATGTAACATTCCTACGCAAATTTTTTGCAGGATCATAAGCCAATATTTCCTCATCATTTATACAAAATAAAATTTCTCCATTCCTTGTAAGGATCAATGGAATCAAGAATCCATAATAACGATTTAGGTTCAAATTTGATACGACGAACATAGTAGTCCAGGATTCTACCGCACCATACTCCTTCATCGTGAGTATCTCAACGTTACATTCAAAAACACTTTGATTGTCGGAGCATGACATACAAAGACATCCGTCTAAAAACTCCCAAACCAACAATTGCATTGTCTTCCCCGTACTTTGGTTTCGGGGTTGGAAACTCCTGAAACTTTGAATCCACTGGATCAAAACACACAATTGTTCTATCTGCAGAAAAGTGATGTGTATCTTCCTTATTCATAGCCCAATGAAGGTGTCCATTCAGTACTGGACCGTTAACGGAATAGTCGAAGCCAAAAGGGAAGCTGACCTCAGCCCATCTTTTTCCCTTCAAAGTAGCTACTATGAGAAACTCCCCACCGTAATCTGGAGTCTGATGTGAAAGCCGTATTAGGGCCTTGTAATCAGCAATGGAGGGGTCATAACAAAGTCCCAAAAGGACGCCGTATCCATCGTCAAGCAAGCGATCAAGTGTGAGCACTTTTTGAAAGTACCTAGTTGATGGGTTAGACAAAAAGAGAGAGTTGCAACAACCTACAAGAATCAAACCATTACACGAGTTGGAGACAAAGAGACGATTATTGAGTTTATTGTAATGAGATGCCATTAGTGTGGAGGGTTTGGGAACAGCTACGACAGAAGCTTGATCATCAATGGAGTAAAAGGACCCAATTCCTCCCGGATACGCCAAAACAAGGACGGATTCTGTAGTGCTAAATCCTGGATCGGAGATTGTAGAATGCCAAAGCTGGCATACGGACTTAAACCGAAGCAACGATTTACAGGGAAGGCGCTTGAGTATGTTGACAACGATCCCATGGGGAATGTAAGCATATTGTGATGCCATTGTTGTTTGAATAGGTTAAGGCGTCATTTCTATTGTGTATTTATAAGGATCCCACAGGGGTGACTTGGTCCAAATACAAATAGTGAAGGGACGTATAAGAGTAATGGAGAGAAATGAAAGGGTAGGTTGGGGAGCGGAAAAGACGAACCGTTCGAGAGAAAAGTGAAGTGCACGTTTCACAATCTAGCGTCAAAATATATGTGCTCATGTGGAGAAGCCTTTATTCCCTTTTTTATTTTAATCATCCAACTACTCATAATATGTTGATTGGCACAAGCTCTACACTACACCAATTAAACGATAGTACATTTCTGGAATTTATTATTATTATTTCAATTTTTACGTTAAAACTATTTTTATTTTGTTAAAAATAGTTTTATGTTCAAAAACTGTTTATTTCTTCAATATTGTTATGTTAAAAACAATTTTTTTTTCACTATAAGCTATTTTGGGGTTAAAAATTGTTTTAATATCACCAAATAATATTTTTTTCATAGAAAAAGATGCATATTTAGGTATGAAATATCCCGCAAGTCTAATAAATTCATAAAATGTTATATAATCTAATTAAAAAATTAGTAATATGTTAAAATAAAAAATAAATAATATTAAAGTTAAATTTATTTTAAAGTGTAAATTTTATCTTACTTAAAATAATATTATGTTTTAAAATTATATTATATTTTAATAAAATGAAAAAGAGTATATTTATCTTTGTATTTTAGGTATTTAAAAATGATGCGGTGAGGATGTCAAGGGGGTGGGAATTGTCACACCCTTTTTAAAAATAAGATTAAATGACAGCTCCGAAAAGGTGAAGTACGAAGTAAAATCCAAATTACTTAGAAAATTGAAAACTGCAATTGCTTCGTCAAATTATGCAAACTCAGTATAGTAATTTTGTTATTTTGAATGCATAAAAAGGTATCTTTTTATGATGTCAATTTTTAATTTATTTGTAATGCTTGTAGGTCTTCCACGTGGGTTTGTTGGGGGTGGTATTATTAAGGCAGATGTTTAACATTGGATTTTTACAAACTGAAATCTAGGCTGAAATGGGGGAAGATAAGAAGTCATCACTTGTTAGAAAGGTGTTAAAGAGGGGAGAAAATAAGAGTAAGGAAAAGAAATGACGGTTTGAAGGATAGGAGATTAAAAGTTATGAATGTTAAAAGGTGGAGATAAGGCAGATAAAAAAGTAGTAATTTATTGAGATAATGGAGGGACGTGAATATAAAGAGAATGGTAAAAAGAATTGAAAATAATGCATACTAAATCGGATGAAAAATGAAAGTCAAAAAAGATAAATAAATTAAATGCTATTTATACCTCTAATACTATTGTATTAGAGGTATATAATAGATATAGATGTTCGGACCTAACTCATTAGCGAAGAAAAGGAATTGAAGACGACCCTATGAAAATGTTCTCGATCGGCACAAACTTTGCCATTTGGAATTAAGGGTGTGTTTGATAATACTAATTTTTCATGGAAAATACAATATATGGAGTCATTTTTCACCTTTTGAATGTTTGGTAAATAAAAATTTTCATGAAATTGATTTCCTTAAAACAACTCACATAACCACTTTTTCCACAAAAAGGTGGAATTAAAAAATCTCCTTCCACCTTATTATTCATTTTCCAGGGAAAATATTTACCACGCCAAAAGAATTGATAAAAAAATCCAGAAAATGAGTAAAAACCCGAAAATAATGAATTTTTTTTAGAATGTGAATAAAACCTCAAAAATAATGAAAAAAATCCAAAAAGTAAATAAAAACCAAAAAATAATGAAAAAATACAGAAAGTGAATAAAATCCCAAAAATAATGAAAAAAATCTAGAAAGTGAATAAAAACCTAAAAAAATTGAAATAAATCCAAGAAATGAATAAAACCTTAAAAAATCCAGAAAGTGAACAAAACCACCCAAAACAAGGGGAAAAAATCCAAAAAGTGAATGAAATCCCAAAAAATGGAAATATTCCAGAAACTGAATAAAAACCCAAAAATAATGAAAAAAAATGCAGAAAGTGAATAAACCTCCCCAAAAATGAAAATATTCCAGAAAATGAATAAAAACCCAAAAATAATGAAAAAAAATGCAGAAAGTGAATAAACCCCCCAAAAAATGAAAAATTCCAGAAAGTGAATAAAAATCCAAAAAGAATGAAAAATTTCTAAAAAGTGAACAAAACCCCAAAAATAAAAATAAAAAATCAGAAAGTGAATAAAACCCCCAAAATTCAAAAACGTGAATACCCCCCCCCCCCCCCCTCCCCCCAAAAAAAAAAATCTAGAAAGTGAATAAAAAACTAAAAATATTTTAAAAAATTCTAACAAGTGAATAAATCCCCAAAAATAATTTTAAAAAATCCAGAATGTGAAATATAACCCAAAAAATAAGGGGAAAAAATTCAGAAAGTGAATAAAACCAAAAAACAATAAAAAAAAATTTAGTAAGTTAATAAAACCCCAAAAATAATGAAAAAAATACAGAAAGTGAATAAACCCTGAAAAATAATGAAAAAAAAACAAAAGTGAATAAAAAGTTAAACATAATGAAAAAAAATCTAGAAAGTGAATAAAAACCCAAAATAATGAAAAAATACAGAAAGTGAATAAAAACACCCAAAAATTTATTAAAAATTCCGAAACTTATTAATTAAGAAAACAAATAACAGAAAATTTTAAAAATACATAAAATAAATATTAGTCCCATAATTAATTTTAAAAAACACTAGAAATTTGTAAAAAAACGAGCAAAAAACAGAGAAATCAATAAAAACACAAAAATAATGAAAAAAATAGAAAATAAATATTAACCCCTGAATTGATTTTAGAAAACACCCAGAATTTTATTAAAAAGTCACAAATATATTAATTAAAAAAAAATAAAAGAAAATAAAAAAGCGCTAAAAAAATTTTAAAAATGGAAATGAATAAATATCCTAGAAAACTAATAAAAATGCACATATTTGAAAAAAAATTTAAAAAAAAAGAACTGAACTGGCTACACTAGGGGTGTCAATTTTAGAAACGACAGGAAAAAACGACACGAAATTGACCTATAATTGACACGATATGTCGTGTTCGTGTCGTGTTTTTTGACACAAAGTCGTGTTCGTGTCTGAGTTATGAGTCGTGTCGTGTCGCGTTATCGTATTTTTTAGGCATGAAATTTAAGAAATTATGATATCCGTGTCGTGTCGTTAATTAAGGGTGAAAAGTAGCGTCGCGTCAGAACGCTAATCGTTGTTTTCTGTTCACTGCCTTAATACAAAAACCTAAATTACGACTGCACTTGCGATACAAGTATAGCGATAAGTCGGGTATCGAAAATCCACAGAGACGAGTTGCTAGAATTTATAGGATTTAATACTCCTAAAATAAAAGTGTAAAAGGGATAGGTTGGAAATAAAGAAAAGGGAAAAATTAAGAAGTTAAGTCTAAACTAGAATTAATAAAACGAGAGTGGGGATCGTGTCCCCACCATGGGCTAAACAACTAATAATTAGAATTTCGGTTCAAAAACATTTAATCGAGCATTTTCAATTAAGTATAAACATCACACAATAAGGAATTTAACCCAAAGTTGCGAGATTAAACATTTAACAAAAAATGGTCACACGCATCTTAAATTCGGATTACTGCTATAAACACTAACGTTGCGTGACAAAGAAAGTTAAACGCATAATAATTCGACTTTAATACGCGAGGTTTCAATTAAATGCAATTTTACACAAAAACCTAACTTTCGGAGCTCAACGCCCATTAATGGCGGAAACGCAATCCCAACCCGGTATCTACTCACTACACATGAATAAAACTAATTTAACAACTAATTAACTAAACAAACAAGAAATTAATATACTAAAACAAGTTATCTAGGCATGTAAATAATTAAGAAAGCAAGAAACAAGCTAAAACAAGTTAAATAAATGAGGAAGAAGATGAATAGTGCTTCAACAATCCAAATGGTACAAACCCTAGGAGAGAGAAGCTCCACCCAACAAATCCCCTCTTCTAACCTAAAAATGAAAATATCCCCTCTAAGAAAAGCCTCAAACATTCTATTAATACCCCAAAATAAACCCCCAACAAAACCAACCCAAAAAACCCAAAATAAGCCAATTTTCGCCCATATCTGATGGGACCGGTCGACCTCTATTTTGGGACTAGTCGACCGCACTTTTGGAATTTGCCTTGGGCTGGAGACAGCCCACTTTTCCTCTCCGAACCAATTTTGACGCGTTGCACGGAAACAGCTATAACTCCCTCATACGTAATCGAAATGAGGCGTGGTCAGAACCGACGCGAAGCTAATTCAATTATCTACATGATTCTGTTTTTAAACCCTCCAAATTATGCAGTGTGAAATAACGAAAATGCCCTTGAAGTAGAAAAAAATACCGAAACCTTTCGAAAATGGGCATAACCTCCACATACGGAGTCAGAATGACGCACGGTCAGTGGCCACGAAAAGATAATTTGATGATCTACATGTTGGTAACTTCATCCCATTAAAATTAGTGAGTTTGAAAAGACTAAATTGCCCTTGAAGTAGCCTTCAACGACGAAACTTCTCCGAAATGAGATCGAACCTCACTTTTAGCGTTCCAATACCTACAAAAGCACAAATAACCACTGCAAAGCATGTATATATCCAAATCCATGGTTGTCTGGTTAATGATCATAATTATAGGCATTTAGGATCGTAAAAGTGCTAGAATGCATAAAGACAATGGGCGAAAATATGCAATATTCGATACGAATCAGTCGTGTCGTGTTATTTTATATTCGGGCCGTGTTCGTGTCAACTAAAAAAAATACTAGTTCGTGTCGTGTCGTGTCGTGTCGTGTTCGTGTCCGAAAAAACTTTGTCGTGTCGGCCCGAAACACGACCCGTTGACCTGAATTACCACCCCTAGGCTACATGAAAGGACGAAACAGTTGGGGGTTGGGATGGGGGTGGGGGGCGTGACGGATATGGTTTTTATTCATTTTTTTTTCTTAATACTCCGAATACATTTTTTCCATTTTTTATATTTAATACCTAGTTAATATTTATTTTCTGGTCTTTTATTCATTTATTGTGTGTTTTTTGGTTATTTTTTTTTTAATATTTCGGATTTTTTATTAATTTTCTGGAATTTTTATTAATTTTATATTTTTTATATATATTTTCTACTTTTTTTCATGAAAAATATAGGAAATCAAACACACAAAAGATGAAAAATAGAACATTTTCCACCTGAAAAATAATTGCTATTAAACAATACCGACAAAATTTTGCTTGTAAAATATTTCCAAATTTTTAATTCCATGGAAATTGACTCTTATGAGTTATTTTCCATCTTATTTATCAAACACACCCTAAGCTTTCCCTACTGTTTATGGAATTAAATCTTTTCCAGAGGCTAGAAAATCATTAGAATAAACTAATAAAAAAGACAAATCCCTACAAGGTAGGGAAGTCACACAATGAGCCAAGAAAAAGTCAACGTTTAATAGTGCCACCCAAGCATAAATATGAACCCTATCTCATATAGAAACAAAGTAAATATTACGTGATGAGGTTTCCTTTCAATCATAGACATAGTCTGCACAAACAATAAAATATAACAGTGAATATAACTTGTAATGCAATAATTTTCAATTGGAAGTAGAAGTTCAAAAGAAAATTATGACTTATTATTCCTAAACCCACTGAAATCGAATTCTAAAACGTGAGTCTCAAACCTCAAGTCCATTTTTTTTAATTATTAACTTCGGGAAGTAAAGGGAGAAACCATGGCATAGTATCTCAAATGTGTAAAAATAAGATATAACTAATGCCCTTTCACACAAAACAAATGAAATAGAGTCTAATGTACAGCTTAGATGTATACAAAATTTATCTCCATCTGCTAAAAGTCACCATGTTTTTTGTGTCTCCTACTATTCCATAAGTATCCAACTAGGGAAACTAGACTTTGCACCATGAAGTTGTAAAGAAATAGTTACGACGACCATAATCGCCTGGGAGTGTAACACTCCTACGCAAATTTTTTGCAGGATCATAAGCCAATATGTCCTCCTTGTTAATACAAAATAAAATTTCTCCATTCCTTGTAAGGATCAATGGAATCAAGAATCCATAATGACGATTTAGGTTCAGATTTGATACGACGAACATAGTAGTCCAGGATTCTACCACACCATACTCCTTCTTTGTGAGTATCTCAACATTACATTGAAAATCACTATGATTGTCGGAGTGTGACATACAAAGACATCCGTCTAAAACTCCTAAACCAATAATTTCATTGTGTTCCCCGTACTTGGGTTTTGGGGTTGGGAACTCCTCGAACTTTGAATCCACTGGATCAAAAATACAATTATTATGTCTACAGAAAAGCGATGTGTATCTTCCTTAGTCACAGCCCAATGATGGTATCCATTCAGTACTGGCCCGTTAAGCGGAAATCCAAAGCCAAAAGGGAAGCTAACCTTGGTCCATCGTTTTCCCTTCAAAGTAGCTACAATGACAAACTCGCCACCGTAATCTGGAGTCTGATGTAAAAGCCATATTAGGCCTTGTAATCAGCAATGGAGGGGTCATAACAAAGACTCGAAAAGATGTCATATCCACCATCAAGCAAGCAGGCAAGTGTGAGCACTTTTTGAAAGTATCTAGTTGATGGGTTAGACAAAAAGAGAGAGTTGTCACAACCTACAAGAATCAAACCATTACATGAGTTGGAGACAAAGAGAAGATTATAGAATTTGCTGTAATGAGATGTGATTCGTATCGAATATTGCATATTTTCGCCCTTTATATTTATGCATTCTAGCACTTTTACGGTCTTAAATTCCTATAATTATGCTCATTAACTTGAGAACCTTGGATTTGGATATATACATGCTTTTCAGGGGTTATTTGTGCTTTTGTAGGTATTGGAACGCTAAAAGTGAGGTTTGGTGTCATTTCGGAGAAGTTTTGTCGCCGAATGCTACTTCAAGGGAAATTTGGTCTTTTAAAAATCACTATTTTTATGTAATTAATTTACCAAGATGTATATCATCAAATTATCTTTCCGTGTCCACTGACCGTGTGTCATTCCGACTCCGTATGAGGAAGTTATGGCCATTTCTGGAAGGTTTTGGTATTTTCTTCTTCTTCAAGGACATTTTGATAATTTCACATTGCATAATTTGGAGGGTTTAAAAATATAAGCATGTAGATAATTGAATTATCTTCGCGTTGGTTCCGACCACGCATCATTTCGATTCCGTATGAGGGAGTTATGGTCGTTTTCGTGCAACGCGTCAAAATTGGTTCAGAGGGAAAAGGGGACTGTCAAAAGCGAGGTCGACCGGGCCCATCAGATATGGACGAAAAATGACTTATTTTGAGTTGTTTTACTTGGTTTTTTGGGGGGTTTATTTTTGGGTATAAATAGAATGTTGGGGGCTTTTATTTGGAGAAGAACTTTCATTTTAGATTAGATTTTTAGGGTCTGTTCTTGGGAGCTCCCCTCCCTCTTTTCTCTTTAGTTTCCACCCATTTATGTAAGTAAACTACTATTCATTGTCTCTTTCCATCAATACATGCTTTGATTACTTGATTTCTTGCTTTTTAGTTACTTTTCTTGCTTTGATTAATTAGTTGTTTTAGTTTATTTCTTGTTTTACTTAGTTAATTAGTTGTATTAAATTAGTTAATTTATACATGATTTTTAATATGCTTTCTAGCTAATTTAGTTTAGGTTGTGTTGGATTGAACTCACCTAGGATTGATTTGGTTGCTTTGCTTTGGTGATGGTGCTTACGGATTTATTTCGAGTGTGTTGTCCTAGTTATTACGCCTAGGAGATTTGACGGGGTGTATCATGTATGCTCCGTACTTACGACCTTACGTGCGTAATTTTCGGGGTATTTGTTGCGCCAAAATCTTATTAGACTGTTATGCGAATTTAGGGATATGACAACTCTTGATTTAATTAATTGTCGAAACGAGACGCAATCTTAATAACTCATCGACCCATGTAACCGTTTTATACTAATTAACTCGGGGAGAGGGATATTCGACGCAACCTATAGTTTTTATTCTCTTTGTTAACGTAGTTTAAATACACTCGCCTAGTTTAATCTTTTCTCTTTATTATCTTTTCCTTTCTGTTAAAATTATCTTTTACACTTTTATTTTAGAAGTATTAAACCAATTAAATTCTAGCAACTTGTCTTTGTGGATTCGATACCCGGACTGGCCGCTATACTCCCTTAAAAGAGTGTAGTCATAGTTTAGGTTTTTGTATAGAGTTAGTGAGCCGAATATAACAAACGATAGGCGCGCAGGTGACGCTCCCACCTCGGCGAAACCCTGTCTATCAAGATGCCATTAGTGTGGAGGGTTTGGGAACAGCTACGACAGAAGCTTGATCATCAATGGAGTAAAAGGACCCAATTCCTCCCGAATACGCCAAAACAAGGACGGATTCTCTAGTGCTGAATCCTGGATCGGAGATTGTAGAATGCCAAAGCTGGCATACGGACTTAAACCGAAGAAACGACTTATAGGGAAGGCGCTTGAGTATGTTGACAACAATCACATGGGGAATGTAAACATATTGTGATGCCATTGTTGTTTATGTGTGTCGCATAAGTTTATATTTTAACAGGGACTTCATTTCCATTGTGTATAAATAAGGATCCCAGAGGTGGTGACTTGGTCCACAAGTATTTGGATGTGGAGAAGTGTGAATCGCCCAGTCGGTTTAACTTCAATCCTAAGCTAACCAATTTTTTCATGGACATTTTTTTAAGAAGTGTATTTTTCACACCCAATTTTATATGAAAAAAATATTTCAACTTTTAACTATGGATATACATTAGTATAGATTAGTATAGTTATATACTTAGTATTAAACCCCGCATGATGCGCGGGCAATTAAAATATATAATACATTTATACATAAAGTTGTACCAAAATTAAACAAATGTAAAGAAATATTAGTGTATACAAAACATCAATACTTTTTATCGTAAGTAAGATTGAGCAAGGAGACGTAAAAAAACACTGAAAATATATAATATTCACAATAGGCCGGTTTAATGCTCGAATAAAACATTATCGTAAACCAAAAAAATTGAAATAAATAGAAATCAAACATCACACCCCAAATAAATAAATGTAAGGACCAACTCAAACTTAAATTTTGAAATAACAACAATAGAAGTTAACAAAATCATCTCAAAAAACTCTCTTGGAGACTTAGTAGAAAATATAATTTATAGATCACGAGGAATTGAATAAGGCCAACTACTCTGTGGTTGTAAATCGAGTTGATGTACCTGTTATCTCTTCAAATTGTTGAGTTTAAAGATAAGTAGAGTACATATTATGTAAAAATTTTAATTTTATAAAATAGTTAAAGAAATTAGAATGCTCACTTGACTATATTGTCAAACACCAGGGGTTCGCCATATTACATAAACCTAATAAAAAAATGGCAAGAATACTTTAAAGTCCTAAATAGCTTTGAAATGAAAAATACATGGATAAACTCTTTAACCACAAACAAACATGAATTTAATCCTTAAAAAAATATAATCAAACACCCAAAACACAAAACACATGAGGAAAAAATAAATTAATTTGAACATACTTTTTTCAGCATACATAAAATGTCACCAAGATTATGAACAAAAGCGTTCGCTACTCCACGCAGCCAGACAATGGCAACCCTAGGTATTAGTAGCCCTGGTGTAAACCTGGTAGCTTGAATGTGCAGAGACCATCCTGATTGAACCTCAAGCCATTAAATCTCTTATCACCTTCCTTGTAAGTAATCTGTTTATCCTTAAACGGCCGGAAAGAATGGAAGGGGTGATGATCTTGAACTTGGGGGGCTTCAGAGAGGAGATTGTTATATGTGGCCTAGTCGAACAACACCATGTTGTTCACCTTTTCCTTTTGCTTTCACTTGATCTACTTCTTCTTCTTCTTCTTCTTCTTCTTCTTCTTCTTCTTCTTCTTCTTCTTCTTCTTTTTTCCTTCTCTTTATTTTGTTGGTTTCGATGATGGCGGGGGGGCCTTCTCCTTTTTTGGAGCCATCTACTCTGCTCTGAGATATGAGGCGACGTAAGTTGCTTTGGAGCGAGATAGAGGTGTCTAAGAGAAGTTCACAAAGAGTGAAAGGGGGATGGGAGAAAGATGTATATATATATATATATATAAAGAATAAGAGGGGAGAAGAATATTTGAAAACAGAGAGAGGCGAAGCTATAGAAGGGGGTCTTATCACCTTTTCCTCAAGCCATCAAATAACTTATCACCTTCCTTATAAGTGATCCATTTATCCTTAAACAACCGGGGAGAATGGAAGGGGGTGATGAGCTTGAACTAGGGTGCTTCAGAGAGGAGATTATCATAGGTGGCCTTGTCAAACAACACCATGTTGTTCACATTTTCCTTTCGCTTTCCCTTGCTCTACTTCTTCTTCTTCTTCTTCTTCTTCTTCTTCTTCTTCTTATGCTTTCCTTCTCCTTATTTTGCTAGCTTCAATGTTGGCGGGGGGCCTTCTCCTTTTTTGGAGCCATCTTTTCTGCTTTGAGATATGAGGCGGGGTAAGTTGCTTTGGAGTGAGATAGAGGTGTCTAAGAGAAGTTCATGAAGAGTGAGAGGGGGCGAAGAGAATGATGGATATATATATATATATAAGGAATGAGAGGGAGCAAAATATTTAGAGACAGAGGAAGGCGAAGCTATAGGGACGGAGGATTCAAAGATAAACATAAAAATGTGAGGAGAGAGAGAGAGACGGGCTTTTCAAAGGGCTGGAAAAATTAATGGAAAGAGGGGTTAAAATATATAGAATGCAATCCACGTGTCAATCCTCTGAGATAAGATATCAAAATTATATTTAGATATTAGATGGATAGTTTTTCAACCCTTGCAATGTGTATAATTTATTATATATATATATATATATATATATATATATAAACACACACAAAGGGTCTTTCGTAATGACCTCTTATATATATACCTTCGTGAAAATTATTTTTTAAAATAGCAAAAAATAGATTTTTTATAAAACTTTTTGTAAATGATCCCCTCACAATGGAGATCATCTACAAAATGTTTCATTAAAAAATTCATTTTTTATTATTTTAGAAAAATGATATGTAAAATTAATGAATAGATGTATTTTTAAAAGTTGAAACTTTTGTTGATCATATAAACCCACCTTCGAATTGAATTTTTTGATGATTTTTTTTGTACATGATCACCTCATTACATAGATCCATCTTCAACAAAGACATCAAATTTTTTTTTTCTTTTTTTTTGAAAGAGGATTAGAGCTCCTGAGATTTATTAGATATCAATAGTGGAGAATCGCCCTCCACTGGTGGCTTACATCAAAGATAAGCGATATGAGCACCAATAGAAAAAAAAAAGTCTCTAAAATATCAATACAATATCTAGTTTTAGTGCCCAAGAAAGGAAATGTTCGAAAAGTAAGCTTAATCTCCCCGCAAATTTGATTAACAATAGAGGATTCTGTTATTGGCATTCCCTCATACATGCTTTTGTTCCTAACACACCATAAGTACCAATAGATATAGGCAAGAATGATACGGCAGAGAATCCCTCTAATTTTATTGCTTTTAGAGTTTATCCACCAGGTCATGAGGTAGCCGTTAAAATTTGATGAATAGTTCTTCAATCCAATGACATTGTAAAATCGCCTCCAAATAATTTGAGCAATCGTAATACTCCAAAAAATATGATCTCTGTCCTCCTCACAAGCCACCAAACAACATCTACACTTTGACACCATAGGAATTTTGAGTCGTTTGATATACTCATCTATAGGAATCCCTTTAAGAAGTGATCGCCACATGAAAATGGAAATTTTTTACTATTTTTAAAAATTGGCAGCCTGATATACATAGAGTCGCCTGTAAGGAACTATATATATATATATATATATATATATATATATATATATATAGAGAGAGAGAGAGAGAGAGAGAGAGAATATGAGAGGAGGTCTTTTATTATTCCAACGATCCAGTAGATGGTAATTAATCTCCTCAAACAATCTAATGGTCTCATAGCGTGCCATGTCATAACATCAGCCTTATGACATGGCAACTTGGAGATAACCTAAACCTTGATCACCCATCAACCCATCTTCACTCACTCCATCCCCTCAAACCACTAATACACCCCGTTACCCACTGCCTGCACCCTCTCCCACCTGCCGCTCTCATCTACCTGCTGTAGCACCCCTCTACACGATGTCGACCCCCTTTCCTCCTCACCCCGTCGCCAGTCTCAGCTCTAACATCTTCGATTATTTTTAGGTACATCCATGGCTTCTTTTTTTTCGATTATTTGTTGTATTTATGTTTAATATATATACGTGGTTTAGGTTTATGTTTCAAGATGAGGTTTTGATTTATTTCATATTAGGTTTCAAGTGGAGCTTTTGATTTGTTTTGAATTGGGTCTCAAATAAAATTGGGTGTCAAATAGGTATAGGTTTCAAGTGGAGCTTTTGATTCGTTTCAGATTAGGTTTCAAATAAAATTCGAATTTAATTAAAATTGAGTTTCAAATAAAATTGGGATTCAAATTGGGTTTCAAACTAGGGATTTTCACCCACTTTTGGTGATTTCGATTTATTTATGTTGTTTCGATATAATTATGCCATTTATAAATATGGTTCTTCTAATTATGGCATTTATTTTGATTTGGTTGGGTTGGGTTGTGTTTTATTTTGGATTTTGTGGCATTTTATTTTGATCTTAAGGAGTCTAAACGTCTGCAATTTTGTGCTACAAAATAGACTCATCACTTTTACGCCCTTTTATGCAAACTTTCCACTTCATTCAATCTTTTCCGCTTCTCTTTTTTTTTAGAGAGATGAGGGACGGAACCCCCACACATATTATTAATTATAGGAGAAAAAGCCTCTCCAAGTGGTTGAACAAGCTCAAGAATAAAAGAAAGCTTTGGGGGAGCCAATGGCCAAAAGCTGAGGAAAGATGAAATTGGGGTTATATAATAACCCCATTATAATAGAAATCAAAGATTAACAGATCTAATATAAAAGCAACTGATCTTATCTAGCTTGTAAGAACCTCTGCCCATCTTTGGAAGATCCTTCACCTCTTCATAGATTTGAGTCCCTTTCACATTAACTCCAACATTGGCACCCTAGCTAACACCACTTTCCTCCATAGTCTGTCTCCCTCCCTATGAAACCGCCACAACCATTTCCCCAGTAAAACTAGAATGAAATGGGCTAAGCTCCTTACTCCGGCCCCACCCACTTTCAACGGTCTGCACACCTCGTCCCAACTCACCAAACAATATTTGAACTCATCATTGGTACCTCTCCACAGGAAATCCCTCATTAACTTATCTAGTCTCTTGTCGACAGAAGTAGGTAAAGGGAGCACAGACATATAATATGTCGAAAGGCTCAATAACACACTCTTGATCAACGTCAACTGACCGCCTTTGGAAAGATAACTATGCTTCCATCCTGCTAACCCCCTTTGGACCCTCTCAAGGACCGGATCCCACATCGAAGAAGACTTAAACTTAGCCCCCAAGGGGAGACCAATATAGGTATATGGGAGAGATCCGACCCTACAACCTAGAATACTAGCCAAATAGTCCACATTACCCACATCTCCTCCGACAATCATCTCACTCTTCATGATATTGATATGTAAACTCGACACAGCCTCAAAACACACCAACAACATCCTCAAGGTCCTTACCTCAACCTCAGACTCCCCACAAAAAATAAGGGGGCCATTTCTTAGTTTTATGAGGAGATTTTTAGTGAAGAGGAGACGTGGCGTCCCACTCTAGATTGGGCCGACATTGGGTGTATATCCAATTCAGAGGTTGCCGATATAGAGGGCATTTTTATCGAAGAGGAGGTCGTGATGGTCCTAAAGTCGATGTGTGGGGATAAGGCGCCCGGGACGGATGGTTTTTCGATGGCGTTCTTTCAGCATTGTTGGGCCATTATCAGGAATGATGTGATGTCTGTCTTCGACGAGTTCCACGACAGGGGATATTTTTTGCCTAGATTGAATGCAACCTTCATCACTTTGATCTCCAAGAAGGGGGGTTCTTATGATATCAGAGACTTCATACCTATCAGCTTGATCGGTAGTGTCTACAAGCTTCTCGCCAAGGTGTTGTCGGTTAGACTTAGAAAGGTCACTGATCCTCTGATTTCTGAGTCCCAAAACGCTTTTGTAGGTGGTAGGCAGATTCTTGATGCACTCTTAGTGGCCAATGAGTGTGTGGACTCTAGGTTGAGGAGCAAGGATCCTGGTATCGTGTGTAATATTGACATTGAGAAGGCGTACGATCATGTCAATTGGAATTTTCTTCTGTACTTGTTAAGGAGGATGGGTTTCGGAGATAGGTGGTGTCACTGGATCAAGAGATGTATTTCGACAGCCAGATTTTCAGTGTTGATTAATGGGGTGCCTGAGGATTTCTTTCCTAATTCTCGTGGTCTTCGCCAGGGGGACCCTTTATCCCCTTTTCTATTCATCTTGGTCATGGAGGCGTTTAGTAGGATGATGGGGAGGGTGGTCGAGGCAGGGTGGATCACGGGGTTCTCCCTTAAGAATTTGGGTACTAATTTGGTTACGGTCTCTCACCTTATTTTTGCGGATGATGCGATTATATTCTGTGATGCTGATCGGAGGCAGGTATATGCTCTTAAGATCCATGTTATTTATTTTGAGGCGGTGTCGGGTCTTAGGATGAATGCGAGTAAGTGTCAGTTGATCCCGGTTGGGGGAGAGGGTGATGTGGAAGAATTAGTCGATACCTTGGGTGGCAGGGTGGGTTCTTTACCTAGTACTTATCTCGACCTTCCTCTAGGAGCTAAGTATAAGGCTATGGCAAGCTGGGACACGGTCTTGGAGAGAATGTGTAAGAAGTTGTCCGGTTGGAAAAATGATTTCCTTTCGAAAGGGGGGAGACTGACGTTGATTAAGAGCACGCTCTCTAGCTTGCCCACATATTTCATGTCCATTCTTCCCCTGCCTGGGATGGTTCGTTTGAATATGGAAAAAATTATGCGATATTTCTTATGGAAAGGCACGGAGGCTAGCTTTAAGTATTGCCTTGTAGGATGGGAGGAGGTGTGTAAGCCCCTCAAGTTTGGCGGGGGGGGGGGGGGGGGGGGGGGGGCGTGCAGAACTTGCACTACACCCAAATGGGTAAATTGACACCCTTACAGCGGCTAGCCTTGTCATGGTCATTGACCATGACAAAAAATACGCATTTTGTGTCACGGTCAATGACCGTGACAAGGCCGTGACAAAGTCTTGTCACGGTCATTGACCGTGAAAAGTCCGTGACAACAGCACTTGTCACGGACTTATCAAGGTCAATGACCGTGACAATTCTTATAATATTGTCACGGTCAAGGACCGTGACACGTCCGTGATAAATTTCCCAGCAAAAAACCCTTTCCCCTCCTTTTTCCCCCACCAATTTCTTCCCTCCTTTTCTCTCTCTCTCTCTACGCTGCTCTCCCCCTCTCTACTTTCAGGTCAGTTTCTCTCTCTCTCTCTCTCTCTCTCTCTTCCATTTATATATGTGTATGTGTGGGTATATATATGTGTATGTGTGTGTGTGCGTGTGGGTGGGGGGTGGGGGAGAGGGGGGGGGGCTGGGTGTGGGGGGGGGGAAGGGGGGCAGGGTGTGTGTGCGTGTGTGTGTGGTGGGGGTGGGGAGGGGGGGGGGCTGTTTGTGTGTGTGTGGTGGGGGAAGGGGGTGGGGTAGGGTGGGAGGGAGGGGGCAGGGATGGATGGGGGGTAGGGGTGGGGGGCTGTATGTGTGTGTATGTGCGCGCGTGTATATATGTGTATGTAGTGTGCGTGTATGTGCGTGTTTGTGTGTAGTGTCCCTTGTAAACGAATTGATTGATTATTATGTTTTTTAGTAAATTAATATATGATTACCCCTCATTGTAAATTAGTAAATTAATATATGATTAATTATCAAAGTAGGATTGCCCCTCATTGTAAATTAGTAAATTAATAATTGTATACTTTAATTGTTAGTTTAATTGATGAAAATAATTAATTGAGTAGATAAATTAGAAGGAGTACGGGATACACATTTGTTGTTGACGATGCTGTTGGATTATAGTGGATCGATGTTGGATTGGTTAATTTTAAAAGTGGCATGACCACTGGACTATTGTCCATATGGGGGTGGGATTTTTAATTTTTTTTTTTAAATTACTTTGTATATCGAACAATATATATATAGTATGATAATTAAATGAAAATACTTGAAATTACATATAGTGCGCATAGATACTAGCCTTCTAGTTCTTATGCGTACGCATTCAATATCTCTTAGACCCGTTCGAGAGTCATTACTCCTGTAATGAGATCTCTCGAATCGTCCCGTTTGAATAGTTCGGGACTGCATAATTTCTGTATAATATTCTTAGTGGCTTAAAGTTATTACTTTTGGAGAAAGTTCTGCAGTCGTATCCTAATGTTCTCTGGGTACATACTAGATTGACAAGTGTAACTGTTATTTCAATTGAGCAATTGAAATAACACTCACACTTGCCAATCTACGTCGTGTACTTAGATAACTACGGGGATATGCTGCCGAATTTTTCTCAAATCGTAACAATATGCATGAGCTGTTAAGTATATTACAGAAAAATGCGGTCTTGAATGGGATAGGACCACTCACCATTTAGAGGAGATGGAGGAAATAGAAATTTCTATTATAAATTGAATTTGTATTTGAAATTTAAAAATCGAATATAAATAAGACATAATTAAATGAAACATACTATAAATCTAAGTTTTGTTTACCTTTAATAAGTGATTAGTTGTGGTAGCTGTGATGGGATATCCGAAATATAAAGAGTGGATGGGTGAGACAAATAGAATGGGGAATGTGTTTCGTAGAGGTGCTAACGAATTTGTGAAATACGCAAAGAGATGTCATAATGAAGAAGAGTTTTTGTGTCCATGTGCTAGGTGTAAGAATGGTAAGGTGTTTGAGTGGAAAACAGTTGAACTACATTTGTTAAGATTGGGTATGCAAGATAGTTATCGATTTTGGAGTTTTTACGGTGAATTGAAAGTTCCTTTTTATCCCCGACCAACCTTCAGAACAACCTTCAACAAGTAGGATAGATGTTAGCGATTTTTCACAGTACCATGGATAGCAGAGGCAATGACTTGGCATGCTAGGGCAGAAGTAGGGGGTAATATCATGCGTCATCCTATTGATTCTACACCCTGAAGAAGGATGAATTATGAGTATCCCAATTTTACTCGAGAACAACGCAACATTCGTTTGGCTATATCAACAGATGGTTTCAATCCATTTGGAAATCTAAGCACCAATCAGAGTGTATGGCCAGTGATCCTAACCCCACTCAACCTCCCTCCTTCACAGTGTACGAGACCTGAATTTTTGATGATGGCTTTGTTGATACCTGGGCCAAAGGTACCAAGTGATGACATCTACGTCTACCTGGCTCCTTTGGTAGAAGAATTAAATGTGTTGTGGGAAGAGGGTGTGCAATCATTTGACTCTTTTAGAAAAAGAAGAGTTTACACTGAAAGCTATGTTGATGTGGGCAATTCATGATTTTCCAGCTTATGGGACATTATCCGGTTGTGTAGTACATGGCTATTTGGGGTGTCCTATTTGTGGAGAGGAGACTGAATCTCTTTGTCTATCCTTTAGCTCAAAAAATGTATACCATTGACACGGGAGGTTTTTACCCCTGGCTCATAGTTTCAGATTTGAGAAAGGTTCCAATTTTTTATTGGGTGTGGTTGAACATAGGCTACCGCCGAGAGAACTTTCGGGTTCAGAAATTGAAAGTAAATCTTCTAAATGTGGCCCTAATATGCCAGGTAAGAATCCCAAATTTAAGAATGTCAAGCATAAGAAGACCTTAACTGAGAATGAAACTGAGACAAGAAAGGTATGGTATAGGAGGTCAATTTTATTTGACTTGTCTTATTAGAAGAATAACCCAGTGTGCCATGTATTGGATGTGATGCATGCAGAGAAGAACTTCATTGAACATATTGTGGGCACTTGCCTTAGGGGGAGTCATTCGAAGGATGGAGAAAATGCACGAAAAAACCTTAAATCGTTGAAACTTAAGCCACAATTATGATTAAAAGAAGATAGTAGGGGAAGGACAATAATTCCACCTGGTACGTTTACTTTGACGAGTGGAGAAAGGAAGGTGCTTTTAGACACAATATATAATTTGAAGGGCCCATCTAATTTTGCGTCCAACTTGCAAAGGATTGTGAATTATGCTACTCATGATTTACATAAGTGTAAGTCCCACGATTGGCATGTGATCATGCAATTGGTTCCTTTATTATTTAAGCACTGTGTCTCCAAGCACAAGGATTTGCGAAGGGCTATTGTGCAAATTAGTATTACCTTCTCACTCTTGTATGAGAAGGTAGTCAATCGAGAACACATAGTGGCCGCAAAATTGGCAGTGACCGAAGCGATTTGTGTGTTGGAGAAGTATTTTCCCCCAGCATTCTTTGACATAAGTGTTCACTTGTTGGTACACCTATGCGACGAGGCACTTCTTTGTGGTCCAGTTAGATATCGGTGGATGTATCCGTTTGAAAGATTGATGAAAGTTTTTAAAAATTAGGTCAAGAATACGCGATACATTGCAGGATCAATTGCAGAGGAATACATCACCGTGGAGTCATCAATATATACTCGGGAATATATGCCTGACTCGACCAGCGTTGATGACACTGATGAGTTCATCGATGATGGTGGTCATGTGATGGGAAAACAAGTAAAATTAACGAGTTTGCAACATGAACAAGTAGCTCGTTATTTATTTGACACACATAAAGATGTCGAAGAATGGAAAAAGTAAGTTTCGATTATTATAATGTTTAACATTATTTTAGATTATTTTATACATGATTAATTTTGTAATGCAAAAAATATGAAGCATGTGAGAATAATAAAAGACGAAAAATAATGGTACAATCAGACAGCGAATTTAGGTTGTGGTTGGCACGAGAGGTAATTATAATGAAAATGGTCGTTATATAACGTTACATTATACTCAAAGTTTACAACTAATATAATGGAGGTGGAAGATGATGGGGAAAGTAGGGGGTTGGCTGCTCAAAGTTTGGTAAGGATGGGTCTTAAAAACTTAACCCCGAAATGATGTATTTATATAACTTTAATGGTTTAAAAAAAATAGAAATTTCGTCAAAATGAGAAACTGCTGAGCAAAATTTTTGGGAGGATCGATCACTCTATGAAAATGATCGATTGATCGATCATGCCTAAAATCTGACAGTTTTCCTTAAAAATACCATAAGGCAAAATATTAAAAATTCTATTAAAAATTCGTTTTAAATTCGATTTCAATTCCGCTTGAAGTTTTGTTCTTCAAAAATCATAACCAACATATTTAACCAATATAATTTATAAAATTCAAAAAATTATTTTTCTCGAATATTCAAATTTTTATTTAAAAATACTCATTTAAAATCTGGGTTGTTACAAGCAATGTCTAGATCATAAAGATGATATTCTATTTGGCCGAATGGGTAGCCAATAAAAATGCAACTTCAAGCACGAAGGTTGTATTTATTGTGATGAAGATGACCAAGAGAGGCGTGGAAAAGGCATCCCAAAATACAAATGACCGTAAGATGGTTGATTTGATAAAGTCGTGTTAAAGGGGGAACTACGCAAAAGAGGAGTGGGGAGATGGTTAATATAGGTAGTTGTGAGTAAGCAACCTGCCAAGAAAGGCAAGGGAAGATGAGATTGAAAACGAAGAGCACGGGCAACATTGAGAATATGAAGACGTTTGCGTTGTACGACACCGTTTTGTTGAGGCGTACTATCACAATTGTGTTGATACACCATGCCGACTTTGTGAAAAAAGATGTCATGGGATTAAATAAAAACAAGACCGATTAAAATTGGGTCTGAATACGAGAATGAAAATAACAAAGAATATCACATGTTTGAGTTTTAAATTTAATGAGGTAAGTCCATGTATAACGAGAATAATCATGCACTAAAGTAAAGAAAAAACAAGCACCATTATGAGAGAATTTTATATGGCACCAAATATCACAATGAATAAGTTAAAAACATTAGTACTAGAAATTGAACTAGAAGAATAAGACAAATGAGTTTGTTTATGTAACAACACGGATTTTTAAATAAGTATATATTGAATTAATTTTGGAATTCAAGGAAAATAAATTTTTGGATTTAATAAAGTAAGGGTGGTGAAGTGAAAATAGGAGTAAAGTTTGAGGGTCAAAGTCTAATCAACCCTAAATAATATAAAATAATAAACACCTAAGAGCGCGAAAACATGATGTATACAATAGTAAACAAGATAACAAAGAAAGGGACAAAGCGGTACAAAAAACCCTTCCCCTTCGGAAAACAAATTCTAGGCAATGTAGTAAATAACTAAAAAATCAACTAAAGACACAATCGATGACGGGAACTCCTACTTGAACCGCATATACAATATGTTCTACATGTTAGACAATAACTTGTGAGAATCACTCTTAATACTAAACCTCGCAAACGGTTCAAGTCATATATGGCTTGTGTCAAAAACTGCCCAACCCATATCGGATTTAATAAGAGTTGCGTAAAGTTCGTGTCGTGCGGTAATCATCTAGTTGATGTATATCGTGTTCGTGTCTCATATGACCGTTTTCTGTCACTCATTTGCATTAGTGTCCTTGGGGGTTAACCGGTTATGCTCCAAAACCCATTCAGGTTACCTGTGTGGTCTGTTGCCCATTAATAGACTAACTAACTTCAAACCGGCTTAACTACCAAGCACTTCAATCAATAAAATCAAAGTGCAATCGTTCTAATATCATCATGAAGAAGAATATCAATCAATCAGATATTTCTCTCTTTGTGCATGTTTTCTCCTTTTCATTGTAAATAAATGGGGAAGATCTCCCTGGTAGGAGATCCATAGTTTTTATCCTCTGTTAACTATATAACATAAAGAAATCTTAAATGCGATAAAATGAATAATAATCATTTGCTGACTAGTTGGGGAAAGTAAATCAACTGTATTCTATGAGTTCAAATTTCTTGAACCTCTTTCAAAATGGGTTATGATAATCATTTACTGACATGATTGGTTGAAATATTAAAATAAGAAATATGCAGTTACACTGAATCCTACAATTTTTAATATTATAATCAATCATGTGAGAGGGTCATCATGACCCACCATGAAAACGGGTCAACAAATTTGAACTTGTATTTTATCGATATACGAGGACCCAAGCGTATAATACAATGTCATGATAAGCTTTTTTCTGCCATCCTGCATTCCCTAAAACATTGCCTACTATAATAAGGATAATTTTAGGCTGACACACAAAATAGACACATTTCGTGTGACACACTAACATGTAGCATCTGCTTTGGCTTGTGTCCGAGCTCCATTATTGTTGGGTCTGGACTAAAACTGGCAAAATGAGGCACGACACGATAATACGATACGAATTGACATGAAGTTATAAGTTAATTGGTGGACCATTAATGATTTCAGGCATATCATTGCTAACCCGATAAGATACAATAGTTAACGGTCGGATTAGTATTGACTCCCTTCATCCGTTAATAATGGATAAGACCCGTTGAGACCTATTAATTTAAGTAGATAAGATATATTGTTGGGACTTATAAAGAATTTTTGTCACTTGAAGTTAATTTAATCTTAACGAATTTTACTAGATGAGAGAGTTAGTAATGTCAACGAATTAATGGGTTTAATTTTGTTTAAAAGTAAACTAACATGTCAACTTGTATACGATTAAAAATAATTCATTATCTTAATGGGTAATAACGAGTGAACACAAGATGATACGTGACGATAATGGATCGGGTTTGAATATGATTTTTTCTTGCGATAAAAAAGTAATCCGTTTAGACACGAACCTGATAAGACCTGAACACGATAAAAACTGACACAAACACGACTTGACATCATTATCAAGTCTATCCTGGACACAAGTCAATACGAGTGTGACACGTCAATGTGTCACACCAAATGTGTCGATTTTTTGTGTCGTCCTAGAAGGACCCTCAAAGTAATACATCTAACAAAAAGGCTAATTTGACTCGCAGATGAAAAATAAAAAATAAAATAAAATAGGCCGAAATTATTGCAGAGCATGCAATTAGGACTCTTAATGTCTATTTTAGGTAAAGAGGAATATTCTTTTTCAAAAAGCAAAATCCCATATGTACAATTTTTAACCTTGCACTTTCTCAAAATTATGTGTTGATGTTTAATTGCCACTGCTGCCAAAAGAAAGAAATGCTCTCTTTGTGCCCCTTTTTTCTACACTACCTTTTCCTCAACTGCAACAAAACAAATCATTTACAACAAACAATTAAACGAAAGGGTTATTTAGAATTTACAACCTTTTGTTATTTCTATTCTGATTTTGGTACTCATAAGTTTTGCATAATACATGTTTGGAACCCAATTTTGTACAAAGTCTATTCAATCAACCTAGTTGACCGTTATTTTTTGTTAAATCGAAATTTTTTAAATATAAAGAAATAATACAATATATACTTTTGACCCAATTTATCTTTTATACCTACATATATAATACTATGAAGCTCAGCACATTCACTCTCAGGGAGACAAAATAATAGAGGGTATAAAAGAATAGAAAAACTCCTCTTTATCACACAATCTTCCAACAAATAATGATAAAAATAATCTGTACATATTTTGCTTTAAAATATATCTCAGGCTAAAATATGGACAAACTGACATGGCTGTTTTTTATTGGTTGGTTTTGGGGTCCACCCCAATGAGACCTAAAAACCAACCAATAAAAAACAGCCATGTCAGTTTGTCCATAAAATTTCAGTAGAAAATTCAATCACAATAGAAAAGCCCTTTGAATATTTCGCTAACAGTGGAGTTGGAGAGTCACCGAAAGAGCAAATTACATAGAGAGAAAAAGTAAAGAGAGACTAACAACAGTGATAAATTAAGTGAAAAACGTCTGACATGTCCAAAGTTCAATAAGACCATTTCCAAGCATTTGGCCTATATACATGGCCAATATGGGTTAAAACCATTTACAAAGGGGGCAAACCAGGCGTTTGCCATTTTTTTCCCCAGTCGGCAAGGCCTTTGCCACCCCACTAATAACAAATAAGATAAAAAAGAAGAAAAAGTTGGGGTGGCAGAGTAAAAAGAATTCAAAAAAAAGAGGAAAATGTTAGGGCGACAAGTGAGCTTCCTCCCGAGTACGATTAATTCTCAGCTCGCCGAACCAAATTTTTGAAAGAAATGGCTCCAAATTTGGTTGAAAAATAGGCAAAACCTATTTTGACCGATCATTTGGATTTTGTTCAACGCTTGGAGATGGCCTAAGTGTCATTTCGAGATAGACTTGTATTGACTTGGTAGGACATTGTTACGAATAAAATGACAGCTTGTTGTTCAACTCATTATATTGCAAATATGGATTATGTAGTGAACCTCAAGTAATTGGTAAAAGACTTTGTTGATAGTTTATTAGAAGTTTGTGAGGAGAGAGGTGCGTTGTCGTCTATGTGCAAGTAATGAGGGAGGTTCTGGCCCAGTTCATTTGGGCCATTTAACTCTTTGTATGTTTGGATGAATCATGTTTTAAGGCCTTTAATATTAGTTAAAGTTGGCCATCAGTCAACAAGACTAAAGAGTAACATTATTGATGTTGAGTCTTGGGAGTTAGAGTAGCTTGTGTCCCCCAAGGTGCTGTGAGAGAGAGAGAGAGGAAAGAAGAGATGGAAATATTGCAATGGTGGTGTTGTAGAGATGTTGATAAACAAAAATCGAAAGATAATAAAAGTATATATAGAAAGAAGTGTATAGTATAGGAGGGTATGTTCTTCGTATCAGAGAATGAGAATTTATCATCACTGGCAACAACGCCAGCCACAAAACTAAATGTTAGCTTACTATATATAATCCAGCAGCTCAAACCAGTGTTACCAAAAAGAAACGCTAACACCCTAGCAATTTATTTTTCGTATGCACATTCCAAAATGTGGTACATCATTCCAATACTCTAGAATTAATAATCCAAGCAATATTAGGTACTGTTCCTATGAGATAAATATAGAGAAAACATAGTGATTGTAATGCACTACAATACAGTAAATACTATAACAGGTTTTTTTTAAAGATAACATTCAACCAAAAAATCCTAAATGTAACTGTTTCAACTTTCGAATCAATAGTATTTAGAAGTACCTAAAATTATTGGAGTGATGTAATCTTACATAAGCCTATCCCCTATCATACAAATCTTTAAAGTATGTGGCGTATTGCGCTCCCGTTCTTGTTTCATGTACCAAAACGATATGGGTTCTAGCTAACATTGGCTAAAAGATTCCCTATCGTTTTCCTTTGTTTCTTTGAGTCAACATGACTAGACTACGCAGAAGCGTGCATTCTCTAAAAGGAAAAGTGGATTTGATGTTTGAGTTACAACGGGAATCAAGAGCAAACTGTACCTCACACATATAGTGGTCAGTTAACGAGTCCTACTTGACAGGCTTCATTCATACCCTTCACAGAACCACATCAAAGCTTCAGAGAAACTGATTCATATAAACGACATGTTAAGAAAAATGTAACAATATTACATATGAGCACAACAAATTTTACATCCTCGTCTTATTAAAATCTTAATGTCCGCACATCACTAACATCATTTACTTTCTTAAAGGAGTAAAAGGATATCTGGGAAATCCTTTTAGGTACTCCTGGCTCACTTCATTAGAATGCTACATTGTCCTACACAATAGTAGGTACTCAAATAAATTGCCCATCAGTTTCCAAGTTTCAACACATGGTATAATTGACCTCAACGAACATTTCTCCAGACATCATTTTTCCTATTTCCTTTTTTTAAAAATCTATTAGCTATGTGTTGGATTTAGATTTCTAGCTCTAGCTTATTTTTTTAGCATTTACAAGTCATTTGTCTCTGCCCCAGGGGCTGTCCAGCCAGAGAAAGACAGGATTTACCTCTTTTTTAATTATTATCTCTTAGTTTATCTATAGGAAGATAGTTTTATTCCAAACTTTTTTAATTAGAGTACATAGTTAGGTTTAATAAGATATAAGTCTCTCAAAAGCATTAAAAAAATATATATAAGTAAAAAAAAAGTCTCCATATCTCGTAACTTTAAGCTAGTAACCTACCATTTTTCACTGAAAACAGCAAACAAATCATCAGGACTATACATTGTTACCACAATAAGTGAGTTCGGGGTTGTTTGAGAATTATCCAAATTTAATTGAAGAAGCTAAAGTCTAATTTTTAAAACCCGGGGAAAGGGGGCTGGAAATTTTCATATATCCAGGGCTGTAACTTTTCAAACCTAACTTACATTGCCCTTCATTTCGATGGATGACGGATGCTTCTGCCAAAAAGGAAGAGGTTCTCGGTGGGTTGCTTGCACGTCGACCGTGGTCGTTGGACCTCCGATTGGCATCGCCACAGGGAGCTTGCTGGTTGCAGAGTCAGATTCGGCCTCGGGTGGGTCAGCGGCGCCGGTGATAGGAGCAGGAAGATCTGTCGGACCTTGAGGGCGAGACAGCCAACAGTGTGGGCACAAAATTGTTGGCGCAAAAAAAGTGGTCCGCCAAAGGTGAGATCAGTGGCGTTTTGGCAAAAAGGAGGCCAAAGAAATAAGGGATAGGTATCCTAAGGTTAGTGGCCATAGGCCGAGGAAGTAAGAAGGGTTGTGCCAAAACCAGTTTAGAGGACGCAAAGGCGGTGTGGGCAGCCCAAAAATCGGGAGATGGGCCAACATGTGGTGTGGCGTATATGAAATGACTCGCTGCAGCGGTGCTTGTGGCGCAGGAGGCAAGGAGAGACGGGAACAGGAGGGGCAGACAATTGCAGGCCGGTGGTCGAGAGGAGGTCGACACCGTCAACGGCAGTGTTGCTATTATTGGAGGTCAAAAGGGATCAGAGTAGGTGGAGCAAGGACGCTACCAAAGCTTTGATATGAATCGCCAAGCGGTTGATGCCCTCGTCCACACGATCAGACTTCTTTAGCGGCATATCACTTTGACATGCACACACAGATGTCACTAAGCGCGCATTAAAATTGAATAATTAAAAGTTAGCTAGAGACCCAAATCTAACACATAGCTAATAGATAAACCTTTCACAGAGGTCCTGAACTCATTCACTGCCATTCAAAGAGAATCGTCTGATAATATCAACCTTGATAAAGCCCCAGTGCTTAACCTGCAATGATCACTAAATGCTATTAGAGAGTTGAGTGGCTCACATGTCAAAATATGACCATCAAATCGCAGATACAAAAATAATCCGATTTCCAGGGGAAAAAGGAACGGGATGGGCTGAAGTTTTTTTTCTTCGACAAAATTGGATTTTTTCTCCCCAAAGGCCATTTTCCAATCTGATCCATCTGAAAAACAACCCTAAGCTCATGAATGACTAATGCGGAAAAATGGATTATCTTTCTATACCTTCTGATACATCACAGTTTAGACTGGACAATAGGTGGCAAAATTTTGTGAGCCTATCCAATTACTAGTTCATGAATGACTAAAAAAGTTGTTATTCATTGCATGATCAGTGTACTTACTATTAAATTTCACTAGCAAAGGACAGTTTTTCTCGTCACTTGATGTTTTTCGTTCGCCTTGGATTCCATGTGCATATTTAGCGTTTTAATAATCACGCCCAAGCATTAACTCATAAATGTATGCTAAAAAGACTAAATTGTGTGAACAGGCTGATTATGGAAAAGAATGTAGGATTTAGAATTTGAAATCACGTACCCCAACTTCTTTGCTGCATCAGCTACAGAACCATCTACTGCAAAAATTAGATCTAACAAAGCTTGCATTCCCTGTGGATTAAGATAAAGAAACAGTTAATCACAATCAGTATTCGGATCTTCCATGAATGAGCGAACTAAAGAAACTAAATTTTAAACTATGACAAAAAAGAGGGGTAAGGAAGACCAAAGCAACCTTAGGATTGTTTGGACCGATCTGTGACCCACAATCTGATCCCCTGATGGTTGACTTTGCTGGGAGAATTTGAAGAAGCTCTTGAGGAGGTGAATATGTATCAAGATCTAGAGTGTTCCTGACTAACTCAGAAGAATAACACGGTACCTATCAGTAGAGGCATTTGGTATCATCTAGATGTAAAAACTAAAAACACATATATTGTAGGTGCTATGGCCCATGTTAAAGGAACTTGATATCACACGACATCAGAAACAAACTTCGGCTATAAACTACAGACCATTTACTAAGTTCTGCCATCTCGTTTTTATTATCTTCAGAACTAAAGCAATAACTCTGCATCAACCTTGTAATTAGCCACATCAGGCTTTAGTAATGCAACAACTATCCAACCCATAGTTTGTTACCGGGATCTCCGTACCATATGTACTGCGACCGGAATCACTGACCCAAAACCAAAACAGTATGAGTGTTCAATCTGGATTTTTAAAAGTCGTGTCCCCACTATTAACAAGTTATATATTATCTAATATATCTAATAATGAAGCTTTTGATTTAAAGAATTAAATAGATAGAGAAGAAAGACGCCTCCTAACCAAAAATTTAAAGTATACAAGAATGGTTTATATATTATCTTAATATATTACATAGAGTATACACTACATACCATCTAAGTTAACCTTTCTATATTGGTGATCTTGATAATACACTTATGGTTCTAAAATAAGCTAAACAATTGTTTCAAAACATGCCACCATCTAAATAACAAACTAACTAAAAATGAGCGAAATTATAATTAATATTAAATTTCAGATTTTCTCATTTTTTTGATCCGTTATTAATGAAATTATGCAGATCCAGTTTTTCCCACAAATTCCCAACTTTTTTCCAAAAGTTATAACTGAATCTTTCTAAATATGATGATTAGATATTTTCAGGGTTTTCTCCATTTTTCAGGTTTTCCCGTATTCTTTCCAATTTTGTCGATAAGTCTGACTTTTTCGAATTTCCTGATTTTGGTAAAAAAATGAATAAAAATACAAACAATCCGATTTCCAGGGGAAGAAGAATGGGATGGGCTGATTTTTTTTTCTTCCACAAAATTGGATTTTTTCTCCCCTAAGCTCATGAATGACTAATGGGGAAAAAAGGATTATCTTTCTATACCTTCTGATACATCACAGTCTAGACTGGGTAATAGGGGGCAAAACTCTGTGAGCTATCGAATTTTTAGTTCATGAATGACTAAAAAAGTTGTTATTCATTGCATTATCACTGTACCTAATATTAAGTTTGACTAGCAAAACACAGTTTTTTTGTCACTTAATGTTTTCCGTTTGCCTTGGATTCCATGTGCATATTTAGTGTTTTAATAACCACGTCCATAGTTAGTTATTCATTGCATTATCACTATACCTTCTGATGCATATTTAGTGTTTTAATAACCACGTCCAAGAAGTAACTCATAAATTTATTCTAAAAAGACGTCAATTGTGTGAACAGGCTGATTATGGAAAAGAATGTAGGATTTAGAACTTGAAATCACGTACCCCTTGCTGCATCAGTTACAGAACCCTCCGCTGCAAAAGTAAGATCTAGCAAAGCTTGCATTCCCTGTGGATCAAGATAAAGAAACAATTAATCTCAATTAGTATTCAGATCTTCCAGTATTGAGCGAACTAAAGAAACTAAATTTTAAACTATGACAACAAAGAGGGGTAAGGCAGACCAAAGCAAACTTCGGATTGTGTGGATCGATCTGCGACCCGCAATCTGATCCTCTGATGGTTGACTTAGCAGGAAGAATTTGAAGAAGCTCGAGGAGGTGAAAATGTATCAAAATCTACAGTATTTCTGAGTAACTCAAAAGAAATACACAGCACCTATCAGTAGAGGCATTTGGTTTTCATCTAGATGTAAATACTAGAAACACATATACTGTAGTCTGTAGGTGCTATGACTCATGTTAAAGAAACTTGATATCACACTCTATCAGTAACATACTTTGGCAATAAACTACAGACCATTTCCTAAGTTGTGTTATCTCGTATTTATTGTCTTTAGAACTACAGCAACAACCCTGCATCATCCTTGCAACTAGACACATTAGGTTTAAGTAATGCGACATATATCCAACCCATAGTTAGTTACCGGGATCTCCATACCATACATACTGTGACCGGGATCGGGATCACTAACCCAAAACCAAAAAAGGATGGTGTGCAATCTGGATTTTTAAAAGTTGTGTCCCCAATTTTAACTAATGATATATTAACTATTATATCTAATAATGCAACTTTAATTTAAAGAATTAAATATATAGAGACGAAGGAGGCGTCCTAGCAAAAAATTAAAAGTATACAAGAATGGTTTATATATTATCTTAATATATTACATAGAGTATACACTACACACCGTCTAAGTTAACCATTCTATATTGGTGAAGTACATTTGATCTTGATAACACACTTATGTTTCTAAAATAACCTAAACAAGAGTTTCAAAACATACCATCATCTAAGTAACAAACTAACTAAATCTACCCCCACTATATCGCGACCGGTTAAATCAATGTGCCACATACCGGCACAGCCCATGTTTCAGGTAATATTGATCCAACTCTTACAAAGGAAGTAGGCCTCTGTAACATTGATCCAAATCTTAAAAGGACATAGTACTTCGTAGGTCAAACCACTTGCATCATGAGCTTAGTTAGTCACTCATTTCTTGTCAAATCATAATTTTCATTTGTGATATGAAGTTCACCTCGATTTTGGCTGCATCAATCAGCGTCTCTTATGGGAACATATACGTTGTTAAATCCTTATTCTCACGATGTTTCCCTTACCACATATCAAAACAACATACCATAAATGCGTATTAACTCATGAAAGCTATATTGCAAAAGGCACGAAAGCAGCTGGCCACATGACAGCAACTCACCCAACTATTAGTCAAATAAACGGCCACATAACAGCGATTTCAAGGGCTAATCTACCTCAGGCAGCCACAAGTCAGGTCTGTTTCTCCATCCACATAGGAAGTGATGCGCATGGGAGAACCCCCTTGGGATCATCTTTGTTGTTTTGTTAGTCTCTCTCAATCCATCTCGAGGCATGTGTTTTCATTTTAACTTTTTGTTTGAATTCATACCTATCTAGATCTCCTTAGATTTATAGTACAAATAAGGCTCCTGGCAAAGGTTTGTAATCATCAATTTTAGTGAGAGATTAGCAAAAATTTTGGGTTTACATCAGAAAGAGTAGATAACAACGCTGATCAAGCTGACATCATACAAGGATCATGACTCCGTTTAAGAGAGGCTTTCCTATTGAGGAAGCCACTAGAATGCTCCTTAATAGACGAAAAAAATGTTTGGGATAACAAGCTCAAAATTTTCCACATATCTCCTTAACACATTCAGATTCCAATCCCAAACACTACAGGTTCAATTTTCTTTTTGCCACGTAGGTGTGAAACACTTCAATATGCCTCAGAATTTCAAACTTCCCTTAGTTGAGAGCTTCGAAGGAGCAAGCCTAAGAGATCTAATTGATCAGAGGGGAACCTACAATTATCTTATGCAACTACCTAATTCCTTAATCAAATCATGCTTCCCGATTTCGAGACATCCCTGAAAGGCTGTTAGGATCTGTATTTTTAAACCTGTGTTCATGTTGTGCTAATCGTGTTTTGGGTAGCAATTGATGTCTTAAGAGCTTTGTGAATCCTACGTTAGAAATTTTCCAAGTTATTCCCTTCGCAGCGTGGTTCTAGGAACTTCGAATTATGTTCACATTCCACAAACTCTTCGTAGGTAGTTTGCACCATTTCTCTCAGACCGTTAGCATTCCCTGATAAAAGTCCAAAAATTCCCTTCGAAGCAAAAGCCTTCGTGATGCGTTGCAGGCAATGTTTAAAAAGGCGAAAGGCGAGGCGAGGCGTTTTGGTCACGACGAGGCGTAAGCCTCACAAAAAAGAAAAGAAAAAAAGGAAAAAATATATAAAAAGTCTAATAAATTCACAAAAAATTAATCCAACACATTAAATGATGCAAAAGGGTCCATAATCATTCAATCCATCAGCAACAAAAAAACAGCAACTACAACAAAAAAACAGTGAATAATATTAAACATCATGTAAATAAATAAATAAAAAGTTACTAAATTTATTACAAAAAACAAGTTATTATAGTTTTATTGGAAAAAAATAATAATTCAACTACAATAAAAAAAATGTTATTACAAAAAAAAAGTTATTACAAAAAACAGTGAATAAAACATATTTCTTACCAAAAAAACAGTAACTTTATTGGAAGAAAACAATTTTTTTTATTAAATTTATAATATAAAACAAACAGGTTTTGTATGTTTAAAACTAAAAACAAGTTTATAATATAAAACAAACAAGTTTTTACAAAAACAACTAAAAAAAGGTTTCATATGTTAAAAAGAAGCAAACAGTGGGCCGGAGTCTTTACCGTAGACTAAACACTAACTAAAAATGGTCTTGTATGTTTCGTATAAGTTTTTTTTACCAAAATACTGAATATAAACTAAAAAATGAAGGCCGGAGTCTTTACCGTAGAGAACGAAGGTCGGAATTGAATAAATTTAGGCCGGAATTGAAGAAGGAAGGCCGAAACTGAAGTTTCGGAGGTCGGAAAGAAGTTTTGGAGATCGAAATGAAGTTTTGGAGGTTTGTTTTTAAAACTAGGGCTTACGGGTTGTGAAAAAGGTTTATTTTTAACTTACGATCCTTTTTATTTTAAAGTAACTTGAGTTTTTTTTTTAGACCAACAAGAGGCGTAAGCCTCATAGCCTTGAGGCGCAACGCCTCGGATACAAAAGGTGTAAGCCTCTCTATACAGTGTTGAGGCTTAAGCCTCGAGGCTGTTTTTCCTCGCCTCGAGGCGTACGCCTCATTCACATTTTTAAAGATTGGTTGCAGGAACGTGGCTACCTGTGGATTTTCTTCGTTGCCTGTGAAATTTAATTTCGCACCTACCTCGTATTTATTGGTTTGACCAACTATTTAAAAGAACTATAGAAAAGACAAACAAAAACCCTTTTAAACACCAAAACTCTTACTCCCTCAATCTATAATTCATCTCAAAACCTACATCTCTTTATACTTTCAACCTCAAAATATTTGTGTAACCTACATGCTAGTGGAAATTTGGATTCCTCTCAACTAGACCTTCTGGGTTAAAGTTTTGGTATAGTGGTTGAAGGTCTTCCAAGCTTTCGCTCTTTATACTCCTACCTTAACCAAGAAAGGCAAGGATTTCTTTATCTCTCTCCTTTATCCATCTCGTCCTCAAGATTTTTTGGGTAGAAAGCCCGTTGTTAGATATAACTTGAAATCCTAGAAAATGTTGGAAAATCACAGCTATGCTGAGTAGTTCCTCGATACTTATTGTGAGCTTAGTTCCTCGTAATCCTATATGCTCATCTTACCTTTGAACTTGAGAACTCAAGACTTCGAAAGTGAAAATTTAAATATAAGAAAGATGGAGAAAGTAGATGATATATTTGTTTCAAGTGACATTAGAGAAAGTGTGTTTTGTCATCTTAGAACTTGAAAATGGTTTTCAAATATTTTTTTGGATTAAAATTCAACTTAAAAATGAAGGTTTTAAACCTCTTAATTAGTGAGAATGGATTTTTAAGAACTAAAGACCCGCAGATTGAATTTTCTTTATTATGTGATTTCCACTCTATTTAACATAAATTATGAACCGTAACAAATTTTGAAACTGAGAATAGCCCGTATTAGCAACATGGAATTCTAAATCAGTATATGAACCCATGCTTGGAAACTTATTGAATAATGATGTTAGGAATTAAATATGCGCATGACACTAGGCTTCCCCCTTGGGATTGTAATGAGATGGATTTTCTTAATTATAATATTAAATTTATTTCTTAGTAAAGAGAACGTCACAGGTGTCATTTGGAAATATTAAGTCCAGAGTCCTCAAGCCTCCAGAAAATTAAGCAACAGTACTATGATGCCACATGGTGAGCAACCTACAAATTGCCAGTAAAACACGCAACTAGAGCCATCGGTTGGCAAGCCCCAAATGATTTTTTAATGACAATAGCATGTTATTTTATATCGCACCCCACGAGTTTTAAATGCTTTAAATTTGATTTAAAATTTGAGGTGTTCTGTAATACCCCGTACTTTTATCGATATTTATTTATGTGATTAATTAAATTTAATTCGGATAAAATACTAACGAGATGTGAGTTGGTATTTGACTATAATGTGTATATATAGCAATATATGAATATTGAAAATGTTGAAATTGTCGCGAGACTGAAATACTGCAATTTGGGAAATTTAGTTGGGACGCGCATGTTAGTCGCGTCAAGAATGTAATTATTTAAATTAAAAAGTGAATTTTATTTTTATCAACCGAATGGTCATTTTCAGTGCGCCAACGTGTCGGGAAGGGTCGAAATAGTCATAAAACACTAGCCGGGGGTTTAGTTTGGGTCCTGGGGCATTTTTAAGCCAAACCGGCAACTTAAAAGGGCATTTTGGTAGTTTTGAAATTTTGGGAATTATAACCAACGAATTTTGGGAATTAAAAATAGGTTATTTAGTAACCCACTAAACCATTACCAGCACTTAACTAATTAGAGGGCTACGAGAGTTATAGGAAGAAGTTAGAAGAGGTTCCCAAAGAGAAAACCACCATCTTCAACCTTGGGAGAAAAATCCATAGAGAAAGGAGAATCAATCCATTCAACATCAAATTCAGAGAACTATCTAAGGCAAGTGGTTTAATTATGTTAATTTCAAGCAAATGTTTCTTCCATGCTTACAATTGATTAAAAATTGCTTTATATTGGGTAATTGATGAAAACCCGTGAAATTTGAGATAGAAATTCATGATAAGTCATAGGAATTGCATGTAGAAAGATATTGGGTGATTGTACTATGAGCAACACAACTTTTTATGATGTAAAAACGGATTTATAAGGGTAAAATTGAAGACATGAAATTTTGGGTTCATACCCATAGGGTTTGGGGCTAAAATTGGGGATTGATGATAAATTTATGTTATTTAGGATGATTGGAACCCCAATAATATGTTCAGATACGATCTACGAAAGTTTAGTGCTGTTTAAGAACCTTAAAACACCGTTTGGATGATTTTTGGAGGAGTATTGAGAAGAGGAAAATTTGAGAAAAACGATTTAGGAATTCTGGGCTCGAAACTATCATCTCGTTAGAAGACCTGCCTAAGTCGTTCGGACGAGCTTCTAACGAGGTGACAGTTTGCCTTCTAACGAGTTGGTAGTTTGTTCGATGCCTTTCGTTCGAACGAACTTTCGTTCGATGCCCTTTCGTTCGAACGAGACTTCTAACGAGTTGACAGAATGGCCTTTTTGGCCTGATTTGATTTCTAGTGTCCCATAACCTTGTTTAATTGATGAGATAACTTTCCCTTGTTAACTAATTGGTATAGTTGGGAGATTTGAATTATATTGAGGAGTAAAATATAGAAGAGTGGCTTGAATCAAATGATATTTGTGGATTAGGACGTGAGTGACCAATCACGATGCGAGGATAATTGATGACTTAAATACATATAAAACGGGGACATGAGATTGATGTAATACTAAAAGTTGTTATAAGAACGAGAAGTATACCACTAATAAAATATGGTAATTACTAAGATGTGTGCATGCTTATTATATATGATTTTATGTGTATGACATACCTACCTTACTTGCTATCACGGGAGGTTTGCGTTCGTTTAGGGCCATCTAATCTTTGTGTGCCTACGAGGGGGATATATATTGGTACCTCGAGGACATAGGTCAGAGAAGGACTTATTGAGAAGTTAATAAGTCTGCTGATCATGGGAGCGTAGGTATGTGTGTGACCCATGTGATGTGAACTATGTTCGCCTCCATTGTTTGTGATTTGCTATTATCTGAGAACGATTCCTGAGAGATTCGGAATGCGTGATCCTTATGTACGTCATGTACCGGGATGGGATAGTAGAGTATGTGTGCACCGCAGCTTAGTCTCGGGGTGCTAGTATTGTATATTTATGATGAGAATAATATACGGTTAAATGAAAAGAATTGTCATATTTAAATTGTGAAGTATAATTATCGTAGTGAATGCTAAAGATAAAAAAGGGATAACCTGTAGTGATTTGCATTGCTAATAATTGAGAATCCGAGAATTAAAGTAAAACTCTCTATTTAACTGATGATGTTGGAATTAAGGTGTGAATTGAGTAGAAAGGTTAGAGATTATTTTGGTCTAGATAGATATGAGAATCACTTGAATGGGTACGGTACGTTAGGAGTGCACAAATAGTCGAGAGGTGAGTATTTCATGTAAGAGCACGTCCTAACATGTATTTTGCATTCATTGTTTTAATGTTATTAAAGCACTTGCTATTTTTAAACTATTCTCCACATTCGGGCTCTGACCCGTTTGCTTTCAAATCTATTTTTGTAAAAACCTTTTTAGGTGCCCAGCCACAAGGACACCATGCATAGGAATTCTATTCAGGTGATGAGTTGTAGGTGTTGTGGAAGTTACAGGGACTTGACAGTAGACGCCTCCTTTTCTAGTCTTGAATCCATGTTCAGTTTTATCAGTTGTAGGGCATGTCGCCCATTTCCCTTAGAGACATTTTATATTTCTGTTATTCAGACTTTGGTTTGTAATTAATTCAGGATGCAGACTTGTTTTATTTATTTCAGTATTGGGATTGTTGTGAGGAGTATTTCCTCCATACGCATTATTATTTGTTGGTTACTCTATTGAGACCTTATTGTGTATGGTTATGTTAACTTTTATAATTTCACTTATTGTATGTTAATCTGATTAAATTTAAAATTTGACAACTTACTTTTTAAATACTAGGTGGTTAGTAATTATTAAAATATTTTCGACAGTGATGCTACTAACTGAACCAACTTGGCATTTTGTATTAATTTAATATAGGAGTAGCTACCCGATATTTAATTAGTCGGGGTGTCATAGGTGGTATCAGAGCATCAGGTTCTAGTGTCCTTAGGATCCGTACGGCTTATTATGTTTTCGCTGAGCTTTCTTTGATGTAGAGCCCTATATTTTAGGACTGTTGTATTCTTTTGTGTATGTATCTTTCTTCAGCTATTTTGAGTTAATAACTGCGATCTCATAAGGCTTTACTCTTATTTCAGATGCCTCCACGACGCGCGCAACGGGTTCCTATTGATGCACAGCCAGAGCCACAGCCTGCACCAGTACAGGGCACCATGAATGCCGCCGAGGTTGCAGCTATTGTAGCCCAAGCGGTAAATGCCGCCCTAGCCGTTGTACAGCAGGCACCGCCCCAAGCGCCGGTATCCGCGCCAGTTCAAGCACATGCATTCCCGTCTTCTTGGGAATGCGTTCGTGATGCTTTTCAGAAAGCACACCCTCCGGAGTTTGCAGGTAGCTCCGATGTTGTGGTATCCAGTCAGTGGAGGAAAGATATTCAGAGGCACTTGAGGATGTATGAGTGCACCGATGTTCAGAAGCAGATACTAGATACTTTCAAGCTAGTGGGATATGCATTGCAGTGGTAGGAGTCCATTACCACCGCAGAGGAGAGGGATACTCTTACTATACAGGAGTTTTGGGTGCTGTTCGACCGCAAATATTTTCCGTCAGCTGTTCACACGGAGATGAGGAGGAAACTGATGAACCTCAAGCAGGAGGGAAAGACTGTGGCCGAGTATGAGGCCGAATTCACTAATCTACTGAACATTGTTCCGGATGAAATACTGACTGAGGAGAAAAAGATTCAGAAGTTCACAGATGGATTGACTTGGAGGATTCGTCAGCATTTGTTGGGGAATCTCTCATTGGCCACTTATTCTGACGTGGTTAATGCTGCACTGCTACACTGCAAGGATCACCGCTTTCACATGTCTGAGAGCAAGAGATCAGGAGAGTCCATCCATCAGGGCAGGACTGGGGGAAATGGTGCCAGCGGGGCACAATCTGCTCAGGGACAGCATAGGCAGGGTGACCAGGGTTCCCAACAGGGGGATCCAAAGAGATTCAGATATGGGAATTTCAGAAGTGGATAGGGAGGTTTCAGGCAGGGCCACCAGGGTCCGAACGGCCAGCAGGGTCAGAATGGTCAGCAGCAGCAGTTTCAGCAGGGCCAGCATGGCCAGGGGAGGAATGGTAACGGCCACCAGGGCCGAGGGCAGCAGGGACAGCGAGGGGGAAACTTCCCGGGGAAGTGTTATGTTTGTGGCAAGACTGTCCACAAGCGCTAGGATTGTCCTGATAGGGGCAGGGCCCCACAGCAGCAGCAACAGGGTGCTCGACAGGAGCCACAGAGGCCTATGTTTCCCGCCGCCCTCCCAGCACCACCACAGATGGCAGCATTACCACCCATTCCAGCGGTCCCAGTTCAGCAGGAACAACTTCAGTATGGGAGAGTGTATTAGCTCTAGCATGCCGCAGCCACATAGGAGCCACCGGCCATTGAGGGTATGTTCTCTATTCAGGGGACTATGGGGCGTCTTTTATTTGACACGGGGGCCACACATTGTTTCATTGCCATGAGATTTGCACGCACCATTGGGTTATTAGACACCGCCGACAGCACGGTTACTTGTGTAGATTCACCGTTGAGTAGGGGTTCCGTGATTTCCCTTATATGTAGAGGCGTGAGCATAGAGATCGGGAGGTTTACTTTACCCGCGGATATGTTAGTGTTAGAGATGACCGAGTATGATGCCATTATTGGTATGGATTGGCTAGTTACGTACCGAGCCATGATTGACTATTTTAGTAGGAGTATTATCTTTGCCATTCCCGGGCAGGAGATCTTTTTAGTGGCGATGCCTCGCCTTGAGGGAGGATCGTCCACTCACTTGTACTATATAGAGGAGGAAACCTCTAAGGAAGTGGTGATACCACTTGATGCAATTCCGGTTGTTCGAGAGTTCACCGATGTATTTCAGGATATACCTGGACTATCTCCGAGTAGAGAGATAGATTTTGTGATCGATTTGATGTCGGGCACTCGGCCTATTGCCCGCTCACCTTACCGTATGGCTCCAGCTGAGATGAGAGAGTTACGGGATCAGATTGAGCAGTTGTTGGGTCAGGGGTTTATCCGGTGGAGTACTTCACCGTGGGGTGCTCCTGTGTTGTTCGTAGAGTAGAGGGATGGATCGTTGAGGTTGTGTGTAGATTACCGGGAGTTGAATAAGGTCACGATACGGAATAAGTATCCGTTACCCCGAATTGATGACTTATTCGACCATCTGAGAGGAGCTTCTTTCTTCTCAAAGATTGATTTGCGATCAGGATACCATCAGTTGCGTATCAGGGAAAAGGACGTCTCGAACACTGCTTTCTTAACGAGATATGGTTCCTACGAGTTTCGGGTTATGCCTTTTGTCTTGACCAATGCTCCAGCTGTGTTTATGGACTTGATGAATAGGGTGTTCAGAGAGTTCCTAGACCAGTTCGTCATTGTCTTCATCGATGACATTCTGGTTTACTCCCAGACAGAAGAGGAGCACGTCGAGCATTTGAGGCAGGTTTTGCAGACACTACGTTAGAACAAGCTGTATGCAAAGTATGAGAAGTGCGGGTTTTGGCTGAAGGAGGTTCAGTTTTTGGGGCATATTATTTCAGACCGGGGGATATCTGTTGATCTGGGGAAGGTATCCGCGGTGAGGGAGTGGGGGCAGCCCACGACACCGACTGAGATTCGTAGTTTCTTTGGCCTAGCAGGATACTACAAGAGGTTTATTCGGGGTTTCTCAAAGATAGCGGATCCTTTGACACATCTGACTCGTAAGGGTGTTCCATTTATTTGGAGCGATGCCTGTCCGTTGGCATTCGATGAGCTGAAGGACAAGTTGACCTCAGCACCTGTGTTAGCATTGTCGAGACCGAGAGTTGAGTATCTAGTCTACACCGATGCGTCCTTACAAGGACTTGGAGGTTTATTGCAGCAGGAGAGTCAGGCCATAGCTTATGCTTCCCGTAAGCTTAAGCCTCACGAGAAGAAATACCCCACCCATGACTTGGAGTTAGCGGCAGTTGTATTTGCACTTCGAATTTGGAGACACTATCTCCTGGGTGAGAAATTTCGGTTATTCACGGACCAAAAATCTCTACAGTACCTGTTCACGCAGAAGGAGTTGAATATGGGGCAACGGAGGTGGCTTGAGTTTGTGAAGGATTATCAGTTCGATATCCAATATCACCCGGGGAAGGCTAATGTGGTAGCAGACGCGTTGAGCCGTAGGCCGGTAGATGAGGTGGCCGAGGTGTGGAAGGCTAAGTGGAAGGAGTTGGGACACCAGGATGCAGTGGCCCGATCGTTCATGTCTGTGATGACAGTTACACCTCAGATTGTCACGAAGGTGGTAAAGGCACAGGCAAATGACTCGTTCTGCCAGGAGCAGATAGTTCGATTGCTAACAGAGGGAGCAGAATCCTATACCTTTAGATCAGACGGGGGATTACGCTTCAATGGGAGACTAGTCGTTCCGAAAGGGGAAGACTTGCGACACGAGGTAATGGCAGAGTCGCACGGCTCACGGTTCGCGATACACCCCGGTGGGGATAAAATGTACCAAGACATGAGACGTCATTATTGGTGGATCAGGATGAAGAGAGATATTGCCGTGTTTGTTTCTAAATGCGACACTTGTCAGATGGTAAAAGTGGATCATCAGAGACCGGCAGGACTTCTACAGCCATTAGAGGTCCCGATGTGGATATGGGAGAGCATCTCCATGGACTTTATTATGGGGTTACCTACGTCACAGAGGGGTCACGAATCCATTTGGGTAATTGTGGATAGGTTGACCAAAGTCGCTCATTTTCTACCCGTAAGGACAGACTACACTACGGGACAGTATGCCCAGATTTTTATTGCAGAAATAGTGAGACTTCACGGTGTGCCCCTAAATATCGTGTCTGACCGAGACAAGATATTTGTTTCACGGTTTTGGGAGAGTTTTTAGGAGGCCATGGGCACGGAATTGTGGTTGAGTACGGCTTATCACCCGCAGACCGATGGGCAAACCGAGCGTACAAATCAGATGTTGGAGGACATGTTGCGTATGTGCATCATTGACTTTGGGGGTGGATAGGAGCAGTATCTTCCACTGGTGGAGTTTGCTTACAATAACTCCTACCAGTTCATCATTGACATGGCTCCATTTGAGGCGTTGTATGGTAGACCTTGTCGTTCCCCAGCATGTTGGTTAGAGGTGGGGGACAACAAACTACTTGGGCTGGAAGTGATTCAGGATACTTCGACAAGGATAGAATTGATACGGAGTCGCATGCGGGTAGCTCAGGATCGGCATAAGAGCTATGCTGATGCGAAGAGGTTCTTCAAAGAATTCAAAGTGGGGGACCAGGTTCTACTCAGAATATCTCCTATGAAGGGAATTATGCTTTTTGGGAAGGGGAAACTGGCACCGAGATATGTGGGGGCCATTTCCTATCATCGAGCGGATTGGGTCCGTTGCATATAGACTTGGGTTACCGGAGCATCTGCACAGGATTCATGATGTGTTTCATATTTCCTCGCTAAGGAAATATCTTAGGGACGATTTGGCTCATTCTCACATTGCTTTGGAGGACATCGGTCTCCAGCCTAATAGCTCCTACGAGGAGGGGCCGATTGCTATTTTGGACCAAAGTGAGCGGAAACTACGGTCAAAGATAGTACCGTTGGTACGTGTTCAGTGGCGGCATCATAATGCCGAGGAGTCAACATGGGAGCGCGAGGATGAGATGCGAGAACGTTATCCAGAGTTGTTTTTACCAGGTACTTTCTAGTTCCGAATTTCGGGATGAAATTCTGTTATTAGGGGGAAGTATGTAATACCCCGTACTTTTATCGATATTTATTTATGGGATTAATTAAATTTAATGTGAATTAATTGAGAATTAATTCGGATAAAATACTAACGAGATGTGAGTTGGTATTTGATTATAATGTGTATATATAGCAATATATGAATATTGAAAATATTGAAATTGTCGCGAGAATGAAATACGACAATTTGGGAAATTTAGTTGGGACGCGCATGTCAGTCGCGTTAAGAATGTAATTATTTAAATTAAAAAGTGAATTTTATTTTTATCAACCGAATGGTCATTTTCAGTGCGCCAACGTGTCCGGAAGGGTCGAAATAGTCAGAAAACACTAGCCGGGGGTTTAGTTTGGGTCCCGGGGCATTTTTAAGCCAAACCGGCAACTTAAAAGGGCATTTTGGTAATTTTGAAATTTTAGGAATTATAACCAACGAATTTTGGGAATTAAAAATAGGTTATTTAGTAACCCACTAAACCATTACCAGCACTTAACTAATTAGAGGGCTACGGGAGTTATAGGAAGAAGTTAGAAGAGGTTCCCAAAGAGAAAATCACCATCTTCAACCTTGGGAGAAAAATCCATAGAGAAAGGAGAATCAATCCATTCAACATCAAATTCAGAAAACTATCTAAGGCAAGTGGTTTAATTACGTTAATTTCAAGCGAATGTTTCTTCCATGCTTAGAATTGATAAAAAAAATTCTTTATATTGGGTAATTGATGAAAACCCTTGAAATTTGAGATATAAATTCATGATAAGTCAAAGGAATTGCATGTAGAAAGATATTGGGTGATTGTACTATGAGAAACACAACTTTTTATGATGTAAAAACTGATTTATAAGGGTAAAATTGAAGACACGAAATTTTGGGTTCATACACATAGGGTTTGGGGGTAAAATTGGGGATTGATGATAAATTTATGTTATTTAGGAAGACTGGAACCCCAATAATATGTTAAGATACGATCTACGAAAGTTTAGTGATGTTTAAGAACCTTGAAACACTGTTGGGATGATTTTTGGAGGAGTATTGAGAAGAGGAAAATTTGAGAAAAATGATTTAGGAATTCTGGGCTCGAAACTGTCATCTCGTTAGAAGACCTGCCCAGGTCATTCGAACGAGCTTCTAACGAGGTGATAGTTTGCCTTCTAACGAGTTGGTAGTTCGTTCGATGCCTTTCGTTCGAACGAACTCTCGTTCGATGCCCTTTCGTTCGAATGAACTCTCGTTCGAATGAACTCTCGTTCGAACGACCTCTCGTTGGAACGACCTCGTTCGAACGAGACTTCTAACGAGTTGACAGAATGGCCTTTTTGGCCTGATTTGATTTCTAGTGTCCCATAACCTTGTTTAATTGATGAGATAACTTTCCCTTGTTAACTAATTGGTATAGTTGGGAGATTTGAATTATATTGAGGAGTAAAATATAGAAGAGTGGCTTAAATCAAATGATATTTGTGGATTAGGACGTGAGTGACCAATCATGATGCGAGGATAATTGATGACTTAAATACATATAAACCGGGGACATGAGATTGATGTAATACTAAAAGTTGGTATAAGAATGAGAAGTATACCACTAATAAAATATGGTAATTACTAAGATGTGTGCATGCTTAGTATATATGATTTTATGTGTATGACATACCTACCATACTTGCTATCACGGGAGGTTTGCGTTCGTTTAGGGCCATCTAATCTTTGTGTGCCTACGGGGGGATATATATTGGTACCTTGAGGACATAGGTCAGAGAAGGACTTATTGAGAAGTTAATAAGTCTGCTGATCATGGGAGCGTAGGTATGTGTGTGACCCATGTGATGTGAACTATGTTCGCCTCCATTGTTTGTGATTTGCTATTATCTGAGAACGATTCCTGAGAGATTCGGAATGCGTGATCCTTATGTACGTCATGTACCGGGATGGGATAGCAGAGTATGTGTGCACCGCAGCTTAGTCTCGGGGTGCTAGTATTGTATATTTATGATGAGAATAATATACGGTTAAATGAAAAGAATTGTCATATTTAAATTGTGAAGTATAATTATCGTAGTGAATGCTAAAGATAAAAAAGGGATAACCTGTAGTGATTTGCATTGCTAATAATTGAGAATCCGAGAATTGAAGTAAAACTCTCTATTTAACTGATGATGTTGGAATTAAGGTGCGAATCGAGTAGAAAGTTTAGAGTTTATTTTGGTCTAGATAGATATGAGAATCACTTGAATGGGTACGGTATGTTAGGAGTGCACAAATAGTCGAGAGGTGAGTATTTCATGTGAGTGCACGTCCTAACATGTATTTTGCATTCATTGTTTTAATGTTATTAAAGCACTTGCTATTTTTAAACTATTCTCCACATTCGGGCTCTGACCCGTTTGCTTTCAAATCTATTTTTGTAAAAACCTTTTTAGGTGCCCAGCCACAAAGACACCATGCATAGGAATTCTATTCAGGTGACGAGCTGCAGCTGTTATGGAAGTTACAGGGCCTTGATAGTAGACGCCTCCTTTTCTAGTCTTGAATCCATGTTCAGTTTTATCAGTTGTAGGGCATGTCGCCCATTTCCCTTAGAGACATTTTATATTTCTGTTATTCAGACTTTGGTTTGTAATTAATTCAGGATGCAGACTTGTTTTATTTATTTCAGTATTGGGATTGTTGTGAGGAGTATTTCCTCCATACGCATTATTATTTGTCGGTTACTCTATTGAGACCTTATTGTGTATGGTTATGTTAACTTTTATAATTTCACTTATTGTATGTTAATCAGATTAAATTTAAAATTTGACAACTTACTTTTTAAATACTAGGTGGTTAGTAATCATTAAAATGTTTTCGACAGTGATGCTACTAACTGAACCAACTTGGCATTTTGTATTAATTTAATAAAGGAGTAGCTACCCGGTATTTAATTAGTCGGGGTGTCGTAAGTGATATCAGAGCATCAGGTTCTAGTGTCCTTAGGATCTGTACAGCTTATTATGTTTCCGCTGAGCTTTCTTTGATGTAGAGCCCTATATTTTAGTACTGTTGTATTCTTTTGTGTGTGTATCGTTCTTCAGCTATTTTGAGTTAATAACTACGATCTCAAAAGTCTTTACTCTTATTTCAGATGCCTCCACGTTGCGCGCAACGGGTTCCTAGAGATGCACAGGCAGAGGCAGAGCCACAGCCTGCACTAGTACAGGGCACCATGAATGCCGCCGAGGTTGCAGCTATTGTAGCCCAAGCGGTAAATGCCGCCCTAGCCGTTGTACAGCAGGCACCGCCCCAAGCGCCGGTAGCCATGCAAGTTCAAGCACATGCATTCCCGTCTGCTTGGGAACCCGTTCGTGATGCTTTTCAGAAAGCACACCCTCCGGAGTTTGCAGGTAGCTCTGATGTTGTGGTATCCAGTCAGTGGAGGAAAGATATTCAGAGGCACTTGAGGATGTATGAGTGCACCGATGTTCAGAAGCAGATACTAGATACTTTCAAGCTAGTGGGATATGCATTGCAGTGGTGGGAGTCCATTACCACCGCAGAGGAGAGGGATACTCTTACTATACAGGAGTTTTGGGTGCTGTTCAACCGCAAATATTTTCCGTCAGCTGTTCACACGGAGATGAGGAGGAAACTGATGAACCTCAAGCAGGAGGGAAAGACTGTGGCCGAGTATGAGGCCGAATTCACTAATCTACTGAACATTGTTCCGGATGAAATACTGACTGAGGAGAAAAAGATTCAGAAGTTCACAGATGGATTGACTTGGAGGATTCGTCAGCATTTGTTGGGGAATCTCTCATTGGCCACTTATTCTGACGTGGTTAATGCTGCACTGCTACACTGCAAGGATCACCGCTTTCACATGTCTGAGAGCAAGAGATCAGGAGAGTCCATCCATCAGGGCAGGACTGGGGGAAATGGTGCCAGCGGGGCACAATCTGCTCAGGGACAGCATAGGCAGGGTGACCAGGGTTCCCAACAGGGGGATCCAAAGAGATTCAGATCTGGGAATTTCAGAAGTGGATAGGGAGGTTTCAGGCAGGGCCACCAGGGTCCGAACGGCCAGCAGGGTCAGAATGGTCAGCAGCAGCAGTTTCAGCAGGGCCAGCATGGCCAGGGGAGGAATGGTAACGGCCACCAGGGCCGAGGGCAGCAGGGACAGGGAGGGGGAAACTTCCCAGGGAAATGTTATGTTTGTGGCAAGACTGGCCACAAGCGCCAGGATTGTCCTGATAGGGACAGGGCCCCACAGCAGCAGCAACAGGGTGCTCGACAGGAGCCACAGAGGCCTATGTTTCCCGCCGCCCTCCCAGCACCACCACAGATGGCAACATTACCATTCATTCCAGCGGTCCCAGTTCAGCAGGAAGGAACAACTTCAGTATGGGAGAGTGTATTAGCTCTAGCATGCCGCAGCCCCATAGGATCCACCGGCCATTGAGGGTATGTTCTCTATTCAGGGGACTATGGGGCGTATTTTATTTGACACGGGGGCCACACACTGTTTCATTGCTATGAGATTTGCACGCACCATTGGGTTGTTAGACACCGCCGAGAGCACGGTTACTTGTGTAGATTCACCGTTGAGTAGGGGTTCCGTGATTTCCCTTATATGTAGAGGCGTGAGTATAGAGATCGGGAGATTTACTTTACCCGCGGATATGTTAGTGTTAGAGATGACCGAGTATGATGCCATTATTAGTATGGATTGGCTAGTTACGTACCGAGCCATGATTGACTATTTTAGTATGAGTATTATCTTTGCCATTCCCGGGCAGGAGATATTTTTAGTGGCGATGCCTCGCCTTGAGGGAGGATCGTCCACTCACTTGTACTATATAGAGGAGGAGACCTCTAAGGAAGTGGTGATACCACTTGATGCCATTCTGGTTGTTCGAGAGTTCACCGATGTATTTCAGGATATACCTGGACTACCTCCGAGTAAAGAGATAGATTTTGTGATCGATTTGACATCGGGCACTCGACCTATTGCCCGCTCACCTTACCGTATGGCTCCAGGTGAGATGAGAGAGTTACGGGATCAGATTGAGCAGTTGTTGGGTCAGGGGTTTATCCGGTGGAGTACTTCACCGTGGGGTGCTCCTGTGTTGTTCGTAGAGAAGAGGGATGGATCGTTGAGGTTGTGTGTAGATTACCGGGAGTTGAATAAGGTCACGATACGGAATAAGTATCCGTTGCCCCGAATTGATGACTTATTCGACCAACTGAGAGGAGCTTTTTTCTTCTCAAAGATTGATTTGCGATCAGGATACCATCAGTTGCGTATCAGGGAAGAGGACGTCTCGAAGACTGCTTTCTTAACGAGATATGGTTCCTACGAGTTTCGGGTTATGCCTTTTGGCTTGACCAATGCTCCAGCTGTGTTTATGAACTTGATGAATAGGGTGTTCAGAGAGTTCCTAGACCAGTTCGTCATTATCTTCATCGATGACATTCTGGTTTACTCCCAAACAGAAGAGGAGCACGCCGAGCATTTGAGGCAGGTTTTGCAGACACTACGTCAGAACGAGCTGTATGCAAAGTATGAGAAGTGCGGGTTTTGGCTGAAGGAGGTTCAGTTTTTGGGGCATATTATTTCAGACCGAGGGATATCTGTTGATCTGGGGAAGGTATCCGCGGTGAGGGAGTGGGGACAGCCCACGACACCGACTGAGATGCGTAGTTTCTTTGGCCTAGCAGGATACTATAAGAGGTTTATTCGGGATTTCTCAAAGATAGCGGATCCTTTGACACATCTGACTCGTAAGGGTGTTCCATTTATTTGGAGCGATGCCTGTCCGTTGGCATTCGATGAGCTGAAGGACAAGTTGACCTCAGCACCTGTGTTAGCATTGCCGAGACCGAGAGTTGAGTATCTAGTCTACACCGATGCGTCCTTACAAGGACTTGGAGGTTTATTGCAGCAGGAGAGTCAGGCCATAGCTTATGCTTCCCGTAAGCTTAAGCCTCACGAGAAGAAATACCCCACCCATGACTTGGAGTTAGCGGCAGTTAGGGGTGTGCAAAAAAACCGACCGAACCGAAAACCGAACCGAACTGGCCCGAACCGAACCGAAACCGGCGGTTTTTTTTAGCCCGGTTCGGTTTGCGGTTTAAGGATTTAAAAAACCGACAATATCGGTTCGGTTGTTGGTTTAGACAAAGAAAAAACCGATTCGAACCGAACCGAACCGACATCAATATTATATATTAAAAAACCCTTAAATATCTTTTATTTTTATATCCAAACACCATTAACCAACCTCCAAAACCGACCTACAAAAAACCGACCAAAACTGAAAATCGGTTAAAACCGAACCGAACCGAAACCGATGTGAACCGAAATCGGCGGTTTTTTTCATCGTCGGTTCGGTTTCGGTCTGATTTTTTCCAAAACCGAACCGATCGGTTCGGTCTGAATTGCGGTCCAAAACCGAACCGAACCGACCCGTGCACACCCCTAACGGCAGTTGTATTTGCACTTCGGATTTGGAGACACTATCTCCTGGGTGAGAAATTCCGGTTATTCACGGACCAAAAATCTCTACAGTACCTGTTCACGCAGAAGGAGTTGAATATGGGGCAACGAAGGTGGCTTGAGTTTGTGAAGGATTATCAGTTCGATATCCAATATCACCCGGGGAAGGCTAATGTGGTAGCAGACGCGTTGAGCCGTAGGCCGGTAGATGAGGTGGCCGAGGTGTGGAAGGCTAAGTGGAAGGAGTTGGGACACCAGGATGCAGTGGCCCGATCGTTCATGTCTGTGATGACAGTTACACCTCAGATTGTCACGAAGGTGGTAAAGGCACAGGCAAATGACTCGTTCTGCCAGGAGCAGATAGTTCGATTGCTAACAGAGGGAGCAGAATCCTATACCTTTAGATCAGACGGGGGATTACGTTTCAATGGGAGACTAGTGGTTCCGAAAGGGGAAGACTTGCGACACGAGGTAATGGCAGAGTCGCACGGCCTTTTGCTTAGACGATTTCATTATTGATTTCACTTCTATCTCTATTTTATCCAGTTGGGCATGTGTCGCCCTTTTTCCATTATTCAGTTTTTTTTATCAGGGATTGTGATTCGTTTATTTCCAGTATTTATATTTTGGGATTATTATTACTGTCAGGATGTTTCCTTAAAGTTTTAATGTTGAAATTAACTACTTGGATTCTTAATTGTTTGGATTATATGTTCCAGTATAGTTGTGGTGTAATTCTTAAACTATGGATTACGTAAGGTTTTAAATATTGGTTTTATATTAAATTTTGAAATTCAATTCTAAAAATGGTTTTGTCACTTAGCTTAATTATTTAGGGTGTTTAAATTGGAAAAGTTATTTTTTTCGACAGTGAAGCTAAGAATGAACCAACCGTTCACCTTGGTTATAATTTAATAAAGGACTGATCAACTGGTATTTAATTAGGCGGGGTGTCACAGCTAGCTCGAATCCAACCCTACCTAGGCTATATCCCACCGATTTTTTTTTTATATTCCTGAATCTCACTTTTTATATGAGAGGCGCTGACACCTGAGTTGCTCGTCACGCGCATGTGCCTCACCCCGAATCCATGTGGGATAATCGCTCCGCCATCTGGCATTCACCACCGTTGCATTCATAAGTGGTTACAACAACCCATCGCGGCGAATCAACCGTGTAGCAAGTTGGTCCGATGGGAGGACGAAATTGAACACCATCACGATTCACTCTATGATGTAGGTCGAGCACCCGCATATAAGATATGGAAAACTGACTCCTTACATTTTGAGTCTCTCAACCCCAAGGTGACTCCATTTGTCCCGATTGCGTCCCAATATTGTTTCCTTTGTCATGAGAGGGGCCATTTGATGCACGATTGCCCGTATGAACCATATTTTGAACCAACAGATTTTCATGATTATGAGCCTGAGAGATTACCCCTACCTCCACCCCCACCCCCACCCCGAGCTCGTGTACCGTAACCCCGTAGTCGCCCGGATTATGAGGATGTGGAGGATGATGATGTTGAGGATTCGATGAAGCCACCACTTGGAGATGATCATTTGGCTCTAGCACTATGCCTCCTCTACAAGAGCCTTCAAGCGGATATTCGGGTGGATGTATCGATGTCCGATGGGCATTTTGGACCTTGATGCTTTGGTGATTTGGATTGATGTTATGAAGACGATTTTTTATTATAAGCGCTTCACCAAGAGAAAATGTATTCAGTTGGCAGTCATCAAATTTCATGAATTCGCCCGAATTTGGTGGAATGACACAGTCCAGCGGTGTGCGGCGACCGAGCTCCCTCCGATCCAAAGTTGGGACCAGTTGAAGGCCGAATTGCGTGCTTTCTTCATACCGCCAACTCATAAGGGTGATCTGTACTCCCGAGTTCAGAACCTATGACATGGTAATTCCATTGTTTCGACCTACACTGAGAAGTTCCAGCTTCTTTGCACTCGGTCACGCCTCTTAGAGACTGAGACTGAGACTCAGCGAATCAGCTGCTACATTCAACGTCTTCAGTTCTACAACCAGCGGGACCTTGGCTTGCGTGAGATACCATATTTTGCTAAGGCGATTGACTACGCAACCAAGGTGGAGTCCTATCATTGTTCTCACGCACGAGCTCCTTCGGTGCCATCTTCCCCTACTATTGCCCTACCCAAGCCCCATATGCACCACCGGTCGTGATGAAATGCTTTACATGCGGGGCAGTGGGGCATAGAGCCGCGGAGTATCATAAGAAGAATACTTTGCTTGTAACAGATCAGACAGATCCACCGCGAGACGAGCTAGAGGAGATTGAGCACCAAGCCATGATCACTACCATCATCCGCTCGAGCCTGATTCTGATGGCGTTTCCCTTTGAGTTCGAGGAAGAACTCTTTTCATAGAGGGGAGAGTGATGGAAATTATGGTTTATTTTAGTATTTTCTTGCATTTTTAGTATTTTCTTGTATTTTTTCCTTTTATTAGTTGATTGTATTTTTGTTACATTTTAGTTGTATTATAGGGTTAATGGGTTGGATTTAGAATAGACATTATAAATTATATTGTAAGGGAATGGCCCTAGGCTCATTTCTCCCTTAGTGGAGATGACATCATTCTAGATCCTTCCCCACTCCCCTATAAATATTCCCCTTCCCCATCATTAATGATCATTCCATCGTTGAGTAATACTTTATCTCTGAGTGTGTGACTTTTGTGCCTTTGACGACTTTCATTTTCCATCAAAAGGACATCTTTTTTGCTAAGCTATAATTGTACCTCCTCTCGTTTTCTCTTTACTATATTTTCCCTCTTGGGTCTAACTTCTTCATGTCCATAAATTTGATAATTTATTTTTACTCTCTTTCTTACCTTCTGCAAATGTCCTTTTATTTTATTTTTATCTCACATCCTTCTATTGCTTACAAAATAAAATGAAAGGACACTTTAAGAAGGTAAGATAGAGAGAGTAAAAATAGAATGTCAAATTTATGATGGACATGAACAAGTTCGACGCAAGAGGGAAAATATAGTAAAGAGAAAACGAGAGAAGGTACAATTATAGCTTAGCAAAAAAGATGTCTTTTTTTATTTTATTTCCTAGGTATTTACATTTGTCAGAAGAAAGCCTCTATCTCTCTTCAACGAAACTTTGTGGAGAGCAGATTCACTTCGCGTGATGTACCATTATTCTTGGTTTGGTTTTATCCACAAAATGTATTCTCCAAAAAAAGGGCCTTGAGTCAATTGAGGATTCAGTTTGCTTCTCTAATGGAACCCCATCAGTCGTACCTCAAAAGGGTATTGACGAAGAAAAAAAAAAGCTTGAGAAATTCAAGTTAACCTGCCATCTTTGACACGTGGATTGTCAAAAATGACTATAGTCTACTTGACCAGTCATTGCACTTCACTCCTTTGTCAGGCAAGCGACACAAATGCCTATTTTCTTCCAAAGTCCTTAAGAAGGACTTTGCCTCTCGACTAAGGAGTTGAAAAAATCCTGCAAGCATCTACGAGAAAACTTGAGTTCTCCACCTCCACTCCCAAACAGTACTCAAGGAGCATTTGTACATAAGCTGAAAAGACAAGGTGCTTACTTTAAGAAAAATTAACATCCTTTCTTTGATCAGAATACATATTAGATAAAATAGGATTCGCTGGGGAAAACGATTCAATAAATTCGGTCAGTACAAAGCCCAATATAATGGCAAAACCAAATGGTTATTTAGCCATTGATGTATTTCATACCACGTAATGAATTGAGGAACTCTTATATCTTGTACCAGAACTTATAACTTGTAATGTATTACTTTACAATCAGCTCAACCCTAAACATGGAAGAGTCTGGCACTCAAATGACTTATCTGTGTCATCGGGGATGAGTAAGACTCAAATGACCATTTACTATGTCAGGAGAGCACTAGGAAGTGCCAAACGAACCCCAAATGGGAAAGATGGCCTTTTCACTTGTTGTTAGACAATAACGATCTTCATCAAATAGACCCTTAGGTGTCTTATATAAAGTAGACACATCTGTCCGGCCCTTTTTTCTGTTACAAAAGGAAAGGGAAAAACAAACAACAAAAAATCACAAGGACATGGGGTATCAGATTCGGCATGAATCAAGCATCACGAGCAGCCGCTCCGAGGTATGCTCGTACTCCAAAGAGAGCTCCTGAGAGTCTTTTGCAATTTTGGCCATGCAATCCGCTTGGATGTTCTCTCTCGGAATATGGATGACCTTGGGTTTGAGGCAGCTAACAAGATCACAACAATCTTCAATGATATTCGCAAGGGGGTGATTCCCTTTATCCTCTGAATTCAAGAGTTGGACGGCTTCTAGACAATCGGTCTTGAGGCAGACACCCTTCCATTTCTCCCTATGGGCAATGTTTAGACCATGGAAGTGTAGGAGGGGCTTAATGATAATCCTCTCATTAAATTATTAAATGAGATTAGAGATGATTAAAATTGATAAAAGTCCATGTGATTATGCGACTGGAGTATTATTATGCGCGTTGGACATATCACGCGTATTTATATATTATTTACGTATTAACTAGACAATATTCTAGTATTAAGAGTTTGACATATGTTATGGGACACATGCCACTTAAAATAGGACATGTGTCACCACGGGTTATTTGACATGTTGATTTTGCTATAAATAAGCTTCACCCCCATACATTTGAGAGAGATCTTCTTGGGAATGGAAGGGCCATTTTCTTGTCTTATGAGTTTTTAGAGAGTTTGAGAAAAGAGTTTTTTAGATGAGTTTCAACACCTCCCACCTCTCCGAAAAACCACCACGATGAGTTTTTCGGCGAATAGTACGAACCCACGAACTACGCAGACTTTGATTCCGAGCATAACGGATACGTAGGTGCAACTGAAGTTGCTCAAGTCAAACACGTGCTAAAATCTGATATTTCCCCAAATTAGACTACTCTCTTACAGGAAGATACCTTCTAGTTCAGCTCTGAGTGGGATGGCCTTTCCCTGGATACTGCTAGTGAAGCCAACAATTCAACTCCCATCCTTATCCCGTGCAACACTCCAAAAGCTCCAATCCCACTATTGGTGTCAAAGCTCCCGTCACTCTGGATGAAGTGGGTACCTGAAAAACAATCACTAGCAATAATAGGCGCATAGATGCTTTTCCCTTCTTGATTAATAGTCTTATTTTGAGCTTCGAAGATATCACAACAAAGATCATAGATAAGTTTTAAAGAGGATAGACCCTCGATTTTTAAATCCTTTTAAAAACCTTTTTACTTCATAAAGTAATAATTTCCTTTTAAGAGATGTGCGAAAGCGTAAAAGGTGATGGTTCAATAAAATGAATTACAAATTTTAATTTCTTCTTCAAATTAAAATTAAAACAATTTACAATAAACAAATTTTAATTTCTTTTTCAAATTAAAATTAACCACAATGTGAAATAAGATTAATACACACACACTTTGAATTTCACTTAAACGCCATTAATTCAAGTCCTAGAATTTGCCTAAGTCATATTTATCATTATTTCCAAGTTAGGCCAAACCAGTTTTAACAATAGACTTGAATTAAATAAACTATAACCAAATTTAATTAGCACCCAATTAAATTAAGTGTGAGGATTAAAATCAATTTTATCTTGAATTATCCTAAGCATGAGTCCTAAGTCATTATGCAAGATAAAAATAAATCAATCACACTATGCCGCGATGTACGAGAAAAAACCCACAACGGGAAACAACCTCGGACGACCCTAGCCTTAAATCCACTAAGTACGGAATTTACACTTACTTCCTCAACTCGAACCCTCTCAAGCCTTGACGCGTCTTCTTGTAACCACCTCTTCCTAGAGAATAACCAAGGAGCTGCACCGCGATCTCGGAATCCACTGATCGGACAATAGGCACATCGTCAACCACACATGGTGCCTTTCACCATGTGAGAAAGCCACAGCTAAACAATTCTTCTTCTTTGAGGGATTTAGAAGAAAACCCAAACAATCACTTCAATTCGGTCTAGAGATAAACCCGATGCCAAACTCCAAGCAAGATGTATATATATATATGAACTTGTATAAACAAAACAATGGGTGAAACTAGAGTGGTAAATGGGTTTCTCTTTGAAAATTAACACTCAAAACTTCATCTTTTTCTTTTAAACAATTTTGCTCTCAAATTCTCTCTTAGAGAAGGAAGGATATGAAAAAGATTTGAGAAGACAAGACTATGTGATAATTGATTAAACTAGATTCGCAAGTTTCCAAGAAACCCTTATTTAATTTCAGCCCCTAATCATGCATCTAAAGAGCAAGTGTCAACCCATAAACAAATAAAGCAAGCGACACAAAGTTAAGGAAAAATCCCCGAAGGGAAAAACCTTTTATTTCTAGAACTTTAAAGAATTTACAAGACCATTAACTTACATACAACCTGATAATCGCCCACAAGTGTAACGCACGGTGTCTTCGGTAAACCTTCAAAGCAACGGCTAGAAATAGTGTGACACAGAAATACCCGCAGGTGTCGGTTCCTATGTCGGCGGCTGGAAGTTTCCCTTTCCAGGATGGCAGCAATGAAGAAGAGAACGACTTCTCCACAAGGGTTGAACAATAGCAAAGCTTGTGTTCTAGGGTTCCAAAAGATTCACAAAAGTAATTGGGATTTTTGGTGTGAATCAAAAAGATGTTTGGCACATCAAAAAATGAAGTCTTGTTGTGTTTTATCTCTTAAAAACGTTTTCTCAAAGACTTGAAAAAATACACCATAGGAATAGTAATATATATAGGAAATATAAGATGGTGGGTAAAAAACACACGGAACTGCTCGAGTATATCCCAGGCGGATCGGTCCGGCTTGGGGGCGGATCGGTCCGGATGACCGGATCGGTTCTTTTAAAATATGGCTCCATCGGTTTGCATTCGATCCGGGGTATACTGGATCAGCAGCAAGCGGATCGGTCCGGGTAGAGGGGGGACCGATCCGGTTGCGGATCGGTCCGGTTGAGGGGCGGACCGGTCCGGCTTCCCAGAAAAATAAAAAACTTTTAAAAGCCTCATTTTGCTTGAAAAAACTTACTTCTTATTTTTATAAAAAACATTTTATAAAAATTTCCCAATACTAAATATGAACTTTAAGGAACGTAAAAACAGAATTTTACCAAGTTCATTCACGCAGAGGCTATGATGTTGAAGATGCTTTGATATTCGGATCCGTTGATGTAGATGCGATCTTGAGTTTCTTCAACGGTGTAACGGCGTACGACATACAAATTGATAATGGACAAAAATGTCCTTACAAAAAGATTGTCCTTCAAAAATGATTCCCGCACATAGTTATGCTGTGAAAAGATAGTGGGGAAAGAAGTGGAGAACATGGGTAAAAACTATCAAAAACTGCCAAAAACTGTTCCCGCTTGACATCTCGTTCGAACGACATTTTCATTCGAACGAAATCTCATTCTAACGAGACTTCTAACGAAGTTCCAGAGTGAACTCGTTAGAAATCTCGTTGGATATCTCGTTCGAACATAAGGTTCGTTCGAACGACATATCGAAAAACATTTCTTAGGCCTATTCTGGGAACTCGTTGGCAAACTCGTTCGAACGACATCTGGTTCGAACGAAAAACTCGTTCGAATGACATATCGAACGAACTTCCAGAAAGTTCATAAATTATCAAAGACAAGTTTATTATGAGTTTTCCAAATAAACCAAAGGTAGGAGATGAAAGTTACATACCAATACTTCTCCACATTATTCCAAACATTTGTTGTCACCCAGAATTAAAATCAGAGTACATACCTTGAGACTGAGTGAATGGGTTGCTAATGTCTTGCCAAACTTGGGTAGAAAAGGAGAAATCTTTGAAAAGATGGTTGAGGTCTTCCCTGCAAGAGCATCGAGGGTACGTATGGTCCGTGGTGAGACCCCGTTTCTCCCTATGAGCATTAGTGAGCAATTTACCATGGAGAAGGGTCCAGAGGAAGTGTTTCAGTTTGGGAGGAATTCCAAGTTTCCAAATATTCTTCCAGTCATTCCAAGGTGGGGCGGAGTTATCTCCCAAGGAGATTTCACTATAGCAAGAGTGTATAGAGAAACCATTGTTGCTAGGATGCCAAGACGGTTTATCTTCCCTAGCCCCCTTTTTGGGAAGAGGCGTATTAGTTATGTCATCCACAATATTGTCATTGAACCCCTACCGAATCATATTAAGGTCCCAAACACCGTTACTAGTTAAGAGTGTGCTAACATTTTCGTCATCAAATGGGGATTAGCCACCTTTAGGACCAAGAGGTGCGTCACCACACCACCAATCTCTCATGATGTTAATTTTATTTCGCTTGCCGACGTTCCACTTGGTGTTCTTAATGAGGTCATCTTTGCATTTAAAGATACTACGCCAAATATGAGAGGTGTTAGTTTTCTTGCACCACAATCTAGTGTTAGGATCATCTTTATACTTCTTAGTGATGACATTGGCCCATAGGGAGCCACTATTATTCATGATATTCCAGCCAAGTTTGGCAATCGTCGCTTTATTATTTTTATGGGTCTTCCTAATGCCCAACCCTCCCCTATCTTTGGGCCTACAAACTTTATCCCAACTTACCAGATGAATCTTTTTATTACTCCTGTTACTTCCCCACAAAAAGTTTCTATTAAGCCGATCAAGGGTGTCGCAAGTCTTCTTAGGGAAGAGGGCGGTTTGCAATTTAGAGGTGGGAATCATAGACGTAACAGATTGGACAAAGTGGTTCTACCCGCAAAGGATAACAACTTGGATTTTGTAACACCCCGTATTTTTTATGATTTAAATAATTCTGTGATCAATTATTATTGTTGGATTAATTAAATTAAAATGCGAGAAATTAATTGTTTATTAATCCGGATTAAAATAATTAACTAGCGAGTCAAGGGTTAATACTTATTGTTGAGAATTATTGAATATTATTGTGTGATATGTAATATGGAATTATGAAATTTGATAAATTGTCGAAAGTGAGAAATACGACAGTTTGGTAATTTAAGTCTGACGCAAGTGTGAGTCATGTCGGGACTAATTGATTGGGATAAAAAGATAATTTATTTTATTAACTCATATGGTCATTTCGAGTGCGCCGTTGAGTCCGGGAAGGTCGAGATAGTCAGAAAACCCGGGTATTATATTTGGACTCCAAGAGATTTTAGGCCAAACCGGCACCCCGTAGGGGTACTTTTGTAATTTTAATTTTTGGAGGAATTAAATGAATGAAAATTGGGAGTTTATTTTATCAGTTACGCGGGAGAAATTAGGGCTCACATTCACATAACTCGAGAGAGAGTCACAGAGAGTGAGGGAGAGCAAATCCCAAAGAGCCAAAACTTTTAGGCATCATCTTCCACCATTGTTAGATCGAAAGACTAGGAACGCATCTATATCAACATAACCAACGAATCAAACCATCATATTCGAGGCAAGTGTTTATTAATTGCATGCTTTAGTAGTAATTGTGTTCATGTTAGAGTAAGTGATAACCAACTAATTATGAAAGCTAATTTTTTATGAAAATTGATGTTATGATTCGTATATTGGGACTGAGATTTCAAGAGATTAAATCCCCTCATGTAGATAGGATTACATTCACGAATTAATGATAATTTTCCATGAACAAAACTGGGTTTAATTTGGAGTTATGCTCTTAATTTAAGAACTAGGGTTCTTGTTAAATAAATTTGGGGATTCCGTATTTAATTGATGTATGATGAAGGATTAAATGATTCTAGGTTGTTAGAAATCATCTGGATACGTTAGGACATTAATGGGATTTGCTGGTTGGGTGTTTGGGATTGAACAATAGAGGTTTTAGAGGAGTTTATGGTGGAAAAACGCTGAAATCTGGGCAAGAAGACGAAACAGTGCATCTCAGACGATGTCGCGCATAGTCGTTCGAGCGAGATGGAGATGTCGCGCGAAATTGCGCGAAGTTGGTTCGAGCGACATGTGTAAGTCGTTCAAACGACTTGACCGTCTGGTTCGAGCGACAGGTCTAAAATTCTGAAAATTTCTATTTTTACCCCAAATTAAGTTACGCAATTAATTTGAGTGAGAAAACTGCTATTTGATGGATTTAGCCTACTGCAGAATTTTTAGGAAGTATTTGGGAAATAATACTTCAAATAATTGGAACGGTATGTTGACCTTGGAGATTACATGAGTGATAGAAATCGAATTAAATATATTACATGTAGTAATGAGAGAATAATACGTATGGAATATATCTATATGAGTTAGTTGGGTGAATACCTATGAAGTTTTATAAGATGTGTGTATGCCTACAATATGATATTATTGTTAAGTGTGCTAATGGGTGAGAATAATGGGTGTTAGCCCGGGGGTGCAGGATTTGTATATATATATATATATATATATATATATAGGGATGATGTGACTATATATATATGAATACATTTGGGAACATTCTACTTTGTGAAATTAGTAGATATAGTATAAATGAGAAATAAAATAATCATATCGGGTAAAAGATTAACCATTCGAACGGTGAATAATGGAGCTTTTAGTTATGTGAGATAAACTATTTCTTTAACGTATTGTATGGGTGATACGGGTATACTACTGGAGAACGTAGATGGTGATATTAGAATTTCGAACTAGTTAGGCCGGGTAGCATAGCTAGTGTGGGCTAGATGTACGTTAGGCGTGCACAATAGATGAGAGGTGAAAATCTCATGTGAGAATGCGGTATCTAACATGCACATAATACTTGCTTCATTGCAGTTTTCAATACTTGCTAAATATTTTTAAAACATCGGGATCTGACCCGTTTCTTACAATTCTTCTCTCTTTTGCTATATATATGTATTATATCAGGTGCTCAGCCACAGGGATACCAGAACTAGAGATTTGGATTGCATTACGTGCTGCAGCTGTCGTGGAAGCTGTAGGTCCTTGCATTAGACGCATCCATCATTTCCATTCAGTTTTATCTAGACATCTCAGTTGGGGCATGTGTCGCCCATTCCTAGTTTTTATCAGAGTTATTATTCAGTTTACTTTACAATTCTTTTAGTTGGATGGATTTTACTATGAGTACGTGAATTGGAGTTTTGAACTGGGAGGTTTTACCCAGTTTTATTTATTTCAGTTCTTGGTTCATGCTCAGTACCTTTCACTTTTTGTGTATGGTGAATGGTTTATATTTTATATACTTGGGAATTTAAAATGAATTGTTTTGTTAAAACTATAATTGGAAAATGTTTTGGCACCTAGCTTAATTTTATATTAGATGATTAATATGTTAAAAAGTTTTCGACAGTGATGCTAAGGATGAACCAACCGAACATTCTGTTTTAAATTGGTACAGGACTGATCACCCTATATTTAATTGGGCGGGGTGTCACAGGTGCTATCAGAGCATCAGGTTCCAGAGTCTTTTAGGATATGTGCAGCTTATTACGTTTCAGCGTAGCATTCTTTGATGTAGAGCCTTATGATAGGATTGTTGCGTTCCCTTACGTATGCTACTTACGTTCTCCTGCTACGAATTATAATGGATGTGACTCATATTATGAAATTTTGTGTGATTCCGACACCGAACATTTTAGAACGACCAACGAGGGCCGTACGAAGGACTGCAGGAGAAGAAACTCGACAGGAGACATAAAGTAATCTGAGAATGCTGGCCGTGACAAATGTCACCATGAGTACTACTTAAGTGATAATGAGATCGTCACTCGGGAATAGTAGATTTCCAGGGCACAGTCGTATATAACGGTGGAGTGATTTCAAGACCACCTAGTATAGTCGACAAGGGGGAAATCGGAGGGACTCTTTTGAAAACCATCAGCAAAGATGCGGAGATGAAAGAGAGTGTAAAAGGCAAACGAAACTAGAAAAATCCGAAGGCAATTGTGTAGAGTGAAGTGTAACGGCACTCGGAATTAAATTTGGAATTAAATTAGTAGCTCTTAGGAGCGACATAAAGTGATTAAAATCAATCACCGCGTGTAAAAAGTGTGTTTGAAATTTAAAGATAAATTTGGGGACGAGTTGACCGTGAGGTCTCCCATTCGGATGTTGTAATAGAGATGCAAGTGAAAATTTGAAACTTAGCACAGTGAGTGAGCTAAAGACCGATCGTGATAGAAGGGTTGAATTGCATAATGAACTTCATACCTAGCAGGGGGCATAAATTATCCCAAGGGTCTATAGTTGATAAAGGACCCATGAGTAGAATACAAGCATGGATGAGAAATCCATCTAGGATGACTAATGTTGATGTCGTCAAGGTTATACGGTTACTAGTTATTGCAGTTTTTCCAGAAGAAGTGAGCCAGGAGGGTTAGAAAATCAGGCCAAAAGGCAAAACTGAACTTAACGGTGTTAGTGAAACACCACAGGAGAGTATACCCAATAGGGAACTCAGTTAGATAATTTTGAGTGATTGACTTCCTACAAGGTGACGATAAAGTCAATCAGGGCCGGGGAGGCCACCCAAAGTTCCGAAAGGCCAGCGTAGCCAGTGAGTTAAGACTACTTGGTCCGAGAGAAGAACATTTCAAAATGGTCAGTGGGACTAGTGATGGGGAAATGGTTCGTGAAGTTTCCCTATGATAATGGAGTAGGATTAAAACTGTTGAATGTGTCCATAATTCAAAAGCGAGAATGATGAGATTGGAAATGGTAAACCATGCTAGTTAGGCATAACAATTGGAGGAGGGAGACTTCCAGCAAAGGAATTTGGGTCAATAGAATTAGGCCCAGGAAATTTACAAACCGAGAGTGATGGGTTCAGGCTAGACTAGTGGAGTCTTCGTTAAGAGTAGCATATGGTATGTCAGGGTCGACGGGGCCCGGGATGTAAATAGGAGGTCAGTAAAGCCATAATTAAGGCCTAGAGATTTTGGGCAACGTTTCGAAAATGGGCGTGAAATCCACATGATGGAATAAATTATCTATGATGAGAGGGGACAACTATAGGATAAAATCCTAAGATGTATAACGATTGCAGATGTTCACGGGTAGTGTTGCCAGCCACGTGCTGAGACCCCGTGATTTGGCGAGACTAGTGAGGTTTTGCTTCTTCCTTGTCAATAAAGGATTAATTCTAGTAACATAGATGTCACAACTTATATGTAAATTGGAAACCCTAAAACTCGCGTGCGGGTCAAGTTAAGTGGGAACGTTAGTTTTAACAGTCTTGTTACAAACGTATTTCTCGTTTTTAGCAGGGCATTTTGATGTTGCTCGTGAGTGAACCGGGTGGGCCCTAAGAATATGTTTTGTTGTTATAATTTACTACTGCATTGAGTTAGCTTTAATGGAGTTTATTATGGTAATGTATAGTGATTAATTACAGTATGGTTAAACGATAGTAGTTGAGTGATAAGACAGTCATACCGGATACTCCGGGAGGAGAAATTTTGATTTTATGTGGCGCCACTTGAAATAGGGTTGCTCCAAATATATGTATATATGAAAATTTTCATGGTATTATAGACCTCAGCGAGTATGTTGTCAAGTTATATGTGATTCCAGTGCGTAGGAATTTATTTGACTGATAAGACTTAGTATACATTGTGTTATTTGTCGAACAGCGTGATTTAGCTCGTTAGATATATGTAGCGTCGAGTACTTGGGGCAGTGAGAGCGCCATGCTTCATGTTATGTTTAGGGACATGAGAGTGGACGAGAAAACTCTTATGTCAAACATACGGAGATTGTAGAGAGGTACATAGTATGGATTGAAGGCCTTACAGACCTCCACAACCGACTAGGTTAGATAGTAGTGTATCGGGGGGGGGTTCCTTGTTTGGATTTTGCTTTGCGAGACATCCCACGCATGAAACTAGCAGACGTCGGGAGTCGGAGAGAAGTTTGGTCGATAGTACTTGAGTTTTGTACGTTCATTATTGTACCTATAAAAGACTAAAATTGAGAGTTGATAATTCCATTATGACTTAAAGCCATTACAGTCGCCTAGTCTTAGTATCATTCTGAATACAACAATGATGTGGTTGAAAGAGTGATTAAATTATGACTAGTGGGGTGGCTGAGTACACCCCTACTATCAGCACGCCGAGCTCGAGAGGATTGATTTAAGAGAAATACATGTCATTCGTGCAATAATGCGCAAGACATAGGGTGTATGGGCTCCCATTATTCCGTAAAAATGGGCGTGAAATCCACATGATGGAATAAATTGTCCATGATGAGAGGGGACAACTATAGGATAAAATCCTAAGATGTATAACAATTGCAGATGTTCACGGGTAGTGTTGGCAGCCACGTGCTGGCAAGACTAGTGAGTTTTTGCTTCTTCCTTGTGAATAAAGGATTAATTCTAGTAACATGGGTGTGTCACAACTTATATGCAAATTGGAAATCCTAAAACTCGCGTGCGGATCGAGTTGAGTGGGAACGTTAGTTTTAACAGTCTTGTTACAAACATATTTCTCGTTGTTAGCAGGGCATGTTGATATTACCCGTGAGTGAACCAGGTGGGCCCTAAGAATATGTTTTGTTGTTATAATTTCCTACTGCATTGAGTCAGCTTTAGTGGAGTTTATTATGGTAAAGTGTAGTGATTAATTACCGTATGGTTAAACGATAGTAGTTGAGTGATATGACGGTCGTGCCGGATACTCCAGGAGGAGAAATCTTGATTTTGTGCGGCGCCACCTGAAATAGGGTTGGGCCCAAATATATGTATATATGAAAATTTTCATGGTATTATAGACCTCAACGAGTATGTTGTCTAGTTATATGTGATTCCGGTGCGTAGAAATTTATTTGACTGATAAGACTTAGTATACATTGTGTCCTTTGTCGAACAGCGTGATTTAGCTCGTTAGATATATGTAGCGCCGAGTACTTGGGGTAGTGAGAGCGTCATGCTTCATGTTATGTTCAGGGACATGAGACTGGGCGAGCAAACTCTTACGTCAACATACAGAGATTGTAGAGAGGTACATAGTATGGATTGAGGGTCTTACGGACCACGACAACCGACTAGGTTAGATAGTAGTGTATCGGGGGGGTTCCTTGTTTGGATTTCACTTTGCGAGACATCCCACGCATGAAGCTAGCAAACGTCGGGAGTCGGAGAGAAGTTTGGTCAATAGTACATGAGTTTTGTACGTTGGTTATTGTACCTATAAAAGAATACCATTGAGAGTTGATAATTCCATTATGACTTAAAGCTAGTACAGTCGCCTAGTCTTAGTATCATTCTGAAGAGAGCAATGATGCCGTTGAAAGAGTGATTAAATTATGACTAGTGGGGTGGTTGAGTACACCCCTACTATCAGCACGCCGAGCTCGAGAAGATTGATTTAAGAGAAATACATGTCATTCGTGCAATAATGCACAAGACATAGGGTGTATGGGCTCCCTAGGTGATTGAATCAAGCAGTGGATTATGATTGTCATGTGAATTCGATAACATTTAGTCGGGTAAGCCGAAGCTTATTCCATAAGAATTGTCATAGACTTACGTTTCACGAGAAACTGAATTTTAGAACAGGGAAAAGACTTGTGTCACGCAGTGGGGGCAAAGTCGCAGATATCAAGATTAGAAGTACATTCAAGAGAGTATAAAATGTATCAGGTTCCAAATAACAGTGGTGAAGGGTTATGATGTAGAGTAATATTGCAAAGTTCGTCTTGCAGTGGGTCACCTGACTGTCAGAAAAAAAAGGGTGGACTCGAAACTAGTAGGAGTTTCTTCCACTAGTGAATGGGAGAGTATTCACAAGGATCTTCTCATGTAGCTAAAATGGTGAGACCATAGGCACCGAGATGCGATTGAGTACGGCCTACCATCCATAGAAGGAGGTGCAGGACAAGCGGTCTAATCGAATGCTGGAGAGCAAATTTTATGTGGACCCTTAAATTTTCGGGGATGACGAGAGAAGTACCTTCCACTAGTGGAGTTGTGTTCAATAATTCCTATGAGTTCACGTTTGGGCAGAGTGCCAATAGAGGTATGGCACGGTAAACTTGGTTGTGTCCTACTTGAGAGTTAGAGGTGGGGGATTAGCTATAATTGCAAATATCATAGAAGGGTTGATATTATCGTATATATTGTGTGTGAAATATATATTGCACGGCCAATTTACTTGTACGAACGACACGAGACGTAGTCATATGTATCTGGAAGGAGGACAAATCTACTAAGGTGCAAATAGTATAAGGCTAGATAGTGAATATCTAAAATAAAGTTTAAGTAGTAAAACTTAATCGGTAAGGCTTGGACAAGAGCCTATATGACAGGTAACCTGGAGTTTAAAACAAACGCATGTGAAGTGTTCACTAATTAAGGGTATTCGATAGCGTACTATATGGGTGGTATGGAGTAGTTTACTTGGGAGCGCAAGGACGCGATGCGCAACTTATGCACAACGTTGTCCGTACCTGCTATACTTTTTTTGAATTTTGAGACGAAATTCTGTTGTAAGGGGGGAAGTATGTAACACCCCATATTTTTTATGATTTAAATAATTATGTGACTAATTATTATTGTTGGATTAATAAAATTAAAATGCGAGAAATTAATTGTTTGGGGATGTTTGGTTTGCAATTATAATTCTGTTTTCTGTGTTTAAATACAATTCTGGTAAAAATTTGTGTTGGCGACTTGTTTTTAAACACTGAATTATAATATTTCTGTGTTATAATCAAGTTTTTCATAAAACAGCAAAAGGGGTTTTATAACTTCTATTTTTTATTTTTCAACTCAGAATTATTGATTCTTAATATTTTAATGCATTTATACCTTAATATATAATATACATACATAATACATTAATATATGTGCAATTCTTATAAATAAAAATTATATATGTACACGCACACAAAATTACGTATATTTATATTATTAAATTATATAACATACTAAGATCCATATGTTAAATAATAATATGAATAGATACATGATACTTATATATAGTTTTATACATGTATTATACATGTATTATTAATGTATTGAATAATATAAAAAGGTGATAATGAATATAGAGATACCCTTCGGCTTTCAATAATTAATTTCAGGAAAAATGGTGGGTTCTGCTAAATCGTATCTAGAAGCGGCTAAGGTGGAGCTATGGCCATTTTCCCCGTTAAGTGTGGTTGCCGGCCCTTTATCGAAAAGTAAACTCTCCATTGTTGAGGACTCATGGCTGTCTAGAGTTAGTTTTTTCAAGAGAGCCTTGGTGGGGAGAGTTGGGAATGCAGGCTGTTTACCACCGTCAATAGAAAAGATGAAGATGTGGATTGATATTCCTTGGAGACCTGGAGGTGGAGCGGTGGTGAGATATTTCAACTCTACCTGTTTTTGTTTTATTTTTGCGTCTGAGGCGGAAGCTAATAGGATCATGGGGATGAAACAATGGTTAGTGAATGGAGTTCCTTTGTTCCTTGATAAGTGGAATCCACTGGGAGGTTGTTCAAAAATTGGTAGAAGTCCGTCTTCTCGTTGGATTAGGGTTAAGGGACTGCCTCTACACTTATGGGGCATGGAGGTGTTTCAGGCTATTGGTAACGGGTGTGGGGGTTTCTTGAACATTGATACGGACACTCAGGCGGGGGTTGAGATGAGATGGGCCAGGTTATTGGGTAGAGGGGCTGAGAGTATACCGGAGATGATTTCGATCCAAGCTGGGGGTTGGGTATTTTCTCTTCCCATTTATGTCGATAAATCTCCGACTTGTTCATTCCATGGTGTTGGACTAGCTGGGAATGAGACAGGGAATAGGAAGGTGAAGTTCAAGTAGGTTGCTGGCCGCAATTCAAGACGGCCTTTTTCACTCCCTGTTGTTGAGTTTGTCCCCGGTCCAGGTGGTTCTTCAAAACCTGTAGCTACTTATAGCACGCATGCTGTGGAGGGATCATATGTTACAAATGCTGCTTACTATTCAGAGTCCCTTAAGAGGATCCGTTACAGCTCCGTAGTGCAGCACAAGGGTGGTGTGCAGCCCTTGAAACGAGTCACGGATCCGAAAGGTAGTATCACCCCGGCCGGGTGCGCCTTCGACGGGGTGGATCAGGCAGTTTCTGGCGTGGTGTGTGAGCAGATGTCTGATTCTGCAGGTAGTTAAAGCATAAGTGATGGGTCTCTTGCACTGGGAAGTAACGCTCAACCAGGTGTGGTAGATTGCGGTATGGGAGATTACTCCATAGTAAACAGGCATCAAGATGTGGTTGCTGGAGACGTCGGTGCTGCTCTGAATAAGAGGTTACACACAAAAAAAAATTTACACGACAGAGAGGCAGCTGGGTGCTCTCCCATTGGCAGCGGTGGTACCTCCGCGGTTGTGCTAGAAGGGGCTGCCCCCACAGGAGATGAAGACACGGAGGCCACAGAGGAGGGGCATATTGTGATGGGTCTGGAACTCGCGATGTAAACGGCTGCGATGTCCAATGGTAAGCCGGTCGTTTCTTCACACAGTGGTTGTGCAGAATCCAGTAACTGCACATCAATGGCGGTGGGTGTTCCGTTGGCATTGGCACCTATCTTGTTACCGGTGGAGAGAGGGCACGTGGGGGGAGTTGGAAGCATGGGTGTTAGCAATTGCATGGTCCGGTGTGGAGCTGTCACCAGCAGGCATGCTGGAGGTACTTTGTCTAAGGGGGATTGTTCAACAAAAAAACTTATAAACGCTTTAAGTAATGGGGTTGGCAAGAATTATGCTTTGGATAAGTCTTGTCCAGAATTTAAAAATAGGGTGTCAGCAGCTCCACTCAAGTCAGGGTCTTTTTTTAAGGGGAATAAAACGGGCACTAAATAGGGAGTGTGGCAGATACTATTGTGCCATTAAAAAATCAACGTGCCTTATATGTTGATTTGCGGGTTGATGTTAAACAAAGGAAGACTTCATAAGACGGGAGCAACATACATGGTACCTTGGGCCCCATGACAGTTTTGGGTCAGGAATGTGGAGCAATTAGAGGGGACATGACCATGGTGTCCCTTAATAATTATGGGATCATTGATGGACCCCAGAAGTTGTTGACGGAGGGTGTGTCTATTAAGGGGAGGATGGGGGGGGTAAAACTAAGTTTGTGCAAGCTGATACTGTCACAGTAAAAATTGTAAACAACGGTCCTATTTGAAAATGAATGGACCTTCACTCAATTCGGGACAGGTGCTAAAACATGAAGCATTTCGAAAAAAATACAAAAATAGAGTGGATGTTTGTCAGGGTAATTTTAAGGAATGTAGCATGCTATGATGGGGTAGCCTCAATTTACGATGTGGCTGAGGAATGTAGTAGAGTGTGCTCGTTAGGAGCGTTACTTCGAAGAGGGGATTCTCTGTGCACGATAGTGGAAGAGGGTTAAGGAGAGTTGGATGAGGGGACTATTACTGAGGGCTCTAAGGGTGCCTCGGGGACGGTGGAGTGTGGGCAGGAGAAGTTCAGTAATTTGGAAAATAGAAACCCGAGGTTATGGGTTGAAATAGGAGCATCGGACGGGGAAGGTGTGATACCAGGGGGGAGGTTAACAGAGAGGGGCATGGAGGGAGAGAGAAAAATGGGTCTCTAGTGTGATAGGAGGGTTCATCAAATTTCTAGGGATCACGTTCATGGGGAATGAACAGGAGGCCTTTAGGGTGTTCCGAAACATAGAGGAGATGCGAAGGGAGAAAGCAGAAGGGGTGGGGAGGGGGGAGGGAGGGCTTTAAAGCAGTTTCCAATGAAGCTACGACTCATCACTTCGAATGTGCGGGGCTTGAATGATCTCGGAAAAAGAGGAGTGGTTAGTGGTGCTCTCTCGAGGTGGAGACCGGATATTTTCTACCTGCAAGAGACGAAGTTGGGGTCTACTTGGGGAGGACGTAAGATAAAGTGGTGCTGCCTAGATTCAGAGGGGGAGTCAAGAGGGATTGTCTTAATGTGGGACAATAGAGTGGTGGAAAAAATGGATACTTTAGTGGGTACTTGGTCTCTTTCTTGTTTATTTAGGAATGTAGAGGATGTGCTCGTGTGGAGTTTTTATGGGGTTTACGGGCCAGTAAAGGACTCGATGCGTTGGGAGCTATGGGAGGAATTGGCAGGGTCAAAAGTGTGTGGAATGTTCCTTGGTGCACTGGGGGGGGATTACAACATCATTCGTTTTCCCTTGGAGAGGAGCGGTGGGGGGAGGTCGAATTCTTTTATGAGAGATTTCTCGATGCTCATCGATGAGTTGGCATTAGTAGACCCTCCTTTGGAGGGAGGGGGCTTCACATGGTCTAGTCATAGGGATGAGCCCTCGCTCTCCCGGCTTGACCGATTTTTACTTTCTATTGAGTGGGAGGAGCGCTTTTCAGGGGCAATTCAATCTTGCTTGCCTCGTATTACATCTGATCACTCGCCTATTCTCCTGGAGTCTGGAGGGGGCAGCGGGGGGAGGACTCCATTTACATTCGAGAATATGTGGTTAAAAGAGGGGGACTTTGTGGAGAGGGTTGAGGAGTGGTGGTAGGGGTATGAGGTGGAAGGGAATGCGAGTTTCAGATTGGTGTCTAAATTGTTACGCCTAAAAGGGGACATCATTCGGTGGAACAGAGATGTCTTCGGGAATATGAGGGCTATGATTGAGCGGGCTATGGAGGATATCCGGGTGCTCGATGAGAAGGAAGGGTCAGGCGGCCTATCGGGGGCTGAAAGATTGTCTAGGGAAGAGAAGAAAAGGGAGGTGGGGTCCAAATTGTTTGAGGAAGAGATTAGGTGGAGACAAAAGTCTAGGGATCTTTGGCTTAGGGAAGGAGACAGCAACACTAAATTTTTCCATAGCGCGGTTAACTCACATCGCCGCTTTAACCATATCGGGAAAGTGTTTATAGGTGAGGTGGAGTTCACCGAGGAGAGCGAGGTTCGTAGGGAAATCAGCCAGTTTTATGAGCGTTTATATACGGAGGATGAGCCCTGGCGTCCTAAGATGGATGGGCTTCCAGTGCCGAGTATTTCGGGGGCCGAGGTGGATTAATTGGAAAGATTATTTATAGAGGAGGAGGTGGTTCAGGTGTTGGGGGGGTCGATGTGCGGAGATAAGGCGCCAGGTCCAGACGGGTTCACTATGGCTTTTTACGAGCAGGGTTGGGGTACTTTTTGAAAAGTTTGAATGCCACATTCATTACATTAGTCCGCAACAAAGGGGGAGCGACAGATGTGATCGATTTTAGGCCTATTAGCTTGGTCAGCAGTGTGTATAAGCTCATCTCTAAGGTCTTATCGGTCAGATTTAGAAAGGTTATTGATCCTCTTATTTCGGATGCCCACAGCGCCTTTGTGGGGGGACGTCAGATCCTTGATGCGGCCTTGGTGGCTAATGAGTGCATGGAGTCCAGAATGAGAGGTGGTGATCCGGGAATTATTTGCAAACTTGATATTGAGAGGCTTACGATCATGTGAACTGGGAGTTTCTTGGTTATCTGCTCAGGAGGATGGGGTTTGGGGAGAGGTGGTGCAGGTGGATGAAGAGGTGTATTTCCCCTGTCAAATTCTCAGGGCCCCAGAAGGATTCTTCTCCAGCTCACGTGGCCTGCGATAGGGCGACTCATTGTCCCCATTCCTCTTTATTTTGGTCATGGAGGCGTTCTCTCGGATGATGAATCGTACGGTTGAGGGTGGTCTGGTCTTGGGATTTTTGATTGGGAGTCGTGGCACCCATCCGGTCGAGGTTTCTCATCTTCGGTTTGCGGATGACACTATTATCTTTTGTGGGGCGTCTGAGGTTGAGGTGAGGACGTTGAGGATGCTGCTGGTGTGTTTTGAGGTTGTGTCGGGTTTACGTATCAATATCAGAAAGAGTGAGATGATTGTCGTGGGAGATGTGGGTAATGTGGACTACTTGGCTAGTATTCTTGGTTGTAGGGTCGGTTCGCTCCCATCTACCTATCTTGGCCTCCCATTGGGAGCTAAGTTTAACTTATCTTCGATGTGGGAACCGGTACTTGAGAGGGTCCAAAGGAGGTTAGCTGGTTGTAAGCATAGTTATCTTTCCAAAGGTGGTCGATTGACATCGATCAAGAGTGTGTTATCGAGCATTCCGACATATTTTATGTATGTGCTTCCTTTACCGACTTCCGTTGGCAGGAGACTAGAGAAGTTGATGAGGGATTTCATGTGGAGAGGTCACGATGATGAATTCAAATATTGTTTGGTGAGTTGGGATGAGGTGTGTATGCCGCTGAAAATTGGTGGGGCCGGGGTAAGGAACTTAGCCCATTTTAACCAGGCTCTGCTGGGGAAGTGGTTGTGACAGTTTCATAGGGAGGGAGACAGACTCTGGAGGAAAGTGGTAGCAACTAGGTTTGGGGTCGGCCGCCTTGGGTGGGGGCCTATAATGGGGCGATCTGCTCATGGGGTGGGATGGTGGAGGTTTATTGCTCGGAGGTGGGGTGAGTTCTCTTTACTCACTTCCTACCAGCTCGAAAATGGGAGGCGTATCAGATTCTAGAGGGATAAATAGGGAGAGGGTGGATCTTTAGAGAATCTCTTCCCGGGGATGTTTCGGATTGGGGGAGACATAGCGGGGTCAGTTGAGGTTCATAGGCGAAGGGTTGGGGGCCGTGTAGTCTGGGACCCAAAGTTTAGGAGGGGTCTCCGAGATTGGGAGTTGGAGGAGGCAGAAGAGTTCTATGAGTGGTTGCGTTTGGCGCCAATCCCATCCTCCGGGGTCGATGGTTTGAAGTGGTCGAGTGAGCATAGTGGTCGTTTTTCAGTTAAGAATTATTATTTTTTATTGAGGGGCCATGGGGGTGGGACATTCCCGTGGAAGACCATTTGGAAGAGCCAGGCACCTCCCAAGGTTTGCTTCTTCGTGTGGACTGCTGCTAGACAGGCTATTTTGACTATTGAGGGGCTTCAAAGCAGAGGAAAGAGGATGGTCAGCAGATGTTGGTTATTTAAGGAGGAGGAGACGACCAATCACCTTCTTCTACACTGTCAGGTGACTAGGAGCCTGTGGGAATTGATTTTTACCATTTGCCAGATTCGTTGGGTTATGCCACGTTCGGTGGTTGAGCTGTTGGCGTCCTGGAGGAAGCCGAGGGGTTGGGTTGGTCCTCGAGTGGCCTGGATAATGGTCCCTTATTGTATTTTTTGGACCATCTGGCAGGAACGAAATAGGAGGTGCTTCGAAGGGGTAGATCTTGACCCTGCTCGAATTTGGTACAGTTTCCTTTGTCTTTTCCTTACTTGGTATCGTCGTTATCCCACCTCATAGAGTTCTTGGAGGAGTTTTAGGTTATTGGTCAGTCTGTTATAGGCTAAGGCTCTTTGCTTTATGTTTTGTATACTTCCTGTATACGGGTTTCCGCCCCCTTAGGCGGGTTTGTTTTATTGATTCATTTACTTACCAAAAAATAATATAAAATATACATATACTACATATGTATTCAAAAATATTATCAATTCATGTATGTATATAATTTTATTGTGAAGTATACAAGCAATATCATTATAGACACACACACACACACATATATATATATATATATATATATGTGTGTGTGTGTGTGTGTGTGTGTGTGTGTATAGTTAAACTTCCCAACATACCTAAATAAATATACCTAAAAATACATGATATTAAATGTACGTGTATATAATATATGATGTATGTATGTATGTATGTCTGTATGTGTGTATGTATACATTCCTGTATCATGTATGTATGAAAGTTTTATGTATGTGTTTATATATATACACATATATGTATAATATAAATATACATGTTTGCCAATTTTGTCGAATTTTCAAAAAACTGTATTTAAAAACAAGTTTACCAAATGCACACCAATAATTATAAACACAAAAAACTACATTTTAAAACTGTAATCGAGTTTTCAGAATAGAGAACCAAACAAGCCCTTATTAATCTGGATTAAAATAATTATAAACTATCGTGCCAAGGGTTAATACTTATTGTTGAGAATTATTGAATATTACTGTGTGATATGTAATATGGAATTATGAAATTTGATAAATTGTCGAAAGTGAGAAATATGACAGTTTGGTAATTTAAGTCTGACGCGCGTGTCAGTCGTGTTGGGACTAATTGATTGGGATAAAAAGAGAATTTATTTTATTAACTCATATGGTCGTTTCGAGTGCGCCGTTGAGTTCGGGAGGGTCGAGATAGTTAGAAAACACTACCCGGGTATTAGATTTAGACTCCGGGAGATTTTAGGCTAAACCAGAACACCGTAGGGATAATTTTGTAATTTTTATTTTCGGAGGAATTAAATGGATGAAAATTGGGAGTTTATTTTATCAGTTACGTGGGAGAAATTAGGGCTCACATTCACATAACTCAAGAGAGAGTCACAGAGAATGAGGGAGAGCAAATCCCAAAGAGCCAAAGCTTTTACGCAACATCTTCCACCACCGTGACCACCATCGTATAGATCGAAAGACGAGGAACGCATCTATACCAACATCACCAATGGATTAGACCATCATATTCGAGGCAAGGGTTTATTACTTGCGTGCTTTAGTAATAATTGTGTTCATGTTAGAGTAAGTGATAATCCATTAATTATGAAAGTTAATTTTTGATGAAAATTGATGTTATGATTCGTATATTGGGACTGAGATTTCAAGAGATTGGATCCCTTCATGTAGATAGGTTTACATTCACGAATTGATGATAACTTTCCATGAACAAATCTGGGTTTAATTTGGAGTTATGCTCTTAATTTAAGAACTAGGTTTCTTGATAAATAAATTTGGATTTCGTATTTAATTGATGTATGGTGAGGATTTAATGATTCTAGGTTGTTAGAAATCATCTGGATACGTTAGGACATCAATGGGATTTGTTGTTTGGGTGTTTGGGATTGAATAGTGGAGGTTTTAGAGGTGTTAATGGTAGAAAAACGCTGAAATCTGGCCAAGAAGGCGAAACAGTGCATCTCGCTCGATGTCACGCGTAGTCGTTCGAGCGAGATGGAGATGTCGCGCGAAGTCGCGCGAAGCTGGTTCGAGCGACATGTGTAAGTCGTTCAAACGACTTGACTGTCTGGTTTTAGCGACAGGTCTAAAATTCTGGAAATTTCTATTTTTACCCCAAATTAAGTTACGCAATTAATTTGAGTGAGAAAACTGCTATTTGATGGATTTAGCCTAGTGCAGAATTTTTAGGAAGTATTTGGAAAATAATATTTTAAATAATTGGAACGGTATGTTGACCTTGGAGATTACATGAGTGATAGTAATCGAATCAAATATATTACACGTAGGAATGAGAGAATAATACGTATGGAATATATCAATATTAATTGGTTGGGTGAATACCTATGAAGTTTAATAGGATGTGTGTATGCCTATTATATGATATTATTGTTAAGTGTACTAATGGGTGAGACTAATGGGTGTTAGTCCGGGGGTGCAGGATTATTATGGTTAGGTGCGCTAATGGGTCTTAGCCCGGGGGTGCAGGATTTGTATATATATGTATTTTGATGATGTGACAATATGTATATATATATATATATATATATATATATATATATATATATATATATAGGGAAAGGATCAAGTGAGGTCCCAGTTTGAGGACCCTGAATGAAGACCATTTTTTTAAAATAGTAAAAAAAATATTTTTGGGCTGATTTTTTTTTATGATTTATAAACATTTCAATAGGACCATAAAAAAATAATCAGCTCAAAATGAATTTTTTTGCTATTTTAAAAAAATCGGTCAAGCTTTGTCAGTTTTTAAGTTGTTTTTAAGTTGTTAAAAACTGACAAAGTTTGACCGATTTTTTTAAAATAGTAAAAAAATTCATTTTGAGCTGATTTTTTTTATATGGCCCTACTGAAATGTTTAAAAACTATATAAAAAAAATTAGCTCAAAAATATTTTTTTTACTATTTTATCAAAATTGGTCCGCGCCAGCGGTATGCAAACTGGGGTATGCATGAGAACCGCTCTCTCTCTCTCTCTCTCTCTCTCTCTCTCTATATATATATATATATATATATATATATATATATATATATATATATATATATATATGGATGATGTGACTATATATATATGAATATATTTGGGAACATTCTACTTTGTGAAATTAGTAGATATAGTATAAATGAGAAATAAAATAATCTTAGCAGGTAAAGATTAACCATTCGAATGGTGAATAATAGAACTTTTAGTTATGTGAGATAAACTATTTCTTTAACGTATTGTATGGGCGATACGGGTATACTACTGGAGAACGTAGATGCTGATATTAGGATTTCGAACTAGTTAGGCCGGGTGGCATAACTAGGGGTGGCCATGGGCCGGGCCTGGGTAGGCCCGGTCGGGCTCGGGCCGGGCTTGAAAAATTAACGGCTATCCCAAGCCCGCTCGGGCCCAGATCGGGCCTTATTATGTAATCCCAAGCCCGCCCAGATTTGAAAGCTCTTTACCCAGGCCCGCCCAATCGGGCCATATTATATTAATTAAAAGATTTTTTTTAAAATTAAAATACCTATTTTTTTTATTTAAAGACCAATTTTTTAATTTAAAATCTGTTTTAAACTCCACATATTATAAAGTCTATATATAAAGTTTCCCACTCTACATGAAAAGACTTGGTATACATTTTTATATTTATAAAAGTTCCCTCCCAACATATATATATATATATATATATATATATATATATATATATATATATATATATATATATATATATATATATATATATATATATATCGGGCCTCGGGCCGGGCCGGGCCTCATCGGGCTTAAGAACTCATGCCCAAGCCCGCTTTGCGGGCCTATTCACCTTACCCAAGCCCTATTTTTTTATTGGGCGGGTTGGGCGGGCTTGGCGGGCCTCGGGCCTATGGCCACCCCTAGGCATAACTGGTGTGGGTTAGATGTGCGTTAGGCGTGTACAATAGATGAGAGGTGAGAATCTCATGTGAGAATGCGGATCTAACATGCACATAATACTTTCTTCATTGTAGTTTTAAATACTTGCTAAATATTTTTAAAACATCGGGATCTGACCCGTTTTTTACAATTCTTCTCTCTTTTGCTATATATATGTATTATATCAAGTGTTCAGCCACAGGGATACCAGAACTAGAGATTTGGATTGCATTACGTGCTGCAGCTGTCGTGGAAGCTGTAGGTCCTTGCATTAGACGCATCCATCATTTCCATTCAGTTTTATCTAGACATCTCAGTTGGGGCATGTGTCGCCCATTCCTAGTTTTTATCAGAGTTATTATTCAGTTTACTTAACAATTCTTTTAGTTGGATGGATTTTACTATGAGTACGTGAATTGGAGTTTTGAACTGGGAGGTTTTACCCAGTTTTATTTATTTCAGTACTTGGTTCATGCTCAGTACCTTTCACTTTTTGTGTATGGTGAATGGTTTATATTTTATATACTTGGGAATTTAAAATGAATTGTTTTGTTAAAACTATAATTGGAAAATGTTTTGGCACCTAGCTTAATTTTATATTAGATGATTAATATGTTAAAAAGTTTTCGACAGTGATGCTAAGGATGAACCAACCGAACATTCCGTTTTAAATTGGTACAGGACTAATCACCCTATATTTAATTGGGCAGGGGGTCACAATTTTCCACCCAGTAAGTTTCTTTTGAACTTTTTCCACGACATTTTTAAGGTAAGCATTATTGAACCTACCGTGAACAAGGTTGGCACCCAAGTAAGTACCCAGATTGTCTTTGAGGCTCATCTCGAATTTGTTACTGAGCTCAATTGCTTTGGGTCTAGGGATATTCGTCGAGACAAATTTTTTTGATTTGGAGTAACTAACTCTCTGGCCCGAAATGTGACAAAACTCATCAAGTATATCCAAAACAGCCTCACAAGAGCTAGTAGTCATGTCAGAGAACAGGATGAGATCGTCCGCGAAGAAAAGGTGCGATATACAAGGGCCGTTAGGGGAAGTTTTGATGTCTTTACATTTACCATTCCCCACTTTGTCAGTGATACTAGCTGATAGGTATTCCATACGCATCACAAACAAATACGGGGACAACGGGTCCCCTTGTCTAAGACCTCTGGTGGGGGTAAAACTGGGTAACAGAGAGCCATTCCATAAGATAGTGGTAGAGGTATTTTTCACACAACTCATGATCAATTTTTTAAAGCCATTGTACACGTTAAACCAATTTAAAAATTCCTCAAGATAGTCCCAACTAACTTTGTCATAGGCTTTTTCGAGGTCAATTTTGAGGATAACCCCACCAGCCTTACCTTTTCTCTTCATAAGGGTATGTATAATTTCCTGGGTAATAATGATGTTATCCGAAGTTTGTCTACCCAGGAGGAAGCTAGTCTGGCATTGGTCAATGATCCGACTAAGGATGGGTCTTAGTCTATTAACAATCACTTTAGCAAGAATTTTATAAGAGACATTACAGAGGGTGATAGTCCGAAATTGACTTATATTCTCAGGATTATCTAATTTAGGGATCAAAGTCACATAACTATTATTCGTATTGGTCGGGTAGTCATTCTGTCCCCAACACTTGTTAACAAAGTTGAAGAGATTTTCTTTTATGTTACTCCAAAATTGTTGATAGAACATGGGTTGGATCCCATCAGGGCCCGGGGCTTTGCTCGCTTTCATGCTAAAAGTGGCACGTCTAACTTCATCAGGAACAAGGGGGAAGGTAAGGCAAAAATTATCCCTACTCTCAAATTTAAAATGGGGGAATCATTCATTTGACTATTAATATCGTACGAAAACTTAGCTTGGACCAGGCATTTAAAATAGGCATTATTGTGAGCGGTAAAGATGGTAGAGTCCTCAGTCCAACCCCCATTTACCATAAGACGGTCAATTATGTTCTTCTTTCTTCTAATTATGGTGGAAGTGTGAAAAAATTTTGTGTTCCTATCTCCCTCACTGATCCACTGAATTCTAGATTTTTAACGCCAAATCTTCTCCTGAAATAAAATATCGTTAAATTATGATTGGAGATTTTTTTCAAGGATGTCAAGATTGTGAGAGAAAACATTTTCTTGGGCTCTTTGAATTCCCTTAAGACGCCTTAGGATCCGTTTTTTTTTTTATTTTGAAAGATATTACCAAAAACATTATTGTTCCAATCTTTAATGGATTTAGTACAATTGTAAATATTGTCTTCCAAGTTAAGAGTGGTTATTCCAATTTTGTTTAACTAAATCTTTAAAGTCTGTCCTATCAAACCAACAAGAAAGGAATCTAAAAGGTTTAGGAAATTTCAAGTTAGTATTAGTAAGTATTAGTACCTTCAAACTGGAGAACCATCCGGCAATGGTCAGAAGCAGTCCTAGGCACGTTCTCGACAGTAGCGTTCGGGTACATAAGTCTCCAATCATTATTGGCAAGGCACCTATTTAGTAGGATCATAGTATTAGCAAAATCCTCCCGACTGTTGGTCCAGGTAAGTCTGGGCCCATTGCACCCCAAGTCCGATAGATTGCACTTGTTTATGTTATCGAGGAATCTAGAACATTTTGCGGTAGCCACATGTTTAGAGTAGGACTTTTTTTCCGGATCATCCATATGGTCATTAAAATCGCCTGCTACTAGCCACGGGATCTCCATGCACTCCGCAATGTCTGTCAAGTTATCTCAGAGTTGTCTTCTAATGCGCGGAAGAGGATTAGCATAGATTGCCGAGAACATCCATTCCTCGTAATGGGATTTCTTCACCAAGACACGAATGGCTTGTCGGGATATAACCAAAGACTGCAGTTGGATTGCGTGTGGGTTCCACATCACCCAAATCCCTCCCGACTGGCCAAGGGGCTCAAAAACAATTTGCTCAATAAGACCCTGACTGTTAAAAAAGTCCACCACACTGGTGATCGGAATGTGAGTTTTAAGAACGATCACAACATCAGCGGTACAAGTATCATTAACTCTTTTAATGTAGGTTTAAAAAGGGGTTTATTCGCCCCTCGAAAATTCCAAATAATCGCAACCATAAACGGAAAAGATTAAAATTTTGGTTCATAACCTTACTCTGCCATTGTAGATACTCCGCTAGCTTCGATAATACATTCTGAGAAATCGAGTTCTTCTCAGTTCTTGTGGCCCATGGATCCATTTCTCGTGCCAGTGACAGTATTATGGACACATCCAGATGGGCTTATGAAACATTCCAGTTGGTTTTGAGGGTCATAGCTTCCTCTACCTTGCTCCCTAAGGTCACCACTACTTACCTTGATGGTAGTACCTCGTTCTTGCTTTGAGCATCCCTCAACACCGCTAAATTGAAAGGTAGTCCAAGTAGGGGTTTTAGGTAACAGTTGACTGAAATTCGGAGATTGAATAATTTGTTTTACACTATTTTCATGCATGAGGTTCGATTTATGGGGATTACCTATTAAATCGTCGCATGTATTTGCTGGAATTGAGGTAGATGGGGCATTTAAAATAGCTCCAGTACTGGGCCCACTGGTCTGCCCACTAACCTGCCTTATTATGTGATCAACAGATGTAGCCTCTTCAGTTGGTCACGTGACAGATCTGCCTGTAGGCACCGATTTTTGATTGGACACTACAGTGCCTTGCATAGCTATTTTCTTCATACTAGGATTGTTGGCCCTACCTGCTCCATCATTTGACGCTATCGCATGCTTTCTGCACCAGTCGTTCCTGAGTTCTTTATTGGCTTTGCCTGGTCAATAAGGTCCGCCAATGGGGAGCTGACCTGTGCCTTAGATTTAACATGGTTGCTCATCATCGACTGCGTACTAGTACCGGGTATCCTTTCCCATTAATCCTTCCACTATTCATATGTTGTTTCTCATATTTGTTATTTTCGAGTACAGCAAATCTATTATAATTTTTACCTTGAATATCCTTGGTTCCATTGGGGTTTGGCCTAGTGAACTAACGTCTCTGGTTACGCTGGACTAGCATCCAGGGGCCAAATTTGTCCTCTCTTTTATCCGATTCAGACTCCGCATTTCCCATATTACCCTCCCAGTTGTTTGGTCCAATAGAGCCGTTATTGGCTGCCTGTGCCTGAGGTTCCCCATTATTTCGTTGAGTTGCACTTTCCAATGAATTGAAACGCACCTGTGGGGTGCATGGAGGGGACAGAACTCAGATTTATAACCAATCTTGTCACATTTAAAACAGATATATGGTAGGAATTCGTACTCAACCCTATATTTTCTCCCATCCAGTTTGTAGCTGGGAATCAGAGGTTAGGAGAGATCTACCTCAATGCATATTCTAGCATTTTTTCCTCTAATGGAAGAAGCGGAGTTGTAATAAGTTTTTATTGCCTTTCCCAGCTTACTTCCAATTTGGAAGAGGATCCTTTCATCAAACCAATCAATGGGTAAATGTGGTAATCTAACCCATAAGGCTGTGGTTACTCTATTTGACTCCATAGGGTTAAAATTTGGGATCCACTTCCTAACAATTAGGTAGTGGTTGTTTATGATCCAAGGGCCTCCTGTAAGCACATTGTGGAAATCATCTTTCATCATAAACTTAAAGAGGAAATGGCCTTCCCCCAAGTCCACCACCTCATAGTCTCCTTATAGGTTCCATAAAGATGGGAGCTTAGCACATAAGTCTTTGAAACCAATGGACATTCCCAGTAGACTTACTATAACACTATCATTCCATTTTCTTCTAAGTTTTTCAACTTGCTTTGGTGGAATATTGATAACTGGACACAGGGGTTCTTCCTCTTCCTCTAACGGACTGATGTTTAAGTCCACTGCGTTCTGACTATTACCCTCCATAGACACATCTGCTTCCTCATCAGACCACAAGTAGTTCTCATCATCAAAGAAAATGTCTGAGTTGGGTTTTTTCCCCACCACATCCTTGTAGGACATCACCTTCTGGGGTTTGTCTTTGTCTACTTCCAAGACTTTAGTACTCAAATCTATTGTATTCGTGTTGGAGTATTAACCTTCTTGCGTAGACTTCTTTCCTTTGTTTTGATCCACCCTACTCTCGGTATTATCCCCGTTCATGTTATTTCCGGTTGTTGGAGCTTCCACATGGATTTCCATATCCATGCCTTCATGGATTTCATGATTATCCTTCTGTTTCTTCTTGCTTCTGAGGAGTTGATCCTCCTCTTCTTTGGAGTTATCGTGTGAAGAAGGAGGTAGGGGTCTCCCAACCTTTTCCCCTTCTCCATTGTAACCAGGGTGGGATGTGCATGAGCACCTTGCATGCTGGTACAAAGAAGCAGGAGAAAAAATTGGAATCTTGACTCAAGCAAAAGATCTCTCTGCCCTTGAATTTGTTAATAGAATCTCAAGGGGTTCTACATCTAATACGTGCAAAAGTTTCCACTAAAGAACAAGCAGTTGTCAAGTTCTTTGCAGAGCTCACATAAAAAGAGATTATGCCGAGCAGTCCACTCCAAGGACTCAATCTGTACCTCCCATCCTAAATTTTGCATGTAGATGGCTCCTCCAACAAGGGCACAATGAGACAGGTCTCCTCCTAGAGCCCCCATATGAGGTCATCCTCTAATATGCTCTCTGTTTTGGCTTCATAGTCTCAACACTCGCAAGGCTAAGGCTCTCTTTGCACCTAGGAGCCAAACAGGTGTTGTGCATACAAAAGGTATTACTAACTATACATTTAATAAAACAGTAAAGACAACACAACTACGCTAGAACAATGCAGTACAGCTTGGGCTCCCCCTACTAAAAGGGATCCCTTCACTACCTATTTAGCTTAAAAGGCAGTTTTTCTCTTGAAATTGCACGTTCAACCATAATGTTGAATTATAGAATTTGAGTGCTAACACGGAAGGTGGTATTTATTAATATGTCCCATGACAGGTCAGCAAATATTGTCGCAGTATCAGCCATGCTTAGGAGCTCACTCACCCTACGTCTGCCACAATTGTGTTTCGCATTTACTATGTTCTTACATCTTGTAATTTTTATTTCAAGGCATATAGCAATACCTCTATCTCACTTGCATAGGTTTCTACACGTGTATCTGATAATACAGTAAATACCCACCTCTTCACATCTTTCTTGTCAAAACAAATTTGCCTTTGCGACCTGAAATCTATCAGATTTTGAACTTCCATTTGGAGAAAAGAGCATTACCTCTAAGAGCTAATAGAGTGCGCAAGCGATCCAGAGCAGATGATCGATTCTTGTGTTGCGATCTATCCTCTGTAGCCTGCCAGTAAGATACATACATAAAGGTCCCATTGGTGTGAAGAAACAATTAACATAACTAATTGTATCAGAGAGTTGGTAAGTAATACTTGTAGGAATAAAGTACAAAAACGATTTTTGCAAGGAGTACCAATCGCTAGACGTTCCTAGAACCGCTTGAGCTTGGCCAAATAACAAATGTAGTAATTTAAAACAAGAATACTCACAATTGTATTTATATATATACAGTTACATTCTAATGCATGTATATATATATATATATATACAGTTAGATTCTATTGTATGCCTAAAAATATATGTTCATTTGGGGGGGGGGGGGGTAACTGAATAAATTTTGATAAAAAACAGATCGATATGATATTCTCATAATGGATTAATAGGGAGTAATTTATAGTTTTACCCCACCAGATTTTCTTTCAAAAACAAAATGGCCTTGCCTACCACACGTGTCACATTTTATCTTAGGGACTACTAGCATTTAGCGCTATATAAACTAATTACTTTGCATCGGATCTTACATATTTTTATTATTTATTGTCCACCGCACTCGTCATACTAAAAGGAATACGCATTCAGTTATAAAACAGTTCACAGAAAGATAAGAACAGACAACTGCAGTCGTTGAGCGATTTATGGCAAAACAAAAAATAAACGGGATAGAACCCATAAAAAATTTCTCAAATAGGACTAAACCCTAAAACACTATAAATTTTAGTTATTTTATCATCATTAATCATTTGACCATCTTGTGATTGAAGTTTGAATCCGCCCTCGAATGCAAAAAACACCAACTTAAAACACGACATGACACAATTAGTAATTTTTACACCCCGTTAAACAAAATAGTACTTTAAAACACGCGTAAAACACAGATAACACAACATAACACTGATTGTCATATTGTTGACTTGTTTCGTGACGTGTTGTTATCGTGTGTAGAACTGTCAACGGGTCGTGTTGGGTCGTGCTCGTGTAAAAAAAACTCTCAACCCATACACGACCCATTAATAAATTGGTTTCAAATAACAAGCCCAACCTTGAACCGTTATATGGGTCACACGACCCAAAACTGCTAACACCCGTTAAGTAACTCAAATTCTTCATATTAAAACATATAACTAATTCCTACATCCTAAATTCCAAATGTTAACACTAATAGGATCCCAAAAATAAAATACTCCTTACTCAAATTTACAAATACTACAAAATATATCAAAAATAAGGTAGTGTTAACGGGTTTTAATGGGTTCAAACGGGTCTAATCAGGTGTATCAACATTCCCAAACCAGAACCATTATCGTAACGGGTCTATCATAGTTGACCCCAAATAATTGGGAAAAGGCTTTGTTGAGTTGATTCTATCATGTCGAGCCGATATTGACCCATATCTGTATCGTATTATTGTGTCGTGTGGCATTTTGACAGGTCTAGTCATGTGTCTTTTTATAAAATTATCAACCTAAATTTAGTATTTAGTTGTTACAACTTACCATTTTGCATAAAATAGAGGTAACTAAGTTGTGTTGGGCAATAATACCAGTGGGGAGATGCTTGATGCTTAAGAAGAACATCAGTCTCATTGCCCACCAGGGCAGATGACTTATAAGTATCCATTTGACAATTACTCAACAATCTCATGATAACCCCAACAATTCTCTTCCACCAACATCACTATCACCACTCACATTTATACCTCTATGTGTACCACCAACACTAACAAACAATTTATATGAACTTTTTGTACAAACTCATGTGACACCAATCAATGATCATATGGGACCACACTTTTAGGCCATGTTCAGCTGTGGAACCAAAACTTTTCCCCAGACAATGGAAAATTAGAAAATGCGTTCAAGTTTCATATTTTTCCAAAATAGAAAATTGAAAAACAGTTCTCCAACCTCTTCGATTTTCCAGCAAATTGGAAAAACACTTCAACAAGTTTTCGATCGATCCCAAAATGACGTTTTGACCCTGAACTTTCTAGCATCGAAATTTTTTAGAATTACATTTTGTAACTCCTTACAAATTACATGTGGTGCCTGAACTTTCTGTAATTACATTGTAGAGGTGACCTCTGTGTAAATTACATTTGACCCCCAAATTTTCTATAAGCTACATTCTGAAAACAATAATTTATTTATACCAAATGAACGCATTTTCTAGTTCTCTAAAATTTTCTATGGAAAATGAAAATAAAAAATAGAGAAGAAAATTGAAAATATAAAACAAAAAACAATTTCAATGTTTTCTCTTTCGTATGATCCATCATTAATTGGTCCCACAATTTAGTTCGGTGTAGCAATTCGTGTTTTCGGATCATATTTTGGCTTAACATGACATGGACCCAAACATGATTTTTTTTACTTCACACAAAAACTGACTTTCGAAAGCACCACGACTAACACAATTAATAATAATTTTTTTTTTACTTTAATACATTATCAATTTTCGATTTTAGACTTTAATACAACTTAACCAGTCTAATATACTATACTAGACTGGTTAAGTTGTATTAAAGTTTAAATATGAAAATTATAAGACATTTTTTAATAGGTCCTATCATAACATTTTTTTCCCAACAGGTCCTATTTATACATATAGTGAATATTCACTATATGTTTACAAATAGGACCTATTGGACCAAAAAAAAATTCATGGAACATGTTGGAGCAAAAAGAAGATGATAGGACCAATTGAACTACATTCTTAGTAAACGGAACTAATTGGTAAAAAATCTTAATTTTTAGGGTCAATTAATGCATAGTCCCCAACATAAATACATATTTTTATAAAAAAATATACTTATTTTTTATTTAACTCATTTAGTCCCTCAAACACCCATTTACTCCCTCAAACACTCATTTACTCAATACTCTCTTATTTTTAAAGGTTCGCACAAGCAGCACCTACCCTCTACCCCCCACGCACCCACCCTGCCCTCACCGGAGCACTGACAGTTGGGTGGGGGGGGGGTGGGGGGTTGTTAAATGGGATTGTGTGTATTCTTATTTTGAGTGTTTTTATGTTGTCAAATGTTTATTTAAAAATGGTCTAATGGACTATTTGTGGATTGGCCCTAATTTTTACACCTAATTAAGCAAAAATTGCCCTCGAAAACACGCATATAAACGAATAAAACTAGCCATAATTTTGATATGGAAAATGATATTAGAACCGATTTTTTTACCGAAAGCGGAGATACCGAATTAGGTGGCAGATTTCTATTGGTTAGTTTGTGGGGTCCACGCCAGTGGGACCAAAGAACCCACCAATAACACGCTGCCACGTGTGATTTCAGTCAAAAATTCTGTCAAAAATTATGTTCCAATAGAAGTGTACATAATATATCGTGTTCGTGTCGTGTTTTTTTTACATGAAGTCGTGTCGTGTCGTGTCGTGTTCGTGTCTGAATTATGAGTCGTGTCATGTTATCGTGTTTTTTAGACATGAAAATTAAGAAATTCTGGTATTCATGTCGTATTTTTTTTTTATTCGGGTCGTGTTCGTGTCAACTAAAAAAATATTAATTTGTGTCGTGTTCGTGTTCGTGTCCGAAAAAACTGTGTCGTGTCGTGTCGATCTGAAACATGATTCGTTGATCCGAATGGCCACCACTAATTTTAGCGCTGGGTTTGGGGAGTAATTTAGGTAAGATGAAAAAGTGAGTGTGGGGAGTTTGAGGAATGATTTTAAAAGGGATTGTGTCATGTTGGTTAAGAAGGTGGTGGAGGAATTATGTAATTGTAATAGTTGGGGTTTGATTAGTGTATCGATTTGGAGGAAGAATTGTTGAGATTGAAATTTTACTATTTGGGTAATTCACCCCATGAAAAATAATGAATAACTTTAAGAAAAATGCCAAGTGTGACACTTAACATGTCGCACATATTGGTGGAGCTAGGAATTTCAATTGAGTAGGGCACAAGAATAAAAATGGCGGGGATTTTTTTTTTTTTGAGTTATTCAAATATCTGAACAGAGATAAATATTCATACATTAATAGTAATAAAATAGAACAAACCAAACCATAATACTTCATTGCTAAAATGAGACTAGCAATCAATAGAAAAAAATTATTATTAGGAAATTAAATATATGGGCAAATTAAACATATTTTTTCTAACTTCCAACTTTAACATATATGGAAAATTAAATATATGGACAAATGAAAAGTAAAGAAATCAACAAAAAATAATGAAATATATGAACTATGTTAAAATAAAGGTAAAGAAATCACAAGAATATACCTTCATTACCACCACCAGTGGTGGAGCTTGAGTAGAGGTGGGAGACAGTGGCGGAGGGGTAAAGAGCGGGGCAGAGCAGGGGGTGGGGGGCGGATGGTTTAGCAGTGGAGGGTTGGTAAACTTTAAGGAGTAAAGTAGAGGTGGGTTTCATTGGGAGAAATGTTTAGATGAGCTAGGTATTAGGGTTAGAGTTTTTGTTTTATTTTTTAAATTCTTGAGTGGGGCACGTGCCCCCCCCCCCCCCTAAAGTACTCCCTCCGCCACTGGCTGGATGCAATCGTTACTTTGTATAACACTCCATGTTACGAACGATGGCATCCATAAGGGATATTCAAAGTGAATATTCTCAGCGAAATGCCACGCCTTAACTCGGAAGGGCCTTGGATGGAACACGATGCTCGAATGCTCGATAACCCACGAATATCATCGAGGGAAGAGTCTCTCGATAGGCTCTTCACTATATTGAACAGGATCAAAGAGGGCCTGCATCCGTCAGAGGCATTCTCGAACTAAAAAATAAAGTTTTAAAACATAAGTAACTCACTGCTCCATACAAGGGAAATGAAAGCAGAATTAGTTTTGATCCTCCCACATGTTCAATCTTTTTTAGCGATTTTCCCAGAGATCTTTATCTTTAATGCAACCTTCATTTTTCTCTTTCATGGAGTTGTATTTAGTACTTATAAGAAATTTGATTATCCGCCATTAGTCAGTAAAGTGTGTTGCTTGGATTACAAAGTGTTATGCGCATAGGAGGGAAGCGTGCTTTGGGATGCGAAGGAGCTATTATTTCCCAGTCCCTTAACCTAATGCGACATTAGGTTTGGACAGCAGGGAACCGTATTATAGGGGACGTCTAATCCATTTGTTTTCGCAAGGATGGCTATTCGTATATAGCTTATAGAAGGCACATGAGTTCAAATGCTATGTTAAATGTGCGACCGACATTACATATGTACCGATGAAGGTGAGGCATCGATCGGTCCTAGAAACGGCGGCAGCGGCTCGAGGAGTTAACGACCGAATGTGCTGCAACTTAGCGATCACCGGGCAGCTTTTTCGCTCCAAAAGGATAATGGGATTGCATATCACAATTCTTCTTGGAGGAATGACAGGGCCCTTAGCTATGAACTCTGGAGGGACCTAAAGAAAATGGCCAGCACTCAACGCCGACTTTGCCTATAAGCAAAGTAGGCAGTCGCCTAGGGCCCCCCATTAATCGGGGGCCCCTTCGAAAAAATAAGTAGAGAAAAAATTAGGTATAAACAAAATTAGTTATCGAAAAAAAAATAGTTGTAAAAAAATATTAGAGTTGCCACTTTAGAAGGGCCTCCAAAAAGTAAAACTTGTTCCATTTAAAATAATTAATAAAATAAAAGGCTCCAAAACAAAAAGACCAGAGACTAATTTATAAGCTCAATTAAATAAGTCAAAATCCACACAGTAAATTCACTCAACATAATACCCAACCCAACCCACTCACTTACCCACATATTTTCTAACCGTAAGTCTCTCTCTCTCTCTCTCTCTCTCTCGCATTTTACCAACTTTCTTTTCTTATCTTTTATCTTCTTCTCTTCTTTCTCAAACTACTAGAAAGAAGATAACCCCCCCTCCCCCACCCCAACCCCTATTTTCAGACAGCCCCCCACCCCCCTGTACGGACATTATTTTTTTAGTCTGTTAACATTTGAGTATGCCGTATACCGCTACAACCGTCAAAGAGTATTCAAGATCATTCAAGCATCAAGACGGGTCCGAAAATCAAAGTTCTTCAACATTCAAGCCTCCGCGAGATAAGTTTGGTAAGGTTGCGTTTTAAGTACCTTAGCATTTCACTTAGAGCATTGGGATATTTTTTGCAAAGTATTTTCTAAGTGAGCGGAGTTTTTATATTTTTCGTCAAAAGTTTTTTAAAGTGTTGAGGCGAAATATTTTCTGGCGAAATAAGAATTTTTTGAAATTAAAAAAAAATGATTTTTTTATTCTCGTTCGAGCGATAGAAGCTTCTGGTTCGAGCAACATGCGCGCGAAGTCATTCAAGCGACTTAGCATCTCGTTAGAGAGATATTGACATTTCGTTCGAGCGAAGCGCTGCCTTAAGTTTTCTATAAAAAGGCTATTCCAACTCCGTTTTTCATAAGAAGACTTGCGATTTTGAACTGCTTCGAAACTGCTTTGGCAGAATACTTTGTCTTCTCAATTTTAGGGCTTTAAGCCCTTTAGTTTTCAATTCACAACATCCCAATCTTTGTGTGAATTGTTTTGAAACCCAAAGATACAACTTTGTTCAAGTTTACTCTTGTAGGGAGGATAACCTACTACGACTGAGGTCATTGGGAGTGCTTACGGGTGTTCCTTGCTGAAAATAGAGTTGCGGTTCTTGTGGATCTTCTTGTTGGTTTTGGCTCTCCTATGATGTTTGGGGCAGATCTAAGATTGAGGCAACTTTGTGTTGTGTTATTTTGAGTTTTGGTTTATTTAGAAATTTGCCATTTTGGCTCAAATCTATAAATACAAGGGTTATTTCTAGGTTTTGAGAGAGGATAAGTTTTAGAGCTATTTTGAGAGTTATCAAAGCTAAAGAGAGATAGAGCTCCTATTTGAGGGGTGAGTTCTTGTGAGTGACTTTCTAAGAGAGATAAATTGTGTGTGTGTATAACCTTTGGGTTCCTCCATTTATCTATATAAAGAAGAAATCCTCCTTGGTGGATGTAGCCCAAATTTGGGTGAACCATGGTATATCGTTGTTGTTTTGCTTTGATGATTGCTTGTATGTTCTTCTTGTCTATTTATTGTTATTGATGCTTGGTTGAATTGATTGAGAGTTTACTCATTAGTTCATTTTCGGAACAAGGTCTTGGGTGTTTTTTGCACACCAAGTGTTTGATAAAATTTATGAGTGAGTTTTATCATCTTGGTCGCTAGAGATAGTCTTTCTTTAGTGCAACAAGTGGTATCAGAGCTTTGGTTGCATTATTTGCCCGGTATTTTGGTTCGAGGTTGAATCAATTTTGGCAATTTTGGCATAGCTTTTGTTTTTGTTCCGAAGGACGGAAAATGTGGAGAGTACTCGAGAATCAACCTCTACGAGCGAAGGCTCTAAGAGATGGGATCTGAGTTATGGATCGAGTGGCTCAATGAAGATGGACATGAAGGCTTTTGATGAGAAGATCAATTTTGAGTTATGGCAAAGTCGAATGCGAGGTGTTCTTGTCCAACAGAGGTTGCAATTAACATTGTTGGGGATAGAGGGACGACCGATAGGCATGACCGATGTCGAGTGGATTGACATTGATCAAAGAGCGACTTCATGTATTGAGATGCTTATCACGGATGATGTGTTGAATAACGTGATAGCGGAGACCACGGCTAAAGGCATGTGGGATAAGCTAGAAGAGATTTATTTGGGAAAGTCATTGTCAAATAAATTATTCCTCAAGAAGAAACTCTTCAAGCTTGAGATGAAGGAAGGTGAGGATATGATGAAGCATATCAACATTTTTAATGCCTTGATAAATGACTTGAACCGGATAGACGTTCAATTCATTGATAAGGATCGAGCATTGTTGTTGCTTGCATCATTATCCGATTCATACGAGCATTTTGTGACCACTCTCATGTTTGGGAAGTCTACGCTCCAGTGCAACGAGGTTGTGAAAGATATTCAATCTCATGTCACGATGAAAAAGAAGAAAGGTGGAGGTGAAGGGTATTCCCATAATTAAGGCCTTATAGCGAGAGACGGAGGTGGGAAAAATGGCGGGATGAACTCCAATCGGGGATTTAAGGACGGTAGTAGGTTTAGATCGAGGGGTGTTGGTGGTAAAGGGCCGAAATGGTACAAGTGCCGGGAATGGGGTCATATGATCCGAAAATGTTCTTTGTGGAACAATAAGGTTAAGGGCAAGGTTGATTCTGAGAGATCAATGGTAGCGAGTGCGAATTATGAAGATGAACTTGGAGAACTTCTCACAATCTCCAATGTTAACTCTCTTTCCCACGATGAGTCCGTTCCCGCATTCATGCTCTCACCTTCTGTTATGGTTTTTGCTTCGGTGGTAATTTGTGCTTCCTGAACAAAAAGATGACTAATTATTGTAAAAAAACACTAAACGTATTGGGTCTTAATTGTTGAAATTTTCTTAATCAAATTATACGATTTTATGTTCCCAAGTAAGATCCAGAGTGGATGTATGATGCTTTCTTTTTTCGAATTAGAAAATGTTGGTCCAACTAGCTAATTTAATTTTAATTTTTTTTAATTAGAAATAAGGTGTTGAATAGTTTATGTTACTTAATATCAACTAAGACTTCCAAATAATGAATTCCATCCAAGAGATAGAGAGAGAGAGAGAGAGAGAGAGAGAGAGAGGTACCTTCACTTTGAAGTGTTTTTGAATAACTGTATTTATGTCTGCCCCATCTAGCTTTCTCTTGACAGCGTTCAATTTAATTTCCTTAAGCTTTGGTGTGCATTGGAATTCGGAAGTAGTTGCGACAGCAGCAGCAGCAGTGAAAGTCTTCATCTTGGGGCAACTGTTCACCTCTACCTCTTCCAATGATGGCCATTCGAAAAGGAAGCTCCCCATGCAGAAGCCATTGAGGTTTGGAAGTAAATAAAGGCTCAACAATTTGAGGCTTCTAAGCACAATCTTATAATCCACATTGTCTTCTTCTTGCCATTGGTTTTACTTTGCAATAATTTCCTCCAATTCTTTACAATCATAGACAATAAGTCTTTCCAGTTGATGAAGTTTTTGAGCTACAAAAGGTTGTAATAGAATTTTCATTATGTGAAAATAGCGAAGTGATAGTATTCGCAAGTTTTGGAGGTGTAAAAACCAACCGGGGCCATTCCATATGTGCTTCGGTGCTGGTAAGTCTCCTAAAAACAACGTTCTTAAACAAGTAAATAGTTCATGGTGTCCCCTATCCCCTGTCATAGGCGGTCGAGGCCCTTTGGTTGCAAAATCAAACACCATCCTCCGAATATCTACAAAATATCCTGTCTTTTTCTTGCTGCTGGTTTTCCTCTGCAATAATTTCCTCTAGTTCTTCACAACCACCTACACCAAGTTCTTCCAGTTGATGAAGTTCTCGAGCTAGAGAAAGGTGGAATAGTTTTTTCAATCTGTGGCAACCAATAACACGTACTTTTCGTAAATTGTGGAAGTCTAAAAACCAACTGGTCCATTCCATATGTGCTTCAGTGCAGGCAAGTGTAACAGATTCAACTCTCTTAAATAAGGAAGTAGCTCATCATGCCCTTTGTGCCGTACAATAACAGGAGTAAGCCCTTTGGTTCCAAAATCAAACTCCTGCTCCGAAGAGCCACAAAATAATCATCTTTTTCTTGCTGTTTGTTTTCCTCTGTAATAATTTTCTCTAGTTCTTCTACACCCCAAACTTCAAGTTGTTCCAGTTGATGAAGTTTTGGAGCTTCAGAAAGTTGGAACATATTTTTCAATCTATGTCAAACATAAATGTCTACTTTTCACAAGTTTTGGAGGTGTAGAAACCAACCGCGGCCATTCCATATTTGCTTTAGTGATGTCAAGATAAATAGAACCAATTCTCTTAAACAAGGAAGTATCCCAACTTTCACTTTGTCAGCTACAACAACGGGAGGAGGCCCTTTAGTTTCAAAATTAAACACTTGCTCCAAAGAGACACTAAAGACACCGTATTTTTCTTACATTTAGTTTTCCTTTGCAACAATTTCCTCTAATTCTTTATAATTACGAACTTGAAGTTATTCCAGGTGATGAATTATTCGAGCAAAAAAAAGTTAGAACAAATTTTTCAATCTGTTGCAATATTTAACTGATTCTTCTCGCAAGTTATGGAGCAGTAATAACCAACCGAGTCCAAGCCCATTCGATATGTGCTTCAGTGTAGGCAAACTTTCTAGATGCAAGTCGCTTAAACAAGGAAGTAGTTCATTATGTCCCGTGTCCCTTACAACAATATGAGACTGCCATTGGGTTCTAAAATCAAAAACCTACTCCAAAGAGGCACATGATATCACGCTAAGTTTCTCTAGTGCTTGTAACTTTTGGAGAAGACTGAATGGAAGAAGAACACCTGATAATGAAGGATAATTTTCAACATACAATTCTCTTAGCCTAGAAAAGAATCTCGTAAAAGGAAATTAAAGTGGAGCACCACCATATTGGCATATCGCTTTCAAGTTAAGAAAATCACGTAAATTCAACTACTCAAGGTCAGACAGAAGACCCATGGCATATGGTTGTGGATTTAGTGGAAGCCCAAGCACCGAGCATTTCTCGACCTTTACAATATGGATTACGTACTCAAACTTTTTGAAATATCTAACCTTCAAACTCTTGAGCGCATTTTAACCATCTCCATCAATCGAAAAGTTTGGAGGAAGAATATTTCTCATGTCTTTGTATAACTCCAACTGTAGATAGTTAGTTTTATTCAACAGCAACTCTATATTTTTTCTCCACCATATGATAGATCTACTAACTAGATTGAAGAGCTGTAAATGGTTTGGAGTCTCATCTATTTTCCCTCTTTGGTTTATATTATTAGCATATTAAAAAATGAAAACCTCCAAGTCTGGCAAAACGAAGTCTTCAGGAATATGCTGAGAGTTTCAATAAATAAAAATAGTTAAGATGACTAGGCGATGTAATGACTTTAGTTCAACTAGGAGTGTAGGGTCAATTGGGGTGTGAAGAAAGTACAACTCTTCCAATCAGGACAAACATGGTATTACATTGGCTCCAACCAACATCCCCCCTATGAATACCAATCATTACCAACAACTTTAGATTAGTTAATCTCCTCAATGTTACAGTTATTAACTCAAAATTAAATCGATAATTTTTTAGGCTAAGAACTTCAAGTGTTTTCATCTCCCCAAAAATGTTGTCAATATTATCTGCCACCAGATCTTCTAGAATTAAAGTCCGTAGTCATGTTAGATTACATAGAGATGGTAAACTATCAAGATAAATTCTATGACTCAGATCCAACACTCTTAGTTCTTTCATCAATTCAAAAGATGTAACTGCCTTAATACGATAGTTATTTTGCAACAGTAATATTTGGAGGTTTCGACTTTCCAAGCCAACAGGGAGTTGACTTATTTTATTATACATGAGCGATATGCCAGTGTACCATTCCCAAGAATCATCCATTTATGGCCAATCCTTGAACCTGACACCAAATCTTACAAAATACATATCAGATTCGATTGATATGGCCATATCACGTACAACATCGTGCATCTCAACGCATCCTTCTTTGTCACTCGCTAATAACAAACAGGAAGATCTAAGGTTGTTGATCAATGCCTTTGCTCTGTATCTTGCTTCTCATATTGTATCAACATTCTTAAATATCCTCAATCCCATTCCATACCATACCAGTTTTTCAATTAATCATGATCCTCGAGAAATAAGTAAAAAAAGAAGGAAACAACCCTTTGCTTCCTCATCTCCTAAGTATTCATAACTCAACTAAAGACATCTATACACATCTTGGTCAACCCCTTTAATGTTTCTTGGCACTGCATTTTTAAGTTCTCGGGCTACCTCTTCCCATTCTTCCGGGTTTTTGTCTCTCAGTGCACTTCCAATCATAATAATTGCAATAGGTGAACCTCAACATTCTTTCAAGATCTTCGTTGACACTTTTTCTAATGTGGGAGAGCACTCAATATCATCACTGACATTCCTCTTGAGTAAATCTCGGGACTCTGGTTCAGATAAAACACTAAGATGGAAAATGTTTTTTGTTGGTTGGCTTCCCGAGCAAATATCACTACACACTTGCATCCGTCATGTTGTGATTATGACTTTACAACCCTTGTGGTGGCCTAATGGGATGCCTAACACTGCAACATCAAGTTTGATACAAACATCGTCTAGGATAACTAAGATCTTATTCACACCCTTTAGTCTAGCATATAATCGATTTTCTCTTCTATTGTCACTTTCCTCGTTGAGTTTCATATCTAACATGTCTGCCATTTGGACTTGAATCCTCCTAAAGTCAACGTTTTGAGATACCACACACAACATAACGTCATCAAAGATCTTATATTCTTTAACTTGTTTGCCAATTTCCTTCGTCAAAGTCGTCTTCCCCACACCACCCATACCATGTATCCCTCAAAAAATTGATGTTCTCGTCCTTCAATGCCTCCATGACCTCCATCATTATCGACTTTGTCATGCCATAATCCACGAAATTTCTCGAAGACACAGAATTTATCCCTAAGGGAGGTGCAATGTGATATGACAGAAAACTGTGATCAAATTAGGGACCCACCCATGGAAACACATCTTGTTCACATTGACTTCATCTTCCAAAAACTTCATAAGCCTTTTCCTTGAACCCATTAACTTTTGCTATCCAATCATTGACATCAGTATCAATTTCATCTTCATTCCTTTTTGCTTTATTAATGGAGTGCTCCCACTTATTTCTCAAGCCCTCTAATTTCTCCATTTGGTTTTTGAGATTCTTAATTTTTCTACCATTATGAATAACATAACCAAATTGCCTACCGATTGGCAGCAACAATTATTCTCCAATTTTCAAAAAAATGGAAATCACAATTTCCATCATCTGAGAACAAATTTGAGAAGAACGAATAATTGAAAAATATATAATGAAAAATAAAGCATTTCTTTGTACTTGATATTCTTAAATTGAAATTTATTTAAATTTCATGGTATAAAATTGGGATTCAATAACACAAGGTATTAACTTTCATGGTATTAAAATTCATGGTTTCATGTTTTCTACATAAAGGAGTGTTGACAAGTAATCTTGTTAAGAGGCTTTGCGAACAAAAATTCCAAAAACAAATCTAAGAGCATCCAAATCCTAATCTCACATAATAGTTTTGAGATGGAAAGGTTCAACTATATATGCTAGTTTGAGATCTCTTGTTTATCACCAAAGTTTTATTACTCATCATCCTTATTGACTAATGTTTCGTATAGTGGATTTTATGCTTACTGTTGTTTTCAAATGACGGACTCTGTGTGTGTAGAGGTTTGAAGCGGTGAATTTCGTGTTCAATTTGTTGATGATTTATTGAAACAAGATTGGTGAATACCGAGCTATGTGAGCAGAACAGAAAATGACAATGCGTAGGTGTACTGCTATATATTGTAATGAAAGAGGTCGAAATAAAGAAGATATGTTAAATCTTGAAGGAGTCGAGTCGGTTGTGTAAGTCATCTGTCGACCTTGTCTAATTCCTATATCATAGTGAATTTTGCGTGGATGGATCATCTGAGGTTTTTCCTGTTGCGGGTTATTATAGTACATCGTCTTGTTGTGATTACTTTATTTTTACTCTTTCTTATATCACCTAGATGCATGTTTTAGGGCAGGGTAAAATTGGGCTAACTGTTTTAACAACACAAGTTTATTTGGTGGAATTTAATTATGTTAACTAATTAGTTTTGAAAATTTTAAAAATTAGTGTGTGTGTTTACCAATCCCTATAGACCTAGCACTTTTAAATTGGTATCAGAGCGGGTAAACTAAGTTATCATTTTAATCTGTAGTTTCATGATATTTTAGGGTTATTTGTTTATATCTCTCTCATTGTATGTTTGTTTCTCTCAATGGATCATTATAGTGTTAAGCCAACCGAATTATTTAACGATGAGAATGATTTTTATATTCGAGAGAACTTTAATAAGCTTCATAGTCGTGCTGAAAAGTTAGCTCGTTTGAATTTGAAATTTGCAAAAAGAGTTAAAAATCTTGAAAAGAATAATTTGTGTTTAAAATCTGAAATTGACTTTTTGCTAGTTGTTCAAACTCGAGGAGATGTCCTTGGTGAGAAGCTCATGAACATTGTTGATACCAAAATTTACCACCTTACGTCCAATTATAAACCAACACATGTCATCTAATGTGGCTCAAATCCAAGTCAACATGATGCAAAAGCTCGACAAACAAGGAAGCCCGACCAACTATAGGAAATCCAACCTGTACAGCCAACGAATCGATAACAGTCATATAACCTGTATAACAAGTGAAGCAACAATAATAGCATATTTAATTCTCATTATGTATTGATGAGAATGCCAAACAAATAAAGGCATTCCATCCTTTCACACGACAAATATGAGTACCCCTCTTGGACTATAAATACGTTATATCACTCTCATTGCAAAGGACCGAGAAACAAATCAAGGCAATAAATACGTAACAGTGGACGTAGGCTTTTCCATTGAGCCAAACCACTTTAAAAGTCTCCTTGTCTTACTTGTTTCTGTTTATTTATCTGTGATTAATCAATTAGGCCTAGTCTAATTTTTTATATCAAAGGATTGGCGGCGTCTGTGGGAACGTATTGCTGAACATTTTCATTCATTCATCTTCCATGGCTGAAATTCCTGAATCAAGCACTAGAAATGAGGGGATTTTGCCTACTCCCTCTGCCCCTCCATACAACAATGATTTGACTGGAATTTTGGCTAACTTGGCCAAGGTTCAAGAGGATATGTAGCATACGATACGATAGTTGGACAAAACTTTACAAATTGGAGTCCCTACCCAATTCAATCAAATGAATATGCCACCACCACCAATAAGGAGTGTTGGGTATAGCAATTCTCAAACTTCAAGAGATCCTTCGTACCTTCCTGGAGCAATTTCTTCTATCGGGATTACTAATTCCTCTGATGTGCAGTCCCTCATTCCAGAAAGGTTGAGCACCTTAAAAACAGCTCAGTAGGACTTCTACTTTCGATCGTTTGGGACCCAAGGGAAATTCCCTCCGAGTTGCATCAAGAAATACTTGACAACCAAGTGACCTGAAGGAAGGTTTAGCCCAATCCAAATTAAACACCCGAAGAATTGCTCGGATCAGTCAAAGAGAAGGTTCGCAAGAAGAAAGCTCAGCATGATCAGTTAGTCAGCATAAAAAATCGCCACCCATAGATCTGATGCTGGCAGTGATGCTTGGAAGGGCTCCATTCAGCGTTTGGAAGACAGGTTGGGAGAAATGTCTAAGGCCAAAAGTCCTCTCGAGAGAAGTTTTATTAAGGGATCTCCCTTTGTGCAAACCATTGTAGATTTCCCTACGCCGACCAAGTTTAAAGCTCCAGTGGTCACTCCCAAGTATGATAGGAAGACTGTGTAATACCCCGTATTTTTATAGCTTTTAAATTATGGGATTTATTAAATTTAATTGAGATAAATTAATTTAATTTTAATCCGGAATGTTGTTTTAAATATTTACTAGCGTGACGAGAGTTAGTAATTATTAGAAATTTGTTCTTTGTTGAATATTACTGGATGGGTATACTAATATATGAGATTTATTTTTTATAATATTGTCACGTGTGAATAAAATGACAATTGTGGAAATTTAAGTCGGGACGCGCCGGTGTCGTGTCGGGACTAATTGTGGATTAATAAAAGTGAATATTTTATAGGTTTTTCGTATGGTCATTTTGAGTGCGCCAACGCGTCCGAAAGGGTCGAGATAGTCAGAAAAGTGTATTCGGGGGTTTAGTTTGGGTCTCGAGGTGTTTTTAGGCCTAATTAGTACCTCGGGAGGGCATTTTGGTCATTTTACATTTTTGGGTAATTAAACCCACGAAATTTCAAGGGTTATATCAGATGTCTAAGGTTGTCTTCTAGGGTTAGAACAACCAAATACAAATGACAGCCATTGGAGAGGAAGAGGAGAAGCTCTCCAAGGAGTTCTAGGCCAAGAACACGTTCGATTGCACCGCTATCACCACCAACGCGTAGATCGCGAGACGGGGAACGCAACCACACCAAATTCAACACCAAACTAGATTTCTGAAAATTCCAGGCAAGTATTTATCTTTCTTATTTCGTTGATGCATCTTTCATATTGGTTTAGGAATGATTAGGATTAAGAGTTTGATTAAGAAAAGAGTTCTAATCAGATACAAACACTAAAAATTTTATTCCGGACGATCGGACCGTTGGAATTTGATGAAATTTTGTAGAGAATTATTCGACGACGAGAGGAAGCTACAGAAAAAAATTCAGCTCGATCGGACCGTTCAATATTTTTTAATATTTTTTTTGATATTCTGGAAACCCTTTGTCATGTAAAGGATTAAGAGTTTGATTAAGAAAAGAGTTCTAATCAGATACAAACACTAAAATTCCGGACGATCAGACCGTTGGAATTGGATGAAATTTTAGAAATAATTAGACGAAGACGAGAGGAAGTTACAGAAAAAAATTCAGCTCGATCGGACCGTTCAATATTTTTAAATATTTTTTTTTTGCTAGAGAGTTTTATGTTTTGAGGACTTCTAAAAAAAAAAAATCAATTAAAACTCCATTTTAATTCCGATTTCGAAACCGTTTGAAATTCTCATCTTTGAAAATAAAAATTCAAAATCCTTTAATGTAAGGTGAAATCTATATTTTTGGGATATTTTGCATAAGAGATTGTGTAAGTATATATTAAAGGGGAGAGACACGTAAGAGAGAGTTACGTTGGAACATAAATGGATATCTACTGGATTGTACATTTGGAAGAATAGAGTCCATGAGGGTTACATAGTAAGTTGGAAAAACCCTTCGAATTAAAGTTAGAAACGAACCATTATACGTGATAAATAATAATGGGAAAATAAGGATAAATGTTGTGAATGTGGGTTATAAGATAAACCTAAATTGATATAATAAAAGTGGTATATTTATATGATTGTGTATGCATATATTATATACTTGTGAAAAACATACCCACGCTACTTGCTATCCATGAGGTTGCCGCGCTGGGACGATCTTATCCTGTGTTGCCTTATGGGGGGATATTGACTCGTACCCTAAGAGATAGATATCCTTGGTACAGGCTATTGATTTGATAGTTCAGACGGTCCTAAGAAACGCGGGTATGTGCCATCCTCTTAGAGACTTGGAATCTATGCTTCGCCTCAATATTGTTGTGTATGTGCTAATACAATTCGAGAGTGAGTCCGAATTTGTATTCCCCTTAATATGAGTGATATGGGGTTGGATAGTAGAGTATGCCCGCACCATAGCTTTTATGTGGGGTGCTGTTATGATATATATATATATTTACGAGTAGTTAATATATATATGAAATTCTGAAATCTGGAATTACCTACTGTGAATTTGTAAGTAGGATATGGTTGATGACTCAAATTATAAATACGTGTTTTGAGAAAGTATAATGTGATACTGGAAAACTTTGTTGATTAATAAAGTTAAAATGAGAACTTTGGTTATAAGTTGAAATCTTCGTTTTAAATACTTGTGTTGTTCAGTTTTAAAATCCTGCGAATAACATAAGATAAGTTAAATCATTGGGGAAAGATAGTGTGGTATATGACGAGATAGACTATTGGGAAGGTTAGTGCGATAGGTGTGCACATTAGAAGAGAGGTGATAATTTCTCAAGAGAGTGTCGCACTAATATGTTGTTGCATTGGCCTGTATCAATTTAAATACTTGCTAAACGAATTTTAAATCAAACACACTATCGGGCTCTGACCCGTTTCTTTTTCTCTTTTTCTCTCTTTTATATATATGTATGTATTACAGGTGCCCAGCCACAGGGGCGTCTTACTTAGGATCCTTTGGAAGGAACATGCTGCAGCTTAGGTGGGAGTTGCAGGCCTGTTGTTTAGACGACTTCATCCATTTGATTCTACTCCTAGTTCAGTTTTATCCAGTAGGGGCATGTGTCGCCCTCTTTCTATTATTTAGTTGGTATAGTCAGAGATTGAAATTTTTACTTTCAGTACCTTTATTTCAGAATTTATTACTGTCAGGATGTTTTCCTTTAGTGTTGTAAATGTTGGGATTTATTATTGATGATTAAATTCGTGTATGTTCAATTCTATTTTTATTCTTAATGTGTGACTCTTTAGATGTTAATGGTTTAAGTTTTTATAACCGAATTTAATAAAACGAGAATAAGGTTTTAAATGGTTTTGACACTTAGCTTAATTATTTAGGGTGTTTAAATTGGAAAAGTATTTTTACGACAGTGATGCTAAGAATGAACCAACTGTTCACCTTGATTTTAATTTAATAAAGGAGTGATCGCCCGGTATTTAATTAGGCGGGTGTCACAGGTGGTATCAGAGCATCAGGTTCTAGTGTCCTTAGGATCTGTACGACTTATTATGCTTTCAGCGTTGCTTTGTTTGTTATAGAACCCTATGTTTAGGATTGTCGATTCCTTTGACGAGATTTCGTTCTCCTTCTATAATGTGTATACACTAGTGAATTCTAATTTCGTTCGGATGTGTGCGTGTGCCGAGCGATGACGGATGTCAGAAGAGGACCGTTAAGCATACATCAGGAGGCAGGGCTTAGTTGAGATTATGAAATATATCCGAGGATGATGATCGTAGTCGAGGTCACCTCCATTATGGCACGAGAAGCCACGACTAGAAAGGCGACCAAGGTGCAGCAATGATTTTCAAATGCTGTTATAGTCAAATGAGGTGCGAGAGTAAACTTACCCAACGTATTACAAAAACGTGTAGAGACTGTGAGTGCAAAATTTTAGAAGCGCGAAAATTGTATGTGTTTACCAAAGGAGGTAAAGTATCCAAAGGCTTAAATATAGGACGGAGTGTGGCAAACTGAAAGTAAAAATTTAGAGAAAATTTTCTTGGCTTTCGGGACGAAATTATAATGGTTGGAGTCAACCACCAATTTTAGAAGTGGAATGCTATACCTATAGGAGAACCTTAGGTACAGTGTTGACCGTATGTTCCTTCCTCAACTGTTCAGGATGAGAAGCAAACGTGGTTCTGAAATCATCGCAGGAGGGCATGTCAGAAGTCCAATTATGGATATGAATCCTAATCGTTAGCAAATTTTGTATTGAAAGAGGTAGATACTAGTGGAGGAAACGACTCCAAGTGGGAGACCAACTTGTAATAATAGTTGATAATACTCGAGGAGAAAATTCTGATGGACGACCGATTCAGAGGTTGATAATGTCATATTTTGTCAATATAGATGATAACGCTTCTTTATGGGGGAAGTTAAAGGAATCGAAGAATTTAGTCGAGAATAAGACTGAATACGACGGTGGTGGTATAGCACCACAAAAGGATGTGGATACACATCAGGAAAACCATTTAAATGCTTCAGATAGTTAAATTCTTACCAAGTGATGGTAAATTCAGTAAGTACTATTATAGATAGTAATATGATCTTTATGGCCTAAAAAGCTAAGGGAACAACCGGGATGGCTAACAGGAATCGAGTCTACTAAAGTCTGAGAGAAGGACAATCCTAACCTGGTTAGTAGGACAGGTGGTAAGTGGATTATGTGTTGAGGTATTTTGTGCGGAGTGAGATCGCTCACGATAATATGTTCCAAAATGAGAAAAAGGACAAGAATACGGTGCCTAGTAAAAGGCAACGATTAATATAATTTTTTTTTTATTTGGGCAGACGTGTTACGTCCGAAAACCATTTGTGCAGTCAAGACGATTGCCACGATGGAAGTATAAGTTGTATCCTTAGAGGATGCGGCGTGTTTATGTGACACGAGCGAGTCACCATATTTTGTTCATTGCTAGATTAGCATGTGAGACGAGTTTAATGCATATCATTATAAATGTTACCATTATGTGAATATTTTTCCTTAGTATAGCGGGATTTTTCTTTGGTGCTATCCGCGGGGGATGAATGAGTATATTAACAATGTTTTATACTTTATTGAGGTTACTCGTTGTAGTGATGCGATACACGAGTATGATATTATCTTTGTTAAAATGTTATAGAAATGGGTAGTATGATAGTGGGCATTTATTGCAAGGCTATCGGAGTAGTTACATTAGTGCAACACGTTTTGTTTTGGCGAGGCTTTACCTGTAAGAAGGTTGGACTCGCACTTATATTATTATCCTAGAGACTTCGGAGGAGATAGTGGGCTCGAGATATTCGATACCAATGTATGCATAGACTTTGTCAGTATGATTCAGTATGTACCGGGATTTACCGTTGAGCGAAAAGACTTGACTCGGTATTATGTTTAGCACTCCGGACTTAGTAATAGGAAGAGTGCATTGTTATATTTATCCTTTAGAGATGTGGGAGTTAATATTTATACCCCTATTATTAGGGAAAGGAATTTCGAGAATTCCGATTGTATGTATTCGAGATTTATGGAATGCTATTACCACCAACCTATACTGAACAATAGTGCAATTAGTGAAACGTTCTTTGTTAAGCATAATTACGGGAGAAATTGTAACTTTTCTGTCAAGGGATGGAATAAAGGGGTATATACTATGGACGGAGGACCTAACGGATTTCGATAACCGACAATGCTAGGTAGTAGTGTATTGGGGGGGGTTCCTTGTTTGGATTTTGCTTTGCGAGACATCCCACGCATGAAACTTAGAGTAAGGTCGGAAATAGGGAGACATTTGGTCACTATTCCATAAGTTCGGTACCCTGGTCGAAATGGGATCAAGTAATTATGTATGTAAGTTGGAAGTTGAATTTTGTTTTAAGGTCATTGGAGCCGGATTTTTGTGGTAGGAAAGCATTGAAAGTTATCCCCACGAGTTGAGGGGTGGAACGATAATAAGGAGAATTTAAGAATTTTGATTTCTAGGGTGATTGAGAGTACCCAAATGTCATAACCACGTACAGAACACAAGGTGAATAAAGATTTGGAATGATTTTTAGCATGGATTATCTGGAAAGAACTTTATATTATACAAAAGAGATGACCTGTAATTATTTTGATGAATAGAGCGTTAGTGATTTATTTTGGTTGTTGTACCTATTTGGGAAAATTGTTGTACTTATCTGAGGAAGGTTGAGAATTATTATTCCTCTTTTATTGTCATGGAATTTGAATGCCCTATTCCTTCTATTCCGTTGAATTTAGTTAGTCCTACAGATGAGTAGCACGTCGTTCGCTCTCCCAGGGCGGTCGGAGTGTTACAAAAATGTGGGCATCTTGGTTAACTACAGTTAAAATAGTCCGAGTCGAAGGGACGTGGTAATAGACGTGTGAAATATATGTTTGTGGGACTAGTATAACGAAGTGAAAGTGATAGAGTGGATTAAACGTCACATGAGGGGCGATAATCCATACATAAGTGTGCAATTAGAATAGCACGCCCTAACTTGATTGGAACGCTGTGAGAAGCCATTCAAGAATTGGAATTCCATGAATAGAGTAGAATTTAATTGTTATGAAGCACACCCAGAGCGGAGTTGTTATTAGTCAAGTGTGAGAGCAACTAGCGCATACAAAGATTAATGATGTTAGTATAGTATAAGAGATCCAGAAGTGCGCTTCGTGGAGAGAAGAGCACGGGTTGGAACTTTCGGCATACTCCAAGGAAGGAAGGGGAGTATTACGTGTCACTTAATGTGAGATATTTCAAGGGAAGAATCGATGTTTAGCGAGACGTAGTGAGTAGTCTCTACATGCACTGCCCATAGGTAAGGTTTGGTTGAAAGAGGAGAATCAACCAAAGAATTTTGTGTTTATCAAAAATTCCTGAAATTGGAAGAGGTTGGTAAAGTTGGTAAAGTTCTTGGATGGGTTGCCATCCTCAAAACAAGATCAAGGGTTTATCCCGAACATGTGAATTAAGTCGCCGGGAAGGAAGTGATTGATACTCCTTTAAGCTGACTTACAATATTAACTAGTATGCCCCACACTTCCTTTTAAAGGAAGGATCGCGCCAGTGCATGATCCGGCGCAGTATAAATTTCTAAATCAGGATGAGATTGGTGAATCCCACCTTTGATATGGGACTTCAGAAACTAGTGGAGATAAGGTTTCGTTTCAAGTAGATGTATCACTCGTAGCCAGGGAATGGGCGCACGGTGATTAAAGATTTGCGGAGCCACGTGAAGGAGATTTTGGAATATTGGTACGATGATTTCAGGAATGCTCGGTAGAAGCACTCGTACCCGTTTGTCGCGTGCAAGGTTCTTATTAATGTTTTGTTATGGAAGAACATCGACTATTCTCCTCTCGTATGTTCAGAGGAGAGTAGATAATAAGAGTTTTTGGATCGGTAGAGAGAACATTCGATAACTGTGATAAAATTCCACGACTGTTTCAGGCTAGCAAGAGTGATCAAATATTCGTATAATTTTCTCAGAATGGGAGTTTTGTATATGAATAAATCCGAGTATTTGTCATGTAGTGAGGTGCGGCCTCCTAATGATAGTGAGATAAGGAAATTATAACGTATAGGCATCACCTATGCGAATATTGTCGGGTGAGAGCACAATGTGAAGTGTCTCCAATGAGAATGTAAAACAATGTTGCTGTGAAGAAAGGGCTATAGTGATTGAGCGCTGTAATGTGTAGTTAGTTTGTGTACAGAAAAGGATATCCAGAATTGTGCTACCTGGTAGGCCTTATTTTCCGAATTTCGGGACGAAATTCCGTTATTAGGGGGGAAGTATGTAATACCTCGTATTTTTATAGCTTTTAAATTATGGGATTTATTAAATTTAATTGAGATAAATTGATTTAATTTTAATCCGGAATGTTGTTTTAAATATTTACTAGCGTGACGAGAGTTAGTAATTATTGGAAATTTGTTATTTGTTGAATATTACTGGATGGGTATAATAATATATGAGATTTATTTTTTATAATATTGTCACGTGTGAATAAAATGACAATTGTGAAAATTTAAGTCGGGACGCGCCTGTGTCATGTCGGGACTAATTGTGGATTAATAAAAGTGAATATTTTATAAATTGTTCTTATGGTCGTTTTGAGTGCGCCAACGCGTCCGTAAGGGTCGAGATAGTCAGAAAAGTGTACCCGGGGGTTTAGTTTGGGTCTCGGGGCGTTTTTATGCCTAATTAGTACCCCGGGAGGGCATTTTGGTCATTTTACATTTTTGGGTAATTAAACCCACGAAATTTCAAGGATTATATCAGATGTCTAAGGTTGTCTTCTAGGGTTAGAACAACCAAAGACAAATGACGGCCATTGGAGAGGAAGAGGAGAAGCTCTCCAAGGAGTTCTAGGCCAAGAACACCTCCGATTGCACCGCCGTCACCACCAACGCGTAGATCGCGAGACGGGGAACGCAACCACACCAAACCAGATTTCTGAAAATCCCAGACAAGTGTTTATCTTGCTTATTTCGTTGATGCATCTTTCATATTGGTTTAGGAATGATTAGGATTAAGAGTTTGACTAAGAAAAGAGTTCTAATCAGATACAAACACTAAAATTTTTATTCCGGACGATCGGACTGTTGGAATTTGATGAAATTTTAGAGAGAATTAGCCGATGACGAGAGGAAGCTACAGAAAAAAATTCAGCTCGATCGGACCGTTCAATATTTTTTAATATTTTTTTTGATATTCTGGAAACCCTTTGTCATGTAAAGGATTAAGAGTTTGATTAAGAAAAGAGTTCTAATCAGATACAAACACTAAAATTTCGGACGATCGGACCGCTGGAATTAGATGAAATTTTAGAGAGAATTATACGACGACGAGAGGAAGTTACAGAAAAAAATTCAGCTCGATCGGACAGTTCAATATTTTTAAATATTTTTTTTTGCTAGAGAGTTTTATATTTTGAGGACTTCTAAAGAAAAAAAAAATCAATTAAAACTCCATTTTAATTCCGATTTCGAAACCGTTTGAAATTCTCATCTTTGAAAATAAAAATTCAAAATCCTTTAATGTAAGGCGAAATCTATATTTTTGGGATATTTTGCATAAGAGATTATGTAAGTATATATTAAAGGGGAGAGACACGTAAGAGAGAGTTACGTTGGAACATAAATGGATATCTACTGGATTGTACATTTGGAAGAATAGAGTCCATGATGGTTACATAGTAAGTTGTAAAAACCCTTCGAATTAAAGTTAGAAACGAACCATTATACGTGATAAATAATAATGGGAAAATAAGGATAAATGTTGTGAATGTGGGCTATAGGATAAACCTAAATTGATATAATAAAAGTGGTATATTTATATGATTGTGTATGCATATATTATATACTTGTGAAAAACATACCCACGCTGCTTGCTATCCCTGAGGTTGCCGCGCTGGGATGATCTTATCCTGTGTTGCCTTATGGGGGGATATTGACTAGTACCCTAGGAGATAGATATCCTTGGTACAGGCTATTGATTTGATAGTTCAGACGGTCCTAAGAGACGCGGTTATGTGCCATCCTCTTAGAGACTTGGAATCTATGCTTCGCCTCAATATTGTTGTGTATGTGCTAATACAATTCGAGAGTGAGTCTGAATTTGTATTCCCCTTAATATGAGTGATATGGGGTTGGATAGTAGAGTATGCCCGCACCATAGTTTTTATGTGGGGTGCTGTTATGATATATATATATTTTACGAGTAGTTAATATATATATGAAATTCTGAAATCTGGAATTACCTACTGTGAATTTGTAAGTAGGATATGGTTGATGACTCAAATTATAAATACGTGTTTTGAGAAAGTATAATGTGATACTGGAAAACTTTGTTGATTAATAAAGTTAAAATGAGAACTTTGGTTATAAGTTGAAATCTTCGTTTTAAATACTTGTGTTGTTCAGTTTTAAAATCCTGCGAATAACCTAAGATAAGTTAAATCATTAGGGAAAGATAGTGTGGTATATGACGAGATGGACTATTGGGAAGGTTAGTGCGATAGGTGTGCACATTAGAAGAGAGGTGAGAATTTCTCAAGAGAGTGTCGCACTAATATGTTGTTGCATTGGCCTGTATCAATTTAAATACTTGCTAAACGAATTTTAAATCAAACACACTATCGGGCTCTGACCCGTTTCTTTTTCTCTTTTTCTCTCTTGTATATATATGTATGTATTACAGGTGCCCAGCCACAAGGGCGTCTTACTTAGGATCCTTTGGAAGGAACGTGCTGCAGCTTAGGTGGGAGTTGCAGGCTTGTTGTTTAGACGACTTCATCCATTTGATTCTACTCCTAGTTCAGTTTTATCCAGCAGGGGCATGTGTCGCCCTCTTTCTATTATTTAGTTGGTATAGTCAGAGATTGAAATTTTTACTTTCAGTACCTTTATTTCAGGATTTATTACTGTCAGGATGTTTTCCTTTAGTGTTGTAAATGTTGGGATTTATTATTGATGATTAAATTCGTGTATGTTCAATTATATTTTTATTCTTAATGTGTGACTCTTTAGATGTTAATGGTTTAAGGTTTTATAACCGGATTTAATAAAACGAGAATAAGGTTTTAAATGGTTTTGACACTTAGCTTAATTATTTAGGGTGTTTAAATTGGAAAAGTATTTTTACGACAGTGATGCTAAGAATGAACCAACTGTTCACCTTGATTTTAATTTAATAAAGGAGTGATCGCCCGGTATTTAATTAGGCGGGGTGTCACAGACTGATCCAATTCTTCATATAGAACAATACCAAACAGCGACTGATATATATGTTGTTCCTGATGAGATGAGGTGTAGGGCATTTTCAGGAATAATCACGAGATCTACTCAAATCTGGTATAATAGTCTTCCTCGGGGGCAGATTTCCTGCTTCTAACTGCTCGTTGAGCTATTCATTGGTAATTTTTGCTTTGGATCAAAACCAGTGAAGTGAGTATCTCATTTGCTTAGTGTGAGAGAGAAGGTGGGATAAAGTACCAGGGATTATATTACTCGTTTCAACAACGAGAAATTAGAAGTCATTGATTATGAAGAGAAGACTACCATCACTACTCTCATGAGTGGTTTACTCCCCGATAAACTATATTATACTTTGGCAAAAGATCCCCCTAAGACTATGACAAAATTGATGGCCAAAGTAGCGAAGATTATAAACGTCGAGGAAGCTATGGCTACTAAAAAGAATTCAGGTGTAAAGGCGAAAATAAAGATAAAAGGGAAGTTGGATAAGAAGGAGGACAAGAATCACAATGAGCGCATAAATTTGAAAGCAAAAGAAAGCCTAGATCATCTAAGATGATCCTCTAGTAATCATAGTCAGGATGAAAGAGGTACTGGTTGCAAGGACACTAGTGGATAACGGCAGTTCGACGAACATTATGTTCTACCCCTATTTTGATAGTTTGGGTTTAAAACTCAACCAATTGGAGCCTTACCATATGCCACTCATTGGATTTTATGGCGAGAAATTATTTCCATTGGGAACAATCAAATTAGATATATCGATCGAGACATGTCCGGCGAATAGAACAGAAAAAGTTAGATTCTTTGTAATAGACTGGTGGAAGAACAGGAGGTAGAGGCCGATAGAGATCTAATTCACCTGTTAAGCCTAGAGAGGATAAGAAGAAGAACCATGATGATGATACAGAAGATAATCCTGATCTCCCCAAAAACCCTAGACAACCTGAGCGCGAGGTATTCACACTTAGTTGTTATATGATTACAGGTGAAGATGCAGGAGGAGGAGATCATACAGCTGAAAGAAAGGCTTACCTCAATGAGGTTCAGGCTTGTTACTATATCAAGTGAATCAACCTCATCGAGGAAGACCCATAAAGGAAAGTTAACCAGGATAAGCTCATAATTGGATTTTCCAAGAACGATCTATCAGGTGTACTATATCCCCATGATGATCCTCTAGTAATCAGAGTCAGGATGAAAGAGGTACTGGTCACAAGGACACTAATGGATAACGACAGTTCAGTGGACATTATGTTCTACCCCTGTTTTGACAATTTGGGTTTAAAAATTAACCAATTGGAGCCTTACCATAGGCCACTCATTGGATTCTTTGGCGAGAAATAATTTCCACTGGGAACAATCAAGTTAGATGTGTTAATTGGTACATGGACAATGAACATAATAGAAAAAGTGAGATTCTTTGTAATGGACAAAAATGTTCATTCTACTTATAACATGATCATAGGAAGAGTGGGTATGAAGAATTTCGAAGATGTACCTTTTACTATTCATAAATGACTGAAGTTCTCGACCAACTTTGGAGTGGGAGTAGTAAAAGGAAATCAGAAAGTAGCTCGGGAATGCTACCATTCATCTGTCGAGGAGGAAGATATGATAGAACTAAAGAAGAAAACAACCACTTATCAAGTGGACATATCTGAGCCGAACAACGAATCTGAGGTTGAAACCTTAGATCCAAGGGACAAATCTGAGCTTGTAAAAGGCCAGGTGATGGAGGCAACATAAAGCATTATTGTGGACAACGATAAACTAGAACGAACGACTCAAATAGGAGCGTCATTGGATCTAGTTCTTAAATAGGAGTTGGTGACCTTCTTTAGACAAAGAAATCAGGTGTTCGCATGGAGCCATAAAGATATGCCTGGTATAGACCCGAACTTCCTATGCCATGAGCTTAATGTGAATAAGAGGTTAAACTTGTAAAGCAACGAAGAAGAGTTTTTAGCCTTGAGAAGAACCATGCTATATAAAAAGAAGTGGAGAATCTTCAAAAGTTTTCCTTTATTGAAGATGTGAAGTATCCGGATGGGTTGGCCAACATAGTTATGGTCAAGATGAAAAATAACAAGGGGAGGATGTGTGTGGATTTTACTAACTTGAATTAGGCATGCCCAAAGGATCATTTTCCTTTACCACGAATTGATTAACTGGTGGATGCTACTTCGGGACATGAGTTGCTGAGTTTTATGGATGCATATTCTGGTTATAACCAAATCAAAATGAAGCAGGAAGATAGAGAAAGCACTTCCTCTAATACTCCCCGAGGAACTTATTGCTATAATGTTATGCCATTTGGTCTAAAAAATGCAGGTGTCAGTTATCAAAGACTGGTGAACAAAGTATTTGAGGAGAAAATAGGCAAGAACATGGAGGTATATGTTGATGATACGTTGACTAAGAATAAAATAGCTGTTGATCATATTATCGACCTCAACCAGACATTTGATCAGTTGGAAAAGCACCAGATGAAGCTAAATCTGACCAAATACATCTCCAGAGTTCAGGAGGGAATGTTTCTCGAGTATATAGTAAATCAAAGGGGCATTGAAGCCAATCCAGATAAGATCAAGTCCTTGATAGAAATTCAATCCCCGACTAGTAAAAAAGATATTCAAGGGATAACAGGGCATGTAGCGGCACTAAACAGATTTATTTCCCGAGCAATGGACAGATATTTGCCATTTTTTAAGGTACTCAGAAAAACCTTTGAATGGAACGATGAATGTGAAAAAGCCTTCCTTAAATTGAAGAAATACCTGGGAGCACCCCCACTACTCTCCCGACCAGTATTGGGAGAAAAATTATATTTGTATATGGCTGTATTTGAATCAACTGTTTGTTCTGCCTTGATCAGGGTGGATAACGGAGTTTAAAAGCCAGTTTATTACACTAGCAAAGCTTTTCGAAGAGCATAAGTTATATATCCTAGATTGGAGAAGTTAGCATTGGCTTTAATTTAGGCTAGTAGACTAAAGAAGCTATATTTTCAAGCTAACAACATAGTGATATATACTTACATGCCACTGAGGCAAACTTTGCATAAACCGAAGAAATTCTAAAGATTGATGTATTGGACTGTGGAGTTGGGAGAATATGTCCTTGTATACGAACTAAGGTCTGCTTTAAAAAGCCAAGTTGTGGTAAACTTTATTGTAGAATTCACCTACCCAGAGATTCTTGAGCAATAAGGGACTCCCACCGAACAACATTTAGAAGCCAACAGATCTACTGGAATTATGTTCGACCAACTCCAAGCAAGGGAAACTACAGACGAAGTCACCACCAATCAACCAGAACCCACCAACGGAGTATAGGATATGAAAAAGAAATATGAGGAGGTAAAGTAAAAAATATTCCATCAAGGGATTCTGACAGACTAAGTGTTTGATATGAATATTCCCATATGGAACATGTATGTTGATGGGTTATCCTATATAACTGGATGTAGAGCTAGAATCATTCTCAATACTCTAAATGAACTAGTTATAGAGTATGCTCTACGATTCCAATTTCAAGCCTCCAATAATAAGGTAGATAATGAAGCTGTGATTATTGGTTTAAATCTAGCTAAATCACTAAATGCCGAGCAAATTGTGGTATACAGTGATTCACAGTTAATGGTAAATCAGGTGTTGAACTTATATGCAGCTAAAGGAGAAATGATGTCCAGATACCTGGCTAAAGCTTTGGAGATAATTTCCACTTTGCTAGTTGTCCAGATGATTAGGATTCCAAGATTAGAAAATGCTCGAGAAGACGCACTTGCTCGAATAACATTAGCAACTAGAATTGAACTACAAAGAACTATTCCTATTGAGCTACTTGCCAATAGGAGTATTGAGGAAGATCTGATGGTAAATTTTATTACAGTTGATATGGGCCCATCTTAGATGGATCCCATAAGAGCTTATATTGAAGAAGGAATTCAACCAGCCGATCTATTTGAAGCTAAAAAGATAAAATACAAAGCTGCGAGATATATGTTAGATAATGGCATGTTGTATAGAAGAGGATTAACTGCTAGTCTACAATGATGTGTGCATCCAGCTGAGGTAAATGATTTAATTGAGGAAGTCCATGAAGGATCATGTGAAGCTCATATAGCAGGGAGAACTTTGATGCGCACACAGGGGAACTACTGGCCAACTATGCGAGCAGATTGTGTACCTTTTACCAAAAAATATGATGAGTGTTAGAGGTTTTCCACCATACGCAAGACTCCAAAAGCTCTCATAACCCCAATCACTTCACCTTGGTCCTTTGCTATGTGGGGAATTGACTTGATCAGGCCTCTCCCGACTACCCGAGGAAGGTTCAAGTACCTGGTTGTAGCTGTTGATTACTTTACTAAATGGGTGGAAGTTGAACCATTAATCGATATGTCCCATGACAAGGTTATCAGTTTATTTGGAAGAATATCATATGCCGGTATGGTTTGCCCTACGCCTTTATCACTGATTATGGCACACAATTTGACAACGATGAAGTTGTTGCTTATTGCGCTCAATCCAATATCCAAAAAATCCACTATGCACCCTGTCATCCTCAAAGCAATGGCCAAACAGAGGTAACTAATAGAACATTGTTGAATGGGTTGAAGAAAAGGCTTGAAAATGCCAAAGGGAATTGGATCAATGAGCTACATTTTGTCTTATGGGCTTATCGAATAACCCCTAGAACAGCTATTGGGGAAACTCCTTGCATGTTAGCATTTGGTAATGAGGTCGTAATTCCTACTGAGCTGGGTTTATCAACTCACAGAGTTCTTAACTTCAATACCTCAGTCAGTGATTTGATAAAGCCAAGCAACTTGAAAGGGTAAAGCCTAAAGACATGCTGGAAGAGGTCCATGAAGATGCAATGTTAAGGAGTGCAGCCTATCAACAATGGACTGCACGTTTCTACAACAAAAGGGTAAAGCTAAGAAACTTGAAAGAAGGTGATTATGTCTTAACAAAAGTGATTCAGAAGAATAATAAGCTTAAAGCCAATTGGCATGGTCCCTATCGCATTACAGTAGTCGTCCGACCAGGAAAATATCGAATTGAGACTTTGGAAGGTGAAGAATTCAAGAATCCCTGTAATGCAGAACACCCAAGGAAGTACTATCAGTGATGTAGTCATGTTATATTAGATTCATATCAATATTAATGTGGATATGATTTCCTTAAAAATTGTTAATTGTTTTGGAGTTCTAGTGCTACACACTACGTTGCAAACATTGCAAATGTGCTACTAACAATGTTGGTCACCACAAAAATACTAACAATGTTGGTCAATATCAGCAAGGGCACTAACAATGTTGGTTGTTAACATAAACCACTACCAAAATGTTGGTCGGTATCAATAAAGTCACCAACAAAGTTGGTTGTCAAATACATAAAAAACCAATAATGTTGGTTGCTAACATAAACCATAAGCAAAATGTTGGTCGGTATCAATAAAGACACTACCAACAAGGTTGGTCAGCACAAAAATACCAACAATGTTGGTCAGTATTAGCAAAGGCAGCAACAATGTTGGTTGTTAACATAAACCACCAATGAGATGTTGGTCGGTATCAATAAAGGCACCAACAAAGTTGGTTGTTAAATACATAAAAAACCATGCAAGGTAAAATTGTAAGTCCCAAATGCTTGGTTAAAGAAGACCCGGATGAATAATTTTCATCTAAACTAGGCTAAAAGATGGACGAACTTTCCACTCACGCCTGGGAACCAAGGTAACTAATACGATTACCTAAGTCTTAGGTACATTGGTAGAACCATGGTGAAGCATTGGTAATTGGTATGATACTTAGAAAAATCCTAAGGATATCAATAGAACTGGTGCAAAACTAGAGATTAAACTAAAAATTGATCCATTCATAGTCAAAGACTAGAGAGACATTTATAGATTCAGAGATTGACTAAAAGTTTATCCATCCATAAAATAAGCTTTTCATTAAATTTAATGATTACATATTATTGCTTAAACATATAAAAAGAAATCTTATTCTACTAGACATTTTCCTTCACCCTTAGAAACAGGATCCATGCTAGATGGAGGATCATCCAAAGTATAAGGAGAGTTGATAAAGTTAACATTCTGAAGCATCCTCGTATTGCTGCTACTAGGACGATCAAGCAGATGAGGAGGTCGGACGATCTCTAGTTCATCATATAGCTCATAATCTTCTACGTACTTTGAAATCAAGCATTGAGGAATACGATGAACAGGAATCCAATTAATATCTAACTTGAATGGAGGATTGTCAAGCTCCAGCAAGCCTGGGTCATACCAATCCCATAGAGAGTTGTTCCGATCCACTTTCATCACGGTTAAAGAATTCATCCAACCCCATTTATAGGACTCATTCTTAGCCTGTTAAAGTCTATCATCAAGATGCCCTAGAGCCTCATTATACCCATCTATCCAAACCTCTCTTGGTTGCTTATGGAATTGAAAAGTTAATTTATTAACTTGGGACTACCGTTTCTTCAATACTCCATCCTTAAATTGTAATTGGGAAGACTGGGTAGATAATTGTTCAGACAAAGTCTGTAGTTTTTGGGACATCTCAGCATTAGCTTGGTCTTTAGCTTTTAACTATGCAGCTTGATTGGCAGGGGCCTGTTGAGTCCTAATTTCTTCTGTGGTTTCTAGGCCAGACTTATTTCTTGCTCGGGAGGAAGATGCAGGCTTAATCTTTTCAAAGTTTCTAACTCATCCCTTAAGGTTGCATTTTCCATTTCCAAAAAGGAGTATCGCTCATTAGTAGTAGCAACAACAGCTCCAGAAGCAGACTTCAAAAGATTCACTTCATCCCTCAAATTATTATTCTCCGCTTCGAGAAGTTTGGCAATAGTTCTAGTTTCTTCAACTTCCAACTTAAGTAAAGCTTCCTTTTTATTATAAACAGAATTAAAGGTATCAAAACCCCGAACTATACTTAAGCTTTGATATTTCTGCTCGTAGCTCTGGTGCAACAGCGTAGTAGATTCTTTATACTACTCTTGAAATTCTTCTATCATCTCATAGTAGGCAACATTGTTCGCCACCACCTGATTAAGTAACTACTTCAAATACTTATAGGCTTTTTTGACCTGATTTGATGCCTCATCACCGAGCAACTGAATAATTTTTTTCTCGGATATGACTATATGATCTGCTTTGAAAAAAGCATTGCATTTCTTCAATAGCTCGGTATCATTGGAAGACAGTTGTTCCATCTTCACTATAAACTAGTAAGAAGAAATTACCACCAATAAATGATAAGAATGAAGAACGAGAATGATCAACAAGATATAAAAAGGAACAAAAGATTTCTTTTATTGATAATAAATAAGTTTAGATACAATAAAGATAAAGAAAAGAAATAAAAAAGAAAAAAGGTAAATACAGAATAAATTTACACCTTCTCCCTATCAATCTCAACCTTCTCAGAAGAAGGGGATACAGGCTTGAGCTACTCGGTGTATTCAGATTGAGGAAGAGAAGACTCAGTAACTTTAGGTTGGTCGGCAGCAGATTTAACCACCAGAGAAGACTCTTCAGAACCAACTTCATCTTCAATCTCATCCTTAATAGCAGGAGGAGGACCATGAGTATATATCTCTAAAAAAGTTCATAGCCTTCAACTGTGTCCAACTCCCGAAGGGAAGCAACCTAACCATCTCTGAAACATATTTATTTTACATAATCAATCTGAGGAGAGGCAACATAAATGGCTTTGTTCCAGCCCTTGTCCCAGCCAGCACTGAAGGTTGCCTTCACAGTAGACTTTCTCTTAGATCTAGCAGAGGATACAAGCTCTTTAATAATCTTAGCCTTGTGCTCATCTTCCTCTGCCTTACGCTCAGCTTCCTTTCCCTTATGCTCAACTTCCTTAGCCCTGCGCTCAGCTTTAAGGGCATTCTCATCAGACGTCTGCCGAGTAGCTTCAACTGTCCTCAGTTTATCTGCCCAAGTACTCTTCTCAGACTCCAGGGTTTATTGAGAATCTAGCAAAGACTTCTTTAAACCGATTAAATCTTCCTTTATATGATTCAAAGAAGAACCCGAATGGCATCATCCTTCTCCAGCATATTATTAAAGTGCACCAAGTACTACAAGAAAAGAAGATCAAGATTAGTCTATGAGAAATATATAAGATAACCAAACTAAGAAGATAGAAATCACTTACTGATGCAAGGCTCTGAGCAACCAATTCAGAAACCTTCGCATAGGGGAGCATGACATCCACCCCCTTGTGGTTTGAAAGAGTACCAGACTTGATCAATTTCCTGAACAAACCAGGGGTAATAACTACCAGAGGAACAACGTGATAAGAAGGTAATTCAACCAAGGACAGTTGATTAGTCACCTGGTCGACCTGCTTCTCTATAAGCCCTCTCCCAAGTCTCTTCCAAGGAACTTTAACATATTTAGGAGTTGCGTCCTTAGGAGCTAAGTTTTTGGGGGTTGGGTCCTTGGGGACTGGGGGATTCATAATATCCCTCATTTTCTTCTTGGATCCTTCAGCAGATGCTTGGGAGTCAGAAGTTCTACCACTGAGAAGGTCAGGAAACTTTCTCTTCATCATGATTTCAAAGAGAGGAGTGTTTGAGCCAGCAACAACTTCTTGATCAAGATCAATTACCAAAATAGGAGAAGCACCAGGTTTGGTAATAAAGAAAGAAATGATAATTCTGTATTGAAGCAGATAGAAAGCGGACCTAACGTGCTCCTCAATAATTATCTTGTGAAGCCCCCATATGTACTTCAATTCTTTTAAATTTACTTCACTCTCTTTGGAGGATTTTCTTTTCTAGTCAACTGCAATTCAATTTACAAAGCAACAGTCAGTATGACATTATTTTAAATATAAATAGGGAAAAATTAGTAATAGACAAAACAACCTATTCCTTTGCCAAGAAGCGGACATCTATGTCCTTGATATTTAGCACCACCAATTAAAGTGGAATGTTGCCAATTTTTTACAACTACCCCATGATCAAAATAGTCCCTATTAGAATCAGGGAGGTTAACTATTAAAGTTTTACTAACTGCCCTAGTTTTCAAATAAAAAGTGGTATTAATAGTTACCCATTTATAACAAAACATTATTTTTGGAATCCCAAGATGGGTTCCATAGATTTGATTTAACCTATATACTCCATCCACTACTTTCCATGTGTTAGGAGCCACTCTTGTAGGTACAATGTCAAAATATTGACAAAACTCCAGACACGGGGGATTGGGAGGAAATGTGAACCCACATTCAGCAATAAAGATGGAAGGGCACTAATGGCCTTCAACAAGCGAGAAAAAATTAAATGGAAAAGTGAGATATTCCAGTACAACCCAAGATGGAGTGTTAAAATCAATTATGAACGTATCAAGCAACTCGATAGAATAAACTATAATGAATAAAACAAAGAAGAAGAGAAGAAAAATTCTTATAAAGGCTTAAAGATTCAACAAGAACTGAAGACAGAAAAGAAAACGATTACACGAAAGATCAAAGAACACAACAGTAGAATCAGAAATGAGAGGTGGCAAATGATCGAAGTTTTATTGCTCTTTTTATAAGTCTCATTGAAAACTGGGAAGAGTAATGATTAAAGTAAACGACAGTTGAGTTTACGGTGGCTAACAAGAGAAAAGACAAAGATACCCCAGAAAATTTCGCTAAAATTTGAAATATTTACAAAATTTCCATTCGCGCTAAAAAATTATCAATTAAGTGGATAAATTTCATAAGTTTGGAAGGTCTGTAGCTGACCAAGCAACCCAAACTACTGTTAAATCATAATATTCCACACTTTTTCATCAACTCCAAGTATGAAACATTGGGCGCTTATGTTGATACCAAAATTTACCACCTTACGTGGACCAATTATAAACCAACACATGTCATCCAATGTGGATCAAATCCAAGTCAGCATGATGAAAAAGCCCGACTAACAAGGAAGCCTAACCAACAGGGCAACCCGACTAATAGGGCAGCCCAACCAACTGTCAGAAATCCAGCCTGTATAGCCAACAAAGCGACAGCGATCATATAACCTGTATAACCAGTGAAGCAACAACAATAGTATATTTAATTCTCATTATGTATTGATGAGAATGCCAAACAAATGAAGGAATTCCATCATTTCACACCACAACTATCACTATCCTCTTGGGCTATAAATACATTGTATCACCCTCATTGCAGAGGATCGAAAAACAAATCAAGGCAATCAATACATAATACTGGACGTAGGCTTTTCCTTTTAGATGGACCACTTTAAAAATCTCCTTGTCTTACTTATTTCTGTTTATTTATCTGTGATCAATCAATTAGGCCTAGTCTAGTTTTTTTGCATCAACAGATATGAATAGTGATTTTCAAAATTTAAACGAGTCCAAGAAATAGAGTGATGATAGAGTTCGTGTTTTAGATAATGAATTAAAGGACTCTAAAATGTTTGAGGCTAGGTTGAAAGAACTTATCATACATAATAATGATATATTGATTGAAGATTTGAGGTCACGTGAGAAGATAATAATGGATAAGTTATCTTACGTTGAGGAGTGGCGAGATAACGTTATTGGAAAGGTTGAAAATATGAAGGAGTTCCTAAATGTTAAAGACTTTAAGCTTTTGCTTGAGTTTAGGCTTTTGAAATTAGATAATATTTAAGCGACATGTCACATAAATATTGTCTTCAATAATTCAAATGCTTCTGTTCCTAAAGCCAAGACCATGTGTTTAAAAGTGTCAATTATTTCCATGTACGTTAGAAAATATTAACCCAAGGGTAATATTCCTCGTATATACACATGCTCGAATTGTGGTAAAAAAAGGCCACCTTAGGGCGATTTGTTATGATCTTAGAAGAGGTCCTAAGAAGTCTAGATCCCATGTCACCATGGTTCCCAAAACTTGAGTCGTTAAATATTCATCTATTTAAGTTAAGAAATCAAATTTGAAGACATTCAATGATAGACTGGTTGATTCCCGTATACTTGCACATGATTATGCTAATGCTATATCTTATGGTCGATTATGTTTGCAAATTTTCATACATTAGTTTTTGTGCTTCATGTCATGTGCTATTGCTATTTGTATGATGTTTGAGGCTTTTGTGTTTTTATTTTTCTTTTATTGGGTCTTATTGAGAAAAATACAAAAAGATTTCGTTTGTCTTTTTAGTTGATCTTGAAATTGATATCATCTTCTTTGAAAAATGATTAAAAACTGAAAAAGATTTTGATTTGTTTGTGTAGTCTAGTTTTACACATTTATGTGGCATATCGGTGCGTTTGAAACCCATTCATTCCATGTTTCCATGTGGCTAGGACATTTGATTAGGACTTACAATGGGTAGGATTGTTATTAATTATGCTTGCATTGAGTTGTTCGACTTTGATTTTCTAAATGAATTTACTTTGCATATGCCTTCACACACACTTTTCACGAGCTCTTTTGGATTTTAAATACCTGTGTTGAACGAACTAAGTGAGGTTTTATCCTATCAATATTGTCATCATATACATATCTATTTGACTATGGGGGATTTGTGCATGTAAGAAACATCGGCCGAGCATTTGTTTTGTTTCATAAAATAAGTGTGAGTAATGAAAAAAGGCTACGAATGGAATTAATCTCCTTTGAAAGGTCACCATTGGCAGGAGCCTGAAAGAAAACAGAGACAAAAGGAAAGAAAAAATGCCAAGGCCATGTTTAGAAATTTATATCTTTGAAAACATAGAGAAAAATTTATATATCTATATTTTTAAGATGTTAAGTGAAAGATCAATGGGCTTGCACACTGGGTCCTAGTTAATCTAATTGTTTTGCGTTATTGATTTATTAATCATCAAGATCTGTAGCCTAGTATGCAATGTGCATGTTTTCTATTATGAATTCACATTATTTCTCACGAGACAAAATCAAAATTTATATTTTTTGAGGGGTAAAATAGAACTCCTTGGACATATCTTAGGTAGTTGGATCATATTTATTTTGTAAGTTCATGTCCCTTTTCTCTGTACCACATTTTGTTTAGACACATTTATGCCATATGAGCATGAAATATATATATATAATTCCTAAAAATTTATCCTAATAAAATAAAATAAAGATTAAAAATTAAAAACTAATAAAAATCAAAATAAAGAAATAGAAAAATAGAAAATAAATCCTAAAATAATCAAAATAAATCTAAAATAAATCCTAAAAATAAAAATCTAAAAAATAATAAAGGTACAAACTCAACACACACGGGGCTGGGGGGATGGACTGGGCTCGGTCTAGGCTTAGGTTAAGGTTACGGGACTGATTCGAGGCATCAGATCACATCGGGGAAGTTCAGAATGGACTTCTCACTTCATGGTCTCTTTGGATTTCTTTGGTGCACGCTTTTGACCTTTTTTGCATCGCAATTGACTGGATTATCATTATTTAACACTGCGACTGCGTGTTGACCTGCAAAATGATAAAACATGAACATAAGGCCAATTTTAATTAAAACGAGTGACTAAAATGCATCTATTGGGGGTATAAATTATACATTTGGGTGTTTATCACCACCACATCTCAAATTGCACCTGGACCAATTCCTGAGTTTACTACGACTCCATATGGCCATTGTCAAAAACCACGTAGGAGAGTTCGATCAAGAAAATCAAACCTAGGTCCGTCTAATACTGTGTTCTTTTGTGCTTTTTGCAAAAGAAATGGCCACCTCAGGGAGTTTTGCTATAGTTTGGGTCGGACATGACGTACTACTGCTCCTCCACATCATACTAATGATTTTGCCAGTCTGAGAGAGCGTGTTGATTTTTTAGCTGCAACATCATAGAGTTTGATGGAGGAATTCCGACGGATATCTTTACCGTCAGTGAATGCTTCTCACATCCCGGCTAAAACCAACAACAACAAGGGTATACAAAAGATTACCATGTCTTGGGTTCCTAAGAAAGACGAAAAGGCCCTTGTTGTTCATGTCGCTCTCAAAGCACATAATACCTAACAGTGGTATTTTGATAATGGGTGCTCCATACATATGATAGGCGATGTATCATTTTTTACCCACCTAGTGGATTATAAGGAAGGTAGAGTCACCTTTGGAGACAGGAGCAAATCTGGCATTGTAGGACGAAGTACAATAGTATTACCAGGATTTCCTAAGCTAGAGAATGTTTTGTATGCTAAAGGTTTGAAGGCAAACCTTCTCAGCATTAGCCAGTTGTGCGACGCTGACTTTGCCGTAAAGTTTGACTCGGACGTGTGTAATGTCTATAATCAATCCAATAAACTTTTAGTGCAAGGGGTGAGGATAGAAGATAATTACCATGGGATTTTACCCACATCCTCACTTGTCTACAACAACGCCACGATCACTCCTATGGATCTGTGGCACCAACGTCTAGGTCACGTGAACGTAAGAGATTTGACACGTTTAGCTAAAAAGGACCTAGTACGTGGCTTACCATCTCTTGGAAAGCCAACTTCCACGGTTTGTGGACCCTGTCAGCTGGGAAAGCAAATCCGTAGTCGTCACAGGAAGTTGCATTCCATTACCACCTCTTGAGTTCTTGAGTTAATTCACATGGATCTTATAGGTCCTACTCGTACTGAGAGTCTGGGTGGTATGAGGTATATCCTCGCGATGGTAGATGATTTCTCCAGATATTCGATCGTAGGTTTTCTGAGAGAGAAATCAGATGCTATAGAGTTTTTAACAACCAAGTGCCGTGTCCTGCAAAATCAGCACGGAGTCACTATTAACAGGATTCGTAGTGACAATGGCATATAATTTAAGGAAGCAAAGGTAGATCTTTACTGTGACAGCCTAGGAATTAAACATGAGTTTTCTTCTGTGAAGACTCCTAAATAAAATGGGATTGTTGAGAGAAAGAATAGAACGATTTAAGAAATGGCTAGATCTATGCTTCTAAGTCGTAAGATTGCTAGGAGATTTTGGGCAGAGGCATTATCTACTGCACGCCATACAACGAATAGGGTCTACCTACGTCCACACACACTTAAGACGCCTTATGAATTATGGACTGGCAAGAAACCTAACCTTGCATATTTTCGTGTCTTCGGGAGTAAATGCTACATCTTACGGGATAGAGAGAGATTAGGAAAGTTTGACTCCCGGAGCGACGAGGGAATATTTCTAGGATATTCATCAAATAGTAGAGCATACCTGGTTTTTAACCTGAAGAGCTCCAAGGTTATGGAGTCAATAAACATCACCGTGCAAGATGACGAACCTTCTGCATTTATTGATTCTAGCCTTCAATGTGAGGATGAGGACTTTTCTGATAATGATTTACTTGTACCTCACCCACACTCTGTGGACCCTACTCATGTGTTAGGGGACACACCTGTTTGGGTTCGAAAGAGTCATGATCCTTCTGCCATTGTTGGCGATCCCACTTTAGGGGTCAAGACTCGTGCTCAGCTAGAGAACGTTGTTACCTATTTTTGCTACACGTCCACAGTCGAGCCCAAGAATCACAAAGAAGCACTCAAGGATAAACAGTGGATATCTACTATGCAGGATGAGTTGCTTCAGTTTAAAAAGAACAATGTCTGGGAACTAGTCCCCCAACCTAGGGAGACTAATGTGATAGGCCAGGTGGATTTTTAAGAATAAAATGGATAAAAATGGTACCATAATCAGAAATAAAGCTAGGTTGGTCGCTCAAGGCTACACACAAATTGAGGGTGTAGACTTTGGAGAGAAATTTTCTCCTGTTGAGAGGCTTGAGTCCGTCCGCTTACTACTCACCATCGCATGTCATCTGCGCTTTAAGTTATATCAGATGGATGTAAAGAGGGCTTTTCTAAATGACATTCTACAGGAAGAGGTTTATGTGGTTCAACCAAAAGAGTTTGAAGACCCTATGCACCCGGAGCACGTATACTATCTAAGGAAAGCCTTGTATGGTTTGAAGAAAGCACCCCATGCTTAGTACGAGAGGCTTACTTCCTATCTCTTAGCCCGTGGCTTCAAGAGAGGGGAAGTGGATATGACATTATTCATAAGGAGAGATGACAGTGCTATTTTGGTTGCCCAAGTTTATGTGGATGACATAGTCTTTGGATCCACATGCTCCCAGCATTCTCACCACTTTGAGGAGGAGATGAAAAGTGAGTTTGAGATGAGCATGGTAGGTGAGCTTACTTTCTTCCTTGGTCTCCAGGTTCATCAGCTAAAGGATGGGATGTTCATCTCCCAATCCAAGTATGCTAGAGACCTAGTGAATAAATTTGGTTTAGACTCCGCTAAGCATGCTCGTAGACCTATGAGTACTTCTATCAAGATTAGTAAGGACACTTAAGGCAAGGATGTAGAGCAAACCTTGTATCGGAGTATGATATATACTCTTCTCTACTTGACTACCAGTCGTCCAGACATAGCCTTTAATGTTGGAGTCTGTGCGCGATATCAGGCGTCCTCGAAAGAGTCACACTTACTTGCTCTAAAACATATTATCAAATAAGTGAGTGGGGCTCTCTCATACGGTATTTGGTATTCCTTTGATACCGATGACCGTTTGTCCGCCTATTCAGATGCCGATTGGGCTGGGTATGTAGATGGATGTAAGAGCACTTCTGGTGGATGTTTTTATTTTGGTTATGCTCTTATCTCTTGGTTGATCAAGAAGAAAAACTCCATCTCTTTATCCACTGCGGAGGCTGAGTACATCGCCGTCGGGAGTTGTTGCACGCAACTCTTGTGGATGAAATAGATGCTGGAGGACTATGGGATTTCACAAGACACCATGGCCATTTCCTGTGATAACACGAGCGCGATACACATATCCCACAATCCTGTTCAGCATTCGCGCACAAAACACATCAGGATACGCGAGCACTTTATACGAAAGCTAGTTGAGGAGAGAGTCATATCCCTGAGTTACGTTCCCACCGACCGTCAGTTAGCCGATATTTTCACGAAACCTTTAGATGCCTTTAGATTCGAGTGTCTTAGGAATTCTTTAGGGATTTTCACAGTTGACAGAGTGGTTGGTCCGTGTCTAGGATATGATGCTTTGTCATGTTTATATCATATGATTCATATTGCTAGACTGTATCATGTGTATTATTATTACTTTTATATATTTAAAAAAATGGAAAAATAAAAAGATTTTCTTTTTATAAATTTTAGAAAAGAACAAAAAGATATTTTTTTTTATGGATGAACATTTAAGATAGCCAAGTCACAATTTCATTCCATTTATTCTTGTGACTATTTGATAGGGTTTTGAGACAAGTATCTTGTCACCTTTGTGCTTTATAATATTTGGAGTCATTAAGATGTAATTAAGTGTTACTTCCTACATGTTTGACTCATGATTTCCTTTATTGCACAGATGTACGGATTTGTTTGATTAGTGTACTTGTCTTATCACATTTGGTTGGATGTTTTCACTTCAATCCTGTCCTTAAAACGAACCAAACGTGATAAAACTTGATAAGAAAGGTTTTGCATGTAAAAACCATTTGGTGAGATTGTGTGGTATTTTAAAAATGGGGAGGGGCTACAAAAGGTAATTATCTATCCTTTGCGCTAAAGCCACCGTTTAAAAGGACCTAAAAAATTGAGGAATTTTATTATTCGGGGTCCAAAGAGGTTAAAAGAGCCCGAAAAAAATTTAAAGGCAATAAAAAATAATACATGCCAATTATGGGCCATTAGGTTTTCACCATCAATTCTCCAAAGTTTGAGAATTTAGCTTAACACCTCTAAAAATATATATATATATATATATCTGAGGGAGTTTGGTTGAAAATTTTAAACGGGGTTGCACGTCCTTGAAGATCTTGAAAAAACGCTAAATAGTTTTGGACGTTATTGGTGTGGAAATCATTTTAACTTTGATTTGTTGATTTGATTAAGATGATGTCATCTAAATTCAATAATTTTTACACCTAAGGATACTTTTGATGTTCATTCGTTAGGAGTACACGTACGCATCATGCACATATGCTTGATTGGGTTTATTTACCTATCGAATGTGTTCACACCCCTACATTTACGCTATCATCGACTCGGTTGTTCTTGTGTTCTTTCATGGTGTGATTCCTCCTGTATATTTTGTGTACAAATTTTGAAAAATTCAAAAATAGAACATTCTTTGATTCTTTTTGTATAATTGGTGTACAAATTTTGAAAAATTCAAAAATAGAAGATACTTTGATTCTTTCTTGTATATTTTGAGTAAAAATTTGAAAAATTCAAAAATAGAACATTTTTTTTGTGACATTTTTCATATTTATGCTTCTCATATCTGTCCATTTGGGGACATCATAAAAAGGGGGAGAATGAATTATGGGGGAGAAATTTATGTTGATTTATCAATGATTTGCTTAAGCTTAAATGATCTTTGATTTTTGCATATCATTATAAATCAAACTGTTGCGTGTCACTGGTATTTGCTTTATCTCATCTCTGTAGGTACAAATTTGATATCTATTGGATTGCACACCCTAATGAGAAAAGTTTTGGGAGTTTCTGGAATGTTGAAGATTTGAAGATGTTGTCGTTTGATTAAAGACATGTCATTTAATATTATCAGTTCAAAGGTTTAATGGGGATATTATCTTATATGTCATTTGTTTTGGGGAGTTTGCATAATTCAGATTTGTTATGTATGTATCGACATAGACATAGGGGGAGATTTGTAAGGACATAATTTTATAAATGTCCGAGTAGTATCTAGGAAATTTCTGTTTTCCCTAGATCACTGTTTGTATGTTTGATACCGTTACATTCGGCAAGTCATCACGATCATCCTCGATGGCCTTTATCCGAATCCATGCATCCATCATCTTCACTCGTGCATCAAGATACATGCTACGAATTGCTCAATCGTTTCTCACAAACTCCACTACGCATTATCAGTAAAATGATTAATTTGTGTTGTTTACTTTTGCATATATATTTGGGAATTTTTTTTAGAAAATATTCTTTAAAAAAGTCTGAAATAATTTTTTATCAAATGCAGAGTTTTTTCTAAACAAAATCGAACTTTTTTGGAAGGTGTGCTCGTTCAAACGAGATGTCACTATCGTTCGAACAACATCATCTCGTTCGAGCGACATTCTATGTCGTTCGAACGATGTCACCGACCTCGATTTCTGTGCCATATGCTGTCACCACTTCTTGCTGGACAAATCCATTTTGCAGCATGTTGAGCAAATTCCAACCAAAATTCTTCCATGTTTTCCTAAAGTTATTTTTAAAGTCTTTTAAGTTTACTTATAAAAGGAAAACTAATTCCCATTTGCATTTGCACATTTTCTAAACCTTCAAGAGGTCATTTATACCCATTTGGAGTATTTTGTGGAGAAGCCAGTATCTTCTTCATTGCTGGCCATCTGGAATTCTTGAGGGAGATTCCAGCCGACGACATCGGAACCAACACCTACGGGTATTTTCGTATGTCACACTTATTTTCATTATAATCCGTGCAACCGTTCTTTAGAAATTATAGTGAAAATAATAGGGTTTTGCCCTGCGCAGATTTTTCCTGATATGTTGTGTCACATGCTATATTTATTTTAATTGATAAATCATCTAGACGCATGTTTTTAGGATTTAATTGAAAAAAATTATGTTTAATTAAATAATTCCTTTATTTGAACAAAAGCGCACTCTTCAATGTTTGCCTGCATGCACAATAATTTGAACTCTTCCGTGTACTCAGTCACTGACCGCGATTCCTAAGGCTGTGTGTCCGGTCAAACATCTCTCTCTTATAACTTTAAGGTACAAAGGCAACTCTAATTTGTTACTTTATCTCTTCCCATAAAGAAATATACATTAGGCCTACAACATATTAGGTCATCTGCAATTCATTTCACCACACTTGAGCATAACCCTTAAGCCTAGTGGCAATCAAACGCACATAATTGATCCAAGCTAGGCTTATCAATAGATAGGGTCTAAGACCGGATCCGATCCGAATCCGAAACTTATAATAAGGTTTTTTTTTATTCGAGACTCGAAGTTCCAAAGACCCGTCTATTACACAGGTAGGATCTGGATCCTACACAAAACTCGGACCCGATGACTCGACCCGCCTTATATATATATATATTGAGAGAAAGAGAGAGAGAGGGAGAGAGATACTAGAAATTTATATATATTTATAAATAGATTTTTATCAATATAACATTTAAGTATTATATATAAAAATATATATATTTGTGTATATAATAAATATAAGTAATATAAGTTTTATTTATACTTATCATATACTATAATACATTACAAAATATTTTAATCTAAGATTGAAAAATAAAGAAGGGGATAAAATGAAAATAACTATAAAATAAATGTCTAATATTGTAGATCTGATTAAGACCCGAACCGAGACCCGATCCAATCCGACCCAATACGGATTTGGATACAATATTGTAGATCCGATTAAGACTCGATCCGCACCCAGATCCAATTAAGTGCCTACTAAATGGATCTGGATCTCCTTAGATCAGGTCTGGACCTAACCTGTTGACAGGCCTAATCCCAGGTTCTTATATTAAAAATCCTTCTTGATATTGTCAAGCCAATCAATAAATAATTCAGGTTCCATCTTGCCATCAAATGTGGGGGACATCAATCTTTATATCACTATAAAAGATCAATTTCCAAGGGTGAAGCATCAAATGTTCACAGGGTTCAAGTGAATCCACAATAGAAGCTTCATAATAAGTATCATTGACTAGAAGTATTGTCACTAGATCTCTACCTATGTTATTTGGATCTTGTGCGTGATAGGATCAATTCAAGGTCGACTCACTGGTTCATATTTTTTTCCTTGTATCAACCATTCGCTAAAAAAAAGTATCCTTTAGAGATTGAGGGGTCTTATCTTATCTTACCATCTAATTAGAGTTGGATTATATGAAAGGTATTCTAATCTACTTCAAATAGTGCATTCATTTAATATAAAAATTTTGTAAGAGAAATTTGTGGAAATAAATAGAATATTTATTACTACTCAAATTTTATCCATCTCCAGAGCAATCTACACATAGTTACTAGGGGACGCCAATACCCTGACGACTTACATATTGGTGCCCACATTCCAAAACATGGCACACTTTCGTTCTAATACTCTAAATTAGCGTTTTAATTCACTAAATTAGCGGTCCGAGATATATTTTCATATTTTTACACTCCAATTGTCATTTCATAAGAGAAATATTAAAGATATGTTGAATTTATTATGCACTGCATCAAATAAAAAATTGATTTAGGGTTTTCATGAGAATTTTTAAAATTCTAGGATAAATTTTATTTGGCGTTTACATAATAGTACGAAGTCTAAAAGTTTAATAGAGACTTTGTATGTTTTAAAAATATTAGAAGATATATATTACTATAATTTTTAAATGACTAGTGTTTAGGATGAGTCCAACTCATTTTGAACAAAATGAGTTATGATTTATCCTACTCCCAACGTACCATATTTTAGAGGGTATGACATACCACGCTGCTATACTCGTTCCACGTGCCTAAATGATCCGCATTTCGAGTAACATTAAATCTACATTGCTCTAAGATATATGGACATAACAATGTAAGAGTAAGTTTAGTAGGCATTCGTCTGACCATTCACGATATTTGGGATGTACGCATAAGCCAAATTTCAACATATTGGGTAAGTGGGTTGCATTTAGCATCCATGGATTCGTAAGCAATTTTTTATTTTCAAGTTTTCTGCATAAGTTATGCCTTATACCCGAGCTATATGCTATTTGGGTTATTTGGACAATGTTTTATTTGGGTTATTTGGCCTCTGGCTCCCATTTATTTTTCTATTTGAATTTTATCCCCTCAATTTCCACTTCTTGGACTTTAAACCCCCAAAGTGTCCAAATATACTTTTTGTGACATATTTATGATAACCTGTGTGACACGTTATGAATATTTATGAACTTTGGGTGTTAAAATCCAAGAAGTAAAAATTGTAAGAATCAAAATAAATATAGCAAAATAAACAGGGGCCTAAACTAAACAACTTTTGTATTAATTTTTATCGTCTCATAAATATAGGATCCACTATATATTAGGAACTATTCCTCTACTTATCACAATTCACATGTGCTAACTACTCACATAAAGTAGATATGTTTGATTGCATAAATATTTCACCATACTAATGTGAATGGGGGGGGGGGGGTCCAAAGAGATGATGTTTTAATTGTAGTCCTTATTTTTATTTTTATGTAATTAAATTAGGCTCTAATTTGTTAGTTTTTTAATTAGGTTAGTGGTGTCATGGGCGACCTCACTCATGTTCTAGAATAAGTGTAGAATAAAGAATATTCTATATTCCATTACGTCTTTTTTAGCCCTAAGGAATATTCTATATTCCATTACGTCTTTTTTAGCCCTTCTATGTCCTTTTTAGAGTTGCCTTGGTTATGTATATATAAAGGGAGGGAGGGTTTACGGTATTATTCTTAGAATTTGTTTTTTGCTCTAAATATTTCTGAAAATCCTAAAATAATCATCTCAAAATGATTTATTTTGGTGACTTAAAAAAATGAGTCAATATTCTTATTTTTCAAATATTGACTCATTTTTTTAAAATACCAAAACAAAACATTTTGAGATGATTTTTTAAGAGTACCTTGAAATGTTTAGACCTCGCCAAAAGACATAAATTTCTTTTTCTAAAAAAAATTCAATTTTTTTTTTGTGTGTGTCCATAAGTGGATCCCGCATTGGAGCCATCCCCTATATGAATGAGAAATTGAGAGAAAATTATAGATGAAACCATTTATTCTTGTGTGTGTTTTAACGTGTGTACGCTTTCGCATTTAATTTACATTAGACACATTTCTGCTACATGCAATTCACATATATAGAAATATAGGGGTTTAGGATGATGCAAGCCATGGTCTGCTCTATATTTTTTGACGCCGCATGCGAAAAACAAAAATCTGGGTCTTTACATAAAAAAATAATAAATTAAATGAGTATTTCTCGCAGTTTTAGATGCAAGACCAATTTTAATATACTAAAACCTAAATTAACATTTGTACCATTCGATACAACCTAACTTAAACCAAAACCTAACCGTACGATTTGTGGCAATATTGACATTTTTCCGTAAATTTGGAAATAACAAAAAAATTGAAAAAAAATCATGAGGTCGAAAACTGAACCATGACCGCAGTAATTTAGAAGAAAATTTTGAAAATTAAATTTAGGTCTGCTCATTATATCTTGCCCAACTAGAATGTGAAAGTATAAAAAACTTTCAATGTAAATATATATATATATATACTAGCGGAATGCCCGTGCCTGAAGGCAAGGCGAAAATTTTCCACACACCAAAAATAATCCTTTCGGGATCTCGTATAAACAGCACAAATTTTACTAAAGGCACAATATATGGATTATACTATGCCACACTTAAACTAATAAAGATAATTATAATCCATGACAACAATACTCGTTTACCTTAAAATTCCAACAAAATTATGGTCAAAATAAATAGACAATATTTAAGTCAATTTTTTGTTTTCCTACACAGTGTGACAACAATTTAGAAAATTTAGGCAAAATTTCCTTTGCTTATAGGACTATCCACCCTGTTTAAAAAAAAAGTATTCTAACAATAGTAACAATAATAATAATCCATCCCGGATCTCGTATAAATCACATCATCGATTTAACAATATTCACTTATAAACCCCAGGTATGAGTACACAACAAACCATTAATGGCAAAAGAATCTCAAAAGTATTAAAAAGAAGATACGACAATCCCGTTTGATTCCTAATAAATATCACCAATATGTTCGTGTCTTCAATGGTGAGATAGATTGATCTACTGAAGAAACTCAATCGCATCTCCCTCCGGCATGTATAATTGATTATCACCTACAAATATCATGAATATTGTGATTAGTTAACTACATTAGTGCACAGACTACTTTACTATTTGCATTATTCTTATTAAACAAAATCTCAAAATAGATCATCTTAAACAATATATCGTGTACCTTGCTTGTTTTGACATCAAAAGTGGTGTGAATAAACTCACCTATCCCACACCTCACGCCTACTATAAGCTAGATCATCTTAGGTACATGTCACATCATCGCACCTACATTAGGTGTAGGGGAAGAGAAAGGATTATTAATTAAGGTGGGAAAACTATAATACAACTATTGTGCCAAAATGTAAAAAGTTCTCAAATTTTGCTCTTTCTTATTGCTATTAAGGTGGGCAAACTATAATGAAGGAGTAAATGAGTCTTAGAATAACAAAATTATGACTTATTAAATTACAACACATAGAAAATTCTAAAGTCCTAACCCCCGTAAACGGAATATTTTTGCGCTGACAAACTGGCTTAACTATACCTGATGAGGGTAGGCGTCACACTTACTCTATAATAGTCTGTGGGCCGAAATGTGACGCCATTTTGCCATCTGTTATCAACATAAAGAAGATTCTGCATCTAAGACATGTCAGTGATGTCAAATTCTAGTCAGAAAAAAGGCCAACCCCTAAATGAAAACCACCGAAAACCTTATAAAAATTTTAAGAAATGAATCTTAGGCACACGCACATTTAGGTAGGATATATGCCAAATTTTATATATGGATGAATTAAATAGAATCCAATAGCACTGCAACTGACATAACAGATTATAGCACCAGTATACAGTCCAACTTTTACCATTCTTGGAATGAAGAAATATCAGATAATAGCACTGGAATTTACATAACAGTTATTAACATTTGAATTTGAAGCAATAAAATGACTCAATTAAAAAATGCCTAATATGTGCCACTATTAACTCTGTGTGCACGCCTTAAATGAGCTACCTAAATCATAAAAAAGATGGTAATGCCATGAATCAAAAAATAACTACCAATTAAATGTGTAATGGTTTCCACTATGAAAAAGTTAGCATGAAGTTCACAGTAATTGAAGATAGATGAGTAGAATTTGTAAGAACTTGCAACGACTTTTATTTCAATATTTTACCATCAAATCTGGGAAAACGGTCAAGACGAAATGCAGGTCACCCAACCTGAAATGTATTAAAATTAAAATCAAAACCTAACTGTGACGAAAAATATGATTCAACAAAAAAGTAAATAGAAAATTCTTGGTATCACATGTGAAAATGTGACTATATACGGTAGTTGACAACAACTTAGCATCAATAATTCATACGATCGACCACCCGCATTCACCCACAATAAATAAGGATTAATTTTCTTCACTTTTACAAATCCATATATTCTCGAAATAAGCTTTATGAAGTCCCTTGAGTTAACTTTATAGGTAATGATAAACACAGGATATATGCAAAGAGATGCAACAGTACTATTATAAACACAATATATATACCAAAGAGGTACAACAGAATTAACTTGTGAGCAGTACTGTATAGGCAATGATAAACGCAGGGTAATGTAGTTGACCAAAATAAATTATATAACTGAGAGCAAATGACTACATAAATGAAATAATTGTATGCTTGAGAGCAAATGACCAAAATAAATTAAAGAATGTGTTACTGAAAGTTAGTAAAAAAGAAGTTGAAGATGACCTCAAAAACATTGAACTGGAAAATGCCTTAATAGCCTATAGAACTAAAATTTGTTAAGAGTCTCAATACACGCCACTAATCAAAGTGGGAGGGGTAAAATATTGAACAACTTGCTGCATAAACTCAATTTCTATTTTTCATTTTACCCCATATAGAGAATTAATGAGTGTATACAATGTTGTGATATATGAATGTTCTAAAAAAGTGTTATTTTGATTATTTAGAAATATTTTGAATGAAGGCAGCCTTACTTGGCACTCACACATTGTAAGGACAAATGATATTGACTTTTTCATATGAAAATGGGACATTGTATTAGTGTGTTAACACACCATAGTAGTGTTTCCACAACATTCATCATCGACAACGTTAATACGAACATGGTTTAAATAAATGAAATAGTTCATCACTTACGCATAATTGGTTAGTCGCGCCTCTATCACATCACTTGCGTTTGGTCTGTGAGCATTAGAAGAATAACTTCATAAGCACATCATCCTACTCTATCTCAACTCGAACCACAATATGAGACTGAGTTTCCCTATCCCCTTCCCCTTTCACAACCCCATTTATAAAACACCCACATTAAAACAAAAGTAAAACTAAATACACCCGTCGGGGGTATCTTTCAAAACCTTCTACATAAAATCTGAAAATTTAAAAACAGTGAACTCAAAATGTCAGAACAGAGTAATCATTTTCTAAACAACTAACTCATTAAGAAAATAAAAGATCATGAACAAAAATCTATTCTTGTAGGTTCACATGAATCCTAAAATTTGGGTTGACATAGAAGGTCGAAGTCCCCATATCAGAACAACTTACTATCCAAACCCAGAGCAACAAAATAATCAATAACAGATTGAACCAAGAATTATATTAGTTCCCACTACATATATCTGACAAAGAATTATATCTGTCAAAGTATGTAAATACAATTAAAAATTGATACTACATCCAAATCCATAACAATCATTTTCATCTAATTGTAATGTCCGGTAGTTCTCAACACTTCCTTTCGTCTCACTGGAATAAGTCGAATACACAAAGTGAATTTAGAATACAATTAAAAAACATAAAAATAAGAGAAGTAATAGACAAAAACAATATCAAACATATAACTTCATCAATTTCAAAACTTGTAAATGATGTCATATGTGCATTAACAGTTGCAGTTGTGCATTAGTAGTTGCTTACTACGTGCATATGTGTGTCAGAACATATAAATGACGTCATATGTGCATCACGTAATATGTGCATCAAATCATATGTGCATTAACAGTTGCTTAGTATGGATGAAAATAAATAATAAAACATTTATATGAAAGGGTATGGAATATTTGAAAAGGAACACAAAAATACACTGACATTACAAAAGTTAATATGCAGAAAACATAAGTAAAACAATTAAGCAGTAACCAAAATTCAATTGATGGGCATTTATAGAAATGTTAAACATATTTTTTAAAGAGTTAAACCAACTGATGGGCATGAGTTCCACATTTATTGAGTCCCACGTGAGTCACTAACATAAATTATAGATACCACAATAAGCATTTCACCATTATAATTACTTACCTCCAATATTCAAATAATTTCAAGATGAATGTTATGGTGCGTTTGATAGCCATTGTATTTTATGGAAAATAAGGCATCTTTGGTGTTTTACAGTTTTGCTAAAGTTTGATAGCAATGTTTTTCATAGAAAACGTCTCCCAACTTATTTTTTAGTTTTCCAAGTTTTATTTTCCCATGTTTGATGTAATAATGAAATACATTTCCGAAGAAAAACACTTTCCATGTACTAATTATCAAAGAAAACTAAGCAAGGGAGTGATATCCTACCTATAATGAGAAATATACTGAAATTGACGATAAATTTAAAAGGCATACCTATTTGGCAGCCACAATAGTACCAGCAGACACGACATTAGCAAGCATGCAAGTGCAAAAAAAGCACACCCAACACAATATTCCAATTGAGTTCATCCTTATATGAGATACCAACAATCTTGAACCGTCACTTTCTCGTTTACCTATTTTCCTCCACTTCATGAAATATTTGGGCAAGATTTCTCCTACTCAAAGATCAGACGCATAAAACATTTTGTATCTCAAGATCTGTTAAAGACCATTGCATCCAAATCGATCAGCCCCATGAATTGACAATATGTCCATGTACTTGTCTTTTGAGGTGCAATTAGGGGTTGTCAATTTTCCAGTATCTAAGAGGATCAGCAATTACTGTAAAATGTGAATATACATGTGCCACGGTGACAACATCAACCCAAGGATACGTTGGATCACCCTGTAAAATAGAGTGCAATAAATTAATAATATGAGGTAACTTGACAATTGGAACTCAAGAGCAAGAACAAAAAAATAACTTCAGAACCATCATTTATTGGGAGATTGCTACATGTCCAGTGTTGTGTCCAAGTCACAATTCAATGTCCACCACTGTATACACAACAATGAACTCCATAGATCAAGTTAATAATCATACAGTTCTTGTAATTCTAGAAAGTGAAGTAATGGAGTGTTTTTGGTAGAGGATGGCTATTCAACAGATATAAAGTTAAAACTAAAGTAAGAGATGAGTTGTTAAATAAGGGGTCGGTGTTCTATTTCTTTGACAGGATTACCACTAAGTACTGGAACTGTATGATGCTCGTGTAGTAGATTTTCTTTACGAAAGACTATGAAATGAAAATGTCGAGCTGGGGGTGGGGGGGGGGGGAGGCGGGGGGGAGTTGCTGATCTTAGTGTGGATGTGCGCCTTCCAAGTACAGCAATGGAGAAGCAGCAGAGTTAGCTGAGGACAATGATGAATCCGAGAGCAGCAGTGGGCAAAAGGAAACAATGGTATCAAATACTTTTGAATCATTAAATTGAAAAAATGCACTGGCCAGTACAAAGTGTACTAATGACCTGGGCAATCACAACATCATATTTGTTGACTGAAGAACAACAACCTCAAGATGAAGTAATGGGTAATCCTCAACTAATATCATTAAACACTTTTGCTGCTGCTGGATTTATTGGACCGTTATGTGCAACCATCTCCGTTTTGGCAGTTCATGCAATTTTTTCGTGTGTATTGAGTAGGATTTTCCATCGAAGCTAGGTATCGATGCCTTTGGGAAATATCAAGGATGAAGGCTGTTTTGGGTGAACGGGGAAAAATGTGGGCAGTTCATGGATAGTGGTAATCATGTTGAGGTGGGAGATCATGTCGTCATGGCTATGTCTCAAGATGGAGTTTAACATATAAAAAAAGATTTTCTAATGTATTCATTGTGATTTGAATGAATTAGAGAAAATGATCAACACCTTCAAAAGCCAAAATAAAAAATAAAACTACCAGAATAGGATAAAAAAGAAAATAAGGAATAAAACAGGTAATGGATATCAGAACTAATAAAGAAATTAGAATACTCAATTACCTATATTTTCAAACACCTGTGGGTAAATAAAGCAAAGACCAATTTTCAAAACTTCTCAAGTTAGATAAGACATCCAAATAAAAAGAAAGATAAAAGGTTAGTTACCATGACACCATCGTCTGTTACCACTGGTGCGAAAAAATTGATAAGGAATGCCCAAAGTCTTACAACTCCACCACAAATTAAAGTACCTAAAATAGAGTCTAAATCGATACAAAACCTGTGGTGATAAAATTAAAGGCACATAAAAATGATAAAGAAATCACATCGACCTCAAGAATTAAAGATATACGACCAACTAATTCTCAAAATCAATGATAGAAAAGGGACACGCAAATAAGAAATAAGATTCACCATCAATTGAACATCGAGTTTATCAGTTATATTGACCAAACTTAAATAACCACATTAATATAAATAGGAGATCAGATCGTTAGAGCGGAAAATGAAAACATGCATCAAGATGGAAGTTAAATAGACAGAAAAACACAGAGATAGAGAAACCGGTGATGATTCTGGTTTGGGTTATGAGAGAAATCTTGAGACACTTGGTAATAATCATTGTATCACATAATTTGGGAGAGATTTTTAAATTTGGTAATAATCATTGTATCATGGTAATAATAATTACAAAGACAACTTCAATAGGTAAAATAGAGTAATTGATAGGTATAACAAAATCGAGATTCTCAAATTAAAAGGGGATGAGTATCCTCTTTAATTCCAATTATTTATATTACTAAATCTCCAATCATCGGATCCAAGCTATATTAGCACATCTTTACCCTAGTTTCCGTATTGTAAACTTTCAATAATTTTAACAACTTTAGTAACATTAACAACTTGGTTCAATTTGTCTTTATCCCAATCGTTTATATATACCAGTAGCTTTAATCAGGTTTCCTCCCTCTATATTATGTTTGTGGAAACGTTTGTAAGAGAGAGAGTTATTAAACGATGCCTTACCCATGTCAGAATATAGAGTTGCAGGGGATAATGTGAAGAAAATAATTGAAGATTTTAAGTGCAGTAGACAAAAAAAGTTAGTAGGGTGAAAGATAGATATATACCATTACTAAACAAAAATTTGAGTTTTGTAGCTTTAACACTCATATATTTGAAATCTTACTGAACAAAGGTGCATCTCCTAATCCGTCTTCAAGTCATTATGGAATTCTCAATTCTAAGACCCATCAACCTAAAACATACATCGTCATATAGATAAATACTTCAAACCATAGTGTTTACAGAAAAATTCAATAAACTTATAATGATAAAGTCTTGTCTAAATTTCACGAAATCAACTTCTGCAATCGATGGGAGGAACTATTTCAAGCACACCAAAACATTCCGTAAACAAAACTCGGGGATTAGCTAAGAAATAAAATTGAGCACTCACATACACAAACTACATACAACCGGAAATAAAACAACTTCAATAGTACACAAATTGCACACAACATAAAACAAATCAAATGCAATATTATTGATGTAGGCATTATCAACAAATTTTAAAAATCCAATCTGAACACAAAGTAGTACCTGTAAAATAAGCTCAAATTAGTACCAAAACATCAAATACACGATTTACATCTTAAAGAGTGCTTTGAAATACAACCAACACAAACTAAAATCCAAAATATCAAACAAAAAGCTAAAAAATGAAATTAGATCATAAGAATCACAGGCATAAATGTCGAAATTCATGTTAATCATATGATTCCCATCCAAAGATTAGGGTTTATAAAACTTTAATTCGCACCAAAAAAACACAAAATCTCAATCCAAGAGAGAGGGGGAACGTTTACTTGATGGATCTGCAAAAAATGTGCATAAACCTACGATTTAATCAATAACAACGAAATGAGCACCTACGATATTATTAATAAAAAAGAACAGATCATGAACCAAATATATGTTGAAAAATGGAGATCGCAATGGGGATGGAGACGAAAATCGTATCTGTAGAGAATTGAAAAATGGAGATGGAGATCCCACTTGCTGCTACTTGGAGAAGAGAAAAATTAGAACTGGAAAATGGAGATAAAGAAAGACGGGTCAAATGAGGGGACTTGTGTACTTTCTACCAGAGAAAAATAAACTTACTCATTTAACCCTAGTTTTGAATTAAAGTGAGAGAGGAAACCAAATAGTCTTGAGGCAAAAGAGGGGGAAATAAAAAAATAAAGGGTTAAAAGAGTAAATTAGAACAAATCAATCTCAACCCTTCATTTTTTGCATTGGTGGCCAAATCTCAATCTCTAATTAAGTTATCATCTTATTGAATAGTGTCAAACATTCTACTCCTTATTATATAGATATATCACACTATATCATTTTTTATTTATTCAATTTTTGGACCAAAATAATGATGTTTTCCAAATGATAGAAATAACTTAATTTTCCTAAAAAATGAACAAAAAAATTAAGATTAACATCATTTTATCAGTTAATTTGTTTTTACTAAAATAACAATAAACACTAAATTTTAAACTCAATGTTTACCAACTATTTAAAACTTCGTCAACTTAGGTTTAAAGATGGCAAGAAATGTTATTTATAAGAAGTGAAAATTCTCACATCCAAACGATGTAGGACTTCACCAAAGCATCGGAAGATTATTTTTTTTTATAATTTAGTCTTTGGCTAAAAGGGATTAACAGACACTTTTTTTTAAATAATAAAAAAATAATTTTGAGCTGAAACTTTTTTTTAGGTTCTTAAAATTTCATGGTACCCCTCAAAAATATTTTAGGTCAAAATTAATTGTTTTACTATTTTAAAAAATGTGTAAAAATATTATCAATTAACTGACAAATTTTTTATCTAGGTCAGCCTAAACATTATTTACAGTATTTTTTTCAGCCAATTACTAATAGAAATAAACAATTTTTTGTGAGTGAGTGTGTTAAAAGCGGGATAAGTTTTGTGATACTATTTGAGTGGGTTTGAACTTTTGGGGTGACCCTTTTTAAGTGGTAAAAATGTTTAGTGTTAGAGGGGGTTTATTTTTTGAGCATTTTTAAGCGGTAATTCTCTTAATTTTTCATAACTTTGTTTTTTAAATAAATTTTTTATGCATATTTTTTTATATACTAATTATTTTTTTAAATTTCAGGATTGGGGGCTAAGCGACAGCCTAGTTGCCCTATGCACAGTGGCGGATCCAGGATTTTTGGCCAGGAGGGGCGAAAGTTTCGAGTGTTGCCGGGGGTTGGGAGGCGGGAGCCCCCAAGGCAAATTTTTTTTGGGTTAATTCAAGTTTTATACAAATTTTTTATCAAAAGACAATATAGACAAGATTTCAGGAGGGGCGTCCCTTAAAAATTGCACCACTAAAAAAAATACACATTATACACCCCTAAATTTTTTATTTTTTTTAGATATCAGGGGGGGCCTCCGCCCCTCCTGGCACCCCCCAGATCCGTCCCTGCCTATGCATAGAGCCGACCCTGACGTGGCCTTGGCCATACATCATATATTGTGGGTTTACTCCGGTATGGACACCGGCCTAATGTGCACCTCATCTTAGTATCTTATATGGATATTCAAATGGTATTGCATGAAGGATATAATAAATCAAGGGATACAAGTGAATGTTTGATGAATTTAATTACTTAATAAATAGATAAAGTGCAAGAAAGATTTCAAGCATACCCCTCTTCCTTTTAAACAATTATTAACGAAGGTTGCAAAGAAAGGCCGTGATTGCTTCAGATTTCACAGTCAAAATGGAAAAAGGAAGAAAGATTTAGTGAGATGAAGGGAAGATATATTTGGAGCATACATACCTTTCTATGCTTTAGATAATTAATGAGCAAGACTGCACTCATACGTAATGTTGTGCTACCACAACATTCTACCATTAGAAAGAGTAAGACATTCTTTTCTTGGTTCAATGCATTTGGCGAAATGTCTTGATTACTTCTTCAGGCCAAAGCCAAACACATGATTCTATTGTTTTTTTTTTTTCCATTTTCTTGAGAAAGACAATATCCATATAACATTCCACCATGGTTTTATAAAAAATATCTTCATTTTGGCATGCATGACATTTTTCTCTTTCATGCCCATACATGAATGTCATGCTAAAAGTTATTTTTTTTCTTTTTTCTTTTTTTATGTGTTATACATATACTATTATAAATACTATTATACTATTATAAATACATGTGTTTTTTTAAATACGTGTAAATTTAATTTTTTTTATTAAATATTTTTTTATTAAATGTTTTTTTCCATTTTTTTTAAAATATTTTTTATTAATTTTTTAAATATTTTTTTCTTTTTTTATTTTATATATATATATTTTTTTTATTTTTTCTCAATTTTTTTTCTCAATTTTTTTTTTATCACGGGGACAAATTTATCGCCGTGCCCTCGGGCACGGGCATCCACCAGTACTTTTATATCTCTGTGTGCAGGGCCGATTTTGAAGAGAGGCGGCCTCCTTGGGCGCCCTATTTTTGATGAATTTTAAGGGTATATATATATATATATATATATATATATATATATATATATATATACAGTACTGCTCTTGTGCGGATTAGTCTGCATTTTAAGAATGCGGACCGGACATGTGTCACCTGGCGGTGAGTCCAAAAAAGAGAGAGAGTGTGCCTATAATTTAGCCTATAATTTCTAGGCTCACCGCCAGGTGACACATATCCGGTCCGCACTTTTAAAATGCGGACTAGTCCGCACAAGAGCAGTACTGTGTATATATATATATATATATATATATATATATATATAGTCCTGCTCTTGTGTGGATTAGTCCGCATTTTAAGAATGCGGATCGGACATGTGTCACCTGGCGGTGAGCTAAGAAAAGAGAGAGAGTGTGCCTATTATTTAGGCAATAATTTCTAGACGCACCGTTAAGTGACACATGTCCGATCCGCATTCTTAAAATGTGAATCAGTCCACAAAGGAGCATTATATATATATATATATATATATATATATATATATATATATACCCAAAGACCAAGCAACTACCAACTCTTCAAATCACATAGGGCCCAACAGGGGCAGCGGCGGCCCCGGTTCAATTTTTTATATAAAAAAATAGGATTTTTTGGTAAAACTCCAAACTTCAAGGTATACTACCTCTAATTATTTACAAAACTGAGAGTGTAATTTTTTTTAATTAAAATAATAAACATAAAAACAAGATCTGCTATCTTTTTGTAGCTGTAATTGATTGGACATTATAAAGTTATAATTTGTAATTGTAGTTGTTTGGGCATTAAAATAATAAACATAAAAACAAGGTCTGCTATAATTTATAGTTGTTTGGGCATTATAAAGTTATAATTTGTATAAAACTTGAAATAAACAAAAACCCGGCACCACTCAAAACTTTCGCCCCGATTAAACAAAAATCCTGCATCCACCATTGTATGTGTTCTTATACACAGAAAAATGATGGTCTTTATTTAATGGGTTGTGTTACATATGGCGATGCAGATTTAACCTTAATTTCCTTTTTCTTGTTAATTATTATGTTTTATGGTACATTTTTGTCATATTTTTTCTCTGTTTGTTTCAGGACATAGAAGTAATCTTTATTATGAAGAAGTTCATTTAATTCGATATAGTTTTGTCGTTATGGATTCAAAAGCAGACGATTATTGAGAGTTTATTAGTGATGCATCCAAAGCAGGCTTAATGGAAACATGAAGTTATTTGAAAACATAAATGAGGGGTACATTATCATGTTCTATTGCTTACATGTTTTTTCTATTTATTTTCTTCTTTTGGTTGTAGTAAATAGACCAGCATTTGTTCAATATTGGATTCTACTTTTGCAGAGAGTTTGACAAAGGTCGAAGAGTATGTTTAACTCAATTTTGTAATACCAGTATTTTCATTCTGTAGGTATAATAGAATAGTCATATAATTAGTTCATTACACAAAGTTGTTTGTTTTTTCAAAACTTTTGCAAATTACATCAATTAGATTCAATATTTGACTAGACTTCAAGCACGTATAAACTAGATAGGATCTAGGTTTAAGTTAAAGTGATTTATCATCCTAGGGAGTCTTTTTTATTTCTAACGTACAATCTCATATTTCAATTTTATAATATAAACAGGGTCGGTCCTAAGATTGGGAGTGCCCTGTGTGAAAATCAATATAGAGCCCTTCTAAAAAAATATTGTACAAAGATATTAAAGACCTAAAATGGGCCCCTAAAAATTTATTTTTTAAGGCCTCATTTTAGTTGGGAGAGATTTTTGGGTAGTTGAATCATCCTTTGTATAGATTGTTTTTGGGTAGTTAAAAAAATGGGCCCCTAAAAAATTAAACTTATTTTAAAAATTGACATTTTGAATATACATAAAATATTTTTGGACCCCTATAATATACATACAGAGGTGCATACTCTAAAACGGGCCATGTGCCATTGCCCATTTGGCACATGGCCAGGGCCAGCCATGAATATAAATTTAGGCTTTGCCCAGGTCTTTGAATGCAAACACAAAATTTTTAGTTTCATCCTCTATTATTTAACAATCAAACACAAAATTTGACATGGCTTTGACAAGGTTTTAACTTTTTTTAACGATATCAAAAAAGGTGATTAGATGGAGCTAGATAAATTTGAATCCACCCGCGATAAGGGACGAGTTCAGATTGTGTGGATTAGGCGCATGGTCCCGAGTTCGATTCCCCTAAAGGATACCATACTTTAATTGAGGTGTGTGTTAGGGTGGCTCTGGCACTAGCACTCCTCCTGTTTAGCTTGTACGGGGGAGTCCAAATGTCTCGTTTCGTATGGAGGTTCAGGGTTATCAAAGAAAAAAAAATCTTGCTCTTCCACTTTAAATGGAATTCTTTATCTTTCTTTTCATTTAAGGTGGTTAAGGTCATAAAGGTGAAAAGGCATTGTATGTTGGGCAAGATGACTTTTCTTATTGGGCAATTTATACTTAGGCCAATTTTTAAACATTTAAGTACAATTTTCTATGAGGTCCACTTGTTATGCCACTAGCGTGGACTTCTACAAGAAGAGAATTATTGGACCTAAGTGTTTAAAATGTATTTGCGAGGGCCTGAGAGTACTCTCCGCCTTAGTATTTGAGCGCCAAGATGCTAATAAGGGCAACTTACAAAAGGCATACCTATCGATTTTAATTCTTGTGTATTCCTTGGTTTAGAATTTAATATTTGGAACTTTTAGTTTATTTTTAAATGAATCAAAACTATAAAAAGTTTTGTTACATCTATATTTTAAATGTTTGTGTAATACTTATGCCATGTTTGATTTTGTTATGCAAAGTGTTAAATGGTATTGATATTTAGTTATATGTAGTTCGGGACCCTCCATGTTATACATTGCATAAGGCGTACATAATAAATTAAAAAATGACATTGAAAATAAAATGAATGTCTCAAAATTATGATTGATAAATCCTTAATCAAGTATGTTTCCTTAATCAAGGTTTGGTTCCAGATAGGAGGTGCGTGCACAGGGATGAAGCTATCCCTTTTTGCGGGGGGCCATGGCCCCCTCCGACTTTGAAAGTTTTTAAATTACGCCCCTTATAATTTTTATAGTCTGCAATTGAGTATTTTTCCCAATACAATATAGCATTTAGAAACATAATTTAGTTAGCTATATAGCTCCTAATAAATAATAAAATCATAACAACATTCATAATATAGTTAGTTTTGTATTATAAACTTTCATAATAACACATATTTATTGAGTTAATTACTCTTTAACTCGAGTTAAGCTATTTTTTAACCTAATTAATTGTAGAAAAATTATCTTGGCCCACCTTAACATATATTCTTGGCTTTGTCACTGTGCGTGCACATCTCATGGTTTTTCAAAGTAACAAACATTGGATTACGGGGAGTTGACGCCAGTCAAATGGAATTGTAATAAGTTTTATAATGTTTTAATTGTCCATTTTCATAACTTCTATAATCTTTTACTCTGACAGATTTTCTTTGGTGTATACATTACTTTTGTTCAGAGCGGCATTGAGGGGGGGGGGGGGGGAGGGGAGCTCATTTATTAAAGTAATGAGTTGCAGACAATAAAAGTTGTTCTTAGTTGATTCTCGATAGGAATCATTGATCAAGAGTTAGATAAAGGTTTTTACTTTCAGTTTCATATATTGTAGGACATTATAATAAAAAATACTATTGTAACTGAATTTTTGACATAATTTTTGCCGACTTAATGACGTGTCCGCTTGTTATTGGTTGGTTTATGGGATCCACGCCAATGGAACTCCCAAACCAACCAATGGCAAGCCGACACATCATTAAGTCGGCAAAAATTATGTCAAAAATTCGGTTACAGTAGAACTACTCCATGAGAATTTATTTTCTTACTTGCAAGTGAATTGACTTAAAATTTATTGCCAAGTACATTTTGTCATGTAAGCAAATGGTTACTAGATTTAGGGACCTTGAATGATAACAGTTTATCAAGCAATATGTATGTTAGGCAAAATTGAGATAGTGCCATGTAATACCCCGTAATTTTGAGGATTTAATATTTAAATTATTTTTGGGAGTTATAAAAATATTTAAATTGGAGAAACTTAAATTCAAGTTCGAGAATTTATTTGAGTGAGTCGAATTATTTATAATTGGTGACTTTAAAGTTTAATTGTCCGAATTAATGTGTGTCGCATTTTGAGGTCAAAATTTAAAAATGTCAAAAAGTATTTCGGATGGAAATTCTGAGTTGGCGGTTGAGTCCGGAAGGGTCGAGATAGTCAGAAAAGAGTGCCCGGGGGTAGTAATTGGGTCTTGGGGTATTTTTGGGCAAAACTGGGCCCACCCGGGATGAGTTGGGCCATTTTAATTAGGCCCATATGGCCAAAAACGGGATTAAGGGTTTTTAACCTAAGTGAGGGACTTATTGAATGGCAACTAACGATTCTAGACCTAGGGTTTGAGAGAGGCGCAGAGGAAAGCAAATCAAGAGCAATTAGGAGTCTTTTGGAGCCAAATTAAGGGATTAATTTGGGGTGTTCTTCATCAACCAATCTCTACACCAACGGAATCAGACCCTACGAACAATTCTAGGCAAGTGGTTAATTTGTTGTAATGTGTAAATGGTGATATCCAATTCATATTTTAGTGATGTGTAAACTAAAATCCGTTTTGGGGATAAATGGGTACAAAATGGGGTTTTTGTTCATGGAACTATTGAATGAGATTCAAAGTAAGAATTAGTTGTGTTGTATATATCTAAGTATAGATATCTGATTTGAATGAGAAACCGGAATATAAAATGGTGGAATTTGAATCTGAAATTTGGAATTGTAGAACGAAGTTAATGGAGATTTATGGAAAAACCCATTTCGGAAATTGTGAGATAAGTTGAGAAATTCATATACTAGAAAGTGTATATGATGTATAAGATCAAAGTCCAATATGTTTATGTGGTGGGATGACTTGATTAGCGGTTGAAATTAAGGTTTACAAACCTTGAATTTTCGTTAATGGTGGAATTCAGTGGGGAAGAAGATCTGCCACGAAAGGATCGATCAATCGATCGGGGGCCATCGATCAATCGACGATGGGAAAACCTTGGCAAGTTGGGCAGTTTGATGCTTTGCCTTGTTTTCTTTTTATTTTGGGTATAATTTTAATTGGTGAAAAATTGTAGAGAAGTTAATAGCTAGGGGCTCAAAAGATAGCTATTAGGAATGTGAAATCTAGGTTATGAGTTGAGACTTAAAGTGAGAATTTTGGGTGAAACATATTCAATTTAATTATGGACCAAGTGGGTGAGTCCGGGTATGTAGATAATTATAGGTAAATATAATTGGGAAATTTATGGAGATGAATGTGTGACACATTGTGGGCGAATATGTGGGAATGAAATTATGAGATGTAAAAATGGACCAAGTGAGCGAGTCCGGGTATGTTAGTTAGGTGACACCAAAGGATTAAATTAATTATTGAGAGAGTAAATTAATTTGGAGTCGGAACATAGACTTGGGAAATATTAAGTTATGGGCCATGTGAGCGAGTCTGAGGATAATGGTTGGGTGACACCAAGTTATTAAATTAATGGATGTGTTAATTAATGAAAGTAGAGTTGGAAGGTAGACTCGAAAAAGTATTAAATTAACTGATGTTGTAATTAATTAATTTAGAGTCGGATTGTAGACTCGGGAAGGCTATGGATTAATTAATGTGTAAATTAATTAAATGAGAGTCGTATCACAGACTCGAATTGGTATAAATTAATTAATGTGTAAATTAATTAAATGAGAGTCGGACCACAGACTCGGATTGGTATAAATTAATTAATGTGTAAATTAATGAAATGAGAGTCGTACCACAGACTCGGTTTAGTATAAACTAAGTAATGTGTAAATTAATTAACTGGGAGTCGGACCAAAAACTCGGATCGGTATTAAATTAATAGGTGTGTTAATTAATTTAATTAGAGTCGAACGATAGACTCGGGAAGGTATTAAATTAATAGGTGTGTTAACTAATTTAATTAGAGTCGGACCATAGACTCGGGAAAAATAGTATATTAATTGAGGTGTGAATTAATTATATTAGAGTCGGACCACAAACTCGGATTTGTGTTAATTAGTTAATGTGTAAATTAATTAAAGGAGGGTCGGACTACAGACTCGGATGGGTGTTAATTAATTAATGTGTAAATTAATTAAATAAGAGTCGAATCATAGACTCAGGAAAATTTCATATAAATTATTGTGTAGAGTATTATTATTTAGAGTCGGACCACAGACTCGGGAAGATGGAAATTATTAAGTGAGAAAATTTATTTAAGTTGAGTTGGGCCAGAGACTCGGGAAATTATAGGCTACTGTTACAGGTTGTGAGTACACGGTGAAGCTGGGGTTTATTTTATATATATATATATGTGTGTGTGTGTGTGTGTGTGTATTGTGTGTGCCATTAAATATCAGTGATTAGATATTTATTTAATTTATATACTCTAGTGCTATCAAGGGAGGTTGCGCGATGTGGGTGAATCCCCTAGCTTGAAGAGTAGGGTGAGTATATCCCCAGGTCATAACGTCCGGTATATGAGTGAGGGAATTATATCACTTTCAGGGGAGGAATATGACTGACTCCACTTCGTTTATGTTTTGGTCCAGGTTGGTGAGCGATTCCAACTTGGATAATTAGGTTATGTGAGCACATCTAGTGAGATAGTACTTTAGAGGGAATCATCCGGCGAGGGTATACTCGGAGGGATGGATATACGTATGTCATATGTGTGGATGTTTTAGTAAAGGTACGTATATAATGGTATTCAATATTATATGCGGGTAATAATACAGTGTGTGATGTATTTACTTTATATAACCTGTGACACGGTTATATGCTACTATTTAAGAAGGAATTAATTAAGTTAATTGTGAGATAACTTATAATTCAAGAATCATTATACTCGGGTTAGAGTAGTATGGCAAGGGGAGGTTATACCAGGACTAGTTGGACGGGGTAGTACAACTAGGTGGGGGTCAAGGTAACCGTTAGGTGTGCACAATAGTGGAGGGGTGAGAATGTCCACAAGGGAGTGCGACACTAACTTAAATATGAAGCGCATTCATGCATTTTAAATTACTGCAGTTAATTCACTTGCTAAATATTTTCAAAATATTTTGGGTTCTAACCCTTGCTTTAAAACTATTTTCAAAACCTTTTAGGTGTCCAGCCACAGGGACGCCAGGATTGATATTCTATTCCAGGGACACGGAGCTGCGGCATATGTGGATGCTAGCAGTAGTTCGGATTAGACGCATCGTTCATTCATTCATAGAGTAGGAATCATTTATCAGTTCCAGTTTCATTTAGGGCTTGTGGCCCAGACTTCTCAGTGCAGTTTTCAGATGTATTTATTCAGGTGTTGGATGTTTATATTGGATTTCACTTTGGTGGCCGATGGTTTATTCGGCAAATTGTTTAATTAATTATTCAGTTGAGTTTTATTCAGTTGTGTGAATGGTTCATATTTATTTCCGCATGTACTGTTTTGCAAATTAAAAAGTTAAAATTTGCCACCAGCTTTTGGAATACTAGGTGGTTAGTAAGTTTTAAAAAGTTTTCGACAGTGATGCTAAGGATGAACCAACTGGGATTCCTGTTTTAATTTGGTATAGGACTGATCACCCGGTATTTTTTTAGGCGGGGTGTCACATGCCATTGACTTGAATTTCCTTGTAAGAATTATTACACTAGGGGCAAAATTAACATCATGTCATCGGCATGGACATCTGCTAGCGTATGTATATACATCATTTTATGACATTAATACAAAATATGTGAAATATAACTACTTTGGACAAGATGAAATATAACTACTCTATGTGAAATATATAGACAACTGGACTGAAACAATTTTCAGGGACACCATATTTACCAAAGGTTTGTATACAAAATCAAAAGAAATTAAGAGCTAGCAAGCACATAAACATAAATAATGGCATGCCATGGAGATGGTCAATTAAAATCACCAAGTTCTATTACAAAGTGTGACTATCACATCAGATGGCATTCTAAATTATTCTTTTAATATCTGTTAAAATCATTTCAATTTTTTTGTATTAAAAAAAACTCAACTAAGGGGGAGGAATCTCGTATTCACGAAGAATACACTAAAAAATAAATAGGCCGACCTAACTGCAGCCCCTTCCAGTTTTGGGTAAACCAAAGGCTCCGTTCACTTCCAAGAAGTGTTATATTCTTTTTAACAACACATTTCTTATTAAAAAGGAAAGAACAAGATTTTAATATTTTTCTTTTTCTTTGAATTATGAGTATTCTTTTTTGAGTATATTTTATTTTAAATGGATTATTTTTCCAGTTGTAGCCATTTTGACAATTTTATTTTAAATTCTCTATATGGAAGATGAACAGGGGCTCGGTTCATACTTTGTGAACAAGAATGGATAGTTCTTTGAAACGATCTTGGTAACCATTATTTGTTGTTTATATTGGCTAATTATCTAGTTTATTGAGTTGAGCGATGTCAACATGCTTATTGAATATTTTGACAGCAATGCTTCTTCAACATTTTTACCCCGATAAACTATGCATTTAAATTTCACTTCACTTGGGGTAAAATTAATAGGTAGTACCATTTTTGTTTCCCTTTAGTCATGTATAAGCTTTTGCTATTTTATCTTTTGTAAACTCAAGCCTTAACCTTTATGCAGGAATGCCCGGGGTCGGGTAGCATGCGAACATATAAAGAAGATTAAAAGAAGACGTTAAACTCTTAAAATTGATTACAAATGCTTAAGAAAACTTAAATTGTATTTTATTTTATTTATTTTCTTTTTTTTAGTCAAACACAAAAGCTATATAGCAAAAATAGAGAAAAAGCCTCTCTAGTGCACTTACAAACATAAGGAGCCCCATTAGAGTAGAGAGAGATTTTCCCTCTCACAAGATTACCAAAATGAGGGATAAAATGAGAAGTATTAAGAAACATATCAACTCGGAGTAGATTCAAACCGTATCTAGCTATAGTGGAGGCCACATAATTTGTTTCTGTAGGAATGAGGTGAGTTGGGAGGTCCTGTTGAAGGAAATATCTACAAATCTTGAACACTTTAGAGCTTCCAGGGGTAGCAACAGCTAAGGTAAGAGTATCAAGTACCACCTTTGAGTCCACATCCAGTGAAATGGGGAAGCAACCAATGAGGTTGCAGAGATTCAAACCATGAAGAAAAACTTCAATTGTATAGTTTTCTTGTTCTATGCAAATTATATATTAAAAACATTTTTGAGTAAATTTACTTCAGTGCATAAATTTTTATACAACCTATTAATATTCTTGTTCAGATGAAACATCAACAAAAGAGAGTAAATTAATTATATAAGAGAGTAAAGTAACCAACAAAAGTATAACTCCTTGAGGTAGGATTTGGGGGAAAGTAAATTAATCATCCAAATTAACTTCTCAAATGGATGTTTTGTTCAGTTAAATTGGTTGATGAGAGTTAATTACAATATCATCAATCTTATCATAAAATATGTGGAAAGAGAAAGGAATTTAAAGCATAAAAAGATATGTTAAAGAACATAATTTACATAATGTTAGTTGTAAGCATTTTATCTAATTTTATTATTTAAGGTTTGTTTTCAAATTGTTTGAAATGATATATTGAACTCTTAAAATTGAGCAAGCCTTACTACTTGAAATAAGTTTGGTTGTCTTTGTGAAATCAACAGTTTTGGGTATAAGCACTTCCTTAACAATACGATGTGCATACTTAAGAAAGAGCCTATTTCTTTTAGATAAACAATCTATGAACTTTGAAGGTATTTCCAACATAAATGAATCCAATATCTCTTTATTTGGACAATTACTTGGAAGAGGAAAACATTCTTTCCTTGGTATTGTTGCGAAAAAATGGATCTACTAGAATAGACCATGTCTTAGCCTCCGTCCACTGAGGATCCTGATTCTTACAAGTTTATGGGGCTTTGGAGGCATAAGAAAGGAGAGATTGTGGTTAAATACATCATATATAAGTTTTATGTTAAAGGCGGTGCAACCTTTTTAATCTCCCGCACTTTTATAGATATTTAAATTACATAAGTGGCGTAATTTGGTAATTAGAGGAAATTACAGTGAATAGTAATTTTGGAATTTATGAGTGTAATTAAATAAATTTAGAATATAAAATGAATAGTAAATATTAGTTTGCAAGTGTCGGACTAATATTTACATGGATTATATTTTCTTACGAAACTAAGTATACGAGTTGGATTATTTTTATTACCTGTCGCAGTTGGGTAAAGCGGCGAAGAATAATATTTTATTTGGGAAACACGCATAGTGAGGTGTTGGGTTCAATTGGTGAATTTTAGTTAAGTGAATTGGATGGAGATTTTGAGTGCACGGTTGGTTTCAGAATGGCCAAGATAGTCAGAATAGAGTATCCGGGGGCATTGTTTAAGTTTCGGGAATTTTTGGACTAGTAGGGACTCGTAATTGAGTAAACGAGTCATTTTTGGGTTTATAAGGGACAAACCCTTATTCTCACTTATACATTCAGGAGAAAGAGAGAAAGAAAATAAAGGAAAGAGATAAAAGAAGAAGGAAATAAAGGAAGAGGAGAAAGGAAGAGAGGAAAGGGATTTCCAGGCCAAACTCCGCTGGATTCGACTCGAGGTCATCGGATTCATTCCATGAGGCAAGTGTTTAACTTGCTTTAATGCTTTAGTATGTCTATTTATCATATTGTAGTTGGTGTGTAAAACTATAAAGTTTTTTGGGTTGGATTTTCTAGAATCGAAACGGGTTTTTCGAAAGTTGAACGATTGAAATCGGATAAAATCTCATATTAGGAAAACATTGGGATTTATAGAAATTAGTTGTTCATTCTTGGTTCTAGGATGATTGGAACCTATTTTCCTTGAAAATATATAGTTGGTTGTGATTAAATAAGGTTGGGAGAAGGAACAAAAAGCTTGGAGGTATGTTAATGGCCGAAACGGTCTCAGAGAAGACGATAAACAGTAACCAGCGTCCTTTACGAATCGATTCGCTTAGGAAGCGAATCGATTCAGCTCTTGGTCAAAAAATAAAATTTGTAGATCTTTTCGATACGGTCACGTGGGCGCTGACCACGTATTTTTCTAATTTTTTTTAATTTATAATTATTTTTCTACAGAAGGTTGTCCGGGATCGAAATCGTTAGTCAAAAATAAAACCTGACATTGGGAGAAAACAATTAATGTGTTGTAAACTCTTAAGGATTTCTAGTGTTAAACCCATGATAATGGTGTTGATAAATGGGAAGAAATGATAAACTAGGGTTTTAATGGTTTTAGGGTTTGAATATAAGAGAAATGGTTTAATACCCCCAATTAATTGATGTGTTAGTTATAAATCAGTGTTAGGATGATTATAGTGTTGTTGGCTGAGATAAGAAACCACCAAATGGAGAACGAGTTGATATTTGGGTATTTTGGAGAAGATGAAATCGTCCAAACAGTGAGCTCCGAACAGGGCGAATCGATTCGGGTCTAGACCGAAACGATTCGCATAAGGGGACCTGTAAGGCTGTCTCAGGCCGAATCGATTCGGATTAAGATCGAATCGATTCGCCTTTGAGGACCTGCTTGCATAACACTTTTTGAATTGATTCGGATTGAGACCGAATAGATTCCCTATCCTAAATCGATTCGCATTAGGGGTGAATCGATTCAGATTGAGACCGAATAGATTCCCTATCCCAAATCGATTCGCATTAGGGGTGAATCGATTCGATTTTGCTGAATTTGTTAGTTTTCTTCCCTCAAGTGCATGGGGAGTTAAATTATAACTTGGAGATTATTATAGGGGATTCTAGATGTGATATTAGGACTCCTAGATGATGGAATTGAGAAGGGACATATATATATATATATATATATATATATATATATATATATATATAAATATATATTATGTGGAAGTTATTACAGTATATATATATGATATGATACGAAAATAAATATATTTGTGTCTGATTGGTATATTTGTACTTTAGAGGCTGGTTCCACAGGCTTCCCCGGGCATAGGGATGGATAACCAGATTATATATTTTTCTCTAGTGCGATCTAGGGAGATTGCACGATGTGGGTGATTCCCCTGGCTTGAGGAGCAGGGAGAGTATATCCCCAGGTCATACCATCCCGCATATGAGTGTGATATTGTTATTCCACTTTCAAGAGGGAATATGACCGCCTCCACCGTTGTGTATTTTTACCATGACCATGGGCGAGTCTGGCTTGGTACCGTGGTTGATTGAGTAAACCCGGATGCGGATAGGCACTATGAGACTGCATCCTCGAGTTATAGCTTGGTGCGATGGTTATTATACTTATGATTGTAATAGGTATAAATATACTTGTTGCTTATAGTAAATTGCTTTCATATGAAGATGTGATTTCATATAACTGTAACACTCTGTCTAATTAAATACCGAGTAACTACATCTTTATTAAATTAATACAGAATATTAATTTGGTTCAGTCTTATCATCACTGTCAAAAAACATTTAATCAATTACTATCCACCTAATATTTAAAAAGAGAGATGTCAAATTTTACTAATAATGTTAATAAATAAACAAGAATTTTTTATAAACCATCAATCGCATAAACAATCTCATAAAAATGCTCAACGAGATGAAATCAAATAAGTCTGGAGTAAACACTCCAGAAATAAAGATGCGAGAGTAAATAATGTCCCAATACAAGAGTCTGAATAAATAATAAGCCAAAAACTGAAATAACGAAAGTCTGCAACTACAACCTCTAAATAAGAATGGGCGACATGCCCTAACTGATACAAATGACTCTGAAGGAATCAAGGATAAAATGAGAGCATCTACTACCACGATCATGTAACTTCCACAACAGCTACAACACGTCATCAGAATGGAACTCCTATGCTTGGCGTCCCTGTGGCTGGGCACCTAAAATATTTTTAGAAAACAAAAATAGATTTGGAGGAAAACGGGTTAGATCCCGATGTGAAAACAGTTAAAAAGTTTAGCAAGTGTTTAACTTACAATTAAATAACACATATTATAAACACGTTAGTTGCGTACTCTCACATGAGTTTCTTACCTCTTAACTACTGTGCACGCCTAACGTATGCCTTTAACCCATCCTAGTTATGCCACTATCTAACTAGTTTGTACCACTCCTGCCTTCGCATTCTATCATAGAGTACCTACACGTAACCCCCAAATAAGCCATATTTATAACCCATATTCACATTCATTAAATTACTTATCTCAAGTTTGAATTAAATTCTCATTCTCAACCCAATCAAAATATCTTAGTTATTCACATCAAGTACATGTATACACATCCATATAATATCTCATACAAAATTAAGGCACCCTACAAGGATAGAACCTACGATTCTCTCATACTCTGCTATCGAATCCCTATACATCACGTACGTGAGGATCACAAGTCTCGGATCAGTCAGGAATTGTTTAAATACAAATCACACATATTTGAGGCCAACATAGTTCACATACCCATGGGTTACGCACATACCAACGCTCCCATGGTCAGCTGACCTATCAACTAACAAATAAGTCATTCACAGTAATATGTCCTTAAGGTACCACTCTAAATCCCCCCGAAGGCACACAAAGATAAGAGGGTCCTTTTCCAAAATAAAACTAACCTCCCGTGATAGCAAGTATGGTAGGTATGTCATACACATAAGAAATCCATACACTAGGCATTCACACAACCTAAGTAATCATATATAAATATAGATGTTCACACATTTCATCTAGTTAATCTCATACGTAGCAAGTTTACCTCGAACATTACACATAATATATATTCCGATTGATAACTCTCTCGTCGTATCAATCTGGGTACTTAAACCTATATCAAAAGGTTACTAGGCCTCTTATTAGTTTCTAATGTTATCTCAGTACTTAAAGCCCCTCCGTTACTACCCTTAACCTTTCATCATCATTAATTCTCAATATAGTTCCAATTTGAACGGTTTCTAATCGTACCTTACTCGGTAGGCCCTCGTAAGCAAAGACATTCAATTCCATAAGCTATAACATTTTTTGATAATAACTAAGGCCTTACTGACTTTATCTAAGTCCCACAAGATTATATTAATCACCCTAACAATCAACATTGGCTTTGGAATAATCCTTAAACTTTAAAGAAAACATTTGTCAAAAATCAAAAAGGGGTCGATCGATCAAAATAAAAGGATCGATCGATCGATGGTTCGATCGATCGACATTCTTGAGTCGATCGATCGATCAAACAGGTATTAGCCCAGAATTTCTTAACAGTTACGGGTTATCCTCTTTTTACACCTCAAATTCTTCATCCCAATGTCCAAAACTCACAATTAAGTATACTAATTATTCTACTAACATGTTTACATCATTCCCCACGTTTTAGATTCATCAAATCAACATATAACATCAATTTCTTGGATCAAATTACCCAATTTTCATATAAAAGCCTAGTTTTCCTATTTCTTCAAGAACATCACATAATCCAATCAAACGTCATAAATTCTCTACCCATAAATCATAAATTCGTGGTTGTTATCTTCTCCAACATTTACTACATGCAAGACCTAACCAGATTATGATTTAAACCTTTCAAATCCATTCAATTTTCATTATTTATGATAAATCTTCAATTCTATAATAACATGTAAACTATATGCTTTGAATATTTGCAAGATACATAACTTGCTTGAAAATACCAATTCTGATCCGTTGATGACGTTATTGGTTGTTTCCCCTTCTCCTTTCGGTCACAATTTCCGTCCAAAATGGTGGTGGTGGGTGGTGGTTTTGGTTTGGAAACACTTTGGCAACTTCCCTCTAACTCGCGTAGCCGACTCTCTTCTTTTTGGCTGACAATGGACCTAATGGCTTTTCTAATAAAGTGTAAATAAACTCTAAAATTCGTGGGTCTTAATTCCTTAATTTTTAAAATTGCCAAAATACCCTTCCGGGTTGTCGGTTTGGCCTAAAAATGCCCCGGGACCTAAACTAAACCTCCGGCTAGTGTTTTCTGACTATCTCGACCCTTCCGGACATGTTGGCGCACTCAAAAAGCTCATACGGATGACATAAAAAAATACTTTAAATTCCATTAAATTGCGTCCTGACACGTGCATTCCAACTAAATTACTGAAACTACTGTATTTTTATCTCACGATAATTTTAATAAATTCAATGATCACATATTACCATAATCACTCAATAATACTCAACAACATCATAATAACCAAATACTAACTCTCGTCTCACTAGCATTTAAATCTAAATTAATTTTCCAATTAATAAATCCCAAATTAATTTAACAAATCCCAAATTAATTTAATAAATTCCATAATTAAAAGCAATTCCATTTAATTAACCTCATAAGTAAAAGCCATAAAAATACGGGTTATTACATACTCCCCTCCCTAATAACTGAATTTCTTCTCGAAATTCGGACAAGTAAGGCATACCTGGAAAAATTAGGTATTTACCAGTACTCAAAACAAAATATAAAGAAATGCCCAATCATTAAAGCCCTCGCTTCATAACAAGCTTGTTTAGCAGTCTTGATACTTTATCAGATTACACTTTAATAAATACACGTCACGTTGAGCTCTTACTAAACAACATTCGAATAAAATAACCTATACATCACTGACCGCATTTTCTTAATATGATTGTGAGTCCGCACTTCACTACGCATTAACTCCCGCATTTATCAAAACATCAAACTCCCATCTTGGAATAAATCAATAAAAAATCTGACTACTCTTGCCCATTCTTTGAATCTCTGTTCCCGGAGTTGTGACTTTTCACAAGGGAAAACCACTTCAGCCGATTGGTGTTACACAAAACATTCCTTGTCCACTATAAATAGATACGGGTGCTTTCCCCCAACTCTACCATTAGGTAATATCCTCTCCCCATTACTAAAATATACCTCACTTACTAGTTATACCCAATTTGGAAATGAAAAGATCGCAATGAATCCAAAATTTCTTTCATATAATCCACCAGTCGTCAATCCTCTTACGCCTACACCTCGGGCTATAGGTGATAGAACCCTCAGAATGAAGCGTTATTTCCACTACTTCTTGCTACCCCACGTTGAAGGTGGATGTCGGGAACCTCCTATTGGTTCTGAATGATAATGCGTAGGACTATGTACCGGCGTGTTCACTATCTAATAGTGTAAATCACTCAAGTATATAACCATTTCTCTCCTTCTGGACAACCTGTCCCACATATTCGAAGGAACTCGTTACTTATTTATAAGTTGGTAACCCCTCAAGGAAATTTACCAACTTGACTCTTCCATCCCTGGAATCGTCGGCATGATACAAAATTATCTAGTTGATCATCTAACCCCAACCGTTCTACTACTTACTACACCCTTTCAATGCCGACCTTCATGTATAATTCTTCCTGTTAAGTGATACTTAATGACCTTCTTCTTCTCTCGGCGTACAACAAAAGTTTCGACCCTTGCACTTTTCACCACGTTGTGCACATCTGGACCCTTTATACCTTATTGACACCCTCATTCTATTTACTCTTGAGTCACCCTCAACATTCGATTGGTTGGAACTCTACTCCAATTTTCCCATAATAATTAAATAATTGCCTTCTCAAGAGATATCCCCTTATTAAATGGCTTTCCACTGCCTTTTCACCAAATTCGGACGTGCTACACTGATTACACATGAGTATACTCATTAACACCTTCTCTTACGACGCTTAATCCCATAAGTAATAATTTCACCCATATATATCCCTTCTTCCGGCGATTACTACATTAGTAAACCAAGATGTCTTCACCCCTTATAACCCATGCATACGGTTTTAAACATCATATACGCTTCATACGTATTCCAGACTCTTTATTGTCGCTGCATTTACAACGTGGCTATACAACTTGGGCATTCTGAATCACCTCCGAATTTGAAATCCCAAATCCTCCTTAACCTCAATGCATCCTTCAACCCGCCGTAACAAAACCAATATTATCAGCACTTACATCGTAATTCACTAACAACTGGCTCTACTGGCCTTATATTGTAATTTACCTTGTTAACTTCATGTTATAACTATTTACTTCCATAACGATTGAGGTATCAAATTTATGGGATAATGGTCAAACATCTCCCTACTACTAATCTTACTCTAAGTTTCATGTGTGGGATGTCTCGCAAAGTGAAATCCAAACAAGGAACCCCCCCGATACACTACTACCTAACATTGTCGGTCATCGGGATCCATTACGCCCTCAGTCCATAACATGTACCCCTAAATTTCCGTCTCTTAACAACAAAGTTACATATCCTTCCGCAATTACACACAAACAAGGAACTCCTTACTAAGGACACTTTCTCTTGACATTGATGGTAATCAAATTTCATATACATCATGCAATTATAATTGGGTCTCTCAAAATCTCATCCCCAGTCACACATCTATGAGTTTAAATTCCCAAATCTCTAAAGGGTGATAAAATGATGCACTCTTCTTATTACGACGTCCTGAGCGTTAATTATAATAACCAGCTAAACCTTTTTGCTGACTAGTAAACCAATTACATACGAATCATATCAATTAAATCCCTACGCATATAGGGATTAAATATCTGAGGCCATTATACCTTTTTGAAATCACAACAATATATATATATATATATATATATATATATATATATATATATATATATATATATACAAAAGTACAATTACGAGCTCGACCCTCTCACAGATGGGGCCTCGCCAAAACGAAACATTCTACCCCAAGGTAGTAACCCCGATAAACCTGCAATACCAGCACACTATCGGTATAATCATATATAAAACCATAATTAGGATAATATCATACTCATATAACACAACACTAAAATGAGTAATTTCAATAAAGTATATACCGCTATCAATATACCCATTCATCCTTCGCAGATGACAATAAAGGTAATCCCACACTATCAGGGAAAATATTCACATAAATAATAAAATTGCCGATACTCACTAAACTCGACTCTCAAGCAAAAATAACAATAATAACAATTGTAGTAACTCATTCATGCCACAAACAACATGAAACATCCTCTGAGGATATAACTCATATATCTATCCTGACAATCGTCCTGGCTGCTCAAATGGTTCCTGGACTTAACACACCTATCCTACCAAACCGAATATTTCAACAACTATTGCCCTTTCCAGGCATAATACCTTTATCCCTACGCTTGATTCGAGAAATATTTATAACGCACGGGTTTCGCTCCCCACAAAATACCTTTACACATACTCCACTTATCTTCGGTCACACTGACCATGTTAAGGTGGTCCCTGTCTCGGACGTTAGTAGTCTCGGCTCTGATAACTACCTCCATTGTTCCCTTAGCTTGATGGACCTAAGGAGCACGCTACTAGTTTCTACATCGCTTACTAAAATCACCATCGCTCGATAATAATTCAGTTATCCGAATCATTCTAACAGGTTCCCCGCTGGGGTTTTCCCTTGTGGTGCTTCTCCAACACCATTTTCCCCAGTCTTACTCTTTATAAATTCCTCGATTCTTGCATCTCCCTACCCAAGGAAACGTTTACCTCCAAATTAACACTACGCAACATTATTACCATCTGCATTGACCGTCCAAGCAGAATTCCCCAGAAGAGCTAACAATTCTTCTTGTATGTAAATTTTCCTTTAATATCCTCTTCTCCATTTCACCTAATTCACCCGGTGTAAGGTTCGCTACATAATTAAAATTCTCCTCACAAAGTGACCTCTATCCGGTTCTCTTGCGTGAGTTCAAAATAACATTCGCCTTTCACCCTGAACATTTGATGAAGGAATTTATGGTCAAACCATACGTGTACGCCTTCTTTCAACGTCACATTCCACTTCTAAGTGTGGTGATTGTCTCTCACCATTGAAAGTCCACTCTTACGAGTCAAGAAATTTTTTCCCCAAATTTTCACTCTGAATTGGTCATACCCCAACACATGTCCAAGCCTTTGGATATATATTACGTTCGTTTGGCTAGCACACGGCATCTCCACATTTCGAGTATTTCCACTGCTAGTTTTCTTCAATATTTCACCTAACTCTTTCTCTTCCATTCCAACCATGTTGGGTGAGTTTAATTTGACCCCTCTTTCTACTATAGTTGTGCCTGGCAGTCACAAGTCGTGTCTTGGCCGTCTGTACCATCCAGGACTTCCGTGCCATAATATGGGTGACTTCAACTACGGTCATCCTTCTTTAATAAATTTAATACCTCAATTGATCTTTTGCCCCCTACTGTTCACCCAACTGTCTTTGCCTGACGCACTACATTGTTCGGCGCACGAACACACCCGATTGTAAATAATATTCACTATCATTACATCATAGCAGGAGAACAAAATCTTACAAAAGAAATCAACAATCCTTAAACATAGTGCTCTATATCAAAGAAAGTTACACTGAAAACATAATAAGCAACACAGATCCTAAAGGACACTAGAACTTGATGCTCTCATACCACCTGTAACACCCCGTCTAATTAAATACCGGGTAGCTACTCCTTTATTAAATTAATACAGAATATTAAGTTGGTTCAGTCTTAGCATCACTGTCGAAAAATATTTAATCAATTACTAGCCACCTAATATTTAAAAAGAGAGATGTCAAATTTTACTAATAATGTTAATAAATAAACAACAATTTATTTATAAACCATCAATCGCATAAAAAATCTCATAAAAATGCTCAACGAGATGAAATCAAATAAGTCTGGAGTAAACACTCCAGAAATAAAGATGCCATAGTAAATAATGTCCCAATACAAGAGTGTGAATAAATAATAAGCCAAAAACTGAAATAATGAAAGTCTGCAACTACAACCTCTAAATAAGAATGGGCGACATGCCCTAAGTGATACAAATGACTCTGAAGGAATCAAGGATAAAATGAGAGCGTCTACTACCATGATCCTGTAACTTTCAAAGCAGCTACAACACGTCATCAGAATGGAACTCCTATGCTTGGCGTCCCTGTGACTAGGCACCTAAAATGTTTTGACAAAACAAAAATAGATTTGGAGGAAAACGGGTCAGAGCCCGATGTGAAAACAGGTAAAAAGATTAGCAAGTGTTTAACTTACAATTAAATAACACATATTATAAACACGTTAGTTGCGTACTCTCACATGAGTTTCTTACCTCTCAACTACTGTTCACGCCTAACGTATGCCTTTAACCCATCCTAGTTATGCCACTATCTAACTAGTTTGTACCACTCCTGCCTTCGCATTCTATCATAGAGTATCTACACGTAACCCCCAAATAAGCCATATTTATAACCCATATTCACATTCATTAAATTACTTATCTCAAGTTTTAATTAAATTCTCATTCTCAACCCAATCAAAATATCTTAGTTATTCGCATCTACTAAGCAACACAACGGAACAATCTCAAGTACATGTATACACATCCATATAATATCTCATACAAAATTAAAGCACCCCACAAGGATAGAACCTATGATTACCTCATACTATGCTATCGAATCCAGGTACATCACGTACGTGAGGATCACAAGTCCCGAATCACTCAGGAATCGTCTAAATACAAATCACACATATTGGAGGCGAACATAGTTCACATATCCATGGGTCACGCATATACCTACGCTCCCATGATCAGCTGACTTATCAACTCACAAATAAGTCATTCACATCACTATGTACTTAAGGTACCAGTCTAAATCCCCCCGAAGGCACACAAGGATAATATGGTCCTTTTCCAAAATAAAACTAACCTCCCATGATAGCAAGTATGGTAGGTATGTCATACACATAAGAAATCCATACACTAGGAATTCACACAACCTAAGTAATCATATATCAATATAGATGTTCACACATTTCATCTAGTTAATCTCATACGTAGCAAGTTTACCCCGAACATTACACATAATATATATTCCGGTTGACAACTCTCTCGTCGTATCAATCTGGGTACTTAAACCTATCTCAAAAGGTTACTAGGCCTCTTATTAGTTTCTAATGTTATCTCAGTACTTAAAGCCCCTCCGTTACTGCCCTTAACCTTTCATCATCATTAATTCTCAATAGAGTTCCAATTCGAACGGTTTCTAATCGTACCTCACCCGGTAGACCCTCGTAAGCAAAGACATTCAATTCCATAAGCTATAACATTTTCCGATAATAACTAAGGCCCTACTGACTTTATCTAAGTTCCACAAGATTATATTAATCACCCTAACAATCAACATTGGTTTTGGAATAATCCTTATACTCTAAAGATAACATTTGTCAAAAATCAAAAAGGGGTCGATCGATCAAAATAAAAGGATCGATCGATCGACATTCTTGAGTCTATCGATCGATCAAACAGGTATCAGAATTTCTTAACAGTTACGGGTTATCCTATTTTTACACCTCAAATTCTTCATCCCAGCGTCCAAAACTCACAACTAAGTATACAAATTATTCTACTAACATGTTTACATCATTCCCCACGTTTTAGATTCATCAAATCAACATATAACATCAATTTCTTGGATCAACTTACCCAATTTTCATATAAATACCTAGTTTTCCTATTTATTCAAGAACATCACATAATCCAATCAAACTTCATAATTTCCGTCCAAAATGGTGGTGGTGGGTGGTGGTTTTGGTTTGGAAACACTTTGGCAACTTCCCTCTAACTCACGTAGCCGACTCTCTTCTTTTTGGTTGATAATGGCCCTAATGGATTTTCTAATAAAGTGTAAATAAACTTTAAAATTCGTGGGTCTTAATTCCTTAATTTTTAAAATTACCAAAATACCCTTCTGGGTTGCCGGTTTGGCCTAAAAATGCCCCGGGACCCAAACTAAACCCCCGGCTAGTGTTTTCTGACTATCTCGACCCTTCCGGACACGTTGGCGCACTAAAAAAGCTCATATGGATGACATAAAAATAAAATACTTTTAATTCCATTAAATTGGTCCTCACGCGCGCGCCCCAACTAAATTATCGAAAATGTCGTATTTTTAACTCACGATAATTTTAATAAATTCAATGATCACATATTACCATAATCACTCAGTAATATTCAATAGCATCATAATAACTAAATACTAACTCTCGTCTAGCTAGCATTTAAATCCGAATTAATTTTCCAATTAATAAATCCCAAATTAATTTAACAAATCCCAAATTAATTTAATAAATCCCATAATTAAAAGCAATTCCATTTAATTAACCTCATAATTAAAAGCCATAAAAATACAGGGTATTACAATAACTTTAATTTGTGTAAAATGTAAAATGAATAAGTTGTTATTCTTCTTCCAGTAGATTTATATCTGGGTCAATACGAAAGTAAATTATAGGTTCAAGTGAGAACTATACTTATAATAAGGGATATTATATGTGAAAGTTGGAAATGGTATTTTAAACTAGTGAAAGTTTTGGAAACAGAACAACGTATATACATAGATATATATTTATAATTGAGAACTATATATATATATATATATATATATATATATATATATGTATATATATATATATATATATATATATATATATATATATATATATAATCGAGATCTTTAATAACTAAAGCTTAGGTGATAGCTTATATTACAACCTATATTATATCACGTCGGGTAAGTGATGGCTATGAGGGATTTTAGCAGATGGGTAAAACAGATTAGTTAGGCGGGGTAGCTTAACTAGGTTGTTTGAAAGGTATGCTATAGGTATGCACTATAAGAAGAGGGGTGAGGGGTATCTCATGGGAGTGCGATACCAATTTAAATATGAGAGATTTCATATTTTAAAATATGGCATTTAAGAACTTGCTAAAATGTTTTCAAAACTCGGGCTGTGACCCGTTTCTTTATTTTCCCCTCTCTTGCTATGTATATATATATATATATATATATATATATATATGTATTAGGTGTCGAGACATAAGGATGCCTGGATGATGATTCTATCGAGTCAGACATTGCTGCAGCAACTGTGGATGCATGAAGGTTTATTTTTAGACGCTTTTATTCTTGTGATCTAGATAGGAAGCATTGTAGTAATATTCGGGCCGATAGCCTAATTGTATTCATTTATTTTTTACCACCTTTTAGTGCGGCATTCGATCTGGTTGTATTATGTTAAACCGAGTGTTCGGTTATTTTTATTTTATTTCAGTTTCGTATATATAAACTGTGTGATTGTTTTACTTTGTTGATTTGACTAAAAAGATTAGTTAAATAAAATTTTGACACCGGCCTAATAGGTTATTAGTGATTAATTTGGTTTTTGACAGTGATGCTGAGAATGAACCATGTGAGACTCCTGTTTTAATTTGGTATAGGATTGATCACCCCGTATTTTATTAGGCGGGGTGTCACAGATGGTATCAGAGAATCAGGTTCTAGTGTCCTTAGGAATCTGCGCGGACATACTACGCTTTCAACATTGCTTTCGGTTTGATATAGAGCCTTATTATTAGGATTGTTGTTTCCTCTTGTGAGATTTCGTTCTCCTGCTATTATGTAAGATTATAGTAAATCTTTTGCATGCTCATCTGAGATTCGTGTGCTGATCGAGGAAGGGCAACCAAGGAAGGTCGTTATGAGGGTAGTAGGAGGCGTGGCTTAGTTGGAACTGTTAGTTGAAATCGGGGATGAAGGTCGTAATCGAGGTCACTCCCTTTCTGGCATTCTTATGAATTGCTACAACCACTACTAGAATATAGTAGTTATATTTATTTACGTACCCCTATAGTATAAAGAGTGGTGCTAAACTTGACGTACCCAGTGAAGTAAATTGGGAAAAAGTTTGAAAGGGATCTTTAATAAGGACCATAAGTTGAAGTTACGTTATGCGGAGGCAGTGTAGCTTTATTCAGGGGAAGTATAGGGTTCAGAAGCTTTGGCTTAGAGTGGGGTATAGGAATGCATAGATGTGAAAATTTGAGGAAATTTTTTTCACTCGTTGGAGCAATATCAAAATGGTGGGAATGGTAGCCACCATTTTTGGGGGAGCAGAATGTTTTGTTCATCAAGGAATTTTACAGGCGGTTTTAACCGCGAGTTCCTTTGATTTATCAGAAATGAAAAGAATGCAGTTCCTGAATTATTCACATGAGGATCGGTAAGAGGCCGACAGTGAATAAAGAGTTATATGGATAAGTGAACTTTGTACCGAATTAAGGTAGGTACAATGAAGAGAAAATCCTTCAGAGGAATGATATGCTCACTAGTAAGCGTTGGTAACGCTTATGGAGAATTTGTGTTCGTGGAACCCCATTGGTGGACATTCACCCGGGGAATTCATTGAAACAGGGTTATTGAGGCCGATAGTGGAGTTTTCTTTTGACGAAGAAGTTAATGAAATTATGAAGGCGATTATCAGGATCGAGGCTATAGAATCCAAGATACTGATAACCTTAACATGGTCAGGGTGGCCAGAGTTGGGGAATGTTGCAATATGGAGTGTGGAACCACACGATTAGTCCTTGCCCAATAGGAGTTAAAGTACAAGAGTAGGATGCCTAGATGGAGCATTGATTAAAGTAGTTTTGGTTCGGTTAAGGCAAGTGTACTATGTCCGTGAACCATTTTGAGTAGCCAGGGTAATTGGCAAGAATGTTATTATGAGTTTCACCTCGGATAAAGGAGGTATATTCCGTGTGGCAAGATTGTGTCACAATATTTTTTAGCCCTAGATTCGTGAATGATTCGAGTTTACTGGTAGTATCGGTAACATTATATAGTGTATGTCTATATGTTTTTTCGTAGCAAGGGGGCTCTATTTTCTTCATTCGATGTGAAAAACAGGTTTTGGCATTTTGAGCTTATATTGGTTTGCACTGCTCATTTTGTATGTGTTATATAAGTATGGTACTATTATAAGAGTAATGTTATTGTATTATCGGAGCGATAGAAAGCTAATGATCGCAAGACAATCGTATCCACGATTCCAGGACGGAACAAGTTGTTGTTGCGATATCTCACCTGGATACAGGTTGAAGTCGCCTTTATTATATGTTTAGATGAAACTTCGGTGAATAGATATTTCACTAGCATGGTTTTAGTGCATGGGGACCTTATAGATATGATTTGAGGTATGCATGATTTATTATTTTACATGTTTTACGCTGACATACCTCCACGAACGAAAAAGTTAGGTAGTAGTGTATCAGAGGGGTTCCTTGTTTGGATTTCACTTTGTGAGACACTCCACGCACGAACCTTAACGACGTTGGAAGTGGAGAGATGTTATTGTATGCAAGGATTTTGGTTTTGATGATACATTAGCTGAGGGTCATGTAGCGATTATAGGCTAATAGAAGTAGATGTGCTATGAAAAAGCACTGAAAATGTTTCTTTTATCGCAAGTATGTGGGTGAGGCAAGGTAAAGGAAGCCGGGTTGAGGCTTAAATCCAGGCCTTAGTAGAAGGAAAATTAAGAGGAAATACGTTCTGGGTATGATGTTCGTAACACTTTTGTAGAGAGTGAGCGCCCCGATTAGTTAAACTTTCCATTTCGCTGAGATATAAGGACATAGAGATAGAAGCGCGTTAGTATGATTAAGAGACAGGATTTTAGAACATCCCAATGGTGTGCCTTAGGACGTTATATCTTGATGATCAATGATGCGATGAAGTAGTGTAATGGGAGGGTTCCTTGTTTGGATTTCTCTTTGCGAGACGTCCCACGCATGAAATCGAGCTAGTGTCGGGAGTTAGGAAAGGTCTTGGACGCTAGGGATATAGTTAGTATACTACTCATTTTACGTGTGTAGGAAACACATCGATCTTAGGGTTATTAAGAAGTAAGGCCAGTGGGGCATGTAGCGCTGTTTTAGAAAGATTGTAATGAGTTAACCATGAGAAGATTCGTGGGTTAACCTTAAGAAGGATTGGATTTATAGGTATAAGAAGAATTGAATCTTGAGAAGATTGTTGAGAATACCCAGGTGTTAGCACCAGGCCAAGAAAGTGAGGCCCATTTTTAGAGAGAGTGTTACGTGTGTGACATTGGCAATAGTTGTGTCGATGAGCACGAGTAAAAGGGTGTGTGGGCACCTTGGTAAGTTGATTTTATATATCGTCTGATAGGAGAGGCGTTGTATATAAAGATGAAGAATGTGTTATGGGGCAATTATAAATGGATTTGCATTTGGACTTTGATGGATTGAATGTCGTAGAAGGTACGTGATAATCCAATTGTATAGGGGCAATAAGAGTGAAAACACCTAAGATAAGTGATAAGACGACATGAGTAGTCAAGCGCTAGTGTAGTTTAGATGAACGAACGCTTAGAGTGACGCCTTTACGATAAGATAGATATGTTAGAGCTACGGTTATAGGCTCGTTTTCTTTATATGTTATTATAGAAGCACTAGGTGCGATGTGTTATTGTTATAGTTAACCTTACGACCGAGGTAGTGTTTCAGCATATAGAAATTTAGTTAAGCTTGTGGTTAATGTAGTGCGTTAGAATATAAGCCTTGAGATAGGCGGTATACGGTAGGGTACCATTTGGTAGTACCATTCCACTTCGGTGCACTAGGACGGATTGACTTTGGTGGTACAGGTTGTATCTGAATTTCGATGACAAAATTTCATTGTAAGGGAGGAAGTATGTAACACCTCGTACTTTTATAGATATTTAAATTACATAAGTGGCATAATTTGGTAATAAGAGGAAATAATTGTGAATCGTAATTTTGGAATTTATGAGTGTAATTAAATAAATTTAGAATATAAAGTGAATAGTAAATATTAGTTTGCAAGTGTCGGATTAATATTTACATGGATTATATTTTCTTATGGGACTAAGAATACGAGTTGGATTATTTTTATTACATGTCGCAGTTGGGTAAAGCGACAAAGGATAATGTTTTATTTTGGAAACACGCATAGTGAGGTGTTGGGTTTAATTAGTGAATTTTAGTTAAGTGAATCAGATGGATATTTTGAGTGCACTGTTGGTTTCAGAATGGCCAAGATAGTCAGAATAGAGTATTCGGGGGTAGTGTTTAGGTTTCGTGGATTTTTGGACTAGTAGGGACTCACAATTGAGTAAACTTGTCATTTTTGGGTTTATAAGGGATAAACCCTTATTCTCCCTTATAAAGGCACGATAAATAGAGAAAGAGAAAAAAGAAAAGAGAGAAAAGAAGAAGGAAATAAAGGAAGAGGAGAAAGAAAGAGAGGAAAGGAATTTTCGGGCCAAACTCTGCGGGTTCGACTTGAGGTCATCGGATTTTATCCACGAGGAAAGTGTTTAACTTACTTTAATGATTTAGTATGTTTATTTATCATATTGTAGTTGGTGTGTAAAACTAGAAAGATTTTTGGTTTGGGGTTTCTTGAATCGAAATTGGATAATTAGGAAAACTTTAGGATTTATAGAAATTAGTTGTTGATTCTTGGTTCTAGGATGATTAGAACCTATTTTCCTTGAAAATATATAGTTAGTTGTGATTAAATAAGGTTGGGAGCCAAAATAGTCTTGGAGAAGATAATGAACAGTAACCAACATCATTTCCGAATCAATTCTCTTAGGAAAAGATTCGATTCGGCTCTTGGTCAAAAAATAAAATTTATAGATCCTATCGATACGGTCGCGTGGGCGCTGATCGCGTATTTTTCTGATTTATTTTAAATTTATAATTATTTTTCTACGGAAGGCTATCCGGGATCAAAACCGTTAGTCAGAAATCAAACCTGACATTAGGAGAAAACAATTGACGTGTTGTAAACTCTTAAGGATTTTGTGTTAAACCCATGATAATGGTGTAGATAAATGGGTAGAAATGGGAAGAAATGATAAACTAGAGTTTTAATGGTTTTAGGGTTTAAATCTAAGAGAAATGGTTTAATAGAGCTAATTAATTGATGTCTTAGTTATAAATCAGTGCTAGGATGATTATAGAGTTTTTGGTTGAGATAAGAAACCACCAAATAGATAACGGGTTGATATTTGGGTATTTTGGAGAAGATGAAATCCCCCAAACAGTGAGCTCCGAACAGGGCGAATCGATTCGGGTCTAGACCGAATCAATTTTCATAAGGGGACCTGTAAGGATGTCTGAGGCCGAATCGATTCAGATTAATACCGAATCGATTCGCATTTGACAACCTGCTTGCAGAACACTTTTCGAATCGATTCGAATTGAGACCAAATCGATTCTCTATCCCGAATCGATTCGCATCAGGGGAGAATTGATTCGCCTTTGCTAAATTTGTCAGTTTTCTTCCCTCAAGTGCATGAGGAGTAAAATTATAACTTGGAGATTATTATAGGGGATTATAAATGTGATATTAGGACTCCTAGATGATGGAATTGAGAAGGGATATATATATATATATATATATATATATATATATATATATATATATATATATATATATATATATATATATATTATAAATGCGGAAGTTATTACAGTATATAAAAGATATGATACAGAAATAAATATATTTGTGTGTGATTGGTATATTTGTACTTAAGAGGCTGGTTCCACAGGCTTCCCCGGGCATAGGTATGGATAACAAGATTATATATTTTTCTCTAGTGTGATCCAGGGAGGTTGCGCGATGTGGGTGAATCCCCTAGCTTGAGGAGTAGGGAGAGTATATCCCTAGGTCATACCATCCCGCATATGAGTGAGATATTGTTATTCCACTTTCAGGAGGGAATATGACCGCCTCCGCCGTTGTGTATTTTTTTACCATGACCATGAGCGAGTCTGGCTTGCTACCGTGGTTGATTGAGTAAACCCGGATGTGGATAGGCACTATGAGACTGCATCCTCGAGTTATAGCTAAACGACGTATATACATAGATATATATTTATAATTGAGAACTATATATGTATATATATATATATATCTAATCGAGATCTTTAATAAATAAAGTTTAGGTGATAGCTTATAGTACAACCTATATTATATCACGTCGGGTAAGTGATGGTTATGAGGACTTTTAGTAGATGGGTGAAACAGATTAGTTAGGTGGGGTAGCTTAACTAGGTTGTTTAAAAGGTATGTGATAGTTGTGCACTATTAGAAGAGGGGTGAGGGGTATCTCATCTTGCTATGTATATATATAAATATTAGGTGTCCAAACACAAGGACGCCTGGATGATGATTCTTTCGAGTCAGACGTTGCTGCAGTAGCTGTGGATGCATGCGGGTTTATTTGTAGATGCTTATATTCTTGTGATCTTGATAGGAAGCATTGTAGTAATATTCGGGTCGATAGCCAAATTGTTTTCATTTATTCTTTTACCGCCTTTTTAGTGTGGCATTCGATCTGGTTGTATTATGTTAAACCGAGTGTTCTATTATTTTTATTTCATTTCAGTTTTGTGTATATAAACTGTGTGATTATTTTACTTTGTTGGGTTGACTAAAAAGATTAGTTAAATAAAATTTTGACACCGGCGTAATAGGTTATTAGTAATTAATTTGGTTTTCGACAGTGATGCTGATAATGAACCATATGCGACTCCTGTTTTAATTTGGTATAGGATTGATCACCCGATATTTTATTAGTCGGGGTGTCACATCCTTATAGTGTAGGCTGAGGAGAGGATTCAGCCTTATAGTGTAGGTCGAGGAGAGGATACGACCTTATGTTGCTTAGGTGGCCGGAGCAGGTGACCTAAGAGTGCTCTTATGTGTACAGAGAGGAGGAGAGAGTTGGGCAAAACTTAGTTATCGAGATATCGCCTCTCCAATAAGGAGGAGAGCACCTTTATATATTGTATTTTATGAGGTCATCACGTGCACAACTCACATAACTTATAGATAAGTATTAATCAAATGGAATCATTCTAAAGGTGGATAGTCAGCAATCCATTATTGACATGTCATGGTCTGTGGCATGTACTTATATAGTCAATGTGCTTGAGGGGGATGCATCCTGGTAGCGGACGAGGAGGGCATGTGGCCTGGTTGAGGTTACAGAGGGCACGCGGCCTGGTAAAGATCGAAATTGGCATGCGGCTGTAGAGGGCATGCGACCTGGTAGCAATCGAGGAGGGCATGTGGCTTGGTTGTGGCGACGGAGGGCATGTAGCCTATTTGAGGGGTCGTGGCTTGTGAGGCACCTAGATGCATCCTTCTGAGGAAGTGTGAAAAAGGTTTCGCGGATGTTGAGATACTAGGATGTAGTCTTATTTACTTTAAATGCAAAATAAAGAGCGTTCATGGCCTGGTACAGTACCAGATAATGGCCATCTTTATAGGTCGTGGCCTTTCACTAGTCCTCGAGAATATATTTATTATGTTTGCATAGGCTTCCATGCCATGCGTCTCTTATCCATTGGTTAATATATTATGGGTATAATAGAAGCCCCTAAGCCTCAGTACTAAGAGACGAATGATTTAGTGTTGGGACTTTGTTCCTATTTACGAATCATTGTCTTGAAGCTAAAGTTTAATGTTTGAGAGGATAGAGACTTGTGGATGTCGTAGCCTTTTGCTAAAGTGCTTTACATTTTGATGTATTCTGAGGTCTCCGGCATTGATTATGCCGGGTTGAAATTTCTATTTACTAAAGCTACAGACTTTACTGGATGAAGCTGAGGCCGTTAATATGAAGAGGTTGAGGTCTTTATTGGCTGAGGTCACAGACTTAACTGGATGAGGTCATGGACTTTACTTGCTAAAGCTAAGGACTTTACTGGATGAGGCTGCAGACATAAGTTTCTAATGTCTAAGGCCGTTGATTTGATGAGGTCGAGGTTTTTATTGGATGAGCCTAGGGACCTTGCTTACTGAGTCCAAGATCGTTGATTGGATGAGGCCGAGGCCTTTATTGGCTTTTATTGATGAGGCCGCGGACCTTACTTGTTGTAGCCAAAGCCGTTGATTAGATGAGGCTAAGGCCTTTATTGGTTAAAGTTGCAGACTTTTCTTACTGAGGCCACATGCTTTACTTATTTAGGCCGAAGCCATTGATTATATGAGGCCGAGGCCTTTATTACACTTTACTAATGAGGCCGCAGACTTGCTTTAGCTGAGGTCTTTATTAGATGAGGCTGCAGAGTTTGTTTACTGAGGTCGAAGCCATTGATTGGATAAGGTCGAGGCCTTTATTGGATGAGGTTACAGACTTTACTTGCTGAGGATGAAACCATTGATTGGATGAGGCCTTTATTGAACTTTACTAATGAGGCCATAGACTTCCTATATCCGAGGCCTTTATTGTATAAGGATGTAGATTTTGCTTATTGAGGCCGAAGTTGTTAATTGGATAAGGCCGAGGCCTTTAATGGCTGAAGTAGCAGACTTTCCTTGGTGAGGCCCACTTTTCTAGCTGAGGTCGTAAAAAAATTAGACAAAGTTGAGACCGATTTAACTGCTGAGTTTTCCTAAGTATAAGTTTGCTCGGCTGATCTCTTTTCTAAAAAAGTCTACTTGACAAAAGTTGGTGCTGAATTTTATTCCATAGAAGTTTGCTCGATTGAAGTTGGTGCTGAGTTACCTTTCATAGAAGTTTAATCGACTAAAGTTGGTGCCGAGTTCTCTTTCGTAGAAGTCTGATCGACAGAGGTTGATTCTGAGTTCTCTTCCCTAAAATTATTCTCAACTGACCTCTCTTTCTGAGAAGTTTGATCGGCAGAGCTTTCTTTTGCAGAAGTTTGCTCAGCTGATGTGGTTGCTGAGTTCTCTTCCGTAAAAGTCTACTCTGTTGAGTTCTCTTTCAGAGAAGTCTGCTAAGTTGAGATCTTTTTAGATAATCTTTTCTTTGAGCATATGGTGATAGATGAAAGTACTACCTTTCTCCAATGAGGTTTTAAGTTAATCATTTTAGTCTCGTTATATAAGAGTCCAAATTGAGTAGCTATTAGAACGATTCCCTAAAAATGGTTATATATTTATTTATTTTGGTTTCTGTTGGCAATATTCTGACCTTCAATAGTTAGTTGATTGGTTTAAAAAATAATGCGAATTATTGAGTTATCAACTATATTTACAATTGGATTACATAGGATGACCTATCTATCCTTTGGAAGAATGCAATTTTTTTAGTATTAAATTATTTTTTTAATAACTATAAAGTGGTTGTGAGTTGAGATGAATCCAAAACATTTTTCTAAGTAATTCCTATGTTTCTAAGTAGTTTTTATGTTTAAATTGGCCAAAATCAGCAACCAATGCATGTCGCCTTCTTCCCCTTTCTATATACCCGTTCTATTTATCCGAAGCAAAAGTATAGGGTAGCCTTATACTACATCCCCACCTAAATCAAGAAATGGGAAAAAATTTCAAAAAAAATGTTATAACCAATTGCGCATTGTTTCCCATGTGAGTGTTTTGCATGAATTACTCAAATCTAGAAAATGTTTCTCCCAACTACTTCAAGCTTGCAAAAAATGAATAATTCATTCTCCTTTTGGCTCTTGTTGGGCTGCTATCATGTCCCTGTTCAAGTCTTATTTCTTTCTTTCTCTTCTATTTTAGGATCCTACCATGTGCTATGTTATTTCTCTAGTTATTTTTTTGTGGAAATTTAGATGTTTTCTTATCATATTGACTTGAATTGAAATAAAATTAGTTGAATTAGGTTATGTGCATGTGACATCGATAGTTGGACAATTTTTATTTCCTTCATTATTTAGTGTTATAATTTGTCAACCCTTGAACCTTGAAAGCTTTGTATTGTAGTTTTTGTGTTGTACACATTTAATGCCTTTGAAGTCCATACTTTGTATTTCCTTTCCTTTTATGATTCATACTAAGTAATAATGGTTATGATCTGTTAGTCAAAGCATAGAACTTTTAGGTCATAGATATAAGCATTTATCCAAAGGTGAACATAATATATAGTTATAACAACCCCTAGAGATGACAGGTACATTATTGAAAATTTGTTCAACAAAAGTAGTATGTGCTTGCTCAAGTGCTCAAGATGCGCAACAAGCTTATCCGAGGAGATGTCCTCGCTATTTTTCAATATGGTTTGGTTGTCTTATTCTTTTCAAAGTTATAGTTATTATAGAAAGGTTATCTTGAACGAAAAGATTCAAGCGAAGAGATGTTGGATTTACGCTTGAGAATACAAAATCCTGCTACAAATTTGAATGATAACATGTGTATGATTAATAAATTTGTTGCAGCTCTTTCGGAACTACTGAGTAAGAAAAGTGTTAGTGTCATTCTACATAACTGTGCAACTTTAGGTGAGCATTTTGTATAGGTTTTCAAGTAACTTGGGGTTGAAAATAGATATATCGCTTTACAGGGCCTTCTCCTGCCTCGATGTAAAAAAATAGATAATCCAATATCATTTTTGTTTTTACTAACTCATCTTGTCTCTAAGTTGTCATTTGATCTTAAATCTAATGATTTTGTTATTATCTTGAGTTATTTAAGTTTTGTTTTCTTTGGATTTTTGTGGTATCTTACCACGCGGTGTCCGAGCCAGCTTTAAGCACACCTTGACTAATCCGCATTCACAGTTCATGGCTTCCGCAGGAAAAACATTATTTTGACAGTGTCAGGAATCGAACTCGAAACCAAACCCAATCCACTCCAAGACGGTCCCAGTGACAACCTTATACCACTTGACCAAGAGGCTTGGTCATTTATTTCCTTAGGAATAATTTTAGGATTTTGTGGTGACAATTATGTTCAACACAAGTTAACAAGAAAAGGAAATCATTAAAGAACATAAAGAATGTAAAGAATGTCAATCACACAACACCGTATGTACGTGGTTCAGCAACAATGCCTACGCCCACGGTGCTGTTCTCAGTATTATTTCTCTATACTCCGGGGAGTGTTTTACAGGAAATACAATGTGTGCCTTTTGCCCCAGGCTTAGGGTGTGTTATATACATGCTTGTTCTTGGGGAGTAGGGGTGTTGGACTCCCCCACGTTAGTCCATCACTTCCTAGGATATCTCTTTACGATATTTTAGGAAGAGATTAAGTTATAACTAATTTCGGTGGGGATGTGGGGCTCCCAGACTTTGGGCCTTTACGGAGCTACTCGTTTGGGCCCGTGGTGGCTGAAATGGTACCCACAATTGCCCCTAAAGTTGTTGGGCCACAATTTGGGCTCAATAAATTTAAATGATTTGTCATAATGGCTTCCTTGTAAATTGTGCAACTATTCACATGATTGAAAACTAATTTAGGCGGCAACTTGCTTCGTATCCTGTGCGCTATGATTGGAAGGGTTTAAAAGTCCTTTGGAGCAGCAATTCATTGTTGTCGTTTTAAACTTCTTCAAAATTTCTCATCTTATCTAAGCTCCTACTTTTGCGCCCTCTTTCCCACGTCATCATCTTTCAATCTCAATCTCCTCCATCATCTTTGCTTGCGACTTCGCGTCGTCCTAAGCCAACTTTTTATTTCGTAACTTCTTCTTCTTCTTCTCTTTCTGTGCTTTTTTTTGTTGCAATCTCCTCGCATTTGTAGTTAGGGTTTTGTAAATGGAAAAAATAGGCAATAGGTCGGTAACTGAATTTAGAAAGTATTACGACATCCCAGATTGGGTAGACATTGAGTGTGACCCTATCCCTAAAAATGTAAAGGAAATAGAGGGTGCTCACTAGATTCACGTTCTTTTACTGTCCTAAGGGAGTCTCACCTTTCCTCCAAGTAATTTGTTTTTGCATTTCTTTGGTTACTTCAATATTGTTCCCGCACAGTGTTCGCCAAACGTTTGGAAGATAGTTAATGGTGTCCATAGAATAAACCAGCTCTATGGCACCAATTTAGGGCTTGCTGAAATATGCTTATGTTATTCTTTCTCGTGAATAAGTTCTGGTCTTCTTTACCTCAAGGCCAGGAGTCCTGATAGGGTATTGGTAGTAAATCTATCTGATTCCCACAAGGATTACTGGAAAGAAGGTTTTCTTGCTAGAAATTGGCAATTCCCTCCCCATACTGAGGGGTCGAGGTCTGACAGGTTCATGGTCCCCTTTTATGGGGAGGAGTTCATAGGTAGGCTTAATTTTTTCTCTGCTCTTTGATCTTCCTGTTAATGTATGATTCCTCTGATATTCTTCTCTTTTTCTTTTCAATGAGGACAAAGAACTTGGAACCTGCTCTCACTGAGGTTCGAGCTACTGAGTTGATCAATGCTTGGAATATTAGAGAACCTTTGGCTGACGGTGAGCATCCTCGATTAGCTTCTTTTCTTATAGAGTACAATAACATTGGGTCTAGCTTTATTGCGCGACCTGTAAATAACATTTCGGAGATAGATATCATTGAAAAAGTTGCTGCAAATCCTATCCAATTGGACGAGGAAGAGAGCAGTTCTAGTGAAGGTGATAATAGGGGAGGTGCTGAAGGTAGTTCCAGTGGGGCGAGCTCTAGTGGTGAAGGGTCTGCCATCTCAAAAGAGGTTTCATAAGCTCGAGAATATTCTAGTGAATCGAGCAGCTCCAGCAAGGAAGATATGGTTCCTCACCGGAGGAATCTGATTAGGGATGATGAGGATGAGGATGATATGCTTCTTTTTAGGCGATCGAAGAAGCAAAAGTCTGGCAGTGGAGAAGCTGCCACTGGTTCTTAGCTTGATGCCATTAAGAAGGAAAAGAAGAGGAGGGAGGAAGAATAGTTGGGAGAGAGAGAGAGAGAGAGAGAGAGAGAGAGAGAGAGAGAGAAGGAAGAGGAGAGCAAGAAGGCTGAAGAGAGAAAAAAGGTGGAAGAGAGGAAAATAGCTAAGAGGGAGATGAAGGAGAGGGAAGAGGAGAGAAGGAGAGTGGAAGCGAGGATGAAGGTTGGTCAAGCTTTGGTGCCTATGTTCGCATTTCCCGAGGGGGCCTCTGTTGCCATCTCTCCCCAGTTGTCTCCTGCGTTTCTCTAGAGAGCAATTTTTCCTGCTGATTGACAGAAGGCAATGGGGACCGACCAGTTAGCTCTATAAGAGAGTCAGAGGCTAGCCTTGGTAAGTATGTTTCCATTTTTTAATACTTGTAATATTCTGTTCAATGCTTCCTCCTAATGCTCCCTCTTTACTTGCTGTCTATGACTGAATTCGCCGTTCTCTACCGCACTCGCGATGAGATGGTGAGTAGGAATGAGGACTTGGTGAAGCAGAACGTTGAGCTGAAGGGGAAAGGCGTCGCGCTGGAGGCTAGTTTAAAGACCACCAGTGAGGCCCAAAAACCCTCTGATCTCGCCCTTACTGAAGCTAATAGAGCGAAGGAAGTGGCGATTAAGGATTTGAATAAGTTGAGGCAGTCCTATGATCTGGTGTGCACGAGCAAGCTGGCCGTGGTTGAGGAAAATAAGGTGCTGTCAGAGAAGGTGAAGAAGGTGGAGTCTGAGGTTGCTACCATTAAGGAGAGTTCGTACAACTCTGGGTGGGCTGTCGCATATGAGGACGCTAATTCTCAGATAGGCTACATCAGCTGGTTGAACTTCAAGAAGGGCTGGAACAAAGCTCTTATGGCTACTGGGGTGGATGTTGATTCACCCTTGTTCAACGAGCATGATCCAGGCCTGAAGCCTATTGTGGATGAGGCTCCTGCCCCGGCTATTGACAGTGGTGTTCCTGCATCTCTCACCATTCCTGCTGACACTCCCTCCGTTCAGGGAGCAGTATCTTCTCAATCTGAGGGAGGTGCTCCCGCTGCTGTTGACAAGGGAAAGCAACCAGCGACCTCTGAACAAACTAAGGTTGCCAGCTAGCCTTCTTTTATAATTTTTCTTTTGTATTTTTTGCTTTGTTTGCACTGCTCTCCTTTAATTACTGATGTAATTGGACCTCTTTATTTGCATGAAATGAAAAGACTTTCCGTTTTGCATACTGATTCTTCTTCTTTTTAATGCTTGTATGGCCTGTAGTTGATTGATGTAGATTATTATATACCTGTCACCTCTCAACTGGGAAGGATCCTTGGTCCTAATGCGAGCAATCAGGTTTGCCAAACCTTCGTTAGGATTTATAAGTCTCTCAAGTCGATGAATAAGAGCTTTAAAGACCATTATGAGCTCGTCGCCATACTGAAGGATAGACTTCAGGAGATGGAAGAAGTTGGTGCCTCTGTCCAAGAAGAAGTGAACACTTTGAGAGCTGAGATTCTTGATGCCTCTCAAGTTGGAGAAGTTCTTCAGCATGAGAATGAGACTCTAAGTAGGGAATTGTCGTGACTCAGGGATCTTGCACCGAGCGTCGCACCTTGGGGTTTATGAGGTTCCTTTTCATTAGAGCGTGTAGATGACATTTCTCGCACTTGCGAGCATGTACTCCAGAGCCACCAATAGCCTTCCTTTATTGCTCAAAAAGTCAGCAATCTTCCTCCAATTTGGCTCCCACAGGTTCCTTCGTGGAGCTCGTGCAGAACTCGCTCGACATCTTTTGGGTGAATACATTAGAGGTAAGGGCCGGTGAATGATTTCTTATACAGCTTGTCCTCAGGAAATAAGTGAAAGCGGGCAGCTTTGACTCTTATCTGATGAGATGTCTTCTTATCATCTGGTAGTACACCATCCTTCAAATAGTCCCTCAGGGGGTCCATCCAACTGGGTTCTGATACAATCTGGAGGATACGACCCCTGTCTGGAAGCTCTTCGCTCTGGACGATGCTCGGTTGGGCGAGGAAGTCTATGAGAATTATTCTATTTGAGTCGAAGTTGATTGCTGAACTTAGGGATGCTAGGGTGTCAGCATGGTTGTTCTGTCCTCTAGGAAACTGTTGGACATTAAATTTTTTGCCAAGGTAAGTTAAGCTTCCATTCATTCATCTCTTGCATTGAAGTCCCCACTTATCTGATTGGAGACCAATTGTGAGTCGCCAAACACCCGCAGCTGATTTGCCCCCCAACGCCTGTGCCTTCTGTAGGCCAGCTATCAAAGTCTCATATTCTGCCTCATTATTAGAGGCTTCAAATACAAGCCCGATTCCGTGCTCGAGGATTGTATCTTTTGGGGTAATGAGCACAATGCCTACTCCTGCCCCCTTTGAGTTGGAGGCTCCATCAACAAATAGTCTCCAAACTACTCCTGATGAATGATCTTCTATTTGCTTCATGGACTGGTCGTAAGGCTCTTCGCCTGTGAACTCTGCGATGAAATCGGCGAGGACCTGCCCCTTGATTGCATTCCTGGGTTGAAATTGGATGTCAAATCGTTCGAGCTGGACTGACCACTTGGATAGTCTGCCATAAAGATTCGCTTTCCGTAGGATTGCTTTAAAGGGATGTGATGTGGGGACGACGATAGTGTGAGCTTCGAAGTAGTGATTCAGCTTCCTTGAGGCTATTACTAATGCAAAGGCGAGCTTTTCAAATGGTAGGTACCGTTGCTCAGCATCCAATAGGGTCTTGGTCACGTAGTAGACTAGGTGTTGGATTCCTGCTTTCTCGTACACCAGTGCAGAACTGATGGCGTAGCTGGATATGGCGAGGTATAAGTACAGGGAATCATTTTCTTGAGGTATGACGAGCAAAGGTGGTGTGCTGAGATAAGCCTTGAGTTCTTCTAATGCTTTCATGCAATATTGATTCCACTCTACTGTCTTATTTCCTTTCAAGAGATGGAAGAATGACTTGCACTTCTCAAAGGACTTTGAGATGAAACGATTCAAAGCGACGAGCATGCCCATGAGCTTCTATATGTCTCATATTGTGTAGGGGGTTGTACCCTGTTGATTGCGTCGATCTGGTCCGGGTTGGCCTCAATGCCTCTCTCGCTAACCAAGTACCCGAGGAATTTTCCTGATTGGACACCGAAAGAACATTTTCTTGTGTTATATTCAACACAAGTTAACAATAAAAGGAAATCACCAAAGTAAATAAAGAATGTAAAGAATGCCAATCACACAACAAAGTATGTACGTGGTTCAGCAAGAATGCCTACGTCCACGGTGGTGCTCTCAGTATTATTTCTCTATACTCTGGGGAGTGTTTTACAGTAAATACAATGCGTGACTTTTTCCCTAGTATTAGGGTGTGTTATATACATGCTTGTTCTCGAGAGTGGGGGTGTTGGACTCCCCCACGTTAGTCCATCACATCCTAGGATATCTCCTTACGATATTTTAAGAAGAGATTAAGTCGTAACTAATTTTGGTAGGGATGTGGGGCTCCCGGACTTTGGGCCTTTACTGGGCTACTCGTCTTGGCCCGTGGTGGCTGAAATGGTACCCACCGATTTGTTAGCTAACATTGCATTATGATCTTAGAGACAGGGCTAGAATTTCATATAGTGAGATCAACGTTTCAGTCAATTACCTAATTAAGAATTTTATTAAATTAAATTTCTAGTAATTACATTTTCTCTATGCCTTGGTGTCTTAATAAATGCTATGGATACTGTTTCTATCACGCTCCCCTTTAGTATTTACAACCCTCAGAGGTTCTTGTTCGAGTCTTAATCTGTGAGTGTTGGCATGAGCAAACATGGTAGTACACCAAAATTATTTTAAGGAATGGACAGCTAGGCAAAAAAGTCCTATCAAGGCTAGGTTTTTGTCGACTTTTTCCATCACGAGTTCAATTTCACATTTTTACTTTTCAATAACTAATGACTTTTTAGTAAGGATGGACTTGTAGATGATACGTAAAAATATCCTAACGCCTGCAGAATAGTGTAAGATGAACATTAATGGGAAAAAAAGGATTATCTTTCTATACCTTCTAATACAGCACAGAGTAAATTGGACAACAGGGGAAAAAATTATGTGAGTCTATCCAATTAATAGTTCATGAATGACTAAAAAGGTTATCTTTCATTGCATTATCATTGTACCTACTATTAAGTTTGACTAGTAAAAGACAATTTTTCTTGTCAGTTTATGTTTTCCATTTTCCTTGGATTATGTGTTCATATTTAGTGTTTTAACAACCATGTCCAAGCAGTAACTCATAAATTTATGCTAAAAGATTTAAATTGTATGAACAGGCTGATTATGGAAAAGAATCTATGATTTAGAACTTGAAATCATGTGCCCTAACTTCTTTGCCTCAATAGTTACAGAATCTTCTGCTAAAAAAGTTATATGTAGAAAATCTTGCATTCCCTTTGGATAAAGATACAGAAACAATTCATCCGATGCACTCACGGCGATGCCCCCTAATTCAAATCTGACGTACCCAGTCACTCCACACCTCGAAAACCCTAAAAATAAACCCCTAAACCTGTTTGGAACCCCCATGCACAGATCGATCTCTGATCCACAAACCCTAACCTACGAAGTTCGAGGAAGAACGAAAAACTCGGTTTAACAATCAACCGGATTCGATGGACACATCAGTGTGTTTGAGTCTTGTGCGGCAGTGTGTCAACAAAAATGTGTTTGAGTTAGTGTAAAATTACCCTTTATAATAGGAAAAGGGGAAGAACGTTAATTGTGTGAGGCACATTTGAATTTGCGAAGGTCGTATTATCACTTTATATAAAGTTAGCCGTCAGTACATACAGTCAATACTTTCTCAAACTAGGGTTTGTTTTATTTCCCTATAAAACTCATTCGTTAATCGTGTTGAGATTGTCAACCTCAAGAACATGATGGTGTTTGTTTTAGACTACATATCCATCTGCACCGAATCCCAAGCATACCATGGTATTCCATATCGTTGACCTATCGCTGGTGGTACGTGCACATTGAAATCTCTTACACTATGCAAAACCTTAAGAACATAATCCACAACATGTACCTGCCATTCCCGCACCTCCAACACGGTGTTGTATCATATGACGACATGATAGGAAGAGATGTATCGGAGAATGTTTTAGCACGTTTCAATAATGTGACTATGATGGAATCATGTGCGATTGTGTTTGCATGAACCCCACCCCTCAAGTCAAGACCGTGGTTGAAGTAGATGGTAACAATGACTTGTGATGATAAATAGTTTGCTACCAGTGAATATATTAGTTCTAAAATACTAAAATCATCCCAGCAAAGTGAACCACAATATGAATATGATGTAAATTTGGGTGCGAAAGCGCAAAAGAAATCTAATGTACACAACAACAACAACAATAATAACAACAAAGTTTAATTCACAAGGGTTTCTTATTTATCTTTCTAGTCTCTCAATATCAAATAGGTAAAAGTTCTACAATCAGGACCCTTCGGGCTATTTATACTAAAAAGCACAAAAATAGAAAAAATAATAAAAAAAATGACAATATCCCTATGCTCATCATTTTTCCCTCGAGAGGAATCCATATATTCTGTGTGCTTTCGAAATAAATCGAGATCAACATGCTATAAGGTGGCCTCGGTAATCTAATAATACTCAGTCTCGGGGTGTTCAACCCAACGGACCAAATAGCGGGTGTAGTCTCCTGATGAGGAAGAGACAAATGTCAAATCAAGGATAACCTCAATACAATCAACATATGAATGGATGCTCGAAATGGTGAAAGGAATGAAGGCGAATGGTTGGGGGCGGGTGCTCGAAATGGTGAAAGGTCCTCCACTTTAAACGTGCAAGGTCAAGCTCATAGGTATTCGGCCTACAAGCTCAAATAATAGGAAAAGGGCCAAAGCGCTGCATTAGGAGTTTGTTGACATTGTCTAATTGTCAATCCTTCTGAAGGTACACCATAACTAAATCACCGGACTTGAAGGAAATAAAATGGAGATGCTTATCATCAGCCTCTTTGTAAGAGACATAGGTGGTCTGGAGACGAGTACAAACATCAACCTGAATGGAAATCGTGTGTGCTAAAAATTCCTCGGAGGGATACGTAGGAACTATCGGTGGCAGCTCGACTAGATCAATGGGCATAGTGGGAGACCGACCCAACACAATATGAAAGGGAGAGAGGCTTGTAGAACGATTGATGTCATTATTAAAAGCAAACTCGGCCTGTGCAATCACTATATCCTATATACGGGGATTCTTAGACGTCAAACACCATGGAAAGTACCCGCACTCATGTTGGCCATCTCAATTTGTTAGTCTATGTGGGGGTGAAAGGCAATCGAAAACTGAATCTATGTCCATAATAAGTTCCATACTGTCCGCCAAAAATGTCCGGTAAAGCGCATATCTCGGTCGGACGTGATGTTGTGAGGCACCCTATGTAAACGGACAACCTCACGAAAGTACAAAGATGTGACATAAGAAGCATATGTCATACGTGTACACGAGATAAAATGAGACATCTTGGAGAATCGATCTATAACTACCAAGATGGAATCATGCCCGCTAGAAGTATGTGGGAGCCCAACAATAAAATCCATCGAGACATCCTACCATAGAGACTCGGGTATCGATAGTGGAGTGTACAAGCCAAAATTGGAATGCTTCCCCTTGGCCGGATGACAAGTATAGCAACGCCTAATGAAGGAGTTAGCATTCCTCCTCAAAGTCGGCCAATAAAAATGGTCCTACAACATCGTCGCGTACCTGACACAGGTGACCTACTAATCCACCTATGTGAACCTAGGATATGATCTTCCCCATAAAGAAGAAGAAAAATACATAGATTTATCCCTTAATGTAAAATTCATCCTGTAAAAGGTACTCATCCGATGCACTATTGTCCTACTGGAATGCGGCGAAGATCAGACCTAACTTTAAGCCAGTCGGGTACAAGTCTCGAATCTCATCAAATCCAAATATCTAACTCCTGAGAGTCACCAAAGCATGAGCTCGTCGGCTAAGAGAATTCGCTACCAGATTCTCCTTGCCGAACTTGTACTAGAGGTGGAAAGTGTAGCGCTGAAGATACGCAATCCATTTGGCGCGCTATCACTAATACGCCGCTGACTATGAAGAAATCGTAATGCCTCGTGGTTGGACTTGATAACAAACTCCTTATAAAGGAGGTAAGATGACCAAAATTTCATCACCATCACAACTGTATAGAACTCAAAGTCAGATGTAGAATAGTGCAGTGCCACTTCTATCAGCTTCTCACTGAAAATGTGATCGGTTTCCCATTATAACTCAACACAGCCCCCACCCCTGTCTTTTAAACATCGTAAGAAAACTTAAAGAGTTGGTCAAAATTAGGTAATCAAAGGATATGAGTAGTCGTCATCAACTCCTTGATACGTGTGAAGGCTCGCTCGGCCTCCGTAGTTCACCTGGACTTTGTGCTCGTGGAGGTGCTCATCAAGTCCGTGTCAGGGGCCATAACGGTGATGAAACTCTCTATAAAGCTTCAATAAAAAATGTCGAGTTCATGGAAGTTGTGGACCTGGGACACAAAAGTGGGGGTATGCCAGTCTACTATCGCTTGAATCTTGGCATCGTCCATCCTGACGCCGTATCCAGAAATCATGTATCCCAACAAATTCACTAACACTACAGCACAATGAGCATTTACTAGCACACAATGAGTGTTAGTAATCAATTTTATAACGGATATATCCGTTAGGAATAATGTGTTGGGAATATCATTTCTAACAGACACAATCCGTTAGTAAAATTATTAATTCTAACGGATTGAAACCGTTAGAAATTTATTATTTCTAACGGAGAATAACTGTTACAAATAATAAAAAGCGTTACTTATGTGAGGACTTATTTTCACATATATGCTTTTCCATTTATTTACTAACGGATCTAAACCGTTAGAAGTGGGACTGTCTAATAGTTTTACTCCATTAGAAAATGTCGTGTATGTATATATATATATATATTTATATATATATATATATATTCTAGGGAACCAACCAATCCATCTTTCTCACCCTTTCAAACTCAATTCCAACATTGAATGGGAGCCAAAATAGTAATCAAAGACAATTACCAAAAAGAAATTCATAAAAACTCGTGCTTGTTAAAATTTTCAAATAATTAATGAAGTTGACCATATATAAAAAACGAGAGAGAAAAAAAGCTATACATAATCAATAGCCATCATATCATTGTCCATAAATGCATAAATATGCATAATCCATAACAAGCATAGAGCAGTCATCCAAACATACTAGAAAAGGTCCACATGCGCAAAAACATAAGCAAAAACAAATGTTATCATCTATCCATAAGTAGAATCAAATGTACTTCAACTAACAATCAAGCCATATTAGATATCCTCCCCCCGCGAAGCCAGCCAAGGTATGGAAACCATCTTAAGGAGCTTCCCACAAATGAGCGTCAGGGTCGAACACTTCCTCCACACAAAATATCTTTTCCCCATTTTGAGGACGCTTGAAATGACACGTTTGTCGTGATGGATCCGTCACAACATGACATTTTGCCAAATTTTTACCAAACTTATTACACAATAGGACTTTAGGTTCATTCATGGGAATGTGGGGAGGATGGTGTGTTTGAGATGCACCCAACAATGCGAAAACATTGTCCACGTTTTGGGTTAGAGGAGAAGGGCATTTAGTTGAGATGGATCGATCACTCGTTGGAGTGTTCAATGGTGCCCCACTTTCTTTTATGTTTGATACAATATCACACATAACCTGTAATATAAATGGACAAAAAATAAAAGTTAAGATCATGAATAACACAATGAAGTTGTAACATGGCATGACTAAATTTAAAAACATGAAAATCTACCTTGAGGGTATCCTTTACAGTGTCGAGTCTTGAGTTGAGTTAATAGTTATTCCATGCATCTTTTTCATTTTCTGTTTGCCCCCGTTCAAGTGCCTCGCTCGCAATCCCAATATGAATAAGTTGTGTCCTAGAGATATGGCTTGAATATGCAAGAAAACTTCCCCTTTTTTCCCCTTCCCAAATACTTCAGCAACTACATCTGTGTCGATGCCTCCCTCATCATGGCTACTTCCTTCACATTTTCTTCTATTCTCAGCAACCATTAACTCATCCTATAGTATGAACAACAAAATGCTAAACTATAAATACATGTAAAAGAGGAAAGACTAAAGGAGAAAAAAATAATATCAGAGACAAAAATTAAAATACTCACATATTTAGCCTTAGCGTTTGCCATCACATTCCCATTTTCATCACTGTGTCCCGCAGTTCATTTATCTATTCGCCTAAATTTTTTGGTAGGCTCTTCCTTTCCCTATAAGTTTGATGTCAAGTGTAAGACTAAAAAGTGTTAAGACTGGAAATTATAAACATAAATGCCACCTTTTTGAATGCTTTCTAGGCATAGCTACAACGCTCGAGACAATGGGGAATTTGAATTTTTTGTCGATTTTAACTATTTTTAATATTTTGTTATTGCTTTTTGGGATTCTCTTCATTTTCTACAATTTTTTTCCAAATTTTAGGATCAACCCCTTGAGGTACTTCACGACTATTTTTCCTTAAATGATCTCTCAAACTAGACTTGAAGGTCCTAAACCTTTGGGACCAATGTTTCTTAAGAAAAGGGTGAGCAACTTTAGCTGAAACATTAAGTTCAAATTGGCCCTGCAGAAAAATGTAAATAAAAAATAGCAAAAGGTTAGAAAAAAACAAAATGATTTTATACATTTTCTTTACGCACGAACAAACTATGATTCAAAAAATAAATTATTGAATCCACGATATATCTATGTATGTTTCGTATTTTAAAAAGGAAAAAACATCATGTATGGATAGTATTCTCAAAGGAAATTGAATATTACCATTAATGTGCGCCATACAACATCTTTGAAGTGTTGTGGCACCTTTCACCAATCATCATAGCTAACGGGAATAAGACTTCGCACTAAATCCCCTACACGAGAATTCCACTTCTTACAATTATCACCCACGACAAAGCCGTAGATTTCAACAATGATTGGAATTTTATCCTTCTCGTCTTTGTCACCCAATGGTTGAGACGTAGTTCGAGCAGAAGATGGTTGTTGCATTGCATTTGTATCTGAAGACATAATTGATTTCCTAGAATTCAGAACACGACATTAAATGTTAGAACATTAAATGAGCGCCATATATCTACGCAAGGTATTGTGTACAACTTTTTCCATATCCAAATGAAATCGGGTTTATTTGAAATCAGGGAATTTTTGGGGGAAGATTGGGACACAAAAAAAAAATTGAGAAGGAAATTTTAACTGAGAAGAAAATTTTGCTGATTGTAAGGATCTGGCATATATACTGAGAAGAATATATAAATGAGGTTGTAATTTCACCGAGTCAAGCCTCTTTCAATCAGTGCAATAGAAATTAAGACATCTGTTCAATCGGTGCAATATAAATTAAGAAAAGAGCTAAAAATTATACTGATAAGAAGAGGAAATAAAGACAGTTAAAAGGGTGAAATATGTAGTTTCCTATAAAAGTATCTTGATTGTTGAGTAACAAAATGTGGAGCTAGCATGACTAGGTAATTGGCTAGACAAGGAAATGCACCACTTCTACATGAAGAAAAACAAGCAGATTCACTCTTTAAAAAGAAGTTTGTAAAAGGAGTGCTAGTAGGCATTAGATAAAAAGATGAACAATTGATTTATTTTTCTCCTCACTGCTCTTTATACTTTATAGAGACACTTCTCCAATCCATACATAATTCGCCAAAAAGGGGGCATTGCAAAGCCATGTTCTTGAACAATATTATTTCCTAATCAACAACCATGTCAGAATCAGACAAGATAAAGCTTATACAGTCGGTAAGCGTTTGATCACAACATTTAAACAGTTTTCAATTGTCTCCATATTCATGTACTAGTCATCATAAATTTGTGTACCAATGCTTAGGTCCTAATGTTTATTCCAAAACTGTTTATGAGTTCGTAGAGGTTGTTCCCACTAGTGTTGATTTGACGAATGTGAAAGTCAAGTTCCCCCAAGCTCTTATCAAAATCCTCAACTGATTGCTGCATAGAAGTGGATAGAGTTTCGAGTTTGTCATTTACCCCATCTCCCCGAACAGAAAGACCATTATATTTAGCAGTGATTACCTTAAATTTTTCATCAACCGTGTTAAAACATTTCAAAATTTGTTGCAAGAAAAATTATTGGTGAAATGGGGGTTCTGATATACCAGGATGCACTCGAGCTAAGTGCATGCTGTAATTTATTGCAGAGACCTCCTGACTTGCCTCCTCATGCTAAAGTCGATTTGCGAGAGCATCAAATTTCACATCAATTGCAGAAATTTTTGCATCAATCGAGTCGAATCAATCTAAAATTTCTTACAGGAACAATTGTTGATAATTGGGGTATTGGGCTAGTAAGGGCATCATGATATGCTTCCTCATCTCCATGCCTGAATGCATAATTATCATCTTTCTTAGGAAACTACCTTTTGTTCACTAGTTTGTATCCCATCAACTTAAGTGTGCTTTTAAATGGGGTAATGAGAACGTTGTTTTCTATCAGGAACCCTAGCACATTGATGACCAATGGGCTTGTTTTCTATCAGGAGGAGAGAGAAGAAATAGTAATCACAAAAATGGGGTGACGAGAACGTTGGGTTGAATCCCTAGGAGTTCCTTGAGTTCATCGAATTCGATGTCGATGTCACAGTGTACTTTTCAAGGTACTTATGTGTTTTTGTGACTAAAGTCAATGGTTCATCAAAGGGTGGACCAACCATGGGGTGTTGTTTGGATATTCTAACAATATGAGAAGTATCCTCCAAATGTAAGTTTGTAACCATACTAGGATTTACAAACCAATCTACCATTATATAGCATTAATAATTTCACAAAGGCCTGCACTACAGAAGATAAATACCTTTAAAAGCTGACAGTCAACTAAAAAAGACTCAAAATTTACTTGGCTTATCAAAGTCACAAATGGTAACCCAAAATGAAGGAATTTCAGGATGTAACACTTGCATATGCCCCATAATTGAAAATAAAGAAGAAAAAAAACATAGTTTAGAAGGAAGACATACCTTCCAGCCCTGTACATATAAACCCCACGAGCTCCCTTTACAAAAGCATTGGCACTCTGAATTTTATGCTTCGCACATAGAACCTAAAGCCTACATCAAGGAGATAAGATTCTTAGTAACCTAAGTGTTCAAATTAAATGAATTACATGGGATTTATCACATATTCAGATACATTCCCTTAGACAAGAAGTTCTTCTCACATTAAAAACTAAGAGCAGGTATCTTTATAACAGACAGTCATAAAGATCATTTCTCCCAATTGATACTCAAAAAGAAACTATTTTTTGGCAAAATGCAAGGATAAATTGGTTGGTTTCTTTATTTAATTCTACACCATGCTGTCAACTCCATGCCTTTACTTGCTGAAGCTATAAGAGTAATCAGAGACTCAGAGTAGCAGTCTACTAAAAGGAAAGTTTGTTACTATTGAGCAAACTAGGAATAAACGCTACTAGTATGAAACACATCTGAGAAAATTTACAAAAGAAATACACCATTTTGAGTTAATGGTGCCACACATACTTGATATGAGGAAGTTTTGGGATATCCTTATGCCAACTAATACATATTGTCTGGAAGAAAGATATTAAAATTAAAAATAACTGATAGAAAATTGGAAATCTCTTAAATTGGAATTGGCACCATTTGTGACCTCTGATCATAGATCAGATACAAAATCATAAGATTTATAACTGATACTGCTAGTAGACCTGAAGCTAAAGTAGCATATTTGAGGTTAATGATGATTGAGATCATTATAATCTAGTTTACCTCAAGTATAATTTATTGGTGAAATAGAATTATCAAAAAACACCAATCTACTTATCTACCACCCATACATATATCTTTCTAGTCAATGAAACAACAACTGATTTTATAATGTTACTTTCAACAAACAAAATGATTATTAATAGAACATAATAGTAACCACCATCCTGCAAAAATTATTAATTGGTTTACACATCAAACAACCTGACTGATGCTATTGTAGTGAATTACAAGATGTCCATTTAATAATACCGAGTACTATTGCGAGTATTGGCCTAAATCCAAACCAAAATCCAAATTAAAAAAAACTAATTTCTGATCATAGCATATTCGCAACCGATTGATTGAATCTACGAATAACATTTTAGCAGTAAAAACACATATAGAGGCATGTTGGTCCATTGCTAACTGATTAGCAATTTCCCTTAATGGTAATTTAATCATCCTCTTTATATAGGGTTAGATATAATAATTTTCATTCAGAAATTAGTTATGAGGTCAATAAACATTCTGCTCTCAAAAAATCAATTCCATGTTATCAGAAGCTCACTGCATATCAAGTATTAAATAGTATAATCTCTTTGTATCAGAAATTAGAGTACTAAAGGACCTTTACACTTGAACTATAATATTGCTCTGTTCATACTCACGCTAATCGAACCACCTATGAAAATAAATAAACTCAAATAAAGAGAAATGGAGAAAAGAGACTGGACCACATATATAACATGATTTATAAAACGAAATGTTTATAATTATTGAAGCAATTCAATGTCATTCCAACCATAAAAAGATACAAAAAGAGGCATTAATCGTTCCAAAGGCATTCACATATTTCCAAATGAGTTTGGTGATTCAATAGCTAGACTAAACCATGAAGTTTAAATAGTTTTTCTAAATGAGGTTGGTCTTCAATAGTAGACTGAAAGTCCATTGGTATATTTAAGTCGTCTACTCGACTGGACAGTCTCTTCGGTGAGTGTACAACCACCCACCAATTTGGATTCTTAAGTTCTCTCGAATAGAATACTTGGTTGGCCTCGAAAGCGAGAATTACAAGCTCATCCAAGTCATTGCTCAAACTCTTAAGCTTATCAAAATTCACTATCACCAAATTAGAGTCCGGACAGTGTCGATAATCATTGGTTTTATCTTCCACTCTAACCCAATCACAATAAAACACTACCTCCTTAATTAATATATAATCAAGCTCAATTATCAATCTAATAACCCCATACCACATAGTCCAAGCATCCTTTAGATTTTTATTGCTTTTTCTTTCCCTGAATTTTATCCACGCCTTTCGACAAACACCGTTGTCTTGTGTTACAACACTACCGTTATTGTACTTAGTTGAAAATACAAAACCGTTGATACGATACTTCTTATATGTCTTAACCTTGTGATTTGGCCCTTGAACTAATCGTTACAAGAGTGCATTTGATTTCATCTCTCTTGAATTGGCCAACTGGCCAAAAGACGAAAACATAATTATAACACTAGATTCCAACATTATGCTCACTAATAAATGACATGTTTAAGCACTCTTATTATATATTACAAACCTTTTCATATATCCATGGTATGAAAGAAGTTTGTTTCTGTACTTTTGTCATTTTGATCCCCTTTCCTTTACCAAGAGAATTGGAGTTCAATAATGCTTTATACTCACTATAAATTGTTCATGTTAGTTTCAAGTTTCAATATAACAATATTAATACACGTGTAATATAAAAATGTGATGAAACTCAAACTTTTAGTATTCATGGAGTCCATCGACATTAAGACGAAATAGTACCCACCAATGTATTTGTTGAAATTGTGTTGGTTGCAACAATCTTATCATCAAGTAAAGGCCCTTCATCAGATAAATCTCCATCTTCCTCTAAGAATGATTCATGAGCCCGTCGATGATTTCCCTCTAAGGGGTTTGTCATATACTCCATGCAATAGCGAACCAACTCGAAAATAATATAAGACTCTGTAATCGAACCTTCAACATATCGTTTATTTCTTGGTATATTTTTAAAGTCCCCTATTTCTCTGTTCATATGGGCGAAAAAGCAAAAAATTACAAAGTCATTAACATTTACGTGTTAAAATTCAATATAAGATAAGTTGTTTACCTTTCGAACAAAAACATCCACCGATCTGATATACGTACACATATCAATGCTTCATCTGCTAGATGCATCATAAGGTGGATGCTAATATTAAAGAATGTAGGTGGAAAATATTTTTTCAACACACACAATGCTTCCACAACCATGTATTTGGATCTTTGGATATCCTTTCGAATTAAAACCTTTGAGAATAGTATGTTAAAGAACAAACTCAACTGCTGGATAACTTTTTTTAAATCACGGTGTTTAGGGAAAGCATGTTGAAGCAAGACAAGTAGTAAATATTATATTATGACATGATAGTCATGTGACTTCAACGAGTGCAAACTTGGAGGATTAAGAGTGACAATATTTCTCAAGTTGGATGAAAAACTCGAAGGGATCTTTAAGTCTAGGAATTAGAGGAAAATGCCTCAATACTTTCTTAGGTTCTTTGCATACTCTACTCCCTTTACACCTGGTCACTTTATATCTCGACTCTCCACATTGAGGACATTCCACCTTATCTTCATTTTCCTTCCAATACAAAATACAATTATTGACGCATGCATGAATGAAATTGGCCTTCATCCCTAAGTCTTTCATCATACGCTTCATGTGAGGATACTTTTCGGGCAACGTATTTTCTGTCGGGAGCCACCTTTTCAATATAGATAGAAGTGCTGTCACATTATTTCCCGACCACCCAAACTACTTATTTATATTGTACAATTCTACGATTGCAGAAAGAGTTGTCTCAGGTCCCTCACATGAAGGGTATAATTTCTCATTTGCTAATCTCTTGTATTCATCGTACTTTTTGTTACTTGGATACGTTTCTTCAGCAATCCCTGTTTAACCTCCTTTGGTATCCACATAAGTACCTTCATGCACTCCATAAAATGTATCAACAAGGTTCCCCATACCAAGTTCCAAATTGTCTGTACGTTCTTCTTCAGTTATATCTTCAACAGTTCTTATCGATGGGTGTTCTTTTAAAGTTTTGGAAGACTTTTCACCATGTAAAGCCCATGTAGTATACGACTGATCTATACCGTGCCTCAACAAATGTGTTCGAATTTCTGTCACAGTAAACGCCATCCTATTCTGACATTTAGAACACGGATATGTAAACGTTGACAACAGTTGATCATTATTTTCAATCGCAAAGTCAATAAAATCTTCAACTCCTTGTTTATAAACTATGCTAAATCTATTCTTTTCACCCATCCCATCCTTTATTAATTAATCGAGACATTCTACAATGCAAAAGAGTTAAGTGACAAGATCATATCATATAGTAAGACAATACATTCATATGGAAATAGTAAATAATTATTTATTGTTGAAGGCACATTGTGTTTCCTCAAAGTTTCAATAAAACTTATATAATTCTACCACCGAAATAATCATCACAAACCATGTATTTCGATTGAAATAAACGTATACAGTATCCAAACTTCGATTTCAATGACATTTAAAACTAAAAGATGAAATTGTACATTATTGTGCCAGGAGGAGGATATATAACAAACACATACCTTAAACTTCCGATTTGATCTAACTTAAATCCCTAGCTTTAATTGCAACCTTCAATTTCAAACGTGATATCACATATCAACCATGAGTTTGTGATTTCAATTGGATAAATATGGTTATTAACGGATTTAATTCGCCAACAATAAAACCATAAACTAGTACTCTTATTACCCAATAAAGATATACACTAATTACATAAATTAACAAATAACGCAAATAAAAGAATGGGTTATCAAAGTGAACAACTTCTCCATCTTTTAATATATTCTTTCCTTTTCACAATCTTATATTTAAACAAAAAATTAAAAAAACATAATAATAAATATATTCGTCCATATCACTCTCATAAGCTAATAAATTCAAAACTTTTGCATAATTGTGTATATATCAATCGATTAAATGAGTAATGCACAATGATTACACAAATAATTATAATTTTGCAACAGAATTTCAAGTTTAATGCGTGTATATATTTATACATATTATTATAATGAGAATATAAATACCGAATTAGAAAAGATCTGGACCGAGAATTTGTACCTCCACAAGAATTGGTCAAGAAATAGAGAAAAACAAAAATAGTATATTTTTAGAATATATCATCCATAAACTAAAAAAAAATGAAAGAAAAACAATAGGAGATAGAGACCTGCGATCACCTTCATTTTCTGATCTATACAAGATAAAGTCTCTTTGCGATCAGATCTACACGAGACAGGAGCAGGTCTGAGACTCTCTCTGAATAGTGGGAGAAGGCAGCGGTAGGAGGATAACGACAGTGGGAGAAGGAAGCAACATGTGTGTGCCAAGTTTTACGTGGGACTAGAAACGTGGGAATAGAAAACAGTTAGGGTAAAAAAAATAGCTGACTGAAGAATTCCCTCCATTTCCCTGCCAATTTGTTTTGCTAACACTTGTTTTTGGCACATTAAAAAATTAAAATTTAAAATATATATATTATAATTAAATATAAAGACACAAAAAAATAATTGTAACGGACATAAGTAATTACTAACACTTAAATACCGTTAGAAATTACTAACACACTCTAACTGTTACAAAACCAAATATAGGTCTATTACAAATGTTCCCATGTGGTGTAGTGTGATGGGACCATGGATGCGCACTTTTTCAATATGAGAAAAAAACTCTTGGCCCTCAAAACCTCAAAAACCTGGGTCACATGTCTAAGATGCTCCTCCTCAGAATGGCTATAAATAAGAATGTCGTCAAAGTAAACCCCTATGAACTTGACCAAGAAAGGGTGAAAAGTTGGATCATCACTCTCAAAAATGTCAAAGGAGTATTAGAGAGGCTAAAAGGCATCACTGTCCACTCATAAAGTTCATCCTTCGTCTTAAACGTCATCTTTCATTCATCCCATGGCCTCATACGTATCTAATGGTAGCCAAACTATAAATTAAGCTTAGAAAAGATCGTCGTACCATGGATCTAGTTAAACATATCCTCTAGTTTGGAAATAAGAAACCTATACTTCACGGTTATTTTGTTGATGTCACGACTATCCACACACATACGCCAACTCCCATTTTTCTTGGGTGCTAATAATGTCAATACCTCATAAGGAGACATGCTCTCCCTGATAAAATCCTTATCATACAACTCGGTGACCTGCCTCTCTAACTCGACGTGCTCCGTAGTTGACATGCGGTAATGAGGAAAATTAGGGAGTTACGCCTAGGGTATAAGGTCGATAGCATGTTGTTTGTCACGAGGGGGTGGTAGGTCATCAGGGGGCGTACATACATCCACGTACAAATCTAATAGTGTCTGGACAAGTGGAGGGATAGGTACCTCCAATTTATAAATAGGGTTAATAAGGTCGTAGCATAGGCCCGTCTTCGCAGTCTTCGTATCTAACTCCTCATGTGAAACTAACAATGCGAAAGGTCGTGCCAAAGGAATGGGTCTCATGTTGTTTGTCTCGAGTAAGTGTTAGCTCATCCATCATGCACACTACGAAAATCATACTGCCAAGATCTTTCCAAGATTAGGCGGCACACCCTCATATCCACCATGATACATACCACCACGTCATGCTAGCCTCCTATAGAGAAGCCTACTCGACATTATCGACTCAGTGTAATAGAAATACCATTACTCAACCACCCAATTCGATATGGGTAGGCTAATGGCTCCCTAGGAAACTTCAATTTGTTTACCATTTCTTGCTCTATTAAGTTGTCGCTCACACTACCATCATTTATCACCATACAAAGCCTCCCTTTCGTGGTACAACGAGTAAAGAATATACTCGTACGTATCCACGTATCATCGCTGGGATGAGGTACTAGGGGATCCATCGAGGTCATGACAATATGTGTGTAGGTGGAAAAAATATCGACAAGTCTTGCTTAAGCATGGCAAAAAGAGTCACATCGTCGGTAAATGGATTGGACGGTAGATAAAGGTACATCGGTAGGGATGGGGAGGATGCCCAAAGAGGCGCACTTGTTGAATAAAGCATTAGGTTTTTTTAAGGGGTAGGAAGATAGGGTTTGGGATTTAATTCTTTTTGTGGAAATTTGATTGGTAATAAGGGTAAGTGGTTCTTCGGCAATTCCAGTCAGGTCTTGGTGATGTAATCTATGGGTGTGGAAGCGTTAAAAAAAGAAATTATCTTCATAACAACAACAACATGGAAAATGAAAGAGGATTTCTTATTTCTCTCTCTAGTCTCTCAATCTCAAAATGTCAAAAATGATACAAATAAGGACCTTCTAGCAATTTATACCAAAGGTACAAAAATGGTCAAAATAACAAGAAATCAATAAGAAATGTAAAAATGACGTATAGGTCCCTATGCTCTTGTATCATTCTCTCGTACTTTAAAGAGCTCGTACCAAATGAAGAAAGTGTATACTAGGGCATCATCCGCGGGCTCCCCTACTTGAGAGGGAAGTTGTTCTTTAAAGCATCCTGCATAACGACTCATAAAATGTCCTCGAAGAGAAACCAAAAATTTACGCCATGGCCGATAAATAGTAATGTGGCCTGTAATCCATCAAAATGAAGAGCTTACATAAGATTGACACAAAGAGGGCCATTGATGCTAAATTTCATCCAAATTCCTCATGATAAGCCTTCGTAACATCAAATCACATAAATGAGTCATGAAGCGTGCCTCAAAAGTAACCCAAAAAGGGTCCAGAAATCCCACACCAATCATGATCACCCCATGCAACATATACTCCTCAAAGGAAACAATCATCGAACCATCATCACAAAACTCATCATCGTGACCAAAATTTGGAAAGAAATCCATAAAATCTAATGTTTTCACCAAGCGATAGTGATGCGAGTCTCCCAACCGTCTTCAACAAATAAATAAAAAAATCACATTGAACTTATTTATCATCTTTTATCCCAAAGATAGGAATGAATTCCACAATCTCAAATGTCTCCAAATAATCATATCGAGTATGAATAATCTACCCATACTCCTCGAATATGGAAACAAAGTCACAAAAAAGGAACACGTAGTGACTATCAATCATCGCCGAGGTCTCAACAACCTCGGAGACATCCTCATAAAGAATAATCGAAGAGATAATATCATCGGTGTTTGCGGGAATGACATCAGATGTAGGAGGAGGTACACCGGTGGACAAGTACTCAAAATATAGTACCAAAGGTCTCACTCGTGCATGTACCCCTTATTCACGTTCCATCCTTAACTAAAGATACTCAGCCCGACACCTATTTAGGTGTTGATCGTACATCTCATACTTCCCAATGGAGTAAGCACTATACGTGAATGTGTGAAGCTTTTGAGATAGATATGAATCTGTCGTGGCCCAACAATCTATAAGACTTTGGAGATTCATATCGAGCCCATATTTGGTACCATCCCACGATACTTTGAAAGAAAGGTATTCTTCGAATTGGGGGGGGGGGGGGATTAAATCGTAGGGCCTTGATAGATTTGGGATAGATATGTAATTTTTAGAAAATTTAGACGATGAATTGTAATTTTCAAAAATTAGTAGGGGATTAGTTTGTTGAAGAGGTTCGAATGGTGGAAAAGTTTTATTAGGATTTTTGATATGGTGAGAGGTTGTCGGTGTTGAATACGAATGTCTATTAGGGTTAGGGTTTGAGGTGGAACATTTCTTTATTAGATCTGGGTGAATCTCGGATTGCTCAGAGTTTGTTTTCGGGTGAATCTCGGATTGCTCAGAGTTAGAAAACATAGATTCTTGATCTTTAACAACTATTTCTTGAAGTTCCTGTGAATGTTGAGTTTGTCGGCAATCGATAATGATTCGATCCCTTAGAATTGGGTTGTTAGTTTGTAATTGTATTGAAATGAAATCGCTCAGTGGTAGAGTCACATGGATCCAGATGGGGGTTGCCTCAGGATAAATTCCAGTAAGTCTAATGACGGAGTCCTTTCCCTTTTGCCAGCGGATTGAGTGGCTACTGCTTTCGGGGAAAAAATAGGGTCAGGCCTATTATCTGCCTTTGGCGACAGCACCTCCTGTACTTAGGCAGGACTTGTGGTGGTTTCGACATGGCTGAGGTTTTCTACCGAGAGCTTGTCACAATGGTGAGATGGGAAATTAGCGCCTGGAGTTGTTGTAGTAGGTGGTATCTTCTGGATTTCAAGACTGCATTTTAGGGTTTCTTAGAGGGGTCGTGAGTCTGTTGGATGAACCTAGACCGAATCCTAAACTTCGATATGAATTTTTTATTCCAGAAACAAATCGAGCTCTAATACAAATTTGATGTAATCTAGGGTACGAAAGCATAATTTTTTTTTTATCTACACAACAACAATAATAACATGGAAAATGAAAGAGGATTTCTTATATCTCTTTTTAGTCGATCAATCTCAAAATGGCTAAAGTGATACAAATGAGGGCCTTCTAGCTATTATAGGTTCAAAAAGAATAAAAATAACAAGAAATTAATAAGAAATAAAAAAATAACAGATAGGTCCCTATGCTCTTTCATTATTTGATTGTTCAGGGTTTACAAGAGGGTTCGAAGGATTATTATTATTAGGTTTTGATGGCATAGGGTTTGAGTTTGGGACATAAAATAGCCAATCTAGATTATTGGTGGATTATTTTGAACTTCTAATGAATTTTAAACGCTTTTGATGAACAACTCTCAAGAGCAGGCCCTGGTCTGGCTTCAGAAGGCTATCCGATAGAAAATGGGGTTGTATCCCTATTGACTCTGGCAGAAATCTAGCTTTTCTTGGCATCGAGCGAACTGCCTAGCACTGCTGGTGGGTTTACGGTACTCCTCGACTCAGTTTGACCCAAAAGTCAAACTCTTCGTCTCGATCGAGACTCAATGAATCTTCAAAGGGCACTGAATACCCTTTCCAACAGACCGCCTCGTGCGTGATTCTGACTTACCATGCGGATGAACAGTCCGTTTGCATCCGAAACCTAACCTAGAGGCCACTGGGCACTCCTGGGCTCTGTTTGACCTATGTCAACTCTTCAGCTCAACCGAGGCTGAATGAATCTTAGAAGGGCACGGAATACCCTTTCCAACGGTCCGTCCCGTGAGCGATTCTGAATTTTCATGTGGACGAACAATCCGTTTGACTTTGGGAGGCCACTGAATACTTCCCGGGCCTGGTTGACCAAAGTTAACTATCCAAACCGGGTCAAACTCTTTGGAATGTAGAAGTACATCTCCTAACCTTTCAAACGGTAAGCCCCATGCTCGATTCGGACTTGCCATGCGGACGAACGATCCGTTTGCGTCCGAACGATTCCCCATCCAATGGACTGACAAACGCTTCCGAGCCATATTTGACCCAAAGTCAACTCCCTAACCCGAGATCGGTCCAAAGGACTTTCGAAGGTCTCTGAATAACCTTTCCAACGGTATTCCCCATACGCAATTCTGACAAACGGTTTGCCCTCGGCGGCCATTTTTTGAAAAAGTCTGAAGCACACTGCCAATCGGCAGGTTCCAGACCCTACCGATAGGCTGGAACAGGTCTATGCCGATCGACACTCCCCTGGGCCTATAAAAGGAGGCCTTCACCTCATTTGCAAGGGGAGCCCAGATCTGATAAAAATCTCTCTGAACGAATCCCAGAAACCTCTCTCGAAGGCAGCGTGATTTCAACTTCCAAATCCCCTTTTTACTTCCACTTTCCATCATCCTTTTCATCAAACTTGGTGACTTAACCACTCTCCATCATCATCCAAGTGCAAGGGCTGCTCTCCAACATTCAAGATCAAGCTCAAGATCTTCAAGAAGGTCCAACTTTCTCAAACTCTCTCTTAAATTCTCTTAAACTCTCACTAACTTGTTTTCTTACTTAGCGCTTTTATTATCTAATCTCCCACATCATAATATACTTTTTTATTTATTATTATTTCACATATCCTATTTTCATATAAATAAAAAACCCAAAAACAAGAAAAAGAGGGTTTGCTCATAAATTCCAAATGGGGATTCTCACACTTTTCTCTGAACTAAAACACTTTTCCTACACACACACACACACACACACACTTATAAATGAGAGATCCCCCATTTGGATTTATGGGATAAACCCCACCCCTCATCTTGTATGCGAACTACATGGACTTTGATGCCTTTATAGGCTACGTAGGCGTCTCGGGGTAAAATCCGAGACTCGAGTCCTTTTCTCACTTTTTCTCTCATTTTCTCTAAATTCAAATTTCTTATATTATATATCTATATATTTGTTCTTAGTGATGTATTACTCCATATGCGTTATCGTTCCATTATAACGATCAACGTAGGGGTAATCGCATAAACCTTATTTTTCTTATATTATTCTTATATCTTCCTACGGATGAATCGCTTTATCTTTTCCATGATACAAGTCGAGGATTCCTACCTCCATCACATATATACACATGCACACATATCACGGGGGGGGGGGGGGGGGGGGGGAATATAAAGGAAAATAACAAATATCCATGAGAGACCGAAAGGGAGGAATGGGTGCTTAACACCTTCCCATTTCGTAACTAAGCCTCCGAACCCTTCTCGAATCATTTGGTTTCGCATGCACTAGTATGTCTTTGGATGCCACTCTTCGGGGTGGCTTACCCTTTTTCTTTTGTCTGTTTTGAGTAAAATATACTGGCAACTCTGAATCTCTCTACATTTTTACACCACAAATGACGTCGGCCGAAGCGCTCCTGAGAGGGACGCGTGGGACCCGAAGGATCCTTTCCTCTATGCGCCCGCCCGCACGGACGAGGATCGGGGATGGACACAGTGGCGACTCCGCTGGGGATTATGTTATTTGCTTAAGGGCTTGACTCAATTTACGTGGATGCTATATTTGTTTATGTTTCCCCCCATACCTGCATGTTCCCCTTTTCTATGTGTATCCCATGCTTATGCTTGTGTTCACACACTTGTAGAAAATCCTCTATGTACACTTTACACCACGTGCTCCTAGGATCACATATATCTGCATGTTGCACGCATCACCTACCCATAATTGGTGTACCTTTTGGGGTACTTGTACTTTGCTCCCTGTCTGGCATAATCAAGAAAGGCATTTTCATCATAAGATACTAATAAGAGAATCATGCATGATTCACACGACATCACCAAAGAGCCTTGATATTGACCAAACTTTACCCAGTAACTGGAGGGTCACTTCGTGATGGGAGCTGGTCCGGCAGGTCGCAGTTAGCATAAGCAATATGACCCTCACCTTCCATTGGCCAAGTACCTTTGACGTATATCTAACGGTTCCTTCGCATCGTACCGCTTGACCGAAGTCATGACGGGAGGTATATCGTAGGGAATGCGTTCACGTACGCCGAGCATATCGAATTCGCTCTCACACATACCGTCCCCACGAGGTATATGGTGAGACAATTCATGAATACTCAGGTATATCAAATGGCTTGTCCACACGTACCGATTGCCCGCAAGATCAAGACGTATATTGTGGAAGTCACACCAAAGGGGGGAACACATGCCGATTCACCCAACCAACTGCATACCTGCATATAGGTATCAAACCTAGGCCACGCACTCTAGATTACCGGTTTCAACACGAAACTCTGTCGAAATTCCGGGTCGATCTGCCTTCTAATTTTCATGCATTTATAAAATGGGGCCCTATCCGTGAGCCTGGTTACAAGTCCAAACCGTAGGTTTGCATATATTAAGACCCCCACTTTTCCAGGCTCGGGTCCCGTCCGGCATTGCATTTAGGAGAATTAAATACAAGTGAGAACATAATAATTGTAATAATCATGCTGAGTTTCGTCTCCAAAAGCATTTTTCCTTTCTTTATCAAAAGTCCAAAAACATTTCTCCCTTCTTTATCAAAAATCCAAAAACAGCTTCTTCCCTTTTTTCTCAAAAATAAATCTCATCCTATGCCTTCTTAGGTCGATCGCAAGCCCTTGGCCTGGCTCCCTATTGGCTTCGGTCTTCAGTCAAATCACCCCGAAGTTTCATCCATTCCTTTATTACTTCCATGGAGAATACAAATTAAGTACCAGTCATACAGCCCGATCTGACGACAGTCCTAGCTCAGCTCGTGTCCAAGATTGGCAACCTCCAAACTGAGGTCCGAGAAATGCAACGAAACCATGTTCCAATTCCTCAAGATCCCAAGGCCCTATTCCCTCATACTATGGGTCCACCTGAGCCTATCTAGGTCCCGGAAGAATATCAGCACGCTCCACGTTCCCCTCCTACCAATGGGCCGTCGCCTGCCCAACTTCCAATGCCAAACATTGCCCAACCTATGGCTAACCTGCCTGTGGTTGCTAATCCGAAAGAGGAGGAGTTGAATAAAGTCAAAGATGATCTCAATATGCTCACCAAGAAGTTTGACAAGTCAGGATATATGGAAATTACATGGACTACACCTACATGTCTCCTTATCCTAAAGCAAGGTTACCCGAGAAGTTCAAGATGCCAAATATTGTGAAGTTCGGAGGGAGTGGACCCCCAATTGTTCATATTCATAGTTATCATCGTTCCATGACTCTGCTAGGGGCTTCTGAGGAGGTGATGGTCCAATTGTTTCAGCAAACTTTGAAGGATAATGCCCTCCGATGGTTCTTATCTCTTAAGGAATCCAGAATCCAGAATCTGTAGCTGGGAGGATGTAGCCCGAGAATTCATGTCGCAATACAAATACAACAAAGAGCTTGAGGTCACTCGTCGTGATTTAGAGTTGCTCAAACAGAATCCTGGGGAATCAGTTAGTAGCTTCATAACCCGGTGGAGGGAACAAGCAACTACCATGACAAATCGGTCATCTGAAGAAGAACAGGTCAACATAGTCAAGAAGATCTTCTTGCCTCATGTCCGAGAGACGATGGGAGGATAATAATATCCCCACTTCCGAGCTCTCAGAGAGGCTCGAGTGGAAATCGAGGAATGCCTCGTCAAATTAGAGGCCGAACCAAAGAAGGTGTCCGCACAGTTCACCCCTAGAAAGTATGACAAGCCTGCCAGTGCTACAGTCTCGACCATCAACAACATCTCTCAACCAACCACATCATGGGCACCAGAAAGTCGCCCTGCCCCTATCCAAAAGAAATACACTGAGCTCAATGCTCCCCTCTCCAATGTTTACCAAGCCCTGTTAAGCCAAAACCTCATCAAACCCTTGGATCAACGACCATTGACAAATCCACTCCCAAGAAACTTCAAGACCGACGCTCATTGCGCCTTTCACCAAACTGCCGGTCATACCACCGACCAATGCTTTCACCTTCGGAACGTAATACAAGATCTCATTGACCCAGGTACCATCGCCCCACCAGCCAATCCTAAGCCAAACAGTATTCACAACCCACTCCCAAATCACGCTAATGCCATCTTATTAGAATAAAATCCAGATTTCGATCCCTCAACTCAAATTACAACCATATACTCTCCTAAACCTCTTCAAATTTTCCCATATTTCCTCCTACACCCTACTAGCCTCGCTGATCAGGAACTGTCACTCCTTACCAGAGCATGCATCGCTGTCCGTGCCCGTTCTAAAAATGGAGGTACGGAATTGTTAGAGGCGTTAAACCAAATCCTAGAGTTCGGACGCAAATTGCCCTCACAGATGGTCATCGATTGCCAAAAGTTTAACACACTGTTCTTAGAAGCACGAAAGTGGGCCCGAGATTCAGACAGATGGGTGGTACCAACCGACGAAGTCAGCTCAGATGATGTTGGCCAGATTATGGCAAAATTATTCGAGCAAACCAATAGAATTTGTAGTATCACCGGGTTACTTGACACTTTGAAGTTACAAGGGCGCTTGGTCCCTTCATTCACACATATCCCCACAGAATGGGAGAACTTGTATGAAGAAGCCATTGAAGTTGTGGAATGCATCAACTTTACATGGAAAGATAAAATTGTTTCCACCGAATGCGGGGAAGAATTCAAAGATTCGAATGAAGAACAAGCTTCAGGAAGAGCTGGCCCAGTATCCGACATATGTGGGATGATATCATTTGAAGCGCTTCTCGGAGAAATAGACTGGGTGGCGGAACAACCTGATATTGATGAGGAAACGGGATTTATGTTCTTTCCTTCTTCAATAAATCATATGACCAGATCAGGGAGACATTACCATGTTCCAAGCTCACTACCAACAAATGATAAGGGGAAGTGCGTTGAAAACCTTCCTATCCCAGAGATGACCATTGAGGAGAGCAAGGTCCTCGATCAACTGAAGAAAACTCAAGCTAACATCACTCTATGGGGACTTTTCATGTCTTCCCAGCTGCACAGAAGTGCTTTAATCAAATTACTCACTGGACCCACAGTTCCTCCCTCTACCTCACCAGAAGAAGCGGTAAATCTGGTCGGATCCTTAACCTCTACCCTAATGCTATCATTTTCTGAAGAAGAAATCCCCAGAATTGGGCCGAATCACAATCATGCACTCAACATCTCTGTCGAAGTTATGGGGAAGGTCATGCCACTCTTCCTTGTTGATAATGGATCTGCCTTGAACGTTTGCCCTTTGAGAACCTTCAAGTGTTTAGGCTTCAAAAGAAAGCGACCTCTCTCCAACCTCCGCCATTGTGCGTGCCTATGATAATACCCGTCGGGAGGTGATGGGCTCCATAAAATTTGTAATAGGGGTTGGCCCTATAAACCCTGTCTTTGAATTCCAAGTCATAGACATCCCATCTTGTTTCAACCTATTTCTCGGACGCCCCTGGCACCACAATATCAAAGGTGTGTCTTCCTCACTCCATCAAAAATTGAATTTCTTCATCGACGGGCGAGTCATCACCATTTTGGGCGACGATAAAAATATCGAGGGTGCAAGCACCAGCAGTCCGATTCTTGAGATACAACATGGGTCAAATGATATGCTCCTATCAGGATTCCGAGTTGATCCACTCCTACTCCCGGCAGGGGACGATTTCAAAGAAAGGGTTTGTCCAGAATATGACCCTCATGGTAATGTTAATGTGATTCAGACAAAACGACCATACGGTTAATGAAACTAAAATTCACTTTTTAATCAAAATAATAAAATACCATGACGCGGCAGTCACACGCGTCTCAACAAAATTCCCAAATTGCCGTATAAAAATCTCACGACAATTTCAAAGTTACCAATATTCATATAATGCCAAGTATGCACATTATAATTAAATACTAACTCACATCACGTTAATATTTTTATCCGGATTAATTTCCAATTAATAAACATTTAATTCAATTAATCCCCAAAATAAATATTACAGAAAATACGGGGTATTACATACTTCCCCCCTAATAACTGAATTTCGTCCCGAAATTCGGAACTAGAAAGTACCTGGTAAAAATAACTCTGGATAACGTTCGCGCATCTCATCCTCGCGCTCCCATGTGGACTCCTCGACATTATGATGTCGCCACTGAACACGTACTAACGGAACTATCTTTGACCGCAGTTTCCGCTCACTTCGGTCCAGAGTAGCAATCGGCCCCTCCTCGTAGGAGCTATCTGGCTGGAGATCAATGTCTTCCACAGAAATGAGAGAATGAGCCAAATTATCTCTAAGGTATTTCCTAAGCGAGGAAATATGAAACACATCGTGAATCCGATGTAAATGCTCCGGAAGCCCAAGTCTATACGCAACCGGTCCGATCTGCTCAATAATAGGAAATAGTCCCACATATCTCGGTGACAACTTACCTTTCTTCCCGAAACGCATAATCCCCTTCATAGGAGATACTCTGAGCAAAACCTGGTCCCCCACTTGGAACTCTCTGAAGAATCTCTTCGCATCAGCATAGCTCTTCTGCCTATCCTGAGCTACCCGAATGCGACTCCGAATCAATTCTATCCTTGCCGAAGTATCCTGAATCACTTCCGGCCCAAGTAGTTTGTTGTCCCCCACCTCCAACCAACATGCTGGGGAACGACAAGGTCTACCGTACAACGCCTCAAATGGAGCCATACCAATGGTGAACTGGTAGGAGTTGTTGTAAGCAAACTCCACCAGTGGAAGATACTGCTCCCATCCACCCTCAAAATCAATGGTGCACATACGTAGCATGTCCTCCAATATCTGATTTGTACGCTCGGTCTGCCCATCAGTCTGCGGGTGGTACGCCGTACTCAACCGCAACTCCGTGCCCATGGCCTGTTGAAAACTCTCCCAAAACCGTGAAATAAATATCTTGTCTCGGTCAGACACGATATTTAAGGGCACACCGTGAAGTCTCACTATCTCTGCAATAAAGAGCTGGGCGTACTGTCCCGCAGTGTAGTCTGTCCTTACGGGTAGAAAGTGAGCGACTTTTGTCAACCTGTCCACAATTACCCAAATGGAGTCGTGACCTCTCTGTGACGTAGGCAACCCCGTGATAAAGTCCATAGAGATGCTCTCCCACATCCACATCGGGACCTCTAACGGCTGTAGTAGTCCTGCCGGTCTCTGATGATCCACTTTTACGAGCTGACAAGTGGCGCATTTTGAAACAAACTCGACAATATCTCTCTTCATACCGCTCCACCAATACTGACGTCTCATGTCTTGATACATTTTGTCCCCTCCGGGATGTACCGCGAACCGTGAGCCGTGCGACTCTGCCATCACCTCATGCCGTAATTCCTCCCCTTCCGGAACCACCAATCTCCCATTGAAGTGTAATCCCCCGTCTGAGCTAACGGTATAGGATTCGGCTCCCTCTGCCAATAAACGAACTATTTGCTCCTGACAGAACGAGTCGTTTGCCTGTGCCCTCACTACCTTCGTGACAATCTGCGGTGTAACAGTCATCACAGACATGAATGATCGGGCCACTGCATCCAGGTGTCCCAATTCCTTCCACTTTGCCTTCCACACTTCCGCCACCTCATCTACAGGTCTACGGCTCAACGCGTCTGCTACTACGTTAGCCTTCCCCGGGTGATACTGGATATTGAACTGATAATCTTTCACGAATTCAAGCCACCTCCGTTGTTGAATATTCAACTCCTTCTGCGTGAATAGGTACTGTAGGGACTTGTGATCCGTGAACAATCGAAACTTCTCCCCCAAAAGGTAATGTCTCCAAATACGAAGGGCAAATACCACTGCCGCTAACTCCAAGTCATGGGTAGGGTAATTCTTCTCGTGAGGCTTAAGCTTACGGGAAGCATAAGCTATGGCCTGACTCTCCTGCTGCAGTACACCTCCAAGTCCTTGTAAGGACGCATCGGTGTAAACAAGATACTCAACTACCGGTTTCGGCAATGCTAACACAGGTGCTGAGGTTAACTTGTCTTTCAACTCATCAAATGCCAACTGACAGGCATCACTCCAAATGAACGGCACACCTTTACGGGTTAGGTGTGTCATGCGACCCGCTATCGTGGAGAAACCCCGAATAAACCTCCTGTAGTATCCTGCTAGGCCCAAGAAACTACGGATCTCCGTTGGTGTCGTGGGCTGTCCCCACTCCCTCACCGCGGATACCTTCCCCGGATCAACCGATATTCCCCGGTCGGAATTAAAATTCCCTAAAAACTGAACCTCCTTCAGCCAAAACCCGCACTTCTCATATTTTGCATACAACTCGTTCTGGCGCAGTGTCTGCAAAACTTGCCTCAAGTGCTCGGCGTGCTCTTCCTCTATCTGGGAGTAAACCAAAATATCATCGATGAATACAATGACAAACTGATCTAGGAAATCCCTGAACACCCTATTCATCAAGTCCATAAATGCTGCTGGAGCATTGGTCAAACCAAATGGCATAACCCGAAACTCGTAAGAACCATATCTCGATAAGAACGCAGTCTTTGAGACGTCCTCTTCCCTGATACGCAACTGATGGTAACCAGATTGCAAATCAATCTTTGAGAAGCAAGAAGCTCCTCTCAACTGGTCGAATAGGTCATCGATTCGAGGCAACGGATACTTATTCCGTATCGTGACCTTGTTTAACTCCCGGTAGTCCACACACAATCTCAGTGAACCATCTCTCTTCTTCACGAACAACACAGGGGCACCCCACGGTGAAGTACTCCTCCGAATAAACCCCTGCCCCAACAACTGCTCAATCTGATCCTGTAACTCCCTCATTTCAGCTGGAGCCATACGGTATGGTGCGCGTGCTATAGGTCTCGTATCTGGTAATAAGTCTATAACGAAGTCTATCTCTCGACTGGGGGGTAATCCAGGTATGTCCTGAAATACATCGGTAAACTCTCGAACAACCGGAATCGAATCGAGTGGTATCACCACCTCCTTAGAGGTCTCCTCCTCTATATAGTACAAATGAGTGGATGATCCTCCTTCAGAACGAGGCATCGCCACCAAAAACATCTCCTGCCCGGGAATGGCAAAGATAATACTGCTACTGAAACAGTCAATCATGGCTCGGTACGCAACAAGCCAATCCATACCAATAATCACATCGTGCACATGCATATCTAATACCAACATGTCTGCAGGTAATACCAAACTACCAATCTCTACCCCTACTCCCGGCATATAAATAAATAAGTGACCCACTCCCCAATGGTGAGTCGACACACGTCACTGTGCTCTCCGCTATGGCTAACAACCCTAAAGCCTTCGCGAAATGTGTAGCTATAAAACAATGTGTAGCCCCCGTATCAAACAGTACCCGACCCATAGTGCCATGGATAGAAAACGTACCCTCAATCGCGGGCGGTGCCTGTGGGACTACTGCCTGGTGGACGTTATAGACACGTCCATACTGTAACTGTCCCTGCTGCAGAGGAACTGCTGGAATGGCTGGAAGAGCTGGCACCTGAGCTGGAGCTGGGAGGGCTGGTGGAAAAAGTGGCCTCTGTGGCTCATGTCGAACTCCCTGCTGCTGCTGCGGGGCCCTGCCTTTATCAGGACAGTCGTGGCATTTATGTCCAGTCTTGCCACAAACAAAACACTTCCTTGGGAAGTTCCCTCCTCTCTGTCCCTGCTGTCCCCGGCCCTGGTGGCCGTTACCGTTCCTCCCTTGGCCCTGCTGAAACTGCTGATGTTGACCATTTTGACCCTGTTGGCCTTGATGGCCGTTATGACCCTGCTGGCCATTCCGAAATCCCCCCTGACCATTCCTGAAACCTCCTGATCGAAACCTCTTATGATCCCCCTGCTGGAAACCCTGCTCACCCTGTCTCTGCCCCTGAACAGATTGTGCCCCACCGGCACCATGTCCTCCAGTCCTGCCCTGATGGATAGACTCTCCCGATCTCTTAACCTCAGCCATATGAAAGCGGTGAACCTGGCAGTGTAAGAAGGCAGCGTTAACCACATCAGAATAAGTGGCCAACGAAAGGTTCCCTAACAGATGCTGACGGATCCTCCATGTCAACCCGTCGGTGAATTTCTCAATCTTCTTCTTTTCTGTCGGTATCTCATCTGGAACGATATTCAACAGATTAGTGAACTCGGCCACGGTCTTACCCTCCTGCTTCAGACTCATCAATCTCCTCCTCATTTCCGTATGAACAGCTGACGGAAAGTACTTGCGGTCGAACCGCACCCAGAACTCCTGAATAGTGGGAGTATCCCTCTCCTCTACGGTGGTAATAGACTCCCACCACTGCAATGCAGACCCAACTAGCTTGAAAGTAGCTAGCACCTGCTTTTGAACATCCGTGCACTCATATATCCTCAAGTGCCGATGTATATCCTTCCTCCACTGGCTCGAGACTACCACATCTGAGCTACCTGCAAACTCTGGGCGATGCGCTTTCTGAAAAGCGTCAAGTACACGTTCCCAAGCAGACGGGAATGCATTTGTCTGTATTGGCGCGGCAACCGGTGCCTGAGCCGGTGCCTGCTGAACTACGGCAAGTGCGGCATTTACCGCTTGGGCTACTATGGCTGCAACCTCAGCAGCGTTCATCGTGCCCTGAACCGGTGCGGGCTGTGGTTCTGGCGTCGCATTCCTGGGAACTCGTCGTGCACGTCGTGGAGGCATTCTGAAATGCAAATAAAGTCTATAAGTTCACAGTTATAAACTTAAAATAGCTGAAGAATGTAGCATAAACAAAAGAATACAACAATCCTAAAATATAGGGCTCTACATCAAAGAAAGCTCAGCGGAAACATAATAAGCCGTTCAGATCCTAAAGGACACTAGAACCTGATGCTCTGATACCACCTATGACACCCCGACTAATTAAATACCGGGTAGCTACTCCTTTATTAAATTAAATCAAAATGCCAAGTTGGTTCAGTTAATAGCATCACTGTCGAAAACATTTTAATTATTACTAACCACCTAGTATTTAAAAAGTAAGTTGCCAAATTTTAATTAAAGCCTGATTAACATGCAGTAAAAGATTTAACGCAAGAATAATAACACTATTCACCATAAATAGATAATAGAATAACCAACACATGATATAAATAGATCTGGAGGAAAACTCCTCACAACAAAATCCCACAACTGAAGTAAATAACGAAATACTGAATACTAAATGAATACATGCCAAAGTCTGAAAAACTGAAATGGAAATGTATCTAATAGAATTTGGGCAACATGCCCTACAACTGAGGAATACTGAGTATGGAATCCAAATGATATAAGCGTCTAAAAGCAAATCCCTGTAGCTTCCACAAGTAGCTACAGCTTGTCATCTGAGTAAGAATCCTATGCAAGGTGTCCTTGTGGCTGGGCACCTAAAATGGTTTTACAAAAAAAATAGATTTGAAAGCAAACGGGTCAGAGCCCGAATGTGGAGATATTTTGAAAACCTGCAAGTGCTTTAAAAACATTTAAAACAGTATATGCAAAATACATGTTAGGACGTGCTCTCACATAAAATACTCACCTCTCGTCTAACTGTGCACTCCTAACGTTCCTGTACCCATTCATGTGTTATCTCATAACTAACTAAAGAGTTTCTAACATATATACTCGGTTCACGTTTCATTTCCAACCTTAACAATTAAATAGAGAGTTTTACTATAGATCTCGGATTCCCAATTATTAATAACCCATTTATTGATAAAAGTTCCCTTTTTATCTATTCATAATATTACTATAACTACTCACAATTTAACATAGTAAATTCCTTCTCATTAAACCGTATATTTTCACATCCTAAATATACAATACAAGCACCCAAAGGCTAAGTTACGGTGCACACATACTCTGCTATCCATCCTGGTACATCACGTACATAAGGATCACGCATTCCGAATCTCTCAGGAATCGTTCAGATAACAACATCACAAATAGTGGAGGCGAACACAGTCACCATCACATGGGTCACGCACATACCTACGCTCCCATGATCAGCAAACTTATTAACATCCCAATAAGTCCTTCAATGACCTATGTTCATCGAGGTAACCAATCTAAATCCGGGCAACACAAGGATAAGAAGGCCCTAAGCGAACGGAAACCTCCCGTGATAGCAAGTATGGTAGGTATGTCATACACATAAAATTATATACTAAGCATTCACACATCTTAGATATCTCGATATTAATAACGGTATACTCTACATCTTTATACCATTATTCCAAAGTAATATATTTCAAGTATCCCGATAGTATAGAATTTAAATGGCCGACACGTCTCACGTCGTAGTTTCTTAAACTTAAAACCTATCTCAAATAGACTATTAAGTTCCCATTGTTCCCGCATATAACATCTTTATACCTAAGGTCTTTACTTCTGCTCCAAACCTTATTTCATCAAATTATTCAAATTTTAACTATTAACCCAAATATTATCTCACATAACGAATTTCATTAAATTAGAATAATTCTCAAATTGAATTCCAATTAAGGTCCAACCTCATAATCATGTCTACTGGTCTTCCTTAAGGTTAAGGGTATTCACAAGGTCTCCAATAATATCATTCAAGGATTAACACCATTAAAATTTAATTAAGGAAAATCTTTACTCATTCTGGGAAGGTCGATCGATCGACCTTTACCTTCGATCGATCGATGGTGGTCGATCGATCGACTGAAGGACATCGATCGATCGAACGCACCAGGTCTGGTTACGGACTCCTTCGTTTTGCAGTTACCAATTCATCCCAAAACACCATTTTTAAGCATGAAACTCTAAGACAAGGTTACAATAACATTATACTATCATCCTACAACAATATTAACATTCCAAATCCCATAATTCATCATTTAAAGGCTTTGTTTAGATCAAAACTACATAAAGATTTCCAGATTTCTTCCTCATTCAAGAATATCAATAAACTACTTCTAAATTCCATTTTTAGATCATCAATGGTTCTGTTTAGAACATAAATTTCATTCAGAATATTACTACATGTAATCCTTAACATAATTCTAAGCTTTTAACTTCCAATTTATGGGTCTAAATCATCTCCCAAGATTAATTTCGAAAATTCCTAAACATGGAAAAGCATAGATTGAATCAAATGAGTTTAAACCACTTGCCTTAATCTTTCTCTGAATTTGGTGTTGAATCTTGAAAGCTAAGCTATTCACCCTCTCTCTTTCTGCAGAATTCTCTTCCTTCTCTCTCTCTTTCTCAAGTTCTTCCCAAGGTTGATGACAAAGGAGTTGTGGTTGGTTTTTGGAAAAATTGGAATTATAACTCAACTTCTCCTGTAGCCCATTTAGTCCCTTAGTGTGGTTAGTGGGTTAGTGGGTAAAAGAAGAAGTCAGATTTCTATTTCCAATTTTCGTCACTTTTAATTCCCAAATTTCTGAAATTAGCAAAATGCCCCTATAAGTTACCGGTATGGCCCAAAAATGCCCCGGGACCCAAACTTAACCCCCGGCTAGTGTTTTCTGACTATCTCGACCCTTCCGGACGCGTTGGCGCACTCAAAACGACCATACGGTTAATGGAACTAAAATTCACTTTTTAATTAAAATAATAAAATACCATGACGCGGCGGTCACACGCGTCTCAACAAAATTCCCAAATTACCGTATAAAAATCTCACGACAATTTCAAAGTTACCGATATTCATATAATGCCAAGTATGCACATTATAATTAAATACTAACTCACATCACGTTAATATTTTTATCCGGATTAATTTCCAATTAATAAACATTTAATTCAATTAATCCCCAAAATAAATATTACAGAAAATACGGGGTATTATAAGGCAGGGTGAGCAGGGCCAGCCAAATCAGCAGGGCCAGCAAGGCCAACACCGACGGCAGGGTCAGCAGCAGGGCCAACAGCGTGTTCATCAGGGCCAGCAGGGCCAGTGGCGGGGAGGTAACGGCCAGCAGGGCCGTGGTCAACAGGGTCAGAGGGGAGGCAACTTCAAAGGTCGATGTTTTGGGTGTGGTAGACACGACCATAGGCGCCAGGATTTTCCGGAGGGAGATAGGGCCCCACAGCAGAAAGGTGCCCGTAATGAGCCACAGAGACCACTTTTTCCGGCTGCCCTCCCAGCTCAAGCCCAGGTGCCAGCCATACCAGTCATTCCAGCAGCTCCAGTGCATCAGGGGCAGTTACAGTACGGACGTGTCTATAACGTCCACCAGGCAGCAGCTCCACAGGCACCACCCGCGATTGAGGGTATGTTTCCTATCCATGGTACTATGGGTCGAGTTTTGTTTGATACTGGGGCGATGCATTATTTCATAGCTACGCATTTTGCGAAGGCCTTAGGGTTGTTAGCCACAGCAGAGAGCACAGTGACGTGTGTAGACTCACCACTAGGGAGTGGGTCGCTTATCTTCTTTATATGCCGAGGAGTGGGGGTAGAGATTGGTAGTTTGGTATTACCTGCAGACATGTTAGTCTTAGATATGCATGAGCATGATGTTATTATTGGTATAGATTGGCTCGCAGCTTATAGAGCCATGATTGATTGCTTCGGTGGGAGCATTGTTTTTGCCATTCCGGGGCAAGAGATGTTTGTAGTGGCGATGCCTCACCCAGAGGGAGGTTCGACCGCTCATTTGTATTATATAGAGGAGGATACCTCTAAGGAGATTGTGATTCCTTTAGACTCAATCCCAGTCGTTCGTGAGTATTCCGATGTATTCCAGGACATACCAGGCCTACCCCCAGTCGAGAGATAGACTTTGTTATAGATTTATTGCCAGATACTAGACCTATAGCACGCGCTCCATACCATATGGCTCCTGTGGAGATGCGAGAGTTACGAGATCAGATAGAGAAGCTGTTAGATCAGGGCTTGATTCGCAGGAGTACCTCACCTTGGGGCGCTCCGGTTCTGTTTGTGAAGAAGAAAGATGGTTCACTGAGGTTGTGTGTGGACTACCGGGAGTTGAACAAGGTCACGATACGGAATAAGTATCCGTTGCCTCGAATCGATGATCTGTTCGACCAGCTGAGGGGAGCAACTTTCTTTTCGAAGATAGATCTGAGGTCGGGGGACCATCAGCTACGTATTAGAGAGCAGGATGTTCCAAAAACTGCCTTCTTGACGATATATGGGTCTTACGAGTTCAGAGTGATGCCATTTGGTCTCACAAATGCTCCAGCCGTATTCATGGACTTAATGAACGGAGTATTCAGAGAGTTCTTGGATCAGTTTGTCATCGTCTTTATAGATGACATTTTGATATATTCACACTCCGAGGAGGAGCATGCCGAGCACTTGAGGCAGGTTCTTCAGACTCTATGAGAGCATCAGTTGTATGCAAAGTACGAGAAGTGCGGATTCTGGTTGCGAAAAGTACAGTTCTTGGGCCATGTTGTTTCTGAGCAGGGGATTGCAGTTGACCCGAGTAAAGTGTCAGCGGTGAGAGAGTGGGGACAGCCCACGACACCGACGGAAGTACGTAGTTTCTTGGGGTTAGCCGGTTACTACAGGAGATTCATTCGGGGATTCTCCAAAATAGCGGGCCCATTGACGAACCTGACTCGCAAAGGGGTACCATATGTTTGGGATGATGCTTGTCATTTGGCTTTCGATGAGCTGAAAGACAAGCTTACTTCAGCACCAGTTCTTGCTTTACCGAAGCCGGGTGTGGAGTACCTGGTTTACACCGAAGCCTCTTTACGGGGACTTGGGGGAGTACTTCAGCAGGAGGAGAAGGCTATAGCTTTTGCCTCCCGCAAGCTTAAGCCTCATGAGAAGAATTACCCCACCCACGACCTGGAGTTAGCAGCAGTCATTTTTGCATTGAGGATATGGAGGCACTACTTATTGGGGGAGAAATTCCTCTTGTTGACAGACCACAAGTCACTGCAGTATCTATTCACTTAGCGAGAGATGAATATGCGACAGCGCAGATGGTTAGAGTTTGTGAAGGACTATCAGTTTGACATACAGTATCATCCAGGGAAGGCCAACGTAGTTGCTGATGCGTTGATCCGTAGACCGGTAGACGAGGTAGCGGACGTCTGGAAAGCAAAGTGGAAGGAGTTAGGCCATCAGGATGCAGTAGCCCGTTCCTTTATATCTGTTATGACAGTCACACCCGAGATTGTTACAAGGGTGATACAGGCACAGACCACAGACCCGTTTTTCCAGGAGCAGATTGTACGACTTTTAGCTGAGGGTGCTGAGTCCTACTCTGTTAGTTTTGATGGGGGTTTGAGGTTTAATGGGAGATTGGTGGTTCCAGAAGGATCATAATTACGTCATGCAGTGATGACCCAGTCTCACGGGTCCCGATTTGCAGTACATCCTGGAGGAGATAAGATGTACCAGGATATGAGGAGGCAATACTGGTGGAGTGGAATGAAGAAGGACATTGTTGAGTTCGTGTCCAAGTGTTCTACCTGCCAGCTGGTAAAGGTGGACCATCAGAAACCGTCAGGATTGCTTCAGCTATTGGAAGTACCCGCGTGGAAGTGGGAGAGTATTTCCATGGATTTTATTACAGGGTTGCCTACATCACAGCGGGGCCACGACTCTATCTGGGTGATTGTAGACCGTTTGACCAAGGTGGGTCATTTTCTGCCGGTGCGAACAGACTATACCACGGGTCAGTATGCTCAGTTGTTCATTGCTGAGATTGTCAGATTACATGGGGTGCCCCTGAATATTGTGTCAGATAGAGATAAGATTTTCGTGTCACATTTCTGGGAAAGCTTTCAGGAGGCTATGGGTACTGAGTTGAGGTTGAGTTCAGCTTATCACCCACAGACTGATGGACAGACAGAGCGTACTAATCAGATGTTAGAGGATATGCTACGCATGTGTGTTCTTGATTTTGGAGGAGGTTGGGAGCCACATCTTCCACTGGTAGAGTTTGCTTATAATAACTCTTATCAGTTCATGATTGGCATGGCTCCATTTGAGGCTCTATATGGAAGGCCTTGTCGTTCCCCAACATGTTGGCTCAAGGTGGGGGATAACAAGTTACTTGGACCGGAGGTGATTCAGGAAACCCCCGCGAGGATTGAGATGATCAGGAGTCGCATTCGAGTAGCCCAGGGCAGGCAGAAGAACTATGCCGATGCGAAACGGTTCTTCCGGGAGTTTAATGTGGGGGAACAAGTGTTACTGCATATATCTCCTATGAAAGGAGTGATGAGGTTCGGGAAGAAAGGGAAATTGGCCCCGAGGTACGTGGGACCATTTCCCATTATCGAGAGGATTGGGCCGATAGCATACAGATTGGGACTACCAGAGAATTTACATCGCATTCACGATGTATTCCACATCTCATCGTTGAGACGGTATCTTCGGGATGATATGGCCCATACTCACATTGCGATAGATGAGATAGAATTACAGCCTGACAGCTCTTACGAGGAGAGACCAGTAGCTATCCTAGACTATAGTGAGAGGAGATTGAGGTCGAAGATAGTTCCACTTGTGCGAGTCCAGTGGGAGCATCATAACATGGAGGAATCCACTTGGGAGCGCGAGGCCGATATGCGCGAGAGATATCCAGATTTGTTCTTACCAGGTATGCCTTATTTTCCGAATTTCAGGACAAAATTCCGTTATTAGGGGGGAAGTATGTAATACCCCGTATTTTTATGCTATATTAATTTGGGGATTTATTAAATTTAATGTGAGTTAATTATTTAATAAAAATCCGGAAATTAATTATGTTATAATTATTAACGTGACGAGAGTTAGTAATTATGGGAAATTTGTCGAATATTACTAATGAGCAAAGTAATATATAATATTGGTTATATTGAATGTCACGAGTGAATAAAATGACAATTTTGGTAATTTGAGTCGGGACGCGCCCGTGTCGCGTCGGGACTAAATATTGATAAATAAAAGTGAATATTTTATAAGTTGTTTGTATGGTCGTTTTGAGTGCGCCAACGCGTCCGGAAGGGTCGAGATAGTCAGAAAAGTGTACCCGAGGGGTTTAGTTTGGGTCTCGGGGCGTTTTTAGGCCTAATTGGTACTCCGGGAGTGCATTTTGGACATTTCACATTTATGGGTAATTAAACCCACGAAAATCAGAAACCTATATCAGCCATTTAGGTTAGTCAACTAGGGTTAGAAAACTCAAACACAAGTGACGGACATAGGAGAGGGAAGGAGAGAGCTTCCATGGCAATCCAAGGCCCAAAATCCATCCGTTTGCACCGCCACCACCACCAACGCGTAGATCGCGCGACGGGGAACGCAACCACACCAAAATCATCTGCAAATCAGAACACCAAAAATCCCAGGCAAGTGTTTATCTTGCTTATTTCGTTGGTGCATCTTTCATATTAGTTTAGGAGTAATTAGAATGAGTTTTTATGGAAGAAAACCAAAGATTTGAGATAGGAATTGCATGTAGTTATGGTTTAAATGATAATCCTGGAAACCCTTGCCATGTAGAGGAATTACCCACGAAATTATGATGTTTATAAGAAGAAATTTCTGGAAATACTTGTTAGAACCATGTTTAAGAGAATTCAAGGGTTCTTGATAATTATAATAATTTTTGGGCTATTAATCCATGTTTAGTGATAGAAATCCACATGCTTTACGTTGGAAATACCTAGTATGATGATATAATGTTAGTAGTATGAATCTTTGGACGTTTGGGAATGAAAAACTTGAATTTTGATGAAGATATGTGTTAGAACCCTTAACTACAAAACTGCAGAAATCGCAATACCTGCTTGATCGATCGATCGAGCCCAGAGCTTCGATCGATCGAGCCCCAGACCTCGATCGATCGACCCCTTCTGGCAGACACATGTTTGACCTTCTTAATTAGTTGAAATTCACTTTAATGAGGAATAATTCATGGACACCCTTATAAATATGTCTTGTGAGATAAAGATGACCAGTAGGGTATATGAATAAGTTTTGGGACCTTTAAGTTTAGACGAGAGTTGTATCCTTGGGAGATTTCATATATAGGAAACGATAAAACTACGTGTTTAAAGTGAGAAGATTACGTAAAATAGTTACGAAAGAGAACATATGAATACCTACTGAATTTTTATAGGTGGGAGGATAAAACCATGAGAGTTATGTGGTAAGTTGGAATAATACCGAAGCAAGGTTAGAAACGAACTGTTACATGTGATAACAAATAGTGAGATATGAGAAATAATGTCGTAATTATGGGAATTGAGAAGATACCCAATATTGATATGGTAATATTAGAATAGTTAGATTGTGTATGCATATGCTATCTATGTGTGAAAAACATGCCCACGCTACTTGCTATCCCTAAGGTTACCGCGCTGGGACAGTCTTATCTCGATGGGACCTTTATGGGGGATATTGACTTGTACCCTAGAAGATAGATATCCTTGGTACAGGCTATCGGAATGATAGTTCAGACGGTCCTAAGAGACGCGGGTATGTGCGTTCCTCTTAGAGATTTGGAATCTATGCTTCGCCTCAATATTGTTTGTGTATGTGTTAATACAATTCGAGAGTGATTCCGAATGTATTCCCCTTAATATGAGTGATACGGGGTTTTGGATAGTAGAGTATGCCCGCACCATAGTTTTTATTTGGGGTGCTGTTATGATATTTATATTTTATGAGTAGTTAATATATATATGAAATTCTGAAATCTGGAACTGCCTACTATTATTTGATATGTAGGGCATGGTTGATGACTCAAATTGTAAATACTTGTTTTGAGAAAGTATAATATGACACTGGAAAACTTTATTGATTAATAAAGTTAGAATGAGAACTTTTGTCACTAATTGAAATATTCTTTTCAAACAATTGAATCGTTAAATTTTGAATCCTGCGAATAACCTAAGATAAGTTAAATCATTGGGGAAAGATAGCGTGATATATGATGAGATAAACCATTGGGAAAGTTAGTGCGATAGGTGTGCACATTAGAAGAGAGGTGAGATTTCTCAAGGGAGTGTCGCACTAATATGTTGTTGCATTAGCCTGTATCAATTTAAATACTTGCTAAACAAATTTTTAAATCATATACACTATCGGGCTCTGATCCGTTTTTCTCTCTCTCTCCCTCTTGTATATATATGTATGTACTACAGGTGTCCAGCCACAGGGGCGTCTTGCTTAGGATCCCTTGGAAGGAACGTGCTGCAGCTTAGGTGGGAGTTGCAGGCCACTTGCTTAGACAATTTCATTTACTTGATTCCACTCCTATGATTCTCAGTTATTGGGGCATGTGTCGCCCTTTCCACTATTTATCTGTTTTGTTGGGACATTTGTATTTCAGTTATTCCTAGTACTGTTACTTTGGGATTTATTCAGCATGTATGTTTTACATTAAGTTTTAAATGTTGGGATTTTGGATGTTGAATGTTTAAATCAATTGGATTATGTTCCAGGATAATTGTTGTATGGTTCTTACTTATTGAAAATGTGGTTAATAATTAAATAAATAAGTTTTTCTTTAAAAATACAATTTGGTTAGAAAGGTTAAAAATGGTTTTGACACTTAGCTTAATTAATTAGGGTGTTAATTTGGAAAAAAGTTATTTTTACGACAGTGATGCTAAGAATGAACCAACTGTTCACCTTGATTTTAATTTAATAAAGGAGTGATCGCCCGGTATTTAATTAGGCGGGGTGTCACTTGTTTCATGTGTATATACATTGGGAAGTATGTTTTCATAGTTACCTGATTTTAATTATAAATCCCTTATGAGTTATTTCCTACGATTGAATGTTCATAACTTTATCAACATGTGTACCATTGTGTTGTCTTTACTCATATTTCATGGAATGTGACTGAAGTGGAATTATATTGTTGTTTTATAGTCATTGAATGTTACATAATAATGTTAGGATAAAACTCATGATTGAGATTTAGTACTGATTTAGTTGGATTGACAGGTGTAAGGTCTAATCAACCTAGTTCAGCTCCACCCGAAGGAAACGTGAATACGTAGTTGACAACCTAAGGTGAGTGTACTCACTGGAATGATGTATTTGTATACTTTTACGAAAATGATCATTATGTTATGAATATCAAATTGTTAATTTCATTTTATCGAAATGGAAGGTTACTCCTCGACCTGGAATGGGGGAGATTTGTCTATTAATGACAAGGGGTTACTCCTCGACCAGGAATGGGGGAGAATTGTCTATTTAGACACGATATGTGAATCGTGATTCGGAAAAGTTCGTCATTCATTATGAATGATCCGGATAAGTTAATACATAATTATATGGACATGATTTATTGCATTTAAATTCATGCATTAGTATAGTAGTGATGCATTCACTGGGCTATTTTTGCTCATGGTTCCTATGTTCACATTTTTCAGGTAACGCGATGTCACTGCCAAATCTAGGAGGTCGGGTTAGGTTAGTCAGGAATGGGAGAAACATGGATTTTTTTTTTGTGTAAATGATGTAATTAATTTAACTTATCCTTCAAGAAAGTTTTTATGGGCATGAATACTCTGATGTTGTAAAAAGGGTTTTCAGTTATATGGATTTACAATGATGACTCTGAAATTAAAACTCGTGTTTATGGTTTGGTTAAATTAATCATGGTTTGACTACTTTGACTTTCAAACTTAATTATAAGTAACTCGGTTGGAGTGTGTCAGCTTTGGGTATCAGAGCCTAGGCTTTATAGGTTATGGAGTGAGAAGAGTCCAGATTTGGCAGTGAATTTTACAAATATATTTTATTTGATACTAACGATTATGTTAGGAAAGATATGTATACCTGCATGTTGTTATATCTTTGATTCATTTCATATATAAGAGAATGGAACGAGGGAATGTAAATGTGAGAATAGAAGATGAGGCTTTAAATATTCCTGCAGAAGCGGAGGTTGAGCAACATGTTCAGATAAATATGGAACCCGAGCCAGAACAACTAACAGATATGCAAAAAATGGCACGCGCTATAACTTTAATGGCAGAGCAGCAAGCTATATTTATGGCTCATATGGAAGAACAACAGGACAAGTAACTGGAGGCACAAGCATTGGCCAGGGCCGAGGAGGTGAAACACCGATAAGAAAGGAGTACTTCACATGAGAAATTTATTAAAATGAATCCACCCTTATCTCGGATTGCTTCGAGGTTTATACGGAATGAGGAAGATATGTGCAGCCGATTTCTCGATGGACTTGAGTTAGTCATTAAATCTAGATTGTCGGCTTTAGAGACTGCTAACTATTCAGCCTTGGTGAACAAAGCCATGCTAGTAGAAAGGGACGTGAATGAAGCTAGAGGGAATCGAGAACGAGGCGTAAAGAGAAGTAGATTCAAGTCGAATTATTAAAAAGGCAGTGATACAGAATATTCGAGACTTGGAGGGCAGAAATTTCAGTAAGGTAGAAGTATGGGAAGTACTTTGCAAAGGGGTGAAGCTAGTGGTGGGAGAGGTTCGGGAGTTTCAACGTAAGGAGATCGGAATGTTTGTTTCTTTTGTGGGACATTGGGTCATATAAAGAGAAATTGCCCAAAGATACTAAATATTGAATGTTTTAACTGTCATCAGAAGGGCCATCTGAGAAAAAATTATCCTATGTTATCAAGAGCGATTTCAGTCAGTAGTGTGGGGCCTTATAAAGGATCCTCTCTAGACAGTGCCACCAAGGAAAGAGGTACAGAACAAGCAAACTGGATCAAGGGCAGGAGGAAGAGTGTTTGTGATAACGCTGCAAGATGCCTATGCTACACCGGAAGTGGTTGCAGGTAAACTCTCTATTGCCAATAAAGATTTATATGCACTCGTTGATCCTGGATATACGAATTCATTTGTGGCATTACATATTATTTCATATTTGGGTAGACCATGTTCATTTCTCAATTGTGCCTTATATATTTCTACCCCAATGGAAGGTGTAATTCTGGTGGAGCATGTTTATAAAGATTGTGTATTACGAATGGGTGAGCGAGATTTATATATTGATTTGATATTGTTGGCCATTCGGAATTTTGATATTATATTGGGGATGGATTGGTTATCATCGTATCATGCTTCCATGGATTGTTTTCGAAAAGAATTTACGTTTCATCTTCCTGGTGAACCCGAGTTCTAGTTTATAGGAGAAAGGAATGTTGTCCCTAATTGTCTTATCTCAACAATTAAGAGCAGAAAGTTATTGAGTAAAGGTTGTACAGGGTATTTAGCTTATGTTGTTGATACTAGTAAAGAGACGGTTAAAATTCAAGATATACCAGTGGTTAGAGAATTTTCTGATGTCTTCCTAGAGGAATTACCAGGATTGCCACCCGATAGGGAAGTAGAGCTTTCCATTGAATTAATTCCAGGTAGTGGTCTAATTTCCCTTGCTCCATATAGAATGGCGCCGACAGAGTTGAAACAATTGAAAGTGCAATTACAAGATCTGATAAGCAGAGGTTTCATTCGGCCTAGTGTTTCACCATGGGGAGCCCCGGTGTTATTTGTGAAAAAGAAAGATGGGACAATGCGATTAAGTATTGATTATCGACAATTGAATAAGGTGACCATTAGAAATAAGTACCCTATACCTCATATCGATGATTTTTTTTTTGTCAATTAGAGGGGGCCACAGTATTTTCGAAGATTGATTTGAGATCGGGTTACCACCAATTCAAGGTAAAGGGTAACGATATTTCTAAAATAGCTTTTCGGACTCGATATGGGCACTATGAGTTTTTGGTGATGCCATTTGGATTGACTAATGCTCCAATAGTTTTTATGGACTTGATGAACTGGGTATTCCACCCTTTCGTTGATTCATTTGTGATTGTATTCATAGATGATGTGTTGATTTACTCACATAGCATGGAAGAACACGAGAAACATTTGAGAGTTGTACAACAGATTTTGAGAGGGAAGAAAGTGTTTGCTAAATTCATCAAGTGTGAGTTTGGGTTGAATGAAATTGTGTTTTTAGGGCACTTTGTCTCAGTAAATGGGATATATGTTGATCCAAAGAAGGTGGAAGCAATTGTTGAATGGGAGAGTCCTAAGATTGTGACAAAAATTAGGAGTTTCCTAGGATTAGCAGGTTACTATCGAAGATTTATTAAATGGTTTTCATCAATAGCATTACCATTGACAAAGTTAACTCGTAAAGAAGTGAAGTTTGTGTGGGATGAGAAATGCGAGCAGAGCTTTAAAGAATTGAAGAATCGGTTGGTTTCAGCCCCTGTACTTACTATTCTATGTAGGAATGAGTCTTTTGTGATCTATACAGACGCTTTATTTCAGGGGTTAGGATGTGTTCTTATGCAGAATGGTTGGTAATATCATATGCTTCCTGACAATTAAAAACACATGAACGAAACTACTCTATGCATGATTTGGAGTTAGCAGCTATTATTTTTGCTTTGAAGTTGTGGTGACATTACTTGTATGGAGAAACTTGTGAGATATTTACGGATCAAAGGATCATCAAAGTTTGAAATATTTGTTTACACAAAGAGAACTGAATTTGAGACAGAGGCGTTGGATAGAGCTAATTAAAGACTATGACTGTACCATTCATCATCATCCGGGTAAGGCCAATATAGTAGCAGATGCTTTTAGTCAAAAATCATCAGGGATTCTTGATTGCATATAGTGTGCACGTGTTGGAAATATTCTTGACTTGGCATCGATGGGGATTGAATTAATATTTTCAAAAATGGGAGGCTTATTAGCACATGTCATAGTGAGACTTTTATTAGCAGAACGCATACGAAATTTGCTGATGAATGATCCGTTTCTTGAGAAGAAGAAACAAGAAGTTCAAGATGGTACAGAGAGTGACTTTGAGATTAAGAACGATGAATCGTTGTGTTATAAAAATAGAATTTGTGTACCGAATGATCCATCCTTAAAGAAGGATATATTAGAAGAAGCCCATAGTTCTATTTGCTCTATGCATCCGGGAGGTACCAAAATGTATATAGATTTGAAGGAGTATTAATGGTGGAACAATATGAAATCTGAGATCATAGAATTTGTGGCTAAATGTTTAGTATGCCAGCAAGTAAAGGAAGAGCATCAGAAGCTGACGGGATTATTGTAGTCATTGCCTATTCTGAAATGGAAGTGGGAACATATAATGATGGAATTTGTTACAGGATTACCCCGATCACCAAAGGGGCATGATTCTATTTGGGTGATTGTAGACCGATTGATGAAGTCAGCTCATTTTCTTCCAAATAAGACCACCTACACTATTGACAAGTATGCACGTATGTATGTTGATGATATTATCCGTTTACATGGAGCACCAGTGTCAATAGTATCAAACAAAGATCCAACATTCACTTATAAGTTTTGGTCTCATTTACAGAATGCCTTGGTCATAAGTTTGAAGTTCAACACTGCATTTCATCCGCAAACCGATGAAAAATCTAAAAGGACGATTCAAATATTAGAAGACATGTTACGAGCTTGTGTGTTTGACTTCAAGGGTAGTTGGGATGATCATCTTCCATTGATGGAATTCTCGTATAATAATAGTTATCAGTCCACTATTGGTGTGGCTCCGTATGAAGCTTTATATGGGAGGATATGTAGAACGCCTTTGTATTGGGACAAAGTAGGTGAAAGGAAAATTTTGGGTCCTGAATCTATAGATATGACAGCAGAAAAGATTAAAATGATTCGGGAACGGATAAAGATAGTGCAAAGCAGGCATAAATTTTATGCAGATAAAAGAAAGTAACCATTACAATTTCATAAGGTAGATTTTGTATTCCTGCGTATTTCACCATGGAAAGGCATCATGAGGTTTTGGAAAAGGGGGAAACTAAGTCCAAGATACATTGTGAGGTGTTGGAAAGAATTGGGACCCTGGCATATAGATTAGCATTACCTCCAGATTTATCCCATTTACATGATGTGTTTCACATATCTATGCTTCGTAAGTATTTGGCGGATCCATCTCATCAGTTGAAAACTCAACCAATTGAACTGAAGGAAGACTTGTCGTACATCGAGGAACCATTGGAATTTATTGATCGTAAGGAGCAGGTATTGAGGAATAAAGTTATTCACTTAGTTAAAGTTATGTGGATGAGCCATGGAGTTAAAGAAGCAACTTGGCAAATGGAGGATAGCATGAAGAAACTGTATCCCCATTTGTTTGGTAAGTGACCTTTATATTAAATTTCGGGGACAAAAATTTCTGAGGGGGGTGAGTTATGACAACCCGAATATAATTATGATACATTATGTTTAAATAGTGATTAACTTATGTGATATGGATAATATGTTATTAGTATATATAATTTTAAGTCATCATGTTTAGTCTAATCCTACTTTCATAAATCGTGCAATGTGAAGTTATGTATAAACACAAAATTTTGTTAATTTCGGTAGAAATGTCCCTATTTATGACTAGTTTTGACCATTATAACATAACAATTGACTTGAGGTAAAAACTAGATAGTTGTAGAGAGATTAGTTAGGGTTGTAACACAGCAAACGGCACATCAAACGGATGTCCGAGTAAGAAGTTAGGCCGAATTTACGAACAAGGGGCAAATATGTTCATTCCCTTTAAGTGGTAAATTGTCTTTTATTAAACCAAATGGTTTAATTTGATTGGTTGGCATGGGAGGCAGCCTTGGTCGACCTTATACCCTTGAAATAACCTTATCATTCAGACAAAATCAGCCATGAAAGGGTTTTACCTTGAGGAAAGAGAATTAGGGAGTTTAGGAAGGAAAAGTGAGGATAAAAGTGTAGAAAAATCCGTACAAATTACGTAAAAGTACCGAAGGTAATCCTAATCGCAAATCTTGTTATTTTTCTTATATTACTGATTTAGAAGATATAAATCATCATTTGTTTACTAAAATTTCGGCCCTTTATACATAGGTATGGTTAGATGCAAGTTTAAGTTAAGTTGAATGTACAAACCCTTAAAATTGCTTTGTATTGAAACCCCTTGCATTCAAACTTGAATATATTTTGTGTGCTAACTGGAATTGAGAAATTCCAATTGGATATGAAGTAAAACTCATACTTTCATAGCATATCCAAAAATTAGAATTTAATTCCTTGTGGTTAGGCCTTAATGATGATTTCAAGTTGGTACATAATTCTTGTTTGTATATTTCATTTCGGTATTCCCTGAGTTTAGTCAAGCTTTTGACATAGCAAATGAAGTAAAAAAATTATGAAACTTTAATTCTGTACTATTAAGTATGTCTGCTGAAAATGTGTTAAAAATCATGGAAATTTATGCATGAGAAAAATTATGAAAATTCTAGGAAGTCAAAGGAACAATAGAGGAGCTTGTAGGGCAGATTTCTTGTGTTGTAAAGAAATGGTCATAACTTGCTCTAAGAAGCTTCAAAAATTACACCGTCACTTATACTGGAAATTATATTCATATATGGTTTCATATTGATAAGGTTGGAAACCTCTATTTATACAATTTGGTAATATAGGATGGTTGAGTATAGAAGATAACAATTTGAGGCCATACTGAATACCCTATGAAAGAATATTATTATCTCCTCTTTCTAAAGAGTACTTTGAGTACATATTTCATGTGTATATACACCGAGAAGTATGTTTTCATATTTACTTCGTTTTATTTATAAATCCCTTATGAGGTATTTCCTACGGTTGAATGTTCATAACTTTATCAACATGTGTAACCATTGTGTTGTCTTTACTCATGTTTCATGGAATGTGACTGAAGTAGAATTATATTGTTATTTTATAGTCATTGAAAGTTACATAATTATTTTAGGATAATACTTATGATTGAGATTCAGTACTGATTTAGTTGGATTGACAGGTGTAAGGTCTAATCAAACTAGTTCAGCTCCACCTGGATATGTGAATCATGATTCGAAAATGTTCGTCATTCATTATGAATGAGTCGGATAAGTTAATACATAATTATATGGACATGATTGATTGCATTTAAATTCATGCAGTAGTATAGTAGTGATGAATTCACTGGGATATTTTTTCTCATGGTTCCTATATTCACATTTTTTAGGTAACGCGATGCACTGCCAAATCTAGGAGGTCGGGTTAGGTTAGCCAGGAATGGGAGAAACATGGATTTTTTTTGTATAAATGATGTAATTAAGTTAATTTATCCTTCAAGAAAGTTTTTATGGGCATGAATACTCTGATGTTGTAAAAAGGGTTTTCAGTTATATGGATTTACAATGATGACTCTGAAATTAAAACTCATGTTTATGGTTTGGTTAAATTAATCATGGTTTGACTACTTTGACTTTCAAACTAAATTATAAGTAACTGGGTTGGGGTGTGTTAGCTTTTGGTATCCGAGCATAGGCTTTATAGGTTCTGGAGTGAGAAGGGTTTAGATTTTACAGTGAATGTTAGAAATATATTTTATTTGATACTAACGATTATGTTAGGTAAAATATGTATATCTGCATGTTGTTATATCTTTGATTCATTTCAGATATAAGAGAATGGAACGAGGTAATGTATATGTGAGAATAGAAGATGAGGCTTAAACATTCCAGCAAAAGCGGAGGTTGAGCAACCTTTTCAGATAAATGTGGAACCCGAGCCAGAACAATTGACAAATATTCAAAAAATAGCACGCGCTATAACTTTAATGGCAGAGCAGCAAGATATATTTATGGCTGAGATGGAAGAACAATAGGCCAAGTAACTGGAGGCACAAGCATTGGCCAGGGCTGAGGAGGTGATACACTGGGAAGAAAGGAGTACTTCACATGAGAAAATTATTAAAATGAATCCACCCTTATTTGAAGGAGCGGTTGATCCAGAAGAGGCAGAAGTATGGGTTAAAGAGATTGAATTTATTTTCGGGCCAATGAGAATGCCCGAAAATCAACGAGTGACCTTGGTGACGTATATACTGAAAGTAGAAGCTAAATATTGGTGGGATGCTACAAAACATTTGTTGATTACTCCAGGATATGGGAATGTGATCTCATGGGATGCTTTTGTCAAAGCTTTGTGTGATAAGTATTTTCCCCCAATGTATCGAAAACAAAAGGAGAAGAAATATTTCATATTGAATTAGGGGTGTATGACAATTAGAGAATACGAAGCTAAACTTACGGCCTTATCTCGGTTTGCTTCGAGGTTTATACGGAATGAGGAAGATATGTGCAGTCGATTTCTCGATGGACTTGAGCTAGTCATTAAATCTAGATTGTCAGCTTTAGAGACTGCTAACTATTCAGCCTTGGTGAACAAAGCCATGCTAGTAGAAAGGGACGTGAATGAAGCTAGAGGTAATCGAGAACGAGGCATAAGGAGACGTAGATTTAACCCTAATTATAAAAAAGGTAGTGATACGGAATATTCGAGACTTGGAGGGAAGAAATTTCAGTAGGGTAGAAGTATGGGAAGTACTTTGCAAAGGGGTGAAGCTAGTGGTGGGAGAGTTTCAGGAGTTTCAACGTAAGGAGATCGAAATGTTTGTTTCTTTTGTGGGACATCGGATTATATAAAGAGAAATTGCCCAAAGATAATGAATATAGAATGTTTTAACTGTCATCAGAAGGGCCATCTGAGAAAGAATTGTCCTATGTTATTAAGAGCGATTTCATTCAGTAGTGTGGGGCCTCATAAAGGATCCTCTCCAGGAAGTGCCACCAGGGTAAGAGGTACAAAATAAGCAACTGGATCGAGGGCAGGAGGAAGAGTGTTTGTGATGACGCTGTAAGATGCCCATGCTACACTGGAAGTGGTTACAGGTGAACTCTCTATTGCCAATAAAGATTTATATGCACTCGTTGATCCTGGATCTACGCATTCATTTGTGGCATTACATATTGTTTCATATTTGGGTAGACCATGTTTATTTCTCAATTGTGCCTTATATATTTCTACCCCAATGTAAAGTGTAATTCTGGTGGAGCATGTTTATAAAGATTGTGTCTTACGAATGGGTGAGCTAGATTTCTATGTTGATTTGATATCGTTGACCATTCAGGATTTTAATATTATATTGGGGATGGATTGGTTATCATCGTATCATGCTTCCATTGATTATTTTCGAAAAGAATTTACATTTCATCTTCCTGGTGAACCCGAGTTCCAGTTTATAGGAGAAAGGAATGTTGTCCCTAATTGTCTTGTCTCAACAATTAAGAGTAAAAAGTTATTGAGTAAAGGGTATTTAGCTTATGTTGTTGATACTAGTTAATAGACAGTTAAAATTCAAGATATACCAGTGTCTAGAGAATTTTCTGATGTCTTCCTAGAGGAATTACCAGGATTGCCACTCGATAGGGAAGTAGAGTTTTCCATTGGATTAATTCCAGGTAGTAGTCTAATTTCCCTTGCACCATATAGAATGGCACCGACAGAGTTGAAAGAATTGAAAGTATAATTACAAGATCTGATAAGTAGAGGTTTCATTCGGCCTAGTGTTTCACCATGGGGAGGCCCAGTGTTATTTGTGAAAAAGAAAGACGGGACAATGCGATTATGTATTGATTATCGACAATTGAATAAGGTGACCATTAGAAACAAGTACCCTCTACCACGTATCAATTATTTTTTTTTATCAATTATAGGGGACCACAGTATTTTCGAAGATTGATTTGAGATCAGGTTACCACCAATTGAAGGTGAAGGGTAACGATATTTCCAAAACAGATTTTTCAACTCGATATGGGCACTATGAGTTTTTAGTGATGCCATTTGGATTGACTAATGCTCTAGTAGTTTTTATGGACTTGATGAACTGGGTATTCCACCCTTTCATTGATTCATTTGTGATTGTATTCATAGACGATGTGTTGATTTACTCACATAGCATGGAGGAACACGAGAAACATTTGAGACTTGTACTGCAGATTTTGAGAGAGAAAAAATTATTTGCTAAATTCTGCAAGTGTGAGTTTTGGTTGAATGAAATTGTGTTTTTAGGGCACGTTGTCTCGGGAAATGGGATATATATTGATCTAAAGAAGGTGGAAGCAATTGTTGAATGGGAGAGTCCTAAGAATGTGACAGAAATTAGGAGTTTCTTAGGTTTGGCAGCTTACTATCACAGATTTATTAAAGGGTTTTCATCAATAGCATTACCATTGAAAAAGTTAACTCGTAAAGAAGTGAAGTTTGTGTGGGATGAGGAATGCGAGCAGAATTTTAAAGAATTGAAGAATCGATTGGTTTCAGCCCCTATACTTACTATTCCATGTGGGAATGAGTCTTTTTTTTATCTATATAGACGCTTCATTTCAGGGGGTTGGGATGTGTTCTTATGAAGAATGGGAAGGTAATAGCATATGCTTCCAGACAGTTAGAGACACATGAATGAATCTACCCTACGCATGATTTGGAGTTAGCAGCTATTATTTTTGCTTTGAAGTTGTGGAGACATAACTTATATGGAGAAACTGGTGAGATATTTACGGATCATCACAGTTTGAAATACTTGTTTACACAAAGAGAACTGAATTTGAGACAGAGGCGTTGAATAGAGCTGATTAAAGACTATGACTCTACCATTCATCATCATCCTGGTAAGGTCAATGTAGTAGCAGATGCTTTGAGTAAAAAATCATCAGGGATTCTTGATTGCATACAGTGTGCACGTGTTAGAAATATTCTAGACTTGGCATCGATGGGGATTGAATTAATATTTTCAAAAAGGGGAGACTTATTAGCACATGTCACAGTGAGACCTTTATTGGCAGAACGCATACGAAATTTGCAGATCATTGATCCTTTCCTTGAGAAAAAGAAATAAGAAGTTCTGTATGGTAGAGAGAGTGACTTTGAATTTAAGAATGATGAATCGTTGTGTTATTAAAATAGAATTTGTGTACCGAATGATCCATCCTTAAAGAAGGATATATTAGAAGAAGCCCATAGTTCTATTTACTCTATGCATCCAGGAGGTACCAAAATGTACAGAGATTTGAAGGAGTATTATTGGTGGAATAATATAAAATGTGAGATCGCAGAATTTGTGGCTAAATGTTTAGTATGCCAGGAAGTAAAGGCAAAGCATCATAAGTCGACGGGATTATTGCAGTCATTGCCTATTCCGGAATGGAAGTGGGAACATATAACGATGGACTTTGTTACAGGATTACCCCGATCACCAAAGGGGCATGATTCTATTTGGGTGATTGTAGACTGATTGATGAAGTCAGCTCATTTTCATTCAGTTAAGACCACCTACACTGCTGACAAGTATACACGTATGTACGTTGATGATATTATCCGTTTACATGGAGCACCAGTGTCAATAGTATCAGATAGAGATCCAACGTTCACTTATAAGTTTTGGCCTCATTTACAGAATGCCTTGGGCACAATTTTGAAGTTCAACACTGCATTTCATTCGCAAACCGATGGACAATCCGAAAGGACGATTCAAATATTAGAAGACATGTTACGAGCTTTTGTGTTTGACTTCAAGGGTAGTTGGGATGATCATCTTCCATTGATGGAATTCTCGTATAATAATAGTTATCAGTCCACCATTGGTATGGGTCCGTATTAAGCTTTATATGGGAAGAGATGTAGAACGCCTTTGTGTTGGGATGAAGTAGGTGAAAGGAAAATTTTGGGTCCTGAATTGATAGATATGACAATAGAAAAGATTAAAATGATTCGGGAACGGATAAAGATAGCGCAAAGCAGGCAGGAATTTTATGCAGATAAAAGGAAGTATCCATTGGAATTTCAGAAGGTATATTTTGTATTCCTGCGTATTTCACCATGGAAAGGCGTCGTGAGGTTTAGGAAAAAGGGGAAACTAATGTAATACCCCGTATTTTTATGCTATATTAATTTGGGGATTTATTAAATTTAATGTGAGTTAATTATTTAATAAAAATCCGGAAATTAATTATGTTATAATTATTAACGTGACGAGAGTTAGTAATTATGGGAAATTTGTTGAATATTACTAATGAGCAAAGTAATATGTAATATTGATTATATTGAATGTCACGAGAGAATAAAATGACAATTTTGGAAATTTGAGTCGGGACGCGCCCGTGTCGCGTCGGGACTAATTATTGATAAAAAAAGTGAAAATTTTATAAGTCATTCGTATGGTCGGTTTGAGTGCGCCAACGCGTCTGGAAGGGTCGAGATAGTCAGAAAAGTGTACCCGGGGGGTTTAGTTTGGGTCTCGGGGCGTTTTTAGGCCTAATTGGTACCCCGGGAGGGCATTTTGGACATTTGACATTTATGGGTAATTAAACCCACGAAAATCAGAAACCTATATCAGCCATTTAGGTTAGTCAACTAGGGTTAGAAAACTCAAACACAAGTGACGGCCATAGGAGAGGGAAGAAGAAAGCTTCCAAGGCAATCCAAGCCCCCAAAAGTCATCTGTTTGCACCGCAACCACCACCAACGCGTAGATCACGCAACGGGCTACGCAACCACACCAAAAACATCTGCAAATCGGAATGTCAAACATCCCAGGCAAGTGTTTATCTTGCTTATTTCGTTGGTGCAATTTCCATATTAGTTTAGAAATGATTAGGGATGAGATATATGGAAGAAAACCCAATTTGTGATAGGAAAATCCATGTAGTATTGGTTTATATGATGATTCTGGAAACCTTGCCATGTAGAGGAATTTAACCACGAAATTTTGATGATTATAAGAAGGAAATTCTGGAGAAAATTTGTTAGAAACCTGTTTAAGAAAATTTTAGGGTTCTTGATAATTAGATAAAATTTTGGGTTGATAATCCATGTTTAAATGATAGAAATACACATGCCTTACGTTAGAAATATCTGGTATATTGATATAATGTTAGTAGTAGAATTTTTGGGACGTTTGGGTTTGGAAAATATGGATTTGGATGAAGATAGGTGGTAGAACCCGTAACTGCAATTCTGCAGAAATCAAAATACCTGCTTGATCGATCGATCGAGCCTAGAGCTTCGATCGATCGAAGATTCGATCGATCGATCACCAGACCTCGATCGATCGACCCCTCCTGGCAGACTCATGTTTCCCCTTATTAATTAGTTGAAATTCAATTTATTGTGAGATAATTCTTGGGCATCCTTAATAAAATGTTTTGGGAGATAGGGAAGACCAGTAGGACATGTGAATAAATTTTGGGACCCTTGATGACGGGCAAAGATTGTATTTTAGGATAATTACATAAGGGTCGGTAAATTTATGACTTAAATAGAGAGACACGTAAGAGAGTTACTTTGGGACAAATGTGTATACCTACTGAATCCTATAATTTGGAGAATGAAGCCATGAGAGTTGTGTGGTACGTTGGAATAATACCGAATCAAAGGTTAGAAACGAACCGTTATAAGTGTTTAGTAAAATACGATAATATGGAAAATGTCGTAATTATGGGAATTGAGAATATACCCAATATTGATATGGTAATATTAGTATAGTTATATGATTGTGTATGCATATACTATTTATGTGTGAAAATCATGCCCACACTACTTGCTATCCCTGAGGTTTCCGCGCTGGGACAGTCTTATCTCGATGGGAACTTTATGGGGGATATTGACTTGTACCCTAGAAGATAGATATCCTTGGTACAGGCTATCGATGTGATAGTTAAGACGGTCCTAAGAGACGCAGGCATGTGCCATCCTCTTAGAGACTTGGAATCTATTCTTCGCCTCATCTTGTTTGTGTATAGATATCCTTGGTACAGGCTATCGCAGTGATAGTTCAGACGGTCCTAAGGGACTTGGAATCTATACTTTGCCTCAATATTGTTTGAGTATGTGTTAATACAATTCGAGAGTGATTCCGAATTTGTATTCCCCTTAATGTGAGTGATATGGGGTTTGGATAGTAGAGTATGCCCGCACCATAGTTATTATTTGGGGTGCTGTTATAATATATATATTATACGAGTAGTTAATATATATATATATGAAATTCTGAAATCTGAAACTGCCTCCTGTGATTTGATATGTAGGACATGGTTGATGACTCAAATTGTAAATACTTGTTTTGAGAAAGTATAATATGACACTGGAAAACTTTATTGATTTATAAAGTTAAAATGAGAACTTTGGTCACTAATTGAAATATTCTTTTCAAACAATTAAATCGTTAAATTTTGAATCCTGCGAATAATCTAAGATAAGTTAAACCATTGGGAAAGGATAGCGTGTTATATGATGAGATAGACCATTGGGAAGGTTAGTGCAATAGGTGTGCACATTAGAAGAGAGGTGAGAATTTATCAAGAGAGGGTCGCACTAATATGTTGTTGCATTGGCCTGTATCAATTTAAATACTTGCTAAACAATTTTTAAATCATATACACTATCGGGCTCTGACCCGTTTCTCTCTCTCTCTCTCTCTCTCTCTCTTGTATATATATGTATATATTATAGGTGCCCAGCCACAGGGGCGTCTTGCTTAGGATCCCTTGGGAGGAACGTGCTGCAGCTTAGGTGGGAGTTGCAGGCCACTTGCATAGATGACTTCGTTTACTTGATTCCACTTCTATCATTCTCATTTATTGGGCATGTGTCGCCCTTTCCACTATTTATCTGTTTTATTGGGACATTTGTATTTCAGTTATTTCTAGTACGGTTACTTTGGGATTTATTTCAGCATGAATGTTTTACTTTAGGTTTTAAATGTTGGGATTTTGAATGTTGAATGTTTCAATTAATTGGATTATGTTCCAGGATAATTGTTGTATGATTCTTACTTATTGAAAATGTGGTTAATAATTAATTAAATAAGTTTTTCTTTAAAAAAATACAATTTGATTAGAAAGGTTAAAACTGGTTTTGACACTTAGCTTAATTAATTAGGGTGTTAATTTGGAAAAGTTTATTTTTACGACAGTGATGCTAAGAATGAACCAACTGTTCACCTTGATTTTAATTTAATAAAGGAGTGATCGCCCGGTATTTAATTAGGCGGGGTGTCACAACTAAGTCCAAGATACATTGTGAGGTGTTGGAAAGAATTGGGACCCTGACATACAGATTAGCATTACCTCCAGATTTATCCCATTTACATGATGTGTTTCACATATCTATGCTTGAACTGAAGGAAGACTTGTCGTACATCGAGGAACCATTAGAAATTATTGATTGTAAGGAGCAGGTATTGAGGAATAAAGTTATTCACTTAGATAAAGTTATGTGGATGAGCCATGGAGTTAAATAAGCAGCTTGGGAAATATAGGATAGCATGAAGAAATAGTATCCCCATTTGTTTGGTAAGTGACCTTTATATTAAATTTCGGGGATGAAATTTTCTAAGGGGGGTTAGTTGTGACAACCCGAATATAATGATGATAAATTCTGTTTAAATCATGATTAGGTTGTGTGATATGTATAATATGTTATTAGTATATATAATGTTAAGTCATCATGTTTAGTCTAATTCTACTTTCATAAATCGTGAAATGTCAAGTTATGTTTAAACACAAATTTTTTTAATTTCTGTAGAAATGTCCATGTTTAAGACTAGTTTTGACTGTTATAACATAACAATTGACTTGAGGTAAAAACTATATAGTTGTAGACATGTGAGTTAGGGTTGTAACACAACAAACGGTGCATAAAACGGATGTCCGAGTAAGAAGTTAGGCCGAATTTACGAACAAGGGGCAAATATGTTCATTCCCTTTAAGTGGTAAATTGTCTTTTATTAAACCAAATGGTTTAATTTGATTGGTTGGCATGGGAGGAAGCCTTGGACGACCTTATACCCTTGAAATAACCTTATCATTCAGACAAAATCAGCCATGAAAGGGTTTTACCTTGAGGAAAGAGAATTATGGAGTTTAGGAAGGAAAAGTGAGGATAAAAGTGTAGAAAAATCCGTACAAATTACGTAAAAGTCCCGAAGGTAATCCTAATCGAAAATCTTGTTATTTTTCTTATATTAATGATTTAGATGATATAAATCATCATTTGTTACTAAAATTTCATCCCTTTATACATAGGTATGGTTAGATGCAAGTTTAAGTTAAGTTGAATGTACAAACCCTTAAAATTGCTTTGTATTGAAACCCCTTGCATTCAAACTTGAATATATTTTGTGTGCTTACTGGAATTGAGAAATTCCAATTGGATATGAAACCAAAATCATACTTTCATAGCATATCCAAAAATTAGAATTTAATTCCTTGTGGTTAGGCCTTAATGATGATTTCAAGTTGGTACATAATTCTTGTTTGTATATTTGATTTCGGTATGGCCTGAGTTTAGTCAAGCTTTTGACATAGCAAATGAAGTCAAAAAATTATGAAACTTTAATTCTGTACTATTAAGTATGTCTACTGAAAATTTGTTAAAAATCATGGAAATTTATGGATGATAAAAATTATGAAAATTCTAGGAAGTCAAAGCAACAATAGAGGAGCTTGTAGGGCAGATTTCTTATGTTGTAAAGAAATGGTCATAACTTGCTCTAAGAAGCTTCAAAAATTACACCGTCACTTATACTGGAAATTATATTCATATATGTTTTCATTTTGATTAGTTTGGAAACCTGTATTTATACAATTTAGTAATATAGGATGGTTGAGTATAGAAGATAATAATTTGAGGCCATACTGAATACCCCATGAAAGAATATTATTATCTCCACTTTCTAAAGAGTACTTTGAGTACATATTTCATGTGTATATACACTAAGAAGTAATTTTTCATATTTACTTGGTTTTAGTTATAAATCCCTTATGAGGTATTTCCTACGATTGAATTTTCATAACTTTATCAACATGTGTACCACTGTCTTGTCTATACTCATGTTTCATGGAATGTGACTGAAGTGGAATTATATTGTTGTTTTATAGTCATTGAAAGTTACATAATTATGTTAGAATAATACTTATGATTGAGATTCAGTACTTATTTAGTTGGATTGACAGGTGGAAGGTCTAATCAACCCAGTTTGGCTCCGCCCGAAGGAAACGTGAATACGTAGTAGACAACCCAAGGTGAGTGTACTCACTGGAATGATGTATTTGTATACTGTTACGAATATGATCATAATGTTATGAATATAAAATTGTTTATTTCGGATTATCGAAATGGGAGGTTACTCCTCGACCCAGAATGGGGGAGATTTGTCTATTAATGACAAGGGGTTACTCCTCGACCAGGAATGGGGGAGAATTGTCTATTTAGATGGGATATGTGAATTGTGATTCGGGAAAGTTCGTCATTCATTATCAATGAGCCAGATAAGTTAATACATAATTATATGGACATGATTTATTGCATTTAAATTCACGCAGTAGTATAGTAGTGATGCATTTTCTGGGCTATTTTTGCTCATGGTTCCTATGTTCACATTTTCCAGGTAACGCGATGTCACTGCCAAATCTAGGAGATCGGGTTGGGTTAACCAGGAGTGGGAGAAACATTGATTTTTTGTGTGTAAATGATGTAATTAAGTTAACTTATCCTTCAAGAAAGTTTTTATTGGCATGAATACTCTGATGTTGTAAAAAGGGTTTTCAATGATGACTCTGAAATTAAAACTCGTGTTTATGATTTGGTTAAATTAATCATGATTTTACTCACCTTGATTTTCAAACTTAGTTATAAGTAACTGGGTTGGGGTGTGTCAGTAAGTCTCTCTCTCCCTCTCTCAATCTCTCTCTCTCTCTCATTTCACCAACTTTCTTTTCTTCTCTTTCTATCTTCTTCTCTTCTTTCTCGCACTACTAGAAAGAATATAATCCCCCCTCCCACTCCCCCCCAACCCCTATTTTTGGACAGCCCCCCTCTCCCCTGTACGGATATTATTTTATAAGTTCGTTAACATTTGAGTATGTCGTATACCACTACAACCGTCGAAGAGTATTCAAGATCATTCAAGCATCAAGACGGGTCTGAATATCAAAGTTTTGAAACATTCAATCCTCCGCGAGATAAGTTTGGTAATGTTGTATTTTAAGTACCTTAACATTTCACTTAGAGCATTGGGATATTTTTTTTCAAAGTATTTTTTAAGTGTTGGAGCGGAGTTTTTATGTTTTTCGTCAAAAGTTTTTTAAAGTGTTGAGGCGAAATATTTTCTGGCAGAATTAGAATTTTTTGAAAGAATTTTTTTTATTCTCGTTCGAGCGACATAAGCTCCTGGTTCGAGCGACATGCACTTGTCGCGCGAAGTCATTCAAGCGACTTAGCATCTCGTTAGAGCGACATTGACATTTCGTTCGAGTGATGCGCCGCCTTAATTTTTCTATAAAAAGGCTTTTCTAACTCCGTTTTTCATAAGGAGTCCTGTGATTTTGAACTGCTTCGAAACTGCTTTGGCATAATACTTTGTCTTCTCAATTTTAGGACTTTAAACCCTTTAGTTTTCAATTCACAACATTCCAATCTTTGTGTGAATTGTTTTGGAACCCAAAGATACAACTTTGTTCAAGTTTACTCTTGTCGGGAGGATAACCTACTACGACTGAGGTCATTGAGAGTGCTTGCGGTTGTTCCTTGCTGAAAACAGAGTTGCGGTTCTTATGGATCTTCTGCAGTTGATTCATTGCTGATTAGGCTACGTGTCCATGTGGTATAGCTGCGTGTGAACCACTGCTAAGTTTTAGACTGCTTGTCTATGTGCGTTAGCTGCGTGTTGATCCATTGCAGATTTCATTGTAATTCGTATAAGTTGTGATTTACAAGTTATAGTGAAATAAAGGTTTTACCCGAAAGGTTTTTTTTTCCTGAAATTAGTGTTTCCCATATTGTTTGTTTTAATCTTGCATGGTTTAATGAAATATGTGAAATCACTTAGATGTATGATTAGGGTTTAAATAAAATTTTCGATTAAATAAAACTGGTTGGTTTGTCACACAATTATATTTATTTGAGAACACTCGAGATATATTTCCATTGCGCTGCAACTCACTTTCTCACCCCCCCCCCCCCCCCACCACACACACACACAAATTTTGAGAGCAAAAATACCCCTCCTCTTTTTGATAAAACATCACCCATAAAAATAAGGGTTAGCAAATCTAGAGTTTCAATTTCTTCAATTTGAAAAGGTTAGGGATTTTTTGGAGGGGGCATACTAAAGCATTAGGAGATTGGTTGGAGCTTTTGTGTGTAACTATATATTCATTTCCTTTGTTATATATTTTTTGACTACGTAAATTTTTTGTTACTAATATTTGTGTTCTTTTTTTATTTTGTAGATTCCAATTTGTTATTTGGTCATTTACAAATTATAATTTGGGGTTGCTCTCAAGTTGGTTACAAATCATGTTTTATTTTTCTTCTTTACCATTTTTCTTTACTGTATAATATTGATGCGATTGTGTGATTAATTTTTGTATTTGAAAATTACACTTGTTATTGTGTTATTAGTATGCAGATTATAACAATTAAATTTGATAATTTAATTGATAGTTTTGCATCGAAAAATGCGAGAAGAACATATTTTCTTTAATTTTATTTTTTAATGTAAAGGGATCCCAATTGATTGTTCGCCTGAACCCCCAAAAACTTCAGAGCACGCCATATCAGCACTATTATTGATCAAGCTTGGATCTTACTAGGAGACTTTAATGTTGTGAGGAATGCTGAAGAAAGGGAAGGAGTGGCTCAAGTAGACCTTCCTGAAATAAATGACTGTAATGAAAGGGAAGGATCTTATCTGATCATAGTCCTATCATGGTCATTGTAGATGGTGAGCAAATAAAGGGTAATAATTCCTTTAAATTCTTGGATATATGGATGAACATTCTGCATTTAAAGACACCATTAAACAGTAACATTTAAGGAATCAACATTTAAAGAAAGGGCTTCAAATTATGAATGCAACCCTAAGTTATGACAACAAAACTTATGAGGCCTAAACCTTATTTGAGGAACTTTCATAATAACTTCTACAATAAGATATCTGAAAGTGTTAATGAGAAAATGGAAGAGTTGGAGACAGTAAAGGGATTTATTCAGCAACATGGATGCTCTTAGCCTAGGATGCACGGACACTTCTCCGGATGTGACATACCCGTTTCGGACACTCCGGACACCCCGACACGCGTACGACACAGCTCGAACACATGTCCGAAACTCCACATGGCGTGTTAGACTTATTTGACTTTTTAAAGAAGTCAGACACTTCTCGGAACACTCCCCGGGTACAGAAGGACACTAATAGTGTCATCATATAAAATTAAATGTTTTTATAGTTCCTAAAAAAGTTGAAATAATGAAGTTAGTCTCTCGCTCGATTTTAATGCTTACTTTTGACTACTGGTTCGACTATTATTATGAAATATAACCATGTTAATTTTGATAAATTAGTTTAAGAACTAATTTTGATAAATTAGTTTAAGAACTAATTTTGCTTTTGAAGTGCGAAATAGATGAAAATATACAAATAAATATGTATACTTAATATATATATATATACTCAATATGTGGAGCTATGTGATTTACCGGGTCGGAGTATATATATATATATATATATACTCAATATGTGTATACTTATGTCATTCTTAGTTAGTTAATTTTGCTCACATAGTTTATGAAGTAGTTTAATTTAGTTTGCATTTAGTTAGTAGATTTAATCCAATATTCACATAATCATCTTTTCTTACCTTTTTAAAGTCAACTTTAGGATTAATTAACCTACCTTAGGTCATCAAAATGAGATCGTCCTTTTTCCCTGTGGATTCGATACCCGGACTCACCGATATAGTCCATAAGAGTGTAGTTAAAGTTTATGTTTTTGTATTGCGGTTGGAAGCCGATAACAATGATTAGAGTATTTACACGGACGCTCGGTTTTTCCACTCGATCAGGATCTCCTGGACCTGCTGCCATAGGTGGAGTCTTTAGAAATCACAAAGGCCTCTTCCTTGGAGCCTGTTGTTTAAGCACTAGAAATTTCATGCTTTCTTTGTTGAATCTATGGCTATTATTATTGGGGTGGAGCTTGCTTCGGATAAAGGATGACACTTTATTTAGATAGAGTCAAACTCCCTTTCTGTCACTCATTGACTTATAAATGATACTTAGAAGCCTCATTAATCTATTTTGAAGAGATGGGAGAGATGCAAGTACTACCTTTCTCAAATGAGATTTTAAGTTAATAATTTTAATCTTGTTATCTAAGAGTCGAAACTGAGTATCTATGATTTGTTGGATATTTGATATGGAAAGAACAAAAAATATTAATTAATTTCTGTAAGGAACGTTCTGAAAATGGAAGGAACAGTGGCACAATCTATCCAAGTCATGAGTCAAGACTTAATCCGACTCGACCGTTTTGATGGAGAAAATTTCACCCATTGGCAAGAGAAGGTTATGTGCTTCCTCACATCACTAAAACTAGCATACATTCTAGATGAAAAGCTTGAGAAAATTCCCAAGCCCACACCCGAAGACACCAAAGAAATAAAACAGAAGCGTGTGAAGAGGAAAGAAGACGAATTGATGTGTCGAGGAAACATCCCCAATGCTTTGTCTCAAACTTTTTATAGCGCTCATAGAATGATTTCGACGACAAAGGAATTATGGATAGCATTGGAGACAAAATATCAAAATGAGGAAGTAAGCAACTGTAAGTTTTTGATTTCAAACTATATGAATTTTAGAATGAGTAATGATAAATCTGTCGTTGCACAAGCACATGAACTCCAATTGATTGTTAGTGAACTAAAAGCCGCTGAAATTAATCTTCGAGATGAATTTCAAGTAGGGGTGATTGTTTTAAAACTTCCATCCTCTTGGAACGACTTTAAGAAGAAAATTAATCATGATGAAAATACTTATATAGTGGAATCTGATTAGGCATAAATTCTTCCAAATTTTTCCCTTAATTTAGAGGCTTTTATTACCTCGGACAATGTAAAACGAGTTGATTTATCCCATATCATTGCTAATGACTTTGTCTAACAAGTAGCCCGAGTTTCGTGTATTTCTTATTGATTTTACAGGTATTTAATATATGAAAGAAAGAAAGAAATCGGAAGAAGCAAGAGAGAAGAAAGAAGACGAATCGAAAGGGTAAGAGTGTAATTTTCACCAAGAATCCGGTCAAGGACCCAAAATAAAAGTCAAAGATCTCGAGTCTACGAGTGCGTAGGAAGAAACGACGTTTCAATTCGAGTTCTAGAGTGGAAGTTATGAAGATCTAAAGATACGAGATAATCATGAGAAATTGAAGAAAAAAATGAAGAGAAATTGAGAAGGAAATTCGGATCGATCCGAATGGCCTAAAAAACGGATCAATCCGGACACTAGAAGTCACTGTATAAGGATACATTTACCAGACCGATCCGGTTTGCATAAAAAAAGTATCGATCTAACCCCCAAAGTTCACTGCATCAGGCATATTTAACGGACCGATCTGGTTGAAACAAAAAAAGGATCGATCCGATCATCAGGCAGATCGATCCGAAATTAGTAGGCAAATAGATCCGGGATTCGAGATTTATGATTATCTTCTTCAAACCAGAGTCTTGCTTGACTCAAACTCTTGTATTTTTCATAGTGTATATGTTTGAATGTCCTCCCAGACATTAAGAGAGCTTTTAATTAGTTTTAGAGGAGATTTTTAATTAGTTTTGAAGAGGGAATAAAAAAAACTAGTTTCATTTAAAAAGTTTAGTGTAAGGATTTGATTCAAGCTTCTGCAATTAAACTAAATTCATTCCATTTTTGCTTTCATAATTGTTTTAGTTAATTGATTATTTAATAATTTCATTCTTCTTAAATTTCAATTACTAGTTATGATGTCTTACTCTATTAAAATCATGCTTTCTTCTTGTTTTACTATGTCTGGCTAATTTTCTAAGGGTTGGGATGCATGAATCCAACCCGGTGTTCTTGATGAATGCGTAAAATTTAATTTTGAATTAAATAATTGAGTTAATCGTGTAGTATGGTGATCACAACCGTTGTAGAACTTTTGCCCTCGTTTGCCCTAGATAACCGGGATGCTTAAGAGTGCAACGCGCGTGTAGCTATGATGACACTTCTTTACTCGTCTCTTGATTATGTATGATGCGGGCTATGATCCCTCATATATGTAATGCTTGGGAGTACTAAAGACTCGATTTACTTAGATATTTCAATTCCGAATTAAGTTTTAACATTGATAAATGAACTATGGTTAGAGGAGTGTATCGTGACTCGTTTTTCTCACTTGCACTTTTCACTACAGTTTTTAATTTTCTTAAGTAGGTCAAAAATATTTTCATTTATTTCTAAATTTTGTAGGTAAGTTTCTTGTTATTTCTGTTTATAGTCGAGTTAGGGTTCTCAATCTTTCCAACATCGTTACGACTTCGTTCGCTCTATTTCCCTGTAGAGATGATCCCGACTTACCGGGTTCATTACTAACGCGACATGCTTGCACTTGAGTCTATATCAGCACGAACAACAGATCCACATTTGTGGTCGTGTCAAGTTTTTAACGCCGTTGCCGGGGATTTAGGTAGACTTAGGTTAGATTGAATCAATCTAAAGCTTAAACCAAAAATTCAAAATATATATATATATATATATATATATATATAAATCCAAAAAAAAAATATCTCACAAGACTTTAATGCAAAATCATGAACAACCTCAAACCCCTCAAAATACTCCAACCAGAATCCACGAAAATCCAATCGTTGAGTATAACTCTGACAGTCCCCACACACCTCGCGTTCGACAGTTTTGGGTTCCACCCCCTACCCCTGAGCAGTCTATTGCTAGTTACACCCTGAGTTAATCCTCGAGTCACACATCTAGGATACCGATTGAGTATTTCGAGCCGTTTGAAGAGAGAGAAACGTCTAACGCAGGTAGTTTCGACATTGGAGAGGGAAACCCACCATATCGTCCCATAAAAGAATTACTCTTTCCTGAACGAACTGTCACCCCTGGTTGCATTTTACTCCCGTATAATGCCGGTCAGTTCCACTTCCGCAATGGGATGATACAGATTCTCCCTACTTTTCATGGCATGGATTCGAAGAAATCATACCTTCACATAAGAGAGTTTGAAGTGGCGTGCGACATATTTAGTGACCAAGATTGCACCCAGGATGTCGTTCGCCTAAAGCTTTTTCCTTTTTCCTTAAAGGATAAAGCCAAGACCTGGCTATGGTCTCTACCCTCGAACTCCGTTATTCCATGGAGAGATATGCAATCCAAATTTATCTCAAAATTCTACCCACCACACAATACCAACTATGTCAAGACTCAAATCCAAGACTTTCGACAACAAGATAATGAGCCTTTTGACAAGTGTTGGGAACGTTTCCAAGAGTTGGTAAGCGCATGCCCCCATCATGGTTTTGAAAAACACCACTTAATCTCCTTTTTCCATAATAGGTTGCAAGTGACTTCCAATCAACTTATGCAAACTATATGTGAATGACCATTCTGGGAATTAAACTCTAGTGATGCTGAGGCCCATCTTAAGTATGTTGTATAGACTACTCAAGCATGGGACACATCTGATCCTAATACCCAAGTCTGGACTAGACAAGCATTTACCATTCCGACTACATTCGATCTATACCATTTGGATAGTAATACCTTAATAGACCGTCAATTCGATCAGTTTTAAAAAGATATAAAAGATTTACTTGATAGTCGGTTGAGAGATATCTCCGGATCCAGCCGTGTGTCAAAGGAAAAGGTGTGTGCTATCTGTGAGGCGGGCCATTCCACAAAGGCATGCCCGACGATTTTCTCCTACAAGGCCATGCACACCGAGCAGGTGGATGCTATAGGAGGATTTAAGGGAAATTTTAACGCTCCGCATGGGAACACGTATAACCCTTTGTGGAGAAACCATCCTAGTTTTAATTACGGACAACCACAATTCGCGATGAACCCACATTCACAAGTTATCCCACCTCCATTGCCTCCTCAATTTCAGTAAGCACCACCTCCTCCAGATCCGTATATTACTCCACCGCAGAGGAACCTCGAGGATACAATAAACCAGTTGATCAACTCCCAGAGTGAAACCAATGCTAGATATGATCACATGTTCACCGATATGAATGCGAACATCTCCAAGTTGCAATCATCATTGAGTATCTAATAGAAGGGCAAGTTTCTTGTCCAGGGCCAAAGACCTTCCCAAGGTCAACCTAGGGTTAGCTCCATGTCTACAGAATAGCAGGAGCATTGCCAAGCGATAACCATTCTTCATAGTGGGAGAGTTGTTGATTTATCACCTCCGCCACACGACACTTTGAAAGTCAAGGAGAATTCGCCTGACACGAAAGAGGCCGAAGATATCCCCTTGAATGAGAGTGAAAATGAAGGCACTGGTGAGCCCGAGGTAGTTGTAAAGCCACCCTCTGCTGTGCCACTTCCTCAATGATTGGTTCCTTCCCACAAAGGTACCATAAGTGATTAAGTGATAGAGGTTCTTAAAACCATGAAATTGAACTTACCTTTCCTCTATGTAATAAATCAAATTCCAGCTTATGCAAAAGTCGTTAAAGATTTATTGACTGTCAAGCGAAGGATGAAGGGAACGAAAAATGCATTCCTAGCACAGAACGTGAGCTCCGTTCTTCTTAATGATCTCCCACCTAAATATAAAGATCCCGGTGCACCCACCACTTCCTGCACCATTGGAGAAAACAAAATTGAGAGGGCCTTACTCGACTTGGGGGCAAGTGTTAATATCCTCCCCTATTCAATTTATAGGCAACTTGATTTGGGTGACCTTAAGCCCACAAGGATCACTCTCCAGTTGGCGGATTGAACCGTGAAGATACTGAGAGGTATAGTTGAGGACGTGATAGTCCAAGTGGACAATTTTTACTTCCCAGTAGATTTTTTCATTTGGGACACCGAACCCTCCTTCGCCTCGAAGAATCATGTTCCCATCATTCTTGGGCGCCCATTCTTAGCTATGCCTAACACACTTATCAATACTCAAAATGTGCAGATGCAACTCACGTTTGGGAACATGACATTAGAAACAAACATCTTCAATATAGCCCAACAAGCAGGGGAAGAAGATGATCTTCACGCGGTGAGCTTAATTGATGAGATCGTAGAAGAGCACATTGAGGAAAATTTTTATGGAGACGCCTTAGAAGCTTGCCTAGTGTCTAGTCATGAGAGCGAGAGAGCTTATACCGAGTTTGAGAGAGAGGTTAAGGAGTTAAGAGAGCGTCGGACGAGGACGGGATAGATGTTAGTTGGGTTTCTCGATTCAAAGAGTTACCGCCAAGATAGGCACACATGGTGCCTTCTAGCGACACATTCCCAACTCTCGAGTTGAAGAACTACCCTCCAACATTAAATAAGCTTCCTAGGTAAAGGTGAGACATTTCCTGTTGTTGTTTCCTCTAGCTTAGATAAAGAGTAGGAGGGTAAGCTATTAAAAATATTGAGGAAACGCCAAAGTGCTTTTGGTTGGTGTATAACTGATCTAAAGGGGATAGGCCCTCTAATTTTCACTCACAAGATACACCTTGAGGAGGATATGAAGCCTGCGAGAGAAATGCAAATAAGGCTAAACCCCACTATGAAAGACGTGGTGAGGGCCAAAATCAACAAATTGTTGGATAGCGGGATTATCTACCCAATATCGGATAACAAGTGGGTGAGCCCCGTTCAAGTCGTCCCGAAGCAGTCGGACATGACAGTGATTGAAAATGCCAAGGGAGAGCTAGTTCCCCAACGTACCACTACAGGGCGATGCGTTTGCATTGATTACTGAAAACTCAATATAGGGACTACGAAAGACCATTTCCCCTTGCCATTTATTGATCAAATGCTTGAAAGAGTAGCAATCCACCCTTAATATTTTTCCTAGATGGTTATTTCGAATATAACCAGATTGAGGTAGATTTACTCGATCAAGAGAAAAAGACCTTCACTTGTCCCTTTGGTACGTTTTCTTACAAACGTATGCCATTCGGCTTATGTAATGCACCCGCGACCTTTCAAAGGTGCATATTGAGCTTATTCAGTGACATGGTTGAGAGAGGTCTAGAGGTGTTCATGGACGACTTTAGTGTTTTTGGAACCTCTTTCGATCTACGTCTAGCCAATCTTGAAAAAGTACTACCCGGTGTGTGGAGAAGAACTTAGTGCTGAATTGGGAGAAATGCCTTTTCATGATAACCGAGGGCAAAGTTCTTGGCCACATAGTGTTATCCAAAGGGATCAAGGTTGATCGAGCAAAAATTAATGTCATAGCTGACCTACCCCCACCAAAATCGCTTAAGGACGTGCACTCTTTCTTGGGCCATGCGAGGTTTTATAGAAGGTTCATTAAGGACTTTAGCGCCATAGCTAGACCCTTAAGCAACCTTTTTATAAAGGACATCCCGTTCGAGTGGACTGAATCATGCCAAAATTCTTTTGAAAAATTGAAGAGAATTCTTGTTTTTGCTCCTATCACGCAAGCCCCAGATTGGTCCTTACCATTTGAGATCATGTGTGATGCTAGCGATTATGCGATAGGGCCTGTTTTAGGCCAAAGAAAAGACAAAAAGGCTCATGTCATCTACTACGCTAGTCGGACTCTATTCGAACCACAACTCCATTACTCTACCACGGAGAAGGAATTACTAGCGGTAGTCTTTTCTCTAGACAAATTTTGGTCCTATCTTATCAGTTCCCCCATCACCTGTTTCACCGACCATGCGGCTTTAAAATATCTCCTTGCAAAGAAAGACGCAAAGCCGCACCTCATAAGGTGGATCCTACTCCTACAAGAGTTTAATCTATCCATTAAAGACAAAAAAAGAGTAGAAAACATCATCGCCGATCACTTATCACGACTTTCGACCGGCATACCTAGTGATCCTATACGCATAGACGAGTACTTCCCGGATGTGTAACTCCTTGCCACCTCTTCTTTGCCCTAATTTGCGGATATAGTGAACTATCTTGTCACGGGAGTCGTCCCTATCGATTGGAAACCTCAGTATAAGAAGAGGTTCATCACTTGGTCGTTCATGTTTTTCTATGACAATCCATTCCTTTTTAAATATTTCCCCGACCAAATCATTCGATAATGTGTAACGGATGACAAAATTCCAAGAGTCGTCCAATTATGTCATTCGAAAGCATGTGGAGGCCACTTTTAATGAAAAAGACAGCCGTTAAGATTCTCCAAAGCGGCTTTTACTGGCCCACAATGTTTCGGGATGTAAAGAATTATTGCAAATCTTGCGACAGGTGTCAACGGATGGGGGCGATAACCCAACGAGACATGATGCCATTAACCCCAATTCTCATCATTAAGGTTTTCGACTGCTTTGGTATTGACTTTATGGGCTCGTTTCCCCCGTCCTGTGGCTACTTATACATCTTAGTCGCGGCAGACTATGTTTCTAAATGGGTGAAAGCTATAGTTACCAAGACTAATGACAATAAAGTGGTGATAAGATTCTAGCAGGAACACATACTTTCTCGCTTTGATGCACTAAAAGCAATAATCAGTGATAATGGCACGCATTTTGCAACAAGCCATTCGAGAAGATCATGAAAAATTATGGTGTCGTTCATAAAGTTGGAACGACGTATCACCCACAAACAAATGGGCAGGCCGAGTTAGCGAATCGTGAAATCAAAAACATACTCGAGAAGATCGTCAATCCTAACCGAAAAGATTGGTCCCTTCGATTAAACGATTCTCTATGAGCCTACCGTACCGCATACAATAACCCACTCGAAATGTCCCCGTTCCGCTTTGTGTATGGAAAACCTTGCCATTTTCCCATTGAGTTAGAGCACAAAGCGTATTAGGCCATTAAGAGAGTAAATGACAAAGTCAAAAAAGCTCGTATGCTTCAACTGAATGAGTTAGAGGAGATACACAATGATGCGTATGAGAATGCCAAGATTTCAAAAGAACGGATGAGACTCGCGCATGATAAGATTAATCGACGAAATGAGTTTCAACCTGGATAAAAGGTACTCCTCTATAACTCCCGGGTTCATCTATTTTCGGGTAAGTTGTGGTCTCGGTGGACTGGTCCATTTGTTGTGAAAAGCGTATTCCCCCATGGAGCAGAGGAATTGGAAGATCCAAAAGGGGGAACAAGTTCAAAGTCAATGGACAACGCCTAAAGCCATATATAGAGGCGCACGTAGAAGAGATTGACGCCATTTGGTTGTTGGACCTCGTTTACGGGGTAGAGTGAGCTAAAATTGAGAGGTTGTCGCACCCCTGACGTGTATGGGGTGAATTCTTGTGTATAGTAGCTGCACATAGGTTAGGGTAATAGAGTCCGTGGGTTCACATCATGAAAAGGGAGGTATGAGAGCACCAGCACGCATTACGAGGCAAACAAATAGGGTTGTAATATCGAGGTGAGAGGTTTTCAAAGTCAAATGTGCATAGGACCATTAGTGGGAGCATCCGAAAGTGATGAGAGAACAGTATAACATCAAAAAGGTGCACTAGAGATGATCTGGGAACCGGATCGATCCGAACCTGGGAACCCGGATCGGTCCATTTAACGGGGTAAATAAAAAAAGGGTTCGAATCGATCAGGTCCTGGGAACCCAGATCGGTCTGATTTCTGTAACCCTTTACATTCCCAAGGTTCACCACCCTTTTCCCCCAATCCATTTCTTTCCCTCCCAATTTCGTCCACCACCCTTCCCAACCACCTTTTCCCTCCCAAATACTTCCCCCTTTTCCCTCCAAAACCTACCATACACTCTTACCTCACCACCTATGAACCACACCCTCTCCACATTTTCACCACCACTACTCACTCTCTTTCTCTCTTTTTGTCCAACAATTATACTACATCATGGTACCATGGCCAACCAACCACTTCCCCAAAAATATGAGTCCACCGAAATTCTCAGCGACGGAGCCGCCGGCTACCGTTCCCTTTAAGAACAAGTTTGGTGTGAGCGTTTATTCTGAAAAACTCGCAAGCTCCAAGTGGAGCGTCAAGTCATTTGGAATGACATGCCAAACTCTGTCACTGCACTGTTTATGGCACGGGGTTGGTGTCGTTTCTTAAATGAGCCTCATGGCGCGGTGTGGCCCAACGAAGTGCGAGCATTCTATGGCTCACTTGTCCGCACTGGGCACAACGAGGCTGAAACATATGTACACGGCATCCGTATCCCATTCTTTTTGGATCTTCTGCTCCAAAAGTTGGCTGCCAAAGATGTCCTAAGCCCCCATCTATACATATACCCCAACCATCTTCTCCCTCTTGACAAAGACGTGTGCATGTCCCGCATTGACCCTAACGCTAACTGGATCACCGAGACATTCCCGGTGGGCCAGCTAAGCGAGAAAGCTATCCTCACTTTCAAAATCATACGTGCGAACATTCTCCCAATGGGAAATTACTCGACAATGCGCTCGCGTCAAGCCACCCCCGTATATCACGTCTTCGACCACAACACCCCCATTAACCTGGCTCCCTGCATTTATAAGGAAATATTCTTCACTGTCACAGATAAAAATGGAAAAACCCCTCTCCCCTATGCCTGGCGCATCACGTCCATGCTAGCAGACGCCGGAATTTCCCCCACTGGATTTCCCTCGCCTCCCAACTCCTTTTGGGGAAACCACCCGGACTAAACGTGAAAGCCAATGGGAAAAAATCCAAGCCAGACTAGCACAAGAGGATAGTGATGAAGAAGAGGACACGAGTGATGATGAACAAAGCAGTGAGGAAGAAGAGGAGGATATTGAGAAGGGTGAAGGTGATGAGGAGTATGATAGTGACGGGGACTCTGATTTTTTACCAGCTGCAGAATTTAACCGACGTATTTCGGCGGTGGAAACACAACTCAATGGGTTCATAAACCAATACAATGCTGACAGGGTGGCCAACCAAAGGTCTTATCGGCGCGACACCAGTATGATGCAGTGCCTCCAAGCGGAGATGTATCGGATGACTATGGGTACACCACCACCGCCATATTTCTATGACCTATATGACTTGAATTCGCCCAGTGGATCCCATGCCCCGTCCCAGTGATGCCATTTCTGCAGTTTGGTTGTGTTGTTGGCTGTTATAACAGTTGGTTGTTTGTCTCCCTTTCCCCTTGTAACTAATGTTAGTTATTCTATATAAAATTAAGAATTTTCAGTATTTTTTCGTTCTATTCTTCGCACTTTTAATTCGCTTTGAGTTAGATTTTAGTCCTTTTTACTTGAGGACAATGCAAAAGTCTAAGTTAGGGGGGTCACGATTGCGTCTTTCTAAAACTTCACAAATTTTCAAAAATGCCCAGAAATTTCAAAAAAATTGAAAAAATTTGAAAAATCCAAAAATATTTTTCTTCAAAATAAATAAAAATTGGAATTTAAAAGCTTAAAAAATGTCACAAATATTTTGCCTCAAGTTTGAAAAATCAAATGCACAATGCCAAAATTGATCAAAGATGAAAATTGAGCAAAAATTGACGACTTAACGAATAAGTGTGGAGATTAACAAACCCGATGAGATTTCAAGGCTATCATTTTTGTGAATTTATAAATCAATCTGAGTTAATTGTTAACTCAAAGTTCTTTTCAGCATGTTAAAAAGTCGTTGATGATCTCTGTTTTATTGTTTTGATCGGTTATGGGAAACGTGTGGAATGTTGTCTTGAAAAATGCGCTAAATAGATCTCTAAATTTAATTAATCTCGAGAGACACATGGTAAAACAACTCGCATTAGACAATGGAGTAGGTCCTCATTTGCCACCCAAAATATTGGCCAGAAAAAGTTGTGAAAATTTTTCCCTTTTGTAACCCAAATTTGAGCCGAATAATTTTTCTTTTCGTTTGACAACCCGAAAAACCTACATTGACTTGGAATTGTGAAAGTTGAAAATCCTTGAAGTTAAGTCCGAAAAGTGCATAAAAAGGGCAAGAAAAAATAGAAGAATGCACAACAAAAATAGTAAGAAAAAAAACATAAAAAAAATGAGCAAGGGCCCGAAAAAAACTAACGGACATCATAAGAAAATTTTCCAATTCCAGATTTCCCAACCATTTCCATGTTACCCAATTACACCTTAAACCCAAGAAAGTCCTAACTGAGTTCGAATTGCAAAATTGTCTACCGCGTGGAGAGTTAAGGCACAAAAGATAATAAAAGAGATTAAATGTGTGAAAAAGAGATGATGTCTCCGTTTTCCAATAACCATATTCGGATGAAGAGATATTTTCACCATAAAAATTCCGTCTTTTAAAATGGTGTGCATGAATTTGTGTCCATCATATTTACTCGTATCACGCCCACCGAGAGAATAGCCACACTTCTTAGTGATTCATTTGTGAGTGTATTCAGTGAGATTTTGAAATCAAAGCGAATTTTTGAAAAGTAACGTAATGATCAATCAATGGAAATTAGCGGTTCGATTTTTGGCTTCGCACACACACACACACACACTATGGCTTGAGACTCGTGAATATGATTTTATAGTGACCAGTTTTGGGGAGTTTAAATTATACAGTTTTTAAGTATTTTGATTTTTCTTCGAGTCAATAACGAATTTTGTGGGTATATTCACCACAAACCCTCATGAAACATAACTCATCCTACTAGGGTAACCTATAGGTTTAAAGGCTTTTTGTATACGCTAAATGCAATCGCTCGCCTACGAAAGATGTATGCTATCTCATGTTAGATTTGGACCATGATTTGATTCTTTTACATTGCTCGGGACGATCAAAGTTCTAAGTTAGCGGGGTTTGATTAGGCATAAATTCTTCCAAATTTTCCCCTTATTTTAGAGGCTTTTATTACCTCAGACAATGTAAAACGAGTTGATTTATCTCATATAATTGCTAATGGCTTTGTCTAATAAGTACCCTGAGCTACGTGTATTTCTTATTGATTTTGAAGGTATTTAATATATGAAAGAAAGAAATAAACTGGAAGAAGAAAGAGAGAAGAAAGAAGACGAATCAAAAGGGCAAAAGTGTAATTTCCACCAGGAATCCCGTCAAGGACCCAAGATAAAATCGAAGATCTCAAGTCTACGAGTGCATAGGAAGAAATGGAGTTTCAATCCGAGTTTTGGAGTGGAATTTATGAAGATTTAAATATACGAGATAATCATGAGAAATTGAAGAGAAAAATGAAGATAAATTGAGAAGGAAATCTGGAGCGATCCGGATGGCCTAAAAAACGGATCGATCCGGACACTAGAAGTCACTGTATAAGGATACATTTATCAAAATGATCCAGTGTGCGTAAAAAATGATCGATCCGACCCCCAAAGTTCACTGCATCAGGCATATTTAACGGACTGATCCAGTTGAAATAAAAAAAGGATCGAACCGATCATCAGGGAGATCAATTCGAAATTAGTAAGCAGATCGATCCGGGCTTCGAGATTTATGATTATCCTCTTCAAGTTAGAGTCTTGCATGACTCCAACTCTTGTATTTGTTTGTAGTGTATATGTTTTAATGTCCTCCCAGACATTAAGAGAGCTTCTAATTAGTTTTAGAGGAGATTTTTAATTAGTTTTGAAGAGAGAACAAAAAAAAAACCTAGTTTCATTTAAAAAGTTTAGTGTAAGGATTTGATTCAAGCTTCTGCAATTCAAGTAAATTCATTCCATTTTTGCTTTCATAATTATTTTAGTTAATTGATTATTTAATAATTTTATTCCTCTTAATTCTCAATTACTAGTTAAGATGTCTTCTTCTATTAAAATTATGATTTCTTCTCGTTTTACTATGTTCGGCTAATTTTCTAAGGGTTGGGATGCACGAATCCAACCCGATGTTCTTGATGAATGCGTAAAATTTGATTTTGAATTAAATAACTGAGCTAATCGTGTAGCATGGTGGTCACAACTATTTTACAACTTTTGATCTCGTTTGCCCTAGGTAACCGTGATGCTTAAGAATGCAACGGGTGTGTAGCTACGATGACATTTTTTTACTCGTCTCTTGATTATGTATGATGCGGGCTATGATCCCTCATATATGTAATGCTTGGGAGTACTAAAGACTGGGTTTACTAAGATATTTCAATTCCGAATTAATTTTAAACATTGATAAATGAACTAGGGTTAGAGGAGTGTATCCTCACTCGTTTTTCTCACTTGCACTTTTCACTATAGTTTTTAATTTGCTTAAGTAGGTCAAAAATATTTTCATTTATTTCTAAATTTTGTAGGTAATTTTCTTGTTATTTCTGTTTATAGTTAGTCCATCTCCCATAATCACCTTTTCGTTCTTTTTAGAGTCGCGTTAAGGTTCTCAGTCTTTCCAATGTCGTTACAACTTCGTTCATCCTATTTCCATGTGGAGACGATCCCGACTTACTGAGTTTATTACTAATGTGACAGGATTGCACTTGAGTCTATATCAGTACGAACAATAAATACACAGTTGTGGTCGCGTCAGAATCCCTTTTTCACCACCTTCGTATTGAAGATGATACTCGTATTCGAGAAAAGAAGGATGAACAAGGTGAAGGTCATTCAAAAGTCAATATGGTTGAGGATAAAAAATCTAAGAATACCAAAGACTCAAAATTTAAGGCAAAAAATGATTCAAAATTCTAGAACCAAGGTGCAAATAAGAAAAAGGAGGGTAAATGTTTCTTCTTTGACAAGCCGGAACATTATTCTCGAGAATGTCGTCTAAAAAAGAAGGCATTTAAGGAAATACAAGGGGTCAAAGAAAACTAACAAGGTTATGTGAAGCGAATTCAATTGAAAATGAAAGTGGATGGTGGCTGGATACCGACGTAATGGTCCACATATGGAAATTCCGCTCTTCATTCAAAACATATCAAGAAATTGATGGAAAAGAAGTGAAGATGGAAAATAATATTTGCACCAAAGGCACAGTGGAATTGAAATTAACTTCTGGAAATACTCTTACTCAAATTGATGTATTTCATGTACCTGGTTTGTGATAAAAAATCTTGTGTCTGGGGACCTTCTCAATAAGAGAGGTTTTAAACTTGTGTATGAGTCTGATAAGTTTATCTTATCCAAGAATGGCCAATTTATTCGCAAAGGGTACTTTTGTAACGGCATAATCAAAATAATGTAATCAATGATATTAGTTTCTTATATGGTTGAGTCTATTTCTTTATGGCATAGTAGATTAGGTCACGTGAATTATAAAAGTATTAAAAATATGACTAATCTCGGTTTAATCTCGGATTGTAAATTTGATAACTTTTCTAAATGTGAAATTTTGCTCAATCGAAGATAACTAGAAAGTCATTTAAATCTGTTGAGAGGAAATCCAAAATGCTTAATCTTATTCATAGTGATGTATGTGATATGAAGAGTAACATTACTCGTGATGGAAATAAATATTTCTTAACTTTTATTGATGATTACTCTAAATATGCATATACATATTTGATAAAAAGTAAAGATGAAGTTGTCGAGAAATATTTTATTTTTAACACAGAAGTTAAAACACAACAAAATCGAAAAATTAAAGTCCTACGATCCGATAGGGGTGGTGAATATTACCCGAGTGAGTTTATACAATTTTATAATACTCATGGAATAATCTATTAAGTTACGGCGCCTTATACGCCACAACAAAATGGAACGACGGAAAGGAAAAATAGTACTTTAGTTGAAATGATAAATGTAATGTTAATAAGTTCTGGTTTACCTTTGTCTATGCGGGGAGAAGCAGTTTTATTCGCATGTTATATTTTAAATAGATTTCCATTGAAAAATAAGGATATTACACCATATGAATTATGGCTTAATCGTAAGCCTAATCTTAGATGTCTTAAAGATTGGGGATGTCTTGCTTATGTAAGAAAACCCGAACCTAAAAGACCTAAAATAGGAAATTGAACTTACAAATGTGTTTTTATTGAATACTCGAGTAACAGTACGACTTATAGATTTTTAAATCTTGAAACTCAAGAAATCATTGAGTCGGTAGATGTACAATTCATTAAACATCTAACAAAGATTAGTTATTTGAATCAAGGTTTAGGAAATAATAATCCGGATGTTTACTCCTCACCTTTATAAGAAATTTCACAACCAATATCTTCTTCAGAAATAATAAATGATGTTGAACCGCGAAGGGATAAAAGACAAAGAACTGAAAAAACATATGGGCCTGACTTTGTTATCTATTTGGTTGAAGGGGATTTAAATGAAACTAAGAATAAAAAAAAATTGTTCTTAATGTAGAAGATGAACCGAAAACATTTCATAAAGCGGTAACATCTAGGGATGCTGTCTTTTGGAAAGAAGCAATCAATAATGAAATGAACTCAATTTTTTCAAATCAAACTTGGGTTCTTTCCGATCTTCCGCCGGGGGCCAAGCCTATTAGGTGCAAATGGATATTTAAAAGGAAATTAAATCCAAACAATCTATAAATAAATTTAAGGCAAGATTTGTTGCTAAAGGCTATAAGCAAAAACATGGAATTGATTACTTTGATACATATGCTCATGTTACTCGAATCACTTCCATTAGGATATTAATATCTCTTGCTTTTATTTATAATTTAGTAATTCATCAAATGGATGTCAAAACTGCTTTTTTAAATGGTGCTTTAGAAGAAGAGATTTATATGGAACAACCCAAAGGGTTTGTTTTGCTTGGCCAAGAAAAGAAAGTATGTAAACTGGTTAAATCTCTTTATGGCCTTAAACAAGCTCCTATGCAATGTCATGAGAAGTTTAATAATATTGTAATATCCAATGGATATGATCATATACAGTTAATGATGCTGAAAAATGTATATATAGTAAATTTGAAAACGGTGTTAGTGTTATTACTTGCTTATATGTGGATGACATGTTAATATTTGGGTCTAGTCTCAAATATGTTGAAGAAACCAAAAGATTTCTATAATTAAAATTTGATATGAAAGATCTTGGAGAAGCTGATGTGATTTCAGGAATCAAAATTATGAGAAAGGATAATTCTTTAGCATTATCTCAATCTTATTATATAGAAAAAGTTCTTAAAAGATATAATCATTTTGAACTTATGTCAATAGCTACACCAGTGGATCCTAGTATCAAATTAATGAAAAATACTGGGCGTACTATGGACCAGCTTAAATATGCTAGTATTATTGGAAGTTTAATATATGCCATGCATTGCACTAGACCAGACATTGCTTCTGCAGTAAGTGTATTGTGTAGATTTACAAGTAATCCAGGACAAGAGCACTGGAATGCAATTTCTAGGGTGCTTAGATACCTAAAGAGGACATTGGATTATGGCTTACATTATGTAGGATATCCATCTGTTTTAGAAGGATATAGTGATGCAAGTTGGAATAATATTGAATCAAAATCCAAGTCATCTATCGGTTAGATTTTTATGCTAGGAGGAGCGACTGTCTGTTAAGGATCTAAGAAACAAACATGTGTGTCAGATTCAACAATGCAATCTAAATTTATAGCCCTAGCTGATGCGTGTAAAGAAGCAGAATGGCTTAAAATGTGATATATGATATTTATTTATGGAAAAATCCATCTCCTTCTGTTATGATAAGTTACGATAACCAAGCCACAATTTATAAAGTTTCGAACAAAATCTACGACTAAAAATCTAGGCACATTAGTTTAAGGCATCAAATTATAAGAAAATTACTCAATGAAGGAGTAATTACAGTCGACTATGTTAAAATGAACAAGAATTTAGCAGATCCTTTAACTAAAGGTCTTGTTAGGGAGATGATATATATCACCTCAAAAGGAATGGGACTAAGGTCAATTAAATAACACAACTATATTTAATGGGAACCCAACTTATATCTTGAAAATATAGATAGAGTTTAATGTGGTACAAACAAGTTAAATTATAGTTATGGAACACTAGGAATTTTATACAAAAGTTCCATTCCTATGTGCCTAGTGTTGGTTTTCTGGATGTTAGAGGATGAAGGTTAATTCTTAGTAAATCATATAAGTGTGACTCGTAGAATCACTAAAGTTGATTTACCTATATGAGTGTCGAAAGTGTGTCCGCTTTCTATGAAATCAAGACCGATCCTAAAGCACTCGTGAAATCAGGATTATCACAAGGCCATAAATATGCATACTAGAAGAACACTAATAAACTCAGAAATTGGTATGTGTGATAGTTCTCGCTCATCTCAAAAGGTTCATGGTTCAAGATACGTTCACCATATCACCTTGATGAAGCTTTGAATTGTTTACATTATATGGTAGTTCAAGTCTGGAAGACACTTCTCATTTATGTACTATATTTCAGCGATAGTGTCAAAAGTTTTCAATTGTTGTCCTTTTTATTTTGTGTAATCGATCCTTTGTATTCCCTCTTGTGTATATTGAAATTGGTGGGGGAATTTGGATAAATTTCAACATTTAATATAATATAATATTTAGTTGTTAATTTTATTAATATTAATTAGTGTTTTCTTTTAAACTTAGTTTGGGTTTTATTTTTAGAAGGAAGAAATATGAGCAAATTAGTGTGAAAGATATGGGAATGTTCAAGTCCTACATTGGAAGAATACCACAAAAAGTGGTGGTATATATAACAACTAAGATTCTTAGTTGAAAAGTCAATAAGAGGCTATGATTCTACGCATTGCGGTGGTGCATAAGCACCACCAATCGCGACACATGAAACGCGACACGCGGCGCGCAAAGGGCGATTGGGCGACTTAGGGTGCTTTGACGGGAACTTCGCACGTACGCATCATCGCCTAGAAGCGTTTCGTGCAGGGGGTGTCCATTCGCTTATGACGGGACGCCTAATCTGAACCATGATATGCCCAAAGTGCACCTCATACTCGGAGTCACTAACCTTGGCCTGTCTCATAGCCGAGTCGACAAGAAGCTTACAGCAGCCATCGGTAAGGTCATCTTCTGGAAGGTTGGCCCCTCATAGGGCAACCTCGGCTGAATAGCAGCCGAGGTTGACAATGTCAGTTGGGCCCAGGCTATTTCCAACCACATAATTTGCATCAGCCGACGTTGTACCCCACCTCATACATAACCTCGGCCAGTCTCCCAGGCCGAGGTCATATTGATTGACAGGACAAAGCAACACCATCGGACTTCACCAACCTTGTACTCGGCCTGACCGAGGTTACATCAGTCAAGTACACAAGTCCGAGCATATACAAGCACATGATGACATTGAGGCAGAGGATGCCCCGACAGACTGTTGGGAGCAGTATTATGTTTCAAACATCACTATACATCCTATACAACAGAACCGAGGTCAGTGTGAAAGATGAGATGGTGATGTAAGACAGAGAGGGTCCGCTCTTGATCGCTTAAGTTGAGGGCCAGCCTTTGAAAGGCTCGGCCCAGTTAATGATTTGAGGCAGAGGTTATCCAGGTCAAGAAGCATAGCTGGCTCACAAAGGGAAGATGGTGATCATCGGCCTAATCAAGGCCGACCCCCACATGGCCGAGACTGTGGTCAGGGGGAGGTCAACAGCTGACATTGCACAACAGCTGGGGAACCCTCAGTTCACCCTTTAGAAGTGGTTAGGGACAACCTCAGCGAGGCCAACATTGCTAGGCCATGGAATGACTCTATTCAGAGGTTGGAAGAGAAAATAGGGAACCTCATAAAAAGTCGAGACCCCTTATAGAGGGGGTACTCAAAGGGCTCACCATTTGTGGCAAGGATTGTTAACTTCCTGTGACACCTCGACTAATTAAATACCGGGTAGCTACTCCTTTATTAGATTAATAAAAAATGCCAAGTTGGTCCAGTTAATAGCATCACTATCGAAAACGTTTTTATAGTTACTAACCACCTAGTATTTAAAAAGTAAGTTGCCAAATTTTAATTTAAGTCTGGTTAACATGGAGTAAAAGAATAATGAAAGAATAACAACGATTCACCATAACGAAGCAATAGGATAACCAACGAAATAATAATAAGTCCAGAGGAAAACTCCTCACAACAATCCCACAACTGAAAATAATATGACAAGTCTGAATCCTGAATTAATACATGCCAGAAGTCTGAATAACTGAAATAAATGAAATGTCAAAAAGAAATGGGCGACATGCCCTACAACTGATAAATGTTGAATATAGAGTCAAGATAGATGAAGCGTCTACAAGAAAAGTCCTGTAACTTCCACAAACAGCTACAGCTCGTCACCTGAATGAGGATCCTAAGCATGGTGTCCTTGTGGCTGGGCACCTAAAATGGTTTTTACAAAAATAGATTTGAAAGCAAATGGGTCAGAGCCCGAAAGTGGAAATCATTTTAAAAACAGAAAGTGTTTTAATAAAATTAAAATATTAAATGCAAAATACATGTTAGGACGTGCACTCACATGAAATTCTCACCTCTCGACTACATGTGCACTCCTAACGTACCGTACCCATCTAAATGACATACATATCTAACCAAACTGTAATAAGTTCTACCCCCTTACTACTCGATTCCCATATTACATTCTAGCGTTATCAATTAAATAGAGGGCTTTACTTAAACTCAGATTCTCAATTAGTAATACAATTCACTACCGGTTAACCCGTTATGTTTTCTCAAAACATTACCATAATTATATTCACAATACCAACATGAAAGTTCCCATTAATTAAGTGTATATTATTCACGTCATAAATATACAATACAAGCACCCCGAGACTAAGCCGCGGTGCACACATGCTCTGCTATCCATCCCGGTACATCACGTACATAAGGATCACGCATTCCGAATCTCTCAGGAATCGTTCTCAGATAACAACATCACAAATAATGGAGGAGAACACAGTCACATCACATGGGTCACGCACATACCTACGCTCCCACGATCAGCAGACTTATTAACATCCCAATAAGTCCTTCTCTGACCTATGTTCTCGAGGTACCAGTCTAAATTCGGGCAACACAAGGATTAGAGGGCCCTAAGCGAACGTAAACCTCCCGTGATAGCAAGTATGGCAGGTATGTCATACACATAAAATCAATACATATACTAAGTATGCACATATCTTAGTAATCACCATAATTTATTTGGTACACTTCTCATTCTCGTACTGACATATAATGCTACACAATTTATATGTTCCCGGTTAATATAATTATTTAGGTCGTCAATAATTCTCGCATCGCAATAGACACTCACGTCCTAATTCATAATTTCCCTTAGCTTCAAATTACACTTCTAGGTTTTACTCCTCATTATATCCCAAATATCCCAAATATATCAATTAGTCCACAAGGAAGTGTTATCTCTACATATAAACAAGGTTACGGGACACTCGGGATCAAAACAGGCTAAAAAGCCTAAACTGTCAGCTCATTAGAAGTTTCGTTCGAACGAGAGTTCGTTAGAACGAAGTGGGCTTTCTAACGAGATCTCGTTCGAATGAAGTCATCGAACGAACATCACCCTCGTTAGAAGTCAAAGGTCAACTCGTTAGAAGCTCGTTCGAACGAGCTCATTCGAACGACCTGGGCAGGTCTTCTAACGAGAGGCCAGTTTCGAGCCCAGATTTCCTATTTTCGTTTTTCCAACTTTTCTTCACCTCTAATCTCATCTAAACCTCAATCCAACAATCATTCATGGGTTCTAATCATTCCTAAATACACTTAGGTCATCTATTAACGTTTATATAGAGCCAATTCTTCCTAAACATCATTGAATCATCAAATCCCTCCATTTATCCCCAAATCACATGAACATGAACCCTAAAATTTTAAAGTCACCAATGGGCATAATTAAATCCGTTTTTGTTATGAACAAGGTGTATTTCCATCAGAATAATCCTCCTAACACAATTCTACATGCAATCCTTTCATCAAAATATAAAGTTCTAATTCCAATTAATGGGTTTTTATCAAACTCCCAAGAACAATACAAATGTTGTCAATTTCCTACGCATGGAAGAAACATTCTTTGATATAAACGAAATTAAACCACTTGCCTTATGTATATCTCTGATTTTGATGTCGAATTGATGAATGATTCTCTCTCTCTCTGCAGAATTCTCCTCTCTTCTCTCTCTACAAGCTCTCTTCTCCAAAGTGACAATGGTGGCTAGGATTTGCCTTAGGAACTCTTTTGGAACTAATTCCAATAACCTCCGTAGCCCATTAGGTTATTAGTGGGTTTAGTGGGTAATTGCCAAATCAAAAATTAATTCCAAATTTTCGTGGGTTTTAATTCCCAAAAATCCAAAGTTACCAAACTACCCTTATACGTTGCCGGTATGGCCTAAAAATGTCCCGGGACCCAAACTAAACCCCCGGCTAGTGTTTTCTGACTATTTCGACCCTTCCGGATGCGTTGGCACACTCAAAATGACCATACGGTTAATAGAAATAAAATTCACTTTTATAATTAAAATAATTATATCCCTGACGCGACTGTCACACGCGTCTCAACAAAATTTCCAAATTGCCGTATTTCAATCTCACGACAAATTTCATAGTTCAATATTCATATATGGTCAAATATACACATTATAATCAAGTACCAACTCGCATCTCGTTAGTATTTTAATTCGGATTAATTTCCAATTAATACACAGTTAATTCAATTAATCCCATAAATAAATATCACAAAAATACGGGGTATTACATACTTCCCCCCTAATAACAGAATTTCGTCCCGAAATTCGGAACTAGAAAGTACCTGGTAAGAACAACTCTGGATAACGTTCACGCATCTCATCCTCGCGCTCCCATGTGGACTCCTCGACATTATGATGTCGCCACTGAACACGCACTAACGGAACTATCTTTGACCACAGTTTTCGCTCACTTCGGTCCAAAATAGCAATTGGCCCATCCTCGTAGGAGCTATCAGGCTGGAGATCGATGTCCTCCAAAGCAATGTGAGAATGAGCCAAATCGTCTCTAAGATATTTCCTTAGCGAGGAAATATGAAACACATCGTGAATCCGATGCAAATGCTCAGGTAATCCAAGCCTATACGCAACCGGTCCAATCCGCTCAATAATAGAAAATGGTCCCACATATCTCGGTGCCAACTTACCTTTCTTCCCGAAACGCATAATCCCCTTCATAGGAGATACTCTGAGCAAAACCTGGTCCCCCACTTGGAACTCTCTGAAGAACCTCTTTGCATCAGCATAACTCTTCTGCCGATCCTGAGCTACCCGAATGCGACTCCGAATCACTTTTATCCTCGCTGAAGTATCCTGAATCAATTCCGGCCCAAGTAGTTTGTTGTCCCCCACCTCCAACCAACATGCTGGGGAACGACAAGGTCTACCGTACAACGCCTCAAATGGAGCCATGCCAATGGTGAACTGGTAGGAGTTATTGTAAGCAAACTCCACCAGTGGAAGATACTGCTCCCATCCACCTCCAAAATCAATGATACACATACGTAGCATGTCCTCCAACATCTGGTTTGTACGCTCGGTTTGCCCATCAGTCTGCGGGTGATATGCCGTACTCAACCGCAATTCTGTGCCCATGGCTTCCTGAAAAATTTCCCAAAACCGTGAAACAAATATCTTGTCTCGGTCAGACACGATATTTAGGGGCACAAAGTGAAGTCTCACTATCTCTGCAATAAAGAGTTGGGCATACTGTCCCGTAGTGTAGTCTGTCCTTATGGGTAGAAAATGAGCGACTTTGGTCAACCTGTCCACAATTACCCAAATGGAGTCGTGACCTCTCTGTGACGTAGGCAACCCCGTGATAAAGTCCATGGAGATGCTCTCCCACATCCACATCGGGACCTCTAACGGCTGTAGCAGTCCTGCCGGTCTCTGATGATCCACTTTTACTAGATAACAAGTGGCGCATTTTGAAACAAACACGGCAATATCTCTCTTCATCCCGCTCCACCAATACTGTCGTCTCATGTCTTGGTACATTTTGTCCCCACCGGGATGTATCACGAACCGTGAGCCGTGCGACTCTGCCATCACCTCGTGTCGCAATTCCTCCCCTTCCGGAACTACCAATCTCCCATTGAAGCGTAATCCCCCGTCTGAGCTAACGGTATAGGACTCGGCTCCCTCTGCTAATAATCGAACTATCTTCTCCTGACAAAACGAGTCATTTGCATGTGCCCTTACTACCATCGTGACAATCTGCGGTGTAACAGTCATCACAGACATGAATGATCGGGCCACTGCATCCTGGTGTCCCAACTTCTTCCATTTAGCCTTCCACACCCCTGCCACCTCATCTACTGGCCTACGGCTCAATGCTTCTGCTACCACGTTAGCCTTCCCCAGGTGATACTGGATATCAAACTGATAATCCTTCACAAACTCAAGCCACCTTCGCTGCCGCATATTCAACTCCTTTTGAATGAATAGGTACTGTAGGGACTTGTGGTCTGTGAACAATCGAAACTTCTCCCCCAAAAGATAATGTCTCCAAATCCATAGGGCAAATACCACTGCCGCTAACTCCAAGTCATGAGTGGGGTAATTCTTCTCATGAGACTTAAGCTTACGGTAAGCATAAGCTATGGCCTGACTCTCCTGCTGTAATACACCTCCAAGTCCTTGCAAGGACGTATCGGTGTAAACTAGATACTCAACTCCCGGTCTCGGCAATGCTAACACAGGTGCTGAGGTCAACTTATTCTTCAACTCATCAAATGCCAACTGACAGACATCACTCCAGATGAATGTCACACCCTTACGAGTCAGATGTGTCAAAGGACCCGCTATCTTCGAAAATCCCTGAATGAACCTCCTGTAGTATCCTACTAGGCCCAAGAAATTACGGATCTCTGTCGGTGTCGTGGGCTGTCCCCACTCCCTCACCGCGGATACCTTCCCCGGATCAACAGATATCCCCCGATCGGAAATAATGTGTCCCAAAAACTGGACCTCCTTCAGCCAACACCCGCACTTCTCATACTTTGCATACAGCTCGTTTTGATGTAGCGTCTGCAAAACTTGCCTCAAATGCTCGGCGTGCTCCTCCTCTGTCTGGGAGTAAACCAGAATATCATCAATGAAGACAATGACGAACTGATCAAGGAACTCTCTGAACACCCTATTCATCAAGTCCATAAACACTGCTGGAGCGTTGGTCAAACCAAAAGGCATAACCCGAAACTCGTAAGAACCATATCTCGTTAAGAACACAGTCTTCGAGACATCCTCTTCCCTGATACGCAACTGATGGTATCCCGATCGCAAATCAATCTTTGAGAAGAAAGAAGATCCTCTCAACTGGTCGAATAAGTCATCGATTCGAGGCAACGAATACTTATTCCGTATCGTGACCTTATTCAACTCTCGGTAGTCCACACACAATCTCAGTGAACCATCTCTCTTCTTCACGAACAACACAGGGGCACCCCACGGCGAAGTACTCCTCCGTATAAACCCCTGACCCAATAACTGCTCAATCTGATCTCGTAGCTCTCTCATCTCTGCTGGAGCCATACGGTACGGTGCGCGTGCTATAGGTCTCGTATCTGGTAATAAGTCTATGACAAAGTCTATCTCACGACTGGGGGGTAGGCCTGGTATCTCCTGAAACACATCAGAATACTCCCTGACAACTGGGATCGAATCTAAAGGAATCACAACCTCCTTAGAGGTATACTCCTCTATGTAGTACAAATGAGCAGTTGAGCCTCCCTCTGGGCGAGGCATCGCCACTACAAACATCTCTTGCCCCGGAATGGAAAAAACAATGCTCCCACCGAAACAATCAATCATGGCTCTATAATCTGCGAGCCAATCCATACTGATAATCACATCGTGCACATGCATATCTAATACCAACATGTCTGTAGGTAATGCCAAACTACCAATCTCTACCCCCACTCCCCGGCATATAAAGAAAATAAGTGACCCACTCCCCAATGGTGAGTCTACACACGTCACTGTGCTCTCTGCTGTGGCTAACAACCCTAAGGCTTTCGCGAAATGGGTAGCTATAAAACAATGCGTTGCCCCCGTATCAAACAAAACCCGACCCATAGTACCATAGATAGAAAACATACCCTCAATCGCGGGTGGTGCCTGTGGAGCTGCTGCCTGGTGGACGTTATAGACACGGCCATACTGTAACTGCCCCTGCTGCACAGGAACTGCTGGAATGGCTGGTAGTGTTGGCACCTGGGCTGGAGCTAGGAGGGCAGGTGGAAAAAGTGGCCTCTGTGGCTCATATCGAGCACCCTGCTACTGCTGCGGGGCCCTTCCCCTATCAGGACAGTCCTGGCGTTTATGGCCAGTCTTGCCACAAACGCAACACTTCCCCGGGAAGTTCCCCCCTCTATGTCCCTGTTGTCCCCGGCCCTGGTGACCGTTACCGTTCCTCCCCTGGCCCTGCTGAAACTGTTGTTGACCATTCTGACCCTGCTGGCCCTGATGGCCGTTCGGACCCTGATGGCCTTGCCGGAAACCTCCCTGTCCATGCCTGAAATTCCCTGACCTGAACCTCTTGTGATCCCCCTGCTGGGAACCCTGGTCGCCCTGTCTCTGCCCCTGAACAGATTGTGCCCCACTGGCACCATTTCCCACAGTCCTGCCCTGATGGCTGGACTCTCCTGACCTCTTGCCTTCAGTCATGTGAAAGCGATGATCCTGGCAGTGTAACAGTGCAGCGTTAACCACATCAGAGTAAGTGGCCAACAATAGGTTCCCCAATAAATGTTGACGGATCCTCCAAGTCAACCCGTCTGTAAATTTCTGTATCTTCTTCTCCTCTGTCGGTATTTCATCCGGAACAATATTTAACAGATTTGTGAATTCGGCCTCATACTCGGCCACAGTCTTACCCTCCTGCTTGAGGCTCATCAACTTCCTTCTCATCTCCGTGTGAACAGCTGACGGAAAGTACTTGCGGTCAAACCGCACCCAAAACTCCTGTATAGTGAGAGTATCTCTCTCCTCCATGGTGGTAATAGACTCCCACCACTGCAGTGCAGACCCCACTAGCTTAAAGGTAGCTAGTATATGCTTCTGGACATCGGTGCACTCATACATCCTCAAGTGCCGCTGAATGTCCTTCCTCCACTGACTCAAAACCACAACATCGGAGCTACCTGCGAACTCCGGTGGGTGTGTCTTCGGGAAAGCATCTCGAACACGTTCCCAAGGAGACAGGAATGCATGTGCCTGAACTGGCGCGGGTATCGGCGCCTGAGGTGGTGCCTGTTGAACTACGACTAGTGCGGCATTTACCGCCTGGGCCACAATGGCTGCAACCTCGGCGGCATTCATCGTGCCCTGAACTGGTGCGGGCTGTGATTCTGGCGTTGCATTCCTGGGAACCCGTTGTGCACGTCGTGGAGGCATTCTGAAACAAGAATAAAGTCTATAAGTTCGCAGTTATAAACTCAAAATAGCTGAAGAACGTAACATATACAAGAGAATACAACAGTCCTAAAATATAGGGCTCTACATCAAAGAAAGCTCAGCGGAAACATAATAATCCGTACAAATCCTAAAAGATACTAGAACCTGATGCTCTGATACCACCTGTGACACCCCGACTAATTAAATACCGGGTAGCTACTCCTTTATTAGATTAATACAAAATGCCAAGTTGGTCCAGTTAATAGCATCACTGTCGAAAACGTTTTTATAGTTACTAACCTCCTAGTATTTAAAAAGTAAGTTGCCAAATTTTAATTTAAGTCTGGTTAACATGCAGTAAAAGAATAATGAAAGAATAACAACCATTCACCATAACGAAGCAATAGGATAACCAACGAAATAATAATAAGTCCAGAGGAAAACTCCTCACAACAATCCCACAACTGAAAATAATATGACAAGTCTGAATCCTGAATTAATACATGCCAGAAGTCTGAATAACTGAAATAAATGAAATGTCTAAAAGAAATGGGCAACATGCCCTACAACTGATAAATGCTGAATATAGAGTCAAGATAGATGAAGCGTCTAGAAGCAAAGTCCTGTAACTTCCACAAACAGCTACAGCTCGTCACCTGAATGAGGATCCTTAGTACGGTGTCCTTGTGGCTGGGCACCTAAAATGGTTTTTACAAAAATAGATTTGAAAGCAAATGGGTCAGAGCCCGAAAGTGGAAATCATTTTAAAAACAACAAGTGTTTTAATAACATTAAAACATTAAATGTAAAATACATGTTAGGACATGCACTCACATGAAATTCTCACCTCTCGACTACATGTGCACTCCTAACGTACCGTACCCATCTAAATGACATACATATCTAACCAAACCGTAATAAGTTCTACCCCCTTACTACTCGATTCCCATATTATATTCTAGCGTTATCAATTAAATAGAGGGCTTTACTTAAACTCAGATTCTTAATTAGTAATACAATTCACTACCTGTTAACCCGTTATGTTTTCTCAAAACATTACCATAATTATATTCACAATACCAACATGAAAGTTCCCATTAATTAAGTGTATATTATTCACGTCATAAATATACAATACAAGAACCCCGAGACTAAGCTACGGTGCACACATACTCTGCTATCCATCCCGGTACATCACGTACATAAGGATCACGCATTCCGAATCTCTCAGGAATCGTTGTCAGATAACAACATCACAAAAAATGGAGGCGAACACAGTCACATCACATGGGTCACGCACATACCTACGCTCCCACGATCAGCAGACTTATTAACATCCCAATAAGTCCTTCTCTGACCTATGTTCTCGAGGTACCAGTCTAAATCCGGGCAACACAAGGATTAGAGGGCCCTAAGCGAACGTAAACCTCCCATGATAGCAAGTATGTCAGGTATGTCATACACATAAAATCAATACATATACTAAGTATGCACACATCTTAGTAATCACCATAATTTATTTGGTACACTTCTCATTCTCGTACTGACATATAATGCTACACAATTTATATGTTCCCGATTAATATAATTATTTAGGTCATCAATAATTCTCGCATCGCAATAGACACTCACGTCCTAATTCATAATTTCCCTTAGCTTCAAATTACACTTCTAGGTTTTACTCCTCATTATATCCCAAATATCCCAAATATAAACAAGGTTACGGGACACTCGGGATCAAAACAGGCTAAAAAGCCTAAAATGTCAGCTCGTTAGAAGTCTCGTTCGAACGAGGCTGTTCGAACGAGAGTTCGTTCGAACGAAGTGGGCTTTCTAACGAGATCTTGTTCGAATGAAGTCATCGAATGAACATCACCCTCGTTAGAAGCTCGTTCGAACGAGCTCGTTCGAACGACCTGGGCAGGTCTTCTAACGAGAGGCCAGTTTCGAGCCCAAATTTCCTATTTTCATTTTTCCAACTTTTCTTCACCTCTAATCTCATCTAAACCTCAATCCAACAATCGTTCATGGGTTCTAATCATTCCTAAATAAACTTAGGTCATCTATTAACGTTTATATAGAGCCAATTCTTCCTAAACATCATTGAATCATCAAATCCCTCCATTTATCCCCAAATCACATGAACATGAACCCTAAAATTTTAAAGTCACCAATGGGCATAATTAAATCCGTTTTTGTTATGAACAAGGTGTATTTCCATCAGAATAATCCTCCTAACACAATTCTACATGCAATCCTTTCATCAAAATATAAAGTTCTAATTCCAATTAATGGGTTTTTATCAAACTCCCAAGAATAATACAAATCTTGTCAATTTCCTACGCATGGAAGAAACATTCTTTGATATAAACGAAATTAAACCACTTGCCTTATGTATATCTCTGATTTTGATGTCGAATTGATGAATGATTCTCTCTCTCTCTGCAGAATTCTCCTCTCTTCTCTCTCTACAAGCTCTCTTCTCCAAAGTGACAATGGTGGCTTGGGTTTGCCTTAGGAACTCTTTTGGAACTAATTCCAATAACCTCCGTAGCCCATTAGGTTATTAGTGGGTTTAGTGGGTAATTGCCAAATCAGATATTAATTCCTAATTTTCGTGGGTTTTAATTCCCAAAAATCCAAAATTACCAAACTACCCTTATACGTTGCCGGTATGGCCTAAAAATGCCTCGTGACCCAAACTAAACCCCGGGCTAGTATTTTCTGACTATTTCGACCCTTCCGGACGCGTTGGCGCACTCAAAATGACCATACGGTTAATAGAAATAAAATTCACTTTTATAATTAAAATAATTATATCCCTGACGCGACTGTCACACGCGTCTCAACAAAATTTCCAAATTGCCGTATTTCAATCTCACGACAAATTTCATAGTTCAATATTCATATATGGTCATATATACACATTATAATCAAATACCAACTCGCATCTCGTTAGTATTTTAATCCGGATTAATTTCCAATTAATACACATTTAATTAAATTAATCCCATAAATAAATTTCACAAAAATACGGGGTATTACACTTCCCAACCCCTGCCAAATTTATACCTCCGGTGGTGTCTCCCAAGTACGATGATAGTACTAACCCAGTCCATCGCATTGAAATGTATCAATCTGTAGAAGACATTTATTCAATATCTGATGAGATGAGGTGCCGAGCTTTCTCAATCACTTTGACTGGGGCTGCACATATCTGGTTCACGTCTCTTCCTAAAAACTCAGTTGAAAATTTTAAAGTTTTGCCTGAGCAGTTTATTCATAACTTCTATTTTGGGGTAATACCTCAGAAGAAGTCGAATCACTTACTCTGTATAATGCAAGGGAAGAATGAAAGCCCAGAGACTATATTGCAAGGTTCAATAAGGAAAAATTGGAGGTAGAAGATTATGAAGAGAGTATAGCCATGACAACCCTTATTGGAGGACTTCAGAAGGGAAAACTACTTTAGAAGATTGCTGAAGACCCTCCTAAGTCTATGGTCGAGCTATTAGCAACAGTTGGAAAGGTCATGAACGCAGAAGAAGCAATGGCTGCAAAGTATGAGGATGAGAATGGTAGTAGCAGTGGGAAATTTGAGAGGAAAAATGATGAAAAGAAGAGGACTGCAGATGATAAGTTTGAACACTATACTCCTCTAACTGTGAGCTGCGAACACATCCTCAATGAAATAAAGAATGATAGATCCCTGAGATGGCCGGAGAAGCTTAAGGCTACTTCACATAAGAGAAATAAGAATCTATGGTGCGAGATCCGTCAAGATCATAACCATCTAATCGACAAGTGTTTCACCTTGAAGGACGAGATTGAGAAAATATTGAAGTCTGGAAAGCTCAAAAAATACGTGGATGATAGAGCTCGTAAAGGGGGAAGAGATAACCCTAAAAAGAGAAGAAATGATAAATACCGGGAAGATGCCCCTGCCAGAAGAGAGGATGACTCAGATGATGATGACGATGACCCTGACCTCCCACCAAAAGATGATAATAACCCATTTAAGAGGGTCGGTATGATCTCTTTTGGTGTGAACACTATCTGTGGGAGACTAGCAGGGGGTGGCTCAGAGGTAGATGATCGTAAGGCTCATGTGGACGAGTCTAAGGCAGTGACTAAAGCCGAGGTTATGAACTTGGTAGCTACGAAGGCTAAGCGCGAGAATAGAAAGAAGGTAGATATGGACAACCTCATGGTCGGCTTTTCATGACTTGACTTCAAGGGTATCTTAGCTCCCCACGATGACCCTTTAGTCATTACCACGAGGGTGCATGGGTGTGAAGTTTAGAAGATCCTGGTTGATGGAGAAAGTTCTGTAAACGTTATGTTTTGGCCCTGTTTTAAGAGCTTAGCCTCAGCAGAGCTAGGATTGTCCCATATCATCATCCCTTAATTGGCTTTAGCGGTGAAAAGGTTCATTCATTTGGTATATATGAAATGGATGTTAGAATGGGAGAAGAATGGCCTAAGAGGTTGACCAGAAAAATGAGTTTCTTTGTGATGGATGAAAACGTCTTCTCAGCCTACAACCTCATCATCGGACGAGTAGCCCTCAAGGAGTTTGAGGTCGTGCCTTTAACGATCCACTAAATGGTAAAATTCCTGACTCCCTATAGAGTAGGGGAAGTGCAAGGTGACCAAACGTCGGCACGTGAATGCTACTTAAACTCTGCAGAAGAGAGAGAGGCTCATAAGAAGGTAACAACCACGTACAACATCGACACACTTGATCCTAGGGATGCAACAAAGCTCAAAAAAGAAGAAGCCACAAAGGAGGTAGAATCCATCGTCCTCAATGAGGACGAGCCGAAAAAACCCATCTAAGTCGGCAAAGCCCTAAGACTTGAGGTCGAGGAGGAACTAGTAAGGCTGTTAAAGAAGAGACAAAGTATTTTTGCCTGGAGCCATGCAGACATGCCAGGTATTAATCCTGAGATTATGTGCCATAAACTCAATGTTGTAGAAGATGCTAAGCCTATCAAGCAGAGGAGAAGAATATACTCAAGGGACAAGCATGATGTCATCAGAGACGAGGTTAGAAAGCATGAAGAGGCCAAGTTCATCAGAGAAGTCATATACCCTGAGTGGTTATTTAACACTGTCATAATACCCAAGAGTAATGGGAAATGGAGGATGTGTGTAGACTTCACTGATTTAAATAAGTCTTGCCCAAAAGACAGTTTCCCCCTGCCTCGTATAGATCAGATGGTGGATGCCACAGCAGAACATGAGCTCATGAGCTTCATGGATGCATATTCGGGGTATAATCAGATATTCATGTACTCGGTAGACTCAGAGAAGACAACCTTTATTATAAACAAGGGGACCTATTACTATAAGGTGATGCCCTTTGGACTAAAAAATACAGGGGCTACTTACCAACGTCTTGTAAATAAGATGTTCAAAGATCAGATAGTCCAATCCATGGAACTTTATATGGATGACATGTTGACGAAGAGTTTGAAGGTCGACACTCATGTGGCCGACCTTGAAAGAAATTTTGAAATCATGGATAGATACAAAATGAAGCTCAACCCCGCCAAATGTGTCTTCGGGGTAGGAACAGCAAAGTTTTTGGGATTCATTGTTAACTAAATGGGAATAAAGGCTAACCTTGAGAAGATCCAGGCTTTGCTGGAAATGAAGACACCCAAAACCATCAAAAACGTTCAGAGGCTAATCGGACGAGTCGCAGCACTTAACAGGTTTGTCTTAAGAGCCACAGATAAATGTCTTCCTTTTTTTAAAGTTCTTAAAAAGGCCTTCGAATGGAATGAGTAATGTGATAAAGATTTTAAAGAGCTTAAGTCCTACTTCAGATCCCCTCTACTTTTATCTCGGCCAATTCAGGGAGAAAAACTGTACGTATATTTAACTGTCTCAGAGTCAGTTAATAGTGCCACAATTGTAAGAGAAGAGGATGAAGTGCAGAGACCTATTTACTTAAATAGCAAAGCACTCCAAGGGTCTGAGAAAAAATATCATCGGATTAAAAGGTTGGCTTATGCTTTGATACATGCATCAAGAAAAATGAATCCATACTTCCAATCCCACTCTATGGTCGTCCTCACTGACTCTCCACTCAGACAGGTCCTCCATAAGCCTGAGAAGTCAGACAGGCTAATGACTCGGGCCATCAAGTTGGGGGAATACAACATTATCTATCAACCCAGGGTTGCCATCAAAGGACAAGCTCTCATAAATTTTGTGGTCGAGTTTACCTAGTATGAGGCCGAGGTTCAGATTAATCAAGAGGTTGCACGTGACCCAGAAGAGAGAAACGTCGGCCAAGAATCGGATGAGGTTGAGTTAAGCAGAGGCACATAAAGAATAGTTGAGAATGAGGAAAAGAGACACCTCTTCAATCAAGGGACCCTATCAGAGGGAATCTTCTCTTCAAATGCAACCATTTGGAACCTCTTCGTTGATGGGTCATCTTGTGAAAGCCGAAGTGGAGTAGGGCTGATAGTGTCAGCACCAGATGGTACCAATATTGAATATGCGTTGAGTTTCAACTTTAAAGCTTCCAACAAAGAGTCAAAGTATGAGGCATTAATAACAGGTCTCTCTTGGGCAAAAGCCCTCAACCAAATCCTGGGTGTGTGTGAGGCCAAAGACGAAAGGTTAGCCAAATACCTGAAGAGGGTGAGATCGATTCTAGAAAGTTTTAACGAAGTAAATATAAAGAGGATACCTCAGCTAAACAACATCCGAGCTGATGCACTCGCAGCAACAAGAACAAAGATAAAGAGAACAGTACCAGTTGAGATTCTGCTCAAGTCGACCATCGAAGAGGAAGAGGTTGCCAAACCTGGCCTAAATTTGAGTATGAGAGACTCATGGATGGACCCTTTTATTAGATACATTAGAGAGGAAGAGCTACCAGAGTCAAAGTTAGAAAGGAGAAAGTTGAGGTTCAGAGCTGCCAAATTCTCAATTGTAGGAGATATCTTATATAAAAAGTGGTTTTTATTCCCTCTCCTCAGATGTGTCCAATCTTTAGAGGTTTCACACATCTTGCACGATGTTCATGAGGGATCTTGTTCAAGTCACATAGGAGGAAGACCGTTAGCTAAGAGGATAATCACTCACGGGTATTGGTGGTCGACCTTGGCCAAAGATGCAGCTACGTATGTGAATAAGTGTGATTAGTGTCAGAGATTCTCCATCATCCTTCATCATCTACGCCAACCTCTTACTTCTATCAGCTCCACTTGACCATTTGCAATAATGGGCATAGACTTGGCAGGACCCTTGCCAAGAGCTGTAAATAACTATCGGTTCTTAATAGTGGCAATTGATTATTTCTCTAAATGGGTAGAGGCTGAGCCGATGATCAAAATTACTAAGTATAAGACCTTCCAGTTTATTTGGAAGAATATCATATGTATGTATGGTCTTCCAAACACCCTCATCTCAGACAATAGAACCCAATTCAAGAACATATCCTTGGAAAAATACTACGAAAGAGTGGGGATCAAGCAGTTCTTCTCTTCTCCTGGCCGACCCCGGGCAAATGGTCAGACTGAGGTCACAAATCGAATAATCCTTGATGGGATAAAAAAGAGGTTGGAATAGGCCAAAGGAATATGGATAGAAGAGGTATATGCTGCGCTTTGGGCCTACAGGACGACAACGAGGACACCAACATGAGAAACTCTATTTATGTTAGCCTATGGGTCAGAGGATGTCATCCCAACAGAGATAGGACTTCCTACTCATAGAATTCAGACATGTGACTCTCAAAAGAATGGGGAGCAAAGAAGACTTGATCTTGATTTAATTAAAGAAAGAAGAGTGGATGTAGAGATAAGACAGGCAGCCTACCAGCAGAGAACTGTGAGATTCTACAATCAAAGGGTGAAGTCAAGGCCCATAGCTATGGGAGACCTAATCTTAAAGAAGACATGGAAAAAGGCAAATAAGCTCCATCCTAATTGGCATGGTCCTTATAGGGTAGTTGATGAGGTTGTGCCTGGTACCTACCGGCTAGAAAATATTGAAGGAGAACCTTTCTCCAACCCTTGGAATGCCGATCACTTAAAAAGTATTACATATGATGTTGCAGTTGTTCTTATCTTTTTGTAATACATGTACCGATGATGTTAATAAAAAGATAGCAATATTGTGCTGATACTTGTATTATGTTTTTAACATCATTAATTTGGTAAATTATTAGGTGGAACATCATAATTTGGTGACCTCAGACCTTAAAACATCATTAAGTTGGTGAAAATATGAGGTGGAACATCATAATTTGGTGACCTCAGACCTTAAAACATCATTAACTTGATGAAAGTATGAGGAAAAGCATCATTTATTTGGTGACCTTAAATTGTTAAACATTATTATTTGGTGAAATATGAGGGTAAAACACCATGATGTGGTGACCTCAGACCTTAAACACCATTGCGTTGGTGAAAATACGAGGTGAAACATCACCAAAGGGGAATGATTCTATTTGGGTGATTGTAGACCGATTGACGAAGTCAGCTCATTTTCTTCCAGTTAAGACCACCAACACTGTTGACAAGTATGCACGTATGTATGTTAATGATATTATCCGTTTACATGGAGCACCAGTGTTAATAGTATCAAATAGAGATCCAACATTCACTTATAAGTTTTGGTCTCATTTACAGAATGTCTTGGGCACAAGTATGAAGTTCAGCACTGCATTTCATCCGCAAACCGATGGAAAATCTGAAAGGACGATTCAAATATTAGAAGATATGTTACGAGCTTGTGTGTTTGACTTCAAGGGTAGTTAGGATGATCATCTTCCATTGATGGAATTCTCGTATAATAATAGTTATCTGTCCACTACTGGTATGGCTCCGTATGAAGCTTTATAGGGGAGGAGATGTAGAACGTCTTTGTATTGAGAAAAAGTAGGTGAAAGGAAAATTTTGGGTCCTGAATCTATAGATATGACAGCAGAAAATATTAAAATGATTCGGGAATGAATAAAGATAGTGCAAAGCAGGCAGAAATTTTATGCAGATAAAAGAAAGTATCCATTAGAATTTCAGAAGGTAGATTTTGTATTCCTGCGTATTTCACCATGGAAAGGCGTCATGAGGTTTGGGAAAAGGGGAAACTAAGTCCAAGATACATTGGACCATATGAGGTCTAGGAAAGAATTGGGACCCTGGCATATAGATTAGCATTATCTCCAGAGTTATCCCGTTTACATGATGTGTTTCAAGTATCTATGCTTCTTAAGTATTTGGCGGATCCATCTCATCAGTTGAAAACTCAACCAATTGAACTGAAGGAAGACTTGTCGTACATGGAGGAACCATTGGAATTTATTGATCATAAGGAGCAGGTATTGAGGAATAAAGTTATTCACTTAGTTAGAGTTATGTGGATGATACATGGAGTTAAAGAAGCAACTTGGAAAATGGAGGATAGCATGAAGAAACAGTATCCCCATTTGTTTGGTAAGTGACCTTTATATTAAATTTCGGGGACAAAATTTTCTGAGGGGGGTGAGTTGTGACAACCCGAATATAATTATGATAAATTATGTTTAAATTATGGTTAGCTTATGTGATATGGATAATATGTTATTAGTATATACAATGTTAAGTCATCATGTTTAGTCTAATCCTACTTTCATAAATCGTGAAATGTGAAGTTATGTATAAACACAAAATTTTGTTAATTTCGGTAGAAATATGCCTATTTAAGACTAGTTTTGACCATTATAACATAACAATTGACTTGAGTTAAAAACTAGATAGTTGTATAGAGATGAGTTAGGGTTGTAACACAACAAACGGTGCATCAAACGGATGTCCGAGTAAGAAGTTAGGCCGAATTTACGAACAAGGGGCAAATATGTTCATTCCCTTTAAGTGGTAAATTGTCTTTTATCAAACAAAATGGTTTAATTTGATTTGTTGGCATGGGAGGCATCCTTGGCCGACCTTATACCCTTGAAATAACCTTATCATTTAGAAAAAATCAGCCATGAAAGGGTTTTACCTTGAGGAAAGAGAATTAGGGCGTTTAGGAAGGAAAAGTGAGGATAAAAAGTGTAGAAAAATCCGTACAAATTACGTAAAAGTCCCGAAGGTAATCCTAATCGTAAATCTTGTTATTTTTATTATATTACTTATTTAGATGATAGAAATCATCATTTTTTTACTAAAATTTCATCCCTTTATACATAGGTATGGTTAGATGCAAGTTTAAGTTAAGTTGAATGTACAAACCCTTAAAATTGCTTTGTATTGAAACCCCTTGCATTCAAACTTGAATTTATTTTGTGTGCTTACTGGAATTGAGAAATTCCAGTTGGATATGAAACATAACTCATACTTTCAAAGCATATCCAAAAATTAGAATTTAATTCCTTGTGGTTAGGCCTTAATAATGATTTCAAGTTGGTACATAATTCTTGTTTGTATATTTCATTTCGGTACGCCCTGAGTTTAGTCAAGCTTTTGACATAGCAAATGAAGTCAAAAAATTATGAAACTTTAATTTTGTACTATTAAGTATGTCTACTGAAAACGGGTTAAAAATTATGGAAAATTATGCATGAAAAAAATTATGAAAATTCTAAGAAGTCAAAGGAACAATAGAGGAGCTTGTAGGGCAAATTTCTTGTGTTGTAAAGAAATGGTCATAACTTGCTCTAAGAGGCTTCAAAAATTACACCGTCACTTGTAATGGAAATTATATTCATATATGTTTTCATATTGATAAGGTTGGAAACCTGTATTTATACAATTTGGTAATATAGGATGGTTGAGTATAAAAGATAATAATTTGAGGCCATACTGAATACCCCATGAAAGAATATTATTATCTCCTCTATCTAAAGAGTACTTTGAGTACATATTTCATGTGTATATACGTTGAGAAATTGTAACACCCCGTATCTTTTGGTACATTTAATTTAATTAATTCGGAGATTTTAAATTACTTAGTGTGTTGTAATTTAATGAATTAATTAGAACAGAATAATATATAAATATTAATCTGGGATTGAATGGTTAATATTTAGGGAAAACTTATTTACTAAGCGAATAATAATAATGTAATTATGTCGTCTAGAGTATTAATGACGAGGTATGTACTGATCGCATCCGAAAGTCGGTATAGACTGTATTAGGTGGGGGATAAGTATTTTTAGAAATTAACTTGGATGCAAATTCTGAGGGTACAGTTGAGTCCGGATGGGCTGAGATAGTCGGAAAAGTGTACCCGGGGGTAGTAAACGGGTCACGGGACGTTTTTAGACATAGCCGGGCCCACTCGGGGAAATTTGGGTCACTTGGGCTTGGCCCATTAGTCAAAAAACGGGATTAAGTAATTAATCTAATAAAAAGAAATAAGGGGGTGGCTGAACTTAATTAGAGAAAACAAATTAAGGGTTAGGAAACCCTAACAGCAGCCAAAGCCAAATTGGGGATCAAAGAGAGCCATCAAAGGTCATCTTCAACCTTGGGATTTAGCTCCAATTCAGACTCTACGAACCTTAAGGCAAGTGGATAACTTGCAATAGCATTAAATCTGTTTTCGATTCATATTCATGTGTAGTGATTATGTAGAAATCCGTTTTTGGGTGTTAATGGAATAAACATGGGATTTTGAAAACAACAATTCTGATTTACGAAATTTGGGGTGATGTTTCTTATAAAATCTGATAATGGTGAGTTATTGTATATCTGATAAGAATGTTATCTGCATATTTGGAAATGAATTTGATGATGAAATTTGGGGTATGAAAGGACCTAGGGTTAATGATGAAACTTTCCCCAAATTTAGAAATTTGAGTTAATGGACGAATTATTGATGTTGTTGAATACTCTGGAGATCCTTAATGAGTTTCCTAATATGTACAAATGCTAAAAGAGACTTAGTTTCAGTATAGAAGGAAATTAGGGTTTGCAGATTTTCGCCAATGGTCGTCCGTCTTCGCAAAGAAGACGAGTACCTGTTCGATCGATCGATCGACGCCATGAAGTCGATTGATCGACTGTCGGCAGAAACTGACAGTTCGCCCAGTTTTATTTATATAGGAAGAGATTTATATAAAAGTTGTTATGCAATTAATTATTGTTGAGAAATTAATGCATGGGGTTACCTAATTAAATGTGAGTGAATTAATTAGGAAATGGGAGAAGAAATTTGGATGACACGTCAAAATTGGTTGAGTGACATCGAGGTATATTATATTACGTAGTAATGTACTAAGAAATTTAGAGTCGGGATTTAGACTCGGGTGAGGTTAATTCGGGCTATGAGATTGAGTCCAATTAAATGGTGAGGGCAACATCAAAAGCAACTGAAATTATTAATGTGCAAATTAATTAATAATTCGAGTTGGGTAATAACCTCATACTAAAAATGGAATAGGCTTGTGTCACGGGTTTGGTACACGGTGTAGCTAGAACATTTTTATATATGTATATATATATATACGGTGTGTGATAGTATATATATATAGTGTATGACTTAATATCAGTGGTTAGATATTATTATACTCTAGTGCTATAGGGGGAGGTTACGCGCAGTGGATGAATCCCCTAGCTTGAGGAGTAGGGCGAGTAGATTCCCAGGTCATAGCGTCCGTTACAGGGGGTGAGGGGCATCTCACTTTCCGGGAAGGAATATGACCGCCTCCAATCGTATACTAAACCAAGTTAGTGAGAGATTCTAACTTGGATAACTAGGATATGTGAATATACCTAGTGTACTAGCACTTTAGAGAAATTATATCCGGGGAGTACTTTTACTCGGGTGGATATTAGTGGTTTATGTATTCCAGTGTGTGTGTGAATGCTGCAATATTCTAAGTATATAATAGGGTGATTATTATATACGGACTAAATAAATACAAGTATGTGTTGTTGTATATGTATAACGAGTGGAGTAGTTATATGAATTAAAAAGGGAAATGATTTAATTAAGTTGATGTTACTAATGACTTAAAAATCATAATCACATTTTACTCAGGTTAGAGTAGGGGAGGAGTATAAGGAGGCTTTAATAATTATCTAGTCATGAGATAGATAACTAGGTGATAATTAAAGCGTTAGTGGTGCACATTAGAGGAGGGGCAAGGAAGTTCTCAAGAGAGTGCGACACTAACTAAAATATGAAGAGCATGCATATTTATTATTACTGCAAGTTAATCATTTGCTAAATGTTTTCAAATGTTTTGGGTACTAACCCTTGCAATAAAAACTTTTTAAAAACCTTTTAGGTGTCCAGCCACAGGGACGCCAGACTTGACTTAATTCCAGGAACTCCGTTGCTACAGCATATGTGGATGTTGCGGGACCTTTGATAGACTCCTCTTTCTTTCATTCATAATGTAGAGACTCATTATTATTTATTCGAGCATGTCGCTCACTTTCCATTTATTTGTTTCTTAGATTGTTGGGATTCTATTCTTGTCTTTATGGGATTTATTATTTGGACCGATGGTTTATTCGGTTAATTATCTTTACTTGTGGAATGATTAGTTCAATTATCTGTGATGGTTATATTGCTTTTTTCCGCATGGGTTTTAGTTTAATTAATGAAAGATAAAAATTGACACCAGTCTATTTTTCTCACTTAGGTGGTTAGTAATTTAATAAAACGACAGTGATGCTAAGAATGGACCAAATGAGAAACCTGTTCTAACTTGATTTAGGACTGATCACCCGGGATTAATTAGGCGGGGTGTCACAGATGGTATCAGAGCATCAGGTTCTAGAGTCCTTAGGATCTGTACGACTTTCTATGTTTCAGCGTAGCGTTCGGTTGTTATAGAGCCCTATTATTAGGACTGTTGATTATATTTTCCGCTTGTGAGATATCGTATTCCTGCTATTAATTTTTGTATAAATTGTGTACTTATACAATTCAATCTATTTCAGATGCCGCCAAAGAGACAGAGAGCGGAGAGGGCTGAGGCTAGAGATGAGGTGAGGGAGGCTCGACAGGAGCCACAGGTACCGCCACCACCACCACCGCCCGAGTTGATTTCCACCACTCAGGTGGCAGTGATAGTGGCCCAAGCGGTCGAGACAGCGATGCGAGCTATGGCAGCTCATTTTCCACAGCCCCAGGCACCGCCTCCATTGGCTCCAGCAGTTCAGGCTCCAGTGGGGCCACCATCTTGGCAGCGAGTGAGGGAGACCTTTCAGAAGGGTCACCCACCTGAGTTTTGAGGTAGCACCAATGTGGTTGAGGCTTGTGACTGGAAGAAGAACATTCAGCGCCATCAGCGCATGTTAGAGGGTACAGAGGTGCAGAAACAGATGCTGGCTACCTTTCGTCTGTCAGGGGTAGCCTTACAGTGGTGGGAGTCCGTAACCACCGCTGAGGAGCGGGATTTGATGCCGATTTCTGAATTCTGGGTGCGGTTTGACCGCAAGTACTTCCCTCCAGCAGTAGAGTCTGAGATGAGGAAGAAATTCAGCGAGTTGGTACAGGGTGACAGGTCAGTGGCAGAATATGAGGAGGAGTTCACCCATTTGGCAAACTTTGTGCCAAACGAGGTGAGCGATGAGGAGCGGAAGAAGTCCAAGTTCATGGATGGTCTGGCTTGGAGAATCAAGCAACACTTGATTGGAAACCCGGCATTGGTGACCTATACAGATGTCGTTAATGCCGCACTTATACATTGTCAGGATCATCGTTTCCACACTAAGGGGAACAAGAAGGCAGGTGAGCCGAGCCAGCAAGGCAAGGCGGTCACTAGTAGTGAGACGAGTGGCACACAGTAGCAGGTCATCATTCAGCAAGGGAATCGGCTAAGAAGTTTAAGCCTGGTGGGTTCCGACCGGGAGGACAGGGGTTCAGACAGGGGCAACCAGGCCCTAATCAGCAACAGCAGGTTCCTCAGGGCCGTCAGGGCCAAGGAAACAACGGGGGAGGCCAACCGGGCCAGCAACGTCAGGGCCAGCAGGGCCAACGGTAGGGTGACGACCAGAAACACTGTTTCTCCTGTGGCCAGCCAGGACACTTCAAGAGGGAGTGCCCGCAGAGGGGCAAAGGCCAGCAGCAGGGTGCCCAGCAAGGGCAACAGGGTCAAATGCCACCAGCGGCACCAGCACCACCCGCCCCACAGCAGCAGGGGCAGATGCACTACGGGCGTGTGTATAATGTTCGGTATGTTCCCAATCCTCCAGCACAGCAGGCGCTGCCCGCGATCGAGGGTACGTTCTCTATCCACGGCACTATGGGTCGGGTATTGTTTGATACGGGGGCCACTCATTGCTTCATAGCTACACATTTCGCGAAGGCTTTAGGGTTATTAGCCACCGCAGAGAGCACTGTTACGTGTGTCGGCTCACCTTTGGGAAACGGGTCTCTTATATTCTTTATATGTCGGAGAGTAGGAGTGGAGATTGGCGGTTTAGTTTTACCTGCGGACATGTTGGTATTAGATATGCATGTTCATGACGTGATCATCGGTATGGATTGGCTCGCTGACTATAGAGCCATGATTGATTGCTTCGGTGGAAGCCTGATTTTTTCCATTCCGGGGCAAGAGATGTTTGTAGTGGCGATGCCTCGCCCAGCGGGAGGCTCGACCACTCATCTCTATTACATTGAGGAGGAAACCTCACAGGAAGTGGTAACTCCTTTAGACTCTATTCCTGTGGTGAGGGACTTTGAGGGTGTGTTCCAGGAGATACCAGGATTACCACCCAGCAGAGAAATCGAATTTGTTATCGACTTGACACCGGGGACGAGGCCGATAGCTCGGGCACCTTACCGGATGGCCCCTTCAGAAATGCGGGAATTGAGGGAGCAGATTCAGCAATTACTGGGTCAGGGTTTTATTCGGCGGAGTACATCGCCGTGGGGTGCGCCGGTGTTGTTTGTGAAGAAGCGAGATGGGTCACTCCGATTGTGCGTGGATTATAGGGAGCTGAACAAGGTAACGATACGAAATAAGTATCCATTGCCTCGGATTGATGATTTGTTTGACCAACTGAGAGGGGCGTCTTACTTCTCCAAAGTCGACTTGAGGTCAGGGTATCATCAACTGCGTATCCGAGAAGAGGATGTTCTTAAGACCGCTTTCTTGTCGCGGTATGGATCGTATGAGTTCAGGGTGATGCCCTTCGGGCTCACTAATGCACCAGCAGTGTTCATGGACCTCATGAACAGGGTTTTCAGGGAGTACCTAGATCAGTTTGTCATCGTGTTCATTGATGACATCCTAATCTACTCGCGTACCGAGGAGGAGCACGCAGAGCATCTGCGCCTGGTTTTACAGACACTGAGGGATCATCAGCTCTATGCCAAATTCGGGAAGTGTGGATTCTGGCTACGGGAGGTACAGTTCCTTGGTCACGTCGTGTCAGATCAGGGTATTGCAGTGGATCCGGATAAGGTGTCGGCGGTGAGGGAGTGGGGACAGCCCACGACACCGACCGAGGTGCGCAGTTTTCTGGGATTGGCCGGTTACTACAGACGATTCATTAAAGGATTCTCTAAGATTGCAGGACCTTTGATGAATCTGACTCGGAAAGGGGTGCCTTTCAAGTGGGATGATAGTTGTCAATTAGCGTTCGACGAGCTAAAGGACAAGTTGACTTCTGCACCAGTGCTGGCTTTGCCAAAGGGAGGGCTAGAGTATCGGGTTTACACAGACGCATCCTTACGGGGTCTTGGGGGTGTGCTCTAGCAGGAGGAAAGGGCTATAGCTTATGCTTCCAGGAAGCTAAAGCCCCACGAGAGGAATTACCCCACTCACGACCTAGAGTTGGCAGCGGTCATTTTTGCTTTGAGGATATGGAGGCATTATCTTCTAGGAGAGCAGTTTACTCTATTCACGGATCATAAGTCACTTCAGTATCTCTTCACATAGAAGGATCTGAACATGAGACAAAGGCGATGGCTAGAATTCGTGAAGGATTACCAGTTTGATATCCAGTATCATCCTGGTAAGGCCAATGTAGTAGCAGACGCATTGAGCCGAAGACCTACAGGGGAGATATCAGAGGTATGGAAAGCGAAGTGGAGAGAGCTTCAATGTGAGGATGACGTAGCCAAGGCTTGCATGTCAGCTTTATCCGTCACACCCGAGATCATTATGCGGGTTGTGAAGGCTCAGGCGGAGGATCAAAATTGCCGGGATAGGGTGGGCCAGTTGTTAGCTGAAGGAGCGGAGGGTTACTCGATTAGCTCAGAAGGAGGTCTACGCTTTAATGGGAGGTTAATGGTGCCAGAGGATGAGGATTTGAGTCACGCCGTTATGACCGAATCCCATGGTTCGAAATTTGCGGTACATCCCGATGGGGATAAAATGTACCAAGATATGAGGAGGCAGTATTGGTGGGCAGGGATGAAACGGGACATAGCGGAGTTTGTTTCGAAGTGTGCCACGTGTCAGCTTGTGAAAGTTGACCACCAGAGACCATCAGGGATGCTGCAGCCGTTAGACATTCCCATGTGGAAGTGGGAGAGCATCTCCATGGACTTCATCACAGGGTTGCCGGTATCGCAGAAGGGTCACGACTCCATATGGGTTATTGTGGATCGATTGACTAAGGTAGCCCACTTTTTGCCGGTACGCACAGACTTTGAGACGATGCGTTATGCACAGCTATTCATAGCAGAGATTGTTAAGCTGCATGGAGTGCCGATAAATATCGTATCCGACAGAGACAAAATCTTTGTTGCCCACTTTTGGCAGAGCTTTCAGGAAGCAATGGGCACGGAGTTACGCTTGAGTACAGCGTATCACCCACAGACTGACGGACAGACTGAGAGAGTTAATCAGATGCTGGAGGACATGCTCAGAATGTGCATTTTGGACTTCGGGGGAGGATTGGAGAAATATCTTCCTTGGGTAGAGTTTGCGTATAACAACTCTTACCAATTCACAATTGGGATGGAACCGTTTGAGGCACTATACGGGAGACCTTGTCGTTCACCCGCTTGTTGGTTAGAGGTGGGGGACAACAAACTCTTGGGGTCGGAGATTGTCCAGGAGACATCTGCCAAGATAGAGTTGATTCGAGGAAGGATTCGAATAGCTCAGGACAGGCAGAAGAGTTATGCTGATGCTTCTCGAAGACATGTGGAGCTAGAAGTTGGGGACCAGGTTTTAGTCCGGGTATCCCCTATGAAAGGGGTGATGAGGTTCGGAAAGAAGGGTAAGTTAGCACCGCGATACGTAGGACCTTTCCCTATTATTGAGAGGGTGGGACCGGTGGCGTATAAGCTTGGATTACCAGATCATCTTCAGCGGATACACGATGTATTCCATGTGACATCGCTGAAGAAATATCGAAGGAGCGAGAGAGCCTTTTGGCATATTCCACTCGAGGAGATCGACTTACAGCCAGACATCTCGTATGAGGAGAGGCCGGTAGCAATTCTGGATCATAGTGAGCGGAAATTACGATCCAAGGTTGTTCCATTGGTTAGAGTACAGTGGGGTCATCACAATGTTGACGAGACTACCTGGGAGCGAGAGGAGGATATGCGGGAACAATATCCAGAACTTTTCAACGCAGGTACGATCTAATTTCGGGGACGAAATTCCTTTATAAGGGGGGGAGTATGTAACACCCCGTATCTTTTGGTACATTTAATTTAATTAATTCAGAGATTTTAAATTACTTAGTGTGTTGTAATTTAATGAATTAATTAGAACAGAATAATATATAAATATTAATCTGGGATTGAATGGTTAATATTTAGGGAAAACTTATTTACTAAGCGAATAATAATAATGTAATTATGTCGTCTAGAGTATTAATGACGAGGTATGTACTTATCGCATCCGAAAGTCGGTATAGACTGTATTAGGTGGGGGATAAGTATTTTTAGAAATTAACTCGGATGCAAATTCTGAGGGTACAGTTGAGTCCGGATGGGCCGAGATAGTCGGAAAAGTGTACCCGGGGGTAGTAAACGGGTCACGGGACGTTTTTAGACATAGCTGGGCCCACTCGGGGACATTTGGGTCACTTGGGCTTGGCCCATTAGTCAAAAAACGGGATTAAGTAATTAATCTAATAAAAGGAAATAAGGGGGTGGCTGAACTTAATTAGAGAAAACAAATTAAGGGTTAGGAAACCCTAACAGCAGCCAAAGCCAAATTGGGGATCAAAGAGAGCCATCAAAGGTCATCTTCAACCTTGGGATTTAGCTCCAATTCAGACTCTACGAACCTTAAGGCAAGTGGATAACTTGCAATAGCATTAAATCTGTTTTCGATTCATATTCATGTGTAGTGATTATGTAGAAATCCGTTTTTGGGTGTTAATGGAATAAACATGGGATTTTGAAAACAACAATTCTGATTTACGAAATTTGGGGTGATGTTTCTTATAAAATCTGATAATGGTGAGTTATTGTATATCTGATAAGAATGTTATCTGCATATTTGGAAATGAATTTGATGATGAAATTTGGGGTATGAATGGACCTAGGGTTAATGATGAAACTTTCCCCAAATTTAGAAATTTGAGTTAATGGACGAATTATTGATGTTGTTGAATACTCTGGAGATCCTTAATGAGTTTCCTAATATGTACAAATGCTAAAAGAGACTTAGTTTTAGTGTAGAAGGAAATTAGGGTTTGCAGATTTTCGCCCATGGATGTCCGTCTTCGCGAAGAAGATGAGTACCTGTTCGATCGATCGATCGACGCCATGAAGTCGATCGATCGACGGTCGGCAGAAACTGACAGTTCGCCCAGTTTTATTTATATAGGAAGAGATTTATATAAAAGTTGTTATGCAATTAATTATTGTTGAGAAATTAATGCATGGGGTTACCTAATTAAATGTGAGTGAATTAATTAGGAAATGGGAGAAGAAATTTGGATGACACGTCAAAATTGGTTGAGTGACATCGAGGTATATTATATTACGTAGTAATGGACTAAGAAATTTAGAGTCGGGATTTAGACTCGGGTGAGGTTAATTCGGGCTATGAGATTGAGTCCAATTAAATGGTGAGGGCAACATCAAAAGCAACTGAAATTATTAATGTGCAAATTAATTAATAATTCGAGTTGGGTAATAACCTCATAATAAAAATGGAATAGGCTTGTGTCACGGGTTTGGTACACGGTGTAGCTAGAACATTTTTATATATGTATATATATATATACGGTGTGTGATAGTATATATATATAGTGTATGCCTTAATATCAGTGGTTAGATATTATTATACTCTAGTGCTATAGGGGGAGGTTACGCGCAGTGGATGAATCCCCTAGCTTGAGGAGTAGGGCGAGTAGATTCCCAGGTCATAGCGTCCGTTACAGGGGGTGAGGGGCATCTCACTTTCCGGGAAGGAATATGACCGCCTCCAATCGTATACTAAACCAAGTTAGTGAGAGATTCTAACTTGGATAACTAGGATATGTGAATATACCTAGTGTACTAGCACTTTAGAGAAATTATATCCGGGGAGTACTTTTACTCGGGTGGATATTAGTGGTTTATGTATTCCAGTGTGTGTGTGAATGCTGCAATATTCTAAGTATATAATAGGGTGATTATTATATACGGACTAAATAAATACAAGTATGTGTTGTTGTATATGTATAACGAGTGGAGTAGTTATATGAATTAAAAAGGGAAATGATTTAATTAAGTTGATGTTACTAATGACTTAAAAATCATAATCACATTTTACTCAGGTTAGAGTAGGGGAGGAGTATGAGGAGGCTTTAATAATTATCTAGTCATGAGATAGATAACTAGGTGATAATTAAAGCGTTAGTGGTGCACATTAGAGGAGGGGCAAGGAAGTTCTCAAGAGAGTGCGACACTAACTAAAATATGAAGAGCATGCATATTTATTATTACTGCAAGTTAATCATTTGCTAAATGTTTTCAAATGTTTTGGGTACTAACCCTTGCTATAAAAACTTTTTAAAAACCTTTTAGGTGTCCAGCCACAGGGACGCCAGACTTGACTTAATTCCAGGAACTCCGTTGCTGCAGCATATGTGGATGTTGCGGGACCTTTGATAGACTCCTCTTTCTTTCATTCATAATGTAGAGACTCATTATTATTTATTCGAGCATGTCGCTCACTTTCCATTTATTTGTTTCTTAGATTGTTGGGATTCTATTCTTGTCTTTATGGGATTTATTATTTGGACCGACGGTTTATTCGGTTAATTATCTCTACTTGTGGAATGATTAGTTCAATTATCTGTGATGGTTATATTGCTTTTTTCCGCATGGGTTTTAGTTTAATTAATGAAAGATAAAAATTGTCACCAGTCTATTTTTCTCACTTAGGTGGTTAGTAATTTAATAAAACGACAGTGATGCTAAGAATGGACCAAATGAGAAACCTGTTCTAACTTGATTTAGGACTGATCACCCGGGATTAATTAGGCGGGGTGTCACAGAAATATGTTTTCATATTTACTTCATTTTATTTATAAATATCTTATGAGGTATTTCCTACGGTTAAATGTTCATAACTTTATCAACATGTGTACCATTGTGTTATCTTTACTCATGTTTCATGGAATGTGACTGAAGTGAAATTATATTGTTGTTTTATAGTCATTGAAAGTTACTTAATTATTTTATGATAATAATTATGATTGAGATTCAGTACTGATTTAGTTGGGTTGACAGGTGTAAGGTCTAATCAACCTAGTTCAGCTCCACCTGAAGGAAACGTGAATACGTAGTTGACAACCCAAGGTGAGTGTACTCACTGAAATGATGTATTTGTATACTGTTACGAATATGATCATAATTTTATGAATATAAAATTGTTCATGTCGATTTACCGAAATGGGAGGTTACTCCTCGACCCGGAATGGGGGAGATTTGTCTATTAATGACAAGGGGTTACTCCTAGACCAGGAATGGGGCAGAATTGTCTATTTAAACTCGATATGTGAATTATGATTCGAAAATGTTCGTCATTCATTATGAATGAGCCGGATAAGTTAATACATAATTATATGGACTTGATTTATTGCATTTAAATTCATGCAGTAGTATAGTAGTGATGAATTCACTGGGATATTTATTCTCATGGTTCCTATATTCACATTTTTTAGGTAACGCGATGTCACTGCCAAATCTAAGAGGTCGGGTTAGGTTAGCCAGGAATGGGAGAAACATAGATTTTTTTTGTATAAATGATGTAATTAAGTTAACTTATCCTTCAAGAAAGTTTTTATGGGCATGAATACTCTGATGTTGTAAAAAGAGTTTTTAGTTATATGGATTTACAATGATGACTCAGAAATTAAAACTCATGTTTATGGTTTGGTTAAATTAATCATGGTTTGACTACTTTGACTTTCAAACTTAATTATAAGTAACTGGGATGGGGTGTGTCAGCTTTTGGTATCCGAGCATAGGCTTTATAGGTTCTGGAGTGATAAGGGTCTAGATTTTACAATGAATGTTAGAAATATATTTTATTTGATACTAACGATTATGTTAGGAAAAATATGTATATCTGCATGTTGTTATATCTTTGATTCATTTCAGATATAAGAGAATGGAACGAGGGAATGTAAATGTGAGAATAGAAGATGAGGCTTTAAACATTCCAGCAAAAGCGGAGGTTGAGCAACTTGTTCAGATAAATGTGGAACCCGAGCCAGAACAACTGACAGATATGCAAAAAATGGCACACGCTATGACTTTAATGGCAGAGCAGCAAGCTATATTTATGGCTGAGATGGAAGAACAACATGCCAAGTAACTGGAGGCACAAGCATTGGCCAGGGCTGAGGAGGTGATACACCGGGAAGAAAGGAGTAATTCACACGAGAAATTTATTAAAATGAATCCACCCTTATTTGAAGGAGCGGTTGATCCAGAAGAGGCAGAAGTATGGGTTTAAGAGATTGAACTTATTTTCGGGGTAATGAGAATGCCTAAAAATCAACGAGTGACCTTGGTGACGTATATGTTGAAAGTAGAGGCTAAATATTGGTGGGATGCTACAAAACATTTGTTGATTACTCCAGGAGATGGGAATGTGATCTCATGGGATGATTTTGTCAAAGTTTTGTGTGATAAGTATTTTACCCCAATGTAGCAAAAACAAAAGGAGAAGGAATATTTCATATTGAATTAGGGGAGTATGACAATTAGAGAATACGAAGCTAAACTTACGGCCTTATCTCAGTTTCCTTCGAGGTTTATACGGAATGAGGAAGCTATGTGCAGTCGATTTCTCGATGGACTTGAGCTAGTCATTAAATCTAGATTGTCGGCTTTAGAGACTGCTAACTATTCAGCCTTGGTGAATAAAGCCATGCTAGTAGAAAGGGACGTGAATGAAGCTAGAGGGAATCGAGAACGAGGCTTAAAGAGAAGTAGATTTAACCCGAATTATCAAAAAGGTAGTGATAAAGAATATTCGAGACTTAGAGGGAGGAAATTTCAGTAGGGTAGAAGTATGGGAAGTACTTTGCAAAGGGGTGAAGCTAGTGGTGGGAGAGGTTCAGGAGTTTCAGCGCAAGGAGATCGGAATGTTTGTTTCTTTTGTGGGACATCGGGTTATATAAAGAGAAATTGCCCAAAGATACTGAATATAGAATGTTTTAACTGTCATCAGAAGGGCCATCTAAGAAAGAATTATCCTATGTTATCAAGAGCGATTTCATTCAGTAGTGTGGGGCCTCATAAAGGATCATCTCCAGGCGTTGCCACTAGGGTAAGAGGTACAGAATAAGCAACTGGATCGAGGGCAGGAGGAAGAGTGTTTGTGATGACGCTGCAAGATGCCCATGCTACACTGGAAGTGGTTACAGGTAAACTCTCTATTGCCAATAAAGATTTATATGCACTCATTGATCCTGGATCTACGCATTCATTTGTGGCATTACATTTTGTTTCATATTTGGGTAGACCATGTTTATTTCTCAATTGTGCCTTATATATTTCTACCCCAATGGAAAGTGTAATTCTGGTGGAGCATGTTTATAAAGATTGTGTCTAACGAATGGGTGAGCGAGATTTCTATGTTGATTTGATAACGTTGACCATTCAGGATTTTAATATTATATTGGGGATGGATTGGTTATCATCGTATCATGCTTCCATTGATTATTTTCGAAAAGAATTTACATTTCATCTTCCTGGTGAACCCGAGTTCTAGTTTATAGGAGAAAGGAATGTTGTCCCTAATTGTCTTATCTCAACAATTAAGAGTAAAAAGTTATTGAGTAAAGGGTATTTAGCTTATGTTGTTGATACTAGTGAATAGACAGTTAAAATTCAAGATATACCAGTGGTTAGAGAATTTTAGATGTCTTCCTAGAGGAGTAACCAGGATTGCCACCCGATAGGGAAGTAGAGTTTTCCATTTGATTAATTCCAGGTAGTGCTCTAATTTACCTTGCTCCATATAAAATGGCACCGACAGAGTTGAAAGAATTGAAAGTATAATTATAAGATCTGATAAGTAGAGGTTTCATTCGGCCTAGTGTTTCACCATGGGGAGCCCCAGTGTTATTTGTGAAAAAGAAAGATGGGTCAATTCGATTATGTTTTGATTATCGACAATTGAATAAGGTGACCATTAGAAACAAGTACCCTCTACCTCGTATCGATTATTTTTTTTTATCAATTACAGCGGACCACAGTATTTTTGAAGATTGATTTGAGATCGGGTTAGCACCAATTGAAGGTAAAGGGTAACGATATTTCCAAAACAGATTTTCGAACTCGATATGGGCACTATGAGTTTTTAGTGAAGCCATTTGGATTGACTAATGCTCCAGTAGTTTTTATGGACTTGATGAACTGGGTATTCCACCCTTTCATTGATTCATTTGTGATTATATTCATAGATGATGTGTTGATTTACTCACATAGCATGGAGGAACACGAGAAACATTTGAGACTTGTACTGCAGATTTTGAGAGAGAAAAAATTATTTGCTAAATTCAGCAAGTGTGAGTTTTGGTTGAATGAAATTGTGTTTTTAGGGCACGTTGTCTCGGGAAATGGGATATATATTGATCTAAAGAAGGTGGAAGCAATTGTTGAATGGGAGAGTCCTAAGAATGTGACAGAAATTAGGAGTTTCTTAGGTTTGGCAGCTTACTATCACTGATTTATTAAAGGGTTTTCATCAATAGCATTACCATTGAAAAAGTTAACTCGTAAAGAAGTAAAGTTTTGTGGGATGAGGAATGCGAGCGGAGTTTTAAAGAATTGAAGAATCGATTGGTTTCAGCCCCTATCTTACTATTCCATGTGGGAATGAGTCTTTTTTTTATATATATAGACGCTTCATTTCAGGGGGTTGGGATGTGTTCTTATGCAGAATGGGAAGGTAATAGCATATGCTTCCAGACAGTTAGAGACACATGAATGAAACTACCCTACGCATGATTTGGAGTTAGCAGCTATTATTTTTGCTTTGAAGTTGTGGAGACATAACTTGTATGGAGAAACTGGTGAGATATTTACGGATCATCAAAGTTTGAAATACTTGTTTACACAAAGAGAACTGAATTTGAGACAGAGGCGTTGGATAGAGCTGATTAAAGACTATGACTCTACCATTCATCATCATCCTGGTAAGGCCAATATAGTAGCAGATGCTTTGAGTAAAAAATCATCAGGGATTCTTGATTGCATACAGTGTGCACGTGTTAGAAATATTCTAGACTTGGCATCGATGGGGGTTGAATTAATATTTTCAAAAAGGGGAGACTTATTAGCACATGTCACAGTGAGACCTTTATTGGCATAACGCATACGAAATTTGCAGATCATTGATCCGTTCCTTGAGAAAAATAAACAAGAAGTTCAGTATGGTAGAGAGAGTGACTTTGAATTTAAGAATGATGAATCGTTGTGTTATTAAAATAGAATTTGTGTACCGAATGATCCATCCTTAAAGAAGGATATATTAGAAGAAGCCCATAGTTCTATTTACGCTATGCATCCGGGAGGTACCAAAATGTACAGAGATTTGAAGGAGTATTATTGGTGAAATAATATGAAATGTGAGATCGCAGAATTTGTGGCTAAATGTTTAGTATGCCAGCAAGTAAAGGCAGAGCATCATAAGTCGGCGGGATTATTGCAGTCATTTCCTATTCCGGAATGGAAGTGGGAACATATAACGATGGACTTTGTTACAGGATTACCCCGATCACCAAAGGGGCATGATTCTATTTGGGTGATTGTATACCGATTGATGAAGTCAGCTCATTTTCTTTCAGTTAAGACCACCTACACTGTTGACAAATATACACGTATGTACGTTGATGATATTATCCATTTACATGGAGCACCAGTGTCAATAGTATCAGGTAGAGATCCAACGTTCACTTATAAGTTTTGGCCTCATTTACATAATTCCTTGGGCACAATTTTGAAGTTCAGCACTGCATTTCATTTGCAAACCGATGGACAATCCAAAAGGACGATTCAAATATTAGAAGACATGTTACGAGCTTGTGTGTTTGACTTCAAGGGTAGTTGGGATCATCAACTTCCATTGATGGAATTCTCGTATAATAATAGTTATCAGTCCACCATTGGTATGGCTCCGTATGAAGCTTTATATGGGAGGAGATGTAGAACGCCTTTGTGTTGGGATGAAGTAACTGAAAGGAAAATTTTGGGTCTTGAATTGATAGATGTGACAATAGAAAAGATTAAAATGATTCGGGAACGAATAAAGATAGCGCAAAGCAGGCAAAAATTTTATGCAGATAAAAGGAAGAATCCATTGGAATTTCAGAAGGTATATTTTGTATTCCTGCGTATTTCACCATGGAAAGGCGTCATGAGGTTTAGGAAAAGGGGGAAACTAAGTCCAAGATACATTGTGAGGTGTTGGAAAGAATTGGGACCCTGGCATATAGATTAGCATTACCTCCAGATTTATCCCATTTACATGATATGTTTCACATATCTATGCTTCATAAGTATTTGGCGGATCCATCTCATCCATTGAAAACTCAACCAATTGAACTGAAGGAAGACTTGTCGTACATCGAGGAACCATTAGAAATTATTGATTGTAAGGAGCAGGTATTGTGGAATAAAGTTATTCACTTAGTTAAAGTTATGTGGATGAGCCATGGAGTTAAAGAAGCAACTTGGGAAACAGAGGATAGCATGGAGAAATCGTATCCCCATTTGTTTGGTAAGTGACCTTTATATTAAATTTCGGGGATGAAATTTTCTAAGGGGGGTGAGTTGTGACAACCCGAATATAATTATGTTAAATTCTGTTTAAATCATGATTAGCTTATGTGATATGGATAATATGTTATTAGTATATATAAGGTTAAGTCATCATGTTTAGTCTAATTCTACTTTCATAAATCGTGAAATGTCAAGTTATGTTTAAACACAAAATTTTGTTAATTTATGTAGAAATGTCCCTGTTTAAGACTAGTTTTGACTGTTATAACATAACAATTGACTTGAGGTAAAAACTGTATAGTTGTAGACAGGTGAGTTAGGGTTGTAACACAACAAACGGTGCATCAAACGGATGTCCGACTAAGAAGTTAGGACAAATTTACGAACAAGGGGAGAATCTGTCCATTCCCTTTAAGTGGTAAATTGTCTTTTATTAAACCAAATGGTTTAATTTGATTGGTTGGCATGGGAGTCTTACTTTGACGACCTTATACCCTTGAAATAACCTTATCCTTCAGCCAAAATCAGCCATTAAGGGGTTTAACCTTGAGGAAAGGGAATTAGGGAGTTTAGGAAGGAAAAGTGTAGAAAAATCCGTACAAATTACGTAAAAGTCCCGAAGGTAATACTAATCGCAAATCTTGTTATTTTTCTTATATTACTGATTTAGATGATTGAAATCATCATTTGTTTACTAAAATTTCATCCCTTTATATATAGGTATGGTTAGATGCAAGTTTAAATTAAGTTGAATGTACAAACCCTTAAAATTGCTTTGTATTGAAACCCCTTGCATTCAAACTTGAATATATTTTGTGTGATTAATGGAATTGAGAAATTCCAATTGGATATGAAACAAGACTCATACTTTCATAGCATATCCAAAAATTAGAATTTAATTCCTTGTGGTTAGGACTTAATGATGATTTCAAGTTAGTTCATAATTGTTGTTTGTATATTTCATTTCGGTATGCCCTAAGTTTAGTCAAGATTTTGACATAGCTAATGAAGTTAAACAATTATGAAACTTTAATTCTGTACTATTAAGTATGTCTACTGAAAATGGGAGGAAAATCATGTAAAGTTATGCTGGAGAAAAATTATGAAAATTCTTGGAAATCATAGGAACAATAGAGGAGCTTGTAGGGTAGATTTCTTGTGCTGTAAAGAAATGGTCATAACTTGCTCTATGAAGCTTAAAAAATTACACAGTCACATGTACTCGAAATTATATTCATATATATTTTCATATTGATAAGGTTGGAAACCTGTATTTTTACAATTTGGGAATATAGGATGGTTGAGTATAGAAGACAATAATTTGAGGCCAAACTGAATACCCCATGAAAGAATATTGCTATCTCCTCTTTCTAAAGAGTACTTTGAGTACATGTTTCATGTGTATAAACACTGAGAAGTAAGTTTTCGTATTTACTTGGTTTTAGTTATAAATCCCTTATGAGGTATTTCCTACGATTGAATTTTCATAACTTTATCAACATGTGTACCATTGTGTTGTCTTTACTCATGTTTCATGGAATGTGACTGAAGTGGAATTATATTGTTGTTTTATAGTCATTGAAAGTTACATAATTATGTTAGGATAATACTTATGATTGAGATTCAGTACTGATTTAGTTGGATTGACAGGTGTAAGGTCTAATCAATCCAGTTTGGCTCCACCCAAAGGAAACGTGAATACGTAGTTGATAACCCAAGGTGAGTATACTCACTGGAATGATGTATTTGTATACTGTTATGAATATGATCATAATGTTATGAATATAAAATTGTTTATTTCGGTTTATCGAAATGGTAGGTTACTCCTCGACCCGGAATGGGGGAGATTTGTCTATTAATGACAAGGGGTTACTCCACGATCAGGAATGGGGGAGAATTGTCTATTTAGATGGGATCTGTGAATCATGATTCGGGAAAGTTCATCATTCATTATGAATGGGCCGGATAAGTTAAAACATAATTATATGGACATGATTTATTGCATTTAAATTCACGCAGTAGTATAGTAGTCATGCATTTTCTGGGCTATTTTTGCTCATGGTTCCTATGTCGACATTTTTCAGGTAACGCGATGTCACTGCCAAATCTAAGAGATCGGGTTGGGTTAGCCAGGAGTGGGAGAAACATGGATTTTTTGTGTGTAAATGATGTAATTAAGTTAACTTATCCTTCAAGAAAGTTTTTATGGGCATGAATACTCTGATGTTGTAAAAAAGGTTTTCAATGATGACTCTGAAATTAAAACTCGTGTTTATGATTTGGTTAAATTAATCATGATTTGACTCACTTTGACTTTCAAACTTAGTTATAAGTAACTGGGTTGGGGTGTGTCAGTAATTCTCTCTCTCTCTCTCTCTCTCTATCTCTCTCTCTCTCTCTCTCTCTCTCTCATTTCACCAACTTTCTTTTCTTCTCTTTCTATCTTCTTCTCTTCTTTCTCGCACTACTAGAAATAATATAATCCCCCCTCCCCCCACCCCAACCCCTATTTTCGGATAGCCCCTCTCCCCCCTGTACGGATATTATTTTATAAGTTCGTTAACATTTGAGTATGTTGTATACCACTACAACCGTCAAAGAGTATTCAAGATCATTCAAGCATCAAGACGGGTCCGAATATCAAAGTTTTGAAACATTCAATCCTCCGCGAGATAATTTTGGTAATGTTGTATTTTAAGTACCTTAACATTTCACTTAGAGCATTGGGATATTTTTTTGCAAAGTATTTTCTAAGTGTTGGAGCGGAGTTTTTATGTTTTTCGTTAAAATTTTTTTAAAGTGTTGAGGCGAAATATTTTCTGGCGAAATTAGAATTTTTTGAAAGAAAAAAAAATGTTTTTTTATTCTCGTTCGAGCGACATAAGCTCCTGGTTCGAGCGACATGCACTTGTCGCGCGAAGTCATTCAAGCGACTTAGCATCTCGTTAGAGCGACATTGACATTTCGTTCGAGCGACGCGCCGCCTTAATTTTTCTATAAAAAGGCTTTTCTAACTCTATTTTTCATAAGGAGTCTTGCGATAATTTTTCTATAAAAAGGCTTTTCTAACACAAATTTTGACAGCAAAAATACCCCTCCCCTTTTTGATAAAACATCACCCATAAAAACAAGGGTTAGAAAATCTAGAGTTTCAATTTATTCAATTTGAAAAGGTTAGGGATTTTTTGGAGGGGGTATACTAAAGCATTTGGAGATTGGTTGGAGCTTTTGTGTGTAACTATATATTCATTTCCTTTGTTATGTATTTTTTGACTACGTAAATTTTTTGTTACTAATATTTGTGTTCTTTTTTTATTTTGTAGATTCCAATTTGTTATTTGGGCATTTACAAATTATAATTTGGGGTTTCTCTCAAGTTGGTTAAAAATCAGGTTTTATTTTTCTTCTTTACCATTTTTCTTTACTGTATAATATTGATGCGATTGTGTGATTAATTTTTGTATTTGAAAATTACACTTGTTATTGTGTTATTAGTATGCAGATTATAACAATTAAATTTGATAATTTAATTGATAGTTTTGCATCGAAAAATGCGAGAAGAACATATTTTCTTTAATTTGATTTTTTAATGTAAAGGGATCCCAATTGATTGTTCGCCTGAGCCCCCAAAAACTTCAGAGCACGCCATATTAACACTATTATTGATCAAGCTTGGATCTTACTAGGAGACTTTAATGTTGTGAGGAATGCTGAAGAAAGGGAAGGAGTGGCTCAAGTAGACCTTCCTGAAATAAATGACTGTAATGAAAGGGAAGGATCTTATCTGATCATAGTCCTATCTTGGTCATTGTAGATGGTGAGAAAATAAAGGGTAATAATTCCTTTAAATTCTTGGATATATGAATGAACATTCTGCATTTAAAGACACCATTAAATTGTAACATTTAAGGAATCAACATTTAAAGAAAGGGTTTCAAATTGTGAATGCAACCTTAAGTTATGACAGCAAAACTTATGAGGCCTAAACCTTATTTGAGGAACCTTCATAATAAGTTCTACAATAAGATATCTGAAAGTGTTAATGAGAAAATGGAAGAGTTGGAGACAGTAAAGGGATTTATTCAGCAACATGGATGATCTTAGCCTAGGATGCACGGACACTTCTCCGGATGTGACATACCCGTTTCGGACACTCCGGACACCCCGACACGCGTACGACACAGCTCGAACACATGTCCGAAACTCCACATGGCGTGTTGGACTTATTTGACTTTTTAAAGAAGTCAGACACTTCTCGGAACACTCCCCGGGTACAGAAGGACACTAATAGTGTAATCATATAAAATTAAATGTTTTTATAGTTCCTAGAAAAGTTGAAATAATGAAGTTAGTCTCTCGCTCCATTTTAATGCTTACTTTTGACTACTGGTTCGACTATTATTATGAAATATAACAATGTTAATTTTGATAAATTAGTTTAAGAACTAATTTTGATAAATTAGTTTAAGAACTAATTTTGCTTTTGAAGTGCGAAATAGATGAAAATATACAAATAAATATGTATACTTAATATATATATATATATATATATATATATATATGTGGAGCTATGTGATTTACCGGGTCGGCGTGTCCATTTACTATCAGACAAGACACCCGTACCCGTGTCTGCTCTTCATAGCTCTTAGAAGATGAAGATGAAAGATGGAGCTATATGAGAGTTATCAGGTCTTAAGCCTAATCTGTTGAAAAGCAATGTCTTCATAGCTGGATTCCTGAAGCTGAAAAGTTTGAGTTGTGCCAAATTATGGGGATGACTTGTAAGGAACTACCTGGGGTACCCCCCCCCCCCCAAGGTATTCCAAGTTAGACTACAGGCTCCATTCACTTTTCGGATGTGTCATCTTCTTTCTAGAAACACAATTTTTATTAAAAAAAAAGAAAAATATTTTTATACTTTTCTTCGAATTATGAATATTCTTTTTTGAGTATATATATTTTTAAATTTGATTCTTTTTCTAGTTGTAGGCTTGTAGCCATATAGACTAGTATATTTCAAATTCCCTGTATGGAAGCTCAATAAGGCCTCAAGTTGTATTTCTTGAACAAGAAGAGATAAATCCTCTCTTGGCCATATGTATAAAACTTCTACTGAGCCTTTTATCATCCATCAGCTGAAAGTGTCTAACATTCCTCATAAAGTTCTATCATCTTTCCTCTTTGCTGGTCCACCTACCCCTCCCCCTCCCCCATTGCTCCATCTTGGTCCAATCTCAATACTCATTCCATGGCAAAAGGCTCTGACTAAGCATAAATTCTTCTGAATTTATCATCCTAAGTTGGTATTTTTAGTACCTCGAACAACGTAATTGATTTATTTTTATCCCCTATCATTGCTAATGACTTCTTCTAACAAGTACCCCGAGTTTCGTGTATTTCTTACTGTTTTTACAGATATTTAGTGCAAAGAAAAGAGAGAAAAAATTGAAAGAAAAGAAAAGACCAAAGGAAGACAAGTCAAAGGGAAAAATCGTAACTCTACACCCGAAGTTCAGATTTGAAGACTAAATGAAAGTGAAGATAATCAAATCACAAGAGTATAGGAAGAAACGACAGTCAAATCGGAGCCCTGGATCAAAAGATATGGTAAGTCAAAGTTGGAGAAAGAAAGTCAAAGTTGAAATTAATTCTGGAAGCTGAAGAGTTTCAAGTCTTGAAATTTCTTATATAATTCCTTTTTATTAGTTGTAAAACATGGAGAGGCATGGGAAAATTCATATTTGGGTATTATAAAAAACCAAGGCCTAGAGTAATGAAGAGGGGAAGAGAGAGAGTTCCTTTTGGCATATAATTTCATATTTTCTTAGGATTTAGAAACCCTAGTTTGTAAGTTGAACAAGTGCTATTCAATATTCAAGTTTCAAGTTCATATTTCATTCTTCTATTCAAGTATTTCTAATTTTTACTTTCCATTTCTTTCATATTGTAAGTTTAAATTGCTCTTATAGTTTAATTTTGTTTCTCAATTGAAGTTTCTTTTCAATGCATAATAGACCTATGATTTCTTACACATTTAGAATTTTGTTTTCATTTAATAAAATCATGTCTAGCTAAGTTTTTTTTAGGGTTGGGATGCATGAACCCATCCCAATGTAAATTACTTATGTAGAAAATAGAATTTAAATTAAAATTTTGAAAGAGTTGTGCAAGATTTCTAAAATCATTTTAGGTCTTTAATCTCTCTTGCCCTAGGTACTTGGGATGTTTAAGAATATAATTTGCGTAAAATTTTTTAGCACCGCTTTATATTTCCCTTTGATTTCATATGATGTGGGATTGGACCTCATATATGTAATACTTAGGATCTATAAAGACTGGATTCATTCAAACTTCTAATTTATAATTTTAGTATTCTGCTAAGTAATTACTAAGGATTTGGGGATTGTATTCCCAACCTGTTTTCCCTTCATTCTTTTTAAGTCATTCTTAGTTAGTTAATTTTGCTCACATAGTTTATGAAGTAGTTTAATTTAGTTTGCATTTAGTTAGTAGATTTAATCCCATATTCACATAATCATCTTTTATTACCTTTTTAAAGTCAACTTTAGGATTAATTAACCTACCTTATGTCATCAAAACGAGATCGTCCTTTTTCCCTGTGGATTCGATACCCAAACTCACCGCTGTACTCCATAAGAGTGTAGTTAAAGTTTAGGTTTTTGTATTATGGTTGGACGCCGATAACAATGATTAGTGTATTTACATGGACGCTCGATTTTTCCACTCGATCAAAATGGCGCTAAAATGCCAAAAAAAAATGAAAAATTTTGAAAAGCCAAAAATATTTTTGTTCAAAATGAATAAAAATTCGAATTTAAATTGTTAAAAAATATCACCTTTATTCTATTTAAAGTCTCAAATTGTTAACAATCGAAATGCACTAAGCCAAAATTGACCGAAGATGGAAATTGAAAGAAAATAGACGACTTAAAAAATTAGTGTAGAGATTGATCAAACGCGGTGAGATTTCGAGCCTTTCAATTTTTTATGAGTTTTTAAATCAATTCGAGTTTATGATTAACTCAAAGTTCTTTTCAGCGTTTTAATAAGTCGTTGATGATCTCAATCCTTTGTTTTGATCGGTTATGGGAAATGTATGAAATGTTGTCTCGAAATTTGCACTAAAATATCTCTAAACTTAATTAATCTCGAGATGCATATGGTAATATGATTAGCAATTTGGACAATCAAGTAGGCCCTCTTTGGTTTAACCTAAAAATATTAGCCACAATAAAGTTATGAAAAAATTATCCCTTTGCAACCCACTTTGAGCCTAATAAAATATTTCCCTTTCGTTTGATAACCCAAAAAACCCAAATAGCCCGGAATTATGAATAATTAGAAATTCATCAAGTAAGTCCAGAGTGTGTAATAAAAAAGGGGCAAGAAAAGAAAAATAGCAAGAAAAAAGAAGAAGAAAAAAATGAAAATAAAAAAAGAAAGAGAAAAATGAGCAAATGCTCGAAAAAGCACTAATGGACGTCATAAGGACATTTTCCAATTCCGAACATTCCGTCCATTCCCATTTTTACCCTTTACACTTTTTAACCCGAAAAGTTCTAACCGAGTCCGAATGGCGAAATTAATTACTGCATGGAGAGCTAAAACATGAAAATATAATAAAAGAGATTAAAATGGTGTGATTAAGAGATGATGTTTCCCGTTTCCTAATAACTGTATTCCGATGATGAGATATTTTCACCATATATTTCCTTCTTTTTAATTGTGTATGCGTGAATTTGTGTCCATTATATTTACTCTTTATATCATGCATACCGAGAAAAACAACCACAATTCGAGTGATTCGTTTGTGAGTGCATCCATAAGAATTTGAATCAAAACGAATTTTCGAAAAGTAACGTAATGCTCAATCGGTGGAAATTTGAGGTTTAATTTCTGGCTTTGCACACACACACTATGGTTTGAGATATTTGAATATGAATTTATGGTGATTATTTTTTGAAAAATTACAATGTACAATTTTTAAGTATTTTGATATTTATTTGAGTCAATAAAGAATTTTGTGGGTGTATTCACTGCAAACCCTCACGAGACAAAACTCGTCCTACTAGGGTAACTTAGGGGTTTAAAGGCTTATTGCATATGCTCAATGCAATCGCTTGCCTGCGAAAGTGGAATTTTATTTTAATAGAAGGAATTTAAAAACTCAACTCATTTCTCTTAAATTGCTCGGGATGCGCAAAGTTCTAAGTTAGGGGGATTTGTCTAAGCATAAATTCTTCTGAATTTATCACTGTTCTAAAAAACCCGCCTAGGCTTCGCCTAGGCACGCCTAGGCTTGAGGCTTGGGAGAAACGCCCCGCCTTAAGATTTTGACGCCTTATGCTTGGTAAAACCCTTAAGGTGTACTTTTTCTCTAAAAACAACAATGCTTTAGTGAAACGATATCGCCTTTTAAAGAGTTTTTTGCAAACCAGACCATTATCTCATCCAAAATAATTAAATAGTATTTTTATTTGCAAATATTTAGACATATTTTTATGATATGTACAATTTTAGTAGTTTAATAGCCTTGTTATGGTTAAAAAATATTAAAATATATTAAAAAGACCTAAACGCTTTTTCACGCCTTTTTACGCCAAGGCCCGCCTAGGCTTCTAAGGCTTAAGGCTTGGCCTCTACGCCTCGATCACGCCCCGCGTTTTTTAGAACCTTGGAATTTATCCTCCTAAGTTGGTAGTTTTAGTACCTCGAACAACGTAATTGATTTATTTTTATCCCATATAATATCTAATGACTTATTCTAACAAGTACCCCGAGTTTCGTGTATTTCTTACTCTTTTTACAGATATTTAGTTCAAATAAAAGAGAGAAAGAAATCGAAAGAAAGGAAGAGAACAAAGGAAGACAAGTCAAAGGGAAAAAGTGTAACTCTACACCTGGAGTTCGGATTTGAAGCATAAATGAAAGTGAAGGTAATCAAATCATAAGAGTGTAGGAAGAAACGAAAGTCAAATCGAAGCTCTGGATCCAAAGATATGGCAAGTCAAAGTTGGAGAAAGAAAGTCAAAGTTGAAATTAATTATGGAAGCTGAAGAGTTTCAACTCTTCAAATTTCTTGTATAATTCCTTTTTATTAATTGTAAAACGTGGAGAGGCATAGGAAAAGTCATATTTGGGTATTATAGAAAGCCAAGCCCTAGAGTAATGAACAGGGGAAGAGAGAGAGTTCATTTTGGCATATAATTTCATATTTTCTTAGGATTTAGAAACCGTAGTTTGTAAGTTGAACAAGAGATATTCAAGATTCAAGTTTCAAGTTTAGATTTCCTTCTTCTATTCAAGTATTACTAATTTCTACTTTCCATTTATTTTATATTGTAAGTTTAAATTGATCTTGTAGTTTAATTTTGTTTCTCAATTCAAGTTTCTTTTCAATGCATAATAGACCTATGATTTCTTGCACATTTAGAATTTTGTTTTCATTTAATAAAATCATGTCTAGCTAAGTTTTTCTTAGGGTTGGGATGCATGAACCCATCCCAATTTAAATTACATATGTACAAAATGGAATTTAAATTAAAATTTTGAAAGAGTCGTGCAAGATAATTTTACAATCATTATAGATCTTTTAATCTCTCTTACCCTAGGTACTTGGGATGTTTAAGAATATAATGTGTGTAAAATTGTTTAGAACAACTTTATATTTCCCTTTGATTTCATATGATGCGGGATTGAACCTCATATATGTAATGCTTAAGATCTATAAAGACTGGATTCATTCAAACTTTTAATTTATAATTTTAGTATTATGCTAAGTAATTACTAAGGATTGGGGGATTGTAATCCCAACATGTTTTCCCTTCATTCTTATTAAGGTCATTCTTAGTTAGTTAATTTTGCTCACATAGTTTATGAAGTAGTTTAATTTAGTTTGCATTTAGTTAGTAGATTTAATCCAATATTCACATAATCATCTTTTCTTACCTTTTTAAAGTCAACTTTAGGATTAATTAACCTACCTTGGGTCGTCAAAACGAGATCGTCCTTTTTCCCTGTGGATTCGATACCCGGACTCACCGATATTCTCCATAAGAGTGTAGTTAAAGTTTATGTTTTTGTATTACGGTTGGAAGTCGATAACAATGATTAGCGTATTTACATGGATGCTCGGTTTTTCCACTCGATCAGGCTCTCCTGGACCTGCTGCCATAGGTGGAGTCTTTAGAAATCACAAAGGCCTCTTCCTTGGAGCCTATTGTTTAAGCACTAGCAATTTCATGCTTTCTTTGTTGAATCTATGGCTATTATTAATGGGGTGGAGCTTGGTTCAGATAAAGGATGACACTTTATTTGGATAGAGTCAAACTCCCTTTCTGTCACTCATTGACTTATAAATGATACTTAGAAGCCTCATTAGTCTATTTTGAACAGATGGGAGAGATGCAAGTACTACCTTTCTCAAATGAGATTTTAAGTTAATAATTTAAATCTTGTTATCTAAGAGTCGAAACTGAGTATCTATGATTTGTTGGATATTTGATATGGAAAGAAAAAAAATATTAATTAATTTCTGTAAGACACGTTCTGAAAATGCTGCCTTTTAGGAAAAATTTCTCCCAATTCGGCTGAGAATGAACCGCGAGTACACAATGGGCTTATTAAATCTGCCTTTAGGATACAATGCAGTATATGAAAAGTTATTTGATTCAATCTATGTACTATTTAATCAAACCGAGAACACTCTCAATATACTATCTAATAATGCCAAAATATAGAGGAGGGAAGGAGAGGAGAAATTCATAATTTTTGGTGTCCAAAACAGAGGCCTGGAACTCTTTTTATAGCTATTTCTGTGACTGTTCTTCAACAGTCACAACTCTTCATGTAGCAACTCAACAGCCGTTGGATCGTGCTTGTTTGGAATTAATTAATCTTTTTCGTTCTTTCCATATCAAATATCCAACAGTTTTAGGCAAAAATATTATTACTCCACTCAAATGGAAGGAATAGTGGCACAATCTATCCAAGTCATGAGTCAAGACTTAATCCGAATCGACTGTTTTGATGGAGAAAATTTCACCCATTGGTAAGAGATGGTTATGTTCTTCCTCACATCACTAAAACTAGCATACATTCTAGATGAAAAGCTTGAGAAAATTCCCAAGACCACACCCGAAGACACCAAAGAAATAAAACAGAAGCGTGTGAAGAGGAAATAAGACGAATTTATGTGTCGAGGACACATCCCCAATGCTTTGTCTCAAACTTTTTATAGCGCTCATCGAATGATTTCGACGACAAAGGAATTATGGATGGCATTGGAGACAAAATATCAAAATGGGGAAGTAAGCAACTGTAAGTTTTTGATTTCAAACTATATGAATTTTAGAATGAGTAATGATAAATCTGTCGTTGCACAAGCACATGAACTCCAATTGATTGTTAGTGACCTAAAAGCCGCTGAAATTAATCTTCAAGATGAATTTCAAGTAGGGGTGATTGTTTCAAAACTTCCGTCTCCTTGGAACGACTTTAAGAAGAAAATTAATCATGATGAAAATACTTATACAGTGGAATCTGATTAGGCATAAATTCTTCCAAAATTTTCACTTAATTTAGAGGCTTTTATTACCTCGGACAATGTAAAACGAGTTGATTTATCTCATATCATTGCTAATGGCTTTGTCTAACAAGTAGCTCGAGTTTCGTGTATTTCTTATTGATTTTATAGGTATTTAATATATGAAAGAAAGAAAGAAATCGGAAGAAGCAATAGAGAAGAAAGAAGACGAATCGAAAGGGTAAAAGTGTAATTTTCACCAAGAATCCGGTCAAGGACCCAAAATAAAAGTCAAAGATCTCGAGTCTACGAGTGCGTAGGAAGAAACGAAGTTTCAATTCAAGTTCTAGAGTGGAAGTTATGAAGATCTAAAGATACGAGATAGTCATGAGAAATTGAAGAAAAAAATGAAGAGAAATTGTGAAGGAAATTCGGATCGATCCGAATGGCCTAAAAAACGGATCGATCCGGACACTAGAAGTCACTGTATAAGGATACATTTACCAGACCGATCCGGTTTGCATAAAAAAGTATCATTCCGACCCCCAAAGTTCACTGCATCAGGCATATTTAACGGACCGATTTGGTTGAAACAAAAAAAGGATCGATCCAATCATCAGGCAGATCGATTCGAAATTAGTAGGCAACTCGATCCGGGATTCGAGATTTATGATTATCTTCTTCAAACCAGAGTCTTGCATGACTCAAACTCTTGTATTTTTCATAGTGTATATGTTTGAATGTCCTCCCAGACATTAAGAGAGCTTCTAATTAGTTTTAGAGGAGATTTTTAATTAGTTTTGAAGAGAGAATAAAAAAAAAACTAGTTTCATTTAAAAAGTTTAGTGTAAGGATTTGATTCAAGCTTCTGCAATTTAACTAAATTCATTCCATTTTTGCTTTCATAATTGTTTTAGTTAATTTATTGTTTAATAATTTCATTCTTCTTAATTCACAATTACTAGTTAAGATGTCTTATTCTATTAAAATCACGCTAATTTTCTAAGGGTTGGGATGCATGAATCCAACCCGGTGTTCTTGATGAATGCGTAAAATTTAATTTTGAATTAAATAATTGAGTTAATCGTGGGGTATGGTGATCACAACCATTGTAGATCTTTTGCTCTCGTTTGCCCTAGGTAACCGGGATGCTTAAGAGTGCAACGCGCGTGTAGCTACGATCACACTTCTTTACTCGTCTCTTGATTATGTATGATGCGGGCTATGATCCCTCATATATGTAATGCTTGGGAGTACTAAAGATTGGATTTACTTAGATATTTCAATTCCGAATTAAGTTTTAACATTGATAAATGAACTAGGGTTAGAGGAGTGTATCGTGACTCGTTTTTCTCACTTGAACTTTTCACTACAGTTTTTAATTTTCTTAAGTAGGTCAAAAATCTTTTCATTTATTTCTAAATTTTGTAGGTAAGTTTCTTGTTATTTCTGTTTATAGTCGAGTTAGGGTTCTCAATCTTTCCAACATCGTTACGACTTCGTTCGCTCTAATTCCCTGTAGAGATGATCCAGACTTACCGGGTTCATTACTAACGCGACATGCCTGCACTTGAGTCTATATCAGCACGAACAACAGATCCACATTTGTGGTCGTGTCAAGTTTTTGACGCCGTTGCCGAGGATTTTGGTAGACTTAGGTTAGATTGAATCAATCTAAAGCTTAGACCAAAAATTCAATATATATATATCCAAAAAAATCATCTCTCACAAGACTTTAATGAAAAATCCTGAACAACCTCAAACTCCTCAAAATACTCCAACCAGAATCCACAAAAATACAATCGTTGAGTATAACTCTGACAGTCCCCACACACCTCGCATTCCACAGTTTTGGGTCCCACCTCCTACCCCTGAGCACTCTATTGCTAGTTACACCCTGAGTTAATCCTCGAGTCACACATCTAGGATACCGAGTGAGTATTTCGAGCCGTTTGAAGAGAGAGCGATCTCTAACGCCGCTAGTTTCGACATTGGAGAGGGAAACCCACCATATCATCCCATAAAAGAATTACTCTTTCCTGGACGAACTGTCACCCCTGGTTGCATTTTACTCCCGTATAATGTCGGCCAGTTCCACTTTCGCAATGGGATGATACAGGTTCTCCCTACTTTTCACGGCATGATTTCGGAGAAATCATACCTTCACATTGCACCCAGGATGTCGTTCGCCTAAAGATTTTCCTTTTTCCTTAAAGGATAAAGCCAAGACCGGGCTATGGTCTCTACCCCCGAACTCCGTTATTTCCTGGAGAGATATGCAATCCAAATTTATCTCAAAATTTTACCCACCACACAATACCAACTATGTCAAGACTCAAATCCAAGACTTTCGACAACAAGATAATGAGCCTTTTGACAAGTGTTGGGAACGTTTCCAAGAGTTGGTAAGCGCATACCCCCATCATGGTTTTGAAAAACACCACTTAATCTCTTTTTTCCATAATAGGTTGCAAGTGACTTCCAATCAACTTATGCAAACTATATGTGGATGACCATTCTAGGAATTAAACTCTAGTGATGCTGAGGCCCATCTTAAGTATGTTGTATAGACAACTCAAGCATGGGACACATCTGATCCTAATACCCAAGTCTGGACTAGACAAGTATCTACCATTCCGACTGCATTCGATCTATACCATTTGGATAGTAATACCTTAATAGACCGTCAATTCGATCAGTTTTAGAAATATATAAAAGATTTACTTGATAGTCGGTTGAGAGATATCTCCGGATCCAGCCGTGTGTCAAAGGAAAAGGTGTGTGCTATCTGTGAGGCGGGCCATTCCACAAAGGCATGCCCGACGATTTTCTCCTACAAGGCCATGCACACCGAGCAGGTGGATGCTATAGGAGGATTTAAGGGAAATTTTAACGCTCCGCATGGGAACAAGTATAACCCTTTGTGGAGAAACCATCCTAGTTTTAATTACGGACAACCACAATTTGCGATGAACCCACATTCACAAGTTATCCCACCTCCATCGCCTCCTCAATTTCAGTAAGCACCACCTCCTCCAGATCCGTATATTACTCCACCGCAGAGGAACCTCGAGGATACAATAAACCAGTTCATCAACTCCCAGAGTGAAACCAATGCTAGATATGATCGCATGTTCACCGATATGAATGCGAACATCTCCAAGTTGCAATCATCATTGAGTATTCAAAAGAAGGGAAAGTTTCCTGCCCAGGGCCAAAGACCTTCCCAAGGTCAACCTAGTGTTTGATCCATGTTTACAGAATAACAGGAGCATTGCCAATCGATAACCATTCTTTACAGTGGGAGAGTTGTTGATTTATCACCTCCCCCACACGACACTTTGAAAGTCAAGGAGAATTCGCCGGGCACGAAAGAGGCCAAAGATATCCCCTTGAATGAGAGTGAAAATGAAGGCACTAGTGAGCCCTAGGTAGTTGTAAAGCCACCCTCTACTGTGCCACTTCCTCAAAGATTGGTTCCTTCCCATAAAGGTACCATAAGTGATGAAGTGCTAGAGGTGCTTAAAACCGTGAAATTTAACTTACCTTTCCTCTATGCAATAAATCAAATTCCAGCTTATGCAAAAGTCATTGAAGATTTATTGACTGTCAAGCGAAGGATGAAGGGAAAGAAAAACGCGTTCCTAGCACAGAACGTGAGCTCCATTCTTCTTAATGATCTCCCACCCAAATATAAAGATCCTGGTGCACCCACCATTTCCCGCACCATTGGAGAAAACAAAATTGAGAGGGCCTTACTCGACTTGGGGGCAAGTGTTAATATCCTCCCCTATTCAATTTATAGGCAACTTGATCTGGGTGACCTTAATCCCACAAGGATCACTCTCCAATTGGCGGATTGAACTGTGAAGATACCGAGAGGTATAGTTGAGGACGTGATAGTCCAAGTGGACACTTTTTAATTCCCAGTAGATTTTGTCATTTGGGACACGGAACCCTCCTTCGCCTCGAAGAATCATGTTCCCATCATTCTTGGGCGCCCATTCTTAGCTACGCCTAACACACTTATCAATACTCGAAATGTGCAGATGCAACTCACGTTTGGGAACATGACATTAGAAACAAACATCTTCAATATATCCCAACAAGCAAGGGAAGAAGATGATCTTCACGCGGTGAGCTTAATTGATGAGAACGTAGAAGAGCACATTGAGGAAAATTTTTGTGGAGACGCCTTAGAAGCTTGCCTAGTGTCTAGTCATGAGAGCGAGAGAGCTTATACCGAGTTTGAGAGAGAGGTTGAGGAGTTAAGAGAGCGTCGGACCAGGACGAGATAGATGTTAGTTGGGTTTCTCGATTCAAAGAGTTACCGCCAAGATAGGCACACATGGTGCCTTCTAGTGACACATTCCCAGCTCTCGAGTTGAAGAACTACCCTCCAACATTAAATATGCTTCCTAGGTGAAGGTGAGACATTTCCTGTTATTATTTCCTCTAGCTTAGATGAAGAGTAGTAGGGTAAGCTATTAAAAATCTTGAGGAAACACCAAAGTGCTTTTGGTTGGTGTATAACTGATCTAAAGGGGATAAGCCTTCTAATTTTCACTCACAAGATACACCTCAAGGAGGATGTGAAGCCCTCGAGAGAAATGCAAAGAAGGCTAAACCCCACTATAAAAGACGTGGTGAGGGCCAAAATCATCAAATTGTTGGATAGCGGGATTATCTGCCCAATATCGGATAGCAAGTGGGTGACCCCCTTTCAAGTCGTCCCAAAGAAGTCGGACATGACAGTGATTGAAAATGACAAGGGAGAGCTAGTTCCCCAACGTACCACTACTGGGCGGCGCGTTTGCATTGATTACTGAAAACTAGATATAGGGACTAGGAAAGACCATTTCCCCTTGCTATTTATTGATCAAATGCTTGAAAGAGTAGCAAGCCACCCTTAATATTGCTTCCTAGATGGTTATTCCGGATATAACCAGATTGAGGTAGATGTGCTTGATCAAGAGAAGACGACCTTCACTTGTCCCTTTGGTACGTTTTCTTACAAACGTATGCCATTCGGCTTATGTAATGCACCCGCGACCTTTCAAAGGTGCATATTGAGCTTATTCAGTGACATGGTTGAGAGAGGGCTAGAGGTGTTCATGGACGACTTTAGTGTTTTTGGAACCTCTTTCGATCTAAGTCTAGCCAATCTTGAAAAAGTACTAGCCCGGTGCGTGGAGAAGAACTTAGTGCTGAATTGGGAGAAATGCCATTTCATGGTAACCAAAGGCATAGTTCTTGGCCACATAGTGTCATCCAAATGGATCAAGGTTGATCGAGCAAAAATTGATGTCATAGCTGACCTACCCCCACCATAATAGCTTAAGGACGTGCTCTCTTTCTTGGGCCACGCGGGGTTTTATAGAAGGTTCATTAAGTACTTTAGCGCCATAGCTAGAGCCTTAAGCAACCTTTTTATAAAGGACATCCCGTTCGAGTGGACTGGATCAGGCCAAAGTGCTTTTGAAAAATTGAAGAGAATTCTTGTTTTTGCTCCCATCATGCAAGCCCCAGATTGGTCCTTACCATTTGAGCTCATGTATAATGCTAGCGATTATGCGATAGGGCCTGTTTTAGGCCAAAAAAAAGATAAAAAGGCTCATGTCATCCACTACGCTAGTCGGACTCTCTTCGAACCACAACTCCATTACTCCACCACGGAGAAGGAATTATTAGCGATAGTCTTTTCTCTAGACAAATTTCGGTCCTATCTTATCAGTTCCCCCATCACCTATTTCACCGACCATGCGGCTTTGAAATATCTCCTTGCAAAGAAAGACGCAAGGCCGCACCTCATAAGGTGGATCGTACTCCTACAAGAGTTTAATCTATCCATTAAAGACAAAAAAAGAGTAGAAAACATCATCGTCGATCACTTATCACGGCTTTCGACCGACATACCTAGTGATCCTATACCCATAGACGAGTACTTCCCGGATGTGTAACTCTTTTCCACCTCTTCTTTGCCCTAGTTTGCGGATATAGTGAACTATCTTGTCACGGGAGCCATCCTCTCGACTGGACACCTCAGTATAAGAAGAGGTTCATAACTTGGTCATGCATATTTTTCTATGACGATCCATTCCTTTTTAAATATTTCCCCTATCAAATCATTCGATAATGTGTACCGGATGACAAAATTCCGAGAGTCGTCCAATTATGTCATTCGAAAGAATATGGAGGCCACTTTCTATGAAAAAGACAGCCGCTAAGATTCTCCAAAACTTCTTTTACTGGCCCACTATGTTTCAGGATGTAAATAATTATTGCAAATCTTGCGGCAGGTGTCAACGAATGGGGGCGATAACCCAACGAGACATGATGCCATTAACCCCAATTCTCATCATTGAGGTTTTCGACTGCTTTGGTATTGACTTTATGGGCTCGTTTCCCCCGTCCTTTGGCTACTTATACATCCTAGTCGCGGTAGACTATGTTTCTAAACGGGTGGAAGTTATAGTGACCAAGACTAATGACAATAAAGTGGTGATAAGATTCCAGCAGGAACACATACTTTCTCGCTTTGGTGCGCCAAAAGAGATAATCATTGATAATGGAACGCATTTTGCAACAAGCCATTCGAGAAGATCATGAAAAAGTATGGTGTCGTTCATAAAGTTGGAACGACGTATCACCCACAAATGAATGGGCAGGCCGAGTTAGCGAATCGTGAAATCAAAAACATACTCGAGAAGATCGTCAATCCTAATCGAAAAGATTGGTGCCTTAGATTAAACGATTCTCTATGAGCCTACCTTACCGCATACAATAACCCACTCAAAATGTCCCCGTTCCGCTTTGTGTATGGAAAACCTTTCCATTTCCCATTGAGTTGGAGCACAAAGCATATTGGGCCATTAAGAGAGTTAATGAAAAAGTCAGAAAAGCTCGTATGCTTCAACTGAATGAGTTAGAGGAGATACGCAATGATGCGTATGAGAATTCCAAGATTTCAAAAGAACGGATGAAACTCACGCATGATAAGATTATTCGATGAAATGAGTTTCAACCTGGATAAAAGGTACTCCTCTATAACTCCCAGGTTCATCTATTTTCGGGTAAATTTTGGTCTCGGTGGACTGGTTCATTTGTTGTGAAAAGTGTATTCCCCCATGGAGCAGAGGAATTGGAAGATCCAAAAGAGGGAACAAGTTCAAAGTCAATGGACAACGCCTAAAGCCATATATAGAGGCGCGCGTAGAAGAGATCGACGCCATTTGGTTGTCGGACCTCATTTACGGGGTAGAGTGAGCTAAAATTGAGAGGTTGTCGCACCCCTGACGTGTATGGGGTGAATTCTTGTGTATAGTTGCTGCACATAGGTTAGGGTAGTAGAGTCCGTGGGTTCACATCATGAAAGGGTAGGTATGAGAGCACAAGCACGCATTACGAGGCAAATAAATAGGGCCGTAATATCGAGGTGAGAGGTTTTCAAAGTCAAATGTGCATAGGACCATTAGTGGGAGCATCCGAAAGTCATGAGAGAAGAGTATAACATCAAAAAGGTGCACTAGAGATGATCTGGGAACCGGATCGATCCGAACCTGGGAACCCGAATCGGTCCATTTAACGGGGAAAATAAAAAAAGGGTTCGAATCGATCAGGTCCTGGGAACCCGGATCGGTCTGATTTCTGTAACCCTTTACATTCCCAAGGTTCACCACCCTTTTCCCCCAATCCATTTCTTTCCCTACCAATTTCTTCCACCACCCTGCCCAACCACCTTTTCCCTCCCAAATACTTCCCCCTTTTCCCTCCAAAACCTACCATACACTCTCACCTCACCACCTATGAAACACACCCTCTCCACCACTACTCACTCTCTTTCTCTCTTTTTGTCCAACAATTATACTACATCCAGGTACCATGGCCAACCAACCACTTCCCCAAAAATATGAGTCCACCGAAATTCTCAGCGATGGAGCCGCCGGCTACCGTTCCCTTCAAGAACAAGTTTGGTGTGAGCGTTTATTCTGAAAAACTCGCAAGCTCCAAGTGGAGCGTCAAGTCATTTGGAATGACATACCCAAACCCTATTCTCCCTCTTGACAAAGACGTGTGCATGTCCCGCATTGACCCTAATGCTAACTGGATCACCGAGACATTCCCGGTGGGCCAGCTAAGCGAGAAAGTGAGCCTCACTTTCAAAATCATACGTGCGAACATTCTCCCAATGGGAAATTACTCGGCAATGCGCTCGCGTCAAGCCACCCCCGTATATCACCTCTTCGACCACAACACCCCCATTAACCTGGCTCCCTGCATTTATAAGGACATATTCTTCACAGTCACAGATAAAAAGGGGAAATCCCCTCTCCCCTATGCCTGGCGCATCACGTCCATGCTAGCAGACGCCGGAATTGCCCCAACAGGATTTCCCTCGCCTCCCAACTCCTTTTGGGGCAACCACCCGGCCTAAACGTGAAAGCCAATGACAAAAAATCCAAGCCAGACTAGCACAAGAGGATTGTGATGAAGAAGAGGACACGAGTGATGATGAACAAAGCAGTGAGGAAGAAGAGAAGGATATTGAGATGGGTGAAGGTGATGAGGAGTATGATAGTGACGGGGACTCTGATTTTTCGCCAGCTGCAGAATTTAACCGACGTATTTCGGCGGTGGAAACACGACTCGATGGGTTCATAAACCAATACAACGCTGATAGGGTGGCCAACCAAAGGTCTTATCGGCACGACACCAGAAATTTTCTTTTTATTTCTTCGCACTTTTAATTCGCTTTGAGTTAGATTTTAGTCATTTTTACTTGAGGACAATGCAAAAGTCTAAGTTAGGGGGTCACAAGTGCGTCTTTCTAAAACTTCACAAAATTTCAAAAATGCCCAGAAATTTCAAAAAAATTGAAAAACTTTGAAAAATACAAAAATATTTTTCTTCAAAATAAGTAAAAATTGGAATTTAAAAGCTTAAAAAATGTCACAAATATTTTGTCTCAAGTTGGAAAAATCAAATGCACAATGCCAAAATTGACCAAAGATGAAAATTGAGCGAAAATTGATGACTTAACGAATAAGTGTGGAGATTAACAAACCCGATGAGATTTCAAGGCTATCATTTTTGTGAGTTTATAAATCAATCTGAGTTAATTTTTAACTCAAAGTTCTTTTCGGCATGTTAAAAAGTCGTTGATGATCTCAATTTTATTGTTTTGATCGGTTATGGGAAACGTGTTGAATGTTGTCTTGAAAAATGCGCTAAATAGATATCTAAATTTAATTGATCTCGAGACACACATGGTAAAATAACTCGCATTAGATAATGAAGTAGGTCCTCATTTGCCACCCAAAAATATTGGCCAGAAAAAGTTGTGCATTTTTTTCCCTTTTGTAACCCAAATTTGAGCCGAATAATTTTTCTTTTCGTTTGACAACTCGAAAAACCTACATTGACTCGGAATTGTGAAAGTTGAAAATCCTAGAAATTAAGTCCGAAAAGTGCATAAAAAGGGGCAAGAAAAAATAGAAGAATGCTCAACAAAAATAGTAAGAAAAAAAAATAAAAAAATAGAAAAAAAAAGAAAAAAAATGAGCAAGAGCCCGAAAAAGCACTAACGAACATCATAAGAAAATTTTCCAATTCCAGATTTCCCAACCATTTCCATGTTACCCAATTACACCTTAAACCCAAGAAAGTCCTAACCGAGTTCGAATTCAAAAATTGTCTACCGCGTGGAGAGTTAAGGCACAAAAGATAATAAAAGAGATTAAATGTGTGAAAAAGAGATGATGTCTCCGTTTTCCAATAACCATATTCGGATGAAGAGATATTTTCACCATAAAAAATCCATCTTTTAAAATGGTGTGCATGAATTTTTGTCCATCATATTTACTCCTTGTATCACGCCCACCGAGAGAATAGCCACACTTCTTAGTGATTCATTTGTGAGTGTATTCAGTGAGATTTTGAAATCAAAGCGAATTTTTGAAAAGTAACGTAATGATCAATCGATGGAAATTAGCGGTTCGATTTTTGGCTTCGCACACACACACACTATGGATTGAGACTCGTGAATATGATTTTATAGTGACCAGTTTTGGGGAGTTTAAATTATACAGTTTTTAAGTATTTTGATTTTTCTTCGAGTCAATAACGAATTTTGTGGGTATATTCACCGCAAACCCTCACGAGACATAACTCGTCCTACTAGGGTAACCTATAGGTTTAAAGGCTTTTTGTATACGCTAAATGCAATCGCTCGCCCACGAAAGATGTATGATATCTCATGTTAGATTTGGACCATGGTTTGATTCTTTTACATTGCTCAGGTCTCAAGCCGTTTTACAAAGTTCTAAGTTAGCGGGGTTTGATTAGGCATAAATTCTTCCAAATTTTCCCATTAATTTAGAGGATTTTATTACCTCAGACAATGTAAAACGAGTTGATTTATCTCATACAATTGCTAATGGCTTTGTCTAACAAGTACCCCGAGTTACCTGTATTTCTTATTGATTTTGAAGGTATTTAATATATGAAAGAAAGAAAGAAACCGAAAGAAGAAAGAGAGAAGAAAGAAGACGAATCAAAAGGGCAAAAGTGTAATTTCCACCAGGATTCCGGTTAAGGACCCAAGATAAAAGTCAAAGATCTCGAGTCTACAAGTGCATAGGAAGAAATGGAGTTTCAATTCGAGTTTTGGAGTGGAATTTATGAATATTTAAATATACGAGATAATCATGAGAAATTGAAGATAAAAATGAAGAGAAATTGAGAAGGAAATTTGGACCGTTCCGGATGGCCTAAAAACGGATCGATCCGGACACTAGAAGTCACTGTATAAGGATACATTTATCAGATTGATCTAGTGTGCATAAAAAATGATCGATCCGACCCCCAAAGTTCACTGCATCAGGCATATTTAATGGACCGATCCAGTTGAAATAAAAAAAGGATCGATCCGATCATCAGGGAGATCAATTCGAAATTAGTAGGCAGATCGATCCGGGCTTCGAGATTTATGATTATCCTCTTCAAGTTAGAGTCTTGTATGACCCCAACTATTGTATTTGTTTGTAGTGTATATGCTTCAATGTCCTCCTAGACATTAAGAGAGCTTCTAATTAGTTTTAGAGGAGCTTTTTAATTAGTTTTGAAGAGAGAAAAAAAAAACCTAGTTTCATTTAAAAAGTTTTGTGTAAGGATTTGATTCAAGCTTCTGCAATTCAAGTAAATTCATTCCATTTTTGCTTTCACAATTGTTTTATTTAATTGATTATTTAATAATTTTATTCCTCTTAATTCTCAATTACTAGTTAAGACGTCTTCATCTATTAAAATTATGATTTCTTCTTGTTTTACTATGTCCGGCTAATTTTCTAAGGGTTGGGATGCACGAATCCAACCCGATGTTCTTGATGAATGCGTAAAATTTGATTTTGAATTAAATAACTGAGTTCATCGTGTAGCATGGTGATCACAACTATTTTACAACTTTTGATCTCGTTTGCCCTAGGTAATCGGGATGCTTAAGAATGCAACGGGCGTGTAGCTACAATGACATTTTTTTACTCGTCTCTTGATTATGTATGATGCAGGCTACGATCCCTCATATATGTAATGCTTGGGAGTACTAAAGACTGGGTTTATTAAGATATTTCAATTCCAAATTAATTTTTAACATTAATAAATGAACTAGGGTTAGAGGAGTGTGTCCTGACTCGTTTTTCTCACTTGCACTTTTCACTACAGCTTTTAATTTTCTTAAGTAGGTCAAAAATCTTTTCATTTATTTCTAAATTCTGTAGGTAAGTTTCTTGTTATTTTTGTTTATAGTTAGTCCATCTCCCATAATCACCTTTTCGGTCTTTTTAGAGTCACGTTAGGGTTCTCAATCTTTCTAATGTCGTTACGACTTCGTTCATCCTATTTCCATGTGGAGATGATCCCGACTTACCGATTTTATTACTAATGTGACAGGCTTGCAGTTGAGTTTATATCAGTATGAACAATAAATACACAGTTGTGGTCGCGTCAGAATCCATTCTTCGCCACCTTCGTATTGAAGATGATACTCGTATTCGAGAAAAGAACGATGAACAAGGTGAAGGTGATTCAAAAGTCAATATGGTTGAGGTTAAAAAATCCAAGAATACCAAGGACTCAAAATTTAAGGCAAAAAATGATTCGAAATTCTAGAACCAAGGTGCAAATAAGAAAAAGAAGGGTAAATGTTTCTTCTTTGACAAACCGGGCCATTATTCTCGAGAATGTCGTCTAAAAAAGAAGGCATTTAAGGAAATACAAGGGGTCAAAGGAAACTAACAAGGTTGAAGATCTTATTGCTACTGTATGTGAAGAGAATTCAATTGAAAATGAAAGTGGATGGTGGCTGGATACCGGCGTAATGGTCCACATATGAAAATTCCGCTCTTCATTCAAAACATATCAAGAAATTGATGGAAAAGAAGTGAAGATGGAAAATAATATTTGCACCAAAGGCACAGTGGAATTGAAATTAACTTCTGGAAATACTCTTACTCAAATTGATGTATTTCATGTACCTGATTTGTGATAAAAAATCTTGTATCTGGGGACCTTCTCAATAAGAGAGGTTTCAAACTTGTGTATGAGTCTGATAAGTTTATCTTATCCAAGAATGGCCGATTTATTGGCAAAGGGTACTTTTGTAACGGCATGATCAAAATTAATGAAATCAATGATATTAGTTGCTCATATGGTTGAGTCTATTTCTTTATGTCATAGTAGATTAGGTCATGTGAATTATAAAAGTATTAAAAATATGACTAATCTCGGTTTAATCTCGGATTGTAAATTTGATAACTTTTCTAAATGTGAAATTTTGCTCAATCGAAGATAACTAGAAAGTCGTTTAAATCTGTTGAGTGGAAATCCAAAATGCTTAATCTTATTCATAGTGATGTATGTGATATGAAGAGTAACATTACTCGTGATGGAAATAAATATTTCTTAACTTTTATTGATGATTACTCTAAATATGCATATACATATTTGCTTAAAAGTAAAGATGAAGTTGTCGAGAAATATTTTATTTTTAACACAGAAGTTAAAACTCAACAAAATCGAAAAATTAAAGTCCTACGATCCGATAAGGGTGGTGAATATTACCCGAGTGAGTTTATACAATTTTATAATTCTCATGGAATAATCTATTAAGTTACGGCGCCTTATACGCCACAACAAAATGAAACGATGGAAAGGAAAAATAGGACTTTAGTTGAAATGATAAATGCAATGTTAATAAGTTCTGGTTTATCTTTGTAGATGTGGGGAGAAGCAGTTTTATTCGCATCTTATATTTTAAATAGAGTTCCATTGAAAAATAAGGATATTACACCATACGAATTATGGCTTAATCGTAAGCCTAATCTTAGATGTCTTAAAGTTTGGGGATGTATTTCTTATGTAAGAAAACCCGAACCTAAAATACCTAAAATAGGAAATTGGACTTACAAATGTGTTTTTATTGAATACTCGAGTAACAATACGACTTATAGATTTTTAAATCTTGAAACTCAAGAAATCATTGAGTCGGTAGATGTGCAATTCGTTGAACATCTAACAAAGTTTAGTGATTTGAATCAAGGTTTTGGAAATAATAATCCGGATGTTGACTCCTCACAACCAATATCTTCTTAAGAAATAATAAATGATGTTGAACCGCGAAGGGATAAAAGACAAAGAACAGAAAAAACATATGGGCCTAACTTTGTTATCTATATGGTTGAAGGGGATTTAAATGAAACTAAGAATAAAACAAAATTTATTCTTAATGTAGAAGATGAACCGACAACATTTCATAAAGCGGTAACATCTAGGGATGTTGTCTTTTGGAAAGAAGCAATCAATAATGAAATGAACTCAATTTTGTCAAATCAAACTTGGGTTCTTTTCGATCTTCCCCTGGGGGCCAAACCTATTGGGTGAAAATGGATATTTAAAAGGAAATTGAATCCGAACGGTTCTATAAATAAATTTAAGGCAAGATTTGTTGCTAAAGGCTATAAGCAAAAACATGGAATTGATTACTTTGATACATATGCTCGTGTTACTCGAATCACTTCCCTTAGGATATTAATATCTCCTGCTTCTATTTATAATTTAGTAATTCATCAAATGGATGTCAAAACTGCTTTTCTAAATGGTGATTTAGAAGAAGAGGTTTATATGGAACAACCCAAAGGGTTTGTTTTGCCTGGCCAAGAAAAGAAAGTATGTAAACTGGTTAAATCTCTTTATGGCCTTAAACAAGCTCCTATGCGATGTCATGAGAAGTTTAATAATATTGTAATATCCAATGGATATGATCATATAAAGTTAATGATGCTGACAAATGTATATATAGTAAATTTGAAAATGGTGTTGGTGTTATTATTTGCTTATATGTCAATGACATGTTAATATTTGGGTATAGTCTCAAATATGTTGAAGAAACCAAAAGATTTCTATCATCAAAATTTGATATGAAAGATCTTGGAGAAGCTGATGTGATTTCAGGAATTAAAATTATGAGAAAGGATAATTCTTTAGCATTATCTCAATCTTATTATATAAAAAAATTCATGAAAGATATAATCATTTTGAACTTATGTCAATAGCTACACCAGTGGATCCTAGTATCAAATTAATGAAAAATATTGGGCGTACTATGGACCAACTTAAATATGCTAGTATTATTGGAAGTCTAATATATGACATGCATTACACTAGACCAGACATTACTTCTGCAGTAAGTGTATTGTATAGATTTACCAGTAATCCAGGACAAGAGCACTGGAATGCAATTTTTAGGGTGCTTAGATACCAAAAGAGGACATTGGATTATGGCTTACATTATGTAGGATATCCATCTGTTTTAGAAGGATATAGTGATTCAAGTTGGAATAATATTGAATCAAAATCCAAGTCAGCTACCGGTTAGATTTTTATGCTAGGAGGAGCGAATGTCTCTTAGGGATCTAAGAAACAAGCATGTGTGTCAGATTCAACAATGCAATCTAAATTTATAGCCCTAGCTGATGCGTGTAAAGAAGCAGAATGACTTAAAATGTGTTATATGATATTTCTTTATGGAAAAAGCCATCTCCTTCTCTTAGGATAAGTTGCGATAACCAAGCCACACTTTATGAAGTTTCGAACAAAACCTAGAACGAAAAATCTAGGCACATTAGTTTAAGGCATCAAATTATAAGAAAATTACTCAATGAAGGAGTAATTACAGTCGACTATGTTAAAATGAACAAGAATTTAGCAGATCCTTTAACTAAAGGTCTTGTTAGGGAGATGATATATATCACCTCAAAAGGAATGGGACCAAGGTCTATTAAATAACACAACTATATTTAATGGGAACCCAACTTATATCTTGAAAATATAGATAGAGTTCAATGTGGTACAAACAAGTTAAATTATAGTTATGGAACACTAGGAATTTTATACAAAAGTTCCATTCCTATGTGCCTAGTGTTGGTTTTCTGCATGTTAGAGGATGAAGGTTACTTCTTAATAAATCATATAAGTGTGACTCGTAGAATAACTAAAGTTGATTTACCTATATGAGTGTCGAAAGTGTGCCCGCTTTCTGTGAAATCAAGACCGATCCTAAAGCACTCGTGAAATCAGGATTATCACAAGGCCATAAATATGCATGCTAGAAGAACACTTATAAACTCAGAAATTGGTATGTGTGATAGTTCTGGCTCATCTCAAAAGGTCCTTGGTTCAAGATACGTTCACCATATCACCTTGATGAAGCTCTGAATTGTTTACACTATATGGTAGTTCAAGTCTGGAAGACACTTCTCATTTATGTACTATATTTCAGCGATAGTGTCAAAAGTTCTCAATTGTTGTCCTTTTTGTTTTGTGTAATCGAGCCTTTGTATTCCCTCTTGTGTATATTGAAATTGGTGGGGGAAAGTTGGATAAATTTCAACATTTAATATAATATAATATTTAGTTGTTAATTTTATTAATATTAATTAGTGTTTTCTTTTAAACTTAGTTTGGGTTTTATTTTTAGAAGGAAGAAATATGAGCAAATTGGTGTGAAAGATATGGGAATGCTCAAGTCCTACATTGGAAGAATACCACAAAAAGTGGTGGTATATATAACAACTAAGATTCTTAGTTGAAAAGTCAATAAGAGGCTATGATCCTACGCATTGCGGTGGTGCTTAAGCACCACCAATCGCGACACATGAAATGCGACACGCCGCGCGCAAAGGGAGATTGGACGACTTAAGGTGCTTTGACGGGAACTTCGCACGTACGCATCGTCGCTTAGAACCGTTTCGTACAGGGGGTGTCCATTCGCTTACGACGGGACGCCTAATCTGAACCATGATATGCCCAAAGTGCACCCTCGTACTCAGACGCACTAACCTCGGCCTGTCTCATAGCCGAGTCGACAAGAAGCTTACAACAGCCATCGATAAGGTCATCTTTTGGAAGGTTGGCCCCTCATAGGGCAACCTCGGCTGAACAGCAGCCAAGGTTGACAGTGTTAGTTGGGCCCAGGCTATTTCCAACCTCATAATTTGCATCAGCCGACGTTGTACCCCACCTCATACATAACCTCGGCCAGTCTCTCAGGCCGTGGTCATATTGATTGACAGGACAAAGCAACACCATCGGACTTCACCAACCTCGTACTCGGCCTGACCGAGGTTACATCAGTCAAGTACACAAGTCCGAGCATATACAAGAACATGTAAGGATTGGAGCACGTGAGTAAATCAGTCATAACCGAATCATTCCCCTCACGTGAGGGAATATTGTGGTCATCATGATCTGCATAAGATCATCTAAGTGTCATCATCATACTGGTTCGATCCCCATACACATGCTTATTCCATGCTTTGGGGGAACATTACACCCCCCAAGCACTATATATAGAGGTGTTACTTTACCTTGTAGAGGTATCGATAATTGCAGCCCTAGCTAAAACTCTGTTGGAAAAAGCTTGAGAGATTGTATCTATCGCCATTAGTGCATTCATCCAGTGATATTACTCACACACTCACAGTGGACGTAGGCCATATTGGTGGAACCTCTTATATACTAGTGTTCATCCTCTTATCCTCACCTCCTTCTACTAATAATTTACTCTTGTGCTGCCATTGTTATTACTAGTTTGAGATTATCAACACCTCATACATGTGGTGCTTTTTCCAGTATCATCATTTTTGCACCATCTGTGGGAACGAGAAGATTCATCCCTTCCTCTTTTGTTGCTTAATCAACACCAAAGTTGATTACTCTGGTTGCTTCTTAGCTATAGCATGAGGCCGGGGGACCACCGTAGGCACCATGAAAGGACCAACCTACTCCTCAATGAATGAGGGATGTTGCTGACCCTAGGCGTTTACGCCTAGGGAGGTAAGGTAACCCTTGCCCTAAGGATATGTATGATGACATTGAGGCAGAGGATGCCCCGACAGACTGTTGGGAGCCGTATGATGTTTCAAACATCACTATACATCCTATACAGCAGAACCGAGGTCAGTGTGAAAGATGAGATAGTGATGTAAGACAGAGAGGGTCAACTCTTAATCACTTAAGTAGAGGGTCAGCCTTTGAAAGGCTCGGCCCAGTTAATGATCTGAGGCAGAGGCTATCCATATCAAGAAGCATAGCTGGATCACAAAGGGAAGATGGTGATCATCGGCCTAATCAAGGCTGACCCACACATGGCCGAGACTGTGGTCAGGGGGAGGTTAACAGCTGACGTTGCACAACAGCTGGGGAACCCTCAGTTCACCCTGTAGAAGTGGTTGGGGACAACCCCGGCCAGGACAACATTTCTAGGCCATGGCATGACTCTATTCAGAGGTTAGAAGAGAAAATAGGGAACCTCATAAAAAGCCGAGACCCCTTACAGAGGGGGTATTCAGAGGGCTCACCATTTGTGGCAAGGATTGTTAACTTCCCAACCCCTGCCAAATTTAAACCTCCGGTGGTGTCTCTTAAGTATGATGGTAGTACTAACTCAGTCCATTACATTCAAATGTATCAATTTGCAGCAGACATTTATTCAATCTCTGATGAGATGAGGTGCCGAGCTTTCTCAATCACTTTGATTGGGGCTGCACATATCTGGTTCACGTCTCTTCTTAAAAACTCAGTTGAAAATTTTAAAGTTTTGGCTGAGCAGTTTATTCATAACTTCTGTTTTGGGGTAATACCTCAGAAGAAGTCGAATCACTTACTCTATATAAAGCAAGGGAATAATGAAAGCCCAGAGACTATATTGCAAGGTTCAATAAGGAAAAATTGGAGGTAGAAGATTATGAAGAGAGTATAGCCATGACAGCCCTTATTGGAGGACTTCAGAAGTGAAAACTACTGTAGAAGATTACTGAAGACCCTCCTAAGTCTATGGCCGAGCTATTAGCAACAGTTGGAAAGGTCATGAACGCAGAAGAAGCAATGGCTGCAAAGTATAAGGATGAGAATGGTAGTAGCAGTGGGAAATTTGAGAGGAAAAATGATGAAAAGAAGAGGACTGCAGACGATAAGTTTGAACACTACACTCCTCTAACTGTGAGCTGTGAACACATCCTCAATGAAATAAAGAATGATAGATCCCTGAGATGGCTAGAGAAGCTTAAGGCTACTTCACATAAGATAAACAAGAATCTATGGTGCGAGTTCCATCAAGATCACAACCATCTAATCGACAAGTGTTTCGCCTTGAAGGATGAGATTGAGAAAATGTTGAAGTCTGGAAAGCTCAAAAAGTACGTGGATAATAGAGCTCATAAGGGGGAAGAGATGACCCTAAAAAGAAAAGAAATGATAAATACCAGGAAGATGCCCCTGCCAGAAGAGATGATGACTAGGATGATGATGACGATGACCCTAACCTCCCACCAAAAGATGACAATGACCCATTTAAGAGGGTCGGTATGATATCTTTCGGTGTGAACACTATCTGTGGGGGACTAGCAGGGGGTGGCTCAGAGGTAGATGATCGTAAGGCTCATGTGGACGAGTCTAAGGCAGTGACTAAAGCCGAGGTTATGAACTTGGTAGCTACGAAGGTTAAGCGCGAGAATAGAAAGAAGGTAGATATGGACACCCTCATTGGGTATATATGAAATGGATGTTAGAATGGGAGAATAATGGCCTAAGAGGTTGACTAGAAAAATCAATTTCTTTGTGATGGATGAAAACTTCTTCTCAGCCTACAACCTCATCATCGGACGAGTAGCCCTCAAGGAGTTTGAGGTCGTGCCTTCAACGATCCACCAAATGGTAAAATTCTCGACTCCCTATAGAGTAGGGGAAGTGCAAGGTGACCAAACGTTGACACGTGAATTCTACTTAAACTCTGCAGAAGAGAGAGAGGCTCATAAGAAGGAACTAGTATGCTATTAAGGAAGAGACAAAGTATTTTTTCTTGGAGCCATGCAGACATGCCAGGTATTAATCCTGAGATTATGTTCCATAAACACAATGTTGTAGAAGATGCTAAGCCTATCAAGCAGAGGAGAAGAATATACTCAAGGGAAAAGCATGATGTCATCAGAGACGAGGTTAGAAATCTTGAAGAGGCCAAGTTCATCAGAGAAGTCATATACCCTGAGTGGTTATTTAACACTGTCATAATACCCAAGAGTAATGGGAAATGGAGGATGTGTGTAGACTTCACTGATTTAAATAAGTCTTGCCCAAAAGACAGTTTCCCCCTTCCTCGTATAAATCAGATGATGGATGCCACAGCAGGACATGAGCTCATGAGCTTCATGGATGAATATTCGGGGTATAATCAGATATTCATGTACTCGGTAGACTCAGAGAAGACAACCTTCATTACAAACAAGGGGACCTATTACTATAAGGTCATGCCCTTTGGACTGAAAAATACAGGGGCTACTTACTAACATCTTGTAAATAAGATGTTCAAAGATCATATAGGCAAATCCATGGAACTTTATATGGACGACATGCTGACGAAGAGTCTGAAGGTCGACACTCATGTGGCCGACCTTGAAAGAAATTTTGACATCATGGATAGATACAAAATGAAGCTCATCCCGGCCAAATGTGTCTTCGGGGTAGGAACAACAAAGTTTCTGGGATTCATCATTAACTAAACGTGAATAGAGGCTAACCCTGAGAAGATCGAGGCTTTGATGGAAATGAAGACACCCAAAGCCATCAAAGACATTCAGAGGCTAACCGGACGAGTCGCAGCACTTAACAGGTTTGTCTCAAGAGCCACAGATAAATGTCTTCCTTTTTTTAAAGTTCTTAAAAAGGCCTTCGAATGGAATGAGGAATGTGACAAAGATTTTAAAGAGCTTAAGTCCTACTTCGGATCCCCTCTGCTCTTATCGTGGCCAATTCAGGGAGAAAAACTGTACGTATATTTAACTGTCTCAGAGTTAGTTAATAGTGCCACAATTGTAAGAGAAGAGGATGAAGTGCAGAGACCTGTTTACTTAAATAGCAAAGCAATCCAAGGGTCTGAGCAAAAATATCATCGGATTAAAAGGTTGGCTTATGCTTTGATACATGCTTCAAGAAAAATGAATCCATACTTCCAAGCCCACTCTATGGTCATCCTCACTGACTCTCCACTCAGAAAGGTCCTCCATAAGCCTGAGAAGTCAGACAGGCTAATGACCCGGGCCATCGAGTTGGGGGAATACAACATTATCTATCAACCCAGGGTTGCCATCAAAGGACAAGCACTAGTAAATTTTGTGGCTGTGTTTACCTAGTATGAGGCCGAGGTTCAGATTAATCAAAAGGTTGCACGTGACCCAGAAGAGAGAAACGTCGGCCAAGAATCGGACGAGGTTGAGTCAAGCAGAGGCACATAAAGAATAGTTGAGAATGAGGAAAAGAGATACCTCTTCAATCAAGGGACCCTATCAGAGGGAAACTTATCTTCAAATGCAACCATTTGGAACCTCTTCGTTAATGGGTCGTCTTGTGAAAGCCGAAGTGGAGCAGGGCTGATAGTGTCAGCACCAGATGGTACCAATATTGAATATGCGTTGAGGTTCAACTTTAAAGGTTCCAACAACGAGTCAAAGTATGAGGCATTAATATCAGGTCTATTTGGGCAAAATCCCTCAACCAAATCCTGGGGGTATGTGAGGCCAAAGACGAAAGGTCAGCCAAATACCTGAAGAGGGTGAGAATGATTCTAGAAAGTTTTAATGAAGTAAAGATAAAGAGGATACCTCAGCTAAACAACATCCGAGCTGATGCACTCGCAAGGTTGGCCTCAGCAAAAAGAACAAAGATAAAGAGAACAGTACCAGTTGAGATTCTGCTCAAGCCGACCATCGAAGAGGAAGAGGTTGCCAGGCCTTGCCTAAATTTGAGTATGAGAGACTCATGAATGGACCTTTTTATTAGATACATCAGAGAGGAAGAGCTGCCAGAGTCAAAGTTAGAAAGGAGAAAGTTGTGGTTCAGAGATGCCAAATTCTCAATTGTAGGATATATCTTGTATAAAAAGGGGTTCTTATTCCCTCTCCTCAGATGTGTACAATCTTCAGAGGTTCCACACATCTTGCACGATGTTCATGAGGGCTCTTATTCAAGTCACATAGGAGGAAGACCATTAGCTAAGAGGATAATCGCTCATGGGTATTGGTGGCCGACCTTGGCCAAAGATGCAGCTGCGTATGTGAAGAAGTGTGATAAGTGTCAGATATTCTCCACCATCCCTCATCATCCATGCCAACTTATTACTTCTATCAGCTCCCCTTTACCATTTGTAATATGGGGCATCGACTTGGTAGGACCCTTACCAAGAGCTGTAAATAACTATCGGTTCTTAATAGTGGCAAGTGATTATTTCTCTAAATGGGTAGAGGCTGAGCCAATGATCAAAATTACTAAGTAGAAGACTTTCCAGTTTATCTGGAAGAACATCATATGCATGTATGGTCTTCCAAACACCCTCATCTCAGACAATAGAACCCAATTTAAAAACATATCCTTGGAAAAATACTACGAAAGAGTGGGGATCAAGCAGTTCTTCTCTTCTCCTGGCCGACCCCGAGCAAATGGTCAGACTGAGGTCACAAATTGAACAATACTTGATGGGATAAAAAAGAGGTTGGAATAGGCCAAAGGAAGATGGATAGAAGAGGTATATGCTGTGCTTTGGGCCTACAGGACGACAACGAGGACACCAACATGAGAAACTCCATTTATGTTAGCCTATGTCTCAGAGGTTGTCATCCCAACAGAGATAGGACTTCCTACTCATAGAATTCATACATATGACTCTCAGAAGAATGGGGAGCAAAGAAGACTTGATCTTGATTTAATTGAATAAAGACGGGAGGATGTAGAGATAAGACAGGCAGCCTACCAGTAGAGAGCTGTGAGATTATACAATCAAAGGGTGAAGTCAAGGCCCATAGCTAGGGAGACCTAGTCTTAAAGAAGACATGGAAAAAGGCAAATAAGCTCCATCCTAATTGACATGGTCCTTATAGGGTAGTTGATGAGGTTGTACCTGGTACCTACCGGCTAGAAAATCTTGAAGGAGAACCTTTCTCCAATCCTTGGAATGCCGATCACTTAAAAAGTATTACATATGATGTTGCAGTTATTCTTATCTTTTTGTAATACATGTACCGATGATGTTAATGAAAAGATAACAATGTTGTGCTGATACTTGTATTATGTTTTTAACATCATTAATTTGGTAAATTATGAGGTGGAACATCATAATTTGGTGACCTCAGACCTTAAAACATCATTAAGTTGGTGAAAATATGAGGTGGAACATCATAATTTGGTGACCTCAGACCTTAAAACATCATTAAGTTGGTGAAAGTATGAGGAAAAGCATCATTTGTTTGGTGACCTTAAATTGTTTAACATCATTATTTGGTGAAATATGAAGGTAAAACACCATGATGTGGTGACCTCAGACCTTAAACACCATTAAGTTGGTGAAAATACGAGGTGAAACATCACCAAAGGGGCATAATTCTATTTGGGTGATTGTAGACCGATTGACGAAGTCAGCTCATTTTCTTCCAGTTAAGACCACCTACACTGTTGACAAGTATGCACGTATGTATGTTGATGATATTATCCGTTTACATGGAGCACCAGTGTCAATAGTATCAAACAGAGATCCAACATTCACTTATAAGTTTTGGTCTCATTTACAGAATTCCTTGGGCACAAGTTTGAAGTTCAGCACTGCATTTCGACCGCAAACCGTTGGAAAATCTAAAAGGACGATTCAAATATTAGAAGACATGTACGAGCTTGTGTGTTTGACTTCAAGGGTAGTTGGGATGATCATCTTCCATTGATGGAATTCTCGTATAATAATAGTTATCAGTCCACTATTGGTATGGCTCCGTATGAAGCTTTATATGGGAGGAGATGTAGAACGCCTTTGTATTGGGATAAAGTTGGTGAAAGGAAAATTTTGGGTCCTGAATCTATAGATATGACAACAGAAAAGATTAAAATGATTCGAAAACGGATAAAGATAGTGCAAAGCAGGCAGAAATTTTATGCAGATAAAAGAAAGTATCCATTAGAATTTCAGAAGGTAGATTTTGTATTCCTGCGTATTTCACCATGGAAAGGCGTCATGAGGTTTGGGAAAAAAGGGGAAACTAAGTCCAAGATACATTGGACCATATGAGGTGTTGGAAAGAATTGGGACCCTGACATATAGATTAGCATTATCTCCAGAGTTATCCCGTTTACATGATGTGTTTCAAGTATCTATGCTTCTTAAGTATTTGGCGGATCCATCTCATCAGTTGAAAACTCAACCAATTGAACTGAAGGAAGACTTGTCGTACATGGAGGAACCATTGGAATTTATTGATCGTAAGGTGCATGTATTGAGGAATAAAGTTATTCACTTAGTTAAAGTTATGTGGATGAGCCATGGAGTTAAAGAAGCAACTTGTCAAATGGAGGATATCATGAAGAAACAGTATCCCCATTTGTTTGGTAAGTGACCTTTATATTAAATTTCGGGGACAAAATTTTCTGAGGGGGGTGAGTTGTCACAACCCGAATATAATTATTATAAATTATGTTTAAATAATGATTAGCTTATGTGATATGGATAATATGTTATTAGTATATATAATGTTAAGTCATCATGTTTAGTCTAATCCTACTTTCAAAAATCGTGAAATGTGTAGTTATGTATAAACACAAAATTTTGTTAATTTCGGTGGAAATGTCCCTATTTAAGACTAGTTTTGACCATTATAACATAACAATTGACTTGAGGTAAAAACTAAATAGTTGTATAGAGATGAGTTAGGGTTGTAACACAACAAACGGTGCATTAAACGGATGTCCAAGTAAGAAGTTAGGCCGAATTTACGAACAAGGGGCAAATATGTTCATTCCCTTTAAGTGGTAAATTGTCTTTTATTAAACCAAATGGTTTAATTTGATTGGTTGGCATGGGAGGCAACCTTGGCTGACCTTATACCCTTGAAATAACCTTATCATTCAGACAAAATCAGCCATGAAAGGGTTTTACCTTGAGGAAAGAGAATTAGGGAGTTTAGGAAGGAAAAGTGAGGATAAAAGTGTAGAAAAATCCGTACAAATTACGTAAAAGTCCCGAAGGTAATCCTAATGGAAAATTTTGTTATTTTTCTTATATTACTGATTTAGATGATAGAAATCATCATTTTTTTACTAAAATTTCAGCCCTTTATACATAGGTATGGTTAGATGCAAGTTTAAGTTAAGTTGAATGTACAAACCCTTAAAATTGCTTTGTATTGCAACCCCTTGCATTCAAACTTGAATATATTTTGTGTCCTTAGTGGAATTGAGAAATTCCAATTGGATATGAAACAAAACTCATACTTTCATAGCATATCCAAAAATTAGAATTTAATTCCTTGTGGTTAGGCCTTAATGATGATTTCAAGTTGGTACATAATTCTTGTTTGTATATTTCATTTCGGTATGCCCTGAGTTTAATAAAGCTTTTGACATAGAAAATGAAGTCAAAAAATCATGAAACTTTAATTCTGTACTATTAAGTATGTCGACTGAAAATGTGTTAAAAATCATGGAAAGTTATGCATGAGAAAAATTATGAAAATTCTAGGAAGTCAAAGGAACAATAGAGGAGATTGTAGACACCCCATTCTGTTACCCCCTCACTCTCCTAAGGTCCCTAGTACCTCCACTCATCATCGCAAACCCAGGTCACGTCCCAAGTACTGACCTAGAAGCCATCGGGCACCCCGCGGCTCAGTTTGACCCAAAAGTCAAACTCCTCATCTCGATCGATACTAAATGAATCTTCAAAGGGCACTGAATGCCCTTTCCAACGGTCTGCCCCGTGCACGATTCCGACTTACCATGAGGACGAACGCCCCGTTTACGTCCGAAACCTGACCCAAAGGCCACCGGGTGCTCCCGGGCACTATTTGAACTATGTCAACCCTTCATCTCGACTGAGGCTGAATGAATATTCTAAGAGCACGGAATACCCTTTCCAACGGTCAATCTTGTACACAATTCCGACTTTCCATGCGGACGAACAATCTGTTTGACTCCGGGAAGCCACCGAGCGCTTCCCAGGACCGGTTGACCAAAGTCAACTTTCCGAACCGGGTCAAACTTTTTGGAATGTCAAAATACATCTCCTAACCTTTCCAATGGAATGCCCCATACACGATTCGGGCTTACCATGCGGACGAACGATCCGTTTGCGTCCGCACGATTCCCCGTCGAATGGACCGACAAACGCATCCGAGCCACATTTGACCCAAAGTCAACTCCCGAACTCGAGAGCGGTCCAAAGGACTTTCTAAGGCCTCTGAAATACCTTTCCAATGGTATGCCCCGTGCGCGATTCTGACCAACGATTTTTCCTCGGCGGCCAATTTTCTGAAAAAGCCTGAGGCGCACTACCAAATGGCAGGTCCCAGACCCTGCCTATTGGCACCTGCCGATAGGTAGTGCCATGGCAATGCCGATTGGCAGACCCCTGGGCATATAAAAGGAGGCCTTGACCTCATTTGCAAGGGAGCCTAGATCTGATAGAAATCTCTCTGAACAAATCCCAGAAACCTCTCTCGAAGGCAGCGTGATTTCAACTTCCAAATCCCTCTTTTGCCTCCACTTTTCATCATCCCTTTCATCAAAACTTGGTGAATTAACCACTCTCCATGATCATCCAAGCTTAAGGGCTGCTCTCCAACATTCAAGATTAAGCTCAAGATCTTCAAGAAGGTCCAACTTTCTCAAACTCTCCCTTAAATTATCTTGAATCCCTAATAACTTGTTTTCCTACTTACTATTTTATTATCTCATCTCACATATCCTAATATACTTTTTATTTAGTATTATTACACATCTCTTATTTTCATATAAATAAAAACCCCCCAAAAAAAGAAAAATAGGGTTTGCTCGTAAATTCCAAATAAGGGATTCTCACGCTTTTTCACGCTTTTCTCACAACTAAAACACTTTTTCTACACACACACACACACACTTGCAAATAAGAGATCCCCATTTGGATTTATGGGATAAACCCCATGTGACACCCCGACTAATAAAATACCGGGTAGCTACTCCTTTATTAAATTAAACCAAAATGCCAAGTTGGCTCAGTTAATAGCATCACTGTCGAAAATATTTTATTATTACTAACCACCTAGTATTTAAAAAGTAAGTTGACAAATTTTAATTAAAGTCTGATTAACATGCAGCAAAAGATTAATGGAAGAACAATATAATCCATTCACCATAACGAAGTAATGAAGTAACCAACACTTAATAGTAAAAGTCCGGAGGAAAACTCCTCACAAAATCCCACAACTGGAAAAAAATGAAATACTGAATACTGAATTAATACATGCCAAAGTCTGAAAAAACTGAAATGGAAATGTAACTCTAATGGAACTGGGCAACATGCCCTAAAACTGAGGAATACTGAACATGGAATCCAAATGATAGAAGCGTCTACAAGCAAATCCCTGTAAGTTCCACAAACAGCTACAGCTCGTCATCTGAATGAGTATCCTATGCATGGTGTCCTTGTGGTTGGGCACCTAAAATGGTTTTACAAGAAAAATAGATTTGAAAGCAAACGGGTAAGAGCCCGAATGTGGAGATATTTTAAAAACCTGCAAGTGCTTTAAAAACATTTAAAACATTAAATGCAAAGTACATGTTAGGACGTGCACTCACATGAAATTCTCACCTCTCGACTAAATGTGCACTCCTAACGTAAGTACCCATCTAAAATGACACAAACCACTAGCTAAGTGACATCATATCTAGCTAGACTGTCATAGGTTCTACCCTTATTACTCGGTTCATTAACATTCTAACCTTATCAAATAATTAGAGGGCTTCACTTAAACTCAGATTCTCAATATGTAATATATTTCACTATCAGTTAACCCGTTATGTTTTTCTCAAAACAATACCATAATTATATTCACAATATTAACATGAAGGTTCCCATTAATTAAGTGTATATTATTCATATCATAAATATACAATACAAGCACCCCGAGAACTAAGCTGCGGTGCACACATACTCTGCTATCCATCCCGGTACATCACGTACATAAGGATCACATATTCCGAATCTCTCAGGAATAGTTCACAGATAACAACATCACAAATAATGGAGGCGAACACAGTCACATCACATGGGTCACGCACATACCTACACTCCCACGATCAGCGGACTTATTAACATCCCAATAAGTCTTTTTCAGACCTATGTTCATCGAGGTAACCAGTCTAAATCTGGGCAACACAAGGATTAGAGGGCCCTAACTGAACGCAAACCTCCCGTGATAGCACGTATGGTAGGTATGTCATACACACAAATCATATACCAATACTAAGTAAACACGCATCTTAGTAATCACCGTAATTTAATTGTAGTACATATCGCATTCTTGTACCAACTTAATATATATATAACATATATAATCCCGGTCCACATTTATACTCGCCATAATTTATTCTCACGTCGTAGTAGGCACTCACGTCTCAATCCATAATGTTTATTTGATTCGTTCCACAATTATAATTTACTCCTCATTATATCCCAAATGTCCCAAGTATACCAATACATCATCAAAATAATGTTATCTCTATCCTCGAACAAGTTTATGGGACTCCCAAAATCAAAACAGACCAAAAAGGCCTGAACTGCCAGCTCGTTAGAAGTCTTGTTCGAATGAGGCTGTTCGAACGAGAGTTCGTTCGAATGAACTGGGCTATCTAACGAGATCTCGTTCGAACGAGATTATCGAACAAACATCCCTCTCGTTAGAACCCCAAACTGTCAACTCGTTCGAACGAGCTCGTTCAAACGACCTGGGTAGGTCTTCTAACGAGTGACCAGATTCAAGCCCAGAAATCCTATCTCGTTTTTCACCAATTTCTACACGTCAAATCTCAACCAAAATTCGTCTAATTAATGTTTTAAGGTCTCCAATCATCCTAAAACATACTAAGGTCATACACTAACATCTTTTAAGGAATTAACACATCCTAAACATCATCAAATCATAAGTCTCTACTCTTTTCCCCAATTTTTTCAAGAACATAAACCCTAGATTTAACATCATCAATTCCCAGAATTTAATCCGTTTTTATAACACATAAATTTGTAATTCTCTTAATTCAATCTTCCAATAACGTTTCTACATGCAAACCTACATCCACCATTAAACTAACAACTCCAATTTCATGGGTTTTCCTTTATCTCTCAAACAAGAATGATTATCAAGATTTCTAACATGGAAGAAACATTTACTGCATAAAATGTAAATTAAACCACTTGCCTCGAGTGTCTCTAAATTTGGTGTTGGTTTGATGAAGCTTTTTCTGCAGGATTCCTTCTCTCTCTCTCTCGACAAGCCTTCTTCTCCATTGGCTATGGTGGCTAGGGTTTTCTTTGGGAAAGTTTTGGAAACCTAATCTAATAACCCCCGTAGCTTATTGGGTCATTAAGGGTTGGTTAGTGGGTTTAGTGGGTAACTTCCCAATCAGACAAAACTCCTAATTTTCGACACTTTTAATTCCCAAAAATACAAAAATACAAAATTACCAAAATACCCTTTATGTTGCCGGTATGGCCTAAAAATACCCCGAGACCCAAACTAAACCCCCGGCTAGTGTTTTCTGACTATCTCGACCCTTCCGGACGCGTTGACGCACTCAAAATGACCATACGGTTCATAGAATTTAAATTCACTTTTATAGATAAAATAATTATATCCTGACGCGACTGTCACCCGCGTCCCAATAAAATGTCCAAATTGTCGTATATCAATCTCACGACAATTTCACAATTCAATATTCATATATTATCATATATACTCAATATAGTCAAATACCAACTCACATCTCGCTAGTATTTTATCCGGATTAATTCCCAATTAATTCTCATTTAATTAATTAATCCCAAAAATAAATATTGCCAAAAATACAGGGTATTACACCCCACCCCTTTGCTGTGTATGCGAACTACGTGGACTTTGATGCCTTTATAGGCTAAGTAGGCGTCTCGGGGTAAAACCCGAGACTTGAGTCCTTTCTCTCACTTTTTCTCTCATTTTCTATTTTCTCTAAATCCATTTTTCTTATATTATTAGTCTTAGTGACGCATTACTCCATGTGCATTATCGTTCCCTTATAACGATTAACGTAGGGGTAGCCGCGTAAATCTTATTTTTCTAATATTACTTTTATATCTTCCTACGGATAACTCGCTTTATCTTTTCCATGATACAAGTTGAGGATTCCTACCTCCATTCTAATATATACACATGCACACATCTCACGAGGGGGGGGGGGGGGGACATAAAAGGAAAATAGCAAACATCCATGAGAGACCGAAAGGGCGGAATGGTTGCCTAACACCTTCCCATTTCGTAACTAAGCCTCCGAACTCTTTCCGAATCATTTTGGTTTCGCACGCACCAGTATGTCTTTGGAAGCCATCCTTCGGGGTGGCATCCTCTTTTTCTTTTGTCTGTTTTGAGTAAAATAGACTGGCGACTCTGAATCTCTCTACATTTTTCACACCTCACAAAATCGACGCCGGCTGAAACGCTCTCCCGAGAGGGGACGCGCGGGACCCGAAGGATCCCTTCCTTCCTCCCTCCACGGCGGGGATCGGGGATAGCCACAGAGCTTGTAGGGCAGATTTATTGTGTTGTAAAGAAACGGTCATAACTTTCTCTAAGAAGCTTTAAAAATTACACCGTCACTTGTACTGGAAATTATATTCATATATGTTTTCATATAGATAAGCTTGGAAACCTGTATTTATACAATTTGGTAATATAGGATGGTTGAGTATAGAAGATAATAATTTGAGGCCATACTGAATACCCCATGAAAGAATATTATTATCTCCTCTTTCTAAAGAGTACTTTGAGTACATATTTCATGTGTATATACGTTGAGAAATATGTTTTCATATTTACTTCTTTTTATTTATAAATCTCTTATGAGGTATTTCCTACGGTTGAATGTTCATAACTTTATCAACATGTGTACCATTGTGTTATCTTTACTCATGTTTCATGGAATGTGACTGAAGTGGAATTATATTGTTGTTTTATAGTCATTGAAAGTTACATAATTATTTTATGATAATACTTATGATTGAGATTCAGTACTGATTTAGTTGGGTTGACAGGTGTAAGGTCTAATCAACCTAGTTCAACTCCACCTGAAGGAAACGTGAATACGTAGTTGACAACCCAAGGCGAGTGTACTCACTGAAATGATGTATTTGTATACTGTTACGAATATGATCATAATTTTATGAATATAAAATTGTTCATGTCGATTTACTGAAATGGGAGGTTACTCCTCGACCCGGAATGGGGGAGATTTGTCTATTAATGATAAGGGGTTACTCCTAGACCAGGAATGGGGCAGAATTGTCTATTTAAACTAGATATGTGAATCATGATTCGAAAATGTTCGTCATTCATTATGAATGAGCCGGATAAGTTAATATATAATTATATGGTCATGATTTATTGCTTTTAAATTCATGCAGTAGTATAGTAGTGATGAATTCACTGGGATATTTTTTCTCATGGTTCCTATATTCACATTTTTTAGGTAACGCGATGTCACTGCCAAATCTAAGAGGTCGGGTTAGGTTAGCCAGGAATGAGAGAAACATGGATTTTTTTTGTATAAATGATGTAATTAAGTTAACATATCCTTCAAGAAAGTTTTTATGGGCATGAATACTCTGATGTTGTAAAAAGGGTTTTCAGTTATATAGATTTACAATGATGACTCTGAAGTTAAAACTCATGTTTATGGTTTGGTTAAATTAATCATGGTTTGACTACTTTGACTTTCAAACTTAATTATAAGTAACTCGGTTGGGGTGTGTCAGCTTTTGGTATCCTAGCATAGGCTTTATAGGTTCTGGAGTGAGAAGGGTCTAGATTTTACAGTGAATGTTAGAAATATATTTTATTTGATACTAACGATTATGTTAGGAAAAATATGTATACTTTCATGTTTTTATATCTTTGATTCATTTCAGATATAAGAGAATGGAACGAGGGAATGTAAATGTGAGAATAGAAGATGAGGCTTTAAACATTCCAGCAAAAGAGGAGGTTGAGCAACCTGTCCAGATAAATGTGGAACCCGAGCCAGAACAACTGACAGATATGCAAAAAATGGCACGCGCTATGACTTTAATGGCAGAGCAGCAAGCTATGTTTATGGATCAGATGAAAGAACAACAGGCCAAGTAACTGGAGGCAAAAGCATTGGCCAGGGCTGAGGAGGTGATACACCGGGAAGAAAGGAGTACTTCACACGAGAAATTTCTTAAAATGAATCCACCTTTATTTGAAGGAGCGGTTGATACAGAAGTGGCAGAAGTATGGGTTAAAGAGATTGAACTTATTTTCAGGGTAATGAGAATGCCTGAAAATCAACGAGTGACCTTGGTGACGTATATGCTGAAAGTAGAAGCTAAATATTGGTGGGATGCTATAAAACATTTGTTGATTACTCGAGGAGATGGGAATGTGATCTCATGGGATGCTTTTGTCAAAGCTTTGTGTGATAAGTATTTTCCCCCAATGTATCAAAAACAAAAGGAGAAGGAATATTTCATAATTAATTAGGGGAGTATGACAATTAGAGAATACGAAGCTAAACTTATGGCCTTATCTCGGTTTGCTTCGAGGTTTATACAAAATGAGGAAGATATGTGCAGTCGATTTCTCGATGGACTTGAGCTAGTCATTAAATATAGATTGTCGGCTTTAGAGACTGCTAACTATTCATCCTTGGTGATCAAAGCCATGCTAGTAAAAAGGGACGTGAATGAAGCTAGAGGGAATCGAGAACGAGGCGTAAAGAGAAGTAGATTTAACCCGAATTATCAAAAAGGCAGTGATACAGAATATTCGAGACTTGGGGGGAAGAAATTTCAGTAGGGTAGAAGTATGGGAAGTACTTTGCAAAGGGGTGAAGCTAGTGGTGGGAGAGGTTCAGGAGTTTTAGTGCAAGGAGATCGGAATGTTTGTTTCTTTTGTGGGACATTGGGTTATATAAAGAGAAATTGCCCAAAGATACTAAATATAGAATGTTTTAACTGTCATCAGAAGGGCAATCTGAGAAAGAATTGTCCTATATTATCAAGAGCGATTTCATTCGGTAGTGTGGGGCCTCATAAAGGATCCTCTCCAGGCAGTGCCACAAGGGTAAGAGGTACAGATTAAGCAACTGGATCGAGGGCAGGAGGAAGAGTGTTTGTGATGACGCTGCAAGATGCCCATGCTACACTGGAAGTGGTTACATATAAACTCTCTATTGTCAATAAAGATTTATATGAACTCATTAATCCTAGATCTACGCATTCATTTGTGGCATTACATATTGTTTCATATTTGGGTAGACCATATTTATTTCTCAATTGTGCCTTATATATTTCTACTCCAATGGAAAGTGTAATTCTGGTGGAGCATGTTTATAAAGATTGTGTCTTACGAATGGGTGAGCGAGATTTCTATGTTGATTTGATATCGTTGACTATTCAGGATTTTAATATTATAATGGGGATGGATTGTTTATCATCGTATCATGCTTCCATTGATTATTTTCGAAAAGAATTTACATTTTATCTTCCTGGTGAACCTGAGTTCCAGTTTATAGGAGAAAGGTATGTTGTCCCTAATTGTCTTATCTCAACAATTAAGAGTAAAAAGTTATTCAGTAAAGGGTATTTAGCTTATGTTGTTGATACTAGTGAAGAGACAGTTAAAATTTAAGATGTACCAGTGGTTAGAGAATTTTCTGATGTCTTCCTAGAGGAATTACGAGGATTGCCACCCAATAGGGAAGTAGAGTTTTCCATTGGATTAATTCCAGGTAGTGGTCTAATTTCCCTTGCTCCATATAGAATGGCACCGACGGAGTTGAAAGAATTGAAAGTATAATTACAAGATCTGATAAGTAGAGGTTGCATTCGGCCTAGTGTTTCACCATGGGGAGCCCCAATGTTATTTGTGAAAAAGAAAGATGGGACAATGCGATTATGTATTGATTATCGACAATTAAATAAGGTGACCATTAGAAACAAGTACCTTCTACCTCGTATCGATTATTTTTTTATCAATTACAGGGGACCACAGTATTTTCGAAGATTGATTTGAGATCGGTGTTAATACCAAAATTAGTATGCTGATGTGGACGAATAATAAGAAGACACATGTCAATCTATGTGGCACAATAGCAACGAGGAATATTATTACCCCGACCAATATACTCACTCCGAGCAACAGGTATATTCCGAGGAACGCCAGTCTTCCGAGGAACACCAGTCCTCCGAGGAACTCTTGGACGACGAGCAACTAAGGCGGTTCGAGCTGCATCTCGACCACAGCATTAATTGCCAGATAATCAACAGTTCAACTATTCATTGAATTCTTATCATCTTGACGCACACGTTTGATGAGCATTAAATGAATTACCCTTTCATATGTGTATCATTTAATGTAACACCCTTTCATGTACAGCCTAAGGGATATAAATACCTTGTATCACCCTCATTCAAAGGGATCGGAATTTCTTAATAGCACTTGTAATCGAGAATTCCCAAACATTCAGTAATAACATAACAGTGGACGTAGGTCATTCATATAAGGCTGAACCACTTTAAAATCTTTTGTCTCATTTATTTATCCGTGATTAAATAATTAGAGTAATCTAGTTTTTTACATCAACAGATTGGCGCCGTCTGTGGGAAATGATTGTTATTATCATTTTTCACCAAAAATCATTCATCATCAACGGTGGATAATCCAAAATCTAGCAATCGAAAAGCTGGAAATGCTGGAAATCCTCTAAATCCCTCTGCACCTCCAGATCTGACCGGGATTATGACGAATCTGGCTCAAGGACAAACCGCCATGCAAGAAACAATGAGGCAACTCATACAAACCCTTTATGGCGGTGCACCTGCACGTTCAGGATAGCGAAGTGGTCAGAGGCAAACTTATTTACTTTCTTCACGATCCAGGCGTACTGAGTCATATCGTAATGAGGAGTCTGATGATTTCTCTTATCAACCTGGGAGAACTTTGTCAATAAGGGCTACTGATACTGATCAATGTATAACTCTCTCTCCAGAAAGACCCACTGCCTTAGAAAGACTGAGTAGGGTGTCTCCTTTCAGTCGATTAGGCTCTAGGAGGAATAGGAGTCCACCTAAGACCATGTCGAGGAGTTTTTGACAACCATCAGATCTAAGAGAAGGATCAGCACAATCACGACCAGTTGCTCGTCAAGATAGATCTCATGAGGCTACTTCAGAACGATCTATTGCTCAAACCAATAGGCCCGAGGAAGGAAATGAAGCGTGGAAAGGATCACTTCAGCGGTTGGAGGATAGATTGGGAGAAATGGCTAAGGCGAAGAATCCCCTACAACGAACTTTTGTTCAAGGGACACCTTTTGTCCAAGCCATTGTGAATTTCCCTACACCGTCAAAGTTTAAAGCACCAGTAGTGACCCCCAAATATGATGGAAAGACAGATCCTGTTCTTCATATAGAGCAATATCAAGCTGCCGCCAATATCTATGATGTCCCCGACGAGATGAGATGCAGAGCGTTCTCAGGAACTCTTACTGGAGCTGCCTAGATATGGTACAACAATCTTCCTCAGGGTAAGATTTCAACTTTCTTTCAGTTGGCCGAGTTGTTCATCGGCAACTTCTATTTTGGAGCAAAGCCAGTAAAATGAGTAGCACACTTGTTAAGTGTTAGACAAAAATCTTGTGAGAGTACTAGAGATTACATAACTCGTTTCAATAACGAGAAGTTGGAAGTCATAGATTATGAGGAGAAAACAGCCATCACCGCCTTGATGAGTGGATTGTTGCCTAATAAGTTGTATTACACTTTGGCAAAAGATTCACCTAAAACTATGTCAGAATTGATGGCGAAAGCGGCCAAAATCATGAATGCCGAGGAAGCTATGGCTGCAAAGAAGAATATAGATAAAGACACCAAGGTGGAAGTCGACAAGTCTAAAAATAAAGAGCATAAGAGCAATGGCGGTAACAAGCGTTCCAGAAATAATAAGTCATCATGGGAAGTCCTGAAGAAATTCGATAATTATACTCCCTTGAACATGGGTATTAATCATGTCTTGGTAGAAATCAAGAATAGCGAGGAGGTAAAGTGGCCGAAGAAACTGAGGTCAGATCCTGATGCGAGGAACAGGGATAAATATTGCGAGTTCCACAAAGATCATGGCCATATGACTAAAAATTGCATAGCTCTTCAGAACGAGATTGAAACACTCATCCGAAGAGGAAAGCTAGCAAAGTATGTTGATCGGGGAGGTGAAAGAAGAAATAATGATCGAACTAGAGAAAGATCTAGATCTCCTCGTCGAGCAGAGGAGAAAAAGAAGAGAGGCCATGAAGATGATGCCGAGGATGACCCCGATCTTCCCAAGAAACCAAGGCAGCCAGAACGAGAGGTATTTTCCATACGTTTTGGATCATTTGATTGTAATGTTATTACAGGAGGAGATGCAGGAGGAGGAGACCTTACTGCAGAAAGAAAGGCTTACCTTGGAGAGGCTCAAGCTTGCTCATATATTCAGCGAATAAATTTGGCTGAGGAGGATCGTCCGAGGAAGGTAAACAAAGAGAAGCTGGTTATTGGTTTTTCAAAAAATGACCTGGCAGGTGTTCTTTACCCTCACGACGACCCTTTGGTGATCAAAATGAGGATGAAAGAAGTAGTGATTTCAAGGGTGCTGGTAGACAATGGCAGTTCGACAGAAATCATGTACTATTCATGCTTTGACAGTTTAAATTTGAAATTATCTCAATTGGAACCTTATCACAGACCTCTTCTGGGTTTCACTGGCGAGAAAGTTTTTCCACTTGGGACGATCAAGTTGGATATATTCATTGGAACTTGGCCTGCTTGTCGAACAGAGAGAATACGCTTCTTTGTGATGGATAAGAACGCGCAGTCAGCCTACAACATCATCATGCGAAGAGTTGGTTTGAAGAAGTTCGAAGCAGTCCCATCTACAGTACATCAATGTTTAAAATTCCCAACAAATTTCGGAGTGGGAGTAGTGAAAGGTGATCAAAAAGTAGCTCGAGAATGCTATTATTCATCTGCCGAGCAAGAGGAGCTTAAAGAGTCAAGGAAAAAGACTACTACTTATCAGGTGGATGAAAGTACAGAAATTGAAACACTTGATCCGAGAGATGAATCCCAATTTGTAAAAGGACAGGTGGTAGAATCTACAGAAAATGTTATTCTGGACGACAAACACCCTGAACGAGTAACCCAGATAGGTTCGTCGTTGGATGCTTCAATAAAACAGGAGTTAATAAATTTCTTGAGAAATAGAAAGAAAACTTTTGCGTGGAGTCATGAAGACATGCCAGGAATAGATCCAAACTTCTTATGTCATGAGCTCAATGTGAATAAGGAGATCAAGCCTGTAAAGCAGAGAAGAAGGGTATTTAGCCCCGAGAAGAATCAAGCTATTCAAGAGGAGGTCGACAAGCTCCAGAAAGCCCAATTCATTGAAGATGTGAAGTATCCGGACTGGTTGGCAAATGTGGTGATGGCAAAGAAGAAAAACAATAAATGGAGAATGTGTGTTGATTTCACTGATCTCAACAAGGCCTGCCCAAAGGATCATTTCCCATTGCCCAGAATTGACCAACTAGTAGATGCTACCTCGGGGCACGAGCTGCTCAGCTTCATGGATGCTTACTCTGGTTACAACCAGATCAAAATGAAACCTGAAGACAGGGAAAACACTTCTTTTATTACCCCTAGGGGAACTTATTGTTATAATGTTATGCCTTTTGGTTTGAAAAATACAGGAGCGACATATCAACGGCTGATGAACAAGGTTTTTGCCGAACAAATTAGTTGCAACATGGAAGTCTATGTCGACGATATGCTGACAAAGAGCAAGAAAGCTGCTGAGCATCTAGTTGACTTAGGTCAGACCTTTGATCAACTCGATAAATATCAGATGAAGCTTAACCCGACGAAGTGCACCTTTGGAGTACGAGAAGGAATGTTCCTCGGGTACATCGTCAATCAGCGAGGCATTGAGGCAAATCCAGCAAAGATCAAAGCTCTTTTAGGGTTGTGATCTCCAACGACGAAGAAAGAAGTGCAGAGTCTTACAGGACGAGTTGCAGCGCTCAATAGATTTGTATCTCGAGCAACTGATAGGTGCCTTCCATTCTTCAAAACACTTCGAAAAACTTTTGAGTGGAATGATGAATGTGAAAAAGCCTTTCAAGACTTAAAGATATATCTGGGAACACCTCCATTGCTGTCCAGACCAATGATGGGAGAAAAGTTGTACTTATACTTGGCAGTATCAGAAAATGCAGTCAGCTCGGCATTTATCAGATTGGAGAATGGAGTCCAGAAGCCAATTTATTACATAAGTAAGGCTTTTCGAGGTGCAGAGATCAGGTACCCAAAGTTGGAAAAATTGGCATTGGCATTAATTGAAGCAAGTAGAAGAATGAGGCCATATTTCCAGGCCCATACCATCATCGTGTATACCGACATGCCATTAAGACAAGCCCTTCATAAGCCAGAAAAGTTAGGAAGACTGATGTACTGGGCAATAGAGCTCAGTGAATATGATATTGTGTATGAACCCAAATCATCCTTAAAAGGGCAAGATGTAGCAGACTTTATAGCAGAATTTACATATCTTGATACCCCGAGGAACAAAAATTGCTCGCTGATCAACCTGTGGATGTTACAGGATCAACAAACATAAGTCCAGACCAACTCCGGTTGGTAAAAGGGCCTGTGGATATAGAAAGATCATCAAATTCAAACCTAGACCAACTCCGGTTGGTAAAAGGGCGAGAAGAGATGGTCAACGAGAAGAGAAAAATACCAGGGGAGGATGAAACAAAACAACAAATATTTCACCGAGGAACGCTGTCAGATAAGAATTTTGAAGACGAGTTACCTACGTGGAGATTGTATGTAGATGGGTCATCTTGTACAACAGGTTGTGGAGCAGGGATTATTTTGAACACCCCAGATGAGATTGACGTGGAATATGCCTTACGATTCCAATTCAAAGCTTCCAATAATGAGGCTGAGTATGAAGCCTTGATAGCAGGTCTTAATTTAGCAAAGATTATGGAAGCGCAACAAGTGATGGTATTCAGTGATTCTCAATTAATTGTGAATCAGATGATGGGAACGTATGCAGTTAAAGGAGAACTAATGGTCAAGTATCATGAAAAGGCGATGGAGTTGTTGGAAGAATTTGATGCCATTCAGTTAATCAGAATACCAAGAATGAAGAATGCACAAGTAGACGCACTAGCACGACTAGCATCAGCTAATCGTACCGAGTTGTGAAGAACGATACCAATTGAGGTGTTAGAATGTCGAAGCATAGATAAAATCCTGACGATGAATGTTATTTCCCTTGATTTAGGACCGTCTTGGATGTATCCCATCAGGGAATATGTCAAGGAAGGAGAATTACCGGAGGATAAGATCGCTGCCAAGAAATTGAAGTTTAAAGCTGCTCGGTATGTACTAACTAATGGTGTTTTGTATAGACGAGGAATTATGGCAGGCTTGCAAAGATGTGTACATCCCTTCGAGGTGAGAGAATTGATTGAAGAAATCCATGAAGGGTCCTGTGGAGCCCATGTAGCAGGTCGAACACTTTTGCAAAGGGTGATGACGCAAGGATACTACTGGCCAACGATGAGGGCTGATTGTATAGCCTATGCTAAAAAATGTGATAAATGCCAACGTTTTTCTTCCATCCGATGTACTCCACAAGCATTATTGACACCCATAACTTCCCCTTGGCCATTTTCCATGTGGGGAATTGATCTGGTTGGACCACTGCCAACGACCCGAGGAAGATTCAAGTACCTCGTCGTCGCAGTGGATTATTTTACTAAGTGGGTAGAAGCTGAGCCTCTGATTGATATGACATACGAGAAGGTATACCAATTCATTTGGAAGAATATCATCTGCCGATATGGTCTCCCTCATGCCTTCATCACAGACCATGGAACACAGATTGATAACGAGGAGTTTGCCGCCTATTGTCATCAATGAAACATTTTGAAGGTTCATTCAGCACCAGGCCATCCTCAAAGCAATGGACAGACTAAAGTGACGAACAGAACATTATTAAATGGTCTGAAGAAGAGGTTAAGTGAGGCTAAAGCTAATTGGATTAATGAGCTACAATCAGTATTGTGGGCTTACCGAACAACTCCCTGAGCAGCAACTGGAGAATCACCATATATGCTGGCGTTTGGAAGTGAGGCTGTAATACCTGCTGAGTTGGGTCTCCCAACACACAGAGTGCTGAATTTCAATTCCCCAGTCAGTGACTTGATGAGAAGATTAGATTTGGACATGCTCGAGGAGGTTAGAGAAGAAGCAGCCATTAGGAATGCTGCATATCAACAACGAACAGCTCTGTTCTACAACAAGAGGGTGAAGAAATGCGATCTAAAAGAAGGAGATTACGTGCTAAAGAAGGTCATTCAGAAGCACAATAAATTGGAAGCAAATTGGCATGGACCTTATCGATTTATAGAAGTTGTTCGACCAGGAACTTACCGAATAGAAACTCTAGAAGGAGAGGAATTCAAGAATGCATGGAATGCTAAACACCTACGCAAGTATTATCAGTAATGTAAAATGTAAAGCAGTTCTATCAATATGAATAAAACGATGATGTTTCACCATCTTCTTCTCCTTTTATTGAAAGTTTTTCGGGGAATACTAGTGTACAACACTACGCTGCTCGACAGCAAAAAGAAGACGATAGTTCAGACCCACGACCAACTCCGGTTGGTAAAAGGGCGAGAACAAACTATACTCCTTTGGTTAGGAGGCATACACTAGCGTGACCAACTTTGGTTGGTAAAATAACTAGTGGAAACTGATAGTTCGAGCGTGATCAACTTCGGTTGGTAAAATAGCAAGAACAAACAATACTCCTTTGGATAGGAGGCGTACATTAATGTGATCAACTTCGGTTGGTAAAAGAGTTAGTGGACATGATAGTTCAAACCCATGACCAACTTCGGTTGGTAAAAGGGGAAGAACAACATTCTTAAAAATGCCAATTTCGGCTGGTTAAGAAACAAAATATGCCAACTTATGTTGGTCGGAAGGTAAAACTATTCCAGAAAATATAAAATATTCCAAACTGAACCAAGTATGGTTGGTCGGGGATAAAAATCCACTAACTGTAGTTGGTCGACGAGGATAAAATTAGCGACCTTGGTTGGTCGGACACATTTTATGAAAAAAATTACCAAGTATGGTTAGTCGGGGATAAAAACTCTCACTAATTATAATTGGTCGACGAGCACAATTTAACAACCTTGGTTGGTTGGAAAAATTTTAAACATTTTTATACTCATTACTTTATTATTAAGTGATCGAGCAACATTTTTGATACTTATAACCTTTTATTACTAGATTGGTCGATGAACCACAAAGTATTGTTATGCAATCACAAATATAAAAGTGTTAGACAAGTACAAAACAATAGCAGTACAAATTTGCAAACAGAAAATGAAAGTCTTTCATTAAAATTCAAAACGAATTACAAATTACATGTGTACTAACTATTACATTGAGATTCCTACTCTATTGGTTTCTTTCTCTTTGCTTTTGAAACAGGCTCCTCGCCAGCAGGAGGATCTTCTAGGCAAAGAGGAGAATTAATGAAGTTAATATCTCTGAGCATTCTGACGTTCATCACAGAAGGTGTGTCCAGTAGATGCTCGGGACGAGATACTTCGATTTGTGAATGAAGGTTGTAGTCGTCGAGGTATTTTGCAATTAAGCTCCGAGGAATGGCACGAGCTGGGATCCATTCCATGTCCAATTTATAAGGTGGCACAGGCAAGTCTAGTAGCCCAGGAGTATGATAATCCCATAAATAATGCCCTTGCTCCAATTTTAATACACCCAGGGCGTTCAACCATCCCTGCTTATAACCTTCATTATTGGCATTTTCAATGCGAGCATCCAAATGATAAAGGGCTTCATTGTAGCCTGCCATCCAGAACTCACGAGGTTATTTGTGGAATTGGAAAGTTAATTTCTCTAATTGCTCATGAAGGTTCCTGGCAAGAGCATCCTTATTATCCAGAGTAGATTTTGTCGATGCAAGTTGATCCTCCAAATTTAGGATTTTCTTGGACATTTTAGACAAAGCCCGATCTTTGGCATTCAGTTGGTACGCTTGGGTTTCCAATGTTGACAGAGTACGAGCTTCTTCAATACTACGAGGAGTTCTTGATCGACCCCGAGCAGCTGGAGTACTTCGTTCCTCGACAACATCCTGGGCAACTCTTCCTCGCCCACGAGAACCTCTTCCTCATCCCCGAGTAGAAGTAGAAGTACCAGATCTTTGCAGGACATCCAACTCTTGCCTTAATTTGGCATTCTCAACCTCTAAGAAGGAAAATCCCTCATCGGTCACTGGGATTACCGCTGTTGAAGAAGAGGCTGCAGACTTATATTGTGCTAGTTCTTTCTGCAAATTATTATTCTCTTGCTCCAGCAGTTCAACAATTTATCTACAAGCTTCAACTTCTCCCTTTAGGGTCCTCTCCCTGATATCATACCCAGCAAGGAGTTTGTCGTAGCCCTTCTCGGTAGAAATCTGTTGATATTTCTTTTCATACCCCTCATGTAACAAGGCATTTGACTCCTTGTACTGAGTCTGAAGATCTTCTAAGGTATATTGGAGCTCCTTGATCATATCATAGTAAGCCACGTTATTTTCCACAGCTCGATCAAGTAAGCCCTTCAGATATTGATAAGCTTCTACTGCCTGCTCTGAAGCACCATGACCAAGGATGTCAACAACTTCTGATGCACTGAGGTCTGTGTGACCAGCTTTATAATACTCATGGCATTGCTGCATTAACTTTGTGTCATTAACAGATAAAAGATCCATCCTGGCCAGAAACTAACAGAGAAAGAAAAAGAAAATCAAGACAGAGTGCAGATAAAGAAGAGGCAATCATATGGAAGAAAAGAACTCAAATTTTATTAGATCATAAGGCAAATTTACAAAGATCTGAGATACAAAGTACAAGTAAAAGAAAAACAGAAAGAGAATACCGAACAACTTCACACCTTTTCCTTGTCTCCCAAGACTTTCTCGGGAGGCTGGGACGAGGAGCTTGGTTGCTCGGTGGAACTAAGGAGTTGGTCGACGGGAGCTGGAACTTGTTCTGGAGGAGCTGGCAGAGATGAAAGCTCCTCGTCAGCAGGCTGGGTAAGGATGATATCACCCACTACCAATGAAGATTCTTCTGAGGCAGCTTCGTCCTCTTCTTCATCCTCGATGGCTGGAGGAGGACCAGGGAGATGCTGTTGAAATAGCTCGGAGTCCTCGCTCACTTTCAATTCTTGCAAAGCTGCAACCCAGCCATCTCAGAAGTATTTCAAACTTCCATATTGCACCTGAGTCATCATAGCAGCTACTCCCTTGTTCCACCCTTTGTCCCAGCCTGTGTTGAAAGACTTCTTTATTGCCTTCTTTCTTTTTATTTTCTCTGAGGAGAGCTTCTCGGATAGAAGGTCCTCGGAGGCTTTCAGCTTGGCCTCCAACTCCTCCTTCTGATGATTTGCTTCGCGCAGAAGGGTCAGCTCTTCCTCAGCTGATTTCAGCTTATTTTCAAGCTCCCCGAAGGTGGTGAGCTTCTCGGAGTATTTCTTATTCTCCCTCTCCAAATCCTTCACTTTATTTCCCAACTGCACCTTTTCTGCTTCAGATGCAGCCAGTTTCTTCTCCCATTCACCTTTATCCTCGTCGTACTTCTGACGGGATTCCTTCAGAGATTGGGCCAAATCCTGGAATGCATCCTCTACTCCAGATGAGGAGCTTGAAGCCTTGAGCGCTTCATCTTTCTTCACAATGGTGTTAAAGCAACTCACCAGCTGAAAAAAGAAAGTAGTGATGAGTTAGTGCCGAGATGCATATATTGATAAAAGGAAAGAAGAATTCAAGATAAAAAGAAACTTACTGAAGCAATGTGACGAGTAGCTAGGGATGTCAGCATATCCCTAGACATGTTTTCCTCAATGCCTTGGACTTCAGGAATAGTCCAAGTCTTTACCGAGCTCATTGCAGAGCTCGGGGGAATAATGGTTGGAACACAAGCTCCACTAGCTTGGAGCTGGGGAATAACTTCAGAAAAACTAACCGAGGAAGACTTCTTCAATCTCCTCGGTGTCTTCTCAACAACCTCAACCAAAGAAGAATTTTTGGTTGGAGAGATAGTGATTACTTCCACAGGTGCATCCTTCTGTACAAGAGCCACTGGAGGCTTCTCGGCGACCTTCTGAAGAACAGCAGAAGGGGCAGCATCAACTTTCTTTGTCCCCTTTGGGACATCGGCTTTGTTTCTCTTTCCATCTCCAGCAGAGGAGGTCTCTTCAAAGAGAGCAGGAACTCTTCTCTTGCCCATCTTCTGACTCAAAGGAATGTGAGAGTCAGGTGAAGAGTCTTCAGAAGCTGGAAATGGTTCGCTAATGCTAGCCACAGGACGAGCAATATAAGAGGATGTATAACTCCTGTACTGCAGCAAGTATGAAGCATACCTAATGTGCTCGTCTGCAACCTTCTGATGCAAACTCCAGATATGTTTTAAATGCTTGATATTAACTTCTATTTCTTTCGGAGTTTTTCTCTTGCTGTCAACTGCAAATAAAAATATAGTGAAATATCAGTCATACATTTTGTCAAACACAATGAAATCATAATTTCAAAAAACAAAATAAGATGAAAATAACCTATCCCATTGAATGCTCCATATTTTTTACAACTACTCCATGTTCAAAATAACCTATCCCTTCGTGCCAATTTTTTACAACTACTCCGTGTTCAAAATAATCCCTGTTGGCATCAGGGAGGTTGACTACTAGAGCCCTATTCAAAAATCTAGTTTTTAAATAATAAACATTGTCTAAAATAGCCCATCTATAACAGTACATGATCTCAGGAATTCCTATACGAGTTCCATGAGTTTGATTTAACCTATACACCCCATTAACTATTCTCCATGTGTTGGGGGCTATTTTTGCAGGGACAACGTCGAAATACTGACAGAACTCTAAACATAAAGGGTTTGGTGGAAAAGAAAATCCACATTCAGCAATAAAGAGGCTAGGGAACCAATGTCCCTCAGCCAAATCAAAATAACTTGAAGGCTCAGAAAGAACCTCCAAAATTACCCAAGATGGAATAGAGAAATCAGAACGGAATTTCTCAAGAGACTCAATAATGTAAACCATGATGAATAAAAGAAGAAGGAAGAAGGGCTTACAGGGAAAAAAAGATCTGTTGACAAACAAACGAAGAAAAGGATGGACTCACAGGAGAGAGAAAAGCTATAGAAAACTCAAAAGCAGAAATTGAAAAGGTAGAAGACGATGGGATTGCCTCTGAAGCTTAAATACTTTGCCTTGGGAAACGGATAAAGAAATGATTACAAAAAGGAAACTATTACGCTACCGGCGGCTAAAAGGACAAAAAAGGCATGAAGATCGAAGCGCCTATAAAAATGCAAAAAGGCGGATTCTACGAATTTGGAAGGAAATTCAAATATGAAGAAAAGGCTCCTAAAACCCAGGAAGGTCATTTAATATCGCCATATACCGAGAAAGAATGTTCCATACTCCTCAAAGTTCGAAATATGAAACATTGGGGGCTTCTGTTGATACCAAAATTAGTATGCTGATGTGGACGAATAATAAGAAGACACGTGTCAATCTACGTGGCACAATAGCAACGAGGAATATTATTACCCCGACCAACATACTCACTCCGAGCAACAGGTATATTCCGAGGAACGCCAGTCTTCCGAGGAACACCAGTCCTCCGAGGAACTCTTGGACGACGAACAACTAAGGCGGTTCGAGCTGCATCTCGACCACAGCATTAATTGCCAGATAATCAACAGTTCAACTATTCATTGCATGCTTATCATCTTGACGCACACGTTTGAAGAGCATTAAATGAATTACCCTTTCATATGTGTATCATTTAATGTAACACCCTTTCATGTACAGCCCAAGGGCTATAAATACCTTGTATCACCCTCATTCAAAGGGATCGGAATTTCTTGATAGCACTTGTAATCGAGAATTCCCAAACATTTAGCAATAACATAACAGTGGGCCTAGACCACTCATATAAGGCTGAACCACTTTAAAATCTTTTGTCTCATTTATTTACCTGTGATTAAATAATTAGAGTAATCTAGTTTTTTACATCAACAATCGGGTTACCACCAATTGAAGGTAAAGGGTAACAATATTTCCAAAACAGATTTTTGAACTCGATCTGGGCACTATGAGTTTTTAGTGATGACATTTGGATTGACTAATGCTCCAATAGTTTTTATGGACTTGATGAACTGGGTATTCCACCCTTTCATTGATTCATTTGTGATTGTATTCATAGAAGATGTGTTGATTTACTCACATAGCATGGAGGAACACGAGAAACATTTGAGACTTGTACTGCAGATTTTGAGAGAAAAAATTATTTGCTAAATTCAGCAAGTGTGAGTTTTGGTTGAATGAAATTGTGTTTTTAGGGCACGTTGTCACGGGAAATGGGATATATATTGATCTAAAGAAGGTGGAAGCAATTGTTGAATGGGAGAGTCCTAAGAATGTGACAGAAATTAGGAGTTTCTTAGGATTGGCAGCTTAATATCGCAGATTTATTAAAGGGTTTTCATCAATAGCATTACCATTAACAAAGTTAACTCGTAAAGAAGTAAAGTTTTGTGGGATGAGGAATGGGAGCGGAGTTTTAAAGAATTTAAGAATCGATTGGTTTCATCCCCTATACTTACTATTCCATGTGGGAATGAGTCTTTTTTTATCTATATAGACGCTTCATTTCAGGGGGTTAGGATGTGTTCTTATGAATAATGGGAAGGTAATAGCATATGCTTCCAGACAATTAGAGACACATGAACGAAACTACCCTACGCATGATTTGGAGTTAGCAGCTATTATTTTTGCTTTGAAGTTGTGGCGAAATTACTTGTATGGAGAAACTGGTGAGATATTTATGAATCATCAAAGTTTGAAATACTTGTTTACACGAAAAGAACTGACTTTGAGACAGAGGCGTTGGATAGAGCTGATTAAAGACTATGACTCTACCATTCATCATCATCCTGGTAAGGCCAATGTAGTAGCAGATGCTTTGAGTCAAAATCATCAGGGATTCTTGATTGCATACAGTGTGCACGTGTTAGAAATATTCTAGACTTGGCATATATGGGGATTGAATTAATATTTTCAAAAAGGGGAGACTTATTAGCACATGTCACAGTGAGACCTTTATTGGCAGAATGCATAATTTGCAGATCATTGATCCGTTCCTTGAGAAAAAGAAACAAGAAGTTCAGTATGGTAGAGAGAGTGATTTTGAATTTAAGAACGATGAATCATTGTGTTATTAAAATAGAATTTGTGTACCGAATGATCCATCCTTAAAAAAAGATATATTAGAAGAAGTCCATAGTTCTATTTACTCTATGCATCCGAGAGTTACCAAAATGTACAGAGATTTGAAGGAGTATTATTGGTGGAATAATATGAAATGTGAGATCGCAGAATTTGTGGCTAAATGTTTAGTATGCCAACAAGTAAAGGCAGAGCATCATAAGTCGGGGGCATTATTGCAGTCATTGCCTACTCCGAAATTGAAGTGGAACATATAACGATGGACTTTGTTACAGGATTACCCCGATCACCAAAGGGGCATGATTCTATTTGGGTGATTGTATAACGATTGACGAAGTCAGCTCATTTTTTTTCAGTTAAGACCACCTACACTGTTGATAAGTATACATGTATGTACGTTGATGATATTATCCGTTTACATGGAGCACCAGTGTCAATAGTATCAGATAGACATCCAACGTTCACTTATAAGTTTTGGCCTCATTTACAGAATGCCTTATGCACAATTTTGAAGTTCAGCACTGCATTTTATTCGCAAACTGATGGACAATCCAAAAGGACGATTCAAATATTAGAAGACATGTTACGAGCTTGTGTGTTTGACTTCAAGGGTAGTTGGGATGATCATCTTCCATTGATGGAATTCTCGTATAATAATAGTTATCAGTCCAGCATTGGTATGGATCCGTATGAAGATTTATATGGGAGGAGATGTAGAACGCCTTTGTGTTGGGATGAAGTAAGTAAAAGGAAAATTTTGGGTCCCGAATTGATAGATATGACAATAGAAAAGATTAAAATGATTCGGGAACGGATAAAGATAGCGCAAAGCAGGCAGAAATTTTATGCAGATAAAAGGAAGTATCCATTGGAATTTCAGAAGGTATATTTTGTATTCCTGCATATTTCACAATGGAAAGGCGTCATGAGGTGTAGGAAAAAGGGGAAACTAAGTCCAAGATACATTGTGAGGTGTTGGAAAGAATTGGGACCCTAACATATAGATTAGCATTACCTCCAGATTTATCCCGTTTACATGATGTGTTTCACATATCTATGCTTCGTAAGTATTTGGCAGATCCAGCTCATCAGTTGAAAACTCAACCAATTGAACTGAATGAAGACTTGTCGTACATCGAGGAACCATTAGAAATTATTGATTGTAAGGAGCAGGTATTGAGCAATAAAGTTATTCACTTAGTTAAAGTTATGTGGATGGGCCATGGAGTTAAAGAAGCAACTTGGGAAATAGATAATAACATGAAGAAATAGTATCCCCATTTGTTTGGTAAGTGACCTTTATATTAAATTTCGGGGATGAAATTTTCTAAGGGGGGTGAGTTGTGACAACCCGAATATAATTATGATAAATTCTGTTTAAATCATGATTAGCTTATGTGATATGGATAATATGCTATTAGTATATATAATGTTAAGTCATCATGTTTAATCTAATTCTACTTTCATAAATCATGAAATGCCAAGTTATGTTTAAACACAAAATTTTGTTAATTTCTGTAGAAATGTCCCTGTTTAAGACTAGTTTTGACTGTTATAACATTACAACTGACTTGAGGTAAAAATAATATAGTTGTAGACAGGTGAGTTAGGGTTGTAACACAACAAACGGTGCATCAAACGGATGTCCGAGTTAGAAGTTAGGACGAATTTATGAACAAGGGGCAAATCTGTCCATTCCCTTTAAGTGGTAAATTGTCCTTTATTAAACCAAATGGTTTAATTTGATTGGTTTGCATGGGAGGCTTCCTTTGACGAACTTATACCCTTGAAATAACCTTATCCTTCAGCCAAAATCAGCCATGAAGGGGTTTAACCTTGTGGAAAGGGAATTAGGGAGTTTAGGAAGGAAAAGTGAGGAGAAAAAGTGTAGAAAAATCTGTACAAATTATGTAAAAGTCCTCAAGGTAATACAAATCTCAAATCTTGTTATTTTTCTTATATTACTGATTTAGATGATAGAAATCATCATTTTTTTACTAAAATTTCATCCCTTTATATATAGGTATGGTTAGATGCAAGTTTAAGTTAAGTTGAATGTACAAACCCTTAAAATTGCTTTGTATTGAAATCCTTTGCATTCAAACTTGAATATATTTTGTGTGATTAATGGAATTGATAAATTCCAATTGGATTTGAAACAAGACTCATACTTTCATAGCATATTCAAAAATTAGAATTTAATTCCTTGTGGTTAGGCCTTAATGATAATTTCAAGTTAGTTCATAATTGTTGTTTGTATATTTCATTTCGGTATGCCCTAAGTTTAGTCTAGCTTTTGACATAGCAAATGAAGTTAAACAATTATGAAACTTTAATTCTGTACTATTAAGTATGTCTACTGAAAATGGGTTAAAAATCATGTAAAGTTATGCTGGAGAAAAATTATGAAAATTCTTGGAAGTCATAGGAACAATAGAGGAGCTTGTAGGGTAGATTTCTTGTGTTGTAAAGAAATGGTCACAACTTGCTCTAGGAAGCTTAAAAAATTACACCGTCACATGTACTGGAAATTATATTCATATATGTTTTCATATTGATAAGGTTGGAAACCTTTATGTATACAATTTGGGAATATAGGATGGTTGAGTATAGAAGACAATAATTTGAGGCCATACTGAATACCCCATGAAAGAATATTGTTATCTCCTCTTTCTAAAGAGTACTTTGAGTACATGTTTCATGTGTATATACACTGAGAAGTAAGTTTTCATATTTATTTGGTTTTAGTTATAAATCTCTTATGAGGTATTTCCTACGATTGAATTTTCATAACTTTATCAACATGTGTACCATTGTGTTGTCTTTACTTATGTTTCATGGAATGTGACTGAAGTGGAATTATATTGTTGTTTTATAGTCATTGAAAGTTACATAATTATGTTAGGATAATACTTATGATTGAGATTCAGTACTGATTTAGTTGGATTGACAGGTGTAAGGTCTAATCAACCTAGTTTGGCTCCCCCCGAAGGAAACGTGAATACATAGTTGACAACCCAAGGTGAGTGTACTCACTGGAATGATGTATTTAGATACTGTTACGAATATGATCATAATGTTATAAATATAAAATTGTTTATTTTGGTTTATCAAAATGGGAGGTTACTCCTTGACCCGAAATGGGGGAGATTTGTATATTAATGACAAAGGGTTACTCCTCGACCAGGAATGGGAGAGAATTGTCTATTTAGATGGGATATGTGAATCATGATTCGGGAAAGTTCGTCATTCATTATGAATGAGCCGGATAAGTTAATACATAATTATATGGACATGATTTATTGCATTTAAATTCACGCAGTAGTATAGTAGTGATGCATTTTCTGGGCTATTTTTGCTTATGGTTCCTATGTTCACATTTTTCAGGTAACGCGATGTCACTGCCAAATCTAGGAGATCGGGTTGGGTTAGCCAGGAGTGGGAGAAACATGGATTTTTTGTGTGTAAATGATGTAATTTAGTTAACTTATCCTTCAAGAAAGTTTTTATGGGCATGAATACTCTGATGTTGTAAAAAGGGTTTTCAATGATGACTCTGAAATTAAAACTCGTGTTTATGATTTGGTTAAATTAATCATGATTTGACCCACTTTGACTTTCAAACTTAGTTATAAGTAACTGGGTTGGGGTGTGTCAGTAAGTCTCTCTCTCTCTCTCTCTCTATCTCTCTCTCTCTCATTTCACCAACTTTCTTTTCTTCTCTTTCTATCTTCTTCTCTTCTTTCTCGCTCCACTAGAAAGAATATAATCCCCCCCTCCCCCCCACCCCAACCCCTATTTTCGGACAGTCCCCCTCCCCCCTGTACGGATATTTATTTATAAGTTCGTTAACATTTTAGTATGTCGTATACCACTACAACCGTCAAAGAGTATTCAAGATCATTCAAGCATCAAGACGGGTCCGAATATCAAAGTTTTGAAACATTCAATCCTCCGCGAGATAAGTTTGGTAATGTTGTATTTTAAGTACCTTAACATTTCACTTAGAGCATTGGGATATTTTTTTGCAAAGTATTTTCTAAGTGTTGGAGCGGAGTTCTTATGTTTTTCGTCAAAAGTTTTTTAAAGTGTTGAGGCGAAATTAGAATTTTTTGAAAGATTTTTTTTTTTCTATTCTTGTTCGAGCGACATAAGCTCCTAGTTCGAGCGACATGCACTTGTCATGCGAAGTCATTCAAGCGACTTAACATCTCGTTAGAGCGACATTGACATTTCGTTCGAGTGACCCGCCGCCTTAATTTTTCTATAAAAAGTCTTTTCTAACTCTGTTTTTCATAAGGAGTCTTGCAATTTTGAACTGCTTCAAAACTTATTTGGCATAATACTTTGTCTTCTCAATTTTAGGGCTTTAAACCCTTTAGTTTTCAATTCACAACATCCCAATCTTTGTGTGAATTGTTTTGGAACCCAAGGATACAACTTTGTTTAAGTTTACTCTTGTAGGGAGGATAACCTACTACGACTGAGGTCATTGGGAGTGCTTGCAGTTGTTCCTTGCTGAAAACAGAGTTGCGGTTCTTATGGATCTTCTGCAGCTGATTCATTGCTGATTGGGCTACGTGTCCATGTGGTATAGCTGTGTGTGAACCACTACTGAGTTCTAGACTGCATGTCTATGTGCGTTAGCTGTGTGTTGATCCATTGCAGATTTCATTGTAATTCGTATAAGTTGTGATTTACAAGTTATAGTGAAATAAAAGTTTTACCCGAAATGTTTTTTTTTCTGAAATTAGTGTTTCCCATATTGTTTGTTTTAATCTTGCATGATTTAATGAAATATGTGAAATCACTTAGATGTATGATTAGGGTTTAAATAAAATTTGGGATTAATTAAAACTGGTTGGTTTGTCACACAATTATATTTATTTGAGAACACTCGAGATATATTTCCATTGTGCTGCAACTCAATTTCTCACCCCCCCACCACACACACACACAAATTTTGACAGCAAAAATACCCCTCCCCTTTTTGATAAAACATCACCCCTAAAAACAAGGGTTAGCAAATCTAGAGGTTCAATTTCTTCAATTTGAAAAGGTTAGGGATTTTTTGGAGGGGGCATACTAAAGCATTTGGAGATTGGTTGGAGCTTTTGTGTGTAACTATATATTCATTTCCTTTGTTATATATCTTTTGACTACGTAAATTTTTTGTTACTAATATTTGTGTTCTTTTTTTATTTTGTAGATTCCAATTTGTTATTTGGGCATTTACAAATTATAATTTGGGTTTGCTCTCAAGTTGGTTACAAATCAGGTTTTATTTTTCTTCTTTACCATTTTTCTTTACTGTATAATATTGATGCGGTTGTGTGATTATTTTTTGTATTTGAAAATTACACTTGTTATTGTGTTATTAGTATGCAGATTATAACAATTAAATTTGATAATTTAATTGATAGTTTTGCATCGAAAAATGCGAGAAGTACATATTTTCTTTAATTTGATTTTTTAATATAAAGGGATCCCAATTGATTGTTCGCCTGAGCCCCCCAAAACTTCAGAGCATGCCATATCAGCACTATTATTGATCAAGCTTGGATCTTACTAGGAGACTTTAATGTTGTGAGGAATGTTGAAGAAAGGGAAGGAGTGGCTCAAGTAGACCTTCCTGAAATAAATGACTGTAATGAAAGGGAAGGATCTTATCTGATCATAGTCCTATCATGGTCATTGTAGATGGTGAGCAAATAAAGGGTAATAATTCCTTTAAATTCTTGGATATATGGATGAACATTCTGCATTTAAAGACACCATTAAACAGTAACATTTAAGGAATCAACATTTAAAGAAAGGGCTTCAAATTGTGAAAGTAACCCTAAGTTATGACAGTAAAACTTATGAGGCCTAAACCTTATTTGAGGAACTTACATAATAAGTTCTACAATAAGATATCTGAAAGTGTTAATGAGAAAATGGAAGAGTTGGAGACAGTAAAGGGATTTATTCAGCAACATGGATGCTCTTAGCCTAGGATGCACGAACACTTCTCCGGATGTTACATACCCGTTTCGGACACTCCGAAAACCCCGACATGCGTACGACACAGCTCGAACACATGTCCGAAACTCCACATGGCGTGTTGGACTTATTTGACTTTTTAAAGAAGTCAGACACTTCTCGGAACACTCCCCGGGTACAGAAGGACACTAATAGTGTCATCATATAAAATTAAATGTTTTTATAGTTCCTAGAAAAGTTGAAATAATGAAGTTAGTCTCTCGCTCGATTTTAATGCTTACTTTTGACTACTGGTTCGACTATTATTATGAAATATAACCATGTTAATTTTGATAAATTAGTTTAAGAGCTAATTTTGATAAATTAGTTTAAGAACTAATTTTTCTTTTGAAGTGCAAAATAGATGAAAATATACAAATAAATATGTATACTTAATATATATATATATATATATATATATATATATATATATATATATATATATATATATATATATATATATATATATATATATATATATATACTCAATATGTGGAGCTATGTGATTTACCGGGTCGGCGTGTCCATTTCCTATCAGACAAGACACCCGTACCCGTGTCTGCTCTTCGTAGCTCTTAGAAGATGAAGATGAAAGATGGAGCTATATGAGAGTTATCAGGTCTTAAGCCTAATCTATTGAAAAGCAATGTCTTCATAGGTGGATCCCTGAAGCTGAAAAGTTTGAGTTGTGCCAAATTATGGGGATTGATGATGCTGGAATTAGCACCACCAGGTAATGTGTTTTCAAGCTCAATCTGAGAACAACAATGGCAGCATAGTTACGTAAAAGGTAGGAGAATGAGATGAGGAGAAGAGGAGAGAGCACCAGAATATAAGTGGTTCATCCTAAATCGGCCTACGTCCACTGTGTGTGAATAACCTCACCGTAATAAGGCACTGATGGCCATGGATACAATACACATAAGCTCACTTTCTCTCTCTACTGTGTGTATAAGACAGAATTTCCGCCAGGGTTACCCAATTCGGATCCTTCGCAAGGTAGAGGATGACCTCTATATATAGTACCTAGGGGGTGTAATGTACCCCCCATGCATGTAATGTGCATGTGTGTATTTGCCTCACCAATATAGGAAAGCCATCTGTCACTGTCACAAGTAGAGAACGATGATGAAATATTCTCCCCGCGTGTGGGAATAATCTTGTTATAACTGATATGTGTCCATGTGCCCTTATCCAAATGTCAGCAGATGCTCAGCTATTATGCTCGGTGTATGACCTCGATCTGGGAGAGGCCGAGGTTAGTAAGTCTAGATGCTCGTTCAGTCCGAGGTGACCATGGAGGTCTCGGCTTAGTCCTAGCCGAGACAATGGACAAGGTCGGCCTGAGCCGAGGTTGAGCTGATGTGTTTGGAGCATTGACTAATGTCATGATGAGGTTGCTGGTAAGGCTTCTTTCGATCTCGGCCTACATCTGGCCGAGGTTGCCATTCCAAGGTATACGAGAATGCTGCTGGTCCTTGTGATGCATGCGATGTCCCTTCAAGAGGCTAGTGGTAGTGTCGTCCTGGGCCGACCTTGCTATGGCCGAGTGCTGATGCCGCATGCCCAAGGCTTCTCCAATGTCGGCCACGATCCCGACTGAGGTTGGTGTCTCCGAGCCGACGTCACACTCGGGGCATATCAATCACCCCCAGCCCTTAGTTACATGTGGAAACAGGTTACTATGGGGTCTATAACTCCGAGGTCCTATTGCTCTGTACCAATATTCTTTTTCTGACACTTGTCAATTATTGAAGTGTCACGCGTGTCTAACAAGGGTAATTATGCGGGTTGTCTGTTGGTCTCCCAAGGCAATGATGGGCCTTGGGGAGTGTGCATTCATATTTAAGGGTAAAAGTCCCATTTTCTCTTCTTTCTTCTTCATTTCTCTCCTTCTCGGAACTAAGCCATTTCTGTAACTCTCTCTCTCTCTCTAGAAGAACTCGTGATTGGAAGTACATTTGGTGGCTTATCTACTGAGATTCCTTCCTCGCTTTTCCTCGCCTTTCTTCAGGTACCCCTCGTTATCTATTCCTCTCCATTTTTTTCTGTCTTGCACTTTGCATTTTTCGGCTGGTTCATGCATTTTTCGGTTAGCTTATGAGTTTTCCGGTTGATATTTTTATGGTGTTCTCCTACCAGCAAGTCAAGAGTCAAGTGTGTAATAAACAAGTAAAGAAAATAAATAGAGTGCAGACAAGATATAGAGTGGTTCGGCCCCCAAAATGGGTATACGTCCACTGTGTTGCTCCATTCTCATTATGTGCGTTGCATTGTACAATATAATCATGCCTAAAGAGGCGTACAAGTATGAGAATAAGGGTGAATACATGGCAGTATTGGAGATTCCGGTGAGCCTGGGAGGTGGCTGTGATGTAGATTGTGTCCCCAAGAGGTATGCTGAGGTTGTGTAGAGAGAATCTGTATTGTAGAGCCTGCCCAGACGGGTATGTAATCGATCCCCCCTCACCTTCTAGGTGTGGTCCTCTATTTATGAGGAAATTTGTTGAGTCACATGCCCTGAGCACGTGGCGTATACCAAGTTTGCAGCAGTTATGGATGAGGGGGGTGCGGCCTGCAAAGCAAGCAGTGTTGTAAGCTAATGGAGGTGTGCCGCACACCATAAGGTGGAGCGCCGCAGCCTATAATGGACAGGGCCGCACCCTGTGCCTCTTGGTCATGAAGGGATCACGCCGAGTGAGTTCTGGCCGCGCCCTGAGTGAGGTTTGGCCGCAGCCTGTATGACCTAAGATGCCTGGGAATTGGAGAAGAATACATTCTGCGGCAGGGTGCTATATTTGTACAATCAATAAGCCCCCAAGCCGTAGTGCCAAGGGAGATCAATTGGGACTGCGGATCAGTAGCCTAGGTGCCGTGGTGCTTCCAAAGCGACGATTCGTCTTTCGTGCTCCCTTATATAAATTATTTCTAGCCGTGGACTTCATTACGTTTACAAAACTTTAGAGAGCACATCGAGAGAGAAACTCTGCACTCTCTCTCTTGCATATTCCGACAACCTTCCGAGGTGGTGTGCGGCGGTTCAAGGTGGTCTGAAGCTGATCATTGCAAGCTTCTCCATTTCCAGGTGATTTTTCAACCACCATACTTTCGTAAAAGCCTTTGAAATTGACAGTTTTCTTCCCTTTTGATATGATTTCGCTTTTTCTGGTTCATTTGCTAGAAATCTAGGGTTTTGTTTGTACGTTTTTCCCTTTCTCAAATATGATACATATGAAATACATACAACTATTCTTGGTGTTCATAATCGAACTCTTCGTATTCTGTGAGTTTGATCCTAAAAATGATTAGAATTTAGATAATCAACTGTTTAGGATAGATTCCGCAGCATGATAGGATTTCAATACCCATTCCCGTGAACTGGTATGGTCCTTCTGCGTCATACCGTGCCAAATGGCCATGGTCCCTCAAATTATCATCCGCGGCATCAAATCACCACCCTTGTAGTCTCGAACAGCCTTCAAACTTCCATGAACCCAAGACACATACATGTTAAATAATTGTAATTGCTACTAGATCGAATTGACTCTGAAAATTTAGGAATGGCCATGGCCAGGAATGCCTTAAAGCAATTCTATCTTCTTACCGCGGCATCTTATGTTCCTCTGGTGATATGGAGGTGGCCGCGGCTAGTTGGGACAGTACGATCCCAAAAGTAATAGAGTTTGCCCATTAATAACTGTGTTAGGGAAATAATTCCAAAGACATTTTTAATACTTAAAAATTCCCTTATGCGGCTTCTTGAAGTCTTACAAACCATACTGGTTGCGGCGCCTAACTGCGAACTCTGCTTTTCAGGTACTGCTGCAGCCATATGAGCTTTGACCCAGACGAGTTCATGAGAGGCTTTTGGGCAAAACATTTTGGGACCTCTCCCCCCGAGCTTGCTTCCGTGCCCCCTCTAAGATCAATAGGGCCTTGCAAACTAAAAGATTGCCCAAACTGCGTGATACTCGACTCAGACTCCGCGGACTCTGCATCTGGGAAGGATTTCCAATCTCCGCCGATGGAAGAATCCAACTCAAGTACTCATCCAATGGGTGTAGGAGACAGTGCCACAGCTATTTGAAATAACCCAGGAGGTATATCTGGGAGGGCTGAGAGACCCTTGGCCGCACTCGATATCCGCGACTCGATGACCCAAGATTGGGTTGAGCAGGTGGCTGAGGCCTTCGAATTTCCAGAAAATTTGATGTGCTCAGCCCCTACCGCAAACCAAAAACCGTGCACGGTTCTATCCGATGATGGAATTTGCTTCCCTCTGCACGCCTTCATTTACGGGCTGCGGCTGCCTGTTCCAGTTCCTATCCATCGCCTGTTTCAGGTAATGAACCTGGCCCCAGCACAGTTGGACCCTAATGGCTGGAGAACCATTCTCGCTGCAGTTGTTCTTTGGGAGAATTTGTTCAAAAAGGACATCACTCCCGCGGAGTTCTTTCATTTCTAACGTCCAAAGGAGAACTCAGTGAAGTTCGCGGGCTACTACTACCTCTCAAGCCGCGACAGGGACGAGACCCTTTACACTGGGAGACCGACCAGTGTGAAGAACTGGAAGATGAAATACTTTTACATCTCCAGTGAAGGCTGGGAAATGCATCCCGATGAGAACGAGAGGGAAAGGACATATGTAATGTCGCGGCAGTGGGGGGCTCCCTCAAAATTAGGTAATAAGACTGTAGCTGCGTCCTTTCATTTCATAAATATACACTTCAACTAATCTTTGAATTTTCCTTTCTTTCTGCAGCCCTTGACAATCTGCACTTGAACAAGCGACAGGAAAAAAGAGTTGTCGAGGCCGCGGAAGTTCCAGCTGGACACAAGAAGTTCGGCACACTTGTAACGTCAGCAACCATATTTGAAGCAGGGTTCTTCCCAAACAAGTCTATTCCTCAAAAAATGGGCACAGAAGGTAATATACTGTGCCATAATTTTTGCTCCGCGGTCATTTATTCTCATGAACTCATGCTATTCCTTTTCAGGTGAAGAAGTTGACAGGGAACTGCTAGCGGCTCAACTAGTGGAGATGGATGAGGACGCAATCATCCTAAATAATACTGCGCGGAGCAGAAAGAGGAAGAGGTCCAAGGCCAAGGGACCTGCCGCGGCTCCCTCCGGAGAAAATAACGCTTCCCCTGTCGTGGCTCCTGCAAAAAAAAAAAACTGCAGCACCTGTCGCGGATCAAATGGCTAATGACGAGAACCTTCCGCATGATCATTTTGATGATGACATAGGGTAAAACCTGTTCGCGGCGGGCATAATGTCAACTGATGTGCCCCTTCACTCATCCTCTCCTTCGCTGCCAACTGTTGTGGCGGTTAACGCGAACTTTCCACCTCCTCAATTCCGCGGAGAGTCTTGGCCTGATGGTAGACCAAGGCCCCAATTAAGGCAGCCTGACCCCAATTCTTCTTGGGATACTACCGCAAAGGCTGCACGGAGAATAAAAAGAGCCTTGGATGCCGCAGACCTTGACAGGCTTGTGGGAGAAGATCATGATGATCTGGAGGACTGTGGCCTCCATAGCCTTCTGAGGGTACGTACCAGTTGTTATTCAATAACTTTTGCATCTCGTATTTTTCCCATATTTTTTCTAACATCTTTTATTTCAGGCCGCGGATGTGATTGTGGTCCAGAAGAGGAAGTACGAGGCCTTGTACAGGTTGTTGGAGGTCAATAAGAGTGCCCATGCCGCAGACTTGCAAGCTGCACGGGCTTCTTCTTTTAAGGCAGGGAAGAAGTCTGCTGCCGCGACTCTTCAGGCAGCCCACACGGACCTTGAGAAAGCAACAAAGGCTAGAGAGGAGGCGAAGGAGAATTTTAATCAATCCGAGGAATCCCTGAAATCCTTCCAGGCCCAGACTGCCGAAGCCTCCCGTGTCGCGGAGATTTCAAATGCCAAGCTCGCCCTACTTCAGCAAAAATATGAAGAGTTGGAAGCCAAGTCCTCTAAAAAAGATGAAGATCATGCCGCGGTAGTAAAAAAGTTGGAAGTTAATAATGGTGACGCCCTCCAGCTAGCCATAGATCATGCCGTGGAGTCATTCAAAGGCTCCAAGGACTTCTTCCTTATCAATAACAGGGCATACCTCCGCGGCTACCAGGAGCTACGACAAAGATTTATTAAGAGGTTCCCTGAGGCCAAGGAGGAGGTCCTTGCCTGTAAGTTCAGTGATGCTGAACATCAAGAGTGCATTGCTGAACTCAAGGTCGCGGCGGAAGAGAGAGCAAGGCTCAGGGCTGAGGCAGAGGCTGTGGCTGCGGATGGAGAGTCAGAGACTCCCGCGGGCGGAGAAGAGGCTGATGATGATGATGACGCAGCCTCTTAAACTCAATTTCAGTTATATCATTAATCTTGGGTTGCGTCCCTCCTTTTTGTAATCTCAACTTCTGTTGTGGCTGCGGCCTTTATTTTGTAATCTTTGGCTATTAATACCAAGGCTGCGGCCATATTTTTACCACTACGATTGACTGCTTGATATTCATTGCTCTTTTACATTGCATGTTTTACATTGCTTGCTATAATGAATGGTTGTACGTAACTGCCTCATTTTAGAAAATGCATCCGTGCCCGGATAGACAAAAAATTTTAAGTCCGTGGACATAGATCCATTTCTCCGTAGTATGATTATTTGTCAATGTCCACGCCCACATAAATGGTGCCGCGGTCCTTTATTATGCCGCATTATTTAAGCGTTTTACTTGACTGCCGCGGACATGATTTCAAGGCTGGGGCCTGCTGATTGCATGGATCCCCAGCTGCTTTCATTGCACCTGGTTGTCTGAACCGTTTATCTTTTGTCATCCCATAACCAACATGGAACATGTTGAGAAAGCCTTTCCTTAGACTTGACACAATTGATTCTTCTTCGCCGTGGCAGGTGCTGTAGTTTTTTTTTCATGCTTCAAGATGTTAGTGCCTCAGCACTTTCATGAATGAATGGCTCCTAGAGCTCTGCAACCGTATCGATGGGATGCGGCACATTTCTGGTTCACCCGAATAATGTGCCTCTGTAGACATACGTTGATATTTCCAAGCCTTCTCGGGCTGGGTCATGTTGCCAAGCCCTAATATGCGAGACACTATCAAGGCTCTCCAGGTTGGGTTATGTTATTAAGCCACCCACAGCAAATATGCGAGGCACTATCAAGCCTCTCCAGGCTGGATTATGTTATTAAGACACCCACAGCTAATATACGAGACACTATCAAGCCTCTCCAGGCTGGGTTATGTTATTAAGCCACCCACAGCTGATACGCGAGACACTATCAAGCCTCTCCAGGCTGGGTTATGTTATTAAGCCACCCACAGCTGATATGCGAGACACTATCAAGCCTCTCCAGGCTGGGTTATGTTATTAAGCCACCCACAGCTAATATGCGAGACACTATCAAGCCTCTCCAGGCTGGGTTATGTTATTAAGCCACCCACAGCTAATATGCGAGACACTATCAAGCCTCTCCAGGCTAGGTTATGTTATTAAGCCACCCACAGCTGCCGATATATATAAAGCCATCCCTGGCTAGATATTATAAACCTCCCGGCTCGATGACGCATCCCGAAAGCTAAGAGCGAGCATTGTAAGCCCCTGCGGCTAAGTATAATTTCCAAAAGCTGAGAACGGGCATTGTAAGCCCCCGTGGCTAATAAAAGCTCCTTGAATCCTCCGATGCTTTCATGAACATGATCATCAGAAGATAAGATACAGTTGCACTTTGTGAGAGGAACTTTTGAGCTGATTGAGATTGCAATCCCTCCATAAGTGCATCCCGAAGTAAAATAATCCTTCGAGATAATTTTATTATTATTCCTCTGGAATCTGTTTGAGACAAAAGGTCTTTTTGTGAGATAACAGATTATGAAACCAAGAAAGATATCAGATATGGAAAAATTTGCTAATTCATATATTTATATATGCATGATCAGCTAATGACTTTGTTAACAAAACATAAAGTCTTGAGTATTAAGGCTCTAATGAGCTTCATAAAACATAAACATAAATAGTTGAAATTGGAAAGACTAAGGATGAGGTGCGACATGCAGCCTCTGTTAGGTCCGACTGGGTCCTTTATGCATTCTTCAGGAATCGCTGCAGCATCCCTTGCCCAATTAGCCTTTCCACTTCATCCTTCAGAGCATAGCATTGCTCTATGTCATGGCCATGGTCCTGATGGAATTTTCACCAGGTAGCTTTGTTCCTCTTGTGGGGTTGAGCTCTCTGCTTTTCTGGCCACCTCAAAAGCTTGTCTTCTTTGATGAACTCAAAGATCTCTTCAACCAGGAAAATCAACGGAGTATAGACACCCGATTTCTTTTCTGATTTCTCTGTTCTCCTTTTCTAACTTCTACTGGTTGATTTCGCGGCTTCTTTAACTGCCGCGGCAGGCAAGGCTGGTTGAGTTTTTTCCTCCGCCCTCGTGCCTATATTTTGAGAGTTCGGGGCCTCTAGCATTAGCACCCTCTGAGTTAGATAATTGACCTGGGTTTGAAGTGAGGCATGGCTGTCATAGTGGTGATTAAGGGGATTGTACAGTTGCACAATCTCCTCCTTGACTTCTGTGCTCTGGCTGGATTCTCCTTCCATTTTTGCTTTTGTTAATCTTTATAAAGTATATAGGATCTGGGACAAAACTAACAGAAGTGAGTGATCACAAGAATATTGGGAAGGGGAACTTGAACTGCTCCATGATATGCTGAGGAGGCCGCGGCAAGTATGGCACACAAGTGTACTGCCGCAGCCCTTTAATATTATTCACCAAGGTCGAACCGAAGGCCACTTAAGTCCTTCCCACGGTGATTTTGAACTGTTGTAACAGGTCCACACTAGTAGGGGTCGCTGCACGAGAGATCCCACGACGCGAACTTTCCTTTTCTCCCCCAACACTCGAAGAAAACCTACTAGGGTCCATTGATGAGAGAATTCTCTTGCGCAATATGGCACAATTTCAATGATAACCCCTAGACCATAGGTAGATGGCAACAAAAAAGGGGAGTAAATATAGCCCTTCCCTAATCAGCCACCTTTTTGGGACTAAAGTCCACCATGCCTTTCAGCATTATCTAGATGGAATGATATCACAGAGGTATGTAAAATAGATCCAAAGCCATCAAATGAAGATCCAAAGGTAGATCCAGAAATATGAAATACCCGTTAAAGGGGGCGAATGTAAAGCGGAGCCCAATAACCAGTTACCGACCCGTGAGAAGATGATCCATAGGACCCTCAGGGGTCGAATAAGGTGTTTAAGAACTCATATGTGTAGAGAAACAAGATTGAAATATCTCGTTTCCCACAGACGGCGCCAAACTGATGATACGAGAAATTGGCCATAAGGCGTTCTCCTACTAGCAAGTCAAGAGTCAAGTGTGTAATAAACAAGTAAAGAAAATAAATAGAGTGAAGACAAGATATAGAGTGGTTCGGCCCCCAAAATGGGCCTACGTCCACTGTGTTGCTCCATTCTCATTATGTGCGTTGCATTGTACAATATAATCATGCCTAAAGAGGTGTACAAGTATGAGAATAAGGGTGAATACATGGCAGTATTGGAGATTTCGATGAGCCCGGGAGGTGGCTGTGATGTAGATTGTGTCCCCAAGAGGTATGCTGAGGTTGTGTAGAGAGAATCTGTATTATAAATCCTGCCCCGGACGGGTATGGAATCGATCCCCCCTCACCTTCTAGGTGTGGTCCCCTATTTATGAGGAAATGTGTTGAGTCACATGCACTGAGCACGTGGCGTATACCAAGTCTGCAGCTGTTATGGATGAGGGGGTGCGTCCTGCAAAGCAAGTAGTGTTGTAAGCTAATGGAGGTGTGCCACACACCATAAGGTGGAGCGCCGTGGCCTATAATGGACAGGGCCGCACCATGTGCCTCCTGGTCATGAAGTGATCACGCCGAGTGAGTTCTGGCCACGCCCTGAGTGAGGTTTGGCCGCGGCCTGTATGACCTAAGATGCCTGCGAATTGGAGAAGAATACATTCCGCGGCAGGGTGCTATATTTGTACTATCAGGGATGACTTGTAAGGAACTACCTGGGGTACCCCCCCAAGGTATTCCAAGTTAGACTACAGGCTCCATTCACTTTTCAGATGTGTCATCTTCTTTCTAGAAACACAATTTTTATTTGAAAAAAAAAGAAAAATATTTTTGTACTTTTCTTCGAATTATGAATATTCTTTTTTGAGTATATATATTTTTAAATTTGATTCTTTTTCTAGTTGTAGGCTTGTAGCCATATAGACTAGTATATTTCAAATTCCCTATATGGAAGCTCAATAAGGCCTCAAGTTGTATTTCGTGAACAAGAAGAGATAAATCCTCTCTTGGCCATATGTATAACACTTCCACTGAGCCTTTTATCATCCATCAGCTGAAAGTGTCTAACATTCCTCATAAATTTCTATCATCTTTCCTCTTTTCTGGTCCACCTCCCCCTCCCCCATTTCTCTATCTTGGTCCAATCTCAATACTCATTCCATGGCAAAAGGCTCTGACTAAGCATAAATTCTTCTGAATTTATCATCCTACGTTGGTATTTTTAGTACCTCGAACAACGTAATTGATTTGTTTTTATCCCCTATCATTGCTAATGACTTCTTCTAACAAGTACCCCGAGTTTCGTGTATTTCTTACTATTTTTACAGATATTTAGTGCAACGAAAAGAGAGAAAAAATCGAAAGAAAAGAAGAGAACAAAGGAAGACAAGTCAAAGGGAAAAAACGTAACTCTACACCTGGAGTTCAGATTTGAAGACTAAAGGAAGGCGAATATAATCAAATCACAAGAGTATAGGAATAAACGACAGTCAAATCGGAGCTCTGGATCAAAAGATATGGTAAGTCAAAGTTGGAGAAAGAAAGTCAAAGTTGAAATTAATTCTGGAAGTTGAAGAGTTTCAAGTCTTGAAATTTCTTGTATAATTCCTTTTTATTAGTTGTAAAACACGGAGAGGCATGGGAAAATTCATATTTGGGTATTATAAAAAGCCAAGTCCTAGAGTAATGAAGAGGGGAAGAGAGAGAGTTCCTTTTGGCATATAATTTCATATTTTCTTAGGATTTAGAAACCCTAGTTTGTAAGTTGAACAAGTGCTATTCAAGATTCAAGTTTCAAGTTCAGATTTCCTTCTTCTATTCAAGTATATCTAATTTTTACTTTCCATTTCTTTCATATTGTAAGTTTAAATTGCTCTTGTGGTTTAATTTTGTTTCTCAATTCAAGTTTCTTTTCAATGCATAATAGGCCTATGATTTCTTGCACATTTAGAATTTTGTTTTCATTTAATAAAATCATGTCTAGCTAAGTTTTTTTTAGGATTGGGATGTATGAACCCATCCCAATGTAAATTACATATGTAGAAAATAGAATTTAAATTAAAATTTTGAAATAGTCGTGCAAGATTTCTAAAATCATTATAGGTCTTTTAATCTCTCTTGCCCTAGGTACTTGGGACGTTTAAGAATATAATGTGCGTAAAATTGTTTAGCACCGCTTTATATTTCCCTTTGATATCATATGATGCGGCATTGAACCTCATATATGTAATGCTTAGGATCTATAAAGACTGGATTCATTCAAACTTCTAATTTATAATTTTAGTATTCTGCTAAGTAATTACTAAAGATTTGGGGATTGTATTCCCAACATGTTTTCCCTTCATTCTTTTTAAGTCATTCTTAGTTAGTTAATTTTGCTCACATATTTTATGAAGTAGTTTAATTTAGTTTGCATTTAGTTAGTAGATTTAATCCCATATTCACATAATCATCTTTTATTACCTTTTTAAAGTCAACCTTAGGATGAATTAACCTACCTTATGTCGTCAAAACGAGATCGTCCTCTTTCCCCGTGGATTCGATACCCAAACTCGCCGTTGTATTCCATAAGAGTGTTGTTAAAGTTTAGGTTTTTGTATTGTGGTTGGACACCGATAACAATGATTAGCGTATTTACATGGACGCTCGATTTTTCCACTCGATCAAAATGGCGCTAAAATGCCAAAAAAAATGAAAAATTTTGAAAAGCCAAAAATATTTTTGTTCAAAATGAATAAAAATTCGAATTTAAATTGTTCAAAAATATCACCCTTATTCTATTTAAAGTCCCAAATTATTAACAATCAAAATGCACTAAGCCAAAATTGACCGAAGATGGAAATTGAAAGAAAATAGACGACTTAACAAATGAGTGTAGAGATTGATCAAACGCGATGAGATTTTGAGCCTTTCAATTTTTTATGAGTTTTTAAATCAATCCGAGTTTATGATTAACTCAAAGTTCTTTTCAGCGTTTTAATAAGTCGTTGATGATCTCAATCCTTTGTTTTGATCGGTTATGGGAAATGTATGAAATGTTGTCTCGAAATTTGCACTAAAATATCTCTAAACTTAATTAATCTCAAGATGCATATGGTAATATGATTAGAAATTTATACAATAAAGTAAGCCCTCTTTTGTTTAACCTAAAAATATTAGCCATAATAAAGTTATGAAAAAATTATCCCTTTGCAACCCACTTTGAGCCTAATAAAATATTTCCCTTTCATTTGATAACCCCAAAAATCCAAATAGCCCGGAATTATGAAAAATTAGAAATTCATCACGTAAGTCCAGAGTGTGTAATAAAAAAAGGGCAAGAAAAGAAAAATAGCAAGAAAAAAGAAGAAGAAAAAAATAAAAATAAAAAAAGAAAGAGAAAAATGAGCAAATGCTCGAAAAATTACTAATGGACGTCATAAGGGCATTTTCCAATTCCGAACATTCCGTCCATTCCCATTTTTACCCTTTACACTTTTTAACCCGAAAAGTTCTAACCGAGTCCGAATGGCGAAATTAATTACTGCATGGAGAGCTAAAACATGAAAATATAATAAAAGAGATTAAAATGGTGTGATTAAGAGATGATGTTTCCCGTTTCCTAATAACTGTATTCCGATGATGAGATCTTTTCACCATATATTTCCTTCTTTTTAATTTTGTATGCGTGAATTTGTGTCCATAATATTTACCCTTTATATCATGCATACAGAGAAAAAACAACCACATTTCGAGTGATTCGTTTGTGAGTGCATCCGTAAGAATTTGAATCAAAACGAATTTTCGGAAAGTAACGTAATGCTCAATCGGTGGAAATTTGAGGTTTAATTTCTGGCTTTGCATACACACACTATGGTTTGAGACATTTGAATATGAATTTGTGGTGATTATTTTTTGAAAAATTTAAATTGTACAATTTTTAAGTATTTTGATATTTATTTGAGTCAATAAAGAATTTTGTGGGTGTATTCACTGCAAACCCTCACGAGACAAAACTCGTCCTACTAGGGTAACTTAGGGGTTTAAAGGCTTATTGCATATGCTCAATGCAATCGCTTGCCTGCGAAAGTGGAATTTTATTTTAATAAAAGGAATTTAAAAACTCATCTCATTTCTCTTACATTGCTCGGGACACGCAAAGTTCTAAGTTAGGGGGATTTGTCTAAGCATAAATTCTTCTGAATTTATCCTCCTAAGTTGGTAGTTTTAGTACCTCGAACAACGTAATTGATTTATTTTTATCCCATATAATTTCTAATGACTTCTTCTAACAAGTACCCCGAGTTTCGTGTATTTCTTACTGTTTTTACAGATATTTAGTTCAAATAAAAGAGAGAAATAAATCGAAAGAAAGGAAGAGAACAAAGGAATACAAGTCAAACGGCAAAAGTGTAACTCTACACCTGGAGTTCGGATTTGAAGCATAAATGAAAGTGAAGGTAATCAAATCACAAGAGTGTAGGAAGAAACGAAAGTCAAATCGAAGCTCTGGATTAAAAGATATGGCAAGCCAAAGTTGGAGAAAGAAAGTCAAAGTTGAAATTAATTCTGGAAGTTGAAGAGTTTCAACTCATGAAATTTCTTGTATAATTCCTTTTTATTACTTGTAAAACGTGGAGAGGCATAGGAAAAGTCATATTTGGGTATTATAGAAAGCCCAGCCCTAGAGTAATGAATAGGGGAAGAGAGAGAGTTCATTTTGGCATATAATTTCATATTTTCGTAGGATTTAGAAACCCTAGTTTGTAAGTTGAACAAGAGATATTCAAGATTCAAGTTTCAAGTTTAGATTTCCTTCTTCTATTCAAGTATTGCTAATTTCTACTTTCCATTTATTTCATATTGTAAGTTTAAATTGCTCTTGTAGTTTAATTTTGTTTCTCAATTCAAGTTTCTTTTCAATGCATAATAAACCTATGATTTCTTTCACATTTAGAATTTTGTTTTCATTTAATAAAATCATGTCTAGCTAAGTTTTTTTAGGGTTGGGATGCATGAACCCATCCCAATTTAAATTACATATGTACAAAATAGAATTTAAATTAAAATTTTGAAAGAGTCGTGCAAGATAATTCTACAATCATTATAGATCTTTTAATCTCTATTGCCCTAGGTACTTGGGATGTTTAAGAATATATTGTGTGTAAAATTGTTTAGCATAGCTTTATATTTCCCTTTGATTTCATATGATGCGGGATTGAACCTCATATATGTAATGCTTAAGATCTATAAAGATTGGATTCATTCAAACTTTAAATTTATAATTTTAGTATTAAGCTAAGTAATTACTAAGGATTGGGGGATTGTAATCCCAACCTGTTTTCCCTTCATTCTTATTAAGTCATTCTTAGTTAGTTAATTTTTCTCACATAGTTTATGAAGTAGTTTAATTTAGTTTGCATTTAGTTAGCAGATTTAATCCAATATTCACATAATCATCTTTTCTTACATTTTTAAAGTCAAATTTAGGATTAATTAACCTACCTTAGGTTGTCAAAACGAGATCGTCCTTTTCCCTTGTGGATTCGATACCCAGACTCGCCGATATACTCTATAAGAGTGTAGTTAAAGTTTATGTTTTTGTATTGCGGTTGGAAGCCGATAACAATGATTAGCGTATTTACACGGACGCTCGGTTTTTCCACTCGATCAGGCTCTCTTGGACCTGCAGCCATAGGTGGAGTCTTTAGAAATCACAAAGGCTTCTTCCTTGGAGCCTATTGTTTAAGCACTAGCAATTTCATGCTTTCTTTGTTGAATCTATGGCTATTATTATTGGGGTGGAGCTTTCTTTGGATAAAGGATGACACTTTATTTAGATAGAGTCAGACTCCCTTTCTGTCACTCATTGACTTATAAATGATACTTAGAAGCCTTATTAGTCTATTTTGAACAGATGGGAGAGATGCAATTACTACCTTTCTCAAATGAGATTTTAAGTTAATAATTTTAATCTTGTTATCTAAGAGTCGAAATTGAGTATCTATGATTTTTTGGATATTTGATATGGAAAGAATAAAAAATATTAATTAATTTTTGTAAGGTACTTTCTGAAATGCTGCCTTTTAGGCAAAATTTCTCCCAATTCTGTTGAGAATGAACCGCGAGTACACAATGGGCTTATTAAATCTGCCTTTAGGATACAATACAGTATATAAAAAGTTGTTTGATTCAATCTATGTACTATTTAATCAAACCGAGAACACTCTAAATATACTATCTAATAATGCCAAAATATAGAGGAGGGAGGGAGAGGAGAAATTCATAATTTTTGGTGTCCAAAACAGAGGTCTGGAACTCTTTTTATAGCTATTTCTGTGACTGTTCTTCAACATTCACAACTCTTCATGTAGAAACTCAACAGCCGTTGGATCGTGCCTGTTTGGAATTAATTAATCTTTTTCGTTCTTTCCATATCAAATATCCAACAGTTTTAGGCAAAAATATTATTACTCTACCCAAATGGAAGGAACAGTGGCACAATCTATCCAAGTCATGAGTCAAGACTTAATCCGACTCGACCGTTTTGATGGAGAAAATTTCACCCATTGGCAAGAGAAGGCTATGTTCTTCCTCACATCACTAAAACTAGCATACATTCTAGACGAAAAGCTTGAGAAAATTCCCAAGCCCACACCTGAAGACACCAAAGAAATAAAACAGAAGTGTGTGAAGAGGAAAGAAGACGAATTTACGTGTCAAGGACACATTCCCAATGCTTTGTCTCAAACTTTTTATAGCGCTCATCGAATGATTTCGACGACAAAGGAATTATGGATGGCATTGGAGACAAATTATCAAAATGAGGAAGTAAGCAATTGTAAGTTTTTGATTTCAAACTATATGAATTTTAGAATGAGTAATGATAAATCTGTCGTTGCACAAGCACATGAACTCCAATTGATTGTTAGTGACCTAAAAGCAGCTGAAATTAATCTTCAAGATGAATTTCAAGTAGGGGTGATTGTTTCAAAACTTCCATCCTCTTGGAACGACTTTAAGAAGAAAATTAATCATGATGAAAATACTTATACAGTGGAATCTGATTAGGCATAAATTCTTCCAAATTTTTCCCTTAATTTAGAGGCTTTTATTACCTCGGACAATGTAAAACAAGTTTATTTATCTCATATCATTGCTAATGGCTTTGTCTAACAAGTAGCCCAAGTTTCATGTATTTCTTATTGATTTTACAAGTATTTAATATATGAAAGAAAGAAAGAAATAGGAAGAACCAAGAGAGAAGAAAGAAGACGAATCAAAAGGGTAAAAGTGTAATTTTCACCAAGAATCCGGTCAAGGACCCAAAATAAAAGTCAAAGATCTCGAGTCTACGAGTGCGTAGGAAGAAACGACGTTTCAATCCGAGTTCTAGAGTGGAAGTTATGAAGATCTAAAGATACGAGATAATCATGAGAAATTGAAGAAAAAAATGAAGAGAAATTGAGAAGGAAATTCGGATCGATCTGAATGGCCTAAAAAACGGATCGATCCGGACACTAGAAGTCACTGTATAAGGATACATTTACCAGACCGATCCGGTTTGCATAAAAAAAGTATCGATCCAACCCCCAAAGTTCACTGCATCAGGCATATTTAACGGACCGATTTGGTTGAAACAAAAAAAGGATCGATCCAATCATCAGGCAGATCGATTCGAAATTAGTAGGCAAATCGATTCGGGATTCGAGATTTATGATTATCTTCTTCAAATCAGAGTCTTGCATGACTCTCACTCTTGTATTCTTCATAGTGTATATGTTTGAATGTCCTCCCAGACATTAAGAGAGCTTCTAATTAGTTTTAGAGGAGATTTTTAATTAGTTTTGAAGAGAGAACAAAAAAAAACTAGTTTCATTTAAAAGTTTAGTGTAAGGATTTGATTCAAGCTTCTGCAATTTAAGTAAATTCATTCCATTTTTCTTTCATAATTGTTTTAGTTAATTGATTATTTAATAATTTCATTCTTCTTAATTCTCAATTACTAGTTAAGATGTCTTATTCTATTAAAATCATGCTTTCTTCTTGTTTTACTATGTCCGGCTAATTTTCTAAGGGTTGGGATGCATGAATCCAACCCGGTGTTCTTGATGAATGCGTAAAATTTAATTTTGAATTAAATAATTATGTTAATCGTGTAGTATGGTGATCACAACCGTTGTAGAACTTTTTCTCTCGTTTGCCCTAGGTAACCGGGATGCTTAAGAGTGCAACGCACGGGTAGCTACGATGACACTTCTTTACTCGTCTCTTGATTATGTATGATGCGGGCTATGATCCCTCATATATGTAATGCTTGGGAGTACTAAAGACTGGATTTACTTAGATATTTCAATTCAGAATTAAGTTTTAACATTGATAAATGAACTAGGGTTAGAGGAGTGTATCGTGACTCGTTTTTCTCACTTGCACTTTTCACTGCAATTTTTAATTTTCTTAAGTAGGTCAAAAAGCTTTTCATTTGTTTCTAAATTTTGAAGGTAAGTTTCTTGTTATTTCTGTTTATAGTCGAGTCAGGGTTCTTAATCTTTCCAACATCGTTACGACTTCGTTCGCTCTATTTCCCTTTAGAGATGATCCCGACTTACTGGGTTCATTACTAACGCGACAGGCTTGCACTTGAGTCTATATCAGCACGAACAACAGATCCACATTTGTGGTCGTGTCAAGTTTTTGACGCCGTTGTTGGGGATTTAGGTAGACTTAGTTTACATTGAATCAATCTAAAGCTTAGACCAAAAATTCAAAAAATATATATATATACATACATATATATATATATATATATATATATATATATATATATATATATATATATATATCCAAAAAAAGCATCTCTCACGAGACTTTAATACAAAATCCTGAACAACCTCAAACTCCTCAAAATACTCCAACCAGAATCCACAAAAATCCAATCGTTGAGTATAACTCTGGCAGTCCCCACACACCTCGCGTTCCACAGTTTCGGGTTCCACCTCCTACCCCTGAGCACTCTATTGCTAGTTACACCCTGAGTTAATCCTCGAGTCACACATCTAGGATACCGAGTGAGTATTTCGAGCCGTTTGAAGAGAGAGCGATGTCTAATGCAACTAGTTTCGGCATTGGAGAGGGAAACCCACCATATCGTCCCATAAAAGAATTACTCATTCCTGAACGAACTGTCACCCCTGGTTGCATTTTACTCCCGTATAATGCCGGCCAGTTCCACTTCCGCAATGGGATGATACAGGTTCTCCCTACTTTTCATGGCATGGATTCGGAGAAATCATACCTTCACATAAGAGAGTTTGAAGTGGCGTGCGACACATTTAGTGACCAAGATTGCACCCAGGATGTTGTTCTCCTAAAGCTTTTCCTTTTTCCTTAAAGGATAAAGCCAAGACCTGGCTATGGTCTCTACCCCCGAACTCCGTTATTTCCTGGAGAGATATGCAATCCAAATTTATCTCAAAATTCTACCCACCACACAATACCAACTATGTCAAGACTCAAATCCAAGACTTTCGACAACAAGATAATGAGCCTTTTAACAAGTGTTGGGAACGTTTCCAAGAGTTGGTAAGTGCATGCCCCCATCATGGTTTTGAAAAAAACCACTTAATCTCTTTTTTCCATAATAGGTTGCAAGTGACTTCCAATCAACATATGCAAACTATATGTGAATGAAGATTCTGGGAATTAGACTCTAGTGATGCTGAGGCCCATCTTAAGTATGTTGTATAGACTACTCAAGCATGGGACACATCTGATCCTCATACCCAAGTCTGGCCTAGACAAGCATCTACCATTCCGACTGCATTCGATCTATACCATTTGGATAGTAATACCTTAATAGATCGTCAATTCGATCAGTTTTAGAGAGATATAAAAGATTTACTTGATATTCGGTTGAGAGATATCTCCGGATCCAGCCGTGTTTCAAAGGAAAAGGTGTGTGCTATCTGTGAGGCGGGCCATTCCACAAAGGCATCCCCGATGATTTTCATCTACAATGACATGCACACCGAGCAGGTGGATGCTATAGGATGATTTAAGGGAAATTTTAACGCTCTGCATGGGAACACGTATAACCCTTTGTGCAGAAACCATCCGAGTTTTAATTACGGACAACCACAATTCGCGATGAACCCACATTCACAAGTTGTCCCACCTGCATCGCCTCCTCAATTTTAGCAAGCACCACCTCCTCCAGATCCGTATATTACTCCACCGCAGAGGAACCTCGAGGATAAAATAAACCAGTTCATCAACTCCCATAGTGAAACCAATGCTAGATATGATCGCATGTTCACCGATATGAATGCAAACATCTCCAAGTTGCAATCATCATTGAGTATCTAATAGAAGGGCAAGTTTCCTGCCCAGGGCCAAAGACCTTCCCAAGGTCAACCTAGTGTTATCTCCATGTATACAGAATATCAGGAGCATTTCCAAGTGATAACCATTCTTCACAGTGGGAGAGTTGTTGATTTATCACCTCCCCCACACGACACTTTGAAAGTCAAGCAGAATTTGCCTGGCATGAAAGAGGCAAAAGATATACGTGTGAAATTTAAGGCACTAGTGAGCCCGAGGTAGTTGTAAAGCCACCCTCTGCTGTGCCACTTTCTCAAAGATTGGTTCCTTCCCACAAAGGTACCATAAGTGATGAAGTGCTAGAGGTGCTTAAAACTGTGAAATTGAACTTACCTTTCCTCTATGCAATAAATCAAATTCCAGCTTATGCAAAAGTCATTGAAGATTTATTAACTGTTAAACGAAGGATGAAGGGAAAGAAAAATGCGTTCCTAGCACAGAACGTGAGCTTCGTTCTTCTTAACGATCTCCCACCTAAATATAAAGATCCCGGTGCACCCACCATTTCCTGCACCATTGGAGAAAACAAAATTGAGAGGGCCTTACTTGACTTGGGGCCAAGTGTTAATATCCTTCCCAATTTAATTTATAGGCAACTTGATCTGGGTGACCTTAAGCCCACAAGGATCACTCTCCAGTTGGAAGATTGAACCGTGAAGATACCGAGAGGTATAGTTGAGGACGTGATAGTCCAAGTGGACACTTTTTACTTCCTAGTAGATTTTGTCATTTGGGACACGGAACCCTCCTTCGCCTCGAAGAATCATGTTCTCATCATTCTTGGGCGCCCATTCTTATCTATGCCTAACACACTTATCAATACTCGAAATGTGCATATGCAACTCACGTTTGGGAACACGACATTAGAAACAAACATCTTCAATATAGCCCAACAAGCAAGGGAAGAAGATGATCTTCATGCGGTGAGATTAATTGATGAGATCATAGAAGAGCACATTGAGGAAAATTTTTATGGAGACGCCTTAGAAGCTTGCCTAGTGTCTACTCATGAGAGCGAGAGAGCTTATACCGAGTTTGAGAGAAAGGTTGAGGAGTTAAGAGAGCGTCGGACGAGTACGGGATAGATGTTAGTTGGGTTTCTCGATTCGAAGAATTACCGCCAAGATAGGCACACATGGTGCCTTCTAGTGACACATTCCGAGCTCTCGAGTTGAAGAAATACCCTCCAACATTAAATATGCTTCCTAGGTGAAGGTGAGACATTTCCTGTTATTGCTTAGATAAAGAGCAGGAGGGTAAGTTATTAAAAATCTTGAGGAAACACCAAAGTGCTTTTGGTTGGTGTATAACTGATCTAAATGGGATAAGCCCTCTAATTTTCACTCAAAAGATACACCTCGAGGAGGATGTGAAGCCCTCGAGAGAAATGCAAAGAAGGCTAAACCCCACTATGAAAGACGTGGTGAGGGCCAAAATCATCAAATTATTAGATAGCGGGAGTATCTACCCAATATCGGATAGCAAGTGGGTGAGCCCCATTCAAGTTGTCCCGAAGAAGTCGGACATGACAGTGATTGAAAATGCCAAGGGAGAGCTAGTTCCCCAACGTACCACTACTGGGTGGCGCATTTGCATTGATTACTGAAAACTCAATATAGGGTATTGGAAAGACCATTTCCCCTTGCCATTTATTGATCAAATGCTTGAAAGAGTAGCAAGCCACCAATAATATTGCTTCCTAGATGGTTATTCCGGATATAACCAGATTGAGGTAGATGTACTTGATCAAGAAAAGACGACCTTCACTTGTCCCTTTGGTACGTTTTCTTACAAACATATGCCATTTGGCTTATGTAATGCACCCGCGACCTTTCAAAGGTGCATATTGAGCTTATTCAGTGACATGGTTGAGAGAGGGCTAGAGGTGTTCATGGACGACTTTAGTATTTTTGGAACCTCTTTCGATCTACGTCTAGCCAATCTTAAAAAAGTACTAGCCCGGTGTGTGGAGAAGAACTTAGTGATGAATTGGGAGAAATGCCATTTCATGGTAACCGAGGGCATAGTTCTTGGCCACATAGTGTCATCCAAAGGGATCAAGGTTGATCGAGAAAAAATTGATGTCATAGCTGACCTACCCCCACCAAAATCGCTTAAGGACGTGCGCTCTTTCTTGGGCCACGCGAGGTTTTATAGAAGGTTCATTAATGACATTAGCGCCATAGCTAGACCCTTAAGCAACCTTTTTATAAAGGACATCCCGTTCGAGTGGACTGAATCATGCCAAAGTGCTTTTGAAAAATTGAAGAGAATTCTTGTTTTTGCTCCCATCATGCAAGCCCCGGATTGGTCCTTACCATTTGAGCTCATGTGTGATGCTAGCGATTATGCGATAGGGCCTGTTTTAGGCCAAAGAAAAGACAAAAAGTCTCATGTCATCTACTACGCTAGTCGAACTCTCTTCGAACCACAACTCCATTACTCCACCACGGAGAAGGAATTACTAGCGGTAGTCTTTTCTCTAGACAAACTTCGGTCCTATCTTATCAGTTCCCCCATCACCTGTTTCACCGACCATGCGACTTTAAAATATCTCCTTGCAAAGAAATACACAAAGCCGCACCTCATAAGGTGGATCCCTACTCTTACAAGAGTTTAATCTATCCATTAAAGACAAAAAAAGAGTAGAAAACATCATTACCGATCACTTATCACGACTTTCGACCGACATACCTAGTGATCCTATACTCATAGACGAGTACTTCTCGGATGTGTAACTCTTTGCCACCTCTTCTTTGCCCTAGTTTGCGGATATAGTGAACTATCTTGTTACGGGAGCCGTCCCTCTCGATTGTACACCTCAGTATAAGAAGAGGTTCATCACTTGGTCATGCATGTTTTTCTATGACGATCCATTCCTTTTTAAATATTTCCCCGACCAAATCATTCGATAATGTGTACCGGATGACAAAATTCTGAGAGTCGTCCAATTATGTCATTCGAAAGCATGTGGAGGCCACTTTCTATGAAAAAGACAGCCGCTAAGATTCTCCAAAGCGGCTTTTACTGGCCCACAATGTTTCGGGATGTAAAGAATTATTGCAAATCTTACGACAGGTGTCAACGGATGGGGGCGATAACCCAACGAGACATGATGCCATTAACCCCAATTCTCATCATTGAGGGTTTTGACTGCTTTGGTATTGACTTTATGGGCTCATTTCCCCCGTCCTTTGGCTACTTATACATCCTAGTCGCGGCAGACTATGTTTCTAAATGGGTGGAAGCAATAGTTACCAAGACTAATGACAATAAAGTGGTGATAAGATTCCAGTAGGAACACATACTTTCTCGCTTTCGTGCACCAAAAGCGATAATCAGTGATAACGGCACGCATTTTGCAACAAGCCATTCGAGAAGATCATGAAAAAGTATGGTGTCGTTCATAAAGTTGGAACGACGTATCACCCACAAACGAATGGGCATACCGAGTTAGCGACTCGTGAAATAAAAAACATACTCGAGAAGATCATCAATCCTAATCGAAAAGATTGGTCCCTTCGATTAAATGATTCTCTACGAGCCTTCCGTACCGCATATAATAACCCACTCGAAATGTCCCCGTTTCTCTTTGTGTATGGAAAACCTTGCCATTTTCCCATTGAGTTGGAGCACAAAGCGTATTGGGCCATTAAGAAAGTAAATGACAAAGTCAGAAAAGCTCGTATGCTTCAACTGAATGAGTTAGAGGAGATACGCAATGATGCGTATGAGAATGCCAAGATTTCAAAAGAACGGATGAAACTCACGCATGACAAGATTATTCAACGAAATGAGTTTCAACCTGGATAAAAGGTACTCCTCTATAACTCCCGGGTTCATCTATTTTCGGGTAAATTGTGGTCTCGATGGACTGGTCCATTTGTTGTGAAAAGCGTATTCCCCCATGGAGCAGAGGAATTGGAAGATCAAAAAGGGGGAACAAGTTCAAAGTCAATGGCCAACGCCTAAAGCCATATATAGAGGCGCGCATAGAAGAGATCGACGCCATTTGGTTGTCGGAGCTCGTTTACGAGGTAGAGTGAGCTAAAATTGAGAGGTCGTGGCACCCCTGACGTGTATGGGGTGAATTCTTCTGTATAGTAGCTGCACATAGGTTAGGGTAGTAGAGTCCGTGGGTTCACATCATGAAAGGGGAGGTATGAGAGCACCAACACGCATTACGAGGCAAACAAATAGGGCCGTAATATCGAGGTGAGAGGTTTTCAAAGTCAAATGTGCATGGGACCATTAGTAGGAGCATCCGAAAGTCATGAGAGAAGAGTATACCATCAAAAAGGTGCATTAGAGATGATCTGGGAACCGGATCGATCCGAACCTGGGAACCCGGATCGGTCTGTTTAACGGGGAAAATAAAAAAAAGGGATCGAATCGATCCGGTCCTGCGAACCCGGATCAGTCTGATTTCTGTAACCCTTTACATTCCCAAGGTTCACCACCCTTTTCCCCCAATCCATTTCTTTCCTTCCCAATTTCGTCCACCACCCTTCCCAACCACTTTTTCCCTCCCAAATACTTCCCCCTATCCCTCCAAAACCTACCATACACTCTTTCCTCGCCACCTATGAAACACACCCTCTCCACCACATTTTCACCACCACTACTCACTATCTTTCTCTCTTTTTGTCCAAAAATTATACTACATCCAGGTACCATGGCCAACCAACCACTTCCCCAAAAATATGAGTCCACCGAAATTCTCAGCGACGGAGCCGTCGGCTACCGTTCCCTTCAAGAACAAGTTTGGTGTGAGCGTTTATTCTGAAAAACTCATAAGCTCCAAGTGGAGCGTCAAGTCATTTGGAATGACATGCCAAACTCCGTCACTACACTGTTTATGGCACGGGGTTGGTGTCATTTCTTAAATGAGCCTCATGGCGTGGTGTGGCCCAACGAAGTGCGAGCATTCTATGGCTCACTTGTCCGCACTGGGCACAACGAGGCCAAAGCATATGTACGCGGCATCCGCATCCCATTATTTTTGGATCTTCTGCTCCAAAAGTTGACTGCCAAAGATGTCCTAAGCCCCCATCCATACACATACCCCAACGCTCTTCTCCCTCTTGACAAAGACGTGTGCATGTCCCGCATTAACCCTAACGCTAACTGGATCATCGAGACATTCCCGGTGGGCCAGCTAAGCGAGAAAGCGAGCCTCACTTTTAAAATCATACGTGCGAACATTCTCCCAATGGGAAATTACTCGACAATGTGCTTGCGTCAAGCCACCCCCGTATATCACCTCTTCGACCACAACACCCCCATTAACCTGACTCCCTACATTTATAAGGACATATTCTTCGCAGTCACAGATAAAAAGGGAAAAACCCCTCTCCCCTATGCCTGGCGCATCACGTCCATGCTAGCAGACGCCGGAATTGACCCAACAGGATTTCCCTCGCCTCCCAACTCCTTTTGGGGAAACCACCCGGACTAAACGTGAAAGCTAATGGGAAAAAATCCAAGCCAGACTAGCACAATAGGATAGTGATGAAGAAGAGGACACGAGTGATGATGAATAAAGCAGTGAGGAAGAAGAGGAGGATATTGAGATGGGTGAAGGTGATGAGGAGTATGATAGTGACGGGGACTCTGATTTTTCGCCAGCTGCAGAATTTAACCGACGTATTTCGGCGGTGGAAACACGACTCGATGGGTTCATAAACCAATACAACGCTGACAGGTGGCCAACCAAAGGTCTTATCGGTCCGACACCAGTATGATGCAGTGCCTCCAAGCGGAGATGTATTGGATGACTATGGGTACACCACCACTGCTATATTTCTATGACCTATATGACTCGAATGCGCCCAGTGGATCCCATGCCCCGTCCCAGTGATGCCATTTCTGCAGTTTGGTTGTGTTGTTGGTTGTTATAACAGTTGGTTGTTTGTCTCCCTTTCCCCTTGTAACTAATGTTGGTTATTTAATATAAAATTAAGCATTTTCAGTATTTGTTCGTTTTATTTCTTCGCACTTTTAATTCGCTTTGAGTTAGATTTTAGTCCTTTTTACTTGAGGACAATGCAAAAGTCTAAGTTAGGGGGGTCACGAGTGCGTCTTTCTAAAACTTCACAAATTTTCAAAAATGCCCAGAAATTTCAAAAAAATTGAAAAACTTTGAAAAATCCAAAAATATTTTTCTTCAAAATAAATAAAAATTGGAATTTAAAAGCTTAAAAAATGTCACAAATATTTTGTCTCAAGTTGGAAAAATCAAATGCACAATGCCAAAATTGACCAAAGATGAAAATTGAGCGAAAATTGATGACTTAACGAATAAGTGTGGAGATTAACAAACCCGATGAGATTTCAAGGCTATCATTTTTGTGAGTTTATAAATCAATCTGAGTTAATTGTTAACTCAAATTTCTTTTCAGCATGTTAAAAAGTCGTTGATGATCTCTATTTTATTGTTTTGATCGGTTATGGGAAACGTGTGGAATATTGTCTTGAAAAATGCGCTAAATAGATCTCTAAATTTAATTAATCTTGAGACACACATGGTAAAACAACTCGCATTAGACAATGAAGTAGGTCCTCATTTGCCACCAAAAAATATTGGCCAGAAAAAGTTGTGAAAATTTTTCCCTTTTGTAACCCAAATTTGAGCCGAATAATTTTTCTTTTCCTTTGACAACTCGAAAAACCTATATTGACTCGGAATTGTGAAAGTTAAAAATCCTAGAAATTAAGTCCAAAAAGTGCATAAAAAGGGGCAAGAAAAAATAGAAGAATGCTCAATAAAAATAGTAAGAAAAAAAAAATAAAAAAATGAGCAAGAGCCCGAAAAAGCACTAACGGACATCATAAGAAAATTTTCCAATTCCAGATTTCCCAACCATTTCCATGTTACCCAATTACACCTTAAACCCAAGAAAGTCCTAACCGAGTTCGAATTGCAAAATTGTCTACCGCGTGGAGAGTTAAGGCACAAAAGATAATAAAAGAGATTAAATGTGTGAAAAAGAGATGATGTCTCCGTTTTCCAATAACCATATTCGGATGAAGAGATATTTTCACCATAAAAAATCCATCTTTCAAAATGGTGTGCATGAATTTGTGTCCATCATATTTACTCCTTGTATCACGCCCACCGAGATAATAGCCACACTTCTTAGTGATTCATTTGTGAGTGTATTCAGTGAGATTTTGAAATCAAAGCTAATTTTTGAAAAGTAACGTAATGATCAATCGGTGGAAATTAGCGGTTCGATTTTTGGCTTCGCACACACACACTATGGCTTGAGACTCGTGAATATGATTTTTTAGTGACCAGTTTTGGGGAGTTTAAATTATACAGTTTTTAAGTATTTTGATTTTTCTTCGAGTCAATGAATTTTGTGGGTATATTCACCGCAAACCCTCACGAGACATAACTCGTCCTACTAGGGTAACCTATAGGTTTAAAGTCTTTTTGTATACGCTAAATGCAATCGCTCGCCCGCGAAAGATGTATGCTATCTCATGTTAGATTTGGACCATGGTTTGATTCTTTTACATTGCTCGGGACGATCAAAGTTCTAAGTTAGCGGGGTTTGATTAGGCATAAATTCTTCCAAATTTTCCCCTTAATTTAGAGGCTTTTATTACCTCAGACAATGTAAAACGAGTTGATTTATCTCATATCATTGCTAATGGCTTTGTCTAAAAAGTACCCTGAGTTACGTGTATTTCTTATTGATTTTGAAGGTATTTAATATATGAAAGAAAGAAAGAAACCGGAAGAAGAAAGAGAGAAGAAAGAAGACGAATCAAAAGGGTAAAAGGGTAATTTCCACCAGGAATCCAGTCAAGGACCCAAGATTAAAGTCGAAGATCTCGAGTCTAAGAGTGCATAGGAAGAAATGGAGTTTAAATCCGAGTTTTGGAGTGGAATTTATGAAGATTTAAATATTCGAGATAATCATGAGAAACTGAAGAGAAAAATGAAGAGAAATTGAGAAGGAAATCTGGACCGATCCGGATGGCCTAAAAAACGGATCGATCCGGACACTAGAAGTCACTGTATAAGGATACATTTATCAGACTGATCCAGTGTGCATAAAAAATGATCAATCCGACCCCCAAAGTTCACTGCATCAAGCATATTTAACGAACCGATCCAGTTGAAATAAAAAAAGGATCGATCCGATCATCAGGGAGGTCACTTAAAAATTAGTAGGCAGATCGATCCGGGGTTCGAGATTTATGATTATCCTCTTCAAGTTAGAGTCTTTGAATGACTCCAACTCTTGTATTTGTTTGTAGTGTATATGTTTCAATGTCCTCCCAGACATTTAGAGAGCTTCTAATTAGTTTTAGAGGAGCTTTTTAATTAGTTTTGAAGAGAGAACAAAAAAAAAACTAGTTTCATTTAAAAAGTTTGGTGTAAGGATTTGATTCAAGCTTCTACAATTCAAGTAAATTGATTCCATTTTTGCTTTCATAATTGTTTTAGTTAATTGATTATTTAATAATTTTATTCCTCTTAATTCTCAATTACTAGTTAAGATGTCTTCTTCTATTAAAATTATGATTTCTTCTTGTTTTGCTATGTCCGGCTAATTTTCTAAGGGTTGGGATGCACGAATCCAACCCGATGTTCTTGATGAATGCGTAAAATTTGATTTTGAATTAAATAACTGAGTTAATCGTGTAGCATGGTGATCACAACTATTTTACAACTTTTGATCTCGTTTGCCCTAGGTAATCGGGATGCTTAAGAATGCAACGGGCGTGTAGCTACAATGACATTTTTTTACTCGTCTCTTGATTATGTATGATGCAGGATACGATCCTTCATATATGTAATGCTTGGGAGTACTAAAGACTGGGTTTACTAAGATATTTCAATTCCAAATTAATTTTTAACATTAATAAATGAACTAGGGTTAGAGGAGTGTATCCTGACTCGTTTTTCTCACTTGCACTTTTCACTACAGTTTTTAATTTTCTTAAGTAGGTCAAAAATCTTTTCATTTATTTCTAAATTCTGTAGGTAAGTTTCTTGTTATTTCTGTTTATAGTTAGTCCATCTCCCATAATCACCTTTTCGGTCTTTTTAGAGTCGCGTTAGGGTTCTCAATCTTTCTAATGTCGTTACGACTTCGTTCATCCTATTTCCATGTGGAGATGATCCCGACTTACCGATTTTATTACTAATGTGATAGGCTTGCACTTGAGTCTATATCAGTATGAACAATAAATACACAGTTGTGGTCGCGTCAGAATCCCTTCTTCTCCACCTTCGTATTGAAGATGATACTCGTATTCGAGAAAAGAAGGATGAACAAGGTGAAGGTCATTCAAAAGTCAATATGGTTGAGGATAAAAAATACAAGAATACTAAAGACTCAAAATTTAAGGCAAAAAATGATTCAAAATTCTAGAACCAAGGTGCAAATAAGAAAAAGAAGGGTAAATGTTTCTTCTTTGACAAACCGGGCCTTATTCTCGAGAATCTCGTCTAAAAAAGAAGGCATTAAGGAAATACAAGGGGTCAAAGGAAACTAACAAGGTTGAAGATCTTATTGCTATTGTATGTGAAGCGAATTCAATTGAAAATGAAAGTGGATGGTGGCTGGATACCGGCGTAATGGTCCACATATGAAAATTCCGCTCTTCATTCAAAACATATCAAGAAATTGATGGAAAAGAAGTGAAGATGGAAAATAATATTTGCACCAAAGGCACAGTGGAATTGAAATTAACTTCTGGAAATACTCTTACTCAAATTGATGTATTTCATGTACCTGGTTTGTGATAAAAAATCTTGTGTCTAGGGACCTTCTCAATAAGAGAGGTTTCAAACTTATGTATGAGTCTGATAAGTTTATCTTATCCAAGAATGGCCGATTTATTGGCAAAGGGTACTTTTGTAACGGCATGATCAAAATTAATGTAATCAATGATATTAGTTGCTTATATGGTTGAGTCTATTTCTTTATGGCATAGTAGATTAGGTCATGTGAATTATAAAAGTATTAAAAATATGACTAATCTCGGTTTAATCTCGGATTATAAATTTGATAACTTTTCTAAATGTGAAATTTTGCTCAATCGAAGATAACTAGAAATTCGTTTAAATCTGTTGAGAGGAAATCCAAAATGCTTAATCTTATTCATAGTGATGTATGTGATATGAAGAGTAACATTACTCGTGATGGAAATAAATATTTCTTAACTTTTATTAATGATTACTGTAAATATGCATATACATATTTGCTTAAAAGTAAAGATGAAGTTGTCGAGAAATATTTTATTTTTAACACAGAAGTTAAAACTCAACAAAATCGAAAAATTAAAGTCCTACGATCCGATAGGGGTGGTGAATATTACCCGAGTGAGTTTATACAATTTTATATTACTCATGGAATAATCTATTAAGTTACGGTGCCTTATACGCCACAACAAAATGGAACGACGAAAAGGAAAAATAGGACTTTAGTTGAAATGATAAATGCAATGTTAATAAGTTATGGTTTACCTTTGTCTATGTGGGGAGAAGCAGTTTTATTCGCATGTTATATTTTAAATAGAGTTCCATTGAAAAATAAGGATATTACACCATACGAATTATGGCTTAATCGTAAGCCTAATCTTAGATGTCTTAAAGTTTGGGGATGTCTTGCTTATGTAAGAAAACCTGAACCTAAAAGACCTAAAATAGGAAATTGGACTTACAAATGTGTTTTTATTGAATAATCGAGTAACAGTACGACTTATAGATTTTTAAATCTTGAAACTCAAGAAATCATTGAGTCGGTAGATGTGCAATTCGTTGAACATCTAACAAAGTTTAGTGATTTGAATCAAGGTTTAGGAAATAATAATCCGAATGTTGACTCCTCACCTTTATAAGAAATTTCACAACCAATATATTCTTCGGAAATAATAAATGATGTTGAACCGCGAAGGGATAAAAGACAAAGAACTGAAAAAACATATGGGCATGTCTTTGTTATCTATTTGGTTGAAGGGGATTTAAATGAAACTAAGAATAAAACAAAATTTGTTCTTAATGTAGAAGATGAACCGACAACAATTCATAAAGCGGTAACATCTAGGGATGCTGTCTTTTGGAAAGAAGCAATCAATAATGAAATAAACTCAATTTTGTCAAATCAAACTTGGGTTCTTTCCTATCTTCCCCCGGGGGCCAAACCTATTGGGTGTAAATGGATATTTAAAAGGAAATTAAATTCGAACGATTCTATAAATAAATTTAAGGCAAGATTTGTTGCTAAAGGCTATAAGAAAAAACATGGAATTGATTACTTTGATACATATGCTCATGTTACTCGAATCACTTCCATTAGGATATTAATATCTCTTGCTTCTATTTATAATTTAGTAATTCATCAAATGGATGTCAAAATTGCTTTTCTAAATGGTGATTTAGAAGAAGAGATTTATATGGAACAACCCAAAAGGTTTGTTTTGCCTGGCCAAGAAAAGAAAGTATGTAAACTGGTTAAATCTCTTTATGGCCTTAAACATGCTCCTATGCAATGTCATGAGAAGTTTAATAATATTATAATATCCAATGGATATGATCATATAAAGTTAATGATGCTGACAAATGTATATATAGTAAATTTGAAAATGGTGTTGGTGTTATTATTTGCATATATGTGGATGACATGTTAATATTTGGGTCTAGTCTCAAATATGTTGAAGAAACCAAAAGATTTCTATCATCAAAATTTGATATGAAAGATCTTGGAGAAGCTGATGTGATTTCAGGAATCAAAATTATGAGAAAGGATAATTCTTTAGCATTATCTCAATCTTATTATATAGAAAAAGTTCTTAAAAGATATAATCATTTTGAACTTATGTCAATAGCTACACTAGTGGATCCTAGTATCAAATTAATGAAAAATACTGGGCGTACTATGGACCAACTTAAATGTGCTAGTATTATTGGAAGTTTAATATATGCCATGCATTGCACTAAACCAGACATTGCTTTTGCAGTAAGTGTATTGTGTAGATTTACAAGTAATCTAGGACAAGAGCACTGGAATGCAATTTCTAGGGTGCTTAGATACCAAAAGAGGACATTGGATTTTGTCTTACATTATGTAGGATATCCATCTGTTTTAGAAGGATATAGTGATTCAAGTTGGAATAATATTGAATTAAAATCCAAGTCAGCAATCGGTTAGATTTTTATGCTAGGAGGAGCGACTGTCTCTTAGGTATCTATGAAACAAACATGTGTGTCAGATTCAACAATGCAATCTAAATTTATAGCCCTAGCTGATGCGTGTAAAGAAGCAGAATGGCTTAAAATGTGTTATATGATATTTCTTTATGGAAAAAGCCATCTCCTTCTCTTATGATAAGTTGCAATAACCAAGCCACAATTTATAAAGTTTCAAACAAAACCTAGAACGAAAAATCTAGGCACATTAGTTTAAGGCATCAAATTATAAGAAAATTACTCAATGAAGGAGTAATTACAGTCGATTATGTTAAAATGAACAAGAATTTAACAGATCCTTTAACTAAAGGTCTTGTTAGGGAGATGATATATATCACCTCAAAAGGAATGGGACTAAGGTCTATTAAATAACACAACTATATTTAATGGGAACCCAACTTATATCTTGAAAATATAGATAGAGTTCAATGTGGTACAAACAAGTTAAATTATAGTTATGGAACACTAGGAATTTTATACAAAAGTTCCATTCCTATGTGCCTAGTATTGGTTTTCTGCATGTTAGAGGATGAAGGTTATTTCTTAATAAATCATATAAGTGTGACTCGTAGAATCACTAAAGTTGATTTACCTATATGAGTGTCGAAAGTGTGTCCGCTTTCTATGAAATCAAGATCGATCCTAAAACACTCGTGAAATCAGGATTATCACAAGGCCATAAATATGCATGCTAGAAGAACACTTATAAACTCAAAAATTGGTATGTGTGATAGTTCTGTCTCATCTCAAAAGGTCCTTGGTTCAAGATACGTTCACCATATCACCTTGATGAAGCTTTGAATTGTTTACACTATATGGTAGTTCATGTCTGGAAGACACTTCTCATTTATGTACTATATTTCAGCGATAGTGTCAAAAGTTCTCAATTGTTGTCCTTTTTGTTTTGTGTAATCGATCATTTGTATTCCCTCTTGTGTATATTGAAATTGGTGGGGGAAAGTTGGATAAATTTCAACATTAAATATAATATAATATTTAGTTGTTAATTTTATTAATATTAATTAGTGTTTTATTTTAAACTTAGTTTGGGTTTTATTTTTAGAAGGAAGAAATATGAGAAAATTGGTGTGAAAGATATGGGAATGCTCAAGTCCTACATTGGAAGAATACCACAAAAGTGGTGGTATATATGACAACTAAGATTCTTAGTTTAAAAGTCAATAAGAGGCTATGATCCTACGCATTGCGGTGGTGCTTAAGCACCACCAATAGCGACACATGAAACGTGACACGCGGCGCGCAAAGGGCGATTGGGCGACTTAGGGTGCTTTGACGGGAACTTCGCACGTACGCATCGTCGCCTAGAAGCGTTTCGTGTAGGGGGTGTCCACTCGCTTACGACTGGACGCCTAATCTGAACCATGATATGCCCAAAGTGAACCCTCGTACTCGGAGTCACTAACCTCGGCCTGTCTCATAGCCGAGTAGATAAGAATCTTACAGCAGCCATCGGTAAGGTCATCTTCTAGAAGGTTGGCCCCTCATAGGACAACCTCGGCTGAACAGCAGCCGAGGTTGACACTGTCAATTGGGCCCAGGCTATTTCCAACATCATAATTTGCATCAGCCGACGTTGTACCCCACCTCATACATAACCTCGGCCAGTCTCCCAGGCCGAGGTCATATTGATTGACAGGACAAAGAAATACCATCGGACTTCACCAACCTCGTACTCGGCGTGGCCGAGGTTACATCAGTCAAGTACACAAGTCCGATCATATACAAGCACATGTAAGGTTTGGAACACGTGATCAAATCAGTTATAACCGAATCATTCCCCTCACGTGAGGGAATATTGTTGTCAACATGATCTACATAAGATCATCTAAGTGTCATCATCATACTGGTTCGATCCCCATACACATGCTCATTGCATACGTGGGGGGAACATTACACCCCCAAGCACTATATATAGAGGTCTTCCTTTACCTTGTAGAGGGATCGATAATTGCAACCCAAGCTAAAACTCTGTTGGAGAAATCTTGAGAGATTGTATCTATGGAAATTAGTGCCTTCATCCAGTGATATTACTCACACACTCACAGTGGACGTAGGCCAAATTGGTTGAACCTCTTATATACTAGTGTTCATCCTCTTCGCCTCACCTCCTTCTACTAATAATTTACTCTTGTGCTGCCATTGTTATTACTAGTTTGAGCTTATCAACACCTCATACATGTGGTGCTATTTCCAGTATCATCATTTTTGCACCATCTGTGGGAACGAGAAGATTCATCCCTTCCTCTTTTGTTTCTTAACCTCACCGGAGACTTTGGTGGTAAACCATGCCTCACCCTTTGCATGTTGTCGTTTCACCGTTTAAAGAGGTCCCTTAAGATTTCCAATCTCTATAGTCCTCTCATCAAAAGCTCAAGCATATGGCACCGGAGTTACCACCACCTCCTCCACCATTTGGAGTTAGAGGACCCAGTTCTAGCCAAGCACCACTCTAGTCCGAGATGGCTGAGGTGGTAGTAGCCTTGAAGTCCTTGGCTGCAACTCTGTAAGTGATGCAGGAGAAATTTTCCCAGTTAAGCCAAAACATAATGAGACCACCTGGGGTATCACCGGAGATGATTACTCTCGCTGCTTCTTAGCCACAACATGAGGCCAGGGGACCACCACATGCACCATAAAAGGACCAACCTACTCCTTAATGATGGAGGGATGTTGCTGACCCTAGGCGTTTATGCGTAGGGAGGTAAGGTAACCCTTGCCCTGAGGATAGGTATGATGACATTGAGGTAGAGGATGCCCCGACAGACTATTGGGAGCCGTATGATGTTTCAAACATCACTATACATCCTATACAGCAGAACCGAGGTCAGTGTGAAAGATGATATGGTGATGTAAGTAGAGGGTCAGGCTTTGAAAGGCTCGGCCTAGTTAATGATCTGAGGCAGAGGCTATCCAGGTCAAGAAGCATAGCTGGCTCACAAAGGGAAGATGGTGATCATCGGCCTAATCAAGGCCGACCCCCACATGGCCAAGACTGTGGTCAGGGGGAGGTCAACAGCTGACGTTGCACAACAGCTGGGGAACCCTCAGTTCACCCTTTAGAAGTGGTTGGGGACAACCTCGGCCAGGCCAACATTGCTAGGCCATGGAATGAATCTATTCAGAGGTTGGAAGAGAAAATAGGGAACCTCATAAAAAGCCGAGACCCCTTACAGAGGGGGTACTCAGAGGGCTCACCATTTGTGGTAAGGATTGTTAACTTCCCAACCCCTGCCAAATTTAAACCTCCGATGGTGTCTCCCAAGTACGATGGTAGTACTAACCCAGTCCATCACATTGAAATGTATCAATCTGCAGTAGACATTTATTCAATCTCTGATGAGATGAGGTGCCGAGCTTTCTCAATCACTTTGACTGGGGCTGCACATATCTGGTTCATGTCTCTTCCTAAAAACTTAGTTGAAAATTTTAAAGTTTTGGCTGAGCAGTTTATTCATAACTTCTGTTTTGGGGTAATACCTCAGAAGAAGTCGAATCACTTACTCTATATAAAGCAAGGGAAGAATGAAAGCCCAGAGACTATATTGCAAGGTTTAATAAGGAAAAATTGTAGGTAGAAGATTATGAAGAGAGTATAGCCATGACAGCCCTTATTGGAGGACTTCAAAAGGGAAAACTACTCTAGAAGATTGCTGAAGACCCTCCTAAGTTTATGGTCGAGCTATTAGCAACAGTTGGAAAGGTCATGAATGCAGAAAAAGCAATGGCTGCAAAGTATGAGGATGAGAATGGTAGTAGCAGTGGGAAATTTGAGAGGAAAAATGATGAAAAAAGAGGACTGCAGACGATAAGTTTGAACACTATACTCCTCTAACTGTGAGCTGTGAACACATCCTCAATGAAATAAAGAATGATAGATCCCTGAGATGGCCGAAGAAGCTTAAGGCTACTTCACATAAGATAAACAAGAATATATGGTACAAGTTCCATCAAGATCACAACCATTTAATCGACAAGTGTTTCGCCTTGAAGGACGAGATTGAGAAAATGTTGAAGTCTGGAAAGCTCAGAAAGTACATGGATGATACAGCTCATAAGGGGGGAAGAGATGACCCTAAAAAGAAAATAAATGATAAATACTGGGAAGATGCCCCTGCCAGAAGAGATGATGACTCAGAGGATGATGACGATGACCCTAACCTCCCACCAAAAGATGACAATGACCCATTTAAGAGGGTCGGTATGATCTCTTTCGGTGTGAACACTATTTATGGGGGACTAGCAAGGGGTGGCTCAGAGATAGATGATCGTAAGGCTCATGTGGACGAGTCTAAGGCAGTGACTAAATCCGAGGTTATGAACTTGGTAGCTACGAAGGTTAAGCATGAGAATAGAAAGAAGGTAGATATGGACACCCTCATGGTCGGCTTCTCATGACTTGACTTCAAGGGTATCTTAGCTCCCCACGATGACCCTTTAGTCATTACCACGAGGGTGTATGGGTGTGAAGTTTAGAGGATCCTGGTTGATGGAGAAAGTTCTGTAAACGTTATGTTTTGGCCCTGTTTTAAGAGCTTAGCCTCAGCAGAGCTAGGCTTGTCCCATATCATCATCCCTTAATTGGCTTTAGCGGCGAAAAGGTTCATTCATGGGTATATATGAAATGGATGTTAGAATGGGAGATGAATGGCCTAAGAGGTTGACCAGAAAAATCAATTTCTTTATGACGGATGAAAACGTCTTCTCAGCCTACAACCTCATCACCGGACGAGTAGCCCTCAAGGAGTTTGAGGTCATGCCTTCAACGATCCACTAAATGGTAAAATTCCCGACTCCCTATAGAGTAGGGGAAGTGCAAGGTGACCAAACGTCGGCACGTGAATGCTACTTAAACTCTGCAGAAGAGAGAGAGGCTCATAAGAAGGTAACAACCACGTACAACATCGACACACTTGATCCTAGGGATGCAACAAAGCTCAAAAAGGGAGAAGCCACAAAGGAGGTAGAATCCATCGTCCTCAATGAGGACGAGCCAAAAAAACCATCCAAGTCGGCAAAGCCCTAAGACCTGAGGTCAAGGAGGAACTAGTAAGGCTATTAAGGAAGAGACAAAGTATTTTTGCCTAGAGCTATGCAGACATGCTAGGTATTAATCCTGAGATTATGTGCCATAAACTCAATGTTGTAGAAGATGCTAAGCCTATCAAGCAGAGGAGAAGAATATACTCAAGGGAAAAGCATGATGTCATCAGAGACGAGGTTAGAAAGCTTAAATAGGGCAAGTTCATAAGAGAAGTCATATACCCTGAGTGGTTATTTAACACTGTCATAATACCCAAGAGTAATGGGAAATGGAGGATGTGTGTAGACTTCACTGATTTAAACAAGTCTTGCCCAAAAGAAAGTTTCCCCCTGCATCGTATAGATCAGATGGTGGATGCCACAGCAGGACATGAGCTCATGAGCTTCATGGATGCATAATCGAGGTATAATCAGATATTCATGTACTCGGTAGACTCAGAGAAGACAACCTTCATTACAAATAAGGGGACCTATTACTATAAGGTCATGCCCTTTGGACTGAAAAATACAGGGGCTACTTACCAACGTCTTGTAAATAAGATGTTCAAAGATCAGATAGGCAAATCCATGGAACTTTATATGGGCGACATGATGACGAAGAGTCTGAAGGTCGACACTCATGTGGACGACCTTGAAAGAAATTTTGACATCATGGATAGATACAAAATGAAGCTCAACCCGGCCAAATGTGTCTTCGGGGTAGGAACAACAAAGTTTCTGGGATTCATCATTAACTAAAGGGGAATAGAGGCTAACCCTGAGAAGATCAAGGCTTTGATGGAAATAAAGTCACCCAAAACCATCAAAAACGTTCAGAGGCTAACCGGACAAGTCGAAGCACTTAACAGGTTTGTCTCAAGAGCCACAGATAAATGTCTTCCTTTTTTTAAAGTTATTAAAAAGGCCTTCGAATGGAATGAGGAACGTGACAAAGATTTTAAAGAGCTCAAGTCCTACTTCGGATCCCCTCTGCTCTTATCTCGGCCAATTCAAGGAGAAAAACTGTACGTATATTTAACTGTCTCAGAGTCAGTTAATAGTGCCACAATTGTAAGAGAAGAGGATGAAGTGCAGAGACCTGTTTACTTAAATAGCAAATCACTCCAAGGGTTTGAGCAAAAATATCATTGGATTAAAAGGTTGGCTTATGCTTTGATACATGCTTCAAGAAAAATGAATCCATACTTCCAAGCCCACTCTATGGTTGTCCTCACTGACTCTCCACTCAGATAGGTCCTCCATAAGCCTGAGAAGTCAGACAGGCTAATGAACCGGGCCATCAAGTTGGGGGAATACAACATTATCTATCAACCCAGGGTTGCCATCAAAGGACAAGCACTCGTAAATTTTCTGGCCGAGTTTACCTAGTATGAGGCCGAGGTTGAGATTAATCAAGAGGTTGCACGTGACCCAAAAGAAAGATACATAGGCCAAGAATCGGACGAGGTTGAGTCAAGCAGAGGCACGTAAAGAATAGTTGAGAATGAGGAAAAGAGATACCTCTTCAATCAAGGGACCCTATTAGAGGGAAACTTCTCTTCAAATGCAACTATTTGGAACCTCTTCGTTGATGGGTCGTCTTGTGCAAGCCGAAGTGGAGCAGGGCTGATAGTGTCAGCACCAGATAATACCAATATTGAATATGCGTAGAGGTTCAACTTTAAAGCTTCCAACAACGAGTCAAAGTATAAGGCATTAATAGTAGGTCTCTCTTGGGCAAAAGCCCTCAACCAAATACTGGGTGTGTGTGAGGACTAAGACGAAAGGTTAACCAAATACCTGAAGAGGGTGAGAACGATTCTAGAAAGTTTTAATGAAGTAAATATAAAGAGGATACCTCAGCTAAACAACATCCGAGCTGATGCACTGGCAAGGTTGGCCTCAGCAACAAGAACAAAGATAAAGAGAACAGTACTAGTTGAGATTCTGCTCAAGCCGACCATCGAAGAGGAAGAGGTTGCCAGACCTTGCCTAAATTTGAGTATGAGAGACTCATGGATGGACCCTTTTATCAGATACATCATAGAGGAAGATCTTTGAGAGTCAAAGTTAGAAAGGAGAAAGTTGAGGTTCAGAGCTGCCAATTCTCAATTGTAGGAGATGTCTTATATAAAAAGGGGTTGTTATTCCCTCTCCTCAGATGTGTCCAATCTTCAGAGGTTCCACACATCTTGCATGAGGTTCATGAGGGCTCTTGTTCAAGTCACATAGGAGGAAGATCGTTAGCTAAGAGGATAATCACTCACGGGTATTGGTGGCCGACCTTGGCCAAAGATGCAGCTGCGTATGTGAAGAAGTGTGATAAGTGTCAGAGATTCTCCACCATCCCTCATCATCCACGCCAACCTCTTACTTCTATCAGCTCCCCTTGTCCATTTGCAATATTGGGCATCGACTTGGTAGGACCCTTGCCAAGAGCTGTAAACAACTATCGGTTCTTAATAGTGGCAATTGATTATTTCTCTAAATGGGTAGAGGCTGAGCCAATGATCACAATTACTAAGTAGAAGACCTTCCAGTTTATCTGGAAGAACATCATATGCATTTATAGTCTTCCAAACACCCTCATCTCAGACAATAGAACCCAATTCAAGAAAATATCCTTGGAAAAATACTACGAAAGAGTGGGGATCAAGCAGTTCTTCTCTTCTCCTGGCCGACCCTGGGAAAATGGTCAGACTGAGGTCACAAATCAAACAATCCTTGATGGGATAAAAAAGAGGTTGGAATAGTCCAAAGGAAGATGGATAGAAGAGGTATATGCTATGCCTTGGGCCTACAGGACGACAACGAGGACACGAACATGAGAAACTCCATTTATGTTAGCCTATGGCTCAGAGGATGTCATCCCAACAGAGATAGGAGTTCCTACTCATAGAATTCAGACATATGACTCTCAGAAGGATGGGGAGCAAAGAATACTTGATCTTGATTTAATTGAAGAAAGAAGAGAGGATGTAGAGATAAGACAGGTAACCTACCAGCAGAGAACTGTGAGATTCTACAATCAAAGGGTGAAGTCAAGGCCCATAGCTATGGGAGACCTAGTCTTAAAGAAGACATGGAAAAGGGAAAATAATCTCCATCCTAATTGGCATGGTCCTTATAGGGTAGTTGATTAGGTTGTGCCCGGTACCTACCGGCTAGAAAATCTTGAAGGAAAACCTTTCTCCAACCCTTGGAATGCTGATCACTTAAAAAAGTATTACACATGATGTTGCAGTTGTTCTTATCTTTTTGTAATACATGTACCAATGATGCTAATGAAAAGATAGAAATGTTGTGCTGATACTTGTATTATGTTTTTAACATCATTAATTTGGTAAATTATGAGGTGGAACATCATAATTTGGTGAGCTCATACCTTAAAACATCATTAAGTTGGTGAAAATATGAGGTGGAACATCATAATTTGGTGACCTCAGACCTTAAAACATCATTAAGTTGGTAAAATTATGAGGAAAAGCATCATTTATTTGGTGACCTTAAATTGTTAAACATCATTATTTGGTGAAATATGAGGGTAAAACACCATGATGTGGTGACCTCAAACCTTAAAGACCATTAAGTTGGTGAAAATAGGAGGTGAAACATCATAATGTGGTGACCTCAGACCTTAAAACATCATTAAGTTGGTAAAAATATGAGGTGAAACACCATGATGTGATGACCTCAGACCTTAAACATCATTAAGTTGGTGAAGATACGAGCATTTTTTATTTTAGGATTTGTTACAAGTGGATCAACTTATACTTATTTTGGGACCCATTTTAAATGTTAAATTATAATTTTTTTTCCATTTAATTTTTTTATACCTTGTTTTATTTTTATTTGGGTGTCTCCATTATTAGGGGAGTCTAGATGACGGCCTAATTTACCCATAGTCAGGTCATCCATGAACGTAAAACCAAAATTAACATGTAGATCTATAAAAACATTATTCATTATGTCTTTACCCTCATCATCAAAATAATAAATAGTACTCATATGTATGTAGGGCAAAGGAAGCTCCATTTATATTAATAGTTTACAAAAAAATGCATAATAAAACCTAAGATAACCATTGTGTCATCATCATATATAAGCACACAACAATAGATTACATATTTTTTATATGTCCTCTTTTTTATGCAATTTTCATCTTTTGCATACATTTTGTATGTCGTTGGTTCCTACTTTCAGCACTCTCATACATTCTCCGTAATTGTCTATCAATATATCACAAAAAATATAAGGTGAACATTAATCTTTTAGACATGATTACATGTTTTTTTAAAACCAAAACAGAGAGATGAACTATTAGCAAGTTATCACTTCGGCTTCTAAATATCTTGTTAGCAAAATCACTTCGGCACACAACAGTATATTACATATTTTTCATGCAATTTTCATCTTTTGCATACATTTTGTATGTCATTGATTCCTACTACTCTCTGTAATTGTCCATTAATATATAATAGAAAATACATGGTGAATGTTAATATTTTTAACATGATTAACAATTTTTTTAAAATCTAAGTAGAGAGTTGAACCATTAGCAAGTTATCGCTTCGACTTCTAAATATCTTGTTCAAACCAAAATCCTTAGCCAACCGCAAGCCTTAAAGAAAAAACTGGAGTTCTATCATATAAAAACGTCCCTGAAGCTTACGAAACTAAATAATTTCTACAACCTAATAAATGAATTAAATAAACAGACCAAATAAGACATACATAAGACAAATAAGACATATTATAGCGTCAAAGTCAAATAATGACCTGAAAAGACAATCAATAGTGACAATTTAAATGAAACATTTGGTCACACTCATTTGATATTATTTATCGAACTTTACATTAAGAAATGTCATTTAACCATAGACATAACACCCTAACCTCATAGCAAATGTGATTAAGTGTTAAAGACAACTATCCTACACAGACATTTCATATAATACTGAATATAATGTTACCCAAGGAATTTCAGTTGGAAATGTATATTCCACATAATAGAATGACAATTAATCATAAACCCAATAGGATATAATTATAGACTTTGTGATAAGAGCCTCATGCTTTATGGAGGATGTTATTATTATTTGGTAATGAAATTAAATGGTTGGTTTTTGGATCAAGAGGAAATCTATATGGTGTCTCATTTTAATTTTTTCTTTTTTGATATGAAGGGTAATCCAAGGCCATCTTACGCGCACCTCACACTAAATCCCTCCGCCCTGATCAAGGCTTGTGAAACATGGATTTAATTCATGCGGTCCGTGGCCCCTAGACGCAGTTACCAAGGTTTGAACCTAAGTGCCTGGGTTTACATCTACACCCGATTACCACCTTGGACAATCATTGGGGTTCATTTTAAGTTGGATGTGAACTTCTGAACTAATGGAACTATCACAAATGGTCAAACATATGTAATTCATTATCCTCATTTACATGAAACTAAAAACACCGATTTGCCAAAACCTAGGGAAATATCGATTGAGATAACATGGATAAACTAAAAAATCGAAGAAATTCTACAGAAGTAGGTCTTCTTCCCAGTGAGGGGAAACGGTCTTATCCATTCATCCCATCCGACATCCATTTTTGGTCAATAGTGTGGTTCTTCCTCTCAATCACTTTCCTCAGTTATCCAAGTTATTTTTTCACCAAGTTTTTTGTGTCGCTTCCTATCACAGCCATAGCCCACATGGGATTCTAGACTTTGCACTAACACAGCTACAAATACATGGCAATCGTAATTACTAAATGGGTTAGGAACATACCTACACAAATTCTTGGAAGGATCATTGGCCAAGATTTCATCGTGCTGCATCCTGAATAAAATTTCTCCGTTCCTCATCATAATCAATGGTGTCAAGTCTCCATAATGCGGAGGAATGTTCAAATTTGATAAGAGGAACATACTAGTCCAGGAGTCCACAACACCATACTCCTTCATCACGAGTACCTCAACATTACCTTCAAAATGACTCGCATTGTCTAAGCGTGATATACAAAGGAACCCGTCTAAAACTCCCAAACCAATAATTGGATTGTCTTCTATACACTTTGGCTTTGGGGTTGGAAACTCTTCAAATTTATTTTTGACCGAATCAAACCTTATCATTATTTTGTCTGGACAGAAGTTATCCGTTCCTTCCATACAAAGAACCAAATGAATTCGCTCATTCACCATTAGACCCACATTCACTGAGTCGAAAGAGAAACAGAAACTGAAGCTGACACCAGTCCAGCATTTTATTTTCAAACTAACTGTAATTATAATTTTGCCACCATAACTAGGGGTTTTATGAGAAACACATACTAATGCTTTGTAATCAACAATGGAGAGGTCATAACAAAAACCCAAAGTTATGGCATATCCCTCATTAAGCAAGCGATCGAGTGTGAGCACCTTCCTTAAATATCTAGTTGATAGGTTATACAAAAATAGAGACTCGTTATAATTTTTAAGAACAAATTCGTTACATGAATTTGAGACATAGTAATTAGCTTTATTATATGTCCAAGGTGTGGGAATGGTATCGAAAGCATCTTGATCATCGATGCGGAAGAAATAGCAACCGTCATCATGCAATATAGTATCAAAGATGGATTCTTCATTGGTGAAATGTGGATGAGAGATTTTAGAAAGCCACCGTTTGCTGACACATTTGAATCGTAGCAGAGATTTAGAAGGAATTCTATGGTGTATGTTGTTGAACACGATCTCTTGAGGAATGTAAGGCAAATGTGATTGTGTCATTCTTTTCATCTTGCTCGCCTAAACTTTTGCCAACTGTGTACTTTTACCTTCTTCAAAGATTTTGCTAGTTTAGGGTTTCAAACCCATCATGTATATATAAGGAGACTGGAGGCGATGGACTGATGGAGGTTAATTGTTCCTCAAAAATTGTATTTAGACATATCCAAGAGCCTATTCAAATTCAAAGTATTTAATTAATAAATGATTCATCATCATTTAATCAGTCATTTTTCACCCTCGTTGAAAGTGAGGTCGATAAATAAATTCTATTTACATGATATATTTTTCAATAGGTTTTATTTTAATATTTTTTTTCGACAGGTCTTATTTGCTTATATAGCGAATATTCACTATATGTTTACAAATAGGACCTATTTGAACAAAAATATTTTTTCATGGAATTTAATGGAAAAAAATGATATTAGGATCTATTGAATTACATACTTAGTAATTGAAACTAATAGATAAAAAATTTATGTTAAAATGTAACGACTTTGACCTTCACAGTGATTATTTTACTACATAATCAAATTCTAAAGGGGCAATACCAAATAGTCCCTCGAACATTTTTTAGTACACGATTATTCCAAGCCATTTTTTAAAGATAAGAGAATAAGGGACTTTTTGGTACAAAATAGAAGACTTGGACAAAATGTATATTAGAAAATATTTGAGGAACTTTTTCGTATTTGCCCCATTTCTAAAACTCTTCTAAAACTACACCACTAAATATATTCCACATTTGCACAAAAGGAAAATTCGACAATATGCACAAATTGGACACACAATTGGGACCCAAGGATTTGGCGACAAAAGAAGATATGTTTACTAAGTAAATAAAAAACTCTACAAACCCATTTTACTACTTTGACAAATTTTTCGAACTTCCACTTTTGCATTCATGCTTCTAAATTATTCAAAAGTCTAAATTATTTTCAAAAACTAATTCGCAAACAATGTATCTATAACACCCTGCATATTTAGAGATAATTAAATTTCATAAATGGATGTAATTTGAAAATTTGAGGAATTTCTCTGAATAATAATTTTTGGAATTTATGAGGGTTAGATGATTTCAGAGGTGTGTTTCATCTACTTTTGGTATTAAGTAAATAAGTCAAACTATTGTAATTACATGTCGTAGTTAGGTAAAGCGACAAAGGATAATATTGTAATTGGAAAACCCTCATTAAGATGTATTGGGTTTAATTAGTGACTTGCGGTCAAGTACCTTGGATGTAGATTTCGAATGTGCGGTTGAGTTCGGAATGGCGGAGATAATCAAAATAGAGTATCAAGGAGTAGTGTTTAAACTCCGAGAATTTTTGTATTAAAAGGGATTCTCCATTGAGTAAACGAGTCATTTTTGGGTTTAAAGCGATGAACCCTTATTTCTCCCTATATAAGGCATGGGAGAGGGAAAGAAAGGAAATCAAAGAAAGAAAAGAAAGAGGAGAGGAAAGGAAGAGAGAAAAGAGGAAGAAAAGGGAGGTTCCAACCAAACTCCGCGAGATTCGACTCGTGGTCGTCGGATTTTATCCACGAGGCAAGTGTTTTCTTGCTTTATTTAATTTAGTGTGTGTATCTCATATTACATTTGGTAAACTATAAAATTTTGGGTTAGAACCCTTAAATAAATTTGCAAAATTTGAGTTTGAGTTTACAAATTGATGTATTGTAAACTCTTAATGATTTCTAGTGTTAAACCCATGTTAATGGTGTATATATATGGATTGAAATTGGAGAAAAGATAAACTTAGGGCTTTAATGGTTTTAGGGTTTAAATCTAAGAGAAATGGTTTAATACCCAAAATAAATTGAAGTGTTTAGCATATCATAGTTGGTAGATGATTAATTTTATGGTGGATGATGTTGGGATGATTTTTAGGAGTGATTTTGGTGAAGAAATTGGGTGAAAAGCCGAGACAACCATGGTTGTCTCGTGCTGAATTTTACACAGGACCGGATTGGTCTACCCACCGAGGACCGGATTGGTCCGCCCACCAGATTGGTCCAGTTTTTGCTTTTTTTACAAAAATTAAAGTTTTAGATATTTTCGATACGATCGCGTGGGCGCCGACCGCGTATTTTTCTGATTTTTTGTTGGATTTGATTTTATTTCATTACTGGAGGGTGTTTGGGACCGAAATAAATTATGAAGATAAATATTTAGAGTTCCTAAAATAGAGTGGTCACTTCGAAATTATTCTTAGAGTGATAAGTATACCTTGGGTTAATTGAGTAAAATCTAGACTCACTAATTTAAGGGGTTCGGGATGAGAAACACTCGGGAGAGTATTTTTCCAGGCAATTATATAGAGAGAATTGTGCGCCTAGAAAATGAAATTTTATGTCGATTATGTTTGGAGAAAATCCTATGAGGTGACTAGGATATAATTGAGGGTATTGGCTGGTGGTGATGGGGCGGTTACCCGGTACGTCTATTGACGACGGTTATTATAGGTGGTGTGATAGCTATGGAATTTAGACAAGTTGATAGTGTACTTATCTAATTAGTACGAATTTGTATATTCGGGTTTTTATATATAAATCCTTAGTTGTAACTAAAGTGCGAGTTATATTTAAGTGAGAGAATACTTATGAGTTTAGTATTATAAGTGTGGGAATACTTATATACCATGACACGAATACATATATATCTGTGTGTGATCGGTAGATGTGTATCTTAAAGGCTGATTTCCATGGGCTTTCCTTTGGCGTAGGGTTGGAACAACCGATTATTTATTTTGTTTAGTGCGATCCGGGGAGGTTGCACGATGTGGGTGAATCCCCTAGCTTAAGGAGCAGGGTGAGTACATCCCCAGGTCATCTCGTCGCTCGACCCTCGTGCGAGTGTGATGTGTGTACTCCACTCGCAGGGGGAATATGACCGCCTCCACCGGTGACACCCCGCTTATTAAAATAAGAGGTGCCCATCCCATTACTCCAATAATTACAGGAATAATAGATGGTCCATTCTTAGCATCACTGTCGTAACATAGTATATGAGATAACCACCACTAAAATTTCGTAAACGGACTGTCAAAATTTTATTTGTAAAGTAAAGAAATTATTTCAAGAATCCAATTTAAAAGAAGGTGGACAAAAATAAAGACAGATATTAAGTCGGCGACTAAATATAGAACAAAATAACCGAATAAGTTGTCGGTTAATAGACATATACAATAGGGTTACACCAAGTATTAAAGTATAACATCACATATATATACAACAAGTACAAGACTTGGGCAGCACGCCCGAATGTGCAGCCGATCATAACTATAATACAAAAAGATAGAGGCGTTTATATCAAATATCCCATAACATCTGTAAAGTATTATAGGTCCAGGACGCAGGAATGGAAAGGTCAATACGGGCATCCTTGTGGTGGAACACCTGGTCGAATATAAGTTTCATGTAAAACAAACAGATATAAACGGGTCAGATCCCGGTTTGATATGATCACCATGTGAATAAAATGCATGACAGTTATGAACAATTCAATAGCATGAATAAACTTGTCTTGCTCTCCACAAATAATGATAAGAATTCTCACCTCTAAATCTAAAAGCACAACCAAACACAATATCAATAACAATGATCAATATTCAATTATGCATGAGAATATAATTAATTCTTACATAATGAGATTCCATTCAATTGTACACTATTTAACTCCACAGTTCCTTTTCTCTTTAGGAAACATATTCAAATCACTTTATTTCACATAATGATTTATCATTAATACAAGTTCCACTTTATTCAGAATAGTCATAATCACATCATATAACGATTCTAAGACCATCCTTTCGGGTATCCCCAGTGGATGCGCCCCTAAATAGCTATCATCTTCCAGGGCCTATCACACAAGACAACCTGGGCATCCTACATCGCGTAACATCAGGAAGCGGCCATATACCTGCGACAGTGAGTCATAACCACACCCAGAATTACCTCACTTCACACAATAATCACACAATATATAATAACCGGTCCTATGAATGAGGACTATATTCACCCTGCATTCACTAGCCAAGGGACTTCACCTCATGCGTGTACTTCCCCTATGATAGCATTTAGAGAGGTGTGTATATCCAAATTATCATTGACAAGCTATTTCATTTTAATATATGCATTTCGTTTTATCCGGAGCCAAAAGCGTTTAATATCATCATTACAAACCGCAATGTTTAATTGTCTCCAATATGAATCTCCCTTAATTAACATTCATTCTATAACCCATTATGAAATGATATTCTTCCATCCAATTCCAGAAGTCCACAGTAACTCACTCTAATTCTCCCTAAGTCTAAACTCTTTCATTCTATAAAAGAATTAATTATCCTCCTATAAATTAACTAACAAAATTAATCCCCAAACCAAACCCCATCTTTCACTCTAACTTAGGCTTCTAAATACATCATTGCTAGACTCTAATACTCTAATTTTACTTCATTCAAGCAGGTTCCTAAGTCCTTATCTTAAAAGAAAGAAGCTAGAAGAAACTAAACATTTTAGGTTCAAAAATAGGGGATCGGTCGACCGGTTAGGGGACCGCGGTCGACCTCGTCTCTCAGATTTTGTCTAACAAGGAAAGCAGAAAGCTCATTTTGGCATGACCAGTCGACCAGTCCTGGGACCGCGGTCGAACGCGCCTAGTAGGTCCTCAAAAATTCCTTCTTCTACAATGCCAAATCCAACACCTAAAACCCTTATTCCTACACTCCCTTCATTCTCATCAACGAACAACATACCCACAACAATTTCACACCCAAATACATCCATATAACCAACTTAAGTCACACAACTACAAGATTTAAGGATTAAACATCAAATTTACCAAAACCTACTAATTTCTCCAATTCACCAATTACACAACTATCACAACAAATTATCCACGTTAAATCATATACTAGAAAGTAAGAAACTTGCCTTAAGTTAAAATCTCGGATTCCTTTTTGGTAGAAGCAAGAGCAACCTAATTTCTTCACTATTCTTCTTATTTCTCTTCTTTTTCTCCCAACTTCTCTTTCTCTCTTTCTCTATAGGTTTAGGAAGCAACACTTGAGAAAATAAGAGGGTTGAAAGACTTAAATCGTGTCCTTAACATTAATTCCCATCTTTAAATGTTAATACTCCGTTAAAATGACTTGTAACTACAAAATTAAGTCATAACCTGTCAAAAATTCCCGAAACCCACAAATACAATATGACACTTATTTTGGCTGTCCCAAACATTTCAGGACTAACCGCGCCCTAACATAAATTATTCCATGTTCCAACATCATATTAATTCATTAGTAATGATCCGATTGAAATATATGCCATAACCGTCGCTTAAAGCACAACGACACAATAAAACATGACATGATGCTATTTACCTTCTCTTCGCGGTAAATATACAAAACTCAGTAAATATCATCTCTTAAATCACTTAACATAATATTTACTCTAACTTCCATTATTTTATATAATTACCCCACATGGAAAAACTTATATAAAATCAATTACTCAAAAGTAAGGGTTATTACATACTCCCCCCCCCCCCCCCCCCCCCCTTATAAGGGAATTTTGCTCTCAAAATTAAGGCGAATCTAATAAAAAGACTAGGGGTACATTTCTCAAATATCGTTCTCTCATTCCTAAGTAAATTCCTTGGCATTGTGGTGTCCCCACGGGACTTGGACTAAGGGTATCACTTTTGATCTTAGTCCATACTTTCCATCATCTAATATTAATAATCTGTTGTACCCCATACGAACTATCGGGCCTACCTTTAACAACGGGAATAACCTACCTAACACGGCACAAGTTTGTCTATCATCCCGAATCGCGTTATACTCTTCATATATAAAAAAAAGCCCGCATTTAATTTGATTCTCTACCTCAGATTTTACAAGACTTCTATTGGCGTCGGCATAGCCCTTCTAAAAATCTTGGGCACTTCGTAAGTGGTTTCGAATGAACTCAGCCTTCAAAAAGATATGTTAGATCATTTCAGGTCCAAGACCAATCAAATAGCAGATGATCTACGCAAACCTCTATACAACACCACCTACGGTGCCATACTCATTATGGATTGGTACGACTTGTTGTATATAAATTCGACCAGAAGATGTTTTGTTCACATCCACCAAAAGAGTAAAGTATGCACATCGAAAGTATGGCCTTCTACTTTTCTTGGCTCTCCCCGTTTTTACCCATTTGTTTGTGGGAGGTAGAAGGTACTCAACTTTAATCGGTCCCCATTGTTTCCTAGAAACTCCTTTAAAAATGCAATACGGAAATCTTGTCTCGGTCCGGACAGTATATCGATAGGTTATCCATAAGCTTTCATAAATCCCATCTTATAATTCATCCATACTCATGATCGCTTTACACCATCGGCAATTCCGTGATAAAATCTATGGATACTCTCTCCCATTCTTGCACCAGTATTTCTATCGGTAGAAACAATACAATCGGTTGTCGGTAGTACACATTCACAAATTGACAAGTGGTGTATATGGAGACGAACTTAGAAATGTCCCTTCCTTGCTCTTCCATGACTCTCATCTTAATATCAAGCGTAACGGTCAATCACTGATATAAGCGCCATAGTAACAATATCTTTCTAGTTAAGCTCCTTCCACTTGGGTTTCCATGCCTTCGCTAGTTTTCCCCCACGTCACATTTTCTTTTCCTAGGTGATAATAAATGTCAAATTGATAGTCTTTTATGAAATCCAACAACCAATTTTGCCGCAAAATTTGATATTTCTGTGAGAACAAACATTGTATCAACTTGTGGTCCGTGAAAAGACTTAATTCCCTTGCCAGGAGGTTGTGCCTCCACATATTTAAGGCAAACACTATTTCGACGTGCTCTTACTCTTGCATGGGATAGTTCTCCTCATGGGTTCAAACCAGAAAATACATTCGCAATGGTCCCGTATTCCAGTAGTAACACACTACCCCATTCTTGCTGAGACACGTCTATAATAACCAAATAGTCCACTCCCGAACTTGGCAACACTAATAAGAGTAGGTGTGACGACCCAAATATGGTTATGATAAACCATTTTTAAATCATGCTTACCATATGGGATGAGGATAATGTGTTATTATAATATATAATGTTAAGTTATTGTGTTTATTCTAATCCCACCTTCATAACTTATGAAATATTGAATTAGTCACAAACATAAATTTGTGAAGTCTTCGGTAGGAATGTTCGAGTTTGGGAATAGTTTTGGCCACTATAATATAATAATTGACTTGAGTTGAAAACTATATAGTTGTATATATATGAGTTAAGTTTGTAATACAATAAACGGAGTGTAAAACAGAGGTCCGAGAAAGAAGTTATGCTAGAATTACGAAGCAGGGGAAAATATGTCCATTCGTTAAGTGGTATTTTGTCTTATATGTATAACAAATGGATGAATTTCATTGGTTGGAAGGGAGGGAAAGCTTGGCCGACTTAATACCCTTAAAAGGAACTTCTTCTTTAGCCAAAACTAAACCGTTATAGAGTTTGGACTAAAGAGAGAGAAACGGGAAGTTTAAGAAGAGAAAGGCGAGGAAAAATTGAAGAAAAATCCATAGAAAATTACGAAAACATCCCTAAGGTAATTCTACATGTAAATCTTCTATATTGTTGGAGTTATTGATTTAAAATGATATAAATAATCATTTTTTTACTAGACATCCATGTTTTGAGGTATACGTATGGATAGATGTGGGTTTAAGCAAAGTTGAATGTGTAAATCATGTATATTGATTCGATTGGAAACCCTGTGTATTCACACTCCAATAACTTTTTATATATTTATTGGAATTGAATAATTCAAGTTGGATATAAAAATAGACTCATATATGTATAAAATATACCAATATTATGTGAAAATACCAAGAAATGAATCTTTGGTGATAGTTTGAAGTTCATGTATCAAATCTGCCCCAAAGGTGTAAGTATACACAGCAGGTGTTCGATGTTTTGCTTGACATAGTAAATGAACCTTAAAAATTATGAAACTTTAATTTTTTATTGTTAAATATGTTTATGGATGTTGGGTGAAATATAAAAGTAATTTATCATGTTGAAAAATTATGAAAATTCTTCGAAGTTGACTGGACGGTAAAAGAGTCTATAGGGCACAATTGATTTCTAATAAAGAAATGGACACATCTTCCTGTAGGAAACTTGAAATGATGTGTTGTCTTTTATATTGGGAACCTTATATGATAAGAATTTTATTACCAAGAAGAAATTAAAGAATGTTTGGGCTATGGATTGGATATGTTAAATATTTTAACATGAAATTGAATGAGACTTCATTTATGATAAATGATTAGAATGGGATGCTATGATGCTTATGAATTCGGTTAAGGTTAAGTTTTCATTGGATTATTAACATAATTATGATGATACTAATATTATAAGAATGAATATGTGAAAGGGAAGAATAACTGGTTGAACCAGTGCCAGACAAAGGCAAGGGAAAACCACATGAAGTGGCCAAGGTGAGTGTACTTACTAGTAAGCTGTATTTATACATGATTACGGATATTATATGTTGTACTTGTCGGGTGGAGTACATATATGAGATGTTTTACTTATTGAGAAGATTATGGATGTCATATTTTGTACTTGTTAAGTTGATTAAAAATATGAGATGTTGTACTTATCGAAATGATTATGGATATTATAGGTTGTACTTACCGAGTTTATTATAAATATGAGATGTGGTAATTATTGAGATGATTATGGATATTATATGTTGTACTTACAGAGTTGAGTATAAATATGAGAGGTTGTAATTATTGAAATGATTATGGATGTCATACGTTGCACTTGCTGAGTTGATTATAAATATGAGATATGGTACTTATCAAGATGATTATGGATATTATATATTGTACTTGCCGAGTTGAGTATAAATATGAGAGGTTGTAATTATTGAGATGATTATGGATGTCATACGTTGCACTTACTGAGTTGATTATAAATATGAGATATAGTACTTATCGTGATGATTATTGATACTATATGTTGTACTTGCCGAGTTGAATATAAATATGAGAGGTTGTAATTATTGAGATGATTATGGATGTCATACCTTGCACTTGCTGAGTTGATTATAAATATAAGATATGGTACTTATCGAGATGATTATGGATATTATATGTTGTACTTTCCGAGTTGAGTATAAATATGAGAGGTTGTAATTATTGAGATGATTATGGATGTCATACGTTGTACTTTTCGAGTTGATTATAAATATGAGATGTTGTACTTCTTGAGATTATTATGGATATTATATGTTGTACATGTCGGGTTGATTATAAGTATGAGATGTGGTACTTATTGAGATGATTATGGATATTATATGTTGTACTTGCCGAGTTGAGTATAAATATGAGATGTTGTACTTATTTAGATGATTATGGATATTATATGTTGTACATGCCGAGTTGATTATAAATATGAGATGTGGTACTTATGGAGAAGACTATGGATATTATATGTTGTACTTGCCGAGTTGATTATAAATATGAGGTGTGGTTCTTATTTAGATGATTATGGATATTATATGTTGTATTTGCCGAGTTGAGTATAAATATGAGATGTTGTACTTATTGAGATGATTATGGATATTATATATTGTACATGTCCAGTTGAGTATAAATATGAGAGGTTGTAATTATTGAGATGATTATGGATGTTACATGTTGTACTTACTGAGTTGATTATAAATATGAGATGTCATACTTACCAAGTTGAATATGGATATAATATGTTGTACTTATTGAGTTGATTATGGTTAGGATATGTCGTACTTACTGAGTTGATTATGAATATGATGTGAATGTATTATAAGAGATGTTATGGCTTATCAACAGCCAAGAGATGTTATGGCTTATTAATAGCCAAGAGATTTTATGGCTTATTAATAGCCAAGAGATGTTATGGCTTATCAACAGCCAAGAGATGTTATTGCCTATGAACAGCCAAGAGATGTTATGACTTATTAATAGCCAAGAGATGTTACGACTTATCAACAACCAAGAGATGTTATGGCTTATCAACAGCCAAGAGATGTTATGGCTTATTAATAGCCAAGAGATGTTATGGCTTATTAACATCCAAGAGATGTTGTGATGTTTTATATTGTTACATAGATACGAATTATTGCATTTAATTTTATGCACTAGTGTAGATGTAATGCATTCACAGAGCTAGTTTGCTCATGATTCCTATGTTATGTTTTTTTTTCAGGTAATGAAATGTCACTGCCAAATCTAGGAGGTCGGGTGGGGTTAGCAAGGGATGCATAAAACCATAATTTTGGTCAAATTAAAAAGGCGTAATTTAATCCTACTTATCCTTTGAGCAAGTTTGAATAAGTACGATTACCTTAAAATTTTGAAAAGTTTTTAGTGTTATGGCTTCCTACTGATATTGAAAAAGGATACTTGTGTTTATTGTTTGGTTAAGAAAATTATGGTTTGACTCACTTTGACTTTCAAACTAAATTATAAGTAACTGGGTTGGGGTGTGTCAACTTGGTATCAGAGCCTAGGTTTTAGAGGTTCTGGGGTGAGGAACGCCTAGATTTGGCAGTGAAAGTAGAAATTGTTTTAAGACATAAGTAAATTGGCTTTTATTGACTAACATTTGTTAGTTATACATACAAATTGTTGTACGAGATGTGAAATGCAAGGATCTTGAAAGAAAGTAAATGAGATATTGAGGTTTATTCGGGCATGACAACGAATACAGATATTTTTATATGAATCATTGCATTGTTTTATTATGGTATGGACAAACATGTCATTAAAGGAAAATTTTTAAAGACAAAATGGGGTATACAAAAATTGTGAAGTATTGGAAGTAGTCCCTTCTTATACTGAAATATGTAAACTTGAGTAGTATCACCTATTAAGACATGGTTTGGTGTGTGACCATTTATGTGGGAGTGTGAGGTACGGGAACCCATATTCCGTTAAAGGATGAGATGGTAAATTGTTAGAGTGTTAATCAAATGAAGATTCACATGGTAAAGGTGAAGTGAGAAGATTAATAGTTGTATATGTTTAAATTTAATATGTGAAATGGTCTGAAATTCAATTACTAGTCAATATATCACAATTGATCCGAATATGAGTTCATACTAAATTATGATAAGTAGAAGAAAAGAGTAATACGAATTGAGATGTATTTTTCATAGTATGCATATATGTAGTGAATATTACTCCTAGGATGTTTTGAAATTCTTATATGAAGCAGAGTTGAGACGAAGTGTTAAAGAGTTAGAAGTTTAAAAATATTGGAGAGCCCTTTTAAGAGTATGTGTTGTGTATGAGTATAGGAATAGATGCTAATCGGGTTTCAATGTTGACAACTGGTTTGGGGGGATATTGATTTATGTTTGTCATTGTACTTACGTGTTATCACTAATAGTATGACATATAATGAATATGATTGACATTATTCGGAGTCACTAAGAAGTATGTCTAAGGATAATGTGCTATGTGAGATACCATAAGGGGATATGTTAATGTATTTGTATAGGTTATTTAAAAGAAACACGACATATAATAGTTAAGATAAGTAGTATGGGGTTGGTATGTGTGGTTAAAGTTTTTGATGGTGATGTTATGTTTAACATCCATGTTACGAAACGGGTAAGGTGAGTGTATTAATAATGTGGGATAAGACTACAATGTTAATAAGTATGGGGGTAAGATTAAGATTGTAAAGTTATTGTGTTGGATAAATGACTTATTAAGGTCATTGTATGTTTAGTTAAAGAACAATCAAATGATGCTGAAAAATGGAATATAGTGAGAAGTTAGATTGAGTTAATAGTGCATGACTGCATAACATACATGAAGGTGAATATTAAATATTGGTTAAGAATAAACATTGAGTGAATGATTGTTCAGTTTCGATATATGAATAGTAGTGAGGCTATATTTAAATTAAGAAATTGTAAGGACGGGATTTAACATACTCTTAAACATCAGAAATGATATGGATAGTAGTTAGGGTCAACACATGTATTTGGTGTTTAATGGAAGATGAGAAGATGGCATATAATAAGCTAGTCTTGTAATATGATATTTATTATTTGAAATATTACATGATAATAAGGATGGATCTTAAGAATGAAGGTATGAAGTAATATATGAGTTGGGAATTGACTTTCATTTATAAGAAATCAATAGATGATTAGTCTTACATGTAAGTGATAAATAAAAAGAAGATGATATGAGAGAAGATTTTTCGGGCATGAGGAAATAGTATTCCCAATTTGTTGGTAAGTGAAATTCCCCCTAAATTTCGGGGATGAAATTTTCTAGGGGGGGGGGAGGTTATGACGACCCAAATATGATTATGATAAACCATGTTTAAATCATTCTTACCATATGGGATGAGGATAATGTGTTATTAGAATATATAATGTTAAGTTATTGTGTTTAGTCTAATCCCACCTTCAAAACTTATGAAATATTGAATTAGTCACAAACACAAATTTGTGAAGTCGTCGGTAGGAATGTTCAAGTTCAAGACTAGTTTTGGCCACTATAATATAATAATTGACTTGAGTTGAAAACTAGATAGTTGTATATATATGAGCTAAGTTTGTAACCCAACAAACGGTGTGTAATACAGAGGTCCGAGAAAGAAGTTATGCTGGAATTACGAAGCAGGGGAAAATCTGTCCATTCGTTAAGTGGTATTTTGTCTTATATGTATAACAAATGGATGAATTTCGTTGGTTGGAAGGGGGGGAAAGCTTTGACGACTTATGATCCTTGAAAGGACCTTATTCTTCAGCCAAAACTCAACCATTATAGAGTTTGGCCTGAAGAGAGAGAAATGGGAAGTTTAAGAAGAGAAAGGAGAGGAAAAATTGGAGAAAAATCCATAGAAAATTACGAAAACATCCCTAAGGTAATTCTACTTGTAAATCTTGTATATTGTTGGAGTTATTGATTTAAAATGATATAAATAATCATTTGCTTACTAAAAATCCATGTTTTGAGGTATACGTATGGATAAATGTGGGTTTACGCAAAGTTGAATGTGTAAATCATGTATATTGATTCGATTGGAAACCCTGTGTATTCACACTCCTATAACTTTTTGCATATTTATTAGAATTGAATAATTCAAGTTGAATATAAAAATAGAATCATATATGTATAACATATACGAATATTATGTGAAAATACCAAGAAATTAATCTTTAGTGATAGTTTGAAGTTCATGTATCAAATTTGCCCTAAAGGTGTAAGTATGCACACCAGGTGTTCGATATTTTGCTTGACATAGTAAATGAACCTTAAAAATTGTGGAACTTTAATTTTGTATTATTAAATATGTTTATGTATGTTGAGTGAAATATCAAAGGAATTTATGATGTATAAAAAGTATGAAAATTCTTCGAAGTTGACTGGACGATAAAAGAGTCTATAGGGAACAATTGACTTGTAATAAAGAAATGGATACATCTTGCTCTAGGAAACTTGAAATGATGTGTCGTCTTTTATATTGGGAACCTTATATGATAAGAATTTTATTACCAAGAAGAATTTAAAGAATGTTTGGGCTATGGATTGGATATGTTAAATATTTTAACATGAAATTGAATGAGACTTCATTTATGATAAACGATTAGACTGGGATGCTATGATGCTTATGAATTCGGTTAAGGTTAAGTTTTCATTGGATTATTAACATAATTATGATGATACTAATATTATAAGAATGAATATGTGAAAGGTAAGAAGAACCGGTTGAACCAGTGCCAGACAAAGGCCAGACTTCAGTGTACTTACTAGTAAGATGTATTTATACATGATTATGGATATTATATGTTGTACCTGTCGGGTGGAGTATAAATATGAGATGTTTTACTTATTGAGATGATTATGGTTGTCATATTTTGTACTTATTGAGTTGATTAAAAATGTGAGATGTGGTACTTATCGAAATGAATATGGATATCATAGGTTGAACTTACCGAGTTGATTATAAATATGAGATGTGGTACTTATTGAGATGATTATGGATATTATATGTTGTAGTTGCCGAGTTGAGTATAAATATCAGAGGTTGTAATTATTGAGATGATTATGGATGTCATACGTTGCACTTGCTGAGTTGATTATAAATATGAGATATGGTACTTATCGAGATGATTGTGAATATTATATGTTGTACTTGTCGAGTTGAGTATAAATATGAGAGGTTGTAATTATTGAGATGATTATGGATGTCATACGTTGCACTTTCTTAGATGATATTAAATATTAGATATGGTACTTATCGAGATGATTATGGATATTATATGTTGTATTTGCCGAGTTGAGTATAAATATGAGAGGTTGTAATTATTGAGATGATTATGGATGTCATACGTTGCACTTGCTGAGTTGACTATAAATATGAGATATCGTACTTATCCAGATGATTATGGATATGATATGTTATACTTGCCGAGTTGAGTCTAAATATGAGAGGTTGTAATTATTGAGATGATTATGGATGTCATGCGTTGTACTTGACGAGTTGATTATAAATATGAGATGTTGTACTTATTGAGATGATTATGGATATTATATGTTGTACAAGCCGAGTAGATTATAAATATGAGATGTGGTACTTATTGAGATGATTATGGATATTATATGTTGAACTTGCCGAGTTGAGTATAAATATGAGATGTTGTACTTATTGAGATGATTATGGATATTATATGTTGTACATGCCGAGTTGATTATAAATATGAGATGTGGTACTTATTGAGATGACTATGGATATTATATGTTGTACTTACCGAGTTGATTATAAAATCGAGGTGTGGTACTTATTTAGATGATTACGGATATTATATGTTGTACTTGCTGAGTTGATTATAAATATAAGATATGGTACTTATCGAGATGATTATGGATATTATATGTTGTACATGTCGAGTTGAGTATAAATATGAGAGGTTGTAATTCTTGAGATGATTATGGATGTTACATGTTGTACTTACTGAGTTGATTATAAATATGAGATGCCATACATACCAAGTTGAATATGGATATAATATGTTGTACTTATTGAGATGATTATGATTAGGATATGTCGTACTTACTGAGTTGATTATGGATATGATGTGAATGTATTATAAGAGATGTTATGGCTTATCAACTGCCAAGAGATGTTATGGCTTATTAATAGCCATGAGATGTTATGGATTATTAATAGCCAAGAGATGTTATGGCTTATCAAAAGCCAAGAGAGGGTATGGCTTATCAATAGCCAAGAGATGTTATGGATTATTAATAGCCAAGAGATGTTACGGCTTATCAACAGCCTAGAGATGTTAGGGCTTATCAACAGCCAATAGATGTTATGGCTTATTAATAGCCAAGAGATGTTGTGATGTTTTATATTCTTACATAGATACGACTTATTGTATTTATTTTTATTCACTAATGTAGATGTAATGCATTCACTGAGCTATTTTGCTCACGATTCCTATGTTATGTTTTTTTCAGGTAACTGCCAAGTCTAGGAGGTCGGGTGGGATTAGCAAGGGATGCATAAAACCATAATTTTGGTCAAATTAAAAATGGGTTATTTAATCCTACTTATCCTTTGAGCAAGTTTGACTAAGTACAATTACTTTAAAATTTTGAAAAGTTGATACTTGTGTTTATTGTTTGGTTAATGAAATTATGGTTTGACTCACTTTGACTTTCAAACTAAATTATAAGTAACTGGGTTGGGGTGTGTCAGTAGGAGTCAACTTTTCCTTGAGCTCATCAAAAGCTAGGTCATAAACATAATAATTGCTCTAGAGATGGGCCTCACATTCTTCTCGGGTTGGTGACCCGAGTTACTTAAGATTCCTTATTTCTTCTTTCTGGAAACTCTTTCCTCTTAAAATTAATCCACCACTCTTCTCGTGTTTAACTCACTATAACATTTCTAAAACAACATCACATGCCCCATTGGCCTTACTTACTAAAATTCTTAAGGTTGATGCATTATCCTAAACATGTGAAATAAATACTATACTAACTATGTCCCTAGTGCCCAAGCCTCAGTCCGACTTCCTTATCTTTGTCTCGCCCACATATTTCAGGTGAGAGAAACATTTCCAGTGCTTATGCACCGCACATTAACTTAGCCCTTTAATCAATCACGTGACTCTCGGATAATTCAACCAAAACCAACATCCTAACATAAAGTAACATCTCTCCACTCCCAACCTCGTTAAGGTTCATGCGTGGTGTGTCTCGCAAGCGAAATCCAAACAAGGAACCCCTCCAATACACAACTACTTAACTTTGTTGATCGTGGAGAGATGTTAGCATGAAACAAGTAAAATAACAATTCTTAAATACCTTGGTTCATCTCTGTGAAGTCTCAACTCGTATCCAAGAGATATATTATAGAATAACTAGTGCCACCCTGGAATCGTAGATAAGATAGTCTCGTAATCATAATCCTACTATAGCTCAAATCAAAATAAGTTTATATTCGTATAACACAGACAGATCGAGTAGTACAAACCAAAAAAAATTTTAAAATATCAACACCCACTTACAATGAATGCAAGAAAATAGTACCTCACCACCACGGAAAACAAATAGATATATCCTCTATATTAATATCCATACTGCCACAAAACTCGAATTACACACCCAAATCTAGGGTTAATAAAATACTCGGGCTAAATCTTGCCACACATAACACACTTCTCTTCTCCAAGGCGAAATTCACAATAATATTCTTGACAATTACCTTGGTTATTCCACATAGTTCCCAGATACGATACTCTAGTTCTATCTGTGCTAAAAATTACTTCAATCAAAGATCCCTCTAGGTACCCTCTTCTTGTCCTTTAACTCCTATCGGATAACATCAAAGTATGTGGTTCTACGTTCCTCATCACAATCATTTCCCTTCTTTGGCCACCCTGACCATGCTAAAGTTTTTGGTATTTCAAAATCTATAGCCTCGATCCCGATAATCACCCTCTCAGTTCCCTTAACTCCCTCGACATAGGAAAACATGCTATCGGCCTCAACTACCTTATTTTAATGAATCTCCTTGGGTGGAAGACCACCACTGTGGTTTCAGGAACACGACTTTTTCATAAGTGTTAATAACACTTACTAATGAGCTCATCATTTCATTAAAGGACTCTTTCTTCCTTGTACCTACCTTACTTCGGTGCAAGGTTTCCTTAACCATATATCTCCTCATTCACTATTGGCCTCTGACTGAACCTCTAGGGAATACTTGAAAAACTACATTCTCTTCAGTTCTGATATATTAAAAGAACTCGCTGTTAGAACCATCCATAAGGTTCCTCTATGGGTAAAACATCCTGCTTTTTCCAATATGGGGACTACCATTCCTACTATTTCAACATTTCTCCAATCGGTGGAAAAATTTTCCTCAAATTTTCACATCCGGGTATTCTTATACCCCTTCTCTGAACCGAAGATTCTGAGCCCAATACTTCCACTAAATAAAGCCACACTGCCTCCGCATGACTTAACTTGAATGCATGGTCCTTATCAAGGATATTTTAAACATTTTTCCAATTTAACTTCACTGAGTAATCTAAGTTTAGTACCACTCTCTTCTTGTAGCGGTACTTGGGAAATTATAGCTGCTGTACCCTTGTAGCCGTTGTAGTAATTTAAGAAAATGCCACAGAGAGATTAACTTCCAACGCTGTCCTCATTCCCGGCTTAAATTCACCATTTTAACTAAGTCCCGTCTCCTGGTGCCCTCATAACGGCCTTCCCTGGCCGTTCATCAATCAGCACACAAATCTCGAATGATAGTTCAAAATATTTACAAACATCTTACAGTATATCAGGAGAACGATAACTCACAAGAGAAATCGACAATCCTAATCAAAAGGCGTAGTACGTCCGCACAAATTACTAAGGACACTAAAACCTGATGCTCTGATACCATCTGTGACACCCTGCTTATTAAATTAAGAGGTGGCCAACCCATTACTCCAATAATTACATAAATCATAGATGGTCAATTCTTAGCATCACTATCATAACATAGTATATGAGATAACCACCACTTATATTTAGTAAACGGACTATCAAAATTTTATTTGTAAGGTAAAGAAATCATTTCAACAATCCAATTTAAAATAAGGTGGACATAAATAAACATAGATAATAAGTCGGCGACTAAATATACAACAAAATAACTGAATATGCTGTCGGTTAACAGTATATACCTCATGCTTATATCACCACTCACACATGTGTATAAATTCTCCATGTACACTTCACACTACGTGAACCTAGGATCACTTATATCCACATGTTGCACACACCACTTATAAATGCATACTTACGTGTTAATAACACACACCTCCACATTGTAACAACCCACGTAATTTTTGGGGTATTTTTCAAAATATAGAGGAAAAATAAATTTTGAGATAAAATTATTTTTATTGCTCAAACTTGTTGGTTATTATTTTTAAAGGCGAGAATTTCAAACGATTTCGAAATCGGAGTTAAGACGGATTTTTTTATTGATTTTATAAATTTTTATCCCTTTTAACATTTTTGGCCGAACTGCCAGTTTTTAGGCACGGTCGATCGATCGATGCCTGGGGGTCGATCGATCGATCACCCCAGATTTCGTGTGCTACAATCTGTTAAGAGTTTTAGTTTGTTTCAAACACTTTAGTTTTCACCTTATTTAAAGGGGTCGTGGGCTAGTATTTTGGAACAGCCTTGTGGCACAAAAATACTCAGATTGTGTATTTTCTTTTCCTCTCTTTTTACTCAAACAGTACCCTTGAATTTATGCTTTAACCTTAGGTTTTTGGAGGTGTTCTTGGGGTTGTTTTGAGGTTGTTCTTGGAGGAACTTTTGGTGATCTTTGGAGCAGATTTTTTTGGTGGTTTTTTTGCGTTTCTGGGCAGAATTATTATTGGTTCTTTTTGGTGGTTTAAGGTATGGGGTTTTACACAATATGCTCCTTAATCACGCGAGTATTATTCTCGTTGTTTTCTTGTGATTATTGACTCATATTTGAATTGATAAATTCATTGGAATTTGGAAATTTTGTTTGGAATCTAATTATGATTCATGTGGTATTATTATTGTGTTGAGCATGTTGTCATGAAGATTTTAATATGGCACGGAGGTTGGGCACCCGCCAATATTCCTTTTTCCGGATATGCTAGAAAAATGCATAGGCGCGGTACATGGTGAGGCCTGGTGACCCGGTTAATGTGTTGTTGAGAAATTATAGTGATATAATTGCTTATGAGATTCAAATTTGATTTGAATATTCGTATTCGTATTATGACGTTTTATTCATCGCTAACTTTATTGTTGAGCATCTTTCCTGTCGTATTGTGTACTTCCCCATATTTTCTTTTAGTTGGCAGGTTAGCGCGGATTTGGGCGCTTTGGATTTGATTGGAGATTGTTTATTTATCGTGGAGTATTTTGGGAAGATTATTCGAGAATACAAGTTGAGAAAATTGTATTTTTTTTATGTATAGAGCATTGGAGATTTGTATTTTATTTTCGAGTTAGATTGTGTAATTTATTCGATAGAATTGTTGTATTTATTTGAAGAGATTTGAGATTAGGGGTTTCTATTTATATTATGGGATTTTTAGATGCTCTATACCTTGTTATTTGTGGATTTGATTAGTTTTATCGATGAGTAGCGCTCCGCTCCCTCTCCCTGGGCGGGCGGGGTGTTACACACATATCACACTTGTATATATCCATTGTCACTCACACTTATCACACACCACTTGTAGTGGATCCATGCTTAGGTTCACTACCACACAATCACTTACAGATGGATACACATCACTCACACTCACATCATCCATGCTTAGTATAGATTCACATTTTATACTTGTACATGTTCCCCTGCTTAGTATACTGCTCATCATGCCAAATAAAGATACTCTCTCCATAACATACTAATCAAGAATCAATCATATTGCACACTACATCACCAAAGAGTATTGCTATTGACCAAATTTAGTCCCGTAATTGGGTCTGGGAGTTGACTTTGGGTCAAATCATATTGCACAATAAAAGATAATTAAGATATCTTCAAGAGTCCTTTGGACCACTCTTGGGTCTGGGAGTTGACTTTGGGTCAAATGTGGCTCAGAAGCGCACATCGGTCCTTTGGATGGGAGATCATCAGATGAAAACAAATCGTGCATGGGGTGGACCATTGGAAAGGTTAGGAGATTTGATTCAACATTATAAATAGCTTTGTTGAGTTGCAAAAGTTTACCTTGGTCAACCGAGGCCCGGAAGCGTCCGGTGACCTTTCAGAGTAAAATGGATCGTTCGTCTGCACCTGAAGTCAGAATCATGCACAGGGCGTTGGAAAGAGTATTCAATGACCTTTGGGTATTCATTCAGTATCATTCAAGATGAATAGTTGGCCTTGGGAAAATAGTGCTCGGTTGCCTACGGATCGATTTTTAGGGGGAAACTGATCGTTCGTCCGAACGGTTATGCCATTTTATGCATGGGGTTGACTATTGGAAAGGAATTTTAGTTCCATTTGATGATTTAAAGATATTTCTCTCTGATGATGAAGTTGATTGGGGTTAAATTGAGTATCGGGAGCACCCAATGGCCTCTAAATCGATTTTCGATAATAAAATAGTTCGTTCGACTAAACCGTTATGCCAATTTGCACACCCAAGGGACCGTTGGAAGGGGGTTTAGATCCCTTCTAAGATTCAAAGAGATTTCTGTCTAACGATAGAGTTGATCAGAGTTAATTGGGGATCGGGAGCGCCCGTTGGCCTCTAAATGGGTACTAAAAGTATGACCTAGGGTTTGAAGTGAAATGGGGAGGTGTTAGGACCTAAGGAGAGACCTAGGGGATTTTAAAATGTGTTTTATATACTGGGTTGCCTATCAAATGTTGCCTAGTCCTCTAGGTGAGTATATCCACAAACTTTTATTTCTTCTTCTCTTCAGTGTTCACCTCTTCGGGCATAAAATTAGCCAAACGTGTGAACTCCTCCTCGTACTCAGTGACTGAATGGTCACCCTGAACAACCTCATTATAACTCTTCCAAATCTCTATCTCAATGGTCGCAAAAACTACTTGCGGTCAAATCGAACCTATAACTCAGCAATAGATACAATATCCCTCTCATCAGAAATGGTAATAGACTCCCACCACTCTAAGGTTGCTAGCACTAACTTAAATGTGGTCAGCATATACTTCTTCTCATTTCCACACTCAACCATGCAATGGTGGAACTTTATATCCTTCTTTCATAGGCAAGCTAAGATCATATCAGAACTACCTCACTCTCGGGCAATATGGCGGCCCCGGGTGGAACTAGACAATTGGTGCAAGTGCCTGTTATGGTGGTTGTGCTTAAGGAAAATAGAGTTCCATGGTAGTCATAAGGGTGTTAACTGTCTGTGCCATAATAGCGACCACCTCTGTGACCGTCACTGTCCCCTGCGGTGGCTGTGGCTACAATGCTTGTGGCTACTACTAAACCTCTCCCTCATCGACTCTCGTCACTACCCTCATCGATCATCCTCTCCTGAGTGGCATCTGAAATCAAATCAAATTGTATGAGTTCACCGTCAATACAAAAATAATAGTAGAAGAACGTAATCCCAAATACGTATAAGCAAATGCATCAGTACTAATAATAGGTCTTTATATTAAAGGATGTTATGCTGAAATCATAGTAAGTCGCACAGATCCTATAGACACTAGAACCAAATGCTCTGATACTATATGTGACATCACGCCTATTTTAACCACGGGTGATCAGCCCTTTATCAAACTAAATACGAATCTTTTTTTGGTTCATTTTTAGCATCATTGTCGAAACTTTTTCAATTACTAACCACCAATGTTAAATTAGCCGGTGCCAAATTTTACCCTTTTATTAACATATAAGACATACGAAAATTAAAAATAATATAACTCAAGCATCCACACAATTAATAGAAATATGAATCATCATATGATTAATAGATAAATGATAAATATAGAATAAACAATCAGTTCCAAAATTAGAATCCAAAACATAAGTCTACGAAAATAAAACTAAATCCAATCACATAGTCTGATAAATAAAACTTAAAGAATGTATGAACTGAAAAGGGCAACATGCCCAAAATAAATACTGAGTCATAAATCCTAGTGTAGGAATGAATAATTGAAGCATCTACATAAATCCTAAAAGCCTCCACAAATGCTGCAGCTATGCATCCCCAAATGAGTCATCAAGCTTGGAGTCCCTCTGGTTGGACACCTAAAATGTTTTGGAAAATATTTTTAACACGGGTCAGAACCCAAAAACTTTTGAAAATATTTAGCACGCAATTAAGATACAATAATTAAATATGCAAGGACACTTTCACATTTAAGCTGGTGTCACACTCTCTTAAGTTATTTCTCACGCCCAGACATATCACTTACCTCATAACCCAATTAATTATGCTACCCCACCTAACTAGCCTTATTATAATTCTTAATATCACACTACTCTAACCCGAGTACTTCTTAACTTTGATTCATAATTTGTTATACTAATTAACTTAATCATTTCCACTTTAATTGATTATATAACATTTACATTAGTTATGTAATACATTCACACTTTATGTATTTAGCCCGTAAATAATTATTTACTCAATTATATATGTACTAGTACACTACAACAATCACACATATGGTGTGTACAATATCCATCCTTCTGAGTAATAACTCATTGGATGGTTGTCTCTAAAATGCTATCATATCCCCGGTCACTCAATTTAACCTGGTTACCATAAGTCGGTTAACTCTCACCGAAATAGGTATTAAAATCGTAAACATAGTGGCGGTGGTCACAGTCCACGAGTGTGAGATCGAATCATACCCAAAGCGTCTCACCGTGAAAAATAAATCATATAGTAAAACACTAAGCACTGTGACCTCGGGATTATACTCTCCCTGCATTCACTAGCCAGGGGTTTCACCAAAATCGTGCAACCTTCTATGATAGCACTAGAGGGGTATGTTTTCACATAAACATCATGCACACCGATATTTATAAAGGACACACACACACACACACACACACACATATATATATATATAACAAATCTGGTTAAGCTGTGCTTAACACCCATAGCACTAGCCCATAATGCCCACGTCTGTCCCCTGACTCTTAATCTATTTAAATTCATATCAATCAAATAATTAGTGTAGGATCACCATACTAAAATACCCGGACTCACCAAATCGGCTCGTACTTAAGTATTTACGAATTTATTTCCTTAATCCATTTATTAAATGTCTGATTGTTTCTCACTTTTCTAAGCCAATATATATTCACCCAAAATCCCTAGATAATAGGTCAACCTTAAATTTTCACAAATTTAACAAACATTGGATGTATCCTAAAAACGAAGGTCCAAAAATTAATACAACAAAAGCTTTCAGAAAATGTGCATCATCGAATGATCGATGAAATCGATTGATCCTGCTTCAGATAACTTTCTTCCCCAATCTATTTTTCCTCCATTTTTGTTCATGAACCCTTTATAAATTAATCCCAAGTCTCAACCCAATCACGACCATTTTTTATTACACATCATAAACATGTTCTAAACGTAATATAAATCTTCAAACATCACTGATTCCTATTATCATCCATTATTTCATGAATTGTTTAAAACAAAAAGTTCAACCATCTTCTTAAATTCGATTATACAAATCCCATTTAAATGAATCTGACTTCTGTATTTTGAATGACAATCTGATTCCAACGATAGTATAAGTTATTCCATCATCAATTGGGTATTTAATCTTCACATGATACCCAAATCACCAAAAACCCATTTACACATTTCAACCCATCTACACCTACCATAATATGAACATGAATTTCTATAAATTAAATTGAAATAAAGTTAGTAACTTTCCTTTATATGGTCGTAGGGTCTGATTTTACATTGTAGAAGACGAATCGGTATTTGAACTCCCAAATCATATTTGATTTTGGCTCCTAAAGCTCTCCTATTTCTTCCTTCTAACTTCTTTCAAAATATAAGTGTTTAGAATATGAATTTTTGGCTGCCTCAAATATTAGATTTAGATTTTGAATCCTCATTCCTGAAATTAGGCTAATGGGCCAAACCTAAATGACCCAAATACCCCTGTGTGGGACCGGTCTTGTTTGAAAAGGCCCCAAGACGCAATTACTTCAATTATAATAGTTAGTTTAATTAAATTACAGCACACGTCTAATTTAGAAATAACCAAATTATTTAATTTTTGAATACTCTGAAATATGGGGCGTTACAACATTAAAAAACATGCATACATGGACGATAGTTGGATACGTATACATGCATATAAACATGTATATCTAATTTTACCACACTTATGCGCGCGCGCCAGTGTCTCTCTCTCTCTCTCTCTCTCTCTCTCTCTCTCTCTCTCTATATATATATATATATATATATATATATATATATATATATATATATACATTTTACCTACTAAATAGTTTAATTTTTAGATGATGTTTTGCACACGCATAAGCACACACATCCAAATTGCATTTCACCTCCAAAATGGTTGAAGTTTGTACAAAGCATATGTGCCCGCACCCATATATCAAAAATGATTTACACCTACTTAATGGTTGAATGCTCAATTGAGTTCGTCACACACGCATGCCACCTCCCCCCCCCCCCCCCCCCCGTCCCACGTGCATGCATACTCACACATATACAATACCAATCAGGTTCAATAATAGGTTTCACTAACACATCATATCAAAATGACATAATTTAATGAACTAATTTATATAACAAAAACATTAAAGGTCTGACCATATATCTACATGAGAATCAAGGGGAGAAAAATTCCCGTTCTACACTAAAATGATGTATGACTCTACAAATGATTCCCTAATAGTGAAGTTGTTTATTGAAAACTTTTGGAACCTTCTAGAGGTGGGTGTCGATTGACACATAGTGTTTTTACTGGGGTGCGTATTGACATACTTCCTGGGACATTAATTTGTGACATATATCTATTTTCACTATAATATTTTAATATAATGTCGAATTGATGCACGTTCTCACCATTATCAAATTACTTTATAAATGTATAACATTAACGTTTTGTGATTTTTTAATTTCAGACATATAAAGGGTTGCAATTACCATGGAAAATGATTAAAGTGATGGGACAAATTCAGGGAATTGGGCCCTATCGTAGGGTTCACCTTCCTCTGGAATGGGATGAACTCCTAATAATAAAAATGACAATAGTGGGAATGAATGAAGTATGTTTTGTACTTTGTGTTTGTATATTTATCATGAGAAATCGTACTAGATAGATATAGAAACACTAGAAAAAATATATATAATATAGTAGTGAAAATCAAAACAACAAAAGAGAACAATTTGAAGCTAAACAAAGAATTAGAAGAAGAGGGAACAATGGGGACTTAATGGTGGATTAATAGTTGATCGTGTGGAATAATTTAATAGGGTATTTTATTGGTCTATTTATGGGTGATTGCGGAGGTGGATGAAGGGTTACATAGGTGATTTGACAAGTTTTTGATTATTAGATGTGGTAGAGGTTATAGTTGTGGATGCGAGGTGCTTCAATGGCAGGTATAATGGCTACACGCGCGAGAGAGAGAGAGAGAGAGAGAGAGGGAGGGATGTTGGTTTATATGTTATAATAGATGAAGTTTGGTCAAAAAATGGTAGGGGTTAGGTATAATAAGAAATTCTAGAGTTTTAAAGGTGTTAGAGTACCATCCTAAAACTTTATTCGAGTGAAACAAACTACTAAATGGGCCATTATGTCTAATAAAAGACTGTAAAGTTAGGGTTACGAAAAAATTTCCGTTATTAATTTTGGGTTGTCTGATTTGTTAAAAATGTATTACTCCTAACTCTCTAATTAACAAGAGTCAAAAGATTAATTTAATGTTTAACCACATTACGCTTACTTTATTTTTTTTAAGCTATTAAAATAAATATTAAATTTCAGAGAATTTTGCACAACAAAAAATTAAAAATTAGTATTTGCATGGTTTAAATGGTCTTTTTTTAAGAAATAAATGGAAATTTTGAACGTGTTAATAAATTCTATCTTAATGTTAATTCATAGAATATTTTTCTATATTTATAAACAATATATTATGGTTGTTACCATGACAATAGTTTTTTTTATTTCTTTCCTCGTATCTTGGTTTGCTTAAGAAAAACTGGTAGTTCAATTTGGTTTGTGTTTCAGAAGCTACCACACAAAGTGTTATGTGCGATTTATGATATCAATTTTTGTGGTTTCGTTATTGATGACACATATGGAAGCTCCACCCACCAGCGGGGTACCAACGAATGAAATGGAGTTGCCAATTTCAACACTGACGAATTCTCAAATATAGGTATTCGAATTTGTACATATATTCTCATTATCTAGCTTGATGTTGATTCCAACACATTTTACTATGTTCATTTCCACCACTATAACAATTTTTGTAGAACCACTCGTTCCAACCCTGAGGACATCAGTTGTGATAACAACTATGTTGTTCTCCAATGTGATGATCCATGTTCGGATTAATACGAGACGAACCGCGTGCAAAACCTGTGCGGACAAAATTAAAAAAAATAAAAGACAATATTTCTTTAAATATTTTTTTGCGGGTTCCTAACATTTCAATGACCCCTAACCAAACAAAAACAACTCAAAATACTTTTTTCCTATTTATAAAAAGCACGCCAAAATATGGTTATTTTTTAGCTACTTAAAAACTGCAAAAAAGGACGAATTTTGGCTTATTTTTTTTAAATCTAAAACAAGATATTTTGACTATCTTTTTTGGGGAGTTCATTGAAATGCTAATAACCCACAAAAAAATCACTGCAAAAAAACGTCGTTTGTTATTCTGTAGAAATTCGTCTGGACGGTGTTCGCACGGGAGAAGTCTATATATATATATATATATATATATATATATATATATATATAGATAGATAGAGAGAGAGAGAGAGAGAGAGAGAGAGAGAGAGAGAGAGAAATGTTGATTTGTATATATTATAGGAGAACAAGTTTGGTTAAAAAATGGGTTAGGCCAAAGTATAATAAGAAATTATTGATTTTTTAAACGTGTTTGAGTACCATCCTAAAACTTGGTTCGAGTGAAACGAATTAGTAAATGGGCCATTACGTGTAATAAAAGACTATAAACTTAGGGGTAAGCAAAAATTTTGGTAATTAATTTTGTGGTGTCTAACTCTCCAATTAGAATGAGTCAAGCGATTAATTTAACATTTAGCTACGTTAAAATTATTTTTTTTCCAAAAGTACTGAAATAAAAAAAATTAAGATAATTTTTCACAATAAAAAATTATAAATTAGTATTCGCAGGGTTTAAATGGTCTTTTTCTTTAAGAAATAAATGGAAATTTTAATGTGTTCATAAATTATCTCGTAATGTTAATTCATAAAATTGATATTCTACAGCCACAAACAAGTCATTATGGTTGTTGTCATGACTCTCGTTTTCTTTATTTCTTTCCTCGTATCTTGGTTTCCTTGAGAAAAATAAGCAGCGAAATTTGGTTTGTGTTTCAGAAGCTACCATATAATGGGTTATGTGCGATTTGCGATATCAATTTTCCTGGTTTGATTATTGATGGCGCAAGTGGAAGGTCACCCACCAGCAGGGTATCGATGACTGAAATGGGAATCCCAATTTCTACATCGATGACTTTTTAAATATTGATATTCGAATTGGTATGTATACTCATTGTTCGTATTGATGTGGGTTCCAACACATTTTACTATGTTTGTTTGCACCACTATGATACTCTTTAGAACCAGCTGTTACAACCATGTGTGAGGATCCATGTTTTGATTAATATGAAACATTCCCCACCCTTACAACAAGAGCAAGTGAAACTATTATGTGGTACCAAATCCTACATCTATCTTGATACCAAAAGTAAATAAATGCGAAAATGATCTTGAAATGCGAAAATGCAAAAATCTCTATCATTTTGTTGAGAATTCTCATTCTCAATCTTCATAACTTATTTTTTTGGGCATACGATAAAAGTTTTCATGACATAGTTCATGTCTAACCAATTATTATTCTTTTGATGTTTATAAGAAACGGGTGACCTTCATCATGTAAAGATGGATGGTTCGAATCACACACATAAGACAAACTCAAAGTCACAACATTTTACATTGTTAAAATTTCCGTTATCAGATTTATAAATGCAATCAAATTTAGTCATCGTGCCATTTTTTGGGTTTAGGTATATATATGAGTATGACTCAATTGCGTGCGAACCGCATGCAAAGGCCGTGCGGACGAAATTTTAGAAAATAGCAAACAACATTTCTTGAAAATAATTTTTTGTGGGTTACCAACATTTAAATGACCCCAAAGAAGAAAAATGGTCAAAATAAGTTTTTTTGCTATTTATAAAGAGTACGCCGAAATCATCTTGTTTATTAGGAAATTAAAAACTGTAAAAATGGACATATTTTGGTCCTTATTTTGCAAATCTAAAAAAAACTTATTCCGAGTTTCTTTTTTGGGGAATTCATTGAAATGTTAATAACCCACAAAAAAATCATTCAAAAAATATCGTTTGTTATGTTGTAAAAATTCGTCGGGACGGCGTCCACGCTTGGGGATGGACGATATATATATATATATATCAAATAAGAAAGGAAGTTAGGTAAAAATGGGTTAGGGGTCAAGTATAATCAGAAATTCTAGAGTTTTTCAAGGTGTGAGAGTACCATCCTAAAACTTGGTTCGTGTGAAAAAATTAGCAATCGGGACATTATGTCTAATAAAAGACTTTAATGTTAGGGATAAGAAAAAAAAATCGTAATTATTTTGTGTTGTCCTATTTGTTAAAATTGTATTACGCCTAACTCTGTAATTAACTTGAGTCAAAAGATTAATATGACGTTTAAGGATGTTACGTTTACTTTATTTTTCTAAACTGTTAAAGTAAAAAATAAATTTAAGAAAATTTTGCACAATAAAAAATTATAAATTAGTATTTCCACGGTTTACATGGTCCTTTTCTTAATTAAATAAATGGTCATTTTCAATGTGTTCATAAATTTTCTTGTAATGTTAATTCATAAAATCATTAGTCTTCAGCTATAAACAAGTCATTTACGGTTGTTGTCATGATGCTAGTTTTGTTTATTTTTTTACTTGTATCTGGGTTTGCTTGAGAAAAACAAGCAGCTGAATTTGGTTTATGTTTTAGAAGCTACCATACTATAAGGACATAATTTTATAAATTTCCAAGGTAGAATCTGGGAATTTTCTATTTTCCCTAGATCACAGTTTGTATGTCTGATACCGCTACATTCGGCACGTCATCACGATCATCCATGATGGCCTTTATCCAAATCCAATGCATCCATCATCTTCACGTGCATCATGCTACATGCGACGTGCTGCTCAACTCATTCCCACTACTGCACCACGCAATATTAGTAAAATGGTTTTATTGGAGTTGTTTATATTTGCATAAATATATGTGAAATTTTTAAGAAAATAATTTTTTGAAGTCTGAAATATTTTTTATAAAAAGCATAAATTTTTCTAAGTTTATAAGCGGAGTGCCTCTGTCGAAGAGCTCGTTCAAGCGACATTGCACTATCGTTCGAACGAGATAGGCATGTTGCGCGATCTCGTTGGAATGACATTTGTCCTTCATTCGAGCAACATGTCATCTCGTTCGAACGAGCCGCCACCTCAATTTTTGTATAAATACCTGATGAACTTCTACACATTTTTCAAGTCTTTCTGTAAACCCGAATTCTGCGAAAACAGCCCAGAATCAGACTTCACCTTTTAAGGTTTTCTTAAGCCTTTTTATTCACATAATCACTCCCATTTATATATGTGAATTGTTAAACCCTCAAGAGAATCATTTACTCATCTGGAGTATCTTTGTGGAGAACCCGTCTCTCTTCTTCATTGCTGCCCTCCTGAAAAGGGAAAGTTCTAGCCGACGACATCAGAACCGACACCTGCGGGTATTTTTGTATCACACTTATTTTCATTGTAAGTCGTGTAACCCTTTTTACAAAATTATAGTGAAAATAAAAGTTTTTGCCCCTTTGGGGGATTTTTCCTCACATATGTATGTTTGAATGTTCTTGCTTGATTTTATCATCTTCAATCACACCTAGATGCATGTTTAGGACTTAATTGATAAAAAATGAGTTTAATTAAATAATTATTTATTTGAACACATGCGCACTCTTTCAAATTGGTATCAGATCCAATTACACAATTATACCGTGTAATTTTCCGAATTTTTTTTCTAAGATATCAATTTTCTGAAAAATTGATTTTTGAAAAATAGCGTGTTCATAATGGAGAAGTTATATAATAAAATGCCAGTTTTTTACGGGACAAACTATGCATACTGGAAAGCCCCCATGAGATCTGCATTAAAAGCCATTGATGAACGTGTCTGGATTTTGGTTGACAGAGGGTGGACTCCTCCCTTCGTCACTGTTAATAATGTGACTAGTTTAAAACATGACACTACATGGACTGAAGAAGAATTTAAATGGTCATCTTTTAATTCTAAGGGTTTAAGTGCTATTTCTGGATCTATCACACCTGATGAGTTCAAACGCATAATGACATGCACCACGTAAAAAAAGGCATGGGATGTTTTTTAACTTACCCATAAAGGAACTAATGCTGTGAAAGAGTCTAAACTACAAAATTTAAGAACTCAATTTGGAACAATCACCATGCTTGAGTCTGAATGCTTTGATGAATTTTATGCTATACTGTCTAATATTGTTAACACTAGCTTTAATCTTGGTGAACACATTCCTAATGCTAGAGTTGTTAAAAAGATTTTTAGATCACTGCCTAAGCGTTTTATCCCTAAAGTCACTGTGTTAAATTTTATGGGTAATTTAAATACGCTTAAATTGGAGGAACTTGTAGGAGACTTGCAAACGTATGAAATTGATATATTTCCTAAATCTGTCAAGACTAAAGATAAGTGAATTACACTTAATGCCCAGGATAAAAACAGTGAGGGGTCGACAAGAAAGAGGGGAGAGTCATCTAGAAAAAGAGAGATAGATACGTCACATTCTGAGTGTTAATTTGATTTAGATGATTTGGCCCTATTTGCTAAAAATTTCAAGAAAATTCTCAAATTCAAGAAAAATGGTAATTTCAAAGATAAAAAGAAGTTTGAGAAAAATAAGTTTGAAAAGAAAATCAAAAAGATTTTAAAGATCCTCCTAAGAAAGAGAATGAGAGATGCTTTGAGTGCGATGGTAGGGGTCTTAGAGCTTTTGAGTGTGCTACTAGGATGAACATAGAAAAGGGCAAAGTCATCCTTAACGCTACCCTTAGTGATGATAGTGAGGTTTAGTCGGTGGACTCTGGAGACGAGTCATCACATGAGTGTAACTTAACCGCATTCATGGCTAGTCATGTGAGCACTTCTATTGCTACTCACGACGATGAGGATGCTGCTTCACAGGGACACCTCGACAGTGAGAGTGATGTGAGTGAGGGGGAGGATGGTGCAAGTGAGAGCAAGAGTAATCTTCAACGCGCCTACACTGAGTTATATAATTAGTCAGTTAAAATCAAAAAGCGTAATAAAGCGTTAGTTCTTAGGATCACCGCGTTAGAGGAAGATTTAGAAGAAGCAAGAGCGATAGAGTCCTCCACCTGTATTACCTTGAGGGAGAGAGAGAGTGTACCTGTGTTGAGAAAGAAAGTGTGTTTAGAGAGAAAGATAGACTGTTTGGAGAGAGAGTGGTTTTAAGAAAGAGAAAAGGGGATTTGACTAAACAAGTGGCTAGTCTTACGAGTGAGCAACATTCCTCCCTGGAGACTCAAAAGAAACTAGAAGCCCTTGTTGCCCATCTTACTCATGATATTGAGAGAGCATGGGAAGTCAAGGTTCAAATCGAGGACAGATCTGAAAAGATGGGAAAGATGCTCCTCAGCCCCGCTTTAGGATTTGGTGATAGGCAGGGAATTGGTTATGATGGTGCCTCCACGTCTCAAATTGCACCTGGACCAGTTCCTGAGTTTACTATGACTCCATATGGCCATCATAAAAAACCACGAAGGTGAGTTCGACCAAGAAAAGCAAACCTAGGACCACCTAAAACTGTGTTCTTTTGTACGTACTGCAAAAGAAAAGGACACCTCAGGGAGTTTTGCAATAGTTTGGGTCGAACACAATGTACTACTTCTCCACCACATCATACTGATGATTTTGACAGTCTGAGAGAGCGTGTTGAGTTTTTAGCTGCCACATCACAGAGTTTGATGGAGGAGTTTCGACGGATATTTTTGCAGTCTGTGAATGCTTCTCGCATCCCGGTTAAAACCAACAACAACAAGGGTAAACAAAAGGTTACCACGTCTTGGGTACCTAAAAAAGATAAAAAGGCTCTTGTTGTTCATGTCACTCTCAAAGCGCATAATACCTCATAGTGGTATTTTGATAGTGGGTGCTCCATACATATGACAAGTGATGCCTCATTTTTTACCGACCTAGAGGAGTATAAGGAAGGTAGAGTCACCTTTGGATACGAGAGCAAGTCTAGCATTGTAGGATGAGGTACAATAGAGTTACAAGGATTTCCTAAGGTGGAGAATATTTTATACATTAAAGGTTTTAAAGCAAACCTTCTCGGCATTAGCCAACTGTGCGAAGCTGACTTTGGGGTAAAGTTTGACCGGGACGCGTGTAATGTCTAAAATCAAGCCAGTAAACTTTTAGTGCAAGGGGTGAGGACAGAGGATAATTGATATGGGACTATGCCCACATCCTCACTTGTCTGTAACAGTGCCACGATCACTCCTATGGATCCGTGGCACCAACGTCTAGGTCATGTGAATGTTAGAGATTTGACTCACTTAGCTAAAAAGGACCTAGTACGTGGCTTACCATCATTTGGAAAGCTGACTTCCACGATTTATGGACCCTGTCAGTTGGGAAAGTAAATCCGTAGCCCCCATAGAAAGTTGCATTCCATTACCACCTCCCGTGTACTTGAGTTGATTCACATGGATATTATGGGTCCTACTCGTACTGAGAGTCTGGGAGGTAAGAGGTATATCCTCGTGATGGTATATGATTTCTCCAGATATTCGATTGTAGGTTTTTTGAGAGAGAAATCCGATGTTGTAGAGTTTTTAACGACCAAGTGCCGTGTCCTGCAAAACAAACACGTAGTCACTATTAACAAAATACGTAGTGATAGCGACACAGAATTTAAGGAAGCAAAGGTAGATCTTTACTGTGATAGCCTTGGGATCAAACATGAGTTTTCTACTATGAAGACTCCTCAATAAAATGGGATTGTTGAGAGAAAGAATAGAACAATCCAGGAAATGGCTAGATTTTGGGCAGAGGCAGTGTCTATTGCATGCCACACGGTGAATAGGGTTTACCTGCGTCCACACACACTTAATATGCCTTATGAATTGTGGACTGGAAAGAAACTCAACCTTGCATATTTTCGTGTCTTTGGGAGTAAATGCTACATCCTACGGGATAGAGAGCAATTAGGAAAGTTTGACTCCCGGAGAGATAAGGGAATATTGCTAGGATATTCATCTAATAATATAGCATACTGAGTTTTTAACCTAAAGAACTTTAAGGTTATGGAGTCAATAAACGTCACCGTGCAAGATGACGACCCTTCAACGTTTATTGATTATAGCCTTCAGTGTGAGGAGGGGGAATTTTATGGAAGTGATTTACTTATCCCTTACCCACACCCCGTGGACCCTACTCCTATGTTAAGGGACATACCTACTTAGGTTCGCAAGAGTCATGATCCCTCTTCCATTGTTGGAGATCCCACTTTAGGGGGCAAGACTCGTGCTCAGCTAGAGAACGTTGTTATCCATCTTTGCTACACGTCCAAAGTAAAGCCCAAGAATCACAAAGAAGCTCTCAAGGATGAACACTGGATATCTGCTATGCAAAATGAGTTACTTTAGTTTAAAAAGAAAAATATATGGGAACTTGTCCCTCGACATAGTGAGACTAATGTGATGGGTACCAGGTGGATTTTTAAGAATAAAATGGATGAAAATGGTACCATAATCTGAAATAAGGCTAGGTTGGTCGCTCAAGGCTACACACAGATAGAGGGTGTAGACTTTGGGGAGACATTTTCTCCTGTTGCGAGGCTTGAGTCCGTCCGCTTACTACTCACCATCGCATGTCATCTGCGCTTCAAGTTATATCAGATGGATGTCAAGAGTGCCTTTCTAAATGGCATTCTATTGGAGGAGGTTTACATGGAATAACCAAAAGGGTGAAGACCCTAACTACCCAGAGCACGTCTACTATCTGAGGAAAGCCTTGTATGGTTTGAAGCAAGCACCTCGTGCTTGGTACGAGAGGCTTACTTCCTATCTCTTAGCCCGTGGCTTCAAGAGAGGGGGAGTTGATATGATGTTGTTCGTTAGGAGAGATGACGGTGCTATTTTGGTTGCCCAAGTCTTTGTGGATGACATAGTCTTTGGATCCATGTTCTCCCAGCATGCTCACCACTTTGAGGAGGAGATGAAAAGTGAGTTTGAAATGAGCATGGTAGGTGATCTTACTTTCTTCCTTGGTCTCCAAGTTCATCAGCTAGAGGATGGGATGCTCATCTCCCAATCCAAGTATGCTAGAGACCTAGTGAAGAAATTTGGTTTAGACTTCGCTAAGCATGCACATACACCTATGAGTACTTCTATCAAGATTAGTAAGGAGACTTCAGGCAAGGACGTAAAGAAAACCTTGTTTCGGAGTATGATAGGTAGTCTTCTATACTTGACTGTTAGTCGTACCGACATAGCTTAGTGTTGGAGTCTGTGCGTGATATCAGGCATCCCCAAAAGAGTCACACTTATTTGCTCTAAAATGTATTATCAAATACGTGAGTGGGACTCTCTCATACGATATTTGGTATTCCTTTGATACTAATGACCGTTTATCCACCTATTTGAATGTCGATTGGGCCAGGGATATAGATGGTTATAGGAGCACTTCAGGTGGGTGTTTCTATTTTGGTTTTTCTCTTGTTTCCTGGTTGAGAAAAAAAGCAAAACTCCATCTATTTATCCACTACAGAGGCTGATTACATCACCGCCGGGAGTTGTTGCACGCAACTCTTGTGGATGAGGCAGATGATGGAGGATTATGGGATTTCACTGGACACCATGACCATTTCATGTGATAACACGATTGCGATACACATATCCCGAAATCCAATCCAGTATTTGCGCACAATGCACATCAGGATACGTGAGCCCTTTATACGTCAGTTAGTTGAAGAAAAGTCGTATCCCTGAGGTTCGTAACCACCGACCTTCAGTTAGCCTATATTTTCACAAGGCCTTTAGATGCCCTTATATTTGAGATTCTTAGGAAGTCTTTGGGGATTTTCATAGTTGACTGAAGGATTGGTTCATGTCTAGGATAGGATGCTTTGTCATGTTCACATTATATGCTTCCTATTGCTAGTTTGTATCATTTGTATTATTACTTTTGTTTTATTTTTTTTTCTTTTTCTATTCTTTTGAAAAATCCAAAAATATTTTATTTTTATAAATTTTAGAAAAGCACAAAAAGATTTTTGTATTTTATTTGCGCCTTTTATGGATGAGCATTTAAGATAGAAAAGTCACAAAATTCATTCCATTTATCCACATGACTGTTTGATAGTGATTTGAGACGCTGCATTATTGCATCCATGTGCTTTACATTATGTGGAGTCTTTGAGATGTGATTAGTGATGGATTTCTACATTTTTGGCTCCTTATCTTCTTTATTGCACACATGCACGGTTTTATTTGATTATTGTATTTGTCTATCACATATTTTCTTGAGTGTTTCCATCTCAATTTTGTCTATACAACGAACCACATGCGATAAAACTAGACAAGATTGGAATGCATGTAAAAAACTGTTTGGTGAGATTGTGTTTTTAAACAATGAAGGGCTATGAAAGGTTCTTATCTATCCTTTGCGATTAATCCACCATTAAATCGGACCTAAAAAATTGAGGAATTTTATTATCCAGGGTCCAAAGAGGTTAAAAGAGCCCGAAAAAATTTATAGGCAATAAAAAGAAATATATGCCAAATATGGGCCATTTAGGTTTCACCATCAATTCTCCAAAGTTTGAAAATTGATATCACCTCTATTCAATATATAAATCTGAGGGAGTTTTGGTTGGAGAATTTAAACGGGTTTTCACTTCCTTGAAAGTCCTGAGAAAACATTAAATCATTTTGGACGTTATTGGCGTGGAAATCATTTTGTGCTTTGATTTGTTGATTTAATTGAGTCAATGTTTAATATTTCCATCTTTTTACACCTAAGGAAGATGCTGAGTTTATTCGTTAGGAGTATCCGGTATTCATCATGCACATATGTCATGTTTGTATGCATTGATTTTCCTATCGAATTTGATCACGCCCCTACATTTACGCTATCATCAACTTGGTTGTTTTTGTGTTTGTTCATGGTGTGATTCTTTGTTGATTAGTTCGTGAGAAAAATTTTGAAAAATTCAAAAATAATTTTTTTTATCCTGTGACATTTTCCATATTTATGCTTCTCAAATCTGTCTATTTGGGGACATCATAAAAAGGGGGGAGATTTGTTTGGTTTATCAATGATTTGCTTAAGCTTAATTGATATTTGATTTTATCATATCATTATATTTCAAATTGTTGCTTGTCATGGGTATCTGCTTTATCTCATGTGTGTAGGTACAAAGTTGATTTATTGGATTGCACACCCTGATGAGAAAAGCTTTGGGATAATAAATCCTAAATTACTATTCACAATAATTCCTCTAATTCCTAAATTATGCCCACTTATGTAATTTAAATATCTATAAAAGTACGGGGTATTACAATATATATATATATATTGAGAGTGAGAGAGAGAGAGAGATGTCGGTTTGTATATATTATAGGAGAACAAGTTTGGTCAAAAAATGGGTTAGGGGTTAAGTATAATTAAAAATTATGGATTTTTTGAAAGTGTTAGAGTATTATTTGAAACTCGGTTCGAGTGAAACTAATTCATAAATGGGCCATTATGTCTAATAAATTACTTATAACTCAGGGTTAAGAAAAAAAATTCGGTAATTATTTTTGTGTTGTCCAAATTGTTAAAATTGTATTACGCCTCTCTCCAATTAACATTAGCAAAAAGATTAATTTTATATTTACTAAAAAAAATTGTGAGAATTTTGCACGATAAAATATTAAAAATTAGTATTGGCACGGTTTAAATGATCTTTTCCTTTAATAAATAAATGGCCTTTTTTAACGTGCTCATTAATTCTCTCATAATGCTATTTCACAAAATCATTCTTCGACAATTTTAAAAAAGTCATTAACGGTTATTGTCATGACGCTAGTTTTGTTAATTTCCTTCCTCGTAACTGGTTTTGCTTGAGAAAAACATGCAGCTGAATTTGGTTTGTGTTTCAAAAGCTACCATACAATGGGTTATGTGCAATTTACAATATCAATTTTCGTGGTTTGGTTATTGATGACTCATGTGGAAGCTCCACCCACCTGTTGGGTACTCACAACTGAAATGGGGATGCTAATTTGTACATAGATGACTTCTCAAGTATGGGTATTCGAATTTGTACGTAAACTCACTGTACGCCTTAATGTGGGTTCAAACACATTTTACTATGTTCATTTTAACCACTATGAGTGTCTCTGTCAAACCACCCGTTAACACCCTGAGGACATCACGTGTAAGGATAACTATGTTGTTCCCATATGTGATGATCCATGTTGGGATTAATATGAGGATTCACCTGTGCTAATTCAATTCAGGAATGTCAAGTGGAGCATTCTCGACATCTACTGTCGATACCAAATAAACATAACGAACTGCCCAATACTACAATAAGCGAATGCCAATTTTTTTTGAAAACATACAATGAACATAATACCAACCGCATAACAACTACAGAACATGATAAAATGTACACACATGCCATGATAAAAGAAGGGCTCATATAAAACATAATAAGTACAACAATATAAGTATGCCCGAATATGTTGTCAGGTCACCGACAATACAACACCTAGAAGAGAAATATAAAAGTGCTACATATAACCCTTGGATATAAACCCGATATTCGAAATGAATCCTATCTAGATTGCATAGGATAAGAAGCGGCTATAATACAAATCCTGCAAGATTCTGCATCTTCCATGGCTCCGAGAACAATGGAGGAAAAATCATCATTGGCGTCCTTGAGGTGGGACACCTAATATAATATATGTAGCAAGAGAGAAGGATAAACGGGTTAGAGCCCGAGGTTTGAAAACATTTATAGCAACTGCATTAAAATGCATAATAATTATAAATGCAAAATTTCATAATTTAAGTGGAGTCGCACTCTCATGTAACTCCAGCTCACCCCTCGACTAAAGCGCGCACCTAAACGTATGCACCTAAACCTCAATTTTACCTACCTGACACATTCTAGGGACAATTCAATCTTAATCTACACACAATCTTCACCCGAATAACCCATTATCTCAACTATAATCCAAAATCTTCTCCTTTTAACGTGTCCTATGTTTACGCCCCAACTTATATATTAACATATATGTGTATACACATTTATCTTACTTGAATTCCTTGATTTCTAATCATTAACCTAATCAAGTTATTACCATCAGAATAGGCTCACGCCATCTTCCTATTTTTATAACCCAATATTTCACTATAACCCAAAAATCTCGAATAATTAGGGGGAAACTTCTCCCCACTCCCAACATTGTTATACATTTCGTGCGTGGGACGTCTCGCAAAGTAAATCCAGACAAGGAACCCCCCGATACACTACTTCTTGACAATGTTGATCATTGATATCCATTATGCCCTCAACACACAACCTATAACCTAGGCTACATACTATGAGCAACAATCTTGAAGTTAAATAACAAGGTGACGAACAAAACCTTTACAGTCTATATAACATTATTCTAGTCATTAGGAACTATGATTTAACCCTAACAAGCACATACACCTAACATATATAATTGTTCACCTTAGAATACCCATTTTACATTCACCTATAGGATATATAACATTTCTCTCATAATAAAACACAATCATTCAACCATATTGAGCATGTACACATATCACACATAACGTGCACATAAAAAGTCCAGTACATATTCAGATACAGGATATGAAAATATACATCACAATGCTATCATCCTACAGGAACTACTCACTTTGTACCGAGTTACCAGCCACCGGACTATTATCACACCACCCTCGTAATCAAACAAATCATAACGAATGGGAAGTGGTAATAGTTTTGAACCTGAAAGTTAGAACGAATCATACCCAAGACTTCTCACCCGGCATAAAAATCAAGTAATAAATAATGAAGGACAATGACATGGGGACTCTACGCACAGTGCTCCTCAAGCTAGGGGAGTCACCCACATCGCACAACTTCCTATGATAGCATTGGAAGGGTATGCTCACACAACAGGTATATATATCTCATTTACACTAGATATATATTCAATCATATCACATTTACACAAACCATGCCACAAGGTACATACATTTACACCATATTTATATATACACATACATATTTACATATATATACATTCTATCTCACGTCCTTATGTATGAAAGTAATGAATTCGGTTATATGTATATAACTCTCAATATACTAACCAATGCTATAACTCATACTATTCCAATTCATTTCCTTATACGATCCCTCACTTGAAACTTACTCATCCCTTAGACTTATGATAGGAATAGTCTCCCAATTTGAACCACATTAAGGATACTATCTCCTAACCGAATGTATATAAATATCATCCTTCACACACCCTTAATATTAATATGCACACCAACATACAATAATTATCCCGGCTATAAGTATAAACACAAACTATTCTAGTCGGTGATATACTAAAACATCTACTGTGATGCCACTTGACTTCGAAAGAACATAAGTAAAAGGGACTATCTCTAATACATATAACCACTTCATGATAGTCCACCACAATAAAATTAATATAATCCAACTATCTTGTAATCCTAAAATCATTTCCTTAATAAAAGAGGCCCCATAACCTCATAAGCCATTCCTAAAATGGGCCCGAATACCGCCTTACTATCCTAAGGTATTAATCTATTGATATTATGACCTAACCCTATATAATACATTAACTAAGAAGGTTTCTCTATTTTAGACCCAAAAGAAAAGAGGAAAAAATGAAAATCCCATTCTTGGGATAAAAATAGAGTACCGGCCGACCGACCCGTGACCCCCAGTCGACCACGATTCTAAAATTTGCCTTGTGAAGAAACTAATAGGCTTTTTCCGTGAGGCGCGGTCTACTGGCTTCCTAGCTGCGGCCCTTCTTCATTTCAGACGAAACCTAACTCTCCAAAAACCCCATATATCATCTTCTAACCATAAATCTTCAACACAATCATGTTTCTAACATCAAAACTCATAATATAAATCAACCCCACTAATTTTTCAACCTCAAATCCATATACACACCCCTCAAATGCAAGATTGAACCAAAAATCTAGGTTTTAACATATTAAGCCAAAATCCAAAGTTTTTATCCACAAATCATGAAATAAAATACAAGCATAAATTATTTAGCAAGATTAATCGCTTGCCTAAAAGTTGTAGAAGTTGAGTCTTCCATGAAATCGTGGATTTTGGCTGGATTTCCCAAGATCCAAGATTTTATCCTCTCTCTCTTCTTCCTTTCTTCTTCTTCTTCTTCTTCTTCTTCTTCTTCTCTCTCTCTCTCTCTCTCTCTCTCTCTCTCTCTCTCTCTATCTATCTATCTATCTATCTATCTATCTATCTCTCTGTCTATAGCTTCCTAAATCTCTCAAATGAGATTGGACTCTCATGAACCCTACTGAAGCCTAAATTCCAAAATACCCAACTTTAAATGACAATACACACTTTAAATGACTCGTTAACTTCAATTCGAGTCAAACTAACTTAAAATATTCCCAAACCAAAATAAAACCCAAGTATAGTCATTTTGACTATCTCGACCCATCCCCGGTCAACCGCGCACTTAGAATTGTCATACGAAATACTTTATTACCTCCAGGAGTTTTGACCTCCATTACAAAATTTAAAATTCTCCAATTTAAATTAAAAAAATTATCCCAAGTAATTTAAATTCTCAGTCCCAAAAAACATGGGGTATTACAGACTTTCCCCTTACAAGAATTTCGTCCTCGAATTTAAGGTAAGCCTAGTATTCTAAGACTCAACTAGTTCCTATGTCACCTACCCTCAAAACCACTATACTTATCTCTCCCACTTCTGACGATGAATTATTTTATTTTTAAAATCAAATTAGCTAACCAGGGCGTCCATACACCCTGTACCCGAGCTCCATTCGTATAAACATAACCCGGCTCCACTTGCCTCAACTAGTAATATAACTCTCAAAAAAATTATCCATATGTTACTAAGTTTGTAAAAAATTGGAAATTTTCGAAGATTTAACTCCTCTCAATTCTTGACATTCACTAATTTCATGCAGGGGAGGTCTCGCAAGCGAAATCCACACAAGGAACCCTCCTAATACACTACTGTGTAGCTCTGTCGGGAATTTAGATCAGTTGAACTAGGACTAAGGTTTTATAAAAGATTTTGGAATCCTTTTGATATTTCCCTAAGGCCTATAAAACAATGTAATATAAAATAGTTTTGTCTTTTGGCACATAAATCGAACACCTTATGCTCAAGTCACAAGGAATATCAACCACAATACTCTTACCAAGATTTTGTTCTCAAAACTAACACAACACTGGGCAAAAATTTCTAGCTCAACAATAAACCCGCTAAACCCATAATCTCCTCTGTGATAAAAATCCTTCACATCACATCAAAGCATTGCCATATGATAAGACCTTCAACAACTGGAACACTACAAATACCTGCACCTAGCCTAACTGTAAAACGATAACCTTATCATTACTATTTAATAAACTCTAACAGTTCGCACTCTCAAAAAATTGAAAAACACAACTCTCTACTAGCCCATAAAAAAAAAATAATCTATTTTCCCGATAGATATCATCCGAGCGCCGCACTTGCTCACTCCGTCCTTCAAGGAAAATTCTATACCCAATATTGTTATAATGACTAACCACTCACTAAAACCTTACATGTGAAGCTCCCAATACCACGCAAATAATTACCTAAGCATAAAGGAAAATAATTTACATATTTCCTCCATATTCCTACTGCCTCACTTCATCAATGAGTCCCTGTTCAAAGTTGTCTTTCCCAAACTGGCCTATGAACTATTGTAGGGGTTTCACATCCAAAACCTCCCCAGACATTTCCCTCTGCTTCTTCTAGGTCAATCCCTCTTCCTAGGCCTAATTCTCCACAAAAGAAACATCTCCCAGAGAAATCTTCCTGTCCATCTCGAGGGACAAAACTGTAACACCCTGCACTTTTAGGGATTATTAAATTACGTTAATGGGCGTAATTTGGAGATTAAGGGAAATCACGTGAATAGAAATTTTTTTATTTAAGAACAATTGATTATTACTGGTGTGTGTTTCATTTACTTTTAAGACTAAGTAAATTAGCCGAATTATTTTAATTCCATGTCGCAGTTGGATAAAGCGACAAAGGATAATATTTTAATGGGAAAACCCGCATTAAGTTGTGTTGGGTTAAATTAGTTATTTGTGGTCAAGTACCTCGGATGGATATTTTGAGTGTGTGGTTGGCCTCAAAATGGTCGAGATAGTCAAAATAGAGTATCTAGGGGGTCATAATTGAGTTTTGGGAACTTTTGGATTAAAAGGAACTCGTAATTGAGTAAACGAGTCATTTTTGGGTATATAGGGATAAACCCTTCTTTTCTCCCTATATAAATCACAAGAGAGGGAAAGAAAGGAAAGAAAAGAGAGAGAAGAAAGAGGAGAGGAAAGGAGAAGAGAAAAGAGAAAGAAAAGAAAGGTTTCGTCCAAACTCCGCGGGATTCGGCTCGAGGTCATAGGATTTTATCCACGAGGCAAGTGTTTACGTGCTTTATTTCATTTTGAGTATAAATCTCATATAATAATTTGGTAATAACAAATTAGTTGATTTTGGGTTTGGGTTTTCGTGAATCAAAACGGGTTTTGGGAAGTTAAACGAGTAAACCCCGAATAATAACCAATTTGAGAAACTTAGGATTTAATTAAATTCGATTGTTGGTTAGGGGTTCTAGGATGTTTAGAACCCTTATTATATGTGTATATGTCGTTTATTGAGGTTGGAGGAGCTTGGGAGATAAGATAAAATCTTGGGGGAAGCTTTAATGGATGAAACTGCTTCTCGGAGAAGAAGATGTCCGAGTCGATCAATCGATGGCCCAAGATTTTTGGTAATTTTGCCTACGGTTAATTATATGGGATAAATTTCCGATTTAATTATTCCTAGTTTATTTATTTGAGGATATAAGTATTCATTTAGGAATCAAGTACCTATCCATTGGGGTTTATTTATATGGGCTAGGAGGGTGCTAAGTTTTCGTGGCACTAATTATATTTTTGAGGAAAATAAATGGATTAAGGAAATAAAGGTACGGGGTTCTTGAAATAGATTGGGGACCTCTAAGTTATAAATTGAGCGAAGCGTAAATCTGAGGTTCATGGAAAATTAAATCCATGACTTATTTATTTAAGGGTGTTTAGGGAGAGTAACACTCGAGTTAATATTTTCGTGGGGGATCGTACGTAAAGAATTATGCGTGTAGAGAATGTAATTATGTGTCAATCGTGTGTGAGAAAATCCTATGTGGAGGATAGGATAAAATTTGGGATTTGGGCTAAAGAGGATTTAGTAGTTTCTCGATAAATCTATTGATGACGGTCATTATAGGTTGTGCGATATTTGTGGAATTATGATGAGTCGATGGTACACTTATCCAATTAGTAAGAGTTGGTATATTCAGAGAGAGTAAATCCTTAAAAGTGATTAAGGTGCGAGTTATATATATTAAGTGAGAGAATACTTATCGATTGAGTATTTTAAGTGTGCGAATACTTATATACTATTACGAATGGGAACATTCAGGGTTATTGGCTATCGCTATATGAGATTGGCGATTATGGCCATATATATATATATATATATATCGGAGGAGTGATATAGATTATATATACGACGTGATTATAGTATATATATTATGATACGAATACATATATATTTGTGTGTGATTGGTATATTTTTATTTTAGAGGCTGATTTCCACGAGCTTTCCTTCGGTGTAGGGTTGGAATAGCCAGATTATATTTGCTCTAATGCCATCCAGGGAGGTTGCGCCATGTGGGTTAATCCCCTGGATTGAGGAGCAGGGTGAGTATATCCCCAGGTCATCTCGTCCCGTGTTCGAGTGCAATGTATGTACTCCACTCGTAGGGGGAACATGTCCGCATCCACTGTTGTGTATATTTTACCATGACCATTGAGTAAGTCTGGCTTGGTATCATGGTACAGTGAGTAAACTCGGAGTTGGATCGTCACCATGAGACTGCATCCTCGAGTTATAGCTCGTTGGGATGGTTATTGCACTTGTGTGCATAGTAAATTAATTGTGTATGAGACCAAGAAAATATATGTATCTCTTATAGAGTAATGAGATAAAATGAATATAGATTAAATCTCAGTCCGGGAGATTCGATCCGGATGTATATTGCGATATGCATATGAGAGTGAGTATGATAATGTCTATAAGTATATGAGTATGTATACATATATGTGTTTTGTACTGGGGGCCTAATGGATCTGGGCGATCGACATTGCCAATTAGTAGTGTATCAGGGGGGTTCCTTATTTGGATTTTGCTTCGCGAGACACCCCATGCACAAACATAGTGAAGTGTTGGGACTGGGGAGAAGTTTAGCCCTTAGTACTCGGGTAAACTAGGATTTTTAGAGATTGGGTGAAACAGATTAGTTAAGAAGGGTAGCTTAATGTGACACCCCGCTTAAAATAATAACGGGTGGCCATACCTATACTAAAACAAAACAAGAATCTTAGATTGCTCATACTCATCATTAACAGATAAAACCAAACTAAATAAGGCTAACTACCCAAAACTATAAAAGAGGATGCCAAAATAAATAAAACATGCAATAGAAATCAAACCAACAATATAAAACTATTAGCAAAGGTAACATGTACAAGAGTACCATGATGAAATAGGTGCTAAATAATAAAAAATAAAATGAGTACATACAAGGAAATCTACTCGAATAAGCTATCGAGTCACAGGCAGTACAATAATCATAAAGAAGAAATATAAATAGCTACCTATAACCCTTGGGTGTAAACTCGATGTACAAATGAATCCTATCTAGATTTACAAAGAAGTAGGAAGCGACTACAATATAAATCCCACAACAGTCTACAACTGCTACGTCTCCCAAGACTATGGATAAAAAAGCATCCGGTATCCATGCGGTGGGACACCTGTAGTAAACAGTATATATATATATACATATATATATATATATATATATATATATATATATATATATATATATATATATATATATATATATATATATATATATATAGCAAAAGAGAAATACAAACAGGTCAGAGCTCGAGGTGTAAAAATGTTTAGCAAGTGTGTTAACCGTGCACAATAAATATAAATGCACTTATTTCATAATTAAAGTGGAGTCGCACTCTCGTGAAACCCCCAAACTCACCTCTCATCTGCAGCGCGCACCTAATCGTGTCCAGGAACCTTAATGAAACTACCCGGCATAAACAAGGACAACCTATTAAACCGTATGCATGTCCTATACCCACGTGACCCGCCATCTTATCATAACCCAAAAACCTCCTATTCATTATAATTCAACTTTAAATATACACGCACACACACACACACACACACACACACACACACACACATATATATATATATATATATATATATATATAAATATACATTACTAGGCTTCATTGGTTCCAATTATTAACTTAAGCAATTTATAAGTATTAGTACGTCGCACATTAACATTAGGTTTTAATATAAGAGTTTATTCGCTAAACAACATACAATCGAGTACTAAGGACAAACTTCTATCCACTCCCAACATTGCACTACGTTTCGTGCGTGGGGCATCTCGCAAAGCGAAATCCAAACAAGGTACCCCCCGATACACTACTCCTTAACAATGTTGATCGTAGGGATCCATTTGGTCTTCTACACAAATCCTATTACTGCAATTACTTATAAATAGAGTACTATCTAAGAACATAATTAGAATCTCCATTAAATCCTTGGGTTGATATAACCGCAATTATCTCTAAGTACGATCCTTCGACCCCAATGAACTAGTACGCCAAAATCACCCAAGATGTACCTCATAGAAACTTCATATCCCCTTCACCTATAGGATATACAAATATGTATATATACACTATATATATAAAAGATACCTTTCATTCCTATAACCACATATACATAACACACATAATGTACACTTTGCAATACACATAACATAAACGGCCATAGGATGCCAAAATACTGCACCATGCTATTATCTTGCAGGGCATCACTAACATACCATCCTGGGGACCACCGGTCGGACTAAATGTCACCGACTTTGTGGTCAAAACCAAATAACAATGTATGGGAAGTGGTCATAGTTCCTACAGTCAAGTAAGAACAACTCATACCCAAGACTTCTCACCCCCAAAATAAAATCACACAAATAAATAAAATAGATGGCTATGACCTGGGGAATATCCACGCCCAACTCCTCAAGCCAGGGGCTCACCCTCATCGCGCAACTTCCCATGATAGCATGTTCCGGTTATGCTTCACACATTAAGTATATATATACATCCATATTATCACATTATATATACAAACCATCATGCACGGTATAAATATTCACTCCATAAACACACATATAGACATACATATACATATATATCTATAGATACCCATCTATACATACTATCTCTCATCCGTAAGTATGAAATGTATAAACTGTACAAAATCCTCATTATAGTAGTCGTGTCCCACGCATATTAACTTAATTCGTTATATAAATGCGATCTTTCACTTGAAGCGTATTCATCCATAACCCCTATGATATGAATAGTCTTCCAATACATATCCAACATTAAGGTTATCAACCCAAAGTTTAATGTAGGTAACAATCACTACACATCCCATCTATATCCGAAACCACATCGATATATCTAGTAATTATTTCGACTATTGGTATACACCTAACTAATAGTCTACAAACCTCAAGCTTCATCCTAGGTTTATTTCATGATCCCATCAAATATGGGAATCTCCATTATTAATAACCCATAGACTTATAGTAACGCTCCCGACTAACATTTCAACACAAACTATTCGAGAGGATAACACAATCCAATTGTTCTAAAATCCACCCACGGTTCAATTGATCCTATGAACCCTTAACATTACCACATTTATGATTTATTCCTTGAGTTTATCATCCCTTAGGATACGCGAATTCTCTCTATCCTCGGTCCCCAATCGTACCTTAAATAGAATCCTATCACTATAAGGATTCGGTACAAATATCGACCTACAATGTCACGCCATACCCTCACTACTCTCCCAAAGAGTCCTAAACCTTAAATCATATCTACACTCACTTATGACCTCTAAATAGAACTTCCATCCTCAATGAGATTCCCCACTATACCTCAAAATATCTGTTTTTAATACACACATAAAAAAGGGACTATCTCTACATTTTATAACTATTTCATGATAGCCCACCATCATAATTTTAAGATAATCTTCCTATCACTCAGTCCCTCAATCATTTCCTTACTAAAAGAGGCATCCTACCCTCATAATCCATTTCTAACATAAGTCTGAAAGCCCCTATTCATCCTAAGGCACAATTACCTTGACATTATATTATAACCCTCCATATTAAGTCCTTTAGCAAGGCCCCTAAGAATAAAACCCAAAAGAAAAGGGGTAGAAGAAAATCCCATTCTTGGGCTATAAACAGAGGACCGATCGACCGGTCCCAGACCCCTAATCGACCACGGGTCTAAAATTATGCCCTACGAAGAATGCAGTAAGCTTTTCCCTTGAGGCGCGGTCGACCGGCCCCCTGGCCGCGGTCGACCAGCCATACCAGATATCTTGCCCTTTTTCCCATTTTAATCAAAATCATAACTTTCCAAACATCCAAATATCATCATCTAACCCCCAATCTTTGACTCAATCATATTCCTCAAATTAAAACCCAACCTACATCTCATCTCATCAATTTACATGTCATCAATCCCATATATAAACATGAAATTCATGTTTTTAGTACCCAAAATCTAGGTTTTGATATTTATACCCAAAATCCAATTCTTTTATCCACAAATTATGAAATGAAATACACAAATGAAATATTTAGAAGGATTAAACACTTTCCTCGAAGTTGTAGAGGTTGAATCATCCTTGAGATCGTGTATGGTCCGAAATCTCCAAGTTTTTCCCTCTCTCTCTCTTCCTTTCTTCTTCTTTATTTCTTCTCTTTTTCTTCTTTCTCTTTCTCTAGGGTTTTCTCTCTTTATGAAAAATGAGATTGGCTTGATCCGTAAGCCTCTTAAACCTTTAAAACATAAGTCCCAATTTTAAATGGTAATACACACTTTAAATGACTCGTTTACTCCAATTCGAGTAAAACTTACTTAAAAATATTCTGGAACCAAAATAAATCCCAAGGACAGTCATTTCGACCATCTCAGCCCATTCGGAATTGGTGGCGCATTCAAAATCGTTATCCGAAATACTTTATAACGTCCTCAATTTTTGGACCTCAATTAGCAAATTTTTAAAATTCTCCAATTTAAAAAAAGTTTATTTCTCCCAAAAATTTAATTTCTCAGTCTCAAAATCATGGGGTGTTGCACTTAACTAGGCTGTTTGCTAGGTAATGGATAGATGTGAACTATTAGAAGAGGTGTGAGGGGTATCTCATGGGAGAGCGATACCAAATTTAAATATGAGGTAAAACATATTTTTAAAAATAAAGCACTTATGCACTTGCAAAATATTTTTACAACTCGGGCTCTGACCCGTTTATATATTTTTCCTCTCTTGCTATATATATAAATATATATATTAGGTGTCCAGTCACAGGGAAACCTGGATGATGATTCCTTCGAGTCAGACGTCTGCTGCAGCAGCTGTGGATGCATGCAGGTTTCTTCTAGACGCTTCCATTCTTATGATTTATGTAGGAAGCATTGTATTATCACTCGGGCCACAAGACCAATTGTATTTACTTATTCTTTTACCGCCTTTTAGTGCGGCTATTTGATTTGGTTGTATGATGTTAAACCGAGTGTTCATTTTTTTTTATTTCAGTTCGTTACATAAACTATTGTGTTTGTTTAAATTGATTAATTTGTTTAAAAATATTAGTTGAATAAAAATTTTATGCCAGCCTAATAGGTTATTAGTAACTAAATTGGTTTTCGATAGTGATGCTAAGAATGAACCATATGAGACTCCTATTTTAATTTGGTACAAGAGTGTTCGCCCAGTATTTTATTAGGTGGGGTATCACCGATGGTATCAGAGCATCCGATTCTAGTGTCCTTAGGAATCTGTGCGAACGTACTACACTTTCAGCATTGCTCTCGATTTGATATAGAGCCTTAGGATTAGGATTGTTGATTCCTCTTGATATATTTCGTTCTCCCACTATTGTGTAAGATTATAGTAAATCTTTTTGCGTGCCCGTTTGAGATTCGTGTGCTGATCGAGGAAGGGCGACCAAAGAAGGCCATGATAAGGGCAGCAAGAGGCGTGGCCTAGTAGGAGCTGTAAGTTGAAGTAGGGGATCAGGACCACAACATAGGTCACTCTCTTTGTGGCATTATCGAGGATTATTGCAACGACTACTAAAGTATCGTAGTTATGAGTATATCCGAGTACTGCTGTAGTAGAGAGTGGTGCTAAACTTGAATTACCAAGTAAAGTTAAATTGGGAGAAGATTCGAAAGGTCTTTGATGAGGACCATACATTGAAGTTAAGTCATGAGAAGGCAGCGTAGCATTACTCAGTGGAAGTAGAAGGCTCAGAAGCTTTGTCTTATAGCGGGGTATGGAAATACCCATATGTGAAAATTTGAGGAAAATGTTTCACTTGTGGGAGCAATATTGAAATTGTGGGAACGGTGGTCACCATGTTTGGGGGAGCAGGATGTCTTACTCACAGAGGGATCTTACGAATGGATTTAACCATTAGCTCCTTTGATTCATCGGAAACTAATCGAATGTAGCTCCTGAATTTCTCACTTAAGGATCGGTTTGAGGCCGACAGTGAATAAAGAGTTATGGATAAGTAAACCTTGTACCGAATTAAGGTAGGTACAATAAGGAGAGAGTCATTCAGAGGAATGATGGGCTCACTGGTAAGTGTTGATAACACTTATGGAGATTTTGAGTTTATAGAACACCATCGGTGGACATCCACCCGGGTAGTTCATTAAAGCAAGGTTATTGAAGCCGGTAGTGGATTTTCCTCTTAATGAAGAAGTTAAGGGGACTATGGAGGTGATTGTCAGGATTGAGGCTACAGAGTCTAATAGTGATAACTTTATCATGGCCAGGAATGCCAGAGATGCGGAATGTGGTAATGTCGAATGTTGAACCGCGCGGTTAGTCCTTACCCAATAGGGAATTAAAGGACCAGAGTAGGGTGCCGAGGTAAGGCATTGATGAGAATAGTTTTAGTTCGATTAAGACAAGTGTGCAAGGTCAGAGAGCCAATCAGAGCAGTCAGGAAGACTGACGAAGTTATTATTATGAGTTTCACCTCGGAAGGAGGTGGTATATTTAGTGTGACTAGATAGAGTCGCGGTATTTCGCTAACCCTAGATTGGTGTGTGTAACTCGAGCTTTGTGGCGGTATTGATAACATTATATAGAGTATGTATATATGTTTTTTCGCGGTAGTGGGGTACTATTTTGGATTTGTATCTGGTTTGTACTACTCATTTTGTATGTGTTATACGAGTATAGTACTATTATAAGAGTTATGTTATTGTATTATTGGAGCGATAGCAGGCTAATGATTGCAAGACTATCGTGTCTGCGGTTCCAGGGTGGAACAGGTTGTTGTTGTGATATCTCATCTGGATACAGACTGAGCTCGCTTTTATTTTTATGTATAAATGGAACTTCGGTGAGTAGATGTTTCATTATCATGATTTGAATGTGTAACATCCTTATAGATGTGATTTATGGTATGCAGGGTTTATCGTTGAGCTTTGAGTTTAAGCTCATTGTGGTTTGCGCTAAGGAGTTAGTGCTAGTATTAGTGCTTGGTGGTGTGGCTCCTGGAAAGGAATAGGAGTTTAGACGATATTTTTTTGAAAGAGGGGATAGTGTTATCCCGATTACGCATGAGCTAATGGACCTCTACGATCGACAAAGTTAAGTAGTAGTGTATAGGAGGAGTTCCTTGTTTGGATTCTTCTTGTGAGACGCTCCACGCACAAACCTTAACGACATCGGGAGTGGAGAGATGTTATAGGATGCAAGGATGTTGGTTTTGTCAATAATTCATACAGTGAGGAAACAGTAGATACTGAGGTCCACATGATGATGATCTACTTATAGAAATATAAGTGCTATGGAGAATCACTGAAATGCTTCTCTCACCGCAAGTTTGTGGGTGAGGGAAGGTAAAAGAGAAGTGATTAAGGCTTTTAGCCAGGCCTTGAATAGAAAGCTAAATTTGAGGTATTATGTTCTGGGTGTGATGTTTGTAACATGTTTGAAGAGAGTAGGATCCTCGATTAGTTAGATTTTTCCTTTTTGCCAAGATGGAAGGATAGAGTGGTAGGAGTACATTAGTAAGTTAGCAAGATAGGATTTAGGACGTCCCGCTGGTGTGCCTCAGGCCGTTATATGTTGATGACCGACGATGCGAGAAAGTAGTGTAACATGAGGATTCCTTCTCTAGATTTCTCTTTGCGAGACATTCCATGCATGAAACCGAGCAAATGTTGGGAATTAAGAGAGGTGTTAGGCACTCATGGCATAGTTAGGAATGTACTCGTCTCACGTTAATAGGAAATGAATCAACCTTAGGATTATTAGGAGGTAAGTCCAGTAGGATTAGTGGCACCGATATAAGGAGATAGTTGTGAGTTATCCACTAGAAGATTTGTGGGTTAACCTTAAGATGGATTGAAGTTTGGAAATTTTTGGGTTAGGAAAACCCATGTGTTAGTACCAGATTGAGGAAGTGTTGGTGGTACAGATTGGCTCGGGTTAAAAAGGAATATGGGCACCTTAGTAAGTTGATTGTATATATCTCTTGAGGTAGAGGAGGCGTATTATATAAGCTGAAGGTTATGATGCGAGGTAGTTCTCAATGGATTTGAAATGTGTTGGATGGATTGTCGCAGAAGGCACATAATAATCTAATTGTATGGGTGCAATAAGAGTTGGCACACACTCACGATAAGCGAGAAAACTGACGGGAGTAGTTAAGTGCTACGATAGTTTCTACTTTTTAGGGAAATTTAAAGTCCAGATAGAGATGCGTGGACGCCTGGAGTAGAAAATCTCCGATAAGGATCAATAAGTTAGAGCGGCAGTTATAGGCTCATTTTCTCTGCTTGCGATTATAGAAGAACTAGGTGCAACCTTACGACCGAGGTAACATTATAGCATGTGGATATTTATATAAGCTTATGTTAAAGCTACTACGTTTGAACACACGCCTTGAGATAGGTGGAATATAGTAGGGTACCATTGTATTAGAACCTTTCGACTTTGGTGTACTAGGACGTGGTGTAATTAGTGATTCTAGTACGTTGGTGGCGCATGTTATATTCGAATTTAGAGGGCAAAATTTCATTGTAAGGGGGGAAGTATGTAACACCCCGCACTTTTAGGGATTACTAAATTACATTAGTGGGTGTAATTTGAAGATTAAGAGAAATCCTGTTAATAGAAATTTTGGGATTTAAGAACAATTGATTATTAGTGGTGTGTGTTTCATTTACTTTTAAGACTAAGTAAATGAGTCAGATTATTTTAATTACATGTCGCAGTTGGATAAAGCGACAAAAGAATAATATTTTAATGGGAAAACCCGCATTAAGTTGTGTTAGGTTAAATTAGTGATTTGCGGTCAAGTACCTCGAATGGAGATTTCGAGTGCGTGATTGGTCTCGAAATGGTTGAGATAGTCAGAATAGAGTATCTGGGGGTCGTAATTGAGTTTCGGGAACTTTTGGATTAAAAGGAACTCACAATTGAGAAACGAGTCATTTTTGGGTTTAAAGGGGTAAACCCTTATTTTCTCCCTATATAAGGCACGTGAGAGGGAAAGAAAGGAAAGAAGAGAGAGAGAAGAAAGAGGAGAGGAAAGGAAATGAGGAGAGAAAAGAGGAAGAAAATGGAGGTTCGAGATAAACTCCGCGGGATTCGGCTCGAGATCGTCGAATTTTATCCACGAGGCAAGTGTTTACTTGCTTTATTTCCTTTTGAGCATAAATCTCATATTATAATTTGGTAATAACAAATTAGATGATTTTGGGGTTGGGTTTTAGTGAATCAAAACGGGTTGTCGGAATTTAAACGAGTAAACCCCGAATAATAACCAATTTGAGGATTTAATTTAAATCGATTGTTGGTTATGGGTTCTAGGATGTTTAGAACCCTTTGGATATGTATATATGCAATTGATTGAGGTTAGAGGATCTTAGGAGAGGTTATAAAACCTTGGGGGAAACTTTACTGGCCGAAACAGCTTCTCGGAGAAGAAGTTGTCCGGTTTGATCGATCGATGGCCCAAGATTTTTGGCAATTTTTTCTAGGATTAATTAGGGATAAATTTCCGATTTAGTTGTTCCTAGTTTATTTATTTGAGTATATAAGTATTCATTTAGGAATTAAGTACCTATCCATTGGGGATTATTTATATGGGTTAGGAGGAGGGTGCTAAGATTTCGTGGCAGTAAATATATTTTCTAGGAAAATAAATGGATTAAGAAAATAAAGGTTTGGGGTTCCTGAAATAGAGTGGGGACATCTATGTTATAAATTGAGCGAAGCATAAATCTTAGGTTCATGGAAAATGGAATCCATGACTTATTTATTTAAGGGTGTTTAGGGCGAGTAACACTCGAGTTAATATTTCAGTGAGGGATCGTACGCAATGAATTATGCGCATAGAGAATGTAATTATGTGTCAATCATGTGTGAGAAAATCCTACATGGTGGATATGATGAAATTTTGGATATGGGATAAAGAGGATTTAGCGGTTGCCCGACACGTCTATTGATAACGGTCATTATTGGTGGTGCGATACTTATGGAATTATGATGAGTCGATGGTACACTTATCTAATTAGTACGACTTTGTATATTCGTAAAGAGTAAATCATTAAAAGTGATTAGAGTACAAGTTATATATATTAAGTGAGAAAATACTTATTGGTTGAGTATTTTAAGTGTGCGAATACTCGTATATTATTACGAATGGAAACATTCGGGGTTATTGGCTATCACTATATATATCGGAGGAGTGATATAGATTATATATACGACGTGATTATTGTATATATATTATGACACGAATACATTTGCTCAGGCGTAGGGTTGGAACAACCATATTATATTTGCTCTAGTGCGATCCAGGGAGGTTGCGCAATGTGGGCGAATCCCCTTGCTTAAGGAGCAGGGTGAGTATATTTCCAGGTCATCTCGTCTCGCATTCGAGTGCGATGTGTGTACTCCACTCACAGGGGGAACATGACCGCCTCCACCATTGTGTATATTTTACCATGACCATTGAGTTAGTCTGGCTTGGTACCGTGGTATAGTGAGTAAACCTAGAGTTGGATCGACACCATGAGACTACATCCTCAAGTTATAGCTCGTTGGGATGGTTATTGTACTTGTGTGTATAGTACATTATTTGTGTATGAGACCAAGAAAATGTATGTATCTCTTATAGAGTAATGAGATCAAATGAATATAGATTAAATCTCAGTTCGGGAGATTCGATCCGGATGTATATTGCGATATGCATATGAGAGTGAGTATGATAATGTATATAAGTATACGAGTATGTATACATATATGTGTTATGTACTGGGGGCTAGTGGATCTGGACGATCGACATTGCCAATTAATAGTGTATCAGGGGGGTTCCTCCTTTGGATTTTGCTTTGCGATACACCCCACGCATAAACATATCGCAGTGTTGGGACTGGCAAGAATTTTAGACCTTAGTAATCGGGTTAAGTAGGATTTTTAGAGATTGGGTGAAACGGATTAGTTAAGCAGGGTAGCTTAACTAGGCTATTTGCTAGGTATGCGATAGGTGTGCACTATTAGAATAGGGGTGAGGGGTATCTCATGGGAGCGCGATACCAAATTTAAATATGAGGTAAAACATATTTTTTTTAAATAAAGCCCTTATGCACTTGAAAAATATTTTTACAACTCAGGCTCTGACCCGTTTCGATATTTTTCCTCTCTTGCTATATATATATATATGTATATATTAGGTGTCTAGTCACAGGGATGCCTGGATGATGATTCCTTCGAGTCAGACGTCTGTTGCAGCAGTGGATGCGTGAAGGTTTCTTCTAGACGCTTCCATTCTTGTGATTTAGATAGGAAGCATTGTATTATCACTCGGGACGCAAGCCCATTTGTATTTACTTATTCGTTTACCTCCTTTTAGTGCCGTTAAACCAAGTTTCGATTGTTTTATTTTATTTCAGTTCGTTACATAAACTGTTGTGATTATTTTAATTGATTAATTTGTTTTAAAATATTAGTTAAATAAAATTTTGAAGCCAGACTAATAGCTTATTAGTAATTAAATTGATTTTCGACACTGATGCTAAGAATGAACCATATGAGACTCCTGTTTTAATTTAGTACATGAGTGATTGCCCGGTATTTTATTAGGCGGTGTCTCATAAAATCATTGTTGTGGCCCTTAATAATCCTGCCTATAACCTCATTGAGGCAATGATCTTGCAGCACTGGCATCATCTCTTCCAAACCTACTACTATTTTTAGCACCCCGTGCCCCCGAATGAGAACGTGGAGCGGTACTTCGATGAAACTAACCAATTCCATAATAAAAGAAACCACTAATCTAAATTCTCCACTTGAATACAACAAATGCCTCCTGAAATAATAAACTACCTATCTCGAAATAAAAAAATAAATCGCCAATGCTCTATACAAAAAAATAAATACAAATCTTTTCATTTGTATACTCCAATAATCTCCCCAAAATAATAGAACTATAATAAATCTCCAATAAATCCATAGCACCCAAATTTCTTACTCCTTGAAATGAAAACGATATTCCTAACAATATAACAATGTCACATTCATCACGTCGGTAAAATTCAGTAATGTCGGGTTCCTATTGAATGCTGCCGAATTCACCAATCTAAACCTCCCAATAACTTCGATATTCTCTTCTCCTCCATATTTACCTCATCGGGCAAAATTTTTTCCAATCGAGTGAATTCTTCTTCATATTTAGCTACTGTTCGATCACCTTATGTCACATTCGGTAAATCTCTTCCTCATCAAATAACTCTAGCATCACTGCCTCAGAAGACACTTGATCGAAGAGCAAAAGACCACTACGACTGGTATCAATCATCGTCTCTTCCTCATTTCTGTCTAAATTGCGGAAGGAAAATACTTTCGGTAAAAACGTACCAAAAAATCTTTTATGGGCATTGCATCTCTCTGCTCTGATGTGGTGACTAACTCCCACCTTTGGAGAGATACACCCGTTAGTTTAAAGATGGCGACTATATATTTATGCACCTCACTGCATTCAACCATCTGGAGGTGCCTTTGTATCCTTCTTCCACTGACTGGCAACTATTAAATTAAATCCCCCCTAAAATTATGGAGGATGTCCTTTCTTAAAGGCTTCTCGCACCATTTCCCACGCAGATGGCCCTAAGTGGGCTTGAGTTACCAGAACGGTAGGATGATGTGCCATCGCAATAATGGCAACATCTATTTCTTGTTCCACCATATTGGCAACTTCGATCACAGTCATAGTCCCTTGAGGAATTTGGGGTTCCATATTCTCAACCCCTATGTTTTCCCTGCCTGGACAACTTCTTCTCGGCGACATCTGAGATGAGAGCAACTATATCACAAAGTCGTTCAAGCAATTACGCATCACATAAGAGAATATTGGCATAGTGACCACAATAGTCCTAAAAGTAGGGCTCTACATCAAGAAGTCTTACAAAAGAATGCAAAAAACCCGCACAGATCCTAAGACACGATAACTTGATGCTCTGATACTAACTGTGACACCCCACTTAAAATAATAATGGGTGGCCAACCCTATACTAATTTAAATCAGGAATCTCAAATGGATCATTCTCAGCATCTACTGTTGATACCAAATAAAGATAGCTAACTACCCAATACTACAATAAGCGGATGCCAAATTTTTTTTAAAACATACAATGAACATCATACTAACCACATAACGACTACTGAACATGATAAAATGTACATACATGCCATGATAAAAGAAGTACTCATATAAAACATAATAAGTACAACAAAAGAAGTATACCCGAATATGATGTCGGGTCAGAGACAATACGACACCCATAAGAGAAATATAAAAGTTCTACATATACCCTTGGGTATAAACCCGATATATGAAATGAATCCTATCTAGATTACATAGGATAAGAAGCGTCTATGATACAAATCCTGCAATAGTCCGCATCTACCACGACTTCGAGAACACTCGATGAAAAAGCATCATTGGCGTCCTTGCGGTGGGACACCTAATATAATAGAGTATATATATAGCAAGAGAGAAGGATAAACGAGTCAGAGCCCGAGGTTTGAAAACATTTATAGCAAGTGAATTAAAATCCATAATAATTACAAGTGCAAAATTTCATAATTTAAGTGGAGTCGCACTCTCATGGAACTTGAACTCACCCCTCGCCTAAAGCGCGCACCTAAACATATGCACTTAAACCTCAATTTTAGCTACACGACACATTCTAGGGACAATTCAATCTTAATCTACACATAATCTTCACCCACATAACCCGCTATCTCAACTATAATCCAGAATCTTCTCCTTTTAACGTATCCTAAGTTTACACCCCAACTTATATATTAACATATACATGTATACACATTTATCTTACTAGAATTCCTCAATTTCTAATCATTAACTTAATCAAGTTATTAGCATCAGAATAGGCTCACATCATCTTCCTATTCTTCTAACCCAATATTTCACTATAACCCAAAAATATCGAATAATAAGGGTAAAACTTTTCAACACTCCCAACATTGTTGTACGTTTCGTGCATGGGATGTCTCGCAAAGTGAAATCCAATCCAGGAACCCCCTCCCCCCCCCCCCCCCCCCGATACTCTACTTCTTGACAATGTTGATCGTTGATATCCATTATTCCTTCAACACACAAACTATAACGTCAGGTACTTACTATGAGAAACTATCTCTAAGTTCAATAATAAGGTGACAAACAAAACCTTAAGGGTCTATATAACATTATTCTAGTTATTAAGCATGATGGTTCAACCCTAACAAGCACGTACACCTAACATATATAATTGTGCACCTTAGAATACCCATTTTACATTCACCTATAGGATATATAACATTTCTCTAGTTATAAAACGCAACCATTCAACCATATTGAGCATGTACACATATCACACATAACGTGCACATAAAATATCCCGTACATATTCACATATAGGATATGAAAATATACATCACAATGATATCATCTTCCAGGAACTACTCTCTTTTTCCCGGGTTATTGATAGAAAGAAAAAAATGCGTCTCTATTGTATTTGTCATTGTGCAATTCCGCTTTCCATAAAAAATCTTCACAAACATATAAAAGTAGAACAAAACTAGAATATAGCGGTAAGTGAGGTATCAATTCAAATCTAAGGGTGAAACACAAAATTGGAGAGGACATATATATATTCATTTGCATTTTATTATTATTTTCCTATTTTTGCTATTTATATTTTTTATGGATTTTTCAGGGGACTTTTTTTAACTAACTAACTATACTATTTTTTATAACTACTAATTAAGAAGTAGAAGATAATTTAAGAAAAGTGAGATAAACAATATTTTCCTAGTAAGTAAAGTAACGAAATTGGACTCATGAGGGCTTCAAAATTTCATCCCATAAATGGGAGATTAGCCTTCAATAATCATCATCCAAAAAAAATAAAAATAAAAGTATACAAAAAAGAGCATGTGAGGATTAAACTAAAAGTAATCAAGAGGAGCAGATAAAACCCATTTAAGCCTTGATTTGAGAGGGAATCTTAAATTATACATCAAAAATCTCTCAATCACAATCTCTCACTAATGTATTTATTGAATCTAAAATGAAAATTACAAAATAAAAATAATAATAATAATAATAATAAGATAATGGACTAATTCATAATGGACAATTAAATAATAAAAGAGATTTGCTAAAAATGCAAATCCTAATATTATAAAATTGTACATTAGAGCTCATCCAAAGAAATAAATTCTAAATCATTACTTTATATTGAGATAATTGCTAAAAATGCAAAATCTCAACATAAAGGAATGTATTAGAATTTACCTCCCACAAGGGATGAATTCAACTACATCAATCTACTTTGAAATAATTGCTAAAAATGCAAAAAATCATTATAGAGGGGTGGGGTTGAATTTATCCTAGAGATAAATTTCACTACACACCTATATATTGAGATATTTTCTTAAAATGCAAATACTCAACATAGAGGAATGAAGAGAATTTGATCACACAAAGCTTAAAAACTAAATTTTTCAAAAATGGCCCCAAGTCTTCAATTTATATAGTGCACATGGACGCTAGGGGTAAATTGGAGAGTTTATATTTTAGTGTGCATGGAAATGGAGAGAGGATAAAGGTTAAGGGAATAAGGGTATTTTGGACATAAATGGATGAGAACATGTGGGAGAAGTGTTGGGTGTATTTTTGGATAAATGAGGTGTAAGTGGTTTTAAACACATGTGGTGTAAAAGGGTTTTGTTATTTGGTTTGGGAATTGGCAGGTGAAAGGTATTGGGGATAGTATAGGAATTGTGTGTAATAACCCTCTCTTCCGATAGCCCATTTTATCCTTAATTACCATGTGTAGTAATTAGTTATTATCTGATAGATGCTGAGTAAATATTAATTTGTTTTGTCAAGTCAATATTTACTAATATGTTGTGTAATTACCTCGTGTGTAGATAAAATGTTCATGTGGTAATTTATTATGTCATAAAGACTTAAAATGAAATTTTGGTTTATTATGAAACCGGAAGTAAAATGAGTTATAAAATTCTCAAATGACAATTTGGTTAGTGTAGTTAGTCCCGGTAGGTGTTTGACAGTCAAAATAAGTGCCATATGGTATTTTGGCATTTTGGGGACTTTTGACTGGTTTTGGCTTAAGTAGTGTAGACGCGTATTAGTATATCGCGTATTAGCATTTTAAGTTGGGCTTTTAGACTTAAGCCCCATTTTATTTCCCCACCCCTATTCCCATTCTTCCATTTCACACAATTGAGCCCTAGAGAGAGTAGAGAGAGGAAGAGAACTTGGGAGAAAAAGAGAGATTGGAGCTTGAATTGTTGTCTCCTTCTTCATCAAATCAGATTCTTACCTTGAGGCAAGTAATCTACTTGCAAATTTATGGTTTAAGTAGAATAAATTGCATTGATATTTATGATTTAGAAATGTTAGGGTTTTGGTGGAATTTTGGGTCTTTAACCCTTAGAGATTGATTTGGATGATAATATTCGATGGGAATTAGGTTCGCATAAAATGAACCCATAGGTGTTTAAAGAGAATAGGTTCAATTTAGAATGAACCCCGTTGTTTAATGATATTAGGTTTAATAAAAAGAACCAATCACATGATTAATGGAAATGGATTTTTGGAAATAAAATGATGATAAATGTAAATGTTAATTTACTGTTACACACCTCTCTAAATGACATCATAAGGGAAGTTCGCTCGTGAGGTGAAGCCCCCTGGCTAATGAATGCAGGGTGGATATAGTCCTAGGCCATGGGAGCGCTTATGGTTGTATTTTTTCTACGGGGGTAGGGAGATTCCAGGTGTGGTCTTGGCTACCACGCAGGCTCATGGCCGCTTCCCGACGTGTTCCGATAGGTGCCCAGGTTGTCTTATGTTAGGCCCTGGAAGATGATGGTCATTTAGGGGCGCGCTCAGTGGGGAAACCCGGACGGGCGGTCTTAGATATCGTTATATGTATATGAATATAACTATATTTTCATCAAGTTGGACTTGATGGTTGTTAAACGCCACAAAGAGTTTATGTAATGCCATAAAGAGCATAAATATGTGCCAGGAAGAGCACGGGAATAATATATGTGCCATAAAGAGCACTTGATGTAAATGATATTCCTAATAAGGAATGGAAAGATAAAATGGGAAGTTTTAATTAATGAATAGAAATTTTAACTTCTTGAATTAACCAAATATATGGTTTTATTCCTAATAAGGAATGTCTGAAGGAAATGGGAAATTGTATTAATAAGGAAAGGGTTTTAAATTAAAATGCTTTACCTTCTATCCTTGTTTGTAATTGTAGCTAGCATGTCATGTAATCATCCTCATTATTCATGTATAACTGTTCATATCTATCATGCTTTTTATTCTTCTAGAAATCATATAGAACCCAGCCCTGACCGGTTTACTTTCTTGTTGTATATATATTATTGTATCCGCTCAGGTGCTCCACCGCAAGGACGCCCGACTTGACCTTCCAAGTTCCTTGCACCTTCGACGAGCTGTAAGACTTTGCGGGTTATTACAGGATGTTGTATTAGACGCTTTCATTCTTGTTATTCTAGATATGATCGGGTCTTGTCCCTCGGGCGTGTGGCCCAAACAATTGTATTTGATTAATGGTTGTACTATGTAAGACCTTTTATATTGTTGTACGTCGTCTTATGTAGCTGTGGACCGACAGCTTATTCGGTCCATTTGTGTACATTCGTTTTAGTTATATTATATGTTATCTTTTGGAATTCCACTTGCTCGTCAGACTGGGTTGTTAGTTTAAAATTTTCATAATCGCATTTTTAAAAATTTACACTTTTTGGCAACCCGTTTTCTGATTTATTGGGTGATTTTCCAGTATACTCAGTTTATATTTGTGATGCTGAGAATGATATCCATCCATGATCCCTGTTACGTTTGAGTATCGGGCTGACCACCCCTTATCTCGGATTGCGGGTTGTCACATTGTGTTAAATTATTTTAAAGACGTGGGTCATTGTTTTAACTTGGTCTTTAGTTTGGACTTATACAGGTAAGAAATCGATTTTGGATAAGGGAATAAATAAGTGGGTTTGGGTTTTGAGGTTGAAGCAGCTGGCGGTTCGGGTTGTTGGTCGCACAGGTGGGTGGAGATGGAGTATCTCCGGCGGGTATAGTCATGGCCGGGGCACGGTTTTGGCATTTTTCAGGTCGGAACCAGGTGGGGTTGTGGTTGAATTCAGGTGCGGTCGCCGGTCCGATTTGGGGGGTTTGATGCTGGTGAGGTGAGGGTGATGGTGGTTGAATATGGAAAGAGAAGTGGTTATGGGAGTTTGGAGAGAGGAGAGAGAGTGTTGGGAGGTGGAAGATGATAGGGGGTGTAGTTGGGTGTGTTAAGGTGTATGGGAAAAAAGGTGTGGGTGAGATTTTGGTTTGTGTGTATGATGTGTGTAGGATATGTGGTGTGTGTGTGTGTGTGTGTGTGTGTGTTTAATGTAAGTGAATGTGGTTGTGGGTGAAACAGTTATTAGGGTATGTTTGTAGTGTAGGTTAGTTTGGGTGTTGTGTGTGTGTTAGTGACCCTAAAAAAATGAACTAAAAATAAAAAATGAAATAAAACAAAATTAACCTAAAATAAAAATTTAACTAAACTAAAAATAAAATTGACACGACACGACACACTATACAAACTCTAAAAAAGAAACTAAACACGACTAAAATAAAAACTAACAAATAAAAATAAAATGAAATAATAATAAACTAACTAAATACTAGGAAAATAATAGAAAATATAAAAATTAATACGTGACGCGCTAAAAAATAAAATATAAAAATCCTAAAAATATATACATGACTCAATAAAATAAAATAATAAAATAAAACCTAAAAATAATATGACACAAATAAAATAAAATTGGACAACCTAAATACACATGGTTCGGGACAGGTTTAGGTTGGTTTAGGGAAGGCTATGATACGGGACAAGGGTAATTATCTCCATAATCCGCACAATTATTTTGAAATACGCGTTTGAAAACCGCAACATGAATTCGACCTACAAAATAGACAATAAAATGCATAAGACCCAAATTTTCGAGAAATAGCAACTAAAACACGTCTATTCGGGATATACAATGTACACTTTTGGGTTCTTATCAGTTACCAACCACCGGACTATTATCACACCACCCTGGTAATCAAAACAATCATAACGAATGGGGAGCGGTCATAGTTTCGAACCTGAAAGTGAGAACGAATCATACCCAAGACTTCTCACCCAACATAAAAAACACGCAATAAATAATGGACGACTATGATCTGGGGACTATACGCACCCTGCTCCTCAAGTTAGGGGCCCCATCCAAATCGCGCAACTTCCCATGATAGCATTGGAAGGGTATGATCAGACAATAGGTATATATATCATTTACACTAGATATATATTCAATCATATCACACATACACAAATCATGCTACAAGGTATATACATTTACACCATATATATATATATAGACATACATATATACATATATATACATACTACCTCACGTCCGTATGTATGAAAGCAATGAATTCGGTAATAAGCATATAACTCTCATTATACTAACCAATGCTGTAACGCATACTATTACAATTCATTTCCTTATACGATCCCTCACTTGAAACTTACTCATCCATCAGACTTATGATAGGAATAGTCGCCCAATTTGAACCACCTTAAGGATACTATCTCGTAAATGAATGTATATAACTATCATACTTCACAAACCATCAATATTCATATGCACACCGACATACAATAATTATCCCACCTATAAGTATAAACACAAACTATTCTAGTCGGTGATATACTAAAACAACTACTATGATACCACTTGACTTCGAAGCACATAAGCAAAAGGGACTATCTCTAATACACATAACCAATTCATGATAGTCCACCACAATCAAATTAATATAATCCAACTATCTTTTAATCCTACAATCATTTCCTTAATGAAAGACGCCCCATACCCTCATAAGCCATTCCTAAAATGGGCCCGAATACCGCCTTACTATCCTAAGGTATCAATCTCTTGATATTATGACCTAACCCTCTATAATACATTAACTAAGAAGGTCCCTTAGTTTTAGACCCAAAAGAAAAGTGGAAAAAATGAAAATCTCATTCTTGGGCTAAAAATAGAGTACTAGTTGACCGACCCCTAACCCCCGATCGACCGTGGTTCTAAAATTTACCTTACGAAACAACCAGTAGGCTTTTTCCTTGAGGCGCGGTCGACCAGCATCTTGACCGTGGTCGACCATCCATACCAGATAATTCGTCCCTTCATCATTTCGGATGAAACCTAACTCTCCAAAAACCCCATATATCATCTTCTAACCATAAATCTTCAACCCAATCATGTTTCTAACATCAAAACTCATAATATAAATCAACCCCACTAATTTTTCAACCTTAAATCCATATACACACACCTCAAATGCAAGATTGAACCAAAAATCTAGGTTTTAACATATTAAACCTAAATCCAAAATTTATATCCACAAATCATGAAATAAAATACACACATAATTTATTTAGCAAGATTAATCACTTGCCTCAAAGTTGTAGATGTTGAATCTTCCATGAAATCACGAATTTTGGCCGTAATTCCTAAGCTCCAAGATTTTCTCCTCTTTCTCTTCTTCCTTTCTTCTTCTCTCTCTCTCCCTATCTCTAGGGCTTTCTAAATCTCTCAAATAATATTGGCCTCACAAGAGCCCTACTTAAGCCTAAATTCCAGAATACCCAAATTTAAATGATAATACACAATTTAAATGACTCGTTAACTCCAATTCGAGTCAAACTAACTTAAAATATTTTGAAACCAAAATAAAACCCAAGTACAATCATTTTGACTATCTTGACCCATCTCGGATCAACCGCTCACTCAGAATTGTCTTCCGAAATACTTTATAACCTCCTCGCGTTTTGACCTTAATTCCTGAATTTAAAATTCTCCAATTTAAATAAATTTTATTTCCCCCAAATAAATTAAATTCTCAGTGCCAAAAATCGCAGGGTATTACATCCCCCCCCCCCCCCCCCTTACCGTCTCCAACTTATCACCGGTAGCTCCGACAATTGTGAAGATATTTTGGGCTTACTTTTCTAGAGCAAGAGGAAGTGAAACTACTATTTGGTATAAAATCCGACATGAATCTAGTTACAAAAATTAAATAAATGTGAAAACGTTCTTGATATGAATAAAAAAAATTTACAACATAAATGGTATCATTTTGTTTAGAATTACCACTTTCAATCGTCATCAGTTATTATTTTTGGGATACGATAAAAAGTCTTCGTGACAAAAATCCATGCCTAACCAATTATTATTCTTTCAATGTTTATAAGATATGGGCGACCATCATCATGTAAAGGTGGATGGTTCAATTCACACATAGGGGTCAAAAATATAGAAAATCCGATATAAGGCTAACTCAAAGTGGGGACATTTAACATATTTAAAATTATCGTTATCAAATCTATAAATGTACTCAAATTTAGTAATTGTGCCATTTTTTGGGTTTGGGTGGGTTTTGAGTATATATATGCATACGACTCAAGTGCATGCGTACCGCGTGCAAAGCCCGTGCAGACGAAATTTAAAAAAACAGCAAATACCAGTTTTTGAAATGATTGTTTATGGGTTACTAGCATTTCAATGACCCCAATAAAAAAATGACTCAAAATTTGTTTTTATTGCTATTTATAAAAAGTATGCCAAAATTTGTTAGTTTTTTAACAACTATAAAACTACCTTAAAAATGATAGATTTTGGCCTATATTTTAAAAATCTATAAAAACTTATTTGTAGTTACTCTTTTGGGGAGTTCATTGAAGTGTTAATAACCCACAAAAATTGTCGTTTTTTATCTTGTAAAAAATCGTCTGGATGGCGTCCACACAGGAGACGTTCGCATTTGGTCATGGACGATATATATATTGAGGGAGAGAGAGGGAGATTTCTGTTTGTATATATTATAAGAGAAGAAGTTTGGTAAAAAAATGGGTTAGGGTTAAGTACAATTAAAAATTATGGATTTTTCTAAAGTGTTAGAGTACCTTTCTAAACATGCAAGTCTACGGTCCGACTTATTCCAATTAATTGTACACAGTTTAATTTATCATTATTATGATGTCACTCTACCAATCATGCCCATACTCTCTCTCTTAGACCAAAATTACAATTTCCCAATTCATCATTCAATTAAGCCTACCCACTTAATTAACAAGGTTTTAAATCACCCAATCATAAACCTTAATTCCAAAAATTAATAAATCGTCTAATTAATTCAAAGGTAATCCCTCACTAATTTAAAACCGATTTTATAACAAATTGCGAAATCACCAGACGCAGAAATAGTAACCCAAAACTACATAGCAGGTCTGAATCAGGGAAGAAGATATCTTACATGGGTGTCTGGGTCGTTCAAACGACAAGCCCTGTCATTTGAACAATAGTGGATCTCGTTTGAATGAGATACCAGGTCGTTCGAACTTTCCTGGTATCACCTCCTTCCCCAATCTGCCCGAAAAGAAACCCAGCAACATAGTCCGCCATTAATGAATTTAACCTCTATTCTGACTGGTTTTAGCAGTAAAATGCCTCCAAATCCATCCTCAGTTCCATTTTTCCTTTATAAGAATTCTAGACCTAATAATCTCATCAATTGCATCAATTAACAAATTATCCACAGATTTATAATCCTTATAAGGAGAAAACCCCAATTTTTGCAAGAACTAACCCTATAATATAAATTGGATTATACCTCTTTTGATATGAGCAACAAGATACAATTTGATACTCAAAATTTAAACCACTTGCCTCAGCTAAGATTATCTAGGGCTTTGAAAGATGAAGTTGAATTACAATTTCCTCTTCAAGATCCCCAAATTTCTTCTTCCTCTATAGCTCTCCCTTTTCTTCTCACCCTATAGTCTTCTCATACGACTTAATGATGCTTAACCCCTTACACATCTTAGGGTTAAACACTATTCAAGTTTTGGGCCTATGGGTCCTAATTAAAATGCCCAAACTCTCTTTATTAAGTTCATACAAGTGTAATTGGACCCCAATACCCAATATGTGTAAGTACCCACTTCCTTTTGACTATTTCGACCCTACCGGACTTAACCCGCACTTAAAATTGCCATCCGGAGTATAATTCCAAAATAAATCCTCACTCGTTAACTTATTTTAAATATAACCACTTTTAAATATTCCCATTAATTAAGGATCACTAATTACCGAATTAGTTAATTAAAATAATTAGCCAGAAATTTCGAGGTGTTACATACTTTCCCCCTTACAACGTAATTTCATCCTCAAAATTTGGATAAGCCTAGTACTCCCGGTCTCAACTAGCCCCACAATCACTTACCCTTAGCAATGCTATACAAAGTTATTGAGCAGAAGTAATTAACCAGAGTGCCCTTCCACCCTGTACCCGTTCTTAACCGCACTAAAAGAAGCATGAGATTTTCTAGCCCTTAATTTGTAATATGACTTCAATCCCATAGTTAAAAAATTCCCAATACCTTCCTATCAGCATGAAAGCATACATATCCACTCTTATGTAGAAAGACAATACCTACTACCACGCCCTTACTATCACTAGTTTCATTGTGTGAAAGTAAAACCCCAGCAATATCTTCCCACTCGACAATAAGTCCAACCACTCTGAATAACATCAGAAATGTCCCTACTCCCTGGGATTTCAATTTAAAAATATTAGTAAATTAACATCCAACACATTTTAACATACATTACCAAATATGTATGCTATACCCTATCTCAGGTGAAACCTAGTAATGATAATTCATACCCTGGTACCGCTAACCTAGTCTTACTATGGTTTGCACTATAGCCCCAAACTATAGCTACACAGTTGAAACTTGAAAAACATCCACACTACTCCATTAATCCTCGAAAGTATAAATTTCTCGTATAATGCAACCATCCTCTTCGCGTAACCCCCACCCTCACGTGGTTAACACCAAGGAATCCCAGCTATCCCATGGTACTTACTGTCACTTACAAATCCGAGTGATAGAAATTTGTACGTTGTGACGCACTCACTGCCCTTCCAAATACACCCATGCTTAATCATTTCAATATTTGAGGAACAACTTATTCCCATTCCTTCGAAACATATACAACATCATCCCCTTTGCATATTTTCCCCGAATTTGTTAAGTATTTGCACAATAGAGACTCTAGCTCCTCCCAGGGTGCCCCTACGCCCTATATCTCGTGCATAATTGCACAAACCTCCGATAATCACTTACGTAACCATATTTGTCTCAATTTTAGCCCCCGCATTTCTCAACGTGGCTATATCCTCCAAATACTTTCGATGACTTTACTCATCACTATTCAATTCTCCAGGGCATTACCTCCACCTTTATTATTGATGTGAGGTCCTCAAAATACCCCCTTAGTCTCATACCTAAGGGTACCTGTGATGGCAAAAGCGACGAAAATAAATCACACAAAACACATCTTAATATGCATCATAGCAACTTTTGGTGCTAAAACTTCGCGGTGTTTTTTTTGTAACACCTTCAACCTCCACTAGACCTATCACTTAGTGGCTTCCACTCAACGTATTTTCTCCACACGTTCGCTAATTATCATTAAATCCAATTACCTAAAATCCAATGACATCTTCACTTTTTGACATTTCATTAGGGATTATGCATATAACACTTCCCAGTAAAGCCTAACAGAAAATTTTCCCCCATGCATAATTGCTCAACTTCATCAGTCCTTGATTTCCACAGAATTTAAATCTATCATCGACCCTCGCATCTCTAAGGAGTCATATACTACTGCGCTCGTACTATCACTAAGCTCTCATCGCTAAACATTAATAACAAGCTAAATCTCTTTGCTCCACAGCAATCCTACATCCCTTGAATCTCTCCAAAAAGAATTCTACGCACTGGTATCCAACATAGCAAGACAACTGTACGCTATGAATCCTACATCACACAATATTGTCGCTACGATATTGCTCAGCCCTCTTTCAGGTGAGACATCTCAAGAGAATATACATCCGACACTGAAACAATAAACACAATAGCCTTTGTATGACCGCCCGCCACTACAAACCCATTCGTACCCCAAGTAAAACCATACCTCAATTATCACCTCTCAAAGGAGATACTCCTCAAGAAATACATCGTCTCAATGTACCCCACCCATTCCTCTTATGTGGAACCGAAGAGTAACCCGTTACTCTACTCTAAAAGTACACATACTAGTGATATTAACGATACTTCCACTAAATCCATTTCTCACGCGAATCTTATCCGAATACATTACCGTGACCCGCTTACATCACATAAAACATAATCCATTTATCTCGCAATAAGACTTGTGGTTTCAGTTACTCACAACACTACTGTGACACCCCGCTTAAAATATAATGGGTGGCCAGCCCTATATTAAATTAAAACATGAATCTCAAGTGGACCATTCTTAGCATCTACTGCCGATACTAAAATAAAATCTTCTAGCTACCCAAAACCATAATAAGCGGATGCCAAAAATTTTAAAAACATACAATGAACATCGTGCCAACAATAAAATAGCTACTAAGAAAGATAAAAATGCACTCACGTACATCTAGACAAGGATGTACTCATATAAAATGTAACAAGTACAATAAACAAAATATACCCGAATATGATGCCGGGTAACATATAATACAACAATCCAGAGGAGAGAAGTATAAAAATGCTAAAAGTAACTCTTAGGTATAAACTCGATACACCAAAATGAATCCTATCTAGATTTACAAATGGTAGAGGGCGACTATAACAAAATCCCGCAATAGCTTGCATCTTCTATGGCTCCCAAGATACTTGATAGAATAGCATCATCGGTATCCTTGCGGTGGGACACCTGTAGTACACAATATATATATATATATATATATATATATATAGCAAGAGGGGAAAATAAACGGGTGAGAGCCCGAGGTGTAAAAACATTTATAGCAAGTGTATAATGTGCATAATAATTAATAATTAATAAATGCTCAATTTCATAAATAAAGTGGAGTCTCACTCTCGTGGAACCCCCAAATTCACCCTTCAACTAAAGTGTGCACCTAAACGTATGCACGAGAACCTAAGTTTATGTACCCGACATCTTCTAAAAATAACCCAAAAATCCTATCATCCTATCTTACCCTAAGTTTACTCCCAAACTTATATATATATATATATATATATATATATATATATATATATGTACCTTACTACTGTCCAACCGATTTTAATTATAACTTAAACAATTCATTAACGACAGAATAGGCACACATTAACTTCCTATTCTTACAAAACAATCTATCAATAAACAACATTCACCCGAGTACTAAGGACTAAACTTCTCCCCACTCCCAACATTGCGTTGTGTTTTGTGCGTGGGACGTCTCGCAAAGTGAAATCCAAACAAGGAACCCCCCCCGATACACTACTCCTTGACAATGTTGGTCGTCGAGATCCATTATGCCCTCCACACACATACTAAAACCTCAGCTACTTATTTTTAGTACCATCTCTAGTACCCAAGTAAGACCTCTATTTAAATCCTTAGGGGTCGATATATCAGCAATTGTCTCTAAGTGTGATCGTTCAACCTTAATAAGCTAGTACACCAAAATTACACAAGATGTACATCTTAAAAAACTCACATCATCTTGACCAATAAGACATATATATTTACTCTAAATATATAATAGAATCATTTAATCCTATAACCACGTATACATACCACACATAATGCACACTTTGCAGTACTCACAACATAAATGGTTATAGGATACAAATATACTGCACTATACTATCATCTTCCAAGAATTACTCACTTTATCCCGGGTTACCATACATCGGACTATTATCACACCGCCATGGTAATAAAACAAACACAACGTATGGGAAGCTGTCATAGTTCCTAACTGGAAAGTGAGAATGAATCATACCCAAGACATCTCACCCTCAAATAAAATCACACAAACAATAATGGACGACTATGAGCACCTTGCTCCTCAAGTCAGGGGCCTCACCCACATCGCGTAACCTCCCATGATAGCATGTGCTGGGTATGCTCACACAGTAAGTATATATATCATTCACACCACAAATATATGTACACACAATCACATCATATGTATAAGTCATAACATAAAAAATACACATTAGTGCCATATAACCACACATTTATATATATATATATATACACACCCTATCTCCAATCCTTATATATAAAGGAAAAGAATATGGCGATATGTGTACAACTCTCATAATACTCACCACCGTTATATCGCATATCTAAACAATGCATTATCCTTACAGGGTCCCTCACATGAAACATATACATCCAAATCACCTATGATATCAATAGTCTCCCACTATATCCAACATTAATGGCACTATCTCAGAATCAAACGTATGTATCAATCCCAATACACACACCATCCATCTCCGGATGTCCACCGATATATAATAATTATTCCATCTATAGGTACCCCGAACTAATAGTCGATAATCTATTTAATCCTTTTGAACGAAAATCTCGATTCGTTTATTCAAGTGAACCCTTAACAATACCGCATTTGTGATTTAATCCCCAAATTCATCATCATTAAGGATATACGACCTCTCTCTCATTGGTCTACCTGTAATATCTAAATAAAATCCTACCGCTAGAAGGATTCTTCACAAAATTCGGAATAACAATCTCTCGACATATCTTCACAACTTACTCAAAAATCCTTTACCTTACATCCTGTGTTAACTCACTTTTAACTCTAAATGGGCCTCCCATCCCTAATGAAATTCCCCACTATTTCAATGCGATGAACTCCATTACATATGTAAATTCTCAAACCATTTGGATACGTCCCCATGATCATGACATGTGAGAAACCCTCAATAAATCTCCAAAACGTAACTCTCGCATCATATATAAAAGTTCCAACTCGAGAAATCTTACCGAAATGGAGTAAAACTCACTCTAGGAAAATCACTCAAAAATACTATGTTTTCGAATGGATTCGCCCTAACCCGAATTGTTTCGGCTTAGCGAATCGATTCGGCCCCTAATGTGAATCGATTGGGTCCAAAGGACCTAGGAGTCTGACTTAGGCCGAATAAATTCGGCTTGGGGTCTATATCGATTCGGTCACTCAGACCTGTGAACCTTCAACTTTTCGAAACAATTCGGGAAGGGGGGCGAATCAATTCGGCCTGTTCAGTAAGCCACGAAATGGGCATTTTTCTCCAAAACCTAATTTTCCCAAAAATCAAATTCATCCTACCAACTGTCAATCTTCAACCCTAACATGTTTTCCAACATAAGAATCATTATATAAATCATCCCTACTCATAATACAACCTCAAATCCATTTATAAACATCAAATGCAAAATTTAACCCAAAAAATAAAGGTTTTGATATTTATACCCAAAATTCCTATTTTTATCCACAATTCATGAAATCAAATAGAGATATGAATTATTTAGCAAGATTAAACACTTGCCTCGAAATTGTAGAGGTTAAATCATCCATGAGATCGTGTATTTGTCATAAATCTCCAAGCTTTCTCCTCTCTCTTCTCCCTTCTTCTCTTCTTCTTCTCTCTCCCTCTCTCTCGCTCTCTCTTTTTCTCACAAATGCGATTGGCTTATTTCATAAGCCGCTTAAGACTTTAAATCCTAAATCCCAATCTTAAATGATAATACACACTTTAAATGACTCGTTTACTTCAATTTGAGTCAAACTAACTCAAAAATATTCTGGATCCGAAATAAATCCCAAGGATAGTCATTTTGACTATCTCTACCCATTCGGAATCATTCGCGCACTCAGAATCATCATCCGGAATACTTTATAACGTCCTCAATTTTTTTACCTCAATTGCCAAATTTTAAAATTTGCCAATTTAACTAAATTTTATTTCTCCCAAAATTTAATTTCTCAGTCGAAAAAATCGTGGGGTATTACAACTACCAGCTCAACGGTTATTAGACATAACACTCGCGTCCTAACCAAAAAAAAACTTCTCCAACATATGCTCCTACTATGCATCTAGCTCATTTCCCCTCGCTTTCCACAAACAAGACCCCCCATGTGGTTCCACTATTTAACACATAAGGCAACTTTCTATGTCATTTCCCTTTCTCCTTTCTCTGTCCCCATCGGCCATGTTGGGTTGTCCTTCTCATGAACCTCGTAGTACTGACCCTGATTGCTACCCCAATTGTCCCTTTGGGTCCGCTGATCCAATAGACTCGTTATTGGTATTGACGGCACTAACTGAACCCACCATCACTTGGTAGAAATCTTATTGATCACAGTTATTAATCTGGGTCCCCTACTAGGTAATTCTTCCCTTGGAACCTTACTAGAACTAAAAATCCAATATTACTCCTCTAATAGATTTTCCAACTCCCTTAGCTCCCCTCTCTCAAGCACATTGATACCAATTATAATAGTTAAACTTTGACGATAGCTATACCAATGATTCTATCCAAATCTCATATACATGCTTGTACACTCTACCCAACTAGTCTAATAGCAACTTACAAACTCTACTTGATTATTCGTAACCCTCTCATTGGATACTAAGTTTGCAAATTTCATCAATTTCCTTCCCATCCGGTCGCTGACCGACCCTTTTTGGAAAATTACTAAAATTTTCTTTTCCTCTCTGTTCAACCACCGGTAAGAGATTTTGTAATAATTTTTCACCCTTAATTTCTCGTTATTCATGGTATCTCCCCATGCATGTGGTGAGTGGCTCCATCACCCTATACGGCATCTAAGAGAAAACTTCATTCACCGAAATTTTTGACTTCAGTAACACTACACTACCCCACATGTGATCCTAAATGGATGTTCTCTACCCACTGGTAAATCACTCTTCCGCACCTCCCTCGAATACCCCATGTCGTCAACCCTCACCCTTTGTCATCCTAAAATAAAATTTTCCTCAACCCTTACCCCTTGTCCTCCACACTCGGGGTTTAACTTTGCACCATTGTCCTTCCCTGTGTTTCTTGGGGTAACTATGCACCCTAGCGATTTCTCCAACTTCAATTATTTGAACAATTATCATGGTGACTCCTATCGCGTGGAAATTTCTATAATACCCCATGGCCTCTGTGGAGTCCTCATTCCTGCAATCCCTCAAACGTCCCACGTTGGTTATTCTCTAATGTTCGATCTACCATGCTCGACTGAAACCGTGTATGAATCACATGCACTATACCCTATATTAGGAGAACGTAAATCACGTACGTAAAGGAATACAACAATCCTACACTAAGGATCTATATCAAAGAACGCTACAGTGAAATGTGAACAACCGCACAGATCCTAAGGACAGTACAACATGATGTTCGAATACCATCTGTGACACCCCGCCTAATATTATACCGGGTGATCAGTCCTATACCAAATTAAATAGGAATCTCATATGGATCATCCTTAGCATCACTGTCGAAAACTTTTTAAAACTTACTAACCACCTAGTATTCAAAAGACATGGTGCCAAATTTTATCTATTTATTTAAGCCCAAACCAACAACATAATACGAATCTATATAACCAACGTAACAAATGGAAATTCATCATAACACAAGTCTAATAACAATCCAATCAACGTAAAGAGTAATGAAAGTATCATCGAATAAACAATTGAATAACACCAAAACTAAACCCAATGAGAAAGAGTAATAACTTTCATACAATCTGAAAAGAAACTGAAATATACGGTGAGCGAACATGCTCAGAATAGTCTAATAGATATCCCTACACTAGGAAAAGAAAATAAAATACGTCTATACAAATCCTGTAACATCCACACATGCTGCAGCAGCGAGTCCCTAAAATGAACATCAAGTATGGAATCCCTGTGGTAGGATACTGTGACACCCCGCTTAAAATAATAATGGGTGGCCAACCCTATACTAAAATAAATTAGTAATCTCAAGTGGATCATTCTTAGCATCTACTGTCGATACTAAATAAACACAGCTAACTACCCATTACTACAATAAGTGGATGCCAAAAAAAATTTAAAAAAATAAAATATTAAAAACATACAATGAATCACACCAACGGTACAATGACTACTGAACATGATAACATAAACACACGCACTATGATAAAAGGAAGTAATCCTATGATACATCGTAAGTACACAAAAAGAAATACCCAAATATACGGTTGGGTCACAGACAATACAGCAACCTGAGGAGAAATATAAACGTGCTACATAAACAACCCTTGGGTATGAACCCAATATACACAATGAATCCTAACTAGATTTACAAAAGATAGGAAGCGACCATAATAAAATCCCACAATAGTTCGCATCTGCTACAACTCCGAGGATACTGGATAGAAAAGCATCATTGGCATCCTTGGGGTGGGACACCTATAATATATTACAATATATGTATAGAAAGAGAGAAATATAAACAGGTCAGTTCCCAAGGTTTGAAAACATTTTAGCAAGTGCATTAAAATTGCATAATAATTATAAATGCACAATTTCATAATTAAAGTGGACTCTCTTAAAAACTCAAACTCACCTCTCGACTAAAGCGTGCACCTAAACATATACACATGAACCTCAATTAAGTTACCCGACACATTCTAGGGAAAATTCAACCTTAATCTATGCATAATCTACACCCATGTAACCCACTATATCAAGTATAACCCAAAATCTTCTCATTCTATCATATCCAAAGTTTATGCCCGAACTTATACATTAATATCTATCTAAATATTAGTTACCGGAGTTCATTAGTTTGTAACTATAAACTTAAACAAGTTATCATCATCAAAATAGTCACACATCATCTTTATATACTTATAAAGTAATTTTTCACCATAATGCATAAACTCAAGTACAAAGGACTAAACGTTCCCCACTCCCAACATTGTACAAAATTTCGTGCATGGGTCGTCTCGCAAAGCAAAATCCAAACAAGGACCCCCCCCCCGCCCCAATACACTACTACTTGACAATGTTGATCGTCGAGATTGATTATGCCCTCAGAACACAATGCATATAATCCCAGCTACTTATTATGAACAACTATCTCTAAGAACATAAATAAGATATCGCACATAACCTTTAGGGTCTATATAATTGTGACAGCCCGCATTCCGAAATAAGGGGTGGCCAGCCCGATACTCCGACATATACGGAAATCATGGATGGAAATCATTCTCAGCATCACAAATATAGTAAGAGTATATGGGAAAACCACCCATTAATTCAGAAAACGGTTGTCAAAACAATTTATTTGATTTAAAATTTAAGTTAAGAAAACAATTTAAACAACCCATTCTAAAAGATAGTGGAATTCCGAAGCAACATATATATCATACATCTAAAATGAATATATACAAGGGGAGGACCGAATATACTGTCGGTCCACAGCTACACAAAAGGAATCATAACAGTTTAATATGTTACGTAATACATTCATTAAACAATTACAAAGTTTGGGCCACTCGCCTGAAAGACAGACCCGATCATAACTAGATTTCAAAAATGGTGGCGTCTAGAAAAACATCCTGTAATATTCGCAAATTCTTACAGCTCCTTAAAAGCAAAAGAGTAGGAACATCAACACGGGCGTCCTTGCGGAGGAGCACCTGGCCGGATAAAATAAAATGCACAACATAGGAGAATGAACGGGTCAGGGCCCGGTTTTTATATAGTTCTCAGATGAACAAAAAGCATGATAGATATGTACAGTTAATCATGAAGGACGATGATCAAATATCTAACAACCTAATCATGAATCATAAACGAGACAGTTAAAAATGACATGCCTACGGATAAATTAAGCAAGAGAATAAAATTATGTATTATTAAATTAAAAGCTTCTATCCTCAATTTCCACTTTCAATCCCTTAACAGGAATATAATATCATCATTTTCTCATTTCTTTCAAATTCTTATTCCTTAGCAGGAATGTAATTATCATCATACATTTTAGTGGAAATATGTATCTCTCAAGTCCCACTTGAGTTTAGAAAAGTTATATTCTTATACATATAACGATTCTAAGACCGCCCCTCCGAGTTTCCCCACTGGGCGCGCCCCTAAATGATTATCATCTTCCAGGGGCTTATCAAACATGGCAGCCTGGGCACTTAACGCACGTCAGGAAGTGGCCATATGCCTGCGAGTGAGTCATAACCACACCCGGAATTACCTCACTAGTGCAGAAAAATACATATAATAAATCCGCATATGGCCGAGGACTATAGTCTCCCTGCATTCACTAGTCATGGGACATCACCTCATGCGCGAGCTTCCCTTATGATAGCATTTAGAGAGGTGTGTTTAAGTAAATTAGCATTTACCATAAAAATCGCATTTCTCTTTTCCAATTATATAAGTGTGTTTCATTATTTTTGAAACCATAATTATAGAGTATTTCATTAATATTCATCATAGAGTATGCCTCGAACCATTCTCTAAGGGATCACCATTATTCCCAAAACTTAAGGTCTTAGATACCTCGATTTAAGCCCTTAAAGTCTCCAAGCATGGGCCTACAAGCCCCATCCCTCTATTAGGATGCAAAAAGAGAAGTGATGCCTAAACATCACTTTAGACACACCCTCCCCCCCGGACTTAACCCCAAGTGAATCCCATTCAACTCTAGGGTGCCAACCAACTCAACTAGGAATCTAAAATCCAAGGTTTACTTTATTCAAGAAGAGTCATAAGTCCCTATAAAAAGAAAAGAATTTAAAAACAAAAGTAGAAAGTTGGGGGAGAAAACAGGGGACCGGTCCCGAGACCGCGGTCGATCGCGTCTCAAATAGAAGAAAGAAGAAAGCTCACTTTGGCAAGGTCGATCGATCGGTAAGGGGGACGCTGTCGACCGCACCATAATTTATATGCCTTTGAAAGAAAGCAGTGTGCCCTCTTTCGAAGGCCCGATCGACCGGTTTGAGAACTGCGGTCGACCGGTCATTGCAGACCTAGACCTATTCTTCCTATTTGCAATATAAACCCCAAAAACCAAATATCAACCAAAGCCAAGCAACCTCATTTAATGATACTAATAGATCATAAATGCTTCCAACAACATTTTTCTACCTCAATACACAATCAACTCTCTTCCAAAGATATTAATACCCAAAAAAAAAAAATCCAACCAAAACCCATAACTACATTACACCAAAACTATTACATAACTACCCAAACTAATTATCCATCTTAAACCATAGAATAGAAAGTAGAAAACTCTCCTTGGGGCTTCAATTTTAGACTTGGATGAAGAATGCAAGATCAATCCACCAATCTTCAATCTCTCTCTTACTCCACAAGTTCTTCCTCTCTCTCTCACTCTAGGGCTAGAATACACTTAGGGGAAATAGGAGAAAATGAGAGGCTTAGGAAGACTAAAATGTGGTCTTAGATAAAGTTCTTCCAACTTTAAATGGTTAATACCGCGATAAAATGATTTCTAATACACAATATGCCAAAACCAGTCAAAAGTGCCCAAAATCTCAAAATACAATATGGCACACATTTTGACTGTCTCGCACCTCCCGGAACTAACTACACCCTCCAAATTATCATTTGGAATTTTTTTTAAGTCATTCTAAGTTCCGGTTCCATTTTAAGCCAAATTGCCATTTTAATTCTCATGACACAATAGAACACCACATGGTAATAGTCACTTACACACAGGGTAATTTGCAACTTTTTTTGTAAATGTTAACTTATTTCATCAAATAAATACTTACTCCACATCCGGCATTTTATATAATTACTCCACATGGTAAATAAGTATAAAATGGGCTCCCAAAAGCGAGGGTTGTTACAATAACATTATTCTAGTTATAGAAAATGATCATTCAACCCTAACAAACACATATACATAGCACACATAACGTGCATTTAAAATATCCAGAACATACTCACTTATAACAAATATACTTCATAATGCTATCATCTTCCAGGAATTACTCACTTTATCCTGGGTTACCAAGCACTGGAATATTATCACACCGCCCTGGTAATCAAACAAATGACAACGTATGAGAAGCTGTCATAGTTCCGAACCTGAAAGTGAAAACAAATCATACCTAAGACTTCTCACCCAGAATAAAAATCACGCAATAAATAATGGAAGACTATGACCTGGGGCCTATACACTCCCTTCTCCTCAAGCCAGAGGCTTCACTCATATCGCATAACTTCCCATGATAGCATGTGTTGAGTATGCTCGCACAATAAGTATATATCATTCACACAAGATATACATATACACATCATATATGCAAACCATCTCAAAACCGAATGTATATAACAATCATCGTACCCACACCATATTCATCTGTATGTACACTAATATATAATAATTATCCCGTCTATAAGTATAAACCCAACTTATTCTAGTCGGTAATACATTAAATCATTCTCAATTTTAATTACGGTTCAGTTATTCATGTGAACCTTTAACATTACAGCATTTATGATTAACTTCTTAAGTTTAACATCACTAAAGGCACACGACCGGTCTCTCATTGGTCCCATATCATATCTTAATAAAATCTCATCACTAGGAGGATTCAACACAAAAGTCAGCATAACAACTCCATGCTATACCTTCAGAACCACCTCGATTAGCCCCCAACATCACCTTATATAATAACTTCCATCTATTCTCCAAGTAGGATTCTGGTCGCTAATAGGATTCCCCTCTAAATCGATGCGACACTCTAATTTATACCATCCCAAATAACTTGATACATCCCCCAAATATCACATCATATAAGGAACCCACAATAAATATCCAAAATGTATTTCTCGTACCATATAAGAAGGTTCCTAATCGATAAACCTAATCAAAACGGGGTAAAACTCACTCTAGAAAAGCATCGCAAAATAACCTTGTTTTCGAATCGATTCGGCCCAGCCGGAATTGATTATGTCCTAAAAGTGAATCAATTCGCCCCTTATGAGAATCGTTTCGATCCAAAGAACATGTAAGTCTGTCTTAGGCCGAATCGATTCGTTTTGGATCCGAATCAATTTGGTCACAAAGACCTAACATTTTGACTTAAGCCGAATCGATTCGCTTAGGGGGCGAATCGATTCAGGTATGTCGAACTTCGTAGGTTCCCTCTTTTCTACAAAACCCACGAAATATAAACCCTAAAATCATTAACTCTAACCATTAAACCCTCATCAAGTCATGATTCTAACCTCGTAAATAAACCCATATGTGATCCTAACCATCAAACCCATATAAAATTATCAAATGCAAGATTAAATCCACAAAATCTAGGTTTTAACATTTTAACCCAAAATCCATATTTTTATCCACAAATCATGAAATAAATTACACAGATAAATTATTTATCAAGTTTAATCACTTGCCTCAAAGTTGTAGAGATTGAATCTTCCTCGAAATCATGGATTGGTCCAAATCTCCAAGCTTTTCTCCTCTTTCGCTTCTTCCTTTCGTCTTTTCTCTCTCTAGGGCTTTCTCAATCGCACAAATGATATTGTTATGTCATGTAGGATTAATAAGCCTTATCTTCAAAATACCCAACTTTAAATGATAACACGCACTTTAAACGACTAGTTTACTCCAATTCAATTCAAACTAATTTAAAATGTTTCGGAATCGAAATAAAACCCAAGGGCAGCCATTTTGACTATCTCAACCCATCCCGGATCAACCGTACACTCAGAATCGTCATCCGAAATACTTTACAACATCCTCTAATTTTGACCTCAATTGCCAAATTCAAAATTCTCCAATTCAAATAAAGTTTATTTCTCCGAAAATAATTTATATTCCTAGTCCTCGTATTACATACTCCCCCCCCCCCCCCACAAGAAATTTGGTCCTCCAAATTTAAGTTAAGCCTAGTACTCCAAACCTCAATTAGTTCCTACGTCACCTACCCTCAAGATCACTATACTTATCTCTCCCTTTTCTAACGACTAATTATTTTTATTTTAAAATCAAATTAGTTAACCAGGGCGCCCATACACACTGTACCCGAGCTCAACTGGAAAACATTACCCAACTCCACTAGCCTAAAATTGTAATATAATTATTGACAATTTAATCCATTACAACATACTCAGTATATTAAAATGTCCAAAGATTTAACTCTTCTCAATTCCTGACATTCGCTAATTTCATACGAGAGAGGTATCGCAAGCGAAATTCAAATAAGGAACCCTCCTAATACACTACTATGTAGTTCTGTCAGGGAGTGAGATCAATTAAACCATGACTAAGGTTTTAAAAATATTGTTGACTCATTTTGATATTGCTCGAAGGCCTATAAAAGAATATGATATAAAATAGTTTTATCTCTTTCGACACACAAATCAAATACCTTATGCCCAAGACACAAGGTGTCAACAAATACAATAACCTTACCAACCTTTAGTTCTCCACACACACATAACCATGAGCTAAAATTCCTTGCTCAACACTGAACCCTCTAAACCCTGAATCTCCTCAGTAATAAAAATCCTTTACATCGCGTCAAAACATCACCATAAGATAGGTCCTTCCACAATCGGAACATTACAATTACATGCATATAGCCTAACTATAAAATAATAGCCTTACAGTTACTACTCAAAAAACTTTAACAGTTCCTATTTCTGAAACAGAATTGTAACTCTCGACTAACACATCACAAGACAATCTATTCTCCCAAAAGATATCATCCCGGTGCCACACTTGCTCACTCCTCCCTTCAAGGTAATTCTATACCCAATATGGTTATAACGGCTAACCACTCACTAAAATCTTACCTGCGATGATCCCAATACCACTCAAAGCATGACCTAAGCACAAAGGAAAATAATTTACATATTACCGCCATATTCCAACAACCTCGCTTCATCAACGTGTCCCTATTCAAAGTTCTCTAGCACAAATTGGCCTATGAACTACTGTAGGGGTTGCACATCCAAAACCTCCTCAAAAAGTTGCTCACTACCTCTTCCAGGACAATCCCTCTTCCCATGGACTAATTCTCCACAAAAGAAACATCTCCAAGCAAATCCTTCCTGACCATCCCGAGGGAGAAAATGTTGTTGCGGCCCTCGATAATCCTGCCTATAACCTTATTACAATGATGATATTGTCCCACTAGCATCATCTCCTGCAGTCCTGTTTATGAACCTGAAGTATAATAATGTCACGCACATCACATTGATAAAAGTCAGTAATGTCGGGTTCCCTAACAAATGCTGCTGAATTCGTGAATCTAAACCTCCCAAGAACTTCACTATTCATTTCTCCTTCGTATTTACCTCGTCGGGCACAAAATTTGCAATCGATTGAATTCTTCTTCGTACTAAGCCACCATTCGATCACCTTGTGTTTCATCCAGTAATCTCCTCCTCATTTTCGTCTGAATTGCGAAAGGAAAATACTTTTGTTCAAAGCGTACCCAAAAATCTTCTTTGGGCATTACATCTCTCTTCTCCGATGTTGTGATTGATTCCAACCATTCGAGAGCTGCACCCATTAGTTTAAAGGGGGCGAGTATTTGTTTATGCACCTCACTACATTCAACCATTCGAAGGTGCCTTTGTATATCCTTTGTCCACTGACTTGGAACTATTTCATCAGCTCCCCTCGAAAATTCTGGAGGATGCCCTTTTCTAAAGGCTTCTCGTACTCATTCCCACGCAGATGGCCCTGGGTGGGCCTGAGCTACTGTAGCTGCAAGTTCATGTTCCATCGCAGCAATGGCATCATTTACTACTTGTGCCACAATATTGGAAACTTCGACGGCGGTCACAGTCCTTTGAGGCATTTGGGGTTCTATGTTCTCATCCCCTCCGTTTGCCATTCCTGGATGACCTCTTCTCGGCGGCATCTGAAATAAGATCAACTGTATCAGAATGTCGTTCAAGTGATTACGCATCATAGAAGAAAATATAGGCATAATGAACACAATAGTCATAATAATAGGGCTCTACATCAAAAACTCTTACGGAAGAACGTAGAAAACCCGTACAGATCCTATGACACAAGAACCTGATGCTCTGATACCACCTATGACACCCTGCTTAAAATAATAACGGGTAGCCAGCCCTATACTAAATTAAATCAGGAATCTTAAGTGGATCATTCTCAGCATCTACTGTCGATACTAAATAAACATAGCTAACTACCCAATACTACAATAAGCGGATGCCAAAAAAAATAAAAAAAATATTAAAAATATACAGTGAATCATACCAACAATACAATAACTACTGAATGTGATAACACAAACACACGCACAATGATAAAAGGAAGTAATCCTATGATCCATAGTAAGTACAGAAAAAGAAATACCCGAATATGCTATATGGTCATAGACAATACAACAACATGAGGAGAAATATAAAAGTGCTACATAAACAACCCTTGGGTATGAACCTGATATACAAACTGAATCCTTAACTAAATTTACAAAAGATAAGAATCGGCTATAAAAAAATTCCGCAACAATCAGCATCTGCTACACCACCGAGGATACTAGATAGAAAAGCATCATTAGCGTCCTTACGGTGGGACACCTATAATATATTACAATATATGTATAGCAAGAGAGAAATATAAATGGGTCAGAGCCCGAGGTTTGAAAACATTTTAGCAAGTACATTTAAATGCATAATTATTATAAATGCACAATTTCATAATTAAAGTGGAGTCGCACTCTCTTAAAAACTCAAACTCACCCCTCGAATAAAGCGCCCAACTAAACGTATGCACATGAACCTCAATTAAGCTACCCGACACATTCTAGGGACAATTCAACCTCAATCTACGCATAATCTACACCCGTGTCACCCACAATCTCAATTATAACCCAAAATCTTCTCATTCTATCATATCCTAAGTTTATGACTGAACTTATACATTAATATCTATGTAAATATTAGTTATTGTAGTTCATGAGTTTGTAACTATAAACTTAAACAAGTTATTAACATCAAAATAGTCACACGACAGCTTTATATACTTATAAAATAATGTTTCACCATAAACCATAAACCCGAGTACCAAGGACTAAACTTTTCCCCACTCCTAACATTGTGCTACGTTTTGTGCGTGGGACGTCTCGCAAAGCAAAATACAAACAAGGACCCCCCGATACACTACTATTTGACAATGTTGATCGTCGAGATCCATTATGCCCTCCGCACACAATGCATATAACCCCAGCTACTTATTATGAACAACTATCTCTATGTATATAAATAAGATATTGCACAAAACCTTTAGGGTCTATTTAACATTATTCTAGTTATAGAACACGATCATTCAACCCTAACAAACACGTATACATAGCAGACATAACGTGCATTTTAAATATCCTGAACATACTCACTTACAGGATAAAAATATACATCACAATGCTATCATCTTCCAGGCATTACTCATTTTATCTCGGGTTACCAGCCACCGGACTATTATCACACCGCCCTGGTAATTAAATAAATCACAACGTATGGGAAGTGGTCATAGTTCCGAACCTGAAAGTGAGAATGAATCATACCCAAGACTTCTCACCCAGAGTAAAATTCACGCAATAAAAAATGGATGACTATGACCTGGGGACTATATGCTCCCTTCTCCTCAAGCTAGAGGCCTCACCAACATCGCTTAACTTCCCATGATAGCATGTGTTGGGTATGCTCACATAATAAGTATATATCATTCACACAAGATATACATATACACAAACCATCTCAAAACCAAATGTATATAACAATCATCATACACACACCATCTACATCCATATGTACACTAATATATAATAATTATCCCGGCTATAAGTATAAACCCAACTTATTCTAGTCGGTAATACATTAAATCATTCTCAATTTAGATTACGGTTCAATTGCTCATGTGAACCTTTAACATTACAGTGTTTATGATTAACTTCTTAAGTTTAACGTCACTAAAGGCACACGATGTCTCTCTCATTGGTCCCTAATCATATCTTAATAAAATGGCATCGCTAGGAGGATTCAACACAAAAGTAAGCATAACAACGCCAAGTCATACCTTCATAACCACCTCGATGATCCTTTAACATAACCTCATATAATAACTTACATCCCTGTTTCTGAATCGATTTGGCCCAGCCCGAATCGATTCGGTCCTAAAAGTGAATCGATTCGCCCCTTATGCGAATCGATTCGGTCCAAAGGATTTGTAAGTTTGTCTTAGGCTGAATCGATTCGTTTTGGATCCGAATTGATTCGGTCACACAGACCTGACACTTTGCCTTAAGCCGAATCGATTCACTTAGGGGTGAATCGATTCGGGCCTGCAGAACTTCGAAGGTTCCCTCTTCTATACAAAACCCATGAAATATAAACCCTAAAATCATCAACTCTAACCATGAAACCCTCATCTAATCATTATTCTAACCTCATAAATCAACCCAACTATGATCCTATACATCACTACACCATCAAACCCATATAAAAACATCAAATGCAAGATTAAATCCACAAAATCTAGGTTTTAACATTTTAACCCAAAATCCATATTTTTATCCAAAATGATGAAATAAATTACACACACAGATTATTTAGCAAGTTTAATCACTTGCCTCAAAGCTGTAGAGGTTGGATCTTCCTTGAATTCACAGATTGGTCGGAATCTCAAAGCTTTTGTTCTCTTTCTCTTCTTCCTCTCATTTTCTCTCTCTTTCCCTCGTGCTTTCTCAATCTCACGAACGAGATTGTTATCTCATGTAGGCTTAATAAGCCTTATCTCCAAAATACCCAACTTTAAATGATAATACGCACTTTAAATGACACGTTTACTCTAATTCGAGTCAAACTAACTTAAAATATTTTGTAACCTAAATAAAACCCAAGGACAGTCATTTCAACTATCTCGACCCATCCCGAATCAACCGTACACTCAGAATCGTCATCTGAAATACTTTACAACATCCTTTAATTTTGACCTCAATTGCAAAATATAAAATTCTCCAATTCAAATAAATTTTATTTCTCCCAAAATAATTTAAATTCCTATTCCTCAAAATTACAGGGTATTATAGATACCTAAAAGGTTTTGAAAATATTTTATACCAAGGGTTAGAACCCAAAATATTTGAAAATATTTAGCAAGTGAATTCAAATGCAAGAAGTAAATATGCAGATGCTCTTCATATTTCAATTATTGCCTCACACTGTATTGAGTTTACCTCACCCTTCAACTAATGTGCGCACCTACCAAAACTATAAACGACCCATCTAGATAACCCTCTATAACTTGTCTTATCTCATATATCTCACTATTTCTCACTACCCCAGCTCGAGTGAATATCGTATACATTATATGGTTTATCAATCACATTTTCTTATTCAAATCATTGCCTCTTCACGCCAGATAACATTTTCACGAGTTATACAACTTATATGGTTCTCATCATGCATACGAATTATAAGTTGTAATTCCCATTAACTTATTTCAATTAATTTCCAAATTAATACCGTATAACCATTTCACAAGTTATATGACTTATACAGTTTACATCATACATGAGTTATAAGTTATTATTCGCACTAACTTATACAAAACATCACTCCTCAGTTGGTACCATATAACATTCTCACAAGTTATATCACCTATACATTTCATTATTTATATATATAAATGCTCGTATATAATTTTTCACTATATATACGTATAATATCTCAACTTTCACACATATGTCGGATATACAATGCTCTCACCGAACGCAAAGGAGGCGACCAGAGTTCCCGTCGAAAGTGTTCCCTCCAAACCGTAACGGTCCCACCCCTAAGATTAGATGCTATGGCTAGTGGAATATACTCGCCCTGTTGCTCAAGTCAGGGGGATCGCCCACATCGCGCAATCTACTATGATAGCATTAATATTGGTATGGCGTTACTATATATATTATTCACACAAATATATATAAATCATATATATGTACGACACATCAACATATGTATAAAACCAGGCTCCGGAGTATAATGCCCATACCCAAGCCTAAACATGAAAGTCTATGATCCGACTTATTCCAATTAATTATACACAATTTAATTTATCTTTATCATAGTGTCACTCTAGAAATCATGCTCTAACTCTCTCTCTCTCTCGGCTCGAAATTACAATTTCCCAATTCGTCATTCAATTAAGCCTACGCACTTAATTAACAAGGTTTTAAATCACTCAATTGTAAACCTTAATTCCACAAATTAATAAATCCTCTAATTAATTCGAAGGTAATGCCTCACTAGTTTAAACCTAGTTTATAACAAATTGAAAAATCACCAGACGCAGAAATAGTAACTCAAAACTACATAGCAGGTCTGAATTAGGGAAGAAGAAATCTGACTTGGGTGTCTGGGTCATTCAAACGACAAGCCCTATCTTTCGAACGATAGTGGCTCTCGTTCGAACTAGATACTAGGTCGTTCGAATGACCCTGGTATCACCTCCTTCTCTAATCTGCCCAGAAAAGAAACCCAGCAACACAGTCCTCCATTAACTAATTTAAACCTCTATTGATAGAAAAGACTTTTGCCTGTATCTTTTTCTTTTGTCGTTGCTTGAAAAGATCTTCTAATCAAAAACCTTAAAATACCTACAAAATAATACAATCTCAAGTGTAGAGGTAAGTCAGGGTATCAATCCACATCTAGGGGGTAAGCTAGAGACAAATTCAATTGTAATTCACTTTTTATTTTCTTTTTGGGATTTTGCTTTTTCTAATGTTTTAGCGTTTTCAAACATTAAAACACTTGGGTGAGGTGAGGATGTGAAATAAGACTAAACTATATGGAAGATCAAATTACAAAATAAAAAGCAACTAAAATGGAAAATAAAGTTTAACACTAAAATAAGAGATAAGTGAGGTAAATAATTGTGAGAACAATCAAGGAATTGGATTACACCACAAATTTTAGCTATTCTAATTAATTAATTTAATTAATTGAATTCTCCCAAATTAATATCAATATTGCAAATCAACTCTCGTTGCAAATGTAATCCTAATACTAACCTTTTAGAAAATTAAGTTTAACACCCCACAACTCTAGAAAAATAGATCTACACTCCTTTTAATTAATCACCCGCTAGGATCGATCAATTAAAAGTTATGTAAATCTTAGAAAATAAATTTAGAGTTAAAATTCAAGTTATAATACCCCACTTAAGAAACCCCTATCTCTATTTAAATCTAAAATGGGTATTAGAACTACAATTTTGATTTTCTCTCGAAAATCATTGACCCTCTCTTGAGGCGTAAATCTAAGGGTGAGTGATCAAAATTAACATTCAAAGGGAATTTTCAATTAATCAAACTAATTAAACTAAAATAACATCAAATGAGGGTTTCCCCACACCCCTTGAAAGGGGATTTAGCCTAACATGGTATAAGATTTGACAAATTAATAATCAAAGGCATAAAATAAATGAGAAGATAAGAGAACAATCAAACCCAATATCTTGAAGTGAAATTGAACTCTTATTTCCTTGAAATCGAGAAAAATCCATCCGATATGAGCATCCAACAATAATCAAGTCAATTGAATTTCTCACACATTTATCACTCACAAATATCTAAAAAAAATAAAAATAAAAACTATTTATAAATATTTCTACCTAATTTATTCTAACCTAACTCTCTACTTTTCTCTAGAATTTTCTCTCTCTATTTGATGGTATAAACTCCTCTCAAATGGAGTCTTCTATCTTCAATATATAATAGGCATGGAGCTAGGGGTAAAAATGAGTGGATAAAGGTGCAAGAGGTTGTATAAGGTGAGAGTGAGGGTTAATTTAGGAATTAATGGAGAGTGCATGTGGTTTGGGTGTGAGGTCATGATAGTGGGGAGAATGAGTGTAATTTTGGAATTGGGTTAAGTTGGTTAGTTGGGGGGTAATTAGGTAAAATGAATTACATGGTTTTAAGGGAATAAGTTGGATTTATTTGGCACATGTGAACATTTGTTATTTGGTTTGGTTTATTTTTAGTTTTGGCAGGTGAAGAAAAATCGTGCAAGGCTTGAGGTAGAAATGGGTTTGTTGGTTGGATTAAATGGTTTTAGACTTGTTGAAATGGGTATGGGTCGGTCAAGGTTGGGAGCAGGGGTGTCACCGGTCCGGTGGTGACAGGGGCTGGAAGCAGGGGTCATCGTCGGCGGGTTCTAAGTGGTTCAGGGGGTTAACACCGAAGTTTGGGTATCGGGTTAGGGGCTTGGTTCGGGTTGGACGTGCTCGCCGACGGAGGGGTTAAGGCTTGTCACGGGGAATAAAGGCAGTGGGTCGGGGTGTGATGGCTCCGGGTTGGCAAGTTGGAGATGACGCCGGAGCAACTGGGCGGCGGGTTGGGACAAGGGGGATAGGGCGCTGCTGCGGGGTTGGTCAGCGGCTGAGTCTTGGTTTCATGGCTGACCGACAATGGGATCGTTGCCGGCGGTTGTGTTGATAGGAGTTGATGGGCAGGAGGGATTTTAATGGTGGTAGAGGATGAGTTTGGGGTTTTGTTATTTTGTTTGTTAATGGAGGATTGAGGAAAGAGAATGAGGTTGGGGAAGATGATGATGTTGGTAGGTATTGGGTGTAGGTGATTGTAGGTAAATAAGGCGGGAATGAGGGATTGGTTTGTGTGTAGGATAGTGTGTATGGAAGTAGGGTGTGTGTGAGTTTATGTGTGTGTTTAATTTATACCCTAATAAAACTAAAAATTAAAACCTAAAAATTAAAGTTCTACTCTAAAAATAAAATAAAGACTCAATAAAAATAAAAATAAAAAGAAATGAAAAGAAAAAATAGAAATCTATTAAACTAAAACTAAAAATTCTAAAAAAAAAAGTAAAACCTAATAAATCTAAAAATAAAAGAAATTCTAAAAAAATCCAATTCTAATAAAATAATAAATAATAAATAAAAATAAAGATAAAATAAAATAAAAATACACTAATAAAATAAAAATAGAAAACAAAACCTAGAAATCCTAATTAAATCATAAATAAATCCTAAAAATAAAAATGATCAAACTAAAAAAATCTAAAAAGACACAAATTAAACACACACAGACTTGGAGTGATGCTTTGGGCTAGGTTTAGGAACGGGTCTGGTTACGAGAGAGGGAATTAACTCCATAAAATGCACATTTGCATCGATATGTAGGTTTTGACATCGCAAACGGGCGATTGATCTACAAGATAAACATTTAAGCACATAAGACCCATATTGTCGAGAATTAGCAACTAAAATACATCTATTTGGGGTATAAAATGTTGAGTTTTGGGTGCTTATCACACCACCTCCAAACAGAGCGTTACTAGTCCTCGAGCAATAAGATAAAGAGAAAGAGAAAGATAAGTAACCAAAAGTGTAACACTTTCACAGGTACTTGCGATTGCACTTTGCACGTGCAACAAGCCTTTAAACCTATAGGTTGCCCTACAGGACGAGTTGTGTCTCGTGAGGGTTTGCAGGGAATATACCCACAAAATTCTTATTTGTAAATATTTATTGAAAGTAAGTCAATCTCTTATTAGACATAGAATAATCGCACAATCCATCACAAGAAAAATATTTTCAGAAATACAAGCTATAAGCATAAAAAGTTTAGCTAAGTAAATACTCAAGGCACATCCTTCCTATAACTCAACGTGTGTAGTGTGAATCAGTCAAAATTGCTCGAGAATCATAAGAGTAATTCCTAGATTGCCTTATCGGAATCAACGCTTCAACTTCAAAATCTCACTGGATATAACTCTCTCAAACGAGCTCTCGAGATTAGGGTTAGTGTATCGCTCCTGTGTATGAGGAAATGAGTAAATGTAATCATGTTCAAACGTTTCACACACACATAAGAAAGAACGGACAATTTGAAAGAAAAGTGATATCATGAAAAAAATGATAATCACTATAGTGAGAACGTCGAGTTATTCACCACTATGACTCTCATTTGCCCGAACACCTAGGGGAACATGGATGTATATGGGTGAGGGGAAATGATGATATAGGTGGGATGGGATGGATGAGGTAAGATAGATGGATGATGAGTGATGGATGTGTGCAATGATGGATTTAAAATGGATGCGAAAGAAGAGTGTATACACTTTAGGCACAAATGTCTTTATTTTAAAACCAACTACTAAATACAAACTCTTCTCTTCTCTTCTTTTTCTTTTTTTTTCGATTTTTATTTTTCTTTTTCTCTATTTTTTTCCTTTCTATTTTTGCTATTTTTATATTTTTCTCTTTTTTTTTCTCTCACTTTTCAAACCAACAATGAAGACATTTAACATTTGAAATCAACACCCTTTTTCTCAAAATGATGATGGATCATGAATGGAGTGGCGAATGTGTATGGATGACGAGGGGAATAAATGGAAATATGGGTGAAGTGAATGGTAAATGGTAAGTGTATGGATGAAAATTTGGTGATCGGGACAAATATCAAGACACGCATTTCTTACAACTCGAAAAAAATGTCATTCTCAGTGATGAAGCCAAAATTTAATGAAGAATAATGAGATCGTGCAACAATTTAAAGTGTGGACCCAAAGGAAGTTGAATCAACTTGTGACTCGGAGATTGCATAAAACACTCTGAAAGGGTGAAATGCACAAATATCACAAGCTAAAGTCTCTACTAGTGATCCTTAAGGTTCTCATTAGAATTGTAGTACTCCTCAACTCTAAACGTAATGACGTAATAAGTGCACAAATTTTGTTGAGTCTAGAAATTCATGGTGCAAGATGCCTTGATACGTATTACATAAGCTATTTAGAAAAAATATTCTCTATCTTGATTCCTAGACTTAAAAAGATGGATGATTGAAAATTCACATCAATGAGTGAGATGAAAGAAACTGCACGAAATTTTAAAAAATAAATCAGGTTAAAAAACTCAAAATTTTTCAGAAGAGGTACGATTTTGATCAAATTCCCCACCCCCAAACAAAAAGGAACATTGTCCTCGATGTTAAATAAATGATTTTTAAAATTGAGAGCACAAGGTAAGAAAGAGATTACCAGAATCAACCACTAATGAAGTGAACAGATGTAGCCAAGAATAAACCTGAATAAGAAGTGAGAGAGAAAATGTGTACAAGTCTATAAGCATGATAAAGCATTGGGTACTGTGAAACACCACCCCCAAACATGATGAGACTAGTACAAGAAATGCGGGTTGACTCCCGGTAGGACTAAGTTTAATGTCTTCAGCCAGACCGAAGGGATCTCACCCTAAAGATAGGAATTAGGAAAGCGTAGGGCGAAAGAAAAATTGGGTGATGATAATCACCCCCAAACAAGACTGAAGCGCCAGTCTTGTTGGAAACAGGCTAAAGTGGTCAATGCACATGTATAGCAAAATGCATCACGCGATGCAAAGCATCGGTGGACCATGGGTGGGTGGGTATTAGTTTAAGGGTGAGGGTGAATAGGAATCGATCATGGGCCTTATTGAGCCGAAAGGTGAGGGCAACTAGGTCCCTATAAGAATGGTGCTCTAATTGGTGAGGGAGGAAAAATGGTTTGGCTAGTGGGATGGAATGGGCCTTATAGAAATGACACAACCGTTCTATAAATGGGTGATTATAGTGGTCGCACCGTGACACACTAGGGAGCTGTTGAGAAGAAAAATCAATACCACAAGGAAGTGGTGTGCATAGGGTAGCAAGCTCAATGTCACGGAAGTGGAGAGTATCACCACATATACTCTCATAGATGGTGGAGGATGGTTTTAGGTTAGGATCAAAAAAATTTGATGGAAACATGAATTGCGTAAAATCAAGATCCAAACCAGGTGGTGGGGTGGAAGGGACAATGGGTGGGTCAGGTGGGATAAACGGTGGAGGAAGATGATCCAACTCAAGTGTGGGAGACACACACTCATTGGGAGGAGTAAAGGAATACTCACAAGGGTGCGTGGTTTCTAAAGGTGGAGTTATCAACTTCTCAATAAGAGTGGCATCGGTGAATATGATGAGTGGGTAAGACGAAGCACCAAGCTCAGAGATAGAGGGATCACTTGAAAGATTGGGCTCAAAGGGAGCCATGCATGGTGGGACATCATCCATATCCGGATAGGTAGAAACTATCACGAATTCTATCTGAGGAAAATGGTGAGTACTCGTAGCCGGAGCTAACCTAAAAGATATGGGCATGTCGAAGACATATGCAATTTGGGCATCGGGTAAGAGCTTGGGCATATTTTTGGATGTGGCGGGAAAGGGAATAGGAACCTCAAAGTGGGGTTCATGTGGATATGGTGGAATTTGATCAGGCTCACTAATGAAAGGTAAGTCAACACAATTGTTGACTTAGGACCCGAACCATGGAATGGTCTCAACTTCAAGATTCTCGGGGTGGTAGGGTTGGTCACACTCAAAATCCGTGTCACAAGAGGACACATCATTATCACACTCGGTTACAACGATGGGTGGATCCATGGGAATATCCTACTCTCTCACACACTCCAATTCATTTAATCGTTGTTCAAGCCTTTGGAGAGCTTGATTTTGAAGTTAAGTGGCTTGCTCTTGCTCGATGATAAATTGTTGCAAGAGGTTTTCGAGAGCGGAGGTGGATGATGGTGGTGGTGGAGTGACGGGTGGTGGAGGTGGGTGAGGTGGACACAACTCGCTATGATCATGACTATATGGAGAATACTCAAATGAAGTGTGTGGAGTGGGGCCAAGTTCATCATACACGAAAGGATCGCTTTTGTGATGGACAAATGGTTTGTATTCAGTGGGTGCATAGTGAGGGAACAGATCGTGAACGGTTGCACAAGGTTGCCATGACGACTATTGGAGCGTGTGAGGATCCACAACATCGGGTTTGGAATCGTATTGTGTGAAAGGTTGATCGGGCCTCCATGAATAACTAGGGTACTCACACAACTCGGGATTAGATACATCGGGATAGTAGGCCGAGGTGGGTTTCGAAATAGTGTCATGTGGATACACATGTTCCATGGTGGGTTCGGATGGATATGGAATGTAACGGAACTCATGGGACATGTGATCGGCATAATAACAGTGGGTGTACAACAAAGGATGAGACACGTCGACACTTGACATCAAGGGTGAGGGAATATGAGGTGCGTGCATAGATGGATCAAGAGTACCAACGGTACTCGTGAGAGAGCTGAAACCACAAAAATGTCATAAAGATACGGCTCGGGATCACTCTCACACGTGTCGCGTGTCAATGAAAAAAAATCAAAGTCGTCCCGTAAAGGATGCTTTTCGGTCATGTGGAGAGAAATATTTTTTTGAAGTTTTTTAAATGTTTTCAAAAGGAAAGAAAATATTTTTGAATTTTCTAAAAATAATGGAAGAAAATATTTTTAGATTTTTTTTTTATAAAAATGAAAGAAAATATTTTTGGATTTTTTTTTGAAAGAAAAGGAAGAAAATATTTTTGGATTTTTTGTAAGAAAAGGAAGAAAATATTTTTGGATTTTTTGGAAGAAACAGTGGGGAAAAATATGGACTCTCTGAATTTGACGAACTCACTAAATCCTGACTACCGAAAAATGAATTGGACACACACATAAGTTAAGAAGAATTCCTAACTAGCACATAGCCAATTTTTATCTTTAGATTTAGTGAAAGGGTAGTCAAATTTTAATTAAGTCGGCGGGCGATAAAAAATCACGAACATTATCTAAGTGATCGCCTTTGCTAAATTTTCTCCTATTGGGCTACCTAGTTAATAGATTTTAAATTTAGTGATGGCTAGTTAATAGATTTTAAATTTAGCACACAATTGCTAAACAAGTGAGTCGGTGATGAAATCCCTTCTCGTGAGTCACCGGGTGTAGGTCTTAGTAATTTAATTCATCACACCATTCAAAAAATAAATGCGAGAATAAAATCACACAAGACCACACAAAATAAATGACTCGCTAACACGAGAGGCGCGAGTGTTGAGAAATGTACCTCCCACAGTTTTTATGCCATGGGGGTGCCAAAAAAATTTAGTCGATCGGGGGTTGATCAAGCCTATCTCAATGGTCCCCGGGAGTCCTACCGACCCAAGATAGAGAGGCTTATAAATCCTCGCCTTTGAAATCCCTCTCTCTACCTTGTCCGGTTTCCCTATCACGCTTTTTGTCCCAATTAATTATTACAAATTAAAATGACAAATAATTTGGTGACTCTAAGCACCGCAATACAAACTAAGGATAAAAATCTAAAATACAAGCCTTCTAAAATATAAAAATGGCACAAAAAATAATAAAGTGCGAAAAATAAAGGAACTACAAATTGAAATCCGCTCCAAGTGCTTCACGCTCCCAAGAATGGCAACGACGCCATTTGATAGAAAAGACTTTTACGTGTATCTTTTTCTTTTGTCATTTCTTGAAAAGATCTTCTAATCCAAAACCTTAAAATACCTACAAAATAATACAATCTCAAGTGTTGAGGTAAGTAAGGGTATCAGTCCACATCTAGGGGGTAAGCTAGAGACAAACTCAATTGTAATTCACTTTTTATTTTCTTTTTGGGATTTTGCTTTTTCTAATTTTTTAGCTTTTTCAAATATTAAAATATTTGGGTGAGGTGAGGATGTGAAATAAGACTAAACTATATGGAAGATCAAATTACAAAATAAAAAGCAACTGAAATGGAAAATAAAGTCTAACACTAAAATAAGAGATAAGTGAGGTAAATAATTGTGAGAACAATCAAGGAATTTGATTACACCACAAATTTTAGCTATTCAAATTAATTAATTTAATTAATTAAATTCTCCCAAATTAATATCAATATTGCAAATCAACTCTCGTTGCAAATGTAATCCTAATACTAACCTTTTAGAAAATTAAGTTTAACACCCCACAACTCTAGAAAAATAGATCTACACTCCTTTTAATTAATCACCCGCTAGGATCGATCAATTGAAATTTATATAAATCTTAGAAAATAAATTTAGAGTTAAAATTCAAGTTATAATACCCCACTTAAGAAACCCCTATCTCTAGTTCGAATCTAAAATGGGTATTATAACTAGAATTTTTATTTTCTCTCGAAAATCATTGACCCTCTCTCGAGGCGTAAATCTAAGGGTGAGGGATCAAAATTAACATTCAAAGGGAATTTTCAATTAATCAAACTAATTAAACTAAAATAACATCAAATAAGGGTTTCCCTACACCTCTTGAAAGGGGATTTAGCCTAACATGGTATAAGATTTGACAAATTAATAATCAAAGGCATAAAATAAATGAGAAGATAAGAGAACAATCAAACCCAATCTCTTGAAGTGAAATTGAAGTCTTTTTCCTTGAAATCAAGAACAATCCATCCAATATGAGCATCCAACAATAATCAACTCAATTGAATTTCTCACACATTTATCACTCACAAATATCTAAAAAAAAATTTAAAAAAAACTATTTACAAATATTTCTACCTAATTTATATAACCTAACTCTCTACTTTTCTCTAGAATTTTCTCTCTCTATTAGATGGTATAAACTCCTCTCAAATGGAGTCTTATATCTTCAATATATAGTAGGCATGTAGCTAGGGGTAAAAATGGGTGGATAAAGGTGCAAGAGGTTGTATAAGGTGTGAGTGAGGGTTAATTTAGGAATTAATGGAGAGTGCATGTGGTTTGGGTGTGAGGTCATGATAGTGGGGAGAATGAGGGTAATTTTGGAATTGGGTTAAGTTGGTTAGTTGGGGGGTAATTAGTTAAAATGAATTACATGGTTTTAAGGGAATAAGTTGGGTTTATTTGGAACATGTGAGCATTTGTTATTTGGTTTGGTTTATTTTGGTTTTGGCAGGTGAAGAAAAATCGTGCAAGGCTTGAGGTAGAAATGGGTTTGTTGGTTGTATTAAATGGTATTGGACTTGTTGAAATGGGTATGGGTCGGTCAAGGTTGGGAGCAGGGGTGTCACCGATTCGGCGGTGACAGGGGATGGAAGCAGGGGTCGTCGCCGACGGGTTCGGAGTGGTTCAGGAGGTTAACACCGGAGTTTGGGGATCGGGTTAGGGGCTTGGTTCGGGTTGGCCGTGCTCGCCGACGGCGGGGTTAATTAATGACTAAATCTGAACAATTTTTAGTGGTAAAATGCTCCCAAATGCATCCTCAGTTCCCTTTTTCCTTTATAACAATTCTAGCCCTAATAATCTCATCAATTGCATCAATTAACAAATCATCCACAAATTTATAATCCTTATAAGGAGAAAGCCCCAATTTATGCAAGAACTAACCTTAGAATATAAATTGGATTACACCTCTTGGGATATGAATAGCAAGATACAATTTAATACTTAAAATTTAAACCACTTGCCTTGGCCAAGATGATCTAGGGCTTTGCAAGATGAAGTTGAATTGCAATTGCCTCTTGAAGATCTCCAAATTCCTTCTTCCTCTTTTGATCTCCCTTTTTTTTCACCTTATAGTCATCTCATATGACTTAATGATACCAAACCCCTTACACATCTTAGGGTTTAAACACTATCAATGTTTCGGGCCTATTGGCCCTAGTTAAATGGCCCAAACTCTCTTTATTAAGTTCACACATGTGTAATTGGACCCCAATACCCAATATGTGTAAGTACCCACTTCCTTTTGACTATTTTGACCCTACCGGACTAAACCGCGTACTTAAAATCGCCATCCAGATTGTAATTCTAAAACAAATCCTCACTCGTTATCTTATTTTAAATATAACCACTTTTAAATATCCCCATTAATTAATTCTCATTAATTAAGTATCACTAATTAATTAATTAGTTAATTAAAATAATTACCCAAAAATTTCGAGGTGTTACAAATATTAAAAAAAATGTGAGAATTTTGCATAGTAAAATATTAAAAATTCGTATTGGCACGGTGTAAATGGTCTTTCCCTTTAAGAAATAAATTGCCATTTTAATGTGTTCATTAATTCTCTCATAATGCTAATTCATAAAATCATTCTTCTAAAATTATAAATAAGTCATTAACGGTTATTATCATGACACTAGTTTTGTTTCTTTCTTTCCTTGTATCTGGGTTTTCTTGAGAAAAACAACCAGCTGAATTTGGTTTGTGTTTCAGAAGCTACCATATAATGGTTTATTTGCAATTCGTGATATCAGTTTTCATGGTTTGGTTATTGATGACTCATGTGGAAGCACCACCCAACTGCTGGGTACTGACAACTGAAATGGGGATGCTAATTTCTACATCGATGACTTCTCAAATATGGGTATTCGAATTTGTACCTCCACTCATTATACACCTTGATCTGGGTTCCAACACATTGTACTATGTTCATTTTAACCCTCTGACTGTCTTTGTTGAATCACCCGTTAAAAACCCGAGGACATCAGGTGTAAGGATAACTATGTTGTTCTCCTATGTGATGATCCATGTTGGGATTAATATGATGATTCCCACACCCTTACCATCTCCAACTTTTTACCGGTAGCCCCAACAATTATGAAGATATTTCGGGCTAATTTTTCTATAGCAATAGAAAGTGAAACTATTGTGTGGTATAAAATCGTACATCTATCTAGTTACAAAAAGTAAATAAATGCAAAAATGTTCTTGATATGAATCAAAAACAATTCACAATATAAACTGTATCATTTTGTTCAGAATTATCATTCTCAATCATCATCAGTTATTATTTTGGGCATACGATAAAATGTCTTTGTGACAAAAATCCATATCTAACCAATTATTATTCTTTCAATGTTTATAAGATATAGGCGACCTTCATCATGTAAAGGTGGATGGTTCAAATCTCACACAAGGATCAAAAATATAGAAAAGTCGATATAAGGCTAACTCGAAGTGGGTACATTTAACATATTTAAAATTGTCATTATCAAATCTATAAAGGCAATCAAATTTAGTCATTGTGCCATTATTTGGGTTTGGGTTTCGGGTATAAATATGCATATGACTTAAGTGCGTACGAACTGCGTGCAAAGCCCGTGTGGACAAAATTTTAAAAAACTTCAAACAATAGTTTCTGAAATGATTTTTTCTGGGTTACTAACATTTCAATGACCCCCAATAAAAAACGGCTCAAAATTAGTTTTTTTTTTGCTATTTATAAAACATATGCCAAAATTTGTTAGTTTTTTAACTACTATAATACTCCCATAAAAATGACAGATTTTGGCCTGTATTTTAAAAAAATTTAAAAATTTATTGTGTGTTGATCTTTTGGGGAGTTCATTGAAGTGTTTTCTTGTAAAAATTCGGCTGGACGGCATCCGCACTGTAGACATTCGTATTTGGGCATGGCCGATATATATATATATATGTGTGTGTGTGTGTGTGTGTGTACTAGGGTATGCCCGTGCCTAAAGGCACGTCGATAATTTTTGAAAATATACGTCGTCGATGCGACCATACGTCACATTTAGTTCACAATAGATAAATAATTTTTTAAATAACTTATGGTACGAACAAATTAGATTAATCAAATTGGGTAAAATTTCCTTTGTTTATGAGATAATTCACCCTGTTTAAGAACAAAATTACCAATTATACTATTATTAATGCTAAATCTGATAACTTAAAAAATTTGGGCAGAAAATTCCTTTATTTATAGAAGAATTTGCTATTTTAAGAACAAAATATCAACTATACTATCATTAATTTGCACAAAGTTTAATCATACATAATTTAACTCAAGTTTATTTTACAACAAAAAAGTGTAAATAAATTAAAAAAAAATCGATAGAATTTCCTTTATTTATAGGACTATCCGCCCTGTTTAAAAAATAAAAATACACTAATAACAATAGTAATCCCCCGCCTTGGGCCTCATATAAACAACATCATTAATAAATCAATGAGAAATATAAAATGCTCCAACATTACTAATACATCAATGATCAGTTTGACTCAATTCGTGACAAAACACTGGTCGAGTCAGGATGCAATCAATGGTGATATCACGTTCACGTTAAGCCTTGAACTTCCCAAGTCTTCCCTTGGTAAGCAAATGCTGCCATAAACAAATCAGATGACATATATTAATATTGTAAAATCCCGATGCACAATCAAACATAGAAATTTATATACTCCTCTATGGATCTTAAGTAATCTTTCAATAAAGTACATACAAAAGAAGAAAAGCACACTAAAAAAAATAATTGAATGGGTTCATTAACATCCATTATCTACCTTTTAACGAAAAAACTACACTATTTGCTTAGACTAATGTAGAATTACTGAAAGCTTATTCGCTTAACCTTCGAAAAAAGAACTTCCACATTATAACTTTCACGAATGTAGTGATAATATAAAAAGTGGAACGATTGTATTAATATACACTTAGTTTAAACGATGAAACTAAACTCCAATAAAAAATCGACTGCACAATTTGTATTTTTCCATAAGACATGATATGATTTAGGGTTTAAAATCACTTTTAAAGTCTCTCATAAGACATGATATGATTTAACACTCAAATAACTATGATAAGTCATAGTGCACTATTGCTCTAATATGATATTAAACTAAATTAAAAATAACCTTATTAAATTATATTCTCATAAAAATAAGCAATTGGATTAGAATATAAAATAATCAGAATTGCAGAGAAGCGTAATCACTTTTATTGTTTCAAAGGCGGAGAAGCATAATTATAATTGCGCTTCTTCGATCTCGCAAAGTGGTTATCCGCTTGATACTACAAATATTTGTCATGAATATAGTGTACACTTGATCAATCCCCATATGGATGGTACTGGAAAAAAAAGGAAAAGAAATATGACTTCAAGCATAAAATGTTATCCATTTAGTATTATATTCTTGAGATTAGAATTTGAAATTTACTCAAGCAAGTATTGAGAAATAGACATGACATACCAACCTCGAGAAGAATTTGACCAAAAGATTGGCCCTTAAAAAAGTGGAGACTTCTTTATGTGAAGAGAACCTACATAGAAGAACAATCTAAAATTAGACCCCAAAAAAAACATTAAGACCCTTCAACTTGAAAAATAACTCATGTTTGACACTAAAATAAAAATTATGCATCAAAATTGAAAATTCAAAGTTAAGACCCAAACAGTTATTGACAATTGGATTGATTCCCAAACAGTCCCAAACAGTTTTGCAGCAAAATTCTTATGCTGTAAATATCAGACTCAATAATGATTCCATAACCATGATCATCTATACCAGTTACACAGTTGCATCCATGTATGAGATACGTGGACATTTTCTTAGATTGCAGTGGATCAGTTAGTCTATTATGTTGTAATACTCTTCACAAAAGATGGCAACAAATTTAGGAGCTAAAGTTCTGGTTTGGGACATGGAAACTGAGCGAAATGACTAATTCGTATGAATTTTATGACGGGAACTTAATTTGAAAATGCAAAACTGAAATATCATATGCATATGAATCAAAAATAAATGAAAAAAAAGATATTAGAGGTCCAAAGCTCCCATGATAATAATTTATAAGAAGGTACATGGTAATTCACTGTAATGACTTCTTAAGTAATAGTGCTTTCATCACTCCGTAGTCAACTCTAATGCCACGGTTTATTCCAACAGACCTAATTGGATGCGATGAACTTAAATAGACCTAATTGGATGGTAAAAAATACATCTAAATACATATGAGTTTTGCTAATTCATCAAAACATCCAAACCAATTCATCGAAACACCCAAAACCAAAGTATAAAAACTCATCATATACAATCAAATGTGCCTTAGTTTTCATCCAAGAACACAAATAAGACTGTATGTGATGAACGGGAACTATAAATGACAATATGGGATAAAGTGAAGTTTTAAATTTACACAACAAAAATAAGAGGGCAAATGCCATGTGCTTCACAGTGTACCAACCCAGATTATAATGTGAAGAAAAATGTAGTCATTTGTTAAGAATAGTGAAATGAGAGTATACAGAAATGGCTTGTGCATGCGGTTTTGGTAAGGCTTTCCCCGAGAATATTTCATAAGTACCTTGAGATCCAGGGGCTCAAACCCAACACATCCAACTTTTTGTCCGAGTACATGATCCGTAGAGATAACTTGTAACAAACTATTTAATCGAGCATTAAATTCTGAAATCTCATGCTGTTATGTTTGTCTAATCCGGAGCAACATTAAAATCTGTTGCCTTCCAATATTAAATCTCTTCTAATAAGGATTTTATCCAGCGTCAATTAAATTATAATGATAAAGAATGTCTTGATCATAACATAAGTAAATGGTAATTCTCAATTCTAAGCATATAAAAACATAAGTAATGTTAGGGATTATCATACGAGAGATCTTCCTCTGACTCCAAGAAACCGATCAAGCGCGAGGGAGAGGAACATCCGTCAGTTGGAACTTAAGAAATTCCTTATTAAAATTATTTATATATTATAGTTTAAGTCGTCATTTTTTGCTGTTTGTTCTTTTGATAATGAAATGAGGGTCATTTTTTCATTTTATTCATTTTCTAATAAGCTTGCTACAATGATAGTACCATTTGTGATGAGTATTCATTCAAAAAGTGTGGAATTCCTACCTTAGTCCTACATGTTTGTTATACGATGGTTTTAGAGAGCAAGAGAAAGGCATGGTTGTTCCAATCACTCATGCTTATCTACATGTTTTTTACTATAACCATTCTAGTGGATTATAAACAATCTCATTAGGCCTGAAACTCTCCGAAGTACAGACTGTAGTCTCTAAAGGAGTACAGATGGTAGCATATAGATGTTTTTTAGCTTTAGGTAGAAATTCTAACCTTTAATGTGCTCTGATACAGATATGTCAAGAAAGCAGCATCGGGTTCGGTCGAAAGGGTGGGAATGAAGATTAATATGAATAAAATAATAGTTTCAAAACTCGTGTTACAATTATAGTTCTCTGACTCATTGCATTTATAATATGTCGTTGAAACCCAATTAAAAAAACTATACATGCTTGTACGTAAAAAAAAACGATGAAAAATAATTCTAATAGATCAAAAAAACTAACCTAAATAGCTTAATTTTAGGTTTTGTACATGATTCATATAAATTATGTTATGAATCATTGTATCAGAAATCATAAAATTCCAACAAATAATGTGAATAGCTTAATTCAAGTGTTTTCCAAACCCTTGTCACAGTTTGACACCCAACCATACGATTAAGAAGACTTTCAAACATTGAAGAAAGCAATCAGGAAACTTACAACTGATCTTGTTGTTCCCAGTCCAGATAATCTTGATTCCATTTTCCCCCAGCATGATCAGATTTTGTTATGAATTTTGGCAAAACTAATTCTGGAGAGTCATAAACGAATTTCTATAACTTGTGAGCTTTAATCCCTGCATTAATTTGTTGCCGCCATAGCAGATAGTTGTTATTTACAATTTTAAAAAATAAAAATACATCGTAATATACTAAAAACAATTATAAAACAAAACAAAATGACAAATAATAAACGTTCACAATAAATACGAAACAGAAACAAACATTAATAAGAAAAAAGGTCGGATCATCAAAATAATTACTAAAAATTAAAAAGAATATCCACAAAATGTATACCGTGTACCTAAACTCAAGCACTCGAGGTAGAAATTGGAAAGAAAAAAATCCTTGTTAACTTTGGCACCCATCTCTTCACTAATGGTGACCTTGGCTCTAGAAGTGGTCAACATGTCCATAACCCCAGCCAATATTCTACCAAACCTGTTCAGCTCGACTTTCAAAAGATGGACATCATCCTCAAGCTTACTGATCAGGTCTACACTTTTTAACGGTTATTTATTAGCCTCAACAAGATTCTTGTAGGTGTTATTGCTCACTTTTTTAGCATTTTGTAAGTTCGTAGTCGGAGTGTCCAGTCGAATCTCTAAATCCTCTTCGGTCTTCTCTAAATCTTGGGTTTATTGGCACAAGATTTGGCCCTTTCCCTGAGAATAGTGGTAAATCCAAAACATCTACCAAAACCAAGTAATAACATAGAATGGAACAAAAAATTAAACTTACCACATAAGCCCTAAAGATTGCCTAGGTTCCTTATATAATTGAAGATTTTTGAAAATCCTACATATCTTATGATGTTGTGGAGGATTTTAGGATTGATCAAAAATACTTTCTCATTCCTCATCTTCGCCACAGTCATGTCATGGTCGGATTGATTTAAGAGACTTATGCTTGTGCCACGGTCATGCCACGGTGTGATTGATTTAGGTAGTATAAGAAAAACCTATTTTGTGACTTCAAAGAGAAGGTTGAACTAAAAAATAATCTAAAAGAAGGATATATGGAGATAAATGTTTTTGAAACTGTTCAAAATAAAAAATACCCTAAAAAATATTAAGATTAAATACAAAGCCACCTGTTTTGAATAAGATCCTTCCGATAAAAGATAAGGTGGTTCGTCCGAACATGATCCCAAGCGTGGTCATCATTGGATTGAGGATGTTTCCATCCAAAACTACCCCCAATAAGAAGCCAGCTCGTGATGTTTTTACCAACCAACAAATGACCAGATTTTCAAATGTTAATCATTCTCTAGGATAGTAATTCAAGTATTCAATAAAGCCGTCTAGTTGGATCTCTACCCAAGTCAGTTAGGAGTTTCCATATCGCTGGTAACAATATCTCATCTAGTGGTGCTTTAAATGTAAACATCAAAAGACGGAAGGAGAGGTGGTTCCACCCAAAACGACGAGCAAATTGGCAGTAACAACCTTCATCTCTACTCAAATGGATCTGTGATACAGCGGGGGAGCAAATTAACCTTGCACTTATATACAAAACAGGCCTGACACACACCAAAGGACTTAATAGAAAAATATACCTATAGAACATTAAATCTAAAACACATTAGCATCAATTCTATCCAAACAGAAAGAAATAAAGCAGTAAAGGGCTGACATGTTACCTAGGTTTATACTTATGAACTAAAGCAATATGTACCTTATAAAAACTTATGCATAAAGTGAAACAAAATCAAGAACCTCCCTAAGAACCTAACAAAATCAAGAACTCGATGTGTATAATTTAGAAATGGGAGGATGCAAGCGCTCGATGTGGTTCTTGTAGATTTCCCATGGGTTCTGATGTGCGATAAGAAGCAGATATCTAAGACATCATTGATTCTGATGGCCTTAAGAAATTACCTCATCTCCAACCTTTCATTCATCAAATAAACTTGTATAAACCTGACATCATTTCTTCCCATGACACGCAACATTTTACAAACCTTTTATTATCAATGTGCTTACTTTTCCATAAATTGACATCCAACTAAATCGATATCAAAGAAGACCCAAAACACTAATCAACCCAAGTAAAAACTTTAAACAATTTGATAACTATCAAAACATAAAACACATTTGAGAGAACTATGTTGTACCAGATGATACCTCAACAAAGGAAAAATGTGGTCACCATAGAGGATGAAAACCAGCAAAATGCAGGACTGGTTTTAAATGTAAAACAAATAATGGAAACTAAAAAGAAAAAAAGTTGATTTTACTCACCACATAGTTTTCATTACCATAAAAACCATAAAAATGAAGTCCCAATTTTCCATGTATTGGATCAACACCTTTGTTCCTTCAAAATTGTACCTCAGTAACTCAGCTTTAAAGTTAATAAAAATCGACAACACATACACATTTCAACTTCAATACTTCAACTGAATCAAAATCAACCACATGTGGAAAATAACTACTATTGTAATCAAAACCAATATACACAAAACACTTCGGTGGTGCTTCGAGTCACAACAAAAAATGCAATATCTGGGTGTATAAGGATAGGGATAATGATTGATACTCAAGAGTAAAGTAGTATCATCCATATGAATAAAAAATACCACATCCAACATTCAAAGATTACCTCAAGCACCACAACACAACCCGAAACCATAGCACCCAAATGTGATATTCAATCCCTAATATCTGCAACCTCTCTGCAAAATATACACATAATATCAACAACAAAACAATACACACGCAAAATTATACACACGTGTTGAATCACGTATATGAATGCAACCTTTGTTAGTGATTAAACCTAAGGTTCCTTTAAATACCACACCACCATTTTGGATGAATCAAAAACTGGAACCCAAATGCGAACTAAGCCCTAATATCTATAACAAAATAATACACATGCAAAACTGAAACACACGAGTTGAATCAAATACCTGGAGCTGACAAAAATGATGAAATGGAAAGTTATCTAAAGAATCCAACCTTAAACCGAGAACCATCTTATACAGAGATCGAAGATAACAAAATTATTACTATCAAATTAAATACTCACCTTGAAATCGCACAACCCATTAAATCGTACGATAAAAAATTGAGGGTGATTGTGTGTTTGTGTGTGTAAAAGAGAGGGGAGTTACCTCAAGGGAGGGGACAGAGGGGTTGGCATGACCTAGGAGAGAGAACGGGAGAGAAGTAGAGAATGATAAGTTTGTGTGGGAAATGAGAGGGTGTGAACAAATTAATGAAGTGATTTGGACAAAAGTACCCCTAATTTTGAATTAAAGTGTACACTTGGTAAGTATAAAAAGAGGGGCAAATCAAATATTTGAGGGTATGTATATATATATATATATATATATATATATATATATATATATATATATATATATATATATATATATATATATATATATATATATATATATATATTGAGAGTGAGAGAGAGAGATGTCGGTTTGTATATATTATAAGAGAAGAAGTTTGGTCAAAAATGCGTTAAGGGTTCAGTTTAATTAAAAATTATGGAGTTTTTAAATGTTTTAGAGTACCGTTCTAAAGCTTGGTTCGAGTGAAACGAATTAGTAAATTATCCATTATTTATAATAATTGACTTTAAAGTCAGGGTTAAGTAAAAAAATTCCGTAATTATTTTTGTGTTGTCCAATTTGTTAAAATTGTATTACACCTTTCTCTAATTAACATCAGTTAAAAGATTAATTTAATATTTAACAATTTTATGCTTACTTTATTTTTCTAAGCTATTAAAAAAAATTGTGAGAGTTTTGCACGATAAAATATTAAAAATTAGTGTTATCACAGTTTAAATGGTCTTTACCTTTAAGAAATAAATGGCCATTTTTAATTTCTTCATTGATTCTCTAATAATGCTAATTCCTAAAATCATTCTTCTAAAATTATAAACAAGTCATTATTATTGTTGTCATGATGCTAGTTTTGTTCATTTCTTTCCTCGTATGTCGGTTTGCTTCAGAAAACAGGCAGCTGAATTTCGTTTATGCTTCAAAAGCTACCATATAATGGGTCATGTGCGATTTGTGATATCAATTTTCATGGTTTGCTTATTGATGACCCATGTGGAAGCTCCACCCATTTATGGGTACCACTGACTAAAATGAGTATGTCAATTTCTACGTCGATGACTTCTCAAATACGGGAATTCGATTTTGTATGTACACTCACTGTCCGGATTGATGTGGGTTACAAAACATTTTACTATATTCATTTCCACTACTCTGATAATTCTATGTAGAACCACCCGTTCCAAGTCTAAGGATAATAGGTCTAATAATAACTATGTTGTTCTGATATGTGATGATCCATGCTCGGATTAGTATGAGGCTTTCCCCACCTTTACCGTGTCCAACTTGTCACGGGTTCTCCGATAAATGTGAAGATATTTTGGGTTTATTTTTATACAACAAGATCAAATGAAATTATTATGCAGTATAAAATCATGCATTCATCTTGTGAGAAAAAGTAAAAAAAATGCAAAAAAAGATCTTTACATGAATCAAGTTTTTTATCCCAATATAAACTCTATATCATTTTGTTCAGAATTTTCATTCTCAAACTTCATAAGTTATTATTTTGGGGCATATGATAAAAGTTTTCATGACGAAATCATGTCTAACCAATTATTATTCTTTTGATATTTATGAGATGTGGTGAGGTTTATAATGTAAAGATGGATGGTTGAAATCACACATAGGGATCGAAAACTCAAAGTGGGGCATTTTACATTATTAAAATTTCCATTATCAAATTTGTAAATGCCATAAAATTTAGTCATTGTGCCTTTTTTTGGATGTGGGTGTATATATGAGTATGACTCAACTGCGTGCGAACCATGTGCAAAGTCCGTAAGGACGAAATTTAAAAAAGTAGAAAATAACATTTCTTGATACGATATTTTTGTAGGTTACTAACATTTCAGTGACCCCCGACCAAAAAAAACAAAAAATGTTTTTTTTTTACTATTTATAAAAAGTTCGCCAAAATGTGCTTGTTTTCTAGCAACTCAAAAACGGCAAAAAATGACAGAGTTTGGCCTATATTTTGTGTGACACCCCGCCTAATGAAATACTGGGTGATCAATCCTATACTAGATTAAAACAGGAATCTCATATGGTTCATTTTTAGCATCACTATCGAAAACAAATTTAATCACTATTAACTTATTAGGATGGCGTCAAAATTTTCTTTAACTAATCTTTTTAATCAAACCAACCATGTAAAACTATCAAACAGTTTATATACCACAACTGAAATGAAATAAGGTAAACGATCTCTCGGTACATCATACTACAACCAAATCAGAATGGCGTAACCTAAAATGCGGTAAAAAATAAAGGAATACAGTTGGGCTATCAGCCCGAGTATTTCTACAGTACGTCCTATATACATCACAAGGATATAAGCGTCTAAAATAAACTTGCTTGGTTCGTAACTGCAGCAGTAAACGTCTAACTCGAAAGAATCATCATCGAGGCGTCCCTGTGTCTGGACACCTAATATATATACATATATATCAAGAGAGAGGGAAAATAGATAAATAGGTCAGAGCTCGGGTTTTGAAAACATTTAGCAAGTGCATAATGCCATATTTTTAAAATATGAAATCTCTCATATTTAAACTGGTATCGCACTCTCATGAGATACACCTTACCCCCTACTCTAATAGTTCACACCTATCAAATACATTTTAAACAAACCATTTAAGCTACCCAGCCTGACAAATCTCTTTCACCCATCCTTTAAGTCCTCATAACTATCAGTTACCTTGCGTGATATAATATATGTTATACCGTAAGCTATCACCTACGCTTTAGTTGGTATCATCATCAATGTGATATATATATATGCCCACGCCTTAAGGCGCCGCAAATTTTTTCCAAAGCAGGTAATAACTAAATGACAAAATTTTCAAATGTACAAAATTACAAAATGGCAAAAATATCATTCCCCGAAAAAAAATTATAACTTCAAAAAATGGCTATAATCTCCTCTGTTTATAGGACTATCCACCCTGTTTAACAAATAAAAAAAAGTCCAACAACATTCAAATAATCTAAATTCATCAAAAAACTTCACATATATTATGAAATATACAATATTCATCAACATAATTTACATTGTGCCTCAAATAAACAGTTAATTTAAAAAAAAAAATTGGACATAATATCCTTTGTTTATTAGACTATTCACCCTACTTAAGGGATAATAATACTTCCAATAATATTCAGAGAATCCAAATTCATCCAATAACTACTACAACAAAGGAGACTATGTCCAATTTTAAGACTATCCACCCTACTTAAGGGATAATAATAATTCCAAAAATATTCAAAGAATCTAAATTCATCCAATAACTACTACAACAAAACAAACTTGTTAAAAAAATTACATATATATCAATTGAGGTTGCCCCACATGTTCCACTATAATGAATTTTCGTAGTTTTCAAAATGCGACCTGATACAAAAAAATAGTTAGTTAATTAAAATAACTAGTCAAATATTATATAAACAATTAGTACTTCTGTAACAACCCTCACTTTCGGGAGCCTATTTTATATTTATTTACTATGTGTAGCAATTATCTATAAAATGATGGATGTAGAGTAAATATTAATTTAATACGAAAAAGGTTAATCTTTACTAAAATGTTGTATAGTTACCTTGTGAGCAGGTAAAAATATCCATCTGGTGATTTATGGGGTCATAAGTTATAAAATGACATTTTGGTTTAATATGAAATCGGAAATTAAAATGAGTTATAAAATTTTTGAATGATAATTTGGAGGGTGTAGTTAGTCCCTGTAGGTGCGATACAGTCAAAATAAGCACCATATTGCATTTTGGTATTTCTAGCACTTTTGACTGGTTATGGCTTAAATTTGTAGTTGCGTATTATTTTATCGCGTATTGATCATTTAAGTTGGGCATTTTAGACTTAAGGCCCGACTAAGTCTTGCTAGCCTTGTTATTTTTTTTTCTCATTTGCTCTTAACACACAATTGAGCCCTAGAGAGAGTAGAGAGAGGAAGAGAACTTTGGGAGAAAAGGAGAGAATTAGAGAGTGGAGCTTGGATTGTTGCCTACACCAAATCAAATCTGAATTTCCTACATCAAGGAAAGTTACCTACTTGCTATTATATGATTTAAGTGGATTAATGAGCATTGATAGTTGTGAATTGTTATGATTTAGTTTAGTTAGGGTTTTTGTGTATTTATGGGTATAAAACCCTTGGAAATGGATTTGAATGATAAATATTATAAATGTTGGTAGTTAGATGTATTTGTGGCGTAATAGTTCCATTAGATGATCTAGGTTTGGTTGGTTTTGAGTTTGGAAGAAATTTGGAGTTAAAAACTCCATAGCCAAGATTGGCAAAATTCGTAGGGGCGAATCGATTCGACCAGGCCGAATCGATTCGCATGGGGACAGTTTCCAGGTTTAGGTGATCCGAATCGATTCGGCTATTCTGAATTGATTCGGTATTTTATACAGAAACCCAATTTCCCTGACCAAATCGATTTGGATAGTCCTAATCGATTCGGCAATTATGCAAAATCCCATCTTTCCTGGCCGAATCGATTCGGCTATGCCAAATCGATTCGGAAATCCTGCATTTTCCTTTTGTTTTCTTTTCAAATTTTAACCTTTTTCTTTAGGATTAAGACCTAGGAACCTTATTGAATGAAGTAAACTTAGAGTCCTACAGTTGTAGTTGAGTTTGTTCGCCACCCTAGACTAGAATTGGGTCATCTGGGGTTTATTCCGGGAGGTTTAAAGAAATGTTAAGGCATTACTTCTTTTATCCAAACTTTTAGAAGTTAGGAAGTTAAATGCCCATGCTTGGAGACTTAGGGGCTTATCGAAGTTATATGAACTTTGGTAATTATACAATCATAATGATCATTTGGAGACTAAGCCGGGGCTTGAAATTTGAGGAATATTAATGATGATATTTTATGGGAATAGGTTCAAATAAAAATGAACCCAATTTATTTAATAATGATAGGTTCGAATAAAAAGAACCAAACACATGGATAATGGAAATGGAAATTGGTAATGAATATTGAAAATGATAATGAGATGAACTTGGTAAATGTTAATTTACTGATACACACCTCTCTAAATGACATCATAAGGGAAGTTTGCGCGCTTGGTGATACCCCCGGCTAATGAATGTAGGGTGAATATAGTCATAGGCCATATGCGGGGTTTTTATATGTTTTCTGCGCTGGTGAGGGGATTTTGGATGTGGTCCTGACTCTCCCGCAGGCATATGGCCGCTTCCCGACGTATCGCGATAGGTGCCCGGGTTGTCTTGTATAGATAGGCCCTGAAAGATGATGGTCATTTAGTGGCGCGCCCAGTTGGGAAACTCGTAGGGGCGGTCTTAGAATCGTTATATGTATGAGAATATAACTTTTCTGCATCAAGTGGGACTTGATGGATATATACCATAAAGAGCATGGATACGTGCCATAAATAGCACGGGATTGAGATATGTGCCATAAAGAGCACTTGATATTAATGGTATTCCTATTAAGGAATGAAAAGATAATTAAATATGGAAGTTGATAAATGAAGGTACATTATATCTTCTTGATTAAACCGAATAAATGGTTTTATTCCTAATAAAGAATGTAAAGAGATATGGTAATTGGATTTATGAGCAAAGGTTTTAAATTAAATTTATTCACTTTTAAATTCTCTTTTGTAATTATGTTACATTTCATAATTAGTTAAAATATCTTAATTTGAAATTGTAGTTTAACATGCTAGTTATCATACCATATTATCATCCTTATCATTCATGCATAACTGTTCATTTCTATCATGATTTTTATTTCTTCTGGTGATCATATAGAACCCGACCCTGACCGGTTCATTTTCCTTGTTGTATATATGATTGTATCCGCTCAGGTGCTCCACCGCAAGGACGCCCGTTTTGATATTCCCATTCCTTTGCTTTTGACGAGATGTAAGATTTTGGGGTTATTACAGGACCTTGAATTAGACGCTTTCATCTTTTTGTTCTAGATATGATCAGGTCTTAACTCGGGTGTGTGGCCCAAACTTTTGTATTTGATTAATGAATGTATTACGTAGAATTATTAAATGATTGTAATACTTTGTATGTAGCTGTGGACCGACAGCCTATTCGGTCCTCTTGTATACATTCATTTTAGTTGTGTATATATGTCGGGACCCTGAATTTATCACCATAGGCCTGGACGAGTAGCCTCTCCCTAGCAGCCCAAAGCCCAGGCCCATCACCTTCGTATTAATCCAATTACCCCACGATCCCATGAAGAGAAGTTTTGGGGAAACACGATCCCATGTATGGGAGATGGCTAATAAGGGGGAACCCATTACCCCCACTACTCCAACACATACATGTATAAATAAAACCATAAGTCCGGGGCAGAGGACAAGTTGTATTCTCTGTACTTATTCTTTAGAATATAGAGAAATAACACTGACTGAACCACCGTGGACGTAGGCACTTCTTTGCTTAACCACGTACTCCCGTTGTTGTGTGATTGGCTTTTTATTTGTCTTTTCTTGGTTGCTACCTCTTTCATATTTATTTGTGTTGCATAATAATTGTCACCACAATTGGCGCCGTCTGTGGGAAGCGTTTATCTTTCCTTGAGAAGAGCCCACACCGAGAAAAAATCTAAGATGTCTGGTCACAGCAGCAACGCTCCTCAAGCAGGAGATATTTAGGAGCCACCCGCTCCTCGCAGGATTAGGTCTGAAGTCCGACGTTCAGATCAAGGGGATCGCTTAGAAAGGCCAGCCTCAGAAGAAAGTCAAGGACCAGCAAGGTCCACTCAGATATCCAGATTGATCGATGCATACGAAGCAAGGCTCCACGAGCAGAGGGAGTCTTCTCGCAGGTATGAGGCTGAGAATGCTCGCCTGAAAAGAAGATTGGAAAAACTGGAAAAAGAACTACGTCCTGATACCAGGAGACGCCCCTATCGCACTCCTAGCCCTCAGGCGAGCAAATCTCGCAGCCGAGGAAGGAGCCCTAGGCAGAAATATCAAGGGTTCGAAGGTGGCGACTCAGACGACGACCTCCGCGAGCAACTGAGAAAAGCTCGTCGCTATCAGAGCCCTGCTCGCAGCGACGACAACATACGGAACCTAGTCCGCAGAGAAATGGACCAACATCCAGCTCACCGCGGCACCAGGTCAACCAGAGAACTCGCCAGGAGAGCCCTCAAGACCCAGATGAAATCGCCCTTCACGAGGGAAATTGAAGAAGAAGAAGCTCCCAAAAAGTTTGCTATTCCAAGGTTCAAGATTTACGACGGGAAGACTGATCCCATTGATCATGTCAGGCAGTACCGGCAGGCTATGACCCTCTGGAATCACCGAGATGCGCTGATGTGCCGTATTTTTCCCTCGAGCCTTCATGACGTGGCCCAGAAATGGTTTGAGAAACTCCCTCACCAATCCGTCAGAAATTTCAAATCCCTGGACGAGCTCTTTACGGCCCGATTCATCACCAGCAGCTCCCATCCTAAAAGGATGGATGCTCTATTGATAATGAAGAAAACTACTTAGGAGACACTTCGAGAATACGCGAAGAGGTACTGGGAGTTATTCAACGAAGTCGAGGACTGCGTGGAAGAGGTGGCAGTGGCTTCATTCAAAATTGGGCTACCTAGCTCTTCCCTCCTTTACCAGTCCTTGACAAAGAAGGAAGAAACCACCATTGATGACCTGATGGCCCGGATTGAGAAATACGCAAAGGTGGAAGATGTCACCCGCCTTAACATAGGTGAAAACGGTCGAGCCAAGCTCGCCACGAAGGGAAGTGAGAAAGTTGATAACCAGAAAAAAGGAGGAAAGAATGGGAGCAAGAATGGCCCCAAGAACGGAGGGAGCCCTGACGTTGCAAAGTCGTTCCAGGCGGTCAACACCGTCTTCAAAGAACCAATTTACAAAATTCTCTCTAAGATCAAGGATGAGCCATTCATCAAATGGCCCCGGAAAATGGGAGGAGACCCATCGAAAAGAAACAATGCGCTGAGATGCACCTTCCACAAAGAGGGAGGATATAAGACCGAGAACTGCAAGGCTCTTAAGTCCCACCTCGAGGAGTTGGCCCAATCCGGACGTTTGAATGACTTTGTGGAAAGGGAGGTAGAGAGAGTGACTGTCCACAAGGAGGCAAAACTCGAAAACGTATTAGAAGACGACACCGGACACGAATTCGCAGTAATCCATGGAGTATCCGATGTTAAGCAAATCCAGGGCAACTCAGCTCAGATGGAGGTAAAGAAGCTGATAGCAGTAATGCAAGCTTTTCAAATTGATCCAGCAAAATCACAGGCAGGAAAACGCCTGCGAGCAGAGGACATCAACTACAACAAGCATATCGTTTTCACGGATGAAGATCTTGTGGGAGTGAGGACCCCACATCACGATGCCTTAGTCATTACACTTAGGATAGCCAACTTTGATATCGACAGGCTGCTCGTCGATCAAGGAAGTTCATCCGAAGTAATGCACATCGACCTGTTCAGAAAATTGAAGTTGAACATCGCCGACCTGAAGGGAACCACTGTTCCTCTGGTCGGCTTCGCTGGAAAAATGACCATGCCTTTGGGCAAGATAGTACTACCAGTGCTCGCTGGAAATGTTTCGAAAATGATCGAATTCTTGGTGGTCGACATCGATTCACCATATCAAGCCATCCTCGGCAGGGGATGGCTTCATGCAATGAAGGAAGTCTCCTCGACCTACCACCAGAAACTCAAATATGTCACCAAGCGGGGAGTGATGGAGATACATGGCGACCAGGCGATGGCGAGAAAGTGCTTCATAGCGGCCATCTGACCAAAGCCAAAGAAAAAAGACGTTCAAACCAGCGAGAAAGTGGAGGAAGGTGCAATCCCTTCCAAATAGCAATTAAAATATGGAAGGCCCGGAGTGGAAGAAACCAGGCTCCTCCCCTCCGAGCGTGTTGTAGAGGACCTGGTAGAAGTAATTGCTAAAGAAGGCGACAACAGCAGAGTCTTCCTGATCGGGAACTCACTCACTGACCAAGAGAGAAAGGATTTGTTAACCTTACTCAGAAGCAACATAGATGTTTTCGCTTGGGAACCCTATGAGCTGCCAGGAATCGATCCCAATATGGTCTGCCATCGGTTGCACGTCAATCCCACATTCAAGCCGATAGCAAAGAAGGCACGACGAGCTGCTCCCGAGAAAGCCAAAGCAATAGAACAAGAAGTCAAAAAACTGCTGGATGCAGGATCCATACGGGAAGTGCAATTCCCCAAATGGTTATCCAACCCAGTGGTAGTTCCAAAAAGCAACGGGAAGTGGAGAGTTTGCATAGACTTCACTGACCTCAATAAAGCCTGCCCCAAGGATAGCTTCCCTCTTCCAAAAATATACCAACTAGTAGACGCCACTGCAGCTCACGAGCGAATGAGTTTCCTGGACGCATACTCAGGCTATCACCAGATTCCCCTGTATGCACCAGATCAGGATAAAATGGCGTTTATCACGACGGTTGGTTTATACAGTTACAAGGTCATGCCTTTTGGGCTAAAAAATGCAGGGGCAACCTATCAGCGGCTGGTTACTAAAATGTTCAAGAATCAGATGGGAGACACGATGGAGGTCTACATCGACGACATGCTCGTCAAGAGCAAGGAGAAAGAAAACCACCTTTCGGACCTGGCAAGTACCTTCGAAATCCTCAGGAAATACCGAATGAAACTCAAAGCGAGCAAGCGTTCCTTCGGTGTCCAGTCAGGAAAGTTCCTTGGGTATTTGGTCAGCAAGGGTGGCATAGAGGCAAATCCGGACCAGATTGATGCAATTAAATGGGTGCAACCTCCTCGCACAATCCGCGATGTACAGAAGCTCACTGGAATGCTCGCTGCTTTAAATCGTTTCATTTCTAAATCCTCCGAGAGATGCAAGCCCTTCTTCCAACTCTTAAAAGGCAGCAAAACGGTAGAATGGACCCCAGGTTGCTCGCAAGCATTAGGCGAGCTCAAGTCCTACCTAAGCTCCCCACCACTTCTTGTCATACCACAGCAAATGGACCCTTTGTACCTCTACCTCTCTGTATCCAGCCATACTATCAGCTCAGCGCTAATGTGTGAAGTTACAGGGATTCAACATCCAGTCTATTACGCGAGCAAAACCTTACTAGACGCCGAGCAACGCTACCTGCCATTGGAAAAGCTCGCATTCGCCCTAGTAATGTCCTCGAGGAAATTGAAGCATTACTTCGAAGCTCACACGATTATTGCCCTTACATCACACCCCCTCAAGGCTGTCCTAAGGAAAGCGGATTTGTCGGGCAGACTGTCTAAATGGTCAGTCGAGATCGGCCGGTTTGACATCCAATTTCAACCAAGGACAGCTATCAAGGGTCAAATCCTTGCTGACTTCATAGCTGAATTCACAGGCGAAGAACCCTTCGACCAGCCTAAACCAACATAACAAAGCAACTAGGCTACAAGGGAAGGCTGGAAACTATTCGTTGATGGAGCCTCCAACTCAAAGGGGGCAGGAGTAGGAATTGTTCTCATCACTCCAGAAAATACAGTCCTCGAGCAAGGAATCAGGCTGGGATTTGCAGCCTCCAACAACGAAGCAGAATACGAAGCCTTAATAGCAGGTCTCCAAAGGGCGCAAACTCTAGGAGCAAAGCATTTACCAGTACTCGGAGACTCGCAACTAGTTTCCAATCAGATAAGTGGAGACTACAACGCGAAGGACGAGAGGATGGCAGCCTACCTCTCCTTGGTAAGAAGCTTAATGACAAACTTTGAAGAAATCAACATCCAACAGTTTCCTAGGGGGCAGAATAGCCACGCTGACGCCTTGGCAGCCCTAAGCTCGGCAGTTGATTCCAGCCTTAAAAGGATAATCCCTATCGATTTCCTTAGCTGCCTAAGCATTTTCCCCAACTGCGAGCTGACCAAAGCGAAACAACTACTCCAATTGGAACCAGCCCCAAGCTGGATGGATCCCTTGAGAGACTATTTGAAGAACGGAACGCTCCCAGAGGATAAGAGGACTGCCCACCAGATAAGAGTCAAAGCTGCTCGCTTTCACTTATCCACGGGAGGTGACTTGTATAAAAGATCTTTCTCCGGTCCCTACCTTAGATGCGTCCACCCAGGCAATGTCAAGGCAGTGCTTCACGAGCTTCAAGAAGGAATCTGCGGGAGTCACATCGGAGGAAGGTCTATAGCCTTCCGAGCAATAAAGGAAGGTTACTGGTGGCCATATATGCAAAGGGACTCCGCAGTATATGTCCGCAAATGCCTAAAATGCCAGCTTCACGCCCCCATGGTCCACCAGCCTGCCAGCGAATTAAAATCCCTGACCAGCCCCTGGCCTTTCGCCCAGTGGGGAATGGACATCGTGGGACCACTGCCCACCGCTTCCGGCAATCGCAAATACCTATTGGACTCAACTGATTACTTTACCAAGTGGATCGAGGCAGAACCACTGGCGAACATCCGAGATGCTGACTTAAATATATGATGAAATTGAATAAGAAATATTCAAGGATTATGGTTTCAAATAAAATGAAACACATGTGATTAATGGTAATGAAAATGAGACTAATTGGGTAAATGATAATTTACTTAAACACACCTCTCTAAATGCTATCATAAGGGAAGCTCGCGCATGAGGTGATGTCCCCTGACTAGTGAATGCAGGCTGACTATAGTCCTCGACCATATGCGGGATTTGTATATGTTTTTCTGCGCTATTGAGGTAATTTCGGGTGTGGTTATGACTCACTCGCATGCATATGGCCACTTCCCGACGTGCGTTAGGTGCCCAGGTTGTCTTGTATAGATATGCTCTGGAAGATGATAGTCATTTAGGGACGCGCCCAGTGGGGAAACTCAGAGGGGCGGTCTTAAAATCGTTATATGTATACGAATATAACCTTTCTAACTAAGTGGGACTTGAGGTATGTGAATTGACATAAGAAGATATGATGGTAATTATATTCCTGTTAAGGAATGGATAACGGAAAGATATGATGGTAATTATATTCCTACTAAGGAATGAAAAATGGAAAGATGTGATGGAATAATGATGTTTAATTTTATTCTCTTGCTTAAATAATAACTGTTAGAAACATTTAACACGCATTATTATATTTGATGATTAGGTTGTTAGATTCTCATATGCATCATTCATGATTTACTGTCCATATCTATCATGCTTATTATTCTGCTGGGAATCATATATAAACTCGGCCCTGACCCGTTCATTTTTTATATTGTGCATGTTATTGTATCCGCTCAGGTGCTCCTCCGCAAGGGTGCTCGTTGTGATATTCCTATTCCTATACCTTTGACGAGCTATGAGATTTTACTTAATATCATGGGATATTTTGTTAGACGCCTTCATTTCTTGAATTTTAGTTATGATTGGGGTCTTATACTCGGGCGTGTGGCCCAACTTTTGTACTTGTTAATGAATGTACTATGTAAATTATTGAACTTTTGTAATACATTGAATGTAACTGTGGATCGACAGATTATTCGGTCCTCTTATTGCATGGTTGTTTCCGTATTAATATAACTTCTTTTAGAATTCCACTTTCTTATCGGATTGGGTTGTTTAATCTATTTTCTTAACTTGTATTCAAACTAAAAATTTTGGCAACTTGTTTTCTGATTTATTGGGTGGTTTTCCCGTATACCTATTTTATTGTTATGATGCTGAGGATGATGTCCATCCATGATTCCGTTATGTAGAGGTAATTGGGCTGGCCACCCCTTATTTCGGATGGCGGGTTGTCACAGATGGTATCAGAGCATCAGGTTCTAGAGTCTTTAGGATCTATGTGGACTTGTCACGTTCTACCGTAGCGTTCTTTGATATAGAGCCTAATGTTAGGACTACTTTGCAGCTTATGTTAATGATCTTCTGCAAAATAGATTGTTTATTCTAGTATTCTAACTCTATTGTTCTCCTTCTCAGATGCCGCCTAAGAGAGGTCGCCCAGCGAGACGTAATAGGGTTGTAGAAGAGGATGTTGGTCCTCCACCGCCGCCACAAGGAACAATTAATGTTGTGGATGTAGTTAATATAGTGGCTCAGGCGGTTAATGCGGCTATGGCAGCAGTGGCTCAACAAATGACACAGGTTTAACAACGAGCGCCAGATGCTCAAGATTCGACGGGACCTTCTCCGTGGGAGAGGGTTAAAGAGTCTTTTCTGAAGGGTCAGCCCCCGAAATTTGACGGAGGCTCGGATGTTATAAAAGCGAATTAGTGGAAGAAAGATATACAACGCCATCTACGTATGGTGGAATGTGGTGAGGACAAGAAATAAATCCTTGCTACTTTTAAACTTATTGGAGTCGCATTACACTGGTGGGAGTCTATGACTACGCCAGAACAAAGGGATACGATGCCGATTTCTGAATTCTGGGTTTTGTTCGATCAAAAGTACTTTCCTCCCGCAGTACAAGGGGAGATGAGAAGGAGGCTGCAGGACCTTGTGCAAGGAGACAGATTCATGGCTGAATATGAAGAGGAGTTCACCCAGTTGGCAAGTTTTGTACCGGATGAAGTGACTCCCGAAGAAAGTAAAGTTTTGAGGTTTATGAGGGGCTTGAACTGGAAAATTAGGCAACACTTGTTGGGTAATCCGGCATTGCAAACTTTTGGCGAGGTAATGAATGTGGCATTATTGCATTGCCAAGAGCATAGATTGTTTATGCAAAGTGGAAAGAAAGCCATGGTAGTGGGTCAAGTGGGAAGGCTTGGAGGTAGAAGGATTGGGGGAGGAGCCTTTCCCTTGTCTCAACCTTCGGGTAGTAAGTAGAAAGAAAGGGATCCCCAGCAGGGGGACTTGTCAAAGAGGCAACGTTCTGGTGGGTTTAATTCTGGGAACCATAACAATAGGCACAGCTAGGGTACCCCACAACATCAAGAAGGTCGTGGTGGTCAAGGAGGTAGAGGCCAGCAGGGCCAAGGTGTAAATCAGTTTAGGAATAATCGTGGTCAAAATGCCGAGAATATGATGGGTCATTGTTTCCAATGCGGTGAGGCAGGTCATTATAAGTCAGTTGATTGGGGGACAGTTTCCTCGAGCTCCGCAGCAACCATATGTTCAGTTTCCCCCACAGGTGCCTAACCCAGTTGTTCCTCCACAGTAAGGTCAGTTATAGTATGGTAGGGTTTATCATATTCAGGATGCTATGCTTCCTCCAGCTCCGCCAACACCGCCAGCTATTGAGGGTGAGTTCCTTATTCAGGGACACATGGGTCGCATTTTATTTGATACGGGTGCGACACATTCATTCATATCTAGGAGCTTTGCTCAGACCACAGAGTTGATTAAAGCTGCTGAGAGTACTTTTACTAGTGTGGAGTCCTCTATGGGTGATGGTTCACTCATTTTTCTTGTTTGTAAAAATATAGGAATTATTCTTGGTAATTTATTCTTTGAGGACGATTTACTCGTCCTGGACATGGTCGGGCATGATGTGATTTTGGGCATGGATTGGCTTATGAAATATCATGCTATAGTTAATTGCTACAGGAAGAGTATAGTCTTCGCCATTCCGGGACAAGAAGTGTTCTTGGTAGTTTTACCTCGTTTAGAGGGGAGTATTAATACTTATTTGTATTGCATTGCCGAGGAGACTTCTAGGGATGTAATTGTTCCCTTGGATTCTATTCCAGTTGTGAGGGATTTTGAGGATGTTTTCCAGGAAATACCGAGTTTGACTCCTAGCCGTGAGATAGAGTTTGTGATTGATTTAGCACCGGGAACGAGGCATATTGCTAGGGCTCCATATAGAATGGCTCCTATTAAAATGAGGGAGCTAAGAGATCAGATTCAGTAGTTGTTGGAGCAGGGATATACTAGGCGTAGTACGTCTCCTTGGGGTGCTCTAGTGTTGTTTGTAAAGAAAAGAGATGGTTCTCTCCGGTTATGTGTTGACTATCGAGAATTGAATAAGGTCACCATCCGGAATAAATATCCTTTGCCTCGTATCGATGACTTGTTTGATCAACTTTGAGGAGCGTCGTACTTCTCAAAAATCGATTTGAGGACGGGATATCACCAGTTGAGGATACGAGAGGAGGACGTATCCAAGACCGCTTTTCTGACAAGATATGGGTCTTATGAATTTTTGGTTATGCCCTTTGGACTAACCAATGCCCCCGCTGTATTTATGGATCTCATGAATATGATGTTTCATGATTTCCTGGACCAATTTATTATTGTGTTCATCGATGACATCTTAGTATATTCTCGAACGGAATCCGATCATGCCACTCATTTGAGGTTGGTCCTACAAAGACTGAGGGATCACCAATCGTATGCTAAGTTTGAGAAGTGTGGATTTTGGTTACATGAGGTACAATTTCTGGGTCATGTGGTGACGTCCCAGGGTATATCGGTGGACCCAAGCAAGGTGGTTGTGGTGAGGGAGTGGGGTCAGCCCACGACACCTACCGAGGTTTGGAGTTTTCTATGTTTGGCAGGTTATTACCGTCAGTTTATTAAGGGTTTCTCTAAAATCGCTAGCCCTTTGACGAATTTGACCCGGAAGGGAGTGAGATTTAATTGGGATAAATCTTGTCAGGCTGCATTTGATGAGATCAAAGATAGATTGACTTTAGCTCCAGTCCTTGCATTGCCAAAATCGAGATTAGAATATCTAGTCTTCATCAATGCATCTCTTCAAGGATTGGGAGCAAGAGAGACGGGCTATCGCTTATTCTTCTCACAAGCTGAAGCCCCATGAAAGAAATTACCCTATGCATGACTTAGAGCTTGCCGCAGTTGTCTTTTCCTTGAAGATATGGAGGCATTATCTCTTGGGAAAGAAGTTCAATCTTTTCACGAACCACAAATCGCTACAATATTTATTTTCACATAAAGATTTGAATATGCGACAGCGCCGATGGTTGGAGTTCGTGAAATATTATCAATTTGATATTTGTTATCATCCGGGAAAGGCGAACGTTGTAGCGGATGCCTTGAGTAGGAAGACCGAGGGAGAGTTAGCTGATGTTTGGAAAGCTAAGTGGAAGGAACTCAGTCAGGAGGATGCGGTGACGAGAGCATTCATGTCGGTAATAACCGTTACTCCTACCATTGTGGCAAGAATTATAGAAGCCAAAGGGAAGGATAAGGGTTGCTAAGACCATATACGCCGATTACTGTCCAAGGGAGCGGAGTCCTACTCGATTAGTTCTGAGGGTGGATTACGCTTCCATGGAAGACTTATTATTTCGGAGGAAGAGGAAATGAGATGGGCGGTGATGGCCTAATCTCACGGTTCTAAATTTATGGTACATCCTGGCGGCGATAAGATGTATCAAGACATGCGCCGTCAGTATTGGTGGCCAGGTATGAAGCGGGATATTTCTGAGTTCGTGTCCCAATGCACTACTCGTCAGTTGGTCACGATCTATCATCAGCGATCAACAGGTTTGTTGCAATCGTTAGAGATCCCGATGTGGAAATGGGAAAGTATATCGATGGATTTTATTACGGGCTTGCCAAGATCACAAAGTGGTTGTGATTCTATTTGGGTGATTGTCGACCGCTTAACTAAGTCGGCATATTTCCTACCCGTGCGTACGGATTATGACACTGCGCGATATCCCCTCTTATTTATTGAGGAGGTGGTTAGACTCCATGGGGTGCCTTTGAATATAGTTTCCGATCGAGACAAGATCTTTGTTTCCCACTTTTAGCAAAGTTTCCAAGAAGCGATGGGGACCGAATTGAGGTTAAGCACTTCGTATCATCCTCAAACAGATGGCTAAATCGAAAGGGTAAACCAAATGTTGGAGGATATGCTCTGCATGTGTATGCTTGACTTCAAAGGTGGTTGGGAACAATATCTCCCATTGGTTGAGTTTTCTTATAACAACTCTTCCCAATTTACTATTAGAATGGCACCTTATGAAGCTTTGTATGGAAGACCTTGTAGATCTCCCGCTTGTTGGTTGGAGGTGGGTGATAATAAATTCCTTGGAGCTGAAATGATCCAAGATACTTCTTCAAAAATAGAACTCATTCGGATAGCCAAAGATCGCCAAAAGAGCTATGCCGATGCGGGTCGACTACACATGGAATTGGAGATTGGGGACCAGGTCTTGGTTCGAGTGTCACCCATGAAAGGCATCAAGCGTTTAGGGAATAAGGGGAAGCTTTAGCCACGTTTTGTGGGACCTTTTCCAGTCATTGCGAAGGTGGGTCCAGTGGCATACCAACTTGCTTTACCGGAAACATTGCAACAAATTCATGATGTATTCCATCTTTCCTCTCTAAATAAGTATAGGAGGTGCGAAGGTGCGCTTTGGCATATCCCTTTCGAGGATATTGACTTGCAACCCGACGTTTCAAATGAAGAACAACCAGTTGCTATTTTAGAGCATGGCGAGCGTAGATTAAGGTCTCGCGTTTTGCCCTTCGTGCGAGTTCAATGGAGTCACCATAACGCCAAGGAATCAACATGGGAGCGCGAGGATGAAATGCGGGAAAAGTATCCGCATCTCATTATACAAGGTACGCCTAAATTTTGGGGACAAAATTCCCTCATAAGGGGGGGAGTATGTAACAACCCTCGCTTTTGAGGTCCTATTTTATATTTATTTACTAGGTATAGTAATTAGATATAAAATGTTGGCATATGGAGTAAGTATTAATTTTATGAAAGAAAAGTCGATATTTACTATGATGTTGCATATTTACCGTAAGTATAGGTGAATATTGCCATGTTGTGTTTTATAATGTCATATGAATTAAACTGACATTTTGCTTAATGATAAAACCGAAACTAAAATGAATTATAAAAATTTCCAAATGATAATTTGGAGGGTGTAGTTAGTTCCGGAAGGTGCGAGATAGTCAAATTGTGTGCCATATTGTATTTTGATCATTTGGGCACTTTTGACTGGTTATAGCTTAACTGAGTAGTTGCGTATAATTTTATCGCGTATTAATCACTTAAAGCTAGAATTTTGGACCTAAGCCACGATTTATGTCTTGACTTAGTCACTATTCCCCTATTTATCTTCTCAAACCTAGAGAAAGAAAGAGAGAAAGAGAACTTGTGGAGAAAGTGAAAGATTGAAGCTTTGGTGATTGTTCTTGCATACAACTTCATCAATTTCTGAGTTTACAAGCTTGAGGTAAGTTTTCTACTTGCTATTATATGATTTAAGTGGATTAATTAGCATTGATAGTTGTGATTATGTATGGTTTATGGAAGTTAGGGTTTTTATTTGATTTATGGGCTTTAGATCTTTGGAAGTTGAATTGATATGATTTTGAGGTAAATTATGGTTGGTTGATGTATTTATGATCAGTTGGTAGCATTAAATGATACAAATTTGAGTTGGTTGAAGTTGGGTAGAATTTGGAGTCCAAGACTCCATAGTCAAAACTTGGAAATTCTGTAGAACCGAATCGATTCGGCCTGGCCGAATCGATTCGCCTTGAGGCAGACCGAATCAATTCGGATGGTCTGAATCGATTCGACAATTATGCAGAAACTCAATTCTCCTGACCGAATCGATTCGGCTAGTCCGAATCGATTCGGAAAGCCTGCATTTTTCCTTTGTTTTCTTTTTCAGATTTTGACCCTTTCTTTAGGATTATGACCTAGGAACCTTCTTGTAAGAAGTAAACATAGGATCCTAGAGTTTTAGTTGAGTTTGGTCGTTACCCTATAGTTGAATGGGATCACTTGGGGTAAATTTATGGTTACTTAAAGTGATGTTTAGGTATCACTTCTCATTTGGTAAATTAGTTGGAATTTAGAGTTGTAAGCCCATATGTGGAGATTTGGGAAGCCCTATTGAGGTATATAAAACCTTGGGACTTATGAGATTTTGGGGAATTGTTTGGAGAATACTTCGGGACTTAAATATATGATGAAATTGAATAAGAAATATTCAAGGATTACGATTTCAAATAAAATGAAACACATGTGATTAATGGTAATGAAAATGAGACTAATTGGGTAAATGCTAATTTACTTAAACACACCTCTCTAAATGTTATCATAAGGGAAGCTCGCGCATGAGGTGATGTCCCCTGACTAGTGAATGCAGGCTGACTATAGTCCTTGTCCATATGCGGGATTTGTATATGTTTTTCTGCGCTAGTGAGGTAATTCTGGGTGTGGTTATGACTCACTCGCAGGCATATGGCCACTTCCCGACGTGCGTTAGGTGCCCAGGTTGTCTTGTATAGATAGGCCCTGGAAGATGATAGTCATTTTGGGGCGTGCCCAGTGGGGAAACTCGGAGGGGCGGTCTTAGAATCGTTATATGTACAAGAATATAACCTTTCTAACTCAAGTGGGACTTGAGGTATGTGAATTGACATAAGAAGATATGATGGTAATTATATTCCTGTTAAGGAATGGATAACGGAAAGATATGATGGTAATTATATTCCTACTAAGGAATGAAAAATGGAAAGATATGATGGAATAATGATGGTTAATTTTATTCTCTTGCTTAAATAATAACTGTTAGAAACATTTAACACGCATTATTATATTTGATGATTAGGTTGTTAGATTCTCATATGCATCATTCATGATTTACTGTCCATATCTATCATGCTTATTATTCTGCTGGGAATCATATATAAACTGGGCCCTGACCCATTCATTTTCTATGTTGTACATGTTATTGTATCCGCTCAGGCGCTCCTCTGCAAGGGCGCCCGTTGTGATATTCCTATTCCTATACCTTTGACGAGCTATGAGATTTTGCAGATTATCATGGGATATTTTGTTAGACGCCTTCATTTCTTGAATTCTAGTTATGATTGGGGTCTTATACTCGGGCGTGTGGTCCAAATTTTGTACTTGTTAATAAATGTACTATGTAAATTATTGAACTTTTGTAATACATTGAATGTAACTGTGGATCGACAGATTATTCGGTCCTCTAATTGCATGGTTGTTTCCGTATCAATATAACTTCTTTTGGAATTCCACTTTCTTATCGGATTGGGTTGTTTAATTTATTTTCTTAACTTGTATTCAAACTAAAAATTTTGGCAACCCGTTTTCCGATTTATTGGGTGGTTTTCCCGTATACCTATTTTATTGTTATGATGCTGAGGATGATGTCCATCCATGATTCCGTTATGTAGAGGTAATCGGGTTGGCCACCCCTTATTTCGGATGGCGGGTTGTCACAAAGATATTAATCTAATAAGATAAGTAACAGTGCACTATTAATCTGATAAGATATTAAACTAAAGTAAAGAGAAATTTGTTAAAAATCGAGAAGTAAACTAAAGTAAAGAGATACTAAACTAAATCAAGTGATGCTTTAAATCTAATGTACTCACTGCTTCCATAGCTTACATTGTTCTAGCAACAAGCAAATTTTCTTTGTGCCAACCATTGATCAATGCTGAAGTTTTTTGCTTTCAATTTCATCTGTTGAAATTCATCTCGTTGGGGTCATAATCTCTTAAAGATATGGTTTATGATTGTCGAGGAGGCAATGAGAGTCTCAAGATAAAATTCTAGAAAATTGAAACATGTTTTAGCCAAAAAATGTCATAAATTTATATCATTATAATTTGTGTAAAATGTGACAAGTTTGTGTAAAATTTGTTGTCAAATGTGTAAAATTTGTCATCAAAATGACCTATTTTTAGTCTAATTTGTAAAATTTGTGTTCAAAACTTTCAAATTGCAAGTGTTGTTTACACAGCTAGAGCAGAGACATACCAAGATGTTGTTATAATAATGTACACAACTATCATCCAAAAAACTATTCTAATTTGGGGTCTCGGATATTATTTGGTTAGCTAACTACAACCCCCAAGTGGTAACGGGAGTTGAATTGAACAGAATTTAGCACGCATACTCAAATGAGCATCACTTGCATGAGTTTCCAACATAAATGATTTAACTTGTAGGAGTTTGAGGTGGATTATTTACAAACCTTATCATAGCATATGTTTCCAACATTGAACCTCAACGAGAAATCTCCATGATTCGACCAAGTAATTACAACTTAGCTGAAATCCCAAGCATACACTTGCTCAAATAAAATAAATATTATAAATGTCCTATAAATAAAATTAGCAAATAGAGTACATTCAAATATCAAATTATTAAAGTTAATATGGGAATATCTTGGTTCATATCCCATTTGCATATGATAACGAACTATAGAGTGAACTTATTCATCATGTAAAATCATATGTAAAGCTTATCAAAATCAGAACATAACTATTAGTAAATAACTTGCCAATGGAGATATGCATATATATACCCACCTTACACAACACAGAGTAAGATATGTAAATGTGAACAAAAAAATTACCAAGGTTAAGTTTGGCCCTTCAAAGATATGAAATAAAGAAGCGTAGTCTATGTATTCAATACATGATTCCAAAAAAATAAATGGAAAAGCGTAAACTTCAAGTCGTGGAACTCTAAACCTAAACAATATACCTTGAGAACTTGAAAGAAATAAACTAAAATAACTTATATTAAAGAAGGTACTAATTCCATTTAAATCAAAGGAAAAAAAGAGTTGATAATTCTTAACTACTGGTTAATTTTAGGCACAATGAGTCTTCACAATCAGCATTTTTCCATAACAAATAAAATCCTTTCTAAGAAAATAGTCTAGCATTTCACCATCCATTAGATAAAGAATTAAAGTAAACACGTAAATAATACATTATAACTCATAAAGAAAATGGATTTAGTTTAGTGTCGTGTATACGATTACTCTCAATCTAAGCATTTGTCGACATAAGCACTTAGTCATACCAAGACCTGTAAATGAGGAATCGCTTGCTAAATGGGGAGAAGAAAAGCCTAATCTTTGGTGACCTATAATAGAAATAAAAAATAACGTCGAAAAAAAAGTAAGAAGGTCCCTAAAATTCATGCAAGTTGCACAAAAATGATCTTACATAGGTCTCTCCAATACATAATTACATCATTAGATCTGCAACTAAATAAGTTCCAAAATAACATTTTAAAACAAAATCTCGAGAGATTACCTCATGTCCGACACCCCCAAAAATTGAAACCCAATATAGATATTTACTAAACATGAACAAAGGATTTTGTCAAACATCTGTCATGCAACTGAACAGGTATCTAAACATGAGTTAGTGAAGCTCCAACAATCATGTGTTGGTGCGCAGTATCAAACCAATGTCTCAAACCCAATGATGAATACACAACAGTTGATAGATCTGATATGTAGGCTTTTTAACTTTGTGAGTTTGGTTTCTTACAAACCCAATGATGAGGGTTAACTTCACAAACTAAGTATAGAGTAGACATGGGAGTGAGCGAGAGAAAATAGTAGACAAAATAGAAACATTTAAAGAAAAAAAGAATTAGTATGTAACAGAGTATGTAGAATTAGTAGCATGTTGCAAATCACAATACCTTCCATATATGTAACAACTCGAGACATCAAATCAGCCACCATATTGAGAAAACACTATATATTGACTTACATAAGTCTACATATATAGGAGTTCAACCTAGTTTGGATATCTAGACAAAATAGGTTAGATTTTATGAGTACTTCATCTCCTCAATGGTTCAAGTATAATAAAGAAAAGTTGTCCAAGAAAATTCTCAAGATCAACATAAAGGGAAGTGATTTCTATCTTATAACCACTATAGGACAAACTACATAATATTTAATTCCTATTTGCATTGGTGGTTTTTAAAAACACTTCAAGTTCTTTGAAAAACCAATTTAATTCATTTACAACATTTTTAAATAACTTTATATAATTTTTGAATAAATTAAAGGTTGATTTTAAAAGTGTTGTGGTTGAAATTTGGATTACAAAAAGTCATTTTGTTTACTGATTATTTGCCTAGGTAGAATTCAAAAGCGCTAGAGACTTAAGGGTGCGCTTTGTAATTATTTTTCAACAAGCATTTTTCTAGCATCTTGTTCATACACGTGTTGGCTTCTCGTCGGCTTATATTGTGTTTTCTCTAAGACTCAACCCGGTTATGCCTTCTCATCCCTTGGATTAACCTTATCAATGATCTACATGTGTTGAGAGTCAATCCGTGAACCGTTGGATTATAAGTCAATTGGTCAATATTCAATCCCAGCCATATGATTGAGTTAGATGTCCTGGATCCTTCTTCTTTTACTATAAATAGGACCCAAGTCTTAGTATTTACAGATTTTAACCATTTGGTGAAACTAGAGAGAAAATAGAGAGTATATAGAGAAGATATAGAAGGGAGAAGAGAGGGAAATAAAAGAGAGAGAAAAGAAAGATGAAACCCTAGCTTCTTCGTAGTTCAACCTTTGAGTGATTTCTCCTAAAATAAACACCAAAAAACCTCAAAGTTTCATACACTAGAAAAACTATTCTTGAGAGTTATATATTTTTAGGGTTTCTTTGATTTTGGTGTTGCAGTTATTCTTCATTTGAAGACCTCGTCAAGTCTTTGGTTCTCTCATAACTCATCTCTAAGAGAAACATAAGTTTCATTATTGAAACTGAGTTTTTCTGAAAAGAGAACATCACACGATTTGTTTTCATTTTCTCTTTTTGGATCTTATATTATAGATCCTCTATGTTTTAATAAAGTTTTAAATAGAAACTTCTATGTCTCAAAATATTTTGAGATCTAGTAAGTTGTTTGTATTTGTGATTTTATATTTCATGTTTTATGAAATACGTGAGTACAAAAATAAAAAGGACAAAAAGAGCGTTAGTTAAAGTTTAAAAGCATAACCATGGATCTGACAAAAGAAGTTTTATGTCAAAATATGTTTAATCATTCTCTACATGTTATTTCTGATTTTTTTTACGATATAGACTTCTAATCTTGTTTGGATCTCAATTGGAGGTTTACAATTTCAATAATCTTTTCAAAATACTGAAATTGTTTAAGACCTTGGCCGTCTTTTGAGTAAGGTATCCTTGAGATCTGTGGATTAATAGAAAGATCAAGAAGTCTTAATTTATAATATATAGACTTGGAAATATCCTATTCATCTTAGATCTCTTCGTAATTTGTTAGGAATACTTGTATAATTTTTAGAGGGTGAGTAGCTTGTTTGCATGCTTTATCACATCACAAACACTATCTCACACAAACACTTAGACACTGTGGTTATGTCTGAGAATCTTGGATTTTGAATGAGTTGCTGGAACCAGAATACAAAGAGAAGGAGATCAAGGAAAAATCAAAGAAGCAGCAAGAAAAGATGAGTCCAATTAAGATTACCTTTGGAGTGGAGAATCTTAAGTAGGTATATTCTGAACTTAGGTTAGGATCTATGTGGTTTGCTTAAGTGTTGTAACTTAATTCTTTATTCTAGTGAGTTTTTATTTTGTGCCGTAGAGGGCACCATGGATGTTTCCCTTACTTAAGGGTTTTACCACGTTAAAAATTCCTATGTCTATTTCTTTGAATGTTCTTAATTGTTGTTGTGATTGGGACTTGGTGATGAAGTCTGGGAAATGATTGAAATACGGTTTGAACATCCTGCCAAACTACCTCTGTAAGGCTCTATATCAAAAAGAAAGCAACGCTGAAAGCGTAGTATGTCTGTAAAGATTCCTAAGGACACTAGAACTTGATGCTCTGATACCACCTGTGACACCCCACCAAAACAAATAGCGGGTGATCAACCATAAACCAGATTAAAATAGGAATCTCATATGGTTCATTCTTAGCATCACTATTGAAAACCAATTTAATCACTAATAACTTATATGGCTAACGTCAAAATTTTATTTAACTAATCTTTTTAATCAAACTAACCAAGTAAAACAATCACATAGTTTATATACAACAACTAAAATGAAATAAGGTTACGGAACTTTTGGTACAACATAATACAACCAAATCAAAATGCAGCAACCTAAAATGTAGTAAAAGAATAAATGAATACAGTTGGTCTATCAGCCCGAGTGTTTCTATTGTACCTCCTATCTATATCACAAGGATAGAAGGGTCTAAAATAAACCTTCTTACATCCACAGCTGCTGTAGAAAATATCTGACTCGAAATAATCATCATCTAGGCATCCTTATGTCAGGACACCTAATATATATATACATATATAGAAAGAGAGAGGGAAAATAGATAAATGGGTCAAAGCCTGGGTTTTGAAAATATTTAGCATGTGCATCAAATGCCATATTTTTAAAATATGAATTCTCTCATATTTAAATTGGTATCGCACTCAAATGAGATACACCTCACCCCTCCTCTAATAGTGTGCACCTATTTCATGGCCTAACTAATCTCTTTCACCCATCCTCTAAGTCCTCATAACTATCACCTACCTTGCGTGATATATATATGTTATACCATAAGCTATCACCTACACTTTAGTTGGTATGATCATCAATGTGATATATATATATATATATATATATATATATATATATACCGTTCATATTCCGAAACTTTCACTAGTTTAAAAATACCCTTTTCAGTTTAGTATATAAAATGTAGTATATATAATTCTCATTTAATATACGGTTCACATCTTTTTAAATCCGAATATAAATCTCCCGAAAGAAGAATAAACTCTTATTCATTTTAAACTTTACACAAGTATATGTTTTGTGATTTCACATCTTCGCATGTGGGCCTTATAACATACCCAACAAGTATATTTATAACTATATTACAACCATAAGTATAATAACCATACCACTAAGCTATAACTCGAGGATGGTGTCTCAAAATTCTATCATCATCCGGGTATGCTAAACTTAACCCAGGTACCAAGTAAGACTTACTCATGATCATGGTAGAAAATACTAAATGGTGGAGGCGGTCATATTCCCTCCTAAAAGTGGAATCATTATTGCACCCATATGCAGGATGATATAACCTAGGTATATACTCTCCCTGCTCCGCAAGCCAGAGGATTTACCCACATCGCGCAACCTCCCTTGATAGCACTAGAGATATATGTATACATAAATATATCGTTTACCTACCGATATATTTATAACCAAATCACATGTATATACTGTAACAACACCCATGTATATAATATATACCACTTCTCAATATGCCCTGGCTATAATTGCCGAACTCTTATAGCGATGGCCAATATATCCCAAATGTTCAAATTCGTAATAGTTTATAAGTATTTACACACTTAAAATACTAAACCTATAAGCATTCTTTTACTTAAAATTTACTTACCTTAATCACATTGAAGGATTTATATACAAACCTGAATGTACTAATCCATAATAATTAAATAAGTATACTAGCTACTTATCTTAATTCCGTAGGCATCGCATCACTTATAATAATAGTCGTCAATAGAAGTACCGGATAGCCCCTCAATCCTCATTAATCCATATCCTAAATTCCATCCTAATCTCATCCTAGGATTTACTCAAATGGATTCATCTCATATTTATTCTAACCGCATAAATATATCTATACACACTTGCCGAAGACCTTTCTCGAATGTTACGCGTCCTAGCCATTCATTAGGTCCATACCCCAGATTGTACACTTAACTAAGCCAAGGTTCCATCTTTCATACCAAGGTATACTCACCCTAAATTCCATTATGTAGGAGTCCTAATATCACGTCTAAAATCCCCTAAAATAATCTCCAATTTCTAATTTAATTTCTCCCTAAACTTAAGGAAGAAAACTTTCAAAAATCTGGCAGGGCCGAATCGATTCGTCTCTTTTCGAATCGATTCGCCCTTACTGAATTGATTCGAAAATGTTCTACTTTCTTACTGTGTAAGACCGAATCGATTCGGCTTGTTCGTATCGATTCGCCTTGCAAAAATTCGAAATCTGCTACGGGTTATCATCTTGTCCAAAACCCAAAAATCATCCCAACCTCCATTTTTTTGGTTTCTAATCCCAACCAACAACAATGTAATCATCCTGACACTGATTTATAACTAACACATCAATTAACTAATGGGATAGAACAATATATCTTGGATTTAAACCCAAAAACCAATTAAACTCTCTTTTATCATTTCTTCCCATTTCTAACCCTTTATACACGCCATTAACATGGGTTTAACACTAGAAGCCATCAAGAGTTAACAAAACATCAATTTTTAAACTCAAAGACAATTTTTCCAAATTTATTTCAAGGGTTTCGACCCAAAAATCTTATAGTTTACCAACAATAATATGAGATACTATCTTCGTTTCCACTACTCTGATAGTCTCTGTACAACCACCCGTTCCAAGCCTAAGAATAATAGGTCTAATAATAATTATGTTGTTCTGATATGTGATGATCCATGCTCGGATTAGTATGAATCTTCCCCCACCATTACCGTGTCCAACTTGTCACATGTTGCTCCGACAATTCTGAACATATTTCGAACTTATTTTTATATAGCAAGAGCAAGTGAAACTATTAGGCGATAAAAAATAAAAATTTATCTACTTACAAAAAGTAAATAAATGGTAAAATGATCTTGATATGCATCAAATTTTTTTCTCAAAATATAAACTATGTGTCATTTTGTTCGGATTTCTCATTCTTAATCGCAATCTTCATAAGTTAATATTTTGGGTATACGATAAATGTTTTCATGACAAAATTTATATCTAACCAATTATTGTTCTTTTGATGTTAATAAGATATGGGTGACCTTCATCACGTGAAGATGGATGGTTCAAATCACAAACAGTGCTAAAAAATATAGGAAAAGTGGATATAAGTCAAACTCAAAGTGTAGACATTTTACATAGTTAAAATTGCGTAATTAAAAATATAAATGCAATCAAATTTATTCATTATGCCATTTTGGGGTTTGGGTACATATATGAGTATGATTCAAGTGCATGTGAACCACGTACAAAACCCGTGTGGATGAAATTTAAAAAAACATAAAACAGTATTTTATTAAATAATTTATTTGCGGGTTGGTAACAATTCAGTAACCCCTGACCCAAAAAACTGGCTCAAAATAATTTTTCTAAAAATTTTTCTATACGACATTGCCACGGGAGATGTCTAAACATGACCATAACCGATATATACATATATATATATATATATATATATATATATATATATATATATATAGAGAGAGAGAGAGAGAGAGAGAGAGAGATGTCGGTTTGTATATATTATAAGAGAAGTTTGGTCAAAAAATGGGTTAGGGGTTAACTACAATCAGAAATTAGGGAGTTTTTAAAGATGTTAGAGTACCATACTAAAACGTGGTTCGAATGAAATGAACAAGTAAATGAGCCATTATGTCTAATAATAGACCATAAAGTCAGGGTTAAGCAAAAATTTCCATAATTTTATTGTGTTGTCCAATGTGTTAATATTGTATAACACCTAAATCTATATATAACATGCGTCAAAAAATTAATATAACGTTTAACCACATTATCTTTACTTTATTTTCCTAACCTAATATAACAATAAATAAATTTAAGAGAATTTTGCACAATAAATAATGAAAATTATTATTTGTACGGTTTAAATGGTCTTTTTCTTTAAAAAATAAATGGACATTTTTATTGTGTTTCAATCCTAATGTTAATTCATAAAATCATTCTTCTACATTTATAAACAAGTCATTATGGTGGTTGTCATGACCCTACTTTTCTTTATTTATTTCCTCGAATCTTAGTTTCCTTGAGAAAAATAAGCAACTGAACTTGGTTTGTGTTTTAGAAACTACCATATAAGGGGTTATGTGAGGTTTGGGACATCAATTTTCGTGGTTTGGTTACTAATGATGCATGTGGAAGCTCCACCCACCAGCTAAGTACCGACGACTGAAGTGGGGATGCTAATATCTACATCGATGATTTCTCAAATACGGGTATTCGAATTTGTACATACACTCACTGTCCGACTTGATGTGGATTCCAACACATTTTACTATGTTTATTTTAACCAGTATGACTGTCTCTGTCGAGCCATCCATTAAAACCCCGAGGACATTAGGTGTAAGGATAACTATATTGTTCTCCCGTGTGAGGATCCATGTTCGGATTAATATGGGGAATTTCCCACCCTTACCATCTCTAACTTGTCATTGGTTGCTCCAACAATTGTGAAGATATTTCGGACTTATTATTCTATAGGAAGAGCAAGTAAATTTGTTATGCGATATAGAATCCTACATCTACCTTGTTACCAGATGTAAATAAATGCTAAAATGATCTTGATACGAATCAAAATTTTTGTCACAATATAAACTCTGTATCATTTTGTTCAGAATTATCATTCTCAATTTTGATTGGTAATTATTTTTGGGCATATGATAAGAGTTTTCGTGACAAATTCCATGTCTATCCAATTATTATTCTTTTGATGTTTATAAGATACAGGTGACCTTCATCATTTAAAATGGATGGTTCAAATAACACAGGGGTCTAAAATACGAAAAAGCGAATATAGGACAAACTCAAAGTGGGGACATTTTACATAATTAAAATTTCCATTATCAAATTTGTAGATGCAATTAAATTTAGTCATTCTGGCATTTTTTGGGTTTGGTTGTATATACGAGTACGACTCAAATGTACGCGAACCACGTGTAAAGCCCGTGGGGACGAAAATTTAAAAAAAGCAAACACATTTTTTGAAAAGATTTTTTTGTGGGTTGCAATCATTTCAATGACCCCCAACAAAAAAACGACTCAAAATATTTTTTTTTGCTATTTATAAAAAGTACGCCAAAATCTGTTAGTTTTTTATATACGAAAAAACTGCAAAAATAAATGAAAAATTTTGCTCCATATTTTAGAAATAAAAAAAAACTTATTTTGATTTTCTTTTTTTAGGAGTTCATTGAATTGTTAATAACCCACAAAAAATCAGTTCCAGTAAATGTCGTTCTTATTTTGCAAAAATTCATCTGGATGGCATTAGCACGGGAGACGTCCGAACTTGGGGATATATATATATATATATATATATATATATATATATATATATATATATATATATATAGAGAGAGAGAGAGAGAGAGAGATGTCGGTTTCTATATATTGTAAGAGAAGAAGTTTGGTCAAAAAATGGGTTAGGGGTTAACTACAATCAGAAATTGGGGAGTTTTTAAAGATGTTAGAGTACCATCCTAAAACATGGTTCGAGTGAAACGAATAAGTAAATGAGCCATTATGTCTAATAATAAACCATAAAGTCAAGGTTAAGAAAATATTTCCATAATTTTATTGTGTTGTCCTATGTGTTAATATTGTATAACACCTAAATCTATAATTAACATGAGTCAAAAAATTAATTTAATGTTTAACCACATTGTGTTTACTTTATTTTCCTAACCTAATAAAATAATAAATAAATTTAAGAGTATTTCGCAGAGTAAATAATGAAAAATTATTATTTGTACGGTTTAAATGGTCTTTTTCTTTAAAAAATAAATGGACATTTTTATTGTGTTCCCAAATTCTCTCCTAATGTTAATTCATAAAATCATTCTTCTACAGTTATAAACAAGTCATTATGGTGGTTGTCATGACCCTACTTTTCTTTATTTATTTCCTCGAATCTTAGTTTCCTTGAGAAAAATAAACAACTGAATTTGGTTTGTGTTTTAGAAGCTACCATATAAGGGGTTATGTGAGATTTGGGACATCAATTTTCGTAGTTTGGTTACTAATGATGCATGTGGAAGCTCCACCCACCAGCTAAGTACCGAAGACTGAAGTGGGGATGCTAATATCTACATCGATGACTTCTCAAATATGGGTATTCGAATTTGTACATACACTCACTGTCCGACTTGATGTCGTTCCAACACATTTTACTATGTTTGTTTTAACCAGTATGACTGTCTCTGTCGAACCATCCATTAAAACCCCGAGGACATTAGGTGTAAGGATAACTATGTTGTTCTCCCGTGTGAGGATCCATGTTGGGATTAATATGGGGAATTTCCCACCCTTACCATCTCTAACTTGTCACTAGTAGCTCCGACAATTGTGAAGATATTTCGGACTTATTATTCTATAGGAAGAGCAAGTAAATTTGTTATGCGATACAGAATCCTACATCTATCTTGTTACCAGAAGTAAATAAATGCGAAAATGATCTTGATACGAATCAAAATTTTTGTCACAATATAAACTCTGTATCATTTTGTTCAGAATTCTCATTCCCAGTTTTCTTTGGTAATTATTTTTGCGCATACGATAAGAGTATTCGTGACAAATTCCATGTCTATCCAATTATTATTCATTTGATGTTTATAAGATACAGGTGACCTTCACCATGTAAAAATGGATGGTTCAAATCACACACACGGGTCTAAAATATGGAAAAGCGAATATAAGACAAACTCAAAGTGGGGACATTTTACATAATTAAAATTTCCATTATCAAATTTTTAGATGTAATCAAATTTAATCATTGTGCCATTTTTTGGGTTTGGTTATATTTACGAGTACGACTCATATACGTACGAACTGAGTGCAAAGCCCGTGGGGACGAAATTTTATAAAATGGCAAACACATTTTTTGAAAAGATTTTTTTGTGGGTTCCAATCATTTCAATGACCCCCAACAAAAAAATAAACAGCTCAAAATATGTTTTTTTGCTATTTATAAAAAGTACGACAAAATCTGTTAGTTTTTTGAATACTTAAAAACTGCAAAATTAAATGACAAATTTTGCTCCATATTTTAGAAATCTAAAAAAAGACTTATTTTGATTTTCTTTTTTTAGGAGTTCATTGAAATGTTAATAACCCACAAAAAATCAGTTCCGGTAAATGTCGCTTTTTATTTTGTAAAAATTCATCTGGACGGCAATAGCACGAGAGACGTCCGCACTTGGGGGTATATATATATATATATATATATATGATAGCATGGTTTTTAAAAATATACACATTTATCGGTTAAGATGTGTGCCACTTCCTTACATATTTTAATGGTTGAGATTACATCTTTTTTTTTTTTTGCAATTCTACCCCTCAATTATTTGATTCCCCCCCCCCCCCCCCTCCCTCTTTTACTCATCAAACTTAGACTTTAATTCCTAATGAGGGTATTTTGGCAAGACACTCCCATTTTACACACACAATACCATATCTCTTTCTCGATATCTCTCCATCTCCCTCATTATCCCCCTGTATCTTTCTCTCTCAAGCCCTATATTCAACCCTCGACGGAAAGAACAAGTACATGGATCCATGAACTCCATTCTTTTATTTACATCCTGTAATCTCAAATGCGTATTTCCTGGGTCCATGAACTCCATTCTTTATCTTTATCAAATCTCTTCTCATTCATACCTCATCACTTTCTCTCCCAGGCCCAACCTGCTCATGCTTTCTCCCTCTCTCAGATATCATCTTCGTAATAAACCTAGGTTGTGTCTGACTCCGAAAGTTATTTTACTTTAGTATCACATTTGGGCGGTTTTGATTTCACATTTTCACATTTTGATTTTGATTTTTGATTTCCCATTTGGTAATGGTATATCTCTTTTCCCTTTAAATGTCATGTAAGAAAGATCTACACCCTTTTCAGGTGTTGCTCAAAACGTTATCCAGTAAGCTTTAATGGCACTTCTCGTTTCTTCGCTGATATTTGAATCAAAGGTTACTAATTAGACATTAAAGCTTTAATGTGAGGTGAGATTCACGTTTAATACTTGTTTCTTAACTGAGATTTACCAATTAAAGCTTAACTAATTTACTAATTAAATCTTTCTTAATACCTTTCATTAAACATGTATTATACCAGCTATTAAAACTTTAATTGAACAAGCATTATACCAGGTATTAAAACTTTAGTTAAAGTGGTATAACTAATTAAATCTTTACTAATTTAATGTCCGATATGCTTTAATGTTAGGTAAGATTCACGTTTTAATTTGTATTGGAGAATAAACAATTATTATACCAGGTAAGATTTTTGTTCAAAGTCTAATGTTCATTTGATTTTTTATATGTGTTTGGGGTTGATTCGTGAATATTGTTCATCTTCGTATGGATCAAGGCTTACGTAGTATCAACAATTCTTTCTCATTTTACTTTTTTTTTGTGTAACAGATCAACAGCATCTTCTCTGCGTTGATGTATAGCAATGCATTTGATGCACTGCATTGATGTATAGTATTGCATTTGATGTATAGCAGTGTACATTTGATGCACCATATTTGACGTAATTTGCGTACATTTATTTATATTTGTTGAAATTAAAATCCCATTAGCAAGGGAAGTTAGTTTTATTGAATCACATCTTATATATTTGTTCCCAGTTAGTGCAAAGTAAATCCATACGATTGTTGGTAATGAAGCTAGATCAGTTTTGTTTTTTTATACCAGATTGGTTTTATGTTTTCCTATAAGACCCTTATTTGGTGCTAGATATGCATCCCACTCTACTTAGACAGCTAAACACTTTTGCACATTACAAATACAAGTTCAATCAGCTAGAAATCCCTTATGTTTGTGCATCTCTCTGTGTGAGTATCTATTTCTTCTCCTTTAAAATTTCTGAAATCTTTTGAGCGATTCTTTAATTTCGAATTTCAGGTGGACCAATGGTGCTTATTATGAAAAGAAATTGTGATGATATATGAGAGAGATGAAGTAATTCCTAGAAAAAAGAGAAAGTAATTCCAAGAAGAAATAGGAAGTAATTCCAAGAAAAAAGAACCGTGACACTGACAGCTGCTACTAGGTAAGTTTATCCATCAACTTTGTTGGAAAGTTTATTTGAAGTACATATGGAATGAAAGCATATAAGTAATTTTTTATGTTTATGAAGTTGGTAAACCTAGTTGGTCAGTTGCAACTATTTTTTGTGATATTTTCAAGAATAAATAGAGTTCCAAAATAGAGAGAGCGAGAGTACATCGTTAAGGTTAAATTATGATGGTGACATACTAAAATTGTCTTGCAGAGGGAACGAGACCACCTATTGTCGGTGATTTACACCAGGGTTATCTTTTAAAATATGTTGGCATGAATTAAATATGACATTAAATATGCAAAAGAAGAGGTCTTCAAAATATTATTTGGTCTTGGGCACCTTTGTGTGTGTGTTTTCACTCCAGCACTAAATATTTTGCATTGTGGAAATGTCACAAATCCTCTTTTATGGAAGTTTTTGAGTATTTATAACACCTTTGGGCGCAAAACTATATTATTCATTCCAGTACAACATCCTGCCCTGCCACAAACAGAAAGAGACTTTAAATATGCATAGAATTAGAGTAAGAAATTAAATTTATAAGGCAAAATAAGATAAAAATCCTACGCATGAACATGATGCAAGTAAAATGTGAAAGCATAGGATGTGAGAGGGTATAGTGCTTTCTTGGAAATTCAGATACGTTACTAGAGTAAGATCTATATATTAAACTTCAAATAGATTAAGATTAACATTAGTGTGAACTACAATTAGAGTTTAAAGGTTGTTTTTGATGATATGGTTTTCTATTTTTTTTTCTTCAGAATACGCACCACCCCTTACTACGCCCCAACATTCAAGCGTCGATGGATGAACACATTGACAAATATATCTACTTTTATTCTTAAAATGATATACATATGACATTTTTCTTGGGAATGTGTTTATGAATAATGTTACTCGCGGCGGTGAAAATAAATACTTCATTACTTAGCATATGGAACTCTTTTCAGGGGAATATTTTTACGTACTGATATTAATCCAATGTAACACCCCGCTTATTAAAATAAGAGGTGGCCAAACCGCTTCTCCAATAAAATAGGAATCTTAAATGGTCCATTCGTAGCATCAATGTCGCATAGAAGATAATATGATAGGACCACCCAACATTTTATAAACGGGTGTCAAAATATTTTCAATTCAAAACAAAACTATTTCAGTCATCTACTTCCGTGACAAAAGGGTTAATATACAACTAACAGTTTGATAACACTTACAAAACATAACAGAATAAGTTGTCAGTTAACAAACTGATACAAAAAGTTCAAACGAAATATAACAGTAGCTATGAATATAAACTTGGGCAACATGCCCGAATACCACTGACAAATGATAACTTGAATATCCATAAAGATTTTGATGCATCTAATTCAAAAATCCTACAACATCCGCAGTATGTCGTAGCTCCTTAATACTAGAAGGGAAGGTCAAAACAGGCGGCCTTGCGATGGGACACCTGAACATAAATAATAACCACACCAAGAGACAAAATATAAAAGGGTCACATCCCGGTTTGATATGATTTAAAAGTGAATAAAATGCATAACATTTATAATTGCCAGATTTCATAAACAGGTTAGATTTGCTCTTCACTTGAAGAATTATACTCACCTCCCTTCTAAAGTGCACATCCTAACGCGTAGATTTCATTTTTTTAGTTAAGCTACCCTAATACTTAATAGGAATAACCTAAATCTATCCAATATGCCTTGTTTACCAATTTATCATTTATCCTCACAAGTCAATTAACCAGTAATGATCACATATAATCAGAGTTGATTCATAATTCAATTTAATCATTTAAGTCGAAACATAATTTGAATAAGAACAATTATATTCATACAACAACATTTCTAAGACCATCCTTCTGGGAATTACCCCACTGGATGCATTCCCTAATTGCTATCATCTTCTAGGGCCTAATTTCATGACCACCTGGGTACCCTAACTCACAATGAGTGGGAAGCGGCCGTATACCTTCGACAGTCAGGCGTAATCGTACCCAGAATAACTTCAACTCAAATAAATAATCACACAATGTAACAACTGGTTCTATGGCTTGAGGATTATACTCTCCCTGCATTCATTAGCCAGGGGGATTCACCCCTTTTGCGTAACTTCCCTTAAGATATCATTTAGAGAGGTATGTGCATGTATGCCAAAATCACAAAATGTATGTATAATGATTTAAAATGACAATTCTTATACCCAAAATCATAGATGTATAATAATTTAAGGCTACAATGTATAAACACTTCCATACTAGCCCTCTAAAGCCGAAACAATAAAAAGTCCTACAATACACTACTCCTGCTATCATTTTCTTAACCAATTTAGGTATTATACTATCGTTTCTAATCCTCGAAGTAGGCCCAAATGCCCCCTTATCATCCCAGCATATTAATCTCCTCATATAAGGTCATATTTATCTGTAATACATCTTATAATAATGTTCCAAATATTTAGACCCGGGATAAAAGGAGTTCAAACCAAGGTTAGAATTTTTTTGTAAAATAACCCTATTTTCGAATCGATTCGCCCTGGCCAAATCGACTCTCCCTTGGAAGAGAATCGATTCCCCCAGTCGAATCGATTAGATCGAGAGAACACCGCTTTTTGCTAACCTAAAGAATCCATTCGGCCTACGCAAATCGACTCTCTAACTCAGCCATGTAGCCTATCATTTTACCGAATTGATTCGCCAGGGGCGAATCGATTTGCCTTAGTCGGACAACCCAATTTCGGCTATGATTTTATGTGAAACCTAAATCCCAAAACCCTTTTTCTTCCATCTAAACCAAACATTATCAAAAAACATCATCTATAAATCATTCCTACATAATAACCCACCATTATGAACCCATCAAATCATGTTTACATCATACACATAAGGGTTTAAACATCAAAATCACCAAAATCCCCAAATTGTTAAAACTCAAGAACACTAAAAATTTATACAATTTATTAACACACAATCATACATTAATGCAAGTTAGAAAACTTTCCTCAAGATTGAAGTCTCGGATTTCTCCCCGTTGACACGATTCCAATCTCAACTACCAATTCCTCTCTTATTCTCTTCTTTCTCACAAACTCTTATCCTCGCTCTTTCTTTAGGTTAAACACAAATGAGATATAATTACTCTTTCTAGACTAAATGCCCAAAATATCTCAAATACATTTAATTCCAACATTAAATGCTACTACATACTTAAAACGACTCGTAAGATCATATTTAAGTCGTAACTAGCCAAAAGTACCCCAAAACCCAAAAACACACCCACACTTATTTTGACTATCTCAAACGTTCTTGAACTAACTGTGCCATCTAAACTAACATCTGAGATATCATTTATAATTTCCTATCCCAACGTCATATTACCTTTCTTAAATAGTCCGATTGGGATATTAGCCATAATCGTCGGTTTACTGCGCAACGACGCAACATAACATAATATTACACTATTTACATTCTTGTAATAGTAAATATGCACTGCTCATAAATATTAACTCTTAAATTACATAATTTATTATTAAATTTGATTTTCATTTATTTTAAATGACTAACCCACATTGTAACTTATATAAAAATAAATACTCAAAAGTAAGGGGTATCACATACTCCCCCCCTTACAAGGAAATTTTTTCCTAAAAATTTAGACGTACCTGGTAAAAATAGGTATGGGTACTGTTTTCGAATATCATCCTTTTGTTCCCCTGTTGATGCCTCGACGTTGTGGTGTCCCCATTCGACTCGAGCCAAAGGGACCACTTTTGACCTTAGTCTATGCTCACTGTGGTCTAACATGGCAACCGGTTGTTCCTCGTACAAAATGTCGGGCTGCAACTCAATATCTTCTAATGGAACATGCCAATGAGCTCCCTCGTGTATTTTATACTTCTCTAAATATGAAACATGGAATACATCATGAATTTGTTGTAGGTGTTCTCGCAAAGCAAGTTGATATAACTCGGGGCATATCATTTGAATAATTGGAAAAGGGCCTACATATCTTAGCACAAGTTTTACTTTCTTCCTGAATCTCATAACACCTTTCATTGGAGACACCCGTAATAAAACTTGATCCCCCACTTCCAAATCCACATACCTCCGATTTGCGTCGGCATAGTTTTTTTGGAGATCCTCTGCAATCTGTATGCGATTTCGAAAGCTCAATCTTTGAAGATGTATCTTGAATCATTTCATGTCCAAGGATCTTATTGTCTCCTACTTCGAACCAACAATCAGGAGATCGAAATGGTCATCCGCCATACAATGCCTCATATGGTTCCATACCTAACGTGAATTGGTACGAATTATTGTATGCAAATTCGACCAAATGGAAGGTATTTCTCCCATCCTCCTTTAAAATCAAGTATGCACATTCTAAGAATATCCTCCAACATTTTGTTGACTCTCTCTGTTTACGTGTTGATTTATGGCTGGTATGATGTACTCAACCATAATTCAATTCCCATCACCTCTTGGAAGCTTCATCAAAAATGGTATAATTTTTTTTTATCTCGTTCGCATACCATATAGATCGGCACCCCATGAAGTCTCACAATATCTTCTATGAAAATCTAAGCATAAAGTGTCGTATTGTAATCTATCCGCACTGGTAGGAAGTGTGCCGATTTGGTCAGGCGATCGCTAATGAACCTAATAGAATCATGCCCACTTTGCATCATCGATAATCCTGTGATAAATTCCATTGAGATACTCACATATTTCCACACCGATATTTCAAAAAGTTGTAACATTCCAGTCGGTCACTAGTGGTCCACCTCCACTAATTGATAAGTGGTGCATTGGGAGACAAACTCATAGATGTCCCTTTGCATCCCTCCCTACCAATATTGTTGACCCATGTCTTGGTACATTTTGTCCTTTCTGGGGTGTACTGCAATTCTCAAACCATGGGATTCTATCATGACATCACGTATCAAGTATCCATCGTCTGGGACTATAAGTCTTCCATGGAAACGTAACCCACCCTCAGAACTAATAGAGTAGGACTCCTCTCCCTCTGTCAATAGACATTGAACCCAGTTTTGAGAGTATTTATCCCCTGCTTGTGCTTTTACTACTCGCATATTTATATCGGGTGTAATGGTTAACACTGACATGCACACTCTAGCTACATCATCATCCTGTCCAAGTTCCTTCCACTTAGCTTTCCACACTTCTGCTAATTTCCCCACGGGTATGCAATGGCCCTATGCTCCTGTGTTAACACACCCCCTATTCCCTGTAGAGATGTGTCAGTAAAGACTAAATAATCCACTCCCGATTTTGGCAATGTGAGTATAGGGACAGAAGTCAATTCTTCTTTTAACTCCTCAAAAGTTAGCTGACAGGAGTCGTCCCAAACAAATCGCACTTCCTTCCGAGTCAATTTCATTAAAGGTCCAGTAATCTTCAAAAAACCCTAAATGAAATGGCGATAATATCCCACCAAACATAAAAAGCTACGGATCGCAGTCGGCGTCATGGGCTGACCCAATTCCCTGTCCGCTGAACCTTATTTGGGTCTACGAAAATACCCTCAGTCGTCACGATATGCCCCCAAAATTGCACTTCCTGTGATTATAAATTGTACTTCTCAAACTTTGCATATAGCTGATGATCCCTTAGTGTCTGTAGGACCAATCTCACTTGTTTAGCATGATCAACTTCAGTTCGAGAGTAGACTAGAATCTCATCGATGAACACTACCATAAATTGTTCTAAAAAGTCTCAAAATACTCGATTTATAAGGTCCATAAGTATTGCGAGAGCATTGGTTAGCCCAAAGGGCATAACCAGAAACTCATAGGACCCATACCTGGTCAGGAATGCGGTTTTGGACACATCCTTCTATCGAAATCACAACTGATGATACCCAGACATCAGATCTATTTTAGAGAAGTACAATGCTCCTCTCAATTGATCAAACAAGTCATCGATTTTGGTAATGGTTATTTATTTCAGATGGTTACTTTATCCAATTCGCAATAGTCATTACATAACTAGAGAGAACCATCTATTTTCCTCACGAATAATAGAGGAGCACCCCATGGCGATGTACTATGCCTAATGAAACCTTTCCCCAGTAGCTGCTGAATTTGATCTCGTAACTCCCACATTTCTAAAGGATCCTTGAGGTATAGAGTTCACGCAATCGGCCTAGTCCCTGACGCGAAGTAAATTACTTACGCAATCTCACGACTTGGAGGTAAGCCAGGAATTTCCTGAAAGACATCCTCAAATTCTCTAACAACAGGAATCAAGTCTAAAGAAATAACTAAAACTTGCGAAGTCTCCTCCTCAATACAGTATAAATGAGTTCTCGAACCTCCTTCCGAAAGAGGAATGGCTACTAAATACATTTCCAGCCCCAGAATGTCAAAGATTATACTCCTCCCATAACAAATCAGCATGGCCTAGTACTTCACGAACCAATCCATGCCCAAAATAACATCATAACCGACCATATCCAGGACAAGCAAGTCGTCTTCAAAGCACAATCTACCAAGGTTTATTCCCACCCCTTTAAAAATAAAGAATATAAGTGAGACATCGCCAATAGGAGAATCTACACTCATAAGAGTACAATCGGCAGACTCTAACAATCCCGCCAAATGAGAAAAGTACGTAGCTATAAATGAGTGTGTTGTACCCGTGTAAAATAACACTAGACCCATAACCCCATGGATGGGAAACTTACACTCGATACTTGACGGTGCTGGAGGCAACAAAGCATTTTGGACATTATACATATGCCCAAACTAAAGTTGTCCCTATTGTAATGGGACTACTAGAATAGGTGCTAGAGGTTGTAAAGGTGCCTGTTGATTCTGAGGGACTCCAAGAAATTTCCCCCTGCTCAACTGTGGACAAACTCTCTTCATGTGACCCATCTCACGTCACTAAAAACAACGATCTGCATAATTCTCCAGATGCCGGCCCCGATTGTTATTCTGATATTGCCCCGTACCTTGGCCCTGCTGGCCTGGAACTCCATTATTCCCTAGATCAACTTGGCCCTGTGGGACTTCTTGCGACTACTGTTGAGCTCCCTGATCTTGCCTAAAACCACCCCCACCAAAACTGAAACCCCCAAAGCGTTGTTTATTAGACGGATCCCTTGCTAAAGTTCCCACTCTTTCTATTTACTTCCTAACTACTGTGGTGGTGATAGTGCTCCACCGACACCATTTCCTCTTGATTTACTAGATTGTCCAGAATCCCCAATTTTTTTACTCCACTTCAAATGAAGGAGTTGATTCTGGCAATGAAGTAAAGATGCATTCATCACTTCGTTAAAATTTTGTTGGTAAGGGTTCCCCAATAGGTTCTCCCTTATCCTCCAATTCAAACCCCCAAAAAATTTAGAGATTCTCTTCTCTTCCGTACTTACCTCGTCCGCTACAAAATTTGTTAAACGGGTAAATTCCTTTTCATACTCCTCCACTATTTGCCCCTTGAGTAAAATCCTGAAGCTTCCTCCTCATCTCCTTTTGGATTATTGGAGGAAAATACTTTTGTTCAAACATAATCCATAACTTCGAGATAGTCATAACATCCCTATGTTCCGGAGTCGTCACCGACTCCCACCATTTGGGAGTTGCTCTCACTAATTTAAAAGTGGCGAGAATCTGTTTCCTCTCCTCACTACATTCAACCATTCGAAGATGGCATTGAATATCCTTCCACCATTGATTTTCCAAGATCATATCAGCGCCACCTTGAAATTCTGGAGGGTGACCTTTATGTAAGGATTCTCTAACTCTTTCCCACACGGAGGGTCCTATATGGGCTTGAGCCACCGATGTTGATGATTGTTGAGCTTGTGGAAGTTGTTGTGTCATATCGGTCATTGCAGCATTTACCACCTGGGAAATAATATTAGCCACCTCCTTCGCATTCATAGTTCCCTGCGGTGGTGGGGGATCTATGTCATCTGCAACTCAATTTACCCCTGCCGAGCGACCTCATCTAGGCGGTATCTGAGATAAAAATGACTGAGTCAATATAGAGTTAAAACAATTTATCCTTGCGGGAGATCGCGAACTCGCATAAATAAAATAATCCTAATAATAGGGCTCTATATCAAAGAACGCTACAGTAGAACGTGACAAGTCTGCACAGATCCGGAAGACTCTACAACCTGATGCTTTGATACCATCTGTGACACCCCGCTTATTAAAATAAGAGGTGGCTAGCCTGCTACTCCAACAAAATTGGAATCTTAAATGGTCCATTCTTAGTATCACTATCTCATAAAAGATAATATGATATGACCACCCATCATTTTATAAATGGATGTCCAAATATTTTTTAATTTAAAACAAAACTATTTCAGTCATCTACTTCCGTGACCAAATGATTAATATATAACTAAAAGTTTGATAGAATTTACAAAACATAACCGAATAAGTTTTCGGTTAACAAACTAATATAAAAAGGTCACACCAATTATAACAATAGCTATGAGATATAAACTTGGGCAAAATGATCGAATACCACTGACGAATCAATATCCACAGAGAGTTTGATCCGTCTAATACAAAAATCCTACAACATCCGCAATATGTCGTAGCTCCTTAACACTAGAAGGTAACGTCAGAACGAGCAGCCTTGTGGAGGGACACCTGAACATAATCAATAACCACACCAAGAAACAAAATATAAACAGTTCAGGGCCTGATTTGATATGATTTAGAAGTGAATAAATTGCATAACAGTTATGAATGCCAAATTTTATATACAGGTTATAGTTGCTCTTCACTTGAAGAATTATACTCACCTCTCTTTTAAAGTGAATTATCTAATGCGTACAATTCATTTTTTTAGTTAAGCTACGCGACTACTTAATAAGAATAACCAAACTCTATCAAATATGCCTAGTTTACAAATTTATCATTTATCCTCACAAGTCAATTAATCATTAATTATCACATATAATCAAAGTTGATTCATAATTCCATTTAATCATTTGCGTTAAAACACAATTTAAATGAGAATAGTTATATTCATACAATAACATTTCTAAGACCATCCATTCGGGAATTACCCCACTGGATGCGTTCCTTAATTGCTATCATCTTCCAGTGCCTAATTTCGTGACCACCTGGGTACCCTAAATCACAATGCGTGGGAAGCGTCCATATACCTTCAACACTGAGGCATAACCATACACGCAATTACTTCACTTCGAATAAACAATCACACAATGTAACAATTGGTGCTATGGCTTGAGGACTATACTCTCCCTGAATTCATTAGTCAGGGGGATTCACCTCTTTCGCATAACTTCCCTTATGATAGCATTTAGAGAGGTATGTGCATGTATGCCAAAATCACAAAATGTAAGTGTAATGAATTAAAATGACAATTATTTTACCCGAAAGCATAGATATATAATAAATTAAGGCTACAATGTATAACACTTCCATACTAGCCCTCGAAAGCCAAAATAACAAAGTACTACCATACACTAGTCCTACTATCATTTTATTAACAAATTGAAGTATTATACTATTGTTTCTAATCCCCGAAGTAGGCCCGAATGCCCCCTCCTCATCCTAGGGTATAAATTATCTCATATAAGGCCATATTTATCTATAATACATCCTGTAATAAGGTTCCAAATCTTTAGACCCAAGAGAAAAGGAGTTAAAACAAAGTTAGAATTTTTTTGTAAAAAAACATTATTTCTTAATCAATTCGCCCTTGGAAGAGAATTGATTCGCTCCAGTCGAATCGATTTGGTCGAGAGAACCAAAGTTTCTGCTAACCTGATGAATCGATTTGGCCTGCCCAAATCGATTCCCTAACTCAGACGTGTAGCCTATCATTTTACAGAGTCGATTCGCCAGGTCGGACAACCCAGTTTTGGCTACGGGTTTGTATCAACCCTAAATCCAAAAACCCCTTTTCTTTCGTCTAAACCCAACATCATCAACCAAAATCATCTAAATATCATTCCTACATAATAACCCACCATTATGAACCCCTCAAATCATGTTTACATCATATACATAAGGGTTTAAACATCAAAATTCCCAAATGGTTTAAACTCAAGAACACTAAAAATTTATACAATTTATTCACACACAATCATACATTCATGCAAGTTAGAAAACTTACCTCAAGATTTAAGTCTTGAATTGTTCCTCGTTGAAACTATTCCAAGCTCAAATCACCAATTCCTTTTTGTTTCTCTTCTTTCTCGCAATCTCTTCTCCTCTCTATTTCTTTAGGTTAAAAACAAATGAGCTCTAATTGCTCTTTCTAGACTAAATAGCCAAAATATTTCAAATACATTTAAGTCTAAAATGAAATGCTATTACATACTTAAAATGACTCGTAACATCATATTTAAGTCATAACTAGCCAAAAGTGCCCCAGAACCCAAAAACACACCCGACACTTATTTTCACTATCTCAACCGTTCCCGGACTATCTGTGCCCTCTAAACTAACATCCAAGATATAATTTATAATTCCGTATCCCAATGTCATATTACCTTTCTTAAATAGTTCGACTGGGATATAATCCATAACCGTCGCTTAACTGCGCAATGGCGCAACATGTCATTTTATTACACTATTTACATTCATGCAACAGTAAATATGCACTACTCGTAAATATTAACTCTTAAAGTACACAATTTAATATTAAATTCGGTTTTCATTTATTTTAAATGACTAACCGTCATGGTAACTTATATAAAATAATTACTCAAAAGTAAGGGGTATTACATCCAAATTATGATTTATTAGCTTTATGATACAAATAAGTCATGATTTACAGTGGTGAGTAGTTGTCCTAAATGTTTTTAGTGCTTTTACATTTTTTTTTCTTTTCTATTTTGTTGAACTTGCAGGTATAAAATGATGTTGAACATATTCAGATGTTGGATTAAGGGGCAAAAAAAGGCTACCAATTTTTAGGCACCCGTCTCTGCTGTTCCTTTTTAGTAGTTCAAGAGCTAATTACGCTAAGTAAGTAAATTGTAGGCTGATTAGATAAAATCATGTAGTTCATCCCTGTTATTTGTACGTTGAATAGATAAATTTTACGTCGATTACATATAAATTGTTCACTGATTAGATAATAAGTAAATAGCTCAGCCCTCTTATTTATCTTGCACTCTTTAATCCGCTTCTCTTCACCGGACAAATCGTCTCTCACCAGCTATGTCTCATATGAAAGGTATTTCCATCCATCTATTTAAGATGCAATTGAATCTATTTATTCTTATTGTTTCCGTTGTTTAGATAACATGAATTGTGGAATAGATTTTTTCTCCTTTTAGCTTAGGTTTGCCATTACTTTTGCCATTAAGCAATTGGAGAATAGAAGGAGCTAACCAACAAAGAATAGAAGAATAAAAATTCACTAGTATTTTTATAGCATTCAATATGCCAAAAAATTGCCAATTATTTGAAATAGACCATACGTCTACTTAGATGTTCAGCAACAACAGACCACTTACCAATGAGTTGTAGGCACTATAATCATAGTACCGACTTTTCTTGATAACACCAACTTTATCTACTTATATTGATTAAATTGAAAATTTTATCCTAATAGGTGCAAATGAAGCAAAAGAGTAGCGCGAAATACACTACCAATTGCAACAAAATGGAGCCAAAACCTAAGCGCATGGGTTACAGGGGTGGGTTGTAGGTCCGCTGAGTTTTCCGGGTGGGAGTAGTGGGTTACACTAGGGGGTTAGGGTCTTACTGAAGTATTCAGGTTCAGATGGCATAGTAGTAGTGGTTTGGATTAGAGTATTGGGCTGGACAGAGTTATAAGGTGGGTTATGGGTCGCTCAGTGGGGTTACACAGGTTAGTTGGAAGAAAAGGCAGGCATGATCTCAGAGTTATGGGTTAGAGTTAGTATACGGTGGACGTTAAGAGGTTTTGGGTCTATAGCAGGTGGTGGATCCCTGAGAAGCAGGTGGTTGGTAGAGTGGACTTTTGTGACGGCTAAAGAAGGTATTCCAATGCCTGAGAAAGGTGGGTCGATGATAGAGGTTGGACAACAAATGGGCCGAAGTACTGGATCTATTTTTGTCGTTGAGTTAAGGTGGTGGTGAATTCAGCACCAAAATACTGAATTCAACACCAAAATATTGGATCTGAATTGCATTGTGTAAGTTTGAATCAATTAGTATGAATCACTGTTAGTTTGTATTGCATTTTGTTAGATCAGCTATTTTAGTCATCAGTTTATTTTAGTTTCAATGTTTAGTTATAACAGGTATAACTCTGCACATCAGTTTCTACTTTAGTTATAATAGGTATTCCTTAATCGTGTTCCTTAATAGCATAATCTCTATTAGACAGTAGCGGTCCTTCATACAGATGACTATAATTTGTATTATACAATTGTGTTCCTTATTGGACACTGCATTGCCGGTATGCCATTTTGTTTGTGCCACTTTTTTAGTCAATACATATGCCACTTTGCTGCCTTGTATAGAATGCATAGGGTTCCTGATTATGCCATTAGAGATGCCACGTTTGTGTTCCTGATTTACTTTGTTTACTTTTTTATGCCAAACTAAATCAGGCACACCCATACAGATGCCACTTTTGTGTATGGAATGCATTGCATAAAAAATGCCACTTTCTACCAATAGAAAGGTGTTAGTTTAATTATGATGCAAAATAAAAGTTAGTTTTGTGAAAATTATTATGCAGCAGATGCCATTTTCTAAGGAATTGCCCCAAAAACTAAATCAGTAACTCGGTGAATTATTATTGCCCAAATAGTTAGTTTAATTATTATGCAGCAGAACAGGTCTTTTAATTATTATTGCCCGAATAGTTAGTTTTGTGAAACTTGATGAATGATTTCATTCATTTTTCTTATATGCTAATCATTTCCCTAGATAAATTTGTTAATAATCATTATAACTACTACTACTAATATTATTATCTGTTTGTAGTGTTGCTTGAGGAGCTGAGATTGATCGATCAGAAGTGTCGTTGTGTTGTAGCTTGCTCCTATTGTATGAACATTGACGACATTATATAAAGACGAATCGGTGGCATGAAATATAGGAAACCGATGATCGAGTATCCGTTATTTCACTTTTTTCTTTAAAAGTGTTTTTATAAATCAGGATTGTGTATGTTTGGTAATATTGAGAACTTATTTGCGTATTTTGTAAAATATTTATTTTATTTTAAGGCATTGTATACATGGTTGTTTGACACCGTGAAAAATGTGAAAGTTAAATAGATAATGATGTTGTATTTAAATTACAGACTTTTGGTTTTCATGTTGTTGTATTTTTTATTTTCGAAGCAGGGTAGATAGTCCTATAAACATAGGAATCTTTGTCCAAAATTTTTAAATTGTTTAGAATGTTTTGTTCTATATAAATAAAATTTCAATGGGATTATACATGAATTAATATTTTGGCCTTACCCCTATAAACAAAAGAGATTACGACTACTGTTTTTTTCTTAAATTACACTTTTGTTGAGGAACGAAATTTTTTGCCAATTTGCGATTACGTAATATGAAAAATGTTCGCCATTTTGTGATTATGTACTTTGGAAAAATTTTGTCGTGCCTTCAGGCACGGGCATACACTAGTGTCTGTGTGTGTGTGTGTGTGTGTGTGTGTGTGTGTATAATAAGGAGTAGAACTAATGTGTGTCACAAGAGACATCTTATGATGCCATAATTTAAAATAAATCCCGTGTTCCCTCTTTTACCACTTAAAATTTGAATTCTGCCTCTCTTTGTTCTCAATAATTAATTTCCCTCTTTCACTTTAATTCAAACACAAAGGTGTTTTGGTAAAGAGACTTTATCTCTCCATATCAAGACTCAGAGACCTAGTTTATCTCACTATGAACCTGACTCACTCATTCCCCCTATTTCACATTGCAAGTACGTATCTCTCTCTGTGTTGCTCACCACCTACTAATGCGAATTAACCTGTCGAACCAGACACCGCCATTCATCCACCACCTACACCATCTGCATTCACTACCTACACCATCCATCCACCACCTACAACATCCATACACCATCCATCCATCCACATTAGTGATGACAATTGTATTAATTGATCGATAAGACCAGTCTTCGGCGTACTGTGCCTAGTCAGCCTTTATGTTAGAAAATGGAGGTTGTTATAGTTAAGCAAAAAATTTCGTAATTATTTTTGTGTTGTCCTATGTGTTAAAATTGTATTACGCCTAACTCTTTACTTAACATGAGTCAAAAGAATAATTTAATTTAGGTCTAATTTATTTTCCTAACCTATTAATATAAAAAAATTAAATTTAAGTGAATTTTGAACCATAAAAAATAAAAAATAGTTTTTTCAAGGTTTAAATGGTCTTTTTCTTTAACAAATAAATGGATTTTAATGTCCTCATAAATTCTCTCGTAATGTTAATTTATAAAATCATTCTTCTAATGTTATAAACAAGTCATTTATGGTTGTTGTCATGATGCTAGTTTTCTTTGTTTCTTTCCTCCTATCTTGGTTTCCTTGAAAAAAAACAGGCAACAAATTTTGGTTTGTGTTTTTGAAGGTACCATACAATGGGTTATGTGTGATTTAGGATATCAATTTTCATGGTTTTGTTATTGATGGTGCATGTAGAAGCTCCACCCACTAGTAGGGTACCGACAATTGAAATGGGGATGCCAATTTCAACATCGATGACTTCTCAAATATGGGTCCTTGAATTTTTACGTACACTCAATGTCCGGCTTGACGTGGGTTCCAAAACATTTTACTATATTCATTTCCACCACTATGACAGTCTCTGTAGAACTACCCGTTTCAACCCTGAAGACATAAGATGTAATGATAACTATGTTATTATCATGTGTGAGGATCCGTGTTCGAATTAATATGAGGCTTCCCCCTGCCATACCGTTTCCAACTTGTCATAAGTAGCTCCGAAAATTATGAAGATATTTCGAGCTTATTTTCCTATAGCAAGAGCAAGTGAACTATTTAGTCCTATTGCCATTTTTTGGGTTTGTATATATATATATATATATATGAGTATGACTCAAATGCGTTTGATCCGCATGCAAAGCCCGATGGGATGAAATTTTGAAAAATAGCGAACAACATTTTTTGAAAATATTTTATTATGGGTTACAATCATTTGAACGACCCCCAACAAAAAACAAAACAGCTGAAAATAAGTTTTTTTGGTATTTATAAAAAGTACGCCAAAAGCTGTTAGTTTTTAAGATACTTAAAAAATGTAAAAAAAATGATAGATTTTGCCACATATTTTATAAATTGTAAAGGAATCTTTTTTTATTTTATTTTTTTAGGAGTTCATTGAAATGTTAATAACCCACAAAAAATCGCTTCAACAAAATGCCGTTTGTTATTATGTGGAAATTCGTCTGGACGACAACCTCATATATATATATATATAGATATATATATATGTATATATATATATATATATATATATATATATATATAGAGAGAGAGAGAGAGAGGGATGTTTGTATATTATTTAATAGAAGGAGTTTTTAAAGCTGTTAGAGTACCATCCTAAACGAATTCGTAAATGGGCCATTATGTGTAATAAAAAATTTCGTCAGTATTTTTATGTTATCATATGTGTTAAAATTGTATTACACCTAACTCTCTAATTAACATGAGTCAAAATATTAATTTAACATTTAACCACGTTACGTTTACTTTATTTTCCAAACCTAGTAAAATAAAAAATAAATTGAATTGAATTGAATTTTGAACAATAAAAAATAAAAAATGAGTATTTTCACGGTTTAAATTGTCTTTTTCTTTAAGAAATAAATGGAAATTTTTAATGTCCTCATAAATTCTCTCGTAATGTTAATTCATAAAATCAGTCGTCTACCGTTATAAGCAAGTCATTTACGGTTGTTGTAATGACGTTAGTTTTCTTTATTTCTTTCCTCGTATCTTGATTTCCTTGAGAAAAACAGGCAGCTGAATTTGGTTTGTGTTTCAGATGCTACCATACAATGGGTTATGTGCAATTTGCAATATCAATTTTTCTGGTTTGGTTATTGTTGATGCATGTGGAAGCTCCACCCACCAGTTGGGTATCGACGATTGAAATGGGGATGCCAACTTCTACATCGATGACTTCTCAAACACGGGTCTTCGAATTTGTATGTACATTCACTGTCCGGCTTGACGTGGGTTCCACCACATTTTAATATGTTCGTTTCCACCACTATGACAATCTTGTTAGAACCACCTGTTTTAACCCTGAGGACATCAAATGTAATGACAACTATGTTATTATCCTATGTGAGGATCCTTGTTCGGATTAATACGAGTCTTCACCCGCCCTTACCGTCTCCATCTTGTCCGGGTAACTCCGAAAATTATGAAGATATTTATGGCTTATTTTTCATTAGCAAGAGCAGGTGATACTATAATGCGGTTCAAAATCCTGCATATATCTAGTTACCAAAAGGAAATAAATGCGACAATGATCTTGGTACAAATCAAAATATTTCCAAAATGTAAACTCTACTTCATTTTGTTCAGAATTCTCATTCTCAATCTTCACAGTTATTTTGTTGGGCATACGATAAAAGTTTTCGTGACAAAATCCATATCTAACCAATTATGTAAACATGGATGGTCCAAATCACACACAGGGGTCGAAAATATGGAAAACGTGGATATAAGACAAACTCAAAGTGGGGACATTTTACATAATTAAATTTTTTGTTATCAAATGAATAAATGAAATCAAATTTATTCCTTTTGCCATTTTTTGGGTTTTGCTATATATATGAATACGACTCAAATGCGTGAGATCCACGTGCAAAGCCCGGGGGGAAGAAATTTTTAAAAAAGTGAGCAACATTTTTTTCAAACGATTTTTTTGTGGGTTACAGTCATTTCAACGACCCCCAACCAAAAAAACATAGCTTAAAATAATTTTTTTGGGGAGTTCATTTAAATGTTAATAACCCACAAAAAATTACTTTAACAAAATGTCATTTGTTATTTTGTAAAAAATCATCTGGATAGCGTCCGCACTTGTGCGTATATATATATATATATATATGGGAGAGAGAGAGAGATGTTTGTTTTTATATATTTGAATGAAGTTTGGTCAAAAAATAGGCTAGGGGTTAACTACAATCACCAATTATGGAGTTTTTAAAGGTGTTAGACTACCATCCTAAAACTTCGTTCAAGTGAAAGGAATTAGTAAATGGGCCATTATGTCTAATAAAATACTATAAGGTCGGTGTTAAGTAAAATTTTTTGAAATTATGTTTGTATTGTCCTACGTGTTATAATTATTATACGCCTAACTCACTTATTAACATGAGTCAAAAGATTGATTTAACATTTAACCACGTTACGTTTACTTTATTTTCCTAACCTATTAAAATAAAAAATAAATGTAAGTTAACTTTGCATAGTAAAAAAATAAAAAATAGTATTTGCACGGTTTAAATGGTCTTTTTCTTTAAGAAATAAATGGACATTTTCAATGTCCTCATAAATTATCTTGTAATGTTAATACATAAAATAATTATTCCACACTTATAATCAAGTCATTTATGGTTGTTGTCGTGGCGCAGGTTTTCTTTCCTTCTTTCCTCGTATCCTGGTTTCCTTGAGAAAAATAGGCAACTGAATTTGGTTTGTGATTCAGAATACCTGGATTGATAGCATTGTAGAGAACATTTGGTGAGTATCTACTCTGGAGGATGTGTATATAATTACGGCATGCGTTTGAATGTTGTAATAAGATAGAACGTATATGTGGTTCAGATAATTATATACCCATAAAATACATATAATGAGTTGTATTGATTATAAATAACTTGTTAGAATGTTATATGGTCATGTGGTGACAATAAATCTCAGCACAAATTATAAGTAAATGCAATCACCAGGAAAATAAAGAACTAAAATAAGAATAGTCACTATCAAACACAACATAAGATATACGTGGTTCGGTAAATTGCCTACGTCCACAGTGGTTCTCTTTGGTTGTATTTCTCTGTTCTCAAGGCAAGTGTTTTTTATTTCATACTCTTTTCCCCGGGCCAGGGGTACAATCTGGCACGGTTTAAAACTGTGCCAGATCAAATCTGGCACGGTTTTGAACTGTGCCAGAATCAGGTGTTCCAAAATGGCCATTTTTTTCTGGCACGGCTCAAAAGTGTGCCAGATTTGGCCAAACAGGAACACTTCGGGCACACTTTTAAACCGTGCCAGAATTTGATATTTCTGGCACACTTTTGGCACAGTTTAAAAAAAAATTGGCACAGTTCAAAATCGTGCCAAAATATGATACACTTTTGCCACGGTTTTGAACTGTGCCAAATTTTTTTATAAAAAGAAAAAAAAATATTTGAAAGCACAAAAAATCACAAATTAAAAATATTGCACGTTGTTGATAAACTAATGTACATACAAACTTCAAAATATTACAAGTCTTTAATAATTCACAGGCAAAAAAAAAAATGGGCAGAATTTCCTCTATTTTCTAGACATTCCAAAACCTGCTAATACAAAACCTGCCTAACATAAAGCCCACACGGCCACAAAATATAACAATTAACTTACAAAAGCCCGCACGGCCATAAAATTACAAAAGCCCGCACGACCATAACACAAAAAAATGGAATCATGAATAAACCCCTTGTTGTAAACCATTGAGTTCTCTGTGTGTTCCACGTGAATAAATGCCAACGATAAACTGTTATCCTGCAAAAAAAATAGGATACAAAAAAGATGCGATATTAGTAACCCAATAATTTACAAAAAAAAATTTACTCAAACTAAAAAATTACATATAGGAGTGGAAATTATCGTCATATTCTCAAATAGGGAGACCCGGGACTACGCGGTCAGTTCCTACAAGTTACATTGGTCCTATGCGAGGTGTTCGTGCATCCTACGAGGTCGTTTGGGGACTGGTTTGGGTTTTCACCCTTTAATGGCTTGTTTTTAAGTTTTAGTGTTGATTTTTACAAATTATCATTATATTCTCAAACCGGGAGACCCGGGACTACGCGGTCAGTTCCTACAAGTTACATTGGTCTCGTGCGAGGTGTTCGTGCCTCCTACGAGGTCGTTTGGTGGTTGGTTTGGGTTTTGACCCTTTAACGGCTTTTTTTTAAGTCTAAGTGTGATTTTTTCAAATTATTGTCATATTCACAAACTGGGAGACCCGGGACTACGCGGTCAGTTCCTACAAGTTACATTAGTCTCGTGCGAGGTGTTCGTGCCTCTCACGGGGTCGTTTGGGGGTTGGTTTCAGTTTTTAACCTTTAACGGCTTGTTTTTAAGTTTAAGTGTGATTTTTGCAAATTATCTTCACATTCACAAACCGGGAGACCCAGGACTACGCGGTCAGTTCCTACAAGTTACATTGGTCCCGTACAAGGTGTTCGTGCCTCCTACGGGGTCGTTTTGTGGTTGGTTTGGATTTTCACCCTTTAACGGCTTGTTTTCAAGTTTAAGTGTTGATTTTTGCAAATTATCGTCGTATTCTAAAATCGGGAGACCCAGGACTACGCGGTCAGTTCCTAGAAGTTACATTGGTCCCGTGCGAGGTGTTCGTGCCTCCTATGGGGTCGTTTGGTGGCTGGTTTAGGTTTTCACGCTTTAACGGATTGTTTTTACAAATTATCGTCATACTCTCAAATCGGGAGACCCGGGACTATGCGGTCAGTTCCTACAAGTTACATTGGTCCCGTGCGAGGTGTTCGTGCCTCTTACGGGGTCGTTTGGGGGCTGGTTTGGGTTTTCACCCTCAAACGGCTTATTTTCAAGCCTAATCTACATATTTTGAAATTATCATCATTATCTCAAACCGGGAGGCCCGCGACTATGCGGTCAGTTCGTACAAGTTACATTGGTCCCGTGCGAGATGTTCGTGCCTCTTACGGGGTTGTTTGGTGGCTGGTTTGGGTTTTCACCCTTTAACGGCTTGTTTTTAAGTCTAAGTGTGATTTTTGCATATTATCATCATATTCACAAATCGAGAGACCCGGGACTACGCGGTGAGTTCCTACAAGTTACATTGGTCCCGTGCGAGGTGTTCGTGCCTCTCAAGGGGTCGTTTGGGGGTTGGTTTTAGTTTTCAACCTTTAACGGCTTATTTTTAAGTTTAAGTGTGATTTTTGCAAATTATCGTTATATTCACAAACTCGGGAGACCCGGGACTACGCGGTCAGTTCCTACAAGTTACATTGGTCCCGTGCGAGGTGTTCGTGCCTCCTACGGGGTCGTTTGGGGGTTGGTTTGGGTTTCCACCCTTTAACGGCTTGTTTTCAAGTTTAAGTGTTGATTTTTGCAAATTATCGTCGTATTGTAAAATCGGGAGACCCGGGACTACGCGGTGAGTTCCTAGAAGTTACATTGGTCCCGTGCGAGGTGTTCGTGCCTCCTACGGGGACGTTTGGTGGTTGGTTTAGGTTTTCACCCTTTAAGGGCTTGTTTTTAAGTCTAAGTGTAATTTTTGCAAATTATTGTCATACTCTCAAACTGGGAGACCCGAGACTACGCGATCAGTTCCTACAAGTTACATTGGTCCCGTGAGAGGTGTTCGTGCCTCTTACGGGGTCGTTTGGGGGCTGGTTTGGGTTTTCACCCTCAAACGGCTTGTTTTCAAGTCTAATCTACATAGTTTGAAATTATCATCATTATCTCAAACCGGGAGGCCCGCGACTACGCGGTCAGTTCGTACAAGTTACATTGGTCCCGTGCGAGATGTCCGTGCCTCTTATGGGGCCGTTTAGGGGTTGGTTTGGGTTTTCACCCCAAACGACTTGTTTTCAAGCCTAATATACATATTTTGAAGTCATCGTCATTATCTCAAATCGAGAGGCCCATGACTACTCGGTCAATTCCTATGAGTTACGTTGGTCCCGTTCGAGGTGTTAGTTCCTCTTACGGGGTCATTTGGTGGTTGGTTTGGGTTTTCACCCTTCAACGGTTATGGGGGTTTTGTTTTGCGAATCTTGGTTACATGGGATGTTTGGTTTTAGTACCTAGTATATAATTGAATATTAAAGTGAGCGTGTGCGTGTGTAGAATGTGGAATGATGTTTAAGTTTGAGTTGATGATTTCCGTAGTTCAATTGTGAATTATGTAATGTGAGACTAAAGTTTAGAGTTTGGTAAAATTTAGAGATTTGATAGGGTTGTTATATATATATATAACAACCTTGTTATATGTACATATAACAGGGCTGTTATATGTACATATAGCAGCTATATATATATATATATATATATATATATATATATATATATATATATATATATATATATATATAGCATCGTCAAAGCTCCGTTGATGTAGGAACATAAAACACACCTTTTAAAGCCTCGTCAAAGCTCCGTAGTTCAATTGTAATACTCATTGTAATATGCATATTACAGTTGTAATATGCTGTAATATGCATATTACAGCAGTTTTGGGGGGTCGTCGGCGTGTTTTAACAGCAAATGGCAACAGCTGCGCAGCCTCGTGGGCACGGTTCAACAGCAGCCCGCGAGGGCACGCGGAGATTGCGAGTATTACGATTACTATGAGGACGTGGGTTGTATGTGAAATTAGAAATCTGTTTCCGTGCCTACTCATATCAAAACTACCATACTTGTATTAAGGGCCATTTGTCATTGAGCAAATGTGTTTATGAAGATACGAAGACAAAATTATTATAAAGATATAAAGTGAAAAGGGACCTGCTGCTTGGTAGGTTTCCGGAAGTTAAGAAGTAAACAGTAGTTCACAAGACTCTTTAGCTTCTGACTGTAGCGGTCATTACATATGCAAATGATAGGAATTTTTGAGGTCTTGATGCTAGCAATAAGATCAGCCACTCCACCCCTATCTCCAGCCGACATGCCATCAACCTCATCCATTATCAGAACAGTCTTTGGATGGTTCGAGCTGGAATATTAGTCAATAATGAACCATGTTAAAAAAATTCTGCAGTAATCTCAGGCTACGATTGGTCCGTGATGAAATAGTTTTTATCTAGATGAAAAGTAAAACCTCAAATTGTATTTTTATCTATTTGGGGTTGAATTTATTCACAACTTTATCCAAAATTGATATCATTATAGCCTGTAAACTTATTTAGAACTTCATATAGAAATAAAATAATTCCAAATAGATGGAAATTCTATTCACCAATTTACTTTTCACATCCAGAACCAAAGGGGGCCTTAATGTCGCATGGAAGAAAGAAACTGAAGAAATACTAACCGATCCATTTTAACACTCAAAGCTTCATTACCGATAAGTTCCTTTATAGAATTTGCTGTAGATCCACCTATTCCTTTGTCAATTTTAGAATCAGCCTTCCCACGACTGTCACTAGCATTAACCTAAACATGATGAGAGGTACACATGAGTGATTAATAATAACATAGCCAAACATAAGTAACCTGTTGCAGTAATGAACCAGATGCATTCATGCTAATAAATTTATTGGTATAATACATGGCATTATGTTGGAACTATGGCTTAAAGACAACAGAGACATTAATGTTGGTCATAAAGCCTTTATTTCTGAAAATTGGTAACGATGTCACATATGAGAAAATAAGTAATAAAGACTGGAAAGATATCACATACGAGAAAATAAGTAATTGGAATTTTACGAAAGTGGATGTTGCGAAAGTGTTATGTATAGTAATAATTTTTTTCCCCGAAGGAAAAAAGCATTGATTATATTAATATTCAAGTGAAGGTAAAAACAAAATAGAATTCATATCCTTCAAATAAAAGAAAAACAGTTGCAGCATCTTGTAGAATAAAATTATGCAATTTGCAGGTTAAAATGTGACTATTTGGAAGGTTAAAGTTGGAGGGGACAATTGGTTTCGAGTGAGTTGAAAAAAATAAATTATCACAGGCGTATCCATTTTATGTCTCTCTCTAGGACATTTGCATCATTTTCATTACCCTCAGTAGAAGTGACTGTGAGCCCTTGGATATTATCATCAGGAACAACAATGTATCTATCAGATAGTTAGATGGAAATTTTCCCTGATGATAGATCAATTTTAGAGGATTCTATTTGTTGTCCACTAGATCCAACCGCACTCAACACCTCTATAATCTTGGGAACATTTCGGTCAATGGACTCCATGTGCCCAATCTATCCATTTGTACCTCTTCCACAAGAAAATAAATTCTCTCAGTAACAGCTAGGGTGTGCATCCATCCGCACGAAATCTGAATCACTTTCTGGTCATGAGGAAATTGAACATTCATGGAGAACAATGGTCATGGTTGTCGCCAACACCAACTTGTCCAAACTTATTCCATCCCCATCCGAATAGTTTTTCATCAGATGTCAATGCCATGGTGTGTCTCCAACCACCCGAAATCTGAGATATAAAGTGCTCACTCAAGGCTTGGATCTTATGAGGGATGAGATGGTCTTCAAAATCCCCATGTACTAGTTTACCATATTTCCTCCACCCATAAGTGTATAAACCACCATGAGAGCAGGCAGATATCGTATGTCGTCATCCACATGCGACTAGAAGCATCTTCTCTCCATCAACAATGGAGACTTTCCACGAAACTAAGCGGTCATTTCTATCACCTAAGCCCAAGTTTCCATATATGCCCGAGCCCCAACCATATATCTCACCATCTACTGTAACAACAACTGAGTGTTTGGTCCCAGCAACAACCATTTGGATAGATACTCCTTAAAAGGCATCAATTTTTTATGGCACAAAAGAATACTCAGTGGATCCTAGACCCAGTTGACCATTTTGATTCCGTCCCCAACTCTGCACCTCGCCCTCCATAGTCACTGCCAAACAATGGTTTTCCCCATAAGAAACTTGCCTTATTCGTAGACCATATAATGGTTTGATGGGCTGAGGAGTAAACAAGTCACTAGAGTTTCCATGACTTAGCCTCTTAAAATACCCATCCCAATTATATGCTTCCACCCGCGACTCTGAATATGAAGTCGTATGGTCAGCTCCACAAGTAACAGACACTATTTCCTGGTCATCTAACGCACTCACTTGAGTAGGAGAAAGTCGATCTTCAGCATCCCCATGGACTAGTTGCCCATCTTCTCGCCGTCCCCATGAGTAAACAACATTTCTAAAAAAGAGAGCAATGGAATGAGTAGCACTAGAGGAGATGAGAAGTAGTCATCGTGTTATGTGGGCACACTACTACTTGCTCCTTCCCCTCCCATCTCTCTAGTTTGGCAGTTTCAAACTATCTACATTCTTTCTCTACTCATGCTGGGGCATTTATAGTGTGATTCAGATGTAGAGTAATTTGTTAGCTAAAGAAATTCGCGTAGGCTAACATTTTCAAAGAACATAGAAGTGTTGAGCATAATTTGTTAGCTAAAGAAATTGATTTTGACCTTGATCCCAATGAAGAGAACTTGGAGAAGTTAGCTTCGGCACAAGATTGTAACATCCAAAAGCTCAATGTGGAGGATGCATATTGGAATCAAAAATCTCATGATCAATGGCTTGGCAAGGGATAAAAACATAATTCTTTTTTTCTACATATATGTTAAAACTAAGAGAAGAAAACTTATAATCAACTTGATCAGTGATAGTCATGACAATCTTAAGTCTGAGGAACAGGACGTCAAGCAAGCCACGATAGTTTATTTTGAGGAGAAATTCTCTGCAGAACAGGACATCAGGCAAGCAATCATCTTTTAGAATATGCTTCTTCTTTATGTTGAGACATTCTACTCACTGAAAAGACATTATACTCAATTCCCTCAATCACGCATTCCCCTAGGAAGAGGCGTGTCAGTTTTCTGGACTAGAAAACGATGCAGGCATGTAGTTAAGGTTTGTACAGTTTGATTCATAAAAAGTGGAGTGGTAAAATGTGAGTATGTTTAGTTATTAAACTTCGAGTTTATCTTAATTGAATTTGTCATTGAATCTGAGATCATGAATTCAAATGTAGGTTCATAGCGTTTATGACCTTCTCATATAAAGCTAAGAAACTGTTGAGTTTCAAAATAAAACATCCGAAATTGAGTACTTGACCTTATACAAAGGTATAGAATGTTCATGATATAATGAATTATTAACAGTCACTATAGAATTCTTGCATCAATTACGTTGCATGATTTATATGATAGCTATGTAATAATTTCACATTGAAATAAAAATGTATTAGTCTCAAATACACCAATAAGTATGCATTGAGTATAGCAGTATGGCATTGACTATAACATTATTACATTGAGTATAGCATCATTGCCATACTAATAGAGAAGCAGTACATACACATATCGACATCATGGGGGGAGAGAAGATAGGGCATAGTGAAATACCGAGCATGAGCGAGGCGTCGTAGCTCACATTCGGTGCCAATGCACCAGTTCACCTAAATCACATAAAATGCTTTAGTTCATTAGCTTAGGTATAAATATAACATGAACTAATAATCGTCATATTTAATTTGTAAACATTAAGGAATAGAACTTACTGATAAAATGAAATTAGAAGATTATGCATCAAAGTTGGCGTTGTTGTATACATAAGATTAATTCTAATGCAGTGGTATACATAAAAATCCTAAGAAAGAGAAATGAGTTGCAAGAATACATGTGCCAGTAAACGATTGCATAAATTTCCCATGTTTTAGCCTCTTCAAGCATCTGACTAGTCCTTCAAAGTGATAAACCCCACTAAGAGGCATTAAGAGATCATTGGGTACGGTATTTATGTTAATCTAATGCGTTGATATATATTTGAGGCTAAAGGAATGTTCCATTAAATTTTGTGCATATTATATAGTGACTCTTATTTAGGGTCGAGTATTTAGTTTCTTGTATATGAAATTTAAACAGTACATGCATAAATGCGACATTACTTACATGTTCATCATTGAAACATAGCAAAACTTTGGCGACAATCTGTGCTAGATTAATAGCTTCACCCCCTGTTTGAGGTAGATCTTTATATACAACTCCGGTTTGAGGAAGATATTCGTATGCCTTCCCTACCTTCGATTACACTGAACAATCAATAACAATATTTGAAATAAAAATAAACGCTCAGAAAATTGATGATTCTCCATGACAATACAACCATAATCTCAAGGAAGAGATTATTTAGGCCCAGTTTGGTTGCGCAAATTATTTGATTATGTAAATTGGTTCATTGTGAATTAGTGAATTTGAAATGAGTTAAATCCAATTTTACGTGATGTTTGGTAATTTGAAATTGATGTTAAGGTTCTACGAAAAAAAGGTAAAAACACATAGAGAGAGAGAGAGAGAGGGGGAGAGGGAGAGGAGACATGCACTTTTATTTGACTCCTATTTCAAATGGATTCATTTCACGTTTTTTTGTGAAATGATCCAATTTCAGATTTTGCACATGAGCTAAAATGGGGCAATTAATGAATCCTTTCATTAATGAAACCAAACACAATTAATGGGTCAATTTGTAAATGGATCAATTTATTAATGATCCAATTTATAATTTTGGGACAACCAAACGGGGCCTTATCAAATTAGATGTGTAACTAACATCTTTGTAATATTTTGATTTTGTTGATACAATAACTAAATTAGGACATACTGATTATTTATTAAATTAAATTTGTTGGTTAAAGATATCATCACAAGCCAATAATAAACAAACAAAAAAGTCACTTTTTATTCATTTTATCATTAACATACAAAAAAAAGAGCAAGTAGACCCAATTAAGATAAATAAGAAACCTACTCAACTGAGTATTTTACAGTCACTACATACACAATAGATTTATTGTGAATACGTCGACAACATAAAGTCTTCAAATGGATAAAAAAGAATGAGTACATTCATATAAGAAACATAAATGAGAAGATACAAATCTATTTGATAAATCTATTTGATACCTTTGGCAGCAGATGTGAGAACGGGAGAATGGGAGGGCTGTGACTAAATCACGGAGAAAATACCCAAATCGCGAAGTAAAATTTTGAGAGAGATTTCTACTCCTGAGATACCTAAATCGAGGAGCAAATACCCAAATCGCGGAGTTGTGACCAAATCGCGCCAGAAGTGAGAGAGACCGAGCGGGAAGTTTCGACCAAAAGTGAGTGAGAGGGCCAAGAAGGAAGCTGTGAGAGAATGAGAGGGAGGAGAAGGTGGGAGTTAAAATTGAGAAAATGTATTTTTTTAGGGCATTTTATATTTTAGTTAAGTGTACTCAATTTTGGCACACTTTTAAACAGTGCCAAATTCTGGCACTGTTTTAAAGTGTGCCAGATTGTCATTAAACCGTGCCAGAATTTGGCACAGTTTTAAACTTTGCCAGATTTTTAATATCCAGGTGTGCCAAATTGCTGTTTGTGGTGTAGTGTTTGGGGAGTGGGGGTGTTGGGAACCTCCACGTTGACCCATAATCCCAAGAATATCTCTTGAGAGATTTTAGGGGTTGAATGGGTCGCTGCTGACTCAACGACTATGAGGCTTTGGATTTTGGGTTAGGCTCTCCCTATTTTTGATAGGTCTTAGTTTGGCTACTTCTCTGGGTCAACATAAATGAATGAGGTGCCTACAATTGCCCCTAAAATTTTTGGATCATAATTTGGACTCAATTATTTTAAATAATAGCTCTATTGGTATTTTGTGAATTGAACTATGCTTTGGGGAGTGAAATGTCTCTTCCTAGTAGATTTAGGTGACAGGTTCACTTTGTTCTCCGTGCATCGTCATTAAGAGGGTTTAAAACTATTTGAAGAATCCATTTATGACGTTGCTTCACAAGTTTTCGCACTCTCGAGATATCTTATGCTTCCTACTGCATTTTTTACTTCCAGGTCTCTCCTTTCGTCTTCAAGCTCTTCCTTATCTTTCCACCTTCCTTGCTTGTGGCCTTGCGTCATCTCAAACTGATTTCCACTTCGTAAGTTTCCCAAACCTTTTCTTCTTTTTTTTCTATTAAAATTTCTTTTCTATCACTACATGGGTTTATTTATGGCAAGAATAAGTAATAGATCAGTCGATGAGTTTAGGAAATTCTATAATATCCCCAACTGGTGGACATCGAATGTGCCCCTGTCCCTCATAATGTTCGAGATATTGAGGATGGGCATTGGATTCATGTTCTCCTATTGTCTCAAGGGGGTCTAACCTTTCCCACAAATCGTTTGTTTTTGCACTTCTTTAGTTCCTTTTACATAGTTCCTTCCCAATGTTCTCCAAATGGTTGGAAAATTGTCCACGGTGTTCATAGGATCAATCAACTTTATGGCTCCAATTTGGGTCTTACTGAAATCTGTTATTGATATACCTTTTCTCGAACAAGTTTGGGTCTCATCTATCTGAAATCAAGGAGTCCTGACAGGGTGTTGGTAGCCAATCTACCTGATTCCCATAAAAACTATTGGCGAGAAGGGTTTAATCCCAGGAACTTGGAGTTTCCTCTCCTGATTGGGGAAGCGAGGTACATGGGACCTAAAATTCCCTTTTAAGGGGAGGAGTACATTGGTAGATGTATTTCTTGTTCTTCTCATTGATTCTATGTTAGCATACTTTATTTCTCACGTCCACTTTTTTCTTTTTTAGTAAAGATAAAGAACTCAGAACCCGCACTCCACAAAATTTTAGCTGTTGAGCTAATCAAAGCTTGGAAGATTGGGGAATATTTGACTTATGGTGAGCATCCGTGATCAGCTGTGTTCCTTTTAGAGTATAAAAACATTAGGTCCAGCTTCATTGTCTGACCTGTTGATAGTATTCCTCACCTCGATATCATAGAAGAGGTCGCTGCTGAGACAATTCAATTAGACGGGGATGGGAGAATCTCTGGTGAAGACAACGTGGGAGCTAGCACAGGTGGAGTTAAGGGTGATTATAGTGAGTAGAGTTAGGGTGGTGAGGGATCTTCCAGTTTGGAGAAGGGTTCAGAGAATTCAGAGAGTTTGAAGGATTCAGATAGCTCAAGTGAAGAGACTATGGATCCTCCTAGGAAGAATTTAATCAAGGATGATGATGAGGACAATGTTGCTCTTGCGCGCAGGTTGAAGAAGAATAAGTATGGGAGTGGGGATAATTCCACTGGATCCCATACTGTGGCTCATGAAAGGGAGAGGAAGAATAAATAACAAGCGTTGGTGAGTGAGAGAGAGAGAGAAAAAAGGAAGAATAGAGGAAGAAAGAAGAAGAAAGGGAGAAGGAGGAGAGAGAAGAAGTGAGGAGAAAGTCGGGGCAGTCTTTCGTGCCCGTGTCTTCCCTGTCTGAGGGGGCTTATGTTGCTCTTGCCCCTCTGCTGGCTCCGACGGTGATCGAGATAGCAGTCCTGCCAGTAGATTGCCAGAGGTTGTCAAGTATAGTGACTCACTAGATAGCCCCCAAAGTGAGTCAGGAGATAGCCTTGGTAAATATTTTTTTACTTCACTATTCTTGCATTTTCTTTTCAATACCTTCTTCCCTAATGTTTTCTTCCTCTCTGCAGTTTGTGTTTAATTTCATCGTCCTCTATTGCTGCCACGACGAGCTGGCGAGGAAAAATGCTGAGCTAGAGGAGAACCTAAAGACTGCCAGTGCTACTCAAAAGTCTTCTGACCTTACCTTGGCTGAAGCCAACAAAACAAAAGAGGTAGTGTCTAAAGAGCTAGAGGATCTAAGGAATTCCTATGACTTGGTCTGTACGAGCAATCTAAAAGTGGTTGAGGAAAATAAAGATTTTTCCGTGAAGGTAAAAAAACTGGAAACTGAGGCCTCCACCATCAAGGAGAACTTTGACAATGCTGGGTGGGTCGCAACATATGATGATGTTGAGGCTCTAATTGGATACATCAAGCGTTTCAACATCAAGAAAGGTTGGTACATGGATTTGCTCGCTGCTAAGGTGGATACTGATTCTCCTCTCTTTGACGAGCATGACCCTGGACCGAAACCTATTGTTGAGGGCATGCCTCCTCCTACTGCCAGTGAAGATGCTTCAACTATTCCGACCACTACCGCTGATGATCCTCTTGATCAGGGAATGGTGGCTATTCCATCTGAGGGAGATGTACATGAGGCTACCACGGATAACAGGAAGCAACCAACATCCTCAGAGCATACTGAGGTTGTCAGCTAGTCTTCTTAGGGGGTCTTTATATTTTTTTTCATTTTTGTTGTTCTCTTTTTCTTCTCACTGATGTACTTGAACTATTTTTTTTCTAGTGAAATGAAGTTCTGCTCCTTTTCATATACTGATTTATTCACCTCGATGCTTGTATTATTTATATCTTATCGATCGTGAGGAATATATTCCTGCTACCTCTCATTTAGGCCAAATTCTTGGTGCCGACGTGAGCGATTGAGTTCGCCGTGCCTTTATAAAAATTTGTAAGTCTCTTAGATCGAGTAATCGAGACTATAAAGACCAGTCAGAGGTTGTTTCCAAGCTAAACTATAGGATTGAGGAGATGGAGGAGGTCGACACTTCTGTTCAAGAAGAAATGGATGTTTTGAAGGCTAAGCTTCTGGATTCTTTTGAGATCAACCGAGTTGGAGAGATCCTTCAATAGGAGAATGATGCTTTAATGACGGAAGTCTCGTACCTTAGGGAGAATGCACTGGGCATTCCCCCTTAAGTTTTTACATGGTTCCTCTTTATCGACTAGGCGGCGAGATGGAACTGATGATAGTGATTGAGCTAGGGAGATTGCCGAACTATGGGGGGATGTTTGCAGGGTATACGTGATACCCGCTGGTCTTCAAAGATACGTTACCCTAATGACGCACTTGTTTAAGAAAGGTCCTCCGCAGATGTGGGCTGATGGCTATGACCAGGGTTGGAATGATGCTCCAACTAAGTCGAAGGAGGTTGCGGAGTTAGCTTTCATAAGAGGGTGGTTGAGTGCCCTTAGCAATTTGAAAATTCCTAGGATATTTGTTTTCTTGTATAGGCATGAGATATATCCCTCAACTTTGATGTCAAACCCACTCAGAAGGTATGATCTATGGGTTCCTATAGATGAGATCCCAAGACATCTCTTGGAACCAAATTCAGATGAAGTCGAGGAGAAAGTTTCTCCTCGCCTAGATGATGGCGAAAGAGTGCGAGTAGTTGACTACCTCGCTCAGTGACCTAGTCCTCATTAGGGTTTGAATTACTTAGCATATGTAATTCTTTGTACATGCAATGATGTAATAAAATGTTTATGTTTTGGGCGATTTGCTGACTAAACATGTATTGTGTTATTTTTTACTTCATTGATCTCTTCTTCAATTATCTTGGGCTCTTCCAGCCAACTAGATATGACTTAGGCAGACTTAGTTGTTGAGGGAGTATCCCCCAGTACAATATGCTTTTAGTATACCATTATTACTTTCTTTACCTTTTAGGTTGTGTCGTCACACTTCCTTAGGCCTAAGTGATGCATTGGTGAGGATACACCTGGTATCGAATATTATACTCGAGCAGGAATTTTTTAGCCAGACAATGTTGGTGACCAACCTAAGTTGGCCATGTTAGGTAAGGGTCCCATGTAGGGCTTCATATATTGCCAGGCACAAGCTAAGAGGTCATTCATGTTTATTGACGAATACCTGAGGAGGGTTATTACACACTGACCCTGCTTCAATAAGTATTTCGTGGTCTTAGTTTTATATGTTAAGAGGGTAGACTGTAACTTGGAAAGGGTGCATACATTATAATCCAGTTGAGAAAAACCAACACTTCATAAAATGCTACTTCCAAACAATCTTATTATTCAAAGAAGAATTGATAATTCAACATTGAGTTCAAAAAGGAAAAAGAAAACTAGAAGTAGCATTTCTTCCAATTTGCTGCATTTCAAGATCTTGGTATCTCCCTGCCCTCCAGCATTTCCAAGTGGTAGGCTCCTTGCAGGTCCTCTTTTATCACCTTGAAAGGTCCCTCCCAGTTTATCCCTAGCTTGCCATCTGATGGTTTCACAGTGCTGCCAAGAACTTTTCTCAGGACGTAGTCCCCAACCTGAAATGTTCTTGGATTAACGTTTTTGTTTTAGTGCTATGCTAGCTATTATTGGTAGGCTGTCAGTTCCACTATACCCAATTCCCTTCGCTCGTCAGCTAAGTCAAGTTTAGTGAGCAATGCTGCATCATTGTGTCCTCGGTCGACCAGAGTGGACGCCATGGTGGGGAGGCCAACTTCCAAAAGGATAATTGCCTCCATCCCATGCGTAAGTGCTAATGGTGTCTCTCCAGTTTCTCACCTTGGGGTGGTGCGATAAGCCCAGATGATATTGGGCAGTTCGTTTACCCATACTCCCTTGGCTCGCTCTAAATGCTTTTTTATCCCATCGATCACCATTTTATTGGAAGCCTCCGCATGTCTGTTTCTCTGAGGATATGCCACAGAGATGAAGTAGTGTCTGATCCCATGGTCGTTGTAGAAACCTTAGAAGATACCACTCTCGAACTGGGTGTTCCGTTGTCAGTGATGATAATCCTAGGGATCCCAAAGCGAGTGAGAATATTTTTCCATACGAATGTTGTCATGTATGAATCTCTAATGTTCGCTAGTGGTTATGCCTCTATCCACTCGGGGAAGTAGTTTGTTGCAACCAATAGATACTTACGATTATAGGTTGTAGTTGGTAGAGGGCCCATGATGTCCATACCCCATTGGGTGAAGGGCCACGGGCTAGTAAGTAACTTTAGGTCGTTGGTTGGCTAGTGAATCATAGGTTCATGAAGTTGGCACTTTTTCACTTTTGAGCATAGATTCAAGCATCTTTCTACATATACGGGCACCAGTACCCTTCTTTCATTGCTTGGAAAGCTAGCGACCTTCCCCTATTGTGACTCCCACAGATCCCCTGATGGAGTTCATACAGTACATGCTCAATATTTTGCAGATGAACATACTAGAGGTAAGGGACATTGAAATATCTCTTGTACAGTTTACCCTCGGGAGATAAGTAAAAGAGAGCACCTTTGACTCTTATCTGATGAACGATCTTCCTATATGTGGGTACTATACCATCCTTCAAATAATCCCTTATAGGGTCCATCCAACTAGGGGCTATTTCGATTTGGAGAACATGCTCTATGCTCGACAGTTCGTTGATCTGGTTAATGCTTAGTTGGACACGGAAATCAATCTTAATTGTCCTCTTTAAGTCGAAGTTGATTACTGAGCTTAAGGCTGATAGGGCATAAACATGGTTGTTCTGCCTTCTGGGAAACTACTGGACGTTGATGGGTTCAAAGCTGCCCATCAATCCTTTCATAGTGGTGAGATAGGTTATCATCCTCTCATCTCTTGTGTTGAAATCGCCACTTATCTGGTTGGAGACCAACTGTGCATTTCCGAACACTTGGAATCGCTTTTCTCCTAGTGTTCTCCCCTTTTGTAGGCCTGCGATTAGTGTCTCATACTCCGTTTTATTGTTGGAGGCTTCAAATCCAAGCCTGATTCCTTATTCAAGTATTGTATCTTCGGGGGTAATCAATACGATGCCTACTCCTTCCCCTTTGGAATTAGAGGCTCCATCAACAAATCGTCTCTGGATGCCTGATGTTGTGGGAATTTCACTCTGCTGAATAGTTTGAGGGTTGTCGCAAGGCTATTCTCCTATAAACTCAATGATGAAATCAGAGAGGACCTTCCCTTTGATTGCATTCCTCGACTGGAACTAAATGTCAAATTGCACAAGCTTGACCAATCATTTTGATAGTCAACCTGAATGGTCTGCTTTCCTCGGGACTGATTTAATAAGGTGGGGTTTAAGTACGATGATGGAGTGGGCTTCAAAATAGGTTTTCTAATTTCCTCGAAGCTACCACTAGCGCAAAGGTGAGTTTTTGTAGTGCTAGGTATCATTGTTCGACATCCAAAAGAGTCTTGCTCGCGTAATAGAATGGGTGTTGGATCCCTATTTTTTAGAATATCATTGCATAACTTACAACATAACTGGCTACTGCGAGGTAAAGGTATAGAGAATCATTCTCCTAAGTGATTATAAGCAAAGGCGGTTTGTTGAGGTAATCTTTGATCCCTTCCAATGACCTCAAGCAATCCTCGTTCCACTCCACATCCTTGCTTTTCTCCAAGAACTGGAAGAACAGTGGGCACCTTTTATAAGACTTTAAGATGAACCAATTTAGGGCAGCGAGCATTCCCATGAGCTTTTGTACATCTCTTATGATTCAGGGGGGTCCTTCACCCTATTGATAACATCAATTTGGTCTGGGTTGGCTTCAATACCTGTTTTGCTGACCAACTACCCAAGGAATTTTCCTGACTGGACACCAAAGGAACATTTACTCACATTGAGCTTCATTCGGTACTTCTTGAGGATTTCAAAGGTCTCTGACAGGTCAGATAGGTGATCATATTTGAGCTTGATCTTGACGAGCATGTCATCAATGTTGACCTCCACAGTTCTTCCCATTTTGTCCTTGAACATTTTTGTGACCAATCGTTGGTAAGTTGCCCTTGAATTTTTTAGCCCAAAGGGCATAACCTTGCAGCAATATAACCCAAATGTGATTATAAATGCTATTTTGTCTTGATCTGGCTCGTTCAGAGGGATCTAGTGATACCCAAAGTATGCGTTTGGGATGCTCATCCTTTCTTGTGCTACCGTGGCGTCCACTAACTAATCAATCTTTAGGAGGGAGAAGATGTCTTCAGGGCATGCCTTGTTAAGATCAGTGAAATCGACGCAGACTCTCCACTTTATGTTGCTCTTCGAGATAACCACTGGGTTGGATAAACGCTTGGGTAACTGGACTTCCCTCATGGATCCTATGTTCATCATTTTTTCGACTTTCTTCTCTACTTCCTTAGATTTTTTCGGAGTAATTCGGCGAGATTTATGTTCTACTATTTTAAAAGATGGGTCGACGTGCAGTCAATGACAAGTGACGTTAGGATCAATCTCGGGCAGCTCGTAAGGCTCCCATGCAAAGACATCTAAGTTACTCTGAAGTAAGGTGACCAACTCCTTCTTTTCACGGTCGGTGAGTGAGGTTCCGATCAAGAAATTCCTTTCGTTCGAGCTGCTACTAGATGTGACTTCCTCCAGGTCCTCGATGACTTTTTCAGATGGGAGGAGCCTGGTCTGCCATATCTTAGTTGCTATTTGGAGGTCATTATCCTCTCCTGTTCCTCGTCCTTGCCCCTAAATTCTTCAACCTTCTTCTCTGGTTTAGGACAGATGGCTGCTATAAAACTCTTCCTCGCCATCGCCCGATCTCCATGGATTTCCACCACTCCTCGTCCGGTCACTCATTTGAGCTTCTGATGGTAGGTAGATGGAATGACCTTCATCGCGTGCAGCCATCCTCTGCCGATGATTGCTTGGAACGATGAATCAATATCGACTAAAAGGAACTCGATCATTTTTTATATGTTTCCTTCCCTTACTTGCAAGATAATGTTTCCCAAGGGGGTGGTTATTTTTCCAGCGATGCCAACTAGAGGAACGGTGGCTTCCTTTAGGTCTGCGACATTTCATTTCAACTTCCTGAATAAGTGAGGTACATTACTTCGAATAAGCTACCTTGGTCGACGAGCAACCTGTCGACATTATAGTTAGCTATCCTGAGTGTAATGATCAATGCATCATGATGTGGAGTTCTTACTCCCACTAGGTACTTATTCGTGAACACAATGTGCTTCTTGTAGTCTACATCCTCTGCTCACCGACGCTTCCAAGCTTGCATTTTGGCTGGATCAATTTGAAATTCTTGCATTACTGTTGTAAGCTGTTTTACTTCCATCCAAGCCGTGTATCTTGAATCTGTTTGAGGTCGGACGCTCTATGAATTACCTGTGAACTCATGGAAGACGTCTTCCTCGATCACATTATCAAGCCTTTAATCTCCATTAAAAGCTACCTTCTCTGCCTTTTTTTCCACAAATTCGCTCAAGTGTTCAGCTTGAGCTAACTCTTTAAGGTGAGATTTGAAGTCTTTATAGTGCTCGATTTTTTGCCCTCCCTCTTTATAGAAAGCACATCTCAGTGCGGTGTTCCTCTTTGAAGGGTCTCCATCCATTTTCCTGGGCCACTTAATGAAGGGTTCGTCCTTGATCTTTTCCAGAATCTTACAGATTAGTTCTCTGAAAACTGTATTTACTGCTTGAAATACCTTCGAGGCATCACTCTTTCTACCATTCTTAGGGATACTCTTGCCCGCATTCTTACTCCCTTTCTTCTGACCTTCATTCTTATCACTCCCCTTGTCGACGATCATAGCACAACCATTTTCCCCTGCACTGAGATGGGTCACGTCTTCGACTGTGGCATATTTTTTAATATGAGTCATCAAGTCGTCAATGGTTGTGGCCTCCTTCGTAGTGAGGGATTGGTGTAAGAGGTAGGAACTTGATAAGACAATATTAAAGGATACCATGGTGACCTGATCCGATCAGTCCTTGAGCTCTTTGAATAACTCCCCATACCACTTCGCGTAGTCTCTGAGGTTCTCCTGAGGTTTTTTCTTCTTTGTCAATAAACGATCCATCCTCTTCGAATGGGAGATGCTGGTAATGACGCTAGCTGTGAAGAGCTCGACCAGGTACTCGATGTTCTTAATGGATATGTGGGGGAGTTTCTTGAACCACTTTTAAGCCATGTCGTGGAAGCTCGATGGGAAAATTCGACACATCAGTGCATCCTTGTGGTTCCAAAGGGTTATGGCCTTCCTGTACTGTCTGACATGGTTGATGGGATCAATTTTTCAATCGTAGATCTTAAACCTAGGTGTTGCAATCTTCTAGGGGGATTCCTCTTCCTCTATTTCCCTTGAGAAAGGGGACTTAATCTGGGTCTTGAGACATCTCTTATCGATATGGAACCTCGATGTGTTGGGTTTTGGTCCATCTCTCTCCGAACCAAATTTCATATATCGTCATTTCCTCGGCCTGGGCTCCTGTAATGGAGAGATGATTATTATTGCTTGGACTAGTCATTATCTAACCTGTGTCCCTCAATTCTTTGAGATCCACGTCTTCGTCTCTTTCCTCAGCTGTGAGATCTACTCGCCTGAGGGCTAGGAGTCCAATAATGATGTTGCCTTGTATTGCGATGGAGTTCTCACTCCATTTTCTCCATTCGCCTTTTGAGGCGAGCATTCTTTGCTTCCTACTTATGAGTGCCCTCCTACTTACGAGTGCCCTCCTCTTGCTCTTCGATCCTGGTCTCATAGGCATCAATCATCCTGGAAACTTACGTAGACCTAGCTAGTCTCTGGCTTTCTTTTGGGGCCTGTCGTTCTAGGTGAGGCCTTGGATTTGGCTATCGAACTTTAGATCTAACCCTACGAGGGACAGGTTTATCTTACATATCCCCTGCTTGAGGGGCATTGCTGTTGTGACCAAACATTTTAGGTTCTTGTTGGGTAAGGCTTTCTTAAAGGAAGAACAATCTCTTCCCATAGACGGTGCCAATTGTGGTGACAATAAATCTTAGCACAAATTATAAGTAAATGCAATCACCAAGAAAATAAATAACTGAAATAAGAAGTCACTATCACACACAACATAAGATATACATGGTTCGTAAAATTTCCTACGTCCATGGTGGTGCTCTTTGTTTGTATTTCTCTTTTCTTTAGGGGAGTGTTTTTTATTACATACCCTTTTCCCCGGGCCAATGGTACAATAGATACGTGTAAACTTCGGGGAGTGTGGGTGTTGTGCACCACCACGTTGGCCCATAATCCCTAGAATATCTCCGAAATGATTTTAGGGGTTGAATGGGTCACTGCTAACTAACTGTCTATTTTTTATAAATGAAAGAGATACCCTCAAGTTCCAAATGAAAATAATGATTTGTTAAGTTAATATGATGTATACTTTATAAATCATATATTAAAAATACTAGGGTTAGAGTGGGGTGGCTACGGGGTAAATGACTTAGTGGTTTATATAGAAAAATGATAGGTGTGCACACTAGTTAAGAGGTGAGTCAGTCCTCAAGAGAGTCCGACACTAGCTTAAATAAGAAGAGCATTCATGCATTTTATTTTACTGTAATTTAAGTCAATTGCTAAATATTTTTAAAATGTTTTGTGTTCTAACACTTTCTCTCAAATAATTTCAAAACCCTTTTAGGTGTCGGACCACCGGGGCGCCAGACTTGATCTCATTCCAGGGTACGTAGCTACGGTATTTATGGGTACTGTAGGAGTTGTACTAGACGCATCTCTTATTCACTCTTAGATTGGGATAGTAGCTTAGTTTTACTTTTGATCATGTTGCTTATGGAAGTTGTACATTTTATCTATGTTCAGATTGTGTCAACTATATTCTCTCTTTGTTGGATTTATTTTGGTTCGAGTTTGTTTTGTCGATGTTTATTCGTCTAGCACTTGTTTCAGATATTTGTGATATGTTCAGGCTCTTTTATATCGTGATTGTTCTTTTATGTCTCTTGTTGTACTTATTGACTTGGCTATTTAAAAGATAAATCTCACACCAGCTTAATTAATCATTATGTGGTTAGTAATTAATTAGTTTTTCGACAGTGATGCTAAGAATGAACTAGATGGAAATCTCGTTTAATTCGATAAAGGCCAGATCACCCGATATTTAATTAGGTGGGGTGTCATAGATGGTATCAGAGCATCAGGTTCTAGTGTCCATAGGATATGTACGTCTTACTAGAACTTCAGCGTAGCGTTCTTTTGATATAGAGCCCTACTATTAGACTATTGACTCATCTTTATGATTATGAGATATCGTACTTCTGCCATTACGAATTTTATTAACAGTGAACTAATAGAAATCGTTTTCAATTTTAGATGTCGCCTAAGAGAGGTAGACCTTCCAGGGCAGCTGCCAGGGGCGGAGGGAGAGAGGCTCAACAGGAGCCAGAGTTTCGCAGCCACGGGACACACCAGGGTTTGTGTCTACAGCTTAGGTAGCAGATATTGTGGCCTAGGCGATCAATGCAGCCATGACACCCATGACAGCATAGTTTCCTCAGCCCTAACCCAATAGCCAGTGGTCACAGTTGTTTAGGCCCACCCTGAGCTGTCAGAGTGGTAGAGGGTTCGGGAGGCCTTTTAGAAGGGTCATCCCCCAAAGTTTCAGGGGAGTTATGAGGTGATATTGGCTGATTAGTGGAAGATAGAGATGCAATGCCACATGTGCATGGTTGACTGCAGTGAGGTACATATACAGATTTTAGCCACATTCAGGTTGGCTGGGGTAGCCTTCAGTGGTGAGAGTCGAATATCACTATTGGACAGAGAGATACGATGATGATCGTTGAGTTATGGTGCAGTTCGACCGCAAGTACTTTCTTCCAGCAGTTGAGTCCGAGATGAGGAGGAGATTTATGGAGGTGATTCAGGGTGACCATTTTGTAGTGGAATACGAGGAGTTTACTTGTTTGGCTAATTTTTTGGCAGACAAGTTGAGCAATAAGGAGAGGAAGAGGGCAAAATTTATTAATGGTTTATCCTGGAGGATCAGGAAACATTTTATTAGGAACCCTTCTTTGGTGACATATTCATAAGTCATCAATGCAACCTTACTACACTACCATTACCATCGCTTCCACATGAAGGGAATTAAGAGGGAGGAGAGCCTAGCCAGCAGGGCTAGGCAATTTGGGGAGTTGCTTGCGAAGCACAGCAGACAGGAAACCAATAGGGGAAGGATACTCATAGGAGAATCCTGCTATGAGATTTCGATCCGGAGGTCAAAGATATAGGCATGGCTAATAGGTACCTATTCAGCAGCAGGGTCCTGAGGTCCTCTAGGGCTAAGGGAACAATAGAGGAGGCCAGTAGGGCGAGCATCTGGGACAACCTCGTCAGGGCTAGTAAGGACAACATCAAGGAGACAAAGATGTTGCTTTAGTTGCGACCAGTCAGACCATCTGAGTAGGTAGTGCCTATGGAGAGGTAGGGGCCAGTAGCAGGGTGCCCTATAGGGACAACAAGTATAAATGCCTCCATCTCTACCAGCACCACAACAGTAGGGGTAGTTGCACTACAAGCCTGTGTATAATGTTTAGGATGTTCCGATTTCACCAACACCTCAGGCACCGCTCGCAGTCGAAGGTACGTTTGGGAATGAGGCTAGGATTATTTTTTATACTGGTGCATCTCATTCATTCAATAGAACTAGATTTACTGAGTTGTTGGGTTATTAGAGTCAGTCGATAGTCTCTTTATCTATGTAGAGTCATCGACGGGTGGTGGGTAACCAACACACTCGATTTGTAAAGGAGTAGATGTTATGATTGGGAGACTAAGTTTAGCAGCATACCTCTTAATTTTAGATATGGAGGGATATGATGTTATCCTAGGCATGGATTGGTTAGCAGGGTATAAGGCGATAGTGGATTGTTTTCTCAGGACCATATTTTTTCCAATTTCGGGACATGAGATGTTTTTGGTGGTGATGCCTCTTCCCGGCGTAGGGTCGTGCACTCATTTATATTACATTAAGGAGGATACCTCAAAGGGAGTGGTAATTCTAATAGACTCGATTCCATTCGTGAGGGACTTTGAGGACATATTTCAGAACATACCAGGGTTACCACTGTAGAGGGGGATTGAAGGTAAACTTAAGTTTAGAGATAATTTTTCCATTAACAACAGTATATGGGATTAAGGCAGCATTGCAGATCAAAGTGATGCAGTGATGTAGCTCAAGTGAGGTAGGTCAGCGTGGCATCCTAGAGGGATCTCCAACGAAGAATCTAGCCGAGAGAGCTGATCTTTTAGTTCTATTGCTTTACTTGGCCTTGTTGTATATCTTTGTTTACATTTACCATGAGTTGTAACGTTTATAATGATTTTTAGTGTGAGATCGAACGGTACTCACGAGAGACCAGGCTTTGAGAAGTGAGGCACTATTGGGACTTGTCTTGACCATCTTAGATATACCTGGTAAAACACCAAAGAACCCTAATTGTGGAACGTCGGGCGGAGCATCCTTGAGTTCCATCGGGAGTTGAGTTGTGAACCAAGCATCCCTCTACTTAACGTCACATTTAGCATATGTGATGTCACTAACCAGTAAGGTAATGTGAAATATGCACTTGTGTAAACCACCATGGTATTTGGGGTTGTTAGATAGTTGGTGAGCCACCTTTGTGACGACAACCCTCTAACACAGTGGTTTGGCAAAAGGCATGTCTTAGAATTCCATGTTTATGACGTGGAGATAACTAGTGCATCAGGTATTTAATGTTTGTGACATAAAGTATGAGGGATATCTTTCATAGGCATTAATGACCGAGTTTCCTCGGGAGTAGTGTGGGGGGCTATTTAAGAACCCCAACCACCTCTGTGGAGAGGATGTTCCTTTTTGAGAGTTCAAAAGTTATTACTAGAGAGAATATAAATCAGAGACAGATTTATTACGAACCAAAAAGTTCACTCACCCACCATTGTTATTTATTACGAAGCTTTTAATACTTGAGAGATATCCTTGAGGGTGGTTTGGGTGTTTGACTTTCTGCCAAGGTGTATCTGGGGTGCTTACTTATTTCTCCCTCCAAATGAGTTACTTATGAGTTCATTATTATCTTTTGAGTTATACACGAGAGATTTGTGAGTTCAACCTGAGTTTATATTCACTAACTTGTGTTTGCGTGTCCTGTAGTTAATCAGTAGTGATGTTGGTTAGTCTGTCATTACTATACTCAAAAGAAGTTACGCCACCATTTATAATCTAATGTACCCTCTTACATTTGGCGAATCTGTTGGGAGGAATTCTTCTAGGCAAGCAGTATGGCACAGGATAACGTTAATCGAAGGCTTAGCTTTGAATGCATTCAACACAATGAAGAACAGGTCGTAAGAGAGATGGAGGATTCAAAGGATGGAGCCCCTCGATTAGAGGTACCTTCAGTCCGAACGACGATAAGTTTCCCAACGGTGGCATAAGCTTCTACGTGCTGGGTTGGGACCAACCCATGTGGAACTCCTCATGAATAAATTTTATAAGTTTTTGCAAACTCCCGTAGCTTCAACGATGTTGAAAGGATTCGAAGCCAAGTCATTCGTGACACCAGGCGCACCCCCAATGGCCCCACCAAGTGCATTTATAACGAGAACGACCCTAGTAAGTATACCCTTTGTTGTAAATCCAACGGTGGGAACCCCAGGAATATCAACGGCTCCAACTGTGATGATTTCTCCAGCTACAACGAGCACTCAGCCTATGGTCCCTTTGGTCATCATTTTAATGGCATCACCCATGGAAGAGATGAGGAAATTCATACAAGCCTCCTCACAATCTGCGAGCGAGGTATCTTCAGTCTATGATAACTTTCAGATGCCTTGCCCCCAGGAATACAATGATGAGCCCTATCCAAAAGATTATATTCCTCCTATCTTTGAAAAATACACGAGAAATGGTGGAAACCCGAAGGAACATATTAAACGCTTCGTTGAGCACTTGGGGGCGCATTGCAATAACAATAAACTCAGGTTAAGGGAATTTTTTTAAATCCTTAATCGATAAAGCATATACTTGGTATTCTCACCTAGATCCCAAGAGTGTTTCCACATGGGAGGAGATGCAGGTTTTCTTCGTCCAAAATTTCTTTCTGGCAGAAGATGAGTTTACTTTGACCCAACTGGGGATGGAGAAGTAATGACCAGGGGAAGATGTAGTGGCATATGTTCGAAGATTCAGGGAAAGGTCCATCGATGTAAGAGAGGAGGCTAGAGAATCCAAACTGCTGTAGATCTGTGCGGAAGGACTGCTTCGTGAGTACATCTACCATCTTATTAATTAAACGCGTGAGGGGACTTTTACGACATTCCTAAAAGGATCAAAGAATATCTCGTTGGTTGTATGACTAATCCAGTGGTGGTTCCCATGATGTTCAAGCAGCCGATACAACCCGTGGGAGGGAGGTCTCAGACCCCACGGGTGGGATACACGTAAGGAGCAAATGGGGGCAAGATAGCTAAGAGGGACAATAAGTGGAAGTTCAGGAGAGACAAGGAAGACCCACCATTGTTGCCTTATACAGTAGAAAAGGTTTTCAGTTGTTACAACACAATGGTCCATGGAGGAATGGTGTATGAACCGAAGGGCATCCCTGTTGGGGAACCCGACGCTGCAACTAGGGTGGATCCCAGATATTGCCAGATTCTTCGAAAGATCCAACATCCAACGGAGAACTATTTCATGCTAAGAAGAATCATTGACAAGTATGTGAAGGTAGGAACATTGAAAATCCCTCCGCAAAACATCAACAATAACCCAATCCCAGTGCATGGGGCCAATCTAGTAGTGGCCTACGACGAGGTGTAAGAGAGAGAAGAAAGGGAACTAACGATGGAGCTTGAAGAATCTTTGAAGGATTTCACTAAGGGAATTGCTAATGTAGTGTTAGCTTACGATGAAGCAAGTGCTAAAGACGTGGAGGACGTGTATATCATTGAAGGAGAGGAAGCAGACCAAGCGCTATAGAATACTATGCAGTTTCAAAATCCCCAAAGTTTACGTGTTTCTTTGACCAAGTAGGGATACCAAAGGATAGTAGATTGGAAATAACTCAGGAAATCCTTGACATTGCGAGGAAGAACGCATGGCTAGGTTGGTATAGAGATTTCTGTCAGAGATAACTTTTAGCGACGCAGAAAGGGCCGTAAGGTTCCCTCATAATAGGCCATTGTATGTGACTACCTGTATTAACGGGATTAGTTTTGCAAGGGCTGTTATGGCTGGCGGAGCTTCCATCAATATCATGCCAATCAACTCTTTACATGCAGATAATTTCTGGAGGAAAGGTTAGTCCCCATGCCTTTGGTAATTTCAGGTTACGACAACCAGTCTTCCAAGTCCATTGGGATTGTGATGGGAAATCTGAGTTCCCACATCAAATTTCACGTAATAGAGAGTGAGAGTTCCTACAATATGTTGATAGGAAGAGTGTGAATGCATAATGACACACCTCAACCCAGTTACTTATAATTAAGTTTGAAAGTCAAAGTGAGTCAAACCATGATTAATTTAACCAAACCATACACAAGAGTTTTAATTTCAGAGTCATCATTGTAAATCCATAACTGAAAACCTTTTTACAACATCAGAGTAGTCACACTTATACAAATTTGCTGAAAGGAAAATTTAACTTAATTACATCATTTACATTTAAACAAAATCTTTGTTTCTCCCATTCCTGGCTAACCCAACCCGACTTCCTAGATTTGGCAGTGACATCGTGTTTCCTAAAAAAGGTGAACATAGGAACCATGAGCAAAATAGCCTAGTGAATGCATCACTACTATACTACTGCATAAATTTAAATGCAATAAATCATGTCCATATAATTATGTATTAACTTATCCGGCTCATTCATAATGAATGACCAACTTTTTCGAATCATGATTCACACATCCTGTCTAAATAGACAATTCTCCCCCATTCCTGGTCGAGGAGTAACCCCTTGTCATTAATAGACAAATCTCCCCCATTCCGAGTCGAGAAGTAACCTCCCATTTCGATAAACCGAAATGAACAATTTTATATTCATAACATTATGATCATATTCGTAATAGTATACAAATACATCATTCCAATGAGTACACTCACCTTGGTTGACAACTATGTATTCACGTTTTCTTCTGGTGGAGCTGAACTGGGTTGATTAGACCTTACACCTATCAATCCAACTAAATCAGTACTGAACCTCAATCATAAATATTATCCTAACATAATTATGTAACTTTCCATGACTATGCATCCACAATATAATTCCAATTAAGTCACATTCCATAAAACATAGGTAAAGGCAAAACAATGATATACATGTTGATAAAGTTACGGACATTCAACCGTAGGAAATACCTTATAATTAATTTATAACCAAAGTCAAGTAAACATGAAATTATACTTCTCAATGTATATACACATGAAACATGTACTCAAAGTACCCTTTGTAAGGACGAAATACAAACATTCATCCAAGGGGTATCCAGTATGGCCTGAAATCATTGTACTACATACTTAACCATCCTATATTCCTAAATTGTATAAATACAGGGGTCCAACCTTATCAATATGAAAACATATATGAATATACTTTCCATTACAAGTGACGGTGTAATTTTTCAAGCTTCCTAGAGCAAGTTATGACCATTTCTTTACAACATAAGAAATCTGCCCTACAAGCTCCTCTATTGTTCCTTCAACTTGCAAGAATTTTCATAATTTTTATACAGTATAACTTTCCATGATTTTCAAATAATTTACATTAAATATACTTAGTAGTACATAATTAAAGTTTCATAATTTTTTGACTCCATTTGCTATCTCAAAAGCTTAACTAAACTTAGGGCATACCGAAATCAAGTATAAAAACAGCAACTACGTACCAACTTGAAATCATCATTACTGCCTAACCACAAGGAGATAAATTCTAATTTTCTTCTATTAAATGTATATATGAGTCTACTTTCATATCCAATTGGAATTTCTCAATTCCAGTAAGTACACAAAGAGATATGCAAGTTTGAATGCAAGGGGTTTCAATACAAAGCAATTTTAAGGGTTTCTACATTCAACTTAACATAAACTTGCATCTAACTATACATACATATAAAGGGATGAAACTTTCATAAGCTTATGATGATTTATACCATATAAATCAGTAATATAAGATAAACAACATGAATATCAATTAGGATTACCTTCAGGGCTTTTTACATAATTTCTACGGATTTTTCTACACTTTTTCTCCTCACTTTTCTTCCTTAACTTCTACTTTCTCTTTCCTTAAGCTTAAAACCCTTTCATGGCTGATTTTGTCTGAAGGATAAGGCTATTTCAAGGGTATAAGGTCGGCCAAGGCTGCCTCCCAAACCAACCAATCAAATTAAACCATTTGGTTTCATAAAAGACAAAATACCACTTAAAGGGAATGGACAACTTTACCCTTTGTTCGTAAATTCGGTATAACTCTTTACTCGGGCATCCATTTGATGATCCATTTGTTGTGTTACAACCCTAACTCACATGTATACAACTATATAGTTTTCACCTCAAGTCATTTATAATTTTATAAAGGTCAAAACTAGTCTCTAACAAGAACCTTTCCACCGAAAACAACAAAATTTGTGTTTGTAAATAATTCGACCTGTCATGATTTATGAAAGTAGGATTATAATAAACATAATCACTTAACATTAGGTATAATAATATCACATTATTCATATCACATAAGATAAGCATGATTTAAATATAATTTATCATAATTATATTCGGGTTGTCACACATAACCAAGGACTGGCTCCTTCGACGTATCACCAATGCGCCAAGGTGAATATTAAGGGAATGGAGGAAACCATTAGAGCTACGAAGAGACCCTTCGCTATCGAAGAAGCTCATTTGGTAGATATATCCTTTTATACAGAACTAGAGGAGGATGTCAGGGTCCTAATGAGAATAATATGGGGGGTATGGGTCTCCCCGATCAGAGAAATAATAGGGCCTTTGAATGAGAAGAATAAAGAGGCTGTGAGCAGCAAAGGAGTGATGGTTGAAGAAGCCCATCATTTGGTCCCTCAACCCCAAAACATTTCAAAATATCTCAAAGATAGGATAAGACCTAGAGTGGATCCAACGCAACATGAAGTTCGAAGATAAAGAGTACTGAGCAGATTTTTATGAGGAAGAATTACTGAGGCTTCTGGAGAGGAAGTGTAAGGCAGTGGGAGTTACCAGCAGGCAGTGCAAGAAAATTATTACCGAAGAGGTAAAGGTGGTGTATTATTTATAATGGTGTGAATAGGCGGCCAAAGAAGTTGATAATGAGGCTCACCCCAAATATGAGTGTTTTCTGGTGGATCAATAGGGGCAGTGTATGGTGATAGACAACTCCAACATACAATCTTTATCTCTCCCGATTAATATTTTACTAAACACATAATATTTAATTCAATTAAATTACGTCACGCGGGTAATTTAAAATAACGGAATTAATTCAATTTTAAATACTCAGAAATACGGGGTGTTACACCAACCAAAGGGATAAAACCATCCCACCTAGAAAGTGATATTATTTTATCCCACTGAGATGGGATACTTGACGCAATGTTAATGTATCTACATTCCTTAACTTATTATTGGAGTACATTCTTTTAAATGACCATATTTTACACAAAAATGGTTATTTACAAAACCATTAGAGGTTGCCCTTAGTTTCTTAGCTCCCAACCCAAGTACTCTTGCCCATTTCAAATGTCCTACACATTTTAACCTCCATTATTCAACCACGTCAAAATAATTGAACAAGACTCAACAATTTTCCAACTCGTCATCATAATAAATTGGTCACAAATCATAGATACCAATATATACTCAATGTAAAACATTTCACGATGACAAATGATAGATTGTAACATACGTATAAGACCAAGGAACTTGGTGCCCAAGTCAATTTAAGTGCTTGTCTCGTTCAAGCTTTGGTACATTTCATGATTCCTTAGTTGATAAATTCACAAATGTAGTAGTCTAATAGACGTGGCAAACAGGCAGGTTATGGGTGGGTCACTAATGAGTGGAGGCTTAATGGTTGGGGTCCAAACTCGCCCTCTAAAAAACTAGGGTTAGGATGAGTCGAGCCAAGTTTAGGTTGTCTTGGGTCCAAGTGAATCCATTTGACCCGATATTGTAAAAATGTCAAACTTTCAATATCTCTTAGAAAATCTCTTCTAAAATCATAATCTCTTTTCTTTTTTTTCATTTTTTTTTTGCTCAACCTCTCTCTAAAACTCTTAAATTTTTCTAAAAATAATTCATCTCTTTAAAATTTTAACATGCTTATCTCTTTAAAAAATGTTACTCTCTAAAATATAAGACTCTTTCTCTCGCTAAATTCTATTTACTTTCTCTATTAAAAAAAAGTCATCTCTCAAAAGTTCTAACCTCTTTATGTCTTTAGAATATTGTCTCTCCATAATTACATTTCTTGCTCGAAATTTAATTTTGGGAGGCAAAGAGATTACAATTTTAGATATAGAATCATTGTTAGAGAGAGAATTATTACCATTCTAGAGAGAAATTGGTTGAGATGTTATGCATCAAAGGAAGATGTTATGCATGTAATTGCCAGCATTTGTCACCTTTATTTCTCAAGTTTGATACTCAAGGTAATGTAGATTTTTAAGAGCAGCATGGTAGAGTAACATTATTCGTGCAAGAACGTAAGAGTTTAGAGTAACTTTTAGAGCTGTTCGGCATGTGTGTGTGTGTGTGTGCGCGCGCGCGCGCGTGTGTGTGTGTGTGTGTGTGTGTGTGTGAGAGAGAGAGAGAGAGAGAGAGAGAGAGAGAGAGAGAGAGAGAGAGATGAAAAGGTTGCAATGGCGCTGTTTGTACATCTGTTGATAAACAAAAACAGGGAGATGGTATATAATGAGTATAGAGAGAAATAAGTGTAATGTTTTCAATTTGAGGCTTGTTGCCTTCAGAGGAGGGCATAGTTTTCATGTCCCAGAATGAGCATCTATCATCTCTAGCAACAAAGCCAGACACAAAACTAAATGTTAGCTTTCTATTTAATCAAGCTGCTAAAAGCATAGTTAAGAAGAAGAAAATTAGGAATTTACATATTCGCATGCACGTTCCAAAATGCGTTCCAATACACTAGAGTTATTGTTCCGGGAATTTTTTTTCCCGTAGGTCTTTTTACGAGATAAAATGCAGAAAACATAGCTATTATAATGCATTACAATATAATAAATACTATAACAGGGGTTTTTCAAGATGAAATTCAACAAAAAATCCTAAATGTAATAAAAACATTATTTAGGATATTCATATTCAATGTATTTACATGAATAATTCCAATATACGAAGTCTCAACTCAAAGGTGGTATAAACTTGGGTATCTTAACAATGTTATAAGATATTAGTTGTTTTAACTTTCGAAACAATAATACTCAGAAGTAGCTAAAATTATGAGTGATATAATATACATAAGCCTATCCCCATCGTACCCATCTTTAAACTATATGGCGTATTGCACTCCCGTTCTCGTTCTCGTTCCACGTACCAAAACGATATGCGTTCTAGCTAACATTGGCCAAAAGGTTCCCTATATTTTCCCTTGTTTCTTTGAGAGTTGACACAACTGAACTAGGCAGAAGCGGGTGTTGTCTTCGTTAAAAGTAACATTGGATGTGATGTTGGAGTTACAATGGAAATCAAGAGCAAGCTGCACCTCACACATATAAGGGTCATTTAACAAGTCCTACTTGAGAGACTTCATACCCTGTACAGAACCACATCAAAGTTTCAGTTTCTCTGATGCATATTAACATAATGTTAAGAAAAATATAACAATTTCTCATATAGGGACGGAAGGACACATTCTACAGTCTTGTCGTACTAAAATCTCAATATAATGTCCCCACATCACTAACATCTTATACATTTTTAATAGGGGAAAAAAGATAATGTTGAATTGAAATTATTCTAGGCCACTTCACTAGAGTGCTACATTATCCAACACAATAGTCAATACTCAAATAGATGCCCTATCATCTTCGAAGTTTCCGCGTATGGTATATTTTTACCTTAATGAACATTTCTCTGGGAATCATTTATTCTTATTGTTCGAGTTCGGTTTTTAAAATCTTTAATCTATTAGTTATATGTAAGATTTTAGCTAATTACCATAGTTAACGGAATCATTACATCCCTTCCGTACCACGATCCAGGGCCGTACAACCAGAGATATAGTGGGTTTTCGATCCGGATCTCCAAAAATGGCGTTCCCAAATTGAACATTAACTACATTTAGTTATTATTAGTTTCAAGGCACTTTGGACTATTCTAGAATATATGGAAAGAAAAAAAGGCTTTTCAACCAATATATATTCATAATGCTTTATATATCTTATTAATATATTATAGAATATCAAGATTATCCACTACATACAACATTTAGGGAACTTTTATATTGTTAAGTACAGAAATCTTGACAAAATACACTATTATAATACTAAAAGAACGAGGCACGGGTTCCAACTTAGGATTTGAAGTAGTGAACCAACTAAGCATACCCACACCGTACCACATACTGACTAAACCAACGTACCCCGTACGCATAATCGTACCACGTATCGGAGCGATCCGCAACCCGGGTAGCATTGGTCCAGACAATGTAATCAATCATTTTTAATGAGAATTTAGTGATGCTCGTGTCAAGGTGGTATCCAAGCTAACTTCTTTCAATCCGGGGAGAATAATGTGAACATGTCTGACCCTTGGGTCCGTCCACCCAAAGAGAGAATTTAACTCGTTTCTTAATGTTTCGTTATCTCTTAGTCTATCCCCTAGAAGATAGTTTTATTTTGAACTCTTTAATTAGAGTACATACTTATTTAGGGTTATCTATTAGTTATGAATGAGATTAAACCTCCAGCTAACTTTTACAATATATAAGGCCATTGGCCAACCATTGTAATCATTCAATTTTGAAGAGAGATTAATAATATTTGTGCAGCCACATCACGAGAGTGGCTCCACCATTGAAAAAGAGGCCAACGACAAAAAATTTCGACATATTGTGTAGCAGCTACGAGCATTGGCTGAACTCCAAAACATCAAAAGACGGGAACGAAGCCATACTTTAGCCTGGATGCTTGCAACGAGTAAAGCCAAATGTTGGAGAACAATCACCGGGAGAGAAGAGAACATATACCATACGGGATCCTAATAGGCATGAGAGAAAGGCAAATCCCCATTAGAAGACGATAATTTGTCATAAAAAAGTCTCCATATCCCAGTGCTTTTATCCCGATCGCGCAAATTGTGTTTCACGGTGGGAAAAAGCGATGTTTCGCACTTTTCTTTGCAGGACACCTATAAAGCGTGCGCTTTTGGGTGACGTGGCACGCAAACGTGCGATATTTTGCGTAATTGATGCCATTGCAAATCCTAACTGGGAATTTTTTTTTTACCAAAGTTGTGTCATCTTTTTTTTTTAAACCAAGACCCTATGAAACCAAACAAGCATGTGTCCTTCATTTACCTCGTCTCTTACAAAATTGCATCCCAAAGAAACCCTAGAAGTCGTCTGCCCATTACCAAGAAAATTGAAGCTGTCAGAGGTGCTATTGTTCCAAATCGCAGCTGTAGGGGTACGATCGAGGGATTTGGCTTGCCGACTTTGTAAGAGCGAGATATTTCGTAATTTACGATTGCCTTAATGTTCTTATATACTTATTTTACAACTTTAGTTGAAAATATTACTTATTTTACAAAATTTCAGCTTTAAATATTAAATGTTTTATAATTTTCAGCATAAGATGTCATTTGTTTTATAATTTTCAGTTCAAAATGTTAAGGACCTGTTTAGTTGTAAAATTTTCATATCCCTTTCTAATTTTCAGTTCAAAATGTTAAGTTTTACAAAATTATAAAATGCGTTCATTTGGTAGAAATAAATTATTGTTTTCAAAATGTAGTTTATAAAAAGTTTGTGCGTGAAATGTGATTTACTTAAACTTTAGGGTTATAATGTTTTTACAGAAGGTTAAGAGTCCAAATGTAATTTACAAAAAGTGAAGGGGCCAAAATATAATTTAGAGAAATGTAATTTAACAAAAGGTAACGGGTAAAGTTCAGGGTCAGTATAATTTAGGGACTTTGGAAAATTGTGGAAAACATGAAATAGTGGTTTTCCAATTTCCTGAAAAATTTGGAAAAATCTTTTCCAATTTTCCATTTTGGAAAAATATCAAACATGAACACATTTTCTAATTTTCTATTTTCATGGAAAAAATTTGGAATTTTTTCAAGAAAACAAGTTTTTTTTCCCAACTAAACAGGGCCTAATATTTAAAAAAATTCAGTTTAAAATGTTGCTTATTTACAAAATTTCAGCTTAAAATGTTATTATTTTATAATTTCTAGTTTAAATGTTAATTGTTTTACAAATTTCAACTTAAAATGTTATTTTATATGTTTTCTAATTAAAACTGAAATGCACGAATTGCTTGTGCGATGCGTCACGCAATCCCAAAGCCGAAACGCGACACCTTGCACGACCAAGATTAAAACATTGATCTCGAAACTTTAGGTAATCTGCCTTTCTTCACTAAAAATAGCAAAGACATCACTAGAAAAGTATTGTTATTTGAGAATTTTCCGAAGTTGATTGAAGGAGCTAAAGTGTAAAAGGGGGCAGGAATTTTTCATAAAACCAGCGATTAGGGGGTTAGGGCTGTAAACTTTCAAACCCAACTTACTTTGTCCTTCATATATGTGGATTGCGGATGCTTTATCAAAAAGGGAGAGCTTCTCGGAAGGCTTGTTTTCACGTCCGCCGAGGTCATTGAGCCTGAAATTAGAATTGCTAAAGCGAGCTTGCTAGTTGCCAGGTCAAATCCGACGTCGGGTGGGTCAGCGGTGATGGGAGGAGGAAGATCCGTCAGGCCTTAGGGGGGCATGATTTCTAACAGTGAGGGTTGGGGCTGCATGTAATGAAAATATGGGTAGTGGTGCAGATAAAGTGGTCCACCAAAGGTGAGGCCAGTGGTGTTTGGGCCGGAAGGTGGCCAAAGAAACGAGGGGTATGGATCATAAGGTTGGTGGCCATTGACCGAGAAAGTAAAAAGGGCTAGACCAAAACCCACATAGGAACCGAAAAGGCAGTGGGAAGCATTAGATCGGGCGGTTGGCCAGCGTGTATCAGGTGGCTCGCTGCGGCGGAGCTTCTTTGTGGTGAGGAAAGACCGAAAGAGGCGGGGCGGCCGTTTACGGGCCGGTGGTCGGTAGGAGGTGGCCACTGTCAGCGGAAGTGGGGTTAATATTTGTGGCTGTGAAAGAGATGGAGTCGGTGGAGCAAGGACACTACCAAAGTTTAAATCTAAATCGTCGAGTTGTTGATGGCCTTGTCCACCCGGTCAGACTTCGAGGCTACGATCATCGCAGCTCTAATACCACTTTGATGTTGATACCACACCCAAATGTCACTAAACCCTCATTAAAATCGAATGATTAAAATGATGATCAATGGCCTTATATGAAATTATGATAAAAGCGAACTAGAGACCCCCAAATATAACATATAACTAATAGATAATCTAAAAAACTATGGAAACTAATTTAAGAGCTTATTGTTAAACTACCTTTGGAGATAATAATGAAAAAATAACAACAAATAAAAAGGTAAATCTTCTCATATGTTACAGGGCGGACAACCCTCTGGGGAAGATCCATTCATTTCATTACGAGTCAAGAATATACTTTTTGGTTTTCAAACATTGTTATATTTGTTGTACGAGCGCTTTACCTTAGAGGTCCTGAACTCATTCACTGCCATTTGAAGACAATAGTCTGATAATATCAATCTTGATAGAGCCCCTGTGGTTAATCTGCAATGATCATAAAATGCTATTAGAAAGTTGTGTGGCCCAGATGTCAAAAGACCAGAAATTCAGCCGCTAAAAAATATCTTTAACCTAACTAACAAGAAAAGCCCCGTGACAGGCGGCCACAAATTAACAAGTTCACATGAGTAGCAGGGGCCAGTTGATGCGATAACAGCTACTGCAACTCCAACAATGCAGGAACCCTACCTCATCGATAGTACTATGAAGACAGATGACACATAACCCGCTGCGGGTGATGCTCATCTTCTACTGAAGCACTGTAGAAGTACGCTCAGCAGAAGCATGCCCAGGGGTGTCCTTTTTCTAAACTTTCGGATTCAACCGTATTTTTGAATGATATTTTCAATTTCCAGTTTGCAACTATAATTTTTCTAATCTTTGGGTTCCGATTTTTCACGGGGTAGGTGTCAGAATCAGAATGAATATTGAATTTCAGATTTTCTAGTTTTTTCGATCCGTTATTAACGAATTATTCATACCCAATTATTCCCACAAATTCTTAATTTTTGTCCACAAAATTAAACTGAATTTCTGAAATGTGAAGATTAGATATCTTCCGAGTTTTCATGGTTTTTTGCATTTTTCGGATTTTCTCGAATTCTTTCCAATTTTGCCAATATATCCGAATTTTCTGGTTTCGGCACAACAAAAAAACAGAGGAAAAAAGGAACGGAATTCCATTTGATACAATTGATTTTTTTTTTCCAAAAAGGCCATATAAAAAAAATGATTTTTTTTCTCCAAAAACAATGATTTTTTTCCCCGAAATGCCATTTTTCGATTTGATCCAGCCAAAACACCCCCCTAAGAACACTTAATACAAATGGAAGTTATAATGGAAGAAGCATTTGCAAGCCCCAATCTGGCTTAAACCCTCACTCTAAAACCCTCTCGTAGTTTCAATAAGCTCTTTCCGAGCATTCTACAAACAATGGAAAAGATCCTATATAATTCAACAAAAAGTCCATTTTTCTTTATCGTAAAATCAGTCCATTTGATATCTCAAACACTCTGCCCTTTCATGAACACCCTCACTCATCCATAATCCAAGATCCTGAGTTTAAACTTTAAAGAAGGCCTCAAAGTTTTTGGGAGGGGAACCCTTCTTCTAAAAGTACCCGAAGAAACATTAGTTTCAATGCTTGAACTTCAATATCCATCAGTAGTGGAAGCCTAAAGGTGAAAGTAAACTTGTTGGTCAAGGAAAAAGTTTAGTTGCTTAAGGCGCAACTAAGGTCTTAAGGGAGCCTAGATGCAAGGGTAGGTATGAAGTTTCTTATAAGGAATGAGGGGAACAAAGGTGAGATGTAATCTTCCATAATCACAACAATCATAGAGATAACAAGTAATACTATACAGTTATTTCTTACAACAACACAAAGACGCAAGAGTGAACAACTGGAAAAAAGGGGTGACTGGTCACAATAAAAAATAAAAAAAAACAGAAGTTGGTGTTTAATTAAAAGGGTAAGCTATTCCTTCGAGTTATTTATTTACAACTCAGAGCATGATCAATGTCTTCAGAAGTTTGGTTACACTTTTTTTTTTGTTAACTGGTGGAGATGCAGGGTGATGTTTGGTTAAACCATTAATAGATATATAATCTAGTTATGCCTCTCATAGCTCTTACATTATTAGTTATGAGTCTGCAGTGGTTTATGAACCAAAAGAATATGTTAACTCTTTGGGGCATTAAAGCTTCCATATCCAGTTCCAACTTTTATTTAGGAATCCCCCATTATGAGATCCAGACCACGGAGATGCTTGCTCTTCTTGGTGAATTAAGGTTTTGAGTTAAAATTCGGGTTGGAAATAAGGTTTAGGATCATTCCTCCTAGCGATCCCAACATCTCTTTACTATCCCTTTGTTATTAGGTTTCTTTTGTTTCTTACTTGGGTCATGGATTAGATGGTTCTTTGCGTAAGTTTAATTTCTGACTGGATCGCTGAACGTGTTTTTTCCCTATAACTTGTGAATTTTTAACAGAAGGGTGATGTGCCCATCTTCTGTTGTTTGAATTCAAATAAAAAATGTAGCCGGTTATGATAAAGAAAAGAAGCCCATGGCCTTATGAGTAATCTTCGCTGTTTAGATGCTACCTTTATTATGTTGTTCTGTTGGAGCCTGTAGATATTAAATTTTAGTTGTAATTTCATATTGATGTAATTAGAAACATTTTATGGATGAGAACCTATGTATCAATTATGATGGCTTCTTTATGTTGTTAGCTCTTCAGCACTATATGTTTTTTAAATGACGTGACGAGATGACTAAAAGGATGTTGAGTAAACTGGCCGAGGTCTTAGAAAAGGCCGTTGTCCAGCCTTCGGCTTGCCCTTGAAACTCTAGCACGTGAGTGGAGGCAGAGCATCACAACTAGACCTAATAGATTTGTTTCACGTGAAATGGACATATACATTGACGGCCCAGTACCCAACAGTTGAAGTGACATGGTAACTTAACACTGTACAATCCCCCACCTTGTAATATCTACACTATCCAAAAAAACACTTTCTGCCAACCCCAATACTAACCCAATTGATTCTGATACGTCACAGTTTAGACAGGACAACAGGGGGGGGGGGGAAATTCTCCCAGTTTATTCACCAAATGATAGTTCATGGATGACTAAAGCATTTATTATTCATTCCAATATCACTGTACCTAATATATATTTTTTTAGGAAAGACAATTTCTTGTCACTGAACGATTCATAAAATGACTAAACAAGTTGTTATTCATTGCATTATCTCTGTACCTAATAATAAGTTTGGCTTGCAAAGACAGTTTCTGGTCACCGAATCTTTTCCGTTTGCCTTGGATTCAATGTGCATGTATATAGTGTTTTAATAGCCACGTTAAAGTAGTAACTCGTAAATTTATGCTCAAAAGACATAAATTGTATGGACAGGTTGATTATGGAAAAGAATGTAGGATTTATAACTTGAAATCACATACACTAACTTCTTTGCTGCATCAGCTACAGAACCCTCTACTGCAAAAATTAGATCTAGCAAAGCTTGCATTCCCTGGGTATAGGTAAAGTAACGGTAAATTACAACTAGTATTCACATCTTCCATAATTGAGCGAACTAAAGAAACTAAATTTTAAACTATGGCAAAAAAGAGGGGAAAGGAAGACCAAAGCAAACTTCGGATTGTTTGGACCGATCTGCGACCCGCAATCTGATCCCCTGATGGTTGACTTCGCAGGGAGAATTTGAAGAAGCTCTTGAGGAGGTGAATATGTATTAAGATCTATAGTATTCCTGACTAACTCAAAAGAATAACACAGCACCTATTAGTAGAGGCATTTGATTTTCATCTAGATGTAAAAACAAAAAACACATATCCCGTAGTCTGTAGGTGTTATGGCTCATGTTAAAGAAACTTGATATCACACTACATCATCAACATACTTTGGCTATAAAATACACACCATTTCCTACGCTGTGTCATCTCATATTTATTATCTTTAGAACTAAAGCAATAACCCTGCATCATCCTTGTAATTAGCTAGGTTTTAGTAATGCAACAAATATCAAACCCATAGTTAGTTACTGGGATCTCCATACCATACGTACTGCAACCGAGATCACTGATCCAAAACCAAAAAAGGATGAGTGTGCAATCTGGATTTTTAAATGTCATGTCCCCAATATTAACAAGTGATATATTAACTATTATATCTAATAATGCAACTTATGATTTAAAGAATTAAACAGATAGAGAAGAAAAAAGGCCTCCTAGCCAAAAATTAAAAGTACACAAGAATGATTTATATATTATCTTAATATATTACATAAAGTATACACTACATACCAAGTTAACCTTTCTATATTGGTAAAGTACATTTGATCTTGATGACAAACTTATGGTTCTAAAATAACCTAAACAAGACTTTCAAAACATGCCATCATCTAAGTAACAAACTAACTAAATCTACCCCCATTGTACCGCGACCGGCTAAATCAATGTGCCACATACTGGCAACACCCATGTTTCAGGTAATATTGATCCAACTCTTACAAAGGAAGGAGGCCTCTGTAACTTTGATCTAACTCATGAAAGGACATAGTACTTCTTAGGTTGAACCACTTGCATCATGCGTTTAGTTAGTCACTCATTTCTTGTCAAATCATAATTTGCATTTGTGATATGAAGTTCACCTCGATTTTGGCTTCATCAATCAGCGACTCCTATGGGAACATATACGCTGTTAAATCCTTATTGTCACAATGTCTCCCTCACCATGTATAAAGACAACATACTATAAATGCTTATTAACTCATGACAACTATATTGCAAATGGCACGGCAGCAGCTGGCCGCATGACAGCAACTCACCAAACTATTAGCAATGTTTAAAAAGGCGAAAGGTGAGGCCTTTTAGTCGTGGCGAGGCGAGGCGAGGCGTAAGCCTCGAGGCGCTTGAGGCGTAAGCCTCACCGAAAAGAAAAAAAAAAGAGCAAAATAATATTTAAAAAATACTAATAAAACCATAAAAATAAAATAACAAAGAAATATAAAATAAAACTACAAAAAAAACATCCTTGAGGGCTTTCTCATAAAGTTTGACATTTTTTTGTTCCCCCCAACCCCAATATAACTTTTTAGAAAAAGAAAATCAATTTGAACATATTGGTTATTTTAAATATGACAATAAATTAATCAATGCAAAATCGTATTGGCAAAATCATTTTTTTAGCTTCATTCACATATTGGTTCTTTTATAATATGACAATAAATTAATCAATGCAACTTAATAAGAAAATTTATTAAAAAAACATTGATTTTCAAGCTAAGATTAAAAAAATAGCAACTTTATTAAAAAAATAATAAAACATATTAACCTAAGTTTATTAAAAAAATAGCAACCTTTAAAATATATTAGTATAAGTTAAAGAAAACATATTAATAGAAGTTGAAAACCAAAAAATTGAAACCTTTTAAAAAAAAGTCATATTGAAGTTAATTTTGTACATTTATTTCAAACAAACTATATATTTGTAACAAAATATAGTCTCAAACAAATTTATACACTTATCTCAAACAAATTAGTAAAGAAAAATAAAATTAAGTGCAACTTTAAAACTAAACTAAACTAAAAAAAGAATAAGAGCTAGTAGATTAAAACAACATTTTTTAAGTTAGGTGCAATTTTAGAAAAATGAATAATTTTAACCTTTAAAAAAACAGACTTTGTGATGAAAGATTTTTTTTTTTCGCGACTCAGCAAAAAGGCGTGAGGCGAGGCGTGAGGCGCATTGAGGCGTAAGCCTCTATTTTATGGCCTGAGGCCCTCGAGGCGTACGCCTCGGGCGCTTTTTTAAACATTGACTATTAGTCAACTAAACATCCGCATAACAGTGGTTCCAAGCGCTAATCCACCTCAGGCGGACACAAGTCAGGTCTATTTCTCCATCCACACAGGAAGTGATGTGCATGGGAGAGCCCCCTTGGGATCATCTTTGTTGTTTTGCTACAATCTCTCAATCCGTCTCTAGGCATGTGTTTCCATTTAAAGTTTTAGTAAGAATTCATAAGTATCTAGATCTTCTTAGATTTATAGTACAAATAAATCTCCTCGAAAAGCTTTGTAATCACTCATGTTTATTGAGAGTTTAGTAAAAATTGTGGGTTTACATCAGAAAGAGTAGACAACGCCGATCAAGCGAATATCATACAAGGATCATGACTCCGTTCTAGAGAGGCTTTCCTATTGAGGAAGCCACTAGAATGATCCTTAACCTTAATAGACGACAAAAAATGTCTAGGATAACAAGCTCAAAATTTTCCCGAGATCTTAACACATTCAGATTCCAATCCCAAACACCACAGGTTCAAATATCCTGTGCATTGTCTTCGTTGCCTGCAAAATTTTAATTTCTCACCTACCTTGTATTTATTGGTTTGGCCAACTATTTAAAAGAACTTCAGAAAAGACGCATAAAAAACCTTTTAAACACCCAAACTCTTACTCCCTCGATCTAAAACTCATCTCAAAACCTACATCGCTTTATACTTTGGACCTCAAAATATTTGTCTAACCTACTTGCAAGTAAAGATTTGAATTCCTCTCAACTAGACCTCCTAGTAGCTTGTTTGAAGTTTTGGTATACTGGTTGAAGGTCTTCCAAGCTTTCGCTCTTTACACTCATACCTATTTCTCTATATATCTCCTTTACCCATCTTGTCCTCATGATTTTTGGGGTAGAAAACCCTTTGTTAGATATTACTTGAAATCCTAGAAAATGTTGATAAATCACAGCTATGTTGAGTAGTTCCTTGATACTTATTGTGAGCTTAGTTTCTCGTAACCCTAGATTCTCATTTTACTTTTAAACTTGAAAACCCGAGACTTTGTTTTACGACCCTGAACCTCCACACGAACGAGCCCTTTGGACTCCCCCATGCAAGCTAAATGGGGGGATGCTATGTCAAAGCCACCCTAACACACGTCTCGCTTACTATTAGGTATCCGTTGGGGAGTTTCGAAACTTAAACCAACGGTTATCATCCGAGTCTGTCAAGTCCGCTCCTTACCACTGGGACAGCCAGGGTGGATTTGAGAACTCAAGACTTTGAAACTGAAAATTTTAATATTAGAAAGATGGAGAAATTAGATGATATATTTGTTTCAAATGACTTTAGAGAAAGTGTGTTTTGGCATCTTAGAACTTGAAAATGGTATTCAAATATTTTTTGGAGTAAAATTTGATTAAAAAATGAAGGTTTCAAACCTCTTAATCAGTTTGGATTTTTTATGAACTAAAGCCCTGCAGATTGAATTTTCTTTATTATGTGATTTCCACTTTATAAGTCGGACTTTTTTTTTAGGTGGAATGTAATGAAATATATTATCAAAGGCAAAATCCCACAAGATATACAATACAACCCAAACAAAAAACATCAAACAAAAGCCCAACACAAAAGGCCAACCCAACTCCCCAAAAAACGGATCAACCGAAAACAAAGCAACCCAAACAAATCTACTCGACCTAACACCTATACAACCTCTCCCAGCTGTCAACCACAACACCACGCGTAGCCATAAAACCATAAAAAGAACCACCTCAAAATAGGCCAATAAAAAACAAACACCAATAAACCCTGACCGCCACTACAACCCACCTTGGAACACAAACCATCGACCACAAACAAACCATCGTCCCATATACCACCAAACAAGCACCCAAACCAGAAATGCAAAACCTCCAAAAAAGCCACCAAAAAGAACCTGCTTCTCTTTTACAAGACACCAACTCTCAACAGCACAACCAACTACAGCAGAAAAACAGAGCTGATAGCATCAACTTCCAAACAAAACACGAAAACCTTCAACTTCTCAGCTTTACAGTGAAACCCATTTCATCAACAGAGACCACCAGCTGAACTACCACAACCAACATCAGGCAAAGCAGTCTAATCTCTCAATGGAGCTCAATCACCATTGCTAACCAAGCATTCATTAAATCTTCCATTAAATCCAAGAAAACAGACCACAATCACCCAGAGTCACCAAAATACCACTGACTCGACATTCAAGGCTATCAGGCGCCCAAGCTAAGTATATCAGAACTAATGCCCCATTTCCTTCACAAATCTTCATTAACTGCACTTTTCTTGAACCCCCTCCATCTGCATGCACTTTCACTAACCATTTTCACTATTCTTGCAAAGGTTTTTTCCATACTGATGAAGCTATTTTTAAAAAAAATTCTCATTTCTTGTTTTCCATATATGGTAAACAGAAATAGAAAAACTAAGTTGTTGAATCAGAATATAAAAATCCTTGCTACAAACATTTAATCTCACAATTTCTTCTAAAAATATTCTGTCACTACTTCTGTTATTGAGACTATTAACTTTCCTCCAAATCTGTCTGGAAAATTGGCAATCAAAGAAACGATGATCTCTATTTTCTTCATGGACACCACACAGAACACACACCTTATTATTTATAATCCCCCAATTTTTCAGTTTCCCTCTAGTCCATAGCTTATCAAGACAACCAACCCATAAAATGAAGGCACATTTAGGAATTCTTTTACTAAACCAAACAGTTTTTGCCCAAAAAACCACCTGTTTTCTCTGTCTAAGCTTATCATAAGTATCTCTGCAGTTGTACGTACCATTTTTATCTATAGATCAAGTAACCCAATCTTCACAATTAATTTGAGGGACAACTCTAGTATTAGCCATATCAATTAGCTCATTAGAGTTAAGTCTAGGAAATTTCCACCCACTCCTAACAATGAACTCAGAGGCTTTAACATTACTATGACTAACAGCATCATATATAATTCTATCCCCATATATATGAATAAGAGGTCCCTTCTCATGCCAATTGTCAATCCAAAAATGAGTATTCTCCCCATTCCCAGTATTGTACTTTATAAAGTCTCTAGCATAACCTCTCAATTTCCATAATTTCCTCCAAGTCCATGAAGAATCATTCCCCAATTTAACTGTCCACAATGAACCCTGTTTAATAATGACTGAATGCACCCATTTAACCCACAATGAGTCCTTCTTACTAGCAATATCCCAAATGTGTCTCAACATACAACTTTTATTCAACACTACCAAATTTTTAATTCCCAACCCACCTTCCTCATATGGATAACATATATCTTCCCATGCAACTTTCTCTCCAGACTTCTTAAGGTCCACTCCTGACCATATAAATCTTCTTAAAATATTGTCAATTTCTTTAATCACCTTCTTAGGTATAACAAAAACATTTATCCAATAAATGCTTATGCTTATAAGAACAACAATAGCTAATTGAATTCTCCCAGCATAGGAAAGCCATCTATTGGTCCGATTCCTAACCTTCTTCATCAAATTCTCCACTAGAATACTAAAATCATAGGCCTTAAGTCTAGTAGAAATAAGAGGGACCCCTAAGTATTTGACTGGAAGAGTACCAATCCTCATACCCACCAATTTAGCTAACCTGGTCTTCTCATCTTCTTCCACACCAGCAAAGAAAATTTCACATTTATTGTAGCTATCACTCAACCCAGACATTGCTTTGAAATCACTCAGAACTTTATCAATCACCAAAATTGAGCTTTCATCAGCCTTAGCCATAATGAATAGATCATCTGCAAACATCACATGAGATAGGTTGAGATTCCCACATTTTGGATGAAAAGTAAACTGGCCTTTATTAGTCTCATCATCAATAATCCATGAAAATGCCTCCATAACCAACAAAAACAAATAAAGGGATAGAGGGTCCCCTTGTCCAAGACCATTAGTTCCTCTGAAAATGCCATAAACACCTCCATTCACATTTATAGAAAAACTAGTAGTCATCATGCACTCCCTGATCCACTGAATAAAAGTTTCTGGAAATTCCATGGCATGCAATACGTCAATGACAAAACCCCATTTCACTGAACCATAAGCCTTCATTAAGTTTATCTTCATAGCACATCTAGGAGAACCATCATTCCTATGATAACCCCTCACAATTTCTTGCATCAGCAGCACATTATCAGTAATGTTCCTTCCTTGTATAAAAGCCGACTGTCTATTATTCACCAAAGTAGGAATAATTTTCCCCAAACTTTTAACTAAAATTTTAGAAATGATTTTGTAAGTTGTATTACAACATGATATGGGTCTAAAATCCTTCATAGAGTCAGGACTAGGAACTTTAGGGATCAAACTGATAACAGTATTATTCCACTCCTTAAGCAATCTTCCTCCATTAAAGATGATAACACAGCTTTAGTCATACCATCCTCAAGAATATCCAAATTCTGTGTATAAAAATCAGCATTATATCCATCTGGACCAGGGGCTTTATCAGAATTCATATTAAACAGAGCCAATCTAACTTCTTCTTTAGTAACTTGATTCTGCAAAAAAAATCTTTAATCATCATTCAAACACCTTTGTCTCATAGATCTCAATTTATCAAATTTGGACAATCGTCTATTAACATCAGAACCCATGAGATTTTTGAAAAAATTCATAGCTTCATTATGAACAGCAATGTGGCCAGAACAAACAGCACCATTCCCATCTTTTATAGACAAAATCTTATTTCTACAAGTATGACTCTTTACTTTTTTTAGAAAGAAAGAGGTATTCTTATCACCAAGGTTCAGCCAATTAATCCTAAATTTCTGCTTAAAAAATTCCTCTTCCGACTCCCTTAACTCAAGGTATTCTCTTTGACATTTCATTTTGTCAGCAATAAGCTCAAAATTCCCCCCATCCTGCATAAGTTTCTCCTGAATATTATTAAACTCAATCTTCTTAGCATCAACTCTAAAGGAAATATTTGAATAAAACTTTTGATTTATCTTCCTAAACTCCTATTTCAACAATTTCAATCTTCTAGTCACTATGAACATAGGGCTTCCTTCAATATACATATCCCAAACTTCCTTTAAAATGTCTCCCCTGTTTCTTCCCAATCAACACCATTCCCTCCTAATCTTTCAGAACTTCTTCTCACAACATTAAAATCTCCCCCTATAATCCATGGGTTATTTTCATAATAAGGAGCAATACTTTCTAGATATCTCCATAATAGAGTTCTAGGACCACTAGTGCTTTCTCCATATACTCCAGTAAAGAATAAATGTTTATTATGATCCCAGGGTTATTTTTGCACTCAAAGCTTGATTCATACTACTTAACTCCTCAACCTCAACATAATTAGGATCTCATGCAATCCATACCCTTCCAGGGGTATTATGAATTAAATTCCAATGGCCAAAAACACCCATCCTTAACAGCCTTGATGTTATTTCTTCTAACTTTTATTTCAACAAGACAAATAATACCAATATTATTATCTCTAATATATTTATTAACCTCCCTCTTCTTATGAGGGGCATTACAGCCCCTAATATTCCAAATCACAAATTTAGTCATGTTCTATTCTTAGTGTTGCTCTTACCCCCTCCCCCTCCCCCCCCCCCCCTTCTTCTTTGGTTTGTTGCCAGCCTTTTTGTAGTTCTGTTGTTTTGCCCCACTGCTGTTCTGCTGAACTATAGTTTCTTCATGTCACTCAATTCATCTGTCACTTCATCTTCATAATCAGCATTATAAATTAAACTTACTGTTTCTTGTTGTAGAACATCAAATGAATTTCCCATGACTATTCCCATTCTATCTGTCTTATTGCTGCTACTCAAAGGCATAATAATTGCTCTATCATGAAGTTCCTCCTTACTGGTGCTCTGAAATTGTACCTCATCCTCCTTTTCTTTGATCTTATCTATCTGCACATTCTTTCCATCCATATCTTCAAAAATCTCTTCATTACCACCATTCTCTTTTAATTGTTTACTAGTTCTTGTTGTATCAATCATTTTATTATTTTTCACATTCTCAACTTTCCTCCATATTTGATTAGTCTGTCTGGTAGCTTTACAAGCATCTTCCTTATTCCCATAGACTTTGCAGATATTACACTTAGCTGGCAGCCATTCATATTCCACTTTCTAATAAATTTTATCGCCATTATGATCCATTATAGTTACCATTTCAGGTAAACTACTTCCCATATTAATCTCAACACAAACTCTAGCATAAATCAGTCTCTCTCCTTGCTGTCATTCTGTCAGTGAACATAGGTTTCCCCACCAAGTTAGTAATCTTGCTTAAAACTAAATCAGACCATAAATGCAATTTTAAACCTAGAAATCTAATCCAGATAGGAAATTTCATCATTCCCTCCTCCAGATTAACCTCTACACTCCAAGGCTTCGCAATAAGTGGTCTATTATCAAAAGACCATGGCCCCAATTCCAAAACTTGTAATTGAGCCTCCATATCTTCGAAAGCAACTACAAATACTCCTATTTTAATCATAAAAACTTCATTGTTGCCAAATTTAATCCATTTCCTCAACACATAACTTCTCATAGCCCCAAAGGAAATTTTTAAACCGAACACATAAACCACTACTGCATATTTCCACTTATTAATTTCATTCTCTACTTCAATCTTCTCAATTTTAACATATTCACTACCATTATCATCTTTACAACCAGGAATGAATTGTAATTTTGTACCTGCATTACTATCCCGATTTGATGCTGCTATACTTGCCCATGACTTTTGTTTGTTCATAACCACATCTGATTGGATTGGATTTTGCAGATTCACATTGACACTTACATCCCTTACTTCCACTAGATTTGGAAATAGATCATCAATCTCACATTCAACAATTAAAGGTTCTTTTCCCTCCCCATGTTCAAGTATGGCAATAACTTCCAAATTAATAGATATAGGTTTTTCATTATCTACAGACTTCAACATTTCAACTTCCGTACTTTCATTACCTTTTAATCCTCGACTGATTTCTTCCATCTTCCTTTGTTGAACAGCAGAAGGTCCAATCGTTTTATCCAGGATTTGCACTTAGTCAAAGGATAGCTTCGATGCTTGGACTCTACTGATTGTATTCCCAGCCTTCTTCTATTCAGAATTATGATTAGCTACAATAGGAATCATGAATTTTTCTCTTTCACCACCTGTAACTTGTCTCCTCATAATTTTCCAACCTTCACCAGTAAAATCATTTGCAAAATTGTCTGACGGCAGACCTCTTACGCTGTTATATCTCCTCATGTTACCATGGAGATCTCTCAGATCTAGAGAAACGATCAGTTAGGAATTGGAAGAGATAGGAGAAACCGAGAGAGAAAGAGAGATAAAACCATTTTGTTATTTGTTCTATAGGTCGGACTTGGTGCGATGGCAAATGCTTGCCCGCCAAAAGCGTTATATTGTGGGTTCGAGTCTTGGAAGCAGCCTCTCTAAAAATGGGGGTAAAGCTTGCCTACATCTACCTCTCTCGGACCCTGCTACAGTGGGAGCCTTGTGCACTGGGTACGAACTTTTTATGTGATTTCCACTCTATTTAACAGAAAGTATGAACCTTAAAAATTTTGAAACCCATATTTCAAATTCTAAATCAGTGTATGAACCCATGCTTGGGAACTTATTGAATAATGATGTTGGGAATTAAATATGATGAGTTGGATATTTTCTTTTCATTTTTTGATATCCCCAAGCCTAGAGCTGTGTTTTTTTCCTAACATTCTGATTTTTCCGATATCTTTCGATTTTGGAACGTATATAAGATTTTCCGATTTCCGATTTTTCCGAAAAAAATCGGATTGGAAATCGAAAATAATTCTGAATTTCATTTCCCGATTTTTCCGATTCGATTTTTCCGAATTATTTATGATATTTTCCTAAATATTTTTCGATTCCCACATCCGTTAGGAGAGGAAGAGATGTCCAAAAAAGTCCTCTATAAATGGAGATTATCCCATTATCCTCTACACAAATGAAAAAAATGGTTAAATCCTTATGTATTTACATGTTGGGTTAAACTTTTTTCTTGATTTCTTTAAAATGAGAATTTCGAGTAATCGAAAATCCTATATTTATTTTTTTGAAATTTTGGAATTTCCGAAATTTCTTGATTTTTAGTATATTTTTTTTAATTTCTGATTTTACCCGATTTTTCGATTTTTCCGAATTCGGAATTTTTTTTAATTTTCCAAAAAAATTGGATCGAAAATTAAAATAATTATTTTATTTCCGAAAAATAAGATTTATTTCCAAAGGGTCATTTTTCGATCCGATCCGGCCGAAACACAAACCTACCCAAGCCTCTTAAATACCTAACTAATCTGCATATATCAAGGACACATATGGGAGATGCTTCAAGAGGATTTAAACATCTTCGGGTTGTGACGTAAGGGCGCATGACACTAGGCGACCCCCTTGGAGTTATAATGAGTTGGATTTATTTCTTGGTAAAGAGAACGTCACAGGTGTAATTGGGAAATGCAGAGTCCTCGAGCATCCAGAAAATTAAATAAGCAACAGTACTCCGACGCCACGTGGTAAGCAACGTGCAAATTAGCAGTAAAACACGCAACTAGCGCCACCGGTTGGCAAGCCAAAAATGATTTTTTAATGATAATAGCACGTTATTTTATATCACGCCCCACGTGTTTTAGATGCTTTAAATTTGTTTTATAATTTGAGGTATTCATTGTTCATTCATACCATATTGCTTTATATCTTTTAAAGCTTAATAACTATTATTAGTTTAAATTTGATATTAATTTGACATTTAAATTGATCACCCTCAATGTTGATCCTTCCTTTTTGCATCTTCCATCGACTCATTATCCCCTTACTGCATTCATTGAAGAGTCATTGAACCTTTGGAGGGTTAAGTAAGCAACGGTAGTCCGACACCGTGCGGTTAAAAGCTCACAAAAGGTCCGTAAAGCACATGTTTGCGACCACAATTAGCACCATCGGTTGGCGAGCCCGAGAAGCTAGGCTATAATGGTATGTGGTCAATAGCAACTGGAAAAAGAGTCAAACCTATTTTTAAATTATAATTTCATTTTATTTTATATCGCCCCCGCGAGCATTAGATGATTAAAATTTTAGGTCTTCATATAATTTTCATACCTATCGCTTTAAATGATTTGGTATTAATTTGATATTTAAATGGATAACCCTCAATGTTAATCCTTCTTTTTGCATCTTCCATTGACTCATTATCCCCTTAATATTACTCTTGGCATCAACTTATAATATTGCATTCACATTCACATTTTTTATGGTAATGGTTGATTCCTCGTTGGGCATTTGGCCTATTTTTAATCCTCTTTACCCCTCAAGTTTAAGCAAGGATAAGAGTATGAAGATTTTCGAGTAAGATGTCTTTAAAATGGAGGGCTTTGAAATTATCCTACGGCATGTCTCAATGGTTGATGTGTTGTATCTAGTTTAGCAAGCAACGCATATGCTAGACAATTCAAGCTTACACTAAGGAGGTTAGCTTCTACTCTATCCAACTACCTAAGATGCCAAAGCTCCAAGGTCTAATGATCTCGTTCTTAGATGCCACTAGAGTCCAAACTCCCCGTGATGACTCCTTAGTCATCATCTCGCAATCTCCATATGGACATTCTTTCTTCACCCTTCAAAAAATGGAACCATCACATGATTTCCCCTAGACAACATGGACAACCCCGGTCGAGGTCTCTAGAGAAAATTCAAACCCATTAGCTCCATCGACCGACGACACCAAACAAAGGTAGGGCACCACTATTCAAAATATGTGGTGGATGGCCTCTCAGCTTAAGTCATATGTCACGTATCAATCAACACTCAAAGAAAGTTTGTGTTATAGTGTCCACCCCGCACCTCATCGCACATTTTCCAATAGAGAACGGAAGTTAGCGAGGTTAAATGAAACCAAACTAAGCCTACGAGATGTAAGCGCCTTAGAGTGGAATTCCACGGCCAAAGATGGCGGGTTAACTAGAATTTCTCAAGTTCTCTCATGCTTATTATGATTGTAATGGGGTTCCACTAGATACGCAAAGAGAATCCTCAATAGACTCAAGAAACCAAACCAAGAATAATGGAATGCCTTTCCCTTTTTCTGGAGAATACCTTTTGTGGATAAACCAAACCACGAATAATGGTACATCACGCGAAGTGAATCTGCTCTCCACAAAATTTTGTTGAAGAGAGATAGAGGCATTCTTTTGACAAATGTAAACACCTAGGAAACCAAATCAAAAGGTGATCGAAATTAGGGTTTATTTTAGTATTTTCTTGCATTTTTAGTATTTCATTGTACTTTTACCTTTTATTAGTTATTTGGAATGTTTGTTACATTTTAGTTCTTATCATAGGGTTAATAGGTTAGATTTGAATAGTCATTATAGGTAATATTGTAAAGGAGGGATCGGACTAGGCCCATTTCCCTTTTAGCGAAGGTGACATCATTCTAGATCCTTCTCCACTCCCCTATAAATATCCCTCTTCCCCATCATTAATGATCATTCTACCTTTGAGTAATATTTTCTCTCTTTGAGTGTGTGACTTTTATGCCTTTGACGGCTTTTATTTTACGTCAATTGGTATCAAAGCCTCGTCGCACCACCCGGTTGTTGTTGTTGTTGTAAAAATATATGAAAACTATAAAAAGACAAAGAAATTCAATGACGCCAAAGAAACTCACATAAGCCAAGAAACGTATTACTCGATTGGAAGAAGCCTTGCCACCGTTGTTGGAAGGGTTGGCATCCTCATTTAAAACCAACAAAATCCTAACCTTAACCTAAATCCTAGCCACCTAAATTTCTTAGCCATCACCCCAACCAAGTTGTCCCAGTACTGGCCCGGACCACCGGCAGAACCGGATAACACAGATGCCTCCGGTCAGACCCGCCAACTCCAATTCCCAGTCTTCCTTCACCTCTGACCCTTCACCGACCTGGGAAATAGCCCCTTACCCCTGACCCAATTCGTTTCAGTCCTACCCGATACGAAACTAACCCGATATTTCCACTAGTTGTCTGATCCACTCTTCTCGGTAACATTATATCGAATCTTCTCGAACCTATACAACTCAACCCCAATCTCGCCGGTATCCAACCGCCCTAATTTTCCCCACCTCCGCAACCCTGACCCGCCTCCGCCTGTACCTCTAGACACGTCTAGACACGAATCCTAACCCAGACCCAGTCCCGCCGGTATCCAACCACCCTGATCTGCCCCACCTTTCACAACTCTAATCCGCCTCCCCTACACCTCTAGACACGGATCCTAACCCATTCAGTCCTACTCGCCACCCCTACCATTATGGGCATCCAGACATTCCGGCAGAGGCTGCAACTCAATTTTTAAAAACTTGCCATGTCCCTCCCCTTCATCCGAGGCTAGCCCGAATCTGACCCTACGAAGGCTATACCCCACCGGAAGTTTTTTTTTATATTCCTGAATCTCAATTTTTATATGGCATGCACCGACAAACCCGATTTTCTCATCACATGCATGTGCCTTGCCCCAAATCCGTGTGGGAAGTAACCCACAAGACTGCACAAGCATTCGTCGTTGTCACGTTCATGAGTGGTTACAACAACCATCATCGTGAATCAACCGCATAACAAGTTGGTTCGATATGAGGACGAAATACAACACCACCACAATTCACTCTATGATGATGGTCGAGCACCCGCATACGAGGAATGGAAAATCGACTCCTCCCCTTTTGAGTCTCTCAACCCCAAGGTGACTCCATTTATCCCAATTGCGGCCCAACATTGTTTACTTTGTCATAAGAGGAGCCATTTGATGGACGATTTCCCGTATGACGCTCATGAGGAGCCCCAACCCCCAAATTTTCACGAGTATGAGCCTGAGCCGATATGCTTACCTCCACCCCGATCTCGGGCTCACGTCACACGATTTATAAGTATGTGGAGGGTGATGGTGTTGAGGATCCGAAGGAGCCACCGTTTGGAGATGATCATTTGTCTCTAGCACTATAACTCCTCCCCAAAAGCCTTATGAGGGATATTCGAGTGGATGTACCGACGTTCAATGGGCATTTGGACCCTAATGCTTTGGTGGATTGGATTGATGCTATGGAGATGGTTTTTTATTATAAGCGCTTCACCGGGAGCAAATGTATTCAGTTGGCAGTCATCAAAATTCAGGTATTTGCCTAAGTTTAGTGGAATGGCACAGTCTAGCGGCGTGCGGCGATCGAGCTCCCTCCGATCCAAACTTGGGACTATTTGAAGACCGAGTTGTGTGCTTTCTTCACACTGACAACTCATGAGGGTGATCTATACTCCCAAGTTCGGAACCTACAATAGCGTAATTCCACCATTTCGACCTACACTGAGCAGTTCCAGCTTCTTGGCACCTGGACCCACCTCTCAGAGACTGAGACTCAGCGGGTCAGCTGCTACATTCAGGGTCTTCAGCGCTACATCCAGCAGGACCTTGGCTTGCGTGAGATACCATCTTTTGCTAAGGCGGTTGAGTACGCAACCAAGATGGAATCCTATCACCGCTCTCCCATGCCAACTCCTTCGGTGCCATCTTCCCCTACTATTGCCCCACCCCAAGCCCCATACGCACCACTGATCACGATGAAATGATTTACATGCGAGGTAGTGGTCCATAAAGTCGTGGAGTGTCCTAATAAGAATACTCTGCTTGTAAGAGATGAGACAGAGCCGTCGAGAGACGAGGAGATTGTGCACCAGGCCATAGGGGGGAGAGTGATGGAAATTAGGGTTTATTTTAGTATTTTATTGCATTTTTAATATTTCACTGTATTTTGTCCTTTTATTAAGTGTTTGGTATTTTTGTTACATTATAGTTGTATTATAGAGTTAGTGGGTTGGATTTAGAATAGTCATTATAGTATATTGTAAAGGAATGGCCCTAGGCCCATTTCCCCCTTAATAGAGATGACATCATTCTATATACTTCCCCACTCCCTTATAAATATTCCCCCCATTGTTCATGATCATTCTACATTTGAGTAATACTTTCTCTCTAAGTGTATGACTTTTGTGCCTTTGACGGCTTTCATTTTACGTCAAAAGGACATCTTTTTTGCTAAGACATAATTGTACCTCCTCTCGTTTTCTCTTTATTATATTTTCCCTTTTGTGAACTTCTTCATGTCCATCATAAATCTGACAATCTATTTTTACTCTCTCTATCTTACCTTTTGCAGGTGTCCTTTCATTTTCCTTTCATTTTATTTATATCTCGCATCCTTCTACTGGCTACAAAATAAAATGAAAGGACACTTACAGAAGGTAAGATAGAGAGAGAAAAATAGAATGTCAAATTTATGATAGGCATGAACAAGTTCAATGTAAGAGGGAAAATATAATAAAGAGAAAACGAGAGAAGGTACAATTATAGCTTAGCAAAAAAGATATCCTTTTGATTTGGTTTCCTAGGTGTTTACATTTGTCAGAAGAAAAGCCTCTATCTCTCTTCAACGAAACTTTATGGAAAGCAGATTCATTTTGTGTGATGTGCCATTATTCTTAGTTTGGTTTTATCCATAAAAGGTATTCTAAAAAAAAAGGGAAAGGCATCCCATTATTCTTGGTTTGGTTTCTTGAGTCAATTGAGGATTCTCTTTGCTTGTCTAATGGAACCCCATCAGTTATACCTCAAAAGGGAATTGATGAAAAAGAAAAAGCTCGAGAAATTCAAGTTAACCCGTCATCTTTGACACGTGGATTGTAAAAGATGACTATAGTCTGCTTAGCTGAGTCATTGCATTTAACTACTTTGTCAGGCAAGTGACACAAATGCCTCTTTTCTTCCAAAGTCCTTGAGAAGGCATTTTCCTCGACTAAGGTGTTGGAAGAAGCCTACAAGCATCTACGAGAAAACTTGAGTTCTCCACCACCACCCCAAACAGTACTCAAGGAGCACTTGTACATAAGATGGAAAGAAAAGGTGCTTGCTTTATGAAAATTAACATTCATTCTTCAATCGGTATATAGATTAAGATAAAATAGGCATCGCTTGGGCAAACGATTCAATAGCTTCGTTCAGAACAAAGCCTAATATAATGGCAAAACCAAATGGTTATTTAGCCATTGACGTAATGAATTGAGGAACTCTTATATCTTGTACCGGAACTTATAACTTGTAATGTCTTACATTACAATCAGTTTAACCCCAAACATGGAAGAGTCTGGGACTCAAATGACTTTTATATGTGTCATCGGGGAAGAGTGGGACTCAAATGACCATTTATTGTATCAAGAGAGAACTAGAATGTGCCAAAACGAACCCTAAATGGGAAAGCTGGCCTTCGCACTTGTTAGATAATAGGGATCTTCATCAAACGCACCCTAAGGTGTCCTACATAAGGTAGAGTCATCTGTTCGGCCCTTGAATTTGTCAATAGAATCTCAAGGGGTTCGGCATCTAATACATGCAAAGTTTCCACTAAATAACAAGCAATTGTCAAGTTCTTTGCAGCGTTAACATAAAAAGATATTGGACCGAGCAGTCCGCTCTAAGGACTCAATCTATATTTCCCATCCTAAAATTTGCATATAGATAGCTCCTCCAATAAGGGGGCAATGACGCAGGTTTCCTCCTACAGCCCCCATATGAGGTCCTCCTCAAATATGCTCTCCATTTTGGCTTCAGAGTCTCAACACTCCTCGCAAGGTTAGGGCTCTCGTTGCGCCTAGGCGCAAAACAGGTGTTGTGTATACAAAAGGTATTACAATTACAACTCTACATTTAATAAACCCTAAAGATAACACAAACTACGCTGGATTAACGCACTACAGTTTGGGCTCCCCCTACAAAAGGGGATCCCTTCACTACCTATTTAGCTTTAAAGGCAGTTTTTTCTTTTGAAATTGCAAGTTCAACCATAATGTTCGATTACAGTATTCTAGTGCTAACACGGTAAGGTTATATTTATCAATATGTCTCATGACAGGTCGGAAAATATTGTCGCGGTATCAGCCATGCTTAAGAGCTCCCTCACACTACGTCAGCCACAATTGTTTTTCGCATTTACTATGTTCTAACATATTGTAATTTTTATTTTAAGGCATATAGCAATACCTCTATGTCACTTACATAGGTTTCTTCACTTGTATCTGATAATACAATAAATGCCCACATCTTCACATCTTTCTTGTCAAAACCAAATTGCCTTTGTGATCTGTAATCTACCAGATTTTGAAAGTACCATTTGGAGATAAGAGCCTATTACCTTTAAGAGCTAGTAGAGTGCGCAAGCGAGCCAGAGCAGATGGTCGATTCTTGTGTTGCGATCTATCCTCTGCAGCCTGCCAGTAAAATACATACATAAAGGTCACAATGGTATGCAGAAACAATTAATATAAGTAATTGTATCAGGGAGTTGGTAAGTAATACTTGAAAGAAGGGCTAAAGTACAAAAACGATTTTTGCAAGGGATACCAATCACTAGAGGTTCCGAAAACCACTTGAGTGTGCCCAAATAATGAATCTACTTATTAAATACATGAATGCTCTATACATAAATGTATGTATATATATAGTTAGATTCTACAATATCCCTAAGAACATATGCTCATTTTGGGGGGTAACTGATAAAAATATATAAATATGAAATCCTCCAAATGGAGGTCATCAACACTTATTTTATCAAATAAATTCAATATTTCGTGAGTGAGAGGATGATCAAAAGTTTCAGCGGCCAAAGATGAACGTTTTATATCCAATTTGCATTTAACCCACTAAGAACGTTTCCAACCCATTATGCAAAATGCCTTTTGGATTTCGTAAGTTCAAGTCCGCATAGCAAAAGTGACACCAGATGGATTTTCTTCTTTTTTTTGCTTAATTCTCGCGGGGGGGGGGGGGGGGGGGGGGGAGGGGGGGGGGAGGGCTACACATTCAAGTTGTGCTGGGGCTACCACCGGATGGTTTAAATAGTTGAATTTTTTTTATGAAACTTGGGTGAGATAATCACCTCTCGTCACCATGGTATGGATACCATCTTTATAAAATTTCATTAAATGATTTATTTATTTACCCCAAAAAGTAATGGTATGTACTTCAAGTATGTTACATATGGTAGTTCTCTTTCTATATATATGTGTGTGTGTGTGTGTGTGTGTGTCATGCTCATGCTCCCCTCACTGCCATCGCCAATGCCAACCCCGTCTCCCTCTAGCGCATATAAAAAACCACAACGAACCGCCGTCATCTTTCTCTATCATTCAATACCATAATTTTCTTGTTAAACAACTAACATTATAAACGGGTTTTAACCATATCTTCGACCTAAAAGGAACAAAAATTAAAATTAAAAATCCTATTATTCTAACAAAAACTGAAAATTGTAAAAAGAGGTCTAATATTGCCTCACAGGTCATTTAATGGCTAGCAACCTGGTCCCAACAGCAATACTCGACCGCCCGTCACCGAGTAAAGTTATGTTTTTGAGGTATTTAAATAAGGTACATTTGAGACCCCAACTCGCTCTCTCTTACACTCACGCACACACGTACAGATAAAATACAAGCAATGTTAAGACTTAAAAACAAATTATATAAACTTTTTGTACAAATGTAACACTGATGAATGATCATTTGAGATCACACTTTTAATGTTTTCTCTTTCCTTCACTCCATCTTAGTACAATTTAGGTATAAATTTGTGTTTTGGGGCCGTATTTTGGCTTGACACGACACCAAAAAAAACATTTAAACACGATCCCGGCACGACATCATGTTTTATTAATTGACACTGAAAACTGCCCATTCAGAACACATGACTAACAATGTTAATAATTTTTACACTCCATTAAATAAAATATTAATAAAAAACATGAGTAAAACATAAATAACACGACTAAGAAGACTCAAAATTTTGACACGAATACAACACAACTTACTGTAAAAAAGCCCCGACACTAACACAACATATTCAGGTCAATTCCATGCATTTTCTGACGTGTAATCATGTGTTTTCTAAAATTGTCACCCTTAAACATAGTATTTAGTTGTTACAACTTACCATTTGGAATAAAATAGAGCTAACTAACCTGGGCAATAATACCAGTGGGGAGATGCTTGAGACGAACAGTACAACTCACATTTATACTTGTATTTCTACGACCAACACTAAATACATGAACTTTTTGTACAAAGTCATATGACACCAATCAATTGTCATATTTATCAAATTTTATGGGAAATTGAAAAAACACTTTAACAAGTTTTCCATTAATTTTCAGAACTCCCAAAATTACATTTTGACCCTGAACTTTCTATAACTTGTATCTAGACCCTTAACCTTTTGGTAAATTATATTTTAATCTCCTAATTTTCTATAAATTACATTTTGTCCTTGAAATTTTTGAGTATTAAATTTCAGACCCTAAATTTTTATTAATCTATTTTGGCCCATTGACTCTTTGTAAATTACATTTGGACCCTGAACTTTGTGTGAATTACATTTGACACCCAAATTTTCTATAAACTATATTTTGAAAACAATAATTTATTTATACCAAATGATTGCATTTTCTAGCTTTTAGAAATTTTTTATGGAAAATGAAACTCTCCATCATTAATTGGTACCACATCAGTTTCTACAAAAAGGCCACACAATTTAGTTAGGCATGGTGATTCGTGTTATTGGGTCTTGTTTTGGCATGCCACGACACAAATATTGACTTTAAACCGGAACATGATTAATAACTTTTACACCTAACTAAACAAAATTTGACTCATAAACACGCATATAACCCTAGTAACACGAGTCATAATTTTGACATGAACACAACGTATCGTGCCAAAGTGTCATTAAAATTACCACCCATATATTTAGTTGTTACAAGACAGAATACCTGGGCCTATGAAGTCATGTCCGACATCGTGTCGAACACCTATGAAGCACGAACACTCTCCCGGAAGCCACTAGTCAGTTTTGACTCAAGTGATGGTGATTGTGCTTTATTTATGATTCTTAAGGTCAAAGTGTGTTTGAATTTGGTTTAATATGGTCCATTTTCTTAATTTCATGTTAAGAATGCTCTAATAATGTATTTTATGGAGAAAATATGTTTTATTTCATTAATATATATTTAAATATATATTATATATTATACGAATCATAGCGTGTCGCATCCTAATTTTTGGATCAATCACGTGTCGCGTGTAGAAACACGTATTACGTGTTCGTGCTTCATAGACCTGGGCAATAATACCAGTGGGGAGATGTTTGAGAGGAACAACAGTCTCATGCTTATTCCTGTGTTGACTTATAATTAAGTATCCATTTGGCAATTACTCAACAACTTCTCATCTGATAACCCCAACAATTCTCTCCCACTAACATCACTACTACTACCACGACTCACATTTGTATTTGTACCACCAACACTACTAACACTAACAAACAAATTATATCAACTTTCACTACAAACTCGTGTGACACCAATCGATGATCACGTGGGACCACAATTTTCATGTTTTCTCTTTCCTACACAGTTACACTCCATCATTAATTAGTAGGGGTGGCAATTTTAAAAACGACATGAAAACATGAAACGAAACTACACGAAAGTGACCCAAAATTGACACGATATTTCGTGTTTGTGTGGTGTTCGTGTCAAAATTATGAGTCGTGTTATCATGTCTTGTGGTGTTAATCGTGTTATATTCGAATTTTTGTGTCTATTTATTTTTATTTAATGTAAAATTTATGAAATTGTGTTAGTCATGTCTTGTAGTATCATTTCCATTAGGGTCATGTCCGTGCTAGATAAAAAAAAACACGAAATCGCATCGTGTCGTGTTTGTGTCCAAAATACCCTTGTCATGTCTTGACCCGACACAAAAAGACGAATTGTCAGCCCTATTAATTGGTAGCACGTCAATTTCCAAAAAAAACATGCACACGCACAATTCAATTAGGCGTGACAATTTGTGTTTTGGGGTTGTATTTTGGCCAAACACGAATACCATTTAGACACGGACACAAACACGACACACCATGAAATCGTGTTTTTTAATTTGACACAAAATCTGACATAATTAATCATTTTTTAGATAAATTACACTAACCCAGCCTACACTAGTGTTTTTGATGATAGCCCCCGATCTAAAAAACTTGATAAAGAGCCCTATAAACTATTAAAATTTGACATCTAGAAAATGGGCATAATTTTTATACATAAAATCATTTTTTTTTATCAAACTCATTTTCAATAAAAATGTGTTAGGTGTCAAAATTCAATAGTTTAGGAGTTTCTTTGCCATGGGGGGTTTGGTGTAATTTACCCTAATTTTTACACCCAGCAAAACAAAAGGGTACTAAAAAAATGTGTGGGAATAATACTAGTCACAAATACCCTTATCGTGTCGTGTTTGTGTCCAAAATACCCTTATTGTGTCGTGTCCGTGTCCAAAATACTCTTTTCATATCGTGTCGACCCGTGACCCGACCCAAAAACACGAATTGTCACCCTATTAATTGGTACCACCTCAATTTCTAAAAACACACACACGAACAAAATTCAATTAGGCATCACAATTTGTGTTTTCGGGTCGAATTTTCGCCAAACGCAAATATGAACCATTTAGACCTGAACACGACATGCCAAGAAATCATATTTTTTAACATGATTAACAATAATTCCACTTAACTAAACAAAAGGGTACTCCAAAAAACGCGTGGGAATAACACTCGTCATAATTTTCAAATTAATTTGTTACAAGTTAACATACCTGGGCAATAATGCCAGTGGGGAGATGTTTGAGACGAACATCAGTCTCACGCTTATTCCTATGTTGCCCACCAGGCCCAGATGATTTATAAGTATCCATTTGACAATTACTCAACAATTGCTCATCTGATAACCCCAACAATTCTCTCCCACTAACATCACCGCTACCATTTGTATTTGTTGTTGTATTTGTACCACCAACACTGCTAACACCAATAGTAGTAATGCTATATATTTTTTGATACGTTGAATATGTGATTGTGAGCATTTTGTTGGTTTTAGAGTTGGATTTGGGGAGTAATTTAGGTATGACGAAAAAGTAAGAGTGGGGAGTTTGAGGAAGGATTTTAAAAGGGATTGGGTCATGCTAACACAATTTTGTTTGGGGGATTTGTGAAGTTTGAATAGGTAGGGTTTTATGAGTATGTGGATTTGGAGGAAGAATTGTTCGGATTACATTTTTTTTTTAGTTATTTTGGTTTTAGTCCCATTTTTTAAAGGATCAAATATCAAAAAGTATCTCAAATATTTTTTAATACACATTTAATCTACGCCTTTTATTTTGTATCAAAAAGTTTCTTTTTGGTGCAAAATAAAAACGCTTGTACTAAACGTGTATTAAAAATAATTCGAGGGACTATTTGATATATGCCCATTTTTTAAATTTGATGTATTCAATTATTTTAAATCTCATAATCACTCGAAACTTTCCTCAACTTCCATATAACCTTCTCTAACAGCTTATGTCACTTTTTTGCAGAGAATGACAAATGTAAAAATATAGGTACAACGGCAAAAAAAATAATGACATGGGATTAAGCACACATATATTCAAAAAAGTAGCGCTAAACACTTGTAATCCCTAAATTTTTACTATTTGGGTTTTTCCAAGAGGAGAATTAATGTATCTTGTATACGGCAACCCATGAAACTTTGTGTCTTAAAATTTACCCACCATATTGTTTGATAGTAAATTTTGCACATAGCAAAATTTGCCAAATAAAGGTCGCATGATTCTTTTTGGTCCAAATTTGTAAGGATTTTTTCCTTACCTATCTCGAATGAAAATATTTGTCGAGGAGAAAAATGATTGTCTTGCAAATTTACAGTTGTTGATGTCAGTGAAGTCAGGTGAGAGAAGTGATTATATCAGATATGGCTAGGGGTGTTCGCGGTACGATAAAAGTTCATACCGTACCGTTTTGTACCGAAAATTAGTGATAATAGTTTACGTTTTTTATTTATCGAAATCGAAATTACCGATTTTTTTGTGATTAGTTTTGGTTTTAACATTTTAAAAATCAATTTACCGATTGTACCGATTTACAAAATTATTTTATTTTCTATGATATATATACCGATTGTACCGTATATATATATATATATATATATATATATATACGGGAAGTCTGTCCGACGGGCTTATTTAACGGGGTTAAACAACGGGCTAATGTCAGCCACACGATTTTGGGACCGCTTTGTCTTTTTAGGACCACCTTGGGGGGACCGTTTTGTCTTTTTATGCCTATGTCTTTTTCTAATGTTTTCGGAATAAAATTTTCTACCCCAATAATTTTTATAGTCTTTTAAGCTTATTTTAAAGCCTAATTAATCTGAAAATCTGAGTGTAGAAGTTTCAGGGCTACTGCTACTTCTCAACCTTCGTCCGTCAATATCGTACTGGGATTCTGAATAGCGAGGATTGTCAATATAAATATTTTCCTCAGGGAGTCTGGAAATTACAAGCGGTTTTGATGGAAAATATTCTAGTCTTAAATACCTTATACGGTATTGTGGTTTTAACAGTCTAGTTTCTTTGTATATCTAATTAACAATATCAATTATATCGTTATTTATAAATTCGTGTAAATTATTATCACCATAAGGTGACAAAAATCTACGATATGTTCTAGAGGCAGCTGTCTTTACGTTTCTAAGGAGAGGGCGGATTCCTCCGGCTCTAATTAAAATAGCCTTTGTTTCAGCTAACATTTTTCGTCTAATAAATTTTAATACGTCTATATTGTCTTCAAGTGCCTACTGTATTCTTGATATTTTTCCGATCTTGAAATTTATTCTGTGAATTCTTCAGTTCTTATCTTTTGTCTAAAGAGATCTCAGATCCCTATTCTAATTATTTCTATTCTAGGTACTTCTGTGCTAACCACTCAATAACCTGGTCTATATATTTGAAAGTACCACATGTGTATGTTAAAGCAGTTTCTATAAGTTCTTTATCTTTAGAGTCTATAAGAGTCCAATCTTGGATTTCTCTAGTTAAGTCTAAATTTTTTTGATTAACAAATGCTAAAAAGTCTTCACTGATTTTTAGGCTCATAAAAGTTTCTTTAAAACTATAATATGTAAAATAGCTAAGGGTTTGGTTAGAGTTATACCTTCCTTCTGGTCTGCAATATCTTTATCTTCCTTCATTCTTCTCTTCAGCCTTGCTACTATTCTTTTTCGGTCTCGGCTTCCTACAATTCTCTCTTTGTGTGTCGCATCTCAATCCACTATTTTGGCGTTGAACCCATTTCCTGCCTGTACGCCTTCACGCCTAACGCCCACCTGGCTAACAACTCATGGTAAATCAGCACCTGACGGCGGTTCACCAGTATAACACCTTGTGTGCTACACCAGAGGTTCCACACAATAGTCCTCTATGAACAGAAAGTTGGAGACAATTTGGGAAATAATAAAAACTTAACATAAGAGATTTTTGGAAAATAAAATACTTTTATTGCATAACATAAGTAAATACAACTCTCCCCTCTCTCCTAACTATGAGAGGTTTACTAACTCATGTACATATTACTCACTACAAGCTTACACACTCTTTCTAACTTCTAAACTTCGATATCTAAAACCAAACTGGACGCTCCCTTTTATAGTAGAAGGGCACTACATATGGCTTGCTACCGGAGGCTAAAAGCTAATCGGTTAAAGAGATATAAATTATTAAAGTCTATACTATTTGCTTTACATAAAGTAAATCTGTCGTCTAGCAATAATTCTAACCTAACGTCATTGCGAGGGTCTCTTTCTTCTTTATGAAAAGAAGCTTTATGGGGGCCCATGTGGGGCATGTCTGAGTTGTCTTCTCCTTCAATTGAAAGGGAATCTAAATGGAGTCTTCGGTCTTTAATAATTCATTGAGTAAGGTGGGGCCCTTCTCTTTTCTGTCTTCGTCTTTTTCTGCTTTGTCTTCGTCTCCGTCTGATAGAGCATTATTTTTGAAGAATTCATCAATGAGGCCTACCACTCTAAGGCTGGCTAAGCAATCTCCACCATTTCTTTACATTATTTCTTAATTCTTCCATTAAACGGCTCATCAGCCTAGATAATGAGGTCTTATTTATGGTATGCAGTATACCATCTGTCTTCACCTGTTAACAGTTCCATGATCTTTATTGTCTCCATAGCTTGGGCAATCTGGAGTTTGGACTTAACAACAGTTAGGTCTTTAGTTTCGTCTTCAGATAGAATTTCCACATCTTCGAATGAATAATTGGAAAATCTAATGAGTCTGAATCCCTCAACTCTCATTCCTCTACAGGAACTTGGAGCAATCTGATATATCCTGGCAAACTGGGGAAGGATGTCTTCTAACTTTTTAATGTACTCATGGACTATTTTTCCAAGAGAGATAGAGTCTTCAATCTCCTTTATCTGAGTGAGTCCAATGAACCCGTGGTCTGCAAGAGTTATATGCGCCATATCTGATTTTCCAAAAAGATATATTTTTGGAACGCCTTTGAAGAAAAATTTAATCATTAAAGCATCTCCATTTATTTCTTATAATAACATATTGAAATGATCAATAATATTATTAGTTTTTTTTGAAAGTCTTCTGTTAATGGGAGATTATTATGACCAAACGGTATAACAATCTTAGTCTTAAAAGTCTTTTTCTGATAACAAAAAATTATTAGTTGGTCTAATTTTAGAGGATTCTCCAAGGGTCTGAGCATAAGTCTGCGTCTGTAGTTTAAGAGTAGCAGTCCTACTAAGTTGGGTTACTGCAAGTCTTTGGAGTCTCATGAATCTAGCAACAGCTACCAGATTCTGCTTGAATTCTATCAAAAGTCTATTTTTGACATTCCACCATAGGGCGTCTATGAGAGTATTTTCATCTTTCAAATATTGTCGTCTGAATTTGATCAAGTCTGGATATCTTTGATCAGGTCTATATAAGAGGAAATACATTTTTCCAATGAGTCTACTTTGAGAAACAATCTCATGTCTAGATTTTCCAGGAAGAACTAAGATATCATCAAAGTTCTCTAGGTTTGGTCTTTCTTGAGAGTCTTGAATATGACTCTGTATTTGCGTTATACCATCATTTGATCTTATCTGTTCAGTCTATTTGTTCCAGAGGAACTCATGGTGTCTAGGTCTTCTGTTTGCGACATAAAACATGATCATATTAGTGTTAGAAAACATTGTTTCTCTTGATATAATGTCTGGAATGGTATTTTTACTTCCCTTAATATGTATAACAGAGAAGTCATAACCATTAAGTAATTATTTCCATCTAATAAGTCTATTAGTCCTTAATTTGGACAAGTCTAAATCTCTAAATTTTACTGCATAAGAAGAGTCAGTATATACAGTAAAATGTTTAGGTCTAAAAAAAAGCATATATTTTTCTATTGCCCTTACTATAGCTAAAACTTCTTTTTCATGGGAAGTGTATCTTGTTTCTGGGTCTTTAAAGGTTCCAGAACTATATCTACAAAGTTTCTTCTTTTTTGTCTGATGATCAATGGCAAAGTATACTGGTCCCCATTATTTATCAAAGGCATCTGTTTCTACTATAAATTGGTCTTCTGCATTAGGCAGCTCAAGTAAAGGAATGTTCTTGATTGCATTCTTAATTTTTCTTATGACTTCAAAATCATCTTTAGTCCAATAAAAAGGATTAGTTTTGTCTGTTCCTTTTAATTTGGCAGTTAAGCTTTGTCTTTTTGAAGCAAGGTCTTTAATAAAGTCTGCAGCACAATTAAGCAATCCTAAAAATAATTATAATTGTTTTCTATCTTTGAGTTGGTCTGGAAACTCAAGAATCTTTTTGGTTATGTGTTCTTCTAAGGATAATTTTCCTTTATTAATATGCACTCCCACAAAGTCTATCTCAGTCTGAAATAATTGCATTTTCCTTTCGGAAATAACAATACCATTTTTATCTAATTCTAAAATAATCTTTTTAAGATGGTCTACATGCTCTATATTAGTCTTACTGGCTACAAGAATGTCATCTATGTAAACAAGACAAAATTCTGAATAAAGTCTACATATATTATCCATTCTTCTTTGGAATACTTGAGGAGCATTCAAGTATCCAAATGGCATTACTAGCCATTCGTATTTTCCTTTGGGGCACACTAAAGGTTGTCCAAGTAATTCTATCTGGATGCATCTTAATTTGCTAGAAGCCTGATTTGCAATCAAATTTACTGAATATAATTATATCTTCAATTAAATTGATTAAATTATTCTTTTCTGGTATCTTATAAGAATCAAATTCACAGTTCTTATTTAATTGTCTATATTCTATAACCATACGTATTTTTCCTCGTTTACATTAAGATTCATTTTGAACATAGAAGGCGAGGCTATTATGTCTACTTTTACTTTCTCTAATAATGTTTAACTTAAGCATTTCATCTATGTCTTTTTTGAATTCTTCTTTGTCTTCTTGTGAATATCCTTTCTTAAAGGTTCCACCATTAACAGTGGCGTCTGAGTTAATAGGGATAATTTCACAATAACTTTGGTCTTTATCCCACTTAGCAATGGGATTTTCTCCTAAAGTAGGCTCTGCTAATTGACTAATCTTTTCTTTTTTCTACCTCTATATCCATTTTCCTTTGTTTGGATATAGCTTGAACCTGTAATAAGGTGTGATGGCTTTGATCTAAAATGTCTTGTTGTATAAGCGCTATTTGCTTATAACATTTTTGGTCTAGACACTTACATTCTTTTTGTAAGGGTTTAGTAATGTCTAGGGCTTCTTATTGGGTTGTAGGTCTAGGTCCACCATGCTCAGCTGCAGAACTCTGATGTTTTATGGGTCTATAGGTGGGTTTGACCTGCATAAGGTCAAAGGCTGTCTTGTGATCTATTAGAGGGCCATTAATATTAAATTCCTCTGTATCACTAATTAATATCTTATCGTTATACTAAGTATAAGGATGATATTTACTAATAAAGTCTTATCCTAAAATAATGTTTCCTGTGAAACTAGGACGAGGATCCATTATCCAAAATCGATGATTAACGGTTTTATTAGTCTGATTTCCTAATTTAAAATAAATAGGAATAGTTTGGAAATACAAGGTAAATAGATCTCCATTAGCCACTTTACAATAGATTTCTTGAGTACTTTCTAAAAAATAGTCTTCAGGAAAGGCATTAGCCTTGCAAATACTCTGAGAGCACCATGTATCTATAAAAGTTGAAAGTCTTTTAGGATAATCTTTATGTTGTATAAACATTTCTACAAAACAAGCATGTGGTTTAGTAAAAATTCTGAAGTTATTCTTTTCTAAAATAGATATTCCTTTTTGGGGTTTATTTATAAATTCTATGGGTGTTAGGTCTTCTGAACTACTATCAGAATGGTATTCTTCTAAATCATAGGAAATTCCCTTTCCTTTTAAGTCTTCATTTTCTTGTAATCTTTTGGCTATATTTCTATCAATGTCTTGATAATATGTTTTAATATCTAAGTCTATTTGAGCGTCATATTGGTTAGTATAAATTTCTCTAAATCTAGATCTCCAACAGTTTTCATGATAGTGTAATTGACAAATAACACAAATCATAAATAATTCTATTTGTATAGTCTCAAAGCATTCTACACATCTAAAGTCTTTCTTGCTACATTTCATTTCAAATGTGCAATAATTTCTTTCATCAAAGTAACATCTAGGTATATATGTTAGTAACTCAGGATTACTAATTGTCCATCTTTTCTTTAAAAATGAGCTTAATATACACTTATACCAAGCTTCTTCAAAGTCTATGTATCCATTATCTAAATCGTCTTGATTAGTTTGCATCATATATAAGTCTAGGGTATCCTGAGCGTCTTCATATTCATCAGTATCACTATTATAGTCTTCTGAATCACTGTTTGTGTATGCACTATAGATACTAGTATTATCATCATCTTCTATGTCTGATATTTCTATAGCATATAGGATATTTAATTCTTCTTGATCTGCATAGTCTAAAATTGTATTAATAATCTTAATACCTTCTTTGTCTTTCTTATTAGGGCAATCTTTAGCAAAGTGTCCTTGTTTGTCGCAAGTCTAACATTCTTTTATGGCAGTCTTAGTTTGAGCTACATCTTGTTCCTTTCTATAATTAAGAACCTTCTTATATTTACTAGTATTCTTCTTAAAGTATCTTCTTTGGTTAAACCTATTTTTCTTAGTCTTAGTGTTCTTTTCCCTAAAGGTAGTAGATGGTCTAAATTTATACTTATTTGGAAATCCTAAAGGTCTAATCTTAAACTTCCTATGTTTCTATTCTGATTTCCTTTTAAATTTCTTAGATTCACTTTTACATCCCCTTTGGATTGGATGATGTCTCTTTCGTCTTTGATTAAAGGGATCTGTTTCAAAGTCTCTTCTATTAACTTTCCTTGAGTTAAATCACGTCTCTTAGATATGATATAGTCTTTGGCAAAATTAATTCTTTCACTAAGGGAATTATTCTTAACTCCAGCTACTCCTGGACAATTCCTATATTCATTAAATAGGATTTGTCCTATGGCTGGTATCTTTCTAAAGTATTCATCTTTTAAGGTCTCTCCAAATTCTTTAATTTGGTAATATAGCTGCTCATAATTATTGCTATATTCATTGATCTTATCTAGTTTGCAAATGCTAAGGAGGGCTAACTTAGTTTTTGCTAAGTCATGTTCATTGTTATGAGCTAAATGTCCAGCTCCAATGAATGTTGACGTGAACAATTGAATATGTTCTTCAATTGATCTCTCCTCTACGTTCTCTTTTATCTTCTCAACTTTAGCTAAGGAGTCTTCATCTGTAGCTTTTCTTAAACTATCTAAATAATCTTTTGCAATACCTCTAATGGATTGCTGAGCATATTGTTTATATGACCTTGCATCCCATTGTTCATTAGATGCAAAACACATATTCATCTGATTACGCCATTCTTCTAAGGCCTTCTTCCTATCTTGGACATTGTCTAAGTTAAGGTATATCCCAACTGGATTTATGGCTTGACTTGCCATGGTCTTAACATGAGTAAAACTCTTGTCACCAGTTGGAAAGTCTTTTATATAATCAGGTTTAGTCTTAACTAAAGTGCTAGAGTATATAGGAATATTTATTCCTATTGGTTTACTAAAAAGTCTAGGAGCATCTTCTAGCCTACTACTACTTCATATTTCTTGTTTATTAGGTTCTACTTGTGTAGCTGGCATTAGTCTTTCTTCTCCTTCTTCTATTAGTCCTAAGTTTTTAAGAAGTTTCTTAGTATTCTTAGATTCTTTTAATTTTAATATACGGTCTTGAGCTATCATATTAAATCTTTCTCTTTCTTGAAATCTAACAGAATGACGTTTTTTGAGGTGATCTTTAAATGTCTTCATATCCAATTCTGAGGGTTCATGTTCAAAGCTTTGGATCCTAACTTTTTCTTTAATTAAGTCTTTTTGTTCAAATAATCTTCTAGGTCTAATTACAGGGGCTTGTCTTAGTAAACTAGAACTAGTCTTTCTACTACATTCTCCTTCTGAAGGATTATTGATTATGACCTTTCCCATATTCCTAAATCTAACTTCTTCAGCCTGGATATTCTTATTAACAATCATAGGGGGGCAAACTGGATAGTAACATTTGCAGTGACATCGTCTTGATTAATAAAAAAGGTTTATTCTGTATAGTCTTAGTTTCTTGGAATTCTGGCAATTTCCAAAGGGCCTTAGCTTTTTCTTTCATAGGTCCATTATTCCTAATACTGTAAGTACGATTATAGTCTGAAACATTGGTTCTAACTAAGATTTCTTCATTAAGTCTACCGCTAGGAATTCCCGATTGCATTCCTTCATAAGGAAATTGGGAGAACTTCACATAGCTTTGAAATTCTATATTTATATTAGCGTCTGGAATAATATAGTCTTCATAGCCACTAGCATATAAGATTAACTTAAAATGTTTGGTTGTGTCTACTGTTACTGTAAATGTCGGGATGGCATTAAAGAATCCTATGTTGTCTGACATTTCCAATTGGGCTATCCTAATAAGACTTTTCTCAAAATCACTCATCTTTTGTCTACTAAACAACATAATATGTTGATATTGTTCCGAGGTCTATGTAATCCTTAGATTCTTGCTTGAAAGAGTCCAAAGGTTAGGAACTGGAACTTCCTATCAGTTCCTCTAGATCTAAGCCATTCCGAGTTAAATACTTGGAGCTCAATATAAGATTTGTCTAACACATGATTTCTACAATGGTAAGTCATATTATAGTTAGGAGTTTTAGGAGTGGCACCTTCTTTAAACAAGTCTATGTATCTAACGGCTGGTTATGAATGGAATTGTGACACCCCGCCTAATAAAATATCGGGTGATCAGTCCTATACCAAATTAAAACAGGAATCTCAGTTGGTTTATCCTTAGCATCACTGTTGAAATTTTTTTAAAACTTACTAACCACCTAGTATTCCAAAAGTTGGTGTCAATTTTAACTTTTTAATTAATAAATAGTACATGCAGAATTAAATATAAACCATTCACACAACTGAATTAAATCAACTGAACAAAAATAAAATGACATGTCGAATAAACCATCGGCCACCAAAGTAAATAGTTCAATACAAACATCCAACACCTGAATAAAATAAATCTGAAACTGTACTGAAAAGTTTGGGCGACATGCCCTAAATGAAACTGAAACTGAGAAATAGTTCCTACTCTAGGAATGAATACGCGATGCGTTTAATCCAAATTTCCTGCTAGCATCCACATATGCCGCAACTCCGTGTTCCTGGAATAGAATATCAATCCTGGCGTCCCTGTGGCTGGACACCTAAAAGGTTTTGAAATAGTTTTATAGCAAGGGTTAGAACCCAAAATATTTTGAAAATATTTAGCCAGTGAATTAACTGCAGTATTTTATAATATATGAATGCGCTCCATATTTAAGTTAGTGTCACACTCTCTTGAGTACATTCTCAACCCTCCACTAAAGTGCACACCTAACGATTACCTTACCCCCACCTAGTTGTACTACCCTGTCCAACTAGTCCTTGTAACCCTCCCTTGCCTTTCCACTCTAAACCGAGTATTATTATCCATGGCTTATAAGTTATCTCCTTAATTAACTTAATTAATTTCCCTTTAATAATTGTGACACAAGTTATATTAAACAATTCCATCACACACTGTATTATTACCCGCATATAATATTTACTACCATTATATACGTACCTTTACCACAATATCAACACATATATATATACACATCCATCCCTCCGAGTATACCCTCCCCGGATGATTCCATCTAAAATGCTATCTCACTAGGTATGCTCACAAAACCTAGTTCCCCAAGTTGGAATCGCTCACCAACTTGGTCCAAAATATAAATGTAGTGGAGGCGGTCATATTCCTTCCCTGAAAGTGAGATAAATCCCTCACCCATATACCGGACGCTATGACCTGGGGATATACTCGCCCTACTCCTCAAGCTAGAGGATTCAACCACATCGCGCAACCTCCCTTGATAGCACTAGAGTATATAAATTGAATAAATATCTAGTCACTGATATTTAATATCACACACAATTTATACATGTGTATATATATATATATATATATATATATATATATATATATATATATATATATATATATATATATATATATATATATATTACACTACACCGTATATATATAATATAAACCCTGGCTTTACCGTGTACTCAAAATCCCGTACACTAGCCTGTAATCTCCTGAGTCTGTGGCCCGACTCAACTTAATTAATTTTCTCACTTAATAATTTATCATCTTCCCGAGTCTATGGTCCGACTCTAATATATTTAATTCACACTTCAACTAATATAATACTTTCCCCGAGTCTATAGTCTGACTCTAATTAAATTAATTAACACACCCATTAATTTAACACCTCCCCGAGTCTATCGTCCGACTCTAATTAAATAAATTAACACACTTATTAATTTAATACCTCCCCGAGTCTATCGTCCGAATCTAATTAAATTAATTAACACACTTATTAATTTAATAACTCCCCGAGTCTATCATCCGACTCTAATTAAATTAATTAACACACTTATTAATTTAATATCTCCCCGAGTCTATCGTCAACCAACATACCCGGAGTTGCTCGCTTGGTCCATTTTTACATCTCAGAATTTCATTCCCACATATACACCCACAATGTGTCACGCATTCATCTCCATCAAATTTCCCCATTATATTTAACTATAATTACCAACATACCCGGACTCGCCCGCTTGGTCCTTAATTAAATTGAATATGTTTCACCCAAAATTCTCACTTTAAGTCTCAACTCTTAACTTAGATTGCACATTCCTAATAGCTATCTTTTGAGCCCCTAGCTATTAATTTCTCTATAATTTTTCACCAATTCAGATTATACCCAAAAATCCAAAAATAAAACAAGGGTATTAAACAAGCCGACCTGGCAAAAGTTTCCCATCGTCGATCGATCGATGGCCCCCGATCGATCGATCGATCATCCCTGGTGTAATACCCCGTATTTTCTGTGATATTTATTTTTGGGAATTAATTGAATTAAATGTTTATTAATTGGAAATTAATCCGGATAAAAATATTAACGAGATGTGAGTTAGTATTTTATTATAATGTTTACTTGGCAATATATGAAAATTGGTAATATTGAAATTGTCACGAGATTGAAATACGACAATTTGGGAAACTTTGTTGGGACGCACGTGACAGTCGCGTCAGGAATATAATTATTTCAATTAAAAAGTGAATTTTATTTTTATCACCCGTATGGTCATTTTGAGTGCGCCAACGCGTCCGGAAGGGTCGAGATAGTCAGAAAACACTAGCCGGGAGTTTAGTTTGGGTCCCGGGGTATTTTTAGGCCATACCGGCATCATAAAGGGTATTTTGGTAATTTTGTATTTTTGGGAATTAAAAGTGACGAAAATTAGAAATAGAAATCTGACTTCTTTTTTAACCCACTAAACCCACTAACTACACTAAGAGACTTAATGGGCTACGGGAGAAGTTGAAATATAGTCCCAACTTACCAAAAACCAAACACACCTCCATCACCTCCATTGTCATCATCTTTGGGAAGAACTTGTAGAGAGAGAGAGAAGGAAGAGAATTCTACAGAAAGAGAGAGGGAGAACAACTTATCTTTCAAGATTCAACACCAAATTCAGAGAAAGATTAAGGCAAGTGGTTTAAATTCAGTTGATTCAAGCTATGCTTTTCCATGTTTAGGAATTTTCGAAATTGATCTTGGAAGATGATTTAGACCCATAAATTGAAAGTTAAAAGCCATGAATTATGTTAGGAATTGCATGTAGTAATATTCTGGACGAATTATATGTTCTAAACAGAACCATTGATGATTTAAAAATGGAGTTTAGAAGAAGTTTATTGATGTTCTTGAATGAAGAAGAAATATGGAAATAATGATGTAGTTTTGATCTAAACAAAGCCTTTGAATGATGAATTATGGGTTTTAGAATGTTAATACTGTTGTAGGATGATAGTATGATGTTATGGTAACCTTGTCTTAGAGTTTCATGCTTAAAAATCGTGTTTTGGGACGAATTGGTAACTGCAAAACGAAGCAGTCCGTAACCATACCTGGTTCGTTCGATCGATCGATGTTCTTCAGTCGATCGATCGATCGAAGGTAAAGGTCGATCGATCGACCTGCCCAGAATGAATAAAGTTTTTCCCTAATTAAATTTTAATGGTGTTAATCCTTGAATGATATTATTGGAGACCTTATGAATACCCTTAACCTTAAGGAAGACCAGTAGGCATGATTATGAGATTGGACCTTAATTGGAATTCAATTTGAGGAATTATCCTAAATTAATGAAATTTGATAATTGAGATAATATTTGGGTTAATAGTGAAAATTTGAATAATTTGGTGAAATAAGGTTTGGGGCAGAAGTAAAGACCTTAGGTGTAAAGATGTTATATGTGGGAATAATGGGAACTTAATAGTCTATTTGAGATAGGTTTTAAGTTAAGAATCTACGACGTGAGATGTGTCGGCAATTTAATTTCTATATTATCGGGATACTTGAAATATATGAATTTGGAATAATGGTATAAAGATGTAGAGTTTACCTTTATTAATATCGAGATATCTAAGATGTGTGAATGCTTAGTATATAATTTTATGTGTATGACATACCTACCATACTTGCTATCACGGGAGGTTTACATTCGCTTAGGGCCTTCTTATCCTTGTGTTGCCCGGATTTAGATTGGTTACCTCGATGAACATAGGTCATAGAAGGACTTATTGAGATATTAATAAGTTTTCTGATCGTGGGAGCATAGGTATGTGCGTGACCCATGTGATGTGACTGTGTTCGCCTCCACTATTTGTGATGTTGTTATCTGAACGATTCCTGAGAGATTTGGAATGCGTGATCCTTATGTACGTGATGTCCCGGGATGGATAGCAGAGTATGGGTGCACCGCAGCTTAGCCTTTGGGTGCTCGTATTGTATATTTATGATGTGAAAATATACGGTTATATGAGAAGGAATTTACTATGTTAAATTGTGAGTATAGTTATGGTATTGTTATGAAAAGATAAAAGGAAACTTATATCAATAAATGGTTTTGTTAATAATTGGGAATCCGAGAATTAAAGTAGAACTCTCTATTTAATTGTTAAGGTTGGAACTTAAACGTGAACCGAGTAGAAGTGTTAGAAACTCTTGAGAATTAGTTAGTTATGAGATAACACATGAATGGGTACAGGAACGTTAGGAGTGCACAGTTAGACGAGAGGTGAGTATCTCATGTGAGAGCACGTCCTAACATGTATTTTGCATATACTGTTTTAAATGTTTTTAAAGCACTTGCAGGTTTTTAAAATATCTCCACATTCGGGCTCTGACCCGTTTGCTTACAAATCTATTTTTTTTTAAAAACCATTTTTAGGTGCCCAGCCACAAGGACACCATGCATAGGATTCTCACTCAGATGACGAGATGTAGCTGCTTGTGGAAGCTACAGGGATTTTCTTTCAGACGCTTATATCATTTGGATTCCATACTCAGTATTCCTCAGTTGTAGGGCATGTTGCCCAAATTCTATTAGAGACATTTCCATTTTAGTTTTTCAGACTTTGGCATGTATTGATTCATATTCAGTTTACTTATTACATTTGTCGGATTGTTGTGAGGAGTTTTTCCTCCGTATTTAATTATATCATGTGACGGTTATTCTATTATCTATTTATGGTGAATGGTGATATTATTCTTGCTTTAAATCTTATACTGCATGTTAATCAGGCTTTAATTAAAATTTGGCAACTTACTTTTTAAATACTAGGTGGTTAGTAATAATAAAATGTTTTCGACAGTGATGCTATTAACTGAGCCAACTTGGCATTTTGATTTAATTTAATAAAGGAGTAGCTACCCGGTATTTAATTAGTCGGGGTATCACACCTGGGTAGTTCTTTTTCCCCACTGAATTCCACCATTGACGAAATTCAAGGTTTTTAAGCCTTAATTTAAACCTCTAATCACATCACCCCCACCACATAAACATGGTTAATTCACACCCTACGCATCATAGGGCCTTAAGATAGTAAATTTCTCCACTTATCTCATAATTTCCGAAATGGGTTTTTCTCCATTAAAATTCAATTAACTATTCTACAAATTCCAAATTCCAGATTCAATTTCTACCATCTTATGTTCTGGGTTCGTCATTCAATTCATATATCTATACTCAGAGATCTATAACACACCTAATTCTTACTTTGAATCTCATTCAAGTGGTCCCTTAACAAAAACCCCATTTTGTACCCATTTATACCCAAAAACGAATTTTAGTTTACACATCACTAAAATATGAATTGGATATCATAAATCTATCATTACAGCAAGTTAACCACTTGCCTGAAATCGTTCATAGGGTCTGATTCCGTTGGTGTAGAGAATGGTTGATGAAGAACACCCCAAATTAGCCCCTTAATTTGGCTCCAAAAGATCCCCCAATTGACTTCTTGATTAGCTTCCTCAAATCCTCTCCCAAACCCTAGGTTTAGAATTTTCTATCTACCGTTCCTAGTCCCTCAATTAGGTTAAAAATACTAAATCCCATTTTTTGCCATGTGGGCCTAATTAAAAAGTCCCAACTCACCCCGTGTGGGCCGGCTATGCCCAAAAATATCCCGAAACCCAATTACTACCCCGGGCACTCTTTTCTGACTATTTCGACCCATCCGGACTCAACTGCGCACTCAGAATTTCCATCCGAAATACTTTTTGACATATCCAAATTTCGACCTCAAAATGAGACACACATTAATTCGAACAATTAAACTTAAAGTTGCCAATTATAAATAATTATTCCCACTCAAATAAATTCTCCAAATCATAAATTTAAGTTTCTACAATTTAAATATTTTTATAACTCCAAAAAATAACTAAATATTAAATCCTCAAAATTACGGGGTGTTACAGGAATCTTCAAAAATCTTTCAGTCAACTTCACCCCATTCTTTCCATTTGAGAGGATTGGTGAAATTTCTCTCCTTCCACCATGTCCTAACATTGAAGGATGAATTCTTAAGTCTTTGGAGCATATAATTACTCTGTCCAATATTTAGGATAGAGCTAACTATCTTACTAGTCTTATCTAATCTGTCCTTTATGACTCTTTTACCTATGGTCTTCGTTTCTCTAGTTTCTATAGGAGGGGGTTCTCTAAAATTACAGGTGGTTACCTGTTTTTGTTCAAGTCTTTTTTTCAATTCTTTATAAGAAGTCTGAATAATATTTTTGTCTTTTTATTTGATTAAAGATTTCTTCTTTAAAAATTTTATTCTCTTTTCTTGTCTTATTAGAAATTTCTTCACTATGTCTGGCTAGAGAATTAACAAGGGATTTAGCAACATTTGTAATATAGTCTTTTACTTCCTTATCTTTTTCTTGTTGTTGCATAGATATAGTTTCTATAGATTCTACAGTTTTTTCTATTTTATCTAAATGAGTTAGAATAAAAGGAGAGTCTATTTCTGCTTGGGAATGCTTATTATAAACAACCTTAATTCCTGGAATAATTTCTTCATATTTATCTTTTTCTTGGGCCATATTTAGTCTAAGTTCATTAATAACACCATCTATTCTAGATTGGTTATGGCCTTCTATGTTGTTAAGATAATTTGCTAAATTTTGTTGGAATTTAACAAAGTCTGTATAGAAGGTGGTTAATCCTTTTGTCTCAGCCTTTAAATCTAAATGTAAGTCTTTAACAAAGCTACTTTTATAGTCTTGGGTAGCTGTTATGGATGTAGAAATTAAATTTAATCTTTCTAATATGAGTTTAGTTGCTTTAGCAGCGTTGGCAATCTCATTTTCATTTATCTTATAATAAAATCTATCATCATTTATCTTTTCTAAAATTCTTTGGTAAAAATCTGCTATGGTCTGAATGGAGAGGTCTCTTGGTACCTCATTCCAGTCTGATTTAACTATCTCCATTAGGAAGATAACTATCTAATCTATGGATAAGCTTATATGTCTTAATTTTTAGTTAAAGTTTTAATTTCTAAAATGTCTTTCTTAAGGATTTCTATATGATTAGTCTTAATATTTATTTCATGTAGAACTTCTACTAGGTCTATTGGGATTTGGTTATCTATTTCTAGTAGTCTTTTAGAGATATTTTTGTATATCTGTTTCTAGGGTTTGAGTGTCTTTTATTAATTGTCTTAATATAAGAAGTATACACTTATTTTGGTCTATTATGTTATTTATAGCACTGTCAGTAACTTGCCTACTATCTGCATGTTTGGCTGGGATATGTTCAGTATGTGAACAACCGTCTATATGTGAGGTTAAGCAACCTACTGAGACTAAATCAGTTATGGGTATAGGTTGGTAGTCTGGGTTGGTTCCAAAAATATCTTTGTAAATGCGAGGGATAAATCCCAAGGGCATTAATGTCTTTTTACTATACGACTAAAAGGAGCGTCTTATGGCTCTGATACCACAATTAGGTGTTTGATCGTAATTTGGTGAGTTTCTAAAGTTCTTAAGGTCTTGATACCAATTTGGGTCTAAACTACAAATATTGTAAATATATAGTCTTAAAATAGGGTTTTAGTATAAGACAAGAGGGGGACCATCTAAAGAAAATAACAGAATGTCTTAGGGACCATGAAGGGACCACAGCCGGATAAGGACAAAAGTCCGTTAATCCGTTCTTTAAGGAAGTCCGCTTAGGAGAATGGCTATATATATATATATATATATATATATATATATATATATATATATATATATATTACAACCGAGCCCATTTATTTGACTATAACTCTACACATTTTACTAGAGTCAATTATTTGTTTCTAAGCCTCTAAAACAACCGGCCCCCAAAACAAAAACCATATTCTTAACATTTCACCCAACTCTCTCTTTCTCTCTAACGGCGCACTTAACCCTGCTCTCATATCTCTCACACGACGCTCTCAACAACATGGAATTACCTGCTCCCGATGATCCATCTGCTTAACTACCTGCGGAGACAAATAAGGTATTTGTTCTTCTGATTTGTTCTTTCTTTGTTGTTTCTTTGATCTACTGCGGAGACAAACAACTTGTGGAAGATTTCTTCTGATCTTATGTAGAAATCATCATTTGCTCGTGTATATATTTATAATGATTTTTTTTGTGTGTGTGGGTTTGAGCTCCACATAAATCAAAATCAGTATAAATTCATACTGATTTATAGAGATTAATCCATACAAATACCATATAAATTTATAGAGTGTTATGGTACATTTTGGTTAAGGTTTTCATGTACGATTTTTTTTGTTCGTGTATAAATCAGGTATTTGATTTTTTGTGTTCTTTCTTTTCGTGACTCACAAGGTAGATTTTTTTATGTTCGTGTAAAAAGTAGAGTATATTACTGCTATTGTTCTTAATTGATGCATGTTCTTTATTTATTGATGCATGTTCTTAATTTCTTAATTTCATTGTATATTACTATATTATGTATACAGTTGTGTTGTTATGTTGCTTAACTGCTTGTTTATGAATTTGGGCTATTTTTTTGATGTGATTAAAACATCCCAAAACAGGCCAAAACAACCCAAAACATGGTTGTTTCATTGTATATTACTATATTATGCATAATGGATGTGATTACCATTATGTACTGAGTACAAGCCAAATTACCGTAAAGAGAAACTTATCGAAACTATGGTATTTACCGAAAATCCGAGTTTACCACAAAAAAATGATTTTATCGATGTGCTGTGGGGTTTGGTTTTGATTTATGGGTTGGTGTACCGGTTGGTAAAAATGGTAATTTTGGTTTGATGATTTCAAGTTGGTATGGTATTAGTATGCTCCATTTACTGACCAAATCGACCGAAAACCAACCGTAGATATGGCTCACAATCCAACAATCAGTGCTCTAGCCGAAGAAAGGGAGAACCCATTTCGTCTCCATTTTGAGAAGCTAATCCCGTAAACTCTTTAACTAGCCATGTTAGTATGAGTAGTGTATTTTCTGATTTACAAATCGATTTCATGTTGAACATAACTTCAATTTACACATCTTCATTTTTTGAATCTAAGGTTTTATTGAACATATATTTGATTGAACATATATTTGTATGAGAAGGGTATGATTCACAAATCTTCAACTTTTGAATCTAGGGTTTGATTTAACTCTCCATGTTTGTATGAGAAGTGCATTTATTTATGCTGAACATATGTTTTGATTTACTCATCTAGGATTTATCTGGGCATTTTCTTGTTGGGAATTTTATTGAACTCTACAAGTTGATTTGGCTTTATTATTTAAGGGTTAATGGTGTAAGTTTTATAATATGAAATGGTTTGATGAATTTATAAATGTTGGTCATGATGAGCATTGTCGAACCGAGAGCAACACTTTTTATAGATCAAGGCATACCATTAGTTTGTACTTTCATAAAGTGTTGGGAGTCTTCCTAATGTTGTATAAAAAAATTGTCACAAATACAACACTTGATACAACAACTGGATTTTTATAAATTAATAAAAATCATGGTATGAGAAATTATGGAATTAATTTTATTAAAATAATCTTATAATTAAAATTAAGAATAAAAATCCAAAAATGTCGCGTATCGCGTTACGCGTGTTAAATTGAGCTACACTTTTTAAACCAAATATAATGGTATGAAATAAATTATATAATCACACCTAAAATTAAGTTATGATATCATAGGGATAAAAGAAGGAAATTCAAAGAAAAATAATAAAAATATAAATATAAATATAAAAAAATAGATTTTTGTCAAAAAATAAAACTGCTCAAAAAATTCTAAAAATCTCCAGATCGATTCAAAATTTAATTTTGAACAACTTTCATGTTCTACATTTTCTAAAAAAAAATCATCTAAGGCTTGTTTTGGTGAATTTTTATTTGAGACATATTGAATTATGAAGTTTTCACGGTATTTTTGGATGTTGACCACTTTCTACCCATCTTTGAACACTTTAGGTAGTAGTCTAGAAACCCCTAATGTCTAGGGTTCATGGGAGATGGATATGGGTCATTTATAGGGGCCATTTATAGGGTTAACCTACTCCATTTTTCCTCATATTTATAGAGAATGATAATGTTCATTTTGTCAAATTCAAAATACATCTTATCTCTACTATTTTAGCCCAAACTTCCTTATTGTCTCTATAATTCACTCATACCATCCTACACAATTACCCTTCCATAATCAAGAGTTTTTAAGAATTGTAAAGGTGTTATTTTGGGTGTGAAAGAGGATTGCTTGGAAGAACTAAAATTCATAAAGTTTGGAGATAATTGGGTTTTCTTTTCAACATCTTCATCAAAGTTATTGTTGAAGACTAAAAAATGGCATGCAGATAAATTGATGAGGATGAGATTGAAGATGAAATGAAGATAAACAATCGCATCAAATATATGAGAGATAAAGGTTTTTAAAGTGGTTTGACTATTGAAGAAAGCCTACGTCCACTTTTATTTTATTCCCAGTGATTTACAATAGCACAACATGGTGTGTAGAGAGAGAGAGGTGTGTTGCTTGCTAAGGAAAAATTAGTTAGTCGCCCCTTTAGCTAAGGGAGAGGCTGTATTCACTACACCAAAATAAGAAATTTGTAACGGATTTTTTTTCCTATTTGTAACGGATTTTGTCCATTATAAATTTGTAACAGGCAAAAACAATTAGAAAGAGGGAAAAAATGTTGCAATATATTTGAAATTATATGCAAAAGTCATTAAAAGAAAAAAAAAATAGATAAACAAGTCGGGCGGGATATTTTCCCCAACTTCCAAACCCACTCTCCAACTCTCTCTTGTGCCTCTCCCTCCCGCCTCTCTACCTCCCGTACAACAAAACCCACCATCGTTTTCAGCAGTTATAAGAAGAACATATGCCCTCGTTTTCAGTAGATGAAGAGAAGGTATGCTCACCCTCTTTTTCAACAACCCCCTCATTTTCTGTCTCTTAATTTCGTTTTCTGCATACCCTCGTTTCATTTTTGTCTCTGGATATGTAAGATATGTGATAGTATTTGGGGCCATTCAGATATGTGATGAAACATGTAATCCACTTTTCATATTCGTAATCCACTTGACCAAGATCAGTGACAGATTTAGGATTTCAATATTGGGGCCGAATTCTAGAGTACAATTTTTTTTAATAAGAATGTTCAAAGTATGTAATTGGGTTCTATGGATATTAAAGCTATAATATGTAATTCTTGATATGTATAAATTTGTGAAGTCAATGGAAGATTAAACCAAACATTCTTTTACCTATAGATTTTCATTAATGTAAACACCATAGAGACGCATAATTACAAAAGGATGACCAATTGTGTGTCAAATGTGTCGCATAAATCTCCATAACACACAAAATCAATAAAAAATACTTTCATCAGTCGGGTAAAGCTTGGCATCTTAAGTTTTGGTTTACGTTCTTTTAATTTGTAAAAGTAATCTATAATAATATCATCATCATCTAACCTCAAGCAATTTTCTTTGTAATAATGTTTGAGCTTTGCTTTGGCTTTTTTTATCATTTCCAGTGAAAAATTGCTTACCATTGCTTACCATTCTAAACAATAATATATAGAGAGAAACGAAGCTATAATTATATGATTCATAGCAAGAAATGTTAATATTCAAAGTGAAAGGATATAAATGAATATTGTAGATTAAATTGGTACATATTTCTCAAACTCTAATGATATGACAACGAGGTAACACCAAATAATATATATATATATATATATATATATATATATATATATATATATATATATATATATATTAATTCACATAAGAAACTACAATTAAACCAACATGCTTAAAATATTGTCAAAAAGATTATTTGTTTAGCAAGAATAAAATAAGGACACACTTTCCCTTATCTCTTATATTGTCAGTTGTGTACAACCTTTAGATTTCAATATCTTTTAAGATATAAGTTTGTTTGACAAAAAAATATATTATTCAAAAACTTTCGATGAGATCTATCAAAATAGATCCTCAATTCTCAATGGAATGTATAATTTTTTTTAACTATAATCACATTCAAGCCCAACTTTTATCATAAGGTTCTAACTCTTTTCAGTTTGATTATGGAAATAATGATGAGTTGATATCTCTTTCATCTCTCTCTACAAAATATTTTTGCTGCTGAAATGGTTTGGGATAATACAATATTTTTTATTATTGCGATTAAAAATTTTATTCTACAATTTTATCTAAGGAGATCATAGTGGACTAGTGGATGCTTATTCCTAACGTTCTGTTATATATTGAATTGTTGATACTTAAGACATCAAGACTTCAATAGTTTTTTCATGAAATTCATGCATAATGAAATTCGTGTTAATTTATTTTTCATGAAATTCGTGATAATAAGTATAATTTTGTATAATATTTTTCTGTATACCTGTGTAAATGAGCATATACCCTTTTTGTGTTTTTATGTTTTAATCATTATTTCTATGATATGATACTTTTTTAGTTGTACATTGAAAAAGACTATTTAATTATTTCACTTATTCTTTTGGGATATAAAGTTCGATAACCCTTTTCGCTCTCGGAAGTTTATGCATTCCGCCCTTATATTAAATTGTGGAAGGGCTAGGCGAGTGAAATAAGGTATCTAGTATGTAACTTTGTGAAAACAATTTTAGTTGCTCTAATTCTAGTGGTATTGTAATTATGGGTAAAACTCTACTTTCCTTAGATTTGTCAATATTTTGTTATTATTGGTAAAACTCTACATCCAACGATATGCACGTGTGTGTATGATGTGATGATAAATGCTTTAATGTGTGCGTAATGTTTGTACCAAGAGTTTATAAATCGAAATGGTCTATGAATCCAATCCAATTTATTATGTGCCGAGAGTTTTAAAGGAACATGATTCGATTGCACTCTATTCAAATGTCGAGACCACCATCATAATGCACTCTATAATCCTAATAAACTTAGCATATGCTCTTTTTTGTGTTTTTATGTTTTAATTATTATTTCTATGATATGATACTTTTTTATTTGCATATTGAAAAAGATTATTTATTTATTTATTTCACTTATTCTTCTAGGATATAAAGTTATTATATGGTAACCCTTTTCGCCCTTGGAAGTTTACGCATTCCACCCTTAAGTTAAATTGTGGAAGGGTTGGGCGAGGGAAATAAGGTATCTCTTATGTAGCTTTGTGAAATCAATTTTAGTTGCTCTATTGTAATTATTGGTAAAACTTTACTTTCCTTAGATTTGTCAATATCTTGGAATTATTGGTAAAACTCTGCATCCAACGATATGCGAGTGTATGTATGATGTGATGATAAATGTTTTAATGCGTGCGTACTGTTTGTACCAAGAGTTAGCCAATTAAAACGGTCTATGAATCCAATCCAATTTATTGTGTGTCGAGAGTTTTAATGGAACATGATCCAATTGCACTCTGTTCAAATGCCGAGACCACCACCATAATGCACTCTATAGGCCCAATAAACTTACCATATACCCCTTTTGTGTTGTTATGTTTTAATCATTATTTCTATGATATGATACTTTTTTATTTGCATATTGAAAAAGATTATTTATTTCTTTCACTCATTGTTCTGGGATATAAAGTTGGATAACCCTTTTCACTCTCGGAAGTTTATGGATTCCACCCTTAAGTTAAATTGTGGAAGAGCTAGGTGGGGGAAATAAGGAATCTATTATGTAGATTTGTGAAATCAATTTTAGTTGCCCTAATTCTAGTGGTATTGTAATTATTGGTAAAACTCTACTTTCCTTAGATTTGTCAATATCTTGGAATTATTGGTAAAACTCTACATCCAACGATATGCACGTGTATGTATGATGTGATGATAAATGCTTTAATGTGTTCGTAATGTTTGTACCAAGAGTTTATAAATCAAAATGGTTTATGAATTCAATCCAAATTATTGCGTGCCGAGAATTTAATGGAATATGATCCGATTACACTATATTCAAATGCTGAGACTACCCCTATAATGCTCTTTATAAGCCTAAAAAACATACCATATACTCACAAATATTGTGTTGTACTAGCTTAGTTGTCATTTGAAGCAGGGTTGGGGGCTCACACAAGATTCTAAAATAGTTTGGGGTATTATGGTGGTGGTCTTTTGAATTTGCAATTTGACCTCCCTTCTCTATTTTTCTTAGAGAAGTAATGTGGTCATTCATTCAAGGTCCTCTATCTCTATCTTCCATAAAAAATCCTGCCATAAATTTCTCAATAATGTGAATATGCCACATTGCTTTTTATATACTATGTTTTCTTTTTGTGTTTTTCACATTTTGGCGAGGCCTAGCTAGACTATAATGAAATCTGCCTCATTTTTATGTTTTTCTTGGAACCTTAATTTAGCACGGTGTATGTTATTTACATGTAAGACTAGGGATTTAATTCTATTTTCTTAGGGCTTGTATCAATGGGTTGAAACCTATTCTTCTACATTTGGTTGGTTGCTCATACTTATTTCTAATGAACAATGAGGTATATTGTAGGTGATACACACTTGATCATATTCATAGGAAAATATAGAAACTTATAATCTAAGACATTAATTTCGTGAGGTAATCTTGAGTTCTTCCTCCTTGTTTTCTTATAAGTTTTGGTACCTAATGGCCCCTATCATTATTTTCGCATTAACTATAGTGGTCCATACTAAATAATTTTTTTTGGTTTGAGGATTTGTGTACCATTTAGTTATTAATATTAAAAACACCTCCTCTCTATGATCACTCAAGATCCTTAACTATCATCTCCACAATCTCTCAAAATCTTTAACTAAGCCCACATTTTTAGGCAAAATCATTAAAACCTTTTAAAGACTACCCTCAGTTTTTGTTACAGTTGAGTTGGGCAAATGCTACAATTTCAAGTAATGAATAGGAAAATTCATCAGATAAGAGGTAGAGATTGAAGCTTTAATGTGTAGACATCCAGTAGTGGAGTACACTGTTAATATTAATATTGGTGTTCTTCTCTGCTGGGGGTAGATATGGCTGGTAAGAACTCGGTGAGATTATTCAGTTTGTTGATGCATTGCATGAGACTTTACTTGTTGATTCTTCACGTGCCACATAATTTTCAAGGATGCATTCTAATTCTTATTGTTTTCTCTTTTCATGTTTTTTTTCCTTTTCCTTTTCTTTTCTTATTGTACACACGTGGAAGACTGTTGACCCTCCTCCCTTTTGAGTTTTTTTATGTCTTATATCTTATATGTTTTGTTTGTCTCCAGGTGATAAGTTGGTTTTCGTTGATGGCGTTAAAACAGAGAAGAGGAAAAACGAGATGAATAATTAGGGAGAATAAAGCAAGGCAACTAGACTACTAAAATACAAGGTGTAAATTGAGGTGATCCTACTTCTTTACAAAATTGTTTATCTCCAGCAACGTTTTGGGTACCACTACTTCCATAAGCCACGCCTTATTCAAAATGTAACCCAATTTCACTTAAACCCATTTCATTCTCCTAGATCTCGATGCTGCACAAGAGCGATGATATGATTTACCCATCTACCACGACTATATCCACAACTGTGTCAAATAACAAGTGCTTATGCCCATCTCTCTATGCTTATATCTTTTTTCTGTTTGTTCTTATCTAATTTTATGTGTGTGCTTTTTAATTATTTTTATAGCTTTTTTTAATTATGTAACTTCAACACATTTTAGGTTATTGAAATTCGAATTTACGCATATTTGGTGTGTCAACAGCAGGCACAAAGGGATGTGTTTCAGAGAGGTAAGTTGAGCATCAACTATGTATCAATTTTCAATTTGTTGAATAAACTACTTTATAAAAATGTTACAATTTCAACGCATTTATTTTAAATGTCATTTTTGGGTTTTCTTTGATGGCAGTTTCCTTTATAAGCTTTTATAGTTCGGTGGATTACATGTGGAGGGTTTTGTTTTACCAACATCCTTCATAAGATTCATAAGCTTTATATGTTCTTATTTTTTTTGTTATTTGAAGTATCAAACTCAAAACATGTCACACTGTCTAAGCCTTTCATTTCTGGTGCATTTAGCATAAATAAGAGACATTTTAAATTGATTATGCATCGTAAGGTGTCTTTTTTTGGTTAGCACTGTGAAAATGGCTTGGGAACTCTTAGAGTTTGATCTCAGTGTCTTTATTTGGTTAGCACTATGAGAATGGTTGGGGAATTTTGGGGTCTGCATTTCTTATTTTTCACTTAGTGCCAAGTATCAACTTCTTTATTTGGGGTTGGAGGGATTTTCCTAGGAGAAAGGTTTAACTGAATCACTTTTTGGCTACCATTTTTCTCAGTGTTCATATCTTTCTCCGATTCTGCTTCAGTCTCCTCATTATCTCCCACGACTGCCTCCTTATTTAACTTAGAAGCTTGCTCTGCTCTCGGGTTCTCTTCCTCCATTTGGTACTGCTGATTCACTTCTTGTTTGTCGTATTTCTCTCCCAATTTGGTTTCTACTACCTGGTTGTCATTCTTCACTACTTCTATTTCTACCTCCTCTATATGTTTCTCCTACTGAGATTTATTAATGTTGGCATCTTTACTGGTGATTACAACCATAGAGTCATTCGTACAATTTCTGATACTATCTCCAATTGAGGCATTTGTGCAAATAGTGGGCTTGCATTATTTATCCTGCTTATGATGATTTATATGTTCGCTGCTTTCATTTTCCAGTAGACCTTTGTGTACTGCTCTAGCCTCTTATGTAACACATTCTTCACTCCCCTTATCACTCGGTATTACCTGTTCCAAAATGGAGACATTTTTGAACTTTTTGTTAACCCATTCTTTGGTACCATTTGATTCATTTTCTTTCGGTTTTGTCACAACTTTGCTTTTTTCTATCTGAGCAATTTGGCCATTGTTATTCCTTTGCTCTTGTTGCGGATTTCTAAGTTTGCATTCAATATCGGGATGGCCTTGTTTGCCACATGTTAGGCAATAGCTCGTAATATTGTCATATTCAAACATTTGCCAAAAACCTCTACCAATCGGCATCACTAACCCTGATATAGATGCTCTAAGGTCTTAAAAATACCTTACCCATGTATATGATTATGAAACGAGACTTAAATGGCTCAAATAGAGGAAAACATATACTTTATTTGGTATTGAAAATAAGGTATTCTAATTTAATTTAAGTTTGCACATGAGATTTCCTTTTGCTATTTGGCTCTAGGGTGTTATATCACTCTTTTGTGGTAATGCTGAAATGTGGATTGTTTTGATCTCTATATTGTTTTATGGACTATTTTGATCTTTATGGACTGTTTTTATTTTTATGATGAAATGTGGACTGTTTTGATCTTTATTCTCTCAAAATTGTGGTGGGACTATTTTGAGGTTCGTATTTAATTGTGTGGCATATGTTTTGAGGTTAGAATTTGACGTTGAATTATAGAAGCTGATTGTATTGCAATATGATTCAAATCTGACTGTGATGTTTCTTGAAAACTTCCGAGAAACAATTTGTAAATTTCTTTGTCCTAAAATTGCATGATTTCATTGAAAATGGTTCTTGAAAACTGTTAATTTCTGAAATAAAGGGAACGATCTCTCAAATGGATCCCTCTACTCCACATTAGATACATATTAGATGAATAATAGGACCCAATTATTATTGTACCTAATGGAAAAGATGAGGCTGCCTCGATTTGTTAAGTTTGATATTGAATAACATTTTACTGAATCCATTTTTGTAGGTCAAGTTCGATGTTGATATAAACACCAAGAAGACGGTGTTATCCCCCAAGGGTAGCAGTTGAAGAGCATTCAAAACACAACTCACTAGACTTTTTTTGAGGTACAAGTAACTAAAAATTGCATTATGAATTAAACTCAACATAGCATTATGAATATAATGATTACCAATGACACTCATTTAGATGATATATCGTTTTACATTTCTTTTGGTGCTTTGAGATGCTTATAAGGAGAATACGCTAAAACTTACAGATGAAAGGACCAACTGGTGTGATGAAGCAGTTTGAAGCATTGTGGCATATCTTAGAACTCACTGATAGGGAAGTGTTTGCTCACCTGTGACATATAGGTGATAAAAGCATTCATTTTGCCTTTCGAATGCTACTGGTACTCTTCTGTCGAGAATTATCTTTCAATGAGGCACTTTGTATATGGGTGATGATGTGGGCTGCTGATTTTGATGAATCCATGGCTTGTATTTTAGAGGTACACTGCCCAGAACTACTAGTAATACATGTCCCCGTGGCATCAGGTGCATAAAGAGGATAAGAGAGTATTGAAAATGACAACAGTGGTCCAAAGGGTAGCTTGCAATCGAAGAATGGAAATGTAGAGAGTTCCGTCTCTGATAACAATGGCATAAGATCCGCACCAACCCATCCCTTTTGTGGCTTGACAAAGAGTTTTTGGTAAAAAATGATCATTTTCAGATATGCACTATTGTTTCGTCAACCAAGAATAGCGATAATGAGTTATCGGTTTTTTGTGTAGCGACAATTCTCTTCATAACGTTTCAACATACCCAACACAATATAAATTATCAGAGGTAGAAAGTCTTCCTTCCGAGATAGAACTGAGGGAACACAAAAGTGATGATATGAGTGGTAAACAAAAGGACTTTCCTGTATATTTAAACAGTGCAATTGTCAGTTGTACAAATCCAAGGGCGAAAAACATAGCTGACGAGGATCCTAATGATCTTTCTTTGGTCTCACAAATTAAAGATAAAGCTACTTGTCGTTTTAAAGAATTGCCACCTCTTGAGCTGACTTTAAAAAGGCTTAGAGAAGTGGGGAATATTGGAACCCCTGTGCATGATGACCGCAATGTTTTGAGACATTCAGATTCGTTCGCATTATCAAAATACAACACTGCCTCTTCTACATCTCAGGCTCCCACAGGGAATGTTGGTAGTTATTCTCCACCAGATAACAGCTCGGATGCGATGAAGACAGAAATAATTCACAATTCGAATGATACTCTTCCAAATCAACAGTCTAATGGGAATGGTAACAATAATGATATGGCCTCCACTGCCAAATTTGATGCTTTGACTGACAAGTCAAAGTCCATTTCATCATTTAAGCGATCCCATTTCATCGCATTTCAACATGTGAAAAATGGTCATGATTTTACTCCTCAGCTATTAGTTCTCGGGAAGGCTGATGATGTCTCAGTTAGGACATATCAAGGTTCAAATTAACAAGTCCAAGTATAGCACCATTACCACCACCATCACCACTATGTCCACAAGATGAAGGATCAATCTCAATTGGACGATGGTGATCAGGCTATGAAGAAAATAGCATCAGATATTCTTAGTGGGTCCTTTGAAGGTAACGGTGGATGTTATAGTGCAAATGGGAGTGGTTCACAAAGTAAGCATGGGCCAAAATCTGAAATTAATCATGAAGACGATGCGGAAAGCGGTCAGGAATTCCTACTTCATGCAATTGGGAAATTAACTGTATGGTATTTTTTTATATAATGATGAGATCTTGAGTGAAATAAAATTTTATTACTATCATTATAAGATACGACTTTTTTTTTCTCATTTCTCCATCCTCACCCACACTTTATTTTCTGCCCAGGCAATGTTGGAGATCCAAGAGAGAATAATGGGCTTAAGAAGCAGAAGAAATATGACTACACAGTACTCTTGAGGCGTCCTTTTACAAGAAGGTAAATTCCTATTCTCTTATATGCACTCCTCGTAAGATAATAAGAAATTAGTCTTCTTGTTTTAACAATTTATAAAACTATAAATGATGTAAGTGGAATCAGTTTGACAATAACATTTGAAATAATATGTTTTTCTCTCTCATTCATTCATCTTTAAAAGTAAAGTGGTTATAATGAATGATAAATGACATTATTATAAATATGTAAAATGGCTAAAGAGGGCACGCTAAAGACATTTTGAGAGAAACCCTAATAAAACAGGAATAAAAATACACAAAAATTACAAATAAATCAAGGTATATATTACTCTCCCCAACTGAGAAAAGCTCACCCACAAGGGTGAAAATATGAGAGGTGACTGAGACATTCAAACACACTTCCATTATCCCCAACTGATATAGGAAGCCATCCACTTAAACTCCCGACATATTGACGTGTAAACGGGTGGGAGCGACTAATCATAAATCCCAATAATGGGCATTGGGTGGTGAAAAGTTAAGACAATAACCTAGCAGCCTAGAAATAGGTACAAACACATCAAACGATACAAAAGTAACTTGTCTAAATTATTCACTCTCTCATCGTATTCTCGGTTGACCAAATTGAATAGCATACGCTTCTTTTCAGGGTTAAGAATAGGAGTTGGGAGGAGAAAATTGAAAACAACAGTCTAACGGCCTAAAAATAGGTATAAACACATCAAGCGATATCTAAGTAACTTATCTAAACTAATCACGTCCTCATCGGACTCTCTGTTGGCCAAATTGACTAGTATACGCTTCTTTTGGGGTTAAAAATGGGCGTTGGGGCAAAAACTGTAAACAACCTAGTTGACTAGATTTAGGTATGAACACATCAAGCGATACCAAAGTAACTTGTCTAGACTAATCGTATCATCATCGGACTCTCGATTGCCCAAATTGACTATTATACGCTTCTTTTGGGGGTTAAAAATGGGCTTTGGGTGGCGAAAACTAAAAACAGTCCTCTAGTGGTCTAGGTTTAGGTACAAAATACAAACACATCAAGCGATACAAAAGTAACTTGTCGAAACTAACCGCGTCCTCATTAGACTCTCGGTTGGCCTAAGTGACTAGTATATGCTTCTTTTTAGGATTAAAAATGGGCCGACAACCTAACGACTTGGATTTGTTTACAAACACATCAAACGATACTAAAGTAAATATGGTCATATGTTATGTATCGATTATTCTCCAATAAAATTACATGTGTGTCAATGGCATGAGAATGTACTAGTTTTTTGTGTTATTTACTCATTTATGATTGCACATTTACTAATGTTGATTTTGTTCAACAGGTTCTTATTGGAAAATATCAAGATTAATTTTGGGAGAATGAAGTCCACTTTTGCAAGGAATATAATGAAGACTACTTTGGGGAGAATAATATGTGTAGAAATTTAATGATGTTAGACTTCGTTTCAATTTTGTGGTTAAAAGCTAGATTGTTTATCTTGTACTACTTTTTATTTTGGGAATTTTAATGGTTATGAATGAAATATAGTTTTAGATTGGTTTAATATCATCGAAATTTAGTGTCATTCATTTTGTTACGTGTGTTTTGGAATTATGTTTTGAGTGAAATTTGTGGGCATTGGTTATGCATTGCCATTAGTTGAACACGCGAGTTATTACTAGTGTATTCATATCTATTTGTTTAATGAAAAACTAATATTTTTTTATAAATATGATGATATTGTTAACGGAATTTAACCGTTACAAATAAAAACATCTGTTACAAATATATGACACTCCCAATCCGTTACAATGTATTTTGTAATGTTTTTATCTGTTACAAGTTCTATATTTGTAACGGGTCAAAACCGTTATAATTTAGTAAATCCGTTACTAATATATGTGATGTGTCTAACACCAATTCCGTTACAAAAAATTGTAACGGTTTTAATCCGTTACAAATATTAAATTTGTAACGGATTTTTTCCGTCACAAATTTCGTTAGTAAAATAAATAACGCCAATTTTCTAACGGATTTAATCCGTTACAAATATTTATTGTAATGGTTTTTGCCCGTTACAATTGAGTTGTTTTGGTGTTGTGATTTATAGTGATGGGAGTCCAAGAGATGGAATTTCTTTATATATACAGACATTTACATCTGTTTACAATAAATATGACTGTTGGCCTTCTAGGGTTCAATGATTGTTGGTTGCTCTTCTCTAATGACTTTTGGCCTTCTGCATGATTTGTCTTATGTAGGTTGGTTGGCCGGCATGCTAACCAACTCTCCTCGGGTGCTGACCAAGTATGAATATTGCCATGTAGGATGATAGGTGTCTCTTTTTGACTGTTCCACGTAGATGAATAATTTTTGGCATCAACAGAATTCCCCAATGCTCCATTCTTGATGGTTTAATAAGAGGATGGAGTATTTATTCTGAAATATTGCTCGCTGCTTGTGCATAATGAGATTATTGATTTGTCTTCTTGATTTGTTCAGCATATGAGTGGGCTATCTCCTGGACGATGGATGATGCAGGATAATCCATGGTTGTATTAGAGCTAATCTTTCTTTTGAGGAAATCTCTTTGGCAAGCGAACGTGTGCTATGTATCACCCCTGGGAATTTGGATGCAGCAATATCATGGTTTACAACTTATGGCTTATCATAATCTTCAAGTGTGTTGGTCGACTAGTTAGCCGACCAACTGAGTGCTGACTGTACGTGTTTGATTTTTATGATTTTTACTCCTCTGAAGGCTTTGCTGATGTAACATGCTCGCTTTTGAACCCAAGTCTTCAATCTGATTAGTGTCGAGCTAGTAGAGGACTCTGAAACATTTACTTATAAGTATAACTTCTTCTTCAATGTTGGTCGGGACAACAGTAGTGGAGATCCTAGTGCTGTAGATGATGAATCTGACTCCTGAACTTCAATAGCGTGTGCATAATAACTCATGGATGATGATTGGCTAGTGATATGTCTTATTCTGTTATGATTTGGAGTTGAATATGATGCTCGGCTGATACTGCATGATGTTATCAAACTATGCCATTTAATGAATAATTAATTTTATAGTAAAAGCCCCGAAATGTGGAGTATGGACTCTGAATACTTTCTTGGCCTTGAAGTATGCTGGTCTTGCTAGAAAAGATAAGGCCGAGGAAATGTTCCTTGAAATTACTTCCTAAGAGCTTTGCATGTTTGTGTTTCCATACTGCCCTGATGTAGCCATAGAAATAATTTCATAATCTTGTCGACTAAGTAATTTTGGTTGAGTAAAATTTCTTTTAACATATAGTCCAATTAGGAATCTGATTCCGATATGTGCCATTGATTGGTGTATTTGACATGTGGAGCCCCCAGTTGGGCTTAGGAGACTGAATAATAATAATGATGTCCTAGCATTCGTCGGGACTTAATTGAATGATCCAATAATTAGCATGATTAAGCATAATATATAATTTGCATCGAATATCCATGCTAGTGAGAAATCCACATAAATAATAAGAGTGCCGACCATCTGCCGGGCTTAATGAAAAATCCAAATAAATACTAAGAGTGTCCACCATCTACCGGGTTTAATGAGAAATCCAGATAAATAATAAGATAAGGGATCGATTGATCCTCCATTATTAGTAACAAGCGTGATACAATATGTAATTATTTAAATGAATGAATGAAATTTGATTAACTTATCTTGTCAATCTTTGTATGTGGATGGATCACCTTCTGTCAATCTTTGTATATGAATGGATCGACGATTTGTCAACCTCTAATTTTGAATCGACGATTTGTCAATCTGTAGTTTTCATCGATTATATTGATACCCTTAGGATTATCCTAAGTATCGTACCAATTACCAATGTATGACCATGGTTCTACTAAAGTACCCAATGTATCACCATAGTTCCACTAATGTTTTCGAAAATGACCCCCGCGTGTGGTTTTTGTCACTGCAACTTCGCGACACTGTCATTGCTCTCCCTAACAAGGATACTGGCTTATATCGTAGTTGCCACGATAAGTATGGCATAAATCTCCCTGTATTTGTTGATGTCGACTAAATTACTCAAAAAGAAGAACAGAAGATAAAAGAAGTAGTTTTGTCAAGGGAAATCGATAATGTCATTTTTGACATTCAGAATGCCACGATCTACGATGTGGTCACCAAAGACATGGACAACAAAGAGTTTACTAACAGTACCACTGAACCTATTTGAATAGTTGTGAATTTATTCAATACTGAGAGTAGGAGCACTAAATGGAAGGCTAAAGATCCATTCAAGATTGATACCTTAGCCACCATCACAGCCAACATTCCAGAAATATTGAATGGAGAAATAATCCTTACCCCGGAGGTTACCATTACAATTAACTGGGGACACACTTATTCCAAGCCAACTCAAATTGAGAATGAATTCATTATTGAAGTGCTGCCAAAACATAGTGCCAAGGTAACTCTTAGTGGAACACAAGGGACGTGTGAGGTTCCCTTCTCGTACACTCAACACGATATTTTTCCCAATAAAGAACATGCTACCTGCACATTGGATGATGGAACATTCACCGACACCAATTGGTACAACTTCAGGTGCAAGACCGAAAAAACGCCACTGTGAGGTGAAAGTTGATGTTTTTGGGTAACATATCTGAAAACCCTCATGTGACTCCACACGTCCGCTAGAGATAATTTAGCGGTTTAAAAGGATTGCTGCATGTGCACAATGCAATCGTGTTCCAACGAAACTGGATTTTTTTTCCTGTTTTCAATAATTTATTGGGAAATTTAAATTTTACCCTGAAGTTTGTTTCATCGTTAAAGTTAGGTGTGTTGTTTTAAAAGTTGTAACGTCAATCATAAATTGTCCTGCATCTCCTTTCCGTTGAATGAGTTAACAAAACTTATTAGAAGTTGTCCTTAAAACCAAATGTCGAGTTCTATGTGTTATTTATATGTTAAACAAGTGTCACATGCAAAAAAATAATATATCATTTAAAAAAATAATTAAACTAAAAATTATTTAAACTCTCTTTCTCTCCCCACCATCACTCATACACAAACACTACCACCACCACCAGTTACTTCCATCACCTTTTTCCGCTGTACAAACAAAATTCTACTCCCACAAATACAAAACCCTAACCATAACGCATACAAATACACACAAGTATAAAAGAATGCACACATATTTCAAAAGACGAAAATAAATAAGTACACACACCCAATATATACAAATTGAAGCTCCTCCCCTTCTTCTCTCCTCCACTACTCATCCCACCAACACCAATCCCAAACCAATATATGAAATAAAAGAAAGATTAATTGTTAGTGAGAATAGTCAATTAACATGTAACAACCCACGCTTTTAGGAGGCTAATTTTATATTAATCTACCGCATAAGGTAATTATATAAAATGTTGAAAATGGAGTAAATATTAGTTTAATGAGTTGAAAGTTAATATTTACTAGAATGTGGTATATTTACTGTATGTGAAAGTAAATATCATTCGGTTGTACGTTTTATAGTGTCATGTGTTTTAAATGACATTATGGATTAAATGAAACCGAAACTTAAAATGGATTGAAAAATTTTCGGATGCCATTTTGGAGGGCGTAGTTAGTCCCGGAATGTGCGAGACAGTCAAAATAAGTGCCATATTATATTTTTGTATTTCGGGCACTTTTACCTGGTTTTAGATTATATGCGTAATTGCAAGTCATTTTAATATGGTATTAACCATTTAACTTGGGAATTTGGACTTAAGTCACGATTTTAGTCTTGCACCTTATTTCTTTTCCTAATTGTGTATTACCAAACAAAGAGAAAAAGAGAGAGGAAGAGAGCTTGGGAGAAAAGTGGAGAAAGAAGAGAGAAAATGGAGATTGAAGATGGATTGTGCTACTGCACAAAGAAGTCTCATATTTCTACTTCAAGGCAAGTTTTCTACTTGCTAATATATGGCTTAAGATGAGTAATTTGTATGATAGTTGTGTATTAGCATTTTTGGATAAAAAAAATGAGATTTATGATGTTTTAATCCTAATCTTAGTTTATGATGATGAAATTGGGGGTTATAGAAATTAATAATCATGTAGGTTCATTTGGGGTAGATTAATAAGGTTGGAAGTGAATAAAAATGGAAGAAATTGAGTTTGGGGAAAATTAGGGTTCATAACCCTTAAAGCCATTCTTGGCAAATTCGCAGGAGGCGAATCGATTCGGCCTGGCCAAATTGATTCGCTAGTGGGGCAGTGTTCAGGTCTGAGTGGACCGAATCGATTCGGCGGCAATTATGTAGAAGTCAGGTTTTCCTGACCGAATCGATTCGGCCAGGCCGAATCGATTCGGAAATCCTGCAATTTGGAGTGATTTTTCTTAGTTTAATTTTAACCCTTTTTCTTTGGCTTGGGACTTAGGAACCTTCTTATATGAAGTAAATTAAGAGTTCTAGAGTCCTAGATGAGTTAGTTATCCACCCTACAATAGAGATGGGTTATGTGGGGGTTTTTCCGGGGTTATGCCAATTAATGTTAGGGCATTCTTTCTTCTAGTTGATTATTATTAAACTAGGAGTCGTAGTGTTATGTTCGGGAGACTTTAGAGGGTCCTTTGAGCTATGTTAGTCTAGATGGTCTATAATAACTTCACAACGTATCTTGGGAGAATAAATTGAAAGCTCATTTATTCATCGAGGTTACAACGATAAGATGCATTTAACATGGCTTCGGGTATAATATGAGGTATTTATAATAATGTAAATGATTATGGTTTCGGATGAAATGAAACATATATATATATATGGAAAGAAAATTAAATGGAAATGGTAATAACGATGGTAAATTATAATTTACTTAATCATTAATATGGTAAATGCTAATTACTTAAACACACCTCTCTAAATGACATCTTAAGGGAAGTTCACGCGCTTGATGATGCCCCCTGGCTAATGAATGCAGGGTGGATATAGCCCTAGGCCATATGCGCGATTATGTTATGTTTTCTGCACTGGTGAGGAGATTCTGAGTGTGGTCTTGACTCTCCCGCAGGCATATGGTCGTTTCCCGACGTCTTGCATTATAGTTGCCCAGGCTGCCTTGTTTGATAGGCCCCTGGAAGATGATGGTCATTTAGTGGCGCGCCCAGTGGGGAAACTGGGAGGGGAGGTCTTAAAATCGTTATATGCATATGAATATAACTATTCTTAATCAAGTGGGACTTGATGGATTATAAGTGCCATAAAGAGCACAATGAAATGCCACAAAGAGCATTTGATGATGATTATATTCCTATTAAGGAATGGAAAACCCCAAAGAGTCTATAATTGTAATCATTCCTGATAAGGAATGAAATTATGAAAAGAATAAGTGTACATGGTAAATTATAATGTTGTAGCTTATGCTTTAAATTAGTGTAGGCATATTCTTATTTCTTTTAGTCATGATTACTGTTCATAACTGTCATACTCTTTATTCATCTGGTGATCATATAAAATCGGGCCCTGACCCGTACATATTTCTTGTTATGCGTGCATCTTGTATCCACCCAGGTACTCCGCCGCAAGGACGCATGTTCTGACTTTCCTATTCCTGTGATTTAGGCGAGCCGTGATGCTTTGCGGGTATTACGGGATATATTGCAATAGACGCCGTCATCCTTGTACTCTAGTCAAGATCAGGTCATTATTCGGGTGTGAGGACCAAGCCTTTGTAATTATTTAATGTAATGTATTAGATAATTTATTGAAATTGTTTAACATTGTTGTAGATTCTGTGGGCCGACAACATATTCGGTTCTTTTATTGTATACTTGTTGTTATTATCTATATATGTTTTTGGGGTCTCCACCTTATCTCTTCAGTACGGGGTTGTTTAAATTCTTTCTTTAACTTTAAAACAAAATGTTTGGCAACTCGTTTTCTGAAATATTGGGTGGTTATCCTGGATACTCTATATTTTGTTGTGATGCTGAGAATGATTCCATGCGGGACTCCTGTTATATTGGAGTATTGGGCTGGCCACCCCTTATTTTGGTGAGCGGGTTGTCACATAACATTATAGGCTCTTAATACCATTTAAGTGCATGTCATTTTGCTGACTCATTATCAAACTTCGTTTAATTTTCTCTTACATAAATCTTATTTGGTAGAGATTTGATTTACATTGTACTTGTTTGCAAAAATAAATTAAAAAAATATAAGAGAGCGGAGGGATACGCCGAGAGGGATGGCGTTGGCGGTATATGGAGGAAATGTTGTTACGGGGTGAGTGTGGGAGGGAGTCATAGTGTGTGTGTGTGTGTGAGAGAGAGATAGAGAGAGAGAGAGACATTTAAAAAATATATTTGATTTTGTCATAATTTTTTTGTATCATGGAAGAACTTTTAATTCGGAACACAAATATTATAAAACACAGTACTGCTCTTGTGGGGACTATCCCTCATTTTAACAGTGCGAACTGAACATGTGTCACCTGACGGTGAGTCTAGAAATTATTGGCTAAATTATAGGCACACTCTCTCTCTCTTTTATGGGTTCACCGTCAGGTAACACATGTCCAGTCCGCACTGTTAAACTGAGGGACAATCCCCACAAGAGCAGTACTATATATACATATATATATACATATATATATACATATATATATATATATATATATATATATATATATATATATATATGTATGTATTCTCACAATTGATATTTACATTAACATGGGTATAGTTATGGAGAAGAAAATGTTTTTTTTCCTTTCAGATGTTTGGTCCATTGAATGTTGACTTTATATGATAAGGAAGCCTTTATGATTGCTATAGAAATTTCTTGTTTTGGAACTCTGTAATAGATATGTTGAAGACAATGAATGTTTTTCAAAAAGCCTAATCAATTGATTGTGACTTTTTCAATGGAGGAGAAGAGAGTTATCTTCCAAGCAAGTAGCAAAATGTTTGATCTCTTCAAAGAAAACTTATATTCTAGTTATTGGTTTAGGTTTGAGGAGAGAGGGCGAGGCTACATGCAAGAGGCTTTCTTTGTCAAGGGGGAGGTTAACTTGTTGAGGCTACATGCAGGAGATGATATGATCGTTGATGATGACACATGCCTCTTAAGAGTGCTATTTTTTCAAAGAGCGCTACTAGGTCGTGTTGGTTATCTTGACAATTCACCGCCGTCCATCACGAAGGTAACGTAGTGGGTAAGAAAGAATTGGAACTCACGTGGTGAGGTGAAGGTGTGTAGAAAACATTCATCTCCGTTTCTATATGTGTTTGCATCGACATATGAAGCACGGACTCGACACGTAATACGTGTTTCGACATGACACGCGAGACATGATTTTTTTTAAAAACTAGGATACGACACGCTAAGATACGTATAATATATAATATATGTTAAAATATATATATTTTAACATGAACTTAAGAAAACATACCATATAAAACAAAATTCAAACACACTTTAATATTAAAAATCAAAAATAAGGCAGAATCATAATCACATTAGAAAAAAAATAAAAAAAATATCCTTTTTACGTGTCCCAGCGTGTCAACAGCGTGTCCAAATAGGTTCTAGCGTGTCCCAGCGTGTCGGTAATGTGTCGGAGCGTGTCGCATGTCGGACTCGTGTTAAAGCTGACTCGTGGCTTCCGGGACAGTGTTGGTGCTTCATAGGCATCAACAATGGACGTGGATCAGATTCTTGATAAAAGCAGATGGTGGTTCAATTGTGAGCCCTTTTTTTCAAAGATGGCATACTCTTGCTTGCTCCGTAAAACCTGGGCTTGGGTTAGAACATCACTAGATTCGGATTATGGGTTTACCTCTCAATTTATAGGGTAGATGTTTTCAAAGTTATTGGTGATAAGTGTTGAGGTTATGTTAAGGCGAATAAATGAGATAGCATAATTCATATATGGTGATTGTTTTTATGTTGAATAGCGTGAAGAGGTATTTTTTGTCCTCCTTCCTTTATATAGGAAATTCGTATCCTACTTGTGTTAGCGTAAGTTGATTGCGGAAGCCGAATAGTGTAAATAAGATTTTCCAACATGAGTGGGACACGACTTTGCGTAAAAAATAATACAATATCTCGTATCAATTCTAAATCAATTTATGATTGTGTTATTCTTTCATTTTCAAAATTGCCACTTTTATCTCCAAATAAGCTTTTAAAGGTAAACAACACTCATATTTACCATGACAGCAAGTGGGATAAATTATTCCTACTAGGTATTGGATAAAAAATCTCACCTTGGTGAGATTATTTTATCCCGTTAAGATGGTATACTTTACACGGTGTTAATGTATCTACAGTCCTTAACTTACTATTGGAGCACATTCTTTTAAATGATCGTATCTTACACCAAAAGGTTATTTAAAGAACCATTGGATGTTGCCCTTAGTTTCTTAGCTGCAAACCCAAGTACCCCTGCCCATTTTAAATGGCCTACACATTTTAACCTTCATTTTCAACATTTCTTAGGGGAATACTTGAACAAACTCAACAATTTTCCAACTCATCATCATAATCAATTGATTACAAATTATGGATTGCAATATATACTTGATGTAAAACATTTCACCATGACAAATGATAGATTGTAACATACGTAGGGCTGGGTTTCGATCGGTTTGGTCGGTAAATAGAGCATATCAATATCAAACCAATTTTGAAAGCATCAAACCAAATTACTAGTTTTACCAGCTGGTACACCAACCAATAAATCAAAACCAACCCATGCGGTACCTCGGTAAAATCGATTTTTTGCGATAAAATCGATTTTTTAGAAAATGCAGTAATTTCGATAAAGTTCTCTTTATGGTTATTTTGGCATTTGTATAATTTGTAAGGTCAATTTTTTTAAGGTTTAAATAGGCAAAAGCACAAATAAACCATATTCTGACCACCCCCATTATTTTTTATCGGTATTCCATATCAATCAAAATCATGACTTTCTGAATTGTAATTCCCTTGTTTTGGGTATTCATTTGGTTCACTGTCATTCCAAATGAAAAATTCTGGAATATTGGGAGAATTACAACAACCGACACTAATTAACATTTTTTGCTAACAAAAAAATTCCAAAAGTGAATTAGAAAGATTGAAGGCAATCTCTTCGCTATGAAATTCATTAAATTAAAAACAAATGTACAGTAAGATAGCCAATAAAGTAATATCAGAAAGGCAAAAAAATTGTACCATATGTTCTCGATAAATGAAATAATATGATTCATTTGATTTAGATTGAAAAAAACATGTAGGAAGGTGAGATTGAAATGGAAGAGAGGGAGAAGGAGAGGGAGAAATCTCTTACCAAGTTCATGAGAGAGAGAGAGAAAGAGAGAGAGAAGTCAATAGAAGGATTGTAAACATTAGGGTTGATGGAGGAGTTAGTTACATTTTATGAGTTAAAATGTATGGCTTAGATTGAGTCTAATAAATTAAAGGCTCACATTTAATATAAAAAAAATCTATGTATTTTTTATCTTTTATATACTATAAAATGCTATACAAAAGTTAAATACTCCTCTTCTTTTAGGATGTCCACGTGTCAGTCTACATTTAAGGCTATTTTCTCTTTTAGGACGTCCACAAGCTGATTGTATTTTCCCCTCCCAAAGTTTCCCTTTCATTTCTTTCCATTACTCTTATACGTTTTTCTATATTTCTCATTGCTCTCTCTCTCTCTCTCTCTCTCTCTCTCTTTTAACCTCTCCTCTCCGCCCTTTTAACCTATCCTCTTCGCCCCTTTCGAAAACCCCCAGCCTATAATTTATGAAGAAGGGCTTTATGGGATATGGAAAATGTTTTTCCAGTTAGAAGGTAGGGCAACAACTATAGTTATGACATCAGCAACACATTCAGGCTTCAAATCTTTCAGATTGGGTATTTGGATTTCTTTGTGTTTGCTTTGCCAAAAATTATAATCCGGGTGCATATTTTCAAAAAACAAAAAATCACCAAACCTCTCTAAATTGCCTTTGCCCCTCCAACCATGAATAGGTTTCCTGATTTGTGTTGTCAGATGATATTTGTCAGGGTTTATTTAATTATTTTACATGTTATTTAGTAGTTGATTTTAAAAAATGTGCCTATGGTTGAATTTTGGGTATTAAAATTTTGCATACTTATCAACCTCTGTAATTTCATAAGAATGGTGTTCGATTCTCATGTTTAATCTTTTGCATATCTTTTAATTTTTTTGTTATATTTTCTCTTTGTTTAGGTTACAAACATTGACGATCTTCAAGCTTTAGGAGTGGAATCTGCCCAACGAGAAGTCTTTGACGGTATCTACGACTTTCATCGATTTTAATCTTTTTTAATCTTTTTTTATTTAGGTTTTATAATTAACTCTATCGATTTGCATTTCTTTTGTTGATTTTTACTTTCTTTTGTGAGTGTGATACATACATGGATTTTGATATGTTTCCCCCTCAAATTTCATATCGAATTTTGATCTATTTCTTTTGTTAGTTGAGTATTTGTGGTGGACCTATGTATTTGGTTGATTAATGGAAGTTTAATGGTAATGAGGGTGTTCACCTACATGCCATTTGTGATTTATCAGGGATCCAACATACAAGTTGTGAAGTCAGTATGTGGTGTACATCCCTTTATTTATTTCCGTTGACATTGTTTTTTTGCAATTGGAATCATTTAAGCATGTATTCAGATATTTAGTCGGTGGAAGCATGAATTACCTGTTGGTTTGCATTTTAATTCTCTGTAGCAACTGACATTTATTTAGGGACTATTTTTCTTTAAATTATAGAATCAATTTGACATGCTTATTTAAGTTATCTTTGATGCCTTATTTTTTCTCATATATCAATTAAATACCGTCTCACAAACCTTGATATAATTGATGAATTGGATAACATCACTTTGTAATGTATAAATCTTTGATCAGTTTAAATATGATAAAATTATTTTTCTCACTATTTAATCAGTCCAAGAATGATGCAGTCCATTCTGATTTTAAGGCTCACACTCACTTCAAAATTTTTGGAACCAGAGAGTATAAATGTGATTGTGGGAGTATTTTTTCAAGGTCATCTTTTTGTGTGTGTTTTATGTTTATGGATTTTTAGGATTACTAAGACTGAAGTTTGTTTTGTTTTGATTCTTTTGAAGGAGGGATAAGTTTATCACACACAGGGCCTTTTGTCATGCATTAGCAGTTGAAAAGGCCAAAGGGCATCTAACTCACATGGTGGCTTTATCAACTCCACCACCACCACCACCACCACCAAAAGAGTCTTTTCCTTCAGAAACTGGTGTAATACCTTCAATTTTGCCTACTAAAACTCCAGGTATTATGTGCCACAATTGTGTTTTTTTTGAATTTTTGGATTTTGGGTTGGATTTGTTTTTGGTTACACAAACCAACAAAAAAATGTCGGTTGTTATTATTTCTTAATTTTGGAGTTTAGCTTTTTTTAGTTGTTATTGTTCTTTTTTCTCATCTTTATAGAAAGTGATTTTAAGAGTAATTTTAAGTTGGCTCAAGAATGTGATCCATTTTGCACGAATCACTAACGTGTCATTTCTGTATTAGTTCTTTTTTGGGCTCCACTAAGTAGGACCCCAAAAATGAGCTAATCCAGACATGACAGATCAATGAGTCGCAAAAAATGAGTCGGATTCATGAGTCGACCAAAAATTACTAGCTTTTTAATACTTTGCTTATCGTGATATCTATGAAGTTGATGGAGAGGGTGAAAGACACGGGTGGGCGGTGCTTAATCCGGTCCTTTGATGTTGAAGAAGTGTAAGAGGATTCTTAACAAAATCTTCCCTATATAACTTTTGTCCAAAAAAATATGAGAATAGGTGCCTATTATAGGTGTGCAGATTTTGTAGAAACAAATGACTCCCATTAATTTTTATCACTTCATTCCCACACAGGCACTTTAATAGCCTATGTTTAACATGTTTGTAAAGGTTTACTCTTAGGATTACAGAGTATATATGAATATGGAATCCTGGTAGTTCTTTTTTTTTTTTAATTCGTGTCCTTTTTCATTTGTGAGGAATTGAGAATTTCATTTCAGAATGTTTAAAATTTTCTTCATTTTAGTTAGTTAATGGTCTTTAGTGGTGATAAAGGGCCATAATGTACTTATTATTGTTTAGTGGGTATGAAGGGTATATTGTAAATTTCATTACCAATGTTTCTCATGTGATGCATATTATTCCATGGAATTCATAAAAAACTTTCTTTATTAAATTTTTTTCTACTTCCCTGTTACAATTCTATTTTGTATGGTTATATTACAATTCTATTTTAATTTTTAAAGTTTGATTACTACTAAACTGACATTACATTCTCAGGGGCATCAAAATTTCACTTTGGGTGATAATAGAATGAAAATATTAAATGTTCTGTTTGGTTACAAGGGATACAATCCTATAAAAGATTGTCATTTTTTGACATATTTTTTCAATGTAGTAAAGATGCCAATGTAACACCCCGCCCGGGGAGAGCGGGGGTGCTACTCGATAAAACTAATCAAATCCACAATCAACAAGGTATAGAGATTCTAAAACAATCCCACAATATAAAAAAGAAGAATCCACTAATCTCAATCTTCCAATTAAATACAACCAAAAGTCTCTTGAAATTATACAACTATCTATCTCGAAATAAAATAAATCGCCAATGCTCTATATAAAAAAATCAATACAATTCTTCTCATTATGATTCTCGAATATTCTTCCCAAAATATCCAAGCTAAAATCAATCTCCAATAAGTCCATAGCGCCCAAATCCGCGCTAACCAGCCACTAAAAGAAAATATGGGGAAGTACACAATACGACATGAAAGATTCTCAACAATTATTAGCGGTGAATAAAACGTGATATTACGAGTACGAATATTCAAATCAAATGCAAATCTCATAAGAATTTTTATCAATATAATTTCTCAACAACACATTAACCGGGTCACCAGGCCTCACCATCATACTGCGCCATACATTATCAAGTAGCCGAAAATTGGAATATTGGCGGGTGCCCAACCTCCGTGCCATATTAAAATCTCATGACAACGTGCTCAACACAATTATAATACCACATGAATCAAAATTAGATTCCAACAATAATTTTTAGATTCCAAATGAATTTAGCAATTAAAATATGAGTTTAAGAATCACATGAAATCAAAGGGAATAACTCTCGAGAGATTTTAAAGAGCATATTGTGTAAAACCCCATACCTCAAACCACCAAAAATGAACCAAAATGAATCTGCCCAGAAACTCAGATTAAACCATCAAAATCTTCTTACAAGGATCATAAAAACTCCTTCAAGATCCAACCCCAAAACAGCTCCAAGAACACCTCCAAATCTAAGGTTGAACACATAATAAAAAGGGTCTAAGTGTATATAAAAATAGAGGAAATAAAAATATGTTTACTGCATATTTTTGTGATAAAAGATGGTTTAAAATGGCCACACACGACCCTTTTTTATAAGGCAAAAGAATAGAATTTGAATCAAAACAAAACTCTTCAAAACAAATTGCAGCGCACGAAATCAGCAGGAGTCGACCGATCACTCAGTGAAATTGATTCTGCCGACTTAAGATAAAACTAAGGGATAAACTTTAAAAATCAATTAAAAATCCGTTTTAACTCCGATTTTGAAACCGATTGAAAATCTCCTCTTTAAAAATATTTCTCAACATTTTTTAGCAAGAAAAATAAATAAAACAAAAACTTTATTTTCCTCTATATTATTGAAATTAATTTAAAATACCCCAAAATTACGCGGGTTGTTACACTTCCCCACTAACAATGGAATTTCTCCCTCAAAATTCGCCGAAAGCCTAACTCTCAAAATCAGGCCACTTACAACTATCTCCAAAAATAATTTTCGTCTCCCAAAATGAATTCCTCACATCTAATCCCGAAACCTAACACGAATATTATCGAAAAATACAATATCTCCAAATATTGCTTATCATGTAATGAACCCAAAACCCAAGCCTCGAGGTTTGACGTATACCTAAGCTCTGATACCATTCCGTAACACCCCGCCAGGGAGAGCGGGGGTGCAACTCGATAAAACTAACCAAATTCAAAATCAACAACGTATAGAGCATCTAAAACAATCTCACAATATAAAAGAAAAGAATCCACTAATCTCAATCTTCAAATTAAATACAACCAAAAGTCTCTCAAAATAATACAACTATCTATCTCGAAATAAAATAAATCACCAATGCTCTATACAACAAAATAAATACAATTCTTCTCATTATGCTTCTCGAATATTCTTCCCAAAATATCCAAGGTAAAATCAATCTCCAATAAATCCATAGTGCCCAAATCGCGCTAACTTGACACTAAAAGAAAATATGGGAAAGTACACAATACGACAGGAAAGATGCTCAACAATTATTAGCGGTGAATAAAGTGTAACAATACGAGTACGAATATTCAATTCAAATGAAAATCTCATAAGCATTTTTATCAATATAATTTCCCAACAACACATTAACCGATCACCAGGCCTCACCACCATACCGCGCCATACTTTATCAAGTAGCCGAAAATTGGAATCTTGGCGGGTGCCCAACATCCGTGTCATATTAAAATCTCATAACAACGTGCTCAACACAATTATAATACCACATGAATCAAAATAAGATTCCAACAACAATTTTCAGATTCCAAATAAATTTAGCAATTCAAATATGAGTTCAATAATCCCATGAAATCAAAGGGAATAGCTCTCGAGAGATTTTAAAGGGCATATTGTGTAAAACCCCGTACCTCAAACCACCAAAAAGGAACCAATATGAATATACCCAAAAACTCAGATTAAACCATCAAAATGATCTCACAAGAATCATCAAAACTCCTTCAATATCCAACACCAAAACAACCCCAAGAACACCTTCAAATCTAAGTTTGAACACATAATATAAAGGGGATAAATGTATATAAAAAAAAGAGTAAATAAAAATATGTTTACTGCATATTTTTGTGATAAAGATGGTTTAAAAATGGTCCCCCACGATGCCTTTTATATAAGGAAAAAGAATAGAATTTGAATCAAAACAAAACTCTTCAAAACAACTTGCAGCGCAAGAAATCTGCATGAGTCGATCGATCGATCACTTAGTGAAATTGATTCTTCCGACTTAAGATAAAACTAAGGGATAAACTTTAAGAATCAATTAAAAATCCATTTTAACTCTGATTTTGAAACCGACTGAAAATCTCGTCTTTAAAAATAATTCTCAACATTTTTTAGCAAGAAAAATAATAAAAACAAAAACTTTATTTTCCTCTATATTACTGAAATTAATTTAAAATACTCCAAAATTACGCGGGTTGTTATACTTCCGCACTAACAATGGAATTTTTCCCTCGAAATTCGCCGAAAGCCTAACTCTCAAAATCAGGCCACTTACAACTATCTCCAAAAATAATTTTCGTCTCCCAAAATGAATTCCTCACATCTAATCTCGGAACCTAACACGAATATCACCGAAAAATACTCTATCTCCAAAAATTGATAATCCCGCAATGAACCCAAAACCCAATCCCCGAGGTTTGACGTATACCTAAGCTCTGATATCATTCCGTAACACCCCGCCAGGGGAGAGCGGGGGTGCAACTCGATAAAACTAACCAAATCCACAATCAACAAGGTATAGAGCATCTAAAATAATCCCACAATATATAAAAAAAAGAATTCACTAATCTCAATCTTCAAATTAAATACAACAAAAAGTCTCTCAAAATAATACAACTATCTATCTCGAAATAAAATAAATCGCCAATGCTCTATACAACAAAATAAAGACAATTCTTCTCATTATGCTTCTCGAATATTCTTCCCAAAATATCCAAGCTAAAATCAATCTCCAATAAATCCATAGCGCCCAAATCTGCGCTAACCTGCCACTAAAATAAAATATGGGGAAGTACACAATACGACAGGAAAGATGCTCAACAATTATTAGCGGTGAATAAAGTGTAACAATACGAGTACGAATAATCAAATCAAATGCAAATTTCATAAGTAATTTTATCAATATCATTTCTCAACAACACATTAACCGGTCACCGGGCCTCATCACCATACCGCGCCATACTTTATCCTGTAGCCAGAAATTGGAATCTTGGCGGGTGCCCAACCTCCGTGTCATATTAAAATCTCATAACAACGTGCTCAACACAATTATAATACCACATTAATCAAAATCAGATTCCAACAATAATTTCCAGATTCTAAATAAATTTAGCAATTCAATTATGAGTTCAATAATCGCATGAAATCAAAGGGAATAGCTCTCGAGAGATTTTAAAGAGCATATTGTGTAAAACCCCATACCTCAAACTGTAAAAAAGGAACCAATATGAATATGCCCAGAAACTCAGATTAAACCATCAAAATCATCTCACAAGGATCATCAAAACTCCTTCAAGATCCAACACCAAAACAACCCCAAGAACACCTCCAAATCTAAGGTTGGACACATAATATAAAGGGTCTAAGTGTATATAAAAAAAGAGTAAATAAAAATATGTTTACTGCATATTTTTGTGATAAAAGATGGTTTAAAAATGGTCCCCCATGATCGCTTTTTATAAGGCAAAAGAATAGAATTTGAATCAAAATAAAACTCTTCAAAACAACTTGCAGCGCACGAAATCTGCAGGAGTCGATCGATCGATCACTCAGTGAAATTGATTCTGCCGACTTAAGATAAAACTAAGGGATAAACTTTAAAAATCAACTAAAAATTCATTTTAACTCCGATTTTGAAATCGATTGAAAATCTTGTCTTTAAAAATAATTCTCAACATTTTTTAGCAAGAAAAATAATAAAAACAAAAACTTTATTTTCCTCTATATTATTGAAATTAATTTAAAATATCCCAAAATTACGCGGGTAGTTACACTTCCCCACTAACAATTGAATTTCACCCTCGAAATTCGTCGAAAGCCTAACTCTCAAAATCAGGCCACTTACAACTATCTCCAAAAATAATTTTCGTCTCCCAAAATGAATTCCTCACATCTAATCTCGGAACCTAACACGAATATTACCAAAAAATACTCTATCTCCATAAATTAATAATCACGCAATGAACCCAAAACCCAAGCCCCGAGGTTTGACGTATACCTAAGCTCTGATACCATTTCGTAACACAGCGCCAAGGGAGAGCGGGGGTGCTACTCGATAAAACTAACCAAATTCACAAGCAACAAGGTATAGAGCATCTAAAACAATCCCACAATATAAAAAAGAAAAGAGAATCCACTAATCTCAATCTTCAAATTTAATACAACCAAAAGTCTCCCGAAATAATACAACTATCTATCTCGAAATAAAATAAATCGCCAAATCTCTATACAACAAAATAAATACAATTCTTCTCATTATTCTTGTCGAATATTCTTCCCAAAATATCCAAGCTAAAATCAATCTCCAATAAGTCCATAGCGCCCAAATCCGCGCTAACCCGCCGCTAAAAGGAAATATGGGGAAGTACACAATACGACACGAAAGATGCTCAACAATTATTAGCAATGAAAAAAGCGTAACATTATGAGTATGAATATTTAAATCAAATTCAAATATCATAAGCATTTTTATCAATATAATTTCTCAACAACACATTAACTGGTCATCAGGCCTCACCACCATATCACGCCATACTTTATCAAGTAGCCGGAAATTAGAATCTTAGTGTCTGCCCAACCTCCGTACCATATTAAAATCTCATAATTACATGCTCAACATAATTATAATACCACATGAATCAAAATCCGATTCCAGCAATAATTTCTAAATTCTAAATAAATTTAGCAATTCAAATATGAGTTCAATAATCACATGAAATCAAAGGGAATAACTCTCGAGAGATTTTAAAGAGAATATTGTGTAAAACCCCATGTCTCAAACCACCAAAAAGGAACCAATATGAATATGCCCAAAAATCAGATTAAACCATCAAAATCATCTCACAAGGATCATCAAAACTCCTCCAAGATTCAACACCAAAATAGCCCCCAAAACACCTCCAAATCTAAGGTTGAACACATAATATAAAGGGGATAAGTGTATATAAAAAGAGAGGAAATAAAAATATGTTTACTGCATATTTTTGTGATAAAAGATGGTTTAAAAATGGTCACCCATGACCCCTTTTAATAAGGCAAAAGAATAGAATTTGAATCAAAACAAAACTCTTCAAAACAACTTATAGTGCACGAAATCTGCAGGAGTCGATCGATCGATCCCCTAGAGTCGATCGATCAATCACTTAGTAAAATTGATTCTTCCGACTTAAGATAAAACCAAGGGATAAAATTTAAAAATCTATTAAAAATCTGTTTAACTCCGATTTTGAAACCGATTGAAAATCTGGTCTTCAAAAATAATTCTCAACATTTTTTGGCAAGAAAAATAATTAAAACAAAAACTTTATTTTCCTCTATATTATTGAAATTAATTTAAAATACCCCAAAATTACACGGGTTGTTATAGCCAATCCTTGTAGGCTCTCTAGAGAGTTATTTTTGGTTAATGGGATTGTGTTTTTTTAAAAATAAATAAAAAAATAATCCCATTAACAAAAAATAACTTTACAGAGAGCCTACAAGGTCCCATTAACCAAAAACAACTCTCGAGAGAGCCTAGAACGATTGGTTAATGGGATTGTTTTTGGTTATTGGGATTATAGAAAGAGGTAGGAATTTGTCTTTTTGTGATCACCAAATTATTGAAGCTTCTTGCCAGTTCATACTTGTTTTCCTCTTTTATGCTTTGCAAGTAATTGCTTGGTGGTGAGTCTGGGTCAGGATCTTCTAAAACCAGTTTGCTTTTGCCTTTATCTAAGAGGATAAGTGGATCAAAGCCATGAGGTGCAAAAGTGAATATATCAGCAAGATATGGGGTTGTTACTTGAATTTTCTGATTGTGGTTGTGGTTAGTTACTTTTCTGGGTTTCTTTTTATTTTTTAATTTAACAAAAAACCCTATTAAGGGAAATCAAGAAAGTTTTTCTTTTATACAACTATATATGTTTGAATAGTTAGTGATTTGTTTAATGAAAAAATATCAGTTTATATTATAACTCGAAAATCTTATCTCTGTAATTGAGAAGACATTACTATTTTCCTTGTATAAATAGTGCCAGTTTAATGTTTGATGAAATGTCTCAAATAATACAAAAACTAATGTTTTTAAAAAATTTCAATAATACACCATTTTCAATTTAAAACACCTCTGTGTTGAAAAGAAATAGTGGTTGTTGATGAAGTTGTTTGTGCATGTTTGTGTTTTATTCTTGATGGTTGAAAATATTTTGGTTGTTTTGTACTCATTAATTCCTTTAATCTATATCAAACTCTGTAAATAGTTGCATTTTATGAATCAATGCATATTTCTAGGAATATGATTCACCTATCGAAATTGTTCTGTAAAATATTAATGCTACATGATTGATTACAACACATCAATGTGAGAGTAGTTGGATGTTGATAGAAGCTCTCTAAGTCTCGACTATCTAGATGATAATGTATTGTAATATTTTTGTATATGTTTGTAATATTTAACATTTTGTATCTGTTTGTAAAGCCTAAATTGTCAGGCCACGAGGAGTCGTACAATCCTTCTTTATAATACATTCCAACACAAGAAAAGATTAACTTTTATCAGCTTATGTTTGAGGAAGATCGGCCTAAATATATTCCAAAACGGTTAACATCTTTAAGAAGTGTTCCAACATATGAGAAATCTATGAAATAATCTTTTTATCGTTGTTTGGATCTATATTTATGTCCTAGAGCCCGAAATAAGCGTATTAATATTGATCCAGAGTCTTTAAAGCCCAAGTAGTCAAGTCGTAAAGACCTTAAGCCTTACCCGACAACATGTTACCTTGAGTACAGAGGTCACAAGGGTCCAGTTGTGTCGATTTCAACCAAATCTTCTGGACAATGGATTGCTTCTGTCTCAAGTGATGGAACTGTGCGTATATGGGAGGTTGAAACTGGAAGATGTCTTAGAATCTGGGAACTAGATGAAGTTGTCCAGCTCGTGGCATGGAATCCTTCTCCCGATCTTCCTATATTGGCAGTCTTCGTGGAGCAAGATATACTTTTCTTGAATGTTGGGTTCGAGAATGAGGAACAGAAGGGGATTAAAGAACTACTGCTTATTGAATCACCCACGGTAGCACAAGATGACTATGGTAATAATTCATTGATAATCAGTTGGGCTCAAGATGATAAACATGAGGGAATTAGGTTAAGACACTTTAAGATTGTGACCTCAGTAGAATGGCATCGAAAATGACATTATATATCTACAGTTATGCCTGTTGGCAAATCAAGAGCAATATTAATACACCAGCTCTCAAAGAAACAAACTCAAAGAATACCTTTCAAGTTGCATGGACTTCCAGTTACAACAACTTTCCATCCAACTTGATTCGTCATCTTCATTTCAACGAAAAAGAATGTTCGTGTATATGATATGCTGAAGCAAAATCTCATCAAGAAACTTGAAGTTGGGGTTCGTGAAGTCTCCTCTATTGCCATTCATCATGGTGGTGATAATGTTATTGTGGGAAGCAAAGATGGAAAATTGTGTTGGCTCGACATAGACCTTTCATCTCAACCTTACAGAATTCTCAAATGTCACTCGAAAGACATTACAAATGTGGCCTTCCATCATTCATACCCTTTGTTTGCATCATGTTCTGATGATTGCACGACATATGTGTGACACCCCGCCTAATTAAATACCGGGCGATCACTCCTTTATTAAATTAAATCAAGGTAAACAGTTGGTTCATTCTCAGCATCACTGTCGATAAAAATAAATTTTCCAATTTAACACCCAAAATAATTAAGCTAAGTGTCAAAAACATTTTCATACAAACTTTCCAAATTTTAATTAAAGAAAAAAAGATTTATTTATTTAAAACAACATTTCTACAATTAAGAATCACACCACGATAAACCAAATAATATAATACATTCGTCAATCGAATGTCAACATATGAAAACTAAAATCACAAATCCATACTGAATAAATCCCATAGAATAATACTGGAAATAACTGAAATATAAATGTCCCAATAACAAATGAAATGATGGAAAGGGCGACACATGCCCAATAAATGAAAATGCTAGAAATGGAGTCAATAAAGGAAGCCGTCTACGCAAGTGACCTGCAACTCCCACCTAAGCTGCAGTACGTTCCTCTCAAGGGATCCTAAGCAAGACGCCCCTGTGGCTGGGCACCTGAAAAATATACATATATATACAAGAGAGAGAGAAAAAGAGACGGGTCAGAGCCTGAAAGTGTGTTTGATTTAAAATACGTTTAGCAAGTATTTAAATTGATACAGGCTAATGCAACAACATATTAGTGCGACACTCTCTTGAGAAAATCTCACCTATCTTCTAATGTGCACACCTATCGCACTATCTTTCCCCACGGTTTGTTTCAACATTTATCGCACTAGTCTTTCTAAAAGATTTAACTTAACTTAGATTATTCGTAAGATTTACAGTTCACAATCCCATTTTTAAAAAGAATGTTCCAAACAGTAACCAAAGTTCTCCATTTTAACTTTATAAAATCAATAAAGTTTTACAGTGACATAATATACTTTTTCAAAACAAGTATTTATAATTTGAGTCAACAACCATGTCCTACTTATCAAATCCCAGCAGGCAGTTTCAAATTTCATAATCTCATATATATATATATATATATATATATATATATATATATATATATCAGCACCCCGAATAAAACTATGGTGCGTGCATACTTCCACTATCCAAACCCCATACAACTCAAATCAAGGGGAATACAAATTCGGAATCACTCTCGAATTGTATTAACACGTACACAAACAATATTGAGGCGAAGCATATATTCCAAGTCTCTAAGAGGATGGCACATACTCGCGTCTCTTAGGACCGTCTGAACTATCAATTCGATAGCCTGTACCAAGTATATCTATCTTCTAGGGTACAAGTCAATATCCCCCATAAAGGTCCCATCGAGATAAGACTGTCCCAGCACGGTAACCTCAAGGATAGCAAGTAGCGCGGTATGTTTTTCACATGTATATAATATATGTACACACAATCATATAAATATACCACTTTATCATATTAATATAGGTTCTTCTCGTCACCCATAATTATACCATTTATTCTTAATTTCACATTTAGAGAATTACGTATAAGGTTTCATTCCTAACCTTAACTCGAAGGGTTTTCTCACTTATTACGTAACACTCGTGGGCTATATCCTCACTAATTTGAAATTCAGTAAGTGTCTTTATTAGGTTCCAACGTAACTCTCTTACGCACCTCACCCTTTAAATTTATAAGTTTACCAACCCTAAAGTAAATGTCCCATAAATACCATTCTCGTTGAAGATTAAAGGTCCCAACATTCATTCATATGCCCTACTGGTCCTCAATGTCTCCCAAATTATTTTATCAAGAATGCCCAAGAATTATATCATGACCATTTGAATTTAACTCATTTAAAGAAAGAATTAGGAGTCTGCCAGGAGGGGTCGATCGATCGAAGCTTGGGGCTCGATCGATCGATCAAGCAGGTCTGGGAAAAATTCTGCAGAATGCAGTTACGGGTTTCACTAAATTTCTTCAACCAAAACCATATCTTTCCATTCTAATCGTTCCAATTATCCTACTACTATCATTATAACAATATACCAGATGTTTATAACGTAAAGCATGTATATATCTAACATTAAACATGGATAATTAACTCAAAATCCCATCTAATCATCAAGAACCCTAGAGTTTTCCTTAATCAAGGTTCTAATCCGTTTTTACTAGAAATTCCTTCTAATATATCATCAAAATTTCATGGGTTATATTCCTCTACATGGCAAGGGTTCCAGAATTTCCATATAATCAAAACTACATGCATTATCCTAACACAAATTGAGTTTTCTTCCATAGTTTCCATCTCTAAACAATCCTAGACTAATATGAAGATTGCATTAACGAAAATATTCAAGTCAAATACTTGCCTGGGATTTTTGGTATGCAGATTCATGGCTGATTTTGGTATGGTTGCGTTCCTTGTCTCGCGATCTACGCGGTGGTGGTGGCGACGGTGCAATCCGGTGGCTTTTTGGCCTTGAATTGCCGTGGAGCTCTCTCCTCTCTTCTCCAATGGCCGTCACTTGATTTCTGGATATTCTAACCCTAAAAGGCTAACCTAATGGCTGATATAGGTTGCTGAAATTCGTGGGTTTAATTACCCAATTATGTAAAATGACTAAAATGCCCTCCCGGGGTACTAATTAGGCCTAAAAAAGCCCCGAGACCCAAACTAAACCCCCGGGTATACTTTTCTGACTATCTCGACCCTTCCGGACGCGTTGGCGCACTCAAAACGACCATACGAACAACTTATAAAATATTCACTTTTTATATAACAAAATTAGTCCCGACATGACACGGGCACGTCCCGACTTAAATTTCCGAAATAGTCATTTAATTCACTCATGACATTCAATATGACCAATATAATATATATTACTATGCTCATAAGTAATATTCAACAAATTTCCCATAATCACTAACTCTCGTCACGTTAATAATTATAACATAATTAATTTCCGGATTTTTATTAAATAAACATTCACATTAAATTTAATAAATCCCCAAATTAATATAGCATAAAAATACGGGGTATTACAATATGTTTTTCATGGCATCGTTTATTCGGATTTAAATCAAAATCCTCTTATCGTTCCATTGGAAATTCTCCGAGGTCATGCTACAACAAATGGAAGAGGAGTAATGGATTGCAAGTTCCACCCAAGGCAGCCTTGGTCATTCACAATGGGTGCTGACTCCGTGATCAAGCTCTCCTGTTATTAAATAAAAAAGATAGCCAGCCAATCAAAGCTATCGGTTGAGAGATTCAACTTTAGTTGATCAACTTATTGATGATTGGATTTTGTAGTGAAGTTTCAGCACTGTTATTCTGAACCTCATACCCATAAGAAATAGAATGATCTTTAGTTGTATGTTTGTCCCATGATAAAAAAAGATAACAATTTTGCAAAAAAAAATGTATTTTTTTTAATATAATGGCACCAACGAAGATACACTTCGATAAAAATATATTTTATTATTGGTGGAAATTATATTATATTTTATTGGAATAATATATTATTTATTAAAGTAAATTTGTTGAAATGTTTTTTTTTTGTGTTTTACTCATCAATTCCATTAATTTGTGTTAGACTCCATAAATAGTTGCATTTTATGAATCAATGCATATTTCTAGGAATAGGATTGATTTTCTAAAATTGTTCTATAAAATATTGATGTTATGTCATTGATTACAACATAGACTAAGGACAAGAGAAACAACATCCAGTTTGAGAGTAGTTGGATGTTGATAGAAGCTCTTTAAGTCTCGACTATTTAGATGATTGTATTGTAATATTTAACATTTTGTATATGTTTGTATAGTCTTCAACCTTCCTAATTTATTGGTGATGTTTAGCTACAATTGTAGCTGTGTAAATAATGAGAGAAAAACAGATAATGTATAGCATGCATCATGCGGTTCATAAATTTATCTTTTTTTCTAAATAATGACACTTGGTTCTCGAGTACATCTTTTCTTTCATGGTACTGCACCAAATGTTTTATGACATATTTGACATAAAACATACATCCATGATTTTTAGTTTTCCCATATGATAATACGAAAACATTTGTTGTTGAATTTGTGTTTGTATGTTTATTTTTTCTTATTGATCGGTAAATTCTAATAGCCAGAACTTAAACACTACTGAAGTCTTATCTGAATATTAACTATGATCAGTAATTTTAAGTGTTTATAGACAGATATGTAATTTTTTTTATATAATGGCACCAACGAAGATACACTTAACTGACGGCTGGAAATGATTTAATATTGATGAAAATTATTTTTATTTCGTGTAAATCATTTTTATATGCTGCGATAATTTTAAATTGTTGAAAATTGTAGTATATTTTAGGGGTATAGTATATTATTTATTAAATTCAATTTATTTATTTCGTTACTCTTTAGATGGATCGTGCGGAACAATCTCGCTCTGCTAGATTCCATCGTAGGCTGATTGTGTTGAATAAGCGATCAACTAGCTTACATTGTATAAGAACAACAAATATTAATTTATGTAATATGTCTTATATTCTACCCCCTTCGGTTCAAAACATGTCGTTTGTTCGTCATCTTAATTGGAGTCCTGGAATGTGTACATGGGAGGGCGGTTTACATCAACGAGGTATTCTATTAAAAATATTATTTTAAAATATTACGATGATTAGTTTTTAATAATATAATTTCTACAGGTTTTATACGTCATTTACGATGCTACAATCACAGGTATAGATGAACATGTTGGGTGGTTTTATGCTCCCTTCAACAATTGCAACAAAAAGTTGAAATACAATAATTCATTTTTCTTCTGTGAAACGTGCAATTCGGACGAGCTCCTACCTTCACCAAGGTATGTAAATCGATAAATTTAATATCTTTACATTCATTTATTATTATTTACTTATTACAACTCTCTTTTATAAATAGTTACAAAATTTAAATTACTGTCGAGGACAACATAGCTTGCACAACATTTGTGATCTTCAACAAAAAGGCTGAATCTTTAATCCAGGTCCCTGTTTCAAAGCTAGCACAAATCAAATCTACCAGTAACTTATGATTGGTTTCAACATTATATATTTACAATATTATGATTACCGATTTTTACTTTTCTACATCACATTTTTCTTCCAGCTCACTAATCATCCTTTTCCAATGGCCGTCAATAAAATCATCGGTACCTCTTACATCTTCCAACTGAAGCTCAATAACTTTAACTTAATTCGTGGATATTAAAATTACACAGTTTCAAACATTTTACCTCAAACAATTCGGGGAGATACCTCAATAAATGACATCACCAATCAAAAGGTAATATATTTTTTTAACACATATTTTACATATATATTTTTTAGAACTCTAACTATATATAATTTTTTTAATAGGAAAAAGAATCACTTAATGTCTTTCACAATACCGTCATTATAAACGACAGTCAAACAACCATTGGTGTGAGTCAAATTTCACCATCACATGCAAACATCTCTTTTGCTATTGAACCTGAAATTGAAAACACTCAAAATAGGAAACGAGTCATCAGGTAATTGAAATTCATTGCATAATTCGTAGTCTAATTTTTTTTAAAATGAACTTTTATTTATCTTATTAACATTTTATCTCATTACTTGGTTTTAGAAACTTGGATGAAAGGAAAGAAAAAACAGCATTATGAGAAGTGAATATTGGACGTTTTCTACTGCAATAATAATTATCTATCTATTCAATTTATATGTGGACCATTGACATTATGTATTCAACAACATTTTATGTTTTTCATTATCAAAAATACATTAATTTCGTTTTAATTTATTATTATTTCATTTATCTTTTACAAAATTATGCACCGTTTTTATTTATTTATTATTATCCTTATGTTTTACCCACGCATATGTGTTTGCATAAATGGGTTGAATTTATGGGTCGCGACCATTAAACGGTATCGGACTAACAAGACATATTGTAGTCTCCAATTTATGGTAACATAGTGACTACCAAGACGTATGTTGTAATCTCCAATTTGTTAACTCATTTGGGTCACACCTTATTAAATTGGTGGTCGTAGAGGTGATAAAAGGTTGTACCCGCGCATCGCGCGGGATTAAATCCAATATATATAAAACTGTAGTCTTAAATCTTATTATAGGGCCACATGTAAACAACATTTAAACTCTCTTTAGTTTGATTATAAATATACATAAATGTCTCTTCCCCCCCCCCCCCCCCCCCAATCTACCCTTTCATTGGCATACTCCAATTCCCATGATTCAAAGTACACCTCTCCCTTTTTTTTCTTTAGTCTATCCACCTCCCTTATTTTAACACGACTGTCTGAAGCACCTTATACCTTTGACTTGCTTAAGTCTATACTGTATAAGTGTTCAACTAATTTGGAAATAGTGACAAAATTGGTTGTCTAAACTAGAATCCAAAGAGCCTCAGAACTTATCTCTCTAATCCTCTCCAATGATCCATGAAGGTATAAATTGAATCACACTACACACATTAGAAGTGCATACATGTGTACATATTTCTTTAAATTGAGTGTGTGATTAATTCCCCTTAAAATTGGTGCTTTAATAATTTTTTGGGAATTTTTAAACATTTTTTAACATTTTTTAAATAAATGTTTTCATTAATAAAATGTGGTTATAAAATTTGTGGGGTTAATATTCTATTTTGGAAACTTCTGTTTTCATTGAAATGTTTGATTGGGTAGGATATAAATGCGCTAGAGACTTCAGGGGGACTGCTTGTAAATATTTTAGACGCGCGTTTGAACACCTATCACATGCCAACACTTGTCACTTGGTTGTTGCATCCGTTTGTGTTTTTTATGTGAGAGGATTGCCTGGTGCATTGCTGAACGTTGGATCATTCCTAATCAATGGACTGCATGTGTTTTTAGTCAATCCTGGTGCTATATCTATGAACCAATCACAATCATCTTAACCACCGCTATTTCATAACCCTTGGATCAAGTCAAAGTTTGAAAGACTTGATCTCAGCCATTGATTCCCTTCGTCGTTCCAGAATCTTCCCTCACCCCTATATAAACCCTCCACTTCTCAGCATTTCAAGACTTTTGGGCATTCGTCTTTTCTGAGAGAAAAAAATAGAGAGAAGAGAGAAGTGAGAGAGAAGAGAGAAAAGAAAAGAGAGAAGAGAGAGAAAGCAAAAACAGTTAGCCAAACCCTAACCCTAAACCTAAACACTTCATTTTCTGAATCAAACCTTCGTATATTCACAACCCCAAACACAACCTTGAGTGTTTGAGAGAGTGTGGTTTGTTCATATCGAAGCTGTAACCTCTTTGTCTTTGATCTTGTTTACAACTTAAACATTCGTGTGAAGATCTGTGTTTCTTTTTCATAGAAACTTTAGATCTACACTCTGCATGTTACATTTTCACTAGATCTGCATATTTTCCATCTTGATTTAAGAAAATCTTTACTGATTTGGTTTTGAAAATGTTTTATGGTTTCTATTCTTTCGAAACTTAACCTTGACCTAGTTGGATTCGCACTTGGAGATTTTCAATCTAAAAAATATTTTTAAAACCAAGATTGATTAAGGTCTTGACCGATTTCTGAAGCAAGATCTCCGTGGAATCTGGGATAGATTAAAGGTAAAAAAGGGTTCAACTTCTGTAAGAAAGAAATAAACTAAAATCACAGCATATAGTCTTTATATGTAATTTTATTAGGACTGTCTGTAAATATAAGTGTGTGTGAGTTCATGCATGTTGATAGGAATCATTTCACAAACACTTAACACACTACTACACTGGAAGTGTTGTGTATAAGATCAGAGATCATTGAGTCGACATAAGGAAGCTAAAGCAAAGGAAGTTATCAAACTAGAAGGACATCATCAACAATCAGATCTATGAGAAGTTAGAAGGACACCAAGTGGGGTATATTCCTAAACTTAGAATAGGTTGATTTGTGTGCATGTATGTTGTATTTTTTGAAACTATTATTTGTTGTTAGTGGATTTTTAATTTTGTGACTTAGAAGTCACCGTGGATGTTTCCTCTATTTGGGAGAGGTTTTACCACGTTAAAAACTGTGTGTTGATTATCTTCATCTACTCATCTCATTTTATAGTGTGCTGAATTTTTGAAACTGTCTTGTTTTATAAACTGATTACAAAGTCTTAATTACTCTCGTACATAAGTTTTTTTGTAAACACAACTTGTTGTTTATAATTTTTATTTTCAAATGAAAAGGGTTTCTTCAACAAACATCTCGGAGTTGCTTATACAATTTAATCTTGTATTAAACGGCATTAGCAACGTTTTTCAATTGGTATCAGAGCCCTGTTAACTTTTATTTCAAAAAGATCTCGTGTTTCTGAAATCGTTTTCTTAAAATCCTAACTATGGACGAGAAGAATGAAAGGTTTGGTAATCTGTCCAGACCTCCACTCTTTGATGGAAACAACTTTGCTTACTGGAAAGTAAGAATGGTTGCCTTCATCCAAGGGACTTTAGGAGATGATGTCTGGGACATTATTGAAAACGGATACACTTATCCTACTAAACCAGCCACTGAAGGAAGTGATGAGAGGGTAAAGAAAATCTTAAGTGAGTTTACCCAAGAAGAGAAAAATGTTTCTCGAAATATCAATAAAGGCAAGAATGCCATTTTTATGTCTATTAATGAGTATGAGTTCAAGATAATCTCATCTTGTGCCACTTCTAAGGAAGCGTGGGACACATTAATCACTGCCCATGAAGGAGACTCAAGAGTTAAATCTGCTAAAACTCAAATGCTTATCCAGCAGTACAACTCTTTGATCATGTCTGATTCTGAGTCTTTTGATGATTTTTACATGAACTTAACTGATATAGTCACTAAGTTGCATGCTAATGGTATTACTTATGATAGGAATGAAATTGTTTCTAAAATCCTAAGATCATTACCACAAAAGTTTGACAGTAAGAGGTATGCTATTGAGGAAATGAGTGATCAAAACCTTACCCCTGAGTTACTCAGTAGCAAACTTAGAACTGTGGAAATGGAATTAGACTTTAAGAAACAATTAAATCATTCTCAAAGAAAACAGCCCAACTCTAACTTGAGTTTTTCCTCTAAGATATCTTACCTTGAGACTAATTTGAACAACTCTGACTCTGATGAGGAGTGTGATATAGAAAAACTAGATAATCAGATTGCCTTAATGTTTAAACAATTTAAGAAAATTGTTAAATTTAGAAACAAACAGGCAACTAAACAAGGCAAGCCTAATTATCCTACTCTATCTAATCCCAAACCTCATGAGAGAGGTCTTGACAAACATCCTAAGGACAACAACTCCAGACCCAACAGAGACCTTAAAAAGATTGAATGTTTTAGATGTGGGAAACTAGGTCACATTGCTCACGATTGCAGAGTTAATCTGAATAAAGCCAACACACACAATAGAGCCAATGTCTGTAAAACTTGGGATGATTCAAATGACTCTGATGAAGAGGAACTTGAGTCATCAAATGTACTTGACCCTTGCATGTCCTTTTATGCTAAGATCATTTACAATGATGATATGCCTGTGTGTGATAATGATGCTTCTACTCCTGCTTGTGTGAATACTGTTTTGATTGGCCTAGATGCTTTACTATCTGAAAATGTTGCTAGTTCTAGTTCCGTGTGTGTGAGTCAAAGTGATCTCGATAACGACGATGTAAATGGGTGCGTGAGTACTAAAACTGAATCGTTAGGGGCCACTACACACACTTCACTTAGCGACTCAGACACAGATGACCTCCCAGATATCCATACTTTGTATGCTAAAACTCTTAAAAAAGGCACTAGACTGGAGAAGACTGTTAGAGACCTAACTAAGAAATTAGATGATCTAAGTCTTATTGTGAAGATGAATGCCAAAGAGTACACTAACCAGTGTCTATCTCATCAATCTGAAATTGAAGCTTTTGATCAAAAATTAAAAGAGTTGACTAAAACTAATGAAACCCTGGAAATGAAATACAAGGGAACATTATTAGAACTGGAGGAAGCAAAAACAAAGACAGCTACTGTTTTCAAAAAATTTTCTAAGTTTGAAAACAATTCAAATTGTTTTACTGACTTTGTTGTTGACTCCAAGACCAATTCTGATGATAGAACCGGTATTGGATTTTTCCCTAAGAATAAACCAAAAACTATAAATCTTGAACCTATTAAGTTTGTGTCTGGGGGCAAAAGACCAATTGAAACATGTGCAGATTTTCATTTTATTAAAAAGGAATTTGATCAAAAGCAACAACTGAAAGACATTGGAGAGTCTAGTAACTCTAAGGCTGACACTACACTTAAGACTAAATACGTCTATCCTTTGATCAGAAAGGCTGAATCTACCTATAAGACCATACCTCCTAGGAATAGGACTTCTGAACAGAATGCTGTTAAACCCATTTTTAGAAGTTTTCCTAAGGAAGTTCATCCCTCAAGCAATCAATACTGCTCCTATTGTGACATTTATGGTCATTCCTTTGAAGGATGTTATGCTAGGCGTCTAAACACTCCTGTGTAAAACACTTCTGTCTACAAAAACTTTAACTATTCTAGGCAAAATCGTAACAATTATGTCCTTCCAAGACAACCTGACAAGAAATCTAACTACAGGAATAGAAAGACCAAAACTAAGAGTTCATTTAAGAGAAAGGCTCCCAGAAACTTTCCTAAACCAAAAGCTCAAATTTTCAACAACAATCAGTTTGTTGCCCCAAATGTTTTTCGACAAAAATCTGTTTCTCGAAAGTTTTATCAAATGAGGGCAAACTAGAGCTATTTGGGTTAGAAAAGATGATCTTTTACCACAAATGAAGTGTAACATTGTCATCACTGCTTTAAAAGCTGAACACACTTCATCTAGTTGGTATTTAGATTCAGGATGCTCCAAACATATGACAGGAGATGAAACCAAACTCTTAAACAAAACCAGATTTGCTGGAGGCAAAGTAGTTTTTGGTGACGGAGTTTCATCCCAGATCATAGGTAAAGGAACCCTAAAAGAAGAGGGAATACCTACTCTCGAAAATGTACTATTGGTTAAAGGCCTTAAAGCCAACCTCCTAAGTATATCAAAATTTTGTGACTCTGACCATACAGTTACCTTTTCAAAGAACAATTGTAAAATTCTAAATGATAAAGGTGAATGCATTATTACCGGATTTAGAACTCCTGACAATTGTTATACTGTCAAGACTAGTTCTGAAACCTGTAACATTGTCAGAATGGATGACAATGAAATCTGGCATAATCGTATGGGTCACTTAAGTTATGATATCCTTGGTAGATTGTCTAGTCAAGAGATAGTTAGAGGAATTCCAAAAAGTAAACCTATTTCCAGTGTTGTCTGTGGTCATTGACAGGAAGGAAAAATAGTTAAGACTTCGCATAAAAAGGTTAAAGACATTCTCACCTCTAGACCTCTAGATCTCATCCATATGGACCTTATTGATCCATCTAGAACTGTTAGTCTTTGTGGACACAGTTATATCCTAGTCATGGTTGATGATTTTACACGATTCACTTGGGTTGCCTTCTTGAAACATAAATCTGACACGTTTCAGAATTTTTTAAAAATTTTACTTAGAATTGAAAATGAGAAGGACACATAAGTAAATCGTATTCGTAGCGATAGAGGGGGATAGTTCAATGACACATGAATAGTTGAATATTGTGACTACAACGGTTACAAACACGAATTCAGTGCCCCTAAGACCTGTCACGACCCCGACCCAAAATAGTATTAGGGAACGAGTGTCTTGACATGCCACCAAGGCAACAAATATTCTGATTTAATTGTTTCCTTAAATAAATGAAACGGATATATTATCACATGGTTATGAATCGTAAAATACTGAAAGTAAAGGAATTACGTCATCAGAGCTTTCTAAAGGAAACTTCATATATATTAAAAGTAACAACGAGTTACAACTTAATAAAAAATTTAAACCTTATTACAAGAGAGCCAGACATGCTCTAAATAAACATTTTACAAAAAGAGCTCTAAAAGCTAAATCTTCAATATAGTCCATTTTCGTTCCGTCCGTGAGCCTAAACGTTTCCTGAAAAATGTTTATTCATACAACATCAGCTAAAAGCCAAATGTGGTTCAATCTCCAGACATTCCAGGGTTTTCAGAAAATAGATACCTATTCAAGTCAAAAGAGAAGGCATATACATATATGGAGAGGAACTTGCAGTAAATAGATATAATTTTGAAATGAAATTATATATATCACAATTGGATAGCTCAGAATAAGAATAATGCAACAAATCAAATGTGATATCTTTTTCTTTCAATCATATCATTTTAATGGCCAAGTACACTCTAATACCGTATTCTTCTACCGTATTATACCCCGGTAGTTGAGGGTCAATCGAACTAGTTCGTCACAACGCCTTATTTAGGGCACACCAGCGATAACCCAGCTGGGAAGGTCAGTCAGTAAAGAGGTCCCTTAGGCCGAATCAGATTTTTAATATTCAATATCCTTTTCAATAATCAGTATGTTTATATGGACAAAAATAAACATATCACAAATGAATCAATCATCGGTATCACATGCATTTTGAGAATAAAAGCAGTTCAAAAAATATATATTGTTTGCATAATATCATATAATCAAAATACACAAGGAATGTCAGAGTACTCACCCAAAATGGAGGTCAAATTTACTGGTATTGAGTCTTCGATCACACGTTAATCTGATAAAGATTTAAGTACACGTTCTAAGGTCCAGTTTATACTATACTTTAATAATAACTTCCTCTTTTAAGGGATTACTGAATCTCTATTTGTTAACTTTTAAAACTCATTGATCGTAATTGAAGAATTCAATTCATAGTCTTTCCTCATCAGTCGGTTCCCAGTAGAGATGGAGGGTCACAGGGGCACCACTTAAATACCATCTCATCTAGACAGAACATTTCCAGATTCATTCCCAGTAGAGATGGAAGGTCACAGGGGCACCACTTAAATACCATCTCATCTAGACAGAACTTCACCGGTCCTGACTTTGGAATTACTTAAATCGGATTCCATAATAACGAGCAATTTCTTTAAAAAGAATTATTATTTTTAAAAGCGTATAATTTCAAACAAGTTTATAAAATTAACTTGGATTTGTTCTAAATTTTAAGTTTTGATTAGTGAATTCTTTATTGTATTTTACCAGCATAACTACTAAGTAAAGCTATAAAACAATAAATTAAAACTATAAAGATGCATTATAACATTAAGATTACCTTAAGATGAATATCCCTAAGAACTTCTTCTTAGACTTTCTCACACTTTCTCTCACTATTTCTTTCTATAATTCTCAAGGAATTGGTGTGAGTTTCAAATGATCCCCCAAAGGCCCTATTTAAAGTTTTCCAAATATCCCACGGTGTTGACACGTGTCTTGGTGATAAGGTTTCACTTTGGTGAGTCGTCGTTTACGTGTCGTGCAACGGATCAGCCTTGCAGTCTTGGTTTACCAAACGGCGACACGTGTTTTTTTCCTTTTTCTAGAGGATTTACATGAGTTTTATCCTTTCCTATAGAGGTGACATGTGTGCAGTGGATATGTTCAAAAACCGAGCACGAGGTGTCGAGGATAGGTATTAAGGGTATAAGGGTCATTTCGGACCTGAAGGGCATTTTGGTAATTTCCATGAAAACAATTTATTTACGAAAAGGACCCTTTTTATTTTTCATTTTGGTCCCTGAAACTTTCTTTATTAAAACCAAGTCCCGAAAGTTTCATAAAATTGTATTTTCTACCCCAAAACTTATCACTTAGCTTAGGATGTGCCATAAAATCTCAATCTGACCCATTTTCAAATTGAAAAATGGGATTTGTCAAATTAAGAACTCGGAATATCATATATGTAATAATATATCATTTTTAGATAGTAAGTATGACGAAATTGAAAGAAGACAATTATATATCGGCATAAGAAAATAGGGTTATTACATCCTACCCTCCTTATAAAAAGTTTGGTCCCCAAACTTTACTTACATTAATTTCCAAAAAGGTGTGGATTTCGCTCTTTTATTTCATCTTCCCGCTCCTATGTTGCTTCTTCAATAGAATGATTCCTCCATAATACTTTGACTAGTGGAGTAACCTTGGTTCGTAATATTTGATCTTTATGGTCCAAGATTTCCACTGGATGCTCAATGTATGTCAAATCTTCTCTAACTTGAAGAGGCTCGTGACTTAAGATATGTGCTGGATCAGGGATGTATTTCTTCATCATTGAAACATGAAACACATTATGCACACTCGAGAGTTCAGGGGGTAAGGCTATTCGATACGCAACAACACCTATCCTTTCAAGGATTTCAAAAGGTCCTATGTATCTTGGACTCAACTTTCATTTCTTCCCAAATCGGATTACTCCCTTTGTTGGTGATACTCATAAGAAAACATAGTCTCCTCTTTGGAATTCTAACGGTCGATGCCGATTGTCAGCATAACTCTTTTGACGGCTTTGAGCGATTTGAAGTCGGTCTTGTATCAATTTCACTTTCTCTGTTGTGACCTGAATCAATTCTGGTCCCAATAATTTTCTTTCTCCAACTTCTACCCAACATGCAGGAGAACGACACCTTCTACCATAGAGTGCCTCATACGGAGCCATTTGAATACTTGCTTGATAGCTATTATTATATGCAAATTCCACTAACGATAATTGATCGTCCAAATTCCCCTTCAAATCAAGTACACATGCCCTAAGCATATCCTCTAAGGTTTGGATGGTTCTCTCCGATTGTCCATCTGTTTGAGGATGCAAAGCGGTGCTGAAATTCAATTTTGTTCCCATGGCTACTTGTAGGCTTTTCCAAAAGAGAGACACGAATCTAGGGTCACGATCAGAAACAATTAAAACTGGGGTTCCATGAAGCTTAATAATTTCCTGTATATGCAATTTAGCTAGCTTTTCTAAGGAATGGGTAATCTTAATGGCAAGAAAATGAGAATATTTAGTTAACCTATCAATAATTACCCAAATGGAATCATTACCATTGGAACTCCTTGGTAGCCCTGTCACAAAATCCATGGTAATATGTTCCCACTTCCACTCAGGGATTGGTAAAGGTTGTAATAGTTCTGATGGTTTCTGATGTTCAGCTTTTACTTGTTGACAGATCAAACACTGAGATACAAACTCTGCAATCTCCCTTTTCATGTTATTCCACCAAAACACTTCTCGGAGATCTCTGTACATCTTGGTATTTCCGGGATGAACTGTGAATCTCGAGTAATGACCTTCCTCCAAAATTTGCCTCTTTAGTTGGGCATCACCAGGTATACAGACTCTATTTCCAAACCTTAATATATCATCTTGTATCACAAATTCAATTCTCTTCCCTTCAATGACCTCTTCTTTAATCCTCCTCCATTGTGGGTCATTTACTTGTGCAACTTTAATTCTTTCCATCAATGTGGGTTGTATTTGTAAGTTTGCGATTATTCCTCTTTCACCATAAATACGTACATCTATTTCCATACTTCTCAAATCTTTCAATAGAGCTTCCTGGCTGGTAATAAGACATGCTAAATTTGGTGTAGACTTTCTACTCAACGCGTCGGCAACTACATTAGCTTTCCCCGGGTGATAGTGAATATTTACATCATAATCCTTCATCAATTCTAACTACCTCCTTTGTCTCATATTTAATTCCTTCTGAGTAAAGATATATTTCAAACTTTTATGATCGGTATAAATCTCACAAGTCTCACCATACAAATAATGTCTCCAAATCTTAAGAGCAAAAATTACCGCTGCTAATGTAAGTCATTGGTTGGATAATTTTGCTCATGGGGTTTTAACTGTCTCGAGGCATAATCTACTACTTTTCCATTTTTCATTAGCACACATCCCAAACCATTTTTAGAAGCATCACTATAAATCACAAATCCTCCAGTACCGGAAGGAATAGTCAAAATTGGGGCAGTTACTAGTCGATTCTTAAGTTCTCGAAAACTATTCTCAACTTCCTCAGACCATTCATATTTCACCGTCTTTTGTGTTAACCTAGACAGAGGTTTGGTAATACTAGAACATCCTTCAACAAATCTTCGATAATAACCTGCTAATCCTAGGAAACTACGAATCTCCGTTACATTAGTTGGTCTTGGCCAATCTAGTATAGCCTCGATCTTTTGAGGATCAACCAACACTCCCTCCTTGGATATGACATGTCCTAGAAAAGAAACACTAGGCAACCAAAATTCACACTTCTTTAATTTTGCATATAATTTCTCTTTCCTAAGGATTTGTAATACTATCTCCAAATGCTTCTCGTGTTCTTCAATACCTTTGGAATAAATAAGGATGTCATCAATGAAAACAACCACACACTGATCCAGATATTTCCTAAACACTCTATTCATCATATCCATAAAAGTGGCTGGTGCATTAGTTAATCCAAATGGCATCACAAGAAATTCATAGTGACCATATCTAGTACGAAAAGCTGATTTCGAAATATCCTATTCCTTAATCTTCAATTGGTGATAGCCTGACCTAAGGTCAATCTTCGAAAATACTTGTGCACCTTGCAGTTGGTCAAACAAATCATCTATACGAGGTAAGGGATATTTATTCTTAATGGTCACCTTATTTATTTCACGATAATCTATACATAACCTCATCGTTCCATCCTTCTTTTTAACAAATAACACTGGAGCACCCCAAGGGGATATACTAGGTCTAATAAAACCCTTGTCTAATAGATCTTGTAATTGAACTTTTAATTCCCTTAACTCTAAAGGTGCCATGCGATAAGGTGGTTTTGAGATTGGTGTGGTTCCAGGAACAAGGTCAATGGTAAATTCTACTTCTCTACTAGGAGGTAGACTAGGCAAATCATCTGGAAAAACATCTGGAAAAAGCCTAGCTATAGGGATATCTTCTAAACTAGGCTCTTTTGTTTGTAAATCAATAACACTGGCAAGGAATCGTTGGCATCCTTTCTTAAGAAAACTACAAGATTGCATTGCAGAGATAATACGCATGGGAGATAAGATGCTAGTTCCTTCAAAACTGAATTTTGGTTGGTTAGGAATTTGGAAAATAACTCTCTTCTCAAAACAATCCACCCTAGCATGATATGATTCTAACCAATCCATCCCCAAAATGATTTCAAAATCTCTTATGTCTAAAACTATCAAATCAACGAATAGTTTATGACTACTGACATTTATAGGGCAAGACTTATATACTAATGTTCCCGTCAATAACTCACCCGAAGGAGTAGAAACGTGTATGATATGATTCAAGGATTCAGGAATATTAGGAAAACGATTAAGAAAACGCACAGACACAAATGAATGGGTAGAACCAGGATCAATTAAAACTTGAAAAGGTTGTGCACATATAGAAAGTGTACCTAACACTACTGCATTAGAAGACTTTGCATCAGAAAGATTAAAGACTCTACCTTGTCTGCCCTGATCCTTATTGTCATTAGAAGTCTTTGTTGCTGCCTTCCCTTTGTTAGGACAATCTCGCATTTTATGCCCTTTTTGGTCACACCCAAAGCAACTCCCCGTCTCCAGGTAACACGGACACCCTCTATGAATATTACCACAACGTTGGCATTTATCAACATTAGAGGTTTTGTTTACTAAAGGTTTCCCTATATTAGGTATAGTCCTAAAGGGTTTGTTATTGGGGTTCCTTACTCTTTGTTATCCAAACTTCCTCTTCCCCTCTCTAACCTGATTATATTCTTCACTATCCTTCTCAGCTATTGTTGCCCTAGCCACCACGTCATTATATGCTGTCAACTTTAGGATGGAAATTCGGCTACGAATATTCAACCTTAACCCACGTTCAAACTTCTTGACTCTTAAAACATCGGTTATCACAACATGAGGTGCGAAATGGGATAACTCAGTAAACTTTGCCTCATATTGACTAACCGTCATATTTCCTTGAACCAGACCCATGAAGTCAGCTGCTTTTTGGTCTTGCACCGTTTCGGGAAAGTATTTCTCGTAGAAGGTCACTAAGAAGTCATTCCAACCTATGGGATTATTCCTTTCCCCATGCATTCTCTTAGTCATTCTCCACCAATGTTCGGCTTCACCTTCTAACATGAATGTTCCAAATAAAACCCGTTGTTCATCTGTACACTTAAGAACATCGAACATCTTTTCCATTTGCATCACCCAATTTTCTGCTTCAGTGGGGTTAGGAGTCCCTTTAAAAGACGGAAGATTCAAATTCTTGAACTGTTCAATAGTACAACTACTTAGTTCAAGATTCCTTGGTGCTCCATTATTCACCTGATGCTCCACAATTCTTCCTAGACTTTTAATTGCCTTGTATGCACCTTCCAGCCCTTCTATACTCGAACCACTAGTCCTTGGAGTTGATCTTGCCTTGGTCATTTTCTACAGTCTTGGCCAAACGTAAGATGTATTATACTAGCCCAAGATTGCATTTTTTTGAAGAACAATGATATATAAACAATTATATATAGACTATAAGAAATATGGAGGGTTATCACATAAGTCGGATATTTAATCCTATAACGTATGTATGGAGACTTAAAATCGATAACGTTCGAAACTTATGTTCAGTAGTCTACGGGTTCATAACCTATGCTCTGATACCACCTCTGTCATGACCCCGACCCAAAATAGTATTAGGGAACGAGTGTCTTGACATGCCACCAAGGCAACAAATATTCCTATTTAATTATTTACTTAAATAAATGCAACGGATATATTATCACATGCTTATGAATCGTAAAATACTGAAAGTAAAGGAATTACATCATCAGAGCTTTCTAAAGGAAACTTCATATATATTAAAAGTAACAACGAGTTACAACTTAAGAAAAAATTTAAACCTTATTACAAGAGAGCCAGACATGCTCTAAATAAACATTTTACAAAAAGAGCTCTAAAAGCTAAATCTTCAATATAGTTCATTTTCGTTCCGTCCGTGAGCCTAAACGTTTCCTGAAAAATGTTTATTCATACAATATCAGCTAAAAGCCGAATGAGGTTCAATCTCCAGACATTCCAGGGTTTTCAGAAAATAGATACCTATTCAAGTCAAAAGAGAAGGCATATACATATATGGAGAGGAACTTGCAGTAAATAGATATAATTTTGAAATGAAATTATATATATCACAATTGGATAGCTCAGAATAAGAATAATGCAACAAATCAAATGTGATATCTTTTTCTTTCAATCATATCATTTTAATGGCCAAGTACACTCTAATACCGTATTCTTCTACCGTATTATACCCCGGTAGTTGAAGGTCAATCGAACTAGTTTGTCACAATGCCTTATTTAGGGCACACCAGCGATAACCCAACTGGGAAGGTCAGTCAGTAAAGAGGTCCCTTAGACCGAATCAGATTTTCAATATTCAGTATCCTTTTCAATAATCAGTGTGTTTATATGGACAAATATAAACATATCACAAATGAATCAATCATCGGTATCACATGCATTTTGAGAATAAAAGCAGTTCAAAAAATATATATTGTTTGCATAATATCATATAATCAAAATACACAAGGAATGTCAGAGTACTCACCCAAAATGGAGGTCAAATTTACTGGTATTGAGTCTTCGATCACACGTTAATCTGATAAAGATTTAAGTACACGTTCTAAGGTCCAGTTTATACTATACTTTAATAATAACTTCCTCTTTTAAGGGATTACTGAATCTCTATTTGTTAACTTTTAAAACTCATTGATCGTAATTGAAGAGTTCAGTTCATAGTCTTTCCTCAGCAGTCGGTTCCCAGTAGAGATGGAGGGTCACAGGGGAACCACTTAAATACCATCTCATCTAGACAGAACATTTCCGGATTCATTCCCAGTAGAGATGGAAGGTCACAGGGGCACCACTTAAATACCATCTGATCTAGACAGAACTTCAGCGGGCCTGACTTTGGAATTACTTAAATCGGATTCCATAATAACGAGCAATTTCTTTAAAAAGAATTATTATTTTTAAAAGCGTATAATTTCAAACAAGTTTATAAAATTAACTTGGATTTGTTCTAAATTTTAAGTTTTGATTAGTGAATTCTTTATTGTATTTTACCAGCATAACTACTAAGTAAAGCTATAAAACAATAAATTAAAACTATAAAGATGCATTATAACATTAAGATTACCTTAAGATGAATATCCCTAAGAACTTCTTCTTAGACTTTCTCACACTTTCTCTCACTATTTCTTTCTATAATTCTCAAGGAATTGGTGTGAGTTTCAAATGATCCCCCAAAGGCCCTATTTATAGTTTTCCAAATATGCCACGGTGTTGACACGTGTCTTGGTGATAAGATTTCACTTTGGTGAGTCGTCGTTCATGTGTCGTGCAACGGATCAGCCTTGCAGTCTTGGTTTACCAAACGGCGACACGTGTTTTTTTCCTTTTTCTAGAGGATTTACATGAGTTTTATGCTTTCCTATAGAGGTGACACGTGTGCAGTGGATATGTTAAAAAATCGAGCACGAGGTGTCGAGGATAGGTATTAAGGGTATAAGGGTCATTTCGGACCTGAAGGGCATTTTGGTAATTTCACACCATATATTTTCAATATTTCTTTTAGGTCCCTGAAAATATTTTATTTACGAAAAGGCCCCTTTTTATTTTTCATTTTGGTCCCTGAAACTTTCTTTATTAAAACCAAGTCCCGAAAGTTTCATAAAATTGTATTTTCTACCCCAAAACTTATCACTTAGCTTAGGATGTGCCATAAAATCTCAATCTGACCCATTTTACCGTTGATTCTTCAAATTGAAAAACGGTATTTGTCAAATTAAGAACTCGGAATATCATATATGTAATAATATATCATTTTTAGATAGTAAGTATGACGAAATTGAAAGAAGACAATTATATATTGGCATAAGAAAATAGGGTTATTACAAGACCCCTCAGCAGAACGGTGTTGCCGAAAGGAAAAACCGAACTCTTCAAGAGATGGCACGAGTCATGTTGCATGCCGAATCCCTACCTAATTACTTCTGGGTAGAATCTATTAGAACTGCTTGTCATATTATTAATAGGGTCTATCTTAGGAAAAACACTAAACAAACCCCTTATGAGTTGTGGTACGGTAAGAAGCCTAATCTGAAATATCTAAGAACTTTCGGAAGTCAGTGTTATGTCTATAAAGACAGAGAACATTTTTCTAAATTCGAGACTCGTGATGATAAAGCCATCTTTTTAGGTTATTCTCCAAACAGTCGTGCTTATCGTATATACAATCTGCGTACTAAGACCCTTATGGAATCGATAAATGTAATTGTAAGAGACACTATTATCGAAAATAAGATATATGAATCACCTATTGTGGTTGAATCTGAAAATGATTTCAAAACTGATTCACCAGAAATAGATGAGTCATTACCTATTGAGAGTCCTGAAGTACCTGGCTGGGTCTCTAAAGATCATCCCATTGACAACGTGGTCGGTAATCCTAATGATCCAGTTCGTACTAGATCCCAGTTAAGAAATTATGCTAATTATGCATGTTTCGTCCCCCTTGTGGAACCGAAAAATGTTAATGAAGCATTGAATGACACACACTGGATTTCTGCTATGCAGGAAGAACTTTTACAATTTGTCATTCACGATGTCTGGTATCTTGTACCACGGCCTCAAAACAAAAATATTATTGGAACACGTTGGATCTTTAAGAACAAATCGGATGAAAATGGGGTCATCCTTAGAAACAAAGCTAGACTAGTTGCTCAAGGTTACTCAAAAATAGAAGGAATAGATTTTAGCGAGACATTTGCCCCTGTCACTCATCTTGAATCTGTTCGACTTCTTTTCGCCATAGCGTGTCACTTAAAATTTACACTTTATCAAATGGATGTCAAATCTGCCTTCCTAAATGGAATTCTATCCGAAGAAACGTATATAGAACAACCCAAAGGGTTCATTGACCCTAAATACCCTGACCATGTCTTTCTTCTAAAAAAGGCTTTGTATGGCTTAAAACAAGCTCCTAGAGCTTGGTATAAACGCCTTTCCAACTTTTTGTTGGATAATGGTTTTAAGAGAGGAGGAAATGACCAGACTCTCTTTGTCAAACATTTTGACAAAAACATTATTATAGCCCAAGTTTATGTAGACGACATCATTTTTGGGTCTACTTCAAACTCTGAAGTTAAATCTTTTTCTGCTATAATGCATAAGGAGTTTCACATGTCCCTTATGGGGGAGCTACAACTTTTCTTAGGATTTCAAGTGAAACAGAATTCTGATGGCCTTTTTGTCTCTCAAACCGAGTATGCCCTAGATCTTGTTAAGAAATTTGGTTTAGAGAATGCTAAAGTTGCCAAAACGCCTATGAGTACTACTGTTAAATTATGTAAAGATGAAAATGGAAAGTCAGTTGATTCCACACTATATCGTAGTATGATTGGTAGCCTACTCTATCTAACTTCCTCACGACCAGACATAATGTATGTTGTATGTCTGTGTGCTCGTTACCAGAATAACCCTAAAGAGAGCCATTTATTGTGTGTAAAACGTATAATAAAGTACATAAAGGGCACTCTTAATCTTGGACTTAGGTATACTAAGGATACCTGTAGCACCATCATAGGGTATACTGATGCTGATTGGGCCGGGTGTACTGATGATAGTAAAAGTACATCAGGTGCCTGTTATTATGTCGGCAATAATTTAATTGGTTGGAGTAGCAAAAAACAAAATTACACATCTTTATCTACGGCTGAGTCCGAATATATAGCAGCTGGCAGTTGCTGTGCCGAATTATTATGGATAAAACAAATGTTAAGCGATTATGGGATTAAATAAGATCAGTTACAATTGTATTGTGACAATCAAAGCGCTATTAACATATCTAAAAACCCGGTTCAACACTCGCGTACTAAGCATATTAAAATAAGACATCATTTTATACGCGAACTTGTTGAGACTAAGGAGTTAGAAATCCATTACCTGCCTACTGATCTGCAACTTGCAGACATGTTCACTAAACCTCTGGACTATAAAATATTTCTGTATTTGCGGAATTCTATAGGTATGGTATGTGCTGGTTAAACTCTTAAGACTTTTTTTTTTACCCTTTGTCCATTTGAGACAAAATGGGGGAGAAATTTGAGTCTTTGTTCACATTTCATCTAAACTGCTTGATCTTAGTGTACATATTTGCAGGAATCTCTTCTACTGATTGTCTACCATTTCTAGTGTACAAATTTATAAATAGTTGAGTTATGTAATTTTTGACTTTCTAGGAAATGGGTAGATAGTATCTTTTGTACAGGACTAGGTGTTATTTTTTTTTTTGTTCCCTACGAGTTTTAAGCTAACTCAAAGGAGATTTTGTCTCATATTTCCAAAGGGGGAGATTGAAGCACCTTATACCTTTGACTTGCTTAAGTCTATACTGTATAAGTGTTCAACTAATTTGGAAATAGTGACAAAATTGGTTGTCTAAACTAGAATACAAAGAGCCTCAGAACTTATCTCTCTAATCCTCTTCAATGATCCATGAAGGTATAAATTGAATCACACTACACACATTAGAAGTGCATACATGTGTACATATTGCTTTAAATTGAGTGTGTGATTAATTCCCCTTAAAATTGGTGCTTTAATAATTTTTGGGGAATTTTTAAACATTTTTTAAACATTTTTTAAATAAATGTTTTCATTAATAAAATGTGGTTATAAAATTTGTGGGGTTAATATTCTAATTTGGAAACTTCAGTTTTCATTGAAATGTTTGATTGGGTAGGATATAAATGCGCTAGAGACTTCAGGGGGGCTGCTTGTAAATATTTTAGACGCGCGTTTGAACACCTATCACATGCCAACACTTGTCACTTGGTTGTTGCATCAGTTTGTGTTTGTTATGTGAGAGGATTGCCTGGTGCATTGCTGAACGTTGGATCATTCCTAATCGATGGACTGCATGTGTTTTTAGTCAATCCTGGTGCTATATCTATGAACCAATCACAATCATCTTAACCACCGTTATTTCATAACCCTTGGATCAAGTCAAATTTTGAAAGACTTATCTCAGCCATTGATTCCCGTCGTCGTTCCAGAATCTTCCCTCACCCCTATATAAACCCTCCACTTCTCAGCATTTCAAGACTTTTGGGTATTCGTCTTTTCTGAGAGAAAAAATAGAGAGAAGAGAGAAGTGAGAGAGAAGAGAGAAAAGAAAAGAGAGAAGAGAGAGAAAGGAAAAACAGTTAGCCAAACCCTAACCCTAAACCTAAACACTTCATTTTCTGAATCAAACCTTCGTATATTCACAACCCCAAACACAACCTTGAGTGTTTGAGAGAGTGTGGTTTGTTCATATTGAAGCTGTAACCTCTTTGATCTTGTTTACAACTTAAACATTCGTGTGAAGATCTTTGTTTCTTTTTCATAGAAACTTTAGATCTACACTCTGCATGTTACATTTTCACTAGATCTGCATATTTTCCATCTTGATTTAAGAAAAGCTTTATTGATTTGGTTTTGAAAATGTTTTATGGTTTCTATTCTTTCGAAACTTAACCTTGACCTAGTTGGATTCGCACTTAGAGATTTTCAATCTAAAAAATATTTTTAAAACCGAGATTGATTAAGGCCTTGACCGATTTCTGAAGCAAGATCTCCGTGGAATCTGGGATAGATTAAAAGTAAAAAAGGGTTCAAGTTCTGTAAGAAAGAAATAAACTAAAATCACAGCATATAGTCTTTATATGTAATTTTATTAGGACTCTATGTAAATCTAAGTGTGTGTGAGTTCATGCATGTTGATAGGAATCACTTCACAAACACTTAACACACTACTACACTAGAAGTGTTGTGTATAAGATCAGAGATCATTGAGTCGACATAAGGAATCTAAAGCAAAGGAAGTTATCAAACTGGAAGGACATCATCAACAATCAGATCTATGAGAAGTTAGAAGGACACCAAGTGGGGTATATTCCTAAACTTAGAATAGGTTGATTTTTGTGCATGTATGTTGTATTGTTTGTAACTATTATTTGTTGTTAGTGGATTTTTACTTTTGTGACTTAGAAGTCACCGTGGATGTTTCCTTTATTTGGGAGAGGTTTTACCACGTTAAAAACTGTGTGATGATTATCTTCATCTACTCATCTCATTCTATAGTGTGCTGAATTTTTGAAACTGTCTTGTTTTATAAACTGATTACAAAGTCTTAATTACTCTCGTACATAAGTTTTTTTGTAAACACAACTTGTTGTTTATAATTTTTATTTTCAAAAGAAAAGGGTTTCTTCAACAAACATCTCGAAGTTTCTTATACAGTTTAATCTTGTATTAAACGGCATTTGCAACGTTTTTCACTGTAAAAAACATTTAACATATCTTTAGTTTTATAAATATATATAAATGTCTTTTCCCCACCCCAATCTACCCTTTCATTGGCACACTTCAATTCCAAAGATTCAAAGTACAACTCCCCTTTTTTTTCTTTGGTCTCTCCACCTCACCTTCCCCTCAAAACATTTATCGTTAAGGCACACTTTAACATATCCCCCCCCCCCCCACTCTCTCTCTCTCTCTCTCACACACACACACACACACACACACACACACACACACACACACACACACACATATATATATATATATATATATATATATATATATATATATATATATATATATATATATATATATGTAGAGAGAGAGAGAGAGAGAGAGATTATAGCCATTCCCATGTACACTGCGCTGGAAAAATTGGGACAAATAAATGAACTAACAACCAAAGAAGGAAGAAAACTCACAACATCCATCCCATTCTTCTCAGAAAATTCCAAAGCCACCATTTCAGTTTTTTCTTAACAGCTATATATCAACCAACCATTGTTTTCAAAGTCCCATAAAAATCCATATTGGTCAAGCTGTTCTCATCTGTTACCCCCTGGTCTCTGTGGTTAAACATAACTGCAATAAAAGTGGAAGTGTACACTACTCGCTTCTCTGTTTTTGAATCCGAACATACCCTTAATATTCCTAGGGTTCCTTCTACAACCCTTTTTGTGACTATTTCAAATGAATATATTTCTATGAGGTTGACCTCTGGGTGGGCTAGGTGAAACACCCCATTTCACCCTTCAATGGTTTCATTGAAACTTTATGGGTTGTTTAAGTCTGCATGGAAGATTTTGAGCCTCTTTAATTCTCATGGTAGGCTTCTCAGATAGCTCATGTATTTCTTGTTTTCTATATTATGTTTGCAATACGTTACAAAAAATGAGGCGTTAGCATTTTATGACCAAATATGCATTAATAAATAAATCCTACATTGAAAGTTAAAAGCTAGAGAAATAAATGAATTCAGTATCCATTCTTATATATAAGCTAAATGTACGCCTTAATTTTCTTGAACTACTCTACTCTAATTATAACTATTATCTACGAAGACAATTATTTGATACACAGTTGGAATCTTATTTTGTGGTTTCCTTATTATTTTATTTTTAATTTTTCACTTAGTTTATAATTTAATCTATACCTTAATTAGACTAATTTTCAATGTTTTGTTAAAGAAACATTTCTGTTGATTACATATGGAGAAACATTTTAGATATGAAGTTTATTGAGGTTATTGATATTTTTTACTATTTCTTTTTCAAATTGAGACATATGGTATGTGGAGTTGGCATTGTTATGGTAAATTTTAGATTGTTTAAAGTTCAAGGACAAACACTTAAATGTGTTTTATCTTTTTGCATATGCAAGAAATGTACCAAATTTTCATTTTACTATATTGTAATGGCTTTTGATTTTTTTATAAGAGAACGGGTAAAATGGTTATTATTTATTTATCCACAAACTAATATTTCTTATTATGTAAATTTTTTATTATTGTTGCTTATAGTTTAGAGTAATGTTGTTGAGATTGCAAGAGCTAAGATTATTAGAATATCATTTAACATTAAGATTTATAAAGTCATTTTTCATCAACTTCAACCTTTTATCTACGTAAAACATAGGTATCGTCTCAAAATGTGTATTCTAGCCCTTATCCAATATCTCCGTAAGTTGATTATGATTCATTCAAAAGTCAAAAAATTTAAAAGGCCTATTCATTCCCTTCATTGTTGCATTTTTCATTCATTATGATTTGAATCTCTAATTTTTGCTTTTAGTTTGTGAATAAAAATGGCCAAATTTGGCTTCTTTGGATATAAAGACAACAAAAAAATTTGATGAAAGATGTCTCATAAAGCTCAAACTGGGAACAACTTATTTATCGTGCCAGCTAACAAAGAACCTCCTATCAATTTTAATTCATTTTCTTTCTTTTTTGGTTACAAACTGGAAATCAAATAAAAAACAAGAAGCAAACCGTGACACCCCGACTAATTAAATACTGGGTAGCTACTCCTTTATTAAATTAATTCAAAATGCCAAGTTGGCTCAGTTAATAGCATCACTGTCGAAAACATTTTATTATTACTAACCACCTAGTATTTAAAAAAAAACAAGTTGCCAAATTTTAATTTAAGTCTGATTAACATGCAACAAATGTAATGAAGAAATAAACAACACCATTCCCCATACTGAAGTAAAATGAATGACCATCACATAACAGTAAATAAAGTCTGGAGGAAAAACTCCTCACTACAGTCCCACAACTGAAATAAATAAACTGAAACAATACATGCTAAAGTCTAAAAACTGAAATGTAAAAGATGTCTCTAAAGAAATGGGCAACATGCCCTACAACTGATAGATGGTGACTCTGGAATCCAAAAGATAGAAGCGTCTACATGCAAATCCCTGTAGCTTCCACAAGCAATTACAGCTCGTCACCTGAATGAGTATCCTATGCTTGGTGTCCTTGTGGTTGGGCACCTAAAATGGTTTTACAAAGAAAAAGAGATTTGAAAAGCAAACGGGTCAGAGCCCGAATGTGGAGTTATATTTTAAAAACCTGCAAGTGCTTTAAAAACATTTAAAACATTAAATGCAAAGTACATGTTAGGACGTACACTCGCATGATATTCTCACCTCTCGTCTAACTGTGCACTCCTAACGTAAGTACCCATCTATAACGACCCATACTACTAGCTAAGTGATAACATAACTAGCTAGACTGCCAAAGGTTCTACCCATATTACTCGGTTCCATTTAACATAACAACGCTCGTAATTAAATAGCGGTTTAACGTAAACTCAGTTACAAAATATGCCATTTATATAACTATCAGTTAACTCATTATATATCTCGAAACAATACCGTAATATTTTTACAACATTAACATGAGGATTCCCATTAATTTAATGTATATTATTTATCATAAATATACAATACAAGCACCCCGCGAACTAAGCTGTGGTGCACACATACTCTGCTATCCATCCCAGTACATCACGTACATAAGGATCACACATTCCGAATCTCTCAGGAATAGTTCAGATAACACAAATCACAAATAGTGGAGGCGAACACAGTCACCATCACATGGGTCATGCACATACCTACGCTCCCATGATCAGCGGACTTATTAATATCACAATAAGTCTTTCTATGACTTATGTTCATCGAGGTACCAGTCTATATCCCCCCCGTAGGCACACAAGGATTAGAGGGTCCTAAGCGAACGCAACCTCCCGTGATAGCAAGTAATGTAGGTATGTCATACACACAATCCATATACTAAGTAAACACACATCTTAGTAATACCGTATTTTAATCATAGTAAGTATCGCATTCTCGCACTAACTATATTTATCACAATCTATACTGTTCCGGTTTGTAATTATACGCGCTATAATTTCTCACGTCGTAGTAGACACTCACGTCTCAACCCAAACCATACATGTAATATAACTCTCGTATGTAAATTCCTCCTCGTAAATACCCAAATGTCCCAAGTCTATCACTATATCATCAAAGAAATGCTAACTATATCCTCGAACAAGTTTACGGGTCTCCAAAAATCGAAACAGTCCAAAAAGGACCAAACTGTCAACTCGTTAGAAGCCTCGTTCGAACGAGTGTTCGAACGAGTTTGGACTGTCAGCTCGTTAGAAGTCTCGTTCGAACGAGACTGTTCGAACGAGATCCAGTTTGTTCGAACGAACTGTCCCTTCTAACGATATCTCGTTCGAACGAGATATCGAACGAAATTCCTACTCGTTAGCAACGACTGGTCAACTCGTTAGAAGCTCGTTCGAACGAGTTCGTTCGAACGACCTGGGGACTGCTTCTAACGAGCTACCAGATTCGGCCCAGATTTTCCCCAATTCGTTTTTCACCATTTTTATCACTTCTAATCTCTTCCAAGGTTCATCCCAATAACGTTTTAGGGTCTCTAATTCATCCTAAACATATTTACATCATCTCCTAACATGTTTTCAAGGATTGAATCATCATAACATCAACTAAATTTACAAATCTCTACACTTTTCCCAATTTCTCTAGAACATGAACCCTAGGTTTATATCATCATCAAATCCCAGAATTTATTTCGTTTTAATTCCTTCAAATCACAATTAATATAAGGGAAATCATCTACCTATCATACTACATGCAATTCTCTTCACAATTTTCAAGTTCTAAACTTCAAACTACATGGGTTTTCATTATCTTTCAAGAACAGTTGTAATTTATCAATTTTTTAACATGGGAAAAACATTCTACGAATTTAAATATGATTAAAACACTTGCCTTGGTTTGATTTCTGATTTTGGTGTAGGTTTGGTGAAGATTCTGCAGAGTTTCCTCTCTCTCCAAGCTCCTTCTCCAATGGTGGCTTAAGGTGGCTAGGGTTTGATTTGGGGAAGATTGTAAACCTAATGTTAGCCTCCGTAGCTTAAAGGGTTAATATGGGTTCGTTATGGGCTTAGTGGGTCAATATCCACATCAGATTTAATTAACCAATTTTCGTCACTTTTAATTCCTCAAAATGTAAAATTACCAAAATACCCTTTAAGTTGTCGGTATGGCCTAAAAATGCCCCGGGACCCAAACTATACCCCCGGCTAGTGTTTTCTGACTATCTCGACCCTTCCGGACGCGTTGGCGAACTCAAAACGACCATACAGATTATATATTTTAAATTCACTTTTATTATCAAAATATTACACCGTGACGCGGCGGTCCCACGCCTCTCAATAAAATTTCCAAATTGCCGTATATAAATCTCCCGACAAATTTTATAATACCAAATACATATATAATCATATATGCACATAATCAAATACCAATTCTCATCTCATTAGTATTTATAACCCGGATTAATTTCCAATTAATACGCAATTTAATTAATTAATACCAAAAATAAATATAGCCAAAAATACGGGGTATTACACAAACATAGGTACATGTGTACCTAGTTGAATTCATCTCATCACACATAAAATAGTCCTCACAGAGGCAAGGTTTTTACCCCTTCCATTTCATCTTCATATTTTTGAATTTTTCAATCTTATTATTCAATAGTTATGTTATTTTAATTTATGATTCTGAATTGGTTTTCCAACAAAGAATTTGCACATTTTTCATAATATTAATCTTCTAATATATATAGATATGCAGTTTAGATAAATTCATTTACGCATCGTGTGGCCTGCATGCTAGTATTAAGTGTAAAGTTAAGAGGTTAAGAGTGTAGTTGTGTCTGGCTTTAGCCATGGTATTCTTGTTTTATTTAATTTGGTAAGTTCGATAATATCATTTTGGTAATTTAAGTTTTTCATTTTGGTACGGTAGAGTCGGTAAATCGGTTATTAAAATGTTTAAACCATAACCAACCATAGAAAATCTGTAATTTTAGTTTCGATAGTTTTGATTTCGGTAAGTAAAAAATGTATTCCATTACCACTTTTTTCTATTCAAAACGGTACAGTATGAATTTTTTGTGTACCAAGAACATTCCTAAACATACATATAAGACCAAGGAACTTGGTGCCCAAGTTAACCTGAGTGCTTGTCTCGTTCAAGCTTTGGTACATTTCAGGAAATCTTAATTGATAAATTCATATATGTAGTCTCATAGAGGTGGCAAACAGGCAGGTTATAGGCGGGTCACTAATGAGTCGAGGCTTAATGTTTGGGGACCAAACTCTCCCTCTAAAACATTTGGGTTAGTATGAGTCGAGCCAAGTTTAGGTTGGGTCGGGTCCTCGTCAACCCATTTGACCCGTTATTGTAAAAATGTAAAACTTTTAGTCTCTCTTAGAAATTTTCTTTTAAAATCCTAATCTCTTATCTATTTTTTTTTGCGCAACCTCTCCCTAAAACTCTTGAATTTTTTTAAAAATAATTCATAACTTTAAAATTCTAACATGTTTCTCCCTTTAAAAAATGTTACTCTCTAAAATATAAGACTCTCTCTCACTAAATTCTATTTACTTTCTCTATTAAAAAAAGTCATCTCTCAAAAGTTGTAACCTCTTTATATCTTTAGAATATTGTCTCTCCCTAATTACATTTCTTTCTCGAAATTTAATTGGGGAAAGTACTCTTAGGCCCCTTGGAAACAAATTTTAAACACTAAAGGAATTTTGACAAATTTTAAACACTTAGGTCCACTAATTCTCTTCTTATAAAAGTTCACTCTAATGGCATAACAAGTGGACCTAACTATAAATTGTCCTTAAATGTTTAAAATTTTCAACAATGGACCTAATTGTAAATTATCCAATTTAATTTAGGGAGGCAAAGATATTAGAATTTTAGATATATAAACATTGTTAGAGAGACAAAATTATTACCATTTTAGACAAAGAAATCGGTTGAGATGTTATGCATCAAATGTGCATCAAAGGATGATGTTATGCATGTAATTTCCAGCATTCGCCACCTTTATTTCTCAAGTTTGATACTCAAGGTAATGTTGATTTTTAAGAGCAACATGGTAGAGTAACATTATTCGTGTAAAATCTTAAGAGTTTAGAGTAACTTTTAGAGCTGTTTGGCATATATGTGTGCATGTGTGTGTGTCTGTGTGTGTGTGTGCGTGTGTGTGTGAGAGAGAGAGAGAGAGATGAAAATGTTGCAATGTTGCTGTTTGTACATCTGTTGATAAACAAAAACAGGGAGATGACATAATGAGAATAGAGAGAGAACTGTACTGTTTTCAATTTGAGTCTTGTTGCCTTCACATGAGGGCATATTTTTCATGTCCCAGAATAAGCATTTTTTATCTCTAACAACAAAGCCAGCGGCGAAACTGAATGTTAGCCTCCTATTTAATCAAGCTGCTAAAAGCATAGTTAAAAAGAAAAAAGAAAAAAAAACTTAGGAATTTACATATTCGTATGCATGTTCCAAAATGCGTTTCAATACACTAGAATTATTGTTCCAGGAATTTTCTTTCCCATAGGTTTTTTAAGAGATAAAATGCAGAAAACGTAGTGATTATAATGCACTACAATATAATAAATACTACAACAGGGTTTTTTCAAGATAAAATTCAATAAAAAATCCTAAATGTAATAAAAACAATATTTAGGATATTCTTATTCAACGTATTTACATGAACAATTCCAATATACGAAGTCTCAACCCAAAGGTGATATAAACTTGGATATCTTAACAATGTCGTAAGATATTAGTTGGTTTAACTTTTGAATCAATAGTATTCAGAAGTAGCTAAAATTGTGTGATATAATCTACATAAGCCTATCCCCATCATACCAATCTTTAAAGTATATTGAGTTTTGCGTTCCCATTATCGTTCCCCATACCAAAACGATCTGCGTTCTAGATAACATTTGCCAAATGGTTCCCTATTTTTTCCTTTGTTTCATTGAGGCGACACAACTAAACTAGGCTGAAGCGTGTGTTGTCTTCGTTAAAAGTAACAGTGGATGTGATGTTTGAGTTACAATGAAAATCAAGAGCAGGCTGTACCTCACACATATAAGGGTCATTTAACAAGTCCCACTTGAGAGGCTTCATACCCTGCACATAACCACATCAAAGCTTCAGTTTCTCTGATGCATATTAACATTTTGTTAAGAAAACTATAACAATTTCACATATAGGGAAGAAAGGACACATTTTACAGCCTTGTCGTATTAAAATCTCAATATAATGTCACCGCACCACTAACATCTTATACATTTTTAATAGGGGAAAAAGATTACGTTGAATTGAAATTATTCTAGGTCACTTCACTAGAGTGGTACATTATCCAACATAATAGTCAGTACTCAAATAGATGCCCCGTCATCTTCCAAGTTTCCACACATGGTATATTTTTACCTCAACGTACATTTCTCCGGAAATAATTTATTCTTATTGTTTGAGTTTGGTTTTTAAAATCTTTCATCCCTTAGTTATATGTAAGAGTTTAGCTAATTTTATTATATATATAGCCCTTGTCAAGACCATAGTTACCGGGATCACTAAACCCCTTACGTACCACGATCCAGGGTCATACGACCCGAGATATAGTGGGTTCTCGATCAAGATCTCCAAAAATGGCGTTCCCAAATTAAACATTTACTAAATTTAGTCATTATTAGTTTCAAGGAACTTTTGGACTTCATAGAATAAATGAAAAGAAAAAAGGCCTCTCAACTAATATCATAATGCTTTATATATCTTATTAATGTATTATAGAATATCGACATTATCGACTACATACAACATTTAGGGAACACTTTCATATTGTTGGAGTACATGAATCTTGACAAAATACACAATTATAATACTAAAAGAACGAGGCAAGGGTTCCAACTTAGGATTCGAAGTAGTGAACCAACTAAGCATACCCCCACCGTACCACATATCGACTAAATCAACGTACCCAGTATGCATAACGTACCACATACCGGCGCGATCTGGGTAGCATTGGTCTAGACATTGTAATCAATCAATTTTAATCAATCTAAATCTTCTTTCAAGCCGAGGAGAATAATGTGAACATGTCTTCCCCTTGGGCCTGTCCCTAAAAGATAGTTTTATTTTGAACTCTTTAATTAGAGTACATACTTATTTAGGGTTACCTATTTCTTATGAATAAGATTTAGATCTCCAGCTAACTTTTACAGTATATAAGGCAATTGGCCAACCATTGTAATATTCAATTTTGATGACAGTTTAATAATATTTGTGCGTCGACATCACGAGGGTGGCTCCACCACTTGAAAAAGAGGCCAACTAAAAAAAAATTCGACATATTGCGTAGCAAAGCTTCTGAAACATCAAAAGACGGGAACGAGGCCATACTTTGGCTTGGACGCTTGCAACGAGCAACGCCAAATGTTGAAGAGCAATCATTGGGAGAGAAGCACACATATACCATACGTGATCCACATATGCATGAGAAAAGGGCAAATCCCCATTAGAAAATGAAGATTTGCAATCAAAAGTCTCCATATCTTGCAGTGCTTTTATCGCGATCGCGAAAATTGTGTTCCGCGGTGGGAAAAAGCAATGTTGCGCACTTTTCTTTGCAGGACTCCTATAAAGCATACACTTTTGGGTGACGTGGCACGCAAATGTGCCCTATTTTGCATAATTGATGCGCTAACTGGGATTTTTTTAACCAAAGCTGTGTCATATTTTTTTTAAGCAAGACCCTATGAAACCAAACAAGCCTTTGTCGTTCATTTAACTTTTGTCTCTTATGAAACTGTAACCCAAAGAAGCCCTAGAAGTCGACTGCCCATCACAAAGAAAATCGAACATGTCGGAGGAGCTATTTTTCCAAATTGAAGCTGTCGGAGGTGCTATTGTTTCAAATCGAAGCTGTAGGGGTTCGATTGTGGGATTTGGCTTGCCTACTTTGCAAGAGCGAGATATTTCCCAATTTACAATTGCCTTAATGTTGTTATATACTTATTTACAACTTAAGTTGAAAATATTACTTATTTTACAAAATTTCAGCTTCAAATAATATATGTTATATAATTTTCAGTTCAAAATGTTAATATTTTAAAATATTCAGTTTAAAATGTTTCTTATTTACAAAATTTCAGCTTAAAATGTTATTATTTTATAATTTCAAGTTTAAATTTTAATTATTTTACAAATTTTTGAGTTAAAAATGTTATTTTATATGTTTTTTCTAATTAAAACTGAAATGCACGAATTGCTTGTGCGATGAGTAATGCGACCCCAAAGCCCAAACGCGTCACCTTGCGCGACCAAGATTAAAACTTTAATCTTGAAACTAAGCAATCTACCTTTCTTCACTAAGAATAAAAAACATCATTAGGAAAGTGTGACACCCCGCCTAATTAAATACCGGGCGATCACTCCTTTATTAAATTAAATCAAGGTAAACAGTTGGTTCATTCTCAGTATCACTGTCGATAAAATAAAATTTTCCAATTTAACACCCTAAATAATTAAGCCAAGTGTCAAAAACATTTTTTTTATACAAACTTTCCAATTTTTAATTAAGAAAAAGATTTATTTATTTAAAACAACATTTCTACAATTTAGAATCACACCACAATAAGCCAACTAACATAATACATTAGTCAATTGAATGTCAACATATGAAAACTAAAATCACAAATCCATACAGAACGAATCCCATAGAACAATACTGGAAATAACTGAAATATAAATGTCCCAATAACAATCAAATAATGGAAAGGGCGACACGTGCCCAATAAATGAGAATGCTAAAAGTGGAGTCAATAAAAGAAGCCATCTACTCAAGTGACCTGCAACTCCCACCTAAGATGCAGCACGTTCCTCTTAAGGGATCCTAAGCAAGACGCCCCTGTGGCTGGGCACCTGAAAAATATACATATATATACAAGAGAGAGAGAGAGAAAAAGAAACGGGTCAGAGCCCGAAAGTGTGTTTGATTTAAAATACGTTTAGCAAGTATTTAAATTGATACAGGCCAATGCAACAACATATTAGTGCGTCACTCTCTTGAGAAAATACTCACCTCTCTTCTAATGTGCACACCTATCGCCTTAACCTTTCCAACGGTTTGTTTTAACATCTATCGCCCTTGAACTTTCTAAAAGATTTAATTTATCAAAGATTACTCGTAAGATTTACAATTCACGATTTCATTTTAAAAGAATGTTCCAAACAGAAATCAAAGTCCTCCATTTTAACTTATAAAATCAATAAAGTTTTACAGTGACATATTATACTTACTCAAAATAAGTATTCATAATTTAGTCTAGAATTATTCCTCACTTACTACATTACAATAATAGTTTAAATTCCTCAATCCAGATATATATAAATTACACGTATAACTTATATATATATATATATTCTATCAGCACCAACATAGAAACTATGGTGTAGGTACACTCTGCTTTCTCAAAACAAGTATTTATAATTTTCAGTCAACAACCATGTCCTACATATCAAATCACGGTAGGTAGTTCCAAATTTTAGAATTTCATATATATATTAATTACTCGCATAATATATATTATAACAGCACCCCACTAAATTATGGTGCGGGCATACTCTACTATCCAAAGCCCCATATCACTCATATTAAGGGGAATACATTCGGAATCACTCTCAAAATGTATTGACATACATACACAAACAATATTGAGGCGAAGAATAGATTCCAAGTCTCTAAGAGGATGGCACATGCCTGCGTCTCTTAGGACCGTCTGAACTATCACGTCGATAGCCTGTACCAAGGACATCTATCTTCTAGGGTACAAGTCAATATCCCCCATAAAGGTCCCATCGAGATAAGACTTGTCCCAGCGCGGTAACCTCAGGGATAGCAAGTAGCGTGGGCACGATTTTCACAAGCATATAGTATATGTACACACCATCATATAAATATACCACTTTATCATATTAATGTAGGTTCCTCTCGTCACTCATAATTATACCATTTATCCTTAATTTCACATTTATATAATTACGCATAAGGTTTTATTCCTAACCTTAACTCGAAGGGTTTTCTCACTTATTACCTAACACTCATGGATTATATCCTCACAAATCTGAAATTCAGTAAGTGACTTTATTAGATTCCAACGTAACTCTCTTACGCACCTCACCCTTCAAATTCATAAATTTACCAACCTAAAGTAAATATCCCAAAAATACCATTCTCGTTGAAGATTAAAGGTTACAACATTTATTCATATACCCTACTGGTCCCCAATGTCTCCCAAATCATTTTATTTAGAATGCCCTAAAATTATTTCACGATAAACTTAATTTAACTAATTAAACAAGGGAAATAGGAGTCTGCCAGGAGGGGTTGATCGATCGAAGCTTGGGGCTCGATCGATCGAACCTTCGATCGATCGAACCTTCGATCGATCGAACCTCTAGGCTCGATCGATCGATCAAGCAGGTCTGGGCAAAATTCTGCAGAATGCAGTTACGGGTTTCATCAATCTTCTTCATCTAAAACGATGTTTTTCCATTCTAATCGCCCCAAAAATCCTACTATCATCATTATAACATTATACCAGGTGTTTATAACGTAAAGCATGTGTATAACTATCATTAAACATGGATTTTCAACCTAAAATCATGTCCAATTATCAAGAACCCTAAAATTTTCTTAAACAGATTTCTAATGAATCTTTCTCCAAAATTTCTTTCTTATGATCACCTAATTTCGTGGATTATTACCTCTACATGGCAAGGGTTTCCAGATATAACAAATACATCAATACTACATAGGTTCTCTTATCAAAAATGGGGTTTTCTTCCATAGTTTTCATCACAATTCATTCCTAAGCTAACATGAAGATTGCATCAACGAAAATAGCAAGTTTAAACACTTGCCTGGGATTTTGGTATGCCGATTCACGACTGATTTTGGTATGGCTGCGTTCCTCGTCTCGTGATCTACGCGGTGGTGGTGGTGGCGGTGCAAACCGGTGGCTTTTTGGCCTTGGATTGCCTTGGAGCTCTCTCCTCTCTTCTCCAATGGCCGTCACTTGATTTGTGAAAGTTCTAACCCTAAGAGGCTGACCTAATGGCTGATATAGGTTGGCTGAAATTCGTGGGTTTAATTACCCACTTATGTAAAATGACTAAAATGCCCTCCCGTAGTACTAATTAGGCCTAAAAATGCCCCAAGACCCAAACTAAACTCCCGGGTATACTTTTCTGACTATCTCGACCCTTCCGGACGCGTTGGCGCACTCAAAACGACCATACGAACAACTTATAAAATATTCACTTTTTAATTTAACAAAATTAGTCCCGACGTGACACGGGCACGTCCCGACTTAAATTTCCGAAATAGCCATTTAATTCACTTATGGCATTCAATATAACCAATATAATATATTACTATGCTCATTAGTAATATTCAACAAGTTTCCCATAATTACTAACTCTCGTCACATTAATAATTATAACATAATTAATTTCCGAATTTTTATTAAATAAACAGTCACATTAAATTTAATAAATCCTCAAATTAATATAGCATAAAAATACGGGGTATTACATACTTCCCCCCTAATAACGGAATTTCGTCCCGAAATTCGAAAAATAAGGCATACCTGGTAAAAACAACTCTGGGTATCTCTTGCGCATATATGCCTCACGCTCCCAAGTGGATTTCTCCACATTATGATGCTCCCATTGGACTCGCACAAGTGGAACTATTTTCGACCTCAATCTCCTCTCACTATAGTCTAGAATCGCCACTGGTCTCTCCTCGTAAGAGCTATCAGACTGTAAGTCTATCTCATCTATCGCGATGTGAGTATGGGCCATATCATCCCGAAGATATCGTCTCAACGACGAGATGTGGAATACATCATGGATGCGATGTAAATGTTCTGGCAATCCCAACCTGTATGCTACCGGCCCAATACTCTCGATGATGGGAAATGGTCCTACGTACCTCGGAGCCAACTTCCCCTTCTTCGCGAACCTCATCACTCTCTTCATAGGAGATACACGTAACAACACTTGATCTCCCACATTAAACTCCCGGAAGAACCGTTTCGCATCGGCGTAGCTCTTCTGCCTGTCCTGGGCTACCCGAATACGACTCCTGATTATCTCAATCCTCGCGGAGGTCTCCTGAATCACTTCTGGCCCTAGCAACTTGTTATCCTCCACCTCGAGCCAACAAGTTGGAGAACGACAAGGCCTGCCATACAAAGCCTCAAATGGAGCCATGCCAATCGTAAACTGATAAGAGTTATTATAAGCGAACTCTACCAGTGGAAGATGTGGCTCCCATTCTCCTCCAAAATCAAGAACACACATGCGTAGCATATCTTCTAACATCTGATTAGTACACTCTGTCTGTCCGTCTGTCTGTGGGTGATAAGCTGAACTCAACCTTAACTCAGTACCCATAGCCTCCTGAATACTTTCCCAGAAACGTGACACAAAAATTTTGTCTCTATCTGACACAATATTCAGGGGCACCCCATCTAATCTGACAATCTCAGCAATGAAGAACTGAGCATACTAACCCGTAGTATAATATGTCCGCACTGGCAGAAAATGATCCACTTTGGTCAAACGGTCTACAATCACCCAGATAGAATCGTGGCCCCGTTGTGATGTGGGTAACCCTGTAATGAAATCCATGTAAATACTCTCCCACTTCCACGCGGGTACTTCCAATGGCTGAAGTAATCCTGACGGTTTCTGGTGGTCCACCTTCACCAGCTGGCAGGTAGAACACTTGAACACAAACTCGGCAATGTCCTTTTTCATCCCACTCCACCAGTATTGACACCTCATGTCCTGGTACATTTTATCACCTCCCGGATGTACTGTAAATCGGGACCCGTGAGAATGAGTCATCACTTCATGACGTAACTCCGCTCCTTCTGGAACCACTAATCTCCCATTAAACCGCAAACCTCCATCAGAACTAACAGAATAGGACTCAGCACCCTCGGCCAGAAGTCGCATAATCTACTCCTGGCAAAACGGGTCTGTGGTCTGTGCCTGTATCACCCTCATAACAATCTCGGGTGTGACTGACATCACGGATATGAAAGAACATGCCACTGCGTCCTGGTGACCCAACTCCTTCCACTTTGCTTTCCGGATGTCTGCTACATCGTCTACCAGTCTACGGCTCAGCGCATCAGCAACTACGTTGGCCTTCCCCGGATGATACTGTACATCGAATTGGTAGTCCTTCACAAACTCTAGCCATCTGCGCTGACGCATATTCAGTTCTCGCTGAGTGATTATGTACTGCAGTGACTTATGGTCTGTGAAAAAACGGAATTTCTCACCCAATAGGTAATGCCTCCATATCCTTAATGCAAAGACGACCGCTGCTAACTCCAAGTCGTGGGTGGGGTAATTCTTCTCATGCGGCTTAAGCTTGCGGGAAGCAAAAGCTATAGCCTTCTCTTCCTGCTGAAGTGCTCCCCCAAGTCCCCGTAAGGATGCATCGGTGTAAACCAGGTACTCTACACCCGGCTTTGGTAACGCAAGGACTGGCGCTGAAGTAAGCTTGTCTTTCAGCTCGTCGAAAGCTAATTAACAAGCGTCATCCCAAACATATGGTACCCCCTTACGAGTTAGATTCGTCAATGGACCCGCCATTTTGGAGAATCCCCAAATGAATCTCCGATAGTATCCGGCTAATCCCAAGAAACTACGCACTTCTATCGGTGTCGTGGGCTGTCCCCACTCCCTCACCGCTGACACTTTGCTTGGGTAAACTGCTATCCCTTGCTCAAAAACAGCATGGCCCAAGAACTGTACCTCTCGCAACCAGAATCCACACTTCTCGTACTTAGCATACAACTGATGCTCTCGTAGAGTGTGAAGAACCTGCCTCAAGTGCTCGGCATGCTCCTTCTCAGAGTGTGAATATATCAAGATGTCATCTATGAAGACGATGACATACTGATCCAAGAACTCTCTGAATACTCGATTGATTAAGTCCATGAAAACGGCTGGAGTGTTTGTGAGTCCGAACGACATCACCCTAAACTCGTAGGACCCATATCTCGACAAGAAGGCCGTCTTTGAAACATCCTGCTCTCTAATACGTAACTGATGGTACCCCGACCTCAGATCTATCTTCGAAAATAAAGTTGCTCCCCTCAACTGGTCAAACAGATCATCGATTCGAGGCAACGGGTACTTATTCCGTATCGTGACCTTGTTCAATTCTCGGTAGTCCACACACAATCCCAGTGAACCATCTCTTTTCTTCACAAACAAGACTGGAGTGCCCCAAGGTGAGGTACTCCTACGAATGAAACCCTCACCTAACAGCTGCTCTATCTGATCTCGTAGCTCTCGCATCTCTGCTGGAGCCATACGGTACGGTGCGCATGCTACAGGTCTCGTATTTGGCAATAAATCTATGACAGAGTCTATCTCTCGACTGGGGGTAGGCCTGGTATCTCCTAAAACACATCGGAATACTCCCCGACAACAGGGATCGAATCTAAGGGAATCACAACCTCCTTAGAGGTTTCCTCCCCTATGTAATACAATTGAGCGGTCGAACCTCCCTCTGGGCGAGGCATCGCCACAACAAACATCTTTTGCCCCGCAATGGCAAAAATAGTGCTCCCACCGAAGCAACCAAATCATGGCTCCATAAGCTGCGAGCCAGTCCATACCAAAAATCACATCATGCTCGTGCATGTCTAAGACTAACATGTCTGCAGGTAATACCAAGTTACCAATCTCTACCCCTACTCCCCGGCATATAAATAAAAAGTGACTTACTCCCCAGTGGTGAGTCGACACACGCCACGGTGCTCCCTGCTGTGGCTAACAACCCTAAGGAGTTCGCAAAATATGTAGCTATAAAAACAATGCGTTGCCCCAGTAATAACATAGAATGACCCAAAGTTCCATGGATAGAAAACATACCCCAAATCGTGGGTGGTGCCTGTGGGGCTGTTGCTTGGTGGACATTATAGATATGTCTGTACTGTAACTGCCCCTGCTACAGTGTAGCTATTGGAAAGGTTGGTAGGTCTGGTACCTAAGCTGGTGCTGGGAGAGCGACTGGAAAAAGTGGCCTTTGCGGCTTCTTACGAGTACATTTTTGCCGTGAGTCCCTAACACCCTCTGGGCAATCTTGGCGTTTATGGCCATGCGTGCCACACCCAAAACATTTGCCTCTGAAGTTACTCCCCCTCTGACCCTGCTGCTGTTGGTGTCGGCCTTGCTGACTTGGGGCTTTATTCCTCTTTCGAAACTGCTTCATTTTACCACGTTGTTGACCAGAATTTACCCGGTCTTGGGTAGTTTCTGACGAAATTTCGGAGTCTTCGCACATTTGTCAGCTTTAGTCACACGCATTTGGCTATCCTCTCTATGTCTTTTGCCTTCTCTAAGTTGCATGCTGCGTTCTTGGTATTGTAAAACGGCAGTGGTAACTGCTTGTGACACAATACCTGCTAACTCGGCGGTTGATATTCTCCCTGGGGTTACCGGAGGTGTGAGTCGAACTTGCTCATTGACTCCCTCAATCGTTTTAGCTAGTTCTTCTCGACGGTCCATCTGAAAATTTAAATGAATTCGGATGAGTTCATCATTCAAATAAACAAATCGCAGAAGCACGAATTCCCAAAGTATAGAGATGAACACAACATTCCTAGTATTAGGGCTCTATATCAAGAAAGTATCGCTGAAAGCATAATAAGCCGCACAGATCCTAAAGGACACTAGAACCTGATGCTCTGATACCACCTGTGACACCCCGCCTAATTAAATACCGGGCGATCACTCCTTTATTAAATTAAATCAAGGTAAACAGTTGGTTCAATCTCAACATCACTGTCGATAAAATAAAATTTTCCAATTTAACACCCTAAATAATTAAGCTAAGTGTCAAAAACATTTTTTTTATACAAACTTTGCAATTTTTAATTAAGAAAAAGATTTATTTATTTAAAGCAACATTTCTACAATTTAGAATCACACCACAATAAGCCAACTAACATAATACATTAGTCAATCGAATGTCAACATATGAAAACTAAAATCACAAATCCATACAGAACGAATCCCATAGAATAATACTGGAAATAACTGAAATATAAATGTCCCAATAACAATCAAATAATGGAAAGGGCGACACGTGCCCAATAAATGAGAATGCTAGAAGTGGAGTCAATAAAAGAAGCCGTCTACTCAAGTGACCTGCAACTTCCATCTAAGCTGCAGCACGTTCCTCTCAAGGGATCCTAAGCAAGACGCCCCTGTGGCTGGGCACCTGAAAAATATACATATATATACAAGAGAGAGAGAGAGAGAAAAAGAAACGGGTCAGAGCCCGAAAGTGTGTTTGATTTAAAATACGTTTAGCAAGTATTTAAATTGATACAGGCCAATGCAACAACATATTAGTGCGTCACTCCCTTGAGAAAATACTCACCTCTCTTCTAATGTGCACACCTATCGCCTTAACCTTTCCAACGGTTTGTTTTAACATCTATCGCCCTTGAACTTTCTAAAAGATTTAATTTATCTAAGATTACTCGTAAGATTTACAATTCACGATTTCATTTTCAAAGAATGTTCCAAACAGAAATCAAAGTCCTCCATTTTAACTTATAAAATCAATAAATTTTTACAGTGACATATTATACTTACTCAATATAAGTATTCATAATTTAGTCCAGAATTATTCCTCACTTACTATGTTACAACAATAGTTTAAATTCCTCAATCCGGATATATATAAATTACTCGTATAACTTATATATATATATTCTATCAGCACCAACATATAAACTATGGTGTAGGTACACTCTGCTTTCTCAAAACAAGTATTTATAATTTTCAGTCAACAACCATGTCCTACATATCAAATCACGGTAGGTAGTTCCAAATTTTAGAATTTCATATATATATTAATTACTCGCATAATATATATTATAACAGCACCCCAACTAAATTATGGTGCGGGCATACTCTACTATCCAAATCCCCATATCACTCATATTAAGGGTAATACATTCGGAATCACTCTCGAAATGTATTAACATACATACACAAACAATATTGAGGCGAAGAATATATTCCAAGTCTCTAAGAGGATGGCACATGCCTGCGTCTCTTAGGACCGTTTGAACTATCACGTCGATAGCCTGTACCAAGGACATCTATCTTCTAGGGTACAAGTCAATATCCCCCATAAAGGTCCCATCGAGATAAGACTTGTCCCAGCGCGGTAACCTCAGGGATAGCAAGTAGCGTGGGCACGATTTTCACAAGCATATAGTATATGTACACACCATCATATAAATATACCACTTTATCATATTAATGTAGGTTCCTCTCGTCACTCATAATTATACCATTTATCCTTAATTTCACATTTATATAATTACGTATAAGGTTTTATTCCTAACCTTAACTCGAAGGGTTTTCTCACTTATTACCTAACACTCATGGATTATATCCTCACAAATCTGAAATTCAGTAAGTGACTTTATTAGATTCCAACGTAACTCTCTTACGCACCCCACCCTTCAAATTCATAAATTTACTAACCTAAAGTAAATATCCCAAAAATACCATTCTCGTTGAAGATTAAAGGTTACAACATTTATTCATATACCCTACTGGTCCCCAATGTCTCCCAAATCATTTTATTTAGAATGCCCAAAAATTATTTCACGATAAACTTAATTTAACTAATTAAACAAGGGAAATAGGAGTCTTCCAGGAGGGGTTGATCGATCGAAGCTTGGGGCTCGATCGATCGAAGCTTGGGGCTCGATCGATCGAACCTTCGATCGATCGAAGCTCTAGGCTCGATCGATCGATCAAGCAGGTCTGGGCAAAATTCTGCAGAATGCAGTTACGGGTTTCATCAATCTTCTTCATCTAAAACGATGTTTTTCCATTCTAATCGCCCCAAAAATCCTACTATCATCATTATAACATTATACCAGGTGTTTATAACGTAAAGCATGTGTATAACTATCATTAAACATGGATTTTCAACCTAAAATCATGTCCAATTATCAAGAACCCTAAAATTTTCTTAAACAGATTTCTAATGAATCTTTCTCCAAAATTTCTTTCTTATGATCACCTAATTTCGTGGATTATTACCTCTACATGGCAAGGGTTTCCAGATTTAACAAATACATCAATACTACATGGGTTCTCTTATCAAAAATGGCATTTTCTTCCATAGTTTTCATCACAATTCATTCCTAAGCTAACATGAAGATTGCATCAACGAAAATAGCAAGTTTAAACACTTGCCTGGGATTTTGGTATGCAGATTCACGACTGATTTTGGTATGGCTGCGTTCCTCGTCTCGTGATCTACGCGGTGGTGGTGGTGGCGGTGCAAACCGGTGGCTTTTTGGCCTTGGATTGCCTTGGAGCTCTCTCCTCTCTTCTCCAATGGCCGTCACTTGATTTGTGAAAGTTCTAACCCTAAGAGGCTGACCTAATGGCTGATATAGGTTGGCTGAAATTCATGGGTTTAATTACCCACTTATGTCAAATGACTAAAATGCCCTCCCGGGGTACTAATTAGGCCTAAAAATGCCCCGAGACCCAAACTAAACCCCCGGATATACTTTTCTGACTATCTCGACCCTTCCGGACGCGTTGGCGCACTCAAAACGACCATACAAACAACTTATAAAATATTCACTTTTTATTTTAACAAAATTAGTCCCGATGTGACACGGGCACGTCCCGACTTAAATTTCCGAAATAGCCATTTAATTCACTTATGACATTCAATATAACCAATATAATATATTACTATGCTCATTAGTAATATTCAACAAGTTTTCCATAATTACTAACTCCTGTCACGTTAATAATTTTAACATAATTAATTTCCGGATTTTTATTAAATAAACAGTCACATTAAATTTAATAAATCCCCAAATTAATATAGCATAAAAATACGGGGCATTACAGAAAGCATTGTTGTTTGAGAATTTTCCAAAGTTGATTGATGGAGCTAAAGTGTAAAAGGGGACATGAATTTTTCACAAAATCCAAAGACTAGGAGGTTAGAGCTGTAAATTTTCAAACCCAACTTACTTTATCCTTCGTATCTCTGTGGATTGCGAACGCTTTATCAAAAATGGAGAGCTTCTCGGAGGGCTTGTTTTCACGACGACCGAGGTCGTTGGGACTCAAATTGGCATTGCTAAAGTGAGCTTGCTGGTTGCCCGATCAAATCCGGCGTCGGGTGGGTCAACGGTGATGGGAGGGGGAGGATCCGTCAGGCCTTAGGGGGCATGACTACCAACAGTGAGGATTGGGGCTGCATGTAATGAAAATATGGGTAGTGGTGCGGATAAAGTGTTCCACCAAAGGTGAGGCCAGTGGTGTTTGGGCCAGAAGGTGGCCAAAGAAACGAGGGGTATGCATTATAAGGTTGGTGGCCATTGACCGAGAAAGTAAAAAGGGTTAGACCAAAACCCACATAGGAACCGAAAAGGCAGTCGAAAGCATTAGATTGGGCGGTTGGCCAGGGTGGATCAGGTGGCTCACTGCGGCGGAGCTTCTTTGTGGTGAGGAAAGACCGAAACAGGCGGGGCGGCCGATTGCGGGCCGGTGGTCGGTAGGAGGTGGCCATTGTCAGCGGTAGTGGGGTTGATATTTGTGGTTGTGAAAGAGATGGAGTCGGTGGAGCAAGGACACTACAAAAGTTTAAATCTGAATCGTCGAGTGGTTGATGGCCTTGTCCACCCGGTCAGACTTCGAGGCTACGATCGTCGCAGCTCTAATTCCACTTTGATATTGACAACACTCTGATGTGGACACACACAAATGTTACTAAACCCTTATTATAATCGAATCATTAAAATGCTGATCAAGGACCTTATTTATGATAAAAGCTAATTAGAAACCCAAATCTAACATATAACTAAGGGTCCGTTTGATAGAAAACTGAAAAAATACAAATGATTTCAAGGCAAACAATTCCAAGATAAATGAATATTTTTCAATTTATGTCTGTTTGATACAAGTTAGAAAATCATCAATTTTCCACATTTTCTATCAAACACAAAAATTGAAAAATATATATAAATGTGAAAATTTTATTTATGGAATATATACATATATATATATATATATAATTAAATATACAAAATATGTGAATATATATTATATTATTTCGAATATATATATACTATATTATTTGCGGAATATATATTTTGAATATATATATATATATTATATTATTTGCGGAATATATATATTCGTGTATATATATATATATATATATGAATATATATTATATTATTGAGGAATATATATATTCGGATATATATATATTCGGATATATATATTTATATGAATATAATATGCGGAATATATATTATATTATATTATTGCGGAATATATATATTCGGATATATATATTTATATGAATATAATATGAATATATATATTTATATGAATATAATATGCGGAATATATATATATATATAATATATTTCGCATATTATATTCATATATATATTCCGCAAATAATATATACAAAATATATATATATATGGAATATATAATTATATATATACTGAATATATATAATATATGGATATATTCAGTATATATATTCCACATATATAATATATACTGAATATATATAATATATATTATTAATTATATATATATATATAATTATATATATACTGAATATATATTATTTACAGAATATATCCATATATTATATAATTCAGTATATATGTAATATATGTGTATATTCTGTAAATAATATATATTCAGTATATATATAATATATATACGAAATATAAATATATATTAAAATATATGAATTATATAAATTATATAAATGTATGAAATATATATAAATATATGAAATATACGCAATATACATAATGTGCTAATATATATATATATATATATATATATATATATATATATATATATATATATATATATGAAATATATTCATATATTTATGAAATATATAGAGTTTAAAAAAAAATAGTTTTGAGTGATTTGCCGCCCACAGGTGGCAAACAAAAACCTGCCCCTCGCTCCCCCCCCCCCTCCCCAAAGAATTGAATTCCACCCTAGGGTGGTAAATTGTGCTTAAGGGGTGTTGTACATAGAAAATAAATTTCAAGGCAAATGAAGGCTATCAAACAGCCTAAAAGCTCGAAAAGACCAAAACTTTCAACTTTTCTGAATTGACCTGGAATTGAGAGGCTATCAAACGGATCCTAATAGATAAATCTAAAAAACTATAGAAACTAATTTAAGAGTTTATTATTGAACTACCTTTGGAGATAATAATGAAAAAATAACAACAAATAAAGAGGCAAATCTTCTCTCTTGTTACAGGGAGGACAACCATCTGGGGCAGACCCGTTCATTTCATTACGAGTCAAGAATATAATTTTTGGTTTTCAAACATCGTGTATATTTGTTGTATGTGCACTTTACCTTAGAGGTCCTGAACTCATTCACTTCCATTCAAAGAGAATCAATAGATCCTCTGTGCTTAATCTGCAATGATCATAAAATCCTATTAGAAAGTTGTTAGCTCAGATGTCAAAAAGACCAGCAATTCAGTCACTAAAAAAATATCTTTAACCTAACCAACAAGAAAAGCCTCATGACAGGCGGTCACAAATTAACAAGTTCACATGTGTAGCAAGGGTCGGTTAATGCGATAACAGCTACTGCAACGCCAACAATGCAGGAAGCTCACCTCATCGATAGTACTATGAAGATAGATGACATATAACCCGCTACAGGTGATGCTCATCTTCTACTGAAGCACTAAAGCTTAATACAAACGGAAGTTACCATGGAATAGAATATGCAGGTTATTTTTCTCCAAAAAAATGATATTTTTTTCCCGAAAGGCTATTTTCCGATCTGATCCAGCCAAAACACCCCCCTAAGAACTCTTAATACAAACCGAAGTTACCATGGAAGAAGCATGTGCAAGCCCCAACCTGACCCCAACCCTCACTCTAAAACCCTCTCATAGCTTCAATAAGCTCTTTCCGAACATACTAAAAACAATGGAAAAAAACCTATATAATTCAACGTAAAGTCCATTTATCTTTATCGTGACATCAAAGTCCATTTGATATCTCAAACACCCCCTTGCTTGAACACCCTCACTCATCCATAATCCTAGATCCTGAGTTTAAAGAAGGCCTCAAAGTTTTTGGAAGGGGCACCATTCTTCTAAAAATACCTGAAGAAACATTAGTTTCAATGCTTGAACTTGAATATCCATCAGCAGTGGAAGCCTAAAGGTGAAAGTAAACTTGTTGATCAAGGAAAAATCTTAGTTGGGGCGGTATCTGGGAGCCTAGACGCAAGCCAATGTATGAGGTTTCTTTTATGAAATGAAGGGAACAAAGTTAAGCTGTAATCTTCCATAATTACAACAATCACAGAGATAACGAGTAATACTATTCAAATATTTTTACAAGAACTATTTAGATATTTTCACAAGAACAACACAAAGACGCAACAGTGTGAAGAACTGATGAAGTGAAAAAAGTGGTGACTGGTCATAATAAAAAAAAAAAAGAGAAATTGGTGTTGTAATTACAAAAATGTTTAAACTAGTCCTTCGAGTTATTTACTTATTACTTTTTTTCTTGTGTGCAAGTGTGGGGTGGGGTGGGGTGGGGGGGCTGAATTTTGTTCCAAATATCCTCAAGTCTTCTTGTTATCCCTCAAAGCATGATCAGTGTCTTTAGAAGTTTGGTTACACTTTTTTTTGGTTAACTGGTGGAGATGCAGGGTGATGTTTGGTTAAACCATTAACAGATATATAAGCTAGTTATACCTCTCATAGATTTTACCTATTAGTTATGAGTCTGCGGTGGTTTATGGGCCAGAAGAATGTGTTAACTCTTTGGGCACTAAAGCTTCCATATCCAGTTCCAAGGTTTATTAGGGAATCCCCTATTGTGAGATCCAGGCCACGAAGATGCTCGTTCTTCCTGGTGAATTAAGGTTTTGAGTAAAAATTCGGGTTGGAAATTAGGTTTAGGATCGTTCCTCCTAGTGATCCCAACATCTCTTTACTATCCCTTTGTTATTAGGTTTCTTTTGTTTCTTACTTGGGTCATAAATTAGATTGTTCTTTGCGTAAGTTTGATTTCTGAGAGGATCGATGAACATGTTTTTTCCCTATAACTTGTGAATTTTTAACAGAAGGGTGATGTGCCCATTTTATGTTGTTTGAATTAAAATAAAAAATGTGGCCGGTTATGATAAAGAAAAGAAGGCCATGCCTTATGAGTAGTCTTCGACGTTTAGATGCTACCTTTATTATGTTGTTTTTTTGGAGGTTGCGGATCTTAAAATTTTGTTATAATTTCATATTGATGTAATTAGAAACATTTTATGGATGAGAACCTTTGTATCAATTATGATGGTTTACTTATATTGTTGGCTCTTCAGCATTATATGTTTTTGAAATGATGTGAGAAGATGATTAAAAGGAAGTTGAGTAAACTGGCTGAGGTCTTAGAAAAAGGCCATTGTCTGGCCTTAGGCTTGCCCAACTCTAGCACATGAGTGGAGGCAGAGCATCCCAACGAGGCCTGATAGATTCGTTTCGTGTGAAATGGAGATATACATTGTTGGACCACTACCTAATAGTTTAACTTTTAAGTGACATGGTAACTTAACACTGTACAATCCTCCACCTTGTAATATCTACCCTAATTATCCAAAAAACACTTTTTGCAACCTAATACTAACCTAACTGATATTATCATAAATCCTCTAGCAGGGAAAGAACCTCTTACATGATGGTGTAAGCTAAAAACTAATGGGAGGGGAAAGGATTATCTTCTTATACCTTCTGATACATCACAGTTTAGAAAGGAAAACAGAGGGAAAAATTCTCCGAGTCTATTCACCAAATGATAGTTCATGGATGACTAAAGCAGTTATTATTCATTCCAATATCACTGTACCTAATATAAAAGTTTGACTAGCAAAAATAGTTTCTTGTCACTGAATAGTAAGTTGTTATTCGTTGCATTATCGCTGTACCTACTAATAAGTTTGGCTAGTAAAGACAGTTTCTCTTCACCGAATCTTTCCCGTTTGCCTTGGATTACATGTTCACATATATAGTGTTTTAATAGCCACGTTAAATCAATAACTTATAAATTTATGCCAAAAAGACGTAAATTGTGTGAACATGCTGATTATGGAAAAGAATGTAGGATTTAGAACTTGAAATCACATACCCTAACGTCTTTGCTGCATCAGCTACAAAACCCTGTACTGCAAAAATTAGATCTAGCAAAGCTTAAATTCCCTGGGTAAAGATAAAGAAACGGTAAGTTACAACTAGTTTTCAGATCTTCCATAATTGAGCGAACTAAAGAAACTAAATTTTAAACTATGACAAAAAAGAGGAGCAAGGTAGACCAAAGAAAACTTCGGATTGTTTGTACCAATCCGCGACCCGCAATCTAATGCCCTGATGGTTGACTTCGCTATGAGAATTCGAAGAAGCTCTTGAGGACGTGAATATGTACCAAGATCTTACAGTGTTCCTGACTAACTCAAGAGAATAATAGATCACCTATCAGTAGAGGCATTTGGTTTTCATATAGATGTAGATTATAAAAACACATATACTGTAGTCTGTAGGTGTTGTGGCTCATGTTAAAGAAACTTGATATCACACTACATCAGCAACATACTTTGGCTATAAACTATAGACCATTTCCTAAGTTGTGTCATCTCGTACTTATTATCTTTAGAATTAGAACTAAAGCAATAACCCTGCATCATCTATATAATTATCCACATTAGGTTTTAGTAATGCAACAAATATCAAACCCATAGTTAGTTATCGGGATCTCCATACCATACGTACTGCGACCGGAATCACTGACCCAAAACTAAAACATGATGAGTGTGCAATTTGATTTTTAAAAGTCGTGTCCCCAATATTAACAAGTGATATATTAACTATTATATCTAATAATGAAACTTTTGATTTAAAAAATTAAATAGATAGAGAAGAAAGAGGCCTCCTAGCCAAAAAATAAAAGTATACAAGAATGGTTTATATATTATCTTAATATATTACGTAGAGTATACACTACATACCGTCTAAGTTAACCTTTCTATATTGGTGAAGTACACCTGATCTTGATAACACACTTATGGTTCTAAAGTAACCTAAACAAAAGTTTCAAAACATTCCATCATCTAAGTAACAAACTAACTAAATCTACCCCCACAGTGACGCGACCGGTTAAATTAAAGTTCCACATATGGGCACAACCCATGTTTTTGGTAATATTGATCCAACTCTTACAAAGGAAGTAGGCCTCTGTAACATTGATCCAAATCTTAAAAGGACATAGTACTTCGTAGGTCGAAGCACTTGCATCCCGCACTTAGTTAATTATTCATTTCTTGTCAAATCATAATTTTGATTTGTGATATGAAGGTCAGCTCAATTTTGGCTTCATCAATCAACGTCTCTTATGGGAACATGTACGTTGTTAAATCCTTATTGTCACAATGTTTCCCTCACCATGTATCAAAACAACATACTATAATTGTCTATTAACTCCTGACAGCTATATTGAAAATGGCACGCCAACAGTTGTCCACATGACAACAACTCACCCAACTATTAGTCAACTAAACAGATGCATAACAGGGGTTTCAAGCGCTAATCCACCTTAGGCAGCCATAAGTCAGGGCTGTTTCTCCATCCACACAGGAAGTGATGTGCATGGGAGAGTCCCTTTGGGATCATCTTTGTTTTTTTGCTACTATCTCTTAATCCATCTCTAGACTTGTGTTTTCATTTAAAACTTTTAGTTAGAATTCATACCTATCTAGATCTCCTTAGATTTATAATAAAAATAAGGCTCCTGGAAAATCTTTGTAATCACGTTGTAATCATTATCTTTTAGTGAGAGTATAGTAAAAATTTTGGGTTTACATCAGAAAGAGTTGCAAACAACACCGATCAAGGTAATATCATACAAGGATCATCGATTATGTGTTGAGTTTTTTTTCCTCGCATTTTTTTACATTATAACCATATGTGTGTTTTAATAAAATAAATAAAAAATAAGCAAAGAACAAAGGATACCGTTACGAAGCTGAGCTTTAGAGAAAAGCATGATCTCTTGGCTCGATTATTATCACTTGACTTTTCTTATCTATTCTATTGACTGAGTGTCTTCTTGGATGTTTTATCTGTTTGGCAGAAAGATAGAGAGGCTTCTCTTGAGTGTATTAACGTTTGTTTTTATTATTATTATATAATGTATATTTATATTGTATTATTATATGACATTTTTATGTTTTGTTATTATGTTTTCATGTTTAATCTTAATGTATTATGTTTTGTTATTATGTTTTGTAACCATTTGACGTAATATATTTTTGTGTTTAATCTTTATATGGGTGATAATATTGTTAATATTTCATCATCAAATTGGTTAAAAAAGTAATAAACATGTTTTATTACATATTATAATGTGTTATCTATGCATTTATAGATTATTTATTACATTTTTCACATTTTATACCGATTCTTACGATTTGATTCTTGATTCAATTCGCGATTCAAGATTCATAGGGTTTTCGATTTATGATTCGATTCACGATTTGACAACTATGCCTTTGAGTATTACTTTTTCTTTCTCTCTGAGTGTGTGACTTTTGTGCCTTTGGCGGCATTCATTTTACGTCAAAAGGATATCTTTTTTTCTAAGCTATAATTGTACCTCCTCTCGTTTTCTCTTTACTATATTTTCCCTCTTGTGTCTAACTTCTTCATTCCATCATAAATTTGACAATTTATTTTTACTCTCTCTTTCTTAACATCTTCAAGCGTCCTTTCATTTTATTTATATTTCACATCCTTTTATTAGCTAAAAAATAAAATGAAAGGACACTTACAAAAGGTAAGATATAGAGAGTAAAAATAGAATGTCAAATTTATGATGGACATGAACAAGTTCGACGCAAGAGGGAAAATATAGTAAAGAGAAAAAGATATAAGGTACAATTATATCTTAGCAAAAAAGATGTCATTTTGATTTGGTTCCCTAGGTGTTTACATTTATCGAAAGAAAGCCTCTATCTCTCTTCAATGAAACTTTATACAGAGCAGATTCACTTTGCGTGATGTACCATTATTCTTAGTTTGGTTTTATCCACAAAAGGTATTCTCGAAAAAAAGGGAAAGGCATCCCATTATTCTTGATTCGGTTTCTTGATTCAATTGAGGATTCTCTTTGCTTGTCTAATGGAACCCCATTAGTTATACCTCAAAAGGGAATTGATGAAGAAAAAAAATCTTGAGAAATTCAAGTTAACCATTCATCTTTGACATGTGGATTGTCAAAGACGACTATAGCCTGCTTGTATGAGTCATTTCACTTAACTACTTTGTCAAGAAAGTGACATAAATGCCTCATTTCTTCCAAAGTCCTCGAGAAATCCTTTGGCTCTTCTAAGGAGTCGAAAGAAGCCTGCAAGCATCTAAGAGAAAACTTGAGTTCTCCAACTCCACTCCCAAACAGTACTCAAGGATCATATGCACATAAGATGGAAAGAAAAGCTAATTGCTTTATGAAAAATTAATATTCTTTCATCGATCAGAATACTAATTAGATAAAAGAGACATTGCCGGGGCAAAACGATTCAATAGCTTCGGTCAGAACAAAGCCTAATATAATGTGTGCAAAAAAAGGGACGAGAGAGTGAAAAAAAAAGAGACACACTTAGATAAAAAAAATTATGTAGTGAGTATTTTTGAGGCACACTTTGGATGAGCATATTGCGTATTGTAATTCAATTCTTGGACCCGAAATTTTGTAAGTTAACATTTATTAATGAAAATTATATTTTCATCTTGCAATATTTGTGTGTCAAATATGTTGTGTGAGTAGTTTAATTACAAGGACTTAGGTGATGTTTGTCATGACTAATTAAACTACACATGCTAATTTAATTTCGTACATATTCCGACGTGTTCTAATTTGAAATAAAAAATTCGGTATTTGCTTAAAATTACACAAGAGTATATTTTTAAACCTCAACGAATTAATTATAAATTCATGCTTTAAAAAATTTAAAGTTATCATTTTTATGGGTTATGCTTGCACTTAGATGTTTTGCTACCTCATGCCTTAATACACGTTAAAAATTTTAAACATGATATTTTCGAGGGAATAGGGACTTATGGTGTCTAATTCAAGAGATGTTAAAATATTTCGAGCACATGTAATGTTTTATTCTCCAAAATGTACGCGACGAGCGTCGGTATATTTTGTGTTATAAATTCAGCACTATGAAATTAAATTGATGTGTTAATTTAATTAAAATTGACAAACGGAACCGACGTCCTAGTTTCTTTTACATTTAATATTATCTCTTGTACTTGTTCGTTTATTCCGTTTTTATTTTTATTTTAGAAACTTAATCACTTTTATAAACTTATATGTCTAGTTGGACAATCAATATTTTATAAAGATCGACGAAATCTCTGTGGGTTCGACCCGTACTTACACCAGCTGTATTTCAATAGCTCCCGCACTTGCGGTAATTTTAACTTTTAAAATTTGACAACAAGTTTTTGGCGCCGTTGCCGGGGATTTCAGTCGATTTTCAGAATATTGATTTTCAGACTAGTTTTATAAGATAAAAAAATCGCAAAAAAATTGGAAAAAAATTATTCCTGTAGCATATTTTTATTTTCAGAATTAAAAAAAAATATTTAAAGTCTTTTATGAATAACTAGTTGTTTTTAACACTAGTTTTGTCGTAAAAGTACTCAAAAACATAAAAAAAAAAATCAAAACTTTAAATATTCCAACAGCTATTTTTTTTTATTTAAAAAAAACAAACAAACATATTTTAAGTATTTTATGAGCAACTAGTTGTTTTTGACACTAAATTGTAACAAAAGAACTTAGAATTTTGAAAAACTCCAAGACAAAAACATTTTTTTTTGTGGGAAACTCGGAGATTTCTTACATTCTGATAAAAAAAAAAATTAATTATATATTAAAAAAAATCCGAAAAAAAATAAATAAAATTGTGAGAAAAAAATAAAAATCCCAAGCATTCAAATTTCCAGCAGCCTTATATTTATTTATTATTATTCTAAAAAAAATATATAAATAAATAAAAATCTCAGATTTAAGTCTTTTTGTGATTAAATATTATTTTTTACACTAGTTTTATCATAAACTACCTAAAATTTGAAAAATTAGATATTATTTTTTTTGGAAATCTTCTAAGTTCAACACTGTAATTTATTAAAAAAAAATATCGGATTTAAAGTCTTTTATGATTAACTAGTTGTTTTAACACTAGTTTTGTCATAAAAGTACTAAAAAAAAATCGAGAAAAAAAATTATTTTTTTTTTCTAATAGCAATTTTTTCTAGTGTGTATATATATATATATATATATATATATATTTTCCAATCTTATAGCGTGCTTTTATTTTTTATTTTTCTCATTAAGATAAAAAAAATACATTTGTAAGTGCATATGTAATTATTTTTGTATTTAATAATTTTTGTTCCACTTTACGCTTGCTATGGTTTTTGAGTTCTTTTTCAGGGAAAAAATAAAAAGAAGAGTAAGAAAAGAAAAAAAAAAGAAAAAAAAGTAACCGTGGGAAAAGCGCTAAAGTTACTTGTGAAATCTTACCACGCGCACAAGGTACTCTCGGAGACGACTGAAACGGAGGCGATGTTTCCCTCTGATCGACGTCAAATAAAACTTCGGCCCGGTGTTCCACGCCGGAGGTAAGTCTTGTGTGCTCCTACGCGAAACTATTTTCGCAAATTTCAATAACCACGTTGCATAATTTTACTTAAGGGCAAAACCCAATTTTAAGATAAGTTGGGGATTTAATCACCCTTCCTTGACCCACAAATCATTAAGCGACCCGAGCATCTGCATAGCCCAAGCCATAATTTTAATTTAAAATTTATTAGACAATGGTCATAGGGTGTCACATTGCTCATAGACATATTCTTTTCAAGGCTAGGATTAAAAGCTAATCCAAACACAGAATTTTCAAATCGATGCCATTTTGACCTTGACTAGGATTGGTGGTTTTTAATGAGTCTTCGTACCGACCACCTACCTGGAGGAAATTTTTTATAATTGAGGCAATAGTCCGGAGTTGGTCGTCTTTTAAATTCTCCCTCGTCAAGAATTAGGATCTCTTTAATTAGGGAGATTATTTCGGAGACCCATTGTCGTCGAATAATCTCGAGAAACTAGATCTTAAAATTGAACTTCCCCTCACCTAATTCAGATAAACTCAAATTGATTTGTGTTAGCTTAGGAATTTTTTGGTTCTTTGTCGGATTATTTTCTTTCTATATTTAAAAAAAATTAAAAAAAATAATAATAAAGAAATAAATTAAAACACTCGTGTGAGTACGGTGTATGGTAAGTTGGGTTTGAGATCCTACCAGTCATTTAGATAGAGTGGAGTCTAGTATTCCCGATACTGTTATAGGTAGAACCTCAATTTTCACCGAGATGGGAGATGAGCTAGCAACTCGTGCCCTAAAGGATTACTTGTATCCCAATAGGGAAAGCCAACCATCATGCATACTTCTCCCCCCGCACAATGCAAACAATTTCGAGTTCAAGTCGGGAATAATTCATTTACTTCCCATCCTTCGAGGCACAAAAAAGGAGGACCCGTACCTCCACGTGCGTGAGTTTGAAGAATTTTGAGGAATGGTTAGGTTACAACAACTCACCAATGAGATTGTTAATCTAAAACTATTTCCATTTTCTTTTAAGGACAAAGCTAAGAGTTGGCTACTCTCACTTAAACCAAATTCCATCACTACATGGAATCAGTTGAGTGTTGAATTTTTGCAAAAGTTTTTCCCTAACCAAAAGATGGTGGCAATACATCACGCCATCAATACTTTCAATCAAAAAGAGGGAGAGACTTTATGGATGTACTTGGAAAGATTAAGGGACTTCCTCCTGAAATGTCCTCACCACGGAATCGAATTAACTCGTCAAATCCAGATTTTGTATGAGGGTTTCAATTACACTACTCGATCTATTCATGAACTTATGTGTAGTGGAGATTTCACATAAAAGAGTGAGGCCGACGCATGGTCGTTTTAGAATCCGTTGCTCAAAAGTCCCAGCGATAGGAACCCCATCGGGATTCGAAGACCACCACAATTAATGAGGGTAATGCTCACCCAGAAGAACAAGGTTTTGGACTAGATGCAAAAGTGGACACCTTGGCCCGGCGTTTAGAATCCTTAGAAATGAGTAAAGAGGGTAACCGAGCTACACATGCCGTCGTGCAACATGTAAGGTCAGCTATGTGTTTGCTTTGCGATAGTTTAGACCACCTCGTCGAAAGTTGCCCCACCCTTCCGGCCCATAAATCTCTCATTGTGCAAGCAAACGCCCACTATCAAAACAAGCCCAAGTATGACCCATTTTCCAACTCGTAAAATCCAGGTTGGAAGGATCATCCCAACTTTTCATGGTCTAAATGTCAATACCAGGGTAATGGAGGTCAATCTTTAAGTAACCCACCCCCGGGTTTCCAAAAGAGCACCCCCTCACCGTCATTCCCTTCACCCCAACGATGAATTTACTTGCCCAAAGTACCTTGCAATTTCAACATACCACGCAAAGTGTCCTCCAATCTACACAACAAAACTTGCATGCCAACACCCAATCGATTGCCAAATTAGAGGTACAAGTGAGTCAACTAGCCAATGCTTTGAGCCAGAGAAATAAAGGAATGTTCCTAAGCCAACTTGAGCCTAATCCTAAGGGTAACGTGCCTAGGGGTCAGTATGTTGTCCAAGACAACACTAGCACATCCACTAACCAAGAGCATGCTAAGGCTATAATCACGCTTAGGTCAGGTAAAGAAGTTGAGAATAATATCTCACGATCCACCATGAGTGAATCCGATAAAGGTAAGGAAAAGAAGGACCCACCCGTGGATCCGACTTCTTCCTCGCCCTCATCTTGTGAACCATTTTTTGAGACCTACGTCCCAAAATATCCATTTCCACAACGTTTAGTGCCACAAAAGAAAAAGATATAAGTGGACAAAATATTGGAAGTATTTAAGCACGTACAAATTAATATCCCGTTGCTTGATGCCATAAAACAAGTTCCATCATACGCTAAATTTTTGAAGGACCTCTGTACCTTCAAGAGAAACACAAATGTTCCAAAGAAAGCTTTTCTCGCTGAGCAAGCAAGTTCGACCATCTCATATAGGACACATATCAAGTATAAAGATCTCGAGACTCCGACGATCTCCATCAAGATCTAGGAACACACTATTAAGAAAGCCCTTTTAGATTTAGGAGCCAGCGTGAATCTTTTGTCGTATCCTGTGTATGAGAAATTAGGTTTGGGAGATTTAAGGCCAACTAAGATTACTTTATCCTTAGCCGATCGATCTGTTAAAATTCCAAGAGGTGTTGTTGAGGATGTCCTGATTAAGGTGGGAGAGTTTGTCCTTCCAGTTGATTTTGTGGTCTTGGATACCCAGCATGTGCATAATCTTAATGCAAAAATTCCTGTCATTTTGGGCCGTCCATTCCTCGCCACTTCTCATGCAGTTATTAGGTGTCATAGTGGACAATTGAATTTATCATTTGGAAACATGACCATGGATCTGAATGTATTTAATTTAGTTAAACAACCACCTGTTGATGATGAACCTCTAGAAGTTGACATGATTGATAGTATCGTCCAGGAAACATTTGAACAGACTTATAATGATGACCCTTTAGCGGCATGCCTTTCCCGTTTTGGGTCAGAATTTGTCATCGAAAGATCCATTGTTGAATTCAACTCTCTCCTGGACTCCACCCCTGTCTTGGAAATAGGATCTTGGAGATCTAAGATGAAAAGTCCCGAAGGCCCCTAATTTTAAACAAAATTATTTTTACTTCACAAAAAGTAATAATTTCCTTTTATGAGATGCGGAAGTGAAGATGATGGTTCAATTAAAACAAAATACACAAATTTTAATTTCTTTTCAAAATTAAAAATAAATAAAGTGAAATATGATGGAACACACACACAATTAGATTTCACTTAAACACTATAAATTAACTCAAGTCCTAGAAATTTGCCTAAGTCATATTTTTCAATTTTACCTAATTAGGCCAAACACATTTTATCAAATTAAATTAAATGACTTGAATTAAATTAACTAAACATTACCCAATATTTAATTTATCACCAAATAAACATGTAGTGATTAAAACCAAATTTTATGTTGAATTACCTAAGCATGTGTTCTAGGTGAGTATAGTAAGATAAAATAAATAATAAATCACTACGCTGCGATATACGAGGAAAAACCCACAACGGAAAAAAACCTCGGACGGCCATAGCCTTAAGTCCACTAAGTATGGATTTACAAATTACAAGACAGAAAGAGTTACAACACTCGAATCGATCCCTTTCAAGCAACGAAGCTTCTTCTTGTAAACACCTCCGCCTAGTAGACAACCCCGGAGCTCCAACGGAATCTTGGCCTTCACGAATGAGACATAGGTACACCGTCAACCACACATGGTGCCTTTCACCACATGAGAATTCCGCAGCAAAATAAGCTCTTATTCTTTATGGGATTTAGAAGCAAACCCAAACTTCTCTTCAAACGGATGTAGAGATAAACCGGTGCCAAACACTCCAAGCAAAGTATATATATATATATATATATGGAATTTGGATTAAACAAACTTTGGGTGTAAATAAGTGTTTAAAAGATTTTTCTTGAAGAATTGAACACTCAAAACAATGAACTTTTTCTACTTTTATGTTCTCTCTCAAAACACTCCCTTAGAGGTTGTAGGATATGAAAAAGTCAAACCAAAAAGGTTGGTTCCCTCACTATTAAGATCTGTCAAAAGTTAGTGGGGTAAAGAAGTAGTAAACATGAAAAAAAAACTGCTCAAAACTGCCAAATACCTGTTCCCGCCAAATCTCGTTCGAACGATATTTTCGTTCGAACGAAGTCTCGTTCGAACGAGCCTTCTAAAGAAGTTCCTGTGTGAACTCGCTAGACATATCGTTGGAAATATCCTTGAACAACCATCTCGTTCGAACAACATTTCGAACGAAGTTCCAGTGGACAATATGGGAACTCGTTGGCAAACTCGTTCGAACGACATTATGGTTCGAACGATAAACTCGTTCGAACGACACTTCAAACGAACTTCCAGAAAGTTTAAAAAATTATATTTTTAGCCCAGAAACTTTATATACTTTATATTAAAGATTTAATAAAATCTTTCTGAAATTAAACAACAGTTTTAAATAAATGAACACCCAATATAAATTATTCCAAGCTCCTATATATATATTAAAATGCATTCATACCTTAGGAGCAATGGAACCATATTGATGACGTAGAAACGAGGCACACAAACTCGACAATGTGATGAAGCTTTATACTCTTGGCCGCTACATCTTCAACAAACATGTCATAGGCTTGAAGGATGATCAATAACTCTATCCTATGACACAAACTTTTTTGTCTGGAATTGAGCCAAAACTACAAAGGACTCAATTGGAAATTTGTGTCCTTACAAATCTCCCTCTTTATCTATTCCGGGGAAAAAACAAACAAAAATCCTAAAGGGCCGTCAAGCTCTACTAGACTGACAAAAGTCCCACCCAAAATAAAATTACAATGCTTGACTCAAACAACCAAAGGATTAAAATCTTTGCCGGTGAAAATTTCCACTTAGAATATAATTTCTGCACACTTAAGCAAACACATTAAACGCAGAGGGAATATCAAAATATTAAATGCAATTATATAAATACTCCCCCCTAAATTAATTCTCCCATTTATCAACTGTGATCTACTTAAGAAGGTCGCGACTCCTTCTAAAATAAATTTCCTAAAATAAATCTCCCCCAAACTAAGATACGATTACAATAGAAATATATACCATTTCTCCCCTTATCATTCTCCCCCTTTTTGTTCAGGAATAGACAAAGACTAAAGAATTAAAAAATTAACTTTTCTCCCCCAATAAAATCATATACACCCTCTAAACTAAACAAGGGATAAATAGAATGGGATAACAAGCTAAAGATGCAAATGTACAAAAGTGATGAGAACATTAAAGCACGTGGGCAACAAAATCATAACTAATCCAACAATTAACGGATACCAACTAACATGCAAGAAAATGAAAGCAATATGATACATAAAGTATTAAGTCTATGATATCAACAAAGAATGTAACTAGATAGAAACCAATTATGAATTAAGTCATAGAGGGACTAGAAAGCAAGGCAGAGACTAAACAAAAATATCATATATATACATACTCTAGATATACCAAAGATGCACATGCATATATATATATATATATATATATATATATATATATATATATATATATATATATAGAGAGAGAGAGAGAGAGAGAGAGAGAGAGATAGATATAAACACACAAATGATACAAAATAAGATAAGCTTTTCACACTCGTATGGCAAAAATGTGTCATATGGGAATGGAAGTGTTGGGGTGTGAACTAGCAACGATTAAATTGAGACCCAATCACTTAAAACATGATCACGGAGTTCTCAATTGATTGTAAACGTCATCACATTTGAATATAACCTCATGTGACAATATAGATTGAACTCAATGAACAAACATACACAATGCATACAAGCCTAGACTTTTGATGATTATACAAACCAAAAGAGTCATGACATTAAAAGTACAACTAGGATAAACGAACATTGTGCAAACCGTTGATATACCATCCAATCTCCCTCAATAATCATATATATTTTGAATGAATATATCAATTAAAACATAGGCCTTGGCAAATATTTTCTTTTAATGACATTATTCTGTTTTTAGGCCTTTGGACCACGTATTTCTTTTAGGTCCAAACAAGCAGTGGCTTACTATTCGCAAAGGATAGTAAATCCTTTCCGAGCCCTTCCCCGTGCACATTATATATATATATATATATATATATATATATATATATATATATATATATATATATATATATATATATATATATATATATATTATTTCTATTTCCCACAAAACTCACGTGCAATGGATTTTGACATGCACTAGTCCTCCTAGGTCACAAATATGTAGATGACAAGATTGATAGGATAATACCTCACAAAGCTCAAATATACATATGAAGTTAAATTTCAAAAGAGCTCGTGCATGTGTGAATAGAGGCATATAAAAATAGAATCCATTTAAACAACACAAAATCTAACTACTCCATGTAAGCATAGTAAAGAACATAATAAGGATTAACATTCTAAACCAAAAGTTCTAGCCACATGGGAGGATAAGAGATGCCACATAAAGTGTGTCAAACTAAAATACACATAAAAGAAATCATTTTGAGTTTTTAAATTTTTTTAACCAAAAATAAAAATATTTACTCAAAAGACAAACATAAATCATTTGTATTTTTCATTAAGACTAAATTACAAAAAAAATAAAACACAAATGATAAACTAAAATATTTTTGTATCTTTCATTTAATGCAAACAAAAATGAAAGAAACATAATACAAAAGATAGACAAAAATCATTATTCTAGCATGTGATTAAGCATGAAGCAAAGGCTAGAAAATGATTGAAACAAGTATACATTTAGCATGATAATATAGCATGAAGTACAAAAGCTAAATTATGCACACAAAGCAACACATTCAACCTTTAGATTTTGCAAGGGAGGAAGGATGTGAAAGTAAATGAGAATCAAATACCCTATCTTGTAAAGCTACTAAGTCGGATCTCCTAACCCAAACCCTATCTTGGGGTGTAGAAATCTTGACTACCTTGGTTTCTTTACGGTTGGATTTTCTTGGAACTCGTTTAAGATCAAAACAAAATTTCCTAAGATGACCTTTTCGACCACAATGAGCGCAAGTAAAAACACGTCGAAAATTGGGACCTAAGGATTAATCTCGAAAGGCTTTCCTAGGAGATTCTCTTAAAACATTTGTTTTGGCTTTTTGAGTTGATTCATTACAAGTATCGAAGCCTAAACCACAAGTGTCATTTTTGATTTGGACCGTGCCTAGGATTTTATCAAGTTTTTCGGACCTACACTCCAAATCAAATTTGACATTACTAGAGTCTTTTAATTGTTCTTCTAATTCTAAAATTCTAGACTCGAACAAACTATTTCTCTCTTCAAACTCGAGAAGCTCCTTTTTCAAGGATTCCATTAAACCCCTAAGGCTATATTTCTTGCCTTCTATATATTCTAGATTCTCTAGAAGAGATCTCTCTCGTGTCTTAAGGTCTTCCACTAACGTACTATCATCAACGACCTTGACACGCTCTCTTAAACATGCTTCTAACTTCAAATTAGCTCTTTTTAATTTAATAGATTCTTCATAAAGTTCTTGAAAAGCATTTTGAAGTTCACTCACATTAACCTCTTCTTCATTTTCACTCTTTCTTTATTCTTCACTCTCACTACCATAAAAAACAAGGGAGTCATAAACTGTGACCTTGGAAGTGTCATGTGTTAAAGTTTCATCAATAGACGAGTTCTCACTATCACTCACATGCCTAGCAATAAAAGCCACAAAGTTGGGCTTAGTGGGGGAATCGGGTCCCTCTTCATTATTACTGTCACTAAGGGTTGCATTAAACGCAATTGGTTTCTTACCCTCTCTCCTTAGTTTAGTGGGACACTCAAAAGCCCTATGGCCATACCCATCACAACCAAAACATTTTTCGAACTCGTCCCTATTTACATTTTTTTAGAAGTTTTAGGGATCCTCTCGGCTTTGTCATGCTTAGAAGTTTCAAATTTCTTAAAGTCATTTTAAAATTTATCTTTGTTAATTTTAAGAAACTTTCGAAATTTTCGAGCAAACAAGGCCATGTCTTCCGAGTCACTATCACTCTCGCGCTCTACTACTTGTTTACCCTCTTTTCGGGCTTTTAAAGGAATGCCCTTTTCAATTTTCTTTTCAGTTTTAGAAGGAAACATGTCTAGTTCATAGGTTTGTAAATCAACTACGAGCTCTTCTAATTTCATAGAGGCTAAAGTTGGTGAATAATTTAAAACGGTCACTTTTGGAATAAATCTATCGGGTAGGGACCTTAAAATTTTCTTTACAACTCGATTGTCGGGTATTTTCTCTCCCAAGTTAAAAGATGAATTAACAATATCTGAAAGTCTAGCATAAAATTCATCAAAAATTTCCTTTTCGTTCATTTTGATCGTTTTAAATTGAGTGGTGAGGTTTAGGATTTTTTAAGATTTAACGACACTTGTCCCTTCATGAGTGAGTTGTAAAATATCCCAAGCTTCTTTAGCGGTTTCACACGTCATAATGCGATAAAATTCATCCATTGTGACCGCGCTAAACAAGGCATTTAAACCTCGGGAATTAAAATTAGAAAGTTTAAATTCATTCTCACTCCATCTATCGGCTGGTTTGGGAACACGTTCATTATATACTAAATGAGTAGGGGGGACCACCCGTTAACAACAAACATCCAAACTCTCTCGTCGATAGATTTAAGTGCCGATTTCATTCACGCTTTCTAGTACGCGTAATTAGAACCATCGAAAATAGAAAATAGAAAATTTTGAGAATGGGGAAAATTCCATTTTAGCCAAAAATATTTAAAGGATCTTTAACGAAATAATTTATCGTTTTGGCTCTGATACCACTTTGAAAAGTCCCGAAGGCCCCAAATTTAAACAAAATTCTTTTTACTTCACAAAAAGTAATAATTTCCTTTTTATGAGATGCGAAAGCGAAGAAGATGATGGTTCAATTAAAATAAAATACACAAATTTTAATTTCTTTTTAAAATTAAAAATAATCAAAGTGAAATATGATGGAACACACACACAATTATATTTCACTTAAACACTATAAATTTACTCAAGTCCTAGAAATATGCCTAAGTCATATTTTTCAATTTTACCCAATTAGGCCAAACACATTTTATCAAATTAAATTAAATGACTTGAATTAAATTAACTAAACATTACCCAATATTTAATTTAGCACCAAATTAAACATGTAGTGATCAAAACCAAATTTTATCTTGAATTACCTAAGCATACGTTCTAAGTGAGTATAACATGATAAAATAAATAATAAATCACTATGCCGTGATATACGAGGAAAACTCACAACGTGAAAAAACCTCGGACGACCCTAGCCTTAAGTCCATTAAGTTTGGATTTACAAATTACAAGACAGAAAGAGTTACAACACTTGACTCGATCCCTCTCAAGACCCGATGTTTCTTCTTGTAAACACCTCCGCCTAGTAGACAACCCTAGAGCTCCATCGAAATCTTGGCCTTCACTAATGAGACATAGGTACACCGTCAACCACACATGGTGCCTTTTATCACATGAGAATGCCGTAGCAAAACAATCTCTTCTTCTTTATGGGATTTAGAAGCAAACCCAAACTTCTCTTCAAACGGATGTACAGATAAACTGGTGCAAAACACTCCAAGCAAAGTATATATATATATATATATGGAACTTGGATTAAACAAGCTTTGTGTGTAAAGAAGTGTTTAAAAGATTTTTCTTGAAGAATTGAACACTCAAAACAATGAACTTTTTCTACTTTTAATTTCTCTCTCAAAACACTCTCTTAGAGTTTGTGGGATATGAAAAAGTTATACCAAAAAGGTTGGTTCCCACACTATTAAGTTCTGTCAAAAGTTAGTGGGGGTAAAGAAGTGGGAAACATGAAAAAAACTGCTCAAAACTGCCAAATACCCGTTCCCGCCAAATCTCGTTCGCACGAGATTTTCGTTTGAACGAAGTCTCGTTCGAACGACCCTTATAATGAAGTTCCAGTGTGAACTCGTTAGAAATCTCATTCGAATATCTATCTCGTTCGAACGATATTTCGAACGAAGTTCCAGTGGCCAATATGGGAACTTGTTGGCAAACTCGTTCGAACGACATTGTGGTTCGAACGATAAACTCGTTAGAACAACACTTCGAACGAACTTCCGAAAAGTTTTAAAAGTCCAGAAACTTTATATACTTTATATTAAATATTTAATAAAATCTTTTTGAAATTAAACAACAGTTTTAAATAAACGAACACCCAATATAAATTGTTCGAAGCTCCTATATATATATATATATATATATATATATATATATATATATATATTAAGATGAATTCATACCTTAGGAGCAATGGAACCATATTGATTATGTAGAAACGAGGCACACAAACTCGACAATGTGATGAAGCTTTATACTCTTGGCCACTACGTCTTCAAGAAACACGTCATAGGCTTGAAGGATGATCAATAACTCTATCCTATGACACAAACATTTTTGTCCGGAATTGAGCCAAAACTATAAAGGACTCAATTGGAATTTTGTGTCCTTATGAACCCCTCTCTCTCTCTGCATCACCAATTCCCCCATCCATTGAAAAAGCCCCCGAGCTTGAATTGAAATCGTTACCAGAATCGCTTGAGTATAGGTTCTTAGGACCTTCTGATACCTTGCCTATTATCACCGCGTCTGACCTAGACAAATAACAGGAGGGTAATTTGTTGCGTGTTCTTAGCGAACACAAAGAAGCCCTTAGTTGACCATAATCGACATTAAAGGGATAAGCCCGTCAGTGTGCATGCATAGAATACACTTAGAAGAAAATGCTAAAAATTCTCGTGAAGCACAACGCATATTGAAAGAAGTCGTCTGAGCTGAGGTGCTCAAGTTGTTAAATGTGGGTATTATTTATCCCATCTCTGATAGCCAATGGGTCAGCCCTATTCAGGTTGTTCTGAAAAAATCCTGTGTTACAGTGGTGAGAAATGATAATGATGAGTTAGTCCCCACTAGGATTCAAACCGGCTGGCGTGTCTGTATAGACTATAGGAAGTTGAACGCTGTCTCATGGAAGGATCATTTTCCCCTTCCTTTAATAAACCAAATGCTTGAGAGATTAGCCGATCACCCCTATTATTATTATCTCGACGGTTATTCCGGTTATAATCAAATTCCAATCACTCCCGAGGATCAAAAGAAAACCAGATTCACTTGTCCATTTGGTACTTTTACTTATCAACGTATGCCCTTCGTGTTATGTAACGCACCCACTACCTTTCAACGGTGCATGATGAGTATCTTTTTGGGCATAGTCGAAAGGTTTACTGAAGTTTTTATGAATGATTTCTCTATGATTGGGTCTAATTTTGATGAGTGCCTTCACTACCTTACCCTCGTTCTGAAGAGGTGTAACGAAAAGAACCTTGTACTCAATTGGGAGAAGTGTCACTTCATGGTTAAACAAGGCATAGTATTAGGTCATATCATCTCTGAAAAGGGTGTCGAGGTTGATAAGGATAAAATTGATCTCATTTCTAATCTCCCACCCCCGAAAACTGTGCATGAAATTCGATCATTCTTAGGACACGCCGGTTTTTATCGAAGATTCATTAAGGATTTTAGTAAAATCTCTCGACCTTTGTGCAATCTTCTTTCCAAAGATGCACCCTTTGAGTTCACCGATGATTGCCTTCAAGCCTTAGAGAGGCTAAAAAAGGAATTGAACTCAGCACCTATTATTCGACCCCCCAACTGGGGTCAACCTTTCAAAATCATGTGTGACGCTTCTGATTATTCACTAGGTGCGGTTTTGGGTCAGCGAGATGAGAAAATTCCTCCTGTTATATACTACGCCAGCAGAACTCTTAACGACGCTCAATTGAGTTATTCCACCACTGAGAAAGAGTTTTTGGCTGTCGTATTCGCGCTAGAAAAGTTTAGGTCTTATTTGATAGGATCCGAAGTCATCATTTTCACTGATCACGCGACATTATGACACCTTTTATCGAAAAGTATGCTAAGGCCCGACTCATTTGGTGGATCCTATTATTGTAAGAATTTGACCTGGATATCCGAGATAAGAAAGTATGTGAGAATGTAGTGGTGGATCACCTATTTAGGTTAACCGTTGAATCATCTAATGATTTGTTGCCACTAAATGAGTCTTTCCTGGATGAGCAACTGTTTCTTATCAACCAACTTTCGTGGTTTGATGATATTGTGAATTATCTTGCGACGGGTGAGATGCCCACACATTGGTCTAAGCAAGATCATTCCAAATTTCTTACGGAAGCCAAGCATTTCTTTTGGGATGATCCATTCCTCTTCAAATACTGTCCCAATCAAATCATTCAGAGTGTGTCCCCGATCATGAGATTCAAAGTGTAATCTCTTTTTTCCATGACCAAGCTTGTCGGGGTCATTTCAGTACTAAGAAAACCGCTGTAAAAATTTTGCAGTGTTGATTCTATTGGCCCACAATTTTTCATGACTCAAATGACTATAGTAGAAGTTGTGACCGATGCCAAAGGTTAGGAAAGATCACTCGTAGGAATATGATGCCCTTAAGTCCCATATTGATTATTGAGGTTTTTGACTATTAGGGCATTGATTTCATGGGTCCATTCCCAAAATCCTACGGTAATCTTTACATCCTTTTGGCAGTCAATTATGTGTCTAAATGGGTTGAAGCTATTCCGATCCGGATGAATGACCGTCATGTGGTGGTTAAATTTATTCGAGAAAATAATTTTTCCCGCTTCGATACACCTCGAGCCATTATTAGCGATCAAGGAAGCCATTTCTGCAATCGGTCATTTGAGAGTGTCATGAAAAAGTATTCAGTCACGCATAAAGTAGGATGCTCTTATCATCCTTAAACCAGTGGACAAGTCGAAGTGTCCAATAGGAAAATCAAGCTAATTATCGAGAAAACAGTGAATCCAAATCGAAAGGAGTGGTCCTTACTGTTATTAGATGCACTGTGGGCTTATCGCACTGCCTATAAAACCCCACTTGGTATGTCCCCATATAGGCTTGTCTACGAAAAAGCCTTTCATCTTTTGGTAGAGTTAGAGCATAAAGCCTACTGGGCCATTAAAACCTTCAATTTTGATTTACCCACTGTGGGAGAGGTCCGAAAGCTCCAACTCAATGAGTTAGAGGAGATTCGAAATGATGCCTACGAAAATGCAAAACTGTACAAGGAGAAAACAAAAATGTTCCATCATAAGTCCATCCTACGGAAGTCATTCGAGCCTGGACAGAAAGTTCTCTTGTACAATTCTAGGTTGCAGCTCGTTCCCGATAAATTAAGGTCTAGATGGTCTGGTCCCTTTATTGTTAAGACAGTCTACCCACATGGGGCGATTGAGATAGAGAATCCTAAAAATGGTGAAATTTTCAAGGTTAATGGTCAAAGGCTTAAACCGTATCTGGAGTTGCGAGATCGAGAAATGGAGGACATTCTCCTCCAAGACCCGATATACCACGAGTAAACATAACTTGGGTCGTGTTTTTGTATTATATTTTTTTAATTTTTTTTCTTTCTGTAATTATTTTTTCTTCCAGGAAACATGTGTTGGAGAAAGTCCCTCATTACGGTAATATCTTTCATATCTTTTTCGCCTTTTCAATTTTTGTCTTGTATATTGAGGACAATGTAGAAATTAGGTTTGGGGGTAATGAGGTCATTTTGCTTCGCTGTGTAAAAAATTTCAATATAAGTAAGTTTTGAAACGATAAGTAAATTTCAATATAAGTAAATTTCAATATAAGTAAATTTCAATATAAGTAAGTTTTCAAAATTTCAATATAGAATTAATTCACAAATATCTCAACTTATGAAATTTTTGACAATTAGCCATATAATATGATCGAAAATGGACATTGAGGCAAAAGTTAATATGCTTAATGAATAAATGTGGAGATTTTAACCTGGTGAGATTTTGTACCATTCATTATTTTTGAGAGATTTAAATCAATCCGAGTTAAAATACCTCAAACTTTACTTTAGCGCATAATTCGTCGATGATCTCAAAATCTTTGTTCTATTTGATTACTGAAAAATGAAAGTCAAAATGTGAATCGTATACACTAAATGCCTTAGTAAGTTGACTTGAGACACAAAATTGACTAAACGGAACTTGAGAAATGATATTAGGCCATCGTTTTGAAAGCCCCAAAATAAATCTTAAATCGACCTTTGTACAGTATTCTGTTGCAACACCATTTGTGTCAAAATGAAAATGAGCCTTTTATTGAAAGCCCAAAAACCCATACCCATTTTTCTGAGAATATCAGGGTAAAAATATGGTAAAAGGCCAAAAGAAGAATGTTTGCTAGAATAATATGTGAAGAGAAAAGAAAGAAGAAAAGGGGTGATAGAAAGAATGAAATGAAAAAAAGAAAAAGAAAATAGCGGTTGGAAAGTGCCTAAAAAATCCCGATAATCTCTATATTCTCATAAATTTTTTGAAACTCCAAAATATGTTCTTTCTAGCCAAAACCGATCCTACAATACAATCGAATAAAAGTTCTAATTGATCTCAAGTGAAGTTAGTTATAGTGTGGAGAGAATGAATGGGATATATGGTGTGATTCAATGTTTTCAAAAAGTAATTGATTTTCCATTCATGAGATCATAAACATCCATTATAAAGTGTCCGTCTTTCATTATGCATATGTGAATTTTGCTCATTAAGTTTACTTTTTTTATTCACACATGAATAAGAAATGTAACGATCAAATCTTTTGAAATGGACGGTTATATTGGCTATGCATGCACACACGATAATTTGAGATTGAAAAGTGAAGTTCTACTATATTTATGAAGTTTTGATTCGAACTTGGTTATATTACATTTGTGTCTTTTGAATTTTGTGGGTATATTCACTACAAACCCTCACGAGACAAAACTCGTCCACTAGGATAACCTAGGGGTTTAACGTCTTGTTGCACATGCTAAGTGCAATCGTGGTTCCTACGAAAGTGAGTTAGATTTTAAATTTTTCTCGAGGACTAACAAAGTTTAGGTTTGGAGGTATTTGATGAGTGCATTATTTTGTATTAATTATACCCAAATCTAGGCCTTGTTAGTTCCATTGCACCATCAATAAAATAGTTTTAGAGCCATTTTTATTATTTTAAAGAAAATACAAATTATAAAATAAATGGGGTTAATAATTCAATTTTGATAACTTCATGCTCACATTTTATATTGCTAATCTCTTGTGCAAGTTTGTTTTTAAGTATTGACAGATTTAAAACGAAAGCGGTGAAGTCCGGTCGCAAATTGAACATGAAAAGGTCACTTACGCATCTTCAAGGGCGATATTGTAAATTCAGATGACTTAATTCAGACTCGAATCAACCATGGAAATTGAAGGCCTTGAACCAAGGGACGCCTGGTCTCAAACGGCGTATCAATCGGAGTTGAAACGAAGAAGTTATGGCCGTGCAAAGTTTGGATTCAAAAAAAAGTCAAAGTCAAAGCCTCGGGTCAATGCCCAAAGACAATCCCAAGACCTGGACACTATTGAAATATTTTTGGGCCCTAAATTAGGGTCACGTCGGTTCAAACGACATGTCAATCGGACTCCAAATGAAGAAGTTATGGTGATTTGGGCTATTGTGCAAATTATGAAATTTGGGATTTAATATGATGTTAAATATAACTGGAGGCATAATATAAACAAAGATGATAGTTGGTTAAGCGTTTGTAGTCTTGGGCACGCATAGTAGAGGTTAGAGATTCGACCCCTGCCTGCCCCATTTATTTTTTAGCGAAATTGTTTTTACAAAAAAAGACCCACTAAACCCATTACTCCACCTGCTAGACCCATTACCCCAACCTTTTCCCCTTTCTTTTTTTCCTTTTGTCGAAAGAAGATTACCACCCACAAAACCACCTACCCACTACATGCCCACCCCAAACTCCTACAAATACCCATTACCTACATCACCCCATGTGTGCAAAAAAAGCGACGAGAGAGTTAAAAAAAAAGAGACACTTAGATAAAAAAAAATTTATGTAGTGAGTATTTTTTAGGCACACTTTGGAGGAGCATATTGTGTATTGTAATTCAAGTCTTGGACCCGAAATTTTGTAAGTTGACATTTATTAATAAAAATTATTTTTTCATCTTGCAATATTTGTATGTCAAATATGTTGTGTGAGTAGTATAATTACTAGGACTTAGGTGATGTTTGTCATGACTAATTAAACCACGCATGTTAATTTAATTTTGTACATATTCTGACGTGTTCAAATTTGAAGTAAAAAAAATTCGGTATTCGCTTAAAATTACACAAGAGTATATTTTTAAACCTCAACGAATTAATTATAAATTCATGCTTTAAAAATTTTAAGTTATCATTTTTGATGGGTTATGCTTGCACTTAGATGTTTTGCTACCTCATGCTTAAATACACGTTAAAAATTTTAAACATGATATTTTCGAGGGAATAGGGACTTATGGTGTCAAATTCAAGAGATAAAATATTTCGAGCACATGTAATGTTTTATTCTCCAAAATGTACGCGACGAGAGTCGGTATATTTTGTGTTATAAATTTATAACTATGAAATTAAATTGATGTGTTAATTTAATTAAAATTGACAAACGAAACCGACATCCTAGTTTCTTTCACATTTAATATTATCTCTTCTAGTTGTTCGTTTATTCCGTTTTTATTTTTATTTTAGAAACTGAATCACTTTTATACACTCATATGTCTAGTTGGACAATCAATATTTTAAAAAGATCGACGAAATCTCTGTGGGTTCGACCCGTACTTACACCCGCTATATTTCAATACCCGTGCACTTGCGATAATTTCATCTTTTAAAACTTGACAACATTTATCAAAGATAAATATTATTTTTTTAACATTAGGCTATTAAACAATCAAATGAGATAAAAATAAATTTTTAGGCAAAACATTTTAATAATACATTTTCAAAATATATTTTTATAACATTTTCTTAAAATTATTTTTTAAAACAATTTTTATAATATATTCAAAACAGTTTTTGAAAATGTTTAACACAGTTTTTACGATATTTTTATAATACGATTTTTGGAAAAAATTGTAAAACATTTTATTAACTAATTTTTATAATAATAAAAACTGTTTTTAAAACATTACAAAACAGTTTTCTAAATATTGAAAACAGGTTTTCTAAATATTTAAAGCGATTTTTAAAATTATTTTAAAAAAGTTTTAACAAAATTATAATATATTCTAAACAGTTTTTTAAAATGTTTAAAATAGTTTTTACAATATTTTTATAATACAGTTTTTAAAAAAAATTGTAAAACATTTTCTTAACATTTTTTTATAATATTAAAAACAATTTTTAAAACATTTCAAGTTTTTTTTCTAAATATTGAAGATAGTTTTTCTAAATTTTCAAAGTAGGTTTTAATTAGAACAGTTTTTATAATATTTTTATAATACGATTTCTTAAAAAAAATTATAAAAAAATTTCTTAACTTCTTTTTATAATATTAAAAATAGTTTTTAAAACATTACAAAATAGTTTTCTAAATATTGAAAACAACTTTTCTAAATATTTGATATGATTTTTAAAATTGTTTTTAAAAAGTTTGAAAACATTTTATAATATATTCAAATCGGTTTTTTAAAAATATTTAAAATAGTTTGTACAATATTTTTATAATACAGTTTTAAAAAAAAATTGTAAAACATTTTCTTAACAATTTTTTATAATATTAAAAAACAGTTTTTAAAACATTACAAAAAAGTTTTCTAAATATTGAAACAGTTTTTCCAAATATTTAAAACGGTTTTAAAAATTGTTTTTGATAACATTAAAATGGTTTTGTAAAATATTTAAAACGGTTTTTATAATATTTTTATGAAACAATTTTTAAAACAGTTTGTAAAATATTTTCTTAATATTGTTTTATAATATTTAAAATATTTTGTAAAACATTACAAACAGTTTTTTAATTATTTTAATTTATTTTTAAAATTATTTTTTAAAACAGTGAAACAGGTAAGAAGTTAGCAAATTTGTTGGCAAATATTTTTCACAGAAATAAGTAAGAAAAGTTTTCCAACACCTTATGCATAAAGGGTATTGTACACTAGTAAACAATATCACAACAAATTGTGCTACCAAACAAACAAAAAGTGGGCAAAATTTCATATTTGTAAACTTTTTGGCATTTTCCATGGCAAAACATGGCAACCAAACGAACCCTTAAGCATTTTTTAACCTATCTCGGATGGAAATATTTGTTAGGGAGAAAAACGATTGGCTTGCAAATTTACTGTTGTTGATGTCAGCAATCAACTCTCTGGCTGAAGAAAGTGAGAACCCATTTCGTCCCCATTTTGAGAAGGTAATCCCATAAACTCTTTAGCTAGCCATGTTTGTATGAGTAGTGTATTTTTTGATTTACAAATTGATTTTGTGTTGAACATAACTTCTATTTACACATGTTCATTTTTTGAATCTAAGGTTTTATTGAATATATGTTTGATTTAACATATATTTATACGAGAAGGGTATGATTTACACATCTTCATTTTTTTAATCTAGGATTTGATTCAACTGGCCATATTTGTATAACAACTGTATTTATTTATGTTGAACATATGTTTTGATTTACTCATCTAGGGTTTATTTGGGCATTTTCTTGTTGGGAATTTTATTTTTGGCTTTGTTATTTAAGGGTTAATGGTATAAGTTTTATAATATGAAATGATTTGATGTATATATAAATGTTGAAATGGTAATTTGGGTAAAAATTATTTCTTATATTATTATAGGTTGAAATGGGTCAAAATAAATGAAAAGTGTATATTTATAATAGTTCCTTTATGGCATGAAATGGTTATTGGAATTTTTATATTTATAAATTAGAAGTGTATATTTATAAATTGCTAGTGTATATTTTTTGTGACGTTTATTTTATTCTGACTTATAAATATACCCTTCACATTTATAAATATAAAAATTTGAAAAACCATGTCATCCCATAAAGGAACGGCTATAAAAAGGAGCTAATTTTTTTTGTGATTCTGTAACACCCATTGTGTCCCTCTTTTACAGGATCTCTGTTCTTCGAGTTATTCATTTGAATCAGTTTCTTTCGATTAGTTTTTTTTTGTAGTCGTTAACCTTGTTGTCCTTTTATTATCTGCTTATGTGTTAACGATTACAAAAATATTCATTTTTGTTATTATTTACAATATATATCAAAGAATGAGTTTTGTGAATCAATCGAGTGTAGGAAAAAATGCGTAATTATAAATTCAAAATACAATGTAAACGATTTGGTTTAGCTTGGTCGATGGTGATACATGCGATAGTTATCTATCAACATAAAAGGTCATTACTGGACATTCCTAGGGAACCTAAGTATAATTGGGATGAGCATTATAATCAATCCATATTCCAAATGTACGGGAAGAGTGATCGTTTATGCCATGATTCATTATATATGAATATTGGTTCATTTCATAGGCTATATGCTCGCCTCCGTGTGCTTGGGCTAAATGACAATCATTCAGTTTTTGTTGAAGAACAAGTTATAATTTCCCTTAATATTGTTGGTCACGATGAGCGTTGTCGAACCTAGATTAATACTTTTTGTAGATCAAGCCATACCATTAGTTTTTACTTTTATAATGTGTTGGGAGTCTTCTTAATATTGTAAAAGGAAATTATCACAAATACAACACCTAATAATTCCACAGACGATAATCCTGGCAACAGAACTTGGTATCATTACTTTTTGATAACCAAATCAACTCTTAATAACATAAATAGTTAATAAATTTTTAAATGGATTGTATGCAATAACACATATAGTATCCCGATGGGATGTCGTAGGAGCAATAGATGGTACACACATATCTGCGAATGTCCCCCTTGTCGATCAACCAAGTTATTGCAATTGAAAATAGGTCATCTCTCAAAATATTCTACTAGCATGCATATTTAACATGAAATTTACATATGTGTTGGCCGGATGGGAGGGGTCAGCACATGATGGGCATGTACTTAGATCATCTAAATAACGTTCAGGCCATAAACTAACTGTTCCAATCGGTATGTCGGTCTATTTAATGTATTTATTTTGAATAGTTGTTGCATAAACTTTCAATGACTCACACATATTTTATGAAAATCACCCTATATATTGTCTTAGGAAAATTTATCTTGTGGATACCCGATTCCCATTGGTTCCTGATTTTATATCACCATTTCGCAAAACATGTTACCACCATAGAGACGTGGAGGGTCAATGTCCTGAAACTAGTAGGGAATTTATTCAGTTATTTCCATTATTCTCTACGCAATATAGTTGAGTGCATGATAGGTTTCTTGAAAAAAAGATCTTCTTATCTCTACCATCAACCATTTCACGGCATTGGCACGCAAACTAAGACTGTGTTAGCAATTGTGCCCTAGGGTGGTGATATGGATGATTTGTGCAATAAATATAGTGATAGTGATGATGACATGAACCCCACACCCCTTAGTATACCTGATTACACCCTCGTTAATGAGCATATTAACTTCGCAATACAGACATCTAGGAGAGAAAAGTGTAATGCAATGGCGACACAAATACGGGAAGAAATAGGAACAAGTCATAATAAGCCATTTAGTTTTGATGATTTATTTTTTTGGTTTTGCCTTCTTACTTTGTAACAATTTCATTACGCTTTTGATTTTGTTCGGTAATTTAGCTTAAAGACACTATTTTATGCTTATCATTAGGATTTTTCATATTCCATGCCTACCTTAACTAATATGAACTACTTGACTATGGGGTTCCAATTGAAAAAAAGAAAATGTGGAGTTGTCTCTAGTATTAGAGTAACTAAGCCAGATAAGAACAATAACCTTGGCAGAATCTACCATTCTTGTTTCAATTGTAGAATATGGTTGGGTCAGGCAATACCTTGTATGGATGTAATATCAACTACGACATTGCATAATGAACCCAATTATATATGAAGAAACAAACTTTGGGTGGTCCCTAATGTAAGTGTTTCAAATCAAACCAATTTATTACCAAAAAAATTATCTAACTTTTAATGTGCACCAAACAAAGTTGTGAAATCCCAATTCTTACTTTAAACCAATTTTATCTTGATTGATCCTAAACACGCATCTACTGATTAAAGCAAGTAAAGTAAAGTAAAGAATACTCACAATGCCGAATGTATGAGTAAAAAACCCAAAACGAGAATACAACCTCGGACGATCCAAGCCAGACAATCACTATAAACAAAGGTTTTACAAAGACAGATTAACCTTACTCAATGACTCGATGCCCACGGGTATTTATGCTCCTTCTGATCTTCTACCATTTTTTAATAGTGCCCACGCAGAAATTAGATCTTCCACGATACTTGTCCACAACACACGCGTCCACGTATGTCTCTATGTCCACCGAATGGCTTTGATACGTCTACGATGTTGAACAAGAAGTCCTTCTCTTTTCTTCACCGCAAAACCCTGATGTTTAATGGTAGCACAAACCTTCTTGGTGCCACAAGATCACTTAAGCATATAAGAATGATAACTCATATCTTTGCAAACTCTAAGGATGTGTTTATGCCTTTTAAACCTTAGAAAACATGTGCAAACAACTTACTGGATGGTAAAGTGTTTTTCCAGATGAACACTCACGAAACTCTGACGATACCATGGTTTAAATAAGATTTTAAATGATGCCTCAAAAAATGTTTCATTCGAACGACAAGGCCACGTCGTTCGTGCGACATGAGCATCTCGTTCGAATGAGAGCTTATGTCATTTAAACGACATCGCGTTAGTTTGACTTTTTGACTTTTTATTTAAAACGTCTCTTTTAAAAGAGATCTAAATCAGTCAAACTCTATTTTGAGTTTATCAGAATAAAACGTAGTGTAAACCATTTAAAACTCTTTTACAACATTTTAAAACATTTTTCTTTATAAAAACACATCCTTATCTTTTATAAAAACAATTTCCGAGCACCATTAATTATACGCATTCATACCTGAGTGATCTCGGAATGCATTTAACTTGAAGACGAGTAAACTTGGACCAATTAAACTTCGACATCATTAATTATTTGAAGCTTTGTCGCAACGTCTTTAATTTTCTTCAATACGTCATAGACCAAGTGGGATCGTGACAAAATAAAATCTCCCTATGATATATTACAAACACAGTTTTGTTCACGAAATTAAGTCAAAAGAATACAAGGAATCAATTGGAAATTTATGTCCTTACAAATCTCCCCCTTTAACTGTTACGGGACAAAACTAAACTAGTGAAATGCCTAAGCCGGTCCGTCAAGCCGTATGACGCCTAAATTCCATCCCATAAAGCCAAAATAAAAAATTATAGGACACGGACTAGTATATGTAGGACCGACAAGCATGAACTGTCTGAATGTGATGTAGACTTAAAATCTCGAATCGTTGAAGCATACCTGCACACATGAAATAGACAAACAAATACCCAGTGAAGTATAGAGGAACAAATAAAACCTATATATATCCAAATGATACCAAATAATAATAGATACCAATATGAATAATCTCTGAAACAATCATTTGTTAAACAATTGAGCACAATATGATACCAAATTTAAACTACCAATTTGAAATACCAATTTATAAAATATGCAATCAATAACAAGCTCAAAACTAACTCCCCCTACATCACATACATCTTTCCCCCTTTTTGTCTCGAATAAACAATCCAGTGAAAAGATAAACCAATCAAAGTATCTAGCATGAGAATATACCAATTTGAATCAATTTTAGAATTAAAAATGCTAGATAACTATGAAACAACCAGCTAAATATGATCAAAAAGATGACAAATCTGTAGCTAGTAAACTAATGAATCACACAAAAAATATATCAAACTAATCAGGTGTGATAAACGGACTATATGGAAAATACCAATTTTGAACCAATTAAAACCTGCATATAAACAAGTTAGTCCAAAAACGCTTCCAGCAGTACCCATAATATCACCAAAATAAACAGTGGACTGCAAACTAATCAGAAGCAAGAATTCAGCCTGTCGTTCGAACGAGCCAGGGACGTCGCTCAAAAGAAATGAGGATGTCACTCAAACGAAGTAAAAATGTCATTCGCGCGACATGAAGATTTCGTTTGAACGACTTCTCGCGACCTGCCAAATTTTCATATTTTCCTAGAAATATCTTATATCTTTGCCCAGTGAAAAAATCAGTGGAAGGGCCTGATAGCAGCAAAACAGTGCTAAAATAGAAAGCTTTTAACACAAAACGCAAAACTAATAATGCGAGTTACATGCAAACTTAGTACCGATGTGCTCAAACATGGACATGGAATGTATGGGCGTGAAACTACAACAAATGAGTCACAATTCCAACACATCGAAACGATCAAGAAGCTCTAATTGATAGCAATAAATCATCTAACTTTATCATATCCATATGACAATTAAAGTGTGAGCTTAATGAACTAAACATACTACATGCACACAAATCCAGAATTTTAACGATTCTACAAACAATAGCGTCAAATTGCAATGTTTCAACATTATGATTAGTTGTGCAAAGCCGTTTAAAATTTCTCGAACCAAACTCCCTCATAAACATACTTTTTTAAGTTCTTTTGAGGTTTCTAGCATTCTCAACTTAGATAAAATCCTATTGGCCCTTTTTCATATTTCTTTTTCTTTTGGGCTCTTTTAAATGGTGGCTTTCACGACGAGTTAATTTTGAACTCTCGCAGCCCTTTCCCGTGAATCACTCATCATTTTTTCAACTATACCAATTCAAATCCTCACGGTAAATGATTCTTACATGCACACTTCTCCTTAAGTCTACTTACGCATAGATGACAAGATTGAGATAAGAACGCCTCACCAAATTTAAATATGCAAGAGAAGTCAAACATCCATATAAACTCGTGCATGTGTGCAATGTTGGCATATAAACAAAGTCGAATAAAAAAGCATATCAACTTCGAAACAACCCCAAATGTCCTGGCCACATGGATAATGAAACGATGGGGGGGGGGGGGGGGGTCCAAGCACACAAATATGCCACATCAAACATGTAAACTCAAAAATAAAAACCAAAAATATTTTTGGCTATTCATATTTTGACTCAAATAAAAGTAAAATCTTTTTGGTTTTTCAAAAGTTTTCTCAAAAACAAATTTTTTTTGGGTTTTTTAAAAATTTTCTTAAAAATAAAATCTTTTTGTATTTTTCAATAGGACTCAAACAAATGAAAACTATAATACAAAATAATACACATGTCATAATACTAGCAATGAATAAATCATGAAGCAAACTAGCATATGACAAACAAGGCGACACTATCATCCTTTAGATTTAGCATGGGAAGAATCAAGTGCACCCAAATGAGAATCATGAAGTTTAATTCCTAATGCCACTAAATCCGATTTCCTAACCCAAGTAGGTGTAAAACAATGCATGGGGGTTTTGGTAACCGGGGCAACTTTATTCCTAAACTTCCTAGGAGCTTGTCTAAGGTCGTAACAATAACGCCTAAAGTGACCTTTCCTACCACAAAACATGCAAGTGTAGCGATGGTGGGAATTATTACATATATGTGGACCTTTTCTAACCTTCCTAGTGTTTATCACACATGCGGGGGGAATGGGAGAAACTCTCACACCAAAACTTATACCTCCCCTATCTCCCTTAATTTGGACGGTGCCTAAGATCTTATCTAACTTTTTCGACCTAACCTCCAAATCAAACTTAACTCTAGACGAGTCTCTCATTATCTCCTCCAACTCATGAATCCTAGACTCTAGCAAATGCCTAGACTCTTCAAATGCCAAAATCTCCTTTTTCAACGACTTCATCAAACCACGGAGATTGTCTCTCTCTTTCTCCACAAACTCTAGTTTCTCCCTAAGCTTCTTCTATCGTGCTCTAAGATCCTCAATCAAACTATCATTATTTTCTATGGCACTCTCATTCAACTTAGCTTGCAATTTTGAGTTAGCCTTTTTCACCTTCACTGTTTCGGCATACAACTCATTAAACGCAATTTGCAACTCTTTCACGTCTACCTCCTCCTCGTCACTCTCTTCACCCTCACTAACATGGGATTCACTCTAAACCTCCTCGGAAGTGTCATGCACATGATAATTGTCATCGCTCACATGACAGGCCATGAACGTAACAAAGTTACGATCAATGGGGGAACTCTCTCCCTCTTTCGGATCAATATCACTTAAGATGGCACTATAGACAATGGGTTGCTTGCCCTTTTTCTTAAGTCTAGTGGGATACTCCTTAACCATGTAACCGTACCCCTCACACTTGAAACACTTATCCGACTCATCTCTCTTAGGCTTCTCAAACTTATCCTTAGAGGTGGGATCTACTTTGTTGTTCTTGAATTTTTCAAATTTCTTGGCATCTTTCGATTGCTTTTGAAACTTAATAAATTTTTTAAATTTCTTTGCCAACAAAGCAACATCCTCAAAATCGGAATCAAAATCGGAATTCGAAACTTATATATCCTTCTTCCGGGTTTTCAAAGCAATACCCATTTATTTCTTAGGCACTTGCTTGGAGGTAATCATGTCGATTTCTTAGGTTTGTAAGTCACCTAAAATCTCTTCTAGTTTTGTCGACTCTAACTTACTCAAGGAGTTTAAAATTGTCACTTTCGCATCAAACCTACTAGGCAACGACCTAAGGATTTTCTTAATGACATGGTTGTCGGGAATTTTCTCACCTAGGTTAAACAACGAGTTGACAATATTGGACAACCTAGCATAAAAATCGTCAAAAGTCTCACTCTCTAACATCCTAATGGTCTCAAACTGTGTAGTGAGATTTTTAAGTTTTGACGCCCTAACCGTGTTAGTACCCTCGTGAGTGAGTGCCAAAATATCCCAAGCCTCTTTTGATGTTTCACAAGTCATAATTATATTATATTCTTCCCGTGTGATGTGTGAAGAAATAACATGCAGACCCTTAGAATTATATTGTGTAAGTCTTTGTTCAGTTTCAGTCCATGACTCAACAGGCTTTAAACTAGTAACCTCACCTACAATAGTGACAGGGGGTGTCCAATATTTCTCAACTACTAGCCACACACACTCATCAATGTATTTTAAAGCAAATCTCATTCTCATCTTCCAATAAGTGTAATTAGTGACATAAAAATAGGAGTTCAGAAAATTCGTTATATCCAAAATTCATCTTTGAAAACACATGGGATCACAAAAAAAATAAAATATGTTTTCTAGCTCTAATACCAATGTGAAGAAACAAACTTTGGGTCGTCCCTTATGTAAGTGTTTCAAATCAAACCAATTTATTACCAAAAATTTATCCAACTTTTGAAGTGCACCAAACCAAGTTGTGGAATCCCAATTCTTATTTTAAACCAATTTTATCTTGATTAATCCTAAACATGCATCTAGTGATTAAAGAAAGTAAAGTAAAGTAAATAATACTCACAATACTGGATGTACGAGGAAAAAACCCAAAACGAGAAAACAACCTTGGACGGCCCAAGCGAGGCAATCAGTATAAACAAAGCTTTTACAAAGACAGATTAGCCTTCCTCAATGACTTGATCCCCACGGGTCTTGATGCTCCTTCTGATCTTCTATCGTTCTTCAATAGTGCTCACGCAGAAATTCCATCTTCCACGATCCCTGTCCACAACACATGCGTCCACGTATGTCTTGGTGTCCACCGAATGGCTTTGATACATCTACGATGTCGAACAACAAGTCCTTCTCTTTTCTTCACCGCAAAACCCTGATGTTCAATGGTAGAACAAACCTTCTTGGTGCCGCAAGATCACCTAAACATATAAGAATGATAATTCGTATCTTTGCAAACTCTAAGGATGTGTTTATGCTTTTTAAACCTTAGAAAACATGTGCAAACAATGTACTGGATGGTAAACTATTTTTCCAGATGCACAGTTACGAAAATCTGACGAAACCATGCTTTAAATAAGATTTAAACACCGCCTTGAAAAACGTGTCATTCGAACGATAAGGACACGTCGTTCACGTGACATGAGCATCTCGTTCAACGAGTTCTTATGTCGTTTGAACGACAGCGCATTAGTTTGACTTTTTGACTTTTTGTTTAAAACGTCTCTTTTAAAAGAGATCCAAATAAGTCAAAATCTATTTCAATTTTATCATAATAAAACGTAGTATAAACCATTTAAAACACTTTAAAAACATTTTTCTTCATAAGAATACATCCTTGTCTTTTATAAAAATAATTTCGAGCACCATTAATTATACGCATTCATACCTAAGTGATCTCGGAATGAATTTAACTTGAAGACGAGTAAACTTGCACCAATTAAACTTTGGCATGCTTAATTCTTTGAATCTTTGCCGCAACGTCTTCAATTTTCTTCAATATGTCATATACCAAGTGGGATCGTGACAAAATAAAATATCCCTATGACATATTACAAACACAGTTTTGTTCACGGAATTAAGTCAAAATAATACAGGGACTCAATTGGAAATATATGTCCTTACAATACCCTCAAAGAGAAATGTTGTTCATCATCTTCCATTATTCCTCCTAAGAATGTTGATTATGAAATGGTAAACACCGTGGACAACATTGCAATGATGAATATGATTCGATCAGTCAGGCGGATGATATATGCCATTATGATTATATGTTTTGTACTCAGTTGTTAAAAGCGTATTGTAATAGGGTATTAACCTTGTTGTATTTGAACCATGTTGGATTTCAACGTCTTGATAATGCATGTATATAGTGTGTGAACTTCCTCTCAAACTATTTTGATTATGTGATATGATATGTGTGAACTTACTTTGAAACGGTTTTGATTATACATAATTATTAAACCGATTTGATTATGCAATATGTTGTATGATGTATGATGAAAGTGTATGTGTCATACCTAAACTGGACTATTTTGATAGTATGACAATGTATTTTCTATACTTGAACTTCTTTGATTATTAAGTATCAATCACCAAATTGTTACTTTAGAGGCATATTAGTATGCAATTGTTACTTTAGATGTTATTATGTAATGATCCATTTTTTAGTAATGCAAAGTCGGTATATAATTATTACTTCATATGCATATTATTATACAATTGTTACTTCAGATGTTGTTATGTGATGATTCACTTATTTAGTAATGCAAAGTCACTATACAGTTGTTTATGAGCATACAAGCTGAATAAGGGGAACTAAAAATAGAGCATTTTAACTGAATTTCCACTGGAGCATTTGATTTTTGGTTTTATAATTGAATTTTCTTTATGGCTTATAACTAGATCATTTTAACTAAATTTGATGATTATTAATATGCTCAGTTCTTGTCCTATTACTGAACATGATTAATTTTGTCCATATATGAAATGTTTTTTAGAGATGGCCCATAACAGAGCCAATGTTCCATTTCGCCCACCTAAACCAAATGCTCTGATTGATATTGAGGCACCTTACTCTTAAGCGGAAGTACCCTTCATGAAGTCACAAGTTCGTTGGACATAATCAATGAATGGATACTTAATTTTTACTTTGATGGATGAGGTTCTTATTGTACCAAAAAGGTTAATAATGGTTTCGTAGTGGCCCATATGAAATCCGTGATCGATGCTGTCATAAATGGTTGTCATGTTATTGTAGGAATTCCATATGTACTCTCACGTTTGAGATGCTTAAAATGAGTATATGGATGTGCATGAGCTATTACAAGTTAGCTGATTTGGTTATGACCCGACCATGGGTTATGTAACTATATAACCAAGTGTGTGGGTTGATTACATCAAGGTACATTACTATGTGCCTATACATTGCATACTATAAAAAAAATACAACTACTGATGTCTCAATTTTTAGCAGGATGAGTCGGATGTTGCTAAAATGAAAGGAAAATGTTGCTCCTATTATGATGAGCTACCCACCATATATGGAAATGACATAACAACGACGTCAAACTCTCAATTTGATGGTGATTACTTTCCATCTATGGAAGGTAAATGTAGATAGCTAGCTATATAAATTACATTTTTGTAGCACTTCGCTAATGCAAATTGCTCAAATATTTATTGTACCAGGAATAGTCAAACCAGATTTGGAGGAAGAAAACATAACTGAGAATGAGATTCCTGAGACTGAATGACATAACACCTCACCTCAACTGTTTGATGAAGTTTTGGATGCACAACCCCTACAACAGTTCATGGGCGAGTTCAGACAAGAGAACTTTGATCGGGGACCCATTGATGAGGCAAGGCAGTTAAAATATGGAGGTTATATGTAAACTTGTTTTCCTATGTGTAAGGGTAATGCTTTAAGTGATATTGGGAGGGTCACATGTAAGATTGTTATCTCTAGAATTCGTGTGTGGGTCGAATTTAGTGAGTGGTTGGCTGTTATAACCATGTTATGTATATATTATTACCTTGAGGGGAAGGTAAGTGTGGAACTTAGAGGATATCTTTTGGGAGAATAGATTATTATATGATGTGCCATTAGAGTTATGATTTTTCTGGAGTGCAACTGTTAAGCCGTGTTGAGTGGTAACGATAAGGATATTGTTTTATAGTTAGGCAAAGTGCATGAGTTTGCAATGTCCCAATTGTGAAAGGGTCTATCTTGTGGTGATATTTTGATATGATGTAATGGATTTTTACTGATGATTTTCAAGGTTTAGCGGGTTCATTGTTGAGCGAAGAGTTTTAGCTCATGGTTGTGTGCATGTTGAGAACTTAATGTTGGTGAGAGCATCGTATTGATTGACACCTTGTGTCTTGGGCATAAATTATTTAATTTGTGTGTCAGAAGACATAATTTTTTTTATATATTACATATATATATATATATATATATATATATATATATATATAGGCTTACGGAGTCATTTTGATTTATAAATCTTTATAAAAATTTAGTCCTGTTCTGACCAATATCCATCCCGACAGAGCTGCACAGTAGTGTATTAGGAGGGTTCCTATTTTGGATTTCTCTCGCGAGGCCTCCCCGACATGAAAGTTGTAAATGTTAGGAATTGAGAAAGGTTAGATCTTCGAACATTTTTAATATTATTATTATTTTCAGTATGATTTAATGGATTAATTTGTTGGGAGTTAGTGTATCCTTGTGGCGTTATGAGACTAAAATTAGTTCATGAGTTGGTGCCTCGATTATTTCAGGCCTGTAATTATAACTGTGACTTGGAAGTTATACTATAATTTAAGGCTAGTGGAGTCGGGTAATGATTGCGTAGTTGAGCACGGATATAGGGTGTATGGGAACCCTGGTTGGATATTATTTTAATGAATTCACTATTAGAAGTGGTAGAGATCGGTGTAGCGATCATGGAGGTAAATTGGAGATTTGAATTAATGGACTTATCCTAATTTCGGGGACAAAATTCTTTATAAGGGGGAGAGATTGTAATACCCCGGGTGTTCGAGGACATAGGAATTTAATTTTGTGGTGAAATAAATTTATTTTAATTGGAGTCTCGGATGAAAATTTAGAGTGCACGGTTGATCCGGGATGGGTCAAGATAGTCAAAATGACTGTCTGGGGGTTGAATTTGGGTTCCGGAGTATTTTTGAACTAGTTTGAGCTGAATATGAGTAAACGAGACATTTTAAGTGTTTATTATCATTTAAAGTTGGGAGTTGTTGGAGATAAGGTTTATTTAGGCTTGGAAGAGTTAGGTTAATCTCATTGTGAGAAAACCCTAGAAAGAGAAAGAGAGAGCAAAGAAAGAAGAAGAAGAGAAGAAAAGAGGAGAAAACTTGGAGCTTTGGAGATTTTCGGCTCAAATACACAGATTCGAGGAAGCTTAAACCTCTACAACTTTTAGGCAAGTGATTAAACTTGCTAAATGATTGTGAGTGTGAGTTATTTCATAATTTATTGGTGATTTAGTTGACTTTGAGCTTTAATGGTTAAACCCTAGAATTTGATGAGTAAATCTTGCATTTAGTGATATACTTATGGATTTGATGATAAAAATTAGTTGGGATGATATAGATGTTGGTTTTGATGGTAGAAATCATGGTTGAGTTCATATTTTGGGTAATTTATGGTTTTAAAAATTTGGTGGAAAAAGGGGTTCGTTTGAAATGTAGAACAATCTCGTAGGAATAAAAGTTGAACAACTCCGGACCGGTTCGTTTTTAAGAGGCACCAGATCGGTCCGGTCATTAAAAGTTTTTTGTCAAATTTCAAGAACTGGACCGATTCATTTTTGGGGACCCTCGGGCCGATCCGATCCGATCTGATCCGATCATTTCATTTTATTAGTTCTTGTTTTAACCCATTTCAATTGGTTTTATTACTTAGGGACCCTCTAATATAGTGTAGTAAACATGTTTATAAGTTATTATGAGGGTTCATATTAGGATATAACAGAGGGGCCACTTTAGGGCTATAATAGAGGTATATATAAGAGTAAATTGTGTTGTTTGCTTTTAATAACCCCTCCAAGGAATGATTATTCTTTTGAGGATGGTTAAGGGCTACTATGGAGGTATATTTGGGAGTTTAACATGCCGAATCCTTTCGTAGATTCCCCGGGTCTTAGGAATTGACTTAATGACAGATATAGACTAGATGAGAGAGATAGTGTGTCCTTAGTGTGGTTAAATTGGGCAACTATTCATATCATAGGTGTGATTGATTAGAAATGTTCAAGTGAGGGATCAAATAATAAAAATGAAGCGGGAATGTATGCGAGAATGTAACGGTTAGTGTAATGAGATTTATATACATATTGCCGAATTTATTACTTTTATACATGCGGACATATGATGGTATGTATATATATATATATATGGTGTGAATGTATATATCTTGTGTGTATGATATATTATGTGGAACATAACCCTCTAATGCTATCATGGGAAGTTGCGCGATGTGGGTGAATCCCCCTGGCTTGAGGAGCAGGGAGAGTATAGTCCTAAGGTCATAGCGTCCAGTATTTTACCGTGCGTGAGGTAGGGGTAAGATGTCTTGGGTATGATTCGTCTTGCCTTAGGTGAGGAACTATGACCGCTTCCCGTACATTTGTAATTTTGTTTATACCACGTCGGTGTGAGAGTCCGACCGCTGGTAACCCGGGATGATATGTGAGAAATTCCCTGGAAGATGATAGCATTGTAGAGATTGTTACTATACATATATTATGTGTGTTATGTATGTGTACTTGCTAAAGAATGATAAATCATGTATATACGTGTGAGTAATATTATACAAGCCTTATAGATAATGTGTGATATCTAATAATTATAACTAGAGAAAGTTATAAAGTTATGTATTAGTACACTTATGATGTGTATTATGTTTTGTCCTTTGTAGCATGATAGTGGATGAGTATACTCTTAAGCCGATAGACGGGGAGTTATGGGTACATACTATGGACCGAGGGCCTAACGGATTTTCATGACCGGTAATGTTAGGTGGTAGTGTATCGGGGGGTTCCTTGTTTGGATTTCACTTTGCGAGACGTCCCACGCACGAAACTTAGCGTAACATTGGAAGTGAAAAAATGTTTGGTTATTAGTTCATGGGGTCACATACTACATTGAGGATATATTCTTCAAGCATTATGATGATGTGTGCTATATCATCTTATAATTAGAGAAAGATAGTATAAATGCATTTGTATAATCATGGATAACGATATCTTATGACGGCACTTAGATATAGATACACTTATGGGAGTTATACTTAGGCTTGAGGGGGTATTATCCGTAGATTGAGTTGGGTAGATTAACTTAAGATTAAAAATGTATACGTTTAGGTGCGCGCTATAGCGGTGGGGTGAGATTGAGTCTCAAGAGAGTGCATCATCAATTTAATTATGGAATTTTGCATTTATAATTATTATGCATTTTAATGAACTTGTTGAAATCTTTTCAAACCTCGGGCTCTGACCAGTTTCAATCTTTTCTCCTGCTATGTATATATATTGTAATATTATAGGTGTCCCACCGCAAGGACGCCATTGATTCCTGTTCTTTCCAGAGTTTGTGGAGCTGTAGCAGATGCAGACTGTTGCATGATTTCGTTGTAGCCACTTCCTACTTTTGTAAATCTAGTTAAGGATCCATTATTGTATATCGGGTATGTATACCCAAGGGTATTAGATATGTAATTATTTTATGTTTTTATCTAGATGTTGTATCTTCTGTGACCCGACATCATATTCGAGTATATTCTTTTGTGGCACATGTGTGTATATTATCATGTTAATTAGTTATTATAATTGTTAGTTTGTTGTTCCTTGTTTGTTTGTAAAAAAAATTTGGCATCCGTTTATTTTATTATTGGATGGTTAGCCATGTTTTATTTAGATTTGGTAGTTATGCTAAGAATGATCCATTTGAGATTCCTATTTTATTTCAGTAGAGGGCTGACCACCCGTTATTTTACTAAGCGAGGTGTCACATTGGGCTATGAAAAGGCTCTATGGGACTCAAGGCCTTTTTATCGATGCTTTATTTTTGATGTTGTTTTCGTAATGCATAACTAAATCCTTGTGAAAATTTAACCATTTTTGTTATCATCGTTGGTATTATGATATTTTGATGGGGGCTAATGTAGTAAATACCAACTTTTTGGAACACATTTTTTTTCTTGGTATTCAAATGTTTCCTTCAGTCATTTATAATTAGTTCATTACTTTATGTTTGAAGATGAAATAGTTAAACATAATTGCAAAAATAAATTAAAAACACAAAAGAACATAAAAAATCATACTTTATGATAATGGAATGCTTGAAACATAAACATGAAACTAGACGCCATTGACTTGAACACAAAAAAATAATTGCAAACCTAAATTAAAAACACGAAATAACATAAAAGTCATACTTCATGATAATAGAATGACTGAAACATAAATACGAAACCAGACAGCATTGACTTGAACACGAAAATACACTAATAAATGACATGAGAAACACTTCGCATAGGATTCCATTAGAAGCAATAATGTGGCATTTTTCTTCCCAATCGGTGGGTTGGGAGATAGATTACAAAATCACCATCATGGTCATCATCTCGATAGTCTGGCATACCAGGGTCTAATATGTAAAATGGATTGATAATTTCTTTCTTGAAATAGTTTTTCACATGGGAACGGTGCAAACGACATTCCATTCACTGAATTTCCCTTTTCAAAATAGAATGACTTCATCATGCTTCGTTATGTCATTACAATAATTTATGGCCGACCTCGCTTACGGGACTCGCAGTCCATGACATCGAAATAAAATTTCAAAATCACATCTTATGTAAAACAAATAGGGACATATAATGCAACCTTGATAAATAGTCTGAAGTTTATGCTTAACTTCAGATGGTGGGCAGAATATCATATGAACAACGCTATAAGAAAATGGACTGCTTGTGTCGATGGGCTTTTACCAAACTTACTTTTGTCGTGATACCAAGTCATACCCGACTGGTCGACGTAGGTACCTGGATTTGTCATCTTCCTCTCTGGGTGGAAACCTTATCATGTCTCCACACCTTTAAACGAACCACTAACTAAGAATTTTCCTTTGTTACGTGAAGTCATTTTTGCTAACTTAAAAATTATTGCCAAATGCACGCTGTTGATGTAAAAAATTGGACTATATCAAATTTAATAATAACAAATAAATATAGAATTATTATGACACATTAAGAAAAGGAAACACGAGGTTTTAAAGTGGTCCAGCTATGGAATAAAGCCTATGTACACTATTGTGTTATTGATCTCAGTGATTATAGAAAACTAAGTATTCTTGTCAACATGAAACTCCCTAGAATCCGCTCTTTTACTTTTGGGAATGAGATACAATGTATTTATAGTGATCCGAAGATTAAGGGTTGGAATACCAAGGGCTGTAATGCTTTTATATGTATAAGCATTTACATCATGCTCATAATGAATGTGACAGTTTTTTATTCATGCGGTGTTGTGGCCTTTTGATTATACCGCTGATGGTCGACATTCTTCATGTTGGTCGGCATTCTTCATGTTGATCGGCATGGTTGTCGATTAACTATTTACTGACTAGGATTTCTTCCACGTTAGGAGATATTTGTCAATTTCTGATTGGTCCACGTAGATGAGTAATTTTTGGTATCAAAAGAAGCCCCCGATACTTCATTCTTGATGCTTTTGTTGAAAGGATTGAGTCTATTCTCTTCAGAGTTGGTCGACTGATGCCGACTTATAAGACTTGTGAAAATTTTCCACGTCTTCATTTAATTGTGGCATTCTTGTAAATAATTTGAATTTTAGCAAACCACCAAAGGGTAAATTAGTATTTCTGTGCCTTTTCAACTGTGTAGTCGTCTAAACGTCAATCGTCGTTTTAGGCATAATTTCCCAGGTAAGCTATAAAAAGGCAAGATTTTTCATCGAATTTTATTTACCAAACCCTCCTTAGCTTTCAAACTCTTCTTCTTCTCCAAATTTATTCATCTTAGAGGTTTTTCTTGCATCCTCTTTTGTTTTAGCCTCCAATTTTCCTATAAGCTTTCTTTCCCCCTTTTACTTTATCTTTTTTTCTTCATCTTTACTGTAACTATAGTTTATATCGTACATTGGGATTCTGTAGATGAGTTTAGGTAGGAATGGGAAATTACTGATTGGGTAGAGCTATAAATGATAGTGCCACCTGTTGAGCTGCTCGCCTTACATGAGGGTCACTGGATACCTTCCCTTTTTATTATTGAGTGTGGCTTCACTATTCCCCCTCACCCATTCTGTTTAGAATTCTATCAATACTTAAATACCGTCCCTGTTAGAGTAGCCCCCAACACTTGGAGGGTTATAAATGGGATATATAGGCTTAATCAACTACATGGAACCCTCATTGGTATTGTAGACACCCCATTATGTTACCCCCGAACTCTCTTTAGGTCCCTAGTACCTCCCTTCATCACTACAAACCCAAGTCATGTCCCGAGTACTGACCTTGAAGCCATCGAGCACCCCTGGGCTTCATTTGACCAAAAAGTCAAACTCTTCAGCTCGACCAAAGCTGAATGAATCTTTGAAGGGAACTGAAATCCCTTTCCAACGGTCCATCCCGTACCCGATTCTGACTTACCATGCGGACAAATGATCCGTTTGCATCCGAAACTTGATCTAGAGGACACCGGGCGCTCCCGGGCTCTGTTTGACCTAAGTCAACTCTTTAGCTCAACTGAGGATGAATGAATCTTCGAAGGGCACTGAAACCCTTTTCCAATGGTCTGCTTCGTGTGCGATTTCGACTTACCATGCGGACGAACGATCCGTTTGACTCCAAGAGGTCACTGAATGCTTCCAGGGACCGGTTGACCAAAGTCAACTCCCCAAACTGGGTCAAACTCTTTGGAATGTCGAAGTACATCTCCTAACCTTTCCAACGGTCCACCCCATGCACAATTCGGACTCACCATGCGGACGAACAATCCGTTTGCGTCCGAACGATTCCCCATCCAATGGATCGACAAACGCTTCCGAGCCATATTTGAACCAAGGTCAACTCCCGAACTCGAGAGTGGTCCAAAGGACTTTCAAAGGTCTCTGAATTAACTTTCCAACGGTTTGCCCCGTGCACAATTCTGACAAACGGTTTGCCCTCAACATCTAATTTTCCAAAAAGGCCTGAAACACACTACCAAATGGCAGGTTCCAGACCCTGCCTATCGGCAGGACTAGGTCTATACCGATCGGCAGTGACCTGGGCCTATAAAAGTAGGCCTTCACCTCATTTTCAAAAGGATCCGAAATCTAATAACAGTCTCAGCGAATCCCAAAAACCTATCTCAAAGACAGAGCGATTTCAACATATAAATCCATTTCTAACTTTCACTTTTCATCATCCTTTTCATCAAACTTGGTGAATTATCCACTCTCCATCATCATCCAAGTGCAAGGGCTGCTCTCCAACATTCAAGATCAAGCTCAAGATCTTCAAGAAGGTCCAACTTTCTCTTAAATTCTCAATAATTTATTTTAGTACTTAGCACTTTTATTATCCCATCTCACACATCCTAATATACTTTTTATTTAGTATTATTGCACAACTTTTATTTTCATGTAAATAAAAACCCAAAAACAAGAAAAAGAGGGTTTTCTCATAAATTCCAAATAGGGATTCTCGTACTTTTCTCACAACTAAAACACTTTTTCTACACACACACACACACAAATAAGAGATACCCCATTTGGATTTATGGGATAAACCCCACCCCTCATTTTGTATGCGAACTACGGGGACTTTGATTCCTTTATAGGCTACGTAGGCTTCTCGGGTAAAACCCGAGACTCGAATCCTATTCTCACTTTCTCTCTCATTTTCTATCTTCTCTAAATCCAATTTTCTTATATTCTATATACTTGCTCTTAGTGACGTATTACTCCATATGCGTTATCATTCCCTTATAACGATCAACATAAGAGTAATCACGTAAATCTTATTTTCTAATATTATTTTTATACCTTCCTACGGATGACTCGCTTTATCTGTTCCATGATACAAGTCGAGGATTCCTATCTCCACCATATATATACACATGCACACATATCACAGAGAAAATAAAGGAAAATAGCTAATATCCATAAGAGGCCGAAAGGGCGGAATGGGTGCCTAACACATTCCTATTTCATAACTTAGCCTCCGAACCCTTCTCGAATCGTTTTGGTTTCGTATGCACTAGTATGTCTTTGGATGCCATCCTTCGGGATGGTTTCCCCTTTTTCTTTTGTCTGTTTTTAGTAAAATAGACTGCCGACTCTAAATCTCTTTACATTTTTACACCTCATATCAAACGATGTCGGTCGAAGCTCTCCCGAGAGGGACACGCGGGACCCGAGGATCCTCCCTTCACGTGACTACCCGTAGGCACGGATCGAGGATGGCCACAGTGGAAACTCTACCGGGGACATTTGATTTGAGGGCTTGACTCTATTTACATGGATGCTATATTTGTTTATATTTCCCCCATATCTGCATGTTCCCCCTTTCCATGTGTATCCCATGCTTATGCTTCTGTTCACACACTTGTAGAAAATTCTCCATGTACACTTCACACCACGTGCACCTAGGATCACATATATCCACAGGTTGCACGCCTCACCTATCCATACTTGGTTTACCTTGGGTACTTGTACTTTGCTCCCTATTTGACATAATCAAGAAAAGCATTCTCATCATAAGATACTAATAAGAGAATCATGCATGATTCACACGACATCACCAAAGAGCATTGTTATTGACCAAAAATTACCCATTAACTGGAGGGTCACTTCGTGATGGGCGCTGGTCCGGTAGGGCGCAGTTAGCCTAAGCGATATGACTCTCACCTTCCATTGTCCAAGTACCTTCGACGTATATCGAACGGTTCCCCCGCATCGTACCGCGTGACCAAAGTTATGACGGGAGGTATATCATAGGGAATTCATTCACGTACGTTGAGTATATCAAATTCTCTCTCACATGTACGGTCCCCACGAGGTATATAGTGAGGCAATTCATGTACACTCAGGTATATCAAATGGCTTGTCCACACGTACTGATTGCTCGCAAGAGCAAGACGTATATCGTGGAAGTCACGCCAAAGGGGGGAACCCATTCCGATTCACCCAACCAACTGCATACCCGCATATAGGTGTCAAACCTAGGACACACACTTTAGATTTTCGGTTTTAACCCAAAACTCTGCCAAAATTCTGAGTCGGCCTGCCGCCCAAATTTTCGTGCATTTTTAAAATGGGACCCTGTCCGTGAGCCTGGTTACAAGTCCATCCATAGCTTTGCATACATTAAAAATCCCACTTTTCTAGGCTCGGGTCCCGTCCGACATTGTATTTAGGAGAATTAAATACAAGTGAGAACATAATAATCGTAATAATCATGCTGAGTTACATCTCCAAAAACATTTCTCCCTTCTTTATCAAAAATCTAAAAACATTTTTCCCTTCTTTATCAAAAATCCAAAAATAGTTTCTTCCCTTTTTCTCAAGAAAAAAAATATATAAATCCCATTCTACGGCTTCTCAGGTCGATCGTAAGCCCTTGGCCTGGCTCCCTATTGGCTTTGGTCTTTAGTCAAATCACCTCAGAGTTTCGTTCGTTCCTCTACTACTTCTTTCGAGTCTGAAATCCATTCGATTTTTATGGAGAATACAGATTAAGTACCAGTCATACAGCTGGATCTGACGGCAGTCCTAGCTCGGCTCGTACCCAAGATTGACAACCTCCAAACTGACGTTCGAGAGATGCAACAAAACTAGGTTCCTATTCCTCAAGAGCCTGAGGCCCTGTTCCCTAGTGCTATGGGTCCACCCGAGCCTATTTGGGTTCCCAAAGAATATCAGCATGCTCCATGTGCCCCTCCTATCAATGGGCCACCGCCTACCCAGCTTTCAATGCCAAACATTACCCAGCCTGTGGCTAACCTGCCTACGGTCGCTGATCCAAAAGAGGAGGAGTTAAATAAAGTCAAAGAGGATCTCAAGATGCTCACCAAGAAGTTCGACCAAGTCAGAATCTCTGGGAATTACATAGACTACACCCCCATGTCTCTTTCTCCTAAAGCGAGGTTACCCGAGAAGTTCAAGATGCCAAATATCGAGAAGTTCGGAGGGAGTGGACCCCTGATTGTTCATCTTCGCAGTTATCATCGTTCCATAACTCTACTAGGGGATTCTGAAGAAGTGATGGCCGAATTGTTTTAGCAAACTTTGAAGGATAGTTCCCTCAAATGGTTTTTGTCTCTCGAGGAGTCTAGAATCCGTAGTTGGGAGGATGTAGCTCGAGAATTAATATCGCAGTACAAATACAACGAAGAGCTTAAGGTCACCCATCGTGATTTAGAGCTGCTTAAACAGAACCCTAGGGAATCAGTCGATAACTTCATAACTCGATGGAGGGAACAGGCAGCTACCATGACTAATCGGCCATCTGAGGAAGAATAGGTTAACATAGTGAAGAAGAATTTCTTGCCCCATGTCCGAGCGATGATGGGAGGACAATACTATCCCCACTTTCGAGCTCTCAGATAAGCAGGAGTAGAGATCGAGGAAAGCCTTGTTAAAACAGAGGTTGAACCAAAGAAGGTGTCCGAACAGTTCATCCCTAGAAAGTATGACAAGCCTGCCAGTGCTATAGTCTCAACCATCAATAACATCTCTCAACCAGCCACATCATGGGCACTAGAAAACCTCCCTGTCCCCATCTGAAGGGAATACACTGAGCTCTATGCTCCCCTGTCTAAAGTTTACTAAGCCCTGTTAAGCCGAAACCTCATCAAATCCTTGGATCCCCATCCATTGTCAAATCCACTCCCAAGAAACTTCAAAGCCGACGCTCATTGCGCCTTTCACCAAACTGCTGGACATACCACCGACTAATGCTTTCACCTTCGAAACATAATCCAAGATCTCATTGGCCGGGGTACCATCGCCTCACCAGCCAATCCTAAGCCAAACACTACTTACAATCCACTCCTAAATCATACCAATGCCATTTTTTTAGAAGAAAACTCAGATTTCGATCCCTCAACTCAAATCACACCTATATACTCTCCTAAACATCTTCAAATTTGCCCATATTTACTCCTACACCCTACTAGCCTCACTGATCAAGCACTGTCACTCCTCACCAGAGCATGCATCGTTGTCCGTACCCATTCTGAAAATGGAAATATGGAATTGTCAGAGGTGTTAAACCAACTCCTAAAGTTCGGGCTGAAATTGCCATCACAGATCATCATCGATTGCCAAAGGTTCAATACACTGTTCTTGGAAGCACGAAACTGGGCCCGAGATTCAGACAGGTGGGTGGTACCAACCGATGAAGTTATCCTAGATGATGTTGTCCAGATTATGGAAGAATTATTCGGGCAAACCAACAGCATTTGTAGTATCACCAGGTTACTTGACATTTTAAAGCTACAAGTGCGCTTGGTCCCTTCCACCATACATATCCCCACAGAATGGGAAGACCTGTATGAAGAAGCCGTTGAAATTATGGAATGCATTGACTTTACATGGAAAGAAAAAATTATTGCCACCGGATGGGGGGAAGAATTCGAAGATTCGACAGAAGAACAAGCTTCAGGAAGAACTGGCCCAGTAGCCGATAAGTGAGGGATGATATCATTTGAAGAACTCCTCAAAAAAATAAATAGGGTGACGGAACAACCTGAGATTGACAAGGAAATGGGATTCATGTTCTTCCCTACTTCAGTAAATCACATGACCAGATTAGGGAGACATTACCAGGTTCCAAGCTCACTACCAGCAAATGATAAAGGGAAGGGCGTTGAAAACCTTACTATGCCAGAGATGACCATTGAGGAGAGAAAGATTCTCGATCAACTGAAGAGAACTCAAGCTAGCATCACTCTATGGGGGCTTTTCATGTCTTCCCAGCTGCACATAAATGCTTTAATCAAGCTTCTCACTGGACCCATAGTTCCTCCTTCTACCACACCAGAAGAGGTGGCAAATCTGGTCGGATCCTTGACCTCTACCCTAATGCTATCATTTTCTGAAGAAGAAATCCGCAGAATTGGGCCAAATCACAATCATGCACTCAACATCTCCGTCGAAGTTATGGGGAAGGTTGTGCCACTCTCTCTTGTCGATAACAAATCCGCCTTGAATGTCTGCCCACTGAGAACCTTCAAATGTTTAGGCCTAAAAGAAAGCGACCTCGCTCCAACCTCCGTCACTATACACGCCTACGATAATACCCACCGGGAGGTGATGGGATCCATAAAATTGTAATAGGGGTTGGCCCTATAAACCCTGTCATTGAATTCCAAGTCATAGACATCTCAGCTTGTTTCAACCTGTTGCTCGGATGACCCTGGCTCCACAGTATCAAGGGTGTGTCTTCCTCACTCCATCAGAAATTGAAGTTCTTAGCCGACGGGTGAGTCATCACCATTTTAGGCAATGACGAAAATTTCAAGGGTGCAAGCACCAGCAGTCTAATCCTTGAGATACAACACGGGTCAAATGATATGCTCTTATCAGGATTCCGAGGTGAGCCATTCCTACTCCATGCAGGGGAAGGTTTTAAAGAAAGGGTTTATCCAAAATATGAACCTCATGGCAATGTCAATGTGATTCAGATGTTCAGAAACATGCACTTCATGCCCGAACTGGGGCTAGGACAAAGGCAGCAAGGGATACTTGAACCCATCGAACTGAAGAAATCTTTTCCTCCTTGTGGCTTAGGGTATCAACCATCAGAACAAGAGCTCAAAATGATTCACCAGTCTCGACCAAAGAGAAGATTAGACTGCATCCTACCTACCCCAGGAGACTCCTTGAATGGATGATTCATTAAAGAAGGCAAAGACTTCCCTTTTTGCGATTTTCCAAAACCATGGTATGACCACACAGACAAGAAGATGAATCCTGGAATGGAGATCTTTTTCCAAGATAGCTACCCATGGGCCGAAAGTTTCCAACGTCGAGTACAACCGCTCATCAAAGATATCGAAGAGACCGAGGAAAGTGATTTCAAAGATTCCTTAAACTTACAGACACTAGGGCTGGCACTCTGCATGGTTCATTCAGGCACTACATCAATGGGTCCATCCCATCTGATTAAAGCTGCTGATACACCCCTCCTCAACTGGCATGCTGCGCCAGTTCTACCTCTTGAAATCTCCCCTAACCCCAATGTTTACCCTATTTCTTCTGCTATTGGCTATCCTTGTTCAAATGTAATCGAGACCTCTTTTGGTAAGGTTCTCAATGATGTTTTTCCTATCAATGAAATAAATGAAGATTTTGAGTATCTTGTTGTGCCTTACATTAATTGTTTGGATTCTAATCAAACTTGTGATGATGATGATTTTGCAAATGAACAATTCTTAACTGATCTAAATAAGGTTAATAATAAAAAACATAACCGCGTTCAAGTTAATGAAGAGGAGACTGTTGTGATTAATCTCGGTTCTAGTAGCCAACTGCGCGAGATTAGGATAGGGGCCACCCTTAACGGTCAAGAGCACGCACAACTCGAAGAATTTCTAAAGGAGTTTGTGGATGTCTTTGCATGGTCCTATGATGATATGCTCGGCATTGATCCTGAATATCTCAGCACGAGATCCCCACTCTCCCAGATTACTGGCCGATCAAACAAAAATTGAGAAAACTCCTCACCGAATGGTCGCTTTAGGTCAAAGAAGAGGTGGTCAAATAGTTGAACGTGGGCTTCATTCGTGTGATCGAATAGCCCACATGGATAGCCAATATAGTACCTGTGCCGAAATCAGGAGGGAAGGTTCAAATGTGTGTGGACTACTGAGATTTAAACAAAGCTTCTCCTAAGGATGATTATCCGCTACCCAATATCGACATGATCGTGGACAACACAGCCAGTCAAGCTCTTAAGTCATTCGTCGATGGGTTTGCCAGATATAACCAAATCAAAATGCACCCAGACCATCAAGAAAAAACCGCATTCATCACCCCACGGGGAACCTTTTGCTACACCGTCATGCCATTTGGTCTCAAGAATGCTGGGGCTATCTACCAAAGGGCTGCCACAACCATCCTGCACGATCTGATTCACAAAGAAGTTGAGGTTTATATGGATGATATGATTATCAAGTCCAAACCTAGAGAAGGTCATGTTCCCTCTCTCCGAAAGTTCTTCGAACGACTGTGACGGTATCAGATGAGACTCAATCCACAAAAGTGTGTCTTCGGCGTTACAAAAGGATAACTCTTGGGATTCATGGTTAGTGAGAAGGGGATAGAAGCAAATCCTGTAAAAGTGAAGGCCATACTTGAGATGCCACCGCTCCGAATAGAGAAAGAAGTCCGAGGTTTTCTTGGGAAATTACAATATATCAACCGGTTCATTAGTCAGCTAACCTCCATCTGTGAACCGATCTTCAAGCTCCTCCGAAAGGATTCAACCAAGGTTTGGAACGAGTCCTGCCAAAAAGCTTTTGATCGAATCAAAGAATATCTGACCCAACCTCAAGTGCCCATGCCACCACAGCCTGGTCTCCCTTTGCTCCTATACCTAAACATAACCGACACTGCAGCTGGGTCTTTGCTAGCCTAATACCTTGAAGACTCCCATAAATAAATAGCAATTTATTATGCCAGTCACAAATTGGCCGGATACGAGGTCAACTACACTTCTTTGGAAAAGGCGTGTGTCGCACTTGTTTGGCTCACCCAAAAGCTGCGACATTACATGCTCGCCTTCCCCATCAAACTTGTATCCCAAATAGATCCCATCAAATACCTGCTTGAGAAACCCGTCTTATCCAGTCGAATGGACCGATGGTTGATGCTCCTAACCGAGTTCGATATCGCGTACGTCACGCTGAATGCCATTAAAGGAAGAGCCATATTTGACTACCTCGCTGATTACCCCATAAAATAAGCAGATGTCTGGATCTCCGAATTCCCAAATGAAAATATCCTCTGCACTGCTCAAGCCAACCTTCGATGGAAAATGTTCTTTGACAATGCTGCCAATAAAAAGGGATATGGCATTGGGATACTTCTAATCACCCCTGATGACTCCCACACTCCCATTGCCATTAAATTGGATTTCCCTTGCACCAATAACATGACGGAATACGAGGCATGCACAGTAGGCCTCAAAGTTCCTCTCAAGAAAGGTATTCAATACCTTGATGTCTACGGGGATTCTGCCCTCATCATCGGTCAAGTGCTCAAAAAGTGGAAAGTCAAGGACGAAAAGCTCCAACCCTTCCATGCCCACTTAAAAGAGTTAGTCTCTTGATTCCGAGATATCACTTTCCATTACCTACCTCGAGCAAAGAATAACCTAGACGATGCTCTCGCTACCTTGGCCTCTATGGTCGACATGCCCAAATGAATAACAATGACCCCCTTTCTAGTTAAAAAATAAGACAAACCAACCCACTGCTATCATATTGAGCTCGTCTATACCAAAGATCCCGAACTAGCCGATTGCTGGTACTATGATATCTGGTGCCTCATCAAACATGGTAGGTATCCCGAGGGTTCCAACAAGAAAGACCGAACAACCCTACAAAGACTTGCCGCCCAGTACATCATCTGTCATAAAGCTCTACTCAAGAGGATCTTCGGTGAAACTCATATACACTGTATCGCAGGGGCTGAGATTGAGAAAATAATGCAGAGGATCCAGAGCGCGGAATGCGGGCCCCTCATGAATGGTCACATGCTTGCAAAGAAGATCATCCGATAGGGTTACTACTGGACCACCATGGCCCAAGATTGCACCGCCTATGTCCCGAGGTACCTCAAATGCTAACATTTCTCCAATCTTCAACACCTGCCTCCGCGAGAATTATACAACATGACCTCTCCCTGGCCATTTTCCACCTGGGGTATAGACATCATAGGGAAGGTTACACCGAAGGCTTCAAACGGGCATGAGTTCATCCTAGTTTCCATTGATTACTTCACCAAATGGGTCGAAGCTGAGTCATACGCAGTATTGAATGCCAAGAAAGTAGCCAAATTTCTCAAGAAAAATATCATCTGTCGATACGGGGTCCGCACGAGTTAGTGTCAGATAACGGATTGCATTTAGAAGCAGAAGTCACAGAAGTAGTCAACGAGTACGGGATTTAGAGACATAAATTTTCTCCCTACCAATCTCATATCAATGGTGCAGTTGAAGCCACCAACAAGTACCTCAAAGCCATCATCAGCAAGATGACCGAAAGCTGTAGGGATTGGGCCGACCGGATCCCGTATGCCCTCTAGGGCTATCGAGCCTCAATACGAATCTCTACTGGGCTACCCCTTACTCTCTGGTCTACGACATGGAAGCGGTCCTACTTGTGGAGCTGTAAGTACCCTCGCTACGCGTCATGCTCGAAAGCAAAGTTAGTGAAGGAGACTGGTGCCAAAGCCGTCTTGACAAACTGGCCCTCCTAGATGAAAGGAGATTGAAAGCTCTTTACCACATACAGGGGTACCATTGCTGAATACCGCGATCATTCAATAAGAGAGTCAAAGATCGCGGTGTCTGGGAAGGGGATTTAGCCTTCAAGGAGATAATAGAACCCATCTGGGACCCCAGAGGGAAATTCAAGCCCAATTGGAGCGGTCCCTACATTGTGAAGAAAATCTTATCCGGCGGTGCCGCCATGCTCACTGACCTAGGTGGGGTGGAGATGGCTCGTTCAGTCAACCTGGACCATGTCAAGAAATTCTACCCCTAGTCCGGAATCTCGATGCACTACGACTTTTCTCATCTCCTTTCTATTCTTAAAAAAAACTCTTTATTTCCCTCTACCCAGAAGTACGTGGGCCTGATCCTCTGTAAAAAACCATTTTTCAAGAAAAATAAAAAAAATTCAAAAACACCAGAGGTACGTAGGCAACTCATACATCTTATAGGAGCACTACCCTCTCTTTTTCACAAAATACTATTCTTTTCTTATCTCCGAGAACGACAGTTTATTTTAATAAATACTTGAACAAAAGGATTATGTATGCCTTAGAGATCGCTATAGATAATTCAAAATTATAAAATTCATCGAAAGGCACAACTGGATGATCAGAAGCTTGCTTATTTCATTAATAAGAAATTACAGCACAGATTATATAAGAAAAGGAACGAATAACTCCCTTCCCTTTACTACCATAAAAAAACCAATTCCCTATTACAGAAATAAACTCTCTAAAGAGTCCTACCCACAGCTACCAGAGGACCCTACGCCCTCATCATCCACATCCTGGGGTCCCCAATTTCCCCCACCTGAATAGAGTGCCATAAACACTCTATGGACCGATAAGCCCGAGCCAGCTTCGAAAAAATCGTAACACCCCCTTCCATGGTGTTAAATAATACAAACCACATTTATCCAGTCTCCACTAGCAATATCTTGCTGACTACTCTCCTCCATAACCACTTTATATAATCCCTAGGGACATGCCAAACTCTCCCGATAGACTGCGAGGGACGGGTCGACGGACGTCGATTCTCCACAGAGATCTAAGCAATTGACGTAGGCGCTCGGTCAAAATGTCTACCGGAAAGAAATTTAGTGCTCGAAGTGGCACGACCTATGCCCAGTAAAATTGGCGCCGAAGCCGCCAAGGGAAATAAAAAGAGGCCTGTCTGAGACCAACCATCCACACATACGAGTACTCTCCTAGATCTAGAACAGGCTACAACTGCCTCCCCCAAGGTACTGACCAATACAGATTCCGAGCCCTATGCTCCACAAGCCAATTCTCCCAGCTCGCAATATCCAGGCCAACGCGGATGAAGTAACGCGAAAAGAAGTTGGGTACAACTGGCAAAGGATACTCTGGAGGGACCACTAGGCGGAGTCTTTCAGACAACCACATGAACAACATCATGGGGCTACCCCTCAGAAAGTTAGAACGATCTTCTTGCCAGGCATCCAGACCATTCAGCGTCTCCACTAGTATCATCGCTGCAGGATTGTGACGGTATGACATCCACGAAGTAATGGCTACAAGTTACGGGTCCACCAGAAGTTCCCCAGTCACCAGCAATAATTTTGAAACCAGGCCCAGAACAACGACTCCAGTGTAGCCAGCGTCACCTACTTCCCATAAATACATGGACTACAGCACTGCCGGGAGGGAGATCATTCCTCTAGCAACCAATGATCCGACCGCCGAAGGAAAAATATGAAGAAGCCCCAACAATAAATTCCTGGGAGAACGAGAAAATTTGGGCAAAGCCGCTGCAACACTAGGATTTACACCCAGTATGGCAGAAAATTTCTCGTAGGTAGGACAAACTTCATCCAACCCAAAGCGTAATACATGGTCTTCGGGGTACCAGAATTGTACCGCCACCATCAGCATGTTCCATTCAATAGGCCGATTGCACCATAAGGAGACTCGACGCATGTTGAAAGCATCATAGTGGACATTATAAGAGCACATTGCTTCTAAGGCTTCGAGGTAGTTAGCAAACTCAATGCTACCAGGGAGAGCCATCATGCAAGGCTAAGAGATAGCGGGCAAGTAAGTAAGAATGTGAAGGTGTGATGAAAACACTCCATCCTCACCCCTTTTTATATTTGAGAACCCTCACAAGATACATAAGCCCTGCAGAAATCGAAGGGAATCTTACCCCATAAAATACAAAAGGCTGAAGAGGGTACCGATCAAAGCTTGGAATTGATGGGACTGTACTGAACTGAACTGTCGATAGGCAGGACAGGGTGCTCGCCGATCGGTAACCCCCAATTTTTAGAAATTTCCCTTTTTGTCAAATCAGAAAACTCAATAAAAATAAATTGATATTATCAACAGAATTTCAAAATCCCTTTTTTAATTTCCCCTTTTAATTAAAAAACTTCCCTTCAAAAAATTCAAAAATACTCCTTTTTACGGTCTCAACAGCAAAGTAAAAAGCGCATGTGCATGCATTCATTCATCATTAATAAAAGATAATAAAAAAATCCATTGCATTGCATCTATTTGTTTTCTGTGTTACATCAATTTTGCAGGAAATAAAAAGAAAAAGAAAAAACAATGAGACTCACCCCGAACCCACATTCTTTCTCTCTCTCTCTCTCTCTCACCTACCTTTTCTCTCTAAGAGCTTCCACCCCTGCGACGTTCTTTCTTTCCCCTATGGTGAGATGATGCACCACCACTACCCGAGCCCGAGTCCTCTCCGGACGAAGTAGACGACACCAAGAAAGAAGGAACAGGAATTCCGCATCCCGAATATGGGTAGTCGCCGAAGATATCCAATCTCTGATGTCTCTTAACCAATTGGTCGACACTTGGACTTGCTACAAGAAAAAGGCAAAATCAGTATCAAAGCAGAGATGACCAAACCATAAAAGAAAGAAAGAAAATCCCAAAAAAAAGAAGAAAGGAATGCCAAAGGTCAGGCCACTTACATAATCGCCAGGATTCACTTTCAAAGAGCGATGACGCGACGGCTCCCGCGGTAAGGTCCGATCATCCGCAACAGGTTCAAACGCATTAAAGGAGTTCTCACTCCCCAAAGCAAGAGGTGCCCTGGCCCTCCACTCCATATTCTCCCAGTCATCAACGATCAACCACTCCCTGTGGACTACAGTGCTCACAAAAGAAGCCATTTCTTGAAGATCGAAAGGCTATAACGATTTGCAGAGGAATCGCAGAAAGAGATAAAGCAAAGAAGCTGTGAAAATAATAAAGGGATTCGCCCCCTTTATATAGGATGCCAAGCGCCACCATACCGATCGACACTAACCCCCACCATACCGATCGGCACTGACTCTTTACTTTCCCGAGGCACTCCAAAAGTCTGTGCCACTGCCGAATGGCACCCCTCATACCATGCCGATCGGCACCCCCTTAAATTTCGTACATAAATTCTTAGAAAATACCAGAAAGCCCCAAAAAATCCTCGAAAAATTCTAAAAATCCCAGGAAGGATTCAAAACATTTTCACCAAGAAAATTTCGCATTCCCTCAAGCGAAACCCCTCTTTCCTGGTGGAATCCTCAAAAACCAAGTGAATCTCCTCCCAGTAAAGTCCCGGAGGATCTCTAAGGATTGCCTGATCACTTCCCCAGCGGAGTTTGTTTACAACACCAAAATTGGTTGTTCCTCCCTGCGAGGCCTCCTAAAGAAATAAAAGCTTCCCCAGCTATCAGCTCCCCAGCTCAGATCAAAATCACAAAGAACTTTCTCCAGCAGAAGAAAAATCCAATCTTTATTCACTCTTAGGTCAGAATTGACCTCGGTCTTGGATCGTCACCTGAGTTAGGTCATAATTGACTTCGGTCCTCAGTCGTCACCACTCTTAGGTCAGAATTGACCTCGGTCCTCGGTCGTCACCACTCTTAGGTCATAATTAACCTCGATCATGGATCATCACTTGAGTTAGGTCAGAATTGACCTCGGTCCTCGGTTGTCACCACTCTTAGGTCAAAATTGACCTCGAACCTCAGTCGTCACCACTCTTAGGACAAAATTAACCTCAGTTATTAGATCGTCACCCTAAGCCCGCAGAATTGGATTTGACCCGCAGAATCGGTCACCCTCATCACTTAAGCCCATAGAACTGGCTTTGACCCAAAAAATTTGTCATCCCTGACACACCCCTCAGGTCCTCAGAATCGGCCTCGACCCTCTGAATCGATCATACTCCCTCAAAAGCATCATATGATGTCTATTCGACGACTCTAATTTATTCCAAACTCACCCATCGAGGGGCTCTATAGACACCCCATTCTGTTACCCCCTAACTCTCCTTAGGTCCCTAGCACCTCCCTTCATCACTACAGACCCAGTTCATGTCCCGAGTACTGACCTAAAAGCCATCGGGCACCCCTGGGCTCCATTTGACCAAAAAGTCAAACTCTTCAGCTCGTCCAAAGCTAAATGAATCTTCGAAGGGCACTAAAATGCCTTTCAAATGGTCCGTCCTGTGCGTGATTCTGACTTACCATGCGGACGAATGATCCCTTTGCGTCCGAAACTTGATTTAAAGGCCATCGAGCGCTCTCGGGCTCTGTTTGACCTCAGTTAACTCTTCAGCTCGACCGAGGCTAAATGAATCTTTGAAGGGCACCGAAACCCCTTTCCAATGGTCTGCTCCGTGCACGATTCTGACTTACCATGTGGATAAATGATCCATTTGACTCCAAGAGCTCACCAAATGCTTCAAGGCCCGGTTGACGAAAGTCACCTCCTAAAACCGGGTCAAACTCTTTGGAATGTCTAAGTACATCTTCTAACATTCCAACAGTCCACCACATGCGTGATATGGACTTACTATGTGGACGAACGATCCGTTTGCGTCCGAATGATTCCCCATCCAATGGACCGACAAATACTTTCGAGCCATATTTGAACCAAAGTCAAATCCCAAACTAGGGAGAGGTTCAAGGACTTTCAAAGGTCTCTGAATTACCTTTCCAACGGTCTACCCTGTGCAGGATTCTGACTAACGGTTTGCCCTCGGTAAGAAATTTTCCAAAAAGGCCTGAAACACACAGCCAAATGGTAGGTTCCAGACCTTGCTTATCGGCAGGTGCCGATAGGCAGGACTAGGTCTATGCTGATTGACAGTGACCTGGGCTTATAAAAGGAGGCCTTCACCTCATTTGCAAAAGGAGCCCAAACCTGATAACAATAGCTCTCAGCGAATCCCAAAAACCTCACTCAAAGACGACACGATTTCAACATCCAAATCCCTTTCTAACTTTCACTTTTCATCAAACTTGGTTAATTAGACACTCTCCATCATCATCCAAGTGCAAGGGATGCTCTCCAACATTCAAGATCAAACTCAAGATCTTCATGAAGGTCCAACTTTCTCTTAAATTCTCTTAAATTCTCAATAACTTGTTTTAGTACTTAGCGCTTTTATTATCCCATCTCACACATCCTAATATACTTTTTATTTAGTATTATTGCACAACTTTTATTTTCATGTAAATAAAAACCCAAAAAATAAGAAAAAGAGGGTTTTCTCATAAATTCCAAATAGGGATTCTCGTACTTTTCTCACAACTAAAACGCTTTTTCTACACACACACACACTCACAAATAAGAGATCCCCCATTTAGATTTCTGGGATAAACCCACCCCTCATTTTGTATGCAAACTACGTGGAATTTGATGCCTTTATAGGCTACGTAGGCATCTCGGGGTAAAACCCGAGACTCAAGTCCTATTCTCACTTTCTCTCTCATTTTCTATCTTCTCTAAATCCAATTTTCTTATATTCTATATAATTGCTCTTAGTGACGTATTAATCCATATGCGTTATCGTTCCCTTATAACGTTCAACGTAGGAGTAATCGCGTAAATCTTATTTTCTAATATTATTTTTATACCTTTATACGGATGACTCGCTTTATCTCTTCCATGATATAAGTCGAGGATTCCTATCTCCACCATATATATACACATGCACACATATCACGGGGAAAATAAAGGTAAATACCAAATATCCATGAGAGACCGAAAGGGTGGAATGGGTGCCTAACACCTTCCCATTTCGTAACTTAGCCTCCGAACCCTTCTCGAATCATTTTGGTTTTGTATGCACCAGTATGTCTTTGGATGCCATCCTTCGGGATGGCTTCTTAATATGCCCATAAATACCCTCGGCTGTGCCGAGGGCACCCAGCACCTGGACAGGGTCAGGATGACCTCTCAACATATATCGGACGATCATTCAAGGGGCCGACCCCCTCATCAGACCCAGACGACCCTTCAGGGGGCCAACCCCTCATCAGGCCTAGACGACCCTTCAAGGGGCCGACCCCCCATCAGGCCTAGACGACCCTTCAAGGGGCCGACCCCTCATCAGTCTCAGAAGACCATTCAAGGGGCCGACCCCTCATCAGTCTCAGACGACCCCTTAAGGGGACGACCCCCTCATCAATCTCAGATGACCCTTCAAGGGACCGACCCCCTCATCAGACCCAGACGACCCTTCAAGGGGTAGACCCCCTCATCAGGCTCAGACGACCCTTCAAGGGGCCGACCCCCTCATCAGGCTTAGATGACCCTTCAAGGGGCCGACCCCTTATCATGATTCGGATGACCCTCCGAGGGTACAACAGTATGAGGCCTAAATTAGCCTAGACTCACTACCAGAAGGAACTTTTCCCTCGACCTCATATCACAGGCCTAGGGTGATATCATCACAGCGCGTGGTTTGGGAGAAACGTGGAATACTGCGCGTGATGCTCACATGGCGCGTGGAAGACCGTTATAACAATATTTCCCCCTCATGTGAGGGAATATTATGTCATCATTTCGCATCTACATGTGTCAACAGGAGATTGGCTAGATCATCATTAAAATGCACCATGCATGCTTGGGGGTACACTACACCCCCAAGACCTATATATACTTGTCACTTACAACCCTATAAGGGGTATCGAGGGATAAGTTGAAAACCCTAGTTGAAACTCTGCTTGTATACACAGTAGAGAGAGAAAGTGAGCTTATGTGCATTGTATCCAAGGCCATTAGTGCCCATACTTAGTGGATCACACACTCACAGTGGATATAGGCCAAATTAGCTGAACCACTATACATCATTGTCTTGTTCCTATTATACTAACCTCCTTCTATAAACTTATACACTTACATCTCAATGGCTGCTATGGTTGCTATTGTTTGAGCTCATCATCACTTATCTGGTGGTGTTGAATCCTAGCATCATCACTTCCCCTTTTTCTTTTATCTGTTTTGAGTAAAATAGACTGGTGACTCTAAATATCTCTACATTTTTACACCTCATATCAAATGATGCTGGCCGAAGTGCTCCCAAGAGGGACGCACGGGACTCGAGGATCCTCCCTTCATGCGCCCGTCCACAGGCAAGGATCGGGGATGGCCACAGGTATCCCTGAGTTGATGTTTTGCTATAAATGGGTTACTAGTGATAATACCTACTACATGAAGACTAGGTTTGCTAATAGGGCACAGGTTGTCAATCTTCCAAACTCCAACAAGGATTACTTTGACTATGGAGTTACTAATAAGAATTGGTAACATGCTCCTCTTTTGGAAGGAGCAGTGTATAATGGGTTTAAGTGCCCTCAAGTAGGTCATGCCATAGTATATTTACTTTGATTATTATCTTTTTTGTATTTTGCTTACCAACTGTTTGGTAATATTTTGACTTAATGCTTTTCTTTTTCTGTTTACGCAATTGGTATTAAGAAAAAGTGTCCCAAAGATGGAGAAGTCAGATTACAAGAGTTGGAGTTCTTGTGGAAGATTCATAAAAAAATTGGTGAGGAGCATACTAGATCAGCTTTATACTTGTTACAATATAGAAGCTCACTAACATCTTTTATTGCTCGACCAACTAATTCTACAGTTATAATCCCCATAAATCTTGAAGAGGGTCCAATTACTACATCCTCGGTCGAAAAATTTGCGGGTGCTGGGAAGGAGTTTGGGAGTTCTTTATCCTTCAAATCTCTAGACATTTCTGCCATTCCCAGTTCTCCATCTGTTGGCACGGGAAAGAGAAAAATGCCTAATTTGATGAGTGGAGATTTATCTCCTGTGGAAAATACTGTTTCTAACAACTCTAAGAAGCTAAAGATGAGGGCCAAGACTTCTGATAAGGAGAAGGTTCCTCCGTTCGTCATTCTTGGGGAAGTGGGTGGTGATGCCCATCAATTTAGAAGACTAAAGAGAGGCTTTCTTGAGAAGATAATTGAGAAAATTCCTACTACCGACCAAGAGTTGTTCGAGAAAATCCAGGAGGATTTGGCGATCATTGGGCTATCCTCTATAGTTATTCTTACTAGTGTTGTTAGGAAGTTGATAAAAACTGGCACCCATTCTGTTGATCGAGCAATTCTTTATCCTTTGCCAAGATCACAGTTGGCAACATCTGCTTGCCAAAATTTAGCTCTGGTATTTTATTTTCTCTGTTATTTATTTTTCTTTCCTTTTACTTCTCTTGGTCTGATATCTATCCTTGTGAAATTTTTGGTAAATTTTAACCAACTGTTGGAGAAGGATGACCAAATCTATTCTTTGAGGAGAGGCCTTTGAAGCTTTAGAGGGAAAGTAGAAATTATGGGGATAGGAGCTTCAGAAGGCTAACAACAGAGCCACTTCTTCCAAGAAGAAGTTGGTAACTGCTGAAGACAGTGTAAAAGAAGTTTTTGAGAAGTTAGTCATTTTTGAGACTTCTTTATCAACAGCTGAAAATAAGACCAAGCTGGCTGAGGAAAAGTTGGCTGCCAATACAGGTTTTCTAAAATATGTCGAGGAGAGAATCGTTTGCCTAACTTCTGACTTGGTCGCTGAGAAGGCCAATAATAAGAAAATCAAAGAGGATTATTTCAATAAAGAATGGGATAAGGCTGTTTTGGCAGCTACTTCCCAGATTGAGTTTGTGAGAAAATCATCTTTCAAGGATGGTTGGTTCGAGGCCCTAAAAGAAGTTAGCACTCCAACTGATTCTGAGCTTTCTCAAGGCATGATCCTGGTACTCCTCCTAACTTAAAGGAGGGATATGATAATGAGGAGGGATATGGGGAATCATCCATTCAGCCTGTAGAGTTAAGTTTGAAAATTGCTTATGAGGCTATCGACTATCCTTCTAGGAGAAATGCACATGATAAGAAGAAGGTTTAACTCCCTTCTCCTTTTCTTTATGTATTTTTACTCTATGTAATAGTCCCAACAGTTATCATAAATTGTAAAACACTTTTTGACTATTAATGAAATCATTTCACATTTTCCTTCCATGTGTGTTATTGTTTATTTTTCTATTCTTGCTCGCTTGAATGAATCTTCATATTTATTGTTGCTCAGTAAGTTTACTTATAGACTTACACCTGTATTTTTCAGTTGGATGCTTGGAAGAAACTCCTGATTTCTGTTGAATCCGACCTACTCAAATGGAGTAAAGATCTTTTGGAGGCTGGCCATGTTTCTTTAACTAAAAAGGGGTGGTCAGATTGCTTGGACCAGAGGTTTCCAATCAAATGAGAGAATCATATGTTAGCCTTCATTACTTGTGGAACAGGGCTATAGCGAACTACGTAGATTATTACGAAATGATTAAGGATTTACAAGAAGATAATAAGTTCTATTTGTCTTCACTCCATGCGAACTATGAAGATAAATATAAAGCTTTAAGTGAAGGTTGAGTATTTGAGAAAAAACTTGAGAAGTGTGCATCAATGTATAGAAGAATGTTAGAAAATTTCAACTTCACTAATTCTCCTTATACCTTAGACGATCCTCCTGCTGGAATTGAAAAAGTACAACAAACTCAACCAATTTCCAAGGCTCAAGGGAAATGTCTTGCCGAGTAGCTTTTCATGTATTTTTACTATGTATTCATACAAATGTAACACAGTTTAATATATGAATTTAAATCCATATTTTTATTTTGTTAGCCTGTGATTTTTTTTAACCAACTAATGCGACTCAGAATGTGTCTCTAAAGTGCGTACTCTCTAGGCTCAAGTGCAATCCTGTCGCTCAAGTAATAATCCGACAAGTCGGGTATCTATCCTCAGGAAAAAAGGACAACGGAGTTGTGACGACGGGATAAGACGGAGGAATCCTAACCTTGACTCTAAGAAGAAAGGAAAAAAATTGGTTTTGGGAATGATTAGACTAAATGCAATTATGAAATTATGATGTAAAATTCAACTAACTAAATTACCTGAATTATGAGTGAAAAATTGAATTGAAACTTTTTAAACTAAATGATGAGAAAACAGGACGGGAATACAATCCCCCAACCCTAGTGTAGTGCAGTGATAATGTTAATCATAAATTTATCCGATTGATCTGACCCAAAATTTAGGACTCCCAAGCATTATGTATACTAGGTTCAAGCCCGCGTCATACCTAATCTGAGGATGAGTAAATCGGTATCGCGATAATTGCACTCAAATTGTACTCTAAATCATCACGAGTACCCAAAGGTGAACGAGATATAAATATCCACAATTATTATGTAATTATGCAATACGGTCAAAACCAATCGTTAAGTTCATCGGATTAACGTTATACACTTGCACTAACACATTAGGTTGGGTTCATGCATCCCAACCTTTTAAACCTAGACGGACATGTTAAACTGACTAATGCATGAAATAATAACGTTGCATGTGAAAGAATTCATGATGAGAGTAGATTGAAGCATGTAAATACGTATTATGAACGCATAAATAGGTTGAATCGAATATGGAAAATAAGCATGCAAGAACAATGACAAGAATTCTGAACTTTGAATTAAAACTGAAAAACAAACCCGGAAATGTAATAATCTTGCAGAAATTAATCAAAGTAATGTTCCTAGATGTTCTCCTCCCTTTTTCTCTATCAAAAACTAACAAAAACTATCCCTAATGGTTGTTCCTCAGTTGTTACCTACGTACCCTACTCTTTTGGAGAGTTTTTAACCTAAAAGGAGTCTTGGGAGCCAATCAGAATGGAGGACACATTTCGCTCATCATACCCCCCGAACCGGTTCGCATGTACCCCGAACCGGTTTGCCCCCCAAACCGGTTCGGCCTGGGTTCGCGAATGTATGCTGGTATGGGGGTCTACAATTAGAATTTTTCTGCCCTTCTTTTCATTCTTCCTTGGATTTTTCTTCAACTTCAACTGGCCATAACTCATCAACCGTAGCTCAGATTTGGGTGTCGTTTCTTCCAGTGTTCTTGTTGTTCCGAGCTCTTCAACTTTACAGTTGAATTCTCCTTCCGGATCTGAATGAAAATTTACCAAATTGCCCTTGAACTTGACTTCTTAGGTTTTCCTTCATTGTATTGCTTCCTCTTTTTCACTGCTTGCATAATTAACCTGTAAAACCAATAAGAGAAGCACGAAACACGAAATACTCACCAAGGACGGTTAGTAGCATAAATGTGCGTCAAATCCATATATGTTACATCACTCGGGTTCACAAATACACTGAAATTAGGGGAATAAATATACTATATTTATGCCCAATCACCAACCAATTAACTGAATTTTTAAAAAAATTACTTATAAACCATAGATTCAACTAATGCACTTAAAATTATTGATCCTAGTTTAGCATTAGTTATCAGTGGTAACTAAGTATATGAGGAATATATATGTATACTCCACCAATTGGTAATATTTTTTATGCCTTCCTGCACTCACCTTGCTTGAGTAAAACTTATTTGTAACTATTTTAGTTGTATACGAAGTTTTAGTATCTTCTTGTTTTTGACTTGTCGAAGACTTGAAGTCATACATGAAGTAAGTAAGTTTTGCTGACCAATTGTAAGGAATTTATTCCTATAGATATCTTGGTCGGGGAATTTCTTGTGCTATTGATGCATCTGGAATTTGAAAAGTCCAACCTGATTAAGTATGGTTGGACTATTGATCAATAGATAAGTGCAACCTGATTACGTATGGTTGGACAGTTGATCGGTTGAAAAATTCAACCTGATTATGTATGGTTTAACTATTGATCGGCAAGGGCTGAAGACCAAAAGACATTTTTATGTGTGTATTGCTAGGGATGTATATCACCATACTCCGAAAAAAATTAAAAAATTAAAGGAACTGAAATTAAATTTCAATAATAACCAGAAATAAAATAAAGAAATATAATCATTGATATTTGTGGATTTATTGATAATACTTGCAAAGGTGCTCGACATTTCAGGGATTTTTTTAATTCTTCTCCCACCAAAGTTTCAATCCAATTAGTTCCTGGTCGGATAACTGCTGAAATGTGAGAAGGACCATGCCAATTGGCCTTAAGCTTGTTATTCTTCTAGATCACTTTTTTGAGGACATAATCATCTGCTTTTAAGTGATAAAAGCGTGCTGTCATTTGTTGGTAGGCAGCACTTCTAAGAGTAGCATATTCGTGAACTTCTTCCAACATATCCAAATCTAATCGTCTCATCAAATCACTAGTTGGGGAATCAAAATTCAGAACTCTATATGTAGGTAGGCCTATCTCGACTAGTACCATGGCCTCAGTCCCAAATGCAAGCATGTATGGTATATCTCCAAGTTCCGTTCTCGGTATAGTTTGGTAGGCCCAAAGAACATAATGCAATTTATTTATCTAGTTTCCTTTAACAGCATCAAGTCACTTCTTCATTCCATTGAGCAAACTCATATTTATAACTTCTATTTGACCATTTTTTTGTGGGTGACCTGGGGTAGAATGGGGTTTTTAAATTTTGGATTGAACATAGTACACTTCAAATTCTTCATTGTCAAATTAGGTACCATGGTCCGTAATAAAAGCATAGGGCAGTCCATATCTACAGATGATGTTCTTTCAGATGAATTGATATACCTTTTCATATGGCATGTCAATCAATGGTTATGCCTCCACCCATTTAGTGAAGTAGTCAATAGCAACAACTAAGTATTTGAATTTTCCCTTGGTGGTCGATAATGGTCCGACCAAGTCAATTCACTAAATAATAAAAGGCTAAGGAGAAGTTATTAAGGTTAGAGCAACATTTGGTGCTTTTTGAATAACTGGGAACTTCTGACACTTCTCACACTTCCTTGGAAAGGCTGTGCAATCTACTCTCATGGTCAGCTAGTAGTAACCCTGAGTATTGATTCTTTAGAGTAGTGACTGACGAGTAGAATGAGCTCCATAAGATCCTTCGTGTACCTCTTTGATCAAATCTTCCACCCCTAATAGATGAACACAGCGTAGTAAGGAGATAATTAATCCCCCTCTAAATAAGACTCCTTTGTCCAAAACATATCTGGACGCTTCATACCGGAGTTTTTTGGCTTCTTTTGGGTCTGGTGGGAGGATCCCATCCTCAATGTAAGGTCTGATTGGGTCCATCCACGAAGGTCCCAAATCTATGGTCACAAATTTAACCATGAACTCATCATCAATACTCTTGTTGGCTAGAATATCAATGGAAATAGTTCTTCGAAGTTTTGTTCTGGTTACTGAGGCTAGTTAAGAAAGGGCATCTGCTCAGGCATTCTCTATTCTTGGGATTTTGTTCACTTTTACGATAGGAAACTTGGCAATGACTGCCATGGCCTTGGCGAGGTATCAGATCATCAATTCTCCTTTGAGTCCATATAAATGAAGCACTTGATTAACCAATAATTGTGAATTACTATGCACCGCAACTTGCTCGATGCCTAAAGAATGGGCTAAGTCTAGCCCTGTTATCAAGGCCTCATACTCTGCTTTATTATTCGATGCATTAAATTGGAACCTAGGTGCATATTCAACATCAGTATTATCAGGAGTATTAACTATGATACCATCCCCGCCATCTATCACACATGAGGATCCATCCACATATAAATTCCATAAAGGGAAATCTGGGCTAAATATTTCTTCAGATAGTACTCTATGATGAAATACTTTTTTACCCTCCTCTGCATATTTTTGATCCAATTCTTGAGTCTTAGAAGACTCAAGTTCATCGGCCTCTTCCTCGGCTTGGTTTTAAGTTGAGCTATCTTCATTAAAAGTTTGCTCGGCAGGTAAGTGCTATTGATCGGGAACCTATGGATAAGTAAATTTTGCTATAAAATCTTCCACAGCATGGCCTTTCAATGTGGACCTTGGCTCATAAACGATGTAGTACTCTCCCAGTTCTACTGCCCAGTACATTAATCTTTTGGATTTCTCAGATTTGTTGAGTGCTTGCCGAAGAGATAAATCACTATATAAAATGATGGAGTGTGCTTAGAAATAAGGCTTCATCCGTCTAGAATCTTCAATGAGTGCTAAGGACAATTTTTCCAAGCGCGGATACCAAACTTCAGCTCCTCTAAATGATTTGCTGGTGTAATAAACTGGTTTTTGCACAACATTATCCAGTCTAACCAAGGCAGAACTCACTATTGATTTAGAAATAACCAGGTATAAGTTCAAATTTTCTCCCAAAACTGGCTGGGATGGTAATGACGGGGATCTCAGGTACTTCTTCAACTCCTGAAACGCTTCTTCACATTCTGAATTCCACTCAAAAGTCTTTCGCAATACTTTGAAGAAAGGTAAGCATCTCCGAGGGAGGTGGAATACGATTTTCGGCCAATGGTTTTAGGATTTTGGAAGCCGAGTGCACCTCTGAGGTACTTGGTATTTCCAAGTAGGGAGTTTCTACCAAGTTTTTTGAGTGACTCGGATTTTCTACCAAGAACTTCATGAATTTGACCACTGATGGGCTCGAAATTTGATTTTTGCCCAAAGTGTTTAGAATTTTGAAAGGCTCTGAGGACCTCGGATTTTTTGAGAAGGGCGGTATCAAGGAATTTGTCGACAGACTCGAGGTTTGAAGAATCAGGATCGAGGCCCCCTGTCATCTCTAATTTTCAGAGGGGTTTGACAGCTCATCCAGTGCCAAGGGTCCTGACGATCAACGCAAGTGCAACGGCTGGGTAAAAACTTTATGAACTTCAATGGGTTATTTTTTCGGACTTCTAGGGTTGGATTTCGATAGTTCATTTGGGGTGGTCAGTGGCTGAATTTTGGCGAAGAGTTGCAAGGTGGTGTCAAATTGTTGTTTTTGTTGTTCCTTTAATTCTTGAATTCCTTATCTCAATTCCTGATTGATCTCATCTTGAAATCAACTCATCTTCTTTAGGCCATTGAAAATGCAGTGCACGATTTGATATTATACACACCGATACACACTTTCACCAATGTTTGAAGTGACACCCTCTCTAATACCAATTTGATGTGAACTACACGTCAATGACCTAAAAAATCAAGACAATGTGATTTATAGTGAGAGAATCAAGAGATTTCTTATATTTCAAAAATGGAGAATGAGTACAAATGATAATACAAGAGGTATTTATATGAAAGATATTACTTGCTAATCAAGCAATTAGCTAAAATGATTAAAAGAACCAACTAAAAATAAAATAATGTCTAATTAGTCCCAAACATGCTTGGAGACTAATTAAGGAAATAAAATACCTAAAAGGGACTAAAAATAGAAAATAAAATGGATTCCCAACAATATCCATCACATTATCATCCTCCACAATAGATTTCCTTACAGTGTTCAATTAGTGTTTTAATGGTGAAAACAAGTGGGTTTTGATTTATTACACCCACAATGATTCTAGTGGGGTTTTGTGTCTTTTGTTTTCCAGATATCTGTAATGGTAACAGAGTGTCTTGACTTTGGTGAAATTTTACTGTGTTTTATTTATCTTTATTTTCCACAGATAGATGTTTTTACTTGTTGTATGATTTTGACCTTTCTACCCTTTAATTCTTTTAATTTTAGATACAGATATTCCCTCTCCTGAAGCACCCAAGATAAAGAAGGATCATTTTATGTACTCCCCCCAGTGTGATTATGGAAAGATCGCGGACAAGTGGTTGAGTTTTATTTAGACATCGACTCTGTTCCATCATTTGTTTTGTTAACAGAGTAATAAACGATGTTTGAATTTGAATGACTTGACAATACTGAATCATTTGATGTATTTTTTCTTCCATTTAATTGCATTAAAATACTATCTTATTTCGGTTTCCCATTTCATCCAACAGGAAGTGGGCACAAAGCCCTCCAAGGCTTTAAACTGTGTTCATTAGTTAGGCTTGATAGACATGTAATTTATTTATTTATTTATTTATTATTATTATTATTATTATTATTATTATTATTATTATTATTATTATTATTATAGATTTATCTTCTATTTTTAATAAAGCACTAACTCAATTATTTTTTAGTTAAATTTCAGTATCGGACTGTGGTTGATTGGAGATAGTCACATCATTGATTGCCAGACTGATCATTATGGTACAATTGCAAGCATAAATTTATTATTTTATTATGGAAAAACTAAATTTGTATAGTTGATGTTGGTAACTCATTTTCATAGTGGTGCATTACAAATTATAATCGCAATTGAATTGTTAGTAAATATCTTCATCAAAGGCCACTAGGCATAGATTTATCTTGCTTCTGCTCATACCAGAAGTTGGCAATAATATAGAAAATGCATGTTTTTCTGTGTTTGAGACACAACAACATTGCAAGAAGAGAATTGACATAACACCACTAGAATCAAAGCTACGTGCTGACGAGATCTACCTCACTTTAGGTTTAAAACCTCTTGGGTGTTCCCTTGAAGCAATCTCATCAATACCTCTTTGAGGAGGTTTCAATTGGGAGGGCGCCTCACTTTGTTTATCTCATCTTTTTTTTAAACAATATATATAGCTCTAATTGAAATTCCAATAAGAGTTTTTAAGGAAAAAAAAATACATGCTGACCAAGCGGGGCCATGGTCACCCGCTAAGAATTCTAAGACCCCTTGGATTATTTTCCATATACACGTATTCTAGTATAATTTTATTTAATGTTCCTACCTTTTATAACCTATTGCTAAGAGCTGCCTCAAATCAAGAATCGCCATTTAGATGTTAAGCATTTTAATTACAACCCTAGAAAAAATGCTCTTGTTAAAACTCAAGCTAAATAACATCTACCCTAGCCCCGTAGGGAGAACCCTTGGATTTCTAGCCCATTCTATTTTGGTAGTTCGACCGCAGAATTTATTTGTTTATGTATTTCTAGATTATGAGTGTGTGACTTATTATAATTGTTCCTATTAATAGTATAGAGAATGGGTATGTCATCTTGATAGAGATGATTCTACTTCGTCGGATATTTATTCTAGTATCTAGAACATGGAATATATGAAATAGATTAAGATATATTTGAACTATAGGTCCTATCAAAAATTTTTTTCTCAATATGTCCTATTTATACATGTACTAAATATTCACTTTATGTTACAAATATGACCTATTGGAGTTTTTTTTTCATAGGACCTGTTGGAGCAAATAAAGACTGTAAGACCAATTTGAATACATACTTATTCAACGGGGCTAATTAGTAAAAAAATTCCTTTTTTAATTGAAAGTTTTTTCTTCTTCCAAACTATTGTTTATGCTTATTTTGACTAAAAGACAAATGTTTCTTTGGATTTTTAGTAATTATATCTATTCTTGGAATAAGTGATGATCCAATGGTTCTTACTAAGGGAATCCTTGGGCTTAGCTTAGGATTTTTATTGAAACATTAGGGTTTTAGTAAGAATATGAGCTTTGAATCAATGCATACTAAATTCCATTAGCGTCTTATATCCGGTCTAAATATTAAACATCATATTGATAGTAAATTCCATACTAATAATAATCAAAATTAAAAAATAAATATAACCCACTAGTGTTAAAACCATTCTAGACATTAAACATCACATTAATATGAAATACTATACTAGTAACAATCAAAAGAAAAAAAAATCATAATAAACATTAAACAAAAGAAATTTGAACTCCAAATGGGCTAAAATATGTTCGTAATGATAACATAAAATTATAAAATCAGCACTTCACAAATATAAATTCATTTCAAGCTTCTCCTTTCAATTAACACTTAACGAAATGTTTTTTGTTTCAAGAATTGTTATTTGTGAAAGGGTGTTGAAACGAGAAGGTTTAAACGCTAATAAATTCCTAAAATCTCTACAGAACCATTATAATCATAATTTCACAAAGTTACCCCCATTTGTTAAATAGTTGTTCTGTTTTAGCCCCTGCCCTAAACCTCCCGTGTCCTTCCCATGTCGGCTATTTTTAACACACATATTGCATGATATTTTAATAATTCACTATGAAATAATGCATATTTTCACCATACACAATATATAACTATTCCCCACTAATCTAAGCTATTTTTTTGACATATTTTAGGTCTGATTGCAAAATACATTTATTTTATTTTATTATTACAAAATTTTTGAAATTATGTTGCACATTATATATGAGAATCTATTTTTCAGCAATTCATGAATTAAGTCCCACCACTATTATATTAATGCACTAACAACTATATGGTTGTCTCTTCAAATACAAAATAAAAATTGAAAATATATTGAAGGAAAAAACATACAAAGAGGTCTCATACAAAAGTAAAACCCAAAACGGATCCATCAAAAGTAAATACTCCAATGCTCATTTCATGAAGGTGTTATTTCCCTTCTATTCTGAACCATTCATTTAGCAATATTCAAATATGCATTCAAACAAACTTATGCAATTATAGAAGTTAGATGAATTAACATATAAACTGATTGTGGCTTAATCTGTGAAACTGTAACTGCTAAGACTAATCTCTAGATTATAACAACTTGGATGACATGAAGCTGAGAACAATTTCTAAGGAAAATTCCATTCTACTAAAAACTTATAGCATCATGAAAATGTTAGAATTATTTTATAATTCTACATAATATGAACCACAATTAGTTTAATACCACGAGTCACTTGGTTAATGAAAGGGTACTCCAAATATCAAGAGTCAAAAGGACTCTTGATTATCTACTATGATTGATGGTTAATATTAAGTGACTGTTGGAGATTTGGGTCATGTCCCTATCTATAGATAAGTGACTGATGTCCATCATCAAGACACATAAAAAGAAAACATAATGTAATTATATGATAAGGGAGAGAAATCCAAAGACTCAAATTGGTGTTTAATTTAGAATACTATTTTGGCTATAAAAGAAGATCCAACAGTTGGAACGAACTGAAATTTGAGTATGTTCTTACCTTGTATAAGAGAAAGCCATAGTCTGAAATTCAGTCCAATCGGACATCTCTAAGGTTGACTAATCCGTCAATCTTTTAATTTATGACATGATGGAGTTGGAGGAAGCAATGACAACCTCTTCACTCGTCAATTCGAATGTTGACTTAGCTATGTTTTTCAACTTTATTTTGGACACATGTGATAATTTTGTAGATTAAGGTCTTATATTACATAATAGTTTATATGTTTGTGTATTGTATTATTGATCCATAAAAGCTGTTAATTGATTTATTAAATCTAAATCCAACATGTGGTATCAGAGCATATGGTTTAGATCACATAATTATCCTTTGTGTCTAAATATGAAATTCATATTTTATAGCAGATTTTATATTCTAAATTAATAGACTTATGTGATGTTTTTATTATATATTTTTTTATGACTCTAATTTGGACTTAGTTTAAAATGTGCTTATGTTTATGAATACTACTTTGTGCGACATTTTTATTTTCTTTCGCTGAATCTGTTAAGAGTTATATGTAAAACATTCTGCGATGTTCTGATATTTTGTCGCTGAATTTATTTATATTGATGTCTGAAACTTTCTGCGACGTTCTAATATGTTGTTGAATCTGTTTATATTGATGTCTGAAACTTACAACGACGTTTTATTTTAATTTCACTGAATCTGTTTTAAAAAAATGGGTTGGGAATAAATTTTTGTCTTATATCTCTCTCGTGAAAATTATTTTTCGATTCCATGTAATTTTTGTCCACTACCATGTAATTTTTCTCATTAAATGGTCGTTCAAATATTCATGTTATGTATTATTTGGTATTGACCAAAAAGTTCAACATAATGGCTTTTGAATATTAGATGTATGATTAGGAGTTTGAGAATAATAATTTCGGTAAATTGGATAATTCGGTATAATCTATATTTGGTTATCGAATGGTCCTAATATAATTATGAATTAATGTTTTGACACTAATATTTCTATGATGTTAAATTAGGAAGAAACTGTCTTAATCTATAGTCATAAATATTAAATAACTGTGTACGCATCTATATTTGGACCACTGATTATCCATCAAGAATTACGTATATGTGACAACCCGCCTAATAAAATACCGGGCGATCACTCCTATATCAAATTAAAATAGGAGTCGCATATGGATCATTCTCAGCATCACTGTCGGAAAGCCGATTAATTACTAATAACCTATTAGGTTGGCGTCAAAATTTTAATTAATCTTGTTAAACAAACTATACAATTTAAAACATTCACACAGTTTACGTATAAATGAAACTGAGATGGAATAAAAATTAACCGAACACTCGGTTTAACAATATACAACCAAATCGAATCCGCATAAAAGGCGGTAATAGAATAAATAACAGCAACTAGGTTATTAGACTGAATGTATATACAATACCTCCTATCTAGATTAGAAGGATAGAAGCGTCTGTCGAAAACCTGCATGCATCCACAGCTGTCGTAGCACACGTCTGACTCGAAGGAATCATCATCCAGGCATCCCTGTGTTTGGACACCTATATATATATAATATATATATATATATATATATATATATATATATATATATATATATATATATATATATATATATATATATATATATATATATATATATATAGCAAGAAAAGGAAAAATAGGAAAATGGGTCAGAGCCCAAGTTGTAAAAATATTTTGCAAGTGCATAAATGCTTTATTTTTAAAAATAAGTTTGTCTTATATTTAAATTGGTATCGCACTCCCATGAGATACCCCTCACACCTCTTCTAATAGTGCACGCCTAACACACTCGTCTAAAACATCCTAGTTAAGCTAACTAGACTAACTAATCTAATTCACCCGTCTTCTAGAAACCTCGACAACCCGAGTACTAAGGGATAAACTTCTCTCCATTCTCAACACTGCGCTAAGTTCGTACGTGGGGTGTCTCGCGGAGTGAAATCCAAACAAGGAACCCCCCGATACACTACTACTTGTCAGTGTCAATGGCCAAGATCCATTAGGCCTTTAGTACAAAATTAATACATAAACATACTTATATAATAATATACATATCATACTCACTCTCATATACATCCGGATACTATCTCCCAGACTAAGGTTTACTCTATATTAATTTTTATAATGCACATCCGGATAGAATCTCCCCGACCGAGAATTTATCTTTTTTTTTCATTTTATCTCTTTACTCTAATAGAGATATATATTACCTTATTTTCACACACAAGTAATATACTATACACGCAAGTATAATAACCATCCCACCGAGCTATAACTCGGGGATGGGGTCTCTCAATGTTATCATCTTCCAGGGCATCACTCATATATCATCCTGGGGACCACCGGTAGGACTAAATGTCACCTACTTCGTGGTTAAAACCAAATCACAACGTCTGAGAAGCGGTCATAGTTCCTCCCCGGCAATGAGACGAAACATACCCACCACGTCTCATCCCTAATTAAATCACATTATATAATAATGGACGCTATGACTTGGGAAATATCCACACCCTGCTCCTCGATCCAGGGTGCTCGCCCTCATCCCGCAACTTCCCAATGATAGCATTAGATGGGGTATGCTTCACACACACACACACACACATATATCTATATATATATATACATATCCGTATCATATTTTATATATACTTTAATCACATAGTATATATACTATATATTGCTCCTCGAATATATATATAAACATCCATAATTGCCAATCACACATAGCGATGACCAATAATCCCAAAGATTCTCTCAAATAATCATATTCATGCATTCACACATTCATGATATTATACCCAAAGTATTCCCTTTTAAGGATTTAATGGATATCTCTAACTATACCAATTCACACTAAGTACATAAATATATTCCCAATATCCTAGTAGTCTCGTAGGATTTACCCAACCATAATCGATATGATTATGTTTTCCTACACGCATAATTATATAGGCCTAAATGCCCACTGAAATTATCCCAAGGAATATTCGTCAGCCAACACCCTTAACTTAAATAGGTCGTGGATTCCATTTCCACGAACCCAATGACTACATTTCGCTCAAATAATAGTCTAGAGGTCCCCACTCTATATTTAGGAACCCCTAATATTTATCTCCAAACAATTCTAGCCTAAATTCTCCCAATATCAGGTTTGATTTCTAACTAACAATTTCGATCTCGGACAGCCTTCCGTAGAAAAATTATTATAAATCCAAAAAAATTAGAAAAATATGCGGTTGGCGTCCACGCGATAGTATCTAAAAGATCTACAATTTTTATTTTTTTTTCCAAGAGCTGAATCGATTTGACTCTAGGCCGAATTGATTCGTTAATGACGTTGGTTACTGTTAATTGTCTTCTTCGAGACTGTTTCGGCCATTAACATACCTCCAAGATTTTTGTTTCTTCTCCTAACCTCCTATAACCTCAACCAAAAACATATACACATATAAATAGTGGTTCTAAACATCCTAGAATCCATAATCCACAATTTAATTTAATGAACTCCTAAGTTTCTTGAATTGGAAATTATTGGGGTTTTTACTCGTTTAGCTTCCAAAAACCCGTTTTAATTCACAAAAAACCATCTCGAAAATCTTTGTGGTGTATCACTACCAACTACGATATGAGATTTACGCTTAAAAATAAATAAAGCAAATAAACACTTGCCTCGTGGATAAAATCTGACGATCCCGAGTTGAATTCCACGGAGTATGGCCCGAAAATCTTTTTTCTCTCTTCCTTCCTCTCTCTCTTCTCTCTTTTTCTTTCTTTTTATTTCCCCCTCCCTCCTTATATAGGGAGAAATAAGGGTTTATCCCTTTAAACCCAAAAATGACTCGTTTACTCAATTACGAGTTCCTTTTAACTCTAAAAATTCTCGAAACTCAATTTCGACCATTGGATACACTATTCTGACTAGCTCGGTCATTCTGAGACCAATCGCACACTCGAAATCTCCATTCGAGGTACTTGACCGCAAGTCACTGATTTAACCCCACACAACTTAATGCGGTATCCCCATTAAAATATTATCCTTTGTCATGTTACCCACTACGACAAATAATTAAAATGACCCAACTAATTTACTTAGTCTCAAAAGTAAATGAAACACACCTCTGAAATCATCTAACCCTCATAAATTTTTGAAAATTATTATTCCGAAAAATTCCCCAAATTTCCAATTAACACCCATTTATGAAATTTAATTATCCCCAAAAGTATGGGTTGTTACATACTTCCCCCCTTACAACATAATTTCGCCCTCGAAATTTAGATATTACCTACACCACCATCCTAGGATCGCTAATTTCATAACGTCCTAGTACCCCCAAAATCGAAAGGTGCTAACACGATGGTCCCTTACCATATTTCACCTATCTCAAGGTGTACTCAAACATACTAGCTTTACCACAAGTTCATCTAAATTTCTACATGCTTTTGCACAACAACGACGGGTTATTCCTATTGCTTCTCTAACTGCCAATAAGAGAAACGAGTCTATAACTACCGCTCTAACATCTCGCAAAGCTAATACTCTTGCTAACAAGCATCCACTCGTCCACAGCAGGACAACTGATTTCCTTTAAAAAGGAAACTTTACTAAAACTTGACTATTTTGGTTAGTCTCGTCGCTTATCTTGGGCATGCTACTTCTTATTGCCCCTATACAATTGGAATATCGCGTACCTTTTACGAAATTCCATTCAACTGTAATACCCCGTATTTTTATGCTATATTAATTTGGGGATTTATTAAATTTAATGTGAGTTAATTATTTAATATAAATTCGGAAATAAATTATGTTATAATTATTAACGTGATGAGAGTTAGTAATTACGGGAAAATTTGTTGAATATTACTAATGAGCAAAGTAATATGTAATAGTGGGTATATCAAATGTCACCAGTGAATAAAATGACAATTTTGGAAATTTGAGTCGGGACGCGCCCGTGTCGCGTCAGAACTAAATATTGATAAATAAAAGTGAATATTTTATAAGTTGTTCGTGTGATCATTTTGAGTGCGCCAATGCGTCCGGAAGGGTCGAGATAGTCAGAAAAGTGTACCCGGAGGTTTAGTTTGGGTCTCGGGGCGTTCTTAGGCCTAATTAGTACACCGGGAGGGCATTTTGGACATTTCACATTTTTGGGTAATTAAACCCACGAAATATTAAGGGTTATATCAGATGTCTAAGGTTGCCTTCTAGGGTTATAACAATCAAAGACAAGTGATGGTCATAGGAGAGGAAAGGAGAGAGCTCCCAAGGCAATCCAAGGCTCAAGATCCATCCGTTTGCACCGCCACCACCATCAACGCGTAGATCGCAGCTCCAGTGCAACAGGGAAAGTTACAGTATGGACGTGTCTATAACATCCACCAGGCAGCAGATCCACAGGCACCACCCGCGATTAAGGGTGTGTTTCCTATCCATAGTACTATGGGTCGAGTTTTGTTTGATACTAGGGCGACGCATTGTTTTATAGCTACGCATTTTGCAAAAGCCTTAGGGTTGTTAGCCACAGCAGAGAGCACTGTGACTTGTGTAGACTCACCACTGGGGAGTGGGTTGCTTATTTTCTTTATATTCCGAGGAGTGGGGGTAGAGATTGGTAGCTTGGTATTACCTGCAGACATGTTAGTCTTAGATATGCATGAGCATGATGTTATTATTGGTATGGATTGGCTTGTAGCTTACAGAGCCATGATTGATTATTTCGGTGGGAGTATTGTCTTTGCCATTCCGGGGCAAGATATGTTTGTAGTGGCGATGCCTCGCCCAGAGGGAGGCTCGACCGCTCACTTGTATTACATAGAGGAGGATACCTCTAAGGAGGTTGTGATTCCCTTAGACTCGATCCCAGTTGTTTGTGAGTATTCCGATGTATTCCAGGAGATACCAAGCCTACCCCCCAGTCGAGAGATAGAATTTGTCATAGACTTATTACCGGATACTGGACCGATAGCACGCGCTCCATACCGTATGGTTCCGGAAGAGATGCGAGAGTTGCAAGATCAGATAGAGCAGCTGTTAGGTCAGGGCTTCATTCGTAGGAGTACCTCACCTTGGGGCGCTCCAGTCTTGTTTGTGAATAAGAGATATGGTTCACTGAGGTTATGTGTGGACTACCGGGAGTTGAACAAGGTCACGATACAGAATAAGTACCCGTTGCCTCGAATCGATGATCTGTTCGACCAACTGAGGGGAGCAACTTTCTTTTCGAAGATAGATTTGAGGTCGGGGTACCATCAGCTACGTATTAGGGAGCATGATGTTTCAAAGACTGATTTCTTGACGAGATATGGGTCCTATGAGTTCAGGGTGATGCCATTTGGCCTTACAAACGCTCCAGCCGTATTCATGGACTTAATGAACAGAGTGTTCAGAGAGTTCTTGGATCAGTTTGTCATCGTCTTCATAGATGACATTTTGATATATTCACACTCCGAGGAGGAGCATGCCGAGCACTTGAGACTGGTCCTTCAAACTCTACGAGAGCATCAGCTGTATACTAAGTACGAAAAGTGCAGATTCTGGTTGCGAGAAGTACAGTTCTTGGGGCATGTTGTTTCTGAACAGGGGATAGCAGTTGACCCGAGTAAAGTGTCAGCGGTGAGGGAGTGGGGACAGCCCACGACACCGACAGAAGTGTGTAGTTTCTTGGGGTTAGCCGGATACTACAGGAGATTTATTCGGGGATTCTCCAAAATAGCGAGTCCATTGACGAATCTGACTCGTAAGGGGGTACCATATGTTTGGAATGATGCTTGTCAGTTGGCTTTCGAATAGCTGAAAGACAAGCTCACTTCAGCACCAGTTCTTGCTTTACCGAAGCCGGGTGTGGAGTACCTGGTTTACACCGATGCCTCTTTACGGGGACTTGGGGGAGTACTTCAGCAGGAGGAGAAGGCTATAGCTTTTGCCTCCCGGAAGCTTAATCCGCATGAGAATAATTACCCCACCCACGACCTGGAGTTAGCAGCGACCATTTTTGCATTGAGGATATGGAGGCACTATTTATTGGGGGAGAAGTTCCGCTTGTTCACAGACCACAAGTCACTGCAGTACCTGTTCACTCAGCGAGAGCTGAATATACGTCAGCGCAGATTGTTAGAGTTTGTGAAGGACTATCAATTCGATATACAGTATCATCTAGGGAAGGACAACGTAGTTGCTGATGCGCTAAATCGTAGACCGGTAGATGAGGTAGCGGACGTCTGGAAAGCAAAGTGGAAGGAGTTGGGTTACCAAGACGCAGTAGCCCATTCCTTCATATCTGTTATGACAGTCACACCCGAGATTGTTACGAGGGTGATACAGGCACAGACCAAAGACCCGTTTTGCCAGGAGCAGATTGTACGACTTTCAGCCGAGGGAGCTGAGTCATATTCTGTTAGTTCTGATGGGGGTTTGAGGTTTAATGGGAGATTGGTGGTTCCAGAAGGAACAAAATTACATCATGCAGTGATGATCAAGTCTCACGGGTCCCGATTTGCGGTGCATCCTGGAGGGGATGAGATGTACCAGGAAATGAGGAGGCAATACTGGTGGAGTGGGATGAAGAAGGACATCGCTGAGTTCGTGTCCAAGTGTTATACCTGCCAGCTGGTAAAGGTGGACCATTAGAAACTGTCAGGATTGCTTCAGCCATTGGAAGTACCCGCGTGGAAGTGGGAGAGTATTTCTATGGATTTTATTTCAGGGTTGCCTACATCACAGCGGGGCCACGACTCTATATGGGTGATTATGGATCGGTTGATCAAGGTGGCTCATTTTCTACCGGTGCAGACAGACTATACCACGGGTCAGTATGCTCAGTTGTTCATTGCTGAGATTGTCAGATTGCATGGGGTGCCCCTGAATATTGTGTCAGATAGAGATAAGCTTTTCGTGTCGCGTTTTTGGGAAGGCTTTCAAGAGGCTATGGGTACTGAGTTGAGGTTGAGTTCAGCTTATCACCCACAGACAGATGGACAGACAGATCGTACTAATCAGATGTTGGAGGATATGCTACGCATGTGTGTTCTTGATTTTGGGGGAGGTTGGGGGCCACATCTTCCATTGGTATAGTTTGCTTATAATAACTCTTATCAGTTCACTATTGGCATGGCTCCATTCGAAGCTTTATACGGCAGGCCTTGTCGTTCCCCAACTTGTTGGCTAGAGGTGGGGGATAACAAGTTGATAGGACCAGAGGTGATTCAGGAAACCTCCACGGGGATTGAGATGATCAGGAGTCGCATTCAAGTAGCCCAGGACAGGCAGAAAAGCTAAGCCGATGCGAAACGGTTCTTCCGGGAGTTTAATGCAGGGGACCAAGTGTTACTACGTGTATCTCCTATGAAAGTAGTGATGAGGTTCGGGAAGAGAGGTAAATTGGCCCCGAGATACGTGGGATCATTTTCCATTATCGAGAAGATTGGGCAGGTAGCATACAGGTTGGGACTGCCAGAGCATTTACATCGCATTCACGATGTATTCCACATCTCGTCGTTGAGACGATATCTTCGGGATGATATGGCCCATACTCACATCGCGATAGATGAGATAGACTTACAGCCTGACAGCTCTTACGAGGAGATACCGGTGGCTATCCTAGACTACAGTGAGAGGAGATTGAGGTCGAAGATAGTTCCACTTGTACGGGTCCAGTGGGAGCATCATAATGTGGAGGAATCCACTTGGGAGCACGAGGCAAATATGCGCGAGAGATATCCAGATTTATTCTTACCAGGTATGCCTTATTTTTCGAATTTCGGGATGAAATTCCGTTATTAAGGGGGAAGTATGTAATACCCCGTATTTTTATGTTATATTAATTTGGGGATTTATTAAATTTAATGTGAGTTAATTATTTAATATAAATCCGAAAATTAATTATGTTATAATTATTAACGTGATGAGAGTTAGTAATTATGGGATTTTTTTTTGAATATTACTAATGAGCAAAGTAATATGTAATAGTGGGTATATCAAATGTCACCAGTGAATAAAATGACAATTTTGGAAATTTGAGTCGGGACGCGCCTGTGTCGCGTCAGGACTAAATATTGATAAATAAAAGTGATTATTTAATAAGTTGTTCGTATGGTCATTCTGAGTGCGCCAACACGTCCGTAAGGGTCGAGATAGTCAGAAAAGTGTACCCGGGGGTTTAGTTTGGGTCTCGGGGCGTTTTTAGGCCTAATTAGTACCCCGGGAGGGCATTTTGGACATTTCACATTTTTGGGTAATTAAACCCACGAAATTTTAAGGGTTATATCAGATGTCTAAGGTTGCCTTCTAGGGTTAGAAGAATCAAAGACAAGTGATGGCCATAGGAGAGGAAAGGAGAGAGCTCCCAAGGCAATCCAAGGCTCAAAATCCATCCGTTTGCACCGCCACCACCACCAACGTGTAGATCGCGCGACGGGGAACGCAACCACACCAAAATCATCCACAAACCAGAACATCGAAAATCCCAGGAAATTTTTTATCTTGGTTATTTCGTTGATGCATCACTCATATTAGTTTAGGAATGATTAGGATGAGTTGTATGGAAGAAAAACCCAATTTGAGATAGGAAATTAAACGTAGTGATGATTTAAATGATATTCTGGAAACCCTTTGTCATGTAGAGAATTAAACCACGAAATTTTGATGTTTTATAAGAAGGAAATTCTGGAAAAGATTGATTAGAACCATGTTTAAGGTATTCTAGGGTTCTTGAGATTTTTATGAAGTTTTTGCCTATAAATCCATGATTAGTGACGGAAATTTACATGCTTCACGTAGGGAATGCATAATATGATATTAGGATGTTAGTAGTACAAATATTTGGGCGTTTGGGAATGCAAAATATGAATTTGGATGAAGTTATGTGTTAGAACCCGTAACTGCAAAACTGTAGAATTCGCCATATCTGTTTGATCGATCGATCGAGCCAAGAGCTTCGATCGATCGAGCCCCTAACCTCGATCGATCGACCCCTCCTGGCAGACTTAAGTTCCCCTTTTAAAATTATTGAATTGATTCGAAATGAAGAAAACTCCTTAGACATCCTTGTTAAAATAATTTGGGAGATAATGATGACCAGTAGGATTCATTAATGAATAAGAGACCTTTAATGTAAGGGGAAATCTATATTTTTGGGATATTTTACATAAGGGACAATGTAAGTATATATTAAAGGGGAGAGACAAGTAAGGGAGTCACGTTGGAACATAAATGAATACCTACTGAATTGTACATTTGGAAGGATAGAGTCCATGAGGGTCGCGTAGTAAATTGAAAAATCCTTCGAATTAAAGTTAGGGACGAACCGTTATACGGGTTAATAAATAATGGAAAGATAAGGATAAATGTTGTGATTATGGGTTATGGGATGAACCTAAATTGATATGATAAAAGTGGTATATTTATATAATTGTGTATAAATATATTATATACATGTGAAAATCATGCCCGCGCTACTTGCTATCCCTGAGGTTACTGCGCTGGGACGATCTTATCTCGATGTGCCTTATGGGGGATATTGACTCGTACCCTAGAAGATAGATATCCTTGGTATAGGCTATCGAATCGATAGTTCAGATGGTCCTAAGAGACGTGAGGGTATGTACTCACCTCTTAGAGACTTAGAATATATGCTTCGCCTCAATATTGTTTGTGTATGTGTTAATACAGTTCGAGAGTGATTCCGAACTTGTATTTCCCTTAGTGTGAGTGATATGGGGATTGGATAGTAGAGTATGCCCGCACCATAATATTTATGTGGGGTGCCGTTAGAATATATATATTATACGAGTATTTAATATATATATGAAATTCTGAAATTTGGAACTGCCTACTGTGTTATGGTAAGTAAGACATGTATAATGACTCAAATTGGAAATACTTGTTTTTTTTTAAAAGGTATAATATGATACTAGGAAACTTTATTAATGAATAAAGTTAAAATGAGAGCTTTACTACTAAATGAAATGATTCTCTTAAACAATTATGTTGTTCAGTTTTAAATCTTACCAGTAAACTAAGATAAGTTAAATCATTGGGAAGTTTAGTGCAGTAGAAGATAGATAATCCGTTGGGAAGGTTAGTACGATAGGCGTGCACATTAGAAGAGAGGTGAGATTTTCTCAAGAGAGTGCCGCACTAATATGTTGTTGCATTGGCCTGTAAAGAATTTAAATACTTACTAAATGAATTTTTAAATCATATACACTATCGGGCTCTGACCCGTTTCTATTTCTCTTTCGCTCTTATATATATATATATATATATTACAGGTGCCCAGCCACATGGGCGTCTTGCTTAGGATCCTTTGGAAGGAACATGCTGCAACTTAGGTGGGAGTTGCAGGCCACTTGCTTAGACGACTTCATTTACTTGATTCCTCTCCCAGTATCTTCATTTAGTGGGGCATGTGTCGCCCTTTCCATTATTTAGCTGTTTTATTTGGACATTGTGATTCAGTTATTGTAGTATTGATACTTTGGAATTATTATTGTCTGAATGTTTCACTTCAAGTTTTAATGTTGGGATTCAATTGTCGAATGTTTAAATTATTTGGATTATATGTTCCTGGATTATTGTGGTGTGATTCATTATATATTAAATTATTGTGAATAATTAAATCTTTGTTTTAAAAATAAAATTTGGAAAGTAATGTTTAAAAATGGTTTTGACACTTAGCTTAATTAATTAGGGTGTTTAAATTGGAAAAGTCATTTTTGACAGTGATGCTGAGAATGAACCAACTGTCCACCTTGATTTAATTTAATAAAGGAGTGATCGCCCGGTATTTAATTAGGCGGGGTGTCACATCAACCAACTTCAATCTCATTTATAACTTCCATACGACATAATATTTCATTTTATACACTATGCCCACTTGTATTCCTCACAGGATGATAAATTGACTTACTAAGGTGCCCATACACCTTCTTATCCGTGCATATCTGCACATTCATTGTGAACGTCCAACACGTAACACTCTCACTAAATAATGGGTCTCACTTCCTCGGCGTAATACTTACACAGGAGTTTTCCTAACCCACGAAATTTAATTGTTCCTATACTAGAAAGTCCAATCCTTCTCAAGGTTAACCAACTACTCTTGTTGTGGTTAATTCCCAACTATCTCCTTACATTGGCGCCACTTAATCCTTCTGACCTTAAATTTTAGTATCTTATGATCAATGTGTTTCCAATACACGTAAAACTAGTACTATCCTAAGTATATCTCTAGTGCCCAAAGCCTCTCTCAACTTTTGACATTTGCTCGATTGCATGCGTGGGACGTCTCGCAAAGCGAAATCCAAATAAGGAACCCTCCCTTTACACTACTTCCTCACGTCGTTGGTCATTGAGATATAACGGCCTAAGGCACACTGGCGGGACATCCTAAATCCGATCTCGCTAACTTACTAACACTCTTCTACCACTATATCCTTATATCTTAACGAAATGGAAAGTCTAAATACTCGAGCGCCTATTATCTTCCGAGATGTTACGATCATCATACCCAAAACACATTACCTCCAAAAATTTCCTTCTACACAAGGCCTGGCCATAAGCCTTAAATCAATTTCTTTCACCTTGCCTCACCCACATACTTTTGGTGAGGAAAACATTTCAGTGCCTTTCCATAGCACTTTCATCTCTCTCTCTATATATAATCATCACACATTTTTCAGTCCATAGTGTTTTCTCCACACTAGGTGACTTATCACCACAACCAATATCCTTGCATCCTATAACATCTCTCCACTCCCGACGTCATTAAGGTTCATGCGTGGATAGTATCGCAATCGAAATCCAAACAAGGAACCCCTCCAATACACTAATACTTAACTTTGTCGGTCGTAGAGGTCCGTTATCTTCAAATATGAAACCGGGATAATCCTATCCCCCTTTTCAACCAAAATGTGGTATGAACTCCTATATCTATCTAGGAGCCACACCACCAAGCGCTTGTACTAACACTAAGTCCTTGCACAAACAATAATAAGCATAAACTCGTAGCTCAACAAATAAATCCCGCGTGCCTTAAATCACATCTATAAGGTCGCCATATACTCGAATCATAATAATGAAACATCTGCTCACCGAAGTTTCCATTTACCCATAATAATGAAGGCGAAATCAACATGTATCCAGGTGAGATATCACAACAACCACCTATTCCACCCTGGAACCGCGGACACGATAATCTTGCCATCATTAGCCTGTTATCGCTCCGAACAACAAGGAATATAATATACTCAAAATAATATCCTACTAGTATATCACACTTAAAATGAGTTGTACAAACTATATACATCTTCAAAATATCAACACCCGCTTTTATAGAGAATGAAGGAAAATAGAACTCCGCTACTACGGAAAATATATAGACATACATTATATAATGTTGTCGATACCGCCACAAAGCTCTAATTACGCACACGAATCTGGAGCTAATAAAATACAATGACTCAATCTTGTCACATAGAACACACCTCCTTCAACTGAGGTGAAACTCATAAAAACATTCTTACCAATTCCCTGGCTACTCCAAACGGTTCCGAAACGTGGTACACTTGCCCTTACGGAACTAAAATTTTCTTTAATCAGTGGTTCATCTGGGTTCCCTACTCTTTCCCCTTAACTCCCACTGGGTAATGATTTACCGTATGGTTCCACACTCCACATTACCACATTTCCCATCTTGGGTCACCCTGACCCTTATAAAGTTATCAGTATCTTGGACTCCATAGCCACGATCCTGAAAATCACTTTCTTTGCCCCCTTAACTTCTTGGTTAAAAGGGAACTCCATTACCTGCCTCAATAACCCTGTTTCAATAAATTTCCCCGGGTGGATGTCCACCAATGGGGTCCATAAACACACCCACATTCTCCGCAAGTGTTAGCAACACTTTTCTAATGAGCCTATCATTCCTCTGAAGGACTCTTTATTCATTGCACCTACTTCACCTCGGTACAAGGTTCACTTCTCCATATCACTCTTTATCCACTGTCGGCCCTGGACGATCCTTATGTGAATGATTTAAAATGGCATTACCACCATTTCTAAAAGACCAAAGGAACTAACGGTATATCCATATGTAAGATCCCTCTATGGGCAAAACATCCTGCTCCCCCATATGTGGTGACCATCATTTTCACCACTTCAACATTTGCTCGTACGAGTAAAAAAAAATTCCTCAATTTTTCACATCTGGGTATTTCCCATACCCTGATCTAAGTCAAAGCTCCCGAGACTTCTACTTCCACTGAGTAATGCTACACTGCCTTCACATGAATTAACTTCAAATTATGGTTCCTATCAAAGACCCCTTTCGAACCCTGTCTAACTCAACTTCACCGGGTAATTCAAATCTAGCACCACTTTCTACCATGGTGGCACTTGGATACTCATGACTACTATACTTTAGTGGTCGTTACAACAATCCTTAACAAATGCCACAAGGGGAGTGACCTCTACTACGGTCCTAGTCCCCAACTTCTACTTGCTTTTTCAGCTAGGCCCCGCCTCCTGTTGCTCTCAACACGGCCTTCCTTAGTCGTCCTTCCTTGCTCAGCACATAAACCTCAAATGAGCACGTAAAAGATTTTCTATAATCTTATATAATAGCAGGAGAACGAAATCTCATAAGAGGAATTAATAATCCTAATCATAGGGCTCTATATCAATTCGAGAGTAACGCCGAAAGCGTAGTACGTCCGCACAGATTCCTAAGGACACTAGAACCTCATGCTCTGATACCATCTGTGACAACCCGCCTAATAAAATACCGGGCGATCACTGCTATATCAAATAAAAACAGGAGTCGCATATGGATCATTCTCAGCATCACTGTCGAAAACCGAATTAATTACTAATAACCTATTAGGCCGACGTCAAAATTTTAATTAATCTTGTTAAACAAACTATACAATTTAAAACATTCACACAATTTATGTATAAAATGAAACTGAGGTGGAATAAAAATTAACCGAACACTCGGTTTAACAATATGCAACCAAATTGAATCCGCATAAAAGGCGGTAAAAGAGTAAATAACAGCATTTGGGTTATTAGCCAGAATGTATATACAATACCTCCTATTTAGATTACAAGGATAGAATCGTCTATCAAAAACCTGCATGCATCCACAGCTACTGTAGCACACGTCTGACTCGAAGGAATCATCATCCAGGCGTCCCTGTGTCTGGACACCTATATATAGATAATATATATAGCAAGAAAAAGAAAAATAGGGAAACGGGTCAAAGTCCGAGTTGTAAAAATATTTTGCAAGTGCATAAATGCTTTATTTTTAAAAATAAGTTTGTCTCATATTTAAATTGGTATCGCACTCCCATGAGATACACCTCACCCCTCTTCTAATAGTGCATGCCTAACGCACTCGTCTAAAACATCCTAGTTAAGCTACCTAGACTAAATAATCTAATTCACCCGTCTTCTAGAAACCTCGACAACCCGAGTACTAAGGGCTAAACTTCTCTCCATTCTCAACACTGCGCTAAGTTCGTGCGTGGGGTGTCTCGCGAAGCGAAATCCAAACAAGGAATCCCCCAATACACTACTACTTGGCAGTGTCAACGGTCGAGATCCATTAGGCCCTTAGTACAAAATGAATATATAAACATAATTATATAATAATATACATATCATACTCACTCTCATATACGTCTTACAATATACATTCGGATAATATCTCTCGGACTAAGGTTTACTCTATATTCATTTTTATAATGCACATCCGGATAGAATCTTCCGGACTGAGAATTTATCTTTTTTTTTTCATTTTATCTCTTTACTCTAATAGAGATATATATTACCTTGTTTTCACACACAAGTAATATACTATATACACAAGTATAATAACCATCCCACCGAGTTATAACTCGAGGATGCAGTCTCTCAATGCTATCATCTTCCAGGGCATCACTCATATATCATCCTGGGGACCACCGGTAGGACTAAATGTCACCTACTTCGTGGTTAAAACCAAATCACAACGTCTGGGAAGCGGTCATAGTTCCTCCCCAGCAATGAGACGAAACATACCCACCACGTCTCACCCCTAATTAAATCACAGTATATAATAATGGACGCTATGACCTAGGGAATATCCACACCCTCGAGCCAGGGTGCTCACCCTCATCGCACAACTTCCCAATGATAGCATTAGAGTGGGTATGCTTCATATATATATATATATACCATCGCCACACACACACACACACACACACACACACACACACACACACACACACATATATATATATATATATATATATATATATATATACATATCCGTATCATATTTTATATATACTTTAATCACATAGTATATATACTATATATTGCTCCTCGAATATATATATATAAACGACCATAGTTTCCAATCACACGTAGCGATGACCAATAATCCCAAAGATTCTCTCAAATAATCATATTCATGCATTCACACACTCATGATACTATAGCCAAAGTATTCCCTTTTAAGGGTTTATTGGATATCTCTAACTATACCAATTCACACTAAGTACATAAATATATTCCCAAATTTATCCGAGTAGTCTCGTAGGATTTACCCAACCATAATCGATATAATTATGTTTTCCTACACGCATAATTATATAGGCCTAAATGCCCACTGAAATTATCCCAAGGAATATTCGTCACCAAACACCCTTAACTTAAATAGGTCGTGGATTCCATTTCCACGAACCCAATGACTACATTTCGCTCAAAAAATAATCTAGAGGCCCCCACTCTATATTTAGGAACCCCTAATATTTATCTCCAAACAATTCTAGCCTTAATTCTCCCAATATCAGGTTTGATTTCTAACTAACGATTTTGATCTCGGACAGCCTTCCGTAGAAAAATCATTATAAATCCAAAAAAAATCATAAAAATACGCGGTTGGCAACCACGCGACCGTATCGAAAAGATATACAATTTTTATTTTGACCAACATCCTAATCGATTCGACTCTAGGCCGAATCGATTCGTCAATGACGCTAGTTACGGTTCATCGTCTTCTCCGAGACTGTTTCGACCATTAACATACCTCCAAGCTTTTTGTTTCTTCTCCTAACCTCCTCCAACCTCAACCAACAACATATACACATATAAATAGGGGTTCTAAACATCCTAGAACCCATAATCCACAATTTAATTCAATGAATTCCTAAGTTTGTCGAATTGGAAATTATTGGGGGTTTTACTCGTTTAACTTCCGAAAACCCGTTTTAATTTACAAAAACCCATCCCGAAAATATTTGTGGTGTATCACTACCAACTACACTTAAAAATAAATAAAGCAAGTAAACACTTACCTCGTGGATAAAATTCGACGATCCAGAGTCGAATCCCGCGGAGTTTGGCCTGGAAATCCTTTTTCTCTCTTCCTCTCTCCATTCTCTCTTTTTCTTTTTTCTTTTTCCCCATCCCTCCTTATATAGGGAGAAATAAGGGTTTATCCCTTTAAACCCAAAAATAACTCATTTACTCAATTACGAGTTCCTTTTAACTCTAAAAATTACCGAAACTCAATTTCGACCATCGGATACTCTATTCTGACTAGCTCGGCCATTCCAAGACCAACCACACACTCGAAATCCCCATTCGAGGTACTTGACCGCAAGTCACTGATTTAACCCCACACAACTTAATGCGGTATCCCCATTAAAATATTATCCTTTGTCGCGTTACCCACTGCGACAAATAATTAAAATGACCCAACTCATTTACTTGTCTCAAAAGTAAATGAAACACACCTCCGAAACCATCTAACCCTCATAAATTTCCGAAAATTATTATTCAGAAAAATTCCCCAAATTTCCAATTAACACCCATTTATGAAATTTAATTATCCCCAAAAATACGGGTTGTTACAGTATAATATTTTTCTGGGATATTAATTTTATATTCATTACGTAATCTGTGTGTGCATGTATATTCCATTAAAGTAAATTTATTTTGCTCACTTTATGAATTAAAGATTTAAGCTCAATTAAGGATAAAGCAATTTAGGATATGTGTAAATGCAACTAAGTGAATTACTTGGTATATCTGTATAATCACATAAAAGGGGTACCAAATTAAAATTGGTTTTGGTTCCCTTATTATGATTTTTTTTTGTGACAATTTTAATTATGTCTTTAAAGCTGCTTATTTTATAAAACAGTAAATCTGAGTTTTTTGAGACATTTTCAGTAAAAATTTTCTTATGTCTCTAATAAGTAATAATTGAGATTAAAATTATGGACTTACCTGGGATTGATGATTTTTTTTATGTCAATCCGAAAGGATTTAATGATTAAAAATCACCATTTTAGTGACAAATGTTGTTTTGCCTATTTGAGCACGCTTAAGCTCTCAAAACCTTAAATTAGTCATATTTGGTAATAAAGTTGACAGTTACTTCTTTCTCCAATTTCTTTAAATTCCACTTATTGGGGATATTATTTTAAAGTGTTAACTTATAGTGAATACTTAAATTTTCCATTATTGGAAATTATGGATTTCTCCATTTATTGTGTTTTAATAAATACATCAGTTGTCTTATTTTATTTGGTTGTCATAATATATACCAAATATTTTTATGACCATTATGGTTATGGCTCAGGTTTTGATATTAATAATTATATTAGATTAGATTATGTATCCATTAAAGTGTCATAAAAATATTTGGTATATATTATGGCTATATTAGATTAGATTATGTATCCATTAAAGTGTCATAATCTATAATTATAAATATTAAATTACTGTGTATAAGTTTGGCTGCCAGTGAGTCCAAATATAATGATGAACGTTAGATTGTTGATGCAATAATGATGCAGCTTGTTCATTGTACCAAAGGGATAATTTTGATTATCAAATGAACATTAATGAGCAATTTTTTCGCATCAACTTAACCTCGAATGATTTAAATTTCTCCTTGAGACTAATATTTGCATAAAGTTTTCGGTGTTCAAAATTATAAATATTAGATTAATGTGTATATGCTTATTATGCCCAATATTAGTAAAGCAATATTAGAAGCATGCCCTAAAATTTTCTTCTTAACATTTATATCACGATTAGATTATGATTCCACCAAAGTGGTCTAGTCTAATAAACTGTAAATGTTAAATTTATGATAACATGCAATACTATATTTTGGCATGTTCTAAGGTTTTCATCTCAGTATTTATGTCACGATTAGGTTACGATTCCACCAAAGTGGTCTAGTCTAATAAATTGAAAATGTTGACTTTTGTGATAACATTCAAATACTATGTTTTGGTTGCTCCAAAGAGTCCAAATATGGTTTTGAGTGTTCGGATTATTAATTTCGTTATGATTAAGCCATTGTAATTTAGTTCCTCCAAAGAGTTCGGCTACAATGGTGAAGTTAGTATTAAGGGGCATTATGTTTGTTTATTAAGGCTGGTATCGGTTGCTCCAAAGAGTTCATAACCATCCTTAATTTATAATTTTTTGAAAACATTAGTGATTGTTGAAATTATTATACAAGCCATAAAATAATTTAATATTCATATAATGGATAGTTTGGTAGCCACCAACGTGGCCCAACAAAAATGCTTGTGAATATTAAATTTATAGATAAAAGTTCTAGTAATAACTCATTATGCTTATATATGTAAAGACATTAATGAGGTATATTCGATTTATTTGGTCAAGCAAAATAATTTTCCAAAGGAAATTTGTTTTGAATAACTGAAATAAATATTAAGGGATTATGCAATTAGGTGGTGAAAAGTTATCCTAGATATCATGTCAATCTAAATTACATGATACTCAATAAAGTCATATATACAAATATTCAAAGTTATTACGAAAGAAAGTCCACATTTATAAAATGTTATTAATGTACTTGTTGTCAACTCATAGCATTAATGTAGTGACCTATTTATTTCATATTATTTTATTTCTCTAAAAATGTATGTTTTATCCCTTTAATGTCCTTGAGACTGACTTCTTAGAATGAAACAAAGAAGCTAATTTTCACTTAAAAATGCTAAATCGTTATAATTCAATTTTACTTGAGGATCCCACTGTTAATGAATTAGTGTGTGAAACTCTTATAAACCTTAAAGAATTATTAAACGGATTAAGCATAGAGTTTGTGCAAAATCTCATAATGTTAGAGATCAAAATATGAGTACCCATTATGTAACATACATACTTTAAGCTTTATTATGTGAATTATAATGCATCATTCGATATGAATGAAATAATTTGTTTTATTTTTAATAGTGGGATCCTCAAGTAACATAGTTTAATTTGATATCCTAAAGTGCTACGTAACATAGTTTAATTTGATATGAGGATCCTTACAAGACAAATTGTCAAACAAATCATAAACTCTTAGAATCCTTTTCTTATGTTATTTTGGAATCATTTCAAACAGAACCCTCAATGGCCTTTCCAAATATTTCTCTTAAGTATACAAAAGATTTTTTGTTTATATGAGAATATATTTTCTTAATTATAGTGTTCTCATTGGTGGTTTGTAAAATTATGTTTTTGATAAAACTTTTACAAGAAAAATGATTGTGATCCTATGTCATAATGTTGAACTTCAAAGTAGCTTTTCGAACTTGTGGATTGAATATCACATTCTTTTAAGTCTAGGTTGTATTTGGGTTGTCACTTATGAATCTTGACACTCATGTTTGAGCTCTTAAGGTTTTGTAATTTTAGAGTGCTCTATGTGGCCCAAGTGGGAGAATTATAATAGTCCTTAAATAGTGGACCTACATAGAACATGTCGTTATAAAACAACAAGTCAAACGCAACAAGTCGATATCGCCACAATATTTATTCACACAAAAATGAATATATATGGTAAAAGTGTATTACATAAATTCTACTTTTCTCACTCTATTTGACATTCTTGTATGATTGGGAGTGTCTAGTACATGCATGGATTTGTAATCCACTAAAAGAATTAGAGTTTATAATTATTTTTACACTTGAAGGAGGGTACACTAATTACTTTCGAAATCGAAAACATCAAATGTCAAATTTTTAAAAGAATGGTGAAATTAGTGGGAGTATCAAACCACCTAATGTGGTTATAAAAGAAGTTAAGAAACTCATTTCATTCCTTAAACATCCAAAGTAATTGTTCGTTTTGTTAGCGGACATGAATAGTTTTAAGAAACTCTTAGATGAGTTTGTTATTCTGAATGATTGTGAGATTTGTCACAAGAAAATATTCGATTTTTGTAATCAATGATATAAAGCTATACTTATGGTCAAAGTTTTCATTACGAATAGATAAAGGGATGTCCTTTTGAGTAAGAGTTACATTTAGTGTGAAAACTTATGAGAGTTTAAGAAAAGAACTGTCTAAGTTGAGAAATCACTATAGAAACTTATGTCAGTTTTCCATTAATGGTATTTTAAGAATACTTTATGTAGTTTGATTAAGTATATATATACATTGAAGTCAGTGGGGGTAAATTTATATATTTCTTGAACTTTTCTTAATAATGAATGATAGATTAGAGAAATAAAATAGTTTAAGAGTATGAAGTAATGAGATGTGTAAAATATTATATGCTCACACTTATGATAATTGTTATCTCTTGATTAAGTAGGTTTGTTTTGGCCTAATGACCAATATTATGAAAGAATGAGAAATAATTAAATATTGTATGTAGCATGCATTAGGGCTACAATTTATGGATTATGGTTGTGAATTATGGCTATGAAAATTTTATTTTGGGACTTGGAGTTGTCAACACTATTACCAAGTCACTAAAATATTATGATAATGTCGCTACAATATTTGTCTTGAAGAACTGATAGGTATTTTAAAAGAACCTAGGCACATTATGATATAATACTTATATATAAACGAAGAAGTTCAGAAACAAAAAGTGTCAGTTGAACACATTAATATAAGTGTTAACATAGAATATCTACTAATAAATAGGCTATCACCAAAGAACATTCATGAAACATGCTTAAGATATGAGTCTTGCGTGTAGCCAATTAAGTATAAGTGTAGTGGATTGTTTGATGCTTATATTTTGGCACTATACTTGTTATCGATTGAAGTGTATTCTGAACATTTCGATTTCTGTCTTGCAATATAAGTTTACATGCATGTGAATTGATGTGATAGAAATAGTCTTTTATATAAGATCTTATTGGACCATTATGGAATAACCCGATTATAGACCTTGTTGGATGATTTTTTACTGTTGTGGTACATGGAAGCGATCATGCTTTTGAATTAGTATGAGAGCGCCATGACTCGTATTAATGGTTTGTTTGATTAAGGTGTTAATGAAAAAATATTTAAGGATGCCTCCAAGATTATTGTGCGCCTTATGATAATTATGGACCAAGTGGGAGAATGTTAGAATTATTTTATAATTCTACATAATATGATCCATAATTAGATTAATACCAAGAGTCACTTGGTTAATGAAAGAGTATTCCAAATACCAATAGTTAAAAGGACTCTTGATTATCTATATTGATGGACGGTTAAGATTAAATGACTGTTGGAGATTTGGGTCATGTCCCTGCCTATAAATAAGTGACCGATTTCCATCATTCAAACACATGAAAAGACAACATAATGTAATTATAGGATAAGGGAGAGAAATCCAAAGACTCAAATTTGTGTTTATGTTATAATACTATTTTGGATATAAAAGAATATCCAACTGTTGGAACGGATTGAAATTGTAGTATGTTCTTGCCATGTATAAGAGAAAGTCGTGGTCCGAAATTCATTCCGATCGGAGATATCTAAGGTTGACTATTCCGTCAATCTTTCCATTTGTGATATGATGGAGTTGGAGGCACCAATGACAACCTTTTCACTCGCCAATTCTAATGTTGACTTAGGTATGCTTTTCAACTCTATTTTGGACACATGTGATAATTATGTAGATTAAGGTCCTATATTATATAACATCTATTGTATTATTGATCCATTAAAGCTTTTAATTAATTTATTAAATCTAAATCTAACATAGCCGCTATTTTTTCTCTCTCGCCGGCATCACAGTCTCAAACATATGCCGGATTGACGCCGGAATCTTGCCCAAATGCAGCAGATCGCAATTGCCAACAGCAGGTCGGCCACACCAATAGGCCATCTCTGGTGCCGATTGGAACACTGCAGTCCTCGGCGGTTGTCAAGAACTTTCTGCCGATGCAGGAGCTGCCCAGAAATGTCCTCATAGCCTCGACTTGAGGCTGCACACATCTGGTTGGCTTTCTTGATTTCCCGACGGTGAGTCATGCCCCAATCAAGATCTCTGGCCAATTAAATCACCACCACTGAGGGTAGTTCTGCCCAATTGACGCAACCCAGTCCATCTCTGACACAAAACACACCATTCCAGGTGCAATCCACCCCTCCGGTGATCAAACTCCTTCATGAATGATCGCCGACATCATCTGTGGTCTCCAACGACCAAAAGAGACCATAAAACCCACCGAAGGTGTTCAAGAGTGTTCCGATCTCAATCCAACAATCAAGAAGTCAACCAATCAACAATCATGCTCAACTGTTTTACTTCCGGTGGAAAATGAGCCCATAGTGATCAATGGGCACGATTTCGATCAACAAAGGATTTCTGCCCCCTCATATCCAAGATCCCATAAACACAAGCTCTAGCTCCCCCCCCCCCCCCCCCCACCCTTTCGAGTTTGGATCCACTATCTACCCTAAGACAACATACCCCCACCCTTAAAAATTACCAAAAACCATTCTTCCATAAATTCAATCGCATTCCAACCCATTTTTACCCAAAACCTTCTTATGCTAGTTTATCTACCCTCTACCCTAGGTGGAACCCTCCCACAAATTCAAGAACTAGGGTTTGTCCACCGAAACTTCGTTTTTGACCCGGATGGAACCTATTTTTGTTGATTCACGTGAGAGGCATGGGGAAGATGATGGATCTTGACGCAAGAATTGAAGGATCTTCCTCAAATTTTCAGAAATTACTTTTGGCCCCACAAGTTTTGCTTTTCTTCCGCACATTTTTTGGCCCTTTTCACGTGATTCTCCAATTTTGAAGATAGATTTTGGGCCATCCCATATATTTGACAAAATTATTTTGGGACCCCAAACATTTTTTTGTCTTCTCGGCCCCATATTTTGAAGATTTTGTACATCCTCAACTTTCAAAGCTTGAGGACGAGCTTTTTCAAAGCCAGGAAGAATGATGTGAATGAAGAATTGGAGGATATTTTCGTCATTTTTAGGATTTTATAGTATTTTTGTTATTTTGTTAATTGGTTGTATTTTCCTTTTGTTTGTTGTTTAGTATTTACAGGTGGGAAAGACAAGTGGCATTAAGGGGTATATTTGTAATTAGATCATTAGTTGCTTAGAGCCCAAACTAGTTTCCACCTATAAATACCCCTTTTGTAGCCTCATTTGAGGTATTCTATATTTTGGAGAGTTTAGTGATTGAGGGTTGAAGTGTGAGATATCTTCTTCTTAATATCTATTGGGCGTCATTTACGTCATAATGAATATTAAATCTGTATACTAGAAGCATATATATGATGGGTTTGATTTAAGTGGCAGATCCATAGTTATATAAGGGTATAATTTACCCCTTTACATTTAGAAAATATCAAAAGAGTAGTAAAAAGTGTAAATTTAAAATTGGTTTTAAATTTTAGCAATATACGACTTTGAACCCTTAAATTTTGTAATATAAGTTAGTGTTAAGCTTTACTCCCCACCCCCAATCCCCAACACTACAACTGGATTCTAGCTTCACATATCTGGTTTCCTTGATGTCCACTATAAATAAGAAGATGGTAATAAAGTTTCAGAGTAGAAGGATCACATCCAACACGTATCCCTAAAAGTTAAAGGCCCTCCATTACGCAAACAATACTAATTCAATGAACAAGCAATATTGACCAAAAAACTGAACAACAGACTAAGGAAGTAATACATAAATGACCACTTTGAATTAATTGCAACCAATGTGTTATAGCATCCTCTGTTCAGCGCGGGTATGCACATTATAGAATTATAACCACAATAGTAAGAAAATTTCGGGTTACATGAACCAATGTTTTTGTGTCTCAATTGAAACAAGCTTGAGATCAAAAGACTAGAGAGTTAGCTAATACTAAAAAAGAGAACATATCGGTATTGGTGTGACCCACGCACAACATTCTTCCCAAGTGACGTATTAAGTACACTATCAGTATCATCACTTTTATAGGTAGAAGAAAATGTGATGAAACTGACATCCCCTTTTGAAGAATCACTTGTATGAACATTTATTTTAATAGAGGATGTGCTAAGTAATACCAACAAATAATAATCACCTTCTGAGGATCAGAGTTCAAGCTAAGGAATGATCCATCAAACCATATCATATTCTTAAAATGAAGTATTCTTAATCAAAGGCTCTTCAAAAATATTTTCAATTACCTAAAATATCTCTATTAAGAAAAAAAAGGAAAGCAAACAACTCACCTAAAGTGGAATAAAGATCCATATTCAATCGGGTTGGACATCGTTTACATGGAGGCAATGATCATTGCTAACTCAAGTTTCAAATATAAATATTAAACTTACGGAAAGATTAATAGCTACATTTAAAGAGATCTTAATTTATATAAGCAAAAGGGTGAGTGAGAATGTTAAAGTGATAATGAGAGTAATTGCACAGATTTTCGGTGATGGCATGGTTTCCCCTGGTCAATTACAGTTTTCCGTGTGCGAGGAGAAGATATGGAGGTACTTCTCTTATCCCTGTCACTACCATGAAGGAAACAAAAGTAAACACGAACCCAAAAACTACCAGATCAGTCTTTTCTTCATCATCAAATTTCCCAAAGCTCTCTAAATATCCGTAAACATTCAAGGACTAGTTATAGAAAGAGGACTCAAAGAAAAAATAAAAAGGGAAATGACAGACCTTTGTTAGGGAATCAGAGGTATTACGGAAGATATTATAGAAGCAACCATCAAGTGTAGCATAAAATTACTGGGAGAGGTTACACATGGAGCATTTGCGATTCCCTACCGGATTAATATAAATTTTTCAACTACTAAAATTTTCATACGAATAGTCATTTATTTGTATATGTTTTGTGAGCACACTACTTTCCTAAATACAACATTATCCATAAATAGTGACAGTATATATGTGTGACTTTTTTTAACCCTTAGTAGCATTTTTTCCCTTTTTGTTTTAACAGTTGCAATATTCTTGGGGTTTAACCTTCAGTTAAGCTTCTTGCTGAGACACATAGGTGTTGATCTATGCTTTTCAGTTCAGCTGCTGAGAAATGTCTAAGTTGTAAGCTAGATTTCAAAATATAGAAGGTTAGGAGAAAAAGAACAAAACTTTGAGATAGAGAAAGCTTTCCATAAATACACCCAGAGTCATAATACAAAACATGCAACTCTCAAGCATATGTAATACTCTGCTGTTTCAGAATATCAGAGACTTTGGATATTTAAGACCTTTCCATGTGTAGTTTCATTTCAGTTAAGTTTGTAAGGAAAAATTCGAACCATTACTCGTATTCATATATTAAAGGTCAAAAGTCTAATATGACCTTTCAGACAAGTAAATATAAATTAGTGCAACACAAATCTTGTAATATTGCACTAACATTCAGAATCCTGTTCTGGACTTCATTTGGAATTTATATTAAGGTCAACATGTCGGTTCCACCAATGACCCTTTTTCAAAAAAAAATCCCTCAGCTAGATACTGATTTTAATAAATAAATGCTTAATGCCAGTCCTAGTGCCACTGAGCTTAAAAATGTTATTTCTGCCTGTATGCGTACTCTTCCCTTATGCTTGATGTCTTCCCATGGATCTTCTTTCGAAATTTTTGGGACATTGTACCCAATGAGGTCATTACCTCCATCACCACATTATTTCAGTCATATGAATTTATCTCAATGGCAAACCCAGTTCTTGATTTCCAAATGTTTTCTTGGTGGATGTGGAAATATTCAAAGGATTATCTCAGTTTGTTATGCATATAATCTCTTTGGCCATTTTTTGCAAAATATGCAAATCTAGAAATACATTTTTTGAAGGTATTTCTATGAAGGCTGATGTCGATATTTTTCAATTCAAAAAATTAATTTCGGATTTATATGGCATGGTGGTTTTTAAAGATGTAGTTTTTATAGGATATTCCCTCTCCACTAAACATTGCAGATTTCGATTAGTAGTTTAGGATAAACATGTTGCTTGTTGTTTTAACCTTAATAGCGGCAGTCCAGGTACGAGTGACATTAATGGCATTCTTAGGATGAGAATGGTAAGCTAGTTCAGACATTTTCAGTTGGAATTAGATTCCTCACTAACACTAATGCAGAACTATGTGCTCTTTTAAATGGTTTGAAATTGTGTATTCAATGGGGATTGTCACAGGTAATAATTAGCAGATAACATACGAGCTACAAATTCTTTCATCGTTTCCAAACTTTTTTATGATAGTGGACTTAAAGTTGGGCAATCGCCGACTTATTTTCTCCACATCTGACAAACTAATTGCTTCTATATGGACCTTAAGGTTCTCTGGACTTAATTTTTGGTACAGATTTTATCAGGATTGGCTTCTAATTTGGTCCACCTTGTTTGTCGGACATAAATAATTGAGTTTCAGAAGAAAATCAGTTGGTATTCAACTTCTCTTTTTGAAATGGATCTTTTTATTGGTTTGGATGTTGCCTTTACTGATTTAGTAGCTACAGGAACTAGGGGTACATCATAAATTGTGTGCATGTATCAAGATTGAAATTGCATATACAATGTGTCCATAAGAAATGCATTCTACCCTTTGTGTGGCAACAAAATTGAGTTAACAGCTATTTGGTGAAAAAAGTTTAATTTTTGTGTGGGTTCATTAGCAAATTTGCGTATTTCATCCTAGAAAGACCTTCATTTTTTATCAAGCCAATTCCGTCACCAGAAGATCCAAAGCTTATTATCTGCTGGACAAAACTGGGCTACCAGCCATTAGGCAAAGATAATTTCTTTAAGTCAGTGTACAGGTCATAGATGTAGTTCTGTTTGGTTTTCTTTGCTTCGAATATTCTGTGAGGTCAGGTCTATGTCCCCTGCACTTTTGGTAGCCTCGAGGAGGGTTTTTTCCACATTATTATTATAGTTTAGTTTGGGGTCCCCAATCACCCTAAAAAAGGCAGTAAATTATTGAACAAAATGGTTTCAAATCATTAATGGAACAGTAAGCAAATTTGTATATGTTTTTTTATCACTTCTTCGAGCTAAATATGGAATTAAACTGCAATAATAGAAGGCTGAAGAACCTACACTTAAGGTGTAAGGTCATTTAACAACAATCAACAGGTATCTCCAAATATCCTGGAAAAATGGAAAATTAAACTCATTTGCACATTCATTAGATCTATTCGCATGTTACAGGTTCGGAGACGTATTTGTGACATTTCACTAGTTAGGGTTGATATTGATTGGGTGTGTATCTTTTCCATCTACCCTTAGTAGTCAAAATGAGTTTTTAATACTTTCAATGGAAGACTGACTGTAGTTTAAAATTTCATAATTTTTCATAAACACGAAACTTTTCACAATTTTTTTACACTAATCGACTACACCATCCGAAAAAACCAAAAAGAGTGGGAATCATAAGTATTCTGAAGTTATATTGAGAAGAAAAATAAATCTTAGAATTTGATTTAAGAAAATGGATCATAGACAAAGCCCAAAATTATGCAGTACATATTAGGAGATCACTCAGTGCAAATATTTCATGTTCTGTTTCAACTTAGTCTCTGTTATTGAAATATATAAAATTTGGGGATGAATCTGTCTCCATATTCTCCTTTATAACTTTATATTTTGTTACCTTTACTGAAACGAACATCATAAGAAACCTTAAGGTTGAAATATAGAATAATGCTTATTTAGACAAAATAAGTTCTTAATAAGCATTGATTCCTTATTGGTGAGACAAATCACTCAATTCCCATTTGAAATGAACATTGAAGTATTCACTTGACCTAAATTAATGCATATTTTAGGATGATGTGTGGTCAAGAATGGTTCTGCAATCAACTTCATGGTGTGATTGAATATGAGGCTTTAGACTAGCTGATATCTAAATTTCAAGTTCAAATTTATCGTAACTTTGAACATGAAAAATGATTAGAAGATTGCGGCATAAGAATTTACTTCCCCGTCTCTCTTTTGTGCAAACATTTCAAAAATAATATAAATGAATAAATAAAGAGGCAATAAATGTCAAGAATCACACTGACATTAAAGTTGCTTAATACTAACATTTTAAACTATGCTTACCTCAATAATTAAAACTCAACCAAGATAAATATTTATAAAGAAACAAAAATGAAATTTCAACACCCACAACTCATTGAAATTAACGCCTGATATACAACGATAACAAAAGAAAAACACATTGTTGATTGTCACAAATCTTGTATAGCACAACAACACGGGCCTCTATTTGAATTAAAACTTATAAAAAAGTGCCAAAGTATCACTATTGTAGTATTAGAACACTAAAATGAAAGCTTAGTAAAATCATATAATTTCCAACACTCACAGTAAACTGAATGCAGTTCAGTAGTTAGAGGAACATTCTTGTGACAAAACAATACATAAGAATTGCACTGTTAAATTACCAAGAGTGGATGGGAGAGTTTTCCTTTGTTCATGTTTTGTATCTTTGGGTAGTCAGTAAACAATATATAAAAAGCTATGACAGAAACAAACTCAAGTATAATTTTAAAGATAAAATGCAAGACATATTGGGAGGACAAGAATACTATAATTAGAGAATCGAAATGTGAAGCTAACTACCAAGTACAGACTAGACATTTTAATTAGCTAATACATAACTGCTGCCTTGAGTGCATCTGAAAATCACAGAATATAATTGGCACTCGATTTAGTTAACCCACTCATAATTTCGAAGGAAAGATAGATTGGTCACCTGAATAAATAAAACTATTTTCCTAATCTAAATAAAAGATATCAAGAACAAGGATCTAGAGGGAGAGGGGATGAATTTAGTAAAGTGATGTGAATGGATAAATAGGAAGAGTTGAAATTGCATTTCTGCTATATACTAAAATCAATATTTGTGTGAGAGTTTTTACCAAATCCGCTGCGTTTTACACCATAAAATAATACACCCACACGCCAAACTTCTTTTCTTGGCGAATCCTCAATAGGAGTATCTTGGCAGTTTATAAATTGCAATTCAGCGTCTTGTAAAGTTTTAATTCCAGCTTCGCCATTCTTTATTTATCAGAGCATGGTTTGTTTGTGGGGTATTAGTATGTATACGCGCAATGATCGTATCCGTGAACTGACACATCAAAATCAATGGCCAACATTCAATCTGAGGGACGAATGAATCAGCCCAAAACCGAGTTGGTGTCAGAACTGTAGCGCATGAAAAGCAAGATGGAGAAGAGAATGTGGAAGAATATATCAATATCGAACTGCAATCCCAAGGGTAACCAGCCCGTGGAGACGTTAAAGACCGTCACCCTTGTCTAAGAGTCGGTGGCCACGGGAGAAGACACCAAAGGCCGTGGGAAGTATCCGTAGTGAATGAAGGAATCGGCACCACCAGGACAAACCGTGAGAGGCGAAAGGGCAGCCCATCACATAGCTAGGTGCAGTTGGGGCAAAAAACAGATCAGGGCCCTTAAAAGGGCGTTGTTGGGCCTATGAGTGGCCCATGATCGAGCAATGTCTGGCGACACAAGCCCTTAGTAGCATTACCAACATATGATGCTTTTGAGTCTGGGAGGATATCGAGGGAAGAAAAACGGGAGGAAAACATCGCATTGGGATGAATGGCAGGGCTTTGTGTAGCCCCGTTGGGTGGTGATGTGCGGGAGATATCAAAGCAGCCCCTACCCGATACCGGAGGAGGGAGAGGGAAATATGGGTCTTATGCTGCACCTCATTGAAAAAGGGTGTCCGTGAGGATATCTTTATCCTATGTTTGAAACCCAGATACCTATATAGATGGGTTCAATACAACAGAGAATGTCTTTGAATTAAGAATACCACCGGGCCAAAATGTGTCGAGCTAGTGGTGACGAAATTGCAAGGGTATGTTGTTATGTAGTGGGATGACTTTGTCAAGAATAGGGTAGAAAGCGGAGAGGAGACGATTGGTTGAAGAGACACTTACAAGTTACAAGCGACGTTCTAACCCCACTTGTATGAGCACCTTTGCATAGGTGTAAGGTCTCTAGACGGGTTGACGTCCATCATGGAGTATACGAAGAAGGTTAATTTATTATGAGCCCAAGTCAGACTAAACGAGAACACCAAGGACCAATGGAACGTTATTCACATGGGGTACAAATGTACTACCAAGCCAAAATGAAGTCTCCGAAATATTTCAGTCCTGTAACAAGAAGCATAGTATGCGTTGAAGGTCGAAATTAGTTATGAACACTAACCTCAGCAATGGAGAGAATACCTCGACAACATCGAGGGCACAACCCCATCCCCAGCCAAATCCAAGTGCAAATGTGGTGCAATGAGGCATAGGATGACAACTACTATATATATCAGTCATTCTTTGCCCTGTTACAGTAACATGACTGAAATGTTTATACAGTGGCTACTGACCACTTTAAACATCACGCACAAGGACTTATGATCCTGAGGCACATGACATTATGGTACAACAGGATATTTCGAGCTAGGCTCTCGTTGCCTTTGGTGCAGAGGAGAGGTGCGGCCACGAGAGATATCGAACGTAGAATGTTTGGGTGTATTATTTTTTTAGTTTTTTTGTATCTATAAGGGTATTTTGGACACTAATTTTTTTCTCTTTATTTTTTTTTTGGGGGGGGGGGGGGGGGGGGGAGGGGAGGGGGTTATAACAAATCAGTGATTACATGAGATCTAGGAGTGATGATCTTGGAAACTAACACGACGCAGAATAACACAAAATTGGCCCAAAATTGATATAACAAATCTTGTTTGTTTTTGGATTTTTATGACACAAAGTCATGTCGTGTCGAAAGTATGACACATGTTAGTCATGTTATTCATGTAATGTCATGTTTTCGTATCCTCTTAGGATTAATTAGGTTTAAAAATCATGAATCATCTTAATCGTGTCATGTTTTAAATGGGTCATTTTCGTGTGAAGTAAAAAATACAAAGTCGTGTCATGTTTCTGTTTTAATGGGCCTTGTTGTGTCATGTCAGCCTAAACACGACCCAAAAACATTATTTGACACCCCTAAATAGAGTGCCAAATGCCTTATTTATTATAATATTTATATTACTACTATAGCTAGAGTCCTAATTTTAGTAATTAGTTAATAAGAGAAGCATATGTATATTATGAAACAAAAGGATGAGTGTTATCAAATCCCTAAACATAAACCTTAAAATCGAAAATTATTTAAATGAAGAGAAAAATAATCCCTTCCTATTTTTCAAAATCCTCCAGGGATCCCACATGTGTGCACTCCGATACTTTAATAAATTCAACCCAAACGTGGGATGTGAAAATAAATAATCATGATAACAACACAATTACCGTCGCAATCCCCTAGTGGATTATGCCTAAAATATTATTAGATACGTTCTACGTGCTTTGCGTGCGCGTGTACACAATTATCGTTGCAACAATGTTGTTTTTGTACTTAACTTCCATAATTTGGAACCTTAAGAATAATAGCATGGAATGTAATGAAAAACCTTGGTTGAAGGCCATTATATGAAAGTTAAATGAAAGAGTGGTGCTATGGGTACCAAATAACTCCCCCAAATCTCCCCCAAATAGCATTGATGAGTTGTGCCCTGGCGGGACCCATACCATAAGGTATAACACTTAAAGCTATTTGGGGGATGCTTTGGGGGAGTTGTTTGGGACACATAGAATTTTTCTAAATGAAAGTAATTCAGAAGTTTATAGAACTGTTTACTTAACACAGGAGCCTAGACACATTTGAACTGTTGCAGGGAATATATGCCTTGGATAATTAGGCATCAACTCTCTGAAGGCATGTTCATCATTAAAGGTACCGAGTAACTGAAATAGCCTTCAGTTGGCACAAACTATGGCATCTCTAATGCTCTACATGTTTGGTTCAGTACGGGGACCCTGAGGGAAATTAATAAGGCCCGAAAGAAAGTAATTCAGTTGACTTCACTATAGAAGTCACAAGTAACTCTGTAGACTTCTACCCTTCTACACCTACTAAGCTGAAGTCCTTGTTTTAGTAATTAACTTATAAGAGCAATACAACACATATAAACTAGGAAACAAAAATACGACTCCTATATAGTTCAAAATCAAATGTTCCAAAAAAACAGGAACATCCAGATTAACCTTGCTATTCTAAGGCATGGCGCAAAAGTTGGAAGTAGCACACCCCTCCACTTGTATACGCACATAATATATCTATGTTATTTTAATGATAACATTGTTCCATATTACAGAAAATTCCTTTATTTGTATAAACTAGTTTAACTTCTGAAAGAAAAAGAAAAGTTGGCTCAAAGTCCATTGCTGTCCTTGTGGCATCAGGATGTGAATTAAACACAAATTAACAAGTAAAGCCTACTATAAGGTGTACATGTATATATATACATCCATACTAGGTATAGTCCATGCCATAATATTTTTAAGTATATTTAGTATTGCGGCACGTAGGTGCATTATGACTCCAAAAAATTGCGAGCCTTCAAGACATCCGTGTGTCACCCCACGCTTACGAGAAGCCCCATGACCAAGATACAATTTTGTAATTTCTAAAATTGAAGAGGTCAAGATATAATTGCCAATGCTTTTTCTCTCCAATATACCTGTGGCTACAAATGCGCTCTGCCTATGGCACAATCTGCACACGCCTTTTCTAATTTGGAGCTAAAAGAAACTGAAAGATACACTAGCGACTGGTGTACCTATCCATATGACATGCCCGTGATCATTTTAGAATTTGTAAAAATTTAAGAGAAAAAATATAATTTTAAGTAGGTTTAAATATTAATTAATGTTAATAGTTACTTGAATTTTATATAAAAATTAAATTGCACAGAGCAACCCATTTAAACTACCAAATGATAACAAATGTTCTTGAACTTTCCTTAGATCCTCTACACCATAATATATCATTTGGGGATTGCTATTAACCAGTGCATATAATAATTCTAAACACACTTTCTTTGAAATAATAGCCATAAATATGTGCAACTATAAACAGTGAACTGACCTTAGTAAACTTCCCAAATTTCTTAAAACTCTTATTATTTATCGATGGCTATCTATGAACATTGTGTCTTTATAGTTACATGTTTCAAATAGATATAACTTGAATTAAGAAATTAGCACAACTCCCCAAAGAGAAAGAGCTTATGTTACCTTTCGAACTCAATGCCTCTACAAAAAACCCAACAAGACCATCTAACTTTCAAGGAAAATAAACTGAAATTGTATACAAAATGCACTTTCTCCCCTTTGATTAAAATCCCCCATATGCTTTCGTTGTCTTCAAATAAAGAAGTTAGAAAAATAAAAATATATTAGAAAAATCTGAAACAACCCTCGAGGAAACAATTGCAAAATTTAATAATAACATGACTTTAACTAATAGTCCCTCTGTCCCAAATTAATAATCGTGCTTTTTTTTGTCCGTCCCAAACTTATAGTCGTATTTCTAAAAATAGTATATAAAACTAGGTGAGATTACAAAGTTAATACTACCTATAAGACAACAATGATCCAAGTGCATGATGTGCATTCAAAGGTATTCATTATTTTTAGGGGGATAAATTTGGAAAGTAAATTTCTTTCTTACAATGTTTGACTTTTAAACAAAGACTATTAATTTTGGGAGGGAGAGAGTGTGAAATGGAAAAGTTGGTTCACTAAAAACCAAGATTCTGCCACAATATAACAACAAATCCTAAAATAACTTAATAAATGCACTTTCCGGTACACCAAATACAATATAGGACAAACCAACAAATCCCCACAAACAATCCCTCAACTATTGCCTTTGGAGTAAATGGCAAAACATGTATGAGATAATATAAAAAATTTCAACACCACGCATTAAACACACATGAATAGTTGCACGTTATATTGTTCAGAATCCATGGTTCTCACACATGGTAAGTTAGACTTGCTACAGTCTCATTCTTGTGACTGTTATACTAATTACCCAATTCACAGGGTACCATGATTGAAAACGAACAAAAAATGAATAAAAGCACATGTGCAGACAGATGTCGATCACATGGAAATTTAATCATGCAAAGTTCATCCCCGTAACAGTGCTGAAGGAAGTGTCGATGTTGTAGCCCTAACTTATCAGCCTTTCAAATGAATCTATTTAGCATATCGAGTTGAAGGGGGAAATATAATAGCTATTCTTGAAGGAGGTCTAAGAGGCTAAAGAAGTGAAGTCCAAGTGCCATTCTCAGCTCAATGGAGTTACACCATCAACAATATCATCATAGAAAACTCTACGATTTAGAAATTCTTGATGACCTTTCATCTAATTTGTATCAACCCTAATTAATCCTATATAATCAGATTAGGCCAATTTATGATTGGCGTATCAGACTCAGTTTGGCCATTGCTGAAGCGAGTCATCTCAGTCAAAAAGTCGAGTTGACTTGGCCATGGAAAACAACTAATTTCCTCTGATTTCTGTCACCCCCATTGCATCCTTTCAACTTATTTGAATCAACTCACTCAACCTCTATGAGCCGACCGAGTTGCAAATTTTTCAGAAGCCACGGCCAGGATATAGCCTAGTTTAGCCTGTTTTGTCAAGTTTTAGCCAATACTGAACAGAGTCAACCTGGCATAATCTCAGTTGACTAGGCAATTGCCTGGAACCCAACTGGCAGATCATTCTATGTCATGAAGGCCAATATAAAAAAGAGCAAACCTAGTGCACAAGGCTCCCATCACTTCGCAAAATCGTTCTTTTTTTTCTAGACAAATAACGTATTATCAGTGTAGAATCAACAAACAAGTACAGATAGTAGAATCACTGAAATAGTACAAAATACATCGTCAACTTTACTATCAATAATTTTTCTTTTTTTTGATTTTTTGCATTATTGGCCCATTTGTAATGCATCATTATGAGATTGGGGTCCAAAGTTATCCATATTATGGGGTTAGGGTTCAAAAGTGTCATATATACACTTTATGAGGCGTTTTCTATGACCTTTATTAGGGTTTATGGCACTAGATCCGAATCTAGTACTATGTTGGACCCAAACCTTTGGTATCAGCGCTTGTCGCTTTAAACTTATCTCTGTTTTCCAACAGGGAGTAACTTTCTAAAACAAGTTAGGGATTAAAAGAAAGGAAAACTTTATGCATAAACTAAACTGAGCCTTAGTTTTGACATTTAATATATAATCTTAAAGATGCAACAACCTCACCCCCATCATTTTGTAACTAAGTTTTTAACGTGAAATTAGATATCAATGAATATCCAGTGATTACATATTGAATGTCAATATATATTAAATACCAATGTGTGTGTGTGTATATATATATATATATATATATATATATATATATATATATATATATACAAAGAGAGAGAGAGAGAGATACTTATTGGTTTCCACAATAGAGGAAAGGCAATAACCGCATGTGATGAACCAATGACACTGCTCATGTTGGCAATTATTATAAATAGACAGAAAACTAATATCATTACATGTTTTCAAATTTCGTGATGAACGGGCATTAAAATAATGTAGCACATGTCTGTACATACAGAATCGCTGCATTTAAGTAAGTAATTTTGCAAAAAAAATCTACAACATCAAAATATGAAGAAAGAGTTGTATAATCCAACATCAACAATTCTGTCAACAAAAAATTTGAACTTCAACAACATTTCACAGTCATATGTTCCAATAATGATCATGCAAATCCAAAGTAACAATATTTGTCATCATTCGTAGTGAAAATGTAACCAAAATCTCTATCATGAATTGGAGAAATCAAGAAGATCGTATTTAAATTAGTTAGTAAGTTCAACATTAGTTTTCCAAAGCACTAAGTTTTTTATGCAATTTGAATCCCAAGTCGCTTCAAACCAATCTTAGAGTAGAGACTACCTAAAATTTTAGCCTAGGTCCCAGACTAACACACATGGAAGATTCAATAACTAGTGGAACAATTGGAGAAATTCAGACACATGCTCAGTAACAAACGTCTTACCAGAATGTAGAGAATATAACTAATGTCATCTCGTATATTGATACATAAAATTTGAGTGAGCTTTATTAGATACATAAATTTTGATTACTTGTATATATTAATACATCAATATTGAGTCAGTACGACCTTGTGCACTGGGTACGACCTTTATTTTATTAGATACATAATTTTTGAGTGCTTGTTACTTCAATAAAAAATTCTAGAAATTCAACCTTCTAACAAGTCAAACTATATATTTAATTTGATTGAGACATGCAAGACTTGGGGAAAATCAAAAACTATAAAATCAAGATATGGTAAGTTCATCAATCATCCTTTTCTTACAAATAATCCTAAGAAAATTGTGAAATATTTCATAGTTTGCAAGTTTCCTTGCAATTTAAGCAATCCTAGCTGCTGATGTTTTGCCAGCGTTAGTTCTCTTTTTGGTTATTGATTCCAAAGGAGTTGGATAATTATCATACTCCTATTCATTTAAACGGTGTCATCTTGATATGTTAAAATGAATAGTAGTTCAAAAAGTTTCCTCTGGAACAACTCATGAATAAGGAAATAAGCATAGCAGTCAAGGACTGTAGATACAGATTACATATCAATAAAGGTACGAAATTCTCTTAACCAATTTCTTAAAATCGGATGAAATGATATCTAATACTAACTAGAAATGCTACAATATTTCAGTTAATGGAAGAGGAATTAGGTTTCTTTACCGCAGATGATGTAGAAAATATCTTCTAATTACGGCAGAGATGTTAAGAATTTCTTCTATTTGTTCTTTGCCTTGGATTATTAGAGCTGACTTTAACGGGGAGAAAATGAGATTCATTTAGGAGAATCTTCAGATTTCCATTCATCAATGCTATCTCCTCCAGTGGCTTGGAGGATGTTGGCTTTACATGGAATAACAACAAAGAAGGTCTAGCTAGAATATGGGTTACATTAAATAGAATTTCTGTCGATGTAGAGTGATTGCAGCACTTCTGTTCTGCAAGGGTAAAACATTTGAATAAGACCAACTCATACCATTCTCCATTTATGATTTCAGTTTCTCAATGCCTACGTTTCAGAACATATTTAAAACCACCTTTAAAAATTTATCCAAACATTAACCCTAATAAGACTATCCATTCTCATAAGTTTTTAAAGGTCTAAAAATCATTTCTGTGAACGACTTTGGCCTTAATAACACCCTTAAATTACTAATATATACAACTTCCATTCATCATCAATGGCCAGCTAATCTATTTTCCATTATGGTAAATCTCTATCAGACACCATAAAGCTCATATATTAAAATGGAGGAGAGGAGAAAAAGCCTCTCCTCGATGGCTTACAAGACTATCCGGGCAGGACATATCCCAACACCCCCAAACAAAAACCAAGTGATAAATATATATTTTATTCGCAGCTATCAATCTTGAGGTTAAACGCAATAATGAAATCATAATTTGAACGCCTCGCCCTACTCCTAAACAAAAAATCTTAAAGAACTAACGCAGTGAATAATATGATGGTCATCCATGCACACTATTAAAGAATAACTTTATTTCGTGCATTCTAAATTTCCCAAATGACAAGGGCAGGGATAATGCCACACGATACAGAGGAGACACTACCAGATCCTGCAAATAACCAACAGGAGATGAGTTTGGATCTAATAGAGGATCTATGAACTTTAACTCCCAATTAACCTTCGAATTTCATTCAAACCTTCTTTGTGACAGGTCTATGGACTAGAAGATAATCCATTTGTTCATTTTGGGGATACTCAACACGACACCGACATTTTGAGAATTTGAAAGCCAATGCCGCAAATAACATCTTCCACTATGATTTATCGGTGCAACACCTTCGGAACAAAAAATGACACCTTTAACGGTATTCTTCTTTTCCACACAGGTTTAAAGGAGAACACGGCAACTCCTGTCTCTAACAAATTTCCAAGCTGAGGTTAAAAAAATGAGTTCGGGTCTTCTGACCACTTAAGCTCATGGTCATTTAAATTAATACTAAATTTCAGATATTCTGAAATTTCAAGGGTCTTGAGATATTTTCATTATGGTTTAATATGGAGACACCCTAAGTAGAATAATACCAATTCATCTGATTAAAATTCGCCACTGCAGTCCTATCAAACTTGAAAAAACACTGAACATTATATACAATCCTGTCTAGCCTCTCCCAAATGCAAGTTTGGCAGTCACGGTTGTTGCACCAGCTAAACCTAGATCCGAAAAAGAAATTTGCATTAGAACTGCATCACGACATTGTGAAAATCTCCAGCGTCAATTCCATTACCACATATTTTCTAATCAGCCTCAAGAACGACACTAAAGTCCCTACCAACCATCCAAGATCCAAGAGTAGTTGCAGCTATATAACCCAAGGCTTCCTATAAAACTTCACGATCTCCTCTCATATTTTCTGTAGACAGATGTAACAAAGGCCTCATCTCTAACACTCGGGTGGTATATATTAATATGAAGATCTTGGACCTCATTTTTAATTTCACAAGCCCAACTACTATTCCAATGTAACAAAATTGAACTACAAGTGTTAGCCACACCAATCACAAAATTCAGCCTTCTACAGAGCTGATTTGTTCTAATTTCCACAAATTTTGGTTCTAAAAGCACAACAAAATCAATTTTATGAATTTTACACTAGCTCAAGAAGTGAACACCAATTCATGTAGAGAGGAGTTAAATGAAGCTAGAGACAATTTCAAATTTCATAAAGCTTGTGAAGAGGTTTATAGGAAGAAAAAGTCCAAAAGTTACATAAATGCACCAAATTTTAAAATATCGTAATTAGTAACCGAATTCTGAATTCACATATATGGTTCATAACTATCCTAGTTATTCAGATTACTGAGTTCTACTCTAGGAAATTTCAACCTTAAAAGGAGAGAATTGAGAGTCCGAGACTATACTTCTTACAACATGAGTAAGCTATTTGAATTGCATGGAAGGAACTATCATGGTATGTACTCTCTTCGTGATTTATCTCATCTGACAGACCAAAGTAGGACATGCTTCTTTTAGGTTTTGACCGTTTCAAGACGGAACATTTTTTATCCTAAATTAATTATCAGCGAGAAAAGGCAATCAAATTTTTTATTTTTTTAATCTTTATTTTAGGGGGAGGAGGGGGAAGATTAAGATTTTTTAGATGCACTAGTACCAGCAAGATGGAGGAGTGTTATGAAAAATTGACATTATTGTCATAAAGAATAACAATATATTTGCAAAGAATTGACAGCTTCTTCCATGTTCATTGCTCTAATAAAAAAAAATTATTGGGGATAGCAATACAAGATTCTCCTCTGCGTTCAGTTCTCTACTGAAAAAAAAAACTTTGGTCCAAGTTTGAAGGAAAAAATGGTTCTTGGATGGAAATTGGAGGATCTAAAAAGGTTAGTGATTCAGTTTTATTCAAGAGCAGCTCTCTGGTCAATGGAATCTAAACATAGATAAAAAAATTAATTGAGTCAATTCCTATGTTAATGATGAAGAGCGAGAATGACTTGTTAACTGTCATTCTACCATTCATCTCACATAAGCAGGTGTATGTGTAATGCTTTATTTCTCTATTTCCCTACTGAAACTGTTTAAACACAGGTTTTCTATTATTTCCATTCAAACTGTTGGAATAAAGATGTGTTTTACATATCATTATTGTAAATAGAATGACCAAAATTATAATAACTTGTTTTCAATTGGTCATATGGAAAAGGATGTTCGGAAAATAAAAAGGAAGAAAGCCTATATTTCTTTGATATGATAGACAAGATAGAAAACAAAACGATGGTATGCAGCTGAATCTGTTATTCGGAGTGAGGGAAAATACTAATCAGAGCATTATGTAGGTTTATATTTTCCATCTCAATCACAAAATGGGAGAAACGATATAGAGTGTGTTCAAATTAGTTAATAAGTTCAACTATTGTTTCCAACTCTTTAAACTCTTTACGGAAGCTATTATCTTAAGTCATTCACCTTTTCTTTCATAATATAAACTTGAATTACTTCAACAGCCATAGGCAGAGTGCATCACAGTACTTAGTCTAGATCCTAGACCAAAAAGTAATATTAAATCCATATGTTATATTATCTAAGATGAGAAATTTTTTACAACTAGTGGAGCAATTAGTGACATTGAGACTCATGTAGAAAAAAAAAATTAGCAAAAATGCATAGGAAAAACTAAAAACATCTTTTAAATTTAAAGTTAAAAACAAAAACAATTAACAAACTTTCGTTAAATAAACCATGTTAGTACTTAGCATCAAGTAGGCAAGCCAACGTGGAAAGTCAATTGTAGAGATATCAATAATCAATAAGAACTTAGTAGGCTTCAATAGAAATGCTACAAATGAAATTTTAACCTCTCTCTTTTCTCATATAATTTTACAGATACGTAAGAGACAAGAATGTGTTCTAACAATATGCACAAAAAATCTAGAAATGAACAAGCACTTTAGACAGATAAAATGCCTACATTTAGGCAAGATCAAAAAACCTACTTCATTAACAAAACATGGTCATACAAGATAATATTTTACCTCTTCTATTTTTCCCTTTTCTTCGGTCTCTCTCATTTTGCTGTTATTTCCTAAAGGAACAATACTTTCCACACAAAACCTAAAATCGAATTCTTGAGGCAGACCACGAACCAAAACATCCTTAGTAATCCCACTCATCAAATTGTAACAAATAAGCTTCCTGTAATATTAATTTAAAAAACTTTTCCAATAGTGTTTGAATAAGATATAAGATAGACAATAATCTTAGGATCAGGATTTGGCAATCATTTCAACTTAATCCAAGACTCTTTCACCCTATAATCTTTCATCATCCATATCTCATTACCTCCTTCATGTAAACCCACATAGACAAAGGCATGCCTCACAACACACCTAATATTATGTCATACAAGACCACGCCAGAAAAATTAGGAGCTGGAAACAAGTGAAGTACCTCAGCGCCAACATCAAAAGCTACAATTTTTATATGGGAAGAAACCTTATTTGTCCCATTTTTTTTTGTTCAAAATTCCTTTAAAATAAATCCCCCATATATGATGACGACTTTAACAATCGAAATTTGGTATCCTTCGCCACGAATTTAATTTCAATATGTAAACTCTTGATTTAGAATGGTTCCACAAATCATTTTGTCACAAAATTAAACAACCCTAATGCTTTATAATTATGATTAGTGTAATCATAGCAAAATCCACAAGATGTCAAGAAATGATGATAATGGTTTGGTAGACAACAAGTTAATGTAGATTCTAGTAACATTTTGGTACAAATATTGCTTGTGATCAGGGTGTGTTTCATTCCTTGTGTGTGATTACCTCGAAATAACAAGATAAATTTGCCTACATTTAGTATAACAGACCAATTTCATTTTTGTGTAGCCTCTTGAGTTATGGGAATAGGTATTGACAGGGGCAGAGTCTGAATTTTCAGTCCTGGTGAAAATTTCTGTTATTAACATATTTTTCAACAATTTGGAGTGGAAATTGCTATATTAAGGGGTGAAAGTTATGTATCATACAAATGACTGAAGACAAAGTAATTATAATTTTGTGATTTTGCAACACCTTGGCTTTGCGGCCTTTATATGAAAATGAAATGATATTTAAAATAAATCAAAAGCTTATCAGAATGTTCACTTCCCTTATTCATTTGTTTGTTATTGTGGGGTAGCGTAAACACATTATTACACCTAAACCAGGATCCTAACCACGTGTTAAAATTGTTGCAGTGAATCTATGCCTTCAGTGAATAGGAATCAAATATATAAAGATAAATTCATTATGAAGGTATCGAGTCACCGAAATAACTACGGTGACTTGGTGCTGACACGAACTATAAAATTTCAATGCTTTATATGTTTAGTTCAGTACGCGGGCATCGATGCAAAATATAAAGGCCGATAGAAAGGCCCTTGGTGGGTAAACTATTGTCTCAAATCCTAACAATTAAGTCAACTTTAAGTGATCTCCATGTTTTATTTCGTAGTCACGCACAAATATTTAATAGAACAACTTGGTTTCTAGGAACTGAGACCACAAACCAACGTCAACAACTATCTCACATAAAGAGGGTCAAATGCTTCAAATTAATATAAAATTATCAAATGTTCTCAAAACAAGAAATTAAACCAATAAGCACAAAAAAATCAATTGTTTTCAAACAATAGAAGAGCTTAAACAACCACTGTTCCAACTTAAGCAAACATCTTTTAGCTGGACCAACATCATTTATTGTGGTCTTTTCAGGATCCTTCTTTTCTGTTGTCACACTCACAATAGCCTGATCATTAAATTGCCTTGATATTCTCTTAAATTCCACTGGCCCCCTTTCAAAAAAGTGACGGGGATTACGACGAGGAATTCTTTAACAAGACCGATCATTGTTGACACATATTGGATAGGACCTTCACTAATTGTAGACACAAGTAACTTAATTGACTTTTCTGTCATACCCTTCGACATCATTGAAAATTGAAGTGTGGTTTGCAGGGGGGGGGGGGTTCTAGAACTACGACATTGTCCATATAGTGGAGGGGATTTGTTATGGCCGGACAATGGAAATGACAATAAACGCTCCAGTGACTAACCCATCCAGTGTCCCAATCGCCGTTCTCTACGACAAAAACTACAAGAATAAACTAAGCACACACACTACAAAATCACAGCAATAACTAGGCTCCAATACCACTTTGACATAAGCAAAACGGAAAGACTTTACCACACACTTATACCTTATCACACACAGATAAGAAAAGTTTTGTCCCTATAGTTCATTATCTAATTCATTCATGATAATTTAGAAATAGCAATAGAGGGCCAAATTTCAGTAATTAACTAATTAGAGCAACACAACACAAGATACAACAAAAAGATGACTCCTAAATAATTTATAAAGATCTGCCCTTAAAATCAGATGTCCCAAAGAAAAAGGGAAACATCCTGATTAACCTTGCTATTCTAAGGCATGGCGCCAAAGTTGAAAGCAGCACACTCGACCACTTATGTACGCATATAATAATCCAATGACATATTCGTCCTAAGTGGTTCGATATTATCGATTAATTTCTTAATTTTTCTGAACTAGTTTAACTTGTAACGCAAAAAATAAAAGTTTGCTCGTTCTCCATTGCTGTCCTTGTGGCATTAGTATGTGAATTGAACTCCATAGAAAGAATTCAATATAGGGTTCTGCTCATATTTCTTCACAAATTAGCAAGTAAAACACACGAATTATTAGACGAAGCACATTAATAACCATGTTGCCAACTAATAAGTATCGTATAGGAATAACGCTCCAGGCATATGCTAGCTAATTCACTTTGAACAATTGTTAACTATTCAATAAAGCAATCCAAATAATCTCTTAATCCAGACAAAGTAGAAGTGTAGAAAAAATCAGATTCATGGTAAAAGCTTATTTTTCAGAATAATGAATAAACAAATTAACAACCTGACTTCAGAGAAATCCTTTCATCCTCTTTGTTTGTCATGACAATGGGTACAACATTAAAAATAGGGTCATAATACCACCTATAAGAATTCGGTACTAAGGTGATTCTAGGATTAAGTGTTGAAGTTTTCATTGCTAAGTGACTTTGAAGAGAAAACGGTCAACCATTTTTTATTAGGAAATTTAAGTTATGTCTAGTCAAAAATGTAAATGGCCTTATCTCCCTACACAACATCACAAAAAAACATACTTTTTATTAGAAACACAACCAAATGTATGTTCATATATAACTGAGAAAAGAGAAGGGTACATCAAGGAAGTGAATCAGCAGTACACTGAGAAGACGAGAAGAAAGAAGAATAAAGATAAACTATACAAGAAGCAAAAAATCTCACGGGATCATTGATACCACACTGTAGATTGTGAAGAAGAGTTGCGAAGAATGTGTATGATAAACCAATGAAACAACCCATGATGATATGGGATTGTATTTAGATGCTTTTTAACATAATATCTCTTTTCTAGTATATAAATTATGAAGCTGTGATTGGGTATAAACCTTGTAAACATTTAGAAAAGCCGCCTCCTTTAAACTTGTGTAGAGAAATCTGGTGAGGAGTGTTGGTAACTCTGCTTTTTAATAATTTGTGCCATTTTTTCAAACTTATATATATATATATATATATATATATATATATATATATATACTAGTATTCCTAAAATAAATGTGATGCGTTGAGAGTTTTATCAAATTTCCATTTTTGTTGGAAATGGGTTAAAATCGTCTTACTTGGAATGAAGATGAGAAAGAAAAATGTCTTTAAATCTTCACAAATTCTTAATAGTTTCTTCGAATAAAAATTCTCCAAAAAGTAAAAATGGTACCCAAACCATTCCAGCTGAATCAAAACTGTGATATATCAATCACCTAGCTTTAACTAGTACAATCTACATCAGAGTAAAGTCAAATGAAGGGAAACAAAAACCTTTATATTTCTTAAATGGCTTCTCTTCTGGCCTCGCTGAAAATGCTTTCATTTAATAATAAATACAACTCAAACAATCTCAAACCACCAACACCTCCAAATTCATTTTTCAATGTGATTAGGTTTCATTCTCATCTCAATTCAGGAACCATAATAGAACAAGAATCAAAGTCTTGGATTCTTTAAATTTTGAAATCAAACCCAAACAACCATCAAAGAAAAAAAAAGCTCATTCCATAAACATAATATTAGGGATCACCGGTTTCAAGCCATGCCCCCTTGTTATTAAAAATTAGATGCACACAAAATATGGGAATAATCCCTTGTAAATTACAGTCCATAAACATGATGTGAGATTATATTAAGAGTACTGAGCTCCAAAACATAGTTCATTCAAGTTAAAAAAAAGAGGGGGGGGGGGTGTGAGTCACAAAATGGCCGATAATTGCAAGAGAAACAAGCTTCCTATATATTTTCCTAAACTCTGTCACACTCGGCTACTGCCCATATGTCTCTCTGTCCAGCACTAGCCCTGATGGAAAAAACAAAAATGTCATACATGATACACCATATTTTGAGGGTATAGAGTAGCATTAATTTATCGAAAACCAACATCACCTATCCTCAATGCAAATGTCAATTCTAAAGAGGTCATAAAAGTATTTACATAGGAAACACATAAAAAAGGTAACAAAAATGAGAAACTGATTCTGTCCCAAATTAAGAGTCCTATCGGGTCCATTTTCCTTTAATGAACGTAATTAGTGTACCAAATTCCATGATATTAAAAAGTCTCTATATTGTCCATTGATTGAGTACATGACAAATGTTTTCTTCTTGAAAATAAAGAAGCGATATCATTTATAAAATTACAGCTTAACATAGTTCGTGCATTTAAAGTTCTATAAATACAATCAAAATAAAGAGCTAGCAAAAACAGGATAGTAAAAACTTTTAAGTGTAATACTTTTGATCCAATTTCACTATAAAAGAAAATAATGCCGAAAAGGTGAAAATGAAAAAATCTGAAGGCGCATACATAAATAACCTGTTATATGTTAGTAATTTGAGAGAAATCCTTCATTTTTTTCACATCAGTGTGGTATATTAATAACACATCAGATATTAAATTCCTTAGTTTGGCTTTATATTTGAGCCTTGAGTACTGATATAATGAGGTGGGTTTATATGATTCAATTAGGAAGACCCTATTGCTTTATGATCTATTAGTTGGAAAGGGACTAATATTTTCATTCTCAATTAAAAGTGTTATTAATATGTTCAATGCACATACAACCAACTTGTTCTATATTCAATATTGAAGATCTCATGCCTGATGATGATGATAATGATAATGGCACATATTGAAATTCTTATTACAGTCTTGTCTATATTAAGAACATTCTTATAACGTCTTTATTGATCTGTTAAATATCTATGTGTGTGTGTGTGTGTGTATACATATTAATTCCTTTATTCTTGGATTGGTTGACAACACATCATTGAATATATTGTATTGTTGCTGAGTTATTTTAAAATATCAATGTCCGCCATTTGACATCAATTTGAATACAAATATCTCCCCGATCTAGCCACCATTGCAGTTACCAAGGATGTTTTGGGTAGGTTTTATAATGTCAAATGAAATAATCACAAGACATTCACAACTTACGTAGGTATTCCAAAGGTTATTATTTTAACCAATTGTATTTGTCTAGTTTATTTATAAGTGGAATCTCATTTATATTTTAATCCATTTTTCTAAATGATTTATTTTATTTATATTTCCAAAATTTAAAGTTGACGCAAGCATTAATTCATAAAATCTAGCGAAAATGGAAGAAAATTCGAGGTCCTTACGTTGTTCTCGTTACTATAACTAATGTCTGTAGCTGTTCTTATCATATTTACAACTATTATAGGAGAGTATTATATGATGGTAACAACTTCAGTTTGGAATTTTTGTCATTCTTATCATATATAGGATAATCAGGGATATCTTACAATTTGTTACGATTTTTAAGCTCACTTTGATGTTTACAGTTTTTTTTTGCCTGTACAAAGTCCTTATTTTATTGATGATCTAGAGTTGTTAGATGAATATTCACATAAGAACATACTCAGTAAAATTAAACACAAAACAAGACTATTGTCTTTTGCAAGGAATATTGCTCTTAACAAAGCAATCTTTGCAGACACCCCAATTCATACCCTCTCTCCCTCTTAATGGTTCCTTAATTAGAAACATTGTCACATCCAACCATAGTTCATGAAAAAATTATTATTGTTATCAATAACTCCATGTGTAGTATAATTGATGTCCATTTACAGTTGTACGATCATATCGTACATGGGATACTGACAATAATGGTCTCTGAACTCCGTTACTTTATTTTATTTTATATTCCATTTCTTCTGTTGATATTATTTTGAACCAAAGGGAAATTCTATCAATTTTGTATCCACAATTCAATCAGGGTTTACCCTTTTTCGTGCAACCATCAAAGTTACAGCGTATGCCCCGAGCCCCCTAATTTAATCAGCCGGTCTCTCTCTTGTCATCAGCTCTGATTAGTAAAACGAGACGCACTTCTTTTATATGTCAATGCATTTGCATGTATTCGTTAGGTTGAAAATCACAAACTTCTGTGCAAGGCTTTCCGTTTCTATAAAGCTACTTAGAAATGCTTAAATTTCTAGACTCCTTATATTCTATATTCTATGAACAACCTTTCCAGTCACATATATTGGATTTGCTACACTCAAATGAAACTCATTGCCCATTCAGAGTGAAACTCAACTCGCCCTATATAACTCATTTTGATGAAACAAGAGAATTGTTGAGTCAGAGAATTATCGTTCCGGACTTTTCAAGAAATATCCCATTTCTTCTTGGCTTCGTCCAGGAGAGAGGCATACTTTAAGTAACACCACAATATGCTTCAACTTTCTAAGCCTGAGTGACCAAAACACACTCCTTCTGGATAGGATTAGATTTCTACTAACATCTTGGGATGTGGAATATTACATATGGTTATTTAGGGATTTCTCTGGCAATCCTATTGAGCCCTTCTTTGGCAAATGATAGTGGGTAGGGAGGGAAGCTAGATAGGCCAACCCAAGACAAAAGACAAAAGATCAAGCACGTTGCAGCTCCCGACTCTAGCGCTTTAAGCATTCCGATATTACTTTCTATCTTTCGTGGGTCAATACTCTTTGGTTTGTATCTTCTAGTCGATAAGCTCCCACTTCCCCTTCTGCAAAAATGGTAGGAGCCCCTTTTCGTAGTACTCGAGACACGGGTACACAATCTCAAGTCTTTGATGAGTGTACACACTTGGAAGCGCTTAAGGTACTCCACTTGCTTGATCTTAATACCAAGAAGCTTTTCAAAGCGAGCAAACCCAGATAGCTGAAGGGTGAGAGGCTTTCTCCAAAATACCTTGAGGTCGAGCTAACGAGATTGGATTTCAATAAAAAGAAGTGACAAACGGGGTGGGGATAGGGAAGTCTAGAGAATCTTGCTCATATTGTTTTACAAAAAAAAAAAAAATAGATGGTGGTAATTGCGTCTACCACTCGGATTTTGAAACCCAAGTTAAATTCAAAACCCTTTTGTTTTATATTAGCTAATTCCGAAATCTATTCGACTGAAGGGAACAATACCTTAATGGTATGCATTGCATTTATAAATCCTGATTAAGAAAGAGCTATGACCCATAGTTACCTAAGCCATTTGGTAAGAAAAAATGATAGCAAGAAAAGAAGCAATCGCTATCTGCTGTGAAAGTTTTTCCTTCATTGTTAGCCAAGGAGACTGATCTGACTAGGCTAGACTGGTTCTAGAATAGTTTCATTAAATTTGGAGATAACTTTGTTGTTTTTATTTCAAGTATTTGTTTGACATAATTAGAGAACCACTTTCTAAAGGATACCATAGCAGGTTTCTTGAGGGAGAACTCCCTGAATCAAGTTATGGAATAAGAGGGAATCATTTGTTATTCTTCATATCTAAAAAGTACATCCCCCCTAGGGTCCATTACCTCTCTAATAAGTCGTGGACCAAAGCTGGATCACTGTGCCTGCATCTAGTAGCCAGTATGGTACCCAGATTGAATAAGGCTTGGATAAAAAAGTAAATCAGTCTGAAATGCTATGGATAGATATAAGTGTCCGTACAGATGCAATCTTCAGTGAATCTACTGTTTTACCGATCAAATCTACTGAAATTTTGATAGAACGCTGGCTTGTTAAAGGGCAATCCCGCCTTCCCTTGCGAGAACAGAAATGTCTTCAAGCATTTTTTTATATGTTTTACCTCTCCAACTCAACTCAACAAAGCCTTTTCCTAATTATTTGGGGTCGGCCTTTTTCCCAATTACCTCTCCAACTATACATTTAGTATCTTGTATTTAACTCTTAACTTTTAGGGATTGCAGATTGTGTTAACTGCGGCTCCCTATTTGACACATTGTTTTGACTTGTACATTAAGTAATATTGATGATAAATGGTATTTGTGGCATCAACTATGTTATTTAGTGTTTAGATTTATGAATCTTTAATAACGATTATAGACATGTATTTCTTATTATTTAGGTTTGATGAATCTTTTAACAACTAATGTAGACACGTTTCTACACTTAAGTTCTGGTAATGTTATATTTGCCTTTGGATTTTATATTCTATATGGACTTTTTTACATATATGATAGATATTGGAAATTATTTTCGTTTAGTTCGTTAATATTTGTTTTTAGATTATGAATCTTTGCTATTTGATAATTTAACATGTATTTTTTAACTAACAAACAAATTGAAACTAATTAAGGGGTACAAGTTACTTTAAGCAATGGAATAATTTCCATTTATTTCCGTCACCATGCATTTAGTTTCTGTTATAAGTAAACTTCCGACGATATTAGTTTTTGTCATCAAAACATCAATTGGATAGCTTTGCCGATGATTTGTTTTTGCCAAGAGATAACTCATTTTTCGTAGCTATAAGATGCACTTCTTCACGTATTTCCCCAAATTCATGATGCGATGAAACAAATGAATGGCGATAAATATTTAAATCACTAAATTCCATCTTTGCATGGAAATTACTTCTAATATCAAAGACTTCAACAAATATTGTCAAAATAAACTTGTTGCAAAAATGTTTCAGTGATGAAAGCGGTATTTTTTTCCCAGTGAATTTCTTCGCTGCCAAAACATAATTCGGTTGTAGTGGAATCAAAGGTAAAATATCATTACACTTGAGCATATAAAAGTAACCACAAAGGAAAAATAATGAAAAAGGGGAAGCACAAAGATGTGTGATATAAAAAAAAAGGTACACCACACTGATTCATATTCATAAACCTTTTCACTTGTCCTTTGAAATCTTTAAACGAACTATTTAGACAGAAAATAATCACTAAGAGAACCAAAGGTCAATATTTGAGTAATAACTATTTAAAGTAAATCTACATCTACACTATTCTAAAATGTACAAAATTACATCTAAATTAAGTGACCAATGGGAACCAAAACCAGCAAGGTGTATAGCGTTTTTCAAAGAATTAACTGTATCCAATGGCTACATCTCATAACAAAAATGATAGAATAGTCTTTATTATAAATCACAATCCATCAAATGTGTCCTTATCCACTAGTTGCTAATCCCAATACTTGGACTTAAAAATTAAAAGCTCGTTAGTGGGTCTCATTTAATAAGCCGTAACAATTTGTGTTTTTGACACAACACGAAAACATATTATAATTTTCACCTGTTTTCTAATCTCACATCAACAAAAGTCAATTAAAACATAACTCATAATATTCACGTCCAATTAAACACGTCCTGACATGAATAAACGAAACAACACAACAAACCTGAATCAATATTTTGACATAAACATACAAGATTCCGTGTGACAAAAACAAGATTTAACTCCATTAATAACAATGATTATGCTAACCAACATAATAAGGGTATAGATATTGAATACAATCAATCTGCCAATAAATAGCATTGAAGCTACTTGGCCAGTAGTTGTTGCATAGCGGGAGCATATATGCTCTTAGGTTGCACTTACTCGCAACCAATTCATTCAGCGATGAGTTATTTTTCTTTCTATACATTAAAGATGAATAAACACTAAATATGGATTAAGCTTGTTAAAAGAAAATGTTTAGATATTGGAAAGTTCAAGACATTGAATTGCGTTTTTTAAAATTAAATGTGTTCATAACAAGACAAGATAAGAGTAAATCTACAAAAATGAGTTCATGATTTTGAATTATGGTTATTCACGAGACAACGCAAATGCTAGACGGGATAAAATTAACTATAAGCATCCAGATAAGTTACCTCTTCTTATTATTAGTCTTCAGCTTCTTTTTTCTCTTCCTTATTTTGCTTCTTGGGTTCACCACTTGCTCTATAGCCATCAAGGGGAACAAGGCTTTCCACACAAACTTCTGCATAAATCATTTTCGGCAAACCACGAACCTCGACATTCTTAATTTCTATCCTTTTCAAATCATACCAAATTAACCTTTTTTCATCAACACATAAGAGAACTTCATCGCGGCTCTTCGAATAACTCAAAGGGCGCAACAACACAAAAGAATTAAACTCCGGAGACGAATAAGACAACAATTTCGTCCAAGACTCCTTCTCTCCATAAAACTTCATAACCCATACATCTGCATAATCTTCGTAATAACCCACCAAACAAAGACACCAATCCAAAACATCCACACTCATTTTAACATCGTTTTCATCCAAAAAATCAGGTTTCGGGACCAAATAAAAGTTCTTGTCCGCCATATCAAAACCAACAATCATACTAGACAAATCAAAGGAGACAACTATGTGCAACGTACCATTAACTTGAGCGCCCCACCCCTTATTGCGTGCAAGCCGAAAATAATAAGGAAAATATCCAATTTTTAGCCACAAATTCGATTTCAAACTGTAAAGCATAACTATATTCGCTCCTTTACTGGGTTCAAGGGGTTCATAATACTCAAAAGTCCTAATCACTTTATAATCATTATTAAATGAATCATACCCTACCCCATACTTTTCAGAAATCACGTAACAATCCAGGGACTCCATTGTATTTGCGGGTAAATTCCGGTGTTGTCTAGTCGATGAATTGAACAATACAAGTCGATGATCACGTCGTCCACTTCCTTTCAGAAGAAGCAAACCATTACAAGAACCCAATATATCATAATTCTTAAACTGGTTGTCGAACTGTATGGCTGTATGGAGTGAATAAAAGTCTAGTGAGTAAAGGTAATCGCGATGGTGGTGGGGATCCAGTCCTCCCAAGATAATTGTCAGATTGTTGTGGCTTTCAATTGATCGATTGAGGTGGGTTTCAATAAAACATGGAGTGTCAATTAAAACACACCATGCCTTAGATACGCACCTGAAATGCAAGAGGGATTTGACGGGTACACGCGAGAGGATATCTATGATGATATCGAACGGGAGGTCAGACATGTTTGCACTGTACGGTTAACCAATTTTTTTTCACTTGGGCAGCACAGAGTCGGGTACAAAGATGCCCTAGCTTATGTGCCTCGGCGGTTTACCTAAGAACCCATCTTTTAAACCGACAAGATAACTTCAATTAAACTACTCCTTTTAGGCCATCCCCAATACCCATTTTTGTGTCAAATTGTTTTTACAAATTTGCAAACAGTTCAATTACTAAGGCACAACACTTTGTTTTCACATTTGGAAAATGACCAAAAAAAAACCTTCAATCATCATAATTTAACATTCTTTCCTCTCAAAATTTAGATATATTTTTCCTTTAACATCTCTAATTATAAATAATAGTTTTAATAGATATTTTTAGACAACAAATTCTTAAAAAAGTTACATTATTATATGTAATATTTAAATCGCCTTATTTTCAAGATTAACAAACAACTCAACATTGACATTAGTTGTGTAATAGTAACAACAACGCAAAGTGAATCGACTAGCGTGACAGTACTACATTAACACCGTTGATGATGAGACTGTGCCACATTAATATTTTTAATAACTTTTCTTACAAGGTCGCCAGAAAATACTGACATGACACTGTCACACCACAAAGTCGACCTGACTATAGGCAATTTAGGCAGCCACCCAGGACCTCCAAATAGTCAAGGCTCCCAATGTTATTTTATATAATTTTCATATTATTTTTATGAAAATTACAAATATATTTCGTATAATGTTAACTACAATTATATTTTTTTCTTCGTTATTTTAAACTAATTTCTCGTATATTGTACATGTTTTGTATGGTGGATAACAAAACCCAAAAAAGGAAGAGCAGAGAAAATTTTACTAACAAATAATAAGAAAGAAACAAAGAGGAAGCAAAAAATGAAAAAAAATAAAGAAAGCAATTTTGTTGAAAAAGTAAAAAATTCCAAGATGATGAAAACCCCGAAAGAGGAAAAAAAATATATAGTTTTTTTTACTTTAGTCTCATCTCCTAAGGTTTGTTAGGCTCTCATTCCATGTATTTTTAAAATTATTAAGTCTCATAACTATCCAAAACTGCTCATAACTACTCTGCAGCCTTCCATCTTCTTTTTTGTGTAGAGAATGACATTTGTCCCATAATGATTATAATAGCGCTAGCAAAAAATAAATAAAGATATGGGAATGGCTACAAATAAATCTTAAAAAATGGGACAGAACACTCGAGATTCCAAAAAAATAAAATTGTCTAGAGTGTTTGCATGTGCCTTTAAAGTATATTTTCATTTTCATTTAAACAACCTTGAGGTGGGTAAATAGAAAATCAGTCCAACAACAGGATCATACTAAAATTGGGGTGGTTAGAAAAGATAAGTGGGTTGAAATAAAAAAAAACCCTTATATTAAGAAGCCAATTTCATAGTTTTAAACACCCCTACCCCCAAACATGTAATTTAATAATTACAAATTTCTCTACTTCAAACTTTTCTTTGCGTGGAATTTTTTCAGCAAGATAGGACAACCTTATTAATTTTCTGAGTTTAAATTTGGATATTTGGTTTCAAAAAGGGTCATGATATCCTCTCACCTGAGTGGTTAAAATATTAAAATAATAAATAATTAGTTGTTGTGAGTTTCAATATTTAATGTTTCAACCAATCAGGTGAGATGATCAGCATAATCCACTTCGAAAATGAGTTTCCAAATTTGAATTCTAATTTTATGGAGCCCCTAATGTTATTTGACTTTGTGCAATATGAACATTTTTTTTGTAGTTTAATATTTTTTCATATAATATTTTTTTGAAATGGGAGTAAATATATATATTCAATGTTACAAGAAAAATTTATAATATGACAAAAAACTACAATATAAGATTGACCTAATATAATATAGGAACCCCACACACTGCTATATTAGTTTTTAAGGACCGCAAACAATCTTACATAATATTAGGGTTGGCAAGTACGTGGGTGTGGGCAGATTTGGTCGGGTCAGTAACATGTTAGGGTCATATATGGGTGGGTTAATGGTTATCGCGGGTCGGATTCGGATCAATTTAACTGCCAATCCATTTTCTCATTGAATATTTTTAATTATAGATCCCTAGTTTATATGAGTAAGAAGGGCAACATGTCATTTCTCAAACCGCCTAAACTCGTAAATACTTACGAGTATTTAGTGACCTATATACTACCTGTCTGAAACAAACATGATGGGACCCATTCTTAACCATTGCGAGTAGCAATGGGTGGACAGTACTGTTTGGGTTCATTTTTTCAGCCATACTTAATACCGACACTTAAGATTGAAGGCCCTCTTATATTTATCTTTTACTTTTATGTGAAGGAACATGGAGTTTTTTAAATTGAATTGAAGTATAAGTTTGGAAGAATGTGGTAGTTTAGAATTTATTTACAAATTTAAGACACTCCCTAAATCACATTGTTGGTAGGAGTTTGTTAAACTAAACTCATTTTACAAAACATTCATTTTATAATATTGTTGTTATAGACAATAATTTTAGGCTTATAAGTATCCCGCTCTCTTAAACATCGATTCTCTTATGAATACGTTTTAAACATACCTAGAGAGTGTCTTAAATTTTGTTTTATATTTTAATTGCTTAGACACATTGTGACATGCTAGAGGACATGTTCAAATACATTTTGGGGCTATAATATAATTAACTTGAAAAAGGGGAGTGCATTATTTAACTTAACCCCCACTTCACTAGTTCTTGAACATATGCCCTAGTTTTCTGAAAGAAGTCTAACACTGCTAAAGAATTTATAATCCGTAATTAGACATAATCCCTATAATATTTTAAGATACAAATAACCTTAACTATAACTCTAATATTATAACCAAATTACCCACCTTCTTCTTCACTCGAGACCTTACATTTAATGTTATACCTAAACACACCTAACTCTCTCTCTCTCTCTCTCTCTCTCTCACACACACACACACACACACACACACACACACACACATTCATGCATACACACAAATGCAATATGGTACTTAAAATAGTTCACTTAGAAGCCATAAAAATGGCTTTCAACTTAATTTTGTAATTATTTTATTTGGGCGTATAATGAATACGGTGGGTACCTATTATTGACCAAGCCCATAAGAGTAGCTGACAAAGCCCATATAAATGAATCAGGTGTCTGACCCAAATTATGAGTCTTGAGTAACAGTTAGAGTAAAAGATGTGGATAAGTTTATCCCCAAAAATCTCGGAGAGATATTCATGGGATACATGGCCAACATGTTAATTACCAACACTTTCCCTCAACTGAATATATATTGTACCCCTGGCCCGGGGCATAGGGGCGTGTAGAAAAACACCATCTTGAGAGTTACTTAATAAAAATAGTAGACCTTTCCGTGGAGGTAGGCAAGTTGCCGAACCACGTAAATTCTTGTGTTGTGATTGTGATTGATTGTTGTTCTTATTTTCTTGGTGATTGTTTTCTTTCATTATTATTTGTGTTGTGATTTTTGTCCCAACAATTGGGGCCGTCTGTGGGAAATAACTTTTATTCCTACGAAAACCTTCATCAATAAGAACCAATGATGTCCCATCACAGTAGTAACATCCCTCAAGAAGGTGACATTCAGCAGCAGCCTAACCCTCCAAGGGTAAGGTCTGAGATTCATCATTTAAACCCAAGACTTCGTCAGAAGAGGCAAGTTTTCGAAGAAATCCAGGGGCTGCCTAGGTCCACGCATATCTTTTGATTGATAGACACTTATGAGGCCAGACTCCATGAGTAGGAGGAGGCTACTTGCCAACAGCAAGGTGAAAATGCTCGCCTCAAGGGGCACCTGGAAAGGATGGAGAGAGAAATCCATCGAAGCACAAGGTGATGCCACAACCAGACGCCTAGCCCTCAGGTGAGCAAGTCTCGTAGCTGAGGAAGGAACTCAAGGTGTGGGTCATAAAGAATCGAAAAGCACTGGTTAGATGATGACCATTCCGAACGACTGTAACCAGCTTGCCGTTATAAGAGTCCTGATTGGCAGAATGATGACATATGAAGTTTGGTCTGGAGGGAGATGGACCAGCACCCAGCTCATCGCGGTGCCATATCTACAAGAGAGCTAGCCAGGCGAGCTCTCAAAACCTAGATAAAGTCCCATTTTTCAAGGGCAATAAAAGAAGAAGAGGCCTTGAAGAATTTTATGATTCTCATGTTCAAGATTTACGATGGGAAGACTGATCCCATTGACCATGTCAGGCAATACCAATAAGCTATGACTCTATGGAGTCACAATGATGTGCTCATGTATTGAATATTCCCTTAGAGCTTTCACAATGTGGCCCAAAAGTTATTTGAGAAGCTACTCATAGGTCCATCCAAAATTTCAAATCCTTAGCTGAGCAATTTATAGTTGGCTTCATAACAAATAGCTCCCACCCGAAGAGGATGGATGTGCTGCTTACTATGAATAAAAAGTCGTAGAAGAACCTTAGAGAGTGCGCGAAGAGGTATTGGGAAGTATTTAATGAAATCGAGGATTGCTCGGAGCAGGTCGTCATAGAATCCTTTAAAATTTATTTGTCGAGCTCCTGCCTCCTGCACCAATCCTTAACTAAGAAGGAGGCTATATCTATCGATGACTTGATGGCTCATATTAAGAAGTATGCTAAAGTCGAGGATGTGACTCATCTTAATGCAGGGGATAATGGACGCGCGAAGGATGGAAAAGGAGTGGAGAAGAATGATCCTCAGAAGAAAGGTAATAATAATGGGGGGAAAAAAGCTCCAAGAATGGAAACAAAAATGACGCCTCGAAGGCATTTCAGGCTATGAATACAGTCTTCAAGGAGCCAATATACAAGATTCTTGCTAAGATCAAGGATGAGCCATTTATTAAGTGTCCGAAGAAGATGGGAGGAGACCCTTCTAAGCGAAATAACGCACTAAGGTGCGCCTTGCACAAGGAGGGCAACCACATAATCGAGCATTGTAAAAGCCCTCAAATCTCATCTCGAGGAGTTGGCCCAAGCCGACCACCTTAATGAGTTTGTAGCAAAAAAGGCAGAGAAGGTAGCAACGAATGGCGAGCAAAGTCTCGACAACATCCTCGAGGAGGATATTGTCCATGAGTTCATGGTGATATATGGGGCGTCAGACCTCAAGAAAATTGAAGGAAATACAGCTCGGATGGAAGTAAAGAAACTTACTGCAGTCATGCAGGCCTTTCAGATTGACCTAACCAGAACTCAGGCCGGGAAGCGTCGACGACCGGAGGACATCGATTATAATAACCACATTGTGTTCACTGATGAAGACTTAATTGGGGTGAGAACCCCTCATTATGATTCACTGGTTATCACACTCAGGATAGCCAACTGGGACATTGACAGGTTACTTATCGACCAAGGTAGCTCGTCCTAAGTAATGTACCTAGAATTATTCAGGAAGTTGAAACTAAGCGTAGCTAACCTTAAGGAAGCCACTGTTTTATTAGTCATCTTCGCTGGAAACATTACAGTTCCTCTAGGGAAGATTATCTTGCCGGTCAAGGCAGGAAAGATTTCAAAAATGATCGAGTTTCTAGCAGTTGACATTGAATCTCCGTACCACGCCATCCTCGGCAGGGGGTGGATTCATGCAATTAAGGTCGTACCCTCAATGTACCATCAAATGTTGAAGTGCATAACAGATAAGGGAGTGGTCGAGATACATGGCGACCAAGCTATGGCTAGAAAATGTTTCATCGCAGCCATTCTTCCCAAGCAGGAAAGGAAAATTGATGAAATAAAAAGCAAGGAAGAAGCCTAGGAGGGGTTGATACGCTTCAAATAATAGCTAAGGTACGGTCGACCAGGAGTGGAGGAGAAAAGGTTCCATCCCTCCGAGAGGGTCGTTGAAGACCTGGAAGAAGTTGCTGCTGGAAATAGCTCGACAAAGATTTTTTTTACTGGTACATCTTTGACCGATCGCGAGAAGAAAGAATTTGTCACCTTCCTCCAAAGTAATATGTATGTTTTCGCATGGGAACCCTACGAGCTTCTCGGGATTAATCCCACCATCACTTATCATTGATTGCATGTTGACCCAGCCTTCAAGCCAGTCACACAGAAGGCTCACTAAACAGCCCCGAAAAAAGCCAAAGCAGTAGAGAAAGAGGTCAAAAAGCTATTTGATGCAGGTTCTATACGGGAGGTTCAGCTCTCTAAATGGTTATCCAACTCGGTAGTAATTCCTAAGAGTAATGGAAAATATAGAGCTTGTATCAACTTCACCGATCTTAATAGGGCCTGTCCTAAAGATAATTTCCCTCTTTTGAATATTGATCAATTGGTGGACGTTATAGCAACTCATGAGAGAATCATATTTTTAGACGCCTACTTTGGATATCACCAAATCCCCCTTCACTTGTCAGATCAAGATAAGACCTCCTTTATAACCACTGTTGGTTTGTATTGTTATAAAGTTATGCTCTTCGATTCAGTCTTAAGAATGTAGGAGCTACTTATCAGCGACTAGTTACAAAGATGTTTAAATAGCAAATGGGGGATACTATGGAAGTTTCCATTAATGACATGCTCATCAAGAGAAAGTTTAAGGACGATCACCTCTTTGACCTGGAAAGGACTTTCGATATCCTCAGGAAATACCGAATGAAACTTAACGCAAGTAAGTGTTCTTTTGGTGTCCAGTCGGGAAAATTCCTTAGACACTTGGTCAGTAAGAGAGGAATAGAGGTAAAGCCCGATCAAATTGATGCAATCAATAAATTTCAGCCCCACCAAATAGTAAGGGATGTATAGAAGCTCACTGAAATGCTCGCTACGCTTAACCGGTTCATTTTAAAATCTTCAGAACGATGTCAACCCTTATTTCAATTGTTGAAAACAAACAAAGGCATAACATGAAACGAGGACTGCTCCAGAGATTTAGAGGAGCTCAAAGCCTATCTCAGCAGGCCCCCTTTGCTCATGATTCCTAGGGAGGGCGATACTTTATACCTCTGCCTCGCTGTGTCGGACTATGCTGTGAGCTCCGCCTTAGTATGTGAAAGAGAGGGAAGGCAGCATCTAGTCTACTATGTAAGTAAGACTCTTTTGGAAGCCGAGCAACGGTACCTGCCATTAGAGAAGCTCACATATGCATTGGTGATAGCCTCGAGGAAACTAAAGCATTATTTTGAGGCTCACTTTATCTCTATGGTTACTTCACACCATTTAAAGGTTGTTCTAAGGAAAGCAAACCTCCTTGGCTGAATGTCTAAGTGGTCAGTCGAGCTCGAAAGGTTTGATATTCGGATTTAACCAAGAACAGTTGTCAAGGGGCAGATCCTAACTGATTTCATCACTGAGTTCATAGGAGAACAACCTAACGATCAGTCGAAAACCAGTCGACCAAGGGAGAGCTTACGGGAATCAAGCATTTGGACCTTGTACGTTGATGGAGCCTCCAACTCAAGGGGGTAGGAGTAGGTATCGTACTAGTAACTCCCAAAGACGCAGTGCTCGAGCAAGGAGTAATACTAGGATTTGAAGCCTCCAATAATGAGACAGAATGCGAGGCATTGATCCCTAGATTGCGCAAATCACAACTGTTAGGGGTAAGGCACCTTCAAGTTTTTGACGACTCTCAGCTAATGTCCAACTAGATAAATGGTGATTTTAATGCAAAGGATGAAAGGATGGCAGCTTATCTAGCCGTTGTGAAGGGACTAGTAGCCAACTTCGATCAAGTGGATGATCAGTAGTTCCCCAAAGGATACAATAGCCATGAAGATGACCTAGCAACTCTGAGTTCAGCAATAGACTCTGACTTGAGAATAACAATCCAAATAGATTTCCTTGCGTAGCCCAGTATTGATCAGACTACTGAGCTGCTGAATCTCGAGCCGATTCTCCACATTGAAAAGGCTTCAAGCTGAATAGATCCCATTAAAGACTACTTACGAAGTGATATACTACTAAGTGACAAGAGGTCAACTCATCAGATAAGAATCAAAGTTGCTCACTTTTCACTTATCTCATGATGGGAAAATTATAAGAGATCTTTCACTGGCCCTTACCTCCAATGCGTTCATCCATAAGACATCGAGAAAGTTCTCAAGGAAGGCAATTGGTGGCCAAATATGCAAAAGGATACTAGAGTCTACGTTTGGAAGTACAAAAAATGCCAAAACACTCATCCATGGTCCACCAGCCTGCCAGCAACCTAAAGTCATTAACTAGCCCATGGTCCTTCGCCCTTCACCTAGTGGGGTTTAGACATCGTAGGTCCTCTGCCTACTACGACAAGTAATCGAAAGTATCTGTTGGTCGCCACAGACTACTTCACTGAGTGGATAGAGGCAGAACCACTGGCAAACATCAGGGAGACAAACATGATGAGTTTTATATGGAGAAACATTATTACCCACTTTGGCATACCTAGAACGATAATTACTGACAATGGGACCCAGTTCAAGAGTTTCCCCTTCCAAAGCTTTTGCAACAATCATGGAATTAGGCATTACTTTAGATCTGTAGCATATCCCTAGAGCAATGGTCAATCTGAGGCTTTGAATAAAACAGTGATCGATGGACTAAAAAATGCTTGGAACGGACCAAATGAGCTTGGGTAAACGAATTACCCCATATCCTCTGGTCCTATCGCAACACCCCAAGGCTAGCAACTGAGGAAACACCCTTTGCACTCATATGTGGAATGGAAGCAGTTATCCCTAGAAGCTGGTTTCCGTACCATGAGGTCTACATTGGTCGACCAAGGCCACAATGATAAAGCATTGCTCACTGAACTTAACTTACCTGATGAGCGGTGAGAATTGGCTCTAGTTCAATTGGCATCCTACCAGTAACAACTAGCCAAACAGTACAACCAAAAAGTCAATCCTAGGAAATTTCAAGTTAGGGACTATATCCTGAGGAAAGTCCTTGGCAGTGCTATAAAACCATTAGAGGGTAAACTGTGACCAAACTGGGAAGGACCTTTCAAGGTAGTGAGGGATGACTTATAAGGAGCTTATCACTTGGAAATGCTAGAGGGTAAGGAGATACCAAGGGCTTGGAATGAAGCTAACCAAAAGAAATTCTACTTCTATATTTCTTTATCCATGCACCATCAGTTTAGGAAAATTTTTATTTTACAAACTAATGTTGCTCTTTATTTATGACTTCAATTAATAAAGCTCGATTGGCCTTGGCATTCTACATGTATTGGTTGTCCCGAATGTGTTTTATTATATGCACCCTTTCTAAGTTACAAACTCCACTATTTTTATGAGTATAATAGAATTCCTAGATTACAGTAAGGTTAAGTTACTTCGGTAAAAGGATCTTTTGAACTAACCTCTCGTGATTGCAATGTAGTGGTTATGACTATCCTAGCTAAACTTGTTCAAAGCATAATTAGCAGGCTTGACTGGCAATAACCTTCCTCATGCCTTTTTATCAAAACACAATTGGCCTCTTAGGTTGATTCGATAATAAATAAGGACATACATGGGATCCTTAGGTAATACGACCAACTCAGGTTGGGCACCAATGTAGTTTGGCTCCAAAATCCTGCTCGAGTGGATCACCCATTGATCAAGTGTAGTGTTTCCATTGCCATACTTAGGCATAAGGTAGTGTGATGAATCCACCTAAAAGGTAAGGTGGGCGGAATGATATGGCTAAGGTATACTGGACTGGGGGAATGCTCAATTGAAATTAAACTCTAAATGACATTTAGTCAACTGAAGTGCCCAAAATAACTAGAGCTTATTAATAAGTCGAAAGAAAGCAACACATGTTTAGTCGGCCTATGCCCAAAACATAAATATTTTATTTCTTAATATAAATTATATAGTTACATGTACAACAGTAATGAAATAAATCAACCCTCTGAGGATCCAGGTCACTAGGCAAGGTAGTCCGCTACTCGAGCTCTGTGACCATCATCAGGGCGAGGGGCATGTAATACCCCGTATTTTTCTGCTTTCTAAATTTGGGGATTTATTAAATTTAATGTGAGTTATTAATTTAATATAAATACGAAAATTAATTATTTTTAATTACTAACGTGACGAGAGTTAGTAATCATTGGAAATTTGTTGAATATTACTAATGAGTAAAGTAATATAGGATATTGATTCTATTAAATGTCACGAGTGAATAAAATGACAATTTTGGAAATTTGAGTCGGGATGCGCCCGTGTCGCGTCGAGACTAAATATTGATTAATAAAAGTGAATAATTTACAATCACCCGTATGGTTATTTCGAGTGTGCCAAAGTGTCCGGAAAGGTCGAGATTGTAAAAAATATGTACCCGGGGGTTTAGTTTGGGTCTCGGGGCGTTTTTAGGCCTATTTAGTACCCCAGGAGGGCGTTTTGGACATTTCGTAATTTTGGGTAATTAAACCCACGAAAATTACAAGGTTATATCAGATGCTTAGGGTTGTCTTCTAGAGTTAACACAACCAAAAGCAAGTGACGACCATTGTAGAAGGAATGAGAGAGCTTGCCAAGGAATTCTAGGCCGAAAACCCCTCCGTTTGCGCCGCCATCGCCGCCAATCGAGAGATCACGTCGCAAGGATCGTAACCACACTGATTTCAGCACAAATCAGAAACCAAAAATTCCCAGGAAAGTATTTATCTTTCTTAATTTCGTTAATGCATCATTCATGTTAGTCTAGGGATGATTAGGATGAGTTTTATAGAAGAAAACCCATGTTGGAGATAGGAAAACTGCATGTAGTAATGATATAAATGATAATTTGGAACTCCCCTTCATATGTCGAGGTTGAACCACGGATTTCTGATGGATTAAAAGTAAGAATTCTAGAAAAAGGTTGATTAGAACAAAGTTAAAGAAATTTCTAGGGTTAATAGATTTATATGAGTTTTGGCCCTTTAATCCATGGATATTCATGAAAATTCACATGCTTTACGTAGAAGATTGCTAGTATGGGTTTATAATGTTTGTAGTAAAAATTTCTGGGAGTTTGGGTGTTAAAAATCTGAATTTGGATGATAGAACCCATAACTGGGTTTTCTGCAGATTCACCATACTTGTTTAATCGATCGATCGAACCAGGAGTGTCGATAGATTGACGGATCGATCGATCGAGCCCCTGCCATCGATCGATCGACCCCTCCTGGAAGACTCATGTTTCCCCTTTTAAATAGCTGAATTCAATTTAAATTAGTAATAATCTTTGGGCATCCTTATTAAAATATTTTGGTAGATAAAGAGGACCAGTAGGACTTATTAAAAATATGAAACCTTTAATGTAAGAAGAGATTTACATTTTTTTATGGGGATGTTTACATATAAGGGACGATGGAATTATGTATTAAAGAGAGAGACGCGTAAGGTAGTTACGTTGGAAAATAGATGAGTACGTACTGAATTTTACACTTGGGAGGATAGAATCCATTAGTGTTACGTAGTATGTTGGAATAATAACTCGAATTTAAGTAAGAAACGAACCGTTATACGTGATAACTAAATAATAAGAAATAAGGAATAATATCATAATTATGGGTTATGAGATATACCTAAATTTGATGTGGTAATAGTAGTATATTTATATGACTGTATTTATGCATATACTATATACGTGTGAAAACCATGCCCGCACTACTTGCTATCCCTGAGGTTACCGCGCTGGGACAGTCTTATCTCGATGGGACCTTTATGGGGGATATTAACTCGTACCCCAGAAGATAGAGATCCTTTAGTACAGGCTAATCGGATCGATAGTCAGACGGCCTAAGAGACGTAGGGGCATGTGCTGACCTCTTAGAGATCGGGACTCTATGCTTCGCCTCAATGTTGTTTGTGGTTGTGTTAATATAGTTCGAGAGTGATTCCAAACTTGTATTTCCCTTAGTACGAGTGATACGGGGACTTGATATCAGAGTATGCCCGCACCATAATTTTTATGTGGGGTGCTATTAGAATATATATATTATATGAGTATTTAATATATATATATTAAATTCTGAAATTTGGGAATTTCCTACTGTGTTTATGGTAAGTAAGAAATGAATAATGATTTCAATTGAGAAATACTTGTTTTGAAAAGTATAATATGTTACTGGGAAACTTTATTAGTAAATAAAGGTTAAATGAGAACTTTGTTATTAAATGAAATTTACTTCTTAAACAGTTGAATTGTTCAGTTTAAATCTTACGAGTAACCTAAGATAAGATAAGTTAAACCGTTGGGAAGGTTAGTGCGATAGGTGTGCACATTAGAAGAGAGGTGAGAATTTCTCAAGGGAGTGTCGCACTAATATGTTGTTGCATTGGCCAGTAAACATTTTAAATACTTGCTAAAAAAATTTAAATCGTTTTTACAATCGGGCTCTTACCCATTTCCATTTTTTTCTCTCTTGTATATATATGTATATATTACAGGTGCCCAGCCACAGGGGCGTCTTGCATAGGATCCTTGGGAAGGAATGCGCTTCATCTTAGGTGGGAGTTGCATGCCTCTTGCTTAGACGACCTCATTTCTTGATTCCTCTTCTAGCACTATTTATTCAGTTGGGCATGTGTCGCCCCTTTCCATTATTCAGTTATTTGTCAGATATTGCGATTTGTTTATTTCCAGTATTTACACTTTGGGATTTATTATTGTCAGGATGTTTGCCTTTAAGTTTTAATGTTGGAATTACTTAGTTGGATGTTAATTATTGGATTGTTTATTCTAGTATAGTTGTTGTGTGGTTCTTTAATTATAAATTTCGTAAATTTTTAAATGTCGATTTATATAAATAAAATTTGGAAAGTAATGGCTAAAATAGTTTTGACACTTAGCTTAATTATTTAGGGTGTTAAATTGGAAAAGTTATTTTTATGACAGTGATGCTAAGAATGAACCAACCGTTCACCTTGATTATATTTTAATAAAAGACTGATCACCCGGTATTTAATTAGGCGGGGTGCCACAGGTGGTATCAGAGCATCAGGTTCTAGTGTCCATAGGATCTGTACGGCTTATTTTGCTTTCAGCTTAGCATTTTTGTTATAGAGCCCTATTTTAGGATTTTCGTATTCTTGCTTTTATGATTACGTCTTCAGCTATTTGAGATTTGATAATGAATTTAGACTCATAAATTTCTTCACGTTTCAGATGCCTCCGAGACGTTCACCAAAGGATAGGCGTGTCCAAGCCGAGCAGTCAGTAGCTCCGCCTCAGGGAACGATGAATGCTAATGAGGTAGCCGCCTTTGTTGCTCAGGCGGTGAATGCCACGCTAGCGGTAGTATAGCAGGTTCCACCCCAGATTCAGGCAGTGGCGCCAGTACCTTCACATCTTCCATCAGCATGGGGGCGGGTTAGGGATGCCTTTCAGAAGGCGCACCCCCCTGAGTTCTCGGGTAGTTCAGATATCATCATCGTAAGCCAATGGTAGAAAGATATCCAGAGGCATCTGCGTATGTATGAGTGCACGAATGTACAGAGACAGTTATTGGTTTACTTTAAGCTAGTGGGGGCCGCTTTGCTGTGGTGGGAGTCCATCACCACCTTGGAGGAGAGGGATACTATTCCAATTCAGTCATTCTGGGAGCGGTTTGACCACAAGTATTTTCCACCCGCCGTGCAAACTGAGATGAGGCGAAAGTTACTGGACTTGAAATAGGAGAATTCTAACGTTGTTGAGTATGAAGAGGAGTTCACAAGACTTCTCACTATAGTTCCAGATGAGGCACCCACGAAGGGTAGGAAGATACTATTGTTTATGGACGGGTTAGCTTGGAGGATCCGTCAGGACCTTATAGGGAATCTGTCTCTGAGTACTTTCACTGATGTACTCAATGCTGCTTTGCTACACTGCTAGGATCACCGCCTCCATCTGCAGGAAAAGCAAGCGGCCAGGAGAGTCCAGCCATCAGGGCAGGACAGGGGGTAGTGGCGCTAGTGGAGCACCGACATCACAGGGGCAGACTCGCTAGCATGAGTAGAGTTCCCATCAGGGGTACCCTACCAAGAGATTTCGATCAGGTGATTCCCGGCAGAGATTTGGGGGATTTAGGCAGGGCCAGCCTAATCAGTAGGGCCAGCAAGGCCAACACCGTCAGCAGCAGGGCCAACAGGGCCAGTGGCGGGGCGGTAACGGCCAACAGGGTCGTGGTCAGCAGGGTCAGAGGGGAGGTAATTTCAGAGGCCAATGTTTTGTGTGCGGCAATAATGGCCATAAATGCCAGGATCATCCAGGGGGTGATAGGGCCCCACAGAAGTAGGGTGATCGTAATGAGCCTCAGAAGCCACTTTTTCCAGCCGCCCTCCCAGCACCAGCTCAGGTACCAGCCCTACCATCCATTCCAGCCGCTCTAGTGTAGCAGGGGCAGTTACAGTACGGACGTGTCTATAACGTCCACCAGGAAGCAGCTCCGTAGGCACCACCCGCAATTGAGGGTATGTTTCCTATCCATGGTACTATAGGTCGGGTTTTATTTGATATTGTGGCGACGCACTATTTTATTGCTACTCATTTTGTGAAGGCCTTAGGGTTATTAGCCACAACAGAGAGAACTGTGACGTGTGTAGACTCACCACTGGAGAGTGGATCGCTAATTTTCTTTATATGCCGGGGGGTGGGGGTAGAGATTGGTAGCTTGGTATTACCAGCAGATATGTTAGTCTTAGATATGCATGAGCACGATGTTATTATCGGTATGGATTGGCTCGCAACTTACTGAGCCATGATAGATTGTTTCGGTGGGAGTATTGTCTTTGCCATTCCAGGGCAAGAGATGTTTGTAGTGGCGATGCCTCGCCCAGAGGGAGGCTCGACCGCTCATTTGTATTACATAGAGGAGGATACCTCTAAGGAGATTGTGATTCCCTTAGACTCGATCCCAGTTGTTCGTGAGTATTCTGATGTATTTCAGGAGATACCAGGCCTACGCCCAGTCGTGAGATAGATTTTGTCATAGATTTACTACCGGATACTCGACCTGGAGAGTTATGAGACCAGATAGAGCAACTGTTAGGCCAGGGCTTCATTCGCAGGAGTACCTCACCTTGGGGCGCTCCATTTCTATTTGTGAAAAAGAGAGATGGTTCACTGAGGCTATGTGTGGACTACCGGGAGCTGAACAAGGTCACGATATAGAACAAGTATCCATTGCCTCGAATCGATGATCTGTTCGACCAGCTGAGGGGAGAAACGTTCTTTTCGAAAATAGATCTGAGGTCAGGGTACCATCAACTACGTATTAGGGAGCAGGATGTTTCAAAGACTGCTTTCTTGACGAGATATGGGTCCTATAAGTTCAGAGTGATGCCATTTGGACTCACAAAAGCTCCAGTCGTATTTATGGACTTGATGAACCGAGTGTTCAGAGAGTTCTTGGATCAATTTTTCATCGTCTTCATAGATGACATCCTGATATATTCACACTCCGAGGGGGAGCATGCCGACCACTTGAGGCAGATTCTTCAGACTCTACGAGAGTATCATCTGTATGCTAAGTACAAGAAGTGCGGGTTCTGGTTACGTGAAGTGCAGTTCTTGGGGCATGTTGTTTCTGACCAGGGGATAGCAGTTGACCCTAGTAAAGTGTTAGCGGTGAGGGAGTGGGGACAGCCCACGACACCGACGGAAGTACGTTGTTTCTTGGTATTAGCCGAATACTATAGGAGATTCATTCGGGGTTTATCCAAGATAGCGGGTCCATTGATGAACCTGACTCGCAAAGGGGTACCATATATTTGGGATGATACTTGTAAATTAGCTTTTGAGAGTTGAAAGACAAGCTTACTTCAGCACCGGTCCTTTCTTTACCTAAACCGGGCGTGGAATACCTGGTTTACACTGATGCCTCTTTACGGGGACTTGGGGAGTACTTCAGCAGGAGGAGAAGGCTATAGCTTTTGCCTCCCTCAAGCTTAAGACGCACGAGAAGAATTACCCCACCCACAACCTAGAGTTGGCAGTGGTCATTTTTGCATTGAGGATTTGGAGGCACTATTTATTGGGGGAGAAATTTCGCTTATTCACAGACCACAAGTCACTGCAGTACTTGTTCACTCAGCGAGGGCTGAATATGCGTCAGTGCATGTGGCTAGTGTTTGTAAAGGACTATCAGTTCGACATACAGTACCATTCGGGGAAGGCCAATGTAGTTGCTGATGCGTTGGGACGTAGGCCGGTAGATGATGTAGCCAACGTCTAGAAAGAAAAGTGGAAAGAGTTGGGTCACCAGGACGCAGTAGCCCGTTCCTTCATATCTGTTATGATAGTGACACTCGAGATTGTTACGAGGGTGATACAAGCACAAACCGCAGACCCATTTTGCCAGGAGCAGATTGTACGACTTTTAGCTGAGGGAGCTGAGTCCTATTCTGTTAATTCTGATGGGGGTTTGAGGTTTAATGGGAGATTGGTGGTCCCAGAAGGAGCCGAATTACGTCATGCAGTGATGACCCAGTCTCACGGGTCCCGATTTGAGGTACATCCTGGGGGAGATAAGATGTATCAGGATATAAGAAGGCAATACTGGTGGAGTGGGATGAAAAAGGACATTGCTGAGTTCATATCCAAGTGTTCTACCTGCCAGCTGGTAAAGGTGGACCATCAGAGATCGTCAGGGTTGCTTCAGCCATTGCAAATATCCGCGTGGAAGTGGGAGAGTATTTCCATGGATTTTATTATAGGGTTGCCTTCATCATAGCGGGGCCACGACTCTATCTGGGTGATTGTGGACCGTTTGACCAAAGTGGCTCATTTTCTGCCGGTGCGAACAGACTATACCACGGGTCAGTATGCTCAGCTGTTCATTGCTGAGATTGTCAGATTACATGGGGTGCCCCTGAATATTGTGTCAGATAGAGACAAGATTTTCGTGTCGCGTTTCTGGGAAAGCTTTCAGGAAGCTATGGGTACAGAGTTGAGGAAGAGTTCAACTTATCACCCACAGACAAATGGACAAATAGAGCGTACAAATCAGATGTTGGAGGATATGCTACGCATGTGTGTCCTTGATTTTGGAAGAGGTTAGGAGCCACATCTTCCACGGGTGGACTTCGCTTATAATAACTCTTATCAGTTCACGATTGGCATGGCTCCATTAGAGGCTTTGTATGGCAGGCCTTGTCGTTCCCCAACTTGTTGGCTAGAGGTGGGGGATAACAAGTTACTCGGACCAGAGGTGATTCATGAAACCTCCGTGAGGATTGAGATGATCAGGAGTCGCATTCAAGTAGCCCAGGACAGGCAGAAAAGCTAAGCCGATGCGAAATGGTTCTTCCGGGAGTTTAATGCGGGGGACCAAGTGTTACTACGTGTATCTCCTATGAAAGGAGTGATGAGGTTCGGGAAGAGAGGTAAATTGTGCCCGAGATACGTGGGATCACTTCCCATTATCGAGAAGATTGGGCCGGTAGCATATAGGTTGGGACTGCCAAAGCATTTACATCGCATTCACGATGTATTCCACATCTCGTCGTTGAGATGATATCTTCGGGATGATATGGCCCATACTCACATCGCGATAGATGAGATAGACTTACAGCCTGACAGCTCTTACGAGGAGAGACCAGTGGCTATCCTAGATCATAGCGAGAGGAGATTTAGGTCGAAGGTAGTTCCACTTGTACGGGTCCAGTGGGAGCATCATAGTGTGGAGGAATCCACTTAGGAGCACGAGGCAGATATGCGCGAGAGATACCAGATTTATTCTTACCAGATATACCTTATTTTCTTAATTTCGGGACGAAATTTCGTTATTAGGGGGGAAGTATGTAATACCCCGTATTTTTATGTTTTCTAAATTTGGGGATTTATTAAATTTAATGTGAGTTATTAATTTAATATAAATTCGGAAATTAATTATGTTTAATTACTAATGTGACGAGAGCTAGTAATCATTGGAAACTTGTTGAATATTACTAATGAGTAAATTAATATATGATATTGATTCTATTAAATGTCACGAGTGAATAAAATGACAATTTTGGAAATTTGAGTCGGGACACGCCCGTGTCGCGTCGGGACTAAATATTGATTAATAAAAGTGAATAAATTATAAGTCATCCGTATGGTCATTTTGAGTGCGCCAAAGTGTCTGAAAGGGTCGATATAGTAAAAAATATGCACCCGGGGGTTTAGTTTGGATCTCGGGGCTTTTTTAGGCCTATTTAGTACCCCGGGAGGGCGTTTTGGACATTTCGTAATTTTGGGAAATTAAACCCACTAAAATTACAAGGTTATATTAGATGCTTAGGGTTTCCTTCTAGAGTTAACACAACCAAAAGAAAGTGACGACCATAGTAGAAGGAAGGAGAGAGCTTGCCAAGGAATTCTAGGCCGAAAACCCCTCCGTTTGCGCCGCCATCGCCGCCAAACGAGAGATCATGTCGCAAGGATCGTAACCACACTGATTTAAGCACAAATCAGAGACCAAAAATTCCCAGGCAAGTATTTACCTTTCTTAATTTCGTTAATGCATCATTCATGTTAGTCTAGGTATGATTAGGATGAGTGTCATAGAAGAAAACCCATGTTGAAGATAGGAAAACTACATGTAGTAATGATATAAATGATAATCTGGAAATCCCCTTCATATGTAGAGGTTGAACCACGGATTTATGATGGATTAAAAGTGGCAATTCTGGAAAAAGGTTGATTAGAACAAAGTTAAAGAAATTTCTATGGTTCATGAGATTTATATGAGTTTTGGCCCTTTAATCCATGGATATTGATGAAAATTCACTTGCTTTACGTAGAAGATTGCTAGTATGGGTTTATAATGTTTATAGTAAAAATTTCAAGGAGTTTGGGTGTTAAAAATCTGAATTTGGATGATAGAACGCGTAACTGGTTTTTTTGCAGATTCGCCATACCTGTTTGATCGATCGATCGAACCAGGAGTGTCGATCGATCGACGCATCGATCGATCGAGCCCCTGCCATCGATCGATCGACCCCTCCTGGAAGACTCATGTTTCCCCTTTTAAATAGCTGAATTCAATTTAAATGAGTAATAATCTTTGGACATCCTTATTAAAATATTTTGGTAGATAAAGAGGACTAGTAGGACTTATTAAAAATATGAAACCTTTAATTTAAGATGAGATTTACATTTTTTTTATGGGGATGTTTACATATACGGGGCGATGGAATTATGTATTAAAAGGAGAGATGTGTAAGGTAGTTACGTTGGAAAATAGATGAGTACCTACTGAATTTTACACTTGGGAGGATAGAATCCATGAGTGTTACGTAGTAAGTTGGAATAATCCATCGAATATAAGTAAGAAATGAACCGTTATACCTGATAACTAAATAACGAAAAATAAGGAATAATATCATAATTATGGGTTATGAGATGTACCTAAATTTGATGTGGTAATAGTAGTATATTTATATGATTGTGTTTATGCATATACTATATACGTGTGAAAACCATGCCCACACTACTTGGTATCCCTGAGGTTACCGCACCAGGACAGTCTTATCTCGATGGGACCTTTATGGGGGATATTGACTTATAACCTAGAAGATAGAGATCCTTTGGTACATGCTAATCGGATCGATAGTTAGACGACCTAAGAGACGTGGGGGCATGTGCTGACCTCTTAGAGACCGGGACTCTATGCTTCGCCTCAATGTTGTTTGTGGTTGTGTTAATACAGTTCGAGAGTGATTCCAAACTTGTATTTCCCTTAGTACGAGTGATACGGGGGCTGGATAACAGAGTATTCCCGCACCATAATTTTTATGTGGGGTGTTGTTAGAATATATATATTATATGAGTATTTAATATATATATTAAATTCTGAAATTTGGGAATTTCCTACTGTGTTTATGGTAAGTAAGAAATGAATAATGATTTCAATTGAGAAATACTTGTTTTGAAAAGTATAATATGTTACTGGGAAACTTTATTAGTAAATAAAGGTTAAATGAGAACTTTGTTATTAAATGAAATTTACTTCTTCAACAGTTGAATTGTTCAGTTTAAATCTTACGAGTAACCTAAGATAAGATAAGTTAAACCGTTGGGAAGGTTAGTGCAATAGTTGTGCACATTAGAAGAGAGGTGAGAATTTCTCAAGGGAGTGTCTCACTAATATGTTGTTGCATTGGCCAATAAACATTTTAAATACTTGCTAAAAAAAATTAAATCGTTTTTACAATGAGGGTCTTACCCATTTCCATTTTTTTCTCTCTCTTGTATATATATGTATGTATTACAGGTGCCCAGCCACAGGGGCGTCTTGCATAGGATCCTTTGGAAGGAATGTGCTGCATCTTAGGTGGGAGTTGCAGGCCTTTTGCTTAGACGACCTCATTTCTTGATTCCTCTTCTATCACTATTTATTCAGTTGGGCATGTGTCGCCCTTTTCCATTATTCAGTTATTTGTCGGATATTGCGATTTGTTTATTTCCAGTATTTACACTTTGGGATTTATTATTGTTAGGATATTTCCCTTTAAGTTTTAATGTTGGGGTTACTTAGTTGGATGTTAATTATTGGATTGTTTGTTCGAGTATAGTTGTTGTGTGATTCTTTAATTATAAATTTCGTAAAGTTTTAAATGTTGGTTTATATATATAAAATTTGGAAAGTAGTGGCTAAAATAGTTTTGACACTTAGCTTAATTATTTAGGGTGTTAAATTGGAAAAGTTATTTTTACGACAGTGATGCTAAGAATGAACCAACCGTTCACCTTCATTATAATTTAATAAAGGACTGATCACCTGGTATTTAATTAGGAGCCTCCTTCAAACTTGGCTCCAGCAACTGCCTTGGAATAGCATCTATAGGGATCCAACGATCATCCCTTTGAAAGGGATTTGGCTCAAAAATTGGGGGAGTGATCTCATGCCTATGCCATAGTGGAGAATTTTTAGGTACCATAAACTCCCCGAGGGAACTTAGCCACCCTCTAATAAAGGTCATTCATCCATTTCTTTCAGCTTGGTGGGGGCATCTTTCCAGCCTTTATCATAGCCATCAGCCCACAGCTGTCGAGGACCCTTTTGAAATAAATACTGTAGATTTGTGACGTTTCTTTATAGTTCGACAGCAATAACATATGCTCGTTGAACGTCGCCCTTCAGCTCGACCATCTCATTATGGGGACTACTATCATCTCTCCTAGATCACTGCATGGATGATGATGAGGAACCTTGAATAACTCGGGGATCAGTTCTTGTAGCATTTTCCTTAATGCGCCCAATCTCCCTTCTTAAGGCATCATTTTCTTGCTGCAGCACCTCCCCATCCTGATTGATCTCGGACGCATCCAACATCTTAGCCTTCAAAATATCCATATCTTCTTGAACGAAGGCACCAACCTCCTCCATCTCCGCAAGCCTATCCTTTAATCTGGAAACTACTTCGGACTGATCTTTATAGTCCTGGTTCCTTGCCCTAAGAGATTTGTAAATCTTGATAAATTCTCGACGAACTTGGTCTCTTACATTCGAACCAAGAATTTGGCCTAGACGTGAGGTGGCGGGAATGTAATCATCAAGATCAACAAATTACAAGATAAAAAACACAAATGAAAGGCATATCAGTGAATGCGAAACTAGAATTCCTTCATTTTATTGAAAAATGGCACTAGGCAGGTACAGATACATGGAATGACAAAAACAACGAACAAAAAATACACAACTGAAAGAAAAAGTCTAGAAATCTATTGGTCGACCTCAACCTACTCTGTGGGGGCTGGCTCCTTCCCCTTGTTAGCGACAACTTCACTCGTCTCTGCCCCAAGTGCACCTCCCTTGGCCGAGGTAAGATTCACTCCATGGTCGCTAGCAGGGACATTAGTAGTAGGAGCATCAGGCTCCACACTAGTCTGAGAAGTAAGAACTTCTTCATAAATGACTGTCTTGGGACTAGGATTGTGCTCTTTTAACAGAGAAGAGTTGGAAGTAACTCCAGCAGCAACTAAGTCTTGATCCCAGCCTTTCTTAAAGTTTGCCCGACTGATGTAGTCAATCTTTTTTTGGCATCTTCATTTGCTGCCTCCAAGCCTTCATTGCATCCAATCTCTCTAATAGTAGCCACCTCTATTTCCAAACTCTTCACATTCTTAACAAGACCTTTATTTTCATTCGTGATAGCCAGGTTTCTCATCATGACCATCTTGTAAGACTCGTGAAGCTCCTTCATCTCCTTGGCTATTTCATCCCTCTCTTTCGTAAAAGGAGCCTCAGCCTCTGTGAGAGCCTTCTTAGAGGACTTTTGGCCTCCTGGGCAGTCTTTAGGCTCTCCTTGACTTTAGAGTTCCTCCTCGCCATCTCATTTTGGCTACGACGAAGGACGGTATAGTTAGACACAAACTAAAGAAAGATACATAGATTAGTAAATAGAGCGCGAAGAAATTACAAGTGAAAGGAATAGAGAAAATAGGAAGTGACCTTACAAAATCAAGCCCTTGATCTATTTTCTAGGCTAACTGGTATGGGACCATGTTTGAATACCGCTCATAGTCTGCCATGAGAATAAATCTCTCGAGCATTATTGGAGCGAGATGAAGGGTCAGAGCCATGGAGGCCCCCTCAGCTGGGACAACCACATGCACAAGATAAGCCTATGCTTTATTCATCCTCTATTATCCTCTCCTCTTCCTTCTTCTTCTTATTCTTCTTCTTCTCCTTCTTCTTCTTCTTCTTCTTCTTCTTCTTCTTCTTCTTCTTCTTCTTCTTCTTCTTCTTCTTCTTCTCTCTTCCTCTTTCTTTCTTTCTTTCTTTCTTTCTCTCTCTCCCTCTTCTCTTCTTTTTTCCTCTTCCTCTCCACCTCTTTCTCATGAGCTACTGTGTGGGAACCACTAGCAGTATCCCCAGACCTTGGTTTCTAGATTTTCAACCTGTTGGACAGTAGGGCATCATCATCATCATCACCGATCAAGTTTTTTCTTCTAGAAGGAGTCATATCTTCTACGCTAGAACTTTTCGACCTGGAATCTCCTGAACTAGAACCTTCCTCACTGGATCTCTCTCCACCAGATTCTTCCTTGCTGGATCCTTCCTCACTGGATCCTGCTGTGACACCCCGACTAATTAAATACCGGGTAACTACTCATTTATTAAATTAATTCAAAATGCCAAGTTGGTTCAGTTAATAGCATCATTGTCGAAAACATTTAATGATTTCTAACCACCTAGTATTTAAAAAGTAAGTTGTCAAATTTTAAATTAAATCTGATTAACATGCGATAAATGAAATGTAAAAGATTAACATAACCAAACACCATAAAGTATCAATAAGGTAACCAACAAATAATAATAAGTCCGGAGGAAAACTCCTCAAAACAATCCCATAAACTGAAATAAATGAAACCGTATATCCTGAATTAATTACAAACCAAAGATCTGAATAACTAAAATAGGAAATGTCTCTAATAGAAATGGGCGACATGCCCTACAAATGATGAAACTGAATATGGAGTCAAGACAAAAGAAGCGTCTACTAGCAAGGCCCTGTAACTTCCACAACATCTACAACTCGTCACCTGAATGGAAACCCTATGCATGGTGTCCTTGTGGCTGGGCACCTAAAAAGGTTTTTACAAAAAAAAAAAGATTTGAAAGCAAACGGGTCAGAGCCCGAAAGTGGAGAGTGTTTTAAAAACATCAAGTGCTTTAATAACATTAAAAGAATGAATGCAAAATACATGTTAGGACGTGCACTCACATGAAATTCTCACCTCTTGACTAATTGTGCACTCCTAACGTACCGTACCCATCTAAGTGACATTAATCTATATCTAAACCTTCATAAGTTATAACCTTTCTACTTGATTCACGATATAAATTCCCAACTTTATCAATTAAATAAGAGACTTTACTTAAACTCGGATTCTCAATTATTAGCAAAACAATTCACGGCAGGTTTTCCCTTTTTATCTTTATCAAGACGTTACTACAATTATACTCGCAATTAAACATAACAATTCCTTTTCATTTAATCGTATATTATTCACATCATAAATATACAATACAAGCACCCCGAGGCTAAGCTGCGGTGCACACATACTCTGCTATCCATCCCGGTACATCACGTACATAAGGATTACAAATTCCGAATCTCTCAGGAATTGTTAGAATAAGCACAACACACAAAGATGGAGGCGAACATAATTCAACATATCCATGGGTCACGTACATACCTACGCTCCATAGTTAACTGACTTATTAACTCACAAATAAGTCATTCTAGTATTATGTTCTTAAGGTACCAATCTAAATCCGGGCACACAAAGATTAGATGGCCCTAAGCGAACGTAAACCTCCCGTGATAGCAAGTATGGTAGGTATGTCATAGACATAAAATCATATACATATACTAAGCATGCAAACATCATAGTAATTACCACAAATTATTTATGGTATACTTCTCATTATTATACCAACTTATAATGTTACGTAATTCACATGTTCGGTTCGTATGTAATTAAGTCACCAATTATTCCCACAACGTGATTAGTCACTCGCGTCCTAATCCACAAATATTATTTGGTCCCAATCACACTTCTACATTTTTCTCCTCAATATATACCAAATATCCCAACTATATCAATTAGTCATCAAGGGAATATTATCTCTACAATTAAACCAGGTTACGGGACATTAGAAATCAAATCAGGCCAAAAAGGCCATTCTCTCAACTCGTTAGAAGTCTCGTTCGAACGAGAGTTCATTCGAACGAAAGGGGCATCTAACTAGATCTTGTTCGAACGAAAGGCATCGGACGAACATCGAACTCGTTAGAAGCTCGTTCGAACGAGCTCGTTCGAACGACCTGGGCAGGTCTTCTAACGAGGTGACAGTTTCGAGCCCAGAATTCCTAAATTAATTTTTCCTCCAACTTTCTCTTCTCAAAACTCATCCAAACATTTTCCCAACAGTGTTTTAAGATTCCTAATCATTCCTAAACATACTTAGGTCATATTTTAACATATTTATGGGGTCAAGTCTCCCTAAATAACACTCAATTATCAAATTTCCCAAAGTTTTCCCCAAATCTTTATGAGTATGAACCCTACAATATAAAATCAGAAATATCCCTAATTAAATCCGTTTTTTTATCATGGAAGATGTATTTCCAACAGTATAATCATCCAAACACAATTCTACATAAAATCTCTTTATCAAAACATGAGTTTCTAATTCAAATTTCATGGGTCTTTTTTTTGTCATTCTCCCAAAACAATGCAATTTTATAAATTTCTACGCATGGAAGAAGCATTCGAAGTAAATAACGTAATTAAACCACTTGCCTTGGATTTTTCTCTGAATTTGGTGTTGAATTGATGAAGGTTGCTCTCTCCTTTTTCTCCCAAGGTTGAAGGTTGAAGATGGAGGTTGTGTTTCTCTTTTGGGAGCTTCTCCTAAAAATCCCGTAGCCTTCTAATTTTGTTTAGTGCTGGTAATGGGTTAGTGGGTTCCCAAATACCCTATTTTTAATTCCCAAAATTCGTTGGTCAAAATTCCCCAAATTCCAAAATTACCAAAATACCCTTTTAAGTTGCCGGTATGGCCTAAAAATGCCCCGGGACCCAAACTTAACCCCCGGCTAGTGTTTTCTGACTATTTTGACCCTTCTGGACTCGTTGGCGCACTCAAAATGACCATACGGTTGATAAAAATAAAATTCACTTTTTAATTCAAATAATTACATTTCTGACGCGACTGTCACACGCGTCCCAACAAATTTTCCAAATTGCCGTATTTCTATCTCACGATAAATTTCAATATTTTCAATATTCATATATTGCCATATATACACATTATAATCAAATACCAACTCACATCTCGTTAGTATTTTATCCGGATTAATTCTCAATTAATTCACATTTAATTTAATTAATCCCATAAATAAATATAAAAAAAATGCGGGGTATTACACCTGCCTCACCACTACTTCCTCTGTCACCTACAGGTAGGGGTGGAAAATCGTGTTATTGGGTCATGTTTTCACCTAACGCAACATGACACGACAATGAATTAGTGAACATGAGCATGACACGACACGAAGTCGTGTTTTTTTAAGCGCCACGAACACGAAACACGTAAAAACACAACACGACATGATTAACACGAATTTTCTTTTTGTTCAAATTACCATAATAAACACGATTTTTCCAATTAACACGATTTACACGGAAATCAATTTTTGTACCAACTAACACGATTAGCATGAAATTGAACAATTAATCTAACACGATTTTTTTTTCTTTATTTCACATTCATGGTGGTGAGAGCAGTTAACCAAGGATAAGGGGATAATAGAAAAAAACGATATCAAAAGATGCTTTATTAGATGGAAACCCTTTATTAAATCTAACAAAAATTACAGCAATCTAAGAAAAATTACAGCAAAAATGATAGCAACAAACCCTTTATTAAATCAAAAATCAAACAAAAAAAATTACAATCGAAGAAAAAACGATATCAAAAGACACTTTAATAGAAAAAACGATATCAAAAGACACTTTATTAGATGGAAACCCTTTATTAAATCTAAGAAAAATTACATCAATCTAAGAAAAATTACAGCAAAAATGATAGCAACAAACTCTTTATTAAATCAAAAATCAAACAAAAAAAAATTACAATTTAAGAAAAAATCCTTTATTAAATAAAAAATCAAACAAAAAAAAATTACAATCTAAGAAAAAATGATAGCAACGTTGATCTTCGCAGCGTTGATGTTAGCAGCGAAAATCACAAAAAAAAACTTTTTTGGAGGCGAGATAGCAACGGTTTTTGTTAGTAGCATTGATGTGTGTGTGTGGACCGATGAGAAATGGAGGTTTAATGTGTGGTTACGATGGAGTTGAGAATGGAGAGAGAGAGAGAGAGAGAGAGAGAGAGAGAGAGATGGAGTAGGGTTGTGGTTACGATGAGAGGGTGACGGTGACGGTGAGTTAGAGAGAGAGAGATGTTAGGTTTGATGTGTGTGTGTGTGTGTGTGTGTGTGTGTGTCCGTGAGTTTTAAGTTTATATGTTAGAGTTAGATAGGGTTTTTAGAGTTAAAATGTGATAGGTTGATCTTTTGACAAGTGTAAGGCTAGGATCCTTTTAATTTTTAAATGGGTTTAATTGGGTTCAAATTGGGTTAAATGGGTCGTGTCAATCGGGTTAAATGGGTCAATTTTGTGTCAAATTTTTTGACACAAACACGACATGACACGACTTCGTGTTAAAAGACACGAACACGAACATGAGATGAAACACGACAAGTCATTTTTTGGGTCAATTTCCTATCGTATTGTCGTGCCGTGCTAAGATTTTCCACCCCTACCTACTGCAACACCAGACTCTGAGCTGCTCTCCTCCTCCTCGTCTAGCTCGATGGGTTCGAGAGAACCTTTTTCCTCTTCTTCCTCTCTGCGATATCAAGATGGGGAATAGAGTCAACTGGATGGGCGATGAAGCTGGTGGTATGTGACACCCCGCCAAATTAAACATCGGGTGATCAGGCCTTTATTAAATTAAAACAGGTTTCTCAAATGGTTCATTCTTAGCATCACTGTCGAAAACTTTCTTTTTATTACTAATCCCCTAAGTAAAATTAGAACGGTGCCAATTTTTATCTTTCTTAAAACAAATAAATCAACCATGCGGAAAAATAGTAAAAACAAATACCATGCTAAAACCCAAACCAACAACATATAAGTACAACATCACAAGAGTATTAACGAATAAACCATCGGCTAAAAATATCAAACAACAATAGAAAAAATACTAATCTGAAACTACCATCTGAGACTGATACCGGACCACAAGTCCATACAAATAATAGTGTGAGATCCTGCACTAGATTTGAAAGAGAGATATCGTCTAACAAAAATCCTGTAAGCATCCACTGTGCTACAGCTTCGAGTCCCTGGAATAGAATCATCATCCATGGCGTCCCTATGGCTGGACACCTAAAAGGTTTTGAAAATATTTTTATAGGAAGAGTTAGCACTCAAAACATTTTGAAAATATTTAACAAGCGTTTATCACAATATAAAATGCGGTTATTGATTACACATGTTAGGTTCTCGTACACTCTCTTGAGTTTACTCACCCCTCAGCTTTTGTACACACCTCACGTTCTACACTTAGCCTACCTAGCCATATCTCCCAAGCTAACTAGGACTAAGTAATCATCTGAACTTATCTATACTTAAGCTCTCACATTGCCCACACAGTACATTCATTTCATTAACATCTCGCGAAGGTTAATTAATAATCAAATAACATTTCATCTATGTTATACTTCAAGGCTATATAGTTTCACTACTAAACTTCTAGAATTCTTACAATTGTTATCTTTCCACTTATGTAATTAAATTTCACTACTTAAGTTACTAATTAGATATGTAACATTAAACACATTATATTCATCTACTTTTTCACAACGGTAGAATATCATTAAGTTTATATATTTCACACACAATATATACTAAATATTAGTCATTTCTATTTGTCCTTTCTACACACGTAAAGGACTCTTGGTTCGAAATGATTCATCGACCCCAAGTGAGAATTGGTTCAGAATGATACATCGACCCCAATTACTTATATTTACAAATTCTGGCTCGGACTCTTTCATCACGCCACCAGTTCAAAGGTTTGGTTCGGCATTTTACATCGACCCCAAACCTATAATAAACCTATGTTAGTTCAGAATGTCTCATCGACCCTAACATAGTTAATTTATGTATATCTCAATCTACTAATACACAGAAGTAGAATATCATTAAGTATATATTTCACACACAATATATATTAAATATCAGTCATTACTATTTTTTCATTTTTACACACATAAAGGACTCTTGGTTCGGAATGATACATCGACCCCAAGTAAGAATTGATTCGGAATGATACATCGACCCCAATTATATAATAATCCTATGTTAGTTAGGAATATCTCATCGACCCTAACATAGTTAATTTAGGTATACTTCTCTCGACCTAAAAGATCATATAATTCAGTAGGTACACACCCGACCTATTAATCATACTTGTATGTAATATAGTATTCTCTTATATTAACAATAATTGTTTCCTTTACAAATTTTTTTCACTTTAATATTAATTCGAATATTCACTCAACTCTAAGGGTCCTAGTTACCCCTTGTTATATCAATTAAGTAGTTACCCTTATTAACCTACTGACTCAATAAATTTAAGCCCGCTCACACTTTTTCAAAATCATATTCTTATCATCTCGAATTAGAATACGTCACAATCAAACCTATTAATCTTCACTTTAATTCTCTCACAAAATCAAGGTCCAACACTCAATCATAGACCTACTTCCATATCATTATTATAGAAATATATTTCATCAAGGTCCTAAACACTTCCCCGATAAAATTTTAGGCATTTGAGTCTTAAAAAGAAAGATCTCACATTTTCTCGCAGCCGAAACGAATCATAAATTTTTCTGGCAGATTAAACACCTTGTTGTAAAATTTCGATTTCTCCCTCTACAGAACTCCGATTGACCTGATTACAAGTTCATTGGATAGCTAAGATAAATACCTTTCCAGTAATGTATGGTTCACATTCTAATTCGAAGTAAAATTCAAATCGCACACGTTTAAAGTCACGTCAAAATTCTGGCAGATTACTATGTTGACAGATCAAACACCCTATAGTAAAATATCGATTACTCCCTCTACAGAACTCCGATTGACCTGATTCCAAGTTTATTGAATAGCTAAGAGAAATAACTTTCCAGGAATGTATGTTTCACACTCTAATTCGAAGTAAAACTCAATTGGCATACGTTTAAAGTTGTGTTAAAAATTCTGGCAGATTGACATCTTGTGTTCCTCAATTAAACCCTAAGTCATTCAATATTCATGTTCTTTAACCAAGAACTCATAAAGATTATATGTTAATCATTAAATATATTCAAATTTCATTTCATCTTTACTTAGGGATTCATTCTACATGCAATCCTACCCAAACATATGATCAATTCATACATTTAGTTCAAAGTTTTTCAATAGAATCAACCAATTCTTAAAACATCCTACACATGGGTATTATAACTTGAATTTGATTTGTAATAAACACTTGCCTTGACAGAGGGAAATCTAATTTCGTGGAGTTTCTGATGGGTTGATATTCTTCTCCCCCCATCCTTCTTCCATGGATGATTTGGGTGCAAGATTCAAGTCCAATTCTTTAAGAATCCCTTTTTAAGCTTTGGAATTTGTTTTCTCCTTCTCTCTAATAGTATTATTGTTTACATGGGTTTTCTAAACCTAACCCCTCTTGCATACGGCTGATAAAAAGGCTCTCTAATTCGTAGGTCTTCATACCCTCTTATTTTAAAAGGCCAAAACGCCCCCGAACAGTCTCGATTTAGTCCAAAATTATCCCGAGACTCAACTAGTACCCCTGGGTATACTATTTTGACTAATTTGACCCTTCCGGACTCATCTGTGACCTCTAAATTATCATTTGAGTCACTTAAAAATATTACTCGTTCTCACCCCAATACGGTCTACACGTGTTAAGTAACTATTTACCACTCGCACTAAGTAAATATAATGAGACAATATAAATCGGTATCTATCTCTCGATTAATAATCTCATTAAATTACTCCTCTTACGTAATTTAAATTAAGCCGTATTTTCTCATTTAATTCTCTAATTTAATTAAATAGATTATTCAGAAATACGGGGTATTACATACTTCCCCCCTTACAAAGAAATTTCGTCCTCGAAATTTGGATAAGGCGGGTATTAAAATTAACGATCGCCCCAAGTACATGCTTTGCTTCATTACAAACTCTTATCGCATGTTACCCATGCTGCATATATCATAATTAAGTCTCACTACTTAATTTCTCCATAGGTCTTTCTCAATCTAACGTTAATTCTCGAAATTAAGTTCCTCCCTACTTAATTTACTCTTTTGATGTATATCTATATATATAACATCTATGTGTCTACTATCACTCATAAGTAGGATATTATAAGGTATATATTTCATTCACAATATATACTATAAGGGAAATTGGTTTGGCAAAATCATCGGCCCCAATAATCCTATCATTTACATTGGTCCGGAAATCCCTCGACCCGAAGGTAAATGTAATGTATATGCTGGTTTAGGCCTTCCGTCGATACCAAATTAATCATGGATTTGGTTCGAAAAATCATCGACCCCAAATCGATCCTTCATGTATTGGTCCGGAACATCATCGACCCCAATACAGAATTTAATCACACTTACCATCGCACATAAGTAGAAAAAAAATCAATAGGTATATATCTTGCACATAACATATACTATAAACACTTATTTTATAATCACCCCCCTTCTGTAACACTTTTGGGGTTATTGGCTCGGAACCCCACCTCGATCACCAATGGTGATTAATTATATTGTCTCAGAATCACATCTCGGGCACCAATGTATGTATGTATATCTCATCGCACATGAGTGGACAATTTGTGATCCATATATTACACATTTCATATACCCTAAAATGTCATACTCTAATAGAATGTCCTCATATCACGCGTTAAGGACTAAAAGTTCGAAATGTATCCTCGAACCACCACTCAATGTACACATATGTTCATAATAGGTACCCAAGAACCTAACCCTTATGTACAGTTTATATAGGCACTCGTACTACCTATAAATATGCTCATAAAGGTATACATGCAACCTATGATTTGATCAGTGGTTTCCTCCAAAATTCCACTATCGTAAGGGCGTATCATTCTGCCTCGCAATCATTGAGTCATAGGCGACACAACATACTCAAAATAAAACATTATATCTATCCTCCCAGACCATCTCTCACAGGGTGGGATTTTAGGATTTCATCCAGATTCACAACCATGTAGTATGGCACCGTGCACTTGTACACTCTTCCTTTTCAACTTACATACTAATCCATCTCGGTCAACCCATTCCGCTATCCCAACGAAATGTTGTTTTAGTTATGATGTTCACAGCACATCAAAAAATATCTAAGTCTGTCTCCTCATTCCATCATTGGAAATGTAGGTTCACTACGAAATTTCCGATTACTCATTTAGTGCCCATCTTTCTCTATCAACTAGTGGTGCGTCTGGAGACAATCTCACTATGTCTCTTCCTCAACACCGCTTCCCACTTACGTCATCTTTCCTCAAGTGGTATTATATTCCCCTTTCACTCCGGGTATATTATACTTTACAATACGTGCACTTTTCATAATTGGCGCACTTTAAGGGTTGATTACCTTATAAGAATCAACATTTTAGTAACGCGTAAGTCACTCTCAACACTCAGTTAAGTAGAACCTTGCGTCACATCTTCACAACAGTTACGCCTCCCATATCAAGAGATAAATTTTGAACGGCTTCCCACCGACTTTTATCCCATAGGGTGTGCTGGTTCTCTCAGCACAAAAATCTTGGATTACCGTCTATCTTCCATGACGTTCAATCCATTTCATCAACACGACTAGCCGCAACTTCCTCCATCGGCGTACTTAACAAATAATTTTCTCTGCATCCCTCTACCTCGGATGGCTAAGGAAGCCAATTGACTAGGGCGCCCATACACCCTTTTCTCCGTGCATATTTGCAAAAACATTGCAAACGTCGCACTTGTAACATGCTTTTCCTCAACTCTCGCCTTGTCTTCAGGGCGTGACTACAATCTTGTGGGTATTCACAATCCCCTATAGACCAATAATTAAATTCTTGCCCACAAAGTCCCACTTATCCTTTCGTGGAGAGATAAGCTTTTCAGTGTTTTCCCACAACACTTCCGTCTCTACCGATACCCTAACATCTAATGTCTCTTCTACTGACGTGCATAAAAATTTAGTCGTATCCCCTTTCGCGATCGAACTTAAATAAGGGACTTCTCCCAATGCATTTTTACTGAGTCTTAGCGGTACAACACATAGTCGAGACATTCAAATTTCATCCCCTGACAATATGTACGACCGTACCCCAACATCTCTAAAGGAGCCAAGTGGAACTGTGCTTATAATATCACTAAGTCCTTAACTCTTGTTACAACAACGAGCTCAATCTCTCCGCCCAGCGATCATACGATATACCTTGATTCACATCATTAAGCTTCCTACACACCGGAATCAATCACTATGAGACATCCATAATCTCTGGAGTCTCCCACATATTAATGAAAATGACAGTTCGACCCTCTTTCAGGTGAGGCATCATCATATACCCCATTCACTCGAGGCTAAAACTCATATACGATTTTCCCATCGCTCTGGTAGTTCAAATGGTTCCCGGACATAACACGCTTGTCCTTTCGGAATGCAAACTTATCGGAGTTATTATCTCCTTAAATAACTTCGGGCAAGATCAATACGTGTGGTCTTACGCCTCACATAAGACATCCTTTCATAAATTCCCTTATTCCAGGCCACACCTACTGGTTTACGGTATTCCTCCACTCGGACTTGGCACTCTTGATTTTTTTGTTATCATTAATCATCATGGTTCCCTTAATTTCTCTAACCAGAGAACGCACTAATAGACTTAACAGTCCTGACTTAGGATTAAATTAAGGAATCCCTTAGTGGGTTTCCACTTATGTCTTGCACTAGCCCCATTATATTCAGTCTTAGTCTTTGACTAAATCCTTAAACTCTTTTAGCTCCACCCACCTAGGAGCATTTACCTCGACTTTGTAACAAGTACCTTACTGCCTTCATACACATAAGTCGTCCAAGAAGATTTTTCTCAAAATTATGATCGACAACAACTCGTGAGTCCATTCTCTCAAGGGATCTTTTTCCCTTGTACCTGTCTCATCGGTTACAGGTTCACTTCAACAGATAAATTTCTTCCTCACAATTGGCATCTACCAGGCTTTCCATGATGGGTTCAGGAATTTCCATTCGCTTCGCTTCTGAACCATCATTGGAGAAATTTGCGATTAAACTATACGTAAGGTCCCTATTTGTATACTAACCCTCAGGCCGGATGTGGTGACTGGTATCCCCACCACGTTGCCTCTATAAAATTTACCCAAGTTTTCACTTCTGAGCATTTCTACTCTATCCTTAATGCCAAAACCCTTGTACATTCTACTTCCATTACACACTAGGAGTGACCTCGACAACAGTCATCTTTCCTACGATTACCATCCTCGAACACCCCATGCCTCATGCCGAGCCCCTTCCTCCTGCAGTCCTTCCAACACCCTCGCTGGTCTTATCGTCAGGTTCGGCGTATCATACCCAATCGAACTCATATATACTACACTTCATTAACTAAATAGTAGGAGAATGTAAACTACGTACGTAGAGGAGCACATAAATCCTAATATAGGGCTCTATATCAATCAAACGATACGCTGAAAACGTAGTAAGCCGTACAGATCCTATGGACACTAGAACCAGATGCTCTGATACCATCTGTGACACCCCGCCAAATTAAACATCGGGTGATCAGGCCTTTATTAAATTAAAACAGGTTTCTCAAATGGTTCATTCTTAGCATCACTGTCGAAAACTTTCTTTTTATTACTAATCCCCTAAGTAAAATTAGAACGGTGCCAAATTTTATCTTTCTTAAAACAAATAAATCAACCATGCGGAAAAATAGTAAAAACAAATACCATGCTAAAACCCAAACCAACAACGTATAAGTACAACAGCACAAGAGTATTATCGAATAAACCATCGGCTAAAAATATCAAATAGCAAAAGAACAACTACTAATCTGAAACTAACATCTGAGACTGATACCGGACCACAAGTCCATACAGAGAATAGTGTGAGATCCTGCACTAGATCTGAATGAGAGAAATGGTCTAACCAAAATCCTGTAAGCATCCACTGTGCTACAGCTTCGAGTCCCTAGAATATAATCATCATCCATGGCGTCCCTATGGCTCGTACACTCTCTTGAGTTTACTCACCCCTCAGCTTTTGTGCACACCTAACGTTCAACACTTAGCCTACCTAGCCATATCTCCCAAGCTAACTAGGACTAAGTAATCATCTGAACTTATCTATACTTAATTTCTCACATTCATTTCATTAACATCTCGCGAAGGTTAATTAATAATCAAATAACATTTCATCTATGTTATACTTCAAGGCTATTTAGTTGCACTACTAAACTTCTACAATTCTTACAATTGTTATCTTTCAACTTATGTAATTAAATTTCACTACTTAAGTTACTAATTAGATATGTAACATTAAACACATTATATTCATCTAATTTTTCAAAACGGTAGAATATCATTAAGTTTATATATTTCACACACAATATATACTAAATATTAGTCATTTATATTTGTCCTTTCTACACACGTAAAGGACTCTTGGTTCGAAATGATTCATCGACCCCAAGTGAGAATTGGTTCGGAATGATACATCGACCCCAATTACTTATATTTACAAATTCTGGCTCGGACTCTTTCATCACGCCACCAGTTCAAAGGTTTGGTTCGGCATTTTACATCGACCCCAAACCTATAATAACCCTATGTTAGTTCAGAATGTCTCATCGACCCTAACATAGTTAATTTATGTATATCTCAATCTACTAATACACACAAGTAGAATATCATTAAGTATATATTTCACACACAATATATATTAAATATCAGTCATTACTATTTTTTCCTTTTTACACACATAAAGGACTCTTGGTTCGGAATGATACATCGACCCCAAGTAAGAATTGATTCGGAATGATACATCGACCCCAATTATATAATAACCCTATGTTAGTTCGGAATATCTCATCGACCCTAACATATTTAATTTAGGTATACTTCTCTCGACCTAAAAGATCATATAATTCAGTAGGTACACACCCGACCTATTAATCATACTTGTATGTAATATAGTATTCTCTTATATTAACAATAATTGTTTCGTTTACAAATTTATTTCACTTTCATATTAATTCGAGTATTCACTCAACTCTAAGGGTCCTAGTTACCCCTTGTTATATCAATTCAGTAGTTACCCTTCTTAACCTACTGACTCAATAAATTTAAGCTCGCTCACACTTTTTCGAAATCATATTCTTAGCATCTCGAATTAGAATACGTCACAATCAAGCCTATTAATCTTCACTTTAATTCTCTCACACAATCAAGGTCCAACACTCAATCATAGACCTACTTCCATATAATTATTCTAGAAATATATTTCATCAAGGTCCCAAACACTTCCCCGATAAAATTTTAGGCATTTGAGTCTTAAAAAGAAAGATCTCACATTTTCTCGCAGCCGAAACGAATCATAAATTTTTCTGGCAGATTAAACACCCTCTAGTAAAATTTCGATTTCTCCCTCTACAGAACTCCGATTGACCTGATTACAAGTTCATTGGATAGCTAAGAGAAATACCTTTCCAGTAATGTATGGTTCACACTCTAATTAGAAGTACAATTCAAATCGCACACGTTTAAAGTCACGTCAAAATTCTGGCAGATTACTATGTTGACAGATCAAACACCCTATAGTAAAATATCGATTACTCCCTCTAAAGAACTCCGATTGACCTGATTCAAAGTTTATTGGATAGCTAAGAGAAATAAATTTCCAGGAATGTATGTTTCACACTCTAATTCGAAGTAAAACTCAATTGGCATACGTTTAAAGTTGCGTCAAAAATTCTGGCAGATTGACATCTTGTGTTCCTCAATTAAACCCTAAGTCATTCAAGATTCATGTTCTTTAACCAAGAACTCATAAATATTATATGTTAATCATTAAATATATTCAAATTTTGTTTCATCTTTACTTAGGGATTCATTCTACATGCAATCCTACCCAAACATATGATCAATTCATACATTTAGTTCAAAGTTTTTCAATAGAATCAACCAATTCTTAAAACATCCTACACATGCGTATTATAACTTGAATTTGATTTGTAATAAACACTTGCCTTGACAGAGGGAAATATGATTTCGTGGAGTTGATGATGGGTTGATATTCTTCTCCCTCCATCCTTCTTCCATGGATAATTTGGGTGCAAGATTCAAGTCCAATTCTTTAGGAATTCCTTCTTAAGCTTTGGAATTGGTTTTCTCCATCTCTCTAATGGTATTAGTGTTTACATGGGTTTTCTAAACCTAACCCCTCTTGCATACGGCTGATAAAAAGGCTCTCAAATTCGTAGGTCTTCATACCCTCTTATTTTAAAAGGCTAAAACGCCCCCGAACAGTCTCGATTTAGTCCAAAATTATCCCGAGACTCAACTAGTACCCCTGAGTATACTATTTTGACTAATTTGACCCTTCCGGACTCATCAGTGACCTCTAAATTATCATTTGACTCACTTAAAAATATTACTCGTTCTCACCCCAATACGGTCTACACACGTTAAGTAACTATTTACCACTCGCACTAAGTAAATATAATGAGACAATATAAATCGATATCTATCTCTCGATTAATAATCTCATTAAATTACTCCTCTTACGTATTTTAAATTAAGCCGTATTTTCTCATTTAATTCTCTAATTTAATTAAATAGATTATTCAGAAATACGGGGTATTACATGGTAGTGTTCTTGTATTCCAACAAGAAGGTAACCGACCTGGGATGATCACCTTTTGCAATGGAGCCCATTATCTTGCAAGCTTTGATCAACTCAGCAGCATGGATCTTGTGAGGAGAAGGTTCTTGATTCTTAGACCTCGCTGAAAAAGAAAAGAAAATCTTAGAGGAAGAACACATTAGAGCAACAAGAAAAATGCAGCAAGGTTGGAAAACAACCTATGTACTCATTTCCATATGTAGGGATCAGAGTTCCCCTGTACCTTGCTCCCCTTACGTGGAGAGGGAATTACCATTTCCTAGTAATGATCCCCTCAGACTAGTAGTCTATATGCTAATTAGGTAGGTTCACTACCAATACCCTGTCTGGACTCCTCGCTTTCAAATAAAGAAGACTATAGCTCGTGCGAGAAAAGTTATAACAAAAGAAAATTTCAACCAATCCTAAGTTAGTGCTATAAATTTAGTTTATTCTATGGACTCCATTTACAATTTTCCAAACATTTGGAGAACAATGAGCTGGAACTATATCGAAGTATTGAAAGAAATATAAGAACAGGCATTTTGGGGGAAAGGTTAAACCCCCTTGAGATAGTAGAAGAACGTAAATCCAGTGTCCATCCTCAATGTCATGGACACTGCGAGGAACGGAGGCACACTCAATATTCACCCAGTTGTGGAGTATTTACTAAATTCAACCATAGATTTGTTGTCTATTCTTGACATAAGAAAACCCTCGCTACAGTGGAAACAAAATCAACGACGAAAGGAAGTATAGAAAGATAAGGGACTGAGAACTTATAATGAAGGAATGGAGTTTGAAACGATGGAAAACCACAAATTTGGAAGATGAAGAGAAAATGACAACTTGGGAGCAAGAGATAGCTTGGAAGTGGAGGAAGTAAAGAGTTGAAGTGATGATAGAATCGTCCAACACTTCAGTTCAAACTCCTTAATGATGGCGCACACTTTGGGCGCTATGGATTAATGGAGATTGATTTTAGCGAGGATTGTTTGGGAAAGATTTGTATTATTTTGATGTATAGAGCTTTGGAGATTTGTATTTTATATTGAGTTAGATGTTGTATTTTAATTCGATAGACTTGTTGTAATTGAAGAGATTGAGATTGGTGGATTTATATTATTGTGGGTTTATTTAGATGCTCTATACCTTGTCACTTGTAGATTTGGATTTATTTTATCGCATTAGCGCTCCGTTCGCTCTCCCCGGGCGGGCGGGGTGTTACAAATGAAGATTTGGTGCTTAAACTCCTTCCCAAATGACAATACACACCCCTTTTAATCGCACAAATTGCAACAGTTCCATCAGTGATAGACGAGGAGTTATTTTTAAAAAATTTTGACCCCAAATGGTGACCCCAAAAATTTTAGGGGCAATTGTGGGTACTTATTGTCGACCAAGACCATAAGAGTAGCCGACCAAGCCTAAATAAATGAATCAGGCTCCCGACCAAAATTATTAGTCTTGAGTAACAGTTAGAGTAAAATATGTGGCCGAGTATATACCCAAAAATTTCAGAGAGATATTCATGGGACACAGGGCTAACATGTTAGTTACCAACACTTTCCCTCAACTGAATATAAATTGTACCCCTGGCCCTGGGCATAGGGGCATGTAGAAAAACATAATCTCGAGAGTTACTTAATAAAAATAGTAGACCTCTCTGTGGACGTAGGCAAGTTGCCGAACCACGTAAATTCTAGTGTTGTGATTGTGATTGCTTGTTGTTCTTATTTTCTTGATGATTGTTTTCTTTCATTATTATTTGTGTTGTGATTTTTGTCACCATAAATACCTGCTAATATTTGAATTGATATTTGGATCACTGTGTTTGGAGAAAATACAAATAGTAATTAAAGTATACTATAAAAGTTATTGTTATGCTAGAGAGAAAATCAATAAAGCCGCATATGCTTGGTAATTTAATTATAATTCCTATTGACTTTAAACTTTATAGCTTTATTTATTATGTTTATTCTTGGCAGTTCAATCGGACTAGCATATGATTCTATGGGAAAATTAAAAAGAGAAAAATGCGAGTTATTGGTAAGGGTCTAGGTTTGGGCAACCCTAGATTAAAAAAAAACTACAAAAAATAGGTTTAAAATGTAATTTTAATTGGTTGAAATGTGTTATTTCAAATGTGATCATTTTAATTGGTTGATATATGTTTAATCTATTGGAACAATATATTTTTTTTCTTTTGATAATATGTACAAAAAATTGAATTATACTTTATGTGTATGTGTCATACTCTATAAAAACAATATCCTATTGAGTCGCACACCACAAATCCATGTTAGTGCTTATTATTAATACCGGTGTAAATATATAAAAATTAAAAGAAATTAAAAGGGTTAAATAATGTTAGTACCCTAAGATAATACCCATTAAATGTTTAAACGAGACGTATTACTCATTTAATAAATAAACACATAAACTTGTATCATTTATGAACTATTGTCCGCATTATCGACATCCCACCCACCCTCTACCAACAACTAACGACTAGCTGATGGGGCTGGTACACAAAAAGCACAATTTTTAGAGGATTTTTAAAAATCCTAACATTTTTTCTTAAGCTTATTATAACTCATACTATTAACTACTCATCAATATGATCGATTTATTAACTACCACGTCATTACCATACAATCATATTGCTTTTATAATTGGATCGGGTTAAGTCATATTACATAAGGTGACTGAAGTGTAAATAACAAATTGTTTTATTCTTCAACCAATAAGAACAAACTATCAAAGCTTGTGTTTCCTACTGAATTTATGGGTATACAACTTTTTTCTCATTTCCCCTAACTAAAATTGTAATCTCTCTCTATTATTTGTTTGGTTGAGACTTTGTTGATTTTTATATTTGGTTGTGCACGAGCATGTCAGGCCAGATTGTGGTCTTGCCAATCAATTGGTTATCATATCCTTGTGATAATCATGCGATTTTGCATGATGGGATGCTTCAATTAAAAGAACTTATGCTTCCCTTCAGAAATGCTATATATTTTACTTAAACTAGATACTAAGAATAAGATATAAATTGCATAAATGAAGGTAAAATATAGTTCGGATTATATAAAATAGCAAAGTAAGATAAACAAAGTAAAAGTAAACAGTTAGACTAAGAGATGTAAAACGGGTTAAACTAAGAATTATAAAGAAAGTTAAATGTAATGTCAAGGAAATTTTTCATAAAATGTAAAGAGAATTACAATCTACCCCACAAACTATTTCAAAGAAAGAAAAACTTTTAAATAAATGAAAATAAAAGAAAATAAAAGAAAAAATAGGTAAAATGATAAATGTTGTTTTTTTTTGTTGAGGGAGGTTTTTTCTTTATGAAGGGTTGAATTTATAGTTGTCTGCAATAACTAACCTTTTTTTGTCTCCAAGTAACTTATGGTTTGAATATTAGCTCTAAGTAACTTCCGATTTGAATATGAATGAATTATCTACAATAACCACACATACTTGCCTCTAAATAACCTATAATTTTACCCACTACTTTCATCAAATATTTCTCTAATAACCACCATATAATAATCACTAATTTCCTCCCTCATCTAACCATGTGCAAAAAATGTCACGAATTTATTTGTATAATACTTATAAATGGAAGATTATATTTAATGTTTATAACAATTCTACCACTCCACATAACACTCTATAATCATCCTTTCTATGTACTCATTTTCCCTAATATTTCGTGTGACTTTATTCCATCCCAGTAATTGAATAAATCTCATTCATATTGTCTCCATGATTATTTACCTCTATTTACAATTGATGCATAGCCTCTTCACTTTCACATCTGGCATATTCACATCTTCCCACTCACTCTTAGGGATGGGTTTGGGGCGGGTTTGCCAAAACCCGAACCCTCCCTACGAATGTTTTTTAAAACCCGCCCCGTCTCGCGACCCGTGATGGGTTTTTAACCCGCCCCGAACTCGTTTATGCGTAACCCCCTAAACCCGCCCTCTCCCCATTTACATTAAGCAGGTCAAAAGCCCTCTCAGGACGGGTTAAAACCCGCATGTTAAACCCGCATACCGCATATATAACTTATATATATAAAGATTTAGTGTAAATAATATATTAAATATGGGTACTTTAGCTATTATAAGAAATAAACGGGGCGAGGTGGGGTGGGGCGGGTTCTGCCTATATGTAATGAACTTAAACCCTCCTTGTTTAATAAAGGGTTTTAAAAAAAACATACTCGCCTCGTTTAATCAAGGGTTTTAAAAAAAACATACTCGCCTCATTTATTTTAAATGGGGTTTTAACCCATCCCATTAGAGGTGGGACGAAAACCCGATGGGGGCGGGTTAAATGGCCATCCCTACTCACTCCCAATATTTATATATATATGAAGAATAATCAATCCAAAGTATTTTATCTTTTTGCCCCGTTTTCACTATACCAAAATTCACCAATGTTCACAGTTTGGACCGTGATCAACCCTAGGGGTCACGGTTTTGGACCGTGACGATTTTCAAGGTGACAAAATCAGGAATCACAGTTCAAAATCATGATCCATACGGTTGGTCATGGGCTAAAACTCATGACCACCTTGTCACTGTAGGTCACAATTTGGATTGTGACCCTTACCATGACCAATTAAAAATATGACACCGGTGGTTACGATCCAAAACCATGACCCCCGGTATCATATTTCTAGCTAGTCACAATAGTGGTCACAGCCCAAAATCGTGACCACTAGGGTGAGAATTTTAAAAATAAAATATTTAGGCAGGATCCAAAATCGTGACAAAATATATTTTATTTTTAATGGTCACCCTATTGGTCAAGGTCCAAAAATCGTGATCAATACTGTGACAAGTTAAAAATGTGACACCGGTTGCCACAATTTTGAACTGTTACCACTGATGCTACATTTTTAATTTGTCACAATAGGGGTCACGGTCCAAAATCGTGACCAAATATATTTTATTTTTAATTATCACCATATTAGTCGCGATTTTAGATCGTGACCACTAGTGTGATTAAATTAAAAAATATATATTTCATCACATTTTTGGACTATGACTAAATTAAAAATACAAAAAAAAAATTAATTTAAAAATAATATTAATTTTAAAATAAATATTATTTTTCTACATCCCAAAAAAACATGTACATTTTGAAATCAATTTACATTTATAGAAATAAATATTTATCCAGTACGCTATCCATAAATCAAAATATAATAAAATGACACATGTTAACTAACGCATGCTTGCGTTGATATGTAATAAAATACAATGCATACTTGCATGAATATGCACCATACAAATAAAATACAACGCATGCTTGCATGAATATGTACAACCCAAATAAAATACAACACATGCTTGTGTGAATATGTACATGCTTGCGTCACAAATGGTCTAAATGTTCCTTTTCTAACTAGGCCTCCAAATAAAACTTTAAAATGTTCAAAATGGTAAGTAACAAAGGACTTGCCGAGTTGTTTGGTGGTTGTTTTGTATTTTCTCCCTTTGAGGATATGTTTTCAAGCCTAAGTCTAACTATTCATAAATTTTGGTCATATTATCAAACCAAGAGTTTCGCGACTACGTGGTTAGTTGCTAGGAGTTACATTGGTCCTCTGCAATGTGTTCGTGCCTCTTACGAGTCCGTTTGGTGGTTATTTTGCATTTTCGCCCTTGGAAAAACATGTTTATAAGCCTAAGTCTAACGATTTGAATTTTTTTGTCATATTCTCAAATTAAGAGTCCCGTGACTACGTAGTCACGAGTTACATTGGTCCTGTGCGAGGCATTCATGCCTCTTGCGGGGTTGTTGGGTGGTTGTTTTACATTTTTGACCATTAATAACTTATTTTCAAGCCTAACTCTAACTATTTATAATTTTGGTCATATTCTCAAACCGGGAGTCCCATGACTACGCGGTTAGTTGTTACGAGTTACATTGGTCCTGCGCAAGGTATTTGTGCCTTTTGCAGGTCCGTTTGGTGATTATTCTGCATTTTTACCCTTTAACGACATATTTTCAGGCCTAAGTCTAACTATTTGAAAATTTTGATTATATTATCAAACCAGGAGTCCCGTTACTACACGGTCAGTTGTTACGAGTTACATTGGTCCCGTGTAAGGTGTTCGTACCTCTTGCAGGGCTGTTTGGTGGTTGTTATATGTTTTCATCCTTTAACGCCATGTTTTCAAGTTTAAGTCTAACTATTTACAAATTTAGGCCATATTCTCAAGCCAGGAGTCCTGTGAATACATGGTCAGTTGCTATTAGTTACATTGGTCCCGTATGAGATGTTTGTGCCTCTTGTGGGGCCGTTTGGTGCCTATTTTATATTTTTGCCCTTTAACGGCATGTTTTCAAGCCTAAGTATAACTATTTATAAATTTTGATCATATTCTCAAACCGGGAGTCATGTGGCTTCGTGGTCAGTTACTATTAATTACATTAGTCATGTACGAGGTGTTCGTGCCTCTTGCGAGGCTGTTTAGTGGTTGTTTTTCATTTTCGTCCTTTAACGACATGTTTTCAAGACTAACTCTAACTATTTGCAAATTTTGGTCGTATTCTCAGAGCGAGAGTCCCATGACTATGTGGTCAGTTGCTACAAGTTATATTCATCCCATTAGAGGTATTCATGCTTCTTTGAGGCTATTCAGTGGTTGTTTTCTATTTTCTTCCTTTAACGACTTGTTTTCAAGCCTAAGTCAAACTATTTGCAAATGTGGTCATATTCTCAAATCGAGAGTCCCATGACTATGCGATCAGTTGCTACGAGTTATAACGATTTTTAGAAAGATGAATGTTGCCTTTATCACCGGTTGGATTATCCCCGCCAATGAAGAACCCAAAGAGCTTTTTAGGGTTATCTCGGGATGCGTCGATTGGAGCAGCTGGGGTGTCGGATTATTAGGGGTTTATTGAGTTTGATGACTCGAAGATGGAGTAGAATGAATCTCCAACGAAGTAGAGTATTGATATCCCGAGGGATGTGAGAATTAAGGTTGGGATGTAGGAGAGCTTCGAGTTAGCGGTGTTCCTTTATATGGTTGATTGTTGTCATTTCTCTTCAAAATTTTGTACAATTAAAAAAGTAGTGACATAGGTAGAAAGTACGGTTTACAACTATATATATGTATATATCTTTTCGACAACTTTTAAAATACGCTCTATGTGTCTGATTTCCATCGAATGAGTATTAATTTTTTTAAATCTATTAAGAGTTTGCACGCGACCAACTGGGTAGAAGCGTGTCTATGGTTGACGTATAAAGGTCCATGACATGAACTCGAAATTCTTTCATTTTTAGCTTATTTTCATGCTCGTTTTTAATATGCATATGTCACGAGACGTCACAATCTGGGCGAATTTTCTCTTTACAGAATTGTATCCACAAAGAATGAATATTTTATCACCCTTTTCTAATAGTGTCAACAATGTCAGTGCTCTGTCCGGATTATGAAGGCAAAATATATTCTCGACTGCCTCATCCCGACATTCTGGCTAGGAAAACAAACTGCGATCGAAGAGGTAGTCTTACGAGAGATCAACTCCATGATTTTTAAGGTAATTAAAATTGTTCAATTTTCCTATTACCATATTTGTCAATTGAAGTTTCGTCTATATGGCGTGCACTAAAGAAAAATGTTTTATTGCGGTTAAATTGCAGCCTCTCATACTCTTATTTCTAGTAGTTACTATCGAGACTTGTTTTTCTCAGAAAATATATAGAAGGGTGTGAATATGAGTCATAAACATAATGGCTCTAATTAATTTTAAACGAATTACAATTTTCCATATGATCATTCAGACACAATAAGTCCAATTTAAGTTCATTTCAATTTAATTAAACCTAAAATTACTTTTGTCCACCAATCGGGCAATCCCTTCCACCAATTTGTGTTCACTCATACATCAACCATTTTAGGAAGGGGTGAACACACCCACAACAAGTTAACCAAATGAATTTACTGTGAAGAATTAATAGAGTGAGCGTATCAAACCATGATCATTTAACATAAGCCAAACAACCATTAACCTAACAATCCAACACAAGTTTATCTCGTACTCATTCTAGATCATCTGCTTGATTGATTTCCAAGAACATAATAATAAAACATGAGATTTCTAACAACATAAAAATGGCATCCAATTTTCATATCAAACCAACCTAAAAGCCTCTAGAATTCGTCAACAACCCTTATCCTTGGATGACCATCAAGAAGGGTAGTAAAGTTAGCCAAAAATTATACGAAATAAGAAAAGAAATATTAGTAGGCAAAAGACGAACACAGAGAAAATAAATGAGGAAAATTATCGGAGCCAGTCCTTTGGTGTATTTGGGTGCCAACTGGGACAACCCCAGTCTCAAGGAGTGCTCACGATCGACAACGAGCACGACCTCTTTTAGCAAATCAGGATCCAATATGGGAGTATTAGCCACATTGGACCCCTCTACAACCATAATGAAAAAAATATCGATAGGATCCTTTAGACAGAGACGATTTTTGGCCTCCTCTTTCTTCCTCTATTTTTATTTCTTCTTCTTCTCTTTCTCTTTCTTCTCCTCTCCTATTCTTATCTGTTCTTATTCTCATTCTCTTTCTCTTTCCCCTTGTTCCCTAAGATAGAGCTCCTGACCTTAGGGTAATCCCCTTATAATCTCTTCAACGATTTCATCCGATCAGATAATACAACCTGACCATCATCATTAACATTCATCACTCTCATCTTCATAGGGGTTGACATCCTCCTCCTCTTCCTCCTCCTCCTCCTCCTCCTCCTTCTTCTTCTTCTTCTTCTTCTTCTTCTTCTTCTTCTTCTTCTTCTTCTTCCTCTACCTCAATTGGTTCAAAGGTCCCTAATTTTTGAATTTCCAAGGTAGGGACTTTATTAACTGACCGAGCAATAAATCTAAAAGTGGTATTCTTTTACTCTAGCAGATAAACTGCAGAACGAGGGTGCTCTCCGTCAAAAAGCCTCTCTTAGACTCTTTAAACTTTGAGGAGATCAATAACTCTCACCTCGCTCAAGTCAGGTTCTTAATTTTTATCGCGAGTTGTAAAAATAGAGGAACATAATATAAATCAGAGGACAGGAAATAAAAGTAGCGAGGGATAAAATTGAAGAAAAAGAAACAATAAGCAAACAGAATAAAAGATAAAGTGACCTATATGATCCTCCCCCCAGTCAGGAATCCAAGGACCTCGGTACCTCTCGCCCTCAGGTAGGGGAGGATGTTCCTAATTTATGTTAATAAATCCATGTCCACAATAATCTTTATGGGAGTCGAGAAGATTCATAACTAAAACCCAACCATCTTTTCTCATTTCTAACTATAGAATACCGTCATTGGTGCGCGATTAGACGTAGCAGTAACAGAGCTCAACAAGTCCTAAGTTGGTCCCATATATTTCATTTATTCTATGAATACCATTTATAATTTTATAAACATTTGGGGCACACTAAGAAGGGACAACATCAAAGTACTTGAAGAATCTCAGAAAAGAGGGTTTGGGGGAAATGTTAAAGACTCATGTGTAACCAAGAGGGTATGAATCCAGTGCCCCCTCTATGTGATGGACATCTTTAGGTTTGGGGGCACAGTCGATTTCCACCCATTGAGGAATATTATAAGACTTCCTAAATCTTTCTACCATTTTATTATCTAAAAGATCCATGAATGATATAAAAAACTCTAGAAATAAAAGAAAAACAGTCGAAGTAGTGAAAGAAAAGAGAAGATGAGAACAACTTACAAAAATGAATGGAAAGCTCTCAGAATATGAAGAACTGAAGAAAAAAAATACTGGAAGTTTTGTGGATGAGAAGCGTTTGAAAGATGACGGTTGGGGGTGATGTATCCGAGTTTCAACCTAATGCTAATGATGAAGAACGAGTATCAATGAGAATTTTGGCGCTCCAAATGACTGCTCGGACATGGGTGCCCCAACATCTTCAACGAAATCACAAATCTTCCATGGTGTCTGATCTTGGACGAGTTTACCCTCACAAGTTCACCAGTATTACAAGCTTACCACTCTGGTTTTAAAAATTGTTTTAGGCCATGGTCCTCTAACTTACTTAAAATCAGTTAGCCCAAAAATTTTAGGGGCAATTATGGGGGTGCATTTATTTTAGCCCAAGAGAGTATCCTACCGTCCCAGCATGTATAGTTATTTAACATGCATTTAAATGCATAGAGATATACTCAAATTGATTACCAATAATTTCAGAGGAAATATTCAGGAACACCATGAGTTATCCACGAGCTAATTAAGTTACTTGTACAACTCAATCTCTTATTTTATACATCTATAAATTGTAAACCCTGGCCCGGGGAAATGGGATGTAACTTCAACTATTTAAAGACACTACAAAGAAAATAGTAACCTCTCCGCAGACATAGGTAAGTTTCCGAACTACGTACATATATTATTGTGTGTGTGATTAATTGCTTTCATATCGATATTGCTTTTTGGATCTTTATATTGTGACAATTCTTGCACTCGCAATAACCATGAAGTTTAGGGTGATTTTCAATTTTAGACCCAAAGTTTGAAAAGTTTCAATGTTAACCCATAAGTACATTTAGTGTTTCAATTAGGACACCATTATTATTTTATTTTAAAACCATACAAAATGTCGACATGATTATTACACATGGATTTTAGTGAGTCAACTAACCTTATTTATTTCACTTGGCGTAAAAAAATATAAGGAAAAGCTCGTCATATGTAACCCCTAAGTAGTTATAAAACTTCCTTACAACACCTTGTCTTCTCTAACTTTAGTTCTCCCCCATTAAAGTTGTTGTCATCAATATACAACTTTTTCTTCAACAAAGCAATATACACATAGATACATGGAGGGGAAGGATGTTTTGTGGGGAAAATCCTTATATTTGAACCTCATAGGTGGATAGTAACCCTTGCTGGAGCTTTAGGAGTTGTGGTTCAGCTATCTTAAGCTCAGTTATCCTAGAAAATAGTAAAGCACATATTTTCAAAGGTTTTTTTTACTAATAGAACACTTATTTAATAGAATGAAGGTTCTTGTGGCTATTTTCATTAGGTGAACCTTCTCATGGTCCCTCGAGCACGACATATAATACCTGACTTGCTAAGGAGGGTAAGTGAATTAGAGCTTGATGTTTATAAATAAAAAAGAATATTGAAAGGAAATTTGGCCAATTAGGCCACGCGGCACATAGAGGTCAGGGTGGCATAGTCGACCAGATATCATGGAATTATGAACTGCAAATCAAGAAGGATCATATCTTAGTGCAGGTGAATACAAATCATCTACAACACTCTCACTCCAGAGATATGATCAAAGAGGATAACCGCCAACCATAAAAGAGAACTAGATTTGTAGGTCACCTTTACTTATTTAATAGGGATGACCCCAACTCTTTAGCTTACCATCAATTACACTCTTATAATCTCGAGGACACGCACCCAGAAGGTTGGGTCCTAGTCAGCGATGCTTACTCTTTCTACGAAACTACTTGTAGGAAAAGTAACGTCATGACTAGTCATCCTTTATAAAGAAAAAAATGGATTAACTTGACGAAAAAATGGTTAGGTAAAGGAGATACACTACACCAAATCTATGACTAGTCACAACTTAGGGGTCAGGGACCAAATCCATGACCAGTCAGTCACGGCTAAAAGCCCTGACCATAGCAAACTTTGGCATGACCAAATCCATGACCCAATGTGGTCATGGATGCTCTTGGAGATGGTCACGTACCCAATCCTTTACCACCGTGGGTCATGAACTATAGTCATGACCATGGTGTGACCATCATGGCGTCAAATTTCCCTCCAAGTGTGGTTACGAATGGGTCACACACTAAGGTCCTAACTAGGTTCTTGACCAAGTCCACAGCTACGTTCAGTAGGATCACAACTTTTGGCTGTGACCCTTTCAAATTTATCATGCACATTGGTCACGAACTAGGGTCATGACCATTTCTATCTCAACATACTGGTCATGAGTGTTAAAGTGTAAAAAGTTAGGGTCATGCAGGTTGGTCACAATCCAGAGCCGTGACTAATGTCTTTATATTAAAAGCCCAAACCTGTTTTCATTTTTCACTTGAATTTTTCCAAACGTTTAAAGATTTACCTCTATCTCGCGATTTCCAAAACCTTTCATTTTCAATCTCAAGTTTTTCGATCTCAATCTCAAAGGTAACACTTAAACCATAATATTTTGAATTTGTGTATTTGTGAATTTGTATATATGTGTGTATTTTTGTGTGTATGTGGGTATTTTTGTGTGTATGTGTGTATATATGTGTGGATGTGTCTGTATATTGTGTGTATTTATGTGTGAATATGTATATTGCATATGTATTGTGTGTGTAATTTATGTATACTATGTGTAGTCTGTGTGTGTGTATTTAGGTATGAATGTATTTATGTGTGTATTTGACCTATTTTAAACTAGATATAAGAAATTACGTATTTGGGAAATTTTATTTTGGGTATATATGTGTGTATTTGATTTGTTTTGTTTCGTTTCAAACATGATACATGTTTGTGTATTTGATTTATTTGAAACTAAGAGATTTCAAACTAGATATAGGTTTAAAATTGGGTATTTAGGAAATTTTATTTTGTAGGTTACCAAACAATAATTCTTCTCTTATTTTCATTTTACAATGCTAAACATATACATTAGTTAACCTTTATGACAGTTTTTTGGGGTATATTGTTGATGAAATTGGTTTGTACATTAACAATTATGCATTTCTTTTAGCATTGCTAAACATATACTTTATCACTTTATTTTAGCAATTATTTAATTCTTTACTTTAAATATGAATCGAAAACACGTGTGAAAATTAATAACTGTGTCATTTATAAATTTAGTCTAATCACACATTCAGAAGGCTCTATTTAATGGCCTTTTTGGATCGCATATATTGTTTGCTTTAACTACCATTTTTATATAATTTATATGCATTATATTTTTTATATTTTAGATGATAGAAGGAGTAGGGGATAATTGTTGGTTTGGTTTGGTTTGGATTGGTTGTTGAATAATTTTGGGTTATTAGATAGTATGTTAGAAGGACTGCGGGATAAATATTAGTTGTTGGATAATAATTGGTTTGAATGGCAACAACCCTCGAATGGCACCGCGAGTGGCAACAACACATCATGCTTGTACAACGTAACACGTAGCAACAGATCGCGTAGTCGCGGGACTCATGGTTTGATAATAGGACCCGAATTTAACATAGGCACACATATACTTAAAAATGTGCTGGGAGCAGGCCGAGACTGCCAATGACCCTCAAACGGCAGTGCAAGTGGAGCGAACACTTTGTACGCATCCAATGTAACACATAGCAACCTGCCACACAGTGGTGGGACTCTCAGTTTGAGAGTTGGATCCGCATTTGAAAATAAGCACACTTAGGCATGAAAATGTGCCGCGAGGAGGGCGAGACCACCAACATCCCCCAAATAGCATCGCAAGTGGTAAGAACACCTCATGCATGTCCAAAGTAACATGTAACAACCAACTGTATAATCACGGGACTATCGGGTTGACAATAGGACCCGAACTTCCCTAAACGGCATCGTGAGTGGCATTAACACCTCCTGCGCATCCAACATAACATGTACTAAGCGGCCGATAGTCGTGGGTCTCTCGATTTGAGAATACAACCCGAATTTGAACACAGGAACACTTAGGCTTGAAACCGTGAGTAGTCCGAGACCACCAACGACCCCCAAACGGCACTACGAGTGGGACGAACACCTCGTACACATCAGAGGTAACACGTAGCAACCGATCGCATAGTCGGGTACTGTTGGTTTGAGAATAGGACCCAAATTAAAAAAGGGGCATACTTAAGTTTGAAAACATATCGCGAGCAAGACGAGACCACAAGCATCCCCAAACGACACTGTTAGTGGCACTAACACCGCGTACGCTTCCAACATAACTAGTAGTAACTGATCACGTAGTCGTGGGACTCCCGGTTTGAGAATAGGACCCGAATTTGAACATGGGAATGCTTAGCCTTAAAAACGTGTCGCGAGCAGTCCAAGACCATAAACTTCCCCCAAATGGCACTGCAAGTGGAACGAGCTTCGAACATAACACTTAATAGCCGGCCGTGTAGTCGCGGGACTATCGATTTGAGAATAGGACCCAAATTAGAAAAGGGCCATACTTAAGTTTGAAAACATATCGTGAGGAGAGCGAGACCACTAACAATCCCAAAACGGCCCTGCAAGTGGCACGAACTCCTCGTGTGCATCCAACGTAACACATAGCAATCGGTCTCATAGTCGCGGAACTCCCAATTTGAGAATAGGACCCGAATTTTAATATAAGAACATTTAGGCTTGAAAACGTGCCGCGAGCGATCCCAAATGACCAACGAACCCAAATGGTACTGCGAGTAGAATGAACACCTCGTGCTTATCCAAAACAACATGCAGCAATTGACTATGTAGTCGCGGGACTCCCAATTTAAAAATAGGACCTAATATTGAACACATACACAATTATGTTTGAAAACTTGCCGTGAGCGGTCCTAGACCACCAATAGACCCCAAATGGCACCGCGAGTGGCACGAACACCACGTGCACGTCCAACGGCACATGTAGAAGCCGGATGTATAGTCGTAAGATTTTCAGGTTGAGAATATGACCCGAATTTAATCATAGGCACACTTAGGTTTAAAAATGTGCCGCGAGCGGGCCGAGACCGTCAACGAACCCCAAATAACACCGCGAGTGGTACGATCACCTTGTACACATTCAACGTAACAAATAGAAATTTCCCGCATATTCATGTGACTCCGAGTTTGAGAATAAAACCTAAATTTGAACACATGCACTCTTAGCCTTGAAAACATACCGCGGACGGGCAAAGATAACCAACAGCCCCCAAACGGCACCGCGAGTGGCACAAAAACCTCATGCACGTCCAATTTAACATATAGCAACCGATCGTGTAGTTGCGAGACTCTCAATTTGAGAATAAGACCTAAATTTGAACACATGGATACTTAGGCTTAATAACGGGCCGCAATCGGGCCCAGACCACCAATAACCCCAAACAGCACTACGAGTGACACAAACACCTCATTCATATCAAACGTAACATGTAAAAGTTAGTTGCATAGTCGTGGGACTGTCTGGTTGAGGATATGATCCAAATTTCAACACAGACACACTTAGGTTTAAATACGTGCCGCTAGCTGGCCGCGACCACCCTCGGCCCCCAAACGGTATCGCGAGTTGCATGAGCACCTCGTGCGCATCCAACATAATACTTAACAACCGATCGCATAGTCACGGGAGACCCGGTTTGATAGTGGGACCCGAATTGGAACACATGCACAATTAGGCTTGAGAACATCTCGCGAGTGGGCGAAGACCACGAATGACCTCCAAATGGCACTGCGAGTGGTACAAACACCTCGCGCGCTTCAACCGTAACACATAAAAAAACCGATCGAATTGTTGTTGGACTGTGAGTTTGAGAATAGGACCCAAATTTGTGCATGTTGAATGTAAAATGTAGTAATTAACTGCGTAGTCGCATTACTCCTGACTAGAGAGTAGGACCCGAATTTAAACACACACACACACTTAGGCTTGAAAATGTGTTATGATCAGGCCGATACCACCAATGACCCCCAAAATGGCACCGCGGGTGGCATGAAAACCTTTTGTGTGTCCAATGTAACATGTAGCAGCCGTCCGCATAGTCGCAGGACTATTGGGTTGAAAATAGGACCTAAATTTGAACACAGACACACTTTGGTTTAGAACGTGCTGCGAACGGGTCGAGCCCACCAACTACCTCCAAATGGAAACCTAAGTGGAATGACCACCTCATTTGCATCAATGTAATGCATACCAACTGGCTGCGTAGTCGCGAAACTCCCAGTTTGAGAATAAGACATGAATTTGAACATAGGCCCACTTATGCTTGAAAATGTGTCGCGAGCGGGACCCAACCCCCAACGACCCCTAAACGGAATCGCGAGTGGCATGAACACCACGTGCCCATCCAAGGTAACATGTATCAGTCGTCCGCATAGTCTTAAGACTGTCGGGTTGATAATAGGACCTGAATTTAAACACAGACACACTTAAGTTTAAAAATGTGCCGCGAGAGAGCCGAGACCACCAACGACCTCCAAATGGCACCTCGAGTGGCATGAACACCTCGTGCACATCCAAAGTAACACATAGAAACTACCCAGGTAGTCATGGAACTCCCGACTTAAGAATAGGATTCGAATTTTAACACATGCACTCTTAGGCTTAAAAATGTACCGTGAGCAGGCCAAGACAACCAACGGCCCCCAAATGGCAACGCGAGTGGAACTAACACCTCTTCGCATACAACGCAACATATAGCAATAGAACACATAGTCTCAAAACTCCTGTTTTGAGAATAGAACCTAAATTTGAATGCAGACACACTTAGGCTTGAAAACGTGCCGCGAGTGGGCTCAGACAACCAATTGACCTAAATGGCCTAAAATGGCTCCATGAGTGGCACAAACACCTCATGTGCATCCAATATAAAACATAATACATGGAAGCGTAGTCGTTGGACTATCGTATTGCAAATAGGACCCAAATTTGAACACATGCAGACTTAGGTTTGAAAACGTACTGCGAGCGGGCCTAAACCACCAACGGCCTCCAAACAACACCGCGAGTGGTACGATCACCTTATGCCCATCTAACTTAACACATAGAAACTGATCACATAGTCGCGAGTCTCCTAATTTGAGGATAGAACCTGAATTAGAACACATGCACTCTTAGGCTTGAAAATGTATCGCGAACGAGCCAAGATAACCAACATCCACTAAACGGCACCACGAGTGAAATAAAAACCTCGTGCACATCGAACGTAACACGTACCAAATGGCTAGGTAGCTGCAGAACTCCTAATTTGAGAATAATACCCTAATTTTAACATATGCATACTTAGGCTTGATAACGTGCCACGAGCGAACCAGACTACTAATGTCCCCAAATAGCACTACAAGTGACACAAACACCTTGTTCTTATCAAACGTAACATGTAGTAGAAGGTTGCATAGTCATGGGACTGTCGGGTTGAGAATAGGACATAAATTTGAATAAAGGCACACTTAGGTTTAAAAACGTGCCACGAGCGGGCTGAGACCACCAGTGGCCCCCAAACAGAACCACGAGTGGAATGAACACCTCATGTGCATCCAACATAATACTTAGCAACCGACCACGTAGTTGCGGGACACCCTCTTTGAGAATGGGACCCAAATTTGAACACATGCGTAGTTAGGCTTGAAAACGTGCTGCAAGTGGGCAGAGACAACCAACGACCCCCTAACGACACTATAAGTGGCATGTACACCTCGTGCGCATCAAACGTAACATGTAGCAACTGGTCGCGTAGTCACTGAACTGTTAGTTTGAGAATAGGACTCAAATTTGAACACAATCATACTTAGGCTTGAAAATGTGTTGTAAGAAGGTTAAGACTACCAATGGACCTAAACAACATCGCGAGGAGCAAGAACACCTTGTGCCTATCCAATGTAAAATCTAGTAACTGACTGTGTAGTCACGGCACCCCGGGCTTGAGAGTAGGACCCAAATTTGAACATAGACACACTAAGGCTTGAAAATGTCTCATGAGCAGGCCGATACCACCAACGTCCCCCAAAATGTCCCTACATGTGGCACGAACACCTCGTGTCTGTCCAACGTAACATATTGCGCAGTCGCGGGACTATCGAGTCTAAAATAGGATTTGAATTTGAACACATGAACGCTTTGGTTTAAAACATGCCGCGACCAGTCCCAGACCACCAATGACCCCCAAACAGCATCGCGAGTGGAATGAACACCTCGTGCACGTCCAACGCAATATGTAGCAACCATCTGTATAGTCACAAAACTCCCAATTTGAGAATAAGACCTGAATTTTAACATAGGCCCACTTATGCTTGAAAACGTGCTACGAACGAACCCAGGCCACCAACTGCCCCCAAAATGTACCATGAGTAGCACAAATATGTCTTGCTTGTCCAACATAACACATAGCAACTAGTCGTGTAGTCATGGGACTCTTGATTTAATAATAGGCCCAAATTTTAATGTAGGCACACTTAGGCTTAAAAAGTGCCGCGAGCGAGCCTAGACCACCAATGACCCCTAAACGGCACCGCGAGTGGCATGAACACCACGTGCACATCCAAGGGAACATGTAGTAGTTAGTCGCATAGTCTTAAGACTATCGAGTTGATAATAGGACCTGAATTTAAACACAAGCACACTTAGGTTTAAAAGCGTGCCTCGAGCGGGCCCAGACCACCAACGGCCTCAAAACGGCACCTCGAGGGGAAAGAACACCTCATGCGTATCTAGCGTAACACATAGCAACCGCCCTCATAGTTACGGGATTCTCGGCTTTAGAATAGGATCCGAATTTGAACACATGCACTCTTAGGCTTGAAAATGTATCACGAGCTGGCCAAGACCACCAACGCCCCCCAAACGACACCTCAAGTGGAACTAACATCTCTTCACATATAATGTAAAATATATATCAAAAGGACATATAATCGCGTGACTCCGGTTTTAGAATAGAAACTTAATTTGAATACAGACACACTTAGGCTTAAAAATGTGCCGCGAGTGGGCCCTGACCAACAACAGACCCAAACGACCCCAAACATCACCTTGAATGACAAAAACACCTCATGTGTATCCAACATAACAAATAGAAGATGGCCGCGTAGTGTTAGGACTATCAGGTTGCGAATATGACTTAAATTTAAACACATTCACACCGAGGTTTAAAAACGTGCTGTGAACGGGATGAAACTACCAACGACCCCCAAACGGCATAGTGAGTGGCACTAACAACTCGCGTGCATCCAACATAAAAGGGACCGAATTTTAACATAGACACAATTAGGCTTGAAAATTTCTTGTGAGTGGACCGAGACAACGAACTGCCCCAAATAATATCGCTAGTAGCAAGAACAACTCATGCACGTCCAGTGTAGCACCTAGAAACCAGTCGCGTAGTCGCAGTACTCTCGGTTTGAGAGTAGGAACCGAATTTGAATACAGGAATATCTATGCTTGAAAACATGCCACTAATGGGTCGAGACTACTAACGGCCCCCATATTGCACCATGAGTAGCACAAACACCTCATGTGCATCCAATGTAACACGTAAGAACCAACCACATAGTTATGGGACTCTCGGTTTTAGAATAGGACCTGAATTTGAATAGAGGCACAGTTAGGATTGAAAACGTATCGCAAGCGAGAAAACGTACCACGAGCGAGACGATGCTACCAACATTACCCAAATGGCACCCCGAGTGGCACAAACACTTCATGGGTGTCCAACGTAACACGTAACAGCCGACTGAATAGTCGCGGGACTATCAGTTTGAGAATAGGGCTCAAATTTGAACACATGCACATTTAAGTTTGAAAATGTGTCGCAAGCTGGTCGAGACCACCACCAACCCCCAAATGGTATCGCTAGTGTCACGAATACCTCGTACACATCCAACGTAACACATAGTAATCAGCAACGTAGTCACAAAACTCATTGTTTGAGAATAGAAGCCGAATTTGAATATAGGCACACTTAGGCTTGAAAACGTGTCGCGAGCGATCCGAGACCACAAACTGCCCCTAAACGGCACTACGAGTGGAACAAACACCTCATGCGCTTCAAATGTAACACGTAGATGTCGACCGCATATTTACAGGATTGTTAGTTTTGAGAATAGGACCCGAATTTGAACACACTCACACTTAGGTCGGACGACGTGCCATAAGAGAGACGAGACCACTAACGTCCCCCTAAAGGTAGCGCAAGTGGCATGAGCACCTCGTGTGCATCCAACGTAATATATAGCAACTAGTCGCATAGTCACAGGACTCAAAGTTTGAGAATAGGACCCAAATTTGAACATAGGCACACTTTGGCTTGAAAACATTCCACGAATGAATAGAGACAACGAACATCCCCCAAACGGAAATGTGAGTGGTACGAACACCTCTTGTGCATCCAAAGTAACACGTAGCAAATAAACGCATAGCCGTAGAACTCTTGGTTTGAGAATAGGACCCGAATTTGAACACAGACACACTTAGGCTTAAAAATGTGTTGCGAGCGTACCGAGACCACCAAAGACCCTAAACAGTATCACGAGTAGCATGAAAACCTCGTGCACATCAAATGTAGCACATAGCAATCGACCACATATTCAAGGGACTCATGATTTGAGAGTAGGACCCGAATATAAACACCGACACACTTTCTATTAAAAACATGCTACGAGCAGGACGAGACCACCAATAACCCCGAAATGACACCTTGAGTGGTAAAAACACCTCATGAACATCCAACATAACATGTAGCAACCAACTTCATAATCGCAGGCCTCCAGTTTGAGAATAGAACCCGAATTTGACTCAGGTACACTTAGACTTAAAAATGTGCCGCGAGGGAGCCTAGACTACCAATGGCCCCAAATGGCAACATGAGTGGAACAAACACCTCATGTGCATCCAACTTAACATGTAAAAACCAATCACGTAGTCTCTACACTATCAGGGTGAGAATTGGACCTGAATTTGAACACATGCACACTTAGGTTAAAAAACGTATCGTGAGCAGGTCGAGACCACCAACGGCCCCCAAACGTCACTGTGAGTGGAATGAGAACCTTTTGCACATCTATTATAACATATAGCAATCGGTCAAATAGTTGTGGGGACACTCGATTTGACTATAGGACCCGAATTTGAACATGGGCACAATTATGCCTGAAAACGTGTTGCGAGTGGGCCAAGACAACTAACAGCCACCAAATGGCATATTGAGTGGAACGAACACCTTATGCACATCAAACGTAACTCGTAGTAACCCGGTGCATAGTTGTAGGACTCTTGGTTTAATAATAGGACCCAAATTTGAACACATGCACACTTAGGCTTAAAAATGTGTTGCGAGGGTGCTAAGACCACCAACGGCCCCAAACAGCACCGCAAGAAGCATGAACACCTTGTTCGCATCCAACATAGTATGTAGAAACCTATCGCATAATTTTGGGACTTTTGATTTGAGAGTAGGACCCGAATATGAATACATGCACACTTTGGTTTGAAAACGTGTTGTGAGCGGGCCGAGACCACCAACAACCCTCAAATGGCATTGAAAGTGGCACGAACACCTCGTGTACATCCAATGTAATAAGTATCAACCGTTCTTTTACTGGAGGGACTTTCGATTTGAAAATATGACCAAAATTTGAACATAAGCACACTTATGCTTGAAAACGTACCACGTGCGGGCCGAAACCACCACCAACCCCCAAACGGCACCATGAGGGGAATAAACACCTCATACGCATCTAATGTGACACATAACAACTAAATGCATAGTCATGAGATTCTCGATTTGAGAATAAGACCGGTATTTTAACACATGAACACTTAGGCTTGAAAACGTCCCATGAGCGGGTCGATATCACGAATGTTCCCCAACCTGCACCGCGAGTGGCATAAGCACCTCATGGTGTTCAACGTAATATGTAGAAGATGGCTACGTAGTCCCGAGACTAACACTTAGAGAGTATGAACAAAATTCAAACATATGCACACTCAAGTTTAAAAACGTTCCGTGAGTGGGACGATACCACCAACAGCCCCTTAACAGCACCGCGAGTGGCACGAACACCTCGTACACGTCCAACGTAATACGTAGTAACTGTCTGCATTGTCACGGAACTCTCAATTTGAGAATAGATACCGAATTTGAATATAAGCACACTTAGGCTTGAAAAACTTCCATGAGCAGGCCCAAACCACCAACGACTCCTAAAATGGCATCGTGAGTGGCACGAACACCTCATGCACATCCAATGTAACACATAGAAGTCAACAACATAGTTGCATGACTTTTGGTTTGAACACAAGACCCATATTTGAACACAAGCACATTTAGGCTTGAAAACGAGCCATGAGCATGCCTAGACCACCAATGATCCCCAAAAATCATCGCGAATGACACAAACACATTGTACACATGCAACGTATTATATAGAAATTGTCCACATAGTCACATGACAGTCGGTTAGAAAATTGAACCTGAATTTGAACATAAGCACACTTAGGCCTGAACATGTGCCGTGAACGGTCCAAGAGAAACAATGACCCCCAAACGGCATGTCGAGTGACACAAAAATCTTGGGAGCATCCAACGTAAAATGTAGCAACGAGACGCATAGTTTTGAGACTCTCAGTTTGAGAATATGACCCGAATTTGAACACTGTCACACTTAGGCTTCAAAACATACCACGAGAGGTGCGAGACCATAAACGGACCCCATAACGGCACCGCGAGTGGAATTAACACCTCTTGCGCATCCAACATAAAACGTACCAAGCGACCTTATAGTCAGAGGACTCCCAATTTGAGAATAAGACTTGAATTTGAACACGGACACGCTTAGGATTGAAAATGTGCCACGAGCATGGCGAGACCACCAACGGCTCCCAAACGACACTACGAGTGGCACGAACACCTCGTGCGCATTAAACGTAACACGTAAAAGCCGACCGTATAGTCAGGGGACTTTCAATTTAAGAATAGGACCCAAATTAAACAAGGGGCAACCTAAAGTTTGAAAACGTATTGCGAGCTCGCCGAGACGGCCAATAATCCCTAAATAGCAATGCAGGCGGTATAACACCTCATGTACATCGTACGTAACACGTATCAATCGACCACATATTTGCAGGACTATCGATTTGAGAAGAGGACCCGAATTTGAATATAAGAACATTTAGGCTTGAAATCTTTCCGCGAGCGGGCCCTAACCAATAATGAACCCCAAACGGTACTACGAATAGCACAAACACATCATGATTGTCAACCATAACACGTAGTGTAAATTGGGACGGGTGAGATGGGCTTCGGGTTGCTCAGGCTTGGCCTGAACTACCTTACCCAATCTCAAGCCCGAACTCAGCCCATATTAATAGTTTTCACCTAAGCTCGAACTCGGCTCATAAATATTTCGGGCTTCGGGCCTAATTTTGAGCAGGACCGATTTCAATTTTGTTTTGTTAAAAAAGTTTGAATTAGTATTTTGTTTTCTTTTATTGCCATCATGGATAAAATCTACACACTAAAATCTAATTGATATTTCATTAATAAAATATATAATTATGAAACGTATTAAATTTAAAAAAAGGAAATAAGAGTGAAATCCTACCAAGTTAAAATAGATACGATATATTAAATAATGTTAACATAAATATGTTATAATATATACAGTTATTTATTTATTTATATATTCAAAGTTCGGGCTTGACAATGTTTGGCTCAAGCTTGACCCGAAAATAGCGGGTTGAACGGGCGGGGTTTGGGCCTGCTAGGCTCAATTTACAGGCCTAGTATCAACTGACAGCGTAGTCGTAGGACTCTCGATTTAAGAATATGACCAGAATTTGAACACAAACACACTTAAGCTTGAAAATGTGCCGCGAGCGGGCCTAGACCACCAATGACCTCCAAATGGGATCGCGAGTGGAAAGAACACCTCATGCGCCTCCAAAGTAACACGTAACAATCGATTGCGTTAATCGGGACTCCCGATTTGAGAATAGGACCCAAATTTGAACACAATAAACTTAGGGCTCAAACCACCAACGGCCTCAAATGCCACCGTGAGTAGCATAAACACCTCATGCACATCCAACATAACACATAGCAAAGGCCCACGTAGTCGCGGGACTCCTAATTTGAGAATAGGACTTGAATTTGAACACATCCACTCTAGGTTTGAAAATGTGCTGCAAGCGGGCCAAGACCAACAACGTCCCCCAAACGGCACCACGAGTCACATGAACACTTCATTTACATCCAACGTAACATGTAGCAACTAATTGCGTAGTCGCGGGACTCCCGATTTGAAAATGGGACCCAAATTTGAATAGAGGCACACTTAGACTTGAAAATTTGTCGCGAGAAGTCCTCGACCTCCAACGCCCAAAAATGGAACCGCAAGTGGCACAAACACCTCATGCGCATCTAACGTAACATGTAGCAACTGATTGAATAGTCGTGGGACTGTCGGGTTGAGAATAGGACCTGAATTTGAACACCAACACACTTAAGTTTAAAAATATTCTGCGAGTGGGCCGATACAGCAGCGGTCCCCAAATGGCACCTTGAGTGGCATGAACTCCTCGTGCACATCCAATGTAATACTTAGCAACCGACCGCGTAGTCACGGGACACTCGATTTGATAATGGGACCCGAATTTGAACACATGCACCGTTAGGTTAAAACGTACTGCGGGTGGGATGAGACCACCAGCGGCCCCCCAAAGGCATCGTTAGTGTAATGAACACCTCGTGCGCACCCAATGTAGTACTTAAAAACCGAACACGTAGTCGCGGAACACCAGATTTGAGAACGAGACCCAAATTTGAACACATGCATAGTTAGTCTTGAAAACATGCCACGACTAGGCGGAGACTAGCAATGACCCCCAAGCGGCACTGCGAGTGGCACGAACAACTCCTGCGCATCAAACGTGACACGTAGTAACCAGTTGCGTAGTCGTTAGACTGTTAGTTGGAGAATAGGACCCAATTTTGAACACAGACACACAAAGGCTTAAAAATGTGTCGCGAGTGGGTCGATACCACCAATAGTCCAAAACATCATCGCGAGTAGCACAAACACCTTGTGCGTGTCCAATATAGAATGTAGTAACCTACTGCATAGTCACGACACTCCCGATTTGAGAGTAGGAGCAACATTTTAACACAGATGCACTTTCACTTGAAAATGTGTCGTGAGAGGGACGATACCACCAACAGCCCCCAAAATGGCACCACGGGTGGTACGAACATGTAGCAGCCGGTCGTGGAGTCGCGGGACTAGCTGGTTAGAAATAGGACTTTAATTTGAACACATGCACACATTTGTTTAAGATGTGCCGTGAGTGGGTTGAGATCACGAACGACCCCCAAGCGGCACCACGAGTGGAATGAACACCTTGTGCGCATCCAACCTAATGCGTAGTAACCGACCGTTTAGTCGTGAAACTCCCAGTTTGAGAATAAGACCTGAATTTGGACATAGGCCCACTTATGCTTGAAAATGTGTCACGAGCAGGCTTGAAAGCGTTGAGCTTTTCTAAATCAAAGCTCTGATACCAATTTGAAAGAGTTGATCTTTTCTAAATCAAAGCTCTGATACCAATTTGTAAAAGTGCGAGTTTTAATTTTACTCAATTAAAATCTATTGATAATTTCCTTTTTTCTAAAATGATATGCGGAAGCGTAACAAGTGATGGTTCGACTTAAATACTAAATTCCAAATTTTAATTTTCTTAAAATAAAATCGAGTGAAATTAAACAAAACACACACAAGAATTAATTTTCTATTTTAAATTAAATTATTAAATTTAAACACAAGTGAGAATTAACGCAACACACCCAAATATTAATTTCACATAAACCAATGTTAATTCATTGCAAGCCCTAGAATTTGCCTAAGTCATAATTATCAATATTCCAAAGTTAGGCCAAACCAATTTTAGCAAATGACTTGAATTAACTAACTTTACCCAATATTTAATTTAAGTCCAAATTAAATTGAGTGTGATAATTTAAACCAAATTTTATCTTCAATTATCCTAAGCATGCGTTCTAAATAATTTATGCAAGATAAAATAAATCAATCACACTACGCCGCGATGTACGAGGAAAAACCCAAGACGGGAAAAAACCTCGGACGGCCCTAGCCACAAATTCACTAGATACGGAATTACAAGTACAAGACAGATAGACTTACAACGCACGACTCGATCCCTCTCAAGCCTCGACGCTTCTTCTTGTAACCACCTCTTCCTAGCGAATAACCTTGGAACACCACCGCGGTCTCGGAATCCACCGATAGGACTTTGTATGGTCACCGTCACCCGAACATGGAGCCTTTCTCCAAGCGGGTAAAACAACATAAGAACACTTCTTCTTTCTTTGTGGGAGGTAGAAGTAAATCCCAACCTCTCTTCTTCAATTCGGTAGAGAAAACCGGTGCCAAACTCCAAACAATTGATATGTATATAGGTGAACTTGGATAAACAATTTGGGTGTACAAACTAGAGTGGTAAGTGTATTTCTTATTGACAATTAGCACTCAAAACATGAACATTTTCCTTAAACATTTTTTCTCTCAAACTCGCTCTAAGAGATGAAGATGGAATGCAAAAGTTGGTTTGGAAAATGTTATTCCCGCTAATGATAAAGTCTGAAAAAGTTGGTTAAAAACTTAGTGGGAAAGTGGGTGAAAAACTGCCAAAAACTGTTCCCGCCTGGCATCTCGTTCGAACGACATCTCGTTCGAACGAAATCTCGTTCGAACGAGTCTTCTAACGACGCTCCAGTATGGACTCGTTAGAAGCTCGTTGGAAATTTCGTTAGAACGAAAAATCTCGTTCGAACGACATTTCGAACGACATTTCAAAGGCCAATACTGGAACCTCGTTGGCAAACTCGTTCGAACGACATCTGGTTCGAACAAAAAACTCGTTCGAAAGACCTATCGAACGAACTTCCAGAAATTTTGGAAAATTCGATTTTGGCCCAGAAAACTTTATAAACTTATATTTAAAGTTTTAATTAACTCTTTCTGAAAATATAACACAGTTTTTATTAAACCTAACACCCAATAAACAAGTTCCAAGCTCCTATATATATATAATTGCATTCATACCTTTGGAGCATTGAACTATGGTTGATGATTTAGAAACGAGGCACGCAAACCGGCATATTTGATGAGGCTTTATACTCTTTCCCGCTACATCTTCAACAAACACTTCATAGGCTTGAGAGTATTACAATTACATACTATCCTATGAATAAATGTTTTTGTCCAGAATTGATCCAACACTATACATGGACTCATTTGGAAATTTGTGTCCTTACAAGGCTCAGACCACCAACGGCCCCCAAAAAGTATCATCAGTAGCAAGAACACCTTGTTCTTATCAAACATAACACATGAAAACTAGTCGTGAAGTCGTGAGACTCCCAGTTTAAGGATAGGACCTGAATTTTAACGTAAGCACACTTAGGCTAGAAAACATGCCGCGAGCAAGACCAGACCACCAATGTCCCCTAAACGGCACCACGAGCAGCACAAACACCGCGTGCACATCCAAGGTAACATGTAACAGTCGACCGCATAGGCTCAAAACTATCAGGTTAATAATAGGGCTTGAATTTAAACACAGACAGACTTTGGTTTAAAAAGGTCTCGCGATCGGTCCGAGACCACCAACGACCTCTAAACGGCACTTCGAGTGGCACGAACACCTCATGTGCATCTAACATAACACATAATAACTGCCTACGTAGTCGCGAGACTCCCAGCTTGAGAATAGGATCCGAATTTGAACACATGAACTCTTAGGCTTGAAAATATACCGCGAGAAAATCACCAACGACCCTCAAATGGCACCGCGAGTGGAACTAACACCTCTTCGCATACAACGTAACATATAGCAATTGGACGCAAAGTTGCGAGACTCCTAGTTTGAGAACAAAACCCGAATTTGAATACATACACACTTAGGCTTGAAAACGTTCTGTGAGCGGGCCCAAACCACCAACATCCCCAAATGGCACTGTGAGTGGCAAAAACACCTTGTGTGCATCCAACATAACACATATCAGACATCTGCATAGTTACGGTACTATCCGGTCGCGAATGGGACCCAAATTTTAAAACATGCACACTGAGATTTAAAAATGTGCTGCGAGTAGGACGAGACCACTAACGGCCCCCAAACGGCATCGTGAGTGGCCTTAACACCTCGCGTGCATCCATCATAACATATAGCAACTGGCCATATATTCAGGGACATTCGGTTTAAGAATAGGACCCGAATTTGAACAAAGACACAATTAGGCTTGAAAATGTGTCGCGTACGGACCGAGAACACCAACAGCCCCAAACAACATCACCAATAGTAAAAACAGCTCTTGCACGTCCAATGTAGCACGTAGCAACCATTTGCATAGTCGCAGTACTCTCAGTTTGAGATTAGGAACCGAATTTGAATATACGCATACCTATGCTTGAAACACATGCCACGAATGGGTCGACACTACCAACGACCCCCAAATTGCACCGTGAGTGGCACAAACACCTCGTGCGTATCCAACATAACACCTAGGAACCATTTACGTAGTTATATGACTCTCGATTTCAGAATAGGACTCGAATTTGAATAGAGGCACACCTAGGATTGAAAACGTACCGCGAGCGGGCCGATGCTACTAACATTCCCCAAATGCCCCCTGAGTGTCACAAACACTTTATAGGTGTCCAAGTAACACGTAGGAGCCGACCGAATAGTCGCGGGACTATCGGTTTGATATTAGGACTCAAATTTGAACACATGCACACTTAGGTTTGAAAATGTGCCGTAAGCGGACCGAGACCACCACCAACCCCCAAATGACACCGCTAGTGGCACAAACACCTCATACGCATCCAACGTAATACGTAGTAACCAACAACGTAGTTGGGGGACTCCCATTTTGAGAATAGGAGCCGAATTTGAACACAAGCACACTTAGGATTGAAAACGTGTGGTGACGGATCCAAGACCATGAACTACCCCAAATAGCACTACAAGTGGAGTGAACACCTCGTGCGCTTCCAACGTAACACGTAGATGTCGGTTTCATGTATACGGGACTGTTAGTTTTGAGAATAAGACCCGAATTTGAACACACTCACACTTAGGTTGGAAGATGTGCCGCGAGCGGAACGAGACCACCAAAGACCCGTAAACGGCATTGCAAGTGGAAATAACACCTCGTGTGCATCCAACGTAATACCTAGCAATCGATCACATAGTCGCGGGACTCAAAGTTTGAGAATAGGACCCAAATTTGAACATAGTCACATTTAGGCTTGAAAACATGCCATGAGTGGGTAAAGTCAACGAATGGACCCCAAACGGCACCGCAAGTGGCACAAACACCTCATGTACATCCATAGTAACACGTAGCAAATGAACGAGTAGTCGCAGAACTCTCGGTTTGAGAATAGGACGCGAATTTGAACACAGGCCTACTTAGGCGTGAAAAGGTTCCGCAAGCGTGCCCAGACCACAAACAACCTCCAAATGGCACTGTGAGTGGTATGAACACCTCGTGCGTGTCCAACATAGCATGTAAAAATCATATGTGTAGTCGCGGGACTCCCAATTTTAGATAGGATCCAAAGTTGATATAGGGACACTTAGGATTGAAAACATGCTCCGAGCAGTCTGAGACCAAGAACCGCCACCAAAAGGCACTGAGAGTGGTGAAAACACCTCGTACATTTCTAACATAATACATATAATCCATTCGCATAGTCGTAAGACTGTCGGTTTGAGAATATGACCCGAATTTCAACACAGACACATTTAGGATTAAAAATGTTCGGCGAGCGGCCGACACCACCAACGGGCCCCAAATGGCACCGTGAGAGTCATGAACACCTCGTGTGACTCCAACATAACACGTAAAAATTTCCCATATAGTCATGTCTATCCAATGTAATACTTAGCAGACGATTGCGTAGTCGTGGGACTATTGGGTTGCTAACAGGACCCAAATATTAACACACGCACACTTAGATTTAAAAACATGCTGCGAGTGGGACGAGACCACAAACGGCCCCCAAACGGCATCATGAGTGTCACAAACACCTGGTACGCATCTAGCGTAATACATAGCAACTGTCCGCATAGTCACGGGACTCTTGGTTTGAGAATAGGACCCGAATTTGAACACAAGCACATTTAGGCTTAAAAACATGCCACGAGTGGGCCGAGACCACCAACGACCCTAAATAACACTGCCAATAGCACAAACACCTCCTGCAAGTCCAATGTAGCATGTAGCAATCAACTGCGTAGTCATAGTACTCTCAATTTGAGAGTAGGACCTAAATTTGAATAAAGGCTCACCTATGCTTAAAAACGTACTAAGAGCGGGTTAAGACTACTGATGACCCCTAAATGGCACCATGAGTGGCACAAATACCTCATCCACATCCAACGTAACACGTAGCATCCAACTGCATAGTCGTGTGACTTTCAGTTTGAGAATATGACCCAAATTTAAACAGAGGCACACTAAGGCTTGAAAACATAGCAGTCGGTCGCATAGTCACGGGGCTATCAATTTGAGAAAAGGACTTAAATTTGAACACATGCACACTTAGGTTTGAAAATGTGCCGCAAGTAGGTCGATACCACCAACAAGCCCCAAACGGAACCGCTAGTGGCAAGAACACCTTGTACGCGTCCAACGCAACATGTAGAAACCGACAATGTAGTCGCGATACTACCGTTTTGAGAATAGGATCCAAATTTGAACACATACACACTTAGGCTTTAAAATGTGCCGTGAATGGTTCGAGACCATGAACTAACCCCAAACAGCACTGCAAGTGGTGCGAACACCGCTTGCCCTTCCAACATAATTCGTAAATACCGGTCATGTGGTTGCGGGACTATCGGTTCGAGAATAGGGCCCAAATTTGAACACATGCACACTTAGGTTGGAAGATGTGCCACGAGCGGGCCGAGATCACTAAGACCCCTAAATGGCATCACAAGTGCCACGAACACCTCGTGTGCATCCAACATAATATGTAGTAACTGGTCGCATAGTTTTGGGACTCAAAGTTTGAGAATATGACCCAAATTTGAACACAAGTACACTTAGGCTAGAAAAGGTTCCGCGAGCGGACAGAGACAACCAACGGCTCCCAAATGGCAGCAGGATAGTATAACACCTCATGTGCATCGAACGTAACACATAGCAACCGAACACGTAGTTATAAAACTCTCGGTTTGAGAATAAGACACGAATTTGAACACAAGCACACTTAGGCTTGAAAATGGTCTACAAGCGAGTCGAGACCACAAATAGCCTCCAAACGGCACTACAAATGGCATGAACACCTTGAACGCATCCAACATAATACGTAGCAGCTATCCTCATAGTCACGGGACACCTGGTTATAGAATAAGCCCCAAATTTAATCACATGTATAGTTAGGCTTAAAATAGTGCGGTGATACCGACATCACCAACGGGGCCCAAACGGTACTTTGAGTGGCACAAACACCTTTTGCGCCTCCAATGTAACATGTAGCAACCGCTTGCATAGTTGAAGGACTCGATATTTGAGAATAGGACCGAAATTAAACACAGGCACACATAGGCTTGAAAACGTGTTGCGAGCGGTCCGAGACCACGAATTTCCCCCAAATGGCACCGTGAGTGGCACAAACACCTCTTGCACATACAACATAACACGTACCAACCAACCTCATAGTCACATGCCTCCAGTTTAAGAATAGGACCATAATTTGAACACAGGTACACTTAGTCTTGAAAACGTGTGGCGAGAGGCCCAGACAACCAATGACCCCAAACAACACCGCGAGTGGCACAAACACCTTGTGCACATCCAATATAACATGTAACAACCAACAACGTAGTCTCTAGACTATCAGGTTGAGAATATGACCTGAATTTGAACGTACGCACACTTAGGGTTAAAAACATGACGCGAGTGGGCCAAGACCACCAACGGCCCCCAAACATCACCGCGAATCACACGACCACCTCATGAACATTCAATGTAACATGCAGTAATTAGTCGCATAGTTTCAAGGCACCCGATTCGACAATAGGACCCGAATTTGAACACAAGCATAATTAGGCTTAAAAATGTGCCGTGAGTGGGCCGAGACCATTAACGCCCACCAAAAAGCACCACGAGTGGTACGAACACCTCGTGCATACCAAACATAACACGTAGTAATTGGTTACATAGTAGCATGACTCTCTATTTGAGAATAGGTCCTAAATTTGAACACAAACACACTTAAGCTTATAAAAAAAATGCCAGCGCACTGAGACCACCAACGGCCCCAAACAACACCGCGAGTAGCATGAATAGCTCGTGTGCATCCAATGTAGCACGTAGCACATAAAAACTGACCACATAGTCATGGGACTCTCGATTTGACAGTAGGACCCAAATATGAACATAGGCACACTTTCGCTTAAAAACGTGTCACGAGCGGGACGAGACCACCAATATCCCCAAAACGGGATGACAAGTGGTATAAACACCTCATGCACATCCAACATAAAATGTAGCAATTAATCACGTAGTCGCAGGCCTCCAGTTTGAGAATCTGACCTGAATTTGAACTCAGGTACACTTAGGCTTGAAACGTGCCATGAGCGGGCCGAGACCACCATTGCCCTAAAAAGCACCGCGATTGAAACAAACACCTCATGTGCATCCAACAAAACACGTAACAACCAGCCATGTAGTCGCTAGACTATCAGGTTGAGAATAGGACCCAAAATTGAACACAGGCACACTTAGGTCAAAAAATATGTCGTGAGCAGGCTGAGAAATAAAAATCATAATAGAAGAAAGCTGTTAGCAGAGGGTGGAGAAGTGCCACACTTTTATGGATTGATCGAGTTAAGTGTACTGACTCTCATCGAGATTGGGTTGGTTCTTAGATCAATTCAAGCGGATCGAACTTTATCTTCTATAAGGGGATTGGTTCATATCAATCATAAGTGCATTTAGTTATCTCTTTTTTCTTTTTCTTCTCGTCAGTTAGCTCTACTGAATGCCTAAAAGGATTCCATTCTTTCTAGCGGATCTAGTTCTTATAAGGAAGATATGGGCCTATCGCCGTAGGTAATATATAGTCTTATGACAAAGTAATAGAGGGAATTTTGATATTGGTTATCCCATGCTATGCCCCTCTTAAACTGGATCCAATAAGGGATTTATCGAACCCAAACAAACTATGGGTTTCCTGCCCAGAGTATTTATTTTAGAAAGACCCCCCGGTTTTGCAATCTAGCTTGGAAATATCTCTTGTGAGTGAGGAGGGCAGCCTTTCAGCTCGTATTTCACCACTGGGGATTCTAGGGGGAACTTACAATAAGATTCACTCAATTCTCTCAGCTCAGACACTGGGCAATAGAAGGAATTAAGTCTCTCATCCCCACCTTGGACAGTAACCATAGAACTTCACTTCTTAGCATTAACAAGGTAGCAAAGCAGCAAAGGATGAAGCAATAAATCTTAACTAACCCGAAGGCGAGCGAAGTGACTCCCCCAATCATTTTTGAAGACTTTGGTTTAGAGAGAAGAAAGGAAGGGGGGAGATGCAATTCATCAACAAAGGGATAAGGAAGCATGAAGGATAAGTAACTTTTAATCCACTCTTCTAATTAGCTATTTTCGATCGGATCTTGCTAGGATTTGGTGTATTGATGTCGATAATACGCTTTTTGATAGAATAAGCTCTTGTCTTAATATACGCTATTTTAGCATTGTCCGAGAACGAGAACATGAAGCTTGCTTGCTCTTTTTATTGAGTTTATGAAGGCGTTATTGAAAAGACTTTATGATTTTCCATTGAAAGAAAGTCCAGACCAGCGGCTGGCGCCTCCTCACTTTTTACGAAGACCAAAAAGGAGGTCTCTCCCAAAGCTAAGGTATCCACAGTTCTATCGGCATTCCTCCACACGGAAGAAGGAAGACAACTGAAGAGAATGAAAGGGCAGCGGAAGATGAAGCGATGGGATATTCTTCATCACCAGATGAATGGAGTGCTTCGGGGGAACTTCTTACCAAGTCAGAAGACGATTGAGTCAGATTAGGCTTACTTTTCTAGTTAGTTTTAGACAAAGACTTCAGTGAAGGAACGAAGCTTTGTTGAAGCTATTACTAAGACTCTTTTTCGTACTATTGGCAGTAGAAGAAAGATCTTAGAATAAGTATTCGATTCAAAGTCTTCGTTGCATATGATCAGGCTACGGGACCAGTCTCTTGTGGTACCAATATATAAGTCCAAAAGGGGGGAGGATCCCTCCGAAGGAGCGGTGGCATACTTTTCCATTACATCCTCCGATGCGGCTATAGAAAGAAATTCAAGGGCAAAATCCGATGCAATGAAGCAGTGGCAGAAGTCAAAGTAATTGGCTGACTTCCTAGAGAACTTTGCTGACTCACCTGCTGACTTCCTAGTTAAAGCAATGGGCTTCTAACTACTATAAGTATAGGTGGACTCTTCTCCCAACTCCTTTAGCACCATCCGTCGATTGAATATAATAAGGGTCGTCAAATAAAAAATCGGCTCCAGCTCCCTCTGTGACTTTGGAAGTAGTACAAAACCACACATTAGCAATCGAAAGAAGAGTAAGCGTACTTTCATATACAGCGGCACGCATAAACCTCTCTCTTGATTTTTTAGAATGCATTTCTTCGTCATGGTAGAACCATAGTCTGGGGAACTTCGCTAACCGAAGACTGAAAAAATTAATTCGAATTAATAATTTATGTGTTGTTTGTTTGTTGGAGCCTAAAATTGATGCTGGAAATATAGCATATCTTTGTAATCGAATAAATTTTCATGGCGGAATGTCAAGTGTCAATAACAAAATTTGGGTTCTTTGGAAGTATGATTCGTCATTCAATGTTCTAAGCGATCGCAGTCAGATTCTTTCATTCAAGGTGGAGCATGGGAATTTTCCCCATCCATTTTTTATATCTTGTGTCTACGCTAAATGCAAACTGGATGGTAGGAGGAACTTATGGGTTGAGTTAGAAAATCTTTCAAACTCTATTCAAGGCAAATGGATTATGGGGGATGATTTTAATGTTGTACGATCTCAATCAGAAAAAGTGGGAGGGAGAGGTATTAATAACTTGGTAGTAGAGGAATTTAATGGAAGTATTTCTCAGTCACGTTTGTTGGAACTGACCTTTAAAGGGTCAAAATTTACCTAGTCAAATAATAGGGATGGAACTTCTCAAATTTTGGCCCGATTGGACAAACATTTTGTAACACTGAATGGTTTAATAATGGGTTTAACTCTTCAGTAGAGCATCTCCATAGAACAAATTTAGACCATTCTTCGCTGCTTCTACGACTTAAAATCGGATTTGGATGGTATTCCTAAACCATTTCGCTTTATTAATGCTTGGACTAATCATGCAGATTTTAATAAACTGGTTTCGGACTCTTAGCAGGGATAATTGAGATGGGAACCTTTATACATATTTGCAACCGTACTAAAATGGTTAAAATATGTTCTTAAATTGTGGAATGTTAATTCCTATAAGAATATCCATCAAAGAGTTAAAAATGCAGAAGATTTATTAATTTTCAAGGAGATTGCCTATGATGTGGATCCTAATTCGATGAATAGGGAGGAGTTTTTCAAACCTAAAGCCTGGTTCAACAAAGAAATGAGCATTGAGGAAGAATATTGGCATCAAAAGGAAAGGGCCAAATGGGCAACTAAGGGTGATTCCAACACTAGTTTCTTTTATACTATGGCTAAGGTGAAAAAAATCCAAGCTTCTTATTCATAGTGTTAAAAATGACAGAGGGGAAGATATTACTGGCCAAAACAACATCGAGGAGGAATTGGTTAAGCACTTTGAAGCTATTCTTACTAATAAGTCCAATATACCCGTGGACTTTAAGGCTTTAAATGTCATACCTTCAATAATTTCTCAAGAAGAAAATGATACTCTCACAAGATTCCCGAAGATAGAAGAAATTAAAGTTATAGTTTTTGGAATGGATAAAAATAGCGCGGCAGGCCCAGATGGTTATAATAGATGGTTTTTCCAACATTGTTGAACTTGATTTACATAATGCTATTTTATCTTTCTTTAAAGGAACGGAGATTCCAAGAAGTTGGACATCGACCAACATTGTTCTCATCCCAAAAAATGCAAATCCAAAATTTTGTAGTGACTATAGGCCTATTAGTTTATGTAATTTTTGTAATAAAATAATTAAAAAATTATTAATAATATGCTTGGTCTGTTACTTCCAAAAATAATTTCAAATTCGCAAGCGGGATTCGTCAAAGGTCGTAATATCATGGATAACATTTTGATGGCACCAGAACTTATGACAACATTCAACAAAAACGTTCGAGGATGCAATGTTTTAATTAAATTAGATATGTCAAAAGCTTATGACAGGCTTTCTTGGCTATGTATCTCCAAAGTCCTTCGTTCTTTTGGATTTTCGGAAATTTGGATTGACATGGTGTGGCGTACAATTTCAAATTGCTGGTACTCCATTTGTGTTAATGGGAAATCATGTGGATTTTTCAAATCAAAATGCAGAGTGCAGCAAGGAGATCCACTATCATCGAGTCTATTTATCATAGTCACTAAAATTCTGACAAGAGGACTACTTCAACTTTTTATTCAACAGAGGGTCAAAAATCTTTTCAACTCTTAAAGAATGCGAAATGATTCCGTCATTATCTTTTGCTGATGATTGTCTCATTTTCACAAATGGTGACAAAAGGAGCCTTACCCACCTAAGGGAATTTCTGAAGGACTATGAAACTACTGTTGGCCAGCTCATTAACAATAGTAAATCATCATTTTCATGCCCAGAAATAACAACCACTGCTCGAAGTAACATAATCAAGACCACAATCGGTTTTGCGAAAAAAAACTTCAAATGAAATACCTGGGAGTTCCACTATTTAGCGGACAGAAATCAGCAACACTTTTTGGTCAGTTGGAAACGTCACTTACTTATAAGATCACGCAATGGGCTGGAAAAATGATTTCTCATACAGGAAGGCTAACACTTCTTAGATCAGCAATGCAATCAATGTGTTTCCATACGTTCTGTGTCATAGACCCATCGGTTTCGGTTATTCAACGTTTGGAACGGAATTTTGTGACTTTCATATAGGGAGCTAAAGGAAAACTACTGAAACATAAATGGGTTCAATGGAAGCATTTGTGTCTTCCATATTCAGGAGGTGGTGTATCTATTAAAAATTTAACTGATATTATCAAAGCATACTCATGTAAACTTTGGGCTTTATTTTATAAAGGTGGCAATATCTGGGCAGATTTCATGCATCGAAGATACAAGTCCTTGGAGGAGAAAATTTTTTACATATCACCTTTATTTGCCGGCCTAACATGGAGATGAATGCAGAAAGTGTGGGACACCTACCATCATAATTCGGAGTTTAACAATCCAAGTGTTTGGAAGCCAAATACAAATGGTGTTTTTTCCTTAAAATCTGCTTGGGGCATTGTGCGAAATAGAGATTGTAATATTTTTTAATTTTCAATTATTTGGAATCCCATAATGCTTCCTAAAATATCATTCTTTATATGGCGTCTACTTCGTAAGTCCCTTCTGTTGGATCCGTGTTTAAAGAGCCTACACATTTTTTTTGAAGAAGATTTTGATCAACTTTTTGGGTCTAGTCGACTTGCTCAAAAAGTTTGGAAACATTTTTCAGGTATTATGAGATATAATTTTCATTTCTCCTCTCTCAAAAGGTTCCTCATGTCTTGGTGGTTACATTCTAATGGTAATAATATAAAGGCTTTGCTATCCGTCATTCTACCTTGCTACATCTGCTGGAGGATTTAGTGTGCGAGAAATAACAAACAATATGACGGAGTTGAGGTGAAATCTTCCAAGATTATTAATCTAGTCCATGAAGATGTCAGAATTTCCTTTCAAGCTAGACCTTACAAAGGTCCTTAATCTAGGTTTTTGAGGGGGTTCATTTCAGATTTTTTTATTTCTTGTTCATGAATTCAACTTTAAACCAACAGTGAAGGGTTTTTCTTTACTTACTTAATAAAAATATTCTTTCTTAAAAAAAATAGACCACCAATGGCCCTCAAATGTCACCGCGAGTGACACGAGCACCTCGTGCACATCCAACATAACAAGTAGCAACCGTCTGCGTAGTCGCGTGACTTTCAGTTTGAGAATAGAGCCATAATATGAACACAGGCACGCTTATGCTTGAAAACGTACCGCGAGTGGGCCAAAGCCACATACAGCCCCCAAACGGCACTGTGAATGGCACAAAAACCTCAGGCTCATCCAACGCAACACATAGCAACCAACTACATAGTCATGGGACTCTTAATTTGAGAATAGTACCCGCATTTGAACACATGAACACTCAGGCTTAAAAACATCTCGTAAGCCGGACGATAACAAGAATATTCACCAAATAGCTTCGCGGGTGGCACAAACACCTCACGGGTGTTTAATGGAACACTTATCATCCGACTACATAGTTGTGAGACTATCGGTTAGAGAGTATGAACTAAATTCAGATGTAGGCACACTCAGGTGTAAAAGCGTTCCTTGATCGGGACGACACCACCATCAACCCCCTAATGGCACCGCGAGTGGCACGAACATCTCGTACGCATCCAACGTAACACGTACTAACTGTCCACATTGTCGCGAGACTCCCGATTTGATAATAGGACCCGAATTTGAACATAAGCACACTTAGGCGTGAAAACATTTCGCGAGCGGGCCCAGACCACCAACGTCCCCTAAAACGGCACCCTGAGTGGCATGAACACCTCATGCACATCCAACATAACACGTAGCAGCTGACTGCGTAGTTGAGAACTGTCAATTTGAAAATAGGACCCGAATTTGAAATAGGCATATTTAGGATTAAAAACGAGTTGCGAGCGGGCCAAGACCACCAATGGCATCCAAACATCATTTTAAATTGCACGAACACCTTGTAAACATTCAATATAATACTTAGCAATAAGCCACATAGTCGCGGGACTGTTTGTTCGATAATTGGACCCGAATTTGAAGACATGTACACATAGGCTTGAAAATGATGTCCGAGACCACTAACGGACCCAAAATGGCACCGTAAGTAACACAAAGACCTTGTGAGCATCCAACGTAAAATCTAGCAACCAACCGCATAATTCTGAGACTCTCAGTTTGAGAATATGACCCAAATTTGAACACTAGCACACTTAGGCTTGAAAATGTGCCATGAGCGGTGCGAGACCACAAATAACCCATAAACAGAACTGCGAATGGCATTAGAACCTTGTGCGCATCTAATGTAACACGTACCAAGCAGCCAAAAAGTCGCGGGACTCCCGGTTTGAGAATAAGACTCAAATTTGAACATAAACACACTTAAGATTTAAAATATGCCGCGAGCATGTCGAGAACACCAATGGCCCCCAAATGGGACTACGAGTGGCACAAAAACCTTATGCACATTAAACATAACACATAGAAGAGGACCGCATAGTCGGGGGACTTATAATTTAATAATAGAACCCAAATTAAAAAAAGGGCATACTTAGGTTTGAAAACGTACTGCGAGCAGGTCGGGACCGCCAACAATGTCCAAACGGTATCGCGAGTGGCTCAACACCTTGTGTGCATCCAACGTAGTACGTAGTAACTGGATTCATAGTCGTGGGACTCGCGGTTCGAGAATAGGACCCAAATTTGAATGCAAGAACATTTAGGCTTGAAATCGTGCTGCGACCAGGCCCACACCACCAACGGCTCACAAAAGGTACTGCAAGTCACACGAACACCTCGTGATTGTCAACCATAACACGTAGAAATCGCATGTGTAGTCACAGGACTCCCGGTTTAAGTATATGACCTGAATTTGAACACAACCACACTTAAGCTTGAAAATGAGTCGCGAGCCGACCTAGACCACAAACGGCCCCTAAATGGCACCGGGAGTGGCTAGAACACCTCGTGCGTGCCCAACGTAACACATGTCAAGCAATCGCATTACTCGGGACTCCCAATTTGAGAATAGGACTCGAATTTAAACACAAGAAAACTTAGTCTTAAAATGTGCTGTGAGCGGGCCCAGACCACCAACGGCCCTAAACGACAAAGCGAGTGGCATAAACACCTCATGAACATCCAACGTAACACATAGCAACTTCCCGAATTTGAACACCTCCACTCTTAGACTTGAAAATGTGTCGCGAGCAGGCAAAGACCACCAATGTTCCCTAAATGGCACCGCGAGTGGAATGAACACTTCGTACACATAAAAGATAACACGTAGCAACCGACCACACAATCACGGAACTCCCGATTTGAGAATGGGACCCAATTTTGAACAAAGGCACACTTAGACTTAAAAACATACTGCGAGCAGTTCCATACCACCAACGCCCCCAAACAGAACTGTGAGTGGCACAAACACCTCGTGCACATCAAATGTAACATGTAGCAACCAATTACATAATCGCAAGATTATCGGGTTGAGAATAGGACCTGAATTTAAACACCGACACAGTTAGGTTTAAAAATATGCCGCGAGTGGATCGGGACAACCATCGACCCCCAAACGGCACCGGGAGTGGTAAGAACATCTCGTTCGCATCCAATGTAATACTTAGCAACCAACCGCTTATTCCCGGGACACTTGGTTTGAGAATGGGACCCGAATTTAAACAGAGGCACAATTAGGTTTAAAAACGTGCCACGAGTAGGCTGAGATAACTAGCGGCCCCCAAATGGCACCGCGAGTGGCATGGACACCTCGTGCACATCCAACATGATACTTAGTAACCAGTTACATAGTTGTGAGTCACTCGATTTGAGAATGGGACCCAAATTTGAACACAGGCACCATTAGGCTTAAAAATGTGTCGCGAGTGGTCGGAGACCACCAATGATCCCTAAATGGCACTACGAGTGTCACAAAAACATAGTGCACATCAAACGTAACACATAGTAATCGGTCGCATAGTCGATGGATTGTCAATTTGAGAATAGGGCCCAAATTTGAACACTGGCAAACTTAGGCTTGAAATGTGCCACGAGCGGACCCAAATGGCACCGTGAGTGGAATAAACACCTCATGTGCATCCAATGTAACACATAGCAACTGCCCGCGTAGTCGCGGGACTCCCGATTTGAGAATTGGATTCGAATTTGAACACATCCACTCACCCACAACATCCACCAAACATCACCGCGAGTAGCACGAACACTTCGTAAGCGTCTAACGTAACACGTAGTAACCTACCGCAAAGTTTTGAGACTCCCGATTTGAGAATGGGACCCAAATTTGAACAGAGGCACAGTTAGACTTGAAAATGTTCCGCGAGAAGTCCTCCAACACCAATGCCCAAAAACGGAACCGCGAGTGGCACAAACATCTTATACGCATCCAACGTAACATGTAGCAGCCGATTGAATAGTCGCGGGACTGTCAAGTTAAGAATAGAACCCGAATTTGAATACCAACACTTAGGTTTAAAAATATACCATAAGTGGTACGAGACCACCAGCGGTCCCCAAAAGGCACCGCAAGTCATCCACATAATATGTAGCAACTGGCCGCATAGTTAATGGACACCCGATTTGAGAATAGAAACTGAATTTGAACACAGACACAGTGAGACTTGAAAACGTGTCGTAAGTTGGTCGAGGCCACCAACAGCCTCCAAATGGTACTGTGAGTGGCACAAACACCTATTGTGCATCCAACTTAACACATAGCAACCATATGCCTAGTCACGGGAAACTCGATTTGAGAATAGGACCCGAATTTCAACAAAACACACTTAGGCTTTAAAAAGTGCCATGAGCAGACCGAAACCACCAACGACACCGCGATTGGAATGAACACCTCGTGTGTGTCCAACGTAATATGTAGCAATAGACTGAATAGTTACGAGACTCTCAAATTGAGAATAGAACCCAAATTTAAACACATGAAGACTTAGGATTGAAAACTTACCACAAGCGGATCGAGACCACCAACTGCCCCAAACCGAACTACAAGTAGCACGAAGCCTAACACATGAACACTTAGGCTTGAAGGCATGCCACGAGCAGGGTGAGACCACCAAAGTTCCCCAAATCTCACCGTGAGTGGTGTTAACACCTTGTGTGTATCCAATATAACACGTACCAAGAGGCCGGATAGTCGTGGAACTCTCGATTTGAGAATAAGACACGAATTTGAACAAATTCACACTTGGGTTTAAAAATGTGCCACGACCATATAGATACCACCAATGGTCCCTAAATGTTACTACGAGTGGTACGAAAACCACGTATCCATCAAAGGTAACACCTAGATGCCAATTGCATAATCGGGGTACTGTTGGTTTGAGAATATGTCCCGAATTAGAAAAGGGGCATACTTAAGTTTAAAAATGTACCACGAGAGAATCGAGATCACTAATAACACCCAAACGGCACTGCGAGTGGAATAAAACCTCGTGTGCATACAACGTAACAGGTTTCAATCGGTCGTATTATCGCAGGACTCCTGATTTGAGAATATGATTGGAATTTGAACACAATCACATTTAGGCTTAAAATCTTGTCGCGAGCGGGCCCAGACCACCAACAGCTCCCAAACTATACTACGAGTAGCGAAACACCTTGTTCTTTTCAACCATAACATGTAATAACCAACTGCGTAGTCATGGGACTCCCAGTTTAAGAATAGGACCTGGATTTGAACACAAACAAACTTAGGCTTGAAAATATGCTGCGAGCGGGCCTAGACCACTAATGGCCCTCAAATGGAATCACAAATGGCAAGAAAACCTCGTGCACATCCAACGTAACACGTAGTAACCGACTTCATTACTCAGGAATCTCGATTTGAGAATAGGTCTTGAATTTGAACACAGGCAAATGTAGCCTTAAAATGTGTCGCGAGCAGGCCCAGACCACCAACGGCCCCAAACGGTAACACGAGTGTCACAAATACCTCATACGCGTCCAATATAACACATCAATCGCTCACATAGTCGCGGGACTCCCTATTTGAGAATAGCACCTGAATTTGAACACATCCACTCTTAAGCTTGAAAACGTGCCGCGAGCGGTCCAAGACCACCAACGTCCCCCAAACGGCACCACGAGCGGCACGAACACTTCATGAGCATCCAATGTAGCACTACTAACCTACCGTGTAGTCACGGTACTCCTGGTTTGCTAATGGGACCCAAATATTAACAAAGGCACACTTAGACTTAAAAACGTGCTGCGAGCATTCCCATACCACCAACGCCCTGAAACGGAATCGCGAGTGGCACAAATACCTCATGCGCATCCAACATAACATGTAGTAGCCGATCGCATAGTCGTGGGACTATCAGGTTGAGAATAGGACCCGACTTGGAACATCAAAATAGTTAGATTTAAAAATGTGCTGTGAGTGGGCCGAGACCACCAGCTGCCCCAAATGGCATCACGAGTGGCACGAACACCTCGTGAGAATCCAATGAAACATGTAGTAACCGACCGCGTAGTCACAGGACACCCGATTTGAGAATATAACCCAAATTTGAACACAGGAACAATTAGGCTTGAAAACGTGTCGCAAGTAGGACGAAACCACCACCAACCTCCAAATAGCACTGCAAGTGGTACAAACACCTCTTACGCATCCAACGTAACACGTAGCAACCATCTGCATAGTCGCGGGATAATCAGTTTTTATAATAGGACCCAAATTTGAACACATACACTATTAGGCTTTAAAGAGTGTCGCGAATGGGACGAGACCACCAACGACCCCCAATGGCACCACAAGTGGCACGCACACCTCATGTGTGTCCAAACTAAAAGGTAGTAACCGATCGCATAGTCACTAGTCGTTCTGTTTGAGAATAGAACCCAAATTTAAACAGAAGCAAACTTAGGCTTGAAAATATTCTGCTAACGGCCCGAGTCCACCAACAGCCCCAAATCGAACTTCAAGTAGCATGAACACCTCGTGAACATCCAACATAACATGTAGGAACCGACGGCATGATCGCGAAACTCACGGTTTGAGAATATGTGAACACATGCACACTTAGGCTTGAAGACGTGTCGCGAGAAGATCGAGACTACCAATGTCCCCCAAAAAGCACTGCGAGTGTCGCACCTCGTGCGTATCCAATGTAACACGTACCAAGCGATCGAATAATCAAGGGACTCCTAGTTTGAGAATCAGACCCGAATTTGAACAAAGGGACACTTGGGCTTGAAAAATGTTTCGCGAACACGCTGAGACTACCAATGTCCCCAAAATGGTACTACGAATGCCACGAACACCTCGTACGCATCAAAGGTAACACATAGCAGTCGAACGCATAGTCAGGGGACTGTTGGTTTGAGAATAGGACCCAAATTAGGGAAGGGGCATACTTAAGTTTGAAAACGTATCGCGAGCGGACTGAGACCACCACCAACCCCCAAATGGAACCGCAAGTGTCACGAACACCTCGTCTGCATCCAATTAGAACATAAGAATTGTCCGTATAGTTGCGGGGATCACGGTTTGAAAATAGGACCTCAATTTGAACACAAGCACCTTTAGGATTAAAAATAGGCCGCGAGCGGGCCCAGACCCAAAATGGTACAACGAGTAGCACGAACACCTCGTGTTATTCCAACATAACACAACAATCAGATGCATAGTCGCAAGACTATTAATTTTAGAATAGGACATGAATTTAAACATAGACTCACTTAGTCATGAAAACGTGCCCGAGCTGGTCTTGACCACCAATGGTCCCCAAACGGCATCGCAAGTGGCACGAACTGTTCTTGTGCCTCTAACAGAACATGTAGTAGTCGATCATATAGTTGAGAGACTATCAGGTTGAGAACAAGACCTAAATTTAAACACTGACACACTTAGGTTTAAAAATATGCTGCGAGCTGGTCGAGAACACCAATGGCCCCAAAAGATCTCGTGCGCATACAACGTAACAAGTTCTAATCACTCGCATAGTTACAGGACTCTCGCTTTGAGAGCAGTACGTGAATTTAAACACATGCACTCTTAGGCTTGAAAGTGTGTCGCGAGCTGGCCAAGACCACCAAACCCACTAAATAGCACCGCGAGTGGAAAAAACACCTCGTGCACATACAACGTAACATGTATTAATCGGCCGCGTAGTCACGAGACTACCGATTTGAGAATAGGACCCGAATTTGAACACATGCACACTTAGGCTTCAAAACGTACCACGAGCGGGTCCAGACCACCAACGACACCAAACGGAACCATGAGTGGAACATACATCTTGTTTACCTCAAATGTAACATGTAGCAGTTGGTCGCGTAGTCGTGGTACTATTGGGTTGAGAATAGGACCCGAATTTAAAAACATGCACACTTAGGTTTAAAAACGTGCCACGAGCGAGATAAGACCACCAGCGTCCCCAAAAGGTACTATGAGTGGCATCAACACCTCGTGCGCATCCAACATAACATGTAGCAATCGATCGCGTAATCGCGAGACACACAGTTTGAGAACATAAGCACAATCTGTCTTGAGAATGTGCAGCGTGTGGGCCAAGAACACCACCGACTCCTAAACGGCACTACGAGTGGCACAAACTTCTCTTACACATCAAACATAACACATAGCAACTAATTGCATTTTCACGGGACTTTCAGTTTGAGAATAGGGCCCGAATTTGAACAAAGGCACACTTAGGCTTGAAAACGTGTCGCGAGAGGGCCGAGACCACCAACAACTCCAAATAGTACCACGAGTAGCACAAACACATCGTGTACATCCAACATAGAATAAGTAAATCGACGGCGAAGTCGTGGGATTCCCAATTTGAGAATAGGACCCTAATTTGAACACAAGCACACTTAGTCTTGAAAGCGTACCGTGAGAGGGCCCAGAACACCGAAAGACCCTAAAACAGCATCGCAAATGACACGAACACCTCATGTGCATCCAACGTAACATATAACATCCGATCGGGTAGTCGCTGGACCGTAGAGTTTTTAATAGGACCCAAAATTGAACATTGGCACACTTAGGTTGAAAACGTGCCACGAGTGGGCTGATACCACCAACGGCCCCCAAACGGCACCACAAGTGGCATAAACACCTCGTGTGTGTCACACGTAATATATAAAAACCGTCAGCATAGTCATGTGTCTCCCCATTTGAGAATATGACCCAAATTTGAACACAAGCATAGTTAGCCTTGAAAACAGGCCGTGAGCGAGCGGCCGAGACCACCAATGCCCCCAAACGGCACCAAGAATGGAACGAACACCTCGTGCGCATCAAATGTATCATGTAGCAATTGACTGCATAGTCGCGGGACTACTAATTTGAGAATAGGACCCAAATTTGAACACGTGCACACTTACGCTTGGAAATGTACCACGAGCGGGATGAGAACACTCACGGCTCCCAAATGGCACCGTGAGTTCCACGAACACCTCGTCTGCATCCAAAGTAATATGTGAAAACCGAACACGTAGTCACGATACTCTTGAATGGATAATAGGTTGCGAATTTGATTATAGGCACACTTAGGCTTGAAAATGTACTGCAAACGGGTTGAGACCATCGAAAGCCTCCAAATGGCACAACGAGTGGCACGAACACCTTGTACGCATCCAACGTAACATATAGTAATCGTTCGTATAGTCGCGGTACACCTAGTTTAAGAAGAAAATCTGAATTTGAACACATGCACAGTTAGGCTTAAAAGTGTGCTGTGAGCGGGCCGAAACCACTAACTACCTCCAAACGTCACTGCAAGTGGAACGAACAAATCGTTCGCTTCCATCATAATACGCAATAACCGGCCTTGTACTCACAGGACTCCCAGTTTAAGAATTGGACCCGAAGTTAAACACAAGCACTCTTAGCCTTGAAAATGTGGCGCTCGTTGTCCGACATCATGAACTGCCCCCAAATGGCACCGTGAGTGGAGCGAACACCTCATGTGCTTCCAAAGTTACAAGTAGCAACTGGCCACGTAGTTTTGGGATTTTCAGTTTGAAAATAGGACCCAAATTTGATCACAGGCATAATCAAGCCTGAAATAGTCCCGGGAGCGGGGCGAGACCACCAACGGCCCCCAAACGGAACCACGAGTTGAAAGAAGACATTATGTTCCTCCAACGTAACACTTAGCAATCGCCCGCATAGGCAAGAGACTCCCATTTTGATAATATGACCCAAATTTGAACACATGCACTCTTAGCTTGAAAGCATGAGGGGAGTGGGCTAAGACCACCAACGGCCGTCAAATGGCACCACGAGTGTCATGAAAACCTTGTGCGCATCTAACATAACATGTAGTAACAAACGGCATAGTCGTGGGCCTTCCGATTTGAGAATTGGACCCGAATTTGAAATCATGAACACTTTGCCTTAAAAATGTGTCGCAAGTGGGCCCAGACCACTAACGACCCAAAATGGCTCCGGGAGTGGCACAAGCACCTCGAGCACATCTAACATAACATGTAGAAACTCGCCACATAGTCACTATACTATAAGGTTAATAATAGGACCCAAACTTGGACACATGCACACTTAGTTTTAAAAACGTACTACGAGAGGACCGAGACCACCAACGACACACAAACGACACCACGAGTGGCACAAACTCCTCGTGCACATCCAATGTAGCACATCACAACCGATCGCATAATTGTGGGATATCTGATTTGATAATAAAACCCAAATTTGAACACATGAACATTTAGGATTGAAAACATGGCACGAGTGGGCCGAGACCCCCAACGACCCCCAAAAGTCACCGTGAGTGCACGAAAACCTCGTGCACATTAAACATATCACTTAACAACTAGCCATGTAGTTTCATGATTCTCAACTTGAGAATAGGATCCAAATTTGAACACAAACACACTTAGGCTTAAAAATATGTTGCGAGGGTGCCGAAATAACCCATATCCCAAACAACATTGCGGGTAGTACAAACACCTTCTGCAGATCCAATGTAGCACATAGAAACCAACTGCATAGTTATGGGACACTCGATTTTCAAATAAGACCCGAATTTAAACAAAGGTACACTTAGGCTTGAAAATGTTCCGTGAGCAGATCAAGACCACTAACGGCCCCCAAACAAAACCACGAGTGGCACAGACACCTCATGCGTGTCCAACATAATAAGTATCATCTCATTGCATAGTCGTGAGGCTATTATTTTGAGAATAGGACCCAAATTTGAACACAGGCACACTTAGGTTTAAAAATGTGTTGTAAGGGTACCGAGATAACCAATGACTACCAAATGGCACTACGAGTGACACAAACACCTCATGTGCATCCAATGTAATACGTAGCAACCGATCACATAGTCTTGGGACTCCCGACTTGAGAATAGGACCCGAATTTGAACACATGCACACTTATGCTTGAAAACATGCTACGAACGGGCTAAAACCATCAACCGGCCACAAACGACAATGTGAATGGTACAAACACCTCGTGTGCATCCAATGTAACATGTAGCAACCAACTGCGTAGTCATGGGACTCCCAGTTTTAGAATAGGACCCAAATTTGAACATAGGCACACTTAGGATAGAAAACATGCCGCGAGTGGGCCGATGCTACTAACGTTCCTCAAGCAGCACCACGAGTGGCACAAACACCTCATGGGTGTCCAACATAACGCGTAATAACTAGCTACGTAGTTGTAGTACTATCGCTTTGAGAGCATTATCTGAATATGAACACATGCACAATCAAGTTTAAAAATGTGCTACCAGAAGGACGAGACCACCATGGCCCCTAAATGGAACCACAAGTGGCATGAACACCTCGTGCGCATCCAATGTAACATGTAGCAACTGTCCGCATAGTCACGGGACTCTCCGTTCGATAATTGGACACAAATTTTAACACATGCACACTTAGGCTTGAAAATGTACCGCGAACGGGTTGAGACCACCAATGGTAACCACACGGCACCGCGTTTCGTACAAACACCTTGAGCACTTCCAAAGTAAAATGTAGCAATCACATGCATTATCATGGGACTCTCGGTTTGATAATAGGACTCGAATTTGAACACAGGCACTCTTAGTCTTAAAAGCATACCGCGAGCAAGCCGAGACCAGCAACCCCTAAATGGAACCGCGAGTGGCATTAACACCTCGTGCACATCTAACATAACACATACCAAGTGGTCGCATAGCCATGGGACTCTCGGTTTGAGAATAAGACCGTAATTTGAATAAAGGCAAACTCAGGCTTGAAAACATGCCGCGAGCATAATGAGACCAACAATGGTCCCCAAACGTCACTACGAGTGGCATGAACACCTCGTGCGCATCAAACGTAACATGTAGATGTTGACCATGCAGTGGGGGCTATCAATTTGAGAATAGGACCTAAATTAGAAAGGGGAATACATAAGTTTGAAATTTTACTGTGAGCGGGCTGAGACCATCACCAACCCCTAAATGGCACCGCGAGTGGAAATACACCTCGTGTGCATCCAACATAATACGTAGCAGTCGATTGTATATTCACGAGACTATTGATTACCCAACATAACACGTAGAAACCAAATGCATAGTCGTGGGACTTCCGAATTGAAAAGTCGGGACGTGTGATATTTTGATTTAAAAAAGTTCGCAAGTTTCCAAGTAACCCTTATTTAATTTCAGCCCCTAATCATGCATCTAAGGTGCGTGTGTCAACCCATAAATAAATAAAGTATGTGACACAAAAATATGCTGAGACACAGATTTCAGGAAAAAAAAACCTTTCGGGTAAAACCTTTATTTTACTATGAATATACAAGTCGCAACTTACAATTACATAGAGAAATCTGCAATGGATCAACACGAAGCCAACCCACAAAGACACGCAGTCTTGAACTCAGCAAGAGAATACACGCAGCACCCTCCAAGAATTCGCAGCCCAAACAACAAAGGAAGAACCACATCTCTCCTCAATGACACGCACCCATAACACTTTGTAGATACTCCCTCAGCAATGACACGCAGCCCTCGGTTGCAAAGATCTCTCCGTAAAGATGAGCAGTAACAAAGTATGTGTTCTAGGGTTCCAAAAGATTCACAAAACTAATTGGGATTTTTTTGTGTGAATCAAAAAGATGTTTGGCACATCAAAAATTGAAGTCTTGTAGTGTTTTAACTCTTAAAAACGTTTTCTCAAAGACTTGAAAAAATACACCATCGGAATAGTTATATTTATAGGAAATAAAAGATGGTAGATAAAAAACACACGGACCCGTTTGAACTTATCCCAAGAGGACCGATCCGTCCTGGAGGCGGATCGGTCCGACCTCGGATCGGTTTGTTTTTCAAAAGGCTTATTCGGTTCGCATTCGGTCCGAGGTATATTGGTCAAAGCAAGGCGGATCGGTCCGGGTAGAGGGCGGATCCGTTCATTTTGTTTGAAATTCTTAATTTTATAAAAAAACGTTTTATAAAAATTTCCCAATACTAAGTATGGACTTTAAGGAACATAAGAACAAAACTTTACCAAGTTCATTCTCACAGAGGTTATGATTTTCAAGATGCTTTGATATTCGGATCCGTTGATGTAGATGCGATCTTGAATTTCTTCAATGGTGTAACGGCGTATGACATACAAATTGATGATGGACCAAAAATGTCCTTACACGATTTAAGAAAAGACCTAAATTTTAACAGACACACACTTAAGCATGAAAACGTGCCGCGAGGGGTCATAGACCACCAATGGCCCACAAATGGCACCGTAAGTAGCATAAACACAACATGCATATCTACCGTAACACGTAACAATCGACCGCATGGTCAAAAGACTGTCGAGTTGAGAATAGGATCAAAATTTAAATGCGTGCACACTTAGCTTGAGCATAAAACTATAATTTGAACATATACACTCTTAAGATTGAAAACGTGCCACGAGCGGGCCAAGACCACCAATAGTCCCCAAACGGCACCACGAGTGGCACAAACACCTCGTGTGCATCTAACATAATACGTAGCAATCGATCGCGTAGTCGTGGGACTCCTAGTTTCAGAATAGGTCCCAAATTTAAACATAGGCACACTTAGGCTTGAAAACATGCCATAAGGAGGACCATACCCCTAACGTACTCAAATGGCACCACAAGTGGGACAAACACCTCGTGCATGTCCAACGTAATATGAAGCATCCGACCATATAGTTAGGAGACTATCAGGTTGATAATAGTCCCTAAGTTTGAACACAGACACACTTAGGATTAAAAATGTGCAGGGAGCGGGCTGAGACCACCTGAGATACCTAAACGGCAACATGAATGGCATGAAAACCTTATGCACATACATTGTAACACATAAAAATCGGTCACGTAGTTGCAGGACCCTCGGTTTGAGAATATGACTCGAATTTGAGCATAGGCACAGTTAGGCTTCAAAATGTGCCGTGAGTGGGCCAAGACCACCAATGACCCACAAATGACACTATGAGTTTCATGAAATCCTCTTGTTCTTCAAATAAAACATGTAGCAATCGACTGTATAGTCGTGGGACTGTCGATTTGAGATTAGGACCCAAATTTCAACATAGGCACACTTAGGATTGAAAATATGCCGCTAGCGTGGCGAGACCACCAATGGCCCCAAATAGCACTGCACGTACAATGAAAACCTCATACGAGTCTAATATAGCACTTATCATTCGATTGCATAGTCACAGGACACTCGGTTTGGGAGTACGAACCATATTTGAACACAGGCACACTTAGGCTTGAAAACGTCTCGTGAGTGGGCCAAAACCAACAATACCCCCCCAAAAGGCACCGTGAGTGGTACGAACACCTCATGTACATAGAATGTAACATGTAACAGCTGGCTGGGTAGTCACAAGACTATCTCATTGATAATAGGACCCGAATTTCAACACTGGCACTTTTAGGTTTGAAAATGTGCTGCGAGAGGGCCGTGACCACTGGCAACCCCTAAACAACACCTTTAGTGGCACGAACACCTTGTACGAATCCAATGTATCATGTAGTAACCGACCACGTATTCTGGAGACTCCTAGTTTGAGAATAATAGCCAAATTTGAACACAAGCACACTTCGGCTCGCAAAACTTCCGCAAGCAGTCCGAGACCACGAGCTGGCCCCAAACGGCACCACAAGTGGAGCAAACATGTCGTACACTTACAACATAACATGTAGCAGCCGTTCGCATAGTCACGGGAATATAAGTTTGAGAAGAGGACCCTAATTTGAACACAATCACACGTAGGCCTTAAAACATGCCACGAGCGATGTCGAGACCGCTAACGGCCCCTAAAAGTGCATCGTGAGTGGAACGAACAACTCGTGTGCACCTAACATAATACATAGCAATCGAACTTGTAACCACACTTAGGCCTTAACACCTCGTATGCATCCAACATAACACATATCAACAGTCCACATAGTAACACGACACCCAGTTTACGAATAGGAGCCTAATTTGAACACAAGCACTGTTAGGCTTGAAATAATGTTGCGAGCGGGCCAAAACCACCAACGGCCACCAAATAGCACTACGAGTGGAACAAGTACCTAGTGTGTATCTAACATAACACTTACCAATTGGGCATGTAGTCGCGGGACTCCCGATTTGAGAACATGGCCTGAAGTTGAACACATGCACACTTAGGCTTGAAAATATACCGCGAGCGGTCCGAGATAATAAACTGCCCCCAAGAGGCACTACGAGTGGAGTGAACACCTCATGAATGTCCAACATAACATGTAGCAATCGATTGCGTAGTCAAGGGACTGTCGATTTAAGAATAAGACCAGAATTTGAACACCGGTACACTTAGGCTTGAAAACGTATCGCGAGCGGGCTGAGATAATCAATATGCCCCAAATGATGGCATCAACACCTCATGAGACGACAACGTAATACGTTGCAACCTCTCGTAAAGTCACGTGATTCCCAGTTTGAGAATACGGCCCAAATCTGAACACAAACATAGTATTTCTTGAAAACGTGCACTGAGCGGGCTGAGACCACCAATGCCCACCAAACGTCACCATGAGTGGTATAAAAACCTCGTGTGCATCCAACATAACATGTAGTAATCGACCGCATTATCCCGAGACTCTCGTTTTGAGAATAAAACTTGAATTTGAACACATGCACACTTTGGCTTGAAAACGTGTTGTGAGCAGGCTGAGACCACAAAATACCCCCACACGGGACTGCGGATGGCATTAACACCTCGTACGCATCCAACATAACACGTACCAAGAGGCCGCATAGTTGTGGATCTCCGGATTTGATAATAAGACCCAAATTTGAACACATACGTACTTAGGCTTCAAAACATGCCACGAGCATGCCAAGTCCACCAACGATTCCCAAAAAGTACTACGAGTGTCATGAACAACTTGTTTACATCAAACATAACACATCTAAGCCGACCACATAGTCAGGGGACTGTGAGTTTGAGAATAGGACTCGAATTAGAAAAGGGGAATACTTAAGTTTAAAAATGTACCGCGAGCGGGCCGAGTCCATAAAAAAACCCTTAACGGAACTGCGAGTGGAAGAACACCTCGTGTCCATCCAGCGTAACATGTACTACTGATCGCATAATCGTGGGACAATCGGTTTGAGAATAGGACCCAAATTTGAACACATGAACAATTTGGCTTTAAAGAGTGCCGCAAGCGGGCCAATACCACCAACGACCCCCAATGGAACCAAAAGTGGCACGAACACCTCATGTGTGTATGAAGTAACATGTAGTACCCGATCGCATAGTTTAGGGACTCTCTATTTGAGAATATAATGAAAATTTAAACACAGACAAACTTAGGCTTGAAAATATACCGCGAACGTCTCGAGACCACCAATGGACTTAAACCAAACTGCAAGTAGGATGAACACCTCGTGAACATCCAACTTAACATGTAGGAATCGGATGCATAATCACGGGACTCCCAATTTGAGAATAGAACCCAAGTTTAAACACAAGAATACTTAGTCTTAAAGACGTGTCGTGAGCGGGGAAAGACAACCAACGCCCCCCAAATAGCACTGCGAGTAGCGTTAGCACCTCGTGCATATTCAACGTAACACATACCAAGCGACCGAATAGTAATGGGACTCTCGATTTGAGAATAAAACCCGAATTTGAACAAAGGCACACTTGGGCTTGAAAGTGTGCCACGATCACACCGAGACCACCAATGGCCCCCAAATGGTACCATGAGTGACACGAACACCTTGACGCATGAAAGGAAACATGTAGTAGCCGAACGCATAGTCGAGGGACTGTTTGTTTGAAAATAGGATCCGAATTAGAAAATGGGGATACATAAGTTTGAACACCTAGTGTGGCAGAACCCCTAAATGACACCACGAGTGGCAGAATACCTCGTGTGCATCCAACATAACACGTACCAACTGATTACATAGTCACGGGACTATTGGTTTGAGAATAGGACTCGAATTTAAACAGTCACACTTAGGCTTGAAAACGTGTCACGAGTGGGCCAAGACCACCATAGGACCCAAACACTTTCACGTGTAGCAGAAACACCTCGTGTGCATCCAACATAGCATATAGCAGCTAACTGCATAATTTCAAGACTCCTAGTTCAAGATTAGGACCCGAATTTGAACACAAGAACACTTAGTCTTAAAAATGAATTGCGAGTGGGTGGATACCATCAATGACGCCCCAAACGAAAGTACGAGAGGCACGAAAACCTCATGTGTATCCAACATAACATGAAGCAGCTGGCTGAGTAGTTACGGGACTGTTGAGAGTAGAATATCACCCGAATTTGAACACAGGCACACTTAGCAATCGTCCATGTAGTCCTAGGACTCTTTGTTTAATAATAGGACCTAAATTTGAACACAAGCACACTTGGGCATAAAAACATGACGCGAGCAGGCTCAGACCACCAACGACCTTTAAACAGCATCGTGAGTGGAATGAACATCACGTGCACATCCAATGTAACATGTATCAATCGACTGCATAGTTACGAGACTGTCATGTTGAGAATATGACCTGAATTTAAACCCTGGTACACTTAGCTTTAAAAACTTGCTACAAGTAGGCTAAGACCACCAACCGTCCCCAAACGGCACCACGAGTGGAATGAACACATTGTACGCATTCAACATAACACATAGCAACTGCCCGTGTAGTTGCATGACTATTAGTTTGAGAATAGATCCCTAATTTGAACACATGCACTCTTAAGCTTAAAAATGCGCCGCGAGCACTATGTTTCAGATGGTAAATCTTCAAACAGGTCAAGACTGATAAGGATCAATAGGGAGTGCTAAGTCTGAGTCCGATACACCTCAGCCGCCACAACAGCCATCACCTGCTACACCACAGGACCGACAAAACTATAACACCAACTGATTTAGCTTTTATTATATCCTAGGCCATAGTAGCGATGATGATAACCCTCCAACAACAGTGGACACCATTGCCCATGGCCGCAATTGTACATGCTCCTCGAGATATTACCCTTGTCCGAGAGAGTTCTAGGACTGCTTTTGGTAAGCGGCCCTCTAGAGTTTGCGGGATCTGATCCCATAGTGGTTTTTCAATGGAGGCATGACATTGAGTGTCATTTGAGGTTAATTGAGTGTACAAATGTCCCGCAACAAATATTAGAAAGCTTCAGGTTGGTGAAGATGCCCTAGATTTGGTGGAAGATTGTTACCACCTTGGAGATAGGTCTCAAATGACTCTATCGCAGTTTTGGGTCAAGTTTGAGGGAAATAGCTTCTCATGCTCACAAAAGAGGTATATAAAAGCACAATTTGACATGATCGAGCAGGAGAGTAGTATCATTACTGAATATGATGTTGAGTTCACACATATTATGCACTTTACCCAAGAGCTGGAGAGATATGAGTATTTGAAGATGGACCGATTTATGAGAAGTCTAAATTGGAAGATTAAGAAGGTGTTTCTAGTAAATTAGGCATTCACAACGTACCTTTAGATGGTAGGTACCACTTTGATACATTATGATGATCACCACGAGTTCTTGGGTGAGAGAGAGGGAGAAAATGATCCCAAGAGGGGGAGATCAGGAGCCGACCAAAGTCCAAAATTATCAGAGGGTGGTGAGTCTTCTCGAACTCTACTAGGCTCTAGCCAGCTTCATAGAGTGCGAGTTAAAGGGATAATTACAATAAGATATTGATAGGGGATGATCATCACAGATAGGGAGGATAGGGCAAGATCCACGTGGGTCAGGGTCAGTTTGGGCATCCGAGTCACTAGCATCAGGGCTAACTGATAAAAATGGGTAGGGTCATGCGAAGATTTAGTTTTGTAGGATCTATAGTTAGGAGCAGAGGCAGCGAGATCACTAGCGAAGTCACACTTTTGGTGGGGCATGTTATACATGTGGGGAGCCTAGCCTTTTATTTAGGATATGCCCTAAGAGGCTTCAGGGCAGCATAACACACTTTTAATAGAGGCATCAACCATCACTTCTTGCCCTACCTCAGTTTCAGGCCCTCCCACTCACACCACAGTACCCAACACTACCCCCTCTTGTACATCAGGCTCAAGGATGCCATTAGCTGCATCAGGGACATGTGTTTAACATCTACCATCAGGATTTATCATTACTACCATGTGATATAGAGGTTATGTTTTATGTTTATGGTAGTTTTTCCAGGGTGCTTTTCAAAACAAGATCTTTACACTCCTTTGTTGTACTGGATTCACTATTACAGCAAGCACAATAGATATAACTTCCGATATTTCTATGCGTGTATACACTCTAGTAGGTGGGGGAGTTGCATTATGCTAAATTTGTAGAGGCGTTGTTGTGGAGATCGGTAAGATATAATTTTCCTCTAAGTTATTATTGTTAGATATGCTTACTTACAACGTTATAATGGGTATGGATGGGTTGGAAACTTAACATGCCCAGATTGATTGTAGAGGAACAACTATTACGTTCACAATTCTAGGATAGGAGATTTTTTATCTCCAAGCCTAGACTTGAGGGGGATTCCAACACCCATTTATGTTATGTTGATGTGATATGTCTAAGGAGGTTATGATACCTCTAAATTCTATCCCAGTGGTTTAAGAGTTTTTAGACATGTTTGAGTAGGTACCGAGGTTATCACTGGCAAAATAGAGAGATTTATGTATTGGCCTAGACCCGAGCATTCGACCCATCATCAAAGAACCTTATCATATGGATCCCATGGAAATACGAGAGTTATGAGTGAAAATTCAACATCTTCTGAGTCAGGAGTTCATTCAAAATATCATGTATCCATGGGGATCTCCAGTACTGTTCGTAAAGAAGAAGGATAGGACCCTTTGGTTGTGTGTCGATTATTGAGAGTTGAATAAAGTCACGATACATAATAAGTATCCATTGCTCTGGATCAATGACTTATTTGACCAATTGAGGGGTGAATCCTTCTTTTCAAAGATCAATTTGCAAACATGATACCATGAGTTAAGGATTTGGGAGGAAGATGCTCCAAAGTGAGCTTTTCTCACTCATTACGGGTCTTACGAGTTTCAGGTCATGCCTTTCGAACTACCCAATGCACCTTCTATCTTTATAGCCTTATGAATAATGTATTTCGCTAGTATCTGGATCAGTTCATAATTGTATTTATTGATGACATTTTGATATACTCACGCTCAGGGGAGGAGCATACTGATTAGTGTAATGTTGCATTTTATTATCCCTTTTTCTATCCAATATTGTAGTCTTATGCTCATTAAAGCTCGTTTTTATACTCATTTACCGTATAATCTTGATTTATATGATTAATCTCTTTTGCAAGGTTTATTTGACTATTTAGAGGGTTTTGGTATGGTAATGATGAAGCTTGGAAGCCATTCAAAGCAATAAACATCCTCAAATGCGCTTCCAAGGGCAAAATGGTAATTTTACAAGGGCAGCGCCGGACTCAGACTCGTTAGGAAGATTTTTGGCTTCAAAATATGGAATGTATGGGTTCAAACAACGCATCAATTAGATCTCAAATGAATAAGTTATGATGAGTCAAAGTTTCAAACTCGAAAAAGTCAAAGTCAAAACTTCGGGTCATTGCAAAAGTCAAACCTTATAACCCGAACTTCACTAGAAACTTATCATCCTCGAAAAAAGGAACATATCGGTTCAAATTATGCATAAATATGGGGTCTTGTGAGGAATCTACAAGATTTGGGGTGAAAATGTAATTATTTAAATTGGCTTAAGCATATCATGACATGTGGCAGTGCCAAATCATACCATGTGGCACCACATGATCATGACACATGGCACAGTAGGATCATAACATGTGGCACCGATGCTATTTCTTAAAATTAAATGGGACTGGGGAGAGTTAGATCCATGGTTTCTCCCTCCCTTTTCCCTTCCTTTAACCATTTGACTAATCAGACCTTTGATAAGTTTACTAACCCCAATAGTATATAACTCATAGTTCACCCCATTATTTATTATTCTCCCATAATATTCCCATTAACCATCACATTCCCTCATATAACAATTCATTTTTCCATAAAAACCTTTTTATTTTTCAATTAAATCACCCATTATTTTGTAATTTCATTTTTGACTCCTAAATAAATATTTTCAACCTATAAATAGGGCCATTTTGAGACACATTTTTATCTTTCTCTTAGAGTTAGACCCAATTTTAGAGTAAGAAACTCTCTTTAGTTTTACTGGTTGTTTTAAACCTTTATTAGTTTTGTATATATCGAGTGATACATTCAAATATTCAATCTAAATTATTCTCATTTTTTATTTAAGTAGGTGTTATTATTTTTCCCCTTTCTCTCATACAGTGTTTTATTTAATTGTTTTAACATGCTTTCTAGTTGATTAAATTAAGTCGAGATTAATGAGCTTACTTTGGGTATATAGTTGCTTCGCCATGGTATGATGGAATAAACTTATTTTGATGTGTTAATTGTTCTCGTTTTTACACCTAGGAACCTCAGTGGGGTATATCATGTATGCACCATATTTTCCACCCTAGGTGTGTAATTTTGAAAATATTGTTGATGCCAAACTCGTATTAGAGTTATATAGAAATTTGGAGAGTGACACTCTGAGCTTAAATGAGTATTAATCGTATTTTTAACTTGTCTAACCACGTAAACATTTATATTATGTATTCTCAACCTATAGTTTTCATTTTTGCTAATTAATTTAGTTTCAATACACGCCTAGAAAAAATTGTAGTATTAAAATATTTTAAAAAAATCATCTTTTACACTTTTTATATCAAAGTAAGAAATCAATTAAATTTTAAATGACATTCTTTGTGGATTCGATACCCAAACTCGCCGCTATAGATAGAAAGCACATGTAGTTAAAGTTTAGATGTTTATATTGAGGTGCAAAAATGACAACAACGACAAGTGTATTCACACGACGCTCGATTTTCACCCGTCAAAATGGCGTTGTTGTGAGGGATTGATTTGATTTAAAACTTAATTGATTTATTCCTCTGATCCCGACAACGCACTCGATCAAAATGGCGTCGTTATCGGAGGTTGTTTTGTTTTAAAATTTAATTAATTAATTATTTTGTTTTAACTTATTTTGTAGGTACTTTAACCATTGAGATCCAAAAACATTGACAAAAATTGTGGTGCAAGTGTTTGAAAATTCTGGAAAAGCGATTTTTTTTTCTAAATATGTCTTCATTTAATTATTTTAATAGTTCTTAAAGTATCTATAATGGTTCATAATAATATTATAATAGTGAATTTTAAAGTTTTGCACCATCGACGCCTTTCGGTGAATATTTATAAATTTTTGAAAATCGATATTCAGGATCTTATGAAAATAAATATATAATTATGGTCACAAAATTTTTAGAATAACAGTAGTGAAAATTATTATAATAATACTTTTCCTATCTATTATAATAATAATTTTTCAAAATTGTTATAATGAAAATTTTGTTAATAATTACAATAATGACGTTTTAATTCTTGATAATAAAGAATTTTCACTTGCAAATTCGTCTAACAGTTTTACAAATATTAAAAAATCATGACGTTATTGGATTAAAGTCACCTTTAAATGAATTTAGCTCTGGTTCTGTGAATAATATTAATTTTGGGCTTTGCCGCCTTGCTTAGGGCCCAAGTGGAGGTAACCTTTTGTTTGCCCTTATATCTGTTGGCTCTACGTTCTTAAACGTTAAAGACATCCATTGAAATTATTCCACTAAGCCTACAAAGTAGTGACTAGAAACTCAAATTGCTCTTTAAAACTAGAAAAATCGCTTGAGCGATGCACGGGAGTATTTGTACACTTAGTTCATACCTAACTTGTAGGAAAACACTCTAAGGTGACCTCTTCTTTTGAAAAAAGTGCAAACATATACTTGTTTTGCCCTACCTTGCTTCACTTTCAGAGTTTGAACTCTCTTTTATGGTTTAGGTCGAGACCCATAAGTATTCACCAAGGATTTAGGAACCAATTTGGTTTTGTTATGGGAAGTTGATGCACCATCATAACCTATTTCTTGTCTCTCATCAAAACCTAAAGAGGGACCAAGGAGCATATTTCCCACCTCCTTCGATGTATCCTCTATAGTAAACTTGACCTCTCGAGCAGGTTTGAGATTTTTCTCGAGTCGGGATACAAGGGATTCAGGTTTCTCACGAGTCTCCATTGATGCTGGAAGATCTCTCGTAAGACTAGCCACTTTGTTGGTCAAGTAACCATTTTCCTTCTCAACTAAATTGACCAACTTTCTTAAAGAAAATCTTATCGAGGACTTGCTATCTATCGCCTCTCTCAACTCCTTGTCTGAGGTAAAACTCTAAGGGTAACCCTTTGTTTTGTTTCTTTGTTTTAAAGAACTCAGCGTAAAGATCGGCATAAGCACGTTGAAGGTACTCTCACTCTGATTTAAAACACCCTCTCCCTTATTCTCATCGGAATTACTAGACTCACAGTCAAGGCCATCATGTTTATTAGCTTCCTCTTCGGCGTGAAGTGCACTAGGTTTACTAACATGACTATCCATTAACGAGGTGAAGTTGCATCCATGCGGTGATTCATCACCGAAATTTACAGACTCGACAGTGCTCTCGCTAAGCATGGCATTAAAGGCGCCTTTGCCTTTGCCTTTGTCTTGTCTCTTTAATCTCGTTGAACACTCGTGAGATTTGTGATCCTTACCCTCAAACTCATAGCATCTCTCTTCATATTTTCTTTGTGTAATATTTTATTTATTTTTTCTAATTTTTCTTTCCCGATTTATATTTTTTATCTTTCTACAAAAATTTAATTTCTTTTGAAGTATTTTATTTTCCAAGTTTGAGAAATTTTTTGAAAGTTAAAATAATACTCGGAGTTAGACGAAACTTCCTCCTTCTTTTTAGATTGTACTCTTAACGCAATTCCCTTTTTCTTAGTTTTAACAGTTTGGGAAACATATTTAACTCATAAGTTTCAAGGTCTCCTATGAGTTATTCTAACCTACGAGTTTCTAATATGCCTAATGAATTGAGCACGGTAACCTTAGGAATAAAACGGGTCGGAAGTGGTGGCAAAATATTTTTAGCAACACGCGTCTCAGGAATTTTCTCACCTAAATTTAAACTGGAGTTTACGATATTGTCCATAAAATTCATCAAATTATTGAGACTCTTGCATGGTAATGGTTTCAAATTATGTGGTGAGGTTCTGTAGATTAGAAGCTTTCACAACTTTCTACCCTCGTGAGTGAGATGGAGGGTATCCCAAGCTTTTTTTGACATGGTACAAGTCATGATGCATGCGCCAAAACTCATTAGGGATGGCGGCTCAAGAAATGACACTCAGACATGTGAGTTAAAATTGCTCCATTTAAAATCGTTCTCTGTTTATGTAGCCAAACTCTTTCATCTATAGATTTTAATGTAAACCTCATCCAATCTTTCCAATAAGCATAATTTGATCCATCAAACACACGCATCCTATCTGTGACTCCTCACCCATTCTAATCCTGGGTGATTAGCCCATTATTAAATTAAATAGGAATAATTAATGATTTCATTCTTAGCATCACTGCTAAAATACAATTATATTACTAATATCCTAAAGGCCCGGTGTCAAAATTTTAATGTTTTTATTACCATGCAGGAGTATAAATTCTTAAACAACATTCACCATTCCAAATAACAACATAATAAATACTAAAACATCAGAATAAATAAATGTGACTGGAATAAACACTCCAGACTGAAGTCCACATACAATAGTCCATAAATAAAAGCAAATCCAACATCTAGAAATAAAGTCGGAGTACAAAGTCTCTTAAATAACTACTAAATGATGATGAGAAACATGGCCGACTGATATCACTAAAAAATGGAAATGAACTGATAGAAGTGTAAGTGTCTACTACCAAGGTCCCCCAACATCCACAACAGCTAGAACACGTCAAATATGAATGGACTCCTAAGCTTAGCATCCCTGTGGCCAGACACCTAAAAGGTTTTTTTTTATAAAAACATAGATTTGAAATGGCTTAGAGCTCGAGTAAAATAGTTTGAAAATATATTTAAAAGTCAATAAGAGCAAATGTTATATACGTGTTAACTTCACGTGCCCTCACTTGAGATCCTCACCTCTCAACTATTGTGCATGCCTAACGTATCCTCCTAATCCAACCTAGTTATGCTACACCCGCCTAACTATACTGAACTAATACTCTACCTGAATATTACTAGTGTGCCCACCTATATTGGCCATACAATACGTTACCAAATTTCCAATCAGTTAGCCAATTAAAACTTCCTATTAATTATTAAGTTTCCACCTACTTAATTTACTTTAGATATCACTGTCTATCTTATCTACTAATGCACACACAGTAAAAATAATTCACACGTATATACAGATACTACTCTCGACATATATACGAATACGACATCCCTTGGATAAGACCTGTGATGCGTGCATCCTCTGCTATCGAGCCCTGGTATATCACATACTAAGTAAAGGACTTCTGGTTCGAAATCACTCTCGAACCATGGATACACGATTCACATAATTTGGAGGTGAACATAGTTCTAAGGCTTTGGGTTTCGCACACACCTAATGTACCCAAATGATCGGTCATGCTAATATACCCACAAGTAGTGCTCAATCCCAAAGTTCTATGTTCTGAGGTACAAGTCTAAAATCCCCCCAATGGCTCACTAGGATAAGACTGTTAGACGAGGAACTTCCCGTGATAATAAGTAGCGTAGGCATGTTCATTACACATAATGAATCAAATAATAGATATTCATACTACTTACATATACATATTTTCATTATAGGCATACACGTAACCTGTATAATATCCCGCATGTAGCATATAACTCTCGAATACCCTACGTAGTAACAATTTACTATTTTACTTCTCATCATATATTCTCGAGTGGTTTCCCACTACTCGAAGGGTCATAACTACCCCTTAGATTATTTTAGTAGTTATAATATCCCTCTACTACTAGTTCAGTCTTAGGTTCACTCGTGCTCGTCCTGACCTATTCTAATTCTCGTGAGATCATTTAATCTTCAAACATGCCCAATAATTTTTAGCCTCAATTCTCTTCAATTAGGGAAAAATGCCAACCCTAACCTCTAAAAAATTTAATCAAACCAAGGCCAGGCCAAACAGGTCACCTGGATCGATTTGAGCATACAATCGGACTAGTTTGAGGGGTAGGCCGTGAAAAAGGACCTAAGGGTCACACTAGAAAGAACCGAGTGGTACTTGCTAATGCGTATTAGGTAAATTAAAAATCTCCAACTATTTTAAATCTTTAATACAAAATCTATTATAAATTTTAAGTGAGAAAACACTCGCGCACGCTATTAGTAAAGGTGATGATGCTAGAAGTAAAGAATAATTCCCTTTAAGAATGAGATGAGGAAAAGTAGAGTGTGACACAATATATGTTATCGAGGAACCCACCTTAGTGGTAAACCCCGTGTCCCTAGTCCCAGGACAGCCCGCGCACTCAAGTCCACTATTACCGATTACAAGTTACAGATTACAGTCCTCCAAGTACACAATGAATTAAACTAAGCAAATACAAACCCGTACACCCAGCCTAGTCTAAAACAATCCAACTTGACTGAAAATCAGTCAACCCAATAACACCCCGGTAATAGAGACTATCACTCACTCACTACACACGCACAAATATAATAATAGATATTGTTTTAATCAAAACAACAAAAATAATCTTGTTTAAAAATAGACCAAACAACCAAAGTTTAAATCTATTTTAATTGACAAGACAAATTACCAATCAAGGACTAATTGAAAGGTAAGACAATATTGAATTAATCAATACTAAAAAGAATGCTTAAATATTAAGTCCCAATACCCAAGTAAGGTCTTCCTTAATATTTAATATTCAAGTAAAGATTAATTCTAAAAACAAATTAGTTGGCGCAAATAACCACAAGTAAAATAGGAAAGAAAATTCCAACAATTGTGTCGCGCAACTAAGATAAAAAATTAACCTAACACCAAATATAATATGAATCAATTTAAATAGGTGTTATGTTAAAAATATTAAGTCCAAGTAAAATGAGCAAAAGATAAATAAGTGTAGCACTTAGCTCATATAAATTGGGACTTAATTAAAATGAATAAAATAAGATTACAAATATTAAATTCCAATTTTAGTATAAACCAATACTACGACAAGGGTTGGATCAAATACTCATACACACATAAACACTACCTTAAGTTATAAAAGAATACAACAAAAAGTATTCAACTTAGGCAATAAAAAGTGTAGGAGTCAAATGGTCCAATCCAAGTCAAATGAGTACGAGATAAAGAGTGTAGCACTCGACTCACTAAAATATGATGGGTTTAACTAAAATAAAATTTAAATAAATAAAGATGTGATATAAAGACTACACACTAATTAAACCCAACTAAATAAAGTGAACACACAAAAGTTCAACTTAGAGGGTGTAACTAGTTAGAGTCAAAAATCAAATATCTTTATTTCCAAAATAAATCAAACCAGATTATAATAATAAATAAATAAAAATGTGTGACACACTAAAATAAGTCTTGATAACAAAGTGTACACACAAACTGAAATGGGTGTAAATAAACTCTCCAAACCAAACACCCAACAAGCCTACTAAAATTCAGTCCTAACAAATTTTAGTTCAAATAAATTTATCCAAATAAAGTTTGCCAAAAAAAAATCACAGTCCAAATAAATAAAGTGTACACACACTAAATGAGTTGGGTATAAAATAAGCTCCAATCAACAAATACCCAACACCCAAATAAATTTTAGTTCAAATTAAAATATTATTTTAATAAACAATGTGTGACACAAAATAATCTAAGTCCAATAAAAAATGTGCACACACTAAAAGAGTTGGGTGTAAAAATAAGCTCCAACAAAAACACCCAAAAAAAACTTAGTCCAAAACAGTTCCAAATTTCAGTTCAAAATAAATCAAAATAATTTTTGGTTCAAATTAAAGTTCAAGAACAAATTAATTTTAGTAAAAAAAATTTAATTCAGATAAAATATTTAGTCCAAAGATGTATAGGCCAAAGTTTATATCTAACAACCTCAAGCCACAACAACCAAACAAACAAAACAAAACAAACAAAAAACTGAAATGGGTATTGTAGAAATAGCAGGTTCTATAATCAATAAATTGATTCAAGTATGTTCTTAGCTAAAACAAACCAACTTTATATCTTAGAAGACTAACAACAAACAAAGTGATGTACTTTTCTTTTGCCAAAAACAATAAATCGTTTTAGATCAAAAAATTGGTGAAAGTGTGGTGTTTAACAAAAACAGATTTATATATCTATCTATATATGTATAACTAGTATACAATATATGTATATATGTAAGTTTATATATGTATATAGATATACACACACATAGAAGAACACACACACACTGTTCACACGCACACACACACGCTGTCAACGCACACACTGCACACACACACTGTTCACACGCACACACACAGATCTGCACACACACACTGTTCACACGCACACACACAGATCTGAAAAAAATTCAAAACAAACAAGACAAAGTATATGTATGTTTATATATAACCGTATGTATATATATATATATATATATATGTATGTATATATGTATATCAGATGTATATGTATATGTATATATATATATAATAGTATATATCAGTATATATATATATAGAGAGAGAGAAAACATTTACCAAAAAAAATGGTCGCCGGAAACCTGAGTCCACCGGAAATCGCACCAGGCCGGAGCTGGAACTTTCGGCCAACAAAAAACAAACAGGAACACCCAAATAATTGACCTCCGATCTCCTTAAACAATGAACCCAAACCGATCTTCAAACCGGAACCCCCAACACCTCAAATCGCTGTTGTTGTTTTTTTTTTTTAAAAAAACGACGGCCAATCTTCACACGTACAAAGATCTAGAATCAAACCCGATCTCCCAAACGATTGACAAAGAAATGCGACCAGAAAAACCTCAACTCCGATCTCTAAACCCCCAAACTGAAACCACACCTACAAACTCTCAAATGGGGAAAGAAAAAAAACGAGCAAGAGAGAGAGAGAGCAGAGGGTTTCGGCCAAGCTGAAAAAAAAAGAGGGCCGACTGAGTTAAAAATTAGAGGGCCAAGAGAGAGAGAGAAAATGTGTTCTTATACCCAAAAAAATAAAACAAACCCTAAAGGGCTTTCCAAAAAGCCCAAAGCTTAAAAGCCCAAAAAAATAAAAACACACAAAAAAAATATAAAGTCCGAAAATAAAAAATAAAAAATAAGACAAAAAATGAAACAAAAAAAACACAAAATAAATATTCTGAATAAAAAAATATTTTATATATCAAGTCAAATAAAAAAAAAGACTTGAAATATAAAATAAACTTTAAATTCAGAAAAAATATCAAACCTCACACAAAAAAATAAAAATAAATTATATGACACCCAAAATAATTTGTACATTACACAAAAAAATATTTTTCTCAAAAAAAATTAATTTATATAATAAATCAATATAGAAAAATATGATTTAAGATATAAAAAATAGATTTGAATAAAAATAAAAAAATGCAAGAGCATATAAATAAAAAATTGTTTGTCTCAAGATTGAGCCAACATAAGAAGAATGAGATTTCAATCTCCCCCTTTGGCCAATTTTGAGACAAACAAAAACCGAGACTCAAAAACAAAGAACGACACAAATTACATAACTCAACTATACACATGAGTCCTAAAACAAAAGAGGATACATAACTCTACTAACCACAAGAGTCCTAATCAAACATAGAAGAGAACAAAGCTCAACTAACAGCACAAATTCCTAAAAGACTCAAAAATACAACACCAAAAGAGTCTCCAATTCTCCCCCTGTTTGTCTCAAAGGGACAAAGGGTAGGGAAGAATCCTACAAAATAAAAGTTAGTACCACATGATATACAAATAAAACGTACTAACAAAACAAACTAAAACAAACTAAAGCAAAATTAGTTTGAAATTTCGATACTCCTCATTTGAGTACCTAAATCATCTTTCTTAACCCATTTGGATTTAACTTTTGGAATCACAGCTTTCATATAGGGATGACTATAATAATGAGGAAGATTTGCAACAAAGTTTGATTTTAAAGGAATCCTGGGCATAAAATTTCTTCCAACTTTATGTTGTTTATTCAAACTTAAGCGCTTATGACAAAATCGTCCTACATGACCCTTTCGAAAACAAAAAATGCATTTAAACACTTGTGTATCATTGGATTTAGCATTATCATGAAAGTCATGAAAGTTCACATGTTTAGCATATGCAGATTTTTTAGTTAAATTCAAACGCTCAAAGCAAAATTGTTCTAAATGACCAAATTTAGAACAAAAATTACATTTATAAACAGGTTTAACAGCATGTTTACACTTGGCATTCAGAGGCAATTTAGAATTTCTGCATATAGTGGGCAGCTTTTCAGAATCAAAATTCAACTTTTTATGACAAAACTGCTCTAAATGACCCATTTTAAAACAGAAATTACACCTAAAAACAGAATTTTTAGCATGTTTATTACTATCAAAATGACTATTTTTGCCTAAAACAGCTTGTTTCTGCAGTAATTTCTGAAAACAAAATTTTTCAATATGACCAGTTTTAGAACAAAAACTGCATTTCAGAATAGGTTTAGCAGTTTTAACATTTCTTTGATTTTCAATTTTTCTAAAAATGCCTATATTTGCATTATTCTGCCCAAGTCTTTTATAGCAGAATTTTTCAATATGACCATTTCTAGTGCAGAAATTACATTTAAGTGAAGGCTTAGGAGTTTTAAGATTCCCAACATTATGAATTTGCCTAAATTTGCCTAAATCAGAATAATTTTGCCCTAATTTCTTAAAGAAAATTTTTTCTAAATGACCATTTTTATGACAAAAACTACAAACAAAGACCGGCTTAGCAGATATGGTCTTAGAACCCTCAAAATTAGCATTTTTATAGCTTAGCTTAAATTCAGTCGAATCAGGACATTGTTCGCTACAGCTAACAAACTTACTTTCATCACAAGTTTCGTCTTTAAATCCAAGTGTTCTAAAAGGAACAAATTCCTTAACATACTTATTATGAGATTCGGCAATTAATCGAGAATTACAAAAACCATCAACCTTTTTAGATGCAATCTTAAGTTCACTTTGGCATTCATCATACTTATCTAAAACGGCCTTAAGTTCAACTTGAGATTCATCAAATTTAAATAAAAATTCCTTGTTTTTGGTTTCAAGATAATGGTTAAGCTCGGTTAACATGACAATTCTTTTCTCTAAAAACGAAACATCATTTTCAAGTTCATCAATACGAAAAACAGATTCTTCGGTTATTAACTTGATTTCATCGCATAAAATGTCATTTTTAGCCATTAAACTAGAATTAATTTGACCTAAGTCATTGCAATCCTCAATCGTGTTCTCAAAAGATTTATTACTCACACAATCCTCTAAATTTGTACTCACGCACCCTTCCAAAATGACATCATTGTCTTCTTTTTCAGATTCATCAACATCACCAAAAATATCATCAACATTAGATATAGAAGCTGTGAATGTAGGGTGACATGGAGTAGGTGAGGTACGAGATAAAATCACTTTGTCTAAATCAGAATTATCTACACATAAATCAGAATCATTAGAACTAGTAGAAATGCAATCATAAATGCCTTTGGATAAAGTATGTGGGACAACAACAGATTTAGTGCCACAAATATAAGTAGGAGATAATAAGTGATCAAAATTATCTTTATCACTATCAGTATCACTATCATAGATACCATCCCAAATATTTGTAGAAATAGGGGCAACAAATTTAGTATCACAAATAGGTGTAGAAGGCAATATATGGTTAAAATTATCCTCATCACTATCACTATCAGACATATCATCCCACATTTTAAACCAAGATGTAGAAGATTTTGGAATGTTATATTGAGAGTAAAGCTTTTCATCATTAGAACATTCATAAAGGGATTTTTTTAAAGAAAAAATAGCATCACCAATTTGTTTTCCCATAATAAAAAAATAGATTTTAAATGATATAAAATATAGATTTTAAAAGGAGTTCAGGATCTTTGCGGAATAAAAACTTTTATAAAGTGAATCCTGAAGCTCTGATACCACTTGAAAAAGGACCTAAGGGTCACACTAGAAAGAACCGAGTGGTACTTGCTAATGCGTATTAGGTAAATTAAAAATCTCCAACTCTTTTAAATCTTTAATACAAAATCTATCATAAATTTTAAGTGAGAAAACACTCACGCACGCTATTAGTAAAGGTGATGATGCTAGAAGTAAAGAATAATTCCCTTTAAGAATGAGATGAGGAAAAGTAGAGTGTGACACAATATATGTTATCGAGGAACCCACCTTAGTGATAAACCCCGTGTCCCTAGTCCCAGGACAGCCCGCGCACTCAAGTCCACTATTACCGATTACAAGTTACAGATTACAGTCCTCCAAGTTCACAATGAATTAAACTAAGCAAATACAAACCCGTACACCCAGCCTAGTCTAAAACAATCCAACTTGACTGAAAATCAGTCAACCCAATAACACCCCAGTAATAGAGACTATCACTCACTCACTACACACGCACAAATATAATAATAGATATTGTTTTAATCAAAACAACAAAAATAATCTTGTTTAAAAATAGACCAAACAACCAAAGTTTAAATCTATTTTAATTGACAAGACAAATTACCAATCAAGGACTAATTGAAAGGTAAGACAATATTGAATTAATCAATACTAAAAAGAATGCTTAAATATTAAGTCCCAATACCCAAGTAAGGTCTTCCTTAATATTTAATATTCAAGTAAAGATTAATTCTAAAAACAAATTAGTTGGCGCAAATAACCACAAGTAAAATAGGAAATAAAATTCCAACAATTGTGTCGCGCAACTAAGATAAAAAATTAACCTAACACCAAATATAATATGAATCAATTTAAATAGGTGTTATGTTAAAAATATTAAGTCCAAGTAAAATGAGAAAAAGATAAATAAGTGTAGCACTTAGCTCATATAAATTGGGACTTAATTAAAATGAATAAAATAAGATTACAAATATTAAATTCCAATTTTAGTATAAACCAATACTACGACAAGGGTTGGATCAAATACTCATACACACATAAACACTACCTTAAATTATAAAAGAATACAACAAAAAGTATTCAACTTAGGCAATAAAAAGTGTAGGAGTCAAATGGTCCAATCCAAGTTAAATGAGTACGAGATAAAGAGTGTAGCACTCGACTCACTAAAATATGATGGGTTTAACTAAAATAAAATTTAAATAAATAAAGATGTGATATAAAGACTACACACTAATTAAACCCAACTAAATAAAGTGAACACACAAAAGTTCAACTTAGAGGGTGTAACTAGTTAGAGTCAAAAATCAAATATCTTTATTTCCAAAATAAATCAAACCAGATTATAATAATAAATAAATAAAAATGTGTGACACACTAAAATAAGTCTTGATAACAAAGTGTACACACAAACTGAAATGGGTGTAAATAAACTCTCCAAACCAAACACCCAACAAGCCTACTAAAATTCAGTCCCAACAAATTTTAGTTCAAATAAATTTATCCAAATAAAGTTTGCCAAAAAAAAATCACAGTCCAAATAAATAAAGTGTACACACACTAAATGAGTTGGGTATAAAATAAGCTCCAATCAACAAATACACAACACCCAAATAAATTTTAGTTCAAATTAAAATATTATTTTAATAAACAATGTGTGACACAAAATAATCTAAGTCCAATAAAAAATGTGCACACACTAAAAGAGTTGGGTGTAAAAATAAGCTCCAACAAAAACACCCAAAAAAAACTTAGTGAAAAACAGTTCCAAATTTCAGTTCAAAATAAATCCAAGTTCAAATTAATTTTTGGTTCAAATTAAAGTTCAAGAACAAATTAATTTTAGTAAAAAAAATTTAATCCAGATAAAATATTTAGTCCAAAGATGTATAGGCCAAAGTTTATATCTAACAACCTCAAGCCACAACAACCAAACAAACAAAACAAAACAAACAAAAAACTGAAATGGGTATTGTAGAAATAGCAGGTTCTATAATCAATAAATTGATTCAAGTATGTTCTTATCTAAAACAAACCAACTTTATATCTTAGAAGACTAATAACAAACAAAGTGATGTACTTTTCTTTTGCCAAAAACAATAAATCGTTTTAGATCAAAAAATTGGTGAAAGTGTGGTGTTTAACAAAAACAGATTTATATATCTATCTATATATGTATAACTAGTATACAATATATGTATATATGTAAGTTTATATATGTATATAGATATACACACACATAGAAGAACACACACACACTGTTCACACACACACACACACGCTATCAACGCACATACTGCACACACACAGATCTGCACACACTACACACACACACTGTTCACACGCACACACACAGATCTGAAAAAAATTCAAAACAAACAAGACAAAGTATATGTATGTTTATATATAACCGTATGTATATATATATATATATATATATATATATATATATATATATATATATGTATATATGTATATCAGATGTATATGTATATGTATATATATATATAATAGTATATATCAGTATATATATATAGAGAGAGAGAGAGAAAACATTTACCAAAAAAAATGGTCGCCGGAAACCTGAGTCCACCGGAAATCGCACCAGGCCGGAGCTGGAACTTTCGGCCAACAAAAAACAAACAGGAACACCCAAATAATTGACCTCCGATCTCCTTAAACAATGAACCCAAACCGATCTTCAAACCGGAACCCCCAACACCTCAAATCGCTGTTGTTGTTTTTTTTTTAAAAAAAAAACGACGGCCAATCTTCACACGTACAAAGATCTGGAATCAAACCCGATCTCCCAAACGATTGACAAAGAAATGCGACCAGAAAAACCTCAACTCCGATCTCTAAACCCCCAAACTGAAACCACACCTACAAACTCTCAAATGGGGAAAGAAAAAAAACGAGCAAGAGAGAGAGAGAGCAGAGGGTTTCGGCCAAGCTGAAAAAAAAAGAGGGGCGACTGAGTTAAAAATTAGAGGGCCAAGAGAGAGAGAGAAAATGTGTTCTTATACCCAAAAAAATAAAACAAACCCTAAAGGGCTTTCCAAAAAGCCCAAAGCTTAAAAGCCCAAAAAAATAAAAACACACAAAAAAAAATATAAAGTCCGAAAATAAAAAATAAAAAATAAGACAAAAAATGAAACAAAAAAAACACAAAATAAATATTCTGAATAAAAAAATATTTTATATATCAAGTCAAATAAAATAAAAGACTTGAAATATAAAATAAACTTTAAATTCAGAAAAATATCAAACCTCACACAAAAAAAATAAATAAATTATATGACACCCAAAATAATTTGTACATTACACAAAAAAATATTTTTCTCAAAAAAAATTAATTTATATAATAAATCAATATAGAAAAATATGATTTAAGATATAAAAAATAGATTTGAATAAAAATAAAAAAATGCAAGAGCATATAAATAAAAAATTGTTTGTCTCAAGATTGAGCCAACATAAGAAGAATGAGATTTCAGGCCGAATCGGGTCGTTGTACCTGACAACCCATCTTCTTCACTGTTACAATTTTCACCATTGTTAACCCTCTAAAGCTTTGTAATATAGCCCCAAACTCCAAACCAAGTATACCAAACCATATAAAAACATATATGAGTTAATTCTAACGTATCCAAATCATTAAATCATCAAGGAGGGTCATGTAAATCTAAATAAGTTTTCATTTAAATTTCCAAAACCTTACGTTATTATTTTTCTTCAAGAACCTTAACAACATCTAAGATTTCTTCCAAGTTTTAATATTCCAACCCTTAATTTTGTGTTACATACATGATTTAAACATACCCATCAGATTTCTACCCAAGAACATGAATTGAGTCTTCCAAATCAAAAGCACATTAATATATTCATGAGTTTATTCATCCTACACTAACATGGATGGTATATATACTCAAAATTAGCAATATAAATACTTCCCTCAAATCGTAGGTCTTAATTTTTGTAAAATAATGGTGGGGTTGTATTCCTCTCCTTTTGATCTACACTCCGGTGGTGGTGGTGGTGGTGCAAGAATGGTGTGGAGAGCCTTAGAACTCCTCTCCTTCCTCCTTTGGTGGCCTCTCTTAGGTTTTTGTAATTGTTAACCCTAAATTCCTCACCACATATACTCATATACACATAAAATTTGTAGGTCTCTTTGCTCTAAAAATCCAAAAGACTAAAATACCCTTTTGGGGTGCCGATTTGGCCTAAAAATATCCCCGGACTCAAATTAAACCCCCGAGTACACTTTTCTGACTATCTCGACCCTTCAGGACACATTGGCACACTCGAAATGACCATTTGGACTACTCATAGTTAAATCACATTTTATTTCATAAATTTAAGTCCCGACGCGACTGACACGCGCGTCCTGACTAAATTACCGTAACCACCGTATTTTTTACTCCCGACAATCATCATGTATTCTTATTAATTTATTACTCGTTCAGTAAGTTATACTCAATATAATTCATGTAAATAAATTTTAACCCTTATCTTGCTAATTAATATTTATTTAAATCCGGATTAATTTTTCATTTTAATTAAATTATTTCCAACATAAAATTATTAAAACTACGTATAAATACTTGCTATAAATAACTCGGGATATTTAATGCGCATCTCCTCGTCGCGCTCCCAAGTAGACTCGTCGGCATTGTGATGCCTCCACTGAACGCGTACAAGTGGAACTACTTTTGACCTCAAGCCCTTCTCGCTATGGTCTAGAATAACAATAGGCCTTTCCTCATATGAGATATTGGGCTGTAAATAAATTTCCTCCAATGAAACATGAGTGTGAGCTAACTTATCCCGGAGGTATCACCTCAGCGGAGAAATGTTGAACACATCATAAATCCATTGCAAGTGCTCCGAAAATCCGAGTCTATAAGCAAATGGTCTAATCCGCTCAACGATAGGGAATGGTATCACATACCTTGTTGTCAAATTCCTTTTCTTCCCTAACCTCATTATCCCCTTCATAGGAGATACACGTAGCAGTACCTGATCTCCCACATTAAACTCTAGGAATAATCGATTGGCATCGGCATAATTCTTTTATATATCCTGAGCTATTCTTATACGGATCCGAATCAACTCAATCTTCACCTTAGTATCCCGATTTAACTCTGGTTTGAGAAGCTTATTGTCACCCACCTCTAACCAATAAGGGGGTGAAAAATAAGGTCAACCATACAATGCCTTAATGGTGTCAGCTCAGTCATAAACTGATAGGAGTTGTTATACGTAAACTCCCCCAGTGGAAGATACTGCTCCTAACCTTCGATAAAATTAAGGATAGACATCCATAACATATCTTCTAACATATGATTCGTCCTCTCTATCTTCCAGTCCATCTAGGGGTCATAGACGATAATCAATCACAACGCCGTACCCACGACCTCTGAAAACTCTCCTAAAAATGAGACACAAAAATCTTTTCCCTATCGGACACAATATCAAGTGTCACCCCATGTAATACCACTATCTCCACGATGAAAATATGGGCATACTTCCCCGTAGTATAATCTGTACATACTAGTAGAAAATAGGCCGCCTTAGAAAATTTATCCACTATCACCCAAATGGAATCGTGACCTCTCTGAGATGTAGGCAACCCAGTGATGAAATCCATGGAAATGCTCTCCTATTTCCACACCAGAATATCTAATGGTTGTAGAACCCCTGCTGGTTTCTGGTTGTCCACATTCACTAACTGACAAGTAGTACACCTTAGGACAAACTCTGCAATGTCTCTCTTCATCCCACTCCACCAATACTACCGTCTCATACCCTGGTACATCTTATCCCCTCCAGGATGTATCGCAAACTGTGATTCGTGCGACTCAGCCATCACAACTTATCTCATGTCCTCCCCCTCTGGGACAATCAGTCTCTTATTGAAGCGTAAGCCTCCCTCTAAACTCACGGAGTAATAATTTTCTCCCACGGCTAATAGCTGATGAATCTGGTCCTGATAAAATGAATCGGCGGCCTAAGCCTATAAAAAACTCATGACAATCTGGGTTGTAGTGGTCGTAACTGACATGAATGACCTGGTAACTGAATTCGGGTGTCATAGTTCCTTCCAAACTTCTTACACATCCCCCATTGGCCTACAGCTCAACACGTCTGCCAACATGTTAGCCTTCCCCGGGTGGTATTGAATGTTAAATCTTTCATAAATTCTAGCCACCTACGCTAACGCATATTCATCTCTCTCTGAGTGAACAAATACTGTAGTGACTTATGATATTTGAATAGGCTAAACTTCTCTCCCAAAATATATTGTCTCCAAATCTGAAGCATAAATAAGATTGCCCCTAACTCTAAGGCACAGGTGGGATAATTCCTCTGATGAGGCTTAAGATTGCGAAAAGCATAAGCTATATCCTAGTCTTCCTTCTACAACACCCCCCAATTCCCTATATGGACGGGTCAGTAAAAGTAAGATACTCCACTCCCGTTCTGGGCAGTGCAAGAACTGGTGCTAATGTCAACTTATCCTTTAGCTCATCGAAAGCTAATTGATAAGCGTCTTCCCAGATAAACGATATCCCTTTGCAAGTTAAGTTGGTCAACGTACCCATAATCTTAAAAAATCCTCGAATTAATCATTAGTAGTACCTGGTTAACCCTAAGAAACTGTGCACCTCTGTCGATATCTTGGGTTGTCCTCACTCCCTCACCGTTGACACCTTACTCCGACCTACTAATATCCCCATGTAAGATATGATGTGACCCAAGAACTGTACTTCATTTCGCCAAAACCCACATTTATTAAACTTAGCATACAACTGGTGCTCGCGCAAAGTCTTCAGAACCCTATACAGATGCTCGGCGTGCTATTCCTCAGCCTGAGCATAAACTCATAAGACCCATACCTCGTCAGAAAGGAAGTCCTAGATAAATCTTTGTCTCGAATGCGTAACTAGTGGTACCCGCATCGCAAATCTATCTTAGAGAAGTAGTCGTATCCTCTCAAATGGTCGAATAAGTCATCAATTCGGGGACATGGATATTTATTCCATATTGTAACTTTATTCAACTCTCGATAATCCACACATAGGCGTAGAGATCCATCTCTTTTCTTCACAAACACCACTAGAGCACCCCAAGACGAGGTAATCCTACGGATAAAACCGTATCCCAAAAGTTACTCAATCTGATCATGTAGCTCTCTTATCTACATAGGTGCCACACGGTAAGGCGCACGAGCTATCGACTGAGTGCCCGATGCTAAATCAATGACAACTTTATCTCCCTACTAGGCGACAGTCCCGGTATCTCCTAAAATATGTTGACAAACTCATATACAATTGGAATTGAATCTAGGGAAATCACTACCCCCTTAGAGGTATCCTCTACTATATAGTATAAGTGTATCGACGATCCTCCTTCGGGATAAGGCATCGCTAGTAAGAACATCTCATGACCCATTGCAAACACAATTCTCCTACTATAACAATCAATCATGGCCTTATACGCTGCTAGTGAGTCCATGTCAATTATGGCATCGTACTCCGACATATCTAACATGAGCATATCGGTAGTAAAAATAAGTCTCCCAATGTCTATACCCATACCACGACGAATAAAGAAGATAAGTGTCCCACTACCCAGTGGTGAGTCTACACACGTGACTGTACTATCGATCGTGTCTAACAACCCTGCAGCTTGTGAAAATCTAGTGTATATAAACGAGTGTAAAGCCCCTGTGTTAAATAAAATATACCCCGAGATCCTATGTATAATAAACATACCCTAAACTATGGGTGATGAGTGTGGAACTGTGGCCTGGTGGACGTTGTACACACGCTCGTACTGTAACTGCCCCTGTTGAGGTGGGGTTGCTGGAATGACTGGTACGGCAAGCAGTGCTGGTGCTGGTGCTGAGAGGGCGATGGGGAAGATAGGCTTATGGGGTTCCTGACGAGCGCCTTAATACTACGAAATCCTTCCCTTATCAAGGTAATCCTGACGCTTATGGCCATTCTTTCCATATATGAAACATCTCCTAGTGAAATTTTCCCCTCTATGTCCCTATTGGCCCTGAACTTGCTGGTCATTACCACCTCTCCCTTGGCTCTACTGGCCCAGCTGAATACGCTGCTGGCCCTAATGGCCTTACTTACCCAGCTCACCCTGATGGCCATGCCTGAATCCACTCTACCCCTGCTTGAACTCTCTTGATAAAAAATGCTTAGCAGGATGTCCCTGATAGGAACCCTACTCACCATGCCTTTTCTGAGTCTAAGTCAATTATGCCCCACTTGCCCTGATACCCCCTGTATTGCCTTTCTGGACGGACTCTCCTGTGCTTTTGCTTCCTTTCACATGGAAGCAGTGATCCTGAAAGTGCAGTAAAGGGACGTTCAACACCTCTGTATACGTCTTCAGAGCGGTATTACCCAACAAATGTTGTCAAATTCTTCAGCTAGGACCATCAATAAAAATATGTATCCTCTTCTTCTCTGTGCTCACCTGGCTTGGTACGAAATTTTCCTATCTAGTGAATTCCTTATAATATTCATCCACTGTCCTCCCCTCTTAGGAAAGGTCTAAGAATTTTTGCCTCATCTTTGTCTGGATGGCAGATGAAAAGTACTTGTGATTGAACCGCTCCCAAAACTTCTGAATAGGCATGCTATTCATGTGCGGTGGTAATAGACTCCCACCAGTGCAAGGCTGCCCCCACTAGATTAAAAGTAGTTAGTATCTACCTCTGTACATCAGTGCACTCATACATCTGTGAATGCCTCTAGATGTCCTTCTTCCATTAGCTAGCGTCCACAAGATATGAACTCCCATGAAACTCGAGAGGGCCAATCCATACTAAAGAAGTGGCAATGCGTATATACAGAGAGCCTTAGAGTCCAATTCAGTTATAGAGGAACACAAAAGCACAAAATAGAGGATTATGGTGTGCCTCTCATGAAAGCATGTATAATATTAATTTTGACGCATCAGAAGATACAAAACATAGGTGTATTGGGATTGGTGTCATTACATGGGAAAGGAACGGGAAATTTATAGAAGTAATGGCACAATGGATCAACATGTTAATGGATAACACATAATTATGGAAGGATACTAAAATATCACCATTGAGGGTCTTAAAGTGGAATTCGAGGATAGCTCTGCTAATCGTAATGTTTATAAGGATGTACGCCAGTTTGTGGAAGACTCGCATCTTTTTTTCTTTCTTTTGTAAGGCGTGATGCCAATAGGCATACGCATATTTAGTCTCAACATACCAAATTCATTTCTTATTACCCATTTTGGAAGTTTTGCCATATTTTAAGCAACTCCTTATAAGATGTAGTAATAAAAAATTATGTTAAGTGTATGTTGCTTTTAAAAAAATATTAACAAATGTAAATTGGTAGCTTATGGTTTTGCATTGTGTTACTAATTTGATATACATAATTGGTAAAATGATTATGAGCCTTCTGATGAGATACTTTATATCTTAATGAGGGATATTGACATATTGTCTAATTCAGAAATTGGCAATCTTCTCCACACAGTCCTTGGGTTTTCTTCCACCCCTTAACTAGTTATCCAAATCAAATCTATTTTTTTTATACAGAGGTCTAACCAAACTGAAGGGTCTAGAACTATTATTAATCAATATTTAGTAGTTATAGCAATCAAACATATATAAATTTCATAAAGTTTGCCTGTGTAAACAGATTTTAGATATAAGAGGTACAAAATAATATGCCTATTGGCATTATTTTTTTCACATCTAACAATATTAATGTTGGATAAATTTTTTTTGAGTTGCTTACATTGTTTAATCACCTGATTTTCAACTCGGTATCAGTCTCGATTTTGGTCAATACCCAACTATGTGCTATTTAGAGAGTCTTTTTTAAGGAAAAGTTTCAAAAAATAATTATAATAACATGGATCAATTAGATAATTACCAAATAACCATTAATATGAATAACAATGTCTAATATATTAAAGGGGCATTTGGTATATGGATCCATTAGTTATGTTGTATATCACTTTACGTAGTAAAGTAATGTACACTACACCAAATTTGCCCATTTGTCAAGGTCATTGACCTTGACAAATTCACCTTGTCAAGGTCAATGACCGTGACATTTCGAGGCGAGACAACTTTTTTTGTCACGATCGTGTCATGGTCATTGACCTTGACAAAAAACTCGCGTTTTGTGTCACGGTCGTGTCAAGGTCAATGACCGTGACACGTTTGTCATGGTTATAAACCGTGACAAAGCCGTGACCCTTTTTAAAAAAATTGTCACGGTCATTGACCGTGACACGTCCGTGTCAATTTTGTCACGGACGTGTCACGGTCAATGACCGTGATAATTCTAGGCAGAATTAAAAAAAACTGCTGCGCAGTATGGCCACTGCCACTGCCCAGCAGTAGATTTGTACCTGTTATAGCAACGTTGTACCTGTTCCAAACATCATATATCCGAACAAACTAAAGATAATGCAAATATATATTCAAATAAGAAACTATTTAAAAAGAAACAACATCACCATCATTTTATCTCAAATCTACAAACTATTTTCATGGAAAAGAGATTTTGTACCGCGACGCTCGGGAACACCTCCTTATCCTTCCCTTCTCGTCCGAATAGCCACATAAGTATAGAGCATATGTGGCCTACCCTTAGGGACACTCCCTCTCCCCTGAATTGAAATAAAGTAAAATTAGTATCCGCCCCTCAAATATAGATAAATATAAATCGTAATTGAAATCAAAATCAAAATTTACATAAATATAAATACATTACCTGTAGTGTCACTCAAACAGCTAACTTGAGCTCATATGGCACCTCCTTCCAACTAATGTACCCCGGGCAACCGTGTCAATTATAATTCTCTTCATATCGAAACACTAAGAAATACCATAATCCTATGGAGGTATGCGTTGCAAATTCCTTCCAACCGTTGTGTAGCCAAAAATCAGCAGTTGAAGTTGTCAACTCCACCTTTGAATGGGGTATGGAAAGTGGAATTGACAACTTCAACCGGTGATGTTTGGCTACATAACGGTTGGGAGGAATTTGCAGAGCATTGCTCCATAGGATTATGGCATTTCTTAGTGTTCGGATAGACGAAGAGATTCAGTCTCCTCTCCACAAATAGGACACCCCAAATAACTATGTACTAATCACCTATTAAAGGTAAGAAGCGTATATTCATGGATTAGTATAAACGAAACTTAGATGTAGTTGGAATATTTATGTATTAATCTCCTCTCCACACACGCACACTACACAAGAGTGAAAATGATAAAGTGCAGATCAAGTAAAAGCATTAAAAATGGATGTTTCGGTACAAATTGAAATATTTATTACAAATTGAAAAATTGTTTCAAATTCGGGTTATCATAAAAAATGGATTGATATTCAGTAGGAGCAGCCAAGTCATCCACACTACTATTTAGACGCCTTGGCGCATGTTGGACAATTGACCACGGCTCGTTGTTGATATACTCCGAGTAAAACACTTTCTTAACCTTTTGAAATGCACAAACAAACGGCTCATCGCTCACGTGGTCGTTGCTCTTCAACTTGGACAAGTCAACCATGATCAAATTGGTGACAGGATCAACTTTAGAAGAATTTTTATCCTCAACTCTTACCCATTCACAGTAAAATACAACCTCTTTGAAGCTTATATAATCCAATTCAAATATATTTTGGATTACACCATAGTAAGTCATTTCAGCTTCAACGAGGTTTTTATCTTTTGCGCTCGCTCGAAAGAAAGTAAGAGCCTTGTATGAAATTCCCGAGTTCTGTACATTTATACTTTCCTCATACACTTTAGCGCCGAAAATGTAACCGTTCAATCGATATTTTTTGTACTCTTTTGCCACGAACAAGGGTCCAGTGGCTAGACGAGCAAGCCTTGATGTCGCATCACCCATCTTTAGGAGCTGAGAATATAGATAAATTAATTATATTAGTGGTAAAATTTGAGTGTAATGTAACGTTATATAACGACTGTTTTCATTGTAATTACCTCCTGTGTCAACCATAGCCTAAATTCGCTGTCTGATTGTACCACTGTTTTCCGTCTTTTATTGTTCTCACAGGCTTCATATTTACTGCATATTACAAAATTAATCATGTATAAAATAATCTAAAATAATGTTAAACATTATAATATTCGAAACTTACTTTTTCCATTCTTCGACATCTTCATGTGTGTCAAATAGATAATGAGCTACTTGTTCATGTTGCAAACTCGTTAATTTCACTCGTTTTCCCATCACATTACCACCATCATCGAGGAATTCATCAGTGTGATCAACGCTGGTAGACTCGGTCATATATTCCCGAGTATATATTGATGACTCCACGGTGATGTATTCCTCTGCAATTGATCCTGCAATATATCGCGTATTCTTGACGTAATCTTTAAAAACTTTCATCAATCTTTCAAACGGATACATCCACCGATATCTAACTGGACCACAAAGAAGTGCCTCGTCGCATAGGTGTACCAGCAAGTGAACACTTATGTCAAAGAATGCTGGGGGAAAGTACTTCTCCAATACACAAATCGCTTCGTTCACAGCCAATTTTGCGGCCACTATGTGTTCTCGATTCACTACCTTCTCACATAAGAGGGATAAGGTAATACTAATTTTCATAATAGCCCTACACAAATCCTTATGCTTGGAGAAACAGTGCTTAAACAATAGAGGAACCAATTGCATGATCACATGCCAATCGTGGGACTTACACTTATGTAAATCATGAGTAACATAATTCACAATCCTTTGCAAGTTGGACGAAAAAGTAGATGGGCCCTTAAAATTATATATTGTGTCTAGAAGAATCTTCCTTTCCTCACTCGTCAAAGTAAATGCACCAGGGGGAATTATTGTCCTTCCCCTACTATCTTCTTTCAACCATAGTTGTGGTTTAAGTTTTAACATTTTAAGGTCTTTTCGCGCATTTTCTCCATCCTTCGAATGACTCCCCCCAAGGCAAGTACCCGTAATATGTTTAGCGAAGTTCTTCTCTGCATGCATCACATCCAATACATGGCGCACCGGGTTTTTCTTCCAATAAGGCAAGTCAAATAAAATTGACCTCCGAGACCATGCCTTTCTTATCTCAGTTTCATTCCCAGTTGGGGTCTTCTTATGCTTGACATTCTTAAATTTGGGATTATTACCTGGCATATTTGGGCCACATTCAAAAGATTTACTTTCAATTTCTGAACCCGAAAGTTGTCTCGGCGGTAGCCTATGTTCAACTCCGTCCAATAAAAAATTGGAACCTTTCTCAAATCTGAAACTATGAGCTGGGGGTAAAAACCTCATGTGGCAATGGTATACATTTTTTAAGCTAGAGGATAGACGAAGAGATTCAGTCTCCTCTCCACAAATAGGACACCCCAAATAACTATGTACTACACATCCGGATAATGTCCCATAAGCTGGAAAATCATGAATTGCCCACATCAACATAGCTTTTAGCGTAAACTCTTCTTTTCTAAAAGAGTCAAATGATTGCACACCCTCTTCCCACAACTCATTTAATTCTTCTACCAAAGGAGCCAGGTAGATATCAATGTCTTCACTTGGTGCCTTTGGCCCAGGTATCAATAAAGCCATCATCGAAAATCCAGGTCTCATACACTGTGAAGGAGGGAGGTTGAGTGGGGCTAGGATCACTGGCCATACACTCTGATTGGTTCTTAGATTTCCAAATGGACTGAAACCATCTGTTGATATAGCCAAACGAATTTTGCGTTGTTCTCGAGAAAAATCGGGATACTCATAATTCATCCTCCGTTAGGCAGTAGAATCAATAGGATGACGCATGATATTACCCCCTACTTCTGCCCTAGCATGCCAAGTCATTGCCTCTGAAATCCATGGTACTGTGAAAAATCGCTTTAATCTAGGCCCAACGGGAAATTATTTCAATACTTTTTGAGGCACTTTTGAGCTTGTGCCTTCCTTACTAGTAGATTGGACATATCTAGGTTCATCGCATACCGGACAACGATCGAGATTTTCATACTCCTTTCGGTATAGTATGCAGTTATACACACAAGCATGAATCGATTTATACTTCATTCCCAAACCTTTCAAACTGTTCTTCATAACAGGATAGCTATTTGGAAGTGTATTCACCTTGGGTAATAAGCCCTTCACCCATTTCAGAATTCCCGTCACGCTATTGCCAGACAAATCGTACTGCATCTTCAAACTGTGCAAACCAACCATGGCATGTAAAGTTGTTTGATCTTTCTCACAGCCAGAGTATAACGGTTGGGTGACCTTAAATTTTAAACTTTGTTAGTCATCGTCAAGTTTTATCGTGTTATCTTCACGAGCACTTGAATCTTCTACATCATCAGTAACCTCATTCTCCTCAGCTTCATAAACTCCGTACGCATCATCAACTAAATCCTCTAACATATTATGATCTACGCCGTCCCCTTCTTCATCTATTCTACTTGTTGAAGGATGTTGTGAAGGTTGGTCAGGGACAAAAGGAACTTTCAATTCACCGTGAAAACTCCAAAATCAATAACTATCTTGCATACCCGATCTTAACAAATGTAGTTCAACTGTTTTCCACTCAAACACCTTACCATTCTTACACCTAGCACACAGACACGGAAACTCTTCATCATTACGACATCTCTTTGCATATTTCACAAATTCGTTAGCACCTCTGCGAAACACATCCCCCATTCTATTAGTCTCACCCATCCACTCTTTGTATTTCGGATATCCCATCACAGATACCACAACTAAACACATATTAAAGGTAAACAAAACTTAGATTTATAGTATGTTTTATTTAATTATCCCATCATTTAATTATCCTATTAAAGGGTATGTGGTCCTATCCCATTCAAGAATGCATTTTTCTGTAATATACTTAACAACTCATGCACATTGTTACGATTTGAAAAAAATTCGACAGCATATCCCCTTAGTTCTCCAAGTACACGACGTAGATTGGCAGGTGTGAGTGTTATTTCAATTGGTCAATTAAAATAACAGTCACACTTGTCAATCTAGTATCTACCCAGAGAACATTAAGATACGACTGCAGAACTTCCTCCAAAAGTAACAACTTTAAGCCAATAAGAATATTATACAGAAATTATACAGTCTCAAACTGTCCAAACGGGACAATTCGAGAGATCTCATTACAGGGATAATGACTCTCGAACGGGTCTAAGGGTTATTGAATGCGTACGCATAAGAACTAGAATTCTAGTATCTATGCGCACTATATTTAATTTCAAGTATGTTTCATATAATGGGTTAATTCCAATACAAAAATAAATTCATGGGATAATTCAAATACAAAAATAAATTCATGGGATAATTCAAATACAAAAATAAATTATTATCCAATTATTATCCAACTATTATCAATTATTTATTTTGAATGTAAATAATATTCAAAACCCCACCCACCCCCACCCCCACCCCCTCCCGATGTTTATTATCCAATTATTATCCAACTATTATCAATTATTTATAAAATTGATGTCTACTTTTAGTGTTGTGTATATATGTTAGTCCTCGGCTTTTTTATTGAACTTTTAGTTATTTAGTGTATTGTAGATTGATGAGGCCACACAATGAGCACACAATGAACTACTATTTCGCCTTTTACTAAAGAATATCATATGCTCCCAAATAGGCGGCATACGCCCATTTTTTTAATTGTTTATACCCCCTCCCCCACCACACACCACCTGATGATGCTTAAACCCCTTTTGATAGACGGCTCTCTTAGTATGTTTTTTGTCTATACTATCAAGTGTTCAACTAGTTTGGAGAGTTGTACCAAACAATATTAGTTGAGATCCAACTTCAGATTAATTCAAGACATATGACCCTAAAGGGAATCCTATCTGCAACAAGATTCTAGTTAGTAAAGAAGACATAACAGAATATGGTGGAATCCACTACACTACACACCCATTCCCACACTTAAAAACCATTTAATAATATTTAAAAAATTCAAAACCATTTAATAATATTTAAGCACTAAAATTAATTTAATTTAATTTAACCTAGGATTTAATCAGATATTTTTATCCTATGTTTACTAATGCTAAAATTATGAAAAATGATATTTTGAGATAATAATGTGTGAAAATTTGTTTTATGATTTTTTTCTTAACTGAAAATTATTTAGGGGTATTTTTAATTGAATATATACATATTTTTAACTCTTTAAAAATTACATTTTAATCCTTTCTAAATCTTAGGGAGAGTTTGGGTTGTGTTTTTCGGCCATAACACCACACACCCCCACCACCCCCCCCTCCCCCACCACACACCACACACACACACACACACCCCACCCTACCCCACCCCCTGCCCCCCTCCACCACCCCCTCCCCCCTCCCCCAAAACACACCACCACACACACACACACATCGCACCCCACCCCACCCCCTGCCCCCTCCACCACCCCCTCCACCACCCTGCCCCACCCCCTACCCCCTTCCACCACCCCCTCCCCCACCCTGCCCCACCCCGCCCCACCCTGCCCCACCCCCCACACACGCACACACATACACACATATATATATACACATACACACATAAATATACAGACAAATATATATATAAATGGAAGAGAGAGAGAGAGAGAGAGAGAGAGAGAGAGAGAAATTGGACCTGAGAGAGAGAGAGAGAGAGCAACGTCGAGAGAGAGAGAGAGAGAGAGAGAGGGAGGGAACGGTGGGAGGGAAAAATGAAGGGGGAAAGGGTTTTTGCTGGAAAAGTTGTCACGATCGTGTCACGGTCAATGACCGTGACAATTAGTTGTCACGGTCGTGTCAAGGTCAATGATCGTGACATAAAATGCGTGTTTTTTGTCACGGTCAATGACCTTGACAAGGCTGGCCGGCTGAAAGGTGACAATTTGCCCATTTTGGTGTAGTGGTAATATCATTTTGAGTACCATTTTCACTTTTTATGACATTTTCACACTATTTGTATATTTTCTTTGACACTTTTTCTCACAAAACTGTCGTAAAAAGTGAAAAATGTACCCATAATGATATTACGTTAAATGTTGGTACCCAAGGTGGTAGATAACATGACTAATGGTGGCCAAATGCCAAATAAGCCTTAATTGTACCTATCAATTTCCAAAGGTTATAAGCAAGCGATCAACAAACATGTTTAATTTAAAAAAATGCAAAATATAAACTTATATGTATAATTATATGTCTAGATTTTCACAAACTTTATTAATACATATTAGAAGATAAAATGTATATAACCACACAGGAGAAATCGTATAGGAAACACCAGAAGTTGGATGTGAGTGAAAGATGTCATTTAGGCCGAGTTCTCTAAGTTTTTTACTGTGTCAGCCAATATTTAGGCCAAGGAAGTAAAATTTCGGCTATTTCATGACTCGTTGTTCGAACCTCGTCAGGTGCTCTACGATTCCTAGTCATATTGGCAAAGATATATTGGTTTCAGTCGATGATTTAAACCATGGTCCCCTAAGAGATTGTGAAATTTCATATCCTTTTCGATTTCTTGTGTTGTAATATTTTTTTAATATTCTAATATGTTCTTACATATTAAAATAGCAATTGTATTTATGATTCTATATTGTTTGGACTAATTAAGTGATCTAATCAGTAGATCCCAATAGTAATGTGTGCTTACCCAAGAGTCACCTACTGGTTACTCAAGAGTCACCAATTGGTTACTCAAGAGTCACCTAATTAGAATTTATGGGGTTCTAATTAGATGCCTATAAATATAATGAAGGGTTCTGGTTCCCAAGGCTAATATACTCAAAACACTCTCCTCCTTATTCTCATCAATGAGAGAACTCATAGAGAGAGATGGACCTCGGTACCTCTCACCCTCAGGTAGGGGAGGATGTTGCTAATTTATGGCAATAAATCCATGTCCACAATAATCTTTATGGGAGTCGAGAAGATTCATAACTAAAACCCAATCATCTTTTCTCATTTTTAAGTATAGAATACCGTTATTGGTGCGCGATTAGACGTAGCAGTAACAAAGCTCAACAAGTACTAAGTTGGCCCCATACATTTCATTTATTCAATGTATACCATTTATAATTTTATAAACATTTTGGGCACACTGAGCAGGGACGACATCAAAGTACTTGAAGAATCTCAGAAAATAGGTTTTGGGGGAAATGTTAAAGCCTCATGTGTAACCAAGAGGGTATGAATCCAGTGCCCCCTCTATGTCATGGACACCTTTAGGTATGGGGACACGGTCGATTTCCACCCATTGAGGAATATTATAAGACTTCCTAAATCTTGCTACCGTCTTGTTATGTAAAAGATCCATGAATGATAAAAAAAACTCTAGCAACAGAAGAAGAACAGTCGAAGTAGTGAAGGCAAAGAGAAGATGAGAACAACTTACATAAATTAATGGAAAGCTATCAGAATATGAAGAACTGAAGAAAAAAAAATACTGGAAGTTTCGTGGATGAGAAGCGTTTGAAAGATAATTGTTGGATGTGATGTATCCGAGTTTCAACCTAATGCTAATAATGAAGAACGAGTATCGATGAGAATTTTGGCACTCCAAATGACTGCTCGGAGATGCGTGACATAACATCTTCAACGAAATCATAAATCTTCCATGGTGTGTAATCTTGGACGAGTGTACCCTCACAAGTGGCACAAACACCTCGTGCGCATCCAACGTAACATTTAAAAACCAATCACATAGTCTCTACACTATCACGGTGAGAATAGGACCTGGATTTGAACAGATGCACACTTAGGTTAAAAAACTTGTTGTGAGCAGGTCGAGACCATCAACGGCCCCCAAACGTCACTGTGAGTGGAATGAAAACCTTTTGCAGATCTAATATAACATGAAGCAATCGGTCACATAGTTGCGGGGACACTCGATTTGACTATAGGACCCGAATTTGAATATGGACATAATTAGGCTTGAAAACATATTGCGAGTGGGCCGAGACAACTAGCGGCCCCCAAATGGCATCTTGAGTGGAACGAACACCTTATGCACATCAAATATAACTCGTAGTAACCCGGTGCATAGCCGTAGGACTCTTGGTTTAATAATAGGACCCAAATTTGAACATATGCACACTTAGGCTTAAAAATGTGTTACGAGCGTGCTAAGACCACCAACGGCCCCAAATAGCACCGCAAGAAGCACGAACACCTTGTTCACATCCAACATAGTATATAGCAACCTATCGCATAATTTTGGGACTTTTGATTTGAGAGTAGGACCCGAATATGAATACATTCACACTTTGGTTTGAAAACGTGTCGTGAGCGGGTCGAGACCACCACCAACCCTCAAATGGCATTAAAAGTGGCACGAACACCTCGTGCACATCCAATGTAATAAGTATCAACCGTTCGCATACTGGAGGGACTTTTGATTTGAGAATATGACCAAAATTTGAACACAAGCACACTTATGCTTGAAATTGTTCCACGTGCGGGCCGAAATCACCAACAACCCCCAAACGAAACCATAAGGGGAATAAACACCTCACACGCATATAATGTAACACGTAACAAGTAACTGCATAGTCTTGAGACTGTCGATTTGAGAATAAGACCCGCATTTTAACACTTGAACAATTAGGCTTGAAAACGTCCCGTGAGAGGGTCAATATCACAAATGTTCCCCAACAAGCACCACGAGTGGCATAAGCACCTCATGGGTGTTCAACGTAACGCATAGAAGCTGGCTACGTAGTACTGAGACTAACAGTTAGAGAGCATGAAAAAAATTCAAACACAAGCACACTCAGGTTTAAAAAACATTTCGTGAGCGGGACGATACCACCAACAGTCCCCTAACAGCACCGCGAGTGGCACGAACACCTTGTACACGTCCAACATAATACGTAGTAACTGTCTGCATTATCGAGGGACTCTCAATTTGAGAATAGATACCGAATTTGAACATAAGCACACTTAGGCTTGAAAACGTGCCCCGATCGGGCCCAAACCACCAACGACTCGTAAAATGGCACCGTGAGTGGCAGGAACACCTCATGCACATCCAATGTAACACATAGCAGTCAACAACATAGTTGCGGGACTTTTGGTTTGAAAATAAGACCCAGATTTGAACACAATCGCATTTGGACTTCAAAACGAGCCATGAGCGGGCCTAGACCACCAATGCCCCCCAAAAATCATCGCGAACGACACAAACACTTCGTACACACCCAATGTATTATGTAGCAATTGTCCACATAGTTGCAAGACTGTCGGTCCGATAAGTGAACCCGAATTTGAACACAACCACACTTAGGCCTAAACATGTGCCATGAGTGAGCCTAGAGCAACAACGACCCCCAAACAACACCGCGAGTGACACAAAAACCTTGGGAGCATCCAACGTAAAATGTAGCAACTAGACACATAGTTTTGAGACTCGGAGTTTTAGAATATGACCCGAATTTGAACACTGGCACACTTAGGTTTGAAAACGTACCATGAGCGGTGCGAGACCATAAACGGAACCGCGAGTGGAATTAACACCTCTTGCGCATCCAACATATAACGTACCAAGCAACCACATAGTCGCAGGACTCCTAATTTGAGAATAAGACTCGAATTTGAACACAGACACGCTTAGGCTTGAAAATGTGCCGCGAGCATGGCGAGACCACCAACGGCTCCCAAACGGCACTATGAGTGGAACGAACACCTCGTGCATGTTAAACATAACACGTAAAAGCTGACCGTATAGTCGGGGGACTTTCAATTTAAGAATAGTACCCAAATTAAATAAGGGGCAAACTTAAGTTTGAAGATGTATTACGAGCAGGCCGAGATTGCCAATCATCCCAAAGTGGCACCACAAGAGGTATAACACCTCATGTACATCGTGCGTAACACGTATCAAACGGACGCATATTCGTAGGACTATCTATTTGAGAATAGGACCCGAATTTGAAAATAAGAACATTTAGGCTTGAAATCTTGCCGCGAGCGGGCCCTAACCAGCAATGGCCCCCAAATGGTACTACGAATAGCACAAACACGTAAATCGGGCCATGTGAGATGGGCTTGGGATTTCTCAGGCTTGGCCTGAACTACCTTACCCAATCTCAAGCCCGAACTTGAACCATATTAATAGTTTTCACCTAAGCCCGAACTCGGTTCATAAATATTTTGGGCTTCGGGCCTAATTTCGAGCAGGACCGATTTCAAATTTGTTTTGTTAAAAAAGTTTGAATTAGTATTTTGTTTTCTTTTATTTCCATGATGGGGAAAATGTACACACTAAAATCTAATTGATATTTCATAAATAAAATATATAATTATGAAACGTATTAAATTAAAAAAAGGGAAATAAGAGTGAAAACCTACCAAGTTAAAATAGATACGTTATATTAAGTAATGTTAACATAAATATGTTATAATATATACAATTATTTATTTATTTATATATTCAAAGTTCGGGATTGACAAGGTTTGGCTCAAGCTCGACCCAAAAATAGTGGTCTGAATGGGCGGGGTTTGGTCCTGCTAGGCACAATTTATAAGCCTAGTATCAACTGGCAGTGTAGTCGCAGCACTCTCGATTTAAGAATATGACCTGAATTTGAACACAAACACACTTAAGCTTGGAAATGTGCCACGAGCGTGCCTAGACCACCAATGATCCCCAAATGGGACCACGAGTGGAAAGAACACCTCGTGCTCCTCCAAAGTAACACGTAACAATCGATTGCGCTAATCGGGACTCCCGATTTGAGAATAGGACCAAAATTTGAACACAATAAACTAAGACTTAAAATGTGTCGCGAGCGAGCCCAGACCACCAACGGCCCCAAATGGCACCGTGAGTAGCATAAAAACCTCATGCACATCCAACATAACACATAGCAACCGCCCACGTAGTCATGGAACTCCTGATTTGAGAATATGACTTGAATTTGAACACATCCACTCTAGATTTGAAAATGTGTCACGAGCGGGCCAAGACCAACAACGTCCCCCAAGCGGCACCACGAGTCACATGAACACTTCGTTTAAGTCCAACGTAACATGTAGCAACTGACCGCCTAGTCGCGAGACTCCCGATTTGAGAATGGGACCCAAATTTGAATTGAGGCACACTTAGACTTGAAAATTTTCCGCGAGAATTACTCGACCTCCAACACCCAAAAATGTAACCGCAAGTGGAACAAACACCTCATGCACATCTAACGTAACATGTAGAAGTCGATCGAATAGTCGTGGGACTGTCGGGTTGAGAATAGGACCTGCATTTGAAAACCAACACACTTAGGTTTAAAAATATTCCGCAAGTGGGCCGATACAGCAGCGGTCCCCAAACAGCACCGTGAGAGGCATGAACTCCTCGTGCACATCAAACATCATACTTAGCAACCGATCCCGTAGTCACGGGACTCTCGATTTGAGAATGGGACCCGAATTTGTACACATGCACTATTAGGTTAAAAAACGTGCTGTGAATGGGCCGAGACCATTAGGGCCCCCCAGAGGCATCGTTAGTGGAATGAACACCTCGTGCGCATCCAACATAATACTTAGCAACCAGACACGTAGTCGCGGGACACCCGATTTGAGAATGAGACCTGAATTTGAACACATGCACAGTTAGTCTTGAAAGAGTGCCACGACTTGGCGGAGACCAACAATGATCCCCAAACTGCACTGTGAGTGGCACGAACACCTCGTGCGCATCAAACGTGATGCGTAGCAACCGGTTGCGTAGCCGTTAGACAATCAGTTGGAGAATTGGACCCAAATTTGAACACAGAGACACAAAAGCTTGAAAATGTGTTACGAGCGGGTCAATACCACCAATACTCCTAAACAGAATCGCGAGTAGCATAAACACCTTGTGCGTGTCCAATATAGAACGTAGTAACCTACTACATAGTCACGATACTCCTGGTTTGAGAGTAGGAGAAAACTTTGAACATAGATGCACTTAAGATTGAAAATGTGTCGTGAGAGGGCCGATACCACCAACAGACCCCAAAATGGCACCACGGGTGGTACGAACATGTAGCACCCGGTCGTGGAGTCGCGGGACTAGCTAGTTAGAAATATGTCTTTAATTTGAACAAATGCACACATTTGTTTAAGATTTGCCGTGAGTGGTATGAGACCACAAACGACCCCCAAGCGGCACCACGAGTGGAATGAACACCTTGTGCACATCCAACCTAATGCGTAGCAACCGACCGTTTAGTCGCGAAACTCCCAGTTTGAGAATAAGACCTGAATTTGAACATAGGCCCACTTATGCTTCAAAAAGTGTCATGAGCAGGCTCAGACCACCAATGGCCCCTAGATAGTATCGGTAGTGAGAACACCTTGTTCTTGTCCAACATAACACATGAAAACTAGTCGTGAAGTCGCGAGACTCCCGGTTTAAGAATAGGGCTTGAATTTTAACATAAGCACACTTAGACTTGAAAACATGCCGCGAGCAAGCCCAGACCACCAATGACCCCTAAACGGCACCACGAGCAGCACGAACACCATGTGCACATCCAAGGTAATATGTAACAGCTGATCGCAAAGGCACAAGACTGTCAGGTAAATAATAGGTCCTGAATTTAAACACAGGCACACTTTGGTTTAAAAACGTCTGGCGAGCGGTCCGAGACCACCGACGGCCTCTAAACGGCACTTCGAATGGCACGAACACCTCGCGTGCATCTAACATAACACATAGTAACCGCCTACGTAGTCATGGGACTCCCAGCCTGAGAATAGAATCCGAATTTGAACACATGCACTCTTAGGCTTGAAAATATACCGCGAGAAAATCACCAACGACCCCCAAATGGCACCGCGAGTGGAACTAACACCTCTTCGCATACAACGTAACATATATCAATTGGACGCATAGTTGCGAGACTCCTAGTTTGAGAACAAAACCTGAATTTGAATACAGACACACATAGGCTTAAAAACGTTCCGTGAGCGGGCCCAAACCACCAACAGCCCCAAACGGCACTGTGAGTGGCAAAACACCTTATGTGCATCCAATATAACACATAACAGACGTCTGCATAATTACGATACTATCGGATTCCGAATGGGACCCAAATTTGAACACATGCACACTAAGATTTAAAAACATGCTGCGAGCAGGACGAGACAACTAACGGCCACAAACGGCATCGCAAGTGGCACTAACACCTCGCGTGCATCCATCATAACATATAGCAACTGGCCACAAAGTCACGGGACACTCCGTTTAAGAATAGGACCCGAATTTGAATAAAGACACAGTTAGGCTTGAAAATGTGTCGTGTGCGGACCCAGACCACCAACCGCCCCAAACAGCATCATCAATAGTAAAAACAACTCTTGCACGTCCAACATAGCACGTAGCAACCATTTGCATAGTCACAGTACTCTCAGTTTGAGATTAGGAATCGAATTTGAATACACGCATACTTATGCTTGAAAACATGCCACGAACGGGTCAACACTACCAACGACCCCCAAATTGCACCGTGAGTGGCACAAACACCTCGTGCGCATCCAACGTAACACGTTGGAACCAATTTCTTAGTTATGGGACTCTCGATTTCAGAAAAGGACTTGAATTTGAATAGAGGCACACCTAGGATTGAAAATGTACCGTGAGCGGGCCGATGCTATAACATTCCCCAAATGCTCCCCCCCCCCCCGGGTGGCACAAACACTTTATAGGTGTCCAATGTAACACGTAGCAGCTGATCGAATAGTCGCGGGACAATAGGTTTGAGAATATGACTCAAATTTGAACACATGCACACTTAGGTTTGAAAATGTGTCGCAAGCGGGCCGAGACCACCACAAACCCCCTAATGACACTGCTAGTGGAACAAACAGCTCGTACGCATCCAACGTAATACGTAGTAACCAACAACGTACTTGGGGGACTACCATTTTAAGAATAGGAGCTAAATTTGAACACAAGCACACTTAGGCTTGAAAACGTGTCGCGAGGGATCCGAGACCACGAACTGTCCCTAAACAGCACTACGAGTGGAGCGAACAACTCGTACACTTCCAACGTAACACGTAGATGCCGATTGCATGTTTACGGGACTTTCAATTTTGAGAATAAGACTCGAATTTGAAAACACTCACACTTAGGTTGGAAGATGTGCCGCGAGTGGGATGACACCACCAACGACCTGCAAATGGAATTGCAAGTGTAAATAACACCTCGTGTGCGTCCAACGTAATACCTAGCAATTGGTCACATAGTTGTGGGACTCAAAGTTTGAGAACAGGACCCAAATTTGAACATAATCACACTTAGGCTTAAAAACATGCCACGAGCGGGTAGAGTAAAAGAATGGCCCCCAAACGGAATCACAGGTGTCACAAGCACCTCATGTGCATCCATAGTAACCCATAGCAAATGAACGCGTAGTCGCAGAACTCTGGATTTGAGAATAGGATGCGAATTTGAACACAGGCCTACTTAGGCGTGAAAAGGTTCCGCAAGCGTTCCGAGACCACAAACAACCTCCAAATGGCACTGCGAGTGGCATGAACACCTCGTGCGTGTCCAACGAAGCACGTAGAAATCGTTTGTGTAGTCGCGGGACTCCCGATTTCAGATAGGACCCAAACTTGATATAGGGACACTTAGGATTGAAAACATGCTGCGAGCTGTCTGAGACCACAAACTGCCACATAATGGAACTGAGTGTGGAGCAAACACCTCGTACATTTATAACATAATACATATAAGCCATTCGCATAGTCGCAAGACTGTTGGTTTGAGAATAGGACCCGAATTTCAACGTAGACACATTTAGGCTTAAAAATGTGTGACGGGCGACCAACACCACTAATGGTCCCCAAAAGGCACCGTGATTGTCACGAACACCTCGTGCCTCTCCAACATAACACGTAAAAATTTCCCATATAGTCGTGTCTGTCCAATGTAATACTTAGCAGACGATCGCGTAGTCATGGGACTATCGGGTTGCTAACAGGACCCAAATATTAACACACACACACATAGATTTAAAAACGTGCTACGAGTGGGACGAGACCACAAACGGCCCCCAAACGGCATCGTGAGTGTCACAAACACCTGATATGCATCCAGTGTAATACATAACAACTGTCCTCATAGTCAAGGGACACTTGGTTTGATAATAGGACCTGAATTTGAACACAGACACATTTAGGCTTAAAAAGTGCCGCGAGTGGGCCGAGACCACCAATGGCCCTAAATAGCACTTCCAGTAGCACAAACACCTCCTTCAAGTCCAATGTAGCATGAAGCAACCGACCGCGTAGTCACAGTACTCTCAATTTGAGAGTAGGACCTGAATTTGAATAAAGGCTCACCTATGCTTGAAAACGTACTAAGAGCGGGTTAAGACTACCGACGACCCCCAAATGGCACCGTGAGTGGCACAAATACCTCGTCTGCATTCAACGTAACACATAGCATCCAACCGCATAGTCATGTGACTTTTAGTTTGAGAATATGACCCAAATTTGAACAGAGGCACACTTAGGCTTGAAAACATTACAGTCAGTTGCATAGTCACGGGGCTATCAATTTGAGAATAAGACTCAAATTTGAACACATGCACACTTAGGTTTGAAAATTTTCTGCAAGTAGGTCAAGACCACAAACAACTCCCAAACGAATCCGCTAGTGGCATGAACACCTTGTACGCGTCCAACGTAACATGTATAAATCGGCAACGTAGTCGCGATACTACCGTTTTGAGAATAGGATCCAAATTTGAACACATACACACTTAGGCTTTAAAATGAGCAGCAAACGGTTTGAGACCATGAACTGACCCCAAACGGAACTGAAAATGGTGCGAACAGCTCATGCCCTTCCAACATAATACATAAATACCAGTCACGTGGTTGCGAGACTATCGGTTCGAGAATAGGATCCAAATTTGAACACATGCACACTTAGGTTGGAAGATGTGCCACGAGCGGGCTGAGACCACTAAGACCCCCAAACTGCATTTTAAGTGGCACGAACACCTCATGTGCATCCAACATAATACGTAGTAACTGGTCGCATAGTTTCGAAACTCAAAGTTTGAGAATATGACCCAAATTTGATCAGAGGCATATCTCGGCTTGAAAAGGTTCCGCGAGTGGGCAAAGAGAAACAACGACTCCCAAATGGCATCCCGAGTGGCAGAACACCTCATGTGCATCCAACGTAATACATATCAATCGAACGCGTAGTCGTAAAACTCTCGATTTGAGAATAAGACGCCAATTCGAACACAAGCACACTTAGGCTTGAAAAATCTCTACAAGCGGGTCGAGACCAAAAATAGCCTCCAAACGGCACTACAAATGGCACGAACACCTTGTACAAATCTAAAATAATACGTAGAAGCTATTCTCATAGTCACGGGACACCTGGTTATAGAATAAGCCCCAAATTTAATCACATTCATAGTTAGGCTTAAAATAGTGCGGTAATCCCGACATCACCAACGGGGACCAAACGGTACTACGAGTGGCATAAACACCTTGTGCACCTGCAATGTAACACGTAGCGACCGCTTGTATAGTTGAAGGACTCGATATTTGAAAATAGGAACGAAATTAAACACAGGCACACTTAGGCTTGAAAACGTGTTGTAAGCGGTTCGAGACCACGAACTGCCCCCAACTGGCACCGCGAGTGGCACAAACAGCTCCTGCCCATAAAATATAACACGTAGCAACCAACTGCATTATGACAGGTCTTTAGTTTGAGAATAGGACTAGAATTTGAACAGAGGTACACTTAGGCTTGAAATTGTATCGTGAGCGGCCCAGACAACCAATGAACCCAAATCGCATCGCGAGTGGCACAAACACCTTGTACACATCCAATGTAACATGTAACAACCAACAACGTAGTCTCTAGACTATCAGGTTGAGAATATGACATGAATTTGAACATACGCACACTTAGGGTTAAAAACATGTCGCGAGTGGGCCAAGACCACCAACGGCCCCCAAACGTCACCACGAGTCGCACGACCACCTCGTGAACATTCAATGTAACACGTAGCAACTGGCCGTATAGTTTCAAGACACATGCTTCAATAATAGGACCCAAATTTGAACACAAGCATAATTAGGCTTAAAAATGTGCCGTGAGTGGGCCGAGACCATTAATGCCAACCAAAAAGCACCGCGAGTGGCACGAACACCTCGTGCATACCAAACATAACACGTAGCAATTGCTTGCATAGTAGCATGACTCTCTATTTGAGAATATGACCTAAATTTGAACATAGGCACACTTAGGCTTATAAAAAAAATGCCAGCGTTCGGAGACCACCAACGGCCCCAAACAACACCACGAGTGGCACAAATAGCTCGTGTGCATCCAATATAGTACGTAGCACATAGAAACTGACCACGTAGTCGTGGGAGTCTCGATTTGACAATAGGACCCAAATATGAATATAGGCACACTTTCACTTAAAAACGTGTCGCGAGCGGGCCGAGACCACCATTATCCCCAAAACAGGACGGCAAGTGGCATAAACACCTCATGCACATCCAATATAAAACGTAGCAAAGTATCACGTATTCGTAGGACTCCGATTTGAGAATATGACCTGAATTTGAACTCAGGTACACTTAGGCTTGAAACGTACCATGAGCGGGCCGAGACCATCAACGACCCCAAACGGCACCACAAGTGAAACAAACACCTCGTGTGCATCCAACATAAGACGTAACAACCATCCATGTAGTCGCTAGAGTATCAGGTTGAGAAAAGGACCTAAAATTGAACACATGCACACTTAGGTTAAAAAACATGTCGTGAGCAGGACGAGAAATAAAAATCATAATAGAAGAAAGCTGCTAGCAGAGGATGGAGAAGTGCCACAGTTTCATGGATTGATCGAGTTACGTGTACTGATTCTCATCGAGATTGGGTTGGTTCTTAGATTGATTCAAGCGAATCGAACTTTATCTTCTATAAAGGGATTGGTTCATATCAATCAGAAGTGCATTCAGTTATCTCTTTTTTCTTTTTCTTCTCGTCAATTTGCTCTACCAAATGCCTAAAAGGATTCCATTCTTTCTGGCGGATCTAGTTCTTATAAGGAAGAGATGGGCCTATCGCCGTAGATAATATATAGTCTTATGAAAAAGTAATAGAGGGAATTTTGATATTGGTTATCCCACGCTATGCCCCTCTTAAACTTGATCCAATAAGGGATTTATCGAACCCAAACAAACTATGGGTTTCCTACCCAGAGTATTTATTTTAGAAAGACCCCCTGGTTTTGCAATCTAGCTTGGAAACATCCCGTGTGAGTGAGGAGGGAAGCCTTTCAACTCGTATTTCACCACTGGGGATTATAGGGGGAACTTATAATAAGATTCACTCAATTCTCACAGCTCAGACACTGGGCAATAAAAGGAATTCAGTCTCTAATCCCCACCTAGGATAGTAACCATAGAACTTCACTTCTTAGCATTAGCAAGGTAAAAAAGCAGGAAAGGAGGAAGCAAGAACTCTTAACTAACCCGAAGGTGAGCGAAGTGACTCCCCCAACCATTTTCGAAGACATTGGTTTGGAGAGAAAAAAAGAAGGGGGGAGATGCGATTCAACAAAGGGATAAGGAAGCATGAAGGATAAGGAAATTTTAAGCCACTCTTCTAATTGGATATTTTCGATCGGACCTTGCCAGGAGTTAGTGTATTGATATCGATAATACGCTCTTTGATAGAATTAGCTTTTGTCTCAATATACGCTATTTTAGCATTCTCCGAGCAGGAGAACATGAAGCTTGTTTTCTCTTTTTATTGAGTTCATGAAGTCTTTATTGAAAAGACTTTATGATTTTCCATTAAAAGAAAGTCCAGGCCAGTGGCTGGTGCCTCCTCACTTTCTAGGAAGACCAAAAAAAGAGGTATCTCCCAAAGCTGAGGTATCCACATTTCTATCGGCATTCCTCCACACGGAAGAAGGAAGACAACTAAAGAGAATTAAAGGGCAACATAAGATGAAGCGATAGGAGATTCTTCATCACCAGATGAATGGAGTGCTTCGGGGGCACTTCTTACCAAGTTAGAAGACGATTGAGTCAGATCGGGCTCACTTTTCTAGTTAGTTACGGACAAATATTTCAGTGAAGGAATGAAGCTTTGTTGAAGCTATTACTAAGACTCTTTTTCTTACTATTGGCAGTAGAAGAAAGATCTTAGAATAAGTATTCGATTCAAAGTCTTCGTTGCATATGGTCAGGCTACGGGTCCAGTCTCGTGTGGTACCAATATGTAAGTCCAAAAGGGGGAAGGAGACCTCCGAAGGAGCGATGGCATACTTTGCCATTACATCCTCCGATGCGGCTACAGAAAGAAATTCAAGGGAAAAATTCGATGCTATGAAGCAGTGGAAGAAGTCAAAGTAATGGGCTAACTACCTAGAGAACTTTGCTGACTCACCTGCTGACTTCTTAGTCAAAGCAGTGGGCTTCTAACTACTATAACTATAGGTGGACTCTTATCCCAACTCCATTAGCGCCATCCGTCGATTGAATATAATAAGGATCGTCAAATAAAAAATGGCTCCATCTCCCTCTGTGACTTTGGAAGTAGGACAAAACCACAGATTAGCATTCGAAAGAATAAGAAGCGTACTTTCATATACGGCTGCACGCATAAACCTCGCTCTTTCTTTTTTAGAATGCATTTCTTCGTCATGGTAGAACCCTAGTCTGGGGAACTTCGCTAATCGGAGACTAAAAAAATAAATCGAATTAATAATTTATGTGTTGTTTGTTTGCTGGAGCGTAAAATTGATGCTGGAAATATAGCATATCTTTATAATCGAATAAATTTTCATGGCGGAATGTCAAATGTCAATAAGAAAATTTGGGTGCTTTGGAAGTATGATTGGTCATTCAATGTTCTAAGCGATCACAGTCAGATTCTTTCATTCAAGGTGGAGCATGGGAATTTTCCACATCCATTTTTTATATCTTGTGTCTACGCTAAATGCAAACTAGCTGGTAGGAGGAACTTATGGGTAGAGTTAGAAAATCTTTGAAACTCTATTCAAGGACAATGGATTATGAGGGGTGATTTTAATGTTGTAGGATCTCAATAAAAAAAAGTGGGAGGGAGAGGTATTAATAACTTGGCAGTAGAGGAATTTAATGGAAGTATTTCTCAGTCAGGTTTGTTAGAACTGACCTTTAAAGGGTCAAAATTTACTTGGTAAAATAATAGGGATGGAACTTCTCGGATTTTAGCCTGATTGGACATACATTTTGTAACACTGAATGGTTTGATAATGGTTTTAACTCTGCAATAGAGCATCTCCACAGAACAAATTCAGACCATTCTCCGCTGCTTCTACGACTTAAATTGGATTTGGATGGTATTCCTAAACCATTTCGCTTTATTAATGCTTAGACTAATCATGCAGATTTTAATAAACTGGTTTCGGACTCTTGGCATGGATAATTGAGATAGGAAAATTTATACATATTTGCAACCAAACTAAAACGGTTAAAATATGTTCTTAAATTGTGGACTTTAAGCACTTTGAATCTATTCTTACTAATAATTTCAATATACCCGTGGACTTTAAGCTTTTATATTTCATTCCTTCAATAATTTCTCAAGAAGAAAATGATACTCTCACAAGATTGCCGATGATGGAAGAAATTAAAGCTATAGTTTTTGGAATGGATAAAAATAGTGCGGCAGGCCTAGATGGTTATAATGGATGGTTTTTCCAACATTTTTGGGAAACTATTAAACTTGATTTACATAATGTTGTTTTATCTTTCTTTACAGGAACAAAGATTCAAAGAAGTTGGACATCGACCAACATTGTTCTCATCCCAAAAAATGCAAATCCAAAATTTTGTAGCGACTAGAGGTCTATTAGTTTATGTAATTTTTATAATAAAGTAATTAAAAAATTATTAATAATATGCTTGGTCTGTACTTCCAAAAATAATTTCAAAATTGCAAGTGGGATTCGTCAAAGGTTGTAATATCATGGATAACATTTTGATGGCACAGGAACTTATGACAACATTCAACAAAAAAGTTTGAGGATCCAATGTTTTAATTAAATTGGATATGTGAAAAGCTTACGACAGGGTTTCTTGGCTATGTATCTCGAAAGTCCTTAGTGCTTTTGATTTTTGGAAATTTAGATTGACATGGTGTGGCGTACAATTTCAAATTGCTAGTACTCCATTTGTGTTAATGGGAAATCATGTGGATTTTTCAAATCAAAATGCAGAGTGCGGCAAGGAGATCCACTATCGCCGAGTCTATTTATCATAGTCACGGAAATTCTGACAAGAGGACTACTTCAAATTTTTATTCAACATAGGGTGAAACTCCTTTCAACTCCTAAAGGATGCGAAATAATTACGTCATTACCTTTTGCTGACGATTGTCTCATTTTCACAAATGGTGACAAAAGGAGCCTTACCCGCCTAAGGGAATTTCTGAAGGACTACGAAACTACTGCTGCCCAGCTCATTAACAATAGTAAATCATCATTTGCATGCCCAAAAATAACAACCACTGGTCGAAGTAACATAATCAAGACCACCATCGGTTTTTGCGGAAAAAAACTTCTAATGAAATACCTGGGAGTTACACTGTTTAGCGGACGAAAATCAACAACACTTTTTGGTCAGTTGGAAACGTCACTTACTTATAACATCACGCAATGGGCTGGAAAAATTCTTTCTCATACAGGAAGGCTAACACTTCTTAGATCAGCAATGCATTCAATGTGTTTCCATACGTTTTTGTGTCCTAGACCCACCGATTTCGGTTATTCAATGTTTGGAATGGAATTTTATGACTTTCATATGGGGAGTTAAAGGAAAACTACTGAAACATAAATGGGTTCAACGGAAGCATTTGTGTCTTCCATATTTAGGAAGTGGTGTATCTATTAAAAATTTAACTGATATTATCAAAGCATACTCATGTAAACTTTGGGCTTCATTTTATAAAGGTGGCAATATCTGGGAAGATTTCATGCATCGAAGATACAAGTCCTTGGAGGAGAATTTTTTTTACGGATCACCTTCATTTGCAAGCCTAACATGGAGATGAATGCAGAAAGTGTGGGACACCTCCCATCATAATTTGGAGTTGAACAATCCAAGTGTTTGGAAGCCAAATACAAATGGTGTTTTTTCCTTAAAATCTGCTTAGGGCATTGTACGAAATAGAGATTGTAATCTTTTTTAATTTTCAATTATTTGGAATCCCAGAATGCTTCCTAGAATATCATTCTTTACGTGGCGTCTACTTCGTAAGTCCCTTCTGTTGGATTCGTGTTTAAAGAGCCTACACATTTTTTGCTTCAAAATGCAGATGTTGCACAGTTTTGGCTGAAGAAGATTTTGATCACCTTTTTGGGTCTAGTCGACTTGATCAAGAAGTTTGGAAACATTTTTCAAGTATTATGGGATATAATTTTCATTTCTCCTCTCTCAAAAGGTTCCTCATGTCTTGGTGGTTACATTCTAAAGGTAACAATATAAAGGGTTTTCTCTCCGTCATTCTACCTTGCTACATCTGCTGGAGGATTTAGTTTGCGAGAAATAAAAAAACACTATGACGGAGTTGAGATGAAATCTTCCAATATTATTGATCTAGTCCATGAAGATGTCAGAATTTCATTTCAAGCTAGACCTTACAAAGGTCCTAAATCTAGGTTTTTGATGGGGTTCATTTCAGATTTTTTTATTTCTTGTTCATGAATTCAGTTGTAAACTAATAGTGAAGGGTTTTTCTTCACTTACTTAATAAAAATATTCTCTGTTAAAAAAAAAAGACCACCAATGGCCCCCAAATGTCACCGTGATTGGCACAAGCACCTCGTGCACATCCAACACAACAAGTAGCAACTGTCCACATAGTCGCATGACTTTCGGTTTGAGAATAGGACCAAAATTTGAACACAGGCACGCTTATGCTTGAAAACGTTCCGCGAGCGAGCCAAAGCAACCAACAGCCCCGAAACGGCACTGTGAGTGGCACAAAAACCTCACGCTCATCCAACGCAACACATAGCAACCAACTACATAGTCATGGGAGTCTCAATTTGAGAATAGGACCCGCATTTTAACACATGAACACTCAGGCTTAAAAACATCCTGTAAGTCGGACGATACCACGAATGTTCACCAAATAGCATCGTAGGTGGCACAAACACCTCACGGATGTTCAATGTAACACTTATCATCCGACTAAATAGTTGCGAGACTATCGGTTAAAGAGTATGAACCAAATTCGGACATAGGCACACTCAGGTTTAAAAGCATTCCTTTAGTGGGACGACATCGCCACCAACCCCCTAATGGCACCACGAGTTGCACTAACATCTCGTACGGATCCAACGTAACATGTCATAACTGTCCACATTATGTTGAGACTCCCAATTTGATAATAGGACCCGAATTTGAACACAAGCACACTTAGGCGTGAAAACGTGTCGCGAGCGGGACCAGACCACCAACGACACACTGAGTGGCATGAACACCTCATGCACATCTAACATAACATGTAGCAGCCAACCGCGTAGTTGAGGACTATCAGTTTGAAAATAGGAACTAAACTTTAAATAGGCATATTTAGGCTTAAAAACGAGTCGCCAGAGGGCCGAGACCACCAATGGCATCCAAACATCATTGCGAATGGCACAAACACCTTGTAAACATTCAACGTAATACTTAACAATCAACCACATAGTCGCGGGATTGTTTGTTCGATAATTGGACCCGAGTTTGAACACATGTACACTTAGGCTTGAAAATGCGGTCTGAGACCACCAATGGACCCCAAATGGCACCGTAAGTAACCCAAAGACCTTGTGAGCATCCAATGTAAAATCTAGCAACCAGCCGCATAGTTCTGAGACTCTCGATCCGAGAATATGACCCAAATTTGAACACTAGCACACTTAGGCTTGAAAACGAGCCAAGAGCAGTGCGAGACCACAAAAAACCCATAAACAGAACCACGAATGGCATTAGCACCTTGTGCGCATCCAATGTAACACGTACCAAGAAGCCGCAAAGTCGTGGGACTCCCGGTTTGAGAATAAGACTCGAATATGAACATAAACACACCTAGGATTTAAAACATGCCGCGAACACCAATGGCCCCCAAACGGGACTACGAGTGGCACTAACACCTTATGCACATTAAACGTAACACATAAAAGTTGATCGCATAGTCGCGGGACTTATAATTTAATAATAGAACCCAAATTAAACAAAAGGCATACTTAGGTTTGAAAATGTACCGTGAGGAGGTCGAGACCACCAACAATGTCCAAACGATACCGCAAGTGGCAGAACACCTTGTGTGCATCCAACGTAGTACGTAGTAACTTGACTCATAGTCTTGGGACTCTCGGTTTGAGAATAGGACCCAAATTTGAATGCAAGCACATTTAGGCTTGAAATTGTGCTGCAATCGGTCCCACACCACCAACGGCCCACAAACGGTACTGCAAGTAGCACGAACACCTCATGATTATCAAGCATAACACGTAGAAATCGCCCGCGTAGTCATAGGACTCCTAGTTTAAGAATAGGACATGAATTTGAACGCAGTCACACTTAGGCTTGAAAATGTGTCGCGAGCAGGCCTAGACAACAAACGGCCCCTAAATGGCACCGGGAGTGGAAAGAACACCTCGTGCGTGCCCAACGTAACACATGTCAACCAACCGCATTACTCAGGACTCCCAATTTGAGAATAGGACTCGAATTTAAACACAAGAAAACTTAGGCTTGAAATGTGCTGCGAGTGGGCCCAGACCACCAACGGCCCTAAACGACAAAGCGAGTGGCATAAACACCTCATGCACATCCAATGTAACACATAACAACTTCCCGAATTTGAACACCTCCACTCTTAGACTTGAAAATGTGTCGGGAGCTGGCCAAGACCACCAACATCCCCTAAATGGCACCGCGAGTGGAATGAACACTTCGTACACATAAAAGATAACACATATCAACTGACGACGCAGTCACGGGACTCACGATTTGAGAATGGGACCCAATTTTGAACAAAGGCACACTTAGACTTAAAAACGTGCTGTGAGCAGTTCCATACCACCAATGCCCCCAAACAGAACCGTGGGTGGCACAAACACCTCGTGCGCGTCAAACGTAATATGTAGCAATCAACTGCGTAGTCACAAGATTGTCGAGTTGAGAATAGGACCCGAATTTAAACACCGACATAGTTAGGTTTTAAAATATACCGCGAGTGGGACGGGACCACAATCGACCCCCAAACGGCACCGGGAGTGGTAAGAACACCTCGTGTGCGTCCAACGTAATACTTAGCAACCAACCGCATAGTCGTCGGACACTCAATTTGAGAATGGGACCCAAATTCAAATAGGGGCACAATTAGGTTTAAAAACGTGTCGCGAGCAGACTGAGACCACTAGCGGACCCCAAATGGCACCGCGAGTGGCATGGACACCTCTTGCACATCCAACATGATACTTAGTAACCAATTACATAGTCGTGAGTCACTCGATTTGAGAATTGGACCCGAATTTCAACACAGGCACCGTTAAGCTTAAAAATGTGTCACGAGTGGGCGGAGACCACCAATGACCCCCAAATGGCACTACGAGTGTCACAAAAATATCGTGCACATTAAATTTAACACATAGTAACCGGTCGCATAGTTAACGGATTGTCAATTTGAGAATAGGGCCCAAATTTGAACGCTGGCAAACTTAGGCTAGAAATGTGCCGCGAGCGGACCCAAATGGCATCATGAGTGGAATAAGCACCTCATGTTCATCCAATGTAACACATAACAACTGCCCGCATAGTCGCGGGACTCCCGATTTGAGAATTGGATTCGAATTTAAACACATCCACTCTTAGGCTTCTAAATATACTGTGAGCGGTCCAAGACCCACAACGTCCACCAAACAGCACCGCGAGTGGCACGAACACTTCATAGGCATCCAGCGTAAGACGTAGTAACCTACCATGTAGTCGCGGGACTCCCAATTTGAGAATGGGACCCAAATTTGAACAGAGGCACACTTAGACTTGAAAATGTTCTGCGAGAAGTCCTCAAACACCAGCGCCCAAAAATGGAAATGCGAGTGGCACAAACATCTCGTATGCATCCGACGTAACATGTAGCAGCCGATTGAATAGTCGCGGGACTGTCGGGTTAAGAATAGGCCCCGAATTTGAATACCAACACTTAGGTTTAAAAATATACCACGAGTGGGTCGAGACCAATGGTGGTATCCAAAAGGCACCGCAAGTCATCCACATAATATGTAGCAACTGACCGCGTAGTTAATGGACACCCAATTTGAGAATGGAACCCGAATTTGAACACAGACATAGTCAGACTTAAAAACATGTCATTAGCTGGTCGAGACCACCAACGGCCTACAAATGGCACTGTGAGTGGAACGGACACCTATTGTGCATCCAACGTGACACATAGCAACCATATGCATAGTCATAGGAAACTCGATTTGAGAATAGGACCCAAATTTTTACACAAGCACACTTAAGCTTTAAAGAGTGCCATAAGCGGATCGAAACCACCAACGGCACCACGACTGGAATGAAGACCTCATGTGTGTCCAAAGTAATACGTAGCAATAGACTGCATAGTCACGAGACTCTCAATTTGGTAATAGAACCCAAATTTAAACACATGAAGACTTAGGATTGAAAACTTACCAGAAGAGGATCGAGACCACCAACGGCCCCAAACCGAACTGCAAGTAGCACGAAGCCTAATACATGCACACTTAGGCTTGAAGGCATGCCACGAGAGGGGCGAGACCACCAAAGTACCCCAAATGGCACCGTGAGTGGTGTTAACACCTCGTGTGTATCCAATGCAACACGTAACAAGAGGACGGATAGTCGTGGAACTCTCGATTTGAGAATAGGACCCGAATTTAAACAAAGGCACACTAGGGCTTAAAAAATTCTCGTGGTCGCATCGAGACCACCACTGGCCTCCAAATGGTACTACGAGTGGTACGAAAACCATGTATGCATCAAAGGTAACACCTAGATGCCAATTGCATATTCGCGGTACTGTTGGTTTGAGAATAGGACCCGAATTAGAAAAGGGGCATACTTAAGTTTAAAAACGTACCACGAGAGAATCGAGACTACTAACAACACCCAAACGACACCACGAGTGGAATAAGACCTCGTGTGCATCCAATGTAACAGGTTGCAATCGATCACATCGCGGGACTCCCGATTTGAGAACAGGACTGGAATTTAAACACAATCACATTTAGGCTTAAAATCTTGCCGTGAGCAAGACCAGACCACCAACGGCTCCCAAACTATACTATGAGTAGAAAAACACCTTGTTCTTTTCAACCATAACATGTAGTAAGTAACGGCGTAGACGTGGAACTCTCGGTTTAAGAATAAGACCATGATTTGAAAACAAACACACTTAGGCTTGAAAATATGCTGCGAGCGGGACTAGACCACTAATGGCCCCCAAATGGAATTGCAAGTGGCAAGAAAACCTCGTGCACACCCAACATAACACATAGTAACCGACTTCATTACTCAGGACTCTCGGTTTGACAATAGGGCCCGAATTTGAACACAGGCAAACATAGGCTTAAAATGTGTCGCGAGTGGGCCCAGACCACCAACAGCCCCAAAAGGCACGACGAGTGGCATAAACACCACATACGCATCCAACATAAGACATAACAATCGCTCACATAGTCGCGGGACTCCCTATTTGAGAATAGCACCCGAATTTGAACACATCCACTCTCAGGATTGAAAACATGCCGCGAGAGGTCCAAGACCACCAATATCCCCCAAACGGAGCCACGAGTGGCACGAACACTTCATACACATCCAATGTAGCACTACTAACCTACCGCGTAGTTGCGGGACTCCTGGTTTGAGAGTGGGACCCAAATATGAACAGAGGAATACTTAGACTTAAAAACGTGCCGCGAGCAGTCCTAGACCACCAACGCCCTGAAACGGAATCGCGAGTGGCACAAATACCTCATGCGCATCCAACATAACATTTAGTAGCCGATCGCATAGTCATGGGACTGTCGGGCTGAGAATAGGACCCGAATTTGAACATCGAAACAATTATATTTAAAAATGTGCTGCGAGTGGGACGAGACCACCAACGGCCCCAAATGGAACCGCGAGTGGCACGAACACCTCATGAGCATCCAATGAAACATGTAGTAACCAACGCGCGTAGTCACAGGACACCCGATTTGAGAATATAACCCAAATCTGAACATAGGCACAATTAGTCTTGAAAACATTCCGCAAGTAGGACGAAACCACAAATAGCCTCCAAACAACACTGTAAGTGGCACAAACAACTCTTACGCATCCAACGTAACAAGTAGCAACCATTTGCATAGTCGCAGGATACTCAGTTTTTATAATAGAACCCAAATTAGAACAGATACACAATTAGGCTTTAAAGAGTGTCGCTAGCGGGCCGAGACCACCAACGACCCCCAATGGCACCACAAGTGGCACGAACACCTCATGTGTGTCCAAAGTAATAGGTAGTAACCGACCGCATAGTCACAAGTCTCCCTATTTAAGAATAGAACCCAAATTTAAACACAAGCAAACTTAGGCTTGAAAACGTTTCACTAACGGCCCGAGTCCACCAACATCCCCAAATTGAACTTCAAGTAACATGAACACCTCGTGCACATCCAACGTAACACATAGGAACCGACGGTATAATCGCGGAACTCGCTATTTGAGAATATGTGAACAAAGGCACACTTAGGCTTGAAGATGTGTCGCGAGAGGGTCGAGACCACCAATGTCCCCCAAATAGCACTGCGAGTGCCGCACCTCGTGCATATCCAACGTAACATGTACCAAGCGATCGAATAATCACGAGACTCCTAGTTTGAGAATAAGACCCGAATTTGAACAGAGGCATACTTGGGCTTGAAAAATTTTCTGCGAACACGCTGAGACAACCAATGTCCCCAAAATGGTATTACGAGTGCCACGACCACCTCGTACGCATCAAAGGTAGCACATAGCGGTCGAACGCATAGTCGGGGGACTGTTGATTTGGGAATATGACCCAAATTAGAGAAGCGGCATACTTAAGTTTGAAAATGTACCGCGAGCGGACTGAGACCACCACCAACCCCCAAATGGAACCGCGAGTGGCACAAACACCATGTCTCCATCCAATTAGCACGCAATACTTGGCCGTATAGTTACAGGACTCACTGTTTAAAAATAGGACCTAAATTTGAACACAAGCACATTTAGGATTAAATATAGGCTGCGAGCGGGCCCAGACCACTAATGTCCCACAAATGGTACAACGAGTAGCACGAACACCTCGTGTTATTCCATCATAACACAGCAATCAGATGCATAGTCGAGAGACTGTTAATTTTAGAATAGGACATGAATTTGAACATAGACTCACTTAGGCTTAAAAACGTGCCCGAGTTGGCCTTAATCACCAATGGTCCCCAAACGGCACCACAAGTGGCACGAACTGTACTTGTGCCTCTAACATAACATGTAGTAGTCGATCGCATAGTTGAGAGACTATTAGGTTGAGAATAAGACCCGAATTTAAACACTGGCACACTTAGGCTTAAAAACATGCTGCGAGATGGTCGAGACCACCAATGGCCCCAAAACGTCACTAAAAGTGGTACCAACACCTCGTGCGCATCCAACGTAACACATTGCAATCGCTCGCATAGTTACGGGACTCTCAGTTTGAGAGCAGTACCTGAATTTAAACACATGCACTCTTAGGCTTGAAAGTGTGTCGCGAGCTGGCCAAGACCACAAACGTCCCCTAAATAGCACCGCGAGTGGAACAAACACCTCGTGCACATACAACGTAACATGTAGGAATCGGCCGCGTAGTCACGAGACTACTGATTTGAGAATAGGACCCAAATTTGAACACATGCACACTTAGGCTTCAAAACGTGCCATGAGCGGGTCTAGACCACCAACGACACCAAATGGAACCATGAGTGGAACATATATCTTGTGTGCCTCCAATGTAACATATGGTAGCTGGTCGCGTAGTCGTGGTACTATTGGGTTAAGAATAATACCCGAATTTAAACACATGCACACTTAGGTTTAAAAACGTGCCACGATCGAGCCGAGACCACCAGCGGCCCCAAATGGTACTACGAGTGGCATGAACACCTAGTGCGGATCCAACATAACACGTAGCAATCGGTCGCGTAGTCGCGAGACACCTAGTTTAAGAACAGGACCCGCATTTGAACATAGGAACAATTTGTCTTGAAAATGTGCAGCGAGTGGGCCAAGAACACCACCGACCCCTAAACGGAACTACGAGTGGCACAAACTTCTCTTACGCATCAAACATAACACATAGAAAATGATTTCATTTTCACGGGACTTTCAGCTTGAGAATGGGGCCCGAATTTGAATAAAAGGCACACTTAGGCTTGAAAACGTGTCGCGAGAGGGCTGAGACCACCAACAGCTCCAAATAGTACTATGAGTATCACGAACACCTCGTGCACATCCCACGTAGAATAAGTAAATCGACTGCGAAGTCATGGGATTCCCAGTTTGAGAATAGGACCGTAATTTGAACACAAGAACACTTAGTCTTGAAAACGTACTACGAGGGGACCCAGAACACCAAAGGACCCTAAAACGGCATCGCAAGTGGCATGAACACCTCATGTGCATCTAACGTAACATATAACATCCGATCAGGTAGTCGCTGGACTGTTGAGTTTTTAATAGGACCCAAAATTGAACATAGTCACACTTATGTTTGAAAACGTGCCACGAGTGGGCTGATACCACCAACGGACCCTAAACGGCACCACAAGTGGCACAAACACCTCGTGTGTGTCACACGTAATATATAAAAACCATCAATGTAGTCATGTGTCTCCCTATTTGAGAATATGACCCGAATTTGAATATAAGCATAATTAGGCTTGAAAACATGCCGTGAGCGAGCTGAGATAACTAATGCCCCCAAATGGCACCATGGGTGGCACGAACACCTCGTGTGAATCAAATGTATCATGTAGCAATTGACTACATAGTCGCGGGACTACTGATTTGAGAATAGGACCCAAATTTGAACACATACACACCTACGCTTGGAAATGTACCGCGAGCGGGCTGAGAACACTCACGACTCCCAAACGGCACCGTGAATTCCATGAACACCACATCTGCATCCAAACCAACACATAGAAACCAAACATGTAGTCGCGGGACTCTCGATTGGAAATAGGATGCGAATTTGAACATAAGGACATTTAGGCTTGAAAATGTGCTGCAAACGGGTTGAGACCATCGAAAGCCTCCAAATGGCACCGCGAGCGGCACGAACACCTTGTGCGCATCCAACATAACATGTATCAATCGTTCTCATAGTCGCGGTACACCTAGTTTAAGAATAGGATCTGAATTTGAAGACATGCACAGTTAGGCTTAAAAGTGTGCCGTAAGCGGGCCGAAACAACTAACTACCTCCAAACATCACTATAAGTGGAACGAACAACTCGTGCACATCAATCATAATACGCAACAACCGGCCTTGTAGTCACGGGACTCCCAGTTTAAGAATCAGACCTAAATTTAAACACAAGCACACTTAGCCTTGAAAATGTGGCGCTCGTTGTCCGACATCAAGAACTGCCCCCAAATGGCACTGTGAGTGGAGCGAACACCTTATGCGCTTCCAAAGTTATAGGTAGCAACTGGCCACATAGTTGTGAGACTTTCAGTTTGAGAATAGGACCCGAATTTGATCACAGGCACAATCAAGCTTGAAATAGTCTCGGGAGCGGGGCGAGACCACCAACTTCCCCCAAACGGCACCGCGAGTTGAAAGAACACATTGTGTTCCTCCAACGTAACACTTAGCAATCGCCCTCATAGGCACGGGACTCCCGTTTTGAGAATAGGACCCAAATTTGAACACATGCACTCTTAGGCTTGAAAGCATGCGGGGAGTGGGACAAGACCACCAATGTCCCCCAAATGGTACCGCGAGTGTCATGAACACCTTGTGCGCATCTAACGTAACATGCAGTAACAAAATGCATAGTTACGGGCCTCCCGATTTGAGAATAGGACCCGAATTTGAAATCATGAACACTTTTCCTTAAAAATGTGTCGCAAGTGGGCCCAGACCACCAACGACCCCAAATGTCTCCTGGAGTTGCACAAGCACCTCGAGCACATGTAACATAACACATATCAACCTGCCACATAGTCATTATACTATAAGGTTAATAATAGGACCCAAACTTGGACACATTCACACTTAGTTTTAAAAACGTATCGCGAGAGGGCTGAGACCACCAACGGCACCCAAACAACACCACGAGTGGCATGGAAACCTCGTGCACATACAATGTAACACGTCACACATGATCATATAGTTGTGGGATACCTGATTTGATAATAGAACCTGAATTTGAACTCATGAACATTTTGGATTGAAAACATGCCACGAGTGGGAGGAGACCCCCAAAGACCCCCAAAAGGCACCGTGAGTGGCACAAACACCTCGTGCATATTAAACATATCACTTAGCAACTAGCAACGAACACCTCATGTGTGTACGAAGTAACACATAGTACCCGACCACAGTCGAGGGACTCTCGATTTGAAAATAGAATGCAAATTTAAATACAGACAGACTTAGGCTTGAAAATGTGCCGCGAGAGACTCGAGATTACCAACGGACCTAAACTAAACTCCAAGTAGCATGAACACCTCGTGCACATCCAACGTAACATGTAGGAACCGACTGCATAGTCACGAGACTCCTAATTTGAGGATAGGACCCAAATTTGAACACAAGAATACTTAGCCTTAAAGACGTGTCGTGAGCGGGACGAGACAACCAATGTCCCCCAAACAGCACTGTGATAATCCTTAGCACCTCGTACCGATCCAATGTAACACGTACCAAGCGACCGAATATTCATGGGACTCCCGATTTGAGAATAAGACTCGAATTTGAACAAAGGCACACTTCGGCTTGAAAATGTGCCACGACCTCACCGAGACCACCAATGGCCCCCAAATGGTACCATGAGTGACACGAACACCTTTTACGCATGAAAGGAAACATATTGTAGCCAAACGCATAGTCGAGGGACTTTTGGTTTGAAAATAGGACCCGAATTAGAAAAGGGGGTTACTTAAGTTTGAACACCTAGTGTGGCAAAACCCCTAACTGAAACCACGAGTGGCAGAACACCTCGTGTGCATCCAACATAACACGTACCAAATGACTACACAGTCACGGAACTATTGGTTTGAGAATAGGACCCGAATTTAAATATAGTCACACTTAGGCTTAAAAATGTGTCGCGAGTGGGCTAAGACCACCATAGGCCCCAAACACTTCCACGTGTAGTACAAACACCTCGTGTGCATCCAACATAGCATATAGCATCTAACTTCATAGTTTCGAGACTCCTAGTTCATGATTAGGACTCAAATTTGAACACAAGCACACTTAGTCTTAAAAATGAACCGCGAGCGGGCGGATACCATCAACGATTCCCCAAACGGCAGTAAGAGTGGAACAAAAACCTCATGTGTATCCAACGTAACACGAAGTAGCTGACCGTGTAGTTACGCGACTGTCGAGAGTAGAATATAACCCAAATTTGAACACAGGAACACTTAGGTTTAAAAATGTGCTGCGAGCGGCCCGAGACCACCAACGACCCCCAAACAGCATCGCGAGTGGAAAGAATACCTCATGTGCATCCAACGTAACATGCAACAATTGTTCGCGTAGCCGTGGGACTCCTAATTTTATAATAAGACCCAAATTTGAACACATGCACACTTATGCTTAAAAATGTGCCTCGAGTTGGCCCAGACCACCAATGGCCCCTAAATGGTACCATGAGTAGCACGAACACCTCGTCCTTATCCAACATAAGATGTAGCAATCGTCCGTGTAGTCCTCGGACTCTTGGTTTAATAATAGGACCTGAATTTGAGCATAAGAACACTTAGGCTTGAAAACATGCCGCAAGCAGGACCAGACCACCAACGACTTGTAAACGGCACCGTGAGTGGAATGAACACCACGTGCATGTCCAATATAACATGTATCAACGGACTGCATAGTTACGAGACTATCAGGTTGAGAATATGAATTGAATTTAAACACTGATACACTTAGCATTAAAAACTTGCTGCGAGCAGGCTGAGACCACCAACTATCACCAAACGGCACAGCGAGTGGCACGAACACATCGTACACATTCAACATAACACATAGGAGTTGCCCGTGTATTCGCAGGACTATTATTTTGAGAATAGATCCCTAATTGAACACATGCACTCTTAAGCTTAAAAACGCGCCGCGAGCACTATATTTTAGATGGTAAACCTTCAAAGAGGTCAGGAATGATAAGGATCGGTAGGGAGTGCTAAGTCTAAGGTCGATACACCTCAGCCACCACGACATCCATCACTCGCTACAGCACAAGGTCAGCAAAACTATAACACCAACTAATTTATCTTTTATTATATCCTAGGCCATAGCAGCGATGATGACAACCCTCCAATAGCAGTGGACACTGCCGCCCATGGCCGTACTTGTACATGCTCCTCTAGATATTACCCTTGTCCAAGAGAGTTCTAGGACTGCTTTTGGTAAGGGACCCTCTAGAGTTTGCGAGATTTGATCCCATAGTGGTTCTTCAGTGGAGGCATGACATTGAGTGTCATTTGAGGTCAATTGAGTGTACAGATTTCCCGCAACAAATATTGGAAAGCTTCAGATTGGTGAAGATGCCCTATATTTGGTGGAAGATTATTACCACCTTGGATATAGGTATCAAATGACTCTATTGCAGTTTTGGGTCAAGTTTGAGGGAAATAACTTCTCATGCTCACAAAACAGGTATATAAAAGCACAGTTTGACAGGATCGAGCAGGAGAGTAGTATCATTACTGAGTATGATGTTGAGTTCACACGTCTTATGCATTTTACCCAAGAGCTAGAGAGATCTGAGTATTTGAAGATGGACCAATATATGAGAAGTCTAAATTGGAAGATTAAGAAAGTGTTTCTAGGAAATTAGGCGTTCATAACGTACCTTCAGATGGTAGGTACCGCTTTGATACATTATGATGATCACCACGAGTTCTTGGGAGAGAGATGGAGAAAATAATCCTAAGAGGGGGACATCAGGAGCCGACCCAAGTCCAAAATTATCAGAGGGCGAGGAGTCTTCTCGAAATCTTCTAGGCTCTAGACAGCTTCATAAAGTATGAGTCAAGGGGAGAATTACCATAAGATATTGATAGGGGATGATCATCGCCGATAGGGAGGATAGGGCAAGATCCACCTAGGTCAGAGTCAGTTTGGGCATCCGAGTCAGTAGCATCAAGGCTAGCTGATCCAAAAAGGGTAGGGTCATGCTAAAATTTAGTTTTGTAGGATCCACAGTTAGGAGCAGAGGCGACGGGATCGCTAGCGAAGTCACACTTTTGGTTGGGCATGTTATACATGTGGGGAGCCTAGCCTTTTATTTAGGATATGCCCTAAGAGGCTTCAGGACAACACAATACACTTTCAATAGAGGCATCAACCATCACTTCCTTCCCTACCTCAGTTTTAGGCCCTCCCACTCACACCTTAGTATCCAACACTACCCCCTACTGTACACCAGACTAAAGGTTGCCATTAGTTGCATCAGGGACATGTGTTTAACATCTACCATCAGGATTTACCAATGCAACCACTCGATATAGAGGTTATGTTTTATGTTTATGGTAGTTATGCCAGAGTGCTTTTCAAAACAGGACCTTTACACTCCTTTTCTAATACTGGATTCACTGTTACATCAAGCACAATAGATATATCTTCCGATATTTCTATGCATGTAGACACTCTAGTAGGTGGGGGTGTTACGTTATACTAAATTTGTAGAGGCGTTGCTGTGGAGATCGGTAAGATATAATTTTCCATTGAGTTATTATTATTAGATATGCTTACTCACGACGTTATAATGGGTATGGATTGGTTGGAAAGTTAACATTCCCAGATTGATTGTAGAGGAACAACTATTACGTTCACTATTCTACGATAGGAGATTTATGATTTCCAAGCCTAGACTTGATGGGGTTTCCAACACCCATTTATGTTATGTTGATGTGATACGTCTAAGGAGGTTATGATACCTCTAAATTCTATCCCATTGGTCTAAGAGTTTTTAGACATGTTTGAGGAGGTACCGAGGTTATCACAGGCAAAAGAGAGATATTTATGTATTAGCCTAGACCCGAGCATTCGACCCATCGTCAGAGAACCTTATCGTATGGATCCCATGGAAATACGAGAGTTATGAGAGAAAATACAACATCTTCTGAGTCAGGAGTTCATTCAAAATATCATGTATCCATGGGGAGCTCTAGTATTATTCGTAAAGAAGAAGGATAGGACCCTTTGGTTGTGTGTCGATTATTGAGAGTTGAATAAAGTCACGATACATAATAAGTATCCTTTGCCCTGGATCGATGACTTATTTGACCAATTGAGGGGTGAATCCTTCTTTTCAAAGATCAATTTGCACACATGATACCATGAGTTAAGGATTTTGGAGGAAGATGCTCCAAAGTGAGCTTTTCTCACTCGTTACGGGTCTTATGAGTTTCAGGTCATGCCTTTCGAACTACCCAATGCACCTTCTATCTTTATAGACCTTATGAGTAATTTATTTTGCTAGTATCTGGATCAATTCATCATTGTATTTATTGATGACATTTTTATATACTCACGCTCAAGGGAGGAGCATACTGATTAGTGTAATGTCGCATTTTATTATCCCTTTTTCTATCCAATATTGTAGTCTTATGATCATTAGATCTTGCATTTTATACTCATTTACCATATAATCTTAATTTATATGATTAATCTCTTTTGCAAGGTTTATTTGACTATTTAGAGGGTTTTGTTATGGTAATGGTGAAGCTTGGAAGCCATTCAAAGCAATAAACATCCTCAAATGCGCTTCCAAGGGCAAAATAATAATTTTACAAGGGTAGCACCGGACTCAGACTCGTTAGGAAGATTTTTGGCTTCAAAATAAGGAATGTATGGGTTCAAACAATGCATCAATTAGAACTCAAACGAAGAAGTTATGAAGAGTCAAAGTTTCAAACTCGAAAAAGTCAAAAGTCAAAACTTCGGGTCATTGCAAAAGTCAAACCTTATAACCCGAACTTCACTAGAAACTTGTTGTCCGATATCAGTTCAAATTATGCATAAATATGGGGTTATATGAGGAATTTACAAGATTTGGGGTGAAAATGTAATTATATGAATTAACTTAAGCATCTCAAGACATGTGGCAGTGCCAAATCATACCACGTGGCATCATATGACAATGACACATGGCACATTAGGATCATGACATGTGGCACCGTTGCTATTTCTTAAAATTAAATGGGACTGGGGAGAGTTAGATCCATGGCCTCTCCCTCCCTTTTCCCTTCCTTTAACCATTAGACTAATCAGACCTTTGATAAGTTTAGTGAGCCCAATAGTATATAACCCATAATTCACCCCATTCTTTATTATTCTCCCATAATATTCCCATTAACCATCACATTCCCTCATATAAAAATTCATTTTTCAATAACAACCTTTTTATTTTTCAATTAAATCGCCCATTATTTTGTAATTTCATTTTTGACTCCTAAATAAATATTTTCAACCTATAAATAGGGCCATTTTGAGACACATTTCTATCATCCACTTTCTCTTAGATTTAGACCCAATTTTAGAGTAAGAAACTCTCCTTAGTTTTAGTGGTTGTTTTAAACCTTTATTAGTTTTGTATATATCGAGTGATTTACGAAGTTTTAATATGAAGATTGAGTGATACATTCAAATATTCAATCTAAATTATTCTCATTTTTTATTTAAGTAGGTGTTATTATTTTCCCCCTTTCTCTCATACAGTGTTTTATTTAATTGTTTTAACATGCTTTCTAGTTGATTAAATTAAGTCGAGATTAATGAGCTTACTTTGGGTATATAGTTGCTTCGCAATGGTATGATGGAATAAACTTATTTTGATGTGTTAATTGTTCTCGTTTTTACACCTAGGAACCTCAATGGGGTATATCATGTATGCACCATATTTTCTACCCTAGGTGTGTAATTTAGGAAATATTGTTCATGCCAAACTCGTATTAGCGTTATATAGAAATTTGGAGAGTGACACTCTGAGTTTAAATGAGTATTAATCGCATTTTTAACTTGTCCAACCATGTAAACATTTATATTATGTATTCTCAACCTATAGTTTTCATATTTGCTAATTAATTTAGTTTCAATACACGCCTGGAAAAAATTGTAGTATTAAAATATTTTTAAAAAAATCATCTTTTACACTTTTTATTTGAAAGTAAGAAATCAATTAAATTTTAAATGACATTCTTTGTGGATTTGATACCCAAACTCGTCGCTATATATATAAAGCACATGTAGTTAAAGTTTAGATGTTTATATTGAGGTGGAAAAATGACACAAACGACAAGCGTATTCACACAATGCTCGATTTTCACCCATCAAAATGGCGTCATTACGAGGGATTGATTTGATTTAAAACTTAATTGATTTATTCCTTTGATCCCGACAACGCACTCGATCAAAACGGCGTTGTTATCGGAGGTTGTTTTGTTTTAAAATTTAATTAATTAATTATTTTGTTTAACTTATTTTGTAGGTATTTTAACCATTTAGATTTAAAAACATTAACAAAAATTGTGGTGCAAGTGATTGAAAATTCTCGAAAAGCGATTTTTTTCTAGATATGTCTTCATTTAATTATTTTAATAGTTCTAAAAGTATCTATAATGGTTCATAATAATATTATAATAATAAATTTTAAAGTTGTGCACCATCGACGCCTTTCGGTGAATATTTATAAAATTTTGAAAATCGATATTCAGGATCTTATGAAAATAAATTTATAATTATGGTCACAAAATTTTTACAATAACAGTAGTGAAAATTATTATAATAATACTTTTCCAATCTATTATAATAATAATTTTTCAAATTTGTTATAATGAAAATTTTGTTAATAGTTACAATAATGACGTTTAAATTCTTGATAATAAAGAATTTTCCCTAAAATCGATGTCTTTTGTTGATTACTTGCAAATTCGTCCAACAGTTTTACAAATATTAAAAAATGATGACGTTATTAAAGTCACTTTTTAATGAATCTAGCTTTGGTTCTATGAATAATATTAATTTTGGGCTTTGCCGTCTTGCTTAGGTGCCCAAGTGGAGGTAACCTTTTGTTTGCCCTTATATTTGTTGGCTCTACGTTCTTAAATGTTAAATACATCCATTGAAATTATTCCCTTAAGACTAGAAAGTAGTGACTAGAAACTCAAATTGCGTTAAGACTAGAAAAATCGCTAGAGAGGTGCACGGGAGTATTTGTACACCTAGTTCATACCTAACTTTTAGGAAAACTCTCTAAGGTGACCTCTGCTTTTGCAAAAGTGAAAAAATATACTTGTTTTGGTCTACCTTGGTTCGCTTTCTTAGTTTGAACTCTCTTTTATGGTTTAGGTCGAGACCCATAAGGATTCACCATGGATTTAGGAACCAGTTTGGTTTTGTTTTGGGAAGTGGATGCACCGTCATAACATATTTCTCATCTCTCATCAAAACCTAAAGAGGGACCAAGGAGCATATTTCCCACCTCCTTCTATGTATCCTCTATAGTAAACTTGACTTCCCGAGAAGGTTTGAGATTTTTCTCGAGTTAGGATACAAGGGATTCAAGTTTCTCACGAGTATCCATAGATGCTAAAACATCTCTAATAAGACTAGCCACTTTGTTGGTCAAGTAACCATTTTCCTTCTCAACTAAATTGACCAACTTTCTTAAAGAAAATCTCACCGAGGACTTGCTATCTATCGCCTCTCTCAACTCCTTCTCTAAGGTAAAACTCTAAGGCTAACCCTTTGTTTTGTTTCTTTGTTTTAAAGAACTTAGCATAAAGATCGGCATAAGCTCGTTGAAGGTACTCTCGCTCTGATTTAAAGCATCCTCTCCCTTATTCTCATCAGAATTACTGGACTCACTATCTAGGTCATCATGTTTATTAGCTTCGTCTTCGGCGTGAAGTGCACTAGGTTTACTAACATGACTATCCATTAAAGAGGTGAAGTTACGTCCATGCGGTGATTCATCCCCGAAATCTACTGACTCGATAGTGCTCTCGCTAAGCGTGGCATTGAAGGCTCCTTTGCCTTTAACTTGTCATTTTAATCTCGTCGAACACTCGTGAGATTTGTGATCCTTACCCTCAAACTCCTAGCATCTCTCTTCATATTTTCTTTGTGTAATATTTTATTTATTTTTTCAAATTTTTCTTTCCCGATTTATATTTTGTATCTTTCTCAAAAATCTTAATTTCTTTTGAAGTATTTTATTTTCTAAGTTTGAGAAATTTTTTGAAAGTTAAAATCATACTCGGAGTTAGACGAAACTTCCTCCTTCTTTTTAGATTGTACTTTTAACGCAATTCCCTTTTTCTTAGTTTTAACAGTTTGGGAAACATATTTATCTCAAACGTTTCAAGGTCTCCTACGAGTTATTCTAACCTAAGAGTATCTAATATGCGTAATTAATTGAGCACAGTAACCTTAGGAATAAAACGGGCCTTAAGTGGTGGCAAAATATTTTTAACAACACGCGTCTCAGGAATTTTCTCACCTAAATTTAAACGGTATTGTGCATGAAATTCATCAAATTATTTAGACTTTAGCATGGTTATTATTTCAAATTATTTGGTGAGGTTCTGTAGATTAGAAGCTTTCACAACTTGCTACCCTCGTGAGTGAGATGGAGGGTATCCTAAGCTTCTTTTGATGTGGTACAAGTCATGATTCATGCGCCAAAACTCATCAGGGGTGGCGGCTCAAGAAATGACACTCAGACATGTGAGTTAAAATTGCTCCATTTAAAATCGTTCTCCGTTTATGTTGCCAAGCTCTTTCATCTATAGATTTTAATGTAGTCCTTATCCAAGCTTTCCAATAAGCATAATTTGACCCATCAAACACACGCATCCTATCTGTGAATCCTCACCCATTCTAATCCTTGGTGATCAGTCCATTATTAAATTAAACAGGAATCACTAATGATTTCATTCTTAGCATCACTGCTAAAATACAATTATATTACTAATATCCTAAAGGCCCGTTGTCAAAATTTTAATCTTTTTATTACCATGCAGGAATATAAATTCTTAAACAACATTCACCATTTCAAATAACAACATAATAAATACTAAAACATCAGAATACAAAAATGTGACTGGAACAAACACTCCAGACTGAAGTCCACATACAAGAGTCCATAAATAAAACCAAATCCAGCATCTGGAAATAAAGTAGGAGTACAAAATCTCTTAAATAACTACTAGATGAAGAGGGGAAACATGCCCGACTGATATCACTAAAAAAATGGAAATGAACTGATAGAAGTGGAAGTGTTTACTACCAAGGTGCCGTAACGTCCACAACAGTTGGAACACGTCAAATATGAATGGACTCCTAAGCTTAACATCCCTGTGGCCAGACACCTAAAAGGTTTTTTTTTATAAAAGCATAGATTTAAAATGGGTTAGAGCTCGAGTAAAATAGTTTGAAAATATATTTAAAAGTCAATAAGAGCAGATGTTATATACATGTTAACTTCATGTGCCCTCACTTGAGATCCTCACCTCTCAACTATTGTGCACGCCTAACGTATCCTCCTAATCCAACCTAGTTATGCTACACCAGCCTCACTAGACTGTATACTCTACCTAAATATTACTCGTGTGCCCACCCGTATTTCCCAAACAATACGTTACCAAATTTCCAACCATTTAGCCAAGTAAAACTTCCAATTAATTATTAAGTTTCCACTAACTTAATTTACTTTAGATATCACTGTCTATATTATCTTCTAATGCACACAAAGTAAAAATAATTCACACGTATATACAGATACTACTCTCGACATATATACGAATACGTCATCCCTTGGATAAGACCTGCGATGCGTGCATCCTCTGCTACTGAGCCCTGGTATATCGCGTACTAAGTAAAGGACTTCTGGTTCTAAATCACTCTCGAACCATGGATACACGATTCTCATAATTTGGAGGTGAACATAGTTATAAGCCTTTGGGCTTCGCACACACCTAATGAACCCAAATCACCGGTCATGCTAATATACCCACAAGTAGTGCTCAATCCCTAAGTTCTATCTTCTGAGGTACAAGTCTAAAATCCCCCCAATGGCTCACTAGGAGAAGACTATCAGACGCGGAACTTCCCATGATAATATGTAGTGTAGGCATGTTCATTACACATAATGAATTAAAAAATAGGTATTCATACTACTTACATATACATATTTTCATTATAGGCATACACGTAACCTGTATAATATTCCTCATGTAGCATATAACTCTCGAATACCCTACGTAGTAATAATTTACTGTTTTACTTCTCATCATATATTCTCGAGTGGTTTCCCACTACTCGAAGGTTCCTAACTACCCCTTATATTATTTCAGTAGTTATTATATCCCTCTACTACTGGTTCAGTCTTAGGTTCACTCGTGCTCGTCGTGACCCATTCTAATTCTCGTGAGATCATATAATCTTCAAACATGCCCAATAATTTTTAGCTTCAATTTTATTTAATTAGGGAAAAATGCCAACCCTAACGTCTAAAAAATATAAGCAAACCAAGTCCAGCCCAAACAGGTCACCTGGACCGGTTTGAGCGTACAACCGGACTAGTTTGAGGGGTAGGCCGAACCGGTTCGTTGTACCTGACAACCCATCTTCTTCACTGTTACAATTTTCACCATTGTTAACCCTCTAAAGCTTTGTAATATAGTCCTAAACTCCAAACCAAGTATACTAAACCATATAAAAACATATATGAGTGAATTCTAACGTATCCAAATCATTAAATCATCAAGGAGGGTCATGTAAATCTAAATAAGTTTTCATTTAAATTTCAAAAACCTTAGGTTATTATTTTTCTTCAAGAACCTTAACAACATCTAAGATTTCTTCCAAGTTTTAATATTCCAACCCTTAATTTCGTGTTACATAAATGAATTAAACATACCCATCAGATTTCTACCCAAGAACATGAATTAAGTCTTCCAAATCAAAAGCACATTAATATATTCATGAGTTCATTCATCCTACACTAACATGGATGGTATATATGCTCAAAATTAGCAATATAAATACTTGCCTCAAATCGTAGGTCTTAATTTCTATAAAATAATGGTGGAGTCTGAGCTAACTTATCCCGGAGGTATCACCTCAGCGAAGAAATGTGGAACACGTCATAAATCAATTGCAAGTGCTCTGAAAATCCAAGTCTATAAAAAAATGGTTTAATCCGCTCGATGATAGGGAATGGTCTTACATACTTTGTTGTCAACTTCCTTTTCTTCCTTAACCTCATTATCCCCTTCATAGGAGATACACGTAGAAGTACCTGATCCCCCACATTAAACTCTAGGAATAATCAATTGGAATCGGCATAATTCATTTCTCTATCCTGAGCTATCCGTATACGGATCCAAATCAACTCAATCTTCGCCTTAGTATCCCGAATTAACTCTAGTTTGAGATGCTTATTGTTCCCCACCTATAAGCAATAAGTGGGTGAACGACAAAGTCAACCATACAATGCCTTAAATGGTTCCAGCTCAATCGCAAACTGATAGCAGTTGTTATACACAAACTCCACCAGTGGAAGATACTGCTCCTAACCTTCGATAAAATCAAGGATACACATCCACAACATATCTTCTAACATCTGATTCATCCTCTCTGCCTTCCAGTACATCTAGGGGTGATAGACCGTACTCAATCGCAACGCCGTACCCACAGCCTCCTAAAAACTCTCCTAAAAATGAGACACAAAAATCTTTTGCCTGTCAGACACAATATCAAGTGTCACCCCATGCAATATCACTATCTCCACGATGAAAATCTGGGCATACTGCCCCGTAGTATAATCTGTACGTACGGGTAGAAAATGGGTCGCCTTAAAAAACATATCCACTATTACCCAAATGGAATCGTGACCTCTCTGAGATGTAGGCAACCCAGTGATGAAATCCATGGAAATGCTCTCCCATTTCAACATCGGAATTTCTAATGGTTATAGAACCCCTGCTGGTTTCTGATGGTCCACATTCACCAACTGACAAGTAGTACACCTTTAGAGAAACTTTGCAATGTGTTTCTTCATCCCACTCCACCAATACTACCGTCCCATACCCTGGTACATCTTATCCCCTCCAGGATGTATCGCAAACCGTGATTCGTGTGACTCTGCCATCATAGCTTATCGCAAGTCCTCCCCCTTTGGGATAACCAGTCTCTTATTGAAGCGTAAGCCTCCCTCTAAACTCACGGAGTAAGACTTTTCTCCCGTGACTAACAACAGACGAATCTGGTCCTCATAAAATGAATCGGTTGCCTGAGCCTATAAAAAACTAGTGACAATTTGGGGTGTAGTGGTCATAACTGACATGAATGACCTGGAAACTGAATTCGGGTGTCATAGTTCCTTCCAAACTTCTTCCACATCCCCCATTGGCCTACGACTCAACACGTTTGCCAACATGTTAGACTTCCCCGGGTGGTACTGAATGTCAAATCATTCATAAATTCTAGCCACCTACGCTGACGCAAATTCAACTCTCTCAGAGTGAACAAATACTATAGTGACTTATGATCTTTGAATAGGCAAAAATTCTCTCCCAAAAGATAACGTCTCGAAATCTGAAGCATAAATAAGACTGTCGCTAACTCTAAGTCACGGGTGGGATAATTCCTCTTGTGAGGTTTAAGCTTGCGAGAAGCATAAGTTATAGCCTAGTCTTCCTTCTGTAACACCCCCCAAGTCCCTATAGGGACGGGTCAATAAAAACAAGATACTCCACTCCCATTTTGGGCAGTGTAAGAACTGGTGCTAATGTTAACTTATCTTTTAGCTCATCGAAAGCTAATTGATAAGCGTCTTCCCAGATAAACGGTATCCCGTTGCAAGTTAAGTTGGTCAACGTACCCATAATCTTAAAAAATCCTCGAATTAATCATTGCTAGTACCTGGTTAACCCTAAGAAACTGTGCACCTCTATCGATGTCTTGGGCTTTCCTCAGTCCCTCACAGCTAACACTTTACTCCGATCTACTGATATCCCCATGTAAGATATAATGTGACCCAAGAACTGTACTTCATATCGCTAAAACCCGCATTTCTCAAACTTAGCATACAACTGGTGCTCACGCAAAGTCTTCAGAACCCTATGCAGATGCTCAGTGTTCTCTTCCTCAGCCTGAGAATAAACTCATAAGACCCATACCTCGTCAGAAAGGCAGTCCCAGATACATCTTTCTCTCGAATGCATAACTGGTGGTACCCAAATTACAAATCTATCTTAGAGAAGTAGTTGTATCCTCTCAACTAGTTGAATAAGTCATCGATTCGGGGCATTGGATATTTATTCCATATTGTAACTTTATTCAACTCCCGATAATCCACACATAGGCGTAGAGATCCATCTCTTTTCTTCACAAACACTATTGGAGCACCCCCAAGACGAGGTAATCCTACGAATAAAACCCTATGCCAAAAGTTTCTCAATCTGATCATGTAGCTCTCTTATCTCTATAGGAGACATACAGTAAGGTGCATGAGCTATCGACTGAGTGCTCGATGCTAAATCAATGACAACTCTATCTCCTTGCTAGGCGACAGTCACGATATCTCCTGAAATGCATCGACAAACTCATATACAACTGGAATTAAATTTAGGGGAATCACTACCCCCTTAAAGGTCTCCTCCTCTATATAGTATAAGTGGATCGACAATCCTCCTTTGGGATGAGGCATCGCTAGTAAGAACATCTCGTGACCCATTGCAAACGCAATTCTCCTACTCTAACAATCAATCATGTCCTTATACGCTGCTAGACAGTCCATGTCAATCATGGCGTCATACTCTGACATATCTAACATGAGCATATCGGTAGGAAAAATAAATATCCCAATGTCTATACTCACACCGCGATAAATAAAGAAGATAAGTGGCCCACTGCCCAGTGGTGAGTCTACACACGTGACTGTACTATTGGTCGTGTCTAACAACCCTGCAGCTTATGAAAATCTAGTGTATATAAACGAGTGTGAAACCCTTGTGTCAAATAACATATGCCCCAATATCCAATGTATAATAAACATACCCTTAACTATGGGTGATGCCTATGGAACTGCACCCTGGTGGACGTTGTACACACGCCCGTATTGTAACTGCCCCTGTTGAGGTGGGGTTGCTGGAATGACTAGTACGACAGGTAGTGCTGGTGCTGGTGCTGAGAGGGCGATGGGGAAGATAGACTTATGGGGATCCTGGCGAGCACCTTAATACTACGGAATCCTTCCTATACCAAAGTATTCCTGACACTTATGGCCATTCTTGCCATATATGAAACATCTGCTAGTGAAATTTTCCCCTCTATGTCCCTGTTAGCCCCGAACGTGCTGGTCATTACCACCTCTCCCTTGGCTCTACTGGCCCTGCTGAATACACTACTGGCCCTACTAACCCAACTCACCCTAATGGCCATGCCTGAATCCACTCTACCCCTGCTTGAACTCTCCTAACAAAAAATGCTTAGCAGGATGTCCCTGATGGGAACCCTACTCACCATGCCTTGTTTGAGTCTAATTCAATTATTCCCCACTTGCACTGATACCTCCGTATTGCCTTTCTGGATGGACTCTCCTGTGCTTTTGCTTCCTTTCACATGGAAGCGGTGATCCTGCTAGTGTAGTAAAGCGGCGTTCAACACCTCCGTATAAGTCTTCAGAGCGGTATTACCCAAAAAATGTTGTCAACTTCTTTAGCTAAGACCATAAAAAAAAAATTGTATTCTCTTCTTCTCTGTGCTCACCTCACTTGGTATGGAATTTTCCTATCTAGTGAATTCCTCATCATATTCAGCCACTGTCCTCTCCTCCTGGGAAAGGTTTAAGATTTTTTGCCTCATCTTTGTCTAGATGGAGGATGGAAAGTACTTGTGATTGAATCTCTCCCAAAACTTCTGAATAGGCATGCTATTCATGTACAGTGGTAATAGACTCCCACCAGTGCAAGGCTACCCCCACTAGATTAAAAGTATCTAGTATCTACCTCTGTACATAAGTGCACCCATACATCCATGAATGCCTCTAGATGTCCTTCTTCCATTGGATAGAGTCCATAACATATGAACTCTCATGAAACTCAAGAGGGCTAATCCATATTAAACAAGTGGCATTGCGTATATACAGAGAGCCTCAGAGTCCAATGAAGTAATAGAGGAACGTAAAACAAGAAATAGATGATTATGGTGTGCCTCTCATGAAAGCATGTATAATATTAATTTTTACGCATCAGAAGATACAAAACATAGGTGTATTGGGATTGGTGTCATTACATGGGAAAGGAACGGGTTATTTATATAAGCAATGGCACAATGGATCAACATGGTAATGGATAACACATAATTCTGGAAGGATACTACAATAGCGTTATTGAGGGTCTTAAAGTGGAATCCGAGGATAGCTCTGCTAATCGTAATGTTTATAATGATGTACGCTAGTTTGGGGAAGGAATCGCATCTTTTTTTCTTTTTTTTGTAAGGTGCGATGCCAATGGGCATACACATATTTAGTCTCAATATACCAAATTCATTTCTTATTACCCATTTTGGAAGTTTTGCCCCATTTTAAGCAACTCCTTATAAGATGTAGTAATAAAAAATTATGTTAAGTGTACGTTTCTTTTAAAAAATATTAACAAATGTAAATTGGTAGCTTATGGTTTTGCATTGTGTTACTAATTTGATATACATAATTGGTAAAATGATTATGAGCCTTCTGATGAGATACTTTATATCTTAATGAGGGATATTGACATATTGTCTAATTTAGAAAATGGTAATCTTATGCACACAGTCCTTGGGTTTTTTTCCACCCCTTCACTAATTATCAAAATCAAATCTATTTTTTTTTATATAACGGTGTAACCAAACTGAAGGGTCTAGAACTATTATTAATCAATATTTAGTATTTATAGCAATCAAACATATATAAATTTCATAAAGTTTGCCTGTGTAAACATATTTTAGATATAAGAGGTACAAAATAATATGCCTATTGGCATTATTTTTTTCACATCTAATAATATTAATGTTGGATAAATTTTGTTTGAGTTGCTTACATTGTTTAATCACCTGATTTTCAACTCGGTATCAGTCTCGGTTTTGGTCGATACGTAACTATGTGCTATTTAGAGAGTCTTTTTTAAGGAAAAGTTTAAAAAATATTTATAATAACATGGATCAATTAGATAATTACCAATAACCATTAATATGAGTAACAGTGTCTAATATATTAAAGGGGCATTTGGTATATGGATCCATTAGTTATGTTGTATATCACTTTAGGTAGTAAAGTAATGTAATATCATTTTGAGTACCATTTTCACTTTTTATGACATTTTCACACTATTTATATATTTTCTTTGACACTTTTTCTTAAAAAACTGTCGCAAAAAGTGAAAAATGTACCCATAGTGATATTACGTTAAATGTTGGTACCCAAGGTGGTACATAACATGACTAATGGTGTCCAAATGCCAAATAAGCCTTAATTGTACTTATCAATTTCCAAAGGTTATAAGCAAGCGATCAACAAACATGTTTAATTTTAAAAAATGCAAAATATAAACTTATATGTATAATTATATGTCTAGATTTTTACAAAATTTATTAATACATATCAATAGCTAAAATGTCTATAACCACACGGGAGAGATCATATAGGAAACACCTAAAGTTGGATGTGAGTGAAAGATGGCATTTAGGCCGATTTCTCTAAGTTTTTTACTGAGTCAGCCAATATTTAGGCCATGTAAGTACTATTTCGGCTATTTCATGACTCGTGGTTCGAACCTCGTTAGGTTCTCTACAGTTCTTAGTCATATTGGCAAAGTTATATTGGTTTCATTCGATGCTTTAAACCATGGTCCCCTAAGAGATTGTGAAATTTCATGTCCTTATCAGTTTCTTGTGTTGGATTTTTTTTAATATTTTAATATGTGCTTACATATTAAAATAGCAATTGTATTTGTGATTCTATTTTGTTTGGAGTAATTAAGTGATCTAATTAGTAGAGCCCAATAGTAATGTGTGCTTACCCAAGAGTCACCTACTGGTTAATCAAGAGTCGTGTTACTTAAGAGTCACCACTTGGTTACTCAAGAGTCACCTAATTAGAATTTATGGGGTTCTAATTAGATGCTTATAAATATAATGAAGGGATCTGGTTCCTAAGGATAATATACTCAAAACACTCTCCTCCTTATTCTCATCAATGAGAGAACTCATAGAGAGAGATGGATTAGTCTGTGGAAGTGCTCCAACCCCTAAGTTTCAATCACCACTATTGATTCAGGTACACAATTTCTACAATTCTTTTGTTAGGTAATCTCGATAATCTAATATGTTGATGAATTTTATTTAATATTCCAACATCTTGGCCACCAATAAATAATCAAGTATTTTGTTTACTTTGGAAATCATATTGATAGGTTAATATTTGTGGAATTATAATGTAACAACCCGTGACATTGGAGACTGAGAAATTAAATTTTGGGGAAAATAAAAATTTAATTAAATTGGAGAATTTTAAAATTTGGGAATTGAGGCCCAAAAATAGAGAACATTTCGAAGTATTTCGGATGATTATTTTGAGGGTACCATCGATCCCAAAAGGGTAGAGATAGTCAAAATGACTGTCATTGGGTTTTATTTCGGCTCCGGAATGTTTTTAAGCCAGTTTGACTCGAATTGGAGTAAACGAGTCATTTAAAGTGTGTATTAATATTTAAAATTGGGACTTCTTTTTTAAGGCTTAAGAGGCTTACGAATTAAGCCATTCTCATTTGGGATAAAGAGAGAAAGAGAAAGAAGATAGAAAAGAAGATAGAAAAGAAGAGAGAAAGAAGAAGAAAGGAAGAGAGAGGAAGAAAAGCTTGGAGATTCCGGCCCAAACGCAACATCGAGGACGATCCAACCTCTACAAATGTGAGGCAAGTGTTTAATCTTGCTAAATAAGTCATTTGTGTATTTGATTTCATAATTTGTGGGTAAAAGAAATGGTTTTTGGGTATAAATATCAAGACCTAAATTTTTGGGTTTAATCTTGAATCAATGTTTAAATATGGGTTTGATGGTGTAGAAATGGTTGGGATTAGATTTGGGTTTATTTATTGGCTTAGAATCATGATTTGATGAAGGTTTGGGGGTTAGACTGGAAATTTTAGGGTTTTAAATTCGTGGGTTCAATGAAGAAGAAGAACCATTCAAATTCTACAAACCCAAATCGATTCGCCCCTCAAGCAAATCGATTCGGCCTAGGCAAATTATCAGGTCTGCATTGACCGAATCGATTCGGACCCAAACTGAATCGATTCGGCCTGAGACAGAAGCCCTAGTCTTTGGACCCGAATCGATTTGCCTTGGAGGCCGAATCGATTTGCAGGGCCGATTTGATTCGGAATTGGGGCGAATCGATTAAAAAATAGGGCATTTTGAGGAATTTTCTCCAAAGTGAATTTTAACCCTTTTTGGTTGGGTTTATTAGTTTGGGGCCTTCTCTTATGATGTCAGAGATATGTTTTTGGAGACATATAAGGGGTTTCTCATATATTATGATTTTGGGGACTCCTTGGAGTAATGGGGGAAAAATATATCCATGTATGTATTAGAGTTATGTATAGAGATTGTGGGGAAACCTCATTGAGGTTGGGAATCCTAATTATAGATCAAAGTAATTGTAGATATGATGCGAGGTTAAGAACTCTTAGAGAGAGAGTTATGAGGGCATGGCTTGTAATTGTAGGTCGAGGGTAGTGACAAATCCTTATGGTAAATAGGATTCTATTGAGATTAAGGTTTGGGAACAGAGAGAGAGGGGTTACGTATCCTTAGTAATGTTTAAATTAAGGAAAAATAGGTAATGCGATAGGAGTAAGGGTTCATGAGAACAATTCAACCTTAGGTAAAATTGGGAACGATTGGATCGTATTATCACCTAGAATAAGTGGTAGTACAATTCTAGTCAGGATAGTTTATACATAATTATGTGGAAATAATCATTGTGGTTCCAAAACAGGAAATAAAGTTGGGCTAAGTTGAGGTTCATAGACTATTAGTTATGTACATATCAATGGTCGAAACTAGTATTGGAGACATGGATGTCCTTTCGGAGATATATGGAATGTGTAGTGATTGTTACCTAAACTAAATTTTGGGTGATAAGCCTAATGTTGGATATCTACATGTGTTTTTGGGAGACTATTCATCATAGGAAAATGGATGAGTTTGTCGTGATGGCTTGTATATTGATGATTATGTATATTTATAGCCGAGTTTATATATCTCATACATATGAAGGAGAATTAGTTTGTATATATAGATATATGGATATGTGAATATATGTATATATATCTGTATGGATATGAATATATGGATATATTTATGTTGTGACTATCTAAACCTTATGTGATGGTTTAATGTTCGATCATATGATCGGATCATATGGATGTGTATATATTATGCATGTGAATGATATATATACTTATGTGGTTAAGCATACCCCTCTCATGCTATCATTGGGAAGTTTCCGCGCAGAGGGTGAGCATCCTGGCTCGAGGAGCAGGGTGTGGATATTTCCCAGGTCATAGTCGTCCAGTGTGTTATGATGTGATATATCTTTTTGGGGTGGGACATGGTGGGTATGTCTCGTCTCATTGACCGGTTAGGAGCTATGATTGCTTCCCGAGACATCGTGTGTGTGTATTTGGCCCCGATGTCGGTGATATTGAGTCCGACCGTGGTCCCCAGGATGGTATGTGAGTAATTCCCAGGAAGATGATAGCATGATGTAGTTTATCGGTGATATATATAGCCGGGTATATTATGTGCATGGCTATTGTACATCAAATGTGATACGTACACTTTGTCATGGGAATGGACGATGGTATATATGTATATGGTTAGAATAAATGCCTATATATATATATTTATATATCCTATAGGTAAAAGGATATGGAATTTTTATGGAGTACATCTTGGATGATTATGGTGTACTAGATGATTGGGGGTTGATGTATCGCATTTAAGTAATATTTCGGTTACATCATCCCAAGGATATTATAGGAGATTTTGATTTGTTCTTATATGCTAATCTAAATTTAGTAGAATTGTATGTATGGCATAATGGACCTCTAGGATCAACATTGCCAAGGAGTAGTGTAACGGGGTGTACCCTTGTTTGGATTTCGCTTTGAGAGACACCCCACACACGAAACGTAGTGTAATGTTGAGATTGGAGAGAAGTTTTGTCAATAATAATTATGAATGGCATAATGGACCTCTAGGATCGACATTGTCAAGGAGTAGTGTAACGAAGTGGTTCCTTGTTTGGATTTCATTGTGCGAGACACCCCACGCACGAAACGTAGTGCAATGTTGAGATTGGAGAGAAGTTTTGACAATAATAATTTGTATGCATATTAATTATAAATTAAATCATATGATTCAACCCAAATGTAAATGGGTAATGTATTAAGAATTACAATTAATTAAATTATAAATCGGAATCCATTAAGCCTAATACGGTATATATATTTGTAAAAATAATTAAGTGTGTTTAGAAAGAGTGGATTCTTGGGTTATGATAGGAAGGCAGATCTCGAGGGTATAGGCAAGACCTATGATAAATTAGGTTGTTCTTATAGTTGGGGTAATTTAACTAAAATCTCAGGATGCGAATAGGTGCGCGCCGTTAGAGAGAGGTGAGTTGGGGTTTCACGAGAGTGCGATTCCACTTTAATTATGAAATAAGTGCATCGATATTTATTATGCACAGTTAACACACTTGCTAAATATTTTCACAACTCGGGCTCTGACCCGTTTACTTTTATTTCCCGCCTGTATATATATATATATATATATATATACTATTACAGATGTCCTACCGCATGGATGCCAGATGACCTTCTATCCAGAGCCTTGGGAGTCGTGACAGGTGCGGACTGTTGAGGGATGTAGAATGTAGTCGCTTCCCACTTTTTTAAGATTCTAGGTAGGATTCATGTTGTACATCGGGTTTGTACCCAAGGGATATTTATATATGTTCATATATATTCCATTTCAGTTATTGTATTGGTTGTGACCCGACAGCTTATTCGGGTTTATTTCCTTATGGCATATTCATTTGTAGTTATTCATTTCATTTATCATAATTCTTGTATGCATCTTTCTTTTCTTTGTTAATAGTTTATCGTGTTGGTTTGTTGTCTGTTGCATATCTTATTTAATTTTAACATCTCTCTTATATTATATCGGGTAGTTAGTTGTATACTATTTAGTACCGCCAGTTGGTGTTGAGACTGACCCATCTGAGACTCCCGATTTATTGTAGTATAGGGCTGGCCACCCGTTATTATTTTAAGCGGGGTGTTACATATTATTTTTTATTTTTTATTTAGTACCTTTTTTATTTCTCTTCATAATTCATAAACAAAGTAAACTTATCAAAGCAAAGAAAATTAATTTTGTTGACTCCATTTCCACAATCTATCGTAATACCCCATATTTTCATGTAATTAATTGTTGTTTATTAAGTGAGAAATAAATTAATAAATGGGATAAATTATTACTTGTGTAATTGGTAATAACAAAAATGCTTATTTTTGAGGATTATCAAATTTTTCATGCAATTTAATTTTTATGACGTGCGTCGGGAATAATTAATGAGTGATGTTAATTATATGATCTTGGACTATGTGTTAGCCGTATAATAAAATAGTGTGTATTTTTCATTACACCGTGAGGTATTACCGTGTGTTGTGGGTAATATCATTTGGTTGGACTCTGGAGTGTCACGGATATCCTAATATGTATTTTTATCATCTTAAGTTGGGCTCGAGGGATAGGTATACTCGTAGGCTATGTGTTAGACTATTCAGGGTAGTATTTTTGGCCCATTTGGGCGGGCCGAAAATAGGCCTATTATAGAGGTGCGGAATTTAGAAGTGTTTAATAGAGTTTGGACTATTTAATTAATCATATATTAAAATAAGATCAACTCCTAGCATCCATTTTCTCGTGGCAGAACTGGAAAAGATTTTTGGGAGGAGAAAATACAAGGGATTTGAGGAGGAATCACCTGTTTGTCATTTCAGACATGTTTTCCTATGAAAATTTGAGATTAAAGCGCAATTTTAGGATTGTAATTGGTATATCTTAATTGTGATACCCCGCCTATTTTAACTATGGGTGATCAGTCTTTTATCAAAATAATCAGGAATCTCATTTGGTTCATTCTTAGCATCTATCGAAAACTTTTTAAATTACTAACCACTATGTTAAATTAAGCCGATGTCAAATTATATCTTTCATTTATATAACAACATGCAGAATATAAAAATAATAATCAAACCATCCACACAAGTATAATAGTCTGAAACATCATACGATAAACAAATAAATAAATAATCAATACTGAATAAATCATCGATTCCCAAAACAAAATCCAAACTATAAGTCTAAAGAAATAAACTGAATACCTATATCAACTGGAGGGGAAACATGCCCAAATCAAATAATGAAATGTAAATCCTAGTCTAGGAATAAATAACTGAAGCGTCTACATCAATCCTGCAAGCCTTCATAAGTGATGCAGCTACGCATCCTTAGAATGAATCATCAAGCTTGGCGTCCTCGTGGCTGGACACTTAAAATATTTTGGAAAATATTTTTGACATGGGTCAGAGCCCAAAAATCTTTTGAAAATATTTAGTAAGCAATTAAATATTCATGAAATTTTCCATATTTAAGCTAGCGATGCACTCGCTTGAGATATTACTCACCCCTCAACTATTGTGCATACCTATCGCTTGCGTCCAAACCCAACTAGTTATACTAACCCACCTAACTGGACTTATTACAACCCTTTCTATCACACCGCTCTAACCCGAATATTACTTACTTTGATTCATAAGTTTTTCTACTCATTAATTTATTTAATCATTTTCACTTTAATTGACTATATAACAGTCACACCGGTTATATAATTAATGCATACAACCTTTTTGTATTTAACTCGTATATAATTATATACTCGATTATATACGTAGTAGTATAGTACAAGAATCATACATATGTAGCGTATAATAACCATCCTACTGAGTACCGGATGCTTTCTCTAAAATGCAATCACCCCGGTATACTTAATCCAACTCGGATACCATAAGACGGTTAACTCACACCGAATTAGGTAAAACAATCATAAGCATAGTGGAGACGATCAGAGTTCCCCGAGAGTGAGATCGAATTATATCCAAAGCATCTCACCTCAAAAATAAATCACATAATAAAATATTGGACGATATTACCTTGGGAGTATACTCTCCCTACATTAACTAGCCAGGGGATTCACCCACATCACACAACCTCATATGATAGCACTAGAGGGGTAAGTTTTCACATAAATATCATGCACACCGATATTTATAAAATATGTATACATATATTGTGTCTATACCCTCATATGTATCTAAACACAAATTCAACTAACTCATGTCTATTGACCACTACACTTGCCTATTTTCCCGAGTCTATCACTCGACTCTTAATTTAATTTGAATTCATTAATTAAACTATTAAACCACCTTCACCCTGCTAGACTATTTGAGCGTTACTCACAAAAGCTCATATACAAATTATTCATGAATTTGCCTCACTCAATTCATCATATACTATTAAACATAAGGTATCATTCTTACCATATTTAATCCAATATTTAATTTACCCGATCACTCCTAGATAATTAACTCTCTTTTCAGTTCTCCCAGATATTTATTCACTTGATACGATCGATTTCCGACTTCCTTAAGCTCCTCGAAAATAACTCAAACCATTAACCAAACCAAACTCATAACCGTCAGAGAATCGAACCAGTTTCGTCCATATGTGAACCGATTCGTGTACCCAGAAATCTGAACAGGTGTGGTCCTGCTGCGAACCTATTCGTTGCCCTAATCAACAAACCCGAACCAACATTTTTAATCCCAAAATTCGACTCAAACCTCATGTATATGATCATAAACCTTCATCGATTCATATGTATAACTAAAAGGAATGATTCTAACATTAGTAAATCATCTAAGTTTTAAAAGTATGGCTAACAACCAACAATCAATTTGTTCAAATGGGTTTATATAAAAATTTCACAACCTAACCCTAGGTTAAATTCCTAAATCCAAATTTAGAGTATTCAGCCCATATATCTCTACAAGATTTGAATTCCCACTCAATATAAATTTCCTACAATCATCAATTTATCATTTGAATAGCACAGGAGATTTATTTCATCCCCAAATCCCCTTTTTCATAAGATAACTTTTCAAAAATGATTGTTTACACCTACCATGATATGAACATGAATCTTCTGCAATTTAGATTGATAAAATGTTAATCACTTGCATTTCTATGTTCATAGGATCTGATTACACATTGTATAAGACGAATTGATGATAGCACTCCCAAATCCCCTTTGATTTTGGCTCCTAAAGCTCTCCTTGTTCTTCTTTCTCTCCTATTAATTTCTAGGATTTTGATTATGCACAATGTTTTCCCCAAACTCTTATACTTAGGTTTATAATCCCTAATCCCAAAATTAGGCTAACGGGCTAGACTAAAAGAATCAAATACCCCTGTGTGGGCTCAATTATGTCTAAAAAGGCCCCGAAACCCAATTACTAGCTCAGGTACTCTATTCTGACTAACTCGATCCACTCGAAACTAACCATACACTCGAAAACACCATCCGAGTTACCCTACACAAATTTCCTATCTTGACCTCATATAGTCTAGACACGACTCCCGATTGAAATATAACACTGCCATGTCACTATCACTCACTATGACCTAAAATTATTAGTTACTATTCGCTTAATAATTATATTCAATAAACATTAATTATTATCTCTCCCGATTAATATTTTAATAAACACATAATAATTAATTCAATTAAATTATGGCACAAATGTAATTTAAAATTTTGAATTAATTAAATTGTAAATACTCAGAAATACGTGGTGTTACACACTTCCCCATTGCAAAGGAATTTTGCCCTCAAAATTAGGACATAACTGCGGTTATTAACTTTGGATATTGCTCTCGCATGTCATCCTCCCTCTCCCACGTTGACTTGTCCACATTTTAGTGCCCCCACTGAACTCGAACCAAGGGTACCACCTTAGATAGTAGCTTACGCTCACTACGATCAAGTATAGACACTAGTCTCTCCTAATATGAGATATATGGTTGTAAGTCAATCTCCTCTAATGCGATATGCCAAAAATCTTGCTCACTCCTCTGATACCTCTTCATTAATGACACATGGAACACGTCGTGAATCCGCTGTAAGTGCTCTGGTAAGCCCAGCCTATACGCAATTAGTCCCACCCTCTTAATGATAGAAAAAGGTCCCACATACCTCGGCACTAGCTTCCCCTTCGTATCGAGCCTCGTGACTACCTTCATGGGAGACACTCGTACTAAAACATGTTCCCCAATATCTAACTCTGGGTGCTTCTTGTCAGCATAGACGTAACTCTTCTGCCGATCCTGATCCATGCGAATGCGTCCCCAAATTATCTCAATCTTGACAGTAGTATCATGAATCATCTCCGGCCCTAATAACTTGTTGTCCCCCAACCTCGACCCGTGAGACTCTATCATTATATCATGTCTCAAATACTCATCCTCTGGAACTACGACTCTCCCATTACAGCATAAACCTCCCTCGGAACTAACCGAATAAGACTTTACCCCCTCTGCTAATAACTGGGTACCTTGCCCTAGAAAAATTGATCCTGTAATACCCCGTATTTTTTGGAGTAAAATAAAAGTTAATAGGGATTAATTTAATTCGATGAAATTAAATCATCAAGGTTGTGAGTAATTAGACTCGGTATTATTTATAAATTTTTGAGTTGGACTTTAATGATTTGGAATAAATCAAAAGATATTTTATTTTTTTGAATAAAAAGTATTAGCGTGTGTCACCTCACAACTAAATATATTGTTGGGATAAAAATATTCGGGACGCACTTTGAGAGGTATTACGGGCTCGTTTGGGCATTTTAGTCCCTTAGGAATGGTCCCGTGGTATATATATATATATATATATATATATATATATATATATATATATATATATATATATGTGAGTTGGGTAGTTATCGGGCTAATTAAATTATGTATTTAGGCTCATTTCGGGTGCCAAAGTTGGGGCCTAAAGTCCAACTCGGGAATTGGGTAAAATATCAAACTAGGAGGAAGAGAAATAACTCCACACTACTAATCATAACCTAACCCTAGTAGTCCCACCTCAAGAGAGAATGAGATTGTAAAATATTAATTGCCTCGGTGGTTTTCACAAATTCCCAAATTTAAAACCAATTTTAGTTCATCCCTAAAATATGCAACTACGTGTCAAAACAAATTAAGTAAGCATGCGACACAAAATTTAAGAAAAATTCCCAAAGGGCAAAACTTTTATTTCTAGAACTTTGACAAGTTTACAATACCATTGACTTAATACAACCTGATAATCGCCCACCGGTGTAGTTTTGTCCAATCGGAAAGTTAAAAAAAATAGTTTTGTCCAATGGGAAAGTTGAAAGAAAAAACAGTTCCTAGAATGGGTAAATAGTTCCAAAACAGTGCTAAAATAGTACCAAAAATAAGAAAAACAAAACGTAAGGTACATACTACCAATACACAGAAGATAATATCATGAAAAACAACCTATGCTAGCAAACATGTCTAGACCTCAACCAGTAGATGTGGTGGAGTTTTCCAAAGACGGTGACATCTTTTTGAACAACTCCATCAAATCATGACAAGTCTTGACCAAAAAATTTACTTGCTCTAGAATATGTGAAAACTCTCTATCATTATGTGGAAGCAAAGTATCATGGGTGGGTTCATGTGTGCAAACATGTGTAGAAGTAAAGTGTGACACATAACCCAATTTAAAACAAAATTCCCGAAGGTTTCGTCTCTTTTTACAATGGGATCAAACATAAATCGTCCTAGGTACACCTCTCTCAAAAACTCTTGGACGTGCTCTCGTAATAAGTACGAGACGCCTAGGTGTGTTAGGTCGAGTCACTAAAACGGAAATCGGCTCAGGTGTAATAATGGAAGTGGATACACAGTCATGACTATTTCCTAAATTCTCACCACCAACCAAAACGAGATTAAGAACCATCTTTACAACTTTCTTAGATGCGTTCTCTGAAGGGACTTTGACCTCCTGGGCACATTTAAGATCACTCTCGAGTTGGGATACATGTTTCGTCAGACTAGACACTGTGTCAGTCAAGTCACACTTTTCCTTCCTAGAAACTTCCTTCTCTCTCCCCAAATCTAAAACTCGAAGACCTAAATCTCTATTATACTTCTTTGTTTTCAAGGTATCAGTGTACAAATCTCTAAATGCTTTTGGAGCTCACTTTCATCTCCACTCTCAAACTCGCTCTCATCTCCACTAGAAACACTCGAGTCATCACCGTCGCTCTCATGAACACTATCAACGTGGGACAAAGTGGGTGTGATCACGTGACTCGAAAAATCTACACACATCCCATGTGCTAAACCTTTATTGTACTCATCATCCTCATCTCCTTCATCTTCCTCACTATCACTAAGTGTGGCGGGCATGGCAACTTTCTTCCCCTCTCTCCTAAGTCTAATGGGACACTCAAATGACTTATGACCTCTCCCCTCGCACTCAAAATATTTTAAATTTTCAAACTTTTATTCACCCTATTTTTCTTTCTCACCGCTTTCTTTAGGCTTTTCTTTCCTTTTACTTTTCTCTAAAAAAAATTTATTGGAAGAATTTTGTTTCGAAAACCGGAGAAACTTTTTAAAATTCTTTGCAAGGAGAGCCATGACAAAATCAGATTCGGACTCAGACTCGGACACACAAAAACTCACTTTCTTTTTCTTAGATTGGGATTTAAGCGCTATCTCTCTATCCTTAGGTTTGATAGTGTCGGGAAACATGTCAATTTTGTATGTCTCTAGGTCTCCTACTAACTCTTCTAATTTTAGACGATTCAAATATCCTAAGGTATTTAAAACAGTTATTTTAGGGATAAAATGTTTGGGCAACGATCTTAAAATATTTTTAACCACTCGTGCATCAGGAATCGTCTCACCAAGATTAAAATTAGTGTTGACAATGCCGGACAAACGTGCATAAAAATCGTCAAAACACTCAGTCTCAAGCATGGTGATGATTTCAAATTGAGTGGTCAAAACTTGAATTTTAGACCCTTTGACAGCATTAGTGCCTTCATGGGTGAGTTGCAAAACATTCCATGCTTCTTTAGACGTAGTGGACGTCATAATACATCAGAACTCGTCAGGGGTGACATGTTTGGAAATTGCACTAAGCCCACGTGAATTATAAGTGCTCCAACTAAACTCATACTCAGTCGAGTCTGACACATTTTTTAAATTTGTGACATTATTTGTGGTGACAGTGGGGGGGGGGGGGGTTCCAACCTCTTTCAAAAATGACCCAAACTCTTTCATTGATTGCTTTATAATGGGATTTTAATTGGGTTTTCCAGTAAGCATAATTAGACCTGTCAAAAATTGGCAACCAACTACATAAGTTATCGTTTGACAACATTGCGACAAACTTTCAAAAAATAGTTTTTCAAAAAAATCAATATCACACTTTTTTTGCAAAAAATAGGAATACACGATAAATTAGCGTAACCTGCTCTGATACCAATTTGAAATTGCAAAATATTAATTTCCTCGGTGGTTTTCAAAAATTCCCAAATTTAAAACCAATTTTATTTCATCCCTTACATATGCAACTACTTGTCAAAACAAATCAAGTATGCATGCGACACAAAATTCAGGACAAATCCCCAAAGGGCAAAACCTTTATTTCTAGAACTTTGACAAGTTCACATGACCATTGACTTACATACAACCTGATAATCGCCCATAAGTGTAACGCACGGTGTCTTCGTCAAACTTTCAAAGCATCGACTAGAAATCAACACTGGTTCACATGCATCTATACCATAACGGACACGCAGTCTAGACATGCAGTCTTCAGCAAAGAATCAACATGAAGAAGATCCTCAATGACACGTAGTCATAAACTTCATAGCGACTCACTCCACAACAGCACGCAACTCTCGATTTTATAGATCTCCCCACAAAGTATGAACAGTAGCTAAATTATTCTTTTCTGTTCCACAAAAGCTATTGGGATTGTGAATTGTAAAACAAAATTATGAACCCTCAAATATAGTGGGAGAATAGAAAAATATATTCTGTCAGAAACCAATTTTTCTCCACATAAAAATCAGAAGCCCGACGCCCTTATTTATATAAAAATCAAGGTGGTGACGTGTCGGCTTAAAACAGTTCTCGTTCGAACGACATGCGACGTCGTTCGAGCGAACCTCCATCTCGTTTGAACGAGATGTGACGTCGTTTGAACGACATTCATTGATTCCCTTAAAAAAGACTTTTAACGTTTTAAATAACTTATAATTCTCAAACCTTAAAACCGTTTACGGGATCAAGAGATATTTATCCAAAACTTTTATGATAAAATGTTTTTGAAAAATGAAAAATCATTTATTAAAATTCCAAAAATCATTTTAACTTTATAAAAAAATATCCCAACACTTTTAATGTGAAATGTAAATGAAACTTAAACACATTTGACCAAATTCATCTTTGTTGGTCTTGAATGTTAAAGTCTTATTGAAATTCATATTCATATTTGTAGGTGTAATCTTCCCAATCCTTTGCTGACTTGTAGCAAAATTGTAGCGGTACATGACATACTAAATTTTGAGGGGCAATGTCCTTACAGAGAGAGAGGAACAAAGGCCTAAGAGGAAGAAGAACACCCTAGGAGGAGGAAAAGAGGCTTCTCTACACATGCTCTGGCAAGGATTATCTTAACATTCTTATTTAATTTGTGCTATTCCTATATAAATGTTAACTCCATGCTTAGATTTAAAGTTGAATCATGTTTTGAAACTGCACAATTAGAGATCTTTGAATTAGTGCAAAATTTAATGATTATTACATGATCCATGCATATATACATAATCCTTTGTATCGAATCTTTATACATGTGATTTAAATTGATGAATTATTTGAAACACATGTTGTAAGAATCTTTCAACAAATCTGAAAGTTAATGGAGTAAAACAAAAAGAAATCATGAAAAACCAAATGGATGTTTACTGTTAAGATTATTAATCATTGGTATTTAGGGATAAATTCTTGAATTAAATGCATTAAAGGGAGAGATTTTGGTTGGGGATGCTGAACAGAATTGTGGGTATTAAAAGTTTGAAGAAGGTTGACAATGGAGGAAGTAGCAGGAGAAGGTCGTTCAACCGACACTAAAAGTCATTTAAATGAGATTATTATCTTGTTCGAACGCAATTATTATCTCGTTGAAACGACCATGGCTTTGGACATGGATATATATCTTTTCGTTACGAACGCGTGTTCGCCAGTTTTGTATTTTTTCATTTTTTTAATTAGTTATGAATGTATTACTGAAGGGTGTCTGAAACCAAAATCCTTTATGAGAAATCAAATCTCGATTACTTAGGGATATTCGTAGATGAGTGTATGACTCATAAAAATATTAAGGAACATTATTTTTTCCTTGGAATTGGATGGGAGTGAATTCGGGGTATGGAATTAGAGTGTTTAGAATGAACAACACTCAAAAATATATAAATGGATTCGAATGGAAATTTGGGATGAAATTAGGATTCGGGCTCGATTAAGATGTGCTTAGTATCTTGAATAAAAATATGAATGTAAATTAATATTTACGAAATTAAGAGTCGGGGTTGTGACTCGAATATTTTTAGGTGAGTGCTACAGGAGTTAGGCACATGATAGTTGGTCTAATTTATTATATATATAATAAATTATCAAATATCAAATTGATTAAAGGGTGTTTGACCTAATAGTAGGACTTTGTGTAATAAGTTCTAAAGGGTAAAGATACGAACCGAATGAGTGATTCTAGGTATTATAGTGGGTGATACTACTTAACCATATTACGGGATTTCTTATATATGTAAATATAACCCTTTTCACGATAGCCGACTCCTTATATATGTACACATAAACCTTGTCGAAAAGGTATCAAAAAGCGATTAATTATTAGTAATTTAGAATGATTGAAGTTTGAGTCAAGATGACAACATACAAAGATTATTAAATGTATGGGTAACGTTAGTTGGGGATAACTATACCTATAATCGTGTTGGTAAGGTTAGTTTGGGAATAACTATACCTATAATGTGTTGGAAATGTTAGTTTGGGAGTAACTATGCCTATAGTATTTTGGGAAAGGTTAGTTGGGAATAACTGTACTAATACATTTAAAGAAGAAATAAATTATTATGCAAAGGTAATTTAAGTCCAAAAAGAATTTTATGAGACTTAATATTTAATCGAAAAGTAGTCGTAAGATAACGACTTAAAATGAGTTATGGAATAATTGACTAAAATGTTATAGTTACGCCAAGAAGGCTGTAATATATATGGATGGAGATTTCCATCGATTAAAGTAGTTATAGAGTAACTACTTGTACATATTTGATGATAAATATGTATTTATATGTATTTGTGTGGATATACCAAAGTTTGGGGACTGTTCTACCGACTTGGGGGTTCGTGCATTCGGACCGGGTACCACACGCCGGCACAGGAGGGCTTGGCAATTCTGTAGGTCATATAGGTACTACGTGGAGGCGCAACCTACAGGAAGGTAGGTGTTGACGCCTATCCATCCGTATCACCACTAGGTATGGGCCGTGAACGGGTATCCTGCATAGGGACTACCCCCAACTTGTCTATATTTTGTGATGTCCTCTTAGGATAAGAATTTCCTCTGGACTTGCCGATAGAGTACGAATGAGACACCAACAGTAGATGCCTTTGATATATATATATATATATATATATATATATATATATATATACACATTATGGTACAGCTTATATGGGAATGTTCCCTCTTAGTCTAAAGATGTAGATAATGCTTAACGATAATAAAGTCGGGTTAATAAAATGATGTGGATAATTAAGGACGAAAATGAGTCCTAATGGATAACGTGATACACAATTATTAATGAGAATAATAATTGAATAGTTTAAGAAAGTAGACAATATTTAAAGAGAACGGATAATGGGGTAGCCAATTATTAATTAGAATAACAATTTGGTAATCTAAGAGGATGAAACTTGTAGTCTAACGGGTAAGACGACAAGGAATATGCATTAAATCATTAAATGGTTTAAAGATATAGACAATGGTTACAGAATATTATGACATAAGAATATACATTTAGTTTATGTAAATTGTGAAATTAATATTATGAAATCTATTTGGGGATTAGGGTGTCATACATAGTACCCACTTTTAGTTATTGAATAGCTGAATGGATTATTTCTTACATGATTGATTAAATAATGGAAGTTACAATTATCATTTTGATTGAGGATACAAATAGGAGTGCTTATATATGATAGGTGAGGTATTCAATAAATGTGAGCATCGATGGAGAGACGTGATGTATAAGTTAGTAACAAATTACATATTTACTGGTGAAGAATCCTTGCACACCTCGGGTTCTTACCCAAATTATAAATATTTTCCCCCCAGGTATTCTTAATGACAGGGGTGGCAGGACTGATGATGGATCAGACTTGTAGTTGCATTGGACATAGCGGAGTTCGCTCAATTGATTCTAGTGTAGGTTGTACTTCAACATTTGGTCATTTTATTTCACAATGGGATTTGTATGGGCATGAGCCCACGTTTTTATTTATATCAGCTGTACTTAGCTTTACATTATAGACATTGTATGGTGATTCGATTTTTTATTTTTCAGGTGTTAAATTTTTTTTATTCAAATGTTTTTATTCGTTGTCGACTTGATATCAAATAAATAAAATTTTTATTTCTTGAGTGCTGAGACTAGTATAAATTGTTGATAAGTCCCATCTTCGACGTATCGAGCCTGGCCAGCCTTTACGTGAGAAAATTAGGGTTGTTAAAGATCCCCTACCTGAGCTTTCACTACTATCATAATGATCTCTGGAGTTATAGCTAAAACGAACATACAAGCTCTAGAGACCTCATCATCATGTCGAAGCTCTCTCCAATTTGCCTTCCAAACCTCTGCTTTCTCCCTAATATGTCGTCGACTCAATGCGTTTGCCACCATATTAGCCTTCATAGGATGATACTGAATATCAAACTGGTAATCCTTCACGAACATGAGCTATCTCCTTTGCCTCATATTCATATCCTTTTTTGTGAACAAATACTGAAATGATTTATGGTTTATGAACAAAACTAAACTTCTCCCCCAAAAGATAATGTCTCCATATCCGTAAGGCAAACACAATCGCTGCTAACTTAAGGTCATGTGTGGGGTAGTTCCTCTCGTGAAGCTTAGGTTTGAGAGATGCATTAGCTATATACTTCTCCTTCTATTCTATCACACCACCAAGTCCCTCCAAGGATGCATTTATGTAAACACGGTACTCCATTCCTCCCCTAGGCAATGCAAGCAAAGGTGCAAAAGTCAACTTGCCCATTAGCTCATCGAAAGCTAACTGATAGTGATCATCCCAAATAAACCACACCCTTTTATGATTTAGGTTCATTTGAAGACCCAAAATCTTCTAACAACTCGTAATGAATCGATGATAATATTCAACCAACACCAAAAAACTACGGACCTCAATCGGTGTCATAGGCTTTCCCTACTCCATCACCGTCGATACCGTACTTGGATCAACAGCAATTACCCTATCGGACAAAGCGTGGCCTAGAAATTGAACATCATATGGCCAAAATCCACACTTCTAAAGTTTGGCTTACAATTGATGGTCTCGTAGCATCTGCAGAACCATACGTGGATGCTCTGCGTGCTCATCCTCCGAACGCGAGTGAGATAGAATATCCTCTATGAATATGATCCCGAAGTGGTTAAGGAACTCTTCGAAAACCCGATTCATAAGACCCATGAACACTGTAGTTGCATTGGTGATCCCAAACATCATCACCCTAAACTCTTTCGATCCATACTGTGTTAGGAAAGCGATCTTAGAAATGTCTTCCTCTCTAATGAATAACTGATGATACCCCGATCTTAGATCTATCTTGGAGAAGTATGTTGATCCTCGTAACTAGTAAGAAAGGTCATCGATTCAAGGTAATGAATATTTATTCCGTACTGTGACCCTGTTCAGCTCCCTGTAATCAACACACAAGCGAAGTGACCCATCCCTCTTCTTGACGAACAACACCAGCGCACCCCACAGTGATGTACTCCATCGAATTAAACCCTGACCCAAAAGCTACTTGAATATGCTCCCTCAACTCCCGCATCTCTAAAGAATCCATGCGATATAGTGCTCAAGCAATTGGCCTCATACCTGGTGCTAAGTCTATGAAAAACTCAATCTCTCAGGTGGGCGACAACCCGAGTATTTCTTGGAACACATCCTTAAACTCCCTCACTACCGGGATCGAATTCAAAGAGAAGACCACCTCCTATTAATTCTCTTCCTCTATGTAATATAATTATTTTATCGACCCTCCCTTGGGCAGAGGCATCTCCACAAAGAACATCTTTTGTCCCAGAATAGAGAAGACTACGGTCCTCCTGAAATAATTTACCATCTCCCGGTAACTAGCTAACGAATCCATACAAAAAATGACGTCATAACCCTGATACCATGTGTGACACCCCGCCTATTACAACCATGGGTGATCAGTCATTTAAAAAAATAACCAAGAATCTCATTTGATTCATTCTTGGCATCGCTGTCGAGAATGTTTTAAATTACTAACCACCTATGTTATATTAAGATGGTGTCAATTTTTATCTTTCACTTATATAACAACATGCAAAATATAAATACAATAATCAAACCGTCCACGCAAGTATAATAGTCTGAAACATCACACGATAAATATATAAAAAATAAATATCGAATAAATCATTTGTTCTAAAAACAAAATCCAAACTATATGTCTAAAGAAGTAAACTGAATAAATGTATCAACTGGAGGGGTAACTTTCCCAAATAAAATACTAAAATGTAAATCCTAATCTAGGAATGAATAACTGAAGCGTCTATATCAATCCTTCAAGCCTCCATAAGTGCTGTAACTATGCATCTCTAGAATTAATCATCAAGCTTGGCGTCCCTATTGCTGGATACCTAAAATGTTTTGGAAAATATTTTTGACAGGGGCCAGAGCCAAAAATCCTTTTGAAAATATGTGGTAAGAAATTAAAATGCAACAATTAAATATGCATTAACACTTCCTTATTTAAGTTGGTGTCGCACTCTCTTGAGATATTACTCACCCTTCAACTATTGTGCACACCTATCGCTTGTCAACTAACCCAACTAGTTATGCAAAACCACATAACTAGCCTTATTACAACCCACTCTAACCCGATTATTTATTACTTTGATTCATAAGTTGTTTTACTCATAAACTTATTTAATCATTTCCACTTTAATTGACTATATAACATTCACACTGGTTATATAAGTAATAGATTTACCCTGTTTTGTATTTAACTCATATATAATTATTTACTCGATTATATATGTACTAGTATACTACAATAATCGCACATATGTCGCGTATAATAACCATTGTCCTGAGTAATAACTCACGAGATGCTTTTGCTTAAATGTTATCACCCCAAGAATACTCAATCCAACCGGGATATCAATAGACGGTTAACTCACACTGAATTAGGTAATAAAATTCTAAACATTGTGGAAGCGGTCATAGTTTCCAAAGAGTGAGATCGAATCATACGTGAAGCATATCATTTTGAAAAAAAATCACATAATAAAATGACGGACGATGTGACCTGGGGATTATACTTTTAATGCATTCACTAGCCAGAGGATTCACTCACATTGCTCAACCTCCTATGATAGCACTAGAGGGGTATGTTTTCAGATAAATATCATTCACACTGATATATATATATATATATTAACACAAATTGGTCTAACCTATGCCTATTGACCACGACACTTTCCTATTTTCTCGAGTCTATCACCCGACTCTTAATTTAATTTGAATTCTTTAATTAAACTATTAACCCATCTTCACCGTGTTAAACTATTTAAGCGCTACTCACAATAGCTCATATACCAATCGCTCATGAATTTATCGCACTCAATTCATCATATACTATTAAACATAATCTATTATGGTACCTTATTACATTTGCTGGAGAATATGGTGTCCTCGAAACAAAAAGGAATATGAAGGGGAACTCATGAAGGCTTAAAAAATTATTTATATTGTCCATGAAGATATTAGAATTTCCTTTAAAGCTCGTCCTTACAAAGACTCTAAATCTAGATACTTGTTAGAATTCATTTCAGACTTTTCCATCTCTTGACTCGTAAGCCATTAGTGAAGGGCTTTTCTCCATTCCTTTTTAATAAAGCATTTTAATTCTAAAAATAAATATTTAATTTACTCGATTAATCCTAGATAATTAACTCTCTTTTTTATCATCCTAGATATTTATTCACTTAATACGATAGATCTCTGACTTCCTTAAACTCCCCAAAAATCCCCAAACCATTAACTAACCCAAACTCAGAACTGCAAGAGAATCGAACTGGTTTGGCTTATATACAACACGGTTTGTATACCTAGAAATCCGAACCGATTTGGTCCTGCTGCGAATCGGTTCGCTACCTCAATCAGCAAACCCAAACCAACATTTTTTATCCCAAAATTCGACTTAAACCTCACGTATATGATCATAACCCTCATCGATTCATATATATAACTAAAAGAAATGGTTCTAGCATCAGTAAATCATCCAGGTATTAAGAATATGGCCAACAACCAATAATTAGTTTGTTTAAATGGGTTTATATCAAAATTTCTCAACCTAACACTAGGTTAAATTCCTAAATCTGAATTTAAAGCATTCAGTCCATATATCTCTACGAGATTTCAAATCCCAGTCAATATAAATTGCCTACAATCATCAATTTATCATTTGTACACCATATGAGATTTATTCCATCCCAAAATCCCCTTTTTCATAAGATGACTTTCCCAAAAATAGTTGTCTACACCTACCATGATATGAAAATGAAGTTTCTATAATTTAGATTAAAATCAAGTTAATCATTTTCCTTTCTATGTTTGTAGGGTCTGATCACACGTTGTAAGACGAATAGAGGATATCACTCTCAAGCTCCTTTGATTTTGGCTTCTAAAGCTCTCCTCTTTCATTCCTTCGATCTTCTCTAAAATTTTAGGGTTTTAATTATGCACAATGGTTGCCCCATACTCTTCGATTTGGGTTTATAATACTTAATCCCAAAATTAGGTTTACGGGCCAAGCCCAAATGACCCGAATACCCCCGTGTGGGCTCGGTTATGTCTAAAAAGGCCCCGAAACCCAATTATTATCCACGGGTATTCTATTATGACTAACTTGACCCTTGTGAAACTAATCGTGCACTCGAAATCACCATTCAAGTCACTCTACACCAGTTTCTTATTTGGGCCTCATATAGTCTACACATGACCCTCATTTGAGATATAACACTATCATGTCACTATCACTCGCAATGACGTAAAATTGTTAGTTACTATTCACTTAGTAATTATATTCCATAAATATTAATCATTATCACTCCAAATTAATATTTTAATAAATACGTAGTAATTAATTCAATTAAATTATGGCACACGTGTAATTTAAAAATATCCAAATTAATTAAATTCATTAATCTTGTTGTTGTTATGGGTAAATTTGGATTAGACCTTGATTAATACTCCTTCAAAGTTTATGTTCTTAGAAGAAGAAATCTGAAAATGATGATATTTTATGTGTGAATTTGTGTTAGAATGCATGTGTTAGGATTTATTCTCGTTTTTAAGATGAATCTCTGTGATAATTTGAAGTTTGGTGATGAAATGTAAAGAGATTCAAAACCCATTCATGTTTTAGACAAAATTATGGTTTTGAATGATTGAACTTTTAAATTGATGTTCTGGACTGATTATAATGATTAGAAATTATTAGAGTCAGGACCTATATTTAGATTTGATTTTGGTATTGTTGGATTGTCATTTCGGAGCTTTAAAATTCATTAATGGAGGTTTTGGGGTTGATTTGCATTTTCTGGGACAAAGAAGAAAATCTGGGGAAATATCGTTTGAAAGACATTTCATAAGTCCTTCGAATGAGGTCCCATAGTTCATTCGAATGACCTTTAAGATGTAGTCTGAACGATATAGAAAATGGATAAGTGAATAATCGACTTACGAATACATGGGCACTAGAGTCGTATTTTTGTATTATTTATTGAATTTCTTATGAATATTCTACTAGCAGTGCGCGATAGTGAAATTTTGGATTGGTTAATTTGGGTTGGAGTGTCTTTTATGATTGTTCCACCTAGTTTATTAAGAAACTAATGTAGGTTAATGATGTGATGTTTGTCCTGTTTTAGTTCCTTTCGGAGTTAGGATTAGGTCGGATAGGGTGGATGCGCGAGTGGGCAATGTCTTATGATTGTGGGCGTGCATTGAGATTGGAGAGTAACTAGCTAAATTATTTGACTGGTTAACTCTGGTCTTTAGAGATTATAGGCCGTGAAATTAATTTGGCAATTAAATGAGGAGACATATATGTGTGTGTGTGTATATATATATATATATATATATATATATATATATATGAGGTACTCATAGTTTAGAAACGTAATAAACTAAGAGTTGAACTTAATAAGATTAAGAGTTGATAAACCTAAGAACATAATGAATGATATGGTGTTTAGATGATTTTGGGTACGCTTGAGGGTGCGGAGTATCCTACTTGGTTGTATATGGTTGACATGGTTTTAAGGGATAGTAAACCTAATTAAGTGACAATCCGGCGCTTGGGGATTGGGATGTTGTAGTACGCTTGATAATATGTGTTATCATGTATATATATATATATATATATATATATATATATATATATATATATATATATATATATATATATATATATATATATATATTGATTTTTGTGAACATACCTTTACTCGTGGGGAATCTATCAATCGACGTTGTTTTGAGTGAGGGATCGTGTACTGCACGCCTGGCTGATTGGAGCATGATGATGTGGAGATTGATGTGTTTGATCATATGTTCAGGGTTGTCACCACTTCGTGATGAGATAAGGAAAGATGACTTGAGCCATCAATAGAGTTGGGTATGTGCCCGTTGGTGGTACTACCATGTAGTGATCACCCTGATACTACAATGTGTGTGTGTTTTGCCTAAGCTCGTTAGTTATGGGACCCCTGCTGAATTGGCCATAGAAGCTTGGGATGATCCTCTGAAGTTATATGCCTTCGTGTGGTTATTACGAGACTTATATATGCATATATGATACTAGTCGAGTGATGGACACTTTGACTTACACCTTGTGTCACATTTGTATATATTTTATGAGATTATGCATACCTTATCTTTCGGGTGACATGAGTGTGGGTAATATGGGAATGGTATTGGTAGATATGTTATAGTTCAGTGATGAACACATTTGATTAAAGATGTTAAGATATAGTAAAATGTTACACTATGATATTGTGAGAATCTAAATAAGTAAAAGATTGGTTTGGATTATGTACACGTGTTGTTCTTTACATCCCTATTAAAATTATTTATCAGTTATATTCTTATTAGTCTAGATATAGAGACTTTTGGAATAGTTATGCCTTATATTGGGACTTTCTCGTAGTACTTGCACTAGATCAGAGGTGAGGTATTCATTTCATGTGAGTGTCGACGGGTTTCATGTTCATTGTAAATCATTCGCATGATTTACACTGATCTGTTGGAGATATTTATTGTAACTTTAGGGATCTAACTCAAATATATAAATGTTTTACCCTATAAAAATTGTTACTATATATACAGGTTTAGTAGGGCTAAGCAGTCAGAGTTGCAGTTGTGGGGATCCAGCTTGGTATCTTTAGATTTTGAGTCCCCGATTCATTATAGTTGTCATTTACATTCAGGAGTTGATTTAGAGGTGGTCACTATTGTTCTCTATTTTTATTTTCAGTTGAGGCATTCATAATAAGATATTTGTTTTATAGCAGATTCATTTGTTGAAGTGGCTCCTCTGATGGACTCCCTAATAACTTCCTTAACCAACTACGCTAACGGTCGATCTGTCGAAAACGAGTTGGGCATACGTTTCTTGGTGGGTTGGGTATTGACATTCTGGGTTCGTGAATTCTCTTTCGCTCTCAAACTCCATTCCCAATACGGAAGGGAAGTTATTTTAGTTCGGTTATTTTTCTTTTAATCCTTCATCGAGTTTTTTTGTTGTGGATGGTTTTAATTTATTATAGTTTTCATTTATCATTGATGCTGAAAATGATATAAAGTGCTTTAACGCTCCCTATATTTCATGTCCCACCTGATCAAGTAGGCGTGAAAAAATTGGATGTATTTCCAACTACAGCAGGTAAATAATAAACAACGAGTTAAAAGCAAAGTGATAAAGTCTTTTCTCGTCAATCTATCATTTGATGGACCTTTGACAATTGGTTATGTTAAAGATGGGGATTTTTTTAAGTATACCTGGAAATCAAGTCTAAGTAATTCCAAACTGTGCAAAATCAATTTCATAAATTTATTAACTTTACTATGTTCTCACTGACAACAAATTAATTTCGTGAGCATATAATAATTAGACATGTATATACCACATAAACATACAACAGTTAAATATTCACATTTTACTTGTAATTTATTATGTTTCGGCCCATGTGTCTAATAGTGAATAATTATCAGCGAATAAATCAAAATTACCATTTTCTTTTATAAGACTAAGAGTTTGTATTTTTTGTATATTGATATTTTTTGTAGTGAGTAGTTCTGAATTCCATGTTGGCCAAAATGCAACCACACTGGCATATGAATTTTTTTGTTAAAACCCCATTAACCTATATATTCATTTTGTTCGACATCCATTTATTGCTAAATATTCCCCCAAAGGGGATCTTTACAACAAAATGCAAACTTATGGACAATTGGTGAAAATTCCCCTTTGTGTCACTAAAAATAATGCTAAAATCCCCTCAAAGTGGGGTCTCCTCAACAAGATGCAATATAAATAGCCATTTCCTCTTCCATTTATGAAATTGTTGTTTGCTTATATTTTTTATTTCCTTATATGTTGAAGGAAAATGGAATTCATTTGCCTTAATGAATATATTTACATGTATATGAACTTTTGATAAAATTCATATGTTATACATAATTTTGAAAAGTAATAAGATGTTGATTGAGGCTTGATGTTTCATGCAGTTGATGAGGACAATTCCAAGTGCTAATTGTTTTCTAACCGTAATCATAAGTATTCATTGAAATTTTTTAACCATTGGTGTGTCAAAGATACTCATTGTTGTTGAGTTAAGTACAACAACATGCTCTAGAGCTGATACGAGAGCATAACAACATCATTTATCAATTTTCCTTGACCTCCGAACCAACATGGTCCATGGCGGTGGCACAAAGCATGTGTTATGTGATGAGATCAGAGTGTTAGGCGACTCTCTTAACTGACAAACCACCTACGGAGGTCCATAGCAATGATGGTCGTTAAATCCGAGAACAATTCCAGTGGGAAGATGCCGCTAGATAATCAATACATGTAACGATAGATAGATAGATAGATAGATAGATAGATAGAGAGAGAGAGAGAGAGAGAGAGAGAGAGAAGTGATGGAGTTTCAACAGTGACATCAAAGTAACATGGCGTAGATACCTTTATTTTTTATACAACACAATACAAAGAAGAAAATATATTAGTATAAATCTACCTGTATGGAGGGTGAAAATAGGTCCCTCGAAAAGATTTTAAAGACAACTTTAGGTATGGACAGAGGGTGTAACATTTGATAGGCATCTTTTCTTCTCATTGAAGACTACGCTAGTTAACATTAGGGAAGGAGAAAACAATTGTTCGCAGTGTTCATTTTTTATGGAAGGCATGATCGTCCCTGAATGCTCAGGCATAAATATTTATTTGGTAACATTCAAACTTGAGATAAATTATTTGGGATCGCTTATATAGACCCTATCATTTAAAAATCACCTCCATAACGATAGTTAATCCATCATCCCCTTCCATACCAAGTTCACACATATCACCAATTCAGATTCACAATGTCCAAAAATATAATACGTCATATCAAATCCCAAATGCATGAAATCATACACAAGATCTTAATTGATATCCAAATACACAGAATAATATAATCTATAACGCCCCAAAAATATTATCCTAATATTTAAAAAAGAAAAGAAAAAAAGGTTAAATGGGTAGAAAATTCAACCTTGAAATTCAAATGCTCCATGTTTATCCAAAAACCGCTAAAACATTAAAATTAAATAGTAAAATCAATTAGTCTTTTAACTTTGGGGTTGATCCATGGAAACTATATGACAAATGTTGTCCATATGGAAATGATACTCGTTCTTGCATCTGGTCACTTCACTTACCTTGGAAAAAAATACATTATAAAACGTCAATCCCAATTAAATATAATGTACATTCATTATCTTGAATCATACAACATGTACGAGAGAATAATTCCAATAGGGAAGAAGAATAAAAGACGAGACAAGACCCTATGAAATTGAGTGCAATAAATCCAAAGAATCATGGAATAATGCCAAGAGTATGAATATTTAATATTTAAACACAATTTTACAATCAAGGAAATACACAACTTCTAATTGATTCGATAATGTCTTTATGAACTAATACTAAATATTTAAACAAAACAATTAGTGATCATAGGCTTTCTTTTCAAATTTATTTTCTTGGCAATATATATGTATGTATGTATGTATGTATTTATGTTTGTATGTATGTACAAAGAGGGTTTGTTTTCATTTTTCGTTATCTTTTTTCAAAGGTTTTTTCTTCCTTTTAGTTTTTTCTGGTTATATGATAAGGTATTTTATATAGTATATACAAACACATAAATTACAGGTTTATCAGAGAACTAGTCCTAAAATTGCTTTATACAGTGATTTTACCGTTTAGAATTAGGACAATGATAAGCTATTTTACGTTCTCAAATTACCATTCGCTATCAAATTTAACTCTTATTGACGACTAAAAATCATATTTTATAATCTTTAGCAAGAAATAATTTTGAAATCAAAACATATCTAACCCTCAAAATTCTTCCTAATAAGCCAAAGTCGAGTCAAAACATCACAAGACACTACTACTAACTACCAACTACAAATCATGTTCCGTAACATAAAAATGAGAAAATTTGCAAACCAATCCTTACAATTTCATGAAACTAAATTAGTCCATAAATCCAAGTCATGGTCAACCTTAATTCTTATACTATTGATTGTATCAATGATTGATTTACTAATGGACTCCAACATCATGTACTATCAATAAGGATCAAACTTCTTAAACTTAATGGTATTGTAAATATGCTTTGAGATTAGAGTTAATGAGACTACGTGTCTGGGGTGGATACTACTCTTATCAATGCCAATGACTTTTTTGAGCTACCAAGTGACTGAGGGAAACTTGACGGTGAACTCAAAGTTGTTATCCTTAATGGAGGTGATGGTGATGGTCATGGTGGTCTGCAAATAGTATTTTTGGGTATGGGTATTGAAGTGCTTGCAGGAGGCCTTTAGGTTGAGTCTGTATTGACCGAGCATTGGTCCTATTGGGTGAGTTGTACATGCATCGCTCGCTGGGATGATGAGGCAGATTAACGTTGCCACAGGTCGACGGGTTAATATTTCTTTAATCATTAACATTTTATTGTTTATTTTATGAGGAGACAAAGTAGGAAAATAAACAAATGTGTGTTTGTCATTCTTACTTTGGGGGCTTTGTGCACAATTTTTATTCCTAAAACGAAACTAAGCTAATAAGACTCATCTCCAAGTCGTATTAAACCTTAATATAATTTTATGTTAAAATAAGAGACATTTCTACTTTGGGGTAATGTGGCCATCCGGGTCGAATTCCTCTGGCATTGGCACGCCTCAAAATTAGGATGAGAGAGAAAATTGAAAAAGTCTCTCTCTCGCTCGCATGTAGGTGATTTGAGGATATGGGTGCCCTCTTTTGGCAATTGCACTAATATCTTCGTAGGCTACCTCGAAGATAAATCGACCGTCATCAAAAGGGGATAAACATATATAAATGTCTAGGAGTTCATGACTTACAAATGGTAATGAATACAAGAGATCATAAAATCTTAAAATATGAAATAGGACTCAAATTTTAGGATTGGCATGCGATGCCTATGTAACCCAAATGGCAAGAAAGTCCATGTAGTTCGATATGTCATAAGGGTGGGGTTTAACCTATAAACCCAAATTTAAGACACCTCTTTAATTGTTTTGAAGATAGTGTGATTAAGTGTAAAAGTGTGAACAAGTGAGGAAATCTTACTTTTGGAGTTTACAAGTAAACCCTCTTTTTTGTCTTTTAAGAATTATGAAAATATGTAATATGAATACTAATAATAAAAAAAAGGATATTAATTGATGTGAAATAATGGAGAAAGACTAAAATATATCATAATGGAAATAAAATGAGTAAACACTACTAAATAGATAAATTAAAAAGGAGTGGGAATGACCTCCTAGAAAACTTTGCTACTGATTTTTGGAGGAGAGTGAGATAATTTTATGGTGGTGAAATAAGGGGGAGGTAAGTGGGCCAAGGTGGTATGAAAGTGAGAGAAAGATGAAAGGATTGTTGAAAATTTGGATTTTTGGGAATGACGACGCACAGATTTCAAGGGAATGTTTCTGATTGCTGAAAAATGGTTTTTTTGAATTGTGGTCATGGCCTCCTTAAATAATGCCAAATTAGGGTTTCAGACGGGGTACCGATCATCATGGCCCCTGACCTGCCTATCGACATGGCCACTACTTTGTTAGCCAAGAAAAGTACACCCTGTCGATAGGCAGTCCGGAATGAACTTTTTTGGCAAGTTCGCATCACGCACGGTCAAGATCATTAAAAAGTGGATTTAGATCCCTATAATAATCCTATGATCAACTACCATGTTCGAGAGTTGATCGAAGTTAGATGGGGTTCAGAAGAACGCGATGATTTCTGGATGGGGGTTTTCAAAGTAAAAATGGTTGTTTGTGTGCACCATGAGGCCGATTCGCGCACGGTGTGGACTGTTGAAAAGAGGATTCAGATCCCTCCAAGATTTTATTAAGCTTTTTCAGGTTGAAGAGTTGACCAGAGTTAAATGGGGCTCGAAAGCGCCCAATGGCCTTTCAGGGTAAAAAGGCACGCTCACGGTATGGACCATTGGAAAGGGGATTTAGAGCCCTTTGAGATATCATTGATATTTTCTCTGGCTGGACAATTTAATGAGGTCAAACAGGGATTGAAAGCATCCTATGACCTCTAGATTAGGGTTAGGAGTAAAAAAGAAGATTCGTACTAACCGTGAGATCGATTCGCACATAGTGTGGACCATTGAAAATGATATTCAGTGCCCTATGAGGTTCCACTGAGCTTTTCTTAGGGCGGGGATTTAACTGAGATCAAATGGGGCTCGAGAGAGACAAATAACCTCTAGATCAGGTCTCACAGTAGGACCTAAGGTTTACGGTGGGAGGAGAAGTGTTAGGGACTCAAGGAGGTACTTAGGGGGTACTAGGATGGGGTGTCTAAAGGTACATTTGTTCTTATTTATGTTTGGTTAGTGCCATAGTTCCTTCCATTAATGAATAGGTGTCAAACTCACAACAACCATTAACCCAATATTAGATAGATGTTTAGAAAATATTGAATGACTTTTACGCTCCTTTACCCATATTAGTTCATTCTTGGGAATTGACTTGCCATTACAGTCTGGCAAAATGGTAAAGGTTATTTCTTCTTAAACATGCAAACCATATAACTCCATTCAAGCAAGATTATTTTACAACAAGGTTTCTATTGTATTTCCATCTATTTCTTTTGAATGAAGGTTTATCGAGGCATTTAATAATCTTCTTCTTAAAATATTAGGGTTTTTTCAATGTTAGGATTTTGTTAACAATGCATATTAATAGTATATAATTTAAAGTTTTATCAAATTATATTTTTGTATGTGGTTCTTTTTCATGTAATTTAATTTTTCTAAATTATTATTTACAAGGTATGACTTTGTGTGGATTAAAGAATTTTGTCTTCCACTTTGAAGGGATTTGGAAAAAGATTAGGAAATATGGTGGGGAGAAGGTTTGTTATGAGGGATGTAAATGGGGATGAGTTATGACACATGGATGTATTGAAAGAAATTGAGGAAATTAATGGGTTGATTATTAAATGATTAAAGAATGGTTGTGTTTGCACCATTGATAGTGATGCCCAACTGATGAACATGTGGGACAATATTGAAGAATGTTAAGGATAAAATAACATTTATTTAGAACAACCAAATGGTCCCACCCTGAAATATTTCCAAACCATTCCAAATAAGCCTTTTAAATCACCCTCGGTCAGTACAAGGAAATCTCCAAGGCTGAATAAAGAAGATTTTGATTCTGGAATTACCCCTAACCCTCATAAACCTAAACCATCGCACAATGTTAGAACGAAAACTTTAGGGGTGAGGAGTTAATTCAGAATTTTAAATTCCTATGGTTTCGATTTTAATAACACCTCAACAGAACAATTGGAGTTTAGTGATGAAAGTGATAAAGAAAGTGACTGGACTTTCAAGGACCTATTAGAATTTAAAGTTCTAGATAGAGAATTAAATGATAAGGAGGAATAGTTGTTAAGGAGTGTAAAGGAACAACGCAGTCTCAAGATGGTATCAATGAACAAGTTGGGGACTCTATTTTTTTAGAGATTTTTGATTTATTACCATGTGATAACTTACATGCTGAGGATAAATATTCAAGTGAAGTTGAAGAAAAAAGTGAGGGCAATGAGCCACAAGGTTATGAGCAAGAAGGTAATGAGAAAGATGATGATGAGGCAAACGATAATGATCCATAAGGTGATGGGCAAGATGATGATGAAACACCATTTGATGAAGCACGTGTTATTGAAGTTATGACTAAGTTTGATGACAACACTGATAATGTCTTTGAAGTGGAATAAAGTGAAAGTCAAGCTGATGATGCACATGGAAATAAAGATGGTGGACTTGAGGAACATCATGAACATATAGAATGTCCAGTATTAGGAGATTGTAGCGTATATATGAGGTAGTATGTTGTGTCCAAAAAGTTTCAATATAGCCATAAACAAAATAATAACTTAAAGATAAATCTAGTTTTTAAGGTTTCACTTTGTAAGTGGAGAGTTTATGTGAGGAAAATGCCACATGAACCAACTACAAAGCTGAGATGTCTTGTTGCTGACCATACTTGCAAGTGTAGTTAACAAGGGAAGAATACAATGTCTAGAGCAGGTTGGGATGCTAATTAAGTTGAGCATCTAATAAGAAATCACAAGGGGTTCAAACCAAAGGATATAATTTCTGGAATCTGGTCTATGCATAGGGTGAAAATATCATATCATACTGCATAGTTTTCTAAGATTGTTTGTTTGGAAATGATAGATGGTAGTGTCAGTTAAAGTTATAAGATGGTACCTAAGATTGCAAGGAAAATTTTGCTAAAAAAAACCTAGGTAGTATTGTAACATGGTTAAAAAATCCTACTGATCAATCATATATGTCATTATGTGTTGCATACAAATCATCACTTGAGGTATAAAAACTTTAAAAATATTATCTTTAAAGGTAAATTTTTGGAGATTTTAATTAGGGGATGCCCATGCATATGAAGTAAAGGAACATGATAGGTGGATGAAATAGTTAGATGAGGTTGATCCAAAAGCAAAGGCTTAGCTTGAGGTAGAAGATAAAAAATGTTGGGCTAAATCATACTTTGACACAGTTTATAAATGTAAACACATCACAAATAACTTTTCATAATAAATTAAGACACAACAAAGCAACATGTAATGCTAAACAGCTAAAATCTCAATTGGTTCATATGGTGATTCATTTCACCTTTTTTTCATCTATTTATTACATATTTTACATTTATAACACCCTTATTTTATTTCTCACAGTTCATCCTAATATAGCTACAGAGGGGTCAACTATGGATCTTATAGTTAATAATAGACCAACAATGGTCATTCCATATGCATGTGCCAAGAACCAAAGAAGCAAGGAAGAAAGGGAATAAACAAATCATTTATGAACCAACACAAGAGGGATGCACACAGGGGCTTGGGGAAGAGTCTTCACATCCAACTACACCACATGACTAATAATACACATCAACACAGCCAAGACCAAACACAATGAGTTAGTTTATGGTTGTTTTTTATTAGTGGGGGAGGGGCAAGTTGGTTAACACTGGATGCACCATTTTTTAGTTAAACTTTTGGTTTTCAGACGGTGCAATAATTGGTTTTCCTCCTTTATTAAGACTTGTTTAGTTAATTGTGTTGACAATTCATATCAGAAACATTTTCATATTAAATCAATACATATCATTAGAAGTGTTTTCATAATTTCACATTGAAGTTACTCTCAACTGCATTACATAAATCATCCAAACTCATTTCTACCTTGAAAATCACATCGACATTCCTACCTACTTTTTTTTCTAACATCAACCAAACATTCAAAGTACCCACAACCTAATTATTTTAAAAGTTTTTTTCTCATAACCCCTCTTTTAGTCTTGAAGTCCACAACTTTCTTAGTCCTTGGCAACATCTTGGGCTTATTGTCTCCTTCCATGGACATTTTGTCATTCAGTGACCATTCTCGCCACATTGAGAACAAGCATTATTTGATGAGGATAATGAGGATCTTCGTGTAGTACTATCCTTAGTCTTGTTGATTGCATCTTCAAAACACATTAATCCATCACACATGTCATGTTGGCATTTCAAACATTTCCTCCCATATGTGTTCTTCATTTGAGAAGTCATTACCATCATCAAACCATTGCATTAACATATCTTTTCTTATGCAGAAAGGTGAATTTTAATGGACAATGCCCTTTTTTATCACAAATCTAGCATAATTCCCACAAAAAACATTTATCTTGTTAGTATGTAATTTTATTTATTTTTTAAGAATTAAATATATACCTCTTATTGATGACCATCTCCCATTATTGTTGGAAAAAATGCCCCTTAATGCGTCTGCCTTAACTAGGAATGGTAGTAGATACATTTATGGTAAACAACATGTTGAAGTTAACTTTTATAGTAGATTTACAATAACAACCTGAACAGGTGTTAAGTGTACATTTCCAAGCACAAAATGGATGTCTAACATTTAGGGTAAGGGATTGTAATGGTTATTGTGAGTATTAGCACCCATTCATTAATAGCAGAAAATATGTCACCCAACCAAACATAAACGAGAAAAAATCACCCCAAAGTGGAAATAATCCTTAAAATTATCATATTTAACTTGATTTAAAATTGTTGATATGCAGGCGACGACAAGCATGTGGGTTTCGAACCAAAGTTCACACCAAATATGCCCTCTGTCCTTTAAAGTCTTGGAAAACCCCAAAGACTTCAAAACCTTTGGTGTGTATATATACACTACCCATTTCACATACTTTTCGCGTGTGATAGTTTTTCCCATTACACTTCAACAACTTTCCATGTTATATGTCTTTAATAAAAAAAATCTCAAATAATAATCCTTTTTTTAACATGTGAGTATATTAAGTTAATCTACCTGCGAAGTAAAATGCATTCCAACCTGGAACTGTCGCAAAATACGTGTGGAGCCCAAGTTAAAGTATATTCCAAGTTGACCAAACGAATGTTGTTTGCATTAATTCTCTATGGAACTTAATTTTTATTTACGTAATGAACAAGTATAATCCTGGAATGTCACAAGAACACAAACTAAAACATAAAGTGAGTACAAGTTCATTGAAATAAAAAGACTTATGGGAACGATGAAATTTTTTCCATTATCCTACCCTATTAACCAAGTTAATTTCCCACCACTCTATGAAACAAATTCAACTCAAAATCATATAGAAATGTATGATCACCCTATCAATTTAACAGTAGCTATAATGTACTTTTGGAATAAAGATATCTAAACCATATTTAGACACTGAATTTGAACCATACATGAGTGTATATCTATATTATAATGGGTTGTATCTAAAAAATTTATTATGTGCCTGTCTCTCAGCACCTAATAAGAGGAAATACATCCTTATGCATAACACCTTCTCAATTCTTCCTTTTGTAAGTTTATTAAATTTCACTAAGGTGCCAAAATTTCCATCACTAGATAGGTTATAGAAATAATTTCCAAAAATAAGTGCATCATGGCATAGACATTTATACGATGTGAGATTATCAGGTGGAGAACAAAACAACGAAAAAATGGAAAAGGACCAGCTCAAAACGACGTAATATTGGACCATAATGTGTTTCAAACAACGTCATTTTTAGTTAATACATTAAACGCTCTAGGTTAGTCTGAAGTTGATCCCATCTATTATATTATAATATATAGTATATATAAACACATATATAACTGCTTTCTGAGAGAACTGGTCCTAAAATTACTCTATACTATGATTTTACCATTTAGAATTATGATAATAATAGGATTTTTTCCTCTTCAAATTACCATTCGAAATAAAATTTAACTCTTAGTCCAAACTACAAATCATATTATGTAATCTTTATAAATAAACAACAAGCTGAAAGAAAAACATGACTAACAATCTAAATTCGAGTCAAAATAACACAAGACACTACAAACAAACAATGATGATATATAACATAAGCACAAGAAAAGTTGCCAACTAGATGTTAAATTAAAAAGCCCTAGAATTTCATGAAACTAAATTATACAATGGATATTTCATGAAAATAAATTAGATAATGAATCAATCAATCCGAATCGGACTTCTTAAACTATCTCATAAATTAGATGTGTGTTTAGATGGAGGAGACCACGTGGATATGTAGGCTACTACCGGAGTCAATGTCAACGTATTTTTTAGGCACCATGTGACTGAGGGAGACTTGAAAGTGAACTCAAATGAATTGTCCTTGACAACGGTGATTGTGACGGCCATGGGTGTTTCTAGATTGTATTTTTTGTTATGGGAATTGACGTCTTTGTAGAAGGCCATTAGGTTAAGCCTGTATTGAACGAGAATTGATCCCACTAGGGGAACTGGACATGCACTGCCATCAGGAATGGTGAGGTAGATTGTTGCTACCACGGGTCCACGGGTTAAGATTTATTTAAACGCTGACATTTTTCTTGTTTATTTTCCAAGGAGACAGTGTAGGCAACTAAATAAAGTTGTGTTTTTCAATCTTACTCATAGTCCTTTGTGCACATATTTCATTTTAGAAACCAAACCAAGCTAACTATACCCACCTCCAAGTCGAATTTAACCTTAATCTAAATTTATGTTCAAACTATCAGATATAATTAGATTTAAAATTAGTGTTTGGCGAGCGACGGTTGGTATGTTGACTTCGAAGAAAAGTTCACATCAAATATGCCCTCCCTCCATTAAAGGCTTGGAAAACCCCAAAGACCCCAAACCCTTTTGGGTGTATATATACACTACCCATTTCACAAACTTTTTGTGTGTGGTAATATTTTCCATTACACTTCAACCAACTTTGCATGTTAAAAGTTTTTAAATAACAATTTCTCATTTAATAATTTATAATATTGAACATGTGAGTATATTGGGTTATTACTTGCGAAGTAAAATGCGTCCTAACCCAGAATTGTCACAAAAGACATGTGGAGCCCAAGTTAAAGTATATTCTAAGTTGACCAGATACATCTTATCAATAACTATAAATTCACATTTAGCATGATTTCTCTATGGACCTTTACTCTTTGTTTGTGTAATGAACAAGTGCCAGAATTTCATAGAAACACAAACTCAATATATAAGTTTAATGAAATAAAAATACATATGTCAAATATGATATTTTTTTCGCAACCTCCTACCATAACAACCAAGTGAATTTCCATCCACTCCACCAAACCAATTCAACTCAAAGGCATATAGAAATGTATAATCACCCTCTCATTCTAATAGTAGGTTTGATGCAATTTAGGATACATGCCTCTCAATCAAAGTTAAATATTAATACTTGAACCATACATGAATGTATATCTTGATTATAATGATACGAAAGATATCCGTATGTAATACATATTCTCAATTTCACGTTTTGTAAGTTTATTACATTTCACTAAGGTGCCAAATTTACAACACTATAAAGGTTATAAAAATAATTCCCAAATCAAATGGGAGAAGATCAGGTGTGGACCTAAACAGTGAAATAAAAGGACCAACTAAAAATGACATTATATTGAACCAAAATGTGTTTCAAAACAACGTCATTTTAACTTGATCCGTTAGACCCACTAATTTAGTTTACACTTAATCCCATATGTAGTATGATAAGATACAGTATATAAAAACACATTAATGACTCGTTTCTGACATAACTAATCTATAAAGTGACTTTACCATTTAGAATTAGGACAATGATAGGCAAGTTTGTGTTTTCCAATTACCCTTAAAAATATAATTTAATTCTTAGTCCTAACTACAAATCATATTTTGTAGTGTATATCAAGAAATAAAAAGTTGAAAGAAAAACAAAAATAACCCTTTCAAATCATGACTAATAAGTTAAATTTGAGTCAAAACAATACAAGACACTAGAAACAAATAATCACGTTATGTAACATCAACATGAGAAAATTTGAGAACTAAGTCTTAAATTAAAAAGCCCTAGAATTTCATGAAACTAAATTAGAGAATGAATCAATCAATCCAAGTCGTTTTGAACCTTAACTCCCATACTATTGGTCATGCTGATGATTCATTTGCTGATGGATTCTAATGACATGTATTGGCAATAAGGATCGTTGTGCTTAACTTTAGTGACCTCATAAAAATGTTTTCTGGTTAGGGTTGAGGAGACTATGTGGTGAGGTCGTCTACTATCGAAGTCGAAACCAATGACTTTTTTTAGGTAACAAGTGACCAAGGGAGACCGGACGGTGAACTCAAGGGTGTTGTCCTTAAAGGCGGTGATGGTGATGGCTTTAGATGTTTGTAGCCTATATTTTTGGGTGTGATAATTAAAGTTATTACATTAGGACATTAGGTTGATCTTGTAATGACCGAGACCTGGTCCCACTTAGAGAGCTGGACATGCACATCCCTTAAGGATGGTGAGGAAGATAATTGCTTCCACAAATCGCTAGGTTAAAATTTTCCTTAAGCGTAGATATTTTCCTTATTTGTTTCCTGAGGAGACATTGTGGGGAAAAAAGAAAGTTGTGTTTTGTTGGAACGTAGGTTCCCAGACAATTCAATTTTCTAAGTTCTAAAGGGGCGGTTCATCGAATATTTTTAATTTTTAATTTCTTCCAAAATTAAACTATACTTCTTAAAGAAGACTTCAATTCAAGTTCAAATATACACAAACAAAATTAAAACATGCTTAATTTAAGATTAACATGAATTTTACCAAATTAATAATTTCGACTTGAATTAAAGTAAACAAAAATTACCCAATTTAATTAAGTATCAATTAAACAAATTTTTTTGTTAAACCAAATTTTATCTTGTTAAATCTAAGCATGCATCTAAATGAATTTGAAAGATAAAATAAACACAACCACAACGTCACGATGTACAAGGAAAACCCACATTGGGAAAATATCGGACGGCCCAACCACAAGTACACTAAATACATAATTACAAAGGACACGATATAATACTTACACAATGGCTCGATGGCCTCACAAGCCTTGACACTCTTCGTTCCTTCCACCTCTTTCTAGTGACAACGCAAGAGTCCACCTACTTCTCGGAGTCCACCGATGGGGAAATGATAACGTAACTCACACGGAGTCCACCTTATGAAAATCCATGAGCACGAAATCCTTCACAAGAAACAATCTCTTGTGTACAGAAAAAACCTGGGCCAAAAATGATCTTAAGCAAATATCATGATAAAACTTTGATCATAAATAATTGGGTGTAAAACTTGTGTTTTTTTTAAGGATTAAACCATGAATTAAACACAAAATTTTCTTGGAATTTCTCAAAAGGTTTCACACTTAGGAAGATGGAAATATCTGTGGAAAAATTTAACTCCCTCACTACATGAATGATGGCAAAAGTAGTGGGAGGTTATGGAGAAAAACTGCTCAAAAATTGACATTTTTTGCAAGCAACTTCTCTGTCATTCGAATGAGTCTCAATCTCATTCGAACGATATTCGAACGAGATTTAGCGTACTAAAAAAATATCATTAGAAGTCATTTGAACGAGGTTGTTTGAACGATATTTTAGGTCATGAAGCTAGATAATTTTTATACGAGCGCGTGGCCGCCAGTTTCGTATTTTTCTTTTCTTTTAATTAGTTATAATTTTTCTACATAAAGGTGTCTGAGAACAAAATATTTAGGTAGTATGAATTCAAAAAAAAATGATAAAAATTCTAACACCCAATAATAAATTTCCAGGTCTTAACATAATATAAGCATTCATACTTGAGAGATCCTTGGACTATTGATGACGAACACAGGGCATGTAACAAAATATAGGATGTGATCGTCTTTGACTTGGCTGCTAGGTCTTCAATATTACTTTCATAGTCTTGAAAGGTCACAAATAACTTCTATACTAAGACTTAAGGAGTTTTGTTGAGAATTAAGCCAACACATACAAATTGACTCAATTAGAAGTCCTTACAAATATCCCCCTTTGGATATTCCGAGGCAAAACCAAAATTAAAAACCTATGGGCCGTCAAGATCATCTAAAAGACATAATCCCAACCCAAAAGAAAAAATACTGACGCTTGACTGACACATATGTCGAGAAGCTTTGCATTAAAAATGTTGTCGCATGAATGAAAACCTGCACACTTAAAAACACCATTAAACGCATATGGAATATAACAATATTAAATCCTCCCCCTCTGTCTAACATTATCTACCTAAGAAAGACATCTCCGCAAAGTTAGATCTCCCCAAATTAAAAGAGCTAGATACCATTTCTCTCCCCTTTTGTTTAGGAATAGACAAAGAGTAATGTGCAAAAAATAACCCACTTCTCCCCGATTAATTCAATTCTCCCCTAAATGAAATAAGGGATAAGCATAATGGGAAAAACAAGTATATAATGCAATGATGTATAGTGATACAAGAGACAAAAAAAATCATGGTAACACAAGATTAACTAATCCATATAAGTAGCAACATATACCAACAACGATGCGATAACAAAATGATATCAACTATAATTAACTAAAATGAGCATTAGATACGAATGAAAAATCGCAACAAGATAGATATTGATATGAATAAATAGCATAAAAGGATTAGATGTAAAATCAAAGAATCAAAAACAAATGATACTATATATATATATATATATATATAAGCTAATAATGAATCACAAGAACATATATATAGGTATAAAGTCCACACAAGACACTAAACACAATAAGCTTTCCACACTCATATGGCATAAATGTGTCTATACAACCATGTGGTAAATGGAGTGAAGGGGTGAGAACTAGAGATAAAAAAATTATGATCGAATCACTTAAACATGTTCAAGGAGTTCTATTTGATTTTAAACTTAGTTTTAGCCTCATGTGACAAGATGACGTGAACTGAAAGAACAAACTAGCATAATGCACACGAGCCTAGAATTTTAATGATTCTACAAATCAATAGAATCATGAAAAAATAAGAATAACTAGGATTCATTATGCGAACCCGTTGATCTTCAACCTATGTCTCCCATAAATGCATATAATTTTGAATTTTACACAATATTTTGCATATTATACATTGGCATTGGAAATTTGCATTTTGTATGCCATATATTCTTTTAGGCTCTTTTTCTTTTTATAAATGGTGTCTATTCACGCAAAGACGACATGTCTCTCGCATCTCAATTCAATTTCTAAACAAACTTTACTGGATGAATATTTTTATATTTTCTCAATCCAGGCAACGATTCTTACAAGCACAAATACCCATAGTCACAAAAGATGTAGATGACAAAATTAATGGGAGAACATCTCACTTAGCTTAAAAATACATGTGAAGTTAAAGTTCAAAAGAGCTCTTCATGTGTGTGTGGAGGCATATACAAAGAGAATCCATTAAGCAAACACTAAACAAAAAAACAACAATTTGGCACACTTGATATTAAAAATTTGGCCTAGTTTAAAACTATGCCAAATTCTGGCACAGTTTAATGACAATCCGACACACTTTAAAATCGTGCCAAATTTTGGCACTGTTGAAAAATGTGCCAAAATAGAGTACACTTGAATAAAATTTAAAAACCCTCAAAACATTAGTCCTCACATTGTTTTTTTTATCTCCCACCCTCTCTCCTCCCTCACTTTGAGGTCTCCTGCTTCCTCTCTCTCTCACACACGTTCTCTCTCTCTCCCCCCCCCCCTCTCTCTCTCTCTCTCTCTCTCTCTCTCTCTCTCTCTCTCTCTCTTTACAAACCCTAGATCCAACCTTCCATGTTGCCGACCTTTAGATCCTAGGGTTGAGGTGTCCAAAAATGGGGGCGCACAATATTTTCTGACACCGAAAATGGGGGTGCGCATGGAGAACAACCACCTCCGTCAAAAATGTTGTTTTTGCCATTGATTGCTTCGACCCTGTTGAAAAGGTTCATTTTTTTAACCTCCCCCTCTTATCTTGATAAGTTTAGTCTTATTTAAATTGAACTAATGATGATATTTAAAAATTCTTGATACCCAATTGCATAGTTGTAATGTTGCTGGAAAAATAAATAAATAAATAAAGATGTTCTCTGTCATCGTAAGTGACAATACAACTATTTCTCTTTCACTGCATTAAGGCTTCACTGGTAGCTTAATACATACCACACAAAGGACCACTTTCAAGTGTTTGAGATTAAATGAGAAAAAGGAAGATGAATTTAATTTTATAGATTATGCACATTAAGGACTTACAATAATATTTGTTATGGATATAGGACACCAAAAATTTTGTTTCCATTTTTAGTCCCTATTCTCAAATTATTGGTTGACGTGGCATGCTATGATTGGTTGATGTTTTATGGACATGGGTCCATGCCAACGACTTTATTCAAAAATAGGGACTAAAATTATAAATAAAATGTTGGTTGTCCTATTTCCAAAATACATATTACAATAGGCCCTAAATTTACAAAGCCCCTTAATTTTAATGTGCGTTTAGGACCTTTAAGGATGTTTTTGGGAACCTCAAACACATCTTTCTTAATATGGGGGTGCGCATGGTTAAATCATCCTCATTTTTGGGGGTCCGAGCCTATTGGGTCCGAGGCTAGTAAAGTTGAGAACTGGGAAATGTGTTTACCATATAGGTGTTGGATGTTTTCGAAGGTGGGATTGATAACCCCATAGTAAGTCCGAGTTTTCAGGGTTGTGTTGTCCGAAAATGGGGGTGCGCATGGTTACCACAACATGGGTTGATGCTTATTATTTTTTGTTAGTGCTGATTTCGATCGGAGATCAAAACCCTAGTTTCAACAACAACGAGGTCGACTACTCTGTTGGACTCAGCTATTTTTCATCTCACGCCTACTCGAACATGGTAATCTTCTTCTTCTTCTTCTTCTTCTTCTTCTTCTTCTTCTTCTTCTTCTTCTTCTTCTTATTATTATTATTATTATTATTATTATTATTATTATTATTATTATTATTATTATTATTATTATTATTATTATTATTATTATTATTATTATTATTATTATTATTATTATTATTATTATTATTATTATTATTATTATTATCATTATTATTATTATTATCATTATTATTATCATTATTATTATCATCATTATTATTATTATTATTATTATTATTATTATTATTATTATTATTGTTATTATTATTATTATTATAAAAGAGAGTATATAATTTGACAAAGAAAGAAAAAATCTTCTCTCTCTTTTGACTCCCCAACCCAAACTAGGGTTTGCATGGCCGCCCAAACCCACCCACCCCACGTTGATCCTAAGCCACCTGACATCAAATCCATTTGGAATCATTCCTTTGCATCCGTGGTGGCAGAAACTCCTCTCAAAATCATGATCTTTGCCTAAAATCACCAACAACTTACAAAGGTGAGCCAGCAGTTCTTTTTTCAAATGAAGACATTGAGATCCTCTCAAAACCTTTCAAGCATGCTCTAGTGGGAAAGTTCTCTCATGATAGGCCGACTTTGGAAGTCATAAGACAGGTTTTTCAAACCTTCTCCCTCAAAATTTCTTTCAACATTGGACTGATTGATAACAAACACCACCACATTAGATTAAACTCCGATGAAGATTAGTTTTGTATGTGGTTACGTGATACCTGGTATGTTGGTCGCTATCCAATGAGGATTTTCAAATGAACTCATGAATCCTGATCTGATAAAGAGAGCAGTATATCACCAATTTGGATTTCCTTTCCCCAACTTCCCATTCATTTTTTCCCAAAATCATCTATTTTTTCAATAGCTCAACTCATAGGTAAACCCTTAAACCTTGACTCTTCAACTCTAGAGATCAATAGACCTAGCATTTCTCATGTGTGTGTTGAAGTAGAACCTAAAAAAAATCCAAATAGAGTTTGGATTGGTTGTGGTGATAAGGGGTACTGGCATGAGGTAATTGAAGAAAATAAACCGAAATATTGTATGCATTGCTCTAAGCAAGGACATGATGAGGAAAATTGCATTTTTCTGATTCAGAAGGTTGATAATAATTCAAAGAATAGAGATAATGTGAAACCAAAAAAAGTTATTTAGAAGTATGAAAAGAAAACCATAGAATCTGCTTCAAACACTGCAATAGTAATCAGAGAGAAGAACATGGAAGAAGCAAGACATGAGGATGGTTTAGAAAAGGATTTGAAAAGGAGAAATATTGAGGAAGTATGCAACCTATAACCTTCACTTTCAAGTGATAAGGATTTAGCAGAGAATAATAATGGAGAAGACCTAGAAGAAGACAAGAATGAGGACAAAATTGAGGAAGAAACCAACATTACTAAGGCTCTGTGTAACAAGGTGAGTATAGAAGAGACCACTAAATGACAGAAGACATTCTGCAAGATACAAGTCCACCTAAATAAAATTCAAGATGAAGTCTTAAATAGGGAAGATGTGCAAGTTGTTGACGAATTCTCTTTATCCCCAAAAGGTATAGTCATTCCAGAATTTAAAAAGAACTAAGCAGCTAAGTCTTTGTACCTTACAGATGTAGAAGATGAATATGCTCACTACTTACCTTTCATTGAGGAACTCTAACTTTTTGAAAGATTGATTGATAAGAAACTATGTTTGAAGCAGCAGTTGACCAAGGAATCAATCATGGAAAACCACACAGCAGATCCTATCAAAGTCATTGGTAAGCAAAGAAAAATGCAAGACCTTTTTTTTAAAAGGCTTACTCGATCATCAACTAAAGGTACCAATAACTTTTTTCCCTCAATTTTTCAATGATCAACTTTCTTATTTGGAATATTAGAGGTGCAGCTAAGAACTCCTCTTCTCGTAGACTAAAACTCCTCAAAAAGATTCACCAAATGTCAATCCTTGCTCTTTTTGAACCAAAGGTTGAATCCAAGAAAATTGATAAATACAGGATTAAATGGGGCTTTGAAGGATGCTGTAGAAATTCTAATGGTAAAATTTAGTTTTTTTGGAGATTCAACATGACCACTCAATGCCTCATAGATCACGCTCGACACTTAACCTTGAAACTCTGCCATCAATAAGTCCAAACATATATTATTCTAACAGTGGTTTATAAAAAATGTACAAAAGAAGACAAGAAGGAGCTATGGGATCAATTGAGATTTGTTGCCGACAGGTATCATACTTGCCCTCTGGTAACAATTGGGGATTTCAATGTGGTTATATCTCAAAATGAAAAACTTAGTGGGAATGACATTGATAAGCTAGCTGTAGAGGACCTTATATAGGCTATTGAAGATAGTGGGATTATGGACTTAGGGTATTCTAGTACTAAGTTTACTTGGTGAAATCATAGAAAAGATGAAGATTTAATCATGGATAGGTTAGATAGATATTTGGTTAACCAACAATTCATTTATGGGTTCCCTAATTCATTTATCAAACACCTTAAATCGAGTTTCATATGATCATGCTCCCCTTCTTTTATCTATAAAATCTTCTAAAGAAATTCATCCTTAATCCTTTAATTTTCAAAAAAATGTGGTGTAACCATCTTGAATTCCTTGATCTTTTTCACAAATCTTGGAGTAAGGAATCCACAGGTTTTGGCCTAAAAAAGTTTGCTACTAAGCTGAAGAGATTAAAAGGGGCTCTTAGACATTGCAATAAGGTCATATTTAAGGATGTTTTTCAGTGTGTAAAGGATCTAGAGGATTTGAATCTGCAGCTTGAGCTTTTCTATGAGTTGGAAAACATTGAGAAAATAGAGCAACTATGAATAAGGGTAAAGCTGATTTGCTGACTGCGTACAAAAATGAAGAAGACTACTGGAGACAAAAATCATATTTTAAATGGATTCAACAAGGGGATTCCGATTCCAAGTTTTTCCATCAATGTGTTAAGGCCAAACATCATAAATTGAGTATTAATTCTATTCAGGATGAAGATGGAGAAGTTATTGAAGACTAGGCAAAAGTTAATTCCCAGATTCTTAAATTCTTTCAAGCCGATCTACAATCAGAATAGGATGTCCCATAAGTATATGTGTCAAATACCATTTATTCTCTCATTTCTCATGAAGACAATGAAATTCTATAAGCTTACATTGATAAAGAGGAGATTCTTATAGCCATAAAGAGCCTTAGAGAAGACTCAGCTCCAGGACCTGATGGTTTTGGGGGTGTTTTCTACCAAATATATTGGAACATAAATATAGTTAACCTTATTTTGGTAATTAATTCTTTTTTTGTAGGTGCAACCCTCCCTCAAAGCTGGACAAGCACATGTGTAGTTTTGATCCCTAAAGTGAAAGTTCCCAAGACATGTGGTGATCTAAGACCTATCAGCCTGTCTAACTTCTCTTTTAAAATCGTCACAAAAATTCTTTCCCAGAGACTAGCATATTATCTTCAAAAATTGATATTTGTTAATCAAAGGGGTTTCATCCGAGGCAGGTCAATTCAAGAAAATGTCCTACTTACTAAGGAAATAATCCATAATTTAGGGAAGAAAGCTCGTGGGCGTAATGTTTTAATAAAACTTGACATGGAGAAGGCTTATGAAAGGGTTCATTGGGGCTTTTAAATCAGAGTTCTAAGGGCTTTTGTCTTTGGAGAGCGATGGATTGATCTGGTTTGGAGGAGCATATCTAATAACTGATTCTTAGTGGTAATCAATGGTCAACAACAAGGATTCTTCAAGTCTATAATAGGTTTAAAATAAGGGGACCTTCTCTCACCAAGTTTGTTCATTCTGGATGCTAACTTTCTTAGTCGAAGACTTAATAATATGATGGCTTCTAGTGCTATCAAACCTTTTTATCTTCCAAGTGGCAGCCCCTTTATATCCCACTTGGCATTTGCGGATGACTTGATTATTTTTTATAGAGGAGACAAAAGCAATCTTTTGAAAATCAAAGAATTCCTTTTTAATTATTACAGGTGGTCAGGCCAAAAGATAAATGCCAATAAGAGCAGTTTCACCATTGATGTCAAATGAAAGCCCCACTTTAAATCCAAAGTTGCTGAAGTCATTGGTCTAAATCATAAAGCATTGCCATTAAAATACCTAGGTTGCCCTTTGTACAAGGGTAGAAATAAGGTGAGATGTGACAATGATCTTATCTCTGCGTTGAGATCAAAGATAGCAGGTTGGCAATCAAATTTTCTTTCTTCAGCTGGAAAGCTTATTGTTCTGAAACATGTCCTCACCAATATCCCTTCTTTCTTATTAGCCTCTATTTTTCCTTCGAAATCAATGATAACTTAAGCTCACAGAATCTTCAATAAATTCTTCTGGGGAGGTAATGAAGACCAGGGTTGGAAACATCAATGGAAGATCTGGGAATTTTTTAGTAAAGGCATCAGAGAAGGGGGTCTTGGATTGGTGAATCTACATAATTTATCATCTTTTTCTTTTATGAAACTATTTTGGAAAATGACTTCTGAGAAATCTTTGTGGTCTGAATTCATGTTAAACAGATACAAGAATTATGATCAAAGGTCTTATGTTGTATCTCATACATGGAGGAACTTGGTGAAAGTTAAAGACAACATCCTTGGTAACATGATTTGCAAAGACAATAAATGGTATTGGACATTAGAAGACTCGGGGACCTTTTCTTTTCAGTCTGCATATAACAATTGCAAAATGCATAGTGCCTCTTCAGCTTCTTATAGCATTATTTGGGATTCAAATATACCAAATAAATTATCTATTAACCTCTAGAAGATCCTTAATAACTATCTCCCTATTGATCCTAATATTCAAGGAGTTGGGATAAGGTTATGCTCTAGATGTTATGCCTGTCAATCCCAATCAGAATCTTTGGAACATATTTTCATTCATTGCCCAAAAATTACTCCTGTGTGGAATTTCTTTTCTCATTCAATGGGCCTTGAATTGAGCTTAACCAACATTCCATCGATGCTTCTCGGTTGGTGGATCAAGTCTGGACCTCAAGATTACTCAAAATTTCTTGGTAAGTGCATTCCAATTATTATTTGTTCAGAAATCTGGAAAAGTCAAAATCAAGCTTTATTTGATAATATGAAGGTTGATGATAAAACTATTGTCAATCAATCCATTTCTCTTATCTCTAAAATTTGCCAAGACTCCAAGTTTGTGAATAAGATTACAACGTTTGACGATGGCATACAAGAAGTTTTCAAGATTAAAATCAGAAATCCTCTTCGTTTGATTAAATTAATTAAATGGAGATACCCTTCTTCTTCTTAGTTCAAATTAAATACAGATGGAGCATCCAAAGGAAATTTTGAGTAAAGTGGTATAGGGGGAATTCTCAGAAATGACAAGGCTGATCTTATTTTTGCTTATGCAAAACCTGAAGGAATAGCATCTAACACTATTGTGGAGCTTAAAATTATATGGTTGGGAATTCAGCTATGTCAGGACCGAAATATCAAAAACTTGGTGATTGAATCTAATTCTTTATTTGTGGTGAACTTGATTAATAAAGATTGGCATCCCCCTTGGCAACTAATAGAGTTCGTGGACGATATTAAGGAGATGATCCGAAAAATTGTTTGAGATTGTCTCATTGCTACAGGGAATCAAATATGGTTGCTGATGCTCTTGCTAATCACAGCCTCTCCATAAACTCAACTGTAATTTTTAATCACTCATTGGACCTGCCATCATTGGTTAGAGGTGCTTTAAATCTAGATAAATTGGGGTGCCAATACATTAGAAAATAATCATAGGCTCTTCTCTGTAATGGGGATATTATAAAGCACCATATTTATTGCTTTTCTTTTGTAAGTTCTCTTTTTTCTTAAGAGAGGTTCCTTCTTCTCTCTTTAATAAAATCTCTATGGGGGTGTTATCCCTCTTCATCTAAAAAATATTATTATTATTATTATTATTATTATTATTATTATTATTATTATTATTATTATTATTATTATTATTATTATTATTATTATTATTATTGTTGTTGTTGTTGTTGTTGTTGTTGTTGTTGTTGTTGTTGTTGTTGTTGTTGTTCTTGTTGTTGTTGTTGTTATTATTATTAATGCTTAGAATGAGTTTTTTGAAATGTACAATTCAAGTTCATGTTTCTTTAAAATTTAGTAAAATATAGTTTGTGTATCGTGTCTGTTCATTTTGGTTGATTTTGTTGGATTCATTTGAATTTATGTGTGATTTGATATTATGATTGTTGTAGTAACCATGCGCATGGTTACCACAATAATCAGACGGGGTTACCATGCGGTTGAATGATGTCAATAGGGGAATAATTAATGCTCTCGATTGGATATTTTTTTGTAAGTCTTTATATCGCTTATATTACAACATATGCTTTATCTTTCCTGTTATATTTTACTCATTGCTTTTATATATCCTGATTTAATTTTAGGCCTGGATTATTTGGGTATGAAGTTGCTAGGGTGGTTAGTGGTGTTCTTGTACCATGCACTTTTTATTCTTATATTCTAGTGTTTATGATGTGGCCAAAATTATTATGGGACTCTCTTTTGGGTGGGTTGATTTGAGATGAAGATAGAGAGAGAGAGGTTGAGGGTTATTATGAGTAATCAAAAGCATGTAATTATCCTTCCGTAACTATTAGCCATATTTATTGAAAAGTTGAATGTCTATTTTATCAAATGAACTCTGTTAATTTCAAATTTGTCCAATTTCAACAACTTTCGGTGCGATTGAATTTTTGGGGATTAATCTCAATTTAGTATTTAGCCAATTCTATTAGTTAAATTCATTTTCACGGTGATGGCAAAGTGATAAATGCTAGAAATAAATGCAATTGTATAAGACAGAAATTTAACATGGAAACCCTTGTAGGAAAAAGTCCACTAATACAATAGAGCAAGTATTACACAAATTTAGACGTGATTTACATATTCGGTAACCCATGAATGTCCACTGCGTTATGATTTTAAACTTCTGATGAGAATTGTTGAATCCTTGGGTTTCTCAATTTGGTTTGTTTCTTTTGTTTCTTTAGATATCTATTGAAGAACGAGCATCGGTTAATGTCTACTGGAGAGACCTGCACTGCTTTTGAGAGAGATCACTACGAGAAATCGGTATCATTCTTTCATCTTTTATCCTTCCTTTCTTAATCATATTTTATCTTTTGGGAAACCTACTGTCATCTCAATCTTAATCATATTATTATTATTATTATTATTATTATTATTATTATTATTATTATTATTATTATTATTATTATTATTATTATTATTATTATTATTATTATTATTATTATTATTATTATTATTATTATTATTATTGCGAAACTTCTAATTAGAATTGGTGAATCCTTGTGTCCCAAAGAGTGTAATTCTAATTATGTTTTAACATAACCCATTTTCATTGAACAAATCATCGACACTAAGGTTGCCAGGGTTTTGATCGTTGCTTCCACGATCTCAGTCCTTTCCATGACTAAGGTTGCCTTGGTAGGTATGCGTAGAGTATTCATAAAATGACCCCTGAACTAGTTGGATGTGTAGGGAGAAGCAACCGATGTTGTTGCTCATATGTGTAGGCAGAAGCAGTGATGTTGTATAGTGTAGGCAAAAGCTGATGATGTTTGATGTTTGCTTATTATTTTTAAAGCTTATTGTAAGCATTCCTTTACTATAGACAAGTTCTCATCTAATTTACTTCATCATTATGCAGAACCAACCTCAAAATCATGGGGACTCTATCAGATCATCAAAAGTATGTTGGCCCTAATTATAAGCATTCCTTCAAACTCCATCATATACAGAGAACTAGCTTTGTGGTTCTTTAGTTAGTTGAAAATTGTAATTGGATATTTATTTATCTTGTTATTGATAATTAGGTTCTTCACGCCTTCCATTTACATTTCCCCCAATATACTTCCTAAGGCAATCTCGGGTCTCATTACTATACAAATGATATGCTTTTCAAACACATGAACGCGCTTGTTTGATAATAACATACACATGATAGTTGTACTATGTTTCACAAAATCTCCACACCATGCTCAGTACTCCTACTAACATTATTATAAGCTAAATGATACTTAATATGTTTTAGGAGATCTTTGTGCAACCAGATTTGGCAAATAATTAAGGACGAAGGAGTATTCAATACCATGCACACACTTCTTATATATCTACCAATAGATCTAATGTAGCAGCAACATGTCATTGTACTCTTCTTCTTCTGCTTGATCTCCTGGTTAGTCTAATTATTTCCTAATTAACAACAATATTTCATATAGTAAATAAAATTCTTGAATATAAAGACTAAACCATTCATTTTCATTGAGTTCTATAATATTTTATTTGCTTTTCAAGGTTGAGCATCGAAAGCTGAGCATTTACAGGGAAGAAGCAATAGAGGCACAAATTGAAGCGCTTCACAAAAAAGACTTTCCTAATTCTCAAATCATGGCTCTTGATGACTTGTCAACTCTTTTAGGGCGTCTGACTGCCTCAGGGAACTTCTATCTCGAAGCCTAGTTACTCAAGATTGCAGGGTTTGATCAATCTTATAATGCTTTAGTGAAAGAAGATAACCTGATAACACATAAAACCGAATTGACAAAAGCAATGGTTCTCACTTTTGTTATTTTTTGTGTTATTTTACAGTTTCTTCCAATTTATTTTTTTCCAGTGTTTTTAAACGTTAAAGCATTGTGTCTAGAAAGAAGAAAAGAAGGATATAAGTTCATGGGAGAAAAGGGTAGATTTCGTACTTACCAACCATGAAAAAGGATGTATTTTCAAAGCTTTGGAAGAATGTATCAAGCGTTACTCGATAGAAATGGAAAAGTCATGCCTTATATAATCCACATGGCTCATAAACATGCTTTATGATCTTCTTGATAATGGGATAAGAGATGTTTCCAGTAAGTCATTGATTGATCAGTTTATATACGTACTATAATCATCGAAGAACCTTGAGGATAAGATTTTGGCAACTGTTGCTTTGAGAAGATTCATAACAGATCCACATAAAAATCTGTTTTTAAGAAGAAATTATAAATGCAAAACTCTATATTGCTTCTTTGTAAAATAGTTATAAACCCTAACTTTCAGTATATTCTCTTAAGGCGCGGTCAATGAACTGGGGGGGGGGGGGGTGCATCTTTCAAACTTTGTAAAATAGTTCTAATAGTAAGCGATCTTTTGGCCCGTACCTATCTTTTGAACAACTATATAGCTATTATATATATGGAGCCATTGGGGATTTAGTCCCACTTTTTAAGAATCGTTAATTGTTGATCCCAAGCATTTTAGATTTTTGTTGTTAGTCCTATTCATATAAATGCCACTAATCACAACGAAAGTGAACTCATAGTCCTATTCATATCAATTTTTCTTTCTATCAAATGGCGTCGTTGCCGATCTTTGGAGCTTGAAGCACTTGCAAGGATTACCTATTTGTGATTCATTTGTATTGCACTTTTTATTTTTATTAGTACCATTTTTTTAGAAGGCTTGTATTAGAATTTTATCATTGGCTTGTATTGCGGTGCATAGGGACACCATTTATTTTTCATTTAAATTGTAATAATTCAAGACAAGCGTGATAGGGAAACCGGACAAGGTAGAGAGAGGGCGTCCAAAGGCGAGGATTTAGAAGCCTCTCTACCTTGGGTCGGTAGGACTCCCGGGGACGACTGAGATAGGCGTGATCTCCCCCCGGTCGACTCAAAATTTTCGGCACCCCACGGCGTAAAAACCGTGGGAGGTACATTTCTCAAACACTCGCGCCTCTCACGTTAGCGAGTCAATTCTTTTGTGTGCTCTTGTGTGATTTTATTCTCGCATTTATTTTTTTGAATGGTGTGATGAATTAAATTACTAAGACCTACACCCGGTCACTCACGAGAAGGGATTTCATCACCCGACTCACTCGCTTATCATTGTGTGCTACCCTAGCCATCACTAAATTTAAAATCAATCAACTAGGTAGCCCAATAAGAGAATATTTTTGCAAAGGCGATCACTCATATTTCCGTGATTTTTATCGCCCACGGACTTAATTAAAATTGGACTACCCTTTCGCTAAATCTAAAGATAAAAATTGGCTATGTGCTAGTTAGGAATTTTTCTTGACTTGTGTGTGTCCAATTCCATTTTTCGGTAGTCGATTTTAGTTAGTCCGTCCAATTCTAAGAGTCCATATCTTTTCCCCACCCTTTTCTTTCGAAAAAAAAAATCCAAAAATATTTTCTTCCTTTAATTTTTTAGAAAAATCCAAAAATATTTTCTTTCCTTTCGAAAAAAAAAATCCAAAAATATTTTTTCCCCACCCTTTCTTCCAAAAAATCCAAAAATATTTTCTTCCTTTCATTCTCTAAAAATTCAAAAAAAAATATTTCCTTTCTTTTTCAAATTATTCAAAAGCCACACACACATAAAAACAAAAACAAAAAAAAAAGAGAAAATCTTAAAAATAAAAAAAGGTCGTGTTCGGTGTTTCTTCACCCTCACCTTTGCCCAATTATCCAGCAAAACTGACGCTTCAGTCTTGTTTGGGGGTGATTCTCATCACTCCAATTTTTCTGCCACCCCGCACATTCATTGTTCTTATCCTTAGGGTGAGAATGGTTCGGTCTGGCTGAAGACATTAAACTTAGCGCTACCGGGAGGCAGCCCGCGTTTCTTGTACTAGTCTCATCCTGTTTGGGGGTGGTGTTTCACATCACCCTATGCTTTCCCTGTTATAGACTTGTACACCATTTTTTTTTCCTTATCACTTACTCAGGTTTACTCTTGCATTCACATGTCCACTTCATTAGTGGTTCATTCTGGTAATCTCTTTCCTACCTTATGCTCTCAATTTTAATAATCATTTTACTTAACATCGAGTACGATGTTCCTTTTTGTTTGGGGGTGGGGAATTTTATCAAAATCGTACCTCTTTTGAAAAATTTTGATTGTTGAACCTGATTTTTAAAATTTTCATGCAGTTTCTTTCATCTCACTCATTGATGTGAATTTTCAATCATCCATCTTTTCAAGTCTAGGAATCAAGCTAGAGAATATCTTTTATAAATAGCTTATGTAATACGTAACAAGGCATTTTGCACCATGAATTTCTAGACTCAACAAAATTTGCGCACTTATCACGTCATTACGTTTAGAGTTGAGGAGTACTACAATTCTAAATAGAACCTTAAGGATCACTAGTAGAGACTTTAGCCCGTGAGATTTGTGCCTTTCACCCTTTTTGAGTGTTTTACGCAATCTCCGAGTCAAACGTTGATTCAACTTCTTTTGGGTCCGCACTTTAATTGTCGTATGATCTCATTATCTTTCATAAAATTTTGGCTTGATCACCGAGAATGACATCATTTTCGAGTTGTAAGAAACGCGTGTCTTGAAATTTGTCCCGATCACTAGGTTTTCACCACACCTTCACTCATACACCAACCAAATTTCATTTATCATACATTCATACACCTTCCATTTTCCATATCATCACCATATACCATACCGCCCATTTCCATATCCACAGAGAATAGTGTTGAAAGTAAAAGGAGAAGATCCGTCATAGAGAGTGTTTGCATTTTTAGTGAATATCTCTCCTAAAGCCGATTCGGATGGAGAAAAATTTGATACAAATCTATGTTGGGGTTATTTGTATTTTTAGCAAATTTATCTCATACATTGATGCGTATTTGGAAAAGAAAAAAAAATATAAAGAAAAAAAGAAAAAAAAAAGAAAGTAAAAAAAAGGGAGATGATCTATCATAGAGAGTGTTTGCATTTTTAGCGAATATCTCTCCCAAAGCCGATTCAGATAGAGAAAAATTAAATACAAATCTATGTTGAGGTTATTTGTATTTTTAGCAAATTTATCTCATACATTGATGTGTATTTGGAAAAGAAGAAAAAAAGAAAGTTGCAGTTAAGAAATAAAGACATTTGTTCGTCTATGAGTGATACACTCTTCTCAAATATCCACCATCCATCCATCATATCATCATCCCATCCTATCCTACCTACCTCATCCCAAACAACCCACATCATCATATCCTTCTTATTTCATTTTCCCCCTCACCCATATACATCCATGTTCCCCTAGATGTTCGGGCAAATGAGAGACAACGTGGTGAATAACTCGACGTTCTCACTATAGTGATTAGCATTCTTTCATGAGATCAATTTTAGTTCTATATGTTCGTTCTTTCTTATGTGTGTGTGAGACGTTTGAACTTGCTTACATTTACTCACCTCCTCACACACAAGAGCGATACACTTACCCTAATCTCGAGAGTTCGTTTGAGAGAGATATATCAGTGAGATTTGAAGTTGAAGCGTTGATTCCGACAAGGCAATCTAGGAATTACTCTTATGATTCTCGACCCGTTTTGACTGATTCACACTACACACGTTGAGTTCTAGAAAGGATGTGCCTTGAGTATTTACTTAGCTTTATCTTTTTACAAATTCGATCTTGTATTTCTGAAAATGTTTCTCATGTGATGGATTGTGCGATTATTCTATGTCTAATAAGAGATTGACTGCCATTTTTGCAAATAAAGAATTTTGTGGGTATATTCCCTGCAAACCCTCACGAGACACAACTCGTCTTGTAGGGCAACCTATAGGTTTAAAGGCTTGTTGCACATGCTAAGTGCAATCGCAAGTGCCCGCGAAAGTGGTACACTTTTGGTTTCTTATCTTTCTCTTTCTCTCTATCTTATTGCTCGAGGACTAGTAATGCTCTGTTTGGGGGTGGTGTGATAAGCACCCAAAACTGTACAATTTATATCCCGAATGGATGTATTTTAGTTGCTATTTCTCGACAATATGGGTCTTATGCGCTTAATTGTTCAATATGCAGGCTTAATGCACGTTGCGGTGTTCAAACGCGTATTTCAAGGCAATTGTGCATTTAATGGAGCTAAAATACCCAATTCCCTGACCCTAACCTAGCTAAACCCAGCCCAAACTTACCCCAAGCCTGTGTGTGTTTTATTTGTGTCATTTTATTATTTTTTAGATTTTTAGTTTGAGTCTTTTCTATTTTTAGGATTTATTTTAGATTTATTTTAGAATTTTTAAATTTTATTTTCTATTTTTCTATTTTATTTTTATTAATATAATTTTATTTTATTTCGATTTTGATTAGCTTTTAGCTTAGTCTTATTTTATTAAGATTAGTTTAGTAGTTTATTTTTAGTTTATTATATTTTATATTTTTTTAGGACTTTAGTTTTTCATTTAGATTTTAAGTTTTTATTTCTTTTGTTTTAATTTAGTTTTTATATAGGATTAGAATTTTATTATTTTTATTTTTATTATTTTTAGTTTGTTTTATTTTTAGTTAGATTTTAGTCTTTTTATTATTTTAGTAGGGTCATAAATTAAACACACACACACAAACTATCCAACACCCCAAACACACCCTCAAACTACCCTCACCCTCATCCTATTACCTACACCTCTCACACACCCAATACCCCCCTCCATCTTCTTCCCTACACCACACTTTTCTCTCTCTATCCTCCATAGCTAAAAACTACCACACCTCCATCACAAACCCCATCCCCAAATCGTACTTGTTTCCCTTACCCGCCGGAAACCCGGCCACCTCTGCTCAACCCCTAACCGCTACCGGCGGCGTCCCCACCTGCTGACCCGGACTCCCCCTATCCCCTTCGGCGGAACCCACTCCGGCGCCGGCGACCCCTGTCGTCTGTCCCTACCTCCGACGCCTCTCTCTCACCTCGCAGCCAACTCCGACCCTCTCTCTCCTTCTGCGATACCCATCGCCGGCGGACTGCCTAGCCCGACCCCCCCTCTCTCTCTCCACATACTAAAACCCAAACTCCGACCCTGTCAACCCCCAGCTGAGTCCGGCAAAACCCTTTTCCAAACCCCATACCCGATGTCCATTTCCGACCGAAGTCCAACCTGCGAACTCTCCCGATCCAACCCGACCTCCAATTCAAACCAAAGCCAAACCCATTTTCCCCTTTACCCATTTCTCCTTTTCAAGCCACGATCTATTCTTCACCTGCCAACAAGCCAAATACTAATTAAAACCAAACCAAAGACTTAATTCCCCATGTGCCAATAACCACCTTATAACCCCTTTTCCTATTATACCCTCCAACTAACCACTCAAAAACCAATTTCCAAAATTACCCCCTCACCCAATCTGATTTTATCCTCACCTCACACCCCAATGCACATGTGCTCTCACCTTATACACATGCACCTCTAGCCAATTCCCATTTTGACCCCTCATGCGCCATGCCTCCTATATATTGAGGATGAAGAGTTCATTAGAAGGGATCTCAAATTAGTTTTAAGCTTGGTGTGATAAAATTCTCCCCACCCCTCTATGTTGAGTATTTGCATTTTTAGCAAATACCTCAATATAGAGGTGTGTGTTGAAAATTATCTCTAGGATAAAATTCACCCCACCCCTCTATTATGAATTTTTGCATTTTTAGCAATTATTTCATAATAGATTGATGTAGTGAAATTTATCCCTTATGGGAGATAAATTCTAACCCATTCATTTATGTTGAGATTTTGCATTTTTAGCAATTATCTCAATATAAATTAATGATCTAGAATTTATTTCTTTGGGTGAATTCTAATGTACAATTTTATAATTTTAGGATTTGCATTTTTAGCAAATCTCTTTTATTATTTAATTGTCCATTATGAATTCATCCATTGTCCTTTTTAGTTTTATTTTGTAAATTTTAGTTTAGATTCAATAAATACATGAGTGAGGGATTATGATTGAGAGATTTTGGATGTGTAATTGAGAGATTAATGATGAAATTGAAGATTCCATTCGAATTCAAGGCTTAAATGGGTTTGATCTATTCCTCTCTTTTACTTTTAGTTCAATCATCTCATGCTTTCAATTATGTATCTCATATTTTTGGATGATGATTATTGAGGGCTAATCTCCCATTTATGGGATGAAATTTTGAAGCCCTCATGAGTCCAATTTAGTTAGTTTACTTTTTAGCTCAATTTTATTTACCTAATTTTTATTAGCTTTTGCATCTTAATTAGTAGTTATAAAAATTAGTATAGTTAGTTAGTTAGAATATTCCCTTGAAAAATTCATAAAAAAATAGAAAAAGTAAAAATAGAAAAAAATATAATAAAATGCAAATGAATCTATATATATGTCCTCTCCAATTTTTTGTTTCACCCTTGGATATGGATTGACTCCCTTACTTACCCTATACACTAGTTTTGTTATAATTTTGTAGGTTCAAGGGAATTTTTGATGGATAGAGAAGTTGCAATAACGACAAAATCTACATCATTAGAAGCAATTTTTCTTTCTATTAGCGGACTATCCTTATAATCAGTTGGAAATATGAAACAAAATGTACGTTTAAGTTTACACAAGTTTATCGGTACCTTGTCATGCATCTCAAGTAGGCTTCTTAACACACATTGGATAACATGTACTTTTAAGTTTGCATAAGTTCCTTATTTTTCAAAAGGCCATTGATAAAAAGAACATTACCTAGGGAAGTCCATACACCTGGTAGATATTTTCCATAAAAACTTATATGTGAATGCATGTTTCAACTTACATGGTAAGTCACTAAGTCTCGGTATCTTACAGGAAAAAAAATACTAGTTATCGTACTAATTGCAGCAGCTTCAAGAGTGTACAAGGGCAGCTTTGTGGAGATTTCTTATATATGAGGTAAAATATAAACTATTCATGTCCTCGGAAATGAAGGAACAATTATTACTCACTACAGCTTTTCAGTTTACAATACTTTGTGTTTGTAAAATCTACGTAGAATTTAAAATTTTAAATGCATTGTATTGCTCATATGCCTAAGGGTTTATATGTTTTTACATTTTCTTAAACATTACAAACTCTTTGGGACTGTTCAGGTATTCACATTCTCTGATAAAACATGGGTAATTTATCAGGAGGTTCAAGAATATAAACCACTACTAATGAGCCCCTATTTGTGCATAAGTCATTTATAATGATCCAAGGGCCTTACTTAAATTGATACTATACCTAATTAGTTAGAGTCCTAATTTTAGTAATTAACTAAAAGACGAAACATAGATAAACTAGGTAACAAAAAGACTACTCCTATCAAAGTATTCCAAGAAAACGTCTAGAAAAGAAAATATCAAAGTGAAAGTTGCACAACAGCCAAACTAAAATCTAGACTATGACTTAAAAACATGCTATTAGAGGGTGAAAGCCTAAACCATCCCCCAAATGGCCCTATGAGAGGCATGAACATCTCGCACGGGATCAATGTAACTCGTAAGAACTGACCGAGTAGTCAAGAGACCCCCTACTTGAGAATATGAGCTCCCAGTTTGAGAATATGATGATAATTTGAAAATATCTAGATTAGGCTTAAAAATAAGTCATTAAAAGGGTGAAAGCCTAAACCAACCCCCAAATGGCCTCCTAAGAGGCATAAACACCTCGCAAGGGACCAATATAACTTGTAAGAATTGACCATGTAGTCATGGGTCTCATAATTTTAGAATATGACGATAATTTGAAAATATCTAGATTAGTCTTGAAAACATTCCCTTAGAGGGTGAAAACTCAAAATAAATGCCAAATGTCCCCAAAAGAGGCACTAACACCTCGCACGGGACCAATGTAACTCACAGGAACTGACTGTGTAGTTATGGGACTCCCGATTTGAGAATATGACGATAATATGAAAATATCTATACTTTGGCTTAAAAATAATCCGTTAAAAGGGTGAAAACCCAAACCATCCCCCAAACGGCCCCGCAAGAGGCATGGACACCTCGCACATGACCAATGTAACTTTTAAAAGCTGACCACATAGTCACGGGTCTTCTTCTTTGAGAATATGATGACAGTTTGAAAATATCTAGATTAAGCCTAAAAAAGTCGTTAAAAGGTTGAAAATCTAAACCAATACCCAAACGGCCTCGTAACAGGCATGAACACCTCGCACGGGACCAATATAACTTGTAGGAATTGACCGCATAGTCACAAGTCTTTCGATTTGAGAATATGCTTAAAAACTATCTGTTAAAGGGTGAAAACTAAAACTAGGTCACAAACGGCCAAGTAAGAGGCACGAACACCTCGCACGGGACCAATGTAACTTGTAGGAACTGACCGTGTAGTCCCGGGTCTCTGGATTTGAGAATGTGATGATAATTTAAAAATATTTAGATTATTCTTAACAACATGCCATTTGAGGGTAAAAATTCAAACCAGCCGCCAAACGGTCCTGTAAGAGGCACTAACACGTAGGAACTGACCGCATACTCACGGGACATATGATTTAAAAATACTATGATAATTTGAAAATATTTAGACTTTGGCTTAAAAACATGCTGTTAGTGGGTGAAAACCCAAACTAGACACCAAATGTCACTGTAAGAGGCACGAACACCTCTCACTGGGCCAATGTAACTCGTAGGAATTGACTGCGTAGTCGTAGGTCTCTCAGTTTGAGAATATGACGATAATTTCAAAATATCTAGATTAGGCTTAAAAACAAGCTGTTAAATAGACCTGTCAATGGGTCGTGTCGAGTCGTGTTCGTGTCGTTTTTTATCGTGTACGGGTCTTATTGGGTTCGTGTCTAAATGGGTGACTTTTTTATCGTGTGAAAAAATTATATCCAAACCCGACCCTTTATGTTATCTTGTCGTATCATGTTCACTCGTTAATACCCATTAAGATAATGAATTGTTTTTAATTTTATACAAGTTGACATATTATCTCATTGTTGAACCCACATAGACCCATTAATTCATTGACATTACTAAATCTCTCATTTAGTAAAATTCATTACGATTAAAGTAACATTATGCTACATAAATTATTTATAAGTTCCAAAAGATTATCTTATTTATTTAAATTAGTTGGTCATAACGGATTTTATCGGGTATTAACGGGTGAAGGGGGTCAACCCTAACCTGACCCGTTAACTATCGTGTCTTATCGGGTTGGCACTGATATGACCCAAACCCATTAAGGGTCCACCCATTAACTTATAACTTCGTGTCGGGTTATCGTGTCGTGCCTCAGTTTGCCAGGTCTACCGTTAAAGGGTGAAAACCCAAACCATCCCCTAAATGGCCCCGTAAGAGGCATGAACACCTCGTACGGGACTAATGTAACTTGTAGGATCAGACTGCGTAGTCATGGTTCATCCAGTTTGAGAATATGATGATAATTTGAAAATATCTAGATTGTGCTTAAAAACAAACCGTTAAAGGGTGAAAACCCAAACCAGCTCCCAAACGACCCCATAAGAGGCACGAACTCCTCGCACGAGACTAATATAACTTGTAGGAACTGACCGTGTAGTCACGGGTCTCTCGGTTTGAGAATATAATGATAATTTAAAAATATTTAGATGATTCTTAAAAACATGCCGTTTGAGGGTGAAAACTAAAACTATCCCCCAAATGGTCTTATAAAAGGAAATAACACTTCGCACAGGGCCAATGTAACTCATAGGAACGGATCGTGTAGTCACGGGACATATGATGTGAGAATATGATGATAATTTGCAAATATCTAGACTTTCGCTTAAAAACATGTCGTTAGTGGGTGAAAACTTAAACTAGTCCTCAAATGGCCCCGTAAGAGGCACAAACACCTCGTACGGGACCAATGTAACTCGTAAGAATTGATCGCGTAATCGCAGGTCTCTCGATTTGAGAATATAATGATAATTTAAAAATATTTAGATTAGGCTTAAAAACGAGCCGTTAAAGGGTGAAAACCCAAACAAGCCGCCAAAGATAATTTGAAAATACCTAGATTAGGCTTAAAAGTAAGCTATTAAAGGGTGAAAACCTAAACCAGCCCTCAAACGGCCCCGTAAGAGGCACGAACACCTTGCACGTGACTAATGTAACTCATAGGAATTGATCGCGTAGTCACGGGTCTCTCGTTTTGAGAATATGATGATAATTTAAAAATATATAGATTAGTTTTAAAAACAAGACGTTAAAGGGCGATAACTTAAACCAGTTCCCAAACGGCCCCGTAAGAGGCACTAACATCTCACATGGGACTAATGTAACTCATAGGAGCTGACCACATAGTCACAAGAATTTTTATTTGTGAATACAATAATAATTTTAAATTCGTATATGCAAATTTTCACCTTGAATATGATTTTTTTTTAAATTACTCTGTTACTAATATCATCTCCTTTTGTATCTTATTTTTTTTGCAGGATAACATTTTGTCATTATCTTTTATACACGCGGAACACGTGAAGTCAATGGTCTATAATAAGGGGATTATTTACTTAATGTCATTAATATTCAGGATTCTATTTTTTTATGGTCGTGCGGGCTTTTGTAGTTTTATTGTTAGCTTTCATGGTCGTGCGAGATTTTGTAATTTTATTGTTATATTTTATGGCCGGGCGGGCTTTACATTACGCAGGTATTATATTAGCAGGTTTTAGAATATCCAGAGAGGAAACTATACCTGATTTTTTTGGTCTGTGAACTATTATTACTTGTAATGTTTTGAAGTTTGTATGTACATTAGTTTATCAACAACTTTCGAGATTCGCAATTTCTAAATTTTCTTGTTTTAAAATAATTGATTTTTTTTTCTTTGATCCAAAAAATTTGGCACAGTTCAAAACTGTGCCAAAAGTGTATGAATTTTTGCCATGGTTTTTAGCTGTGCCGAAAGAGTATCAAAATACACTCGATCTGGCACAGTTATAAAGTGTGCCAAAAGTATCAAATTCTGACAAAGTTTTAAAGTGTGCCAGAAGTGTTCCTATTTGCTCAAATTTGGCACACTTTTAAGTTGTGCCAGAAAAAAATGACCATTTTGGAACACCTGATTCTGGCACAATTCAAAACCGTGCCAGATTTGATTTGGCACAGTATTAAACCGTACCAGATTGCTATTTTTGGTGTAGTGAAATCAAAATACAACAACTCCATGCAAGCATGATAAAGTACAATTTAAGAATTGAAATTCATAACCAAAAGATCTAGCCACATGGAAGCGAAAAGTGATATAGGATTCAAACACAAGGATATACCACATAAAATGTGTCAAACTAAAATATACAAAAAAAAAAATCTTTTTGAGTTTTCAATTTTTCAAACAAATTTTAAAAATAAAGACAACTCAAAGGACAAACAAAATCCTGTTGTATTTTTCAATAATACCCAAAATAAATATAAAATACACCCTTGTCACGATTCTAGCAAAACATATGTGAAGAAGCACAAACTAGAATATGAATAACAAACATACAACTATCAAGAATGTATCATGAAGCACATCTAGTGTATGAAAACAAGGCTAACACAATCAACCCTTAGATTTAGCATGGTAAGTATAATGTAAAAGAAAATGAGAATCATAAAGCTTATCATGTAAAGCCTCCAAATTATATCTTCTAACCCACATAGGTGTAAAATTATGGTCTGAGATTTTTGTGACCTTAGTGACTTTACCCTTAGAATTCCTAGGACCGTTCCTAAGATCGAAACAAAACCTCCTAAGGTGACCCTTCCTATCCCAATATGTGTAAGTGAAAACATGGTGAGAAGTATTACCTAAGGGTTGACCTATTCTAGCGTTCCTAGACTATTCTCTCAAAATCATGGTTTTAGCTTTATTAGAGGAAGAATTTTGATTATTGAAGCCAATACCACACTTGTCATTTTTGATTTGGACACTACGTAACATCTTATCCAATTTTTTGGACCTAGACTCCAAATCAAACTTCTCACAACTCGAGTCTCTTAATCTTTCTTCAAGATCCATTATTTTATACTCGAGTAAACTCCTAGTCTTTTCAAACTCAAACACCTCCTTATTCATAGTCTCCATTAAACTTCGAAGACTATATCTCTCACCTTCAACACACTATAGATTCTCTCGATGAGTTCTCTCACGTGCCCTAAGATATTCAATTAAAACACTTTCATCATTACATATGGCACGTTCTCTCATTCTAAATTCCAACTTCAAGTTTGCCTTTTTCAATTTTAAGGATTCTGCATACAACTCATGGAAGACAACTTCGAGTTCACTCACCTCTTCCTCCTCTTCATTCTCACTCTTTTCTCCACTCTTTTTAACATAAAACATATGGTATTCACAAATAATGGCCTCAGAAGTGTCATGTATAAAGTTATCTTCATCAAAATATTTTTCACTATGGCTCACATGACTAGCCATGAACGTAGAAAAATTGTGCTCAATGGGGGAATCGCGTCCCTCTTCTGAATCACTGTCATTATGGATGAAATTTTATGCAATTGATTTCTTGACCTCCTTCCTTAGTTTAGTGGGGCACTCGGCTGCCCTATGATCATAACCCTCACAACCAAAACATCTATTCGACTTGTCCCTATTGAGATCATCATTACAATTTTTACGGATTTTCTCATCTTTGTTATACTTAGACTTTTCAAATTTCTTAGAATTATTTGTAAGATTCACTTTATTAATCTTAAGAAATTTTCAAAACTTCATAGCAAACATAGACATATCATCGAAGTCGATGTCAAACTCATCATCCGAAATAGGTGTTTTCTCCTTCCGAGCTTTCAAAGTTATGCCCTTATCTTTCTTCTTCACATCCTTGGAGGTAAACATGTCAAGTTCATAGGTTTGTAAGTCACCTACAAGCTCTTCAAGTTTACTAGAGTTTAATGTGCCTAAAGAATTTAAAACAGTCACTTTTGAATTAAACACGTCAGCTAATGACCTTAAAATTTTCTTTACGACACGGTTGTCGATTATCTTCTCTCTCAAATTAAAATATGAGTTCACAATATTGGATAATCTAGCATAGAACTCATCAAAAGTCTCACAATATAACATCTTAATGGTTTCAAATTGAGTGGTGCGGTTTTGGAGTTTAGAAGCCTTAACAACACTTGTACGTTCGTGGGACAGTTGGAATATGTCACATGCCTCCTTAGATGTTTCACACGTCATAATCCGGAGGAACTCCTACGGTGTGACCACACTAAAAAGATAATGTAAACCTCAATAATTGAAGTTTGCTAAATTAAGCTCATACTCACTCTACACGTTGGTGGGGTCCACCCTCTAACAACCGATAGCCAAACCTGCTCATTAAATGATTTAAGTGTCGACCTCATACGTGATTTCCAAAACGCGAAGTTAGAACCATAAAAAATTGGAAATCTTAAAAATGACAAATTTTCCATACTCAAACCCAAAGGACCTAACATAATAAATTAGTGTTCCCGCTCTGAAACCACTTGCTGGAACATAGGTTCCTGAAAAATTCAAAATTTTAAGTTATAAAGGGATGGTTCTCCGAATATTTTTAATTTTTAATTTATTTCAAAATTAAATTATACTTATGAAACAAGACTTCAATTCAAGTTCAAATATACAAAAACTAAATAAAAACACGCTTAATTAAAGATTAACATGAATTTTTCCAAAATAATAATTTCAACTTGAACTAAAGTAAACTAAAATTATCCAATTTAATTAAGTACCAATTAAACAATTTTTTATGGTTAAACCAAATTTTATCTTTTTAAACCTAAGCATGCATCTAGATGAATTTTCAAGATAAAATAAATACACCCACAACGTCACGATGTACGAAGAAAACCCACAACGGAAAAAATTATGGACCGCCCAACCACAAGTCCACTAAGTACGAAATTATGAAGAACACTACAGAATACATACACAATGACTCGACGCTCTCGCAAGCCATGATTCTCTTCGTTCCTTCCACCTCTGCCAAGTGACAACGCATGAGTCCACCTACGTCTCGGAGTCCACCTATGGGGCAATGCTACCATCACTTACACAGAGTCCGCTGTATGAAAATCCACGAGCATGTAATCCTTTGCAAGAAACAATATCTAGTGTAGAGAATAAATCCGGTGCCAAAAATTATCTCAAGCAAATATCAAGATGAAACTTGGATCATAAACAATTGGGTGTAAAACTTGTGTTTTGTTTAAAGGATTAAACCATGCATTAAACACAAAACTTTCTTGGAATTTCTCAAAAGGTGTCACACTTTGGAAGATGGAAAAATCTGTGGAAAAAGTTAACTCTCGCACCACATGAATGGGTCGCAAAAGTAGTGGGAGGTTATGGAGAAAAACTTCTTAGAAACTGACATTTTTTTGCAAAAAACTTCCCGGTTGGTCAAACGAGTCTCAATCTCCTTCGAATGAAATTCCAATGTGATGTTAACCACTCAAAAAAATCTCGTTAGAATTTGTTCGAACGAGGTTGTTTAAATGAGATTTCAGGCCACGAAGGTAGATAATTTTGATACGAACGCGTAGCCGCCAATTTCGTATTTTTCTATTTCTTTAATTAGTTATGATTTTTCTATGGAAAGATGTTCGAGAACAAAGTCTTTAGATTGTATCAATTAAAAAAAATTAACAAAAAATCTAACACCCAATAATAAATTTCCAAGTCTCAACATAATATAAGCATTCATAGCTGAGAAATCCTTGAACTGCTGATGATGAACAAAAGGCACAAAAGATGGCATAGGATGTCGTCTTCTTTTTACTTGGCAGCTACGTCTTCAACATTACTGTCATAGGCTTGAAAGGCCAGAAATAACTTCTATCCTATGAATCAAGGAGTTTTGTCTCAAATTAAGCTAACACATACAAATTGACTCAATTGGGAATTTGTACTTACAAGTTTGTCACTCTTACTCATAGGCCTTTGTACGCAAACTTCATTCCTAAAACTAAAACAAGATAACTAGACCCGTCTCCAAGTTGTATTGAATCATAATCTAAATTTATGTTCAAATTATTATATTTAATTGGATTTAAAAATTTTATTCATTCGGCGGTGATGCAAGTGTTGACTTCGAAGCAAAGTTCATAAAAAATATGCCATCCCTCCTTTAAAGGCTTGGAAAACCCCATAAACTCCAAACCCTTTTGGGTGTATATATACACTACACCTTTCACATAATTTTTGTATGAGAGTTTTTTCGCTTACATTTCAACTAATTTTATAGTCAAAAGTCTTTAAACAACGATTTCTCATTCAATAATTCTTAATTTTGAACATGTGAGTATATTATATTATTCAACTTGGGACGTAAAATGCGTCCTACCTGAAACAATCTCAAAAGATGTGTGGAACCCATGTTAAAATATATTCTAAGTTGACCTAATAAATTTGTCAAATAACATAAATTCAGAATTTGTAGTATTTCTCTATGGACCTTTACCCTTTATTTATTTAATAAATTAGTAGAATACTAGAATGTCAAGAAACACAAACTCGATACGAGTTCAATGAAATTAAAAGACCTATGTAAAAGATGATATTTTCTTCCATCCTCATACCCTAACAACTAAGTGAATGTCCCTCTACTCCACAAAACCAATTCAACTCAAAAACATATCTAAATTTATAATCACCCTACCATATTAACAATATCTCTAATGCACTTTAAGAATAAGAACTCTCAACCATAGATAGATATTTATATTTGAACCATACGTGAGCATATACCTAAATTATATATCTTGAATTTTTATTCTTTATCCCTCTCATCACATAATGAAAGGAAATATATCATTATTATAAGGACAAATTTCCAAATGTGTCAATTTGTATGTAATTCAATTAATTCTAGACAAAACTTGTTTGAGTCATAGATATATTTTTAATTGTCCCGATTCCCACATAGTCCATAACATGTTTATTAAAGACGTAGCGTCCAAGCTTCAAAGATAAATCATCCCGTGTGTTTATTGGTGTACGTTTAACATCTTCATCATGTTTCGATATATTGGGTATGAATGCATACTATTTATGGGACTCGAAAAATATTTTAAGGATGATATTTTATTCAAAAATAATTTTAAAATCTTTTAACTTCGTTTTATCCGAGATAAGTATTGTTTGGTGTCGTGTAAGTCTTCTCCTTATGTTTAGAAACTTCAAATGACATGATTAGTCATTCAAATTACATCTCCCAATCGCTCAAATGATATGGCCTTGTCCTTCTAATGACATAACTAAATCGCTCGAATGACATAGGGATCTCGTTCTAACAACGCACCGACTCAAATATTTTACATAAGGCATTTTCCTCTCAGAATTTCGAAGAGTGAAGAAACAAAATACAATATAGAACAGTAACATTTTTCTGCATAAGTTTTCAAAGGTTTCCAAATCATAAAACCACCCTTAGTGTTTAAAGATTCGAGATTTCATATACAATTTCTATAAAGATCTTGTTTTCACCCTTAGAGTTTATTTATCTCTATTGAAAAATTGTTTTGTTGGAGTTTTACGGTGAAGTAATGGTGAAGGCCATGTTTCGAATCATAGACTGTTACCAAAGATGCATCGGTGAACACCGAGGTGCATGTGGAGTCGTGTCATGTGGATGAATATCGTGGAAGGATTTCTTCATGGGCACTATGGAGGAGTGGTTAAAGAGAAGAAGTACTTCCAGTCTTATGGGGATTGAGTTTTTGTGTAAGTCTATTTGTCTTCCTTTGTAAAATCGTATCATAGTGATTGTCTGGCTTGGGTCGTGTGAGGTTTATCCCTTAATGGTTTCCTCGTACATCCGGAATTGTGGAGTTAATTTATTTTACTTACTTTATTCACCTAGATGCATGTTTAGGATTAAGCAAGATAAAATTGGACTTAATTCAAATTGGTTCACTTGGTGTGTCATTAAAATTTGGAAAAGGGTTTTTCAAAACGAGAAAGTATTTTTGTCATCCTAAAGCACACATTAAAAAAGGTTCCTACAAATTGGTATCAGAGCTAGAATCACTATTTTATTGTGTGTGATCTCGTGTGTTTTTAAGGATGAATTTCAAATAATTTGATAGTTTTAGAACTACTATTTTTGTTGTCACAAATTATGCTTATTGGAAAATGAAAATACGAATTGCCTTAAAATTAATTGATGAGCTTGTTTTGTTAGAGGCTGAAAAAGGTTGGTTACCACCGGCCAGGAGAAATGTAGAGGCCACTAGTTTAATACCTATTGAGTCATGGATCGAATCCCAACATGTACTTGAACTTTATAATTCAAAAGGTCCTCATGTAATTTCATCACATGTCACACTGGAAGAGTATAATCGAATCATGACGTGTGAAACCTCCAATGAGGCTTCAATATTCTTTCACTTACTCAGGAGGGGAACGAGCACGATTAGAGCGTCTAAACTTCAAAGTCTCACTACACAATTTGAAACGATTAGGATGTTAAAGAGTGAGACGTTTGATGAGTTTTATGCTAGGTTGTCCAACATTGTCAACTCATCATTTAACTTACGAGAGAAGATACCCAACAATCGAATCATAAAAAAAATCTTAAGGTCATTGCCTAGTATATTTAACCCAAAAGTGACAATTTTAAACTACTTGGGTACACTTGCATCAACAAAATTAGAAGAGCTTATAGGTGACTTACGAACTTATGAGCTTGCCATGTTTACCTCCAAGCATGTTCCAAAGAAAGAAAAGGGCATTGCTTTGAAAACCCCGAAGGAGGAGACTAAAGTTTTAAATGATGATTCAGACACCGACTTTGATGATGTAGCATTGTTGGCAAAGAAGTTCAAAAAGTTTCTTAAGTTCTAAAAGCAATCGAAAGATGCCAAAAGACTTGAGAAATTCAAGAACAACAAGGAAGAACATGTGCCTAAAAACTATAGTGAGAATGTTAAGAGGGATGAGTTGGATAGGTGTTTTGGTTGTGAGGGTTATGGTCATAAGGTATGGGAGTGTCCCACTAGACTTAAGAAGGAGGGGAAGAAACCGATTGCATATAATGCCACCTCAAGTGATAGTGAACCAAAAGAGGGAGAGAGTTCCCCCATTGAGTGCAACTTTATAGCATTCATGGCATGTCATGTGAGCGACGATGATAAATCTTATCATAAAGACTCATGTGAATGACACTTCCAAGGCTGTTGAGTGTGAATCCCAAGTGAGTGAGGGTGAAGTTAGTGAGGAGGAGGAGGATATAGATGTGAAAGAGTTTTAAGTTGCCTTTAATGATTTATATAAGGAAGCGATAAAGGTGAAAAAGGAAAACTTGAATTTGCAAGCTAGGTTGAAAGAGCGTGTCGTAAAAAATAATGATGCATTGTTAGAGGATCTTAGGGTACGGGAGAAGAATCTTCGGGAGAAATTAGAATACATTGATGGTGATAGAGATAGTCTTCGTGGTTTGATGGAGGATTTAAAGAAGGACATTCTAGAGTTTGAGTAGTCTAGGCATTTCTTTGAGTCTAGGATTATTAAGTTAGAGGAGATATTGAGAGACTCGAGTAAGGTAAAGTTTAATTTGGAGGCTAGGTAAAAAAAGTTAGATAGGATATTAGGCACCGCCCAAGTCAAGGATGATAGGTGTGGTATAGGCTTAGATGATCATATTTCTCCCATTCCCAAAGCCAATACTAATTGTGTGAGAGAGCCAACTAGGAACGTTAGGAGAGATCCTCATTTAGGTAGTCATTCCCACCGCCGTTTCACTTACACTTTTTATGGTAGGAAAGGTAGGGAGTTTAGGAATAAATTCCTTTCGATTCCCAAAAACCCCATGCATCGTGTTAAACCTACTTGGGTTAGGAAATCGGACTTAGAGGGTTTAGGAATTAAACTTCAAGGTTCTTATTTGGTTGCACTTGATTCTTTCCATGCTAAATCTAAAGGATGATTGTGTTGCCTTGTTTTTGAAATGCTAGTCTTTGCTTCATGATATATATCCTGCTAGTTTTATGACGTGTGTATCATTTTGAAACAATAAAAAAAGATTTTATTTTCATAAAAAGTTTTTGAAAATACAAAAAGAATTTTGGTTTTATATATTTTTGAGAAAAAATAAAAAGATTTTTTCTAATTTGAGTCAAAATATATTGAAAAACTAAAAAGATTTTTTATTTCTTTTTTAGTTTTGAGGTTACATGTTTGATGTGGCATATTGGTGTGCTTGGACCCCCATCATTTTATTATCCATGTGTCTAGCACAATTGGTCATAATTGTTGATGATTGGAATGATCTTAACCTTTGATTAATGGGGTTGTTTCGAAGTTTCTTTGCATTTAGATTCGACTTTGTATATATGCCATCTTTGCACACATTAATGAGCTTATATGAATGTTTGAATTCTCGTGAATATTTGAGTTTGGTGAGATGTTCTCCTCTCAATTTTGTCATCAATGTGTAATTACACTTAAGGAGGAGGTGTGCATGTAACAATCGTTGCCTGTGAGGATATAAATTTCTTATATTGGAAAAATGATGAGTGTGCGTGAGAAAGGGCTGCAAGAAAATAATAATCTCTTCGTGAAAGCCATCGTTTAAAAGAGCCCAAGAAAAATTAAGGTTGTAAAAAGATATATATGCCAAAAGGGCCAATAGGAATTCTCCCTGGGTATAAATTATAACCTCAAAAGAGCTAGAAAAATAAAATATGAATATTTAAGGGAGCTTGGATGGAAAAAGTACAACGGGTTTGCACCAAGAATCCTAATGTTAAAAAGTCATTTCATGATGCAATTGTTTATAGAATCGTCAAAATTTCGGATTTATGTTCATGTTGTTTATTTAGTTCATTTATCTCAATATATTAAATGTCACATATAGATAAAACTAAGTTTGATGGGAGTTAGATATCAATTAAAGCTTCTTGATCATTTTGATGTGTTGCAATTGTGATTCATTTGTCGTAGTTCATGCCCATTAATTTCATAACCATGTTTGAGCACACCAATACTACGTTAGCATGTAACTCATATTGTTTTTGCTTGTTTTTATTTTCTGTTTTGTGTCTGTTTCGTATTTCCAATAATTGTTTTCAGGAAATATTTTCATTGGGCAGAACTTTACCATTTTTAGAGCTGGAATACGAAATTTGTTGAAGTCATTCAAACGACTTCGGGGTGCCGTTTGAATGACATACCCGACCGTTCGAAGTGTGCTTTGCATTACACGAGTTTTGAGGCAGTAATTGTGTCAGGTATAGTGTCAAGAAGGTCATTTTTGGGGTCGTTAGATAGCTGCATCAAGCGACAACTTACTGTTTCAGGTCGTTTTTAGACTGGTTCAAACGACATGCCATGTCGTTTAAATGACATGGCATAGTCGTTCGAACGACCCTGAGGAGATATTTTTGTGATTTCTTCTGTTTCAGTTGTTTCTTCATATATATTCTCATATTGATCTATTTTGGCACTTATGGGTTGTTTAGATAGTTTATATGCAGTAGATTTTGATTATTCATGCTTTGATTCTTACACTGCATAGGTCTTGCTGACTCACATCATTCCTGATATTGATGATTCACTACACCAAAAATGCTAAATTATCCCCTTTGAGCCGGCCATCCTTATCACGGTCATTGATTGTGATAAAAAATATGCATTTTTTAATACGGTCAATGACCGTGACAAGTTCGTGACAAAGTGGTTGTCACGGTCATTGATCGTGACAAGTACGATTGTAATGAACTTGTCATGGTCACATACCTTGACAAGTCTGTGAAAACTCTTTTAACTAAAAACACTAGGCGCCTATTTTTTCCCACCGTTTTCATTTCCCTCCTTTCTCTCTCTCCCTCGCACGCACGACTGCTCTCTCTCTCTCTACGTTTTCAGGTATGTTTTTTCCTTCTCTCTCTTTTCGTTGTGGGTGTATGTGTGTATGTATGTGTTTGTATGTGTGTGTATGTCTACATGTGTATCTTTATGTGTATGTGTCTGTGTATGTGTGTGTGTGTGCGTGGGTCTGCATATGTGTGGGTCTGTGTGGCGGTGGGGGGGGGGGGGTCTTTGTGCATTATGTGGGTTTGCTTTTACTTCTTCCGAATTCGTATTTTGAATCATCCCAATGAAAAATTGAACGAATTAGTTTAATTCGGTAAAATTAAAATTAGTTTAAATATAACATCATTTATTTTTACTAGAATTAAGTAATTAATTAATTTGCCTAGATCCCTAGCGCACATACTTTTATCAGTGTATTGGTTTTGAAATTTGTATTGGGTATTGGTACTGAAATTGAATTTGAAATTGGTATTGGGTATTGGTATTGAAATTGAATTTGAAATTCGTATTGGTATTGGTATAGATTGAAATTGAAATTGATATCGTATGTATTGATATTGGTATAAGTTTAGTGTAATACCCCTTACTTTCGAGTGATTATTTTATATTAAATTCCCCAATGAGTTAATTTTATAAAATAAATAAAGTTAGAGTAAATATTATTTTAAGTGATTTAAGAGATAATATTTACCAAGTTTTGCATATTTACTGTTATGTTAATGTAAATAGCATTATGTTGTGTTTTATTGCGTCGTTGTGCTTTAAGCGACGGCTATGACTTATTTTCAAATTTGAGCATTATTAATGAATTAAAATGAAGTAGGAACATAAAATATTATACGATATTCCGTATGCCAATTTAGAGGGTGCAATGAGTTATGAAATAGTCGAGATAGTAAAAATAAGTGCCATATTGTATTTTTGAGTTTCATGCACTTTTGACAGGTTATGACTCAATTATGTAGTTACGAGTCATTTTAATGGTGTATTAACAATTAAAGAGGGGAATTAATGTTAAGTTCCCAATTTAGCCTTCCAACCACCCTTTTATTTCCCATTTAGATGTTCTTAAACTTGGAGAGGGTAGAAAGAAGAGAGAGATTGGGAGAAAATGGAGAAAAGAGAGAGAATTGAAGATTGGAGCTGGAAATAGTTGCTACGAGAAGAGAATTCGAGAATACAAACTTGAGGAAAGTTTTTAACTTGCTAGTGTATGATTTAATGTGGATAAATTGCATTTATTGTTGTATTTTGGAGTTTTAACCATTAATGGGTTTTTGATGATTTTGGTGTTTAAACCCTTAATCTTGGATTTTAATTTGATTTGAGTTGGAAATATTAGTTACGAAATGCGTAGAAATGATTTGATGAAATTATTGGTTGATGATGTTGGAATTTTTTGGAAGAAATAGGATTTGGGGATTTAGGGTTCATATAACCCGTAGCCCATTTTTGGGAAAATCGACCAGGGCGAATCAATTCGCCGCCTTTGCGAATCGATTCTCTATAGATGAAGGATATAGGTCTGGGAAGTCGAATCGATTCGGGTTAAGGTCGAATCGATTTGGACTGAGATAGTAGGTTGGTTTTCTTTGCCGAATTGATTCGTTTTTGGGCGAATATATTCGCAGTCAGGGGGAATCGATTCGGCCCTAGGCGAATCGATTCGGAAACCCTACTGTTTTAGGGGATTTTTCTAGCTTAGTTTCTAGTCATTTTCTTTTAGGATTAAGGCCTAGGAACCTTCTCATGGGAAGTAATAAAGAGTATTAGAGGTTTATTTTAGGTAGATAAAATACTAGGTTAGCATGGGGGTAATTGGTCTTATCTCAAGGGTTAGTTTATAGAGGTTAATGTTTCATTTGATATAGGAAGTTAACCTATAACTAACGGAAAGTAGGATGGTATTGTTTGGTATTTTTGGGAGAATAGTATTGAGGAAAATTACCTTTAATGCTTATGGTATTACTTTGGACTCTTGGATACTAGTGTGACGATAATTGCACTTCGGGTCCTAGGTCATTAATAAAATATGACTTTGAGAATAAGAAATGCATATTTTAAAACTGGTACTTAATTATTGAGTATAAATGGTTTTGAGAATGTAAAAAGTGAATATTTTCAAATGAGAATAATTTGTAAATAATAATTTGCATATACACACCTCCCTAAATCGCTATCATATGGGAAGTTACGCGCATGAGGTGAAGTCCCCTGGCTAGTGAATGCAGGGTGAATATAGTCCTCGGCCATGGACCGGTTATTATATATTGTGTGATTATTGTTCGAAGTGAGGTAATTCCGGGTGTGGTTATGACTCACTGTCGAAGGTATATGGCCTCTTCCCGACGTCACGGGATGTAGGATGCCCAGGTTGTCTTAGTGATAGGCCCTGGAAGATGATAGCCATTTAGGGGTGCATCCAGTGGGGAAACTCGGAAGACGGTCTTAGAATCATTATATGTTGTATAATATAACTATTCTTATTAAAGTGGAACTTTTATTGATGGTAAAGCATTTTTGTGAGATAAACTGCTTTTAATATGTTTCCCAGAGAGAAAAGGAAACATTAAAGTTAAATGGTATAAAAGTGTATTGGTGAAGCATTTTGTGAAATAAATTTCTTTAAATATATTTCCTAAAGAGAAAAGGAACCATGCATTTAAGTTGTGTAAAACTGAAATGAAATCTCATTGAGTGAAAGTAGATAATTCTCTTAGGAATAAATGAACATTGAGCATGGTCATTGATATTGCGCTAGGTTGTGCTTTTATAATGAGAGGTGAGGAATTTTATGATTAATTGTGAGAGAAAGTTAAGTTCATGATGATGATTAAATATTCATAATTTTCATGCATTTTATTCACATGGTGATCATATCAAACCGGGCCCGTCTATCTCTCTTTATTTTGCATGAATTCTTTGTTCGCCCTGGTACTCCACCGCAAGAACACCCGTATTGACCTCTCCATTCCAGTTATCCAGAAGCTATAACATTTTGCGGATGTTGTAGGATATTCGTTATAGATGCTTCTATCTTTTGTACTCTAGCTATGATCAGTTTTCATATTCGGGCGTGTTGCCCATGTTTTGTAACCGTTTAATATAATGTGATATTTAATTATAATACTCAGTGCAACCTTCTTTTATTGGTCTGTTAACGGACAACTTATTCGGTTATTAATTTTTGCATTATTGTTATACTATTACTCGTTTGTTTTCATATCCACCTCCTTTTCCAACTGGATTGTCAAAATGTTTTTCTTTTCAGTTACTAAATTAAATTTGACCTCCGTTTTCTAGAATAAGTGGTGGTGAACTCATATTATTATTTTCACGACAGTGATGCTAAGAATGGACCATCTATGATTCCTGTATTTATTGGGATATTGGGTTGGCCACCTCTTATTTTAATTAGCGGGGTGTCACATTTAGAAATTAAAATAAATTGCATTGTTTAAGGGTATTGTCATTTAAGACTTGGTATTTATTTAGAGTTTCAAATTAATCGAGTATTTTTGGTGACTCAAAATCCTTTCCATTATCAAAACCTTTATCAAACTAATATGCCCTAATATACCCTTATAACTTAACCGTATGACTCATATTCACGTCTTTGTATATTTTTCTCAGGACTACAATTTCAAACTCCATTATTTAAACTAATATACCCTTATACCGTAACCATTATATACATATCTGTTGAAACTGGATTCCTTATGGTCTCCCATAATTGTAGCTGATAGGTTTCCATGGCCAAGTTCAGCCGTGGCACTCCTATTCCCGGTTGCAATAGACCAACAAATTTTTCATATCAACGGCGTAAGTTATCCGTGATTATTCAACAAATCACGGCTTGGATTGGACGTAAATTTCAGTAACTCCCGGACTAACTAGGCAATTGATTGCAACAACTCACGGGTTGGGGTGGCCATGTTTTCCTTCCCAATTTAATTTGTTAAGTTCAAACGATTATTATCATTTTAGATTCTTATTCCCATATTTTATTGCAGATCCATTAAATGGGGAGAGCTGGTAGACCACATGTGACTACATCGGTTATTAGGTGCTAGGTAACGTGGTTTGCTAGGTATACTCGCTCAATATCTAAGCGTTCAACTGTAATCCCATTTTTTTTAATTTAATATTTTTTACACTAGTGTGTCAATTATTAGTTATCTAAACTTCCCTTTATAATACTAATATGTTAAATATCAATAAATTTATTTATTAATTTTGCTTGTCCTCTGGATGATCTTCCTCACTTAGTTGCATTTCGAGCCCGATACTATTATGAGTGAGATTCTTTGGAAAATGAATCTAGCAGTGGGGGTAGGGTCACAATATAGAGCGCAATGAAGCTGCATAATAGAGTGCAATAGAACATTCGTCTCTATTGCGCAATAGAGACGAATGTTCTATTGCTCAACTCCATTCCTCTATGTTGTGTCCTTACCCCCACTACTAGATTTATTTTCAGAAGCATCTCACTCAGCATAGTATTGGGCCCTAAATGTAGCTAAGTGAGCAAGATCATCCTTAGGGCAAGAAAAATGAATAAAGAAATTTATTAATATATGTTAGGATAGTATTATAAAGGGGAATTCGAGATTGCTAATAATTGACACGATAGGGTAAGAAAAAATAAATTTTAAGAAATGGGATCAGAGACATAACTATAGATATGAACGAGTACACCTAGCAAACCAAGTCACCTACCACGACAACTGATTTAAGGGCATAGGTATCAAAAAAGGAAAATTTCACATCTTATGTGTGCGGTTATTTATTCGTGTGTGATAAAAACATGCCCTAATACACATTAATTGAATGTTTAGTTACTTTCACAAGACGCTCGGATTGCGAATAGATTCATTTATGTTTGTGATTAGATCAAATTGACCCAACTCAATTTCCACGTGTTCGTATACATATACATTTGATGATTACTTTCATTGATTCAGTGTTCATAAAATGAAGTTAAATTAGCTTGATTTTATGAAGATTGTATTAAAAAAACTAATCACAAATGTACATGTAAAAGAATAAGTTGGGGACTCCAGGATCAACTTGGTTTAATCACACATTCTAAAGACTCTATTTATTGACCTTCTTGGATCGCAGGAATCGGGTACTCTTTTCTTTAACTGAAGTAGTTATATAATTGATATTATCTTTTAAATCTTTTAGATAATAGAAGGAGTACGGGATAATCATTTGTTTTATTTGTTTTGGCTGTTGGATAATTATTGGTTGTTGGGAACTTGGGAAAGTGTTAAAGCTAGTGTAGTGTTTGTGTGAGTAGTATGGTGTGCGTGTGTGTGAAATACAACAAAATTCAAAAACAGGCACACTTAGGCATGAAAACGTACCGCGGGGGTATATTTTGAAGCTTAAGTCTACACTACACCAAAATGGCCAAAATGTCACCTTTCAGCCGGTCACCCTTGTCACGGTCATTGACCGTGACAACAAACACGCATTATGTGTCACGATCATTGACCGTGACAAGACCGTGACAAAGTATTGTCACGGTCATTGACCGTAACAATACCTAAAGTAATTATCACAGTCAAAGACCTTGACACGACCGTGACAATGTCTGTAGCAAAATAAGCCCTAGGCTTCTTTTTTCCCCACCGTTTTTTGGTTTTCCCTCTCTCTCTCTCTCGAAGCGATTTCAGTTCTCTCTCTCCCTCTGTAAGGTTTGTTTTTTTCCTCTCTTTCTCTTTCATTTCTATATGTGTGTATATATATGTGTGTCTGTGTATGTGTATATTTGTTTGTATGTGTGTGGTGGTGTGTGGTGGGGGAGGGGGCAGGGGGTTGTGGGGGTGGGCTGTGTGTGTGTGTGTGCAGGTGGGGTGGGGGTGGGGTGAGGGGGAAGCTGGTGGGGGGTGGGGTGGGGGTGTGTGCGTGTGTGTGTCGGGGGGCAGGGGGCAGGGGGTGGGGGGCACTCGAACTAGTTGCGAGTGTGGGGATTTGGGGAGCAGGAGACTTTGGGGCAATTTTTTTTCTTCTACGAACTGTAATTTTAGATTTTTCGCAAATATTTGTTTTTTTAGTCAAAATTCACCTAAAATACTTGAGAAGATTAAAAAATATAGCATTCCAATAGAATTAAAAAACATTATCCCTAAATTATATGTCAATGTATAAAAAATGTAATTCAATTTGGTGAAATCCTAACCCTAAGTCAATTGATCCGGTTTACTAAATGTCTAGTCCAATAGGTCCTGCGATTATTTTTTTATTCCAATAAATCCCATTAGTAAACATCTATGCTTCAATAGATCCCTTTGAAAAATTCACTTATTTTAATTTTTATGGTCCATTTCGTAGAATTATTTGATGTTCTCCATCAAAGATATTAGCTTAGCCAAAATGTTCATTGGGAGAAATTTAGGATGCTAAATGTGTTGTTGAGTTTTGTGACAATTATAAAACCTTACTAAGTACGATGATTGTAGATGAAATCATTAAATATATACACATATATATTATATAAAAGGGTATATTACACAAACCTCTTATTGTTTTTTTTAGGCATGCTTATAAATATGCCCCTCTTGTTTTTTTAGGCACTAAGCCACACTCAAACAATTATTAGACATTTAAGGACACACAAACTAATTTACCCATTTCTCTCTCTTAATCTCAACAACACATTTTTTCTTCTTCTACGAAGTATAATTTTAGATTTTTCGCAAATATCTGTTTTTTTAGTCAAAATTCACCTAAAATACTTGGGGGGGGGGGGGGGGGGGGGCATGTGTGTGGTGGGGGAGGGGGGTGCATGTACGTGTGCATGTGTGTTGTGGGGGAGGGGGTGGTACGTGTGCGTGTGTGTGGTGGGGGAGGGGGTGGTGTGTGTGCGTGTGTGGTGGGGGAGCGGGTGGTGTGTATGCATGTACGTGTACGTGTGCATGTGTGTGGTGGGGCAGGGGCTGGTGTGTGTGCATGTACGTGTGCATTTGTGTGGTGGGGGAGGGGGGGGTGTGTGTGCGTGTATGTGTACGTGTGCGTGTGTATGGTGGGGGAGGGGGTGGTGTGTGCGCGTGTACGTGTATGTGTGTGTGGTGGGGGAGGGGGTGGTGTGTGTGCGTGTGCGTGTGTGTGATGGGGGAGGGTGTGGTGTGTATGTACGTGTGTGGGGGGGAGGGGGTGGTGTGTGCGCGTGTACGTGTGCGTGTGTGGTGGGGGAGGGGTGGTGTGTGTGCGTGTATGTGTACGTGTGCGTGTGTGGTGGGGGGGTGTGTGTGTGGGTGTACGTCTTCGTGTGTGTGGTGGGGGAGGGGGTGGGGGTGGGGGTGGGGAGGGGGTGTATGTGTGTACGTCTGTGTGTGTGTGGTGGGGGAGGGGTGTATGAAAGTAAATTAATAATTAGTGCTCATTTTTATTCGTACTAATAACATTTTTTTACAGGAGATGTCTCCTTCAGGTATTAAGGCGAGGATATTTATATTTATATGAATATTTCAATTTCGATTTCAATTTCATTTTTTATTTTTAATTATATTTATATTTATATTTATATTTATATTTATATTTATATTTATATTTATATTTATTCGCAACTAACATTGTATTTGTTGGACATGAACAATTCAACTTGGATCCAAAGCTACGGGATTCCGTCTTGGAGCAGTTGAGGGAGCAACACAAGACGTGGAAGAAAAATATGTGGACACGGTACTTTGGGAAGACACGTGAGTCCATTATCCAATGGCGTGAATTCGTCCCGCTGAAGGAGCCTATCTCATTGGCACAATGGTAAAAGTTCATTGACAATGAGATCGGGGAGCGACAATTGGCATCTCGCCAATCGGGGAGGGAAAATTCGGCAAAAAAGACGGACGTGCACTTTACGCCGAGGTGGAGCATAGGATAAGGGTAAGATTTAATTTTTCTATAACTACAGAAATATATTTTTCTGCATTATTTTACTATGCGGGGCCGATACTAATTTTACTTTATTTTATTTCAGGGGGTAGGGAGTGGCCCTGGGGCCGTTTAGGAGTTGACTCAAATAACGGGTCTACTAACGGACCACCCCCAAACGACGTAGTTTTGGGGGTGAAATTACAAGAAAACCCTCACTTCACTCCTTTTTCATGTAATTTCACCCCCAAAACTACGTCGTTTGGAGGTCTTCCGTTAGTAGACCTGTTATTTAGGTCCGCTCCTGATCGGCTCTGATATATATATATATATATATATATATATATTGAAAAAACACTTTTTTAAAGATAAAACCACCATTCCATTTATTTTAGTGAAACATAACAATCCGTTTTTATATATAAAATGTACAAGTTGTTGTTTTTTTCATCATCAATTGTTTTGTAAAATACAATCAAAATATATAAAATTTTCTTTCAATACACTAATATATACATATACTATTGTGCATTAATGTCTTTAGAGATAAAAAAAAGAACATAGTTTTTTTATTAAAAACTAATTAAAAAAAACTCTACAGTTTTTTTCTTTTTATAAAAACAATTATTTTTTTTGTTATTATTAAATTTTTAAAAAAAGTTTTAAAAAACTATTTTTTTATATATTAAACGTTTTTTAATTATAAACTGTTTTGAAAAACTTTTTTTATATATTGAAACCGTTTATTTAGAATGTTTATATAAAAAATACTATTTATAAAAATTAACATTCCGTTTTTATATCTAATATGTACAAAAAAATTTCATCAAACAATTATTTCTTTAAAATACAATCAAAATAATGTAGAATTTTCTTTTAATACACTAATATATACATATACTATTTTGCACTAATGTTTTTAGGGGTAAAAGAAAAAGAAAACAGTTTTTTTATTAAAAAAAAATAAAAAACTCTACAGTTTTTTCTTTTTATAAAAAATGTTATTTTTTTGTTATTAATAAACTTTAAAAGGAAATTTTTAAAAAACTATTTTTTATATATTAAAAGGTTTTCTGTAATAATCATTTTTTTGTATAATCCAAAAAATTAATCTATTTTAATAAATAAATAAAATGTTTTTTTATACATATACAAATATTGACTTTTCTATTTTATGTCTTGCACAAAACAAAGTGGGTCGTGTATTTTGAAAGAGTAAAAAGAATTTGAAGGTTTAAAGGGTAATATAGTCATTAACAATAAAATTGGAGTGGGAATAGTTGAACTCGTGTGAGAATAGATCCCCCATTAAATATAACATAAGTTGGATACGGGTCTAATTAGCTTGGGTTGATTTTGAGGATTAAAGTGCATATCCAAGAAAGAGTGCCACACCTACAGACAACTAAACACCTCCCCCATTGGGCAATTCTAGTATAACTCACCCAATGACAAAAATGGTGGTGACCAAAACAGCGGGAAGTGAGGTGCTTGGGAGCAATTAGAGATTTTTTGTTTTGTTTTGTTTTGATCTTAAAATTTGACTTTGTGTGACAACCCGCACTCCGAGGTAAGGGGTAGCCAGCCCGATACTCCGACATATACGGGAATCATGGATGGAAATCATACTCAGCACTACAATTATAGTAGGAGTAACCGAGAAAACCACCCAATACTTCAGAAAACGGGTTGTCAAAATAATTTAATTGATTTTAAAAGTTAAGTTAAGAAAACAATTTAAACAACCCATTCAAGAAAATTAGTGGAATTCTAAAAAGCATAAATAACATACGTCTAAAACGGAAATATATAAGGGGAGGACCGAATATGCTGTCGGTCCACAGCTTACACAAAAGGATTTACAACTGTTATATGTACTTAGTACATTCATTATACAATTACAAAGTTTGGGCCACTCGCCCGAATGACAGACCCGATCATAACTAGATATCAAAAAGGAATGGTGTCTAGCAAAACATCCTGTAATATCCGCAATTTCATACAGCTCCTTAAAAGCAAAAGAGTAGGAATATCAACACGGGCGTCCTTGCGGAGGAGCACCTGGGCGGATACAATAACATGCACAACATAGGAGAGTAAACGGGTCAGGACCCGATTTTTTTATAGTTACCAGATGAACAAAAAGCATGCTAGATATGCACAGCTAATCATGAGAATGAACATCAGAAATCTAACAACCTAACAATGAAAATATGAATGAGACAATTAAAGTGACAAGCCTAAGATAAAGCTATGCAAGAGAATGAAATGATGCGTTAATAAATTAAAAGCCTCTATTTACCAATTTCCACTTTAATCCAGTTTCAATTCCTTAATAGGAATACAATATCATCATTTCCTTATTTATTTCCAATTCTTATTCCTTAGCAGGAATGTAATTATCATAATACATTTTAGTGGAAATATGCAACCCTCAAGTCCCACTTGAGTTTAGAAAAGTTACATTCTTATACATATAACGATTCTAAGACCGCCCCTCCGAGTTTCCCCACTGGGCGCGTCCCTAAATGACTATCATCTTCCAGGGGCCCATCAAACAAGGCAGTCTGGGTACCTAACGCACGTCGGGAAGTGGCCATATGCTTGCGAGTGAGTCATAACCACACCCGGAATTACCTCACTAGCGCAGAAAAATACATATAATAAACCCGCATATGGCCTAGGACTATAGTCTCCCTGCATTCACTAGTCAAGGAACATCACCTCATGCGCGAGCTTCCCTTATGATAGCATTTAGAGAGGTGTGTTTAAGTAAATTAGCATTTACAATAAAAACCATACTTTTCATTTTCATTAAAATTTACGTGTTTCATTTGTTTGAAACCATGATCATAGGATATCTTATTTATGTACATCCTAGGGTATGCCACGAATAAGTCTCCAAGGGATTATATTCACTTCCCGAACATAAGGTCTTATATACCTCAATTTAATCCCCTAAAGTCTCCAAGTATGGGCCTACAACTCCCATCCATATTTATTTGGATGCACAAGGAAAAGTGATGCCTTAACATCACTTAGGACAATCCCTCCCCCGGACATAACCCCAAGTGAAACCCATTCAACACTAGGGTGCCAACCAACTCAACTAGGAATCTAAAAGCCAGGGTTTACTTCATTCAAGAAGAGTCCTAAGTTCCTAGGCGAAGAAAAGAATTTAAGAACAAAAGTAGAAAATTGGAAGAGAAAACAGGGGACCGGTCCCAAGACCGCGGTCGATCGCGTCTCAAGTTTTAGCTTTTGAAAGAAAGCAGAAAGTTCATTTTGGACGAGCCAGTCGACCGGTAGGGGGACCGCGGTCGACCGCGCCCTCAATTTCGTGCCTTTGAAGGAAAGCAGTGTGCCCTCCTCCGAAGGCCCGTTCAACCGGTCTGTGAGACGCGGTCGACCGGTCATTGCAGACCTTGACCAATCTTCCTATTTCTTTCATACAAACCCCAAAACCAACTATCAATCAAACCCAACCAATCCTCATTTAATGACACTAAAAGATCATAAATGCTCCCATCAACATTTTTTCTACTTCCATCCACCATCAATCTCTACCAAAGATATTAATACCTTAATACCCTTAAATCTAACCAAAAACCATAACTACATTACATAAAAACCATTACATAACTAACCATACTAGTTATCCATCTTAAACCATATAATAGCAAGTAGAAAACTTTCCTTGGGGCTTCAATTTCAGTCTTGGTTAAAAAGGAAAGCGAGATCAACCCACCAATCTTCAATTTCTCCCTTTCTCCACAAGTTTATCCCACTCTCTCTCTCACTCTAGGGCTAGAACACTTAGGGAAAATAAGAGAAAATGAAAGGCTTGGGAAGGACTAAAATGTGGCCTTAGATTAGAAGTCTCTAATTTTAAATGTCAATACCGCAATAATACAATTTCTAATACGCAATATGCCAAAACCAGTCAAAAGTGCCCAAAATCTCAAAATACAATATGGCACACATTTCGACTGTTTCGCACCTCCCGGAACTAACTACACCCTCCAAATTATCATTTGGAAATTTTATAAGCCATTTAAAGTTCTGGTTTCATTTTAATTCAAATTGCCATTTTAATTTTCATGACAAAATAGAATACCACATGGTGATAACTACTTACACACATGGTAATTACGCAACTCATTGGTAAATATTAACTTAATTCATCAAATTAATACGTACCCACATCCGGCATTTTATATATGCAACTACTCAACACAGTAAATAGATATAATAAAAAACGTCATTTTTCAACGGCATTTTTCACTACCCACCAATCTTCAACGGCATTTTTTCCTCTCAACTTATACAGCACATAATATTTTTTTAATAAAAAACGAACCCAATCAAAATCAAAATGACATGGACATGATAAACACTAAAGAAAAATATTTTTTAGCAAAAGAGTTTTTCAACAATAAAAAAACAGTTTTGACAAAAACAAAAAAGTTTTTTGGAGAAAACATTTTTTAAACTAGTTTTAACTCAAAATAATAGTTTTTAGCAAAAAAAAAAACAGTTTTATCAAAAAAAAAAACATAAAAAAAAACTTTTATCAAAATAAAAAAAGTTTTAATCAAGAAAACCAAGTTTTAAACATATCAACATCAATTTTTTTTCAAAAAATCAAATTTGATTGAAAACCAAAAATAATTTTTTTATGACGTTGACTCGGACCCACATTCATGAGACAATAACCAATCGCAATACACCGCGTCAGCATGTCGCGATCGACACATAATGATTTTTATTCTTAAAATGAAATAAGAATTGTAATTGAAAAAATCAGTAACCAACCAAAAAAAATAGGAGCATATTTTATCAAAAATTAAAAATGAAAAAGAAAATTGGAGTTAAATCAAAAATTAAAAAGTTAGGGGCTAAATTATGGGACGAAATGATTAAATATGAGGGTTGCTTTTTTTGTTTTTTGTATTTTAGCGAATGTCTATCTCCTCACAAATTGAAAAGGCAAAAATGTAAACACTTAAAAAATCTTAACTCGTCGACCCGTGGTAGCAACAATCCGCCCAAGTGGGACCCGCTCTCGGTCAATACCGCCTCAACGTAATGGCTTTCTGCAAGGGCTTCAACGCTCATACCCAAAAATACAAACCAGAAACCCCCATGGCCGTCACCATCACCGCCTCAACCTAATGGCCGTCGGCAAGGACTTCAACTTGGATTGATTGATTTATTCATTGTTTAATTTAGTTTCATCAAATTTTCATTGTTTGTTTCTTCTACTGTCTTGTGCATTTTTTACTTGAGTTTAAGAGATAGTCATGATTTGCTTTCTAACTTCTTCTTTCTTGACAAATGTTGCAAAATATGATTTGTAGTGCGGATTAAGAGGTTAAATAAATGTAAAACCTATTAATTCATTAACAAATTCAATTAAATTCATTCATAAACCTATTTTTAATGTTGAAAATCCAAATTGTTTTGATCTCTATAGCTTAATAAGGGCACTTGGGAGGTGGGATTCTTTTATCCCATTCCTAAAGGGATAAGGAGCTGAAATGGAATAATTTATCTCATTTTATATTCTTTCCAAAATAACACCAAATAATGGATAAGATAATTTTATTCAATTCAACTTCCTTATACGATGCATCAAATGAATCATTAGTAAAATTCAATCTGTTTTAAAGTAATATTAAAGAACATAAATTTTATAAGTCTTATATATATATATATGGAGAGGTTCAAAAGTGAACCAAAAGAATGAACTTTTTAATGAACCTACTAAGATATTAAAAATTAATCCTTAATTTCTTCTTGTAATTGGTACGCGCCAGCGGGGGGATTGAAAAATTATTCATTGCTGCTGGCGCGGACCAATTATAACAAGAAATTAAAAATAAATTTTTTAATGTCTTAGTAGGTTCATTAAAAAGTTCATTCTTTTGGTTCACTTTTGAACCTCACCCTATATATATATATATATATATATATTTGGAAAGGATCAAGTGTGGTCCCAGTTTGAGGTCCTTGAATGAGGGTCATTATTTTAAAATAGTGAGTTGATTTTTTTTTATGATTTTTAAATATTGCAGTAGTACCATAAAAAAATAATCAACTCAAAATGAATTTTTTTTGCTATTTTAAACAAATCGGTCAAACCGTGTCAATTTTAAAGTTATTAAAAACTCACAAAGTTTGACCCATTTTTTTGAAACAGCAAAAAAACTATTTTGAGTTGATTTTTTTATATGGCCATACTGAAATGTTTAAAAATCATAAAAAAAATCAGCCCAAATTTTTTTTTTTTTACTATTTAAAAAAAAATGAACCTCATTCAGGGCCCTCAAAGTGAAGGACCTCATGAGATCCTCTCTCTCTCTCTCTCTCTCTCTCTCTCTCTCTCTATATATATATATACTCTTGTGCGGACTGTCCCGCATTTTTGCATTGCGGACTGTATATGTGTCACCTAGCGGTGAGTCTAAAAATTATCGACTAAATTATAGGCACTCTCTCTCTTTTTTGGGCTCCCCATTAGTTGACACATGTTCATTCCGCACTATTAAAATGTAAGATAGTCCGCATAAGACTGCATATATATACGCATTTTATGTTAATTAAAACTGGTGTAAGTAATGATCTCAAGCTCCTGACCGAGGCAAGATCACATAAGGTGTATCTCAAGAAAATTTTAATTGAAAAACCAAAAAGGGTATGTGCTTGTGTAACCATCTAATGGTACATAACTAAGTAGACCAATATTACTATTAGATTATACACTTTTAGAACTTAAAATAATTTTGGTTATGGATATAGGACAATAAACATTTTTTTTCCATTTTCAAATGAAAGGGACACGTGGTATGCTGTGATTGGTTGACGTTTTATGGATATGGGTCTGTGCTAGCGGCTTTATTCAAAAATAGGGATTAAATTTATAAATGAAATGTTTGTTTTCCTATTTTCATAATACATATTACAATAGGTCCTAAATTTACAAAGTCCATATTACTATCTACCACTAAATAGTAAAATGAATGTAATCACTCATAGGCAATCAATTAAAACATTATTCACTATCAGTATCTCTGTCACAAGTTTCTTTTATTATCCTTCTGTACTGATAGGATATCGTGATACACAATCCCAGGAATCAATCGAAACAATAATTCTTTTGTCCCAAAAATTTCCAAACTGTCGTGTTCAGGAATTCTGCGATATTTCTAGACAACTAAGGCATGGGAAACACCATCGTTGCCTGCCGACATAGACATTGGATCCAAAGATCCACAATATCTGCGGGTCATCATGATGTGTTAAATACATAAATCCTTTGCTAGGAAGATGAAAGAAACTACCCATAGCTTTGGCTAAAACAAATAAATGAGGTTTTAAAGAAAAATGTATTTTTAATATTGCTAAAAAAGTATTGATGAATTTTTTTTAAAAGTCGCATATGCATTCCAGTAATTCAAAACAAAATATAACCTGAAACTAATGACGCGACTCAGAAAGTGTCTATAATGTGCGTTCTCTTTTAGGCTCAAGTGCAATCATGTCGCGTTAGTAATAATCTGGTAAGTCGCACTACAAAAAAAACTGCTTTTTACTACGGTGCTCCAACCGCCTCAAAAAGTCCTCTAGCCGTCTCAAAAGCCTTTTGTGACGCCATTTGAGACGGAAAAGGAGCGTAGTATTAGACCCCCGTTTTAAAAGCTTTTTGAGACGGCAGCAGCCGTCTCAAAAAGTTCTTTTGAGACTGGAAATACGCCGTCTCAAAAAGTCTTTGCTTATAGGACCCTTTTGAGACGGCGAAAAAACTGTCTTTTAAAGTTTTTTTAGAGACACCAACATACGTCCCCAAAGAGTTTTTTAAGACGATAACTTAATCGTCTCAAAAAGTCCCCATTTATGGAACCCTTTTGAGACGGCAAAGATGCCGTCTTTAATAATTTTGGCACCAAAATTATAATTTCATCCATTCCATAATATACTCTATATAATTATAAACAAAACCTCTTAAAAACAATGACATATTTTGCATCCCATTTCAACATATAACATATAATTTTCCATTCAATTATAATTAAAGTTCATACAAAGAAAAAATATGCAATTTGAACATTGTGTCCAACATAGATCTCTTTATACAATTTCACTCATCTCATTAGAAAAAATACATAAAAACCATCTATCCCTAACATAAAATGATGTATGCAAAGTAAACTCGCAATCTTCAAGCATACGACCTCCAGCAAAACAACTCCAATATCTTGCCCTGTCCACAAAAGGTTTTCACCTGCAATAAATTTATTAAGTGTCAGTTACCTTAAACAAAGAAATAATTTTTTAATAGATCCTATAGATGACAATCTTTAAAAACCTTATCAAATTTGAATATCTTCGTATTATTTACTTTTAAAAATACTTTATATTTTAAAAAAAATTCGGCAGAATCTCCTTTATTTATTCATGAAAACCAACCTCTTTAAACATAAAAATTAACTCAAAAACAATGACAGAAATAGCCACAACTTTCTAAACAACTATTATAAATAAAAATACACATTACGATTCCTTTACCGTTGGACAACATAATGAACAAAATTTAACTTGAATGTCCACCTCTGCTTGTGGTTGAGAGCAAGACTAAAGAGGACTTAAGCGATGCAAAAGCTCCAACGTTAAAAGGCTTAAGTATACGTATAACAAGTCCTCGTTGAATAGTAAACTTCCTGCAACAAATGGGATACAAAATGCAGTTAGCTATAGCTTTGAAAAAGTCAAGAAACATTAACTTGATTTAGATACTTGGGTAATACTTTTTAAAACCCAATACAAAAACCAACTCCAATGATGTCATGATTATATAAATATAGAATAAAAACAAACACTAAGTGCAGACTTTTTCACGGTAGAGAAGAGTGTCATTTATAATCTTTACCTACTAGTCGACAATTCACGCAGAACAATGTCCAAAACCTGAAGAGCTTCTTAAGGCGCATCTGCCTGCTTCCCCTATAAAAATATTCCCAAGTGATGCAAGTCAGTGCGTGAAGCCAACTTGATCACAGCTCTAAATTACCTCTCTCTCTCTCTCTCTTTCATAAAAAGTGAAAATTATCAATATAAAAACTGCTAAAGACCTTCTTTTTTAAAACAACAAGATTTTGAATTGAAATTTGACTAAAATCTATTTTGTGTGTTCCAAAAAGTCTTTCTCAGCATGCAAAATGGCTTGGAGAGGGTTTAAAATACAGGAGCGTTTTGACCAATCCAAAACCAGAAAACAGTTTCCATATTTAGGCTCTCAACATGTTAAAAACCATCCTATGATTGGTTTTCGAATACAAGATTTCATGCAAAAATGTCAAGATAGGAAACGGGTACAGATATGCATAATTAATCACTCATCGTCATCATAAGATCGCGATGATATATAGGACCTGAGAATGAGCTTGTACTTTTCGGGGCTGTCCCATTCGTGGAAAGAAGGGAAGAATTAAATAAAATCCAAAATATATAAATGTTAGTGCGCACGATTCATCATCTTCACGAGTTAAGAGTAATTTTAAACTCTCAAGTAACAAAGGAGAGGACCTGATGTATATATACTCAGGCAGACATTGCTCCTCTAATCCCTTATAATCCCAATGACACGATACTCAGGTAAAATCAAAATCATAAGAAACCTATAAGTACAAATTTGATAGTAAGTACGGATTTAACAATATTTAGGAATGAAAAGGTCAATCACAAACATAAACGTGTGTATATCAAATAAAAACAGAAAATGTAACCCACCTTGCCCAAAATCAGCACCGAGCCACTTTGATCCAAATCATGAAGTAAACAAAACAATATAAGAAAAACAAAAGACCCTAATGGAAGTGATCAATCATCAATCTTTGAATAAAGAAATATTCATGACAGCCAAGTGTACAAAGGAGGAAAGGGTTGATTCATGGGCTCAGTTTACTGATATTTCTCAAAATTTATTTTCCAAACCTCATTTAGTAATTGGTGAGTTTAATGTAGTGGCCTACTCCAGAGAAAAACAAGGTGGGAACCAAATAAATTTGCAAGTTGTGGCTGATTTTAATCAAGCTATGGATCACTGTGCGCTCACTGATTTAGAGTATAGAGGCACTAGATTTACATAATGTAATAATAGAGCTGAAGATGAAGTGATTATGGCCAGGATTGATAGAGGCTTAACTAGTTCTCATTGGGCTTCATTATACATAAACTCCTCAATTTATCACCTAAACAGGTCATCCTATGACCATGATCCTCTTTTACTTTCCATTAAATCTCCACTCGATCAATGTCCTAAAGTATTCAAGTTTCAACATATGTGGACCACTCGTGAAAATTTTGAAAATATAGACAAAACTTCTTGGAATAAAGATACATGTTCCTTTGGGCTGAGGAAGTTTTAAATTAAACTTCGAAAGCTTAAAGAGGTTCTTAAGAAATGGAACAAAAAGACTTTTGGAGACATATTTCAAATAGTTAGAGATATAGAAGGGCCAATATTGTCCAATTCTTTGAAGATCAGTGAACATCTATGCAACCCTTACATAAGATTTTATTGAAGACTTTATCCAAAAAATTCATATATTCGGAACAAAATTCAGTGCTGGAGAGTTTGTTACTGAAGGAAAAGTGTATGCAGTTGTTCATGATCTAAGTGCAGACTCCTCTCTAGGCCTTGATGGCTTTGGAGGCCATTTTTTCAAAACATGTTATCATTACAGAGGATTTAATATCCGCTGTTAATTGGTTTTTTTGCAGGTAGTGTGGTCTAGCACCTCTATAGTCCTGCTGCCGAAAGGGAAATCCCCTAAAACATATGGGGAATTTATACATCACATCCAGTGTTTTTTTAACTGTACGCAAGTTATATTGGTGATGTTCCCCCAAATGGGGTGTGTGTGTGTGATTACTTGCAAAAATGATTTCTTTGCAACTATATGATTTGACAATAGTTTATGCAGACATTCTTTTAGTATGCAGACATTCTTCTGGTTTTCTTTCCTTTTCCTTTCTTTTATTTGTTGCGGTTAGGGCTGTATAAATGGGCAGGCGATGCATGCTCTTTCGACAAGGCTTTTGGACATTATGTTGAGATGGTCAGAAGCCCAAACAACCCTGACGGTGTTAAACGAGACGTTATTGTTGGTGAGAAAGGGAAGCTTGCTCATGATCTAGCCTAGTATTGGCCACAATATACTCCTATTACCAGCCCTGTGAATTATGATGTTACCTCTTTTTTGCCTCCAAGTGCACTCGCCACGCAGTATCCCGAATTGGTTGGGCTCTTGCTAGAGATAAAGAAACAGAAAAGAAAGATGACAAAGTTCATAGAGATTAACACAATTGGTATATCAAAATAATCTCAACTCGGAACTACAAAGATCTTAGGAGCTATTTCTGATAACTGCTAACATTTTGGTCTTGACTCGGATAATTTTTTTGAAAACGGGCAACATATAATTGTTGAAAGATGGGAGAAATTTAGTGAGGTGGTGAAGAAAGGTGAAACTTTTAGTCTGCCCAAATATACCCTCCTCTAATGCCATTTCACTAGAGCGTTCACTGAAGCACATCCTGCATTTTCATGGATAAAGTGCAAGGAGAGCATAAAGGACTGTGAAAAGTTATTGAGAGAGCATAAAATCCTGACCAGAAGTAGGAGGTGCTTTGGGAGTGACCCCAAATATGTGAGGATTAGTATGCTGAGTCAGGAAGAATATTTTTACCTCTTTTTGGAGAGGTTGGTTATCCAAACACAAATGGATTGATTATTAATTATGGATTAGATTAATTTGTTAATTTTATGCAGCCACCTAACAGTTTGAGATTGTTCGAAAGTGCTATCCTAGAACGTGTCTTTTTTACTTTTTCTTATGTGTGTGTGTATGTGCGCGCGCGCTGAGGCTTTCATTACTCTAAAGGTGTCACTATTGTACTCTAAAGAAAGTCATTTGGGTTCATCTATTAAATTGAAAGATATCATCAGTATCATTTGTGGATGTGAATTGATATTCCTTCACACGCACAGACAATTCATAGCTTATTGCTTTTATTCCAAGATTAGCTGCAAACGAGCTCTTCTCATTTTGCATTTGACCGCAAGCCTCACCAGCGACCTCGGTTCCAATCCATCTCACTAGGACAAACATGTATCCAGTGAACTCGATTCCTAATAAATTGATAGTCCTGAATAAGTGGTTGTTATTTTATGATTGATAGAGGCAGGCCTTGCATATATTGGCAAGTCTGATTCCCAAACATTGAATGTTCTCATTAAATGTAATAAACTTATTAATGATCCTCCACATGTTAATTGATAATTATTTTGGAATATAAGGGTCCCAAATAAATTCCATCAATTTGGAGGAGGCATAATATTTCTGAATAACCTCTACAGCAGTAGAAAATTTGAAGTTACTTTCCAAATCCATTGATTATCAATATTCTCCATTTGGTTCAAACAAATCTCCTTAACACTTTGCAATTTTTTCCAAGCTAAAGATCTCCACATCCCTCTTCATCAAATAGCTAAAGGACTTTTCGCACAGTTAAAGATGTGGAGGAAGAATTTATGGATTGCTCAATCTACTTATCCATCTCCACCATTGGAATTAATTTGTTGCACACAAATCGATAGAGGCCAAACTACAAGAAAGGAAGACAGGGAAAGATCATAGGGCTAAGAAGTTAGCCACAATTGCTTTCATCAGTGGCGGAGGGAGTAGAGTTGCTAATAAATTAGAATTGTTCTCCTCATTTCAATAGAGTACAAGTATTGAGGTTTATGACTTATTTTCATGATTTAGTATACATACTCCATCACCGTGTTTATAAAATTCATGGGTTCTAAGTGATTATAGTATATATAGATACTTCACTATTTGATGTGATGTGTGGTTATAATATACATGTAGTCTAGCTTAGATTCCATCATTAGTTAGGTCCATAGTTTCACATTGATCTTTTAATCAACATTTAATAACAAGTGTTTTAATTTTCACTCTATAATTTTCATACATCTCTATATATATGTTTGTAAATTGATAATATTTATGTTAGATCCCAATTCCATCGTCTGTTAACATGACTTGTACATAATTCTCACTGGATTTCATGTCACCGAGAGTATAGGTTGTCAAATAGTTCATAATATATAAAAGCTATGGAAACTAAGTTATTTACTTGATACAAGTTGGTATATGGCCCTTAGTGGCCACCTTATCCCTAGGGGACAAATAGGAAGCTCTTAACCATTAGACTATGCTTGTCAATCCATGTATCCCAACTTACTCCCACTAAGACTAGCACTTGTAGAAGGGCATAAGTAGTCTGTTTCCCCTTTATCAATAGCATAAGTACATCACGACCCCATGACCCAATGACTTGAGTCGTCCTAAGTATATGTCAAACGACCCTCCTTATATTGAGATCTATGGCCCACATGCATCTATTGGCAATAATGGACGGGGGATATAAGTGTGAGTTAGCATCCCCTAACTAATTAAGAATTTTAGTTGTATAATGTGTACACTAAGGGTCCTCTATGACATAGTTTCTCTCATGGATATGTGCCACTGTTGTTAAAGGCGCGCCTAGGCTCCAGGCTCACCTAGGCTCAGCATCAGCGCCTTGCCACACTCAGGTTCGGCTCCTTCAATAAGGCGCGCGCCTTGTGCGCTTACGCTCCAGGTTCAAAGCGCAGCTCAGGCGCGCCTTGGGGAATTTTTTTGGATAAAACCCCCAATACAAGAATGGATCAATTGATATGCTTATTTTACATATTTTCCAATGTAATAAAGAAGATTAGATGATTCCCCACCCAAAAACTAAGCAAAGTAAGTCCGTGAGATTCCTAGGGAAACTTAATCTTTCTCAAAAGCACTGTTCTAAAAAACCTCGGCACACCTAGGCTTGAGGTTTTGGAGAAACGACTAGCCTTAAGCTTTTTACGCCTTATTCTTGGTAAAACCCTTAAGACGCACTTTTTTCTAAAAAAAACAATGCTTTAGTGAAACGATATCGCCTTTTGAAGATTTATTTTACAAACTGGACCATTATCTCATCCAAAATAATCAAATAGTATTTTAATTTGCAAATATTCAGACATATTTTTATGATATGTACAATTTTAGTATTTTAGTAGTCTTGTTATGGTTAAAAAATATTAAAATATATTAAGAAGGCCTAAACGCCTTTTTACGCCTTTTTACGCCTAAGGCTTAAGGCTTGGCCTCCACGCCTCGATCACTCCCCGTGTTTTTAAGAACCTTGCTCAAAAGAAACAAACAAAATTTAACTCCAATAATGTTGCATCTTTGAATAATTTATATATTGATTTTGATTTCTTCTTTTCACACACAAGAGTATTTATTATATGAATATGTCAATATATTTTCTTTTGTTGATTATTGGATAGTCAAGTTGTTACATAAATTTGATATTTAAATATATATTTTTTTCATATAGTGGTATAAGCTTCATCTCCTTTTGACTTGTCTCTTCATAAGCGTGTATAATAATAATATATGCTATATATTTCTAATTTTAGATCACTAATGATATTATTTATAAATATACAACTTTTGCACGTTCTATAAACTTTGCGCCTCACTTCGATCAGGCCTTGCGCCTAGGCTCTACAAGGACCTTGGTGTGCCTTTCGCCTCTGACAACTATGATATGTGCTATGAAGCACGGACACTCTCCCGAAATCCAACGTCTTGTGTCTGACAACGTATCCGACACCAATGAAGCACGTACACTCTCCCGGTAGCCACGAGTCAATTTTGACTCAAGTGATGGTGGTTGTGCTTTATTAATGATTCTTAAGGTCAAAATGTGTTTAAATTTTGTTTTGTATGGTCCATTTTTTTTAATGTTAAGAATACTCAAATAATGTATTTTAAGGAGAAAATCTATTTCATCTCATTAATATATATTTAAATATATATTATACGTATCATAACGTGTCGTATCCTAGTTTTTTGATCAATCACGTATCGCGTATCACGTATCGAAACACATATTACGTGTCCATGCTTTATAGGATATGTGATTTGGGTGGGAAGAACATGTAAAAAGGGAGATGGATATGGGATACAAAGAAAATTCGTAGGAATGTTACCAATAATTGTATTCCAATTGTTATGTTGAAACATTTGGATCAGATACTGAAGAGACACGATTATTGTGCCCCTCATACTTCGTAAGGGTGCCCACTGAGGATCTCCCCCTACAATACCATTATTGTCCGACTTTTTTATAATGCCAAGTCAGTTTGACGTGCCACGTGACATGTTAGAGGAGTGACGTACGAATTCCGTGTTCGCAATACACGAGTACGTTACCTCTGACGAAGTGTCCATGCCTCATAGGTCCCCAAAACTTAGTTATTAAATGTTAATATTTACCATTTGATATGGTAATGGATAACATTGGCGATTTTTTTTATAGTGATGCATGTGGGTATTAATTTAGTCCATCACGTATACAACAAATTAAATCATAATCGAATAGTAAATCAAATTAATGGTATAATCTCTTTTCAAAGGACATGAATTAGATAATCAATATAAATAAACATATAAATAATCTAACTAAAATTGACACAAACTAGTAAACAACTATTCTGATATGTTAATCTAAAAATATACTACAACAACCAATTGACAATCCGGGTTTTCAATTGGCTCACCCTCAACCTCCTATCACCACTACAAATCACAAAAATAATCAGAAATTTCACCCAACACTGGTCTATATGTAACTCGAGTAATAAAAAAACACATATAATACAATATATGACTTACCCAGGACGATGGCGAGGGCTGATGACTAGGGCGACGAGGCTAGAACTAGAGGTGCACGGCGTGGCTAAGGCTAGGGCTAGGGCTAGCGGTGCGTGGCGCGGCACGACTAAGGCTAGCGGTGCGCAGCTAGGGCTGGTGTGTGTGGGTGAAGAAGAAGAGAAGAAGAACGGGTTGTGGGTTATTTTTTGTGTCCTTTTTACTTTATTTTTTCTGGGGTTTACAAGAAGCGGGAAGCTAAATGTGACAGGCGGGATCTGAAATAATTTGTGGCCGTCTCATTAAGTATCTTTTGAGACGGCTACTAATTTCCAGTCTCTTTAGGTATTATTTTTTGAGACGGGAAATAAAAGCTGTCTTAAAAAGATTAGTTTTTAAGACGATTAATTTTAACAGTCTCAAAAGGTTAGTTTTTAAGACCCAAATTTTAATCGTCTTAAAAGATTCCGTCTTAAAAAGTACTTTTTTTGTAGTGTCGGGATCGTATCCACAGGAAAATAGGACAATGGAATTGTAACGACGTTGGATAGACAAGGAAATCCTAACTCTGACTCTAAAGGGAAAGAAAAATGATTTGATTTGTGGAATAACTACACTAGATGCAATTATGAAATTATGAAAAGTGCAACTATTTTAAATTACCTAAAATACTGATGAAGAATGATTTGAAACTTTAAACTATATGCTGAGAAAAATAGGATCGGAATACAATCCCCCAACCCTAGTGTATTGCAGGTATAATACTAATCCTAAATTTAAATGATTAATTAGACCCAGAATTTAGTACTCCCAAGCATTACGTATATGAGGTTCAAGCCCGCACCATACTTAATCAGAGGACGAGTAAATCAGTATTGCAGTAATTACACTCGAATTGCATTCTAAAGCATCCTGATTACCCAGAAGCAAACGAGATCCAAAGATCTATAATTGTCGTGTTCCTACGCAATACGATCGTAATAAATCACTAAATTCAAAGGATTAATGTTATACACATGCAACTATCACATCAGGCTGGGTTTATGTATCCCAACCTTAGAAAATCTAGCCTAACATGCTTAAACTAATGAAAATAATTTTTGAATTGCAAAAAACCATGATTAAACTAAGGAAGAATTGTAGAATGATGTGGCAAAGATATTGAACAGAAGAAATTAACTACTAATCTTACCAAAGCACTAAAAGCAACAATTAAAATTACTTGTAATCACAGAAATCTGAACAATCTTCAATCTTGGAATTAACTGTATAATCTAGCTTCAAAACTAGGGTTTTTATAGAAAGAATGGAAAATTATATTAATTCTCCGTGTTTAAAAATGATAATAACTCGGGTTTAAATACCCTACAAAACTCCAAGAGTTTTAGCTTCACTAGGACTCTCCATTAGAGGAATATAAGAAAATAAAAACTCGACAATCAGACCGGTCCGGTCCTCCCGTGGTTCCGTCTGGCTGGAATCCGGATCGGTTCTTTTATTTCTTGGGCGGATCGGTTCGGTGTGGATCGGTTCATTTTTTTTCTTTTAGCTTCGATCCGTCTTCGATCCGGGGTTCTCTGGAAATTGGCATTGCAGATCGGTCCGGGATTCCTTTGACTTTTTCTTCAAACTTTGACTGCTCATAACTTTCACACCGGGATTCCGATTGAGGTATCGTTTCTTCATATGTACTCGTAATTGAAAGATCCTCAACTTTTCTTCAGATGCCTCATCTGAATTCTGGATAAAAATGACACTTTTGACCTTTTGACTTTTCTTTCTTTTCTTTCTTGATTCTTCCGGTTTCTTTCTTTCGTTGTTGACATTAAAAACCTGCAAAATTAGTACGAAATACCAGAAACTATGTGTACTCATTATAATAAGTCAGTAGTAAGATTATGAGATAAAATCAAATCGATTACGTTGTTCGAGGTGCTAAAAGTAACTAAATTAAAGGGATAAATTTGGAAGAATTTATGCCTAATCAACTAACAACAAGCACAACAGGAATAAGTAAAAGTTCTTTTTTACATAGCACTAACACAACATGTAAAAGACGGTGGTAATGTTCTTACAGATGCATTTCATATTCTGTTCAGAATGATAATTGAAAAAAATTAATGTAATACCCCGTATTTCTACGTATTTATGATTTAGTTAATTGGGAATTAATTTGGAAAATACGTCTTAATTAAATTACATGAGTGACGTAATTAATGTGATTAAACAATAAATATGATGATTAAATATTAATCGAGAGTCAGAAACTGATTAATATTATATTTAGAGATTTACTATGTGTGTGGATAGTAAATATTGACAGTAAATTTGATATACATCATAGCAAGTGATATGGGTTTTTTTGTTATTGTCTCACCGGGAGTCTCGTGTAGACTATTTTGAGCTTAGAAATGAGAAATATTTTAGTGATTGAAATGATAATTTAGAGGTCATGGATGAGTCCGTAAGGGTCGAAATAGTCAAAATGGTATACCCGGAGCTACTAGTTGGATACCGGGGCATTTTTGGGCTAAATCAGAACCATACGGGGGCATTTTAGTCTTTTGGCATATGCGGGTGAAGAGACCTACGGATTTACAGACTCTAAATCAAATTATAAGAGTTGGAGGCTGGGGCTAGAGGAGATAAAAGCACACAAAAGCCATTAGAGAGAAGAGAGAAATAATTTTCAAAGCCTAAGGAATAATTGGTGAAGGATTCAAAGGGTTCTTGCACCACAAACTAGTTGGGAAGGAAGATTATAAGAGAAAGACAATCAATTACCAACAACAATCACGAAATCAGATCATCTCTGAATAAGACAAGTGGTTATTTGAAAATTAAATTGAGTTATTATATCCATGTGTAGGATTGTGAATAATGTGATTTGGTGAATATTCTTGGAGAAAAAGAATTGAATAAAATGCATCATGGTTAGGGATTTGCATGTAGAACGATTTATACCTATAGAGGATTTGAAATCATAGAAGACTTGATGATTAAAATGAATTTAATCTGAATTTGTGATTTAAAATATGGGAAGAACAAATTTTTAGGGTTCTTGAATAATTAGAAGACTTGAATTATTCTGGACTAAATTTTGAAGATTTGTGATGTTTAAAATCATTGGAAATCCTCATAGAGTATGAAGGAATGGTTTGGAATCAATGGTTATGAGTTTGATGGATTATCATGTGAGTTAAATAATTGAATATGGTGAAAAACGAAAGAAGAAGAAGAAGAACTGTGTCTGTCACTGCTCGATCGATCGATAGAAGTTCATAGTTGATCGAACGACCCAAGATGATTTTGGTTTCTTTTATTGGTTGAGTTCTATTCGATTGTCGAAGATTGAAGGGAACCTTAGTGATGATATTATACCTATGCAGGGACTTAGAGAGTACCAGTAGGTGTATAATGGGGGTTCGTTACAATCATTGAGTGCAAGATTTGAGGAGTTGGACATGCGAGGATAAACTGATCGAGTAGTGCATTAAAAATTTAGGATTTGAGTTACGGGGAGAGTAAACGTCATTCCAAGGAGTATACCAGTAGGTTAGAGATAGCTTAACTACTGAAATGAATGGATAGGTAACTAGGGCCCTTAGAGTTATGTGAATACTCAATTAAAATGCGATAGTGAGATAAATCGTAAATTAATAAGTATGGTGAATATTCGAGAGAAATATTATGTACGAGCATGATTATTAGGTTGAGTGTATACGTATTGAATTATATAAATACTTAGGTGGAGTGAATACCTAAAGTGCATTTGATTATACTAGGGTCGAGGTAGGATTCTGAACTAGTATGTGAAGATAATTTAATCTAAAGAGTACGGTGAATATCCGAGATAAATATTACGTACGGGCATGATTATTAGGTTGTGTGTATACTTATTGAATTATATCGATACCTAGGTGGAGAGAATACTTATAATATATTTGCCTATATTAGGGTCGAGGTAGCATTTCGAACTAATATGTGGAAATAATGATTTGGGGTCGTGATGAAAGAGTTTCGAACCAATACATGCATAAAATTTCACGAGTGGGGGTCGAGGTGAGTTTTCGAACCAATACATGAAATAAACTTGGGGTCTAGGTGACATTCCGAACCAATACTTTTACTTGGTGTCGATGGACCATTCCAAACCAAGAGTCATTGATGTGTGTTATGAGTACATATTAGTGATGAATGAATTCATAAGTATATATTGTGTGTGAAATATATACTGTATGATAATCTACTTATATGGGATAGTAGAAAATTAGATGACGTGCAAACATCTAAAAGTAAATTAATTAGAGAGACTTAATTGGAAGAATAAAACGGTAGATAATGATTATCTTAAGAAAATTAAGTAGTGAGGCTTTATTATAAATTAAGAGATAACAAGATGTGACAAGTTATCTAAGTAAATAACATATGAGATATGTTACTGTTAATATATTGTATGGGCAGTATGAGAACTTAGTCATGTAGATAAGTTCAGTTGAATACTATAGTCTAGTTAGCTTGGGTAGTGCAGCTAGGTGGGCTAAGTATAGGACGTTAGGCGTGCATGACCAAGCGTAAATTCTTCTGAATTTAGCCCCTTAATTTGGTGATTTTAATATCTCGAACAAGGTAATTAAATCATTTTTAGTCAATATCACTCTATTGTCTGTTTCTAACAATATTCCCTAGTTTTTGTGTAATTTTGATGACGTTTTCAGGAATGGAATGCAAGAAAGGAAAAGAAGAAAACCAGAAGAAATGTCAAAGGGCAAAAGCATAAATTCCATTCAGAATTCGAAAGCGATACCAAAAGTAAAGTTGAAGAGCATGAGTTCACAAGAGCATAGGAGAAAACGACACCCAAATCGAAGTTCTAGATCAAAAGATATGGCCAGTCAAAGTTGCAAGGAAAAAGTCAAAGTAGAAGAAAATCGGACCGATCCGAATTGACCAAGTCCAGTATACCCCGGATGGATAGCAAACCGATGGAAGCAGATGTAGAACCGATCCGACTAGGACCGGACCGATCCGGTAGAAATAAAAGAACCGATTCGGTGGATATCGGACCGATCCGGTCATGTGAAATCCTGGCATTAATTATGCAGATTTTTGGCGTGCTAAATGGTAAAACTTGTGTCACAAGCAAATTGAGCTGTCAATTTCGATACTTTGTGCTATAAAAGCCATGCCCTACATCATTTGAAAGAGGAGAGTGCATTTAGGCAATTTTTAGAGAGAATTCTAGGGTTAGTTTCCAATTTCTTCAAGATTCTTGCATGAACCCTAGTTTGTAAGAAATTCTGAATTCCAATTCCGTTTTGTTGCTGAATTCAAGTAAAATCTTTCCATTCTCTTATTTTATTATTTGCAAATTATTTACAATGTCTTGTAGATCCATAATTTTATGTGTGAATTTGTTCTTGAACCAAATTATGAGTAGCTAAATTCCCAAGGGTTGGGGTACATGAACTCAATCCAAGGCAAATTATTTATGTAGAAAATAGAGATTAAATTAAAATATTGATTGAATCGTGAATGAAAATCATATAAACATTGTCAATCTTTTAATCTCTCTTGCCCTAGGTACTTGAGATGTTTAAGAATGCTTTGAGAGTATAATTTATCATTCACCGCTTTATATCTATCTTTGATTTCATATGATGCGGGCTAGATCCCTCATATATGTAATGCTTAGAATTTATAAAGACCGGATCTAGTCAAGAATTTTAATTTACAATTCTAGCATTCTATATTATAATTTGTAAAGGATTGAGGGATTGTAACCTACCCTATTTTCTCCCATTTGTCAGATCTAAATTTCTTTGCAATTTTCAGTTTGTTTTCTTAAGTAAATTTTTATTTCAATAGAAATTTTCCTAATCATTAATCATCTTTTTGTTTCTTTTAACAAATAATTTCAAGATTTAATAATTTTTCTTATTACTATTTGGCAATCTCGATCCCTGTGGATACGATCCCGACTTACCGGGTTTATACTTGAGCGACAGGCTTGCACTTGAGCCTAGAGAGAAAAATGCACTTTTGAGACAAATACTCAGTAGCGTCAAGTTTTTGGCGCCGTTGCCGGGGATCGAAATTGTTAAATTTTTAAGAAAGTTATTTTTATATACAAGTGCTTTCGAAAAAAAAAAATTCTCACCTTTTATGTGCTTATATGCAGAATTCATTTCCCACCCAAGTTCACGAAAATCCTATAGCCGAAGCAAGTTCTGAAAATTCTGAGTCTCCTCATTTTTGGGTCCCACCTCCTTTGCCTAATAATTTAATCACAAGTCGTTCATTGAGTCGAACCCTGATTGAGAATTCTGAACCTTTCGGTAGCTATATGTCGGAGCATGGTAGTGTCGGTGTTGGTGCTGGAGAGGATGAGATACCTTACCTTCCAATGAAAGATTTGTTAATTCCGGAGCGAACTGTTACCCCTGGTTGCATTTTACTCCCGTATAATGCCAGTCAGTTCCACTTTCGGAATGGTATGATCCAAATTCTTCCTACATTTCATGGGATGTATTCTGAAAAACCATATCTCCATCTTAGAGAGTTCGAGGAAGCATGTGAGACATTTGGTGACCAAGCTTGTCCACAAGATGTAATCCGGTTGAAGCTTTTCCCTTTTTCCTTAAAGGATAAAGCTAAAACTTGGTTATGGTCCCTACCCCCAAATTCTGTGTTATCCTAGAGAGATATGCAAGCCAAGTTTTTATCAAAAAATTTTCCACAACACAAAACCAATTCTGTTAAAGCCCAAATTCAAGCTTTTCATCAAAATGAGAATGAGGCTTTTGATAAGTGTTGGGAGAGATTTCAGGAGTTAGTTAGTGCGTGCCCACATCATGGATTTGAAAAGCATCATCTGATTTCATTTTTTCACCAAGGCCTTACTTTAGCATCCAAACAACTTGTTTAAACCATGTGTGAAAGACCTTTTTGGGAGTTAGATTCAAGCGATGCTGAGGCTCATTTGAAATATGTAGTAGAGACTACCCAAGCATGGGATATTTCTGATCCTAATAATCAAAATCGAAATCGACAAGTGTCTAACTTGCCTGCTGCGTCCGGTATTTATCACTTGGACAAGGACACTTTGTTGGATCGAAAATTTGACCAATTGGATAAGAATTTCAGAGATATGCTTGAGGTGCGATTGAGAGATGTGCTTGGACCTGTACAAGTTAGAAAGGAGAAAGTGTGTGCCATTTGTAATGCGGGTCATTCTACTAAAGGATGTCCTACCATTCCTGCATACAAGGCAATGTACACTGAACAAGTTGAGGCAATAGGGGGCTTTTGAGGAAATTATAATGCACAGCAAGGGAATGCATATAATCAATCGTGGAGGAATAATCCTGGGTTCACTTATGGACAACCCCAAGGTGGGATGGTTCCTAACCCACATATGACTCTACCACCACCTCCTCAATTTCAGCAATTGGCTCCTCCAATGCCAAATCCTATGCAAGTACCACCTCCTAGCCCTTATGTAGCTCCACCTAAGAGATCTCTTGAAGATAATCTCAATCAATTTATCCAATCTCAAAAAGAGAGCAATGCTAAATATGATCGAATGTTCACTGAAATTCATACTACCATCTCTATGTTGCAATCTGCAGTGAATACTCAAGAGAAGGGTAAACTTCCTGCCCAAGAGCAAAGACCTCCTCTTCAAGGTCAACCCTCGATTAGCTCCACTTCATCGAATTTGCAAGAACAATGTCAAGTTGTTACTACTCTTCGTAGTGGCCGCATAATTGATCTATCACCTAAACTTCCAAAAGAGAAAGATAATGGAGTCGAACTCAAAATTTCCAAGGAATCTGAAACTTCCGAGTCTGAAGAACCTCCCTTAGAAAAGGAATTGAAAGATGAGGAAGTTGAAACTTAAATTGAAGTTAAGTTGCCCACTGCTGCTCCATTTCCTCAACGCTTAGAGCCACCCAAGAAAGGGGCTTCGCGTACAGAGGTGTTGGATGTGTTGAAGCAAGTAAAATTGAACTTGCCATTTCTTGATACTATTCAATAAATTCCAGCATATGCTAAGGTTATTAAAGATCTTTTGACTGTCAAAAGACGGCTTAAGGTGAAGAAGAATGTTTTCTTGGCACAAAATGTGAGCTCGGTCCTTCTCAATGATCTTCCACCAAAATTCAAAGATCCAGGTGCACCTACTATTTCGTGTGTCAAAGGAGAAAAAAGAGTGGAAAAGGCATTGCTTGATTTAGGTGCGAGTGTAAACATCCTTCTATACCCCATCTATAAGCATCTTGATTTAGGTGATTTAAAACCTACCCGAATCACTCTGCAGTTAGCGGATCGAACAGTGAAAGTGCCTCGTGGGATTGTAGAAGACGTGATAGTTCAAGTGGACACGTTCTACTTTCCTGTTGATTTTGTCATTTGGGACACTGAGCCTGTTCCCCATACGAGAAATCATGTTTCAATAATTTTGGGTCGTCCATTCTTAGCTACTGCTAATGCTTTGATCAATACTCGGAATGGCCAAATGCAACTCACTTTTGGAAACATGACTCTCGAGACCAATATTTTCAATGTCGCTAACCAAATGGGTGATGAGGATGAGATTCTTGAGGTTGATCTTATTGAAGAAGTGGTGGATGAGAACATTGAGAAAATTATAGGAGGAGATGCTTTGGAAGTGTGTTTAGTGCAAAGTGGTGAGAAAAAGAGTTCTTATACTGATTTTGAGCGTGAGGTGGAAGAGTTTGAAAATTGGTTACAAGAGGAAGAGAGCTTTGAGAGTTTGAGAAATATTGACTGGATTTCTAGGTATGAAGAATTTCCTCCGAGGGAGACAACCATTATTCCCTCCAAAAATAGATTTCCTAGTCTTGAGTTGAAGAAACTACCCTCCCATGTCAAATATGCCTTTCTATGAGAAAATGATACATTTCCTGTTGTTGTGTCTTCCCGTCTAGAAAAAGGGCAAGAGGGTATGTTGTTGGATGTGTTGCGAAAGCATAGAAGTGATTTTGGTTGGAATATAGCAGATTTGAAAGGTATAAGTCCATTGATTTGTACCCATAAAATCCATCTTGAGTAAGAGGTGAAGCCCTCGCGTGAGATGCAAAGGCGATTAAACCCAACCATGAAAGATGTAGTAAGAGCGGAAATTATTAAATTGCTAGATGCTGGGATTATCTATCCTATTTCGGATAGTAAATGGGTGAGCCCAATTCAAGTCGTTCCAAAAAAATCAGGAATGACCATGGTTGAAAATGCTAAGGGAGAATTAATACCTCAACGCACCACCAGCGGGTGGCGTGTTTGCATTGACTACCGAAAGCTCAATGCCGAAACTCGAAAAGATCATTTTCCCTTACTGTTCATCGATCAAGTGATTGAACGAGTGGCGGGCCATCCTTACTATTATTTCCTAGATGGATATTCCGGATATAATCAGATTGAAGTGGATGTACTTGATCAAGAAAAGACGACTTTTACATGTCCGTTTGGTACGTTTGCCTATAAACGTATGTCATTTGGGTTGTGTAATGCGCCAGCAACTTTTCAAAGGTGCGTGTTAAGTCTCTTTAGCGATATGATTGAAAAAGTTCTTGAGGTGTTCATGGACGATTTCAGCATTTTCGGTCCATCTTTTGACCAATGTTTAGCCAATCTTGAAAGAGTTCTATTCCGGTATGTGGAGAAAGACTTAGTCCTCAATTGGGAAAAATGTCATTTTATGGTTACCGAGGGCATAGTTTTAGGGCACATAGTCTCATCTAGAGGAATTGAAGTTGATCGAGCAAAAATTGAAGTAATAGCAGAGTTACCCCCGCCAAAATCACTTAAAGATGTGAGGTCCTTTCTAGGCCATGCTGGATTTTATAGAAGGTTTATCAAAGACTTTAGCGCCATTTCTAGACCTTTGAGTAATCTTCTCATGAAAGACACTCCATTTGAGTGGAATAAAGCATGTGAAGAAGCTTTTGAAAAACTTAAAAGCATGCTTATTTCCGCTCCTATCATGCAAGCTCCGGATTGGTCACTACCATTTGAGCTTATGTGTGATGCAAGTGATTATGCGATTGGGGTTGTTCTTGGACAGAGGAGAGACAAGAAAGCTTATGTTATTTACTATGCTAGCAGAACATTATCTGGCCCTTAGCTTAACTACTCTACTACAGAGAAAGAGTTACTAGCAGTCGTTTTTCCTCTCGACAAATTTCGCTCTTACATTGTTGGGTCGCCTATCATTTGCTTCACTGATCATTCAGCACTTAAATATCTCTTGAGCAAAAAAGATGCCAAACCCCGTTTAATTAGGTGGATCCTACTCCTACAAGAGTTTAATCTCTCAATTCAAGATAAGAAATGAGTAGAAAACGTCGTTGCTGACCATTTGTCACGACTCTCGTCCGACGTGCCTATTGATCCCATTCCCATAGACGAGTATTTTCCGGATGAGAATCTATTTGCTACTTCTTCTCTCCCTTGGTTTGCGGATATAGTCAATTACCTTGTCACTGGAGTTGTTCTGTCTAGTTGGAATCCGTAAGAGAGAAGGAAGTTCATTACATGATCACGCATGTTCTTTTATGATGATCCATATTTGTTTAAGTATTGTGTTGATCAAATCATCCGGAGATGTGTACCCGATGAAGAAATCCAAGGGGTAATTCGATTCTATCATTCAGAAGCATGTGGAGGTCATTTTTCCAAAAACAAAACTGGTGCGAAAATCCTTCAAAGTGGTCTCTATTGGCCCACAATATTCCGGGATGTGAATGCTTTTTGTAAATCTTGCGATAGATGCCAAAGAATGGGAACTATTACTCACCGTGACATGATGCCATTAACCCCAATTCTAGTATTGGAGTTGTTTGATTGTTGGGGTATTCATTTCATGGGCCCCTTTCCACTTTCTTTTGGTTTTCTATACATCCTTGTCGCTGTAGATTACGTCTCAAAATGGGTCGAGGCGATAGCTACAAGGACAAATGACAAAAAAGTGGTGATAAAATTCATTCAAGAAAATATACTTTCTCATTTTGGTATGCCTAAGGCCATAATCAGTGATAATGGGACTCATTTTTGCAATAGGCCTATGGAGAAACTAATGCGGAAGTATGGAATTGTCCATAAAGTTGGAACAACTTATCATCCTCAATCGAATGGCCAAGCCGAGCTTGCTAATCGGGAAATCAAAAATATCTTGGAAAAGACAGTCGATCCTAATCGCAAAGATTGGTCTCTCAGATTGAATGATGTGCTCTGGGCTTATAGAACCACATATAATAATCCCCTTGGGATGTCCCCATTTCGATTTGTGTATGGCAAACCTTGTCATCTTCCGGTTGAGATCGAACACAAAGCGTATTGGGCTATCAAAAGGGTGAACTTTAACATGAATAAAGCCGGTGAAACACGTAAACTTCAGTTGAATGAGTTAGAAGAAATACGCAATGATGCGTATGAAAGTGCTAAAATATCCAAGGATCGAATGAAACGAGCTCATGACGGAATCATTCGTAAGAAAGAGTTTCATTCAGGACAAAAAGTACTTCTCTATAACTCGAGGTTGCACTTGTTTCCCGGAAAGTTGCGGTCAAGATGGTCAGGTCCGTTCATTGTGAAAGAGGTATTTCCCCATGGAGCTGTTGAACTCATAGATGAGAAAGGGGGAAACACATTTAAAGTTAATGGGCATCGTCTCAAGCCCTATTTGGAAACAATTGTCAAAGAAGCCAACACAATCTGGCTGTCGGACTCCATTTATGGGGATTGACTCAAGAAAGTGAGGTATGGTCATCGCACTCCCGACATGTATGGGGTGATTGTTGTACATACGAGTCATAGGATGTATGAGTCATAGGTTTGAGTCAGTCCCGGGGTTGAGAATCCGGCGGGTGAAGGGTGTTTTTGTTTTCGATGAGCATTGAGGATAGTTTGAAGTATGCGAGGTTGAAAAATCATGTTTGGAATGGAGAATAGGAACATATATGTTGAAAAGAAGAGAGAGGAAGAATTCAGATAAATCAGCAGTCCGGATCGGTCCGGTCTAAAATAAAAAAAAATGATCCGATCAGGCAGATCGGTCCGGAGTAATTAAAAGAACCGATCCGATTAGGCGGATCGGTCCGGTACCAAAACCAGATCGGTCCGATTTTCTGCAGAATTTAATTTCCCAAGAGTCAGACCTCTTCAATCCACCTCCTCAATCCACACCTTTTCACTTCACTCAATCCATTACTTTCTTCAAAAATTCGTCCCCCATTTCCAACCCCTTCATTACCTCCATTTTCCCACGTCCTTCTTATAAATACATCCCTTCCCTTACCATTTTCCTCACACCTCCACGTATCTTCTCTCTTCTATCTCCATTGCTATCTCCTTCCTCAATACTAATGGTTGATCCCCAGAAATATACTTCCATTGAAGTCCTTCCCGATGGAAATGGAGAGTACCGTTCCCGCCGCGAAGCAAATTGGTGCCGTAGGTTTTTCAGCCCTACCCGAAAAATTCATACCGAACGTCAGGTGTTGTGGGACCAAATGCCCAATTCTGTCACAGCCCTTTTCATGTCAAGGGGCTGGTGCCGTTTCTTCAACGAACCTTATGAGGCTGTTTGAGAGAATGAAGTGCGTCAGTTCTATGGATCTCTTGTCCGTACCGCTGAATTTGAATCCCAAGCATTTGTGGATTCCATCCCTATTCCATTTTCACTTGACCTTATGGCACGGAAACTCGAATCTTATGGTGTGACCACTCCGGCCCAGTTTGACTATCCGGGTCCCGATCCCGTTCTCATCAAAGAAGTTTGTATCTCGAGGATCAAGCCCGGTGCGGTTTGGAATACCGAGACATTTCCCGTCGGTCGCTTATCCGACAAGGCACGATTCACTTTTCATATCGTTTGTGCCAATATTTTGCAAACCTCCAATGATTCAGCGATGAGGCCGCGCCAATCTACTATGATATATCATTTGTTCGATCCTGCGACAGTGATCAACTTGGCCCTGACATTTTACACCGATATCCTTTTTGTGGCCTACAATAAAAAGGGTCGCGCTCCTCTTCCTTATGGTCGCCTCATTACATCCATGCTTCGGGATGCCGGGATAGCGCCACCTCAAGATGTTGTCAACTTGCCCAAACCTTTAGGACAAGAATCCCGCACTCGTAGTGAAAGGCAAATTCAACTAGTCCGTGCAAGGTGCGGTGATGATTCGAGTGACGAGGAGTTCGATGAGGAGGAGGACGTCGCCGATGAGGACGTTGAGATGGAGGAAGGTGAGGAGGAGGAATATAATGAAACATCTGATCCGGATTATGTTCCGGTTGCTACGGGTTTGACTGAGAGAGTTCTTTCCCTTGAAACGTGTTTTGATGAGTATGTGTCCTCCTACGAGAGGGACATGAGTTTGGTCCTACGTATGCAGGCTGACTTGTACCGTCTTCAGTTGGGACCCGAGGCCCCGCTTTCTCCTTACTATTACAATCCTTATGATCCTAATGCTTCTGGGTCTTCCCATCGCCCACCCGCCCCTTAGGATGCCCTTCTCCCCTTTAGGATTTTTATAACTATGTTTTTTCTTTTTGCTTACACAGTGGTGTCACAGTTTGTTTGTAATCTACAGTTTTAATATGATATTTGCTTGTTTTATTTATCGCACTCTTTATGTTGTCTTCTTTATCTCTCTTATCCATTTGATTGAGGACAATGCAAATCATTGAGTTAGGGGAGATGACAGGTGCGTATTCATAAAACTTCGCTTATATTCATATAAAAGAAAAAAATATATAAAAAAAAAGCCAAAAATATTTTTATTCAAAATAAATAAAAATTGGAATTTAAATTTTTCAAAAATATCACCTTTATTCTGTTTGAAGTCTCAAATTGTTAAAATTCAATTGCACTAAGCCAAAATTGACCGAAGATGGAAATTGAAAGAAAATTGACGACTTTACGAATAAGTGTGGAGATTGATCAACCCAGTGAGATTTCGAGCCTTTCAATTTTTTTGAGTTTTTAAATCAATCCGAGTTTATGATTAACTCAAAGTTCTTTTCAGCGTTTTAATAAGTCGTTGATGATCTCAATCCTTTGTTTTGATTGGTTATGGGAAATGTGTGAAATGTTGTCTCGAAATTCGTGCTCAATATATCTCTAAACTTAATTAATCTCGAGATGCATATGGTAATGTGATTAGAAATTTGGACAATGAAGTAGGTCCTCATTTGTTTAACCCAAAAATATTAGCCATAAAAAGTTGTGAAAAACAAAATTATCCCTTTGCAAACCAAGTTGAGCCAAATAAATTTTTTCCTTTTCGTTTGATAACCCGAAAAACCCAAATAACCCGGAATTGTGAAAATTGAGAAAATTCATCAAGTAAGTCCAAATTGTGCAATGAAAAGGGGCAAGAAAAAAAAAGGAAGAAAAAAAAAGAAAGAAAAATGAAAAAAAAAGAAAGAGAAAAATGAGCAAATGCCCGAAAAAGCATTAACGGATGTCATAAGAAAATTTTCCAATTCCGAACAGCCCATCCATTCCCATTTTTACCCTTTACACCTTTTAACCCGAAAAGTCCTAACTGAGTCCGAATGGCGAAATTAATTACTGCATGGAGAGCTAATACATGAAAAGATAATAAAAGAGATTAAATGGTGTGAAATAGAGGTGATGTTCCCATTTCCTAATAACTGTACTCCGATGATGAGATCTTTTCACCATATATTTCCTTCTTTTCAATTTTGTATGCATGAATTTGTGTCCATTATATTTACTCTTTATATCATGCATACCGAGAGAAAATAGCCACAATCCGAGTGATTTGTTTGTGAGTGCATCCGTAAGAATTTGAATTAAAACGAATTTTCGAAAAGTAACGTAATACTCAATCGGTGGAAATTTGAGGTTTAATTTTTGGCTTTGCACACACACACTATGGTTTGAGACATTTGAATATGAATTTATGATGATTATTTTTCGAAAAGTTTAAATTATACAATTTTTAAGTATTTTGATATTTATTTGAGTCAATAAAGAATTTTGTGGGTAAATTCACTGCAAACCCTCACAAGACAAAACTCGTCCTACTAGGGTAACCTAGAGGTTTAAAGGCTTGTTGCATACGCTAAATGCAATCGCGTGCCTGCGAAAGTGGAATTTTATTTTAATAAAGGAATTTTCAAGAGTAGAATTTTGGTTAGATTCAGTTACATTGCCCGGGACGTGCAAAGTCCTAAGTTAGGGGGATTTGACCAAGCGTAAATTCTTCTGAATTTAGCCCCTTAATTGGTGATTTTAATATCTCGAACAAGGTAATTAAATCATTTTTAGTCAATATCACTCGATTGTCTGTTTATAACAATATTCCCTAGTTTTTGTGTAATTTTGATGAAGTTTTCAAGAATGCAATGCAAGAAAGGAAAAGAAGAAAACCAGAAGAAATGTCAAAGGGCAAAAGCGTAAATTCCATTCAGAATTCGAAAGCGATACCAAAAGTGAAGTTGAAGAGCATGAGTTCACAAGAGCATAGGAAGAAACGGAACCTAAATCGGAGTTCTAGATCAAAAGATATGGCCAGTCAATGTTGTAAGGAAAAAGTCAAAGTAGAAGAAAATCGGACCGATCCGAATTGACCAAGACCAGTATACCCCGGATGGATAGCAAACCGATGGAAGCAGATGCATAACCGATCCGACTAGGACCGGACCGATCCGGTAGAAATAAAAGAACCATTCCGGTGGATATCGGACCGATCCGATGGTAATCCGGACCGGTCCGGTCATGTGAAATCCTGGCATTAATTATGCAGATTTTTGGCGTGCTAAATGGTAAAACTTGTGTCACAAGCAAATTGAGCTATCAATTTCGATACTTTGTCCTATAAAAGCTATGCCCTACATCATTTGAAAGAGGAGAGTGCATTTAGGCAATTTTTAGAGAGAATTCTAGGGTTAGTTTCCAATTTCTTCAAGATTCTTGCATGAACCCTAGTTTGTAAGAAATTATGAATTCCAATTCCGTTTTTGTTGCTGAATTCAAGTAAAATCTTTCCATTCTCTTATTTTATTATTTGCAAATTATTTACAATGTCTTGTAGATCCATAATTTTATGTGTGAATTTGTTCTTGAACCAAATTATGAGTAGCTAAATTCCCAAGGGTTGGGGTACATGAACTCAATCCAAGGCAAATTATTTATGTAGAAAATAGAGATTAAATTAAAATATTGATTGAATCGTGAATGAAAATCATACAAACATTGTCAATCTTTTAATCTCTCTTGCCCTAGGTACTTGAGATGTTTAAGAATGCTTTGAGTATAATTTATCATTCACCGCTTTATATCTATCTTTGATTTCATATGATGCGGGCTAGATCCCTCATATATGTAATGCTTAGAATTTATAAAGACCGGATCTAGTCAAGAATTTTAATTTACAATTCTAGCATTCTATATGATAACTTGTTAAGGATTGAGGGATTGCACCCTACCCTATTTTCTCCCATTTGTCAGATCTAAATTTCTTTGCAATTTTCAGTTTTTTTTCTTAAGTAAATTTTTATTTCAATAGAAATTTTCCCAATCATTAATCATCTTTTTGTTTCTTTTAAGAAATAATTTCAAGATTTAATAATTTTTCTTATTACTATTTGGCAATCTCGATCCCTGTGGATACGATCCCGACTTACCGGGTTTATACTTGAGCGACAGGCTTGCACTTGAGCCTAGAGAGAAAAATGCACTTTTGAGACAAATACTCAGTCGCGTCAGTGCATTATAGATGAGGGGTGAGATAACACAAGAGAGTGTACAGAATTTTAACATGTATAATCAATAACTCATCTTATTGTGATAAACAATTGCTAAATATTTTCAAAACGTTTTGATTACTAACTCTTGCTATCAAAATATTTTCAAAACCTTTTAGGTGTCCAAGGACTCGTAACTGCAGCATTATGGAGCCTGGCTGGACCTTGCATAGACGATTTATTCTTTTAGATCTAGTGTAGGATCTCATTTTAGTACCTCTAATGGGACATCTTGTCAATTGTCTTTATTTCAGATATTCAATTTTGGATTATATTGACTTTATTTAGCAGCATTAGATTTTAGTCGATTGTTGACTCGACAAGACTTTATCCTTTATATATTGCGTGGTGGTTTAAATTATTGTATAGTGCGAATGCTTAATTATTTCCTCTTGAGTATTGTTCTTAGGTTAATGAAAGATAAAATTTAGCACTGATTTAATTTCACTTAAGTGATTAGTAATTAAAAAGTTTTTGACAGTGATGCTAAAAATGAACCAACTGAGGAACCTGTTTTAATTTAATTTAGGACTGATCACCCAGGATTTAATTAGCCGAGGTATCATAGACGGTATCAGAGCATCAGGTTCTAGTGTCCATAGGATCTGTGCGGACGTATTACATTTTCAACGTTGCTTTGTATTTGATATAGAGCCCTATGCTTAGGATTGTTGATTCCTATTGTGAGATTTCGTTCTCCTGCTATGATGTATTATTGTAGCGAATCTTATGCACGTTCGGGTGTGCAGCATAAGTCGAACAATGAAGGACAACAGTAAAGACCGTTGGGAGGATCGTAGGAAATGGGGCTCAGTTAGAGCTATGGAATATTATGGGGACGATGATCGTAGTCTAGGTCACCCTAATGATGCTTTGCCAAGAGATGCTGCAATGACTGCTAGGGTAAAACAGACTTTCCCACTACCGCTATGGCAGAAAATGGTACCAAAGTAGACTCGCCCATCGCAGCTAAAATGGGAGAGATCCAGAGGGCACTTGAAGAGTACCATTCGCTACAGTTTGCTAAGTGAGTATGTTGTATGTGTCGGCCAATGGTAAAGGAAATCCAGGGCCATTGACTTATGATCGGGTGTGGTAATGCCCAAAAGTGAAAATTTGGAAAATTTTCTGAACTTATCACATTAGGATCAGCTAGAGGCCAAGTGTGAGAAAGAAATTATTTGTTTGATGAAACTTTTTACCCTACAAGGTAGGTACAATAGAGAAAAGAGTCCTTAAGATTTAATAATGGGCCCACGAGTAGGAGTCCCCAGCACTTATGGGAAATTTTTGCATAGACGACATATCTATATTGATGATACTGATGCTTCTATGTGAACGAAGCTAAAAGAATTGAAGAATTTATTCAGGTGGTTAAGATTGATGAAATGGTGCTAGTAAAACACCACAGGGGGAGACCCATGAGGGGACCCGTTTAAACGATGCAGATAATGGAATTCTTACCGAGTGATGGTGGATTCATTCGAAACTGGTGAGACCAGCAGTATATTTTCCTTAGGGCCAGCAGAGCTAAGGGAACAATGAGGGTAGCCATCAGGGTTGAAGCTACCAAAGTCCGTGAGACGGACAACCCTAATACGGTATGTGTGGCTAGGAATAGTAGATTCTGTAGCAAGATATTTTCACGTAGAGAGTATGACCACATGCATTGATCTTAGCTCAAATGAGGAAAAAGGATAAGAACATGGTGCCCAGTAGGGGCAATGATTAAAATAGTCTTTGGGTTCAGTTAGGACAAGCTTGTAATGTCCAGTAACCATTTGAAAAGCCAGTGTGGTTGGCAAGGTGGAGGTATGATTTTTATCCTAGAGTGAATGAAGTATGTTTTGTGTGAGATGAACGAGTCACAGGATTTTGTTAGAACTAGATTAGTGTGTGAGGCAAGTTTAGTGGTTATATCGATAACATTATCATGTGTAAATATTTGATTTCATCCGCAGGGGAGCGGGTGTTGACAATAGAGATATACTTCATAGAAATTACTTGTTCTAGTGATATGTTATACGAGTATGATAGTATCCTGGGTATGGACTGGTTAGCGATGGTTAGTACGATAGTGCTCAGTTAGTTTAAGGCTATCATGTTCACTGTTCCAGGGCAGGATGTGTTGTTTTAGCGATGCCTCACCGGAAGGAGGGTCGAGCTCGCATTTAAATGATATTATGATCGAGGCTTCGGAGAGTATATTTGTCTCGAGATATTTAATCCCGGTGTGTAGGGACTTTACCGATATGGTTCAGGGAATATTGGGTTTATTGTCGACCGGGGAGATTAAACTCATTATGGTGATTGGCATGAATGACTAGTGATACTAAGAGCACGGTGTAATATGATTCCTTTAGAGACGTGGGAGTTGAGAGTTAAATTTAATTATCTGGGGATAGGATTTTGAGTGTCCGATTATGTGCTTTAGTCTTATAGAACTCAATCTTCGAAAATGCTAGTGATTATGCATTGGGAGGGGAAGTTCATTGTTTAGGTGTCATTGCGAGATGACATACGCATGGACCTAAATAAACGTTAGGAGTGGAGAGACGTTAATGGATGCTAGGGGCATCAGTTTCGAATGTTAATCGTTATACATGTGAAGAAAACACTTTGAGATGAGAGTTGTTATATGAGTAAGGACAATGGAGTCGGTAGTGCTGTAGAAAGGCACTGAAATATTTTCTCACTATGAGTTGAAGGGTGGGATTCGAGAAGAATTCGATTATAGGTTATGGGGTGATTGAGAAGACACATGTGCTATAACCAGGTTGAGAATGTGTGGCTAGTTTTGAGAAAAGTGTGTTACGTATGAGACGTTGGTAATGTTTGTGTAGAAATGCACGGGACATAGGGTGTATGGGCTCCCTAGTTAGTGGTTTCAAAGCCATTCGAGATAGAAGGGCGTGAAAAGGAGTGTGTGGAAATTATGCCTAAGGGGAAGTTGTAAATAGAGCTAAAATGGTGCGATGGATTGAAAATCAGTGAGAAAGATGATAATCCAAGTATATATGCGCAACAAGAGCTAGCACACTCGAGATGGGTTAAAAGGCCATGGAAAGCCATTTAAAAGGATATCTATTGAGAACAGGAAATCCAACTATTGTGGGGAAGCAGAGCGAGTTCCTACTTAGTCGATTGTTGAGAGTGGCTTTCACATAAATTGAATGTTTATGGGTATACACCGGGACAAAGGGGAGTAAAATTGCCGCTTATTGTGAGAGGTTACAAGTTAAAGTCGGTGTTGAGCGGAATATAGTGAGGTTGTCTCCGGGTGCACCACTCGTAAAAGGGAATACAATTTTCATCAAGCCGATAATTCTAGTGATTTAATGGGCAGACTGGCTAGTAGATTTCATTGATGGGTTGCCAAGATCAGGATAAGGCCAAGAATTCCTTCGAGTGTGTGGAATAGAGTGACCGAGATGAAGTGATTGTTATTTTTCTTTGAAAAGAAGGATTGCGCCGGTGTACGAAATCTTAACATGTATAATCAATAACTCATCTTATTGTGATAAACACTTGCTAAATATTTTCAAAATGTTTTGAGTACAAACTCTTGCTATCAAAATATTTTCAAAACCTTTTAGGTGTCCAGTCACATGGACATTAGACTTGAGGATTCAGTCCAGGGACTCATAGTTGCAGCATTATGGAGGCTGGCTGAACCTTGCATAGACGATTCATTCTTTCAGATCTAGTAGGATCTCATTTTAGTACTCTCTATTCGGACATGTTGTCCATTGTCTTTATTTCAGATATTCAGTTTTGGATTATATTAGCTTTATTTAGCAGCATTAAATTTTAGTCGATTGTTGACTCGGCAAGACTTTATCCTTTATATATTGCGTGATGGTTTGAATTATTGTATCGTGTGAATGTTTAATTATTTCCGATTGAGTATTGTTCTTGGGTTAATGAAAGATAAAATTTGGCACCGGTTTAATTTCACTTAGGTGACTAGTAATTAAAAAGTTTTCGACAGTGATGCTACGAATGAACCAATTGAGAGACCAGTTTTAATTTAATTTAGGACTGATCACCCAGAATTTAATTAGGTGAGGTGTCACAATTAAATAACAATGATAATTCTAAATTGTAGGGCATGGTAGAATATATATATATACTAGCGGATACCCGTGCCTGAAGGCACGGCGAAAATTTCCAAAGTACGTAATAATGAAATGGCAAAAATATCAGTCCCCAAAAAATATCTAAATATAGTTTTCCAGTATATATAAGTGCATAACTGTTATATGTAACTTAACGCTTTTACACCATACATCTAATTGTGCGGTACTAAATATAATTGTTAACATATATTATTAACTGTTACATGATTACATCGCATGGCAAACAATATTTCAGTACAATTGTTACTTTATAAAGATGATTGTTTATTTATTCCTCAAATTTATTAGTTTTAATCGTGATAAAGTAATTAATTATTTATACACAAAAGGAAAATCAACAAATTAATTTGAAATTGTCATTTTTGAAGATGTATTTATGTCAAAATTTTCTAACATGAATGTGTTATTTTCGTTTCAAAATTTGAACTCGTGTTATTGATGTAAGAGTGTTAGTACTTTGTGAAGAGAGATAAATTTTGTATACATAAGACGTGTAATAAATGTGTTATACAATAATAATAATAATAATAATAATAATAATAATAATAATAATAATAATAATAATAATAATAATAAAGGTCTAAATTAGAGACAATGCAAAATGTTTAATAAAGTTTGGTAAAAATTATTTATGAGAATATAAAATGTCAATTTTTTTACATTTTGAGAAAGTTTTAACTGTCGTTTTATGCGGCTAGTTGAAGTTTTGTACCACTTTCCTTTCTTTCCATTCACTGAATGAAAAAAATAATTATAAAACAATAGTCAACATATCACTATCTAAACTTATCCCACAAAAGTGATTATATTTCATCACTTGGCATTCTCAATTGATGTCAACCAAATCGACGCAAACCAATGGGCACTAACTACAAAAATTATATAGTATATCACAACAACTTCATATTCTCTCCCTCTACATTCACAAAAACAATTACACACAGCACTATTCATCTTTTAGTCCTTAACAACACACTAAAAACAGAGAAATGTGAGATACTGTAACAGATAAATTGTTCTATGAACTCTAAAAATGGATAAATGTCACCACTTAAAACTAAGTATAGATGTACCATCCAAACTAGGGTACCATCCGAACCAGTGTATAGAGTAAATTTCATTAAAACCAAATAATTTGTACCATACCAGTGTAGATGGCTTTAGATTAGGCCAAAAGCAATAAACACCCAAACTAAAAAACCAAATCAACATAATAGTACTAATTAAAAACATAAGACAAATTTGTTACCACTTAAAACTAATATTAACGGACCCAAATTTGTTACGACAAATTTGTTAGACACAGATCTTTATACAAACAAAAAAATATCCTTAACGGCCCCAAACATCTCTGAAGCATGACCACACCCGAGGCAGTGAAATTGCTTCTTGGTTGTCCCCATGGCCCCCTTCAAACTGGTCCCCGACTTTATTAACATCAATGCCACGTGATCTGCAAAAGGATGGACACCAATTCTGTGATCTACTGCATCTTCACCAATTCTGTAGCTTACGAAGCTGCAAAAGGATGGACACCAAAGAGCACTGTGATCTGCTGGATCGTCATCAACATCAATGCCACGTGTTGGGCTCGAAGAAGCTTCCCCTTCAGAAGTCTCCATTTGTTGGACTGGATTTGCATCATGATTTGGGCCATTTCTTACAAAGGTTGGAAGCTCATATATGGTCAGGGGGAATTTCGATGCTTGACACCACAGGGGGAGTTTAAGTGCTCGACACCACGGATTCATTTCCTTTGGCCTCAGCCTCAACCTGGGGCTCAGCTTGAGCATTATCTCGGCCCTCAATGTTGGTTTGCACACAATGAAAAGATGTAATAAACCTAGGATGAAGAACAATAGTTTGAAACAACAATATACATTAACTTTTTTATTTTTAGAAGATAAAAGTTTCAGAAGTTCTGAAAAAATTGGTTGAATAAATTATGGGAACCTCCATTATACCGGTTTGAATAATATATAGGAATATTCCACCATACCTGCTAAATCTAATATATACCTGCTTGAACCTCCATAATATCTTTTATACCTGCTTGAACCTCCATTATATCTACTAAATCTAATATATATTCCATTAGATCCACCATTTTCTGAAGCATTGTTGTAGGAGTATTTACTTTCCCATCATCTTCCAGTAACTGTCGTGATCCTCCTGCTTCCATCTTCCTCTCTGTGCTTCAATATCACAACTGATGAAATAGAAGTTTGCATAGTTCTATATTTCAGCATATACCCCACTTTAATTGAGATAATTTTACTTAGAATTAACTTAAAGTATCAGTTATATATACAATGCACATCAATCATTGCTGTGACATTGAATCAAGTATTATGTAAATCATCCAGTGTTTAAAGACATTATATGAGTCTTTGTTCTCCTCAGCCTTTTCCTCTATCTTAGCCTCAGCTGCAGCAACGACAGAACCAATGCCTCCACCGGATGCAACAAAAGGAACAACACTGCCACCACCTTATGGAACAGCTGCTAGCTTTTCTCGCCCAGATGCAATAAGCTCTGTTATATCCTTTCCCTTAACTTCTGATAAAAGAAGCTTTATCATATCGTCATCACATTCAACTCCAATGGAACCGATAATTTCCTTGATATCAATCGCGGAAGGAGTGGTGTTTCAACCCAAAACAGTAAACAAATAGGCAGCAACAACATTCATCTCTACTCAAATGGAACTGAGCAATGGAACTGCGAAACAGCGGGAGAGAAAGTTCAAATCATCAACCGATACCAGAAATGAGAACTATAATAGATATGGTCGGTCTATCTACATCATGATCTTGGACACAAAGAATCCCAACATGAGAATTCCATAGTAAAGGAACAATATAGCACATGAGATGTGAAAAGGTCCAGCAGCGATCAAACATATCACACACAGGAAAACAACTTTGGGTGAGAAGTATGCTAAAAGTCAAGTGTAGGACATCCCCTACACATAATTATGTTACTATATCTCAACCCAACACATGATATCATAACTCAAGGTATAGAAAAGCATCTCTATATTCTTTTGAAAAAAATAGAACTTAGACCTGTAGATATGTATGATTAGGAATAATGGGACATTGCTTGTAATTTCCCAAACACAATATAAATTAAATCTTCACACCCTCATAATCAAATGATATAGCTCTCAATTACCGTAAAAAACATAATTATAATTGAACTAATTGGGAAATATGAGAACTTTATATTTACCTTAACAATGATATAACATTCCATGGTGATTAGCACCGTTTCTTGAAAATAAAAATCAGGTGTGTGACCTGCAATAGTACACTTGAAATCAAAACAATAACTAACCAACCTCAAATTGAATAAATAAGGGTATAGTTCCGACCATCTCACACCTAATAAGGAAATTCAGAATGTTCGTGTGGCTGCGTGAGACCATTGATAACAGTTCGTGTGGCTGCGTGAGACTACTGTTCAGGATGCATTAGCAAAGAATCAACATTTCGAAATCTCATCAGGACCATATGTAGACTGATCAGATAAAACCAAAGCATTACATAGCTATCTTTGAGCGCCTCGACTCCCCAAACAAAACATTATCCTGAGAACATAAAGAACAAACATTCAAATAAAGTCCGTAACTATATTAACATAACTATTAAAGGAAGAAGAAGAAGCAGCAGCAAGGTAAAAAAAAAATAAGAAGAAGCAGCCAATAAGCAGAAGAAGCAGCCAATAAAAAAAAGAAGTATAGCCTATAGTCAAGGTACTACCGGATCAGCTACTACCGGTAGCCACTACAGATTTTACGGATCAGTCCAGATCAGCTACTACCGGCAGCCAAATATGAAAAGTGTCTTACCGGATACTTAAATCCAACTATGAAAAGTGTCATAATTGGATACTTAAATCCAACTGTGAATAAATTAGAATCGCAAATTCAGTTAGGCAAATTTAGTTAGGCATATTGGATACTTAAACCTCTAAATAATTTGTAAAACCTCTAAAATTATTTGTAAAACCTCTAAAATGATTGTAAAACCTCTAAATAAAATGAGCCAATTTTATTGACAGAGATAGACAGTTAGCAGCTTATTCGGGAAAGAGAACGTGACATATTCATGCTTAGATATGCATCCTACAAAAAGTATAAATTGAGAAGTCTCCATCCTACAAAAAAGTTAGATCTGCAAAAGCAAACAATATAGACCAAATGAGATAAGAAAAAGGGTTGTGGTAGAATTTGAATAATACAATTGAAAAAAAAAGGAAAAGGTATAAGGAAGTACCTTAAAATGATGTTATAAGAGAACTTCGAGATACACAATATTAGTTATGGAATTCGAAACGTCTTGAGGAAGAAGTATGCATAGAGAATTAGCACTTTTGCAACGGGATAAAGCAACATATAATTTCCCGTGACTAAATACGGGTGTTCGCAAATCAATTCCAACATATTTAACTGATTGGCCTTGTGATTTATTCATGGTCATTGCGTACGCCAATCTAACTGGAAATTGGCACCTTGTCATTTGTATTGGCACTTCGCAAGACGATGGTGTTAAAGAAATTCTTGGGATGAAGGCAGAATTGCCTTTATGATCTCCGTTCAAGATTAGAACTTTAATAACATGCTTTGCGCAATTAACCACTATTAACCTTGTGCCATTACAAAGACCGTCTTTTGGAGAAATGTTTCTTAAAAGCATTATTGGGCATCTATTTTTAGTTCGAGATTAAACAAAGGCAACCCGGACGGATTAATAGAGTTCAAATATTCATTGGGAAATCCATTAGTTATTGAACTATTAGTGTCATCTAGGCATAACTTGTCAGCTGCCAAGTATGTTATTGTCTCTCCGGGAAAAATATTCAACGCGGAAATATTAATTATATTGACATCATCATTCCGTGCTGATAGAATTGTTCTTTCTTCAAAGTAGCTAGGGGTAACATTTTCCATAACATTTAGCATTGGATAAACCATCGACATTAACTCATTCAAATCTTTACATTTATGTATCGTCGATGGCAATTGAACATTTTCTTTGGGATTTGACCCAATCTAAACAAATGTTTAAAAAATAATATGAATAAAATTCATACAATTAATATTTGGTATTATTAATAAAATTAATACAAATAATATGAAAAGCCAAGGAAATAATGAAAGGAATAATACCTCTGTCAAAAACCCCGAAAACTGAATGCTTTCCACTTCTGCACTATTAAGCCGCATGTTAAGGTGTAATGTTAAAACATGAATATTAACCCATAAAAATGAGCGCCTTAACGACGCAGCAACAATTTGTTCACGGACACCTCTTGGAATCACAGGTAGAATTTGTCGAAAATAACCGCCAAGAACAACAGTGATACCCCCAAAAGGCTTTTTATTATCACAAATATCCTGAAGAGTTCGATCAACAGCTTCAACACAATACCGATGTTGCATTGGGACTTCATCCCATATAATTAATTTGGTTAATATGAATAGCTCTGCATGAATTGATTGCTTTGTAAACCCACATATAGAATTTTCAAGATTATCTAAAGGAATACAAAACGTTGAATGCGCAGTTCTACCACCCACCAATAGTAAAGAGGCAATTCCAGAAGAGGCGACGGTAATGACAATATGGCCAAGACTGCGTATTTTAGTGGCTATTGTATTGTAGAGAAACGTCTTTCCAGTTCCCTCTCCTCCATTCAAAAAGAAAGTCATTCCCCTATTTTCAAGTACCGAAGTAGTTATTTCAGCATATGCATCGCGTTGGCCATCATTTAGACGATCAACATCACTTTGAGGAGCAGCTTGTTTAGCGTCGCTTTGTAATTGTCGATGTTCATTAATAAGCTTGTTACCCAAAGTTGTGCACCAATTTCCAACCGCCATTGGCATGGGAGAAAAATCTGATAAACTCTTGCCCGATTCTTGCAACATCTGGTTAAGGAGATACAAACCGTAATCTTGAATTTGAGTCTCAGTGGGAGTTCGTATGCCATGTGACATTTGAATCTTATGGGCCAAGTCATCACAAATATGCATTGCAAATTGTGTCCACAACAAATGTGGATATAAAGGGGAACATTGTGTGAGTTTAACAACAAATAAACGTCTTAACTCATAACCAGTTTTAAGAATAGCTGCCTCTTGCAAACATTGCACCCATTCCCCATCATCCTCCAGAAGGCCTAACGCAATACATTCGGACTTGAATGTATCACATAAGATATTGTTAACCGTCCTCAAGGCTTCATATGATTCTGGGCCCTTGACGACAATTAAAAGCAACCGTAAGTAATATAGTTCGCCCGAATTAGGGCTAGCAAAATACAACCTACCAATAGAATAGCCTTCTATTTTTCTACGCGTCCATGTCTTTGGTTGCGAATTCCAAACAAAATGCTGAGGAAATTCTTGATATGTGAAAGCACGTGCGGAGGCGTTTGATGCACATGTTGCAAAAAATTCAGTTAAAGACGTTTTTTGAGCAGCAGCCCTGGAAATTATTGTTTCCACAGAATCTTCGAGATTAAACCTTACTTGATGCATTCCAGGCAAGTGAAGCGCCAATCGTACAACTTTTGGTTCCTCTTCGTGCATTGGATTATGAAATAAATGCCAAGCGGCTTCGGGTGGTCCAATGTATCTAGCATCAAGATATTGTTGGATTTCATCAATTCCTCCCAAAACTATTGTTGTGCGATCAGAACCTTTGTATATGTATTTATTAATGTATTTAACACATCTCAATATTGCACAAACTTCAACATTGATATGAAAATCAAACATTAGAGAAAGGTATGGTTTATATGGCACCACATCTTTGTTGCATACAAATTTCCCCCCTGCAATAGTGTACTTTCGACCATCATTTCGTCATCGATAGAGTGGATATCCATTTTGGTCCATAGTCGTTGAATCAGCCCAATCTCTAGGGTATTTCTTTGTGCATCTACCGTTATCCATGCATGGTGCATTTGGGTTTTGGGAACCACAGGGGCCATGTATCATACAACCCAAGACTGTCTCAAACAAGGCAGGATCTTTTTTGGGATCCGGAATATCAGCACACACAATCTTGTCAACCTGTTCACATGTCTTTATTTTGCTTCTACTTTCTAAGAAAAACAGCACATGTACATGCGGCAAACCCCTCTTTTGGATTTCGGTAGTAAATACGTGTGCCACCTTCCAACCAAAAATATTTTTATCTTTCACTACCTTCATCATTGACTTTCGCTTCAATTAAAATACGCGAGCGACTATATCTGGACGATCCGTTGAATTTTGATTCGGCAATAAAGCTTTTGTAATTTCAGACCAATTGAGATTCGCAGTCATTGTGAGGAAGATATCAGGATGCTGATTGTAACGGGTGATGGCCATAGAATCTTGAAAGTTTTCAAACATGTGCCTCACACTACCCGTGAAGGAGGAAGGTAAAATTGTGCGTTTCCCAATTCCATCTGCATTGAGCCCATCCATTAAACCCTCGTTAAGTCGCGTATACAGATCATCGCGTAATTTGGATTGATTGAGCTTATAATAAGTCAAACGATTTTGCTCAGTTGAAGCCCACGCATCCACAATGAACTCCTGAAATAGTTTTCCCGCTCTTAAAATTGTTGAGTATTCATTAACGCATTGGAAAATACGATAGCTATAAAAATTCAGTTGGGTAAGTCGGTGTTTTAAATCAGGTCTCTCATTTTCAACATCCCATTGTGTCATATCAAGTTCCCACCCAAGCTCACCGCGAGGAAAAAGTAAAACATAATGAAGTGGTAGGTACGCCGGGTGGCATTCACTAATTCTCATCAACTGGTTATCTCCTTGCAAATGAAGAATAATATCTCTCATCGCACTCAAATTAGTTCCATATCCAGGAAGTACAACTGCTATCTCATCAATTGAAGGTAAATTGCATCTTCTTCGGTCTGCAACCCTACTATAATGCAAGTATGCAGGAACATCCACATTTGCAGAGTTCTCTAGAATAGCAAAAGCCTGGCGATATTTAGATGTAAATGCATTTTCATTCAACAAACAACTTTGAATGATTTCAAGAACATCCCGTCGTAATTGCGGATTTCTACGCTCTCGAGTATCCAATGCAGCTACTGGATCATAAATATAAAGTTGAGCATAACTTCCATCATGTCCCTCTTACGGTAATAAGCTTCCTGTTTGGTGTCGTAATTCTCCATGGATGGTGAACGACGTAGGACCCCTACCCGTGAGTACTCTTTCATCCATTTGAACTCCAAGACTGGTGAATGCATTAGCAGCGTTGTATTATCTAGTAAAACACCGAAATGATTGTGATTGGTCATCATTACCGTCATATAGAGCTTTTATATCGGATGGTGGTTCATTTAAGGTTGGTAGCTTCATCTTTCCTTGCAAACAACATTTACCAAACAAAGGACATCTGATGGACGATATGCTTAACTTTTCACTAATCCAATGTAACGCTGAACAATGAGGACACTCAACATTCATCGCTCCAAGAAAATGTCTACTGAAATGTCCTGGATGTGCCCTGTAAAAAGAAATTATAATATTGTGAATGTCTACTAAAACCATTTTAATATCATGAAATGAACTCGACTGGATGTCAACTGAAACTATAATATCATGAAATGAACTGGATGTCTACTGAAACCATTTTAATGTTACCGATTAATTTCAGCAGCTACAACACCATTATATTCTGGAGGCATGCGAGCATTTTCATCGCCGCCACTGTATGAAACCTGATCAACTAGATCTGGTAGTTGTTCATATATGGCACCCACATCATGTGAAGCAAATTCGTGGTGAAGATGTCTACCGAAATCAAGTGGATGTGCCCTATAAAAAGTTAGAAACCATTATAATGCCAATTATTATTCAATTATCAAATGAAAGTGCCATTTTAATATCATGAAAATAATTGGACTGAATGTCTACTGAAACCATATTAATGTTACCTGTTAATTTCAGCAGCTACAACACCAGTATATTCTGGAGGCATGCAAGCATTTTCCTCGCCGCCACTGTAAGAAACCTGATCAACTGGATCTGGTAGTTGTTCATATATGGCACCCATGTCATGTGAAGCAACTCCGTGGTGAAGATGTCTACCGAAATCAAGTGGATGTACCCTGTAAAAAGTTAGAAACCATTCTAATGCCAATTATTATTCAATTATCAAATGAAAGTGCCATTTTAATATCATGAAAAGAATTGGACTGGATGTCTACTGAAACCATTTTAATGTTACCTGTTAATTTCAGCAGCTACAACACCAGTATCTTCTGGAGGCATGTGAGCATTTTCCTTGCCGCCACTGTATGAAACCTGATCAACTGGATCTGGTATTTGTTCGTGTCTAACACCCACATCATGTGAAGCAAATTCGTGGTGAAGATTTTGTGGAGTAATTAATGAGCGTAGTTGAATAGGAGATTGATCAATTGACAAATTATTGGTGAGTGGAGTTGAAGTACGAATAATACGCTCGACATGGGCAGGTGTTAGAAGAGATGGATTTTGGGATAGAGAAGCCCTATTTGCCTCTCTAAGAGCACTACCTCGGGACCGACCTGATTAGGGTAGGTTAGGGAAGGGCATTGGTTGATGATAATCCAATGATTCACGTTCAATTCGTTCATGTTCACGTCGTCGACGTTGGGCAAATGCTGCCTTCGAGATGCCAGTTTCATTTGGATCCTAAATATCAACAAAAGAGCTCAATAAATTGAGATTTTGTTAAACTATGCATCATGTGTACATATAATATTACGAAGATACACAAATAAAATATACCACATCATAAGCAACTTTCTCTTTGCCTTTTCTCTTCCCATTCTCTTGGCTGGAACTATTTGCAATGTACTGATTGCGTTGAGCCTTCACATAATGAAAATTGAATAAAAAAAATTATAATTGGAATCTAATTAAATAACTAAAAAATGTAAAATCAAACTACATACCTCAATATGAATAGCGTTTAGTTCAGATTCATCTCGAATAACCACCCCGAGGTTTTGACGGCGCAATAATTGAACCTACGATAGTGAACATAGATGATACAAAACTTTGATGTACATGAAAAATATATTAATTATAATTTTGAAAGGGAGATGTATCCTTACAGATCTATGAACTTTAGAATTCACCTAGGTTCGTCAAAGAAAAACATCATAGTCACAAAAAAGTAAAATTATTACATAGCCTAATATACAAAATAGAGTTTAGATTTAACTTACAGAGCCAAATGTAGTAGTAGTATTATCCATGAATGTTAGAGCGGAATTCAAATACCAAGCTATTCCCAGATACGAAATGAAAGCTGCTGAAAATCAAGGTCCTTGAATGAAAGCTGCTGTGAAAGTGAATAGGACAGACCTGTTGCAATTTACAAAACAACAAAGAACATGACAAATTTATGTAAATATATGCAACTTCTGACTCATCCATATAATAAGGATGCTTCTTGAATCCCCTGTTTTTTTAATATCTAGTGCTTCAAAATGTAAGGGATAAAAATATATGAGGCTTCAATATTTTCTTAAGCATTTCGTTACACACCAAAAAGACCAGTTTCTTGAAACAACTAATGGTAACCACGCCTAATGGAAGCAAGTTTGCTTCCAACTAAACATTCATAATTCTATCAACAATAATTTCATGAATTCATATCGCGACAACTCGAATACAAAAAAATGGGTAGGAAAAATGAATTACAAAAAAAATGTGGTAATTATAGTTACACACATAGGAAATTCATATCGCGACAACTCGAATAGAAAATAATGGGTAGGAAAAATGAAGTACAAAAAAAACTGTGGTAATTATAGGATCTCATTATTATTTCCAAACAAACAAATTATATGAAAACTGAGTGCACCAACATGGCCAACCCATACAGCTAAGGTAGTATGAAAACTGCGTATACCAAAACTGCAAAAAAAAAATTGGAGAACATAGTAGACGTAAAGAAACATAAAGACCATAATAGACTTGCACACACCAAAAAAAAATCAAGGAAAAATCTTAGCAATGTTGGGCACATTCTAAACTCAACATTATTATTTTAGGACCTTTATAGTGCAAAATCAATACAACAATTTATAAATTGCCACATTGGCATTTCATCAAACATATAGTCTTCATAAAAAAAAATTAACTTACACTACTAACTACAACAATCTTAAATGTGACACCCCGCCTAATTAAATACCGGGCGATCACTTCTTTATTAAATTAAATCAATGTAAACAGTTGGTTCATTCTCAGCATCACTGTCGATAAAAATACATTTTCCAATTTAACACCCTAAATAATTAAGCTAAGTGTCAAAACCATTTTCATACATACTTTCCAAATTTTAATTAAAGAAAAAGATTTATTTATTTAAAAACAACATTTCTACAATTAAGAATCACATCACAGTAAACCAAATACTATCATACATTCGTCAATCGAATGTCAACATATGAAAACTAAAGTCACAAATCCGAACTGAATAAATCCCATAGAACAATACTGGAAATAACTGAAATATAAATGTCCTAATAACAAAGAAATAATGGAAAGGGCTACACATGCCCAACTAAATGAAAGTACTAAGAGTGGATCCAAATGAACGAAGTCGTCTAATCAAGAGACCTGCAACTCCCACCTAAGCTGCAGCGCGTTCCTTCCAAGAGATCCTAATCAAGACGTCCCTGTGGCTGGGCACATGTAATACATACATATATAAATACAAGAGAGAGAAAAAGAAACGGGTTAGAGCCCGAAAGTGTCTTTTGTTTTAAAATACGTTTAGCAAGTATTTAAATTGATACAGGCCAATGCAACAACATATTAGTGCGTCACTCTCTTGAGAAATACTCACCTCTCTTCTAATGTGCACACCTATCGCACTAAACTTCCCAACGGATTACCTTATCATTTTATTATACTAACCTTCCCAAAATTTTAGCGTATCTTCTTACTCGTAAGATTTTAAAACCGAACAATATTTTTGTTTAAAAAGAATACTTCCAATTAGAAGCACAACTCTCGTTTTTGCTTTTAACAATATATAAAGTTCCTCAGTGACATATTATTTTTCACAAACAAGTATTTACTATAAGAGTCATCAACCATGTCCTACTTATCAAATCACAGTAGGCAGTTTAAATTTCCAAAATTTCATATATATATTAACTACTCGTATAATATATATAACATAACAGCACCCCTCATAAGAACTATGGTGCGTGCATACTCTACTATCCAGAACCCCATATCACTCATATTAAGGGGAATACAATCGGAATCACTCTCGAATTGTATTAACATGAATACACAAACAATATTGAGGCGAAGCATAGATTCCAAGTCTCTAAGAGGATGGCACATGCCTGCGTCTCTTAGGACCGTCTGAACTATCACATCGATAGCCTGTACCAAGGATATCTATCTTCTAGGGTACAAGTCAATATCCCCCATAAAGGTCCCGTCGAGATAAGACTTGTCCCAGCACGGTAACCTCAGGGATAGCAAGTAGCGTGGGCATGATTTTCACAAGTATAATATATGTACACACAATCATATAAATATACCATTTTATCATATTAATATAGGTTTTTCTCGTCACCCATAATTATACCATTTATCCTTAATTTCACATTTATAGAATTACGTATAAGGTTTCGTTCCTAACCTTAACTCGAAGGGTTTTCTCACTCATTACTTGACACTCGTGGACTATATCCTCACAAATCTGAAATTCAGTAAGTGTCTTTATTATGTTCCAACGTAACTCTCTTACGCACCTCACCCTTTAAATTTATAAATTCACCAACCCTAAAGTAAATGTCCCATAAATACCATTCTCGTTGAAGATTAAAGGTCCCAACATTTATTCCTAGGCCCTACTGGTCCTCAATGTCTCCCAAATCAATTTATCAAGAATGCCCAAGAATTATATCACGACAATTTGAATTTAACTCATTTAAAGAGGGAATTATGAGTCTGCCAGGAGGGGTCGATCGATCGAAGCTTGGGGCTCGATCGATCGAACCTTCGATCGATCGAAACTCTGGGCTCGATCGATCGATCAAGCAGGTCTGGGAAAAATTCTGCAGAATGCAGTTACGGGTTTCATCACCAAAATTACACAAAATCGATATTTCCAAGTTCCAATCGTCCCAGAATTCTACTACTAACATCATAACAATATACTACATGTTTCTAACGTAAGGCATGTTCATATACATCATTTAAACATGGATTTTCAACCTAAAATTGTCTCCAATTATCAAGAACCCTAGAATTTTCTTAAACAGTTTTCTAACCAATCTTTCTCCAGAATTTCTTTCTTAAGATCATCAAAATTTCGTGGTTTATCTCCTCTACATGGCAAGGGTTCCAGAATCAACATATAAATCATTCCTACATGCATTTTCCTAACACAAATTGGGTGTTCTTCCATATTTATCATCTCTAATCAATCCTAAACCAATATGAAGATTGCATTAAAGAAATACGCAGGTTAAAAACTTGCCTGGGATTTTTGGTATTATGATTCACGGCTGATTTTGGTATGGCTGCGTTCCTCGTCTCGCGATCTACGCGGTGGTGGTGGCGGTGCATACCGGTGACTTTTTGGCCTTGAATTGCCTTGGAGCTCTCTCCTCTCTTCTCCAATGGCCTTCACTTGATTTTTGGATATTCTAACCCTAAAGGTTAACCTAAATAGCTGATATAGGTTGCTGAAATTCGTGGGTTTAATTACCCAATTATGTAAAATGACTAAAATGCCCTCCCGGGGTACTATTTCGGCCAAAAAATTCCCCGAGACCCAAACTAAACCCCCGGGTACACTTTTCTGACTATCTCGACCCTACCGGAAGCGTTGGCGCACTCAAAACGACCATACGGACAACCTATAAAATATTCACTTTTTATTTAACCAAAACAGTCCCGATGTGACACAAGTACGTTCCGACTTAAATTTCCGAAATCGTCATTTAATTCACTCATGACATTCAATATAACCAATATAATATATTACTATGCTCATTAGTAATATTCAGCAAGTTTCTCATAATTACTAACTCTCGTCACGTTAATAATTATAACATAATTAATTTCCGGATTTTTATTAAATAATTATTCACATTAAATTTAATAAATCCCCAAATTAATATAGCATAAAAATACGGGGTATTACATTAAACTCAAATCCTATTTAACTTACACTACTAACAAAAAAAATCCTATTTTTATCATAAATTCCAATTTAACAAAAATCCCAAAACAATAAAAAATAAAGACTCAGATTACAAACACAAACATATTCAGAACTTGAGTGACAAACATATTAAAAAAAAGATATTTTTCTTGCAAAGTCAGGAATACCACTAATACAATAATCAATAGCATTATGTAAAGTCAGTTAACAAACACAAACATATTAAATAACTTGAGTGGCAAACATATTAAAAAAATGTATGTTTGTTGGAATTTATGATATCAAAAAATAAAGCATCGGACCTCCAAAAAAAAAGCACCACGCCTGTAAGAAAAAAAATTTCGGGCAAAAAATACCCTTATTTGAATCTGCAAGAAAACGAAAATGTATTAGCAAAAACAAAAATAGTCTAAAAACAAAAATAGTCTAAAGGGGAGATAGAGAAAGAGCTGGGAAATGAAATAACCAGAGAGGAGGGATTCGTGAGAGAGTGAGAGGAGGGATTCGTGAGAGAGTGACTGAGTGAGTGGAGAAATCTCGGGAATCGGGAGATAGAGAAAGACGGGGAAAATGAAATGTGGGGTGTGGGGGGAATCAGAAGGGGGAAATGAAATGTGGGGAGGAAATCAGAATTTTTAAATTTTAAATGAAAATTGAAAATTTAATCTAAGCCCTTCATTTTTAGTGGGAGATGTGGCAAGATCTAGACCGTTATTGTGCTTTGACAATTCAAAAAACCATGCCATCTTTTATATATATATATATATATATATATATATATATATATATATATATATATATATATATATAGAGAGAGAGAGAGAGAGAGAGGAAGACTCACCTACATCATGTACTATACATCACACCGTACATCACACTTAATTCTAGGCCCTAGAAAACTTTTTTTCCAAATTATATATTTTTCCCTTGAAATTAACCTTCCAATCAATTCATATGCAAGAAATTAGGTCAAAATACATTTTGTAGCTATTTTTAAAAAATTCACAAAAAACTGCTGGCGCAGACCCTTATAAATAAGGTAATTTTAGCAGTTTTTTGTGGATTTTTTAAAAATAGTTACAAAATGTATTTTGACCTAATTTTTTTCATATGGGTTGATTAGAAGGTTAATTTCAACGAAAAAATATAAAATTTAAAAAAAAAGTATTTTAGGGCCTATAATTAAGCATGATGCATGGATGATGTATAGAGCATGATATAGGTGAGCCTTCTCCTATATATATATATATATATACAGAGCCGTTCCTAGACGGGTCTGAAGAACGGGCGGTAAGAACGGGTGTACTAAATTGAGGGGAATGTGGCAAATGTCCAAAGCTGATAAAACAATAGACAAAAACATGCTTTAACTCATTTCTATCTTGCCGCATAAAACAAAAGACATAACCAACGTGGCAAATGGATTATGTGATGGCCAGGGGCTACTTTTGTTTTGATTAAGCAAAACCAAAACTCATTCCATGTTCTCCATTCTACAACAAATTGAATACAGACTTTTATTTAAAAAAAAAAACTGTTTTTAATAAACTGTTTTAAAAATTGTTTTTGAAAAAACTGTTAAGTCCAAAACTGTTTAAAAAAAAAACAGTTATTAAATGGTTTTTAAAAATATAAAAAGTTATTTATAAAACATAAAAAGTTGTTTTATATAAAACAAAATTTGTTTTTAAAAAATTGTTTTTGTAAAAGCAATTGGTTTTTATTTAATGTGATGTATTATTTTTTCAAATACATTCATCCAATATGTTCGTTTATTTTTTTTTAACTCCACTTTTTTTATTTATTTGTTATTAATGTGCATTTTACCAAATAACAATATCCAAATAACTCCACTTCAATTGTCAATTATCATTCAAATAAAAATAAAAATACATTCTTCCAATTAAAAATATCCTTCTAAATACATTCATCCAAATAAAACCAGAGTGCCAAATTTAACTACTAATAGAATTTCATCCAAATTTGAGTACATTAAAAAAAAACATAGATAAGTTGCGTCCAACACCACTTGCGTTGACAATTATAATGATATTCCTAAAAAGTAAGACAAAAGACTAAGATAAGTATGTGAAAATGTTCAATATTCAACTTTTTAAATAACTATGTAAATAATTGTAATCACCTTGAGACGAATAACTATCATAATCTAAGTTTTCATCTGAGTCTTCTTGACGTGGTGAATACCTGCAAACATATAAGCTTGTTAATTTGAACATTTTAATTATAACTAATTAAATTAAATGAATGAAAAATATATAAGGCACTTACCGAGTATTTAGCAATGGACAATTTCTTTTGTCATGTGACTGGCCAACTAAACCGCACCCACGACATTTTCTTGCTTTAGAACTCTTGGCCTTCCCCAATGCTTTCTCCTTACCACTTTTCATCCTTTTACCACACCCTTTGGCTCGCACTTGGGTTGGTTCAACATAGTAATTACTACTAACATTTGCCGAAGCAACCACACTAAGCATCTCATTCCTTGACACGTCTTGAACACCCACAATTTGATTTAAATTATAACGCACCATTGCCAAACCATCGGTATATACCTTTAATGCTTCTTGACTAGTAAGGGCCTTATCAACCTCATCTAATGCCATTTGAATTAATTGGGACCTCTTTAATAGATATGATCTATCATCAACAATTTCACAACCACTATCATCCACACTCACCCCGAATTTTGCTGCTTTGGTCCACCTACTCAAAATGTATTGATTTGGTAATTTTTCGTAATCATACATCTTGTGCAAGTACCCTAAAACATGTCTACATGGGATTCCCGAGCACTCAAATTTTTTGCAAGTACAAGAAGCAAAATCTAATACTTTGTCATATGTGATTACCCGCAAATTTGATTTTTGAATCTTGTACAAACAACTGCTTTCGTCCTCCTTAACAACCTCAAATTTATACGTGAAACTATCTAGCATTTCATCTTGAAATTTATAGAACATTTCATTTGTGTAGACATCAACCATGTGAATCAAAAAATCGTGGATGATTTTCAACTTAGGCTTCTCAACTAAATCTTTGTGGTCCGCCATTAATTCTTCATGTCGTTGACGCATAAGGCCCCTACCAAATTGGACCATAAATTCAAGCAATGAATTTTTTTTTGAAACATACTTTTTGAAAAATGCGTGGGAACTTTCTGCACGTTGGCTACTTGACATTTCTGCTGAAAAAATATGATTCACATAAGCTGGCACCCATTTTAAACGGATTTGATACATTGAGTTTAACCACTTACTTTCACTTAAGCCACTTTTGTTAATAAGCTCCGTCCACCTCACATCAAATTCCGTCATTAACTCCGACCCCCAAATACAATTTGAAAACTCCTTGTAGTACGCACTATATTTAACTGGATCTAATTTCTCAGAAAATTTTGTTAAAATGTGCCAACTACAATATCTATGAAATGTCATTGGAAGTGTTTTTGAAATTTCATTTGTCATGTCGGGATCTTGATCGGTTATTATCATCTTAGGCGCATCACCAGGCATAGCTTTTAGAAATTGATTGAATAGCCAAACAAATGAATCAATAGTCTCATCACTCAAGAATGCACAATCAAATATTATTGTTTGACCATGATTATTTACTCCCATTAGTGGCGCAAATATCAAACCATAACGATTGGTGTTGTATGTAGTGTCAAAAATGACAACATCCCCAAAAAAAGTGTATGCCTGCCTCGAGGTGGCGTCGGCCCAAAAACAATGGGTAATTTTCTTTTCATCATCAGCCTCTATCTTAAAATAAAATGAAGGATTTCTTGATTGTTCTAACTTCAAGTAATCGTGAAATATATCCCCATCATGCCCCTTCAACTCTTTGCGTTTATCCCTTTCGTGGTTGTACAAATCTCGTTCTGTACACCCAATATTTTCAAAACCCCCCGCTTGCAACCCGAGTAAATTAAATTGTTGATGTTTTGGAATATTAACCATGTCAAGTTGTTGAGTCAATGACTTTTGAGCACTAGACACTTGGCGGTGGGAACGCAAAAGATGTGTTTTTCTTGGAGTGGCTAATGGGTGACAATGACCCTCGACAAAAACACTCACTTCATACAAATCATTTTGTGACATCACAACAGAAAGCTTGGCATTACAACCCGCTTTCACCGATCCCCGACGCCTTTTCACCTCATTGTCGGCAAGAAGTTTACCCTTCCCTTGTTTCCAACAAACAAATTCTTTCCTAATGATAACATCGGATCCGCGCCTCTTTTTTTCAGACCAATTTCTAACACTAAAACCAGATTCTTTAGCATAATCATTATAGAATTTCTTAACATCTTCTACCGTTTTAAACTCTTGACGTAATTTAGGCTTCAATTCAGGTGCTACTTGTGGAGTGTATTCTAAATCTCTTCCTTCACTTTGTATTTCAAAATCCATATCCCCCCCCCCCCCCCCCCCCCCCCCCAAATCCCATTGTAAATTTTCTCCATTTTGTTGCTCAATATCCTCATTATCCATTTTAAATCAAGCCTATAAATAATAACCATACAAATAATAAACATTATTAAATAAGAATTAATATATTATTTTCGGAATACAAAATTAGTGAATAATAACCATACATTTATATTATGTGTGATTTGGAAAGAAAAAAAAACAATTGGTAAATATTGGTTTGGGAACACCAATGTTAACCATTTCATAAGGAAAACAACAAAAGCTAAAGATTGTAAAGCAAAAAAAAATCTCCACTTTTTTGCTCAATTTCCTCATTATTCATTTTAAATCAAGTCTATAAATAATGAGCATACAAATAATAAGAATTAACATATTATTTTGGGAATAAGAATTAACATATTATTTTGGGAATAAGAATTAACATATTATTTTGGGAATACAAAATCAGTCAATACTAACCATACATGTATATTATGTGTGATTTGGAAAGAAAAAAAAATGGTAAATATTGATTTGGGAACACAAATGTTATAATAGTTAATCATTTCATAAGGAAACCAACAAAAGCTTAAGATTGTAAAGAAAAAAAAATTACCTGATGAGCTGTTGAAGAATGCGGCCAAATGAATGATAATAGAACAAAAGGAGAAAGCTTTTCTTATTCAAAACAAAAGAGAGCTATGTGCTGTCGGTTTAGGATTGGAGAATTGTAATATGGCAGTTGTGTTTTGTTGCAAAAGAGTGAGTTTGTTTTATTAGGCGGTCAATATTACAATATAACCCTTTTGGCACACAGATCACTTAACCCGTTCTTCAGACCCGTCTAGGAACGGCTCTATATATATATATATTCTCGATGGCTCATAGATAAAGAAGCTCCTCATTCTCTCTCTCTCTCCCTAAAACACTTTTTGTCATGGATTCAAGTCCTTCTCATTCTTTGGATTTTGATCCCAAACCATTCGATGATGGATATGCAGTTCCACGTTCTCAAGGTCAAGATGTTCCAACAAAAAAAAACCACTTTTATTGATATTGTTTCCACAAATAGGGATCCGCCCAAAGACCCTCTTTTCTTCCCCTCTTTGATGCCCCATATTTGTGTGGAGATGTTATGGCTATTAAACTCACAAATGAAGTCTACTAAGAAGCCATTAGAGGATGCAGTTCTACCTGACTCATTGGTAGACTTATTCTTTCCAAAGGTGACAAGCCATGGTTATTGGAGGATTTGAAAAAACATCTCAATAGTGTATGGAAGCTCAATAATGCATCGTTTCTCACTCACATAGGTAAAGGTTTCTACAATCTTTATTTCTCTTGTTCTATTGAAATGAATAAAGTTTGGTCTCTCGGTAGTACAAAACTCTCCACTGGTTTGTTTAAGCTTTCACAATGGATTCTTGATTTCCATCCGGACAAATTTACTGTCTCTACTACCACTGTTTGGATTAGGTTCATGGGTCTTTGTCAAGAATACTGGGATCCAAGACTCCTCTTACAAATTTTAAGAGGAATGGGCATTCCATTGCATATTGATAAAGCTACATTGGAGAGGTCCTATGGAAATTTTGCAAGGGTTTTTATTGAAGTGGATATGAACTTTCTACCACTAGAAAAACTTCTACTTGAAAGAGGAGATGGCAACTTCTATGTGAACTTGGTCGATGAATCTCTTCCCAGTTTTTGTACATACTGCAAAAAGTGTGGGACACTCAGTTAATGAGTGTAGAAACCTCCATAAAATCATGTCCAAAGTTCCTCCTTTGCAGGTCAAGAATACTTCCAAACCTATGTTTAAAAGCATACCCGTTACAAAAAAAGAATTATCAAAGTTTTAATGATTTAACTCAGTTTTCTCCAAACAACGATGTCTCTACCTCAAATGCTGGCACTGCCATGCATACAAACTTGGGGGACTTAAATAAGAGTACTTCTATTGAACCCGTTTTTTTGACATAAATTTTGACTGAAAACACACATGGCAGCGTCGTATTGATCGATTTTCTTATTCCACTGGCGTGACCCCACAAACTAATCAATAGAAATCCTCCACCTAATTCGGTATCTTGACTTTCCGTAAAAAATTATGTTCCAATAGTATTTTTGCTTAAATAATTACCCATGAAGTGTTACTCACTTACCTGTCAAATCATGAAGCCTTTAACAACTCCTTACCTGCCGAGAAAGATAAATCTTTAAATGGGACTGATAAAGCTTTGTACGAGCACTAGTTACTGCTGAAAACTCAGAATAGATGGCAATATACTAAGGTACGAAAATAGACCCACTAGCTGATGAGATGGAACAGCCTATGTAGCATGCCGTAGCTGACGAGATGGAGCAGTTAATGACATTAAATCACCTGTATTTTTTAAATAAAAATCGTTATCTTTCCGATACAGGTGCTCCTATTCAGGTGACCGGAGCACAAAACTGCAACAATGTAGTTCGAAAAAGGAATGGGATCCCTCAAAATCAGGAACAAAATTTTCAGGAAGAATCCGGATTTAGCAAGAAAAAATGAGAATCGTTGTTCAAACAACTTGGTTGACAGATCTCCTCAATTGACTAGAAAGTCTTTAACAAAAAGTAAGGAGACTCCTCCAAAAGATTCGGAATATCAAAACTGAGTTAAACATATTTTGGGTGACAATATTAACGACTCAACAGAGAGAAACAAAGAATATTATATTCATAGAAATATTTCGGATAATTCTTGGGGAGATATTTCGGATAACGAGGACTCGTATGGTGAAATGCCTCCTCTAGAGGACATTCCAAACTCAATAAATTCATTAAAGGTTAAGGAAGGCCCGAATATAAATTTATACATGGAGATACCCAAGTTTGATCTTGGAATGTCTCCTAATTCTACAAAAGCTCAGGATTTTATTGTTGAATCGTTAGGGAGAAAGTGCGGAAATAATAAAACTCAAAAGTCGAAAACCTCAATTAGTAATTATTTTGAGGTCTTAGGTAACATTGAAGACTCAAAAAATATAGCTGAGGTATATGGATGTTATCATTAGAAAGAAACGATAAATGACTCTTTTCCGTATTTAACCGCTGAGGAGAAGACGGCTCTTAAACGTAATTTAAGGCCTCCTGCTACTTGTTCAAGATCTCGAAAATTTTCTTAATTTAGTTATTTTAGCTCTTGTAAGTGCCTTGAGAGAGGCCTTTTCTTCTTCTATTAATAAAATATTGAGCATTCAAGAAAAAATGGTAGAATATATAAACAAAAAGTCAATGATAGATGGAAACTAAGTAACTCAGATGTTGAAAGAGCAGACAACAAGTCTGGTGGGCTTTAAATAGCTAACCAATTATTGATCTAATCTATAACGAAGTAGAAAAATAAGAAAAAAATTAGCTAAAAAATAATCCAAACAAAAGATGGCAGTAACATTAGTCCTTAATTCAATTTGACAGTTTCCTATCAACAAGTAGGAAACAATATTTTCACAAGTAAAATTGTACATGTTAGAGTTATTGCATATACCAATGAACACGGGAGTTAATTAAGGTAGGTCTCCACTAGGGAGTTATGGCATAAGCTATCGTCTGCCTTAATATGTACCAAAATCTATAAGAATCAACAACTTTAAAAGGAAACTCCTTAAATAATAATAGAATTAGCAAAATGGAGAAGGGATAATTAAATGTAAGATCGGAGCAAAAGAAAACACCTAAAGCAATACAAAGATCATAATGGCGTGTGTTTAAGGAACAAAACTTATGAGTGACAATTTCTCATTATAATTTAAACAACATGACCAAATGAATGAGAAGATACAACATTTACATCTCCACTAGATTCTGGCACTAGATTTGTAACTCGGGAGCTAGATGAACATCATAACCATCCTCATTCTCATCCTCTAGAAGAAAATTAAGAGCTTATTAATTTTTCTGGTAAAAATATCAACATATGGAACAAGAGAAGTAGAGTGATCATGACAAAATCACACACAGCAGTCCACATTGCAAATACTTTAGATGCTGGTCAACCTATCAAAATGGTAAATTTTCATTATCATTGAGGAGATCACGTTAAGAATGTATTACCAGATCAACTGATTGACCAAATAAGGGAATCACTTATAAAATAGTAATTATGGTGAAACTCTATTAAATTTAGTTTTTTCCCAACAAATCAAGAATAACTAATAACTGGATTACTTTTAACTCAACAGCGACTTTGAAACGGGAACAACCAGCAAACAACTAATTAACATTTGTTTACTAAAACTTATAGCGAACGATTCAATGAACAATGAGAATATATATATATACACACACACGCACACACACACACGTATAAATATCTACATAGAGAGAGAGAGAGAGAGAGAGAGAGAGAGAGAGAGAGGAGGGGCAGAAGCCTTAATAATCTTGGTTAGCTTGGAGTTGATAAAAAGTGGGAGAGACGTTGACTTCACATGCAACTGGGAAGCACCTTTTCTTTTATGTAGGACACTCATCCTCATTCTTCAGCAGTTAACTAAAGGAAAAAGAAGTTCAAAGCAACCATAACTCTTCTTGTATGCCTTTGTTCTATAGTTTTTTCATATGAAAACCTTTATCCAATGTTGGTCTTGAATTTGAGGAGGGTTGGGATTGGTCGACTTGATAGCCCACCTTTGACAGTTGAACCAAATTTCTATGCACAAACAAGAAAAAATAGTTAGTGATTAATATCCAAGGCAATGGAAGAATTGACCATGAATAATGAAGCCGTAGAACTTTATAAGGTGCCTGATGAGATGAATCATCAAGGTCACATAAATAGGTAAAGGCTAGGTTACTAGAGTTGATTTTGAACAAGTGATGGAGTCCAAATTTTAGTAACTTTTCAAATTCCTCGATGATTCGGTTGGAGAGAAATAGAGGCAAGGAGGTACAAGGAGAGGGAAGCTCAACATAAATTGATATCCCTGAAGAAACCACTGTTGATCACACTTAAGTTATCATATTAGACCCCGCTATTACATATTGCATGTGGAAGTTCAACTGTGACACCTCGCCTAATTAATTACCGGGTGATCAGTCCTTAATTAATTAATTTTAGAATATCATGTTGGTTCAGATAAATGCATCACTGTCAAAGAACTCAAATTTTAATTTAATAAAACTAACCATCTAATATTTAAAAAGGTTGGTGTCAAAATTTTATCTTGTCATTAACCATGATCATTAAAGGAAATAATTAATCATCATCATATATCACAATGGCACAAGGAAAGAACTAGCTGAATTAATAAATGAAGCTGCTGGAGAAAACACTCCCAGTCACAAACTCATACAATAGTTCAATGCCATGAAATAAAAGTTTAAAAGTAGAATAACACAAATGTAAATGTCTGAATGAAGACTAAGGAGGGGACGACATGTCCAACAGAATTAAGTGACTGATGGATAGAAGGAATAGACTCTGAGGCGTCTAGTAGCAATATCTTATAGCATCCACAGCAGCTACATCTCGACAACTGAATGAGATCTCCTAAGCTTGGTGTCACCGTGGTCGAGCACCTAAAATAAAGGAATAAGAAAAGAGTTTCGCAGAAAAACGGGTCAGAGCCCGAGTTAAAAATAGTTTAAAAGTAGCAAGTGCCTAAATTGATTTAATAAGCACATATATTATTCATGTTAACTTAGCGTACTCACTTGAGATACTCCCCTCTCATCTAATGTGCATGCCTAGCGAGCCTAACTACCCATGTAGTTATGATATCCTATCTGACTACCCGTAGTATAACCACTATGCCGGATAAAATATCTAAATAACCCAAAGACAACATATTTATATTATTTAGGAATAGGATTAAAGATGTTTTAACTCATTCTCATAACATTCTTAATTCTCAACTGGTGACCCAATAAGTATATACTTTAATAAAGTGGCCAATATGAAACTCATAATAGGAACTCAGTGTACATATATAAAATCTCCCTATGTATACATATAAATATATATGTCAATACTTCACCCATGGTTAAGAAACCCCTGATGCTAGGCATACTCGACTATCTAGTCCCATTGCAACGCTCACGCATGAAGGGCAACTGGTTCAATCTCTCAGAAACCAATAAAGCATGTACACATATTGGAGGCGAACATAATCCCAAGTCGATGGGCTACGCACATACCTACGCACCAATACGACCTTAATCACTATCGTTCTCAAGGATAGCCCGTACTTAGGTTCCATGCTCTAGTGGTACGACTCAACATCTCCTGAAGGCACATAAGATATGGTTGTCTATAATGCACTAACCTCTGTTCGATTTCTAGTAGTTAGGTATGTCATACACATAATATTCCAAGAAATAAGCATGCACACATTTTATATAAGTTAATAAGCGTTCACGTAACCCGATTCCCATAGTACCTAGGTAATATTATCATTTCTACTCTCACCATTATTTATTTTTATATATTCCCTCTGTTAAACCTACACTCCCTCCTAAGTTATATAAAATTTCCCTATTCATAGCAAAATTACACTCTCAACCTCCTAAAGATTCGGAATCTAAGTCACTCGTTACTCGCGTAGGTCATTACTCTCACTTAGATAAACCTAGGATGGTTTTTAACTCGATCGGACCCTAAAACGCCATTCTGGAATCTCGTTAGAAGTCAAGGGAATCTCGTTAGAAGTCAAGGGAATATCTCATTTGAACGAACTCCATCATTTCATCAGAAGGGTCATTGTAATTCTCATTGGAACAACCTGGGCAGGTCTTCAAATGAGAAATCCGGGCAGACCCCTGTTCTTCTCCAAATTCGATTTTTCCAACTTTCAATCTTGAATATCAATCCAAAACTCAACCCAACTCTAACTTAATGTTCCTAAACTATTCCAAATTACCCTAAGATGCTTTCTAATACAAATCAAAGGTCAAATCCTTATATACTCAAATGGAATTCAACAATTTCTTCAATTTTTAATAAATCTCTTAAATATGAACCCATAATTGAATTGTCCAAAACTCTTATTATAATTCGTGATTAAGACATAAAATTCCCAAATTTTAATAGTCTAACAAAGGGCAAACCCTTTACATGAATTCCCATCTCCAATTCATAAGGCTTCTTTACAATTGAGTCTAATTAAATCTAAGTTTTCATTGCACCAAGTTTACATCATCAAACCTAAATTAACCGGAATAATTTATGCTAAAAGAGGAGAAAGATAAAGACTTGCCTTTGTATGAATTTCTGGTTCTCTGATTGAATTTGGTATGTGGTTGATCCTCTGGTCGCGATCTATACTTTGGTGTAACTATTTGTGAGAAATCTCCAACTTTTGGCTTTGTTCTCCAATGTATCTCCTTCCTCCTTGGTTCTCCCTCTCTTTCTCTCTCTTTCTCACGTAGGTTTCAACTGACAGACCACTAACCGTCGATGTTCCTATTTTTATCCTATTTTCGTCCATTTAATTACTCAAAAATCCCAAGAGACTAAAATACCCCTTATGGGTGTCATTTTGGTCTAAAATGCCCCAGACTCCAATTAAAATACCCGAGTAGTGTTTTCTGACTAGTTCGACCCTTCTGGACACACTGGTGCGCTCAAAATAGCCATCCGAGTTATATAAAAATTATTTACCTTTTTAACCCCAAAAATAGAAAATTAACGCGACTCATACGTGCGTCCCAAATAATTATATTTTAACTACCATGTATCTCGTCCCCGACCATATTCTTATTTTCGAAACAATATTATGTTACTCACTACGTAATGTTCAACATAATTATAATTTGATATAGTTATTTCGATAACTACCAACTCTCGTCACGTTAGTAATTATTACCCTTAAAATCGAATTAATTATAAATTAAATTTTTTCCCTTTAAGTTAAATAATCCTAATTTTTGTAATTACATGATAAAATAAATTTGCGTAAAAATATGGGGTATTACATACTTCCCCCTATTAACAAAATTTCGTCTCGAAATTCAGAAATGAAAATATACCTGGCAAGAATAACTCTGGATAACATTCACGCATGTCATCCTCGCACTCCCAGGTAGATTACTCACTATTTAGTGCCGCCACTGAACACGGACAAGTGGTACTATCTTCGACCTCAACTTCCTCTCGCTACAGTCTAGGATAGCAACTGACCCCTCCTCTTAGGAGCTATCAGGCTATAAGTCTATCTCCTCCAACGCAATGTGAGTATGGGATAAATCATCTTGAAGACGTCTCCTCGGCGAAGAGATATGGAACACGTCATGGACCTTATGCAAGTTCTCTGGTAACCCAAGTCTATAAGCAACTGGCCCAATCCTCTCGATAATAGGGAATGACCCTACATACCTAAACTTGAATTTCCTCGAATTGATGGAGATAATTACTGAGCTTGGATTCAAAAGTGCAATAAATTCTTTCAAATCACTCCCATGAGTCATGAAGAAAAGGTAGGTGTGGCATCACCGTATACTAAAGGATGGGATAATATGTGGTGCAAATATTAGCACGAAGAGAAGGACAATTTATCATGGACGTATTTCATTGGAGATGTATGCTTTAGAATTCAGGAAGTCTTGATAACATTATAGGTGGGCTTGTTAACTGGTCGAATTCGGACTAAATAAAGGTCAATCCATATCCGTTTATTAAGAAAATTATGCCCGATCGGATTCGAATCACATAATGGATCTTGAAAACTAATATATATTCTAATCCTAATCACTACAAGAAAAAACCTTTTTTATGACTGTTAAAATTGTCATAAAAAGCCTTTTATGACTCTTTTTTATGGGTAAAATCAGTCATAAGTTTGGGTGTCATAATTGATACAAGTAAAAACTATCATATTAGATGTGTATTATATATTACTGTTTTTTTCAAAACCATCATTAAACCACCAAAAAATTGTCATCTATGATATAAAAACTGCCATATATAATATAAAAATTGTCATGACAAATCATTTTATACATTGAAATTTGTCATGTATGATTTCAAAACAGTCACAAAAACCATTTGAATATATTACAAACTGTTATGTAAATATTTGAAATCATGATGGTTTAATATAAACTATGATAAAAAATCGTATAATGTAAAAAAAATATTGAAACTATGGTTAAGAAATAAACCAAAATACAAATCAAATGGTATAGATTCATTTATTCCACAGTCAATGTTACAATAGATACATTATCGATAAATAAGTTCCTCCATAGTAATAATCAAACAAAAAATTACGCTGAATCAAATCGAGCTAACGCATCAACCAAATTTAATTTGTCTACAAAAAGTAAGTGTTCCTCCGTAGTAATAATCACTTCATAGTTTCAAGCAATAATGCGTCGAATTCCTCTTCCTACATTCACGATCATTTTGTCCGGCAATGATACTCCTTTCACATGCCTTTGTACTGCATAAGTTCAAAAAAACATATATAAATCTCTAGTGCAACGTAAAACACAACATATGAATTCGAGTTTTTCCAAAGTATTAAGTCGTGTGTAATTTAAATCAAAAAGATTTTTATATAACACAAATAATTTTAAAATTTTGTATAGAGTTTTCTCTGTTTATACGACTATCCGCCCTGTTTAAGAAATAAAAAAATCTCCAACAACAATATTCAAAGTGACACAATTTATCAAACAAACTCAAATATTATTTTATTCACTAAAATGGACAATCAACCATTGATGCATTGCTATTGCTGCTGCATTTCGCATAAAAAATAGCCAAATAAGACTATCCTCACCTTTAGGTAATTAATGCAACCTCATCCCTGAAAATAATTGTCAACATTGTTCTTGTGAACTTCATTAGTCAATAGAAAACAACCACTCTTCCATGTAGTTCTTGTCGCCTGTGAAACACACAAAATGCATCAAAAAACTCATTCGAATTGTAAAAACATATTAGCATTTCAAAGCTGTAAAATAACCAATTTAGTTTTAATGTTTATTTCAAACAGAAACATCATACAAAAAATTAAGTCGAAAAGATATATAACACATAATTATAAACAATTTACAAAATCAAACAGAACTAATCCCATAGAGTAGCACAACCACACGGTCTCATATCAAGTTCCCCCAAGTGAATAACTTTATGATCAGAAATAATCCATATCAAACAGAACTTTAAGGATGTAATATTGTAACTATATTTTAGGCAAATGGTTAAAGTGGACACATTATACCACGATAAATTTGACATCTGCAATCAACAAATTAACAATCGTAGTTCAACCTATTCCACCTGGTTGACCAACGTGTTCCAAATACTCGCAGCTGATGCAAAAAAGCATGATATTATACTTGAGAGCTTGAACAATCAACAATGGGCTGATTTTTGGATGACCATGAAACATAATTAGCACCCAAATAAATGCACTACCTAGAAGTAGATCGTCGAGTGAGAGTACATTCGGCCAGTACGCATCTGAAAAAGCATATAAATAAAATTTTGAATTGTTAAAGATTCGGAATGAATGTGTGATAACTTATAAAAAATAATTTTACATGTATAAACGTTTGATAACTTTTTATATGTATTAACACTAGTCAAAGACCTCGGCTCCGTTTACAATTAGGAGAAAATGGTTGTTTTTACTTGCACCCGACTTCTCTTTACAATTTTAACATATGTAAGGACGTAAAAAGATACATTTAACCCATTTAACACCCCTACCAATTCAAATAGATCCTCTAAGCTGATGTTACCCAAATCACAATCAGTTAGAGAAATTCAGTTTATCATACTATGATATAATAAAACTTATTATGTATGCCGTTCACAATATGGCCAAGTAAAGATGGAGATGGAGAGGGAGGAAAAGTTCATTGCCGGAGGGAATACTTATACACTAGGGGTACGGAGAAAGGATAGCAGTCTCTATTTCAGACTGTGTTTTTATGTGAAGGGAGTGGATAATGAGATTTTACTATACAAGGGGGAAGTCCGGTGGTTGAGTTCTTTTCTGTGGTATGCAACCACACATAGCGGCAATTTTTTCCAGATGAGAAGTTACACAGGGAGGAAGATAATCGCTTACACTTCCAGGAAGGATAATAAGACTATGTTCAATATTGTCATCAGGGGAGTATCTACACGAGTACAAGTGCAGATTCCGGAGACCTCACCGAGATGGAGGTGGGCAGCAGCGGGAGAGGCTTTTAGAAGAATATAACCAAAGGTGGTTTGAAAAATTATTGGGTGTGGAACTGCGAACAAGGGTAAAAGGAAAGTGGGAAAGTCATACCTACTGGCAGCAGAAATGGAGCAATGGCCAACCTCGACCATATCCATCAAGAAAGACAACACATGTGTGATTGATCTTAGTGTGGGGGACGATTCATGCAATACCAGAGTGGAGTTATTCAAAAGAAACCTTGTCGGGAGGGTCAATAGATTGGATAACCATACACCGGAGATAGAGAAAGTCAGGTCATGGGCGTTAACTCGGTGGAAACCGGTTGGTATACTTGATGTCAAACTGTTACATTCGTCCTTATTTGTATTTATATTTGCATCCATTGAAGAGGCTGATAGGGTGTTGAAAGAGAAACGATGGAGATTTGAAGAGGAGCCATTTATTTTACGAAGGTGGCAGCCGGAGGTGGGTTTTAATATTGATGCTCGGATTCTAGGTAATTGGTGGATTCGGGTAATGGGATTGCCACTTCACCTGGGGGGGGGGGAGGGGGGGGGGGGGGGGGGGTGTTTAAAGCTATTGGCGAGCTTTGTGGGGGATTCATCAAAGTGGATCATGCCACTTTGGCCGGAGAGGAATTACAGTGGGCGAGAATATTGGTGAATGGAAAGGATCCTATCCCTTTGAGTATTAAAATAGGTGTGGGGGTTGGGTATATGTCTTACAAGTCTGGAACGAGTTACAGTTGTGTTTGAGGGCTGATTCAAGAGCTTCGAATCACACGACGGTGGGAAGACTAGTTAGCGATGAAGCTTTTCGTCATATTAATCTGAGGAATGAGATAAGGAGATTACCTCAGACGGTCACGTTTAATGGATTTTGGCCGGCGGAGAGTGAACACAGTGTAGAACATGTGGGCAGGGCGAAGGATGCGGTGATTCCTCACAAGGCTATCGCCGGAGCTGATGCTCTGCCGTGTGCGAGTGGTGCTAACTGGTCGGATATAATGTTACCGAAGAGAGCAGACGAGAATCAAACAAGCAGGTGGTTGGTGCACCCTAGGACCTTTAGCGGATCAACTGTGTCGGCAAATGAGAGTCGCTGTAAGGACATATGTGGGACGAAGGTACCTGTTTCTATCTAGGAAGACGAGCAGGTTCCCGGTATGGGGTGGAGAGGACGACCAAGTAATTCTTCGGGGAAGACGGGGGAGGCGATTTTGGGACTAGACCGGACACATGTGGGACAAAGTTCTGCAATTTTCCAGCTGCTAGAGTATTCAGAAACATGCTCTCTAAAAGTAGGGAATTATGATGATGGGTCAGACATGGAGTGTGGACAGATATCAAAGAGTATGGGTTTGAGGGAAAGTGAGGGCCTATTGTTCACTAAAGAAGGAGTGGAGCATGTTTTTGTGGGGTAATTTTCTAATTATAAGGGGAAGGTGGAAAACATACAAAGTAGTGCAAATACAAGTGGGACTACTGCTTGAGTTGGAAGAGAGACTGCAATAAAAAATGAGATTTCTTTTAAAGTGGCTGGCTCCCTGACTGTTCAGGATGGGCCTCCAACTCATGAGCCCACGGAGGTGCTGCAGTTAGAGATAAAGAAAGGAAAAATTAGTGGGTATGAGAAGATTGATGGAACCAAAAGTAGTGCGAGTGGGTTTAATACTAAAATAATAAATATTATTGGCAAGCAAGGAAAAGATTATTATGCCAATTTGATGCGTCTGGAGAAGGAAAAAAGTGTATTTAAGAGCAGAGATGAGATTTTACCAGTTGAGGCCCCTGTTGAAGTAAGCATAAAAAAAGATCCCAAAACTCGGGCAGGTAGACGAACGTTGTCAAAAACTGTCAAGAATAACAAAAAGGTGTATCTCGGCCATACTATGATAGGCCTTAAATATCATAAGAACTCCAAAAAGTGTGGAAAATACAAAAATACGGCAAGGCGGTGGTTAGGACTGAAGGAAGAATGATAGAGCCCAATGATGCAGTTGACTTGAGAGATAGGGACTTGGAGGCGGCGACGGAAAATAATACTAAAATGGTGGTGGTGGCTAGTGAAACAGTCAGCTCCGGTGGTATGAAGTGTGACTCCGTGATTGACATATATAGATCTCATTTGAAGGATAGTAATAGTGGCGGTTCGTGTTTCGAGGTGTTAGATAATTCTAAACTTTGGGTGGATATTGTTATTTCGATGCAGGAGGGTTGTGATTGGGGTTACGAGATAGGAGGATTTGAAGAGGATCGGGTGGGTTGGAGGAAGGACATATTTGAAGTGGTTAAAGAGGATTCAAGAGTTAACTTAAAAGGGTACAAGAGAGAAGCTCGGGATCTGTTTGAGAAAATTGAGAGTAGGGGAAAGGATGGGGACGGAGTGAGGTGTGGTGAAAGCAAGGTATAATTTATGTCACATGTTAATGAAAATTCGAATCATATCATGGAACATTAGGGGGTTGAAAGATAGTTCTAAGAGGGGGGTAGTGGGGGGGGGGGGGGGGGGGGGCGATATCTAGATGGAAACCTGACATTCTGTGCCTGCAGGAGTCTAAAATTAGTCAAATGGATGATAGTTGAATTAGATCTATCTAAGAGGGCCGGGGAGTTAAGTGGGCTAGTTTGAATGCGGGGGGAGCCTCAGGAGGGGTGGTTATTATGTGGAAGTCAGGAGTAGTTGACATGATAGAGAGTATGAGATGGGAATGGTCCCTTTCCTATCTGTTCAAAAATGTGTAGGATGGGTTCACTTGGTGTTTATAGGGGATATATGGACCGGTGTAGGATGCTAGTAGGTGGGAATTATGGGAAGAGTTGGCAGGAGTGAGTAGGGTTTGGGATGCTCCTCTATGTTTCGGGGGAGACTTCAATGTGGTGCGGTTCGCTACGAAGAAAAGTAATGGAGGTAGAGTTAACAGATATATGAGGCACTTTTCTGAGTTCATTGACGAGATGGAGTTAATTGATCCTCCGCTGGAGGGAGTTTTATTTACGTGGTCTAGTTTTTGTGACAGCCCCTCCATGTCCTGTCTAGACCGATTTCTCATTTCTAGAGGGTGGGAGGAGCGCTTTCCCGGGGTGGTTCAGTCATGCCTGCCCAGAGTCACCTCAGATCATTGTTCGATACTTCTAGAGTTTGGGGGATGGAAGGAGGGGTATACCCCTTTCAAGTTCGAAAACATGTGGCTCAAGGAGAATGATTTTGTGGAGAGAGTTCGTGCTTGGTGGAGAGGTTACGTGGTGGAGGGGAACGCTAGCTTCAGGTTGGACGCTAAGCTGGGATTTCTCAAAGAGGATATTAAGCACTGGAACAGAGAGATCTTAGGGAATGTGAGGCATACTACTACTAGATATTTGGAGGAGGTTAGGGTGTTCGATGAGAAGGAAGGGAGATTTGGGCTCTCTGAGGACGAGATGAGGGCTAGGGAGGTCAAGAAGGCAGAGATTGGGGTCAGGCTCATTCAGGAAGAGATCAGCTGGAGACAGAAGTCGAGGGCGCTGTGGTTAAGGGAGGGGGATTCGAATACCAAGTTTTTCCATTCGGTGGCTAATTCTCACAGACGTAGTAATCGCATAGGGAATCGAGGTGGGGGGCGTGGTGTATGACGAAGATAGCGAGGTGAGGGGGCCATTACTCAATTTTATGAGGATATTTTTAAGGAAGAGGAGTCGTGGCATTCCACTCTTGATGGAGCTGATTTCAGGTGTATATCCAGTACAGAGGCTACTGATTTAGAGGGAATTTTCACCGAAGAGGAGGTAGTGCTGATGCTAAAATCAATGTGTGGGGATAAGGCGCTGGGCCAGATGTCTTTACGATGGTATTCTTTCAGCATTGTTGGAATATTGTCAGGATTGATGTGATGGCTGTCTTCGATGAATTTCACGACAAGGGATGTTTTGTGCCTAGATTGAATAGGACTTTCATCACTTTGATCTCCAAGAAGGGGGGTTCATATGATATCAGAGACCTCAGACCTATAAGTTTGATCAACAGTATCTACAAGCTTCTCGCCAAGGTGTTATCGGTTAGGCTTAGAAAGGTAATTGACCCTCTGATTTCTGAGTCCCAAAACGCTTTTGTTGGCAGTAGGGAGATCCTCGATGCAGTCTCAGTGGCCAATGAGTGTGTGGACTTTAGGTCGAGGAATGGGGAACCTGGTATCGTGTGTAAGATTGACATTGAGAAGCGGTATGATCATGTCAATTGGAATTTTCTCCTGTACTTGTTTAGGATGATGGGTTTCAGTGATAGGTGGTGTCGGTGGATCAAGCGATGTATCTCGACGACTGGATTTTCAGTGTTGATAAATGGGGTGCCCGAGGGTTCGCTCCCTTAGCGCTGGGTTTTATGGATTCATTTACTTATAAAAAAAATACTATATGCCATTCGAAACAACCGAAAAATCATCTCTAATTAAGTTGGTAGGGAATATCCCCTTCAAAACAAGCGAAAATAAACACAAACACAAATAATCTGCATTGAATTAAACCCAACGAAGATATATATAACTAAAATAGAAGCAAGATAATGAAGACATGTATCAGTCACGTATTTATCTTCGTTGATGCTAACATCAAACCCATACTTGAAAATAATATTTGCATCCTATGTTGAACTATGGTTTACCCATATATTTAATTTATATTATTGTATAGTTGAAACAATGAGTATATCCTTTTTTGGTTTGCTAAATCGTTTAGACGTGTAATATTAGTATTGTATTGTGCTGGGGAAATCTCGTTACTTATTAATTTTTATCCATATATGTAGTATTTAGTTATATTATGCCATTATCATCTCATTATCAAAACTTTGTATTCATTAGATTTTAAGTTAATGACAAGTCAATAAATTTCAACAAAAAAGTACGTTTGACCTTTCCAAATATCCAATCAAGAGGAAACACAAAAATTCCAGTAATAGAAGGATGTTTTAATGGACTTGTTGAACAGTGATGATTCCTTCAAGAATAACTCGCTTAGATTTAGCCCCAGCCAAAGACCAACCAATCTCCAACACAACCTCTAGCTAATGAGAAACATATACTATATGAATATTGAGTTTATATATATTAATCAAGGGACATGTGATGGCTATCACGACATTAATAGCAGTATACAAGGAATTGTGAGGCATGATGGTATCTAATTGAAATAAGCTGAGGTTCTTCAACTAAGTAGAACTAATAAAAGAAAAGCATTATTGTAATAAACTTGAATACAACTCTTCCATGTTTGTCCAGTTGGACTGAAATGTCCTTCTCTAGGGCTGAAATTTAATCCAAATCTTCAAATAAAAGTGAAGTACTCTCATTTCCATATCATTTTCTCTGCCCTAAACTGGTGCCAATATCACTAATGCTCATCAAACAATAGAACTAAAAGAAAAAATAAAAATAATAAAATGGGAAATGAAGAAAATATTTGTCCAAGTTTTGTGCTTTGGAACTGTTGATACGAAGCTTTAGGAGCTCCGATTTCTATCAGAGTCAGCTCAATCCAATCTTTCCAAGTTTTCCACTATATCTTCCTCCAAGGTACAAGTGACACCTGTGGATGTTTCAACTAGTCCAAAGGAGGCAAAAAGCTGTGGGGGTTTCAAATTTGTATCTAGAGAGGATGTTCTCTCTAGCTTCTCTAAATTGGGGGAAGGATTCCCCGTTTTGCTTCCAGGTGATAGAGGTAAAGCAACTTCTATAATGAATAATGTTGTCAAAAATTTCCTCGAGAGAGCTCATAAAGATTGTTTTCTCCTAGGAGTAATTGGGCTTGGCGGCAGTGGAGGAACGTCTTTACTGTCATCTTCTTTCAGGTCACTTTCGATTGAAATACCCAAGGTCATTGTGTCCACTATAGCAAGCGGTCAAGCAGAACGTTCTTTTGGGTCGTCATATTTGTTGTTGTTTCCATCGGTGGTGGATATTTTTGGAATTAATAATGGGTCTCTGGACGACACATTATGCTTTTAACCAAGATGAAGCTGGATAAATGGCAAAAGCGGATGCAAATATAATAGTAGCCCATATGGGTCTTACAATATCCGGGTCAATTGAGGCAAAAATAGCTGTCTCATTAGAGGAAAGTGTGGTTCGTGTCCAAGATATTGCAGATGCTGCTCATAGGACTAATCCTATTTATACTCTGCTCTGCCATGGAGGCACTATATCCGGTTCTAGATAAGCAGAATTCGTACTAAATAGAATTGAAGGAGTTCATGGGTTTTTGGGGCATCAAGTTTAAAGATGCTTCCAGTAAACAAGATATAAAACCACTGTCTAACAATACAAAGCCATTCATATCAAGTGATGTTCAAAGTTTTTGGTGGGTTCCAAGAACTGTATGTTATATGCATGTTCTACTTCACTTAAAGTGTAACCTCTTTTGATTTTTGGACATTCTGTGCATGCGAGGATATGATTATTCAAAGTTGAGATGGAATAAAGTTTGCAATATATGCGAAGAAGTGTATGGATTTATTAACATTCTTCCTAGCCTCAAGAAGAATTTTAAGAACCCGTAATAAATGTTCATTTCTTATGGGATTAAATCTAAATATGACATTATTTGAGGAGTTTAAGTTGAAAGTCCTTCGTTAATTGCCATTTCACACATACTCCAACAAAGAATAGGACTTATAGTTCATATTCTATTCCAAATCACCTAGATCTCATTTAATGTGCGGGTAACGAAATTTAATCTAGCCAGTTAAAGTATAAATACACAAAGTTTCATTCACATATTCTTGAATATTAGAGTGCGACAGTATGTAACAACTGAAAAGAAAAAAGTATACAACATAGATTTAACATGTTTTACATGTACCCACTTGGGAAAAAAGTATGCTTCTCACAAATTATTACGTATTTTAGTTGAAAATTTTATCTTCTTTTGTAAAAGAGAATAAAATGACGACGACCATCCATCTTCAGGAGCAAACTGCAGTGATAAAAGTAGACCTGTTTCTGAAATTCAACAGTAGATCAATAAGACATGGGAAACTCAGAAGCAACACTTGTTTGAGAAAATGAAAAGGTTAATAACATTTGCATATATAGGATTATTACAATACACCGTCTTGTAAATTAACCAGAGGTGACAATAAGATAATTGGCAAATTATCAGCTGATATGAATTTATGACATTGTAGAAGTCATTTAAGATAAAAAAATGAACCATTACTAAACTCAACCATGTATATATGTTTAAGAACTCTTAAAAAGATCATAACACGTAGTTTAATTATGTGAGTTAGCTATGAACAAACCATTGTCGGGCGTCACTATTTTTCCAGACCTTCATATGCCTTTCTTCTTATAAAGCATATTGCGGGTGAAATCTATTACTTGATAGAGAAGTCATATTTTTATTACTAAATAACAGTCCTATGTTGTCAAAATCAATACATTCTTTGCCTATGACATATTGTACCATGAAAAAAAGTTAGAAAACACTAATGTACAAATTGAACTCAGAAAATATTCAAACAAATATAAAAACCTGTAGATTTTATCGTGGTAGAATCCCTTGCATATCTGAAGTATTTAGTTTTTGAGCAAGCACAAAGAATGATTATAGTCAATATTTATTTACGTGTAATCTTTGTAATCCAAATCTATGGAGTTGGAAAGTTGGAACTATTGAGATAACCACCAAGACATCGATCTCATGATTTCATAATTAGAGAATTAAAAGTAAACCAGACATGTCTTACTACAGAATAGGTGCTTGATGAAGCATAAGATCATTTCATCAAAACATTATTGTACATATTCAATATTTTAGGGGTATCTTAATATGCTTCTATTCATTTAGGGTTGTACAAAAGTCGCATCACTCTCTCGCAACAATGAAGGCATGGCGTGTGCTAAATGTAATTATATATTGGTTCTATGATCTCCATTGAGACACAATGGATAATAAAATCTCCTTTTTTCTTCTCCCGTGCAATAGGTTACTACTCTGGCACCCTCGAGGTACGTTAAATTTTATATTTTGTGCACTATTAGAAGAGAGGCCATAACTTTTTCATCGTAACTCGAAATCAGGCGATTCCGGTGCCATTGAATTCGTAACGTCCATGCCTAGCTAATTACGTTTCGAGATAATTTTAGCACTATATGAAGGGTAAAAATTGACCCCAAACTCGGCTATTATAGTTTTTTATTACTATGTTTTCTTAATTCAGTAATATTTTTATCTTCAAGTCTATTTTTCCCTATAATGATTGAATCTTTGCATCATATTAGTGGTTGATTCGGAGTCTAATACTCATTAGAGACTTTCCTTCGTTCTTTTGGTTGGTATTAGCTATATATCTTGGTCAAGAGCCCTTAATTTATCATTTGGTGGTAATAAAAAGTAGAAATTGAACATCACCAAAATAAACCCGATCCAATCTCATAGCAAGTCATGAGTAAAAAAAAGTATACAAATACCATACAATAATCACATATCTCATATCAAGTAATAAATCTACAATAAAAAAAACTCAAAACTAACCAAATACCACAATAAATCATCATCCACTAACAAAAACTAAATCTAAATCCCCAAAATGTGATATATATATATATATATATATATATATATATATATATATATATATATATATATATATTAATAATAGCAAATTTATTGAGATAGAAGAAGAAAAGCCCTTCTTTGGCAGCTTACAACTTAGGAACTAGCTATAGAAAAATCCTCTATGAAAGATTTTAAGAATCTAAAGAATGGCCTTGTAAGGTTTAGCTTTGAATATAATCCTAATATCATCATGGACCTCCCTAATTATAGAACTAGATACCATCTTGATTCCATCAAATACACTTTTATTTCTAGTACACCATAATTTCCAGCAAACTAAACTAGGAACAATTTTACAAAGAATTAACTTTATTGAATTTCCTCTAGATGAGAGCCACCAAAAAACAATTCTTGATCTAAGACTTGTTTTAGAGACTTTAAACCCCATCAAACCTTCAAAATGGATCCACACTTCGCAAGCCGATTCTCCCTCATTGAATAAATGTTCTGTATTTGCTTCTTGACTCATTGAGCAAAATTGACATTTAGAAACAAAAGGGATTTTGATATCTTTCAAATTTTGATCAAGTGGTAGGCCATTGTGAAGTAGCCGCCACATAAATATCGAAATTTTTGGAGTTAGGTGAGTATCCCATACAATCGTCGAAGAAAATTGAATACACTCTCTTCTCCTGATTTGATCCCAAGCGATTTTAAAGACAAAACCCTTCTCCACCCAAGACTGCATAGATTGAAACACCTCTTGAGAATTTTGAAATAGCCACATACCTTGCATTCTTTTCAAAGTTTGGCTGTCAGAGGAAAAAGTTCCTTTAAAATTCTGGGTAGCCAACCTTTTGTATTTTCTGTTCATAAAAGGAGTCCAAAGAGATTGATTTTTTCAAGAACTTAACCCAAAGCTTACAAGTAAAAGTATTACAAACATCCATAGAATCTCGAAGACCTAAACCACCTTCTACCTTTGGTAAACAAATTTTCCTCCACGATATCCATTGATGTTCAATGTTCTCATCCTGCTGTCCCAAAAAAAATTGGCATTTATTTTGTCTAAATCGCGAATAAGCGACACAGTATGATTAAGAGATTCGAACAGGTGCAGGCCCATAGTTTGGAGTACAAATTTTATAAGCACTGTCCGACCTACATGAGAAAAGGACCTGCTACTCCATTTAGAAATTTTGTTCGAGGCTTTCCCAAGTAGCGGGTAGAAAAAAAAATTCTTCCAAAAAAAAGTGGAACGCCCAAATAATTAATAAGAAGGACTTGTTGTGAGAAACCAGATAACTCCTTAATCTTAGAAGTACGAGATTTACTGCATTTGGAAGGAGTGATAAAACAACTTTTCCCTTTGTTCACCAGTTGACCCGATTGTTGCTCATAAAGTGCTAGAAATTCCATGAAGTTAATGATTGAGTTTTTGTGACCATTGATGAAAAAAAGGATATCATCAGCAAAAGAGAGAGAGGAGATAAGAGGGCATCCACTTGGTATTGAGAAGTTTTTAATTTTATTACGCAACACAAACTGATGAATACCTCTTGAAAGGACTTCACTGGCAGTTACAAAAAGAGTCGGGGATAAGGGGTCGCCTTGTCGCGCTCTGCTTTGAGATTTAAAGAACCCAACAGGTTTTCCATTGATCAAGACCAAATACTAACAATTCGAAATTATCCTCCATATCATGTCAATCCAAGTTTTCGAGAATCCAAAATCTCTGAGCACTTTAAGGATAAATTGCTAAGAAAGACGATCATAAGCTTTCGCCATATCTAGCTTTACAACTAGGTTACTTCCGCAAACTTTATTTTTGAAAGAAGATAGAAATTCTTGGACCAACAAAATATTGTCTGATATAGACCTACCTTTGATGAAACCTGCTTGAGAAGGAGATATAATATTGGGAAGGACACTCCCAATTCTGTTAGTAAGAATTTTCGAAATGATTTTATTTGAAAAATTACCTAAAATCTTTGCAAAAGGATGGGTTTTCTTTTTTTGGAATAAAAATAATATTAGTTGCTGACCAACTAACTGGAACATCATCTCCAAGGAAGAATGATTTGATAGCCAAAATTAATTCCTCTTTGATTATATCCCAACTATATTGGAAAAAGGCCCCATAAACCCATCAGGTGCCGCAACACTATTTTTCCCAAGAGAAAATATAGCATTTTTTATTTCTATTTCAGATGGAACATTCGAAAAAATATAATTGGTGTCCTTATTTATAACCTTAGGTATTCAATCTAAAATAGAGTTATCAATCATATTGGAAGAGATTGAAAATGAGAAGTGATCTCATTTTCAATATCCACTTCATTGTCTAACTATTCACCTGGTTCTTTTTTAATTTTGTGAATGTTTAAACAATTGAATTTTTTTTAACCAAGGAATGGAAATATGAAGAGTTTTGATCACCATGTTGAACCCACTTAATGTTTGCTTTTTGCTTCCAATATATTTCCTCAATTGTAAGTTCGTGATTGAGCATAGCTGAGGCTTTATGCCAGGCTTCTCTATTGTCTTCGGAAGGATTAGTGTCATAAAGAGCTTCTTTAATGATGAGATCCTCTTCAACAGTTTGAACCCGAGAAAAGATATTAGAAAACACTTCTTTGTTCCAAGCTTGTAAGGCCTTTTTGACTATCTTGAGTTTATCAGAAAATGCTTTCATAGGTCTTCCCTCCACTTTGTTTTACCAAGTGTTTGAAACCACTGATAAAAAGGAATTATGGGAAGTCCACATGGTTTGAAATCTAAATTGTTTTGGATTATTGTCACTGGGAAATCTCAATTTTAGAAGCATTGGAGCATGATCCAAGTTAGCTCTATTAAGATGTTCCACAGAGGACAAAAATTTAACTTTAAACTAGCCTTCTTTACCCAAAATTCTATCCAGTCTGGACCAGATTCTAGCATCACCAACACGATTGTTACACCACGTAAATTCTGCTCCATTGTACGAAACTTCCTTTAATCCATCTTGTATCATGGCCGCGTTAAATTCCAGAATAGCATGCTGGTCCACCAAATTGCCTCCAATTTTTTCATCATGGGAAGATATAATATTAAAAGGGGCTTTGTAAACTTAGGACCTATTATAATATGTATTTTGAAAATAGGACAACAAACATTTTATTTATAGTTTTAGTCCCAATTTTTGAATAAAGCCACTGGTGCGGACCCATTTTCATAAAACGTCAACCAATCACAGTATGCCACGTGTCCTTTTAATTTAAAAATAAGGACTAAAAATAGAAACGAAATGTTTGTTGTCCTATATCCATAATCAATATTATTTTAAGTCCTAAAAGTACATAATCTAATATTGAAATCCCCTCCTAGAACCCATTTGTTAAACTTTAAAGCAACCAATAAATTTATATCCTCCCATAAATTTATTCTATCCTTTTTATTGCAACTAGCAAAAACTGAGGAAAAAAGTATGTGTTCGCCCAGTTGAGGAATATTTATAGAGATAGATAAACTTTGAGCTTTGTCGCTGACAGTGGTAATATCACATGTATATTTCCACATAATCCAGATTTTTCTATTACAATTAGAAAGTTCCCCTTCAAAATTGAATTTTCGGCAAAGGTCATTTGGGTTGCATTTATCAATTTTTTGCTCTTGGATAGTTACCAACACAATTGAATGCTTCCTTATAATCCGTTTGAGTCTTTTGATAGATGAGTTATTTCCAACTCCTCGAATGTTCCAATAAAGAGTATTAATAATTAATGCAATGAGGAAATTGAAGTTTTTGAAACAGCTCTTCCAACTCGCGTTTGGATATTTGCTTTTTTCTTTTTGTTCTTCTTTTTAGAGGACTTTTCACTGCATATATTCTCTAAAAATAATGCCACATTATTAGGGTTTGACACTGGAAGAATAATTTCAATGGAGCCATGATTTGAGGTAGAAGGTTTATAAGGGAGGACAGTAGGAGAAAGCGAAGAGTTGCCGGTTGGAGGTTTGATTTTTTGGAAACAAGTGAATTTTTTGGTAAGTTGTTCTGAAATTTTTTTAAACTCATCCAAGGGAATAAGATCTAGCAACAAAGATTTCTCAACTGGGATATCATCATCAAATTTCCATAATGGTTTCCAGCTAGAGTTGGGGATGTTGACTATAGGAGGGGTAAAAGTTTGGGTATCTTGGCATGTGGGTTTAGGAAGGTTTAGAATAATCGATAATATCTCTCCTTCCTCCTGATCTTCAGGATCCAAAATTAACATTTCAAATTTATTGTGCGTAATAATCGGGTCTTCATCTTCTATGGAAACAGACTCCTCATTTTCTGGAACATTTTCCTCCATCTTTTGATCTTCCTCCGAAATCCTCGAATCGCCACCTGCTGTAATTTTTTTCGGTTGAAAATTGGCGTTAAGGATAGTACCAGTTAGGCAGTTTGACGCAAGACCATGCTGAGTAATTTCTTAAATCAACAATGGACTTTTGCCTTTGTCACTGATTCTAATATCCTTAGCTGATGAGTCTGAGTTCTTTGTACGTATGACATCTTCAAATCCCTGTTTCTCAATCCAAACCCCCTGTGGTTTGGGATTATGGAAAAGTCTGGGATCTTTCTCCACATTGGATGATAAGTCTTTACTTTTCTTGTATCTGATTTGCTGAGTGTCTTTAATCGCATCAGCATGTTTATGAGAATTGGTCAGCTCTAGTTTGGTTCCACCATTTTCATTATCATTAGCACAATCAGCTTCAGCATGTCCTATCTTCTCACAGTTAACACAGTATAAGGGAACATTTTTGTGGTGACAATTATTATGCAACACAAATAAACATGAAAGAGGTAACAATCAAGAAAAGATAAATAAAATGCCAATCACACAACAACGGGTATATGTGGTTCAGCAAAGATGTGCCTACGTCCACGGTGGTTCAGTCAGTGTTATTTCTCTATATTCTGAAGAATAAGTACAGAGAATACAACTTGTCCTTTGCCCCGGACTTAGGGTTTAATTTATACATGTATATGTTGGAGTAGTGGGGGTGATGGGTTCCTCCTTATTAGCCATCTCCCCTACATGGGATCGCGTTCCCCCACAACTTCTCTTCATGGGAACGTGGGGTAATCGGATTAATACAAAAGGTGATGGGCCTGGGCTTTGGGCCGCTAATGAGAGGCTACTCGTCCAGGCCTATGATACTAAATTCAGGGTACCCACAATTGCCCCTAAATTTGTTGGGCCATTTTTACAGGTCCAATGAATTTAAATAATCAGCTATTATGGTCGATTTCTTTGAAAACTGTGAAGTTGCTTTGGCGGCACCCGCTTCGCTATCCGTGCGTTATGATTAGATTTGAAGGCTTGTTGGAATAAGGCACATTTCTTTTCGTCGCTTCAGTCTTTTCCAGCAATCTTCTATCTTCTGAGAACTCTTGCGCGTTGTACCTTCTGTTTTCGATCTCTACTTTCGTTGCTTCTTTGCCATTTGACCTGATCTTCTGTCTTGTAAGTCTCTCGTGCTCTTTGCATTTTCTCTTTGGTTTGTAGTTTTTCTTGTATTTTTCCAATGGCGAAGATTGGAAATAAGTCAGTAACTGAGTTTAGAAAATTCTATAGTATTCCTGAGTGGGTAGAGATTGAGTGTTGTGCCTCGCCTCCTAGGAATGTTAGGGATATAGAAGATGCACATTGGATTCACGTCTTGTTGCTCTCCCAGGGTGGACTTACCTTCCCCCCTAATGATCTGTTTCTTCATTTCTTTAGCTATTTCAGTATTGTGCCTGAACAATGTTCGCCCAACGTATGGAAAATAGTAAACGGCGTGCATAGGATAAATCAATTGTATGGCACAAAGTTAGGGCTTGCCGAGGTCTGCTTTTGTTACTCCTTTTCTCGAACGATTTCAGGTGTTCTGTACCTTAAGGCTAGGAGCCCTGATAGGGTATTGGTAGTAAATCTACCTGATTCCCATAAGGACTACTGGCAAGAAGGTTTTCTTGTTAGGAATTGGCAACTTTCCCCCCAATTTGAAGGGTCGAGGTCTGAGAGGTTCACTGTTCCCTTTTATGGGGAAGAATATATAGGTAGATGTCAAATTATTGTTTCAACCTTTGCTGACTTTGTGATTTTTCTAACCTCTTCTTGCTTTCTCTTTTACAGCGAGGACAAAGAACTTGGAGCCTCCTCTCAGCGAGGTTCGTATCTCGGAACTGGTGAAAGCTTGGAACATCAGGGAACCTTTAGGTGACGGCGAGCATCCTAGGTCTGCTGCTTTTCTACTTGAATATAAGAACACAGGCTCCAGCTTCATAGCCCGACCTGTGGATAGTGTTCCAGACTTTGACTCTTCCGAAGAGATTTCTGCTGAGCCCATCCAATTGGACGAAGAAGAGAGCAGCTCGAAGAGTGAGCCTGCAGGTGTTGTGAGTAATTTGGGTGCAGGCAGTGCTGACAGTAGCAGTTCTTCGAGCACTACCAGCAGTTCTGGTGAAGAGATGCCTCCCAGGAAGAATTTAATCAGAGATGATGATGATGATGATGTGCTTCTTGCACAGAGGTCCAATAAATCGAAGACTGCCTCTGGGGCCATAGCTACTGGTTCTCGGCCTTCTTCTCAGGAGCAAGAGAAGAAGAAGAGAGAGGAGGAGCAGGCGAGAGAGAGAGAGAAGAAAAAGGAGGAGGAGAGGAAGAAGGTGGAATAGAGAAAGAGAAGGGAGAGAGAAAAAGAGGAGGAGAGGAGGAAGATGAAACTGAGGACCAAAACTGGTCAAGCCCTGCTCCCAGTATCTACCTTGCCTGAGGGGGCTTCGGTGGCCACCTCTCCTCAGCTTGCCCCTGCGCTGCTCGAGAGAGCAGTCCTTCCTGCAGATCGTGAGAGGGCGTTGGGGTCCGATCAACTGGCTTTGCAAGCCAGCCAGAGGCTTGCCTTGGTAAGGTTCCCTTCAAACTCTCAATTTCTTTTGACAGATTTTAATGGTTTATTCTTCCTGATCCTTTCCTTGTTCTTTGCAGTTTGTGACCGACTTCGCTGTGCTCTATCGCTCTCGCGATGAGCTGATTAGAAGGAATGGCGAGCTGGAACAGCAAAAATCTGTCCTGGTAGCCAGGGGGTCTCAGCTGGAGGCCGATCTGAAGGCTGCTGACACAGCTCGAGCTACATCTGCCTTGGCCCTTGCTAATTCTGCTCGCGAGAGAGACGATGCCGTCAGGGAGCTTGGCGAGCTGAGGAAGGCATACGACCTGGTGTGCTCGAGCAAGCTAGACCTTGCAGAGAAGAACAGGGCTCTAGTCGAGCAGCTGGAGGCGGAGAAAGCCCAGGCGGCCACTCTCAAGGAAGATTCGTACAACTTTGGCTGGGCTGCAGCGTATGAGGACGCCGAGGTTCAGATAGGCTATATCAGCCGTCTGAACTTCAAGAAAGGGTGGAACAAGGCCCTCGTGGCTGCTGGGGTGGACGTTGCATCCTCACTCTTTGACGAGCATGATCCAGGGCCAAAGCCAGTCGTGGATGAGGACCCAGCCCCAACTGCTGAAGGCACCAATCCTGTTTCTCAGGCGACTCCTGCTAATGCTCCCTTGGTCGAGGGGGCAGTGGACACCCCTGCAGAGCGTAATGTCCCTACTGATGCTGATAAGGACAAGGGTCCATCCACCGAGGTTGCCAATTGATAGGGCTTCTTTGTAACTTTTTTCTTTTTTGATCTGATGTAACCTCGCTCATTATCAATGAAAAAGACTTCATTTTTGTTTATGCTGATCTCTTTCTTTTACTTGTAGTTGGTTGATGTGGATGACTATATTCCTGTTACCTCCTAACTAGGTAGGACTCTGGGTCCTAATGCAAGCCCTGCAGTTCGCCAGGCCTTTGCTAGGCTTTGCAGGTTTGCTAAGTCAAGGAACCAAAAATATAAGGATCAGTCCGAGCTGGTGGCCAAGTTGAAGGACAGGCTCCAGGAAATGGAAGAGATCGGTGCTTCAGTGCAAGAAGAAGTTAGCGAGCTGAGAGCAAAGTTACTGGAGGCCACCGAGATCAACCAAGTCGTGGAGTTTCTTCAGCGGGAGAATGAAGACCTGAGGCGGGAGGTCTCGAAGCTTAAGGAGCATTCGTCGAGCACCGCTTCGGCAGTCCTACAAGGATCTTCCTCGTCTCGAGCTGCTCGGCCTCCCCTCCCGCGTGCGGGTAGGAGTACAAGGGGTAGGAGTAGGGAAGTCGAGGAGCAGCGTGAGAGGGAAATGGAGGAGCTACGCGGCGATGTTCGGCGAGCTTATGTGACTGCTGCTGGGCTCCAGAGGGACGTCACCCGACTGCGGCATCTATTCAAGAAGGGCCCTCGTCAAGTGTGGGCTGATGGCTATGATCAGGGCTGGCTGGATGCTCCCATAAGATTATCAGAGTTTGAGGAGCTTTCCTTCATCAGGGGGTGGTTGAGTGCTCTCAAAGAGCTGCAGGTCCCGAGGAACTCGATATTGTGGTATCGGCATGAGATGTCCCCCTCTACTCTGATGCCCAATCCATTCAGGCGAGATGATCGATGGATCCCCATCGATGCTATTCCCCGGCGACTATTGGAGTTGGACGCAAATGAGGTCGTGGAGGAGTTCGATCCTGCTCCTGATGATGGGAGGAGAGCTAAAGTTGTTGACTACCTTGCTCGGAGGCTTCCACCTTCTTGATATTTTGTTTTTTAATAATTGTAAATGCTTTGGGCGAGCTTCGCCGACTAAACATGTACTATTATTGTTTGTAAATATAAAAGATTAATGGAAAGTTTGAGTTTTGGGCGATTTTGCCGACTAAACGTGTTCATTCAATCTTTTTATATTTTTGCAGCTTCACAATCCTTTTTATCTTGTCATGTGAGTGTCCGCCCAGTCCAGTATTAAGAATACTATTGTGCCCTTCCTTTACCTTTTAGGTCGTGTCGTCACACTCCCTTAGGCCTAAGTAGGGCAATTGGCGAGGACACACCTGTTATTGGATGTCTTTATCCGGTCAGGATTTTATTTAACTAAAGTAGGTTTGATGCCTAAGAATACTCTGTAGGCTTCATATATTGCCATGGGCAATGCTATGAGGTCTGTCGTGCTTCATGACGATGACCTGAGGAGGGGTATTCCCCTGCTATGCCAACCATTATACATGTGATTTGAAAAGGATGTGCAATAAGATATAATTTTTACTTTTTAGAGAGTGATCAACTGAGAGATTTTCATTGGTGAATTGAGAATTAGCTGTCTTTTCCCATAATGAGTACAATAAAAGATCTAACAATAGAACCCCTAAAAATAGAATTTCTTGAGATTAGCTACGTTCAATGCTCGTGGTATCTCTCTGCCCTCCTTCGTTTTCAAATGATAGGCACCTTGTAGATCGTCTCTAGTTATCTCATAAGGTCCTTCCCAGTTCGGGCCCAGTTTACCGTCTGATGGCTTCACTGTATTGCCCAGGACCTTTCTTAGAACATAGTCCCCAACTTCGAATTTCCTCAGATTGACCCTTTGCTGTAGTGCTTTGCGAGCTGTTGCTGATAGCTCGCTAGTTTTACTAGGGCAAGTTCCCTGCGCTCGTCGGCTAAGTCGAGTTCAGCGAGCAAAGCCTGATCATTCTGACCCTGCTCGACTAGGTCGAATCTCATTGTAGGCAATCCTGCTTCTAGTGGGATGACCGCTTCCATACCATATGCTAGTGAGAATGGCGTTTCCCATGTGGCTCACCTAGGAGTCGTTCTGTATGCCCATAGGACATGTGGTAGCTCGGTTGTCCACGCACCTTTTGCTCGCTCTAACCGCTTCTTTAATCCAGCGATCAATGTTTTGTTGGAAGCCTCAGCTTGTCCGTTGCTTTGAGGGTAAGCCACCGAGCTGAAGTGGTGCCTGATCCCGTGTTGGTCGCAGAAGTTCTGAAAAGGGCCACTCTCGAACTGTGTTCCATTGTCAGTGATGATGGTTCTGGGGATCCCGAATCGAGTGATTATATTTCTCCATATGAACCTCATCATGTCAGCATCTCGGATGTTCGCCAGTGGTTCTGCCTCGATCCACTTGGTAAAGTAATCAGTTGCGACCAATAGGTATTTTCGATTGCCGGCAGCGGTGGGCAGTGGTCCCACGATGTCCATTCCCCACTGGGCGAAAGGCCAGGGGCTGGTCATGGATTTTAACTCGCTAGCGGGCTGGTGGACCATGGGGGCCTGAAGCTGGCATTTTAGGCATCTGCGGACATATACTGCGGAGTCCTTTTGCATATATGGCCACCAATAACCTTCCTTCATTGCTCGGAAGGCTAGAGACCTTCCTCCGATGTGAATCCCGCAGATTCCTTCGTGAAGCTCGTGAAGCACTGTCTTGACATCGCCTGGGTGGACGCATCTAAGGTAGGGGCCGGAGAAAGATATTTTATACAAGTCGCCTCCCGTGGATAAGTGAAAGCGAGCAGCTTTGACTCTTATCTGGTGGGCAGTCCTCTTATCCTCTGGGAGCGTTCCGTTCTTCAAATAGTCTTTCAAGGGATCCATCCAGTTGGGGGCTGGTTCCAATTGGAGTATTGGTTTCGCTTTGGTCAGCTCGCAGTTGGGGTAAATGCTCGGGTAGCTGAGGAAATCGACAGGTATTATCCTTTTAAGGCTGGAATCAACTGTCGAGCTCAGGGCTGCCAAGGCATCAGCGTGGCTGTTCTGCCCCCTGGGAAACTGTTGGATGTTGATTTCTTTAAAGTTCGTCATTAAGTTTTTTACCAAGGAGAGGTAGGCTGCCATCCTCTCATCCTTCGCGTTATAGTCTCCACTTATCTGATTGGAAACTAGTTGCGAGTCTCCGAATACCTGTAAATGCTTTGCTCCTAGAGTTTGCGCCCTTTGGAGACCTGCTATTAAGGCTTCGTATTCTGCTTCGTTGTTGGAGGCTACAAATCCCATCCCGATTCCTTGCTCGAGGACTGTATTTTCTGGAGTGATGAGAACAATTCCTACTCCTGCCCCCTTTGAGTTGGAGGCTCCATCAACGAATAGTTTCCAGCTTCCCCCTGCGGCCTGGCTGTTTTGTTCTGTTGGCTTAGGTTGGTCGAAGGGTTCTTCGCCTGTGAATTCAGCAATGAAGTCAGCAAGGATTTGACCCTTGATAGCTGTCCTTGGTTGAAATTGGATGTCAAACCGGCCGAGCTCGACTGACCATTTAGACAGTCTGCCCGATAAATCTGCCTTCCTTAGGACAGCCTTGAGGGGGTGTGATGTAAGGACAATGATCGTATGAGCTTCGAAGTAATGCTTTAGTTTCCTCGAGGACATTACTAGGGCGAGTGCGAGCTTTTCCAATGGCAGGTAGCGCTGCTCGGCCTCTAGTAAGGTTTTGCTCGCGTAATAGACTGGATGTTGGATCCTTGTAACTTCACACATTAGTGCTGAGTTGACAGTATGGCTGGATACAGAGAGGTAGAGGTAAAAAGGGTCCATTTGTTGTGGTATGACAAGTAGTGGTGGGGAGCTTAGGTAGGACTTGAGCTCGTCTAATGCTTGTGAGCAACTTGGGGTCCATTCTACCGTTTTGCTGCCTTTTAAGAGTTGGAAGAAGGGCTTGCATCTCTCGAAGGATTTAGAAATGAAACGATTTAGGGCAGTGAGCATTCCAGTGAGCTTCTGTACATTGAGGATTGTGCGAGGAGGTTGCACTCTTTTGATTGCATCAATCTGGTCCGAATTAGCCTCTATGCCTCGCTCGCTGACCAAATACCCAAGAAACTTTCCTGACTGGACACCGAAGGAACACTTGCTCGCGTTGAGTTTCATTCGGTACTTCCTGAGGATTTCGAAGGTAATTGATAGGTCTGAGAGGTGATTTTCCTTCTCCTTGCTCTTGACGAGCATGTCGTCGATGTAGACCTCCATTGTGTCTCCCATTTGATTTTTGAACATTTTAGTAACCAGCCGCTGATAGGTTGCCCCTGCATTTTTTAGCCCAAAAGGCATGACCTTGTAACAGTATAAACCAACCGTCGTGATAAACGCCGTTTTGTCCTGATCTGGGGCATACAGGGGAATCTGGTGATAGCCTGAGTATGCGTCCAGGAAACTTATTCGTTCATGAGCTGCAGTGGCATCTACTAGTTGGTCTATTTTTGGAAGAGGGAAGCTATCTTTGGGGCAGGCTTTGTTGAGGTCAGTGAAGTCTATGCAAACTCTCCACTTCCCGTTGCTTTTTAGAACTACCACTGGGTTGGATAACCATTTGGGGAATTGCACTTCCCGTATGGACCCTGCATCCAGCAGTTTTTTGACTTCTTGTTATATTGCTTTGGCCTTCTCGGGAGCAGTTCATCGTGCCTTCTGCGCTATCGGCTTGAATGTGGGATTGACGTGCAACCGATGGCAGACCATATTGGGATCGATTCCTGGCAGCTCATAGGGTTCCCAAGCGAAAACATCTATGTTGCTTCTGAGTAAGGTTAACAAATCCTTTCGCTCTTGGTCAGTGAGTGAGGTCCCGATCAGGAAGACTCTGCTGTTGTCGCCTTCTCTAGTAATTACTTCTACCAGGTCCTCTACAACACGCTCGGAGGGGAGGAGCCTGGTCTCTTCCACTACGGGCCTTCCATATCTTAATTGCTATTTGGAAGGGATTGCACCTTCCTCCACTTTCTCGCTGGTTTGAACGGCTTTTTTCTCTGGCTTTGGTCGGATGGCCGCTATGAAGCACTTTCTCGCCATCGCCTGGTCGCCATGTATCTCCATCACTCCCCGCTCGGTGACATATTTGAGTTTCTGGTGTTAGGTCGAGGAGACTGCCTTCATTGCATGAAGCCATCCCCTGCCGAGGATGGATTGATACGGTGAATCGATGTCGACCACCAAGAATTCGATCATTTTTGAAACATTTCCAGCGAGCACTGGTAGTACTATCTTGCCAGAGGCATGGTCATTTTCCCAGCGAAGCCGACCAGAGGAACAGTGGTTCCCTTTAGGTCGGCGATGTCCAACTTCAATTTTCTGAACAGGTCGATGTACATTACGTCGGATGAGCTTCCTTGATCGACGAGCAGCCTGTCGATATCAAAGTTGGCTATCCTAAGTGTAATGACTAAGGCATCATGATGTGGGGTCCTCACTCCCACAAGATCTTCATCCGTGAAAACAATATGCTTGTTGTAGTTGATGTCCTCTGCTCGCCGGCGTTTTCCTGCCTGTGATTTTGCTGGATCAATCTGAAAAGCTTGCATTACCGCTGTCAGCTTCTTTACATCTATCCGAGCTGAGTTACCCTGGATTTGCTTAACATCGGATACTCCATGGATTACTGCGAATTCGTGTCCTGTGTCGTCTTCCAATACGTTGTCGGGTTTTGCCTCCTTGTGGACAGTCACTCTCTCTACCTTCCTTTCTACAAAGTCATTCAAATGTCCGAATTGGGCCAACTCCTCGAGGTGGGACTTAAGAGCCTTGCAGTGCTCGGTCTTATGCCCTCCCTCTTTGTGGAAGGTGCATCTCAGTGCATTATTTCTTTTCGATGGGTCTCCTCCCATTTTCCGGGGCCATTTGATGAACGGCTCATCCTTGATCTTCGCGAGAATTTTGTAAATTGGTTCTTTGAAGACGGTGTTGACCGCCTGGAATGACTTTGCAACGTCAGGGCTCCCTCCGTTCTGGGATCCATTCTTGCTCCCAATCTTTCCTACTTTTTTCTGGTTATCAACTTTCTCACTCCCCTTGGTAGCGAGCTTGGCTCGACCGTTTTCTCCTACGTTAAGGCGGGTGACATCTTCCACCTTTGCGTATTTCTCAATCCGGGCCATCAGGTCATCAATGGTGGTTGCTTCCTTCTTTGTCAAGGACTGGTAAAGGAGGGAAGAGCTAGGTAGCCCAATTTTGAATGAAGCCACTGCCACCTCTTCCCCACAGTCCTCGACTTCGTTGAATAATTCCCAATACCTCTTCGCGTAGTCTCGGAGTGTCTCCTGAGGCGTTTTCTTCATTGTTAATAGAGCATCCATCCTTTTGGGATGGGAGCTGCTGGTGATGAACCGGGCCGTAAAGAGCTCGGCCAGGGATTTGAAATTCCTGATGGATCGGTGAGGGAGTTTCTCGAACCATTTCTGGGCCACATCATGAAGGCTTGAGGGAAAAATTCGGCACATCAGTGCATCTCGGTGATTCCAGAGGGTCATAGCCTGTCGGTACTGCCTGACATGATCAATGGGATCAGTCTTCCCGTCGTAAATCTTGAACCTTGGAATAGCAAACTTTTTGGGAGCTTCTTCTTCTTCTTTAATTTCCCTCGTGAAGGGCGATTTCATCTGGGTCTTGAGGGCTCTCCTGGCGAGTTCTCTGGTCGACGTGGTGCCGCGGTGAGCTGGATGTTGGTCCATTTCTCTGCGGACTAGGTTCCGTATGTTGTCGTCGCTGCGAGCAGGGCTCTGGTATCGGCGAGCTTTTCTCAGTTGCTCGGGGAGGTCGTCGTCTGAGTCGCCACCTTCGAACCCTTGATATTGCCGCCTAGGGCTCCTTCCTCGGCTGCAAGATTTGCTCGCCTGAGGGCTAGGAGTGCGATAGGTGCGTCTCCTGGTATCAGGACGTAGTTCTTTCTCCAGTTTTTCCAGTCTTCTTTTCAAGCGAGCATTCTCAGCCTCATATTTGCGAGAGGACTCCCTCTGCTCGTGGAGCCTTGCTTCGTATGCATCGATCAATCTGGATATCTGAGTGGACCTTGATGGTCCTTGACTTTCTTCTGAGGCTGGCCTTTCTAAGCGATCCCCTTGATCTGAACGTCGGACTTCAGACCTAATCCTGCGAGGAGCGGGTGGCTCCTGAATATCTCCTGCTTGAGGAGCGTTGCTGCTGTGACCAGACATCTTAGATTTTTTCTCGGAATGGGCTCTTCTCAGGGAAAGATAAACGCTTCCCACAGGCGGTGCCAATTGTGGTGACAATTATGATGCAACACAAATAAATATGAAAGAGGTAACAATCAAGAAAAGATAAATAAAATGCCAATCACACAACAACGGGTATACGTGGTTCAGCAAAGATGTGCCTACGTCCACGGTGGTTCAGTCAGTGTTATTTCTCTATATTCTGAAGAATAAGTACAGAGAATAGAACTTGTCCTTTGCCCCGGACTTAGGGTTTAATTTATACATGTATATGTTGGAGTAGTGGGAGTGATGGGTTCCTCCTTATTAGCCATCTCCCCTACATGGGATCGCGTTCCCCCACAACTTTTCTTCATGGGATCGTGGGGTAATCGGATTAATACAAAAGGTGATGGGCCTGGGCTTTGGGCTGCTAAGGAGAGGCTACTCGTCCAGGCCTATGATACTAAATTCAGGGTACCCACAGTTTTCATAAATTATTTGTTGCCAAAAACTCTTATTACCACATCGTACACGCAGTTTAAAGGTAATTTTTTGGTTATATCCTCCTCAACATAGAGTCTAGCTTGACTGGGTCTAGTGACATTTGCAGTGGCTTCATTAAACTTAAGAGGATTATCGATTAGATTTGCAATGGAAAATAAAGTTGGTTTCGCAAATAAATGAACAGGAAGATGGGGTAGGGATAACCAGATAGGTAGAATAGAACTATCATGACCCGGTTCATGACTTTCATGGGAGCTTTATAAATATACCATTGTTCTCTAAGACATAATCTCATATAATCTTCTTCACAAAAGAGTTTTATAAGAATATGTGAGTCATCCAGAAGGCCAATCGAAAACGCCGCTTTGAGGGAGAAGGTTAGGAAGGCTTTACGAATAGATTCTATGGAGGGTCTGGAAAAAGGAAATCTACTAATGAGAGAGAATTTTTAGGGGTCTGTAAGTTTAAGGTTTTCTTCTTCAGTGAAAGAGATCATGGGTGTTGATACCAAATTTAATCTGCTGACATGGACCAATCATATAAATACACGTGTCAACTTATAAGGTAAATATGAAGACTTTCGACAAACAGTATACTCAAAAGGTCTGAGCTACTCAAGAGGTCCGAGAAACTTAAGCGGGCCAAGCAACTCAAGAGGGCCGAGCAACTCAAACACGCGTGGCGTACACATCAACAAAACCAAAAGATAACTACGCATTAAATGTGCATTATTATTGTACAGATGTATGTGGCTGCTAAATAACAGCGCATTATCCTTTCATATGTACAACCTCAAGGCTATAAATACATTATAATCTCCTCATGAAAGGGGACTTGGAATTTCTTGGTAAACTCTAATATCAAGAATCAAGACAATCAGTCAGCAATACAAAACAGTGGACGTAGGCCATTTCCACAAGGCTGAACCACTTTAAAAATCTTTTGTCTTATTTATTTCATTTTTATCTGTGATTATAATTAGCGTTTTTCACCAACCAATTCATCGTCTATGGCTGATCCAGAATCCAGCAATCGAAACACAGGGGTCCCTCCAAACCCCTCTACACCACCAAATATTCAAGATCTGGCTGGCATATTGGCCAATTTAGCCCAAGGGAAAACGGCCATGCAAGAAACCATCCGTCAACTCATACAAATTGTTCAAGGCGGAGTACTAGCTCACTCTAGACAACGAAATACCCAGAGGAGTGCCCATCTACCATCTTCAAGAACTAGACGAACCTTATTCCTAGAAATCTCTCAATCTAGACGTACTGACTCATATTATACTGAGAGATCTAATGATCCTTCGTATCAACCTGGCTGGACCTCATCGGTACGAGCTACAAATTCTCAGTGAAACGTCTCTTTAAGTCCAGAGAGGACTAGTTCTATGGAAAAGTTGAGTAGAGTCTCTCATTTTGATCGGTTGGGCCCTAGAAGGAATAGAAATCCTCTTAGGACTGCGTCGAGGAATTCTCAAAGACCAACCGACCTAAGGGAAGGTTCTGCCCAATCACGATCGGCAGCTCGTAATGAAAGGTCCCAAGAGGAAAACTCAATGCGATCAGTGGCTCGAACAAATAGGCCTGAGGTAGTAAATAATGCATGGAAGGGTTCTATTCAAAGGTTGGAGGATCGATTAGGGGAAATGGCTAAGGCTATGAATCCTCTACAAAGGACTTTTGTCCAAGGGACACCGTTTATACAAGAAATTGTGGAATTTCCCACACTATCAAAATTCAAATCCCCTGTGGTAACACCTAAATATAATGGAAAAACCGATCATGTTCTCCATATAGAACAATACCAAGTTGCTGCTGATACCTACGTGGTTCCAAATGAGATGAGATGCAGGGCGTTCTCAGGAACTCTTAACGGGTCAGCTCAGATATGGTAAAACAACCTTCCTCGGGAAAAGATTGTGACTTTCCTTCAGCTGGCACAACTTTTCATAAGGAATTTATGTTTTGGGGCAAAACCAGTCAAACGAGTAGCACACTTGCTGAGTGTTAGACAAAAGAAATGTGAAAGCACCCACGACTATATTACTCATTTTAATAACGAGAAACTTGAAGTAATTGATTACGAGGAGAAAATAGTAATTACTGCTCTGATGAGTGGACTGTTGCCAGATAAATTGTACTATACTTTAGCCTAAGATCCGCCCAGAACCATGGCAGAATTAATGGCAAAAGAAGTCAAAATCATGAATGCCGAGGAAGCTATGGTTGCAAAGAAGAATGCAGATAATAAGGAGACCAGGTTTGAAGATCGTAAAACTGAAAAGAAGGATCATAAGAACAATTATGGCAACAGGCAGTCGAAAGGAAGGCAAGCGCAGAAGATGAAGAGGTATGGAAATTATACTCCTTTGAAGGTAGATATAAATCACATTCTTGAGGAGATCAAGAATAGCGAGGAGTAAGCCTGGCCAAGGAAAATGAAGGCAGATCCTGACATAAGGGATAAGTCCAAATATTGCAAATTTCACAAAGACCATGGTCACACGATCAAACGCTGCATAGCTATCCAGAATGAAATTGAAGCACTCGTCAGGCGAGGAAAATTGACTAAGTATGTTGATCATCAGAATGGGGGAAAGACTAACGAAAGAGAAAGGCAAAGGTCTAAGACGCCTTACCGAGCAAAAGAAGACAAGAAGAGAGATCATGAAGATGATCCAGAAGATAACCCCGATCTTCCTAAAAGACCAAGATAGCCAGAGCGTGAGGCATTTTTAATCCATTTTGGATCATTTGAAAGTAATGTTATTACAAGTGGAGATGCAGGAGGTGGAGATCTTCCCGTGGAAAGGAAAGCTTACCTCAATGAGGTTCAATCTTGCTCGTATATACAAAAAATAAACTTGGCTGAAGATGATTGCCCGAGGAAGGTGAATAAGGACAAACTAGTCATTGGTTTCTCTAAAAATGATCTGGCAGGTGTAATATATCCTCATGATAACCCATTGGTGATCAAGATGAGAATAAAGGAAGTGGTGATTTCACGAGTACTGGTGGACAATGGTAGCTCGGCAGATATCACGTTCTACCCATGCTTTGACAGTTTAAATATAAAGTTAGCCCAGTTGGAGCCATATCATAGGCCCCTCCTCAGTTTTACTGGCGAAAAGGTTTTTCCACTTGGGATGATCAAGTTGGATATGCTTATTGGTACGTGGCCTGCTTGTCGGACAGAAAGAGTACGCTTTTTCGTAATGGATAAAAATGTCCAATCAGCTTACAATATTATCATGGGAAGGGTAGGTCTAAAGAAGTTCGAAGAAGTACCATCTACTGTACATCAATTTTTAAAATTTCCAACCAATTTTGGAGTGGGAGTTGTGAAAGGCAATCAGAAAGTAGCTCGGGAATGCTACTATTCATCTGCCGAACATGAAGAACTAGAAGAATCCAGGAAGAAGACTACTACGTACCAAGTGGATGAAACAGAAGATGCAGAGATTGAAACATTGGACCCTAGAGATGAGTCACAGCTCGTGAAGGGCCAGGTCATGGAAGCTACTGAAAGTATCATTCTGGACGATGAGCACCGAGAATGAACAACCCAAATTGGTGCGTCATTGGATGTATCAATAAAATAGGAACTGATAGCATTTTTAAGGTGCAAAAAATAGACTTTCTCATGGAGTTATGAAGATATGCCAGGGATAGACTCGAATTTCCTGTGTCACGAGCTCAATGTGAACAAGGAAATCAAGCCAGTGAAGCAGAGAAGAAGAGTGTTCAGCCCTAAAAAGAACCAAGCTATACAGGAAGAAGTAGAGAAACTATAAAAAGCCTTTTTTTATTGAGGATGTCAAATATCCTGATTGGTTAGCAAATGTGGTGATGTTAAAGAAGAAAAATAACAAGTGGAGGATGTGTGTAGACTTCACTGATCTTAATAAGGCATGCCAAAAGGATCATTTTACTTTGCCCGAATAGATCAACTGGTGGATGCTACCTCGGGGCATGAATTGTTGAGTTTCATGGATGCTTATTCTGGTTACAACCAGATTAAAATAAATCCTGAAGATAGGGAGAGTACCTCTTTTATCACCCTAAGGGGAACTTATTGCTATAATGTTATGCCTTTTGGACTTAAAAATGCAGGTGCGACATATCAGCGGCTGATGAATAAGGTGTTTGTGGATCAAATCAGTCATAACATGGAGGTTTATGCTAACGATATGCCGACGAAGAGCAAGAAAGTTGCTGATCATCTAGTTGACCTAGGTCAGACCTTTGATCAAATAGAAAAGTATCAAATGAAGTTGAATCCCACTAAATGCATATTCGGAGTACGAGAAGGCATGTTTCTCGGATATATTGTTAATCAACAAGGTATCGAGTCAAACCCTGAAAAGATTAAAGCCCTATTGGGGCTGCGATCTCCAACTACGAAGAAGGAAGTGCAAAGTCTCACAGGGCGAGTAGCAGCACTCAACAGATTTATGTCACGAGCGACAGATAGATGTATCCCATTCTTTAAAACACTCCAAAAAACTTTTGAGTGGAATGATGAATGCGAGGAGGCCCTTCAAGAATTTAAAAAATATCTGGGGACACCTCCATTATTATCTAGACTAGTGATGGGAGAAAAACTATATTTGTATCTTGCAGTTTCAGAAAATGCAGTTAGCTCGGCATTAATAAGAGTGGAAGATGGAGTGCAAAAACTAGTCTACTATACTAGCAAAGCATTTCGAGGAGTAGAAATCAGATATCCAAAGTTGGAGAAGCTGGAACTAGCACTGATCGAAGCGAGTAGAAGGATGAGGCCATACTTCTAAGCCGATACTATAGTGGTGTATAAACGGGAGAAATCGAGAAGATTGATGTACTGGGTAGTAGAGCTTAGTGAATATGACATAGTGTATGAGCCAAGGTCATCGCTTAAAGGGAAGGCATTAGCAGGTTTTTTTGCAGAGTTTACTCAGTATGATACCTCCGAAGAACGAGAGTTTAATACAGACCAACCCATGGAGATTACGGGTCATCAAATTTAACCCTCGACCAACCTCCATCCGTGGATGAGCAGTGAGAAGCGTTGGATGAAGACAAAGTGAAGCATCAAATATTCCACCGAGGAGCACTGACTGACCAAGAGTTTGATAATGAGGTACCTGTGTGGAATCTGTATGTGGATGGCTCTTCATGCACTACAGATAGTGGAGCAGGAATTATTCTAAACAGTCCGAATAAGATTGATATGGAGTATGCTCTGCGTTTTCAATTTAATGCTTTTAATAATGAGGTTGAATATGAATCTATAATTGTGGGTCTAAGTCTGGCCAAAACCATGAAGGCAGAGCAGGTTGTATTCAACGATTCACAGTTAATCGTAAATTAAATTTTAGGAGTGTATGCAGCAAAGGGAGAATTAATGGTCAAGTATCATGCAAAAGCAATGGAGGTGGTATCGAGTTTTACTGCAGTTCAGTTGATTAGAATACCGAGATTGGAGAATGCAAGAGCAGAGCCCTAGCCCGACTAGCATCAGCCACCCGCACCGAGCTACGAAGAACAATACCAATAGAAATTCTAGCTGGTCGGAGCATAAATAAAGATCTGATGATGAACTTCATTGCCCTCGATTTGGGACCATCTTGGATGGACCCCATCACGGCCTATATTGAAGAGGGAACTTTGCCAATTGATAAACTCGCAGCCAAGAAACTGAAGTTTAAAGATGCTTGTTATGTATTGACCAGTGGCATTTTATATAGGAGAGGAGTTATAACAAGGCTACAAAGATGTGTCCATCCCTCCAAAATGAAAGATTTGATCGAAGAGGTTCACGAAGGGTCTTATGGAGCCCATGTAGCAGGTCGGACGCTTTTGCAAATAATAACAACTCAGGGGTACTAGTGGCCAACAATGAGAGCTGATTGCGTAGATTATGCCAAAAAATGCGATAAGTGCCAACGTTTCTCCTCCATCCGAAGAACTCCCCAAGCATTGTTAACACCCATCACGTCCCCCTGGCCATTCGCCATGTGGGGGATAGATTTGGTCGGGCCACTACCAACGACCAAGGTAAGATTCAAATACCTCGTGGTTGTTGTGGATTATTTTACTAAATGGGTGGAAGCTGAGCCTCTCATTGATATGACATACAACAAAGTCTATCAATTTATTTGGAAAAATATAATTTGCAGATATGGTCTCCCACATGCATTTATTACTGACCATGGAACCCAGTTTGACAATTAGGAGTTTGCTGCATATTGTCATAAATCCAATGTACTAAAAATCCACTCTGCACCAGGCCATCCCCAGAGCAATGGGCAAACTGAGGTGACAAACAGAATGCTACTGAATGGTTTGAAAAAACGACTAGATGATGCAAAGAAAAATTGGATTAACGAGCTACAATCTGTATTGTGGGCTTATCCCACCACACCACGAACAGCGACGGGAGAGTCTCCATACATGCTGGCATTTGGGAGTGAGGTTGTCATACCTGCTGAATTAGGCCTACCTACGCATAAGGTACTTAATTTCAATTCTCCTGTCAGTGACTTGATGAGAAGATTAGACCTGGATATGCTCGAAGAAGTTAGGTAAGAAGAAGCAATCAGGAATGCAACATATCAACAACGAACAACTTTGTTCTATAACAAAGAGTGAAGAAGTGTGATTTGAAGGAAGGGGATTATGTGCTGAAGAAACTGGTCCAAAAGCATAACAAATTGGAAGCCAACTGGCATGGACCCTACAGAGTAACAGAAGTTGTTCGTCCAGGGACATACAGGATTGAAATCTTAGAAGGAGAAGAATTCAAGAGTGCATGGAATGTAGAGCATCTGCGCAAGTATTATCAGTAATTGAAATTCCTATGTAATACAGTTTCTTCAATATGAATAAAGTGATGTTCCCCCCATTTTCTTTCTTTATTTAAATTTTTTTGAAATATTAGTGCTACACACTACACAAATCCAAATTCAGAGCAACATACCAATAACCACCAACTCCGATTGGTTGGCAATTTAATTACCATCAACTCCGGTTGGTCGGAAACTCTATAACACCAACTCCGATTGGTTGGTAATTCAACTACCACCAACTCCGGTTGGTTGGGAACTTAATACCACCAACTCCGGTTGGTCGGCAAATCCATTACCACCAACTCCGGTTGGTCAAGAACTCTATACCATCAACTCCGATTAGTCGGCAATTCAATTACCACCAACTCTGGTTGGTCGGGAACTTAATACCACCAACTCCGGTTGGTCATAAATTCAATTACTACCAAATTCGATTAGTCGGGAACTCAATACAACCAACTCCGATTGGTTGGTACCAAATTAGGCAAGAAGCTGGATGACCTCCCGGGGCATCCACTGTCTAAGCAACCAGGTAATCCATACGAGATTACTACAACTAAGCAGGAACATGGGATGCAAATCATTCCATTGTTTAGTCCCAAAGAGTGACAAGTCACTATAATCAAACAACAAATGGGATAAGTATAGTATATACACATATTTACCAAGCAACAAGCAAGGACATTCTACAAATTATTTAGAGGAAAATGAAATAGCAAAAGTTAAACTTTTTCTTCATTAAAGTAAAGCAGATTACACAAGATACGAAGACTAATTCATTACATCAAATATCCTATTCTATTGGTTTCTTTCCCTCTGCTTTTGACATAGGTTCTACCCCAGCTGGAGGATCGTCTAAGGAATAAGGGGAATTTATAAAGTTTAAATCTCGCAGCATTCTAACATTCATTAAGGACGGCCGCTCGAGCAAGTATTCTGGACAAGCTATCTCAAAATTTCATGAAGATTATAATCACCGAGATACTTGGAAATCAGGCATCGAGGAATTACACGAGCAGGAATCCAACTAATATCAAGATGAAAAGGAGGCATGGGTAAATCAAGCACTCCAGGATCATAATAATCCCATAAGTAGTGTCCTTACTTCAATTTTAGCACACACAAAGCGTTCAACCATCCCTGCTTGTACCCCTCATTATTCGACTACTGTATCCGAGCATCAAGGTGAAAAAAAGCTTCATTATACCCATCCATCCAGAATTACCTAGGCTGTTTGTGAAATTGATAAGTTAGCCTCTCAAGTTGCTCGTGGAGATTCTTTACTAAAATTTCTTTACTTTCCAGATCAGAATTTTGATTAGAGAGTTACTCGGTAAAGTTCAGAATTTTCTTAGACATTTCTGCCAAGTCTTGGTTCTTCGCCATCAACTAAACGACTTGATTCTCTAAAGTAGACTGAGTTCTCACTTCTTCGATGGTAAGCCGATCAGCCCATCCTCGTCCATGAGAATATCTTGCTCGTCTATGAGTAGATGTGGAGGGTCCAGCTCGTTTTAAGGTTTCTAACTCATCCCTTAAGTTAGCATTTTTTGCTTTTAGAAATGAAAACCCATCTTCATTAGCAACGACCAAAGCTCTTGAAGACGAGGAGCCAACAGATTTGAGTTGTTTTATTTCCTCTTACAAAGCGATATTCTCTTGCTCCAACAACTTGGCGATATGCCTATGCTCTTCTATTTTAAGCTTCAGAATACTCTCCTTCTTCTCATGAGGAGAGATGAATTTGTCATACCCTTTGTCAGCACTCAATTGTTGATATTTTTTCTCGTATCCTTGATGCAAAAGGGTGGTGGATTCTTTATATTGTTGTTGAAGGTCTTCAATCATTTCGTAGTAGGCCACATTGTTAGCCACAACATGATAAAGTAAGAACTTCAAATATTGGTAAGCTTCAACTGCTCGTTCTAAAGCATCTGAACCAAGGATATCAATGATTTGAGCCTCAGTAAAATCAGCATAACCAACCTTGAAATAGTCATTGCATTTCTTCATCAACTCTGAATCATGAGCTAATAAAAGTTCCATCCTGGCCACAAACTAACAAAGACAAAATGAAATACAAAATCAACAATGGTGCGAGCATAACAAGATAGAAATTTAAGACGAACAACTGAAGTTCAAATTTTATTAATCATGATAAGGGAAAAATAAAGTTCAAGATTACATCCACAAAAACAACAAAATAAAAGACCCGAACAACTTTACACCTTCTCCTTATTTATTATGACTTCCTCGGATGGCTTGGATGAAGGGGTTGGTTACTCGGAGGGCAGGGGCAGCTGCTCGAAAGATGTGCCTGCTGGTTGGACTTGCTCTGAGGATTGAGCAGTAGCAACAACAGGGACCTTCTCTCCTTCCATCAAAGAAGATTCATCTGAAGTTGCTTTGTCTTCTTCTTCTTCTCCAGGAGAGGGAGAAGGGCCATGACTGTGCTCCAGGAACAACTCAGAGTTTTTATCAACTTCCAATTTCTTTAAGGCTACTACCCATCCATTCCTAAAGTATTTGGCACTAGCGTACTCCATTTGAGAAGACATCACAGCCAGGCCCTTATTCCAACCTTTGTCCCTACCAGCGCTGAATGATTTTTTAACTGCATCTTTCCTTTTTACCTTCTCTGAGGAGGTCATTTCCTTAAGGAGATCCTCGACACACTTCAGCTTCTTTTCTGCCTCTGTTTTCTATTGCTCAATATTTTGAAGTTTAACAACTTTCTCTTCAGCAGACTTAAGCCTAACCTCAAGCTCTTTGTTGCTCTGTTCAAACTCATTCCACTTCTTCTCCAATTCATTGGAGGCATTCACACCTTGATCTTTGTCTAGATTAACGAACATAAATTGCCTCTCCCAAGCACCTTTATCTGCTTCGAATTTTTGATGAGAATCTTTCAAAGATTGGGTCAGACCAACAAAAGCTTCCTCTACTCCACCCGAGGAGCTTGATGCTCTAATAACTTCATCCTTCTTCAAAATGATGTTGAAACACGTCACAAGCTGAAAAAAGGAAGAATTTTGAGTCAATACATGAACATAGTATTAAAAAAATAAAGGGGTCAAGCTAAAGATACTTACTGATGCAATGTGTTGAGCATCCAGAGTAGTAAGTTTCTCACTAGAGAAGGTGTCTTCAACACCTGGGGTTTTTGGAACAGTCCAGGATCTTACAAAGCTCACAGCAGAGCTCAGAGCAACAAGAATTGGAACACTACTTTCAACATTTGAAGGTTGAGAGATATGTTCAGCAGGTCTCTGAGAAGAACTCCTTTTTAATCTCCTCATAGGAGCAGGAGTATTTTCAACTAAAGATGTTGTATTTATTGGTGATATGATAACAACATCACTCAAAGGAGAGATATCAACGGCCTTACTCGGAGGCACAGGGGGCTTTTCACCAGCCTTCTTGGCAGCAACGAGAGGGGGTATATCTATAGTCTTTATCCCTTCTTCTAGGACATTTTGTTTACTTTCTTTGCCTCCACAGTGGTAGAGGCAGATTGGTCAAAAAATGCAGGAGCTCGTCTCTTCTTCATCAGATCAGTGATGGGAATGCTCAAGTCAGAAGAAGAACCTTCCACACTTGTTTCAGAAGTTGGCACTTGGTCAAGATCAACCACCACAGGATGAACAATAAAAGATGAGCTGGAAGTTCTGTATTGTAGCAAATAAGAGGCAGACCTAATGTGCTCCCCGGTAACAGATTGATGCAAACTCCAGATAAGTCTTAAATGTTTTATGTTAATGTCAATCTCCTTAGGGGGCTTCCTTTTACTATCAACTGTAACAAACAAAATCAAATGTCAGTGATGCATTTTATCAAATACAAAGAAAATAAGATTTCAAAAATAAAAACAACCTATCCCAATGCCAAAAGGAGGACACTTGGGACCTTGGTACACCTCATTTCCCTCAAGTGGGGGGTGTTGCCAATTTTTTATCACTACCCCATGATTAAAATAGTCTTTATTGGTATCGAGAAGATTGACAACTAAATCTCTATTCAAAAATCTAGTTTTTAAATAAAAAGTATAGTCGCTAGTGACCCATCTATAGCAATACATAATTTCTGGGATTCCCAAATGAGTTCCATGAAGTTAATTCAATCTATATACGCCATTAACTATCCTCCATGTATTTGGAGCTACTCTTGCAGGTACAATATCAAAATATTGGCAAAACTCCAAACATAGGGAATTGGGCAGGAAAGAAAAACCACATTCGGCTACAAAAATACTTGGGAACCAGTGTTCCTCCGCTAAAGAAAATAAATCAGAAGAACCAGAAAGTTCTTCCAAAATAACCCATGAATGGATTGAAAACTCAAACCGAAATTTATCCAATGACTCAACAAGATAATCTATGGAGAATAAAGAAATTAAAAAAGAAGGAAGAAAATCTTACAGAGGAAATAGAGATCAGTTGTCAATAAACGATGGAAAGAACGAAGGCACAAGATAGAGAGAAGATGAAGAGTTCAAAGATACAGATTTTAAAAAGTGAAAGACGATAAGATTTTTATCACACTTAAATACTTTACCTCGGGAATAGGGAAAAGCAATGATTACAAAGAAAGACGTCTGCGTTATCGGCGACTAAAAGAAGAAAAATGCATAAAAATCGAAGTGATCAGGAAAATTCAAAATATTTATAAAGTTTGATATTATGCATTCAAAAAGGAATTATATACAAGGAAAACCTTCCTAAAATTCATGATGATTATTAATCCAATTAGTTTTTGAGCAAAATGTTCCACAATCCTCCTCAATCTCGAACTGTGAAACATTGGGGGCTTCTGTTGATACCAAATTTAATCTGCTGACATGGACCAATCATATAAATACACGTGTCAACTTACATGGTAAATATGAAGACTTTTGACTAACAGTATACTCAAAAGGTATGAGCTACTCAAGAGGTTCGAGCAACTTAAGAGGGTCGAGCAACTTAAGAGGGCCGAGCAACTTAAGCGGTCCGAGCAACTCAAACACGCGTGGCGTACACATCAACAAAATTGAAAGACAACTAACCATTAAATGTGCATTACTATTGCATATATGCATGTGGCTGCTAGATAACAGCGCATTATCCTTTCATATGTACAGCCTCAAGGCTATAAATACATTGTAATCTCCTCATGAAAGGGGACTCAGAATTTCTTGGTAAAATCTATTATTAAGAATCAAGACAATCAGTCAGCAATACAAAACAGTGGACGTAGGCCATTTTCACAAGGCTGAACCACTTTAAAAATCTTTGGTCTTATTTATTTCATTTTTATCTGTGATTGATTAATTAGATATAATCTAGTTTTTTACATCAACAATGGGTTCACCTTTAAAACTTTTATAAGTTTTATCTTTTATGATTTGATCAGATGTTGAGTTGGAAAGGATAGAGGCAAATCTTTTAGTTTTGTCTCTATAAATGTCAGGCAGTTTAGGTATAGGCTGCAAATAATTAAGCATTGCCATCTTGAAAGTGACGAGGAGAGAATCTTAGAGAGAGAATATTAACAAAGGGAATATGTGACATATATCTATATAATAAGTTACAATGGTGTTTTCACTACTCATAAGATGGAAAGACATTTGACGGTTCAGATCAAAGCCAACAAGGCTAGAAATGGAGGGTTGTGATTAAAGATTCCCCTTTTACTCTTTTATCCCTGTATTATTCTTCCCCCTTTTTTTATCACTTAATATCCTTTCACCTTCTTATTCAAAATTCAAAAGAATGGGTAAAATGGTAAAATACACACTTGGACCCTCTTTTCCTCTCAGTACACCTCTCTCTCTCAACCCGTTCTCCTCCCGTTCTCTCATTCACTCGGTTCACCCACAAAGCAAACCCTCGCTCAATTTCACCCCATCAGTTATACGTTGCTTCCCAACCCCACCTGCCGACCTATTTTGCTACCACCCTCCTCCACTTCCACCATCTTCCACTGCTGCATAGCTCCATTGACACCCTCCTCCTCTGCCACTCTTTCTCACAATCGCACGTGTAATATCTCTCACCCTTTTACACACATACACATCTTAAATTTCTTATCTAGATCTGAATATATACTATGATTTATAAGGGATTCTTAGTTTATTGACCCTAAGAATTCTAGGTCTCTTTTATTTGGTTCTCTCTGTCCTTTCTCCCTAAGAATTCTAGGGTTTCAAAGGTCACAAATTGATGATCAAAGAGGAATCTGAGAAAGAGATTGAAGTCATTGCTATGACGCTGAAGAAGATTCTGTTGATGAGGTTAAATTTTACGAATGTTCCATAGATGTTATTGCATGTCTTTGATATGAAAAGTTGCGTTGTATTTAGGTGTTTTGCAATGCTCACCGTGTTTCAATTTATGGGTATTGGAACTTAAGGTTTAATTTAATGAGTTTTCAGATTTCGAAACTTTGTGATTCATTAACTGTGTGTATCATTTTGCAGATTGTAGGCAATAGAGATTGAAGCTTGAAATGAAGGTATGAAACACATTTTGAGGTGTTAAATATAAGTTATCACAACATTGTTAGTTTTGTAATTACTGAATATTTGAGTTTTTTCATTATCGTGGTGACTTTTAGTTGGGGTTTGTTGAAGTTGTAGTCGAATTTTAGTTGGCATTTTATGGTATGCCTTTGTTTGACTTACAGCTAAAGATGACTGCCATTTGTTTGAAATTAAAAGTATTTATTTGACTTTTAAAACCATTTTTTTTTTTTTACACCAGGGTATCCACTAGCGACTTAGTGACTAATCCCTTCGCTGATTTGTAGGCACCTCTATGGGTGGGACAGCTAGCCCAGGGATTTAAGGTTGCTCCATGCCCAAGGCGGGGATCGAACCCCCGACCCTTGGTTAAGGGAGGAAGAGCCCCTTCTGCTCTACCACACCCCCTGGGTTAAAAAGAGCATTTATTTGAATTTTTGTTTTATCCCTAGAAGGAATGATGATGATGTGTCTAATGTTCGAGAGTTCAAAAGGTAAAAAAATGTTGGAGAAAAATCATTTTGACAGTAGTCTTATATATAACCTAATAAGGAACACTATTAGCATATGTCATCTTGGCATAGATTTGAGAATTATGTTTAGTCGTCTTGGCATGCTCAATTCAATTTTCTTTTCACTGGATGAATCATGTTTTGATGATTATAATATGTCATTTTTCTAATAACTAGGTAGTGTTGTAATGTATAATCTATGCATTACATTTTTAGGGTGGAAGGGCCCTATGAATTATTATTTTATTTGGATCTTTGTTTTGTTTCTAGCAGGAATAATGATAATGTGTTTCGTATTTGATAATTGCACGATGCATAACGATTGGTTCCCAGCTCAACCCAAATGTCAATTCAAGAACATTACTAACAATCACGGGATCTCCCAATGTCTTTGGATGTGCTCCAGGCTCCCCTGTGCAATGTCAGTTGTTGCAGGGCAAACCAAAGATGCATACTCACAGTGCTCTTCAAGGTTAATCTTTCTAAATTGAAAAAAGTCTTAGATTTTTAATTTTGTATCTCATATGCTTTTTATTTTTACCTTAATTTTGAATACTAATCTATTTTGAGGTGCAAGACTTAATTTGTTATTTTTAAAATTTTAAAAGCTTTACATTCATACTATCTCCTAATCCTCGACTCTAAAATTATCTATTAAGAGATGTCATTTTAGATAAAACAAAAAACTGTTCTCAAACTTCATATTTCAGGCAGATTCAAACTTCAAATTTTGATTAAAAAAGAATAATAGAGAAATAAAATCCGAATGCCCTTATCTCTTACATTAAGGATTGAATACCAATTTCTCATCCTTTAGATTTCTATCCCCGAAGATGAGATGAACTCTATTTCCAAACCATTTAGTATGAATTTCTACCTTTCTGTCTCATTCAGTTTGAATTGGAATAAGGTGACTTTTTATGCGAATTACCTGATATTGTACTCAAGTTCTGCCTTAAAATTGGTTGTAATTTTCGGTTTTCTCATGTATTTCAGGTTTTTCGCCAAATGGAGAGAAAATGGTTACCCTTTTTATATGTTATGCAGAAGGTTGTATCAATGGTTTTTTGTATGTTATGCAGAAGGTTGTCTTTAACCTGCTATACTTTCTATGCAATATCTCCGAGATTGATTTTACCCCCCAACTTCTAAGAACCATTTTAAGGTTTGTAAGCTTTCTCTGAAGCACATGCATAGGGCATCCCACCATAGTTTGGCTCCAGCAATTGGAGACCACCTCCTGGAAATCAGAATGGGTGGGCATGGGTCAGGATGATTGAAATTTGGATGCTTTGGGACATGAGGGGTCTGAGGAGCTTTTATAAATGAAAGTGCAAGATGTAATTCTTTAGCTTCATCCCTGTCTCTAGCGTAGTATGTATGTTTGTTTGCTGTCTGATTGGGTAGAGAGGGAGTGAAGCACAACAGTTATCTTTTCAATTTTCTTTTTCTCAACTTGAACATTCTGCAGGACATATCCTATATCTTGGGTCTTCATCAGCATCATTTCTTCATCAACATTATGATTGGGTAGCATAGTATGTATGATGAACTCACTCCAATATAGTCAGCAGCAGCACAACACCACTGATATTTTTTCGGTTGAAGGTATATCACAATAGATTCAATAATAAAAATTGATGCCTTGGCAGAGCTTCATCAATGCTTACTCGGATTTGCCTGCCATCAAGATCAACGCCATTCAATGAATCAATTACGCGGTTGACCTCATCACCCGAGATGCAAGTAACAAATCTGAACCGCCGTGATCTACCAGTGTCCCTGTTGAACACAGCCTTGACTTGCGTGACCTTTCCTTGCCTAAATAAGGTTTCGAGGGATGAATTATTGACACTCTAAGAAAGGTTTCCAATGTAAAGCATGTTGGTGTTTTCAAACCTTCTCCCACCACCACCTCTAGGTCCTCTGAATTGAGAATATCTTCTGAATGAATCCTCCTTTGGTGGAGGTGGACCGCAATTCACCCTCAATACTCTCCCCTCAACTTCATAGCCATTGAATTGTTGAGAAGCTTCTTCTAATTCGTCAACCGATGACATTGTCACAAAGAAATGTGTTTGTGTTGGACAGCTGCTTCTACACAAAGTAGTTACTTCTACTTTGTGTTCGTCAGTTGATGACATCGTCATAATTTTTTTTTGAGTAATAGCTTCTGCTTCTACTTCATCAACATTCTGATTGGGTCTTCCTTTGTATGTGGATTTCAACTCGGTGTGAAATGTGTGTGTGTTGCCATTAAATAAAAGAAAACACCATAAGCCAATGTAGTTCATGTGAGGGAAGTTGTATGATATTTCTCCTTTTATGGAGATAATAATTAAAACGGATTGATTATTTTTTTTCGATATCATGTGCTCAAAATTGATTGATTATTATTTTGTGATATCATATGCTCAAAATTTGTCTAAATTGTTTACAATTATGTGTTGTAAAAAAAGTCTTTGACATATTAGGTTCGTATCACGGTGTATGTATGTATGTAAATATGACATATGGTCCAATCAATGACGTAGACTTTCAAAACTTTTCGTCGTGCCTTCAGGCACGGGCATATATATATATATATATTAAGAGGGGGGAGGAAGAGAGAGAGATGATACCTGTAAGCAACACAAGAAAGCTAACCCAATGGGTCTCTTTTCCAAAGCAAAACCAAGAGCTTGGATATTTTAAAATTCAATCAGAAAATAATTATTCAGATCAGATATACAATGACTATGTGAGTGTCCGTGTGTGTGTGAGAGAGAGAGAGAGAGAGAGAGAGAGAGAGAGAGATAGGGAGAGAGAGAGAGAGAGAGAGAGAGAGAGAGAGAGTGAGAGTGAGAGTACTTAATAGCCATGACAGGAATGAGGTAGGGGGTTCCACAAAATTTTGGTGAGGTTTGGTCAATTTTGGGGAAAAAATGTATTTTGGAATGGAGGGGAAAAGTTCGGCCCTTTTTTTCTTTGGAAGCAATAAAAAAATTGTAGGCTGAAAATTTTTGTCATGAATACTTCAGTGAGATATGTTATGCAATTTTCATTAAAAAGACTAATAATAATCATAAACAAATATGGTTAATATATGGGGCATTCTCATTTAGATCCTTTAGACTTTTTTTAGACATTCTAGTCCCACCATGTTTTCCTCTTACATATAAGTCCTACTCCTAATTTTTTGGAACTTTTTTTCACAATTTTACCCTTTTAAAACCAACCATCCCTAACTTCCTTGAGAAAGTTACATAAGTGATTGAACTTTTTTCTAATCTTCAAATGATCATAACTTTTAATTGACATATTTGTTTTTTGCAAAATTACTATTTTTGAAATCTGCTCGATGAGATCTATCAAACAAGATCCATGAAGCCTATATAATTTTAATGAAGAAAATTACACAGACAGTAAACTTTACTGTATGCACTAGAAAGAGAAATAGGTTTATATCTGTAATATTTTCAAAAACAGTAACATTTACTATATTAATATTACACAATACACACACACACATACACACAGAGTGGATCCAAACCCTTTTTTTTTAAATTATCTTATTTTTAAAGTTTCACGCTATCCAACAACATTCATCAGAGCTCTGATTTGGGGGGAGCTCGGGAAATAAGAGAATATTATATAAATGGGATTTGGATCCACCGGAGCTCCGATTTGGGGTGAGTAGGGGTAACATTGGGTTAGGTTTATATCTGTAATATTTTCACAAATAATAAATGTTATTGTTTGTGAAAATGTTCTCTTATTTCCTAAGCTTTGCGCCAGTGGCACCCCATGCCACCTCAAATCAAGCTCTGATGAAGGTTGTTGGAGCTCCGACAATGGGGGTGGGTGGTAGTGGGGATTGGATGGAGCTAGCGCGGACCATTAAAAATAAGATAATATCAGAAAAAAGAGGTTTGGATCCACCATATATATATACACACACACACCTCGAATCAAGCTCTGATGAAGGTTGTTGGAGCTCCGACAATAGGGGTGGGTGGTAGTGGGGATTGGATAGAGTTAGCGCGGACCATTAAAAATAAGATAATATCATAAAAAAAGGTTTGGATCGACCATGTATATATATATATAGTTAGTTAGTTAGTTAGTTAGTTAGTCTCTCCAACATACCTCATTAAACATACCTATGAACATACCTATTTTTTTAAAATAGGAAAAAAAATAATTTTGAGTTGATATTTTTTATATTGGTTCATGATATTTCAATGTGGACCTGTAAAAATATTCAGATCAAAATAATGTGTTTTGATATTTTTAAAAAATAAGTAAAAAAAAACTGACAGTTTTAAAGGGAAAAAATTGTAAGTTTTTTTACTTGTTTTTTAAAAATAATAAAAACATTATTTCAAGTTGATTTTTTTTACAGGAGCACATTGAAATATCATGAATTCATATAAAAAATATCATCTCAAAATTATTACTTTTACTATTTTAAAAAAAGGGTATGTTGTTAGGTATGTTGCTACGAGGTATGTTGGAGAGCCTAACTATATATATATATAGGGGCAGGCTCCTGTGCACACTAAGTTTGCACACTAAGTTTGCACATTACCTTTTTAAAGTAGTAAAAAAATTATTTTTGAGTTGATTTTTTTTGTGTGATATTTAAACATTTCAAGGAAGCCATATAAAAAAAATCAACTCAAAAAAACTTTTTTTGCTAGTTTTAAAAAATCGGTTAAACTTTCTATGCTTTTAAGCCCTTTCAAAACTGCGAAAGTTTGACCGATTGTTAAAAAATAGTAAAAAAAAATTTATTTGAGCTAATTTTTTTTTATGTGAGTCCGTTGAAATGTTAAAATATCACATAAAAAAATTGGTGTGCGCCAGCACTCAAAAATATTTTTTTTGCTACTTTAAAAACTTGATGTGCAAACTTAATGTGCAAACTTAGTGTGCACAGGAGCCTGCCCCTCTCTCTCTCTCTCTCTCTCTCTCTCTCTATATATATATATATATATATATATATATATATATATATATATATATATATATATATATATATATATATATATATAAATTTTAATGTTTGTGAAAATGTTATAGATATAAACCTAACCCAATGCCACCCCTACTCACCCCAAACCGGAGCTCCGGTGGATCCAAACCTCATTTATATAATATTCTCTTAATTTCAGAGGTCCACGCCAGCGGCACCCTATGCCACTACTACCCACCCCAAATCGTACCTCTGATGAAGGTCATTGAAGCTCCGACAATGGATGTGGGGATTGAATGTCGCTAGCGCAAACCTTTAAAAATATGGTAATTTCGAAAAAGAAGAGGTTTGGATCTACCGTGTATATATATATATATATATATCGTGTAATATTAACTCAGTAAATGTTACTGTTTGTGAAAATGTTATAAATAGAAAATTGTTTCATAAATATATTAACACAGTAAGTGTTATTATTTGTAAAAATGTCACAGATATAAAACTATTTCATTTTATGGTATATACACTAAAGTTTAATATTTCCGATACTTTCACAAATAATAACATTAACTGTGTTATCACATTACACAATATATATATATATATATATATATATATATATCCCATATGCTCCTATTTTTAAAGGTCTGCGCCACCGGTACCTAATGTCACCCATACTCACCACAAACCTACGCTCCGGAGGATCCAAATCCCATTTATCCAATAGTATCTTATTTTCAAATGTCTGCGCCAGCGGCACCCCATGCCACTCCGATGGATCCAAAAGCCATTTATTCAAAAGTCTCTTATTCTCAAATGTTCGCGCCAGCGGCACCACATGCTACTCCTACCCACACTGAATCGGAGCTTTGATGAAGGTCGTTGAAGCTCTAACAATGAGGGTAAGGATTTGATGCCGCTAGCGCGGACCTTTAAATATAAGGTAATTTTGAAAAAAAAAGGGTTTGGATCCACTGTATATATATATACTACGTAATATTACCACAGTAAATGTTACTGTCTATCTGTGAAAATGTCACATATATAAAACTATTTCATATTCTAGTGCATACGATAAAGTGTACTGTTTGTGTAATTTTTTTTCTTTGAAATTTTATAGGCTTCATGGATCTTGTTTGATAGATCTCGTTGAGCAGATTTCAAAAATAGTAATTTTGCGAGAAACGGATTTGTGGATCAAAATTTATGATCATTTTAAGATTTAAAAAAATCAATCACTTATGTAACTTCCTAAAGGATGTTACGGATGGTTGGTTTTAAAAAGGGTAAAATTGTGAAAAAATCCCTAAAAAGTTGGAATATGACCTATATGATTGTTGAAAAGTCAATAGGACTTAAATGAATGTTGACCCGACAAATGGGACTTAAATATAATTATATGTTAATATATTTAAATGGTCATATAAATTAACATTAATCGGCATGTAATGACATCTTACAAAATATATGTCATGTAAGTAAGAATATTATATTTTTAATGATATTTGTTTTTAAAATGTCATAAAGTAATTTTTAAAGTGTCATAAAAAGGTATATTTCTTGTAGTGAATAGATTCGGATCTGATGGGGTATTATCCGACCCTATTGAAAAATATTAATTACATAATATTTTTATTAATGCAATAATAACATAGACGATAAAAATAATAAAATGAAATTTAATTAAATATGTAATATGTATTATCTAAAGTGTTTTAATAATCATGAAAGAATATAAATTTTGGTTATACAATAAAAGTATTGACTATATGATATTTAAAATTTTATTTATTCAATATAACATAAGGGATCAGAGTCTTAGTGGATACATATGATTTATTTATTAATTGGATATAAAAATAATTGAATAACCGGATAATCAATTAGCAGGTTATCGGATTCTATAACACTAATCCATATCCGAATAAATACACCGTGTTCGGATAAAAATCTGATCCATTAATAGGCCTAGCTATTGTCGAGTTGAACAATTTACAACAAATGGGCTTCGTCGTTGAATACCAAGAACAATTAGAAGGGCTTACATCCCTCGTGCTTGCCAGGAATAAGGAATTAAGGGAGTAATATTTTGTTAATTGTTTCCTCAATGGACACGAGAGTGAGATTAGATCCACTATGAAAATGGTTGATCTTATAACCTAATCCAAGTCCTCTACACAGCCAAAATGAAAGAATCCGCCATCCCATCCCTTGGTCACAAACTCCAGGCATCTAGTAAACCTAACCAAACAACACAATTTTTCTCTAACTATCAGAAAATTACCCTCATTGGACTGAACTGATTCACCGAAACCCAAAATACCATTTCCTTCAACCACATAGATTTCCAATCCTAAACCAGATCCTGTCAAACAAGAAATTACAATGCCATGCCACTTATTAAGAAGCACGCGGGTGGCGAAATGAGATCTAAGATGGATAAGGAACTCTGTTATAACTATTATGAGGCATTTCAACCAGGTCACAAATGTGCTCCTTACAAACTATACAAGATGATTGATGATGAGGATCAAAGAGACGCAATTCTAAAAGAAGAGAGAGTGGAATATCAGTTACCACGAGAGGAAATTAACACGGAGATCTCGATTCATGCTCTAGATGGTAACCTTTTTCAAAAAATCTATCATAGTGGTAGTACACATAATTCATTGGAGATTAAAGCAGCCGAAGTGGGTGCTTGTGTTTGAGTCCACTACTCCCAAGTTGGTAAGGATTACAAATAGTGATAGACTTGTGAGTGGGTTAAAATGTCCAAGGTTCCAGTGGACAATGCAAGGGTACCAATTCAAGGCCGGGATAAGGGTGTTCGCCTTGGGTGGATGCGACATAGTGCTGGGAGTCGATAGGATACATTCCAATTCACTTTTCTCATTTAAAATATCTTTTATCAAGGAAGGTAAGAAAAAACACTACAGGGTGGGAAATAAGAGAGTTTATTTCTCTAATGACTGTCAATACTTTTATCAAGTTTTTTAAATAGGAAAAGCATGGTTTGATTGCTCATTTATAGATATCTACCACTCCCTTGAGAATCCATTCCATTCTCTAATTTCTCAATTACGAAAACAATTTGTGGTATCTTTGCAAGAGCCAAAACCTTTCCACCTTTAAGAACCACTGATCACCTAATTCAAGTTAAACCCAACTCTAAACTAGCTAGTGAAAGGCTATATAGAAATTTTTACGTCTAAAAACTAGATATAAAGAAACTTTTTAAGGAAATGTTAAAGTTGGAGTCATGCAACCTAGACAAAGTCCTTTTTCTTCTCCCATTTTGTCGTTCAAGGAGAAAGATGGAAGTTGGATATTCTACGTTAATGAAAGAATATTTTATGATATTACCATCAAAAAACAATCTCAATACCTATGATCTAGGGGTTATTGGATGATTTAAATTGCATGATGGTGATTTCCAAAATTGGCCTCCAATCTGGGTATCATAAAAGTAGATTACATCCCAGTGATGTGCATAAATGACAATCTAGACTCACCATGGCCACTACGAGTTTAAAGTCATGCTTTTTGGCTTGACAAATGCCCCCATTACATTAAAAAATCTAATGTTTGACATCTTCCGACCCTACCTCAGGAAGTTCTTGGTGATATTCTTTGACAATAAACTCATCTCTAGTACCTCTATGGAAGTTCATCTGGATCACTTAAAGATTAAGTTGATCCTTTTACAACAACATGGTCTTTATATCAAATATTATAAATATTTTATTGCTCAAGAATATGTGTATCATCTGAAGCACATACAAAGTGGCAGAGGATTAGTCGTAAATCCAGTATGGTGGAATGGCCAAGGCCTCAAAACTTAAAAGGTTTTTAGGTCTTACTAGATATTATAGGAGGTTGATTAAGATATACTAAATCATTGGTAGAGATTTGAAAGATCTCTTCAAGGAGGACAGTTTCAAATGGGAAACAGAGGCTAAGGCACTTTAAGAGGTTATTTAAAGGCAAATTGAAGGAGATTACAACACAAACACATGTTTTGGCATACTTTATGGGTTAATTTAAAGAATGAGGTGCATGTTTTTGTCAAAACTTATGATACATGCCAGAGAATCTAAGGCAGTCTCCAATAATTATTTCTTTCATACTAATTCTCTATGCTAAGAAAGAGGAAAGGGATAAAACTTCTCTAACAACAATTTTATCTAGATGTAAATCCTAAGTGGGTTATGAGTCATTTGGAATTTTCCTATCACCATTTATACATGTAGAAATGGATAGATAGTTAGACGATCTTACATGTTAGCAATTCTATTGCTAGAACTCCACCTATATTGCTCTTTTACTAATAAAAATCAATAGAAACTAGTGGGTAGAAAGACATTGTTGAAGAGATACGTGTTCTACCATATACGGTAATATGCCAAGTAGATTAGGGATATCCTTTATAGATTATGTACTTGTAGGACTTAAAATAATATTGATTATGGATATAGGACATCAAACATTTCGTTTCCGTTTTTAGTCCCTATTTTCAAATTAAAGGGACACGTGATATGTTGTAATTGGTTGACATTTTATGAATATGGGTCCACGCCAGCGGCTTTATTAAAAAATAAGGACTAAAACTATAAATAAAATGTTTTTTGTCCTATTTCCAAAATACATATTACAACATGTCCTAAATTTACAAAACCCATATCCTTTAACCGTTAGATAGAATGGGATTTAAAAACTAAACATTGGAGATGGCATAAGAACACACCTATCCACCAGGATCGTTGCCACCTCTCCGGCCTCCCATAGCCAAGCTTGGAGCCATATATCTATATAGACTTTGTGGATGGGGTTCCAAATTCTGATGGAAAAGATGTTAAAATGGTAATGGTGGACATATTCACTATGTATAGTCATTTAATTACCCTCTCTGACCCATACGCAACTATAAATGTGGCACTATAAAGATGCATGGTCTTCTCATTTCCATAGTTTCTGAGATACCATATTTTTAAGTGAATTTAGGAATGAGGTGTTTGAGAAACTTCACGTCAGCACCACATATCACCCCTCAAACTGATGGGCAGACAGAGATAACTAATGCTTGCCTGGAGTTCTATCGTAAACGCATGACAAGTTACCGACATCAGAAATGAAACCGTTGGTTATCCCTGACTGAGTGGTGTTTCAATACCAACTACCAAAAAGCTTAAAGATGTCTTCCTTATAAGCTCTATATGGATATACACCTCCCCAGTTGGCTATTTAGTAGGATAGTAACTGATGATGCTTAGATTCAGCACCACCAGATAAGTGATGATGAGCTCAAATAGTAGTAACCATGGGAACCATGGAGATATGTATGTATAAGTATATAGAATTAGGTGAGTATAAGAGGAATAAGACAATGATGTATAGTGGTTCAGCCAATTAGGCCTACATCCACTGTGAGTGTATGATCCACTAAGTATGGGCAGTAATGGCCTAGGATACAATGCACATAAGCTCAATTTCTCTCTCTACTGTGTGTACAAGCAAAGTTTCAGCTAGGGTTACAATTATGGATCCCTTTTTAGGGTTTTAGGTGACAAGTATATATAGGTCTTTGGGGGTGTAGTTTACCCCCCAAGTATGCATGGTGCATGTGAATGATGATCTAGCCAATCCCCTGTTGACATCTGTAGATGCCACCTGTGATTAATGATGACATAATATTCCCTCACGTGAGGGGGTGATATTGTTATAATAGTCTTCCACGTGCCATGTGAGCCTCACGCGCACTGTTCCACATGTCTCCCAAACCACGCGTTGCGATGATGTCACCCTCGACCTATAATATGAGGTCGAGGGAAAAGTTCCTTCTGGTAGTGAGTCTAGCCCAATTTGGGCCTCGTACTGTCGTACCCTCGGAGGGTCATTCGGAACATGATGAGGGGTCTACCCCTCAAAGGGTCGTCTAGGCCTGATGGAGGGGCCGTCCCCTTGGAGGGTCGTCTGGGCCTGATGGAGGGGTCGACCCCTTATAGGGTCGTCTGGGCCTGATGGAGGGGTCGGCCCCTTGGAGGGTTGTCTGGGCCTGATGAGGGTTCGGCCCCTTAGAGGGTCGTCTGATATTAGTTGAGAGGTCATCCTGACCCCGTCCAAGTGCAGGGTGCCCTCGGCCTGGCCGAGGGTATATATGAGTATATCAATCACCCCCAGCCCTTAGCCATAGATGTTGTTGAGATGGATGAGGGATAGTGTTGCTTTTGAGATGAGTGTATGGTTAGTTAGATGAATGACACTTGTTGAGCTGATGTGACACTTAGGGGGATATCCATTATCGTTCCAGTTTCCTAGGCGTGGAGGCTGCATACTTTTCTTGGGACTTTTTGCCCTAATGATACCCTCCTCGTGGGCTATGTTCTGCCTTGGTTAATGGGCCCACTCATTAGCAAGGTATTTAAGAAAATTTTGAAACCATTTCCTTTCTTCTTCTTCTTCTTCTTCTTCTTTGCGCCTTAACTCTCTCTCTCTAGCCAGCTCCATTGCCATTTTTGCAACTTCATCGTTTCGAGCTTTGGCAGTCTCACTTATACTTTATCAGGTAATCCCTTTGCCCTAGTTCCCTCTTTATATTCTATTGCTTTTTACACTTCGACTGCTAGGCCTGTAGGACTGGATTTTTCTTTAGCCATTTCATAACTTTTCGGCGTTCTTCTCCAATGACTTGTTCTGGAGTGTTCTTTATTAAAACCCTTGCTTCCCTTAGTTTCAATCCAAAAGTCCAAGTTAGTCAACTGTGAGATTATTTGTAGTTAGGCTAGCCAAATTTTTGTAAGTTTAAGGTCTTCCCCTTAATGCTTAGCAGGCCTTACAATTTAGTTGAGGAATTCCCCTCCCTGAGAGAGAAGTTCTTTGTAGAGATCAGACGAGTAGAGGAAGAGGAGGAGAGAAGATGAGCCCCCCCCCCAATTGGGTACGACCCATTTTTCCCATTCCATTAGCAACAATATTACCATCTAGGTTCGGCGGGTCATCTTATCGTCCAGCCGAGAGTCATTCATACGAAGGAGAGATGGATGAGAGAGCATCATCGCCAATAGGCACTAGGCCTTCTGGGATGAGAGAGATGTCTGATCTAAGCCCAAGCCGACAGGCCGCGGGGGGTGGTCCCTTCTGAGGTTGTTCCTATGACAACTTTATCCCCTCATGCCTTCCAGGTGGCCTTTCCTCATGGACCTCTGACATGTGATGAGGTCGAGGGAGAGGGGATTGAGGATGATGGTAAGGAGTCAGACGCTGACCAAGTTGACACCTCCCACGCCTCGGCTTATGTTTCCTTCGTCAGGGATCGTGACCTCCTACTGTGGAGGCATACATTTGTTGTGCCCCCCAACATAGCTATGAGGGTCCCATCCGAGTCTGAGAAAGCCTTTGAGGGTGATGAGGGAGAGATCGCAGTATATGAACAGATGTTTAAGGTCGGTGTTAGGTTCCCTCTACACCCTGCCATAGTCAATATATTATCAGCCCTCGGTGTTGCCCCCTCTCAACTTCCTCCCAACTCCTGGAGGATGATCATTGGCTATGTCTCCTTATGGAAGAATACCTTCACCGACGAGACTTCAGCCGATGTGTTCTTGGCTTGCTATAATATCAGTTCCTCATCCAAACAGCCTGGGTATTATCATCTGGGGGCGAGGAAGTCTGATAAAAAACTTCTCCATGTGGCACAAACCTCTAATCACGACTGGAAGAAGAGATTTTTCTTTATATCTGGGGAATGGGATTTTGCTGCCGAGGCTCAACCTTTGGACGATGATCTGAGGGTTCCAAGGAGATGGTCTAACCCCTCTATTAAGGCTAGGCCAGACCCCGAACTTAGTCTGGATGAAAAGGACATAGTCGAGTATTTGAGAGAACGAGGGAAAGAGGGTGGACTTGTAAAGTTTGAAGATCAGATGACCCCTCGGTTCCTCAAAGAAGTTGGTCTGAGGGTCGGCCCCTTGACAGAGCTATGTGAGTTATTATTATTTTTTGCTCAATCTTTGCTTTTTTCCAAGTTTTTCATCTTTGCCTCTGTATTTTTCTGATGTGTCGTCTCCTTTTCAGGTCGTCCTGTAGGTATCTAGATTTTCTTTGGGAAATGACTTCCCCAAGCTTATTATCTGGTTTAGGAAAGAAGAAAGGCAAAGAGCCTTAGCAGGCTCCGAGGAAGTCGAAGGCCGTAGGGCCGACGCATGTTGAGCCGACCACCGATAGTCATAAAAGGAAAGAGCCGAAAGTCCCTATTGACCCTCGCTCGGATTCTAGGATGAGGGCAAGGGTGGAGGCATCTGAGGGGACCGGTTCCTCTTCCAATATGGGAGCCTATTAGGCTCAGAACTTAGCATTCCTGAAGGCTGAACTGTCTTCTCTCATTGCCAACCTGAGGGCAACCAAGGCCTCGATGTTTTTTTCTCCCTCGGCCGCGGACTATGACTTCTTTTCAAAGATGCCCCCGGCTAAGATTTATGATTATTGTTGATGTAAAAAATTAGATTATATCTAATTTGTCAATCACTGATAAAATAAATAAGACAAAAGATTTTTAAAGTGGTTCAGCCTTGAAAGAATGGCCTACGTCCACTATTTTTGTTATTACTAAATGTTTGTTTGGAATTCTCCATAATGGGGTTTTCCAAGAAATTCCGTCCCCTCTTCATGAGGATGTTACAATGTATTTATAGCCTTGAGACTGTACATGCGAAAGAATGATGCGCTGTATTTTAGCACCCGAATATATCTGTATAGCATTAAATGCACATTTAATGCGTAGTTGTCTTTTGGCATACTTGACGCGCACGCAACAAGTATTTGAGTTGCTCGGACCGCCTTGAGTTGCTCGGACTAATTGAGTTGCTCAGATCTCTTTAAGTTACTCGGATCTATGGAGTTCATCGGACCTTATTCATCAAAAGTCTTTGTATTTACCCTGTGAATGGACACATGTCTTTATATGATTGATCCATGTCAGCAGATTAAATTTGGTATCAACAGAAGCCCCCAATGTTTCACGGTTCGAGGTTGAGGAGGAGTGTGGAACATTCTTCTCGAAATATGATGATATTAAGTAATCATCCCGAATTTTTGGAATGTTCTTGTATTTAATTCTTCTTTGAGTTCATAGAATCGGACTTCATGAATATTTTGAATTTTTCCACCTACTTTGGTTTTCCAGCCCCTTTTTCTCTTTTTAGCCGCCGGTAACGCAAACGTCTTTCTCTATAATCATTACTTGTCTTCATTCCCGAGGCAAAGTATATAAGCACTACAAAAAACCCTATCGTCCTTTACTTTTTCAAATTTGTATCTTTGGACTCTTCACCTTTTCTCTGTCTCGTGCCTTCGTTTCTTCCATCGTTTGTTGACAACTAACCTCTGTTTCTTCTATAAGATTTTCTTCCTTCTTCTTTAATTTCTTTATTCGTCATGGTTTACCCTGTTGAATCATTAGACAAGTTTCGAATCGAGTTTTCAATCCCTCCATGGGTTATTTTGGAAGAACTCTCTGGTCCTTCTGATTTGTTTTCTTTAGCTGAGGGACACTGGTTCCCTAGTATTTTTGTAGCCGAATGTGGATTTTCTTTCCCGCCTAATCCACTGTGTTTGGAGTTTTGCCAATATTTCGATATTGTACCTGCAAAAGTAGCTCCAAATACATGGAGGGTAGTTAATGGCGTATATAGATTGAATCAAATCCATGGGACTCGCTTAGGAATCCCAAAAATCATGTATTGTTATAAATAGGTCACTAGTGATAGCACTTTTTATTTAAAAACTAGATTTTTAAATAGAGATTTAGTCGTCAATCTCCCTGATACCAATAAGGACTATTTTGATCACGAAGTAGTGATGAAAAATTACAACATCCTCCCCTTGATGGAAACGATGTGTACCAAGGTCCCAAGTGTCCTCCTTATGGCAATGGGATAGGTTGTTTTTATTTTTGCTTTATTTTCGAAATTATGTTCTTTTTGTGTTTGATAAAATGTTTCACTGACATTCACTTTTATTTATTATAGTTAATAGTAAAAGGAAGCCCCCAAAAGAGATTGATATCAATATAAAAAGTTTAAAACTTATCTGGAGTTTGCATCAATCTATAGGTGGGGAGCATATTAGGTCGGCATCTTATTTGTTGTAGTATAGAACTTCGAGCTCGTCTTTCATTTCTCGTCCCGTGGTAGTTGACCTTGACCAAGTACCAGCTGCTGATACTAGTGTGGAAGGTTCTTCTTTAGAGTCAAATATTCCAATTGGTGATATAATGAAGAGGAGGAAAGCTCCTGCTTATTTTGACAAGTCTGCCTTTCCTGCTGTGGAGGCAAATAAAAGCAAGGAAGATATCCCAGAAGAGGGGTTGAAAACTATAGAGATACCTACTTCTGATATTGCCAAGAAAGTTAGTGAGAAGCCCCATGTGGGTCCAAGAAAGATTGCTAAAAAGCCCCCTGTGGGTACGAGCAAGACTGTCACTGTCCTGCCTGCAAGTGATGTTGTTGTCATCTCTCCAACAAAGACGACATCACTGGTTGAAGATGCTTCTGCTCCATTGAGGAGATTAAAAAAGGGTTTGTAAGAGAAACCTACTGAAACTATCCTTCAACCTTCAAATGTTGAAGGTAGTTTTCCATCCTTCATTACTCCGAGCTCCGCTGTGGGCTTGGTACAATCTTGGACTATCCCAGAGGTCCAAGATATTGAAAATGCTCTCACTCGCGAGAGAGTTACTGCTCTGGCTGCTCAACACATTGCCTCAGTAAGTATTATTGATTTGAGCCTTTTACTTTTTTCATACTATGTTCATTCGTTGACTTTTAATTACTTCTCTTTCAGTTGGTAACATGTTTCAACAGCATCGTGAAAATAGATGAAGCCATCCGAGCCTCCAGTTCCTCAGATGGAGTAGAAAAGGCTTTTACTGGATTAACCCAGTCTTTAAGAGTTTCTCATCAGAAGTACGAGGAGAATAAAGTCGCTTGGGAGAAGCGGATTGAATCTGTTGAGCAAGAGAGAGATCGAGCTATAGATGCCTCCAAGAAATTGGATAAGAAATTGAAGGAATTTGAGAAGAAAAACAAAGAGCAAGAGGAGAAGCTCAAGAATGTTGAAGAGCTTGAGAACAAGCTTAAAAAGACTGAAAAGGAAGTTGTTAGACTTCGCGATGTTGATCATCAGAAGCAGGAGATAGAAGGGAAATTGAAAGCTATCGAGGAACTTCTTACTAAGAGGATTAACTCGGAGAAGACAAAAACAAAAATTACGGTAAAAAAGTCCTTTAGCGCTGGTTGGGACAAAGGTTGGAACAAAGGCCTAGCTAGTAGCTGCCATGTCCTCTCAGATGGAGTTTGCTAGCCTTAAATACTTCAGGGATGGATGGGTTGTAGCTCTGCAGGAACTAAAGATCGCTGAGAATTCTGAACTATTTTAGCGTCATGTTCATGGTCCTACTCCCTCTCCTGGAGAAGAAAAAGAGGATGAAACTGCCTCAGAAGAGTCTTCAATAATAATTGGGGATCAGGTCACTGCTGTTGAACCTTGCTCCGAGCAGCCTCGACCAACCAACATGTCTACTCAGCAGCTTTTCCTGCCCTCCGAGCAACCCATCTCTTCGTCTAAGCCTCCCGAGGAAGTCTTAGGAAGCAAGGAGAAGGTGTAAAGTTGTTCGGATCTTTCTCTTTTCTTTTTGTTGAATGTAATTTTTGGCTATGTACTTCTTTTTATGATGAAATAAAATTTGAACTTTTGGTTGTTCATGTTGACTTTCTTCTTCTTACTCTATCTTTATCATTATTGATCCACTTTCTTCTTCTTGCTCTGTCTTTATCATTATTGATCATGTTTATGGCTTTCCTTTGCTAGTTTATGGCCAGGATGGAGCTATTATCAGCTCATGACACAGAATTGATGAAAAAATGCAATGACTACTTCAAAGCTGGTCATGCAGATCTGAATGAAGCTCAAGTCATTGACATCCTTGGTCCAGATACTTCTGAATGAGCAGTCGAATCCTACCAATATCTGAAGTGCTTGCTCGATCGTGCAGTTGCCAACAATGTGGCATATTACTAGATGATTGAAGATCTGCAGGCTACCATGGAGGAACTTCAGCAATAATATAAGGAGTCTTGTACCCTTTTGCATTAGGGGTATGGGAAAAAATATCAGCAACTAAATGCTGACAAAGGATATGATAAGTTTATTGCTGCTTATGAGAAGAAAGAGAGCATTCTGAAGCTTGAGGTTGAGGAGCATAGGCAAATTGCTAAACTATTGGAGCAGGAAAATAACATTTTGTGAGAAGAGATATCCCAACTACAATCTGCAGCATATTCCTCGGGAGCCTTGGTACCTGTCAATGACGAAGGTTTCTCTTTCTTGGAGGTAGATAATGCCAACTTTCGAGATGAGTTGGAGACTTTGAAAAGAGCTGGGCCCTCCTCGTCTACTCGTGGATGAGCAAAATCTTCTTCTCGGGGACGAGCAAGAGCTGCTCGGATTTCAATGGAAGAGGTGAGGACTCAATCAGCCTTGGAGAATCAGGCATTCCAGTTGATGGCGAAGAATCAGGCCTTATTAAAGATGTCCAAGAAGATTCTAAACCTCAATGAGAAACTTTCTACACAAAGATCTACCTTGGAAAATAAAGGAAATCTAGTAAAGAGTATTCACGAGCAGCTGGAGAGGTTAACTTACCAATTCCGTAAACAGTCCCGAGAATTTTGGATGGCTGGTTACAATGAAGCCCTCTACCATCTTGATGACCGGATCCATCAGTCCAATAACAAGGGGTACAAGTAAGGATGGTTGAATGCACTGGTGTGCTGAAATTGGAGCGGGGTCACTACTTATGGGATTATTATGATCCTGGGTTGCTTGAGTTGCCAGTGCCTCCTTTTAAGCTCGACATGAGTTGGATTCCTGCTCGGATAATTCCTCAGTGCTTGATCTCAAAGTACCTTGGCGATTACAGCCTCCATTCAAATTTTAATATATTTCGCCCAAAGCATTTGCTTGATCGGCCATCAGTGATGAATGTTCGAATGCTCCAAGATGTGAATTTCATAAACTCTCCTTATGCCTTAGACGATCCTCCTGCTGGAGTAGAACCTGTGTCAAAGGCAGAGGGAAAGAAACCAATAGAGTAGGGTATTTGATGTAATGATATCTCATGTAATATGTATTTTATACTTTATGTAATTTGTTCTGATTTTAATGAAGAAACTTTTAGTTTTCTCTGCAATCTTAATTATCATTGTCTTGGAAATATTTTATAAAACATCTCTTTTATTCACTCATGAATGTGTATATAAATCTGTAAAAAGAAAAAAATATCCTGTGTTATTTTAAATTGTCGACCAACCGGAGTTGGTGAAAATTTATTGTTGACCAACCAGAGTTGGTGATAATTTTTTTTTTGACGACTAATCGGGGTTGGCAATATTTTACTTCCCGACCAACTTAGAGTTGGTGGTAATTTCTTTCCGATCAACCGGAGTTGGAGGAGATTAATTTGCCGACCAACCGGAGTTGGTGGATATTTGTTCCCGACCAACCGTAGTTGGAGGAGATTAATTTGCCGATCAACCGGAGTTGGTGGATATTTGTTCCCGACCAACCGGAATTGGAGGAGATTAATTTGCCAACCAACCGGAGTTGGTGGATATTTGTTCCCGACCAATCGGAGTTGGAGGAGATTAATTTGCCGACCAACTGGAGTTGGTGGATATTTGTTCCCGACCAACCGGAGTTGAAGGAGATTAATTTGCCGACCAAACGGAGTTGGTGGATATTGATGATTCTAAACTTGATTTTAATTTGTCGACCAACCGGAGTTGGTGGATATTTATTTCCGACTAACCGGAGTTGGAGGAGATTAATTTGCCGACCAACCAGAGTTGGTGGATATTGATGATTCTGAACTTGATGCATAGTGTGTAGCACAAATACTCCGAAAAATTTCAAGAAAAAGAGAGAACTGGGTAAAACATTCACCACTTTATTCATACTGAAGAAAACTTCATTTACAAAAGAATCCCAACTACTGATAATACTTGCGTAGATGATCTGCATTCCATGCATTCTTAAATTCTTCTCCCTCCAAGGTTTCAATTCTGTATGTTCCTGGTCGAACAACTTCTGTTATTCTGTAAGGTCCATGCCAGTTAGCTTCTAGTTTATTGTGCTTTTTAATTACTTTCTTTAGCACATAGTATCCTTCCTTCAAATCGCACTTCTTTACCCTCTTGTTGTAAAACAGAGTTGTTCGTTGTTGGTATGCAGCGTTTTTGATTGCTGCTTCTTCTCTAACTTCCTCGAGCATATCTAGATCTAATCGTCTCATCAAGTCACTGATAGGTGAATTGAAATTCAGCACCCTGTGTGTGGGGAGGCCTAACTCGACAGGTATAACAACTTCACTTCCAAATGCCAACATGTATGGAGATTCTCCTGTTGCTACTCGTGGTGTAGTACGATAAGCCCACAGCACAGAATGTAGCTCGTTGATCCAATTTGCCTTCGCATCATCCAGTCATTTCTTTAAACCGTTCAATAGCGTTCTGTTCGTCACCTCAGTTTGTCCATTACTCTAGGGATAGCCTGGTGCAGAGTGGGTCTTCAATATGTTTGACTGATGACAATATGTAGAGAACTCCTCGTTGTCAAACTGAGTTCCATGATCTGTGATGAATGCATGGTGAAGACCATATCTACAAATGATATTCTTCCAAATAAATTGATACACCTTATCATACGTCATATCAATAAGAGGCTCAACTTCTACCCATTAAGTAAAATAATCCACAGCGACCACGAGGTATTTAAATCTTCCTCGGGTCGTTGGAAGCGACCCGACCAAGTCTATTCCCCAAATGGCAATTGGCCAAGGAGACGTGATAGGTGATAGAAATGCTTGGGGAGTTCTTCGAATAGAGGATAAACGTTGACATTTATCACATTTCTTGGCATAAGCTACACAATCAGCTCTCATTATCGGCTAGTAATACCCTTGTGTTGTCATTCTTTGCAAGAGTGTTCGACCTGCTACATGGGCTCCACAAGACCCTTCATGGACCTCTTCAATCAAATTTTTCACCTCTAAAGGGTGTACACATCTTTGCAAACCTGCTATAATTCCTCGTCTATATAAAATGCCATTAGTCAATACATAACGAGCAACTTTAAACTTTAGTTTCTTAGCTGCGAGTTTATCAGTTGGTAATGCCCCCTCTTAGGCCCTGATGGGATCCATCCAAGATAGTCCTAAATCAAGGGTAATGAAGTTCATCATCATATCTTTGTCAATGCTCTGACTAGCTAAGATCTCTATCGGGATTGTTCTTCATAGCTCGGTGCATGTGGCTGAAGCTAACCGAGCTAATGCATCTGCTCTTGCATTCTCCAATCTTGGTATTCTAATTAGCTGCACTGCATTAAAGCTCGATACAATCTCCATAGATTTCGCATGATACTTGATTATTAATTCTCCTTTTGTTGCGTATACCCCCAGCATTTTAGTTACGATCAATTGTGAGTCACTGAATACAATGACCTACTCTGCCTTCATGGTTTTTACTAAAATAAGATCGACAATCATAGCTTCATATTCAGCTTCATTATTAGAAGCCTTAAATTGAAAGCACAGAGCATACTCTACATCTATCTCATCTGGGCTGTTTAAAACAATCCCTGCTCCACAGCCTGTAGTGCAAGATGAGCCATCCACATATAGATTCCATATAGGTACCTCATCCTCAAATTTTTGATCGGACAAAGTTCCTCGGTGGAATATTTGTTGCTTCTTTATATCCTCCTCTAGCACTTCTTACTGTTCATTGACCATCTTCTCTTGCTCGTCAACGGACTTAAGTTGGTCGGGGTTTAAATTTGATGATCCTGTAACATCCACAGGCTGGTCGGTATTTAATTTATGCTCTTCGGAGGTGTCAGGATAGGTGAACTCTGCGATAAAATCTTCCACTGCTTGCCCTTTAAGCGATGATCTAGGTTCATAAACTATGTCATATTCTCCAAGTTCTACTGTTCAGTACATCAATCTCCCTGATTTTTTTGGTTTATGAAGAGCTTGCCTCAACGTCATATCAGTATACACGATTATGGTATGAGCTTGGAAGTATGGACTCATTCTTCTACTTGTTTCGATCAACGCTAGTGCCAACTTTTCCAGTCTTGGATATCTAATCTCTGCTCCTCGAAAGGCCTTGCTAGTGTAATAGATTGGTTTTTTCACTCCATCCTCAATTCTTATTAACGCCGAGCCCACTGCATTTTCTGAAACTGCTAGATACAAGTATAGTCTTTCTCCCATCACCGGTATGGACAATAATGGAGGTGCTCCCATGTATTTCTTCAACTCTTGAAAGGCCTTCTCGTAGTCATCATTACATTCAAACATTTTTCAGAGTGTTTTGAAGAATGGGAGATATCTATCAATTGCTCATGACATAAATTTGTTAAGTGCTGCAACTCGGCCTGTGAGACTTTGCACTTCCTTCTTTGTCGTTGGAGATCATAGCCCCAATAGAGCCTTGATCTTTTCAAGGTTTGCTTCAATACCTGGTTGATTGACAATATACCCGAGAAACATGCCTTCTCGTACTCCGAATATGCATTTGGTAGGGTTCAACTTCATTTTCCATTTATAACTTATTACCTCTCTTAAGGGATTGATGTTAATCAAGAATCTTCGAAAGTAGATACATTTTTTTAGAATCATTAACCCGATCACTCCATTTCCTTCATAGCCATGAGAGCCCCGATGCAACATTTTAACAGAGGTCGTTTTAGAAATAATAGAGGAACAGGATCTGATTGTCAACAACAATCTTATAATTTTTGTGGAAGGGGTTTTAGACCACCAGGTCACTATAACACATCGTATCCTTCAAATAGCCAAGTGCCAAATCCATCCAATTAAGTCCCCTCATTTTCTATGTTGTCCACATCGGCACTACCATATCATCAAGGGCAGTCCAATCCGATGCATCCTTATAACCATAGTTTGTCCAAAAAAGTCTCAGGAAGTACAATGGTACAACAAATAGGTGCATACCCTTCCACTCAAACCCATATTAATGCTAAAATAGTGGTATGTCAAATTTGTGGTATGTCAAATCACATTGTACCAAATTGTTTTTATCATTGGGACTACTCTTCTCAAGCCCCAAAACAAAATCCAACTGCCATGACAACCACAAATTATGAGTCTCAAGTGGACAATCCTATTTATGTTGATTCAAGAGCGACCTCTCTCATGAAAAATAATACAGGAAATTTTCAAAAAATTCTCTATACATAGAACATGACAAAGTTATTGCAAGGAATGGTTCTAAACTTTCTATTACTCATATTGGTAAAACAATTTAATCGAAATTTAATTTTGAATGATGTTTTAGTTGTGCCAAATAATAAAAAGAACCTTATTTATGTAAGTTAATTGTTACAAGACAACGAATGTTTATTAGAATTTTCTAATGATAATTTTGTTCTTAAGGACAAGAAGACTCACCAAGTGCCAGTCAAGGGAATTAAAAAGGGCTCTCTTTACACTTTTGAAGAAGAACATCAAGAAGCTCTAAATGTTATCCAATAAGGAAAGTCTAGTGATCAAATTTGGCATCAAAGATTAGGACATCCTCAAGCAAAGTCTTTAAAGTTTTTAAATAAAAGTCATGTTCTACATGTGGATCATTGGAATAAATTACCTAGTAATTGTTCTAGTTGTTAATTGGGAAAGAGTTATAAACTTTCATTTGGATTAAATGACAAAATTTCTGAAATTCCATTTGAAAAGATTCGTTGTGATTTATGGGGCCCTGCTCCTATTGCTTCATCTCAAGGTTGCAAATTTTATGTTATTTTTGTGGATGATTGTACTAGGTTTATTTGGCTATATCCATTGAAAAATAAATTTGATTTTAATTGGGTATTTCTCATTTTTCACAAAATGATTGAAAATCAGTTTGACAAGAAAATAAAAATATTTCAATGTGATCATGGTGGTGAATTCGCTAGTCATGATTTTATTAATTATCTTGAACAACAAGGCATTGTCCATCATATATCGTGTCGTAGAACTCCTGAACAAAGTGGTATTGCTGAACCCAAACACCGCCATATTGTTGAGACTAGATTAACTTTATTATTTCATGTCAATCTTTCGATGTTTCTCTGGGTTGTAGCCTTTTTAACTGCTACTTACCTAATAAATCGGTTACCCTCTGCACCATTTAAAAAAGTTACTCCATTTTTTAAACTCTATGGTTCCCACCCGAATTATTCTATCTTGCGAACTTTTGGGTGTCGTTGTTTTCCTTATCTTCGAAACAAAATTCAAAATAAATTTCAACCAAAGTCATATCCTTGTATTTTTATTGGGTAGGGTAGCATTCAGAAGGGTTATCATTGCTATCATCCTATTACAAAAATTATTTTCATTTCAAGGCATGTTATTTTTTATGAAAATAATTTTCCTTATCTCACTACTAAAAATAATTTGCCACATCTGAACCCACTCATATGATGACCTATACTGAATGTTTAATTCAACTTACTTCCCCTAGCACTACTACCCCACCCACTCAACCTACTCCAATTGTCTCACCTATTTTACCTGCCATCCTACCATATGATGTACCGTCCTTACCTACTGCCACTATCCTTCCTCCCATACCAACCGAGTCTTTGAGAAATACCCCTCTAACTAATTTTTCCAATCTTTCTGCTCTAAGTACACCTATTGTTGCATCTTTACCATAGTCTTCTCCGATCACTTACCTATTATGTCATCTTCCCCATCTCTTTCCTCTCACACCTCTCCTATATCACTCCTTCATCCACATAACCCAATCCAAAGTGATTTTCACCAGCGTCCACTTGATCTTATAGTAGACCTTCCACTCTCATTAGTTCATCTACCTACGGCTTGACCTTCACCATCACCTCCCCCAAACTACCATCCCGTGATCACTCGCTCCAAAAGAACGCTCATTGCCCTGTTGGCCAGTACCATTCTTACTAAACCAAGATCATTTTGACAGACTTTTTTATTTTTGGAATGGGTTCTTTCCATGCAATCTGAGATTTCTGCACTCCATAACAATAACACTTGAATATTGGTTCCTTTTTCTTTAAATATGCATGTTATAGGCTCCAAATGGTTATACCGTACCAAATTGCACTCTGATGGTATGTTGGATAAATTTAAAGCTCACCTTTTTGCTCAAGGTTTCAACCAAATTGAAGGAGTTGATTTTGGTGAGACTTTTAGTCCAACTATTACACCGGTCACCTCTTGCTCTAACTAAGAAATGGTCTTTAAAATAATTGGATATTAAAAATGCATTCCTCTATGGTTTTCTTACTGAGGATGTTTATATGCAGTAACTTCTGGGCTTTGAGGATCCTTGATTTCTTGGTTATATTTGCAAGCTTCAAAAGGATATTTATGGACTTAAAAAGGCTCCCCGTGTATGCGTTGATCGTATTTGCATGTTTTTGCTATATTTGGGCTTTATTTGTATCAAAGATAACTCCTCCTTGTTTGGGTTACATACATCTGGTGGTACAAACCTTATTCTTCTTCTTTATGTTGATGACATCAATCTGGAAAGTACCAGTACCCCTCTTCTCACTTTCCTCACTTCTAAATTGCCTTTGGAATTTGCTTTTACTAATTTAGGAGATTTTCATTAATTTTTGGGTATTGAAGTCACACCATTTTCAGGTGGTTTATTTTTGTCACAACATCGTTATATTGATACCTTACTTCAAAAGGTGAATATGGTTGATTGCCATTCTATTCAAGCACCTCTTCCCACTAAATCTGCACTATCTTATAAAGTCCCTTATAATGATCCAACTGCGTTTCGATATCTTATTTATGCCCTTTAATATTTAACTTTAAGTCATCCGGATATTACTCATGTTGTCAACAATATCTGTCAACCCATGCATTCTCCCACCACTACCAACTTGGATCAAGTTAAGCCCCTATTATGTTACTTGTGTGGCACTTCTACTTTTGGACTTCGCCTTCTTTCTCAGACCTTCTTAAATTTGTATTTATATTCTGACGCTGATTGGGTGGGTTGCCCCAGTATTAGACGTTCAACTTCTGGTTTTTGTATGTTCTTGGGTGCTAATTGTATATCGTGGTGTTCCAAAAAGAAGCCTATTGTTGCTCGCTCGAGTTGTGAAGCCGAATATCGAGCTCATTCTAGTGTTTCAGTCGAACTTATGTGGATTATATATGTTCTATGTGATATTGGTATTTCTGTTTCTCATTCTCTAATTCTATTTTGTGATAGTTTAAGTGACCTTTACATGATGGTTAATGCTCGGACTAATCATCTTGAATTAGATTATCACTCTGTTCGTCAAAAAGTGGCTCAAGGAACTCTTGTCACGCAATTTTTTTCCCCTTTCTCATCAACTTGCTCACATTTTAACCAAACAGTTATGCACTCCTTTTTTTATGTCACTTAGCTATAAGCATGGGATGTCCTCTTGATCCCACCTCACTTGAGGGGGTGTGTTAAGGATATTACAACTACTTCTCAGTAGAAGTTTCCAACAGTTGCATGCTAGTATGGATTGGACTTATTCCACATAAAGTCTCTCTTTGATATTTACGCAAGTTTTTTATTATACTAAAGCTGGTAGTTCTCCTATATAGTTGGAGACTACTTGGTCTAAGTAGTTCCTATCTTTTATCTATTAGTTACACCATAGCTTATGTATTTATTCACCACGTTAACTTTTTCTTGATTAATGAAATACAAAAGCATTAATTCTTGTTATTAGTTTATTTATCTCTTGAAGATCTCCTTATTGATTCACCTCACTTCTCTTTCTTCTTCAATATCACTTTTCACCTTCCAAGTTCCAGCTATAAATGGTATAACCTTTTAAACTAAAACTATGTTTACCTTCATTACAAATTTGGTTGTCCAAAGAAACTGACAACAATTCATAGCATCTTACAAGTTTACCATAATTTACTCATTATACTAAGGACAAAATATCACAAGTCCTACAATATACTTGTTCTAGAAATCGATTACGTGTTGTCTTATTTATTTAAGAAACATAACCTTTCTTCACCTCAGTATATTCTTAGTATATGTTTATTTAAGAAACATAACCTTTCTTCACCTCAGTATATTCTTAGTATATGTTTAATTAGGATTAAACTTGAACGTGCATTGTTCACTTACTCTCATTATTCCTTAAAATATAATATGAAAAAAATATTAAACTACAACACATGTTCGTATTGCACTATATCAAATAACAGTAGGGGCTCCATAAAATTAAAATTCAAATTTGGAAACTCAAGTTCTAAGTGGGTTATGCTGATCATCTCACATGATTGTTTGAAACATTAAAATATTGAAACTCACGGCAACTAATTATTTATTATTTTAATATTTTAATCAATCAGGTGAGAGGATATCAATACCCTTTTTGAAATTGAGTATCCAAATTTAAACTCAAAAAATTAACAAGGCATGCCAATCATGCTGGAAACGTTCTACATAAAAAAAAGTTTGAAGAAGAGAAAATTTTAATTATTAATTTACACGCTCTGGGGTGCGGGTGTTTAGAACTATGACATTGGCTCCTTACAATAAGGGAAGTTTTATTTCAACCCACCTACTTTTTTTAACCACCCCAATTTTAGTATACCCCCACTGTTGGGTTGATTTTCTATTTATCCAACCCACCCCATTAGGTGTTTTAAATGAAAATCAAAATATATTTTAAATGCACATGAAAACACTCTAAATTATTTAATCTTTTTCCACTTTTTTTCATAGATTTTCTTTATTTTGAAAATTTTCACGTTTTCAACAAAATTGCTTTCTTTATTATTTTTTTCTTTTTTTGCTTCCTCTTGGTTTCTTTCTTATTTATTTTTATTATATATTAGTAAATTTTTCTTTGCTCTTTCTTTTTTTGATTCTATTTTTGCACCGTGTAAAGCACGCACAATACACGAAAATTTAGCTTAAAATAATGAAAAAATATACGTGTAGTTTGCATTATACGAAATATATGTGTAATTTTCATAAATATAATATTAAAACTTTTCATTTTCTTCTTAAATCACAAAAGAATGAAAAATAACATTAGGGGCCTTGACAGTTTAAGGGCCCTCGGTAGCGGCCTAAACCGCTAATAGTCAGGTCGACTTAGTGGTGTGGCAATGTCATGAGGCGACCTTGTAGAAAAAATTGTTAAAAATACTATTGTGGCAGTGTCACGTCATTGCCATTGTTAATTTAGTTATGTCACACTCGTTGATTCACTTTTTCAGTGTTTTTACTATTACACAACTAATGTCACTATTGAGTTGTTTGTTAATCTTGAAAATAAGGTGATTTAAATATTGCATATAATAATATAACTTTTTTAATAACTAAATATTATTTATCTTAAAATATCTTATTAAAACTAATATTTAAAACTAGTGATGTTAAAGGAAATTTATATCTACATTTCGAGAGGAAAGAATGAAGAAGTATGATGCTTGAAGATTTTGTTGGTCGTTTTCCAAATTTGAGAAGAAAGTGTTGTGTCTTAGTAATTTTTTGGAGTGGGAATATCGCCACCCAAAATTATATATTCAATGCTGAAAATAGTTAATTTGAGGTGGGTTGTATGTAAAAATAGTAGTGTTTTTTTCTAACCAAATTATAAGTGTGCGTGGAATACACCTAGTTACCAAAAGGGGTAGTTTAATTGAACTTATCTTGTTGCTTTAAAATATCATTAATATTGTAAATTGACCGAGGTTCTTAGATAAAATTGAGGGGTTGCTATAAAACCTCCCTAATATAAGTGACAACTAGACCTAGAAAAATGAGGCACGACATGATAACATGACACGAACCGACACGAAATTATTAGTTAATAGGTGGGCCCTTAGCGGTTTCGGGTCATATTAGTGCCAACCCGATAAGGCATGATAGTTAACGGATCAAGTTATTGTTGACCCCATTCACCTGTGAATAATCGATAAGACCCGTTAACATCCATAAATTTGAGTAAATAAAATATACTACTAGGACTTATAGAAATTTTATGTAGTTAAATGTTAATTTAATCATTAAAATATTACAAAATGAGAGAGTTAGTAATGGTAATGAATTAATGGATCTAATTGTGTTTAAATATGAGCTAATATGTTAACTTGTATAGAATTCAAAATAATTCATTATGTTAATAAGTAATAGCGGGTGAATACGACACGACGCATTAAGATAACGAGTCGGGTTTGAATATACTTTTTCGCATGATAAAAAGTCACTCGTTTCGACACGAACCCAATAAGACCCGAACACATTAAAAATAGACATGGACACAACTTGACCTGTTGAGAGGTATAGTGCCAACCACCAAGGCACATAAGCTAGAGATTATCATCAACCCAATTATAAACAAAGTAATCTTTTTATTAGACTATAGAAAACCTAATTAAAAAAATACTTAGCCCTACGTTGCAAACATGTCCAACCATCCATTGGATATCATCATTGACATCCTCTCCCGTGTACCCGTTAAATACCTCTTGTGTTTCAGCTATGTATCTAAGTCATGGTGTATTTTAATTGACACTCCATATTTTATTAAAACCCACCTCAATCTATCAATTAAAAACCACACTAATCATACACTTATCATCGGAGGAATGGATCCCCACCAATATAATAACACCCTTTACTCACTTGACTTATATTCACTCCATACACCACCCATTCTGTTTGACAACCAGTTTAAGAATTATGATGTATTGGTTTGTTATAATTTTTTGGTTTTTCTAAAAGGAGGAGGACGTGATCACCGACCTGTATTGTTTAATTCATCTACTAGAGAACACCAGAATTTACCAGCAAATACAATTGAGTACCTAGATCATAATGTGATTTCTCTAGTTGAAAAGTATGGGTTAATGTATGATTAATTTAATACTGATTATGAAGTGATTGGGGTTGTTGAGTTTTATGAACCCCTTAAAGGAGTTAAGACTATAGTTGTTGTTTATAGTTTGAAATCGAATTTGTGGCTAAAAATTAGAGATTTTACTTACTCTATCCGACATGTATGCAATAATGGATGGGTCACTCAAGTTAGTGGAGCGTTGCACGTAGTTGTCAATGATAGTTATGATATTAGTTTGTTTGGTATGATTATTGGTTTTGATATTGCAAATGGGACGTTTTATTTGGTCCTGAAACTTGATTTGTTTTTATAAAAAGGATGTTTAAATGAGTGTGGATGTTTTGGGTGTGTGTCTTTGTTCAGTGGGTTCTTATGAAGATTATAAAGATGTATGGGCTATGAAGTTTTGTGGAGTGAAAGACTCTTGAAAAAAATTGTTGTCTATTTCATCTCCAGAGTTTAGATATTTTGTTTCGTTTCCCCCTCTGGGTTATTCGAAAAGCCGCAATGAAGTTCTTTTATGTATTGATGAAAAAAATTTAATTTCGTATGATTTAAAAAGGATAGAAATTAAGAATGATAAGGTTCGTAGTTTGTTGAAAATGATTTATGCAGAAGTTTAAGTGGTAAGTCTTGTTCCCCTTGATGGCTATGGAAAAAGTAGTGAACCCAATAAGCAAAATAAGAAAGAGAAAAAAGAACCTCAAAAGTAATAAGAAGAGGTAACTTATTGGATGCTTAAGTTAAATTTTATCTTATCTAGCATTGTCTTCGTCTCGTGAATAACCACAATTCAAAATCATGAACTAATTTTTTTAGATTTAGTCTTATCTTATCTTGTTATGAAGATATTTAATTAAAAAAACACAATTCAATGTCTTGAACTTAAATATTTTCTTTTAACAAGCTCACTCCATATTTAGTGTTTATTCATCTTTAATGTACATAAAAAAACAAAAGAAAAATAACTCATCACTGAATAAATTGGTTGCGGGTAAATGCAACCTACGAGCATATATGCTCCCACTATCCAACAACTACTGGACAAGTAGCTTCAACGCTATTTACTGGCAGATTCATTGTATTCAATATTCGTACCCTTATTGTGTTGGCTAGCATAATTTTTTTTTATTAATGGAGTTAAAGTCTTGTTTGTGTCAGACGGAATCTTGTGTTTTTATGTCAAAATATTGATTCAGATTTTTTGTGTTATTTCGTTTGTTCATGCCAGGACATGTTTAATTGTACATGAAAATTATGAATTGTGTTTTAATTGGCTTTTGTTCATGTATGATTTAAAAATAGGTTAAAATTATAATATATTTTCGTGTCATGTTAAAAAGACAAATTGTTACAGCTTATCAGATGAGAACCACTTACTAGCTTTTAATTAATAAGTAAAATTATTGGGATAAGCAACTAGTGAATGAGGAAACATTTTATGGATCGTGATTTATAATAAAGAGTTTTTTAGTTTGACTAAACAAATTGCAAATTTCAGGGGGTACACAAAATAAAATTGCAACACCTCGTCGTTTTAGAGCATTTTAAGTTACACGTTTTCACGCAATTGGAATATAATTGGGAAATTAAATTGTCTTTGATAAATATTAATTAGAGTGTTTTGTATTAATGTTTATGTTTAAATATATATACTTATGCGATAAGTAAATGGGTACATATGAAATTATATTATGTCATTAGTGAGTTTAAATGACGGGTTTATAAGAAATTTGTACGAGATACACGTGGTGGGTACGATGTGATATTCTAAGTTGGGTGACTCAGATGATCGTTTAGAGTGTACCGATGATCCGGAATGAGTTGAAATAGTCCGTAATAGGTACTCGGGGGGTTATAGTTGGGTTTCGGGGGCGTTTTTAGCCATGTGTGATTCGTATAAGGGTATAGGGGTCATTTTACACTTAGGGGTTTAACATTAATCAGAAAATAGGTGTTCAATTAACAGTATAACTAGGTTATGATAAAGGAGTGACTGCCATTTCTCATTAAGTGTTGCGAGGGGTTAGAGAGAGTGTGAGAGAGAAGAGAAGAGAAAATACGAGAGAAAAGGAGAAAAAAGGATAGGAGAAGAAGACCTCAACCTCTGGTAAAATATTTTCACGGGAACAAGAGACTTCCCAGAAGAGGACACTGGATTTAATCCACCAAAGGCAAGTATTTACTTGCTTTGATTGATGTTGTAGTTAATTTTGTTTATAGAAATTCTGTTTTGAGAAATCAGGAAATAAGATTGATTTTGGGTTGTTAGATGTATTCAAATTCGAGTTTTATCATGTGTTAATGATAGGGAATTAATCTAAATGTGTTTACGGAATTAATTGAAGTATAAACCACATGAAAATGATAATTTATGGAAGATTTAATAAGAGATAGAAAATCTAGGGATTTTGATCTAAGTAGTGTAGTTTGATATTGACTTTGTAAATTTTGGTGAAACTTTTATAAATTTCAGGTTGGTATGAGTGTAAAACAGACCTATGATGGATTTATATTAGTTAGAGTTCATGGATGGGTATTTAGGGAGTCTTGGTACGTCCGAGGATGGATATTGGGGGTGAAAACCCGATGAAAAAGATCTTCAAGTAGCTCAGATAAATCGAACCAGTTCGGTAGGGGAGCGAACCAGTTTGCTTCTGGAAGTTGGACAATGTTGTTCATAATCAAATTACGATGGAATGGGCGAGAGTTTGATATTTTCCTGATTTTATTGAATTTGTTATAAATTTTCTACTAAATGTTGCACCATACGAAAATTTTAAATTGGTGGTTTTTCGACTGGGCTTTCTTTTAGAAATTTTAATCTTGGGGTAGCGAATCGGTTTGATTTGCCATTCTGCCTAAATTTTGTGTGTGAAGTTTTTTGGGCCGTTGGTGATTTATCAATTGGAATTGTGGGTTCCGAAATGGGTTTGGGTGTTCTGGGAATGTTGAAAAATGAAGGGTAGTAGGGAGGTTAATCGTTAATCAGATTCAAGTGAGGAGAATCAGTAATAAGCGAGTAAACACTTAATGAGGATGAAATAGGAAGTCGGGTTAGACTTCGGGATTGGTAGGCTAGTATGCGTCGAGACTTAAGTACATTAGCCAGTACTATATCAGTTTTTGAGTGAGATGAATAAACTAATAAGTGAGTGAACACTTAACGGCATTTAAACTGAATTGAGAACTCGGGTTGGACTTTGGGATTGATAAGCTAGTAAGGGATGAGATTTATGTATGTTAGATGAGGATATATATGTGCGAGCAATGAGGTGAATAAATTAATAAGTAAGTGAATACTTAATAGTATTTAGTTGGGAAGTCGGTTCGAAATTTCGAATTAGTGGGCTAGTAAGGTATGGGTTATTACATACGTTAGTCGATATTATATATATATATATATATATATATATATATATATATATATATATGTGTGTGTGTGTGTGTGTGTGTGTGTGTGTGTGTGTGTGTACGTGAACATACCTACTCGGTTTTGCTATCGTCGGATGTTGCGTAAAGTGGGTTGTCCACCCTGGCATTAACCAACATGTTTTTAATTATTTCCCCACGTCATAGTACTATGGAATGGCCAATATAAACGTATGAGTATATGTATTGGTTTGGAGATCGGTTGGGAGCAATATGGAATGGTTGCGGTCCCCTGAACATATGTTTATGACAACCTCCATTTTTTATGTTTATTTTTGGGATCAGTGGTGAAATTAATACCCAGTGACCCGTGGTGATACATGATATACCTGGTGCCTGATAGCATACAAGAGATACATCCAAGAGGTTAAGATCAGGGGATCTAATATGTACGTATATAGTGAGTGTTGTATATGTATATATATATAAGATAATTGTGTGAATATCTAAATGTCGCATGCGTGTAGCTACACGGATATTATGATGGATCTGATCTCGTGTGAACACTTACTTATAGAGTGTGTATAGATATGTGAAACTTATACACTTATAAAGATATATTTGTATGATTACCTAATTGTATCCATGAGTAGCTATGGCACAATTTCCGTGATATATGTAGTACCGGTGGTAATTATGAGCTAATGATTAATAAAAGTTTGTTTGACTAAGTTAGTAGTGGTTAGACTAGTTAGGCTAGGTAGCATAACTAGGAGGTTAATAAAATGGATGTGATAGGTGTGCACTGTAGATGAGAGATGAGGATAATCATATGTGAGTGAGATCGCACGTTAATGTGAATAGCACACACTGCACATATTTATCAATGTGAATAAATACTTGCAACTATTTTTCAAATGTTTTGGGCTCTGAACTGTATCAATAATATTTCCACAGCCATTTAGGTGCTCAACGACAGGTTCACCAGGGATAGTCATTCGATTCTAGTCAGATGATTATGTAGCAACCGTGGATGCATGCGGGACTTGATTATACGGTTCACTCGTTTCTATCTATATAGGTTTCTATTTCAGTATCTCCTTTGGGCATGTTGCTTGCAATTGGGCATTTGTTTTTATTAGACATCATTTACATTATGTCAGTTGAGTATTTGGATTATTGTATTCTGGATACCGAGAGTTTATTCGGTTGACTTTATTTATCGTATCAATACTTTACGTTCAATTATTGTCGATGATTATGTATATATTTTTTAATGGTTTTACTTATGCACGTTAATAAGTTTTGAAAATTGGCACCGTACTTAATAGGTTATTAGTTTAATTAAAAGGTTTTTGATAGTGATGTTTAGAATGAGATCATATATGATTCCCCTTTAATTTAATAAAGGCCTGATCAACTGGTATTAGAATAGGCAGGTTGTCACAAAAATAATAGGTTTTCAATTATTTTTTGATATATGATTTTTGTTATGAGACTAGCCATTGGTCACTGTTAATTCTTTTAAAAATGCGTTAAATATACACATTGTTGGCTCTAGTGCCTGTTGTTCATCTAATTTAGATCTAATTTTGTAGATTTTAGATTAATGTAGATCTAGATTTACTTTAAATAGATATTATTCAAATTTTGACCTTTGGTTCTCTTAGTGATTATTTTCTATCTAAACGGTTCGTATAAAGATCTCAAAGGACAAGTGACAAGGCATATGGATATGAAACAATGTATATACCTTTTTTTTATTTCACACATATTTGTGGTTCCCTTTTTTAATTTTTTTTGCTACGTGGTTACTTTGCTATGCTCAAGTGTAATGATATTTTGTCTCTAATCCCACTACAACTGAATTATTTTTTTGCGGCGAAGAAATTCACTATGAAAAATACCACTTTCATCACTAAAATGTTTTGGCGACGAGTTTAGTTTGACGAATTCGTTGAAGTCCTGATATTAGAAGTAATTGCCATGCAAAGCAGGAATTTAGTGATTTAAATATTTATCACCATTCATTTGTTTCGTCGCGTCGTGAATTGTGAGGAAATACGTGAAGAAATGCATCTTATAGCTACGAAAAATGAATTAATTATTGTCAAAAACAAAATCATCGGCAAAGATAATTATCTTATGATCCAATTGATATTTGGATGACAAAAACTAAAATCATCGGAAGTTTACTTATGATAGAAACTAAATGCATGGAGATGGAAATAAGTGGAAATTATTCCATTGCTTAAACTAACTTTTACCCTTTAATTAGTTTAAATTTGTTTGTTAGTTAAAAAATACATGTTAAATTATCAAATAGCAAAGATTCATAGTCCAAAAACAAATATTAACAAACTAAACTAAAATATTTTCCAATATCTATCATATATGTAAAAACGTCCATATAGAATATAAAATCCAAAAGCAGATATCACATTACCACAACTTAAGTAAAGAAACGTGTCTACATTAGATGTTAAAAGATTAGTCAAACCTAGATAATAAGAATTATGTGTACACATTCCTTATTTAAGATTCATAAATCTAAAAAACCAAATAACATAGTTCAGGACAAAAATACTATTTATGATCAATATTACTCAATGTATAAGTCCAAAATTTTTGTCAAAGAGCGAGTCGCGATTAACACAATCTGCAATCCCTAAAAGTGAAGAGTTATGTATAAGATATTAAATGTATTATTGGAGATGTGACTGGGAAAAGGACGACCCCAAATAACTCGGGAAAGGCTTTGTTGAGTTGAGTTGGAGAGGTAAAATATATTAAAAAAAGGCTTAAAGACATTTCTATTCTCACAAGGGAATGCGAGGTTGTCCTTTAGCACGCCAACGTTCTATCAAAATTTCAGAAGATTTGATCAGTAAAACAATAGATTCACTGAAAATTGCATCTGTATGGATACTTATATCTATCCATAACATGTCACATTGATTCATTTTTTTATCAAAGACTTATTCAATCTTGGTTCCATACTGGCTACTAAAGGTAAGCACGGTGATCCATCTTTGTCACATGACTTATTGGACAGGTAATGGACCATATGGGGGATATACTTTTTAGATATGAAGAATAATGAATGATTCCCTCTTATTCCATAACTTGATCCAGGGGGTTCTCCCTCAAGAAACCCGTTATGTTATCTTTCAGCAGAATTAGACAAAGTGGTTCTCTGATTATGTCAAACAAATACTTGAAATTAAAACAATAAAGGCATCTCCAACATTCTTGTAACTATTCCAAAATCACTCTAGCTTAGTCAGATCAGTCTCCTAGAAATAATAATGATGGATAAACTTTTGCATCAGACACCAGTTGCATCTTTTCATACTATCATTTTTATTACAAAATGTCTTAGGTAATTTTGTTTCATCTCTCTTTCTTAATATGGATTTATAAATGCAGTGCATATCAATAAGGTATTGTTCCCTTCGTTCAGATAAATTTTGGAATTTAGTAAACTAAAACAAAGTGTTTTGAATTTACCTTGATTTTCAAAATCTAAGTGATAAACGTAATTACCACCTGTAGACACCACATCCTAGGACCCCCCCCAAGCACCTCCTTAGGTCCCTAGAAATCCCTCGTTCATAATAAACCATAGCTTGTACTCCGAGTACTAATCTAGAGGCCACCGGGCATTCTCGGGCCTCGTTTGACTCCGGTCAACTTTCTCGCCTGAGTAGAAGCTCATTGAATCTTCGAAGGTCTCTGAATCCCCTTTTCAACGGTTAATTTTACCCTAAAAACTGATATTGAGGCCACCGGGTGCTCTCGGGTCCCATTTGACTCCATTCAGCTCTCCATCTTGAGTTAAGCTCATTGAATCTTCTAAGGGCTCTGAATGTACATTCCAAAGGTCCACCCCATTCGCGAATCAACGTTACGATACGGATGAACGACCCATTTTACTCCAAAGGCTCACCTGTCACTTTTGGGGCCCGTTTGACCTTGGTCAACAATTCGATCTGAACGTAGCTCATTGAAACTTCGAAGGGAATACCCTTTCCAACGATCCATCCCGTGTACAAATCGTCCTTGCGATTCGAACGAATGATTTGTTTCCCTCGAAGTATTTTTTATCCCGAAGACCAATGGGTGATTTCGAACTCCTGTTTAGACACGGTTAACTCTCAGACCTGTGAGTGGCTTAATAGATTCCTAAACATCTTTGGATACACTTTCCAATGGTCAATCCTAAGCATGATTCTAACTTCCAGATTGCATTTTCCGATAATTTTTTTTTCAGAAATATGCCAACATAGTACCAAATGGTACTCTCAGGACTCTGCCTATCGTCAGTTTTCCTGAGGGAGCTATGGCAATTGGCATGTCTAAGACCTTGCAGATCGGTACCCCCCTTATCCCTATAAATAGAGTTCGTGATCTCACTTTGAAAGGCACCTCACAACATCCCTCTCAGCAATCCAGAAAACATTATCTCGAAGTCACAAATGTTCCCATCCTAAAAACCCTTTTCCACATTCCATTTCAATCGTTTCATTACCTAATTTAAAAATTCCCCTCCCCCTCTTCATATCACCTCCATCCTATTGTAAGACCATCACCTCAACACTCTTGATCAACCTCAAATGCTCATAAGATGGCTCAATCTTTCACCATTCTCTCTAAATTCTCTTTACAAACAATATTAATCAAACGTAATAAACTTCAGCTAGTCCTAGTAAACAAATTAAGCTAGCATCATTGAAGACAAAATAAAAGTGCAAGAATGAATACTAATTCTAAATAATAAATCAACTTAAAAAAGTAATCGAGTCTTACATTTTGACAAAACTTCTTGCACAAAAGAATAATTCTTGGCCCTTAATAAAAATATACTCTCAAAATAGATGAACCAAAAACTATCTCTCAAAGGTCCCTCTAAAATTCTCCCTAAATAATGAGCCCAAGTGGTCCTATTTATAATCGTATGGGTGAGGTGTTTGAGTTTAATAGATTAAAATGGGAGTTTAAAATCTCAAAATTAATTATTAAAAAGGTTATTCACGAAATTGGAGTTTGGAAATAGTTGGGGATTATATGATTGGGTAGTTTTGAATTTTGGAGTAATTCGATGAGGTTGAATGAGTCAAAATTCTGATTTGGGGCGCTCTGTAAGCTCGGATGACAGTTGGGGCGCACTTTTATAACTGCTTGAGAAATATATAACCCAATCTTCTTTCCAGAAATTCCATTCTTCAACTTTGACCCCTTAATCTTCATATATTCACCAAATGACCTCGGATCTTCACTAAACTTCAGAGGCACTTGTAACAATATAAAATAACTTATATTAATTTAAATTCATCCCCTTAGATTTTAGATAATTACAAATTTACCTATAATTTCATTTTAGACCCCCAGATTTCAGAAGTTTTCCGTTTTAACTCCGAATTTAACCAAATTTCAAGGAGAACTATATTTTGACTAGATAAACATTTAAAAATTATTTTCAAGCCCAAAAAGTTTCTAAAATTATGGTTTCACCACCTGGGTTACTAAAATTTCTTTTTTAACTGGAATTTTATTCAAACTTGGTTTTTTTATTTATTTTATGAAAACGACTCTAAAAGCTCATTATTTATGATACAATAGACCTAACAAGGCATATATTTGGGCATAATTCATACGAAATAATGCACGTATCAAATACCTCCAAACCTAAACTTTGCTAGTCCTCGAGCAAAAATAAAATTTTAAAATCTAACACACGTTCGTAGGAATCATGATTGTACTTAGCATGTGCAACAAGTAGTTCAACCCTTAGGTTATCCTAGTGGACAAATTTTGTCTCGTGAGGGTTTGCAGTGAATATCCCCACAAAATTGAAATTCTTGACTCAATACAAAAGGCTTAAAAGTAATATGACCAAGTTTGAATGCAAACTTCATATATCTAGTAGAACTTCACCTTTCAATCTCAACTTATCGTGTGTGTGTGTGTGTGCTTAGCCAAAATAACCATCCATTTCAAAAGATTTGATCGTTAAATTTCTTATTCAAAAGTTTATTTTGATTTCAAGATCTCACGGGATTCACTCTCAATCGAACACTCAGAAATCAATTATTTTCTCTTGGTATATGTGAATAAAAGAGAAAATTTAGATGAGCAAATTTCACATATACAAAATGAAAAAAGGATTTTTAATAATTGATGAATATGGTCCCGTGACTCGAAAATTGATTACTTTTTGAAAATATTGAATCAGACCAAGATCCTATTCATATTCTCTCAACACTCTAACTGACTTCCCTTGAGATTGATTACTGCTTTCTTTGGTTGTATTATAGGCTCGTTTTTGGTCTAGAAAGAATGGCTTTGGAGTTCAAAATTTCTGAGAATAGCATGGTGTTTTGGCATTTTGACTTTTCGGCATTTTTGTTCCAACCTCCGTTTTTCTTTCACTTTTTTTCATTTTTTTCACATACTATTTTTTTCATTCTTTGTTTCTTTTCTTTTCACAGGTCATTTTTTTTCAAACTTGTTCTTCTTTCATTTTTTTGGCCTTTTTCTTTCCTATAAGTTTACCCTAGTATTCTCTGAAAATGGACATGGCTTCTTTTTATGGGCTTTAAACTCCCAATTGGAGTTGGGTAGGATAATGGGTTTTCAGCAAACAGATTATTTTCTTTTTGGCTCAAATGGGCTTGGAACTGAATAATGTAAAAAGGTTGGATTTAGGCTTAATTTTCAGATTTTCAAACGATGGCCAAATCTCATTTCTCAAGTCACGCTAAGTTGATATGTGTCTCACGATGACTTATTAAGACTTATAATGCTTAAGATTCACATTTTAACTTTTTGTATTTAGTAATCGAACAAAACAAAGAATTTGAGATCATCAACGAATTTATCACTGAAGGAAAGTTTGAGTTATTTTGACTCGGATTGATTTAAATTTCTAAAAAATGATGAATGGCACACAAATCTCACCGGGATATAATCTCCACATTTATTCGTTAAGCATATTATCTTTCGCCTCAATATCCATTTTTTATCATATTATATGGCTAATGTATAAAAAAATTCATAAGTTGAGAGATCAATGAATTAATTATACATTAAGAAATCATTTCAAAACTCAATTATACTGAAAATCTTTTTGAATTTTTGAAATTTTTCTGATTTTTTTTTTCAAAGCGGAGAAAATGACCTCAATACCCCCAAACCTAATTTTTACATTTTCCTTAATGTAAAAGACAAAAATTAAAAAAGGAAGGAAAGATATGAAAGATATTTCCGTACCGAGGGACTTTTTCCAACGCACAATTCCTGCAAAATAAAAACTATGATAGAATAACAACGACCCAATTTCATGTTCACTCCGGGTACAGAGGGTTTTGGAGGAGAATGTCCTCCACTTCTCGATCTCGCAATTCCATAAATGGCTTCAAACTTTGACCAACTAACTTTGAAAATTTCACCATTTTTAGTATTGTCTATCTCAACCTCCCCATGTTGGCAGACTCTCATAATAACAAAGGGATTGGACCGTCTAGACCTCAACTTATCTGGAAAGAGATGAACCCTAGAATTGTACAGATAACTTTTTATCCAGTCTCGAATGACTTCTGTAGGATGGACTTGTCATGGAACATTTTCATTTTCTCTATATACAATTTGGTATTTTGATACACATCATTCCTAATCTCTTCCAACTCATTGAGTTGGAGTCTTTGGACCTCACTCGTAGTAGGTAAATAGAAATTGAAGGTCTTAATAGCTCAATAGGCCTTGTGTTCTAACTCTACCAGAAGGTGATAGGCTTTTTCGTAGACAAACCTATACGGTGACATACCAAGTGGTGTTTTATAGGCAGTGCGATAAGACCACAATGCATCCAATGACCTTAAGAACCAATCCTTTCAATTTGGATTCACTATTTTCTAGACGATTTGCTTGATTTGCCTATTGGAAACTTCTACTTGACTACTGGTTTGAGTATGATAAGAACATCCTACTTTGTGTGTGACCGAATACTTTTTTCATGAGACTCTGGAAGGATCGATTACAAAAATGGGTTCCCTGATCACTAATGATTGCTCGAGGTGTATCAAAATGGGAGAAAATATTTTCTCGAATGAATTTGTCCACCACATGGCGGTCATTCGTCCCGCATGCTATGGATTCTACCCACTTAGACACATAATCAACTGTTAAAAGAATATAGATATTCTCATAGGAATTTGGCAATGGACCCGTAAAATCAATGCCCCAATAATCAAAAGTCTCGATAATAAGAATGGGATTTAAGGGGATCATGTTCTTATGTGTGATATTTCCTAACCGTTGGCAATGGTCACAACTCCTACTATAATCGTTCGAGTCCCGAAAAATGGTGGGCCAATAGAATCCATAATGCAAAATTTTTGCAACGGTCTTCTTAGCATTAAAATGACCTTCATGGGCTTAGTCATGGTTGAAAGAGATTACACTTTGAATCTCATAATCGGGTACACACTTCTGAATTATTTGAGTAGGAAATACTTGAAGAGGTATGGATCATCCCAAAAGAAGTGTTTGGCTTCCTTTAAAATTTGGAATGATCTTATTTCGTCCAATGTAGAGTCATTTCACTAGTTACATGATAATTCGTCATATAAAAAAATCATGAAAGTTGAGAGACAAGCATCAGTTGCTCCTTAGGAAAGGGCTCATTCAGTGGCAACAAGTTATCGAATGATTCAACGGTTAACCTAGATAAGTGATCAGCCACTAAATTCTAACATCCTTTCTTATTCTTAATTTCAAGGTCAAACTCTTACTGTAATAGGACCCACCTAATGAGATAGGCTTTAGCATCTTTTTTAGACAAAAGGGATCGCAGGGCCAAATGATTGGTGAAAATGACAACTTTGGATCCTATCAAGTAAGACCAAAACTTTTCAAGAGAAAAAACTACAACGAGGAACTCTTTTTTGGTCATGCAATGGTTCAATTAGGCATCGTTGAGATTCCTACTGGCATAGTAGATTACGTGAGGAAGTTAATCATTGCGCTGTCCTAGAACCGTACCTATAGCATAGTCGAAAGTGTCACACATGATCTCAAATGGTTGACACCATTCGGGGGTGTCATAATAGGTGCAATAGTCAATTCCTTCTTTATACTTTCAAAGGTTTGAAGGCATTCGTCAGTGAAATTAAAGGGTGTGTCCATGGTAAGAAGATTACACAAGGGTCGAGAGATTTTGCTAAAATCCTTAATAAATTTCTAATAGAAATCGGCGTGTCCTAAGAATGATCAAACTTCTCACACAATTTTAGGGGGTGGGAGATTAGAAATAAGATCTATTTTATCTTTATCTACCTCAATACCCTTTTCAGAATTATGTGACACAGCACTATGGTTTGTTTGACCATGAAGTGAAACTTCTCCCAATTAAGCACAAGGTTTTTTTCCTTACACCTCTTAAGAATGAGTGTGAGGTTATGGGTGAACTCATCAAAACTAGACCTAAATACATAAAAATCATCCATATAGACTTCGAGAAAATGCTCCGCCATATTCGAAAAGATACTTAGCATGCACCGCTAAGACGTAGCGGGTTCATTGTATAACCCAAAGGGCATGCATCGATAAGAAAAATTAGCAAATGGACAAGTGAAAGTGGTTTTTTATTGATGCTTGGGAGCAATGGGAATTTAATTGTAGCCAAAATAATAGTCGAGAAAATAGTAATATGGATGGCCGAATAATCTCTCTATTATTTAGTCTATGAAATGAAGAGGAAAGTCATCCTTACTTATAATAACATTTAACTTCCTATAATCATGACACGCTCATCAACCAGTTTGAATCCTAGTGTGTACTAACTCATCATCGTTATTTTTCACCATCATAACACCGGATTTCTCTGGGACAACTTGAATGGGACTGACACATTGGCTATCAGATATGGGGTAAATGATACCCGCATTAAGAAATTTTAGCACCTTATCTCGAATGACCTCTTTTAAATTGGGATTAAGACTACGTTGTTCTTCAGGAGAATTTTTAGCATCGTCTCCTAAGTGTATCCTATGAATGCACACCGAGGGACGTATCCCCTTAATGTCGTCTATGGTCCATCCTATGGCTTCCTTGTGTTATTTGAGAACACGCAATAATTAACCTTCCTTTTTTTATCCAAGTCAGACACGATGATATCAAGAAAGGTGTCAGAAAGTCCTAAGAACCTATACTCGAGTATTTCAGGTAGTGGCTTCAATTCAAACTATGGAGTTTTCTCAATCGAGGGTGGAAAAGATGACGTGGAAAGTAAGAGGGGTTCAAGCTTATACTTCCAAATTCCTACTTCCATGATGGGGACGGAGTCTAGGAGGGCATTAACTTCTTCAATTGACTGTTCGATATCAAATTCGAACCCAACAAAGGCAATATATGCTTCTAAAGTGTCGTCATTATAAGTTTTCTCAAAAGTATCTTGGACGATACTATCAATCATGTCGACTTCCACGAGTTCATCATTATCGAGTGGTTATTTGGACAAATTGAACACATTAGGGTCCATAGTTATGTTCTTAAAGGATAGGTTCAAATGGCCGCTACGACACCTAATTACGGCATCAGATCTGGTAAGGAAATAATGACCCAAAATAATAGGGATTTGTTCAATAGGATTTTACACTTGTTGGGTATCCAAGATAATAAATTCGACGAGAAATAGAAAGTCATCCTCTCAAAAATTTGGATTTCCTCAATGATACCTCTCAAAAATTTTATAGAACGATCGGCTAAGGACAAGCTAATCCTAGTCGGATTCAATTCCCCCGAACCTAGTTTCTCGTACATGTTGTACGATAGAAGGTTCACACTTGCTCCTAAATCTAGAAAGGGCTTTCTCAATGATGTGCTCCCTTATTTTGATAGAGATCGTCGGTGTTTCGAGATCCTTATACTTGTTGGTAGTTCGATAAGAAATAATCAAGATTGCATGCTCGATGAGAAAATCTTTCTTGGGTACGTTAGTGTTTCTCTTGAAGGTACAATGGTCCTTCAAAAATTTGGCATAGGACGGGACTTGTTGAATAGCATCAACCAGTTGGATATTAATTTGTACTTTCTTGAATACTTCTAACATCTTATCAACATGCGCTTTTTTTCTTTTAGGGCACCAAATGTTGGGGAAATGGAGATTTTGGTACATATAGTTTACAAGATGAGGGTGATGAGGAAGTTACATCCACGGGTGGATCTTCTTTCTCCTTACGTTTTGCGTATTTACTCTTGGTGGGTGGTGAAATGTTTTTCTCTACTTCTTTCCCGGACCTAAGTGTGATGATGTCATTTACATGCTGTTGGGTGTGTGACGTTCTCGTGTTGTCTTTAATAACAAACCCTAGGCATATTGCCCTTCGGATTGGGTTCGGGTTGGCTTGGTAATGTTCCCTTATTCCTGTCATTAAATGCGTTCGCTAGTTAGATTATTTCAACCTCGAGTTTGGTAATGGCATCAGTATTCGCATGCATGCTTTTCTAGGTGGATTGGAGGACATTTTGAGTGGTTTGCTACAATTGAAGGGTACTTTGGGCAAGAAGGTTCATCGAATCCATTAAAGATTGGATCTTTTGGGACAAGAAATACGATGTAAGGTCACAAATTTCCAATTGAGTCTTATGTAGTATTGGATCAATTTAGAACAAAACCATATGAGTCATAGGATAGAATTTTTCCCTATTAATCCTATGACATGCTTGAGGAGTTGAAGATGTAGTGGCCCAGAATTTAAAAGCTTCATCTTTGCCGATTTTCGTGCCAAGTTTCACTTCATCAACATGTGGATTCCAATGTCTCCCAAAGGTATGAATATATATATATAGGAGCTTGGAAATTTAATTTGGGTGTTAGTATTTTTTTGTTAAATTTGTTTTGAATTCATAGTTCTAAAGATTTTGTTCTTGGACACCTTTTCGTAGAAAAATCATATCAAATCCAAAAAAAATCAAAAAAATACAAAACTGGTGGCCACGCGTTTGTATCGAAATTATCTAGCATAATGTCCTGAAATCTTGTAAGAAATGTCATTTGAATGACCTTAATCGAACGAGATTTGAAATGAGATTTCATAATTGTTTTCTGAATTCTTGTTCGAAATGTCGTTCAAATGAAACTTCAAACGAAACTTCAGTTTTGTTAGTTTTTCGTCGGTTTTGTTTTTCAACCACCCACTTCCCCACTTTGTTTTGCCATATTTTAATAAGTGCGGGAACAAGTTTTTCCTAAGAACTTTTTCCATCTCTAGAGAGTTTTTGAGAGCCTAATTCTTCCAAGAGAGAAGTTCCCTTGGTTTTTGTTTAAAATGCTTAATCTTTAAAACAAAACCAAGTGTTTTATACCCAAAGTTTTTGTTTAGATTCTATCCAAGTTCTCTATATAAATATCTTTGTTTGGAGATAGTTTGGCACCTATTTTATTCTCAATCATTTGAAGGAGATTGTTTGGGTTTCTTCACTACCCTCAAAAAGAAGACATTTGTTTCACTGCGGTGTTCTCATATGAGGAAAGGCACCATGTGTGGTTGATGGTGGATTGTGCCTCCATTGGTGGACTCCAATATTCCGGTGGACTCTGGAGCTATTTGCTAGACGGAGGTATTTACAAGAAGAAGCGTCAGGGCTTGAAATGAGCCAAGTCGAGTGTAGTAAGTCTTTTGTCTTGTAACTGTAAAACCATATCTAGTAAATTTGTTAGGCCAGGGCCATCCGAGATTTTTCCCATTTGGGTTTTCCTCGTACACCGCCATGTAGTGAGATTGTTTCTTTTATCTTGTTGAACTCACCTAAAACGCATGCTTAGGCTTAATCAAGATAAAATTCAGTTTAAATCACATATTGTTTATTTTGGTTCTAATTAATTTTGGGTAATTGTTTAATTAATTTAATTCAAGTGCAGATTAATTTATCTTGATAAAATGCAAGTTTAACTTGAATTGGATTAATATTTGTTTAAGTTAAAATTAAAATGTTGGTGTAGTTTAATTTCACTTTTATGTTTAATTTAATTTTTCATGTTTTTATTGTGCTTTGAAAGTAAAGAAAATTAAAATTTGGTATATCATTGAACCATCTCATTATTTAAAGTTTAAATTTGGGGGCTTCCGCGCTTACAAGTTATATCAGAGCGAGGATCACTAAATTATTGCGTTTAAGATCCTTTTAAGTTTTTATAATGGAAAATATGCCTTTTTTCGAAATTTTCAGTTTTTGATGGTTCTTGCATGCTTGCACATGACTGTTGACTTGCTATATCTTATGAGTAATTACTTGCATGTTTGCATACTCTAGCATTTTTTTTTTGCTTCATGATAAATTAATGCTAGTTGTATGTATGTTTGTCATTTTCTAGTCTATGGTCCATGATTAATCACATTCTAGAATTATGATTTGTGTAGATCTTTTGTATTTATTTTTATATGTTTATGTCGTAGCAAGTGATATCTTATTGAGAAAAATACAAAAAGATTTTCTTTGTTCTTCTTTTGAGTTGAATTTTTTTGTTTCGTGAATTTTTTTGAAAAACTCAAAAAAAAAAATTTGTTTTGTGTGCATTTTATTTTGACACACTTTATGTGGAATATACTTGTGTTTGAATCTTTTCCATTTCCACCTCCATGTAGCTAGAACTTTTGGTTAAGATTGTCAATCCTTAAAATGTTCTTTGCCACGCTTACATGGAGTAGTTGAATTTTGTGTTGCTTAATGGATTCTATATTTATATGCCTGGATTCACACATGCCCGAGCTCATTTGAAATTTAAACTTCACGTGTATAGTTGAGCTAAGTGAGATGTTCTCCTATCAATTTAGTCATCTACATTCGTCTATTACTATGGTGGATTTGTGCATGTAATAACTGTTTCCCAAATGTAAAAAAATAGGAAAATATTTATCCGGTGTTGTAATTGTTTATCAATAGAATCGGGCCGCGAAAGTCAAAATTACTTTGCGTGAAAAGCCACCATTGAATATTAGGCCTTAAAAATGTGGCATTAAAAAGAATATTTTCCAAGGCGAAAAATAGTTTAGTTAATATGTTCAAAATAAAAAGAAAAAGAAAAATTATTAGGAGTTTAGTTGGATGTATTAACGGGTTTGCACAATGACTTTGTATCCTAGTTAAGCTTATATTTTCATGACTCTATTGGTTTGTAATTACATCAAAATTCTAGCCTTGTGTGCATTGTGTATGGTTTTTCATTGAGTTCAATTTATATTGTCACATGAGGCTATATCTAAATGTGATAAAGTTTTGCAATCAAATGAAAACTCCGTGAACATGTTTTAAGTGATTGGGTCGAAATTTAATTGTTTTCTAGTTCACACCCCTACACTTATGTTTACCACATGTATTTGGACACATTTTTTCCATACGAGTGTGAAAATCTTAATGTATTTTGTGTCATGTGTGGTGTCTATACCTATGTATATGTGCGTGTGCATTAGTAATATTCATTATGCATACATATATATGGTATTTTTTGTTTTCGAGTCTTGGCCATGCTAGCTAGTCCATATTTTCTTTGAAGTCATAATTAGTATCAATATTGTTGCGTATTTTGGTTGATATTCCATGATACATTTATTACATTTTAATTGGTATCATTTTTTGCATCATAGTTGATACTCGTGTCTCTTTATGTGGCATAGTTTTACTTCATTGTTACCCATATGCTTAAATGTTCTTATCACCTCATGGACCATTGCATGTTTGTCTTATTTTTCCTTATTCATATCCCTTATATAGATTTAAGGGGGAGAAATGGTATTTGCATTAAATTGTGGGAGAAATAAGTTATTTATTTATTCTTTAACCTTTGTCGATTCCTGGACAAAAGGGGGGAGAAATGGTATCTAAACCTTTAGTTTAGGAGATCTAACTTAGGGGGAGAGCGCTATCTTTCAAGGAAGATTATTTTTAGATAAAAGGGAAGAATTTAATTTTATGCACTTTATATTTTTTATATTCTCTATGCGTTTAATGGTTTGCTTAAGTGTGCAGGAAATTTCTTTTAGTGGCATCTTTAAAGCGGCAAAGTGGTTCATCCTTGGGTCGAGTCATCGCGCCTATTTTTTTTTTTGTTTTAGGTGGAATGTTGTGTATAGATGAGCTTGATGGTCCTTCAGGATTTTTAGTTGGGTTTTGTCCCGGAATTGCCAAAGGGGAAGATTTGTAAGGTCATAAATTTCCAATTGAGTCTTATGTAGTGTTGGATCAATTCCGGACAAAACCAATTGAGTCTTAGGATAGAAGTTTTCCCTATTGAGCCTATTACGTGTTTGAGGAGTTTAAGACATAGCGGCCCAGAATTTAAAAGCATCATCATTGCCGATTTTCATGCCAAGTTTCACATCATCAACATGTGGATTCCAATATCTCCTAAAGGTATGAATACATTAATATATATATATATATATATATATATATATAGGAGCTTGGAAATTGAATTTGGGTGTTAGTATTTTTTTGTTAAATTTTTTTGAATTCATAATTTTAAAGATTTTGTTCTCGGACACCTTTCCGTGGAAAAATCATATCAAATCCAAAAAAATCAAAAAAATACGAAACTGGCAGCCATGCATTCATATCAAAATTATCAAGAATCATGGCCTGAAATCTCATTAGATAGGTCGTTCGAACGACATCGTTCGAATGATATTTCAAACGATATTTCAGATTTTTTCCCCTGAATTCTCATTCGAAATGTCGTTCAAACGAAATTTCAGTTTCGTCAGCTTTTCGCCCGTTTTGTTTTTTGACCACCCACTTACCCACTTTGTTTTACCATATTTTAAGAAGTACGGGAACAAGTTTTTCCTAAGAGCTTTTTCCATCTCTAGAGAGTTTTTGAGAGCCTAATTCTTCTAAGAGAAAAGTTCCCTTGGTTTTTGTTTAAAATGCTTAATCTTTAGAACAAAACCAAGTGTTTTATGCCCAAAATATTTGTTTAGTTTCTATCCAAGTTCTCTCTCTATATAGATTTGTTTGGAGATAGTTTGGCACCTATTTTATTCTCAATCATTTGAAGGATATTGTTTGGGTTTCTTCACTACCCTCAAAAGGAAGACATTTGTTTCGCTGCGGTATTCTCACATGGTAAAAGGTGAAGCCCTTATACCTTTGACTCACTTGAGTCTATATTGTATAAGTGCTCATCTAGTTTGGAAATTGTGACAAAATTGTGTCTACCTAGAAACCAAAGAGCCTCAGAAGTTGCTATGCTTATTCATCTCTCTTTCTTGTTATGATCAAGAGACTATTGCCAACACTCACACACTTAGAATTCATTCATGCATGTCATATTGCATAATTATGTGTGTACATGTGTTGTGTGTGTTTAAATCCCTAAGTTGGATTTTTAATATTTTTCTGGGGATTTTTTAAACATTTTTAAATCATGTTTTTTAATAATTAAAACTTGTTTTAAAAGTTTTGGGGTCTATTTCTAAATATGAATTGTTGTATTTTATGGCCTAAAGTTACCTTGGGTAGAGTCCGAAAGCGGCAGAGACTTTAGGGTGTGCTTTGTAATTAGTTTTGACGCGCGTTTAACAGCGCTTAACTGGTCAACACCTGTCTGCCTCTGATTGGTTAGATTTGTGTTTCTTTACAGAGACATTAGTCGCGTGTGTTATCAGCCCTTGGATCATTTCTTATCAATGGTCTGCATGTTGCCTTGGTGGATCCCCGTGTATCTTTTTAAGCCAATCAACGCTCGTTTAAGAACCGCCTTGTGTGAGCCATTAGATTCAAGTCAATATAAATTGACTCAATCTCAGCCCTTGGTTTGGATCAGTTATCTCGAACCTTCCTCTCACCCTATAAAAAGGGGCCTTCTCTCAATCTTCGAAGATTTTTGCCATTTCATTTCCTCTGAGAAATTAAGAGAGTAGAGAGAGAAGAGAGAAGAGAGAAACCAGAGAGAGAAAAAAGTTAGAAACCCTAACTTCATCCAAATCCTCTTCAAACCTAACCCAAACACTTCTTCAAAACACCATAACCAAAAACACCAACCTGAGTGTTCTTGAGTGTTTGAGAGTTTGAGTTGAGTTATTTTTGTTGCTGTAACCTTGTGTTCATGAGATCTTGTTTCCAACTTAGACTTTTACTTAGATCTAGTTTCTGTTTCCATAGAAATCTCATATCTGAGTTGTTCATGTTACATTACACTTAGTTTCATTTTATTTCTCATCTTGAGAAATATATTGTTGATTATTTTTGTCTAAAACGTGTTCTTACTTTGAAATCAACAATAAAATGCTTTATATTTCTTGTTCTTGTAAACTAAACCTTTGACCTAGTTTGGAATCTCACTTGGAGGTTTTCAATCTCAAAAAGATTTTGTTTTAAATTCTGAGATTGATTAAGACCTTGTTTGTCTTCCTAGCAAGGTATCCGTGGATTCTGGGATAGTTTGAAAGGTCAAAAAGGTTCAAAGTTTTCTAAGAAGAAAGAAAAAGAAAAGATTACTGCATATAGTGTAAATTGTAATTTGTTAGGACTGTTTGTACTTAATGAGTGTGTGTGTGTGTGTGTGCATGCATGTGTTAGAGAGCACCTTCACAAACACTTACACCCTACAACACGAAAAGTGTTGGTGATAAGATCTTGAGAACATAAGTCGACGTAAAGTGCTGGAACAAATCAAAAGTTGACAAACTGGGAGAACTACATCTACAATCAGAACTGCAGAGAAGTTTGAGGACACCAGAGGGTACATTCCTAAACTTATATAGGTCTGAGTTGTTTGCATGTTAGTTATATAGTTTGTAACACATATATTTGTTTTAGTGGATTTTTCATTTTACTCCGTAGAGGGAGTCTTGGATGTTTCCTCAATTGGTGAGGTTTTACCACGTAAAAAATTATGAACAGAAGCCTTCTACATTTTCTCATCTCATTCTTGGTTGTGCTGTGTTTAAAACTGGTTTAAATTATTTTTTAAACTTGTTGCTTAAATCTTGAACAGATCTCGTACATATTGCTTTATTAAACACATCTTGTGATTAATCCTTTTTGATTTAAGAAAAGAGTTTCTTCAAAAAACAACTCGGAGTTACTTAAATAGTTTATTTTCATAAACGGCTTTAGTAACGCATTTTTCAATTGGTATCAGAGCTTTGTAAACTGCTTTTAAAAGATCCTGTGTTTCTGAAATTGTTTTCTGAAAATCAAATATGGACAAGAAAAATGAAAGATTTGGTAACTTGACCAAACCTCCAATCTTTGATGGAACCAATTTTGCTTACTGGAAAGTAAGGATGATTGCTTTCATTCAAGGAACTTTGGGAGATGATGTCTGGGACATTGTTGAAAATGGTTATACTTTTCCTACTAAACCAGCCAACGAAGGAAGTAATGAGAGGGTTAAGAAAGCTCTAAGCGAGTTCACTCAAGAAGAGAAACAAATTTCTCGAAATAATAATAAAGGAAAGAATGCTATATTTATGTCTATAAATGAACATGAATTCAAAAGAATCTCATCATGTACCACTTCTAATGAAGCTTGGGACACCTTAGTCACTGCACATGAAAGAGACACTAGAGTTAAGGCTGCTAAAACCCAAATGCTTATCCAGCAGTATAACTCCTTAATTATGTCTGAGACTGAATCATTTGATGACTTCTATATGAACCTGACTGATATTATGACCAAACTGCATGCTAATGGGATAACCTATGATAGACAAGAAATTGTATCTAAAATTCTGAGATCATTGCCACAGAAGTTTGATAATAAAAGATATGCTATTGAGGAAATATGTGATATAAATCTCACTCCTGAATTACTCAGTAGTAAATTAAGAACTGTGGAAATGGAACTGGAATTTAAGAAATAATTAACCCAATCCCATAGGAAACAGACTAGTTCCAATCTAAGCTTCTCTTCTAAATTGATTAAGCCTGAGTTTAATACTTCCATTGTTAAATCTGATGAGGACTGCGATATAGAGAGTTTGGACAATCAGATTGCCTTAATGACTAAACAGTTCAAGAAAATCATTCAGTTTAGAAACAAAGTGGCAAATAAACAAGGCAAGTCAAGTCAAATTATCCAACTCCTAGTCACAGACCTCATGAGAAAAACAATGACAAAAATCATAAGGACTCTCACGCTAGACCTAATAGAGACCTTAAGAAGACTGAATGCTATAGATATGGTAAACTGGGACACATTACACAAGACTGTAGAGTTAATTTGAACAATCAAAACAAACATACTAGGGCTAACATCTGCAAAACATGGGATGATTCAAGTGACTCTGAAAATGAGGAACCTGAGTCATCAGATGCTTTTGATCCTTGCGTGTCCTTCTTTGCCAAGATTATTTATAATGATGACATGCCTATGTTTGTTAATGAGGATGAACAAAATAACTCTATGACTGATAATTCGAATGTGGTTATTACTGGTTTAGATGCTTTGATTACTGAGAATGTTGCATGTACTACCTCGGGGTGTGTGAGTCAAAGGGATGGCGATACCGACGATGTCAATGGGTGTGTGAGTTTAACAAATGAATCGTTAGGGGTCACTCCACACACCACACTTAGTGATTCGGACAATGAAGACCTCCCAGACATTCACACACTCTACACTAAGACTCTCAAGAAAAGCGCTAGACTAGAAAAGACTGTTAAAGATGTTACCAAGAAATTGGAAGATCTAAGCCAGATGGTTAAACTGAATGCTGAAGAGTACACTACCCAATGTTTAACTCGTGAAAGTGAAATTAAAGTTTTTGATGAAAAACTGAAAAATTTGACTGAAACTAATGAAATTCTGGAGAAAAAATACAAAGGGACATTGTTAGAATTGGAACAAACCAAAGAAAAGACAGCAACTGTTTTCAAAAAATTTACAAAATTTGAAAATAATTCAAACTGTTTTGATGAATTTGTTGCTGAATCTAAAACCAATTCTGATGATCGAACTGGTATAGGTTTTTGTCCCAACTTGAAAACACAAACAAAACATTTTGATCCTATCAAGTTTGTGTCATGAGGCAAAAGACCTATTGAAACTTGCCCAGATTTTCATTCCATAAAAACTGAGTTTGATTCGAAAAATCAAAGTTTTAACATTGGGGAATCAAGTTGCTCTAAGCTTAAAAGTTCACCTAAGGCTAAATACGTTTGTCCTTATATTAGGAAAAGTGAGTTGCATTCAAACCTGTACCACCTAGAAATAAAGTTCAGCCTTAAAACTCTATTAAACCTGTGTTTAGAGACTTTCCTAAGGAGACCCCCATCTTGAGCAATCTTTATTGCTCCTACTGTGACATATATGGTCACTCTTTCGATGGTTGCTATGCTAGGAGACTTGTCAAACCTATCTATAATCCTCGTACTTACCAGAACTTTAACTATTCTAGGAGGAGTCGAAACAATTATATACTTCCTAGACAGCCTGATAAAAACTCTAACTATAGAAAGAGAAAGACCAAATCTAAAAGAACATTTCCTAGAAGGAATCCTAAGCATTTTCCTAAACCAAATTCTCAAGTCTTTCACAAAATTCAAAATCATACGCAAAACATTTTTCAGCAAAAATCTAATGCTCGCAAATTTTATGAGTTGAGAGTTAATAAGCGCAAGATGAAAACTAGAGCTATATGGATTAGAAAAGATGATCTATTACCTCAGATGAAGTGTAATATTGTTGTTACTGCTTTAAAATCCGAACACACATCATCTGGTTGGTATTTAGACTCTGGATGTTCTAAGCATATGACAGGAGATGAAACTAAACTTTTAAACAAAACCAGATATGCTGGTGGTAAAGTTATTTTTGGTGATGGAGCTTAATCTCAAATCATAGGCAAAGGAACTCTCCAAGAAGATGGGCTTCCTATTATTAAAGATGTTCTTCTAGTTAAAGGTCTAAAGGCCAACTTACTTAGTATTTTGGAATTCTGTGACTCAGACCATACTGTTACCTTTTCAAAGAACAATTGCAAGATTTTAAATGAAAAAGGTGAATGCATAGTTACAGGATTCAGAACTCCTGACAACTGTTACACTGTCAAGAACAATTCTGAAATTTGTAATGTTTCCAGAATGGATGACAACGAGATATGGCATAACAGAATGGGTCACATTAATTACGATAATCTTAGTAAATTGTCTACTCATGACATAGTAAGAGGAATTCCAAAAATTAAACCCATTCATAATATTGTTTGTGGTTCCTGTCAAGAAGGTAAAATTGTTAAGGCCCCTCATAAAAAAGTCAAAGACATTCTCACCTCTAATCCCTTAGAACTCATCCATATGGACCTAATGGGTCCCTCCCAAACTGTTAGTCTTTGTGGACACAGTTACATCCTAGTTATGGTTGATGACTTCACTAGATTTACTTGGGTAGCCTTTCTAAAACAAAAGTTTGACACTTTTCAAACCTTCCTAAAAATTCTTCTTAGGATTGAAAATGAAACGGACATTCAAGTAAATCGAATCCGTAGTGATAGAGGTGGTGAATTCAAAGACACCGGTATTGTAGAATACTGTTACTATAATGGTTACAAACACGAGTTCAGTGCTCCCAAGACTCCTCAACAAAATGGAATCGTCGAGAGAAAGAATCGTACCTTACAAGAGATGGCACGTGTCATGTTACATGCCAAGAATTTACCAAAATATTTTTGGGTATAATCTATTCGTACTGCGTGTCATATCATTAATAGGGTCTATCTTAGAAAGAATTCCAAACAAACCCATTATGAACTTTGGTACAATAAGAAGCCTAATCTCAAATACCTTAGAACCTTTGGAAATACTTGTTATGTATGCAAAGATAGGGAACACTTGTCTAAATTTGAGAACCGGGGAGATAAAGCCATATTTCTAGGATACTCGCCTAACATTAGAGCTTATCGAGTGTATAATCTTCGTACTAAAACCATGATGGAATCCATAAATGTAATTGTTAGTGACACTACTGTAGAAAGCAAGACAGGTGAATTACCTATTGAAAAAGAGTCCTCAAATATTTTAGAAAATGACCCTTCTGAAATAGATAATTCATTACTTATTGAGACACCTGAAGTACCTAATTGGGTTTATAAAGATCATCCCATAAACAACATAGTTGGCAACCCTAGTGAGCCAGTGCGTACAAGATCCCAACTTAGAAATTATGCACATTATGCATGTTTTGTTTCCCATGTGGAAACAAAGAATGTAAATGAAGCATTGAATGACTCTCACTGGATTTCTGCTATGCAGGATGAACTTTTACAATTTGTCATTCATGATGTCTGGTATCTTGTTCCACGTCCTGATCACAAAAAGGTTGTTGGTACTCGTTGGATTTTCAAAAATAAAACTGATGAAATTGGGATAATAATTAGAAATAAAGCTAGATTAGTTGCTCAAGGATACTCCCAAATAGAAGGAATTGATTTTAATGAGACCTTTGCTCCTGTTACTCGTTTAGAATTAGTTCGTCTGCTTTTCGCAATAGCTTGTCATATGCGTTTTACATTATATCAAATGGAGGTCAAATCTGTGTTCCTAAATGGAATACTGGCTGAGGAAACCTATGTAGAACAACCTAAAGGGTTCATTGACCGTAATCATCCAAATAATGTATTTCGTCTGAAAAAGGCTTTATATGGCCTTAAACAAGCTCTTAGAGCTTGGTATGAGCAACTTTCCAATTTTCTTTTGGATAAAGGTTTCAAAAGAGGTGTAAATGACCAAACTTTATTTGTCAAACATTTTGACAAACACATTATGATTGCTCAAGTTAATGTAGATGATATTATATTTGGATCAACTTCTACCTCAGAAGTAAAATCCTTTTCTGAAATTATGAGCAAGGAATTTCAGATGTCCCTTATGGGGGAGTTATAGTTCTTCCTAGGTCTCCAAGTCAAACAAAATACAGAAGGATTATTTGTTTCGCAATCTAAGTACGCTTTAGAGATCGTTAAGAAATTCGGCCTTGAGAGTGCTAAAAATGCCAAAACGCCCATGAGTACTACGCTAAAACTTTTTAAAGATGATAATGGACCATCTGTAGATCCTACTCTATATCGTAGTATGATAGGCACTTTACTATATCTTACTGCCTCACGTCCTGATATTATGTATGCTGTGTGTGTATGTGCTAGATATCAAAGTAATCCTAAAGAGAGTCACTTGATTGCTGTTAAACGTATCATTAAATATGTAAATGGCACTCTAAATCTAGGACTTTGGTACACTAATGACATACCAAGCACTATAATTGGGTACACTGATGCTGACTGGGCTGGGTGTACTGATGATAGTAAAAGCACTTCAGGAGCATGTTATTATATAGGTAATAACTTGGTAGGATGGAGTAGTAAAAAATAAAACTGCACATCACTCTCAACTGCTGAATCTGAATACATAGCCGATGGCAGTTGTTGTGCTCAATTAATGTGGCTTAAACAAATGCTAAGTGATTATGGTATTCAAGAAAACCAATTAAATCTCTACTGTGATAATCAAAGTGCGATTAATATTTCTAAAAATCATGTTCAACACTCGCGAACAAAGCATATTAAAATAAGACATCATTTTATATGTGAATTAGTTGAATCTAAGCAATTAGAAATCAATTATCTTCCTACTGATCTATAACTCGCAGATATGTTTACCAAACCTCTAAATTATTATAGATTCATTTCATTACGTAAATCTATTGGTATGGTTTATGCTAATTAATCTTTTTGCTGTTTATCCAAGTTTTTCCCTTTGTCCATTTGAGACAAAATGGGGGAGAAATTTGAGTCTATTCCACTCTTGCATATTCTAAACATCTTGATCTTAGTGAATTATTGCAGTATCTTGTTGTACAGTTACTCTCAACAGTTGTAATAGGGTACTCAAATGTACTTAGTTGAGTTATGTATTTTTTTTATTTCTAGGATTTGGGTAGATAGAAATTTGATAAGAATATGTTTTTCTTATTTTTTTTTGTTGCCCTACGAGTCCAAGATGACTCAAAGGAGATTTTATCTCATATTTCCAATGGGGGAGATTGAAGCCCTTATACCTTTGACTCACTTGAGTCTATATTGTATAAGTGCTCATCTAGTTTGGAAATTGTGACAAAATTGTGTCTACCTAGAAACCAAAGAGCCTTAGAAGGTGTTATTCCTATTCATCTCTCTTTCTTGTTATGATCAAGAGACTATTGCCAACACTCACACACTTAGAATTCATTCATGCATGTCATAGTGCATAATTATGTGTGTACATGTGTTGTGTGTGTTTAAATCCCTAAGTTTGATTTTTAATAATTTTTTTGGGATTTTTTAAACATTTTTAAATCATGTTTTTAATAATTAAAACTTGTTTTAAAAGTTTTGGGGTCTATTTCTAAATATAAATTGTTGTATTTTATGGCCTAAAGTTACCTTGGGTAGAATCCGAAAGCGGCAGAGACTTCAGGGTGTGCTTTGTAATTAGTTTTGACGCGCGTTTAACAGCGCTTAACTGGTCAACACCTGTCTGCCTCTGATTGGTTAGATTTGTGTTTCTTTACAGAGACATTATTCGCGTGTGTTATCAGCCCTTGGATCATTTCTTATCAATGGTCTGCATGTTACCTTGGTGGATCCCCGCGTATCTTTTTAAGCCAATCAGCGCTCGTTTAAGCATCGCCTTGTGTGAGCCATTAGATTCAAGTCAATCTAAATTGACTCAATCTCAGCCCTTGGTTTGGATCAGTTATCTCTAACCTTCCTCTCACCCTATAAAAAGGGGCCTTCTCTCAGTCTTCGAAGATTTTTGCCATTTCATTTCCTCTGAGAAATTAAGAGAGTAGAGAGAGAAGAGAGAAGAGAGAAACCAGAGAGAGAAAAAAGTTAGAAACCCTAACTTCGTCCAAATCCTCTTCAAACCTAACCCAAACACTTCTTCAAAACACCATAACCAAAAACACCAACCTGAGTGTTCTTGAGTGTTTGAGAGTTTGAGTTGAGTTATTTTTGTTGCTGTAACCTTGTGTTCGTGAGATCTTGTTTCCAACTTAGACTTTTACTTGGATCTAGTTTCTGTTTCCATAGAAATCTCAGATCTGAGTTATTCATGTTACATTACACTTAGTTTCATTTTATTTCTCATCTTGAGAAATATATTGTTGATTATTTTTGTCTAAAACGTGTTCTTACATTGAAATCAACAATAAAATGCTTTATGTTTCTTGTTCTTGTAAACTAAACCTTTGACCTAGTTTGGAATCTCACTTGGAGGTTTTCAATCTCAAAAATATTTTGTTTTAAATTCTGAGATTGATTAAGACCTTGTCTTTCTTCCTAGCAAGGTATCCGTGGATTCTAGGATAGTTTGAAAGGTCAAAAAGGTTCAAAGTTTTCTAAGAAGAAAGAAAAAGAAAAGATTATTGCATATAGTGTAAACTGTAATTTGTTAGGACTGTTTGTACTTGATGAGTGTGTGTATGTGTGTGCATGCATGTGTTAGAGAGCATCTTCACAAACACTTACACCCTACAACACGAAAAGTGTTGGTGATAAGATCTTGAGAACATAAGTCGACGTAAAGTGCTGGAACAAATCAAAAGTTGACAAACTGGGAGAACTACATCTACAATCAGAACTGCAGAGAAGTTTGAGGACACCAGAGGGTACATTCCTAAACTTATATAGGTCTGAGTTGTTTGCATGTTAGTTATATAGTTTGTAACACATATATTTGTTTTAGTGGATTTTTCATTTTACTCCGTAGAGGGAGTCGTGGATGTTTCCTCAATTGGTGAGGTTTTACCCCGTAAAAAATTATGAACAGAAGCCTTCTACATTTTCTCATCTCATTCTTGGTTGTGCTGTGTTTAAAACTGGTTTAAATTATTTTTTAAACTTGTTGCTTAAATCTTGAACAGATCTCGTATATTTCTTTATTAAACACATCTTGTGATTAATCCTTTTTGATTTAAGAAAAGAGTTTATTCAAAAAACAACTCGGAGTTACTTAAATAGTTTATTTTCATAAACAGCTTTAGTAACGCATTATTCACAAGGCACCATGTGTAGTTAACGATGGGTTATGCCTGCATTGGTATACTCCAAGATTCCGGTGGACTTCAGAGTTATTTGCTAGACGGAGGTATTTGCAAGAAGAAACGTAGGGGCTTGAAGGGAGTCAAGTCGAGTGTAGTAAGTCTTTTATCTTGTAACTGTAAAACCAGATCTAGTGAATTTGTTAGTCCAGGACGTTCAGGGTTTTTCGCATTTGGGTATTCCTCGTACATCTCCATGTAGTGAGATTTTTTTTTTGTCTTGTTGAACTCACATAGAACGCATGCGAAGCAAGATAAAATTTAGTTTAAATAACATATTGTTTATTTTGGTTCTAATTAAGTTTGGGTAACTGTTTAATTATTTTAATTCAAGTGCAAATTATTTTATCGTGATAAAATGCAAGTTTAACTTGAATTGAATTAATGTTTATTTAAGTTGAAATTAAAATGTTGGTGTAGTTTAATTTAACTTGTATGTTTAATTTTTCTTATTTTGACTGTTCTTTGAAAGTAAAGAAAATTAAATAATTTTTAAAACATTAAAATTTGGTATATCATTGAACCATCTCATTATTTAAATTTTAAATTTGGGGGCTTCCGCGCTTATGTACGATGGCGCGGGGATGTTCGTTTGGATACTCGGGGGTGGATTACAGAATGAATGACCTCCACTTCCCTGGTATTGGCCCTTGGACCATGAAAGATTGGGGTGGTCTCTCCACCCCGAATTGTACGCATTGGAATATGGGTCATACTTTGGCCTATTTTGGTTGAGGGCATTAGCTTGCTCGTTAAGTGACTTGTGGGACAGAAGGGTGGGGAAATTATCGACTAAGTGGTCGAATGCATTGCAAAGTATACACATAGGGGGACCTACATGTTGCCCGACCGTGGATGCGGTTCAATTTACCTCTTTGATCATCTCTAAAGCTTCTAAACATCGGGCCAAGGAGGCCACTTTGGCATTTTAATCATAACTTTGTTCGACTTGATGAGAGAAACCCTCATTGGACATGGTGGACTTCGACTCTTTATTGGGTGCCCATCACTAAGACTTTTTTCCTATGGCTTCTAGGAATACCAACGCGTCGACCTCACTTTTCTCAGTAAAATCACCATTACATAGTGATTCAATCATAGTTCGCGTATTATAATCGAACCCCTCATACAAAACTTGGACTTGGCATCCCATCTCAATCCCATGGTGTGGACATTGCAGTAGCAAGTCCTTAAATAATTCCAAATACATCCACAAGACTTCTCCCTCCTTTTGGCTAAATGTGTTGATGGCGTGACGTACCGATGTAACACCCCGCACTTTTAGGGATAATTAAATTTCAAGAGTGGGCGTAATTTGGAGATTAAGGGAAATTCTGTGAATAGTCATTTTGGGATTTATGAATATTTGATTATTACCGGTGTGTGTCACATTTGATTTTGAGACTAAGTAAATGAGTTGGATTATTTTAATTACATGTCGCAGTTGGGTAAAGCGACCAAGGATAATATTTTAATTGGAAAACTCGTATTAAGAGGTGTTGGGTTTAATTAGTGAATTGCAATCAAGTGACTCAAATGGATATTTCGAGTGCGCAGTTTATTTTATAATGGCCGAGATAGTCAGAATAGAGTACCCGAGGGTAATGTTTAGTCTCTGGGGATTTTCGGACTAATAGGGACTCGCAATTGAGTAAACGAGTCATTTTTGGATTTATAAGGGATAAACCCTTATTTATCCCTATATTAGGCATGAGAGAGGGAAAGAAAAGAAATAAAAGATAGATAAGAGGAAAGGAAGAGAGAAAAGAGGAAGAAAAGGGAGATTCCGTCCAAACTTCGCGGGATTCGACTCGAGGTCGTCGGATTTTATCCACGAGGCAAGTGTTTACTTGCTTTGTTCTTTTATGCATAAATCTCATATCATAATTTCGTAATAACGAACTAAAAAATTTTGGGTTGGGTTTTCATGAATCAAAACGGATTTTTCGGGAGATTAACGAGTAAACCTCGAACAATAATCGATTTAAGGAACATAGGAATTAATTGAAATTTGTTGTTGATTCTTGGTTCTAGGATGATTAGAACCTATTTTCTTGGTGTATATATAGTTGGGCGAGGTTAATTAATGGTGGGGGAGTAGATAGAAACCGTAGTTGTGTGTTAATGGCCAAAATAGGGGCTTCGAAGAAAAAGTTGCCCTATTCGATCGATTGATCGATGGCCAAGGGTTGATCGATCGATCCTTAGAATTTCAGGTAATTTCGGCTAGTTTAGTTTTTATGGGTTAAAATCCAAATTTAAATTGTTTTTGGCTTATTTATTTGAGTAAATAAATATCCATTGAGGGGAAATCAATACCTATCCATTTAAGGAAATTCTTTTGGACTAGGAGGGTGTAAAAATCATGTGACACTTAAGGTATCGTTATGAGGAAAATAAATTGTGGAGTTAGATATTAGGGGTTCCTAAAAATGGTATGGGGACTTCTAAATTATTATTTGAGAGAAATGTATACCTTGGGTTTATTGAGTAAAAGTTCGTGATTTATTTATTTATGGGTGTTCGGGACAAACAACACCCAAGGGAATATTTCGGCAGGAGATTTTATATAGATAATTGTGTGCATAGAAATATATTTATGTGCCGCTTACATGTTTGGAATAAAACCCTAGGATGTGAGTAGGATGGAAATACAGGGATGCCTGGATGATGATTCCTTCGAGTCAGACATTATTGCAACAGCTGTGGATGCATGTAGGTTTATTTTAGATGCTTATATTCTTGTGATCTAGATATGAAGCATTGTAATATCACTCGGGCCGAAAGCCCAATTGTATTTACTTATTCTTTTACCGCCTTTTAGTGCGGCTTTTGATTTAGCTGTATTATGTTAAACTGAGTGTTCGGTTATTTTATTTCATTTCAGTTTTTATATATAAAGTGTGTGAATGTTTTAAATTGAATGGTTTGGTTAAAAAGATTAGTTAGATAAAATTTTGACGACGGCCTAATAGGTTATTAGTAATTAAATTGGTTTTTGACAGTGATGCTGATAATGAACAATATGAGACTCCTATTTTAATTTGATATAGGATTGAGCACCCGGTATTTTATTAGGCGGGGTGTCACAGATGGTATCGGAGCATCAGGTTCTAGTGTCCTTAGGAATCTGTGCGGGCGTACTACACTTTCAGCACTGCTCTTGATTTCATATAGAGCCTTAGGATTAGGATTGTTGATTCCTCTTGTGAGATTTCATTTTCCTTCCATTATATAAGATTATAGTAAATCGTGTGCTGATTGATAAAGAGCGACCAAGGATGGCCGTTATGAGGGCATCAGGAGGCATGGCTTAGCTGTAATTATTAGTTGAAGTCGGGGACGAGGGCCATAGTCAAGGTCACTCCCCTTTTGGCATTGTTCGGGATTTCTGCAACGACTACTAAATTATAGTAGTTATGAGTATCCAAGTACCGCTATAGTAAAGAGTAGTTCTAAAGTTCAATTACCCAGTGAAGTTAAACTGGGTAAAGGTTCGAAGGGTCTTTGATAAAGACCATATGTTGAAGGTGAGATTATACGGAGTAAGCGTAACATTACTAAGTGGAAATAGAAGGCTCAGAAGCTTTGGCTTAGAGCAGGGTATGGAAATACCCATATGTGAAAAGTTGAGGAAATTTGTTCACTCGTGGGAGAAATATTGAAATGGTGGGAATGGTGGTCACCATGTTCGAGGGAACATGATGTTTTTCTTATAGAGGGATCTTACAGATGGTTTCAACCGTGAGTTCCTTTGGTTTATCAGGAATGAAGAGAATTCAGTTTCTGGATTATTCACATAAAGATCGGTCAGAGGCCGACAGTGAATAAAGAGTTATATGAATAAGTGAACTTTGTGCCAAATTAAGGTAGGTATAATGAAGATAAAGTCCTTCAGTGGATTGATGGACTCACTAGTAAGTGTTGCTAACACTTATAGAGAAGTTGTGTTTGTAGAACCTCACTAGTGGACATCCACCTGGGGGAGTTTATGGAAATAGGTCTGTTGAGGCCGGTAATGGAGTTTCCTTTTGACAAAGAAGTTAAGGGAGCTATGAAGGCAGTTGTCAGGATCGAGGTTATAGAGTCCGAGATACAGATAACCTTAACATGGTCAGGGAGACCAGAGATGGGAAATAGGGTGATTTGGTGTGTTTAACCATACGGTTAGTTCTTTTCGGTAGGAGTTAAAGGAGAAGAGTAGGATGCCCAGATGGAGCATTGATAAGAGTAGTTTTGGTTCGATTAAGACAAGTGTACTACATCGAGGAAACAATCAGAGCAGTTAGGGAGATTAGCGAAGTTAATGTTAAGAGTTTTGCCTTTGGATGAAGGAGATATATTTTGTGTGGCTAGATAGAGTCGTGGTATTTCGCTAACCCTAGATTCGTGTGTGTAATTCAAGCTTTATGGCGGTGTCGATAAGATTATATAGTGTGTCTATATATTTTTCTGTGGTAGCGGGGTTCTATTTTGAATTTGTATATGGTTTGTACTACTCATTTTGTATGTGTTATACGCGTATGGTACTATTATAAGAGTACTATTATTATATTATCGGAGTGATAGCAGGCTAATGATTGCAAGACTGTCATATCCGTGGTTCCAGGATGGAACAGGTTATTGTTACGATATCTCACATGGATACGGGTTGATCTCGCCTTTACTATATGCTTAGATGGAAATTCGATGAGAAGATGTTTCATTATCATGATTCGAGTGTGTGTCGACCTTATAGATATGATTTAAGGTATGCAGGATTTCTTGTTAAGCTATGAATTTAAGCTCATTGTCATTTGCGCAAAGGACTTAGTGTTTGTACATGCGACTTGTGGTATGACTCCTAGGAAGGAATAGGAGGGGTTATCTATTTGGATTTCGCTTGCGATACACTCCACGCATGAACCTTAACGACGTCGGGAGTGGAGAGATGTTAGGGGATGAAAGGATGTTAGTATTGATGATAATTAACATGGTGTGGAGAAAACACTATAGATCGAGAGCCGTGTAATGAGTGGATGCTTATGGAGATGGAAGTGTTATGGAAAAGCACTGAAATCATTCTCTCACTGCAAGTATGTGGGTGAGGCAAGGTAAAGGAAATTGATTTAAGTTTTGTAGCCAAGCCTTGATGGAAAGACAATTTTTAGAGGTATTATGCTTTAGGTATGACGTTCGTAACAACTGCGTAAAGTATAGGCACCCCGATTAGTTAGACTTTCCACTTCGCTAAAAATAGAAGGATATAGTGGTAGAATAGTGTTAGTAGGTTAGTGAGGTAGGACTTTAGAACGTCCCATTGGTGTGCCTTAAACCGTTATATCTCGATGACCGATGATGTGAAGGAGTAGTGTAATGGGAGGGTTCCTTGTTTGTATTTTGCTTTGCAAGAGGTCCCACGCATGAAACTAAGCAAATGTCAGAAGTTGAGAGAGGTCTTGGGCACTAGGGATATAGTTAGGATAGTAGTCATTTTACGTGTGTAGGAAACACATCGATCGTAGGATTATTTTGATATAAGGTCAGAAGGACTAGTGGCGCCGATATCATGGGATTGTGGTGAGTTACCCACGATAAGATTCATGGGTTAAATTTGAGAAGGATTGGGATTCCGAGTATAGGAAGAATTGAATTTTGAAATTTTTCTCGGGTTAGGAAAACCCATGTGATTAGTACAAGGCCGAGAAAGCGAGGTCCACTTTTAGAGAGAGTGTTACGTGTCGGACGTTTACAATGGTTGGGCAAAGAAGCACGAGTTAAAAAGGGCATATGGGCACCTCTGTAAGTTGATTTATTATATACCGTCAGGAATTGAAGGGGGCATGGTATATAAAACGAAAGATTATGTTGTAAGGCAATTATAAGTGAGATTGAAGTTTATAGAATGGAACGTCGTAGGAGGCACGCGATAATCCAATTGTATAGGTGCAATAAGAGTTTGCGCACCTAAAATAAGAGAGAAGACTGACGGCAGTAGTCAAGCCTTAGTGAAATTTCCTTTTAAGGGAGATCAGTTGTCCTGTTGTAGACGAGTGGACGCTTTAAGTATTAGCGAGAGTATAGGATTTTCGAGACGTTAGAGCGGTAGTTATAGGCTCATTTTTCTTCGGATGCGATAATAGAAGCACCAGGTGTGATATGCCATTGGTATAGTTGATCTTAAGATCGAGGTAGTGTGCTAGTATATGGAGATCCAGATAAGCGTGTGGTTAAGCTAGTGCATTAGAGCATACGCCTTGGGTGGAGTATGGTAGGGGACCATTGTGTTAATACCTCTTGACTTTGGTGTACTAGGACGTAGTATAATTAGCGATCCTAGGTTGGTGGTGCAGGTTATATCCTAATTTCGAGGATGAAATTCCTTTGTAAGGTGGGGAGTGTGTAACACCCCGCACTTTTAGGGATAATTAAATTTCAAGAGTGGGCGTAATTTGGAGATTAAGGGAAATTCTACGAATAGTAATTTTGGGATTTATGAATATTTGATTATTACCGGTGTGTGTTACATTTACTTTTGAGACTAAGTAAATGAGTTGGATTATTTTAATTACATGTCACAGTTGGGTAAAGCGACAAAGGATAATATTTTAATTGGAAAACCCGCATTAAGAGGTGTTGGGTTTAATTAGTGAATTGCAGTCAAGTGACTCAAATGGAGATTTTGAGTGCACGGTTGGTTTTATAATGGCCGAGATAGTCAGAATAGAGTACCCGGGGGTAATGTTTAGTCTCCGGGGATTTTCGGACTAATAGGGACTCGCAATTGAGTAAACGAGTCATTTTTGTGTTTAGAAGGGATAAACCCTTATTTCTCCCTATATAAGGAATGACAGAGGGAAAGAAAAGAAAGAAAAGAGAGAGAAGAGGAAAGGAAGAGAGAAAAGTGGAAGAAAAGGGAGATTCCGTCCAAACTTCGCGGGATTCGACTCGAGGTCATCGAATTTTATTTATGAGGAAAGTGTTTACTTTCTTTGTTCCTTTATGCATAAATCTCATATCATAATTTGCTAATAATGAACTAGAAAATTTTGGGTTGGGTTTTCGTGAATCAAAACGGGTTTTTTAGGAGATTAACGAGTAAACCCCGAATAATAATCGATTTAAGGAACTTATGAATTAATTAAAATTTGTTGTTGATTCTTGGTTCTGGGATGATTATAACCTATTTTCTTGGAGTATATATAGTTGGGTGAGGTTGATTAATGGTGGGGAAGTCGATAGAAACCTTAGTTGTGTGTTAATGGCCGAAACAGGGGCTTCGGAGAACAAGATGCCCTGTCCGATCGATCGATCGATGGCCAAGGGTCGATCGATCGATCCTATAGAATTTCAAGCAATTTTGGCTAGTTTAGTTTTTATGGGATAAACTCCAAATTTAAATTGTTTTTAGCTTATTTATTTGAGGAAATAAATATCCATTAAGGGGAAATCAATACCTAGCCATTTAAGGAAATTCTTTTGGACTAGGAGGGTGTAAAAATCATGTGACACTAAGGTATCGTTATGAGGAAAATAAATTGTGGAGTTAGATATTAGGGTTCCTAAAAATGGTGTGGTGCGTTCTAAAGTATTGTTTGAGAGAAATGTATACCTTGGATTTATTGAGTAAAAGTTCGTGATTTATTTATTTATGGGTGTTCGGGACGAGCAACACCCAAGGGAATATTTTGGCAGGCGACTTTATATAGATAATTCTGCGCGTAGAAATATATTTATGTGACGCCTACATGTTCAGAATAAAACCCTAGGATGTGAATATGATGGAAATTGAGGATAGGGGCTAGATGCTTTAGCGATTACCCGTTACGTCTATCGATGACGATTATTATCAGAGGGGCGATACCTTTGGGACTTAAATAAGTTTAGGGCATACTTATTTAATTAACACGAATTGGTATATTCGGAGGGTATATAAATCCTTAGAAGCGATTAATGTACGAGTTATACATGAAGTGAGGGAACACTTTTGGGTTTGGTATTTTAAGTATATTAGTGCTTATATACTATTACGAATGGGAACATTCGAGATTTAGGCTATCGCTATGAGAGTTGGGCAATTATAGCCTTATGTATTGAGAAGTGAGATAGATTATATATACAATGTTGTTATATAGTATATATATGGTACGGAAATACATATATATCTGTGTGTGATTGTTATGTTTGTACCTTAGAGGGTGGTTCCACAGGCTTTCCTTTGGCGTAGGGTTGGAACAGCTAGACTATATATTTTTTCTAGTGCGATCCATGGAGGTTGCGCGATGTGGATGAATCTCTTTGCTTGAGGAGCAGGGAGAGTATAACCCCAGGTCATCTCGTCCCGCCTTCGAGTGCGATGTGTGTACTCCACTGTTGTGTATTTTACCATGACCATGAGTAAGTCTGGCTTGGTACCGTCATATAGTGAGTAAACCCGAATATGGACAGGTACTATGAGACTGCATCCTCGAGTTATAGCTCGGTGGGATGGTTATTAAACTTATGTTTTGATAGGTATAATTATACATGTTGTGTATAATACATTGAGTGTATATAAGACGAGATATTATATATAATTAACTTGAGTAAAGTAAAGAGAATACTAAACTGACATTTCCCTTTCGGTTGTTTCTACCGAATTTATATAAAAATGAATTATAGGTTCTAGTAAGAACTATCTATATGTATATTTATACGAACTATATATATATTTACGCGTTATGTGCTGAGGGCCTAATGAATCCCGATGATCAACATTGCCAGATAGTAGTGTATCGGGGGGTTCCATGTTTGGATTTCGCTTCGCGAGACACCCAACACATGAACGTAAAGTAATGCTGGGAATGGGGAGAAGTTTATTCCTTAGTACTCGGGTAAGAGAATTCTTAGATGATGGGTGATAGTGTTAGTTAGGCAGGGTAGCTTAACTAGGTTGTTTAAAAGATGTGCGATAGGGGTGCACTATTAGAAGATGGGTGAGGGGTATCTCATGGGAGCACGATACCAATTTAAATATGAGATAAACTATATTTTAAATATATCATTTATGCACTTGAAAAATATTTTCACAACTCGGGCTCTGACCCATTTTCTCTATTTTCCCCTCTCTTGCTATATATTATATATATATAGGTGTCCAGACACAGGGATGTCTGGATGATGATTCCTTCGAGTCATACGTTGCTCCAGCAGCTGTGGATGCATGTCAGTTTCTTTTAGACGCTTCTATTCTTGTGATCTAGATAGGAAGCATTATAATATCACTCGGGCCGAAAGCCCAATTGTATTTACTTATTCTTTTACCGCCTTTTAGTGCTGCTTTCGATTTAGTTGTATTATGTTAAACTGAGTGTTTGGTTATTTTATTTCATTTCATTTCAGTTTTTATATATAAACTTTGTGAATGTTTTAAATCGAATGGTTTGGTTATAAAGATTAGTTAGATAAAATTTTGAATCCAGCCTAATAGCCTATTAGTAATTAAATTAGTTTTCAACGCTGATGCTGAGAATGAACCATATGAGACTCCTATTTTAATTTTATATAGGATTGATCAGCCGATATTTTATTAGGCGGGGTGTCATAACCGACACCGTCTTTTGGTTTGGAAAGAATTTATGCAGGAAGGTGACACTCATTTGGTTCCAAGTGGTGATGGATTCGGGTTTTAACGAGTTAAACCAACTCTTAGCTTTGTCTTTCAATGAGAAGGAGAAAAATTTAAGTTTAATAATCTCATCAGTGAGTTGTTGGTACTTAATGGTCCCACATCTCCTCGAATTCATGCATATGAAGGTAGGGATCCTTTTTTTTGGTACCTCGAAACACGGGAAACAATTGGATTTTTGCCAAATAGAATTGGAAACTGTTCGCATTGTGCTCGGGTAGACGTATACACGAAGGTTGACTAGATCTAGTCAGATAAAGGTAATCTTTAGGGGAACGTGGTTCTAACTCATCTCCCATCTCGGTAAATATTGAAAATCTACCTACATAAGTATCGAGAATGCTAGACTCTACACTTGACAAATGACCGGTATGAACCCGAAACCATCTTCGCCTACACAGAGATCACTTGAATGTTTCTCTTTTTCACTATTTTTTCTCTTTTTTTACGTGAGGAAAATTTTTAGAAAAATATTTGACCCAAACCACATAATTCCTAGCTAACACAAAGAAAATTGAATTATCTAACTTAGGTGAGCAGAATTTTAATTTTAAAATCTAGTTTTTTTTAGATTAATCGACTATAGTATGGGTCTCTGAATTAATATCCCTAATTGGTCTGCTCTTATTTCTTTGACATAGGAGAATTTAAAAGACGACCAACTATGGTTATCGCTTCAAATCACGTTTTTTCCTCTAGGTAGGTGGTCGTTACAAAGACTCATTAAAACCCACCAATCTTAGATAAGGTAAAATGGAATCAGTTTGACAAGTTCGCATTGGAATAGCTTTTAATTATATCCTCGTTAAGAGGTTTCCTATGAGCTATGTGATATCCTAAGGCCAACGTCTATTTGATTTTATATTAAATGTGATGGCTCGAGATATGCAAATTCTTAGTTAATTAGTGATTTTGAGCCCATGAAGGGTGATTAAATCCCCACCTAATCTTTCACACAGGTTTTTCCCTTAACTCAATTTATTCAACTTGCTAAATTAAGTGCGAAATTAAACTATGTAGGCGCACACAAAAATGTACCTCCGACGTGGAATTTTTACGATCACTTGTTTACGTCGGCCCGAAGTTTAAGTTTACGTTGATAAGAGGTAAACGTCGTCTACATTTCAGTCATCCCTGAGAGTTTCTTGTGCTCATGGCAAGATTGCACAAATTTTTTTCATGTTTGGTCATCGTTGCACATTTTTCCGATTTTCTCTACAGTTTTCCCCCTTTTTCTTTTCTTTTCTTCTCTTTTTCACGTGCTTCTGAAAAAAAACACAAAAGAAACTACACCAAACATAAAGTACGACACACAAAAAAATAATAATAAAGAAAAAAATTAACACAACACACGCACTAGTGGTGTATTTAAGACAAAAAAATAACAAAGTGCACCTATGAAACAAATTTTAATTTTTTATTTTATTTTATTTTCTGTAAATGGAAACATTATTACTAGCAAAAAAAATCTTTTTTTTGAATTTTGGTTTTTTTAGGGACTACTTACTGAGAACGATTATCACACCCCAAACCCAATATCCATAGTAATCATTCATTAAAAGAATAATTAAATCATAATCTTGAGCGCATTGGAAATATAATTCATCTCTCCATATTTTACTGCATAATGTGCATAATCAACATAATATTATTCTTGTGCCATAACGAAATCAACATCATAGTCGTAATTAGAGATTATACAATACTACGATTAACTATGATAAACTCAATCCATACTAAATCAATATATACAATGTATGAGTATATCAAAATCTTCAGTGTGACAACGATAAAATCTCCATACTTAAACCCCAGCTCTTCTAACGGTGCAACCCTCAAGTTACCGGTCATATATTATCCTAGCTGGCAGCGTACAAACCTGAAATTGTTAAAATATAAACCGTAAGCATTAAGCTTAGTGAGGTACTCCTTCCCTGCAATAGAATAACAATTCTATATTGAATATGTAGATATAAAATCCGAACAATCCTGGCCATTGGCAATAACAAATCATGGATCATAAGATCCAAATAATTCTGCCCGTTGGCAATAACAAATCCTGGATATTTGAATATCCAAACAAATCCTGAATACCGAAGTATTCAAACCAATCCTGGATCATAGGACCCAAACAAATCCTGGATATTTTAATATCCAAACAAATCCTGAATACCGAAGTATTCAAACAAATCCGCTCTTAGAGATATATTCATATTTATATATGAAACAAATCATAAGTACACTCACCTTGGCAGTTTAACTGGATTTGCCCTTGCCTTTATCCAGTACTTGTTCAATCAGCTCTTCTTCCCTTCCTATCATTCTCAAAATATTAGTATCATCATAATAATATCAATAATCCAAAGAACGATTTAAACATAATTCAATCCATAAGCATCACATGATTCTATTCAAATCATTTATCACAAGTGAAGTTCCATCCAAATCCATGCTAGCATATTCAACATATCCAAATCATAGACCAAATATAAATTCATTTATTCTTGGAAATTCAATCCTTGTCATATTAGTATTCCAATACAAAAGACGGTACATCATTTTAGGTCTCGTAGAGCAAGATATGCTCATTTCTTTACCACATGGCAAATCTGCCCTATAGGCCCTCTTATCGTTCATTCAACTTCCACGAATTTCCATAATTTTTCTACATCATATATTTATGTGACATTTCACCCAACATCAGTAAACATATTGAAAAATACAAAATTAAAGTTTTATAATTTTTAAGGCTCGTTTTCTATGCCAAGCAAAACACCGAACACATGGCGGGCATATTTTCACCCTTAGGGCAGATTTCATACCCGAACTTCAAACTCTCACCAAAGACACATTTATTGGTATTTTATCATGATTTTCGGATATGTCATACCTATATGAGTCCAGGTTAATCTCCAATTAGAATCAATCAATTCCAGTAAGTACACGAAAATATATGGAAGTTTGAATCAACAGAGTTTCTAAACAAAGCAATTTTAGGGTTTTGTACATTCAACTTAGCTTAAACTTGCATATATCCATACATATGCACCCAAGCATGAAAGTTCAATAAAAATCAAGGATTTATATCATATAAATCGTAAATGAAAGAAAAAATAGCAAGATTCATGGTTGGAATTACCTTAGGGGGCTTTTTCGTAATATTCTATGAATTTTCTTCAATTTTCTCCTCACTTTTTCTTCCTAACTTCCAACTTCTCTTTCCTTAGTCTTAAAATCTCTCATGGCTGCATTTTGGCTGAATAAAGAGGTAATTCTAAGGGTTTGAGGTCGGCCAAAGCCACCACCCTTCCCAACCAATGAGAATAAAACATTTGTTGCCATATTAAGACAAAATACTACTTAACGGATGGACTACTTTACCCTTGTTTCGTAATTTTGGTATAACTTCTCACTCGAACCTCCGTTTCATTCACCGTTTGTTGTGTTACAACCATAACTCACTTGTCTACAATTATGTAGTTTTCACCTCAAGTCAATTGTTATGTCATAAAGGTCAAAACTAGCCTTAAACAAGGACATTCCTATCGAAACCTTCAAAATTTTGTATTTGTAACTAATTCGACATTTCATGCTTTTTGAAGGTAGGATTAGACTAAACATAATAAATTAACATCACATATATTAATAACACACTAATCATATCACACAAGTTAGGCATGATTTACGTATAATTAATCATAATTATATTCGGGTTGTCACAATTCTCCCCCTGTTAGGAAATTTCGTCCTCGAAATTGACATACCTTGGTTGTCCGAATCAAACAAATAGGGATAACGCATTTTCATGCTATCCTCACTCTCCCATGTAGCTTCTTCCATGGAATGCCTTCTCCACACAACTTTCACAAGTGGGATCACCTTTGATCTTAATATTTGTTCTTTCCTATCAACGATAGCAAGCGGTTCTTCCACGTAGCTCAAATCTTCCTTCAACTCAATAGGTTGTTCCACCAATACATGTGAAGGGTCTGCTACATACTTTCTCAACATAGAAACATGGAAAACATCATGTAACCGAGATAATTCTGGTGGTAACGCTAACTTGTAGGCAACCATCCCGACTTTCTCAAGGATTTCATAAGGTCCAATGTAGCGTGGACTTAATTTCCCTTTCTTTCCAAACCTCATAACTCCTTTCCATGGCGATATTCGAAGAAACACATAATCCCCTTTCTGGAATTCCAAATCTTTTCGTCGTTTATCCGCATAACTTTTCTGTCTGCTTTGAGCTGTTCTCATTCTATCTTGAATAATCTTCACTTTTTCAGTGGTGACTTCAATTAATTCTGGACCCTCTATCTTCCTTTCACCAACTTCACCCCAACATATTGGTGTACGACATCGTCTACCGTACAATGCTTCATATGGAGCCATACCAATAGTAGACTGAAAACTATTGTTATATGCAAATTCTATCAAAGGCAAATATTCATCCCAATTACCTTTGAAATCAAGCACACAAGCTCTAAGCATATCTTCCAAAATCTGTATTGTCCTTTCAGACTGCCCATCTGTCTGGGGATGAAAAGCTGTACTAAACTTCAAGTTAGTACCCATAGCATACTGCAAGCTATCCCAAAATCTGGATGTAAAAGTAGGGTCTCTATCTGAAACAATAGATACTTGTGCTCCGTGCAACCGAATAATTTCATTAACATACAATCTAGCATACCTATCAACTGTATACGTAGTCTTAACTGCTAGAAAGTGAGCGGACTTTGTCAATCTGTCCACCACTACCCAAATCGAATCTGACCCCTTCTGAGATCGAGGAAGCCCAACCACAAAATCCATCGTTACATGATCCCATTTCCATTCCGGTATTGGCAATGGCTGAAGCAGACCAGTAGGTTTTTGATGCTCCACTTTCACTTGCTGACATATAAGGCATCTAGCAACAAAATCAGCTATTTCCTTCTTCATATTATTCCACCAATAATGCTCCTTTAAATCCCTATACATTTTAATGATACCAGGATGCATAGTATAAATGGAATTATGAGCCTCGTCTAAAATTTCCTCTTTCAATCCACACACATTAGGCACACACGACCGATGTTTACACAATAAAGTGCCATCATTCACAATACAAAAATCTTCAGACTTACCGTCTTGGACATCTTGTCGTTTCATCTCAAGGAAAGGATCTTGACTTTGCAAATCATGAATACGGGTAGCTAACAAAGGCCTCACACTTACATGAGCAAAGAATCTGTCCCCATCTGCTAGCTGCAATTCCACTCCCATCAATCTCAACTCCATAATATGAGCAACTCTAGCACATCGAATACAAGATAACCTGCCTGAAGCCTTTCTACTCAAAGCATCTGCAACTACATTTGCCTTTCCTGGGTGGTAGTGAATTGTACAATCATAATCTTTAATTAACTCCATCCACCGCCTCTGCCTCAAATTCAACTCCTTCTGAGTAAACAAATACTTAAGGCTTTGATGGTCAGTAAAAATTTCACATACCTCACCATATAGATAATGACGCCATAATTTCAAAGCAAACACAATAGCAGCAAGTTCCAAATCATGTGTAGGATAATTACGTTCATGTGTACGCAACTGCCTAGAAGCATAGGCAATAACTTTACCATGCTGCATAAAAACACAACCCAACCCTTGATGTGAAGCATCGGTATAAACAACAAAACCATCTCCACCATGCGGAATAGTAAGAACAGGTGCAGTTACCAACCTCTTTTTCAATTCATCAAAACTATTTTCGCAATCAGAATTCCGTTCAAACTTAACATCTTTCCGGGTTAGTTTAGTCATTGGTAAGGCAATCGAAGAAAATCCCTTAATAAACCTTCTATAATACCCAGCTAAACCCAGAAAACTCCTCACCTCAGTCACATTATTGGGCCTCTCCCATTTTACAATAGCCTCTACCTTTTTAGGATCAACACATATACCATTTCCCGAAACAACATGGCCTAAAAATACAACTTGTGATAGCCAAAATTCACACTTGCTAAACTTGGCATACAACTTCTTATCTTTCAACAGATTCAAAATAGTTGTGAGATGCTTTTCATGTTCAACCATATCATGGGAATAAATCAGAATATCATCAATAAAAACTATCACAAATGAATCAACAAAAGGATGCAGTACCCGGTTCATAAGATCCATAAATACAGCTGGAGCATTAGTCACCCCAAAAGGCATCACAAGAAATTCAAAATGACCATACCGAGTACGGAAAGCGGTTTTAGAAATATCACTTTCCTTCACCCTCACCTGATGATAACCCGATCGCAAGTCTATCTTTGAAAACACTTTAGCACCCTGCAACTGATCAAACAAATCATCTATACGAGGTAAAGGATACTTGTTCTTAATTGTAGCTTTATTCAGTTGCCTATAATCAATACACAAACGCATGGTACCATCTTTCTTTTTCACAAATAAAACTGGCGCACCCCATGGAGATACGCTAGGTTGTATGAACCCCCTATCAAGTAAATCTTGAAATTGAATCTTGAGTTCTTTCAACTCAGCAGGTGCCATTCTATACGGTGCCATAGAAATAGGGGTTGTCCCTGGTGCTAATTCAATACTAAATTCAACTTCTCTTTCTGGAGGTAACCCTGGCAACTCACTAGGAAACACTTCAGGAAAATCCCGTACAATAGGAACATCGACTAATTGTAAAGCCCCCTTCCTAGTGTCAAGAACATATGCAATAAAACCCTCACAACCCTTACTCAATAATTTCCTCGTCTGAATAGCAGAAATGATGCAACTGGGAACAATTTTCCTTTCCCCCACAAATTTGAATTCAAGCTCACCAGGCATATTAAAAACAACTTCCTTACGGAAACAATCCATGGATGCATGATATTTGGATAGCCAATCCATTCCCAGAATTATATCAAAATCAGAAATATCCAATGGAAGTAGATCTATAACTGTATCTCTAGACCCCACAGTCAAAACACAATCATGAAAAACATATTCAGTTACAACCATATCCCCCATAGGCATATAAATACCCAACCCCACATCTAAACGAGCACACGGTATATTCAAGTATATGGCAAAAGCATAGGACACAAAAGAATGTGTGGAACCAGGATCAACCAAAACATAAGCACTTCTATCACTAACAGAAAGTGTACCTGTCACCACATCTGGCGTAATCTGAGCTTCTTTCATCGTAAAGACTCGTCCAGCTGGCCTGGAACCACTAGCTTGTCCTCTACCCACACTCTTCACTGTACTGCCTGGAGATAACATTCTGCTTGCTACTTCACTATGTGCTGCTGGAGTCTGTGCCAATTGCGGACAATTCTTCTTAATATGCCCCACTTGATGACAATGGTAGCATTCCAATTCCTTAAGCTTAGGACACTCAGATTTATAATGCCCTTCCTCTTTACAAAAGAAACATGTAACAACTCTTGTCGGTGCCTCACCCTTTCCTGACCTCCTAACCAGACTAGAAGATCCTCCACCCCTAGTATCTCTGCCCAATCTCCCCAGACCTCTACCACTATCTCCACCACCTCTCTGAAATTTATGAGGTTCCATCTTAACACTTCCACCCTCACCTCCCTTAAAGTGAGATGCGTCGAATCTACTCTTTTTAAAACTCTCTCTACTTGACACCCCTTGGTTCATTTGCCTTTCTGCTATCGTGGCTTTGTTTACCAGAGAAGCATAATCTTCTAACTCATAAGTGGCCACTCTATTTTGAATAGGCCAAATCAGTCCATCTTGAAATTTACTGCATTTATCTTCTTCCTCCTGCACATACTTAGTAGCAAATCTAGACAAAGCAGTAAATTTAGCATCATACTCCCTCACAGACATGTTCCCTTGGGTTAAATTTATAAACTCCCTCAGCTTCTCCCTCCTATAGACCTTAGGGAAATACTTAACATACAAAGCTTTAATAAATTCAGCCCAAGTAATGACATCAGTACCTTCCATCCTTGGCACCAAATGGTTGCTAGCTTCCCACCAATACTTCGCCTCTCCTTTCAGCTTAAACACGGCTAGATTCACTTTCTGGTTATCTGGAATCTTCATAACTGCAAATATAGTTTCAAGATCCCTGACCCACATCTCAGCTTCTGTAGGTTCAACTGACCCTGAATATTCTGGAGGATTCAACTTCAAAAACTTCTCATGCATGGAATCCTTCATTTCCTTCCTTGCCTCTTTCTCAATCCTGGCCACAATCTTTGATTCTAGATATCTAGCCTGCTGTTCTGCCATTTGCGCCATATTTCTTTCTTGTTGCTCTGCCATCCTCATCATTGCTTGTGCCATTATTTGCATCTCTGTAGGCTGTTCTTGCTCTCTAGCCCTTCCAGCAACACTTTGCTCCACTTCAGTATTCTCTGTACGAGAAGCGACTCCCTCTTCTCTAGGTTGTCCATTCCCAGGTTCCATCTGGAATTATCTGTAATACAATAAAATTCTAACAACCAATATAAACAGTTTACAGTACTAAACTATTTGTTAGTATATAAACAATTCAATAATATCAAATCAATCAATAACTGCCATCTAATCGTCACACACGTCCAGAATTAATAACCTCGCTCTGATACCACTAATTGTCACACCCCAAACCCAATATCCATAGTAATCATTCATTAAAAGAATAATTAAATCATAATCTTGAGCGCATTGGAAATATAATTCATCTCTCCATATTTTACTGCATAATGTGCATAATCAACATAATATTATTCTTGTGCCATAACGAAATCAACATCATAGTCGTAATTAGAGATTATACAATACTACGATTAACTATGATAAACTCAATCCATACTAAATCAATATATACAATGTATGAGTATATCAAAATCTTCAGTGTGACAACGATAAAATCTCCATACTTAAACCCCAGCTCTTCTAACGGTGCAACCCTCAAGTTACCGGTCATATATTATCCTAGCTGGCAGCGTACAAACCTGAAATTGTTAAAATATAAACCGTAAGCATTAAGCTTAGTGAGGTACTCCTTCCCTGCAATAGAATAACAATTCTATATCGAATATGTAGATATAAAATCCGAACAATCCTGCCCATTGGCAATAACAAATCATGGATCATAAGATCCAAATAATTCTGCCCGTTGGCAATAACAAATCCTGGATATTTGAATATCCAAACAAATCCTGAATACCGAAGTATTCAAACCAATCCTGGATCATAGGACCCAAACAAATCCTGGATATTTTAATATCCAAACAAATCCTGAATACCGAAGTATTCAAACAAATCCGCTCTTAGAGCTATATTCATATTTATATATGAATCAAATCATAAGTACACTCACCTTGACAGTTTAACTGGATTTGCCCTTGCCTTTATCCAGTACTTGTTCAATCAGCTCTTCTTCCCTTCCTATCATTCTCAAAATATTAGTATCATCATAATAATATCAATAATCCAAAGAACGATTTAAACATAATTCAATCCATAAGCATCACATGATTCTATTCAAATCATTTATCACAAGTGAAGTTCCATCCAAATCCATGCTAGCATATTCAACATATCCAAATCATAGACCAAATATAAATTCATTTATTCTTGGAAATTCAATCCTTGTCATATTAGTATTCCAATACAAAAGACGGTACATCATTTTAGGTCTCGTAGAGCAAGATATGCTCATTTCTTTACCACATGGCAAATCTGCCCTATAGGCCCTCTTATCGTTCATTCAACTTCCACGAATTTCCATAATTTTTCTACATCATATATTTATGTGACATTTCACCCAACATCAGTAAACATATTGAAAAATACAAAATTAAAGTTTCATAATTTTTAAGGCTCGTTTTCTATGCCAAGCAAAACACCGAACACATGGCGGGCATATTTTCACCCTTAGGGCAGATTTCATACCCGAACTTCAAACTCTCACCAAAGACACACTTATTGGTATTTTATCATGATTTTCGGATATTTCATACCTATATGAGTCCAGGTTAATCTCCAATTAGAATCAATCAATTCCAGTAAGTACACGAAAATATATGGAAGTTTGAATAAACAGAGTTTCTAAACAAAGCAATTTTAGGGTTTTGTACATTCAACTTAACTTAAACTTGCATATATCCATACATATGCACCCAAGCATGAAAGTTCAATAAAAATCAAGGATTTATATCATATAAATCGTAAATGAAAGAAAAAATAGCAAGATTCATGGTTGGAATTACCTTAGGGGCTTTTTCGTAATTTTCTATGAATTTTCTTCAATTTTCTCCTCACTTTTTCTTCCTAACTTCCAACTTCTCTTTCCTTAGGCTTAAAATCTCTCATGGCTGCATTTTGGCTGAATAAAGAGGTAATTCTAAGGGTTTGAGGTCGGCCAAATCCACCACCCTTCCCAACCAATGAGAATAAAACATTTGTTGCCATATTAAGACAAAATACTACTTAACGGATGGACTACTTTACCCTTGTTTCGTAATTTTGGTATAACTTCTCACTCGAACCTCCGTTTCATTCACCGTTTGTTGTGTTACAACCACAACTCACTTGTCTACAATTATGTAGTTTTCACCTCAAGTCAATTGTTATGTCATAAAGGTCAAAACTAGCCTTAAACAAGGACATTCCTATCGAAACCTTCAAAATTTTGTATTTGTAACTAATTCGACATTTCATGCTTTTTGAAGGTAGGATTAGACTAAACATAATAAATTAACATCACATATATTAATAACACACTAATCATATCACACAAGCTAGGCATGATTTACGTATAATTAATCATAATTATATTCGGGTTGTCACAACGATTATGGACATTTCCAGGAAAAATATTATTTTTTTCGAGTTTTTTTTCATTTTGATGTATTTTTGTGATAAACTAGTGCTAAAAGTAAAAAAAATGCGAAAAGTAAAAAAAATGGTCGGAAAGTCACAAACTTTTTTTTTAAATTGAACCAATCCTCGGCAATGGTGCCAAAAACTTGGTTTTAATTTTGTAAAGTACCGCAAGTGTACGAGCTATTATAGAATAACGAGTGTAAGTACTAGTCGAACCCACAGAGATTTGTCAATTTCTTTTTTCAAAATAATTGTAACTTTCCAACTATACTTGTAAGGACATGATTTTATAAAAGTCCGTTATCAATTAAGTATTTCGTATACCGCTACAACTGACGAAAATTGTTCAAGATCGTACATATATCAAGACGGATCCGAATATCAAGCTTCTTCAACATTAAAGCCTCTACAAGGTTAATTTCGGTGAGAAAGTATTTGAGTCCCTTTACGGTTCACTTAAAAGTGTTGGGATAATTTTTAAAAGAGGTTTGAATATTTTTCTAATATATTTTTTAAGTGTTGAGGCATTTTTTTTGTCAAAATGAATTTTCCAAGATTAAAAGAAGAATATTTTTAAATACAAAATTCAATTTATTTTTCGCAAATTTTCTGGTTCGAACGACATGGGATCTCGTTCAAAAGACATCAGATATCGTTCGAACAACATCGAATCTCGTTCGAACGATGCGTCGACTAAATTTTTTTATATAAAGCGTGTTAAATCATGCCGTATTCGTTAAGGAGAACTGACGATTTTTTATACTAGTAATCTGCTAACAGAAGAACACTTTGTCTTCTTCAATTTTAGGGTTTAAAACCTTATTTTTCAATTCACAAAACATCCCAATCCTTTAGGGAATTGTTTTGGAACCCAAAATACGATCTTTCTGATCTTACTCTTTATAAAGAAGATAAACCTACACCAGACTGAGGTCAATTAGGGATTGCTGCGGTATTCCTAGGATGAAGATAGGACTGCGGTTCTTGTGGGTTTGCTACGTGTGGACTTACTGCTGATGACACCGACCAACACCTGCGGGTATTCGTGTGTCATAAAAATCTATTTCATTATAACCGTGTAAGTTGTGATTTATAGTTATAGTGTAATAAAAGGTTTTGCCCCCGTGCGGGATTTTTCCTCGTACAATGACTATCCTGTTATTTGATTTTCTTTTGCATGCTTATTGATTTATTATTTCATATCACTTAGATGCATGTGTTAGGACTAAATTAAAACTTGGGTTTCATTAAAACTGGTTTGGTTGACAAATAATTAAAATTGATTTATTTGAGAAGTCGCATATATTCCGCTGTAGCACTTTCAAATTAGTATCAGAGCTTGTTGCACTAATTTACTGTGTAGATCCTGTAGTGCAATTTTGTGGTGGTTATTTTTGTTCATCACTCGTGTGCTTATTTTTTTCCCTTGATGGATTCTCCTTTGAATTTTAAGTTTTCCGAAAGAATTGAATCTCTTGAAAATCGATTGAAATATGTTTTGGAACTTTTGCAAACTACTCAAAATCACAGAGATGTTCTTTGTGAGAAACTTGTGGACTTGGACTGTGATTTTAGAAAATTAGAATTGTTCAAAAAGGAGAGTGATGATAGAGTCCTAGTTTTAGAGATAGAATTGGAGAACTATAAAAATTGTAGGGTTCATGTTTGTGCCATTGAGGATAATAGTTTAATTAATAATTTAACGGCACGTGAAAAGACTCGTAGGGATAAATTTGTTTTAATCGAGGAGGAGCAAGATAACCTTCTAGGTTTGATTGATAATTTGACAAATGAGTCCCTAAAATTGGAAGACTCTAATTCTTTTCTTGAGTCTAAAATTTTGGAGTTGAAAAATAATTTGAAAGACTCGGGTAGTTTGTGTAGTGATGGTAATGGCTCATCTTGTTCTCTTACTTCCAATGTTAAAGCCAAAACCATAATTTGTTTTAGAGGGTCAATTAATCCCAAGGACGTTAGAAATGGTCAACCCATAGGCATCGTTCCACCCATTTATACATGTTCATATTGTGGTAGGAAAGGTCACCTACGGCGTTTTTGTTTTGATCTTAGAAAAGGTTTTAGGATGTCGAAGTCTAGTGTTTTGTTGGTTCTCAAAATCCCGTGTTGTCATGTCTCATCCGTTTGGGTTAGGAAATCACTTTTGGATACACTAGATTTTAGATGTGTTGATTCTCACATGCTTGCACATGATTCGTCACTTTCTATTTCATATCATTGATTGCTTGCATGGTTTTTGTCATACACTAGTTGTGGTTTCATGATATATATATCTTCTAGTGTGTTGCATACACTCTTTGTATTAGATTTTTGTTTTTGATAAATTTTGAAAAATACAAAAAGATTTTATTTTGATAAAAAAAATTGAAAAGACAAAAAGAGTTTTGTATTTCATTTACACCATTTGTGTCTGAACATTTAATATATCTATAATCACCACTTCATTCCATTTTACACGTGACTGTTTGATCGTGTTTTGAGACAATATGTTGTGTCATTCATGTGCTTTACAAAGTTTGGAATCCGTGAGATGATATAATGTTGTCGCCTACACGTTTGACTCACTTTATCCTTTATCCTTTATTGCACACATGCACGGATTTATTTTATGTTTGTGCTTGTCTATCACATGTTGGTTGAGTGTTTCCGCTTCAATTTTGTCTATACAACGAACCAAATGCGATAAAACTTGACAAAAAAGTAGTGCATGTTATAAACTGTTTGTGAGCTTGTGTGCTTTATTTGAAAATGAGGAAGGCTACGAAAGGGACACATTTATCCTTTGCGATTAAGCCACCATTTAAATCGAAACTCAAGAAGTGAGGAATTGAAAATTATTCGAGGTCCAATGAGGTTTAAAAGAGCCTGAGAAAAAATTTGAAAGGCAATAAAAAGAAATATATGCCAAAAATGGGCCAATGGGTTTTTTAGTTTCATCACCTCATAAGAAAAATAAAAATCATTATCTTTTAATGAGGGAGTTTGGATGGAATTTAAAACGGTTTGCACGTCCTTGAAAGTTATGAAAAAGCATTACATAGTTTTGGATGTTATTGGTGTGGAAATCATTTAAACTTTGATTTGTTGATATGATTAAGATTATGTCATCTAAATTCAACAATTTTACACCAAAAGGAATTTTTTCTATGTTCATTCGTTGGAGTATACTATAAATCTTGCACACATGTCATGATTGAGTCAATTTTCCTTTTAAATTTGTTCATACACATTCATTCCATATCCCCGATTTGGTTATCTTAGTGAAAATTCATGGTGTGCGACTTTTGTAACATCATTTTTCCTTTTTTGTATGAAAAAATTGAAAAAGACAAAAATAGTTTGTCTGCTTTGTTTACTGTGACACCCCGATTTGCTTTATGTGATTTATTCTTTTCTTTGTCTATTTTGGACAAATAAAAAGGGGCATAACGAATTATGACTTTATGGGGGAATTTTTGAACTATGGGAGAGATTTGAGATTTTATATATGTTTTATTTTATGTTGACTTTATGTTTATCTCATTTCAAACTCAATATGTCACGAAGGTATTTTCTTTATCTCATGTGTATAGGTACGAAGATTGAAGATTATTGATTGCACACCCTGATGAGAAAATCTTGAAGTTTGATGTTGAAGACTTTTGAAGAAAAATTGAAAGACTTGCATTTTTAGTACCTTCCAGTTTGGGGTTCAAGGGAGGGTATTAGATTTTTATAGGCATTTTAGTTTGATAATTCAGATTTTTTTAATTTTGTATCAGCATAGACATAAGGGGAGATTTGTAAGGACATGATTTTATAAATGTTCGTTATCAATTAAGTATGTCGTATACCGCTATAACCATCGAAGAATTGTTCTAGCTTCTTCAACATTCAATCCTCTACAAGGTTAATTTCGGTGAGAAAGTATTTAATCCCCTTTACGGTTCACTTAAAAGTGTTGGGATAATTTTTAAAAGAGGTTTGAATATTTTTCTAAAATATTTTCTACGTGTTGAGGTGTTGTTTTTCGTCAAAATGAATTTTCCAAGATTAAAAGAAGAATTTTTGAAATAAAAAGATAAATTTATTTTTCGCAAATTTTCTGGTTCGAACGACATGGGATCTAGTTCGAACGACATCAGATCTCGTTCAAACGACATCAGATCTCATTCGAATGACGCACCGACTCAATTTTTTTATATAAAGCACGTTAAATCATTTCATTTTCATTAAGGAGACCTGACAATTTTTGATACCAGCAATCTGCTAACAGCAAAACACTTCGTCTTCTTCAATTTTAGGGTTTTAAACCTTATTTTTCAATTCACAAAACATCCCAATAATTTATTTAATTGTTTTGGAACCCAAAATACGATCTTGCTGATCTTACTCTTTGTAGAGAGGATAAACCTACACCAGACTGAGGTCAATTAGGGAGTGCTGCAATATTCATGGGCTGAGGATAGGACTTCGATTCTTGTGGGTTCGCTGCGTGTGGACTTACTGCTGACGACACCGACCGACACCTGTGGGTATTCATGTGTCACAAAAATCTATTTCATTATAACTGTGTAAGTTGTGATTTACAATTATAGTGGAATAAAAGATTTTTTCCCTGTGGGGGATTTTTCCTCATATTGTGACTATCCTGTTATTTGGTTTCCTTTGCATGCTTATTGCTTTATGATTTCATAACACTTAGATTCATGTGTTAGGACTAAATTAAAACTTGGGTTTCATTAAAACTGGTTTGGTTGACACACAACTAAAATTCATTTATTTGAGAAGTCGTATTTATTCCGCTGTAGCACTTTCAATACTAAATGGGTTTAGTGATGAGATTTAATATTTAACTAGGCTAGCACAAATAAAAAGTGCGACTATGAAAGATATAATCAAGTGATCATGAAAACTAGGACGTTGGATCCATTTATAAAATTTAACTTATATTATACAATAATTTAAGCTCGACATTCCTGATTTGATAACTCAAATTAAACCGATTATCGTCGCATTTAATTCGGAAAATAACACATTTAGGTTCATAATAGAATTTAACGTCTCTAAATTTAGATGGCTAAAATCCCTATTTCCTTAAAAAGTTCACTTTTAAAATTTAAAATTTAGTCTTTAAGCATGGGTTATCAGTTAATTTGATAAAAGTATAACCCATCAAAAAGTACTCATTCATAAAATAAAAAATGATTTTTTTCAAACAAAGTCGAAGGTTTAAAACACACTTGTGTTTCAAGAATTATCACAATGAAGAATCCAGAAAGCAATATAAAATAGAAAAGAATCAATCGCACACACGCCAACAAAATATGTATTTGGTTCGGAAAATTGCATACGTCCACGGAGAGGTTATTGTTCTTATTAATGTCTCTCAAATGTTCGAGATTACATCCCCTTCACCCCGGGGTCTAGGTTTACATTTATAGATGTTAAAATAAGTGATTGAATTCCACAAGTAACCTAACTGGATTGTTAGATAGATCATAAGTGTCTCTTAATATCTCTCTAAGATTGTTGGTAACTGATTCGTGCATATCTCTGAGTATTTAAGCACATGGTAAATACACGGGTAAAAAAAATTATATGTAGTTGGGTCGAGCAGTCCATTCTGTGTTTTAGGTTGGTCAGCTGGATTGTTTGGCTCAAATAAATATGCCCCCATAATTTCCCTGAAATCTTTGGCTAAAAAATTAAGCCAACAAATTTTAAATAAGTTCGAGGCCCTAGGATTGGAACTGTAAGAAAATTGGCATGGAATCTTTGTAATATCCTAGGATTGTCGAGGGCATGCTTGTCCTGCGAAGAGATGTGAAGCACCGAAGTTCACCTAGGAGCTTGTTCATCATCATTTACGTGAGATTTCAAACTTTGGTCAGGTGCAAGAAACCGTTAGTTCAGTGTCTTCTACTTTCCGTCATGCGACCTATATCTTTGTGCTTTCCTCCTTATTCTCCAATATTTCAAGATCTCTCTTTGATCTCTTTTTCTTGTAAGTTTCTCTCATTGTCCTCTTTTATTCACCATTTTAATTAGTTTGTTATGTTACTTAGACTCTTTTTTCTTCATGGCTCTCCTTGATAATAAGTTCGTTGTGGAGTTTAAGAAAACTTATAATATTGCGGAGTGGGTGGTCATCGAATGTGTACCTATACCCAAAAATATTAGGGATATAGCATATGATCATTGGATTCATAATCTCCTTAAGTGTAGGGGGTTTAAATTTTCTCCCAAACCCTATTTTTTGAGGTTTTTCAAGTATTTGATGTTGTGTCAGTCCAATGTGCCCCAAACGTTGGCAAGACAGTGAATGGAGTACATAGGATCAATGAATTATATGGGACCAACTTAGGATTTCCTAATATATGTTATTGTTATGTATGGTTGCGCACTAACGATGGTGTTATGTACCTGAAGGCTAGAAAATATTATACGGTCTTAGTTGTGAACCTGCCTGACTCCCATAAGGGTTATTGGGAGCTGGGTTTTATTGCCAGGAATTGGCAATATCCTCCCCTTCATGAGGGTGAAAGGTACTCAGGGCCTTAGATCCCTTACTGGGGGAGGATCTTATAGGTCGCTATTACTTTCTCTTCTACTTAACTACTACATTCTTTACATACGTGTTGTTTTTTGTTACTTTTCCAATTTCATGTTTCTCCTTCTATTTTGTAGCTCATGATAAGATCCAAGAACCTGAGCTTTATGAGATTCGAGATGTTGAGCTCCTGAAGGATTGGAAGGTCAGGTATAGAGTTACCAAGGACGATCATTATCGTTCAATGGCTTATTTTTTGGATTACAAAAACATCACTACCAGTTTTATTGCTGGGACTATTGATAAAATCCTTATTTTATAGCTTCCAAAGGAGATTGGTGGTTCATCTAAGCCAGAAGAAGAAGAAGAAGAAGAAGAAGAAGAAGAAGAAGAAGAAGAAGAAGAAGAAGAAGAAGAAGAAGAAGAAGAAGAAGAAGAAGAAGAAGAAGAAGAAGAAGAAGAAGAAGAAGAAGAGGAGGAGGAGGAAAGAGAGGATGAAGAAGAAGAAGACATTCCCCCTAAAAAGAGAAGATTATTGATAACAAAAGATGATGACTAGGCCCTGATATCTGATCGGATGAAATCTTTGAAGATAACTGAGGGGGATTCCACTAGGGTCAGTGGTTACAGCTCGGGAACTAGGGGAAGATAGAATAAGACAGAGAAGACGAAGAAAGGAGAAGGGAGAGAGATAAAGAAAGAGGATCAGGTGAAGAGAGAGGAGGAGAGGAAAAATAAACAGGCCTTGAAGCCCCATACTTAGTCCTTCCTATTTCTTCCTACAAAGAGGGTCCAGTGTGGCCAACACCCCAATGTTCACCTCTAAATTACTGGAGGGGGAAATCTAGTGATTAATCGTGAGCGTTGGTTGAAGCTGGGGTTAGACCAGCTAGCACATAAGTCCACACAAGGACTTAATCTGGTAAGAATCCTTTTCTATTTGCTTTATTGCTTCTCTTTTTTTGACTTAATTATGTACTAACTTTCCTTTCTTTATATTTTTAGTTTTTTTCCGACTTTACCACGCTTATGAATGTTCAAGACAACCAGTCTAGGAAGAACGAAGAGATAAAAGAGGCCCTGAATAAGTCTAATCAGGACATACTTAATGCTCGTGCGGCCCTTGACAAGTAGAGGGAGAAGTGGAAAAAGGCCTTTGACGACCTCCAAGCTATAAATAACCTATTGACTATGCAAACGAAGAAGCTGGCTAATGAAAACCAGGGCCCAATTGGAGAGGTCCAGGAGCTAAAGGGAAATGTCTCAGTCACTAAGGACAACGACTATGCTGATGGCAAGGATGCAACCAATGATGATATTGAATGTCAGATTGGTTACATTAAATAGATAACCTTTAAGAAGGATCGGGACCTAGCCTTGGGGGCTGCTGGAGTTCCCATAGAGTCTGATTTGTACAAGCTCCATGTGCCAAGTCCTTGTCTTATTATTACTGATGAGACTTCGGCTGGTCATTCTGTTGACCATGTTGTGAAGGAGTTTACTGAGGTTGGGACAGTTGCTGACCAGACTGGGAAGGGTGCCCACAATTGGAAGGTGCTAGAAACTTTTGAGCGGGTGAAGGAGTAAAGACACATAGCCTTAGGACTTTTTTTCTCTTTTAGTTTTTTGTAACTTTTTGTTCTTCTATTGTACTGGTTTTTTCCCTCCTTTCAACTATCAATGAAAAATTCATTCTTTTTTATTGATGTGCTATGTGTGTTCTATTGTGCTGATATTTTCTACACTTGAAACTTGTTTTGTTGCCGAAACCCCTTGACTTGGGTGATTATATATCTCCCACTTTAAATCTTGGGAGGATTTTTGGTACGGATGTAAGTGGGTAAGTACGCCGTGTTTTTCTGAAGTTTGCCAACTAACTGAAGATAAAGACAGAGAAATATAAGGATCAGACCTAATGGGTGTGTAGGCTAAAGGATGAACTTGCGCTTATGGAAGAAGTTTGCTCCTCGGTGCATGAAGAAATGAATGATCTTGGGTCCCAACTAGCGGTGAATAGGGACGTGAACCAAGTAGGTGAGCTGGTCCATGCAGAAATTGATGTCATGATATAAAATGAAATGTGATGTCTTTTGGGCACCTATCGACTAAATATAGTTGATAGATACTTAAGACTTTAGCAAACTAAACAGTGTTGTTAATTATTTGGGGCCTTTCGCCGACTAAATGAATTAATAACTAATGGTAATAACTTTGGGCTTTTTTTGAATAAATGAGTTAATAACTAATGTTAGTCATTCTTCCAGTCTAATATGCCTTAGCAATACCATTCCATTTATCTTACCTTTTAGGTTGTGTCGGCACACTCCCTTAGGACTAAGAGAGATGATAGCAAGAATACACCAGGTTTAATGGGCCATCCGCCCGATCAGGATTTTTAGTGACCAACCTCAGTTGGGTTTTCTTCCTAAGGATCTCCTGTAGGTCTTTTATTATTGTGGGGGAACTTGTAAGTCCATTTGTGTTTGATATGATAAAGACCTGAGGATTTTTGTAATTTCAAATAAACTTAATTGTTCATTGTAATAAGTTTAAATCCTTCTCAACGAGAGGTTGTTCATTGATTGGAATGAGTTGAATACTCATTATAGTCAGTATGAACCCTGCTCGGCGCGTGGTGATTCCTTGGTCATAATAAGTTGAAAAACTCATTGTATTCCAAAGGAATTTGATTCAACTGTGTTGAACAACCTATTATAACCAAATAGAGTTGTTACTTGGAAATGGTTCATAAAACCAAGATAACTAGTATAAAACTAAGGTGTTTAAGAAATGAGAGCTAATGGGACTTTATTCATTAAGTAATAACTAAAAAGCAACATAAGTCTGAAATCAAAATTTGGGTAAACTAAATGTTTTATGAAAAAATAAAAATAAAACTTCTTGAGATTGGTCGCATACCATTCTCTAGGTATCTCTAGCCCTTCCAGTGTTTCCAAGTGATAAGTTCCTCGAAGGTATTCCCTGATTACCTTGAAAGTTCCTTCCCCGTTTGGTCCCAGTTTTTCGTCTAACTGTCTTACTGCACTGCCGAGGACTTTCTTTGGACATAATCTCTTGCCTGGAATTTTTTCAGGTTGACTTTCTTGTTGTATTTCCTGGCCAGTTACTGCTGATATGAAACCAGCTTAATCATGACCTACTCTCTTCGTTCATATGCTAAGACAAGTTCAGTGCATAAGGAATCGACATTCATCCTTTAGTCGACCAAGTTAGTTCTCATTGGTTCAAGTGGGATGACAGCTTCCATTTCATATGCTAGTGTAAAGGGTGTTTCTCCTGTTGATCTTTTATGCATAGTATGATAGTCTTAAAGGACAATAAGGAGTTCATCCACCAAAGAACCCTTAGCTCTTTTTAGTCTCCTCTTTAGTCCGTCGAGCATAGTTTTATTGGAAGCTTCTACTTTACCATTACTTGGGGGTACGCTACCAAGATGAAATAGTGTCTTATACCGTGTTCATCACATAAATTATGAAAGAAGGCACTCCCAAATTATGTGCCATTGTAGGTAATGATAGATCTTGCTACCCCAAAGCGTGTTATGATTTTCTTCCAGATAAACCTTGTCATGTTAGTATATCAAATGTTCGCTAGTGGTTCTTCCTCTACCCACCTGGTGAAGTAATCTATGCCGACCAGCTAATACTTGTGATGTGTGGTAGGTAGTGGTCCCACTATATCTAGGCCCTATTGTGTAAATGGCCAAGGCATGGTCAAAGCCCTTAGGTCGTTGGCTGGTTGATGAACCATAGGGGAGAATTTTTTACACTTTTCACATTTCCGAGCATAAAAGCCCACATATACCATCATGAAATTCACTAAGAACTTGCTCGGTGTATTTTGGGTGAACGCATTGAAGGTAGGGACCTATAAAAGACCGTAATTAGTCATGAATATTTCATTTTATCGACCATTTTACTTATGCATTCTAGTACAATTATGTCCGTTAATTCTCATATTTACCCTCATTTACTGTATAACCTTGGTTTCAATATATATATATATATATATATATATATATATATATATATGTGTGTGTGTGTGTGTGTGTGTGTGTGTGTGTGTGTGTGTGTGTGTGTGTGTGTTTCAAGGTTTATTTGAGTTTTGTAGGTATTGGAACACTTAACGGTACAATTGGTGCTATTCAGGAAGTTTTCAATGTAGTATGCAACTTCAGGGGCATTTTAGTCATTTTAGCATTCGAGATTCACACTCGAACTCTTCACGGAAGTTATATCCATTCGAGTCTTCTTCGCGTGGACTTTGACGATTCATCAATCATATTCCTAACGATCATGTTATGAAGAGTTTCTTGGGGATCTCCTTCTTGATTATTAGGATAAATCATTTTATTTTCTTTTATCTTTAGTTATTTTAACACTTACTATATAATTGGCTTTTTTTGTATTTGAAGACATATTCTATTATGTCTTATCATATGGTTGTAGTTAGCTTTTATCTTGTTAAGTGTTTAGGTTAGGAAGGTTGGGGTTTGGAGTGGATTTTGGGTGTGGCTTCTCTCACTCCTAGGGTTTTACCCACTATGGTTTGTAAGAACACTATTCATCTTCTTCCTCTTCAATCCAAGATTCCATTGTTCTTTTTTTTTTGTTACTTGTTTTGTAACCTAGATTTAATTCCTTTCACTTACTTTCTTGCATTTAATACATGTCATTTAACATGCTATGAAGGTAACTTAATATAGGTTGAGATTCTTAAACTCACATGGGTTAATTAATTTCTTTGCTATGCTATGATGGGTCTAGGGTAGTTTTAATGATTTAATTATTCTTTGTATCGCACTTAGTATATTTAACAGGGTATATCGAGTTCTCTCCGTATTTACGACCTTTCATGTGTAATTCTGGGAATATTCGTCGACACCGAACTCAAATTAAGATTTTATGAGAATTTAGAGGGAGGCAACTCTTTAATTGTCCAAATTTGATTAATCTTGATAGCGCTTTTATGTTCAGGTAACCATTTATGCTATTTATCCTGTGTGAGGGAAACGATTCTCAACCTATAGTTTTACTCGTTTTGTTATTCTAAGTTTAATGATTTTCTCACATATCATCTTTTACACTTTTATACGTTACGTATTAAATTAATAGAATTCTAGCAACTAGTCTCTGTGGATTTGATACTCGGATTAGACATTATACTCCCTTCAAATAGTGTAGTCATAGTTTAGGTTTTTGTATTGAGGCAGTCAATAAAAAACAACGACAACCATTTTGACACGACGCTACTTTTACCCCATAATCAGACCTCTTGTAGATCTTTCCTCTTGGATCAAAATGGAACCGAGATACCTTCACCCTTATTTAGTGAGATTATTTCCTATCACCAGGTAGTGTCACATTTTATAAGTAGCCAGCGATAAGGTCCATCTAGCTTAAAGCCTTTTCTATGGCGTGACTATTTTGGTACTTATGTAACTGTTGAATGTTGACTTCCTCAAACCCAGCGATGAGCTTACGCACAACGGCGAGGTAAGTTCCATCCTATCATGTTTCGAATTAAAATCTTCGCTGACTTTTTTAGAGACCAGTTTGGAGTCGATGAACACATGTAGATGCCTTTCCCCAAGTAGTTGGGCTTTGTGCAGATTAGCTATTTGTGATTTTTATTTAGCTTCGTTGTTAGAGGCTTCAAATCCCAATCTGATTCCTTGCTCGATGATAGTTTCATCTAGCATAACTAAGACAATCCCTACTCTTACACCCTTGTAATTGGAGACTTCATCAACGTATAGGGTCCAGTCCTTGGACTGCTCTTCCTTTTTTATTGATCATTCCATCAGTTATTGGTCTGTTAGCGTGTCTCCCACGAATTCGGTGATGAAACCAGCTAAGACTTATCCCTTAATTAGTATCCTTGGATGGAAGTGGATATCAAATCTTTCAAGCTCGATCGACCACATGGACAATCGTCCAGAGATTTCATCTTTTTGAAGAATATATTTTATGGGGAAGAAAGTTATCATTGTTATCGAATGGGGTTCGAAATAGTGCTTCAGCTTCCTAGAGGCAATTACTAGGGTGTATGCGAGTTGATCCAAGGGAAAATAGCATTGTTTTGCATCTAGTAGCGTCTTACTAGCATAATAAATAGGGTACTGCCTGCCCTATTTTTCATATACTGAGGCCAAGCTAAGATCGTGGTCTGATACGGTGAGTTAAAGGTACAGGGGATCTCCATCGTCGAGGACTACCAGCAGGGGTGATTTGCTGAGGAATGACTTGATTTCCTCCAAAGCTTTTAAACAGTCATCATTCCAAGTTAGGCCCTTGTCCCTATTTAGGAGCTGAAAGAATGGTCAGCAAGGTTCTGAGGACTTGGAGTTAAAGCGATTGAGTGTTGTGAGAATTCCAGTGAGCTTCTGAATATGTCGCAATGTATTTTGTGGATGGAACCTTTTAATCTCATCGAGATGATCTGGATTGGGCTCAATCCCTCTCTTACTGACTAATAAGCCAGAAACTTTCCTGAATAGACACCGAATGAGAAATTACTTGTGTCCAGCTTCATCCGGTATTTATAGAGGATTTTAAAAGTTCTGGCTAGGTCATCGAGGTGGTCATTTTTTCCCTATGTTTAACAAACATGTTGCCGATGGAGACTTCCATGGTATCTCCCATTTGTTTCTTCAATATCTTTGTGACCAATCTCTGATAAGTTTTCCATGCACTCTTTAGACCGAACGATATGACCTTGTAACAATATAGACATATCAGGGTTATAAAGGATGTTTTGTCTTGATCGGGGCCGAACAATGGGATTTATTGGTACCCTCAGTAAGCGTCTAGGAAGGTCATTCTCTCATGAGATGTTATCTAATTGGTCAATCTTAGGTAGAGGGAAGCTATCCTTAGGGCACTCCCTATTGGGATCTGTAAAGTCGATGTAGACTTTTCAGCTATCGTTGCTCTTCCGTACTACCACCGGGTTAGACATCCACTTAGCTAATTGAATTTCCCTAATGAATCTTACATCCAGAAGTTTTCTCGACTCCGTTCTCCACCGCCTTAACCTTTTTTGGGGATGTTTGGCATGCCTTGTGAGTGATTGGCTTGAAAGTAGGTTCAATGTGGAAACAGAGGCATGCTAAGTTAGGACCAATACTGGGCAGGTCGTACGGCTCCCACGCAAAAACATCCAAATTGATTCTTTAGAAAGTAATCAACTATTTATTCCCACGATCGGAAAGAGTTTGTTTCATCAAAAACTTTATATCCGGTAAGTTCTCATTGGTATCAACTACCTCTATGCTTTTAACAACCCTATTAATGGGGAGGATCATGGTCTCCTCTACCACTGGTTGGTCATACCATAGTTTTTATTTAGAGGGTGTAGCCCCATCTTGGTCTTACTCTAGGGGGACTTTTGGTTCCTATTTATTATCCTTTAGGGGGTGAATTGTTAAGATGAAGCATTTCTTTACACTGGCTTGGTCACCATGAATCTCGACCACGCCCCGGTTGGTGACACGCTTGAGCTTTTGGTGGTACATAGATGGTAAGGCCTTAATGGGATGTAGTCATCCTAGGACTAAGATGGAATGGTATGGTGAGTCAATGTCTACCACTAAGAATTCAATCATTTTTAAGATATTCCATGTCCTTACTAGTAGGACTATCTTTCCAATTGGCATTATATCTTTCCTGCGAAGCCGACCAGTGGAACGGTCGCCTCTTTCAGAACGGCTAAGATAAGTTTCATCTTGTGGAACATCTCTAGGTACATTACCTTATGTAATATTCCTTAATCTACCAGAAACTTTTTGACATCCTAATTCACGATTCTAAGGGTAATCACAAGCGCATCATGGTATGGGGTCCTCAACCTTACCAAATCTTCTTCTATGAAGACGATGTATTTGGTGTAGTCAACATCTTCTGGTAGCTAGCACTTGCCATCGTGGCTCTTTGTGGGGGCAATCTGGAATGCTTTCATGATGGTTGTGACCTTCTTCAATTCCATACGAATAGCATTCCCTTGCATCTAATTTAGGTTGTATACTCCGTGAATCACTCCTAACTTATGTCACGTGTTGTGGTCAAGGACATTGTCTAGCTTTTGGTCTCCATTGGTTACGACCTTATCACTTTTCTTTACCACATACATGTTTAAGTTCCAGGCTTGGGACAACTCTTACAAGTGTTACTTTAGTTTTTTGCAACTCTTTGTCATGTGGTCGCCTTCTTTGTGAAATGTGCATCTCAATGCGTTATTCCTATTTGTTGGGTCACCACCCATCTTCTTGGTCCACTTGACAAATGGTTGATCCTTGATCTTACTCAATATTTTGTAAATTGGTTCCTTAAAAACTGTGTTAACAACCTGGAATGCCTTTTAAGGATCTGTCTTGCTCCTATTCTTAGAGTTGTTTATACCCCCGTTCCTGCTCCTTTTATTTGGAGAGTCTCTCTTGTCCCCTCCTTTGGTTTCTTTTGCCCGACCATTGTCCCTGGAATAGAGTGAACCAAATCCTCAACCTTGGTGTATTTTCTAATGCACAACATGAGATAGTCAATGGTGTTTGCCTCTTTCTTCGTCGTGGACTGGTGCAGCAGAGATTTGGTCGGCATGCTAATCTTGAAGGACGTTATGGATACCTACTCTGAGAAATCCTCCACTTCGTTGAAGTGTTCCCAATACTATTTGGCATAGTCACAAAGGATATGTTGTGGTTTCTTATTCATTGTGAGCAATGGGTCCATTCTTTTAGGATGAGTGCTGCGACTAATGAAGTGAGCAGTAAAGGCCTCTATGAGGGCTTGAAATCCTTTGACTGAACGATAAGGAAGTCTTTTGAACAACTTCTGTGTGATGTCATGTAATCTAGAAGGGAAGATCCAGCACATGAGAGCACCATGTCCCGTTTGTACTACTGAACATGATTTATAGGGTCAGTTTTGCCATTGTAGGTTTTAAATCTCGGAACATCAAACTTCTTCAGGGACTCTTCTTATTCAATCGTCTATGGAAAAAGGCAATTTCATTTGAGTGTTGAGATCTCTCCTGGCTAGATTTTTGGTGGAACTGGATCCATTATGGGTTTGATGCTGGTCCATCTCTGTGCAAACCAAATTCATGACGTATTCGTCTTGATGATCATCATCTTTGTGGAACCTTTCTGGTCGTCCATGTTCTGATCGAGCATGCTTTGTCCTATCATGCTCAGATTGATCTTGGGTGCGTCTATGTCTCCTTTCTCAACTGTGAGTATTGTTCGCATGATGACTAGGAGACATGTTTTATGATATCTGGGTCTCCTATGGATATCTCTCTCCATCCTTTCAAGTCTCTTATGGTGGAGAGCATTTTGTCTATCTGGAGGTGTGTTGCCTCCTCTTGCTCTTAAAGGCGGGCTTCATAAGTGTCAACCAGCCAGGAGATCTGAGTAGACCTAGGTGGTCCATGACTTTCTTCAGAAGGTTGCCTCTCTTGGAGAAACCTGGGGTTTTGTGGTTGGAGAATCTCAAACCTGACCCTAGGTGGGACTGGTTCACCCTCCATATAGCCAATTTGAGGAAGGTGGCTATTTTGGTGAGACATCAAGAGCTTTCTTTTAATGAATGCTTTCCTATGAAAAAAGAATCGTTTCCTACAGAGAGAACCAATTGTGAGTGAAAGAATTATCACTATGAAGAATCCAGAAAGCAATATTAAATGGAAAATAATCAATCACACACAGAACAACAGATGTACGTGGTTCGGTAACTTGCTTACATCCAAGGAGAGGTTATTATTCTTGTTAATGTCTCTCAAATGTTTGAGATTATATACCCTTCACCCTGGGATCTAGGTTTACACTTATAAATGTTGAAATAAGTGATTGATTCCACAAGTAAATCAACAACCTTGTTAGATAGCTCGTAAGTGTCCTAAATATCTCTCCGAGATTGTTGTTAACTGATTCGTGTATATCTCCGAGTATTTAAGCACATGGTAAATACATGGGTAGAAAATAATTATTTGCAGTTGGGTCAGGCAGTCCATTCTTTGTTTTAGGTTGTTCGGGTGGATTGTTGGGCTCAAATAAATATGCCCCCATAGCACTCTCGTGTAGTTTTAAATGAATACCAATTTTTTAAAACTTTTAGAACATGTCGGGAAATTAAAACGAATTTAAACTGCGCACAATATTAATCAAACATAAAAAACTTCACCTAGTCCTAGTAAAGAAATTAAGCTAGAATCATTGAAGACAAAATAAAAGTGCAAGAATGAATACTAATTCTCATAATAAATTTACTTACAAAATAATTGAGTCTTGCAATTGATCTTGACAAAACATCTCCCACAAAAGAATAATTTTGAGCTCTCAATAAAAATGTACTCTCAAAATAAAAGGACCAAAAACTATCTCTGAAAGATCTCTCTAAATTGTTTCCTAAATAACGAGCCCAATGGGTCCTACTTATAGGCTTAGGGGTGAGGTGTTTCAGTTGGTGTAAAACGCCTATTTAATAAATTAAAATGGGAGTTTAAAATCCCAAAATTAATTATTAAAATGTTTATTCACGAAATTGGAGTTTGGAAATAGTTGGGGATTATTTGATTGAATAGTTTTGAATTTTGGAGTAATCTGATTAGGTTGAATGAGTCAAAATCTGATTTGGGGGACTGTGAGATCTCGGATGATAGCTGGGGCACACTAGCCTTAGGGCATGTTTGGCTGTTGCGTTTTGTCCTTATAACAAAGGCTTGTCTTTTACTAAAAAAATAAGGAGCGGGGGAAGAATCTAAACCCTGACATGTTGCCTCTATTACGCGCACGCGACCAACGGGCGAGCAGGCCTTCTTGCTTATATAACTTCTTGAGAAATATATAACCCAATCTTCTTTCCAGAAATTCCATTCTTCTACTTTGGCCCCTTAACTTGGTACTCTTTCAATTTTAGCCAAAATCATCATATCTTCACCAAATGACCTCAAATCTTCACTAAAAAACAGAGGTACATATAAAAATATAAAATAACGTATATTAATTCAAATTCAGCCCCTTAAAGTTTATAAAATTACGAATGTATCATTAATTGCATTTTAGACCCCTATATTTCATAACTTTTCCATCTTAACTCCGAATTTAATCAAATTTCAGGGAGATATTTATTTTCCCTAGATAAACATTTAAAATTATATTCAGGCCCAAAACAAATTCCAAAATTATGGTTTCACCCCCCCGGGGTTACTAAAATAGCACTTTTAAGTCGAATTTTATTCAAACTTGTATTTTTCTTTATTTGAAGAAAATGACTCTAAAAGCTCATTATTTATGATACAATGGGACTAACAAGGCCTAGATTTGGGCAAAATTCATAAAAAATAATGCACTTATCAATCAGGAGAAGAATACCCAGCAGGGGAAATAATTACGGCAACTTCCAGCCCCACTCGAATTTTTAGCATTAGTGCCTCCATAGAGGGAGGGGAAGTTTGGTCATGTGCATCACGTTCATGGACCAACTGAACACCCAACTCCATTAGCAATTGAGGGTATATTTTCTACCCATAGGCACATGGGTAGAGTTTTGTGTTATATGGGTGCCTCACATTCTTTTGTTAACTCTAGATTCGCGCATGATACGGGTTTAGTGGATGCATCATTAGTTATTATTATGAGTATATATTTATCATTGGTTAGTAGAGTTCTCTTTCATTTTGTCTGTAGGGGAGCGAGTGTGGACATTGGGAGGTTATGTTTTAGTGTATCTACTCATTTTAGAGAGATACGAGTATGATGTTATCATGCGTATGGACTGGTTAACGATGTGTAGAACGATGGGGGACTATGACAGTAAGGCTAAAGTGTTCGCTATTCTTGGCCAGGATATGATTATTTTTACGATGTCTCATCTAGCGTGAGGGTCGAGCCCGCGTTCTAATTATATTGGGGAGGAGACTTCAAAGCGTATAGTTATCTCGTTATATTCAATCCCTGTGATTGGGGACTTTACTGATGTGATTCAGGGGATTTCAGGGTTATCGTCGAACCGAGAGATTGATCTCGTTATTTACTTAGTATTGGGGACTTATTAATAGTGCGAGCATCATATTGTATGACTCTTTAGAGATGTGGGAGTTTAGAAATAGACATAGTAGTTTGTGGGATGGATTTTTGCATGTCCCGATAATGTGTCTTGGGCCTACGAATATCTATAACCGATAAAGCTATGTAGTGTATCTCGGCATTCCTTTTTTGTATTTCTCTTTCAAGATGTTCCACACACGAACCTTAGTAACTGTCGAGAGTTAGGAGACGTTTGGACTTTAGGGCATGGCTTTGTACATTAGTCATTACATGTATGTAGATAACTCTTTGAGAAGAGAGAAATTATATGATTTAAGGCCAGCAGAGCTAGGTAGTACTATTTAGAAAGCACTAGAGGATGTTTTATCACTAGTTGAGAAGTGGTCCAATCTCAGGGAGAATTGAGTCAAGATGAGTAGGTTAATTGATCTTACCTTTGAAAAAAATCATGTAGAGCATGTGGGGTCGATTTTGATGTATGTAGGCCGTATCTATGGTATTTGAGCGTGTATGAACATGGTATAGGGTGTATGGGCACCTTAGTCAGTTCGATATTAAGTAGCATTCGAGAAAAGGTAACATAAAGGTAAATGAGTTAATTCATATACCTATAGGGTAATTAATAGTAGAATTGGAATGGTGTAATGGAATGAACTCCGTTAGGGGAAGAAAATAGTGCGAGCATTTATAACAAGGAGAACTATAACACCCGAGATGGGTTAAGGGACTGTGATGACACAGTTGATGGATCCTTCTTCACAAGAGAGGGTCTAATAGTTTTGGAAGGTAGAGTGGAGTCGTACTCAATAAGATCTAAGGTTGGCTTATGCATCAATAGGAGATTGATTGTACTAGACGATTAAGACCTACAAAGCGTGCAATTATGGAGAAGACGCATGGGTCATAATTTTTTGTGTATCCCGAGAGAGGGATAAGATGTATGAGATCATGTGGATATTTTACGTGTGGGTTAGTGTGGAGCGAGGCATATCAAGTTTGTCTCCAGGTGACCACTCTTTAGGTAGCAAAGTTTTGCAACAATTGGAGATTCCAGTGTGGGAATGGGGATGTATACCGATGAATTTCATTTTTGGGTTACCAACCTTGCAGAGGGGTCAAGATTCCCTCTGGTTTATTAGGATTGATTAACCGAGGTGAAGCAGTTGTTACTAATTCCGATAAATTACACAATCGTCTAGTGTGCCCAACTTTTCATTGTAGAAGGAGACTGATATGAAATGAGGTGTCGCCCAACATTGTTTTGGATCAAGATAAGATTTAGTGTCCCACTTCTAGTAGAGTTCTTAGGAGGCGATGAGGACATATTTGCATTGAGAACGAATTATAACCCCGGATAGATGGGCAGACTGAGCGAGTGAATCTAATGACTAGAAGATATACTGAGGATGTATATTCAGGACTTTAAGCGTAGTTGGGATCAGTATTCACCATGGGTAGAGTTTTATATAATAACTCGTACCATTTTAATATTGTGGTATTGCCATTCAAGGCTTTGTACGTGAGACCTAGTCGTCCTCCCTCCGATTGGTTAGAGTTACAGAATAATAAGATTCTTCGGACGGACATGATTCGGGATACGTCGATAAGGATTGAGTTAATTCGGGGTTGTATATGGATAGAGCTGAGACACTAGGGGTTTGATGTCGGTGACTAGGTGTTGTTAGTTTTGTCTCCCATAAAGGGAGTGATGCAATTTGTGAAGAAGGGAAGTTGGCATCTAAATATTTTAGGCCTTTTCCCCATTATCGTGAGAGTAGGACCGACTGTGTATAGGCTCCTCTAATTGGAGCATTTGCAGTAGTTTCACGATGTGCTTCATGTGCCATCATCAAGAAGGTATCTTAGGGATGATGTGGTATGTCAATGTATTATGTTATAAGAGACTTGTCACATTTTGGACCATAGTGAGTACAACATCGGTCAAGGTAGAACCGTTAGTGCATGTACATTGGGGACACTACAATATTGTCATGAGTCGATGTAGAAGAGTGAAGATGACTTGGGGGAGAAGTATCCAGAGCTCTTTATGCTAGGTATGTATGAATTTTGGGGATGAAATTCCATGTAACCCCCCATATATTTTAGCATTTTTAAATTACATATGTGCACGCAATTTAATTAACTTGAGAAATAAAGTGACTTAACTAAATATTAATTATCAAATAAAAGGATTAATATTTATGTGTAAGAACATTTACTTTTGTGATAAGTAAATTAAAACATGTTAAATTATATTATGTCGTAAGTGAGTAAAAGCAACGTGTTTAACGGTATCTCAGGCGGGACACACAATTAGAGTCATGTTGGGCATGTGATGGAAATTAATGTTAAAAAACTCGGATGGTAATTTGGAGTGTGCCAATGGTCCAAAATGGGTCACGATAGTCAGAAATAGGTACTCGGGGATTGTAATTGGTTTTAGGCCAAACGAGACCCGTAAAAGAGTATTTGGGTCATTTTACACATAAGGGTTGACTTAATTTCAGGATTTTGAGTGTTTAGGGGTATAATTAGGTAAGGTGGATGGATTAGTCGGCTATCCAACCATTCAAGAGGTTAGGGCTATGAGAGAGGAGATAAAAGAGAAGATCAAAGGGGAGAAAATTGAAGAAAAATGGATCCAGGTTGGTGATCAAATTCATCCGCGCTCAAGAACATTGCCAAGAGAGGAAATCAAGGAGAGAATCTAAAAATTCTTCAATATCAACGTAAGTATTTTACTTTATTTAATCCTATTGTAGTTTCAATAATTCGTGTAGAAATTTGGTTTAGGAAGAACACAAATTTTGGGAGGGGAAACATGTAAAAACGAGGATTTGATTAATGAAATCATCGAAGAGGAACCTTATTATGTTAATATGCTAGATATGATATTAACATAATGATAAAGATGAAGTCTTTAATAATCTCAGCAATAAAACATGGAATCTTGAATTTGGGATTAGACTATGCACAAATTTTGATATAAATTAATGATCTCATGAGTTATATGTTTTTCTGGATGATTCATATGTAGAAACCTATAAATTTATGGTTGGGAATGATTTAGTAATCATACTAAGGGTTTTTGTGAAGGTTAGAACTCGTAAGATTGAAGGTAAGGACGGAAATCCGGTAAAAAATTCATGTTTGTAGCCCAGCAGAACTAAACCGGTTCATTTGGGGGAATGAGAGGAACTGATTTTCCCACTAAATCAATTTGATCTCGGTTCAGTTTGATGTGATGGTCTCCGTGCCTTTTATCATTTTTTGTGGATTTTTTAGGATTCGACTTTGTTTATGGAGTTAGGGAGATGGAAATTGACTTCTAGTGATATAGAGGGAAGGTAGGAAATACCTTAGGTTAACTGATGATGAGTTACGGGCAAGAGATTTCGGGTATAATAGGTTGATCATACTCGGGTAATAATTATGAAATTGGAAATTGGATTTCGAAAAGGTTTAGGGTAATGAAGTTAAATAAATAATAATAAGTAAGTCAATACTAAGTTAAGATAGGGATGTCGGATAAGACTTTGATATCTGGCAGGGTAGTGCTACGAGAGATATTATACAGGGTGGTTGATTATATATATATATATATATATATATATATATATATACGTATTGAGTTTAACTAGTATATATATATATATATATATATATATATATATATATATATATATATATATATATGTCTATGTGTTAATGACTTTATGTGAAGATAACTACTCTAATATCCTATTGTTGGAGGCTATGCGTAGTGGGCCATCCACCCTCGCATTGACCAGAAGATGTTGGATTGTTCTCAATTATCTGTTTGTGATTTTGGGTTTCGTGGTGAGATCCCGACCTGGTGGCCCAGGGTTGGTATGGGATGTACTTGGTGTGGGATAACATACTAGTGAATGCATCTGGGAGGACATCTCGGGGATGCTATGTATATACGTATAAAGAGTGATATATGTATAAGTGTACTTAATTGATTGTGTGAACACCAATTTGTAACTAGTGTATAATTATGTTGCCTATGTGTATTGTCATGACTACAATTGAGACAATTCTAAGTTAAATCTTATATGATAGCTATTTGATAAATAAAGTAAAGTAAAATGAGAGCAGCACAAATAGGGCTAGAGGTTTAGTGTATTGGACTATGTGATAAATGAGTAGACTAATTAAGTCGGGTAGCATAACTTGGAAATTAAAATACATGCCTTAGGTACGTACTATAGACGAGGGGCGAGGTTAAATCGATGAAATTAAAATACATGCCTCATGTGAGTGCTGTAATACCCCTTATTTTTAGAATAAAAATAAAATTTGTAGGAATTAAATTAAATCGATGAATTAAATTATTTAAGTTGTGAATAAGTAAATAAATTATTTTTTATGTTATGTGAAATTGACTTGGCATGTTAATTAATTTCGCTAGAAAATAATTGCATGTTTATTGAATAATTGATATATGATGTGTGACACAATTAAAAAAATAGTTGTTGAATAAAAATATTTAGGGCGCGTTTTAGGAGGTTTTATGAACTCGTCTGGGTGTTTTAAACCTTTAGAAATGGTCTCGGCATATAGGTATATAAGTTGGGAGGTATTGTGTTATTTTAGTTATGGGTTTTGCCCATTTGAGGGTCCTAAAATGGGATTTTTGGCTTAACAAGGGAATTAGGATTAATATAAGTATAGGAGGAATATTAAGAACTCCCCACACTTATCAAAAACCTAAACCTAGTAGTTACACCTCTAGAGAAAAAAGAACAAAGGCCAAAGAGGAGATGAGGCAAAGGATTCAAGGGGAAATCATCTCAATCAATCTATTCAGGCAAGAATTATCTTGATTAATTTAAATGTTCAATGTATTTCTTAATTCATTGTATTAAACCCCGTATAATTTCTGGGTTCTAATTTGAAATTGGTGATTGAATGGTAGGGTATAATCTCATGCATGCAGAAGACTAATCTGAAATTAGGTGGTTTAGACCCAAAAATTTAGGATTATTATAATCTTGAATTGGATGATAGAATTCATGCCTTAGGACTCTTGAAAAAATAGGAAAGCTTGATGAATATTTATAGGATCAGAACTCATGTTTTGGGATGGTGAAATTATGAGAATTATGATCCTTGTATACTGTTGAAATCAAAGGGGATTAAGAGATAAAAATTTGACTTTTATAGACATGTCAGTTGATATAAATTATGGGATTTGGTGAATTAAATTGATGTTAATTTATGTAATTAACCATCCTAGGATAAAATAATAAGTTATGGGGACCTGTTCTTATGTTATTGCAAATGTATAAACCCTTAGAATGAAGTTTGTGATTGAATTAAGAATTCGCATATTGAGAAGCATAGTAGATCTGGACTTCTTCCTAGATCTGAATCGATTTGGCCCCTAAAGGAAAATCGATTCAGCCCATGAGGTGATGCATATTTTTCCAAGATTGATTTGAGATCGGCTTATCACCAACCGAGGATCCGGCAACAGGATATCTCGAAGACAACATTTTTGATGAGATACAGGTCATATGAGTTTTTATTTATGCCTTTTGGACTGACCAACGTGTCATTGGTATTTATGATCTTGATGAACCAAGTATTCAGGGATTTTCTGGATTAGTTCTTCATAGTGTTTATAAGGATATACGGATTTATTCTCGGACTATGGAGGAACACACGTGGCCTTTGCGGGTAGTCTTACAATTGTTATGAGACCACCACATTTATGCAAATTTCAAAAAGTGTGCTTTTTTATTGTGGGAGGTGAAGTTCTTGGCCCACATCGTATCCGAGAGGGGATTTCAATCCACCCAAAGAAGGTTTTAGCAATGATGGAGAGGGGAAAGCCAACAACACCAATAGAGTTGCATAGTTTTTGGGGACTGACCGAGTTATTACCATCGATTCATTCAGGGATTCTCAAAGATAGTTGATCCTCTTACGAACTTGACAAGGAAGGGTGTGTCGTTCACATGGGATGATATGTGTCAGTAGGCATTTGACTAGATGAAGGATTTATTGACTATAAGACCAATGCTTACCTTACCTTGGTCAAGGATAGACTATAAGGTCTTCATAAAGGCATCCTTACGGGGACTTGCATGGGGTGTTAATGCGGGACGAGAGGCTAATAGATTATGCATCAAAAAAGTTAATGTCTCATAAGGTACATTACCCCACACAGGACTTGGGGTTAGCATCCGTGGTATTTTCTTTACGTATATGGAGACACTACCTTATTAGGGAGAAATTCCAGCTATTCACAGACCATAAGAACCAACAGTACTTGTTCACATAGCGAGAGTTGAACATGAGGCAGAGGAGATGGATAGAGTTATTGAAATATTACCATTTTGACATTCAGTATCACCCATGGAAGTCAAATGTAGTGGCGGACCCTTTGAGTCGCAAGCCATTTTTGGAATTAGCGGCAGTGTGTAAGGCGAAGTGGAAATCACTTCATGGTGATGATGCATTGACCCGTTCTTTTATAGAGATTCTCACCATCACACTCGAGATCATTATTAGGTTCATGAGAGCACAAGAACGAGACCAGCTTTTCCAGGGGAAGGTTAAGTTATTATTAGATAAGGGGGCTAAGCACTACTCTATTTGGTTAGATGGTGGATTCAGATTTCAGGGCAAGTTGGTTATCCCAAATGATGAGGAGTTGAGGTGATCCGTTGTGATAGAGTATCACGGTTCACGATTTATGGTACATTTGGGTGGGGACAAGATGCACAAGGATATGTGATGTCAGTATTATTGGGCCGGTATGAAAAAGTACATAGCAGTATTTGTGTCTAGGTCTGCCACATGCCAGTTAATAAAGGTGGGCCATCAGCATCCCACAAGTGTTCTACAGCCTCTTGAGATCCTGATGTGGATGTGGGAGAGTATTTCCATGGATTTCATCATCGGGTTACCTATGTCATAGTGGGGTCACGATTCTATTAGGGTGATTGTGGACCATTTGACAAAGGTGGCTCACTTTTTGCCAGTTCGAACAGACTACGCAGTATGATAGGCTTTCCCTGATTGAGATTGTGAAATTGGATGGGGTACCACTCAACATTGTGTTGGAAAGGGATAAGATATTTGTGTTCCACTTTTGGAGAAGTTTTTAGCAGGCTTTAGGGTAGACCTGAGCATGAGTATCTTGTACCACTCACAGACGGACGGGAAGACGGAGAAGGTGAATTTGATGCTGGAAGGCATTTTGCATATGTGCATCTTAGACTTGAAGGAGAAATGAGAGCTGAAGCACCTTATACCTTTGACTTACTTAAGTCTATACTGTATAAGTGTTCAACTAGTTTGGAAATAGTGACAAAATTGGTTGTCTATCCTATAATCCAAAAAGCCTCAGAACTTATCTCTCTAATCCTCTTCAATGATCCATGAAGGTATAAATTGAATCACACTACACACATTAGAAGTGCATACATGTGTACATATTGCTTAAAATTGATTGTGTGATTAATTCCCATAAAAATGTGGTTTTAATTATTTTTTGGGAATTTTTTAAACATTTTTAAACATTTTTTAAATAATGTTTTCATTAATAAAATGTGTTTATAAAATTTGTGGGGTTAATATTCTATTTTGGAAACTTCAGTTTTCATTGAATTGTTTGGTTGGGTAGAATGTAAAAGCACTAGAGAATTCGGGGGGCTACTTGTAATTAAGTTTGACGCGCGTTTGAACACCAATCACACGCCTACACTTGTCATCCTCCTGATGCTTCAATTTGTGTTTCTTATGTGAGAGGATTGCCTGGTGCATTGCTGAACGTTGGATCATTCCTAATCGATGGCCTGCATGTGTTTTTAGTTAATCCTGGTGCTACATCTATGAACCAATCACAATCATCTTAACCACCGCTGTTTTATAACCCTTAGATCAAGTCAATCGTAGGATGACTTAATCTCAGCCATTGATTCCATGCGCATTTCCAGAATCTTCCCTCACCCCTATATAAACCCCCCACTTCTCAGACTTTCAAGACTTTTGGGCATTCGTCATTTCTGAGAGAAAAAAAATAGAGAGAAGAGAGAAGTGATAGAGAAGAGAGAAAAGAAAAGAGAGAAGAGAGAGAAAGAAAACTCTGTTAGCCCAAAACCAAACCCTAACCCTAAACACTTCATTTTTCTGAATCAAACCTTCGTATACACTTAACCCCAAACACAACCTTGAGTGTTTGAGAGAGAGAGTGGTTTGTTCACTTGAAGCTGTAACCTCTTTGTCCTTGATCTTGTTCACAACTTAAACATTCGTGTGAAGATCTGTGTTTCTTTTTCATAAAAACTTTAGATCTACATTCTGCATGTTACATTTTCACTAGATCTGCATATTTCTTACTTATTTTAAGAAAATATTTACTGATTTGGTTTTGAAAATGTTTTATGGTTTCTGTTTTTACAAAACTTAACCTTGACCTAGTTGGATTCACACTTGGAGATTTTCAATCTCAAAAATATTTTTAAAACCGAGATTGGTTAAGATCTTAACCGATTTTGAAGCGAGATATCCGTGGAATCTGGGTTATATTAAAGGTCAAAAAGGTTTTTAGTTTTGTAAGAAAGAAAGAAAACAAAATCACAGCATATAGACTTTATATGTAATTTTTATAGGACTGTCTGTAAATCTAAGTGTGTGTGAGTTCATGCATGTGAATAGGAATCACTTCACAAACACTTAACACACTACTACACTGGAAGTTTTGTGTATAAGATCAAAGATCATTGAGTCGACATAAGGAAGCTAAAGCAAAGGAAGTTATCAAACTGGAAGAACATCATCAACAATCAGATCTATGAGAAGTTAGAAGGACACCAAGTGGGGTATATTCCTAAACTTAGAATAAGTTGATTTGTGTGCATGTATGTTGTATTGTTTGTAACTATTATTTCTTATTAGTGGATTTTTTTTTGTGACTTAGAAGTCACCGTGGATGTTTCCTCTGTTGGGAGAGGTTTTACCACGTTAAAAACTGTGTTTTGATTATCTTCATCTCCTCATCTCAGTCTATAGTGTGCTGATTTTTAAAAACTGTCTTGTTTTAAAAACTGATTACAAAGTCTTAATTACTCTCGTACATAAGTTTTTTGTAAACACATCTTGTTGTTTATAATTTTTATTTTCAAAAGAAAAGGGTTTCTCCAACAAACATCTCAGAGTTGCTTATATAGTTTAATCTTATATTAAACGGCATTAGCAACGTTTTTCAATTAGTATCAGAGCCCTATCAACTTTTATTTCAAAAAGATCTTGTGTTTCTGAAATCGTTTTCTGAAAAACCTAACTATGGACGAGAAGAATGAAAGGTTTGGTAATCTGTCCAGACCTCCACTCTTTGATGGAAACAACTTTGCTTACTGGAAAGTAAGAATGGTTGCCTTCATCCAAGGGACTTTAGGAGATGATATCTGGGACATTATTGAAAATGGATACACTTATCCTACTAAACCAGCCACTGAAGGAAGTGATGAGAGGGTAAAGAAAATCTTAAGTGAATTTACCCAAGAAGAGAAAACTATTTCTCGAAATAACAACAAAGGCAAGAATGCCATTTTTATGTCTATTAATGAGTATGAGTTCAAGAGAATCTCATCTTGTGCCACTTCTAAGGAAGCTTGGGACACATTAATCACTGCCCATGAAGGAGACTCAAGAGTTAAAGCTGCTAAAACTCAAATGCTTACCCAGCAGTACAACTCTTTGATTATGTCTGACTCTGAGTCTTTTGATGATTTTTACATGAACTTAACTGATATAGTTACTAAGTTGCATGCTAATGGTATAACTTATGATAGGAATGAAATTGTCTCTAAAATCCTAAGATCATTACCACAAAAGTTTGACATTAAGAGGTATGCTATTGAGGAAATGAGTGATCAAAACCTTACCCCTGAGTTACTCAGTAGCAAACTTAGAACTGTGGAAATGGAATTAAACTTTAAGAAACAATTAAATCATTCACAAAGAAAACACCCCAACTCTAACTTGAGTTTTGCCTCTAAGATATCTAAACTTGAGTCTAATTTGACCAACTCTGACTCTGATGAGGAGTGTGATATAGACAAACTAGATAATCAGATTGCCTTAATGTCTAAACAATTTAAGAAAATTGTTAAATTTAGAAACAAACAGGCAACTAAACAAGGCAAGCCTAATTATCCTACTCTGTCTAATCCCAAACCTCATGAGAGAGGTCTTGACAAACATCCTAAGGACAACAATTCCAGACCCACTAGAGACCTTAAAAAGATTGAATGTTTTAGATGTGGGAAACTAAGTCACATTGCTCACGATTGCAGAGTTAATCTGAATAAAGCTAACACACACAATAGAGCCAATGTCTGTAAAACTTGGAATGATTCAAGTGAATCTGATGAAGAGGAACTTGAGTCATCTAATGTACTTGACCCTTGCATGTATTTTTATGCTAAGATCATTTACAATGATGATATACCTGTGAGTGATAATGATGCTCCTACTTCTGCTTGTGTGAATACTGCTTTGATTGGCCTAGATGCTTTATTGTCTGAAAATGTTGCTAGTTCTAGTTCCGTGTGTGTGAGTCAAAGTGATCTCGATAACGACGATGTAAATGGGTGCGTGAGTACTAGAACTGAATCGTTAGGGGTCACTACACACACTTCACTTAGCGACTCAGACACAGATGACCTCCCAGATATCCATACTTTGTATGCTAAAACTCTTAAAAAAGGCACTAGACTGGAGAAGACTGTTAGAGACCTGACTAAGAAATTAGATGATCTAAGTGTTATTGTGAAGCTGAATGCTGAAGAGTACACTAACCAGTGTCTGTCTCATCAATCTGAAATTGAAACTTTTGATCAAAAATTAAAAGTGTTGACTAAAAATAATGAAACCCTGGAAATGAAATACAAGAGAACATTATTAGAACTGGAGGAAGCAAAAACAAAGACAGCTACTGTTTTCAAAAAAATTTCTAAGTTTGAAAGCAATTCAAATTGTTTTACTGACTTTGTTGTTGACTCCAAGACCAATTCTGATGATAGAATCGGTATTGGATTTTGCCCTAAGAACAAACCACAAACTACAAATCTTGAACCTATTAAGTTTGTGTCTGGGGGCAAAAGACCAATTGAAACATGTCCAGACTTTCATTTTATTAAAAAGGAATTTGATCAAAAGCAACAACAGAAAGACTTTGGAGAGTCTAGTAATTCTAAGGCTGACACTACACTTAAGACTAAATACGTCTGTCCTTTGATCAGAAAGGTTGATTCTACCTTTAAGACCATCCCTCCTAGGAATAGCACTACTGAACAGAATGCTGTTAAACACATTTTTAGAAGTTTTCCTAAGGAAATTCATCCCTCAAGAAATCAATATTGCTCGTACTGTGATATTTATGGTCATTCCTTTGAAGGTTGTTATGCTAGGCGTCTAAACACCCCTGTGTACAACTCTTCTGTCTACAAGAACTTTAACTATTCTAGGCAAAATCGTAACCATTATGTCCTTCCAAGACAACCTGATAAGAACTCTAACTACAGAAATAGAAACACCAAAACTAAGAGTTCATTTAAGAGAAAGGCTCCCAGAAACTTTCCTAAACCAAAAGCTCAAATTTTTCACAATAATCAGGTTGTTGCCCCAAATGTTTTTCGACAAAAAGCTGTTTCACGAAAATTTTATCAAATGAGGGCAAACTTGCGCAAAATTAAAACTAGAGCTATTTGGGTTAGAAAAGATGATCTTTTACCCCAAATGAAGTATAACATTGTTATCACTGCCTTAAAAGCTGAACACACTTCATCTGGTTGGTATTTAGATTCAGGATGCTCCAAACATATGATAGGAGATGAAACCAAACTTTTAAACAAAACCAGATTTGCTGGTGGAAAAGTAGTTTTTGGTAATGGAGTTTCATCCCAGATCATAGGTAAAGGAACCCTAAAAGAAGAAGGAATGCTTGTTCTCGAAAATGTTCTATTAGTTAAAGGCCTTAAAGCCAACCTCCTAAGTATATCACAATTTTGTGACTCTGACCATACTGTCACCTTTTCAAAGAACAACTGTAAAATTCTAAATGATAAAGGTGAATGCATTATTACCGGATTTAGAACACCTGACAATTGTTATACTGTCAAGACTGGTTCTGAAACCTGTAACATTGTCAGAATGGATGACAATGAAATCTGGCATAATCGTATGGGTCACCTATGTTATGATATCCTTGGTAGATTGTCTAGTCAAGAGATTGTTAGAGGAATTCCTAAAATTAAACCTATTTCAAGTGTTGTGTGTGGTCATTGCCAGGAAGGAAAAATAGTTAAGACTTCGCATAAAAAGGTTAAAGACATTCTCACCTCTAGACCTCTAGATCTCATCCATATGGACCTTATTTGTCCCTCTAGAACTGTTAGTCTTTGTGGACACAGTTATATCCTTATCATGGTTGATGATTTCACACGATTCACTTGGGTTGCCTTCTTGAAACAAAAATCTGACACGTTTAAGAATTTTTTGAAAATTTTACTAAGAATTGAAAATGAGAAGGACACACAAGTCAATCGCATTCGTAGTGATAGAGGGGGAGAGTTCATAGACACAGGAATAGTTGAATATTATGACTACAACGGTTACAAACATGAATTCAGTGCCCCTAAGACTCCTCAGCAGAATGGTATTGCTGAAAGAAAAAACCGAACTCTTCAAGAGATGGCACGTGTTATGTTGCATGCCAAATCTCTACCTAAATACTTTTGGGTAGAATCTATTAGAACTGCATGTCATATCATTAATAGGGTTTACCTTAGGAAAAACTCTAAACAAACTCCTTATGAGTTGTGGTACGGTAAGAAGCCTAATCTGAAATATCTAAGAACCTTCGGAAGTCAGTGTTATGTCTGTAAGGACAGAGAACATCGATCTAAATTCGAAACGCGTGGTGATAAAGCCATCTTCTTAGGATACTCGCCAAATAGTCATGCTTATCGTATATAGAATCTGCGTACTAAGGCCCTTATGGAATCGATAAATGTAATTGTAAGCGACACTATTGTCGAAAATAAGATATCTGAATCACCTATTGTGGTTGAATCTGAAAATGATTTCAAAACTGATTCACCAGAAATAGATGGCTCATTACCTATTGAGAGTCCAGAAGTACCTGGTTGGGTATCTAAAGATCATCCCATTGACAACGTGGTCGGTAATCCTAATGAGCCAGTTCGTACTAGATCCCAGTTAAGAAATTATGCTAATTATGCATGTTTCGTCTCCCTTGTGGAATCGAAAAATGTTAATGAAGCATTGAATGACACACACTGGATTTCTGCTATGCAGGAAGAACTTTTACAATTTGTCATTCACGATGTCTGGTATCTTGTACCGCGGCCTCAAAATAAAAATGTTATTGGGACACGTTGGATTTTTAAGAACAAATCTGATGAAAATGGGGTAATCCTTAGAAACAAAGCTAGACTAGTTGCTCAAGGCTACTCTCAAATATAAGGGATAGATTTCAGCGAGACATTTGCCCATGTCACTCGTCTTGAATCTGTTTGACTTCTTTTCGCCATAGCGTGTCACTTAAAATGCACACTTTATCAAATGGATGTCAAATCTGCTTTCCTCAATGGAATCCTGTCCGAAGAAATGTATGTAGAACAACCCAAAGGGTTCATTGACCCTAAATACCCTAACCATGTCTTTCGTCTAAAAAAGGCTCTGTATGGCTTAAAACAAGCTCCTTGAGCTTGGTATGAACGCCTTTCCAACTTTTTGTTGGATAAGGGTTTTAAGAGAGGAGGAAATGACCAGACTCTCTTTGTCAAACATTTTGACAAAAACATTATTATAGCCCAAGTCTATGTAGACGACATCATTTTCAGGTCAACTTCAAACTCTGAAGTTAAATCTTTTTCTGCTATTATGCATAAGGAATTTCACATGTCCCTTATGGGAGAGCTACAACTTTTCTTAGGATTTCAAGTGAAACAGAATTCTGATGGACTATTTGTCTCTCAAACTAAGTATGCCTTAGATCTTGTTAAGAAATTTGGTTTAGATAATGCTAAAGTTGCCAAAACGCCTATGAGTACTACTGTTAAATTATGTAAAGATGAAAATGGTAAGTCAGTTGATTCCACACTCTATCGTAGCATGATTAGTAGCCTACTCTATCTAATTGCCTCACGACCAGACATAATGTATGATGTATGTCTATGTGCTCGTTACCAGAATAACCCTAAAGAGAGCCATTTATTGAGTTTAAAATGTATAATAAAGTACATAAAAGGCACTCTTAATCTTGGACTTAGGTACACTAAGGATACCTGTAGCACCATCATAGGGTATACTGATGCTGATTGGGCCGGTTGTACAGATGATAGTAAAAGTACATCAGGTGCCTGTTATTATGTCGACAATAATTTAGTTGGTTGGAGTAGCAAAAAATAGAATTGCACATCTTTATCTACGGTTGAGTCCGAATATATAGCAGCAGGAAGTTGTTGTGCCCAATTGTTATGGATAAAACAGATGTTAAGTGATTATGGGATTAAAGAAGATCAATTACAATTGTATTGTGACAATCAAAGCGCCATTAACATATCTAAAAACCCGGTTCAACACTCGCGAACTAAGCATATTAAAATAAGGCATCATTTTATACGCGAACTTATTGAAACTAAGGAATTAGAAATTCATTACCTGCCTACTGATCTGAAACTTGCAGACATGTTCACTAAACCTTTAGACTATAATAGATTTCTGTATTTGCGAAATTCTATAGGTATGGTATGCGCTGATTAAACTCTTAAGACTTTAAGTTTTACCCTTCGTCCATTTGAGACAAAATGGGGGAGAAATTTGAGTCTTACGGGTTCAATGTTTTGTTCACATTTCATCCAAACTGCTTGATCTTAGTGTGCATATTTGCAGGGATCTCTTCTTCTGATTGTCTACCTTTTCTAGTGTAAAATTTTGTAAATAGTTGAGTTATGTAATTTTTGACTTTCTAGGAAATGGGTAGATAGTATCTTTTGTATAGGACTAGGTTTTATTTTTTTTGGTTCCCTACGAGTTTTAAGCTAACTCAAAGGAGATTTTGTTTCATATTTCCAAAGGGGGAGATTGAAGCACCTTATACCTTTGACTTACTTAAGTCTATATTGTATAAGTGTTCAACTAGTTTGGAAATAGTGACAAAATTGGTTGTCTATCCTAGAATCCAAAAAGCCTCAGAACTTATCTCTCTAATCCTCTTCAATGATCCATGAAGGTATAAATTGAATCACACTACACACATTAGAAGTGCATACATGTGTACATATTGCTTAAAATTGATTGTGTGATTAATTCCCATTAAAATGTGGTTTTAATTATTTTTTGGGATTTTTTTAAACATTTTTTAAATAATGTTTTCATTAATAAAATGTGTTTATAAAATTTGTGGGGTTAATATTCTATTTTGGAAACTTCAGTTTTCATTGAATTTTTTGGTTGGGTAGAATGTAAAAGCGCTAGACAATTCAGGGGGCTTCTTGTAATTAAGTTTGACGCGCGTTTGAACACCAATCACACGCCTACACTTGTCATCCTCCTGATGCTTCAATTTGTGTTTCTTATGTGAGAGGATTGCCTGGTGCATTGCTGGACGTTGGATCATTCCTAATCGATGGCCTGCATGTGTTTTTAGTTAATCCTGGTGCTACATCTATGAACCAATCACAATCATCTTAACCACCGCTGTTTTATAACCCTTAGATCAAGTCAATCGTAGGATGACTTAATCTCAGTCATTGATTCCATGCGCATTTCCAAAATCTTCCCTCACCCCTATATAAACCCCCCACTTCTCAGACTTTCAAGACTTTTGGGCATTCGTCATTTCTGAGAGAAAAAAAATAGAGAGAAGAGAGAAGTGAGAGAGAAGAGAGAAAAGAAAAGAGAGAAGAGAGAGAAAGAAAACTCTGTTAGCCCAAAACCAAACCCTAACCCTAAACACTTCATTTTTCTGAATCAAACCTTCGTATACACTTAACCCCAAACACAACCTTGAGTGTTTGAGAGAGAGAGTGGTTTGTTCACTTGAAGCTGTAACCTCTTTGTCCTTGATCTTGTTCACAACTTAAACATTCGTGTGAAGATCTGTGTTTCTTTTTCATAAAAACTTTAGATCTACATTCTGCATGTTACATTTTCACTAGATCTGCATATTTCTTACTTGGTTTAAGAAAATCTTTACTGATTTGGTTTTGAAAATGTTTTATCGTTTCTGTTTTTACAAAACTTAACCTTGACCTAGTTGGATTCACACTTGGAGATTTTCAATCTCAAAAATATTTTTAAAACCGAGATTGATTAAGATCTTGACCGATTTTGAAGCGAGATATCCGTGGAATTTGGGTTATATTAAAGGTCAAAAAGGTTTTTGGTTTTGTAAGAAAGAAAGAAAACAAAATCACAGCATATAGACTTTATATGTAATTTTTATAGGACTGTCTGTAAATCTAAGTGTGTGTGAGTTCATGCATGTGAATAGGAATCACTTCACAAGCACTTAACACACTACTACACTGGAAGTGTTGTGTATAAGATCAAAGATCATTGAGTCGACATAAGGAAGCTAAAGCAAAGGAAGTTATCAAACTGGAAGAACATCATCAACAATCAGATCTATGAGAAGTTAGAAGGACACCAAGTGGGGTATATTCCTAAACTTAGAATAGGTTGATTTGTGTGCATGTATGTTGTATTGTTTGTAACTATTATTTGTTATTATTGGATTTTTGTTTTTGTGACTTAGAAGTCATCGTGGATGTTTCCTCTGTTGGGAGAGGTTTTACCACGTTAAAAACTGTGTGTTGATTATCTTCATCTCCTCATCTCAGTCTATAGTGTGCTAATTTTTAAAAACTGTCTTGTTTTAAAAACTGATTACAAAGTCTTAATTACTCTCGTACATAAGTTTTTTTGTAAACACATCTTGTTGTTTATAATTTTTATTTTCAAAAGAAAAGGGTTTCTCCAACAAACATCTCGGAGTTGCTTATATTGTTTAATCTTGTATTAAACGGCATTAGCAACGTTTTTCAAGAGCAGTACTTGTCCTTGGTGGAGTTTGTGTACAATAACATCTACTAGTTCACGGTTGGGATGGCACCACTTGAGGCATTATATGGGAGACCTTGTCATTCACCCTCATGCTGGTTGGAGGTTGGGGGGGAGCAAGTTACTTGGTCCATAGTTCATTTAGGAAACCTCAGTTGGAGGCGGGGGGAACAAGTTACTTGGGCCAGAGTTCATTTTATGGTTGGTGTAGGTCTACGTACCTAATTAAGGATGATTATATTTTTCATATTAAAGTGACATTACTAATGAAAATATTATCTCACACATGACACATACTTTAATGTAATCCTTTGTGGTTTTATATTTGAAATTTGATGTTTCTATTAGATGTATAAATTTTTATTGTGTTTGCAGTCTTTTATATTTTATTAATTATTTTTCTTAAAACTTTGTTGTTTTATTTAACCACGAACTATATAAGGGTTATAAGATACGTAATTGTAGTTAAATCAATTGTCAAAAGTTTTTTTCATGAGAATGTCATGATGTATGAGATGGGTGTCTCTACCCAAATAGATTTTAAAGAAAGGAATCTATTGACAATTGGATAAATATTACACTTGCAATTAAATATCACAACTTATTCGAATCAATTTTTGTTGGTAATGCTAAAGGTGACACATTTTTTTTCGTACACCGCCACACAATATTTGAAAGTGACTGTACATTGTATTTTCAAAAGTAGTAAAATTGGGGTTCTTGTTAATAGATATTTTTATACACACATTATTTAAAATGATTGTTATCAATTATTCATTTTTTTTCCTTACAGAATTTTATATAGTTAAGAGAAATGAAATAAGTTATTCGGCACTTAGTTAACATGTTAAGTAACTTCATGTGCTCATGTTATTGAACATCTGAATCACATTAACATTACCACGAGGGTTGTGATCCGGATAGACTTGGTCTTTGAAGTTATCCCCTGCTGGGAGGGGGAGCGGATAAATTCTAAAAATAGAAAGGAGCATATCGTTGGTCCCATGTTCGATTTCTAGTGCTGGGTTGCTACAGTTGGCAATGTATGTGCTGTCGTTGTGCCCCAAAATGGTGAGAACCTGAACTCCGACAAAGAACTTCTATTTTTTATGAAGGGAAGAAGATACTCCTCGGATGTTGTGAAGCCATGGATGGTCAAGGAGTAGATTAAACAAGATAGGTATGTCGATGACGGGATTGATAGGGCCAGCCCCTAGTGTTACTTTTATAGACCCCATTAATTCTCGATGAGTATTGTCATATGCACACACATCGAATGAAGTGGGAGTGAGATCACTGACTTTTAGTCCCTAGCAGTTGTACGTTCTGAGAGGACAAACATTGAGGGAAGATTCATTGTCAACAAGTGATAATGGGACTATCTTTCCCAATACTTCAATGGAGATGTTGAGGCAATAATATTCGATTGGAACCGAACTTCAAAATTTCTTCTTCAAAAAAGGAGAGGAGTCTTTTAGAGGTTAAGGCTCCAACCATATTTAAAGATGCTTTAGGAGGAGGAGTAGAGGGAGAAACTGTGGGTCCTGTGAGGAGCTTTATCAAGGCATTCTGGTGCAAACGAGAGGACATGAAAAGTCCCCATATGGTGGTATTGGCTTGGGTCTTCTTGAGTTAATCAAGGACTTTACTTTCTTAGATGGTCATTTCTGGCATTAAATTTTTTTTGGCAAGTCGTTTTCCTTTATTTATTCCTAGTGACTGAGGATTCGGATCTTTGTAGTGTCTCCTCGATCTGGTCATGTGATTCACTGAGGAGGGGATGAATAAGAACCATGTGGCTTCATCTACCTATATTTGAGCGTACACCTTGTTTATGTCTCCTAATAGATGTTTGAAGGATATCATTCCACACAAGTTGGATATTGTAAGGACTTCTTCCTGACTTGGTTCATTCTCTGAGCTGTCAAAATCATCCCGCCATCTGTTGGGGACTATGTCATCTGACCAAGAGTGATCAATACATTCGACAAATTCAATAGATTCATCGTATTAGTCTTCCCACTCAATGGGGAGGTATGGGAGTGAAGGAACCAATCTCCCCTGAAGCATAAAAGTGGTGAGTAACTTAGAAATGCTATAAATTTCACTTGTGTATCGAAACATATCGACTATTGTTTATACCACATCATCTAGACAGACTTCTTCGATAGGTACTACCCATTCATCTGATTTCCGAGCCCATTTTTATGCTTCCATGATCAAGTCGTAATTTTTTTATAATCGACGGTCATCTCGGTGGGCAATTTCAGCCAAACTCTAAGAGTTGGTTCAACACAATAGGTAGCTCCATGCCCCTCCTTCAGATCGAGTGCGGATGACGATATAGGACCTTGTAAGGAGTGATAAAGCTTGATCGATGAGGTATGTGGAGTGTAGGAGAAAATATGGGCAAACCTTGAAAGGTTTAGGTGAGATTGTAGGATGATGGGTGCTTTGTTGGGCACGATTTGAGTAGATGGGTCAAATTCTAGTTCATTTTCTAGAAATATGGAAATTGTATTTATTGGTGGTATTGGGTTTAGGATTAACTGTCGAGGCAATGAGACCCCAATCGATTAGGACTTTGACCACATTTCTAAGGTTCAATCAATGGTCGATAGTATGACCTATAGATTGGTGAAAGTCACAGTGGACATTAGGCTTAAAATTTATGGGGGTCCAAGGGTTTGATGAGATTTCGACTTAACTGAGCCTCGTAGACTTTGGACAGGGGACCATGGAGCTCGGTGTATTCTTTTCTTATAGGATTAGTGGGATTTTCCAGTGTTATGAAATGTTGTTGATTATTGAGACTGTAACACTAACTGGCTTCTCACACTTTTGAGGAGTGAACTATCTGATCACTTTCTTCGGTTTGGATTCCACTTTGGTGACACCTTCCTCAATTTTAACACCAACATCTCTAAGGGCTCACAAGTGTGGGTAATATTACCCTCCTATGGATGCTCGAATATGAGGCAAGAAATTCATCTTCACAATACTGACTTGCTCCTTCTCGGAGGGCTTGTTGGTCATGGTGGTGTCTTTCTCTCTCCGCCTTCTTATGAAGCTACTGATTATTTCCCCAGGATTTTTTTAAGAAGCTCTAGATCTCGTCGCGTAACCTCTATCTTCTCATTATACTTGTATTGAGACATTAATTTCCGGGTGACATCCTCCCAACGACGGATCCTGGATTCTTCGAGGGATAAAAACCACTGAAGGATGATATCTTTCTAGGTTTGCTGCAAAATTTGGGTCGTTATCTCTTTGGAGGCACCTAAAAGGTTCATGGCTCAGTTATAGATTTTAAGGTGCACAATTGGAGGCTCGCTATCCCCAAATTTCTCGATATTTGCCATATTGAACTTCTCGAGCATTATAGCTTTGGGATGGGGAGACATATGGTGTAGTACATGTACATCTCGAATATCCTGACATGGTCGAACTTCTTTGACGATAGTTTCAGGTCTTCTTTGACCTTATTCAGTTCCTCTTCTTTTAGATCCATGGGCACTGGTAGGTTAGCCCCTGTTTGGGCAAGGTTTGGAATACGAAATTGAGCTGGTGGTAACCCATTGGTAGGCCGGGCATGCAGAGTATGGAGATAATCTTCTGATACCTAGACAGGCTTGGGAGCGGGTGAACCCATGGCACGAGGAGAGAGGACCTTGGGTTCTTCGGCAATCTCGGCCTGATGACGTTGCACTTTTTGGACCTCAGTTTGAAGGTTTTCAATATTGGCACTGAGTTGGACTAAAACGGCCATTTGATTGGGTTGCACATTCGGTGCTTGGTCAGCGTTCTCTATGATGAGCTCGTGAAGGTAAATTCCAAACTCGAATGAAGTAGCAGAAGAAGCGGCGGATATTTGGGACGGTTTGATGGAAGACCGAAGCCAATAGGGAGCCAGGCCAAAATCGGGTATGTGATCGATCGGAGAGGAAAAATGGTTCAAAATTATTTTTGAAAGAAGGAGGGAATTTTTTTTTTTAGAAAAAGAGGGGAAAATGTTTTTGACATTTTGTTTTTTTTTTTTTAAATAGGAGGCAAAAAGGGAGATGACTCTCAGCATGATTATGATGATGATGATGATGATGATGATTATTATTATTATTATTATTATTATTATTATTATTATTATTATTATTATTATTAGGTTATCACTTGTATTAGATTTAACTAAATGCAACAAAAATTTCAAATCGAACCCAAGCTTGGGAAAATTTGGTTTGAACATATGTAAGACACGGTTTGACTTGTTTTCTGGCTCATGGACAGGGTCCTGTTTTGAAAAAAGGTGAAATAGCGTGAAAATTCGCGTAGCATGCCGACCCGGCATTTTGACAAAGTTTCGCATAGTAACTGGCAAACTAAATATGAGTGCCTTAGGTTTCAAGCCAATTTGGGGTTTATGAAATTGTTGTGCTAGTGGAAGGGTTCCCACCTTTGGCATGACTTCCATGATATACCTCTTGTCTATAAGGGAAATCATTCATCGGTACGTGTGGACAAGCCATTTGATATACTCGAGGGTACATGAATGGCCTCACTATATACCTCATGGGGACAATACGTATGAGAGATAATTTAATATACTCGACATACGTGAATGAGTTACCTACTATATACCTCCCATCGTGAGTTTGGTCAAGCGGTACGATGCGGCGGAAACCGTTCGATATACGTCAAAGGTATGAGGACAATGGAAGGTGAGAGTCATATTGCTTAGGCTAACTGTGACCCACGGGACCAACACCCATCAAAAAGTGACCCTGGGTACGGGACAAAACTTCGATCAATATTGCCATGCTCTTGATGATGTGGTGTACGAAAATGCGTGAGTTTTATTTAGTATATTATGGAGAAAGAGAGTCTTTTATTTTAATAATGAGCAAAGGGAGCACTACACTAACGGGGGAGAATGTACAAGTATCATGAAAAGTAAATCTAGCATGGAGCATGAAGACTATAGTAAGCATGGATACATGTGGTGACTAACATATGAATGTATACATTTGAGTGTGTGTGGTAATGATCCTATACATGGATCAACTACAAGTGGTGTGTGACATGTGTAAGTGAGCATGGATATATACAAGTGTGAGAAGTGAGGGTGTGTGATAGCGAAGCCTAAGCATGGATATTCAAAGTAGTGTGTGAAGGATGTGCGTAGAAGTGAATTTATATACAAGTGTAAGTAGTGTGAAGTATACATGAAGAGTATATACAAGTGTGTGAAGTGTATAAGTGAGTGAAAAGTGATATATACATGAGTTAGATATACAAAACAAGTAGATAGGAGAAAAGGAAACATACAGGTAGGTGCATATGAACACATGCAGATAAGAATAACACCCATGCAAAAATAGAGTTTAGTACTCTTAAAAATGGTCCCCAGCAGATTCGTCACAGTGGCCATCCCTCCAATGCGTGAACGGGTTTGCGCCCTTCCCCGCGGTGCATGGATGTCGTCTAAAATGTGGGGTAATGTGTAGAGATAGAGTCTCCATCGTATTTTCCACAAAACTGGCAAAGGAAATATTACCGACTTGAGAAAGTGACATCAAGAACAATACTGATACTTGTGAAACCAAGTAGTTCAAAGGTTTGGGAACTAAGTTATGGAATGGGAAGGTGTTATTCGGCCTCTCATGGGCATGTGTTAATCTTGTCCTAATGAATTCCATGATATTTGTACTTATGTGCATAATACAAATCGAGAGTGGAATTGCTCAACTCGCGTCATGGATTAAGGCGGCGTGAGGTCGTCCTTCATATGAGCACTTGAGGTTGATCTTGAGTGTTGATGTGATGATCTGGCAAAATGATGGGGTTGATATGAAGAGGAGGAGGGGAATTTGCTAAATGGGGTAAATAAAGGATGGAAATGGAATGTGGAAATGGGTTTTTAGGATGGGAACATCTCTGATTTCGAAAGATTGTTCTATGGATTGCTGAGAGGGTTGTTGAGAGGTTCATTTCGAAGTTGCCTCATGGCCTCTAATTATAGGGCCAAAGAGGGGGGGGATCAACATGGTCCTAGACCTGTCTATCAGTAAAGATCCCTCAGGCACACTGCTGATAGGCAGGGTCCTAAGAGTGCTATTCGGTAGTCTGTTGGAAGGTTCTCTATAAAAATGGTCATAAAATGAAATTCGTAAGTCAAAATTGTGCATGGGATGGACCATTGTAAAGGGTATTCATATCCTTTTAAGAATCCATTGAGCCACTCCCGGGTCTGGGAGTTGATCGAGGTCAAACATGGGTCGGAAGCTCCGATTGGTCTTTGGGACAGGAAGTCCTCAGAGGGAAATGGTTCATTCATCCGAACTGTGAGGCTGATTCACACATGGGAAAGACTATTGGAAAGGGTATTTAGAAACATTCGAAGTTTAAATGCACTTTGTTCAGTTCGCAGAGTTGACCGAGGTCAAATGGGACTCGAAAGTGTCGGGTGACCCTTCGGAGTAAAATGGGTCATTTGTATGTACTGTAAGGTTGATTCGTGCACAGGGTGGACCGCTGGAAAGGAGATTCAGAGCCCTTTTAACTTTCAATGAGCTCCGATCAATATGGAGAGTTAACCGGAGTCAAATGGGGCTCGGGAGCTCCCGATGGCCTCTAGATCAGCTTTCAGGGTCAAATCGATCGTTTGTCCAAACCGTAAGGCCGATTAGCGCATCAGGTGGACCGTTGGAAAGGGGATTCAGATCCCTTCTAAGATTCAATGAGTTTCTGCTCAGGCGAGAAAGTTGATCAAAGTCAAATGGGACCCCGGAGTGCCTAGTGGCCTCTAGATCAATAATCGGAGTATGATCTATGGCTTATAGTGAACTAGGGAGTGATAAGGACCTAAGGACGTGGTTAGGGGGTCCTAGGATGGGGTGTCTAAAGTATGTTTTTTTTATTTCAAAGTGGTTTGTGCATCAGTTTTTTGTTTAATGTTACTCATTATCCGGCATACTTTGAGTATCAAAATCGGTAATGTTTCTGATGTTTTTTTCATCATAGCTTAATTATTTTAATTGATCCCATTAGATTGATTCACTTGTATTTAAGGTATTTAGTTTTTTTATCTATCTTTTCATTTTTATTTTAACTGGATTTTTTTACTGAAATTAAAATACTAAGTTAATGTACCATTTAACTCTATTAGTGTTTATGTAGATATGTAATTTTTTTGTTTGGGGGTTTATGTAGGTTATAAATAAGCTATAGTTTTCAACAGTTTCGTTGTAGATGTTGTATAATGAATTAATCATATCAAATATATTATTAAGTTATATATTTAGTAATATTTGTAGCTTTTTATGTTTAGGTCGGGTGCTTTGGAGCCTTCTGAAGAGTTTTTATGGGTTTCAGGCGACAAGTGCGACGACATTGGGTTTGACGGAATGAGATGGATCATACTTTGGATTTGATTCCACCACTGACATGCACAAACCATTATTCGTCCAAACATTTCAGTGGTTAAGAGTTCTCCAGATGGGTTGAGGGGTTCGACAGAGACTGTTTGGGTAGATTAGGTAGTGTGTGTGTGTGTGTGTGTGTGTGTGTGTGTGTGTGTGTGTGTGTGTGTGTGTGGTATATATATGTATATATGTATATTTATATAATTATAAATAATGTTAAAATTATAGTGTGTGTGTGTGTGTGTATATATATATATATATATATATATATATATATATATAGGGAGAGGTTCACAAGTGGACCAAAAGAATGAACTTTTTAATGGACTTAACAAAAATGACTAATAACCCACTAATTTTAATTCCTTGGTGTAATGATCCGCGCCAGCGGCACCCAATAACCGAGACTTATTAGTCTTTTTTGTTAAGTCCATTAAAAAATCCATTATTTTGGTCCACTTGTGAACCTCTCCCTATATATATATATATATATATATATATATATAAAGAGAGAGAGAGAGAGAGGTTCATAAGTGAACCAAAATAATAAACTATTTAATTAACCTAATAAGACATTAAAAATAACACAATCAATTTTAATTCCTTGTTGCAATTGGTCTGCGCCAAACACACACTTGGCAAACCTTTTCCCTCCACCCCCACCCCCACCCAATTACACGATCTCGAGGAGTCCTACATGCCTAGTTTGGGTTTAGAAGCAGGTGTCGCTAGTTGTAAATCAGATGGGATGAGTCAAACAACAGCTCCGGCGGTAACCCTTCTAAATCCCATCTCCCACTGCGCCGGCAAAACCCAGAAGTCCGCCGACCAGCCACATCCCTTGCCGCCGACGACTCCAACCCGCTGATCTAGAGGCCGTAACCCAAACCCAATCCTAACTTCCAACCCACCATACAACTTCAACCCGACCTCTTAGTCCCGAGAACCCATTAACCCATCGGTGAGCTTCCTTTGTACCTGATCGACAACCCGACCACACCGGACCTGCTACATACTTCAATCGTACTAAAACCCACCATGGAATCTCCTACCTACCTAGTCTGATGACGGATCAAGTTTGGTCAATGAGATCGCCAGAGGTGGGTATAAGATCGTGTGTGGATTCTCCAGAGCTCTTTAAGTCTCCCATTCCCTTCACCTTTAGAACTAAAAATGGAGGCATGGAGGCTACTTCTAGCTCGGGTGTCGAAAATAGGGTCAGAATGGGTTCTGTGGGTTGGAAGTGAGGTTTTGGTGGGTCACCGAAAATGGAAGGTGGGTGGGTGGGTGGTAGTGGGGGTAAGGTTTGTCAGGTGTGTGTATATTAAAAAATATTGTCGTTGGCGTGGACCAATTGCAATAAGGAATTAAATTTGATTGGGTTATTTTTTAATGTCTTATTAGGTTCATTAAAAAGTTTATTATATTGGTTCACTTAAGAACCTCTCTCTCTCTCTCTCTCTCTATATATATATATATATATATATATATATGTGTGTGTGTGTGTGTGTGTGTGTGTGTGTGTGTGTGTGTGTGTGCATATGTATATATACATAAGTGTAGTGTGTGTGCTTATGGTTATGTGTATTTGCTAGTTAGTTTTTATACGTATGTATATATAAAAGTCTGTGTGTGTGTGTGTGTGTGTGTGTGTGTGTGTGTGTGTTTATATATGTATATGTATATTTATACGTATGTATGTATATATATACATGTGTGTGTAGTAATATATATGTATAGTTGTGTGTGCCCGTGTGTTATATATTAGCATATATAATATATACACAGTGTTATATATATATATGCGTGTGTGTGTGTGTGTGTATATGTGCATGTGTATGTGTGTAATGCCCCGTGTTTTTGTAATAAATTATTTTTCGTAGAATTTAATTAAACAAATTCGTGAATATATTAAATTGGTAGAATTTAAATTAAATTGGTAGGATTTAATTTGAGAATAAATTTCTTGTTTGTGATTGGATGCTTATTTGATTCAATTGTGCATAATGTGTTCTCTCGTAGAAAATAAATTATATGTCAATTAGGTTATTGTTGTGTGGTGATTAAACATAATAAAAGTGTGTAATTTGGGTAGATATAGTTTGGGCGCATTTCGAAAGGAATTGCAGACTCGATTGGGTGTTTTAGACATCTACGTTTTGTCCCGGGGCATAGGTATACCCTTAAGGGGGTATAAGTGTAATACTGAATTGGGGGTTATAATATGATGTTTAACAACGTAAGAGGTTGTTCACATCCATTAGAAAATACCCCTAGCTTCCCCACACCCATTGGAGAGGTTACCAAGGCAAGAGAATGAATGAAGGACAAGGATTCAAGAGAGGGAGACTCCAATCCACGGTTTAAGGTAATAATTCTCTTGCTAACTCAATTACAATATGATTCATATTTCATATATGCATTTTCTCATACAAATTTCTGGTTAATTGAATAAATTGATGATTTTGATTAATTGGAATAAATTCTATGATTCTTAGAACAAATCCGAAAATACTGGTTTTAAAGATTAATTGATTTGGAGACAAAGCCGGAATTGGTATTGGGTTAATTAGAAATTGAACCTTAGAATCCATGTTGTAGAATTTTTATCTTGATGGTTATAATTCATGCATTAATCTCATTAAAATTCGAGAATGATTAGATAGAAAATATTATCAAAACTGGATTAGATGTACTATACGGTTATACTTAAATTCTAGGATTTTGGGGACATGATATTGTGTTAATTTGGTTAGGAAATCATCTAAAAAATGTTTTTGCATCATGAGGAACCTATATTCATTGAATTAAACTTGGGCAAAATAATTGGGAGGATATGTAGTTGGGAAGTATGAAACTCGTCGCATTTCCAATCAGAAAAATATGATTTTTTTCCAAAATTTTTATTTTTAAATTCTGAATAAAATGGTATATTACATCACCCTGTTTGGATCCCTAGAAAGAAAAATCTCAATAAAACCAGTTTTTAAGTTAAAAATCCAACTTTCCTTTAACACATAACCCCTGGCCAATTTTTCAAGTATTTCAAAACATCCCTAAAATTTATTCATAAATTCTTTTGGTTAAATAAAGTCATTTTTTCTCTTTTCACTAAACCCAAATCTAAATGGAAACTAAGAAAATATTACGTACTGCTTCACATAAGTATTATTTTAAACCTATACAACATACTCTTACTCTCCCTAATTTTAGACTATCCAGTCAAGTACCGTGAGATAGACGCACAAAACTGCAAACCGTATTTACAAAGTAGGTGATTCGATTTTCAATATTAAACAATAGAGCTTATGTCTTTGCACATTACTATGTTGTCATATCACTATATGATAACTTCAAATCATATCCTTATTGCGAACTCTTTTGTGTAGTTCATATTTATCGTGAATATTGATTCTATCGATATATCAATTACCCCTTAAACCCAATAAATCGCTACAACCTATAAATTCAGTACACCACGAAATTTACCTAAACCCTTAATTATGGTATAACCCTACATCCTATTTGACATAATTACAACACACCATGAAATTCTACCTATTATCAGTGAAACCCTAACAGCATCCTTAAGATTAAGGGATTCAACCCCAATATACACATTATTTCTAATTGGCCAGCAAGACTCAGATGGTAAGTGCCTAGTTTTTATTTGCTACATATGTATGAGTTCCACCCTAGCTAAGTGTGCCAAGATATTTTATTATTCCCCAGTTATTTGGGATTGCCTGTCCAAATGTACAATATGCTTTCGAAGACATTATGACAGTATGACTACGCAGTTGCATCCCCTATAACCGATAATTTATGGGTTATCTGGTTATAATCTGAACCCATATCCTTGTAACTTAATATATTCAGTTTTAATTCACCATATTGTTCTTTTACACATCGATAGACTATAACACCCATTGTTTTTGGAATAAAATATTGTGACATAATTTAATTTAGTAATTTCGGAACAAATTCGAGAAAAACTAAATCGGTGGGATCTAAATTAAATCGCTAGAGTTTAAATTGAGAAGAAATTCTTGTTCGTGATTAAATATTTAATTGATTCAATCGGGCATATTTGGCTCGCTCGTGAAAATAAATCGAATGGTAATTAACTTATGGTCACGTGTTATTTCAACATAATAAAAATGTGGATGAGGAGTAAAATAATTCGGGCACGTTTTCGGATGTTTTGGGGACTCGTTTAGGTGTTTTAGACCTTTAAAAATGGGACTAGGGTATATGTATTCCATTTGGGGAGTTTGTGGGTCATTCCGATTATGGGTTTAGGTTCATTTGGGGGCCCAAATATATTATTCAAGGCTTAACTCGGGATTAGTAAATAATATAAGTTAAGTAGGGAGTTAGAGAGTCTCATTTATTAATCTAAAGTTAACCCCCCCCCCCCCCCCCCCAGGAACCCCCATCCCTAGAGATAAGATACTAAGGGCAAAAGAGAGGAGGAGAGCAAGGAATTAAGGGAAGACACTCAATCTTCCATACGAGGCACATATTTTCTTGCTTAAATTAACGTCCAATATACTTCTTAATTCATCGTAGTAATTCTTCGAGGAATTTATGGCTTATGATGTGAATTTTATGTTGGGATGATAGGATTCAATCTTATGCATGTAGAGATTTTAAAACAAATTTTTTTTTAAAGATTTTATAATTGGAGGTTTAACCAAGAAATTTAGAAAAAAAAGTAATCTTGAATTGGACTGTAAAATTCATGTTCTATGATCTTGAATTAATGATAATTGTGATCCATGTGTAGAGCCAAAATCAGAATTTGAATTGAAGGGGATTATGGGATAAGAATATGATTTTAAGGATCTATGTTATTAGATATAAAATTTTGGGTTTGGGGAAAGGATGGTATGTTAATTTGTGTAATTAACCAATCTAAATGATGTATTAAGTGAGGGTAACTAATTAGATTATAATATAAATATATGAACCATTGGAATGTGAATTGGTGTTGAAACAAGGAATTGCGTATTAAGAAACCTTAGCAGATCTGGGCTTCTGCCCAGATTCGAATCAATTCGGCCCCCTAGGGCGAATCGATTCGTCCCAAGAGGCGAATCGATTCGGATCCTGGGTCAGGTCGGGTTGAGACCAAGGATTTATCCGGGAGATTTTTAAGAACATATGGGAGTTGGTGGGAGGTCATCCAAGTAAGCGGATATTTTATTAAAAATAGATTAGTGGCGTTATTGGTAAATAGGAACCTGATATTTAACTAGATGGTTAAGTAGTAAATTGGGATTTTTCAATAGACAGTAATAAGTGGATATCTCGAGATTATTAATAGGATATTAACGGGGCATCTCACAAGGTGATTATGGAGTTAACTACCTAAACAAATTGTGTGATAAAAATAGGTTTGTGTCACTATTTTAAAAATGGGGAAAATAATGAACAGTTAAATATACATATTATGTGCTAAAGATATGTATTTATGTATTGGTTTGAACATACCCATGTTCATGGACGACCTATCGATTGGGGCTACGTACGTCTCGGGATCGTAGCACACGTCGGCAAAAGTGGGATAGGCGTTGTGTTGGTCATTATTATAGGTACTACATAGCAGCGCCACTTATGAGGAGGTATGTGTAGATGCTGATATCCATTGTCACCGTCATGGGTATGGATCGAGCAATGGTATACTGCGTAGGGACCGCCCCACTTGTATGAGTTTTGTGGTGTCCATTTGGATAAGGGGCTCCTCTTGACTTACCGATAGTATACGAACGTGACACTGAAGGTAGATGCCTTTATGTGTCGTATATATTTAAGTACATATATGTATAGAACCCTATAAATTAATTAATTAGTCTAATGATGTAGACAAACAATTATGAACCCAATGCTACGTGAATGCATGATAGACAGTTATGTTATATTTTTGGGTAGTATATCTGGGCTATTCTTGGAAATGAGAATACAAGTGTAAATAAATAATAGCGACATCTGAATTACGTTAGATTGCATCAGGTGTTAATTATTGTTATGATTAACGGTCTTTCATAGAGGGGGACTTGAGTTAATATGCATGTAGTATTGCACTTAGGTGAGGGGTGAGGTACTTAATGATTGTGAGTTCCGATGGGGATTACATACTTTGAATTAACTGTATTATTGCATTTTAATTTACGTAAGTTAATTCTTGCAACTCTAGGTCGCTGACCCATATGATAAATGTTTTCTCCCCCCAGGTTTAAATAGGTGGGGACAACAAGACTGATAGGAGATCAGACTTGCGGTCATATTTGTGTAGCGATAACTTTCGTTCTTTTCATTTTAGCATAGGTTTCTATTTTCATTTGAGTCAGTTTATTATTACAGATTATTGTATGGGCATAAGCTCGAGTTTATTATTCAGTTATTTTGGACAGTTTATATTGTTTTTGGATTTTATGACTAGTTGAGTGTTTAATTTTATTTTATTATTTGCTACTGTATAAATGGTTTTTTTTCCATGTCATTTTCAAAAGAAAAATTCAATTGTGTTATTATTATTATGGTTTCGATGCTGAGAATGATACAAATTGTTAGACAGGCCCTATTGACGTGACTTTAAAAGTGTCCCTAGTGCGTACTAATATCGACTCAAGTGGAAGTCGGTCGCTCAAGTAATAGTCCGATAAACTAGGTATCGAACACAGGGAATAGGATGACGAATCATGACGACAAATAGGGAAGACGCGTAACCTGACAAATGACTCAGAAAAAGAAAAGACAAGATGATGATTTTTGTGATTATATCTATGGACTAAAACAATTTGAATTATTCTAATATTTAACTACGCATGCAATACTTAACAAATTATGAAGTTTTAACTACGAAAGAGAGATAAGGTCGGAATACAATCCCCCAACCCGTAGTGAATTCACCGCATGCAAAACTAGTCGAGAATTAAATAGTTAATTAAGGAGAGACTTTATTCCTTTCAAGCATTACACATATAAAGGAATGAACCCGCACAATATGAAATCAATAATCCAAATAAAGTACGTGAGAAGATGGTTAATACGCGTGTCGCATTATTAAACACCCTGGTTACCTAGGGAAAACGAGGTTAAAACTCCTACGATATTTTTTTTAATGATCTGACACGTCCCAACTAATTATTTAACTCAAGAAGGTATTTTTATATCAATGCGAACCATTTAGGGTTGGGTTCATGCATCCCAACCTTTGAAAATCTAGCCGGACATGGTAAAAGGACAATTACTCATGATAACTAATTTGCATGAAACCATCTCTACGTAAAAAGTGCCAACAAACATATAAAATAGATCTCTATTTAGGAATTACCAATTTATCAATCAAAGAGATGAAAGAACATGAAAGAAATAGAGGAATTATACTTAAAATGATATAAACCCTTGAATTCAAAGACAAAAGATGAATAAATGTTGAAGATGAATGATCCTCAAGTTCTTGCCTCTAAAGATTTCTCAAAACTCCATAAAAAGTGTTCTTCTAATGTCTAATATTACTCTATAATAAAACTCCCACGTTTTATTAAGTGTTTGACTCATGAACAACTCTTATTTTATCATAAAAAAATTCTAATTGCATCACGCCGAACCCATTCAGATGTTTCGTCTTCTCTGGGGCGAATCGGTTTGGAATTCCAGTAGCGACGCAAAAATTGGCATCAACTGTGAACCTGAAAATTTTCTCTCTTTTCTTGCTTTTCCATGATTTCTTCTCAACTTTGGATGTTATTTCTTCCTATGCTAAAATTTTCACTCGAGCTTCATATTTGGATGTTATTTCTTCCTATGCTGGCCTCACGGTCTTCAACTTCTTCTTGGGTTACGGGTTTGAATTCTAGGTGTAAAATTACTCTTTTGTCCTTGACTTTCCTTCTTTTGTTTCCTTCTTGGTTTTGAGTTTTCTCTTTTCTTCATTTGTATAAAATACCTACAAAATGTAAGAGAAATATACGAAACTCGATGCAATATATAAAAAATGTTGGTATAAAGGATATGAGATAAATCAACTCGATTTAAATCGTAGGAGGTAATAAAAGCCTTTAAATTACGGGGATAAATACGAAGAATTTATGCCTAATCAACCCCCCCCCCCCCCCAAATTAGAACTTTGAGCATCCTGAGCAATGTAAAATAATCAAAGCATGATCACAACACTTAGCAAAGATGTTATTGGGATAAAATACCTCTTTCGCCGGAAAGAGATTGCATTTAGAATATGCAATAAGCCTTTAAACCCCTAGGTTATCCTAGTAGGACGAGTGGTGCTCAAAATGATATAGATTCTTATGGTTTCGGTGCTAAAAATGATATAGATTATTAGACAAGCCCCATCTTCAGCGTATTTTGTCTATCCAACCTTTACGTGGAAAATGGTGGTTTATACATTTGGTATCTGAGCGTCAAGGTTCTATCAACCTTAGGGTTTGCGTTGCGTTCATTACATTATGTGTTGCGTCATTTGATGTGTATAGCCCTATGATTATGAATCATTATATTATTTGTGATTCGTTACTTAGATGAAACCCATTTGCTTTCAGATGTCAAACGGTAGGAAAGGTAAACCACGTCGTGTCACCACATTGACTGAAGAGGAGGGGGCTCAACAGGAGCCACAGTCACACCCACAGCCACCACCAACCCCACTTGTGGTTGGTCCCGCATAGATTGCTACAATTATGACCCAGAAAGTCTCCACATCGATGGCCTTTATGCTACAGCATTTATAACCACCCCATCAGCCACGACCATCACCCCCGTAGCAGGTGCTTCTAATAGTGCAGACACCCGATTCAGTATGGGACAAAGCTAGGTAGGCCTTCACTAAGGGCCACCTACTGGAATTTATCTAAAGTTTCAACATTCTAGTGGCGAGTCAATTGAAGAAGGATATAGAGCGACACTTGAGGATGGTAGAGTGTGCACCCATACAGACACAAATGCTAGACTCATTCCGTCTGGTTGGGGAAACTTTACACTAGTGGGAGTCTGTCACCACGTTGGAGGAGAGAGGCAGTTTGTCGATTTATGAGTTTTGGGGTAAGTTTAAGGGGAAATACTATCCACCGGCAGTGAAGTCTGAGATGAGAAGAAAATTTATGGACCTTAAGCAGGAAGGTCGCTGTAACACCTCGTATCTTTGCATATTTTAATATTTAATTAATTCAGATAATTTTAATCTACTTGTGTGTCATAATTTAATTGAATCAATTATGTTAATATTTATTTAAATATTAATCAAAAATAAAATGGCTAATATTTATGGAAATTAAATTACTAAGTGATTAGTAATAATTTATTTACGTCATAACGTATATAAGTGATGTGGCATTTATTTATCTCAGCCGGAAGTCGGATATAGACTAAGTTGGGTGTGAGATAGGGACCTTTTATAAATTAATTCGGATGTCAATTCTGAGTGCACGCTTGAGTCCGAATGGATCGAGATAGTCAAAAAAGTGTATCCGGGGGTGGTAAATGGGTCATGGGATATTTTTGGGCATAACCGAGCCCACTCAGGGGTATTTGGGCCATTTTAATTAGGCCCGTATGATTAAAAACGGGATTTGTATATAAAAACCTAAGTTTTTGAGTTGTGGGAAGCCATAACACATTTAGGAGAAATCTGAGAACGTAAGGGACAAAGAGGGAGGACTCTTGAGAGCCAAAGAGGGAGAACAAGGAAGATGTTCTTCATCACACAACGATCTCTATACCAAAGGATAATCAGTCACTACGAACTCTCAACGCAAGTGGTTAAACTTGATTTTAATTTAATTGTAGTCTTCAATTCATATCATAGTAGGTGTGTTAAACTAATGATTTTGGGTTGGGTAGACACAAATTGAGATTTTAAATTTGTGGATATTACAAATAAATTTTGAGATTTGTGAATGATAATTTATATGTATGAATTGTGGGTAAACCAATTAATAAATTGAAAGGTTTTGTGATCTGTACAGAATCCGTGAAGAATCATGGTTAATGTCCTATCTGGGATGACAATTATTAGATTGGAATTTGGACTTAAGTTAGGTTCGAGTTAATTTTGAACACTTAAGGATTTCGGTGGAGAATTCTGGGTAAAAAGCTTCACAAAAGCTGTTAATGGCGATTATATTCGCGCTGCCATGTAGAAAATCGCGTTTTCTAACTTTTGTTCTCTAACATGCATTCTCCAAAACGGCTCCAAAATTCCCCAAAAACGCCATTTTAAAAATCTGGGCAGATTGGGTAAATTGAAAACCTTAGATTAATAATTGTGTAAAATTTATTGAGGAGGATTTTGAATAGTTAATTGGGGATATTGTATTTTTGGGGTCATGTGAGTGAGTCTGGGTACACTGGTTGAGTGACGCCACGGTATTAAATTAATTATGGACATAAATATATTAATTTAGAGTCTAAATATAGACTCGGATAATATTAAGATACGGACCAAGTGAGCAAGTCTGGGTTTATTGGTTGAGTGACACCAAGGTAATAAATTAATTAAATTAGGGTCGAACCATAGACTCGGGAAGGCATTCAATTAATTAATGGGTAGATTAATTAATTAGAGTCGGACCAGAGACTCGGAAATGTATTAAATTAATTAATTGATAAATTAATTAATTAGAGCCGGACCCTAAACTCGGGAAGGTAATAAAGTAATTAATGGGAAAATTAATTAAATTAGAGTCGGACCATAGACTCGGGAAAATATAGGCTAGTGCTACGGATTTTGTGCACGGTAAAGCCGGGATTTAAATTATATATATGGTGTGTGATAGTATATATATATATATATATATCAATGATTAGATATTTATTTAAATTTATATACTCTAGTGCTATCAGGGGAGTTTGCGCGATGTGGGTGAATCCCCTAGCTTGAGGAGTAGGGTGAGTATATCCCGAGGTCATAGCGTCCGTTATATGGGTGAGGGGCTTATCTCACTTTCAGGAAGGAAATATGACCGCCTCCACAGCATTTATATTTTTGGCCAAGTTCGTGAGCGATTCCAACTTGGGTTAACTTGCTTAAGTGAGCTCACCTGGTACGATGTCACTTTAGAGAATACATCTAGTGAGGTATTACTCGGGAGGATGGATTATATATATATATTCAACATATGTGTGAATGTTGTAATATGGTCTTACGTATATAATGGGATAAATAATTATATACGGGTAATTTAATACATGACGTGAATTGTATTATGTATATTACGGTGTGAATGTTATATGGATTTAAAAAGGGAAAATGAGTAACCAGGTTAATGTGACTAACAACCCATAAATCAGTATCTTAAGCATACTCGGGCGTGAGTAAGGTGGTTGAAAGGAGTTATATCGATTATCTAGTTACAGAGTAGATGACTACGGGAGATATAAGTAAAGCGTTAGGTGTGCACATTAGTGGAGGGGTGAGTATGTCCTCAAGGGAGTGCGACACTAGCTTAAATATGAAGATCATTCATGCATTTTAAATTACTTTAAATTTAATCACTTGCTAAATATTTTCAAAATGTTTTGGGTTCTAACCCTGGCTATCAAATATTTTCAAAACCTTTTAGGTGTCCACAGGGACACCAAGCTTGAATTCACTCCAGGGACTCGCCACTGTAGCATGTGTGAATGTTGTAGGATTTGGATAGGCACTTCTCTCATTTTATTCCTAGTTTAGGAATGTTATCTCAATTTATCTCGAACATGTCGCTCTCAGTTTTATTCAGTTATTTCATTTCAGATTGTATGGAATTTATTACTCTCTGTTAATTTATTTTGGTTTGGATTTAGCCGATGGTTTATTCGGCAAGACTTTGTTTTAGTTATTTGATGAGGTGATTTGACTCTATCAGTAGGTGATGTTTATTTTGTTACGTATTATATTATGTATTGGTTAATAGAAAGATTAAAATTTTGACATCAGCTTTTTGAATACTAGGTGGCTAGTAAGTTTAAAAAAAATGTTTTCGACAGTGGTGCTAAGAATAATCCATATGAGATTCCTATTTAATTTGTTATAGGACTTATCACCCGGTATTTTATTGGGCGGGGTGTCATAGTCGCACCGTATCTGAGTACGAGGATGAGTTTCTCATACTATCCTATTTTGCTGGGGACAAGGTAAGCGAGGAGGAAAATAAGATGGAGAAGTTTGTGTTGGGGACATCCTGGCACATTAGTCAGTCGTTACTGGGGAATTTGGATTTCACCACTTATAATCAAATGTTTAATGAGGATTTACTACTTTACTAGGATCACAGGGAATTTCAGAAGAAAAAGGGAGAGAAGAGACAAAACTCTGAAACTTTGACCCGACAGGGTAAGACGAATAGGAGCAGTAGTCAGGGGTCCCAGCAGTTTGGGGGTCCATAGTCTACTAATCAGCATAAGATATTCAAAGGTTCCTGATGATCGGAACAGACAAGGTTAACTTGGCCAGGGTTAGCAGCAGAGAGGCCACCAAGGTCAATGGCAATAGGGTCAAGGACGATAAGGGCAATATCAAAATAGGCATCATAAAGTAAATTGTTAGGTTTGTTGTGAGAAGGGAAGTTCCTCAAGGAAGTTCCCTCAGAGAAATTGGACATCCCAGGAGCTAGGGGATAGAGAGGGCACCAAGAAACTCAGGAGCAGCGTTATCCATTACCGGCCAGCCAGTGGAAGTAGTACTAGCCTTACCAGCACTACTAGCTCCACCCCAGGGATAGAAGCCACAACTCTAGTATGGGTGAGTGTACCACGTCATACCGGGAGAGGGACCAGCACCAGCATAAGCAATGGATGGTAAATTCCTTATTCTTGATCATGTGAGGCGTATTTCATTTGATATTAGTGCTTCATACATGATTTTTAATACTACTTTTTTGGTATATCGAGGATGGTAGATGTAGCATTCGACGTAGTTCTTTACGTTGTTTCACCCGTGCATTGAGGGGCACCTATGTTGCTTCGTGTGTAGAGATATAGGGATTGACATTAGGAGAATTCGAATTGTAGTAGACCTATTTGCATTCAATTTGACAAAATATGATATTATCCTAGGGATGGACCGGCAAGCCACTTGTAGGGGTTGTGTTGATTTTTATTGGACCATTTGAGTTAATGGTCAAGTGTAAAACGACTGGTTGGAAAATGGTGTTCACCGTAACTGTGAGAACTATTACTAAAATTATAATACTTTGGGTATAGTTATGGTACAATGAATGGCGATGTAAAATTTGGATTGGTATAATGATTTTTATAAAATTTAGAGATAATAGCGTAGTGATGCGATGGTGACAATTTTAGGGAGAGTTTTTGGGAGAAGACAAATTTTGATTAAAGGGCGTCAATTTTATGTTGCAATTAGATTGGGCAAGAATTATGGTGTTATTAAAACCGTTCGTGATTTTGGTGAGATGTTTGGACCTAGGAGCAAGGTCACCGTGTAATTTCAAAATATGGGCGGCAACGACTCAATCGAATTTTTTTTATGAGGATGATTTGAATTATGCATCATAGACGCGTGTTTTATTGAGGTACTAATAATGGGAAAAGTTTATGGACGAGCAGGCGTCCAAATGTAAATTCTAGAAATTGTATCACAGGACCAATCATGGTTCGATAGAGCTTTATGGATCCTATATAGTGGGAGTTTATATGGGCATTATGATTATAGCCGTAGGATTCACATGAATTGGGAAATATTGCCTTATCGAGAATAGACATAATAATGTGAAGATTTCGGGATTGGTTACTGACATATTCCTTAAATTAGGGACACAATGAATGTTTGACTGGGGTTACGGATAAAGACTATCTATTAATGAGGGCATACTTTGAGAAGCATTACTATTATAATTTATCCGGGGATGAATTTATTTTATAAAGCATGATATCCATAATGAGAAGCATTCGTATTGTAAAAATTCTGGTTACTTTGAGACTTTATGACTAGTGAGGATCTTGGGTACCTGAAGATGTGTATGGTTATAAATAATGTTATAATAATGACGAAGTCATTGAAAATGGGCAGTAGTATCATTTTATTGATATGAGTAGGTCTCTGGGGCTTAGAAGTGATTAATCACTCTACTAGACTTAAGATTGGATAGAGGATGTCTTATACTATGTGTAAAAAGGAACATGATGTTCTTGGTATTACCAGATCGATAAATTTATAAGGATTTAGGGTATCCGTTGGAAGTGACGAGCCTTTTGTTGAAATTGGCACAAGTTGGAATCAATGTGGTTAGCTATATTTTTTTTAGTCTTGGACCGAAGGATCTCAATAACTAACTAAGCTATGTAGTTGTGTATTGGGAGGGTTCCTTGTTTGGATTGCGCTTGCGAGACGTCCCACACACGAAATTGGCAACTGTCGAAAGTTGAGAGATGTCAGGTTATATGATGTTTTGTTACTACGTTTTACATGTCTGGAGATATAACGCATCGGGAAACGTTATATAAATTGTGTTCAGGATATTAAGGCCAAGGAGTGCATTGAGGAGAGCACTTAGTAATGTTTACACCACTAGTGTAATAAGTGGGACAATCTCAACACGAATTGAGTCACAGTTAGCACGTTATTTGAATATACTTTTCTTTATAGATGTACATGGTATGTATGGTTCAGGTTGGATGTATAGGTGTCATCCATATTTGATGGTTGTGCATGTGTTAGCATGTAATATGTGACGTATGGGCATCCCAGTAATATTATGATAGGCATAGATGAGCCTTTTTTATTTATCTCATGGGATATGAGTATGGACTACTTAAGTATAAAACTTATGAAAATTGGGCAGATTAAAATGTGACATTATACTTCAATGAATTCTAAGGACGGAGTTCCGTTAGTAGCGGGAGAATGTAATACCCCGTGTTTTCGGAATAAATTATTATGACATAATCTAATTAAATAATTTTGGAATAAATTCGAGAATAAATTAAGTCTGTGGGATTTAAATTAAATTTCTGTAATTTAAATTGAGAATAAATGCTTATTCGTGAATATATATTCAATTGATTCAATCGGGCATAACGAGTTCGCTCGTGAAAAATAAATCGAATGGTAATTAACTTATGGTTATGTGTTATTCAAAAATCATAAAAATGTGTATGTGGAGTAAACTAAATTGGGCACATTCCGAGATGTTCTGGGGACTCGTTTAGGTGTATTAGACCTCTAAAAAGTGGCATGGGGTATAGGTATACCATTTGGGCAGTTTTTAGGTTATTCTGATTTTAGGTTCGGGTTCATTTGGGTGCCCAAAATATATGGTTCAAGGCTTAACTCGGGATTAGCAAATAATATATGTTAATTTAGGATTTAGAAAGTCTCATTTATTCATCTAAAGTTAACCCAAACAACCCCCATCCCTGGAGAGAACAAAGGATTCGAGGGAGGACAGTCAGTCTTCCATACCAGGCAAAAAATTTCTTAATTAATTTAACGTCCAATGTATTTTTTGAGGGACGGTTCAGATTGATTGACTTTTGGATATTGGGTCCTTTCCCTACCTATAAATAAGTGACTTACATCCATCAATCATACACTAAAAAATTACAACATCAATGAAATTAGGTTAAGAAAGAGATAAACCAAAACTCCAATCATTTAAATGATGATTAATGACTCGTATGGAGTATAACACCAACAACTTCAATATCAAAATGATGATTCCATATTTGAGTGGAGGATAATATTTCCATTTTCTTACTCTCAAATAAATTTGGATCATGGTATGACTCTTGACATTTTACTTCTAAATATTATCAAGTTACGATTTTTGATCTCTTAAGTTTATTCAATCTGTGATAGTTGTATTAATCCAAGATCCTAACGTTAAATATATAATACATGTCATTTTCTATGATTACAAAACAAATAACATGTATAATTGGATATTCATGTGCTATATTTATAGATCCATATAAAAAATTTAATTACGTGTTATTTTGATTGTATTTACACATCCTTCCCAGTGTTTTATTGGGACCATGTGCAGACAATCTTGGATATTATTAGTTACGATATTGACGATGATTGGTTCAAAAAAAATTGTGTGATCAAAATTATTTAGATTTTGCCTGGCGCAACATAGGATTTGTTTTAGTGTTGTTTTATTGTGAAGTTGTTAGTAGGGATAGATCTATTTATCATACTTCTCCACATGCTTCATTCAAGGCATTCTGGAAGGAGAGGGTAAAAACAATTGTTATAAAACCTAAATGCACGCTTGGTTATAAAGTTTGGGGTTTACAAGAATCAAAATTGGTAATTTCAAAGGTAAAGTATAAACATTAGTGACGCAACTAAGAATGTGTCTCAGAAGTGCGTACACTCTAGGCTCAAGTGCAAGCCTGTCGCTCAAGTAATAATCCGATAAGTCGGGTATCGATCCTCGGGGAAATAGGACAAACGAGTTGTAACGACGTTGGACAGACGAAGGAACCCTAACTCTGACTCTAAATAAAATGGAAAAGTGATTTGAATGGTGAAGTAACTACAACTAAATGCAATTTTGAAAATGATTAACTAATGAATTAAAGTAGGAATCGAATGCAACTACTCTAAATTATCTAAAATACTGATGATGATTGAACTAAAACTTGAACTATATGATAAGGAAAACAGGATGGGAATACAATCCCTCATCCCTAGAGTATTGATGGAATAAAACTAATCGTAAATTTAAGTGATTAATTAGACCTAGACTTTAGTACTCCCAAGCATTACATATATGAGGTTCAAGCCCGCACCATACATAATCAGAGGATGAGTAAATTGGTATTGCCATAGTTACACTCGAATTGCATTTTGAAGCATCCCGTTTACCCTAAAGCAAACGAGATCCAAAGATATACAATTGTCACATTTCTACGCAATACGGTCGTAATTAATCATTAAATTTAGAGGATTAACTTTATACACATGCAACTACCACATTAGGTTGAGTTCATGCATCCCGACCTTAAAAATCTAGCCGGACATATACAAACTTATAGACAATGCGTTTGGAATGAAAGAAAACATTTTTAATACTGAATGAAGATGGAGAGAGATGAAGGTGTTATTAGAAAAGTAATTACCGCAGTAAAACAAGAATTAGAATTGTATTACTTGAATTGCACACTGAAAACAACTAGGGTTTATTGTTCTTCTTCTCTAAAATTGATTACAAAGATTCCCTAATGAATCAGAAGCCTCCTTTTAATATTTTGGAGGAGTTACAATTTATGATCTACTAAATATAAGAGTTTGAACCAAGTAGGATTCTAATTTTTACAAGTGGATAAGTTTGGATAATCGAGAACAGAACCGATCCTGTTAAGGGGTTCGATTCGGTTCTATCTTTGATGGCCTTTATAGAGAATTCTTCGAGCACCGAATCGGTTCCATCTTGTTAACTCTTCACATGAAGTTTTCCAGGTGTAGGATCGATTCGTTATTTTCTCCCTTCGGTTCGGTTCTGTCTTGACAGTCTTTACAGGAACTTTCCCAGGATGGAATCGGTTCTTTTTCTTTGTACTTAGGTTCGGTTCCATCTTGTCAGCTTTTCCATATACCTTTCCTTCTTGTACTTCTTTCAGGCTTTTGGTACGGAACTCGGATTAGAACACTAAACACCTGCGAAATAGATGAAGAACACACGAAACTTGGCGTACTCATTAGAAACTTGTCAATAGTAATGATATGATATAAATCCACTTGAATTACACTTTGCGGAGCGATAAAAGCCTCTAAACTAAGGAGGTAAATGGGAAGAATTTATGCCTAATCAAACCCCCATAACTTAGAACTTTGATCATCCCGAGCAATGTAAAAGAATCAAAACATGGTCTACTCGAAAATGGGATAGAATACTTCTTTTGTGGGCGAGCGATTGCATTTAGCGTATGCAACAAGCCTTTAAACCCCTAGGTTACCCTAGTAGGACGAGTTGTGCCTCGTGAGGGTTTACAGAGAATATACCCACAAAATTCGACTCAAAGAAAACTCAGAAGATGCAAAAAAAATGTATAATTCAAACTTTTCCAGAAAATAGTCAACATCAATTCGTGTTCAAGAGTCTCAAATCATAGTGTGCTTGTGTGAAGCTAGAAATTTAACCGCGAATTTCTACCGATTGACCTATTTGTTATTTATCCGAAAATTCATTTTGATTTCAAAATCTCACAGAATGCTCTCACAAACGAAGCACTTATAATGTGGCTATTATCTCGGTATGCGTGATTTATAAGAGTAAACGTATTGGAACCAAGTTCACGCACACAAGTAGAAAGAATGAAATTTATGGTAGCCGGATCTCATCATTGTATTACAAATATAGGAAAATGGGAACATTGCCTCTAATTAGTATCTTTGATCTCTTTTATTATCTTTTTATGTTTTTGCTCTCCACGCGGTAACCAATTTCGCAATTTTGGACTCGGTTAAGAGTTTTTCGAGCTAACGATGTATTGGGTAAAATGAGAGTGGTACGGGAAATCTGCAATTGGAAAGTTTTCTTATGATATCCGTTAGTGCGTTTCCGGGCTTTTGCTCATTTTTTCTTCTTTTTCTATTTTTCATGCTTTTCTTTTCTTGCTATTTTTGTTGAGCATAGCTATTTTTTTTGCCCCTTTTTCAGCACTTTCCAGACTTAATTTCTGGGATTGTCCCCTTTTCACAATTTCGGGCTTTTTGGGTTTTTCGGGTTGTCAAACAAAAGAGAAAAAATTTATTCGGCTCAATTTGGGTTACAAAAGGGGTGATTTTTAGCTACTTTTTCTGGCCAATATTTTTAGGTGACAAACGAGGGCCCACTTCATTGTCCAAAATATTAATTACGTTACCATATGCGTTTCGAGACGAATTAAGTTTAGAGATCTATTTTGGCACGTTTTTGAAGGCCAAATCACATACATTTTCCATAACCGATCAAAGTGAAAGAATTGAGATCCTCGAAGACTTATTTGACGCTGAAAAGAACTTTTGAGTTAACAAGTAACTCGGATTGATTTATAAATTTCACAAAAATGAAAGGCTCAAATCTCACCGGGGTTGTTAATCTCCACATTTATTCGTTAAGTCGCATACGTTCGCTCAATTTCCATCTTTGGTCAATTTCGGCATCGTGCATTTTGAATTTTACAACTTGAAACTTTAAATCGACTTTTAATGATATTTTTGAAAATTTTGAATTCCAATTTTTATTTATTTTGAACAAAAAATATTTTTGTGTTTTTCAAGATTTTATGATTTTTTTTTTCAAATTTCTGGGCATTTTTGACAATTTGTGAAATTTTCGAAATACACACTTGTGCCCCCCCCCCCTAACTTAAGGCCGCGTAAAGGATATCAGCGTAAAGCATGCATGCCAGATTTAGGGAGAAATTTGGGTCGAAAAGATGGTACACGAGTGTGGCTTAGCGAGGACGCATCACCGAGTCGTTGGTGGTTTGATGCAAGTTGGCGCACAGTATATGGAAGGTAAGGCGTGCCTTATTGTTTAGGCGGCCCACGGGGAAGGTACCCCATTCCGAAATATCGTTGGGTGAGAGTCGGTCGACGCATTGATGTTTGGGAATGGTGGGGGCATTGGTTAGGTAATCATAGATTTTTGGGTGTGGGACCCACTTATCAGTAAGTTTGCGAGGGAGGATGGTTAAGGAGAATGGGATGGGGCACTTGAACTCACCCGTGGGGATGAGAGATCCATAGAAGGATCGGACTTCGTCCGCCCACACGACATTTTGGGATTCTTGGAGGTATTGCATCCACCCCTGCCGGCTAAAAAGGATAGTGACGGAGCGGGGCAGCTCGGCCCAGCTGACGACTCGCTAAATGTGTAGTTGGTTGGATAAGCTGAAAAATCTTTTGCACCATACGCGCTCCATGTGGGAGCGGTATTCTCCATTGCCGTTTGGCAGAATCTTGGTGGACATATATTTTGCGGGAAGAGCGGGATTTTCCATGGGGAAATATGGGAATTTAGGAGATGAAAGACTAGGGTTGTAGAGAGGGAGAGTAGAGTGGAGGTGTGAGTGGAATGGTAGGATAGAGGTGGTTTTTATAGGTGGTGGGGGAGGATGGGTGGATGGATTATTTTGGAGGGAAAGCGGGAAGAATGAAAAGGGGGAAGAATGGAAGGAAGGGAGAGGATAGGGGGAAGGAATAGGCACCTCGGGAAGAACCAAAATCACAGAACCCGAACCAATCCGGTTCAGGGGTGATTCGGTTCGGTTCTGGGGATTTTTTATTTTGCGATTTTTCAAAACCGAACCGATCCAGTTAGGGGATTCGGTTCGGTTCCATCTTTAGCAGAACCCTCTTCTCATAATGCTGCACAAGAGTTCCAACCCCTTGCCTTTCTGAACACTTTCTCACTTATTCACTCATTCGGATTTCTCAATGCCCTCACTAAGTGTGTGTTGGAATGCGTGATCTTGACCCTAACCAAGCATAACCTACTTACGGACTCAATCTAATCTACCAATACTCAACTACTATATGCAAGAAATCACCCCATACGCGTCGGGGGTGCGACAACCTCTCTTTCAATCTCATTCGACCCCGTAAACGGGGTCCGATAACCAAACGGTGTCGACTTCTTCCACACACGCCTCTAGATATGGATTTAGGCATTGTCCATTAACCTTAAATGTATTCCCCCCCTTTAAATCGTCTAATTCCACAGCTCCATAAGGGAATACATTCTTTACAATGAATGGGCCAGACCATCGTGACCATAACTTGCCCGAAAATAAATGAAGCCGAGAGTTATAGAGAAGCACTTTTTATCTGGGAAGAAACTCTTTGCGTCGAATAATTTTATCGTGAGAGAGTTTCATCCTTTCTTTGGAAATTTTTGCGTTCTCATACTCATCATTGCGTATCTCTTCTAACTCGTTTAGTTGAAGCTTGCGAGCTTCACCGGCTTTATCCATGTCATAATTCAACTTCTTAATTGCCCAATACGCCTTGTGCTCTAATTCAAAGGGAAGATGGTAAGGTTTTCAATACACAAAGCGAAATGGGGACATGCTAAGTGGATTTTTGTATGCGGTACGATAGGCCCATAGTGAATCTTTCAATCGAAGTGACCAATCTTTTCGAGTGGGATAGACGATCTTCTCGAGAATGTTCTTCATTTCCCGATTCTCTAATTCGGCCAGCCCATTCGTTTATAGGTGATAGGTCGTTGCAACCTTGTGAACGATGCTATACTTTCTCATGAGCTTCGCGAATGGCCTGTTGCAAAAGTGCGTGCCATTATCACTATTTATCCCTTTCGGAGCACCGAAGCGGGAAAGTATGTGTTCTTATAGGAAGCTAATCACCACTTTGCTATCATTTGTCTTTGTAGCTATAGCTTCCACCCATTTAGAAACGTAATCTACCACGACCAAGATGTATAGGAAACCAAAAGATGGGGGTAAAGGGCCCATGAAGTCAATACCCCAGCAGTAAAAGATCTCAATAATGAGTATCGGGGTTAATGGCATCATGTATCGTCGGGTAATCGCCCCCATCCTTTAACACATATCGCAAGATTTGCAACAATTGTTCACATCTCGAAAAATTGTGGGCCAATGGAGGCCGCATTGAAGAATCTTAGAGGCCGTCTTTTTCGCCTAAAAGTGATCTCCACAAGCTTCTGAATGACAGAATTGGATGACTTTGGGGATCTCATCATCCGGTACACATCGTCGGATTATTTGGTCAGCGCAATATTTAAAAAGGAAAGGATCGTCATAGAAAAACATGTGCGACCAAGTGATGAACCTCTTCTTATCTTGCGGTGTCCAATCGGGAGGGACGGCTCCCGTGACAAGATAGCTCACTATATCTGCAAACCAAGGCAAAGAAGAGGTAGCAAAGAGTTGCTCATCTGGAAATATTCGTCTATGGGTGTGGGATCACTAGGTACGTCGGACGAAAGTCATGATAAGTGATCAGCAACGACGTTTTCTACTCCTTTTTTGTCTTTGATGGAGAGATTAAACTCTTATAGGAGTAGGATCCACCTTATGAGGCACGGATTCACGTCCTTCTTCGCAAGTAGATATTTTAATGCAACGTGGTCGGTGAAACAAGTGATGGGAGAATCGATGAGATAGGACCGAAATTTGTCAAGATCAAAAACTACCGCTAGCAATTCCTTCTCTCTAGTGGAGTAATTGAGTTGTGGTCCGGTAAGATTTTGTCTAGCGTAGTAGATGATGAGCCTTATTGTCTTTTCTTTGGCCCAAAACATCCCCTATCGCATAATCACTAGCATCACACATAAGCTCTAATGGTAAGGACCAATCCGGGACTTACATGATGGGAGCGGACACAATCATGGTTTTCGGTTTTTCAAAAGCTCTATGGCATACTTATGTCCACTCAAATGGGGTGTCCTTCATAAGAAGTTTTCTTAAGGGTCTAGCGATGGCACTAAAGTCCTTAATGAATCGTCGATAAAACCCCGTGTGGCCCAAGAAGGAGGTTATGTCTTTGAGCGATTTTGGTGGGGGTAGATCGGCTATGACATCTATCTTAGCTCTATCAACTTCAATCCCCTTGGATGAAACTATGTGGCCAAGAACTATTCCCTCAGTGACCATAAAATGGCATTTCTCCTAATTTAGGACTAAGTTCTTCTCCACACACTGGGCAAGTATTTTTTCCATCTTTTCTAGACAAAGATCGAAAGACGTGCCAAAAACGCTAAAATCGTCCATGAGCACTTCAAGTCCTCTCTCAACCATGTTATTAAATAGGCTCAACATGCACCTTTGAAAGGTCGCGGGTGCATTACACAAGCCAAATTGCATACGTTTGTAGGCAAACTTACCAAAGGGGCAAGTGAAGGTCGTTTTCTCCTGGTCAAGTTCATCTAACTCAATTTGGTTATATCCGAAATAACCATCGAGGAAGCAATAGTAAGGGTGGCCCACTACTCTCTCAACCATCTGATCAATAAATGGCAAGGGGAAATGGTCTTTCCTAGTTCCCGCATTGAGTTTTCGATAATCAATGCAAACGCGCCACCCGGTGGTGGTACATTGGGGAACTAGCTCTCCCTTAGCATCTTCAATCACTGTCATGCCCGACTTCTTTGGGACAACTTGAATAGGGCTCACCCACTTGCTATCCGAGATTGGGTAGATAATCCCGGCATCCAATAACTTAATGATTTCGGTCCTCACCACTTCTTTCATATTGGGGTTTAGCCTTCTTTGCATTTATCTCGAGGGCTTGACATCCTACTCGAGGTGGATCTTGTGGGTGCAAATCAAAGGACTTATCCCCTTCAAATCAGCAATACACTAACCAAAAGCACCTTGGTGCTTCCTCAGAATATTTAACAGTTTACCCTCCTGCTCTTCGTCTAGGCTAGAGGAGACAATAATAGGAAATGTCTCGTCCTATCCTAGGTATGCATATTTAATATAGGAGGGTAGTTTCTTCCTTTCGATGGTCGAAAATTTGTCACTAGAGGGAACCATGCGTGCCTCCCTTAGCGGTAACTCCTCGAATTGAGAAACCCAACTTACATCTCTCACGTCCTCGTCCGACGCTCTATCATCACGTAACTCTCTCAACTCCTCAACTTCCCTCTCGAATTTAGTATACGTCCCCTCACTCTCGTGGTTCGACATTAAACAGGACCCTAGGGCATCTCCACAATAATTTTACTCAAAGTACTCCTCTACGATCTTATCGATTAGGCTCACCGTGTGAAGATTATCTTCTTCCCCCATATGTTGGGCTATATGGAAGATGTTAGTCTCTAAGGTCATATTCCCAAAGGTGAGTTGCATATGCCCATTTTGAGTATTGATAATAGCGTTAGCCGTAGCTAAGAATGGGCGCCCAAGAATGATGGGAACATGATTTCTTGAGTCGAATGAGGGTTATATGTCCCAAATTACAAAATCTACCGAAAAGTAGAAAGTGTCAACTTGAACAATCACGTCCTCAACTATACCCCTTAGGATTTTCACTGTTCGATCCACTAACTGGAGAGTGATCTTTGTGGGCTTAAGGTCGCCCAGATCTAGTTGCCTATAAATGGCGTAAGGGAGGATATTGACACTTGCTCCCAATTCAAGTATGTCTTTTTCAATTTTATTTTCTCCAATGATGCAGAAAATAATGGGTGTACCGGGATCTTTGAATTTTGGTGGGAGATCATTAAGTAGAATGGAGCTCATGTTTTGGGCTAGAAACATATTTTTCTTTACCTTCATCTTCCTCTTCACTATTAACAAATCTTTGATGACTTTTTTATAAGCACGAATTTGCTTAATGGCATCGAGGAACTGTAAATTTAGCTTTACTTGATTTAGCACGTCTAGCACTTCATCACGGGGGTTCCCTTTGTGGGAAGGAACCAGACTTTGAGTAAACGGTGCCACGGTGGGTGGTTTCACTGCTACCCCAGGCTCACTAGTGTCTTCTTTATCACTCTCTTTCAAGGGGACATCTTCGGCCTCTTTCATGCCGGGCGAAATCTCCTTATCTTTGGTTGCGTCATGTGGGGGAGGTGATAAATCAACGACTCTACCACTACTTAGAGTGGTCACATCTTGACATTATTCCTGATGTTCTGTCTAGGTGGAGCTAAAACTAGTTTGACCTTGGGGCGTTCGTTGGCCCTGGGCAGGAAATTTGCCCTTCTCTTGGATACTCAATGATGATTGCATTTTAGAAATATTTGCATTTATGTCGCTAATCATGCGATCATATCTAGCATTGGTTTCATTCTGGGTATTAATAAATTGATTCATCGTATCCTCGAGATTTCTCCGTGGTGGGGTGATATATGCCCCTTGAGGTGGTGGTGCTTGCACATGTCCTTACATGTGTGGAGCTTATTGAAAGTGCGATGGTGGAGGAGGGGCAACATGTGAATTAGGATTCATCGTAGCATTTGTTTGCCCATAGATAAAACCAGGATGGTTTTTCCATTAAGGGTTGTTAAAGTTCCCGTGCGGTGGACCGAAATTACCCTTAAATCCTCCTATACCACTTAATTGCTCTTGAAGCATAACTTTGTAGGCGGGTATTTTGGGGCATTCCTCTGTTGAATGACCCGCCTCTCAAATTTCACACACCTTCTCGACTGGGTTTGGGATGGATCCAGTTGGTCCTCTTCCACATACCTCAAGTATTTCTCACATTCCTTTCTCATGTAGATCGAGTAGGCTGTCCATCATAGTATTCTTTTCCACGTGAAATAGGTCGAAAGCCGATGGAGTGGTGGTCGCTTGACGAGTTTAATTTTGAGCACTAGGTTCAGATGTATCCCAGGATTGGGTAGTCTCGGTGACATACCTCAGGTGAAGCCCAGCATCGTTGGCATCTAAGTCGACAAAGGTACCATCACACATAGTCTCAACGAGTTGTTTGGAATTCATGTTCAGCCCATTATGGAAGAAGGAAATGGTTTGCAGTTTATTAAGTCCATGATAAGGGCACGAAGTGACTAACTCATTAAAACGTTCATAACATCGATCGAACGACTCATTTTCTAGTTGTTGAAATGTTTGAATTTGAGCCTTGATGGAGTTCGTTCGATGTGTAGGAAAGAATTTCTTAAGAAATTTACATTGTAACGCATTCCATGATGAAATCGAGTTTGTAGGTAAAGACCATAGCCAGGTCTTAGCCTTATCCTTTAGCGAGAAAGGGAAGAGTTCGAGGCGGGTCGCATCTTTTGTGCAAGTTTGATCGCTGAGGGTCTCGCACGCCTCTTCAAATTCCATGATATGGAGATATGGTTTTTCTGGATCCATTCCATGGTAAGTGGGAAGTATTTGGATCATCCCATTACTAAAGAAAAATTTCCCTACATTATACGGGAGTAAAATGCATCCCAGAGTGACAGTGTGCTCGGGATATAAGAGTTCTCTCAAAGGGAGGTACGGGGCCTCTTCCTCACCGGTGGCTATACTACCGTGTTGTGGCATGGCTCTCTCACTTGATGACTCTGTATTCTCACTTGGTATGCTCGGAGCGTGCTCAGTGGTCTATCCTAAGAGGGCTGTCGGGGTGTGTGTAGGCGTGGGAGATGGAACCCAGAATTATGGAACGTTTGTAGCCTGAGGGTTATCGGGGTCGTACTCAACTATCGGGTTTTCGTGAATGTGGGTTGGAGTATTATAGGGAGTGGGAGTGAGTTCAAAATTTTGCATTAACAGAATTATGAGAGATAAGGAAGAATATTTTTGTTCTTTTAATTTTTTTTATGTTTTTGGATTTTTTTGAAAATTTTGCTCAAAGTTTAAGATTGACTTGATCTAATCCTAAGTTTACCTACTTCCCCGAAAACAGCGCCAAAAACTTGACGCGACTAAGAATGTGTCTCAGAAGTGCGTACTCTCTAGGCTCAAGTGTAAGCATGTTGATCAAGTAATAATCTGATAAGTCGGGTATCAATCCTCAGGGAAATAGGACAAACGAGTTGTAACGACGTTAGACAGACGAAGGAACCCTAACTCTGACTCTAAAGAAAAGGGAAAAGTGATTTTAATGGTGAAGTAACTACAACTAAATGCAATTTTGAAAATTATTAACTAATGAACTAAAGTAGGAATGGAATTCAACTACTATAAATTATTTAAAATACTGATGATGATTGAACTAAAACTTGAATTATATGATGAGTAAAATAGGACGAGAATACAATCCCTCATCCCTAGAGTATTGATGGTATAAAACTGATCTTAAATTTAAGTGATTAATTAGACCCAGAATTTAGTACTCCCAATCATTACATATATGAGGTTCAAGCCCGCACCATGCATAATCAAAGGACGAGTAAATCGGTATTGCGATAGTTACACTCGAATTGCATTCTGAAGCATCCCAATTACCCTGAAGAAAATGAGATCCAAAGATCTACAATTGTCGCATTTCTACGCAATACGATCATAATAAATCATTAAATTTTGAGGATTAACTTCATACACATGCAACTACCACATCAGGTTGAGTTCATGCATCCCGGCCTTAAAAATCTAGCCGGACAAATAAAAACTTGTAAACAACACGTTTGGAATGAAAAAAACATTTTTAATACTGAATGAAGATGAAGAGAGATGAAGGTGTTATTAGAAAAGTAATTACTGCAGTAAAACAAGAATTAGAATGGTATTACTTGAATTGCACACTGAAAGCAACTAGGGTTTATTGTTCTTCTTCTCTAAAATTGATTACAAAACTTCCCTAATGAATCAGAAGCCTACTTTTAATATTTTGGAGGAGTTACCATTTATAATCTACGAAATATAAGAGTTTGAACCAAGTAGGATTCTAATTTTTACAAGTGGATAAGTTCGGATAATCGAGAACAGAACCGATCCTGTTAAGGGGTTCGGTTCGGTTCTGTCTTCGACAGCCTTTACAGAGAATTCTTCGAGCACCAGTTCGATTCCATCTTGTTAACTCTTCACAGGAAGTTTTCCAGGTGTAGGATTGATTCGTTATTTCCTCCCTTAGGTTCGGTTCTGTCTTGGCAGTCTTTACAGGAAATTTCATAGGATGGAATCGGTTCTTTTTCTTTCCACTTAGGTTCGGTTCCATCTTGTCAGCTTTTGCAGAAACCTTTCCTTCTTGTACTTCTTTCAAGCTTTTAGTACGGAACTCGTATTAGAACACTAAACACCTATGAAATAGATGAAGAACACAGGAAACTTGGTGTACTCATTATAAACTTGTCAATAGTAATGGTATAATATAAATCCACTTGAATTACACTTTACGGAGCGATAAAAGCCTCTAAATTAAGGGGATAAATGGGAAGAATTTATTCCTAATTAATTAGCAGGGCCATATCTATATTTTTGGTGCCCTAGATAAAAAACCTAAAATTGGGCCTGATATGCCCAAAGTGTACCCTCGTACTCAGGGTCACTAACCTCGGCCTGACTCACAATCGAGTTTACAGGAAGCTTACACAGCCATCAGAAAGGTTGTCCTCTACATGGTCAGGTCCTCATTGACTTACCTCGCCTAGCCAGTAGCCGAGGTCAACAACATGTTATGGGATTAATTTACTATTAATCTCGCCCTCTGTTGAATGTCGACACTGCATCCAAACTCATACCTAACCTCATCCAGTCTCCTTGGCCAAGGTCGTGTTGATGATTGACAGGACAAAGCACTATCGAACTTCCTCAACCGCGTACTCGTTAGGCCTAGGTTCCATCAGATGATGACAAAAGTCCAAGCACACGCAAGCACATGGAAGACTTGGAACACGCGAGCAAGTCAGTTACAACCAAATCATTCCCCTCATGCGAGGGAATATTTGGTCATCATTCCCTACATATGGCACAACCAGATGCCCACCTATGATTAGTGCAATCAACACACACATGCTCCTGGCATGCTTGGGGGGAACACTACACTAGCCAAGCACTATAAATGCATATCTTATCCTACCTTGGAGGGGATCCGAAATTACAACCCTAGCAAAAACTCTGTTTGTTTACACAATAGAGAGAGAAAGTCAGAGATTGTATCACAGGCCGTTAGTGCCCTCATTTTAGTGATTCTTACTCACACACTCACAGTGGATGTAGGAAAAATTGGATGAACCACTTATATACCAGAGTTTTTCCTCTTATCCTCACCTCATTCTACTATATATATACTCTTGTGTTGCCATTCTTATTACTAGCTTGAGCTTATCAACACCTTATCTTGTGGTGGAGTTTATAGAATCATTATTTTGGCACCGTCTGTGGGAATGAGAGCTATATCTATTCCCTCTTGAAGCTTGGACTCATCCGAGACTCTGGTGGTGCACCAGTCCTCCCCCATCATGTGGAGCTATTCACCATTGAAAGAGATCCTTAAAGGTATCAAGCTCTCTAGTATTTTCATTTACAAGATCTTTAGTCTTTTTCATGGCACCATAGTTACCACCTCCACCATCTGGTGTGGGAGGGCCTAGTTCCAGCTAAGAACCACCCCAGTCCGAAATAGCTGAGGTGGAAGCATCCTTGAAGTCCTTAGTTGCAACTCAATAAGCAATGCATGAACAATTTTCCCAGCTAAGCTAGAACATAATAATGAGACCACCTGGGGTCTCACTGGATATGATTACTCCGATAACTTCTCAGCCACATCATGAGACTAGGGCACCACCCCAGGCACCACGAAAGGACTTACCTACTCCTCAGTGGAGGAGGGATGTTGCTAACCCTAGGTGTTTATGCCTGGGGAGGCAAGGAAACCCTTGCCCTGAGGATAGGTATAATGACGTTGGGGCAAAGGATGGTCCGATAGACTGTTGGGAGCCGTATGAGATCTCAGACAACACCGTAAGACCGGTTCAGTAGATAAGAGGTCATCAGAGCCAAGGTCAGTGTGAGAGACGAGATTATAATGCACGCCAAAGAGGATCAGCTTTTGATCGCTTAAGTAGAGGGTCGGCCTTTAAAAGGCTTGGCCCAGTTAATGATCTGAGGGAAAGGTTGTCCAGATCAAGAAGTATCACTGGCTCTAGAAGAGAAAGAGGTGACTGTTATCCCCATAATGTTCGACCCCCACATGTCTGAGACTTTGGTCAGGGGGAGGTCAATAGCCGACATTGGGTAGTAGCTGGGGAACCCTCAGTTCACCCTTTGGAGGTGGCTGGGGACAACCTCGTCAGGCCGACATTGCTAAACCATGGAACGACTCTATTCAAAGGGTATAAAACAAAATTGGAGATCTCTTAAAAATTGGGGACCCGTTGCCGAGGGGATACTCAGAGGGTTCACCTTTTGTGGTAAGGATTGTTAGTTTTCCAACCCCATCCAAATTCAAACCTCCCGTGATAACACCCAAGTATGATGGGAGTAATAACATGATCTACCATATTGAGATGTATCAGTTTGCAGCTGAGATCTATTCCATCTCTGATGAGATGAGGTGCCGAGCTTTCTCAATCACTCTAACCGGGGCTGCGCATATCTGGTTCACTTCTCTTCCTAAAACTTCAATTGAGAATTTTAAAGGTCTGGCCGAGCGGTTCATTCACAACTTTTGTTTTGGAGTAAGACCTCAGAAGAAGATAACCCATTTTCTTTATGTCAAGTAGGGGAAGAATGAAATCTTTAGAGATTACATCACGAGGTTCAATAAGGAAAAGTTAGAGGTAGAAGATTATGAAGAGATCATAGCCATGACAGCTCTCATTGGGGGTCTACAAGAGGGAAAGATATTGTGGAAACTAGATGAGGATCCTCCTAAGTTAATGGTCGAGTTATTGGAAATAGTTGGAAAGGTCTTAAACGCAGAGGAAGCTATGGCTGTAAAATACGAGGATGAAAGGGGGAGCAACATTGGAGGTAAATTTCAGAAGAAAAATAAAGATGGTAAGAAAAGATTTGTAGATGATAAATTTTCAGACTACACTCCTCTAACTGTAAGCTGTGAACACATCCTCAACGAAATAAAGAATGATAGATCTCTGAGATGACCAGAAAAGCTGAGACCTCCTCCACATAAGAGAAACAAAAACTTATGGTGTGAGTTTCATCAAGATCATGGCCTTTTGACTGAGAAGTGTTTCGCTCTGAAGGATGAGATTGAAAAAATGTTGAAGTATGGAAATCTCAGAAAGTATGTGGATGATAGAGCTTCAAAGGGAGGAAGAGATGGCCCTAAAAAGAAAAGAAATGATAAGTGCTAGGAAGATACCCCTGCTAGAAGAGTTGATTCCTCAAATGATGGTGACGATGACCCTGACCTCCCATCAAAGGATGATAATGTCCCAGTAAAGAGAGTCGGTATGATATCTTTTGGTGTGAACACTATCTGTGGAGGACTAGCAAGGGGTGGCTCAGAGGTAGATGATCGTAACGCTCACGTGGCAGAGGCTAAAGCAGTGACAAAGGCTGAGTTTGTGAACTTAGCTTCTACAGAGGTTAAACATGAGAAGATAAAGAAGGTAGATATGGACACCCTAGTAGTCGGCTTCTCACGACTTGATTTTAAGGGTATCTTAACTCCCCACGATGACCCTTTAGTCATCACCACAAGGGTACATGGGTGTGAAGTTCAGAGGATCCTTATTGATGGGGGCATTTTTGCAGACGTTATGTTCTGGACCTATTTCAAAAGCTTGGGCCTCAGCAGAGTTAGGCTTATCCCTTATCATCATCCCTTGATTGGCTTCAGCGGTGAGAAGGTCCATCCATTGGGTATGTAAGAGATGGATGTGCGAATGGGTGATGAATGTCCTAAGAGGTTGACCATAAAAATAAATTTCTTTGTGATTGATGAAAATGTCTTCTAAGCCTACAACCTCATCATGGGACGAGTGGCCCTCAAGGAATTTGAGGTTGTGCCTTCAACAGTCCACCAGATGCTAAAATTTCCAACCCTCTATGGGGTAGGGGAAGTGCAGGGTGACCAAACATTGGCACGCGAATGCTACTTCAACTCTGCAGAAGAGACAGAGGCGCATAAGAGGGAAACAACCACTTACAACATTGACACCCTTTACCCAAGAGATGAAACAAATCTTAAAAAGGGAGAGGCTACAAAAGTGGTAGAATCCATCATCCTCAACAAGGACGAGCCAAAAAAACATCCAAGTCGGCAGAGCCCTAAAGCCTGAGATCAAAAAGGAGCTAGTGAAGTTGTTAAGGAAGAGATAGAGTATCTTTGCCTAGAGCCCTGCAGACATGCCAGGCATTGATCTTGAAATTATATGTCATAAACTCAATGTTGTAGAGGATGTCAAACCCATCAAGCAGAGAATAAAGATATACTTAAGAGAAAAGTATGAAGTTATCAGAGACAAGGTATGAAAGCTTGAAGAGGCGGAGTTTATTAGAGAATTTATATACCCTAAATGGTTGTCTAACGTCGTTATAGTGCCTAAAGCTAATGGGAAGTGGAGGATGTGTGTAGAACTCACTGATTTAAACAAATCTTTCCCAAAGGATAGTTTTCCCCTACCTCGTATAGATCATATAGTGGATGCCATAGCAGGACATGAGCTCATGAGCTTCATGGATGCATATTCTGGGTATAATCAGATCTTCATGGACCCGGCTGACTTAGAGAAGACAGCCTTCACTACAGACAATGGGACATATTACTATAAGATCATGCACTTCGGACTAAAGAACGCATGGGCTACATAGCAACGTCTTATAAATAATATGTTCGAAGATCAGATAGGCAAGTTTATGAAGGTTTATGTGGATGACATGTTAACAAAGAGTTTGAAGGCCGACACTCATATGGCCGACCTCGATAGAACTTTTGATACTATAGACAAATACAAAATGAAGCTCAACCCGGCCAAGTGTGTCTTTGGGGTCGGAGCTGGAAAGTTTCTAGGCTTCATCATCCATCATAGGGGGATAGAGGCTAGCCTTGAGAAGATCAAGGCTTTGTTGTAAATGAAGACACCTAGAACCATCAAAGACATTCAGAGGCTAACCAGACAAGTGGCTGCACTTAAAAGGTTCGTCTCTAGAGCTACAGATAAATGTCTTCCTTTTTTTAAAATTCTTAGATATAGGGTGACAAAGATATAGGGTGACAGATAAATGTGACAAATATTTTAAAGAGCTGAAGTCCTACCTCGGATCCCCTCTACTACTGTCTCAGCCAATATAGGGTGAGAAGCTATATGTATATTTAGCTGTCTCAGAATTAGCCATCGGTGCTGTAATAGTAAGAGAAGAGGATGGAGTACAGAGACCAGTGTACTTCAATAGCAAGGCACTCCAAGGGTCTGAGCAGAAGTACCCTCGGATGGAAAAGTTATCTTATGCTTTGATGCACGCTTCCATAAAAATGAAGCCATACTTCCAGGCTCACTCCATGATCGTCCTCACTGATTCCCCACTTAGACAGGTCCTCCATAATCATGAGAAGTCAGGAAGGCTAATGACCTGGGCAATTGAGTTGGGGGAGTACGATATTGTTTATTAACCTAGTGTTGCCATCAAGGGACAAGCTCTTGCATATTTTATGGCCGAGTTTACTTGGGATGAGGTCGAGGTTGAGAAGAATCTTGAGGCTGTAGATGAGCCAGTAAAGAGAAACATCGGCCGAACTTTGGATGAAGATGATACAAGTATTGTCAAACAAATAACAGTAGAGAATGAAGAAGAGAGATACCTCTTCAAGTAGGGAGCCCTATTATAAGGTAATTTCTCTTCAAATGAAACCATATGGAATCGCTTTGTTAATGGATCATCCTGTGAAAGTGGATGTGGAGAAGGGCTAATAGTATTAGAACCAGATGGTATAGATATTGAGTATGCACTAAGGTTCAACTTTAAAGCTTCCAACAATGAGTCAGAGTATGAAGCAATAATAGTAGGTCTCTCTTTGGCAAAAGCCCTCAGTGTGAGCTAGCTCCTAGTCCACAGTGACTCAAGATTAGTCGTGAACCAAATCTAGGGGGTATATGAAGCCAAAGATGAAAGGATGGACAGATACCTGAAGAAGGTGAGATCGATGCTAGAAAGCTTTAAGGAAGTAAAGGTGAAGAGGATACCTCGGCTAGACAACTGCCGAGCTGATGCGCTCGTGAGGTTAGCCTTAACAACAAGAACAGACATAAGGAGAACAGTACCAGTTGAGATTCTGCTCAAGCCGACCATCGAAGAGGAAGAGGTTGCTAAACCTTACTTAAATCTGAGTTTGGGGGACTCGTGGATGGACCCTCTTATCAAATACATCAGAGAGGGAGAACTACCAGAGTCAAAGTTAGAAAAGAGAAAGCTGAGCTTCAGAGCGGCTAAATTCTCTATTATATGAGATATCTTGTATAAAAAGGGATTCCTAATCCCTCGCCTCAGATGTGTCCACCCTTCAGAGGTTCCACACATCTTTCATGATGTGCATAAGGGCTCTTGTTCAATCCACATAGGAGGGAGGCCGTTGGCTAAGAGGATAATCACTCACGGGTACTGGTGGTCGACCTTGGCCAAGGATGAAACTACGTATGTAAAGAAATGTGATAAGTGTCAGAGGTTCTCCACCATTCCCCATAATGCACACCAACCTCTTACTTCTATCATTTCCACTTGGTCGTTTGCATTATAGGGCATTGATTTGGTAGGACCCATTCCAAGAGCTGTAAATAACTATAGGTTCTTAATAATAGCAATTGATTATTTCTCCAAATGGGTAGAGGTCGAGCCAATGATCATAATCACGGAGCAGAATACTTTCCAGTTCATCTGGAAGAACGTCATATGTAGGTATGGCCTTCCAAACACCCTCATCTTAGACAATGGAACCCAATTCAAGAATTTTTCCTTGGAAAAATACTACGAAAGAGTAGGGATCAAGTAGTTCGTCTCTTCTCCTAGCCGACCCGGGGCAAATGGCCAGATTGAGATCATAAATCGAACAATCCTTGATAGGATAAAAAAGGCTGGAAGAGGCCAAAGGAAGAGGGGTAGAGGATGTATATGTTGTGCTTTGGGCTTGCAAGACGACGGTGAGGACACCTACAGAGGAAACCCCATTTATACTATCCCATGGCTCAGAGGCTGTCATCCCAACAAAAATAGAGCTCTCCCCACTCATAGAGTCTAGACATATGACCCATATATGAATGGGGAAGAGATAAGACTTGATCTTGATTTCATTGAAGAAAGAAGAGAAGATGTAGAAATAAGACAGGCAGCTTATCAGCAGATAACTGAGAGGTTCTATAATCAGAGGGTAAAGTCAATGACAATAGCTATGGGAGATCTGGTCTTGAATAAGATGTGGCAAAAAACCATTAAGCTCCATCCCAATTGGCATGGTCCTTATAGGGTTATTGATGAGGTCTTACTAGGTACCTATCGACTAGAAAATCTTGAAGGAGAGCCTTTCTCCAACCCTTGGTATACTGATCACTTAAAGAAATATTACATATGACATTGCAATTGTTCTTATCTTTTGTAATACATGTACTAGTTTATACAGAGAATGTTAACGAAAAGATTGCAATATTGTGCTGATATTTTTTATAATGTATATGTTTTTAACATCATTAATTTGGTGAATTATGAGGTGAAACGTCATTAACTTGGTGACCTCAGACCTTTAACATCATTTAGTTGGTGAAAATATGAGGTGAAACATCATTAACTTGGTGACCTTAGAGCTTTAACATCATTAATTTGTCGAATTATGAGGTGAACATCATTAACTTGGTGACCTCGGACCTTTAACATCATTAATTTGATGAAAATATGAGGTGAAATATCATTAACTTGGTGACCTCGGACCTTTAACATCATTAATTTGGTGAATTATGAGGTGAAACATCATTAACTTGGTGACCTCGGACCTTTAACATCATTTAGTTGGTGAAAATATGAGGTGAAATATCATTAACTTGGTGACCTCGGACCTTTAACATCATTAATTTGGTGAATTATGAGGTGAAACATCATTAACTTGGTGACCTCAAACCTTTAACATCATTAATTTGGTGAATTATGAGGTGAAACATCATTAACTTGGTGACCTCAGACCTTTAACATCATTTATTTTGTGAAAATATGAGGTGAAACATCATTAACGTGGTGACCTCGAACCTTTAACATCATTTAGTTGGTGAAAATATGAGGTGAAACATCATTAACTTGGTGACCTCAGACCTTAAACATCATTTAGTTGGTGAAAATATGAGGTGAAACATCATTAACTTGGTGACCTCAGACCTTTAACTTCATTTGTTTGGTGAATTATATATGTCTGTTGTTACTTGCTTTTATCCCCATTGTCCAAATTTTGTGATATGGTGGATAAATGAAACATCATAGACATGAAACAGCAAAGCAACACAAGTGAAGAAAAAGGAATTGCATTCATTTGAACCAAAATGATATTACATCATTTCAAGAGAAGAGGTCACAGTTCATCAAATAAAAGTTATATAAAAATCTTCACAAAAAGCTCAGACATGCAGAGGAAATGCTCAAAGTTCAACTTTACCCTTGGCTTCAGCCGATCCACCAGCAGTAGGGTTATTTATCTCTAGGACTTGATTGGTAACTTCAACCTCATCATCCTGATGCCCACTATCCTCGGTCTCAATCACCTCAAGCTGGATAGTCTCAGCTGGGCCACCCTCTTCAACCTCCTGCAGGGCCTTAGCAAGCTGAGCATTTCCAAAGCCAAGGCTAATAAATTCCTCGACCGGCAAACTTCTAGAAATTTGTTGCTTCATGGCAGCCCATCGGCTGGTTGCTTTGATTACCCCTCTCTAGGTACTCAAGGATGAAGCTAACAAATTCATCATAGGTTTGATACTCCTTGATGATTATCTCTGAAGCATCTTCCATGGCAGCCTTAATAGCAACATCAACTTTAGACTGAAGGCTATCATCCTTGGACTTTAGAAAGTTGGCATGATCAGTTTTCATCCAAAAGATCTCACCACCCTTGGCCTTCAGAATTTTCTTCAAATCATCAATTTGCTTCTTCAAAAAATTGGAAGGTGGGTGTGATGAACCACCTTCTAAAGAATGATAGCCCCAACTAAGACCCTCCAAGCATTGGGGTAATGTTGAGAATGAGCGAGGTTAATATGATAAAGGACATCTCGAATAATAGGGTGGATTGGAAGATAAAATATGAGTTTGAACATCTACTTATAGATATAGAGCTCTCCCTCTCGGCCATCGAAGGCCCTCTCATCTTTCAGGGGTTTTCTTAAAGTAATGGATGAAGGAATGGCATATAAATGCCTGAAGACAAGAAGGTCAAAATCGATGATAGAAGTCTGAGGACCATCCACCTTAGAAGTATCAAGTACACCTCCTTCATCATCATCATCATCATAGCCCTTCAGCGGTTTGAGGATAGCCCTTAGAGGAGGCTCCAGGAAAAGATGTTAAAGTAATTGCCTCAATAGGGGCATGGAAAGCTACACTAGGTTATAGGATCTCTATAGAAGGAGACCTACGAGAGGTGTTAGCATCTCGATGAGACGAGGAACGATTAGAAATATCTTCTTCTTCAGAGATTCCACTTCCCTTGGGAGAATAATCCATAGCCTCTTAAAAAGAGTCTACAGACTCCTCAGCCTCAGAAGTGGACATAGGGTCTGAAGAAGATGACTCAGACATTGGCTTAGGAACCTCAAGAACTTTAGCATGTTAAGTAGTCTCAGGGTATAGGACCTTCAAAGGTGGAGGAAAGATGGGTCTGAGGGGAAAGGCCTCGGCCCTACGAGCTTCTTCTTGGGCTAGATCTATCTGTCTAATCTTCTCAAAGGTCTTCTCGCGCAGAGTTAGAAACTATTTAGCAAGCCTATACAAAGGTCTAAGAATATGGTGGAAGACACTACACTTGTGGGAAAAACTACAAATAGGTACACAACTTATGCTACCTAAACAAAATATTAAAGGGTGGAAACTGAAAGATTTCAAACAAGAACACCCAAAGTTAAGTCACTGGAGAAGATGATAGGAGGGTCGCTGGGAAGTCAAAGGGTAAATGCTTTTTGCTAAAGCAACTCCAAGACAACCTAGTATGGCCCCAAAGTCACTCAAGCATTAAAACCTAACCCTACAGCCACTCAACATCGGAAGAAAGCTTCTTCGGAAAAAGGAAAAGCTCACCGAAAAACAAAAACTATAAAAGTAATGACCATAAATGGAAAAGTAAAGGCCAAAGAGCAGTACCTGACTGATTACGATGGAGGGAGGAAGAGATTAAGAAGAAAGGAAACCTTGAGTCACAGTAAAGAAATGAAGTTCTTGAGAAAAATTTCAGTTGTAGAAAAGGCTATAGGAGGGAAAGGTAAGGAAGAGGAAAGACAATGAAAAGACAAAAGGGTTTAAATATCCTTACAATGAAGAGGCGTGAAAATCAACACACTCATCATGACCCTAGAAAGTCTAAAAGACGCCGTCAGAGCTGTCATGCCTTGGGGAAAACGGTAACCACTTCAGTGAATGACATGTTCCCAAGGCACAACTCCAAACCCCAAAACATCAAGATGTCCCTTCGTTAACCTGACTCTTATACCCCTCAGTAACCCACTCACATAAAAGACTAAGGGTTATGGGTTATTGATATGCCCAAAGTGTACCCTCGTACTCAGGTTCATTAACCTTGGCCTGACTCACAACCGAGTTGATAGGAAGCTTACACATCCATCAGAAAGGTCAACATCTGCAAGGTCAGCTCTCCATTGACCAACCTCGGATAGATAGCAGCCGAGGTTAACAACATCTTGTGGGCTCAAACTACTGCCAATCTTGCCCTCTGTTTCATTCGACACTGCATCTAACCTTATACCTAACCTCGGTCAGTCTCCTTAGCTAAAGTCATGCTGATGATTGACAGGACAAAGCATTATCGAACTTCCTTAACCTCATACTCGACTAGGCTGAGGTTCCATCAGATGATGGCACAAGTTCGAGCACACGCAAGCACATGGAAGACTTGGAACATGTGAGCAAGTTATTTATAACCAAATCATTTCCCTCACGTGAGGGAATATTTGGTCACCATTTCTTACATATGGTACAGCCAGGTGTCCACCTATGATTAGTGCAGTCAACACACACATGCTCCTGGCATGCTTGGGGGGAACACTACACCCCCAAGCATTATAAATGCCTATATTCTCCTACCTTGGAGAAGATTCGAAATTACAACCCTAGCAGAAACTCTATTTGTATACACAGTAGAGAGAGAAAGTGAGAGATTGTATCACAGGCCGTTAGTGCCCTCATTTTAGTGATTCTTACTCACACACTCATAGTGGATGTAGGCAAAATTGGTTGAACCACTTATATACCAGAGTTTCTCCTCTTCTCCTCACCTCATTCTACTATATGTATAATCTTATGTTGCCATTGTTATTACTAGCTTGATCTTATCAACACCTCATTTGGTGGTGCTATATATAGAATCATCAGGGCCCTTTTACATTAAAAAATTCAAAATAAAGAAAATGTGTGCTTCTCGCGTTTTGCGATTCAAAACAATTTTTTATATATCAAACCAGTTTTAATATACTAAAAGAGAAATTGCCATTTGTACCACTCTGTACAACCTAATGTAAATCAAAATTGAACCATGCGGTTCGGTAAATTCTGAAATCATAAAAAAATTTAAAAAACTTTCATCAAGTAGAAATCTGAACCCTAACAAAAATAATTGAACACCAAATATCCAGAATTAACTTTAGGCTTGCTCATTATAGTTTTCCCAACCACTGTTTCAATGTATCAAAAACTTTCCAAAAAAAGAATTTAAAAAAAATATATATCAGACTACATATTTTTTTATTAAGTTAATGTTTTTACCAAAATAATGATGTTTACCAAATGATAAAAATAATCCAATTTTTCAAAAAAAATGAACCAAAAAACTAGGATTAGCATCATTTTATCAATCAAATTAAGTTTGCCAACTATTTAAAGCTTAGCCAACTTAGGTTTAAAGAGGGCAAACAAGGTTATTCATAAGAAGGGGTTGGAAGGAGACTCTCACATCCAACTGATGTGGGACTTCACCAAAGCAATGGAAGATCAATTTTTATTTATCATTTGGTCTTTGGATGAAAACAAGTTAATGGACGATTTTTATTTTAAATGCTAAAAAAAATAATTTTTCTTTGAATTGTTTTATGGGTTCTTAACATTCCAGGGTACCAATCAAAAATATTTTAGCTCAAAATAAATTGTTTATCTATTTTAAAGAAAAGTGGGTAAAAACTATCAATTTATAACCCTTATAAACTCACAGTTTTTCTTATCTAATTCAATCTAAACATTATTATCTAGTTGTTTTTCTCCCAATTAACAATATAAATCAACAATTTTTGTGAGTGAGTGTATTGAAAGTTGGCTTCAGTTATGTGAGTTTAGTATTAGAGTGGATTTGGACCTTTTTGTGAGCGCTTTTTAAGTGGTAAAAATGTTTAGTATTAGAGTAAATTTATTTTCTGGACAACCTTTTTAAGTGTTAAACTCTAATTTTTTCATAACTACATTTTTTAAAAACAATTGTTTTATAAAAAATTGTTTTAAAATTTTGAGGACCCTATTACTCAGGGACCCTAGGTGATGGCCTAGTTGTCCTATGCCTGCGATCGTCTCTGAACATTAGGAAATGAATTAACATTATGTTTTCTAAGCTCTTAACATGAATTATGAGACATCATATGTAAATTTACCAATCCGAGATTCCCGTAATCCACAAAAAATCGAATTAAACGAGCACTAAGTATTAAGTAACTGAGTGTTATTATATATTCTGCATAGATTCCATTTCTTCTAATGTTTCGCATGGGTTGCTCTTTTTTCTGATTTGAAATTTGAACATTGTTTCATTGCCTTTTATTGCTAAATATTTCAAACTAGGCTGATATAGGTTTTCATATAGAAGAGGTGTTCATCCAACTTTATGTTAATTTTTTTGGATATTTGAGAGGTTTTTTCGTACATAAATTCCCTTTTGTTTTTCATCTTCTTTTTGGTTCATTTTATTGAATGATTAGTCTATTTTTATGTTAATTTAGTTACTAACCTCACCATTTAAAATCCAAAAGTTGATTATACTATACACTTTATAATCCCGTTCATGCTCTTCTACACATGAATTTTCTTGTTGCTTTTAAGGGATTTTTGTTTGAGGAGAAAGATTATGCGCTAATGAATAGGTTGTAGAGTTTGAGTTATTATCTCTACTGATCCGGTAAAGCACATGTTAGAGGGAACCCATCTTAGTGAAATAATTATATGACTTCAGTTTATGAATTGACCCATTTGGTGCTGGCATTAAATTGATGAATCAAAATATCAAGATAATTAGCTTTCTTATTTTGACAGTTGATTACTGTATCGTTAGAAAATGAAAATTTCATGGAAGAACTCTTAATTTGGAACACAAAGATTATAAAATACCAACTAAAGTTTTTGAAATTTCCATATATATATAGCCTCATCATTGATATTTACATTTAACATCCAGGATTTCAATTTACTTCCTGTGACACCCCGTCTATTCTAATACCGGTTGATACGACCTTTATTAAATTAAATGGGAATCATATCTGATTTCATTCTTAGCATCACTGTCGAAAACCAATTAACTAACAAATAACTTATTAAGTCTGATGTCAATTTTTAAAATCTTGTTAACATCTATAAGTAAAACTATTCAACAATTTATACATAACCATCGACAATGACTGAACCTAAAGAGCACTGATAACATAAATAAATAAATCAAATCAATCTTTGGTATCCAAAATACAATAATCTAAATGCTCAACTGAAATAATCGAAATAATGCCCATTAGTAAAAGTGTCCAACTGCGGGCAACCCAAAGAGAAATAATGAACTAGATTCATATGTAGGTAGAAATGAGAGAAGTGTCTAATCAAGTCATCCAGGCATCCACAACTGTCGCAGCATCTTCTGACTGGAATGGAATGGCTATCCTTGTCGAACCTGTGATTAAGCACCTAAAAGGTTTTTAAAATATTTTTGATCTGGGTCAGCATTTAAAACATTTGAAAAATTGTTGCAAGTATTTAAATGAAATAATATTAGAGCAATAATAAATATCCATGTTCACCTAGTGTCGAACTCACATGAGATTATCCCCACCCCTCATCTACAGTGTGCACTTAATGCGTCTATTTTATTTGCCTTGTTATGATACCCCGCCTAACTAGTCTAAGCGTCGTTAATCTACTTTGATCCGCTAATTATCTAGCCCTTATGTACCATCCATGCGATAACCCATATTATGTGCTACGTAGTAAATTCATAAGTTAAGACTTAGGCTTCTCAGTTATGTTTGTCTCAATACAGAGGCAATGTACTTATACACTTGTTATACTTTGATGTCCACACAATCATTTAAACACTTACACACATATTACTCTTTATACATATATACATAGCATCCCCGAGCTGGGCCTCCCGAATGCATCCATAGTATGTTATCAGGCATTAGGTACATCACGTACAATCACTGGGCCGTCGGGTCGGAATCTCACCACCGATCCCAAATCATAAACACATGACGGAGGTGATCATAAACATTAATCCGTGGATCATAACCATACCACATCACACCCAACTAGATCAAAACCACTACATATCCTCTTATACTTTTAGTGGCCATGTAATAGTACTATGAACCGGAGAAACAATCCAACACCTACTGGTCAATGCAAGGGTGGACCGCCCACTACGCGCAACATTTAACAATAGCATATTATGTAACACCCCGCCCGCCCGGGGAGAGCGAACGGAGAGCTACTATCGATAAAACTAAACTAATCCACAAATAACAATGTATAGAGCATCTAAATCCCACAATAAAACAAGAAACCACTATTCTCATCTTCAAATTAATACAACATATCTCTCGAAATAATTACAACAATCCAACTATCTCGATACTAAAATAAATCTCCAAATGCTCTATACATCAAAATAAATACAAGTCTTCTCATCTCTTGTATTAAAAATTCTTCCCAAATAATCCTCACTAAAATCATCCCAATTGGTCCATAGCACTCAAATTCGTGCTCACCTGCCAACTAAGAAAAAGATGGGTAAGTACACAATATGACAAGAATATGCTCAACAAAGATGTTAGCGATGAACAAAGCGCAACAATACGACTACGAATACTCAAATCAAATAATGCAAATCTCAATAGCATTTTATCAATAAATTTCTCAACAACACATTAACCGGAGTCACCAGGCCTCACCATACCGCGCCATACTTTATCAAGTAGCGGGAAAAGGAGTCTTGGCGGGTGCCCAAAAATCATTTATTTTAAAACTAGAATTTTTCTACATGCAACCTACACCAATAAAACCCAAAATCGCTCATCAATCCTACGTACCCAAAGGGTTATGAATATTATTCATATTAAAAGATTTTATAAAAACAGCCCCTTATTAGTATCCACTTTTTCTAATTAAGTTACTAATTATTTTTAAGAAAACATGTAATTAAGTGTTTAGGCGACACTTAAAATGCATAATACTAAAGGAAAAGAATAGAGTATTCATGCCTGTGAAGATCGTGTTTAAAATCTTATTAGAAATCTGGATTCCTCTCGAAAAATTAGCAAAAGAGTGTTCTTGAACGATCTTGATTAAACCCCAATTAAGCCTTCAAAAACTTGTGTCAAAACTTCTGACAAAAACTTGATTTTGTTAGAGGTTGATGATTATGAGTGAGAGGAAAAATATTTGGAATTGTTCTCTGGTGAAAAATTGAAGAAAAAATGATTATGAGAAGTCCCCCTACGGATTAACAAGGTTATATTATGATTAGGAGTCCTAATCCTACACAAACTCTTAAAAAAAAGCTTAAAGCGCACATTTTCTGGGAGAGTCGATCGATCTACCCCCCCGTCGATCGATCGATCACCCCGAAAAACTGACAGCTTACCCAAAAAATGCCATAAGGCAAAAATATTGTAAAATCAATATAAAATCCGTTTTAACTCCGATTTTAATTCCGCTTGAAGTTTTCTTCTTATAAAATCATAACCAACATACTTAGCCAATAAAAATTTTAAAATTCAAAAATTTATTTTTACCCTCGGGTCTTGGATTTTGGGTCTGTTGCGTTTTTGTGGCGCGTATTTTCGGAGATAGAATCTTTAGATGATCGTTTCGTGTTAGACATCTAGATTAGATGTGAGGAATTTATTTTTGGTGACGAGTTTATTTTTTGGAGATTGTTGGCCTGATTTTTGAGAGTTAGGTATTCGGCGAATTTCGAGGGCGAAATTCCATTGTTAGTGGGGAAGTGTAACAACCCGCGTAATTTTGAGGTATTTTAAAAATATAGAGGAAAATAAAGTTTTTGGTAAAATTATTTTTTATTGCTCAAATATGTTGGATTTTATTTTTAAAGATGAGAATTTCAAACAGTTTCGAAATCGGAATTAAAATGGAGTTTTAATTGAATTTTTATTATATAGAAGAGTCCTCAAAACATAAAACTCTCTAAGAGTCCTCGGAACATAAAACTCTTTAGTAAAAATAATATTTTTAGAAATTCGACCATCCGATCAAGCTGAATTTTTGTCAGAAGTCCTGTCTTGCCGTTCCCTACAACATACTAAAATTTTAAGTGATTCCAACGGTCCGATCATCCGAAATAAAAATTTTAGTGTTTGTATCTGATTAGAATTCTTTTCTTAATCAAACACTTAATCCTTTATATATCAACAAATTCGTGGCTTGGCTGTTCAAATCACTTTTTCTCAAACTTTTCAACTAGAAGACCTCTTCAAATTACTCCCTTTCATATACAAATCATAGCCCCAAACTTATTCAAGATTTCAACCTTAGATTAGAAGGCTTATTTGGTGTTTTCTCGAGTATGGGCTAGAACGAGATTTGATTATTTTCGCGAGGGGAACGTGATGGTGTGATTAGATTTTGAGGCTGAATTATGTGATGATGTTGGTTCCTTTTAGTGGTTTGAGGTATGGGGTTTTACACAATATGCTCCTGAAATCTCGCGAGTGTTTATTCCGTTGAATTCTTGTTAATTGAACTCATATTTTGAATTGTTAAATTCTTGGAAATCAGGAAAAATAATTGTTGGAATTATTTTCATTCATGAGGTATTATTCATGTTGTTTTGAGCACGCTGTCATGAGATTTTAATATGGCACTGATGTTGGGCACCCGCCAAGACTCCTTTTTCGGCTACTTGATAAAGTATGGCGCGGTATGGTGAGGCCTGGTGACTCCGGTTAATGTGTTGTTGAGAAATTTATTGATAAAATGATATTGAGATTTGCATTATTTGATTTGAGTATTCGTAGTCGTATTGTTGCGCTTTGTTCATCGTTAACATCTTTGTTGAGCATATTCCTATCGTATTGTGCACTTCCCCATCTTTTTCTTAGTTGGCAGGTGAGCACGGATTTGAGTGCTATGGACCAATTGAGATGATTTTAGTGAGGATTATTTGGGAATAATTTTTAATACAATAGATGAGAAGACTTGTATTTATTTTGATGTATAGAGCATTTGGAGATTTATTTTAGTATAGAGATAGTTGGATTGTTGTAATTATTTCGAGAGATATGTTGTATTAATTTGAAGATGAGAATAGTGGTTTCTTGTTTTATTGTGGGATTTAGATGATCTATACCTTGTTATTTGTGGATTAGTTTAGTTTTATCGATAGTAGCGCTCCGTTCGCTCTCCCCGGGCGGGCGGGGTGTTACATATTATAGTATGTATGTTCACATAAAGTCAATCACACATAGACATATATATATATATATATATATACTGGTCACACTTGATTCATGTATATATATAAAGTCTATTAACGTGCGTAATACCTCTCATAGCATAAGCATACCATATCCCTAAAGTCTAACCCGACTACCCAATCTCATCTAAGCATTCCATTACTTATATATTAACATTCTCGTTTTATACTTCTTGTCAATATGTTATTCTAACCAAGCACTAGACTAGACATACCGGAAGTTAATTCAAGATCCACTATCCCTTTACCTTTAACTGCAGTAGTTGAAGAATTTCCCATATAGAGAAGATCTCCTTCCACAGTTTCATAGGTACAGAACAAACTCTTAACCTTACATACATGCCTTGTGGCACCAGAATCAATCCACCAAGAGTTATCTTCTCCAAGCATATTAGCCTCGGATATCAAAGCATCAAATTTTTGCTTTGTGTTTGATGATCTTCATTTTTCTTTTAGTTTCTTGAACTCACGACAATCCTTCTTGAAGTGACTTAGTTTATTGCAATGAAAACAATTTCCTTTCTTCTTTTTGTTTTCTTTAGGATTGTTTAAAAAATTCTTTCGCTTGTTATTCTTTCCATGAATGCCAGATTTTTGCTCATTTCCTTCCTCTACCATATGGACCTTAGAAACAAAATTTTCTTGTTCCTCTTTACCATCTAGAATTCGAGACTCTTATTCAATTCTTAAATGAGTCTCTAATTCTTCAAGTGAAAGATCTTCCTTTTTGTGTTTAAGTTCTTTCTTATAATCTTTCCATGAAGGAGGAAGTTTTTCAATATGGAAGAAATAATTACATTATCATTCAAATTTAATTTTTTAAGTTTGCATTGATTTAAGATGCATTGGATGTGATGAAATTTTTCTAGCATAGGCCTATTATCATGCATTTTAAAGCTTAAAAACTAACCGATAAGGAACTTCTTACTTGTAGCATCTACCATAAGGTATTTGGTCTCCAATGTGTCCCGTAAATTTTTCGCACTCCCAACATTTTGGTATCAGTCAAAAAAATTATCAGCAAGTGCATTGAGAATGTGACCACAAAAGATATAATCATCGGTTTCCCATTTTTTGCGTTGCCTAGTCTATTCCACGATTTCATCTTCTTCATTTGGTTTCGGTTGTGACAAGACATGCACAATCTCCAATGTTGTTAGAAGAAAGTGAACCTTTTTGACACACCCCAACCCAGTTATTCATAATTAAGTTTGAAAGTCAAAGTGAGCCAAACCATAATTAATTTAGACAAACCATAAACACGAGTTTTTATTTCAGAATCATCAACTTAATTTCATACAACTAAAAACTTTTTACAACATTAAAGTAGTTATGCATTTACAAACTTCTTAAAGGATAAGTTAACTTAATTACATCATTTACATTTACACAAAATCATTGTTTCGCCCATTCCTGTCTAACTCAACCCGGCCTCCTATATTTGATAGTGACATAGCATTACCTGAAAAAAATATGAACATAGGAACCATGAGCAAAATAGCCCAGTGAATGCATCACTACTATACTAGCATGAATTTAAATGCAATAAATCATGTCCATATAATTATGTATTAACTTATCCGGCTCATTCATAATGAATGACCTAAATTTCCGAATCATAATTCACATATCATGTCTAAATAGACAATTCTCACCCATTCCTGGTCGAGGAGTAACCCTTTTGTCATTAATGGACAAAACTCCCCCATAAACACTACTTATCTCACATATGATCCAATACATATTATCACAAAGTATAATGGAATTTTAATAAATAATTCATGAGTTATATACTTTGAAATAAGTATAATACAAGATTAAAACAATATTAACACATAATTTTACCTTGGAAACACCTTAAGGATTTTGTTGGAATTTTTCCTAGTTTTTAATGTAACCCTTTCTTCCGTAACTTCTACTTTCTATTTCCTCAAGAATAAAAACCCTCCAAACTGAACCTAGGCTTAAATTTTATAAAGAAATAGATTAAAAGAAGAGTTTTAAGTCGTCCAAGGCTGCCTCCCATGCCAACCAATCCAATTAAAACATTTGGTTTAGTAAAAGACAAATTACCACTTAGAGGGAATGGACAGATTTTCCCTTTGTTCGTAAATTCAGTATAACTCCTTACTCTAACATCCGTTTGATGCTCCATTTTTTGTGTCACAACCCTAACTCATATATCTACAACTATCTAGTTTTCACTTTGAGACAATTATTACATTATAAGGGTCAAAACTAGTCTCTAACAGGAACATTTCTACCGAAAATAACAAAATTTTGTGTTTGTAAATAATTCGACATTTCATGATTTATGAAAGTAGGATTCGACTAAACATAATCACTTAACATTCGATATAATAATAACACATTATTCATATCACATAATTTAAGCATGATTTAAATATAATTTATCATAATTATATTCGGGTTGTCACAACTTCCCCCCTTAGAAAATTTCGTCCTCGAAATTTAATATGAAGGGCGCTTACCAAACAAATGGGGGTACTGTATCTTCATGCTATACTCCATTTCCCAAGTTGCTTCTTTAATTCCATGGCTCATTCACATAACATTAACTAAGGGAATAACTTTATTTCTCAATACTTGCTCCTTACAATCAATAATTTCCACTGGTTCCTCAATGTATGACAAGTCTTCTTTCAGTTCAATTGGTTGAGTTTTTAACTAATGAGACAGATCCTCCAAATACTTACGAAACATCGATACGTGAAACACATCATGTAAACAAGATAAATCTAGAGGTAATGCTAATGTATATGCCAGGGTCCTAATTATTTCCAACACCTCGTATGGTCCAATGTATCTTGGACTTAGTTTCCCCTTCTTCCCAAATCTCATAAAGCCTTTCCATGGTGAAATACGTAGGAATATAAATACTTCCTCTTATCCGCATAAAATTTCTTCCTACTTTGCGATATCTTTATCCGTTCCCGAATCATTTTGATATTTTTAGTCGTCACATCTATTAATTCAGGACCCAATATTTTCCTTTCAACCACTTCATCCCAACACAAAGGTGTTCTACATCTCCTCCCATATAAAGCTTCATACGGAACCATACCAATGGTGCACTGATAACTATTATTCTATGATAATTCCATCAATGGTAAATGATCATCCCAACTACCTTTGAAGTCAAATACACAAGCTCTTAAAATGTCTTCCAATATTTGAATCATCCTTTCTGATTGCCCATCGGTTTGTGGATGAAATGCAGTGCTAAACTTTAAACTTGTTCCCATGGCATTCTATAGACAAGGCCAAAACTTATAAGTGAATATTGGATATCTATCTTATATAATTGACACTGGTGCCCCATGTAAATGGATAATTTCATCAACGTACATACGTGCATACTTATCAACAGTGTAGGTGGTCTTAACTGGAAGAAAATGCACCGACTTCGTCAATCGATCTACAATCAGCCAAATAGAATCATGCCCCTTTAATTACCGTGGTAATCCTGTAACAAAATTCATCGTTACATGCTCCCACTTCCATTCTGGAATAGGCAATGATTACAATAATCCTGCCGATTTCTGATGCTCCGCTTTCACTTGCTGATATACTAAACATTTAGCTACAAATTCTGCAATCTCACATTTCATATTGTTCCACTAATAATACTCTTTCAAATCTCTGTACATTTTGGTACCTCTTGGATACATAGAATAAATAAAACTATGTGCCTCTTCTAATATATCCTTCTTTAAGGATGGATCATTCGGTACAGAAATTCTATTTTTATAAAACAACGATTCATCATTCTTAATCTCAAAGTCACTCTATTTACCATCCTGCACTTCTTATTTCTTCTTCTCAAGGAATGGATCATTGATCTGCAAATTTTGTATGCGTTCGGCCAATAAAGGTCTCACTGTGACATATGCTAATAATCCTCCCCTTTTTGAAAACTTTAATTCAATCCTCATCGATGCCAAGTCAAGAATATTTCCAACACGAGCACACCGTATGCAACCAAGCATCCCTGATGATTTTTTACTCAAAGCATCTGCTACTACATTGGCCATCCTAGGATGATGATGGATGGTAAAGTCATAGTCTTTAATTAGCTCTATCCAACGCCTCTGTCTCAAATTCAGTTCTCTTTGTGTAAACAAGTATTTTAAACTTTGATGATTCGTAAATATCTCACAAGTTTCTTCATACAAGTAATGTCTCCATAACTTCAAAGAAAAAATGATAGCTGCTAACTCAAAATCATGCATAGGGTAGTTTCGTTCATGCGCCTTTAATTGTCTGGAAGCATATGTTATTACATTCCCATTCTTCATAAGAACACACCCTAACCCCTGAAATGAAGCATCTGTATAGATCACAAAAGACTCATTCCCACATGGAATAGTAAGTATAGGGGTTTAAACCAACCAATTCTTTAATTATTTAAAACTCCTCTCGCATTCTTCATCCCATACAAACTTCACTTCTTTAAGAGTTAAATTTGTCAATGGTAATGCTATTGCTGAAAATCCCTTAATGAATCTGCGATAGTAACCTGCCAATCCTAGGAAACTCCTAATTTCTATCACATTCTTTGGACTCTCCCATTCAACGAATGCTTCTACCTTCTTTGGATCAACATACATCCCATTTCCCGAGACAACATGCCCTAAAAACACAATTTCATTCAAACAAAACTCACACTTGCTAATTTAGCAAATAATTTCTTCTCTCTCAAAATCTGTAATACAAGTATCAAATGTTTCTTGTGCTCCTCCATGCTATACGAGTAAATCAACACATCATCTATGAATATAATCACAAATGAATCAATGAAAGGGTGGAATACTCGATTCATCAAGTCCATAAAAATTGTTGGAGCATTAGTTAATCCAAATGGCATCACAAAAAACTCATAGTGCCCATATCGAGTCCGAAAAGCTATTTTAGAAATATCACTATCCTTGACTTTCAGTTCGTGGTAACCCGATCTCAAATCAATCTTAGAAAATACTGTGTCCCCTTGTAATTGATCAAATAAATCACCGATACGAGCTAGAGGGTACTTATTTCTAATGGTCACCTTATTCAACTGTCGATAATCAATACATAATCGCATTGTCCCATCTTTATTTTTCACAAATAACACTGGAGCTCCTCATGGCGAAACACTAGGCCGAATGAAACCTCTGCTTATCAGATCTTGTAATTCCACTTTTAATTCTTTCAACTCCGTTGGTGCTATTCTATATGGAGCAAGAGAAATTGGACCAGTATCTGGAATTAATTCAATGGAAAACTCTACTTCCCTATCGGGTGGCAATTCTGGTAATTCCTCTAGAAAGACATCATAAAATTCTCTAACCACTGGTATATCTTGAATTTTAAGTGCCTCTTTACTAATATCAACCACATAAGCTAAATACCCTGTACAACCTTTACTCAACAATCTCCTTCTCTTAATTGCTGATATAAGACAATTACGAACAACCTTCCTTTTCGCTGTAAACTGGAACTCGGGTTCACTGGGAAGATGAAATGTAACTTCTTTTAGAAAGAAATCAATGGAAGCATGATACAATGATAACCAATCCATGCCCAATATAATATCAAAATCCCGAATGGACAACGGTATCAAATCAACATAGAAATCTCGCTCACCCATTCGTAAGACACAATCTTTATAAACATGCTCCACCAAAATTACTCTTTCCATTGGGATAGAAATATATAAGGCACAATTTACAAATGAACATGGTCTACCCAAATATGAAACAATATGTAATGCCACAAATGAATGCGTAGATCCAGGATCAATAAGTGCATATAAATCTTAGTTTACAATAGAAAGTTTACCTGTGTAAGAGGGTAGTTTAGATAAGACGGAGGCGTAGCCCCTTTTTAAGTATAGTAATGATAAGTTAAATAGCGACACTATTAATTAACCATGGGACATACAAACACTACTCAAGGAAGATAAACTCGGTTTGAACTCACAGATCTCTCGTGTATGACTCAGAAGGTAGTAATGAACTTAGAATTAACTTAGCTAGAGGGATAGAGAAATAAGCACCCTAGATACCCCTTGGCAGGCAACCAAAAACACCAACCACCCTCAAGAATATCTATTAAGTATTAAAAGCTTCTTAATAAATGACAATGGTGGGTGAGTAAACTCTCTGGTTTGTAATAACTCTCTAGTAATCACTTCTGAACTCTCAAAAAAGATCATCCTCTCCTCATAGGTGGTTGGGGTCCGTAAACATCCTCCCACACCACCCCCGAGGCAACTCCGCCATTAATGTCTGTGAAAGACATCCCTCATACTTTATGTCAAAAACATTAAATACTTGATGCACTAGTTTTCTCCACATCATAAACATTAAATGCCAAGACATGCCTTTTGCCTAACCACTGTGTGTCAGGGGGCTGTTGTCATAGAGGTGTCTCACCAACTGTCTGACAACCCCAAATACCATGGTGGTTTACTCAAGTGCAGCTCTGACATTGCCTAGCTGGTTAGTGACATCAGATAAAGTGTATGTGACATTAAGTAGAGGGTTGTTTGGCACAACTCAATGCCCGATGGAACTCAAGGCTGCTCCCCTCGAGGTTCCACCGTCAGGGTTCTTCGGTGTTTTACCAGGTGTATCTAAGATAGTAAGACAAGCCCCAACAGTGCCTCACTTCTCAATCCTCCAAACCAAGTCCCTATAAAGTTCCCACGGTGAGGTCATTCGATAGAGCATGAAAGCTCTCCCAGGCCCTGCCAAGCCTGGTCTCTCGCGAGTACCGTTTGACCTCACACTAAAACTCATTATTATTACCGTTACATCATTACAACTGTTATATCTTATAGTCAATATAAACGAAGATACAATATGACTAACACAACAAGCTAATGTATGAGTTGCCACGCTAAGCTGCCTCACTGAGCTGCCACGCTAGGCTGGCTCGATTTCTTAATCCCAAACACTATTGCTAATGGGGGAATTATCCCTAATCTCAGGATTACCTTCAGCCCCCCTACAACCTGTAACCACTTCTGGTGTAGCATGGGCATCTTGCAGCGTCATCGTAAACACTCTTCCTCTTTCCCTCGATCCAGTTACTTGTTATATACCTCTTCCCCTGGTTGCACTGCCTGGAGAGGATCCTTTATGAGGCCCCACACTACTAACTGAAACTGCTCTTGATAACATATTACAATTCTTTCTCAGATGACCCTTCTAGTGACAGTTAAAACATTATATATTCAGTAAGTTTGGGCAATTTCTCTTTATATGACATGATGTCCCATAAAAGAAATAAGCATTTGGATCTCCTTGTGCTGAAACTCTTGAACCTCTTCCACTACAAGATTCACCCCTTTGCGAACTTCCTCCCATACCCCTACCATGCTCAAATTTATGCCCTCCAAGTCTCGAATATTATGTACCACCACCTTTTTGATAATTCGGATAAAATCTGCTTCTCTTTACACCTCGTTCTCGATTCCCTCTCGCTTCATTTACGTCCTTTTCTACCAGCATGGATTTATTCACCAAGGATGAATAATTAACAGTTTCTAAAGATGACAACCGTGATTTAATGACTAACTTAAGTCCGTCGAGAAATCAGCTGCACATATCTTTCTCATTTTGTATAAACCTCGAAGCAAATCGAGATAAGGCTGTAAGTTTAGCTTCGTATTCTCAAATTGTCTTACTGCCCTAATTCAACATGAAATATTCCTTCTCCTTTTGTTTTCGATACATTGGGGGAAAATACTTATCATACAAAGCTTTGACAAAATCATCCCATGAGATCACATTCCCACCTCGTGTAGTAATCAACAAATGTTTTGTGGCATCCCACCAATACTTAGCTTCTCCTTTCAGCATATACGTCGCCAAGGTCACTCATTGATTTTCAGGCATTCTTATTATCCCGAAAATAAGTTCAATCTCTTTAACTCATGCTTTTACCTATGCTGGATCAACTGCTCCTTCAAATGAGGGTGGATTCATTTTAATAAATTTCTCGTGTGAAGTACTCCTTTCTTCCCAGTGAATCACCTCCTCAGCCCTAGCCAATGCTTGCGCCTCTAGTTACCTGGCTTGATGTTCTTCCATCTAAGCCACAAACCTAGCTTGTTGATCTGCCATTAAAGTCATAGCACATGCCTTTTTTTTGCATGCCTGTCAGTTTTTCTGGCTTGGGTTCTACATTTTTATAAACAGGTTGCTCAACCTCCGCTTCTGCTGCCATATTAGAAGCCTCATCTTCTATTCTTACATTAACATTCCCTCCTTCCATTCTTTTATATCTGAAATAAATCAAAGATATAACAACATACATATATACATGTAACACCACACGCGCCCGAAGAGACATGCGGCGTGCTATTACGATAAAACTAACTAAATCCCCAAATAACCAGGTATAGAGCATCTAAATAAAACCCATAATATAAAAGAGAAACCAATAATCTCAATTCTTTAAATTCAATACAACAAAGTCTCTCGAAATAATTTAAATCACCAATGCTCTATACAACACTATAAAATAATACAAATCTTCCAAAAAATATTCTTCCCAAAATAGTCCACGCTAAAATCATCCTAATTGGTCCATAGCATCCCAATAAACGCTAACCTGTCGACTAAAGAAAATATGGGGAAGTACACAATACGACAAGAAAGATGATCAACAAATATATGTTAACGATGAATAAAGCGTAACAACACGAGTACGAATATTCAAATCAAATGCGAATCTCATTAGCATTTATCAATAAATTTCTCAACAACACATTAATCGGGTCATCAGGCCTCACTCCATCCGCATATGCTTTATTAAGTCATAGCCCCGAGAAGCAGGAATTTTGGCGGGTGCCCAACCTCCGTGTCATATTAAAATCTCATGATAATGTATTCAACAACAATATAATGATACCACATGAATCAAAATAATTCAATAATTATTTTTCCAGATTTCCAAGAATTTATCAATTCAAATATGAGTTCAATTAAACATGAAATCAACGAAATAAACTCACGAGATTTAAAGGAGCATATTGTGTAAAACCCCATATCTTAAAATCATTGAATTAATTGCCACATAAATTCATCCTCAAAATCTGATCTCACCATCATGTTCTTCTCGCAAAAATAATCAAATCATGTTCCAGCCCCAACACGAGATAACACCAAATAGTCCTATTTTAAATACCCAGAAAAATCAGATCCAAAAATTATTCGAATTGCCAATCCAACTTCAGATTTGGATTCTACACAAAAAATTGAGTCAGGTATGTGTTTTGAGTTTTTCTCAAATCTCATTTGAATGCACTCAAAAATAAGATCTAAACATTCTAAATTGGCTCTTCTCATTCCACTCGTTTTTGCCTCTTTGGATTTCGTTTTTTTCCTCTCTCTTTTCATCTCCCACTCCATATAATCACCCATAATATTCCTTATATATCCCCTCTCTCAAACCCTAGCTTGGAGACTAAGCTAATGCATATTACGATATTTCCCTTTAATTCAAAATTTTCTAGTTTATATATTTAAACCATTATAAAATGTTCAAAAATAATTTAAATTTAAATGTTTGATTTGATTTCAACCAAAATAAATTATTTTATTTCTGATTAATAAAATAATAATATTATTAAAATCTTGTATAATATTCATAAATAACTCTCAAAATAACAGGGTATTACATACTTCCCCCCTTGAAAATGAAATTTGTCCTCGAAATTCGATGAAACATAACACTCGAAATAAAAGGCTACTCGATTCTATTTCCAAAAATCGCACACTAAAGTCCTCAAATTAATTCTAAACATACTCACCACGATGCCTAACACGTCCTCAAAAATTTTCTATCTACAAAGAAAACATATCTAACCCGCATGCTATACCCAATACCCAAGACCCAAGGGTTATTGTATACCTAAGCTCTGATACCATCTGTAACACCCCGCGCGTCCGGAGAGACACGCGGCATGCTATTACGATAAAACTAACTAAATCCATAAATAACCAGGTATAGAGCATCTAAACAAAACCCATAATATAAAAGAGAAACCACTAATGTCAATTCTTCAAATTCAATACAATAAAGTCCCTCGAAATAATATAAATCACCAATGCTCTATACAACACAATAAAATAATACAAATCTTCCAAAAAATATTCTTCCCAAAATAATCCACGCTAATATCACGGGACACCAGCCATAGAGGATTATGATGGTTGACGAGCTATGGAGCTATGGAGTATTGATTAGACGCCTTCATTTATTTGATTCATACTCTGTAGTGATCTTTCATTTAGGGCATGTCGCCCCACAGGAGTTTAGTTGTTTCCTTTCGATCTGAGTCAGGATTTTATACTTGTGTCCTAGTGTTACATTTACTACTGTTGGGATTTATGTATTGAGATATATTTACTGGAAAATTTTATTCCAATTGCATTTAAATTCTATTGTGACATCTATTCAGTTTATTATTGTTGTGGAATGGAATGCGTGGAATTGTTCAAAATGGTAAAATAAATTTTTTATTGGAAAGTTTTTAACACCAGCTTAATTGAGTATTAGGAGATAGGAAAATGTTTTCGACAGTGATGTTAAGAATGAACCAACTATATATTCTGATTTAATTGGGTATGGGACTGATCACCCGGTATTTAATTAGGCGGGGTGTTACAATACATATCTTTCCTAACATAATCGTTAGTATCAAACAAAATCTAGACTCTTCTAACTCCAGACCCTCTAAAACCTGGCTCTGATACCAAAGCTAACACACCCCAACCCAGTTACTTATAATTAATTACCAAAGTCAAAGTGAGTCAAACCATAATTAATTTAACCAAACCATAAACATGAGTTTTTATTTCAGAATCATCAACATAAATCCATACAACTAAAAACGTTTTACAACATTAAAGTAGTTATACATTTACATACTTCTTGAAGGATAAGTTAACTTAATTACATCATTTACATTTACACAAAATCATCGTTTCACCCATTCCTGGCTAACCCAACCCGACCTTCTAGATTTGGCAGTGACATCGCGTTACCTAAAAAAAATGTGAACATAGGAACCGTGAGCAAAATAGCCCAGTGAATGCATCACTACTATACTAGTGCACAAATTTAAATGCAATAAATCATGTCCACATATTTATGTATTAACTTATCCATCTCATTAATAATAAATGACCTAACTTTCCGAATCATGATTCACATATCTTATCAAAATAGACAATTCTGCCTCATTCTTGGTTGAGGAGTAACACCTTGTCATTAATAGACAAATCTCACCCATTACGGGTCGGAGAGTAACCTCCCATTTTGGTAAACTGAAATGAACAATTTTATATTCATAACATTATGATCATAGTTGTAACAGTATATAAATACATCATTCCAGTGAGTACACTCACCTTGGTTTGGCAACTACGTATTCACGTTTCCTTCGGGAGGAGCTGAGCTGGGTTGATTACACCTTACAACTGTCAATCCAAATAAATTAGTACTTAATCTCACTCATAAGAATTATCATAAAATAATTATTTAACTTTCCATGACTATACAACAACAACCATATAGTTCCACTTAAGTTACATTCCATAAAACATGAGTAAAGACAAAACAATGTTTTACATGTTGATAAAGTTATGAACATTCAACCGTAGGAAATACCTCATAAGGAATTTACAACCAAAGGCAAGTAAACATAAAAGTATAATTCTCAATGTATATACACATGAAACATGTAATCTAAATACCCTTTGGAAAGAGGAGATAACAATATTCTTTCATGGGGTATCCAGTTTGGCCTCAAATTATTGTCCTCTATACTGAACCATCCTATATTCCTAAATTGTATAAATACGGGTGTCTAACTTTATCAATATGAAAAAATATATGAATATACTTTCCATTACAAGTGACGGTGTAATTTTTCAAGCTTCCTAGAGAAAGTTATGACCATTTCTTTACAACAAAAGAAATCTGCCCTACAAGCTCCTCTATTATTCCTTCCAACTTCCAAGAATTTTCATATTTTTTCTCCATCATAACTTTCCATGATTTTCAACCCATTTCCATTAAACATACTTAATAGTAAAGAATTAAATTTTCATAATTTTTTGACTTCATTTACTATGTCAAAAGCTTGGCTAAACACAGGGCATACCGAAATGAAATATACAAATAGCAACTATATACCAACTTGAAATCATCCTTAAGGCCTAAACACAAGGAGATAAGTTCTAATTTTAGGATATGATATGAATATATGAGTCTAATTTCATATCCAATTGGAATTTCTCAATTACAATAAGCACACAAAAACATATGTAAGTTTGAATACAAGGGGTTTCAAAACAAGTCAATATGGTCTATAAACACTACTTATCTCACATATGATCCAATACATATTATCACAAAGGATAATGGAATTTTAATAAATAATTAACGATTTATATACTTTGAAATAAGTATAATACAAGATTAAAACAATATTAACTCATAATTTTACCTTGGAAATACCTTAAGGATTTTGTTGGAATTTTTCCTAGTTTTTAATGTAACCCTTTCTTACTTAACTTCTACTTTCTCTTTCCTCAAGCATAAAAACCCTTCAAACTAAACCTAGGCTTAAATTTGCTGAAGAAATAGGTTAGAAAAAGAATTTTAAGTCGTCCAAGGCTGCCTCCCATGCCAATTAATCCAATTAAAACATTTGGTTTAGTAAAAGACAAATTACCACTTAAAGGGAATGGACAGATTTGCCATTTGTTCGTAAATTTGGTATAGCTCCTTACTTGGACATACGTTTGATGCTACATTTGTTGTATCACAAACCTAACTCATATCTCTACATCTATATAGTTTTCATCTTGAGTCAATTGTTACATTATAAGGGTCAAAACTAGTCTCTAACAAGAACATTTCTACCGAAAATAACAAAATTTTGTGTTTGTAAATAATTTAACATTTCATGATTTATGAAAGTAGGATTAGACTAAACATAATAACTTAACATTAGATATAATAATAATAACACATTATTCATATCATATAAGTTAAGCATTATTTAAATATCTTAATTATATCCGAGTTGTCACACTTTTTCTGCCAACGCAGAAAATTACCACCATCAAAACGGTCCAACTTGACAAAGCCTTATCTTATTTGTCGAAGTGATTTGGAAGATTATGCCATTTATGAATTATTGTATTTATATTGTTGGATAATATGTATGTAAAGGCAGAAATGAAAGTTTTCTATTTATAATAGTTATGTCAACTTCAATACAATAAAACTTCTTGAATACAATTCTGTTAAACTTCAAATAAATTTTGAAACTTCAAGGTGTGATGTCACTTTTCTAAATACAGTATTTGCCCCACCAAGATGATTTGGTATACAAATGGGAACCTGCAAATCCATACTCAAGATACAATGAAGCAATTGCACTCTCTGTAAATTGTATGTTTGAAGACAGCCCTTGGATGCAGCAGCGAAGAACAGACAACTTCAAGTTCTTATTCTATTTATGTGCACAAAACAGAATAAAACAATTTTTTATCCCTTAAAAATGTAAATGAATAATTGTATGGGGTTTGGAAAATCTGAAACTGGGTTAATCTGAATAAAATGTGCAATTCCGAATTTGACAGCCTTTATTTATAGATAGTGAAAGGCTGTATCTCAGGGGTCATGACTGTTGATTTTTAAAAGTCTTTACTTAATTTTGAAATGGTGTGACTGTTAATTACCAACAGTATTAAACCATTTTCAAATAGGTACAGTAATAACAAAGTAGTTTTACATGGACCCACCAAAAAATGACTGCGCCTGAGCTACAACGATCCGACCCGGACGAATCCTGGCAACCCGCTACCACTGTGGACACGCGGCATGCGAATTGCAAAGTGCACCACTAGAGCCTCTATAGCCCACTACCCCACGTGCGCGTGCGCGTGCGTACGGTTCTTCGCACCGTATTGGAGGTCTCTTGAATAGCCTCTTAAATGCTAGATGATGTAACGCTTCATCTTCCATTTCTACTTATTAAGTGCACAGTTTCTTTGTATTTTTCGAATGTGGGACACAAAAGTTGCCCACTCCTTTTATATCTTAGTGGGTATCACTTATCTTTACTCATTTTCCAATGTGGGACACTCTATTTTTTATATTGGGTTAGATTCCCACTTTTCTCCACACACTTCCAATGTGGGAAAAGAATTTAAGCTTTTACTCACAAAGCCCTTACTCACTTATTTTAAAAATTAGTGGGTATAACTTGCAGTTTAACCCCAGCTTTTCTCATCAAATCTAGCGTAGAAAATGTTAGAGCTACCCCTCGAACAGTACTTGATATTGCCAGCGTTCTTAAAAATGATGACGTGTTTTTCACTATCCACTCCTTCAAGATAGAACCATATGTCTAGCTTGTTCTCTGATGGATTCGAATGACAAATGATCCAATCTTCATTTTCCCAGATCATCCAAAATCCCAACCAACCATTAAGCTTCCTTGTGGTTAGAGCATGAAGATGGACCATGTTATTTCTATCATCTCTCGGAGCCATAAACGGATCAGCTGAATCAGGATCATCTACCGATGTGAATATAGGATAACATTAGGTTTCACCATATTGGACGGTGAGTTAGAAGTCATCATGTGGGTCCATCAAGTTTTTTTTTTTGGTATCTTACCATGAGGTGTTCGAGGAAACTTGCGGGCAGCACGACTAATCTCCATTCGCGGTTTGTGGCTTCTGCTGGTCAAGCATTATTTTGACAGTGCCAGGGATCAAACTCGGGAACAAACCCAATTCACCCCCAAGACTTTCCCAGTGGCAGCCTTATACCACTGGCTGGAAAATAATATGTCCTCTTTCTTACAAGTTTAATTCCAGTGATCTTCTATTATTTACTATTGTGATTAATTTATATCAACTCTAACCACTATTTATAATGAGGATGCTAATGTAATAGCGGTGTTTTCGGAATAAAATATTGTGACATAATTTAATTAAATAATTTCGAAATAAATTCGAGAATAAATTATATCAGTGGAATTTAAATTAAATTGAAAAAAAATGGTTAATCATGATTACATATTTAATTGATTCAATCGGGCATAATGGGTTCACTCGTGAAAAATAAATCGTATGGTAATTAACTTATGGTTATGTGTTGCTTAAACATAATAAGAATGTGTATATCGAGTAAAATAATTCGTGCATGTTTCGGGATGTTTTGGGGACACATTTATTGTAAATAGGAACCTCTCATTTAATTAGATGGTTAAGTAGTAAATTGGGGTTTGTCAATAGACGATAAATAGGGGATATCTCGGGGATTATTAATAAGGGATGAGGGGGTCATCTCAGGGGGTGGTTATGGAGTGAATTACCTAAACATAATGTATGATAAAAATATGTTTGCGTCATTGTTTTTATAAATGGGAAAAATGGACAATTAATTAAATGGTTAATTTTAAAGTAAGAATATTACTTGGGCATTATGGACACTGCTTGTGGGGTAATTATAGATTTAATTACCAATACATATTATGTGATAAATATATGAATTTATGTATTTGTGTGAACATACCCATATTCGTGGACTGCCTATCGGTTAGGGTTGCGTACGTCACAGGACTGTAGCACACGTCGGCATAGGTGGGATTAGCGTTGTATATGTCATTATTATAGGTACTATGTAGCAGCTCCAATTACGAGGAGGTAGGTGTAGATGATGGGATCCAATGTCACCGTCGGGGGTATCGACTGTGCAATGGTGTACTGGGTAGGAACCGCCCCGCTTGTATGTGTTTTGTGATGTCCATTTGGATGAGATACTCCCCTGAACTTATCGATAGAGTACGAACGTGACACTGGAGGTATATTCCTTTATGTGTTGTATATATGTAAGGACATATATGTATATAATCCTAGAAATAAATTGAGATTAATTAATTAGTCTAATGATGTATATAATCAATTATGAAACCAATTTTACTTGAATGCATGATAAATGGATATGTTATATTTTTGACTAGTATATTTGGGGTATTCTGAGAAATGAGAAAACAGGTGTAAGCAATTAATTGCGATACGTGAATTATGTTAGATCACATCTGGAATTAATTATTGTTATGGTTAGCGGTCTTTCACAGAGGGAGACTTGGGTTGATATGCGTGTAGTATTGCACTTAGGTGAGGGTGAGGTACTTAACGCATGTGAATGTTGATGGGGCATACTTTTAATTAACTGTATTATTGCATTTTAATTTACTTAAGTTACTTCTTGCAACACTAGGGTGCTGACCCAAACTATAAATGTTTTCTCCCCCAGGTTTATATAGACAACGATGGAAGGACTGACAGGAGATCAAACTTGCAGTTATATTTGTTTAGTGACTACTTCCATTCATTTGATCCTACCATAGCTTGCTATTTCCATTTCAGTCAGTTTATTATTACGGATTATTGTATTGGCATAAGACCGGGTTTATTATTCGGTCATCTAGGACAGTTTTTCAAGTTGTGGGATTTTATGACTATTTGAGTGTTGAATTTTATTTAATATCAGCCACTATTTAAATAGTTTGTTGTTCCTGTAAATTTTTAGATGAAAAATTCAAATATGTTATTATTATTATTATTATTATTATTATTATTATTATTATTATTATTATTATTATTATTATTACTATTATTATTATTATGATGATGATGATGATGTTGATGATTTCGGTGCTGAGAATGATATAGATTGTAAGACAAGCCCCATCTTCGGTGTATGGTGCCTGGCCAACCTTTACATGGAAAATGGGGGTTGTTAAAGTTGGTAACAGAGCATCTAGTTTCTAGTGTCCTTAGGATTTGTGTTGCGTTCATTATATTTTTTGTTGCGTCATTTGATGTGTAGAGCCCTATGATTAAAAATCATTGTATTCCTTGTTGTTCGTTACTAACATGAACTGTGTTTGCTTTCAGATGGCAAATAGTAGGAGAGACAGACCACAATGTGCTATAGATGAGGAGGCTCAAGAGGAGCCGCAGCCACACCCTCAACCACCACCATCCCCACTTGTGGTTGGGACAACAGAGATTGCTATTATTGTGACCCAGGCAGTCTCCACATTGATGCTCATTATGCTACAGCATTTTCGGCCATCGCAGCAGCAGCAACCACCACTACCACCCCGCAGCAGGTGGTGATACCAGTGCAAATACCTGGTTGAATATGGGACAAAGATAGGAAAGCCTTTCACTAAGGGCCAACCACTAGAATTTGTAGGAATTTCTAACATTCTGGTGGCGAGTCAGTGGAAGAAGGATATACAACAACACTTGAGTATGGCAGAGTGTACACCCATTCAGAAGCAGATATTAGCCTCATTCAGGTTGGTTCGGGCTTTTTTATAGTAATGGGAGTCTGTTACCACTTTGGAGGAGAGAGACAGTTTGTCGATTGATGAGTTCTAGTGTAAGTTTGAGGGAAAATACTTACCACCAACAATGAAATCTAAGATGAAAAGAAAATTCATGGACCTTAAGTACTAAAGTCGCACCGTAGCTGAGTACGAGGAGTAGTTTATGACATTATCCTATTTTGTTGGGGATGAGGTAAACACGGAGGAAAAGAAGATGCAGAAGTTTGTGTCAGGGATAACCTGGAACATCAAGTAGTCGTTATTAGGGAATCCATCTTTCATCACTTATAACCAGATGGTGAATGCAGTTTTACAACATTGACAGGATCATGAGGCATTCCAGAATAATAATTGAGAGAAGTGACAGCTCTGAAACGTCGAACTGGCAGGGTAAGATGAATGGGAGAAAAAGCTAGGGGACCCAGAAATTTAGGGGTCCACGATCTACTAATTAGAATAAGAGATTCAGATTTTTTTTATAATCGAAACAAACAGGATAAATTGAGCCTATAGGGCCAGTAGTGGAGAGGTCACTAGGTCAAATGGATACAGGGTCAAGGCAAATAGGGGCAACAACCAGATAGGCATCAACTTTAAGAAAATTGTTATGTTTGTGGTGATAAGGGACATTTTGTAAGGAAGTTCGCTCAAAAAAATTGGGCAGCACGGGAGCTAGGGGGACTGCAAAGGCATCAGGCACCTCAGGGGAAACATCAATCATTATCGGCCCAGTCAGTTCCAGTAATGTCAGTCTTACCAATGCTACTACCTCCACCTTAGGGATATCATTTGCAGATACAGTATGGGTGTATGTATCACGTCGCACAAGAAGAGGGACCAACACCAACATAAGCAATGGATGGTATGTTCCATATTCTTAAGAATGTGAGGCATATTTTGTTTGATACAAGTGCATACTACTTGTTGATGCATGGAGGATGGTAGTTTTAGCATTTGATATAGTGCTTTATGTAATTTCACCCGTGAGTATAAGGGTACATGTATCGTTTTATGTATAGGGGTATTGGGGGATTGACATTTGGAGGCGTAAGTTTATGGAAAATCGAATTGAATTAAAGATGTCGGAGTATGACGTTACCATAGGGATGGATCAGCAAGCCACTTATAGGGCTTGTGTTGATTTTGTGGGACCGTTTAGAGTTAATGGTCAAGTGTAAAATGACTGGTTGGACAATGGTGTTCATCATAGCTTTGAGAACTATTATGGGAATTATAATGTTTGGGTCTATTATGGTAAAATGGATAATGATGTAAACTTAGGATTATTGTTATGACTTTATAAAATTTAGTGCACTCAAGAGAGAGCAGCGTATTGATGTGATTGTGAGGATTTTGAGGGAAGATTTGGGGTTGTCAAATTGATGTCACGCTCGGATTTGGAAAGATTTATCGTGGTATAAAAACCATTCATGAATTTGATGAGAATAATGTGAGATTTTTTGGACCTAGGAGTAGGGTCACAAGGTAATCTCGGAATCTGAGGGGCGAAGACTCAAAAATTATACGAGGATGATGTGAATTATGCAACACAAACGTGTGTTTTGTTGATGTACTAATGGTGGATAAATGGACAAGTAGGTGTCCACTTATGAAATTTTGGAGATATTATCTTAGGACCAATGATGGTTCGAAGGATTTTATAAACCTTATATAGTAAGAGTTTATATGTGCACTGGAATTATAGTCGTGGTTTTCACATGAATTGGGGTAAGTGTTTCCTTATCGAGAATTGGCATAACAATGTGAAGATTTCAGGATGGGTTACTGACATATTCCTTGAATTAGGGATACAATGAATGTTCTACTCGAGGGACGGACATAGACTAGGTACTAATGAGGACATACTTTAAAGGATGAATAAATGCGATAGTTATCCGAGGGCATGTTTATTTTATAAGTGATGATTTACATAATGAGAAGCATTAATATTGTAAAAGTTTTGGTTACTTTGAGAGTTTATGAATAGTGAGGGTTCTATGTACCTGAAGATGTGTATTAACATGAATAGTGTTATAATAATGACGATGTCATTGGAAATGGGCGGTAGTAGCCTTTATTGATATGAGTAGGTCTCTGGAGGCTTAGAAGTTATTAAGTACTCTACTAGACTTAAGAATGTACAGAGGACATCTTATCATATCCGTAAGAAGGAACATGATGTTCTTAGTATTACCAGATCGATAAATTTATCGGGATCTAGTATATCCCTTGGAAGTGATGAGCCATTTGTTAAAATTGGCACAATTTGGAATCTATGTAATTCACGTATATTTTTTATTTTAGTCCTACACCGATGGATCTCAATAACTGACTAAGTTATGTAGTAGTGTATCGAGAGGGTTCCTTGTTTGGATTTCACTTGCGAGACATCCCACGCATGAAATTGGTAACTGTCGGGAGTTGAGAGATGTCGGGTTCTAGGATTTTTTTTATTATATTTTACATGTATTTAGATATAACGCATCGGGCGAAGTTATATAATATGACTTAAGGCCATCGGGGGTGAGGAGTGCATTGATGAGAGCACTTTGTAATGATTACACCACTAGTAGAATAGATGGGACAATCTCTAGACGAATTGAGTCACGATCATCAGGTTATTTGAATATACTTTGCTTTATAGATATACATGGTATGTACTATTCAGGTTGGATGTATAGGTGGCATCCATATTTGTTGGTGGTGTGTGTGTATGCATGTAATATGTGATGTATATGCATCCTAGTAATATTATGATAGGCGTAGATGAGCCTTTTTCTTTTATCTCATGGGATATGAGTATGGACTACTTGGGCAAAAAACTTATGATAATTGTGCGGATTAAATGCTTATTCATGATTACATATTTATTTGATTCAATCTAGCATAATGGTTTCACTCGTGAAAAATAAATCGTAAGGTAATTAACTTATGGTTAAGTGTTGTTTAAACATAATAAGAATGTGTATGTCGAGAAAAATAATTCAGACACGTTTCGGGATGTTTGGGAACTCGTTTAGGTATTTTAGACCTCTAAAAATGGGCCTGGGGTATAAGTATATCATTAAGGGAGTTGTTGGGTCATTTCGATTATGGATCCGGGTTCATTTGGGGTACAAATATATGATTCAAGGCTTAACTCGGGATTATTGTAATACCCCGTACTTTTATGGATATTTAAATTACATAAGTGGGAGTAATTTGAGGAATTTTAGTGAATAGTAAATTATGGATAAATAAGCATTAGATTCTTATCGACGCATGTTACATTTATTTCGGAGACTAAGTAAATGAGTCGGAGTGTTTTATGTCATGTCGCAACTCGGTAAATCGACGGGAATTATTTTATGTTGTAGAAAACGCGTAGTGAGAAGTGTTGGGTTTAATTAGTGAATTTTATTTAAGTGACTCGGATGGATATTTTGAGTGCGCGGTTGGTTTCCAAATGGCTGAGATAGTCAGAATAGAGTATCCGGGGGTAGCGTTTAGGTTTCGGGGATTTTTGTATTAGTAGGGACTCGCATTCAAGTATACGAGTCGATTTTGGGTATTATAAGGGATAAGATTTATAAACCCTTATAACCCTCACTTCTCTCACATTTTATCCCTAGGATATAGAGAGGGAAGAGAGAAAAGGAATAAGAGAAGAGAAGAGGAAGAGAAAGGAGATTCCGGCCAAACTCCACGGGATTCGACTCGAGATCGTCAGATTTTATCCGTGAGGCAAGTGTTTACTTTCTTTGTTCTTTTAAGCATAAATATCATATTATAGTTGGTAGTGTAAAACTAAAAATATTTTTGGGTTGGGTTTTCGTGAATTAAAACGGGGGTTTCGGAAGTTTGAACGAGTAAAACCCGAATAATATTCGATTAGAGAAACTTAGAAATTTATTGAAATTGATTGTTGATTTTTGGTTCTAGAATGATTAGAACCCATTTCATGTGTATATATAATATTTATTGAGGTTGGATGATGATGGTAGAGGAAATAAAAGCTTGGATATTTGTTAATTGCCGAAACAGTCTCGGAGAAGACAATGCCCTGTTCGGTCGATCGATCGACTGCTAGGGGTCGATCGATCGACCCTATAGTTTTTTGGCAATTTCGACTGGTGTTGTATTAATGGCAAAAATTCCCAAATTAATTAATCGTAGATTATTTATTGGAGTAAATAAATACCCAATTGACATTTAAGAGAGTTCAATTTGGGACTAGGAGGGTGCAAAATTGTGAGGCACTTAATGAGTAATTTTGAAGAAGAATAAATTGTGGAGATAGACAATTGGGGTTCCCAAAAATAGATTGGGGACTTGTAAATTATTATTGGAGTGAGATGTATACCTTGGGTTAATTGAGCAAAATCCAGGACTTATTAATTTAAGGGTGTTCGGGACGAGTAACACTCGGGGTAATATTTCAGCGGACGATTATATATATATATATATATATATACGTAGAAAATATATTTATATGCCGCCTATATGTTTGGAATAAATCCTAGGATGCGAATAGGATGAAAATTGAGGATAGGGGCTAGAGATGCATGAGAGGCTATCCGGGGTCTGTGGACGACTATGATTATAGGTAACGTGATACCTATAAGATTAAAATAAGTTGAGAGTATACTTATTTAATTAGTACGAATTGGTATATTCGAAGAGTATATAAATCCTTAAAAGTGATTAAATAACGAGTTATATATTAAGTGAGAGAATATATTTGGTTTTAGTATTTAAAGTGTATGAGGGATTATATACTATTAAGAATGGGAACATTTGGGGTTCTTGGCTATCGCTATGAGAGTTTGGCAATTATAGCCATATGTGTTGAGAAGTGATATAGATTATATATACGATGTTGTTGCAGTATATATAATATGATATATATATATATATATATATATATATATATATATATATATGTGTGTGTGTGTGTGTGTGTGTGTGTGTGTGGTATATTTGTATCTTAGAGGCTGGTTCCGTAGGCTTTCCCAGGCATAGGGTTAGAACAGCCAGATTATATATATTTTCTCTAGTGCGATTCGGGGAGGTTGCGTGATGTGGGTGAATCCCCTGGCTTGAGGAGCAGGGAGAGTATATCCCCTGGTCATCTCGTCCCGTGTATAAGTGCGATGTGTGTACTCCACTTGTAGAGGGAATATGACCGCCTCCACCGTTGTGTATTTTTACCATGACCATGAGTGAGTCTATCTTGGTACCATGATTGAGTGAGTAAACCCGGATTCGAATAGGCACTATGAGACTGCATCCTCGAGTTATAGCCCTGTGGTATGGTTACTATACTTATGATTGTAATAGGTATCATTATACTTGTTGCATATAGTATATTGCTTGTATATGACGAGAGATAATATATAAAGTAAACGTATATAAGAATGGAAAGAATGATGAGGTGTATTCCCGTTTCGGTAGATTTATATCCGAATTTATATGAATATGAACCATAGGTTCTAGTAAGAACTATATATATATATATATATATATATATATGAGTTTTTATATATGCATTATGTACTGAGGGCTTAATGGATCTCGACGATCAACATTGTCATGTAATAGTGTATAGAGGGGTTTCCTTGTTTGGATTTCGCTTTGAGAGACACTCCACGCACGAACCTTAACGTCGTTGGGAGTGGAGACATGTTACTGTATGCTAGGATGTTGGTTTTGGTGAAATTAACCGAGATCCATGTGATGACTAGGGGCTAATAAAAAGTAGATGTGCTGTGGAAAAGCCCTAGAAATGTTTCTCTCAACGCAAATATGTGGGTGAGGTATGGTGAAGGAAATTAATTTGAGGCTTATATCCAGGCCTTTAATAGAAGGTAAATTTAGAGGAAATACATTTTGGGTATGATGTTCGTAACACTTTTGCAGCGAGTAAGCACCCCGGTTAGTTAGACTTTCCATTTCGTCAAGATGGAAAGACATAGTGGTAAAAGTACGTTAGTAGATTAGCAAGGTATGATTTAGAATGTTCCATTGGTGTGCCTTAGACCGTTATATCTCAACGACCGACGATGCGAGGGAGTAGTGTAAATGGAGGGTTCCTTGTTTGGATTTCACTTTGCGAGACGTCCCATGCATGAAACCGAGCAAATGTCAGAAGTTGAGAGAGGTCTTGGGCACTAGGGATATAGTTAGGATAGTAATCATTTTACGTATGTTGGAAACACATTGATCGCAGGCTTATTAGGAAGTAAGGCCAGTAGGACTAGTGGAGCTGATATAGGAAAATTGTTGTGAGTTAACCACAAGAAGATTGGTGGGTTAACCTTGAGAAGAATTGGATTTCCAGGTATAGGAAGAATTGAATTTTGAATTTTTTGGGTTAGGAAAACCCATGTGTTAGTACCAGGCCGAGGAAATGAGGCCCATTGTTTAGAGAGAGTTTTACGTGTTGGACATTTACAATGGTTGTACAGATAGGCATGAGTTAAAAGGTGTATAGGTACCTTGGTAAGTTGATTTTATATACCGCCTGAAATAGAAGGGATGTAGTATATAAAGCTGAAGATTATGCTGCGAGGCAGTTATAAATGGATTTGGAATGGATTGGATGGAACATCGTAGGAGGTACGCAATGATCCAATTATATTTGTGCAATAAGAGTTAGCACACCTAAGATAAGCAAGAAAACTGACGGGAATAGTCAAACGCTAGTGTAGTTTCCTTTTTGAGGAAAATTCGATGTCCTGTTGTAGATGAGTGGACGCCTAGAGTAGCGGATATCCGATGAGATCAATAAGTTAGAGAAGCGGTTATAGGCTCATTTTCCTTATATGAGATTAAAGAATAACTAGGTGCGATGTGATGTTAGAGTCAACCTTACGACCGAGGTAGCGTTGTAGCATATGGAGATTTAGATAAGCTTGTTGTTAAGCTAGTGCATTAGAGCATACGCTTCGAGATAGATTGGTACCATTAATAGGTACATGGTAGGGGACCATTGGGTAGTACCATTCAACTTTGGTGTACTAGGACGTAGTGTAATTAGCGATCCTAGGTTGGTAGTGCAGGTTATATCTGAATTTCGAGGATAAAATTCCGTTGTGAGGGGGGAAGTATGTAATACCCCATACTTTTATGGATATTTAAATTACATAAGTGGGAATAATTTGGTAATTTGAGGAAGTTTAGTGAATAGTAAATTCTGGATAAATAAGCATTAGATGCTTATCGACGCATGTTACATTTATTTCAGAGACTAAGTCAATGAGTCGGAATGTTTTTATGTCATGTCGCAACTGGGTAAAGCGACGAGAATTATGTTATGTTGTAGAAAATGCGTAGTGAGATGTGTTGGGTTTAATTAGTGAATTTTAGTTAAGTGACTCGGATGAAGCTTTCGAGTGCGCGGTTGGTTTTGAAATGGCCGAGATGGTCAGAATAGAGTATCCGTGGGTAGCGTTTAGGTTCCGAGGATTTTTGTACTAGTAAGGACTCGCATTTAAGTATACGAGTCAATTTTGGGTATTATAAGGGATAAGCTTTATAAACCCTTATATACCTCACTTCTCTCACATTTAATCCTTAGGAGAGAGAGGGAAGAGAGAAAAGGAAGAAGATAAGAGAAGAGGAAGAGAAAGGATATTTCGGCCAAACTCCGCGAGATTCGACCCGAGGTCATCGGATTTTATCCGCGAGGCAAGTGTTTACTTGCTTTATTCTTTTAAGCATAAATATCATATTATAGTTGGTAGTGTAAAACTATAAAGCTTTTTGGGTTGGGTTTTTGTGAATCAAAACGGGGCTTTCAGAAGTTTGAACGAGTAAAACTCGAAAAATATTCGATTAGAGAAACTTAGAAATTGATTGAAATTGATTGTTGATTTTTTGTTCTAGGATGATTAGAACCCATTTCATGTGTATATATATTATTGATTGAGGTTGTATGATTATGGTAGAGTAAATAAAATCTTGGAGGTTTGTTAATGGCCGAAATAGTCTTGGAGAAGACAATGCCCTGTTCGGTCGATCGATCGACTGCCAGGGGTCGATCGACCGACCCTACAGTTATTTTGGAAATTTCGGCTTGTGTTGTATTAATGGGATAAATTCCAAAATTAATTAATCCTAGATTATTTATTGGAGGAAATAAATACCCAACTAAGGGAATTCATACCTATCCATTTAAGGGAGTTAAATTTGGAACTAGGCGGGTGCAAAATTGTGCGGCACTTAATGAGTAATTTTGAGGAAAAATAAATTATGGAGATATACAATTGGGGTTCCCAAAAATAGAGTGGGGACTTCTAAATTACTATTGGAGTGAGATGTATACCTTGGGTTAATTGAGTAAAATCCAGGACTTACTAATTTAAGGGTGTTCGGGACGAGTAACACTCGGGGTAATATTTCGGCGGACGATTATATATATATATATATATATATATATATATTATGCGCGTAGAAAATATATTTATATGCCGCCTATATGTTTGGAATAAATCCTATGATATGAATAGGATGGAAATTGAGGATAGGGGCTAGAGATGCATGAGCGGATATCCGGTGTCGGTTGACGACTATGATTATAGGTAACGCGATACCTATAAGATTAATATAAGTTGAGAGTATACTTATTTAATTAGTACGAATTGGTATATTTGGAGAGTATATAAATCCTTAAAAGTGACTAAGGAACGAGTCATATATTAAATGTGAGAAAACTTTTGGGTTTAGTATTTTAAGTGTATGAGTGCTTATATACTATTACGAATGGGAACCTTTTGGGTTCTTGGCTATCGCTATGAGAGTATGCCAATTATAGCCATATGTGTTGAGAAGTGATATAGATTATATATACGACATTGTTGCAATATATATATATATGTGTGTGTCTGTGTGTGTGTCTGTGTGTGATTGGTATATTTGTATCTTAGAGGCTAGTTCCACAGGCTTTCCCCGGCGTACAGTTGGAACAGCTAGATTATATATATTTTCTCTAGTGCGATCTGGACAGGTTGCGCGATGTGGGTGAATCCCCTGGCTTGAGGAGGAGGGAGAGTATATCCCCAGGTCATCTCGTTCCATGTACGAGTGCGATGTGTGTACTCCACTTACAGAGGGAACATGATCGCCTCCACCGATGTGTATTTTTACCATGACCATGAGTGAGTCTGGCTTGGTACCGTGGTTGAGTGGGTAAACCCGAATTCGGATAGGCACTATGAGACTACATTCTCGAGTTATAGCTCAGTGGGATGGTTATTATACTTATGATTGTAATAAGTATAATTATACTTGTTGCGTATAGTATATTGCTTGTATATGACGAGAGATAGCATATAAAGTAAACGTATATAAGAATGGAAAGAATGATGAGGTGCATTCCCCTTTCGGTAGATTTATATCCGGATTTATATGAATATGAACCTTAGGTTTTAGTAAGAACTATATATATATATATATATATATATATATATTTGTGTGTGAGTTTTTATATATGCGTTATGTACTGAGGGCCTAATGAATCTTGACGATCAACATTATCATGTAGTAGTGTATCGGGGGGTTTTCTTGTTTGGATTTCGCTTCGCGATACACCCCACGCACGAACGTAGCGCAATGTTGGGAATGGGGAAAAGTTTTGCCCTTAGTACTCGGGTCTATGAGGGTCATAGAAGATGGGTGAAATAGATTAGTTAGGCAGGGTAGCTTCACTAGGTTATTTAAAACATATGCGATAGGTGTGCACTATTATAAGAGGGGTGAGGTGTATCTCACGAGAGTGCAATACCAGTTTAAATATGAGAGATATCAGATTTTAAAATATGAATTTTAAGCACTTGCTAAAATATTTTCAAAACTCGGCCTCCTCTGAACCGTTTCTCTATTTTTTCCTCTCTTACTGTATATATGTATATATAGGTGTCCAAACACAGGGACGCCTGGATGATGATTCTTTCGAGTCAGACGTTTGCTGAAGTAGTTGTGGATGCATGAAGGTTTATTGAAGACACTTTTATCCTTGAGATATAGATAGGAGGTACTTTAGAAATATTCAGGCTGATAGCCCAACTGTATTCATTTATTCTTTTACCGCCTTTAAGTGCGGCATTCGATTTGGTTGTATTATGTTAAACCGAGTGTTCGGTTATTTTTATTTCATTTCAGTTTCGTGCATATAAAGTGTGTGAATGTTTTACTTGGTTGGTTTGGATAAAAATATTAGTTAATATAAATTTTTTCCGCTGGCCTAATAGGTTACTAGTAATTAAATTGGTTTTCGACAGTGATGCTGAGAATCAACCATATAAGACTCCTGTTTTAAATTTGGTATAGGATTGATCACCCGGTATTTTATTAGGCGGGGTGTCATAATTATCAAATAATATAAGTTAATTAGGGAGTTATAAAGTCTCATTTATTCATTTAAGTTAGCCCTAGCAGCCCTTATCCCTAGAGATAAGATACCAAGATCTAAAGAGAGGATGAGATTAAGGATTCAAGGGAGGACACTCAGTCTTCCAGTATTCCATACTAGACTAGAATTCTCTTGCTCAAATTAACATTCAATGTATTTCTTAATTCATTGTCGTAATTCATCATGTAATTTCTGGGTTGTAATGTGAATTTGATGACGGGATGATATGATTCAATCTTATGCACGTAGAGGATTTAAATATGAATTTTGTGTTAAAAGATTCAATGATTGAAGATTTAACCCAAAAATTTAAAATGAAAGTAATCTTGAATTGGACTGTAGAATTCATGTTTTATGATCTTGAATTAGTGATGATCTTGATCCATGTGTAGAGACAAAATCTAATTTGAATAGGAGAGGGTTATGGGATAAAAAATTATGAGTTTAATGGTCTATGATATTAGATATAAAATTATGGGGTTTGGAAAGGAATTTTATGTTATTTTGTGTAATTAACCAACCTAATTGGTATACTAAGTCATGGGAAACCAATATTATAGAAATCTAAATGTATGAACCATTAGAATGGGAGTTGGAGTTGAAAGAATGATTTGCGTATTGAAGAACCATAGCAGATCTGGGATTCAGCCTATATATGAATCGATTCGGCATCCTAAGGTGAATTGATTCGGCCAGGAGAATCGATTCGGCCCCAAGAGGCGAATCGATTCGGCTCTTAAGGTAGGTCGGGTTGAGACCATGGATTTATTCGCGGGATTTTTAAGAACTTATGTGAGTTGGTGGAAGGTCATCCGTGAGAGTGGATATTTTATTAAAAATGGATTTGTGGCTCTATTGGTAAATAAGAATGTATCAATTAACTAGATGGTCTATTCACACTGCACCACAACTATCAACATGTAACGGTTAAAAACCTTAACAAGTCAAACTTGTTAAGGTTTTTTACCGTGATAAGTTTAGGGGTGACAAATGAATTTGTCACGAACTTGTCACGATCATTGACCGTGACAAGTTCTTTACACTTGTCACAGACTTGTACTGTCTTTGACCTTGAAAAATTTGTTAAGATTAAAGACCATGACAATCCCGTGACAAAATCTTAAACTTGTCACGGTCATTAACAGTGACAAGTCTATGATAAAGAAAAAGTTGCCACCGACTTTGACCGTGATAAGTTTATTTGTCACAAACTTGTCACTGTCAAAATCTGTGACAATTTTGGGTAGATTTAAAAAAACTGTTGGGCAGTATGGCCACTGCCACTGCCCAGTAGTATATTTGTACCTGTTGTAGCAAAACTGTACCTGTCCAAACAGCATATATATAGATCAACCAAATCAAAATACAAATATCCATAACCAACATGTAAGTATTAATAACCAAATACAAATATCGATATCCAAACCAACATGTACCAAATCAAAAAAATACAAATATAATCCAATATCCAAATAAAATAAATATAAATAATGTCATGGCATAGGATCTTGTACAGGTCAGAGGAGGAAGGAAGGCCACACGACATATGCATTGACACACCCATCAATTCGTTGAATGCCGCATTGGTAGTGCAACCACAAAGGTGAGATCTCCTTTTTGGCCAAAACATGCGTGACGAGCACCTTTGTGTCAATGTCTTGGAGGGGACGTCCATGAACGACCATTCCCAGGAGGAAGTTCGGGTCCCTCAACCCCCTCGCTATCGGCTCCCCACTAAATATGTCAAGTAAAAACACGCTCAGCCAACCGATTATTGACATAGGCCGTTCGACAGGAGTCAAGATGGGGAATGGATCATATGGAGGCGAGTCCATGCGTATCGATGATGAATAAGTGACGGCCTCATCTACCTCCTTTTCCTTATCCTTCCCCTTACCCTTTCCCTTGGACTTTCCCTTACCCTCATCGGAGGTGGAACTCCACTAATGCTTCATGAAAGTGTACATATGTAGGACCGTCGCCTCCAACCTTGATAGCTTATCGCCATGGGTGTCCACCTTATGAACCAACCCGATATTGCTCATCTCCATTCTGGTGATCCTTGACTTTCCCACCCGCGAGCTCACCCGCTAGTCCTCCCCTTGCGATTCGCCCTAAGCACATGACTGAGTGCATCTGTAGCCAAAGATGCTTTATCGGCATCAGACTGCGACTCGTGCACTTCCTTAAGCTTTGCCTGAAACGAAAAAAAGTACATGATTAGTTAATTAAATATATAAATAAATTATAATGTAATTAAAAAAATTAAACATTTATAACTTAAAATCGTCTCCGTATCGCTCGGGGACACCTCATTGTCCTTGTCCTTGTCCTTGCCCTTCCTCGTCCGAATTTTCACATAGGCATCGAGCCTATGTGGCCTACCCCTAAGGCCAATCCCCGTCTCCTGGAATAAAATAATGCAGAATTAGTAAGTAACGCAAAGTAATGCTAAATTAGAATAACATAAAACTAAAATTAAAGAAAATAAAAACTTACCATCTTGTGCTCCACCTCGGCAGAAGACGTCCGCCCAGAGTAGGGCATGTCCAACTTTTTTCCCCAGTTTTCCCTCCCCGATTGATGAGGTGTCAATTTCCGTTGATCGGTCCAACTTCTTATTCTCAACGACGAACCCCAATTTACCCCATTTTGGGGGACTAGTGGCCGAGGAGACCTCGTTGCCTTCGTTACAGTGCTAGGCTGAAGACATTTTCTGCAAAAATTGTTATGGTTAGTACAAACATATATGTGGACTTTAAATTCATGCTTAAATTGATTAAAACCCAAATTAACATATTCACTAACCATAAAACCAATTGTAACAACCCGTCGTTTTGGGAGACAATTAAATTCCATAATTTAGTATAAGTTGGAATTTGGAGGAATTATCATGAATAGTGATTTTTGGGATTTTCGAGGATTAGATGATTATCGATGGGTGATATGTTTACTTTTGGGATTAAGTAAATGAATTGGAGTATTTTAATAATATGTCGCCGTTAGGTAAAGCGACAGAAGAAAATATTTTAATGGGAATACCACATTTATTTATTTGGGGTTGAAAAAGTGATTTGTGGTCAAGTACCTCGGATGGAAATAGTTGGTAAAAATATGATTTTTGGGTTAGAACCTTTAAAATAAATTTGGGAAAATTGGATATGAGTTTACATATTGATGAAATGTAAACTTTTAATGATTTCTAGTGTTAAAACCATATTAATGGAGTGTAAGATTGAATTGAAATAGGAGAAATGCCAAAACTAGGTTTTTATGGTTTTAGGGTTTAAATCTAAGGTAAATGGTTTAATACCCTAAAATAATTGATGTGTTAGTTGTAAAACATATATTAGATGTTTATTTAGTTGTTGGATGAGGTTAGAAACAACAAAAATGGAGAAAATGGAGTTTAGGATTTTGGGGAAGACGATAAATAGTAAACCCTTAGCTTGTGGGGCCATTTCGACCAGTAAGAGAATTAATGTAGCTCTTGGACAAAACATAAAAGTTGTATATCTTTTCGATACGGTCGCGTGGGCATTGACCGCGTATTTTTCTGATTTTTCTACGATTTGATATGATTTTTATAAGACAGCAGTTCTGGGGTTGAAATCATCAACTCGAAAATCAAATCGGAAATTGGAAAAATAAAGGCTAGGATCAATTATGTAGATGTTTGGGATGATTTTTGGTGTAGATTAAAAACCATGAAAATGAATTTTGATTGAGTTTTGGGTATTTTGGAGATTGAAAAATTGCCCAAACAGTGCCCCCTCGAACAGGCCGAATCGATTCGGGTCTAGGCCGAATCGATTCGCCTAAGGGGATCTGTAAAGCTATCTCGGGCCGAATCGATTCCAATTTAGACCAAATCGATTCGCCATTAACGACCTGCTTGTATAACACTTTCCGAATCAATTCTGATTGGGGGCCGAATCGATTCGCCTACCCGAATCGATTCGCAATTGGGGGCGAATCGATTCGCTTTGGTCTGATTTTCCAGTTTTCTCCTCTTAAGAGTATGGGGAGTTAAATTACAATTTGGGGACTTATATGGGGGACCTTAGTTATGATATTGGGACTCCTAAATGATGGTTTTGAAGGTTAGTAAACCTTTAAATGAAAGAAAAGGCCTTGGATTGCGGTAGGGCATAATATGGGGAACGAACATAGTTAACGTTCGGGACGAACAAAATTTGAAAGAGAGAGTTCGGCTATCATTGATCATAAGTATCTAGGTGTTTGAATGTATGTGAGTTGAATACATCTTTGGGATTAATGGTCATCGCTAGATGTAATTGGCAATTATGGCCATATATATATATATTCAGGGATGAATATATATATATATATATATATACTATGTGATCAAGTATATATCTGATATGATGTAGATGACTTTTGAAAATGTAAAGATAAATGTTTTTAAAAAGGAAAGATAAATGATTTTCATAAATAATAATTTATGGATACACACCTCTCTAAATCGTTATCATAAGGGAAGTTGCGTGCGTATGGTGAAGCCCCCTGGCTAATGAATGTATGGTGGATATAGTCCTAGGCCATATGAGAAATTATTATATGTTTACTGAGCTGGTTAGGTGATTCTAGGTGTGGTCATGACTATCCCGCAGGCATATGGCCGCTTCCCGACGTTTCGATAGGTTACTAGATTGTATTGTTTGATAGGCCCTGAAGATGATAGCCATTTAGGGGCGCGTCCAGTGGGGAAAACCGTAGGGACGGTCTTAGATATGTTAAAGAAATTCATGATAATGAATTGGCTTTAAATACATTTCCCGGATGGAAGAAGGGAAATGGGATAAACGATTTGGCTTCGGATACACTTCCCGGATGGAAGAAGGGAAATGGAAGCATGTGATACGATAAAATCATTTTTGTGATAATAAAAATGGTTTTTAAATACATTTCCTGAATATAAGAAGGGAAATGGGATATTATGGAACATAAAATCATTTTTATAATAATAAAATTGGCTTTTAAATACATTTCCTGGACATAAGAAAGGAAATGGATAGTTTTGAGATAAAAATGGAAAGTATTAATAAATACTTTGTATATGAATCCTCAGTCCGGGAGATAGATCCGTATGTGTATAAAAAGATGAAATTGAATTGGTAAACCTCAGTCTGGGAGATATTAGCCGGATGTATATTGTAAGATGTATATAAAAAAAATGAATATGTTATGGATGTTAATATATAAGTATGTATTTATACTTTAGTTTTGTTCTACGGGCTTAATGGATCTCTACCATTAACCCTGCCAAGTAGTAGTGTATCGGGAGGGTTCCTTGTTTGGATTTCGCTTCGCGAGACACCCCTCGCACTAACTTAGCGCAGTGTTGAGAATGGAGAGAAGTTTAGCCCTTAGTGCTCGGGTTGTAGTTGTTTCTAGTAGACGGGGGTATTAGATTAGTTAGGTAGGGTAGCTTAACTAGAATGTTAAGTGCATTAGGTGTGCACTGTTAGAGGAGAGGTGAGGGGTATCTCATGGGAGTGCGATACCAATTTAAATATGAGATAAAAAAATCAATTTTTGTAAAAAATAAAGTATTTATGTACTTACAAAATATTTTCAATCTCGGGCTCTAACCCGTTTATCTACCTTTCCTTTCTTGCTATATATATATATATATATACTATATAGGTGTCCAGACATAGGGATGCCTGGATGACACTTCTTTCAAGTCAGACGTCAGCTGCAGCAGCTGTGGATGCGTGCAGGTTCTCGATAGACGCTTTCATTATTGTACTCTAGATAGGAGGTACTGTATACACATTCAAGTCAATGGACCAATTGCATTTATTTAATCTTTTATTACAGTATTCGATATGGTCGTATATTTTGACCGAGTGTTCGATTATTTTATTTCATTTCAGTTTCATTTACGCAAACTGTGTGGATGTTTTAATTATAATTGTGTAAAAAGAGTAGTTAAGTAAAATTTTTGACGCCAGCCTAATAGGTTATTAGTAATTAAATGGATTTTCGACAGTGATGCTAAGAATGATCCATATGAGACTCCTGTTTTAATTTGATATAGGACTGATCGCCCGGTATTTTATTGGGCGGGTTGTCACACCAATTTTAATTCAAATCCGATAATAACAAAGCACTAGAAGAATACAACGTAACGACATTATAAATCTAAATATTGTTTCAATATCGGGTCATGTCATGGACATTGAATTCATGCTTAAATTGATTAAAACCCAAATTAACATTTATTACAGCCACTGGTCATTACAAATAATTGGAATACTTATTACAAATCTAAAAATTGTTTCAAATTCAGGTTATCATAAAAAATGAAACTATATTCGGTAAGAGCACCCAAGTCATCCACGCTATTGTTTAGACACTTTGGCTCATGTAGGACGATTGACCACGGCTCGTTGTTGATATACACCGAGTAAAACACTTGCTTGACCTTTTAAAAAGAACAAACAAACAGCTCATCGCTTAGGTGTTCGTTGCTCTTCAACTTGGACAAGTAACCCATGATCAAATTGGTGCCAGGATCAACTTTCACTACAACAAAACTTACATTTAGGTATGATTTTCCTACCTACAAAACAAAATTCGTGACTAAATATCAACATGTTCTACGAAATTAATTTCCCAACGAAAAACATTATCTTTAGCAACGAAAATTGAAATTTCATTGACAATAGTTCCCCAAAAGACTGGCGAAATTTTTTTCCGCATTTAAGTGTAAGCCTAAATTATTTAGCAACGAAATTAGTATCATTGGCAACGAAATAATTCGTAGTAGTTAATATATTTTTTTTGCAACCAAAAATATTTCGTCGCCTAATATCTAAGTTATTGGGCAATTTTTTTTGCGGTCAAAAAGGTAATTTTTTAAATGAGACTCCCTCTCTCGTACGATCGATCTCATTTTCACATACCGCTCCAAAATCGGAACAACGTTTGAGATCCTACAAACCCACACGATTTGGAGATATTGTGAGCTCAACTGATCTCTATCGTGGCCGCACTCTCTGTCTCTCAATCAATCAGGTACATTCTCTCTCTCTCTCTCTCTCTCTCTCTCTCTTTCTATATATATTCATCGCTTTACCATTTCTTTATATCATGCGTTTTACATATAGTTCCAATTTTGTTCCGATTAAAATTTTAATTTTGTTCCAATTTTTAATGTGTTTTACATTACGTTTGAGAAATTCTTAATCTCTCTCTGTATTCATCCCCCCAAAATTAAGAAATTTTTAATGGAGAAATTTTTACTCTCTCTCTGTATTCATCGTTCTGTCACAATTTCATCACAATTCAATGAATCAACCATGTTTGTGGTCCTATTTAGGGTGATAGTTAATACGATTCCTATCACATTACTATGAAAACATAAATAATTTTTTAAAGTTCTAACTGGGGAAGGGTTAATTCATGACAAGTTATATATTAAAGATTTATTTGTTGAATCCCTAATAAATATATAATACCATTCTTAATCTTTTAAAGCTATATGTTGAAGAGTTGTCAGTTGAATAATTATCTGTTGAAGCCTTAATAAAATATAAATATATAATACGATTCTTAATTTTTAAAAGTTCTAACTGGTGAAACTCGGGTGTTTGATTAACACTCATCAGAATAGAATCATTAATTTTAAAACCAGTTTGAAACTTGCTTCTCCATCGTCCCGTTTTAGTCTCCTTGGAAAATTTTGAACTTTATGTCTAGTTGTATGATCTACGATGAAAACCCATGTTTAATTGTTAATGTTGTGTGTTGCTTTTTAATTAATTAGAGGACTTAGGTCTATGTAGTGGGAACCTAATTAGAAATGTTGTGTTTTGACTTAAGGGCTACCCTATATCCTCCAGTTTTATGGATATTGATTAGTGGTTTTGAATAAACATATTCTGTCTTATGCTCTAAAATATTAGACAACAAAAATATTATATGAAATAATAAATTAACATTTTAATGTGTTTAATTTTCATGTGAACAAGATGGATAAGAGTTTGATGCGAGAAATAAATAGATTTTGTGAAAAGTATGTCTTGGGTGTTAGATCATTCATTCGATTTACAAAGGATCATATGGGACCCAAAAGTTACATTAGGTGCCCATATTGCAATTGTCTTAACATCGATCTAAGAAATATTGATGAAGTGGAAGATCATCTTTTCTCAAAAGGTATTTGTACCACCTACACGTAATGGACACATCACGGGGAATGTTCTAATGATATAGTTCATGACGATGTCGATGGTTGGATTGATAATGAAATGAAGAAGGGGACGAGATGCGAGAAGTGTTGGAAGACATGTAAAAAAAATGTTTTTCTTTGATGCTTGTCCAGCTGAAGCGTTTGAAACTGGTAATTCTCCAAGACAAGTTGGTGTCAGGATGAGACAAATTTTAATAAATTATTGAAAGATACAGAGCGTGAATTATATCCTGGTTGCACGAAATTCTTTGCACTGTCTTTTCTCGTGAAGTTGCTCCACTTGAAAATGATCAATCACTGGAGTAATAAATCACTCAATATGTTGCTTAAACTGTTAAAGGAAGCTTCCCCAATGGTAAGACGCTTCTAAAGTCAGATTATGAGGCAAGAATCATGTTGCGTGGCTTAGGATTAGGATACGTATTGATTCATGCATGCAAAAATGATTGTTGTTTGTTTTGAAAGGAGCTTAAAAATAAACATAAGTGTCCAATATGTGGAGAGTCTAGATGGAAGGTTAATGATGATAAGGGTAAACGTATTCCTCACAAAATACTTCGTTACTTTCCACTAAAGCCAAGACTCCAAAGACTATTTATGTCGAGAAAAATGGCTGATGATATGAAGTGGCATAAAGAAAAAGGTCTTAAAGATAATGTATTAAGACATCCTGCATATTCTAGTGCATGGAAGGATTTTGATGTGGAGGATGAATGGTTTTTTTAAGACTCTCGTAATGTAAGGCTTGGCCTAGAAAGTGATGGTTTTAACCCCTTTGGTAACATGCACAACTCATATAGAATGTGGTCGGTAATACTTATGCCATGTAACTTGCCGCCTTGGTTAAGTATGAAAGAGTCCTTTTTTATGATGCCGTTACTTATTCTAGGACCTCTAGCACCACATAAGGATATGGATGTGTATTTACGGCCATTATTGAAGATTTGAATGAGTTATGGGAATTTGGTGTAGAAACATATTATGCATCCACCAAAATGAATTTTCAGATGCATGCGGCAATTTTGTGGACTATAAATGACTTTTAGGCATATGGTAATTTGTCTAGTTGGAGCACTAAGGGTTATATGGCTTGTCTTACGTGTAACAAAGATACTTTTTAAAAAAGAATAATAAGTAAGATATGTTATATGGACCATCGTCGATATCTAGATCCCATCCATATATGGAGGAAGAGTAGAAAATTTGATGGTAACTAAGAGCTCTGATTAAAGCCCATGGAATTAAATGGGGATGATTTGTTGCAAAAATTTAATCATGTCAATGATTATATACCGAGGAAATATTCGGGTAATAAAAAGAGGAAACGTACACCAGAAGAGATAAACTGGACAAGAAAAAGAATTTTTTTAATTACCATATTTGAAAACATTAAAACTTCGACATAACCTTGATGTCAAGAATATTGAAAAAGATATTTATGATAGTGTGTTGGGAACTTTATTAAATACTGAGGGGATAACAAAATACACGTATAAGGAGAGGCAAGATTTGAAGGATGTGAAGATAAGGAAGGAATTACATTTGAAGTAGAATGGTAATACATATATAATGTCGTCAGCATGTTGTACACTTAATAAGTTAGAGAAACAAGGTTTTTGTGAGTTCTTGAAATCGGTGAAGTTTCCATATGCATATGCTTCGAATATCTCACGGTGTGTGAACGTTGGTGATGGTAAGGTATCGAGGTTGAAAAGCCACGATTGTCATGTTTTATTACAATGATTGTTGCCCATTGGGACTCGTATATATTTGCGCAAGGAAGTATACAATGCAATAGTTGAGTTGGGGAATTTTTTCAAAGATTTGTGTTGTAAAACACTGGATGTAGAAGAACTGAAGAGGTTGGAGAAAGATATTGTTATGATTTTATGCAAACTAGAAATGATTTATCCATCAGTTTTTTGATATAGTGGTCCACTTAGCTATTCATTTGTCGCGGGAGGCTATGCTTGGAGGACCGGTGCAATATAGGTGGATATATCTTATTGAAAGGTATGTCAATATACTCATCATCATATTTTTAGGATTATTTCAACATAGCGCCATGTTTTAAGTCAAACATGACACAAAAAAGTGGGCATTAAGTTAAAATACTTATTTTTTACGTATAGTTTTTAGATTTAACCTGCGGTAATTTTTATCATTCTAAATGCTAATAGGTACTTGGGCACATTAAAGGGTTACATTTGTAATAAATCTCGACTGGAAGGTTTTATATCGGAAGCCTACATCGTTAATGAATGTTTAACATTTTGCTCAATGTACTTTGATGGGATTGAATCTAAACTCAATCGCTCGGAAAAAAATTACGACATAGAGGAGCAAGAGGAGGGATTGGATGTATTCTCTCAAAAGGTATGCCCTTTGGGGCATGTACTTCTGACTTTGTCACACCGACTGAGATGGAAATGATGTGGTGGTATGCGTTGAATAATTGCGAGAAAGTGGCTCCATATATAGAGTAAGTTAATAACTAGGAAGTAATCTCGATAAGTATTACTTTTGCAACTGCTACAAAGATTATTGTTATAATTATTACCATTGTTAGTGAGCTTATGGAGGAGCTGAAAAAAGAAAGCCCTTCAAATTTAGAAGAGAGAAATCGAAATAATTTCCCTAGCTGGTTTAAAGAACGCGTAAGTTTAAGCAAAGTTATCATAACATAATATTGATGTATATATTTAATTATTTTTTAAGTAATATAATTGGTCTAACTTATATCACTTAAATTTTTTCTTTAATAGATGAAAAAGTTGTACGGACAGAAGTCTCCGGAATGTACTGAGCAACTATATACATTAGCATGTGGTCCTGACATACGGGCAAACAAGTACAAAAGTTGCATAGTAAACGGAGTTAGATTTTACACTAAAAACCATGACAATTGAGAACGTATGTGCTTGCGTTCAAATGAGCAAATTATATATTAAAAGCCTTTTAACCCAAACAAACCCTAAACATGCAACAGTATGTGATTGAATAAGATGATAATCTAAGCAAGAACATTCAAACACATGCAATTGAGGAAAAATCCCCCAAAGGGGCAAAACCATTTATTTTCATTATAATATTGTAGGCTATACAATTTCGGATTACAATGAAAATACAAGTGACTAAGAATTACCCTCAGGTGTCGGATTCTGTAGTCGCGGCTGGAACTATCCCTTTCCAGTAGGGCTGCAATGGAAAAGAGAAACGGCTTCTCCACAAGGGTTGAACAAACCAAAGTTGTGTTCTTGGGTTGCAAAAGGATTCACAAATATTTGGCAAGGATGTGTGAATCAAAACATGAGTCTTGGGACTCAAAAAATATGAAGACTAGAGGTATTTGGACTCTCAAAAACGTCTTCTAAAGTCTTGCAAAACAACTCCCCCGAAGTTGGTATTTATAGGAAAAAATATGAAGAGCCCCACGTTCTTAAAACTCTAAAATTATATCCAGCGTACAAAAAAAAAACAGCATTCTTTAAGGAATTTTCTCTATCTTCAAAAGGTCATAACTTCTTCACCGTAGCTCGGATTGAGGTGCCGTTTTTTCCAGTATCTTCGTTGGGGAGAGATCTTCAACTTTCCAGTTGACCAGACCTCCGAACTATGGATGTGAAATTACGAAAATGCCCTTGAACACTCCTATCGTACCTTTTTTCACTGTTTTGACTTCCCTTGCGTACCACTTGCATTAAGTCCCTAAAATAGTGGACCGTGAAGTCGTTGAGGCAGATGTGGGACATATTAATGGAGATAATGCATGATTGATTCTCGGAATTCGGATTGAGGCCGTCATATGAGATTGTGTAGGGACGTGCCAAATGTAACGGCGTATGACATACAAAACTGTAAGATAACGGACATGAGAAAAATGTCCTTACAAATCTCCCCCTATGTCTATGCCGGTACATACATAAAAAATCCGAATTATCAAATACGAAATTGCCTATACAAATCTACCCTTCCATGAACCCAAAACTGGAAAGATACAAATGAATAAGTCTTCATCGTTTGTTCTTCAAATCTTCAGGAATCTAAAATCTTTTCTCATCAAGGTGTGCAATTCAGAGATCATCAATGTAGTACCTACACACATGAGACAAAGAAAAATACCAAGTGACATATCGAGTTTGAAATGATGAGATAAACATATATATATCAATTTATGAGCAAACTCAAATTTCAAATCTCCCCCATAATAAGATAATTCATTCTCCCCCTTTTTATGATGTCCCCAAATAAACAAAAGAGAGAAACAAATCAAATAAGCAAGTGCGGGGTGTCACTAGGATAAAACCACACCATGAATGAACACAAAGCAACCAAGTCGATGATAGCGTAAATGAAGTGGTGTGATCAAATTCGATAGGAAAATCAATGCATACAAACATGACATATGTGCACGATGAATATTGGATATTCCTAGCGAATGAACTCAAATGCTTCCTTTGGTGTAAAATAATGACAATATAAGGTATTGACTCAATCAAATCAACAAATCAAAGCTCAAAGAGATGTTCACACCAATAACGTCCAAAACGATTTTATGCTTTTTCAAGACTTTCAAGGAAGTGCAAACCCGTTTAAAAATTCTCCAACCAAACTCCCTCAGATATAATTTTGAATAGAGGCATTCTAAATTCTCAAACTTTGGAGAATTGATGGTGAAACCTAAGTGGACCATATTTGGCATGAAGTGCTTTTTATTGCCTTTAAATTTTTTTCAGGCTCTTTTAACCTCTTTGGACCTCGGATATTAAAATTCCTCCATTTTTCAGGTCCTTTTTAACGGTGGCTTTTGCGCAAAGGATAGATGATTACCTTTCGCAGCCCCTCCCCGTTATACAAAAACACACAGTCTCACCAAAACGGTTTTTACATGCATTCCAATCTTGTCAAGTTTTATCACATATTGTACATTGTATAGACAGAATTGAGATGGAAACACTCAAGCCAATATGAGATAGACAAGTGCAATAATCAAATATAGCCGTGCATGAGTGCAATAAAGGATATAGGAGTCAAACATATAGGAAGATATCACTAATTACATCTCAAAGACTCCAACCAATGGAAAGCACATGGATGAAACGATGTAGCCTCTCAAATCTCTATCAAACAGTCACATGGATAAATGGAATGAAGTTGTGACTTGGCTATCTTACATGCTCATCCATAAAAGAAGCAAAAACATAAATCTTTTTGGATTTTTCAAAAAATTTATCAAAAAAAAATCTTTTGGGGCTTTTCTTAAAATTTTTCTTAAAGGAAAATATTTTTGTATTTTTCAAAAGAAATATAAAAAGCAAAAAGAATAAAACAAAGCTGTACAACTAAGCAATGGTACAAATAAAATAGACTAACAATCAGAAGCATATGATATGAACATAAAGAAGCATTTTATTCTAGACATAGACTAACCCCACAGTCAACTGTGCAAATCCCCAAAGACTTCCTAAGACTCTCAAATCTAAGGGCATCTAAAGGTTTCGTGAAAATATCAGCTAACTGACGGTCGGTGGGAACAAAACTCAGGGATACATTGTTCTCCTCAACTAACTGACGAATAAAGTGCTCACATATCCTGATGTGCTTGGTGCACGAATGTTGAACTGGATTGCGGGATGTGTATCGCGCTCGTGTTGTCACAGTAAATGGTCATGGTGTCCTGTGAAATCCCATAATCCTCCAGCATTTGCTTCATCCACAAGAGTGCAACAACTCCCGGCAGCTATGTACTCAGCCTCCGCAGTGGACAAAGAGATGGAATTTTTCTTCTTGCTCAGCCAGGAGATAAGAGCAGAACCAAAATAGAAACACCCACCAGAAGTGCTCCTACAGCCATCTACATCCCCAGCCCAATCGGCATCCGAATAGGCGGACAGACGATCATCGGTATCAAAGGAATACCAAATTCCGTATGAGAGAGTTCCAATCACGTATTTAATAATACGTTTTAGAGCAAGTAAATGTGACTCTTTTGGGGATGCTTGATATCGCGCACAGACTCCAACACTAAAGGAGATGTCGGGACGACTGGCAGTCAAGTAGAGAAGACTACCTATCATACTCCGATATAAGGTTTGCTCTACGTCCTTGCCTGAAGTGTCCTTACTAAGCTTGGTAGTGGTACTCATAGGTGTACGTGCATGCTTAGCGGAGTCTAAACCAAATTTCTTCACTAGGTCTCTAGCATACTTGGATTGGGAGATGAACATCCCATCCTTTAGCTGACGAACCTGGAGACCAAGGAAGAATGTAAGTTCACCAACCATGCTCATTTCAAACTCACTTTTCATCTCCTCCTCAAAGTGGTGAGCATGCTGGGAGCATGTGGATCCAAAGACTATGTCGTCCACATAGACCTGGGCAACCAAAATAGCATCGTCATCTCTCCTGACGAACAACGTCATATCTACTCCCCCTCTCTTGAAGCCACGAGCTAAGAGATAGGAAGTAAGCCTCTCGTACCAAGCACGGGGTGCTTGCTTCAAACCATACAAGGCTTTCCTCAGATAGTAGACGTGCTCAGGGTGCTGAGGGTCTTCAAACCCTTTTGGTTGTTCCGCATAAACCTCCTCCTGTAGAATGCCATTCAGAAAGGCACTCTTGACATCCATCTGATACACCTTGAAGCGCAGATGACATGCGATGGCGAGCAGAAGACGTACGGACTCAAGCCTCGCAACAGGAGCAAATGTCTCCCCAAAGTCTACACCCTCTATCTGTATGTAGCCTTGAGCGACCAACCTAGCCTTATTTCTGATTATGGTACCATATTCATCCATTCTCACTAGGTCGGGGGACTAATTCCCAGACATTATTCTTTTTAAACTGAAGAAACTCATCCTGCATAGAAGATATCCAGTGTTCATCCTTTAGTGCTTCTTTATGGTTCTTGGGCTCGACTTTGGACGTGTAGCAAAGATGGCTAACAACGTTCTCTAGCTGAGCATGAGTCTTGACCCCTAGAGTGGGATCACCAACAATGGCAGAAGGGTCATGACTCTTGCGAACCCAAGCAGGTGTGTCCCCTAGTGCAGGAGTAGGGTCCACAGGGTATGTGAGAGGAACATGTAAATCACTGTCAGAACAATTCTCATCCTCACATAGAAGGTTAGGATCAATAACCGTCGAAGGTTCGTCATCTTGCACGGTAACGTTTATTGATTCCATAGCCTTAGAGCTCTTCAGGTTAAAAACCCGGTACGCTCTGCTATTCGATGAATATCCTAGAAATATTCCCTCGTCGCTCCGGGAGTCGAATTTTCCTAGTTGCTCTCTATCCCGTAGGATGTAGCATTTACTCCTAAAAACACGAAAATACGCCAGGTTGGGCTTCTTGCCGGTCCACAACTCATAAGGTGTCTGTAGTGTGTGTGGACGTAAATAAACCCTATTCACCGTGTGGCATGCAGTAGACACTGCCTCTGCCCAAAATCTCCTAGAAACTTTATGACCTAAAAGCATAGATCTAGCCATCTCTTGGATCGTTCTATTCTTTCTCTCAACAATCCCATTTTGCTGAGGAGTTCTCACAGCAGAAAACTCATGTTTGATCCCAAGGCTATCACAGTACAAATCCACCTTTGCTTCCTTAAATTCAGTGCCGTTGTCACTACATATTCTGTTAATAGTGATACCGTGTTGATTTTGCAGGACACGTCACTTGGTCGTTAAAAACTCTAAAGCATCGGATTTCTCTCTCAGAAAACCTACAATGGAGTACCTGGAGAAATCATCTACCACCACGAGGATGTACCTCTTACCACCTAGACTCTCAATACGAGTGGGACCCATAAGATCCATGTGAATCAACTCCAGAACACGAGAGGTGGTAATGGAATGAAACTTCCTATGAGGACTACGAATTTATTTTCCCAACTGAAAGGGTCCACAAACAGTCGAAGTTGACTTTCCAAGAGATGGTAAGCCACATACTAGATCCTTTTTAGCTAGACGATTAAGATCTCTAATGTTCACGTGACCTAGACGTTGGTGCCACAGATCCATAGGAGTGATCGTGGCGCTATTGCAGACAAGTGAGGATGTGGGCTCAGTCCCATAGCAATTATCCTCGGTCCTCACCCCTTGCATCAAAAGTTTACCGGCTTGATTGTAGACTTTACACGCGTCCCGATCAAACTTTACTGCAAAGTCAGTGTCGCACAGCTGGCTAATGCTGAGAAGGTTTGCTTTCAAACCTTTGACGTACAAAACATTTTCTAGCTTAGGAAATCCAGGTAACTCGACAGTACCACGTCCTATAATGCTAGACTTGCTCCCATCTCCAAAGGTGACTCTGCCATCCTGATAGTCCTCAAGAGTCGTAAAAAATGAGGCATCACCTGTCATATGTCTGGAGCACCCACTATCAAAATACCACTGAGAGGTATTATGTGCTTTGAGATCAACATGAACAACAAAGGCCTTTTTATCTTTCTTAGGTACCCAAGCAGAGCTGACCTTTTGTTTGCCTTTGTTGTTGTTGGTTTTAGCTGAAATGTGAGAAGTATTTACTAACGGCAAAGACATCCGTCGGAATTCTTCCATTAAACTCCGAGTCGTGGCAGCTAAGAACTCAACTCGCTCTCTCAGACTAGAAAACTCATCAGTATGACGTGGTGGAGCAGTAGTACGTCGTGTCCGACCCATGCTATAGCAATACTCCCTAAGGTGTCCTTTTCTTTTGCAATAAGTACAAAAGAGCACAGTCAAAGGCGGACCTTAGTTTGCTTTTCTTGGTCGAACTCTCCTATGAGGTTTTTGACGGTGACCATAAGGAGTTATAGTAAACTCAGGAACTGGTCTAGGTGCAATTTGGGATGTGGAGGCACCATCATATCTAATTCCTTGCCGATCACCAAAACCTAAAGCGGGGCCGAGGAGCATCTTTCCCATCTTCCCAGATCTATCCTCGATTTGTACCTTGACTTCCCGTGCTTTCTCAAGATCATGAGTCAGCTGGGTAACAAGGGCTTCAAGTTTCTTCCGAGTCTCCACGAAGGAATGGAGCTGAATCGTAAGACTAGCCACTTGTTTAGTCAAGTCCCCTCTATCTTTCTCTAAAACACTCTCTCTCTCTCTCTAAACAGAATCTCTTTCTCGACACAGGCAGATTCTCTCTCTCTCAGGGCGGTGACGGTGGAGGACTCTCTTTCTATCGCCTTTCTTAAATCATCCTCTAAACCGGTGATCTTAAGAACTAGCGCTTTGTTACGTTTTTTAGTTTTAAAAGACTCTGAATATAACTCAGCGTAGGCGCGTTGAATATCACTCTCGCTCTCACTTGAGTCACCCTCCCCCTCACTCACATCGATCTCACTGTCGAGGTGTCCCTGTGAAGAATCATCTTCATCGTCGTGAAGAGAACTAGGAGTGCTCACTTGACTGGCCATGAATGCGGTGAAGTTACACTCATGTGGTGACTCATCTCCTGAATCCACCGTCTCGACCTCACTGTCGTCACTAAGGGTAGCATTAAGGACAGCTTTCCCTTTCTCTCTATTCAGACGATTGGCACACTCAAAGGCTCTATAACCCCTACCATCGCACTCAAAACATCTATCACTTTCTTTCTTAGGAGTATTTTTGGAGTCTTTTTCATTTTTCTTTTCAAACTTATTTTTCTCAAATTTCTTTTTATCTTTAAAATTGCCATTTTTCTTAAATTTGAGAATCCTCTTGAAATTTTTTGCAAAAAGAGCCAAATCATCTAGGTCAAAATCACACTCGGAATCTGACGTGTCAGTCTCTCTCTCTCTAGATGACTCTACCCTTTTTTTAGCCGACCCCTTACTCCTTCTCTCTTGGGCTTTAAGAGCAATTCCCTTATCTTTAGATTTAGCAGTTTTAGGGAACATATCAATTTCATAAGTTTGCAAATCTCCTACAAGTTCTTCCAATTTTAGCGTATTTAAATTACCCATAGAATTTAGCACAGTGACTTTAGGGATAAAACCCTTAGGTGAAGAACGAAGAATCTTTTTAACAACTCTCGCATTAGGAATATGTTCACCAAGATTAAAGCTAGTATTCACAATGTCAGAAAGTCTAGCATGAAATTCATCAAAGCATTCAGATTCATGCATGGTGATGGTTTCAAATTGAGTTGTCAAATTTTGCAACTTAGATTCTTTCACAGCATTAGTTCCTTCATGGGTGAGTTGTAAAACATCCCATGCCTCTTTTGACGTGGTGCACGTCATTATGCGTTTGAACTCATCAGGTGTGACAGACCCAGAAATAGCACTTAGACCCTTAGAATTAAAAGATGACCATTTAAACTCTTCCTCAGTCCAAGAAGTGTCAGGTTTCAAGCTGGTCACATTATTAACAGTCATGGAGGGAGGAGTCCACCCTCGTTCAACCAGAATCCATACACGTTCATCAATGGCTTTTAAAGCCGACCTCATTCGGACTTTCCAATAAGCATAATTTGTCCCGTCAAAAACAGGCATTTTATTATACAACTTCTCCATTTGAACACGCACTTTTTCAAAAATCATTTTTTTCAGAAAATTGATATCTTAGAAAAATTTTGCGGAAAATAGGAATACGCGATAGATTAGCATAACCTGCTCTGATACCAATTTGAGAACGTATGTGCTTGCGTTCAAATGAGCAAATTATATATTAAAAGCCTTTTAACCCAAACAAACCCTAAACATGCAACAGTATGTGATTGAATAAGATGATAATCTAAGCAAGAACATTCAAACACATGCAATTGTGGAAAAATCCCCCAAAGGGGCAAAACCATTTATTTTCATTATAATATTGTAGGCTATACAATTTCGGATTACAATGAAAATACAAGTGACTAAGAATTACCCTCAGGTGTCGAATTCTGTAGTCGCGGCTGGAACTATCCCTTTCCAGTAGGGCTGCAATGGAGAAGAGAAACGGCTTCTCCACTAGGGTTGAACAAACCAAAGTTGTGTTCTTGGGTTGCAAAAGGATTCACAAATATTTGGCAAGGATGTGTGAATCAAACTATGAGGCTTGGGACTCAAAAAATATGAAGACTAGAGGTATTTGGACTCTCAAAAACGTCTTCTAAAGTCTTGCAAAACAACTCCCCCGAAGTTGGTATTTATAGGAAAAAATATGAAGAGTCTCACGTTCTTAAAACTCTAAAATTCTATCCAGCGTACAAAAAAAAAAGCATTCTTTAAGGAATTTTCTCTATCTTCAAAAGGTCATAACTCCTTCACCGTAGCTCGGATTGAGGTGCCGTTTTTTCTAGTATCTTCGTTGAGGAGAGATCTTCAACTTTCCAGTTGACCAGACCTCCGAACTATGGATGTGAAATTACTAAAATGCCCTTGAACACTCCTATCGTGCCTTTTTTCACTGTTTTGACTTCCCTTGCGTACCACTTGCATTAAGTCCCTAAAATCGTGGACCGTGAAGTTGTTGAGGAAGATGTGGGACATATTAATGGAGATAATGCATGCTTGATTCTCGGAATTCGGATTGAGGCCGTCATATGAGATCGTGTAGGGACGTGCCAAATGTAACGGCGTATGACTTACAAAACTGTAAGATAACGGACATGAGAAAAATGTCCTTACAGGAGAAGTCAAAACAGCCGTTTAGTTGTTAAATGACATCATAATGATGAAAAGATAAACTTTTTATGGTATATTGAACAATATTATTGAGTTATAGTATATCAAAGGAAATCGAGTCCTCATTTTTTAGTGTGACTGGTTTGAAGTTGATAAAAAGAAAAAATTAGGAATACAAATCGATGTTCACTTTAAAAGCATCAATGTTAATGGTCGGTGGTACAATTGTGATCCTTATGTGCTAGCCATTCAAGCAAAACAAGTGTTTTTTCTTAATGACACAAAATTGGGGAAAAATTGGCAAGTTGTTCAGGAATTCCATCATAGACACTTGTATGATCTTGGGGTGGAAGAAATGGACACAGATGTATCAGAAATGAAAGATTTTATGAACTAGAAAAATGCTTCATCATCAATGGTTTTTGATATTATGGAAGTTGATGTTGGCCAGTTGCAGAGAAACGATGTAGAGGCTGACACCATTGATGCTGAAATTGAAGATATAGACAAATGAGTACTATCGGAAGAAGACATTGTCTCCTTTGATGACGTCGATGATGAAGACGAAACACTTGATGAATATTTTGAAAATGCGGAACTCAAAGTGGTCGAGGATGATGATAGTGATATAGATTGAATTTGTTAATGGAAACTACTTTCTCCAGTTTTATTATGCCGAACTGTTTTTATTTCATGCATAGCATAACATTTGAATATGTTAATGGAATTTAGTTTTATTACTTTTTTCAGTTTTATTACTTTTTTCAATTTTATTATGCCATATTCTTTTTATTTCATACACATTATATCATTTATATCATTCAATATATACTATATTCCCCAAATTGCTTAAATTACATTAATGTGTGATTTGATGTTCTTTTTCAATATAGCACCCGGAAGACATCTTCGATCAAATAGCACGAAGGAGTCTCCCAAGGGCACCCACAGTTTCCTTGGCGCCCACTGCTCCCACGGTACGCATAGCTCCCATAGCTCCCATGGAACCCATGACTGAACACGTAATGATGTAGAATTTTCAAGTATCTCGCCAATAACACAACAAAGCAGTACCGGAACTTCCACGAGCCATGCAGGTACAAAAATGAATTTTCAAATGTTTCGAACACTGATTCTACCATTTTATGCTAACATTGTTAATTTTCTTTTAAAGCTTCGAATACAGATTCTACCATAACGAAAAAAGTTAGTGGACCCACACGGGGAAAATGGCTTCAGAAGATGATGAAAGCTATTGGGAAAAAGATGCGTATCGAGAATTCAAAGGAGAAAAATAGGCCACTTGACAAAGACCATTCCGCTAAATTATCTAGTGAACTTGGGATTATCATTTGTAACCTAATTCCAGTCCCAACAAAATGGAAAGACCTCACTAAATCTGATAAGACAAAAGCGTTCGACAGACTCAATGTAAATAATTTCTTATTGAAAAGGGAATTATTAATATTTCTATTTACAAGGGTGATAATATGGAAGCCAATCAGTGTTTTGAAGTGTTGTGGGTATATCATTGATCAAATCCCCATCATGAATTCAATGAGACTTGGTAGAAAAAGACTAAGTAAACAAAATAATTGGCTTCCTAAGGTTTTTACAATAAATTACTTAATTTTAGGTCTTATTTGATAATAAAGACACCAATATTTAAGATTGTTTAATATATTTTGCTCAGTCTTGGTGTATTTGTGAACCCATGCATGGATTTGTGTTGAGTTTGGTAGCGGGGTAGGTACAGGGAAAAGGGTGTGCGTGGTGTGTTTTCAATAAGTAACAATAGAACAGAATGTTAACTTTTTAGCTACTCTAGTGTTTGGAAGTAGCTCGGCTCATTTAATATGTAGTTAAATAAGTTTGTCTCCATCGTACCCCCTTTTAGAATGTAAGGTGTATTGTGTTACCCGTTCCCGTACGATTCTTGTTCTAGGTAGCATTGGTAGAGCAAACCTAAACCTTGGGTAGATGAATTTCAAGATTTGAAAGGGGCCTCTATAGCACAACGAAGAAGAACACTATTAGGTTCATTGCCAAAATAAAGTACAACTTCCCTTTATAAAAGTGAATAGAGATTTCATCTATTTTTGCAACGTATATAATGTTAATAAAGCCCTATGTACACACCACTAGGAATGCATGATTGTTTATGGATTCATAAGACGGTGGAAATAACTAGAAGATAATTTCTTTCATCATTCGTATAAACCTTGAGCCTCATTTATTTCATGATTGTGGTTATGATGGTGTGTGGGGTGGGGTGATGCATCGATATGATGTTAGTGATGAGGGTGTTGAGGTGTTAGTAGTGGGTGAATCGTAGATCATACATTTATTTGTTGTAATCAATTTGTAATACGGTGGTGAATGCTAGGTAGGGAGGGACTAGGGATTAGAGAGATGATTGTGAAATATAGCCTATCCTAGAGAATGTATTTTTCACAGCACGAGAGAGCCCCAAAGATTTATGGATGTAGGGTAAGAGATTTGGAATCATATCAAAGAGTAAGTTAAATAAGGCAGCCCAGACACCAATGTGTAGGGAGTAGGATTGGGAATTACACATACCTACATATACATTTTAAGAAACATGCTCCAACTAGCTATAATGAGTTGCAATTAGTTGATAAAAATGGTAAAGTTAGATTCAAACTTCCCAAAATCGAGATGAGATACAAGATTTATTGGGTGTTGCCAATTTTTCCTTGATAAATCAAATTGTGATGGCTTAGTGATCAAAATATAAAGATTATTTTGGAAATTTATAAAAACAGTCTTGCAGCAGTGTGAGTGTACTGAAATAAAAGAAACTAAGTAAACGAAAAGACTACAGACACTTACCTTGTTCACAGTGACCCACGCTCCACTTTGGGATAATATGAAAAACAAATATATGTTTTAGCTTTTGACATTGATGTGCCATGATGACTGATAAAGGGTGAAAATTAGTATGTGTCAAAACGCCGATCGTTTTTTCTGTTCACCGTCTTAATACAAAACCCTAAAATTATGATTATACTCAGAAAGGGAGTATAGCGGCCAAGTCCAGGTATCAAAAATCCACAGAGACGAGTGCTAGAATTTAATGGATTTATTACTTCTCAATAAAAGTGTAAAAGATATTTTGACTAATGAAAAAGAAATAAAAGATAAACTAGGCATGGTTTTATTTAAACTAGATTAACAAAGTCAATAAAAACTATAGGTTGCATCGAATATCCCTCACCCCGAGTTAATTAGTATAAAATGGTTACATGAATCGACGAGTTATTAAGATTGCGTCTTGTTTCATCAATTAATTAAATCAAGAGTTGTCACACCCCTAAATTCACATAAAAGTCTAATAAGATTTTGGCGTCAACAAATACCCCAAAAATTATGCACGCAAGATCGTAAATACGGAGCATACATGATATACCCTGTTAAAACTCCTAGGCCCAATAACTAAGACAACCCACTCGAAATAAACACATAAACGCCATCACCAAAGCGAAGCAACACATCAACCCGAAGTGAGTTTAATCTGACACAACCTAAATTAAACTAGCCACTAAACATAATTAAAGACGTTAATTAAATCACCTAATTAATTAAGCAACAACAACTAATTAAATTAACAACTAAAATTAACTAGACATGGAAATAAATGGAAAGGAAATAAATCTAGGGCATAAAGCCTAAAATAGAGGAAGATGATAATGAATAGTATCCACTTACATTAATGGGTGTCAAACCAAGAAGAAAATGGAGGAGAGGGTCAAGTTCCACAAAAAACCCCAAATGCTCTCCAAAACCCTAACCTAAACGTATTTATACTAAGTTACAAAAAAGAAATAAAAGAAAAGGAAAAAGAAATGAAAAGCGGGTTTAAGTTTAAATTAATATAAAAAAGAAAAGGAAAAATAAAATAAAAGTAGAAAACGAAGTTAGCAACAAAAAGTAGTCGGCCAAAGTAAAGGGGACCGGTCGTTCGGGTCCCAAACCGGTCGATCGCGTGAATAGGAATAATGGCCACTGGAATCGCACCAAGGCAAATAAACAAAACCCGGTCGACCAGGGGCCCAGGCACGGTCGACCGGCGCTGGCAGTAAGCCCCACGCATTTTTTTCACACAATAGTAGCAAATCCATGGCTTCCATGGTTGCACAAGCCGAAACCGAAAATCGCAGTAGCAAAACTCACAGCAAAATTGTGCGCGTGGCCCAAGACCCAACTACAATCGGAATAAACCAAGGACCCACCTTCGTTGAGACCTTGAAAAGCTCCATCAAAAATGGCCAAAGCCATGGAAATGTCAAAGTGGGTACTCCAAAACCCGAGTCAATTAACCCACAACTAGTTCCACAAGCGACCCAAGCTCCAATTTAGGATGAAACCAAAACCCGAGCACAATCCTGGGACAAAATAAAATCGCCCAAGGAAGCTCCTACAAATGAAAGAAAAAAGGACATAGATGGAATTAAATAGATTGTTAATACATTAATAAAATAATAATAAATAAAGATTATATTTCTTCCCCGGTTAAAGGTCCATGTTTCCTTCGTTCGGACTCCGATTTGAGCACTGTTCACGTCCACACTAAGCTTATCCCGAGGGCTACAACTTTCGTGAAGACTTTGGTCAAAAATACCAAAGTGTAAATTACAAAAATGCCCCTGAACATGCGAATCGCGACGAAACTTTATCGGAACGCGCTCAAACTTCATACTAAGCACCATAACACCTATAAAAACACAATAATACCTAAAATAACATGTTAGTATATAAAACAGAGGTTTTCTGATTAATGAGCATATTTATAGCAATTACGGTACCCGAGGGAGCTAAAATGCCTAAGTTCGAGGGTATAAATGTGCAATATTCGATACGAATCACACCCCCTAACTTACTCATTGCTAATCCCTAGTAATGAAATTCAAAGCAAGAAGAACTATAAGAAAACCAAAAAATAGGAGATATATACAAAAGCGATAAAAACGATCAGGCCACTTTCGCGGGCGAACGAATCCATTTAGCGTATGCAATAAGCCATTAAACCCCTAGGTTACCATAGTGGACGAGTGTCATCTCGTGAGGATTTTCAGGGATGAAACCCACAAACATCGTATGATTTCCTCAAAATATGCCTAATCACATGCGACAAAGCCAACAATAACGAAAAAGATTTCAAACATGTTATTAGCAAAGTGAACTAATTCATGCAAAAGTCTGTATTATTAACATTATAGAATGAACTTCGTTAAATTGAAACCTTAAAATGTGGGAGGGGGGAGAGCACATGCAAAGTATGATTTGGCAAAAACTTATATAAGCCGGATAATAAATATTAAAGCATGCAAAAATCAATCCTCACGGGAATTACGCTCATTAAATGAATTCACTCGAAACAAGGAGGTAACACACGGAACATGCGGGAATATAGAGTAAATGTAAATGAAAACTAGGCTGCACACATGTCACAAATGAAGAACTCTATATAGAAAATAAAAAACTGTAATCTCAATGAAAGATACCGCTCATTAAAGGAGGCGAAATGTATTTTCACAGATTATTAAAACTATTTTGACTTTTGAATTAAATGCACCCTAAGATCACATAGGACTTGTATAGGGTTGTAATGTAGGTTAGGCTAGGGTACAAAATGAAGGATATATGTACGGATTCAAAGTGTTCGGAGATGAAAACTCGGGTTAATGAAAATGCGGGCAATTTCAAAAATTGGAAAATACAATCCATAAAAGGCATTGAATATAACAATGGGGAGAGTAAACAAAGATTATTGAACACTATACACAACATATATAAACTTTCTCTTTTATTTTATTTTCTTCTTTTTTTCCACTTTTTCTTAGGTTTTCTTCTTTCTCTTTTTCTTATCTTTTTCACTTCTTTCTTTTCTTTACTTTTCACACTCTCACATGCCGAAATTGCAACCACAAAGCAAGAACAACATTCAATCCCAAGTCACATTCCAAACAAAGGTATGGAAGGTAATATGTATGTTATATAACTCCAATGTGGAGTTGGTATGGGATTTGGGGTTATGAAACGAAAGGTTATATTTAGGCTCAAAGGGGTTGACGAGGGGAAACATATAAGGTGAGGTCAAGGTCAATATGGGTGATATAGCAAAGATTGTCTATGGTCATTTCATAAAGTTTATGCAATTCTCGAGTCAAAACAATATATGAAAATCATGCTCAAGTAACAAATTTCAAGATATAAACTCAATGAACGATCAATGAAAGAATAGAGAGATTACCAACGACTGTAACGTTTTCAAAGAGGAAAGAGAAGTGTATAACTCTCACAAATGACGAAAAGCCCGAAGCTCGCTAGGTTTAAGTATATACAATGCAACAAAAGATTATCGAGTTATGAAAATCTTAAACCAAATCAATAAAGCAAGAAAAGTGCATGTGCTCATGGGAGTGAAGTTTAATTCATGCAGTTATTCATAATATCAATAATTGAGGACTAAAGTCTAATAATTTTTAAAATCGAGAACATGCATCATTGAGTTGTCTATTGTATTGGGTAATTATAAAAATTTATCATTGGAAACAAAGGCAAAATTCCTAACAAAGGAGAAAAAAAAGAAAGAAAATCTTTCTGAAATTTTGAATTTTTTTACAAGAAAAGCATGTTCAGAAAGAACATATAATCAAATCAAAGAAACTACCAATTAATGGATAGAATATCTCACACCCCCTAACTTAAAACCTCACATTGTCCTCAATATTAATTAAGAACCAAGTTAAAGAGAGGAAAAGAGCGATATTACCCATAAAGGAGCGATGTCGTGAAAGAACAAGTTCAATGATTCCACAAAATATGTTAGTACCAAGCATAGCAAAAACAAATAACAAAAAACTTAACTAATTACACTAGATAAAAAGTAAGAAAAAATAAAAAGAAAAAAAAAAGAAAAAGAAAAACTAAAACTAAAACTAACTATTTACAACCTACAATTTTAACTTCTAACTAACTATACACTAGAAGTTGAAATTTTTGAGGGTCCACCCAAAACACGATTTGTCTTTGAAAGATCCACGGCGGACCCTCTCTCTCATCCATGCCTCCCAAAAAATAATAATTCCGTTTGAACAACGGAAGGCATGTGTAAGGCGTAAGAAATGAACCATCCCCAATTAAAAATTTTGGCAGGAGGATGGGGGATTTGGATAAGACGGGTGAAAAATACACATGGGGGCCAAGAAAAATTGAATCATCTTCGAAGTATTTTGAAATTGGAATGGGAGGGGGAGCACAAGGAGGCAAATATGCCTTCATGGAAAGAAACTCGAGCAACTACTCCTCGTCAGAGAAAGGGTTAGACATTTTAAAGTTCGGCACCGATTCATATGGTACTTGTGATGGTGTGATAACGGAGAATGAAAAGGGGGAGGAAGGAAATTCAAACTCAAGAGATGAGTTATCATCACTCGAAGTTGGAATTTCGAAGGAGATAGGATCATTTTCAATGAAACTTTCTTCTTTGGGATCCAAAGACGAAATCATTTCATTACAAATTGATATTACTGTAACAACCCAAGATTTTTGGGACAATAATTTATCTATTTTTGGGAGAAATAAATATTATTTTAATTGGAGAAGAATTAAATTGGCATTGAGGTCAAAATTTAAAGGTGTTAGAAAGTGTTTCGAATGGCAATTCTGAGGGTGTAGTTGTTTCCGGAAGGGTCGAGAAAGTCGAAATGACTGTACTTGGGGTCTATTTGGGTGCCGAAATATTTTGGGTTCGTTTGGCTCGAATTAAAGTTATCGAGTCATTTAAAGTGTGTATTATCATTTAAGTTGTGTATTTTGGGAGACAAGGCTTATTAAGCCTACGGGAGAAACAATTCTCCTTAGAGAGAAAGAGAAAGAAAGAGAGAAAAAGAGAGAAGAAGAAAAAAAAGAAAAAGAGGAGAAAAGTGGAATTTTCGGCCATTACGCGATCTCGAGTAGGATTCAGACCCTACGTACTTGAGGCAAGTGGTTAAAGTTGCTAAATAATTGTTGTGTATCATTTATTTCATGATTTGTGGATCAAAATTGTGAATTTTGGGTTGAATATGTAAAACCTGGATTTTGGGTAAAATCTTAGATTTGTTGTGTATAAAATAGATTTGAGGTTATAAAATAGTTGGGATGAGTTATACAATGAATTTTGATGTAATACATATGTTTGGGTTGGATAGAAATGATTGGAAGATGATTAAAATGATTTTTAGGTATTTTGGGTCTATGGAGAAAACAACCCTTTCATAGCTTGCTAACCAAACTGAATCGATTCGCCCCTTTCGAATCGATTCGGTAGGAAGCAGACTTACAGGTCTTTGGGGACGAATCGATTCGCTATGAGATTGAATCGATTCGGAGGGGCCAAATCGATCGGAAATGAGGCTATTTTTTAGAGATTTTTCTGGAGTGAGTTTCATCTGGTTTCGTTTGAGTTTGTCGATTGGGAACCTCTATAGGAGTTATGAGAAGTGTGTTTTGGAGACTTTTAGTGAGTTTACCTTATAGTAATTATTGTAGTCATATTGACTTAATTCGAGAGAATATCGATTAGGGAATACCGTATCGACTAAGTGGGGAAGCCCACTATCATTAAGAATTCTGTGTGGAGATAATTATGGTCTTATAAGCGAGAGTTAAGATGCACTTAATGATAATGGATTTTAGTATTAAATCCAAAATGGGATAATTTTAAAGATACATATGATTGATTGAACCATATTATGGAATTAGAATTATAAATGTCGATCGATGTGCATATGGATATAGGGAATATCCTTAACATAAATATAAATGAGAGATGATTCATATAAATAGAAGTGAGGTGTGAACTTCAAGTGAGAAATAGCATAGTGTATGCTAAGTGGGGAAGTATGTGAGTTATTGACAAATAGTATATCGAGAGTAAAATATACTAAATATGATATTATTTTAACTACACTTAAGAGCGTACTATGGATATGAAATAGTGTGATATATATACCTTATGTGATGGTATATATTTATATGTTGTGATGATGTATGCATATCTTATGTGAATGATATATATATAAGTGAAGCATACCCCCTCTTTGCTATCATAGGGAAGTTTCGCGATGAGGGTGAGCACCCTGGCTCGATGAGCAGAGTGTGGATATTCCCCAGGCCATAGCGTCCATTTATTATTGTATGATTTTTATTAGGGGTGAGACGTGGTGGGTATGTTTCATCTCATTGTCGGGGAGGAACTACGGTCGCTTCCCGTACGTGTAGATTGGTTGTTTTACCACGGCAGTGTGATAATAGTCCGATATATGGTAACCTGGGATAAAGTGAGTAATTCCTGGAAGATGATAGCATTGAGAACATGCATCCTCGAGTTATAGCTCGTTGGTATGGTTATTATTATACGGGTGTGCTTAGTACTTTGGGTATTGAGGGATTAACGGACCTCAACGACCAACATTGCCAAGGAGTAGTGTATCGAGGGGGTTCCTTGTTTGGATTTTGCTTGCGAGATGTCCCACGCACGAAACGCAGTGTAACGTTGGGAGTGAGGAGAAGTTAGTCCTTATTGCTCATATTTATATAAATAGTATATATCTCGACGATCGACAGTGTCAAGGAGTAATGTATCGGGGGGGTTCCTTATTTGGATTTCGCTTGCAAGATGTCCCACGCACGAAACGTCGTGCACTGTTGAGAATTGGGAATAATAAATTAATTAATTTGGTAATAAGAATTTTGGGTTATGCGCGTCATGCGTTTAGGGAGTAATAAATCTTGATAATCAATACTTCCAGGAGTAGTGTATCGGGGGGGTTCCTTGTTTTGATTTCGCTTGCGAGACGTCCCACACACGAAACGCAGTGCAGAATTGAGAATTGGGAGAAGTTTAGTCCTTAGCACTTGGATGCTAATAACTCATTTATATATTTTTATATATACGATAATGCCATAACTAGAATATGAGAAATTCTAGTAAGAAAATGTTTATGTATACTTTATATGTTAAGTAAGTGAATGAATAATTAAGATCGATGATATTAGATATTGAAGGATTATGTGTTAGATGGAATTTAGATGAGTATCAATTGGGTTTAAGTTATATTAACTTGCCTAGATAGATTCGGCATTTATTTGGAGATCATGTGCATAAGTTTAGTTGCGCGGTTTAGTTGAGAGGTGAGTTGGAATTTTATGGAGAGTGCGACTCCACTTTAATCATGTCATAATGCATTTATAATTATTATGCATTTTAATGCAATTACTATAAAATGTTTTTACACCTCGGGCTCTGACCAGTTTATATTTTCTTGCTATGCACATATATTGTATTATTCTAGGTGTTCCTCCGCAAGGACGCCATTGATGTTCTCCTTACAGTGTATTCGTGGAGCTGTGGAAGTAGCGGACGGTTGCGGCATTTTGTTATAGTCTATTCCTATATTTTGTGTATCTATATTAGGATTCAGTTTGTATATAGGGTTTGTACCCAAGTGTTGTAGAGTAGCACTTTTATATTTTCTTTCTCAGATTATTATACTGTCTGTGACCCGACATCATATTCGGATATTTTACTTCATACATTGTGTTGTATTCTTTTTATCTTACTTGAGCTTGGGTGTGTCCATTTGCACAATTAAATGTTATGCCGTCAGTTGGTTGTGGCATGATTTATTTTAATAAGGTTTTAAAATAAAAAAAATTTGACACCCTCTTTTTTTTATGATGGGTTATCAGCCGTGTTTATTTTAGAATCGTCGGTTGATGCTGAGAATGATCCCGTTGTGATTCCTAATTATTTTAGTACTGGGCTGGCCACCCGTTAATATTTTGAGCGGGTTGTCACAGATGGTATCAGAGCATCAGGCTCTAGTGTCTTTAGGATCTGTGTGGCTTACTGCGATCTTCCAAAAGCGTTCTTGATTTAGAGCCTTATTATTAGGACTGTTGTGTTCATACGTCCATATTTCTTCTGCGATGAGAAAACATTTGAAAGGCGTTCTGATACAATTGTTCTTGTTTCAGATGCCACCGAAGAGAAGTCATTCAGGAAGGGAAAATAAAGGGGCTGAGAGTGTGGAACCCCAAATGCCTCAAAGGACAATGACTACAGATGCAGTTGCCAGTATTGTGGCACAAGCAGTAACTGTTGCCATTTCTGCGATGGCACAGCAACCTGTAGTTCAAGCAGCCCAAACCCATTCAGGATCGTCTTTATGGGAAAGTGTGCCAAAAGATTTTAGTAAGGGGAATCCTCCAGAGTTCTCAAGGGGAGTTGAAGCGATGGCTATAAGTCGATGGAAGAATGGTATGCAAAGGCACCTTCGTATGGTTGAGTGTAGTGAGGTGCAGAAGCAATTTTAACCACCTTTAAGTTGAAGGGTGCATCTCTCCAATGGTGGGAGTCTGTCACCACATCTGAATATAGAGATACATTGCCCATAACAGATTTTTGGGAACTTTTTGATCGAAGGTATTTCTCTTCCGCGATTTAGAAGGAAGTGAGGAGGAAACTGATGCATGTGTTACAAGGTAATAGAACGGTGGCCGAGTATGAAGAAGAATTTACTCGATTGGTGAATTTAGTACCTCATGAGGTAAATACTGAAGAGAAGCGTATATCAAAGTTCATGCGAGTTTTAAATGGGCAAATTCGGTAGCATTTGTTAGGGAACCCAGCGTTAGTGACTTTCGTCGAGGTAATGAATGCGGCACTGTTGAAGTGCCACGAATATCGCCTTCGTTCATAGGGGGGTAAGAACTTTGGAGATTAGGGTTCATCAAGTAGGTTTGGTAATGACAATACCAGTAATGACAGAGAGTGTAATCCGAAATATAGAGGATCGCAACAGCGTTATGTTCCTCAAGATGGGCAGAGAGGATTTACGGGTAGATGTTTCTTTTGTAAGGAAATAGGTCATAGAAAGAGAGATTGTCCTAAAAGAGGTAAAGGACCACGTTCTGAGGAAGTTTTGGATGTGCAGACCCTACAGCAGATTCGAGGCCATTTTAGGCCAGGGGACTTTGTGTGGGAACCCAATGATAAGGAGAGGAAATCGGACTAGTGAGGTATGATGTAAGTTATCTTCCTTTGTGAATAGGATTATACTATATGAAGTTTTGGGAATATCGTATGGGAGGTAGATATGAGAGGGTAGTGCTATAACCCTATTATGTATGGAATGACCCGAAAGGGAATTTTGAGCAAGTGAGGCTCTTATGTTATTATCTTTTGAGAGAATAGATTAGTATGTAATGTGCTCAAAGGGAGCTATGATCTTGTTATGAATGTAAGAATTGTTATATGTGTTAAGTAGTAATGATAAAACTACTTCTATTTATCACTACAAGAAAAATGGCCATTTATGTCAGTCAAAAACTGACATAAATGACCATTTATGTCAGTTTTAAAAAATTTCAAAACTGACATATAAAGCCCTGACATAAATGTTCATAAAACTGACATAAATAAGTTCACATTTATCTCAATTTTTAAGAACACACATAAAAACTACGACATTCAACATGTTTTTAATCACTTTTTCATAAAAAACTGACATAAATAAAATCACATTTATGTCAGTTTTAAAAAATTTATGAGAGTTTTTTCAAAACTGACATAAATGTTAATATAAAAAATTTTAAAAAAAATCATTAATCCATCAATAGACAACTATTATTTGATGTTAAATCAACCATTGCAAATAGATAATAACCAAGGTCATATATATCACTAACTTATATACATCAAGATATTTAGAATCAAATTGATGTTAAGCTACATCATATCCAAAAACTACCTATCTAAAAACTAAATAACGTCAACTTATCTATGTGATAATATCTTAAAAATAGTGATGATACATCACAATATCCAAAAACTAGCATTGCGAATTACATCATAATAATCACAATCCAAAATAATACTCAAGCTAGGACGTTGTCGAACGTAATACTCGATCAAATTTGTTCTCAACGCTATCCAACCCAGAATGAGTAACCCTTCAATCAAATATAATCAACATAGTTTTCATCAAAACACAGTCATCTCAACACATTATCATTACAACGTAACAAAATACAATTACTCGGAAATACCTAATATATATAATCCGTAATGAACTCAATGAACTCCATTTGAACTTCATTTAGCTCATTCAACGTGTAGGTCACTTTACTGGACAATCTTCTCATCTAGAAAATTGAAGATAGAATTAAATTTATTATTACGGTATATAATAGTTAATAACTAAACAATATTTTATATCATAGGACAAAAAGAGAACATTGGTAACGTACCTTTATTTCAAAAGGTATGGAAAGATCCTCCATGAAGTACTTCATGAACTTCAACACAAAATATCCGCAATAAAGAGTACCATTTCCTTGCATTGGGCACTAGTCAACACAAAACATTACTAGTGAACAAATAATAAAGAGTACAAGTCTAAAATATTTTTTATACAACACAAACAAGTGTAAAAACTATAATAATTTTGGTCAGAATTTCCTCTCTTTATAGGACTATCCACCCTATTCAAAAAATATAAAATACTCCAACAACAAAACTAATAGTTCATAACAACTCATGGGCTCAATGAGAGTTATTTCATTTAAAATCTGTCACACCAATGTGAAGAGAAAAGCTGAAATTGAATCTCCTTGTATCAATCCTATTAGAGATCCAATTTCTTATCTAGGCCTGCATTCACAAAAAATCAGATATTTGGCCAACTAAAAACTGTCAAGTGCACCTCATCCATCTAGCTGAAAATCATTGTACTCAAAAACTAAATTTCAAAATTTCAAATTCACATGGCCATGCCAACTACCTCATTCTCTATGATAGCAAAATTGAACATTCGTATATTCCTTACAAAAAAAACTCTTGGATCTTTGATATTGTGTCATTAAAGACTAATCGATGGGCCTTTTGACAAAACCTTTAATTGAAAAGAGTCGTGGTTCCGGACCAGGGATGTTTATCATATATATATATATATATATATATATATATATATATATATATATATATATATATATATAATATGTTGTGTATATATATATATATATATATATATATGCTGCATATAGCATATATATATATATATATATGCTATATGTTGTTATATATATATATATAATATAGCAGTATATATATATATATATATATATATGGTATGTTGAATCACTTCTGAAGTCGACTTCACTTGACCGTGTCTGCTTCAACTTTACCCTAGACTCGTGTCGTGTAGTGTAGCAAGACTAACAAGGGGTCGAGTGGAAATGGCAGGTTCTTTTTCCCCTACCTAATGTACACAGTGGTTATATTTCAATAGACCGAGGGAAAGAATCCGCTGAAGGGTCATCTAGATCACCCAGGGACCAACCCGCCACGCCGAGCCGATACGAGTCCCAAAAGAGGAGAGATTGGAACACATTTGGTCAGTATTTGAGGAACCATAGGTCACCATTTCCACTATCACAGTGTAATAGTAAACATGCACTTCAGTTTCTTAGATACCTTGACCAGTTTCGTAATACTAAAGTTCACCAACAAGTTTGCATCTTTTATGGGCAGTCTAAACCACCCGCACCTCGCACCTGCTCGCTAAGGCAAGCTTGGGGAAGCCTTGACGCACTCATCGGGCGGCTCCGGGCAGCCTATGAGGAGAACGGTGGGTCACCAGAGAATAACCCTTTTGCGAGAGGTGCAATTCAGGTTTTCCTCAAGGAGGTGAAGGAGTGTCAAGCTAAGGCTAGCCAATACAAGGGGAACTATGAATCAAATTCATCCATGCCAAGTAAGAGTGAATTTTGCAGTAGTGTTCATCATGGGAATATCAAAACCAAGTAAGAGTGAATTTTGCGGTAGTGTTCATCATGGGAAAAAAAACTCACATAATCTGAATTAGCATTGCTCTCTTGCTCAATAGCTTAGTTTTTGCATAACCAAGTAAGAGTGAATTTTGCTCAATAACTTAGTTTGGCTAATTACGCTTGGTGGCTTTGATCTGATTGTCATAGCACAATAAATTTACTGAGCTCATCATCCTCAAATGTACCTGCCAAAGCTCCTAGCATAACTCCAGTTCAATGGATCCCCCCTCCTCTACCTTGGGTCAAACATAACACTAATGGTCTTGCCAAAGGGTCAACTGGACCTACTACTATAGGAGGTATTTTGCTTTGTCAGGGGTTTCTTTCCACATTTGCTTACATCATCAGATGCATATATGTATATTGCATATATGCATCTCCATATATGCAGTATGCACTGCATATATGCAGTATACATCTGCATATCTGCATATATGCAGTATGCAATATGCATATATGTAGATGCATATATGCTTCATGGAGACCACTAATAGGAGCACATCGATATAGAGATACAGGTGTTGCGATGTTGAAATATATGTGGAGAATAATTCATTAAGTACCAATTCATTATTGGACATGTTTTGTCTACAGGGTGTTAGGATGTGTTGACTTTGTAGAACCATAAGCATGGTGTAACTTAGGTACAATGAAGGGTTGTGTAAAGGAGGAGATAAGTTTATATTTTCTGATTTTCCTAAGTGAACTCTTTCTTAGAAGGAAGTTAGGAGAACAGAAATTATAAGTTTTTTTCTTTCGATTACTTAATGTTAAATATACAAACTTTTATTGTTAGTTTTCTAATAAAAACTCATTAAATGTTTATGACATCCACACAAAGTAATATGTCACACGCAAGTCTACCTGCTACTGTTCAAGAGACCAGAGGTCTAATTGAGGGTCTGATCCGAAACTCTATGGGGATTGAATATGTAAATTCTTTGATTTCTGATCTAGACCAAGCACTTAGAACTAGCCCTATGTAAGTGCAGCCAATTGAAACACGGTTGTTAATCTGAAACTCTAAATGGTTGTTGATTCGAAACTCTAAACTCTAACTGCCCCCATGTAAACTGTGAGAATGCAAGAACTATTGTGATGCGTTCTTGGTGTTTTACGCTATTCTGAGAATGCATTAATGATGAAGATCAGTCACTGCAAAGCTGCACTAATGAAGTTGTAATCGTATCAATCTCTCATGGGAGTTGATAGTTGATAGTTGGTGTGTCAAGTGCAAGTATACATTCTTAAAATTCTTCTCAACAAGTGTAAGTTTTTTAGTATTTTTTCAGCTATAGTTTTTGGTGTCACATTAGTTGTCAAACATGACATTATGCACAAGTTTTTCAGTCTTATGTACACGTATATTAACATTTGGCAGGTATAAACTCTAAATCATTGCATTTGTTCAACTTTGCTTACTTTAATTTTGGTAGCTCTAAACTTTATGGCCAATCTCTATAAGTTTTTTTTTAAATGTGAGTTGTTTATCTTTGGTATGTGTTGTGTTTTATAGGTACACATATGGCAGTGAAAGGAACACATAAGAAGTGGCAGGACATGAATGAATCTGGGAACGCAATAAAATGAGAGAGAATCAAGCAGGAACATGGTACGGTGGAAATGGGAGTATATAGGAGAGGTCAGACTTATAAATGCGGGCACCATGTCTATACCAGAACAGTAGTCGAGCAGATTAGTCAAGACCACCCACATACTCTTGGGGTGAGATTTTTTTTATCCTTTTGGAAATACTACATAGTGTAACACATTATTATGTAGGGGATTTGAACATGAAGGGGTGCTCATATATATATATGCCTTTTTTGGTTTCTTCTTCAAAACTCGGGTAATGCATTACTATTTATTTTTGAGTTGTTCATGCTTTGAACATGAAGGGGTGCTCATATAGTTGGGTAAGTTTAGTAGGGGAGATATATAGAGTAGTACATTTTGTACAGTAGTATATTTGTACAAATATATACAGTAGTATATTTTTTAAAAGCATATTGCTATGTGTTTTATGTATTCATTTTCAACTATGTTTTGTAGTTGCATTACTAATTTTTCTAATGCGTTTCACTAATTTTCAACTGTGGCACGAAAAGGCCGGTGCCTTGATTGAGACCTTTTTTGGCGTGAGTTGCTTAGTGTTAAGTGTATAGCCACAAAGAAATTACACAAGGCATTTCACACTCGCTTTTCGGAAGGAATCAAAAAAGCAGGCTGTTCGTAGAACGAATATCAAGTCTTTCATAAATGCTTTATGGAAAGAGTCATGTTTACAAGCTCGAGGAATCTAAGGGTCTTAAGCATTAAGAAGGCTATAAGGGAATCTTTCTTTCAATTCAAACCGTTAGACGAGAACTTGTATGGAAAAGGGTTCCCTATATTTATTAAAGGTCGCATCGGTTTTTCCTAGACCTCAAAGACTGGCACCTCCTTTTCATCTGCACCTGAAAACAGTGGTTAGGCTTTACCTGGACCTTCCTTCTTTTTGCATCTCATCTCTGGCTTAGTCTAGTCTTTCATATCTTCTTTTCCCTCTTTAGTTTTAATGCTCAATGGCAGTTCTCTTTAGAAAGAGTAGGGGGTGGATTTCCTGGGATGTCGATTCTGTAATCAAGACAAAGCAAGATGCCCACGCCATGATCGATGAAAATAGAAGCCGGTTATTTCTTATTTTATTTTAGATAGGACAGGTAAGAGAGAAGACCGGTTACGCCGAGAGGAACACACCTTGATCTGTCATTCCTTCCTCGCGCACTGTCGATCAGGGCCTATTTTCACTAGTTGAAAAGAAAAGGCGGAGCGAAGAAGTTTTTTCAGTTTATTACTTCTATTTGAACTAATCTGAAGTTATTGCACTTACAGAAGACCAATTCAACAAGTGCTAATGCAGTCGGTCACATCTTTTCTGTCAGAGACAGCAGCAAATTCAATGGCAGCTGATGCATCAATAGCAGCGGACCTTTAGAGGGGGCTTCTCTTCTCCTTTCTGAGCTTGCCTGGTCTTTTTCGCCTTTCTTAATGAAACTGATTCAAGCATTCATTCAGAGTCGCCAACATCAAGTGAAATGGCATCTGGTTCAATGTACGCTATATTGCCTAGTTCAATCAATGGCAGAAAAAACCTTGCGATAACCTTTCATCCGAGTCTCTTCTAAGGTAACACGTCTATATCTTAACACTCATTTTCCCCCCTCTCCCATCTTTGTTTTTATATCCCTGTTTTTCTCTGTTTTTTTTGCCACAATTTACTTTATTGTGGACTAAAACTTTTTATAAATTTGAATATTGAATTATTTAGAATTTTTTTTAATCGACTATCTGCTCTGTTTTTTAGTTATTCACTTAGTATGAGCTTTTTGCAATCAGCCTTTTTTTTACTTTAAGCCCACACAGCATTCGGTCATAGAAACAAAAAATACCCCTCCCATAAGAAAATGAGTGTCACCATTGAATATCGTTGTCACCACTGCTGATATTTTTTTTGAAGCTTTAGACATTGATAAAGTATTTGTAATTATTTTCACAAATGATTTAGCATTATTTTATTTTCAAATTATTATACACTTATTACTTATTTATGATTAAATGGTTGAATCTCCATACCTTCTAACTTGATTATATGGATGTTTTTAAGTAAACAGATACGTACCATCAACTAGATTTGTTCAACTAGATATGTACCATCTGACCTTAGAAGAATCCTTCAATTTGACGGTTGTGGGGGCAAATAGTAACATCAAAATTTGGTTGTTTTGGTCGATACAATGACATTTCTATTCTAAGAACATAGACTAACTGTTAAGTCTTATGCAAATAGTGATAGCATAATTTGATGGTGATAAAAATGTTTTGAGAATAGAAATGTTCTTGAAATTAACTACATCACTTTTAATATCTAATTGTTCATATAATTTTTTGTTTGCTATGATTCCTATATGAACTGTTGAGTCCACAAATGTTGACATTCATGAAGATATTAAAGTTGTCACGATACAAATTGGATTGAACTGTGTTTATTTGGTCCCACCATGGATAAACGGGTGAGTTTAAATTTAGGAGGAGCGATAAATGGGTGGGCCTTTGAACTTTAGAAATGGTTTGGTGGGTAAGACTGTTGCGTGGCCATTTTTTTAAATGTGAATTGGAATTTAGTTTTAGGTCTCAAATAAATTTTTCCATAAGAAATTTTATAAATGTGAATTGTTATATAGTAATGTATTTTATAAATTTTAGATCTCAAACAAAATGTGAATAGGTATAGGTATAGTGAGTTGTGAAAACTCCATCTTTACCCCTGTTGGGTTATTTTCTACACAGAGCTCAGGTTCACACTTTTAATAGGTATAGTGAGTTGTATTACCTTTATGGTTGTTTGAAATTAAACCACAAGAGTTGAAGACCGTTGATGGAAAATTCGAAGCAAGGTCCCATGTAAGGTGCTTGATAAAACGTGTTCTAAAATATATGTCACAATGGTAAGTAATCTATTACATTTTCGTTGTTGGTTACTAGGTGTTTGATAAAAGGTCTAACTAAGTATTTTACTTTGTTTGCAACTTTCTGTTTTCCAAACTTCGAATTTTCGTGTCCAACTACATGGACCATTGAGAAAAAAAAACTCCATGGTTGGTTGATATGAACAACTCAAAGGTTGAGAAATAAACAACTCAAAGGTTGCTATTATGTAAACAAAATTAGCCTTCCATTTTTCTTATTTTTGAAGTTGTAACGCATGTATAGCCAAACGGTGCTTGAGGTTTCTAAGTTACTATACATGCTTACAAATTCCTAATTGTTTTCTTAGTTGCATGGAGGATTTTTTGGGGTTCGATTTTGGATTCTATTGTGTTCTTAGTTGCATTATTTACATTTCTATTTAGATCTAATTGGCAGGTTCAATATTCAATACCCCAGGGTACTCTTTACACCCCCCCACCCCCACCCCCACCCCCCACCCCCACCCCGACTCATTTAAACTATATATATGACTCGAGTTAAACAAGAGAAACCTTCTGCATGTGAGACGTCTAATGATGTAAGGGGGTAAGCAAAAGGTGAATATTGTGGAACCGATTAAAGATGTGAAACCTGATGACAACGAGGATAGCGATGATAAGTCAGATGATTTAATGTCCAAAGATGAATATGATTCAGAAGAGGATGGAGACGGTTCATCTGATGATGATGGCGGAAGACTCCTGCCACAAGTCCAATCAGCATATTCCTAAATTCGAGGTATCACACTTGGAATTCTTGCAAACGGACATTCAAAGCCGAAAATGCTCTACTTTCCCACTCGAAGGCGAAGAAGAGTGTCGCTAAGTAAGAATGGTTAAATTCAACTACGTCTGCCTTCTTTGGGTTGATTTGATGTTTAGAACTTTCGTTTGTGTTTGTTAAAGGTACAACAAAGTGTAATCTCCCTCACCCTTTCACACACACACACACATGTAATCTCCCATTTTTTGTTCATTTCATAGAAGGTAATCTCTCTCATCCTTTCACACACGCACAGGTAGTCTCAGCAGGCTTCTCAGAAAGGGCACTCTGAAGTATCAATACACCTTGAGAAGCAAGAACTCAACTCTTCTATGTTTCTTTCATCAGCACACAATAAAATCTTAGGCTCAACCCCCTCAACCAATACCGATACTATGTTGTTGTATTTACTCACTGCACATCCACATGACACCGACTAGGTGCTCCCTGCAGCTTGAGACTCGCATTTCTTCGTCTTGCACAAAGTTCTTTTACTACACGAGTGGTTCTACACTGCCTAATTTGTGATATAGATCTTTTAAATTTTAGTCTATGAATTTTTAGTTCACTAGGAATGGGATTTTTAGGCCATAATATTTTAAAATAGTTGTGCTACAGATCTTTTAAATTTTTAGTCTATGAATTTTTTATTGGTTTTGAATGTAAAAAAAATTGATTGCACTATTTTTTAGGCACACAACGCATCATAAGTGTGAATATCTACATAAATATTATCATCTGATTGTTTTTTTTATTGTAATTGCAGGGTGTTGGTCTATTTGTGAAATTTTAGTTTAGGTATCAGTTTTTATGTTAAATGTTGCATCATTTTCTGTATTAATTCAATAGGCTTCCTTTTTAATTTATTATCATCTGATAGTTGCCTTTTAGTGTGCAAATTGTATTGCATCTGATATACAATCTTTGGATTGGATCAGTTGTAAGAAGATTTGAATAGTTGCAACATCAAGCAAAAAGTAATGATCTCTCTTCTCTCTACCCTTTCCTCTACTCATTTTTTTCGGGGTTTGTTTGGTTTGTTTTGGATAGCGGCAAAGTTAAGACGGTATACTCTCACAGTTTTGTTTCTTTTCCAAGTTAGGTAATTCGGGTTTTTGTGTTTAAGAACCCTAATGATCAATATTTTTATAGATTAACTACATGTTCGGTGTTCTATAGAATGTTCAACTGAGAATTTTAACGATGGTCATATGAGATTCATTAACTAAACGGTGACTCTTCTAAGTGTAGTTTCTTTTTTGTTTTTGTCTTAGATCTTTTGTATGTGCTTTGGTAAAACATGAATATGCATATCAGATATCCTAATATAAATGGAACACCAATTTCTATTCAGACTTAATTTCCTTCAATTTGTTCTCAGATGTTATTATATCAATTTTGTTATGCTCAAAATCTTTGTTTGTTAAATATGAAGGTTCTTCTATACTTCGATATATATAGGGAATTCACCCAAGCTCTACCTTCTTGATATTGCACCGGCAATGACCTTACTCACATTTAATGTGCAGCAGCTCCAAGTGCAGCAGCAGCTCTAGGACATTTAATGTGCTTCTGCATATGCTTCTACTTTTGGTCATTGTCATTCAAAAAAATAACGTTAGTTTAACCAATGCTCTGATTCTCTCTTATGTGTAGCCTAAACATAGAACCCCCCAAACAGCAATTCCCAATCCTAGATTTGGGGATTTTGAAAAACAGTTCAAAGTTTTGATACCCATTATAACTATTATTGGGATTTTAGACTCTTGAATAACAGTAAAGAGTTATAACTATTAACAGTTATAACTGTTAATTGTTAAAATTTCCATGTGTTCATTAGGTATAACAGTTAAAATTTTCATGAGTTAGAAACTTCATAAGTAATAAGATTGAGCTTCATAAGTAACAAAATTTTCATATGTTTATCAGGTATAACAGTAATTAAGCTTGCAATAAGATTGAAGACCTTGGTAGTACCACCAGTGGTAATCAATATATTTTAGATTGTACCGAGTTTATATTTGAGTAAACCCATATATGCAAATGAATAGATACCAAGAGCGAGTTTCATAACATGCGTTATGATAAATATGTTTGAGTTTAGTTTTCTTTGGATTCTCTCTTCAACAATTTGCATTTAAGAGTTTGAATTACTCTTCTGGAATTTATCTTAACTGTTATCTTGGTTTTTATTTACAATTTCCATTTATCATTTTACAAAGAAAATTTATTAATTGTTTCAGACCTTTAATGTTTGAATTCATTCTTACTTTTATTATTTTTGTTTTAGTTAAGGATATCGCTCAGTTTCGTCCTCATCTCAAGTTACTTATCTCAAGACCCATCCTTGCTATTTAAATCCAAACAAAAATTGATTACTTAGATGCAGCAAGTCCCAATATGCTTAGCATAGGCTACACGAGCTAGGTTCACGCTTTCAAGCCAGAGCTAGTCTAACAACTACTGATTCTTCTCAAGCTCAGCTCAACTCTAGAATGCTCTACAAAGCGCAATGTACGCACATTTAACGCAACACGCTTCAACTTTTCTATAAGTAAGGGGAGGGTCCTTATAAGTAGATGCACAGGAAAAACATTGCTCCTACCTATCATTATAGGTTAAGAGCCGAAGATTCCTGGTGCAACAAAGGGAGATCTTTTGTCAAGGGTCGCAGCGGGCCGGGCTATGATACCGATCAAATCTATACTTATATATATGTGTATATATATATATATATATATATATATATCATACACCTGATATATATCATATATATCATATCAGTATTATATATATATATATATATATATATATATATATATATATATATATATATATATATATATATATATATATATATATCATACACCTTAATACAACTCCACGATGCGTTATGCCTTTTCCCATCGATGTTCAATGTTTTAATCCCACTACATCTAAAGAGAATTCAAATACGTGTATTAGGTAATGTTCAATAATAATGCACTCATCATGCATGTCAAACAAAATTAAAAATTATATTATACTCACGTAGTGATATACATCTTATCTTTGTCACTGGGTACTTTATTCAATGAATCCAACCAATAAATAGTTCTTGTGGACAAATCAATAAGGATCAATACCCAATGGAACCTGTAAAACGAATTTTGTCATAATTATATAGTCCAGAATATAATAAAGATTTGTTTATTCGTGTGGAAAAAATTAATTTAACTACTTACATATCTTCGAGATTGTAAGGAATGAAACAAATCTGACTTTTTTTTGCATTCCCCAGCCTTTTTCCAATAAGTCGAGTTAAACCAAATTTTTTTGTACCATTGAAAGACTCTGGATTGAAGAATTGAAACTCTTCTCGGGAGAACTGAAACTTATCATACAAGAACTTGTAAAAGTAAGTAACTAAATTAGTCACTACGCATTTTAAATAACACGATTAAATCAAGTTATACCTCATGTATGCAAAAATGCACGTTACATCTAAAGGCTTCAATGCATAAAAGTCTAACAAATCGTTCTTAAAAACATAGCATTGACCCTTATCTTCTCCAAACATCTCTTTCTCCAGTGGAATCGTTATTTGATTCGTCTTCATTATAAATAAATTATGGGTGAAGGCAGTTATCAAATCGCAATCAACATTCTTGTTTACTATATCACATCTACTTTCACCGAAGATATCCTTCTCTTTCTCATGGCCTGCTTTTTTCCTAACTTCCATTTCATTCTGCATTGAATCATGTGAAATGTCAGAAAGCAATGTCATTCATAGCACAAACACAAACTTATAGATAAACCTAAGAACCAATGGTTTACCTCAAATCCCAACACTAACTCTTTGGGCCAAGCAACATATGACCCAATAGCCTCTTTCACAAAATACATTTCACTTGGAACAGGTATCGGGAGGATGGCACTAGAAGAAATAACTTTAGAAATGGAAACCCGAACAATGTTTTCTCCCAATGCTATATTATGAATTTTCTCGTTCGGTCCATTCCTATCGGATACGATCCCCTCGGCAACGATGTTAGTTTTATTGCCAATAGCCAACCTACATTCTCTAACCTAAATTATGAAAAATAATCACAAAAAAATTTAGCAATGTGTTATAATTGAGCAATTTATTGGCCTCAACCAAGTAAAACTACATAAAATTCAATACCCTACTAATCCAACCAAGTAAAACTACAAAGTTATCACCATCGAGAAATGTGATCCCATTACCTTTGAAGAAGACACTTGTTTCGTACTTTTATCACTAGTTATCGAAGAAGGTTTCTTACTTTTCACAGCAGCTACTGATTGAGGTAGTAACGTTTCACTATGTGTTACACCACTATCTGTGAACTATGCCAAAGAAACACAAAAACAAATTGCAATTACAACAAAAATCACAAAACCTTAATGGTATGCGTTTGTATAATTATATGTCTCATTATACCTTTGAAGAAAGTGATTGTGTTGCAATTTTTCCACCCGAACTTGAACGCTTTATATTTTCACTTTCACGCATATATGAAGCAACTTTCTCAGCTCGGGGTGCGGCTGTTGGGGCTGCGGCAACCGGCTCATTTCTTAACCTCAACTGGGCTTCCATATCTTTTAATCTTTTCTTCGCTTCTCTTAATTCAGATTCTAACTCGATAATATGTCTCTTGGAACCACGCTTTGGAAGATTGAAGTACCTTGTGGGAACAACTCCGAATCCCAACCCCCTAACACGGCCCGAGTGTTCGGGAGTACCGAATGTCATAGTAAGAACATCATTACTTCCTTCAGTGATTAAACTACCATCTTTAATTGTCTTTTCAATTCAGCCTACAATGAAGTAGATTCAATCATTCAGAATGTCATCTAAATATTATCAAAATTACAAATCATACACTAAAAAACACCAAATAAAGGAACTCGTGTCGTAATTTATAAAAACTAACCACTTTATCCGCCACCTCTTTTAATGAATCATCTCCATATTCACCATTTTTCTTTTCACGGCCTTTCAACCATAAGAAAGCCCTGTCATCTTCATATTCCGAACCCATCTTCTTTTTCTGGTATCAATTGTAAAACAAAAAATCATATTATTAAAGAATAATTTAATGTTCAAGTTCAAACCATCACAAATCTCATGAAAATATTCAAACTAAAACATACCAAATCTTCAGCAAGACCGACGTAACCCTTCTTGCTCATACGATGATTGTATGTGACCTTGAATCGCTTTTCCCTTTGTGCCTCACTTGCAATCTTATAAATCAAAGCAAAAAATTAGAAAAGAATAACAAAAAGTACCACACAAATCTTCTACTATTTTTTCAATTATACCTCAAATCCTTTGGTTAGCCTGCTGCAAACAAATTTAGTCCACACATCTGGACTAATGAATTTCTCGTATTTTGGAGGAGGATGTTTGAGAAGCTCGCGTTGGTGTCCCAATGGTCTAATCCAAAGTCTCGTGAGGTTTGTTTTGAACGCTCTCCAACTGCAACCCATAGAGGATAACACCATCCTCTTGCTGTTCGGATCAATATCAAATTTGATCTGAAAAAGAAAGATGTTGAATACATGTCTTAAAATCAGTGTAAAGATGTCTTAAAATCAGTGTAAATATGTTAGGTTTTGGATTTCGACACACTCGGATTGCTTGACAAAAAGTACCACACAAATCTTCTACTGTTAATTTAGCTGTAATAGTTTGGAAGTCTGTTATGAGTTGATTACTTAGCTTTGATTGGCCAGTTGGCTAGGTAATTTAGTCTGTTAGAAAACTAGTGTTGAATAAAAGGAGATTAAATTAAACCCAATTGTAATCGACAAGAATTGGTATCAGAGCAGTAAGTTAAGATTGCACAAACGACGGACACTTGATGGCAAGCGATAGAGTCAGGGTTTGCATAAATACACCAAACATAAGATGTAATGGATCACAAATTGGAACAAATACGAACAGAATTTAAGAGTGATCTGAATTCAGCCATGGATACAACAAAAATGCATCAAACAATATTTTCTATATATAACAGCTATATATATATATATATATATATATATATATATATATATATATATATATATATATATATATATATATTGCCTCCCACAAATCATTCTTCAATTTGATTGGCACTTTAGGCCAACTTGGATAAGTTATCGACACAAATCACTTCACCATCAAACCCCCATAACTTGATAATTCTTTTTTGCTAGTACTTATTGGTTGACCAAGATCATTACATAAAACTCTTATCCGTTCCTCACTACTCTTTATTTTAGTCAATCGCTTTAGCTTCGACGCACCTCTGCCTTTACTACTATATTGTGAAGGTTTCTCCACGAGTTCGAGATCAATGTCTTCCATTTCAAGTTAAAGCAATCGAACTGTTGAAACACAAAAAAGAGCAATAATATAGATTTCAGCAATACAAGTCGTAACTACTCAAACAATACAATTATTGAAATGTACCATAAATTAAAATTCACCATTTTATTCTATGTTAATTAAAATGTACAAGAACACAATTGCCAAAATATTAAGCCAAAAATAATAATCCATAGTCTAAAACAAATGTCACATAGCCCATATTCCATACATTCAATTTCCAATAATCAACTGTAGTAGGTTCCACCCAAAAAACTAAAAAGTTGGACAACTTCACCAAACAAGCTTACATTTTAAGAACCTATAACTAATAATAAAGAACAATTCAAACATTAAGCATCATAACATCGTCTAACACAATTATGTTGGTGTATTGTCTATCCATGTCCCCTCACAATCTTCACGCATATATGTTTCGAAAGATTCCTCAACCACGTCGAAGGATTCAATAGTTGGCAAAACTGTAGTGCAATATCATCCCCGAGACATCCATCATTGAGATCATCTTCATCATCTTTATCATAGTAATCCCTTTGAGTAGTTGACAATACAATTGAATATTTAGGATTCATTTGGTCCAGAACATAGAAAACTTGTTTCGCTTGAGAAGCTAAGATGAAAGAATCGGATTTATGACCAACTCTATCAAGATCGACGGATGTAAAACCAAGCTCGTCTATGTTAATTCCGTTTTTGTTGTCAACCCAATCACACTTGAATAAAGGAATCTGAATTGAAAAATAGTCAAGTATCCATATCTCCCTTATGACACCGTAGAAAATCATATCGATACGAACAGGATTGTTGTCCTTTGCACTAGCTATCTGCAACGTCTTAGCAACTAGGCTCACTCCACTGTTTTGGGTTACTCGTGCATCATCGCGATCCTTTGTTAGGTAACGAACACCGTTAATGACATATCCGTGAACTTTGATGACGTCTCGACGAGGTCCACGAGCAATCCATTTTAAGTCATCTGAGATATTGTTGTTTGGGAGTTCTTCTTCGAGAGCAACCTATTAATATAATAATTTTAGTTACTTACAAAACAAAATTCAAACATATTAAAGTAAGGGGATATTTCGTCTTTATTCCCACTTTAGTTTTTAATATTAGACCTCACCAACTATTTAGTTTTACTTTACACTCTACCACTATTTTCCAGTGGTTGGTATTAGACTTCGGCATTGTTTTTCACTAAGATCTGCAACTAATAAATAAAAAAATAGTGGCATTGTTTAAAAGAAAACTAAAAAATGGGTAAAGTCTTATGAAAATTAAAACGGGGGTTAAGTCAACATGTCCCTAAATCATACCCTTTTACTTAACTAATGGATAAACGTGCGGTTGTGCTCTTCTTCAAGCCACTTCTTATTTTTCCCTTTTCGAGGATGGGTTTCTTTCAAGCACTGTTTATGCTCCCTAACAAGGTATTAATGAGTAACGCAACATTAGTTATTAATATATGAGATAAGTATGTGAGGAACTAACTTCATATTAATGGGAAGTTAGGAAAGTCATACTCTATATAAGGTTGAACATCATTCGTGTTATGTAACACATGAAGATGTGCTTGCTCCAAGGACATGCGATCAACTTCAACGGCATCTGAACCTCCTATCGGTTTATCATCATCCTTCCTCGTCGGAATTCCAATTGAATCTAATTCCGATAAGAACTCGGAACAAAACTCAATAGCTTATTCTGCTATGTAACATTGAGCAATACAACCTTCTGGGCGATTACGATTTCTCACATAACCCTTTAATACTTTCATGTACCTAACACATTAAAAAGAAAACTAAATCGATACACTTATTTAATTATATTAATACATGATAGTAAAGTAAATTGACCTAACCTTTCAATTGGGTACATCCATCGAAAGAAAACAGGACCGCAAAGTCGACCTCCCTCACAAGATGCACCATTAAATGCACCATAATGTCAAAGAAGGATGGTGGAAAGTATTTTCCAGCAAACACAATGTGATCACAATTTCATTCTGAATTTCTTTTAGTTTTTGCAAGTCCACTACTTTGGCACAAAGGGCATTGAAGAAAAAACATACTCTCATGATCGCATATCTCACATGTTTTGGCAACACCGATCGAATTGCAATTGGAAGAAGTTGTTGCATTAGAATATATCAATCGTGAGACTTCAAGCCATACAATTTCAAATCTTCCATAGAGACATGGCTTCTAAAATTAGAAGAGTACCCATTCGGGACCTTAAGGTCATGCAAAGTTTGGCAGAACATTTTTTTTCCTCTCTCGATAACGTATAACATGCTGGCAGTAGGTATGTCCTTTTTTCATTAACCTGCGGTGCTAACTCACTTCTTAAGCCCATTTTTTTAAGGTCGAGTCGACACTTCACCCCGTCTTTCATTTTTCCTGGAATATTAAGCAAGGTTACAATGATACTATCACAGACATTCTTTTCAATGTGCATGACATCTAAGTTATGTCGAATAGGCAAATCCTTCCAATAAGGAAGTTCAAAAAATATCGATTTCTTCTTCCAAAAATTTTCAACCCTATTGTTACTAGGACCGCCTTTTTCAACCCCATTACCTACCCTCCTCGGTCTCTTACGCTTTAATGATTTCTTCAAATTAACCGCCCTCACCTTTTTTGCCTTCTTTCCCCATGAAACCTTAAGTCTCCCAACTTTTATCAATATTTGTTCGCCGCTTAAAGGTTCAGGGGAGGCTTGGAACTCTTGCTCACCATTAAAAGCCTTTTTCTGGCTTCGAAATGGATGGTTTTGTGGAAGGTATCTCCTATGTCCCATATAAACGCACTTGCCACAGTGTTGTAATCTGATGGAATACGTTTTTTCACTACATATTGGACAAGCATTTTAGCCTTGAACAACACTTCCAGATAAATATCCATACGCTGGAAAATCATTAATTGTCCACAACAGTATTTCCCTCAAAGTAAAAGATTCTTGTCGAAAGGTGTCGTAGGCTTTAACTCCTTCATGCCACAATGTATTCAGATCTTCTATTAACGGAGCCAAATAAACATCTATATTATTCCCCGGTTGTTTTGGACCCGATATCAACGTAGTCAACATTGTAAACTTTCTTTTCATACACAATTCCGGTTCAAAGTTATATGTGTTCAACATGACCGGCCAACAACTGTACCTACTACTAAGGGAACTATGAGTATTAATTCCGTCCGTTGATAGAGCTAATCGAAGATTTCTTGGTTCTGCTGCAAAATCGGGCCACTTTTCATCAACTAATTTCCAAGTTGGTGAGTCTGCTGGGTGACGCAACAAACCATCAACAATTCTATCATCTGCATGCCATGTCAGAGACTTAGCGGTCTCTTTAGATTGAAACCACCTTTTGAATCTCGGAATGGGTGAAAAGTACCATAACACTTTCGCAGGAACACCTTGTTTCCCCTCATCCCTTTTTTGTTCTTTCAAATTCTTCTTCTGTTTGAACCTGGATGTTCCACAAGTGGGGCATTCAACAGCTTCTTTATACTCTTTTCTATAGAGTATACAGTCATTAGGGCATGCGTGTATCTTTTGAAAGTCCATTCCGAATACCGATAAGCAACGTTTTACCTCATTACTGGATGAAGGCAATACATTATTATCCGGAAGCATGTCGGCAATGATTGACAGCATATTTGAAAAGCATTTATCGGACATCCCACTCTTCGCTTTAAGATTGAATAGCTTGACGATAGCGGATAACTTTGTATACTTTTTACATCTTTCATACAATGGCTTCTCCGCATCTAAAAGCAACTTCTGAAAAATTTCTGCATTTCCTGTGAAGTCTTCTTTTATAGCCTCCACCATGTCAATCAACTCTTCAACATCCTCCATGGTATCCATATTAAGATCGTCACAGATAGGATCACCCATATTAACATCCGACAGTGTTTCACGATAATCCTCCTCTCCGTGCCATTTCCATACAGTATAATGCGGATCGATACCCGAACTATACAAATGTTGTCTGATTTCTTTAACACCCATTTTTAATCTATTTTCACATTGATTACAGGGGCATCGTATGAAGTTCTCATCCAAGGAGGCATTTTGAGCAACCCTAAGAAAATTATCAACACCTTTTATGTATTCTTTTGATAATCTGTCCTTGCTCATCCAAGACCTATCCATTATGGCCTGAGTATGTAAACCACCACGAGTGAGATATAAGCAATAAAAGATATGTAATTGTTAAAAATAATGCAATATTATACAACATAATATATTCACACCATTAGAAAATATCTTAGAAAGTATAATATCCCTCTAAAACTATCACAAAAAATACGAAAGACACCAACACCTAATAGTAATAAGACTCAATCAACCATAACTAACCAACTCAAGAACACTAACACACCACCCAAACACTATACAACCAAAACCAATTTTAAACATTGAAGAACTTCAATTCACAAAATTATTATACATATTATACTATAATGTTATATATAATACGTATAACAACAATTGTTATACATATTATACATGACAGCAACAACCATTAGCGATTATATACCTATAATATAATGAAGTAGTTAATGAAAGCACATAGTATAAGCATGGGACAGTATTTATTGCAACACAGAACACATGAGAAAGAACAATGACTTTAAAAACACACTTGTCACTTTTGGGCTATAAAAACTGACAATTTTAAAAAGGAGAAAGAAAGATATGTCTGTAGAAATTCATTACATCTCGTGTGGAGGATCTGAGATTTTTTTAACTAAGGTCTTGTTAGGTTCTGTATTCAGTTACTAGCTTTCAGAATTTGGAAGTGTTGGACAAAAAACAATACACTCCTTCCTTTTCAATTTAGGAATATCACATTGCTTCTTAGTACGTCTCATATTTAGAGAAGTATGTTCAAAATCAATGTACCAAATTCCAAATTAGTTAGATAGTTTAAATTTTGACCAATGATTACATTAATAATAGTATTCATTAAAAATATTAACTTTCAAATTACCACTCTCGGTTTGAGACAGTGTATTTCGTATCTAGGTTCCTTCTAATTCATGAGAATTTGGACGTTCAAATTCAAACATAAGTTGTGAATTGGTAACTTAGAATTCAATGAACAAAGATAAAGATAATTTATCATAAAAAAATTGGGGGGCTCATGTGTTCAAGTAACAAATGGCTCAACTGGAAGAAGGTTCACGATAGCCTTAATTGGCAACTGAGCTACAATTCCATGCTTGAACATGTGGATGTAATCTTTTTGAGTTTTATTGACCTACCATTCTACCTTATGCGTAATCAAAGGCTTCAAACTTGTGATGCGTAAGGTAAACATATATAAATCTATAGTGACCATCAATGAATATGGTAAAAATCTTAACCAAAATTCAACTACTAAGCACTAAATGAATTGACCCTACATTTCTAAACATCTAAAAATTATACATTAAGCATAACATTTTGCATTACGTCAAAAACTAGATATTTTACATTTAACTTAAATATTTTAAGTCAACCGAGACAATTAATGTTTAATCGCTAGGAGCTAAGTATATTTTACATTTAGTCCACTTTATTTTTTTAATTTTGCAAAAACTCCCCTGTTTACTTTTTTTGATAATTATTTCATAAAGTTTAGGATAAGATAAAAAAAAAGTTTGTAACTGTTTTATGCAGCGAGGGATCTTTTGGAACAAAATAAAAAAGTTTGGACTATATATTAATTATAAAATTGTCGAGGGACTATTCTTCGAATGACCCTACTTTTTTTTGCAACAAGTCATTAACCAAAATTATTAAACATTGAACATATAAACTGAAAAGCAAATAAAATTACGCTTGAAACTAATGTCACTCAACTATTTCTTTAATGGGTATTTTTTTTTTAAATGACAATATATAAACTGAATTTATAATAGACACAATTCTTTAAAGAGTATTAGTGCCAATAGTTGTAATAAATCTAAACAAATAAAGGCCTGAACAATGATTGGCACAAACATAACTATTTACTAATGTAAAAATAGTTGGTAAAGCAACGTACCCAAATTCTCTATGTGCAGACTGGGGCGGGGTAGAAAACAGGAGAAGAGGGAAGGCGTCCCAACTGCAAGTCTGATAAAAGACGCAAAATAAAAAGGAATAGAAATCGATTAGGTTTTCAAACAAAAATTACAAACCCATATACACAAATCAAGAACAAATGGCATATACACAAATCACACACATACATATCAAGAACAAATCGCATATACACAACACATATACACAAATCGAATCCATATATATACACAAACCCTTGAAAATCCATATTAGGGCTTTTTGTACCTGATTGATGCCGGCGCCGGAGGTGATGAGATGTGAGAGGGTCGGAGGTGAAGTGAGAGGGTTGTACTTGCAAGCCAGAGAGAGAGAGGGATGCAGCGAGCCAGAGAGAGAGAGGGTCGTGCGAGCAGAGAGAGAGAGGGACGCGGCAAGCGAGAGAGAGAGAGGGACGCAGCGAGCAGAGAGAGAGGGTGGTCGTGCGAGCGAGAGAGAGAGAGGGAGGGTTTGAGGAAGGGTTTGACGCACGAAGAAGAATAGGGGGTCGTGAGTTTGAGGAAGGAAACTTTTGGAGACGGAATGAAAAAAAATATCCCCGCCTCTTTTTTTTCATTTATCTCAGTTTTTACTCAGAAGGTTGAAATAATTAAAGTATATTTATGTCAACTATATATAAATATCAGATAAATAATTTGTTTTTTATATCAATTTTACTTAAATTGAAATAAAAATTTACTTTAAAAGTCAAATTGACATAAATATATAGTATTTATGTCAATTTACATTTATCTAACATAACGTTCATTTTTAAACTGACATAAATGATGTTTTTTCTTGTAGTGTATAGTCATGTTAGACTTATATAATTGTTGTATTCCAGTTATGGAATATCCTAGTAAATGGCAATATATATTAATATGATGTGAGAGATTATTTCTGAAAAGAATTCAGAATTTTGCGGACTATTGTGGGGCAAGAAATTTAGCTCATAATTATGCTAATTTTGTGAGCTATATGTTGTTAGGTGTATGATGATTGTTAAAACCTTGTGTCATGGGCATAAGGTATTTTATATAAATGTCGAAAGACATAAACCGTTTTTAAAATAAACTGTTTTCAAAATAAAACTTTTTTTATAGGCCTTTGGGCCATGTTAAAATAATTTATACAAAAATATTTTTAAACTCTAGTCCTGATTTAACAAACTCTCAATCCCCGACGTCGCCACATATTAGTGTATTGGGAGGGTTCCTTGTTTGGATTTCTCTTGCGAGACCTCCCCCGCATGAAAGTAGCGAATGTCAGGAATTGAGAGGAGTTAAATCTTTGGACCTTTCAAAATTTTTATATTATTAGTATGTTAGTGTAATTCATTATATTTGGAATGGTGGAACTTTTGAGGCAAGAGAAGCCTAATTGTGTTTATACGAGCAGAGCTCGAATAAAGGGTGTATGGGCGCCCTAGTAGTTAAAATTTGTTTTATAATAAATTAAAATAATTCGTCGTGAGTAATGGGAGGTTTGGGTATAGTGTTAGTAAGGATAAGTGTAGTAGAAACTAGTTGGGCTTTGGAGTATTAGGCTTAGCTAAATTTCGAGGACGAAATTCTTGTAAGTGGGGAAGTCTGTAACAACCCGAGATTTTTGGGACAATAATTTATCTATTTTTGGGAGAAATAAATATTATTTTAATTGGATAAGAATTCAATTGGCATTGAGGTCAAAATTTACAGGTGTTAGAAAGTGCTTCGAATAGCAATTCTGAGGGTGTAGTTGTTTCCGAAAGGGTCGAGAAAGTCAAAATGACTGTACTTGGGGTCTATTTGGGTGCCGAAATATTTTGGGTTCGTTTGGCTCGAATTAAAGTTATCGAGTCATTTAAAGTGTGTATTATCATTTAAGTTGTGTATTTTGGGAGACAAGGCTTATTAAGCCTACGGGAGAAACAATTCTCCTTAGAGAGAAAGAGAAAGAAAGAGAGAAATAGAGAGAAGAAGAAAAAAAGAAGAAAAAGAGGAGAAAAGTGGAATTTCCGGCCATTACGCGAACTCGAGTAGGATTCAGACCCTACGAACTTGAGGCAAGTGGTAAAACTTGATAAATAATTGTTGTGTATCATTTATTTCATGATTTGTGGATCAAAATTGTGAATTTTAGGTTGAATATGTAAAACCTAGATTTTGGGTAAAATCTTAAATTTGTTGTGTATAAAATGGATTTGAGGTTATAAAATAGTTGGGATGAGTTATACAATGAATTTTGATGTAATACATATGTTTGGGTTGGATAGAAATGGTTGGAAGATGATTAAAATGATTTTTAGGTATTTTGGGTCTATGGAGAAAACAACCCTTTCATAGCTTGCTAACCAAACTGAATCGATTCGCCCCTTTCGAATCAATTTGGTAGGAAGCAGACTTACAGGTCTTTGGGGCCGAATCGATTCACTGTGAGACCGAATCGATTCGGAGGGGCCAAATCGATTCGAAAATGAGGCTGTTTTTGAGAGGTTTTTGTGGAGTGAGTTTCATCCGATTTCATTTGAGTTTGTCGATTGGGAACCTCTATAGGAGTTATGAGAAGTGTGTTTTGGAGACTTTTAGTGAGTTTCCCTTATAGGAAATTGTTGTAGTCATATTGACTTAATTCGAGAGAATATCGATTAGGGAATATCGTATCGACTAAGTGGGGAAGCCCACTATCATTAAGAATTTTGTGTGGAGATAATTATGGCTTATAAGCGAGAGTTAGGATGCGCTTAATGATAATGGAATTTAGTATTAAATCCAAAATGGGATAATTTTAAAGATACAAATGATTGATTGAACCATATTATGGATTGAGAATTATAAATGTCGATCGATGTGCATTGGATATAGGGAATATCCTTAACATAAATAGAATTGAGAGAGGATTCATATAAATAGAAGTGAGGTGGGAACTTCAAGTGAGAAATAACATAGTGTATGTTAAGTGGGGAAGTATGTGAGTTATTGACAAATAGTATATCGAGAGTAAAATATACGAAATATGATATTATTTTAACTACGCTTAAGAGAGTACTATGGATATGAAATAATGTGATATATGATATACCCGTTTATATTCTAGGAGGGTCGCCTCCACAACGGACGACCCTAAGAGGGGCCGACCCCCCACCAGGACCCAACTGGCCTTCACCAGACCCAGACGACCCTACGAGGGGCCGACCCTTCACCAGGCTCCAGACGACCCTACGAGGGGCCGACCCTTCACCAGGCTCCAGACGACCCTACGAGGGGCCGACCCCTCACCAGGCTCCGGCCGACCCTACGAGGGTACGACAGTACGAGGACATAATCAAGCCAGACTCACTGCCGGAAGAAACTTTGCCCTCGGCCTCGGCTCATAGGCCGAGGGTGACATCATGACAGCGCGTGGTTTGGGAGACGCGTGGAACAGTGCGCGTGAGGCTCATATGACACGTGGAAGACCGTTACAACCGAATCACCCCCTCACGTGAGGGAATATTATGTCATCATTTGGCATCTACAGGTGTCAATAGGGGATTGGCTAGATCATTATTCACATGCACCATGCTTACCTGGGGGGTACACTACACCCCCCAAGACCTATATATACTTGTCACCCCTAACCCTACAGGGGATCGATCCATGAACAGTAGCCCTAGCTAAAACTCTGCTTGTACACACACAATAGAGAGAGGGTGAGAGGGTTATGTGCATTGTATCCAAGGCCATTAGTGCCCATACTTAGTGGATCACACACTCACAGTGGATGTAGGCCAAATTGGCTGAACCACTATACATCATTGTCTTATTCCCTCTTATACTCATCCCCTTCTATACACTTACATACTTATACACTCATACACCTCTATGGCTGCCATGGCTGCTACTGTTTGAGCTCACTAACACTTATCTGGTGGTGCTAAATCTTAGCATCATCAGTTTGGCGCCGACTGTGGGAACGAGAAGACATCTCTTCCTTTGTACAGCTTGACCTCACTGGGCACTCTGGTGGTGAACCAACACTCCCCCTGAGAGGAGGTGTTTCACCATTGAAAGAGACCTACTAAGGTTCCCAAGCTAACCAGTATTTTCTTCAGTTCAGCTCTTCATAGCTCAAGCACATGGCACCTGAGATGCCACCGCCACCACTTCCCCCGCCGGATGATGGGGGAAGACCCAGTTCCAGTCAGCCACCACCTCAGTCTGAGATGGCTGATGTGGCAGCAGCCCTAAAGTCTCTGGCAGCCAGCCAGCGGATGATGCAGGAGCAGTTTACAGCTCTAAGTCAGAATATACTGAGACCACCAGGGGTCTCACCTGAGATGATTACTCCGGCAGCAGCTCCAGGACATCATGAGGCCAGGGGACCACCCCAGGCACCACATAAAGACCTGCCACCCCCTCAGCGGCGTAGGGATGTTGCTGACCCCCGGCGTTTACGCCTGGGGAGGCAAGGAAACCCTTGCCCCGAGGACAGGTATGATGATCTGGAGGAAGAAGAGGCTCCAGTAGAATGCTGGGAGCCATATGAGGTCTCCAACAATACAGTACGACCCCTCCAGGACAGTAGAGGAAAGTGCGGGAGACCAAACCCTGATGATCGCCCAAGAGGCTTTGCTTTTGACCGCCTGAGCAGGGGGTCGGCCTTCGAGAGGCTGGGCCCAGTGAATGACCTGCGAGACAAGTTGTCCAAGTCAAGAAGCGCAGCGAGATCTAGGAAAGAAGCAGAAGGCCGACCCCAAAGACGGGATGACGGCCAAAGGGAAGTAAATAGCCGACACAGGCCTGCCGTAGCGGAGCCCTCCATCCACCTCCGAGAGGCAGCAGGGGATAACATCGGCCAGGCCGACCCTGTGAGGCCCTGGAATGACTCAATCCAGAGGTTAGAGGACAAGATTGGCGACATACTGAAGAGCCGGGACCCTCTTCAGAGGGGATACACCATGGGCTCACCCTTTGTGGCAAAGATAGTCAACTTCTCCACGCCATCGAAGTTCAAGCCTCCCGTGGTCACCCCAAGATACGATGGGAGCACCAACCCTGTCCACCACGTGGAAATGTATCAGTCGGCGGCAGACATATACTCTATCTCAGATGAGATGAGGTGTCGTGCCTTCTCTGGTACCTTGACAGGGGCTGCGCATGTGTGGTACACGTCTCTTCCAAAAAATTCTATTGGAAACTTTAAGCAGTTGGCAGACTTGTTCATCCATAATTTCTGCTTTGGGGTGAGGCCACAGAAGAAGACCACACACCTGCTCTATGTTAAGCAGGGAAAGAACGAGACTCTGAGAGACTACATAGCCAGATTCAATAAAGAGAAGCTGGAGGTGGAAGACTATGAGGAGAGCATAGCTATGACAGCCCTGATTGGAGGGCTCCAGAAGGGGAAGCTATTATGGAAGCTTGCCGAAGACCCTCCGAGGACGATGGCTGAGCTGTTGTCAACAGCAGGGAAGGTGATGAACGCCGAAGAGGCGATGGCCGCAAAACATGAAGACGAAAAAGGAGGTGCAAGTGGGAATAAATACCCCAAGAAGAACAAAGAGGGGAAGAAGAGGACCATGGATGATAAGTTCGCGGGGTACACCCCTCTGACGGTCAGCTGTGAACAGATCCTCAATGAGATAAAGAGTGACCGGACACTGAAGTGGCCTGAGAAGCTGAGGGCAGCCCCCGGCAAGAGAAATAGGAACCTGTGGTGTGAATTTCACCAAGACCACGGCCACGTAACAGACAAATGCTTTGCTCTGAAAGATGAGATTGAGAAGATGCTGAAGGAAGGGAAGCTCAGAAAGTACGTCGACAAAGCCGACTTCAAGAGGGGCCGAGGGGACGACCCCAGAAAGAAGCGAGTCGATGCCTGCAGAGAAGGTCCTCAAAAAAGAGGGGACGACCCCTCTGATGATGAGGACGACCCTGACCTCCCGCCGAGAGACGACCAAGGCCCTGTCAAGAGGCTCAATATGATCTCGCTCGGGGTGGGAATGATCTCCGGGGGACTTGCAGGAGGAGGGTCTGAGGTCGCCGACAGGAAGGCCCATGTCGCTGAGGCTAAGGCAGTGACGAAGACGGTGCACTCGACCTCCCTAGAGGTCAAGTTAGAAAAAGGAAGAAGGTTGATATGGACACTTTGGTTGTGGGATTTTCAAGAATGGACTTCAAGGGCCTATTGGCCCCGCATGATGACCCTCTCGTCATCACCACCAGGGTGCACGGGTGCGAAGTGCCGAGGATCCTGGTGGATGGGGGCTCATCCGCAGATGTGATGTTCTGGCCATGCTTCAAGGCCTTGGGCCTCAGTCGTGCCAGACTTGTCCCCTACCATCATCCATTGATTGGGTTCAGTGGGGAGAAGGTTCACCCCCTAGGGATATATGAGGCTGATGTCAGGATGGGGGACGAGTGGCCGAGATGGCTCACTAAGAGGGTCAGTTTCTTTGTGCTGGATGAGCATGTGTTTTCGGCATACAACATCATACTGGGACGTGTGGCTCTCAAGGGGTTTGAAGCTGTGCCGTCCACGGTCCACCAGATGGTTAAGTTCCCTACCCCTTATGGGGTGGGGGAAGTTCAGGGAGACCAGACGACAGCGAGAGAGTGCTACTACAACTCCGCTGAAGAAAGGGAGGCACACAAGAGGGCTACAGCCACTTACAACATTGATACCCTAGACCCCAGGGACGAGACGAAGCTCAAAAAAGGAGAGGCCGCTGAGGAGGTAGAACCCATCACCCTCGATGAGGATGACCCGGGAAAAACCGTCCAAGTTGGCAAATCTCTGAAGCCCAGTATCAAGGAAGACCTCATCAAACTGTTGAGGAGAAGGCGAAGCGTCTTCGCGTGGAGTCATGTAGATATGCCAGGGATCGACCCTGAAATCATGTGCCACAAACTCAATGTGGTAGAGGGAGTGAAGCCGGTAAAGCAGAAGAGGAGGATTTACTCTAGAGAAAAGTATGAGGTCATCAGGGATGAGGTTAAAAAATTAGAAGACGCTGAATTTATCAGAGAGGTCATCTACCCTGAGTGGCTGTCCAATGCAGTCATCGTCCCAAAGGCCAACGGCAAGTGGAGAATGTGCGTGGACTTCACAGACCTCAACAAGCATTGTCCCAAAGACAGCTTCCCTCTCCCCCGCATCGACCAGATGGTAGACGCTACCGCAGGCCATGAGCTCATGAGTTTCATGGATGCCTACTCAGGGTATAACCAGATTTTCATGAACCCTGAGGACTCGGAGAGGACCGCCTTCATCACTGACAAGGGGACATACTGTTACAGGGTCATGCCCTTTGGCCTAAAAAATGCGGGGGCAACGTACCAGCGCCTCGTAAACAAAATGTTTGAAGACCAAATTGGTAAGTCTATGGAGGTTTACGTAGATGACATGCTGACTAAGAGTCTGAAGGCAGAGGATCATGTAGCAGACATGGAAAGGACCTTTAATACAATGGACAAATACAAAATGAAGCTCAATCCGGCCAAGTGTGTCTTCGAGGTCGGAGCGGGGAAGTTCTTGGGGTTCATTGTCAATCAAAGAGGCATCGAGGCCAATCCTGAAAAGATAAAGGCCCTTATTGAGATGAAGACCCCCAAGTCCATTAAAGACGTTCAGAGGCTCACAGGGAGAGTGGCTGCCTTGAACAGATTTGTGTCAAGGGCTACAGACAGGTGTCTACCATTCTTCAAGATCCTCAGGAAAGCTTTTGAATGGAGCGAAGAGTGTGATGAGGCTTTCAAGCAGCTGAAATCATACTTAGGGTCTCCCTTGCTGCTGTCACGACCCGTGCAGGGTGAACGACTGTACGTGTACCTTGCTGTCTCAGAATCCGCTATCAGTGCAGCAATCGTAAGAGACAAAGATGGGATACAGAAGCCCGTATATTTCAACAGCAAGGCACTCCAGGGGGCAGAGCAGAGATACCCGAGGATGGAGAAGTTGGCCTATGCCTTGATTCATGCCTCAAGGAAGATGAAACCGTACTTCCAGTCCCATACTATGGTCATCCTTACTGACTCTCCTCTTAGGCAGGTCCTACACAAGCCTGAAAAATCAGGAAGGCTAATGACCTGGGCTATAGAGCTGGGGGAGTTTGACATTGTGTATCAGCCTAAGACAGCCATTAAGGGGCAAGCCTTGGCAGACTTCGTGGCTGAGTTCACATGGGAAGAAGATGAGGCCGAGGGTGAGACCCTCGGGAAGGCAGATACAGAAGACAGACCCGCAGACACACCTGCAGAAATGGCTGAGACGAGCACCGCTAGAAGGAAAGTGACTGAAAACGAAGAGGGAAGATACCTCTTTAGACAGGGGTCCCTCTCTGAGGGAAATTTTTCTGAAGGAAAGACTCCGTGGAGCCTCTTCGTTGACGGGTCCTCCTGTGATAGCGGAAGTGGTGCTGGACTGATACTATCAGCACCCGATGGCACAGACGTCGAGTACGCCCTGAGGTTCAATTTCAAAGCCTCCAACAATGAGGCTGAGTATGAGGCCTTGATAGCTGGCCTCTCCTTAGCCAAATCCCTTAGTGTCAGCCAAATTTTGGTTCACAGTGATTCAAGGCTGGTGGTGAATCAGATACTAGGAGCCTATGAGGCCAAAGACGAGAGGATGGCTAGGTATCTTGATAAGGTGAGGTCATTGCTGAAAAACTTCAAAGAAGTGAAATTCAAGAGGATACCTAGGCTCGACAATGGCCGTGCTGACGCCCTTGCAAGGTTGGCCTCAGCTACTAGGACAGACATAAGGAGGACAGTCCCGGTAGAAATTTTGCTTCGACCAACTATCGAAGACAACGAGGGAACACTTGGCATTTGCATGAATGTTTCTCAAGAACCTTCATGGATGGACCCCCTGATCAGATACATTAGAGGGGGAGAGATGCCAGAAGCAAGCCAAGAGAGGAAGAAGCTGAGATACAGGGCTGCAAAGTTCGCTGTCATCGGAGACACGCTGTACAAAAAGGGGTTTCTGCTCCCCTTACTTAGGTGTGTGCATCCCTCAGAGGTCCCTTCCATTTTGCAAGACGTGCATGAAGGGTCGTGCTCAAGCCATATTGGGGGTAGATCCTTGGCAAAGAGGGTGATCACCCAAGGCTACTGGTGGCCGACCTTGGGGAAAGATGCTGCCGCATATGTTAAAAAGTGTGATAAATGCCAAAGATTTGCTACTATCCCTCATCAACCTCACCAGCCTCTCACCTCCATTGCATCCCCATGGCCGTTCGCAATATGGGGGATTGATCTGATAGGACCCTTACCGAGAGCAGTCAAAAACTATCGGTTCCTCATCGTAGCAATTGACTACTTTTCAAAATGGGTAGAGGCCGAGCCGATGGCCACGATCACGGAGCAGAAGACCTTCCAGTTCATCTGGAAGAATGTGATATGCAGATATGGTCTACCCAACACCCTCATCTCGGATAACGGGACCCAGTTCAAGAATGCCTCTTTACAGAAGTACTGTGAGAGGGTAAGTATCAAACAATTTTTCTCCACCCCAGGCCGACCTCAGGCCAATGGGCAAACCGAAGTTACGAACAGGACAATCCTAGATGGGATTAAGAAGAGGCTTGAGGAGGCAAAAGGAAGATGGGTCGAGGAGTTATATGCAGTATTGTGGGCATACAGGACGACAGTAAGGACCCCTACCGGGGAGACCCCATTCATGTTAGCTTATGGATCAGAAGCAGTCATCCCCACCGAAGTGGAGTTTCCTACTCATAGGGTCCAAATGTATGATCCCCAGGGGAATATGGAAGAGAGAAGACTTGACCTAGACCTGATTGAGGAAAGAAGGGAGGATGCTGAGATAAGGCAAGCTTCCTACCAGCAGAGGACCGCAAAGTTTTACAACCAAAGGATGAAACAGAGGCCTATCGCAGTGGGAGACTTGGTTCTTAAAAAGACTTGGCAGAAACCCAACAAGCTCCATCCTAATTGGCATGGCCCATATAGGGTCATCGATGAAGTTGTCCCGGGGACCTACAGGCTAGAGAACCTGGAGGGGGAACCTTTCTCAAACCCCTGGAATGCAGATCATTTGAAAAAATACTACCAGTAGTGTTGTAAGGTCTTGATAAGCCATAGTTGTAATAAGCATTGTTTCGACAGAACACATTGAAGATTAATGAGAAGTATCAGTGTTTCCCTCATCCAGTGGTTATCAGTTCTAGTATACATGCAAAGAAGTTGAACCCTCGGCTATAATGAGGATCAGTGGAGGGGACGACCCCACCACAGTCCTCAAGAAAGACGAGGGAAGATTTCATATATATCATTAATTTTATAAGTTGATCCCTCGGCTATAATGGGGACCAGTGGAGGGGACGACCCCACCACTGTCCTCAAGAAAGACGAGGGAAGACTTCAAAATCCATTAAATTGGAAAGTTGATCCCTCGGCTATAATGGGGACCAGTGGAGGGGACGACCCCACCACAGTCCTCAAGAAAGACGAGGGAAGACTTCAAAATCCATTAAATTGGAAAGTTGATCCCTCGGCTATAATGGGGACCAGTGGAGGGGACGACCCCACCACAGTCCTCAAGAAAGACGAGGCAAGACTTCAAAATCCATTAAATTGGAAAGTTGATCCCTCGGCTATAATGGGGACCAGTGGAGGGGACGACCCCACCACTGTCCTCAAGAAAGACGAGGGAAGACTTTAAAAACCATTAAATTGGAAAGTTGATCCCTCGGCTATAATGGGGACCAGTGGAGGGGACGACCCCACCACTGTCCTCAAGAAAGACGAGGGAAGACTTTAAAAACCATTAAATTGGAAAGTTGATCCCTCGGCTATAATGGGGACCAGTGGAGGGGACGACCCCACCACAGTCCTCAAGAAAGACGAGGGAAGACTTCAAAATCCATTAAATTGGAAAGTTGATCCCTCGGCTATAATGGGGACCAGTGGAGGGGACGACCCCACCACAGTCCTCAAGAAAGACGAGGGAAGACTTCAAAATCCATTAAATTGGAAAGTTGATCCCTCGGCTATAATGGGGACCAGTGGAGGGGACGACCCCACCACTGTCCTCAAGAAAGACGAGGGAAGACTTTAAAAACCATTAAATTGGAAAGTTGATCCCTCGGCTATAATGGGGACCAGTGGAGGGGACGACCCCACCACTGTCCTCAAGAAAGACGAGGGAAGACTTTAAAAACCATTAAATTGGAAAGTTGATCCCTCGGCTATAATGGGGACCAGTGGAGGGGACGACCCCACCACAGTCCTCAAGAAAGACGAGGGAAGACTACATAAAAATCATTAATTTGGTTCATTGAACCCTCGGCTATAATGAGGACCAGTGGAGGGGACGACCCCACCACTGTTCTCAAGAAAGATGAGGGTAGACTTTATTTAAAAATCATTAATTTGATCATTTGAACCCTCGGCTATAATGAGGCCTGATGAGGGGACGACCCCACATTGGTCCTCAAAAAGACGAGGGAAGGGTTAGTATCATCATCATCAACGAAGAAGCAAATTTGCAAGGAACAAACCATAACAGAATTAAATATGGGAGACAGTTGTGAAAGGAAGAGACGATGGTATTAATATAAAGCATCAAGTGTTTTAAAATATACAGAACAAAAATACAAAAACAAGGGTATGGGCTACAGGCAGCCACCCTAGGGGACGACATCAGAGGGCAGGGCCTCAACATCAATGGGAATGGTCTCCTCAGTTACCAGCACCGGATCATCTTCAGATGTGCCAACCCCCTCGATCTGGGCTTGGGCCTCCACCTGATTGAGGGACTCGGCAATTAGGGGGTCGTCCAGTTGAACACCCTCCAATGATGGGCGAACAGAGGAGACGACATCGCCAAATCTGAGGACTACCCACCGACAGGCCGTCCTAATCCCCCTTTCAAGATATTCAAGGCCGAAGCCCTGAAATTCGTCTGAAATCTTGTATGCCTCCACAGCGTCAGCCTCAGCTTTCTTGATGGCTGCCTCCAGATCAGTCTTATGACGGGCCTCCAGGTTGATCAGAGCCTCATCCTTGTCCTTGATCAACAAGTCCTTGTCCTTGATCAACAAGTCCTTGGCCTGCATATCGGCATCATGCTGCCTCGTCAGCTCATCAAGGACTCTAGCATGCTCAGCCCTTGTGCTCTCCAGCTCGGCCCTCGCAGTGCCCAGCTCTGTCCGTAGGTCAGCCTCTTGTTGGATGGCCCTCTCAGCTTCATGGAATTTCTGTTGATTCTCGGCCATCCACTTGGTGGCAGAGGTGAAGGCACAGACAGACTGCAAGAAAAATGAAGATGCGTCAAGGGGAGCCGAGGAAACACAATGAAATTAAAGGTCAGGACCAATACCTGAGCAAGGGAGTGCAGACCGTAGTCATACACTTTGGCTGGAGGCATCTGCGCCAAGAACTCGAAGTCGGAGGCCGACGGTGCAGAGAACATAGAGGCCTTTGCTGCCCTCAGGTTGGCGATAAGAGATGAGGGGTCGGCCCTCAGATGGGACAGATTTTGAGACCAGAAGGCCCCCATGCTTGGTGAAGAGGTTGCTCCTTCAGAGGCCTCGGCCCTGGCCCTCGTCTTAGGGTCAGGACGAGGCTCGACAGGAGCCTCAGGCTCCTTCCTTTTGTGACTAACAGCTGTCGGCTCCACAACTGTCGGCCCTGAGGCCCTTGTCTTCTTAGGAGCTTGCTGAGGCTCCTTCCCCTTCTTCTTTGACAGACCAGCAAGAAGGCTTGGAGCAGTCATATCCCAGAGATAATCTGACACGCCTGCAGGACGACCTGAAAAGGATACGATGAATCAGAAAAGTTCAGAGATAAAGAGAGAACACTTCAAAAATAAGTAAAGATGGGAAAATGTTCAGTATAACTCACATAGTTCTGTCAGAGGGCCGACCCTCAGACCAGCTTCTTTAAGGAAGAGAGGGGTCATCAAATCTTCGAACTTTGGGATCTCACCCTCTCTCCCTCGTCCCCTCAGATACTCAACAATATCCCTCTCCTCTAAGCTAAGTCCGGGGTCTGACCTAGCTTTCATGGAAGGGTTAGACCATCTGTTAGGAACCCTCGGAGCATCGGCAGAAGGGGACGCCTCGGTGGAGCTCTCCCATGCCCCAGATATGAAGAAGAACCTTTTTTTCCAATCATGATTGGAAGTTTGAGCCACGTGGAGCAGCTTCTTCTCAGACCTTCTCGCTCCCAGATGATAGTATCCGGGCTGTTTAGATGAAGAGGTGATATTATAGCAGTCCAAGAACACGTCGGACGAGGGCTCGTCAGTGAAAGCGTTTTTCCACAGAGAGATGTACCCCAGAATCGTCCTCCAAGAATTGGGTGGAAGTTGCGAGGGGGAGACGCCCAGAGCCGACAGAATATCTATAATGGCAGGGTGAAAGGGAAGTCTGACACCTACTTTGAACATTTGCTCGTAGACTGCAACTTCTCCCTCTTCACCCTCAAAGACCCTCTCGTCCTCGGAGGGAACCCTCATAGTCACCCCAGGTGGCACTCCGTAAATATGCCTCCATATCAGAAGATCCCTATCCCTGACAGAGGAGATAAAAGACGAGGCATGGGAGGTATCAACCTCATCATCTGTATCATCGTCCTCATCCCCCTCATCACCTGCAGGAGGACCCTGAGGAAATGCTACTTGGAAGGCGTTGGGGGATAGGGTTGTCACAGGGACAGCCTCAGAGGGGATCGTACCCTCGGCCTCTCGGGGAGGGCTAAGGTCAGGAGAGTCCCTTCTACCAGAAGTTCCAGCACCAGTTGGAGAGGAGGTTCTCTCGTCCATCTCACTTAGGTTGGGTGTCTCGGCCGGACGAGACGACGACCCACAAGACTCAGAGGGTTCAGATGGTCTAATGGTGGCAAGAGGAATGGGAAAAATGGGTCGTACCCAATTAGGGTCGGCCCCTCGTCTCCTCTCTTCCTCTTCCTCTATTCGTCTGATCTCGGTAAATAGTTTCTCTCTCAGGGACGGGAATTCAGACACCAGGTTGTAAAGCCTCCTAAGCATTAAGGGGAAGACCCAACACTTAAAGAAATTATACTAGACTTGGGTAATTTAACTACAAACAAGTGGGGAGTGGACCAGATTTGACTTTTGGATTAAACAAAGAACTCAAAAGGTTTTCACTCAAGAACACTCAAGAACATCCAAGAGCCAGTTACCGGAGAAGACACCGGAAAATACACCGGAAAAGGTTATGGCACAACTTAAGGAAAATGGCTGCCTACGAGCCTAAAAACGAACGAAAATGAAAGAAAAAGAGAGCACTGGATGAAAGAGGTTACCTGATGAGGAGAGAATAAGAACGCTGCTAGGCCTGGAAGAATCGAAGGCTGCAAGTGGCGATGTAGGCTGAAAATTCTAGAGAGAGAGAATGCTTAGGCGTGAAGAAGAAGAAGGAAGAGAAAGGGTTTGAAAATACCTTAAATACCTTAGCAATGAGTGGGCCCATTGACCAAGGCAGGACACAGCCCACGAGGAAGGCATCATTAGGGTGCAAGGACCCAAGCGCAGTGTGCAGCCGTCATGCCTTGGAAATTGGAACAACAATGAGTACCTAACCAGGTGTCACTCACCTAACTGATCATACCTGCATCTCATTTAAAACACTATCCCTCAGCCATCTCAACAGCATCTATGGCTAAGGGCTGGGGGGTGATTGATATACCCGTTTATATTCTAGGAGGGTCGCCTCCACAACGGACGACCCTAAGAGGGGCCGACCCCCCACCAGGACCCAACTGGCCTTCACCAGACCCAGACGACCCTACGAGGGGCCGACCCTTCACCAGGCTCCAGACGACCCTACGAGGGGCCGACCCTTCACCAGGCTCCAGACGACCCTACGAGGGGCCGACCCCTCACCAGGCTCCGGCCGACCCTACGAGGGTACGACAGTACGAGGACATAATCAAGCCAGACTCACTGCCGAAAGAAACTTTGCCTTCGGCCTCGGCTCATAGGCCGAGGGTGACATCATGACAGCGCGTGGTTTGGGAGACGCGTGGAACAGTGCGCGTGAGGCTCATATGACACGTGGAAGACCGTTACAACCGAATCACCCCCTCACGTGAGGGAATATTATGTCATCATTTGGCATCTACAGGTGTCAATAGGGGATTGGCTAGATCATTATTCACATGCACCATGCTTACCTGGGGGGTACACTACACCCCCCAAGACCTATATATACTTGTCACCCCTAACCCTACAGGGGATCGATCCATGAACAGTAGCCCTAGCTAAAACTCTGCTTGTACACACACAATAGAGAGAGGGTGAGAGGGTTATGTGCATTGTATCCAAGGCCATTAGTGCCCATACTTAGTGGATCACACACTCACAGTGGATGTAGGCCAAATTGGCTGAACCACTATACATCATTGTCTTATTCCCTCTTATACTCATCCCCTTCTATACACTTACATACTTATACACTCATACACCTCTATGGCTGCCATGGCTGCTACTGTTTGAGCTCACTAACACTTATCTGGTGGTGCTAAATCTTAGCATCATCAATATATATACCTTATGTGATGGTATATATTTATATGTTGTGATGATGTATGTATATCTTATGTGAATGATATATATATAAGTGAAGCATACCCCCTCTTTGCTATCATAAGGAAGTTGCGCGATGAGGGTGAGCACCCTGGCTCGATGAGCAGAGTGTGGATATTCCCCAGGCCATAGCGTCCATTTATTATTGTATGATTTTTATTAGGGTTGAGACATGGTGGGTATGTTTCGTCTCATTGCCAGGGAGGAACTATGGCCGCTTCCCGTACGTGTAGATTGGTTGTTTTACCACGACGGTGTGATAATAGTCCGATATATGGTAACCTGGGATAAAGTGAGTAATTCCTGGAAGATGATAGCATTGAGAACATGCGTCCTCAAGTTATAGCTCATTGGGATGGTTATTATTATACTGGTGTGCTTAGTACTTTGGGTATTGAGGGATTAACGGACCTCAATGACCAACATTACCAAGGAGTAGTGTATCGGGGGGTTCCTTATTTGGATTTCGCTTGCGAGACGTCCCACGCACGAAACGAAGTGTAACGTTGGGAGTGAGGGCAAGTTAGTCCTTACTGCTCATATTTATATAAAGAGTATATATCTCGATGATCGACAGTGCCAAGGAGTAGTGTATCGGGGGGTTCCTTGTTTGGATTTCGCTTGCGAGACATCCCACGCACGAAACGCCGTGCACTGTTGAGAATTGGGAATAATAAATTAATTAATTGGGTAATAAGAATTTTGGGTTATACGCATCATGCGTTGAGGTCATAATGAATCTTGATAATCAATACTGCCAGGAGTAGTGTATCGGGGGGGTTCCTTATTTGGATTTCGCTTGCGAGATGTCCCACGCACGAAACGCAGTGCAGTATTGAGAATTGGGAGAAGTTTAGTCCTTAGCACTTGGATGTTAATAACTCATTTATATATTTTTATATATACGGTAATGGCATAACTAGAATATGAGAAATTCTAGTAAGAAAATGTTTATGAATACCTTATATGTTAAGTAAGTGAATGAATAATTAAGATCGATGATATTAGATATTGAAGGATTATGTGTTAGATGGAATTTAGATGAGTATCAATTGGGTTTAAGTTAGATTAACTTGCCTAGATAGATTCGGGCATTTATTTGGCGATCATGTGCATACGTTTAGTTGCGCGGTTTAGTTGGGAGGTGAGTTGGAATTTTATGGAGAGTGCGACTCCACTTTAATCATGTCATAATCCATTTATAATTATTATGCATTTTAATGCACTTGCTATAAAATGTTTTCACACCTTAGGCTCTGACCCGTTTATATTTTCTTGCTATGCACATATTTTGTATTATTCTAGGTGTTCCTCCGCAAGGACGCCATTGATGTTCTCCTTCCAGTGTATTCGTGGAGCTGTGGCAGTAGAGGACTGTTGCGGCATTTTGTTATACTCGATTCCTATCTTTTGTGTATCTATATTAGGATTCAGTTTGTATATAGGGTTTATACCCAAGTGTTATAGAGTAGCACTTTTATATTTTCTTTCTCAGATTATTATACTGTCTGTGACCCGACATCATATTCGGGTATTTTACTTCATACATTGTGTTGAATTCTTTTTATATTATTTGAGATTGGGTGTGTCCCTTTGCATAATTAAATGTTATGCCATCAGTTGGTTGTGGCATGATTTGTTTTAACAAGGTTTTAAAATAAATTTTTTTTTACACCCTCTTTTTTTTATGATGGGTTATCAGCCGTGTTTATTTTAGAATCGTCAGTTGATGCTGAGAATGATCCCCTTGTGATTCCTAATTATTTTAGTACTGGGCTGGCCACCCGTTAATATTTTGAGCCGGTTGTCACAATTAACTTCATTTCATACTCACTTTCATTCTCTGTTAAACCATGGGCCAAGTCAAGAATGGTTTGTTCCAAAGTAGGCAAAAAATCCTCATATGGTTCAAAACATTCCTAGACTTCAAAAGTTTCGGAAGAAAAATCTTCATCGAATTCAAATAATAAATCCAATTCATGTTCCCACAAACTCTTTTCTTCCCGATAATTGTCTTCATACCTCTCATTCTCAAGCATAAGCAAACCCTCGCCGAAAGTCAGAGGTCGGGGTATGGATTCTTGGAAATGAGAAATTTGGAAATTATTATCGGAACTATACTCAAACTCATTATTATAAGAATTTTGAAAACTATTGCAATTTGTTTCAAAATCCCTACTATAAGGAATTAGAGGCCCAAAATCGTTATCATCCTCCTAAAAATACGCGCACTCCAAAGCTTAACTTTTGTAATACTCACCCAAAGTCATTTTTGAATTTGCAATTTTTTGGGACTCTAAGTGTTGACCAAAATTCATAGGTTTACGGGAATTTTGAGAATTATCATAATGATTACCGAAAGGATTGGAATAAGACATGCTTACCCCAAAGATGGCTCGAAGTGGAGAAATCCACAAAGTGATGCGCGCGCAAAAAATCCAAGCGGTTCTTGGAGCTCAAATGTAGAAGTCCTACAAAAATGTTAGGAAAAAAATACAAATAGAAAAAAAATACTACGAAATACTAAATCAAATAAATTCTAAAACACCAAGTCCTCGGCAATGGCGCCATTTTGATTAAGGGTGAAAATTAGCGTGTGTTAAAAGGTCGATCGTTGTTTTCTGTTCACCGTCTTAATACAAAAACTTAAACTTATGACTACACTCAAAAAGGGAGTATAGCGGCTAAGTCCGGGTATCAAAAATCCACATAGACGAGTGCTAGATTTTAATGGATTTATTACTTCTCAATAAAAGTGTAAAAGATAGTTTGACTAATTAAAATGAAATAAAAGATAAACTAGGCATGGTTGTATTTAAACTAGATTAACAAAGTGAATAAAAACTATTGGTTGCGTCGAATATCCCTCACCCCAAGTTAATTAATATAAAATGGTTACATGGGTCGACGAATTATTAAGATTGCGTCTCGTTTCGTCAATTAATTAAATCAAGAGTTGTCACACCCCTAAATTCGCATAAAAGTCTAATAAGATTTTGGCGTCAACAAATACTCCAGAAATTACGCACACAATGTCTTAAATACGAAGCATACATGATATACTCTGTTAAAACTCCTAGGCAAAATAACTAGGACAACCCACTCGAAATAAACACATAAATGCCATCACCAAAGTGAAGCAACACATCAACCCGAAGTGAGTTCAATCCGACACAACCTAAATTAAACTAGACACTAAACATAATTAAAGACATTAATTAAAGCACCTAATTAATTAAGCAACAATAACTAATTAAATTAACAACTAAAATTAACTAGACATGGAAATAAATGGAAAGCAAATAAATCTAGGGCACGAAGCTTAAAATAGAGGAAGATGACAATGAATAGTATCCACTTACATTAATGGGGGTTAAACCAAGAAGAAATGGAGGAGAGGGTCAAGTTCCACAAAAAACCCCAAATTCTCTCTAAAACCCTAACCTAAACTAATTAAAAATGAAGATATTATGAGCTCGCCTTTTACAAAAATGAACCAAAGTTGGTATTTATACTAAGTTACAAAAAAGAAATAAAAGAAAAGGAAAAATAAATGAAAAAGGGGTTTAAGTTACAATTAATATAACAAAAGAAAGGGAAAAATAAAATAAAAGTAGAAAAGGAACTTAGCAGTAAAAAGTAGTCGGCCAAACTAGAGGGGACCGGTCGACCGCCTGAATAGGAATAATGGCCACTGGAATCGCACCAAGGAAAATAAACATAACCCGGCCGACTGGGGGCCCAGGCGCGGTCGACCGGTGCTGGCAGTAAGACCCACGCATTTTTTTCACACAACAGCAGCAACCCATGGTTGCACAAGCCGAAATCACAAATGGTAGCAGAAAAATCGTGTGCGTGGCCCAAGACCCAATTGCAATCGGAATAAACCAAGGACCCACCTTCGTTGAGACCTTGCAAAGCTCCACCAAAAATGGCCAATGCCATGGAAATGTCAAAGTGGGTACTCCAAAAACCCGAGCCAATTGACCCACAACTAGTTCCATATGCGACCCAAGCTTTAATTTCGGACGAAAAGCTTGAATTTCAGATGAAACCAAAACCCGAGCACAATCCTGGAACAAAAGAAAATCACCCATGGAAGCTCCTGCAAAATGAAAGAGAAAAGGACATAGATGGAATTAAATAGATTGTTAATATATTAACAAAATAATAATAAATAAAGTCTTCTATTTCTTCCCCGGTTAAAGGTTCTTGTTTCCTTCGTTCGGACTCTGATTCGAGCACCATTCATGGCCACGTGAAGTTTGGACCGAGGGCTACAAATTCCGTGAAGACTTTGGTCAAAAATACCAAAGTGTGAAATTACAAAAATACCCCTGAACGTGCGAATCGCGACGAAACTTTATCGAAATGCGCTCAAGCTTCATACTAAGCATCATAACATCTATAAAAGCTCAATAATACCTCAAATTACATGTTAGTCTATAAAACGGAGGTTGTCTAATTAATCAGCATCTTTATAGCAATTACGGTACCCGAGGGGCTAAACTGCCTAAGTTCGAGGGTATAAATGTGGAATATTCGATACGAATCAACGACCATACTTCAAAAATTTTATTCTTAAAGATATTCTTCCTATAATCAATTGAACATAAAATAGATAAAGTAATATACCTAGCAAACAGATGTGGAATATCCTACTTGCAAAGAGAACATTAATTCAACAATAATATAGAGATATACCATACATATACTTATGCTTGGCGAAGACTGTAAATTTTCAATCAACCCACTTCCACAAATGCCCAGAGAGCGAACAGATTTAAGTTCCTCATTGCCCAAGATCTCAGTTGGTTCCACATGGCCATGAGATTTTAATTTGTTTTAGGTTTTTATGGCTCGACAAATTAGGTAATTTTTTAATTGAATTGTATTTATTAATTTCCAAGAGTTCCAAAGATTTCAGCACCTCAAGTCGTGGTTAAATCCACAAAACCATGAAGTTTTAGTTCCTCTAAATTAAGTTTGACAGATCTGGAATTTTGTCTAGTGATATGCACTATGACAAGTCTAGGAGTTTTAAATATTTTAAAACCATAAGGCCCTCAACGTCACCTAAGTTCTTGCATCCCCGTAGACCTAGTACTCTCAGCTTTCCCAGGTTTGATAGATCAGATAATCTTTTGATGGAATTTCCACCACGTATAACCAAAAGTTCTAAGGATTTTAATTTTCCTAGGCCTTGAATCTCGATTAGTTTTCCAAAAGTTCTTTGGTTTTTGGTTTTTGTGTGTATTTTTTGCTCTTCATTTAGTTAAGATGTTGTAAATGAAAGCTGAAGTTTAGATGCTTGTGTGTTGCGCAGTCTTATATGAAATGCATCGAATCAGAAGTTATACTACATTATTAATCAATGCAACAAGGAGTATAAAGAGCATATAACATTTTCTTTCAATTTCTACTTTGTTCTCTTTGTCAAATGTTACTATATATTCCAGTGAAGTTGGATGGAGATTAAAATCTCATTTGTATTTTAGCAAAAAAATGTGATTCAATTGAATTATGAGGAAAGATTGAAGTACATTTAGACCCGCGACACCAATGCTATTATACTACATAGTTTTTTGCAATTTCATTTTATTGTAAAAACTTATACATTACTCCTATTTTCACCTCCAACATCACTAATTAAATGTTTATCCAATTTCAGTTTTGAATTAAATGCTTTGTTGCAAAAGTTAAGAGTCGCATAACTAGACTGCACAGTTATTTAGGTTTTGTTTGGTTATGAAAATGTTAAATATGTTTGTATTCATCTTTACTTGTGCTTTGTTATGTTTTAGATCATTGGTTGGGATTGGTGCACAAAAACTAACTTATTACATAAAATTTCAGGAAAGATTCGACATTGATTTGGATGATTATACGAGGGAATGTTTGAAAGAGCAAATGAAAGGGATAAATATGAGTCAATGGAGCAAGCTTTGGGAAGTGTATAAAACATATGGATCAGCAGATGAGGCTCGAGAAAATGTCCCTACTGGTATGACCACGGATAATTGGCTCAGTCTATGGGATCTTTATGGAAATCCAAGATATCATGTTTGAACTATTATTGATCTCGTCACCTATAAATATTTATTTTATTAAAATATGCATACTTATGATGTTTGGAAAATTACTTCAGAGACAATGTATTGTAAACCAGAATAACAAGTTTAAATAAACTGTAAAGCATAATCAAGGGTCAAAAGCATTTTTGGTGGTTAGTCATGAACTGGTAATATATCTACTTGTTTTGGTGGTCAGTTGAGAATTTTATTTTGCAAGTATATTTATTAATTATTTGTTGTTTAATAGCTGAGTAAAGAGGTGGACGGTCAAGAGACGAATAGGATCAAGATTTATAAAGAAACTCATTACAAAGATGAAAAGTGGACATCTCCCGAAGTCGAAACGCTCTATGTAAGTCTTATAAATTTTACTTTGCAAGTATATCTCATCAGAAATACTTAATCATAAATTCACTTCAATATTATATTAAGAACTGATTAGGTAATTACTTCTTTTGATTGAATTGAATTTTATAAAAGGGTAAATTTGATTTAGAAATTACACATACTGCATTATGATTTACTATTTTTAAAAATTACACATCCCGCATTATGCTTTACTATTTTAAAATTATTTTGTCATCAAATGGCTTAAAAATTATAGATAGCTTGACAATTTGACCAAACTTGTAATCCTTTTTCTTCTATTTTCTTTACATAGTGAGATGAAATGCCTTGAATTTGAATCAATATTTGAGGATGGTACTATGATGAACTCAGATGAGATAGAAGATAAAGTTCTTGGCACAAGATCGAGATATATTAACGGTCTTGGGTATTGTGCCAAAAGAAAGGATTCTAGCATTAATATAATGCGATTGACGAATGCCGAATTGGAAGAGGCACTTAAGCAGTCTATGAAAGTTCAAGAAAATTTGATGGATCGTTTACAAGCTCGTGAGGTAGAGGAAACAATTCGATAAGAAGAGTCAGTGGCATAAAAGGCCACTATGGAGACTCAACGTTCAATGCTAGATGTTATTCTAGCTCGACAAGAGGAGTCCGATAAGTTGATTCAGTCATTGATCGCATCACGTTCCACTTCTTCCGAACGATGGTAATCTAGACATCCTTTAGTTTTACTACTCGTATGCTTTAAAATGTTCACATTCGTAATCGATTATTATCTCTTTAACTATCAGCTTTCACTTATCGTTATAACTGTTTCATGATAAAGACAAATTAAATCCTACTTTATCTTAGCTAATGATATTGTATTCTCTTGATTGCAGATTTGACGTGACGAGAAGTTATTTTTGGGGCGTCGTAAACTTTTGACATTTGAAGTTTGTAAATGGAATCTGAGACTTCTACGTCCTTAACTACTTTAAGTTATTTTTTTGCACCCCTGATATTTGTCGTTTGCAAGGGGATGAAATGTGGGGCTTCTACATCCTTTAACTAGTGTTTAGGTGACTTGACAATGTATGTGTACGTTACTTAATGTGAATTTTGTTTATGATAATTTAGTTATTTTGTGCATTTTAATGAATGTGTTTTTTTAGATGGTAATTTGTTTAAATTCTATCAAATTCATTTTTCAAAATAAAAAATATATATTTTGAAACACTCCGTTACCAAAATAAATGTTTTCGTAGTTAAATATGCAATTGATAAATAAAAGTGTGGTTTAAGATTTGATAGTTTATTATTGAAAAATTAATGATTAAGAATAATTTTTAAACAATTAAATTTTATAGCCAATAGATCTCACTAGTTTATTGATAGAATTGGCAACGAAATGTTGAACAATTAGCTACAAAACAAATTGTAAATTTCGTAGCTAAAAGCTTCTAGCACACTGATTTCATGGCAAATGACCTATACAATTGGCAACGAAAGTTAATTTCATGGTTATATACATTCAGCGATGGGCCTTTGGCCACGAACTCTCTACGAAATTATTTTCGTTGCCAAAAAATATCAACAACGAAATATACACTTTTGGATACGAAAAAATTTGCAGTTAAATGTAAGAATTGTTATAGTGTTTACAAGTATTTTTATCCTCAACTCTTACCCAATCACATTAAAATACAACATTTTTTAAGCTTACATACTCCAATTTAAATATATTTCGAATTACACCATAGTAAGTCATTTCAACTTCAACGAAGTTTTTATCTTTCGTGCTCGCTCAAAAATAAGTAAGAGACTTGTATAAAATGCTCGAGTTCTGTACATTTGTATTTTCCTCGTACACCCTTGCATCGAATACGTAATCGTTCAATTGATACTTTTTGTACTCTTATTCCGTGAATAAGGGTTTAGTGGCTAGACGAGCAAGCCTTGATGTCATGTCACCCGTCTTTAAGAGCTGAGAATATGGCTAAATTAATTATGTTAGTTGTAAAGGTTTCTTATAATGTTACAATTAATAACATACATTTTCATTATAATTACCTTTTGTGACAACCACAACCTAAATTCGCTATCTGATTATGAAATTATTTTTCTTCTTTTATTGTTCTCACATGCTTCATATTTTCTGCATAGATCGTGATGAACGTATTACAATATTAATCATGTATAAAAAATAAAATATTTTAAATTTACTTTTTCCATTCTTCAACATCTTCATGTGTGTTAAACAGATAACGAGCTAGTTGTTCATGTTGCAAACTTGTTAATTTCACTCTTTGCCCATCACATGACCACCCTCATCGACGAACTCATCATTGTCATCCACGTTGGTCAGGTCAGGCATATATTCTCGAGTGTAGATCGATGACTCCACGGTGATGTATTCATATGCAATTGATCCTTCAATGTATCGTGTATTCTTGACGTAGTCTTTGAAAAATTTCATCAATATTTCAAACGGATACATCCACCGATATCTAACTGGGTCGCAAAGAAGTGCCTCTTCGCATAGGTGAACCAACAAGTGAACACATATGTCAAAGAATGGTGGGGGAAAGTACTTTTCCAACACCCAAATATATTCGATCACCGCTAATTTTGCGGCCACTATGTGATCTCGATTGATTACCTTCTCACATAAAAATGAGAAGTAGATACTAATTTGCATAATAACCATCCGCAACTCCTTGGGTTTGGAGAAACAGTGCTTACACAATAGAGAAACCAATTGCATGATCACATGTCAATCATTGGACTTACACTTATATAAATCATGGGTAGCATAATTCACAATCCTTTGCAAGTTGGACAAAAATTAGATGGAACCTTCAAATTATATATTGTGTCTAAAAGCACCTTCCTTTCCTCACTCGTCAAAGTAACCACACCAGGGGGAATTATTTTCCTTCCTTTACTATCTTCTTTCAACCATAGTTGTGGCTTAAGTTTCAATGATTTAAGGTATTTTCGTACATTTTCACCATCCTTAGAATGACTCCCCCAAGGCATGTGCCCATAATATGTTCAGCGATGTTCTTCTCTGCGTGCATCACATCCAATACATGGAGCACCGGGTTATTCTTTTAACAAGGCAAGTCAAATAAAATTGACCTCCTAGACCATGCCTTTCTTATCTCAGTTTCATTCCAAGTTAGGGTCTTCTTATGCTTGACATTCTTAAATTTAGGATTATTACTTGGCATATTAGGGCCATAATCAGAAGATTTACTTTCAATTCTTGAACCTGAAAGTTTTCTCGAGGGTAGCCAGTGTTTAACCCCACCCGGTAAAAAATTGGAACCTTTCTCAAATCTAAAACTATGATTGGAGGGCAAAAACCTCCTATGGAAATGGTATACATTTTTTGAGCTAGCAGGGAGACGTAGAGATTCAGTATCCTCTCCAAAAATAGGACACCCCAAATAACCACGTACTACACAACCGGATAATGTCCCATAAGTTGGAAAATCATGAATTGCCCACATCAACATAGCTTTCAGTAAGAACTCTTCTTTTTTAAAAGAGTCAAATGCTTGCACAACCTCTTCCCACGACTCATTTAATTCTTCTAGCAAAGGATCCAGGTAGACATCGATGTCCCCACTTGGTGCCTTTAGCCCAGGTATCAACCAAGACAACATCAAAAATTCAGGTCTCATACACTGTGATGGAGGGAGGTTGAGTGGGGATAGGATCACTGGCCATACACTCTGATTAGCGCTTAGATTTTAAAATGGATTGAAACCATTTGTAAATATTGCCAAACGAATTTTACGCTTTTCTCGAGCAAAATTGGGATACTAATAACTCATCCTCTTCCAAGTTGTAGAATCAATAGGATACGCATGAGATTATCCGTTACTTCTGCCCTAGCATGCCAAGTCATTTCCTCCGCTATCCATGTGACTGTGAAAAACCTCTTTAATCTATACCCAACGAGAAAATATTTCGACACTTTTTTAGGTACTTTTGAGCTTGTGCCTTCATTTCCAGTAGATTTGACATATCTAGGTTCATCGCATATCGGACACCGATCGATATTTTCATACTCCTTTCGGTATAGTATGCAGTCATACACACAAGCATGACTTGATTTATATTTCATTCCCAAACGTTTCAAACTGTTATTCATAGTAAGATAGCTATTTGAAAGCGTATTCTGCTTGGGTAGCAAGTCCTTTACCCAATTTAAAATTCCTGTCATACTATTGCCAAACAAACCGTATTGGATCTTCAAACTATGCAAACCAACCGTGGCATGTAAAGTTGTTTGATTTTTCTCATAGCCAGAGTACAACGGTTAGGTCGCCTTTAATTTTAAACTTTGGTAGTCATCATCAAGGTTTATCCCGATATTTTCATTAGCACCTGAACCTTGTACATCGTTCGTGACCTCATTTCCTTCCACTTCATGAACTCCATATGCGTCATCAACTAAATCCTCTAGCATATTATGATCTACATTTTCCACCCCTTGTACATTTATCCTACTTGTTGAAGGTTGTTGTGAAGGTTAATCGGGGACAAAGGAACTTTCAATTCATCGTGAAAATTCCAAATTCAATAACTATCTTGCATACCCCATCTTAACAAATGTAGTTCAACTGTTTTCCACTCAAACACCTTACCATTATTACACCTAGCACAAGGACACGGAAACTCTTCATTATCCTGGCATCTCTTTACATATTTGACAAATTCATTAACACCTCTGCGAAACACATCCCTTAATCTATTTGTCTCACCCATCCACTCTTTGTATTTAGGATATCCCATCATAGATACTACAAACAATCACCAATTATGGGTAAGAAGTGTATATTCGTGGATTAGTATAAACAAAAGTGTGAACATTTAGCTCCCATTAAATAATTTACTACAAGATTGACATTTCATCTTTCGGTGTTATATTATAAAAAAATATAATTCATATTTCCTCCATCGTTTCTAAAGGGTGAGTGATCATATTCCATTCAAGACCGCATTTTTTATGTAATATTCTTAACAACTCATGCACATTGTTCCAATTTGAGGAAAATTTGGCAGCATATCCGCATAGTTCTCCAAGTACACGACATAGATTCACAAGTGTAAGTGTTATTTCAATTTATCAATTGAAATAACACTTAACATCGCATCATCTAATATGTACCCAGAGAACATTAAGATATGGCAGCAGAACGTCCCCCAAAAGTAACAAGTTTAAGCCACTAAGAATATTATTATACAGAAACTATGCAGTCTCAAACTGTCCAAACGGGACAATTCGAGAGATCTCATTACATGGGTAATGACTCTCGAATAGATCTCTAAGGGTTATTGAATGCGTAGGCATAAGAACTAGAAGGCTAGTATCTATGCGCACTATATGTAATTTAAAATATGTTTCATTTAATTATGTCTTATTTATATTCGATTTAATCGCAACCCTAAATGTTAGAAATGGTTTTAGATTATACACTTATCACAATCATGTATATGGGACATGTCTTTTTATTTTTAGTTGTTTGTCCTATATAATGGAAGTTAAAAAGTTCGTGGGGCATGTGTCATTTTTTTTAAATACAGAGGGGTAGTTGGTCAAAGACCGCGACAACAAGTTTATAAGGTTGACCTGGCTTTCAATACATAAAAATATCAATACCAATACTAATATCAATTTCAATACTAATACCAATTTCAATACATAAAAAAATTCAATACACACAATTTTAAAAAAATCAATACCCCCCCCCCCCCCCCCCACACACACACACACACAGAGACCTACACACACGCACATAGACCCACAAACACATGCACATAGACCCCCCCTCCCCAACACACACACAGAGAGACCCCCCCTTCCCCACACACACAGAGACGCCCCCCCCCCCCCCCCCCCTCCAACCCACACACACACATACACACTGACCAATTTCACAGTCCCCCCCCCTTTGTTGTGTTAATTTCACAGGTACATAACAATATGCCCAATTTCAGATGTACATCCAATTTCAATTTCATATTTACACAACAAAGGGCTCCAATATTTACATAACAAATGGGTCCAATTTCATATTTACACAACAAAAGAGTCCTATGTTTACACAATAAATTTATGCCCAATTTTTACAAACACCTGATTAATCACACACACACACATACAAAAAAACACAGACACACACGTGTATATATATATATACACACACACACACACACACAAAAAGAAAAGAGAGAGAGAGAGAGAGAGAGAGAGAGAGAGAGAGAGAGAGAGAGAAATGAGGGAAATGAAACGGGGGAAAAAAGAGGAGGTATGGTTTTTAGTTAAGAATGTTGTCATGGACCTGTCAAGATCTTTGACCGTGACAAGTCTGTGACAACGGTGTAACACCCCATCATTTAAACCGCCAATAATTTAAATTAATTTGGAATTCGAAAAAATAAAATTTTTGGAATCTATTTAATTTTTGTATGTAAAAATATTGGTTTTTATAGATAACAATAAGGAAATAATTGGAATTCAAATCGGGATTAAAATTTGGAAATTATAACTTTTTTGTATAAATATCGGGGGAGGATCCCACTTAAGGGGGGTATAAAAATAAAAATAAAATAAGAAATTCGACCGTCCGATCGAGATGAATTTTTCACAGGAGATTCGTCTTGCCGTTTTCTACAACATACTAAACTTTCAAGCCATTTAGACAGTCCAAATGTTCGTAATAATTTTTCAAGTGTTTGTGATTGATTAAAACTCTTTTGTTACTTAAACTCCTAATCCTTTATATATCACAACTAATTCGTGGCTTGGCTTTCCAAATCACTTTTTCATCAATTTTTCAACCCGAAGACCTATCCAAAATATTTTCCTTTCATCTACAAACCTTTACCCCAATTTTCTTCAAGGTTTCAACTCAAGATTTGAAGGCTTAATTGGTGTTTTCTCAAGATTGTTCAAGAACGACTCTTTGCTAATTTTTTGAGAGGCATCCAATCGTGCAATCTTATTTTTCAACCGATTTTGATTCAGACATGGATACTCTATTCTATTCCTTTAGTATTATGCGTTTTAAGTGTCACCTAAACCCTTAATGACATGTTTTTCTTAAAATAAATTAGCAACTTAATTAGAAAAAGAGAAAACTAAATTTGGTACTGTTTTGATGAAAAAATTTAATAAGGAATAAGATTTGAAACCCTTGGGTGCGTAGGTGAGAGTGTTGGGTTTTGATTATTTTGGGTGTAGGATCGCATGTAGAATTTTATGGGATTTATTTAAATAAACTGGGGACGTGTACACACGCATGAAAATTATGTAGTTAATAAAAGTGGAAAATTTTGGTGTATTTCTCTAACTTGCATGTGGATTAATCTATAATGATTAAATTGAAATAATTGTGTTAAGATCGACGCCAATGTTATTAATTTAAATTAAATTAAATTGTGTCATCGCGAATAAATTTGTCATATTGTTTATATGTGTTGTTGGATTACGTGATTTGTTATTGTTGACATTTATCATCGCAGGCACGACGGGAATTTGGTAGCATGCTCTCACATTTATTTTAGGATGCTTACTAGGTATGGGGCTAGTGGGTAGGCCTTGGTACAATTTATGCTTTCTAGGTATGGGACTAGTGAGTGTAGATTTTTACGAATGGGTGACTCCGGAGTGGGGCTAATTTTTACGTTATATCCTCATTGCGCTCGCCTAGGTATGAGACTAGGATGAGTTTAATGTTAAAAATTCATCTTATACATAGGATATGACGTATATGTACATGGGGACCCTTAGGTATGGAACTAAGGGGTATTTTCCAGATCTCACATTGATAAAAAGGGTGGGGTAATTTGATAATTGTGATATTGAGAAGATGAGAATTAATGCCTAAGATAATAATGGATATTAAAATTTGTGGCGACATAATGAGCGAGGGCCGACAGTTTAAACGGGTTAGCTGGCATTTTATGTCGTGTCGTGTGTGGAACCTTGTCAAATTACGGGATCGACCGTTTAAACGGATCAACAGATGTTTTGACAAGGGTAAGTGTAAAACTTTGGTGGGAGTACCACCCGGGGCGGGAGGACCGCTATAATAAAAAATGCGGGAGTACCACGATGAATTATAATAAAATGAGTAAAATGTTATTGCGTTACTTTAACAACTTGGGGGCTTTTGAATATTTAAAATCATATTGGTGTGTATTTTGAATAAGAATTTTCGAGGGTAGTTAGTGATTTAGTATTGATCGCATATATTCATATCTCGTTTATATAAAATACTCCATTGTGATGTTTATCATGTATAATGCTACTATCTGGGTTCACGGACCCTAATTGAGGGGAGTGGTGTGTGTTCATGCTCGAGGCTCTGACCCGTGTGTTGACTAACCTTTTTTAGGTATTAGTAATGGAGTAGTTGCACAAGATTATTGGAGATATAAATATTGGAGGTGCAGCTGGAGTTTATTTACTTTATGTTTAGTGGTTTAGTTTAGTTTTCCATTCCTTCGCATTTATATTGAGACTCAGTTTATGGATTTTTGGTGGGCCATTCGCTTCCACAATTGTATGGTTTTATTCAGATATTCTTAGTTGAATTTTATCCAGTTTTATATTATTGGAGATTGGATTATTCGGAGTTTAGCGTGATGATGGATTTCTTTTATCGCGGAGTGGGAATTTGTCATTTGGGATGATTTAATTACTATCTTATGCATGAATTTTATATGTCTCATATCTGTCACATGCTAAGGATGACATTTTATTTACTCTCACCCGGATTAGTTTTGGTGGCGACCGGCGCTAGAATTAAGCGGGATGTGATAAGCGATTTATCACGGGCTTATCACAGTCAATGATCGTGATAAAACAAATGTGTGTTTTTTTGTCATAATCAAAGACCGTGACAAGGTTGGTCGGCTCAAACGTGGCAATTTAGCCTTTTTGGTGTAGTGACATAAAGTGGGATTTGTACCAGACGATTAAATGAGATTTCTTGAGAATTATTAATAGGCAATTAATGGGACATCTCGGTGGAAGATTATAAATTTAATTACCTAAACTTCTTGTGTGATAAAAAAAAGTTTGCATCACTATTTATAAATGAAAAAAATGGACAATTAACTACAAGACTAATTTTAAAGTAAGAATATTAATTGAGGATTTTGAATATTTCTAGTGGGGTAATTATAGATTTAACTACCTATACATATTGTGTGATAAAGATATGTATTTATGTATTTGTGTGGACATACCCATGTTCATGGACGGCCTATCGGTTGGGAATGCGTACGTCTCGAGATCGGAGCATGCACTGGCACAGGTGGGCTAGGCGTTGCGTAGGTCATTATTATAGGTACTACGTAGTAGCGCCAGTTACAAGGAGGTAGGTGTAGATGCTGGGATCTATTGTCACCGTCGGGGGTATGGATCGTGCAATGGTGTACTGCGTTGGGACCATCCCACTTGTATGTATTTTGTGATGTCCATTTGGATGAGGGACTCATCTGGACTTACGGATAGAGTACGAACGTGACACAATAGATAGATGTCTTTATGTGTCGTATATATTTAAGGACATATACGTATATAACCTATAAATTAATTGAGATTAATTAATTAGTCTAATGATGTAGACAATCAATTATGAACCCAATGCTACGTGAATGCATGATATATGTTTATGTTATATTTTTGGGTAATATATTTGGGGTATTCTGGAAAATGAGAAAAAAACTATAAATAATTACTTGTGGTACGTGAATTATCAGGTGTTAATTATCATTATGGTTGGCGATCTTTCACAAAGGGGGACTTGGGCTGATATGCGTGTAATATTGCACTTAGGTGAGTGGTGAGGTACTTATCGCATGTGAGTGCTGATGGGGATTGAAAACTTTGAATTAACTGTATTATTTTATTTTAATTTACGTACGTTAATTCTTGCAACTCTAGGGCGCTGACCCAAATTATAAATATTTTCTCCCCCAGTTTATATAGACAGGAAGAACAGGATTGACAGAACATCAAACTTGCGATCATGTTTGTGCAACGACTACTTCTGCTCATCTGATTCTAGCACAAGTTGTTATTTCCATTTCAGTCCATTTATTATTACATATTATTGTAAGGACATAAGCCGAATTTTATTATTCAGTCATTTGGAACAGTTTGTATTGTTGTGGGATTTTATGACTAGGTGAGTGTTGAATTTTATTTATTTTCAGCCATTGTTTAAATAGTTTGTTGTGCATGTCATCTTTAAAAAAAATCAAATGTGTTATTATTATTATTATGATTTCGGTGTTGAGAATGATATAGATTGTTAGACAAGCTCCATCTTCGGCATATTGTGTCTCATCAACCTTTATGTAAAAATAGGAGTTGTTACAGCCAAGAGCATGCATGTATTAAAACATAGTCCACTCAACTAGGAAAGGTTCCCCCTCATCCCAACTCGATCTCTTACCAAGTCAATATTTTTATATATATAGCCCTGATTATAAATTTAGATGCTTTCATAATGCTTGAAATCAATTCATTATTATTTTAATAACAATATTAAATCAACCTACTTTTTGTCCTAATCAATCCCATATGTAATGAGGTCATTCTTTTAAGGGTTATTTGGATTTTGACCCTCATTAGTTTTGTTCGTTTGGGGATTAACCCCCAATTAAAAAGTACTATATGATTAACCCTCATTTTTTTACTTTTTGCGACACTTATTAAAAAATATTTGTCTCTAAAACAAAGTGTCGCTAAAGGTGAAAAATGAGGATTAATCCTACAATATTTTAATTGGCGTTAATCCCCAAACGAAAAAAACTAATGGTGGCTAAAACCTAAATAACCCTTCTTTGTAATTCTAAAAGGAGATGTCAACTGTTGTTCACCAATTTATTTACATTAACAAAACTCCCTCTCTTTGTATTTATCGCTTTTATTCATTTTGGAACAACTTGATTTTTCTAATTATACATAAGGAAGTTGACTTTAGTAGTTTATTTCTCCTTGTATAATAAATACCCTGACAAATCATTCTAATGTAACCAAGAGAGTCGAATGTAACATCAAACAACAGAACACTATTTTATTTTGGTGGGAAAAATGTAAATTTATCCCCAAGGATTAGGGTGATTTGATGTCCAAACCAATTGTTTTAGAATTTGTAATATTAACCCCAAGGTACTTTATTTTTATTTTTACTTTGGTATAATACCACGTGGCGTCCGGACAAGCATTAAGCGCGCCTCGACTAATCCACGTTCGCAGTTCGTGGCTTCCGCTGACCAAGCATTATTTTGACAGTGTCAGGGATCGAACTGGGAACCAAACCCAATCCACCCCCAAGACTAGGGTTGTCAATGGATCGGGTTTGGACCCGTACCCGACCCGAATTAACGAATCTGAGAAAAATATTTAGATCCGATTACTCGATTAGTTAATGGACCGGGTCTTGATATACATGACTCCGATTCGATAAGGACCCGACCCGAATATATATATATATATATATATATATGTGTGTGTGTGTGTGTGTGTGTGTAAGATAATACTATATATATATATATATATATTATTTTACATTTTTTTAATCAATGTTGATGTTGATTCTGGTGGTATCCTTTGAAATCAATGTTGATTTGGATGTGATTTGAAAATGTTAACTGTTAACTTAATTGTTTTGGAAAATGTTAAAATGTTATACTGTTCGGGTAATCGGGTCGGGTATTCGAGCCGGGTCCCGGGGTCCTTAATGGATCCGGGTCTGGATCCATTAATTAAGATCGGACAGGTAATCGGGTAAGACCCGATCCGCTAAAAAAATACCCAAATTGGATATGGATATACCCTTACCCGATCTAGACCCGATCAGTTTACACACCTACCCAAGACTGTCCCAGTGACCGTCTTATACTACTGGGCCAAGAGGCTTGGTTCCCCAAGGTACTTTAAGTCATCAAATCTCAACCCTCCCTTAATGTGACATTAAGAGACTTAACGGAACGGGCATTTGGACATCCTATGAGATAGGCAAAGTGAAACCATTCATTAATTTAGTCGAAAAACAATTTATATGTTTTTAAAAAATTAAATATTCTTAATTTCATAAAATAAAAATACAGAAAAAAAAAATCAAAAAAATATATAGAAACACAATAAATAATTACGCAAAAGAAAAACTTAAATAGAACAGTGTCCACCCCCATTCAACAACTTACTTTTTGTCATCTATTGCGATTATGCTTTTTCTAACATGTATATGTCAGTGGTGTGAATTTGTTGCCTTATCTCAGATTGTAACCCCTCAGTATCCTGTGGAGATACATTCCAAATTAAATAATTCCTTTGCACAAGTCAAACAAATATGATTAGCTTTTTATTTTCATTTACATTGGTAACTATAATTTTGCATAACTAGATTCTAGTGTCATTTTTATCATTATAATATTAGACTTCCATATACATATAATGGTTAAATGGTTAAATGGTTAAATTTCATAATCTAAATAAGTTTCAAGAATATAAAATTAATTAGGCTATTGGGTTATGAATAGCTTATTCTGATATTATGGGCATTCAATTAAAAATTAATTTTAAAATTAATGAAAACATATATTAAGGTGAAAGAATATAATTTTCTCACGTAACACTTTATATCCAACAATGGGCCTGTATGTACTGAAACTTAGTTTAGTAAACAAAGATCGCTATCTTTGTAATCCACAGGTTTCATTTATGTCCCTTGTTATGAGGATGCTTTCATTTGTTGAAATTAATTAATTAATAATTTAAGAACAATGCTAGAAGTTTAAGAACAATGTTGAAATTAATGCTAGAAGTTTCATTTGTCCTTATCCAATATATAAGCACTGCTGCCATTCTTTTTAGGTTAAATTACATTTGCCCCCTAACTTTATCCCTCTTTCACTTCACCATTGAAACTTTTGTTTTCAACACTAAACCCCAAACTTTTTAAACGACTTCAAGTAATCCTTACCATTAACACCATTAACTTTTTTAGATGGAAAAGTGAGCATGTGCCATGCACACGAGGGCATTTGAGGGTATTTTTATCATATATATATATGCATACACACACACACACACACACACTAAACCCCGAACTTTTTAAACGACGTCAAGTAACCCTTACCATTAACACCATTAACTTTTTTAGACGGAAAAGCCCGAACTTTTTAAACGACTTCAAGTAACCCTTCCAATAACACCGTTAACTTTTTTAGACGGAAAAGTGAGCATGTGCCATGCACACGAGGGCATTTGAGGGTATTTTTATCCTATATATATATATAATATTATGAACATTAGAGTAAAAACATTTAATAAAATTACATAAATATCGAAAAAAATATTAAAAAATAATTTAAAACATTAGATGATTATGAAAAATAATTAAAATTTCTGAAAAGTAAATAACATATAAAAACTACGGAAAATACTAAAAAAAATATTAAAACGGGAATGAACAAAAAAACATTTACGATATATGAAAAAATACTAGAAATTTAAATAATTATAGGAAATCATTGAAATATATATATCAAGGTTCTAAAAAACGCGGGGCGTGATCGAGGCGTGGAGGCCAAGCCTTAAGCCTTAGAAGCCTAGGCGGGCCTTGGCGTAAAAAGGCGTGAAAAGGCGTTTAGATCTTTTTAATATATTTTAATATTTTTTAACCGTAACAAGGCTATTGAAATACTAAAATTGTACATATCATAAAAATATGTCTGAATATTTGCAAATAAAAATACTATTTGATTATTTTGGATGAGATAATGGTCCGGTTTGCAAAAAAATCTTTAAAAGGCGATATCGTTTCCCTAAAGCATTGTTGTTTTTAGAGAAAAAGTACGCCTTAAGGGTTTTACCAAGCATAAGGCGTCAAAATCTTAAGGCGGGGCGTTTCTCCCAAGCCTCAAGCCTAGGCGGAGCCTAGGCGGGTTTTTTAGAACAGTGATATATATATATGGAATTTGAAAAAAAAAACATTAAAAAAGAAAAGCAAGAAAAATCTGGAAAAAAAATGGAATTTATAGAAATTACTAAAATAGTACAAACTTATTTAAAAACTATAATTTTAACGCCAAAATAACTCTTCCAAAAATAATAAAAATGGAATTTAATGAATAATATTAAAGAACTTCCAAAAAAATTAAAATTTGTAATAAAGGATAAAATCTGGGTACTTCTAGGACTTGGAAAAACCATTTCATCTGTAAACCCATTTCAAAGTTAAAAATATATCCAGCCACCTTTACCCTCATTATTCGAATACATATCCAATATAAACCCATTTCAAAGGGTTCAAACCCATCCACCCACCTCCACTGAAACAGGCCTCCACGTCCACCCACCTCCGTTGAAATACATTTCAACACAAAATCAAGAGTAGAGTAAGAAAATAGAGAGAGAGAACCATTTTCATATCTGAGAGTAGTTTTTTTTTTTTGGCCGGATATTGTGAGTGTTTTAGGTTATAATTAGGGTTCAAGTGATGAAAACAAAAGTTCAAATGGTGAAGTGAAAGAGGTCTAAACTCCGGGGCCCCAAATATGATTAACCATTCTTTCTAATTCTAAACATAGATGTCAACTACTTTTCACAAATTTATTAACAACAACAAAACTCTCTCTATATATATACATTTTGTCCTTTTAAGAACAACTTGAAGGAAGCTGACTTTAGTTGTTTTAATTATTTGTTTGTAAAAAACGAAGTCCTCATTGTTTGTTGAGAAAGCAATCTGATGTAATCGAGAGAGTCAAATGTATTCTTTTATGAACAACTAGACTCTCTTAATTCTACATAAGGAATATGACTTACTACTCATGTGTAGACTTCAATTATTTGCATTATCTTCTATGTAAGGGTTCGGGTAGTACAGGTAGACTTCCCCCAATTTCATTTATTTATCAAGACACCAACCTGAGTTTTGTCTTGTTACCTTAAAATAAGAATTTGGTGGTTAGCTCAAGTGGCAATGTGTGCAAGGCATTGGCAATCGAAGGACTTTTTTTTAAAGTCCCCAACTCATGTTTTTATATCATTGATTCAATAATTAATCATAAAAAATGTCATCACCACATGTGAAGATTAATTGCTTATGAGCCCTTATCATTTTGTGATATAATGATATTATAAAAAAAAAGTCATAATGCTAATAACAAAAAATAAAGATATATGGGATTATATACTACCAAATCATACCATATGAGGCTAAATGCTTCTCATCCCTTTTCATTTTATGCTATTATAAAATTGTGAACATACTTTTTTTAACTTTATTCCAGCTTCCCCATTTTTTAACTTTTTTTAACTTTATATCATTTGATATTCGGTTATACTAGTGCTGGTTTTGTTTGAGTTTGTGTAACTACCAAGAATTCTCAACTGAAAAATTCACCTAATATTTCGGGCTTGTTTGGACAGTGGAGTTAGTAAGATTTTTTTCATAACATAAATAAAAAAATAAAATCTTTTTTTTATGAAATTACACTCTCTTCCCCCTCAAGATATTTTTATACATAAATACGATAATAAGATTTTTAAAACTTCGCGTGAAGTTTGGGGGGAAAAAAAAATCATGGGTGGGGCACTTGAACCCCTCAAGTACAACATGGTTCGTTACTTGGAATTTTTCACCATTTAAGGGATAATTTGTATTTTTTAAAATAAAATATAATTGTTTGGGACCGAGTCAAATATAATTGGGTTGTTAATTGTAATAAAATATTATTCTTAATTGTACCCTTTATGAACCCTGCACACCAATTTATTGCTAACACCTCTTCACAATTAAGTATTGTTTTTGGATGTAATTTGAGATTATACGTATTGTTAAGGGACATTAGGCTTTGTTGACTGTTGTGAACGTTAACGTGAATGTGTAAATTTTTAGGTTCATATTTGTTCCAATAAACAACCTTGAGGCTAGACTTCGTGTTCAAGTCGATTTTTATCGTATCTCGGTCTTATCAGGTATTAACGGGTGAAGTAGATCAACCCTTACCCGACCCGTTAATTATTGTGTCTTATCGGGTTGGCACTGATATGACCGAAATTATTAAGGGGCCACCCGTTAACTTATAACTTCGTATCAGTTCGTATCGTGTTATCGTGTCATACCTCATTTTGTCATATCTATTTACAGCCCTTACCAAGCTTAGTACGAAAAGTAACCAAAAGATGTAATGAACTCGGGAGATGACTTCTCCACAACAGTTACTGTGGATCTAGTCCTATATATGCGTCAACTAGTAGTTTTCCTATTTTATTCATGACTCATTGGTAGTACCTTACACGCTTTCACCATATGGGATTTTTGTAGTTAGATACAGTACTTAGTATGTATCAAGTATCACACTACCCACAGGTTGTTTCTCTTCTTGCTTTTTATTTTTCTCTTTCTTGTACACACGCATGAAAGGAAATGAAACCATAAAAAGGCTACAATAAATTATAGGTTACAAAATCAGATGAAACCTTCCCAAATTTATATTGTTAGAGCATTGAATTTCGTTATAAATAGGGGTTTGGGTAGTTGACAAGAATATAAGTGCTATTAGATATAGAGAGGAGAGAAATGGAAGAGAGGAGAAAGATAAAATTGCCAAGGTTTGTAGCCATCATGGGCTACAATGGGAAATATGTCCGTGCTGAAGATGAGATGGGTACCATCATCTCCTTAAACTTTTCTGGCAATGATTTTATGGATCCAAAGGCTGTTCATGAGGTCTTCACCAATGATGATGGATGGGTACGATTAATGAACATTCACTACCATTACTACTGGGCGGTCCTCCTTGGCAACACCCAACGGGAGGCCCCTAATAGGGTCGTTCTTGATCCGAAAGTTTCCGAAAATGACCCCCGCGTGTGGTTTTTGCCACTGCAACTTCGCAACACTGTCATTGCTCTCCCTAACAAGGATAATGGCCTATATTGTAGTTGCCACGATCTCCCTGTATTTGCTGATGCCCACCGAATTACTCAAAAAGAAGAACTGAAGGTAAGAGAGGTAGTTTTGTCAAGGGAAATCGATAATGTCATTTTTGACATTCAGAATGCCAGGATCTACGATGTGGTCACCAAAGACATGGACAGCAAAGAATTCACTAACAGTACCACTGAACCTATGTCAGTAGTTGTGAAGTTCTTCAATACTGAGAGTAAGAGCACTACATGGAAGGCTAAAGATCCATTCAAGATTGACACCCTAGCCACCATCACAGCCAACATTCCTGAAATATCGAACGGAGAAATAATCCTTACCCCTAAGGTTACCATTACAATTATGTGGGGACACACTTATTCCAAGCCAACTCCAATTGAGAATGAATTCATTATTAAAGTGCTGCCAAAACATCGTGACAAGGTAACTCTTAGAGGAACACAAGGCACGTGTGACGTTCCCTTCTCGTACACTCAGCACGATATTTTTCCTAATAAAGTACATGCTACCTCCACATTGGATGATGGAATATTCACCGGCACCAATTGGTACAACTTCACGAGCAAGACCGAACAAATGCCACTGTGAGGTGGAAGTTGATGTTTGTGGGTAACATCTCTGGAAACCCTCACGTGACTCCACACGTCCGCTAGAGATAATTTAGCGGTTTAAAAGGCTTGTTGCATGTGCACAATGCAATCGTGTTCCAACGAAACTGGATTTTTTTTCCTAGTTACAATAATTTAGGGGGAAAATTCAAAATTAACCCTGAAGTTTGTGGTCATCGTCAAAGTTACGTCTGTTGTTTTAAAAGTTGTAATGTCAATCATAAATTGTCAAAAGTGTAGCAATAAAGTCCCGCATCTCCTTTCCATTCATTGAGTTAACAAAACTTATTAGAAGTTGTCCTTAAAACCAAATGTCGAGTTCTATGTGTCATTTATATGTTAAACACGTCACATGCAAAAATATATATATATCATTCAAAAAAATAATTAAACTAAAAATTATTTAAACTCTCTTCCTCTCCCCACCATCACTCATATACAAACACTACCATTTACTTCCATCACCTTTTTCCGTTGTACAAACAAAATTCTACTCACACAAATACAAAATCCTAACCACAACGCATACATCCACACAAGTATAAAAGAATGACACATATTTCAAAAGACGAAAAGAAATAAGTACACACACCCAATATATACAAATTGAAGCTCCTCCCCTTCTTCTCTCCTCCACTACCCATCCCACCAACACCAATCCCAAACCAATATATGAGATGAAAGAAAGATTAATTGTTAGTGAGAATAGTCAATTAACATTACAGGCTCTTAGTACGTACCTTTTAAGTGCATGTCATTTTGCAGACTGATTAGCAAACTTCTTTTACTTTTCTCTTTCATAAATCTTATTTGGTAGAGCTTTGATTTCCATCGTACTTGTTTGCAAAAAATAAATTAAAAAAATATAAGAGAGCGAAGGGATACGCCGAGAGGGATGGCGTTGGCGGTATATGGAGGAAGTGGTGTTACGGGGTGAGTGTGGGAGGGAGTCACAGAGTGTGTGTGTGTGTGTGTGTGTGTGTGTGTGTGTGTGTGTGTGTGTGTGTGTGTGTGTGTGTGTGTGTGTGAGAGAGAGAGAGAGAGAGAGAGAGACTTTTAAAAAAATATATATGATTTTGTCATAATTTTTTTGTATCATAGAAGAACTCTTAATTCGGAACACAAAGATTATAAAACACAGTAGTACTCTTGTGCGGACTGTCCCTCATTTTAACAGTACGGACTGGACATGTGTCACATGACGGTGAGTCTAGAAATTATTGGCTAAATTATAGGCGCACTATCTCTCTCTTTTCTGGGTTCACCGTCAGGTGACACATGTCCAGTTCGCATTGTTAAACTGAGGAACAGTCCGCACAAAAGCAATACTATATATATATATATTGACATTACCATGGGTATAGTTATGGAGAAGAAAATGTTTTTTTTCCTTTCACATGTTTGGTCCATTGAATGCTGACTTTATATGATAAGGAAGCATTTATGATTGCTCTAGAAATTTCTTATTTTGGAACTCTGTAATAGATATGTTGAAGAAAATGAATGTTTTTCAAAAAGCCTAATCAATTGATTGTTTACTTTTTCAATGGAGGAGGAGAGAGTTATCTTCCAAGCAAGTAGCAAAATGTTTGATCTCTTCAAAGAAAACTTATATTCTAGTTATCAGTTTAGGTTTGAGGAGAGAGGGCGAGGCCACATGCAAGAGGCTTTTTTTGTTTAGGGGGAGGTCAACTTGTTGAGGCTACATGCACGAGATGATATCATCGTTGATGATGACACATGCCTCTCAAGAGTGCTATTTTTACAAAGAGCGCTACTAGGTCGTGTTGGTTATCTTGACAATTCACTGTCGTCCATCACGAAGGTAACGCAGTGGGTAAGAAAGAATTAGAACTCAGGTGGTGAGGTGAAGGTGTGTAGCATACATTCATCTCCATTTCTATATGTTTTTGCGTCAACAATGGACGTGGATCAGATTCCTGATAAAAAGAGATGGTCTTTCAATTGTGAGCCCTTTTTTTCTCAAAGATGGCTTACTCTTGCTTGCTCCTATGAAACCTAGGCTTGGGTTGGAACATCACTAGATTCGATTATGGGTTTACCTCTCCATTTATAGGGTAGATGTTTTCAAAGTTATTGGTGATAAGTGTTGAGGTTATATTAACGCGAATAAAAGAGTTAGCGTACATGTAGAGATTATGTATTTTTAGGACTTAAAATAATATTGATTATGGATATAGGACAATAAACATTTTGTTTCCATTTTTAGTCCCTATTTTCAAATTAAAGGGACACGTGGCATGCTGTGATTAGTTAACGTTTCATGAATATGGGTCCGCGCCAGCGGATTTATTCAAACATATGGACTAAAACTATAAATAAAATGTTTGTTGTCCTATTTTCAAAATACATATTACAATAGGTCCTAAATTTACAAATCCCCATTCATGTATGGTGATTGTTTTTATGTTGAATAGAGTGAAGAGGTCCCTTAATATAGGGAATTCGTATCCTACTTGTGTTATTTAAAAAAAATGTGACCAGCGTAAGTTGATTGCGGAAGCCGAATAGTGTAAATAAGATTTTCCAACATGAGTAGGACATGACTTTGTGTAAAAAATAATACAATATGTCGTATCAATGCTAAATCAATTTATGATTGTGTTATTCTTTCGTTTCCAAAATTGCCACTTTTATCTCCAAATAAGTTTTTAAAGGTAAACAACACTCATATTTGTCATGACAGCAAGTGGGATAAATTATTCCTACTAGGTATTGGATAAACAATCTCACCTAAGTGAGATTAGTTTATCCCGTTGAGATGGGATACTTTACACGGTGTTAATTTATCTACACTCCTTAACTTACTATTGGAGCACATTCTTTTAAATGACCATATCTTACACAAAAAGGTTATTTAAAGAACCATTGGAGGTTACCCTTAATTTCTTAGCTGCAAACCCAAGTATTCCTGCATATTTTAAATGACCTACACATTTTAACCTTCATTATTCAACATTTCACAGGGGAATACTTAAACAAACTCAACAATTTTCCAACTCATCATCATAATCAATTGATTACAAATTATGGATTGCAATATATACTTGATGTAAAACATTTCACAATGACAAATGATAGATTGTAACATACGTAGGGCTGGGTTTCGATCAGTAAATAGAGCATATCAATATCAAACCAATTTTGAAAGCATCAAACCAAAATTACTAGTTTTACCAGCCGGCACACCAGCCCATAAATCAAAACCAAACCACGCGGTACCTCGGTAAAATCAATTTTTTGCGGTAAAATAATTTTTTTACAAAATGCGATAATTTCGATAAAGTTCCCTTTATGGTAATTTTGGCATTTGTATAATTTGTAAGGTCAATTTTTTTAAGGTTTAAATAGGCAAAAGCACAAATATACCATATTCTGACCGTCCCTATTATTTTTTATCAGTATTGCATATCAATCAAAATCGTGACTTTCTGAATTGTAATTCCCTTATTTTTGGTATTCATTTGGTTCACTATCATTCCAAACGAAAATTTCTGGAATATTGAGAGAATAACACCAACCGACACTAATTAACATTTTTTGCTAATAAAAAAATTCCAAAAGTGAATTAGAAAGATTGGAGGCAATCTCTTCCCTAAGCAATTCATTAAATTAAAAACAAATGTAGAGGAAGATAGCAAATAAAGTAATATTAGAAAGGCAAAAAAATTGGACCATATGTTCTCGGTAAATGAAATAATATGATTCATTTTATTTATATTGAAGAAAACATGTAGGAAGGTGAGATTGCTTGAAAGGGAAAAGAGGGAGGGGAGAGGGAGAAATCTCAGAGAGAGAGAGAGAGAGAGAGAGAAGTCAGCAGAAAGATTGTAAACATTATGGTTGATGGTGGAGTTAGTTACATTTTATGAGTTAAAATGTATGGCTTAGATTAATAAATTAAAGGCTCACATTTAATATAATAAAAATCTATGCATATATATATAACTGTAGTCTTAAATCTTATTATAGCGCCACGTGTAAACGCCACGTGTAAACGACATTTAACATCTCTTTAGTTTGATTATAAATATACATAAATGTCTCTTCCCCACCCCAATCTACCCTTTCATTGGCATACTCAAATTCCCAAGATTCAAAGTACACCTCTCCCTTTTTTTTCTTTGGTCTATCCACCTCCCTTATTTTAACACGACTGTCAACAGCATTTAACATAGCTTTAGTTTTACAAATATACATAAATGCCTTTTCCCCACCCCAATCTACCCTTTCATTGGCACACTTCAATTCCAAAGATTCAAAGTACAACTCTCCCTTTTTTTTCTTTGGTCTCTCCACCTCACCTTCCCCTCAAAACATGTGCCGTTAAGGCACATGTTAACATATCCCTCCCCCCCCCCCCCCCCCCACACACACACACACATATATATATATATATATATATATATATATATATATATAGCGAGAGAGAGAGAGAGAGAGAGAGAGAGAGAGAGAGAAAGAGAGATCATAGTCATTCCCATGTACACTGAGCTGAAAAAATTGGGACAAATTAATGGACTAAGAACCAAAGAAGGAAGCAAACTCACAACATCCATCCCATTCTTCTCAGCAAATTCCAAATCCACCATTTCAGTTTTTTCTTGACAACTATATATGAACCAACCATTGTTTTTAAAGTCCCATAAAAATCCATATCGGTCCAGCTGCTCTCATATGCTGCCCCTTGGTGTCTGTGGTTAAACATAACAGCAGTAAAAGTGGAAGTGTACACTACTCGCTTCTCTGTTTTTGAATCTGAACATACCCTTAATATTCCTAGGGTTCCTTCTACAACCCTTTTTGTGACTATTTCAAATGATGATATTAGGATCATTTTTAAAGCTAAACCTTATAAGGGTCCTTTCTCTAGATTTCTAAATTCTTTCATAGATGATTTTTCCATTGTTTGCTCTTAAGTTTGTAAGCCTCCGAAGAAGGGCTTTTCTTCTTCAATATCAATAAATGATTCTTTCTTAAAAAAAAAAAGACTATTTCAAATGAATATATTTCTATGAGGTTGACCTTTGGGTGGGCTAGGTGAAACACCCCATTGCACCCTTCAATGGTTCCATTGAAACTTTATGGGTTGTTTAGGTCTGCATGGAAGATTTTGAGCCTCTCTTATGCTCATGGAAGGCTTCTCAGATAACTTATGTATTTCTTATTTTATGTATCATGTTTGCAATACGTTATAAAAAATGAGGCGTTTGCATTTTATGACCAAATATGCATTAGTAAATAAATCCTACATTGAAAGTTAAAAGCTAGAGAAACAAATGGATTCAGTGTCCATACTTATATATAGGCTAAGAGTATGCCTTAATTTTCATGAACTACTCTACTCTAATTAAAATTATTATCTATGTAGACAATTGTTTGATACATAGTTGGAATCTTATTTTGTGGTTTCCTTATTATTTTATTTTTAATTTTTCACTTAGTTTATAATTTAATATATACATTAATTAGACTAATTTTTGATGTTTTGTTAAAGAAACATTTTAGTTGATTACATATGGAGAAACATTCTAGATATGAAGCTAATTGAGGTTATTGATATTTTTTACTATTTCTTTTTCAAATTGAAACAGATGGTAGTTGACATTGTTATGGTAAATTATAGATTGTTCAAAGCTCAAGGGTAAACGCTTAAATGTGTTTTATCTTTTTGCATATGCAAGAAATGTACCAAATTTGCATTTTACTATATTGGAATGGCTTTTGATTTGTTTATAAGAGAATGGGTAAAATGGTTATTATTTATTTATCCACAAACTAATATTTCTTATTATGTAAATTTTTTATTATTGTTGCTTATACTTTAGAGTAATGTTGTTGAGATTGCAGGAGCTAAGATTATTAGAATATCATTTAACATTAAGGTTTATAAAGTCATTTTTCATCAACTTCAATCTTTTAGCTACGTAAAACATAGGTTTCGTCTCAAAATGTGTATTCTAGCCCTTATCCAATATCTCCGTAAGCTGATTATGATTCATTCAAAACTCAAAAAATTTCAAAGGCCTATTCACTCCCTTTATTTTTGCATTTTTCATTCATGACGATTTGAATCTCTAATTTTTTTTCTTTTAGTTTGTGAATAAACATGGCCAAATTTGGCTGCTTTGGATATAAAGACAACCAAAAAAATGATGAAAGGTGTCTTATGAAGCTCAAACTGGGAACAACTTATCTATCGTGCAACTAATAAAGAACCTCCTATCTAAATTTTTTTTTTCTTTTTTGGTTACCAACTGGAAATCAAATCAAAAACAAAAAGCAAACATGGGTACATGTGTACCCAGTTGAATTCATCTCATCACACATAAAATAATCCTTACGGAGGCAAGGTTTTTACCCCTTCCATTTCATCTTCATATTTTTTGCATTTTTCAGTCTTATTATTCAATAGTTATGTTATTTTAATTTGTGATTCTGAATTGGTTTTCCAACAACGAATTTGCGCATTTTTCGTAATCTTACTCTTCTAATATATATAGATATACAATTTAGATAATTTCGGTCACGCATCGCATGGCATGCATGCTAGTATTAAGTGTAAAGTTAAGGGCTTAAGAGTGTAGTTGTGTTTGGCTTTAGCCATGGTATTCTTGTTTTATTTAATTTGGTAAGTTCAGTAATATCATTTTGGTAATTTAAGTTTTTCATTTTGGTACGGTACAGTCGGTAAATCGGTTATTAAAATGTTTAAACGATAACCAACCACAAAAAATTCGATAATTTTAGTTTCGATAGTTTCAATTTCGATAAGTAAAAAATGTATACCATTACCAATTTTTTCGATACAAAACGGTACAGTGTGAATTTTTTCCATACCCATACGTATAAGACCAAGGAACTTAGTGCCCAAGTTAACCTGAGTGCTTGTCTCGTTCAAGCTTTGGTACATTTCAGGAAACCTTAATTGATAAATTCATATATGTAGTCTCATAAAGGTGGCAAACAGGCAGGTTATAGGTGGGTCACTAATGAGTCGAGGCTTAATGGTTGGGGCCCAAACTCGCCCTCTAAAACACTTGAGTTAGGATGAGTCGAGCCAAGTTTAGGTTGGGTCGGGTCCTAGTCATCCCATTTGACCCGTTATTGTAAAAATGTCAAACTTTTAGTCTCTCTTCGAAATTCTCTTTTAAAATCCTAATCTCTTATCTATTTTTTTTTTTTGCTCAACCTCTCTAAAACTCCTGAATTATTTTAAAAATAACTCATATCTTTAAAATTCTAACATGTTTCTCTCTTTAAATAATGTTACTCTCTAAAATATAAGACTCTTTCTCTCACTAAATTCTATTTACTTTCTCTATAAAAAAAAGTCATATGTCAAAAGTTGTAACCTCTTTATACCTTTAGAATATTGTCTCTCCCTAATTACATTTCTTTCTCGAAATTTAATTGGGGAAAGTACACTTAGATCCCTTGGAAACAAATTTTAAACACTAAAGGAATTTTGACAAATTTTAAACACTTAGGTCCACTAATTCTCTTCTTGTAGAAGTTCACGCTAGTGGCATAACAAGTGGACCTAATAGTAAATTGTCCTTAAATGTTTAAAAACTGCCAACAAGGGATCTAATTGTAAATTGTCCAATTTAATTTAGGGAGGCAAAGATATTAGAATTTTAGATATAGAAACATTGTTAGAGAGACAAAATTATTACCATTTTAGACAAAGAAATTGGTTGAGATGTTATGCATCAAATGTGCATCAAAGGATGATGTTATGCATGTAATTTCCAGCATTTGCCACCTTTATTTCTCAAGTTTGATACTCAAGGTAATGTAGATTTTTAAGAGCAGCATGGTATATAGTAACTTTTAGATGTTGCAATGTTGCTGTTTGTACATCTGTTGATAAACAAAAACAGGGAGATGACATAATGAGAATAGAGAGAGAAGTGTAATGTTTTCAATTTGAGGCCTGTTGCCTTCACAGGAGGGCATATTTTTCATGTCCCAGAATAAGCATGTTTTATCTCTAACAACAAAGCCAGCAACAAAACTAAATGTTAGCCTCCTATTTAATCAAGCTGCTAAAAGCAGAGTTAAAAAGAAAAAAGAAAAAAAAAACTAAGGAATTTACATATTCGTATGCACCTTCCAAAATGCGTTTCAATACACTAGAATTATTGTTCCAGGAATTCTCTTTCCCGTAGGTTTTTTAACGAGATAAAATGCAGAAAAAGTAGTGATTATAATGCAGTACAATATAATAAATACTATTACAGGGGTTTTTCAAGATAAAATTCAACAAAAAATCCTAAATGTAATAAAACAATATTTTGGATATTCGTATTCAACATATTTGCATGAACAATTCCAATATACGAAGTCTCAACTCAAATGGGGTATAAACTTGGGTATCTTAACAATGTTACAAGATACTAGTTGTTTTAACTTCCGAATCAATAATATTCAGAAGTAGCTAAAATTTGAGTGCTCATCTACATAAGCTTATCCCCATCGTACCAATCTTTAAAGTATATGGCATATTGCGTTCCCTTTCTCGTTCCACATACCAAAACGATCTGCGTTCTAGCTGACATTGGCCAAAAGGTTCCCTATCTTTTCCTTTATTTCTTTGAGTCGACAAAACTGAACTAGGCAGAAGCGTGTGTTGTATTCGTTAAAAGTAGCAGTGGATGTGATGTTTGAGTTACAATGGAAATCAAGAGCAGGCTATACCTCACACATACAAGGGTCATTTAACAACTCCTACTTGAGAGGCTTCATACCCTGCACAGAACCACAACAAAGCTTCAGTTTCTCTGATGCCTGTTCAACATTTTTTTAAGAAAAATATAAAAAATTCACATATAGGGACGGAAGGACACATTTAACAGACATGTCGGACTAAAATCTCAATATAATAGGGGAAAAAGATTATGTTGAATTGAAATTCTTCCAAGTCACTTCAGTGCTATATTGTCCAACATAATAGTCAGTACTCAAATAGATGCCCCGTCATCTTCCGAGTTTCAACACGTGGTATATTTTTACCTCAACGTACATTTCTCCGGGAATCATTTATTCTTATTGTTTGAGTTAGGTTTTGGTTTTTAAAACTTTTATCTATTAGTTACATGTAGGATTTTAGCTAATTTTATTATATAAGGCCCTTATCAAGATTCAAGACCATAGTTACCAGGATCACTACACCCCTTCTAGACCATAGTCACCCGAGATATAGTGGGTTCTCGATCCGGATCTCCAAAAATGGCGTTCCCAAATTGAACATTAACTAAATTTAGTTATTATTAGGTTCAAGGCACTTTTGGCTTCATAGAATAAATGGAAAGAAAAAAAGCTTCTCAACCAATATCATAATGCTTTAAATATCTTATTAATGTATTATAGAATATCGAGATTGTCCACTACATACAACATTTAGGGAACACTTTTATATTGTTGTACATGAATCTTGACAAAATATACGATTATAATACTAAAAGAACAAGGCAAGGTTCCAACTTAGGATTTGAAGTAGTGAACCAACTAAGCATACCCCCACCGTACCGCGTATCGTCTAAACCAACCCTGTATGCATAACCGTACCACGTACCGGAGCGATCCGCGATCCGGGTAACAATGGTTCATACATTGTAATCAATCGATTTTAATGAGAATTTAGTGATGCTTGTGTCAAGGTGATATCAGAGCTAACTTCTTTTAAGCCGGGGAGAATAATGTGAACATGTCTGCCCCTAGGGTCTGTCCACCCAGAGAGAGACCTCGTTTCTTAATGTTTCGTTGTTGTCTCTTAGTCTATCCCCTAGAAGATAGTTTTATTTCGAACTCTTTAATTAAAGTACATACTTATTTAGGGTTATCGATTAGTTATGAATAAGATTTAGGTCTCCAGCTAACTTTTATAATATGTAAGGCCATTGGCCAACCATTGTAGTCATTCAATTTTGAAGAGAGTTCAATAATATTTGTGCGTCCACATCACGAGGGTGGCTCTACCACTTGAAAAGGAGGCCAACTATAAAAAAATTCGACATATTGCATAGCAAAGCTACGAGCATAGGCTGAACTCTGAAACATCAAAAGACGGGAACAAGGCCATACTTTGGCATGGATGCTTGCAACGAGCAACTCCAAATGTTGGAGAGCAGTCCCCAGGAGAGAAGCGAACATATACCATACGGGATCCACATAGGCATGAGTAAAAGGCAAATCCCCATTAGAAAATGAAGATTTGTCGTCAAAAAGTCTCGATATCTTGCAGTGCTTTTATCACAATCGCATAAATTGTGTTTTAGGGTGGGAAAAAGCAATGTTGCGCACTTTTCTTTGCAGGACTCCTATTCTTTTTTTTTTTTAGCCAAGACCTTATGAAACCAAACAAGCCTGTGTAGTCCATTTACCTTTTGTCTCTTACGAAACTGTAACCCAAAGAAACCCTAGAAGTCGTCTGCTCATCACGAAGAAAATCGAAGCTGTCGGAGGTGCTATTGTTCCAAATCGAAGCTGTCGGGTGTGTTACTGTTCCAAATCGCAGCCGCAGGGGTTCGACCGAGGGATTTGGCTTTCCGACTTTGCATAAGCGAGATATTTCCTAGTTTACTATTGCCTTAATGTTGTTATATACTTATTTTACAACTTTAGCTGAAAATACTACTTAATTTACAAAATTTCAGCTTCAAATATTATATGTTTTATAATTTTCAGCCTAAGATGTTATTTGTTTTATAATATTTTCAGTTCAAAATGTTAATATTTTAAAATTTTCAGTTTAAAACGTTGCTTATTTACAAAATTTCAGCGTAAAATGTTATTATTTTATAATTTCTTGTTTGAATGTTAATTATTTTACAAATTTCCGTTAAAATGTTATTTTATATGTTTTTCTAATTAAAACTAAAATGCACGAATTGCTTGTGTGATGCGTAGCGCAAGCCCTAAGCCTAAACGCGACACCTTGCGCGACCAAGATTAAAACATTGATTCCGATACATTAAGTAATCTACCTTTCTTCACTAAAAATAACAGAGGCATCACTAGGAAAGTATTGTTTGAGAACTTTCCGAAGATTGAAGGAGCTAAAGTTTAAAAGGGGGCAGGAATTTTTCATAAAATCCAGCGATTAGGGGGTTTAGGGCTGTGAACTTTCAAACCCAACCTACTTTATCCTTCGTATCTGTGAATTGCGAACGCTTTATCAAAAAGGGAGAGCTTCTCGGAGGGTTTGTTTTCACGCCGGCGAGGTCCTTGGGCCTCAAATTGACATTACTAAAGTGAGCTTGCTGGTTGCCCGGTCAAATCCGGCATCTAGTGGGTCAGCGGTGATGGGAAGGGGAAGATCCGTCAAGCCTTAAGGGGCGTGACTTCCAACAGTGAGGGTTGGGACTGCATGTAATGAAAATATGGGTAGTGGTGCGAGGCCAGTGGTGTTTGGGCCGAAGGTGGCCAAAGAAACAAGGGGTATGCATCATAAGGTTGGTGACCATTGGCTGAGAAAGTAAAAAGGGTTAGACCAAAACCCATATAGGGACCGCAAAGGCAGTTGGCAGGGTTAGATCGCTCGGTTGGCCAGCGTGTATCAGGTGGCTTGCTGTGACGGAGCTTCTTAGTGGTGAGGAAAGACTGAAACAGGAGGTGTGGCCGATTGTGGCCGGTAGTTGGTAGGAGGTGGCCACTGTCAGCGATAGTGGAGTTGCTATTAGTTACGTAAATGAACATCAAATGAAAAGTAAGAAGAAGAAAACTCTCGTCTCAATTCTCTATATTAAAATCTCAAATTGGTAGAGAATGCTCCATATGAGGCTACAAGAGAGGTATTTATAAGGGGAAGTAACTTGGGCTCTAAGAAATGATCCTGATGTCAATCAAGAACCTCGAGGGCATTTCCGTCATTTTTAGGATTTTATAGTATTTTTATTTTTATTTTTGTTATTTTCTTGTAGTTTATTATGTTGTTGTATTTTCTTTTTGGTTTAGTATTTAGAGGTGGGAGTAGTAAAGGCTCTTAGGGACATACTTGTATTAGCCTTCCCCTTAAAAATACACACCTTGTAGCCTCATTTGGGGCATTCTACCTATTTGAGAGTTTATGAAAGAGAGTTGAGACGAAAGATGTCTTCATCTGATTTCCCATTTGGTGTTATTTACGTCAACTGATATCAGAGCCTCGTTGGCTCCACCCGCTGTTGTTGTTGTGAAAAAACACAAAAAAATTGTAGACAACGACAATTGGGTTTTAAGAGGAGATATACTCCCGTGGAAGCTCGTTATGCTCGATACGAGGGGGTCTTGAACCACCTCTTGGCGCGACTCGACGACCTTGAGGCCTCCCTTCAATCACTACCTAAAACCCTAACCCTAGCACCAAAATGCCTCTACCCACGCTTCCGCAATCATCTCCACCCCCAACCACCAAAAAAAAAACTGCTCCAACAAACCTAGCCCTTCAACCACCAACCCAGAGCTGGCAAAAGGGTTGATCAACCACTGGACACCGGCCAGCGGCAAACCCTAGCGCCGACCAGTCTCCCATCCTCCACAAAGGGGTCGAATCCCACCCCAGACCATGCGGAACCTCCAGAACCCCCACCGCGCCCCTCTGTCAAGGTTGGCACCCATCTTTGGTGGCCGAAATCCAACCAGAACATGCTGGCGACTGTGAAACCCTAGGGATTCAACTATGGTTCAAAGTCTCGATATCGGTTCCGGTATCGGACACTCGATTTTCAACTCGGTTGAGGTATCAGGCGATGAGCAAAGATACATTATGTAGAGAACGCAAAAAATTCCGAAAAAAATATAGAAAATTTTAAAAAAATAAGATTAACAATATGGACAAATGAGGTAGCAGATTCAATATTGTATAGTAAACCAATACTAATATTGAAAAATAATATAATGACATGTAGAACTTGATAAAAAATTTACATGGAAGATAAATAGAAATGATTACAATGTTACGTCATTTTCATCTCCCTATCTAGTTGCGGTATCGATCATACAAATTTGGATAGGTATAATTTCTTTCAGTAGGGTAAGGAAAGAAATAGGAATAAGCATTTTTACGTACAAATAAATATTATACGTACAAATAAATATTTTTTATACAAATAAAAGTACAAATATTTTTGTAAAAAAATGTTTTTACAAAAATGTAGTTTGTAGTTTGTATTCTTTGTACAAAAATGTACAAAAAAATGTTATTTACAAAAATATATATATTTTTTTTTACATTTTTACATAAACGTTTTTTACAAAAACTACAAAAAAAAATGTATACAAATGTAGGAAAAATGTACACTTTGTGTCCACATTTTAATACCTCGGTTTATCTTCAAAAAATAAATGAAAAACAAACAAACGGCAACATATTTAACCCACCGGCCGAAACATAAAATAGGGTTTTAAAACACGCAAAACAGGATGCAAACATTCTAACCTAAATAAAAGGGTTTCTCCATTCTTACCTAAACAAACAACTAGCCGACACAAGTAGGTGAAACAAAATGTGATTCTGGCTGAAATCGAAGGAGAAGGATAGGGGGATCCAGGCTGAAATCTACAGAAGCTTAAGAGGAAAAGTTTTGGGTTTGGAAAGCAAGGAGATTCAACCACTTTATAGCTTTTTTCGACCCTAAATCTAATCTGTGACACATATGTTCAAATCAGCTGATAAAGTAAGATTCCTTCAATTATTTCTGCCTCTCTCTTTTGGGGGGGTAAAACTTCATTATCTCGGGGAGACATGTTTGTATCGACCGAGATTACGCCGAGATATCTCGGGAGCGGTGAGATCTCGGCGCTACTAGCTGCTTCCAGACTATTTATATTTGTTTACGAATCGTGACTCGTTATCGGTTCGGTTACCTGCGATTCCGAGTTGACTCGACCGATACTTTGAATGGCTGTGTTTTTTTTTCGAACATTCTGATTTTTCCGTTATCCGATCCAATATTTTCCGATTTTGGAACGTATATAAGGTTTTCGATTTCCGATTTTTCCGAAAAAAATCGGATCGAAAATTGGAAATAATTTTGAATTTCCGATTTTCCGATTTTTCCGAAACTATGCCTATCCGATTTTTCCGAATTATTCCCTATTTTTTCCGAAATATTTTCCGATTTCCAATTTTTCCAATTTTTTTAAACATTCTCATGTGTCCCACGTCGGCTAGGAGAGGAAGAGAGGCCCAAAAAAGTCCTCTATAAAAGGAGAATATCCCTCTATCCTCTACACAAATGAAAAAAATGGTTAAATCCTTATATATTTACATGTTGGATTAAATCTTTTTTTCGATTTCTTTAAAATGAGAATTTCGAGTAATAGAAAATCCTATATTAATTTTTTTGAAATTTTGGAATTTCCAAAATTTCCGAATTTTTAGTATATTTTTTTAATTTCCGATTTTTTCCGATTTTTCCGAATTTGGAAACTTTTTTGATTTTCTGAAAAAATTGGATCGGAAATCAGAACAAATATTTTATTTCTGAAAAAATCGAATTTTTTTCCGAAGGGTCATTTTCCGATCCGATCTGGCCGAAACACAGCCCTTTGAACCATGGTTTCAACCCATTTCGGACCAAACTCCTCCTATGCTAGCCGATCTATCGCCTGCCCATGGTGGAACCCTCCAACAAGCTCAAAAACTAGGGTTTGACAGCACAAACTTGGTTTTCGACCCAGGAGGAAGATTTTTATTTTATTGTTGACATGAGGTAAGAGGAAGATGATGAAGATTGAAGCAAAAAAAAACTATGGGATGGGCACTTCCACAATTTTCAGATGTTATTTTTGGCCCCACAAGTTTTTGTTTCTCTCTTCAGCACACATTTTTGGGAGCTTTTCAGACGATTCTCCACTTTTTGAAAGCTAGAGGACGAGGTTGATCTTAAGTGGGGGAGAATGATGTGAATCAAGAAGCTCGAGGGCATTTTCGTCATTTTTAGGGCTTTACAGTATTTTTTATTTTCTTTTTGTTATTTTCTTTTAATTTGTTATGTCGTATTTTCTTCTTGGTTTAGTATTTAGAGGTAGAAGTAGTAAACGCTTTTAAGGCATACTTGTAATTACATCTTTAGCTTAGAACCTAAACTACCTTCCCCTTATAAATATTCACCTTGTAGTGGGGCACTTTACCTATTTGAGAATTTATGAAAGAGAGTTGAGACGAGAGATATCTTCGTCTTATTTCCCATTTGGCGTTATTTACGTCAGATCCCAATTACAATTATGCCCTTATTATCCTTAATTACTTCCACCTATAATACCAAGCAAACAACTACTGAAGGAAAATACATCAAAATAAGGAAAATAACAAAATATGCCACTAATAACTAAAAATGACAAAAACGGTACGTTTCCTCCTCCACATCATTCTCCCCCACTAGAAAAAGCTCGTCCCGAGTGTAGGAGGTGAACGGAAATAAAGCAAGGCAACCATCATAGGGCTCCCCCACTAAAAAGAAGAACCGTCCTCTAAAACGTCTTTCTTACCGGTTTTCGAAAGGTCCACGCAGAATAAGCATATAAAACAACCACGACCGGTCCACAAAAGCTCGATCCCGAAGTCCCGTGATGAACCTCCTCAATGCTAAGCCGCAGAAAACTTCCTCCGAGCGCATATCAAAAGCTACCAAAAATGGGTCTACATACCCACCACCTATCACATCACCTCCAATCACCACCTCAACCCGAAGAGAGATAACAACCAATCCAATCCCATTAAAATCATCCTCCCCATTTCCAAAGATTGGGAAGAAATTTCCCAAATCAAACGTTTCCGGCTCGTGAAAGTGCATGCGAATCACCCAACCATCCTCGACAAAAATGTCAAAAAAGTTCCTAATACACAACCCAATTTCGTTTTTTCTATCTTTCTTGCAATCAACCGGCTTGGAAGGGGAGGAACCAATCTTAGACTTGCCACCAATAATCCTGAATTGAGCCTCGAGAGTTAATCGGGGCGAGAATGTAATTTTTTTTAAGTTTGGGGGCTGAAAAATGGGTGGCGGGTTGGAGGATTCGGGGTGGTGGTAGGTGGGGAGAGGGTGGTTGGTGATGGAATAAATTTGGATCGGGTGGTTATGACGAAACTTTGTAAGGTTGGAGGCTAGGGCTTACAAATTGTGGATTTGATTGGGAATTGGATGGTGAAACCCTATAATTGAATTGTCTTGAATCTTGAATGGGGAATTTGCGAAATGGATTCAAATTTTGGGGAAAATTGGGGTTCAAGATTTGGGTGGAATTGTTCGGGGGAGGGAAGAAAGATCCGTGAACCTCGGGAGGGAAGAGGGGCTTCCGCGACCCAGGGGCGAGGGAGTGCCAACCGACCACTATCAGGGCTGCCCGTAGTGATTCCGATTGGTCCAAAGGTTATCCAGTCATGATTGGGATTTTCTGAGGTGTCTACGGTGGGTTCCAAGTGGATCCAGTTGTTTCCGGCCAGGGGATTCCGGCCAAGTTCTGGGTGGTTGGTGGTTAATCCAGGGGGTACGTGGAAGGTCCGAACACCGTCCGGGTGGTTTTGGCCACTGATCGGAGCTGTCCCGGTGGGTCGAGTGATTTCCGGTGGGTTGCCACCGCTGTTTTCTTCTCCGGCCACCACCGAATTGGTGGATAAGGGATGGGAATTTGACGAGGCAACTTTTTTCTGTGGTAGAGGGGAATGAGTAGAAGTGGAGGCGTGGGGATTAAGGTTTTGAGCGAGAGTAGGGGCGGTGCGAGGGCGGCTCGTGGATGCATCCAGTGGTGGAAGGCGAGCGTCAAGAGCATCCATTTGGGCGACGATGCGATTCAAGACCTCCTTGAATTGATCGGTGCGAGGCTCCACGGGAGCATGCCTTTTCTTAGGTCCCATTTGTCATCGTCTACATTTTTTGTGTTTTTTTACAACGACAAAGGGTGGAGCCAACGAGGTTCTGATAGCAATTGACGTAAATGAGCGTCAAATGAAAAGTAAGAAGAAGAAAACTTTCGTCTCAACTCTCTCTATTAAAATCTCAAAATGGTAGAATACCCCAAATGAGGCTACAAGAGGGGTATTTATAAGGAGAAGTAACTTAGACTCCAAGAAATGATCCAAATTACAATTATGTCCTTATTAGCCTTTATTACTTCCACCTATAATACCAAGCAAACAACTACTAAAAGAAAATACATCAAAATAAGGAAAATAACAAAAAATGCCACTAATGACTAAAAATGACAAAAATAGTACGTCTCCTCCTTCACATCAATTAGTAGCTGTCAAAGAGAAGGAGCCGGTGGAGCAAGGACACTACCAAAGCTTGAATCTGAATCGTCTAGTGGTTGACGACCTCGTCCACTCGATCAGACTTCAAGGCTATGATCGTCGCAGCTCTAATACCACTTTGACGTTGAAACCACTATGATGTGGACACACATACAAATGCCACTAAACCCTTAATAAAATCGAATTATTAAAATGCTGATCAATGGAATTATTTATGATAAAAGCTAACTAGAGACCCAAATTTAACATATAACTAATAGATAATTCTAAAAAACTATGGAAACTAGTATAAGAGTTTATTATTAAACTACCTTTAGGGATAATAATGAAAAAATAACAACAAATAAAGAGGTAAACCTTCTCTCATGTTACAGGGCGGACAGCTCTCTGGGGCAGACCCGTTCATTTCATGACGAACCGAGAATATACTTTTTGGTTTACAAACATTGTGTATATTTGTTGTATGAGCGCTTTACCTTAGTGGTCCTGAACTCATTCACTGCCATTCGAAGAGAATCATCTGATAGTATCAATCTTGATAGAGCCCCTGTGCTTAATCTGCAATGATAATAAAATGTTATTAGAAAGTTGTGTGGCTCGGATGTCAAAAGATCAACAATTCGGACACTAAAAACATATCTTTAACCTAACCAAGAAGAAAAGCTTCATGACAGGCGGCCACAAATTAACAAGTTCACGTGAGTAGCAAGGGCCGGTTGATGCGATAACAGCTACTGCAACTCCAACAATGCAGGAAGCCCACCTCATCGATAGTACTATGAAGATAGATGACACATAACCCGCTACAGGTGATGCTCATCTTCTATTGGAGCACTGTAGAAGTATGCTCAGCAGAAGCGCACCTAGGGGTGTCCTTTTTCTCAACTTCAGGATTCGATCGGATTTTGGAATGATATTTTCAATTTGCAACTTTAATTTTTCTAATATTTGGTTTCTGATTTTTCACGGGGGTGGGTGTCAGAATCAGAATTAATATTGAATTTCTGATTTTTCTGGTTTTTTTCGATTCGTTATTAACGAATTATTCATACCCGATTATTCCCACAAATTCTTAATTTTTGTCCACAAACTTTTACTGAATTTTGAAATATGGCAAGTACCCTCGCCCAAGCTACAGTTGAACTATGGTTCGAGATATGGGAGCAGCCTCTCCATATATGGGGGAATAAAGCCAGCCGACATCCGCCTCTCCCAAACCCTGCAGTTAAGCGGGAGCCTTGTGCACTGGGTACAACCTTTTTTTTAAATAATTTCCGGGATTTCCCAGTTTTTTGCATTTTTCGAATTTTCCCGAATTATTTCCAATTTTGCCAATATATCCGAATTTCCTGGTTTCCGCCCCAAAACAAACAAACAAAAAGAGAGGAAAAAAGGAACTGAATAAGCAGGTTATTTTTCCCCCAAAAGGCCATTTTCCGAACTGATCCAGCCAAAACACCCCCCTACGAACGCATAATACAAATGGAAGTTACATGGAAGAAGCATGTGCAAGCCCCAACCTGGCCCAAACCCTCACTCTAAAACCCTCTCATAGCTTCAATAAGCTCTTGCCGAACATACTACAAACAATGGAAAAGAACCTATATAATTCAAAAAGTCCATTTGATATCTCAAACACCCCCCTTGCTTGAACACCCTCACTCATCCATAATCCTAGATCCTGAGTTTACAGAAGGCCTCAAAGTTTTTGGGAGGGGCACCCTTCTTCTAAAAATACCCGAAGAAACATTTGTTTCAATGCTTGAACTTCAATATCCATCGGCAATGGAAGCCTAAAGGTGAAAGTAAACTTGTTCATCAAGGAAAAAGCTTAGTTGTTTAAGGCGCAGCCAAGGTCTCTGGGTAGCCTAGACGCAAGGCAAGGTATGCGGTTTCTTATAAGGAATGAAGGGAACATAGGTAAGCTGTAATCTTCCATAATTACAACAATCACAGAGATGACGAGTAATACTGTTCAGATATTTTTACAAGAACAACACAAAGACGCACGAGTGTGAAGAAGTGAAGTGAAAAAAAGGGTGACTGGTCACAATAAAAAAGAAAAAAAAACAGAAATTGGTGTTTTAACTACAGAAATGTTTAATTAAAAGAGTTAGCTAGTCCTTCCAGTTATTTATTTATGAATAAATCTAAGGAAACCCACAAAAAAAAACCATTTCGTAAACCCACTGCATGAAAAGCTTATACCTTATTATTGTGGGTCCCGCCAGGGCATCAAAATGTGCATTAAAAACTTGTACCCATTTTTGTCTTATTCACTGGGTTTATCAAATGGGTTTTTTTGTGGGTCTCCCTAGCTTTACTCTTTATTTATTACTTCTTTCTTGTGTGTGAGGTATGAAGCACGGACACTCTCCCGGAAGCCACGAGTCGACTTTGACACGAGTCCGACACGCTGGGACACGTACAAGGACACGTTTTTTTTTTTGTTGTTTTTTTTTTTTTTTTCTTATGTGATGGTGATTCTGCTTTATTTATGATTTTTAATATTAAAGTGTGTTTGAATTTTGTTTTGTATGGTCCATTTTCTTAATTTCACGTTAAGAATGTTCTAATAATGTATTTTATGGGAAAAATCTATTTTATTTTATTAATATATGTATTTAAATATATATTATATATTATAAGTATCCTAGCGTGTTGTATCCCAGTATTTGGAAAAATCACGTGTCGCGTGTCGTGTCCAATGTTTAAAAAGGCGAGGCGTTTTAGTCGCGGAAAGGCGAGGCGTTTTAGTCGCGGAGAGGCGAGGCGTAAGCCTCGAGGCGTAAGCCTCACCGAAAAGAAAAGAAAAAAGAAAAATAATATTAAAAAAATACTAATAAAACCATAAAAATAAAATAACAAAGAAATATAAAATAAAACTATAAAAAAAACATCCTTGAGGACTTTCTCACATAGTTTGACATTTTTTTGTTCCCGGAGATAACTTTTAAAAAAAAAGTAATTTGAGAAAATCAATTTTAACATATTGGTTATTTTACAATATGACGATAAATTAATCAATGCAAAATCATATTGGCAAAATCATTTTTTTAGCTTCATTCACATATTGGTTATTTTATAATATGACAGTAAATTAATCAATGCAACTTAACAAGCAAATTTATTAAAAAAACATTGATTTTCAAGCTAGGATTAAAAAAACAGCAATTTTTATTGAAAAAATAATAAAACGGATCAACCTAAGTTTATTAAAAAAACAGCAACCTTTAAAATATATTAGTTTCGTAATATATATTCAGTTTAGTTAAAGATAATATATTAATCTAAGTTGAAAACCAAAAAACAGAAAACTTTTAAAAAAAAGTCATATTGAAGTTAATTTAGTACATTTATTTCGAACAAAATCAAATTGACAAAATCAGTTTTTTATGTTTCATTAACATATTGGTTATTTTTTAAAAATTTCTCTCAAGTTACAATAGTAAATAGTATAAGGTAAGTGCAGTTTTAAAACAACATAAAGAACGAGAGTTTTTTTTTTCGCGCCTCGGTAAAATGGTGCGAGACTAGGCGTGAGGCGCACCGAGGCGTAAGCCCTCAAATTCAACCCTGAGACTTAAGACTCGAGGCATTTTTTGCCCGCCGAGCCTCGAGGCGTAAGCCTCAAACGCCTTTTTAAACATTGGTCGTGTCGCAACACGTATTACATGTCGAGTCCGTGCTTTCATAGTGCGCGAGTGTGAGGTGGGGGGGGGGGGGGGGGCAGCACTAAATTTTGTTCCAGATATCCTTTAGCTTCTTGTTATCCCTCAGAGCATGATCCATGTCTTCAGAAGTTTGGTAACACTTTTTTTCTCTGGGTTTACTGGTGGAGATGCGGTGTGATGTTTGGTTAAACCACTAACAGATATATAAGCTAGTTATAAGTCTCATAGCTCTTACCTTATTACTTATGAGTCTGCAGTGGCTTATGAGCCAGAATAATATGTTAACTCTTTGGTCACTAAAGCTTCCATATCCAGTTCCAAGGTTTATTAGGGAATCCCCTATTGTGAGATCCAGGCCACGAACATGCTCATTCTTCCTGGTGAATTAAGGTTTTGAATTAAAATTCGGGTTGGAAATTAGGTTTAAGCTCGTTCCTCAAGGTGATCCCAACATCTCTATACTATCCTTTTGTTATTAGGCTTCTTTTGTTTCTTACTTGGTCATGGATTAGATTTTTCTTTGCTTAAGTTTAATTTCTGACTGGATCGCTGAGCATGTTTTTGCCTTGTAACTTGTGAATTTTTAACAGAAGGGTGATGTGCCCTTCTTATGTTGTTTGAATTAAAACAAAAAATGTAGCCGGTTATGATAAAGAAAAGAAGACCATGCCATATGAGTAGTCTTCGCTGATTAGATGCCACCTTTATTATGTTGTTCTGTTGGAGGTTGCGGATATTAAATTTTAGTTGTAATTTCATATTGATGTAATTAGAAACATTTTATGGATGAGAACCTCTGTATCGATTATGATGGTTTATTAATGTTGTTGGCTCTTCAGCATTATATGTTTTTGAAATGATGTGAGAAGATGACTAAAAGGATGTTGAGTAAACTGGTCGAGGTCTTAGAAAAGGCCATTGTCTGGCCTTAGGCTTGCCCTTGAAACTTTAGCACGTGAGTGGAGGCAGAGCATCACAACGAGGCCTGATAGATTCGTTTCGCGTGAAATGGAGATGTACATTGTCGGCCCACTACCTAACAGTTTATCTTTTAAGTGAATCCTCCACCTTGTAATATCCACACTATTGATCAAAAAAACACTTTCTGTCAACACAATACTAACCCAACTGATATTATCCTAAACCCTCTGGCATCCTCTTACATGATGGTGTAAGCTGAAAACTAATTGGGGGGGGGGGGGGACATTACAGTTTAGATAGGACAACAGGGGAAAAATTCTCTAAGTCTATTCACCAAATGATAGTTCATGGATGACTAAAGCAGTTAATATTCATTCCACTATCACTGTACCTAATATAAAACTTTGACTAGCAAAGACTAAACAAGATGTTATTCATTTAACCAAAGGGGCTAGCCCCGATGGTTACCTACGACTCTTGGATTCCAAGAGCTCGTGCGTTCAAGGAACCCCCCTCCCCCACCCCCCGGGGCTTGAACTTGGAAAAAAAAAGTCGTTATTCATTGCATTATCGCTGTACCTACTAATAAGTTTGGCTAGCAAAGACAGTTTCTTGTCACCAAATCTTTTCCGTTTGCCTTGGATTCAATATTCATATATAGAGTGTTTTAATAGCCACATTAAAGCAGTAACTCATAAATTTATGCAAAAAAGACGTAAATTATGTGAACAGGCTGATTACGAAGAAGAATGTAGGATTTAGAACTTTATATCACATACCCCAACTTCTTTGCTGCATCAGCCACAGAACCCTCTACTGCAAAAATTAGATCTAGCAAAGCTTGCATTCCCTGGGTAAAGGTAAAGAAACGGTAAATTACAACTAGTATTCAGGTCTTCCATAATTGAGCAAACTAAAGAAATTAAATTTTAAACAATGACAAAAAAGAGGGGTAAGGCAAACCAAAGCAAACTTCGGATTGTTTGGACCGATCTGCGACCCGCAATCTGATCCCCTGATGGTTGACTTCGCAGGGAGAATTTGAAGAAGCTCTTGAGGAGGTGAATATGTATCAAGATCTACAGTATTCCTGACTAACTCAAAAGAATAACAGAGCACCAATCAGTAGAGGCATTTGTTTTTCATCTAGACGTAAATACTAAAAACAAATATACTGTAGTCTGTAGGTGCTACGGCTCATGTTAAAGAAACTTGATATCACACTACATCAGCAACATACTTTGGCTATAAACTACAGACCATTTCCTAAGTTGTGTCATCTCATATTTATTATCTTTAGAACTAAAGCCATAACCCTGCATCATCCTTGTAATTAGCCACGTTAGGTTTTAGTAATGCAACAAATATCCAACACATAGTTAGTTACTGGGATCTCCATACCATATGTACTGCGACCGGGATCACTGACCCAAAACCAAAACAGGGTGAGTGTGCAATCTGGAGTTTTAAAAGCCGTGTCCCCAATATTAACAAGTAATATTAACTATTATATCTAATAATGCAACTTTTGATTTAAAGAATTAAATAGATAAAGAAGAAAGAGGCCTCCTAGCCAAAAAATAGAAGTATACAAGAATGGTTTATATATTATCTTAATATATTACATAGACAATACACGACATACCGTCTAAGTTAGCCTTTCTATATTGGTGAAGTACATTTGATCTTGACAACACACTTATGGTTCTAAAATAACCTAAACAAGAGTTTCAAAACATGCCATTATCTAAGTAACAAACTAACTAAATTTACCCCCACTGTACCGCGACCGGCTAAATCAATGTGCCACATACCGGCACAACCCATGTTTCAGGTAATATTGATCCAACTCTTACAAAGGAAGTAGGCATCTGTAGCATTGATCGAACTCTTGAAAGGACATAGTACTTCGTAGGTCGAACCACTTGCATCCTGTGCTTAGTTAATCACTCATTTCTTGTCAAATCGTAATTTTCATTTGTGATACGATATTCACCTTGATTTTGGCTTCATCAATCAGCGTCTCTTATGGGAACATATACGCTGTTAAATCCTTATTGTCAATACGTTTCCCTCATCGTGTATCAAAAAAACATAGTATAAATGATTATTAACTAATGACAGCTATATTGCAAATCACACGGCAGCATCTGGCCACATGACAGCAACTCACCCAACGATTAGTCAACTAAACAGATGCATAACAGGGGTTTCAAGCGCTAATCCACCTCAGGCAGCCACAAGTCAGGTCTGTTTCTCCATCCCCACAGGAGGTGATGTGCATGGGAGTGTCCCCTTGGGATCATCTTTGTTGTTTTGCTACTGTCTCTCAATCCATCTCTAGGCATGTGTTTTCAATTAAACTTTTAGTTAGAATTCATACCTATCTAGATCTCCTTAGATTTATAGTACAAATAAGGCTCCTGGCAAAGCTTTGTAATCATTCAATTTTAGTAAAAGTTTAGTAAAAACTATGGATTTACATCAAAAAGAGTAGACAACAACGCCGATCAAGCTAAAATATCATACAAGGATCGTGACTCCGTTCAACAGAGGCTCAAATTTTTGGGATATCAAAATTTTCCAGCGATCTCTTTAACACATTCAAATTCCAATCCCAAACACTACAGGCTCATATATGTCGAATAATTGAGCGCAGCCCCTGTCAGCTTCTGACTAAAGGACACGATTGGTTTCCCATTTTGGCTCAGAAGAACTCCCACGCCCGTCTTGCAAGTATCGCAAGACAACTCAAACAACTGATCGAAATCAGGCAATGCTAAAACAGGCCTTGTCGTCATCAGTTTCTTGCCGCGTGTGAAGGCTCTATCGGCCTCTGCAATCCACCGAAATTCGGTGCTCGTTGAAGTACTCATCAAATCTGTGATAGGGGTCATGACAGTGCTAAACCCGACTATAAAGCGCCGATAAAACCTTGCTAGGCCATGAAAATTGCGCACCTGAGACACCGATGTGGCTATGGGCCAATCCACTATTGACTGAACCTTGGTTTCATCTACTCTGACACCATCGCCGAAAACCACATACCTCAAGAAAGTCACCAATGGCACCATTAAGGTGCACTTCTTCAGCGTGAGGAAGAAGTGCTCGGCTCGTAAGACCTCCAATACCCGAGACACATGCTCAAGGTGCTCCTCCTCTGATCTACTGTACATTAGGATATTATCAAAGTAAACCATCACAAATTTGCCTAAGAAAGGGAGCAGGATCTGTGTCATCACCCTCATAAAGATGGATGGGGCATTGGAGAGGCCGACAGGCATCACCGTCCACTCATATAGTCCATTCTTCATCTTTAAGGCAGTCTTCCACTCATTCCCCGGTTTCATGCGAATTTGGTGATAGCCGGCCGCTCTTCAAGTCTATCTTGGAAAAAAACTTCGCACAATGGAGTTGGTCTAGCATATCCTCTAATCTGAGGACAGGGAACATGTACTTCACGGTGATCTTTTAATAGCTCGGCTATCAGCACACACACGTCAACTACCATTCTTTTTTTGTGCTAACAAGGCGGGTACCGCACAAGGAGACATGCTCTCTTGAATATAACCCTTGTAACACAGCTTTGTGACCTGTCTCTGTAACTCTGCATGCCCCGTGAATGACATATGATAATGGGGGAGGTTGGGGAGTTGCGCCCTAGGGACAAAATCTATAGCATGTTGTACATCACGGAGAGGAGGAAGATCATCTGGGAGCGTACATACGTCTGCATACGAATCCAACAAGCTCAGGGCACGTGGGGGAACGGTCGCCTCTGGAGTGGTAATGAAACTGGTAAGGGCATAGCATAACCCCGTCTTCGCGACCTCTGTGGCTAACTCCCCGTACGAGACTAATAAGGTGGAGGATCGTGTCATCGGGAACGGTCGCATGGGACGGAGGAGAAAACACCTACCCTCGTGCATAAATGAGTAAGTATTAGCTCAACCAACACGCATGTTGCGATGATCAAATGGCCACGGCCTCCCCAAAAGTGGGTGACACACCCGCATGTCCACCACGGTTTACAAAATCTCATCATAGTAGTCTCCAATGGAAAATGCCACTCGACACTGTCGGCTTGGGGTAAGTGTAGCCCCACTACCCAACCATCCAATACGGCACGAGATGGTCAATGACTTCGTGGAAAGCTTCAATTTATCCACCAACTCTTGCGCCACCAAATTATCACTAGTCCCGTCGTCTATAATCACCATACATAGCCTCCCTCTCACGGTACAACGAGTAAAGAAAATACTCATGCGAATCCACATATCGCCACTCGGAGGGGGTGATTGGGGATCCACTAATGTCGTTATCATGACGGTGTGCATATAGGTGGTAGAGGTATCTGCAAGCCTCGCTTAGGTATGACAAAAAGAATCCTGACGCCGACACATAGATTGTGCAGAAAATATGGGTATGTGGGAGGGAATAGGTACGATGCCTAATGAGGGGCACCCTTTGTAGATAGGGTTGGGTCGAGGGTTTGACTCTTCTGTAGTTGGTTTAAATTTTTTTGGGTTTTGGTAAGAGATTTGATGGGAGGGGCAAGAATATAGGGCTTCCAGGGACGAAAATTTAATTGGAGGGAGCTTTATAGGTTGTTCAGAGGTTTTGGCCAATAAATAAGGTTGTTTGGAGGGCCCTCAGTGGTTTCGGGCTGGATCGGGGTTGCGGGAGGGGATGGCGACACCTCCGGCCAGCTCTAGTGATGCTGGTGAGGGGGTTTTGGAGGCGGGGTGGGCCAAAAGGTTGGTCGGTGATGGGAAACATGGCGCCAGTGGTTGCGGTGGACGCCGGCAGGGGGCAAACGACTGTTTGGGCCAGTAGGCCAGGGTGGTTCTGCCTAGGGGGCTGCGGGTGTTTTTGGGTTGTTTCCCGGCAGTAATGGGGACCGAAAGGGGTTAGAGTTAGGGTTTCAGTGACTTGTTTGAGAGGACACCGCCTCTCATCCGGGTGAATCCAACCCGATTCCCAATCTTCTATACTCATCTTCAACCCAAGAGCAAACTAGGATCTGATACCAATTTGATGTAAAATACGGTGCGGAAGCGTAAAAGAAATGTTAAATCTACACAACAACAATAACAACAACAAATAAAAGAATTCATAAATGGTCCCAACTTCTCTTTCTAAGCTCTCATTATCAAAATGTTAAAAGTGAAACAAATGGGAGCCTTTGGGCTATTTATATTAAAGTTACAAAAAGGATAAAAAGACTAAAATAAAAGAAATGACAAAAAGGACGCTTATTTCCCTATGCTCCTGCATCAACCTAATTCCTTAATCAAATCATGCTTCCCGATTTCGAGACATCCCTTCAAGGCTGTTAGCATCTGTATTTTAAAACCTACGTTCATGTTGCACTAATCGTGTTTTGGGTAGCAATTGACGTCTTAAGAGCTTCGTGAATCCTACGTTAGAAATTTTCCAAGTGCTTCCCTTCGCAACGTGGTTTTAGGAATTTCAAATTATGTTCACATTCCACAACCCGTGAGCATTCCCTGATAAAAGTCCAAAAATTTCCTTTAAAGCAAAAGCCTTCGTGATGCGTTGCGGGAACATTGCTACCAGTGAATTTCCTTCGTTGCTTGCGAAATTTAATTCCATACCTACCTCTTATTTATTGGTTTGACCAACTATTTAAAAGAACTTCATAAAAGACACGTAAAAATTCACCAAAACTCTTACTCCCTCAATCTAAAACTCATCCCAAAACCTACATCTCTTGATACTTTGAACCTCAAAATATTTGTGTAAACCACATGCAAGTGGAGATTTGGATTTCTCTCAACTACCCCTCCTAGTAGCTGGGTTGAATTTTAGTATAGTGGTTGAAGGTCTTCCAAGTTTTCACTCTTTACAACCCTACCTTAACCAAGCAAGGCAAGGATTTCTCTATATCTCTCCTTTATCCATCTTGTCCTCGTGATTTTTTGGGTAGAAAGCTCGTTGTTAGATATTACTTGAAATCCTAGAAAATGTTGATAAATCACAGCTATGTTGAGCTTAGTTCCTTGCAATCCTAGATTCTCATCTTACCTTTGAACTTGAGAACTCAAGACTTTGAAAGTGAAAATTTCAATATAAGAGAGATGGAGAAATTATATGATATATTTGTTTCAAGTGACTTTAAAGAAAGTGTGTTTTGGCATCTTAGAACTTGAAAATGGTATTTCAAATATTTTGTGGAGTAAAATTTGATTTAAAAATGAAGGTTTTAAACCTCTTAATTAGTGAGAATGGATTTTATGAACCAAAGACCTGCAGATTGAACTTTCTTTATTATGTAATTTCCACTCTATTTAACAGAAATTATGAACCTTAAAAATTCTGAATCAGTATATGAAACCATTCTTGGAAACTTATTGAATAATGATGTTAGGAATAAAAGTTTATATGATGAGTTGAATATTTTGTTTTCATTTTTTGATATCCCCAAGCCTCTTAAATAGCTGACTAATCTGCACATATCAGGACGCATATGGGAGACGCTTCAAGAGGATTCAAACATTTTCAAGTTGTGAGGTAAGGGCGCATGACACTAGGATACCCCCTAGGGGTTGTAATGAGTTAGATTTTCTTAATTATAATATTAAATTTATTTCTTGGTAAAGAGAACATCACAGGTGTCATTGGGAAATATTAAGTGCAGAGTCCTCAAGCCTCCAGAAAACTAAGTAAGCAAACGCCACGCGGTGAGCAAGCAACCTGCAAATTGTCAGTAACGCACGCAACTAGCGCCACTGGTTGGCAAACCCAAAATGATATTTTAATGGCAATAGCACATTATTTTATATCGCACCCCACGAGTTTTAAATGCTTTAAATTTGTTTTAAAATTTGAGATCTTCATAGAACATTCATGCCATATCGCTTTATATCTTTTAAAGCTTAATAACTATTAGTAGATTAAATTTGATGTTTAAATTGATCACCCTAAATGTCGATCCTTCCTTTTTGCGTCATCCATCGACTCTTTATCCCCTTATTGCATTCGTTGAAGAGTCATCGAACCTTTGGAGGGTCAAGTAAGCAACGCAGTCCAATGCCATGCGGTGAGGAGCTCGCAAAAGGTCCGTAAAGCACATGTTTGCTACCGCAGCTAGCACCACCAGTTGGCGACCCCGAATACCTAGGTTATAATGGTATGTGGTCAATAGCAACCGGAAAAAGAGTCAAACATATTTTTAAATTATAATTTCATTTTATTTTATATCGCTCGACCGCGAGCATTAAATGATGAAAATTTTAGGTCCTCATATAATTTTCACATTTATCGCTTTAAATGATTTGGAATTAATTTGACATTTAAATTGATAACCCTCAATGTTCATCCCTCCTTTTTGCATCTTCCACTCTTGGCATCATGTTATACTATTGCATTCACGTTCACATTTTTTATGGAATGGTTGTTTCCTCGTTCGGCATTTGACTTATTTCTAATCCTCTTTACCCCTCTAGTTTGAGCAAGGATAGGAGTAAGAAGATTTTCGAGTAAGACGTCTTTAACATGGTGGGCTTTGAAGTTATGCTACGGCATGTCTCAATGGTTGATGTGTTTATTTAGGTTAGCAAGCAACGCATATGCTAGACAATTCAATCTTACATTAAGGAGGTTGACTTCTACTCCATCCAAGGGCGGAGCCAGGAACTTTCGATAGTGGGGGCTAATTTAACGGCAATTTCCGGGGGCTGGGGGAGGGAGCCTCCGAGCCGAATTTTTTTGAGGTTATTTTTTAGTATTTACATAAAAATAACGTAATTTATTTATTCTAATTAGACCTACACAGCAAGTTAACTGTTAACACACAAAATTTAACCGTAAAATTTCAACCATAAAATTCAACCATATTCAGCCCTAAAATTCAACCATAAAATTTCAGCAATTTTATCATAAAATTGCAGCAACCCAATCATAGAATAAATTTCAGCAATTAGAATAATAATTATATACATAAAATTAAATACCTAATTAATGGTGCTTGTATTGAGGTTAGATAGAAGAAGAAGCCTTGTAGTTGTAACGTCCCTGCTGCTTGATGCTTGGAATGTATTTATGGAATTGGATCTTGAAAGATGAAAGGTATTTAATGGAAATAGCAATAGGAATTTGGAAGAAGAACTCTCCAAAGTAAGAAGCAGGAGCGGTTGTCCAAAGTAAGAAGAAGTCTAGGGCTTTAAGTGTTTAATAAATTATTAGTATTTATGTTTTTGACCCTAAGTTTTATAAAAACCACTTTTTACCGACCGTGGGGGCTCAAGCCCCCACCTGCCTCAGCCCCTGACTCCATCTAACTACCTAAGATGCCAAAGCTCCTCCATCTAGTGATCTCGTTCTCAGATGCTAGAGTACAGACTCCCCATGATGACTCCTTAGTCATCATCTCGCAATCTCCATATGGATGTTCTTACTTCACCCTTCAAAAAATGGAACTATCACATGATTGCCTCTAGACAACATGGACAACCCGGTCGAGGTCTCTAGGGAAAATTCAAACCCATGCGCTCCATCAATTGGTGGCACGAAACGAAGGTAGGGCACCACTCTGCAAAATCTTTGGTGGATGGCCTCTCTGCTTAAGACTTATGGCACACATCAATCAACACTCAAAAGAAGATTTGTGTTATAGTGCCCATCCCGCACCCCGTCACATGTTTTCCAATAAAGAACGGGGGTTAGCGAGCTTAAATGAAACCAAAATGAGTTCCTCTATGAGATTTAAGTGCCTTCGAGTGGAATTCCACTTGTCAAATATGGCGGGTTAACTAGAATTTCTCAAGTTTTTTTTCTTCATCAATTCCCTTTTGAGGTATAACTTATGGGGTTCCATTAGACAATCAAAGCACGCTCGTGCTTATTATGATTGTAATGGGGTTCCATTAGACAAGCAAAGAGAATTCTCAATTGACTTAAGAAACCAAACCAAGAATAATGAGATGTCTTTCCCTTTCTTTGGAGAATACCTTTTGTGGATAAACCAAACCAAGAATAATGCTACATCATGTGAAGTGAATCTGCTCTTCACAAATTTCGTTGAAGAGAGATAGAGGCTTTCTTTTGACAAATGTAAACATCTAGGAAACCAAATCAAAAAGTGATGGAAATTAGGGTTTATTTTAGTATTTTCTTCCATTTTTAGTATTTCTTCGTATTTTTTCTTTTTATTGCTTGTTTGGTATTTTTGTACACTTTAGTTATATCATAGGATGAGTGCGTTGGATCTAGAATTGTAATTATAGGTTATATTGTAACGGATGGTCCTAGACGCATTTCTTTCCTAGCGGAGATAACATCATTCTAGATCCTTCTCCACTCCCCTATAAATATCCCCCTTCCCCATCATTGATAATCATTCTACCATTGAATAATATTTTCTCGCTTTGAGTGTGTATTAAACTTTGATGAATTTCATTTTACGTCAATAGGTATTAGAGCCTCGTTGCTGCATCCGGTTGTTGTTATAAAAAAACGAAAATTGTAAAATGACAGAGCAACTCAATGACGCCAAAGAAACTCACCCACGCCGAGAAACGTACTGCTCGATTGGAAGAAGCCTTGGCCACCCTTACTAGAAAGATACATCCTCATCTAAAATCAAGAAAACCCTAACCCTAACTCAAGCCCGAGCCACCTGAATTTCTTAGCCGCCACCCCCAACCAAGCTGTCCTAGCCAACTGCCCCCGACCAAACCTGATGGAACACCGGCCCGAACCACTGGCAGAATCGGACAACCAGCCGCTTCCAGCCATACCTGCCGACTCCAATTCCCAACCCTCCTTCACCTCCGACCCTTCACCGAATCAACTCTTCTCGACAACATTATACACGGATCTTCCCGAACCTATACAACTCAGCCCAATCCCGCCCCACCTTCCATAACAATAACCCGCCTCCGCCTGCACCTCTAGACACAGATCCCACCCGTCGCCCCTACCATCATGGGAATCCAGACTTTCCGGCAGAGGCTGGAACTCAATCTTGAAAACTTCCCATGCCCCTCCCCTTCATCCGAGGCTAGCCCGAATCCAACCCTACCAAGACTATACCCCACCAGAAATGTTTTCCGATATTCCTGAATCTCACTTTTTATATGACACTAGCCGACAAAGTCGAGTTGCTCGTCACATGCACATGCCTTACCCCGAATTCGTGTGGGATGATCGCTCCACCAACTGCTCCGAGGACAAAATACAATACCACCACAATTCGGTCTATGATGATGGCCGAGCACCCGCATATGCGAAATGGAAACCCGGCTCCTCACCTTTCGAGTCCCTCAACCCCAAGGTGACTCCATTTGTCCTGGTTGCGGTTCGGCATTGTTTTCTTTGTGCCTGAGCCGGTACCCCCACCTCCACCCCCACCCCGGGCTCGTAGCCATCTGACGGACAATTGCCCATATGAACCACATAAACCCCCGAATTTTCATGAGTATGAGCCTGAGCCGATACCCCTACCTCCACCCCCACCCCAGGCTCGTGTACCGTGACCCCATTGTCGCCCGATTAATGAGGATGTTGAGGATCCGATAGAGCCACCGCTTGGAGATGATCATTTAGCTCTAGCACTACGGCTCCTCTCCAAGATCCTTCAAGGGGATATTCAGGTGGATGTACCAATGTTCGATGGGCATTTGGACCCTGACGTTTTGGTGGATTGGATTGATGCTATGGAGATGGTATTTTATTATAAGCGCATCACCGGGAGCACAAGCATTCAGTTGGCAGCTATCAAATTTAAAGGAATTACCCGAGTTTGGTGGAATAACACAGTCCAACAACGTGCGGCGATCGAGCTCCCTCCGATCCAAACTTGGGACCAGTTGAACACCGAGTTGCGTGCTTCCTTCATACCGCCAATTCATGAAGGTGATCTATACTCCCGAGTTCAGAGCATACGGCAGGGTAATTCTACTGTTCCGACCTACACTGAGCAACTCCAGCTTCTTAGCATCCGGGCCCGCCTCTCAGAGATTGAAACTCAGCGGATCAACTGCTACATTCAAGGTCTTCAGCTCTACATTCAGCAGGACCTTGACTTATGTGAGATACCGTCTTTTGCTAAGGCGATTGAGTACGTAATCCTTCCGTGCCATCTTCCCCTACTATTGTCCCACTCTGAACTCCATATGCACCACTGGTCACGATGAATTGCTTCACATGCAGGGTAGTAGGCCATAGGGTCGCAAAGTGTCCTAAGAAGAATACTTTGCTTGTAACGACAGAGCCGCTGGGAGACGAGCTAGAGGAGGAGATTGAGCACAAGCCCATGATCGCTACCATCATTCTTCTCGAGACCGATTTTGATGGCGTTCCCTTTCGAGTTCGAGGACGAACTCTTTTCATAGAGGGGAGAGTGACAGAAATTAGGCTTTATTTTAGTATTTTCTTGCATTTTTAGTATTTCATTGTATTTTTTCCTTTTATTAGTTGTTTGGTCTTTTTTGTTACATTTTTTTTGTATTATAGGGTTAGTGGGTTGGATCTAGAATAGTCATTATAAGTTATATTGTAAAGGGATGGCCCATTTCCCCCTTAGTGGAGATGATATCATTTTAGATTCTTCCCCACTCCCCTATAAATATTCACCTTCCCCATCATTAACTATCATTCTACCTTTGAGTAATACCTTCTCTATGAGTGTGTGACTTTTGTGCCTTTGATGACTTTAATTTTACGTCAAAGAGCATCTTTTTTGCTAAGCTATAATTGTACCTCCTCTCATTTTTTCTTTACTATATTTTCCCTCTTGCGTCTAACTTCTTCATGTCCCATCATAAATTTGACAATTTATTTTTACTCTCTCCTTCTTACCTTCAGCAGGTGTCTTTTCATTTTATTTATATCTCACCTGCTTTTATTGGCTACAAAATAAAATGAAAGAACACTTACAGAAGGTAAGATGGAGAGAGTAGAAATAGAATGTCAAATTTATGATGGACATGGACAAGTTCGACGCAAGAGGGAAAATATAGTAAAGAGAAAACAAGAGAAGGTACAATTATAGGTTAGCAAAAAAGATGTCCTTTGGATTTGTTTTTCTAGGTGTTTACATTTTTCAGAAGAAAGCCTCTATCTCTCTTCAACGAAAATTTGTGGAGAGCAGATTCACTTTGCGTCATGTACCATTATTCTCGGTTTGGTTTTCACCACAAAAGGTATTCTCCAAAAAAAGGGAAAGGCGTCCAATAATTCTTGGTTTGGTTTCTTAAGTCAATTGAGGATTCTCTTTTCTTGTCTAATGGAACTCCATCAGTTATACCTCAAAAGGGAATTGATGACAAAAAAAAAAGCTTGAGAAATTCAAGTTAACCCACCATCTTTGACACATTGATTGTCAAACACGACTATAGTCTGCTTGGCTGAGTCATTGCACTTAACGGCTTTGTCAGACAAGTGACAAAAATGCCTCTTATCTTCCACCAAAGTCCTCGAGAAGGTCTTTGCCTTGACTAAGGAGTTGGAAGAAGCTTGCAAGCATCTACGAGAAAATTTGGAAAGAAAAGGCGCTTGCTATATGAAAAATTAACATTATTTCTTCGATCAGAATACAAAATTAGATAAAACAGGCATCGCTGGGCAAACGGTTCAATAGCTTCGGTCAGAACAAAACCCAATCTAATGGCAAAACCAAATGGTTATTTAGCCATTGATGGATTTCATACCACGTAATGAATTGAGGAACTCTTATATCTTGTACCAGAACTTATAACTTGTAATTTCTTACTTTACAATCCGCCCAACCCAAATATGGAAGAGTCTGACACTCAAATGACTTTTATCTGTATCATCGGGGAAGAGTGGGACTCAAATGACCATTTATTGTGTCAGGAGAGCACTAGGATGTGCCAAACGAACCCCAAATGGGAAAGCTGGCTTTTGCACTTGTTGTTAGACGATAGCTATCTTCATCAAACAGGAACTAAGGTGTCCTACATAAAGTAGAGACATCTGTCCGGCCCTTGAATTTGTCAATAGAATCTCAAGGGGTTCAGCATCTAATACATGCAAACGTTTCCACTAAAGAACAAGCAGTTGTCAAGTTCTTTTCAGAGTTCACATAAAAAGAGATTGTGCCGAGCAGTCCACTCCAAGGACTCAATCTGTACCTCCCATCCTAAATTTTGCATGTAGATGGCTCCTCCAACAAGGGGGCAATGAGGCATGTCTCCTCCTAGAGCCCCCATATGTAGTCATCCTCAAATATGTTCTCCGTTTTGACTTCATAGTCTCAACACTCGCAAGGGTAGGGCTCTCTTTGCGCCTAGGCGCCAAACAGGTGTTGTGTATATAAAAGGTATTACTAACTATACATTTAATAAAACAGTAAAGACAACACAACTACGCTAGATCAATGCAGTACAGTTTGGGCTCCCCCCTACAAAAGGGGATCCCTTCACTACCTATTTAGCTTAAAAGGCAGTTTTTCTCTTGAAATTGCACGTTCAACCATAATGTTCAATTATAGAATTTTAGTGCTAACACGGTAAGGTTATATTCATTAATATGTCCCATGACAGGTCGGAAAATATTGTCGCAGTATCAGCCATGCTTATGAGCTCCCTCCCTCACAACAACACGTTAGCCACAATTGTTTTTCGCATTTACTATGTTCTAACATCTTGTAATTTTTATTTTAAGGCATGTAGCGATACCTCTATCTCACTTACATAGGTTTCTACACTTGTATCTGATAATATAGCAAATGCCCACCTCTTCACATCTTTCTTGCCAAAACCATTTGCCTTTGTGATCTGAAATTTACCAGATTTTGAAAGTTCCATTTGGAGATAAGAGCCTATTACCTTTAAGAGCTAGAAGAGTGCGCAAGCGAGCCAGAGCAGATGATCGATTCTTGTGTTGCGATCTATCCTCTGCAGCCTGCCAATAAAATACATACATAAAGGTCCCAATGGTGTGAAGAAACAATTAATATAAGTAATTGTATGGGAGAGGTGGTAAGTAATACTTGAAGGAACGGATAAAGTACAGAAACGGTTTTTGCAAGGAGTACCAATCACTAGAGGTTCCTCAAAGCACTTGAGCTTGCCCAAATAACGAATCTACTTATTAAATACGTGAATACTCTATACATAAATGTATATATATATATATATATATACAGTTAGATTCTACAATATCCCTCAGTGTTCTAAAAAACTGGCCTAGGCTTGAGGCTTGGGAGAAAGGCCCCGCCTTAAGCTTTTTACGCCTTATTCTTGGTAAAAGCCTTAAGGCACACTTTTTTCTAAAAACAACAATGCTTTAGTGAAACGATATTGCCTTTTAAGGAATTTTTTTACAAATCGGACCATTATCTCGTCCAAAATAATCAAATAGTATTTTAATTTGCAAATATTCAGACATATTTTTATGATATGTACACTTTTAGTATTTTAATAATCTTGTTATGGTTAAAAAATATTAAAATATATTAAAAAGTCCTAAACGCCTTTTCACGTTTTTTTACGCCTAAGACCTGCCTAGGCTTCTAAGGCCTAAGGCTTGGCCTCCATGCCTCGATCACGCCCCGCGTTTTTTAGAACCTTGATAAAAAAATATATAGATATGAAATCCTCCTAATGGAGGTCATCGGCACTTATTTTATCAAATAAATTCAATATTTCATGCGTGAGAAGATGATCAAAAGTTTCAGCAGCCAAGGATGCATGTTTATATCCAATTTGCATTTCACCCACTAAGACCATTTCCAACCCATTATGCAAAATGCCTTTTGGATTTTGTAAATTCAAGTCCGCGTAGCAAAAGTGACGCCGGATGGATTTTCTACTTTTTTTTTGCTTAATTCTCTCTCGGGAAGGGGGGGGGGGGGGGGGGGGGCGCTGGGCTACACATTCAACTATAGTGCCTCGGGATGGTTTAAATAGTTGAATTTTTTTTTATGAAACTTGGGTGAGATAATCACCTCTCTTCACCATGGTATGGAGGCCATCTTTACAAAATTTCATTAAATGATTTATTTATTTACCCCAAAAAGTAAAGGTATGTATTTCAAGTATGCTAAATAAGGTAGTTCTCTTTCTATATATATATGTGTGTGTGTGTCATGCTCATGCTCATGCTCCTCTCACCGCCATTGCCATTGCCAACCCTGGCTCCCTCTTGGTCTTGGGTGCATAAAAACCACCACTAACCGCCGCCATCTCTCTCTATCAATCAATATCCATAATTTTGTTGTTAAACAACTAACATTATAAACAGTTTTTAAACATATCTTCGACCTAAAAGGAACACAAATTAAAATTAAAAAGCCTACTATTCCAACAAAAACTGAAAATTGTAAAAAGAGATCAAATATTGCGTCACATGTCATTTAATGGCTTGCCACCTGGTCCCACCGGCAATACTAGAGTGCCCGTCACCGAGTAAAGTTATGTTTTTGAGGTATTTAAATAAGGTACATTTGAGACCCCAACTCCCTCTCTCTTGTACTCGCACACACATACACAAAATACAAGCAATGTTAAGACTTAAAAACAGATAATATAAACTTATTGTACAAATGTGACACCAACGAATGATCATGTGAGATCACACTTTTAATGTTTTCTCTTTCCTTCACTCCATCTTAGTACAATTTAGGTACGAATTTGTGTTTTGGGGCCGTATTTTGGCTTGGCACGACACCACAAGAACCATTTAAACACGATCCCAACACGACATCATGTTTTATTATTTGACACCGAAAACTGCCCATTCAGAACACGCGACTAACACTGTAAATAATTTTTATACTCCATTAAATAAAAATATATAATCAAAAACACGAGTAAAACATAAATAACACAACTAAGAAGACTCAAAATTACAACTTACCATTTTGCATAAGATAGAGCTAACTAACCTGGGCAATAATACCAGTGGGGAGATGCTTGAGACGAACAGCAGTCTCACGCTCTCTTGTGCTGCCCACCAGGGCCAGATGATTTAGAAGTGTCCACTTGACAATTACTCAACAATTGCTCATGTGACAACCCCAACAATTCTCTCCCACCAACATCACTACTACCACTCACATTTGTACTTGTATTTCTACCACCAACACTAAATACATGAACTTTTTGTACAAAATCATATGACACCAATCAGTGATCATATTTTTCAAATTTTCCATGAAATTGGAATACTACTTTAACAAGTTTTCCATCAATTTTCAAAACTCCCAAAACTACATTTTGACCCTGAACTTTCTATAACTTATATCTAGACCCTTAACTTTTTGGTAAATTATATTTTAATCTCCTAATTTTCAAATAATTACATTTTTCCTTGAAATTTTTGAGAATTACATTTCAGCCCCTAAACTTTTTATTAATCTATTTTGGCCCATTGACTCTCTGTAAATTACATCTGGAGCCTGAACTTTGTGTAAGTTACATTTGACCCCCAAATTTTTTAGAAACTACATTTTGAAAACAATAATATATTTATACCAAATGATCGCATTTTCTAGCTTTCTAAAATTTTTTATGGAAAATGAAAATTAGAAATGGAGATAAAAATTGGAAATAGACAATTTTGCACAGCTAAACATGACCTTCATGTTTTCTCTTTCCTACTCTCCATCATTAATTGGTACCACATCAGCTTCTACAAAAAGGCCACACATTTTAGTTAGGCATGGTGATTCGTGTTGTTGGGTCGTGTTTTGGTATGACACAAAACTACATGAATACTGACTTTAATACACAACACAATTAACAACTTCGACACATAATTAAACAAAATTTGACTCGTAAACATGTATATAACACTAGTAACACGAGTCATAATTTTGACACAAACACAACGTATCGTGCCAAAGTGTCATTAAGATTACCACCTATAACTTTAGTTGTAACAACTCAGCCTAGCTGGGCAATAATACCAGTGAGAGATGTTTGAGACGAACAACAGTTTCACGCTTATTCCTGTGTTAGCCACCAGGCCAGATGACTTATAACTTACGTATCATTTGACAATTCTTCAAACGACTGCTCATCTGATGACCTCAACAATTTTCTCCCACTAACATCACTACTACTACCATTTGTATTTGTACCACCAACACTACAAACATATTATATCAACTTCCACTACAAACTCGTGTGACACCAATCGATGATCACTTGGGACCACACTTTTCATGTTTTCTCTTTCCTACACTCCATAATTAATTCGTAGGAGTGGTAATTTTAGAAACAACACGAAAACACGACACGAAATTGACACAACATTTCGTGTTCGTGTCGTGTTCGTGTCAGGTATTTTTGACACGAAGTTGTGTCATGTTCGTGTCAAAATTATGAACCGCGTTAGTCGTGTTAACTATGTTATCGTACCTTGTCGTGTTAATCGTATTATATTCGAGTTTTCATGTCTACTTCGTGTTCGTGTCCAAAATACCCTTGTCGTGTCGTGTCGGCCTGTGACCCGATCCAAAAACAAGAATTGTCATCTCTATTAATTGGTACCACGTCAATTTATTAAAAACACACGCAAAAAAAATCAATTAGGCGTGACAATTCGTGTTTTTGGGTCGTATTTTGACCAGACACGAATACAAACCTTTAGACACAAACACGACACGTCATAAAATCGTGTTTTTCAACCTGACACAAAATCTGACACGATTAATAATCTTTTGGATAAATTACACCAAACCTCCCAAACTATAGTGGTTTTGCTGATAGCCCCTAATCTAAAAAACTCGACAAATAGCCCACTAAACTATTGAATTTTAACACCTAAAAAATGGGCATAATTTTTATGCATAAAATCATTTTTTTATCAAACTCAATTTCAATAAAAATGGGCTAGTTGTCAAAATTCAATAGTTTAGGGGTCTCTTTGTCATGAGGAGTTTGGTGTAATTTACCCTAATTTTCACACTCAACTAAATAGAACAGTACTTGAAAGAAACGCGTGGGAATACACTAGTCATAAATACCCTTGTCTTGTTGTGTTTGTGTCGTGTCCAAAACGCCCTTGCCGTGTCATGTCGGCCCGTGAACCGACGCAAAAATACGAATTGTCACGTACGACGTCAATTTTCAAAACACACACACACAATTCAATTAGGCGTGACAATTCGTGTTTTTGGGTGGTATTTTGGCCAGACACGAATGCGAACCATATAGACACGAACACGACATGTCATGAAATCGTGTTTTTTAACTTGACACAAAATCTGACATGACTAATAATTTTTTATATTAATTACACCAACCCCCTAAACTATAGTTGTTTTGCTGATAGCCTCCTAATTTAAAAAAAAAAACTCGATAAAGAACCCCCTAAACTATTGAATTTTGACACCTAAAAAATGGACATAATTTTTATGCATAAAATCATGTCTTTATCAACTCAATTTCAATAAAAATGTGCTAGGTATCAAAATTCAATAGTTTAGTGGTCTCGTTGTCATGGGGGGTTTCGTGTAATTCACCCTAATTTTTACACTCAATTAACAAAAAGGTACTAAAAAAACGCGTGGGAATAACACTAGTCATATATACCCTTGTCGTGTCATGTTCTTGTCCAAAATACATTTGTCGGGTCATGTTCGTGTCCAAAATACTCTTGTCGTGTCGTGTACATGTGACCCGACCTAAACACACGAATTCTCACCTCTATTAATTGGTACCACCTCAATTTGTAAACACACACACACACACAATTCAATTAGGCGTCACAATTTCTAAAAGCGCACAAACACAAATACGACACGTCATGAAATCGTGCTTTTAAACATGAACATTTTTTACACTTAATTAACCAAAGGGGTACTAAAAAAACACGTGGGAACAACACTAGTCATAATTTTCAAATTAAGTTGTTACAACTTAACATACCTGCGTAATAATGCCAGTGAGGAGATGTTTGAGACGAACAGTAGCCTCAAGCTTATTGTTAACCATATATACTATGACTAGTGGAAGAGAATTATAAGTAATATATGTTTTATTTATGCTAATCATATATACTATAAGACAATACAAAATATTTTAATCTAAGATTAAAAAGTAAAGAAGTGAGATAAAATAAAAATAAATATAAAATAAATATATCTATCTGGCAGGATCCGGACCTAAAGATTCGTTTCGGATTTGCATTTGGATCCAATATTGTAGACCCGATGAAGACCCGGTCCGGACCCGATTAGATGCCTATTAAACGGATCTAGATCTCCCTAGATCCGACCCGTTGACAGACCAACCTTCCACTAAATCACTACTACTACCACCAGTCACATTTGTATTTGTACCACCAACACTACTAACACTCGCAAACAAATTATATAAGCATTCACTACAAACTCGTGTGCACTGATCAATGATCACATGGCACCACACTTTTCATGTTTTCTCTTTCCTACACACCATCATTAATTGGTAGGGGTAGCAATTTTAAAAACGATACGAAAACACGAAACGAAACGACACGAAATTGACTCGAAATTAACACAATATTTCGTATTTGTGTCGTGTTCGTGTCAGGTCTTTCTGACACGAAGTCGGGTTGTGTCGTGTTCGTGTCAAAATTATTAGTCGTGTTATTGTGTCTTGTCGTGTTAATCGTGTTAATCGTGTTATATTTGGGTTTTCATGTCTATTTATTTTTAATTTATTGTAAAATTTATGAAATCGTGTTAGTCGTGTCGTAATCTATGCGGGTCGTATTCGTGTCAGATAAAAAAAAAACGAAGTCGTGTCATGTCGTGTCCGTTTCCAAAATACCCTTGTCGTGTCGTGTCATGTGACCCGACCCAAAAACACGAATTGTCACCCCTATTAATTGGTACCAAGTCAATTCTTAAAAAAAAAAAAAATCAATTCCGCGTGACAAACACGAACCACGACACTTCATGAAATCGTGCTTTTTAACATGATTAACAATTTTTACACTTAATTAAACAAAAGGGTACTAAAAAAAACGTGTGGGAATAACAATAGTCATAATTTTCAAATTAACATACCTGGGCAATAATGCCAGTGGGGAGATGTTTGAGACGAACAGCAGTCTCACGCTTATTCCTATGTTGCCCACCCGGCCCAGATGACTTATAAGTATCCATTTGACAATTACTCAACAATTGCTCATCTGATAATCCCAAAAACTCTCTCCCACTAACATCACTACTACCATTTGTATTTGTTGTTGTATTTGCACCACCAACACTGCTAACACCGCTAGTAGTGGTGTATTTGTTGATACGTTGAATATGTGATTGTGACCATTTTGTTGGTTTTAGAGTTGGGTTTGGGGAGTAATTTAGGTAAGATGAAAAAGTGAGAGTGGGGAGTTTGAGGAAGGATTTTAAAAGGGATTGGGTCATGTTAACACAATTTTGCTTGGGGGATTTGTGTAGTTTGAATTGGTAGGGTTTTATGGGTATGTGGATTTGGAGGAAGAATTCTTCGGATTAAATTTTTTTTTTAGTTATTTTGGTTATCTCATTTTTAAAAGGATCAAATATACATCAAACATTTTTTTAATACACATTTAGTCCAAGCCTTTTATTTTGTACCAAAAAGTACCTTATTCTCTTATCTTTAAAGGTCCGCTGGCATGGTGAAGAACTTTTTGGTGCAAAATAAAAAGGCTTGGACTAAACGTGTATTAAAAAAAAATCGAGAGAGTATTTGATATATGCGCATTTTTTAAATTTGATGTATTTTTTAAATTGTTTTAAATCTCATAATCATCCGAAACTTTCCTCAACTTCCATTTAACTTTCTCTAACCGCTCATGTCACTTTTTGCAGAGAATGACAAGTGTAAAAATATAGGTCCAACGGCAAAAAAAATAATGACATAGGATTAAACGCACATATATTAAAAAAAGTATGACTAAACACTTGCAATCCCTAAATTTTTACTATTTGGATTTTCCCAGAAAAATTAACGTACCTTGTATACCGCAACCCATGAAATTTTGTTTTAAAATTTACCCACCGTATTGTTTGATAGTAAATTTTGCACATGGTAAATTTTGCCAAATAGAGGTCACGTGATTCTTTTTTGTCCACATTTGTCAGTATTTTTTGCTTATTTATCTCGAATGAAAATATTTGTTGGGGAGAAAAATGATTGTCTTGCAAATCTATAGTTGTTGATGTCAGTGAAGTCAGGTGAGAGAAGTGATTATATTAGATATGGCTAGGGGTATTCGCGGTACGGTAAAAATTCGTATCGTACCGTTTTGTACCGAAAATTATTGGTAATGATTTACGTTTTTTATTTACCAAAATCAAAATTATCGAAACCGAAATTACCGAATTTTTTGTGGTTGGTTTTGGTTTTAACATTTTAGAATTAATTTACCGACTGTACCGATTTACAAAAAAAAATTATTTTCTATGATATTTTTATATATGTATTACAACCCAGTCCATTTATTTTACTATAACTCTACACATTTTACTAGAGTCAATTGTTTGTTTCTAAGCCTCTAAAACAACCGGGCCCCAAAACAAAAACCCTATTCTTAACATGTCACCCAACTCTCTCTTTCTCTCTCTTTAACGCTCACTCAACCCTGCTCTCAACACCATGGAATTACCTGCTCGCGATGATCCATATGATTAACTACATGCAGAGACAAATCAGGTATTTGGTCTTCTGATCTTTGCTCTTTCTTTGATCTTTTACGGAGACAAACCACTTGTGGCAAATTTCTTCTAATCTTATGTAGAAATCATCATTTGCTCGTGTATATATTTATACTGATTTTTTTCTGTTTGTTTTCGCGTGGGTTTGAGCTCCACATAAATCAAAATCAGTATAAATTCATACTGATTTATGGAGATTAATCCGTATAAATACCATATAAATTTATAGAGTGTTATGGTACATTTTAGTTAGGGTTTTGAAGCATGATTTTTTTTTTCTATTCGTGTATAAATCAGGTATTTGATTTTTTGTGTTCTTTCTTTTCATAACTCATAAGGTAAATTTTTTTTAGTTCGTGTAAAAAGTAGAGTATATTACTATTACTGTTCTCAATTGATGCATGTTCTTCATTTATTGATACATGTTCTTAATTTCTTAATTTCATTGTATATTACTATATTATGTATATTGTTGTGTTGCTTAACTACCTATTTCTGAATTCGGACTATTTTTTTATGTGATTAAAACATCCCAAAACGGGCTAAAATAACCCAAAACATGGTTGTTTCATTGTATATTACTATATTACGCATAATGGATGTGATTACCATTATATACCGAGTACTACCCAAATTACCGTAAAGAGAAATTTATCGAAACTATTATATTTTTCGAAAAACCGATTTTACCGTAAAAATCGATTTTACCAATGTACCGTGCGGTTTGGTTTTGATTTATGGGTTGGTGTACCGGCTGGTAAAACTGGTAATTTTGGTTTGATGATTTCAAAGTTCGTATGGTATTATTATGATCCATTTACCGATCGAAAACCAACCCTAGATATGGCTCACAATCCAACAATCAACTCTCTAGCCGAAGAAAGGGAAAACCCATTTCGTCTCCATTTTGAGAAGGTAATCACGTAAACTCTTTAGCTAGCCATGTTAGTATGATTAGTGTATTTTCTGATTTACAAATCGATTTCATGTTGAACATAACTTCAATTTACACATCTTCATTTTTTGAATCTAAGGTTTTATTGAACATATATTCGATTGAACATATATTTGTATGAGAAGGGTATGATTTACACATCTTCAAATCTTGAATCTAGGGTTTGAGTCAACTCTCCATGTTTGTATGAGAAGTGTATTTATTTATGCTGAACATGTATTTTGATTTACTCATCTAGGGTTTATTTGGGCATTTTCTTGTTGGGAATTTTATTGAACTCTACAAGTTGATTTGGCTTTATTATTTAAGGGTTAATAGTGTAAGTTTTATAATATGAAATGGTTTGATGTATTTATAAATGTTGGTCATGATGAGCATTATCGAACCGAGAGTAACACTTTTTGTAGATCAAGTCATACCATTAGTTTGTACTTTCATAAAGTGTTGGGAGTCTTCCTAATGTTGTATAAGAAAATTGTCACAAATACAACACTTGATGCAACGACGAGATTTTTATAAATTAATAAAAATCGCGCTATGAGAAATTATGGAATTAATTTTATTAGAATAATCTTATAATTAAAATCAAGAGGAAAAATCCAAAAATGTACCATATCGCGTTACGCGTGTTAAATTGAGCTACGCTTTTTAAATCAAAGATAATGGTATGAAATAAATTATATAATCACAACTAAAATTAAGTTATGACATCATAGGGATAAAAGAAGGAAAATCAAAGAAAAATAATAAAAATAAAAATATAAAAAAATGGATTTTTGTCAAAAATAAAACTGCTCAGAAAATTTTGAAAATCTTCAGATCGATTTAAAATTTAATTTTGAACAACTTTCATGTTCTACATTTTCTCAAAAAAAATAAACTAAGGCTTGTTTTGGTGAATTTTTATTTCAGACGGATTGAATTATGAAGTTTGTATGGTATTTTTGGATGTTGACCACTTTTATTATCAGCTTTCGCGTTGTACTCTTGTTATACTGTATACTATTTCCATTAGATTACGAGAAGATACTTATATTACGAGAAGATACTTATATTAGAATGGTATCTGTTCAGGAATAGATAAGCAACTATTCAAAAAGTTCGTTAGTGAATATTGGGAGTTGTTTTTAGAATAAAGTTAAAGGTATTAGAAATATTACGATTGACCGTTCTACTCTTTACAACGTAACGGTATTATTTATTAGATACTACCCCATGATTATAATTTTCCCGAATCCTACATAAGTTAATTATATGGTCCGATTATTTCACCAATACTATATGCCTCATAGCCAGTGCTAGTTATTTTCGCAGTTTACTGTTATTCGGGATAATACTAGGCATTTTTATCACCAGAGATACCATGGTTTCAGAAGTAAAATATGATTCTTATCCTAAACAACGAGCCTAGTTGTAGGTACATGAAAGCTTATCTAAGACCCCTACATGACTAGGATATCCGAAATATATTTTTATTATGAACTATTTTCCAAAAAGAACCTTAACATGGAACCCGGATAATTTTGCTATCGGACAATATGGCTTTTCACCCCTAGTATGTAAATGAGAAAATTAATATCTTCCCTTGTTTTTCTATATTTCGGAAAGAAAAAAATGAATAAACCATGTGAATGTTAACAACTCGCATTAACGACTTTTGCATAAATTATCAAAACAACTTGAGCTAGTTGTTTACTTTAATCAACTAGAGTTTGGCATTTTCTAAAATCCTTAGTCCCAGATTACGTATTCTGTTTCTTATTAAGTTATTTTTAAATTATCACTACTCGTTAACAGTATTCCAATTTATAAATTATTACTTGAATCATATGCTTTAACTATGCAGATTTCATGACCACATCCGATAAGTTACGTTAGACAACATATATTCCTATTACATTACGATAAACTTTACATTAGTTATCTCCTTATTCGGTATAGCTCAATTACTTGCAACATATGTAAGGCCTTTTAACAGATATATTGAATTAGCGACCTATTTAATTTTAGAATTCTTTTTTACAAATATTTACCAGGTGTCCCGAAATGATTATTCAAATATAGTACTCTTATGACATTTTAGAATTTAAAAGCATCGACGGATTAGGAATTAAATTGAATCCTTTAGCATCTAAAATTGTTACACGTTTTGTTATTAGTTGTACACCGTAATTATTAATCATCAATTTAGACCCCATTACATCTACTTACATTTACCTAATTACAAGAGCTTCAGATATCTAGTTAGCCTCATCTAAGAGTATTTTCTAACTCTTATATTTGTGTTACCTTTCGTATAAATATAGGAGACCCTAATCTTGTAGATGATTAGAATACCAAGTAACTTCAGGTCACCCGGGTTTGGAATATGCTTTTAACCGATAGGACTTGAGTTGGAAATAGAAAAGCCGAATGGACTTTAGAAAGTATACAACTCAAGTTAGACTATCATTTAGAAAGATAAACGTTTCATCTGACTCCTTATACCAAACCATACTAAGAAACTTGACCATCTGACCTTATAGAATGTTGTTGATACCAAAGAACGATATGTCCTTTAGCGAATCCTGCACTTTTTCCAAATGTCACCAATATTGTTGCCTATCTGAACTTGAGAAAAAAAACATTAGAACGATAGTCTTCGATATCCCTTTATAATGAAACACAACTTGAATGAGATCCAAGAGTTATTCTACGATAGGGAAACAAACCTACAATTTAGAAATAGATTATATATCCCTGATCGATATCACCAGAGGTTCACCATTCTAGATTCAATATATACCCTAGAAACTTAAGAACCTATCATGTCACGAAGGAATATTTGTAGTGATCGATATAAATAATGATATTAAGATTTTTTTTTTTGAAGAAATATCGTAATTGTCACTAAGTCCAAATAAGGCATTAGTATTTCCATGAATTTCTTTAACTCCTTCTGATCCCGAAATGGAAATAGGATCGCATCACAACGAATTCTATTATTTAAATATTTCATATGTCTCAAGGATCAAGTCAATATGAATAATAGTAAACCGACTCGTCAAATTTTACCTTTTACTTCTAAGAAATACTAGTTGACTATTTTCTTAGTAGAGAAATTTATAGTAACTTGATTAGCGTGAACAAATCCAGTAGCTCATGGCCTAGTGACACCAATTTACTTAGAAACTCAAATTACATTAAATTTTAGGATGAGAACATACTCTTTTAGATTATACTTGCCACCTCAAATACATGAGATTAGACGAAACCTCATCAGGATTTTTTACCTTGATTATACGACCCAATTCGAGTAAGCCCAAGTATTAAGATACGTCAGCATATATATCAGTTGAGAGCAATACATTCTTATAAGCATATTCCCGATAATAGTATCTTATTACTAAACTGTATAGATTTTAGTGACTTCATCGTCATTGTTGTAAGAACTATGTGTAAATAAATTCTTTTCATCCTCAGTAGTACATCTTGGATTATGAAAATCCTAGCTATATACGAGATTCAAAATTTCCAAATTATAGGATGTACCTTAAAGAATCCTTTTGTCTTGCATGAATGCGAAAGATCTCCGAAAGGTAATTCTACACTATTAGACATCATACATGTATTGACCTTTAGTAAATTCATGAAAACCGATAACTAGTCAAATCAACGAACCTACTTAAAATACTCAACCCTTATTAGACATTGTCTTATGGTAACTTCGTAAGAATCGAATTCTACAAAGACGTTAATCTAATGATTCATGAAGTTAAATCGATATTACGTCAAAATTCTATATACATCCTTATTTAATATGTTAAACTTTAAATAAACCGCTCTCAGAATTACAAAGCATCGTGGATTAAAATATACCCTTGGTATTTAGATAAAGCAAAATATTCGCCCTAGTAATCGTAATCAACATTTTATCAACGTACTTTGCCTATATTTACCGTAATTAATAAAGCTTGAAATCATTAGAAGTTTTAAGTCACTGTTAGCATAATTCTAAATTAATATCTTTCAACTTCAAGGACAATTTCCCTTGTCATTTATTTACTTTTACCATATGATGCCTAGAATTAGTAAACTTTGAATCAAAACTTGACGAAGTAGTCGAGAAAATCTTTCTGATTGTAAAAATGAAGGTTAAAAACATTTCGAATAAATCAAGTGACTACTAATACATATCATTAGACTAGAATACGAGACTTCTTTCGATTAATTATGAGGATCCTAAAAATATGATTTACGGGTTAGTTGATATTAACTTCATGTGGATCAAATTTGGAAAGCCAGTCTTTAAATTCTCGAATATAAAGTGTTGAATCTCAACCTAGATTTTCAAAATACATATTGTGCAAACACTATGCAATACTATTATTATGAGATCCATGATTCAACTTATAGTATCATCTTACCTATACCCATTCGTATAGTATGAAGAAATGCATTATATGAAATGAACTTCAGACACTATATGAACCATGTCACCAAAACCTCTGTTTCGATACACGATACCTGCAAAAGCTTGTAAAAATGCATATTAATTATTTAAAACCTCTCTTGGTTCAGACACTATATCATTTTCCCTTATATGAGTATGTTATATCACTAATCACAAGAAGACCGACTTTGGTCAATTCTAAATCCATGAACTACCTTTCTAAATATGCTGATAAACACACTATTACATTCTGAAACTTCAGGAAATCGGAATTTCGAGGACAAATTTTTTTTTGGTGGGTAGAGTGTAATAACCTGATTTTTTATTTTTAAATTTAAATTATATTATTATGTGTCAAAATGCATTTTATGGACTATTAATAAATTTCACGACATTCACGCCCCGTACATATATTCTGTAACATGACTATAGGATCGACACGTCTATTCTCTCGTTTGAAATAAAATATTTTTCATATAAAACAGAGATTTGAATGAATTTATAGCATATTATTTTTAGTCATTATTTTAACTCTAGTGTGTCTAAATTAGCGTAATTCAAAAGTAATGTCAATGCGAAAAAAATACAAAAACGTGACTTACGCGCTCCAATACTAATTTATACTCGGTTGGAATTTCAAGAATTATAAAATATTTTACCCGTTAAAAAATTATACGCGAGTACCAAATACGTGATTATTCTCGGACTAACTTCGAAAATTAATATTTTTTTACAATTACATATCGGGACAATACCCCAAAACATGTCTTTACTTGAAGATTTTATTAAAATAGTTAAACTGAATATTTTGAGAACGTATGCGCTTGCGTTCAAATGAGCAAATTATATATTAAACACCTTTTAACCTAAACAAACCTTAGAAATGCAATAATATGTGATTGAATAAGATATTGAACAAAGCAAGAACATTCAAGCACATGCAATTGAGGAAAAATCCCCCAAAGGGGAAAAACCATTTATTTCCATTATAATATTGTAACTATACAATTTGGATTACAATGAAAATACAAGTGACTAAGAATTACCCTCAGGTGTCGGATTCTGTAGTCACGGCTGGAACTATCCCTTTCCAGTAGGGCTGCAATAGAGAAGAGAACAGCTTCTCCACAAGGGTTGAACAGCAAAAGTGCGTTCTTGGGTTACCAAAAAGATTCACAAATGATTGGGAATTGTGTGAATCAAAAACCTAGAGTATAGATGCTCAATAGGTGAAGACTTAGGGCTTTCTTTACTCTGGAAATCGTGTGAATAAGTCTTAGAAAACCACTTCCCGTAGAGGGATTAAATAAGAGGATTTGAGCCATAAAAATCTGACCACGATCTGAACACGATCTGTTTAAGATTATCCCAGGCGGACCGGTCCGGATCTGAGGCGAATCGGTCCGATTTACCGGATCGATTCTTTTATTCTGAGGCGGATTGGTCCGGTTGTGATCGGATCGGTTCGTTTATTCCTACTTCATCGGTTTGCTTGCGGTCCGGGGTATACTGGCCTTCAGCAGGCGGATCGGTCCGGGTCTGAGGCGGACCGGTCCGGTTAGCCGGATCGGTTCTTTTATTTCAGGCGGACCGGTCCGGTTGTCAGACTTTGATTCCTCTTCTTTTGATATTCGGATCCGTTGATGAATGTATGAATCTTGAATTTTTTCAACGGTGTAACGGCGTGCGACATAATAAATTGATAATGGACAAAAATGTCCTTACAAATCTCCCCCTATGTCTATGCCGGTACATACATAAATACAATCAACGAATTATCAAAATAACTAAAACATGCCTATACAAATCTACCCTTCCATGAACCCAAAACTGGAAAGATACAATTGAATAAGACTACAGCGTTTGCTCTTCAGCTCTTCAGGAATCTCAATACTTTTCTCATCAGGGTGTGCAATCCAATGATAATGTATGTAGTACCTACACACATGAGACAAAGCAAAATACCAAGTGACATATCGAGTTTGAAATGAGATAAATATATATACCAATTGATAAGCAAACTCAAACTTTCAAATCTCCCCCATAATAAGATAATTCATTCTCCCCCCTTTTTATGATGTCCCCAAATAGACAAATGAGAGAAATAAATAAAAAAGGCAAGTGTGGGGTGTCACTAGGATAAAATCACACCATGAATGAACACAAAGCAACCAAGTAGATGATAGCGTAAATGAAGTGGTGTGATTAAATTCGATAGGAAAATCAATGCATACAAACATGACATATGTGCACGATGAATATTGGATATTCCTAGCGAATGAACTCTAATGCTTCCTTTGGTGTAAAATAATGACAATATAAGATATTGACTCAATCAAATCAACAAATCAAAGCTCAAAATGATTTTCACACCAATAACGTCCAAAACGATTTTATGCTTTTTCAGGACTTTCAAGGAAGTGCAAACCCGTTTAAAGATTCTCCAACCAGACTCCCTCAGATATAATTGTGAATAAAGGCATTCTAAATTCTCAAACTTTGGAGAATTGATGGTGAAACCTAAGTGGCCCATATTTGGCATGAATTGCTTTTTATTGCCTTTCAATTTTTTTTTGGGGCTCTTTTAACCTCTTTGGACCTCGGATATTAAAATTCCTCCATTTTTTTGGTCCTTTTTAACGGTGGCTTTTACGCAAAGGATAGATGATTACCTTTCGCAGTCCCTCCCCGTTATATAAACACACAGTCTCAACAAAACGATTTTTACATGCATTCCAATCTTGTCAAATTTTATCGCATATTGTACATTGTATAGACATAATTGAGATGGAAACACTCAAGCCAACATGAGATAGACAAGTGCAATAATCAAATATAGCCGTGCATGTGTGCAATAAAGGATATAGGAGTCAAACATGTAGGAAGATATCACTAATTGCATCTCAAAGACTCCAACCAATGTAAAGCACATAGATGAAATGATGTAGCCTCTCAAATCTCTATCAAACAGTCACATGGATATATGGAATGAAGTTGTGACTTGGCTATCTTAAATGCTCATCCATAAAAGTAGCAAAAACATAAATCTTTTTGGATTTTTCAAAATTTTTATCAAAATAAAATCTTTTTGTGCTTTTCTCAAAAATTTTCTTAAAGGAAAATCTTTTTGTATTTTTCAAAGGAAATATAAAAAGCAAAAAGAATTAAGAAAAGCTGTACAACTAAGCAATGGTACATATAAAACAGACTAGCAATAGGAAGCATATGATATGAACATGAAGAAGCATCCTATTCTAGACATAGACCAACCCCTCGGTCAACTGTGCAAATTCCCAAAGACTTCCTAAGATTCTCAAATCTAAGGGCATCTAAAGGTTTCGTGAAAATGTCGGCTAACTGACGGTCGGTGGGAACAAAACTCAGGGATACAGTGTTCCCCTCAACTAACTGTCGAATAAAGTGCTCACGTATCCTGATGTGCTTGGTGCGCGAATGCTGAACTGGATTACGGGATATGTGTATCGCGCTCATGTTGTCACAGGAAATGGTCATGGTGTCCTGTGATATCCCATAATCCTCCAACATTTGCTTCATCCACAAGAGTTGTGTGCAACAACTCCCGGCGGCTATGTACTCAGCCTCCGCAGTGGACAAACAGATGGAATTTTGCTTCTTGCTCAACCAGGAGACAAGAGCAGAACCAAAATAGAAACACCCACCAGAAGTGCTCCTACAACCATCTACATCCCCAGCCCAATCGGCATTCGAATAGGCGGACAAACGGTCATCGGTATCAAAGGAATACCAAATCCCGTATGAGAGAGTCCCACTCACGTATTTAATAATACGTTTTAGATCAAGTAAATGTGACTCTTTTGGGGACGCTTGATATCGCGCACAGACTCCAACACTAAAGGCGATGTCGGGACGACTGGCAGTCAAGTAGAGAAGACTACCTATCATACTCCGATATAAGGTTTGCTCTACGTCCTTGCCTGAAGTGTCCTTACTAAGCTTGGTAGTGGTACTCATAGGTGTACGTGCATGCTTAGCGGAGTCTAAACCAAATTTCTTCACTAGGTCTCTAGCATACTTGGATTGGGAGATGAACATCCCATCCTCTAGCTGACGAACCTGGAGACCAAGGAAGAATGTAAGCTCACCAACCATGCTCATCTCAAACTCACTTTTCATCTCCTCTTCAAAGTGGTGAGCATGCTGGGAGCATGTGGATCCAAAGACTATGTCGTCCACATAGACCTGGGCAACCAAAATATCACCGTCATCTCTCCTGACGAACAACGTCATATCTACTCCCCCTCTCTTGAAGCCACGAGCTAAGAGATAGGAAGTAAGCCTCTCGTACCAAGCACGGGGTGCTTGATTCAAACCATACAAGGTTTTCCTCAGATAGTAGACGTGCTCTGGGTGCTGAGGGTCTTCAAACCCTTTTGGTTGTTCCACATAAACCTCCTCCTGTAGAATGCCATTCAGAAAGGCACTCTTGACATCCATCTGATAAACCTTGAAGAGTAGATGACATGCGATGGCGAGCAGAAGACGGACGGACTCAAGCCTCGCAACAGGAGCAAATGTCTCCCCAAAGTCTACACCCTCTATCTGTGTGTAGCCTTGAGCGACCAACCTAGCCTTATTTCTGATTATGGTACCATTTTCATCCATTTTGTTCTTAAAAATCCACCGGGTACCTATCACATTGGTCTCACTAGGTCGGGGGACAAGTTCTCAGACATTGTTCTTTTTAAACTGAAGCAACTCATCATGCATAGCAGATATCCAATGTTCATCCTTGAGTGCTTCTTTATGGTTCTTGGGCTCGACTTTGGATGTGTAGCAAAGATGGCTAACAACGTTCTCTAGCTGAGCACGAGTCTTGACCCCTAGAGTGGGATCACCAACAATGGCAGAAGGATCATGACTCTTGCGAACCCAAGCAGGTGTGTCCCCTAGCGCAGGAGTAGGGTCCACAGAGTGTGAGAGAGGAACAGGTAAATCACTGTCAGAACAATCCTCATCCTCACACCGAAGGTTAGGATAAATAACCGTCGAAGGTTCGTCATCTTGCACGGTGACGTTTATTGATTCCATAACCTTAGAGCTCTTCAGGTTAAAAACCCGGTACGCTCTGCTATTCGATGAATATCCTAGAAATATTCCCTCGTCGCTCCGGGAGTCAAACTTTCCTAATTGCTCTCTATCCCGTAGGATGTAGCATTTACTCCCCAAAACACAAAAATATGCCAGGTTGGGCTTCTTGCCAGTCCATAACTCATAAGGAGTCTGAAGTGTGTGTAGACGCAAATAAACCCTATTCACCGTGTGGCATGTAGTAGACACTGCCTCTGCCTAAAATCTCCTAGAAACTTTACGACCGAGAAGCATAGATCTAGCCATCTCTTGGATCGTTCTATTCTTTCTCTCAACAATACCATTTTGCTGAGGAGTTCTCACAGCAGAAAACTCATGTTTGATCCCGAGGCTATCACAGTAAAGGTCTACCTTTGCTTCTGTGAATTCAGTGCCATTGTCACTACGCATCCTATTAATAGTGACACCGTGTTGATTTTGCAGGACACGGCACTTGGTCGTTAAAAATTCTACAGCATCGTATTTCTCTCTCAGAAAACCTACAATGGAGTACCTGGAGAAATCATCTACCATCACGAGGATGTACCTCTTACCACCCAAACTCTCAGTACGAGTAGGACCCATAAGATCCATGTGAATCAACTCAAGGACACGAGAAGTGGTAATGGAATGCAACTTTCTATGGGGACTACGTATTTGTTTTCCCAACTGACAGGGTCCATAAACGGTCGAAGTTAACTTTCCAAGAGATGGTAAGCCACGTACTAGGTCCTTTTTAGCTAAGTGATTGAGATCTCTAACGTTCACGTGACCTAGACGTTGATGCCACAGATCCATAGGAGTGATCGTGGCGCTGTTGCAGACAAGAGAGGATGTGGGCTCAGTCCCATAGCAATTATCCTCGGTCCTCACCCCTTGCATCAAAAGTTTACCGGCTTGATTATAGACTTTACATGCGTCCCGGTCAAACTTTACTGCAAAGTCAGTGTCGCACAGCTGGCTAATGCTGAGAAGGTTTGCTTTCAAACCTTTGACGTACAAAACATTTTCTAGCTTAGGAAATCCAGGTAACTCGATAGTACCACGTCCTATAATGCTAGACTTGCTCCCATCTCCAAAGGTGACTCTGCCATCCTAATAGTCCTCAAGATTCGTAAAAAATGAGGCATCACATGTCATGTGTCTGGAGCACCCACTATCAAAATACCACTGTGAGGTATTATGTGCTTTGAAAGCAACATGAACATCGAAGGCCTTTTTATCTTTCTTAGGTACCCAAGCAGGGATGACCTTTTGTTTGCCTTTGTTGTTGTTGGTTTTAGCTGGAATGTGAGAAGCATTCACTAACGGCAAAGACATCCATCGAAATTCTTCCATTAAACTCTGGGTTGTGGCAGCTAAGAACTCAACTCGCTCTCTCAGACTAGAAAACTCATCAGTATGATGTGGTGGAGCAATAGTACGTCGTGTCCGATCTATGCTATATCAAGACTCCCTAAGGTGGCCTTTTCTTTTGCAATAAGTACAAAATAACATAGTCAAAGGCGAGACTTGGTTTGCTTTTCTTGGTCGAACTCTCCTTCGAGGTTTTTGACGGTGACCATAAGGAGTTGTAGTAAACTCAGGAACTGGTCCAGGTGCAATTTGGGATGTGGAGGCACCATCATATCCAATTCCTTGCCGATCACCAAAACCTAAAGCGGGGCCGAGGAGCATCTTTCCCATCTTCCCATATCTGTCCTCGATTTGTACCTTGACTTCCCGTGCTTTCTCAAGATCATGAGTCAGTTGGGCAACAAGGGCTTCAAGTTTCTTTCGAGTCTCCACGGAGGAATGGAGATGACTCGTAAGACTAGCCACTTGTTTAGTCAAGTCCCCTTTTTCTTTCTCTAAAACACTCTCTCTCTCTCTCTAAACAGAATCTCTTTTTCGACACAGGCAGATTCTCTCTCTCTCAGGGCGGTGACAGTGGAGGACTCTCTTTCTCTCGCCTTTCGTAAATCTTCCTCTAAGTCGGTGATCTTAAGAACTAATGCTTTGTTACGTTTTTTAGTTTTAAACGACTCAGAATATAACTCAGCGTAGGCGCGTTGAATATCACTCTCACTCTCACTTGAGTCATCCTCCCCCTCACTCACATCGATCTCACTGTCGAGGTGTCCCTGTGAAGCATCATCTTCATCGTCGTGAAGAGAACTAGGAGTGCTCACTTGACTGGCCATGAATGCGGTGAAGTTACACTCATGCGGTGACTCATCTCCTGAATCCACCGTCTCGATCTCACTGTCGTCACTAAGGGTAGCATTAAGGACAGCTTTCCCTTTTTCTCTATTCAGACGAGTGGCACACTCAAAGTCTCTATGACCCCTACCATCGCACTCAAAACATCTCTCACTTTCTTTCTTAGGAGTATTTTTGGAGTCTTTTTCATTTTTCTTTTCAAACTTATTTTTCTCAAATTTTTTTTTATCTTTAAAACTGCCATTTTTCTTAAATGTGAGAATCCTCTTGAATTTTTTTGCAAAAAGAGCCAAATCATCTAGGTCAAAATCACACTCAGAATCTGACGTGTCAGTCTCTCTCTTTCTAGACGACTCTACCCTTTTTCTAGCCGACCCCTCACTCCTTCTCTCTTGGGCTTTAAGTGCAATTCCCTTATCTTTAGATTTAGCAGTTTTAGGGAACATATCAATTTCATAAGTTTGCAAATCTCCTACAAGTTCTTCCAATTTTAGCGTATTTAAATTACCCATAGAATTTAGCACAATGACTTTAGGGATAAAACGCTTAGGTAAAGAACGAAGAATCTTTTTAACAACTCTAGCATTAGGAATATGTTCACCAAGATTAAAACTAGTATTCACAATGTCAGAAAGTCTAGCATAAAATTCATCAAAGCATTCAGATTCATGCATGGTGATGGTTTCAAATTGAGTTGTCAAATTTTGCAACTTAGATTCTTTCACAGCATTAGTTCCTTCATGGGTGAGTTGTAAAACATCCCATGCCTCTTTTGACGTGGTGCACGTCATTATGCGTTTGAACTCATCAGGTGTGACAGACCCAGAAATAGTACTTAGACCCTTAGAATTAAAAGATGACCATTTAAATTCTTCTTCAGTCCAAGAAGTGTCAGGTTTCAAGTTGGTCACATTATCAATAGTCACGGAGGGAGGAGTCCACCCTCGTTCAACCAAAATCCAGACGCGTTCATCAATGGCTTTTAAAGCCGACCTCATTCGGGCTTTCCAATAAGCATAATTTGTCCCGTCAAAAACAGGCATTTTATTATATAACTTCTCCATTTGAACACACACTTTTTTCAAAAATCAATTTTTTCAGAAAATTGATATCTTAGAAAAATTTTGCGGAAAATAGGAATACGCGATAGATTAGCGTAACCGGCTCTGATACCAATTTGAGAACATATGCGCTTGCGTTCAAATGAGCAACTTATATATTAAACACCTTTTAACCCAAACAAACCCTAGAAATGCAATAATATGTGATTGAATAAGATATTGAACAAAGCAAGAACATTCAAGCACGTGCAATTGAGGAAAAATCCCCCAAAGGGGCAAAACCATTTATTTCCATTATAATATTGTAACTATACAATTTGGATTACAATGAAAATACAAGTGACTAAGAATTACCCTCAGGTGTCGGATTCCGTAGTCGCGGCTGGAACTATCCCTTTCCAGTAGGGCTGCAATGGAAAAGAGAACAGCTTCTCCACAAGGGTTGAACAGCAAAAGTGCGTTCTTGGGTTACCAAAAAGATTCACAAATGATTGGGAATTGTGTGAATAAAAAACCTAGAGTCTAGATGCTCAATAGGTGAAGACTTAGGGCTTTCTTTACTCTGGAAATCGTGTGAATAAGTCTTAGAAAACCACTTCCCGTAGAGGGATTAAATAAGAGGGTTTGAGCCATAAAAATCTGACCACGATCTGTTTAAGATTATTCCAGGCGGACCGGTCCGGATCTGAGGTGGATCAGTCTGATTTACCGGATCGGTTCTTTTATTCTGAGGTGGATCGATCCGGTTGTGATTGGATCGGTTCGTTTATTCCTGCTTCATCGGTTTGCTTGCGGTCCGGGGTATACTGGCCTTCAGCAGGCGGATCGGTCCGGGTCTGAGGTGGACCGGTCCGATTAGCCGGATCGGTTCTTTTATTTCAGGCGGACCGGTTCGGTTGTCAGACTTTGATTCCTCTTCTTTTGATATTCGGATCCGTTGATGAATGTATGAATCTTGAATTTCTTCAACGGTGTAACGGCGTGCGACATAATAAATTGATAATGGACAAAAATGTCCTTACATATTTGACCTGGATAATATGCTAATAAAATATTATATTATTGTTTATTCTATTTATTTAAACAAATTGTGTCCTTTGATCCCATTTAAAGAGTATTTTTTTTTTCCAGAAAAATGATATTATTCAAATATCGAGTTATCACATGAGCTTTATTTATGAAATTCGGAATGATAATTATTTCATCAACGAATTAGAGAAAGTTGTTTTGACACTCAACGTTACACAATCTATAAACGACATTTATATATCAAATTCTTGTTGTAGTATAAATTTTATTTGTATTTTCCGAATGACGTAGATTGTCATACACCCAAACCATTCTTCCCAAACACTGATATACTCACTTTCATTTAAACCCGGAGCAAAACCATATACGATAACTGGAATATAGCAGTGCAATATTCCTAAATGTTACGTAAAGCTCTTAAACACTGGTAGGTGATTTCTTATTCAATATTATTTTCTCGCAATGCTATTGATTTACGCCTATCATTAATATCACTTTGTGATAGATCTTGTATATCTTATTCTCATTGTGGAACTCATTTGAGTAGTTCAACTGTTTACATACAATTGATTCATTTATTTGAATGATTATGCGATCATATTATTTCATATGATGCTTGTTAACCCGGTTACTTATTTATAGCACGCATTACAATCAGGGAATAATCTTTCGTTATACCCATGGCTGTATTATTTGGCCTGGAGGACTCAAATGATTGAGGGCCTGGTTATTTGCTACCATATGGAATGTCATTTAATGACTTAGCATGGTTACTTTTATCTCCAGTTATCTGGATTGATTATTTCCAATTTAATTGGATTAATTTAGTTGTATGTATTTGCTATTGCCCTAAGCCTCTGGACATATAGTTATGAGTTATTTGTTTAGAAACCATCCATAGCCTTTAACCTGATCTAGCCCCAGATATTTCTATTTTTAGCAATATCATCATGCATCATTATTCTTGTTGACGTGCCGAACAACTCTCCTCGGATGCCGACTAACACTCCTCGGGTGCCGACCAACTCTCCTCGGATGCCGACCAACTCTCCTCGGGTGTCGCATATTGCCACGTAGGATGACATGTGTCCTTTTTTGATTGGTCCTCGTAGATGGAGAATTTTTGCGTTAACAGAAGCCCCCAATGCTCCATGCTTGATGGTTTACTTGAAAGGATGGAGTATTTATTCTGCAGTGTTGCTCGGTGCTCGTGAAATTCTTGATCTACCTTCTTGATTTGTTCAACATAAAGTGCATTATCTCCTGGACTACATATGATGTAGGCTGATCGATGGTTGCTAATCTTTCTTTTGAGGAACTCTGTGTGCTATGTATTACCCCTGAGAATTTGGATGCAACCATGCCATAGTATGCAGCTTGTAGCTTGTCATAATCTTCAAGTATGTTGATTGGTTTGCCAGCCGACCAACTGCCTCCTGTGCCGAGCAACTGAATGCTAACTTTACGTGCTTGATTTTTCTGATTTATGATCCTCTGAATACTTTTTCGAGTAACATACTAGCTTTTGAACCCAACTCTTTAATCTGATTAGTACCAAGCTAGTGGTGGACTTCGAAACATTTTCACACAACTTCTTCTTCATTATTGGTCGAGACAGTAGTAGCAAAGATCTCAGTGCTGTAGATGCTGATTTTGACTTCTACCTCTGCTCGGGGACGAGCAAGAGGTTCTCGGGGACGAGCAAGAGCTGCTCGGACAGACCATCTGTGATGAACATCAGAATGCTGAAAGATCTTAACTTCATAAAACTCCCCTTATGCTTTGGATGATCCTCCTGCTGGCGAGGAACCTGTTTCAAAAGCAGAGGGAAAGAAACCAATAGAGTAGGAATCTCAATATAATAGTTAGTATACATTTTCATTTTGTTTTTTGGATTTAATGAAAGACTTTCATTTTTGTTCGCAATCTTAATTGCTATTGTCTTGTAAAATATCAAACACTTTACATTTATGCATATGTATCTGTTAAAAAGATAACAATATTGTGTTGTTCATCGACCAACTTAGTAATAAAAAGTTACAAGTATCAGTAATGTTGCTCGATCACTTAATAATAAAGTAATGAGTATAAAAATGTTTAAAATTTTTCCAACCAACCAAGGTTGTTAAATTGTGCTCGTCGACCAATTATGGTTAGTGAGAGTTTATCCCCAACTAACCATACTTGGTAAATTTTTGTCTTTTTCATAAAATGTGTCCGACCAACCAAGGTCGATAAATTCTTCTCGTCGACCAAATACAGTTAGTGGATTTTTATCCCCGACCAACCATACTTGGTACAGTTTGGAAAATTTTCTCCTCGTCGACCAACTACTTTGGTACAGTTTGGAATATTTTCTCCTCGTCGACCAACTACATTGGTACAGTTTGGAATATTTTCTCCTCGTCGACCAATTACGTTGGTACAGTTTGGAATATTTTCTCCTCGTCGACCAATTACGTTGGTACAGTTTGGAATATTTTTTCCTCGTCGACTAATTACGTTGGTACAGTTTGGAATATTTTTTCCTCGTCGACCAACTACAGTTAGTGCATATAAAAATTATGACTAAATTAAAATATTTCCAAATGAATCAAATTTGTATATACTCATATAAAAGAGATTTATAAATATAGAAAAATTATTTAATCTCCTTAAAGAAGAAATAATATAATATGTACACAAATTTCTCAAACTTTGTGATTATGAAATGTACATTTATGCAGATTTGTAAAATTAGATTCAACAATTTGTGAATATAAAATCATGATTGAATTAAAAGATGTATGCACAATATATAATTGATTTGATCTCTAATTTTATGGATATAAACATATGAGAATCATGATTTGAACAAAAATATAATGGGAATTTGAATAGTCATCAAAGATCTTTCACAAATTATTTCAAAATCAACAAAGAAAATTATCAAATTTTATCATCATCGTATATATTGGTATATTTAATCATTTAAAATATTTATTCCATGATATAAAATTGAAACTTGAGAATCAAGCAAAAAGTTATGATTTATGAAATCCACTATTTTTCAGATTTCTAAATAAGAATTAATCTAACAGTTATGATTTTAAAATCATGATATGCAATATTTTGCAAATAAAAATTGGAAAATTAATTTATGTATATAAACATAAAAATCATGATTGAATCAACAGATGTATGTATAATATATAATTTATTATACATATAGAAAATAAAAACTTAGCTTTTGATGGAGAACAATGCTTGTAACATGTTCCCACAGACGGCGCCAATCTGTTGAAGACAGAATATGGTCCAGGCCATTTTAGTGGCGTCAACAGCAGATAAATGATGAGGATGAGATTGAAGATGAAGATAAACATTCACATCGAACATATAAGAGACAAAGGTTTTTAAAGTGGTTCGGCTATGAATAAAGCCTACGTCCACTGTTATTTTATTCCCAGGGGTTTACAATAGCACAATATGATAGAGAGAGAAAAAGGTGTGGATCTTGTGTATGGTGTCTCTCATCGTTATTGGATCTCTCTCGTTCTCCCTCCCTTCTGGCTAAGGGAATACATGTATTTATAGTGATGGGAGATAAAGAGATTCATTGTATGTAGACATTTATACATTATGTCTACATTCAACGAATCTAATTGTTGAATTGCTTGGTATGCTATGTGTTGTCATCTACAGTATAAATGTACATTAATGCTCATTAAATGCATAGTCATCTTCATTAATGCACATTAAATGCATAGTTATCCCTTGATCTTCCTGGTTGGTATGCCGACCAACACTCCTCGGGTGCTGACCAACTCTCCTCGGGTGCCGACTAATACTCCTCGGGTGCCGGACAACTCTCCTCGGATGCCGACTAACACTCCTCGGGTGCCGACCAACTCTCCTCGGATGCCGACCAACTCTCCTCGGATGCCGACCAACTCTCCTCGGGTGTCGCATATTGCCACGTAGGATGACATGTGTCCTTTTTTGATTGGTCCTCCTAGATGGAGAATTTTTGCGTTAACAATTCTTATCTCACTGTGACCGTTGAATCAAATTTCTTATTGTACTCCAGATGTTATTATCATTCAAAGCAAGATTTTATCTTGAAAATTATTTTTTATACTTGTTATAGAATTAGAATGACTTAGTAGGAAAATTTTTGCTTATTCCTTCTTTTTCAGTTATGTTTATCAGGTACCTATAGGCTATGATGAATATTTTATAGATCAGTTGGTACATAGAAGCAAGGAAAGGTCATATTAGAAGAAATTGAGCACATATGACAGGAGAAATACTTTTTTTTATAGAAGTCTGTAATAAGAAGGAATTCTTAGATTTCGGTTGTAATCCATTTGAATACCAATCAATCCCTCAGTTATTTCAGTATTTTAGATATATTTATGGTTTAGAATTATTAGCAGGTAACCCTCCACTCGAAAAAATCGGGACGTGACACGTCCCGAACACCCCTAAATAAAAAAGTCATGGATTCTATTTTCCATGAACCCAATATTTACATTTCGTTCAAATAGTAATTAAGAGGTCCCCACTCTATTTTAGGAACCTAAAACATTAAACTCCCCAATTTATTTATTTTTTTCTCACAACCATACCTTTAGCGACCCATATTTTGGCACTCTCCTAGTCACAAATGTAACTCCCTCAATTGATTAGGAATACCTTCCCCTAGGTAGATATTAATTTTCTCGAATAAACAAGCTACAAACCATTAATTTAGGAATTTATCCCATTTAAATTAACTAAGCCAAAATTTTCAAAATAACTGTAGGATCGATCGATCGACCCTTAGCCGTCGATCGATCGATCATACAGGGCAGCTTCTTCTCCAGCCCCTATTTCGGCCATTAAAATACCCTCAAGCTTTTTACTCCTTCTCCTAGCCTCATATAACCACAACCAACTAATTTTATTCGAGGGAAATTGGTTCTAATCATCTTAGAACCAAGAATCAATAATTAATTTCGATAAATTTCTAAGTCCATCGAATCGAATATTATCCGTTAAACTTCCGAAAAACCCATTTTGATTCACGAAAATCCATCCCAAAAATCTTTATAGTTTTATACTACCAACTACAATATGAGATTTTATGCTTAAAGAAATAAAGTGTAATACCCCGTACTTTTGGCTATATTTATTTTTGGGATTAATTAATTAAATGCGTGTTAATTGAAAATTAATCCGGGTTAAAAATACTAACGAGATGCGAGTTGGTATTTGATTATGTGCATACATGTTTTTATATGAATATTGAATTATGAAAAAAATTTGTCGTAAGATTGATATACGGCATTTTAGGAATTTTGTTGAGACGCGTGTGATCGCCGCGTCATGGTGTATTATTTTATTTATAAAGTGAATTTAAATTCTATAAACCGTATGGTCGTTTTGAGTGCGTCAACGCGTCCGGAAGGGTCGAGATAGTCAGAAAACACTAGCCGGGGGTGTAGTTTGGGTTCCAGGGTATTTTTAGGCCATACCGGCAATATAAAGGGTATTTTGGTAATTTCGTATTTTTAGGAATTAAAAATGACGAAAATTAGGAGTCTTTATCTGATTGGGAATATATCCACTAAACCCACTAACCAACCCTTAATGACCCAATAAGCTACGGAGGTTATCATTTAGGTTTCCAACTTTCCCAAAGAAAACCCTAGCCACCATAGCCACCTTTGGAGAAGAAAGCTTAGAGAGGGAGAGAAGGAGAAGGAATTCTGCAGAAAACCTTTACAAAATCAACACCAAATTCAGAGACAATCGAGGCAAGTGATTTAATCTCTTTTAATTCAGAGAATGTTTCCTCCATGTTAGATAATTTGAAGATTTACTATTGTTCTTGGAAGATAAATGAAAACCCATGTTGTTTAGACATAGAACTTGAATATTGAGGACAAATTGCATGTAGAATCATATAGAGATGATTATTTTGGTATTTATATATGTTGGATGTAAGAAAAACGGATTTAGAATGGACTAATTGAGAACTTAAAAGTTTAGGGTTCATGTTCTTGAGAAATTGGGGAAAAATGTAGAAACTTGTGATTTAATGTTGTTTAAGATGTATAAATTCCTTAAAAGATGTTAGTATATGACCTTAGCATGTTTTAGGATGATTAGAGACCTTAAAACATTGATTGGACGAATTTTGGTTGAGACTTGAGGTGTTAAAATTGGTGAAAAACGAAGAAGGAAAAATCTGGGCTCGAACTGGTCGTTCGTTAGAAGAGCCTCCCCAGGTCGTTCGAACGAGCCTCGTTCGAACGAGCTTCTAACGAGTTGACCAGTCGTTGCTAACGAAAAGGAATTTCGTTCGAACGAGATCTCGTTAGAAGGAGCAGTTCGTTCGAACGAACTGGATCTTGTTCGAACATTCTCGTTCGAATGAGACTTCTAACGAGCTGACAGTTTAATCTCGTTCGAACAGCCTCGTTCGAACGAGACTTCTAACGAGCTGGCAGTTTGGGCCTTTTTGGCCTGTTTTGATTTTTGGAGTCCCTTAAACTTGTTCGAGGATATAGATAATCTTCCCTTGATTATGTATTGATAGACTTGGGACATTTGGGTTATTATGAGGAGTAAATTAAATACGAGTGATTTAAACTAAAGGGATAGTTGGGTTGAGACGTGAGTGTCTACTACGACGTGAGAATAAATTATGGCGCGTATGATTATAAATCGAAATCGTATAAAGTGTGTAAATTATATATTGGTACTAGAATGAGAATAGTACTACTATTAAACTACGGGATTACTGAGACGTGTGTATACTTAGTATTGCTATATGATTTGTGTGTATGACATACCTACCATACTTGCTATCGCGGGAGGTTTGCGTTCGCTTAGGGCCCTCTAATCCTTGTGTTGCCCGGATTTAGACTGGTTACCTTGATGAACATAGGTCATAGAAAGACTTATTGGGATATTAATAAGTCCGCTGATCGTGGGAGCGTAGGTATGTGCGTGACCCATGTGATGTGACTGTGTTCACCTCCATTATTTGTGATGTTGTTATCTGTGAACTATTCCTGAGAGATTCGGAATATGTGATCCTTATGTACGTGATGTATCGGGATGGATAGCAGAGTATGTGTGCACCGCAGCCTAGTCTCGGGGTGCCTATATTGTATATTTATGTTGTGGAAAATATACGCTTAATAAACTGGAACTTTCATATGGTATTGTGTGTAACTATGGAATAACATAGAGGGATAATCTATAACGAGTTGTATTACTTTTGTATGAGAACCTGAAGTTACGTTAAGCCCCATTTAACTGAGATCGCTATAATGTTAATGGGAACCGAGTAATAAGGGTAGAACCTATGGCAGTCTAGCTAGATATGATGTCACTTAGCTAGTAGTTGGTGTCATTTTAGATGGGTACTTACGTTAGGAGTGCACAGTTAGAAGAGAGGTGAGAATTTCATGTGAGTGCACGTCCTAACATGTACTTTGCATTTAATGTTTTAAATGTTTTTAAAGCACTTGCAGGTTTTAAAATGATTTCCACTTTCGGGCTCTGACCCATTTGCTTTCAAATCTATTTTTGTAAAACCATTTTAGGTGCCCATCCACAAGGACACCATGCATAGGATACTCATTCAGGTGGCGAGCTGTAGCCGTTTGTGGAAGCTACAGGGATTTGCTTATAGACGCTTCTTTCATTTGGATTCCTGATTCAGTATTCATCAGTTGTAGGGCATGTTGCCCATTTCTATTAGAGACATCTTTTCATTTCAGTTTTCAGACTTTGGCATGTATTGATTCAGTATTCTGTAGTTAGTTACTTATTTTAGTTGTGGGATTTGTAGTGAGGAGTTTTCCTCCAGACTTTATTTACATTATGTGATGGTTATTCTATTTTACTTCAGTATGGTTAATGGTGTTATTATTCTTCATTACACTTGTTGTATGTTAATCAGACTTAAATTAAAATTTGGCAACTTACCTTTTAAATACTAGGTGGTTAGAATTAATAAAATGGTTTCGACAGTGATGCTATTAACTGGACCAACTTGGCATTTTGAATTAATTTAATAAAGGAGTAGCTACCCGGTATTTAATTTGTCGGGGTGCCACAGGTGGTATCAGAACATCAGGTTCTAGTGTCCTTTAGGATCTGACGGCTTATTATGTTTTCCGATACGTTTTCTTTGATATAGAGCCCTATATTTTAGGACTGTTGTATTCTCTTGTTTATGCTACGTTCTTCAGCTATATTAAGTTTATAACTGCGAACTTATAAACTTCAGTCTTATTTCAGATGCCTCCACGACGTGCACGACGAGTTCCCAGGGATGCAATGCCCGAACCCCATCCCGCTCCAGTTCAGGGCATGATGAACGCCGCCGAGGTTGCAGCTATAGTAGCCCAAGCGATAAATGCCGCAATTGCCGTTGTTCAGCAGGCACCACCTCAGGCGCCGGTTGCCGCGCCAGTACAGTTAAATGCATTCCCGTCTGCTTGGGAGCGTGTACGTGACGCTTTTCAGAAAGCGCATCCGCCAGAGTTTGCAGGTAGCTCAGATGTGGTAGTCTCGAGCCAGTGGAGGAAGGATATGCAGAGGCACTTGAGGATGTATGAGTGCACGGACGTTCAGAAGCAGGTGCTAGCTACTTTCAAGCTAGTTGGATCTGCACTGCAGTGGTGGGAGTCTATTACCACCGTAGAGGAGAGGGATACTCTCACTATTCAGGACTTCTGGGTGCGGTTTGACCGCAAGTACTTTCCGTCCGCAGTTTATACGGAAATGAGGAGGAAATTGATGAATCTGAGGCAAGAGGGTAAAACCATGGCCGAGTATGAGGCCGAGTTCACGAACCTGTTGAATATCGTTCCAGATGAGATACCAACAGAGAAGAAGAAGATTAAGAAGTTCACAGACGGGTTGATATGGAGGATCCGTCAGCATCTGTTAGGGAACCTTTCGTTGGCCACGTATTCTGATGTGGTTAACGCTGCCTTGTTACACTGCCAGGACCACCGCTTTCATATGGCTGAGGGAAAGAGGTCGGGAGAGTCTAGCCAACAGGGGCAGAATGGGCAGCAGTTTCACCAGGGCCAGCAGGGCCAAGGGAGGAACGGTAACGGCCACCAGGGCCGGGGACAGCAGGGGCAGAGAGGAGGGAACTTCCCAGGGAAGTGTTTTGTTTGTGGCAAGACTGACCATAAGCGACAGGATTGTTCTGATAGGGGCAGGGCCCCACAGCAGCAGCAGCAGGGTGCTCGCCAGAAGCCACAGAGGCCTATGTTTCCCGCCGCTCTCCCCGCACCGCCACAGATGGCAGCATTGCCACCCATTCCAGCAGTCCCAGTTCAGCAGGGGCAGCTACAGTATGGACGCGTCTATAACGTCCACCAGGCAGCAGTTCCACAGGCACCGCCCGCGATTGAGGGTACGTTTCCTATCCATGGCACTATGGGTCGGGTATTATTTGATACGGGGGCTACACATTGTTTTATAGCTACACATTTCGCGAAAGCTTTAGGATTGTTAGCTATGGCAGAGAGCACAGTGACGTGTGTCGACTCACCATTGGGGAGTGGGTCACTTATATTCTTTATATGCCGGGGAGTGGGAGTAGGGATTGGTAGTCTGGTATTACCTGCAGATATGTTGGTATTAGATATGCATGTCCACGATGTGATTATCGGTATGGATTGGCTCGTAGCTTATAGGGCCATGATTGATTGCTTCAGCGGGAGCATTGTTTTTGCCATTCTGGGGCAAGAGATGTTCGTAGTGGCGATGCCTCGCCCAGAGGGAGGATCGACCGCTCATTTGTATTACATAGAGGAGGATACCTCTAAGGAGGTTGTGATTCCTTTAGATTCGATCCCAGTCGTTAGGGAGTATTCGGATGTGTTTCAGGAGATACCAGGCTTACCCCCCAGTCGAGAGATAGACTTTGTTATAGACCTATTGCCAGATACGAGGCCTATAACACGCGCACCGTACCGTATGGCTCCGGCAGAGATGCGAGAGCTACGAGATCAGATAGAGCAGCTGTTAGGTCAGGGCTTTATTCGCAGGAGTACCTCACCTTGGGGCGCTCCAGTTTTGTTTGTGAAGAAGAGGGATGGTTCACTGAGATTGTGTGTGGACTACCGGGAGTTGAATAAGGTCACGATACGGAATAAGTATCCGTTGCCTCGAATCGATGACTTATTCGACCAGTTGAGAGGAGATTCTTTCTTCTCAAAGATTGATTTGAGATTGGGATACCATCAGTTGCGTATCCGGGAGGAAGATGTCTCGAAAATCGCGTTCTTATCGAGATATGGTTCTTACGAGTTTCGGGTTATGCCTTTTGGTTTGACCAACGCTCCAGTTGTGTTTATGGACTTGATGAACAGAGTGTTCAGGGATTTCCTAGATCAGTTTGTGATTGTCTTCATCGATGATATTCTGGTTTACTCCCAGACAGAGGAGGAGCACGCCGAGCATTTGAGGCAAGTTTTGCAGACACTCCGTCAGAACGAGCTGTATGCAAAATATGAGAAGTGCGGGTTTTGGCTGAAGGAGGTCCAGTTTTTGGGACACATTATTTCCGACCGGGGGATATCTGTTGATCCGGGGAAAATATCCGCGGTGAGGGAGTGGGGACAGCCCACGACACCGATGGAGATTCGTAGTTTCTTGGGCCTAGCAGGATACTACAGGAGGTTCATTCGGGGATTTTCGAAGATAGCAGGTCCTTTGACACATCTGACTCGTAAGGGTGTACCATTCATCTAGAGTGATGCCTGTTAGTTGGCATTCGATGAATTGAAGGATAAATTGACCTCAGCACCTGTGTTAGCATTGCCGAGACCGGGAGTTGAGTATTTAGTTTACACCGACGCGTCTTTGCAAGGGCTTGGAGGTGTATTGCAGCAGGAGAGACAGGCCATAGCTTATGCTTCCCGTAAGCTTAAGACTCATGAGAAAAATTACCCCACGCATGATTTGGAGTTGGCGGCAGTGGTATTTGCCCTACGGATTTGGAGGCACTATCTTTTGGGGGAGAAGTTCCAACTATTCACAGACCACAAGTCCCTACAGTAGTTGTTCACGCAGAAGGAGTTGAATATGCGGCAGCGTAGGTGGCTTGAGTTTGTGAAAGACTACCATTTCGATATCCAGTATCACCCAGGTAAGGTTAACGTGGTAACAGACGCGTTAAGCCGTAGGCCAGCAGATGAGGTGGCAGAGGTGTGGAAGGCAAAGTGGAAGGAATTGGGACACCAGGATGCAGTGGCCCGATCTTTCATGTCTGTGATGACTGTTACACCGCAGATTGTCACGAAGGTAGTACGGGCACAGGCTAATGACTCGTTCTGTCAGGAGCAGATAGTTCGATTACTAGCAGAGGGAGCCGAGTCCTATACCGTTAGCTCAGACGGGGGATTACGCTTCAATGGGAGATTGGTAGTTCCGGAAGGGGAGATGTTGCGACACGAGGTGATGGTAGAGTCGCACGGCTCACGGTTCGCGGTGCATCCCAGAGGGGATAAAATGTACCAAGACATGAGACGGCAGTATTGGTGGAGCGGTATGAAGAGAGATATCGCTGAGTTTGTTTCGAAATGCGCCACTTGTCAGCTTGTAAAAGTGGATCATCAGAGACCGGCAGGATTGCTACAGCCGTTGGAGGTCCCAGTGTGGATGTGGGAGAGCATATCCATGGACTTTATCACGGGGTTGCCTACGTCGCAGAGGGGTCACGACTCCGTTTGGGTAATTGTGGACAGGTTGTCCAAAGTCGCTCACTTTTTACCCGTAAGGACTGACTACACTACGGGACAGTATGCCCAGCTCTTCATTTCAGAGGTTGTAAGACTTCACGGTGTGCCCCTAAATATCGTGTATGACAGAGACAAGATATTTGTTTCGAGGTTTTGGGAAAGCTTCCAGGAGGCCATGGGCACGGAATTGCGGTTGAGTACGGCTTATCATCCAAAGACCGATGGGCAGACAGAGCGCACAAATCAGAGTTGGAGGACATGCTACGCATGTGCATTATTGACTTTGGGGGTGGATGGGAGCAGTACCTACCACTGGTGGAGTTTGCTTATAACAACTCCTATCAGTTCACTATTGGCATGGCTCCGTTTGAATCATTGTACGGTAGGCCTTGTCGTTCCCCAGCATGTTGGTTAGAGGTGGGGGACAAAAAACTACTTGGGCCGGAAGTGATTCAGGATACTTCGGTAAGGATTGAGTTGATTCGGAGCCGCATTCGGGTAGCTCAAGACAGGCAAAAGAGTTATGTTGATGCGAAGAGATTTTTCAGGGAGTTCCAAGTGGGGGACCAGGTTTTGCTCAGAGTATCTCCTATGAAGGGGATTATGCGATTCGGGAAGAAGGGGAAGTTGGCACCAAGGTATGTGGGGCCGTTTCCTATTATTGAGCGGATCGGACCGGTTGCGTATAGACTTGGGTTACCGAAGCATTTACATCGGATTCACGATGTGTTCCATATTTCCTCGCTGAGGAAATACCTTAGAGATAATTTGGCTCATTCTCATATTGCTGTGGAGGACATCGATCTCCAGCCGGATAGCTCCTACGAGGAGGGGCCGATTGCTATTTTGGACCGAAGTGAGAGGAAGCTGCGGTCAAAGATAGTCCCGTTAGTGCGTGTTCAGTGGCGACATCACAATGTCGAGGAGTCCACATGGGAGCGCGAGGATGAGATGCGCGAACGTTATCCAGAGTTGTTTTTAGCAGGTACTTTCTAGTTTCGAATTTCGGGACGAAATTCAGTTATTAGGGGGGGAGTATGTAATACCCCGTACTTTTGGCTATATTTATTTTTGGGATTCATTAATTAAATGCGTGTTAATTGGAAATTAATCCGGGTTAAAAATACTAATGAGATGCGAGTTGGTATTTGATTATGTGCATACATGTTTTTATATGAATATTGAATTATGAAAAAAATTTGTCGTAAGATTGATATACGGCATTTTGGGAATTTTGTTGAGACGCGTGTGATCGCCGCGTCATGGTGTATTATTTTGTTTATAAAGTGAATTTAAATTCTATAAACCGTATGGTCGTTTTGAGTGCGTCAACGCGTCCGGAAGGGTCGAGATAGTCAGAAAACACTAGCCGGGGGTGTAGTTTGGGTTCCGGGGTATTTTTAGGCCATACCGGCAATATAAAGGGTATTTTGGTAATTTCGTATTTTTAGGAATTAAAAATGACGAAAATTAGGAGTCTTTATCTGATTGGGAATAGACCCACTAAACCCACTAACCAACCCTTAATGACCCAATAAGCTACGGAGGTTATCATTTAGGTTTCCAACTTTCCCAAAGAAAACCCTAGCCACCATAGCCACCTTTGGAGAAGAAAGCTTAGAGAGGGAGAGAAGGAGAAGGAATTCTGCAGAAAACCTTTACAAAATCAACACCAAATTCAGAGACAATCGAGGCAAGTGATTTAATCTCTTTTAATTCAGAGAATGTTTCCTCGATGTTAGATAATTTGAAGATTTACTATTGTTCTTGGAAGATAAATGAAAACCCATGTTGTTTAGACATAGAACTTGAATATTGAGGACAAATTGCATGTAGAATCATATAGAGATGATTATTCTGGTATTTATATATGTTGGATGTAAGAAAAACGGATTTAGAATGGACTAATTGAGAACTTAAAAGTTTAGGGTTCATGTTCTTGAGAAATTGGGGAAAAATGTAGAAACTTGTGATTTAATGTTGTTTAGGATGTATAAATTCCTTAAAAGATGTTTGTATATGACCTTAGCATGTTTTAGGACGATTAGAGACCTTAAAACATTGATTGGACGAATTTTGGTTGAGACTTGAGGTGTTAAAATTGGTGAAAAATGATGAAGGAAAAATCTGGGCTCGAACTGGTCGTTCGTTAGAAGAGCCTCCCCAGGTCGTTCGAACGAGCCTCGTTCGAACGAGCTTCTAACGAGTTGACCAGTCGCTGCTAACGAAAAAGAATTTCGTTCGAACGAGATCTCGTTAGAAGGAGCAGTTCGTTCGAACGAACTGGATCTCGTTCAAACATTCTCGTTCAAACGAGACTTCTAACGAGCTGACAGTTTAATCTCGTTCGAACAGCCTCGTTCGAACGAGACTTCTAACGAGCTGGCAGTTTGGGCCTTTTTGGCCTGTTTTGATTTTTGGAGTCCCTTAAACTTGTTCGAAGATATAGATAATCTTCCCTTGATTATGTATTGATAGACTTAAGACATTTGGGTTATTATGAGGAGTAAATTAAATACGAGTGATTTAAACTAAAGGGATAGTTGGGTTGAGACGTGAGTGTCTACTACGACGTGAGAATAAATTATGGCGCGTATGATTATAAATCGAAATCGTATAAAGTGTGTAAATTATATATTGGTAATAGAATGAGAATAGTACCACTATTAAACTACGGGATTACTGAGACGTGTGTATACTTAGTATTGCTATATGATTTGTGTGTATGACATACCTACCATACTTGCTATCGCGGGAGGTTTGCGTTCGCTTAGGGCCCTCTAATCCTTGTGTTGCCCGGATTTAGACTGGTTACCTTGATGAACATAGGTCATAGAAAGACTTATTGGGATATTAATAAGTCCGCTGATCGTGGGAGCGTAGGTATGTGCGTGACCCATGTGATGTGACTGTGTTCACCTCCATTATTTGTGATGTTGTTATCTGTGAACTATTCCTGAGAGATTCGGAATATGTGATCCTTATGTACGTGATGTATCGGGATGGATAGCAGAGTATGTGTGCACCGCAGCCTAGTCTCGGGGTGCCTATATTGTATATTTATGTTGTGGAAAATATACGCTTAATAAACTGGAACTTTCATATGGTATTGTGTGTAACTATGGAATAACATAGAGGGATAATCTATAACGAGTTGTATTACTTTTGTATGAGAACCTGAAGTTACGTTAAGCCCCATTTAACTGAGATCGCTATAATGTTAATGGGAACCGAGTAATAAGGGTAGAACCTATGGCAGTCTAGCTAGATATGATGTCACTTAGCTAGTAGTTGGTGTCATTTTAGATGGGTACTTACGTTAGGAGTGCACAGTTAGAAGAGAGGTGAGAATTTCATGTGAGTGCACGTCCTAACATGTACTTTGCATTTAATGTTTTAAATGTTTTTAAAGCACTTGCAGGTTTTAAAATGATTTCCACTTTCGGGCTCTGACCCATTTGCTTTCAAATCTATTTTTGTAAAACCATTTTAGGTGCCCATCCACAAGGACACCATGCATATGATACTCATTCAGGTGGCGAGCTGTAGCTGTTTGTGGAAGCTACAGGGATTTGCTTATAGACGCTTCTTTCATTTGGATTCCTGATTCAGTATTCATCAGTTGCAGGGCATGTTGCCCATTTCTATTAGAGACATCTTTTCATTTCAGTTTTCAGACTTTGGCATGTATTGATTCAGTATTCTGTAGTTAGTTACTTATTTCAGTTGTGGGATTTGTAGTGAGGAGTTTTCCTCCAGACTTTATTTACATTATGTGATGGTTATTCTATTTTACTTCAGTATGGTGAATGGTGTTATTATTCTTCATTACACTTGTTGTATGTTAATCAGACTTAAATTAAAATTTGGCAACTTACTTTTTAAATACTAGGTGGTTAGAATTAATAAAATGGTTTCGACAGTGATGCTATTAACTGGACCAACTTGGCATTTTGAATTAATTTAATAAAGGAGTAGCTACCCGATATTTAATTTGTCGGGGTGCCACATAAAGCAAGTAAACACTTGCCTCGTGGATAAAATTCGACGACCTCGAGTTGAATCCCGCGGAGTTTGGCCCGAAAATCCCTTTCCTCTCTTCCTTTCTCCTCTTCCTTTATTTTCTCTATTTTCTTTTATCTCTTTCCCTCTCTCGTGCCTTGTATAGAGAGAAATAAGGGTTTATCGCTTATAAACTCAAAAATGACTCGTTTACTCAATTGCGAGTCCCTATTCGTCCAAAAGTCCCCGGAACCTAAACACTGCCCCCGGATACCCTATTCTAACTATCTCGGCCATTCTAAAACCAACCGCGCACTCAAAATCTCCATCTGAGTCACTTAACTACAAATCACTAATTAAACCTAACACATCTTAGTGCGAGTTTTCCAAATAAAATATTATCCTTTGTCGCTTTACCCAACTGGGACATGTAATTAAAATAATCCGACTTATTTACTTCGTCTCAAAAGTAACTGTAACATGCACCGGTAATAATCAAATGTTCATAAATCTCAAAATTACTATTCATAAAATTTCCCTTAATCTTCAAATTATGCCCACTTATGTAATTTAATTATCCCTAAAAGTACGGGGTGTTACAATTTGTAAGGATATATTTTCCATGATCCCTAGCTTACATCGTGTATGGCGTATCCCGTTCCAACCGCCAAGGCATTCAAGTTCACAAGTTCAAGAATACAGATCCGAATATCGTGTATCTTCAACATCTACGCGACATGAGGTATACTTTGGTATGAATTTTGTTTTGTGGTACTCAGAGTTTTTACTAAGTATTGGGATATTTTTTAAATTGATTTTTTTATCAAAATAAGGAGTTCTACAATCAGGTTTTCGAACAGTGTTTTTATACTTTTTTTTTTTGCTTTTATGTCGTTCAAACCACATTGACATGTCATTATAACCACATTATCATGTCGTTATAACGACATTGACATGTCGTTTTAAAGGTCGTTTGAAACTCAGGTTCTCATATGGATCAAACGAACACGTACTGTTTCATGTTTTAAAGGTCGTTTGATAGGTCATTCGAAGACACTTCTAACGAGATGTCAATCTCGTTCTAACGACATCAAGACTCATTCTAAAGACTTTTTTTCTCCTCAAATATTTTGTTTGCCGATAAAAATCTGCTTTCGTAAAGATTTTTGTTAAAACTTTTTATCTACGCAAACTGCAGAACAACTGCAAAATAGTCTTCACTTTTTAGGGCCAAAAACTTGTTTTTGATTCACATAAATGAATCCTAATTACTTTTGTGAATCATCTTGGGAACCTAAACATTTCTTTATCTAAGTTATTCCTGCGGAGGGCTTTCTTCACGGCTGATATTGTGGAACCTGCAGGTATTCATTGCTGAAGGAGAAGGACTGAGGTCCGTGTGATTCTGGAGGGAATCATTCTTGTCGACTGCGATCATTGTGGTTCTCGAGGAAATCATTGTTGATTTGAAGGTTACGGTCTTTATAAGTTCTCACGGGAATTTATTGCAGTATTTCTCTATTGTATTGTAAGTTACAATTTGCAAAACTTTAGTGAAATAAAAGGTTTTTACCCAAAATTTTTTTTTCCTGAAATATTATGTTTGTGATTGCATGATTTAATTGAGTAATATCTTGAGTCACCTAGTTGCTTATTTTAGGGTTAATTAAAATTTGGTGTGGATTGACATTTAATTAAATACATTTGAGACAATGAACCGCTGTGCACTCTCATGTACCCACACCCCCGAGACCCAATTTGCCACATTAAAAATACCATTTTGGGACTCTGTAAACCCCTAGAGTCTCATCCAACTAAACCAACCCGCAACATTAAAGTAATTACAACCGAGTTGATTTCATTTACAAGTCGTCCACAAATGATATAGAATGATCATTTTAAATTATGGTTAATAATCCAAACTAATTAAACGTAATAAATTACTCGTTAATTAGACCGAGTAAATATTAATAATTAAATAATCAATTATTTAATTCCAAGAAATATGGGATATTACATGCTCCCCCCTAATAACCGGATTCCGTCCTCGGAAATCTCCCAAGTCCTATCTCATAAGACGTATAAAGACAGAGAACTAGTAAGTTATTGGGGTGGATCTCAACATTCGGTAGAAACTCATACGTTGGACGAATAATCCAAATAAGGAGACCCTCGTATATAATCGTAACCTACCTTTGAGTGATATACCTAATAGCTTACAGAATTCCCCATGCAAAAAGGCCTAAACCAAGGCCAAAATTCTTGGCACTCGCCAGCGCTATGAAAAATCAACCATATTGTGGCAATACAAACATGCCAATACTAGTCCATTGCTCACCCACACTGTGACAAATCAATAATTCCCTTCCGCCCAATAGTTCACTCGCGTTGTGGCAAGCCAAACAAAACTATCCAACCTCACTGCTCACTCACACTGTGGTGGACTAATATGACAACATATCCAACAAATAATTCATGTGGTTCTGCGTGACACCCCGCCTAATTAAATATAGGGTGATCAGTCCTCTACCAATTCAAAACAGGATATTCAGTTGGTTCATTCTTAGCATCACTGTCGAAAAACTTTTTAACATATTAATCACCTAATATAAAATTAATCTAGGTGTAAAAACATTTACCATTTAGTAAAACCAAGTAAATCCATTTCCATTAAATTCCAAAATATAAATCATTCACCATACATAGGAATGTAAATAAATACTGAACATGAATCAAGTACTGCAATAAATAAGACTGAGTAAAACTCTCGGTTCAAAGTTCCAAACTATAAACTAAACTGAATACAATAACTTTGATGAAAGACTAGAAGTGGGCGACCCATTCCCTAGATAAGAAGTCTAGATGAAACTGAATGGCAAAGATAGATGTGTCTACTGCAAGGACCTACAGCTTTCACAACAGCTGCAACATGTCAAGCAATTCAAATCTCTAAATCTGATACTCCTGTGGCTGAGCACATGATATAATACATATATATAGCAAAAGAGAGAAGAGATACAAAAATGGCTCAGTTCCTCGGAGAACTCTTGTTGGTCGGAGCGTCTGAGTTGATCGGGGAAGTAGAGTTCCTCGTTGCAGTATGGTTCCTCGAAGTCAAGGTGTTGTTCGAAAGTGTTTGTTGTTGCCACGCAGATTTCCATGTGTCTTCACTCAATTGTGCCATGTCAGCAAACTAAATTTGGTATCAACAGAAGCCCCCAATGTTTCACAGTTCGAAATTTGAGGAGTGTGGAACATTCTTTCTCGAAATATGGCGGTTTTAAATGGTCATTCTAAAATTTAGGAGTATTTTCTTTTGTATTTATTTATCCTTTCAAATTCGTAGAATCGGACTTTTTGAATTTTTATAACCGCTTCGATTCCTGCGCCTTTTTTGTCTTTTTAGCCGCCGGTAACGTAATCGTCTCTTTTTGCAATCATTATCTTTACCCATTCCCAAGGCAAAGTATTTAAACGTTGCAGAAAATCCCATTGTCTTATACTTTTTCATTCTTATCTCTTTGAATTTTCCATTGTTTCTCTCTCCCGTACGTTCATCTCTTTCATCATTTATTGTCAACAGACTCATCCCTTTTCCTGTAAGATTTTCTTCTTTCTCTTTGATTTCCTTCTTTCATCATGGTTTATCCTGTAGAATCGATTGATAAGTTTCGCTCTGATTTCTCTATTCCCTCATGGGTTATTTTGGAAGAGCTTTCTGAGCCTTCAGACTATTTTCGTTTGGCTGAGGGACATTGGTTCCCCAGTCTCTTTGTCGCTGAATGTGGCTTTTCTTTTCCCCCAAACCCTTTATGTCTGGAATTCTGTCAATACTTTGACGTGGTTCCTGCAAGAATAGCCCCCAATACATGGAGAATAGTTAACGGAGTTTATAGATTAAATCAAATTCATGGAACTCGTATAAGAATTACTGAAATTATGTTTTGTTATAGATGGGCTGTGGGTGATAATACTTTTTATTTAAAAACTAGATTTTTAAATAGAGATTTAGTGGTCAATCTCCCAGATGCCAATAGGGACTACTTTGAGCACGGGGTTGTTATGAAAAATTCGCAACACCCTCCATTAACTGGAGCTAATGTTTACCAGTGTCCCAAATGTCCTCCCTATGGCAATGGGATAGGTTGTCTTTATTTTATTTTCAAAATTATGCTTCCTTTGTGTTTGATAAAATGTGTCACTGATATTTTAATTTTGATTTATTTACAGTTGACAGCAAAAGAAAATCTCCAAAAGAGGCAGACGTTAATATAAGGCATTTAAAACTTATCTGGAGTTTGCATCAGACTGTTGCCGACGAGCATATTAGGTCAGCTTCATATTTACTGCAGTATAAGAGTTACACCTCCTCTTTTACTACTCGTTCGGTGATAAGCGACGCAGAACCAATACCAGCCTCTACAAGTTCTTCACCTGAGTCACATATTCCCTTGAGTGAAAGGATGAAGAAAAGAAGACCTCCTACCCTTTTTGAGAAATCTGCCTCTGGTGCTGGAGAGGCAAAGAAAAATAAGCTTGATGTCCCAGGAGAGGGGACAAAGAAAATTAATGCACCTCCTTCGGCTGCTCCTGTGAAGGTTGTGGAGAAGCCCCCAGTGGCCCTAAGCAAGGCTGCTGCTCCAAGCGAGGTGATTGTCATTTCTCCGACTAAGACTACATAGTTAGTCGAGAACGTTGATGCTCCTCTGAGGAGGCTGAAGAAAAGCTCCTCTATCAATTTGGATGAATCCATCTCTCAGCCCCCGACTAGTGGTGTTCCCACTTTTGTTGCCCCGAGCTCTACTATGAACTCGGTGAAGACTTGGACCATTCCCGAGATCCAAGGTATTGAAGAAAACCTTTTTCGGGACATGGCTACCACATTAGCAGCTCGTCATATTGCTTCTGTAAGTCCTATAGTCTTAAATTTTCATTCTTTCCTTTTTGTATCTATGCACTGACTTGCTTTTATTTTCCCAGTTGGTGGCCTGTTTTAATACAATTCTGAAGAAAGATGAAGCTATTAAAGCTTCAAGCTCCTCATCAGGTGTAGAGGAAGCCTTGGTAGGTCTGACGCAATCCCTGAAGGATTCTCGTCAGAAGTATGCTGATGACAAGGTGATTTGGAAGAAGAGGCTCACTTCGACCGAGCAGGAGAAGGCTCAAGTTATTGAGGTCTCCAAGGGGTTGGAGAAAAAAATGAAGGATTTGGAGGAGAAGAATAAAGAGCTCGAAGGGAAACTCAAAAATGCTGGGGAGCTTGAAAATAAGCTCAAGACTGCTGAGGAGGAGTTGGGTCAACTTCGAGAAGTAAGTCGTCAGAAGGAGGAAATTGAGAATAAATTGAAGGCTGCTGATGATCTTCTTTCCGAGAAGCTTTCCTCGGAGAAGACAAAAACGAAATTGGCTGTCAAAAAATCCTTCAGCGTCGGCTGGGATAAAGGGTGGAATAAATGTTTGGCTTCCATGATGTCGCAAGTGGAATATGGCAGCCTCAAATACTTTAGAGATGGATGGGTCACTGCTCTGCAAGAGATGAAAGTTGATGAAAGTTCTGAACTATTTCAGCGACACATCCCGGGCCCCCCTCCAACTCCTGAAGAAGAAGAAGAGGACGAAGCTGCCTCTGAGGAATCTTCCATGGTGATGGGAGATCAAATTTCTCATCCCCCAGCTATCCAGCCCACTGGCGAGGAACTTCAACTACCCATTACCTCGTCCGAGCAACCTCCAGCACTTCCCGAGCAAACCTCTGTTCCATTCGAGCAACCTACCTCCTCGTCCCAGCCTCCCGAGAAAGTTTTGGGAGACAAGGAAAAGGTGTAGAGTTATTCGGATTTCTCTCTATTTTATTTTTCTTTGTCAAATGTAACTCTAAACTTTGTACTTCTCCTTTTACGATGTAATAAAATTTGAACTTTTACTTATGCATACTGTTGATTCTCTTCTTCATGCTCTGTTTGTACTCTTATTTATTCTTGCTTTTTCTTCCTTTACTAGTTTCCGGCCAGGATGGACTTATTATCTGCTCACGATACAAAACTGTTAAGGTAATGCAATGAGTATTTCAAAGCTGGTCATTCAGACATAAGTGCAGCTCAAATCATTGACATCCTCGATCAAGGTGCTTCAGAGCAAGCAATTGAAGCCTATCAGTATTTGAAGTGCCTGCTCGACCGTGCAGTGGCTAACAACGTAGCATACTATGATATGATTAAAGATCTCCAGGGCACTCTTGAAGAACTTCAGCAACAATATAAGGAATCTACCGCCCTTTTGCACGAAGGATACGAGAAGAAGTATCAGCAAATTAGTGCTGATAAGGGATACGCTAAACTGTTTGCTGCTTACGATGTAAGGGAGAGAACTTTGAAGGCTGAGGTCGAAGAGCACAGATAGATAGCTGAATTATTAGAGCAGGAAAATAATGACCTGCAAAGAGAGGTGTCTCAGTTGAAGTCTGCGGCTTCCACCTCAAACGCTTTGGTCCCTGTGAACGACGAGGGATTCTCTTTCTTGGAGGTAAAAAATGCCAACGTGAGGGATGAATTAGAAACCTTGAAGAGAGTTGGCCCTTCTACATCTACTCGGGGACGAGCAAGAGCTCCTCGGGGATGAGCAAGAGCTGCTCGGATTACTGTCGAGGAACAGAGAACTCAATTTGCTCTGGAGAACCAGGCCTTCCAACTGATGGCAAAGAACCAGGCATTGACGGAAATGTCTAAGAAGATCAGGAATCTGGACGAGCAGCTTTCTGCGCAGAAGTCTGCCTTAGAGAATAAAGAACTCTTTATAAAAAGTCTCCATGAGCAAGTGGAAAGATTGACATATCAATTCCACAAGCAGCCCAGAGAATTCTGGATGGCTGGCTACAATGAGGCTCTCTACCATTTGGATGATCGTATCCAAAATGCAAATAACGAGGGTTACAAACAGGGATGGTTGAATGCCTTAGGTGTACTGCAACTGGAACAGGGTCATTACTTGTGGGATTACCATAATCCTGGGTTGCTCGACCTACCAGTGCCACCATTCAAGCTTGATATGAGTTGGATCCCTGCTCGGGCCATCCCTCGGTGTTTGATTTCCAAATACCTTGGCGATTACAATCTCCATTCCAATGTTGAGATATCTCGTCCCGAGCACCTACTCGATCGACCATCTGTGATGAACATCAGGATGCTTACAGATCTTAACCTCATAAATTCCCCTTATGCTTTGAATGATCCACCTGCTGGCGAGGAACCTGTTTCAAAAGCAGAGGGGAAGAAACCAATAGAATAGGAATCTTGATGTAATAAATTTGTATTTCATTCTTGATGTATTTTGTTCTACATTTAATGAAATAGTTTTATTTGCAAATCTTGATTGCCATTGCCTTGTGGTTGTAAAACACTTTATATATGTATATCTGTTAAATAGATAACAACATTGTGCTATTTGTCGATCAACTTATTGTCGACTAGTTTGAATTTGTGGTAATCATTTGACAACTAACCAAACTTAATGATGTTTTGTTTCTCGACCAATTTGGTAGTAATTTAAAAAGTTACGAGTATCAAAAATTTTGCTCGATCACTTTTTTGTACTCATAAAATGTTTTCGACCAACCAAGGTCACTTTATTGTACTCATAAAATGATTTCGACCAACCAAGGTCACTTTCTTGTACTCATAAAATGTTTCCGATCAACCAAAGTCGGTAAATTTGTCTTCTCGACCAATTATAGTTAGCGGGTTTTTTACCGACCAACTTTGGCACTTTTTGGAATAGTTTCTCTTCCTAACCAAACTTAGTTGGCATTTTTAGGAATAGTTTTGCTTCCTAACCAACCTTAGTTGGCATTTTTAGGAATAGTTTACTTCCCGACCAACCTTAGTTGGCGTTTTCGGGAATATATTTACTTCCCGACCAACCTTAGTTGGCGTTTTCGGGAATATATTTACTTCCTAACCAACCTTAGTTGGCATTTTTAGGAATAGATTTACTTCCTAACCAACCTTAGTTGGCATTTTTAGGAATAGATTTACTTCCTAACCAACCTTAGTTGGCATTTTTAGGAATATATTTACTTCCCGACCAACCTTAGTTGGCGTTTTCGGGAATATATTTACTTCCCGACCAACCTTAGTTGGCATTTTCGGGAATAGATTTATGAGTAGTACTTTTGCTGAATGCGTAGCACGAGTATTCCGCGAAAAATTTCCAACAAAAGGAGAGAACTGGGCAAAATATTGTCACTTTATTCATACTAACGAAAATGTTTGAGGGTTTACATCACTGATAATACTTGCGCAAGTGTTCTGCATTCCATGCATTCTTAAACTCTTGCCCTTCTAAAGTTGCTATTCTGTAGGTTCCTGGTCGAACAACTTCTGTAACTCGGTAAGGTCCATGCCAGTTTGCTTCCAATTTGTTTTGCTTTTGAATCACTTTCTTTAGCACATAGTCTCCTTCTTTCAAGTCGCACTTCTTTACCCTCTTGTTGTAGAACAAAGTTGTTCGTTGTTGGTAAGCAGCATTCCTGATGGCTGCTTCTTCTCTAACTTCCTCGAGCATATCTAAATCCAATCTTCTCATTAAGTCGCTGATAGGGGAATTAAAATTCATTACTCTGTGTGTCGGAAGACCCAACTCGGCAGGTATAACGACTTCACTTCCAAATGCCAGCATATATGGAGATTCCCCTGTTGCTGCTCGGGGAGTAGTTCGGCAAGCCCATAGTACTGATTGTAGCTCGTTGATCCAATTTTCTTTCGCGTCATTCAATCTTTTCTTCAAGCCATTCATTAGCGTTCTGTTTGTTACTTCAGTTTGTCCATTGCTTTGGGGATGGCCTGGTGCCGAGTGGATCTTCAAGATATTTGATTGATGACAATAGGCAGCGAACTCCTCGTTGTCAAATTATGTTCCATGGTTGGTAATGAATGCATGGGGAAGACCGTATCTACAGATGATATTTTTCCAAACAAATTGATACACCTTCTCGTACGTCATGTTGACAAGAGGCTCGGCTTTCACCCACTTAGTAAAATAATCCACTGCGACGACAAGATATTTAAATCTTCCTCTGGTCATTGGAAGTGGTTCGACCAAGTCAATTCCCCACATGGCAAATAGCCAAGGGGAAGTAATGGGTGTCAACAAAGCTTGGGGAGTTCTTCGGATGGAGGAGAAACGCTGACACTTGTCACATTTCTTAGCATAGGCTATACAATCAGCCCTCATCGTTGGCCAGTAGTATCCTTGTGTCATCACCCTTTGCAAAAGAGTCCGACCTGCTACATGGGCTCCATAGGACCCTTCATGGATCTCTTCAATCAAGTATTTCACCTCGGTGGGATGCACACATCTTTGCAAACCTGCTATAATTCCTCGTCTGTACAGAATACCATTATCCAGTACATAACGAGCAGCTTTAAACTTCAGTGTTTTGGCTGCAAGTTTGTCAGTTGGTAATTCCCCCTCCTCAATATATGCCCTGATGGAATCCATACAGGATGGTCCTAAATTAAGGGTAATAAAGTTCATCGTCAGATCTTCATCTATACTCCGACCAGCTAAAACTTCAATTGGGATTGTTCTTCGTAGCTCGGTACGAGTAACTGATGCTAATCGAGCTAAGGCGTCTGCTCTCGCATTCTCCATTCTTGGTATTCTGACCAGCTGAATAGCAGCAAATTCCGACACCAGTTCCTTTGCCTTTGCATGATATCTGATCATTAATTCTCCTTTGGCTGCATATACTCCCATAATTTGATTTATGACCAATTGCGAGTCACTGAAGACAATTACTTGTTCTGCCCCCATGGTTTTTGCCAAACTAAGACCTGCAATCATGGATTCATATTCAGCCTCATTATTCGAAGCTTTGAATTGGAAATGTAGGCCGTATTCCATGTCGACCTCGTCCGGACTGTTCAAAACTATCCCTGCGCCACATCCTGTAGTGCAAGACGAACCATCCACATACAGACTCCATATAGGTAACTCGTCTTCAAATTTCTGATCTGATAGAGTTCCTCGGTGGAAAATTTGTTGCTTCCTTTAACGATCTCCTGATATTTCTTGCTGTTCGTCGATCATCTTTTCTTGCCCTTTTGCCAACCTAAGCTGGTCTGGGCTTGAATTTGATGATCCTGTAACATCCACAGGTTGATCAGTGAGCAACTTTTGCTCCTCGGGGGTATCAGGATAGGTGAACTCTGCTATAAAATCTGCTACCGCTTGCCCTTTTAGCGATGATATGGGTTCATAAACTATATTATATTCACCAAGTTCTATTGCCCAGCACATCAATCTTCCTCATTTTTCTGGTTTATGAAGGGCTTGCCTCAATGGCATATCAGTATATACTACTATAGTATGAGCCTGGAAGTATGGCTTCATTCTTCTACTTGCCTCGATCAATGCTAGTGCCAATTTTTCCAGCTTTGGATATCTGATCTCTGCTCCTCGGAAGGCCTTACTTGTGTAGTAGATCGGTTTTTGTACTCCATTCTCCATTCTTATCAATGCCGAACTAACTGTATTCTCTGACACTGCCAGATACAAGTACAATTTTTCTCCCATCACTGGCCTGGATAATAGTGGAGGTGCTCCCAGATATTTCTTCAAGTCTTGAAACGCTTTCTCACATTCATCATTCCACTCAAAAGTCTTTCGGAGCGTTTTGAAGAATGGGAGACATCTATCAGTTGCTCGCGATATAAATCTGTTGAGTGCTGCTACTCGTCCTGTAAGACTTTGCACTTCTTTCTTCGTCGTTGGGGATCTCAGCCCTAACAGAGCTTTGATATTTTCAGGGTTTGCTTCAATGCCTCATTGATAGACAATGTACCCGAAAAACATGCCTTCTCGTACTCCGAATATGCACTTCGTCGGGTTCAGCTTCATTTGGTATTTATCCAACTGATCAAAGGTTTGGCATAAGTCAAGTAGATGATCGATAACTTTCTTGCTCTTTGTCAGCATATCGTCAACATAGACTTCCATATTGCAACTGATTTGTTCTGCAAACACTTTGTTCATCAGCCGCTGATATGTCGCACCTATATTTTTCAAACCAAAAGGCATAACATTATAATAATAAGTTCCCCTAGGGGTAATGAAAGAAGTACTCTCCCTGTCTTCAGGTTTCATTTTAATCTGATTGTAACCAGAATAAGCATCCATGAAGCTCAGCAGCTCGTGTCCCGAGGTAGCATCCACTAGTTGATCAATTAGGGACAGCGGAAAGTGATCCTTTGGACATGCTTTGTTGAGGTCGGTGAAGTCTACACACATCCTCCATTTGTTGTTCTTCTTTTTCACCATCACCACATTTGCTAACCAGTCTGGATATTTAACATCTTCAATAAAGCAAGCTTTCTGGAGCTTCTCGACTTTCTCCTGTATAGCTTGATTCTTCTCGGGACTGAATACTCTTCTTCTCTGCTTCACAGGCTTGATCTCCTTATTCACATTGAGTTCGTGACATAAGAAATTTGGGTCTATCCCGGGCATATCCTCATGACTCCACGCAAAATTTTGCTTTCTGCTTCTTAGGAAAGTTATCAATTCCTATTTTAGTGAGGCTTCCAACGAGTAACCTACTTGAGTAGTTCGTTCAGGGTGCTCATCGTCCAGAATGATGTTTTCAGTAGATTCCACCACTTGACCCTTCACGAGTTGCGACTCATCTCTAGGATCCAATGTTTCAATTTCTGCACCTTCCTCCACTTGATAGGTAGTAGTCTTTTTCCTTGATTCCTCCAGTTCCTCTTGTTCGGCGGATGAATAATAGCATTCCCGAGCTACTTTCTGATCACCTTTCACAACTCCTACTCCAAAATTTATTGAAAATTGTAGGCATTGATGTACCGTAGATGGTACAGCCTCGAACTTCTTCAATCCTACTCTTCCCATGATGATATTGTATGCTGATTGAACATTCTTATCCACCACGAAGAAGCTTATTCTTTCTGTTCGATAAGCATGCCATGTACCAATGAATATATCCAACTTGATCGTCCCAAGTGGAAAAACTTTCTCACCAGAAAAACCCAGGAGGGGTCTGTGATAAGGCTCCAGTTGAGATAGTTTTAGATTTAAACTGCGAAGCACGAGTAGAACATGATGTCTGCCGAGCTACCTTTATCTACCAGTACTCTTGAAATCATCACTTCCTTCATCCTCATTTTGATCACCAATGGGTCATCATGAGGATATAGAACACCTGCGAGGTCGTTCTTTGAGAAACCAATGACCAATTTCTCTTTGTTTACTTTTCTAGGGCGATCCTCCTCAGCTAGATTTATTCGTTGAATGTATGAGCAAGCTTGAGCCTCACAGAGGTAAGCTTTTCTCTCTGCAATAAGGTCTCCTCCTCCTGCATCTCCACCTGTAATAACATTACAATCAAATGACCCAAAGCGTATCGAAAATACCTCATGTTCTGGCTGCCTTGGTCTCTTGGGAAGATCGGGGTCGTCTTCTGGATCAACTTCATGGTCTCTTTTCTTGTTCTCCTCTGCTCGACGAGGAGATCTAGACCTCCCTCTTGTTCGGCCGCTGTTTTTTCTTTCATTTCTATGATCAACATACTTTGCCAGTTTTCCTCGTCTAATGAGTGGAGCTATGTAATTTTTGGTCATATGGCCATGATCTTTATGAAACTCGTAATATTTTGCCTTATTCCTCCTGTCAGGGTCTGCCTTCATTTTCTCTGGCCAGTTTAATTCCTCGTTGTTCTTGATTTCTTCTAGAACATGGTTGATGTCTTTCTTCAAAGGAGTATAATTATCAAATTTCTTCAATACTTCCCATGACGACCTTGTTTTTGAGTGTTTGTCACTACCATTGTTCTTATGCTCTTTTTTCTTAGCTTTATCACCTTCCACCTTGGTTTCTTTGGCATCCATATTCTTCTTCGCAGCCATATCCTCCTCGGCATTCATAATCTTTGCCGCTTTTCCCATCAATTCTGACATGGTTCTAGGTGGATCTTTGGCCAAAGTGTAGTACAACTTGTTGGGCAGTAGTCCACTCATCAAGGCGTTAATCGTTATCTTTTCCTCATAATCAATGACTTCGAGCTTCTCGTTATTAAAACGAGTTATGTAATCTCTGGTACTCTCACCAGCTTTTTGTCTAACACTTAACAAATGCGCTACTCGTTTAACTGGCTTTGCCCCAAAATAGAAATTCCCAATGAATAACTCGGCTAGTTGAAAGAAAGTTGAGATCTTTCCCCGAGGAAGATTATTATACACTATTTAAGCAGATCCGGTAAGAGTTCCCGAGAATGCTCTGCATCTCATCTCATCTGGAACAACATAGATGTCGGCTGCAGCTTGGTATTGTTCTATATGAAGGACACGGTCGTTCTTTCCATCATATTTGGGGGTCACAACAGGTGCTTTGAATTTTGATGGTGTGGGAAAATCTACAATGGCTTAGACAAAAGGTGTTCCTTGAACAAAAGTTCATTGTAGAGGGTTACTGGCTTTAGCCATTTCTCCTAATCTATCCTTCAGCCTCTGAATAGAGCCTTTCCACGCATCGTTTCCTTCCTCGGGCCTGTTGGTTCGAGAAACTGATCGCGTTGATATGGCTTCCTGGGATCTATCTTGACGAGCAGCTGTTCGCGACTGGGCAGATCCTTCCCTTAAGTCTGATGGTCGTCGAAAGCTCCTCGACGCAGCCTTAGGAGGACTTTTGTTCCTCCTAGGACCTAATCAATCAAAAGGAGATACCCTACTTAACCTTTCTAGCGCACTAGTCCTTTCTGGAGAGAGAGTGATACGTTGTTCAGTATCTGTGGCTCGTACTAACGAAGTTCATCCAGGTTGATAAGAAAAATCTGCAGACTCCTCAGTACGATATGAATCGGTAGGCCTAGTACGCGAAGAAAGTAAACGGGTATTTCTTTGAACACTTCGATGTCCTGAATGGGTCGATACTCCGCCATGAAGGGTTTGTATGAGTTGTCGTATAGTTTCTTGCATGGCTGTCTGGCCTTGGGCCAGATTTGTCATTATTCCAGCCAGATCTGGAATGTTTGGCGGAGCAGATAGATTTGGAGGGCTTCCAGCGTTTCGATTGCTGGGTTCTGGATTATCAACCATTTGTAATGAATTGTTTTTGATGAAAAACGATATTACCAGTCATTTCCCACAGACGGTGCCAGTCTGTTGATGTAAAAAATTAGATTATATCTAATTATTTAATCACAGATAAAATAAAGTGAGACAAAGAAATTTTAAAGTGGTTCAGCCTTATAAGAATGGCCTACGTCCACTGTTTCTGTTATTGCTGACTGTTTGGGAATTCTCGATTACAAGTTTTATCCAGAAATTCCAGTCCCCTTACAATGAGGATGATACAATGTATTTATAACCCTCAGGCTGTACATGTGAAACGGTAATACATTCAATGCCCCTTAAGCGTATACATCTGTATGATAATAATAAGCATTTAATGCGCAGTCAATCTGTTGATTATCCTGCTATTAATGCTTTGTTCGAGGTGCATCTCGGATCGCCTAAGCTGCTCGGACCGCCTAAGTAGCTCGGTACTCATAAGTTGCTCGGTGTATTAAAGTTCCTCGGAGAACTCTTGTTAGTCGGAGCGTCTGAGTTGATCGGGGAAGTAGAGTTTCTCGTTGCAGTATGGTTCCTCGGAGTCAAGGTGTTGTTCGGAAGTGTTTATTGTTTCCACGCAGATTGCCACGTGTCTTCACTCAATTGAGCCATGTCAGCAGACTAAATTTGGTATCAACAATCGGGATCTGACCCGTTTCCTTGCATATTTTCTTTTCTATTGTATCTTCTATATCAGGTGTCCAGCAGCAGGGACGCCAACCTTAGTTGATTTTGACGAGCTATGGAGCTATGGAGTGTTGCTTAGACGCTTATCTTCTTTTGATTCACAGTGATCTCTTAGTTAGGGCATGTCGTCCAAATGATTCAGTTATCTTTTTCTATTGGGGTCAAATACTATTGTATTCGGGTCTTTTTAATACATTTAATATTGTTGGGATTTCTGTAATGGATTTATATTATTTGGGAATATTTATTCCAATTGCATTTAAATTCTTTTGTGTTATCTATTCGGTTATCAGTGTTGTAGAATAAAATGTGTTGTGTTATTCTTAAACTGGAAATGGATTTTGTTAGATTAAAATTTGGAAAGTTTTTAACACCAGCTTAATTGGGTATTGGGTGATTTGTAAATGTTTTCGACAGTGATGCTAAGAATGAGCCAACTGTATATTCTGTTTTAATTAGGTATGGGACTGGCCACCCGATATTTAATTAGGCGGGGTGTTATAGGTGGTATCAGAGCATCAGGTTCTAGTGTCCTTTAGGATCTGTACGGCTTATTGTGTTTTCAGCTTAGCGTTCTTTGATGTAGAGCCCTATGAGTAGGATTATTGCTTTTCTATTTACGCCTACGATCTTCAACTATTTCGTTATATCAAATACTGATAGTGTTCTCTCGTTTCAGATGCCTCCTCGACGTGCACCTCAACCTGCCCCAGCTCAGGGTACGATGACTGCGGCCGAAGTTACTGCAATTATCGCTCAAGCAGTCAATGCAGCTCTAGCTGCTGTTCAGCAGGCTCCAGCACAGGCACCAGTTGTGCCACCCTCGCAAGGGCAAGTATTTCCTACTGCATGGGAACGAGCGAGGGATGCCTTTCAGAAGGCGCACCCACCTGAGTTTCAGGGAGAATCGGATGTTGTGACTGCTAGCTAATGGAAGAAAGATATCCAATGGCACTTGAGAATGATTGAATGTACTGAGGTTCAACGTCAAATACTAGCCACAGTCAAGCTAGTAGGGGCAGCTTTGCAATGGTGGGAAGCTACGACCACTATGAAGGAAAGAGACACAATGACTATCCAAGACTTTTGGATACGGTTTGATGAGAAGTATTTTCCTTCCGCCATCCAGACAGAGATGAGGCAAAAATTACTTGATTTGAAGCAGAGAGAGAAGACGGTGGCGGAATACGAAGAAGAATTCACGCGACTAACAAATTTGGTACCAGCGGAGGTACCCACTGAGGATAGGAGAATTTTAATGTTCACTGATGGGTTGAACTATAAGATTTGCCATCATTTATTGGGGAATCTCTCACTACGTACGTATGCAGATGTTCTTAATGCTACAATGCTTCACTGCCAGGATAACCGCTTTCATACTCAGGGTGTCAAGCGGGGATTTGGGTCAAGCCTGCAAGGCAAGACTATGGGGGCAGTTCTAGTAGGACTCAGTTAGGGCAGAGTCATCAGCGACAGGGTGAGCAGGGTTCCCAGACAGGGGGTTATGCTAAGCGTTTACGATCTGGAGATTCTCGATTTGAGGATAGAGGTAACGGGCAAGGATAGCAGGGCCATCAGGGCCAGAGACAGGCTCAGCAGAGCCAAGGGAAAGGAGGTAATGGCCAGCAGGGATGGGGTCAACAGGGGCAAAGTGGTGGAAAGTTTACGGGAAGATGTTTCGTGTGCGGAAAGTATGGCCATAAATGCCAAGATTGTCTTGGGAAAGACAAATTCCCTCAGTAACAAAATGCTCGACAGGAGCCACAGGTACCAGTGTTTCCACCAGCTGCTCTTCCAGTTCCAGCTCCGGTGCTAGCACTACTTCCCATTCCAGCAGTACCCGCGCAACAGGGTCAATACGGACGTGTATATAACGTCCATCAGGTAGCAAATCAACAACCACCACCCGTGAATGAGGGTATGTTTTCTATCTAAGGAGTTATGAGGCGTATAGTGATTTTTGTAGGTATTAATCTTGTGTGGGCAAATGGGTTGATAAACTTAGCCTATAGCATCGTTATTTACGTAGACTCATCGAGGGGTGTGGGACACCTATATTTTTCATGACATCAAGTGGGGTTGATATTTTTATCATGGGATTACTTACTTTAGGCATGTCCGAGCATGATGTGATTATCGGCGTGCATTGACTTGTGGTATATGAGAGCGTATGTACTACTACTATCCAGCAACTTGTCTTCTATAAGAGAGTAGATGAGTAAACTCTATTTGAAATCGATAAAAACCTATAAATTTTTAAAGTGATAAACCTGATTTTTATATACTATTGACTAAGGACGTGAGGAGTTTTGATGACCGACTACTTTAGGTAGTAGTGTATCGGGGGGGTTCCTTGTTTGGATTTCGCTTACGTGACACCCCACGCATGAAACTAATAACCGTTGGGAGTCGAGATAAGTTAGGTCTTTGGGATATGAGTTTATAACCTTTGGATAAATCTTATAATGAAAGTAGTACGATAGGGTGTATGGGCGCCCTAAATGGTTGAATGATAGTAGTTTTCGAAATTGTGAAATTATAAGGATAATTTTTCTAAACTTGGTTACATGAATGGTATAGGGAAAATTGGGTAAAATTTATATTCGATTTAGTCGGAACTATATGGTGAGGTTGGGCGTATAACATCAATAGGGATTTTTGTTAATGTACTGTATGGGCGGTACATCTTAGATTTCTTGCGATGTGAGATTTATACTCGGAGTTGACCTTACCAGTATGATTTATATTCCTGAATTTCGGGACGAAATTCTATTATAAGGGGGGAAGTATGTAATACCCCGTGATTTTTATGACTTTTAAAATGAGTTATATTTTAAATTAATGGATAAATTGAATTTTATTATTAATCAATTCATTTGGGTTTTATCCAAATTGTGGATATTAAAATGTATAATTCTGAATATTACTTAAAGATATTTAGGTAATATATGAATGAGATGCTATTTATATAGCGGTGTGTTATTAATTCAGTAATTTGGAATTTTAGTCGGACGCGGTATGGGACGGGTCGGGACTAAATTGTGAGATTAAAAAGAAAATTTATTTTCTATCGACCTTATAGTCATTTTGACTGCCTCGTTGTGTTCGAAAGGTTCGAAATAGTCAGAAAAGTCTATTTGGATGTTAATTTTGAGTCTCGGGTCATTTGGAAATGAAAAGACAACCCAAAAGGGCATTTTGGTCATTTTACAAGGGGGATGAATAGTGATTTCGGATTTTTTCCTATTATAAGTATTGGTAGATTAAGTGTACGTGGGTTATTCATCTCCTCTACACAAAATAGAGAAGTCATCTTCCTAGAGAGAGTGAAAGGTTGCTTGGGAAGGGAAAAGCTTACTTGGGAAGGAGAAGAACTAAGACCAAGGATCACCACCACCAACCACCACCGGAGTTTGATCGGAGAAGGGAGAACCACCTGAGATATACTACACCAAAGGATCAGACCTTCAGTAGAGGCAAGTGTTTGATAATGGCAATCTAAGTTTGTATATTGTCCATGTTAGAATAGTTGTAAAAAGAGATGATTTTTTACATGCTTGGAAGATCATAATGGAGATGTTAATTGTATTTTTAGAAACTGAAAAGATATAGAAATAAAACTCATGATGTAGGTATATGGTAATCCACGAAATGATCATGAATCTGTTGATGAAATTCTGAAAAACCATTGATGTGTTCTTGAAGATAATATGTTGATAATTTTCTGGAAAAATAGGAGATAAACAAGCTTTTAATCCAATCTCTTGATGATTCTAGGATGTTTAGAACATTATAAATCAATCATATATGTTGATATATCATGTAGTAGAGATTATAAGTCATTTGGGATGTTAGTATTAAGGTTTCAATGATAAAAAATGGCTAAACCCGTAGTTACAGAAATGCAGAAAAACCAGGCTGTTACCTGAGTGATCGATCGATCGACCCCCTGCCTTCGATCGATCGACCTCGCCAGAATTCCTAAAGTTGTTTCTTTTTAAATGTTGATTCTTATCCCAAACCTTTTGTAGATCTTTGGTGATTATTAATTGGATATTATGGGACTTAGAAAATATCAGTAAGCCCTTGATAAGATTTGAATTTAATTCGATTGGGATTTAATTGATTATAATAATGATAATTATATTGAAAGGAATTTCGGTTGCTAGATTCAATTGTTGGAGTATAATTGGTAGGCATGAGGATCATGGATAGGTCCAGTAGTGGTGATTGAATATAACACCTGGGTATCCTTAAGTTTACAAGAGGGTTTAATCCTAAGTGAAAGAAGATGTGTTTATAAGAGATTTGAAACTATCGGTTTTAACCTTAATTAAAGGGAGAGTTTAATTTGTAGTAATTCGGGAGATATGACGATATGGAACAGTAGGGTATTAGTGACTTATTACTGAGTATATGTTGAGGAAAAACCTATTTGAACCTTGTGTATTGAGTGAGGCTCGGGGTTAATTAAATTAAGAAGTAAAGTTATGATATTTTAATACATGAGATTTAAAGAGATATAATGCTACGTATGGGAACTATCTTAGGGTTATGTAAGTATCTTGTTGATCGTATATTATAGGTATGATAATTCCTATTTGATTGATTGTTAATATATGTGTACGACATACCTAGATTACTTGCTATCGACGGGAGGTTTGCGCGTGAGGGCAGTCATATCCTGATGAATCCATGGGATCTTTGATTTGTCGATCGAGAACATAGGTCTATGAAAGACTTATCGGGGAGTTGATATGTCCGCTGACTGGGGATACGTAGGTATGTTCGTGACCCATGGATACGAGAACTATGTTCGCCTCCAACTTGTATGTTGTTGTTTGTGGTTCGAGGAATATTTACCGAACCTTTAGTTCCCTATTCGGCGACTAGCGATGATGGGACATGATAGCAGAGTAATGCGTTGCACCGCAGCTGTGACTCGGGGTGCCGTATTATATATATATATATATATATATATATATATAATAAATGAATGTATATAGTGGTTAAATCTATTGATGGTGGTAAGTGTAGATAACGGTGAATAGAGAAAGATAATGAAATTTAAGTTAATGAATGTTTATTCTTAAAGAATTGAAAAGCTTAATTCATAAATGAATAATAATGTGACGTATGGTATGGAACATACAGGGATTGTGATATGGGAATGGAATTATAATATGGAGACTAGAAAAGAGAAACCATTAACTAGGAGGTTAATAGAAAACGTTAAGTGTGCACTCTAGTTGAGAGGTGAGAATAACAAGTGAGAGTGGGATGCTGACATGTATATAATAAATGCTTTATTGCACTTGTTAAATACTTGCTGTTTTATAAATCATTTTCACAATCGGGCTCTGACCCGTTTCCTTGCATATTTTCTTTTCTATTGTATCTTCTATATCAGGTGTCCAGCAGCAGGGACGCCAACCTTAGTTGATTTTGACGAGCTATGGAGCTATGGAGTGTTGCTTAGACGCTTGTCTTCTTTTGATTCACAGTGATCTCTTAGTTAGGGCATGTCGCCCAAAGGATTAAGTTATCTTTTTCTATCGGGGTCAAATACTAATGTATTCGGGTCTTTTTAATACATTTAATATTATTGGGATTTCCGTAATGGATTTATATTATTTGGGAATCTTTATTCCAATTGCATTTAAATTCTTTTGTGTTATCTATTCGGTTATCAGTGTTGTAGAATAAAATGTGTTGTGTTATTCTTAAACTGGAAATGGATTTTGTTAGATTAAAATTTGGAAAGTTTTTAACACCAGCTTAATTGGGTATTGGGTGAGTTGTAAATGTTTTCGACAGTGATGCTAAGAATGAGCCAACTGTATATTCTGTTTTAATTTGGTATGTGACTGGTCACCCGGTATTTAATTAGGCGGGGTGTTACAATTTGTAGGAAGACGTAATTGAGTCATAGGGAAACCAATCAATGTGATAATTATCCTCAGCTTGATCGGTCGTATCTTCTTCCTTGATTCTAATAGTTTGGTTAGTTCCAGCATTCATTAACTTTGTGAATGAGGATGATTAAACGGATCAAGGGGGCACGTGCCCTCTTTTTCACTTGTGGCGGATTATTTCCCTCATAATAACATTTCAAATATGTTGAACCAAAGCAAAATTTACACATAATATAATTTCACACTAAATCAACAAATATACTTCTATTATAGGTACTCAAAGATTACACTTCTTTCGTCAAAAATGCAGTATTAACATAATATAATAAGTACGAATCCACATATAATGTAGCTGTGAGCGAGTAATTCACACTTTTTAATTGAAATTAAAATAAAAGTGTTTCAACTTTTGATTAATATGAATTTAACTTCATTTCAAAAAAATTATTACATTCACCAAAACATAGTCTTAAGATAATATCACAAATTTATAGAATATTTTATAAAAATACTTAAAAAATTATTTAATTGATTATAAAATATACTATAAAATAAATGATCATATACCAAAAAATCTCTTATTCTCTTATCTTTAAAAGTCCGCGCCAGCGGCATGGTAAGGGGTTTTTGGCATGGTGAAGGACTTTTTGGTGCAAAATAAAAAGGCTTGGACTAAACGTGTATTAAAAAAAGTTCGAGCGACTATTTGATATATGCTCTCAAAATAAAACTATTATTTTCCTAACTTTATATTATTATTTAATTAATTTGTCAACTACCCTTTAGAATTTTGTTCATCGAAAACTAAATAGTGGCTTTCTGAGAAAAGCCCGTACCTTACATAATTTTATGATATAAAGACAATGTATAAACTAGAAAGGGTACTATATCACCTTAAATTAATAAACGTATTGTATTAGCCTTAAATTAATTTTTTCTTAGCAACGGTTATTTTACAGCGTTACCAAGGTGTCACATAAATTATGTTTGTGCTGGTAATTTTTTATGTTAAGAATTTCTTTGTGTTATTTCATCCCTAAAAACGAGGTCAGTTAGCGAAGCTTGAAAACATGCCAATTAAACTATTTTAACTATGTTTTACTTTTGTTGTAGTTAAACATCTGCTGTCGCAATATAAAAACCCATTAGTTTTAACATAAGGTTTTCATGTTATACTTTTGTACTTTTTTTTTTGTTAATTTTACACTCATCTTATTCTGTTGGTGTTATACTTTCACCCTCACCTTATCATTCCACAAAAAAATATATCTTATTCATATTACATATGTCTCCCACGTAAATGCAACCTTTTCTCCTTCTCTATTGTTAAGACTTTTGCTCTCTCTTTTCCCCACCTCTCTAAAAATATACATACATACATACATACATACATACATATAACCAAATTTGATGCTGACTAAAGGCAAGAAACTGAATGTAAAACCTTTATAGTTGGATTTTTTTTACTTTAATTATTACTAATTTTTAATATTGGATTTTAATACATTTTAATAAGTTTATTAGACTTTACCACAATTTTCTTCGCCAAATGTCACTAAAGATCATTTTTAGTGACACAATTTTCATATTTAGCGACGTTTGGTGAAGAAAATTGTACTAAAGTTTAATAAATTGATTAAAATATATTAAAATCTAATATAAAAAATTAGTAATGTATTAAAGTCAAAAAAATCTTTTTTTTCTTTTATGTTTTCTGTTCTTAAAAGAAATACTAACAGTAGGGATATGTTTGCTAGTTTTATTTTCGAGAGAAAAAAAAAAGAAAGATAAATTGTTTCTTTTCCTACATTTGAAAGTTTAAATATGAGAGAAAATAAATACTTTCTCTTTGTAAATTTAAAAAGAGAGAAAAGAGAGGAAAGAAAGATTTAAAAAAAAAAAAAACCATCTACCTTTCAAAAACTTTCTTTTCAAATAAGAAAAAAAGTGAAGGAATTTTTTTAGTGAATTTAATATTCTTGATTTAAAAAAAATTATTTTTCTTTCAACTTCCAAACAATAAAAAATAAAGTTGATTTATCTTATTTTGAAAACTTTTTTAATCTTTATTATTATTTAATTTATGTTGTTCCTTTTCTCTTTTAAGAGCAACCCTTATGGGTATGCCAAATGTGTATACATGAGTTTTTTATATTTGGTGTGGGTGGGGTATAAAGCTATATTTAGCATTTGGTACCGTAAAAAATAACAAATTTAGAAATAGAATAGAAGACGACCACTAAGTTTTTTGTGGGCCCAACCCTTAAGTGGAGCATCAAGTCCACGGAAGCAACTCAATAAAAAAAAAAACTTAAATGGTACATCTTGTTCCACCTAAAATTAAAACATTTTTGTTTAATTAGATTTATACTCCATTGACTTTATTTTGCCAACGACTATTTTTTTTTTCATAAATATATTTTGGTGGATAGAGTATTGAACGGATGCGATAAAATTATATAGGGGGTAAAAAATTTATTAGGTTAGTTGGTTGGTTGGTTGATTGGTAGGTGGGGTATTTAATTGGGTGTTTATTTAATTTAGAGAAGTTATATTGCGGTTGAAAATGAAATAAGGCATAAATCTTAAGCGGAGCATGATGATCCGCGGAAGGAATAATATCCAGATTCTTAGGTGGAACATGAAGTTCCGCGATATGAATAGTCTTTTAAAACGGCGTCGTTTTGTTTGTTTGTAAGCGATATTTGGACTATCCATAACATTTTTCTCACTTTTAACCTCGTATATTTGGCCTAACCGTGTCTATTTTTATGCTATGCATAAGCTTGTCAACGGGTCGGGGATGATCGGATCTATGGAGATCTAGATCCATTTAGTAGGCACTTAATCGGATTCGGTTCCGGGTGGGTCTTAATCGGATCGAGATTCGGATCCATATTGAATTGGATCGGGTCCGAATTTGGCTCCGGATCTGACCATATATACATTTATTTTATATTTATTTTTATTTTATCCCCTTCTTTATTTTTTAATCTTAGATTAAAATATTTTATAATGTATTATAGTATATGATTAATATTAATAAAACATATATTACTTATAGTTATCATCATAAATATATATTTTTATATATAATATTTACTTGTTATATTGATAAAGATATATTTGTAAATATATATAATATTATAGTATATATATTGTGCAGACCAATCCGCATTTTAACATTGCAAACTGGACATTCGTTCCCTAGCGGTGAGCGTAGAAACTATCAGCTAAATTATAGGCGCTCTTTCTCACTTTTTTGGGTTCACCGCTAGGTGACACATGTCGAGTTCACACTGTTAAAATGCGGACTGATTCGTACAAGAGCAGTAATGTAAATATATTTAAAAAATAATAATGTATAAAGCGAGTCGGATCTTCGAGTCCGAATTTTGTATAGGATTCAGACCATACTCGTGTAATAAACGAGTCTTGAGCTCTCGGTTCCAAAAAATATAGTTAGATCATTGAGAGAGAGAGATCCGGTGAAGGTTATCAGACGGGCACTTGTGGAGGCACTGGTGTTCTATTACCCGTTTGCTGGTCGTCTTCGTGAAGGTGCCGGAAGGAAGCTGACAGTAGAGTGCACCGGTGAGGGTGTTTTGTTCATTGAGGCTGATGCCGATGTTGAGCTAACCCAATTTGAAGACGCTCTTCATCCCCCGTTTCCGTGGATGGAGGAGCTCCTTTACGATGTTCCCGGCTCTGCTGGGATTCTCAACTCTCCTCTGCTCCTTATTCAGGTTTCTATTTCTCTTTCTTTCCTTTTTCATCATATCATGTCAAAGTTTATCCTTGGGCATGTTGGCTTGTTTATGTTTCTTTGCGATTTATACGATATATTCCTCTATGAGATTTATACCAAAGGACATTCGTCATCGATCACTTTACCAATTGGGTTGATGTTGACTTATATGTTATCCTCGATGACAATCGGTGATATTTGCAACCCAAATTTTTTTTAAACACAACATAAAAGAAGTCATTTTTTTACTATTTAACCTAACAAAATCTTAGTGTGCACACACTAGAGGTGCGGAAAAAAAATGATCGGCCCGAAAATTGAATCGAACCGAAACCGGTAGTTTTTTTAAGTTCGGTTCGTTCTACGATTTAAGGATTTAAAAAACCGATCATGTCGGTTCGGTTGGCGGTTTAGACAAGGAAAAAACCAATTCGGAACTGAATCGAACTGAACCGATCCGAACCGACATTAATATCTATATTAAAAGTAACTTAAATAACTTCTAACTTTATATCCAAAAACCATTAATCGACCTCCAAAACCGAAAACCGACCTAAAAAAATCCGACCAAAATTTAAAACCGATCAAAATCGACGATTTTTTTCATCGTCGGTTCGGTTTCGATCTGACTTTTTTCAAAGCTGAACCGATCGGTTCAGTTTGAATTACGGTCCAAAATCGAACTGAATCGAATCGACCCGTGCACACCCTTAATTTTCACGGCTAACCGTGATACTCCTTTTACGGCTAATCTTGACCGTGATATTCCTTTTACGGCTAATCTTGACCGTGATACCATCTTTACAACTAACTTTAGTCGTGGTACCCATTTTCACGGCTAAACTTGGCCGTAGTACTCATTTTCGCGGTTAAACTTGGCCGTAATACCCATCTTCGATCTCATATTAGGTAACAACCTCCACATCATAGTATAGATCACTAAGCTTCACCTAGATCCTCAAAATGAAATAAATCCCCTATGGGAGGGGGACTCACTTATTCAGGTTTCTATTTCTCTTCTTTCCTTTTATTCTTTTTCATCATATGATGTCAAAGTTTATCCTTGTGCATGTTGTCTTCTTTATGTTTCTTTGTGGAAGATGGAGGATAGTTTGTGTTTGAAATGGTCTGCCTGGGGTTTTGAGCTCTATTGTGTTTCTTCTTGTTGTTTGAGACTATAATTTGTTGAAAAATTCTATTTAGACAGAAATGGTGACTGAAATTATTAGAGGACAAAATAGTTAAGAGAGTTTGAATTGTTTTACATAATTATTTTACTTTTTTCATTAAAAACTATTTTTTAAAACTATTTTCTAAAAATGTTTTTTTGTTTTAACCTTTTTTTATTGTTAAAATTATTTTTTTAAGAACAATATTTTTCCCATTATAAGTTGGTTTAGTGTAAAAATTATTTTTTAATAACTATTTAGTGGTAAGATTTTTTTGATTAAAATACAATTTTTATATATTAATTTTTTAACAATTGCGACATTTTTTTATATATATTAGTTTGGAAAAAAAATTGGTGTCTCTTAAACATCAAAACGTTGCTATCTTAAATTGGCGATTGGTTATTGTCGTTGGTGTGGATCCACATCATTTAATGGATGTGAGTCCGTGCCATCGACAATAATCATTCGACATTAAACCTTTTTTTATTTTGATAAAAATTGTTTTTTATGTTTTTTATTTTTCGGTAAAACTGTTTTTGTTGGCTAAAAACTGTTCTTGTATTAGAACTAGTTTAAAAAATGTTTTTTTTGCTAAAAAAGGTTTTTCATTAAAAAACACTTTTTTTGGTCAAAATTGTTTTTATTGTTAAAAACCTTTTTTGATAAAAAAATGTTTTATTTTTATTTTTTACTGTGTTCGTTTTTTTGGTTGGTTGGTGGGTTTTTCAAATACAATTCATATTTAATATGTGTCGGTTGCAACACGCTGAAATGACATGTTGCGATTGATTATTATTTTATGAATGTGGGTCCGCGCCAGCGGTAATAACCAGTGTTGCGATTGACACATAAAAATCATGAGTCGGCATAAAAAAATGTTTTTGTTTTTTCCTAATCAAATGTCATTTTATGAAAAAAAAAGTTGATGTTGAAATGTTTAAAACTTGTTTTCTTGATTAAAACCTATTTTATTTTGATAAAAACTGGTTTTTATGTTTTTTATTTTTCAGCCAAATTGTTTTTTTGTGTGTTAAAACTAGTTTAAAAAATGGGTCTGTTTGGTTTGCAACTATAATTCTGTTTTCTATGTTTAAATACAATTTTGATAAAAAATTGTGTTTGGAAACCTGTTTTTAAACACTGAATTATAATATTTCTGTGTTATAATCAAGTTTTTCAGAAAACAGCAAAAGGCTGTTTTATAACTTCTGTTTTTTATTTTTCAACTCAGAATTATTCGTTCTTAATATTTTAATGCATTTATACCTTAATATGTAATAAACATACATAACACATTAATATATGTGCAATTCTTATAAATAAAAAATATATATGTACACGTACACAAAATTACATATATTTATATTATTAAATTATATAATATACTAAGATCAATATGTTAAATAATAATACGAATAGATACATGATACTTATATATTGTTTTATACATGTATTATTAATGTATTGAATAATATAAAATATACATATACTACATATGTATTAAAAAATATTATCAATTCATGTATGTATATAATTTTATTGTGAAGTACACATGCAATATCATTATATAGACACACACACACACACACACACACACACACATATATATGTGTGTGTGTGTGTGTGTGTGTGTGTGTGTGTTTAGTTAAACTCCTCAACATACCTCATTAAATATACATAAAAATACATGATATTAAAAGTACATGTATAAAATTTATGATGTATGTATGTATGTATGTATATATGTATACATTCATATATGATGTATGTATGAAAGTTCTATGTATGTGTTTATATATATACACATATGTGTATAATATAAATATACATGCTTGCCAATTTTGTCAAATTTAAAAAAAAACTGTATTTAAAAACAAGTTTACCAAACGCACACCAATAATTATAAACACAAAAAACTGAATTTTAAAACTGTATTTAAAAATAGCGTTTAAATCGAGTTTTAAAACTGTATTGCTAAAAAATATTTTTCGTTATTTTTTTCTTGTTTTTGTTATAATGTAGTTTTTTTTTAATATTTAATGGGTTTTAGTTTGGTTTGTATTTTAAAGTTTGCTGTAGAGAAAATTGTTTAGTGGCTTTGCAAGTATGAGGTTATGAGGTGTGTTTCATTCCGTCAGTTTTTTGGCTAATTGTTCCGGTACGGCAGAATTGTTATAATTTGTTTTTTAGGTCCTGATAACATGTACACATTAAGAATTCAAAAATAGTAGGGACATAGTTCCAACATACTTTTAATAGGGTAGCTCTAATTCTTATTATTTTGACGCTCATAACATGTGCTCTAAGGGGACAATTTATTATTTTCCTTGTTTTTAAAGATGGATGTGATTTGTTGGCTTGTTTTGAGATATATTTATTTTTCTAAGTTCCGTGGAGAGTTTCTCCTTCTCTCTCTCTCTCTGCAAGGTTGGGAAAATATTTGAGTTGTTTTGCTAGCTGTAATGCTTTGACCTTTGTTGGTGGCCAACAGTGTTGTTGAGTTTAACTCCTGTATGTTTCCTTTTGGGTTGTTTGGGTTTTGGGTTGGGTTTAGGGCTCGTTTTTTGGCTTTATTTTGTTATTGATCCAGTTTGTCATGTTGTAGGCTGGGAGCTGGGGCTGCCATTTGTTTGTATGGGCTTTTGCCTTTTGTCTTTTTGATTTAATATATCTTACATTTAAAAAAAAAAAAATCATATGATGTTAAAGTGTCAATTTTTTTGGATGCGGCAGACTAAAAAAGCAGAGAGTTCTATTCCTGTTAAATGCTTTATTTTTTTTTGGAAAAAGGGACAACTATATCTTTAAATCAGTTGTGGAAAATTATTTTTTGTTTTATATTTCTATTTTCATTTTCATCTTCATTTCCAATTTTCATTTTCCACAAAAAGTTTTAGAAAATTAGAAACTGCGTTCATATGATAGATAAATTATTGTTTTAAAAATGTAGTTTATAGAAAATTCGAGGGTAAAATATAATTTACACGAAGTTTAGGGTTATAATGTAATCAAAGAAAGTTTAGGATCCAAATGTAATTTATAGAAAGTCAAAAGAGCCAAAATAAAATTTATAGAAAGTTCAGGGGCCAAAATTTAATTCTCAAAAATTTCAAGGCCAAATTGTCATTTTTAGAAAACTAAGAGATTAAAATTTAATTTACCAAAAGGTTATGGATCTAAATGTAAGTTATAGAAAATTCAGGGTTAAAATGTAATTTTGTGGAGACTGAAAATTGGTGGAATACTTGTTAAGTTATTTTCCATATTTCTGGAAAATTGAAAAAATTTGGAAAACTGTTTTTCAATTTTCTATTTTGGAAAAATATAAAACTTGAACGCATTTCTAATTTTCCATTTTTGTGGAGAAAATTTAGAAATTTTTTCTACCAAACAACCTTGTTTTTCACAACTAAACAGGGCCTATACTTCTTTGAAAACAAGGGGAAAACTTAATCATATTGTAAAGACGTTAAGTTCATAAAGCATTCATGCCAATTAAAACCTAAAGTCATACTGTTGATCTTTATTCTACCCACCTCTCTAAAATAATGAAATCATTGAATTTATATCATTTATTTGGTGAGCCTTGTTTTTATGAAATTGAGAAATAATAATTCTATTACTTTTGTGTGTATATATACACACATTGCCTTATTTAATCCCGATTAAAAGCAAGAATGTAAAAGTAAAACTTTGTTTCCCTCGTTTTATAATGTTAAAAGAAGTAGTAATATGTTTTACTTTAAAATATGAGGGGATTCTCATTAAAATATGAGGGAGGATATGTAAGTGCCTCTATTATTAATTGTATGGCAAGTATGCAAAGACTTAAAACGATAAGTTTTCGACCTACTTTTCGATAGATCTCGCAGCGGGTGGTGTCGAGTCATGTTTGTGTCGATTTTTATCGTATTCGAGTTTTATCGAGGTCGTGTCAAAACGGGTGACTTTTATCGTGTGAAAAAATCATATTCAAACCCGATCCATTATCCTAACGGGCTGTATCGTGTTGCCTCGTTATTACCCATTAAGATAATGATTTATTTTGAATTGTATACAAACTGCATATTAACTCATTTTTAATACAATTAGACCCATTAATTCATTGACAATGCTCTCTCATTTAGTAAAAATCGTTATGATTAAATTAACATTAAAGTACATAGACTCTCTCATTTAGTAAAATTCGTTATGATTAAAATTCATGTACGTTCTGTTTGGTACATAAGATCGAGTAGATCTCCTTAGTACACAAGATGGAGATGGGGACTGTAGTGGATCAGTCTGCTATTGGTTGTTTTGCAGTATGGAATCCTCTGGCCGAGGACTCTACTTTGCCACACTTTTATCTAGAATATCATCTGGATCAGCGTACATGGGATCGCACCGTGTTGCACCACTAGACAGTAGTACATTTATGTCCTTGTACATCACCTTCTCATTGAATATCACGTCTCGACTTCTGATCACCTTCTTGGGCTGGTCATTTCAAAACTTGTACCCAAACTCATCTCCACGATATCTGATAAAGGTGAATTTTAGTGACTTGGGGTCAAGCTTTCCCCTAGCTTGATCACAAATATGCACATATGATACACAACCGAAGACTTTCAAGTGTGAAAGTTTTACTTCATTACCGCTCCATACCTCCTCTAGCTCTATCGGTACTGATGGTCCTCTGTTGATTAAGTAGGCTGTTGTGTTGATTGCCTCTGCCCAGAACTGCTTGGGCAATCCTGCGTGTATACGTATGCTTCCAGTTCTCTCAGTCAATGTTCGATTCATCCATTCTGCTACGCCATTCTGTTGCGGTGTCCCTTGCACAATCCTCTCTAATCTGGTGCCATTTTCATATTAGAATTTCTTGAACCCAGTGTCATTATACTCACCACCGTTGTTGGATCTCACCCTCTTGATCTTTAAGCCACGTTCTTGAACAATTTGAACATTTCTGATTTGTGCCTTAAGAAATAAACCCACACCTTTCTGGAACGCTCGTCAATGAAAGTCACGAAGTATGACTTCTCACCAATGGATGAGACAGTAGCTGGCCCCAGACATCTGTGTGAATTAACTAAAAGTTTTCTTGCTTTGGTGGTCTGCCACTCTTTATGAAGCTAACTCTCTTCTGCTTCCCAAAGATGCATCTTTCGCGTAGGTCAGTGTCAACTGACTGTAGATTTAGTAGTTTCCCATTGGAGTGCATGATCTTGTGCCCCTTACCACTCATGTGACCTAGTCTCTGGTGTTATAGGTTTGGACCATCTTTGTTGTCTGTAACTTTAAATGACCCACAAGTGTTGACCGTCATATAGAGTGTACCACCCTTCTTACTACGGGCGATTGTCATTGTACCTCTGGAAATTTTCTATGAATTGCCATTAAAGTTGTGACATAACCTTCAGTTCATAACTAACCCACAGAGATCAGATTCTTTCACAAATCGGGGATGTGTTTCATATCCTTCAGTTTCTATATAGACCCATTTAACTTGATCGGTACCTCCTTTGCAAACCACGTCGCAGGGCTGATCATCACCATGGTACACCTTGCCAAGGTTTCCTGAAGAATAACTCACTAAGAATTCTTTGTTGGAGGTTGCATGAAAGGAAGCTCCGAATTCTAGTACCCATGACTCCGACTTGCTTTCCAAAGAGCATATCTGTGCATTATCTTTCTATTCAGCTACAATGTTTTCTTTCGTTTTCTCTTTTTCTTTATTCGGGGATCTACACTAATTTTGTAGTGCCCGATATGGCCACAGTTCCAACATTCTACCACCTTCTGGTTCTGATTTTGGTTGTTGAAATTTCTGGGATTTCGAGACTGCGACGTGCCATTTTTGGATCTGAGTCTACGTTCAAGGCTGACGCTGAGGTGGAAGCACCACTTGATCGATTTCGATTTTCTTCAGTCATAATTGTGCTGACTACATCATCGAACTTCAATTTTATCTTTTCTGCAGATCCGGTGAATGCAGTAATTGTGTCTTTCCAACTATCAGACAGCTGCCCAAGAATTAATCAGGCTCGTATCTCATCAATGAAAGACATGTCCATCGCCTCTAACTGGTTCGTTACATCTTTGAACTCACTGAGATGTTCTCTGAATTGCGCTCCTTCTAACATTGTCATAGTAAATAACTTTTTTATTAGATGGATTTTATTTGCTACAGAAGGCTGTTTATACATATTGAAGAGGGCTGTCATGAGAGACGCAATTGTCTTCTCATTTTTGATGTTGTAGGCTACTGACTTTGACAGTGATAGCCTTATGGTTTTGAAATCTTTTTGGTCCACAAGCTCCCATTCCGAATCTTTCGTTTCCTCTGGTTTGTCACCCAAAGGTAAATAAAGATCTTTCTAGTACAAGCTGTCTTCTATTTGCATTTTCTAGAATCCAAAATTTTTCTCGTCAAACTGGAAAATTTTGGACTCCTTTTCTGACGTCGTTGCTCCCACTCGAACAAATATGATGGATACAAAATTACTTTACTGAGTAATTTTTAGTAAGCGTCTGCTATGCCTTTGGTTCGCCAACCAAAAGCTCTGATACCAATTCTTAGAGAATTAGATGCTGCTAAATTGCTTCCAATAATATTTCCAGGACCTTGGGATTCCGTGGCTCAAAAAAATAATTAAAAATGCAAGGATCAATTAATAGAATGGATGTAGAGAAGTTCACACAAGTCACACAAGACGAGGATATACATGGTTTACCAATTTGGCTACGTCCACCCTCACACCCACTTTTACTATAGAAATATAAGGACACTTTTACACTCTCTTATATGCACTCTTGCTCTCCCTATTTTTTGTAGGCTAACAACGCCTTCTATACTCTCTGACAAGTGCTAAGACTGCACTGTGTTTCTCCCTAACTACTCTCTTTTATTTTGCTCTCTAATAGCTCTCAAGATTGAGAGTTTGAGATTATTACAATGAAAAAAATTCAAGGCCTATTTATAGTTGCTTGGAAGTCATCCTAACCTTTGAATAAAAAATAAGATTGAATGGTTGAGATAAATAGTGTGCTACCAACCATTCTTATGTTCACACTTGTTTCAAACAATATGGGCTACCAAACATGAAGACAAATGTGTGTTAATTATGGTGGCTACCTTAAAAAATCTCCATTCAAATTAACAATCTCCCACTTGGAGATTTTTGAACTGCAACTCAGTGAGCTGGGTGTGAGTCTTTCCTGTCTTCTATCCTTGAAGACTCTCTGAAGCTAAGCACAAATATAGTTTCTATGTAGTAACTGCCTTAGTTAACATGTTAACTGGGTTCTTGCTACCTTGGATCTTCTCAAGTGTTAATACCCCATCTTCTAATAAAGATCTGATGAAGTGATAACGAAGTCCTATATGCTTGGTCCTCGAATGAAATGCTGAGTTCTTTTGCCAGATGTATAGCACTCTGACTGTCACTGTGCAAAACATTATTCATCTGCTTGAAACTCAATTCTGCCAACAAATCCTGTAACTAGATCATCTCCTTGCTGGTCTCTATCACTGCTATGTATTCTACCTCTATAGTGGATAATGCTACTATATTCTATATCTGTGAAATACAACTAACTAAAGTAGTCCCCATTGTGAATACATAATAGGTAGTACTCTTTCTGTTGTCCACTTCACTAGCAAAATTCGAGTATACAAAACCTTGTAGTCTCAACTCGCCTCTTCTGAAATATAGACATTTGTTAATAGTACTTCGCAGTTACCTTACTATCCACTTGACTGTTTCCCAGTATTGCTTTGAGGGATTAGTCATGAACCTGCTCATAGCTCCCACTGCATGAGCAATATCAGTTATTGTGCAAACCATGGCATACATGAGACTTCTAATGGCTGAGGCATAAGGAACCTTAGCTATGAAGTTTCTATCGTCATCTGTAATGCCTCGACTCAGGCTTAGGGTCACCATTAGTGTTGATACCAAATTTAGTCTGCTGACGTGGATCAATTATGCGAAGACACGTGTCAATTTACATGGTACCCACAAACATTTTTGAACAACACCTTCACTCCGAGGAGCTCAGTCTCGCGGACCAACTCAGGCACTCCGAGCAATAAGTGTTCTCCGAGGAACTTATTTGTATTGAGAAACTCATGTATGCCGAGCTACTTAGGCGGTCCGAGCTGCACCTCGTTCAAAGCATTCATATCCGGATAATCAAGAGGATGACTGCGCATTAAATGCACAGTTATTATCGTACAGATGTACATTCCTACTGGACAGCTATGTATTATTCTTTCACATGTACAACCTCAAGGCTATAAATACATTGTATCATCCTCATTGTAAGGGGACTCGTAATTTCTTGGTAAATCCATTATCGAGAATTCCAAACAGTCAGCAATAACAAAAATAGTGGACGTAGGCCATTCTTTCAAGGCTGAACCACTTTAAAATTATTTTGTCTTATTTATTTTTATCTGTGATTAAATAATTAGAGATAATTTAATTTTTTACATCAACAGATTGAAACCGTCTGTGGGAATCGACTATAATTTTCGTTTTTCACTAAAACCATTTATCATCAATGGCTGATCATCCAGAATCCAGTAATCGAAACGCTGGGATTCCTCCAAATCCATCCACTCCTCCAAATGTCCAAGATCTGGCCGGAATAATGGCTAATCTAGCCCAAGTCCAAACAGCCATGCAAGAAACTATGCGATAAGTCATACAAACTGTCCAGGGTGGAGTATCTACCCATTCAGGACAACGAAGCGTTCAAAGAAACACCCGTTTACCTTCTTCGCGTACTAGGCGAACGTTATACCCAGAGGAATCTCGATCTAAGCACATCGATTCATATCGCACCGAGAGATCTAATGATTTTTCTTATCAACCTGGTCGAACTTCATCAGTACGAGCTACAGATACTGAACATTACATCACTCTCTCTCCAGAAAGGACTATTGCATTGGAGAGATTAAGTAGGGTCTCTCCTTTTGATCGTTTGGGCCCTAGGAGGAATAGAAGTCCTCCTAAGGCTGTGTCGAGGAACTTTCGACGACCATCCCATCTAAGGGAGGGTTCTGCCCAATCACGACCAACTACTCGTAATGAAAGATCCCAAGAAGCAAATTCAACACGATCAATTGCTTGAACCAACAGGCCCGAGGAGGGAAATAACGCATGGAAAGGCTCTATTCAAAGGTTGGAGGATAGATTAGGGGAAATGGCTAAGACCAAGAATCCTCTACAAAGAACTTTTGTCCAAGGGACACCTTTTATCCAGGCAATTGTGGATTTTCCCACACCATCAAAGTTCAAAGCGCCTGTTGTGACTCCTAAATATGATGGAAAAACTGACCCGGTCCTTCATATAGAACAATACCAAGCTGCTTCCGACATCTATTCCGTGCCAGATGAAATGAGATGCAGGGCATTTTCGGGAACTCTTACCGGATCTGCTCAAATATGGTACAATAATCTTCCTCGGGGGAAGATTTCAACTTTCTTTCAACTGGCCGAGCTCTTTATTGGAAATTTCTGTTTTGGAGCAAAACCAGTAAAACGAGTAGCACACTTGTTAAGTGTTAGACAAAAAGTAGGTGAGAGCACCATGGATTATATAACTCGTTTCAATAATGAGAAGCTCGAAGTTATTGATTACGAGGAAAAGACTGTGATTACTGCTTTGATGAGTGGACTGTTGCCAAATAAACTGTACCACACTTTGGCCAAAGATCCACCCAGGACCATGTCAGAACTGATGGCAAAAGCAACAAAGATTATGAACGCCGAGGAGGCTATGGATGCGAAGAAGAATATGGATACCAAAGAGACCAAGGTGGAGGTTGATAAGGCTGAAAAGAAAGAGCATAAGAACAATGGTGGTAACAAGCAGTCAAAAGTAACGCCACCATGGGAACTGTTGAAGAAATTTGAAAATTATACTCCTTTGAAAGTAGACATAAACCATGTTCTAGAAGAAATCAGCGAGGAGCTAAACTGGCCAGAGAAAATGAAAACAGATCCTGACAAGAGGAATAAGACCAAATATTACGAGTTCCATAAAGACCATGGTCACACCACCAAAAATTACATAGCTCTTCAGAATGAAATTGAAGCACTCATCAGACGAGGTAAGCTGGCCAAGTATGTTGATCGTAGAAATGACGGAAAGAGCAACGACCGAGCAAGACAGAGGTCTAGATCTCCTCGTCGAGCAAAAGAAGACAAGAAAAGAGATCACGAAGATGATCCAGAAGACGACCCCGATCTCCCCAAAAGACCAAGACAGCCAGAACGTGAGGTATTTTCAATTCATTTTGGATCATTTGATTGCAATGTTATTACAGGTGGAGATGCAGGAGGTGGAGACCTCACTGCATAGAGGAAAGCTTACCTCAATGAGGCTCAAGCTTGTTCATACATTCAATGAATAAATCTAGCTGAAGATGATCGTCCGAGGAAGGTGAACAAAGATAAACTGGTCATCAGTTTCTCTAAGAACGACCTCGCAGGTGTCCTATATCCTCATGATGACCCATTGGTGATCAAAATGAGGATGAAGGAAGTAGTGATTTCAAGAGTATTGGTGGATAATGGCAGCTCGTCGGACATCATGTTCTACTCTTGCTTTGACAGTTTAAATCTGAAATTGTCTCAGTTGGAGCCTTATCACAGGCCCCTTCTCGATTTTACTGGTGAGAAAGTTTTTCCACTTGGGACGATCAAGTTGGATATGTTCATCGGTACATGGCCTGCTTGTCGAACAGAAAGAGTGCGTTTTTTCGTGATGGATAAGAATGTCCAATCAGCTTACAATATTATCACATGAAGGGTAGGTTTGAAGAAGTTCGAAGCAGTACCATCTACTGTACATCAATGCCTAAAATTTCCAACCAACTTTGGAGTAGGAATTGTGAAGGGTGACCAAAAAGTAGTTCGGGAATGCTACTATTCATCTGTCGAGCAGGATGAACTGGAAGAATCTAGGAAAAAGACTACTACCTATCAAGTGGATGAAGGTGCAGAAATTGAAACATTAGACCCTAGAGACGAGTCGCAGCTCGTGAAAGGCCAGGTGGAGGAAGCTACTGAAAATGTCATTCTGGACGACGAGCACCCGAAACGAACAACTCAAATAGGTTCGTCGTTGGATGCCCCATTAAAACAGGAATTAATAAACTTCCTAAAAAGCAGAAAACAAACTTTTGCATGGAGCCACGAAGACATGACAGGGATAGACCCAAATTTCTTATGTCACGAGCTCAATGTGAACAAGGAAATTAAGCTAGTGAAGCAGAGAAGAAGAGTGTTCAGCCCCGAAAAGAACCAAGATATACAAGAGGAGGTCGAGAAGCTCCAGAAAGCTTGCTTTATTGAAGATGTCAAATATCCAGACTGGTTAGCAAATGTGGTGATGGTGAAGAAGAAGAACAACAAGTGGAGGATGAGTGTAGACTTCACCGACCTCAACAAAGCATGCCCAAAGGATCATTTTCCATTGGCCCGAATTGATCAATTAGTGGATGCTACCTCGGGACATGAGCTGTTGAGCTTCATGGATGCTTATTCTGGTTACAACCAGATTAAAATGAAACCCGAAGACAGGGAGAGTACCTCTTGTATTACCCCTAGGGGAACTTATTATTATAATGTTATGCCTTTTGGATTGAAAAATGCAGGTGAAACATATCAGCGGCTGATGAACAAGGTGTTTGCAGAGAAAATCAGTTACAACATGGAAGTTTATGTTGACGATATGCTGACGAAGAGCAAGAAAGCTGTTGATCATCTAATTAACTTAGGTCAGACCTTTAATCAACTAGATAAATATCAAATGAAGTTGAACCCTACCAAATGTATATTCGGAGTACGAGAAGGCATATTCCTCGGGTATATTGTCAACCAACGAGGAATTGAAGCAAACCCTGAAAAGATCAAGGCTCTATTGGGACTACGATCTCCAACGACGAAGAAGGAAGTGCAAAGTCTCACCGGGCGAGTTGCAGCACTTAATAGATTTGTATCACGAGCAACTGATAGATGTCTCCCATTCTTCAAAATACTCCGAAAAACGTTTGAATGGAATGATAAATGCTAGAAGGCCTTTCGAGAGTTGTAGAAATACCTGGGAGCACCTCCACTGTTGTCCAGGCCAGTGATTGGAGAAAGATTGTACTTATATCTGGCAGTTTCAGAGAATGCAGTTAGCTCGGCATTGATAAGAATAGAGGATGGGGTGCAAAAACTAATTTATTACACTAGCAAGGCCTTCCGAGGAGCAGAGATGAGATATCCAAGACTGGAAAAGTTGGCACTAGCGTTGATCGAAGCGAGTAGAAGAATGAGGCCGTACTTCCAAGCTCATACCATAGTTGTGTATACCGATATGCCGTTGAGGCAAGCTCTTCATAAACAAAAAAAATTAGGGAGATTGATGTACTGGGCAGTAGAACTTGGTGAATATGACATAGTTTATGAGCCTAGAATGTCGCTTAAAGGGCAAGCAGTAGCAGATTTTATTGCGGAGTTCACCTACCCTGACACCTCCGAAGAACAAAAGTTGAATACCGACCAACCTGCGGATGTTACAGGATCATCAAATTTAAACTCCGACCAATTTAAGTCGGTTGACGAGCAAGAGGAGATGGTCGACGAGCAGCAAGAAGTGCTAGGGGAGGATATAAAGAAATAACAAATATTCCACCGATGAACTTTATCCGATCAAAAATTTAAGGATGAAGTACCTATATGGAATCTGTATGTGGATGGCTCATCTTGCAGTACAGGCTGTGGGACAGGGATTGATTTAAACAGCCCGAATGAGATCGATGTAGAGTATGCTCTGCGCTTTCAATTCAAGGCTTCTAATAATGAGGCTGAATATAAATCTATGATTACAGGTCTTAGTTTAGCAAAAACCATGGGGTCAGAGCAGGTCATTGCATTCAGTGATTCACAGTTGATCGTAAATCAAATGCTGGGAGTATATGCGACAAAGTGAGAATTGATGATCAAGTATTATGTGAAAGCAATGGAGATTGTATCGAGCTTTAACGCAGTGCAGTTAATTAGAACACCAAGATTGGAAAATGAAAGAGCAAATGCCTTAGCTCGGTTAGCCTCAGCCACATGCATCGAGCTATGAAGAACAATTCCGATAGAAATTTTGGTTGGCAGGAGCATTGACAAAGATATGATGGTGAGCTTCATTACCCTTGATTTAAGACCATCTTGGATGGATCCTATCAGGGCATATATTGAGGAAGGGACATTACCAACTGATAAACTCGCAGCCAAGAAGCTAAAGTTTAAAGCTGCTCGTTATGTATTGACTAATGGTATTCTATATAGACGAGGAATTATTGCAGGTTTGCAAAGATGTGTGCATCCCTCCGAGGTAAAAGACTTGATTGAAGAGGTCCATGAAGGGTCCTGTGGAGCCCATGTAGTAGGTCAGACACTTTTGTAAAGAATAATGACGCAAGGATACTATTGGCCAACGATGAGGGCTGATTGTATAGCCTATGCCAAAAAATGTGACAAATGTCAACGCTTCTCCTCTATCCGAAGAACTCCCCAAGCATTGTTAACACCCATTAATTCCCCTTGGCCATTTGCCATGTGGGGAATAGACTTGGTCGGGCCACTTCCAACGACCAAGGGAAGATTTAAATACCTCGTGGTCGTGGTGGATTACTTTACTAAGTGGGTGGAAGCCGAGCCTCTTATTGATATGACATATGATAGGTGTATCAATTTATTTTGAAGAATATCATTTGTAGATATGGTCTTCCCCATGCATTCATTACTGATCATGGAACCCAATTTGACAACGAGGAGTTCGCTGCATATTGTCATCAGTCGAACATATTGAAAACCCACTCTGCACCAGGCCATCCCCAGAGCAATGGACAAACTGAGGTGACAAACAAAACGCTGCTGAATGGTTTGAAGAAACGACTGGACGATGCAAAGGCAAATTTGATTAACGAGCTACATTCGGTGCTGTGGGCTTATCGTACAACGCCACGAGCAACAACAGGAGAATCTCCATACATGCTAGCATTTGGAAGTGAATCCGTCATACCGGCTGAATTGGGTTTACCCACACACAGAATACTGAATTTTAATTCTCCTATCAGTGACTTGATGAGAAGATTAGACTTGGATATGCTCGAGGAAGTTAGAGAAGAAGCGGCAATCAGGAACGCTGCATACCAGCAACGAACAACTTTGTTCTACAACAAGAGAGTGAAGAAATGTGATTTGAAATAAGGGGACTATGTGCTGAAGAAAGTAATTCAAAAACACAACAAACTGGAAGCTAACTGGCATGGACCCTATAGAGTAACAGAAGTTGTTCGACCAGGGACATATAGCATTTAGACTTTAGAAGGAGAAGAGTTTAAGAATGCATGGAACGCAAAGCATCTGCGCAAATATTATCAGTAATTAAAATCCCTATGTAATGCAGTTTTCTTCAATATGAATAAAGTTCTGGATGTTCTACCCAATTCTCTCCTTTTGTTAAATTTTTTTCGGAATACTAATGCTACACACTACGCGTCAAGTCCAGAATAAAAATCCACCGACTTCGGTTGGTCGGGAATGAAAATCCACCAACTCCGATTGGTCGGGAATAAAAATCCACCAACTTTAAGTTGGTCGGGAAACAAAATATCACTAACACCGGTTGGTCGATAATTTAAAATAACATAGGACATTTTTGTCTTTTTATAGATATACATACACATTCACCAGTGAATAAGATAGATGTTTTATAAAATAATAACAATCAAGATTGCAGGGAAAACTAAAAGTTTCTTCATTAAAATCAGAACAAATTACATATTACATGAGGAATCATTACATCAAAGATCCTATTCTATTGGCTTTTTCCCTTTTATCTTTGAAACAGGTTCTACTCCAACAGGAGGATCGTCTAAGGCATAAGGGGAATTTATGAAGTTTAGATCTCTAAGCATCCTGACATTCATCACAGATGGTCGAGTAAGCAAGTGCTCCGGGCGAGATATCTCGAAATTAGAATGAAGGCTGTAGTCGCCGAGATACTTGGAGATTAAGCACTGAGGAATTGCCCGAGTAGGGATCCAACTCATATCAAGTTTGAAAGGTGGCACGGGCAACTCGAGAAATCTAGGTTCATAATAATCCCATAAATAGTGGCCCTGTTCCAATTGCCATACCCCCAATGCATTCAGCCATCCTTGCTTGTACCCCTCGTTATTTGACTGCTGGATCCGGTCATCAAGATGGTAGAGGGCTTCATTGTAACCAGCCATCCAAAACTCTTGGGGCTGTTTATGGAACTGGTAAGTCAACCTCTCTAGCTGCTCGTGAAGATTCTTCACCAAATTTGTTTTATTTTCCAAGGCAGAGCTTTGTGTAGAAAGTTGCTCGTCAAGGTTCAAAATCTTCTTGGACATCTCTTCTAAGGCTTGGTTCTTTGCCATCAACTGGAATGCTTGATTCTCCAAGGCTGCTTGAGTTCTTGCCTCTTCAACAGCAGTCCGAGCAGCCCTTGCTCATCTCTGAGAAGATCTTGCTCGTCCGCGAGCAGAGGTGGAAGCCCCAACTCTTTTTAAAGTTTCCAACTCATCTCTTAAGTTGGCATTTTTGACTTCAAAAAAGGAGAAACCTTCATCGTTGACAGGAACCGATTCTCCCGAGGTAGATGCTGCAGATTTCAGTTGAGATATCTCTTATCGCAAAACATTATTTTTCTGCTCCAACAGTTTAGCGATTTGCCTATGCTCCTCGACCTCAACCTTTAGAATTCTCTCTTTCTTCTTGTAAGCAGCAATGAATTTATCATATCCTTTGTCAGCATTTAGTTGCTGATATTTTTTCTCATACCCCTGATGCAAAAGGGTAGAAGACTCCTTATATTATTGTTGGAGTTCCTCGATGGTACCCTGGAGATCTTCAATAATCTCATAATATGCCACATTATTGGCAACTCCACGGTCGAGAAAGCATTTCAAATATTGGTAGGCTTCAACTACTCGTTCAGAAGTATCTGGACCAAGGATGTCAATGATTTGAGCTTCATTCAGATCTGCATGACCAGCTTTAAAGTATTCATTGCATTTTTTCAACAATTCTGTATCATGAGCTGATAATAATTCCATCCTGGCCATAAACTAGTAAAGAGAAACAGTAAACAGAATCAATAAAGACAAAGACAGAGCAAGAAGAAGGAAAAGTCAGTGTGAACAACCAAAAGTTCGAATTTTTATTCATCATAAAGATAAGTACAAAGCTCAAGGTTACATTAAAAAGTAATAACAAAATTAAAACCCGAGCAGCTTTACACCTTCTCCTTATTTTTTACAACTTCCCCGGGAAGCTGGGATGAGGAGGATGGTTGCTCGGAAGATAATGGAAGTTGCTCGACCGAGGTGCTGGTAGGCTGAAGTTGCTCGTAGAAAGTTTGAACAACTGGAACAGGAGGAACTTGGCCTCCAACCATCATGGAGGAATCCTCTGAGGCAGCTTCGTCATCTTCTTCTTCCCCAGGAGAGGGAGGAGGACCATGAACATAACGCTGAAACAGTTTAGAACTCTCAGAGACCTTTAGCTCCTACAGAGCTGCAACCTATCCGTCCCTGAAGTATTTAAGGCTAGCAAATTCCATCTGAGAAGATATGGCAGCTAGGCCTTTATTCCAACCCTTGTCCCAGCCAGCGCTAAAGGACTTTTTAATCGCGAGTTTTCTCTTTGCCTTCTCTGAGGAAATCCTCTCAGTAAAAAGTTCCTCGGCAGCCTTCATTTTCCCTTCTATCTCTTGCCTTTGACGATCAACGTCATGAAGTCTAACAACGTCCCCTTCAGTTTTCTTAAGCTTGTTCTCAAGCTCTTCAGTGTTCTTGAGCTTTTCCTCAAGCTCATTATTTTTCTTCTCAAATTCTTTCGTTTTCCTCTCCAACTCTTGGGAGGCCTCCACAGCTCGGTCTTTTTCTTGCTCGATGGACTTGAGTTGTTTCTCTCAAGCCCCCTTATCTTCTTCATATTTCTGACGAGAGTCCTTTAAGGACTGATTCAATCCATTAAAAGCTTCTTCTACACCTCCCGAGGAGATTAAAGCCTTGATAGCCTCATCCTTCTTCAGAATGGTATTGAAACATGTTACCAGCTGGAAAAATAAAATAACTGTAAGTCAGTACAGGGACATAACATTGAAAAATGAAAGTTTATATTAGTAATACTTACTGAGGCAATATGTTGAGCTGCCAAGGTAGTGACTCTGTCACGAGAAAGACTTTTTTCAATACCTTGGATCTCTGGGATAATCCAAGACTTCACCGAGCTCATGGCAGAGCTCGGAGCAACAAAAGTGAGAATACCACTTCCAGCAGTTAAAGGCTGAGAGATAGATTCAACCGGTTTATCCGAAAAACTTTTCTTCAACTTGCTCGTAGGAGCAGGAACATTCTCAACCAAGGATGTCGTCTTGGTCGGTGATATAACGATAACCTCGCTTGGAGGAGAAACAACAACAACCTTTCTCGGAGCCACAGGGGGCTTCTTATCAACTTTCTTAGTAGTAACTGGAGGAGGTGCATCAATTTTTCTTGTCCATTCCTCTGGGAGATCCTGCTTATTTTTCTTTGCCTCCACATTGGCAGAGTCTGATTTGTCAAAAAAGGCAGGAGCTCGTCTTCTCTTCATTCTGTCACTGAGGGGAATATTTGATTCAGGGGAGGAACCTTCAGAAGCTGGTACTGGGTCGATGTCACCTACCACTGGACGAGCAGTAAAAGATGAAGTGTAGCTCTTGTACTGCAATAAGTAAGAGGTTGATCTAATATGTTCGTCAACAACGGTTTGGTGCAAACTCCAGATAAGTTTCAAGTGCCTCAAATTAACATCAGTTTCTTTGGGGGATTTTCTTTTGCTGTCAACTGCAAATAAACAAAAATTAAAATGTCAATAACGCATTTTATCGAACACAAAGAAAACATAATTTTAAAAATAAAATAAAAATAAAAACAACCTATCCCATTTCCATAAGGAGGACATCTAGGCCCTTTATACACTTCATCTCAAGTTAATGGAAGATGTTGCCAATTTTTCATAACCACTCCATGTTCAAAATAATCCCTGTTGGCATCGGGAAGATTGACAACTAACGCCCTATTCAAAAACCTAGTTTTTAAGTAAAAAGTACTATCACTAACGACCCATCTGTAACAGAACATTATCTCTGGAATTCCTAAACGGGTTCCAAGAAGCTGATTCAACCTATGAACTCCATTGACTATCCTCCAAGTATTTGGTGCTATTTTTGCAGGAACAACATCAAAATACTGACAAAATTCCAAACATAAAGGATTGGGAGGAAAAGAAAAGCCGCATTCGGCCACAAAGAGACTGGGGAACCAATGTCCCTCAGCCAAAGAAAAATAGTCTGAAGGTGCAGAAAGTTCTTCCAATTTGACCCATGAAGGAATAGAAAAATCAGAGCGAAATTTATCAAGCGACTCAACAGGGTAAACCATGATGAACAAAGAAAATAAAAGAGAAGGAAGAAGATCTTATAGGAAAAGGGTGAATCAGCTGACAACGAACAATGGGAGAAAGGAACGCACAAGATAGAGAAGAAGTGAAGAAGTTCTAAGATGCGGATTTGAAAAAGTAAAAGACGATTGAATTTTCTGAAGCGCTTAAATACTTTACCTTGGAAATGGAGAAAAACAATGATTACCAGGATGGACGATTGCGTACCCGACGGCTAAAAAGAAGAAAGGGGCACAAAAAACGAAGCGGTTATGGAAATTCAAAATACTTTAAAATCCTGATACTATACACTCAAAAAAGGAGTTATAAACAAACGAAAGTTTGTCTAAAATCCATAAAGTCTAAACAGCAGAATGTTCCATACTTTTCTTCAACATCAAACTATGAAACATTGGGGGCTTCTGTTGATACCAAATTTAGTCTGCTGACGTGGATCAATTATGCGAAGACACGTGTCAATTTACATGGTACCCACAAACATTTTTGAACAACACCTTGACTCCGTGGAGCTCAGTCTCCCCAACCAACTCAGGCACTCCGAGCAACAAGTGTTCTCCGAGGAACTTTATTGTACCGAGCAACTCATGTATGCCGAGCTACTTAGGCGATCCGAGCAGCTTAGGCGGTCCGAGCTGCACCTCGTTCAAAGCATTCATATTCGGATAATCAAGAGGATGACTACGCATTAAATGCACAGTTATTATCGTACATATGTACATTCCTACTGGACAGCTATGTATTATTCTTTCACATGTACAACCTCAAGGCTATAAATACACTGTATCATCCTCATTGTAAGGGGACTCGGAATTTCTTGGTAAATCCATTATCGAGAATTCCAAACAGTCAGCAAAAACAAAAATAGTGGACGTAGGCCATTCTTTCAAGTCTGAACCACTTTAAAATTCATTTGTCTTATTTATTTTTATCTGTGATTGAATAATTAAAGATAATCTAATTTTTTACATCAACAATTAGGTCGACCTGTGTCCGAGTCAAGGTGTTAAGGGGGAGGGATAACTTCAATTCATTTTATTAGGAAAAACATTTACTTCATTGTGCTCAACAAAAGTATTTTCTAGTTTTATTATAAAAAGGTGATCAGTTATCACGTGAATTACGTTCATTTGACAATTTACTCAAGAAAACATTTATCACAATTAAACCATAAATTAAAGAAATAAATGCCCTGTATTATTACATCATAAAGTTCAAGTCCAAATTACATTTCGACATTTAAATCATCGTACAATGACATAAGAAAATCGCGGCATAAAGCTCTAACGTCTACCCTCAGAGGCCTTACTGTTATCCTTTCCCAAAACTCCACCTGACACACCGGGGGTGGTGTGTGTGTGTGTTGGGGGTGGGGGGGGGGGGGTACCGAAGGGTATGAAAAAAATGCCCAGCAGGGAGGGAAATGACTAAGCAATAATTTGATAGACAAAATTCTATACATATACAATGTCTTTCGGTATTTTGTAAAACAATTCCCATTTCATTAGATATTAACGTGACTACATGCAATGCACCCGGGCTATGTGCCCAACTCACAGTTAAGCATTTTCATGTCTATTGCCAGGGACTCTCAACTTATTAATCCAATTATGTTTTCATCATAATATTAATAAATTTCACTTATTCAAATTTATTAATCCATTCACTTTCCAATTCTTCATGAATATTCTCATTAATTACTTTTATGACTTTGGGATTTACTAACATCCACGATTTCACGGCCTTTCACCATCGGTATCGAGCACATATCTGTTACGCTGGCCAGGTTGTTTGGGGTCTTTCACCACTAGGGACGTCATTCTCTCCTTAATTATTCTTTTCGACATCATCCGAATATCATTATTATTTCGTACATTCACATTCTTCGAATGTTTCTCATTCTTCCAAATATTCACCTTCTTACAATTATTCTCATTATTCATAGTTCTTGCATTAATCGTCCATTATTACTTCGTTACTTCATTATCACCCTACTTTTAAGTAGCCGAGGAGTCTAACTAATAACACCGTACTTTGAACACTTTTATCCAATCATTATTTACGTTATCTGTTCATTAATGCGTTAATACATTTTTAGTACCTTAAAAATGATTTTATTAGCATTTTAAAGTAAAGAAACGTTTTCTTCCACTAGCTTTTCACATAATTACCAAAAGTTCCATGATGCCATTTTTACACCAAAATGTATCCTTTAAATATGTTTTCAAGATACCTTACTATTTCTCTATAATATTTTACCCATTCTAGCATTTATTAAGTCATCATTTTAATATAGGCTTCCTCAGACAAGGCTCAAATGAGTTTTCTACATCATTTTTACACTAATTTCATCATTTTAATGGGTTTTCAAGTGAGAATCATAACATCATGTTTACTAACTGTTTTTCCACATTATTTTACGCATTTAATCACAAAATAATCATTAAAATTTACAACTTTTATGTAGAGTTCAAATATAAGGTTTTAAGTGGGTTTTCTACAGTATTTTAAGTCATTATCTCTTATTTTTAACAACTTCAAAGTAGGGGATGAAGTTTATAATTTTCTTAAAACATGTTAAAAAATACATTTTTCTACTTTAATTAAATCAAACATTATTTCTCTTATTTACTACACAATAAAGTTCAAGATGCATGGATTTCTACCCAACTAAAATGCTACTAAAATACCAAGCATATGTGTTATTTCACTTCCACTTTTATCCTACAATTTTCAAGCTATAAATGATCATTAAACGTACTTTAGCAACATGAAATATTCTTAAAATCATTTTAAATCATCTTTCAACATGAAATGACAAGATTAACCAACTCTAAAATAGGTCAAATAACCATTATTCTAGCATGCAATTTTCTTACTTCTACACATGGATTTTAACTTTAAAATTCATAATTTTGAGAGGATAACCCTACTTATAATGGGGAGAGGATGAAATGCAGAGTAGATGATAGCTCAAGACCACACCAAGAAAACTCCTAAAAGTCCCACTTTTAGCTCCATACCTTCTTCTCCAAAGATTCTACAAGTTATACCACCCTTAAATGGAGGTTTTGAGGTGTTTATGGGTCCCTTTAATGGTGTTTTGGTGGTTGTTTAGAGGGAGAAAATGGTAGATACGAATTTAAGCTTTGTTTTTGGCTTTAGAGAGTTAATATGAGGAGAGAAAGATGAGAAATCTGATGGGTGATAATACCCAAGTCCTAGGCCTCTTCCCTCATATATAATTCAACCCCTCATCATTAATAATCCAAGATTAAGCCTTTACCTCTCCTTTATCAAAAATTCCCAAACTATTCATCCCACCAAGGTCAACATTAAGGTATAAAATGACACTACAAAGTCCAAGAAAAATATTGGGTGGAAAACATGTTTTAACCATTAAGCAGATTGTTGGATAACTGAGACTATCAATCGATCGATCGAAATCCTCGATCAATCGATGCCTTAGGCTAATATCTTATCGATCGATCAATGCCAGGTCAAAAGTTTCTTATTTTTTCATTTTTGACCCCTTGGCACTTTTATACCTATTTTTAGCCTCCTATAAATATGGTGGAGTTCGGGAAAGGATAACGGTAAGGTCGCTGAGGGTATTAACCGACGTTAGCCCCCTGTGCCGCACTTTATCATTTGAGACTTTATTATGCCATTCTACTCTTATTTAAATGCTGGAATATAATTTGGACTTGAACTTTATGATATAATAATACGAGGCATTTATTTCTTTAATTGATGGTTTTATTGCGATAAATGTTTTCTTGAGTAAATTGTTAAATGAATGTAATTTGCATGATAAGTTGTCACCTTTTTATAATAAAATTGATAAATACTTTTGTTGAGCACAATGAAGTAAATTTTTTTCCTAATAAAGAATTAAAGTTACCCCCTCCCCCTTAACACCTTGACTCGGACATATTTGACCCAACGGTGATCCTAAGTCAGGGCGGGGCGTTACAGTATAATACGTCGAATACAAATATCAACCCATGCGGACACATGCAACGTGAAAAATATTTACAAATGCAAACAATGTGTTGTCATAAATACGATTATATTGGAATTAAAGATAAATGTTACATTTCAAAGGGGGGTATTACAGCCTCTGTCTTGGGTGACTGTTCCTTGGATAACCGAAAGTGACTAGCCAATGGTGTGCTAACTGCCTTAGCATCACTCATGCTGAACCTTTTAAGAACACACCTAATGTACTTTGAGCGAGATTGCTCCAAAGTACCTTTACATTTGTCTCTATTGATTCGCATCCTAAGAATCAACTTCACTGCGCCCCAATCCTTCATGTCCAACTTGCTCGACAACTGCCTCTTCAATTTGTTGATTTCGCCCATGTCTGAAGTGACCACTAACATGTCATCGAAATAAAGTAGTAAAATAGTGTAGCTAGACTCAAATCTCTTGAAGTAGTAATAATGATCAGCGTTGCATATGTAATAGTAATTTTTCTGCATAAACCCATTAAACTTGTTGTACCACTGTCTTTGAGCTTGTTTCAAACCGTACAACCTCTTCTTCAATTTATACACGAGCTTCCCGTTTCCCTTAACTAAGAAACCCTCCGGCTGCTGCATGTATATCTCCTCCTCAAGGTCTCTTTAGAGGAAAGCGATTTTCATATCTAACTGCTTAATGTGTAAGTCTTCACATGCAACAATGCTCAAAACTGAACGAATGATAGTCAATTTCACAACCGATGAAGATATATCGGTATAGTCAATTCCTTCCTTTCATTAAAAACTTTGACTATGAGCCTTGCCTTGTATCTCTTGGAACTGTCATGTTCCTCCTTGACTTGATACACCCATTTGTTGCGTAGAGCCTTCTTTCCCATGGGTAACTCGATTAGCTCCCATGCCTTGTTAGAGATAAGGGACTTCATATCGTCATTAATTATAAGCTCCCACTTGCTAGCGTCCTCCAACTGATATGCTTTATCGTAGCATTTAGGTTTTCCGATTTCAGTGAGCAATAAATTATCATTTACTTTCTGTTTGATACATGAGATTGGGTAGATCTCCTTAGTGTAGGAGATGGAGACTGTGGTGGATCAGTCTGCTGTTGGCTATTTTGCGATATGGAATCCTCTGGCTTAGGACTCTGCTTTGCCACACTTTTATCTAGAATATCATCTGGATCAACCTACATGAGATTGAGCTGTGTTGCACCACTAAACTGTAGTAAATTTATGTCCTTGTACATCACTTTCTCATTGACTATCACGTCTCGACTTCTTATCACCTTCTTCGTGTGGTCATTCCAGAACTTGTACCTAAACTCATCTCCACCATATCCGATAAAGGTGCATTTTACTGACTTGAGGTCAAGCTTTCCCCTAGCTTGATCACTAATATGCATATATGATACACAACCGAAGACTTTCAAGTGTGAAAGCTTTACTTCATTACCGCTCCATACCTCCTCTTGTATTCTCCTCTCTATCGGTACTGATGGTCCTCTGTTTATTAAGTAGACTACTTTATTGACTGCCTCTTCCAGAACTACTTGGGCATTCCTGCATGTATACGCATGCTTCCGTCTCTCTCAGTCAATGTTTGGTTCATCCGTTCTGCTACGCCATTCTATTGTTGTGTCCCTTGCACAATCCTCTATAGTCTGATGCCATTTTCATAAAATAACTTCTTGTATGAAGGCGAACCTACTGAAAGATGATGTGGCGAATATTTTTTTTTTATCTTCCTACCTTGAAATGTGAACATCCTGAAAGTTATTTCTTTTATCAAAGTGGGGAATATTAGTTAACTTGCTATGAGTTTTTATTGTTTATTTTCCACGTAAAATGATGTGGCTTGTAGGCGGTTGCAAGACGGGTAAAATAGAATTACTCTAGACTAAAATAATTACATGGAAAGATAAATTTTCTACATAATTGTTTATTGATTTTCAAAAATCCGAATACATTGACTACGTTCTAAAATCAATTTGTTGTTGTGTATTTGTTGATTTGTTTTCATGGATCTAATTCCGATATATCAGGTGTTGTCACCAAAGGATTGGCATAACGTTCCTCTAGTGACACTCAAAAAAATTCAAGCTCCCGTCGCTTCAGTGAATTACTTGAACAATACACATAAATTACACTAAAAAATATATTTCCTACACAATGTTTGTTCTTTCATTGAGTATATTAGAACATGAAAAGCTAATTTTCTAATGTGTATTACTTAATACATTTGCACAACCAGTTGTGAATAAAAGGACCCACTTTAAGTGAATATAACTATAGGCATTAAATTATATACAATACAAACTCAAGGAACATATAATTATAATTATAAGTTAAAAGTTGGCATATCATACATTACCAATTTTTCGTCCCGTTAGATGCGTGGGAGTTTTTTTTTTTTATTATAATAAAGGTTTATTTCGTCTAATATCGCAATGACTTGGTCAACTAGCATGGCGTCTTTAAAAACTCTTTGTTTTGGTCACTAATGTTATTTTCATACTATTATCTTATAAGTTACAATGTTTCTTTAGCACTGTTATTATATACTTGCACCTTTGTTCTACAAGATACAATGTCATTTTAGTAATGTTTAGGGCTCAAATGTTATTTTGAGGGATATAATTTTATTTAGTGTTAGAGACTAAAAATTGAAAAAAAAAAGAGTAGTAATTTTAGGTGTACATAAATAATAAATTTTGACTGATCAATATAAAATAAATCACCGTGCTTGCAATAATTTGTTAATAAATGATGTCATCGTAAAATTATTTTTAAAAAAAATCCCCAAAAAAAGAACTGCCAACTAAAGTTGAAACAAAGAATACTTATCACTCAAGCGACCATATTTTAGGACCTAAGACATCATCTCTATAACACACACACCTGCAATAGTGTTAGTATATATATACCAGTTGGCATGTACAATTTTTATTTTATTATATTTGTTCACCATTACTATTACCAATCTTTTTTTTTTAAATTTTCGTGAGACTTTCCCTGAGCGACGCCACTTTTAACTCATGTTCGACAGAGCTTGACCTCACAAAATACTAACAATGTGAGTCAGGGACTCATAGAGAGAAATAAGTATGGAACTCAAGCCACATGCTTTTTTATCGCACTGAACTCTGTCACCCGAGATTGCATAGTACCCTATTAGACTCTGTAGCAAATAGGAGCTGAAAGTATGCATGCTTTAATCAAATATTAACGTTTAATTAATACAAAAGTTAAATACATTGTATAAGTAGACATTCTTTGTTCATATGGCTCATTAGTTGTAAACAAAAACTAAGTATGCTTTTAATCAAATATTAACTTTTAATTAATACAAAAGTTAGATACAGTGTATAAGTAGACATTCTTTGTTCATAAGTATCGACTATTGGGTACTTTTGTAAATATGCGTTGTGATTGTTTATTACTGATTTCATGGTCCCATATATATATACAAGCGAAATGCCCGTGCCTGAAGGCACGGCGAAAAGTTCGAAAGTACGTAATCGCGAAACAACGAAAATTTTTAAAATACTTAATTGTAAAACGACAAAAATATCGTTCCCCAACAAAACAAAATAAAGTGTAATTTTAAAAAAAATTGGCCATAATTTTCCTTGTTTATAGGACGATCTAACCTGCTTAAAAAATAACAAATTGTCCAACACCATTCAAATAATCTAAATTCATCAAGCAAACTCACATATAACATGAAATATATAATATTCATCAAATGAACTCACATCGTGCCTCATATAAACAAAATGTCCATTTAAAAAAAAATCGGCATGATTTCCTCTGTTTATTGGACTAACCACCCTCTTAAGGGATAACAAATTCAATAATATTTAATGATCTCAAAAGTTAAATTCATCAACAACATTTAAAAAGTCCACGTTCATCTAACAAATACGTCATCTTGGTTGTCACAATACCCCCATCAAACATATTTGTCCATTCCTCCATACTAATGATTTTCCTCAGCATTCCACTCGTTCTCCTGATGTTTTTAGAGTACTTTAGCTCTGCATTTAAACCAAAAGTCAAAAGTAAGCACTTTAAAATAATTAAATGCTAGTGAAAAAATAATCAAATTGAAAACATGTGACATGTGTTGTGTATTATATGCAAAAAAATGGATAAATTAGAAGTGCCTCAATAATGTAGTGTTTTGGGGGGGGGGGGGGGGGGGGGGGGGGAATGAGAAGAATTTGGGAGTGAATTTATTTAGTATGCAGATGTTACAATAATATGGAAGAACTTGAACATGTTTTTATAAATTGAGAGAGTCATCAAGCTAGGCATTGACTTCATAACTGAGGTCTTTAAGAAGCCGAGTTGCTACACTCCTGCCACGGGAGGAAAGGGAGCTCAAAATTGCAAAGGCAACTGAGCAAGTTTTGAACTACCTGTAATATAAAGTACGTAATCGTGAAACGTCCAATTTTCTAAAGTACGTAATTGAAAAACGGTAAAAAATTCATTCCCCAACAAAAAAGATATTGTTTTTTAAATAAAGATATTTTTTTTAAATAAAGATATTGTTTTTTTTAAATATAGATTTGGCCCAAAAAAAACTTGACCTTTATAACTTTTTTAAATAAAGATATTGTTTTTTTATTCTACAAACTCCCATCACCAAAATTATTTTATATTTTCATCCTTAATTGCGTAAAAACATGATGTTTAATTGTATCTACCATCTAAAAAGTCTGTCTTTACTATCATTGAAAAATTATTTTATTGAAAGTACATAATCGCGAAACAACGAAAATTTTGAAAGTACGTAATTGAAAAACGATGAAAATTTTCATGGTATGTAATTGCAAAATGAAAAAAAAAATCGTTCCCAACAAAATAAAGTGTAATTTTAAAAAAATTAGCCATAATTTCCTATGTTCGTAGGACTATCCACCCCGCTTAACAAATAACACATAGTTCAACAATATTGAAATAAGTTTTTACAAAAGCAGGGACTGCACATTAAAGTTTTATATATACTTATTATTTTTTATACTGAGTTGACAATCTTAGAAAAATAAGACTTGATCTCGATCATAAAAAATATGACAAAATGAAAAGAAAACAAATACTATTTAGCGAGAACATTTCTTTGTCTTAAAAAAATAAAGTGTCAACGTTTTAAAAAAAATTGGGCAGAGTCTCCTTTGTTTATTGGACTATCCACCCTTCTCAAGGGACAACGACAAATCCAACAATATAAAAAAAAAACAATTTAGTGGATACCTTAAATAAAAATACATGCTTCATACCTTCAAGTCGCTCGTGGATACCAAATAAGTAAAAAAGTAAAACAATATAGTAAATACCAAGTCTTACAAATTTCAATCGATTTCAAAACTGCAAAAAACTAAAATCTCATTTCAAATTTTCAAGCAAACACAAATGACATTGGTGGCTTACTTGGAAAATGGGTGGCATTCATCACATAAGGTCTACTATGCTGGGAGCTTGGCCTCAACCACTAGTGCCCTCTGTAAACAACAAAATACAAATTTTGTTGTCAATTAAAAACAAAACTTTAAGTTAAAATTATAGGTAAATTACATCTACAGTACAACAGGTTATTATGTGTAACATGAATATCTCTAGTTTATATCATTGATATGTTAGTTCTCACTCAATATTATAAATTATAATCAGGCTGCATTAACTCTCTCAATATTATAAATTGAATATCTCTAGTCTATATCAGATGTCAAGAATAAAGAGAAACTTCTGCTTATCGGCATTACTGCCAAGGTGGTTTTTGTAGATAGGGGACGTGCCTACAAACAAATATAGTAAGTGCAGTGAGTGGGCTTTTTATACTTTTAAAAAATTTTAAAAAAAAATGTTTGCAATCTAATTAATATAAAACCTAGTAAACCAATCCATTAAGCCCTATAAACCCTCTGAAATGCCCCCCAAAGGCTAAAACCCGTGTCTTCAATCAGCAAAACCTTACCCAAACAGTCCTTCTAGTCTTTATCTTTTTCCATCCATACTCAAAATGAGAAACATATCCAAATCATATATGAAGCATGTAATAAGGGGTACCTTGTATGGAGCAATAAGGGGAAAGAAATTTACCATTGCATCACAGGGTAGTACCTTGTAGCTGTAATACAGGGTACAATGAACATGTCCTATTATTGAAGGGGATCTACTTAAGGTGGCAAGATAAATTAAAAACTCTAAATGTTAGATGACAGAGGAATCTCACCTACAACTTCCTTATTCCTTTGAGACATATCTTGATTCACAACCTCGTAGTAGTGCAGTTTGTCCCATAAAAGCAGCAGGTATGGGCCATGGTTGCGTGTGACATAAAGTAGGGTCAGTTGTTAAGACCCACCTCCGAAAATTGTAACCCAGTTCATTCCGACTCCAAGTCCGCCCATCTTGCCCAGGTCCTACCCGATTATGCAGGATAATTTTGGCACACATGTGTGTTCATTCCAGAAGTGTGTTGAATTGCGACATAATCCAATATGAATTGGGAAATAATATTATGCATACATTTCAAATCCTATTTTCCAATGCCTGCAAATTTCAAGACATTTCAAATAAATCATTTCCTTTGTCTTGAACATTTAATGGTCAAACAAATGAAAAGAAATATGAGGTTATGAACCATGAAATATGATGGAAGTGTTTGAGTTCTTATAGTTTGACACCCAACAAACCTGATAACACAATGGAGGTGTTTAAAATCTCAAACACTTTTCGATAGAGAGAAAATGTACTTAGTGCTCACACCTGCCACCCCAACTTGTCACCACGCAGAGCCCCACCCCAACACCCCACCCCACTAACCTGCTGCCCCCCCATCTCCGACCCACCTGGCACCCCAACCCGCCACCACTCAGCCCCTGACATCGCCCCTGCTGGTGCGATCACCACTCAGCCCCCGCCCATCACCCCCTACCTGATGCTGTCCCCCCCCCCCCCCCCCCCTGTCCACCTGCTTCTACTGTGAACCTGCTGCAATTCAAAGCCAATAAAATTTCATGAACAACAAAATTTAAATCAGCAGATGCGAATGAATAACTAAACACATTTTATGAACAACTAATATTCCTAAATATTGCCAGACATTTTCAACTAATAATTACGCATATTGCTAACTATTGCTAGACATTTTCAACTAATAATTACGCATATTGCTAGAGTTCATTTTCCAACATGTGAGTTAGAGGTGAGGTGATTTTTCCAAGAGTTCATTTTCTTCTTCTAACAAATATCGGCAATAATCAAACTCATACATCTCAAATATCTGACTCGACCTTCGATGAAAATTAAGAGTACGGAATAAATCAAATCAGTAGACTTAATGAAAATTCATTCAACCTTCGATGTCTTCTGTCCACTTTCAAGAAACTTCTCCACAACCAAGATCCTGCATAATCGAACACCATATTTTATCAAAATAAAATAAGAAACTTTTGATCTAATAACACTGGACAAAAAATACAATGCAACGGGTGTCATAAATTCCGCCAAATAAAGCATATAATTTGGATTGTACGTCAATCTCAGTCCCGAAGCTCACTCAGTACGTCTATCGGATGTGATAAATTTCGGCCATATAAAGCATACAACGGGTGGAGATTCAACACCTTACCCTTAAATTGGATCCGAATAAAACTCTGCAACAGTAATCTTGAACCCGCAAAATACATAAGCTCCATCAACCGCTGAAATTCAACTGAAAACCCCAAAAGATAAGTCAAATTATGCACTCAATATCGGAAATGGATTTTGTAATCCACTTTATCTTCTTCCCTTTCAACAAAAATCATTTTTTAGAAATATCTCAAATACCATTTGTCCCCAGTTATGAGTACTGCAATAAATAAACATATATTAGGAATGGAAATAAATATAAGTCATTATCTATAAAGGAAGAAGAAAAAATAGCACGAAAGGGAAGTGTGCCTGAAGTTTTTGTATTAGAACTGGCAGAGCAAGCCAACGATTGGTCCAGAGAATATAGTGCAAGTGAAACCATTAACAAATAAGTAGCATACACTACTTTTTCTGAAAAAGCACTAAAAAATTTCTACCACTACGTAAAACAGGTGACAGTGACTTCAGTATATATAATAAACTTGAACATTGAGTTATATTTTATGAAATCATACAAAAAAACATATTATATAAATGCCATAATTAGAAGAAACTACATTATTATTTTTCTCTGAATAACTTACTGAAGCTAACCTAAAAATAACTAAAAAAAATCTAACCTAAACATAAGGTGCTGCATTTGATTTCCCAAGATGTACACCTCTTCCCAAGATGTTTACCTGTTGCAAGCTCAAAATTTTAAAATACCCAAAAAATCAACTATGATTATAACTCAAAAGAATCCAAATCAAAATTTAAAACTATGTATATAATTCAAAAGAACCCAAATCAAAATGTTTCAAAAAAAAAAGAACCCAAGATGTATACCTGATGCAAGCTCAAAATTACCCAACCTAAACATCAGATGATGCATTTGATTTCCCAAGATGTACACCTCTTCCCAAGCTGTTTACCTGTTGCAAGATCAAAATTTCGAAATACCCAAAAAAATTAACTATGATTATAACTCAAAAGAACCCAAATCAAAATTTAAAATTGTGTTTATAACTCAAAAGAACCCAAAATATTTCAGATCTGTAAGAGTGTGTATTACCTCAAAAGGGAAATCTTTGATTTCAACTGTTTTGTAGATCTGGCATACAACGGCAGGTAGAGGGAAACTAAGAGGGGCGACGGAGATGATGCCAACAGCGGGGAAGAGGGGCGGGTTTGGATCTGAGATGGAGGGGGCGACAGGATGGGTAAGTCTAGGGATATGAATGGATGGGGCGGCGGAGATGATGTCGGCAGCGGGGAAGAGGGGCGGGTTTGGATCTGAGAGAGCAAGGGAGGGGAGCGTGGGCGGTAGTGGAAAGAGGGAGGGGGAGAGAGGGGGCTGCGAGGAGTGCAGCAAGGAGGGGAGAGGGCGAAGGAGGGGAGAGGGAGGGGATTTGCAGATGTGGGGAAGGGAAATGGGGGTGGGGGGGAAGTAAGGAAAACAAGTTTGGATTTTTTTTGGACGAAAATGAGACTGGGGTGGAGCGTAGAAAGGGGCGTCTTTTTTCCATGTGACATGTCACAATGGTTACAATCTCACATGGCACAATCCCACACCTTTAGATCGCCTCCAAAAATTCGTTCTCAACCGTATATATATATTTGACCCCCCTCTCATATAATATATATATATTTGATAAGTTAGGTCCTATATTTTTATCAAGTTCACAATTTTGAGTTATTTCTCAAGTTACTTTTACTTGTAAAAAATGGTAATTCTATACTACAAATCTAGTAACTGGAGTGGCACTTCTAAAATATTAGGGAGGCGTTAGACTTGCTTCTGGGGCTATTGATTTTGCCACTTGCAAAGGATTATACAATCGTTGGTTGCACGACGAAACACTTATTGCTCGATGAAAATCACCATAAAATATCTTTATTGGCGTGACAATATTATTTTCACTTTAGTTTATTTTTAAAAACCATTTACTTAGTTTGGCATCAATCATGTATGTGTTTATATTTAATATACTTTATTCTTGAAACCTTTTGCTTTGCTTATATGAAGTTCACAACGTTTGCCATTGGGCTAGAGGTATAATATGAAAATTCGGCCCAACATTATACTAAACTAGGTTGCTCACGTGTCTTGATATTAAATTGAATCCCTCTAATATGTTATGTTATTTGTGACCAAACTTTATACCTATTTATAAAACTAGTAATTATAGAAGGCCCTCTAATTATAACTATAAAATAAACGAGATAATTTGTCAATAATGTATTGATTGATATTTTTAATGGACCACGTGTGAACTTCACACACTAACCAATGTATTTTTGACAATTCAGCCTAATTTGTTTTTACAATTCAGTCAAATATTATCAAAACTACTCTCATAAAAGCTATGAATGCATTTTTAAATCTTGAAGTCAAATATAAAAGGGGTAATGAGTAACAGTCTCATTGATTTGGCCAATGATGCAAGAGGATCTTTGATATAATTACCGTTGTTAGATGTCCTATTTTGCCAACTCATCGAACTAAAATGACCAAAATACCCCCTAAACTATCTCAATCCCGCAACTACCTTTTTTTCGCAAAAAAATCATTGAATCTGTAAAAGTCCATAACTTCAAATCTACAAATCCAAAATTCACAAAACTTATATATTTGGAATTCATTCATCAAGGTCTATCAAACAAGACTCATTCAATATTTTTTTACAAAAAAAGAAAGAGATAAATTATATGATTCTGTAAGAACTCCATTTTTCTGGTGATACAATTTCTTTTCCGATGACGAAGACAATGCCACCAGCGCGAACCAATATAAGCAAGAAAATATACTAGAGAGAGAAAAATGGGGGGCTACTCCGGCGAGTATTTAGCAAGTGGATATGCTACCCAGTGGGGTGGGGTGGAGCTGCGAGAAAGAGATTATGGAATGTATATGTTTGTTATTTAGAGAAAGTAAGTGAGTTTATATTGAATATGAGTGAGGGGTACACAATTATCTAAACATGTGAGCTATATTAAAAAAAAAAGGCTTAGTGTATTGATTTTATTAGTTGTTTTCACAAGCTAAAAAAGAACTAATAAATGTTATTTCAAATTAAACAAGTAACTCGTCTCTTGTGTGGAGGTTTCATCTTTGCACTACGCTTGAACCATGTTATGAGCGATGCATCAGGGTTGGTACAATTCATGACTGCCATAAGCGAAATCGCACGTGGCGCACATGCACCGATTGTGAAGCCAGTGTGGCAGAGAGATCTCCTCAACGCCAGAAATCCACCGCACGTAACATACATGCACCACGAGTACAATATTATCGCCGACACCGAGAATGAAATCACCGATAGCAATAACATGAACATGACCCAAAACTCTTTTTTCTTCGGCCCAAGTGAGGTGTCCGCCCTTCGTAGACTTATACCACCCCAATTGCAAGCTTGTTCCACATTTAATGTGGTGACGGCATGCATTTGGCGATGTCGTACCATCGCCCTCCAGCTAAACCCACATGCGAAGGTTCGTTTCCTCTTAAACGTAAATGCACGCGCCAGGTTTAATCCACCATTACCAATCGGTTATTATGGTAACGCCTTTGTGTTCCCGGCTGTACTAACAATTGCCAGAGAACTCAGCGAGAGACCACTCAGCTATGCCGTGGAGCTAGTGATGAAGCCCAAATCATATGTTACACAAGACTATGTCAAATCTGTAGCGGACCTCATGGTTACTAGTGGGAGAAAATACTTCGCGACCAGGCATGCTTATCTCGTGTAGGATGTAACACGTACTGGATTTGGGGAAGTTGATTTTGGGTGGGGCAAGGCGGTTTATGGTGGGCATGCCAAGGCGAGGTTCCCAGAAGTGGTTAGTTTCTATGTAACCTCTAAAAACAGAAAGGGTGAGAGTGGAATTGTGGTGCCCATTTCATTACCCGCCCCAACAATGGAAAGATTTGTGAGGGAGCTTCATTGTCTGTTGAGTGGTAATGATGATAAATTGTTCACTAATAAGACCTCCACCCGCGTGATGTCCTCACTCTGAAAATTGAATTGTTGGCCACAACTTTTTGTTTTACTATGTGTGAAAATATGTTGTAATGTTTTATACAAAACACATGTTTCTCTATAATTATCGTTATCGTATGTGCATTGATAATAATATGATTTTTTTAATTGCGTTAATAAAAATTTTTATATAAAATTTTGTTATGATGCGATTGAGATCGAACCAACCTATCTGGTGACACCTCAATCAACTTATATCCATTAAGATAAGGGAGGCCCTTGTAATTTTTATATTGACCGCATTGTGCACACATGGGATCAATGTTTGAAATGACATTAAAATGCTAAATACTTTGAACAAATGTCAAAATATAATGATGTTAAATCTTGGCCCAACCTGCACGATAAAATAAAATCGATAGTCATGGATTACAAAAGCTAAATCTAAGGTGAAGAAGTGAAAAATAGGTAGATATACATATTTAAGGTGAATCACTAATAACTTAATGTTCATTTTGTTCGAACATAAAGTATTTTTAACAAATGAAAAAATTGATCTAATTAGCAAACTACTTATAAAGAAAGTTTTAAACACAAGTATTACCCACAATAGGTTGGAAGAAGATGTTTTTTTTTTTTGGGGGGGGGGGGGGGGGGGATGTAAAATTGAAAAAAATATACGAATAAGGTCAAATTGCACGGGAGTAAGAAAATTGCTCACCAGTGGCTTGCCCAAGCGAATATGGAAGGTTTGAATTTGAAAGAATGTTATTTACAAAATGGCTTTGGGAGAAGCTTTAAACATATGTCTAAGAAAGAAGTCTACTAAATATCTATTCATGTGTATATTTTTCTAAGAGAGTCAACTAATAATGGTTGGAACTTGGTATGGGTTCTTCTGTTAATTGAATTTCCAAAAATCTCAAAATTTTGAGATCCTTGATTTTGAGCCTTTCGAGGACATAACGCTGACAAATTTTTGGATTCATAATTCTAATCTCCATAAGGCCGAAACCTATTATAAATAATAAATTTTATGGAAATCAATAATCAATAATTATGGAAAGATAGAAAATACACACAACCATATATAATATCTGGGGCTGGTGAGATAATCTACAAGTTTTTTCATTAAAAAATTAATAGAGAAATTGTGTGATTGATCATTACAAAATTCAACGCTTGAAAATGCATATATTTTTCAAATTTTCATTTCGCCCTGCTTTCCGCTTAAATTTTTTGCTGAAATTATTTGACATTTCCATTTCAATATCACGTAAATGTGAAATTTCACTTCACAAACCAAATCTAACCCTTTATACATATGAATAAAAACTTAAGAATCACATATTCATTCCACGATGTTCAAATTTCATAAATTTTTGAAATGAAAACAACATTATAAGAAAGTCTAGTAATGATAACATGAAACATGTTAGGTGTAAAAGAAATGTTACCATTGGTGATTTATTTTTAAAGCATAAAATAGAAACATGAAAATAAAAGTAAACTAAGACAAATGTGATTCTTCAAGGAATTGTAGAGAAACAAAGGAAACATGGATGATTAAAATGTGTGGGACTGAAGGGTACATGCGAAGGTTGCATAAGAAAGAAAAACTTCTACTCTTTTCAATAATTATTATTAACAATCATATTTAATAAGGGCAATTTTGTATTAACCCACCTACCCAATCTGGAAACCTCGTTGTAAAAATTGTGAAAAACATATGCTTCCTAGTTTTTCAACCTCGATTACTTTATTAGTGGTTAAAACAATTTGAATGCAACCTATTCCACGCATGGTCCTCTTTTCTCCGGCGAACGTCATCCCTCCAACAAATAAGTTCTCTGTTTCTCTAGATCTTCTACTTCCTCCGATGACCCACATATCAATCTCTACTAGTTTCGATACAAACAACCACAACTTTAGCCAACAAATTCTTTGTATACAACCGTTAGGACTTGGGAGAAAACTCCATGTAGCATGATTAGTTTATAGTGAAATGATGAAAAAAAGTATTTTTGAGGATTGATTATGGGTTTGGGACAGAAGATGATCGATTTTGTTGTCTATGTTATGCTGGTGTGAAGTTGAGGATTGGTATGGAGGAAGAAACCATGGGATATTGGAGAGGACATACTAGGCTAGAAAATGAAGAGTGATGATTTCAGTTAATTTTTAGTAACTTTACTAAAATTCATATTTGATCTCTCTTTATGCATCTTTAGGAATTGTAATATATCTCAAATTTTCTTGTCTGTTGGGCATTATGCTTTAGAGATGTAAATTTATTTATATGTAATAGATAATGAGACTGGTACAATGACGAAGACAGTGTATGAATGGATTTTTAAAGTAAAAAATGTGAATTCCAACTGAATTATGGAGTAAAATTTTCAGAAAGGGATGGAATCGATTAGGCTTAATTTTTTTTACTTTTTTCCATATATAAATTCCATGTAAAGGGGTGGGTAGATCGAATCCAATCCCACTATTGTGGGTTTAATAAAAGTGGGGGCTATAGATTGAAAAAGTGGGTTGGAATAAAAATAACCTTTTATAAATACCCCCAAAATGTTTAAAATAACATGAATATGAGACATAATAACACCCAACAGATCAATCAAAAATAAACAATCACCACAAAAAATGAACAAATGTTTTCTATTTATTTTTTTTGTAAATTTCAGCATATTTTAAACTTTTAACTTCCCAAAATTATTGCCATGGTCATTTATAATCCTAAAATAGCATAAATCAATCAAAAAATCTGATAAAACGAAACAAACCTTAAAACTTGGAGATTCACATTCCAAAAAATAACAAACAAATAAATTGACATCCAAAAACAACAAAATCCAAATTAAGTTCAAGACTCACTTCGTAAATAAGAAAAACCTTATTAGAGTGTAAGATTTAGATTTCAAAACAATAAAGACCCGATTGAAATAGAAGATTCACAATTCAAACAATAAAACCCCAATTGAAGTTCATGCCTCACATTTTCAACACAACCGAAACTCAATTGAAGTCCAATATCAATTTATAAGAAATAAAATAAACTATTTAACATCCACAACGTCACAACATCTACAATGGTGACCACAACCTTCGCTTCTTCTGCAGTCAAAGCCTTAGCTGAATCTTCATCACTCTCTCAGCCATGGTTGATGGTAGGGTTCTGAGGGAGATGGAGAGATAGAGATGTGAGTCTCTACAAAAAAACATTTTGTAGCAAAACTGGAGTTCTCAATTAGTAGACATTTTTGCTCTATTGTTATTAGTTTTGATGAGAATTTTAAGTGACCTTACTAGTGCAATCATTTTGGTCCCTAAATATTTTTTTAATTTTAGCGACCTATAAATTATGCAAAATGTAATTATTTGGTCCTTTCGTTAGTTTTTCCTTTAAAACTAACGAAATTCTTATTTTGATTGATTATCCTTATTAAAAAAATGTTAAAATGTAAGAAAACTTGCAAAATTTGAAGCCAAAAAAATAAATGACTTTTCCTCCATAAAATTGGTTCCAAAACGCTACCAAAAATTCCCACCAGCCTCTTTTTATAGGTTTTAAAAAATGGATTACGAAATCCTATTTTTTTACCCCACATTAACTCGACCAAAATAAAAGCGACATGAGACGACACAAATTCATAATTTTTTAATTAAACACAACTCAATTGAATTGCGACACGATATGAAATTTTATTTTCATTATCAAACGCGGTCATAACCCAAATAAAATTGACACGGGTGGCACAAATTTTAATTTTTCACCAAACATGGACATGACCCCTATTTTATGGATGATGAAATTGGTTCGAAAACACTGTAAAAAATTCCTAACAATCTCTTTTATAGGTTTTAAAAAATAGATGACGAAATCTTTTTTTACCCAACTTGAACCCGACCCAAGTAAAAGCAACACGAGACGACACAATCTTATTATAAAAAACAACTCAATTAAAATGCCACGCGACACGAAATTTTATTTTCATTACCTAACACCAACACAATCCAAATAAAATGGGATGAAGAATGAGTGAAAATGATTACAGAGGGTTATGATTGTGTTAAGTAATAAAAAATAAAATTCGTGTCTTGACGCGTTTTAATTGGGATCGTGTTCATGCTTGATAAAAAAGTAACAATTGGTATCGTCTCGTGTCGCTTTTATTTAGACTGTGATTGGTAAAAGACATGAATTTATGTCGCCTCATGTCGCTTTTATTTAGGCCAGGTTCATGTTGGGTAAAATATTAAGATTTCATAGCGTATTTTAATTGGGTTGTGTTCTTAATCCGTAAAAAAAATAGGAATTCGTGTCATCTCATATCGCTCTTATTTGGGTGTGATCGCGTTAGGTAATAAAAATAAAATTTATGTCTTGTCGCATTTTAATTGGGTGTTCATGTTTGGTAAAAAATAAAATTGGACGTGGTTTCCTGTCGGTTTTATATGTGTTATGATTATGTTAGGTAGGAAAAATAATATTTTGTGTCGTGTCACATTTTAATTGGGTTGTGGGTGGTAGAAAATATGTATTTTTGTCGTCTCGTGTATTTTTTATTTGGGTCGGGTTCATGTTAGATAAAGAATGAAATTTCATGTCATGTCGTGTTTTAATTGAGTCGTGTTCTTGTTTTGTAAAAAAGGAAATTTGCGTTGTCTCATGTTGCTTTTATTTAGGTTGTGATCGTGTTAATTAATAAAAATAGTTCTTATCTTATTGCATTTTAATTGGGGGCTTGTTCGTGTTGGATAAAAAATAAAAATTTGTGTCGCTCATGCGATTTTATTTTGGGTTATGATTATCACTACATCAAAACTGGGTTTTTTATAACTCTATACGAGGCTAGAGTTGTCATGATAAAAAACCGTGACAATAAAATACACATTTGTTGTCACGTTCAATGATCGTGACACTCGCGGGACAAGGTGTCGTCACGGTCGTGTCTCGGTCATTGACAGTGACAACAAAGTTGTAATGATCGTGTCAAGGACTTTGACCGTGATAGTGGCCATATGACCCAACAGTTTTTTTTAAAATCTTCCCAGTATTGTCACGGAATTTGATCGTGATAAGTCCGTGACAAAGACAAACTTGTCATGGACTTTGACCGTAACAAGTCCGTGAGAAGCAAATAATTGTCACGAACTTGTCACGGTCAATGTCCGTGACAAGTTTGTCTTTGTCACGAACTTTGACCGTGACAAGTTCGTGATAATGAAGTTGTCACCCTAAAACTTGTCATGATTTTTTACTGTGACAAGTTTACCTTGTTAAGATTTTTAACCGTGACATTTCGACAGTTTTGGTGTAATGTATGTTAGGTAATGAAAATAAATTTTTGTGTCCTGCCACATTTTAATTGGATTGTGTTTGGTAAAAAGAATATGAAATTGTGTTGTCTTGTGTCGCGTTTATTTGGGTCCAGTTTTCGTTGGGTAAAAAAAAGAAGATTTCATAATCTATTTTTTAAAACTTAGAGGTTGCTGGGAATTTTAGGAAGTGTTTTGGAATCAATTTTATGGAGAGAAAGTCATCTTTTTTCGCTTCAAATTTTGCAAGTTTTCTTACATATTAACATTTTTTTAATGAGAATCAATTAAAACAAGAATTTCGTTAGTTTTAACGAAAAAACTAATGGAAGGGCCAACTAATTACATTTTGCATAGTTTAGGGGCCATTAGGGTTAAAAAATTTGTTTAGGGACCAATATGATCATTCTAGTATAGTTTAAGGGCCACTAGGGTCATTAACTCAAACTAATATGAAATTTGTCGTAATATATTAATTTTTTTGTTATGAATTAATTAATATATATACGCATTTCGTGTATGCATTGTGAGCCCCCGAATGAGAGGTCTCATTAGATCCCCAAAATGAGTTTACATCTTAGGGCCGACCCTTATCCCGTACTAAATGGCAATTATGTTATTCACAGGGTCAAGAGGATACATTTAATCAAGCATCTATTTAGAGCCCAAAACAACAATTTATCAAACATCCACTTAAAAAACCAAAATCATACATGAAAATAAATTCTTCGAAGTCCTATACTTATCTACATGTCCTACCTCCAAAAAATAAGTTGTATTTAGTTACATCCATAGAAAAATAGACAAAAAAGGATCAAATAATGACAATAAAAAGTAAACATGACACAAAAGTGCAACAGACTAAGTTGTTGTGCTCGCATTGACTTGTGTCTAGGTTCATAAACAATGGAGCTCAAACACAACCAATAAAGTTCCGAAACATCATATCTATTGCATTTTTGGGTCACATTTGTGGGTCTTTATAAAATTAATGAAAGAAATACAGTAAGGTCCGAGTTCACTGATGCCCTAAGATGAGGAGAAATATTCCTCAAACTCATCAATAGAGATAATAAAATATAGGACGGAAAAACAAAAGAGGACATGTAACATATTGTCCTCATCCAAAGCCATGTTTCATTCCTTTGTTTTATTCCTATCGTAAACCCATTTGAACACAAATTATTGTCAATGGTCAATCACATATAAGAATCCAATAAGCTGGAACTGAATAAAAATTCACAATACACTAAATAGTTTTATAAAATATGACTACTAATATTACATAATAATCTAGGAACAATTGAGGCATAACTGATCGCGATACCCCATCAGAAGAATTTAAACCCGATAAAGGTAAGATTTTCTTCGAACCTATGTTAGGGCTTAAATTTTTAATTCTTCAAATAAAACTCCACAATTTAATTTTTCATCTTAAAGTTCTTGAATATCATTGCCAACCCACCAGAATAAGCCAAACCCATTTGCCCCTTAGTGACAAGTTTGAGTTCATCGTTGGATAAGATCTATTTCAGAATTCGTTTGATTTTCTAAGCGATAGATTTTTGAGAGAGCATAGATTGACCAAATAGAGAGAGAGAGAGAGAGAGAGAGAGAGAGAGTTGTTGTTTTGAAGGAAATAGAGGGCCGAATGTGATACGAAAGGGTTAAATGGCCCGTTAGGAATTTTTGTAAAGACGAAGGCTAAAAGTGTCCAAATGTGATTTTTTGTGTTTAGCCACTTTTATAAGTGGTATAGATATAGATCGACAGTGATAAGAAGTTTTTTTAGATGGTTCTTGATATTGTCTCACTAAACTTTAAAAGATTATGCTAGACAGGGAGAAAGTGAAAGGGATGATTATTGAAACTTAAATTTGTGGTGGATTGAGAAAAAGAATCACTTTCATTAAGGTTTTATTTGCCTACACTACAAGAGTTTTCTATCGAGTTCTTTGACAAATTACCTCCGAGATACAACGATCCAAATGAAATCTTTAGTTAGCAATCCTAAAGGATTCCCTCTAATAATCGGTGAAACTAGTCGTAGGACGACGATGAAGATTTATATATATATATATATATATATATATATATGTATATATATGTATATATATTTATAATTACGGGCAACCTTTCACTTGGGCACGATCTAAAGTGATTCCACATTCAGGAAAGAACTAGATTGGACTCTTTTTTTAAGAGGGAAGGAATCGAGAAAGGAGCGATTGTGCCGCATTATTGCTCTAATCGAGCAAGGAATAAACCGACGAAGGTCACCAAGCAAGTGAAGTTTATGAAAGGAGTCACTAAAGCCGACTGCAGTCTACGAAAGTTTGATAAGGAATGTAGTTTACGGAGGGAGATTGTTCCAAGGAAGAAATGCGATTAAATTATAGAAAGGAGTCAATAAGGGGTGAACAATAGGTTGAGTGTAGAATAAATTGATAAATGAGAGAAAATTAGATAATGATCTCACAAATTGACAATGACAAATTGGTTGGATCATATCCTTTTGTAGACCCATTTGTGTCTTTTCATGTATATGCATTATACTAATAGTTAAGTTGGTTCATTAATAGATATATTTTATAGGCTATGTCTATTTATCAGTTGGCACATATCTAAGGGACATACTTATTAACGAATTAACACATCTTCTCACTTATTATATATTTTCTCTTTTATTTTCTTCATAATATTATAATCTCTCCAATAATCCCCCACTAGATTGTAAGATTTCATCAATTTATTCATTGATATACTCATGCATACAAGAAGGTATCTTTCGATTTAAACCTTGAACTAGTGAGTGCATTTCAAAGCGAAAACTAAGACATAGGTGTGCTATGCATTAAACCTTGTCTTAATATGATAACACTGGAAATGCATCACACATGAGATATCTCAGTTTCCATGAGATGTCTTTATATGAGTTAGCACTATTATGACCTTGTTCCCTATATTGGTTTCATGAACATCTACAAGAGCAAACTCAGACTCTTGCCAAAGGCGGCACCACTTCTTATGTTCACATATGTGAAGTTTCATTACATGTCCTTGATACTTTAGACATAAATCCCAGATTTGAACTTCATCGAGGGTTTATAACTCATCCTCACTTCGTAGAAATTTGCACTGAACACTGTGGAAGGGATAGTATAATAATTGCAGTGCATAAACATTCACTTACCAGAAACTTATTTTTACCCATTAACTTTAGAATAGTGGTAGTTCTATTACAAAATTAGGTTACCATTATTGGTGATTTTAGAAAAAAAAATTTCAGTCCCATTCCACTAGATGTATTATTTTTAAATCTCTCAAAATTCCTTTAGTCAAAGTACTGTGAAGTTCTTGCTTGACTTAACATAAACATTATCAGTAATTCCATTTTGATAATTATTTCACATTATGTCTTAAACTAATATGTCTATATTACAAAATTTGTGTACTCTCGAAAAGTATATCATAATCACAATACAAAGAAATAGATAGAACTTGTTGTGGCCACAACTTTATATCTAGTAATATATTTCATAGTCATTCTATTTCTTTGATTTACACAACTAATGAATATATGTTCATAGGTCTCGATCCCATCTTGGATAATTATTGTCTTTAGATAGACACACCCATGATTCCAAGATTAATGAGATGGTCATCAATAAATGACACAACCTACACCGTTATTATCATTTATGCAAATATATTTGACCTTTCTCATTTCCATTCCAAATATTTTTAATGGTCTCATTCTTCCATATTTTTCTATATATTTGTGTTTTCCTTTGTTGGTATCCAACTAACATATTGACATCCTATTATTTTAATAGAACATTTTTTATAACTATACTTGCACTGAATAAGATAATACCTTATCTATATATCAATAATATTACATCAAAGGATGTTTCTTATTAATAATCAATTGCTCAATGTAATTTCATACCATGGGCACGTCATGTTAGTGAAACATTTCATACATATATGTGGAGTGACTTTATATCGGTTTCCTAAGACACAATTGTCTTATTTAACCACTATCTCACAAACAAAACAAAGTCTTTAATGAATTATGATTAAATTCTACCATCTTAAAGTAGATGTTAAATCACTCGGTTCTGAATCATATTATAAAAATTCAATGACTATGTTTATAACCACTCCTTGTTGGTTTATCATCGTATTATGTGGACAAATATTACAACTTGATTGTCCTCTCACATATTTTGAGATTGATAATTTGACGGTTCACTATAAATTGTGACTATTTTTCGAAACCATCGCTAAAAAGGTCACAACAATTTAATATTGTGTGACCGTTTAAAAAACGTCTCACAAGGTCTACTATCAATTAAACAACACACTTTTCTTTGAAAAACATATTGTTTTCATATCAATAATATTATTACATAAAAATTACAACCACCTTAACAAGTTAATAATTAGTTATATATATTGTGGGGACCAGAAATACGATAACACGTGACCTTCACGTGTTCGGTACAAGACTCCAAAATTTTTGCGCATCAAGTTAATGAAGAGCCGAAGTCACGAAATACCCCCTCACATCTATCATTCGGATGGGTTCAAACTAATAAGGGATATATATTAACTTCCGGGGATATCTGTTAACAAACCCTAGGACTCTCATAAGCTTCTCTATAAATGTAAACCCACCACTCATTAATAGGGGCATGCGATATTGTATGGTCGAGCATTACAACTCTGTCGACCAGTTCTTTTAGTTTATTACAGAGCGAACCCCAAACCCTATAGACGTAGGCACGATGCCGAACCACATATATTCTTATTTTCCCTATTTTTTATCCTCACCCTCTAATACTTCTCTTAATTTAGATTGTACGCATTGAATACATACATTGTAAGAAATTACTACATATAATTGGCATTATCCGTGGGAAGTGATCTGAGTTCTTTGCCACTAGCTAAATTCTTTGGATGTCTTACTCATCAAATAAGATCATATGAATGTGAATGACTAGGAGGGTCTTCAATAACAAAATTATGGACACCTAGCTATCCCCTTGACCACAAAGATTACGATGACTAGGAGGGTCATCAACTAACCCCTCCCTCTCAGAGGGTTAGATATGAGATTGGTCACTATTACCAATCCTCAGATGCTTGTTACCGTCCTTAGGAGGATAAAATGGTGAACAATGATGAGCTTGAGCGATCCAACCAGATTTCAAGGTTCATTGACAACTACAAGAAGCATATATGAGATGATAGGGCTACCAATAGGCTCTAACAGGAGTAGAATGCCACACTCCAGCGACGCCTAGAGAAGCTGAAGAAGGAAGCCCACATCTTAAGACTATGTTTTTATGAATGTAATATTTGTTTTGAAAATGTAGTTAAATTCATATAAATTAAAAGTTAAACACTTTTATTTTAATTTCAATTAAAAAGTGTGAATTACTCACGAACGACCACATTGTATGTGAATTCATGCTTATTATACTATGTCAATGATGCATTTTTGATGAAAAAAGTATTATCTTAGAGTATCTATAATTGAAGTATATTTATTGGTTTAGCGTGAAATTATATTAAACGTTTATTTTTCTTTAGTCCAACATATTTAAAATGTTATTATGAGGGAATTAATCCGCCATAAATGAGAAGAGGGCACATGCCCCTTTAATCTGGTCAATCGTCCTCATTCACAAAGATAATGATGGCTGAAACTAACCCACCTACGAGAATCAAGGAAGAAGATACGACTGATCAAGATGAGAATAGTTACCATAGTGATTGGGTTCCCTATGAAGCAATTACTTCGTCCTATAAACGTACAACTATACCCCATGGAAAAGGTGAACGTAACTATAAGCATTGAATCTCTGCTAATATAAAAGAGGAACCTCTCATGGACGTAGGCACATTGTTGAACCATGTACATCTTGTTCATGTGTGTATGTGCATGATTTACTTATTATGTCCAATTATTTTGGTGTTGAATCACTAGTATGATTTTACCACTTATAATTGGCTCTGTCTGTAGTAAATGAGTTTCCTTCCTCAACCTTACCAGCTAACAACGATCATGTCTCATCCATACTGTGAGAACTCACCATCTTATTTTTATCATCAATAAGACATCAATGGATAATTCCCTCCCACGATCAAGTATATGATCAGACCCGACTACAGATGTAACACCCCCATCTCCTATTATCATCCACGCGAGGAGAAAGAATGGAAACTGATGAGCCACCACGATCTAATAAAATATTATAGATCTTAGATGCTTACGATTAGCGTCTTCATGAGCAAGAGGAGGCAACCACACACCACCAATAGGGAGAGAACACTCGCCTCCAATGCCTCCTCGATAGGATGTAATAAGAAATCCACAGGGATAAAAGAAATAAAAAGTGCTCACTCGCACCCCATCCCTCAGGCGAGTAGAAATCCCAAACAAGGAAGGAATTTACGACTCGACCCAGATCATTCTTACCAAAGGAGATCACTAGAAAGGAAATATCTCCCCAATAATTGTCATGGCAAGGAAGACATATGTAATCTTAGATAAAGGGAGATGAACGACCACCCTACTCACCGGAGAGCTACACCACCAAGGAATTGGTCAGAACATTCCTTATATACCAAATGAAGTCACCATTCACCTGGTCAATTGAAGATTTTGAGCCTCCTATGCAGTTCACTGCGCCTAGATTTAAGACGTACGATGGGAAAATAAATCCCACCAACCATGCTAGCAAGTACCATCAAGCCATAACCCTTTAAAAAATAATGTGCCTATAATGTGTCAGATCTCTACTTAGAGTTTGATGGATGTAACATAAAAATGGTTCGAGAAGATATCACACATGTCCATCTCGAGCTTTAAACAACATGCAAAATCTTTTACCACAATGTTAATTAATATTAACACCTATCCCCATATGATGGGTTCTCTCCTTATGATGAATAAAAAGCTCCAAAAGACCTTGTACAAATATGTTAGGAAATATTAGGAGATATATAACTCGGTGGAAGACTGCATCGAATATGTGGTCGAGCCTCATTTAAGATCATCTTTCCGAATAACTCTATTTTATATCAATCCCTCACTATCAACCTAATGTCCAGAATTGAAAAATATGCCAAAATCGAGGATATGGTCACATGCACAAACCATGACAAAATTCGACTGAAGGCAAATACAAATGGAGATAAAGATGTTGTTCTTAAAAATGGGCAAGAAATAGAATGGAGGACCAATGGAAGATGAGAAGTCAGATCGCAACAAAGCTCATCTTGCCATCAAAACCATTTTCAAGGAACCAATATACAATATATTGACCAAGATCAAAGATCATCAATATATCATGTGCCTGAGGAAGATGTAATGAGACCCTTCTAAGAAAAACTCATCCTTGAGATGCTCCAACCATAAGGAGCATGTATTTAAGACAGAGAATTATGGGCGCTCAAGTCACACCTAAAAGAGGTGGCCAAAGAAGGTCACATGGATGATTTTATTGAGAAAAAACAACAACAAAGATCTTGTAGAGTGCAACCAAAAGATATATAATTTCCTAGAAGACACTAGTTGGGATACGAGTTTGTAGTCATCCACAGAGCCTTAAATCCTAACCAGATAAAAGGGAATGCTCTAAGAATAGAATTGAAGAAAATCACTATAGTAGTGGAGGCCTTCCATATTGATTCAGCCAAGCCTTTTATTAGCTAACGTCGTCGACCAGAGGATGTAGATTATGCCAAGTACATCGTCTTTACTGAATAATACCCGATCGGATTAGGGCCTCTACATCATGACGCACTAGTAATCACGTTCAGTATTGCTAACTAGGATGTGGATAAGCTATTAGTGGAACGTGGAAGATCTTCGAAGGTAATGTAACTTTAGTTGTTCAACTAGATTAACTTGTGAATGTAAGATCTAAGGGAGGCGACCATCCTTTTGGTTGAATTTATGGGAATAATGACCATGCCACTAAGGAAAGTTGTGGTTCCAGTACTAACAGGGAGTATATCAAAGCTGATTGAGTTTCTTCTCGGGGACAAAGAATCATCATACAATGTGATCCTTGGAAGAGGATGGGTCCATACAATGAAGACGGTCCCATCTACCTTGCACCAAAAGCTCAAATGCATTATCGATTGTGGGTAATGGAGATATGTGAAAATCAAGCCTCTTCTTGACAATTCTTTATCACAACCACTGAGCTTTAAATAAGAGAAGAAAAAAGATAAAAAGGTGAAAAACCCATAAAGCGATACCCCTTCCACATAACAACTAAAGTATGGGCGATCGGGGGTAGATGACATAAGGGTGGTCTTCGTCGATAGAGTCATCGAACCACTACAAGAGGTTATGTTTGACGAATATCACCCATACAAGGAATTTCTTATCGACAACTCTTTCATCGACAGCGAGAAGGAAAAATTAGGCTCCTTTCGTAAGGAGAATCAAGACATATTGGCTTGGAATTCGTGTCATATGCCCTTCATAGATCATGAGGTAACGTGTCTCAAACTCCACATTAACTTAGAAATTTGCATTGCTAACATAAAAGGCACGATAAATAACTAAAAATACCCTCTTTAAGTTTGGCTCAATTTTGTGACAAACTGTCGCTTTTACACTCGAACCCTTCCTACACGTAACACATGATTAAAAATATACATTTGATGTGTATTTTTACCTAAATGTTTTTTATATTATACTTTTAACGGATTTATAACTTGTAAAATATTTTTTTATATATTTAATCCTTTTGGGGTCATTTTATATCGATCCAGTGTATTTGGTTTTGGCCAACAACCCATGCGGTTTGACCATGCATGAGCTCCTGCGATTGTTTGGCACACTGAAGGTTTGTCTAGGGCATTTCAACTATTCATCCCTCAGTCTTGGGTTGTCTAATTACACATGTACCCCCATCAAATTTTATTTTGTCTGTTGCCATTTCTGCTCCTCATTCTCTCTAGACTTACACCCTTAAGCCCTTGAAAGTTTTGGAATTATGAGTTTACCAGGGGCCTTTGTTTTAAGCGTATAAATATGAGGCTTGGGTTACGTTTTAAAATAAGAGTTTTATTGCCAAAACTAAATGAACATCTACCGAAATCCTTTTTCATTTTCTCTCTCTAAAATCTAAGTGTTATTCATCCAGTTTTGAGAGCTTTTGTTCTTCACCAAAACATCTAAACCACTTTTATACTTCGAGATATACTCTATGAGTCCGTGTGTATTTATATTTAGTTTTTGGTTGAGTTGTTTAAACCATTTCTATTTTTGGTTGTCTTGGTAGGCTTGGATCTTTGTGGCCGAGTTTTTGGGGTCTAAAGGTTGTTTGTGGCTTGCTGATTTGGTTCTTTATTGAGCTGTGTGGAGATAAATTGATTCATTTTCTATTTCACATTTTGGTAAGTGAACTTCAGTAGGGTATATTCTTCTGAACTTTTCCTTTACAAACTCTTATATATATATAGGTTTTGTTGTTATTTGGCTTTACGTGTTAAACTATAACTTGTTTCTTTTGGATCTAAACCGATTTCTAGATTTTATGGTGTATAAATTGTTTTGAGATAAGTTGTTCCAAATCATGTTCTAGCAAAAGTACTTTTCGAACCCTTAAACTTGACTTTATATATTAATGTTTCGACCAGATCTATCTATATGTGCCGTTATAACTAGTGATCTCCTTGCATGCTTAAATGGATCTATTTTTTATGAACCTAATTCCAGTCTAAACTATTAAATATTTAAAACTAGACTTGGGTTATTTCATTTTAGTTGTTGTGTAAATTTTTGCCATAGTATCCTTACTGCCATTCTTAACTTAATTTTTACACAAAACTGATATTCTTTAAGTTTCTTCATTTCTATTGATTTTAAACTACTAAAAAAGGACTTTCATTTGTCTAATGATTTAGTGTTCATAATCTTTATTGTTTTGATTAAACCAAACCTTATATTAAAATCATTTTGTGTTCATCTTCACTGGTACTCTGATTTTGAGTGTAAAGCTCTGATTGTGTGGTTCCTAAGTTGTCAATGGGTTGTTGTGTTCAGTGAAATTTCAATATTTATGGGGTTGTGTAGTTTGAGCCTTGGTATACTGTTTATATTGTCTAGACTATTTTATTACACATTCTAATATGTCATTTGTACTTAAATATTTTTTATAGTGGACTTGTGTGTGTGTGGTCTTTGAACTAAGAGGCCCGAGGTTTTCCAATTGCTGGTTTTTCCATGAACAAAGTATTGCGCATTTACTTCTTTTTCTCACCCCATTCTAATTCAAACTTATTTTTTGTTATATAGAACATCACACCAACCACTATAGGTTTTTTTCGTCCTGCACTTTATCTAATTTAGCTTGGGACATTCTGTTGTCTACCCATGAAGGTGACACTAGGGTTAAAAGAATTAAATCACAACTTTTAGTACACTTATATAACACAATGTTCATGAAAGATGATGAAAAGTTTGATGATTTCTGTCTTAGATTGCAAGACATAGTTAATCAATCGCTTGCTAAAATACTTAGGTCTTTACCTACCAGTTTTGATATGAAGATACAAGGGGACCACAGTCTTACACATGTCTTATTCTAATGTTTTCTATAATCGCAATGATAATTCTCAAAATCCCCTTACTCATATGACTTTTTGTCAATATTCTCAAAGTCAAATGCTTGATACATCTAAAATGTCTTTGGGTGAGTATTATAAAAGTCAAATTATGGATTAAGTGAATTTTGAGAATGATATTTTTGATAAAGGGTCACAAAATTCTTGTAATAAAAATGTTAAAACTAATTGCAATAAATTTTAAAGTTATTATAATGATGATTTTGATAGTGGTTCCGAGGATAGTTTTCAAACTTCTCGTTTTCAAGAATCCGTGCCTCCTCTATGACTTTGCGTGAAGGCATTCGTATTCTTGAGAATGAGAAGCTTAAAAATCATAATTAGGAAGAAGAAATGGATGGATTATTTGAATCCGACAGTGATTTTTCTTCTGATACTTTTGAAGTGGAAGAATGTTTTCAACTAAATAAGGAATCCGTGGTTCTAGAGCCCAGGATACCTACTTTGAAATAAACCATGCTTCTTTTCGCCCAAAAAACGAAATTGAGAACAACAATGGTGAGGATATGAAAATTTAATCTCTTTGAAAAATAAAAAGGAGGGTGAGACTAGTGATTTACCTCAAACAATTTTAGATGAAAATTTCATTGAAAGTTATTATTTTTCCTTAGAAATTCCACCTTTAAGCTATAATGAGTCATCTCTTTTGGTTGAATTTCTTTCTTCCCCATTCTCTTTCTCCATTATCGAGACGTTATAAGTATCCCATGATTTGTTGCAAAAATTTAAAAGGTTTAACCCTTTCATCGATAAGGATTACTTGCTCGAGTTCTTTTCAAGAAGGCAATCTTGCCTCCATGTGTGCCTTCTCCCATTCCAATTGTAAAATTTTTGAGAGGAAATTCTCTTTTTTTTTAATCCCATGTCTACTTGCCACCCATTGTATCCAAATGCCCCATCATCTTCCAAATTTTTTTAATCGGGGATGGTTCATTTCTTACATCTTATACACGTCTTCCGTTGTTTAAACGAAATTCTTATTTTCCAAAAGGTATGCACTCAAATGAGGGTACACCGATTATTCCTCAAAATCAAATTATTTTTGGATGGGCCCTAAAAAATTTAAACTTATAGTGTATAGTTAGTAAGAAGTTAAAAATTCTAGGTTGTACATAATAGCTTGTTTAATCTTTCTTTTTACTTATTGTCTAGTGTAATTCGTTAAATTTTTTTTATGCTTGGTGCCAATATATTTTGTAGAATCTTTGAACTTGTAATTTTCATAGATCACTCCATTTTGGGTAATACCATTCTCTTCATCTCTTTAACTTTGTTCTTTATTGACATTGAGGGTAATGCAAAGTTTAAGTTAGGGATGTGGGATATTCGTCCTATTCATTGGTAGTTTCTTTTATTTGATCAAATGTTCTTCCCAAGTATTTTTTTTAATAAAAAATAGAAAAATTCAAAAGGATTTTATTTCTTTATCCTTTTTGGGTATTTTTCCGTTGTTTCCAATGATAAATTTTAATAAATACCTGGTCCAATAGATAGTTCAATGATGCATGTTCTCAATTTTAGAAGTTATTAGACTTTAGTCCTCGAATCATTGATAACGTTGACCCCATGAGCACATAGACTTTTTTGGTTTAAATGATTTGATTTAAGGCCTTTATAACTCAATAATGTTTTGTTGCATTGTATATACTTACACCAGGTGAGCTTTGTGATTTTCTTTATTTGTGAGTATTTATACATTACACTTTCCTCCTGGAAAACGCTAAATTTTGTTGTAATCTCACTATTCTTTCATTTGATCGTTCATTAATGGAGTTCATCTTGAAATGTGTTACTTGATCATGATTTTCAAAGTTTTTTTGACTCGAGAATTGCGTAAACTTTAGGAAAGGTTCATAGTCCCTCTTTGTTATTACACTCTTATTGACCTTGACCTCACCTCATTAGTTTCCCCTTATCAATCCTTTTGAGACTAAATATTGCCTTTCGTTTCATAACCCAAAATCCAACAACCCACTTCAAATTGGGGTTTATGAAATCATACATATCATCTTCCCTACCTTTATATTGTTATAATTAAGCATGTAAGAGTGGGAAAAAAGAAAAAGAGAAGAAAAACAAAATAAAAGAGAAAATAAGAAAACAAAAGAGAAACAAAAGAAAAAGAAGAGAAAAAGAAAAAAAGAGAAAGTATATCCTTTATGTACATAATGTTCAATAATCTTTGTCGCTTTCCAATGTTATATCCAATGCTTGTTATGGAAATCAATTTTCAATTTTGAAATTGCTCACATTTTCCCATCATTCCAAGTTTTTCATCCCCAAAAATTGTGAATCCGTACATATCCCCTTCCGTTCATACACCTGACCTAGCCAACATTATAACCCTTTAAAGTCCTATGTGATCCTATGGCGAGTGCGATTCAAAATTCATACAAATTGCGATAATTTGTGAAAATGCATTTCACCTATTTAATGATGATATCATTTCATTGAGATTGCACAGTTTTCATTATATATTTAGCGTTTTTCAGTGATGACATGTTCGCGACCCAATTTTCATTTACAATTACTCTTTATGCTCGCTTTCCCCATGTGTTACAACCCATTTCATAGTGATTCATGTGTTGAGTGTAAATAACAAAGATGATTGAATATCATGCATGCCTTCATGCTTATTATACGATTTATTTAAGTTTTGGCAAATCATACTTTGCATGTGATCGTTTTTCATCTCACACTTAAGATTTTAATTCTATGAAGTGCATTCTATAATGTTAATGCTAAATAACTTGTTGATTTTTTTTATTATTTTTGAGAATGTCTTGTATTGTTGTTTGGGCATACTTTTTGAAGAAACTTTGATATTTGTGGGTTTCATCCCTGAAAACCCTCACGAGACAACACTCGTTCACTAGGATAACCTATGATTTTAACGGCTAATTGCATATGCTAAATGCAATCGTTCGCCCACAAAAGTGGCATTCGTATCTTTTATGTTTATCTATTTTTGTTATCTCTCATTGATGGCTGGTTTTGTTTCATTTCATCACTAGTGAATATAAATGTATAAGTTAGGGGGTGTGATACGTTACGAATATTTTATATTTGCACCCTTTATTCTTATGCACTAGAGTATTTTGTCTCCCTTATTTCTTACTTTTACACTTATATATTGGTTAACCCTGATATATATATATATATATATATATATATATATATATATATATATATATATATATATATATATATATATATATATCGTGCTAGGTTTATCTTAGTTTTTGTAGGTACTTAAATGCTAAACGGAGCAATTGCTTGCATTTTGGGAAAGTTATGTTGTATGGTGCAACTTTAAGGGAGTTTTCCTAATTACAAACTTCAGAATTTGGCCATTTGGAATACGTGATTTTGTATCTCATCGAATTCTCTTCCCATGGCTAGTGACTGTGCATCATTTCGAGTTTAGATGAAGAAGTTATGTCTATTCCCGTCGGATGCTCCCGAATATGAAATTTACAAAGGGAATCGATTCTCACCTTTTGAGAATCAGTTCTAACTTTGTTCCACCTACAAGTCTTGAATAGTGTTTGTGAAGGTGATTGATTCTCACTTTTTGAGATTCATTTCTCATTATTTTCCCATCTCTATGTTTTCTGCTGATTTTTACAGAGGGAACCGATTCTCACTTTTTTGGAATTGATTCTCACCCCAACAATTCAGATATTTTTTCGATTTTTGAGTCCTTTTTCTTTGCTTAATCCTCTTAATATAAATAATAAGTGGATATTTTAATTATAATATATTTTATTATCAGTTTAGGTTAGTTTTTGGGTTAGGAGCTCATCCTCTTTCTCTTTCCTAGGGTTTCCTTCCATTTTGTGTTTGTAAGTTCTATTCATCATCTTCTTTAATTAATCCAAGCTTTCTTCTTGTTTTCTTGCTTTGTAAACTTATTTGATTTCAATAATGACTTTATTTGTTTCACTGCTTCCTTTAAATACATGCTTTACTATGCTCTTAGATAAAGAAAATTAGGTTGAGATGATTGAACTCACCTTGGATTAGTTGGTTGCTTTGCTTTAGTGATGGATTAGTCTAGTTTAAATGGGTTAGGTTGTTCTTGATTTTATGCCCGAAAGATTTTAATATATATATATCATCTATGGTCCGTATTTTTGACATTGCGTGTGTAATATTGGAAATATATGTTGACACCAAAATCAATTAATATTTTATGAGAATTTAGGAGGTGAAGAATCTAAATTTTATTTATTCTGAAAATGAGATTTAATTTTGATAGCTTTTCTTCCCATGTAACCATTTTATGGTAATTAATCCGGGATGATGGATATCATTCTTAATCTATAGTTTTTATTCTTGTTGATTAAACTAGTTTTAATATTTGTCTAGTTTAAAAGTAGTATAAACTTTTTAAAACCAAAGATCATATTTTACACTTTTATTTGTGATGTAATAAATCAATAGAGTTCTACCAACATTCCCTATGGATTCACTATCTAGACTAGTCACTATTCTCCCATAAGAATGTAATTAAATTTTAGGCTTTTGTGTAGCAATGGCAAGTGACAACAACGACAAGGGATTTACCCGGCATTCGGTTTTCCCCTGTTCTCACTTCCCCACAAAACTGCTAGGAATGTTCAGAAGATAACTGGGATGCTCGCGACACTCAACCGGTTCATCTCAAAGTCTTTCGAGCGATTTCAACCTTTCTTCCAACTATTAAGAAAGGAGAATAATGGAGTCTAGAGTGATTAGTGTTTAAGCGGACTTGGGGAGATTAGGAGTTATCTAAGACGACCACCCCTGCTCACATTTCCTAACCAAGGGAAGAGTTAGTTAGGATCTCAGCACGGATAGATCATCGAGCATCAGATTTGGATTGGGCTGAGGCTTCACGTTAACCGGTTGGTCGTCGAGAATTTCTCGACAATGCCCTAGGAATATTTCTATTCCCCTTGGGTCCCGTACGATCAAAGGGAGATGTTCTACTCAATCTTTCCAAAGAACTCAATCTTTCAGGAGATAAAGATTGTTCATTATATGGTTATGAAGTTCTAAGTGAAGAACTTGCTCTTGAATGGTAGGATGTACCTCTAGTAATCTTGAATTGGATATGCCTATCGTTTCTTGGAAGTGATGGTGGCATATTTCCACGATCAGACAAGGCAGAAGATCCATCCTGAAATGTTTGGGCTAATTGCCTAATGGTATCTTTCATAGTCTCCTATCCTCTAGCACAGCTAGCAAGGATTTCCGTCAGATCATTGTTTGTTGGTGGAATGGATGGAATGGGAGGAATGCCATCATTCTTGGTTCTTGATTCAGGAATATCAGTCATGTTGGGTAAATGAATAAGTGAAAAATGTTTAGCAAGATTCTTCCCACAGACAACACCAATCTGTTGATGTAAAAAACTAGACTTGACCTAATTAATTAATCACAGATAATATTCATAAGTAAAAGAAAGAGACAAAGAGGTTTTTAAAGTGGTTCGGCTTATGAAGAAAAGCCTACGTCCAATGTGCTTCTTGTTGCTTGGTATTCCTCTTTCAATCACTTCCCCTTGGCGAAGGGATTACAACGTATTTATAGCCCAGAGGGAAGACCAAAGGATACAATGTTAAAGGATGGAATGCCTTTATAAATTAGGCATTTACATCAGTACAAAGGATCCATAATGTATATATCTACCGACGTTTTGTTCATAGTGTTGGTCGGCCTCCCTACTAATGGTCGGGCTTCCTTGGTGTTCATTGGCATCCCAGTATGATGGTCGGCATTTTAGGCCTTGGTCGGTGGTTATGCCTTGCTGACTAGGATTATTGCCACAGTGGATGGCATATTTATATTTCTGATTGGTCCACATAAGTGGGTAATTTTTGGCATTAAAACACACCCTTAGGGAGGAAGAAAACCTTTTAGCATAATATCCTTGTGTGAAATCAGTTTCACGATAGCGTCCTGATTTCTAAGGATTAACATCGGTGAGAAAATTCAATGTGGTTTCGATTTTATGCAATCTTCCTCGATGCTTATTCCCCAAATTTTTACGGTCCTTCGCTTTTGAACGCCTTTTTATAACCACCACCCCAATATGGGACAATGAAGGACTTGGTGAGCGATTATTTTTTTGTCTCCTCTTGTACATCTGAATATGTTCCGCAAGCATTATTATAAACCTCCCATAGCAAATTCATGTAATTTGATTAGCCTCTCCATCCTCCTCACTACTATATATGTTCCGCCTCTTCTTTCCCAAATTCAATTCTCTCTGTATCATAATATCGTTATTGCATTTTGCAAAATTTTCAACTTCATAACCGATAAAAAATTATTTAATAAAATTTTGTGAGACTTTGACTTAGACACCTCATTAATGTCATGTTTAGATTTGGTCCCATAATTATTTTTTTAATTTAGTATTTATTCCCACACTGAATGTAGATGTTCCACCACTAAATGTACCAAAGTCGAAAAAATACAAGTGACGAAACATTTGATTTCTGAAAAAGGTGACAGTGTCTAAAAATAATCATGTAAGTATCAAAGTCTTATATATGACAATTAGTCACGTCCCGTTAAATATATATATATATATATATATATAATAAAATCGAGTCATACAATAAAGAGCTCAAAAATAATTATTCATTTTTTTTCTTATGTGTGTGTGTGTGTGTGGGGGGTGGGGGGGGTGGGGGTGTTATAGTTAGGTGTATCAATTGAATCTTTCTATAGAGACCCAAAAGAGAGACACAATTGGGGGGATACAGACATGTGTCCCCCATTCATTGGAGGGCATGTGATTAAGAATGAATCCACTAAAAACAAGTATATAATGGGTAAAATTTGTATATTATTTGATGTAGCCGGTTAAATTAAAAGCGTCGTATTAATTGAAATTGTAGCTGCAATAGGGGGGGACGAGAATTTTTTAACCGTTGTTAAATCTAAAATATTTAGTTATTGATCCAACGCTTTTCGTTTAACGGATCAGATTGTGTAATAATTGCACTCAATATTTTTTCCACTCAAAGTATCACTTAATGGATTAAAGATATGTGTCAATGTCCACAAAACATGTCAACGTATTGTGTCACTTCACCATTACGCGTAAAAATATGATGGTAAAAAATGGTTTCAAAATGAACTCAAAAGGATTGAAATTTATTAACCGAGTGAAAATGCTCCAGAAATAAATTTCCTACACTACCTATTCTCTCATCTTGTCTATATGACACCCCGCCTAATTAAATACCGGGCGATCACTCCTTTATTAAATTAAAATCAAGGTGAACCGTTGGTTCATTTTTAGCATCACCGTCAAAAAATAAACTTTTCCAATTTAAACACCCTAAATAATTAAGCTAAGTGTCAAAACCATTTTAGACATTACTTTCCAAATTTTATTTATATAAACCAACATTTAAACTTTACGAAATTCATAATTAAAGAATCACACAACATCTATACTGGAACAATCAATCCAATAATTAAATATCCTTCAAAGCAATACCAACATTAAAACTTAAAGGAAAAACATCGTGACAGTAATAAATCCCAAAGAGTAAAATACTGGAAATAAATGAATCACAATGTCCGCTAAACAACTAAATAATGGAAAGGGCGACACATGCCCAACTGAATATATAGTACTAGAAGTGGAATCAAGAAATGAGGTCGTCTAAGCAAGAGGCCTGCAACTCCCACCTAAGTTGCAGCGCGTTCCTTCCAAAGGATCCTATGCAAGACGCCCCTGTGGTTGGGCACATGTAATAATACATATATATACAAGAGAGAAGAGAAAATGGAAACGGGTCAGAGCCCGATTGTAAAAATGATTTAAAATTTGTTTAGCAAGCATTTAAAATGTTTACAGGCCAATGCAACAACATATTAGTGCGGCACTCTCTTGAGAAATTCTCACCTCTCTTCTAATGTGCACGCCTATCGTACTAATCTTCCCAATGGTTTAACTTATCTTATCTTAGGTCGCTCGTAAGATTTAATACTGACAAATTCAACTGTTTAAGAGGTAAATTTCTTTTAACAACAAAGTTCTCATTTAAACCTTATTTACTCATAAAGTTTCTCAATAACATACTATACTTCTCAAACACTTAATTTTCCCAAATTGAAATAATTATTCATTTCTTACTTGCCATAAACACAGGAGGTAATTCACATATTTCAGTATTTTTAATATATATTTTCGATACCCATGTAATATATATATTTTAACAACACCCCACATAAAAATTATGGTGCGGGCTTACTCTGCTATTCAGTCCCCGTATCACTCGTACTAAGGGAAATACAAGTTCGGAATCACTCTCGAACTGTATTGAACAAAGCACAAACAATATTGAGGCGAATCATAGTTTCCAAGTCCAAGAGGTCAGCACATACCCTCACGTCTCTTAGGACCGTGACTATCGATCCGATAGCCTGTACCTAGGATTCCTATCTTCTAGGGTACGAGTGAATATCCTCCATAAAGGTCCCAGCAAGATAAGTCTGTCCCAGCGCGGTAACCTCAGGGATAGCATGTAGCGTGGGTATGATTTTTACACGTATATAGTATATGCATAAACACAGTCATATAGATACACTACTATTTTCATATCAAGTTTAGGTACATACACACGGCCCATAATTATGATATTTATCCTTATTTCTCGTTATTCAGTTATCACGTATAACGGTTCATCTCTTACTTTAATTCGAGGGATTATTCCAACTTATTACGTAACACTCATGGATTCTATTCTCCTAAGTGTAAAATTCAGTAGGTACTCATCTATTTTTTCCAACGTAACTACCTTACTCGTCTCTCCCTTTAATACATAATTCCATCTTCCCTTATATGTGAACATCCCCGTAAAAATGTAAATCTCGTCTTACATTAAAGGTTTCATATTTTTAATAAGTCCTACTGGTCTTCTTTATCTCCCAAAATATTTTAATAAGGATGTCAAAAGATTATTACTCATTTAAATTGAATTCACTATTTAAAAGGGAAACATGAGTCTGCCAGGAGGGGTCGATCGATCGATGGCAGGGGCTTGATCGATCGATGCGTCGCTCGATCGACACTCCTGGTTCGATCGATCGATCAAACAGGTATGACGAATTCTACAGTTTAACAGTTACTGGTTCTATAATCCAACATCAACCAAATCCATATTTTTCACACCCAAACTCCCAAAAATTCGTACTACAAACATTATAAACCCAAATTAAACATCCTCTACGTAAAGCATGCGAATTTTCATCCATATCCATGGATTAATAGGCCAAAATTTATATCAATCTCAAGAACCCTAGAAATTTCTTTAACTTTGTTCTAATCAGTCTTTTTACAGAATTTCTACTTCTAATCCATCATAAATCCATGGTTAAACCTCTACATATGAAGGGGATTTCCAGATTATCATTCATATCATTACTACATGCAATTCTTCTATCTCCAACATGGGTTTTCTTCTATGAAACTCATCCTAATCATCCCTAGACTAACATGAGTGATGCATTAACGAAATTAAGAAAGATAAATACTTGCCTGGGAATTTCAGAGTTCTGATTTATGGATGAATTTGGTGTGGTTGCGTTCCCCATCGCACGATCTACGTGTTGGTGGTGGTGGCGGTGTAATCGGATGAGTTTTCGACCTTGGATTGCTTGGAAAGCTTTCTACCTTCCTCTCTAATGGCTGTTCTAAGGTTTTGAGTCTGCTAACCCTAAGGGACCATTCCAAATGGCTGATATAACCTAATAAATTTCGTGGATTTAATTACCCAAAATTACAAAATATCCAGAATGCCCTCCCGGGGTGCTAACTAGGCCTAAAAACGCCCCGAGACCCAAACTAAACCCCCGGGTACACTTTTCTGACTATCTCGACCCCTACGGACCCTTTGGCACACTCAAAACGACCATACGAGCGACTTATAATTTATTCACTTTTATTAATCAATATTTAGTTCCGACACGACACAGGCGCGTCCCGACTTAAATTTTCAAAATTGTCATTTTATTCACTCGTGACATTTAATAGTACCAATATTATATTACTTTACTCATTAGTAATATTCAACAAGTTTCCAATGATTACTAACTCTCGTCACGTTAATAATTAAAAATAATTAATTTCCGGATTTATATTAAATTAATAACTCTCATTAAATTTAATAAATCCCCAAATTTAGAAAGCATAAAAATACGGGGTATTACATACTTCCCCCCTAACAACGGAATTTCGTCCCGAAATTCGAAAAATAAGGCATACCTGGTAAGAATAAATCTGGATATCTCTCGCGCATATCTGCCTCGCGCTCCCAAGTGGATTCCTCCACATTATGATGTTCTCACTGGACCCGTATTAGTGGAACTACCTTCGACCTCAATCTCCTCTCGCTATGGTCTATGATAACCACTGGTCTCTCCTCGTAAGAGCTGTCAGGCTGTAAGTCTATCTCATCTATCGCGATGTGGGTGTGGGCCATATCATCCCCAAGGTATCGTCTCAGCGACGAGCTGTGGAATACATTGTGGATGCGATGTAAATGCTCTGGCAGTCCCAATCTGTATGCTACCGGCCCAACCCTCTCGATAATGGGAAATGGTCCCACATACCTCGGGGCCAATTTCCCTTTCTTCCCAAACCTCATCACTCCTTTCATAGGAGATACACGTAGTAATACTTGGTCCCCCACATTAAACTCTCGGAAGAACCGTTTCGCATCGGCGTAGCTTTTCTGCCTGTCCTCGGCTACTCGAATACGACCCCTGATCATCTCAATCCTCGCGGAGGTTTCCTGAATCATCTCTGGTCCTAGAAACTTGTTATCCCCCACCTCTAGCCAACAAGTTGGGGAACGAAAAGTCCTGCCATACAAAGCCTCGAATGGAGCCATGCCAATCGTGAGCTGATACGAATTATTGTAAGCGAACTCTACAAGTGGAAGATGTGTCTCCCAACCTCCTCCAAAATCAAGAACACACATTCGTAGCATATCCTCCAACATCTGATTAGTACGCTCTGTTTGTCCATCAGTCTGTGGGTGATAAGTTGAACTTAGCCTCAACTCAGTACCCATAGCCTCCTGAAAGCTCTCCCAGAAATGCGACACGAAAATATTGTCTCTATCTGACACAATATTCAGGGGCACCCCATGTAATTTGACAATCTCAGCAGTGACCAACTGAGCATATTGTCCCGTGGTATAGTCTGTCCGCACCGGCAGAAAATGAGCCACGTTGGTCAAACGGTCCACAATCACCCAGATGGAGTCGTGGCCCCGCTGTGATGTAGGCAACCCTGTAATAAAATCCATGGAATTACTCTCCCTCTTCTACGTGGGTATTTCCAATGGCTGAAGCAACCCTGACGGTTTCTGATGGTCCACCTTTACCAGCTGGCAGGTAGAACACTTGGACACGAACTCAGCAATATCCTTTTTCATCCCACTCCACCAGTATTGTCGCCTCATATCCTGGTACATCTAATCTCCCCCAGGATGTACTACAAATCGGGACCCGTGAGACTGGGTCATCACTGCATGACGCAAGTCTGCTCATTCTGGAACCACCAATCTCCCATTGAACCTCAATCCCCCATCAGAACTAACAGAGTAGGACTCATCACCTTCGACTAAAAGTCGTACAATCTGCTCCTGGAAAAATGGGTCTGCGATCTGTGTCTGTATCACCCTCGTAACAATCTCGGGTGTCACTGTCATGACAGATATGAAGGAATGGGATATTGTGTCCCGGTGACCCAACTCTTTCCACTTTGCTTTCCAGACGTCCGCTACATCGTCTACCGGTCTACGGCTCAACCCATCAGTAACTACGTTGGCCTTCCCCGGATGGTACTGTATGTCGAATTGATAATCCTTTACAAACTCTAACCACCTGCGCTGACGCATATTCAGCTCTCACTGAGTGAACAAGTAATGCAGTGACTTGTGGTATGTGAACAAGTGGAATTTCTCCCCCAATAAATAGTGCCTCCAAATCCTCAATGCAAAAACGACCGCTGCCAACTCTAGGTCGTGAGTGGGGTAGTTCTTCTCGTACGGCTTAAGCTTGAGGGAGGCAAAATCTATAGCCTTCTCCTCCTGCTGAAGTACTCCCCCAAGTTCCCGTAAAGAGGCATCGGTGTAAACTAGGTACTCCACGCCCGGCTTAGGTAAGGCAAGGACCGGTGCTGAAGTAAGCTTGTCTTTCAGCTCGTCGAAGGCCAATTGACATGCATCGTCCCAAACATATGGTACTCCCTTGCGAGTCAGGTTCGTCAATGGACCCGCTATTTTGGAGAATCCCCGAATGAAGCTCCTGTAGTATCCAGCTAATCCCAAGAAACTACGCACTTCCGTCGGTGTCGTGGGCTGTCCCCACTCCCTCACCACTGACACTTTACTCGGGTCAACTTCTATCCCTTGTTCAGAAATGACATGTCCCAAGAACTGTACTTCCCGTAACCAGAACCCGCATTTCTCATATTTATCATACAACTGATGTTCTCGTAGAGTCCGAAGAACCTGTCTCAAGTGCTCGGCATGCTCCTCCTCGGAGTGTGAATATATCAAAATGTCATCTATGAAGACGATGATAAATTGATCCAATAACTCTCTAAACACTCGGTTCATCCAGTCCAAGAATACGGCTGGAGCATTTGGAACTCATAGGACCCATATCTCGTCAAGAAAGCAGTCTTTAAAACATCCGGCTCCTTAATACGTAGCTGATGGTACCCTGACCTCAGATCTATTTTCGAAAAGAAAGTTGTTCCCCTCAGCTGGTCGAACAGATCATCGATTCGAGGCATAAGATACTTGTTCCGTATCGTGGCCTTGTTCAGTTCCTGGTAGTCCACACGTAGCCTCAGTGAACCATCTCTCTTTTTCACAAACAAAACTGGAGTGCCCCAAGGTGAGGTACTCCTGCGAATGAAACCCTGACCTAACAGCTGATCTATCTGATCTCGTAACTCTTGCATCTCCGTTGGAGCCATACGGTATGGAGCGCGTGCTATAGGTCTAGTATTCGGTAATAAATCTATGAAAAAGTTTATCTCTCGACTGGGGGGTAGGCCTGGTATCTCCTGAAATACATCGGAATACTCACGAACAACTGGGATTGAGTCTAAGGGAATCACAACCTCCTTAGAGGTATCCTCCTCTATGTAGTACAAATGAGCTGTCGAGCCTCCCTCTGGGCGAGGCATCTCCACTGCAAACATCTCTTGCCCCGAAATGGCAAAGACAAAACTCCCACCGAAATAATCTATCATGGCTCTGTAAGCTGCGAGCCATTCCATACCGATATTAACATCGTGCTCATGCATATCTAAGTCTAACATGTCTGCTGGTAATACCAAGCTACCAATCTATACCCCCACACCCCGGCATATAAAGAAAATTAACGATCCATTTCCCAATGGTGAGTCTACACACGTCACAGTGCTCTCTGTTGTGGCTAATAACCCTAAGGCCTTCACAAAATGAGTAGCTATAAAACAGTGTGTCGCTCCAGTATCAAACAAAATTCAACCCATAGCACCTGGTATAGTGGACGTACCTTTTATCTCGGTTGGGGCCTGAGATGCTTCTATCTGATGGACGTTACAGACACGTCCATACTGTAACTGCCTCTGCTAAACTGAGGCTGTTGGAATGGCTGGTGGATCTGGCTTCTGTGGTTTATTTCTGGCACTTTACTGCCGTGGGGCCCTATTCCTCTCTGGGCAATCCTGACGCCTATGGCCATTTTTGCCACATTGGAAGCACCTCCCTCGAAACTGCCTCAATTCACTACGTTGTTGACTAGTCTTGCTTTTTCACTGGTCTTGTTGGCCTTGATGAGAAATTTGCGGAAAAACTATGTCAGGGTGAGGACAATCCCTCCACTTGTGACCCGGCTGTACATATTTATAGCAGGGTCCCAAAATTTTTCGCTGGTCGAGTTGTAGTTTCTCCCCAGTCTGATTCGAACAAGATTGACGTTTGTGACCGTTCATTCCACAACTCAAACACCTCTTCGTGACTTCATTCTGACCCTGACTTTGTTGGCCCTGACACTTTTGGCCGTTTACATAAATTTTGTTACTTCTGGAACTGTCTCGGTCTTGAGTGGTTTGTTGTCGAAATTTCGGTGCCTTCGCACAATTGTCAACTTCAGTCACATGCATTTGATTAACCTCTCTAGGTCTTTTGCCTCCTCTAAGCTGCATGCTGCGTTCGTGGTACTATAAGACTGCAGTGGTAACTTCTTGTGCCACAATGCCCGCAAATTCGGCGATTGGTACCCTTTTCGGAGACACCTGAGGTGTGATTTGTCCTTGCTCTTTATCTTCCCCAATGGTATTAGCTTGTTCGTCCTGACGGGCCATCAGAAAGTTTTAAAATTTTAATTTGAATAAGTTCAATATTCACATCGACAAATCGCCAAAGCACGAATTTCCAACACATAAAGATGAATACAACATTCCAAATGTTAGGGCTCTAAATCAAAGACGCTAAGCTGGGAACGAGATAAGCCGTACAGATCCTATGGACACTAGAACCGGATGCTCTGATACCACCTGTGACACCCTGCCTAATTAAATACCGGGCGATCACTCCTTTATTAAATTAAAATCAAGGTGAACAGTTGGTTCATTCTTAGCATCACTGTCGAAAAATAAACTTTTCCAATTTAAACACCCTAAATAATTAAGCTAAGTGTCAAAACCATTTTAGACATTACTTTCCAAATTTTATTTATATAAACCAACATTTAAACCTTACGAAATTCATAATTAAAGGATCACACAACATCTATACTGGAACAATCAATCCAATAATTAAACATCCATCAAAGTAATACCAACATTAAAACTTAAAGGAAAAACATCCTGACAGTAATAAATCCCAAAGAGTAAAATACTGGAAATAAATGAATCACAATGTCCGCTAAACAACTAAATAATGGAAAGGGCGACACATGCCCAACTGAATAAATAGTACTAGAAGTGGAATCAAGAAATGAGGTCGTCTAAGCAAGAGGCCTGCAACTCCCACCTAAGCTGCAGCGCGTTCCTTCCAAAGGATCCTATGCAAGACGCCCCTGTGGCTGGGCACCTGTAATATATACATATATATACAAGAGAGAAGAGAAAATGGAAACGGGTCAGATCCCGATTGTAAAAATGATTTAAAATTTGTTTAGCAAGTATTTAAAATGCTTACAGGCCAATGCAACAACATATTAGTGGGACACTCTCTTGAGAAACTCTCACATCTCTTCTAATGTGCACGCCTATCGTACTAATCTTCCCAATGGTTTAACTTATCTTATCTTAGGTCGCTCGTAAGATTTAATACTGACAAATTCAACTGTTTAAGAGGTAAATTTCTTTTAACAACAAAGTTCTCATTTAAACCTTATTTACTCATAAAGTTTCTCAGTAACATACTATACTTCTCAAACACTTAATTTTCCCAAATTGAAATAATTATTCATTTCTTACTTGCCATAAACATAGGAAGTAATTCACATATTTCAGAATTTAATATATATTTTCGATACCCATGTAATATATATATTTTAACAGCACCCCACATAAAAATTATGGTGCGGGCATACTCTGCTATCCAGTCCCCGTATCACTCGTACTAAGGGAAATACAAGTTCAGAATCACTCTCGAAATGTATTGAACAAAACACAAACAATATTGAGGCGAAGCATAGTTTCCAAGTCCAAGAGGTCAGCACATACCCTCACGTCTCTTAGGACCGTGACTATCGATCCGATAGCCTGTACCTAGGATTCCTATCTTCTAGGGTACGAGTCAATATCCCCCATAAAGGTCCCATCGAGATAAGACTATCCCAACGCGGTAACCTCAGGGATAGCAAGTAGCGTGGGTATGATTTTTACACGCATATAGTATATGCATAAACACAGTCATATAGATACACTACTATTTTCATATCAAGTTTAGGTACATACACATGGCCCATAATTATGATATTTATCCTTATTTCTCGTTATTCAGTTATCACGTATAACGGTTCGTCTCTTACTTTAATTCGAGGGATTATTCCAACTTATTACGTAACATTCATGGATTCTATTCTCCTAAGTGTAAAATTCAGTAGGTACTCATCTATTTTTTCCAACGTAACTACCTTACTCGTCTCTCCCTTTAATACATAATTCCATCGTCCCTTATATGTGAACATCCCCATAAAAATGTAAATCTCGTCTTACATTAAAGGTTTCATATTTTTAATAAGTCCTACTGGTCTTCTTTATCTCCCAAAATATTTTAATAAGGATGTCAAAAGATTATTACTCATTTAAATTGAATTCCCTATTTATAGGGGAAACATGAGTCTGCCAGGAGGGGTCGATCGATCGATGGCAGGGGCACGATCGATCGATGCGTCGATCGATCGACACTCCTGGTTCGATCGATCGATCAAACAGGTATGGCGAATTCTGCAGTTTAACAGTTACGGGTTCTATAATCCAACATCAACAAAATCCAGATTTTTCACACCCAAACTCCCAAAAATTTGTACTACAAACATTATAAACCCAAATTAAACATCCTCTACGTAAAGCATGCGAATTTTCATCCATATCATTGGATTAAAACTTATATCAATCTCAAGAACCCTAGAAATTTCTTTAACTTTGTTCTAATCAGTCTTTTTCCAGAATTTCTACTTCTAATCCATCATAAATCCGTGGTGAAACCTCTACATATGAAGGGGATTTCCAGATTATCATTCATATCATTACTACATGCAATTCTTCTATCTCCAACATGGGTTTTCTTCTATGAAGCTCATCCTAATCATCCCTAGACTAACATGAGTGATGCATTAACGAAATTAAGCAAGATAAATACTTGCCTAAGAATTTCAAAGTTCTGATTTGTGGACGAATTTGGTGTGGTTGCGTTCCCCGTCGCGCGATCTACGTGTTGGTGGTGGTGGCGGTGCAATCGGATGAGTTTTCGGCCTTGGATTGCTTGAAAAGCTTTCTACCTTCCTCTCTAATGGCCGTTCTAAGGTTTTGAGTCTGCTAACCCCAAGGGACCATTACAAATGGATGATATAACCAAATAAATTTCATGGGTTTAATTACCCAAAATTACAAAATGTTCAAAATGCCCTCCTGGGGTGCTACTAGGCCTAAAAACGCCACGAGACCCAAACTAAACTCCCGGGTACACTTTTCTGACTATCTCGACCCTTCCGGACCCTTTGGCGCACTCAAAACGACCATACGAGCGACTTATAATTTATTCACTTTTATTAATCAATATTTAGTCCCGACACGACACAGGCGCATCCCGACTTAAATTTCCAAAATTGTCATTTTATTCACTCATGGCATTTAATAGTACCAATATTATATTACTTTACTCATTAGTAATATTCAACAAGTTTTCAATGATTACTAACTCTCGTAACATTAGTAATTAAAAATAATTAATTTCCGAATTTATATTAAATTAATAACTCTCATTAAATTTAATAAATCCCAAAATTTAGAAAGCATAAAAATACGGAGTATTACAGTATACTATTCCCATAATAATCAAAATCATCATCTTGCTGTGGTATTTGAAAGTTCATCGAAGACTACTACATAAACAATAAGAAAAAAACATAATTCACACCAAAACTTAAATAACAATAAAAATATAAAATTCAACATAGCCAATTCACATCATTAAAAAAAACATTATCTTTTAATAACACTAATTAACCTAGTAACAAGCACACAGACCCACATTGGAGAAAGCAAAGAGAACCAACACAACCCAAAGTATAGTACCCATTAATCATTCCAAAACTTGAATGGGAAAATAGTAACATAAAATTCATGTAGCTAATTCACATAAATCACCAAAACCCCTAAACAATACTTATGACATTTTTGGGTGCCTAAGTCAAAGTAATGAAAACTATTATGTTGAACTAAACGTGAAAAATTACCCTTTTTACTAGAACTCGCATAAGTAAGAATTGCACATATAGATAAATAAATTGAATAGATTTTGCACATCTTCCAGATAACAAGGACTATGAATTTGAGTTCATTTATGATCTCTGACTTAAATGGCTTCCTAAATTCAAATGGTAGATTCCAAATGCTTAGATTCAGGAAGCCTAACCTTGAATAAGATCCCAGTCATATGCTAATGATGAGCGCCTGTTGATCAAGAAAGAAGTTGAAGATCCCTGACACATACTGCACATTAACTTAGCATTAGATACAAACTAAATCACAATGGATTTGATATGAACACTATAGATCAAGTTGACATAAAATAGTAAAATCCAGGTCACATGCCTCTAGATTGTTGATTGGTGATATTTCTTTAGAATCTGCATTATGGGAACCGCAACTACATTAAAACAATAATACCAAATTTGTTAAGTAAAGAATATCCCAAGACGTATAGTTTTCCAACAAGAGAAACAAAAATACAACAACTTACTCCCTATGCCATACCTAGGGGTGTATATCACAATCACAATCCTATGGTTTTTTGTAAAATTTTAGTAGATCATATGTTGGCTGACATATAATTAGTAAAAACGTAAGAAAACTTTATTTAATACCTGAAAGTATATGGACATGTTCTTAGACAAACGGGAAACCTCACCTATCTAAAAGGTATGGATAGACCTCATCTTCCCCAAACACGAGTTCCTATCTTGTTTTATTTTTCTTCCTTTTTTCTCTTTTCTTTTCTTTTTCCCTTTTTTCTCTTCATTCCTTTTCTTTTTTTTTTTCACTTTTCTTTCTTTTTCATTTGTTCCTTTTTTTCAACTATCTATATGATATTATTTTTACTCATTTTTCCTTTCCTTTTTCTTCTTTTGCCTTTACTTTTATTTTTTTCTTTTTTCTTTTTTTCGTTTGTTTTCCTGTACGCCCCATAGGAATTTGATTCTAACACTCCCTTGGGCTCTCTATGAATTCATCCACATGAATGGATGGGGAGCTCCCACTGGTGAGTCCACTCATAGTACCAGAATTTTGTATGAACTATTCATCCCAACAAAGTTTCTCTCTCTTTAGATATAATCGTCCACGTGCATAGAAGAAGGTCTGCTAGTGTTAGTCTTGTGCTGCCAAAAATTATCCCTACAAGAGAGTCCCCATGGGCGGTAGAAGGGACTTAACATTGAGCATACACTTTAGGCCATCAACTTGAATAAGTCCATTGTCTCTCTAGGACACCTATTCGAAACCTCCAGGTCAGGAATTTTCTTCTTCGCGGGAAGAGCCTTCTGTGAGAATCTCTCTCAAAGTGCTTGGGGCATTACCATTGAAACTAATCCCCAAATTCAGTTATGTTATATTGTAGTCTTATATCCTGTTATCACTGCCATGTTCTTTATCTTTGAAGAAATTTGAACGTTACTTGATGATAATGAAGAAACAACATGAGAAATAATTTCCTCTGGTTTTTATAATAAAAGCAATAATGACTTTGCATACTATTTAACCTATATATGCATGAAAATTCAGATTGAGCAATTGAAAACTTTATAAGAAGGTGCAAAAATGAGTAAGGAAAGAAAGATGATATTGATGCCCCGTTTAGTCCAAAGGTGAAATATTATTCACCTGAGTGAAAGGTGAAATGGTTAAGGGTAAATTTACACATATGGAGATGTAATGTTAGTCATATGAAATCATTTGTAAGTGTACAGACTATAAGCATATGAAGTAATTGGCCACCAAGCATACAAGGGAAGGATAGCTCCCCAAGGGAAGGGTGAATGAACTCTGGTGGTGATCTTCCACCTTGATGGCATACTCAACGACTTTAAAGAAATTTGGGATCTCCCCTATGCTTAAATCTTAGAGAATGTAGGGCTGCAAAATTTGAATGAATCGATTGATTCGTTGTTCCCCACTCACCAAATGTGCATGGATGCATAGTAACTTGAACTACGCGACATTGTCGGAGGACCTAGACATATGAAAAGAGACCTCACTCATAGGAGGAGGTTATTTAGAGAGCCTTAATCTCCTCTAATATCATCTCAGTAGTGGTGATCAAAGATTTCATCAAAACCATGTCATTCCATCACACATTGGCAATGCATTGAAGTTTGGTGACATCTAGTTGAACACGTTTATGTCGGGGGATGCATTTGTACCCAAACACTATCTCCATCTCATCTAACCCATCAATAAAGTCATAAGGTTGATGGATATTCACCCTAATGTATTCATTAAATCTCTTGGATAGTAGCCACAATGCATAGGCTAAATGATTGTCTCCTAGCAGAGGATCTAAAGGATCATCATATTTTTATTTCATTGAAATCATTGAGGCAGGGTCAGACACGAGCTACGAGCATGGGTGGTTTAGGTGGGGTCTCATAGGGAGGTGGAATCTCATTTATCGGGGGCAAGTTGACTTATTTTAGTTGCCTAAAGGGGCAATCATACATTTGGTCTCAAAATATGGAAGACAATTGACGTCTTTCACAGTGGTAAATGAAGTCACCTTTAGGTTTAGGGAGTTCAACAAGGAAAAAATTGTCCTCCACTCTTCAGGTAAGACTCCTCTCCTATCCTCATATAACGATGCATGTGAAGGAGGGAAATCCACTTCCCCCCCCCCCCCCCCCCCCACCACCATAAAGGCAAAACTGAATTCATGTGTGGAGGGTGGAGGATTAGAAGTTTTTGGAGTCACTCCTCGACTCCTGTTGGGGTGGGTGGAATGGTGGTTGGGTGTGGTTGTTCTAGTCCGAGCCATGAAATTACCCAGAGTTTGGTTCACAAGGGACTGACTAGACGATTGGGGGGGGGGGGGGTTAAAGGAGTAAGGGTTGGGGTAATATGTAGGGTTTAGAGAGAGAGGTAGGTGTGACTCGTAAAGAGGTTCATTAAAAGTCCATGGGAGGCAAAGGATGCATGCTAGTTAGTGGTAGGTGATAAAACCGATGGTGAGGGCTGAAAACTAGTGGAAACTATTTTTGATTAGGTTTGTTTACAGCTCAGAGGCGAGGAAAGTTTTTGGTGGAACCAAAATAACAATAGTTGAGTATGAGTGTCCTCCTTGGATGTAGAGGGATAGTGACGTTCATTCGGGAGAACATCCATTTTTTTAGCGAGGTAAGCAAAGGTTTCTCTTATTCTGTGTTCCGACCCTCGACATGGTTGTTCTTCTTTGGGGCCATGATTAGATCAACTAGGCTATGATACCAATTGATGTAACGATGTTAGTGGTACATAAAAATTTACACGTAAATATATAATAATACTCTAAACATATATTAGAAGAATAAATGTCCCAAATTGGGTGGTACACTATTTATAAGAATAAAGGTTTATACTTGCTCTAAAATAAATGCTAACATCCATGTAATATCACAAGTGTCGGGGGATGCATTTGTACCCAAACACTATCTCCATCTCATATAACCCATTAATTAGTATCCACAATGCATATGCTAAATGATTGTCTCCTAGCAGAGGATCTAAAGGATCATCTTCTGTTTATTTCATTGAAATCATTGAGGCAGGGTGAGCCACGAGCTACGAGCATGGGTGATTTAGGTGGGGCCTCATAGGGACGTGGAATCTCATCTATTGGGGGAAAGTTAACTTATTTTGTTGCCTAAAGGGGCAATCATACATTTGGTCTCAAAATATAGAAGACAATTGACGTCTTTCACAGTGGTAAATGAAGTCACCTTTGGGTTTAGGGAGTTAAACAAGGAAAAAATTGTCCTCCACTCTTCAGGTAAGAGTCTTCTCCTATCCTCATACAACGATGCATATGAAGGAGGGAAATCCTCACCCCGCCACCATAAAGGTAAAAATGAATTCATGGGTGGAGGGTGGAGGATGAGAAGTTGTTGGAGTCACTCCTCGACTCCTGTTGGGGTGGGTGGAATGGTGGTTGGGTGTTTTTGGGCTCGTCTGAGCCATTAAAGTAGCCAGAGTTTGGTTCACAAAGGACTGACAGGACGTTTGGGGGGGGAAGGAGTAAGGGTTGGTGTAATATGTAGGGTTTAGAGAGAGAGGTAGGTGTGACTCGTAAAGAGGTTCATTAAAAGTCCATGGGAGGCAAAGGAGGCATGCTAGTCAGTGGTAGGTGATAAAACCGACGATGAGGGCTTAAAACTAGTGGAAACTATTTTCGATTAGGTTTTTTTACAGCTCAGATGTGAGGAAAGTTATTGGTGGAACAAAAATAACAATAGTTGAGTATGAGTTTCCTCCTTGGACGTAGAAGGATAGTAACGTTCATTCGGGAGAACATCCATTTTTTTAGCGAGGTAACCAAAGGTTTCATTTATTCTGTGTTCCGACCCTCGACATGGTTGTTCTTCTTTGGCGACATGATTGGATCAACTAGGCTATGATACCAATTGATGTAACGATGTTAGTGGTACATAAAAATTTACACGTAAATATATATTAATACTCAAAACATATATTAGAATAATGAATGTCCCAAATTGGGTGCTACACTATTTATAAGAATAAAGGTTTATAATTTCTCTAAACGAAATGCTAACATCCATGTAATATAACAAGTGAAATCACTAAAGGTCACCATTATCACATCATATTGCCTATAACATTCTTATGACAAAATACATATTATAGCCTTTCCTAATCTATCTACCTATAACCAACTACCAAAAGGTAAAATAATATAAATGAACAATTTTCAAATAAAACCTAATAATATATAAAATGTCAATAATGCCATTGTGGATCACATCAATATTTATCAATAGAAATAACTTATTTCTCTCTCTCTCTCTCTCTATATATATATATACACACACCCACACACACACCCACACACACACCCACACACACACACACACACACACACACACACACACTCACTCACACACACATATTATATCAAAGGTTTTTTTGGGGTTATTTATTGTTTGGATCTTAGGGTTATTTTATTTTTGGTTTGATTAGAATTTAATTTTTATAGGTTTAAGGCTTGTTTTACTTCAGGGTTTAGTTTATTTTTTGGTGTTTAGTTTAGGATTTATTGTAAGATAAATGTGTGTTCGTTTAGTGAGGAACTTCTTAAAAAACATATTGGACTAGATGTTGTTAGAGGGTCTTTTTGCAAGTGGCCAAATGCTATTTATGTGTAAGGACCAAATTTCCAATTGAGTCTTAATGTTGTTTTGACTTATTCTCGAAACAAAATTTATTTGAGCCATAGGTCGATTTTTATTGTCCAATCCCACACAGACTATGATGTATCGAAGTTTCATTTAATTCGTTGTAGCAAAGCTTCAAGGAATTAATTATGTCGAAGTTTAATTGGTATGAATTTCTCGTATTCAAAGTCAATTTGCATTTCGAGATCACTCAGGTATGAATGCATCATGTTAATGAAACTCGAAATTTAATTTTATAAAAAAAAGGATGTTGTTTTTAAAATTGTTTTAAAAGTGTTTTACTTGTTTACACTTCGTTTAGAGCTGATAAGGATGGATTATAGATTAATTTGGACTGGACTCTAATCTGGACGACGTCGTTCAAACGACATACGATGTCGTTTGAATGAGAACCACTGTCATTAGAACGACATAGTATCTCGCTCGAACGAAAAGCCACTGCCTTAAATTTATTATTTAAGGAGTGTTCCAGTCCTTTCCTCGAAAGGTGTGTAGTACAAAAAATAGTTTACAATCCAGAGAATTTTATGCACAAAGGTTTCTAAGTGTTTTCTCTATAAAATATCCTTAGAGTTTACATATATCTGAGTTATCATTACCATATGTTTATGTGATCTTTGCTGCACCAAGTTGGGTTTGTTCAACACTTGAACATTGTTGGTTTTGCGATGGAGAAGCGAAGAATGTTACTTTTATGTTCAACATCGTAGATGAGACAAGGCCGTATCGATGGATACTGAGGCATTCGTGCAGGCGACTGTTGTGGATGAGCATCGTGGAAGAAGGTAACTTTCCGTGTGGGCAATGTGAAGATTTGTAAAATACCATAGGAGAGTCAAGTCTCCTGGCTGGATCGAGTCATTGTATAAGACTACCGCCTGACTTTGTAAAACCATTATCATAGTGATTGTCTGGCTTGGGCCATCCAAGAGTTTTTCCAAACTAGGTTTTTCCTCGTACATCGGCATTGTGAGTATTGCTTTACTTTATGTTACTTGATTTAATCAGTAGTTGCATGCTTAGGGTTAAATAAGATAAAATTTGGGTAAGTTAATTTGTGTCACAATTTTGTGTGGTTTAGTAAAATTGAAAATAGTTTTTCAAAAGAGCAAATTGGTTTATATTCATCCTTAACTTAATTCCGCTCAAGCAAAAGTTTTTGTTGAAGTTAAGTACGGGGACCTACAAATTGGTATCAGAGCTAGAAATATATTTTTATTATGTTTGGTCCCTTTTTGCTTGTAAGGATGAATTTTGGAAATTTTTATAGTTTTCGCACTCCTATTTTTGATGCCACTAATTATGTTTATTGGAAAATGAAAATGAGAAGTTCTTTAATATCCATTCATGAGCGTGTTTGGTTAGTGGTTGAAAGAGGTTGGACACCACCTGTCACCCGAGAGGGTGAGGTCACTAATTTGAAACCCGTTGAGTCATGAACTGAGAGTGAACATAGGATTGCACTGTATAACTCTAAAGGTCTGCATGTTATTTCCTCACATGTAACACCTGAAGAGTATAATTGTATTATGACTTGTGAAAATTCTAAAGAAGCTTGGGATACACTGTCACTCACTCACGAGGGTACGAGCACGGTTAGGGCGTCTAAGTTGCAAAATTCACTACACAGTTTGAGACAATTAAGATGTTAGAGAGTGAGATGTTTGATGAGTTTTACACTAGGTTATCCACTATTGTTAATGCGAATTTTAACCTAGGTGAGAATATTCTCGATAACCGAGTGATTTAAAAACATTTGAGATCTTTGCTGAGTAGATTTGATGCAAAAGTGACCGTTATGAATTCCCTTGGTTTGTTTAACTCATCGAAACTAGAAAAGATCTTAGGAGACCTCCAAACTTATGAACTCGATATGTTTACATCCAAGCAAGTTCCTAATAAAGAAAAGGGCATTGAGTTGAAAACCTTGGAGGAGGAAACTAAAGTTTCGAATAATTATTTCGATTCTGACTTTGAGGATGTCATCTTGCTGGTAAGAAAGTTCAAGAAGTTTCTTCAAATTCAAAATCAATCGAAAGATGCCAAAAAGTTTAAGAAATTAAAGAACAAGGGAGACACCACCCCTAAGGATAATAGTTAGAAACCTAAGAGAGATGAGTGGTGTTTTGGTGCGAGGGGTATGGTCACAAAGTAGCTGAGTGTCCCACTAGACTAAAGAAAGAGGGGAAGAAACCAATAGTATACAACGCCACCTTAAGTGATAGTGAATCGAAAGAGGGAGAGAATTCCCCCTTTGAGCGTAACTTTATTGCGTTTATGGCATGTCATGTGAGCGATGACGATATATCTTCCCCCGAGGATACTCATGTGCATGACACTATCAAGGCTGTTGATAGTGATTCCTGAGAGGGTGAGGGTGATCAGAGTGAGGATAAGGAGATCGATGTACGAGAGTTACAGGTTGCATTTTGAGAGTTGTTTGAGGAGAAGATGAAGGTAAAAAATGATAACTCAAAATTGCAAGATAAGTTGAATAAGTGTGCCGTAGAAAATAATGATGCGTTGATTGAGTATCTTAGGGAATGGGAAAACAAGCTTAGGGAGAAGCTGGAGTACGTCGATAAAGAGAGAGATAGCCTTAAATGTTTGATGGAGTATTTGAAAAAGGAGTTGCTAGATTTTGAGGAGTCTAAACATCTACTTAAGTCTAGGATTAAGTAGTTGTAGGAGAGTTTCAGAGACTCGTCTAGAGTTATGTTTGACTTGGAGTCTAGATCGGAGAAATTGGATTGGATGTTAGGCACCGTCCAAGTCAATAAAGATAGGCTTGGTATAGGCTACGACAAGAGAGTTCCCAACCCCAAAGCCAATACCATTCGTGTGAGAGAGCCCACTAGGGACGTGAGGAGCTGTCGATATTTTGATAATCATTCCCACCATCTTTACATGTGCACACATTATGGTAGGAAAGGTCAGCTTAGACATTTCTACTATGACCTTAGGAATGCTACTAGGAAGTTTAGGAATAAAGTTGTGTCGGTTTCCAAAACCCCACCCATTATGTTACACCTACTTGGGTTAGGAAATTAGACTTAGAGGCTTTAGGAAAAACACTTCATGGTTCTCATTTGATTGCACTTGATTCTTCCCACGCTAAATCTAAAAGGTTGAGTGTGTAACCATGTTTATCATTTTATATTATATTTTTCATTTATTGCATCTTATTTGGAAAACACAAAAAGATTTTGTTTTTAATAAAAGTTTTGAAAAATACAAAAAGATTTTTAGTTTTGAAATTTTTTGGGATAAACACAAAAGGATTTTTCTTTTATTTAAGTCAAAATATTTTGAAAAAGCCAAAAAGATTTTCGGTTTTGTTTTTGTGTAGTGACTTAATATGTTTGATGTGGCATATTTGTGTGCTTAGACACCCTTCCTTCCATTATCTATGTGGCTAGGATATTTGGTCATTATTATCGATGCTAAGAATGATCTTAATGACTGCATTATGGGGTTGTTCTGAATTTGATATGCATTTTGATTTGAATTTGTGTATATGCCATGATTGGACAAATGCACGAGCTTATATGGATGTTTTACTTCTCTTATATAGTTAAGTTTGGTGAGACGTTCTTATCTCAATTTTTTCATCTATGCGTAAGTAGACTTAAGGAGGGAATGGTCAAGTAATAACTGTTTACCGTGAGGATTGTAATTCAAAAATGATGAGTGTTCATGGGAAAGGGCTGCAAGAGGGTAAAATTGACTCGTCGTGAAAGTGAAAAGGGCCCGAAAAATTCGTAAGGCAATAAAAAGAATTGTATGCCAAAAATGGGACAAATTAGTTTAGTTCATTAAAAAGAAAATATAATATATTTGATGGAGTTTGGATGGATTAAAAATTTAAACGGGTTTGCACAAAGAATCCTAACGTTGAAATCGTGTCATGTCGCTATTGTTTATAGAGTCATCAAAATTCTGAATTCGTGTGCATGATGTTTGTTTAGTTCATTAAGCTCACACTTTAATTGTGAAATTTGTCTTAGATAAAAGTTTGGTGATTGATTTCTATCAATTAAAGCTTCTTAATCGTTTTGATGTGTTGGGATTGTGATTCATTTATTGTAGTTCACGCCCATACATTCCATGTTCATGTTTGAGCACGTCGGTACTATGTTATCATGTTACTTATATTTGTTTGTTTTTAAGTTTTCTTAGTTTAGCTACTGTTTTGCTACTATTTCAGAGATTTGATCTGCTTAGTTAGAATTTTCAGGAAATTTTTTCACTGGGTAATACTGTTTAATATTTCTGGGAAAGTGTCAACTTTTGTTTTGCTCGTTCGAGCGAGATCCATTGTCGCGAGAAGCTTCCATTCTAACCACATCGCCTATCATTCGAGCAATGTCTTGTTTCTTTCAAACGACGTCCCTGGCTCATTCGAATGACGTCTAGATTTTGCAACCTCGTCTATTTCAGTACCCTGCTGCATATTGATTTATATTTTGGTACTGGATTGCTTCTGGTCATTTTGTTTATGCAGTCTATTTTTAGAGATTTGATCTTTTCCTACATTGATTCTTTTAATCACACCTTCTTGGATTGATATATGTTTTGTGTGATTCATGGTTTGTTAGCTACTAATTTGACATTGATTGATCATATTTAGCTGGTTCATTTCATGTTTATCTACCTATTCTTTTAGTTGATTGAATCAAATTGATATTATATTGTGCTAGATGTGTTTATCTTTTCACTGGATTATCTACTCGAGATAAAAAGGGGGAGATATGTCTATGATGTAGGCGGAGTTTTTGTGTTTTTGGTGTGTTGAACTTGATATCCTGATTTAGTTGTTTTTCACAATTGCACATATCGGTATCATATTTACACAAAGTGGGTTCATATTTACTCACACATCAAATGATTCTCATTTGAGCTTTCATATTGATTTATATCATTTCTTCCTACATACTTCATTAGTATTTGTCTATTTCATGTTTGTAGGTATCCTTAAAGAGATTTGAGATTTCAAGCATACATCGCATTAAGACATTCAAGACAGTTTCATGCTTATTGGTCCATCTTCTATAAGTCTTATCCTGTACTGATGATGTAATTTTATTTTTGGGTTTTATGGGATGGGATTTAGGCGTCATACTGCTTGACGACCCGGCTTAGGCATTTCATTATCGGTTTTGTCCCGAAATAGTCAAAGGGGGAGATCTAGAAAGACCAAATTTACAATTGAGTCTTAATATAGTTTTGACTTATTCCCGGAACAAAATTTGTTTGAGTCATAGGTAGAATTTTTATTGTTCGATCCCACACAAACTATGATGTATCAAGATTTAATTAAAGACGTTGCGTCAAATATTAAAGGAATTAATTTTGTCAAAGTTTAATTGGTACGAATTTCTCATCTTCAAAGTCAATTTGCATTCCGAGATCACTTAGGTATGAATGCATAATCTTAATTAAACTCGGAATTTAATTTTATAAATGTAAGGATGCTATTTTTAAAATAAAATGTTATTAAAATTATTTTTAAAGTGTTTTACTTGTTTATACTTCGTTTGGAGCTGATAAGGCGAATTAGAAATTAATTTGGTTTGGACACTAATCTAGGGGACGTCGTTCAAACGACATACGATGTCGTCCGAACGAGAACCACTGTCTTTAGAATGATGTAGTATCTCGCTCGAACGAGAATCCACCGCCTTAAATTTATTATTTAAGGAATTTCCCAGTCCTTTCCTCGAAAGGTGTGCAGTACAAAACTAGTTTACAATCTAGAGAGTTTTATACACAAAGTTTTCTAAGTGTTTTTACTATGAAACATCCTTAGTGTTTACAAAGATCTAAGTTATCATTACCATATGTTTATGTGATCTTTATTGCATCAAGTTGGGTTTGTTCAACACTTGAACATTGCTAGTTTTTTGGTGGAGAAGCAAAGAAGGTTATTTTCATTTTCAACATCATAGATGACACAAGGCTGTATCGGTGGATACCGAGGCATTCATGGAGGCGACTGTTGTGGACGAGAATCATGGAATAAGGTTATTTTCAGCGTGGGCACTGTGAATATTGGTAGAAGACCAGAGGAGCATCAAGTCTTGTGGGTGGATTGAGTCGTTGTATAAGACAACCGTCTGACTTTGTAAAACCATTGTCATAGTGATTGTATGGCCTGGGTCGTCCAAAGTTTTTTCCCGATTGGGTTTTTCCTTGTACATCGGCATTGTGAGTATTATTTTACTTTATTTTACTTTCATTAATCATTATTTTCATAATTAGGGTTAAACAAGATAAAATTTGGTTAAGTTAATTTGTGTCAGAAATTGGTGTAGTTTGGTAAAATTGAAAAGAGTTTTTCAAAAGAGAAAATTGGTTTGTATTCATCCTTAACTTAATTCCGCTCAAGCAAAAGTTTTTGTTAAAAGTTAATTACGGGGACCTACATTGTGGATTGGAACGTATTGTTGCATATTAACTTTATTTCATTTGGTTCATATTTCACTTTAATAATTAAAGGTCAAACTAATGAATTAATAGTATGATGTTAATTAGGATGCGAACGCAATAAATCACATGAACATAAACACGCAATATCAATATTGCTTAAAAGCACTAGTTCTCATGCATTCCTAATGAGAGGCTAAAACTAACTAAAAATGAGAGCCTGAACTTTTATTTATATCCTAATAGTAGCTTGGCGAGAAAGTCTCATAATTAAAATAGACAATTAAATAACCTAATTAAAATAGGTAACTAATAAAAGATAAATCCTAATAATTAATTTAACTTGCTAGGAAAAAAGGGTCTCCCCCTTGATGGTGAACTATGATATGCCACACACCACTCCCCTTATTTTAAAAGTTCATTCTGAGTTCTAAAGTAAAATGCCATTTGTCTAATGTAGTACATGCATAGAGGTGATCAAAACTTTCTCCTCGGTTAAATCCCTGTTGTTCTCCTCTGCAATAATTTATCCCTTAGTTATAAGGATAGGTATCTTGTTTTTTGGATATTCTAATGATATGTGGATGAAGGCGACCACTCATAGCACTTGAAGTTTATTGTCGGGGACGAAGTAGGCTTTGCCATGGTGGATGTAGTCTCTACACTTGTATTAAGTAACTGAAGTGCTATAGATAATTTCAGGTACTCTTATACTTTTATCATATATCCCAAATCCTTCTCAAGTGTCACAATTTCCCACAAATGCAATTCAAACTTAATACACCAATGCAAGCTACTAATATACTGACTAATTTTATGCTCTTCTGACTCATGAAGCTCAGCCTATGGATAGAGAATTTGACTGCTTGGTGTAATCAGTAGCTATCATTAAAATTTTTCATAGTGTGTATGCGAGTGAATAAATTGCACTCGTAAGTAGAAGGAGTAAATCTTGCCTGAAGATACTTCCTTATTCCCCTCATGTCGCAAATGACCTTATTTACTCTCTCCCTACGCCATTGACACAACTTATTCCACCAAACTTTGGCATTCCTCGATAATTTTATCACCACCAATTGGACACATTCAATCACTTGATACCCCTTGCATTAAAAAATATTCTTTATGGTGTCAAGTTAGTCAATAAAGGCATCAAGGTCAAGCTTACTCTCAAAGACAAGTACTCATAATCTTCTGCAAAATGTTAATGAGATGGGATACATCATCAAAATCAGTGCATCCTTCCACAAATGAATCATCCATTTCTTATTTCGACGATTCATCGTCATCATAACCCTTCCTCATTACCTCGAGAAGACGCTGGAAGCCGTCTAACATGGGTTGGTCAATGGCTCGATGGGGGTGCTATGGAAGAACCGATACTTCCCTTTAGTCCCTATGTCAGTATGAACAATCACGTGCTTATGCCCTAGTTTTCCACAAGTGAAACATTCGCTACCGATTGTAACTTGTACCGGGTTCTAAATGCACTGCTAAAAATATTCAACATCTGGAACATAGCCATGGTGCACAAACTCCTTTGTCCCAACATCTTGGTTAACTTACTCATCAAATTTGAATCACTGGGCATGTAGTCCAATGATAACTCGGGGTTAAGTATTATACCATCGTCTCTCGCCCATTTTTTATCACTGAGTATGGATACTACTGAACGTTGATGAAACGGTCATGAATCCACCACTTGAGTACTAGCACTATCTAAAAATAATCGATCTGAGATAGGAGAAGAATGTTTGGACACATATGGCTAATTCGCGAGTTTGTTACCGACTACTCGATCCATTATTACATCGCAAGAGAAACGTAGAGGTATATTTCGATCACTCGAGTGGGGTATGTAGTCGAAAAAGGGTCGTGGTTTATTATTGGTTATAGGTCACGAGTCATGGGCAATGGGAAATATAGTGGGATTTTGGTATGTTGGAGAGTTAATTCTATGTTGGGGCTAAAAAAGATCAAATCTGGAATCAAAGAGGGTCTTCCATATCTTCGTCGGAGCTTTGGTGGTGACGGCGAGAGTCATCGAGGATGGGACCGAGAAAGAGGGTTGGTGGATTAGGGTTTCACGGAAGGGTATGGTTGCGGGTTGTTGGTGCCATGGATTATTGCTGCGCTGAATATATGGCCGGCATGTCACAACCACATCGAGGGTCGTTGGTGGTCTGTGAGGGCCAGGTGTGGTGAGTTGGATTGGGGTGGCCTGGGTTGCGGGTTTGAAAAAGAACGACTAAGGTTTGTTTATTGGATTTTCGCAAGTCTAGTGTTTATTGCGAAGTTTATGCAGCAATGTCGTAGTTGTCCATCACGGTCGTAGATTCGGGGAAGAGGGTTTGGAGCATCCTCTTGATCTCTCCAAGTCATTCTTCCAAGCGCTTAATATATTTGTTCATTTTCTTGTTACGCTTATCCACTATTATCACCAACTGTATCCTCTTAGAGCAAACCTGAGCTTGGATAGTGAATTAGGATGCGAAAGCATAAATAAATCACAAAAACATAAACATGCAATCTCAATATTTCTTATAGGCACTACTTCTCATTAATTCATAATTAGATACTAAACATAACTACAAAGAGAGACTAATATTTTATTTGTGGCCTAATAGTAGCTTGGCAAGGAAGTCTCCTAATTGAAGTAAATAATTAAATAACCTAACTAAAATATGCAACTAAATAAAAGTTAAATCCTAATAATTAAATAACTTGTTGAAATGTGTTGTGATCTCAACAAAACAGGAGTATATTGTGACACCCTGACTAATTAAATACCGGGTAGCTACTCCTTTATTCAAATTAATTCAAAATGTCAAGTTGGTTCAGTTCGTAGCATCACTGTCGAAAACGTTTTAACAATTACTGGCCACCTAATATTTAAAAAGTGAGTTGTCAATTTTAATTAAATTCGATTAACATGCAATAAGTAGATTATGAAATGCTAACATAACCACCACAACATAGTCACAATAGAATAACCATAATATAATAATGAATCTGGAGGAATACTCCTCACAACAATCCGAATACTGAAATAAACAAATATCAAGTCTGTATCACTAAATTAATTACAACCCAAAATCTGAATTAACTGAATAGATAAAGTGTCTAAAAGAAATGGGGCGACATGCCCAACATATGAGAAAATCTAATAATAGAGAGTCAAGATCGAAAGTGGAGGCGTCTACTGTCAAGGTCCTGTAACTTCCATACCAGCTACAGTCCGTCACCTGAATGGAACTCCTATGCATGGTGTCCTTGTGGCTGGGCACCTAAAAGGTTTTTAAAAGAAAATATATTTGAAAGCAAACGGGTCAGAGCCCGATTGTGAAAACAGTTTAAAATATAGCAAGTGTTTAATATAATTAAACAGTGAATATAAATTACATGATAGTGTGTGCACTCACATGAGTTTCCTCACCTCTCAACTAATTGTGCAGTCCTATCGTACCCGTACCCCTTTCTAGTGATTCCCATATCTAACTAGTCCAATATAAAATCAAACATTACTATACGATTAACGCTTTAATTCTGGCATCTTCATTTAAACAGAGTGTCTTACATTTCTTCTCGATTTCCCATATTAGTAATACTACTTACTAGAGGATTTCCATTTTATTTTTTCAAAAACGTTGCTATTATTTATACTCACATTTATACATGACAGTGCATTTCAATTAACAGTATATTATTCTCATCATAAATATACAATACTAGCACCCCGAGGCTAAGCTGTGGTGCACTCATACTCTGCTATTCAATCCCAGTACATCACGTACATAAGGACCATGTATTCTGAATATCTCAGGAATCATTTCAATAAACAACAATCATAAACAATGGAGGCGAACATAGTTCACATCACATGGGTCACGTACATACCTACGCTCCCATGATCAGCAGAATTATTAACTTCTCAATAAGTCCTTCTCTGACCTATGTCCTCGAGGTACCAATCTAAATCCCCCCGTAGGCACACAAAGATTAGATGACCCTGATCGAACGCCGACCTCCCATGATAGCAAGTACGGTAGGTATGTTATAAACAAATAACTACATATACTAAGCATTTTCACATCTTAGATATCTCAACATATTAATAGAGGTATACTTCTCATTCTTATACCATCATATAGTGTTACGCGTTTACAAGTCCCCGATTTACGTACATTAAAGTATTCAACTCTTCTCACGTCATAAGTAGGTCCTCGTTTCCAAATCCAAAAATGTTATCCGATTTACTCCAAGATTCTAAGTTTTACTCCTCAACGTACTCCAATCTCTCCATTATACTCACTGGTCAATAAGGGAAGGTTATTACTCCATTAAATAAGTCTACGAAACATTTGAAATAAAATCAGGCCTAAAAGGCCATTCTGTCAACTCGTTAGAAATCTCGTTCGAATGAGGTCGTTCGAACGAGTGTCGTTCGAACGAAAGGCTTCGAACGAACTACCAACTCGTTAGAAGGGATAATGTCATCTCGTTAGAAGCTCGTTCGAATGAGGTCGTTCGAACGACCTAAGCAGGTCTTCTAACGAGATGGCAGTAAATGCCCAGAAATCCCAAAATTCGTTTTTCTTCCTTTCTTCTCTTCTCTAAATCCACCCTAAGGTCATCCCAATAGCATTTTAATGTTCCTAAACCACTCTAAATCCTCTTAGGTCATTTCTTAACATATTTTTGGGTTCAAATACTCCAAATCAACATGCAATTTACATAAATTCCCAATTTTTCACTCCAAACCCTATGAACATGAACCTAGAGTTTAAATGCAATTAGAGACTCCTTATTAATCTGTTTTCAGATCATCAAAAGTTATGTTTTGTGTATTGAATTCATCCATTAACGTTCTACATGCAATTTCCTACCCACCCCAAACCACAAGATTCACAATAATTCCATTGGGTATTCTTCATCAAAATTTCCAGGACATTAACAGTTTTCTACACTACATATGGAGGAAATATTCAACGCTAATAACGAAATCAAAACACTTGACTTAGATTTGTTCTTCTGAATTGATGTTGGTGAATGGAGGTGGATTTCTCCCCTTTCTCTACAGATTTTCTCCCAAGGATGATGATGGTGGTTGGAGGTTTCTTTTGGAACCTCTTCAAACTCTCCCTTTAACTCCTGTAGCCCTCTAACTCACCTAATGCTGATAATGGACTTAGTGGGTTCATTAATAATATATTATTTAACCCTAAAATTCGTGGGTTTTAATTCCCATATTTTTAAAATTACCAAAATACTCTTCTAGGTTGTCGGTTTGGCCTAAAAATGCCCTGGGACCCAAACTAAACCCCCGACTAGTGTTTTCTGACTATTTCGACCCTTCTGGACACGTTGGAACACTCAAAAATGATCATTCAGTTGATAAAAATATAATTCACTTTTTAATTTAAACAATTACATTCCTGACGCGACCGACACGCGCGTCCCAACTAAATTTCCCAAATTATCGTATTTCAGTCTCGCGATAATTTTAATATTTTCAATACTCATATATTACCATATATACACATCATACTCAAATACCAACTCACATCTCGCTAGTATTTATATCCGGATTAATTCCCAATTAATTCTCCTTTAATTTAATTAATCCCTTAAATAATAATCAGTAAAATTACGGGGTATTACATATATAATATTGATTTCAACCTACTATACATTTTGCATATTACTTTTACTTTGATCAATGTAGATAATTGACTATGTGTTCTATAACATAGTAATCATCAGAGACATATTGTTTTTATAAGTTTGTACTCCCACCCCCAATAATACATATACTAGCGCTTGGACACACACATATCCATATCATTAACATGTAATTGTCTATCGTGATATTCATTATATATGTCCTAAAAGTTGGGTATCAACATACATCAAAAGAGGATTGTTTTCAATTAGATGTATTTCTCGAAGTCAGATTTTTCAACCCCTCGCATTTATTTATTGGTATTTTTTTCGAGACATTATTTTTATTTCCCATAATATGTTCTTGGTATTCAGTGAGGATAAACATGTCAAATATGAATATGATGAGTGAGATATATAGAGGGATACAAATGTAATTGATTTCAACCATGATATATGTATCCTTTTGTTACTGCATTGCTGATAATTCCTCCGGTCGTGCCTGGTCCCGTATGATAGTAACAACTATGGAGTATGTACATGACACAAATTGACCTGGAAGACCCATTTTCTGGTTTTGTCATAAGTCCATTTTTGTATGTTGGCTCATTGGCGAGTTACACGACCAATTATTCTAGAACCTAGTTTCTTGTGATAGTACTGCTTGCGTTTAGATGGTTCTGAAGTTTATTCTCCCTTGTAAATAATTGGATGTGTTGGCACGTGCGTGGGATGTATCAACTTTGATATATATTTTTATTTGTCGTTAATGATATTTTATTGTTTTATTAGAATAAATAAATTTTCTTTTGCGAATATTCTAGATTAGGTTAGTTTGGAATGGTGATGCCATAGCTTTGATCATTAGGTCAATAGTCCCATGACATCACATTTGCTTGCCCATTAAGTATTTGGGGCATTTAAATACCCTTGTAACCTATTACTTTATAACATTCTATTACTATAAATATATGAGTATTCGTGAGGGATATTTTGAGTATTTCTTTTCTTAGCGAGTGTGTGTAATTATTTTATATTGATGTAATATGTCCTAGACTCCTAATGTAATATCAAATTGAAAAACCATTACAAGTTCAATGCTTGCTTATTCAGAATGATATACGGTGTCAATTATTGGAAAGGTTCATAATAAGAGGTACAACTACAATATGAAAGCATCTGGCGATGAACATATTTATTAGTATATTTCCATGAATAATATGTAATAATTAAGACAAATGTCATGATGATAGTTTAAACAATGTTTGTGATGAATTTGATGTGTTTATATGCTTAATATAGAGACACTAGCCAAACTTCTATATTCAAATTTTATAAAAGTTGTTCACAATTTCATTATGGCCATTTTCATATTTGGTGTCCGTAGATCCACATTGGTGAGTTGAAAGGAGGTGGTTAGGAAGTAATAACTAGGAAGGTGTGGAAAAATAATGTTATCCCCTACGCCCACCCCCACCCCACCACCCCGCTTTTTCATTACCCCCCAACCCCAGATTATGGGTGATAGCGCCCATTGTCCACCTTTTTAGAACATTTATTATATTATTAATATAATTTATTAACCGTATTATTTTTGTTCAATTAGCTCATCAATATTCATACAAAGGCACCTCCATATGTATCATCGTAATCTCCTCTGCCCCCTTCCATGTGAAGAGCTTTGTGTACTAGGTATGACATGTTTGAATGACAATTCGACACAAATTTAAACTTATGAATTGATGATGAAAGGTAGTCTTGGTACTCCATCGAGTAACCTTGTTGAAGATCATAGTCTTGCAGAACAAAGTAGAACCTCCGAATTGCAAGTAAGTAACTCAATTAGTTAAGAAAATTACTTGATCCTAAGACCCTTGCCTCGAGGAAGGCAGATCTCGAAGGGTTGATACAAGATAAATGATTAAACTCATTTGGTTATTGGGACCTCAAGAATGTTGCTTTCTAATCATTGGTGTTAAACATTTTCCACAAGCATGGCAAGAGATTAATCAAAATTTGTACCTTTTAAACAATAATTTCAGTTTTTCAATTTTTGATAATTTTGATATAAATTGTCTTGTGTCTGAGCTATAATCAAGCATCAAACTTCAATATTTTAGGTTTTGGGAATTATAGTTTTGGGTAATGAAAAATAGTAAACTAAAACTAAATTTTTGTCGTACCTAAACATTACGTAGGTAAAATCTATTGATGATAGGAAATAAGTTATTAAACCTAGGGCATCTTGGGGGTGAAAATACAATTGTAAATGATCCCAAAAAAAATCCTAAATTAAATGGTGATTCATAAGAAATTTATGACGGAAAACGGAAGGACTTCATATCAAATCTTCGTTGTTAGAAGAAGGAACTGACATATTATCAATTACCAGTTGATGATACAAGAGAAAATTCAGTTTTAACAAACCCTTTGAAAGAACAAAAGATTTGAGGGTATGAAAATTTCGCTTCAGGTGAATTTGGTGTAATGAACGACTCGTCCTTTGGAGAACTAGTCAAAGGACAGGTTGTCCATTGGACCAAATGTACGAAAAAATGTTACTTTCATGTTTCCACGTTATACTCCTATCAAGTACCGGAATGTCTGTTGATTTATTTAAGTTTCATTGGAAATTATAGTTGTAACTATTGAATTTGATAGTCTATTTTATTTAATGAAGTCTTTTTTCCAATTTGTATTGTTAATCATTTGGAGTCCATTCTTATTCTCACTGTGACTTTGTTAGATATGGGTATTATTTTATTGCAAAAAAAAAATGTTATCTATTGGGGCATTTTTTCGTTACATCTGTACTACATTTTAGTTGGATGGATATGCGAGGTTCGTGTTTTAATATAGTAGTTTAATGTCAAAGACATGAATTAACACTAATTTTTAATTTTTCAGATGACAGGAGGAATACTATACTGGCTTCAACCTATTACATATGTTCTCGATTTGCATGACATGTTCCCTTAATTTGTACGGTTTATGCCCTAGTTCTTGTTACACACACTTGATTAATGTAGAGACAATATCTTATAACTTTAACATCATAATTCCAGTCACTGAGAGACCTATTGTGTTTTTACAATTTCATATATGCCAAAAAAAGTCCCTTGGTCCAGATAGCTTCACTATGCACTTCTTTTAGCAATGTTTGTCATTTGTACGAGAAGGGGTGATGTCTTTCTTCCATGATAGAGGATACTTTTTTGCGAAGTCTGAATGATACATTCTTAACCTTGATTCTTAAGATAGTGGGGTCGAAAAATGTGAGAGATTTCAAACCAATAAGCCTAGTAGGAAGTGTTTACAAGCTCCGTGCTAAGGTGTTATCGGTCTGGCTCATGGATCCACTAATTTTAGAAAAATGAACCATGTCAAGAACCCCCCACCCCCAACAAACACACGCACACACACTCTTACATGTAATAGATGCTTAGCCACCAACATATATTATTGAGACACCTAAGCAACACCATGGACGCATGTTTTAGACAAACCATGTAGAAAACTTCATATTATGTGGGCATATTTAGCTCTTTCATATCTCGCCTCTACTTCGGTCTATGGTTAAGCTTCTCCAAAATGGGTTACGTCTCCACCCTTTAAGGGACAATCTCTCCAGATTTCACTACCCTCTATTGTGTTAATTGTTATTGTATCATCATAATTACAGTTTGCATAGAAAGCATAATGTCTTTCTAGACTACTTTGAAGAACCACAATGTAAAACATACATCAAAGTGACATTGGAGGTTAGAATAGTTAAGGAGGAATATCTAGCATACTCCAATGCATTAACAATTAATACAAGTAAACTAAACAAGTGTTCATGTCAAAAGAGAGCGGTAGAGAGAAAGAGGAGGGATGAAATGAGTGAATGAAAATAGTTCAATTAAGGGGGGTGATTGGGGTGGGTGCATGGAAAAAAATCAAAGGGAAAAATTTCTAGCTGCCTCGAAGAATTATTTTCCAAGGAAAATGTTAAGAATTTCCAAAAACACGTTGAGAAAATATTACATATTAAAGTTGGAAAATATAGAATCTTTAGCAAAAATATTAGGAATGAAACACACTCTAAAGGTCTTTGAATCATTTAAGGAATGTAGTGCCCATGGAATTTAGAAAAGATGCAGTTGTATATGCTTGTAATGATTTGATTGTATTTCCTTTTTGCACATGCCAACAATAAAATCAGCAGGGTGTAGCCGACACTACTAAAATCAGGTTTTTCCTAATTAGCTAGAGAAAATAGACCTGATCATTTCCTCAAAAGGAATTTGACATGATCCGATAAATTTATCTTACTGAAGACTGTAATTCATGTTGTGATGTTGCTACTATAATTGAGACATTTTTAACTACACAAACTAAATAAATCTTTCAATAACTGAAAAGGTTTACAATAATTCAAGGCAGCCGACATCACAGTTGTTAGTGTCGTATGATACAATATAGCACCAAAAATATGTACCTCATGCTATATCGCAAGTTCTTGTAATGAGACACCTCAACAAATGGAATAGCCGGACGAAAAAATAAATACCTTTTGGAAGTGGCTAGGGCTTTATGTTTCACAAATAAAGTTCCTAAATATCTTTGGGTTGAAGCTATTCTCATGGCTACCAAACGCATAAACAGGATGCCGACTAGGATCTTAAATTTCAAAACACCTTTACAAGTGTTCAAAAAATGTGATCCAGCATCTAGGCCATCATCCACACTTCCTCTAAAATATTTAGGTGCAGTGCCTTTGTCCATATTTATGGCCATAACTGGGGAAAACTTGATCCTGAGGCTAGAAAATGTGTTTGCGTAGGATATGCACCTATACATAAAGGATATAAATGCTTTGATCCGCTTTCCAAAAAATTATTTGTCACCATGGATGTAACCTTTTTTGAATCCAACCCATTTTTTTAAAACTCATCCTTAGGAGGAGAGCACATGACAAGTTAGGATTCAAGAGTTTCAAAATTTGATGATGTTTTTCTAATAGAAAAAACACCAAAAAAATTATCCAGAACAACGAATTCAACTCAGTTTGATTACCCGGACATTGTGGCAACATAATTCCAACAGGTAATGGAAAAAAGAGTAATATCAGTTAATAACTCTTGATCTAATCGAGGAAGAAATAGAATTTGAAGGAAAGAGATCCCGATCCTCTACAAGTCCATGAGTTCGAACCGAGGGAAGAACCGAACTCGTCCAAGTGTCCATCCATTCCCTACCAAAATTTCCAGCCTACTTCTAATTCTAGTTCAGAGTCCTTTGATGAAGTTTATGTTCCCATATCTACTCGTAAGGGTGTAAGGTCTTGCACCAAACACCCCATGTCTAACTATGTGTCTTATAAAAATATTTTTTTTTTCATTTACATCACAACTTTCTTTTGTGGAAATTTCAGATAGTGTACAAGAAGCTTTACAGGTTCTTGAGTAGAAGAATTTTGATCCTGCTCTCATATCATTAAATTGAGTAGGTTATCTAGATTTGGGGACGTGGAATCCTTAGGGAGAAATTGTGTAGATTATATAATTTTATAATTGAAGATATTTCCTATGGTCATTTAAGGAATGCAAGCTGTTTGGGAAGCCTAAGAAAGCCCATAATCCTATTAATATAAAGGGGATCGTCGTGGTTTAAGGATTGCAACCTTGAAACTTCTAAGTCCTCACCGAGACTTTGGGATCTTCTAAAATATTCATATATTTTCATTCGTGAAGTATTTGTTTTGTTGAAACTATACATAATCATTGGCATTTAATATATTGGACCATTTTTCTATTATTACTTTATCAACCTTTGGTACTCTATTTTTGACATGTTCAATGAGTTTTGATCTTCAAATGCAGTTTTTATTAGTTGGTGTAATCATGGATGAGTTGTCATCACAACTCAGACTTAGCTAATAGCTTCTAGAAGGTTTCATTTTGACATGTGATGTATTTGAGAGTTAGTTATAGCCTATATGACATCACATGGTCTTATAGCCTTTCAACCAATAGGAGCTTCGGAGATCTTTTCTAGAATCTGCTCCCCGCCCCAATAAAGGGCTTTAGTCCCTCATTTATAGGAAAAAATACAATTGAATATATAAAGACATTCTAGTTTCTCTTTCTAATTGTTTGTTTGTTTTAGTTTGGGGCCTTTTGACGTTTTCCTTACGTCATATTTATCCATTATAAATTTTCAAATTACCATGTAATATTATTTATACGAGTACACAATAGTAGTTTTTTCTTTTTTCCTTCCTTTTCTCCTCAACTTGCAAACGAGGAGAAAAGAACTGAACTTTCTCCTTATAAACTCGCATGCAAAGGGGAAAAAGTCATAATTTTTTCCCTCCCCTTCCCTCTTTTTAAAAAACAATTATTATTTCGTTTCCCTCATTTCTACTAAACTCCTAAACATAGCGTTAGTGTTCGTGACTATGGTACCCATGATTTTATTATTTGTTTGATGTTTTTGAATTAACTCAAGTACAAAAGTTAATTATTGGAAGAAATTAAGTTTTGTGTCATAAACGCTCCTTAAAGAATGAAAGAATATTAGTTATAAGTAGTCAAGTCCGATTATCTATTACATTAAATTGGGAGACTAATTCAAATATCCTTGTATGATCTGAAATGTAATTGGACATTAATGGAATTATATTGAAATCAACTGAAAGAATTGTTCTAACTTCTTGTGAGTGTAGTAAAGTGCAGTGAAAGAGATACCCTAGTTTCTTTGGGCTAGTAATCATTGACATTGTCACAGCACACATGTCGAAGTGGTATCAAAATATAACTCTTTGAGTAGTGGTTTTATGTTTATGTAGTGGTACTATTATGTCTATGTCATCTCAACCCCTTGTTTTGTATTATCCAAACATCGAAGTAGAGAACCTTATTTCAACAACCTTCAAATGGGGTCTGTTTAATTTGACAGTAGAAGTCAAATGAAGGTTGAAGGGAGCAATGAAACAAGTATCACCTTGTGATATTTACCTCTATGGTTCCACCTGTAGATGGGATGGTGACTAAGCGATGAAATAGCTCAAGGAAGTTGACAAACGCAAAGGAGGTGAGTCACTTGTTATTTACCTTAACATCGACGAGCAAGGAGAAAGAAACAAATCACCAAAAAAGAGATAAAAAGTAAAGGAGAAACAAAAATTTTCTAGGAAGATGGAGAAGAGAAATAAAAAAAGTTGTATAGAAAGACCGTTTGAAATAAGGAAGTCAAGGAGAGGACCATTAGTGAAGGTGATAAATTCAAGTGATCGAAAGATATTATAGGCAACACCCCAGCAGATGGAGAGATTCCAATGAGATTCTTTAGTAACTCAAGTTATCCGCTCATACATTGAGATGAGAAATTGTGACTAGTGAAGTAACGGAACAACTACTTGCGAAAGAATATACAATAAAAATAAAGGAATTCTTTTGTAGGGTGTGGGAGATAACCCCATATTTCATGGGGCCCCACAAATATTGATGCTCTTTGAGTCTAATTGTGAGATTAGTTAAGAAGAGTGATAGTTTGGTTGCTTGAATGTGAGTTGAACATAATGGGATGGAATTAGTCCATGAACTTATAATGGGTTTCGATATTGAGAATCTACAAAGGATGAACTCAATAAAAGTAGTTGATTTGGTCCTCCTATGACTACCGAGAATCGAACTGTTTAGAATTTTGAAGTGTTAACCTTGAGGGACGAGAGAGACCCTGAAGGACTAAAAGTACATTTGAGGCTGAAGAGAGGTTAGTACTAGGAAGATGAAACTAGTAGATATAGTTTTTAAAAGGTAGATATTAGTCTTATGGTATTATAGGCTGCATCGAGGAGTTTTACTTAGGATTTATATTAAAAGAAAAATACTAAATTTGGACACTGATGGTCGAGGCCTTGTAAAGTCCATAGTCATGGGTAAGTCCCACGTGAATTCGCTAGGTGGGTCATACCACCTGATCATGACTAGATTAAATGTCAGTGGCTCCCATTTGAGTAGTGGTGTCCAACGAAGAGCCGATTCCATCCGGAGTTGGTTTAGGAGTAGAGGAAGATCTAATGTCATTTTATTAAATGTGAAAAGAGTTTATTGGATCCAAGAACTCTCCAATAGATTGGTTGAAGAAATTAGAAGGAACTACATCCCATTTCTTTGAGTTGATTAATAGATTTATGATAGTGAATGTGAAATCAAGAGGTAGAATATGGAAAAACCCTTAGCTACAGTTCTACATCAAGTAATTCAGTTACTCCCTCATATGATCTACCCTTCCTGATTTTTAGGCTAATGGGGCATCGTCATGAGTGTGCTCCCTTACTCCCACTAGAATAAATCACTTGATGTTTATCCCTCTCCAACCAATGCTATTGCTAGTCCGTGTCTCAATGATGAATAGAATATGCTAATTGTAATACATAGCATTGAGGCTCTGACGCTACTAGTGATCCAACCCTCATTTTCATTGAGTCAAGTATATCAACTAGATTTGGGGATATAGAATCCTTTGGGAGAAACTTTAGAGACTCTAGAATGTTTTAATTAAAGCTATTTCATATGGTCATTTCGGGAATGTAAACTTTTTGGGAAGCCCAAGAGAAACCCTAACCCTATAAATTTAAAAGGGATCCTAGTGGTTTAAGGATTAAAACCTTCAAACTTCTAAGTCATCATCGAGACCTTGAGATCTTATTAAATCTTCATATATTTTCATTTGTGAACTCTTAGTTTTATTGAAACCATACATAATCATTGAAGTTTAATATATTGGACTAGGGGTGCAACCGGTATGGTATGGTCTGTAACAACCCCTTACCAATACCAAAACCACATTTTATATGGTAAAATCATACCGTACCAATTTATCGACCGGTACATCAAAACAAAAATCAAAACCAAACCGACTGGTTTTTCGGTTTTTTCGATATTTTTGAGTTTTTTTACTTTCAGTAATTTCGGTTTCAATTCGATTTTTTCCCGGTAAATACCAGAATTTCAAATCGGTTTATACATTCGGTAAATCTGGTATATATTTCGATATACCCATTTCTAGCTGTTACAATTTCTAGCATTTTTAGCTATTACAAGTTCTAGCATTTCTAGTTGTTTGGAACAATTAGAAACATACACAAACAGGTACAGTTTCTAACATTTGTAGCATTTGGAACAATAGATTTAAACAGATACGAGACCAAACTAACTGGTTTGCTTTTGTCAGAGCCGGAGGAGAGTGAGACGAGACCAAAATGATCGGTTTATCTCCGTCAGAGACGGATGAGAGTGAGATAAGATCAAACTGACCAGTTTGCCTCTACCGAATTCGAAGTAGAGTGTGATGAGATGAGGGAGCTAGTGCCTGAGGAGAGTGAGCCAAGATGATGAGCCTAAAAAAATTAGGGAGCTGTTACCTCAAAAAATGTTCGCCGGAAAGTCAAAATCATCCACACCTCCAACAACGGAAAAACAAACCTTCGCCGAAAAAGCCAACTCACCGAAAAAGCCAACTCGTCGGAAAAAAATCACCAAAAAACACGGAGGGAACTCAGATTCAAATACAGCTGGCGCTGAAAAAATTTTCATCAGAAACCCGATCACAAAACGAAGTAACCACACCAAATCGAAAGCCAAATCTCAAAACAAAAAAATGGTGTTCTCAAATAAAAGTCCCCAAAAACTTATTTCTCAAAATCAACCCAAGGTTGAAGAAGAAAAAAAATGAGAGAGAGAGAGCTCAAACAAAAATGACGGCCACACTTTTTGAGAGAGAAAGAGGTAAAAAAATGAAATGGAAACCCTAAAAAAAGATCTCTACACAAACCATAATATAAATCCCAAAAGAAATAAGGGAAAAACGAAAATATAGCCAACAAAACAAACGGCTCTTTTTATTTTAACAAAATGCTACCTAATTCATTTTTGTTAAATGTTTGATTAATTAAACAAAATATATGTTTAATTAACATGATTATTTAACACTTAAACCAAATACTCAAATAAATAAATTTAAATTCAAAGACAATATAAAAACTCACTCATGAGAAATAAAATAAATAAAAGTAGTATGTTACCCAAAATAGTTTGACACTGCACAAAAAGTTTGGTACGGTAATTTTGGTACGATATCGGTACGGTAAATTAGGTAAATCGGTTTTTTGTATCTAAAAACCAAAACCAACCAAATTTTTGACGGTATTTTCGATTTCGGCAAAATCGGTTTTTGGTATTTCATAATATGAAACCAAAACCATTTTTTTTCGGACCAAAATGGTACGGTACGGTAAAAACCCGTACCGGTTGCACCCCTATATTGGACCCTTTTTCTATTCATACGTTGTCAACCTTTAGTACTCTGTTTTTGACATGTTAAATGAGTTTTGATCTTAAAATCAAGTTTTTATTAAGTGTTTTTTAAGGAACTACCCTTTCTATGACTAGGGGTTCCAAAACATACGTGATGTACACGAAGTCTAAGGTAATTTTTTAATGACATAAATTTCTATGGGAGTTCTCTTAAAAAATGATGATTAGATGCTTGAGCGTGATGCTCTACCGCATTCTAGCCTCGAGACCTTTAGGTTGTCCTTTCGAATACTTTAAGCTGAGATGTGATAACAAAGGATTATCTTTGTGTACCCGTAGGTATAAAGTATCCTCGTATAGGCCACAAACTCTGTGGGCTAGCCTTTGACCTCCTACTTCATGCATGATGTGCTTTGTGGTTGACGTAGGAGAATAAATCTAATATGTTAATCCTGATATGCACTTATATCTAGGAAGAGTGGATGACATCAAGCATGGCTTCTATTCCGATTCTAGGGCTCGACCAAAGGAATAAAACAGATGAGTAGGACATAAATTCCGGCACTTAGGGTATGTGCGAGTTCTGTTTCAGAGAGAAAAGAAGTGAAAGGAAAAAAATGTTTCATTTCTTTTGTTTGGAGTTTATATGAGAGAGAAAGGATACAATTTCCCTTACCGAGAAAATTGAGTGATTATATTCCTTTACTCGTTGACTTATTTAGTGAGACTTGGATTATATAGGCTATGAAGGCATATAGTGGTCAACGCTAGAGTAGATTTTGTTTAAATATTTGGCTGAGATACTTGATACTACATTTCTTTTCTTTATCAAACATGCTCTGGAGAACACAATATTATTATCGTCACGGTATTAAAAGATTATATGACAAGGCCAATTGTACTGAGAGATTTTATCTATGATGTTAATATTATGTCACTATCGCAAAATTTTGATATTTATATGCACTGGTCGAGGACATTGCACATGAAATGTCAATGGACACATTTTAGTTAGAATTAGGTATTTACTTCTAATCAAGTGGCGATGCAGAGTTGCTAGTATCGTATGATACAATATAATACATCAATAAGAAAAATGTGTATTGCTAGTTATGTCGCAAGAAGCATTGAATCATAGGCGTATCATATTGTATTACTCCCTATCATTTTTTTGTTTCTTTCATTATAAAAATGAATATTCTTATTATTTCTTGTAATCCTTCTTTCGCTTTGTTTTATTTTAATGTTTTAATTATCAGTATTTATTTGTAGTTAAATCTTCTAATGTCGGGTATACATAATAAATATCGCTCCATTGTAAGTTCACGGGATTTCGTTAAGGCAAGATTTATTCGAAAATCAATTTCATAGGGGTGTGTCTAAAATCATTGCATTAATTCACCATTTAAGTGCCCGTCCAAAGTGGGTTGAAAAATGTGTACTCACAACCCATCCACCACACCCCCACTTATTGATTTAGCAGAGAACTACTAATCATGGGAACCAATTAATAAGATCAGTCCACAACCCAAGAAATTCATAACAACACAAATAAAATCACTTCACTAGTACCCAGAGAATCAAACAGAACCATTAAATTCATAACATGTACTAGAATTTCTAAATTACTATTTATCTAAGTTGATAAAGTCTAGTAAGTTTTGTAGAAAAAATCTAATCTTCTTTGTAACGAAAGTACATTCCCCCTATTTGTCAGCTTTTATGATGTTCCAACATATAGAAGTTGAAATCGTATCACGTGTGTTGCATCTGCTGAGGAAGTCAGCGATTGCATTAGCTTCTCTTGTCACGTGTTGAAACTTCAGTGATTCGAATTCTTTCATAAGGCACCAAATAGATCTGCAATGAACAATATAAAAAGTCATAAAAACACAAAGAAATATTAGTAAAAATAACATAATATAAGAGGTTTTTGGATTTAAATGTCATGAACGGTTGAAAAAGGGGGGGCCGGGGGGGGAGGGGTGGGTGGGGCATACAAAGTTGTTCAAATTATAATGACTAATACGAATCCTGATGAATGGAGAAACAATATTTTTGTACCTATTTATAAAAATAAAGGGAACATACATTATTCTTCAAATTATCGTGGTATTAAGTTAATGAGTCATACAATGAAACTTTGGGAGAGAGTGATTGAATATAGATTGATATTGAAAAACACAGTATCTGAGAATCGATTTGGGTTTATGCTTGGGAGGTCAACAATGGAAGAAATTTATTTATTAAGGAGATTAATGGAGAGGTATAGGAAGAAAAATAAGGACCTTAATATAGAATTTATAAATTCGGAGAAGGCGTATGATAGGATACCAAGAGATATAATATGGTGGGTTCTACATAGAAAACGAACGACTCGTAGATATATTTATGTGATCAACAATATGTATTATAGGTCCATGACTATAGTAAGAACATGAGCAGGAAAAATTAGTGAATTTCCAATTACTGTAGGTGTGCACCATGGTTTAGCACTAAGTCCTTATCTCATTGTCGTTATTATGGATGAATTGACTCGAAAAATACAAGATGAGGTGTCGCGACGCATGCTATTGCAGATGATATTATTTTAGTGGATGAGACTAAGACGGAAGTTAATGCTAAATTGGATTGTGGAGAGAAACTCTATAAATGAGAGGATGTAAAATACGCAGGACTAAAATAGAATATGTGGAGTGCAGTTTTAGTAGTAATATGAGGACAAATAGGGATGTGGTGTAATTAGAGGGTCAAGAGATACCTAGAAATTAGGTTTAATTATACAAAAAGATGGAGATATTAGTGATGATGTTACTCATAGGATTAAAATAGGCTGGGTTAAGTGGAGAAATGCCACCAGCATATTGTGTGATAGGCTTATACATTTGAAGTTAAAAGGGAAATTGTATATAGGACGACCATTACTCGTCATGTTATGTAGGACATAGTTTTGGGTAACAAAACAAATGTGCAAAAAATGAGTGTGATGGGGATGTGAATGCTAAGATGGATTTGTGGTCAAACTCGAAACGATTAAATCATAAATGAACAAATTCATGAAACGATAAAAGTAGCTCCTATAGTAGATAAATTGAGAGAAAATCAACTTAGGTAGTTTGGACACATCAATCGTAGACCAATGGATGCTTCATAAGGAAGAGTGATTTAATTAGTATTGATAGTAATGAAAGGGGTCGATGTAGACCTAAATTGACTTGGTTGGAAGAGCCTCGATATTATGGTTGAGCAGGTAAATAACTTCCTTGATTTAAAAGCACAACTATTGTTCAAAGAATATCAATGTCGTGAGAGTAGAACTATGACATTAAAAATTCAAATTAGGAAACCTTTGTCAGTCAAGTCTAAGTCTGCCTATCTCGAAAAAAGATTAGCCATCAAAGAGAGATCGACCTAAACGAGAATGGATACAACATGAAAGATGATATGGATAAGTCAACCCATGACTCTCTGCATTTAGATGGGTTATTTATATTTATTCATGTCATTAATTGCCTCTGCAACTCCCACCTATGTGACTACTACTATGTCATGTGCTAGTGGTCTTGTGACAGGAAGGGATGTTGGGGACATGATATTATGTGGTTTAGTAGAAGATATTGAAATGAACAAAATGGGATTCATGTAGCTGACGCCAAATAATTAGGAAAAGGCTTTGTTGAGTTGAGTTGAGTTGAATTGAGTTCAGTTGAGTTAGCTTTGAAACTAATTCTATGTGGTGCCCACACATCAAACATGAGGAACACTGAGTTAAGTTGACCTCTACGGCACCTCACATTCACGAGACCTGATATTTAAGTGGTTATCAACAAAGGTTGTCCATTTATGCATGATCCAAGTGAGGAACATTGGGTTATGGTTAAACGAATTCTCTATTACCTAATACATACTATAAATTAGGGCTTACTTATTCGTTGTCCAGTTAACTTACAAATCCATTCTTACTCGAATGTAAATTAGGCTGGATGCCCCATTGACTGACGATCATCCAATGGATATTAAAAGCCAAATATTCTAGACTTCTTCACGGCCCATAAGTAAACAACATTTAATTTAAAAAAGCTATTCTCCAAAGATTACAAAAAACTTACAGGTTTCCCTGAAAGTGTGGTGTGAAACAAATCCCTTTTAGGCAGTTTATAGCTGAAGTCGAATAACCGACCAAAATAAATTTTTTCATGCAAAGATTCATAGCAAACATGAGGCCTGATTTTGCCTCAAGAACCTCCTCATCATTGTAATATTTATTAGAGAAAGAGGCATTCTCTACATATGTGTTAATTTTTCCTTTGTAATGGCATATAATGAATGCACCGTAATAGGGACCCTTATGGAATGATGCATCAAAATTCAATATCACGTAATCCTTAGGTGGCTTCTTGAACGTTTCCATATGAATTGGACTTTGTAGGGAACATTGAATATATAAATATATATATAGGACAAGTCGATTTTCATCCTTCCTATTTAACTCTTTGTGATGAAGTGTAACTGCGATGTGGGAGTTATGTGAAATTACACCCCGTAATCACCAAGGGTGATAGTCATAGGAAGATTGCAACCCCCTTTAAATTTTGGACGATCGGCATTATTTTCCTTATATATTTGCAAAAAACATGATTAAATGATTATTATAAACCTAAATGAAATCATAACAAGCAAAGACTAAGAAAACATTGAACTTACATGCAATGTTGTTATTTCATTGTCCGTGAGTTTTCTTTCCATGATTCTTTCCAATTCGTGAACCCAATCTAAAAAAAATCCAATTTAAGAAAGACATTACCACAAAGAAAGAAATTGTATACCTTGCACTATGATAAAAAACAATCATATAGAGATACCAAGTGTATCCAGAATAAAAATAAAAAATAAATGTGAAAATATTTACCAGGTGAGGTGTTGGTGGGTCTATGAGTTCTTTGTATGGTGACAACTGTCTGGCATGGAAATATCTATAATTTTGGAGTCTCTATCCACCTTGAACTATAATTGAATGGCCTTTGTCAATTAAAATGACAGAGATATCATTAAATGGAAAATTGGTGTAGAATGAGAATAATTTTTTACCTAACGGTTATTGTACCACACTTAGCTGAGAACAAAATGGATGAATTCTCCTCGATAAATGTCTCGACGGCATATTCACCTTAAAAACATTAATAATTAATTGACCCAAATTTCATGGGCTTACAGTTTTGGTGCAACAATGTTCTCGTGCGATAGCCCAGTACACTCGGTCTCAAGGCTTAACCTAACATGAATTGCCTTCAAAGCATACATATTGGCTGGTTTCGGCCTGCCTTAGCCTCTTCAGGGGAACGGCTCCAGCTCCCGACCAGTTTGTGCAAGGATGGCTAAGTCCCATCCTCACAGGCAAGTCTAAGACTAGTAATAAGTTTCCCCAAATTAACCCAGTCAACCTATTTGAACTCCAAAGAGACTAACAACATATAATCACGCACTTCCTTTACATGGAACCATTCCCAGTCATTGTCACCCAATTACATCCAACATGCAATTTAGTAATTATCAAGGCTTCCTCAAGATGACCCAAAATTTTCCTCCGTGACACTTTTCGACACAGCCGCAATAGAAACACAACATCAAGCAAAATGCTCTACCAACATCCCTACATGACCATCGATTGGATCTTTCATAAACTTTCTCATCAAGTTTGATAATTAGTGTGCGACATGGCATGCATCCTTCATGGAGAATCTAACCACGTTGTAGTCCACCTCTCTCTCGGCTATCGGACTACACCTAAGCATGCATCATAACATGCCTCTCTCTCAACGATCTGGATACACCCAAGCATGTTGCTCCATATAATTCAAGTGTTGTGCTTTCAAGAGGGGTTTTTAAAGTCTCCCTTTCAATTCATAATTCTAAGCACTCCATCTAAGCATAACGGTTTGAATCATCATAGTTGTACACCCAATCACTTTAATGATTTCGAACCACTCCTTCAAGTGTCGTCTTATCCATAATTTTCCAATGGTGCATCCAAGTGTCTACATGATGCCCCTATAACCACTTTCAAAAAAAGGGTCCTATTCTAACAACATCAACTCTCTAATACCCCACGATTGATGAACGATGAACCCCGTGCAATTAAATATTCGTCCTGCCCCGATACCATCTGTCTTGGGGTTAGTCTTTAGTTATTCTTTCGTGGGGCACTAAGTACTCTTAATATCCGGTCAGTTACTAAGTAAGCCTAGCAATCTAGCTCTTGGTAATATTAGAGTAGTAAAAGGATGAAGAAAGCACACAAAGAGATAGTTTGAGTGAATACTTGTACTCCACTTAAGGAAGAGAGTTCACAACTTTGCTTGGTGGTTTGGCCAAAATATGCTCCCACCTATTTATTGGCAACTACATTTACAATCAATTGCTACGATTTATACAAGTGACACTAATCTAATAGTTAGGAACAATCTAGCGTAAGAGTCTATAATCTTCCCATCTCTATAAAAGAATATTCTAGATTTTTATAGAATTATCTAGCATAACCTACTTCATTCCATACTACACTAGATCGACCTAGAGAAATCTAGAATTCTAAAAAAATGTAGTGTGGGGATGGAGCCTTTAGGACTGTATTTTAATGAAAATACTTAGCACGTGACATCCTCCACCACTTAAGTTCGCGGCGCCCTTGTCGCACATTCCTCCTTATACCTTTGTATTGGTTCCATAAATTGCCATAATATATCTTCATGCTCCCTCTTTCCTTATTGCCTGGTAGGTTTTACCACTTGACAAAGTACTCCTGATTGTTAGGCATGCCTTTCTTCCAAATCAATCGGTCAGACAAGATGGTTTCAACCTCCTTATCAAGTGAATTTACAATAGAAGTAGGTGACCTCTTTGATACCCCATGCTCAGGGTCCTTTATATCTGCGTTATAAGGTTCTAGAAAGATGGCATGAAAGACATTCTGATTATTTAATTTTGGGGGTAACTGAAGTTAATAGGAGACTTTTCCCACTTGCCTAATAACTGGAAAGGGGCCCTCATAATGTCTAACTAAACCCTTATGTACCATCTGTAGGGGCTTGAATTTTTAGGGAAGGAGTTTCAACATAACCATGTCCCTTCATTATACTCCATTGGTCATCTCTTCTTATCTGCCCATCTCTTTATTTTCTTAAACGCCCTCTTTATTTTCGCTTGTTCTTGCCATGCCTTAGCGATTTTGTATGCCTTCAGGTACTTCCCATTATAGCTATATGCCAATGCATTCGATATGATATGTTGTCTTCATGTGATAATTTCAAAAGGACTTTGGTTTGTAGCTTCGCTCATTTGAAAATTATAAGAAAATTATGCTACATCTAGGAGTTTGTCCCAATCACCTTGGTTGGCATGCACATAGTTCCTCAAGTAGAGATCCAATAAGGAATTTATTCTCTCTGTTTCCCATCTGTTTAGGGATGAAAGATAGTGGAGAAGTTCAAGTCATAACCTACCATCCGAAAAATCTCAGTCCAAAATCAGCTAGTGAAGCAAGGATCTTTATCACTGACAATAACTAGTGGTAGCCCCTAATACTTTACCACATGTTTAAATAATAACTTAATCATTTATTCTGATGTACAATCTATCGGTGTAGGAATGAAAGTAACATTCTTAGAAAATCTGTCCACCACCACAATGATACCACCACATCCTTCCGACTTAAGCAACCAAGTGATGAAATCCATGGAAAGTATTTCCCATAGTCTTTCGGGAACTGGTAAGGGATCTAGAAAATTGGAAAATCAATGTTTTTCATTCTTGTTTTGTTGGCACATGAGACAAGTACGCACATATAACTCCACATCATCCCGTATCCGAGGCCAACAATAAGAATCCCCTAACAAGGCAAGTGTGCGATGCATACCAGGATAACCAACCCACTTTAAATCATGACATTACTTTATAAACTCCTTGTGTAAGTTCCACCACCTTGGAACTCCAATCACCTTTAGTGAAGAGTAACACATCATTGATCCAAAAGCGATGTGTCTTGCCCTCGCGATCCATTATTATAAGAGTTATAGCTAGTGAATCATGCTCCAAACCTTCCTTAATATGATCCACCAAGGTTAACAGAGGACATCTAATAGTTATAAGTTTGGCCTTATGACCTAAGGCGTCGACCACAACATTAGCCCTACTTGGTTTGTATCACCATTGTCATTTCCTTTTCTTGCACAGTGTACCTTCTTTTCGTTTCCTTTAACTTCTGACTTTCATAGGTAATAGGGTGTTCCTCCTGAATAAGTATTCCTCATATAGCATAGCCATAAGCATCAATGTGAATCTTAAAGGTCTTGGCGAGGTCTGGAAGACTAAGAATGGGTTCGTTTATAACCGCCTACTTATATCATCAAATGCCCCTGTCCATTCCCATATACAATTTTTCTTCAACGAGTCCATCAAAGGGACTGCCCTAGCTGACTAGCCCTTGATAAATCGTCGATAGTAATTAACATGCCCTAAGAATGATCTCAATTCTGTTACATTTCTAGGGTTTCCTAAGTGTGAATGGAATTTACCTTAGCTTCCTCCATCATTTGCTTTCCACCCTTGATTTTATACCTTAGGAAAGACACTTCCTCTTAAGAAAAGGAACACTTTTCTTTCTTGATATAAATCTCATTATCCATCAGCATTTAGAAGACTAGACGTAGGTGTTCAAGATGTTCCTCTAAGGTAGTGTTATATTCCACTGTGTCATCCAAGTATATAACAAAAAAACGATCTAAATACGGATGGAACAACCGATTCATCAAAGTACAAAATGTGTTAGGTGCATTAATGAGGTCAAAAGGCATTACAAGGAATTCAAATAAGCCATCCCTAGTCATATAAGTAGTATTGGGATCATCTCCTTTAGCAATCCTTACTTGATAATACCCCGAATGCAAGTCCAGTTTAGTGAAATATCGTGATCCACCAAGTTGATCAAATAAATTGGCAATCAAAGGGATGGTATATTTATTCTTGATGGTCACTTTGTTCAAGGCTTGGTAGTCTATGCACTTTCGTTGAGAGCCATCTTTCTTTCAAAAGAGCATCGGTGTTACATGTGGGGCCTTGGATGGTTGAATATATCCTGCATCAAGTAAATCTTTAAGTTATATCCTTAATTCCTCTAGCTCGGGTGGCGTCATGCGATAAGGGACTCCTGCAGGGGGTTTAGAACCCCATTCCAGCTCAATCTTATAATCTATCTCCCTCCTAAGTGGAAGATTCTTAGGCAAATCAAGGGGAATAAGGTCCCTATATTCATCAAGGATGAATTGGACTTCGGTCGGCACTCCCATAAGCAAAGGCTCAACTATCTCGTCATCAGGAGACTCTTATAAAAAGGACAAGTAACTAGTCTCACCTTCCCTAAGTCCCTTCTCAAATTGCATGGCTAAAAGTGCTTGAGCTTCGACCTTGGTAATATGTTCAAATGGAACCATAGAACAATTTCGCCGCCCTATGATGCAAATGGTATTTGCAAATGGAAGAGGGAATGCAGTTACGTTGTTTAGGAACTGCATTCCAAGCACCAACTTTAAATCATCCATAGGCACGACTCACAAGTATATCAAACCATTCCATCCTCTAATGATTTTACGTACACCTTTTGCCACTCCGAGGATGGGTTTAGCTTCCAAGTTGACCACCTTGATTTGTCCTCCTTCCTTGCTAGCTTTGAGTTCTAATTTCTTGACTACTTCTATGGAAACAAATTTATGGGCTACCTGTCAACTAAATTTTTTATAGGAATCTCATTTATCTTTACCTCTATAAATATAAGCCCCTTAGAATTATCTTTTTACGACTCAACTTTAGCCTTAATTGTATTGTGGAGTCAGAGTGAACCCATATGTACACTAATTTCATCTCCCTCGCCATGTTTTTCTCTGTATTCAACTTTCAAAGTATTAAGATCCTTATTCTTTGGGTAATCCATATCCTAATGGGGACCATCACGTAGGAAGTGACTAACTTTAGTCGGACGGTAAGGATTCCTTCATCCATTATATGGCTTCCCCAGTTGGGACTTTTCTCCCTCACCTTTAGTATATCCAATTGTCTTATCCTAGGGCTTAGGTGGTTCCTTCTTATCATTATAGTCAATAAATGATTATGCTTCTATAAGAGCCATGGAGAGATCTAGTACTCCTTGCTATTTGAGCTCCCTTGTAGCCCATTCTTTAAGTCCATCCATAAAGAATAAAAGAGAATCCTTATCGATAAAGTCCAAAATCTCCAAGGTGAGAATAGTGAATTATGTCACGTAGTCTCGAATAGTTCATATATGCTTTAGTTAATGGCATCTCCACATTACTTCCTCCTCAGCATTCTTTGGGAAGAACTGCTTCTTAAGTTCACATTTCAAGTCCTCCGGAGTGTAGACATTCAGATCTTGGCAACATCCTTTGTTATAGTTGTTGCTTCAAAATGTTGCTCGATGCCCACTAGGAATTTTTCAAGTTCCCTTTCATTTCTATCTCTACAAAATACCTTGGGCTTGGGCACTTCGATCTTTGGAGTTGGGTTGATGGCACCCATCCCTCTAATAACAGCTTTCTTGCATAATGCCCAATCTGATCATACATCATCAACCTATTGTCATAGGGCATTTAGATCATTCTCGAAGGCAATACGTCAATTTGTAACTTCCCCCATTAGTCGTTCCTGAATAAAGCGAATTTCCCGTTAAAGATCTCCGCTTAAGTCATTCAAGTAACTCTTTACAACATTGTGGATTTCAGTATCCTCCAACTCTAACCCATCAAGCCGTTGGAATACTCCATCAAGTTGTTCCCCTATACCGAACATAGTTAATTCCTTACTGACTAGTCGTTGTTCCATTGCTACTAACATATCCTTCAACATTACCCTTACCTTCCATATGTTGGTAGGAACTTCATCATGTGCACGATTCTCTTCCTTTAAACTTGAAGCCAATGTCATAAATCCTTCAATACAGTTCCACTCACTAGCCTTACTCTGATACCACTTGTCATGAGATTAGTCTTTAGCTAATCCTCCGCGCAACACTTAATACTCCTAATAGACAGTGAGATGAAAAAACTGTTTACAAGATTAATAACAAAATGTTATAAGTTGAGTAAACTCCGAATAAATTTTTTGGACAAAACGCTTTTCGATTATCAACACAAGATGTGTTTAAACTTGTTTTCTGAATATGTAGTCTAGATTTGGTAGTTGATTACCTCTATTGTTTGAAATTAAAAAACCATCTACTAAGTCTAAGATGCAGTACCAATCACAACAAAGATTAAGAACATTCAAAGAAATGAACACATGAATTTAACGTGGTAAAACCCTTAATCAAGGGAAACATCCATGGTGCCCTCTACAACACAAACCAAAAATCCACTAAAATAAAGATTAAAGTTACAACACTTAAGAAAGCACACAAAGATTCTAAATCTAAGTTCAGAGATATACCTATATGAGCTACTCCACTCCAAAGGTTTTCTAACTAGAACTGATCTTCTCTTATTGCTTTTTTGCCTTTTCCTTGATCTCCTTTTCCTTGATTTATGATTTCAGCAACTTTTTCAATACTAGTTTTCTCAAACATAACGATTGTGACTAAGTGTTAGTGTGAGAATGTGTTTGTGACGTGCACTAATTGCAGATTTATACAACTCATCCTCTCAAGTTATTTATATAGATGAAGTCCTATAAATCATAAGCATCTATATGACATGCAGATTCTGATTCAAACAATTTTGACAAATAAACTTCTTATGAAGATCAGATCTGAAAAACAACCTTGCTTTTAAAACTAGCCAAGGTCCTATGTGTTTCTGTTTATTTTTATACAACTTTATTTCACAAAATGTGAAATATGATCCAAGAAACACAAACGTCTTAGGGATCTGATTTAACCTTGAAAGAAATGAAGTTTTTTTTAAAAATATTTTGAAACATAATGGATCTACAAAATAAATATCTAGAAGAGAACAAAAAATCCAATGTACGATATTCTCTTTTCAGAAAAATTCAAGTTTCTACAGATAAACCTAAGAATTTCTTAGAGATGAGTTATGAGAGAAACAATGGCTTGAAGAGGTCTTCATACTTAGAGAAAAACCAACATCTAATCAATAGAAACCTAAATAGATATAATTATCAAGTTTTAGGGTTTCTGATGTACGAAAATTGAAGGTTTTGGTGTTTGGATTTATGGAGAACTCTCAGAAATTGAGCTTTCAAAGATTATGTTTTCTTCTCTATCTCTTCTCTCTTTTCTTTTCCTCTCTCTTCTCCCTTCTCTCTCTTCTCTCTCTACTCTCTTATTTTCTCTATATTTGGACGAGTGACAAAAGTCTCTAAGGTCTGAGACTTTGAAGTTATATGTATTGGGTTAGGAAGGATCTTGAACGTCTCAGGCAATCGAACAACTTGGATTGATCTTGACCAGTTGACTCTAAATCTAATGGTGTAGCTTAACGGTGAAAATAATGTTCACTAATTGGTCCAAACAAGTTTCACAAGGATTGATTAGGATCGCATGCAGACCGCTGATAAAGATTAATCAAGGGCTAAGATAACATCTAGCGTATGTGTCTTGGAGAAAACACAAATCCAACCGTCTAGGTTCCAACACGTGTACGACTGATAACAGGTATAAAACGCATGCAAACGTAATACAATTTGCACCACCAGAATTCTATGCCGCTTAGAGATTCTACCAAACACAAGTTTTAAAGATATATTTTTTTTGCATAATTCAACTTTTAACCCCAATACTTTTAAAAACCAAATTTTAATAATTTCAAAAATTATTTAAAATGATTCAAAAATGTTATAAGGGAATTAAATTTATTTTCAAACATTATTAAAGTGATTAAAATAATATATGCCCATGTGAACTCCATAATATGCAATGTAAGTGTCCTAAAGTGGTTAGGTAAGATTAACTTCCCTTTAGGTTGATCTTCATGATTTCTTGGACATGATTTCTTCATTCTTGCTTGAACCTTTGAGAGATAGAGCAACTCATAAAAACTAACCTACTTTGTATCGATATCCAAATTGGTTAGAACTCCTATATAATATAGACTCAAGTAAGTCAATTACATAGTGTGTTGTCAATCTCCCCCTTCGGATATTAGAGACAAAATTCCCTTGAGTATTCTGAACTCGTGGGTGAAAAATGAAAAATCATAGTTGTCCTATACAAAGGATGGAACTACCCATTCCCATCCTAGAATCGAAAATAAGATGAAAAAATACATCACTCAACTACAATACACACCAATACCCTAATAAATGGGACAAGCTATATAACATGTCTAAAGAATGCCTGTAAAAGATTAAAAACTGAATGGCATATTAGTTGTGTTAGAATAGGAATATAAATAAATCGTAGCAAAGATACTCAAGTTCTTCTCCCCTAATTTTTCTCAAATATACATTGGGATAAAAAATAGTAGAGAATCAGGAAAATGTAAAAAGATTTCAATCACAAAAAATATCATAAGCAATGGCAGAATCAAGGGTATTCTACATAAACTAGTGTTAAGAGGCGTCTTTTGTCATTTGAGAGATGTCAATGCCTTAAAACTTCATAAACAAATTATTAGCATGAAACTACCGAGGTTATGATAAATGTGACATAAATTATGTGAGAACTATAATACCTATCGCTTTTCGCAAATACTCAAATAGTATGTTATCCAATGGTTTGGTAAAAAAATCAGCGAGTTGTTTTTCAGTATTAAGATATTCAATAATGAGTTTTTTAGATTCTACAAGATCACGAATGAAGTGATGTCGAATTTGTATATGCTTAGTTCGAGAGTGTTGTACCGAATTTTTCAAAATATTTATGGCACCCTGGTTATCACAAAACATATTTAATTGATTTTCGATGATACCATAATCTCTAAGCATATGTCTAATCCATAATAGTTGTGAATAATAACTTCCTGCTGCAATGTACTCGGATTCTGCACTAGATAGAGAAATACAATTATGTTTCCTACATGACCAACCTACTAGGTTATTTCCTACGTAGCAGCACGCACGAGATGTGCTCTTTCTATCGTTAGAACACCCTGACCAATCGGCATTAGTGTATCCTACAATAGAACTAGTTGTGTCCATGGTGTACCAAATACCAAATTTTAGAGTAACCTTGACATATTTAGTAATTATCTTCACACACAATAAGTGGGATTCCTTAGGGCTACTTTGATATCTAACACAGACACAGACTGCGAAATAAATGTCGTGTCTAGAAGCAATAATATATAAGAGACTCCATATCATACTTCGATATAGAGTAGGATCAACATTTTTCCCATTATCATCATTAGATAGTTTTGTTGAAGTAATTATGGGGGTTCTAGAAGGTTTAGCATTTTCTAATCCGAATTTTTTGACAAGTTCGGCAGCATATTTGGATTGAGTGATAAACAGGCCATCATTACATTGTTTTACTTGAAGACATAAAAAGTATTGAAGTTCACCCATAAGTGACATCTGAAAGTCAACATGTATGATATTGAATTTTTTTTTCACTTGATTTGAGCAAGTGGATCCAAATATTATATCGTCAATGTACACTTGTGCTACTAAAACATGTTTGTCTTTGCTCCTAACGAATAAAGTTTGATCATTTACGCCTCGAAAAAATCCACAAGAGACTAGAAATGTAGACAGTCGCTCATACCAAGCTCTAAGAGCTTGTTCAACCCGTATAAGGTTTTCTTAAGCCTAAAGACATAGTCTGGTTGGATGGATTAACAAACCCTTTGGGTTGTTCTACGTATACCTCCTCAGTCAAAATTCCATTTAAAAATGCGGACTTAACATCCATTTGGAATAATTTGAATTGTAGGTGACATGATATGGTAAGGAGGAGACGAACTGACTCATGACGAGTAAGAGGTGCAAAAGTTTTGTCAAAGTCAATTCCCTCTGTCTGGGAGTAACCTTATGCTGCCAACCTTGCTTTATTTCTAATGACCAACCCATTTGCATCTGTTTTGTTTTTGAAAATCCATTATGTGTTGATAACCTTAAAATATTTTGGACTGGGAATAAGATACCACACATCGTGACTCTTAAACTGGACAAGCTCGTCTTGCATAGCATTAATCCAGAATGAGTCAGACAGTTCATTATTTACATTTTTAGGTTCCTTAAGGTAAACAAAACATGCAAACTGTGCCATATTTTGGAGTTGGGATATTGTTGTAACATGATCAAAAGGATTACCAACTATAGTGTTAATTAGATGGTCTTTAGAAACCTAAATGTGTACAAAATGATTCTCGAGTGGCAGTAAATCGGTGTCTTGTGAAGGTTCGATTGTAAAATTTGGTTCAGCCTAAATAAGTGGCACTAATTGACAGAAACTACACCTTACGCTTGTACCATCTACAATCACATTAAATGATTCCATAACGGTTTTATTTCAATAGTTGAAAAAAAGAAAAGCCCTACTATTTTAGGAATAACTAAGAAATATTCCATTTACTCCTCGGGTGTCAAATTTTGAAACTTGTTCTCTGTCTTTACAAACATAACAAATACTCTCGAAGGTTTTAAAATGTTGTAGGTTTAGCTTTTTGTGGAACCAAAGTTCATAAGGGGTTTGTTTGGAATTTCTCCTAAGTTATACACGATTAGTGATATGACATGCGGTTTGGACGGCTTCTTCCCAATAATATCTAGGAAGACCTTTAGCGTGTAGCATAACCCTAGCCATCCCTTACAGTTCTATTCTTATGTCCAAGGATGCCATTTTGCTAGGGTGTTTTGGGAGAACTAAACTCGTGTTTATAGCCATTGGTTGCGCAATATTTAGTAACACTATAGTCTTTGAACTCTCCACCTCTGTGACTCCTAATAAGACACACTTGGGTATCCTTCTCGTTCTCTATTTTCAAAAGGATTTTTAAGCATTCTCTGAAGGTATCTGATTTTTATTTCGTAAATGCAACCCAAGTATATCACGTATAGTCATCTACTATAACTAAGATATAACAACTTCCACATAAACTAATAGTCCTTTAGGTACCCATGAGGTCCATATGGATAAGTTCTAAAGGTTTTGTGGTCAAGACATCCTTAACTTTCTTATGATGTAATTTACTTATTTTCCGTTCCTGACATGGTTTACATACTAAATTGAAAGAATTCCTGACATGGATCACTCCAACTCTACAGTTCTTAGTTTACTTCTAAGCAATTGAGGAGTCATATTAGGGTCGTCCATTTCTTCAATGACATATCTCTTATTATCAAATTTGGAAGGCAGTGGCCTAATAATCTTTTGAATAAATTTCCTTTCTACAATAGGTTATACCATTTGCATGAAGTTTTGTAAAGATATCAGTTAACCTAATGTGGAAATCGTCAAAGGATTCATTGTCATCCATTATCAGGTTGTTATACTGCTGGAGAAATATTTGGGTTTTTCCTCTCTTAACTCTTTCATCACCTTCGTGAGCAATGACAAGAGTGTCCCATGCCTCTTTAGAAGTTGAACATATGGATATTCTTTTAAATTTCTGTTCATTAATGGACAAAAAGATGGCATTCTTTCCCTTACTACTATCGAGAGACTTCTTTTTCTCTACCGTAGTAAATTCACTAAGAAGTTTCTTAATCCTTGTTGGATCAGTTTTAGATATAGCCTTCGTAGGATGTTCGTACCCTATTTCAATCATGTCCTAAATATCATCACTAAGGGTTCCTTTAATGAAAGAAACTATTCGTACTTTATAGTATGAAAAGTTGTTTCCATCAAAGAGTGGTGGTCTGGAGAGTTTACCTAACCACTCAAATATTTCTTCCATATTTAGGACTTTTTGAAAGAAATTTTGAAAACAATTTCTAAAGTTTCAGGATCACAAAAGATGGTCCTGCTCTAATACCATTTGAAAAACTGTTTACAAGATTAACAACAAAATGTTATAGGTTGAGTAAACTCTGAATAAAGTTTTTGGACAAAACTCTTTTTGATTATGGACACAAGATGTGTTTAAACTTATTTTCTGAATATGTAGTCTAGATTTTGTAGTTGATTACCTTTGGTTTTAGAAATTAAAAAAGCATCTACTAAGTCTAAGATGCAGTACCAATAAAAACAGAAATTAAGAACATTCAAAGAAATGAACATATGAATTTAATGTGGTAAAACCATTAATCAAGGGAAACATCCACGGTGCCCACCATGGCACATACCAAAAATCCACTAATATAAAGATTCAAGTTACAACACTTAAGCAAGCACACAAAAATTCTAAATCTAAGTTCAGAGATATACCTATATGAGCTACTCCACTCCAAAGGTTTTCTGACTAGAACTGATCTTCTCTTGTTGCTTCTTTGCCTTTTCCTTGATCTTCTTTTCCTTGATTTTTGATTTCAGCAAGTCTTTTAATACTAGGTTTCTCAAACAGAACGATTGTGACAAAGTGTTAGTGTGAGAATGTTTTTGTGATGTGCACTAATTATAGATTTATGCAACTCACCCTCTCAAGTTATTTATACAGACGAAGTCCTATAAATCATAAGCATCTATATGACATGCATATTTTGATTCAAATAATTTTGACAAATAAACTTCTTATCAAGATCAGATCTGAAAAGCAACCTTGCTTTTAAAACTAGCCAAGGTCTTATGTGTCTCTATTTATTTTTATATAACTTTATTTCACAAAATGTGAAATATGATCCAAGAAACACAAACGTCTTAGGGATCTGATTTAACCTTTAAAGAAATAAAGTTTGTTTTTTAAAATCTTTTGAAACATAATGGATCTACAAACTAAAGATTCGAAAGAGAACAAAAAATTAAACGTTCGATATTCTCTTTTTAGAAAAACTCGAGTTTCAATAGAGAAACCTAAGAATTTATTAGAGATGAGTTCTGAGGGAAATAATGGCTTGAAGAGGTCTTCAAACTTCAAGAAAAACTAGCACCTAATTCATAGAAATGTACATAGATCTAATTTTTAAGTTTTAATGTTTTTGATATACGAAAATTGAAGGTTTTGGTGTTTGGATTTATGGAGAACTCTCGGAGGTTGAGATTTCAAAGATTAGGGTTTCTCTTCTCTCTCTCCTCTCTCTTTTATTTTCCTCTCTCTTCTCTCTCTACTCTTTTATTTTCTCTCTATTTGGATGAATGCCAAAAGTCTCTAAGGTTTGAGACATCGAAGGTTTATATATTGGGTTAGGAAGGATATCGAACGTCTGAGGCAATCAAATGGCTTGGATTGATCTTAACCAGTTGAGTCTAAATCTAACGATGTAACTCAGTGGTGAAAATAACGTTCACTGATTGGTCCAAACTGGTTTCACAAGGATTGATTAGGATCGCATGTGGACCGTTGATAAAGACCAGTCAAGGGATGAGATAGCGTCTCACGTATGTGTCGTAGAGAAAACATAAATCTAACCGTATAGGTGCCAACACATGTACGATTGATAAGAGGTATAAAGAGCGTGTAAAAGTAATATAATTTTCACCCCATAATTCAATGCCGCTTTGAGATTTTAACCAACACAAGTTTTAAAGATAAAAAACACTTTACATAATTCAACTTTTATCCCCAATACTTTTAAAAACCAAATTTTAATAATTTCAAAAATTATTTAAAATGATTCAAAAATGTTATAATGGAATTAAACTGATTTTTAAACATTGTTAAATTGATTAAAACAATATATGCACATGTGAACTCAATAATGTGTAGTGTAAGTGTCCTAAAGTGGTTAGGTAAGATTCACTTCCTTTTAGTTTTATCTTGATGATTGCTTGGAGTAGATTTATTCATTCTTAATTGAACCTTTAAGAGATAGAGAAACTCATAAAAACTAACTTACTTTGTCTCGATATCCAAACTAGTTGAAACTCCTATACAATATAGACTCAAGTAAGTCAATTATATAGTGTGTTCTCATGAGTTAATAAATAAGCCTAACAATCTAGCGCTTGGTAATACTAGAGTATTAAAAGGATGAAGAGAGCACACAAAGAGGGTGTTTGAATGAACACTTGCATTGCATTTAACGAGGAGAGTTTACAACGTTGCTTGGTGGTTTGGCCAAATGAGGCTCCCACCTATTTATAGGCAACTACATTTATAATCACTAGCTATGATCTATACAAGTGTCACTAATCTAACGGTTAGGAACATTCTAGCTTAAGAGCCTATAACCTTCCCACCTCCATGCAAGAATATTCTATATCTGTAGAGAATTATCTAGCATAAACTACTTCATTCCATACTACACTAGAACAACCAAGAGAAATCTAGAAAGCTCTAGAGAAATGTAGTGTAGGGATGGAGCCTTTGGGATTGTATTTTATTACAGACACTTAGCATGTGAAACAGAGGTGTTTTATAATCATATAGTAAAAATAATCAAATTAAAAGTCTTAATGTATTAAGTTAACGCTAACATTCAAAATCAATATTATGGGTATCAAAACATAGCTTCATATACACAATAGTTATTCAAAGGGGACCTTTATGTCCCCAGATTTAATTTAAAAGAAATCATGCGAAACATGTAGGGAACTGTTTTACCCCTTGCATTTTAACACTCTGATTTGTTAGAAAACTTGTTTTTATGGGTGTTATACCCAAAATATGTCCAACTATAATCGAATTTCAACTGCAATTTTTCTTGTCAAAGACACATGAACGTTGATTTAACAAATTTTGTTTACAAAGTCTATATGCCCAACAACAATCGAATTCCATCAAATATTTGTGGCCATGAACTCAAGAACTTGCACTCCAAGATACACACACAATGTGGTACAACAACTGTTTGAAGGGTGGGGGTACCACTAGCACAACCCTTTAAAAATAAGAGAATATTGGTTAAATGGGTGTTTGAGGGACTTTTTAAAAGAAAATAAAAAAGGCTTGGATTAAATGTGTATTAAAAATGTTTGAGGAACATTTTGTTAATTGTTATGAAAAATATATGATGTAAAAAAATATTATATAAAACCCCAAAATTTTGGCAATTACAAACCATATATTTTAACAAAAACAAACACTAGTTTAAAAATATCAAGAAAAATGGAAATTTTAACAACACTAAAAATCTCTATATTTTACCAAAAAAAAAAATCAAGCTATATTTAAAAAATATTCCTATATTATAACGAAAACAAACACTATATTTATAAATTCTGCGCAGATTTTAACAACATAAAAAATCATAATATTTAATTATAGCATTCCATAAATTTTAACAAAATAAGAAAACTCTTAATATTTTAACGAAACCAATGCATGAAAAATTAATTTTTTCAATAAAAGTCGAACAAGAATGACAATGTGCATGTGAGCATCGTAAACCATTAAAAATTCATGGAAAATAAGGACTAACAAACATGCATAATATTGGGAAAATCTCTCATTTCCATGGTAAATAAGGGTAATGAAACATGTTTTTACAAACACATGAATAAAAAGTAATTATATTTAAAATTACAGCATAAATACATTTTTTTAGGACGACTAAATCTAGCATCATACGGTTGAAATGCGAAAAAATTATACTTTTTTAATAATAATATTTATTAAGCGATAATTATTGTTTATTGTACATTTTCATTTAGTCCCCCTAATTTTTATATATTCCAAAAAGGACCACATCTACTTTTTTGTTGCCAATATTTTGAGGGATTAAAATTTTAAGGTTTATTTGGTTTAGGTTTTTTTAGGGGGCGGGGGTGTAAGGTTTTTTTCCTTTTTAAGGTTTAAGGTTTTTACATTTTGTGTATATGGTTTAATTGTATTTGGTTTCAGGTTTTAATTTTTTAGGTTAATATTTTTAGTATTTAGGGTTTAAGATTTAAGGTTTAGGATGAAAGAGAGAGAGAGAGAGAGAGAGAGAGAGAGAGAGAGAGATTTATATGGTCTGGACTCTTGGAACAAAAAAAAACATGGGCTAAACGTTTAATAAAAAATGTTAAAATGTTAAGCCTTACTTTTTGTCAAATGCCCCATTTATTAATATACGGTATTATGAATAAGACTGTATAAGCAACAAGTTTATCTAGGGATTATTATATGTAAGTCATATTTGAAGATTGTTTTCTTATTTCATTTCTATTCACTAATCAATCATTAATTAAGTCTTATTTTTAAACTGTCAAGTTTTTTGTTTACCAATATACCCCTCTTCTTATATTCCATCAAAATTTTAAGTGATATTTATTTTTTTCCTTTCAAACATTAAAGAACTATGAATTTCGATATACAAATTCAAAATTTACAAAATTGATATTTTTGAAAGCTACTAATTGAACCTTATAAAATAAGATCCACATTCAATATAAAATACTAAAAAAATAAAAATGATGTATTTTTCATTTTTTAATATATAGTAAATATTTATGGTCTGTGTAATATTAGAACATTAAATATTTACTGTATGTGAAAATGCCCGAGATATAAAGCACCTTCATTTTTTGGTGAACATTACTTGCATAATTTTTTTTATTTCTTTAGAATTTTATAGGGTTTGTGAATCTTATTTGATAGATCTCGATGAGTAGATTTCATAAATAGTAATGTTGCAAAAAAATCGATTTGGAAATCAAACGTTACTGTCGTTCGAAAATTAAAAACAAAATAAGAAATTCAACTAATTGAGTAACTTTCCCATAATAGTTAAGGGTGTTTGGTTTAAAAGGAGTAAATTTATCAAATAAAATGTCAAAAATTAGGCGTAAGGCCTATTTGATGGTTGACAAGTCATTGGGACTTATTTACAAAAAATCTCTTTATGTAGGACCTATATGTAGAAAGACAATTTATCTATGCTAGTGTGTGGGAAATATAAGCACATAGAAATGTAGTTTTATATGACCTATGTCGTTATCCATATTTATAAGGACTGTTAAAATTGCATTTGTAACCGGAATTTTTCAAACTTATATTTTTCTTCTAAATAAAAAAAACAAATGTAAAACCTCATTATTTTTTATACAACGGAACTAACAAGGCTTAAATTTGGTCATAATTATTATAAAATAATGTACTCATCAAACGGTCCACACCGTACGCGAATTGGCCTTACAGTTAGTGCGTATTTACATTTTTACTCCAAACCCTTACCTAGATACCAACGGGAGCTTTCAATCTCCGTTTGACCTTTGTCAAATCTCGGATCCAATGTTTTCTCATGCACTTTCATTGGAGTCTGAATACCCTTTCCAATGGTCCAAGTCATGCACGATTCGGTCTTACAGTTTGCATTTTATGCCCATTTTTCAAAAAAGGTTCTTTTTGGACTGCCTATAACGACCCCTGGCCCGCTGCCTATGGGCATAGTGGTACTTTACTTAGCCCACGAGCCAGGAGGTATACCGATAGACATGCCTAGGCCTATTTAAATCTATAGACCCCGTAACCCTAGAACTTTCCTATTTAAGGAGGCCATGACCTCTTTCTCAAAATCTAGAGAGGTCCTGCCTTGAAATCAATGCACCGCTTTTCAAAAACATCATTTTCCAAACATTATCTCCAAATTTATTTACATCACTTTCACCCCACCTTTGTCATCCATTTCACCACCACTTCATCACCATAAAAAATCAGCCTACATCACTTCAAAAACCAGGAGCAAAGCTTCATATAAGCTTTATTTCTATCCGTTTTTTAGCTCATTTAACTAGTGTCGTTTATCTCACTTTATACCTATTGGCATATCTTTTTCTTTAGTTTTACTGTCCCACCGTCAATAATCCCTTTTTTTTTTATTACTTATATACATAAAAATATAGTTTTATACATATAAAAAAAGAGGGTCACATCCTTGAACCCCAAATTGGAATCCTCCCCCCCCCCCCACCACACACACAAAAAAAAAATCTCCAGTTGTGCACATTTTTTAACAAACTAAAAATAAGAAAATCTCACTATTCTTTGTCACCAGTTATGAGTTCGTGGGTTAAATCTCACTATTCTTTGTCACCAAACTATGTGGACTTTGATGCCAATTTTGAGTATGTCAGCCTCCCGAGTTCACCTCACGACTCGAGTCTTCTTTTCCATATTTCACTCTCTCTCTCTCTCTCTCTATATATATATATATATATATATACTAGGGTGTACCCGTGCCGATGGCACGGCAATAAATTTATTCCCGTGATATTTTTTAACCGTGTAATAAATTTGTTCCCGTGTCGCCAATATTACAAATATAAATACTGTTAGTCATCGCATGGTACACTTACTCGTCATGGCTAGGTGCACACGTGCCGATGGCACGATTAACATTTTAGGTTGGTGTATTTATATTTCTTGCAAGTCAAATTTAAAAATGAAATGTCTATTGATTCACTCGTAGCGAAATAACATAATACAAAAACAAAATAGCATTTGTAATATTTCAAAATAGAAATAACATGATTATAAACTAAAGTTCACATGTAAAAGAGGCAACGTCATATCAAATTTTAAAATGCTTCGAAAAAGTTTTATCAATTAATTAATTTTTAATTTGATTAATTGTTATAATAATTTTATAAGACTTTTTTATATAAATACTGATAGTTTATTAACTAAAGCAATGTGTAGTCTAATTATCGTTAGGTGCAGTCTGATTATCACCAGACACCCATGCCGTTAGGTTGTCTTGATATTATACGCAGCGATAATTCATAAACGCAATTCATATACTAAGAATTGATTTCTTAGTATATACTAATAATTAATTTGATATTACACGCATCGACAATTCATAAACGCAAGTAGCTCGTCACACATCTCATGAATTACGGAACTATTCCAAATCATATACTAATATTTCAAACGGCACTAAACCTACATTAGAAAGGATGGGTGCTCATACTTATGTCAAATTTCAAAAATAAAAAGCATAATGTATAATAGATAGTTACTATATACATACTATGTGTAGCATAGTGTAGCATTTAGTTCTACACATTTCCTAAAGACTATCAAATAATGTAATATTCCTATCTAAAGAAAGGATCCAAAGAAGCATATTGCTCACACCAAGAGACAAAAATGATACAGTTTCTCTAGGCTGTCATTCCTAGTTCATTTCAGTTTAAACCACTTCTTCAAAAAGCTATCTATCACTTGTATTCGTTTAACATAAGTAACCACCAATCAAATTAGACAACAAACTAATTTTTAGGCAGTCCTGGAATGTAACAAAGGCCCTCTAGGAGCCACATCTAGTTGTTGAATGGCTATCTGGAATGTAATAAATGCATTAGAAAATGATGCAACGTGTTTTTTTATGATTCTGCATTCATTATAGGTAACTGATCAAATCCACATAACACAACACAAAAAATAAAAACTATAGAATCTCTCTCTTTATCTTTAAAAGTATACCTTAAAGAAAATACTCCAAATAGTAGCACCTTTTATCTTAGAATGAAGAACAACCTAAACATGCACATATAAAACAAAAGAATCATCAAAATTTCAATGAAATCCAAAGTATGCCTCTGAAGGAAGATAAGTTCAAACAACTGAATACCCAAACAACTACCCAAAAATTTCCTACAATGTCGTCCCATGATCTCCTTGTACTTGCAATCTCAAGATAAATGAATTTAAAATTTACGTAGATATTACAAATAACCATCACTCAAGCATGTGACATGTAGGCAACTAATATTAAATTACTACATAATCTAAACAAAAGTGGTTTTTCAATCTTTTTATATTACTGAGAGTGGTAGAAAAGAAGCTTGTAGCCTTTTCTCACCATGGAACATGGAAAATTATCAAAACCCCCATGGGAACTAAAACACCATTTCTCACCTTTCAATCTGTCGCCTTTACCTGCCATTTATCAGTGCTTCCAGCACACAAATTCCACCAAGTTAAATCAGTTAGAACAATAAAGTATTTGTAAGAATTATTACTTCTAAATTGTTATCAATATTGATATTTATAGAAACATATCTAAATTTTATTTTTTCAAGGATTTAGTAACCTTCATGAAAGGGAAGATACAAACAGTCGGAACAACTTTAGCACCTCATTCTTTTCTGAATATAGAATTATACATGAAAAAAATAAAAAAATAAAAAATATAATTGTTGCAAACCCAAGGGTCATTTTATTCAGAGCATTCACGGGCCAAGTGACCCGGTTTACTGCACAGGTGGCAGATGGGATCGTTGATGCACTCTTTAGAAACATACCCTGATTGCTTGATGTTCCAACACAACACTTTGGATGTACACTCGACTGCTATGTGCCAAGGCATTCCACAATTGTTCCACACATCATCATTTGGACTACTATGTGGCCAAGTATTACACAGTTGTTGATATTCATCCGCACAGTTGTCACGAAGAAATTGCGTTAACAGCAGACACTTTGTGAAGTGAATGGGAAAAAAACTTGTGTTTTTAAATAGAATAAGAATAAATCCAAGTAAACACCACAACATGGACTTTATGAAGTGAAGAGGCATTTGTACTGTCGCATATCCATGCTGAGTTTGGGCTTGTAGGAGTGAATCATAATTGGGCCTGAAAAACCATCTAATACAGTGGCTTCTGAACTTGGACTTCTTAGGATGCTCAAGCATTAGCAAAAGAAAGATTTGGTTAGGCCAAAGCATCACTACATACTTATCATGTAAGAAAATATAGTTGCGTAAGAAAAACAATGATGATTCGGTGCAAGTAAGGAGTAGAAAGTAAAACATATATGAACATTATCAAACCAACCAAATAATTAAAAAGAATATCCCAATCATCAAACCAACCAAACAATGTCTACCTCATTTGTGGGGGAGATTATCTATCGGATGCAGGTGGCCGATGAGGGCGGTGGCAAGACGGCAGCTTAGAGGCAACGTGTATAATGGAGTATACCTTTCAAGTAAAACAAATCAACTTCATAACAAAACAATAGATTAAATAACTGGACAAACCCTACCGTATTTATTTACAAAAAAATACTTAGAAAATATAATGCATCTCAAATGATGGTCCATGATGCATCATTTAGTAAACATAAACTAATGAAAACAAATAATTAACCCACAAAACAATCATAATTAATCAAGCGAAATGCGAAGTCACATATATAAACTAAACAAATTGAAGTGAAGGAATAAGGTGGTTATATTCATACTCCATATGAAAAAGGTGTAATGCCTGGAAGACAACTTAAAGAATTTCACTCCACCTCAATTTTTATAGCTGAACATACCTAGGACAAAAAGAAGAGAAACAAAAGTATGAGTTGAAAAGGAAAAGGATGCAGAAATTAAATAACTACTAAAATGACTTGGTTAACAAACACACATTCCTTCACTTACATGTGCATCTCACTCTTTTCCTTCTCCGCACCTAAACAACAAACACTAAACCATGAACTTCGTAGCTTAGCAGTGAGTACAAATGCATATATATATATATATATATATATATATCTGTGTGTGTGTGTGGGTTATTTCATCAAACACCTTCCCTGCATTTATCGATACACAGATTTCTGCTTCCACCTCAAAACTCAAACTAACAACTAAGTTAACAAAACTCAAACTCAAATGAACAACCTAAACCAAAAAATATACGCCCTCTTATAGCAATTTAAAATCCAAAAAAATCATTACAGCAATTCAAAATCCAGAAAACCCATTGTCATGGGTATTCAAGAAAACCATGATGCATAAATCAAATCAAGAGATGCAACATCACAATGTCGACAGGTGCCAACAAAAACCTGAAAAATAACAATCAATCCTATATATTAAACCCCAAAATCCAAAAGATGAAGACAAAGGCTTTACCCAAAAACCCAAAATCAAAGAAGTACTGCAGATCTGCAAAAAATAAAAATTACGTAAAAGGCTTTACCCTGTGTTGCTCACAGATCTGCAAAAAATAGCGTCGACATGGAAGTAAAGAAAAAATAACGAAGGCTTTACCCGATGTGCAGGAGAGGGATGAGAAATGAGGTGTGCATGAGAGGATGAGTGAGATTGGCGGACTGAACATGAGGATGAATTATGGGAAATGAGGAGAGTTGTTTTCTCGAGCTTTGTGCTCTGTCGATATTAATGAGGATCTGAGTACAAAATGTGTGTACAGACTGTACCTAGTAGTGTAATTTTTCACACAATCCTTCTCATCCGTTAGATTTTGCCCATGTGTACCATCTTGAACCCTTACCTACAATGAATCTGAGCCGTTAGTTGATAAAGACCAAATCCCCCCAGATGTAATCTCAACCGTTAGTTGGTTTAGACAAAAAAAGCCCTCCTCCTTTATTTTATATATATATATATATATATATATATATATATATATATAGTTTTGCTCATTTAGTAATCCCATTGACATGTGTGCTCATATGTTCATAATGAGTTCAAGTTGGCGCATCACTCACATTTTTAGCCATATTTTAATGTCATTCATGTACATTCCTTCAATTTATGTGTTCCCATTCTCACCATAATGTGAACAAGATGATATCATTCTCACTTTAAGAAAGGGAATACTTTGATAGCCCATGAGAGACTGAAAGGTCGGACTGAATGCAAAACACCTTCCCATTTCGTAAATTAGTTTCTGTATGCGTGATCTACTTTGTTTTGTATGAATCAGTTTGTCTTATGATGTCATTTCTTTGGGTTTGGCTATATATTTGCCTACTTTGGGAAAAATAAGTTGGCCACTCTATTATTTACAGATGATGGTCGATTTGTATCCATAGGATCCCGTAAATACCGCGCGAGTGGTGGAAAGGTAAGTTCCCTTCCTTAACCCCATTATCTGTGAGCTAGAGACCTTTTCCTTCGTGGTAAACCCATATCGAATTTTTCCTCATTTTAATCTTGGGATGGCCACAACTACTATTAAGATTTAAAACATGATGGATTCCTCTTTTTATTTGTCTTAGTACTTCTCATGCATTTTTATCACAATTTAATTAATTATATATATTACTGAATGGTTTTAAAATGACGTCACTCGTAAAGACTTCTTTTTTTAGTTCAAAATTCTCACTATTGGTTGTTACCCTATGTAACAGATTTATTTTGTTTAGAAAACTATACCATTTAGTTTGTCTTATTCAACTATGATCTCTAGTTAAATTTTCCATTTGATCTCTCCTAAATTTCTTTTCATACTTATGACTTGGTTTAGTAGTATGTTCATTTCTATGACTTCGTTCTTCTTCATTTTTAATTTGCTTCATCATTATGTCCATTACATTTCGTTTCTTCTTCATTGAAATTTATTTCTTCTAATTTTTTAAATTCTTAACAGGAACGTGTTACATTTCCTCAAGGCTTATTTAGTTATTAATCCTAATTGCTTATATAAATCTTCTTTTATTTCGAGAGTAACATTATTTATTTCTATTATTTATGTTGCATTCGCTATCTAATTTTTGGCTATTTCTAATATTATTTTGTGATTAATTTCAGGACTAATTTCTTTTTTGATCATCTTTTCCAATTGTTCTAGCCGTTAGTTACTAAAATCCATTTTTATCTTTTCTTTTTAGGTAGGATAGGTTCAAAAGGATATCTAAGTTCTCTCTTTTTATTCGTGTATGGGCAAGAATCCACATGTTTCTTTTTTTCTTCCCTGGTTACTAGTTTTATTTTTTATTTTTTAGTATTTTAAAGGTGTTTTACATAGTTGATTACTTATAATTGGTGGCCTTTGGATTTTTCTACAATTTCTATTAATAAACTTATTAAATTATATTTTGTTATATTATTATTTATAGTGATGTAGAGTTGTTTAAATTATCTGAGTTGGTTTCATCATTGTATCTTATACTCAAATATATTTTACTAGGGTTCTAACTAGAATATATGTGAAGACTTTACTCTGATACCAAAAAATCAACCTAACACTTAGAATAGAACTTTCGGGGTGAAATATATGAATTTAAAACATATTGGGTGAGCTAGATAATTTTTTAAACGAAAAAGGAACAAGTGAGACGTTTTATTAGTTTGGGGGTTAATGTAAGATGAAAAAGAATATGTGTAGTAAGTTGAAATCGCATAATAGTTTAGGGAATATACTTATAAGTTATTATGAGTTTGTTTTTTAATCTGAGTCTGAAATCTGAATTTGAAACCTGAAATCTAAATCTAATTTTTTTATTATATCTGAATGAATTTATTAAGATAAATTCAAAATTAATTTGACCTCTTAACCATTCATACGCAAATATAGTTGGTGGCCTCTTAATCATTTAAACAACAAATAGTATTTAGTACCTTTTAAGTTTGAATGGTTCAGATGACATAAAAGCAAAAAAAAACCCCGTTTTTCAATATTTTTAAACTAGATAATTACTTTTCTCATACGATATATATTATTCCAATAAGTCACAATACAATATAGAGTTCAAAATAGGAGAATTGTGTGAGTGCGGATTGTAAAACTTGGAGTTTTCCATAATTTTTTTCATTCTAAATCGGTCAGTATTACAATATGTTTTTAGATTATTGTATTGCATTTTGCATATTTTTTGTTCTTTGAATTCCTTAGAAAGCGTTCTAGAGCTTTTGTAGGCAAATATCACATTGAAAGTGTCGTTATAATTTGATGTATGACTTGTTGAAGGTGTGAACACAAATTATCTACTTGGAAATCAAGTAAATTTAGTGCCCAATTTAGAGTATTTGGTGTCCAATTAAACATAGTAACTAAGTTCAAATGAATAATTAATGCACTTACAAATGACTATAAATTGGGGGTTTGAGTTCAACTAAATATATAAACATCAATATCAATCAAGAGTTGTAGCAAAAGCAATGGTAGCACAAAAACACTTAAAAAGTGTTCGGCAAAGAAAATACATAGTGCATTTCCATAGTGGTGTTGTAATTGGGAGTAAAAAAATACAAAAGTGCATATTTTTAGAGTGCTAGTAATACATATTGTTTAGTTTTTAAACAATATTATTATAGTGAAAGTGAGTGTGAATTGTGAACGTAGCTAAGTTGGTGAATCATGTGTATCGTATTGTATGTGTGATAATATTTTTCTTACACTATTATATGTATTTAATCTATTTGAGATATATTTCCCTTATTTTCACCCATTAATTCAAAAGTCCGACAAAATTATTGACAAAAAATTAATGGCGTTTAATTTCTCTAACATGACCTCCTTTTGGTTGAATGTATGGTTGTAATCATGAATTCAGTGTGCGCCCACAAGCTTCCTATTAAAGCATTACATTTTGTCACCTTGAAACACAATGCATGTAAATACTACTTAATACATCTATTTTTTTAGTCAATGCCAAGGCTATTGATTTAACTTTAAATGAATATTTCACCTTCTATGTTATTTGTAAAGAGTACGTATACATACCCATAACGTATAAATAGAGATGGGAATAGTAGCTCGGTTTTCATTTATATGAGTGTGGAAAGAAAGTAGTTCTTATTTAATGCTACACATAATGAAAAAAATCTTACCGAGTTTATCAATTATGGCTTAAGGGTGTTATACCAAGGAAGGACTCATATAATGGTAGAATACGATTAGGGATCGTTTTGTTCGAAGAAAGGGAATTTAGGATTACTGAAATTTATAATATTTATAATTTTGGGTCAGCGCGCTAAAGTGTGCAAGAATTAACTTACAAATTTTTGTAACAACCCAAGACTTTCGGAACAGTAATTATTTTATTTTGGGAGAAATAAATAATATTTTATTGGAGAATAATTAAAATTGGCAATTGAGGTCAAAATTTAGAGTTGTTAGAAAGTGTCTCGAATGGAAATTCTGAGAGTGCCAGTAATGAGAATGCGCAGAAAGGATTTGCGGGTAAGTGTTTCTTTTGTAAAGAAATAGGTCATAAAAAGAGAGATTGTCCTAAAAGAGGTAAAGGACCGCAATTTGATGAAATTTTGGAAGTACAACCCCTACAGCAGATTCGAGGTCGCTTTAGACCGGGGGACTATGTTTGGGAGCCCATTGATGAGGATGGGCAATCGGACTAGAGATGGATGTTGTAAGTAATTTTTCCTTTATTAATAGGATTATTACTATATGAAGCTTTGGAATATAGCATGAGAGATATGTACAAATTGGGTAGTGCTTTAGACCTTTTTGTTTATGTATGGGATGTAATGAGTTATTATATTATTTTGTAAAAGGATTGGTGATCTTGCAAGGTTCTCATAAAGAGCTTTAAACCTTGTAGTAAATGTAAGAATGGTAATGGTGATAAGTAGTTACGATAAAAGATACTTCGTTTATATAGTCATGATAGACTATTATGAATATTGTATTCCAGATATGGAATTTGCCTTATAAAAAGGCTATGTATTGATATGATGTGAGATGTTGTTTATGTTTGAAAATTGAGATTGTGGTTTGATGGGACGCAGGTAAAATATTAGCTCATGAATATGATAATATTTCTGAGCTACATGTTATATAGATGATGATCTATAAAGACCTTGTGTTGGACATAAGGCATTTTATATTATATCATAATATATAAACCGTTTTCAAAATAAACTGTTTTCAAAATAAAACTTTTATCGGCCTTCGGGCCCTTTCAAAATGATTTTTATAAAATTTACCTTTTTGAACTCTAGTCCGGATTTAACAAACTCTCAATCCCCGATGTCGCCACACAGTAGTGTATTGGGAGGGTTCCTTGTTTGGATTTCGCTTCGGCGAGACGTCCCACGCACGAACCGCAGTGTAATGTTGGAACTTGGGGATAAGTTTAGTCCTTAATGCTCATATATATATATATATATATCACCTATCCCGACAATCGACAGTGCCAGGAGTAGTGTAACGGGGGAGTTCCTTGTTTGGATTTCGCTTCGGCGAGACGTCCCGCGCACGAACCGCAGTGTAATGTTGGAACTTGGGGATAAGTTTAGTCCTTAATGCTCATAATTATATATATATATATATATCACCTATCCCGACAATCGACAGTGCTAGGAGTAGTGTAACGGGGGGGTTCCTTGTTTGGATTTCGCTTCGGCGAGACGTCCCACGCATGAAACGCCGTGTACTGTTGAGAATTGGGAATATTAATTAATTAAAATTGGATAATCATTTGGGTTACATGCCTCATGAATTGAGGGCCTAATGAGCCTCAAGGATTAATACGGTCAGGAATAGTGTAACGGGGGGGTTCCTTGTTTGGATTTCGCTTCGGCGAGACGTCCCACGCACGAAACGCAGTGCCGTGTTGAGAATCGAGAGGAGTTTAGTCTTTATATTCATGATGCTAATAACTCATATATAATTACTATTATAATTATATTTATGGTTTCATGCCTTATATGGGCATCACTAGAATATAAATTCTAGTAAATGAGATTGTGGATGTATTGTGATAATGTGGACATGATTGGATCATGTAACTTTATATGTTCAACAAATGAACATTATAAAGATAACTATAACAATTGCATTAAAGATAATGTATATAACTTAAAGTATAGAAAAAAATGTAGAATTGGGAGATAGGTTAGATGGTTTCACTTATATACTTCTTTTGGGTTTAAGTTAGAATCCTCTTACCTAATTAGAATCGGACATCCTTTTGGAGACACGTGCATACGCTTAGTGCGCGCTTTAGATGAGAGGTGAGTTGAATTTTGATGGAGTGTTCGATTCCAACTAAATCATGTAATAATGCATTTATAATTATTATGCATTTTAATACACTTGCTATAAACTGTTTTTCAAACTCGGGTTCTGACCCGTTTATATTTTCCTCCTCCATGTATATATATTGTATTACTTCAGGTGTTCCTCCGCAAGGATGCCTTTGATATTCCTCCATTAAGGATTTGTGGAGCTGTGGCAGTAGCGGACTGTTGCGGCACTTTGCTTTAGTCGACTCCTATCTATTGTACATCTAGATTAGGATTCAGTTGTATTGAGTTAGTATTCAAGTGTTGTAGATTAACACTTTCATATTTTATGTATCAGATTATTGTATTGTATGTTGCCCGACAGCATATTCGGGTATTCCATTGTTGAGATTTTTGTTGTACAATGTATTGTACTCTTTTATTATTGGAGCATGCACATTTCACATCATAGTTAGATGTATATTATTGGTTGGGTGCATTATTGGTTTTGTTATTGTTGTTAAAAATAAAAGTTTTAAATTTTTTGGCAATTTGCACTAAATGATTGCGGGTAGTTAGCCTTATATTATAGTGTTTAGTTGTTGATGTTGAGACTGTACCATCTTGGATACCTGATTTATGTAGTATAGGGCTGGCCACCCGTTATTATTTGGAGCGGGTTGTCACAATTTTATTGTGCAAAAGTACAGTTAATTCAAAGTGAATTATTCCCATCGTCACTCACATACATAAAATGTCTCACCCCTCATCTAAAAGTAGTGCTACATGTGTAACCACCAAGTCCTGATACAGATGGTGGATAAATGCTAATGACAGTATAAGAATGCCGTTAGCTAGATAAACACACTGAATAATAATTATTTACACTTAAGTTAATATTTCCCAAATTATCCCGGACATACTACCGATAAAATGACGACATCCAACATCATACATACCACATAGAATTGGGTTTGTGCTTTATAGTCTACATCCTTAGACTTAAGGAATTCTTTCGTTCATTTTCAATAATAATATACATGCCATTATCTATATAATAAGAGAGAGGGGTGTTTGAATAGCGCCAAAAAATTAACGGTTGGGATCGAATTTTTTGGGGTGATCTAAAGGTGTGAGAGAGTGCCATGTCACCACTTAGCATTATGACATGGAAACTTGGAGTGAGGTGTTTTAAATCTAATAATGTGCACAAGGCTCAATGAGATATTGGAATAATGTGCACAAGGCTCAGTGAAATGTTGGAAAGTGTAATAAATACCACCATTAATATTTTTCCATTTACTCTTTTCACTTTAATTCAAATCCGTGGATAACCTCTATCATACTATATCCCTCTCTCTCTCCTCACTTTCATAACTCTTCCGAATCCCATCCACGGGTATCCCCCCTCTCTAAATCTCTTGCATCTCTTATTTTCATTTTGTGTTTTTTTTAGATTTGATGTTTATTATTTTTAATTTGCAAGTATGTTGGGATTTGAGATACAAAGAAAAGGTTTTTGAGTTTGATGTGTAGGTTTCCATGTAACAAAGTAAATGTTGTTTTCTGAGAATATTTCTAATTAATTTTTTATTTCAGATCTAATTCGATCTCACATATACTTTCTCCCAGATTTATGATGACTTTTTGAGTTTCAGATCTGTGGTACGTTTTTTTCCAGATATATTGTGAGAAAATGATGTGTTTCAGATCTATGGTAAATTTTCAGGTATACATTATCTCATGTTCATTTTTTGTTTTGGATTCAAATGTTTAGGTGATATAATTAGTGAATCTGTATGATTTTTTACACCTCTGTCTTTTTTTCTTTCTCGAACCTCAAGTGCTGTTGGGGAGTTTTTTTTTCCAGATCTGATCTCCAGTGAAATCTCCGACGTCGGGAATTGAAAAAACAACCCCTAAAATTCTTTGCATCTTCCTCTCTCACCATTTTTTTGAAAGAAGTCAGTGTTCGTTCAAAGGGGCGCAGACGTAGTGCAAAACTGGCGGCGCCGATGACGAGAACGGAGATGTCGTTGTGGGAGAAGATCGAACCCACGAGTATATCTGTATGATTTTTTTTACTTCTGTATGATTTTTTACACCTATGACTTTTTTTCTTTCTCTCTAACCTCAATTTTTGGTTTTTTTTCCAGATCAGATTTGATCTCCGGTGAAATCTCCGACAACAAGTGAAAAATGATCTCCAGTGAAATCTTCGCTTTGTGCTTGCATAAAAACTCTGATATTTTGGAAATAATACTTAGGTATTACGGTTTGAGATATGGATTTTGATTTGCACTACAAATATCAGGTATACGTTCTTTATTCTATGCATGGTCGTTTCTCACATATAATTTACGTTCTTTTTGTTAGGCAATCGCAGGTGTAGAGGTTGTTAGTGTCCCCCTGCTTCATTTGAAGCACCCTAGAGTTTTAGTATATATGTTGTTACTTTCCGAGGTAGACACCTCCACCTAAGAAAAGGGAAAGTTATATTGTATTTTTCAAGTCCATTTGATTTTGGCCCAACATAATTCAATCTTTACCTTTTTCTTTTTTAGCCTTTCATGATATGTTTATGATGCTTGCACTGTGTATAAAGTGCATTTGTAGCAATTAAACTACGGTCACAATTTGTTCCAATCAGGCTAGATTTTTCTAGGGGTGGCAATTCGGGTTAATGGGTCATGTTTTGGGCTGATATGACACGACACGACAAGGTTTTACCGGATACGAACACGACACGACATAAATTCATGTTTTTTTAGTTGACACGAACACGACCTGAATAAAAAACAACATGACAAGACACGAATATCATAATTTCTTAAATTTCACGCCTAAAAAGCACGATAACACGACACAACACGACTCATAATTTAGACACGAACACGACACGAGACAGTTTGACAAAATCATTTATAGCGTTTTATTTTGAGAGTAAAAGAAAATATACACCTTAATAAAGTTTTTTTATTATATAACTAAATAAATATTAAGACGTATTTGTATAAAATATATGTACGTAAATATTATGCATATAAACATAGAAATATATAAACAAATATTATGACTAAAAATAGATGTATATATATTATTAATTCATATTTGGAACATTTTTAAAATCGTGCCACCGGCTACAATAAATGATTCAGTTAGACAGTCATAACAGGAGCCATATATGATTATTGATTCATTTAGTTCAAAGTACTAATTATTTATATAATATTTGACTAGCTATTTCAATCGACTAACTATATTTTTTTGTATCAGGTCGCATTTTGAAAACTATTGACAATCATTATAGTGGAGGATGTGGGACGACCTCAATTGATATATATGTAGTTGTTCTAACAAGTTTATTTCGTTGTAGTAGTTATTGAATGAACTTGGATTCTTTGAATATTATTGGAATTGTTATTATCCCTTAAGCAGGGTGGATAGTTCAATAAACAAATGAGATTATGTCTAGTTTTTTTTTAAAGTTGACATTATTTATTTGAGGCACAATGTGAATTAGGTCGATGAATTTTGTATATTTCATATTATATGTGAATTTTTTCGACGAATTTATAGACTATTTGAATGTTGGACTATTTTTTTTTTTGTTAAACGGGGTGAATAGTTCTTTAAACAAAGTATATTATAGCCATTTTTTTAAATTATACTTTTTTTTGTCGGGGAATGATAGTTTTTCAATTTTTTAATTATGTACTTTTGAAATTTTTGTCGTTTTGCAATTACGCATTTAAAAAAAATTACGTTGTGCCTTTAGGCACGGGCATTTACTAGTATATATATACGACACCAAGTCATCTAGTGTCCCGTTCTTGCTCTATCGGTAAGTCTGGAGGATTCTCCTATCCAACACGGACAATACAATACATATATAATTAGGGGAGTACCTAAGCAGTACACTATTGCATGTCCCATACCTAGTTGCGTCACATGGATCCCAGCATCAACACTCATCTCTCATAAGTGGCATTGCTACGTAGTACCTAAGAAATGACCTACACTGTGCCTAGCCCACCTGTGCTAATGTGTGCTACGGTCCCAAACGTGCATACCCCGACCAATAGGATAGTCGATGAACATAGGTATGTCCACACAAAATATAATTATATATCACCATATGTAAATGTAGTTACTCTAATAATTACCCTCTGGCTGCCTGGTAAGATTTATCCATAATTATCCATAGTTAATAATTGACCATTATGTAAATTATTAACTTCCTTTCTTTATAAAATACAATTGACCATCTACTTAATTTTTCTTTTCTTTTATTAGTAACCTCACATTCCCATTTTTAATAAATTCCACGGTTATACGTACACGGTCCCACCAAATCATATGAACACATAAAGTTCCCCCAGACACAATCGTGGACCCCATGCCATGACCCCCCAGGGACTGAACTAGTTCGCCCCTGCAAACTGTTTGCGAACACAATAGTTTATCTCACTACGGGATTTACATTCTTCTATTTAAACATAATTCCAAAGGCTTAAACCTTGTGTTAATAATTGATATTAGTTCCTATGACTTAGTTTGTCATCTTATGACTATTTATTACATATTTTTCAACCCGGATTAAGTCCCGAATGATAAAACTACAATCATGGAGGTTTCCATGTGTATTCAATTTTTGTCTATCTATCTTCTAACGTCTACCACATGTAGGTGTCCAATTTAAATCACAATCTCAGACTTTAAATAAGGATCAAATCATCTACATATGAATCATCAAAATCATTATACCAAGGGTCCTAATCATGAGTTTTATTAACATAAACCCTTAAAATCTATAATTCTAAATTCTAGATTTCCTACTTTAACATCAAAATCAATTCCTTCAGGAGTATAATTTGATATCATAATCAAATCACCAAAATTTCCTAAATTTATAATTTCTACATGTTATTTCAACACACGATGAATCAAGAAGCAATTTTGACTAAATAAAATAATCAAGAAAATTCTTATCTGAAGTCTTGAACGATTTATTGATTGAATTCTTCAATTTCCCCTTGAATCTTTCGCTCCCAATTCTCCAGCTAGTTTTCTTGCCTCCTTCCCCCAAAATGTGTTTTAAGGTTCTTGGATACAATGATAATGATTCATTAAACTCTTAAATAATATAATTAAGACTCAAATCCCGAGTTGGGCCTTTGGCCTAAACTTTGGACCCCTAAATGGACCCAAATACACATCCCAACTAGCCCAATAACTTCCTAACTCATACATAAATATATACCTCGGGACCATTTCTAAAAGTCTAAAATGCCTAAATGATCCCATAAAGCCTCCCAAAATGCGTCACAAATATTTTTAGTGAACAAGTATATTTTTCAATTGTGTCACACACTATATATTAATTATTAAATGCACATGCAATTATTTTCTACCATAATTATTTAACATGAAAAGTCACACTCACATAACTTGAAATAATAATTAATTAATTTATCCACAACCTAATTAATTAAATTCACCGATTTAAATTAATTTCTACGGATTTTTATTTCATTTTAAAAATACGGGGGCATTACATTCTTCCCCCTAATAATGCAATTCCATCCTCGAAATTTGAAATGTACCTGGCTAAAAGAGTTTCGAGTATTTCTCTCACATGTCGTCCTCTCTCTACCAATTCGATTCATCCTCCTTATAATATCCCCACTGTACACGTACCAAAAAAATAACCTTAGATCGAAGTCGGTGCTCCCTACTGTCCAGAATGGCTACGTGTATCTTCTCGGAGGTAACATCTGGTTGGGTCTCTATCCCATAAATATCAATATGATGATAAGTTATCGCGTCTTTAAGGAACCTCCGCATTGCAAAGAGGTAAAAAATGTCGTGCATCCGATGCAAGTGATTGGGCAGTCCCAACAAATACACTACGGGCCCAATCCTATTAAGGATAGGGAATGGTCCCACATACCCTCTTTTTCCCATATCTCATCACTCCCTTCATGGGAGACACATTAATCATAACTTGATACCCAAAATTAAAATCCAAGTGTCTTCGGCCCCCATCCACATAACTTTTTTGCCTAACCTGGGCAATCTGAATCCTTGCTTAAATCATCTCCACCTACTCTAAGGTGTCATGAATGAACTTTGGCTTGAGCAATTCCCCCCCCCCCCCCCAAATCTCTAACCAACATGAGGGTGAACGATAAGGTCTCCTATAAAGCACCTCAAATGGCGCCATCCCAATCGTGAACTAGTAGTTGTTGTTGTATGCAAACTTCACTAAGGTCAAGTACTCCTCTCAACTCCCCTTGAAATCTAAGATGCACATCTGTAGCATGTCTTCCAAAATTTAGTTCACCTGCTCTATTTGCGTGTTGGTCTGAGGATGAGATAAGGTACACAACCTTAACTCTTCCTCTAAATCCTGCTGAAAGTTCCTCCAAAAATGGCACACGAATGTCCTGTCCCTAGCGATATAATGTTGAGCGGTACCCCATGTAATTTCACAATCTCTGCGAGGAAAATCCTAGAGTACTTCTCTGAACTATAAGTTGTCTAGACCGGTAAAAAGTGAGCCACCTTCGTCAATCTATCGATGAACACACAGATGGAATCGTGCCCGCTTTGTGATATAAGTAACCTAGTGATGAAATTAATGGAGATGCTTTCCCATTTCCACATCAAGATCTCCAAAGCCTGTAACACACCCAACGGATACTGATGGTCCACCTTCACCAATTGACATGTAGCACACTTGGATATAAAGACTTCTAATGGCTTGCCTCAACTCCTCGTCATCTGAGATAACTAGCCTACTCTAAAATATCAATCCATATTCTGACCCAATAGAATAGTGCTCTACCCCCTCGGCTAAAAACTACCTAACCCGCTCTTGGCAAAGATGATCTCCTGCTTGTGCCTTCAGCACCTGAATAATGATCTCGGGCGTGATGGTAAGAACCTCCATAAATTCAGTGGTCCACTAGTCATCCCCACGAAGTGATTTACACTTTGTCTTCCGTACAACCGCTAACGCCAATATCGGTTTGCAGCTCAAAGCATTTGTCGCGACATTCACAAACTCTAGCCATATCCTCTGCCTCATGTTAAACTCTCACTACATGAACATGTACTATAGGCTATTATTGCCTATGAATAGATGGAACTTCTCCCTAGGAGATAATGCCTCTATATCCCCTAGGAGATAATACCACGGTTGCCAGCTCCAATTTGTGGGTGGGGTAATGTCCCTCATGAGGCTTTAGCTTCCGTGAATCATAAGCTATTGGCCTCTCCTCTTGCATGAATACCCCTATGAGTCCCCTTAAGGATGCGCTGACACGCATCATCCCATACAAATGGCACACCCTTCCTCATCAAGTTCCTTAGGGTATTGGATATCTTTGAGAGACCCTAAATTAACTAACGGTAGTACTTGACAAATTCTGAAAAGCTACTCATCTCGATGGGTGTAGTGGGTTGTCCCCACTCCATCACTGCAGAAACCTTCCCCGAGTCCACTGATATCCCCTTCTCAGACACGATATTCCCAAGAATGGTACCTCCCACAACCAAAAACCATATTACTCGAACTTAACATACAGCTGGTGGTCTCGTTGTGTTTGTAAGACTACCATAAATGTTGTGTGTGTTACTCCGTACTCCGAGGATAAATCAAGATGTCATCAATAAACACTATGACAAACTAATCCAAAAAATACTTGAATACCCGATTCATCAAATCCATAAACACCGCTGGTGTGTTGGTTAGACCAAAAGGCATAACCAAAAACTCATATGATCCGTATCTCGTAAGAAATGATGTCTGGGAGATATCCTGGACCCTCAACTGATGATAACTCGATCTCAAATTGATCATAAAAAAATACGCAACACCCCTTCGTTGGTCAAACAACTCATCAATGCAAGGTAATGGATATATATTCCGAATGGTGACTTTGTTTAACTCCCTGTAGTATATACAATGTCGTAAGGATCTTTCCTTCTTCTTGACGAACAAAACTAGAGCAACCCGCGGATAAGTACTCCTCCTAATGAACCCCTGTCCTAATAACTGTTCAATATGGTCCCGAAGATCCCTTATATCTAGAGAAGTTATCTAATACGGTGTACGAGCAATAGGTCTTGTGACCAAAATCAAATCAATAGCGAAGTCTATTTCCCTGCTAAGTGGGAACCGTAGGATCTCCCCAAATATATCATAAAACTCTTTAACTACTGGGATGGAATATAGAGACACTATGACCTCCGATGAAGTATCCTCCTCAATGTAGTATAATTGCGTGCTCAAACCACTACCGGGTGTGACATCAAAACTAGGTACATCTCCTTCACTGTAATGATGAAGATAATGCCCACCATAACAGTCAATACAAGCTTTATACGTATCTAGCCAATCCATCCCTAATATGACATCCTACTTGTGCACATCTATTACCAGTAAGTCTACCACAAATGTTAGTCATCCAATATCGACCCATATGCCTCGGTATACCGAATCTATGGGTTGCCCTCTACCCACGAGTGAATCTATGTGTAGTATAATATCAGAAGCAAAGTCTGTCATCCCAGTCTCACATGAAAAACCAGTGTTAACGAATTAATGAGATGCACTCGTGTCAAATAAAATATGACCCACACGCCTAAAAAGAAGGAACATACCGTATACTGCTTGAACTAGCACTACCGGTGTATTCGTACTGCAGTTGTGGCGACTGCCCCTAAGGTGGGGCTTTTGGTGCTGGTATGTCTGGTGATGCAACTCCTAGATATGGTAACTATTGGCGCTACCCCTCTGGTACCGGATATCCTCTCTGACCACCTTTCTCCACAGATTCCTGATTACATCGAGGGCATCGCCTCGACGTATGACCCTTCTCACAACAAGTATAACAGTTCCCGTTAAAGGTTCATCTCGCTGCCTATTGACCCTGCTGACCTTAACACCTTGATTCTATTGACCTTGGACCTGATGGCCTTGTTGGCCCTGCCCCTGATGCCTATGGCCCAGTTGTCCCTTCCTGTTCCGATCATCGGAACAACGAAATCACTTATGCTGATTTATAAATAGAGGACCCCTAAAATGTTGGTCCCCTGAATGTTACCTCCGCTCGTCTTACCCTGCGATTTCAACATCTCAGCTCCCTGTCTCCTTTCACTTTTGTTTATTTAATAGGCCCTGTGGTCATGGCACTGTAGAAGGGCGGCATTCACTATCTGATTATACGTAGTGAATTTTGAGTTCCCTAAAAGTGCCTTCCTGATATGCTAGGTTGACCATGCGATAAACTTGTCCATCTTCTAATTTTTAGTGTTTAGCTCCTCCTTTTCAAAGTAAGAAAAAATAGTGAACTCTTCCTCGTATTCAGCCATTGTTCTACCCTCTTATCTGAGGTCCATGAACTAACTTCTCATCTCTAACTACATCTCCTAAGGGAAATACCTCCCCTCAAACCTCTCCCAAAACTCATAAATGGTCAAATTGTCCCTCTCTGCAGATGAAGTAACTGACTCCTACCACTGATGTGCATCCCCCACAAGTTGAAACGAGGCCAATATTTGCCTCTGAACTGGAGGGTAATCCACCATTCGTAAGTGCCGCCGAATGTCCTTTTTCCACTTGCTCACCACTAAGATGCCTGGATTGCCCATGAACTCTAAAGGTTGTCCCTTTGTGAATGCCTCCCTAGGTCTATCCCAAATTAACCTAGCATTTGTGCTAGTAACACCATCTATTATGGTGGGGGTAGTGGCTGCTGCTGTGCCTGAGCCTGTGGTGGTGGAAAGTGTTGGAGCATTGCTTCTATCACGGTAGAGATCTTCTGGGCACGATGGCAGCGATATCTGTGGGGGTAATAATGGGTTGGTTCGGTAGGGCCTGGGGTTATTGTTGTGGATCAGGATGGGCATCCTCACCTGCAGCGGGTGAGGTTATGCGCCTAGGTCTACCCCTCCTTACGTTTAGCATCTGAAAGCAGATAAGGTTTGAATTAGTACAAATAGTAAGAAGACAATGAATCCTAATTATAGACTCTACATATCTAAGAATGCATCACAGAACGTAATGAACGCAACACATATCCTAAGGACAGTAGAACCTGGATGCTCTGATACCAACAGTAACAACCCCCATTTTCTCACATAAAGGTTGGCCAGACGCATTACGCCAAAGATGGGGCTTGCTATACAATATAAATCATTCTCAGCATAAAACCATACAAAATATTTATGGGATCTTGACAAATAAGTCCTATTTATATAAGACATTTCTTAATTGGTACTTTCATAACATTTTTTCCCAATAAATACTATTTATACATACACTGAATATTCACTATATATTTACATATAGGACCTATTGGACCAAAAATATTTTTTCATCATACCTATTGGAGAAAAAAAGATGATAGGACCTTTTGAACTACAGACTTAGTAAAGAGGACTAATTGGTAAAAAAACCAATATTTATTTGTAAACAATGATTGAAATTAAAATTGCATTTAGATTGATAACCAAGGCAACAATAGAATCAAACATCCACACAATATAAATAAATCCCAACATACTCATAAGTGTCTCGAACAATCAAGAAATGGAATAGACTTAGGGCTTATGCCCATACAATATTCCCAAAATAAAAGAACTGAAAGAGATTAGCAACCTAGTCTATAATCAATGATCTGAAATATTCTACATACGGTGAGACTGCAAGGCTGATCTGTCAACAGTCCTACTATCCCTGTCTAGGAGAACCTGGGGGAGAAAACATTTATAATTTTGGGTCAGCACCCTAAAGTGTGCAAGAATTAACTTACAAATTTTATTGTACGAAAGTACAGTTAATTTAAAGTGAATGCTTCCCATCATCACTCACATACATAATGTGTCTCACCCCTTATCTAAAAGTAGTGTTACACATATAACCACCCAAGTCCTGATAAAGATAATGGATAAATGATAATGACAGTATAAAAATGCAGTTAGCTATATAAACGCACTGAATTAGAATTATTTACTTTCATGTTACTATTTTCCGAATTATCCCAGACATACTACCCATAAAATGACGAGATCCAACATCGTACAAACCATATAGTATTAGGTCTATATTTTATAGTCTACATCGTCAGGCTTAAGGAATTCTTCCATTCATTTTCATTAATTATATATATGTCCTTATATATACGGCACCAAGGAATCTACCAATATGGTCCCATTGGTGCTCTATCAGTAAGTCCGGAGGAGTATCCTATTCTGTACGAATAACACAATACACATACAATTGGGGCGTTACTTACATTGTACACCATTGCACGGCCCATACCTAGCTACGTCATATGGATCCCAATATCAATACTCACTTCTCATAAGTGGCGTTGCTACGTACTACCTAAGATATGACCTACACTGGGCCTAGCCCACCTGTGCTAACGTGTGCTACGGTACAGTTCGTAAACATAGGTATGTCCACACAAAATGTAGATACATATTACCATATGTAAAGATAATTACTCTAATAATTACTCTATAGTGGCCCCGTACGAATTATTCATAATTATTCTTAGTTAATAATTTACCATCACATAAATTATTAACTTCCTTTCTTTATAAAATACAATTAGCCATCTAGTTAATTTATCTTTTCTTTTTATTAGTAACCTCGCGTTCCATGATGATGCTATAATTAGCACCACCAGATCAAGGTGTAGCAGTTCTCAAACAAGAACATCAATGGCAGAAAACAAATGATATAAATATAGAAGAAGGTGAGGAGAAGAGGAGATTCACACTAATATAAGTGGTTCAGCTTATCTAGGCCTACGTCCACTATGTAGGTAAGTGATCTTCACTAATAAAGCAGGGGCTCTAATGGCCTGTGTTACAATGCACTCACTTTCTCTCTCAACTGTAAAGTTTACTAGAGCTTCCGCTAGGGTTATAATTATGGATCCCTTTTCAAGGTAGAAGAAGACATGTATATATATTCCTTGGGGGTGTACAGTACCCCCAAGCATGCCATGGGCATGTGTGTGGTGATCAAACTAATCTCATGCGGACACCTGGATATGACACATGCAGATAATGATGACCAAATATTCCCTCACATGAGGGGAATGAGTTGGTTATAACGGTTTAGTTCATGTATTCCAAGTCTCCCATGTGCTTGCGTGTGCTCGGACCTGTGATGTCAACCACTGGAACCTCGGCCCATCCGAATACGATATTGGTAAGTCCGAGTCTGCCAATAATAAGTATGACACTGGCCATGTAAATGAGGCGAGGTTGTATATTAGGTACTAGTTGCACTATTGTCTAGAGAAGAGTATGAGAGTGACCATGGTTGAGCCCATGATGTGTTTTCGACCAGCCAAGGTTGATCATTGATAGCCGACCTTGTGAAAGATGACCTTTTTTATTGTTGTTGTGAGCTTATCGATGACTTGGCTCTGAGGTTGGCCGGGGTTATTAACCCCATGTATGAGGGTAGACTTTAGGCATATCAACCACCCCTAGACCTCAGTCTTCTATGTGAGTAGATGGACGAGGGGTATATAGGTCAGGTAGGTGAAGGGACATTTCTGTACCTTGGGATGTAGAATTATCCATTGGACACAAGTCACCCTTTGAAGTGGGTTACGTTCGCCCTAAGATAATGATGACCTGACGACACCTTTTTAAGGTTTCTAGGTGCAATGATGAGGGACTTTATATTCACACATCATAATTACAATGGTATTTAAACCATTTCGCCATTTCATTTCTCTTTTTCCCTTCTTTAGTTTTCCCGCTTAGAGCCCTTTCTGAAACTTTCTCCTCAAAAACCTCCATAGCTCTGCTGCAATTTCAAGGTTCCTTCCTCTTAATCTCTTCTTCCCCTATCAAACTCCGTCAGGTATTGTTCTTCAACCTTTCCTTTTTCATTTGTGGGCATTAATTTACACTTTTGATTTTTGGTGAGCTTTTCCTTTTTCCGACAAGGTTTTTCGCCACTGGTGGGTGGTTATAGGGTTAGGTTTGCAGGGTTTAAGTGACTTTAGAGCCATACCAGGTCGCTCCGAGGTTGTTTTAGCTAAAGACTCCCACTTTTAGGCTTTTCGGTGATTCTTCGGTGACCCAATCTTTGAATGTTCTGGGTGTTCTTGGTGAAAATCTTTTGGATTCCAAGTTTTGAACTTTAGTTTGGGTAGTATAAGTTGTTTACCTGCTTGCCTTTTTAGATTGAACTCTCCAAGTGTATCGTCCTTTATCAGATGCTACGACCCCTATATAAACTTTTTGAAGAGTTCCCAACTCGGCGCGAGGAGTCTTTCAACAACATCAGACAGAAAGAGTTAGCCCAAGCCGAGGCTCGTGAGGCCAAGGATTTTCCCCTCAGAGCAGTTTATCCTCCATGATTAGATATGATATACCCTGAACGGACCTAGGTTTTTTATCCCATTTCTGAGGACGATGCTTTTGACCCAATGTCAACATTTGAGGCGATCGAGTCCCTAGACTCATTCTAAGAGGTTATGGATTACTCTCCTAGGAAAAGTGGCATTTCTGAGGATAAAGTGGTTTCAGATCGTGCCTCCTCCCACAGAGATACTATCACTTCACATAGATCTCCCTCTATATATATTTTAGAGCCAAACGTCGTGATTCCTCCTCCTATTGATGCCATTCCTCTATCGGCTGCCACAGGCATCGAGTTTGCAAAGAGGTTTCATAGTGGTGTCCCCACTAGTGCCCAAGCTGAGGTTGCTGAGGATGGAGATGATGACGAAGGAAGCCAATTTGATACCTTCTAGCCATCAACAACCTTTATTCCATTGATTCCTCCATCATACTGAGGAAACCTCTTAAGGAAGAGAGGTCCTTTGATGGTCGAGAGGGTGAAATCTGCGTTTATGAGAAGATGTTCAAGCTAGGTTTTTATCTTCCCATTCACCCAACTATCAGAGATATACTCTCCAATATAAACCATTCCCCTTCCCAACTATCCCCAAATGCTTGGAGGGTTATGATTGGGGCTATCGTCCTTTGGAATGCTATTCTCCATACAGACCTTCCAGTTAGAGTTTTTCCTAGTTGCTACATTCCCTCGTCTGCCAAAAATCACCCCGGCTAATACCACTTCGTAGCCAAGAAATTAGAGAAGAAGATGCTTTTAGTTGCCCAAACTTCTAACCATAATTTGAAACCTCAGTATTTCTTTGTTTCTAGGGCTTGGGAGTTTGGCCTAGACGAGGCTTTTGGAACGTCAATTCTAAGGACCCCTCTGAAATGGGATAAAGTATCCCATGTGGCTAAAGCTGACCCTGGCCTTAGCCAGGATAATTACAAGAACAAAAAGGACCTTAGAAACCAAGGCGTGAATGGTCGTTAAGTATGAACATCTGATGACCCCCTATTACCTTTCTCAGATAGGTTTGGGGGGTGGTCCTCTGTAAGAACTTCATAAGTTTCCAAAATTTTCTTACCAAGTATCGTCTTGTACTTTTTATCTATCTGACTTTCTAACTCAGAGACTTATCATTTTGCAGAGTGACTAACAGGCATTTCTGACGACTTCTGGGAGATGTCAGCCCCCAGCCTTATAAAGCTTATGGAGAAATGTGGTGGTAAGAATGTACCCCCTCCTTCCCAGATGAAAAAGATCATCGACACCTCTAAGGCCGATGCTACCAATAAGAGGAAGGCTCCCACTGACCCGGCTCATATGAGGCCGAACAAGACTCCCACCAAGGACCGTACCGTACCTATTTCGAGCGATGATGCTTTGGTATCTCATTTGTCGCAGCTCAAGATAGAAGACAACGTTATCGACCATAGCCTAAAAGCTGTCGATGCTATTGGCACCATCATGACTGAGGAGGCTAAGCAGTTTTTCAGGCCTTAGATGTCGCTTTATTGACCGAGTTTACACTTCACAGGGCGGTTTAGGTATCAATTTTTTAAATTTTCTTTTAAGTGTTCTCTCTGCCCTTTAAAAATTATTATTCATATGTTTGATCTTCTTCTGCAGAGCGTGGTGTCTCTTCACTACCTTGTTGACTAGTCTTTGAATAAGTTTCCCGTTATACAAAAGGGCAAGGAGGCTGAGAAAACTGAGGCCAATCTAAAGGCCAAGATTGAAAATATGAAAGAAGTCGTCAAGGAGAGGGACAACCAGATTTCTCAGCTTAAGGAGGATCACGACAAGGCTCTAAAGGCAAAAGATCAGAGTCTTCAATCAAAGGTTGACATTGCTATGAAAGATGCATAGGATGATGCTATAGAAAAAATCATTGAGGACTATAAAATCTTTGATGAGTTTGTCAGCCTAGGCTTTGAGTATATAGACAGTGGAATTAAAGCAATCAGTCGATGGGCAGCTCTTAAGCAGGGTGAGTTTGGGAACTTATCGGCTGAGGACTTTGTAGGTCTCAGCTTTGCTCCAATCACCCAAGCTTTAAAGGAAGTATAAGAAAACGATGTTGCCCAGCCGAGATGGCTCCTCTGGAGGTCATAAAGACTGACGATGGTTCTCATCATGATGACGAGGTTGGAGTTACAAACATCGTCCTTGACCAGAAAAATACAATTGTTGATGGGTCGACTCCTGCCTCGGGATAAATCGAACCCTTAGGGCCTCTCCTTCTCATCATTAACTTTTTCTGTGAAGCTTTTTGTAATCCTTGTTTTGATGAACTTTGGTTATAGCTTTTTGGTATTTTGAATGTAATTTTATAACCTCTTCATGTTACGAATATAAGTCGATTCACTTTTTTCTGTTTCTATTGCTCTTCTATGATGTTTTGTTGTTCTATAATTGTGATGTTCCACATACTCACCACAGGTCACCAAATTATGGTGTTTATCTTCGTGATTTCACCAAACTAAATGATGTTAAAGGTTCGAGGTTACCAAATTATGATGTTTATCCTCAGAATTTCCCCAAACCAATGATGTTAAAGGTCTGAGGTCACTAAATTATGGTGTTTATCCTCATAATTTCACCAAACTAAATGACGTTAAAGGTCTGAGGTCACCAGATTATGGTGTTCATCCTCATAATTTCACCAAAATGTTAAAGGTCCGAGGTCACCAAATTATGATGTTTATCCTCAAAATTTCACCAAACCAATGATGTTAAAGGTCCGAGGTCTCCAAATTTTGTTGTTTACCAAACTAATGATGCTTAAAGGTGTGAGGTCTCCAAATTATGGTGTTTAACCTCATATTTTCACCAATATTAATGATTTTTAAAGTCTGAGCTCACCAAAATTAGTGATGTTTAACCTCGTAATTTCACCAAATTAATGATCTTTAAAGTCCGAGGTCACCAAATTAATGATGTTTAACCTCTTAATTTCACCAAATTAATGATGTTTAAAGTTTGAGGTCACTAAATTAATGTTGTTTAAGGTCCGAGGTCACCAAATCAATGATGTTTACCCTGATATTTTCACTAAATTAATGATGTTTAAGGTCCGAGGTCACCAAATTAATGATGTTTAACCTCATAATTTCACTAAATTAATGATGTTTAAAGTTTGAGGTCACCAAATTAATGATGTTTAACCTCATAATTTCACCAAATTAATGGTGATTAAAGTCTGAGGTCACCAAATTAATGATGTTTAACCTCATAATTTCACCAAATTAATGATGTCTGAGGTATGAGGTCACCAATTAATGATGTTTAACCTCATAATTTCACCAAATTAATGATGTCTGAGGTCTGAGGTTTGAGGTCTGAGGTCACCAAATTAATGATGTTTACCCTCGTATTTTCACCAAATTAATGATGTTTAAGGTCTGAGGTCAACAAATTAATGATGCTTACCCTCATATTTTCACCAAATTAGTGATGTTTAAGGTTTGAGGTTATCAAATTAATGATGTTTACCCTCATATTTTCACCAAATTAATGATGTTTAAGGTCTAAGGTCACTAAATTAATGATGTTTAACCTCACAATTTCACCAAATTAATGATGTTTAAGATACATACACTAGTATAAAGGTGCTAACAAAACACTGAATACTTGCTTCTCATTAATATTTTACTTCTTTATAATTTGATGTCTGAATTATAAGAAAATAAGACAACTACAACATCATAGGTAACATTTCTTCAAATGGTCGGCATTCCAAGGGTTTGAGAAGGGCTCTCCTTCTAGATTTTTCAATTGGTATGTTCCTAGGATGACTTCAACAGTTACCCTGTAGGGGCCATACCAATTTGGATGGAGCTTGTTGGGCTTTTGCCATGTCTTCTTCAAAACTGGGTCTCCCATAACTATTTGCCTCTCTTTCACCCTTTGATTATAAAATTTGGTAGTCTTTTGCTGGTAGGCTGCTTGCCTCACCTTGGCATCTTCTCTTCTCTCTTCAATCAAATCAAGATCAATTCTTCTCTCTGTCGTATTTCCTCGAGGGTCTTACATCTAAACTCTATGAGAGGAAGACCAATCTCGGTTGGGATAATATCTTCTAAGCCACAGGCCAACATGAATGGGGTCTCCCCTGTAGGAGTCTTGATTATCGTCATGTAGGCCTATAGCACATCATATACTTCTTCAATCCATCTTACATTTGCCTCTTCTAGCTTATTTTTAATTCCATCAAGGATTGTCCGATTTGTCACCCCTGTCTGCCCATTTGCCTAGGGTCGACCGGGGGAGGAAAAGAATTATTTTATTTCAACTCTTTCATAATATTTCTCTAAAGAGACATTCTTAAACTGCATCTCATTGTCTGAGATTAGGGTATTTGGGAGGCCATACCTACAGATGATGTTTTTCCATATGAACTGGAATGTCTTATATTCTGTGATAGTGATCATCGACTCAGATTTCCCCACTTGAGGGAAGCCACTCGTTCAGTAAGTCTATGAACATCTTTGATGGTCTCAGGTGTCTTCATTTTAAGTAAATATTTTATCTTTTACGGATTAGCCTATATTCCCATTTGGTTGACAATGAAGCCTAAAAACTTCCCAGCTCAAACCCCAAAAATACCTTTGTTAGGGTTACGCTTCATCATGTACTCATCCATGGTGTCAAAGGTCTTTTTATGGTCATCCACATGAGTGTCGGTCTTCGAACTCTTCGTCAACATGTCATCCATATAGACCTCCATGGACTTTCCAACTTATTCTTCAAACATCTTATTCACTAATCGCTGATATGTAACCCCTACATTATTCGGTCCAAAAGGCATGACCTTGTAGAAATATGTCCCTTTATCTGTAATGAAGGTTGTCTTCTCTGAGTTCGCTAGGTGCATGAAGATCTGGTTATATCCAGAATATGCATCCATAAAGCTGATCAGCTCATGACCTATTGTGGCATCAATCATCTGATCAATACGAGGGAGAGGAAAGTTATCATTGGGATAAGACTTATTCAGATGGGTGAAGTCCACACACATCCTCCACTTCCCAATGGCTTTTGGCACAATGATTGCATTGGATAACCATTCTGGGTAGATGACTTCTCTAATGAACTCGACTTCTTCAAGTTTTTTCACCTCATCTCTGATAACGCCATACTTTTCATGGGAGTAAATCCTCCTCCTATGCTTAATAGGTTTATCATCTTCTATCGCATTAAGCTTATGACACATGATCTTAGGGTTAATACCTGGCATGTCTGCATGACTCCAAGCAAAGATGCTCTGTCTTCTCTTCAGTAGCTTGCTCAGCTCTTCTTTGATCTCAGGCTTTAGGGTTTTGTCGACCCGTATGATTTTTTCTGGCTCGTCCTCATCGAGGATGATGGATTCTATTGAAAACACCCAATGATGCGCAAGAAGACTATGTGCGGAAGTAAATGATTTTTGATTACACATAATTTACCTATGAGTTTTATCGGTTATTCGAGGAGGGACCAATTCAAACTTTTCTTGAATTGTTAACTTTATGAAAACAATTTTAATTTCCAAAGTCAATTAAAAGTTCAAATTAATATCTTTGTTAAATCTAGGTGATTTATAAACTAATAACCTATTCAATTTTTAGGCGATTTTCTAATTATTCAAACCTACTTTTTCGTGTGAGGTGATATGCGAAAAATGTAAAGCACGCGGTATTTATTTAACCTCGCAAAAACCCTTCCCCGAGAAAAATAACGGACTTTCCTATGAGTCAACCTAGTCTACTTCCACTAAAACCAAACGAAATAGGAACGATTATACAAATATGCAACAAGACTCAAAGTAAGATAAATCAGAACAAACTATTACTTATCTTGACCAAGATTCTCTCTGCTCTGGTTGCTCTTTCGCAATTATCCTCACAATGTAGTTGTTGTTCACTTTTTTATCTTCATGTCTCAGCCTCCCCTCTAGCTTCTTTAGCGCAGGTTGGCTCAATGCCTATTGTGTCCTTGTTCTTAGTGAAGTTCTTGTGTACAGTGTTCTATCCTAGATGACACACCCATATTTAATGGTACAACCGACTTCAATGCAATAATACATCTTTCTCCTAGATATCAGCAATAACTCTTATGTTTTGTTCTCTTGTTTAAATCAACCTTTTCTGGATTTAACACAATGTTCTCAAACTTTACTTTTCTCTTTTATAAAAAATTAGAACAATCAGAGTTGATCTATTATATACGCACAAATAAGTGTCTAAGTGAATAAGTGTTGTGTAGTGAGTGATTTATAAGTGATGTGCACATGAAAAATCCTGAAATCACTTCAAAGACCATGCAATCATATTCATAGATATAATATGACTTCAAATATATTCAATAAAATCACAAAGTAAAATATTCACAATCTTATTTTTCAGAAAACAAATATTAGATTAAATAAGGTTTTAATCTAAAAATTTATAAGACTATTTTTACAAATATTTCAGATTAGTCTAAAATAGTCTTAAACACTCAAGAAAATAGTCTTAAACACTTAAGAAACATTTAAGGTGCCAGTCTGACTCATTTTTTTGCAAGGTTGCTACAATGAACTATTACATTACTGGAACGAAATTGAGGTGATATAGGTCGCACATGTTTGGTGACTTTTTGCAAGGGGACACAAACGGACAGCAAGATAGTGTCGCTGCACCGAGCATACCATCATTGTGGTATAACTAAAACATAGAAGTTCCAGTGAGGAAGATATGGCTCCTTACAGGAGGAATTTGATTAGGGATGATGATGATGATATGCTTCTTTCTAGGCGGTCAAAGAAGAAAAAGCCTAGCAGTGGAGAAGTTACCACTGGATCTCAGCCTGCTTCTATCGAGCAGGAAAAGAAGAGGAGGGAGGAAGAGAAGTTGAGAGAGTAAGAAGGTTGAAGAGAGAAAGAAGGTGGAAGAGAGCTGAGAGGGAGAAGAATGAGAGGTAAGAGGAGAGAAGGAGAGTGGAAGCGAGGATGAAGGTTGGGAAAGCTTTGGTGCCTGCCTGTGTTTGCGTTGCCCGAGGGGGCCTCTATCTCCATCTCTCCCCAGTTGGCTCCTGTGCTGCTCGAGAGAGAAATTTTGCCTACTGATCGACAGAAGGCAATGGGGACCGACCAGTTAGCTCTGCAAACGAGTCAAAGACTAGCCTTGATAAGTTTGTCTCTATTTTTCAATAGTTGTAATATTATGTTCAATTATTTCTTCTAATACTCCCTCTTTACTTGTAGTTTGTGATCCAATTTGATGTTCTCTACCATACTCGTGATGAGCTAGTGAGTAGGAATCCGGACTTAGAGAAGCAGAGCGTTGAGCTAAAAGGGAAAGGTGTAGAGCTTCAGGCCAGTTTGAAGATCACTAGTGAGGCCCAGAAGTCCTCCGATCTCTCCCTTACTGATGAAAACAGAGCAAGGAAGTGGCGATTAAGGAACTAAATGAGTTGAGGCAGTCCTACGATTTGGTCTACACGAGCAAGCTGATCGTGGTTGAGGACAATAAGGTGTTGGCAGAGAAGGTGAAGAAGGTGGAGTATAAGGCAACTACCATTAAGGAGAGTTCGTACAACTCTAGGTGGTCTGTCTCATATGAAGATGTTAATTTTCAGATAGGCTACATCAGCCGACTGAACTTCAAGAAGGGATGGAACAAGGCTCTTCTAGCTGCTGGGGTGGATATTGATTCACCCTTATTCGACGAGCATGATCCAGGCCCGAAGCCTGTTATGGATGGCGCGCCTTCCCTATGCTATTGAAGGTGTAGTCCCTTCTTCTCAGACTGTTCCTATCGGTTCTACTCCTGCTCGGGGAACAATAATTATTCCCTCTGATTGGGATGATGCTACTGCCGCTGACAAGGGAAATTAACCAACTACCTCTGAACAAATCGAGGTTGTCATCTAGCCTGCTCTCAGGACTTCTTTTGTATTTTTTCTTTGTTTGTACTGTCCTTTTTAACTTTCGATGTACTTGGGCCTCTTTATTTGAATGAAATGAAAAAACTTTCCCTTCAGCATACCGATTCTTTTATTCGCTACTGTTCTTTATGGCTTGTAGTACTGATTCTTTTATTCTTTACTGCTCTTTATGGCTTGTAGTCGGTTGATGTAGATGAATATATACCTGCCACCTCTCACCTGGGACAGATTATTGGTCCTAATGCGAGCGATCACGGTCGCCAAGCCTTGGTAATGATTTGCAAGTCGTTGCGATCGAGGAATAAGAGCTTTAAAGACTAGTTTGAGCTCGTCGCCAAACTAAAAGACATACTTCTGGAGATGGAAGAGGTTGGTCCCTCTGTCCAAGAAGAAGTGAGCACTTTGAGATCTAGACTTCTCGATGCCTCTGAGATTAATCAAGTTAGAGAAGTTCTTCAACGGGAGAATGAGACTCTCAAGAGGGAAGTGTTGCGCCTCAGGGAGCATGCACTAATTTTCTCACCCTGAGTTTTGTGAGGTTCCTCTTCATCGGCTATTTCGCGAGCAGGCACAAGGCCGAGCATCACCCCTCATGTTTTGCAAGGTTCTACCACATCCGCTGGTCCATGAGCTGGTACAGATGTAGGGGGTCCATCAAGGGAGATGGACGAGCTTCGATAAGATGTTCGTCGAGCATACGTGATTGCTGATGGACTTAAAAGAGATGTCACACGGCTGAGGCATCTGTTCGAGAAAGGTCCTCAGTGAGTGTGGGTTGATGGTTACGACCAAGGTTGGACAGATGCTCTGACGATATTGACAGAGTTTGAAGAGCTGTCCTTTATTAGGGGATGGTTGAGCTCCCTCAAGGAGCTGCACGTCCCCAAGAACTCAGTACTCTGGTACCGTCATGAGATCTCTTCTTTAACTCTGAGGCCTAATCCTTTTAGGTTGGACGACCAGTGGATCCCAATAGATGCTATCCCTAGGCAACTATTAGATCCAGATGCGAATGAGGTTAAGATGGAATTGGCTCCTCATCCGGATGACGGTCGAAGAGCACAAGTGGCAGATTATCTTTCTCAGAGGCCTAATCTTCATTAAGATGTTACCGAAGGTAAATTATTGTACATGTAATGAAATAATGTAATATTTATGTCTTGGGCGATTTTGTCAACTAAACATTTGTTATTTATTTTTTACTTCATTTATTTCTCACCTTATTATCTTGGGCCCTTCGTAGCCAACTAGATTTGTAGGGTTGTTTCGTTGAGTGAGTATCCTCCCAGTCCAGTATGATTTTGGGATACCATTTTACCTCACTTTACCTTTTAGGTCATGTCGTCACACTACCTTAGGCCTCAGTGTGGCAATGGCAAGGACACACCTGGTGTTGGATGTTCTATTCGATCAGGTTTTCTGAACCAAACATTGTTTGGTGACCAATTCGATTTAGTCGAGCTGCCTAAGGGTCCCCTGTAGGGCTTCGTATATTACTGGGGCAATGCTAGGAGGTTGTTCATGTTTCATAACAAAAATTTGAGGAGGGTGACACCCAGCTTTTCTGCTTTGAATAAGGTGCCTGTTGCTTAGAAAAGATGTGCAAGTTGTAAAGTTCCTAATAAATAATTAGCACTTCATAAAATGCCAATGGCAAACAAAATAAAAAATGAGTTTCCAATTAAAAATATTGTGATAAAAGATGAAGAAAAACTAAAAATAGAATTTTTTTAGGTTGGCAGTGTTCCAAGCTCGGGGTATCTCTCTTCCCTCTAGCGTTTATAAGTGATAGGCTCCTTGTAGATCAGCTCTTGTTATTTTGAATGGTTCCTTCCAGTTTGTTCCTAGCTTGTTGTATGATGGTTTTACTGTGCTACCAAGGACTTTCCTTAGGACGTAGTTCCCAACCTAGAATGCCCTTAGATTGACCTTCTTGTTATAGTGTTTCGCGAGATGTTGTTGATAGTTCGCTAGTCTCACTAAGGCTAGTTCTCTGCGTTCGTCTGCTAGGTCAAGTTCAGTGAGTAGTTCTGCATTATTCTGGCCCAGGTCGATAAGGGTGGACCTCATGGTTGGTAGGCTAGCTTCCAAAGGTATGATTGCTTCCATTTCATACGTTAGTGATAATGGAGTTTCCCTAGTTGCTTACTGTGGGGTAGTGCGGTAAGCCCACATAATATGTGGCAGCTCGCTCACCCATGCGCCCTTTGCTCGTTCCAATCATTTCTTTAACCCGTCGATCACTATTTTGTTGGAAGCCTCGGCTTGTCCATTGCTCTGGGGGTAGGCTATCGAGCTAAAATGGTGCCTGATCTCGTGTTCGCTGTAGAAATTTTGGAAGGGGCCGCTCTCGAACTGTGTCCCATTGTCAGTGATGATGGTTCTGGGGATTCCAAAGTGGGTAATTATGTTTTTTCATATGAATCTCGTCATATCTACATCTCGGATGTTCGCCAGTGGTTATGCCTCGATCCATTTGGTGAAGCAGTTTGTCGCGACCAACAGATACTTGCGATTACCGGCAGTGGTAGGAAGAGGGCCTACGATGTCCATTCCCCATTGGGCGTAAGGCCATGGGCTCGTAAGTGATCTTAGGTCACTGGCAGGTTGGTGGACCATAGGATCATGTAGTTGACATTTCTGGCATTTGTGAGCATATACTGAAGAATCTCTCTGCTTGTATGGCCATCAATAGACTTCTTTCGTTACTCAAAAAGCTAATGACCTCCCTCCAATATGGCTTCCACAGATTCCTTCATGAACCTTGTGTAGAACTTGCTCGATGTCCTTCGGTTGAACACATTGAAGATAAGGGCTAGTGAATGATCTCTTGTATAGTTTGCCCTCAGGAGATAAGTAAAAGCGGGCAGCTTTGACTCTTATCTGATGAGCGACCTTCTTATTATCTGGAAGTGCACAATCCTTTAAATAGTCCCTCAGGGGGTCCATCCAAGTGGATGTTGATTCAATCCAGAGCATATTTCCCATGTCTGGCAGCTCGTCGTTCTGATTGATGCTTGGCTGGGCAAGGAGGTCAATAGGGATTGTTCTCTTTAAGTCGGAGTCGATTACTGAACTCAGGGATGCTAGGGTCTCAACATGACTGTTTTATCCTCTGGGAAACTATTGGACACTAAATTCCTCAAAGTTGGACATTACTTTCTTTACTAAGGCGAGGTAAGCTGCCATTCGTTCCTCTCTCGCGTTGAAGTCCCCACTTATCTGATTGAATACCAATTACGAGTTACCAAACACCTACAGCTGCTTCGCTCCCAATGCCTGTGCCTTATGTAGATTGGCTATCGAAGCCTCATATTCTACCTCGTTATTCGAGGCTTAGAATCCAAGTCTGATTCCCTACTCGAGGAATGTATCTTCTAGAGTCATGAGCACAATTCCTACTTCTTCCCCCTTTGAGTTAGAGGCTCCATCTAGAAACAGTTCCCAAACTCCTTCTGATGAGTGATCTTACCTTTGCTTCATGGGTTGAAATTGGTCGCAAGGCTGCTCACCTATGAACTCCGCGATGAGTTCGGCGAGGACCTTCCCCTTGATTGCATTCCTTGGTTAAAATTGGATGTCAAATTGTTCGAGCTTGACTGACCACTTGGATAGTCTGCCAGATAAATTCAGTTTTCGCAGGACTGCTTTAAGGGGGTGTGATGTAAGAACGATGATAGTGTGAGCTTTGAAGTAGTGCTTCAGCTTCCTCAAGGCTACCACTAGTGCAAAGCCGAGCGTTTCCAGCGATAGGTACCGCTGCTCGGCATCCAATAAGGTCTTGATCGCATAGTAGACTCAGTGCTGGATTTTTACTTTTTTGCACACCAGTGCAAAATTGAGGGCGTGACAGGAGGCGGTGAGGTATAAGTACAGGAAATCATTTTCTTTAGGTATAATGAGCAAATGTGGTGTGCTGAGATAAGCCTTTAGCTCGTCTAATGCCTTCGAGCAATCTTGATTCCACTCTAATGTCTTGTTTCCTTTCAAGAGATGAAAGAATGGCTTGCAATTCTCAGAGGACTTCTAGATGAAATGATTCAAAGCGGTGAGCATGCCAGTGAGCTTCTGTACATCTCGTGTCGTGCGAGGGGGCTATACCCTATTGATCGCATCAATCTGGTCCGAGTTGGCCTCAATGCCTCTCTTGCTAACCAAATACACGAGGAATTTTCCTGACTGGACACTGAAAGAACACTTGCTCGCATTGAGTTTCATTCAGTATTTCCTGAGGATTTTGAAGGTATTTGATAGGTCTGAGAGATGATCCGAGCATATCATCAATGTAAACCTCCTTGGTATCTCCCATTTGGCCTTTGAACATCTTGGTGACTCGCCTCTGGTAAGTAGCTCCTCCATTCTTGAGCCCAAAGGGAATAACTTTATAACAGTATAAATCGATGGTGGTAATGAACATGGTCTTGTCTTGGTTTGGTGCATATAGAGGAATCTGGTGATATCCCGAATACGCATCTAGAAAACTCATTCTCTCATGAGCTGTTATAGCATCCACCAATTGGTCAATCTTTGGGCAAGGGAAACTGTCCTTAGGGAATGCCCTGTTAAGTACAGTGAAATCAATACAAACTCTCTATTTTCCATTGTTCTTCAGAACATTACTGGATTGGACAGCCATTTAAGGAGTTGAACTTCTCGTATGGATCCTGCATCCAGCAGCTTTTCTACTTCCTTCTCTACAGCCTTGGCCTTTTCTGGCACAGTTCGTCGTGCCTTCTGTGTGATAGGTCTGAAAGTGGGGTCGACGTACAACCGATGACAAACCACACCGGGACTAATTCCAGGCAGTTCGTATGGTTCCCATGTGAAAACATCTAGGTTGCTCCGTAGTAGCATCATCAATTCTTTCTTCTCTTGATCTGTGAGAGATAAGAAACTCCTGTCTTTTTTGTTACCATCGACTGCGACTTCTTCTAGGTTCTCAACAACCCTCTCAGAGGGGAGGAGCCTGGTCTGCTCCACTTCGGTCCTTCCATACTTTAACTGCTATTTTGATGGTATCAAACCCTCTTGCTCCTCGACCTTTTCTTTGGCCTTCTCGACCTTCTTCTCTGGTTTCGGGTGGATGGCTACTATGAAGTACTTTCTTGCCATCGCTTGATCCCCGTGGATCTCCATCACGCCTCGCTCAGTCACGTACATGAGTTTCTGATGGTAGGTCGAGGGGACTACCTTCATTGCATGTAGCCACCCTCTGCCGAGGATAGCTTGGTATGGTGAGTCAATGTCGACTACCAGAAACTCGATCATCTTGGAGACACTTCCTTCCCTTACTGGCAGCAAGATCTTTCCCAATGGAATTGTTACTTTTCCAACAAAGCCAATGAGAGGGACAGTGGCTTCCTTCAAGTCGGTAACACTTAACTTTAATTTTTTGAATAGGTCGAGATACATTACCTCTGATGAGCTTCCCTGGTCGACGAGCAACTTGTCAGCGTCATAGTTGGCTATCCTGAGCGTAATGATCAAAGCGTTATGATGTGGGGTTCTTACCCCCACTAGATCTTCATCTGTGAACACGATGTAATCGATGTCATCTGCTCGCTGATGCTTTCTTGACCGTGTCCTTGCTGAATCGATCTAAAAAGCTTGCATTACTGCTGTAAGCTTTTTCACTTCCATCCATGCTGAATTCGATTGAATCTTCATTATATCAGATGCCCCACGAATTACTGCAAATTCATGTTCAGCATCATCCCCAAGTATGTTGTCAGGCCTTGTGTCTCCATTGGCAGCAACCTTCTCTGCCTTTTTTCCATAAACTCGTTCAAATGCCCAATTTGGGCCATCTATTCAAGGTGAGACTTAAGAGCCTTGTAGTTCTCAGTCTTATGTCCACCCTCCTTGTGAAAAGCGCATCTCAGCGCTTTGTTTCTCTTTGAGGGATCTCCGTTATCTTTCTGGGCCACTTAAAAAATGGCTCATCTTTGATCTTAGCTACGATCTTATATATTGGTTCTTTAAAGACAGTGTTTACTGCTTGAAATGCTTTCGAAACATCATTATTTCCTCCATTCTTGGAGCCACCCTTTCTCCTATTCTTTTCTCCTTTCCTATGGTACTTGGACTTATTGTTGCCCTTAGTAGCGAGCTTAAAATGAACATTATCCCCTGTACTGTGGTGGGTCACATCTTCCACTTTGGCATACTTCTCGATGCAATCCATCTGGTCATCGATAGTTGTGGCCTCATTCTTCATCAAGGATTGGTGCAGAAGGCAAGAGCTGGGTAGGCCAATTATGATAGAGTCCACCGCTATCTGCTCCGAGAAGTCCTTGACCTCGTTGAATAACTCTCAGTACCTCTTTGCATAGTCCCAGAGGCTATCTTGAGGTGTCTTCTTCATTGTTAGTAAAGCATCCATCCTCTTTGGATGGGAGATGCTGGTAATGAAGCGAGCCATGAAGAGCGCGACCAGGGACTCAAAACTCCTGATGGACCTATGAGGGAGCCTCTAGACCACTTCTGGGCCACATCATGAAGACTCAAGGGAAAAATCCGGCACATTAGTGCATTCCTGTGGTCCCAGAGAGTCATGGCCTGCCTATACTGCCTAACGTGATCGATAGGGTCAGTCTTTCCGTCATAGATCTTGAATCTCGGAATTGCGAACTTCTTGGGGGCTTCTTCTTCTGTCTCCCTTGAGAAAGGGGATTTCATCTGGGTCTTGAGAGATCGCTGATAAGCACCCAAAAGTGTCTATTTTATACCCCGAATAGATGCATTTTATACCCAAAAGTGTCTATTTTATTTATTTCGCAGGTCAATACGCAATTACCGTACAAATAATGCTACATCAGTGTAATTACAACTCAATAGCGGTCAAAAGCATGTATCGAAGAAATCAAGGAGATCGCGAAGTCGGACTCCTCATTGAGCTTGCCCGATGTGTTCCGATATCCCGAACCGTGTCCCGAAACCCTAACCTAATCCTACACCGAGCCCAGACCATTCCCCGAGCCCCGTGTGTGTTGAGTTTGTATTTTTTTTATATTTTCTTAGATTTTTAGTTTGAGTCGTTTTATTTTTAGGATTTATTTTAGAGTTATTTAGCATTTTTAGAATTTATTTGCATATTTTATATTTTATATTTTATTTTTATTTTTTATTTTTATTTTTATTTTTATTTTTTATTTTTATATTTATTTTTATTTTTATTTTTATATTTATTTTTTATTTTTATTTTTATTTTTATTTTTATTTTTATTAGTGTATTTTTATTAGTTATTATTTTTTATTTTATTTTATTAGGATTAGTTTTTAGGATTTCATTAGTTTTTATTTATTTTTTAGATTTTACATTTTTAGGAATTAAATTTTTTAGTTTTATTAGATTTCATTTTATATAGGTATATTTTTTATTTTATTTTAAGTTTTATTTTATTAGGATTATAATTTTTTTAGTTTTAATAGAGTTTTATTTTATTTCTTTTTACTTTTTTATTAGTTTGAGATGTTAGTTTTTAGTTTTATTAGATTTTAAAATTTTATTTTATTTAGTGTTAGTTATATTTTTTAGTGGTGTAAATTTTTAGAGTCTAAATTAAACATACTCATACACCTAAACACACCCAACCAACCCCCTTACCCTCTGCCCGATCCGGTGCCGCCCCCTGCCGGCGATGAAGCCTCCGATCGCGCGCCCCTCCCGTCGACCACCGAGACCCATTTCCGGCACAACTGAACCGACCCAGCCTGGTCCCAACCCCAAATCGGCGGCGGCCTGAACCAAAACCGCCCCCAACCCGGATCCAAAACCATCTCCTCCATCTCCAAAACGCAACTCGAATTCCATACCCGTGTCAAGCCCGAAAACCTCCAAACCTCAACCCGATACGGGTATACTCAAATCCAAACTAAGTAACGTCCTGCCATATTCGAATCTTCATCCAAAATCCCAACAATCTTGGAATCCATTCCTTAGCCAATTCAAATCCCATAAAATATCTCTCCAAACAAGCATCGTGGGCTACAAAAAAATGAAGGGAACTCTTATATAAAAGAAGACTCTCATTAGGCAACAAAAAGGAGATACATAGAGAGAGAAAATGAGACTGTATATTATGTACAGTTTAGGGTCATAAAAAAATTCCAAAAAATTCCAAAAAAATTAGTTTAGTGTTAGAATAAATTTTTAGGTTTGTTTTTTATTCTTTTTGGTGTGATCAAGTCTTGGATTTGTGAAAACATTGGGACACACGTGCATGAACGCGATTCAAGGAATCAATTCAAAAGGAGACTTTTGTGTATTGTATTTCTTGCTCTACTTTTTAATTTATTGTTCCATGTTTGTGGCTGCGATTAATTGTTTCATTATGCTTGTCTAACCACCCCGTTCAAGGGGTGGGATGCACTGCGTATGATGTTACTTTAATTAATTGGTTTCTTTAATTTTATATTTCTAGGTAAATTAATTTTTACTATCGCCAATTAATTTATGTAATGAGAGTTAGTAAATTGATTGAACGAATTGATGTTTGAATTTAGGAATTGAACTAGAGATAGGTTTTTTCGATATTTGAATATTAATTCGGTATTGAAATTTGAGGATTGATATTATTTTCGTTAAATTGATCCTAGCGGGTAATTTTCTGAAAATAGTATAAGTCCTAATTTTTCATTGTGTGACATTTTTAAATTAATTTTCTGAAAAAGATTTTATTAAATTTATAATTTTAACGAGAGTTAGATTATCGATTTAATATTATCTCGAAATATTTCAAAATTAATAAATTGAGAAATTAAAATAACGGAAGATGCAGTGTAATCCCATCTCTTGACCTTTTCACATATTTCACACTCGATTGCACATTCTTTTTCATTATTTAGTCATTTTATAATTTTTAGCTTTTGTTAGTTAATTTTTCCCTTGAAATTGTTTTTAAAAATATTTTTAATAAAAAAAATTGGAATTGCACGTTTTCACATTAATTGTTTCACCTTGAAAGTTGGATTGATACCCGTACTTACCGCAATACGAGTTATTTTTAGACAAGTTTTGTAGGTACTCACGGGAATTTTGAGAGTGGCTTTTGCAACAACGACCGTACATACGCAGAAAGCTTCTTATCAAATGGTGCCGTTGTCGCTTTCTTGGCCTGGAAGCAATTGAAGACTTGTCATTTTTTTTTAGTTGTAATTCTTATTTCTCCTCCCTCCTCGTTAGACTGGTTGTATAGGATTTTTAAAGCTTGCTATTTATTTTGGTGCATTTTGACACCGATTTTTTTGTAATAACTATTCATAAAAAAAAGCGAAAAGGGAAACCGGACAAGGTAGAGGGAGAGCGTCCAAAGGTGAGGATTTAGAAGCCTCTCTACTTTGGGTCGGTAGGACTCCCAGGGACGACTGAGATAGGCGAGATCTCCCCCCGGTCGACTCAACTCGGTCTTCACCCCATATGTGTAAAAACCGTGGGAGGTACAATTTTTTTATCCCTCGCGACTCTCCTGCCAGCGAGTTCATTTTTTGTGTGATTAATTGCTCCTATGTGCTTTTAATTTCTACATCGCACTTAAATTGAATGGTTTGATGAATTAATTTACCTAAGACCTGGACCCGGTCATTGCAACGAGAAGGGATTTCATCACCCGACTCACTCTCTTATCCATTGTGTGCTATCCTAGCTGTCATTAAATTTAAAATCAATCAACTAGCTAGCCCCGTAGGAACACATTTTTGCAACAGGCGATCACAAAGATAAATTCCGTGAATTTTGTCGCCAGCGGACTTCATTAAAATTTGACTACCCTTTTCACTAATTTTGAAGATAATAATTGGCTACGTGCTCGTTCGGATTTTTCTTGACTCGTGTGTGTCCAATTCCATTCTTTAGGTAGTCGATTTTAGTTAGTTCGACCAAATCAAGAGTCCAATTTTTCCCATTTTCCGAAAAATACCAAAAATATATATATATATATATATATATATATATTAAATATTTCCGAAAAATACCAAAAATATTTCCCTTTTTTTAAAAATATTTTCAAAACTTCCAAAAAGATTTTCTTTTTTCCCCATATTTAAAATACCAAAAAGATTTTCCTTTTCTTATTTTCAAAAATCACAAAAAGATTTTCTTTTCTTTTGAAAAATATTTAAAAACCAAAAAAATATTCCTCTTGTCATGGCCGAAGAACGTCCTTTACGGGAATACTTTGGCCATTTCACATTCTCTCGAGGTTTGTTTGATGATAAGCCCGAATCGACCCTTGATTCATTAATTCAGGGCTTTAACTCTCAAACACCCATTGTTGATACTCGTGTGTCATCCACGCACACATGTCCTACTCCACCGCCTCCGGTGACGAGTATCAACCCATCACATGCTTCGCCGTGCACATATTGCTTTCTTAGCGATCACTTGTCCCATGAATGTCCATTTATATTCTCTCCATCTGAATCCACCTTGGAACATGTGTATCCCTATGACACTGTTTTGGACCCACCCTCGACGTATTGTCATGACATATCTAATGTCGATGGGTATGAGTAACCGAGCTATTCATGGAGGGCTGATCATCCTTCCACGCAATACGAATCCCAACGCCATGTTGTGGATCCTTACGGTTTCCAACAGTCTTCATCTCCACCTTGTGCACCTCATACCTATCAGTACCCTTCATATGCTCCTCATGCTGATCACACTTTTGTCCTTCACGGAGATGCTTCTCCCGTGAATGCTCCACCTGACCCTGCTCCACACACTTCATATGAGTATTCTCCGCATCCTAGTGTTTCTAGCGCGTTGTGTCCACCTCAACCACCGCCGCCATCCGCCGCCACTTCACCACCACCTTGTACATTCGCTCTCGAAAGTCTTTTGCACAAGTTCGCTCACACTCTCCAATCTCAAACTGAATCACTTCAAAGGCTTGAACAACGATTATATGATTTTGAGTGTGCGAACGAGACGGATTCCACCCCAAGTCGACCCTTTATTCCACCTACGTGGGATGAGGACGTGTCGTCTTGTGCTACGGATTTTGAGTGTGACCAACCCTATCTTCCTGAGAATCTCGACATTGAGACCACTCCATGGTCCGGGCCCCAAGTTGACATTTGTGTTGACGTATCTCTTGATTGTGAGACTGATCCCACACAGCCTTATCCTTTCCAACCCACCATTGAGTTTCACCTCTCACCTGCCACCGAATCCATACTTATCCCCGAGTCTACACCTATTGATCCCACTGAGATTGAATTCGAGATGATTTCTACATCTCTTGATATGGATCCTACCCATCATATTTGGCTCCCCTTGAGCCGAATATTGATGTAGATTCATCTATCTGGGATCTTACAACCTCGTTAGACCCTTTCACCACCTCGGATGGTGACGTAACAGTGGCTAAGTTGATCACTCCCTCATCTATTTCCACACTTCCTCCTGCAAGTGACCTTGAGGATCACTCCGCGCCTCGTGCGGAGTGTGTATGTCCCACCCTTGAGTTAGATCATCTTCCCCCACCCTTTGTCCCACCCGATCCACCCACTATCCCTTCCACCCCACCACTTGGTTTGGACCTTGTTATTGCACCTCACCTGTTCCCATCTACGTATTTAGGTCCTCACCTACATCCATCCTCCACCCTAGTGCTCCACGATCCCATTTGTGCACATTTCCTCGACCCCACCATCTATGAGAGTATTTGTGCTACTCTCCCCAAACGTGATACCGAGCTTGTTACTTTATGCACACCACTTCCTTGTGGTGTTGATTTTTTCCATCGACAGTTTCCTGGTGTGTCACGACGCGACCATTATCACCATCCATTTATAGAACGATTGCGCGCTTTCTATGAGCCTCGCCCCATCACTATTCCTAAGCCATTTTGCCTCCCCCACCAAATTGAGCACCATTCTTATAGGGCCCTTGTTGCCCTCACCTTTCGGCTCAATAAGGCCCGAGATCGGCGCCTCTTCCCCCTCTCCCTTAGCCTTCACCTTACCCTCCAACCCACCCACCCCTGGTCCACAAATGCTTTGCATCGAGTGATGCACTTTTCAATACAAGTGCATTGACCTATTTTCTCCTTTATCCAGCAAGACTGACGATTCAGTATTGTTTGCGGGTGATTTTCATCACCCAATTTTTCTGCCGCCCCCCTCTTTCACAGATCTTATCTTTCGGGTGAGAATGGTACGGTCTGGCTGAAGACGTTAAACTTAGCGCTACTGGGAGGCAGCCCATCGTTCATTGTTTCTGAGTATGAGTCTTATCCTGTTTGGGGGTGGTGTTTCACACCACCCAATGATTTTCACACGCTTTATAGACTTGAACATATTTTTGTATCACATTTGTTCTTCAGGTTTCATTTATCCTCCAGAATGCGGTACATTTCACTAGTGGTTCGTTATGGTAATATCTTTCCTCCCTTGTGCTTTTATTTTTATATATGGTTTTAAACATCGAGCACGATGTTCTCTTTTTTTTGGGGGTGGGAAATTTATCAAAATCGTACCTCTTTTGAAAATTTTCAGAAACAAGTAATTTTAAACTTTTTGTGCAGTTAAAAATAATTTTTATGACATGAATTGTCTATCATCCCTCTTTAGAAATTTCGGAATACTAGTGTTCAACCCTAAAATTATACTTTTTACAAATAAATTAATTAATACCTATTTAAGCGTATTTGCACTATGAATTCTTAAACTCGGCAATTTGCACTGTCACTTTTACAATCAAAAGTTGAAGAGTAACTATATTTTCAAGAAAGCCTTAAAAGATTACTAGTGGCGACTTAAACCCGTTAGATTTGAGTTTTTCACCTTTTTGAGGGTTTTTACGTATCTCTGAGTCACAAGTTGACTCAACTTCCTTTGGGTACCACATTTAGTCGTTGCATGATCTCATTATTTTTTCAAATTTGGCTTAATCACTGAGAATGACATTACTTTCGAGTTGTAAGAAACATGTGTCTTGTAGTTTGTCCCGAGCACTAAACCAATTTTTTCCATACACGTACCATTTTCCCTATCACATTATCATTCACCCATTATCATTTTCCATATTACCCTTATCCATATTCCCAAATACCACCCATCATTGCCATCGTTCATTAGAAAAAGAGTGTTTGAAATTTTTCATGGAAATTGTCTTCATTTGTGCTGTGAAAAGAAAAATGTATCGCAATATAAAAAAATAAAATAAAATAAAAAAATAAAAAAAAATAGAAAAGAAGAAAAAGAAAGCATGCGATCATAAATTCAAAAGATGAAGACATTAGTTATTCAAAGTGTGTAACACCCTTCTCAAAAACCCTATCATTCATCTTCTTCATTTTCCCCTCATACCCTTCATAAACCCCATTTTTCACCCATGGTAAAGTGTTCGGGCAAACGAGAAGATTATATGGTGAATAACTCGACATTCTCGACATAGTGGTTAGCATTCGTTCATGAGATCAAATTTCTTTCATGTATCCATTCTTTTTTATAAAGTGTGTGAGACGTTTGACATTGTTTACATTTACTCACATCCTCACACACTAGAGAGATACACTTACCCAATTCTCAGAGAGTTCGATTAAGAGAGATATATCCAGTGAGAATTGAAGTCAAAGTTTTGATTCTATAAAGGCGATCTAGGAATTACTCTAATGATACTTAAGATTATTTCACACTACACATGTTGAGTTTTAGAAGGATTATGCTTTTGGTATTAAGAAATTTATATCTTATTTTGATAGTTGAATACGGTGTTCCTTGATGTCCTTTTAAAGTTGGGTTGTATAGCGTTTCATCATCTACTCAGATACTGCATTTAAATAAGTTTTTGAATTTTGTGGGTACATTCACTGCAAACCCTCACGAGACACCACTCGTCATGTAGGGCAACCTATAGGTTTAACGGTTTGTTGCACATGCTAAGTGCAATCGACAGTGCCTGCGAAAGTGGCACACTTTTGGCTACTTATCTCTGTTTTATCTCTAATTTTTGCTCGAGGACTAGCAATGTTCTGTTTGGGGGTGGTGTGATAAGCACCCAAAAGTGTCTATTTTATACCCCGAATAGATGCATTTTAGTTGATCGTTTTTAATAAAAATGACCTTATGTTTGTAATTATTTATTTCGCAGGTCAATACGCAGTTACGGTACAAATAATGCTAAATCAGTATAATTGCAACTCAATAGCGGTCAAAAGCATGTATCTAATAAATCAAGGAGATCGTGAAGTCAGACTCCTCATTGAGCTTGCCCGATGTGTTCCGATATCCCGAACCGTGTCCCGAAACCCTAACCTAATCCTACACCGAGCCCAGACCATTTCCCGAGCCCCGTGTGTGTTGAGTTCGTATTTTTTCTTTCTTAGATTTTTAGTTTGAGTCGTTTTATTTTTAGGATTTATTTTAGAATTATTTAGGATTTTTAGAATTTATTTGCATATTTTATATTTTATTTTTATTAGTGTATTTTTATTTTTATTTTTATTTTTATTTTTATTTTTATTTTTATTTTTATTTTTATTTTTATTTTTATTTTTATTTTTATTTTTATTTTTATTTTTATTTTTATTTTTATTTTTATTTTTATTTTTATTTTTATTTTTATTTTTATTTTTATTTTTATTTTTATTAGTTATTAGTTTTATTTTATTTTATTTTATTAGGATTTCATTAGTTTTTATTTATTTTTTAGATTTTACATTTTTAGGAATTAAATTTTTTAGTTTTATTAGATTTCATTTTATACATGTATATTTTTTATTTTATTTTAAGTTTTATTTTATTAGGATTATAATTTTTTTAGTTTTAATAGAGTTTTATTTTATTTCTTTTTATTTTTTTATTAGTTTGAGATGTTAGTTTTTAGTTTTATTACATTTTAAAATTTTATTTTATTTAGTTTTAGTTATATTTTTTAGTGGTGTAAATTTTTAGAGTCTAAATTAAACACACTCATACACCTAAACACACCCAACCAACCCCCTTACCTTCTGCCCGATTCGACGCCGCCCCCTGCCGGCGATGCAGCCTCCGATCGCGCACCCCTCTCGTCCACCACCGAGACCCATTTCCGGCACAACTAAACCGACCCAGCCCGGTCCCAACCCCAAAACGGCGGCAGCCTGAACCAAAACCGCCTCCAACCCGGATCCAAAACCATCTCCTCCATCTCCAAAACGCAACTCGAATTCCATACCCGTGTCAAGCCCGAAAACCTCCAAACCTCAACCCGATACGGGTATACCCAAATCCAAACTAAGTAACGTCCTGCCATATTCGAATCTTCAACCAAAATCCCAACAATCTCGGAATCCATTCCTTAGCCAATTCAAATCCCATAAAATATCTCTCCAAACAAGCATCGTGGGCTACAAAAAAATGAAGGGAACTCTCATATAAAAGAAGACTCTCATGAGGAAACAAAAAGGAGATACGTAGAGAGAGAAAATGAGACTGTATATTATGTACAGTTTAGGGTCATAAAAAAATTCCAAAAAAATTAGTTTAGTGTTAGAATAAATTTTTAGGTTTGTTTTTTATTCTTTTTGGTGTGATCAAGTGCTGGATTTGTGAAAACATTGGGACACACGTGCATGAACGCGATTCAAGGAATCAATTCAAAGGGAGACTTTTATGTATTGTATTTCTTGCTCTACTTTTTAATTTATTGTTCCATGTTTGTGGCTGCGATTAATTGTTTCATTATTCTTGTCTAACCACCCCGTTCAAGGGGTGGGATGCACTGCGTATGATGTTACTTTAATGAATTGGTTTCTTTAATTTTATATTTCTAGGTAAATTAATTTTAATTGTCGCCAATTAATTTATGTAACGAGAGTTAGTAAATTAATTGAACGAATTGATGTTTGAATTTAGGAATCGAACTAGAGATAGGTTTTTTCGATATTTGAATATTAATTCGATATTGAAATTTGAGGATTGATATTGTTTTCGTTAAATTGATCCTAGCGAGTAATTTTCTGAAAATAGTATAAGTCCTAATTTTTCATTGTGTGACATTTTTAAATTAATTTTCTGAAAAAGATTTTATTAAATTTATAATTTTAACGAGAGTTAAATTATCGATTTAATATTATCTCGAAATATTTCAAAATTAATACATTGAGAAATTAAAATAACTGAAGATGCAGTGTAATCCCATCTCTTGACCTTTTCACATATTCCACACTCGATTGCACAGTCTTTTTCATTATTTAGTCATTTTATAATTTTTAGCATTTGTTAGTTAATTTTTCCCTTGAAATTGTTTTTAAAAATAAAAAAAATTAAAAAAATATTTTAATAAAAAAAAATTGGAATTGCACGTTTTCAGATTAATTGTTTCACCTTGAAAGTTGGATTGATACCCGTACTTACTGCAATACGAGTTATTTCTAGACAAGTTTTGTAGGTACTCAAGGGAATTTTGAGAGTTGATTTTGCAACAACGACCGTACATACGCAGAAAGCTTATTATCACTCGCCGAGAAATCTCTCTAGTCGATCTAGTACCCCGATGTTCTGGGTGCTGGTCCATTTCTCTTCGATCCAAATTTCATATATCCTCATCACCTCGAGCCACACTCCTATAACGACAAGCTAGTCACTGTTGCTCGAGCAAGTCATCATCCGACTCGTGCTTCTCACTTCTCTGGGATCCGCATCTGGGGCTCCTTCCTCGGCTGCGAGACTTGCTCGCCTGAGGGCTATGAGTGCGGTATGGATGTTGCCTAGTGCTGCGATGGAGTTCATTCTCCATCCTCTCTAATATCCTTTTAAGGTGAGTATTCTCAGTCTCTTGTTTGCGGGATGCCTCTCCTTGCTCTTGGAGCCTTGCCTCATAGGCATCGATCAACCTGGAGATTTTTATGGACTTCGTTGGTCCCTGACTTTCCTCTGAGGTTTGCCGCTCTGGGCAAGCCCTCTGATCTGAACACCGAACTTGAGATCTCATCCTGCGAGGAGCAGGCTGTTCTAGGATATCCCCTGCCAGAGGGGCATTGCTACTGAGACCACACATTCGATCTTCTTTGTTGGTGAGGGCTTTCTTAAGGAAGACAAATGTTTCCCATAGATGACGCCAATTATCATGAAAATTATGGTCAACACAAGTTAACAAGAAAAGATAATCACTAAAGCAAAAAAGAATGTAAAGAATTCCAATCACACAACAGAGTATGTACGTGGTTCAGCAAGAATGCCTACGTCAACGGTGGTACTCTCAGTGTTTATTTCTCTATACTCTGGGGAGTATTTTATAGAAAAATACAATGCTTGCCTTTTTCCCCGGGCCTAGGGTTTGTTATATACATCTCTGTTTTTGGGGAGTAGGGATGTTAGACTTCCCCACGTCAATTTATCTTCCTAGAATATCTCCTTACGAGATTTTACGAATAGACTAAGTCGTAAATGATTTTGGTTAAGACGCAAAGTTCCCAGACTTTGGGTCGTTTCTACTGGGCTACTCATTTGGGCCCGTGGTGATAAATCGAGGTACCCACGCTTTGGATGATGTTTGGGGGTTGTTTTGATTTTTCACCCTCTAGAGGCATGTTTTAAGCCAAAATCTAGGATTTGCAAATTTTTGTTGGAGTCCCTGAACTACTAGGTAAATTTCTACGAGTTACGTTGATCCCATACGACGTGTTTATGCCTCCAATGGAGACGTTTGGGGGTTGTTTTGGGTTTTTACCCTCTAACGACATGTTTTAAGCATAAGTCTACATTTTTGCAAAGTATCAAAGTATTCTCAAACATGGGGTCCCCTAACTATGCGGTCAGTTCTTACATATTACATTGGTTCCGTGCAAGGTGTTCATGCCTCTTAAGGGGCCGCTTGGGACTATTTTGGATTTTCACCCTCAAACGACATGTTTTAATTCTAAGTCTAGATTTTTACAAATTATTGTGGTATTCTCAAATCAGAAGTCCTATGACTAGGTGACCAGCTCTACGAGTAACAATGGTCCCATGCTGGTGTTTGTGCCAATTACGGGGTCATTTGATCTGTTTCGGTTTTCACCCTCTAATGACAAGTTTTAAGCCTAAATCTACATTTTTTGCAAATTATTGTCATACTCACAAACTGGTATTCCCGTGATTACATGGTCAGGCCCTACAAGTTACATTGGTACCCTACGAGGTGTTTGTGCATCGTACGAGGCCGTTTGTGGGCTGTTTTGGATTTTCAACCTGTAACGACATGTTTTAAGCCTAAGTCTAGATTTTTATAAATTATCATCCTATTATCAAATAGGGAGTCCCATAATGTTGCGATTAGTCCCTTTAAGTTACAGGGGTTCATTGCGAGGTGTTAGCGAGGTGTTCATACCTCTTACGGGGCAGTTTGGGGGCTATTTTTGGTTTTCACCCTCTAACGGTATGCTTTAAGCCTAAGTCTAGATTTTTACAAATTATCATTTTATTCTCAAAATGGGAGTCCAGTGACTACACAGTCCGTTCCTATATTTTACATTGGTCTCGTGTGAGGTGTTCGTGAATCTTACAGGGTCATTTGGGGTTTGTTTCGGGTTTTCACCCTCTAACGGCTTGTAGTAAGTCTAAGTCCCGATTTTAAAAAAATATAATCGTATTCTCAAATCGGGAGTCCCATGACTATGCAATCAGTTCAACGAGTTACATTGGTCCCATGCAATGTGTTAGCAAGGTGTTCATACCTCTTACGGGGCCGTTTGTGGCTATTTTGCATTTTCACCCTCTAACGGGAGATTTAAGCTTAGTCTATATTTTTGCAAATTATCATCATATTCTAAAACCAGGAGTCCTGTGACTACACGATCAGTTCCTATATATTACATTGGTTACGAGCGAGGTGTTCTTACATCTAAAATGTTGTTTTTGTGCTAATATCTATTTTCACCCTCTAATGGCATGTTTTAAGCATGAGTTTATATTTTTATAAATTATCATCGTATTCTTAAATTGGGAGTCCCGTGACTACATGATCAGTTCCATGGAGTTACATTGCTCTCGTGCGAGGTGACCATGTCTCTTACAGGGTTGTTTGGGGGCTATTTTGGGTTTTCACCCTCTAATGGTGTGTTTTAAACTGAAGTCTAGATTTTTCAAATTATCACCGTATTCTAAAACTGGGAGTCCCATGACTACACGATCACTTCCTACATTTTACATTAGTCCCGAGCGAGGTGTTCTTGCATCATACGGGGCCATTATGGGTTTGTTTTGGATTTTCACCTTCTAACGCCATGGTTTAATCCAAAGTCAATATTTTTTCAAATTATTATTGTATTCTCAAATCGGGAGTCTCGTGACTACAAGGTCAGTTCCTATGAGTTACATTAGTCCCGTTCGAGGTGTTCGTGGCTCTTACATGGCCATTTTGTGTTGGTTTGAGTTTTCACCCTCAAACGACATATTTTAAGCCTAAGTCTAGTTTTTTGAAAATTATCATCAAATTGTCAAACTAGGAGCCTCGTGACTACGTGGACATTTCCTACGAGTAACATTTGTGAGAGGTGTCCATGCCTTTTATGGGGTTGGGGGCCATTTTGGGCTTTCACCCTCTAATGGCATGTTTTAAGCCTAAGTCTTTATTTTTGAAAATTATCGTCGTATTATCAAACCGTGAGTCCCGTGACTATGCAGTCAGTTCCTACATGTTAATTGGTCCCGTGCGAGGTGTTTGTCCCTTTTATGGGGCCATTTTGGATTATCTTTAGTTTTCACACTCTAATGGCATGTTTTAAGCCTAAGTATAGATTTTTGCAAATTATCGTAGTATCCCGTGACTACGAGATCAGGTCTTACAAGTTACATTGGTCCCGTGCGAGGTGTCGTGCCTCTTACTGGGCCGTTTAGGAATATTTTGTGTTTTCTCCCTTTAAAGGCATTAGTTTTAAGCCTAAGTCTATTTTTTATAAATTATCGTAATATTCTCAAACCCGAAGTCCCTTGACTACGCGATCAGTTCCTACGTGGTACATTAGTCCCGTGCCAGATGTCCGCGCCTGTCAAGGAGTTATTTGGGATGTTTTAGTTTTCACCCTCTAATGACATGATTTGAGCCTAAATATAGATTTTTGCAAATTATAATATGATTCTTAAATGGAGTGTCCCGTGTCCACACGATCAAGTCCTACATGTTACATTGGTCATGTGCGAGGTGTTTGAGCATCTCACGGGGCCGTTTAGGGATTGTTTTGGGTTTTAATCTAGTAATGACATGGTTTAAGCCTAAGTTTATATTTTTGCAAATTAAAATCATATTATCAAACAAGGAGTCCCATGACTACGCGATCAGTTCTAACGAGTTACATTGGTCCCGTGCAACGTGTTCGTACCTCTTACGGGGCCGTTTGGGGACGGTTTAGGGTTTTAAACCTCTAACTATAGATTTTAAGCCTAAGTCAAGATTTTTTACAAATTGTCATCGTATTCTCAAAATGGGAGTCTCGTGACTACATAGTCAGTTTCTACAAGCTACATTGTTCTCGTACGAGGTGTTCGTGCATCTTAAGGGGTCGTTTGGGTTTTTACCCTCTAACAACATGTTTTAACCTAAGTCCATATTTTTGCAAATTATCATCATATTATCAAATCGAGAGTCCCATAACTTCATGGACAGTTCCTACGAGTTACATTAGTCTCATGCGAGGTGTTAGCGAGGTGTTCGTGCCTCTTACGGGGCCGTTTGGTGGTTGTTTTTGCTTTTCACCCTCTAACGGAATGTTTTAAGCCTATGTGAAGATTTTTGCACATTTTCATTGTATTCTAAAATTGTGAGTCTTGTAATGACGTAGTTAGTTCCTATGTGTTACGCTGGTCCTGTATGAAATGTTCGTGCCTCTTTCAAGGTCGTTTGGTGCTTTATAGGGTTTTCACCCCCTAACGGCATATTTTAAGCCAAAGTCTATATTTTTGAAAATTTTCATCGTAGGCTGAAATTGGGAGTCCCTTGACTATGCAGTCAATTCCTTGGAGTCACATTGGTCCCATGGGAAGTGTTTGTGGCTCTGACGGTGCCGTTTGGGACTATTTTGGGTTTTCTCCCATTAAAGGCATATTTTTTAGCCTACGTCTAGACTTTTGCAAATTATCATTGTATTCTAAAACTAGGAGTCTCGTGACTACGCAGTGAGTTCCTACGAGTTACATTGGCCCCGTGTGAGGTTTTCAAGCCTCTTACAGGGTTGTTTGAGGGATATTTTGGATTTTCACCTTCTAAAAGGCTTATTTGAAGGCTAATTCTAGAATTTTTCATATTATCCTCAAATTCTCAAATCGGGAGTCCTATGACTACGCGAACAATTCGTACATGTTACATTGGTCACGTGCAAGATGTTTGTGCATCTTAGGGGCCGTTTGGGGATGTATTAGGTTTTCTCCCTATAAAGGCGTGTTTTAAGTCTAAGTTTAGATTTTTTAAAATATCATCATAGTATCAAACCATGAGTCCCGTGACTACGTGGTCAGTTCGTACGAGTCACAGTGGTCTGGTGCGAGGTGTTCGTGCCTCTTACGGGCCGTTTGGGTCCATTTTACGTTTTCTCCCTTTAAAGGCATATTTTTATGCCGCTGTCCAGATTTTTCCACATTGTCATCAAATTCTAAAATTAGGATTCCCATGACTACGCGATCTGTTCCTCCGTGTTCATTTGTCCCGTACGAGGTGTTCATGCATCTTTTGTGTCCGTTTTGGTTGTTTTTAATTTTATCCATATAAAGGCTTGTTTTAAAACGTAAGTCTAATTTTTTGCAAATTATCATCTTATTCTCAAACCAGGAGTCCCGTGACTACGCGATCAGTTACTGTAATTTCCATTGGTCCCATGCAAAGTGTTTATGCCTCTTACGGGGCTATTTTTGGGTTATTTTGGTTTTTCACCCTCTAACGACCTGTTTTAATCCTAACTCTTGATTTTTGCAAATTATTGTCGTATTCTCAAATCGGGAGTGTTGTGACTTCGTGGTTAGTTTTTTTGAGTTCCATTAGTCCCGTGTGAGGTGTTCGCACCTCTTACGTGGTCGTTTGGGGGATGTTTTGGGTTTTCACCCTCTAACGACATGTTTTAAGCCTACGGCTATTTTTTTGAAAATTATCGTCGTATTGTCAAACCGGGTGTCCTGGAACTATGCGATCAGTTCCTGTACATCATATTGGTCCCACGCAAGGTGTTTGTGCAACTTACGGGGTCGTTTTGATCTGTTTGGGTTTTTCCCTTCAAAGGCATGTTTTTAATCCTAACTATAAGTTTTGCCAAATTATCGTCGAATTCTCAAGCCGCAAGTCTTATGACTACGTGGTGAGTTCCTACGATTTATATTTTGTGAAGTGTATGTGCCTCTTACGAGGCCATTTGGGGGTTGTTTTGGGTTTTCACCCTCTATCGGCTTGTTTTAAGCCTCAACCTAGGACTTTATAAATTATCATCATATTTTCAAATCCAGAGTCCTGGAACTGTGCGGTTAATTCCTATGAGTTACATTGATCTCGTGCGACGTGTTCGCCCTCTAACGAGGCCATTCGAGGACTGTTTTGGATTTTCAACCTCTAAAAGCATGATTTATGCTTAAGTCTAGATTTTTACATATTATCAAAGTATTCTCAAACATGGAGTCCCGTGACTGCTCGGTTAGTTCTTACGTATTACATTGGTCCCGTACGAGGTGTTTGCGCCTCTTATGGGGCCATTTGGGTTGTTTTATATTTTCACCCTCTAATGACATATCTTATGTCTAAGTACAGATTTTTACAAATTATCATCGTATTCTCAAACCGGGAGTCCCATGACTATGCATTCGGTTCTACGAGTTACATCATTCCCGTGCGATGTGTTTGTGCCTCTTACGGGACCATTTGGGGGTTGTTTTGGGTTTTCTCCCTCTATCGGCATGTTTTAAGCCTAAGTTTAAGATTTTTGCCAATTATCGTCGTATTCTCAAATCAGGAGTCCCGAATGAACGCGGTAAATTCCTACGAGTGACATTGATCTCGTGCAACGTGTTTATCCTCTAACGGGACCGTTTGGGGCTATTTTGGGTTTTCACCCTCTAACGGTATGTTTTAAGCTTAAGTATAGAATTTTTCAAATTATCGTCATATCTTGTGACTACGCAGTAAGTTCCTACGGGTTACATTGGTCCCGTATGAGGTGTTCGTGCCTCTTACAAGGCTGTTTAGGACTATTTTGGGTTTTTTCCCATTAAAGGCATTATTTTTTAGCCTAAGTCTTGTGATAATGCGCAAATATTGCATATTTCATCCTCCGAAACGACGCATTTTAGCCCTCTCGAGTATCTTATTCCCTATATTTATGCTCATCAACCAGAAAACCTCATATTTCTACGATAACATGTTCTGTAGGGGTTAATTGAGCTTTTATAGGTATTTGGATGTTGTGTGAAGTTCGGAGGCGTTCCGCTCGATTTTCGTACATGATCGCACGTTTAAGGGCATTTTAGTCTTTTCACATCTTCGGCAACTGGCCCAACATCTACACAGAAGTTATTTCCCTCCTCACAATCTTTGTGTGGCCGTGAACGGTGTGCGATTCTGATTCAGAATGAAGAAGTTACAACGATTTTAGCGGAAGAAAAAACAATGAAACCAAAAGAGGAGAAAAGAGGAGGAAAAGGAATGCAGTGGGCTAGCACCTGCTTGATCGATCGATCGATCGATCCTTAATTTTTTCCAAATCGCGGGGAGACGGTGGGATGATATATTTACCATCAATCGATCGATCATTTGGGATCAATTGATCGATCCGTTATTTTTTGCAGATATTTTATCTTTTCTTTTCTAATTTAATTACACTTACTATATATACCATTTTTGTTGTAAATAACAGATATAATCGATTTTTAGATAGTTTAGGCTAGGGTTTTGTAGGTTTGAGAGCTCATTTCTTCATTTCTTCTAGGATTAACACCCATTTGGGTTTGTAATTTGTGCTTTCATCTTCCATATCCATTAATATAGCTTGTATTTCATTTATTATTTCTTTCTAGTTAATTTACATTCTTTCTAATTTAGGTTTACATGATTTGATTTAATTTCTTTCTAGTGTAGATTTACCGCATTTATTTACCGTTTTCCTTTATCGCGTTTTTTCCATGCTTTCTAGCTAAATTAGTCTAGGTTGTGTTTGAATTGAAATTACTAGGGTTGACGCGTTGCTTCGCTTTGGTGATGGTGTTTACGAGTCTATTTCAGGTGCGTTGTCTTAGTTATTATGTCTAGGAGATTTGACGGAACATATCATATATGTCCCGTGCTTACGACCTTGCGTGCGTAATTTTAGGGGTATTTATTAACGCCAAAATCTTATTAGGCTTTTATGTGGATTTAGGGGCGTCACAACCCTTGATTCAATTAACTGTCAAAACGAGACGCATTTGTAATAACTCGTCGACCCATGTATCCATTTTATACAAATTAACTCGGGTGAGGGATATTCGCCGCAACCTATAGTTTTTACTCGCTTTCTTAATCTATATTTATCTTCCCTCACCTAGATTAATATTTTACTTTTATGCATCTTTTCCTTTTTAGTTTGTAATTCACCTTTTACACTTTTATTTTGGAGTACTAAATCAATTAAATTCTAGCAACTCGTCTCTATGGATTTTCGATACCCGACTAACCGTTGAGCTTTCCTCGCAAGTGTAGTCGTAATTTAGGTTTGTTTGTATTATCGCGGTGAAATGAAAACAACGACTGTTCCCTTACACGTGCACACATTTCACGCGCTTAATCAAAATGGCGTCGTTATTGGGGATGAGTTTGTTTTAGACTTTATTTGATTTAGTATTTTATAATATTTTTTTTCTATTTGTATTATTTGCTAATATTTTTGCAGGACTTCCACATTTGAGCACTTAGGAACGCTTGAATTTCCAATGCGTGCATATCTTCGTGGAATTCGCTACTTCGAGCCATTTTGAGGGTAAGCATGTCTTATTCCAATTCTTTCGGTATTCATTATGATAATTCTCAAAATTCTCGCAAACCTTAGACTTTTGGTCAGAATCCCAAAAAATTGCAACATCTAAAATGACTTTGGACGAGTATTACAAAAGTCAAACTTTGGAGTGCGTGTATTTTGATGATGATGATAATGATTTTGGGAATTTACCTCCTTATAATAGGAATTTTGAAACGAATTGCAATAGTTTTCAAAATTCCTATAGTAATGAGTTTAAGTTTAAGCCCGATGATAATTTTCAAAGTTCCCTCTGCACCTCGGCCTATGACTTTTGGCGCGGGCTTGCGTATGCCTAAAATGATAAAATTGAAAATCGTTATCGTGAAGAAAATCATTTGTGGGAACATGAATTGGATTTATTATTTCAATCTGATGACGATTTTTCTTTCGAGACTTTTGAAGTCGAGGAATGTTTTGAACCAAATGAGGACTTTGTGCCGACTTTGGAATGAACCATTCTCGACTTTGCCCATTGCGTAATAGATATTGAAAGTGAGGATGAAAATGACGTAATATCTATTTGCAAGGAAATGATTTCTTCTTTGGCCCCCAAAGAAGAACATTTCATTGAAAATGATATTATTTCCTTCGAAACTCAATCTTCATGTGATGATGATTCATCTCATGAGTTTGAATTTCTTTCATCCCCATTTTCATTCTCTGTTATCACACCGTCACAAGTACCCGATGATTTGGTTTCAAACTCTAATGTTTTAAACCTTTTCGCCGATGAGGAGTACTTGCTCGAGTCGCCTTCCATGATCGCATCTTTGCCTTCGTGTGCGGCCCCTCCCATTCCAATTTCAAAATCTTTGGGAGGATATTCGACTTTTATCGGTCCCCACATGTTTTTGTCACCCGTTCAATCCAAATCCCCGATCGTCCCTCCAAAACTATTAATTGGTGATGGTTCCTTTTTTTCGCCTTAAACATGCCTTCTATTGGGCATGCTTGTACGTGAGGGTACACCGGTTATCCTCCAAAGTCAAATCATTTTTACGGTGGACCCTCAGCTATTTAGACTTCTAGTGTATAGTTAGTGTGAAGCCTAAATAGTAGGTTGTATATAGTTAGTTTTTATTCTTTCTTTTTATTTTTTTTCCTTTTTAATTTATTCTAATGTAATTAGTTAACTTTTTGTTATTTGCTTTCGCTATGCTCGATACTAACTTGTTTTGTAGATTCTTTGGCCTTGTTCTTATGGGGATCGCTCCAATTTTGGGTAATATCTCTCTTTTCCTCTCTTTAACTTGGTTCTTAATTCACATTGAGGACAATGTCAGGTTTTAAGTTAAGGGGTGTGGGATATTCTATCCATTTCTTTATTTAGTCCATGTTTTTGCTCACATGTTAGTTTCTTAGTATGCTTTTCTTACAAAAATTCAAAAATTTTGAAAAGATTTTCTTTCTTTTTTCTCCTTTATTGGTCTTTTTGCCCTTGTTTCCGATGATAAATTTCAATAATTGCCCAATCCAATAAACAACCCAATGATGCATGTTCTCGATTTTAGAAGTTATTAGACTTTACTCTCCACTATTGATATTATAAATAACTTCATGAATTAAACTTTAATCCCGTGAGCACATGCACTTTTATTGTTCTATTGATTTGGTTTAAGATTTTTATAACTCGGCAATCTTTTGTTGCATTGTATATACTTACACCGAGTAAGCTTTGTACCTTTCGTCGCTTGTGAGTGTTATACACTATTCTTTCCTCTTTGAAAATGTTGAATTGGTCGGTAATCTCTCTATTCTTTCATTTGACCGTTCATTAATTGAGTTTATATATGAAATGTGTTATATGATCATGATTTTCAAAGTTTGTTTTAACTCGGGAATTGCGTAAACTTTGGAAATGTTCATAGGTCATCTTTGTTATATCACCCATATTGACCTTGACCTCACCTTATATGTTTACCCTTGTCAACCCCCGTTGAGTCTAAATACAGCCTTTCGTTTCTTAACCCCCAAATCCCATAACCAACTCCAAATTGGAGTTTTAAACCATGAATACACCTTCCATACCTTTGTTTAGAATGATACTTGGGATTGAATGTTGGTGTTATTTTGTCGGTTGCAATTTAGGCACGTGAGAGTTTTAAAAGTAAAGAAAAGAGATGTGAAAAAAGAGATGAAAAAGAGAAAGCAAAAGAAAACAAAAGAAAACATGAGAAAAAGAATAAAAGAAAAGGAAAGAGAAAGTGGTAAATATTGTATAGTGTTCAATAAGCTTTGATTACTCTCCCCGATGATATATCTAATGCTCGTTTGGAACTTGTTTTCCAATTTTGCTATTGCCTGCATTTTCCCATTATCCCGAGTTTTCATCCCGAACACTTTTAATTCGTACATACATATCCTTCGTTTTGTACCCTAGCCGAGCCTACATTACAACCTTATTAAAGTCCTATGTGATCGTAAGTAGATGTAATTCAAAGGTTTAAATAGTTTTGATAATCTGTGAAAATGCATTTCACCTCTTTTAATGAGTGGTATCTTTCATTGAGATTACAATTTTTCATTTTATATATAGCGTTCTTCGTTTGTGACATGTGCACGGCCTAGTTTCCCTTTATATTTACTCCTTATGCCCGTATGTCCCGTGTGTTACCTCCCCGTTTCAAGTGAATTCATTTGATGAGTGTAATGCCCATGAGGATTGACTTTTATGCATGCTTTGATATTTAGTATCCGAGTTACATAAGTTTTTACCAAATCACACTTTGCATGTGCTCACTCCCCTCTCACATTTTAAGGTTTCAATTCTATAAGGAGCATTCTATAATGTTAATGATTTGGAGTTTTGTTTGAATTCATTCATTTTGCTAATATTGTGTATGAAATCCTTTTCGCTATTGTTGGGCTTCTCGCATGTTAGTTTGGGCATATTTTTAGGAAACCATGTGATGTTTGTGGGTATCATCCCTGAAAACCCTCACGAGACGACACTCGTTCACGAGGGTAACCTGGGGGTTTAACGGCTTATTGCATACGCTAAATGCAATCGAATCGCCCACGAAAGTGTCCTTATGCTTGTATACCATACTTTTGTACTTATCTGGCATTTGGTTTTCTTGTAGTTCTTGTTGCGTCCTATTTCATTGCTAGGGATTAGCAATGTGTAAGTTAGGGGGTGTGATAATGCGCAAATATTGCGTATTTAATCCTACGAACCGACGGTTTGAGAACTCTTAATTAGTTTGGGTTAGGGTTTTGGAGGTTTGAGAGATCATTTCTTCTTGGATTGACACCCCATTTGTTGTGTAATTTTCACTTTCATCTTCCATATCCATTAATATACTTGTTCTCGTTGATTTCTTGCTTTATAGATTAACTTCCATGCTTTGTTAATTAGGTTACTTGATTTATTTCTTGCTTTCCTAGTTTAATTAGTTGTAATTTAGTTTACTCATTATGTGCCCTTAGAAAAATAGGGTCGGGATTTCGTCCCGCCATTAACGGGCCCCGAGCGCCGAAAATTAGGTTTTGTGTAGAATTGCGTCTAATTGAACTTGCGCGTATTAAAGTCAAATTTTACACGTTTAACTTTCTCTGTCATGCAACGTTAGTGTTTATAGCGATAATCCGAGATTAATCTGCGTGCGACCAATTTTCGGTTAATTGTTTATTTATGCAACTTTGGCTTAAATTCCTTATTCTGTGAAGTTTATCATTAATTGTTAATGCTCGATTAAATTGCTCTCGAGCCAAAATTATGATTAATAGTTGTTTTCGAGCCGTATGGTTGGATGATATCCCGATCCTCTCTTTTACTTTATTTAGACTTAAATTCTCTCTTTTCTTTTATTTCCTAGCACACATCACCTTTTTCACTTTTATTCCTGAATTAATAATCCGATTAAAATCTGTCGATAAATCCCTGTGGACTTGATACCCAACTTACCGCTGTACTTGTATCGCAAGTGCGGTCGTAACTTAGGTTTTTTGTATTAACACGGTGAAACGAACACAACGATCGATGTGCTCACCATGCACTGCTTTTCACCCTTAATCATCTAAATTTTTGCAAATTATCATATTGTTCTCAAACCAGGAGTCTCGTGACTACGCGGTCAGTTCCAACGAGCTTCATTGGTCCCGTTCCAGGTGTTCATGCCTCTTGCGGGGTCATTTTAGGTTTTTATTCTCTAACGTCATTTTTAAGCCTAAATTAATATTTTTGCAAATTTTCATCGTATTTTCAGACCGGGAGTCCCATGACTAAGTGGACAGTTACTACGAGTTACATTGGTCCCGTACAAGGTGTTAGCAAGGCGTTCGTGCCTCTTACGGGGCCGTTTAGGGGGCTATTTTGGTTTTCACCTTCTAACGGTAGGCTTTAAGCCTAAGTGTGGATTTTTTTCACATTGGCATCATATTCTTAAACCGTTTGTCCCGTAATAATGCGGTCAGTTCCTACATGTTACACCGATCCCATGCATGGTGTTCATGCTCTTACTAGGCCGTTTGCGACTGTATAGGGTTTTCACCCTCTAACGGAATATTTTAAGCCTAATTCTACACTTTTGGAAATTATCGTCGCATTCTCAATTCGAGAGTCCCATGACCACACAGTCAGTTCCTGGGAGTTACATTGGTCCCGTCCGAGCTGTTCTTACCTCTTACAGGGCCGTTTGGGACTATTTTTTTTTTCATTTGAAGGCATATTTTTAAGCGTAAGTTTAATTTTTTGCAAATTATGGTCGTATTCTAAAACCAAAAGTCCCGTGACTATGCAGTGAGTTTCTACGAGTTACATTGATCCCGTGTGAGGTGTTCGTTCCCCTTGCAGGGTTGTTTGGGGGTTATTTTGGGTTTTCACCCTCTAAAGGCATGTTTTAAACCTAATTCGAGATTTTTTCAAATTATCGTCAAGTTCTCAAATCGGGAGTCCTGTGACTACGCAGTCAATTCCTACGCTTTACATTGGTCCCGTGCGACGTGTTCGTTTATTTTACAGGGACGTTTGGGGAGGTTTGGGGTTTTCTCCCTATAAAGGCTTGTTTTTAAGTCTAAGTCTAGATTTTTGAAAAGTATTGTTGTATTCTCAAACAAATAGTCCCGTGACTACGTGGTCTGTTCGTAAGTGTTATGTTAGTCCAGTGCGAGGTATTCGTGCCTCTTACAGGGTCGTTATAGGTTTTCTCACTTTAAAGGCTTGATTTTAAGCCTAAATCTAGATTTTTCCACATTGTCGTCAAATTCTCAAATCGTGAGTCTCGTAATGACACAGTTAGTTCCTACGCGTTACATGGATCCTGTGAGAGGTGTCCGTGCATCTTGTGGAGCCGTTTGGGGATTGTTTGGGGTTTTCTCCTTATAAAGGCATGTTTTAAAACCTAAGTCTAAATTTTTGCAAATTATTATCTTATTCTCAAACCATGAGTCCCATGACTACGCGGTTAGTTATTTCGACTTCCATTGGACCCGTGCGAGGTGTTTGGGCCTCTTAAGGGGCTATTTGGGGGTTGTTTCGATTTTTTAGCCTCTAATGACATGTTTTAATCCAAAGTCTAGATTTTTGCAAATTATAATCGTATTATCAATTCGGGCGTCCTCGGACAACATGGTTAGTTTCTACGAGTTCCATTGGTCCAATGCGAGGTGTTTGTGCCTTTTAGGGTTCATTTGAAGGATATTTTAGGATCTCACCCTCTAATGTCATGTTTTAATCCAATGACTAGATTTTTCTAAATTTTCGTCCCATTTTCAAACCGGGTGTTCCATAACTACACGATCAGTTCCATGTTACATTGGTCTCGTGTGAGGTGTTCGTGCATCTTACAGGGTCGTTTGGTAATATTTGAGGTTTTCCCTTTAAAGGCATATTTTTAAGCCTAAGTCTTATTTTTACAAATTATCGTCATATTCTCGAACAATGAGTCCCGTGACTACGCAGTGAGTTCTTACGAGTCACATTTTCCTTTGTGAAATGTTCGTACCTTCTATCGGCATCTTTTAAGCCTAAGATTAGGATTTTGCAAATTATCGTCGTATTCTCAAATCAAGAGTCCCGAAAGAATGCGGTCAATTCCTACGAGTTATATTGATACAGTGAGACGTGTTCATCCTCTAACGGGGCCGTTCGGGGGCTATTTTGGATTTTCACCCTCTAACGGCATGTTTTAAGCTTAAGGCTAGATTTTTACAAATTGTCAAAGTATTCTCAAACATGGAGTCCCGTTACTAATCGATCAGATCTTACGCGTTACATTGGTCCCGTGTGAGGTGTTCGTGCCTCTTACAGGGACCGTTTGGGGTTATTTTAGGTTTTCACCCTCTAACAGGATTTTTTAAGTCTAAGTCTAGATTTTTACAAATTATCATCATATTATCAAACCGGGTGTCTTGTGATTACAAGGTCAATTCTACGAGTTACATTGGTCCGCTACGAGTTGTTCGCGCCTCTTATGGGGCCGTTTGGGGGTTATTTTGTGTTTTATCCCTCTAACGATTTGTTTAAGCCTAAGTCTATATTTTTGCTAATTATCATCGTATTCTTAAACCGGGAGTCCTATGACTACACGGTCAGTTCCTACATATTACATTGGTCCCGTACGAGGTGTTCGTCATCTTATGGGGTCGTTTAGGTGTTGTTTTGGGTTTTTACCCTCTAACGGCATGTTTTAAGCCTAAGTCTTGATTTTTGCAAATTATTATCGCATTCTGAAACCGGGACTCTCATGACTATGGGTCAGTTCCTACGAGTTACATTGATCTTGTGCCTGGTGTTTGTGCCTCATACGGGGTCGTTTGAGATGTTTTGGTTTTCTCCCTCTAATGACATGTTTTAAGCCTAAATCTTAATTTTTACAAATTTTTATCGTATTATCAAACTGGGAGTCCTATGACTACATAGTCAGGTCATACATGTTATATTGGTCCCATGCGAGGTGTTTGTACATTTTTCAAGTTTGTTTGGGGGTTGTTATGGGTTTTCACAATCTAACAGTATGTTTTAAGCCTAAGTCTGGATTTTTTCAAATTATCATTGTATTATCAAACCGGGAGCCCCATGACTATGTGCTCAGTTCCTTCGAGTTACATTGGTATCGTATGAGGTGTTCATACCTCTTATGGAGACGAGGCCATTTTGGTAGTTTTTCGATTTTCACCCTCTAATGGTATGTTTTAAGCCTAAATGTAGAATTTTGCAAATTCTCATCATATTCTCAAATCGGGAATCCCGTCACTACACAGTCAGTTCTTACATGTTTATATTGGCTCGTGCAAGGTGTTCGTGACTCTTATGGGGCCGTTTGGGGGATGTTTTTGGTTTTTACATGCCGACAGCATAGTTTAATCCTATGTCTATATTTTTGCAATTTATCACTGTATTCTCAAACCGAGAGTCCCGTTGCTACATGGCCAGTTCCTACGAGTTACAATGGTCCCTTGGGAAGTGTTAGGGAGGTGTTCGTTCCTCTTACGAAATTATTTGGGAGCGCAATCAGTTCTTACAGTTCATTGGTCCTGTGCGAGGTGTTCGTGCCTTTTACGGGGCCGTTTGATGCTGTTTTGGGTCTTCACCCTCTAATAGTAAGTTTTAAGCGCAAGTCTAGATTTTTTAAAATTATCATCATATTCTCAAATCGAGAGTCCCGTGACTAGACATTTAGTTCCTACTAGTTACATTGGTTCAGTGAGAGGTGTCCGTGCCTCAAACGAGGCCGTTTGGCGGTTGTTTTAGCTTTTCACCATCTAACGACATGTTTTATGCCTAAGTATTAATTTTGCAAATTATCATCGTATTCTAAAACTGGTAGTCCCATGACTACATGGTTAGTTCCTACATGTTATATTGGTGCCGAGCGAGGTGTTGTTGCATCTTACGGGGCCGTTTTTGGGCTATTTTGGTTTCTCACCCTCTAACGGCATGATATAAGACCAAGTATAATTTTTTGCAAATTATAATTATATTCTCAAACCAGGAGTGTTGTGATAACATGGTCCGTTCCTACAAGTTACATTGGTCCCGTACGAGGTGTTCGTGCCTCTTACGGGGCCATTTAGGGGCTAGTTTGGTTTTTCACCCTCTAATGACATGTTTCAAGCCTAAGTCTAGATTTTTTGAAATTACCATCAAATTGTCAAACTAGGAGTCCCCTGGTCAGTTCCGACGAGTAACATTTATCCCATGTGAGGTGTCCATGCCTTTTACGGGATTGGTGGTTATTTTGGGTGTTCCCTCTCTAACGGCTTGTATTAAGCCTAATTCTTCATTTTTGGAAATTATCGTCGTACTCTCTGAGCGGCAGTCCCGTGACTACACTGTCAGCTCCTAAATGTTACATTGGTCTCGTGCGAGGTGTTCGTGCTTCTCATGGGGCTGTTTGGCTGATTTTTGGGTGTTTTTACCGTCTAATGGCATGTTCTAAGCCTAACTCTAGATTTGTGCGAATTATCTTTGTATTCTCAAACCGGGTGTCTGGTGACTATGTGGCTAGTTCCTACGAGTTACATTAGTCCCGTGGAGGTGTTAGCGAGGTGTTCATGCCTCTTACGGGGCCGTTTGGGGATGGTTTCTAGTTTTCACACTCTAACACCATGTTTTAAACCTAAGTGTAGATTTTTGCACATTTTCATCATATTATAAAATTGGGAGACCCATATTAATGCGGTTAGTTCCCACATGTTACACTGGTCTCGTGTGAGGTGTTCGTGCCTCTTATGGGGCCGTTTGGGGTTGTTTAGGGTTTTCACCCTCTTATGTCATATTTAAACCCTATGTCTGTGTTTTAGGAAATTATCATCGTATTCTCAAATAAGAAGTCACATGACTACCGGATCAGAGCCTCGGAGTTACATTGGTCCCATACGAGGTGTTCATTCCTTTTACGGGGCCGTTTGGGACTGTTTTGGGTTTTCTCCCTTTAAAGGCATATTTTTAAACCTAAGTCTAGATTTTTGTAAATTATCATTATATTCTCAAACCAAGAGTCCCGTGACTACACGGCGAGTTTGTATGAGTTACATTGGCCCCGTAAGAGGTGTTCGTGCCTCTTATAGGGACGTTTGGGGGTTGTTTTGAGTTTTCACCCTCTAAAGGTATGTTTTAAGCCTAATTATCAATTTTTACCAATTATCATAAAATTCTGAAATCGATAGTCTTGTGATTATGCAGTCTCTTCCTATATTTTACATTGGGTCCAAGCGGGGTGTCGGTGCATCTTACGGGGTCATTTGGGGATGTTTTGGGTTTTCTCCCTATAAAGGCATGTTTTTAAGTCTAAGCCTAGATTTTTTAAATTTATCATCCTATTATTATTCTAAGAGTCCCGTGACTACATGGTCAGTTCATACGAGTTACATTGGTATAGTGCGAGGTGTTCATGCCCCTTACAGGGCCATTTGTAGTCATTTTAGGTTTTCTCCCTTTAAAAGGCATGTTTTTAAGCTTGTGTCTAGATTTTTTCACATTATCATCAAATTCTCAAATCGGGAGTCTCGTGGCTATGTGGTCTGTTCCCACTTGTTACATTGGTCCCGTGCAGGGATTTCATGCATCTTATGGTGCCATTTGGGGTTATTTTGGATTTTCTCCTTATAAAGCCATGCTTTAAAACCTACATCTAGATTTTTGCAAATTATCATCATATTCTCAAATCGGGAGTCATGTGACTACGTGGTTAGTTTCTAAATGTTCCATTGGACCCATACGAGGTGTTCGTGCCTATTATGGGGCAATTATAAGGATGTTTTAGGTTTTCACACTCTAACGGCATGCTTTAAGCGTAAGTCTAGATTTTTCAAAATTTTGTCGTATTCTCAAACCAAGAGTCCCATAATAATGCGGTCAGTTCCTACATGTTACATTGGTCCCATACGAGGTGTTTGTTCATCTTATGGGGCCGTTTAAGGCTGTTTGGGGTTTTCCCTTTAAAGGCATGTTTTTAAGACTAAGTTTAGAGTTTTGTAAATTATCATCGTATTCTCAAGACGTGAGTTCCGTGACTACGCGGTGAGTTCCTACGAGTTACATTTTACCATGCAAAATTTGTGTGCCTCTTACGAGATCGCTTAGGGTTTTTTTGGGGTTTCACCCTCTATCGGCACGTTTTAAGCTTAAGTCTAGGATTTGACAAAGTATCGTCGTATTCTTAAAATGGGAGTCCCAAAACTACGTGGTAAATTCTGACATGTTACATTGGTCCCTTGCGACGTGTTCGTCCTCTAACGAGGCTGTTAAGAGGAGATTTTGGGTTTTCACTCTCTAACGACATGTTTTAAGCTTGTCTAGATCTTTTCAAATTATCAAGTATTCTCCAACATGGAGTCCCGTGGGGACGCGGCCAGTTCTTACATGTTGCATTGGTCTCGTGCCAGGTGTTTGTGATCTTACGGGTCCGTTTGGGGCTGTTTTATGATTTCACCCTCTTACAACATGATTTAAGTTTAAGTTTAGATTTTTACAAGTTTTCATCGTATTCTCAAACCGATAGTCTTGTGACTATGCGGTCAGTTCTACGAGTTACATTGATCCCGTGCAAGGTGTTTGTGCCTCTTACGGGGCCGTTTAGGGGTTATTTTGGGTTTTCACCCTCTAAAGATATGTTTTTTTATGTGAATCCGTTTTATGGTCGTCATTTTATCATTTTTTTAGTTCTTTTTAGTATTTATTTTATTTTGAGCATTCATTCTATTTTTGTTTTTCTTTGGTATTTAGAAGAAGGAAGGTTAATTAGCACTTAAAGGAATAATTATAATTAGATTGTTAGCTTAGAGGCTAAGTCACCTCCTTCCTATAAATACCCCTTTTGTAGACTCATTTGAGTCATTCTTCCATTTTAAGAGATTTGATTAGAGATAGTTTGAGGACATCATTTACGTCAATTGGTATCAGAGCCTCGTCGCTCCACCCGGTTGTTGTTGTTGTTGTGTAGACAAACACTCGTAAACAACGTCACGTGGGTCTAAGAAATATGAACAACTCCGCATCAAACCCTTCCGAGCAAATCATGGCACCTTTTCAACAATCAAAAGCTCAAATGGATGATATGAACGCTCGAATTCCACCGCCGACAACCACCATGGACTGTCCTCAAATCCCCCCGATAATTTTTCAAAACCCTACCCCTAATTCCCCAATATCCACCTGTTCTACCACCCTACCCTAAGAAAATGCTAGAACAACAAACCCTAACCTTACATTAATCTCAACAGCTTCCCCCACCCAAATAATCATTGCACCACCACCTCCCACCAATCGAAAAAATAAAAAAAAAACACAAAAACCTTCCCCACCCCCGATCCAGCCCCTATTGCCTTGACAGGACCGTCGCACCTCAAAAATCCCACCGTCGCCCCTTCTGGACACCCGATCCCACATGATCAGACCTTGATTTTACCACAACATGACGAAACAGCCTTCCCACCCTCCGATTATGCCCTCCGGAGCCGGGAGACCCAAGCCCAAGGCCAAACCACTCCGATTCAGGGTTGGCTTCCCCAAACAGTTCCCCTCTCTGATTCTGACTTCAGATATGCTCTTGGACGAGCCCCACAAGGGTTAAACGCAGCCACCACTGATCCGTCACTAGTCCCACTGCAACCCGATGGAATTCCGTCCACTTCCTCTCCTTTTCGTATTTAAATGGTGCCCTCCATACTCGAAATGAATTCTCCGACCATCGCGGAGATGATTAGTGACATCCGACACACCAAAAGCTCCAATCAAGCCCAATTTCTGCCCCCAATGAAAATTCCCAATTTTAATGAACCCTACCCACACCTTAGCCCTTATCTTAAACCCCAAACCCTAAAAATTTTACCCACCCACATTCCTCACAATCTAATACCCCAAAATTCACCACCACTCCTTATACCTCCCCCTCCACCTCCAAACATATCAACAAACCACCATTTTCCCTCTCCACATCTACCCCCACCACGAATTCTTGTCCTTTCCCACTCCCCACCACAACCTCCACCCAATTATCCCCTTCGAACCCCACATGAATTCACCTTGCCTCCTATCTCCATTTATCCTCACCACCACCCACAAAAACACCTCTAACACCCCCATTCACCCCCATACCCCCATCCGTCACCACACATCCTCACCCACCCCATTTCACTTTTCCTACGCTTCCACCCCCACCTATTCTACACACCTCTCACCCTCCTCACTTCCCATATCATCACACTTCATAGGATACCCATTTTGTACGTTCCACACCTGTTGATACCCATCAACGGGTCCGAGAGTGGATTACCCTACCCCCTCATGACAACCCCCTTCCCCCCGCCCTTATTCTACCCCCACATTTGAGCCACCCCTTTTACTGAGTGGCGAACCGATGTTTCTCCTTTTGACTCCCTCGGCCCAAAGGTTACTCCATATGTACCCCTTCCTGAGCGCCATTATTTTTTATGTCATCAAAAGGGGGACCAGATGAACCACTACCCATACTGCTAGCCATTGGTCCCCCCACCACCTGCTTCCCCTCCTCATGAGACTTTCCCACCTCATACCACTCCTCCTCCAGCTCCTGCTCCTGACCCTCCTCATCCAACGCCTCGGAGGCATCCACAGCGAGCCTTACTTCCCGAACCTTCGCCAGGCGATGATGATATAGATGAGGATACTATAGGTCTTCCAGGTGGTAATGTTGTCACCTAGTTGGCCCTACAATTATTATCCAGTAGTATGCAGGGTGATATCAGAGTAGATGTTCCCATGTTTGATGGCCACCTACAGCCTGATGCCGTCGTTGACTGACTTGCCTTTATGGAGCGATTTTTTTATTACAAACGACTGAAGGGTCATAGATATGTTCTTCTCATGGCGATCAAGTTTCAGGGCAATGCTAGTGTGTGGTGGAATGAATTAGAGCAGCGTCGTGCCATTGAGTTCCTTTCCCCCATCCAGTCCTGGATCGAGCTCCGTGCACAGTTGATTTTCCCTTTTGTCCCAACCACTTATGAGCGTGACTTATTTCTTCGAGTTCATATCCCTTCACCAGGACTCCATAATTTTGGAACACACTGAGCGATTTCATCTTTTACGTACTCGCGCCCGCCTAGGCGAGAGTGAGGAGAAGCTCATTAGCCAATATATTCACGGCCTTCAGGGTTACATCCAGCGCGATCTTGCTTTGCATGATGTCACCTCCTTTGCCATGGCAGAGGATTATGCCACCAAGGTTGAGTCCTTCCACCAGACTACCCCTCCACCGCATAGTCGCTCCATGCCTACTCCTCCAGCACCTGTGACTTCGACACCTACTGGGACTCCTTCTACCACTGAACTGCCTTCTGCCCTAGGTCCTCCTCCTGCTCCAGCTCATCCGGTCACCATCAAATAATATAATTACGAGGTGATGGGCCATCGCACCTCCGATTGTTCTCTCCCTCGCCATCACGCTCTCTTAGCTTTTGGGGACCCTGACTACATTGAGGAGGCACTGGAGATACCATCCCAGCCATCTCTCATCACGATCCTTGATGGTGACACCGAAGGCCTTCCCCTTTGAGTTCGAGGATGAACTCTTTTCAAAGGGGGAGAGTGATGTGAATCAGGGACGTGGTCGTCATTTTATCATTTTTTTAGTTCTTTTTAGTATTTCTTTTATTTTAAGCATTTATTGTATTTTTCTTTTTCTTTGGTATTTAGAAGAAGGAAGGTTAATTGGCACTTAAGGGCATAATTGTAATTAAATTGTTAGCTTAGAGGTCAAGTAACCTCCTTCCTATAAATACCTTTTGTGGACTCATTTGAGTCATTCTTCCATTTTAAGAGATTTGATTAGGGAGAGTTTGAGAGAGAATTGTCTTTTCTTGCTCCCATTGACATCATTTACATCAGTTTTAATCGAAGTCTAGATTTTTTCTAACTATCATTGTGGCCATCCGTTTGAGTTATCCTTGTCCATCCTGGGGGTTGTCGGCGCTCACGCACGTGCGGTGGAGGGGAAGAGAAAGAAGATCTCGCACCCTTTTTTCTAGCAACGCTTCGACCGTCGTCGAGGTGGGTCATATAAATACATAGAGTCGCCAGCCTTTTTTGCACAAAATAGGCAAAAGAAGATGTTGTCGCCTCGTGAGAATGGCATCGAACACAAATTGATGCTTGCAAAACCAATTAGATCAGAGGTTCGGGGGCTAAATTGTAGAATGGAAAGTTGTTAGGCACCCATCCCTTCCTTTTGGTCTCTCATGGGCTTATGTTACTATTTTCCTTAATTTCTCTCCAAAGTGTGTGCGCCTATATATATAAGTGGAGATTGGAATCGCATCATGGAAATGATGGAATGAGGTCATCCAAAGGAATGTCGCCAAAATAAGATATTGATAGTTATGATGAAATGATAATGTGTTAAATAAGATGCTAATATGAATCATAGGTATATATATATATATGGATAAAAGAGGAAAAAAAGAAAAATAAGAAAATAGGACCTGAGTCTCGGGTTTTAACCTCAGATGCCTACGTAGCCTATATAGGCATTAATGTTCGCCTAGTTAGCTTGTGGCACAAGGGTGGGGTTCATCCCATAAATTCAGACGTGAATTTTATTATGTGTGTGTAAGAAAAATGTGTTTTTAGTTTTGAAAGAATGTGATGAGAAATCCCGTTGGAATTTATAGGTGTTACCCACTTTTTCTTATTTTGAATTTTTTTTGTAGGAAATATATTACGTGCAATAATAATAATAAAGGATTAAAGATTAATGTGTGTATGATCTAAGCTAAATTAAGAACTTATGTCACTAATTCAAAAATTAAGAAATTTAAAGTGAGAGAAGAGTGTTTGGACCTTCTTTGAAGACTTGGAGATTTATCTTGATTATTGATTAGCTTCTTTGCAAGTGAGTGAAGAATGTAGAAGGATTTTTGCTAAATTGGGTGTGAATGTGATGGAAATGAATGGTGCAGAAAGGTTTCACATAAGGAAACCTCGCTGACTTAAGTAGAATGTTGTTGAGATCACTGAAGTTGATGTTTTCTGGGGTGCCTTTCAAAGTGAGCTCTTGCTCTCCTTATCTAGGGTCAGGGAACTAACGATCGACATCTTCCTTACCCTTCCTATCGGTAGGTAACCCTAGACACACTGCGGATAGACAGAGAAATGGTCGTGCCAATTGGCAGTCTCGTGTAGATATTTCTAGAAAAATGGTCATAAAATGCAATTCGTAAGTCCAAATTGCACATGGGGAATACCACTGGAAAGGTTATTGAGAGGCCTTTGAGAATCCTTGGGTATCTCTTGGGTCTGAGAGTTGACTTTGGGTCAAACGAGGCTCGAAAACGTCCCTCGATCCTTTGGATAAGAGATCGTAGGACGATGATGGATCGTTCATCCAAACCGTAAGTTTAAATCGTGCATGGGGAAGACCGGTCGAATGGTTATGCGAGGTAGTTCTATATTCCAAAGAGTTTTTCTCGGTTTAGAGAGTTGAGTTTGGTCAAACGGGTCTCGAAAGCACCCGATAACCTTTCGAGTAAAACGTGTCATTCGGTGGTACCGTAAGGCTAATTTATGCATGAGGTGAACCATTAAAAAAGGTATTCGAAGACCTTTAAAAATTCATTCAGTCTCATTTGAGCTACGTTCGAGTTGAATAGCTGACTTTGGTCAAACGGAGCTCGAGAGCTCCCAATGGCCTCAATATAAGTTTTTAAGGAAAAATGAATTGTTCATCCGAACGAAGTGCCATTTCGAACAAAAGTTAGATCATTAGAAAGGGTATTCAATGCCATTCAAAGATTCATTGAGATTTTGCTCTGATAATGAAGTTGATTGGGTCAAATCGGGGCTCGAGAGCATTCGACAGCCTCCAGATCAGTTTTCACTAGTAAAATGGTTCGGTCATCGAAACCATTATGCCGATTCAGGCATAAGGTGGACCGTTGAAAAGGGATTTCAAACCCCTTCAATGATTCAGTGAGCTTTTGCCTTGATAATTAAGTTGACCAGAGTTAAACGGGTCTCGGGGAATGCTCTATGGCCTCTAGATAGATACTCATAGTATGACCTAGGGTTCTATGGTGAATGATAGAGTGGTAGGTATATAAGGAAAGTCTTAGGAAGTTCCTAGAATGTGTTGTCTATGAAGCCCCTCGACGGGTGAGCTTAGAACAAGTGGAAGTTGTCGAATATACACCACATGATGTTTTGGAACGAGGCCAATTATGAGGACCTAAAGGGATGAGGATGGATGATTTAGTGGGTCAAGGTTTATTCTGAAGACTTAATGTTTAGGCGATTGATTATTCAAGTCGAGGTTAATTTAGATGACCTAAAGTATGGGGAATCGATTCTGCGGGTCGAGGTCAATTTTAAGGACCTAAAGTTGGGGAGACCAATTCTACGGGTCGAGGTCAATTATGAGGACCTAAACTAGAGGCGACCAATTCTACAAGTCAAGGTCAATTCTGCGGAACTAAAGTTAAGGTGACCAATTCTACAGGTCGAGATCAATTTTGAGAACCTAAAGTAAAGGGGACCAATTCTGCGGACCTAAGTTAAAGGAGACCCATTTTACGGGTCGAGGTCAATTCTAAGGACCTAAAGTTGAGGCGACCAATTTTGTGGTCAAGGTGAGTTTTATGGACCTAAAGTCAAGGCGACCAATTCTGCGGGTCGAGGTCAATTCTGTAAACTTAAAGTTGAACCGAACGATTCTGCGGGTCGAGATCAATTCTACAGATCTAAAGTTGAGGTGACCAATTTTGAGGGTCGAATTCAATTCTGAGAACCTAAAGTAGATGCAACCAATTTTACGAGTCGAGGTTAATTATGTAGATCTAAAGTTATGACGATCGATTCTGCGGGCCGAGGTCAATTTTGAGTACCTAAAGTTAAGGCGACCAATTATGCGTGTCGAGGTCAATTTTCCAGACCTTGTGGTTGCTCTTCCTGGGAGTCTTTTATACTTGCAGTTTTGTTGAGGATTGTATTATTTTGATATTCTACTGGGGGAAGACATTTTCCTGGGGATTATGTATTTTAAGGGGAGATAACCTTAGTCTGGAAATTCCACGGTGGATTTGAGAGAGTACTATGTAATCCTACTACGAAAGTATTTAATTTCGGGTCCCACTACGATTTGTGTTTGTTTGATATGATATCGGAGAAATATATGATTGTCTTATATCTCCATTGGGGAGGTTTGATTTGGAAGTTCCATTAGGGAAATAGTTGATGACTTTATATTCTAAGATTCCATTGGAGGATTGTAGTAGACTCCGGGGATGCGGGCGTGTCATTCGAGGGTTTAAATTGGGGATAGGAGTGAGGTTTTAATGTGGCATGGGATTTTGAGGTTTGAAAATGGTTTTCTTAGTGAAGAAATGTTCCAATATTTACTTGGCAATTTTAGGATTTTTTAGGAGAATTTTTGGATTTTTTTGGGATTTTTTGTATGAAATTCCCAGGGGGTGTCGATCGGCATGTTGTAAGAGTTGTCATTTGGAAATAGCACGATCTTCTGGGTTGCCTTGGGAAGGGTAAGAGTCCGTGTCGATCGGTGGGTGTCGGGGACTGTCAATCGACATGCCCCTTGGCCTCCTATAAAAAGGGGCGAGTTCTCCTCATTTTTAAAATCTTCTAGAATTCAGATCTTCTGACCTTTCTTGCTAAGATCCATTTCCATGCTTTTCCTTCTCTTCGAGTCTTAAAAATGGAGGACTATTTAATAGTGTGACCCATATGGCGTGGATGGGTGTCGATGATTGGGCAAACCTAGAATGACGAGCTAAGGTGACCCTAGCATCGACCAAGGAAAATGCCTTCAAGTTGTTCGAGCCAGTTACTAATGATAGTTTTCTATTATTCGAGACTTCACATCATCGCTTGTCTAAGGCGAGGAACCCTAGCGGCTACGTAAGTATTAATAACATTTGGCATTTTTTTAATTTTCTTCTTTGTTTACTTGAGTTAACAAAAGGTTTCTTTGTTGATTTTTGGCAGACTGACATAGCTTCTATGAGCTTTCTTTCTATGGGGACAACAGGTTTTACGGATATGTGGTAGCACCTCTTAGCAGGGGTGCGTTGGTTAGTTTTTTTAGCGGGTTTTTGGAACTTAGAATTTGTTTTGGATGAGAAGCCGCGCTTTACGGTTGTATTGTGCGCGCTGGGGGAGAGGTGGTGGAACACTACCCACACCATTCATTTGGGATTCGGGGAGATGACGGTGACTCCCATCGACATCTAGCAGTTTCTAGAGATTGAATTTGAGGGTATGCAGATAGAGGTGGACCGGTCTTTGAGGGTGACACCTAGGGTGATTAAGGTTGCACTGGGAGATGTGGAGAGGATAGTCTCCGGTGACTCTATCTGCAGTTTTTATCCGAGGGAAATATTTTCTAGTCATAGGATTGATGAGACAGGTGACCTGATGGTACGACATATGCCCCATTTATTCATTCTTATTTTGTTAGGACGTTTGTTGGTGGCGTCGAGTGGCGACGCCATCCACCTATGATTTTTACTATTTTTAGGGTATTTTTGAATATCCCTCTTTATGACTGGGGGAGATTGACCATGGAGATCCTTTATTCTTCTCTGGAAGCTTTTAACCGGTGATGTCGACAGACCTTTATAGGATCCACGTATCTTCTTGAAGTGATTCTCGTATTTCTCTTTATGTATTTTCTTGTCTTTTCTTTTAATTTTATTCTTATGCTGATTCTTGTCTTTTTTATAGATGTGGTTTTATGAGGTGATCGTGATAAATTCCCAATTGATTGGATTTTAGGACAAGGAGGTGAGGTCCTTCTGCCAAATGTACCAATGGCATAAGTCCAACCGGTAATCAAAGTAGTCTCTTTCTTTATCGGCAGTGCGTCAGGCCTTGAACACATTGATGAGCGAACAGGTTATTCCTTTTTCTTTTGAATCCTTTGTTGGCATTTTCTCTTCTTACGTTAAATTGATCTTTATTGGTAATTACAGGTGACTTTCTATCCCTGTGGATGGACGTATAGTACACAATGGTGACTGGGGTGCATACGCATATGCACCGACTATTGCTGCACGAGTTCGGCTATTCTTGGTACTTGGGTGAGAGAGTGGTTCGACAGATTGTGGAGGATAAGGTGTTGGTCACATCGGTAATGACCCGATGTACGTGAGGTGGGTGCGGGAGATATCGGAGGAGTATAGGGTGGCAACGATGGTTAGCGAGCCTTACTCGTCATACACGAGCACAATGGCGACCTACAATTATCTCGACTTTGTGACGAGCTGATTGATGCCGTCATGTATCAATGATGTGACGAATATGACTCCTTATCCTATGGCTTTGGGAAGGGGTACGAGTAGGCCAGTGAGGTCCACCCACAGTACTGGTGATGCATTATCATCGACAGCGGTAGCGTATGCTCCTTTCATTCATCTTGCCCTGCCTTCATTTAATTTTTGATTGGCTGGAGGGGGATCGCTGCGTATGCTGCACTACTCTAATGTGGTGGATCCGAGGGTGTTGGGGCTAACGGAGGATGCCCTTCATCAAGGGGTATATCTTTTCTCTTTCGTTGTCCTAGTATGGTTTTGCTTTGCCTTAGAAAGACTGATTTGCTTTTGTTTTCTGTTGATTTGTCTGCAGCGTGTCCGATTGTCGAGTACTTGGCTCAGGGACATCTGGGACTGGGTGGCTTTCACGACTGCCTATATCAAGGACTCGATTCTATTTACTTCTTTTCTAGTGTCATCTGCTTACTCGGAGGAGGGATCAGGGGATCGAGGTTTCATAGCTCACTGCCCGAGGAAGCGTGCTCGCCGCAGGGATGGGGGTCTTAGAGAGAAAGATTGTGGTTGGGGGTTCCAGACTGATTCCCGTTGTTTTTTCTATTCACTTCTTTCTTTTTTCCTAAAAATAATGTAATGATGCAAATGTCAATATATAAAATGAATGAGGTTTTTGTTCATTTATCTTTGCTTAAATGTCTTATTTTATATGCATTTTTTCCTTTGTTGCTGAGATCATGAAAAGGATAGGACATTTTATTAAATAACTCGAGAGATGATTTATTTTGAGAAATGATGAGTAAAAATAGAAAATATTGGAAGAAATAACCCAGGGGATTTCTAATAAGGATTTAGATTTTTACATTTTTGATTTTGATAAAAAAGGAAGGATAGAATTTTCCAAAATAAGGGGGTTGCCGAGCGGCATACCCCTTGTCCTACCTATCGGCAGATGAGTCCAATCAAATAACCCTAAGGCTTTGATTACACTTTGTGCATCTTTGAGTAGGTGGGGGTAGGCATTTATTCGAGTTTCTCATGTTTCATGTTGTCTAGCCCCCATTTTCATGTATAAAGGGAGTAATGTGGTGTGGTTTTCCACCCATTCAAATTTTCTCTTTTTTCTTGTTTATTTCTTGCCTTATGTCTTATTATTTCCAAAATGGCCCTTCCCATGAGTGCATAATCTGCTTCATATCTTGATAGCCTAGAAGCCATGTTTCTGTACAATGTAGATTACAATAATTTTAACTTACTTCGGGTCTCTATTTAGCGCAATTGGCACATCAACTAGAACATGTTGGTAGCGGCAGCATAATTTTGGTAACCAGAAGATCATGTTTTCCATTTTTTCTTAGATGAGGTATGTCCGACCTATGAGGAGTTTTCATCAATGCTGGGGATTAATCCTAACATTACGACGGCTATGCCTAGATTCTCTCGATCTCCTCGGAAGAAGTTAGCAGGATTTCTCCACATCTCTCCTTCGGAGGCTCGGCCATTGGTCATTGGGGGAATGATCTATCTTCCAGTTATCCTACGGCATTTCAATAATGCGGGCCATGCCAGAGCTATAGCCTTAGGTTTAACTTTGAACCTACTACTGGTGACTGGGGACCTGATGGTGGACACTTAACTAGATTCCCTTACAGCGTGGATGTCATATTGTAGTAATCCTACAGCGGTGATACCGGTAGAGTCCTTAAATGGTCTAGATATTTGCCAGGAAGGTCGTTCTTATTTTTTAAGAGGAAGCTCGATTATGCTATTCATGTGGCTAGCTGGGAGATTGCATTTGGTAGTCCCTACTGAATATCCCTTGGAAGTTGTGCCAAATTTCTTTACTCGTTATCTCATCATCTTTGACCCATCCATGTAGAACAAGGTAAACTGGCTCGTGGAGCACGTATCTCGATGACTGCGTTAGTCGATGCCATGGTGGGGGGAGATACAACCCATTTTGGAGCTGGGGGAAAACTGGTACGTTCGGTTAGTTGTCCTTCAATAGACTTCATTCTATTTCCCTTAGCGCTCTTGCATCAAGTCGTATGGGAGAAAATTATTCCCCCCGTACCTTGGATTTCTTTCTTGTAGAAGATTTTACTAAAGGCTTGCGCATGTGGTTGGGTTCTCTATGGGAGAATCGCCAACCATCAATCCATCCTTCTCAATCTTCTGGCAGGGCTTGGCAGGTTTTTAGAGATTATTTGAAATGGTTGTGGAAGAGGGTAGTGGTTAAGATCTTTGCAGAGGAGACCGGACAAAGATGGTTTATCATGTTTTATACTATGGAGGGGGTCTAGTGGTTTTCCTTAAGTTGGTCCGAGCTTATCACTCCATGAAGTGCCTTTGGCATACCAACAAGGCAGGGGAAGTTTGGGGGCCTCAAGGAGCATATTATGATGGGGTTGGGTCTTCTGGCTGTTACACATAGATTCTTTATGAAGCTGGTGTCTATTTGTGGAGATTCTGTGATGGAGTTGTGTTTAGTTATTTTTGGTTTGTTTTTTGGGAATAAATTTAGGAAGATTTGGGTTGTTTTATCGGTGTGAGATATAATTTTTTGACTCCCTTTCATGTAATTGTAGAGAATTTAGCCATTATGGAATTAAAAAAAGGACTTTAATTATATGTTGTTCCCCTTGATGATTTTTACATTTGAATTATCTATACCAATCGCTAAGGCATACATAATCCTTTTGTTCAGGTCAATGATAAAATGAACTCTCGTTCTATGAGGTAAGAAAAGAATATAATTTTGTGAAAAAATAACGGGAACATGCCCATGTAAAGTGCATGAGTTTCCCACGTACCTCGGGTGTTTTGAAATTTTTTTTAGTCTCATTTTTTGAAGCAAGAGGTTTGTAGAGGATCAGGCCCCACATAGTTCTGAGTAGAGGAAAGTGAATACATACATATATATATATATATATATATATATATATATATAAGGGAGATGAGAGGAGTCATAGTGCGCCAAGATTTAGAACTAGGGGTAAAACTTCTTATGACAGTCCAGATTGACTGGACGTGCCATCTCTTCTCCGTCAAGGTCACTGATCATAGTGGCACCACCGGACAAGATCTTTTCATGATGTAGGTTTCACTCTAGTTTGGCTTGAATTTCCCTCTGGGGTCCCATATGGGTTCTATGATTTCTTTGAGGGCCAAGTCCCCATCTCGAACACCACAATCCTTAACTCTTCGATTGAATGATCACGCTATCAGGCAATGATACCCTAGTATATGATATTGAACCTTTAGCATCCTTTCATCTAAGAGTGATAACTCATCAAAATGGATTTGATGCCAGTCTTCCTCGTTGACTTTGCTCTCAAGCATAAAGCATAATGAAGGTATTTCTAGCTTAATGGGTAGGACGACTTCCATGACGTATACCAAAGAGTAAGGGGTAGCTCCAGTAGATGTATTGAATGAAGTACGATAGCCCCAGAGGGTGTAAGGGATCCAATAAGACAAATCTAGACAACTCTTAATCAAGTTGTTGATGATTTATTTGAGTTTTTTGGCAACTTCAACTGCACCATTGGTTTGGGGTTGGTAGGGGAGGATTTGTGTCTCTGAATCCCGTAGTCATCGATCAATTATATGACCTCTTCCTCTAAATGTAACCCATTATCTCATGGCGAACCTCGTATCGAAATACGATGTTCTTCTGGATGAACTAGCTAGTTTTTTGGCATTTACCACTGCATATGACTCATCCTTGACCCATTTGGTGAAGTAATCAGTGGCGACCAGGATGAACTCATTCCCATTGGAGGCTTTGGATGTGAATTTACCTATGATATTGCTACCCTATGTGGAGAACGGCTGGGGAAAGGTTTTTTTGTATAATTCTCATGGGGGCAAGTGTTGGAGATTGGAAAATTATTGTTATTTGAGGCATCTTCGGACTTAGGAAGTGTAATTCCAAACCATGGTGGTCTAATAGTGCCCCGTTGAATAATCTTCCTAGCGAACATATGGACATTCATGCGAGGTCCTCATTTATCGTCGTCGATCTTCTTCATCATTTATTTAACGCCATCCCCTGCGATGAAGTGCAAATGGGTTCCATCAAAGTTTCTCTTGAACAATGCTTTATCACAGATAATGTATTGGGAAGCCAATTTGTAAAAGGTCACACAGTCTTTCTTGTTGGCATTTTATGGATGTCTGTCGTGCTTGAGGAGGTGCCAAATATCATAATACCATAACTTGACCATATCATAGTTGATCGAGCGGTAAAAGTGTGTTCGTGTGAGGACACAATCGTTGTGTGTTTCGCCGCCGCGAGGCAAAAACCTAAACTACAACTACACTTGACAAGCAAGCACAGCGATAAGTCGGGTATCATAAGAAATCCACAGGGAGTGATTGAATTTTAGATTTTAATTGTTTAATTACTTCAGAAATAAAAGTGTAAAAGGTGATAGGTTGAAAATAAAGAAAAGGGAAAAATTAAGAAGTTAAGTCTAAACTAGAATGAATAAAACGAGAGTCGGGATCACGTCCCCACCATGGGCTAAACAACTAATAATTAGAATTTCGGTTTGAAAACATTTAATCGAGCATTTTTAATTAATCTTAAACATCACACAATAAGGAATTTAACCCAAAGTTGCGAGATTAAACATTTAATCAAAAATGGTCACACGCGGATTAAATTCGGATTATCGCTATAAACACTAACGTTGCGTGACAAAGAAAGTTAAACGCATAATAATCCGACTTTAATACGCGAGGTTTCAATTAAATGCAATTTTACCCAAAACCTAACTTTCGGAGCTCGATGCCCATTAATGGCGGAAACGCAATCCCAACCCGTTATCTACGGACAATACATTGATTAAACTACTTTAAACAACTAATAAAACTATAAAATCACTAAATACCAACAAATACAGATTATCAAGGCAAGAAAAGGAGATGGCATCAATGGAAATAAAGCTAGAACAACAAAAGAGACAATGAATAGTAAACTTACATAACAAAAATGGGCAAAAACCCAAACCAAAAGGGGAGGAGGGTGAAGAGCTCCCCTTACAAACCCTTGAATCTAATTAAAATGAGAGATATCCCCCTTCAAAGTGAAGAGAAAGTGTATTTATACATAAAAAATCCCATGGCAAACTTGTGAATAAAGAAGAAGAAAAATAAAAATCTGCAGGACCGAATCGATTTGGGGGGTCCGAATCGATTCGGCCCTACAGGTCTGCAATTCTGCAGCTTTGTCCTGTTTTACGGAAAATGCCGCCATTTCTTCGTTATAGCTCGGAATGAGGCATGGTCGGAGGCTACGCGAAGATACTCCGAGGACTACAACATCCAAGAAGACATTAGGCTAAAAAACCAAAATATGAAATGAATAAAATGCCCTTGAATGTGACCTTGAGTGTACTTTTTAAGTCAAAACCATCCTAAAAATGCCATAACTCTTTCGATACAACTCGGAATCATGCACCGTCGGTGGACACGCGAAGAGAAATTAGAGGGACTCAACTTCTGTGAAGAGCTCGGGATTCAAACCCGAATGCTGAAATTACTAAAATGCCCCCGAAGCTGCAAAAGTCGACGAAACATTTTCGGAAATGGTCCGAACTTCATACTAAGCATCCAAATACCTACAAAAGCTCAAATAACCCCTGAAAAATATGTTAACATAGAAATCCGAGGTTGTCTGGTTAACGAGCATAAATATAGGGATTAAGATACCCAAGGGGGCTAATAAGGCGAAGGTTAACGGGTGAAATACGCAATATTTGCGTCGTATCAATAGTCCTCTTTATGACGAGTTCAATATGATAGTAGAGGGTTGGTATAACTTATTTTTGGACAAGGAAGGGGGCCATCGTTATTCCCTAGGGCATGTCGACCATGGAGGCTAGAGTGGCAAGAGGATAAGCTAAGTTATTCTTTACTCGGGGCAATTAGTGGAAGGTGAGATCTAAGAACTCCAAGGCCAACTCTTCTAGGTGGGCATGAAAGGGTAAGAGTTTTTCTTCCTTGACTTTCCATTTTCTAAGTAAATGGACGATAATAAGGGAAGAATCCCCGTAGACATCTAGGCATTGGATGCCTTTCTTGAGAGTGGCTTTGGGACGTATGATGAATGCCTTGTATTTGGTTATATTGTTGGTGCAGGGAAAATCTAGATTAATGGCAATAGGTGTGTGGGAGTAATTAGGGGCGATTGGGAGTATCCCAATGCCATATCCTTTCTTATTGGCAATTCCATCAAAGAACATTTACCACCGAAGGTCATCCTGAGAGGCGCAAAAGGTATCCTCATCCAGGAACTTAGAGATCCAAACATCCTCTTCTTCTATGGGGTAGTCAGTAAGGTAGTCAGAGACAACTCTTCCTTTCATATCTTTCTGCGTGACATACACAATATCAAACTTAGCTAGAAGCATCAACCATCGGGCCACTCGGCTCTATAAGGCAGGTTTCTTGAGTAGGTATTTGATAGGATCCATTCGGGATACCAGTCTGATGGGAAAATCGAGCCTATAGTGTTGTAATTCTTTAGTAACGCAGATAAGGGAGACACATGCTTTCTCCAAGGAAGTTTAGTTGACTTCGTACCCAAATAATTTGCACTTGGCATAGTAAGTGGCCTTTCCTTTGCGAGACTTTTCAAGGTATTGGGCTATCAAAGCCCCAACTGCGGTGTGTATTATGGTCAAGTATAGGATTAGAGGGAGACCAAGTTGTGGTGGCATGAATACCGGAGGTCGGGTAAGGTATAACTTGATTATGTAAAAGGCTTTATGACAGGCCTCATTCCAAATTTTGGTGGAATTTTTTCGAAGTATTTTGAAGGTGGGTTCATAAATGCTAGTTAACTGGCTAATGAACCGACTGATATATTGTAATTTCCCCAAAAATCCCCGAACTTCCTTCTCCGTTCGGGGTGGTGGCATTTTGAGTATGGCTTTTAGTTTGTCAGGGTCTGCTTCAATCCCCTTATCGCTAACTATGAATCCCAAAAGTTTTCCTTTAGTGATGTCGAAGACACATTTCTATGGGTTAAGTGGCATCTGGTATCTTTGCAATTGTTCGAAGAATTTTTGGAGGGCGGGAACATAACCTTACCAAGTCTTAAATTAAATGATCATATCATCCACATAAACCTTGACCTCTTTATGTATCAAATCATGCAAGATGGTTGTGTCGGCCCTTTGGTACATAGCCCCTGCATATTTCAGCCCGAATGGCATAATTATATAACAAAAAGCTCCCCAACGGGTGATGAATGCATTTTTTTCTTGATGATTAGGGTGCTTCTTAATTTGATTGTATTCAGTAAACCCATTAATGAATGACTTGAGAGCGTGATTGGTCATGTTTTCCATAATCAAGTAGATATTGGGCAGCAGGTAATCAACTTTTGAAGATGCTTTGTTCAAATCTCGATAATTAACGCACCTGCGAACTTTCCCTACTAATTTCGGCATGCGTACAATGTTGGCTTGCCATGTGGGATCCTCGATCACCCGGATGAAACCTACGTTCAACTGTTTGATCACCGCTTATTTAACCTTGAGCGACCATTCGGTGTGCATCTTTTGCAACTTCTGTTTGATTGGTTTGCATTCTGGGAGGGTTATAATCTCATGATGAGCGATCGCGGGATCGATAACTGGCATGTCATCATAGGACCATGTAAAGATGTCCATAAATTCCTTTAACAATTTTTTGAGTTGCGCACACTCAAGCTCATCAAGGGTGGATGCTATTCTAATTTCATGCAGTTGGCTACTAGAACTGAGATTGATAACAACAGTTTCATCCTCAATAATTTGAACGTGGTTATATTATTTATTATTAACCTTATTAAGATCATCTAAGAATTATTCATTTACAAAATCATCATCATCATCAAGAGTTTGATTAGAATCAAGAAAATTAATATAAGGCATAGCAAGATACTCAAAATCTTCATTTATTTCATTCTGAGAAAAAACAGCGTCGATAACCTCATCAAAAGAGGTTTAGATTACATTGTTATTAGATTAAGGAGGAACAATAATAAAGGAAGAGATAGGATAAACGTTTAGGTTGGGTTACATTTTAGCAGGTGGAACTGGTATATTATTCCAATTGAGGTGGGATTCATGAGCGACCATGATTAGAGTGGATGGGTCTGGTGATGTTACACTTGAGTGGATAATGCAGAGTGCCAGCGCTAGTGTCTGCAGATTGAACGAGTCCTCATAGTCACTTCCCTCAGAAACCTCAACAACAACTATAGCTTTCTCATCGCTAGGTTGCACATGATGTAGGGATTCTTTGGCCCAGAAGTAACTGTCTTAAAAAAAGATCTCCATCCCTGGCTTCATCTTCTTATCCACATGAACATACCATGGTTCGAGAAAGCCACAAAAGGGAAAATCTTTACCCCCTTTGATGAATCTACCATTTAAGAAATCACTTAAACAATCTTGGAACTTTTTAAACTTCTCTTCAACCGGGGTTGGCGGAGCATTTTGAGTTCCTCTGATGACGGTTGATAACCCAGGTCACCTGTAGGAAAGGCCTTCTTCGAGACTATGGGTTCCAATATCCCCTGATGTTATTTTCCCAGCCCAACTCCCGGGATGAAGTGCTTATTCTTAAATATATGTATTACGCTGACATTGTTGTGAGGGTTATGCTCTTGACAGACTCGGTCTTTTAAATCATCCCCTAACGAAAGGGGAAGGAGATCAACTCTGAAGTCAAAAAGAAGCATGTCATATGTCCCATGTTGTAATTCTAGTACTGAACTGTTGGTGCTTGCATTCTTGGTGTTATCATCATTGCCCAAAATGGTGATGACCTACCCCTTAGCAAAGAACTTCAGCTTTCGATTGAGAGAGAAAAATACCCCTTTGATGCTATGAAGCCACGGTCGACCAAGCAACAGATTAAAATAAGTGGTTACATTGATAATTTGAAACTCAATAACGGGATTGATAAGGCCAACTCCTATTGTAAGTGTTATGGATCCCACCACCACCTCTTGAGGAGTGTTGTCATAGGCACGCACTATGGCAAAAGTTAGAGCAAGGTCACTTACTTTTAAACCCAGACAATTGAAGTTCTTAGCGAGCAAACATTGGGTGTTGATCCGTTGTTGATGAGTGAGATTGGGAATATGTTCCCCATCACCTGAATGGAGATGTTGAGAGCATAGTTATAATTAGGACTATATATTGGGATTTCTTCTTCAGAGAATGAAAGGATACTATTAGAGGTTAAGGACCCAACTAGGTTCACTGCTTCTTCTGGAGTGGTGGAAGGGGGACTGTGGGCTTGGTAAGCAATTTTATCAAAGAATTTTGGTGTAGATGGGAAGACATAAAGAGTCCCTACAAGGTGATGTTGGCATGAGTTTTATTGAGGTGGCCGAGGACCTAGAAATCTTTGAGGGTCATTTATGGCATGGGAAGTTCCTTAATAACTCCTTTCTTTTATCTATCCCTGCTGACAGAGGATTAAGACTCTGTTAGTGTCTCCCAAATCTTGTCATATGGTTCGTGGAGGAGGGGAAGAACATAAACACTGTTTCTTCATCTACTTCTGGTTGCATGACTACATTGTTGATTTCCCCTAACATATCTTCAAAAGATATCATCCCATACATACTGATTATCGGGTTAACATTTTATTGGCTTGGTTCTTCGTCTGAGCTATCACACTCATCCCCCATTTAGTGGTAATGATGTCATCTTGCCATGAAAATTCAATGCATTCCATAACCTCAATGACTTCTTCATATTGTTCCTCCTACTCAATGGGGAGTTGTTAAAGTGAAGAGACCAACCGCCCTTGTAGCTTCAATGCATCGAGTAACTCGTATATACTGTTAATATCATTGGTCTGTTGGAATAAGTCTGCCATAATCTGTATTTCATTGTCCAAACTGACTTCATCATTGCGTACCACCCAATTATCTGACACTCGAGCCCACTTCTGGGCTTCCATAAACAGGATGCTGAGCTTCTAGCAGTTAATGGTCTTTTTGAAGGGCAATTTCAGCCCAAACTCTATAAGCTAGTTTAGTACTGCTGGAAATTACAGATTTAACCCTTTGGACTGGGTATAAACAACAATATATGCTCTCGTGAGAAGGGACAGAGCTTGGTCGACAAAATAGGTAAAGTGTAGGATAAAATATGGATAGACTTTAAGGGGATTGGGTTAAAATATGGGTATGATGGGTGCTTTACTGGGCACAATCTGGGTATATGGATCGAATTTCGGGTCATTTTCTAGGAAGATGGCATTTGTACGGTTTGAAGTGGGTTATGACTGGTGTAGGGCTTAGGATTGACCGGTGGGGTGATGATACCCCGGTCAATTAAACCTTGGATTACATTCCAGATACGGAAGAACTGATTAGTGGTATGGCCGACAATTTGGTGAAAATCACAATGGGCATTAAGTTTAAAATTTTTAGAAGTGGGTTTGGTAGTGGACGAGGATTGTGATACCCCGCCCAAGAAAATAAATATTGAATAATAAATTGATGATTTATTCGAAGGAAATTTTTTAGGAATAAATATATAAGGGAATTATGCCAAAATGGCACGAAAAGTAATTAACAAGAAAAAAAAAGAATCTCCACGTTGCATGGTTTGCATGGATGCGCATTTAAGTCCTAATAGTCGTAGTAAGTATGTTGGTTAAGTTTGATGCAAAAATTCCAATGAATGATTGTGACACGATCGTGGTTAATATAACACGATTTTTGTCAGCGCGTGTCACGCAGGACGCGGACTTGCGCGATTTTATAGGATAATTGGAGAAGGATAAAAATAGTATGACTACATATTTGGGACCCTAAAAATACATATAAAAATCACTGTTCTAAAAAACCCGCCTAGGCTTAAGGCTTGGGAGAAACAACTCGCCTTACGCTTTTCACGCCTTATTCTTGGTAAAACCCTTAAGGCGCACTTTTTTCTAAAAACAACAATGATTTAGTGAAACGATGTCGCCTTTTAAAGAATTTGTTTACAAATCAGACCACTATCTCATCCAAAATAATCAAATAGTATTTTAATTTGCATATATTCAGACATATTTTTATGATATGCACAATTTTTGTATTTTAATAGCCTTGTTATGGTTAAAAAATATTAAAATATATTAAGAAGGCCTAAACGCCTTTTCATGCCTTTTTACACCTAGGCCCGCCTAGGCTTCTAAGGCTTAAGGCTTGGCCTCCACGCCTCAATCACGCCCCGCATTTTTTAGAACCTTGATAAAAATACCATGAGGTCCAAAGTAAAAAAATAAATAAAAAAATAATTAAAAATTATTTTTCGTCAAAAAAATAAAAGTGCTCAGAAAATTTTAAAAATCACTATACCGACTCAAAATTTAATTTTGACCAACTTTACCTTCTTCAACATCTCCAAACAAATTCATCTAATTCCTTTTTTTGTAATTTTCTACTCAGCCAAATTGTATAATTTTAGATTATTTTTCACTTTCTTTTGTTTATTGGATTCTTGTAATCATCCTCTTACTTCATCCAACCCCTTTTCACACATGGGTTGTAAAGTCTAGCATGTGAGGGTGGTGGAGAATTTTCATATGGGTTCTATGAGTGGTATGAGTTGGAATTGAGTTATAAATGATAAAGGAGGGACATGGGCTTAATCATTCACATCCCTATCAGATTTATCCCATTTCTCTCACTCCCTTAAGCTTCTCTAAGTCAGCTAACATTCCCAAATTCGTAGGTGTCCTTACCCCACCCATAAACCACCATGAAACCACCATATTTTAGCCTAGAAACACCATATTTCACCATGTATAACCATATGAAGGATGATGTATTATTGGAGATGTTATTCTTGGAGATTTATGGAAGATTATAAAGCTATTTGGAGACTTAAAAGAGGAAGAGAAAGAAGATCTTGGAAGGAAGCTCGAATGGAGGGATTTTATTGTAACCCCTTTGAGGCTACCTTTGGAGGTGGGTATTACTCCTCGTACACCACCATTCAACCACCATTTTGGAGTCTTAAGAGGTGGAAAAATCTTACTTTGATTGAGGTTTAGAGTTTGATAATTTTTAGAATGATATTTACATATATTAGACTTCATATATGTAGTATTTTAGCTAATTTTACAACTTTGAGTTGATTAGTCATCATATCATCATTTGGTGGGTAGACTTGAGTTTTTAATAAGTAATTTTGATGGGTTCAAAATGTGGATAAATTTCAGAATATAAGCCTTGAATATTTTATGAAATAAAATGTGTTAAAATGATGTTTCAAAGGTAAATAATGTAATTTCATGCTTAGAAAAATATTGGGCTAATATAGGCCATTTTTAAGAAATAAAAATGGGACTTTCTTACCAAGATGATGAAGTAGAAGAAGAAATTGGACTTTTACTTAAATGGAATTTTTGAGATGCTTAAACTCATAATAAGAAATAATTGGGGTTGATATTTAAATAATCAAAGTATAAAATGTTTACTTTTAAATTGATACTTAAGAGTAGTTAAAGAAAGTAAAGAATGTCAAGTGTGTTGATAGTAACCAAATGGGTATTTAAAGTGTGTACAACTTATTTTGGAAACATAAATAGAAATAAAGTCTTTTTATAAATTTTGGAATTTATTACTGAAATTATGGAGGAAATATCAGAAATAGACTTTGAGAAGTTATAAATTGATTTTTGACAAAATTAGTATGTTTAAACCGATTTAAAAGTATAATATTTGTGTGAAACAAATAGTAGTGGCATTGTCGTAAATACAGTGAATTGTGTGCTATCAAGAAAATATTTGGCAATTAAATGTATTAATTAAGTTTGATAAAAGGAGATTCATGATATATTTTTGTTAAGTGAAAATAGTGAGTTCCACCAAATGATAAGTGTGGAATATGGGTAAAAATATAGTTTTTGACTAGTGTTAAGTGGTTAAAAGTGTTTTGAGAATTAAGTTGGAAAGTTAGTAACTATTTTGGAAACAACACTTGTTAAATGGTTAAATGCGTATTTGACAAGAAATGGGTAAATTGGTAAATTTACGTAAAGCGGAACATTTTTATGAAATAAAAATGCCTATGAATAGTTTGGAAGAAAAAGGAAAGAATTGATTTCGAAGTGAGAATAAATGTGAACATTGAGAATAATGTTCAAAACACGTGAAAAAAAATAAGAAAGGATACTTGCATGATGCCAAGAATTAAGGAGGGCATGACGTCCCTAGTAGTGAAAGACCCCAAAGCCTGTATAGATGAGCATATGACGACTGGAGACCGATGGTGTAGAGCCCGTGAAATCCAGGAATATTGGTTAGACTCCAAGGCAGAGATTGATAATTCTTGTAATAAGAAATGAAGAATGAGAATATTCTTAAAAATTAATGCAAATAAATCTTTGAGATTTGCAAAATGTTGAAAGATGGAAATAACCAAAGTTTTCATGAAATAATAAATATTTTGTGTCGTGTGGAGTATGAGTTTCTCAATGAAAATGAATATTTTCCAAACACGAGGTGTGCGTGTCATAAAGGTTGTTTTAATGAGAATATTAAAATAATGACAAAATAATTCTAGCGTGAGTTAACAAACCTTGAATAGATGAATATTTTCAAGAAAAGAAAGGTTTTTCCTATAAATGATTAACCGTGTGCGTTAATGGGAAAGAATGTGATTTTAAAGAAAGATTATCCAAAATGACCATTTTGGGAAAGAAAAAGAGGATGACCGAGGATAAATTATATTTTTGGAATAAAATGATTTAATACATCGGAGCATGTATTTTCAAAAATATATATGTAGATATATACATATTTTCATGAGCATATAGTGAGTGAGTATTATTTTCTGCCGTTCGTTTCTATGTTGCATTTGTATAAATCCCACTGAGCCTTTCGCTCACTCCCTCCTCTTTGTTACGGCAGGTTGTATGCGGCTCCGTACTTTGAGAGCGTTATAGAAGGTAATATTTACTTACACTAACGTTAGTAGCTCTGTTTACTTGGCCTTGGGGGCACTTCCCTTGGGTCCCGCACGTAGTTTATTTTATATTGGAATCGCATGCTAAGAAAAGCGTAATCTTATTTAATAATAAAACTGGAATAGTAATATTATTTAGGTTGTTCATTGCACCCCACACTTGACACTCGGATCGGATCAGGGTCGATCCTATAATAACCCTTAAATCCGGTTCGAGGCGTCACGACTTGGTTTCAGAGCTTTAGGTTCAATGTTTCCTTCGGGTGTGAAGTGGTGAGGTCGGTAGTGGATCTTTCGATGTCGATGTTGCTTTGGTCCGGTCATGCTAGTTTGGTGACAGTTTGTATACTCATCAATAAAGTAAAATAGGTTAGCATGACAAGTAAGTTGGTTCCATGTGGCACATGATCTGGTTGATAGTTATGAATTGCTTCCGCATTTCTGATATAGATATGTTATTAATTACAGGCGTCATCATGAGATAATGTCACCAACATCGTGATTCCATTGTATAAGAGATATATTGTGTGTTAGTTTTAATGACAATAAAGAATAAGAGAAGTTAATGCACCAAATAGTGTGAGCTAAATTGTTGGTAGAAAGATGTAACAACCCGTCCTTTTTAGACAATTAAATTCCATATAATTAAATTAAGTGGCAATTTGGGGAATTTTCCTAAATAGTAAATTTTGGGATTTTCGAGGATTGAATGATTTTCGATGGGTGCTGTAATTAATTTTGGGACTATATAGGTCGAAATATTTTAATTATATGTCGTCGTTGAGTAAAGCGACACGAGGTAAGATTTTTTATTGGAAAACCCGCATTCAATTATTTTGGGTTGGAATAGTGATTTGCGGTCAAGTACCTCGGATGGGAATTTCGACTGCGCCATAATTCTCGGAATGGCCTAGATAGTCAGAAAAGAGTGTCCGATTGTCGAAAATGAGTTTCGGGAAATTTTAGAGGTAAAAGTAACTCGTAATTGGGTAAACGAGTCGTTTTTGGGTTTTAAGGGTTTAAAACCCTTTTCTCCTTATAAAAGGAGGAAGAGAGGGAAAGAAAAGAGAAAGAAAGAAAGAAAAGAGAGAGAAGAGAGAGAGGAAGGAGAAAGAGGAGAAGAAATGGGAGATCTCGGGCCAACTCCGCTGGATTCGACTCGAGGTCGTCGGATTTTATCCACGAGGCAAGTGTTTACTTGCTTTATTTACTTTTATGCATTAATCTCATATCACATTTGGTATAAATATGATTTTTACAAGATGACAGCTCTCGGTTGAAAGTACCAACTCGGAAATCAAATCGGGAATTGGAAAAATAAAGGCTAAAAATTATTGTGTAGATGTTTGGGATGATTTTTGGTGTAGAGTAGAAACCATAAAAATGAATTTGGATTGGTTTTTGGGTATTTTGGAGTTTGAGAAATCGCCCAAACTGTGACCCTCGAACAGGCCGAATCGATTCGCCTAAGGGGAATTGGGTTTCTGCAATGGGCCGAATCGATTCGGGTACAGACCGAATCGATTCGCCATTTACAGACCTGTTTGCAGAATACTTTCCGAATCGATTCGGATTGGGAACCGAATCGATTCTCCCATCCGAATCGATTCGCTAAAGGGACGAATCGATTCGCTTAGGCCAGAATTTCTAGTTTTCTCCCTTTAAGAGTATGGGGAGTTGAATTACCATTTGGGATTTTTATGGGGATTCCTAAATAAGGGTTTTGAGGATAAATAAACCTTTAAGAGATGATTGAGGTAATTAGTATTGAACAAAGTAAGGAAATACTTTGGGTTTAGTATCATGCTTATATGAAAGCATGATTATGATTCCTCGAGGGAATCTTTGGGATTAATGGTCATCGCTATATATAGTTGGCAAATATGGCCATTTATGTATATTCAAGGATGAATATAGGGTATATGTATATACTATGTGATTAAAGTATATATGATATGATGAAAATGATTTTGAAAATAATATATAAATGTTTTCAAAATGGAAAGACAAATGATTTTCATAAATAATAAAAATGAGGATACACACCTCTCTAAATCGCTATCATAAGGGAAGTTGCGTTCGTATGGTGAAGCCCCCTGGCTAATGATGCATGGTGGATATAGTCCTATAGGCCATGTGAACATTTGTTGTTATATTTTCTGCGCTGGTTAGGAGATTCCGGGTGTGGTTTTGACTATCCCGCAGGCACATGGTCGCTTCCCGACGTTTTTCGATATAGGATCCCAGGTTTTCTTGGAGGCCCTGGAAGATGATAGCCATTTAGGGGCGCGCACAGTGGAGAAATCCGGACGGGCGGTCTTAGAACGCGTTTATTAAAGCAGTTCATAATAATGGATTTGCTTTAATTACATTTCCTGGATATAGGAAGGGAAATGGGTTATATTATTTGGCTTCGGTAACACTTCCCGGATGGAAGAAGAGATGTGGAAGCATATGTTATGATCAAAGCATTTTTATGATAATGAAAATGTCTTTGAATACATTTCCTGAGTATAAAAAGGGAAATGGGATAATTGATAAAGGAAAAGCATTTTTATGTTAATAAAATTGGCTTTCAAAAAGTATATGATTTGTTAAAGCAATTCATGATAATGAATTGGCTTCTATAAATACATTTCCTGGATATGAGAAGGGAAATGGAAGTTTTTGAAATGAAAAGGATAAGTATTTATAAATACTATATGTATCAAGTAATCCTCAGTCCGGGAGATATTATCCGGACGTATATTGTAGATGTACGTATATGTATAAATCGGGTGCCGAGGGTCTAATGGATCCCGACGATCGACCGTGCTGCATAGTAGTGTATCGGGGGGGTTCCTTGTTTGGATTTCGCTTCGCGAGACACCCCACGCACGAATATGGCATTGTTTTGAGACTGGGGAGAAGTTTAATCCTTAGTGCTCTAATATTATTAAATGTTTATGGTATATATATTATATATATCTTTCTGTACTGAGGGACTGGCGGATCTCAAAGATCGACCTTGCTGCATAGTAGTGTATCGGGGGGGTTCCTTGTTTGGATTTCTCTTCGCGAGACACCCCACGCACGAACATGGCATAGCGTCGAGATTAGAGTGAAGTTTAGCCCTTAGTACATCTGTTTGACTATCTAGGTTAGATAGTGGTTGGGTATTAGACTAGTTTAGCAGGGTAGCTTGACTAGGATGTTTTTAGGAATGCGCTAGGTGTGCACTGTTAGAGGAGAGGTGAGGGGTATCTCATGAGAGTGCGATACCAATTTAAATATGAGATAAAAACTATTTTTCTAAAAATAAAGCATTTATGCACTTGCAAAATATTTTCTAAACATTCGGGCTCTGACCCGTTTGTCTACTCTCCTTTCTTTCTCTATACTATATATTTATAGGTGTCCAGACACAGGGACGCCTGGATGGAAACTCTTTCGGGTCAGACGTCTGCTGCAGCAGCTGTGGATGCTTGCAGGTCATCGGTAGACGTTTCTTTCTTTTTACTCTAGATAGGAGATATTGTATCAACACTCGAGCAAATGGCTCAATTGCATTTATTTATTCTTTCAGTACAGCATTCGATATGGTTGTATATTTGGACCGAGTGTTCGGTTATTTTTAGTTCCTTTCATTTCCATTTCAGTTCATTACGCATTTAATTGTGGATGTTTTAATTTGTTTGCTAAAAAGAGTAGTTAAGTAAAAGTTTTTAACGCTCACCTAATAGGATATTGGTAATTAAATGGATTTTCGACAGTGATGCTAAGAATGATCCATATGAAACTCCTGTTTTAATTTAATATTGGAGTGATCGCCCGGTATCTTATTAGGCGGGGTGTTACAGATGGTATCAGAGCATCAGGTTCTAGTGTCCTTAGGAATCTGTGCGGACGTACTACGCTTTCAGCGTTGCTCTCGATTTGTTATAGAGCCTCAGGAATAGGATTGTTGATTTCTATTGTGAGACTTCGATCTCCTGCCATATTAGAAGATTATAGAAATATGTTACGCGCTCGTTGAGAATCGTGTGCGGAGCTCGGAGGGCAGCAGGAGTGGAGCGTAGCTGGGGGAGCTGGTAGAAGATGGGGACGAGGATCTTAATAGATGCCACTCTCCTTGTGGCAAATGCTAAGGACTGTTGCGACGACTACTAAAGTATAGTAGTTATGAGCAACCAAGTACTACTGTGATAGAAAGTGGTACTAAAGTTGGATTTCCCCGTGAAGATAAGGGTTCCAAAGGGATCTTACGGATAGTTCTCATCGTGAGTCCCCATGAATCAGCAGGACGAGAAGAATGCAGTTTTGGGAATTATTCGCCTAAGGTTCAGCCAGGGGCCGACGGTGAATAAAGAGTATTATGGCAAAGTGAACCTTGTACCTAAGTGAGTTAGGTGCAATGAATATTGAGTCCTTTCCAAGGAGGATGGGCTCACTAAAGAATGGGTATGTTCGAGGACCCCATGGTTGGACATCCACTCGGGGAAATCGTTATAATGAAATTGTGGTTATGAGTTTTACCTCAATTGAGGAGGTATATTAGGCGTGACTAGATGAAGTCGCGGTATTAGTTAGCCCTAGAATCGTGTGGGTAATTTGAGTTATGGCGGTATCGATAACATTATATCATGTATGCCTATGTGTTGTCCGCAGTAGCGGAGTATTATTTTTCTTCATTCGCCATAGAGGCGGGTACTGATATATGGTATATATATACATATCTGGTTAGTGATGCTCGTTTTATATGTCTATACGAGCATGGTGGTATGAAGAGCCTAATACATTATGGTGTATTTTCGGAGCGATAGCAGGCTAAGAATGGCAAGTCTATCGTGTCCATGGTTCCTCGAGGGAACAGGTTATTGTTGCGATGTCTCACCTAGATATAGGTTGAGTTCACCTTATTTGTTATGGGTTAATGGAACTTCAGTGAGAAGAGGTTTCCTTATCGTGATTTGGGTTTATGGCGACCTTATATATATGATTTAAGGCCGCAGGATTTTCGTTAAGCTGAACATAAAGCTCATTATTGTTTGCGCAAGGACTTAAAATGAGTGCGAGCGCAGGGTGGTATGACTCTTAGTTAGAGATAGGAGTTCAGATCACCTTTTTGTTGGATTAGGGGATAGGGATATCCCGGTTGCATGTTTAAATGACAGAACTCCATAACCAACGAAGTCAAGGGTTAATGTGTGGAGGGGTTCCTTGTTTGGATTTCGCTTTGCGAGACACTCCACACATGACTCTTAACGGCGTCGGGAGTGGGGAGCTGTTATGGGATGTAAGGATGTTGATTTTGTGGAAAGGTCTTATAGTGTGGATGAACCACTATAGGCTATGAACCACATGATGTTGATATACTTATGGAGATATTGTGCTATGGAAAAGCACTAAAGTGGTCCCCTCGCCACAAGTGGGTGGTTGAGGTTGGACTTAGAGAAATTTGTTTGAGGATAATAACCAGCCTTAATGAAAAGGCAGACTTTGAGAAGATAAATTTTGGGTACTATGTTCGTGACACTTTTTACAGAAAGTGGGCACTTCGATTGATTAGGTTTCCTTCTGTATGGGCGGAAGGATAAGATAGTAGGAATGCGTTCATAGGATAGCCTTGTAGGATTTAGGAAGTCCCGCCTATGTGCCTTGGGTCGCTATATCTCGATGACCGACTGCGCGAGGGAGTAGTGTAACGGGAGGGTTCCTTGTTTGGATTTCGCCTTGGTGAGACGTCCCACGCATGAAATCAAGCAACTGTCGGGAGTTGAGAGAGGCCTTGGGCGCTAGGGACATACTTAGGATTATATTAGTTTCGCGTAGGTAGGGTGACGCATAGATTATAGCCTTGTTAGGATGTAGGTTCGCTAGAGTTAGCAGCGCCGAGGTTAGGAGTTGGAATTTCACGGGTTGGAAGGACACATAGGTGAGTATTACACCGAGGAAAGGAGACCCTTATTGGGAGAGAGTGTTACGTGTCAGACGTTCGCTACGAATGTGCAGATGTGCACAAGTTAGGAAGGTGTATGGGCACCTTGGTTAGGTGGTTTGGTATACCGCCTAGTTAAGATAGGAGTAGTACGCAAGATTGAAATCCATGCCAAGAGACATTATAGATGATGGGTATTATGTGACGTATTAGAGTCACTTTACGATCGTGGTAGTCATGTAGCTTATGGTTGGGAACCATTGAGTTATTATCATTCTCTTGAGGTTTTAGGATTTGTAGTGACCCTAGTTAGATGGTGTAGGTTATACCTGAATTTCGAGGACGAAATTCCGTTGTAAGGGGGGGAGTATGTAACAACCCGTCCTTTTTAGACAATTAAATTCCATATAATTAAATTAAGTGGCAATTTGGGGAATTTTCCTAAATAGTAAATTTTGGGATTTTCGAGGATTGAATGATTTTCGATGGGTGCTGTAATTATTTTTGGGACTATATAGGTCGAAATATTTTAATTATATGTCGTCGTTGAGTAAAGCGACACAAGGTAAGATTTTTTATTGGAAAACCCGCATTCAATTATTTTGGGTTGGAATAGTGATTTGCGGTCAAGTACCTCGGATGGGAATTTCGACTGCGCCATAATTCTCGGAATGGCCGAGATAGTCGGAAAAGAGTGTCCGATTGTCGAAAATGAGTTTCGGGAAATTTTAGAGGTAAAAGTAACTCGTAATTGGGTAAACGAGTCGTTTTTGGGTTTTAAGGGTTTAAAACCCTTTTCTCCTTATAAAAGAAGGAAGAGAGGGAAAGAAAAGAGAAAGAAAGAAAGAAAAGAGAGAGAAGAGAGAGAGGAAGGAGAAAGAGGAGAAGAAATGGGAGATCTCGGGCCAACTCCGCCGGATTCGACTCGAGGTCGTCGGATTTTATCCACGAGGCAAGTGTTTACTTGCTTTATTTACTTTTGTGCATTAATCTCATATCACATTTGGTATAAATATGATTTTTACAAGATGACAGCTCTCGGTTGAAAGTACCAACTCGAAAATCAAATCGGGAATTGGAAAAATAAAGGCTAGAAATTATTGTGTAGATGTTTCGGATGATTTTTGGTGTAGAGTAGAAACCATAAAAATGAATTTGGATTGGTTTTTGGGTATTTTGGAGTTTGAGAAATCGCCCAAACTGTGACCCTCGAACAGGCCGAATCGATTCGCCGAAGGGGAATTGGGTTTCTGCAATGGGCCGAATCGATTCGGGTACAGACCGAATCGATTCGCCATTTACAGACCTATTTGCAGAATACTTTCCGAATCGATTCGAATTGGGAACCGAATCGATTCGCCCATCCGAATCGATTCGCTAAAGGGGCGAATCGATTCGCTTAGGCCAGAATTTCTAGTTTTCTCCCTTTAAGAGTATGGGGAGTTGAATTACCATTTGGGATTTTTATGGGGATTCCTAAATAAGGGTTTTGAGGATAAATAAACCTTTAAGAGATGATTGAGGTAATTAGTATTGAACAAAGTAAGGAAATACTTTGGGTTTAGTATCATGCTTATATGAAAGCATGATTATGATTCCTCGAGGGAATCTTTGGGATTAATGGTCATCGCTATATATAGTTGGCAAATATGGACATTTATGTATATTCAAGGATGAATGTAGGTTATATGTATATACTATGTGATTAAAGTATATATGATATGATGAAAATGATTTTGAAAATAATATATAAATGTTTTCAAAATGGAAAGACAAATGATTTTCATAAATAAAAAAAATGAGGATACACACCTCTCTAAATCGCTATCATAAGGGAAGTTACGTTCGTATGGTGAAGCCCCCTGGCTAATGATGCATGGTGGATATAGTCCTATAGGCCATGTGAGCGTTTGTTGTTATATTTTCTGCACTGGTTAGGAGATTCCGGGTGTGGTCTTGACTATCCCGCAGGCACATGATCGCTTCCCGACGTTTTTCGATATAGGATCCCAGGTTGTCTTGGAGGCCCTGGAAGATGATAGCCATTTAGGGGCGCGCACAGTGGAGAAATTCGGACAGGCGGTCTTAGAACGCGTTTATCAAAGCAGTTCATAATAATGGATTTGCTTTAATTACATTTCCTGGATATAGGAAGGGAAATGGGTTATATTATTTGGCTTCGGTAACACTTCCCGGATGGAAGAAGGGATGTGGAAGCATATGTTATGATCAAAGCATTTTTATGATAATGAAAATGTCTTTGAATACATTTCCTGAGTATAAAAAGGGAAATGGGATAATTGATAAAGGAAAAGCATTTTTATGTTAATAAAATTGGCTTTCAAAAAGTATATGATTTGTTAAAGCAATTCATGATAATGAATTGGCTTCTATAAATACATTTCCTGGATATGAGAAGGGAAATGGAAGTTTTTGAAATGAAAAGGATAAGTATTTATAAATACTATATGTATCAAGTAATCCTCAGTCCGGGAGATATTATCCGGACGTATATTGTAGATGTACGTATATGTATAAATCGGGTGCCGAGGGTTTAATGGATCCCGACGATCGACCGTGCTGCATAGTAGTGTATCGGGGGGGTTCCTTGTTTGGATTTCGCTTCGCGAGACACCCCACGCACGAATATGGCATTGTTTTGAGACTGGGGAGAAGTTTAATCCTTAGTGCTCTAATATTATTAAATGTTTATGGTATATATATTATATATATCTTTCTGTACTGAGGGACTGGCGGATCTCAAAGATCAACCTTGCTGCATAGTAGTGTATCGGAGGGGTTCCTTGTTTGGATTTCTCTTCGCGAGACACCCCACGCACGAACATGGCATAGCGTCGAGATTAGAGTGAAGTTTAGCCCTTAGTACATCTGTTTGACTATCTAGGTTAGATAGTGGTTGGGTATTAGACTAGTTTAGCAGGGTAGCTTGACTAGGATGTTTTTAGGAATGCGCTAGGTGTGCACTGTTAGAGGAGAGGTGAGGGGTATCTCATGAGAGTGCGATACCAATTTAAATATGAGATAAAAACTATTTTTCTAAAAATAAAGCATTTATGCACTTGCAAAATATTTTCTAAACATTCGGGCTCTGACCCGTTTGTCTACTCTCCTTTCTTTCTCTATACTATATATTTATAGGTGTCCAGACATAGGGACGCCTGGATGGAAACTCTTTCGGGTCAAACGTCTGCTGCAGCAGCTGTGGATGCTTGCATGTCATCGGTAGACGTTTCTTTCTTTGTACTCTAGATAGGAGATATTGTATAAACACTCGAGCCAATGGCTCAATTGCATTTATTTATTCTTTCAGTACAGCATTCGATATGGTTGTATATTTGGACCGAGTGTTCGGTTATTTTTAGTTCCTTTCATTTCCATTTCAGTTCATTACGCATTTAATTGTGGATGTTTTAATTTGTTTGCTAAAAAGAGTAGTTAAGTAAAAGTTTTTAACGCTCACCTAATAGGATATTAGTAATTAAATGGATTTTCGACAGTGATGCTAAGAATGATCCATATGAAACTCCTATTTTAATTTAATATTGGAGTGATCGCCCGGTATCTTATTAGGCGGGGTGTTACAAAAGATTAGTTGAGTTTAACTTTGGAGATTAGTTGACTTGAGCGTACATTATAAGTGTTGACTTCGTAGTGAGATGGTATTAAATTGAAAACTCGGGTTAATGTATTTGGGTGTATATTTGGATAGTATATTTGTGAGTATTCATCTTGTGATGAGAAATTAGTAGGTCCCTTAGTTGAGGACTAGGATTTATCATACCGTGATGTGTATATTTTGGTTATAATGTAGACGTGGATAATCGTGATGACTTAAGGTGACCTAGGAGTTAAATTAAATAGTCCTTGTGGCACAATGTTGATGATGGTATCAAATTGATAATTTTGGGAGACTATAATAATACGGTATTGAGGAATAGGATCTCTTATGGCATTTGGAGTATGGTCTTGGATGTTTATAGGCAATACCCATCGTCCCGTATCCTACCTTAGTCTTTAGTAAATAACAACAAATGATTTACCGCGTGATGTGATGATACTATATTGGAGATTATATAAATCTATCATTAGACACAAATTGAGGTTTATTTGACATAGTCTAGTGATTTTTACTACGGGCTAGTAATTTGATAAGTTTGTAGTTCCACGATAATTTCCCTTAGGAGTAAGTGCTAAGGTTATTTGAGAAAAATAGTAATGTAAGTAATTAGCATTTCAAGGTGAACCCTTTGGGGTTGTAAATCTTAGATAAAACTAAGGTTGATTAGGGTTCCTCAGTGATAGGCATGTTATTTACTTGCGTAGAATTGACATATTAAGGTGACACAAGAATATGTCCTGGGTGATCCCCTAGTATATGATAGGAGACAATTGGTGTGACGTTAGGAGAATCAAATCAATGATTACCACATAAAGGTATTGAAGATTAGTGGCCTTAATCAAATCATTATGATAAAACAATTGAGTTTACTTGAGCAAAGTGTTTTTAGGACATTATTACGATAAGCTTATGTCCTGATGAAATAATAAATGAACTGGGTCGTATGTGTTAGCTTCGAGAAATGACTAAATCTTATGTTGCTACCTTAAAGCTTGGGATAATTATTGCGTTGAGGATTTCATAAAATAATAATAGGTCATTAGTGACTAAATCATGTTTATGTGGAGAAAATGCCTTAGAATTGGTGACAATGTGATGAATTAATTATGAACACGTGTCTTGATATAACTATTGGAAGCTTATAAGTTAGTAATCACATCTTATTGTTGTGACAAGCACTGGGATATGCCTAGTTAGACATTTCTTTCTATAACATTGGGCGTGAAAGGATATTAGTGTGACAGACAACTCTTACACTTAATTGTGTAGTCACCTTTAGAGAAATCTATAAGTTTACGGAAGTTATACATAAGCCTTGGAGAATATGAGTGTTAGGGATTGTTTAGGTGCTGATGAATCATTACCGTACATGTTAACTTGTGCAAAAACCTTGGAGATTCACACCATGAATCACAAAACTTGTCTTAATATGATCTTTGAGGATTGTGGCGTAAACATGAGAGTAACCGCTAGGTTGTGCGCTTGGGAGAACTTAGATTAACTTGATGTTGTATCGATATTTAATGAATAACTCTTGGAATGAAGTGTTAGGATTGATCATAAAACCCTCTTGTGCTACCAATACGCTGGGGATAACACTAGTAAAAAGAAATCATTATTCGCCTATCATAACCCTTAGTGATTGTACAAGGTGAACAAATATCCTACCTAAGAGATTAGAAGCGCCAGCTTCGACTAAAGTTTGATACTCAGGATTGCATAGGATGTTGCTAAGAGTTAGGAAGTTATTGGTAAATTAAGATGTTTGAAACTATGCATATGTATTGAACTTGAACATTTGAGGTTAGATACCACGTATTGAAATTTAGAGACGTAGGTATGATGGATCGACTATTTATGACAAAAGATGAGAAGGGGGATCTCGCGTGAATTGGCGCAGTACGTACAAATATAGAAGTGTAACCCATGACATTATTCCTAAGGAAGGAAGCCTTGTGTTTTTACTTCCCGAAAGGATTAGTTTATACTTCAATGAGAATGGAAAATTTTCTGTAAGAGCAGTCAATGTACATAGGAGGAACATCGGTTATAAGTTGTGGACCTGAAGAGCACTTGTGGGTTCGTACTTTGTGAAGAACAGTTCGTTGCCTAAATTTGATTGTTATCCTTTGGCTCGGTATTCACTTAATTTGTTGTGATTCCATATGTTTCATTTGATGACTAGTAATGGGAACTTGTTATTCCATTGTAATTTGGGTGTGACACTACATAATCTCAGTAATGGCACGGGTTAGGCCGGTTGTGGCTGGTGCATCACAGTAAACGATTGCGCACTTTGTTGGAAGCACCCTAATCTTTTCATTAGTTAGTGTGTGCGCATGGTCTCGCAATTTGTTGCTCGTAGTTTGCATGTGTAAATCGGTTATCTTAGGTTAATGGCCCTATTAGTTGACCGATAGACATAGTTACAGTTTGGAGTTACAGTATAGCTAGTTACTTTTCAGTCATATGTTCAAGAATACGTTTTAGGAATTATGTGGATATTAGACGTAATGAGAACTTAAGTGCAAATGTTACACTCCGAATTGAGGATATAGTTGCTCGTATGTATAATTTGGATTATGATGTCTAAGATGCTTCAAGGTTAATATGAAGATCTCATAGGAGGTTTCGGTCTTACAGTCTAATGTGATAAAGTGACTCTTTTAAGATTACTGATATGAATGACTAGGAAGTGTTACAGGTGTATTAACCTAGTCTTAACGTGATTCAAAATTTGAGAAAACATAGATTTGTAAATCCTAACTTGTGATGATGAATTCATTAATGATGGCATGATGTTTGAGGAATACCGATTATTTCGGAAAAAAAAATTATTGGGATGAATAAGTTAGGCATGCTTATGTATTATTAATGAAAAACCTTACCATGATTGGGTTAACTTGATGATAATTAACGTGGATGGAATCTTTTAATTTTAACTATAAATATTAGGATACTCCAGAATTAGAAATGGTTTGCTTAGATGACTGAATGATTAAGATTGATGAGTAATAAATTTCGAGGACGAAATTTCTTAAGGAGGGAAAAATGTGATACCCCACCCTAGAAAATAAATATTGAATAATAAATTGATGATTTATTTAAAGAAATTTTTTTAGGAATAAATATATAAGGGAATTACGCCAAAATGGCACGAAAAGTAATTAACGAGAAAAAAATGAATCTCCACGTTGCATGGTTCGCATGGATGCGCATTTAAGTCCTAATAGTCCTATTAAGTATGTTGGTTAATTTTGATGCAAAAATTCAATGAATGATTGTGACACAATCGTGGTTAATATAACACGATTTTTGTTAGCGCGTGTCGCGCAGGACGCGGACTTGCGCGATTTTGTAGGACAATTGGAGAAGGATAAAAATAGTATGACTACATATTTGGAACCCTAAAAATGCATATAAAAATAACATGAGGTCAAAAGTAAAAAAATAAATAATTAATTAATTAAAAATTATTTTTCATCAAAAAAATAAAAGTGCTCAGAAAATTCTAAAAATCACTATACCGACTCAAAATTTAATTTTGAGCAACTTTCCCTTCTTCAACATCTGCAAACAAATTCGTCTAATGCTATTTTTTGGCAATTTTCTACTCGGACAAATTGTATAATTTTAGATTGTTTTTCACTTCCTTTTGTTTCTTGAATTCTTGTAGTCATCCTCCCACTTTATCCCACCCCTTTTCAGATATGGATTATAAAGTCTAGCATGTGAGGGTGGTGGAGAATTTTTATATGGGTTCTATGAGTGGTATGAGTTGGAATTGAGTTATAAATGAGAAAGGAGGGACATAGGATTAATCATTCACGTCCCCATCAGATTTATCCAATTTCTCTCACTCCCGTGAGCTTCTCTAAGTCAGCTACCATTCTCAAATTCGTAGGTGTCCTTACCCCACCCATAAACCACCATGAAACAACCATATTTTAGCCTAAAAACACCATATTTCACCATGTATAACCATATGAAGGATGATGGATTGTTGGAGATGTTATTCTTGAAGAGTTATGGAAGATTATAGAGCTATTTGGAAACTTAAAAGTGGAAGAGAAAGAAGAGCTTGGAAGGAAGCTCTAATGGAGGGCTTTTATTGTAACCCCTTTGAGGCCACCTTTGGAGGTGAGGGTTACTCCTCCTACACCACCATTCAACCACCATTTTGGAGTCTTAAGAGGTGGAAAAATCTTCCTTTGATTGAGGTTTAGATTTTGATAATTTTTAGAATGATATTTACAGATATTAGACTTGATATATGTAGTATTTTAGCTAATTTTATAACTTTGAGTTGTTTAGTCATCATATCATCATTTGGTGTGTAGACTTGAGTTTTTAAGAAGTAATTTTGATGGGTTCAAAAAGGTGAATAAATTTCAGAATATTAGCCTTGAATATTTTATGAAATAAAATGTGTTAAAATGATGTTTCAAAGTTAAAGAATGTAATTTCATGTTTAGAAAAATATTGGGCTAATATAGGCCATTTTTAAGAAATAAAAATGGGACTTTCTTACCAAGATGATGAAGTAGAAGAAGAAATTGGACTTTTACTTAAATGGGTGATTTGAGATGCATAAACTCATAATAAGAAATAATTGGGGTTGATATTTAATTAATCAATGTATAAAATGCGTACTTTTAAATTGATACTTAAGAGTAGTTAAAGAAAGTAAAGAATGTCAAGTGTGTTGGCAAAATTAGTATGTTTAAACCGATTTAAAAGTATAATATTTGTGTGAAACAAATACTAGTGGCATTATCGTAAATACAATGAATAGTGTGCTGTCAAGAAAATATTTGGCAATTAAATTTATTAATTAAGTTTGATAAAAGGAGATTAATGATATATTTTTGTTAAGTGAAAATAATGAGTTCCACCAAAATGATAAGTGTGGAATATGGGTAAAAATATAGTTTTTGACAAGTGTTAAGTGGTTAAAAGTGTTTTGAGAATTAAGTTGAAAAGTTAGTAACTATTTTGGAAACAACACTTGTTAAATGGTTAAGTGCGTATTTGACAAGAAATGGGTAAATTGGTAAATTTACGTAAAGCGGAACATTTTTATGAAATAAAAATGCCTATGAATAGTTTGGAAGAAAAAGGAAAGAATTGATTTTCCAAGTGAGAATAAATGTGAACATTGAGAATAATGTTGAAACACATGAAAACAAAAATAATAAGAAAGGATACTTGCATGATGCCAAGAATTAAGGAGGGTATGACATCCCTAGTGGTAAAAGACCCCAAAGCTTGTACAGATGAGCATATGGCAACTGAAGACCGATGGTGCAGAGCCCGTGAAATCCAGGAATAATGGCTAGACTCCAAGGCAAAGATTGGTAATTCTTGTAATAAGAAATGAAGAATGAGAATATTCTTAAAAATTAATGCAAATAAATCTTTGAGATTTGCAAAAGGTTGAAAGATGGAAATAACCAAAGTTTTCATGAAATAATAAATATTTTGTGTCGTGTGGAGTATTTGTTTCTCAATGAAAATGAATATTTTCCAAAGACGAGGTGTGCGTGTCATAAAGATTGTTTTAATGAGAATATTAAAATAATGGCAAAGTAATTCTAGCGTGAGTTAGTAAACGTTGAATAGATGAATATTTTCAAGAAAAGAAAGGTTTTTCCAATCATTGATTAACCGTGTGCGTTAATGGGAAAAAATGTGATTTTAAAGAAAGATTATCCAAAATGACTATTTTGGGAAAGAAAAAGAGGATGAACGGGGATAAATTATATTTTTGGAATAAAATGATTTAATACATCGGAGCATGTATTTTAAAAAATATATATGTAGACATATACATATTTTCATGACCATATAGTGAGTGAGTATTCTTTTTTTCCGTTCGTTTCTATGTTGCATTTGTATAAATCCCACTAAGCCTTTCGCTCACTCCCTCCTCTTTGTTGCGGCAGGTTGTATACGATTCCGTACTTTGAGAGTGTTATACAGGTAATATTTACTTGCACTAACGTTAGTAGCTCTGTTTACTTGGCCTTGGGGGCACTTCCCTTGGTTCCCGCACGTAGTTTATTTTATATTGGAATCGCATGCTAAGAAAAGAGTAATCTTATTTAATAATAAAACTGGAATAGTAATATTATTTAGGTTGTTCATTGCACCCCACACTTGACACTCGGATCGGATTAGGGTCGATCCTATAATAACCCTTAAATCCGATTCGGGGTGTCACAAGGATCTAATGGTTTGATGAGGTTTCATCCCAACAAGGCTTGGTAGACTTTAGAGAGGGGAGCATGGAGCTCGATGTACTCTTTCTTGCGTGGGTTAGCATGACTTTCTAGAACCTAAGAGGCAGCAGGCTAAGAGATATTTTTGAAACTGTGGTAGGATTCTCATTTTTTCTTAGAGTGAACAATCCGGATACTTTCATTGGCTCAGCTTCTGTCTTAATAATACTTTCTTCAATCTCCACTCCTGCTTCTTGGAGGGCTCAAAAATGTGGGTAATATTGTCCTCCCATCATCGCTCGAATATGGGGTAAGAAGTTTTTCTTCACAATACTAACTTACTCTTATTCGTAAGGTCGGTTAGTCATAGTGGTAGCTTTCTCTCTACCTTGCTAAAAAATTACTGACAGTTTCTTTGGGGTTCTTCTTTAGAAGTTACAGATCATGGCGTGTAACCCCCGACTCCTCGCCATATTTGTATTGTTATATGAATTGATAGGTAACATCCTCCCATTTGCGAATTCTGGATTCCTCGAGGGATAGAAACCAACAAAGACCCTTGCCCTTCAAAGTTTGTTGGAATATTTGGGCCATTATTTCCTCAGAGGAACCAAGGAGAGTCATAGATCGATGTTAGATTCGAAGATGAATAATTAGGGGTCCACTACCATTGAACTTCTCAATGTTAGGCATTTTGAAATTTTTCGGCAACCTTGCTTTAGGGTAGGGAGACATATGGGTGTAATCCATGTAGTTCCCGGAGATTCGAACTTGGTCGAACTTATTTGTTAACAGTTTAAGGTCCTACTTGACCTTGTTTAACCCTTCTTCCTTTGAATTGACAGGTATTAATGAATTAGCCCCTGGCTAGGCAAGGTTTAACATAGGGAGTTGAGCTGGTGGTGGACCATTGGTAGGAGGGGCACGTGGAGCGTGTAGATATTCTTTCAAGACCCAAATTGGCTCAGGTGCGGGTGGACCAATAGCACGGGGGAAAAGGACCTTGGGTTCCTCTGGAACTGGAATTCAATTTCACTACATCCCATGAACCTCATTTTAAAGGTTGTCAATCTTGGAGGTGAGTTGGACTAGGACTTTCATCAATTTAGACTACACATTCAACAATTAATCGGCGTTCTCCATGAAGAGTTGGTGAAAGTGCATTCCAAACTTGAACGAAATATCGGGACAACTAACGGAGCCTCAGGGTGGTTCGACGGAAGAGCGTAGCTATAGGGAGCCAGTCCAAGGGTCGGGTATGCGATCGACCTGATAGGGAAAAAGTTTCGAATTTATTTTTGAAGGAGAAAAGGGAAACTTTATTTTAATTGAAAAGAGGAAAATGTTTTGACATTTTGATAAAAGAGTGGGAAAAATGTTTTTGGATATTTTTTATGAAATGAGGAAAAATGTTTTTGACATTTTGATAGAAGGAAGAAAAAGTGTTTTTGACTTTTTTAGAAAAGGAGGAAGGAAAAATGAGAGAAGAGTCTGAGCATGATTATTATTATGTTCTCACTTGTATTAGGTTTTCCTAAATGCAAGAAAGAGATGATGGACGAGACCCAAGCGTGGGAAAATTCGATTTGAAAAATATGTAAGACATGATTTGGCTTGTTGTCACGCTCATGGATAGGGTCCCGTTTAAAAAAAGATGAAAACCTGTGAAAATTTGGGCAGCATACCGACCCGACATTTCGATAGAGTTTTGTGTAGTAACCGACAAACTAAAAATGAGTGCCCCAGGTCTAATGCCTATATGAGGGTATGTCATTTTTGGGTTAGTGGAAAGGTTCCCCCCTTTGGCATAACTTCCACGATATACGTCTTTCTTTTGAGCGCAATCAATATGTGTGGACAAGCCATTTGATATACCTGAGTGTACGTGAATTGCCTCACTATATACCTCGTGGGGACAGTACGTGTAGGAGAGAATTCGATATACTCGACATACGTAAATGAGTTCCTTTCTATATACATCCCGTCATGACTTCGGTCAAGCGGTACTATGCAGTGAGAACCGTTCTATATACGTTGAAGGTACTAGGCCAATGGAAGGTAAGAGTCGTATTTCTTAGGCTAACTGTGACCTACCGGATCAGCGCCCATCACAAAGTGACCCCACAGTACGGGACAAAATTTGATCAATATCCATGCTCTTGGTGATGTAGTGTGCAAAATGTATGATTAATGATTAGTATATTATACATAGATTATTTTATTTCGCATGATGAGCACTATACTAATAAGGAAGAATGTACAAGTATCATGAGAAGTAAATCTAGCTTGGAGCATGAAGATTTCACAAAGAATGGATACGTGAGAGTATGTGATGTGTGAATATTTACAAGTGAGTGTGTGGTAGTGAACCTAAGCATGGATCAACTACAAGTGGTGTGTGATAAGTATAATACCCCTTATTTCTGAGTATTTATTTTTATATTAATTTGACTTGTAGGTTAATTATATAAAATAAAGGAAGTTGAAGTAAACATTACTTTAAGTGATTTAAGAGATGATATTTACTAAGTTTTTCATATTTACTGTTAAGTGAATGTAAATAGCATCATATTATGCTTTGTTGCGTCGTTGTGCTTTAAGGGACGGTTATGACTTATATTCCAATCGAGATATTATTAAAGATTTAACATGATGTTGGAACTTGAAATAATGTACGATACTTCGGATGCCAGTTTTGAGGAAACGGTGAGTCCGGAAATGGTTGATACAGTCAAAATAAGTACCAAGTTGTATTTTTGGATTCTGGGGTACTTTTGACTTATTATAACTTAATTATGATGTATATGAGTCATTTTAATTGTGTAGTAGCATTTAAATGATTAGACTTAATGTAATTGGGTATTTTAGTCTTGCAAGATCATTTATTTCTCATTTGTGTTTCTAAACCTAGAGAGAGTTAGAGTGAGAAAGAACTTGAGAGAAAAGAGAGAGTTGAAGATTTGGGGCTTGGAATCATTGCTACGAGAAGAGAATTCGAGACTACAATCTTAAGGCAAGTTTATAACTTGCAAATGTATGATTGAGTGTGAATAATTTGTATATATAGTTGTGTTCTTGAGATTTAACCATTAATGGGTTTTCATGATTTTGGTGCTTAAAATTTTAGACTTTGATTTAGATATGATTTGAGTTGGTTATATTAGTTAGTTGTTGTGTAAGAATGATTTGGTGAAGTTATTAGATGATAATGTTGAGAGAAGTTGAAGAAAATAGGTTTGGATATTTAGGTTTTGTAAGAAAAATTGGGGGATGGACGATGGACCTGGTGCGGCCGGTCGACCGGGCCTAAAGAGAAAAGCCTACTGCTTCTCTTGCAAGGCAAATTTCAAAGGTGCAGTCGACCGCGGTCCAGGTGCCGGTCGATCGGGCCTGAAGGGAAGATCCTACTGCTTTTCTCACAAGGAAAATTTCAACAACGCGGTCGACCGGGGGTCAGGGGCCGGTCGAACGGTACCCTATTTTCACCCAAAAATTAGGATTTTCTTCTACTCTTTTCTTATAAGGTTTGAGGCTTAGGAATGTTCTTAAATGAAGTAATAAAGAGTATTAGGGTCTTGTATTACGGGGATTGATACCCTAGGTTAGAAAGGGAGTGTTCGGGCTCACTACAAGAAAAAACACATTTCGCAACACAGAAAATATGTCGCGAAATGTAGTAATTATGTCGTGGAAGACATTTCGCGACATACGATCGCATGTCGCCCCCGTGTCGCGGTACCCCTGTCTGGGAATGTATTCGACGACATGCAATATCTATGTCGCGGAATGTAGTTACCATTCACGACAGTATACATGTTGTGAAATGTATATATTTATAACAATACATATTAATATTTATTTTTTTATATTAATTAATACCTCACCTTTCGCGACATAAACACATGCCGCGAAATGTCAACCTTTACGCGACATGCCATACATGTCGCGGAATGTCATCTATTCGGCGACATGTTACACATGTCACGGAATGTCATTTATTTGGCCACATAGTGTATGTCGCTAAATGTCATCTATAGTGCCACTAAAAGTCATTATGCAGAATATGATTTGATTTTCAGCAACACCCACCTTATGTCGCTAAAATATGTTTTTTTTTAATAAATAATTTCAAAAGAAGATTGCAAAATGAGAATATATAAATTTTTGCCATGATGAATTCATTCCATTCAAATAAATGTATGATTACAACAAATGTTCAAATAAATGTATGATTACAACAAATGTTCAAAGTTACACCAAATGCAAAAATAAAACACATTTCGCGAGAAACTTCGAGTCATCTAATCAACCAGCCCAACGAAATCCATTATTCGTCTGTGATAGGAAACAAATAAACACGTGTTAACCATAATTGGATTACATAATATGAGGGGAAAAAATCTACTTTTATCATAAGTCAGCCTCTTTTTGTTATTTTTGATAGTCGCTTTACGTCCCCGACGCTTAATTTTCAAATTCGGGTATGTTTGAGATGATCAATTTAGAACACTTCATAATTTCAGTAAATTTTGACAAAAATTCCTTTGTTTATTCACGAAACCCAACCTATTTTAACATTTAAAATTAACTCGACGACATCAACAAAAGCAATGAATAAATAATCAATAAATCCCTTCCAATAATTTAACATAAATAAGCTCATAAATAACTCGATCGATATAAAGGTTCATCGAACTCGTGTCCATAGTTAAAAAAAAATAGTCTCACGTGTCTAGCACGACCCAATAATAATCTTACTTTAGTATCATATGTGATTTTTCACGCTCCACTCCCAATTCTCAAGATGTTTCCTAAACTTATGTTTGAGTTAATAAATTTAGAACACTCAATAATTTCAAAAAAAATCGACAGAGTTTTCTTTGTTTATTCAAGAAATCCACCTTGTTTAACATTTAAATAAACTGAACGACATCAACAAATGCCATAAATAAACAATCAATAGATCCCTTCCAACAATATGTTGTTCCGTATGTATCAATTTATTCTCAACTTAGATGATATTTTCTTTTCGTGTAACATAATGAGGAGAAATAAATATGTTGTTCCGTACGATAATTTTCTTTTCATTTAACTGTTGTACGTTATATAACTGTTCTTTTTCACATTGTAATATTTTTGTATAACTTTTATCTATAAATATTCATATAATTTGTTATATAAACGGTTATATAACTTGTTATATAACAAGTTCTATATAAGAGAAATTGTTATACAAGCAGTTATATAATTGTTTATATAACAACTGTTATATAACAACAGTTATATAACTGTTGTTATATAACTAGTGTTATATCGAGAGAATTATGGGGCTTACCTACTCTAATGAAAAGTTAAGAACCCATGGAAGAGGAAGAAGGATCGATCCATGTCAAAACTTTTCGAATTTGTCAAATCCAAATGAAATATACCTCTATCACCACCTTTGATGGCATAATATCTGTTAAGTTTTCCGCAGATTCTACATTTACTAATTCTTCTTACCCCAATTTGTCAAATAAATGCAAAAAGGAAGAAATGTGTTCACCTTTTATAAATCCAAATGAAAGTGTTCTTTTGTTTTACAGTTTGTGCAAAATGAAAATCGTCAGGTCTTTTTAACGAAAATGGAGACATTTAACATGCTTTATATAGCAAAGTTGAGTCGGCAGATCATTTGAACGAAACAGAGTTGTCGCTCGAACGACGGAGCGAAAAAATAATTTTTTATTCTTTATTTCAAAAACCCGCCTCAACACTTAGAAAATATTTTAGAAAAATATCTCAATGCTTTTAAATGAACCGTAAAGTAACCAAAATATAACCTTACCAAAATTTATCTCGTAGAGGCTTGAATGTTGAAGAACTTTTGATATTCGAGTCCATCTTCATATATCTTCAAACTTAAACATTTTCTTCGTCGATTTGTAGCGGTATACAATATACACTAATGTAAACGGGACTTATAAAATATATCCTTACACAAGGTAGATTGAGATAATCACCCGCACTTTTTCATCATCCTTGACTGTCGCGATATAAAGTGGGACCTGAGTATTGATGTGAGCTACATTCCAAGATAGCCGAACCGGTGTGAGGATTGGCTTGCTAAGTTAGCAAAGATTTGTGCGGAGGACGTTTTTTCCTGATGGAACCACTGATTCAGTTGAGCGTAATCATTAATCGAGAGAAGAACAAGAATCATATTGAGGAGTCCGATGCCAATTAAGTGATCGGTCCTCCCTGCGTGGAGTTTATGCTATTTTTTCATGTACCAGCATTATAGCCTTGTGTTGCTCTGTTATTTATGTACTAAAAATTTTGCTGCTGATTTAATTTAAATTCCTCTTTTCAAAAAAAAAGAATGCTAAAATGTCTTCAAAAACTAGTTGTTACAGAAAACCCTTGAGAACATTAAATGCTTCTAATTTTCTAAGATGAAGCACTTTGAAAATTTGATCTTCTGATTTTTCCTTTTATCTTTCCAATAAAAATATGGTTGTTGAAGCATGAAAAATGACATCTCTCAAAAAGAGGTCTGAAAGAAGCTCTTATACAAATCTAAAAAAAGTTCCTACAAAATAATAGTCCAAAGAATAGAGAGAGAACCAATTGTCTGATATAACACACGTTAGTCATTTCGTGTGAAAAAGATGAAGTGTGCTCTTTCAAATACAAATTTTAACTGATAAAGATATAATATTGCATGTTATCAAATCAATATTTGAAGCATGTTCAAAGATAATAAAAATATTTACTTCTAAAATTCACATGGCTTAAATTGTATACTGTGGGTAGCAAAGATTAATAATAGATAACTTTCAAATATATGCAGAGAAGGCAAATATCAAAACGTGAATTTTGATTATTAAAAAAATATAATAAAGTAGTGGTCCCAATATAGCTCAAGCCAAGGCCAGGTGGTAAAAGGTCAACTGTCAAAATGACAGCTAAAGCAGGTAGCCTAAGTCTCAACGGTAGTAGGTTATATATAAAACAATATTATATGTAAGATAAAAGAAAACGTGACTCCCTAAGAGATTTTAATCCAAAAAATATAAATTAATGATATACCGAGTGAGCCAATTAAATGAAAGGACAATAAAGACATGGATGAAAATGTCAACTTACATAAACCGCTCAAAGTAGATACGGATGGGATTACAATTTAAACAATATGATGAATTATTAGGAAAAGATAACATATTTTTTTTTGTGATAACAGGAATTAAAAGCAAAAAACACAGCATGTCAAAAGCTCATAACGGAGGCAATATGGGGTTGTCCCCATTTTCTTCCATGAACTTGTTGAGCATTCTATCCAATTCTTCCGGCATCATATCGCACTCCACGTACAAATCCTCATTAGCTTTAGCAATGTGAACCGTACAATCCGTCCCAATGTTTCTCGCTCTTGGAATATGTAGGATAATTGCTCTCGTGATCTTTAAGATATCTTTGCAGTCTTCGATGATGTTGGCTAAAGGGTGGTTCCTAGTGTCATCATGATTTATGAGGTTTATAGCTTCAAAGAAATCGTTCTTTAGATAAACTTTTTTCAACTTCTTGCGGAGCGCTAAGTTGAGCCCATAGAAAATACATTCGAGTTTAGCATGGAGTGGGCTTGCGGTACCTTGAATCTTGCCCGTGAATCCCACTATCCACTATTTACCGTCGTTCCTCACAACTCCATCAAAAGTACCAACTCCACTTTACCCGTCAAGGCCTCCATACTCAATTAGAAGTTAAATATGGCACAATACCACCACTACCACTTGCTCCCCTCTTAGAATCCATTTCTTTCAAAAAACTTACGAAGTTCATCGAAAGGTGAGCAACCGCTAGTGGTGTATCATTTTTATTATTAAAAATTAAGTTATTTCTAGACTTCCGTATTTTCCACAAAGTACTAATGAAAGTTTTAACTTCTAATTTTGGCCAATACAACCCCACACATTTTCTCAACCTAAGCATTCATGTTTTCTGCATTATAATGGTGGGCATACCTAGGGTCTGCCACACCTCCCTATAGGGGTGTTCGCGGTCCGGTCCGGTCCGATTTTGAGGTATTTTTGGGACCGGACCGCATTAATCGGTCCTAGAAAATTATGGACCGAGACCGGACCGGAATAATCGGTCTCGGTCCTATTCAGTTTTCAAGCGGTCCGTGTTCGGTCTCGGTCTTTTTCGGTCCGCCCATTAAAAACAACACATTTTTTCAATTACTAAAAATAGCACCTTTTTTCAAAAAAACAGCACACGTTTTATTAAAAACAATACTTTTCTTTAAAAAAAAATAACACTTTAAAAAAAACATTATTTTAAAAAATTGCACTTTTCTTTAAAAACAGCACATTTTAAAAAACATCACTTTTAAATGTTGAAAAAAAATAACAGTTATGGATGGAAAAAAATTTGTACCCAACATTTCAAGTATGGATATCAGGTATGGATGAAAAAAAATTATACCCAACATTTCAACATTTCAAGCAGGTGTCAAATTTATACCCAACATTTCAAGTATAGATGAAAAAAATTTGTACCCAATCACAAATCATAAATCGTATGGATGAAAAAAAAGAAAGAGGGTCTTGAACTATCACAATGAGGGAATGACATATCTTATCTTGTGGATGGAGAGGGTCAAAACAAATAACAGATGAAAAACTTATAGTTTAAACAACATCTTATGGATGGAGAGAAATACCTTGATCAAAGTTGTTGTTCATATGTAGGAGAGTTGTTGTTCGTATGTAGGAGAGGAGAATGAGGGAATGGAGAGCCTGCTGACTTAGAGAGAGCAGGGAGGAGGCTTGTTTGTAGAGTGAGAGAGGGGAAAATAAAATCTAGGGTTAACTTATGTTGGGATTTGGTTTTGGTGGTGTAGAGGCAATTATTATGCAACACAAATAAATACGAGAGAAGCAATTATCAAGAAAGAACAAGGAATATAAGATGCCAATCACACAACAAAGGATGTACGTGGTTCAGTAAGGATGTGCCTACATCCACGGTGGTGCAGTCGGTATTATTTTTATATACTCCGGAGAGTAATTGCAGAGAATACAACTTGTCCTTTTGGCCCGGACCAAGGGTTTAATATATACATGTACGTGTAGGTAAGTGGAGGTGATGGGTTTCTCCACGTTTTCCATCTCCCGTGTAACTTCCAATTGTGGAAACATGGGGGAGACCGGATCAATATAAGAGATGAGGGGCCCGAACTTTGGGCTGCCAGGACTGGGCTACTCGTCCGGGCCCATGGTTCTAAATTTCGGGTACCCACAATTGCCCCTAAATTTATTGGGCCATGTTTATGGGTTCAATGGATTTAAATGATCAGCCATTATTGCTGATTTGTGATTCTTCGAGAACTGTGAAGTTGATTTAGCGGCACCCTCTTCGCTTATTGTGCGCTATGATTAGAATTTGAAGGCTTGTTGGGATAGCCACTTTTTCTCCCGTCACTTCAGCCTTTCCAGTACTCTTCTATCTTTTGAGAACCATAGCGCCTTGTACCTTCTTCTCTAAATTTCCATTTCCATTATTTCTTAGTTGTCTGAGCTCATGCTTTTTCGTCACCTGAACCGATCTTCTGTTTTGTAAGTTTCTTGTGCCCTTTCCTTGTACTTTCTCTTTGGTTTACAACTTTTCTTGGGTCTTCTAATGGCGAAGATTGGGAATAGGTCAATCTCTGAATTTAGGAAATTTTACAACATTCCTGAATGGTTAGATATTGAGTGTTGTGCCTCCCCTCCTTGGAATGTTAGGGACATAGATGATGCTCACTGGATCCATGTTCTGTTACTTTCCCAGGGGGGACTCACTTTCCCTCCCAATGATTTGTTCCTGCATTTCTTTGGCTATTTCAATATTGTTCCTGCACAATGCTCGCCCAATGTGTGGAAAATAGTAAATGGCGTCCGTAGGATAAATCAATTGTATGGTACTAGGTTAGGACTTGTCGAGGTATGTTTCTGTTATTCCTGGCAAGAAGGTTTACTTGTTAGGAATTGGCAGTTCCCTCCCCAATTTGAAGGGTCGAGGTCTGAGAGATTCTCTGTTCCTTTTTATGGGGAGGAATATATAGGTAGACATTGTACTGTTGTTTTAACTTTTGCTGATTTGTGACCTTTCTAACTCTTCCTTTCTTTTTTCTTGCGCAGCAAAGTCAAAGAACTTGGAACCTGCACTCAACGAGGTCCGTCTTTCAGAGTTGGTAAAGGCCTGGAAAATCAGGGAGCCCTTAGGTGACGGCGAGCACCCCAGATCTACTGCCTTCCTACTCGAGTATAAGAACGTTGGCTCCAGCTTCATAGCGAGGCATGTGGATAGTATACCAGAGTTCGATTCCTTCAAAGATACTGCTGCAGAGTCTATCCAGCTAGACGAGGAGGAGAGCAGCTCTGAGAGTGACTTTGCAGGTGCCGTGGGCAATTTGGGTGGAAGGAGCTTTGTCAGTAGCAGTTCCTCTGACCGTGAGGATGTTTCTTAAGATCGTAGATCATCGAGCACTTCTAGCAGCTCAAGTGAAGACATGGTTCCTCCGAGGAAGAACTTGATTAGAGACGATGATGATGAGGACCACGTTCTCCTTACACAGAGCTCGAAGAAATAAAAAGCTACTTCTGGGGCCGTGGCTACTGGTTCCTGGTCCTCCGCTCAGGAGCTGGAGAGGAGGAGGAAGGAAGAGGAGATGGTGAGAGAGAGAGAGAGGAAAAAAGAAGAAGAGAGGAAGAAGTTAGAAGAGAAGAGGAGAGCGGAGGAGAGGAAGAAGAGGGAGAGTGAGAAGGAGGAAGAAAAGAGAAGGGCTGAGGCGAGGACGAAGGCTGGGCAGGCCTTAGTCCCAGCATCTGCTCTGCCCAAAGGGCAGTAGGTTCAGGGCACCTGTCCCTTCCGGCTAATCAGAGGCTTGCTCTGGTAAGGTTTCTTTTTCTCTTGCATTTTTCTGACTTCCCTCATTTTCCTTTTCTAATATCTTATCTTTTTCGCAATTTGTTACTAACTTCATCGTGCTGTATCGTTCACGCGACGAGCTGGTGAAGAAGAACATTGAATTGGAGCAAGAAAACTCTGCCCTGAAGCTGAAGGGTAAGGAGCTCGAAGCCAGTTTTAAGGCTGTTGACTCTGCTCGGATCTCATCCGATTTGGATCTTGCTACTGCGAGCAAGGAGAAGGATGCAGCGATCACGGAGCTACGGGAGATGAGGCAGGCCTATGACCAAGTTTGCTTGAGCAAACTTGCTGTGCTGGAGGAGAAAAGGGTGCTTGCTGAAGAGCTGAAGAAGAAGGAGTCCGAGGTTGTCATTTCCAAGGAGGACTCTTACAACTCCGGCTGGGCTACGGCATACGAAGATGCTGAAGTTCAGATAGGCTATATCAGCCTTCTAAACTTCAAAAAAGGACGAAATAAGGCTCTCGTAGCTGCTGGGGTGGATGTTGCATCCCCACTTTTTGACGAGCACGACCCAGGGCCGAGGCCAGTCGTAGACGAGGACCCTGTCCCAGCTATTGAAGGCCCTGATCCTGTCCCTCAGGTGACTCCTACTGGTGTTTCTCTTGTTGAGGGGATGGAGGTCATCCCTGTTGAGGACAGTGCTCCTGTTGATGCTGATAAGGAGAAAGGACCATCCACCTCTGTGCCTCCTGAGGTTGCTAATTGATAGGGTCTTTGTATTTTTGCGTTTTCTAGTTTGTAAATTTTCTTTCTACAGCCTGATGTAACTTCAATTTTTATTAATGAAAAATCTTCCTTTCTGCTAGTACTGATCTCTTTATCTCATTTATCTTTCTTTCACTTGTAGTTAGCTGATGTGGATGATTACATTCCTGCTACTTCCCAGTTGGGTAGGACCTTAGTCCCAATGCGAGCCCTGGAGTTCGCCAGGCTTTTTTTAAGCTTTGCAAGTCTCTCAGGTCTAGAAATTAGAAATATAAGGAGTAATCCGAGCTAGTGGCTATGCTGAAGGACAGGCTCCGGGAGATGGAGGACATTGGTGCCTCAATGCAAGAGGAAGTCAATGTGCCGAGAACAAGACTCCTAGAGGCCACCGAGGTCAACCAAGTTGGGGAGTTCCTTCAGTAGGAGAACGAAGACCTGAGGAGGGAAGTCTTACAACTTAGGGAGCACACACCGAGCACTGTTCAAGCAGTATTATAAGGCTCCTCATCATCGCGAGCTGGAGTTGATCATAATGTTACCCCTCCCATGTCGCGAAGTCTCACCCGCCCTCCCCTTCCGCGAGCTAGTAGGAGCACCAGTAGAAGAAGCAGGGAAGGAGAAGAACTTCACGATAGGAAAATGGAGGAGCTCCGCGGTGATGTTCAGCGAGCAAATGTAATCGCTGCTGGGCTTCAAAGGGACGTCACCTGATTGCGGAACTTATTGAAGAAAGGTCCTCGACAAGCGTGGGCTTATGGTTATGATCAAGGCTGATCGGATGCTCCAACAAGGCTATCAGGGTTCGAGGAGCTTTCTTTCATCAGGGGATGGCTAAGTGCCTTGAAGGAGCTGCAAGTCCCGAGGAACTCGGTGCTATGGTATCGTCATGAGATGTCTTCCTCCACTCTAGTGCCCAACCCATTTAAGAGGGACAATCGATGGATCCCCATTGATGTTATTCCTCGACAATTATTGGAGTCGGATGCGAATGAGGTTGTGGAAGAGTTTTCTCCTGCTCCTGATGACGGACGAAGAGCTCGAGTGGCTGATTATCTTGCCCGGAGGCTTCCACCCCCTTGAGATTTTGCCAGTTGTTATGTATATTTTTTTTATTTTTGATAATGTAAATGCTTTGGGCGAGCTCGCCGACTAAACATGTATTATCATTGTTGTAAGATGGATTAATGAAAAGTTTATGTTTTTAGGCAATTTTTCCAAATAAACGTGTATATCCTACTTTTCGTATCCTTGCTGCTTTATGATTTCTTCTGTTTTGTCATGCAAGTGTCCCCCCAGTCCAGTATAATATCAAAGTACCATTGTGCCCCACCTTACCTTTTAGGTTGTGTCGTCACACTCCCTTAGGCCTAAGTAGGGCAATTGGCGAGGACACACCTGGTGTTGGATGTCTTCATCCGATCAGGATTTTGTTCAACCGAAGTAGGTTTGATGACCAGTATAAGATTTGGTCGTATTGCCTAAGAATCCTCTGTAGGGCTTTATATATTGCCAGGGGCAACACTAAGAGGTCTCTCGTGTTTTATGATGATGACCTGAGGAGGGGTATTCCCCTGCTGTAGTGATCAAGGTGCTTGTTATTTGGAAAAGATGTGTAATGAATGCAACTGTCACCAATCAGAGTGTAACCAACTAAGTAACTTTCATTAGTAATAAGAAAAAGTGAAATTCTGTTTTCATAACAAAAGAAATACAAGAAAAAAATCTAAAAATAGAATTTCTTGAGATTAGCTGCGTTCCATGCTCGTGGTATTTCTCTGCCCTCCATCGTTTCCAAGTGATAGGCACCTTGCAGATCGTCTTTAGTTACTTTACAGGGTCCTTCCCAGTTTGGGCCTAGCTTGCCGTCTGACGACTTCACTGTGCTGCCTAGGACCTTCCTTAGAACATATTCCCCAACTTAGAACACCCTCAGGCTAACCCTTTTGTTGTAATGCTTCGCGAGCTATTGCTGATAGTTCGTTAGCTTCACCAGGGCCAGTTCTCTATGCTCGTCGACTAGGTCGAGTTCGGCGAGCAATGCTTCTTCATTCAGGCCTTGGTCGACAAGGTTGAATCTCATTGTTGACAAACCTATTTATAATGGGATGACTGCTTACATGCTATATGTCGGCGAAAATGGGGTTTCTCCTGTTGCTCGTCGAGGAGTGGTTCGGTATGCCCATAGAACATGGGGTAGCTCTGTTACCCATGCGCCTTTGGCTCGCTCTAATCGCTTCTTTAATCCTTCGATCACTGTTTTGTTGGAAGCTTCAGCTTAGCCATTTCTCTGAGGGTAGGCTACCGAGCTGAAGTGGTGTCTGATACCATGTTCGTTACAGAAGTTCTGAAAGGGGCCACTTTCGAACTGCGTTCCATTATCGGTGATGATAGTTCTGAGGATTCCAAACCGAGTGATTATATTTCTCCATATGAACCTTATCATATCAGCATCTCGGATGTTCGCTAGGGATTCAGCCTCTATCCATTTGGTGAAGTAGTCAGTCGCAACCAACAGGTATTTGCGATTGTCGACGGCGATAGGCAGTGGTCCCACAATGTCCATTCCCCATTGGACGAAGGGCCATGGGCTGGACAGGGACTTCAGATTGCTGGTGGGTTGGTGGACCATAGGAGCGTGGAATTGGCATTTTCGGCATTTGCGAACATATACTGCAGAGTCCTTTTGGCATGTATGGCCACCAATAGCCTTCCTTCATTGCTCGAAAAGCTAGAGACCTTCCTCCGATATGACTTCCACAGATTCCTTCGTGAAGCTCATGTAGCACTTACTCAACATCACCTGGGTGGACGCATCTAAGGTAGGGACCGGAGAAGGATTTCTTATACAAGTCGCCACCTGTGGATAAGTGAAAGCGAGCAGCTTTGACTCTTATCTGGTGGGCAGTTTTCTTATCATCTGGGAGCGTGCCATCCTTTAAATAGCCCCTTAAGGGGTCCATCCAGCTGGGGGCTGATCCCACCTGGAGTACTTGTTCCACGTTTGGTAACTTGCTGTTGTGGTTAATGCTCGAACAAATGAGGAAATCGATGGGGATGACCCTCTTAAGGTCAGAGTCAACTGCCGAACTCAAGGTTACTAAGGCATCAGCGTGACTACTTTGCCCCCTAGGAAACTGTTGGATGTTGATCTCTTCAAAGCTTGACATTAATTCCCTCACTAAGGCGAGGTAGGCTGCCATTCTTTCATCCTTTGCATTGTAATCTCCACTTATCTGATTGGAGACTAGCTGAGAGTCGCCGAACACCTGTAAACATTTTTCTCCTAGAGTTTGTGCCTTTTGGAGACCTGCTATTAGGGCTTCGTATTCTGCTTCGTTGTTGGAGGCTGCAAATCCAAGCCTGATTCCTTGTTCGAGGATTGTGTTTTCTGGAGTGATGAGGACAATGCCTACGCCTACCCCCTTTGAGTTGGAGGCTCCATCAACAAAGAGTTTCCAGGTTCTTTCTATTGATTGGTTCTCCTTTTGCTTTGTTGGTTGAGGTTGGTCGGAGAGTTCCTCGCCCGTGAATTCGGCTATGAAATCAGCAAGGATCTGACCCTTGATAGCTGTCCTTGGTTGAAATTGGATGTCAAACTGGTCGAGCTCGATTGACCACTTAGACAGTCTGCCCGACAAGTCCACTTTCCTTAGGACAGCCTTAAGGGGATGCGATGTAAGGATGATGACAGTATGGGCTTCGAAATAATGCTTCAGCTTCCTCGAGGATATTACCAGTGCAAAGGCGAGCTTCTCCAATGGCAGGTACCTTTGCTCGGCGTCTAATAAGGTCTTACTCGCGTAGTAAACGGGGTGTTGGATTCCTGCAACCTCGCATATTAACGCAGAGCTGACAGTGTAATTGGATACCGAGAGGTACAGGTACAAAGAATCCATTTGTTGTGGTATGACAAGCAGCGGTGGAGATCTTAAGTAGGACTTGAGCTCGTCCAAAGCTCGCGAGTAGTCTGGGCTCCATTCTATCAGTTTACTCCCTTTTAGAAGCTGGAAAGATGGGTTTGCATTTCTCGGAGGATTTGGAGATGAAGCGATTTAAGGCGGCGAGCATTCTAGTGAGCTTCTGCACATCCCGGATTGTTCGAGGGGGTTATACCATGTTGATTGCATCGATCTGGTCTGGATTAGCTTCTATACCTCTCTTACTGACCAAGTATCCAAGAAATTTTCCTGACTAGACACCGAAGGAACACTTGCTCGCATTAAGCTTCATTCGGTACTTCCTGAGGATTTCGAAGGTTTTTGACAGGTCTGAGAGGTGATTTTCCTTCTTCTTGCTCTTAACGAGCATGTCATAGATGTAGACCTCCATTGTGTCTCCCATTTAATCCTTAAACATTTTTGTGACCAGCCGCTGATAGGTTTCCCCCGCATTCTTGAGCCCAAATGGCATGACCTTGTAGCAATATAACCCAACTGTCGTGATGAACGCCTTTTTGTCCTGGTCTGGGGCATACAAGGGGATCTGGTGATATCCTGAGTATGCGTCCAGGAAACTCATTCGCTCATGAGCTGCAGTGGCATCTACTAGTTGGTCTATCTTTAGGAGGGGGAAACTATCCTTAGGGCATGCTTTGTTGAGATCAGTGAAGTCGATGCAAACTCTCCACTTCCCATTATTCTTCAGAACTACTACTGGGTTGGACAACCACTTGGGGAATTGCACTTCCCGTATGGATCCTGCATCCAGCAGTTTTTCGACTTCCTTTTCGACCGCTTTAGCCTTCTCTGGTGTAGTTCTTCGTTCCTTCTGCATGACTGGCTTGAATGTGGGGTCGACGTGCAGCTGATGACATACCATATCAGGATCAATGTCAGGCAGCTCATATGGTTCCCATGCGAAAACATCTAGGTTGTGTCTCAGCAAGGTCGTCAACTCCTTTTGTTCTTGGTCGGTGAGAGATGCTCCAATCAAGAAGACTCTGCTACTGTCACCAACTTCGGCTATAACTTCTACCAGGTTCTCGATGACACGTTCGGAGGGGAGGAGCCTGGTCTCCTCTACTCCAGGTCTTCAATACTTTAATTACTATTTAGAAGGTATCACACCCTCTTCAACTTTCTCGTTGGGTTGACCGGCCTTCTTCTATGGCTTTGGTCGGATGGCTGCTATGAAGCACTTCCTCGCCATTGCTTGGTCGCCGTGGATCTCCATTACTCCTTGCTCGGTTACATACTTGAGCTTCTGATGGTAGGTCGAGGAGACCGCCTTCATTGTGTGAAGCCATCCTCTGCCGAGGATGGCCTGGTATGGTGATTCGATGTCAACTACCAAAAACTCAATCATCTTGGAGACGTTCCCAGCATGGACTGGCAGCACTATCTTGCCTGGGGGCATGGTCATTTTTCCAGCGAAGCCGACCAAAGGAACAGTAGCTTCCTTTAGGTAGGCGATGCTCAACTTTAATTTCCTGAATAGGTCGAGGTACATTACTTCGGATGAACTTACTTGATCGTCGAGCAGCTTGTCGATGTCAAAGTTGGCTATCCTGAGTGTAATGACTAGGGCATCATGATGTGGGGTCCTTACTCCCATCAAATCTTCATCCGTGAAAACAATATGCTTGTTATAGTTGACGTCCTCTGCTCATCGACGCTTTCCCGACTGTGACTTTGTTGGATCGATTTGAAAAGCCTGCATTACCGCTGTAAGTTTTTTCATTTCCATTCGAGCTGAGTTCCCTTGTATCTGCTTGACCTCAGATACTCCGTGGATTATTGCAAACTCGTGTCCAGCATCATCATCCAGCACGTTGTCGGGTCTCGCCTCTCTATTGGCAGTCACTTTCTCTGCCCTTTTTTCCACAAAGTCGTTCAAATGCTCGGACTGGGCCAATTCTTTGAGGTGAGACTTAAGAGCTTTGCAGTGCTCGGTCTTGTGTCCTCCTTCTTTGTGAAAAGTGCACCTCAACGCATTGTTCCTCTTCGAGGGATCTCCTCCCATTTTCCTGGGCCACTTGATGAATGGCTCATCCTTGATCTTCGCGAGAATCTTGTAAATTGGTTCTTTGAAGACAGTGTTGACCGCCTGGAATACTTTCGACGCATCATGGTTCCCTCCGTTCTTGGAGCCATTTTTGCCTCCGTTCTTTCCTCATTTCCTCTGGTTCTCAGTTTTCTCACCTATCTTGGTAGTGAGCTTAGCTCGACCGTTTTCTCCTGTATTAGGGCGGGTGACATCTTCCACCTTTGCGTATTTTTCGATTCGAGCCATTAGGTCGTCAATAGTCATAGCTTCCTTCTTCGTCAGGGACTGATAGAGGAGGGAAGAACTAGGGAGCCCAATTTTGAAGGAGGCCACTGCCACTTCCTCCGCGCAGTCCTCGATCTCATTAAATAACTCCCAGTACCTCTTCGCGTATTCTCGGAGGGTCTCTTGAGGCATTTTCTTCATTGTTAGTAGAGCATCCATCCTTTTGCGATGGGAGCTACTGGTAATGAATCGGGCCGTAAAAAGTTCGGCTAGGGATTTGAAATTCTTGATCGACCGGTGGGGGAGCCTTTCGAACCACTTCTGTGCTACATCATGAAGGCTTGAGGGAAAAATGCGGCACATCAAGGCATCTCGGTGACTCCAGAGGGTCATGGCCTGTCGGTATTGCCTGACATGATCGATGGGATCAGTTTTTTCGTCATAAATCTTGAACCTTGGAATGGCAAACTTCTTGGGAGCTTCCTCCTCTTCGATTTCTCTTATAAAAGGTGACTTCATCTGGGTTTTGAGAGCTCGCCTCGCGAGTTCTCTGGTTGATGTTGTTCCGTGGTGACCGGGATGCTGGTCCATCTCCCTGCGGACCATGTTTCGTATGTTCTCATCGCTGCGAGCAGGGCTCTGGTAGCGACGAGCTCTTCGCAGCTGTTCGCGGAGGTCGTCGTCTGACTCGCCTCCTTTGTCCCTTTGAGATTCTCGCCTAGGGCTCCTTCCTCGCCTGCGAGATTTGCTCGCCTGAGGGCTAGGAGTGCGATATGGGCGTCTCCTGTTAGCAGGACGAAGCTCCCTCTCCAGTCTTTCTAGTCTGCTATTCAAGCGAGCATTCTCAGCCTCGTATCTTCGAGAAGACTCCCTCTGCTCATGGAGCCTTGCCTCGTACGCATCAATCAACTTGGATATCTGTGTGGACCTCGCTGGTCCCTGACTTTCTTCTGAGGCTGGTCTTTCAAGGCGAGCTCTCTGATCTGAACGTCGGACTTTGAAGCACCTTATACCTTTGACTTACTTAAGTCTATATTGTATAAGTGCTCAACTAATTTGGAAATAGTGACAAAATTGGTTGTCTAACCTAGAATCCAAAGAACCTCAGAATTATTCTCTCTAATCCTCTTCAATGATCCAAGACGGTATAAATTGAATCACACTACACACATTAGAACTGCATACATGTGTATATATTGCTTAAAATTGATTGTGTGTTAAATTCCCCTTAAAATGTTGTTTTAATAATTTTTTAGGAATTTTTAAACATTTTTAAAATAATGTTTTCATTAACAAAAGTGTGATTATAAAATTTGTGGGGTTAATATGCTATTTTGAAAATTTCATTTATCATTTGAATGTTTGATTGGGTAGAATGTAAATGCGCTAGAGACTTCAGGGTGCTGCCTGTAATTATTTTTTACGCGCGTTTGCAAGCCACTTATATGCCAACACTTGTCACGTTCTTGATGTATCAATTTGTGTTTGATATGTGAGAGGGTTGCCTGGTGGATTTCTGATCGTTGGATCAATCCTTATAGATGGCCTGCATGTGTTTTAAACCTATCCTTGTGCTATCTCGTTGGACCAATCACATTCAACTTAACCACCGCTACTTTATAACCCTTAGATCAAGTCAATATTAGGAAGACTCAATCTCAGCCCTTGATTTCCTTCGACTATCCATAACCTTCCTTCACTCCTATAAAAGCCCTCTAATTCTCAACCTTTCAAGACTTTTGGCATTCGTCATTTCTGAGAGAAAAAAAATAGAGAGAAGAGAGAAGTGAGAGAGAAGAGAGAAAAGAAAAGAGAGAAGAGAGAGAAAGGTAAACTGTGTTAGCCAAACCCTAACCCTAACCCTAACCCTAAACACTTCATTTCTGATTCAAACCTTCGTATATACAAAACCCCAAACACAACCTTGAGTCTTTGAGAGAGAGTGGTATTACTGGTTTGTTCATATTGATGTTGTAACCTCTTGATCTGTGATCTTATTACCAACTTAAACATTTTTGTGAAGATTTGCATTTCTTCTTCATAGAAATTGTAGATCTACACTTTGCATGTTATATTTCACTAGATCTGCATGTTTCTTTCTCATTTTAAGAAAATCTTTACTGATTTAGTTTTGTAAATGTTTTATGGTTTCTATTCTTACGAAACTTAACCTTGACCTAGTTGGATTCACACTTGGAGATTTTCAATCTCAAAAATATTTTTAAAGCAGAGATTGATTAAGGTCTTGACCGATTTTGAAGCAAGATTTACGTGGAATCTGGGATATATTAAAGGTCAAAAAGGTTTCTAGTTCTGTAAGAAAGAAAGAAAAGAAAATCACAGCATATAGTCTTTATATGTAATTTTCTAGGACTGTCTGTAAAAACTAAGTGTGTGTGAGTTCATGTCTGTGAATAGGAATCACTTCACAAACACTTAACACACTACCACACTGGAAGTGTTGTGAATAAGATCAAAGATTATTGAGTCGGCGCAAGGAAGCTAAAGCAAAAGGAAGTTATCAAACTGGAAGAACATCATCAACAATCAGATCTATGAGAAGTTAGAAGGACACCAAGTGGGGTATATTCCTAAACTTAGAATAGGTTGATTTGTGTGCATGTATGTTGTATTGTTTGTAAATGCTATTTGTTGTTAGTGGATTTTTACTTTTGTGACTTAGAAGTCACCGTGGATGTTTCCTCTATTGGCAGAGGTTTTACCACGTTAAAAACTATGTGTTCTGATTATCTTCATCTACTCATCTCATTCTATAGTGTGCTGATTTTTTTTGAAACTGTCTTAGTTTTAAAAAATGATTACATAGTCTTGATTACTCTCGTACATAAGTTTTTGTAAACACATCTTGTTGTTTATAAGTTTTATTTTCAAAAGAAAAGGGTTTCTTCAACAAACATCTCGGAGTTGCTTATACAGTTTAATCTTGTATTAAACGGCATTAGCAACGTTTTTCAATTGGTATCAGAGCCCTGTAAACTTTTATTTTAAAAAGATCTTGTGTTTCTGAAATCGTTTTCTAAAAAACCTAACTATGGACGAGAAGAATGAAAGGTTTGGTAATCTGTCCAGACCTCCACTCTTTGATGGAAACAACTTTGCTTACTGGAAAGTAAGAATGGTTGCCTTCATCCAAGGGACTTTAGGAGATGATGTCTGGGACATTATTGAAAATGGATATACTTATCCTACTAAACCATCCACTGAAGGAAGTGATGAGAGGGTAAAGAAAATCTTAAGTGAGTTTACCCAAGAAGAGAAAACTATTTCTCGAAATAACAATAAAGGCAAGAATGCCATTTTTATGTCTATTAATGAGTATGAGTTCAAAAGAATCTCATCTTGTGCCACTTCTAAGGAAGCTTGGGACACATTAATCACTGCCCATGAAGGAGACTCAAGAGTTAAAGCTGCTAAAACTCAAATGCTTACCCAGCAGTACAACTCTTTGATTATGTCTGACTCTGAGTCTTTTGATGACTTTTACATGAACTTAACTGATATAGTTACTAAGTTGCATGCTAATGGTATAACATATGATAGGAATGAGATTGTTTCTAAAATCCTAAGATCATTACCACAAAAGTTTGACAGTAAGAGGTATGCTATTGAGGAAATGAGTGATCAAAACCTTACCCCTGAGTTACTCAGTAGCAAACTTAGGACTGTGGAAATGGAATTAGACTTTAAGAAACAATTAAATCATTCACAAAGAAAACAACCCAACTCTAAATTGAGTTTTGTCTCTAAGATATCTAAACCTGAGACTAATTTGATCAACTCTGACTCTGATGAGGAGTGTGATATAGACAAATTAGATAATCAGATTGCCTTAATGTCCAAACAATTTAAGAAAATTGTTAAATTTAGAAATAAAGAGGCATCTAAACAAGGCAAGCCTAATTATCCAACTATGTCTAATCCCAAACCTCATGAGAGAGGTCTTGACAAACATCTTAAGGATAACAACTTCAGATCTAACAGAGACCTTAAAAAGATTGAATGTTTTAGATGTGGGAAACTAGGCCACATTGCTCACGATTGCAGAGTCAATTTGAACAAAACCAACACACACAAGAGAGCCAATATCTGTAAAACTTGGGAAGATTCAAGTGACTCTGATGAAGAGGAACTTGAGTCATCTATTGTAATTGACCCTTGCATGTCTTTTTTTGCTAAGATCATTTACAATGATGATATGCCTGTGTGTGATAATGATGCTCCCACTCCTGCTTGTGTGAATACTGCTTTGACTGGCCTAGATGCTCTATTATCTGAAAATGTTGCTAGCTCTAGTTCCGTGTGTGTGAATCAAAGTGATCTCGATAACGACGATGTAAATGGGTGTGTGAGTACTAAAACTGAATCGTTAAGGGACACTACACACACTTCACTTAGCGACTCAGACACAGATGACCTCCCAGATATTCATACTTTGTATGCTAAAACTCTTAAAAAAGGCACTAGACTGGAGAAGACTGTTAGAGACCTGACTAAGAAATTAGATGATCTAAGTCTTATTGTGAAGCTGAATGCCGAAGAGTACACTAACCAGTGTCTGTCTCATCAATCTGAAATTGAAGCTTTTGATCAAAAATTAAAAGAGTGGACTAAAACTAATGAAACCCTGGAAATGAAATACAAGGGAACATTATTAGAACTGGAGGAAGCAAAAACAAAGACAGCTACTGTTTTCAAAAAAATTTCTAAGTTTGAAAACAATTCAAATTGTTTCACTGACTTTGTTGTTGACTCCAAGACCAATTCTGATGATAGAACCGGTATTGGATTTTGCCCTAAGAATAAACCACAAACTAAAAATTTTGAACCTATCATGTTTGTGTCTGGGGGCAAAAGACCAATTGAAACATGTCCATATTTTCATTTTATTAAAATGGAATTTGATCAAAAGCAACAACAGAAAGACATTAGAGAGTCTAGTAATTCTAAGGCTGACACTACACTTAAGACTAAATACGTCTGTCCTTTGATCAGAAAGGCTGAATCTACCTTTAAGACCATCCCTCCTAGGAATAGGACTTCTGAACAGAATGCTGTTAAACCCATCTTTAGAAGTTTTCCTAAGGAAGTTCATACCTCAAGCAATCAATATTGCTCCTACTGTGACATTTATGGTCATTCCGTTGAAGTTTGTTATGCTAGGCGTCTAAACACCCCTGTGTACAACACTTCTGTCTACAAGAACTTTAACTATTCTAGGCAAAATCGTAACCATTATGTCCTTCCAAGACAACCTGACAAGAACTCTAACTACAGGAATAGAAAGACCAAAACTAAGAGTTCATTTAAGAGAAAGGATCCCAGAAACTTTCCTAAACCAAAAGCTTAAATTTTTCACAAAAATCAGTTTGTTGCTCCAAATATTTTTCGATAAAAAACTGCTTCTCAAAAATTTTATCAAATGAGAGCAAACTTACGCAAAACTAAAACTAGAGCTATTTGGGTTAGAAAAGATTATCTCTTACCCCAAATGAAGTGTAACATTGTTATCACTGCCTTAAAGGCTGAACACACTTCATCTGGTTGGTATTTAGATTCAGGATGCTCCAAACATATGACAGGAGATGAAACCAAACTCTTAAACAAATCCAGATTTGCTGGAGGGAAAGTGGTTTTTGGCGATGGAGTTTCATCCCAGATCATAGGAAAAGGAACCCTAAAAGAAGAGGGAATGCCTACTCTCGAAAATGTACTTTTAGTTAAAGGCCTTAAAACCAACCTCCTAAGTATATCACAATTTTGTGACTCTGACCATACAGTTACCTTTTCAAAGAACAATTGTAAAATTCTAAATGATAAAGGTAAATGCATTATTACCGGATTTAGAACACCTCACAATTGTTATACTGTCAAGACTGGTTCTGAAACCTGTAACATTGTCAGAATGGATGACAATGAAATCTGGCATAATCGTATGGGTCACCTAAGTTATGATATCCTTGGTAGATTGTCTAATCAAGATATTGTTAGAGGAGTTCCTAAAATTAAACCTATTACCAGTGTTGTCTGTGGTCATTGCCAGGAAGGAAAAATAGTTAAGACTTCGCATAAAAAAGTTAAAGACATTCTCACCTCTAGACCTCTAGATTTCATCCATATGGACATTATTGGTCCCTCTAGAACTGTTAGTCTTTGTGGACACAGTTATATCCTTGTCATGGTTGATGATTTCACACGATTCACTTGGGTTGCCTTCTTGAAACAAAAATCTGACACGTTTCAGAATTTTTTGAAAATTTTACTAAGAATTGAAAATGAGAAGGACACACAAGTCAATCGCATTCGTAGTGATAGAGGGGGAGAGTTCATAGACACAAGAATAGTTGAATATTGTGACTACAACGGTTACAAACACGAATTTAGTGCCCCTAAGACTCCTCAGCAGAATGGTGTTGCCGAAAGGAAAAACCGAACTCTTCAAGAGATGGCACGTGTCATGTTGCATGCCAAATCTCTACCTAAATACTTCTGGGTAGAATCTATTAGAATTGCATGTCATATCATTAATAGGGTATACCTTAGGAAAAACACTAAACAAACCCCTTATGAGTTGTGGTACGGTAAGAAGCCTAATCTGAAATATCTAAGAACTTTCGAAAATCAGTGTTATGTCTGTAAAGACATAGAACATTTCTCTAAACTCGAGACGCGTGGTGATAAAGCCATCTTCTTAGGATACTCCCCAAACAGTCGTGCTTATCGTATATACAATCTGCGTACTAAGACCCTTATGGAATCGATAAATGTAATTGTAAGCGACACTATTGTCGAAAATAAGATATCTGAATCACCTATTGTGGTTGAATCTGAAAATGATTTCAAAACTGATTCACCAGAAATAGATGACTCATTACCTATTGAGAGTCCAGAAGTACCTGGCTGGGTCTCTAAAGATCATCCCATTGACAACGTAGTCGGTAATCCTAATGAGCCAGTCCGTACTAGATCCCAGTTAAGAAATTATGCTAATTATGCATGTTTCGTCTCCCTTGTGGAACCGAAAAATGTTAATGAAGCATTGAATGACACACACTGGATTTCTGCAATGCAGGAAGAACTTTTACAATTTGTCATTCACGATGTCTGGTATCTTGTACCGCGGCCTCAAAACAAAAATGTTATTGGCACACGTTGGATCTTTAAGAACAAATCTGATGAAAATGGGGTAATCCTTAGAAACAAAGCTAGACTAGTTGCTCAAGGTTACTCACAAATAGAAGGGATAGATTTTAGCGAGACATTTGCCCCTGTCACTCGTCTTGAATCTGTTCGACTTCTTTTCGCAATAGCATGTCACTTAAAATTTACACTTTATCAAATGGATGTCAAGTCTGCCTTCCTCAATGGAATTCTGTCCGAAGAAACGTATGTAGAACAACCCAAAGGGTTCATTGACCCTAAATACCCTGACCATGTCTTTCGTCTAAAAAAGGCTTTGTATGGCTTAAAACAAGCTCCTCGAGCTTGGTATGAACGCCTTTCCAACTTTTTGTTGGATAAAGGTTTTAAGAGAGGAGGAAATGACCATACCCTCTTTGTCAAACATTTTGACAAAAACATTATTATAGCCCAAGTCTATATAGACGATATCATCTTTGGGTATACTTCAACATCTGAAGTTAAATATTTTTCTGCTATTATGCATAAAGAGTTCACATGTCCCTTATGGGGGAGCTACAACTTTTCTTAGGATTTCAAGTGAAACAGAATTCTGATGGTCTATTTGTCTCTCAAACTAAGTATGCCTTAGATCTTGTTAAGAAATTTGGTTTAGATAATGCTAAAATTGCCAAAATTCCTATGAGTACTACTGTTAAATTATGTAAAGATGAAAATGGAAAGTCAGTTGATTCCACACTTTATCGTAGTATGATTGGTAGCCTACTCTATCTAACTACCTCACGACCATATATAATGTATGTTGTATGTATGTGTGCTCGTTACCAGAATAACCCTAAAGAGAGCCATTTATTGTGTGTAAAACGTATAATAAAGTACATAAAGGGCACTCTTAATCTTGGACTTAGGTACACTAATGATACTTGCAGTACCATCATAGGGTATACTGATGCTGATTGGGCCGGTTGTACTGATGACAGTAAAAGTACATCAGGTGCTTGTTATTATGTCGGCAATAATTTAGTAGGTTGGAGTAGCAAAAAACAGAATTGCACATCTTTATCTACGGCTGAGTCCGAATATATAGCAGCAGGAAGTTGTTGTGCTCAATTATTATGGATAAAACAGATGTTAAGCGATTATGGGATTCAAGAAGATCAGTTACAATTGTATTGTGACAATCAAAGCGCTATTAACATATCTAAAAACCCGGTTCAACACTCGCGAACTAAGCATATTAAAATAAGACATCATTTTATACGCGAACTTGTTGAAACTAAGGAGTTAGATATCCATTACCTGCCTACTGATCTGCAACTTGCAGACATGTTCACTAAACCTCTAGACTATAACAGATTTCTATATTTGCGTAATTCTATAGGTATGGCATGTGCTGATTAAACTCTTAAGACCTTAATTTTTACCCTTTGTCCATTTGAGACAAAATGGGGGAGAAATTTGAGTCTTACGGGTTAAATATTTTGTTCACATTTCATCTAAACTGCTTGATCTTAGTGTGCATATTTGCAGGAATCTCTTCTTCTGATTGTCTACCATTTCTAGTGTACAAATTTGTAAATAGTTGAGTTATGTAATTTTTTACTTTCTAGGAAATGGGTAGATAGTATCTTTTGTATAGGACTAGGTTTTATTTTTTTGGTTCCCTAAGAGTTTCAGCTAACTCAAAGGAGATTTTGTCTCATACTTCCAAAAGGGGAGATTGAAGCACCTTATACCTTTGACTTACTTAAGTCTATATTGTATAAGTGCTCAACTAATTTGGAAATAGTGACAAAATTGGTTGTCAAACCTAGAATCCAAAGAACCTCAGAAGTATTCTCTCTAATCCTCTTCAATGATCCAAGAAGGTATAAATTGAATCACACTACACACATTAGAAGTGCATACATGTGTATATATTGCTTAAAATTGATTGTGTGTTAAATTCCCCTTAAAATGTTGTTTTAATAATTTTTTGGGAATTTTTAAACATTTTTAAAATAATGTTTTCATTAACAAAAGTGTGATTATAAAATTTGTGGGGTTAATATGCTATTTTGAAAATTTCATTTATCATTTGAATGTTTGATTGGGTAGAATGTAAATGCGCTAGAGACTTCAGGGTGCTGCCTGTAATTATTTTTGACGCGCGTTTGCAAGCCACTTATATGCCAACACTTGTCACGTTCTTGATGTATCAATTTGTGTTTGTTATGTGAGAGGGTTGCCTGGTGGATTTCCGATCGTTGGATCAATCCTTATCGATGGCCTGCATGTGTTTTAAACCTATCCTTGTGCTATCTCTTTGGACCAATCACATTCAACTTAACCACCGCTACTTTATAACCACTTTATAACCCTTAGATCAAGTCAATATTAGGAAGACTCAATCTCAACCCTTGATTTCCTTCGACTATCCAGAACCTTCCTTCACTCCTATAAAAGCCCTCTAATTCTCAACCTTTCAAGACTTTTCGCAGTCGTCATTTCTGAGAGAGAAAAAATAGAGAGAAGAGAGAAGTGAGAGAGAAGAGAGAAAAGAAAAGAGAGAAGAGAGAGAAAGGGAAACTGTGTTAGCCAAACCCTAACCCTAAACACTTCATTTTTTATTCAAACCTTCGTATATACAAAACCCCAAACACAACCTTGAGTGTTTGAGAGAGAGTGGTATTACTGGTTTGTTCATATTGATGCTGTAACCTCTTGATCTGTGATCTTATTACCAACTTAAGCATTTTTGTGAAGATTTGCATTTCTTCTTCATAGAAATTGTAGATCTACACTTTGCATGTTATATTTCACTAGATCTGCATGTTTCTTTCTCATTTTAAGAAAATCTTTACTGATTTAGTTTTGTAAATGTTTTATGGTTTCTATTCTTACGAAACTTAACCTTGACCTAATTGGATTCGCACTTGGAGATTTTCAATCTCAAAAATATTTTTAAAACAGAGATTGATTAAGGTCTTGACCGATTTTGAAGCAAGATTTTCGTGGAATCTGGGATATATTAAAGGTCAAAAAGGTTTCTAGTTCTGTAAGAAAGAAAGAAAAGAAAATCACAGCATATAGTCTTTATATGTAATTTTCTAGGACTGTCTGTAAAAACTAAGTGTGTGTGAGTTCATGCATGTGAATAGGAATCACTTCACAAACACTTAACACACTACCACACTAGAAGTGTTGTGAATAAGATCAAAGATTATTGAGTCGACGCAAGGAAGCTAAAGCAAAAGGAAGTTATCAAACTGGAAGAACATCATCAACAATCAGATATATGAGAAGTTAGAAGGACACCAAGTGAGGTATATTCCTAAACTTAGAATAGGTTGATTTGTGTGCATGTATGTTGTATTGTTTGTAACTGCTATTTGTTGTTAGGGGATTTTTACTTTTGTGAGTTAGAAGTCACCGTGGATGTTTCCTCTATTGGGAGAGGTTTTACCACGTTAAAAACTGTGTGTTCTGATTATCTTCATCTACTCATCTCATTCTATAGTGTGCTGATTTTTTTTGAAACTGTCTTAGTTTTAAAAACTGATTACACAGTCTTGATTACTCTCGTACATAAGTTTTTGTAAACACATCTTGTTGTTTATAAGTTTTATTTTCAAAAGAAAAGGGTTTCTTCAACAAACATCTCGGAGTTGCTTATACAGTTTAATCTTGTATTAAACGGCATTAGCAACGTTTTTCAGACTTCAGACCTAATCCTGCAAGGAGCGGGTGGCTCTTGAATATCTCCTGCTTGGTGAGCATTGTTGCTGTGGCCAGACATCTTAAACTCCTTTCTTGACGTGGGCTCTTCTCAGGGAAAGATGAACGTTTCCCACAGACGGCGCCAATTGTAGAGGCCATTATTATGCAACACAAATAAATACGAGAGAAGCAATTATCAAGAAAGAACAAGGAATATAAGATGTCAATCACACAACAAAGGATGTACGTGATTCAGCAAGGATGTGCCTACATCCACGGTGGTGCAGTCGATATTATTTCTATATACTCCGAAAATTAATTACATAGAATACAACTTGTCCTTTTGCCCTGGACATGGGTTTAATATATACATGTACGTGTAGGTAAGTGGAGGTGATGGGTTTCTCCACGTTTTCCATCTCCCGTGTAACTTCCAATTGTGGAAACGTGGGGGAGACCGGATCAATATAAGAGATGAGGGGCCCGGACTTTGGGCCGCCAGGACTGGGCTACTCGTCCGGGCCCATGGTTCTAAATTTCGGGTACCCACAGGTGGGTTTTCAAGTGGTTAGTAGCGTGCGTGTGGGGTGAGTGTGCAGTGTCCGTGTGTGTGAGTGAATTATGAAATATATATATATATATATATATATATATATATATATATATATATATATATATATATATATATATAATTAAAGTGGTCCGGTCCGATCCAAAACCGTTTTTTACGATCCAGGACCGAAACCGACCCGAATTATGCGGTCCTATATATTTTTAGACCGAATTAAGACCGAATTAAAAAAAAACGCAAAAGCGTGTTCGGTTCGGTTCGGTTTTTTCGATCCATTCGGTCTATTCGGGTTCGTGCACACCCCTACCTCCCTAGCATGGTAGCAATGCCTGTATGAGCAATTATACTCTAACTGGCCCCATGACAGAACCAATGACTACAACATTGGAATGTGGGGGCATGTGAGCAATTATAGATTTTTTTTTTGTTTTAATCTCAAAACTCTACTTTGTAATTACATGAAAATAAAAAAATAATCTTTCACTCTCAATTTACACAAGAAAAATATTTTTTAACCAAAAACGAATCCGACCAAAATTAAAATGACACAACACGACAAAAACAAAAGAAAAACATTTTTTAGCGGAAGAGTTTTTTAACCATATAAAAAAACTGTTTTGACAAAAACAAAAGAATTTTTTAATGAAAAATATTTTTTTGGAAAAAAAAACATTGTTCAAACTAGTTTTAGCATATAAAAACCAGTTGTACCAAAAAATTAAAACATAAAAAATAACTTTTATCAAAATAACATGTCAACATCAATTTTTTCATAAAATAAAATTGGATTGAAAAACAAAAACAAATTTTTTATGTCGCTGACGCCGACCCATATTCATAAGAGAATAAAAAAATAGCTTTTATCAAAATAATATGTCAACATCAATTTTTTTCATAAAATTAAATTTGATAGAAAAACAAAAACATTTTTTTATGCCGCTTGCGTGGACCCGTATTCACAATATAAGAAACAATCGATACACGACATGTCAGCGTATCGCATCCGACACATAATGATTTTTTTCTTAAAATGAAATTTGAATTTTCATTGAAAAATCCACCAACCAACAAAAAAAAAACATGAATATATTTTATCAAAAATTGAAAATTGAAAATAAAATTGGAGCTAAACCAAAAATTAAAAAGTTAGGGCCTAAATTAAAGATATAAAATAGAAATAGAAATTTGTCAAGGATGAAAAGCTTGAATTATGGGATGAAATGATTAGACATGAGAATTGATTTTTTTTTGTCTTCCAGTAAATAACATGCCCATTCAGTTAGAATGTCAGTCATTTTGTATGGCAGAATAGAATTTTAGCAATGTGCAATTCTACAGCAACCGACGCTATGACGGAAATACTGACCGAAATTAAAAAGTGGGGGGCATGTGGCATTAGAATTTTTTTATTTTGTTTTAAACTTTTCTTTACAATCACATGAAAATAAAAAATACTCTTTCACTCTCAATTTACACAATAAAAAATATATTTTTAACAAAAAACGTATCCGACACAAATTAAATTGACACGACATGACAAAAACAAAAGAAAAACATATTTTAGCAAAAGAGATTTTTAACAATAAAAAACAGTTTTTGGCAAAAACAAAAGATTTTTTTAATGAAAAACATTTTTTAAACTAGTTTTAATACAAAAAACAGTTTTTAGCAAAAAACAAAGTAGTTTTACCAAAAAATTAAAAAAAAAACTTAAAAAACAGCCTTTATCAAAATAATATGTTAACATCATTTTTTTTTCATAAAAAGAAATTTGATTGAAAAACAAAACATTTTTTTGTAGCGCTGGTGCAGACCCACATTCATAAGAGAATAATCAATCGCAACACGTCATGTCACCGTGTGGCGACCAACACATAATACCAACTAACCAAAAAAAATAAGAGCATGTTTTATCAAAAATTAAAAATTGAAAATAAAATTGGACCTAAACCAAAAATAAAAAATTTAGGGGCTAAATTAAAAAAATAAAATATAAATAGGAATTTATCAGGATGAAAGGCTTTAATTATGGGATGAAATGATTTAATATGAGAGTTGGTTTATTTTTGTAGTTTAGTGAATGACATGGCATTATGTCAAAATAAACTTTTTTGACATAAACTTTTTTGACATAAACTTTAATTATGGGATGAAATGATTATATATTAAAATAAACTTTTTTTTCCTTACTTTTTTGTTTTTAACCATTCATATAAAAATAATTTGTTATATAAAAAAAAAGTTTCCTAATAAAATTAAACAACATTTTATTAAAAAAAATATTTTTGTATAAATAAAAGAAACTATGTCTACTATAAATAAAAGAAACTATGTCTACTAATTGAAAACAGCATTTAAATTTATTTATTTTTATTTTAATATATATTTTTTTTAATTTGATGTCTTAGACCCACATTTCTGGGATCACATCATTTGTTGAATTCGGGAATGTGTGTGGCTCCTCGTCAGTGCCACTAATTAATCGCGATATTTTTTCAATAAAATATCGTGATTAATTAGTGACGCTGACGATGACCCACATTCAACAAATGATGTGGCACCGGGAATGTGTGTACGCGCCAGCGACATTTCATTAATTGCAATATTTTTAATTAATCGCGATATTTTATTGAAAAAATATCGCGATTAATTAGTGCCGCTGGCGTGGACCACATTCAACAAATGATGTGGGTCCGGGAATGTGCGTCCGCACCATCGACACTAATTAATTGCGATATTTTTACCAGCAACACTAATTAATCGCGGTATTATGAAAAAATATTTTTTATTTTTAATTTTAATAAAAAACTGTTTGATTTTAATTAAAAATATGTTTTTTTATATTAATTATAAAAACTGTTTTTTTATATAAAAAACTGTTTTTATAATATAAAAACTGTTTTTTTTTTAATATAAAAAACTGTTTTTATATTAAAAGTTAAAAACAAAACAGTAAAAAAAAAAAAAGAGAAGAAGACAGGGCAGTCGCTAGGTAGGATAAAGAGGCGGGATATATAGAATTACTCTTTATCTTATGTCAAAGTGTAACTCAGCGTGTCCGTTAAAATAGAAATTTTCTAACTATATACTGTTCGTGGTTTTAAAAAAAATAAACAATATCGAGGGCCTAGGAATTTTGTCCAGGGTAGGGACCAAAAAAATCTGAAAGGAAATATTTGTCCGAGTGGGATTTAAAAGACCAAGGCAATGTGGGAAGGACAAATGCTGTCTTCCATTAGTATGTATATATTATAATATATACGCAATAATAGTCACTAAATATATGACTAATAAAGGGTTATATTTGCCAAAGAAATTCACTGCCTTCTACAACTTCATGAAAAGATAACAGACAAGGAAATTTTAAAAACACACGCATGCTGGGTTTTGAAAAAATGTGTGACTAAGGTTCCTTGCAAGGTGATAAAGTTTTTTTTTTTTTTTTGATAAAATGTGAATAATATTACCAAAAGGCAAAAGCCCAAGAATCATAAAAAGAGTCCAAACTCAAGCCAAAATGCTTAACCACAAGGTGCACATGCTTAGGGGTGTAAACGGATATTCGAAAATCCGAATCCGTCTGATATCCGAGTCCGAATTTTGCGGATATTTATCCAAAAAAATGGATATAGATACGAATATGGATAGTGTGTTAAAATATCCGAGAAAATGGATACGGATACGGATAGTATGTGTATCCGACACGGATAATTCGTATCCGAAGCGGAGTATCCATATTTGCGGATATTCGTATCCGTATTATATTAAATAATAATTTATTATTAATATTGGTTATATACAAATTGTAAATATAACTATGTAATAATATAATATAAAAGTTTTTTCATTTAGCAAATAGCGAAAGTAGTAGCAGCTCTCGTCCGATATCCTATTCTGGGGTTCCTTTTTTTCATTTTCAGTCGTCGACTTCTCTCTCTCACCTTAGTAGCAGCTCCCGTCTTCTCTCTCTCGTGTAGGTGGTGTAGCAGCTCTCAGCTCTCGTCTTCTCTATCTCAACTTAGCGACGGTATGAAATCGACCCATATCTGCTCTCGTCTTCTCTCTTTCTCTACTCGGGTTGGTATGAAATTCGTAGGTATGTGTAAACACAAACCCATTATCTGCTATATACTTACGGATTTACACAAGCATACCTACAGATTTTTGCTCTCTTTTTCTCTGCTCTCTCTCACCTTACGGATTTACATACAGATTTACTGTTTACACCAGAACTTTTGTAGAAAGAGTTGTACAGCTTCTGTGTAAAATTATTGTTGTATGAAATTATATTGTTGTATGACATTATTGTTTTATATTGTTGTATGAAATTATGCCTACAGATTTTTATATTGTACAGAGCATACCTACAGAGTTTTATATTGTTGTATGAAATTATATTATTGTATGAAATTATACCTACAGATTTCTATATTTTACAGAGCATACATACCTACAGATTTTTATATTGTTGTGTGAAATTATTGTTTCTGTATTGGTAATTTTTTGTTATGTTGTATGAAATTATTGATTCTTTCTGATTTTGGTGTTTCTGTGTTGTTTGGAGATCATAATGTAATTCTTTTGTTATGTTGTATGAAATTATTGTGAGTTTGCTATTTTTTTATTCAGGGTTGTTTTAATTTTTTTTTATCTCAATACAATTTTATTTGTTGTTGTCCTACTTATATATTAGTGAAGTTGTATTTGGGTGAATTAGTGTGTTCAAACAATTAGTGTCTTAATTTATCTTTATGCATTACTACTAGCTTACGAGTTGTGATTACCTTAATAATTCGACAAGGATACAAAGGAAATGAGATGAGAATGACACACTTCAGGAATTTAAAGGGTAAAAAAAAATCCCTTCTTTATTATAATATATTATTTGTTTTCTCTGTTAATATTTTAATTGAGTTATATTTTTCAGGTAAGATGATGCTTCACTTTCATTTTTGTTCAAACATTAGAGAAACTGAAGAGGAAACAAATTTCAATGGCTCACAATTGAATAAGAAAATGCACATTAAAGGTTAGTACTTTTGCTCGAACCTTCTTTTATAATTTAATATAATGCTTTACACATTATCTATATTGTACATGGAATGAAAAATTATAAATTTAATTCATTGATTAAATTCATGTTTAATAAGCTATATGTATCTTAATGTATCTTAAACAATAAAAACGGATAAGGATATTATCCGAATCCGGGAAATCCGGGAGGATACGGATAAGGATAGCTGAAATTATTATCCGGGGGGATACGGATATGGATATGGATAGTGTGGAGACTTGGCGGATACGGATGTGGATACTATGGTATCCGCTCCGTATCCGTCCGTTTTACACCCCTACACATGCTCACAAGAGGCACATAAGCCTACAATCAAACAACAAAACTCAGCCCACAACAAAGGTCCAAAGATTAGGCCTGTGTTTTTTTTCGAACTTTTCGATTTTTTCGATTTTAGATCCGATTTTTTCTGAATTTGAAATGAAATTTTAGTTTGCCGATTTTCGATTTTTTCGAAAAAAAATCGGATCGGAAATAAAAAATAATTCTGAATTTTTGATTTTTCTGAAACTATGCCGATCCGATTTTTCTGAATTATTTTCAATTTTTTCCGAATTATTTCCAATTTTTTCAAAATTATTTTCCGATTTTCGATTTTTTCGATTTCTTTTCCGATTTTTTGAAAGTTTTCCATATCCCACATCTGTTAGGAGAGGGAGAGAGCTTCAAAATATGTTCTATAAAAGGAGAGTATCCTCCTAACTTCTATGATAAGGGACCAGCCTTGCTCGGCTTAGACCCAAGCTCTTGAAACAGGGCCAGAACATAACGTATGTTGAACTCCCCCTATCAACAATAATCCTCTGAACTTCACATCCATGTACCCTTGTGGTGATGACTAGAGGGTTGTCGTAGGGAGCTAAGATATCCTTGAAATCAAGTCGCGAGAAGCCGACGACGAGTGTGTCTACGTCTACCTTCTTTCTTTTCTCAGGTCTAACCTCTGTTGAAGCCAAGTTCACAACCTCGTCACTGCTTTTGCCTCTACTAAATGAGCCTTGCGATCTGCTACCTCAGAGCCACCTCCAGCTAGTCCCCCACAGATAGTGCTCACACCAAAGGAAATGATGTTGAATCTCTTTATTGAGATATTGTCGTTCTTTGGTGGGAGCTTAGGGTCATCGTCGTCATCATCTGAGGCATCATCTTTCCCGATGGGGCCATCTTCTCGACATTTATCATTTCTTTTCCTTCTGGGGTCAGCTCGGCCATTCTTTAAAGATCTTGTATCCACATACTTTCTCAACTTTCCCGACTTCAGCATTTTTTCAATCTCATCCTTCAGGACGAAACATTTATCAGTTAGATGGTCGTGATCTTGATGGAACTCACACCATAAGTTTTTGTTTCTCTTACGTGGAGGAGCCTTCAGCTTCTCTAGCCATCTCAGAGACCTATCATTCTTTATCTCGTCGAGGATGTGTTCACAGCTCACAGTTAAAGGAGTATAGTCTGCAAACTTGCCGTCTGCAGTCCTCCTCTTTCCATCCTTTTTCTTCTGGAACTTCCCACTGCTACTTCCATTCTCATCCTCATATTTCGCAGCCATTGCTTCTTCTGCGTTCATGACCTTTCCAGTTATTGCCAACAGCTCGGCCATAGATTTAGGAGGGTCTTCAGCAAGCTTCCAGAGTAGCTCTTGTTATGTCTACTGTTTAATAAATACAAAAGTACAGAATTACGAATTATAATTTAATTACAGAAATAAAACGAAATTACAGAAAATAAAAACTTACTTGAATTTGCAGAAACAATAATAGAAATAGAAAGATAATCCGAGCCCTATGAATTTCACAGTGTCCTTAAGACAATTTATTCCCTCCAATGTGCTCCAAGGTTGATGAATATTGTCTCCCAAGATAGAACGGATTTTTCAATTAATTATGTAGCACAATAATAATTAATCACGACGAACTCAAATTTTGTGGCTTTTACTCAACAATAATGCAAGAGATGTTATGCAGAAAAAAGAATTTTCTGGAACAGATATGACAGGACTTTTGTCAATTTTCTGGAACAGATATGGAAGGAATTAGAGGAGGGAAATTTTCATTTTTTGAAAACGGAGGGAGGCATCTGTATTTATAGCAAAGTAAGTGACTGTTAGCAATAACTGTCAAAAAACAGTTAAATGAATTAACTGTTGACTGTTGGCAATAACTGCCAACAGTTTATTAATTAATTAATTAATTAATTTCGTAATTAATTAATAATTAAAGCCCAGAAAGTATAATTAATTCGGCCCAAAAATGTAGGAGATTTTTATAAGCCCGAGTCCGAGTCGAGCCGAGCCGGACGGACGGACGGACGCGCGTGCGCGCGCGTGTGGACTTTTGACCGAAAGTCAACCCGTGCATAGCTTAGGTCATCTCCCCTTCAAAGAGTTAGGATACCCCAAGGCATCCAAGTCTTAGTCCATCATTTGGGTTTTATTAACTCATCATTTTTCCACTAATCTTCCAATGTAGGACAAGAGTTAAAACATACCCAATACATTAACTTTCATTGCTTTGTGAGTCACTTTGGGGACATATTTATCATTCATAACTTAATGAAATTGGACATGTGAATATACTACGTTCGTATATTTTCCCACATTTATCGTAATGTGAGTCCCACCTAACTTTGAGCTCAAAGTTGCTCAAAATTCTGTCCAGAAAAATCTGGACAGCTCCAATTTTTCAACAATCCCCCACATGAATGATATATCGTTATAAATAAAACAGAACAGATAATAATGCAGATGTAGACACGTGTTGAGTAAAACTGAAGATTTATTGCATCGGGAGAAGTAGCCTAGTGTCCTTGAACTTTCCTTAGTGATATACTATCGGATTTACTTGGTTAATCAGTAGACTTCACGTCCTTGAACCGTCAACCGTTTTTGTAAACCTTGAAAACAGTATTCACACAACAATTCTTCAACACAGTTGGTTCTCACGTTTGTGTTCATTTTGGCCATGAACACCACTTGGTTCCGTGAGTATTTTAGAGAATATGCCTTTCATTATTCTCATAGAAGTGGCCTCCTTCTTACTCATGTAGGTGACTTCCATAAAGAGTATCCTGCAATACCCCACTTAGACGTACTAAGATATAGATGTCATTAAAAGCATAACTTATCCTAACTTTACGGCAGATATGCACTGTCTCATCTTTGGAATTGATAGGATTAAATCTCCTCCAGTGCTTACTGAATACAATGTAGTTCGGTTTTCCCATTGAACCTAGATCTTGGGATCTCCAGTCAGCTAGGTTGGGTTGCCACCTGTGACACCCCGACTAATTAAATACCGGGTAGCTACTCCTTTATTAAATTAATTCAAAATGCCAAGTTGGTCCAGTTAATAGCATCACTGTCGAAAACGTTTTAATGATTACTAACCACCTAGTATTTAAAAAGTAGTGCCAAATTTTATTTAAAGTCTGATTAACATGCAACAAGTGTAATGAAGAAATAAATACACCATTCACCATACTGAAGTAAAATGAATAACCATCACAATAGAGTAAATAAAGTCTGGAGGAAAAACTCCTCACTACAATCCCACAACTGAAAAGTAAACTGAATACTGAAACCATCCATGCTAAAGTCTGAAAACTGAAAGGTAAAAGATGCTCTAAATAGAAATGGGCAACATGCCCTACAACTGATAGATAGTGACTCTGGAATCCAAAAGATAGAAGCATCTACATGCAAATCCCTGTAGCTTCCACAAACAGCTACAGCTCGTCACCTGAATGAGTATCCTATGCTTGGTGTCCCTGTGGCTGGGCACCTAAAATAGTTTTACAAGAAAAAGATTTGAAAAGCAAACGGGTCAACTCGTTAGAAGCTCGTTCGAACGAGTTCGTTCGAACGACCTGGGTAGGGGCTTCTAACGAGATGCCAGATTCGTCCCAGATTTTTCCCCTTCTCGTTTTTAACCATTTTAACACCTCTAATCTCCTCCAAAGTTCATCCCAACAACGTTTTATGGTCTCTAATTGATCCTAAACATATTCAAGTCAACTCCTAACATGTTTTCAAGGATTAAATCTCTTCAACATCAATCAACATATGAATTTCTACACTTTTCCCCAATTATCTCAAGAACATGAACCCTAACATTTTGAATCATGAATTAACCCAACAAAATCCATTTTAATTTCTTTCCAATCATGTATATCATCAGTAAAAACATCTACCTATCATTCTACATGCAATCCTTCTCAATTTCTCAAGTTCTATGATCTAAACTACATGGGTTTTAATTATCTTTCAAGAACAATTAATAATCTCCAATTTCTAACATGGAAAAGACAGTCTTTGAAATTAAATGGAATAAAGTCACTTGCCTTGATTCGATTTCTGACTTTGTTGTAGGTTTGATGATGTTTTTCTGCAGAATTTCCTCTCTCCAAGCTCCTTCTCCAATGGTGGCTTAAGGTGGCTAGGGTTTGTTTTGGGGAAAGTTGTAAACCTAAAGATAACCTCCGTAGCTTAATGGTTTAATATGGGATGGTTAGTGGGCTTTGTGGGTTTAATCCACATCAGATTTACATCTCTAATTTTCGTCACTTTTAATTCCTCAAAATGTAAAATTACCAAAATACCCTTTAAGTTGCCGGTATGGCCTAAAAATACCCCGGGACCCAAACTATACCCCCGGCTAGTGTTTTCTGACTATCTCGACCCTTCCGGATGCGTTGGCGCACTCAAAACGACCATACGATTTATAGATTTTAAATTCACTTTTATTAACAAAATATTACACCGTGACGCGGCGGTCCCACGCGTCTCAACAAAATTTCTAAAATGTCGTATATAAATCTCACGACAAATCTCATAATACCAAATACATATATCAAAACATGTATGCACATAATCAAATACCAACTCGCATCTCGTTAGTATTTATAACCCGGATTAATTTCCAATTAATACGCATTTAATTAATTAATCCCAAAAAATAAATATAGCCAAAAATAAATATAGCTAAAAGTACGGGGTATTACATACTTCCCCCCTAATAACTGAATTTCGTCCCGAAATTCGAAACTAGAAAGTACCTGCTAAAAACAACTCTGGATAACGCTCGCGCATCTCATCCTCGCGCTCCCATGTGGACTCCTCGACATTGTGATGTCGCCACTGAACACGCACTAACGGAACTATCTTTGACCACAGTTTCCTCTCGCTTCGGTCCAAAATAGCAATCGGCCCCTCCTCGTAGGAGCTATCCGGCTGGAGATCGATGTCCTCCACAACAATGTGAGAATGAGCCAAATTATCTCTAAGGTATTTCCTCAGCGAGGAAATATGGAACACATCGTGAATCCGATGCAAATGCTCCGGTAACCCAAGTTTATACGCAACCGGTCCGATTCGCTCAATAATAGGAAATGGCCCCACATACCTCGGTGCCAACTTCCCCTTCTTCCCGAAACGCATAATCCCCTTCATAGGAGATACCCTGAGCAAAACCTGGTCCCCCACTTGGAACTCTCTGAAAAACCTCTTCGCATCAGCATAACTCTTCTGCCTGTCTTGAGCTACCTGAATGTGACTCCGAATCAACTCAATCCTTGTCGAAGTATCCTGAATCACTTCCGGTCCAAGAAGTTTGTTGTCCCCCACCTCTAACCAACATGCTGGGGAACGACATGGCCTACCGTACAATGCCTCAAACGGAGCCATGCCAATGGTGAACTGATAGGAGTTGTTGTAAGCAAACTCCACCAGTGGAAGGTACTGCTCCCATCCACCCCCAAAGTCAATAATGCACATGCGTAGCATGTCCTCCAACATCTGATTGGTGCGCTCTGTCTGCCCATCGGTTTGCGGATGATAAGCCGTACTCAACCGCAATTATGTGCCCATGGCCTCCTGGAAACTCTCCCAAAACCTCGAAACAAATATCTTGTCTCTGTCAGACACGATATTTAGGGGCACACCGTGAAGTCTCACAATCTCTGAAATGAAGAGCTGGGCATACTGTCCCGCAGTGTAGTCAGTCCTTACGGGTAAAAAGTGAGCGACCTTGGACAACCTGTCCATAATTACCCAAACGGAGTCGTGACCCCTCTGCGACGTAGGCAACCCCGTAATAAAGTCCATGGATATGCTCTCCCACATCCATACCGGGGCCTCCAATGGCTGTAGCAATCCTACTGGTCTCTGATGATCCACTTTTACGAGCTGACAAGTGGAGCATTTCGAGACAAACTCAGCGATATCTATCTTCATACCGCTCCACCAATACTGCCGTCTCATGTCTTGGTACATTTTATCCCCTCCGGGATATACCGCGAACCGTGAGCCGTGCGACTCTGCCATCACATCGTGCCGCAATTCTTCCCCTTCCGGAACTACCAATCTCCCATTGAAGCGCAATCCCCCGTCTGAGCTAACGGTATAGGACTCGGCTCCCTCTGCTAGTAATCGAACTATCTGCTCCTGACAGAACGAGTCATTGGCCTGTGCCCGTACTACCTTCGTGACAATATGCGGTGTAACGGTCATCACAGACATGAACGATCGGGCCACTGCATCCTGGTGTCCCAATTCCTTCCACTTTGCTTTCCACACCTCTGCCACCTCATCTGCTGGCCTACGGCTCAACGCGTCTGCTACCACGTTAGCCTTACCTGAGTGATACTGGATGTCGAACTGGTAGTCCTTCACAAACTCAAGCCACCTACGCTGCCGCATATTCAATTTCTTCTGCGTGAACAGATACTGTAGGGACTTGTGGTCCGTGAACAGTTGGAACTTCTCCCCCAAAAGATAGTGCCTCTATATCCGTAGGGCAAATACCACTGCTGCCAACTCCAAATCATGCGTGGGGTAATTCTTCTCATGAGGCTTAAGCTTACGGGAAGCATAAGATATGGCCTGTCTCTCCTGCTGCAATACACCTCCAAGTCCTTGCAAAGACGCATCGGTGTAAACCAAATACTCAACTCCCGGTCTCGGCAATGCTAACACAGGTGCTGAGGTCAATTTGTCCTTCAATTCATCGAATGCCAACTGACAGGCATCACTCCAGATGTAGGGCACACCCTTACGAGTAAGATGTGTCAAAGGACCTGCTATCTCCGAGAAGCCCCGAATAAACCTCCTGTAGTATCCCGCCAAGCCCAAGAAACTACGAATCTCAGTCGGTGTCGTGGGCTGTCCCCACTCCCTCACCGCTGATACCTTCCCCGGATCAACAGATATCCCTTGGTCGGAAATAATGTGACCCAAGAACTGGACTTCCTTCAGCCAAAACCCGCACTTCTCATACTTTGCATACAACTCGTTCTAACGAAGTGTCTGTAAAACCTGCCTCAAATGCTCGGCGTGCTCCTCCTCTGTCTGAGAGTAAACCAGAATTTCATCAATGAAGACAATGACAAACTGATCTAGGAAATCCCTGAACATTCTGTTCATCAAGTCCATAAACACTGCTGGAGCGTTGGTCAAGCCGAAAGGCATAACCCGAAACTCGTAAGAACCATATCTCGATAAGAACGCAGTCTTCGAGACATCCTCCTCCCTGATACGCAACTGATGGTATCCCGATCTCAAGTCAATCTTCGAGAAGAAAGAATCTCCTCTCAACTGGTCGAATAAGTCATCGATTCGAGGCAACGGATACTTATTCCGTATCGTGACCTTATTCAACTCTCGGTAGTCCACACACAATCTCAGTGAATCGTCCCTCTTCTTCACAAACAAAACCGGAGCGCCCCAAGGTGAGGTACTCCTGCGAATAAAGCCCTGTTCTAACAGCTGATCTATCTGATCCTGTAACTCCCTCATCTCAGCTGGAGCCATACGGTACGGTGCGCGTGCTATAGGTCTCGTACCCGGTAGCAAATCTATAACGAAGTCTATCTCTCGACTGGGTGGTAAGCCTGGTATCTCCTGAAACACATCCGAATACTCCCTGACTACTAGAATAGAATCTAAAGGAATCACTACCTCCTTAGAGGTATCCTCCTCAATGTAATACAGATGAGCGGTCGATCCTCCCTCTGGGCGAGGCATCGCCACTACAAACATCTCTTGCCCCGGAATGGCAAAAAAAATGCTTCCGCTGAAGCAATCAATCATGGCCCTATAAGCTACGAGCCAATCCATACCGATGATCACATCGTGAACATGCATGTCTAATACTAACATGTCCGTAGGTAATACCAAACCACCAATCTCTACCCCCACTCCCCGGCATATAAAGAAAATAAGTGACCCATTCTCCAATGGTGAGTCGACACACGTCACTGTGCTCTCTGCCGTAGCTAACAATCCTAAAGCTTTCGCGAAGTGTGTAGCTATAAAACAATGTGTAGCACCCGTATCAAATAACATCCGACCCATAGTGCCATGGATAGGAAACGTACCCTCGATCGCGGGCGGCGCCTGTGGAACTGCAGCCTGGTGAACGTTGTAGACACGTCCATACTGTAGCTGCCCCTGTTGAGCTGGGACTGCTGGAATGGGTGGCAGTGCTGCCATCTGTGGCGGTGCGAGAAGAGCGGCGGGAAACATAGGCCTATGTGGCTCCTGGAGAGCACCCTGCTGCTGCTGCTGTGGGGCCCTGCCCCTATCAGGACAATCCTGTCGCTTATGGCCCGTCTTGCCACAAACGAAACACTTCCCTGGAAAGTTACCTCCCCTCTGCCCCTGCTGTCCCCGGCCCTGGTGGCCGTTACCATTCCTCCCTTGGCCCTGCTGGCCCTGATGAAACTGCTGCCCATTCTGTCCCTGTTGGCCCGGATGGCCATTTGGACCCTGATGGCCCTGACGGAAACCTCCCTATCCCTGTTTGTAGTTCCCTGACCGGAACCTCTTGTTATCCCCCTGCTGGGTGCCCTGCTCATTCTGTCTCTGCCCCTGACCAGATTGTGCCCCGCTGGCACTATGTCCTCCAGTCCTGCCCTGATGGCTAGACTCCCCCGACCGCTTGCCCTCGGCCATATGAAAACGGTGGTCCTGGCAGTGCAACAATGCAGCGTTAACCACATCAGAATAAGTGGCCAACGATAAGTTCCCTAGCAGATGCTGACGGATCCTCCAATTCAACCTGTCGGTGAACTTCTCAATCTTCTTCTTCTCTGTTGGTATCTCGTCTGGAACGATGTTCAACAGGTTAGTGAACTCGGCCTCATACTCGGCCACTGTCTTGCCTTCCTACCTCAGACTCATCAGCTTCCTCCTCATTTCCGTGTGAACAGCCGACGGAAAGTACTTGCGGTCAAACCGCACCCAAAACTCCTGAATCGTGAGAGTATCCCTCTCCTCTGCGGTGGTAATAGACTCCCACCACTGTAGTGCAGATCCCACTAGCTTAAGAGTAGCTAGCACCTGTTTCTGAACATCAGTGCACTCATGCATCCTCAAATGCCTCTGTATGTCCTTCCTCCATTGGCTCGAGACTACCACATCTGAGCTTCCTGTAAACTCTGGCGGATGCGCTTTCTGAAAAGCGTCACGTACACGCTCCCAAGCAGACGGGAATGCATTAGCCTGTACTGGCGCGATAACCGGCGCCTGCGGTGGTGCCTGCTGAACAACGTCAATGGCGGCATTTACCGCTTTAGCTACTATAGCTGCAACCTCAGCGGCGTTCAACATGCCCTGAACTGGAGCGGGCTGGGGTTCGGGCGTTGCATCCCTGGGAACTCGTCGTGCACATCGTGGAGGCATCTGAAATAAGAACAAAGTTTATAAGTTCGCTGTTATAAACTTAATATAGCTGAAGAACGAAGCATACACAAAAAGAGTACAACAATCCTAAAATATAGGGCTCTATATCAAAGAAACGTAGCGGAAACATAATAGCCGTACAGATCCTAAAGGACACTAGAACCTGATGCTCTGATACCACCTGTGACACCCCGACTAATTAAATACCGGGTAGCTACTCCTTTATTAAATTAATTCAAAATGCCAAGTTGGTCCAGTTAATAGCATCACTGTCGAAAACGTTTTAATGATTACTAACCACCTAGTATTTAAAAAGTAGTGCCAAATTTTATTTAAAGTCTGATTAACATGCAACAAGTGTAATGAAGAAATAAATACACCATTCACCATACTGAAGTAAAATGAATAACCATCACAATAGAGTAAATAAAGTCTGGAGGAAAAACTCCTCACTACAATCCCACAACTGAAAAGTAAACTGAATACTGAAACCATCCATGCTAAAGTCTGAAAACTGAAAGGTAAAAGATGCTCTAAATAGAAATGGGCAACATGCCCTACAACTGATAGATAGTGACTCTGGAATCCAAAAGATAGAAGCATCTACATGCAAATCCCTGTAGCTTCCACAAACAGCTACAGCTCGTCACCTGAATGAGTATCCTATGCTTGGTGTCCCTGTGGCTGGGCACCTAAAATAGTTTTACAAGAAAAAGATTTGAAAAGCAAACGGGTCAGAGCCCGAATGTGGAGTTATATTTTAAAAACCTGCAAGTGCTTTAAAAATATTTAAAACATTAAATGCAAAGTACATGTTAGGACGTACACTCGCATGATATTCTCACCTCTCGTCTAACTGTGCACTCCTTACGTAAGTACCCATCTACAATGATATAAACCACTAGCTAAGCGACATCATAACTAGCTAGACTGTAATAGTTCCTACCCTTATTACCCGGTTCTATCAACATATAACGCTCGTAATTAGATAGGGATTTAGTGTAATCTCAGATGCTCAATTATGCAATATATCTCTCTATCAGCTAACTCATTATGTTTCTCGAAACAATACTGTAATTATTTATACAACACTAGCATGAATATTCTTATTACTTAAGTGTATATTATTCACATCATAAATATACAATACAAGCACCCCGAGAACTAAGCTGCGGTGCACACATACTCTGTTATCCATCCCGGTACATCACGTACATAAGGATCACATATTCCGAATCTCTCAGGAATAGTTCAGATAACACAAATCACAAATAGTGGAGGCGAACACAGTCACATCACATGGGTCACGTACATACCTACGCTCCCACGATCAGCGGACTTATTAACATCCCAATAAGTCTTTCTCTGACCTATGTTCATCGAGGTAACCAGTCTAAATCCGGGCAACACAAGGATTAGAGGGCCCTAAGCGAACGCAAACCTCCCGTGATAGCAAGTATGGTAGGTATGTCATATACACAAATCATATACTAATACTAAGTAAACACACGTCTTAGTAATACCGTATTTTAATCGTCGTACATATCGCATTCTCGTACTAACTTATACTTATCACAATTTATACTATTCCGGTTTGTAATCCTACGCGCCATAATTTACTCTCGTAGTAGACACTCACGTCTCAACCCAAACCGTCCATGTAATACAACCCTCGTATGCAAATTCCTTCTCATAAATACCCAAATGTCCCAATTCTATCATTACTACATCTACGGAATGATATCTATATCCTCGAATAAGTTTACGGAACTCCAAATATCAAAACAGTCCAAAAAGGACCAAACTGTCAACTCGTTAGAAGTCTCGTTCGAACGAGACTGTTCGAACGAGATTCCTCTGCCAACTCGTTAGAAGTCTCGTTCGAACGAGGCTGTTCGAACGAGGTCCCAGTTCGTTCGAACGAACTGTACCTTCTAACGATATCTCGTTCGAACGAGATATCGAACGAAATCCATTATCGTTAGCAGCGACTGGTCAACTCGTTAGAAGCTCGTTCGAACGAGTTCGTTCGAACGACCTGGGTAGGGGCTTCTAACGAGATGCCAGATTCGTCCCAGATTTTTCCCCTTCTCGTTTTTAACCATTTTAACACCTCTAATCTCCTCCAAAGTTCATCCCAACAACGTTTTATGGTCTCTAATTGATCCTAAACATATTCAAGTCAACTCCTAACATGTTTTCAAGGATTAAATCTCTTCAACATCAATCAACATATGAATTTCTACACTTTTCCCCAATTATCTCAAGAACATGAACCCTAACATTTTGAATCATGAATTAACCCAACAAAATCCGTTTTAATTTCTTTCCAATCATGTATATCATCAGTAAAAACATCTACCTATCATTCTACATGCAATCCTTCTCAATTTCTCAAGTTCTATGATCTAAACTACATGGGTTTTCATTATCTTTCAAGAACAATTAATAATCTCCAATTTCTAACATGGAAAAGACATTCTTTGAAATTAAATGGAATAAAGTCACTTGCCTTGATTCGATTTCTGACTTTGGTGTAGGTTTGATGATGTTTTTCTGCAGAAGCTCCTTCTCCAATGGTGGCTTAAGGTGGCTAGGGTTTGTTTTGGGGAAAGTTATAAACCTAAAGATAACCTCCGTAGCTTAATGGTTTAATATGGGATGGTTAGTGGGATTTGTGGGTTTAATCCACATCAGATTTACATCTCTAATTTTCGTCACTTTTAATTCCTCAAAATGTAAAATTACCAAAATACCCTTTAAGTTGCCGGTATGGCCTAAAAATACCCCGGGACCCAAACTATACCTCCGGCTAGTGTTTTCTGACTATCTAGACCCTTCCGGACGCGTTGGCGCACTCAAAACGACCATACGGTTTATAGATTTTAAATTCACTTTTATTAACAAAATATTACACCGTGACGCGGCGGTCCCACGCGTCTCAACAAAATTTCTAAAATGTCGTATATAAATCTAACGACAAATCTCATAATACCAAATACATATATCAAAACATGTATGCACATAATCAAATACCAACTCGCATCTCGTTAGTATTTATAACCCGGATTAATTTCCAATTAATACGCATTTAATTAATTAATCCCAAAAAATAAATATAGCCAAAAATAAATATAGCTAAAAGTACGGGGTATTACACCACTATATTGATTCTTATTTATTTATAGGCTTTAGACCCATTCCTCTCGATGATCTTTCAACTTGCTCTCGGTTTAAACCTTTCGTTAGTGGATCCGAAATATTAACTTTTGACTTTACATAGTCAATTGAGATAATTCCATTTGAGAGAAGTTGTCTAACGGTATTGTGTCGACGATGAATATGTCGTGACTTTTCGTTATATATGTGATTTTATGCCCTTCCAATCGCTGATTGGCTATCGCAATGTATACATATTGCGGGCACAGGTTTAGACCAATTTGGAACATCCTCTAAGAAATTTCGAAGCCATTTAGCTTCTTCTCCAGCTTTGTCTAGTGCAATGAATTCATATTCCATTGTCGATCTAGCAATACACGTTTGTTTTGAGGATTTCCAAGATACGGCTGCACCTCCGAGGGTAAACACATACCCACTCGTAGACTTAGAGTCTTTTGTATCAGATATCCAATTTGCATCGCAATGTCCTTCAAGAACAGCTGGATATTTTGAGTAGTGCAGTCCATAGTTTTGAGTATATTTTAAATAACCCAAAACTCTCAATATTACTTTCCAGTGATCTCTTCCTGGATTACTCGTAAATCGACTTAGCTTACTTATTGAGTATGCTATGTCCGGTCGCGTACAGTTCATGATATACATTATACTGTTGATAATACGAGAATATTCTAGTTGAGATATGCTTTCACCATTATTTCTTGCAAGATGTAAATTTACATCTACAGGTGTCTTGATAGGACTAATATCACACTTCTTGAATTTTTCAAGTACTTTCTCTATGTAATGTGATTGAGATAATATAATTCCATCCGATGTTCTCGAAATTTCAATTCCTAATATAACATCAGCAATTCCCAAATCTTTCATGTCAAATCTACTACTCAATATTTTTTTTGTAGTTTTGACAATTTCCAAGTTACTACCCATGCTAAGCATATCATCAACATAGAGGCATACAATGGCATACCCATTATGAATGTATTTAAAATAAATACATTTATCGCATTCATTAATTTTGAAACCATTTGATAACATTGCATTATCAAATTTTTCATGCCATTGCTTAGGTGCTTGTTTTAATCCATATAGTGATTTAACAAGCTTACATACTTTTTTTTCTTGTCCGGGAGCCTTGAACCCTTCAGGTTCACCGCTTAAGAATGTAGTTTTTACATCCATTTGATGTATTTCAAGTCCATTAATAGCAGCTATTGTTATTAACATCCGAATAGACGTTATTCTTATTATCGGTGAATATGTGTCAAAGTAATCCAACCCTTCCTTTTTCCTATAGCCTTTAGCTACAAGTCTAGCTTTATATTTATCAATTGATCCATCGGCCTTCAATTTCTTTTTGAAGATCCATTTATAACCTAACGGTTTTGAACCTGGTGGAAGATCCACTAGTTCCCATGTATGATTTTGTAATATGGATTCAATTTCACTATTAATTGCTTCTTTCCAACTGGAAGCATCGGGTAAGGATATAGCTTCTTTATACGATTGAGGTTCATTTTCTAGCAAATATGTTAGAAAATCCAGACCGAAAGAAGTCGAGGTTTTTGCTCTTTTACTACGTCTTGGTTCATCCTCTATTGATTCAATAGGTTGATGAGTACCACTTGTAGTAGCTTGATTTGTCCTTTTAAAAGGACTAGATTCTCGGGTCATGTTATACGGGAATTCATTTTCAAAAAATGAAACGTCCCTCGATTCAATAACCGTATTTACATGAATATTCGAAATCTCAGATTTACAAACTAGAAATCGATATGCACTGCTCTTAGTACCATAAACGATGAATACACAATCCACGGTTTTTGGCCCCATTCTTACCTTTTTAGGTTTAGGAACCATCACTTTGGCTAAGCACCCCCACACTCGTAAATATTTATAGGAAGGTCTTCGACCTTTCCATAATTCATAAGGTGTCTTGTGAGTCTTTTTGTGAGATACTTTATTGGGAATGTAATTAGCAGAAAGTAAGGCTTCCCCCCACAAATTTGGTGGAGCTCCTGAACTTAATAACATTGAGTTCATCATTTCTTTCAAAGTACGGTTTTTGCATTCAGCAACACCATTCGATTGAGGAGAATAAGGAGCGGTTGTTTGATGAATAATCCCATTTTTAGAACAAAATTCCTCAAATGGATATTCATATTCACCTCCTCTATCACTCCTAATAGCCTTTATCGTTTTGCTTAATTGATTCTCAACTTCATTCTTATATTGTTTAAATGCATTAATATCCTCATCTTTACTATGTAACAAATATACATAGCAATATTATGTGCAATCGTCAATAAAAGTAATAAAATACTTTTTCCCACCTCTAGTTTGAACAAATTTTAAATCACAAATATCGGTGTGAATTAAATCTAAAGGTTCAGTTATCCTTTCAATAGAATGGAAAGGTAATCTAGCTAATTTAAATTCCACACAAATTTCACATATATGTTTTTATCAATATTAAATTTTGGCAAAAATTCCAAGTTAATTAATCTACACAATGTATCAAAATTAACATGTCCTAATCTAGCATGCCAAATATTAGATGACTCAATCAAGTAAGAAGAACTAGCAATTTCATTCATTGAAACAGATGTTTTGGGGTTACAGTAAGAACATTTATTTTAAATAGACCCTCATTTAGGTAGCCCTTTCCTACATACATGTCATTCTTAGATAACACAAAGCGGTCAGACACAAACACAAGCTTGAAACCATTTTTAGTCAGGAGAGATCCAGAAATCAGATTCTTTCGGATATCAGGCAAGTGAAGAACATTATTGAGAGTAAGTTCCTTTCCAGAAGTCATTTTTAAAACAATCTTTCCTTGTCCCACTACCTTAGAAGTGGAAGAATTTCCCATAAAGAGGTTCTCCTCATTTTTTAATGGCTTATAGGTTGTGAACATCCATTTGTTTGCACAAATGTGTCGTGTGGCTCCAGTGTCCACCCACCATTCCTTGGTATTTCCAACCAAGTTACATTTAGAGACCACGGCAGAAAGATTCATATCCGCCAAATCATTGGCTATATTCTCACCCTCAGTTACATTTGCTTGAGGGTTATTTCGATTTTGCTTCTTAGGCTTACGAAACTCCCTTGAGCGGTATCCAGGTTTACCACAATTGTAGCATTTTCCTTTGAACTTCTTCTTGTTCTGTTTGGAAGTGCCTTCCCCGTCATACTTTCCACTACACCAAAAAAGGTCATTTGTGAGTGTTGTTAGTAGTCACAAATGACCTTTATAACTACTATTTACCATCATAATTTAGGGGGTGACAAAAGAAATATTAAAACTCCTAATAGTAGTCACAAATTTTTATAACCCCTATAGGGGTTAGGATTTGTGACCCCAATTTGTAACTGTTGTTTGTAACCGCTGTGAGCAGTTACGAATATTATATTTGTAACCGCTGCGAGCAGTTACAAATACTAGATTCGTAACTGCTCGCAGCGGTTACAAATATCTTTATATTTAAAAAAAATAATAGAATAAAAAAGTGAACTAAAATAGAAGAGTAGATGAAATGACATGAACATGTGACAAATCTAAAAATATTGATGCCGACAATATACAAGTCTTAAAAAATTCGAGAAATTTCATTTATATTTCGAACATTACAAATATCATGTACATATAAAATTTGTTTAAACTTAATTTAATATCAAATAAACCCATCTCGGGCGCCAAATACAAGATGAACATCGAATAAAAAAAACTAAAAAAATGGAAGTGTTGATGCATCCTTATCAACCGTAGGAGCTTTGTCAAAAGAAATTCATGAGCGTCCAATGTTTAATATATGTCTGCAAAAAAAAAAGAAAAACAGAGCTCGAATAGGAAATTTGTTAGATCAATAGTGATAAATTTTTAGATGCTAGATAAAAAGACAATTGATTATATAATGAGCAAGAGTAAACAAGGCGGATACCAAACTATTCATTTTTTTACCCAAACTTGATTCGATTATATGCTCATTTAAAATGTCTCAAGAGATTAAGAAACCAACCTCAATCATATTTTAAAACTCGATAACTTTCATGAACCAAGCATGGATCAACGCACCACCCAACTCGGCTAGTTTATAACCCTAGCTCCATATGAGAATACACTAATTGAAGCAAATTAATGCGTTTAGATTATATTATTGATACAATATATAGATTTATCTCAAATGCATCGGACATGAATGAACATCCTAATGCTTCTTGCATTTTGGGTGGTCTGTTTGATTGTAAGGATCTAGCAGCATACACTTGAGCCAGCAATTCACAGCAGAAAGAAGTTTGGTAGTATCGAGCCAAACCAAATCGAGAAGTAGATATTACTAGTATTCTACTAACTCAAAATTCAGACACTATTCAGACACTAAATCTGATGAAGTAGATATTACTAGAAACTTGCCATCCTAGGAAGAAGAGAATATAAACTTGTAAACAAGACGCTTTGCTCCAGCTAGAGGGGGAGATTTTGCATTAGTGGAGTATTTGGGGAGAGAATGGAACTGAAACTATAAGGTGAGAAAGAGCTTGATTGTTGAACTAATCCAAGTCCTTTGTCACCCTCCAAGTGAACTAATCCTAGATGATCTTGTTATATCAGTCCTAGTAAATGATTTGCATGATATTTAATCTTGGCACTGAAGTTTCGGTTAAGCTCGGTCAAGTGTAGATATTATTCTCTTGGTTTGTATAAGGAACATACTTTTATTTAGGAAAAAATATCATCGGTTATGATCATATATTATTCGAACATTATTTTAAATTCACCCCGAGGGATAATTGGTCATCATCTTAATCGTCCAACTCCTCCATTTCTCCACGACTAACAATCGGCCTCGTTTAGTTTAGCCCCAACAAATGGATGGTTAAGATAATTCTTATTCAGATTTATCATGACAGATGATCCACTTTATGAATGGTGAGACATGATTATCACTCAACCCTCTCATTTCAGCCATGACAGATGGTCGGATATGATATTTATTATTCAATCATCTTGATTATCAATCATAATAGACTTCTTATGTTCAGACGCTCATAATATAGCTCCTCATCACTATCGCCCCTTTAATACGATCACTTCACTACTAATTGTTTTAGAAGAATCCCTCCACAACAAGTTATAGGATTGACTCATGACCAACAAAATCTTTTTCTTTTCTAAAATTCTGGACTGAGAAGGAAGAATGCCTATCTATAGTCAGATCTATATGGAAAAAGGTGGAGCGCAGTAATCAAGGAAGGAACACGGACACGTGGGAAGCAAAAGAATTCTTATTAATTTGTCTTAATCCTAACAAATTAAACAAACTTTTGATTCTGATTTAACTTTTTCTTGTCTTAATCCTAATAAATAGTACCAATAAAATTGATAACCAAAGTAAAGAAACCTCTGTTTCTGCTTTAATTTTCTCTTGGCGCACTTTTTCTTCCTGAAACGCCTTATCTTTGCTCTTGGCTTCTTCAACAGCGGCATCATCCCTTATTCTTCTTTCTTCTATTTGGGATCTATGTTCATGGTCCCTATGGATGGCAGTCAAGTGATTATCAAGTTCCTCTGCACTTTAGTAATAATTCAACAAGTATATCAATAAGTTGTTTCCACAATTCCAGCAAGAACTGTAACACCAAATAATAGAACAAAATATAACTATTCACTGTTGTAATGTTCAAAAGGATAACACCTTACTTTTTAAGAAACCAATTGATGTTGGATCCACTAGTAAGAAGTCTATGGACCATACCCGCCTCTCATGCTCCCTCATTTTTATGAATACTTGACTTCTCGTAACATCCCAAACCTGAACAAGTTTTAGACAAACTAATTGATTTTTCATACGCAAGTAATTGAAAGCTTAACAATTCAAGTTCCTTTAGTTTAGAGTGAAGAGATTTTCATTTATTTAGAATTTTCACTATTTTTGTCCAAACATATTCAAATATTTTGATCTTCTTATTATATACACCAATTGTCACAAAAAAATCTTCATTGCGGTAAAAAATCAGAGAGCCAAATGCAATAACCCTCCACATTATAACTATACTGATGAGACCAGGTTCATGGCAAGGTTCATGGCAACACAGATCAATAACCAACCTATAAAGACAAAACAGACAAAATACCAACATATCCATAATCGAAAATAACCAAACCTAGAGTTGTGTATTGATTATCCCTCAGACAATTAAGGCTAACAGATCGACAAACTCAGTAAAAAATATGTACCTAACTGATTGATAAACTCATTAATTGAACAACAGAAGATATTAATCCAACAAAATCAAAACAAAATTGTTTAAGACTACTAATAAGTCTAACTGTTGGTGTAGTGTTTAAGCCTACTAGTTGTAACATATTGATCCTTATGACATGCTGTCAGAGCAACATACATTCAAATCAGAGTACGTTCATATCAACATACACTAAAAAATGATTACAAAACACCAAAATAGTTCCCAACAATACTAATTGTTCACTTTAACAAATTATTCAAAATAATTTACTCCGGATCACTTAAGGCAAAAACAGAGCAAGGGCCAAAACACCCAAGATTTCTCGACGTCCTTAGATAATGTATTCTTAGTCGTTTCTTTACTTGACGGTCATATAAAAATTACGCCTCAGTTCGAATCTACTTAGTTGAATATGCAGTACTGGACCTATATTGTCAAACATACTTGTAGCACGTTAATATCAACCTAATTCGAATTTAGCTAACACAATACAAACATACATAGAATTATAAACCTAGTTAAAAATCTAACACTTAGAGCACAACTGGTGAATTTCAAGTAACTTTTATCTACCAACAGGCACATAAGCACAAAAAAGTTTATGTATAAAGGGCACGAAAAATGCCCTAACATCTTATCCAAAAGCTTATATTTGTACTTTGCAAAAAAGCCCTACCAACATTAACCAAATTCAGGAATGATAATCCAAACTCCTTGATCCAAGCTTATTAAAACATCCCTTCCAAACAGATATGACCCATCGAGGTATAAGACCAACTAATAAAAAAAATACAAACATAAAATTGTAAAAATACAAACTATAAACTATAAACTGAATCTCAACACCATTGATAGAACCATTGAGCATATAAACATTTTGAAAAAAGTGTAAAAACAAATAGAGCATACAAATAGTGTCACTATACTCGATAAATCCAACTAAAGTTATAACCCTCTCATATATCACTTGGTAAAATACCATAAAGCATATGAAAAGTATAAAAAACGTACCCTTGTTAACAATTGTTCAAGCTGTTTGAATCCAAACGTATCCCTGTTAGCAAAATCGTTGTATAATCGTATTTAGGGCTTAGCAAAGTATCCTGTTAGCAAAGTATAAAAAACGTACCCTATTAACAAAGTATAAAAAACGTACCCTGTTAGCAAAATCATTTTTGAAACGTATTTAGGGCTTACAGAAATGGAAATGAAGAATAACATTTAGGGCTTACCAGTGAAGAGAGATTGAGATTGAAGGGAGATTGAAATGGTTCCGGCAAAATGAAAGAGAAAAGGGCGGGAGTGGGAAAATAGAGAGAGGAGAGAGGAGGGAAGGTCGAAAATTTTGTGACCGCCAACCGCGGTTACAAATTAAGTATTAAGCAAAAATTTGTGACTGTCGCGAGCGGTTACAAATTTATGACTGCCAATAGCAGTCACAAATTTAGTATTAGACTAAAATTTGTGACTCCTGAGAGCGGTTACAAATTTATGACTGTCAATTGCAGTCATAAATTTAGTATTAGACCAAAATTTGTGACTCCTCATAGCAGTTATAATTTTATGACTGCTTATGAGAGTTATAACTTAGTCCTACTGATAAATTTGTGACTGCTTGTGACAGTTATAAATTTGTGACTGCTTATAGGAGTCACAAATTAATTATATGATAACATTTGTGACTCTTATTAGCGGTGACAAACTAATTGACTCAAATTTTTTATTACCCATTGATTTTATCACCCCTAATGGGAGTTACAGATGGTTTTGTGACTCCTCTCGGGAGTGATAAGTTTGTTACCCCCATTAGCAGTCGCAAAAAGGCAGTCACAAAATTAGCATTTTGGTGTAGTGTTCGTTTGTTCTTCTTAGGACCTTCAACAACATGGACCTTCGTTTCCATTGGATTCTTCCCACGTTTCTTTTGAGACTCACGGTTATCTTCTTCGATTCTTAGCCTGACCACCAACTCCTCCACATTCATCTCCTTTCGCTTGTGCTTGAGATAGTTTTTGAAAAAAGTCCAAGATGGTGGCAACTTTTCAACAATTGCAACAACTTGGAAAGTTTCACTAAGTGACATTCCTTCAGCATAAATGTTGTGGAGGAACACTTGGAGTTCTTGCACTTGTGAGATCACAGATTTAGAATCAACCATTTTGAAGTCCAGAAAATGCCCGACGATAAATTTCTTCATCCCAGCATCTTCAGTTTTATACTTCTTTTCCAAAGAATTCCATAATTCCTTGGATGTTTTGATAGTGCAGTAGACATGGTACAATGTCTTGTCCAAGTAAGCCAGAATATAATTTCGGCATAGGTAGTTCGAATGCTTCCAAGCATCGACATCAGTAACCTTTTCAGAGTCATCTCCCTCTTGAATAGAGGGGCAATCTTCATATACAAACCTACCCAGTTGGCAGGTAGTGAGATAGAAGTACATTTGTCCTTGCCAACGTTTGAAGATAGCCCCAATGAACTTTTTCGATTTCTCCCCGTGTGACATAGATACGGGTGCAGTCACATTTGTGTTGGTGACAATCAGTTTAGTAGGAGTAGTGTTCGTACTTTGCGATTTCATTTCTGTTACAAAAATAAAAATTTTATCAATGATAAAATTCATATATAATGAATTAATCAAAACAGAATACAAAATTTTGTGCACCAATTTCACAATAAATAAATTCCAAAAGAATTCCAGATAAAATTCAGAATTAAACTATAATATAAACAGAAGTTTATACACAATAAAATATGTGTCACACTAATTTTTAATAATAAAAGGAATTCCGTAAAAAACAGAATTATAATTTTAAGATTAAATTTTTTTTACATAAACAGATTTTAACAAGAATACACAAATAAAATTTTATTTTCTAAAACAGTATAGAAATTAATTTCTGTACCAAAACTGTTTTACAAATTTCTGCAATAAAGCAATAATTTAATTCATTTTTTTTTGTCAAAACAGTTTTATTTCCAACAAATAAATTTATGTACAAAAAGAAATTATGTACACTATAAAACAGTAGAATTTATAAATTGTCTTAAGATTGTTATGTCTACTATTTAATAAATACAAAAGTAGAGAATTACGAATTATAATCTAATTACAGAAATAAAATAAAATTACAGAAAATAAAAACTTACTTGAATTTGCCGAAACAATAATAGAAATAGAAAGATAATCCGAGCCCTGTGAATTTCACAGTGTCCTTAAGACAATTTATTCCCTCCAATGTGCTCCGAGGTTGATGAATATTGTCTTCCAAGATAAAAACGTATTTTTCAATTAATTATGTAGCACAACAATAATTAATCACGACGAACTCAAATTCTGTGGCTTTTACTCAACAATAATGCAACAGATGTTATGCAGAAAAAAGAATTTTTTGGAACAAATATGACAGAACTTTTAGCAATTTTTTGGAACAGATATGGAAGGAATTGGAGGAGGGAAATTTTTATTTTTTAAAAACGGAGGGAGGCATCTGTATTTATAGCAAAGTAAGTGACTGTTAGCAGTAACTGTCAAAAAAAGTTAAACAAATTAACTGTTGGCAATAACTGCCAACAGTTTATTAATTAATTAATTAATTAATTAAGTAATTAATTAATAATTAAAGCCCAGAAAGTATAATTAATTCGGCCCAAAAATGTAGGAGATTTTTATAAGCCCAAGCCCGAGCCCGAACCGAGCCGAGCCGGCCCTACGGACGGACGCGCGCGCGCGCCTATGAACTTTTGACCGAAAGTCAACCCGTGCATAGCTTAGGTCATCTCCCCTTCAAAGAGTTGGGATACCCCAAGACATCCAAGCCTTAGTCCATCATTTGGGTTTTATTAACTCATCATTTTCCCACTACTCTTCCAATGTGGGACAAGAGTTAAAACATACCCAATACATTAACTTTCATTGCTTTGTGAGTCACTTTGGGGACATATTTATCATTCATAACTTAATAAAATTGGACATGTGAATATACTACGTTAATCTCCTTGCGGAGGAGAACGCGTTCGTATATTTTCCCACAATTATCGTATTGTGAGTCCCACTTAACTTTGAGCTCAAAGTTGCTCAAAAATCTGGACAGCTCCAATTTTCTAACAGCTCTCCCTTCTGAAGTCCTCCAATGATGGTTGTCATGGATATACTCTCTTCATAGTCCTCTACCTCTAACTTTTTCTTGTTAAACCTCGCGATATAGTCTCTGAGGCTTTCATTCTTTCCTTGCTTTACATAAAGCAAATGGGTCATCTTCTTAAGAGGTCTTACCGCAAAACAGAAATTATGAATGAATCGTTCAGCCAACTCTCTAAAGCTTTCTATGGAATTCTTAAAAAGAAAGATAAACTACACATGCGCTACCCCAGTCAAAGTGCTCGAGAAAGCTCGTCACCTCATCTCATCAGGAATAGAGTAGATGTCTGCTGCAGAATGGTACATCTTAATATGGTGGGTCGGGTTAGTACTTCCATCGTACTTGCGTGATACCACTGGAGTTTGAATTTGGCCTGAGTTGGAAAACTGACAATCCTTGCCACAAAAGGATAACCCTCTGAGTACCCCCTCTGTAAGGGGTCTCGGATTTTTATGAGGTCTCCAATCTTGTTTTCCAGCCTTTGGATAGAGTCGTTCCATGGCTTAGCAACGTCGACGTGGACGAGGTTATCCCCAGCCACCTTCAAAGGGTGGACCAAGGTTCCCCAACTGCAGTACAACGTCGATTGTTGACCTCCCCCTGACCACTATCTCAGCCATGTGGGGGTCGACTAAGATGGGGTCGACAATCTCCACCCTCTCTTTTAGATCCAACAAGACTTCTTGACCTTGATAGCCTTTCCCTTAGGTCATTAACTGGGCCGAGCCTTTCGAAGGTTGACCTCCTACTTAATCGATCAAAAGCCGAACCTCTTTATCGAGCATCACAATGTCGCCCTGACCTCGGCTCTGCTGAATGGGACGTACATTATTGTTTGAGATCTCATACTGCTCCCAACAGTCTGCCAGAGCACACTCGGCCTCTATATCGTCATACTTGTCCTCTGGGCAAGGGTTTCCTTACCTTGCCAGGCGTAAACGCCTACGGTCATCAACATTCCTCCACCGTTGAGGAGGAGGTAGGTCTTTTTTGTGGTGCATGGGGTGGTCCCCTGGACTCACGTTGTCCCTGATCAGATGTCGGAGTAATCATCTCTGGTGAAACCCCGGGTGGTCTCATTATCATATTCTGACTTAGCTGGGCGAATTGTTCCTGTATTGCTTGTTGAGTAACAGTTAAGGACTTCAACACTGCTGCTACCTCAGCCATCTCGGACTGGGGTGGCACTTGGCTGGAACTAGGCCTTCCAACACCAGATGGTGGAGGTGGTAACTCTGGTTCCATATAAAAATACTAGAGAGCTTGTAATGAAAAATACTATAAAGCTTGAGACCTTAAAGGCCCTCTTTCAATGGTGAAACAGCTCCACGCAAGGGGGAGGGCCGGTTCACCATCAGAGTCTCCGGTGAGGTCAAGCAAAGAAGGTGGAAGAAATAAATCCTTTCATTCCCACAGACGTCGCCAAAATGATGATGCTATAAAGAGCACCACCAGTAGGAGGTGTTGATAAGATCGAGCTAGTAACTACTATAGCAGCACAAGAGTAATAAATTAGTATAAGGGGATGAGGAGATGAGCAGCAACACTTGTATTTAAGTGGTTCAGTCAATCTGGCCTACGTCCACTGTGAATGTGTCGGCGAATTTCACTAGAACAAAGGCACTGATGGCCTGTGATACAATCTCTCACTTTTTCTCTCTACTGTGTATTTCTGCAGAGCTTCCGCTTGGGTTACAATTATCGATCCTTTTTTAAGTAGAAGAAGACAGATATATATATATATATAGTGCTTGGTGGGTGTAATGTACCCCCCAAACACGCCATGAGCATGTATATAATGATTGAACCAATCATATGAGGACACCTGGCTGTGCCACATGCAATTAATGATAACCAAATATTCCCTCATGTGAGGGGAATAAGGGTGTTATAACGTTCTAGCCCACGTGTTCCAAATCACTCATGTGTTTGCGTATGCTCGGACCTATGATGCCCTCCCTTGTAACCTCGACCGATCCGAGTACGATGTTGGTAAGTTCGAGGGTTGAGTTGAGTCTACCAATAGTGAGTATAACCTAGGCCATGTAGATGAGTTGAGGTTGTATATTGGGGCTTGGTAGCACTGTCGGCTAGAGCAGAGTATGAGAGTGACCATAGCTGAGCCCATGAGGTGTTGTCGTCTTCAGCTTCCGACCAGCCGAGGTTGATCATTGATGGTTGAACTTGAGAATAAGGACCTTTCTGATGGATGTTGTGAGCTTTCTGTTGACTCGGATCTAATGTCAGCCGAGGTTGTTGGCTCCGAGTACGAGGGTACATATCGGGCATATCATGTAGTATTGCTTGCTATAGTATAGTAGGCTAGGGGTAGGGTAACAAAGCTTGGTAACAAGTTCCTTTCCCGTGAGGGAGATTTTGTATATGGAACTTTTTCATTGGGACTCAAAACTACTCGAGTGGCTGGCGTAGGCAACATATATGGGTCTCACACGCAACATCAGGCAACATAGAAATAGAAAAAAGCTTCGAGTTTCACATCACCTTTAATGTATGCTTTGGAGCTTCACGCAAATTACTATAAATATTCTCCATGTTTATTCTACATTATTCCGTTTTGTATATTTTTGTTTATTGGGTAAATTGTATATTTCTACTTTATGATTTTAGATTTATGATTTACCATAATGATAATAATGTTAACAAACGGTCAGATTCGGGGGGAAAATAAAAAGGTCCCGTAGGCTTTGTACCGACCGATAAAATCATATATATCGAAGATTATACTATCCGTTGGAATTAAATAATTATTGCAAATGGTATTACACTGGAAAGTAAGCTTGGTAATTAAAATGGTTGATTGCTAAAGTTTATATGTGATAGCTTGGTAATTCAAATGGACAATAGCTAAACTAAGTTTGGTAATTGAAATTACGACATTTTTTGTTATAGAAAATTTATTAAATATTTAAGAAACATATTCATTTTAATATTTTGTCTTTACTTTAAATTATTTTGAAAATAAAATGTTGTTTTACCTTGGCACCTTTTGGCATAACTATTGTATAGGACTTGAGTCGCTTTGGCAACTTCGATTATTCATCCTTTATGTTGCGGTCAATGACTCGAGGGCAACCTTTAAGTTTTACTATACTAGATCGCTATGGGGTTCCAAAGAAAATTAATTTACGGAAGTAAATTTATGTATTGACGTCATTGCCACAAATAGAGTTAAATTGACAATAATTGTTTAATTATGTACAATTATATGTTAAAAAATAAATTTTTGACCTAAATTATACACATTTGAGTTGTCGCACTAAGGAAATGATTCATTGTACTATGATTATGACACACACATTATTTATCAGGACCATTGGATTAGTATAGTGTCTTTCATGTCGTGTTATCGTGTTGTGTCTATTTTCGAATCAATATGCTAATTTTCTGTTCATTTTTTAAATTCTCAACTACTCTAACAATTAGAACTAATATATTTGAGGAATAATAAATCACTAAAAAAAATCACCGTGCCATCGGCACGAGTACACCGTAAGTCACTCATAGAAATGCATCGGGATAAAGTTATGAGCGTGCCATCGGCATGAGCATAAATTTATCACATAAACAAATTTATTGTCGTGCCATCGGCACGGGTACACCCTAATATATATATATATATATATATATATATATCACTGTTCTAAAAAACCCGCCTAGGCTTAAGGCTTGGGAGAAACGCCTCGCCTTACGCTTTTCACGCCTTATTCTTGGTAAAACCCTTAAGGCGCACTTTTTTCTAAAAACAACAATGATTTAGTGAAACGATGTCTCCTTTTAAAGAATTTGTTTACAAACCGGACCATTATCTCATCCAAAATAATCAAATAGTATTTTAATTTGCATATATTCAGACATATTTTTATGATCTGTGCAATTTTTGTATTTTAATAGCCTTGTTATGGTTAAAAAATATTAAAATATATTAAGAAGGCCTAAACGCCTTTTCACGCCTTTTTACGCTTAGGCCCGCCTAGGCTTCTAAGGCTTAAGGCTTGACCTCCACGCCCCAATCACGCCCCGCGTTTTTTAGAACCTTGATATATATATATAAAGAAGGTGTTTTACTGTTCCATGAAATCCAAGGGCTAAGATTTGTTCACCTATTGAAGTCCAGGGGTCTCATATTGTGCCATGTCATAACTTGAGACTTATGACATGGCAAAATTGGAGATAACCAAATACCCTTCCTCTCATTCTCTCTGTTTCTCATGTTCCCTCAACAACACCTAAAAAACCTACCCCATCCATTTCACCCCTTCTCCCCTTACTGCATCAGCTCCCCGTCGCCGCTCCTTTCTTAGGTTAGTTTTCAATTTGTTTCAATGATTTCAAATGGTTTCGTTTTCTACCTATTCGATTTAAGTTTAAAATCCATTTAACATTCAATTCTCTCTTTCACTGTTAGGTATACTTGAAATTTAATTTTTTTTTCATTTTTAGATTAGGGATCTTTAGCGCTTCAGTTGTTCGGGTTCGGGTTGAATTAATTTTTGTGGGCTTCATTTGATGTTTAGTTTCTACTTTTTGAAATATACAATGTGCTACCTAATTTGTTCCAACTATTTTTTTTTTTTGGGGGAGGGGGAGGGTTCGTAGGTATAATCTATTATTCTAGGTGCTTATTTGGGTACAAATAATCTATTTTTGTAGGTGCTTATTTGGGTTCAAACCTAGGTTTTTTCGATTTAGTGTGTAAAATGTTTTTGAAGAATCTATACCCATTTAGTGGCTTTGCATTCACAATTATGTTCTTAAAATCAGTGTTTTGTGTTTTTATAATCACGCGTTATATATCTAACTATTTTATCAAATATCATGTGAATTTGTTTTTGCAGGTGCTTATTTGGGTTCAAACCTAGGTTTTTATCGATTTAGTGTGTAAAATGTTTGAAAAACTGTTCTGAAGAATCTTTACCCATTTGGTAGCTTTGCCTCCATAATTCTCTTCTCTAAATCAGGGTTTTGTGTTTTTCATTTTATCAATATCATATGAATTTGTTTTTGCAGGTGCTTATTTGGGTTCAAACCTAGGTTTTTTCAATTTAGTGTGTAAAATGTTTGAAAATTTGCTTTTGAAGAATCTTTACCAGCATGATTCATTAGCGGGCTCTAATCGTTGCTTTGTTATTCGATCTTGGATCCGTTGGTAAAGAAAAGGTTAGGATAATGTAAAATGTGAGGTTTTGTTTTTCCCATGTTGTTTTGTTTTTCTAATTTGGGCTTTTGGTTTATTCTTATAAATTGCTTTTAGTACAAAATGGTGAGCTTGGAGGTTGAATGAATACTTTTAGGGTTCCTTTCTATCTTTCCCTTTAATCATGTGTACCGGTTATATTTTACCCTATTCCTTTGTATATAGGTTTACCCATTATGTTTATATCAAGGTGTTTATTTATTTTTATCTAATCTATCTACATTGTTTCATCAATAGGTTGAGCACAAATTTGAGATGTTTTAATCTCCTAGCAATACTCGAGTTGAGTGAAGGTCACTAAGAATATGTATAATATATATTTTGTGTTAGTATATGCTTCCAATAGTGAGTTAATTCTGGATATTCTTGCCATACATTTAGTCAATTTCGAATGATTGACAAAGTAATCAATCGATTGTGAAGTGTCTAACTTTGAAGAATCATGGCAATCAAACAATAGTGAATTTTGAGGTGATTAATTTTCCAGGTTTACTCTTTAATCTTTTCCATTCATGCATTTTAATGTAATTCATACTAAGTTAGTTTCGAATTTATGCCACTATTTTTAACTCTGTTATACATACTATAAGTTGTTAGGCGTAGGTTTTTCCTTTTGGTAGTTTTCTTCTCAAGTATATATGATGTTGTGATATAAGGCTTGATTCGAGTAATATATGAACTATAGTTTTTTTTCAATAAGAAGACGGAGATGTAAAGTGTTATCGTCGAAAAAATCTTCCTCAGTGGGGGAATTCCATAGCCCTGCATATCCTCCATTGTCTTTTTAAACTCCACAACGACAATTTGGCTTTGTTTCTCTTGGCTTAGACTGGATTTTCAAAGTTAAAAGCAATTTGGCTTAGCAGAGGAATTCCATAGCTTAGACTTTAACATAATTTAGATCTAAGTCAAGTATCCAATTTGTCTTAACTTATCTTGATCTTCAAAGTTAAAAGCTCAGATGGTTTTAAACATGTATGTTATTTTGCTAAAATTATATATACATCCTTATTTGTGTCCTTGTATTTAAAGTAAACGAGATGCTGCTATTTATGGCTAGTTGAAACAACTATTTCAAGTCTCATCACATATGGTTTTACTATTCACAGTGTTGGAGTTGGTATAAGATTCTAATTTCATAAATTTATTTGTTCGTGAAAATTGAAATGAGCCACATACCTAGGATCATTGGATTTTCAGGGGGAACAAAGACCTTAAGAATAACATGAACCTTTTGGTATAAAATTATTTCATAAAAGTGCTATTATTTCTTCCCTGTTTTACTGTTACTGCTTCAGCATACTCATATCATACACATTTCTTAACAGGGGTATAGTTTGGGACAATTACAACACTCAGATTCTTAGTCCAAATTTCCTTTGAATGTTAAACTACTATGTTTCTGATTATGCAGTGAATCATTTTTAATTGTATTTTGTATTCTCTTTAAGATTTTGTGAATGTTTAGTAGTGTGTAACCCCTCCCTATTCGCTTCCAGTGTTGCAACGTCCCTTAGCGCACATTAACTTAACCACGTCCAATTAGGTAATAAATTTCACTTTGTGCACGTTAGCTTGAATGGTTGGATGTTATACGTGTGTAGGACCCTTGTAGATTTGGTTCCAAAATTTTATATTACAAGTGTTTGAGTTTGATGGTCTTTCGTCTTTAAATTACAAGTGGTTTTCAAGTAGTCATTTGTTATGCCTATGTTTTTTCTTAATCTTATTTTTTTTATCATCTAAAATCATATCTGTTATGATGCCTTGTGTGTAAAAGAAATGTACACCTATAATCCACCCGCCAAGATTGCTCGCATTGTAAAAGATGACACATCACTAAGAATAACTGATATTGGAGGAGAAAGGTATCCCCCAACTAGACTTGATCTTGGTCATGGGTTTGCAGGTCGAAAATATAGTGGGTTCACTTTACTTCAATTGTAAGAGCTACAACACCAAACTTTCATCTAGAAGTACATGGAGGTTGGGCTTCCTGTGCCGTATCATCCCATTCTTCCAATAAGGAAAAGTTTGAGTGGTCTCAAGGGAAGCAAGGTTCTTCAACATTACCCTAATTTACTGGGATGTAGTCTTATGTATTGGGATCATAAAACCAGCATGGACCCTAAACCAAGGAGGTGTAAGAGAACAGATGGGAAGAAAAGAAGGTGTAGCAAGGATGTAATTCCAGATCATAAGTATTGTGAGAGACACGTCAACAGAGGTTGTCTGCGTTCAAGACAACATCAGGAAGCTTATCAACATGCTACTACTACAACTATAAATTTAGGTGTTCAAGGTTCAGACACGAATCTCTCCATTTATCTCCCTACAAACACTGGCAATAGCAGCAACATCCCTCCAAATTTTGTTATTCATAGGGGGGTGCTTACAAAATTGAAACTGCTTTGTAGTTTGTAGAATTTTATTGGATAGCCTGCTTTTCCTTTTTGTATTACTATATTGGTTATCGAGAATCACTGTCATTGTGTTTGAGTTTTTTTTAATCATATGCACTATTTGCATAACATTAGTTATGGGTATGGTTTTTTGTATATGATTACTAGAGTTACATGATGTGTGGTACGTTATGAGTCTATCATTGTTAATGACATACATAGCTTTGATTTTGAAGGTTGGTCAATATTGACTTTTATAGGTATAATTCTAAGAAACCCACCTCAACATAAGGGGGAACCAATTGTAAGCACTACATAAGCTGCCATAGAGCCAAATTTTAGGTCCATTTTGTCATAGTGTGTATATCACACATTGTAACTGCATTTTCAATACAATACACAATCAAGGATGTTTTCCAATCAAATGATTATTCTATGAAATTTTTGCAGGCCTTTGAAGTATGGTGTGGTGTGTGTATTATGGTACATCTTTGTTTACAGTTTTAGTTGTTCTTACTGATTTTCTCATCCTACTTCTTTGTAGATTTTATGTTATTTTATCCTTCGTTTAGGATTAGTTATAGGAAGGGTAACATGATTTACGTAGTTTTATGCTAATTTGGCCTTCCAGTCACCATGCTTATTCATTATCATGAAAGTACAGAATTGACGGTGATTTTATATTACCGGGTTGGTGTGGAGTTTTGGTGGTTCTTTGGTGAATAATGACATCTATTGCAGGTGATAAAAAAAATTATGCATGGGTTCAATCCTTAATCTTGAAAAAATATTGGGGAGTTCAACCATTTAAAGGTAAATGTGTTGACGAACTTGCTTTGGGATGACCTTTGCCCCAGAAAGAGAGAGAAAAGGAACCTTCATTTAAGCTTAGTTGTAGTAGATAATATAACGTATTTTTTTCAATGGATTTGACTTGCACAAGTAATAAGTGAATTCAATTTTTTTTAATTTAGAATATAAGCAGGTGTGTATATCAGCAAGGATTGTGTATGTTAATTTATTAGAATGTAAACATGTTTGTGTATCGACAAGGATTGTGTGTGTTTAACCATGTACATGTAGGGCTTTTTTGTTGAGTATGTATGAAAATTGGTTCAGGTCTTATAATTAGTTGGTGTTCAATAGATGATTTTTTGGTTTTAACAGGTTTCTTCACTCATTTAATGTTTTTGTTTGTTCAATAGAGCATCAGTCATGTGTTTATTAAAATTATGGTAGTGACATTTTTTAATGCGCATATGCATTTAATAGGGTGACATTTTTTGGGCAAGTTAAATTATGATAGTGCTATTGACAGGGGCATAGTTTCTTAGCATTTTGTAATTAACTTAGTAGAGTTTTTTTCAATCTGATTTAATTTACGTTTTTTCTTTCTATTTTGCAGATTTAACCATTTTTTGTTCCACTTGACGACACTATCTCTTTAGTGGTTTGGGGGGTAATTTATGGGGTTTTAGTTCAAAATATGCGGGGTTTAATTTGTGGGGTTGCACTTGGCATGTACTATGTCTTCGCTTCATTTTGAAGGACTATATTATGTGAATTTATATGGTTCTCTTCATTTTGAATGATTGTATCAACCCACTAAATTGGTTATTTTGGTTTTCGCTATGATGGTTGAACATATGAAGTATGGTATTTCTTCAAAGGAAGAGATGCTCAACTTTGGCTTAAGTTTTTGGTTGGGCTTTGGTTTAGTAGATATGCTAGGGAGAATAACTAAATTTTGAAACTCCATTAATTTATAGACTGCATTAAAGTGTTATGCATTAAAGTGTGTTAATATTCCTTGGGGATTTTTTAATTTGTTATTATGATAAAGTTGTCGGTATAAGTTACTCGCATCAAACTCATTAATTTGTTGCTAACTAAAATTTTGATTAATTGTGGACTAATACCACTTTTAAAGTGCATGTTTCATTTAATGCACAGAAAATATAGACATAACATTCAACATTATAAGCTTGGGGTTAAATCCTATCAAACAATGGCTTCATATTGTATATTTTTCTGTTGCAATTGATAAAGGGGATTACGAATAGAGATTCGAAACATGCGTTGATAAGTTGGTACTAGGTATTAGTTTTAGTAATTACAGCCATTACGTGATGGAATTCTCTCTATTACTGTAGTATTGCACATTCCATGGATTAACTGTCAAGAACTTGGTAAATAACTTCCTTTAATTCAAAATCCAAGGCATTGTGCAGATTCTGAATTAGAATAGGTTCAACCACTTTTTGTGCAGTATTCGAATTAAAATATGTTCAATTACATTATGTTTGTTTGTGGTTTAGGTACTTCAACAATGAGAGGGCTTTGCCAGTGCAAAGAAGCTCCAAAAACAATGTATATATATTCGGTTTGTTCATTTTTTCATTACCATGGTTTCTCTCAAATTCTTTTCTCATTAAGACATAAATGATCTTCTCCTATTCATGAGAAATATAACCACTCATGCGCAGAATGTAGCCCTATTTATTTGCTAATTTTCAATTCTAAATATCTTATTGCTCTGCACAGTTACTTACTTTTTATGCTCTTTGAAATATATATAATTCGAAATGGCTTTACCTGTATGGAGGTTATCACTAACGTAAAATCAAATCTCTTGAACTAACCACTATTTTGGACATGAAAAACAGTGGAGTTCAAACTAAAACATTAAAGGAATTGTGCGAGTCCAATGGTTGATGGAATCTCAAATCTCACTCAGTTAAGAGCCTTCCTGGTATGTTTCTTCCCTTTCGGTATTTTATATGTTTGGTAACACCATTACTAATCTCTGGACTGAAAATATGAGAAATGATTTCACTACTTCATGGTACGCGAGATTAATTTAGGTCATATCTCTTGGAAAAAGTAACTTCTTATCCAAATAAAAAAGGATCTGAAATTACAGGTATTATACCTACTGTCAAAGTTCTTTTTTCTCTCATCAATTATTACATGTATGGAACTTAACCATGGAGTAAACATGAATACACTAAAAGTGAAGCACTGGTATGTCGGATGTATGAGGTATCAGTAGGTGCATACAACATTATTATAATTATTTGTGTTTTAAAAAGTTGATGTCATGATTATATTAACACTAATTATGCATGATTTTATTTATTTATGTTTTAGAAAGATTAAGTCATCATTGAGGAATCTTTTATTGTTTGCATATACTTTGGCTTTATGTTGATAACCTCATTTTGTGTTAATTAAATTTTCTTTACTCCATTTAAATGACTCATTGATGCATTTATTTTGCTCTCCTAACAACGTATTATTAGTGGTTATACCTTCTCTTACGTCAATTTATGAGTGTATGGATATGGATGATATAGAGTTTAATTTCACAATTTTCTTACACGTTACATCCTTTTTTCTAATGTACAAGTACACATTATCTCGAGGTACTTTTCACAAACACGACCTGATAGTCTAAGTATTTCGAATATATTTTAAATTTTTAATTTAGTTTATGTTCATCTAATATTCTTTTAGGTTTCCATCGAGTTCGTTATAAAGGAAGTTTTAGGCCAGCAGTGTTGATATTCATTATTATTTATATGAAATTGTGTTAATTTTTTGTTATAAAGGAACGTTTTGGCCAGTTGTGTTAATTTTCTTAGGCCGATGAATGGTTAACGAGTTCTTCAAAGGTACATCCTCGATTTCGAAAGTATTACATGCAAGGGCAGGTTAGGTTGCGTCCGTTTATTGAACATTTATTTTAGGAAAATGGTTGTGTGGAAGTAGGGTTGTGTTTCGGACGGATCGAATCGAAAAATGCCTCTTCGAAAAAAAATTCAATTTTTTCTGAAATAAAATAACTATTCCGATCCAATTTCTTCGAAAAAATCGGCAAAAATTGAAATTTTTAAATGATGTTGGACTATTTGTTATTTAAACGAGTTTATAACGATTTTTTTTAAATTACACTTTATTTTGTTGGGGAACGAAATTTTTGCCGTTTTACAATTACGTACTTTGAAAATTATTGTCGTTTTACAATTACGTACTTTGAAAATTTTTGTTGTGAAGTATATATATATAGTAAAGTTGTTGGGGGTATAATGTGAATATAAAAATGCAACGGCGCTTCAACCCAAAACATATTTCAAATTATAATATTAAACACACACATATATACATGGAGTTTCCATACCATGAAGTAGACCCCATAAAAGAAAACCACTTGAAAAATTGAATGCAACAAAAAAGCAATGTAACAATAAGAAATTGGGCAAAAAAAATTATATTGTTGTTTATGGTATTCTCTCTCTTGGGATGAATGTACAAGAGAATAAACAAGGAAAGAGTATACAAGTAACATTGTTACGGTTACCATACTATGTATCTATACATAATAGGGTTCTTCTACACTGACACACGAATTGGACACATTTAGTGGTACACGATGACGTGTCACGCCAATATATACCCGTGTCTAGCCTCCACACAAGCCCCATAACAATGGAGTCCAGACACAAGTCAATATCGGTGCGACGCGTCAATGTGTCGCGACAAACGTGTCCAATTCGTGTGGCAGACTAGAATTATTCTACATAGTATATACGCAATCAATCGGGCACTATTAAAGTCAACAATGTTTTTTGTCACCAACGCCGCACATTGCATAAAAATGATTGTACATCTTTAAACAAAAATCTAGGTGTCTTTAAGAGTGGCCAGCCAAGGGAGTAATTTTTCATGGACTAAATCTGGCCTATCATCATGAGGGCAATGTCCAACACCTTCCAAAACAGCTAGGCTTATATTTGGTAGTTGAGAAGGTATGGATGAAAAATATTTACCAACTGGGCCATCAAGGGGTGTAAATGGGTCTTCATTGCCCCATAAAACTAGGACAGGTAAGGTGATTTTTGGAATCAATTGAACTGGATTTGGGCCTGGTGGCCCAGTCACTATGGAAACAAAAGCCTCAAGTGCCCCTTCTGTATCTGCTGGCTCCCTGATGATCTGCATTTTAGGTAAATCAGCATGAATAATTTTCAAAAAAATGTTTTGTTATTTGAAGAATGAATATATTACAATGCCTAAACATTCATTTTAATGAGTAATTTTAGAGAAACACAGTTGTAATAAATGCATTGATCAGGTAGGTCACAAGTAGTAGTGGCAAAATTATGGGTTAGGCCTAATTCGGACACGTCAAATATGGGTTGGGCCAAATGTGAACGGACCAAATATGGGCTGGGCCAACCCATTTTTTTCTACGCAAGTAAATATTACAATTCCAGGTATATGAAGAAAAAAAACTCATAACTTTTAAAAACTGAGCTTTATATTTAACTCGTAGCTTTTAAAAATGGGCTCCATATTTGATTCATAGCTTTCAAATATGCGCCCCATATTTTACTCGGCTTTTAAATATGGGCCCCATATTTAAATGACAGGGCTAATATAGATTATTTTATTTTTTAGGCCACATTTTGCCATTACTAGTCACAAGATTAACAAAGTTCCACTTACCAATGCATTTATGACAAGTTCTTCTGCCAGTCGAGTCAAACTATGCAAAAATACCGTGTCCCCCTAAAATTAGTCAATTACTATACATGACGTCTTTACATCGGACTCCAAACAAGAGACCCCAAAAAGTACAAATTTATTGAATTTTTTTTTACCAAACTTGGTGAACTTGATCTTCATAATGAGGAAATCGTCTAAAAAAAAATCTACCAAAAACATCAAATCACTCGCATGATCATCAAACGGTCGAAAAGTACATATTTTCAATCTTGCATTTCACCCACTTCTTGTTGATGTAATATTTCGTAGATAATATCCTAACTATAAATATCATATGCACCAATTTTGGTTGAAAAAATCATTTTTTCTAGTATTTAAAAAATTGCCCCATTTCTTAGGTCCATTTTTTGGAGTCTGCTTAAGAGACTTCCACTATATAGGCTAAAGTGCCAAAAAAATTACTGAATTTCCAATTTTTTGCAAGAAAACCGAATAAACTTCGTATTTTTTTGCAAATCCCTACTACGTGTCGTTAAGAAGTCTCTAGAAAGAAGTATTTGGAACAAAAAGGCGTAGTTCAGGGAGTTATTGGGACCCTTGGAGATTGTTCGTAGATAAAAATGAAAATACAGGCGGTTCCTTCCCCCTCCCCCCCCCCCCCCCCCCCACCCACACACACACATATATATGTGTGTGTGCGCGCGCGCGCATGCGCATTGATTAATGCAATCTCTCTGTACATAATATTAGAGCAGTGATTCATTTTGCTCCTCATCATTCTAATGGAATTATGCAGAATAAGAGGTCGCCTTCACTGTTGAACAAATATTCTACCAATAATGGTTTATTATTTTGTCTAGTTCATTCCACTACTCCTTGGCTCCCTCTTATTCCTATATATTATGTAGAATGAAATGCATAACATGCGCCCATGGGACACATGTTTTGCGCCTCAAAATAGTTAAAACAAGTTCCTGTGTGAATATTTGTTTCTACTAATCGTATATCAAACTCTTATTCTTACGGTTTTCGGATTCTTAACACGCGTCACACATTATCATGACCCTATACAAAATTAAAAAATGAACTCATCTTACGAGATTGCCATTGCTTGATCTCATTTTTCTGATTGCTGTTTACTTGTTTTAATAAACCATACACAGTTTTAGAGGATACCAAAAATGGATAAAAAATTGACTCTGTAACTCAATTCGGCGACTCGCAATATGCCGTTTCAGTAAGAAACTCTAAAGTCGTTTTGAGCCTCCTTGTAGGGGTAATGTTTTCGGAACTTTAGTGTTGAAAACAAGTCGACGAGGCACAACTTCGACCAAGTCTTTGAAACATGTTGGCATGTTTGTGTATGTAGAATAGGTGACATTTAGTTATCGTTATTAGACTTTAGTCACCATTTTGTTTTTTATTAGACTCTAACCATCATATTACTTTTAGCGATGCAAAAGATGTCAGAAAAATTTAAAAAGTGAAAAAAGTGTCGCTAAACGCTAAAATGGTGGTTAAAGTCTAAAGGAAAACAAAGTAGTGGTTAGAGTCATATATCGGTAACCAAATGGTGGCTAAAGTCAAATTGACCCCCAAAACAATCATATCATCTTTCAATATTTGTCATTTTCAATTTTACATGGTGGATATTTGATAGAGGTCGATGGCAAGTGCCCTCGCCCAAGCTACAGTTGGTCTCGAATTCGAGACATGGGAGCAGCCTCTCCCAAATTTGATTCGGTCAAATTTTGCAAAATGTTTTTTGTGCGCGCCCTTAACTATTGTCTTTTTTTAACCACGTCTAGATGATTCCTAATTTTAAGGTCGGCCGACATCCGCCTCTCCAAGACCCAGTTAAGCGGAGCCTTGTGCACTAGGTACAATCGTTATATTTGATAAATTGTGAAATTGTTGATTCCTAGTGATGCAAATTTAGCCAAAATACGAGCATTTAATTCTATTTCGTTTTAAGTAGGTGGTCCCCCCCTTCCCCTCCCGCTAGCTTTAGAATATTCTAGTAGTTGTTAAGTAGATGAACATTCTATTTATTTGTCCTTTTATGTCTTTTAATTTGTCCACTGCTATACGTATTCATGTAATAGGCTTCATTTAGGGGATTGAATATATTGAAGAGAATTTTATCCCTTCCAGGTATTTGTGAGTGCTTGTTGTTAATTCCGCTAAGTACATTAAATTGCTATCAAAGCAATAATAGCTTCTTATGTATGTGTCCCCCAGGTAGCAATTGATGTATATTTATCGCCTTAAGAGTCATCAACGACACTCACGAACAATCGTGTCTAATTTTCAGATTCGGTGCTTCTAGACCTACTGGAGCCTCACAGCGCAAGGAACCATACGCGTGAGATAGATTTGGCTAATACGGGTCTTAAACTAAAAAGGTGGGCATTGAGAGTTAGCTAGCAATTGATATAAATTGAGATCTGGCTAATATTGTTGTTTATGTCTTGCATCACCTAATATGACTTAATAATGATTATTTGCGTTATCGATATATTATACTCCCTCCGTCACAAATTAATTTTTTGCATAGAGTAAGTATACACTCAATGACCAAGGTCAACCCTTGTTCACTATCATGGAATTTGGTTCGTTGATTATGTCCAAATAGGATAAGTGAACTCTCAATTTGGGACAACCCAAAATAGAATAGTGGACTCTTAATTTGGAACTGAGGGAGTATATAAAAGTGCATTAAAAATCCAATATATCTCTAGTTTAAAAAAAAACATCCAACATATCGTTATCTGTATCGTACTTTGTCTGAAAGGTCTACAACTCAACTTTTCATTTATAAGATCACCCATAGAGCATCGTGCAAAATATCAACGGTTTTTAATATTCTGTGAAAAGTGATAAATCTGAGGCTATTTAGCTATCAAATTGCTTCAGCCGGATGTTGCAAATCAGGAGCTAGTGCGACATTTGGATTTCCGCGTAAGCACTTTTTTTCATTTGGGTTTTGGTTGTCACCCCGAGCGGCAATACAACTTCCTTGGGAATTTTTCTTTATTATATTATGTCATCCAATTTGCTTAATGCTCTGGAGAAGGACCCTAATTTTGGTGTGGTAAACTAACATTTTAGCATTTTGGTGTGGCAAAACACCCAACTACTCTAGGGATGTCTAAACTTCATTTTGTGGCAACACAAAAACCCTTCTGTCCTTATATCTGACAATACCTTCACCACACTCCCACCTACTGCCAAAGTGGTGAATTAGTTCTATCTTACCAGAAGTCACTGTTGCATCTTTTTCCTTAATAATAATACCTAGTCACATGGTTACAGAGACGACTATTGGTCGACTGGCATTATGAGAACACGTGCCAAATTCAACAAGGGGTTTGTTGAGTATTGCCAACCACCTGTTAGGTAAAAAGAGTGATGGAGGGTCACAACCTTCCCCACGCGAGTGTGAACCGGATAAACAGACATGACCCCAATGCAGTAATCATTCTTCTACTGAAACTCAAGTGCAGGCATCTTTGCAAAGAGTGGGATGAAATACGAATATATTTCTCGGATCACTAATTTTAATGTATTGAAAAGGATGTGTACCATGTTCGGAACCTCCCTACCAAATACGTAAATCACTGGGGTTTTGTTCCCGGATAACTACGCGTGTCACTGAACGCTTAGTAACATCTTCCGTGCTGGAGTGCCGAACAAAGACGTTACAGTTTACATGGTCACTTTTTTCTTCCTCCCAAACTATCATTCTCATATCCATTGTTTGAGAAATATATAAATACCTTGAGATTAGAGATTCAAGTGCGAGTAAATTTGATAGTCATAAAAGAGGGAGGAGTAAGGTAGGTAGCAAACTGGGTTATAAACCAAGAAGAAATAAGAGCTTAGGGTCTGTTTCATTGGCGTTGATTTGTTTTCTATTGAAAATTCTTAATAAAGTTCATTTTTACTTTTGGGGTGCTTGATTTCAAATACATTATATGAAAACAATAGTTAGAAATTTGAATAGTGCTCCACAATATTATAATTTTTCACGGAAAAACATTTTTACTCGCTACCAAAGAATTTATTTTCAAGGAAAACTCCAAAAGTAAGAACAAACCACTACTTTTGATTTCCGCTCATTTTCCATTTTCTCATAAAAATGAACTATTTTTCAATCACTTTCCAACTTTGCAATCAAACACACCCTTAGAGTGATAATAGAATGTGAGTGGTATTTAAAGAAGAGTTGGGATATGTAATTATCTAATATATTTTTATAACCATTTTTTTCTTTTTCATAAGGGATATAATGGAAAGGAAAACAGTCAAAATTAGGTGGGCGGAGATATTAATGAGCAGGGATAGAACAACTGCTATTCAAATATGCTACGGGAAGACAAATGAACACATTAGATACTAACTCAACGGGCTGTCATTGTTTGAGATCAAAACCTCAAACCGAATTGAGATTGGTACTCCATTCCTTCGCCCAACTCGCACTTCTCCATTGGACCCAAACTCTCTGACTGAATCAACAGAGGATTCTCTGCCTTATTCCACATATCATTGGCCTGACACCCTTTTGTTATTGGGTCTTTTGTAAGATCGTATCCGAGCGTTTTTACATTTTTCCTTGCCACATTGACAATTTTGTCATTTTGCTATTTTTCACATGCTTCCAACTCCATACGTGTTGACAAATAAGGTCAGGGCAGCAGGTTTTGTGCTGCCCGACTCACCTTGGAGGGCAGGCCTACTGTGGTGTGGGCATCCTAAAACTGTTTACATTAGCTTAAATAATATATCAATATAGAAAGAATAAATAAAAAAGAAACTGAAAAGCCTTGGGGCGGCAGTAGACCTGACGCTCGAAGTTCAGATTTTCCAGATAGAGGGTTCTCAACAAAATGGCTCATATTATGGGTTTGGAAATGGGGTTTGACTATTTTGCCAATAGATTTGGATTAAGGTTGGACTCAATTTTTCCAAGAAGGCTAAATATAATTTAAAGGAATGTTGCTAAGTGCATCGAATTGCATTGAGTTGTGTGAGTATAGCGCAACGCCACAATGCTAAAATGAAGAATTCTTGATCTCTTTATTATTTTTCCCTTTAGTCACCTACACAAAAAGCCTGTCTCTAAATCTTCATGAGCAAGGGCTTTTAGTTCAATCTTTGAGCTATATCCTTTAAAGCTTCATGTATCCAACACATACAATCCAAATCAAAGCTTGAAAAAAAATCTAATTACATAATCTTTTCAATAGTCTGATCGTAGCACCAAGAGATTCCTTATTCACATTCACCACAAAGCTTTTATGTTCTACACTAATCTGAGAACCATGTGATATATGTCCCCCCCCCCAAACTTTAAGGATGATGACTTGCCACTTGACTTACAAAGTCAAACATAACGAGAAATATGTGGGTTTCGATAGATCCTAAACAGGTTTGTGGCAAATCACGGCGAACCGTGATGGGAGTATCAGGGAAAAACATGCTTAAAGATGGCTACTTTAAACAATATAATAAGTAATGTTTAAAAAGGCGAAAGGCGAGGCGTTTTAGTCGCGAAGAGGCGAGGTGCAAGCCTCGAGGCGTTTGAGGCGTAAGCCTCACCGAAAAGAAAAAAAAAAAGCAAAATATTATTAAAAAAATACTAATAAAACCATAAAAATAAAATAACAAAGAAATATAAAATAAAACTATAAAAAAAAACATCCTTGAGAACTTTCTCACATAGTTTGACATTTTTTTGTTCCCTCGAGATAACTTTAAAAAAAAAAAGTAATTTGAGAAAATCAATTTTAACATATTGGTTATTTTACAATATGACAATAAATTAATCAATGCAAAATCATATTAGCAAAATCATTTTTTTAGCTTCATTCACATATTGGTTATTTTATAATATGACAGTAAATTAATCAATGCAACTTAACAAGCAAATTTATTAAAAAACATTGATTTTCAAGCTAAGATTAAAAAAACAGCAATTTTATTAAAAAAATAATAAAACATATCAACCTAAGTTTATTAAAAAAAACAGCAACCTTTAAAATATATTAATAAGATAATTTGAATCAACCAAAACAAACCCTAGATGATTCTTTAAATATTTTTAACTTTTGTGTGGAAAAAAAAGCTGAAATTATTTTATTGTGCTTCTTTTTTTCTTTAAACACATTTGGTTCAAGCCCAACAAAACAAATGCAAATCATTGTCAACTCTGACATAGTAGCAACAGAGAATCACAAACAGGAAATTGTAATACCTGTATCAGATCTTCATCCACAGATTCTTTATTTCCATAAACTGATTCTAAAATGTTCCTCAGATTATCTCTGCATCATACTCAAACATTAACATATCACATATTAGCCCTCATATACTATAATCAAAGTAAACACCAACTGAATAAAGTACCTTTGTTTGGCACGTTCAAATATGAATGAAGCAATCACCCTTTGTTTCAATAGGAAGTCAATTAACCAAAGCAAAGGTAACAAAAGCTTGATTCGCCAATCGTCAACAATTGCCTTATTGTTCATGCCACCGGCACAGTTTAACAGAACAAGACCTCGAACCTGGGAACTTGTAGATTCTGGTTAAAGAAACAAGATAAATAAGGGATAATTAACGTTTAATCCTTAAATAATTATTTAAGTTAATGTTTAATTCTCCTAATTTTCAAAAAATAACAAAAAGCCCAAAATTTATATTAGCTGTGCGAACTTAACTAGCTGACAGGACCGGCGATGACATAACAGCGCCACATCTCTGCTGACATTTTTCGTAAAGGTCTTTGGAAAATGATGACATGGCACTGCCACGTCATCGCCGGTGCTAACGTTGGAGCCAGTCCAATGTATACAGCTAATATCACTATTTTTTTGCTAATGTCACTATAAGGAACGAAAATAATTTTGAAAATATGTTGGACAAATATTATTTTCAAAAAGAAATAATGTGCTTGTTGTCAAATGCCCATTAAATAATGACGGAACAAAAGGGTCATAATGAATGCTTTACAAACAATACAAAGTTATTTAGCCACAAGGCTTCGAACATGCCTGCGGTAGCAATTACACAAGCAAGACTTCCAACAGAATTCCCTATCAGCACCGTAGGCCTTTGAACAATTTCATCCACGAAATTCAATATCAACTGTGCACAACAAAATTAACAAATCAGTGTGTAATAATGTCCGACTCACAATGCAAAAAAAATGGATCACACAAACATAAAAAGATTTTCAAACAACTTACTTCAGCCCATCCTTCCATGGTATATGCAAAACCTACAGGCTTTTCGGAAGCACCAAAACCAAGAAGGTCGATGGCATAAACAGTGTGACTTTGAGCCAATGCCACGAAATTCCTGAGAGGACCTCAATGTTTTAGAAGATATACTTGAGCAGTTCGTTAAACACAGAGTTGTCATCCACTCATATTATGAGCATTAGGCGACTACATTGCTCTAATTCAAGGAAATGAACATGTGAGTGACGAAAAATGGCACAATTAAATCTACATATTAAACCAGAATAATTTGTATGGAAAAGAAGGATGACATCAATGCTAAGTTGCTAATTGATTATATAAATATGTATATTCAGTGTCCGAACTTGTAATAAACACATAAACAAATGTTGTATAGGCTATCTGGCTATTAAAGTATATATTCAGTTTCCATATTTGCTATAAACAAATGCAAACACACACAAACGCACATGTTGTATAGGCTACGAATGATCGAATAGGATTGTTAAACCATCAATTGTTATGATGTTGGACAGGTGCGGATCTAACTATTGTATTAGCTTTACTATCAAACTAAAGTAGAAAGTAAAAGGTTCAGAAGTGGCGTTGTAGATGACGGATATATAATGGGCTATGGTGTGTAAGATCGTCAAAGTTTAAGTTAAAAGGTTGGGAAAGAGTATTAGGATATTTATGGCAAAGCGTTGGAATCAAATTCAAAATTTGATTTGTAAAGTTTCACAAGGGAAACCATTTCAAGGATGACATAAGGTAGGTGGGGTTGTAGGAATGAAGAGGACAGGGCTGTAGGAATGAAGAGGACAAATAAAATATCATTCTAGGAATCTCACTTAGGATCTATTAGGCTTCATGCCATTAGTATAAGCATTGGATCATCCAATATTTCCTATCTATCTAGAACTAGTTTAAATGGAAGAACTAGAGTTTCAAGGTAGAAAACTTCTTAGGATACAAAATACCAGTGTACTTCTTGAGAAAGGGTACAAAATTCAATCATTTAAGGTAGAAGATTTGGCAATGATGTTCTGAAAAAGGAAAAACCTGGTTCATATTCAATTTTTTATGATTCTAGTTTTTTTGTGCATCTCTGTTTTAGGAAAGTAGTAGGGTGGGGTTCTCAAGAGCCAAGATGTAACCTGTTATGTAGAACATAAACCGAAATGTTGTAAAGAATACAAGAGTAATGAAATGGAGGGCGAGAGAACAAGCACTTCTTTCACGGGGTAGATAAGGATGCAGCCTTAACACGTTTTTCATCGTGGTGCGTTCTATCCTTGTAAGGAGTTGATGGTGATGGGGCTTTTATGGTGGGGAGTTTAAGAAATGTTTTGATAGTTAATGGTGGTCAAAGTGGGAAATCTTGCAAATTCATATCTACCCCCAACCCCAACCCCTTTCGCCACACACACCATAAGTGATGAGTGAACTTTTGTTTATAGGTGTGTGGGTTTTGAATTGGGTTGTTGATCTTAGTTGATGAATAGGATATGGACAATGTCTTGCATAAAATGTCAGTGATGGACTTTAATGAGAAGTGATACGCTATCATTGAAGCACTTGAGCGAGGGATGGTGTGTGGGTTGATATGAATAAAATGCGTTTGGTACTGCTGCATTCTCTCATTTTAGTATTGAGGGATAATGACAGTTTAAGTGGGGTAGGATCGATATATTGGTGGTTATATCAAGAAGGTGTTTTCTGGGGTATTGGTAATGACTTATCGATGGTCTTTCGAAGGGTGAATTGTGTCCTTCTGTGAAATTGTCGTTGGCTAAATGGGAGCCCAACGAACCCTTTTCCTTTCTCCTCCAACCCACATACCCTATCCTAGTCCCGAGTCCCTTGTGTTCCGTTTGACTCAAGTCATTCGAGCGTATGGAGCCAGAAGTTCCAAAAGAAAGAGAAATACATACGTAATGCTGATGTGGGCCGATAGAGGTAAATGGGACTGTTGTGGATAGAGGAAAATGGTATGTGAGACTAGTGGATCGGCTGGGGCTTGGAGTTGGACATAAGTGGACCGGCTAATGGGGGGTCGATTGGTGTTGTTCAGTGACTTGCAAATGGCCCCCATCATCATGAGGCATCCTCGGTAACAACATATATAAAGTTTGAGCATTGGGTTTCCTCTTATAAAGACGAAAGAAATTATGGTATTTGATTCCAAAGGCGCGATACAAGGTGTGATACAAATCTTATTCAATGAAGGTTGTACAAGTGGGGGAAAAAATCTTAAAAGGAGGTTTCCTCCTCCAAATATCTTACCAAAACCATATAGAAGCCCCATTCCTAGATTCCAACGACACGCCCTTTAGAAAGGATTAAATACCTTGAGGTTTGAACTTCCAAGGACTTCTATAAAGAATACGTATCAACCATTTTGGAGTCCCACCCGTTATTATCCCCATGCTTATGTATTAAAAGAAACTGTCGCTCCACGCTAGATAACGCTTCAAAATTTGTATCTTCCAACTTTCATTTTCTTATTTCGCCCAAAGAATACTTTTCCAAGACAAATTTTGATTGGTGTCACATTCTTTTCCATATATTTACACAATGACAATCAAACACACAATAGATGAAATTTTAGCTTGGATTCTTTTTCATTTTCTATATTTTCTATTTAACTCATCCTAAGGGCAAGTCTTGGCTGAATGTTTAATGTTAAATCTTAATTTTACTAATGAAGTTTTTTTCTAGTTATACGCTTACTATTTTTACTAATTAACACTTACATATAACAGTTTAATAAGTAGATAATAATGGTAAAAATGGCCATATCAAAACTAAATAAGTTCAAAGAAACAACATATATACACACACAAAACAAGCATTAAATTATTAGCATCCAAAATTCAGCTAAAACAGGGGACTTTGTCAATTTAGTCCTTGATCAATAAAATCTCCTGGCTCTAGGCTGCCAGTAACATCTTTTTTTCAGCACTAAGGTCCCTCATGTATACTTTATATGTTAATATATACACAAACTACGTGTACAATTTTTTTTTGATGAGTAAGCAAGGTTTATTAAAAGAAGTCATCTAAGGGGACGGAAACCCATATACAAGAGATATACAAAGGTCTACTTGTGACCGCAGACAAAAAATTGGGATCAGTATACAAAAGACCCCTTTCTTGCTCCCCTTCCACCACAAACAGTCCCCCCTCCCTCCCCTCTAGAGATAAGCACCTCCCACCCAACCAATCAAACATATCATCTGCCTCCTCCAATTCCCAATTCCCAAGCCTCCTTCTAAACCTAGGATTCCACCCCCACTTGTCCAACCCCCCCCCCCCCCACACACACACACACACACGTGTCTAGTCATCGATCCCTCCCTATCGCTTGCTATTAGGAATAACCCTGGATACATATCCTCCAATGATCAACCCCCCCTCTCCAAAGCCTGACCATCTCCCCATTCCCCGTACGCAAGGAGGTGAGACTGAGGAATTCCCCTCACCCCACCCCACGGTATGTGCTTCCAACCCCACCTCATGGGGGAATCTCCCATAACCTGATCCCCACCCGTTGTGACCTAACCCAAACCTAGCGACCACGACTTTTCTCCATAATTTGTCTTCCTCATTCGGGAACCTCCATAACCACTTCCCCAAAAGTGCTTTATTGAAAGAAGCCAAATTTCTCCTTCCCTCAACGGTTTACACACCTCCTCCCAACTCACCAAGTTGTTCCCACGCCACAAAAAGTCCCTCATTAACTTATCCAGTATCTCACAAATGCATAAGTGGATCTAGTGGGCCAGGGGGCCAGGGCCCCCACAAACTATTGAAAAATAATTTTTTTACCCTTAAAATTTATGATATTTTCAAAAAAAAATTATATACACACATTTGGCCCCCACAAAAATAATTATATATACATTGCCCCCCCCCCCCAACCCTAATTTATGGATCATCCACTGCACGAACAGATGCTTGTAACAGAATTATGGACAAGTAATAAGCCGGTAAATTGTAAAGGTTACTCTTAATTAATATCAGTCCCCTTTAAACAAATAACACGTCTTCCATCCCATCAGCCTCCTCTCCACCCTCTCAATAATCGGATCCCAAATGGCTGGCCTTAGCTTTGAATGAGGCGCCCAACGGAAGTCCCAAATAAGTAAACAGAAGGGAACCCACTTTACATCCAGTTACCTCGGCCAGAGCATAGACACCCTCTGCCCCCTAACGGAATCATCTTACATTTGCCCATATTGATATGCAATCCTGAAACTGACTCGAAACACATCAAAACGAACTTGAGATATCTCACTTGATCCTCCCCTGCTCCGTAAAAAATGATAGTGTCATCGACAAATAAAAGATGAGAAACACCACATCCAGAGCCTCTCTGTCCTCCACCCCAAAACTACTCAATCTACTCCCCCCCACGGCCCTTGCTAAAAGCCTACTCAACCCCTCCATCACCAGAAGAAAAACAAAAGGCGATAGTGCATCTCCGTCTCGTGACCCTCTTGAACTTTGAAAGAATCTCTCTAGTGATCCATTCATCAATATCAAAGACTTGACAATGATAATGCAGCACTCCATCCACAAATGTCACCATTGATCGAACCCCATTCTCCTAAGCATATAGAACAAAAAATGCAATTCACATGGTCTTAAGCCTTCTCGATATCAAATTTACACACAAGGCCGGCACCCCACTTCTCAATCTCACTTCCACACATTGTTGCATCCAAAATTTGCCACCCAACCCCCACCCCCCACACACAAAAAAAAAAAATTGCCATCCAAAATTTACAGAAAACCATCATGTATCTATCTACCCTGGCACCTTATCTCCCCTCATAGACTTCAATGCTCAAACCACTTTTTCCTTCGAAAAAGGTCTCTCCAAGTCCTCACTACTCACTCTCTCGAGATAGCCCCAAACTCAAACCCCCATCCTCTGAGACCAACGATTCATAAAAATTCTTTATCGCCGGTCTAATATCATCTCATCATCATTTGTATGCCGATGCCGTCCACCACTACCTTCCCTATATGATTGAACCTGCAATGCGAATTGGCAACCCTGTGAAAGAACCTGGTATTCTTGTCCCTTTCGTTCAACCACAACACTCGGGATATTTGTCTCCAATAGATCTCCTTAATCATCTTTCTCCCCACTTCCCCTTTTCTCACCTCTCTCGTCAACCATTCATCCCCAATCAGTGCACCCTCCCCCCCCCCCCCCCTTAACATCAAGCTCCTCTCTCCTCAACCGCTCAGATCACACTAAAAAAATTTGCCTATCCTGTCCTAAACCCCCAAGAAAACTTATTGGGAGTAAATACAAAGAAACTCTTAAAATGTAATGCAACGTGCATAAAGAGATTATATAAAAAGTTGCACAAAATGATGTGAAATTGCAATAAAGTATTGTACATTACTCACTTTGTGACAATATGCAACATTTTATTACATTACCACACTAGCCTATGTCATTTTATTGAATACTTTTCTTTGTGCACATGACATTTCCTTAAAAAAATGGTGTATTTGTACATTACTCACTTTGTGACAATATACAACACTTTATTACATTACCACATTAGCATGCGTCATTTTATTGAGTACTTTTCTTTGTGCACATAACATTTCCTTAAAAAAATGGTCTCTAACACCTTAAAAAGTATGAAAACATGCAAAATTAGAATAAAGGGTAAATTGCAAAATTAACCATGAAGTTTTGGATCATTTTCAATTTTAGACCCAGTATTTTAAAAGTTACAATGCTAAGTATTTTAAAAGTTACAATGCTAACCCTGATGTTTCAACCCCCCATCACATCACATAAGAGTGTTAACACAATGGTTTTTCATTAACATAATAAGATTCCATGAATGTTCAAAATATTAGGTTCCAAATTAAAAATTACCCCGGCCTTCATGGTCAAATTTGCATCCTACGCAAGTTAATGAATAAACAATTAAAAGGATCTCACATCATATATGGGTCAGGCACTTTGGGACCCATACATGTGTCATTAGTAGTATTATTAATGGACACTTGAGTGACAAGTGTCATGTGTTCCCAAATCGTTATCCATGTCTCCCTATCATTACCCAACATGATACGTACCCCAAAATTCATCAAGTGATTGTACTTGTATTCGTCTCACCATAATGTACAAACATTTAATGCACTTTGGTGATGTTTAGTGATATGTTTGGAGATAGGCATGTTAATGCGTCGGGAGTGAGCCCGAACCCAACTCGGACCCGACCTATTAAACCCGGGTTTGGGCACTTTTATAAAATCCAATTACCCGATTACCCGCTAATTAAATGGATTGGATATGGATATAGGTACACTTGATCCGTCAAGGACCCGATAGAGAGAGAGAGAGCATATCTCATACATACACAATATTAGGTCCCAGTATGCAGACAATTATTTTAAAATAGTAAAAAAAAGAAAAATGGGGCTGATTTTAATATTTTCTTGCCATTTTAAATATCATAAAAAAATCAGTCCAAAAATATTTTTTTAACAAAAATGGCTCACACGAGGGTATACACAGTGGGGTATGCATGAGAACCTTTCTCTCTATCTATATATACGGAGCCGATCAGGAGCGGACTCAAAGAACGGGTCTACTAACGGACCACACCCAAACGACGTAGTTTGGGGGGTGAAATTACAAGAAAACCCTCACTTCACCCGGTTTTTATGTAATTTCACCCCCAAAACTACGTCGTTTGGGGGTGGTGAGTTAGTAGACCCGTTGTTTAGGTCCACTCCTGATCGGCTCTGTATATATATATATATTGTCAGAATTGTTTAGTTACGAATTAGTTAGTTGCGTTAGTTTTGTTGGTTAGATGCAGTTGACAGCTTTACAGTTAGTTAGAGATATTTTAGTTGTAAGTAATTGTTCCTATAAAGGGAAGTAAACAGATTGTATTCAGAACGTTGACGTTGATAAATGATAGATATTAAATTCTTTTTCTCATCTAATTCTATTCTTCTTCTCTCTATTCTCAAATTCTACTCTTAATCTCCATTTCTATTCTGAAATTCTATCACTCAAACCTAGGGTTTGACATATATACATATTTGGGGCAAAACATGAAATATAAGCAATTTTTTGTTTTAATTGGATTTTTTGGTTCATTTTTCAGTTCTAGCTATTTGGGTATTTGGGTCGGGTTCTCGGCCCTTAACGGGTCCGGGTCTAGACAGATTTATTGAGACCCATCGGGTAAATTGATAAGACCCGACCAGCTAAAAATGCCCGGGTCGGGTATGGATATAAGTAGACCCGACCCGTTTACATACCTATTTAAAGATGTAGCATTATTCATCATTAGCAAATAAGATAATAAGAGATTATATATGGGATTATCTAATTACCTGCGCCAATGAGCAACTGAGGCACCAAACCCATGAACAAGCAGCAAAGGAGGGTTACAATTAGCATCCTGACCCTCACCCTTATAAACAAAGTAATTAATTGTGTAGCCTTTCCATTTCCATTTTTGACACCCATCTTTTATCTCCAACAAATTCAACTCTTTTACTTGTAGTGTGGTAGATACAGCTGAGTTGCATACCACCACCACCCTTCTTTTAATGCCATTTGAGCGTTTCTTCTGCAGTAACAGTGATGGTGAAATATGGGTGTGGGTGTGGGTGTGGGTGTGGGTGGGGAAAATGGAAGAATGTAATGATGGTAGTGATTGGAAGTGATATAGTGGAGCATTTAGTACCACGCCCATTAATGTGTTCTGTGTATAGATAAGAGAGATGAAAAGGGAAGGGCCACATATGTATATAAATAAACTTCTTGTTATTTAGGATTTGATCCATAAAAGATTTAAGAAGCCTCTTGGCCATTGAAATAAGGCGGTCACTCGGACGATCTTAGGGGTGGATCGGGTTCGGTTTTCAGTTCGATCCTTGAAACTGTTAAAATAATGCTTGACCAGCAGAAGCCACAAACCGCGAATGTAGATTAGTCGAGGTTCTCCTAAAGCTGCTCCGGACACCACGTGGTATGGTACCAAAAAAAAATCCATAAAAGATTCTATATGACTACTCAAACTTATTTTGTCACCGATGTACCACACCCATTAGGATTTGGTCAAGGTCGGTCCGAACTATTTTATCTATGCTCAAGCTCGAATTTGCTCCGAACTAATTTTTTTCACCCGATTTTGAACTCGGCTTATAAATATTACGAGCTTGGGGGCCGATTTCGGACAGGCGCGATTTTAATTTTTTTAAACAGTTTCATGTAATTTCATCAAAAAAATCATCCCCAAAGTAAGTAAAATGTAAAATTGATAAATATGTGCATTCTAAGTCGTTGGAAACTTTTAATGATCATTTCACCTACTTTTCGAATAAATTTTTTAATGAAATTATTTGCAGGTGATCTTCTTGTTGTGAAGATCATTTCCACCAAATTTGGTTGAAAAAATCTTTTTTTTAATAATTTAAATAATTAGTCTATTTTTTCCCTTTCGTCCGCTTTAAATCCTCTTTATGTATGTGTGTGTGTGTGTGTGTGTCTATATATATATATATATATATATATATATATATATATATATATATATATATATATTAGGGATGTTCAGAAAATCGATCGAACTGCGCCGAGCCGAATCGCCTTATTTTTGTCTGTTTTTTAATAATCGGTTCGTTCCCGTTTTTTTTTTAAACCGACTAAGTCAGTCCGGTCCTCAGATTTGGGCTTGATAGGGTCGCTCTGGACCGACCCGGACCGATAGGAATAATATATATATATATATATATATATATATATATATATATATATATATATATATATATATATATATATATATATATATATATATATATGTGTGTTACTTTTGCTGCTACTAGCGTGGTGTCAAATAAATAAGCGATGGAGGTTAAAATAGTCAAAATGGTAAAGTATCTAACTAAACAAAACCCTACCATACCAAGATCAGCGGTTCTTATTATTCTTTCTCACACAAGCCATCCAAAACCAAAAAAAAAAAAAAAAAACTCTCTCACCCAACCCAACCAAGATCAGCCGCCCCCCAACCCCTTTCTCTTATCCGACTGCCGACGCTCTGCCTTGCCGACTCTTATTAGCCTTGTCGACGCTCAACCGAGATTTCCAATCAAGTATTTTTGTAGTCGTCGAACAGATTTTGTCATTTGTTTGTTTTGAACGAACAGATTTGTTTTTTGATCATTTGTTTTGAATCAGATCAGTAGTTTTTTTTATCATTTGCTGAACACCCTTATATATTGATGGCTTGATGTTTGAATCAGATCTGATCATCTGCAATATTTTTTTTATTCGTTTTTTAAACCTGATTTGCTATATTTATACAATTTTGTGCTTTGTTGTTTGTTGTTGTCTTGTAGATGGCTGGAAACGAAGCTAACATAGATGGTGGTGGTGGTGATGGTGGTGATGGTGGTCTTCCTCCTACTCATGGTATTATTAAGGGTACACATCCATCTCCTACAAAACCAAAGGTAAAACCTTCAAAATGAAAATCAAAAGCATGAAACCATTTCACTGAAATAGAAGGGGCTGATCGGAGAAAACGTAGGGCAAAATGTAACTATTGTTCTGCAACCTATGCTTGTGATCCTAAGAATAATGGAACAAAAAATATTTTAGCTCATATAGAAACTAAATGTAAGAAATTTCCCGATAGGGTTGAAGATTCGAAGCAAAAACATTTGTCTTTTGAAATAAAAAAAAGAAGATGGGTGAAAGAGTTGGCGGTTGCGTTCAATTAAGAAATAATATAATAAATACCATTTTTAACCCAAATTAACCCTAAGCATGCAACTAGGTGTGAATAAAACAATATGAAATCATGCACGAATTATTCAACACACAAAGTTAAGGAAAAAATCCCCCACAGGGGCAAAACCATTTGTATATCACTATAATTTGTAAGAGAAACGGCTTACAATCGGATTACACTGAAATGCAAGTTTTTTGACTAAGAATTACCCTCAGGTATCGGATTCTGTAGTCGCGGCTGGAATATCCCTTTCCAGTAGGGTTGGCGGCTGGAACTATCCCTGTCCAGTAGGGCAGCAATGAAGAGGAAGAAGCGATCCACTTCACAAAGGTTGAACAACAGCAATGGTGTTCTTGGGTTACCAAATTTGATTCACATAGATATGGAAGATGTGTGAATCTAAAAACCTAGAATCATAGGACTCAATAGGTGAAGACTTTAGAGTTGATATGCTCTGAAAATCATGGGAAAGTCTTATCGAAACCAACTACTGATCGTGGTTTAAATAAGGAGTCAAAACCCTAAAAAATCTGTAACACGATCTGGCAGAATTTATCCTCGGCGGATCGGTCCGGTCCCTTTAGGCGGATCGGTCCGGTCCCTTTAGGCGGATCGGTCCGGTGACATCAGATCGGTTCTTTTATTGAAGGCGGATCGGTTCGGATGACATCGGATCGGTTCGGCTTTCAGCTTCATTGGTTTGCCATCGGTCTGGGGTATACTGGCCTTCAGCATAACGGATCGGTCTGTTTGTGACCGGATCGGTCCGAATGACCGAATCGGTTCTTTTATTTTGGCCGGACCGGTCCGGTCCTCAGGAACCAGATTCCTTCGAAGAAATCTCTCCATCTTCAAAGCACCATATCTTCTTCACCGTAGCTCGGAATGAGATGCCCTTTCTTCCAGTATCTTTGTTGCGGCAAGCTCTTCAACTTTCCAGTTGACCTATCCTCCGGACGGTGGATGTACAATTACCGAATTGCCCTTGAACTTCCATATCGAGCCTTCTTTCACTGTTTTGACTTCTCTTGCGTACCACTAGCATATAGTCCCTAAAAGCATGGAACGTGAAGTCATTGAGGCTGATGTAAAACACATGATGGAGATGTCGGATGCTTGATTCCTAGAATTCGGATTGAGGCCGTCATATGTGATCATGTATAAACGTGCCAAATGTAACGGCGTACGACATACAAAACTGTAAGATAACGGACATGACAAAAATGTCCTTACAATGGGGAAAGTGCAAATCTTATTGTTGTCATTTTTAGTGTAGAAGTATGTCGGCGAGCTCTTGCAAAAATGTTAATTATTGATGAATTGCCTTTCGTTTTGTTGAGGGTGAGGGGTTTCGACAATTTATACGAGTTGTTCAATTCAAATTTGTGAAGATTCCGGGTCGTATTACACTTGCGAGAGATTGCTTGACTATATCACTACACCAAATCTACCGAATTGTCAAGGTCAATGATCGTGACAATTCCTGGGGTGACAACTTTTTTTGTCACGGACTTGTCACGGTCATTGACCGTGACATGTTCATTAGAATTATCACGGTCGTGTCACGGGCCTTGATCGCGACAAGTTTTGTCACGGTCAAGGACTGTGACAAGCCCGTGACATTCTTTAAAAAATTATCACGGTCATTGACTGTGACAGGTCCGTGACAACTTTCTTTGTTATGGACTTGTTACGGTCAATGATCGTGACAATTCTGGGCAGAATTGAAAAAAAATATGTCGGGCAGTATGGCCACTACCACTGCCGAGTAGTATATTTGTACCTGTTATATCAACATTGAACCTAAGTGGTAATAAGTCGTAGGTTGAGAAGTATTTGGTGGAGGGTAATGAAGATGTCATTAATACTAATTTTAATGTCCTAGAGTGGTGAAAAAATAATTCGTTTAGATATCGATTATTGTCTCATGTAGCACGGGATGTATTGATAATTCCCGTGTCTACCATGGCTTCGGAGCCCGCATTTAGCACGGGGGGAATATACTTGACCCGTTTCATAGCTCTCTCTCTCCGAACACGGTAGAGGCTCTTGTTTGCACTCAAAATTGGCTTAAATATTCATCAACTTCAATTAGCCTTTTTGATTTGCCATGGATGAGGTGGAACAACTTGAACAATTAGATGAAAGTAATTGTCATTTTAAATAATTGATTATCAATTTATTATTTAATCGAATTTTATTGTAACTAATTTTATTACTCTTTATTCTCAGAATTGTTAGGAGCTTCATCAACAATTGTGGATTGAAATCAATCATGTAAGTATGAATTTTTTTAGGAATGTATTGACCATTTTAAGGTTACTTTTGTTATTTAGTATGTGGATTGACATTTAGCAGGTCGATTATTTGCAGGAATTTAAGGTTATCTATTTAGAGTTGTTTGGACGCATTTTGGGGGTTGTGTTGAAGCGTTTTTAAAGCAGTTTTTCCATTTTTGTGATATTTTGAAGGTTGTTATGGGGGGCTGTTTTTAAGCCTGCTTTATATGTTATTTATGTGATGTTTCGGACAGATTTAAATGCTATTTTGGACAAATTTAAATGTTGTTTTTGCACTAAATTATGACAGATTTATGTGTTGTTTATGTACTAATTTTGGACAGATTTATGTGTTGTTTTTTCACAAGCTTATTTGGACTTATTTCATTTTGAACAATTTGTAAATAGTAAATTAAAGTCATTTGGAACAGTTTTAATTAGACATAATTGAAAGAAAAAAAGTTCAAGATTTTTTTTAAATAATATAATTAATTAATGTTAAGACCGACAAACTAAACCGAACCGACCCTGTAAAAAATCAAACCGAATAGGATCGGTTAACCGACAATATCGGTCCTGTCTTGGTCCATTTTTTAGAGGACTGACATAGTCGGTCCGATCCAAAAAATACTTCAAAATCGAACCGGACCAGACCGCAATCACCTCTAATATATATATATATATATATATATATATATATATATATATATATATATATAATTGTTAAAGGGTATTATTGGTATATATTGTACATTCTTACGTCACTTTCTATGTATGAACCAAGCACTAAATTTATATTCTTAATAGGAATTCATTGGTTAACTAAACAATGCGAAAGGATTCAAAATACTCGTAAAAGGTTTCCTAGCAATCATTTTCCCGATAATCATAATACACCCAAAATATTACCATGTACCAAACAGGGCCTTGGAAAATTACAAGATTACTTTGTCTGGTTCGAGGTCAAGTTACAAGAAAATGTGGGTACAGTGGAATCAGACTATCAAATAGCTGGAAAAGGGGTGGAATCAGATTACTACATCACTAGGAAAGTGGGTGGAATCAAAATTCATCCAATATAGGTGGGATTCTTAATTTCTCATGGGAATCTTTAGAAATAATTTTTATGAAGACAAAAACACTCATTAAAATATTAAATTATAAAAACTACCCTTTGAAATCTATATATATTTATTTTGTGAAGATAATTTTTTTAAAAGGATATACCCTTGAGAGAATAGCCCTCTCTAGGTGGCAATATGTAATACCACGTAATTTTATTGATTTCATTTAATGGGATTAATTAAATTAAATGGGATATTTATTTGGAAATTAATTCGGATTTAAATACTAGCAAGACGAAAGTTGGTATTTGATTATGATAATAACGTTGAATATTACTGAGTGAATATGGTAATATATGATTATTGAATTTATTAAAATTGTCGCGAGTCATAAATACGATAATTCAGAAATTAAGTTGGGACGCGCGTGTGAGTCACGTAAGGAATCAATTTAAATGGATTTAATAGTAAATTATATTTGTATCATCCGTATAGTCATTTCGAGTGCTCCAGTGTGTCCGGATGGGTCGAGATAGTCATAAAACACTAGCCAGGAGTTTAGTTTGGGTCCCGATGCATTTTTAGGCCAAACCGACAACCCGGGAGGGTATTTTAGTCATTTTGATTTTTAGGGAATTTTAACCCACGAAATTTAGGCTTTATTTATCAGCCAATATTAGGGCCATTAGGGCCATAATCTGTCAAAATCAAGTAGTGGGCAACGTGAGAAGAGAGGAGAAGTTCCAAGGGAATTTTCAAGGCCATAACCACCACACAACACCACTATCGTCGAATTTGTGATCGGAGAGAGGAAGAGAACCAACCCTTATCGTCATCAACGAATCAGAACATCAAATTTCCAGGCAAGTGTTTCAATTCATTAAGATTCAGCAAATAATTTATCCATGATAGTGTAGGATTTGATGATAACCATGAATAATATTGAAAATCATGAAACTTGGAGATGAAACCTTAATTATGGGTTGGACTTACATGTAATTTGATTCTGGAAGTATTCTATTAATGAAATCATAAGCCATGCTTAGTTAAATATGGATTTATGAGGAGATGTACGATGATTCTTGAAGAAAGTAGAAAAATAGGATTTTTCATGAAAATAGGATGATTTGATCCAAGAAAAGTTTAATTGGTGATGTTTTAAAAATTCTAGAACGTTAAGAATCATGTATTTAGGTTGTATGATTACCCAATATGTTTACTTTAGGATTTAACATCTTGTAATGAAGAATTGGGACAGAACTAGGACTGAAAAATGAAGAAACCCAAGACCTGTACCTGTTTGATCGATCGATCGACATTCATAGGTCGATCGATCGACCTTCCCAGAAACTGTGACCTTTTTCCCCTTTATGGATTTAAGCGATTCCTTCCATTGAGAGTTATAGGTGGGCATTATGTGAAAACATTATGACTTTAGGAAGACCAGTAGGGATGTAATTGAAGCCCGGAACATATTAGAATTGGTTTGTAACGTAGTGTTGAACTTGCGAGTGTCTGACGAGTAATTTACCATTTTGAAATACGAGAGCATGAATTAAGTTTGTGTGAGTGATAAGTTAGGGTTTGAGACATAAATAAGGACCTCGGAGTACTAAATTGACATGTGGGATACGTAGGAGACTTAGTAACCTTTTCGGGATAGGTTTAAGTACTCGAAACGATACGACGTGAGATTTATTAGCAAAATATATTATATATATGTTGGAATGATAATGATGTACGAATAAGACTGTTGGTATAGGGCTAAAAATATACCTTTAATAATATAATTGCCTAAGTTGTGTGAATGCTTAGTATATGGACTATTGTGTGTATGACATACCTACCATACTTACTATCACGGGAGGTCGGCTTTTGGAATAGGACCATCTGATCTTTGTGTGCCTACGGGAGGATTTAGATTGGTACCTTAACGACATAGAACTGTGAATGGCTTATTTGTGAGTTGATAAGTTAGTTGACCATGGGAGCGTAGGTATGTGCATGACCCATGGGTATGTGAACTATGTTCGCCTCCAATATGTGTAATTTTGTTTATTGAAACGGTTCCTGAGCGATTAGGAACACGTAGTCCTTATGTACGTGATGTACCGGGATTCGATAGCAGAGTATGCGTGCACCGCAGCTTAGCCTAGGGGTGACATATTTGTATATTTATGCTGAGAATGACATACTTGTACTTATAACTGACTCATTGTTAATTGTTGATTACGAATAATTGAGATATTTGAAAAGGGATTAAAAATGTGATAATTCATATCGTAATTGATATAAAAATGTGATAATTCATATCGTAATTGATATAAATTAATCTGATTAATGTAAAGGTGAGTTACACACAGGATATATTAGAATAGTACGAATAGGCCCTATATTGTAATGTGAAGACAGGAAGTGGTACAGACTAGTTAGTTAGCTGTATAACTAGGATGGGTTAAGGGTATACGTTAGGTGTGCACATTAGTTAAGGGTTGAGTAACTCATGTGAGAGTACGTAACTAACATGTATATAATATTTACTGTTTAATGCAATTAAACACTTGCTATACTTTTAAATTGTTTTCACCTCGGGCTCTGACCCGTTCGCTATCAAATCTATTTTCTTGTAAAACCTTTTTAAGTGCCCAGCCACAGGGACGCTAAGTATAGGAGTTCCATCACATTGACGTGTTGTAGCTGTTGTGGAAGTTATAGGATCTCGGTATTAGACGCCTCCACATTCTGCATTTGATTCTATTCAGGGCTACTCATCTGTTAGGGCATGTCACCCATTTCCATTTAGAGATAGCACTCTCAGACTTCCAATTTCATTTTAATTTTGGATTTATTTATTTATTCAGACTTTTGTATTGGGATTTATTCAGTATTTGGATTATTCAGGGGAGTGTTACTCTAGACTCATGTTTATTTATTCCATTATTGTTCTGTTGTGATTATGATGTGAATGTGGTATAGTTAGCTTATAATTTAATTGGTTGCATGTTAATTTAATTTAATAAAATTTGGCAACTCACTTTTTAAATATTAGGTGGCTAGTAATTGTTTAAAATGTTTTCGACAGTGATGCTATGAACTGAACTAACTTGACATTTTCTATTAATTTGAATAAAGGAGTAGCTACCCGGTATTTAATTAGTCGAGGTGCCACACAATACAACAAAAAGAACACGGTCATTTTATTTTAGAACTTCTAATGTAAGGCAATCTACAAGCATCAAGCCTAATAACTCCCTTAATAATTTTAAGACGGTCTTCATATCTATGGAACAAAGTTAATTTTTTGGAGAGAAGCCCATGTTTAGACAGGAGATCAACTACACGATTAGATTCCCTATAAATGTGGGACACATTAATGTTCCAAAAGGAAGTGAGAGTTTGAATTTCTTCTATACTACTTCTAGTCTTCCAAGATGGCTTTAGACTGTTGTTTATACAATTAACCACTATCTGAGTGTAGGGGTCCCCACCTAGGGTTGATTAGTTAAGATGACTTTGTACTTAGCAAAAGACTAACAAAAAAAAAAGCTAGAGACCTCTCAAGGGACCCACTGCAGAGAACGCTCGAGGGACCTACTACAGAGACGACTTGAGGGACCTCCCACAAATAATAAGGCTATCTGAAAGATAATATTTGTAATAAGAAGTATGATGTTCTCATATATTTACTTACACTTGTAAAATTTTACTTTATAATATGGGCAAGGACATTCGGTAACCTCGAGGGACCATGCCTGGCAGGGCATGGGAGAGCTCACATGATCTATCGAACGACCTCCTCTTGGTAATCTCGCAGGGTTTTGGTTTGGAGGATTGAGAGCAAGGTAACATTGGAAAAGCAATAGACAACCCTCTTAGCACACTTGGGCAAAACTTCATCGGGCACAAATAGTTGCTCGAACCACCATAGTCGATGGGGAACCTCCTTGAGGGATCCCAATCCCAGATGATCGCCTGGAGATGATTCCCAGCCAACAAACAGTATACTGGGTGCTCGAGCTATCTCCAATCAAACAACCTCGACTTAATGAAATATCTCTTTAATTAATGTGACCACACATCTGGTGTAGGTCACTATTCACCCATTTCGTGATGTCGTGGTATCTATTTAAGAACTCGAACTAATAGCACTCAAGTGGGTTTATCCTTAGGATGGCAGGCTAATTGGATGAATTTATGCCGTCTTGCGGTTATAAAATAAACTTGTGTGCTGGCATGTCATATTCACATTAATGTCTCCATGCTTTATGAGCATGTGGCAGTTTCCCGCCAAAATCCCACATATCATGCATTTAAGGCAAGATCTCTAACATTGATAAAGGGGGATTTTAGCATTTATACTAGTCAAATTACATTTAATGCCAGCAAGGCCACTCGAGTGACTTTGCCTTGCTATAAATAGATTAACTAAACAGTTTACAAGGGCGAAAATTCAAACCTAGAACTGTTGTTGGATTTTCCTCATACACGAGAGCTTTTGTGAGAACATTTATTGTCTGAACATTCCCCTTTGTTTCCATTGATACCACTATCATTGAGCATTAACTGAGCCATAAATTCCTACCTTACCTATATGGTGATAAGAGTGCTTGCTCTTTATCCCTCCGTTCAAGTTGCTTGCTGGTTCCACTTATTTATTGAATTCACATTACACTTATGGTGTAAAGATTTCATTTAATACCAGCTGGAATATTGAATATTATTGTCTCTTTCACTCTCATTCATTGTCATTATTAAACATAGCCTTGAGCATTAATCACGGCTTTGATATGGAGTAACGCCTCGCTTGATACTAATCGTATTCCAAGAACCTACATCTTACATTTGGCGACTCCATTGGGGAGGTATTCTCTTTTGAAAAGATGCCAGAGGATAACATTGCCAATACTATTGATTTTGACGCTATGCAGCTTGAAAAGGAGGCATATCTCGCCATATTACTTGAAGTAACGAGAGTGGCGCGAGTGGAGTCCAGCTCAGCTGCTAGGGGTGTGATGGAGATGGTCGGCGTGACAAGAGGAATATACCCAATGCAAATGATGGGACTCATGGGATTGTTTGCAAAGTTCATCGAAACTCATAGGGCTCAGGCGATGTTAGGAGTCATCGGAGGATCAAACTTCTTCCTCATGTTGCTAGTAGGAATACCAGTTCCCTCTGTTACAGAAGGAGTTTCCACACCCATTATCAATAATGTTTCCCTCACTGCTCCACCAATGGTTACCCCTACGTTGGATACGAGAACAACTATACCATGTGTAGGTCTGACAGGTGCAAAGCCGACGATGACCGTTAACGTAGGAGGGAGTGCATCGGCTGCGCCAATAACTCCTGCCATTGTGGTGCCACTAACAACTAGTTATCCACCCTCTACTATGGAGGATATAAAAAAGGAGCTCTTGAAGTTCATAGTGGTGTCCAAAACTGGAGGATATAGTTCCTCAGTTTATGATGATTTTCGTACTCCATGCCTAAAGAAGTACAATAATAAACCATATCCAGTAGGGTATATTCCACCCATTTTTGAGAAATACATGAGTAAAGGTGTCAATCCCAAGGAATATATGAAAAGGTTCATCGAGAACCTGGGGGCTGACTGTAATGATAAAAAGTTAAGATAGAGGGAGTTCTCAAAATCCCTGATAGAAAAGGCTTATACTTGGTATTACCACTTGGCTTCAGGCAACGTGGCCTCTTAGAATGAATTGCACGTGTTATTTGTGCAAAGGTTCTTTTTGGTTGAGGATGAGTTTACACTCACGCAATTGGCTCGCGAGAAACAAAAGTCAGGGGAGGATGTTGTTGCTTACATCAGAAGATTTCGCGAACATTCTCTATATGTGAGAGACGAAAGGCGAGAAGATAAACTTTTACAAGTTTCTTCTAAAAAGCTACTGCTCGAGTTTATTTGCCACCTGATCAATGAGACACGCAAAGGCACATTTGCTACGTTTTTAAAGGAAGCAAGGAATATTGCTCTAGTTGTAAAACCCGCACCACCACCACTTGCCTTGGCATGTTTGTTGCTAAGGCCATCAGCTAACTCGAGGAGGGCAATATCCCTGAGAGTAAACTACACCGATGAGGGAGGAAGAGGGATACGAAGTGGTGGCCGAGGAAGAAAATATAGGGGAAATAAGAGGAGGTTCGAAGGGGAAAGGAACCCTCTCGAACTACCATGCACAGTGGAACAAGCATTAAACATCTATAACCTCATGGTGCACGATAGGCTTTACAGATTAGTTAACGGTAATAAGGCACAAATGTCTCGAGAAGACAGAGAGAAATTAAACTTTTGTGTGCTACGTAACAGAGTGAACCACTTAACTAGGGTATATTTTTTGTTAATGAGGCTAATTGACCATCATATGAAGAAAGGGGATATTGAACTACCCTAAGACAATGTGAATGATAACTCTCTACCAGCTCACGGGGCACACATGGCTAGTGACTTTGATGTAGATGCCAAGCAACTATTGAGGGGATAGTGGCTCCTCGAGGAAGACTTTGAAGAATCTTTGGAGGAATGTACCTTCAAAATGGCTCAGTTGCAGTTGAAAGACGAGACAGACGAAAAAGACGAAGCTGAAGATGAAGAAAACCCCATCGAGAGCTTGAGTAGACAGTTGGAAGCCTTCTCTCTAGGGGCAGTGAAGGATGTGATAGCCTTTGATGAGGCTGCCTATAGAGACATGAAAGAGGTGTATAAACTTGAGGAGGATCAAACTGATCCTTGGATTGAATGTGCAGTAATAACACGCTCGCAGAAGTGTGGTTGGTTCTTCGACCAAGTTGGGATTGCTGAGCACTCTCGATTGGAGGTCACGTGAGCATTCTTAGAGACTGCTAAGAAGAAAATGGCTCCGCAATTAAAATGGAAGGGGCCCATGGCCAAGCTTGTAGGGAGGTTACATTTTCGGAGGCTGACAGATCAATCACGTACCCTCACAATAGGCCTCTTTATGTTACAGCCACTATTAATGATTGTGTTTTTACTCGTGTTTTGTTGGATGGCGGGGCATCCATCAATATCATGCCCATTAGGTCTTTTTATGCTACTGGCCTATCTGAGACAAGGCTAGTACAACATTCTTTATCGATCTCAGGGTATGATAACCAGTCGTCCAAATCTATGGGGTATGTTAATGTGGGCATTACAATGAAGAATATTACTTTTCACAAAATTTCAAATTATGGACTGTGAGCTATCGTACCAACTGTTAGTGGGAAGAGAATGGATGCATAACCACGGGTTGGTGCCTTCTACCTATCACTAATGTGCCAAAGCAAATGTAAAAGGCAAGGGGATGGGGATTCGAGCATCCAAGAAACCATTCGTAAAAAAGGAAGCTTACTTGGTTGATGTTGCCTTCTATACTAAGTTAGCAGAAGAGGATACAGTGGTTACAAGGTACACTAGAGACATCAGGATCCCAAGCAGTCGAGAAAAAGTGCGCGCACCAACTCGACCTGCGGTAATTTATGAGGAAGAATGCGAGCATGAGACAATGAGGCCTCCCAGTTTATCGAGGAAATTGCGTGATTGAATGACGCCACGTATTGATCCTATTAAACACCATGTCCAGCGCCAGAGTGTGATCAGTAGACATTCTGTGAGGGAGTTGGAAGAAAATGGCCACAAAAGGTCTCATATGGAAGAAAACCCACGGCACTGCAAAAGATTAGTTTTGCCTATTGGAAGAATTATTTACAGATTATGAAGATGTGAGCAGGCAGCTGAAGGATTAGATGATAAAGCGGACCCGGTCTATAAATATTTTTTTGGCGGACAACCAAGGATAATGTTTGGTGATTTATAATTCGAGTATCCAGGAGTTTGTGGAAGAAGTAGAGGAAGAGATCGAATGCATGAAAGACAGACCCATGCCACAAATCCAAGAGTTAGAAAAAATAAATCTGGATAAGGAGGGTGATGAACCGAGCCCTATTTTTATCTTAAAGGGGCATCGCAAGAGGGTTTGATCGAGATACTACAAGAGTTAAAGGACATCTTCACATGTAAGTACATCGAGATGCCTGGGGTTGATAAGGAGGTGAGTTGCCACAAGCTGAATATTTTGCTTCAGCCATCCTAATGAAGCGGGATACCCGAACATATAAAGTAGGGATGGATTTAAATATTAATGAAGAAGTTCAAAGGCTACTTGTAGCCAGTTTCATTCTCCCTATTCAGCATCCCATTTGGTTGTCTAGCATTATTCCAGTAGGAAAAAAAGGCAAGAGCCAGATCAAGATCTGCATAGACTTTCGGGACCTGAACTGTGCATTCCCGAAACATGAGTTTCCATTGCCCTCTATAGATAACTTGATAGATGTAACTGCGGGGAATAAGATGTACAACTTCATGGATGATTATGCGGGGTATAACCAGATCAAGATGGATCCGGGTGACGCTAAGAAGACTTCTTTTCAAAAACCTTTGGGTAACTTCATGTACACGGTCATGACTTTCAGTCTGAAAAACACGGGAGCCACTTATTAAAGGACCATGATGACCATATTCCATGACCTCTTCCACAAGATCGGGAATTCAATGTTGATGACCTGGTGATTAAATCCAGGAAGGAGGCTACTCACTTGGAATATTTGAGGAGAGTGTTCACCTGATGTAGGAAGTATAAGCTGAAAATGAATCCTCTTAAATGTGCATTCAGGGTTACAAGTGGGAAGTTCCTTAGTTTTGTGGTGAATAGGAAAGGAGTTCAGATGGACCTTGACAAGCAGTGATCCATCCTTGACGTGCCAAGGTCAAAGTCAGTGAGGGACTTGAAGAGCTTCCTGGGAAAAGTCTCTTACTTAAAGCGGTTTGTGCCCGGTCTTGTTTAAGTGACCCATCCACTAATAGAGATGTTACGAAAAGGGTCCAAGTTCGCGTGGGAGAAGATGCACCAAGAGTCCATGGACAAGATGAAAACTCTCCTCACATCTCCTCAAATAACGATCCCTCTGAAGGCAGGTATCCCTTTATATTTGTATCTTACATCTACCAAACGATCTGTTGGGGCACTGTTAGCCAAATATATGGATGGTGTAGAGAAACATGTCTATTACTTTAGTCGAATTATACATGGGACAAAATCCAGATATACTAGCATTGAGAGGCATTCTTTGGGCCTTGTATTTGTAGCATAAAAACTTAGGCATTATATGATGTCGTTTATAATACACATTGTAACTAGATGTGACCCTGTAAAGTTTTTGCTTGCTAAATTTGTCCTAATAGGCAGGGAATCCATATGGTTTCTAATCCTTTCGCAGTATGACCTCAAATGCTTACTCTCCCGAGCTATCAAAAGTCTATCTCACGCAGATCTCTTAGCTATTTTAGATTCTGGGATTGTTGGAAACATAGACCCCAATTTTAAATTTTTTTCAAATATGAATTTCCTTTAATGCGGAATAAAGATGGTTCAACACCCACACAAATGAAAAATTTTAATATCTTACTACAAATAAATTTTCACTTAAACACATTAACTCAACTCAAGTCATAAAGTTTGCCTAACAAGATCAATTCATTTAGCAAATTAGGCCAAACCAAATTTTATCAAATTAAATTATCTAGACTTGAATTAAATTGACTTAAATTTCACCCAAACTAATTTTCGTACCGAATTAAACTTTAGTGTGATTAAACCCAATTTTATCTTGAATTACCTAAGTATGCATCTAAGTGTATTTTACAAGATAAAGTAAATAATATCACACTATGTCGTGATGTACGAGGAAAAATCCAAATTAGAAACAAACCTCGGAGGGCCCTGGCTTAACAAATTCACTAAGTACGGTATGAATTTGACAAAGACTCGAAAAGAGGACTTACACAACCAACTCGACTCCCTTCAAGCCTTGACGCGCTCCTTCGATTTTCAACCTTTGCGTAGCGAATAATCCCGGAGTCCACCGGAACCTTGGAGTCCACCAATTGAGACCAAGAAACAATCAACCACGCATGGTGACTTTCACCATGTGAGAATGCCGCAACAAAACAAAAGCTTCTTCTTCTTTGAAAGATGTATAAGAAAAACCAAACTCTTTTCTTCTTGGGTAGAAAAGTGAACCCAGTGCCAAAATACTCCAAGCAAATAATATAAATGTAGGAGCTTGGATAAAAACCAAAATAGTTGGGTGTATGTATTTTTTGGTAGGAATTATTTCATGGATTCACAAAAACACAAAACTATAAACTTTTGATGTTGGGAAATTTTCTCTCAAAGTGTGTTTAGAAGTTATCAAAAGTTAGTTTTTCAAAGTTGGTTCCTGCACATATTAATTCTGACAAGAGTTGGTGGGAAAAAGAAAGTGGGAACATGGAGAAAAACTGCCAATAAATTTCCCGCTAAAAATCTCGTTCGAACGAGATTTTCGTTCGAAGGAAGTCTCGTTCGAACGACCATCTAACGATGTTCCAGTGGCCAAATGGGAAAATTCGTTGGCAAACTCGTTCGAACGAAATTCTCATTCGAACAACAAACTCGTTCAAACGACAATTTCGAACGAAATGTCAGAAGTTCATTTTTCAATTTTAATCCCCAAAACTTTTTATTCAAAGTTCTAAATAACTTTCTGAAAATAAAATTCATTTTCAAATAAAATTACACCTATTATAAATTATTCCAAGTCTCCTACAAATATATAAAAGTATTCATACCTTTGGAGACTTGAAATATGATGTTGATGACGTGAAACATGAAACGTGGCACTGAAACTCGACAATGATGTTCTCTTGATAAGTACGCCGCAACGTCTTCAACTCAAAATTGTCATAGGCTTGAAGGATACACAAGAACACTATCCTATGACTCAAATATTTTTATCCGGAATTGATCCAACACTATATTAAGACTCAATTGGAGACTAGTGTCCTTATAGGGATGCTCGAGCCACCCGTGGAAGAACTTTCGGGCAATGATCTTCAGGATAACTTTCTGGAAATAAGTCTGGACGAATGGAGCATGGAAATCGATGGCTCTTTGGCCGAAACAAGGGAGGAGAAGGTGTGATTTTGAGAAAGAATGGGGAAAAAGTTTGATTGTCTTTCAAGTTGGACTTTATATGCTCAAATAATAAAGCTGAATACAAGGCACTTGTGCTAGGATTGATCGAAGCTCTTAGAAGGGGCATCCAAGTGCTAACGATAAAGGGGGACTCAAACTTTGTGGTTAAACGAGTAACGGGAGAATTTTCTCTGAAACACATGAGTTTGTCAACCTATTAAACAATCATATAAAGGTTGCCTGGGCAATTCGAAGTGGTAAATATCAATAGGAACCCGCGAATGATGATTAGGCATGATGACGCTTATGCCACGATTGCCTAAGAGATTGCTTTTTATGGGGAGTCAATGGTGGATCGATTTACTAAGAGGACAACTCCGTCAACAAGACTCGAAATGCTACCCACTGATGATAGTAATGATTTGAGGGGCAAAATAAGGAAGTAGGTGGAAAGAGGGGTAATCTAGCTAAGGTTGGTTGGCCTCACACAGTATTTCATTATTCGGGGCAACTTGTACTACAAAAACAAAGGGGGTTGGCTATCCAGATGTGTGGATCTTAAAGAGGCTAAGAGAAGATTGATAGAAGTCCATGAAAATAGCTACAAAACCTTTGAGATCCTTATATATAGAAGGGTCGACCGATCAAGTTACTTCTGGCCTTCGATGAGGCAGGACTCTGCGATGATACAGAGGGATTATGGGAAATATCGATACTTTTACCAAGCAAAAGAGTGCAACTTCATTGATCAACCTCAATATTGGAGGCAACCGTACATGGACATGCTGGTAGATGGAGTGATGCCGACAGACAAAGATGACACCACAAGACTAAAGAGGCGAGTACGTAGATATTATGTCTACGAAGGGCAGTCATACCAAAGAGGCTATTATGACAGGCCTGTGAGGTGAATAAGGGGGCAAGAAGCCGAAGAAGTACTGAAGCGAGCCCACAAGTCGGGTCATATTGGAGGGGCCAAACTTTATGACCAACTTATGAATTTGGGATACTTTTAGCCTACAATGGAAAAGGACTCTGCGGAGTTTATTTTCAAGGGAAAGGCTTGCCAACTACACGGGAATATGATTCACACCCCTTAGGTGGGCCTGCATTCTCTCTCTACCCCTTTCTCATTCCACACATGGGCGTTCGACCTAGTAGGGGCAATGAATCCCTCCTTGCGAGGAAAGATTTGGATACTTGTTGCCACTAATTTTTTCACTAAGTGGGCAGAGGCTATACCGCTAAAAAGAGCCACAGCGGGGGTAGTTGCTCGAACCGACTTAGATGGTTAAAAAGAGATACGGAGGCCACACAAGGACGAACCGACTTAGATTATTTTTTTCATCTCATCCTCGTTGAGGACAATGGATTCTACCTCTTCGACCGGTTCACCATTTTTAGATTTTTTTCATATCTCGAGTCGAGAGTATCATTGTTGTACGAGGTTGTGTCTCTATTATGGGCCTCCTTCTCATCGGTTGAGGTGAACTAGCATTCGCGAGCCTCCACTTGGTCACCCTCTACTTAGTCAGGAATTTAATCATATTGTGAACCGTGGAAGGCACGACCTCAAACTCCTTGAGGGCTATCCTTCCCAGAATTATATTATAAGCCAAGAATATGTGTTCGTCCATAGCAAAAAAAAGCTAATTTTCTTGAGAAGGCACATTGGCCAGGTGCCCATGCACACATCCTTCTCAAATACCCCCAAAGGGGTGAACTTTCTCTCCGCTGAAGCCGATCAGCAAATGGTGATAAGGTACTAGCCTTTTCTTTATCAACTCCGATCCTTTGAAATAATTCTAGAACATTACGTCGGTTGAACTCCCACCATCAAATATGATTCGAGATACATCATACCCATGCATTCTCATACTGGATGACCAAAGGGTCATCATGGGGAGCCAAAATTCCCCTTAAATTAAGTCTGGAAAAGCCTATAATAAGAGTGTTTATATCCACTTTCTTTAACTCCCTTAGTTTTAGCTCGATGTGGGCTGAATTGACTTCCATCCATTTTGATGTTGCTTTGGATTTTACCATATATGCTTTCTGGTCAGTCGGTTTTGTAGCGCCACTCGCTAAGCCGCCACATATCATCTTCACATCAAAAGAGATCGTATGCAAATGACCCTTTGCATCAGGGATCTTTGCTGGAAGGTCGGGATCGTCTTCCTCACTATCAGACTCATCATCTTCTTATTAACTGGGGCCTCTTATCTCAGCTTATCATATTTCCTCCCATTGTGCTTTTTCCTGGAATCGTCTTTGTCATCACTCCTGTCTATACATTTTTAGAGTTTACCCTTATTCAGTAATTTCTCTATCTCGTCCTTCAGGGAAAAGCATTTATCGATTGTATGCCCATGGTCCTAGTGAAACTCGCACCATTTGTTCTTGTCTCTCTTGTGAGGAGGGGACTTGAACTTTTATGTCCATCGAAGTGCTCTGTCATCCTTGATCTCATTGGGAATCAAGTCTAGGATCATCATCAGAGGAGTATACTTAACAAATTTATCTTCAGTCGACCTCTTCTTCCCTTTCCTTGTCCTTTGACTGATTGGACTTATTTCCACCGAACTCCTTTATATCTCCCCTATTGGACACTATGGTCTCCTTCGCATTCATAATTCTTTCGATCGAGGCCAGGAGGTCAGTCATGGTCTTTGGAGGATCGTCGGTGAGTTTCGAAAGGAGTTTTCCTGACTATAACCCACCGTAAGGGTTGTCATCGGGATGTTCTCCTCATAATCTTCCACCTTCAATTTTTCCTTATTGAACCAAGTAATGTAATCCCTCAGAGTCTCATTCTTAACTTAATTCACATTCAAGAGGTGAGTTACCTTCTTCGACGGCTTCATGCCAAAGAAAAAATTATGTATAAACTTCTCAGCTAACTGCTTAAAATTCTAAATGGAGTTTTTGGTCAAGGCTGTATACCATATATGAGCAGCACCGGTGAGAGTTCTATAAAACCACCTGCACCTCATCTCATCAGGAGTGGAGTAGATATCAATCATTGATTGGTACATCTCTATGTGATGTAGTGGGTTTGAACTCCCATCATACTTTAAGCTTACAGTAGGAGGCTTAAACTTTGCAAAAGTAAGATAACTCACGTTCCTCGTAATGAAAGGAGACCCTTCTATGTAAACTCAATAATTGAGATCTCGACACTTGAGTAGAGTGAAGATCTTGTATTTAAATCTCTGAATGGAGCTATTCCAAGACTTATCTTTGGCAACAACATTATCATCACCTCATTTCTAGGAAACAATGACTGCAGTTGGCTCTCGTGCCATAGTCCTCTATCGACTGTTGACTTCTCTTTATTCCTCTCTATCTTATCTTTGCCTGGGTCTATCATCACAATGCCTACCATTCCTTCTAAATGCAATAATGCTGCGAGTGCAGGAGAGCCGATCTCGCTCATATCCTCTTGGGCTGAGACGGTTGAAGGCCGATCGCCTGCTGAGTCTATCAAAAGCTGAGGTTCTTGGTCGGCCATCAGGGGTTGTCCAAGTGCTATTTCCTTAGTAGGTTGGGCCTGGGCGGTTTATGTATCCAAAAATCTCATATGGCTCCTAATACTCCTCTTGGTCATAGACTTGGTCATCTGAATAGTCCAGGACTTACTTTCCTAGGCGGAGATGCCTAGGTTCAGAAATATCTCTCCACTATTGATGGGACTAAACTTCCTTCTATGGGGCTGGGGGTGGTTCCCATGTCGTTGAATCCACCATCTCTCTGGCGGTTGGGGTAATGATCTCTGTCGTCGGATTGCCTAGAGATCTTTCCAAAATGCTTTGGCTAAACTCCTTGAATTGCTCCTGCATTTTTTACTAGTTGTCCACCAAGGATGGCAGTGCCACCTCCACATCAACCATTTTTTACTGAGGTGGTGGTTGGCGGGAGCTTGGGCCAGTTCCTAGAGGCAAGTCATATGCCATCTCTGATGACATCTACTCGCCAGTAGAGAGATAATAAAAGTAATGAAGGCTAAAAATGAGCTGCGAGCAAAAGGAAGCTTAAAGAACACCCACTTAAGCTCCTTCAATGGTGATATAGGTAAAAAAAAATTATGGATATGGATCACCACTAGAGGAAAAGAGTGAGGTTGAATCTAAGAAAATGAAGAGGAAGAAGAAGAATATTTTCCCATAGACGACTCCAAAAATGATGATGTAGATTATCACCACTCGAATATATTGGTAGCTCAAGCTCTGGCTGAGTCATTAATGGAGATGTAATCACAGAAATGTAAGTATGCAAAGAAAGAGATGAGAGAAATAGAGAGCACAAAAACATAAGTGGTTCGACCGGAGCCTACTCTACTGTGAAAAAGAGTATGAATATTATAGTATTAAAAGGCACTGAAGGCTATGAATTACAGTCACTCAAGCTTTTTCTCTTTTAGCTTTACGAATGGGTAGAGTTTTAGCTAGGTAAACAATAACTCGGTCCTTGATGAAGAATACGAAGTTGGTATATATAGGATTGAGGTTACATAGTGTACCCCCCAAGCATGCACCTAGCGCGCATGAGGTGAGATATCCACTGGTAGAACGCCATTTATCCTCTACACAAGTACATCATGATGATGAAATATTCCCTCACGTGGGTAGGAGATCTATTATAATGGTATGTCCACATGGCCTGATGATGCACAATTCATATGTGCCTCACGAAATATTGAAGTCGACTTTTGTTGGTCTCGACCGAGCCGAGACTGTGGGGATGAGCTTCCAGGTAGATAGCTCTGAGACTGTAATGACCATCTTGGGAAGCTCATGGTGGTTTCGACCTGTCAATGTGGTACAAGACCGACATATGGCAGGGGTCGAGGCACAGAGTCATCCTCTGACTGTATAATAAACCTCTGTATGTGACTGTAACCGTTATGAGGATGAGATCTCGGAGGCCGAGATGGGTAGATGTGGGCCCACTGTGTTGTGGGCCCATATATAGATAAGTCTGATGGAAATTGGGTAAGGGTCATGGTACTAGATCGAGTCTCGTCTAGGATGAGGTTACACTTATTCATATCAATCACCCCATATAACTTTGTCTTCAATGTGAATGGAAGACTGAGGGGTATAGTCGTCTGACCTCTATGAAGATAAGGCCCTCCAGTATCAAAGGCTATCTTGGATACGGGACTTACTGAGGTCGAGGGTACGTTTAATGTCCCATATTGAAGCATCATTTAAGTCTCCTTAATGGGACATGTGTTAACAATGGGTTGGTTTGCGTGTCTGCCAAGAGATGTCGGCAACATGCTTGCTTAGGGACTCGCGCCCTAATGACGTGTGCCTTAAGAAATGTGCGCAACCATTGTATCATTCAAATACCTAAAAAATATCAACCTTTCTCTTTCTTATCCAACTTCCATTCCGGCTCTCAACTATTTTCGGCAAACCTCAAACCCTTGTTTTCTTTTTCTTCAAGCCAACTCGATGCAGGGGAGCTTTATGTCCCATTCTCATTCCAACGTCCTATTTTCAGTTCAAGTATCCCTCCATCCTTATTTTTTATGCATTTGCCTCTTATTCCTCTGTTTCTTGGAGTTTTTTATTTTTTGACGAGTTCTGAACTTTTCTACGATCGCCCGTAGTAGTTTTAGGGGTAGTTCAGTGGCTTTGTGGGATTTTTAGGGCTGTAGAGAGCTGAGAGGAGGTTGTTCTGGTGAGAGAGCGAGCTTTTGTGACCGGTTTAATTCTCTGGTGGACCTACGGTCATCTTCTCTAGCAGTTTTCCCTCCTTGCTCTTGACTGGTTTATTTAAAAATAGTTGGGCTTATTTCATTTTGATATTTTAGTCAAACTAGGTCAACCTTTTTCTTATTTATATGTACACGAGACTACATAAATTGGGTGAGCAGTTCCCACACTTGAGAGAACGTATTATGAGTGAGAGTCGTAAGGCTGAGGCCGAGGCTAAGAAAAAGAGTTGAGGCTGAGTCTAGCATTCCCATTAACCTAACCCCTTTAGGTGTAGTTCATCCTACCCCACTTCTCACAAATCTATCACCATCCGAGACTAGTGTTATGTTCATCAGCAGTAAAACTATGTCTGATACCTCTTCACAGGGGTTTTAGGTTGAGTCATCATCCTCGGGTTACAATCCTTCTGCTTCCAGGGATCTGAGAAGGCAGATTCCTTTGACCAGGCATGCAAGTCCCCTTATCTCGTCTTAATGATTCTGGTGCTGCTGAGTCCAGTAATAAAAAGAACCCCTAAGAGGCTTCAAATAAAGATGAGACGAGAGTGAAGGTTGCTATTTCACAACTCCCAATGGCTATTCCTTTATCTTCTATAAATGGGGCTGAGTACTCCTCAAGATTACAAAGCAGTTCCCCTGCCGTAGCTTTTGAGGACAAGGATGATGATTCGTACGAGGAACCACTTGACACATCATAAGTTGCAACATTTCGCAGCACTATCAGAGATACAGACCTTTGGATGCGGAGGCACCTTTATGAGATCAAATCTTCCATTAATATGAGAGTCCCAACCGACGAAGAGAGAGCTTATGACAGCCTAATGGGTGAGGTGGTTGTATACGAACAAATGTTCAAGGTCGGATTCAATCTACCAGTCCACACTAACATCAGTACAATCCTTGCTATCCTGGGGCTTTCCCCATCTCAACTTTCCCCCAATGCATGGAGGATCATCATCGACTTTATCCAATGATGGTGATTGATCTACGAGATTGACCTTTCTGTCAACATCTTTTGGGTATGTTATACTGTGTCTACAAAGAAAGCCCAACCCGACTATTATTACCTCGTAGCCAAAAAGTCTACCAAAAAGGTGTTGATTGTGACCCAGACCTCCAACCACCATTGGAAGCCCCGATACTTCTTTACGTTGGGAGCTTAGGAGTTTGATATTGATGCTCCTTACAGTGCCTTAGAACCAAGGGTTCTCCAAAAATGGAAAATGCATCAATGTAGGCCAAACTTGACCCGACCTAAGTATTGAAGTCCCAGACAAGATTGATCATATTTGATCTTAAGGTAAGGAGAGCGGGTTGGTCGAATTTGAGCAATTAATGATTCCTATTTTTTTTTAGAAAAGACGGGTATTTGGGTTGCTCTCAAGCATGCAAATGAAGTAATAAGGTCACGACCTAATTATATATGACGGTGTTGGAAGTTAAAGCGTCACAAGTCACGGGTCACGACATCCCTCCAGGTCCCAAGCAAAGGAACATACTATAGGAAATGACACCGTGACAATAGGCATAGATTACAGTCGTCGCACCAACTCGCAACCTCTTGGCACTGAGGCTTGGGGTCTTATTGAGATGTCCAATACTGGCACCTATGTCACGAAAGGCCTAAAGCCGTTGCCTGGGATAGACAGGATACGACCTCTCTCAATAACTCCTACATATTATCATTGTCTGGGACTCAGACAGGTTGCGGCAGTCCTCTTGAGTCTACATCTGGTTACTGCCTAGAGCATAGACAGGTAACCATGTAATATCCACAACCTTATCCTTCGTAGGCCACGACCACCTACCCCTTCAGTAGTGCATACCCTACCGCATACTTAACCACATCAGTATATACTTGCCAACTATCCTACTCCTAGAAGGATTCCCTATTTTCATCAATTATCCACATGGCACGTGCTCTATGCATGTGACACCTTTTATTTACTTCTATAAACAGAAGAGCTCACCTCACAATTGGGGGGACGATTTTCATAGCAAAGCCCTTCCCAAATCTCTACTCTCTCTCTCTAGAAGCTGCCAGACCTCCTGGGCTACACAAATCTGTAGCCCTCTACAGAACTTCTCTACAGGCTGCATCCTGGACTGCACAACATTACTTATATCATGTATTCCTCCCCCTCTATCTCTTCTATGCCTATAATGGCAACCCAATTTTGTATTAATGATTGTATATAATGAGAGTGAGGCACCAAAAGTGGACTTAGGCTCATTTTATAGCCGAACCACTCTATATCATGTGTTATTTCTCTTTATTCTCTTATTTATGATTTTTATACTTGATATGATAGTTGAGAATGACTTCGATATGATTTCTCGCATCATCATTTTGGCGATGTCTATGGGAAACGAGGTATTAAATCCAGTTTCCTATTAAATTGGGTTCATAATACCTTATTTCATTTGCGGGGACCCTTGGGTCATTATCCTATGGGTGAGATCTTGGTTTTTAGACCCATATTTTTGCATATAAACTCCCTATGGGGGATTTTACTGTCTAGACCTGTTTTCTAGGTCTTTTTATATGGACTTATACCTATTTCTCTTACCCCAATGATGTTACCCTTCCTTGTTCGTGTTGGAAAAACTCAAAAGGCCATGGCCTCATAAAGATGGGTAACTAGGGATGCATTCCTCTTCATTTACCCCTATTTTAGGGGATCTTATTTCCATTTTATTTCCCATTCTCGAGGATGTTTGCTACCGAATTTGTGCTATTTTGCACTTTAGGATACTTTATGTCTTTTTATGTCTTTGGTTGGCTCCTAGAAGACCTTTTTGGTAGGTTTTTTGTGGGTGAAACCCAAATTTTAGCACAAGTTAATTGCCTATAGGTCGCACCCCCTATGCAATAGCTTAGCCAATTTTTTTATTTTTGGCATACTATTATTTCCAATTATTGAAATTCGTGACCAATGACGCTGGGAAACGCTTGACAAACTCCCACTACGGGCCTTATGGTTTGTAAGGGGAGCTACGTGACAAAAAGGCTAAGTTAAATTGTTGATAAATCGATAATTCAACGGACAAAGTCCAATTAGGCGATTGTCCTAAAGACCGATAAATTGTCCAAGATAGCTTACGGTGCATATTCCTATTAACTTTTCAGTTACTTTACCCCTCGAAGGAAAGAGACCGACAGGTTTTCTAATCTGATAAAATACGTGCAACATCGAATTGAACTCTGGTGGATTATCCCTTGTGGAGGCCACGACAATAGCCTCATGAGCATCATTAGTTGTGATCTTAAGGACACAACTATCTATTTATATATGAAAGTGTTGCAGCCAGTTATTATGAGGTTGCATCCCTATTCCCATACTTTGATTTTCTCTACATACCTTGATTTTCTCATTGTGGTTTAGTTCATCTCATAATATATTTTTAAAGACTAACACAGCAGAAGCCATGGAAGGAAGCTCTGGATCAGGTACTTAGAAAAATAAAGATGTGGTACACCTATTGAGCTGGATCAACCATCTGTATGCCTCACTCCAAAGTCAAATCAACCTCCTAGGACAAAGGGTTATGATGTTGGAGTACGTAACCTTTACTTCTCTGCACAAGGCTACAGTCACTAAAGACAAGGCTACAACCAAGTCTTTGAAGAAAAGAAAATAGGAAGGGACAGAAGCAGAAAAGGCCTATAAAGACTTCACCCCTCTAGTTTCCAGTCCAGGGGACATCCTTAAGATAATTAAGAGGACAAAATGCTCAGGTGGCTAGAGAAGCTCAAATCCCCACAACACAAAAAGATATCGGGCCAAATGGTGTGAGTTTCGTTGAGATCATGGCCACACCACAAATAGCTATTTTGCTTTGAAGGATGAGATTTAAAGGCTTGTGAGGCAAGGGATGCTTCAACGGTTCTTAGGGGATACAACCCTTAATCGAGACAGCCGCATGCCTAACTTTGCCTTAGAATATTTTTATTTCTATTTCTAAAGCAAGAAAAAACTCTTTTAGCTTTATATGTCTTGTATTTCTTTAACAATTATATATATATATATATCTGTGTGTGTGTGTGTGTGTGTGTGTGTGTGTATGTGTACCTATTTTTTATCAGCCCATAAGAGAAACTGACCAGGCCTATAAAGGCTAATTAAGTGTCCGACCCAAATTAGGATCCACGATTATGAAACTAACCCAAGGTAAGACCAAGCGTTTCCCCGAGAATCTCAAAGAGATATTCAAGGGATTCGTGGCTTATCGTCGAGGTTTCAAATGCATTATGGGATCAATATAATGGAACCCCTGGACCGGGGCATAGGGGTGTGTAATAGAGACCCTCTTGAGAGACACTTAATAAAAATAGTAGACCTCTCCGTGGACGTAGGAAATTTGTCGAACCACGTATATTCTTGTGTTCTGATTGTGATGTTGTTCTTAGCTTTCTGGTGATTATTTTCTCTTATTATTTGTGTTATGATTTTTGTCACCACAATTAGCGTCGTCAGTGGGAAGCGATAGTTGTTCCTACGAAAGAATTCACCAACAAGAGCCAATGATGTATCATCACAGCAGTAACATCCCCCAAGCAGGAGACATTCAGCAGCAGCCCATCCCTCCAAGGGTAAGATTTGAAATTCGACATTCAAACTCAAGGCTCCGTCGAGAGAGGCAAGTCTCTAAGGAAAACTAGGGGCCACCCAGGTCCACATAAATTTGAAGATTGATTAATGTTTATTAAGCCCGAATCCAAGATCAAGAGGAGGCTACGCATCACCAAGAAGATGACAATTCTCGCCTTAAAAGGTGACTAGAAAGAATGGAGAGAGCTCTATCGAAATACTAAATGATGCCACGACCGAACTCCTAGACCTCAGGCGAGCAAGTCTCGCAGCTGAAGAAGGAACCACAGGCGTGGCCCAGAGAGGACCGAGAGGAATAGGTCAGATGATGACCGTCCAGAGAGGTTGTAACAGGCTCGATATTATAGGACTCATAGTCGGTAGAGTGATGACTTAAGGAGTTTGGTCCGAAGGGAGATGGACTAGCACCCAGCTCATCGCGGTGCTAGATATACATGAGAGTTATCTAGAAGAGCGCTCAAAACCCAAATAAAGACCCCTTTTTCATGGGTAATAGAAGAGAAAGAGGCCCCAAGAAGTTCGCAATCCCTAGGTTCAAGATCAACGATGGGAAGACTGATCCCATTGATCATGTCCGGTAATATCGGCAAACCATGACTCTATGGAGTCATAATAACACGCTCATGTGTAGAATCTTCCCCTTCAGTTTGCACGATGTGGACCAAAAGTGGTTTGAGAAGCTACCCCACAGGTCCATAAAAAATTTCAAACCCTTAGCTGAGCTATTCACGGCTCATTTCATAACAAGACGTTCCCACCCAAAGAGGATGGATGCGTTGCTTACTATAAAAAAGAAGCCATAAGAGAACCTCAAAGAATACGCGAAGAGGTATTGGGAAGTGTTTAATGAGATCGAGGATTTCTCGAAGCATGTTTTTATAGCATCATTCAAAATCGGTTTACAGATATCCTACCTCTTGCACCAGTCCTTAAATAAGAAGGAGGCTATACCCATCGACGACTTGATGGATCGTACAGAGAAATATGCCAAAGTTGAGTATGTAACCCATCTTAATGCAGGGGATAATATTCGCTCAAAGGCTGACAAAGGAGTGGAGAAGAATGAGCCTCGAAAGAAAGGGAACAAGAACGGGGGCAAAAATGGCTTCAAGAATGGAAATAAAAATGACTCCACAAAGGCGTTTTAGGCTGTGAATACAGTCTTCAAGGTGCCAGTATACAAGATTCTTGCCAAGATCAAAGATGAGCCGTTTACTAAGTGGGCGAAAAATATGGAAGGAGATCCCTACAAGGGGAATAACACATTAAGGTGTGCATTCCACAAGGAGGGCGGCCACAAAACTGATCATTATAAGGCTCTCAAATCTTATCTTGAGAAGTTGGCCCAAGCTAGGCATCTTAATGAGTTCGTGGAAAAGAAGGTAGAAAAGTAACAGCGAACGGGGACCAGAGGCCCAAAAATGTCCTCGAGGAGGATATCGTCCATGAGTTTGTGATAATCCACGGGGAGTCAGACCTCAAGAAGATTTAAGGAAATACCGCTCGGATGGAAGTCAAGAAGCTTATTGTCGTCATGAAGGGTTTTTAGATTGGCCTAGCCAAAACTCAGGTTGGGAAGCATTGACGATCGGATGACATCGATTATAATAAGCGCATTGTATTTACTGGTGAAGGCTTGGTTGGGGTGAGAACTACTCATCATGATGCGTTGGTCATCACACTCAGGATAGCCAACTAGGATGTCGACAGGTTACTCGTCGACCAAGGTAGCTCGTCCAAAGTGATGTACCTGGAATTATTTAAAAAGTTAAATCTGAGCATACCCGATGTCAAGGAAGTCACTGTTCTATTAGTCAGTTTGCTGGCAAAATTACAGTTCCTTTGGGGAAGATTATTCTGCTAGTCAGAGCAGAAAACATTTAATAAATGATTGAGTTTCTAGTAGTTGACATTGAGTCTCTGTACCACGCCATCCTCGGCAGAGGGCAGCTCCATGCAATGTAGGCCGTACCATCGACGTACCATCAAAAGTTCAAGTGTGTAGCAGATCGGGGAGTGGTCGAGATCCATGGCAACCAAGCTATGGCCAGAAACTATATCATCGCGGACATTCGCCCCAAGCCGGAAAGGAAAATAGATGAATCGAAGAGTAAGGAGGAAGCCCATGAGGGTTTGCTACCCTCAAAATCACAGCTAAGGTACAGCCGACCATGGGTGGAGGAAACCAGGCTCTATACCTCAAAAAGAGTCATCAAAGACCTGGAAGAAGTTGCGGCTGAAAGAAGAACAATTGAGAAGAAGTTTTTAATTAGTACCTCCTTAACCGATCGTGAGAGGAAAAAGTTAGTCATGCTCCTTCAGAGCAATTTTGATATGTTCGTATGGGAACCCTATGAGCTACTTGGGATAGATCCTGTCGTCACTTGCCATCGATTGCACGTTGAACCAATATTCAAGCCAATCGCATAGAAGGCTCGTCGAACAGCGCCAGAGAAGGAAAAAGCAGTGGAGAGAGAAGTTGAAAAATTATTGGATGCAGGTTCCATAGGGGAAGTCCTATTCCCTAAATTTTTATCCAACCCAGTAATAGTTCCAAAGAGCATTAAAACCTGGAGGGTTTGTATCGGCTTCACTGACCTCAACAGAGTTAGTCCCGAGGATAGTTTTCATCTTCCAAAGATTGAACAATTAGTTGACACAACAACAATTCATGAGAGGATGAGATTTTTGGACGCTTACTCTAGATACCACCAGACCCCCCTTTACGGTCCAGACCAAGACAAGACCTCCTTCATAACCCCTATTGATTTGTATTGTTACAAGGTTATGCCTTTTGACCTTAAGAATATAGGAGCGACTTATCACCGCTTAGTCACAAGAATGTTTAAAAAGCAAATGGGAGAGACTATGGAGGTGTACATCGATACCATGCTCGTCAGTAGTAAGCTCAAGAATGATTACCTCTCCGACCTGGCAAGGACTTTTGATATCCTTAGGAAATATCGAATGAAACTAAACGCAAGTAAGTGTTATTTCGGCATCCAGTCGGGAAAATTCCTTGGATACCTGGTCATTGAAAAAGGAATAAAGTCAAACCCTGATCAGATTGATGCCATCAACAAAGTCCAACCCCCTCAAACGATAAAGGATGTCCAAAAACTCACCGGAATTCTCGCTGTGCTCAATCGCTTCATTTCAAAGTCCTTAGAGAGATGTCAACCATTTTCCAGTTATTGATAAGAAATAAGGGCCTGACGTGGAGCAAGGACTATTCTAAAACTTTAGAAGAACTCAACTCCTATCTTAGCAGCTCTCCCTTGCTCGTGATTCTTAGAGAAAGCCATCCTTTATATCTTCACCTTGCTGTGAGGACCATGCTGTGAGGACCTCCTTGGTATGTGAGAATGAGGGAAGCCAATATCTGGTCTACTATGCGAGCAAGACAGTTTTGGAAGTCGAGTAGCAGTATCTTCCATTAGAGAAGCTCGCCTATGCATTGGTGATATCCTTGAGGAAGCTGAAGCACTACTTCGAGGCTCACTCCATCTTCGCGGTCACTATATATTCCTCTAAAGCTATTATGAGGAAAGCAGACCTTTCCATCCGGCTGTCTAAATGGTCAATCGATCTTGGAAGGTTCGATATTCACTTTCAACTAAGAACAGTCATTAAGTGGCAGATTATAGTTAATTTTATCATTGAATTCATAGGAGAACATCTTGCTGATCATACATAAACTAGTCGACCAATGAAAAGCATACAGGGATCTAGCATTTGGACCTTATATGTTATTAGAGCCTCCAATTCAAGGGTGCAGGGGTAGGCATCGTACTAGTAACCCCAAAAAATACGGTGCTCAAGCAGGGTATCTGACTTGGATTTGAAGCCTCCAATAACAAAGCAAAGTACGAGGCACTGATAGCTGGCCTGCGTAAAGCACAAGTATTGGGGGTAAGACACCTTCAAGTCTTTGGCGATTTGAAGTTGGTATCCATCCCGATAAACGGTGATTTCAACACAAAAGATGAAAGGATGGTATCTTACCTCGTCGTCGTAAAAAGACTCGTGGATAACTTTGATCGGTTTGAAATTCAGCAGTTCCCCAGGGGACTATACAACCATGAAGATACCCTAGCAGCTCTGAGTTCTGTAATAGACTTTGACCTGAAAAGAATGATCCAAATAGACTTCCTTGTGCAGCCCAGTATTGATTAAGCTACTAAATCTGAGCAAGCATCTAAGCAGGTTCTCCACATAAAAAGAGAACCAAGTTAGATGGACCCCATCATAGACTACTTACGAAGTGATACGCTGCCAAGTGATAACGGGTCGGCACATCAAATAAGATTCAAAGCTGCCCGCTTTCACTTATCTCCTGATGGGAAATTATATACGAGATCCTTTACTGGCCCCTACCTACAGTGTGTTCATCCATAAAATGTCGAGAAGGTTCTGCACGAACTTTATGAGGGCGTTTATATAAGTCATGCAGGAGGAAGGTCACTGGCCTTTCGAGCAATGAAGGAAGGATATTAGTGTCCATATATGCAGTAAGATGTTGGAGTCTACCTCTGAAAGTGCGAAAAATGCCAAAAACACTCACCTATGGTCCACCAGCCCGCCATCGACCTTAAATCATTGACCAATCCGTGGCCCCTTGCCCAGTGGGTTTTGGATATCGTAGGACCACTACCTACTACTGTGGGGAATCAGAAGTACCTGTTGGTCGCCAAAGACTACTTCACCAAGTGGATAGAGGCTGAACCACTGGCGGGACACAGATATGACGAGATATATATGGAAGAATATCATTTCTCGCTTTATCGTACCTAGGACAATCATTCCTGATAATAGGACCCATTTCGAGAGTGTTTTTTTCCGAAGTTTTTGCAACAATCATAGGATCGGGCATTATTTTAGCTCTGTAGCACATCCCTAGAGCAAGGGTCGAGGCTTCTAATAAGATAGTGATCGATAGACTGAATAAGCGTCTGGAACAAGCCAAAGGTGCTTGTGTGAACGAGCTGCCCCACATTATCTGGGTCTATCACACGACCCCAAGGTGAGCAACTGGGGAAACACCCTTTGCACTCACCTACGAAATGGAAGCAGTCGTTCCGTTAGAAGCTGAGCTCCCTAGCATGAGATCTACATTGGTCGACCAATGCCACAATGATAAAGCATTACTCACTGAACTTGACTTAGCTGATGAATGGAGAATCTTGGATCTAGTTAAGTTGGCGTCCTACCAACAATAACTTTCCAAACAGTACGATAAAAAACTCAATCTAAAGAAATTTTAAGATGGGGACTACGTCCTAATGAAAACCCTTGGCAGTGCTGTGAAACCATCAGATGTTAAATTAGGACCAAATTAGGATGGACCTTTCAAGATAGTGAGGGATTATCTGTAAGGAGCCTATCACTTAGAAACACTGGAGGGCAGGGAGATACCAAGGGCTTAAAATGTAGCCAATCTGAAGAAGTTCTACTTCTAGACTTTCTTTATTTATGCATAATTAGTTTAGGCAAATTTCTATTTACAAAATGATATTGCTCTTCTTTACAATTTTGATTAATTCCCTGGCATTCCACATACATTGGATGTCTCAATTATATTTTGATATGCACCATTTCCAAGTTATAAGATTCACTCCTTTTATGAGTATAGTAGAATTCCTAGACTACAACAAGTTGGCCAACTTACTTCAGTCAAAGGATCTTGTAAACTAGCCCCTTATGATTGCAACATATTGTTAGGTATTCGCTAACTAAAGAAACCCAAAGCGCAATTAGCAGGGTTGACAAGTAACCCTCCTCAGGCCTTTGTCCAAGAACACAATTGGCCTTCTAGGTATCTCTGGTGATAAATAAAGACCTACGGGGCATCCTTAGGCAACACGACTAACTCAGGTTGGTCGTCAGCATAGCTTGGCTCCAAAATTTTGATCGGGTGGATTGCCCATTAATCAGGTGCATTCTCACCATCGCCCTACTTAGTCCTATGGTAGTGCGACGACAAGACCTAAAAGGTAAATTGGACAGAAATTTATGGCTAAGGGATATTGGATCGGTGGAATGCTCAATTGAAATTAAACTCTGAATAACATTTAGTCGACTGAAGTGCCCAAAATAATTAAAGTTTACTACTAATAAATAGGAAGCAAGCAACGCATGTTTAGTCAGTATATGCCCAAAACATAAATATTCAATTATATTCCCTACTAAGGAATACATGGTTACATGTACAATAGTAAAGAATTAACTAAGGCTTACGAAGATTCTGGGCGGCAAGCAAGATAGTCTGCTACTCGGGCTCTCTGACCATCATCAGGATGAGGAACAAATCTCTCCATATCTTCCTTCAGGCACGGCTCCAGCACTTGCCTTGGGATAACATCTATTGGGATCTAGCGATCGTCCCTTCGAAAGGGATTTGTCTCTAAAGATGGAGGCATGATCTCATGCCTTTACCATAATGGAGAATTTTTGGGGACCATCAACTCCCTGAGGGCACTTAGCCACCCTCTAATAAAGGCCATCCCCTCGACATCCTTCAACTTCGTGGTGGCATCTGCCCAGCCGTGATCGTATCCATCAACCCACACCTGTCGAGGACCCTTTCGAAATAAGTGTCGCAGTCTAGTGGCATCTCTTTGAAGACCGACAATAATTACGTATGCTCATCGAACATCCCCCTTTAACTCAGCAATCTCCCTCTGAGAAGTATTATCGTCCGATTTTTCTCGATGGGTGGACAACGATGAGGAACCTCGAAGAACTTAAGCAGCGATGCTTGGGGAGCATTCTCCTTGAGACGGGAAACTTCTCTTCTCAGAGTATCATTTTCCCTCTACAGCAGCTCCCCCACTTAATTAACTTCGGATGCATCCAGAAGCTTCGCCTTCAAGGCATCCATCTCTTCTTGAATAGAGGAACCAATCTCTTTCATTTCCTTAAGTCTATCCTTTAGTCTGGCAACCACTTCTAATTGGTCCTTATAGTCCTTGTTCCTCACCCTGAGGGACTTTGCAAATCTATATGAAAGCTCGGCGATCTTGGGCACTGATGTTCGAACCAAGGATTTAGCCCAGACGAGAGCTGGCAGGGATATAGTCATTTAAATCAACAGGCTACAAGTAGCAAACACGAATGACAAACACATAAATAATTAAATGCAAAAGTGAGATTTCTTTCATTCATTATAAAGTGGCATCGGCCAAATACAAAGTAAATCAGTTATCCAAAAAGGAAAAATACACAGATAGAGACGAAGGCCTAGAAGTCTAATTGATGGCATCAACCTGCTCGGAAGAAGGTGGTTACTTTCCCTTATCAACAACAGGGTTATCAGTGACCTCACTTGTTCTAGCACCTGATGAACCTCCTTCTTCTGGGATGGGATTCTCTCCTTGATTATTAGAAGGAGCATCAACAGTTGGGACAGCAGGCTCCACGGCAGCTTGACTGGCAAGGGCATCCACATTTATAATGGGCTTAGGGCTCGGATGGTGCTCGGAGAAGAGAGGGGAGTCAGTAGCAACTCCAGTGGTGACCAAGGCTCGATCCTAGCCTTTATTGAAGTTTGCTCGGCTGATATAATCAATATGGCCATTAACATCCTCGTACGCTGCCTCCCAACCCTCATTGTAACCACTCTCCTGAACGGTATACGCCTCATCCTCCAACTTCGCCACCTTCTCGACCTGTACTTTATTTGCCTCTGACAACACTTTATTCTCCTCTGTTGTGGCCAAATTTCTTTTAACCACTAGATCATAGGCCTCGCGCAGCTCTTTTAGCTCCTTTGCAGCATCGGCCTTCTCTTAAGCGAATGAAGCTTTAGTTTATGTCAAAGCTTTTTGGGAGGACTTCAGGGCCTCTTGGTAAGACCTCAGGCCCTCTTCGAGCTCAGTATTCCTTCTCGACATATCATCTTAGCTGTACAGTAGGACAATGTAATCAGACCCAAACTATAAAGAAAGACAAATGTTATAAACAGAGTATGAGTAAAATACAAGTTAGAAGGATAGAGAAGTAGCCTTACCAAAGCACTTCCTTGAGATAATTTTAGGGCTAACTGGTCAGGACCCATGCTCGATGAACGATCGTGGTCTACCATGGAACTGCTTTCTCAAGCATTAGTGGAGTAAGGTAAGGGGCCACAGCCACAGAAGCTCCTTCATTTGGAACAACAATAGGCACTAGATAGGCCCGTGATGCCTGTGCCTTTTTCCTTTTCCCTTCTTTTCTTCTCTTCTTTTCTTCTCTGAGAATATTCGAGAAGATTCGAGAAAGAGGTTCAAATTCAATGGTTCAGATTGAGTCAAAGTTGATTGACTTTGATCCAAGGGTTCACGATATGCGGTGATTAAATCTCTCCTGATTGGTTCATATGGGGTTCACAGGGATTATGAAAGGGTGCATGCAGATCATTGATAAAAATGATCCAAGGGTTGAAAACAGGCGCTGGTTCCCTCTCTATAAAGAAACACACTCTCCACCAATCAGAAGACAACAAATGTTGGCCAATAATAATATATCAAACGAGCGTCTTAAAATAAATACAAACACACCCTGAAGTCTCTGCCGCTTTCTAATTCTACCCAATGTAACTTTAAGCCATTATAACCAATAATACTTAATCGCAGATTGACCCCAAAAACTTTTAAAAACCAATTTTAATTAGAAAAAAATTATTTTAAATGTTTATAAGATCCCAAAAAAATATTAAAAAATAATAATAGGGATTTAAACGGACTCAACATATGTACACACAATTATATGCAATATGGAATGTTTGATAACAATTCTACTGTGGGTGAGTGTTGGTAATATAGTCTAGCTCAATCAAGCAAGAAGGATGAAATAGCAAACCAAGCTCTGGGGTTCTTTGGTTTCTAGGATAGACATAATTTTATCATAATTTCCAAGCAAGATGAACACTTATACAATATAGACTCAAGTGAGTCAAGAGTATAAGGTGCTTCAATCTCCCCTTTTGGAAATATGAGACAAAATCTCCTTTGAGTCATCTAGGACTCGTAGGGCAACAAGAATAAGGAAACCTATTAAAAAAATCTATCTACCCAATTCCTAGAAAGCAAAAGTACATAACTTAACTATTTACAATTGAATACCCTATAACAACTGTTGAGAATAACTGTACAGAATCCTGCAATGAATCACTAAGATCAAGCTGTTTAGCATATGTAAAGTTCATTAGACTCAAATTTCTCCCCCATTTTGTCTCAAATAGACAAAGGGAAAAAATTGAGATAAATCAAATAGATTAATCAGCACACACCATACCAATAGATTTACGCAAAGAAATAAATCGATTGTAATCTAAAGGTTTGGTAAACATATATGCGAGTTGCAAATTAGTAGGAAGATAATTGATTTCTAATTCCTTAGTTTCAACCAATTCGCGTATAAAGTGATGTCTTATTTTTAAGTGTTTTGTTCGCGAGTGTTGAACAGCATTTTTAGAGATATTGATCATGCTTTGATTATCACAATAGAGATGCAATTGGTTTTCTTGAATACCATAATCACTTAGCATTTGTTTAAGCCAAAGTAATTGAGCACAGCAGCTTCCAACGGCTATGTATTCAGATTCAGCTGTTGAGAGTGATGTGCAATTTTGTTTCTTACTACTCCATCCTACCAAATTATTACCTATATAATAACATGCTCCTGATGTGCTTTTACTATCATCAGTACACTAGCCCAGTCAGCATCAGTGTATCCAATTATAGTGCTTGGTGTGTCACTAGTGTACCAAAGTCCTAGGTTCAGAGTGCCTTTTACATATTTAATAATTCTTTTAACAGAAAATAGATGGCTCTCTTTAGGGTTATTTTGATAACGAGCACATACACACACAGCATACATTATATCAGGACACGAGGCAGTAAGGTATAGCAAGGTTCCTATCGTACTACGATATAGAGTTGGATCTATAGATTTTCCAGTTTCGTCTTTAGATAGTTTTACTATAGTACTCATGGGTGTTTTAGCATCCTTAGCACTCTCAAGGCCAAATTTCTTTACTATCTCTAAAGCGTACTTAGATTGCGAGAAAAATAATCCTTCTGAATTTTGTTTGACTTGAAGACCTAAGAAGAATTCCAACTCCCCCATAAGAGACATTTGAAACTCCTTATGCATAATTCCAGAGAAGGATTTTACTTCTGAGGGAGAAGTTGATCTAGAGATAACATCGTCAACATAAACTTGAGCAATAATGATGTGTTTGCCAAAATGTTTAACAAAAAGGGTTTGATCAATTCCACCTCTTTTGAAGCCTTTAGCTAAGAGGAAACTGGAAATACACTCATACCAGGCTCTAGGCGCTTGTTTAAGGCCATACAAAACCTTTTTAAGACGAAATACTTGATTATGATATTGAGGGTCAATGAACCCTTTAGGCTGTTCTACATAGGTCTCTTCAGTCAATATTCCATTAAGGAATGCAGATTTGACATCCATTTGGTAGAGTGTAAAATGCAAGTGACAAGCTATAGCAAAGAGAAGACGAACAAATTCTAAACGAGTAGCAGGTACAAATGTCTTGTTAAAATCTATTCCTTCAATTTGAGAGTATCCTTGAGCAACTAATCTTGCTTTGTTTATAATGATTATTTCACTTTCATCAGACTTATTTTTAAAAATCTAACGTGTGCCAATAACCTTTTTGTGATCAGGTCTAGGTACAAAATACCAAACATCATGAATGACAAATTGAAGAAGTTCTTCCTGCATAGCAGAAATCCAGCGAGAGTCATTCAATGCCTCATTTACATTCTTTGGTTCAACTAGTGAATCAAAACATGCATAATGTGCATAATTTCTTAATTGAGATCCTGTACGCACAGGCTCACTAGGGTTAACAACAATGTTATTCATGGGATGGTCTTTAGAAACCCAATTAGGTACTTCAGGTATCTCAATTGGTAATGAATCACCTATTTTTAGAGAGTCACTTTCTAAAACATTTGTAGGCTCTTCCTCAATAGTTGATTCACCAGTCTTACTTTCTACAGTAGTGTCACTTGCAATTACATTTATGGATTCCATCAAGGTTTTAGTGCGAAGATTATAAACACGGTAGGCTCTACTATTAGGTGAGTAACCTAAAAAAATAGCTTTATCTCCCCGGCTCTCAAATTTGGACAAGTGTTCCCTATCTTTGCATACATAACAAGTACTACCAAAGGTTCTAAGGTACTTAAGATTGGGCTTTTTCTTATACCAAAGTTCGTAAGGGGTTTGTTTGGAATTCTTTCTAAGATAGACCCTATTTATAATGTGACACGCAGTACGAATAGATTCTACCCAAAAATATTTAGGCAAATTCTTGGCATGTAACATAAATGTGCCATCTCTTGAAGGGTACGATTCTTTCTCTCAGCGATTCCATTTTGTTGAGGAGTCTTAGGAGCACCGAACTCGTGTTTATAACCATTATAGTCACAGTACTCAATTATACCAGTGTCTTTGAATTCTCCACCTCTATCACTACGGATTCTATTTACTTGAGAGTCTTTCTCATTTTCAATCCGAAGAAGTATTTTTAAGTAAGTTTGAAAAGTGTCAGACTTATTTTTTAAGAAGGATACCCAGGTAAATCTAGTGAAGTCATCAACCATAACTAGAATATAATTGTGTCCACAGAGACTAACAGTTTGGGAGGAACCCATTAGGTCCATATGGATGAGCTCCAAAGGATTAGAGGTAAGTGATGCGAGGAAAACCGAGTGTTCATGTAGGGACACTATCGTTGATTTCGGCTCCCGCTCGACATGCAAAAGAACCTAAGCTACAGCTACACTTGACAAGCAAGTAGAGCGGTAAGTCGGGTATCGAGAATCCACAGGGAGTTATTGAATTTTAGATGTTATTAATTACTTCAAGAATAAAAGTGTAAAAGATGATAGGTGGTTATGGTGACAAAAGAAAAGAATAAGTTAATGCTAAATTAAAGGAAAGCGAGGATCGGGATCGCATTCTACCAAACGGATCGAAACAACTACTAACTAGAGTTAAGGCTCGAAAGCAATTTAATTGAGCATAATCAATTAAGCATAAACATCACGCAAGAAGGAATTTAACCCAAAGTGGCGAGATAAAACATCTAACTGAAAAATGGTCGCACGCGGATTAAACTCGGATTGTCGCTATAAACTCTAACGTTGCGTGACAAAGAAAGATAAATGCTTAGCAATCCAACTTTGATACGCGCGGTTTCAATTAAACGCGATTTTGCACTAAACCTAGTTTTCGGAGCTCGGGGCCCGAAAATGGCGAAAATGAAATCCCGACCCTATTTATCTAAGGGTGCATGGTGAGTTAAACTAAATTATGCTAATTAAACTAAGAAAGCAAGAATTAAAGCAAGTAAACTAGTTAGAAAGCATTGAAACTAAATTACAAGGCAAGAGAAGAAGAAGAACAAACAATATTAATGGAGAGGAAGTGAATAGTTCAATCTTACGAACCACATAGGTTGTCAATCCAAGAAGAAGAAGAAAGGAACTCTCCAAAACCAAACCCTAACTAAAACTATCTAATCTGAATATGTGAGTCTCCAAAATGTAAGTATATCTCTTATTACAATAAAAACCAACTTATATAGTAAGTTAGAATAAAAGAAAGAAAATATATGCAGGGGAAAAACAGGGGATCGATCGATCGACCCCTGGTGTCGATCGATCGACAGTGGAAAACGTGGCAAAAATAATAATGCTCGATCGATCGACCCCCAGGCTCGATCGATCGATCAAGCAGGGGCAGCCTGCAATTTCCCCTGCATTGGCATACAATCCAACGTCGCTCAAATCGCCGTAACTTTGTCGTTATGCATCGGAATCGCGCACCATTCACGGCCACGCGAAACTAGCGAGGAGAGCTACAACTTCCGTGTAGATGTCGGGCCAGGTGCCCAAGCTGTCAAAAGACTAAAATGCCCTTGCGCGTGCGGTTGTGTACGGAAATCGAGCGAAACGCATCCGAAGTTCACACTAAGCATCTAAACACCTACAAAAGCTCAATTAACCCCTGCAAAACATGTTAACATAGAAATCCGAGGGTTGTCTGGTTAACAAGCATAAATATAGGAAATAAGATACCCGAGGGGGCTAATAACGCGTAGGTTAACGGGTGAAATACGCAATATTTCCGCCGTATCACACCCCCTAACTTACACATTGCTAGTCCCTAGCAATGAAATAGGATGCAACAAGAAGAACTAGTAAACCAACACATGAGAGAGTACAAAAGTATGGTATAAAAGCAATAAAAAAGATAAGGCCACTTTCACGGGCGATTCGATTGCATTTAGCGTATGCAATAAGCCGTTAAACCCCTAGGCTTTCCCTAGTGGACGAGTGTCGTCTCGTGAGGGTTTTCAGTGATGGAACCCACAAACATCATAAAGTTTCCTCAAAATATGCCCAATCAAGTAAGACAAACTCATCAGTGCGAATAAGATTTCAACATGTTATTAGCATAGCAAACGAATTCGCATGAGAAGTCCGTAGTTATTAACATTATCGAATGCACCTCACTGAATTGAAACTCTAACATGTGGAAGGGGAGTGAGCATATGCAAAGTATGATTTGGCGAAAAACTTAAATAATTCGGATACTAAACATCAAAGCATGCATACATTCAATCCTCACGGGCATTACGCTCATCAAGCGAATTCACTCAAAACAGGGAGGTAACACACGGGACATACGGGCTTAAGAGTAAATATAAATGGAAACTAGGCCGCACACATGTCACAGAAGAAGAACGATATATATAAAAGGAAAAACTATAATCTCAATGAAAGGATACCGCACACTAAAAGAGGCGAAATGCATTTTCACAGATTATCAAAACTATTTAAACTTTTGAATTACATCAACCTAAGATCACATAGGACTTGTAATAGGGTTGTAATGTATGGCTAGGTTAAGGTACGAAATGAAAGGGATGTATATACGGATTCAAAGTGTTTGGGGATGAAACTCGAAATAATGTAAAAAGTGGGCAATATCAAAAGTTGGACAAAGATGTCCAAACGAGCATAGATATAACAATCGAGAGAGTAATCAAAGCTTATTGAAACACTACAAACAATATTTACAACTTTCTCTTTCTTTTTCTTTTCTTCCTTTTTCTCACTTTTTCTTTTGTTTTCTTTTGCTTTTTGCTTTCTCTTTTTCTTTCTTTTTCACTACTTTCTTTTTCTGACACTTCTTACTCATTTCATACTCAAATTGCAACCACACAACAATAATAACATTCAATTCCAAGCAACAATCCGAACAAGGGTATGTAAGGTAATATATATGGTATAAAACTCCAATTTGGAGTTGGTTATGGGATTTTGGGTAATGAAAAGAAAGGCTAGTATTTAGGCTCAAGTTGGTTGACTAGGGAACATATAAAATGGTGAGGTCAAGGTCATATGGGTGATATACCAAAGAGGGCCTATGATCATTTCACAAAGTATACGCAATTCACGAGTCAAAACAATATATGAAAATCATGCTCAAGTAACACATTTCAAGTATGAACTCAATTAATGAACGGTCAATGAAAGAATAAAGAGATTACCGACGAATTTAACGTTTTCAAAGAAGAAAGAATAGTGTATACACTCACAAATGAAGATAAGTCTCTAATCTCACTCGGTGTAAGTATATACAATGCAGCAAACGCATACCGAGTTATAAAAATCTTAAACCAAATCAATGAAACAAGAATGGTGCATATGTTCACGGATAAAGTTTAATTCATGAAGTTATTCATAATATCAATGATTTAGGGACTAAAATCTAATAACTTCTAAAATCGAGAATATGCATAGTTGAATTGTCTGTTTGATCGGGCAATTATTAAAATTTATCATCGAAAACAGGGCAAAATGCCCAATAAAGGTGAAAAAAGAAAGAAAATATTTTTGAAAATTTTCAAATTTTTAACAAAAGCATGCTTTGTAACTAAATTGTAATCAAATCCAAGGACTAAACAGCAAAATGGATAAAATATCCTACACCCCCTAACTTAAATGTTGCATTGTCCCCAATGCGTCCATTAAAGAACACGACACAAAGCTAGGAAAAGAATGAAATTACCCACACGTGGAGCGATCTCCGTAAGTACAAGTCCAAATGAAGTTGCAAAACAAGTTAGTACAAAGCATATGAAGAATATGTACCGATGTATTAAGTTAAGAGAATCTATGTCACAAGTCACAATAATATAGAGGGGCTGAAGTGCAAATACTAGATAAATTGATGGTGAACTTTTTGATTTTATAAAATGGAAGGTCACACACATCAAAATCCAATAAACAACCACAAACTACATTTTCATTTCTCATTTCATAAGTTCAATACAAAATTACTTAATACATTACAACCTCTGAAATAAAAGAAATACAAATACAAACAAAAATAAAAATAAAAATAAAAAGTACAATATACTATCCGATCCCCAAAATACAAAAATGAAACCCAGCATAGCAACAACCTAGTGGCCAGAACCACTAGGATCGGAGGGGTCCTGAAAATGAGGAGGCACTGGTGCGTCGGAATCACTGCGCTGCAGATAAAGATCTCTCATCATCCGCTGCATCATCCGGTAATCCTGTCTGCTCTGTGCCCTAGCCTGCCTCTGCAAAGCCCACTCGTGCCGCTGCTCGGCCTGAAACTGCTCCTGCTGAGCCTGCTGCTGATCCAGGCGGGACTCCCAAGTCGCCCACCTGAGCTGGGTCTCCTCCCAGCGCTGGTCCTGCACGGCCTGGTATGCCGCAAAGCGGGCATCATCCTCTGTGTGTGGCGCGTGAGAACCCTCACCCGTCTCCATCTCTCTGATCTCATCCTCCTCGTCGTCATCAGGCAAGTCAGGTATCTCTGCCCTCGGTCTCTTCCCATCCGGTTGCCCCCACTCGCGCTTCAGCATTTTTGCGATGTTGTCTTTAGAGAGAAGCCCGAGTGGCACATGCTTACGGTCTGCGTCCATCTCCGGGAAACCATGAGAAATACATATCTTCGTGATAAGGGCAGGAAAAGGAAGGGAAAATCTCCAGGAGACCTCCTTCGCAGTAGCGCACATCATATCTAGAAAAATAGCGGACAAACTGATACTGCCCAATCCATTCAGCATAGTATAGATCAATGCAGCATGTTTGTGATGAACCTCAGACCGGTTGTTCGTCACCATGAAGGAATGGACATTGATGTAGTGTAGTAGTCTAGGCAAGTCCTCCATCGCAGCCGAGCGGAAAGCACCCCTCTTCCACGACTCGCCCGGTGCAAGGGCCTCTATCAATGTCCCGCGCCCGAATATACTCCCATCGAGAAAACTGACTGGATCCGCAGGGAGAGGAACATCCATAAAATCCGCTAAGTCTGAAATACTAAATGGAATCCTCACCCCATGAACCATGGCCTCATATGTAGTCGGCCCATCTCTGCTCTTCACCTCTACTAACGTCGCGTAGAAAATCCGTACCAACTCCTCGTTGACACGCCCGTTAGTAGAAAGGAAGGGCTCCCACCCCTGACGGCGCAACAGTACCCGCGCCTCTCTCGGTAAGTGCTTAAGAACCCAGGCAAAATGATGACCAAGCGGTCGCTCGGAAGTGTAGAAATGTGCACATAACCAATCTCGCTCCTGTTCTGAGCGGAACCCATCGACGCCCCCGGCGGGCACACCCCTAGTAGAAGAATATTTTTTTGGGGCCATTTCAACCTACAAAACAAGAATTTACACAAAACAAAGCAAGTGTAAGCACAGTTTATGGTTAGTAGTGTAAAAGTTGAAATGGTGGTGCAAGTGCACAAAACCGAGGTGAAAATATGCAACATTGCGATGAAAAATGTCGGAATGCGACTAGGCATGAAAATCACCCAATTGTGAGTCAAAATAAGGATTGAAATCTGTTTTAGGCATTTTGACGAACACTTGGCGTGCACAATGTGAGTCAAGGTCGAAAATACCGAGTTTGAACCAACAAAACCACCCCACTCATGAACAGCCAACAATGCAGCAATCAACATATGTTCATGAGTGGATTTATAACAAGAATCATGAAAAATTTCAGTTGGAACAAAAACGAAATCAGGGGAATCACCAACATTCAATCAAGTGCCAACCTAGGGTTTTAATATGCAATTTATGACACAATTCTACCAAAAACTACAAATTCATGTAAAACTAGTTAAGAATATACCTTGGATGTGTAGCAATTGGAAGAAAATGGTGGAAAGTGGTGTGGGGAGAAATTAGGGCACAAACGGTTTTGAGAGAGGAGAGAAAAGAAATAAGAGAAAAAGGGGGAAAAATAAGGCAGACCTCGGCTTAACCTGGTCGATCGATCGATCGACCCCCAGGCTCGATCGATCGATCGAGCAGGGCCAGGCCTACTGCATCCAATTTTAAATGAGGGGGGAAATTGAAATTTTGTGAAAATAGGGGAGTCTAAATGTAAAATAACTATATATATAGTATATATATATATGTATATACATAAAAATATGAAATAAAAATAGAAAAATAAAAATAAAAATAAAATAAAAATAAATACACATAGGCATAATTATACATACCAAAAAGGCCTAAGCTAAAGAAAATAAAAAAATAAAAAATAAAAAAATAAAAATATGTACAATGAGCAACGCACACGCATATTCACGACAACAAATGAAAAAAATAAAATAAAAGAAAAAATAAAAACAAATGCAAATGCGTGAGGATGCGTGTGTGAAAAACAAAGGAAAAAAATATTTTTGTGATTTTTGATTGTTTTCTTAACGAATGTGTGCCGGGGCGCATATCTCCGCAAATTCAAGTCCGTTGAACCTACAAAAGAGTTAGAACCAAGCATACGAAAAGAAATAAAAAGAGATTAACTAATTGCACTAGGCTAAAATTGAGAAAAACAAAAATGAAGAAGTTAGTATATACAACCTACACTTTGGATGTGCAATTAACTATATACCAAAAGTTGAAATTTTGAGGGTCCATCCAAAACACGATTTGACTTTGGAGGATCAACGGTGGACCCTCCCGAGTATGCATGCCTCCCGAAAAATAGGAATTCCGTTTGAACAACGGAAGGCATGTGGGCGGTGAAAGAAATGAACCACCGTCAATTTAAAATTCTAGGTGGACGATGGGGGATTTGGATAACAAGGGGGAAAAGTACACTTGAGGTCCAAGAAAAATCGATTCATCTCCCAAAGATTTTTCAAAGGGAATGGGAGATGGTGCACACGTCGGGATACCATCCATTGAAAACAAGTCCTGTAAAGAGTCCTCGTCGGCAAAAAGTGTAGAAATTTTAAAAGTTTCTACCGACTCATAGGAATCAACCGGTGATTCTAATGGTTCGATCACGGAAAACGAATATGGTGATGAAACAAATTCAATCTCAATCGACTCATCGTCGGAAGGAGATTGAATTTCAAGGGAGAGAGATTCACACTCGATGAGAAATTCTTTGAAAAATTGAGGTGAAACACAAGTTTCCACCTCCTCGTTGTTTTGTGCATAAGAATTCATCTCATCGCAAAGTGAACCAAGTCTCATTCTAGCATCATTTAAGCCTTCCAAACCTTGGGAGTAAAGAAGAAAAGTCTCTTCCAAAGTAGGCTTCCTCGGCTCAAGAGCCTCGGACTCCTCATTTGGTTGAAACTCGTCTTCGAAAGTAATGAAATGAAGATCGTCATTGGATTCGAATAATGAATCCAACTCAAGCTCCCAATAACGATTTTCATTCCGATAAATGTTTTCAAGTCTTTCATTTTCAAGAAAATCTTGAAAATGGAAAACTTGAAAACTATCCCCAAAGTATGAATCATTAGAATAACCGTAATAACTATAAAAGAAAGACATGGTTACCTCGTTGTTGAAAGATGGAGAATCCAAGAAAGAAAGTGAGCAACCGCGAATGAAAGTTTCTTAGCGCTCGAAGTATGCAAATCCTGCAAGAAAGGTTAAAAGAAAGAATACAAATAGGAAAGGAAAAATACTACGAAATAATAAAACAATTACTATCTAAAACAATCTCCCCGGCAACGGCGCCAATTTGATGCGAGGAAAACCGAGTGTTCGTGTAGGGACACTATCGTTGATTTCGGCTCCCACTCGACATGCAAAAGAACCTAAGCTACAGCTACACTTGACAAGCAAGTAGAGCGGTAAGTCGGGTATCGAGAATCCACAGGGAGTTATTGAATTTTAGATGTTAATTGTTTTAATTACTTCAAGAATAAAAGTGTAAAAGATGATAGGTGGTTATGGTGACAAAAGAAAAGAATAAGTTAATGCTAAATTAAAGGAAAGCGAGGATTGGGATCACATTCTACCAAACGGATCGAAACAACTACTAACTAGAGTTAAGGATCGAAAGCAATTTAATCGAGCAAAATCAATTAAGCATAAACATCACGCAAGAAGGAATTTAACCCAAAGTTGCGAGATAAAACATTTAACTGAAAAATGGTCGCACGCGGATTAAACTCGGATTGTCGCTATAAACTCTAACGTTGCGTGACAAAGAAAGATAAACGCTTAGCAATCCAACTTTGATACGCGCGGTTTCAATTAAACGCGATTTTGCACTAAACCTAGTTTTCGGAGCTCGGGGCCCGAAAATGGCGGAAATGAAATCCCGACCCTATTTATCTAAGGGTGCATGGTGAGTTAAACTAAATTATGCTAATTAAACTAAGAAAGAAAGAATTAAAGCAACTAAACTAGTTAGAAAGCATTGAAACTAAATTACAAGGCAAGAGAAGAAGAAGAACAAACTATATTAATGGAGAGGAAGTGAATAGTTCAATCTTACGAACCACATAGGTTGTCAATCCAAGAAGAAGAAGAAAGGAACTCTCCAAAACCAAACCCTAACTAAAACTATCTAATCTGAATATGTGAGTCTCCAAAATGTAAGTATATCTCTTATTACAACAAAAACCAACTTATATAGTAAGTTGGAATAAAAGAAAGAAAATATATGCAGGGGAAAAACAGGGGATCGATCGATCGACCCCTGGTGTCGATCGATCGACAGTGGAAAATGTGGCAAAAATAATAATGCTCTATCGATCGACCCCCAGGCTCGATCGATCGATCAAGCAGGGGCAGCCTGCAATTTCCCCTGCATTGGCATAAAATCCAACGTCGCTCAAATCGCCGTAACTTTGTCGTTATGCATCGGAATCGCGCACCGTTCGCGACCACGCGAAGCTAGCGAGGAGAGCTACAACTTCCGTGAAGATGTCGGGCCAGGTGCCCAAGCTATCAAAAGACTAAAATGCCCTTGCGCGTGCGGTTGTGTACGGAAATCGAGCGAAACGCATCCGAAGTTCACACTAAGCATCTAAACACCTACAAAAGCTCAATTAACCCCTGCAAAACATGTTCACATAGAAATCCGAGGGTTGTCTGGTTAACGAGCATAAATATAGGGAATAGGATACCCGAGGGGGCTAATAACGCGTAGGTTAACGGGTGAAATACGCAATATTTCCGCCGTATCAGTAAGGACATATTTAACTTTCTTATGAGGTGCCTTAACAATTTTTCCTTCCTAACAAGAACCACAGACAATGTTAGAAATGGATTTGATTTTTGGAACTCCTCTAACTATTTCTTGAGAGGTCAGTCTACTAAGATTATCGTAATTTATGTGACCCATTCTGTTATGCCATATTTTGTTGTCATCCATTCTGGCAACATTACAGATTTCAGACTTGTTCATGACAGTATAACAATTGTCAGGAGTCCTGAATCCTGTAATTATGCATTCACCTTTTTCATTTAAAATTTTGCAATTGTTCTTTGAAAAGGTAACAGTATGATCTGAGTCACAAAATTGCGAGATACTAAGTAGATTGGCCTTAAGACTTTTAACTAGAAGAACATTTTCAAGAACAAGAAGTCCATCTTCTTGAAAAGTTCCTTTGCCTATGATCTGAGATGATACTCCATCCCCAAAAATAATTTTTCCTCCAGCAAATCTGGTTTTGATAAAAAGCTTTGTATCATCCCCAATCATGTGCTCAGAACATCCAGAGTCTAAATACCAACCAGACGATGTGTGTTCAGCTTTTAAAGCAGTAACAAATATATTACACTTCATCTGGGGTAATAGATCATCTTTTCTAACCCAAATTGCTCTAGTTTTCATTTTGCGCTTATTAGCTCTCAATTGATAAAATTTGCAAGCATTCGATTTTTGTTGAAAAAATTTGTATGCATGATTTTGGGTTTTATGAAAGACATGAGCATTTGGTTTAGGAAAGTGTCTAGGAATCCTTCTAGGGAATGTTCTTTTAGGTTTGGTCTTTCTATTCCTATAGTTAGAATTTTTGTCTGGTTGTCTAGGGAGTACATAGTTGTTATGACTTCTCCTAGAATAGTTAAAGTTCTTATAGATAGGAGGATTACAGACAGGTTTAACTAGTCTTCTAGCATAGCAACCATCAAAAGAGTGACCGTATATATCGCAGTAGGAGCAATAAAGATTGCTCAAAGTTAGGATCTCCTTAGCAAAGTCTCTAAACATAGGTTTCAAGGGATTTTGAGGTTGAACACTATTCCTAGATAGTACAGTTTTGAATGTAGATTCACTCTTCCTAATGGAGGGGCAAACGTATTTAGCCTTAGATGAACTTTCATGTTTAGAGCAACTTGATTCCCCAATGTTAAAATTTTGATGTTTTGAGTACTCAATTTTTAGAGAATGAAAGTCTGGGCAGGTTTCAATAGGCCTTTTACCTCCTGACACAAATTTGATAGGTTCAAAAGAATTTATTTGTGTCTTCAAATTGGGGCAAAACCCTATTCATGTCCGATCATCATAATTGGTTTTAGATTCAGCAACAAATTCATCAAAACAGTTTGAGTTATTTTCAAATTTTGTAAATTTTTTGAAAACAGTTGTTGTCTTTTCTTTAGTTTGTTCCAATTCTAACAATGTTCCTTTGTATTTTTTCTCCAGAGTTTCATTTATTTCAGTTAAGTTTCTGAGTTTTTGATCAAACATTTTGATTTCACTTTCATGAGTTAGACATTGGGTAGTATACTCTTCAGTATTCAGTTTGACCATCAGGCTTAGATCTTCTAACTTCTTGGTGAGATCTTTCACAATCTTTTCTAGTCTAGTGCTTTTCTTTAGAGTTTTAGCATAGAGTGTGTGAATATTTGGGAGATCTTCATTGTCTGAGTCACTAAGTGTAGTGTATGAAGTGACCCCTAAGGCTTCATTTCTTGGACTCACACACCCATTGACATCGTCATTATCGCTTTCCCTTTGACTCACACACCCTGAGGTAGAAATAGCAATATTCTCAGTAATTAAAGCATCTAAACCAGTAACAGCAAGATTCGAAACAACCGCAGTAGAATTACTAGATTCATCCTCACTAATAAAGACAGGCATATCATCATTATAGATAATCTTGGCAAAGAAAGACATGCAAGGGTCAAAAACATCAGATGACTCAGGTTCCTCATTTTCAGAGTCACTTGAATCATCCCATGTCTTGCAAATGTTGTCTCTAGCATGTTTGTTTTTAGTGTTCAAGTTAACTTTACAGTCTTGTGCAATGTGACCTAGCTTATCACATCTAAAGCATTCAGTCTTCTTAAGGTCTCTGTTAGGTCTAGTGTGAGAGTCCTTGTGATGTTTGTCATGATTTTTCTCATGAGGTTTATGATTAAAGGGAGTTGGATAATTGGACTTGCCTTGTTTGTTTGCCATGTTGTTTCTAAACTTAATAATTGTCTTAAACTGTTTTGACATTAAGGCAATCTGATTGTCCAAACTCTCTATATCACATTCCTCATCAGTGTCATCATTCGGAATGTTAAACTCATGTTTAATCATCTTAGAAGAAAAACTCAGATTGGAACTAGTCTGTTTCCTATGGGACTGGGTCAATTGTTTCTTAAATTCTAGTTCCATTTCCACAGTTCTCAATTTACTACTGAGTAATTCAGGAGTGAGATTTATATCACACATTCCTCAATAGCATATCTTTTGTTGTCAAATTTCTGTGGTAATGGTCTCAGAATTTTAGATACAATTTCATGTCTGTCATATGTTATCCCATTAGCATGCAGTTTTGTCACAATATCAGTCAAGTTCATATAGAAGTCATCAAATGACTCAGATTCAGACATAATTAAAGAGTTATACTGTTGAATGAGCATTTTTGTTTTAACAGCCTTAACTCTAGTGTCACCTTCATGAGCTGTAACCAAGGTCTCCCAAGCTTCCTTAGAAGTGGTACATGATGAGATTCTTTTGAACTCATGTTCATTTATGGACATAAATATGGCATTCTTTCCTTTGTTATTGATGCGAGAAACTTATTTCTCTTCTTGTGTGAACTCACTTAATACTTTCTTAACCCTCTCATTACTTCCTTCAGTGGCTGGTTTAGTAGGAAAAATATATCCATTTTCAACAATGTCCTAGACATCATCTCCCAAATTTCCTTGAATGAAAGCAATCATCCTTACTTTCCAGTAAGCAAAATTGGTTCCATCAAAGATAGGAGGTCTGGTCAAGTTACCAAATCTTTCATTTTTCTCATCTATTTTTTATTTTCAGAAAACAATTTCAGAAACACATGATCTCTTTAAAAGAAGTTTACAAAGCTCTGATACCAATTGAAAATCTGTTACTAAAGCCGTTTAATAAAATTAAACTATTTAAGTAACTCTGAACAGTTTTTTGAAGAAACTCTTTTCTTAAAAACCAAAACTAATTGAACACAAGATGTGTTTAATAAAAGTATGTACGAGATTTGTTCAAGATTTGATAAACAGGTTTATAAAACAGTTTAAAAACTTTAAACTCAGCACAACCAAGAATGAGATGAGGAGATGTAGAAAGATTAAGAATAAGGATTTTTACGTGGTAAAACCTCACCCAACTGAGGAAACATCCATGACTCCCTCTACGGAGTAAACCAAAAATTCCACTAAAATAAATTTTAACAGTTACAAACTATATAACAAGCATGCATACAACTCAAACCTATATAAGTTTAGGAATGTACCATCTGGTGTCCTTATAACTTCTCTGCAGTTCTGATTGTTGATGTTGTTCTCCCAGTTTGCTAACTTCGAATTTGTTCAAGTTCTTTACGTTGACTCTTGTTCTCAAGATCTTATTACCAACACTTTTAGTGTGGTAGGGTGAAAGTGTTTGTGGAGGTGCTTTCTAACACATGGATGCGCACACACACACTTATTAAGTACAACCAGTCCTAACAAATTACATATAAGACTATATGTTGTGATTTTTCTTTTTCTCTCTTCTCACAAAACTTAACCTTATTTGACCTTTAAATCAATCCCAGAATCCACGGTTATCTTGCTCAGAAGACGTATCAAGATCTTAATCAATCTCTGGTTTTGAAAACATTTTTGAGATTGAAAACCACCAAGTGCGATTCCAAACTAGGTTAAAGGTCTTGTTTCAAGAGAACTAGAAACATAAAACATTATTGTTGATTTCAAAGTTAAAAACATTTACTGAAAAGAATCAACAATATATTTCTCTAGATGACAAACAAAATATGTAAATCTAAGTGTAATATAACATGAAGAACTCAGATCTGAAATTTCTATAAAGTAGAAAATAGATCTAAGACATAATGTTTAAGTTGGACACAAGATCTGAAAATGAAGAGGTTACAGCTACAAAACAACTACACAAACCAACTCTCAAAACACTCAAGGCAGTGTTTAGGATATACAGGAGTTTGAAAAGAGTTTTAGGTTTGAAAACTGGTTTGGACGATTTAGGGTTAGGGTTAGGGTTTCTAACTCTTTCTCTCTCTTCTGGTTTCTCTCTTCTCTCTCTTCTCTCTCTTTTCTCTCAAAAGGACGAAAATGGCAAAAACCTCAGAAGGGTGAGTGAGGGGGTCCTTTTATAGGAGGCTGAGAAGATTCGAGAAAGAGGTTCAAATTCAATGGTTCAGATTGAGTCAAGGTTGATTGACTTTGATCCAAGGGTTCACGATATGTGGTGATTAAATCTCTCCTGATTGGTTCATATGGGGTTCATAGGGATTATGAAAGGGTGCATGCAAATCGTTGATAAAAACGATCCAAGGGTTGAAAACAGGCGCTGGTTCCCTCTCGATAAAGAAACACACACTCCACCAATCAGAAGACAACAAATATTGGCCAATAATAAGATATCAAACGCGCGTCTTAAAATAAATACAAACACACCCTGAAGTCTCTGCCTCTTTCGGATTCTACCCAATGTAACTTTAAGCCATTATAACTAATAATACTTAATCGCAGATTGACCCCAAAAACTTTTAAAAACAAATTTTAATTAGAAAAAAATTATTTTAAATGTTTATAAGATCCCAAAAAAAATTAAAAAACAATAATAGGGATTTAAACAGACTCAACATATGTACACACAATTATATGCAATATGGAATGTTTGATAACAATTCTACTGTGGATGAGTGTTAGTAATATAGTCTAGATCAATCAAGCAAGAAGGATGAAATAGCAAACCAATCTCTAGGGTTCTTTGGTTTCTAGGATAGACATAATTTTATCACAATTTCCAAACTAGATAAACACTTATACAATATAGACTCAAGTGAGTCAAGAGTATAAGGTGCTTCAGCTTCATGGCTAGCTCATCCACACCCTTTTTCTCAGCGACACAATCAAGGTGCTCAGGGTCATTGAGTCTTCAAGCAAAAATCTTATCCTCGACATCTGGGGATTTTTTTACGACCCTGTTCCTTAGCTCCTAATAGTCGTAGAGGTAGACCTTGTTGTTGAGAAGATGGAAATATTTTGAAGTCTTGAACGAAGCCACGTAATCTTCAATAACTTTATTTATGGCCATGGCGTGCTCCTAATCCTTATTCTTATCGGTCACAGAATACTGATCTTCAAGAGTTTTTAGGGTTGCGGTTGGCTAGCTATGAGCTCTTGGTTTCTTGCCTCAGTCGTATTCAGCTTCTCTTAAAACCCAATAACCTATCTCATTGCCTCCAAAGTTTTAGCTTTATAAATTTGTAAGGCTTGTGCAGCCTGATTGAAGTTTTTCTCAGCCTTATCTTGATCTTTAGCTGCGGCTTCCACATTCTAGTTTGCCTCCATCTTATGGGCTTAAAAGGTTACCTCCGAAGACTTCTTTCCAACTTTAAAGGATAAATACGTAGCAGTCACTAGTTGAGATTGATGATTGGCAGGCCTGTATAGCTTATAAATCCCTTTATACTTAGCCCTTTGGGTCATGGCAACCTCTGCAGCCTGGAAGAATAAAACTTGAAATGTTAGCATAAAATATGCAAAAATTTGCGAAATGGAAAGAATAAAAAGTTCAACTTACCCTCAGAAGGTTGTGCAAGGAATATTCCTCAAGATCCTCATGATACTCGTCCACAAGGCATTTAAAGTTAGAAGTTTCTGTATCCCTTCTTATCCTAGGGATCACGGTAGCAGTTGCGTCCCAAGGCGATTCAGGATCTGGATTCTTGAGACATAGTCGTGGACGTCCATCCACGGCTCTTTCTGACCTGCTTTGGGGTGTGGGAAGATTGGAATTAATTTCCATGATAGTCCGTGAAGGTGTAGTGGAGTTGGTCACATGAATAGGACTGTAACCTCCATGAAAATCCCCCTAAGAAAAGGTTAGACCATCTGCGGAAAGTTCTGGCCCAATTTCATCTTCAACGTTTTGGGTGTCTGCGGTAACACCCTCAGACTTTAGCACAATGGTCATGACATCCTTATCAGTTGGAGGGTTATCCTCCTTCTCCACTTGTTGGCAATTATCTTCTTTATCTCCCCTATTACTCTCGACCTCTTCCATTTCATCAAGTTCATCAATGAGGAGCTCTCTATCAATTTCCTTCGCAGCACCTCCAGAAAAAGGGATTTCAAGTTAGTATTTCAACTTTACAAATAATTCCACAACCTTATGTAGAAGAGAATAAATTACCCTTTGCATCCTTAGTTGGTTCTTCATGGGCTGGAAATTATCCTCTTTTATATACCTTCTAAATAGTAACTATGTTGGGGAAGTTTTTCTGCTCGTCGTCTAGGGAGATTGCAACCTCAATCATTTCCCTCCGCCTCTTAGAGGGTATCAGGTCTGCACAAACTGTAAAGGGATTAATAAAGGTTGCGGACATTATCACAAAATAAAGTAAAGGATGTAGAAGATAAAATAGTTAAAGGAAAATAAAAAGGGCGCGACAATGTTATACCTTTTTGGGTGGGCGACCCCACTTTCGCAACACCGTGAACTCCCTTTCCCTTTCATTTTCTTCTGGGTGGACCTCCCAGTTGTCCCCAGAAATGAAAAAGAATTTTCTATTCTAGTTTTTAACACTAGAGGTCTTCCTTCTCACTAGATACCTCTCACCATGCCGCAGACCCATATAAAAATACCATGGGTTCTCTATAGAGTTCTTTTTTGGCTGTAAAATTCAAAGAACTCCGCGAAAGTTATATCTTTCTCAAAGTGCTTCTTCCAAATAACTAATGAAGCAAGAATTACCCTCCATCCATTTGGGTTAATTTAGGTTAGGGACAAATTCACTTAGAATCTTTCTCATTGGAACGGGGACAGGAAGTCGCAGATCCCAAAGAAAGGCATAAAGGGGTAAGTAGACCCCATTATTAGTGTGGAGCCTGACCTTTGCTCTATAGAAGGAAGTGTGCAAACCGTTACTTTTGGAAACTCGCAGGCCTCAGCCAAGGTTATCAACCATTCATCGTTCATAATACAATGATGGCGAAGTGCCGAAGGCTCTTTGTAGGTGTCTTGGTCGCGTCCTGAGGTGCCAACTTCGTTATTCCTGGCTTCCACAACTACAACTGACATTGGAGTGCCGCAATATGAACTTTAGTAGATGGATGATTTTTGGAGCAATTATCTTCCTCTATATGGTTCGCAGTCTCTTTGGGATCCCTATAATTGGAAGAATCTATGGAATCAGAATCTATCTTCATGCAATTTGGCTAATCCTTAAGTCTATAGGGCCCAAGATTCTTTGAAGGTTTTATGTGAAGTACTGAAGGAGGAGGAATAATAATGTGTATCTTCTAAAAATCCTCTAAGTACTACCAGGTGTTCCATTGCATAAGGTCGCGATAAATTATGAGAAATTAGCAAGAAACACTACAAGTTCAATATATAGTAAAGACCGCAGCTAGAAAACTGGAAGCAAAGAACCAAAAGTAGTATAGAAATACAGAAATGGAAGGAATATAAATCCAAGCAAGACTAGCATGAATTGTGTGATAAAAGCGTAAATTAAAAAGGAAAAGTAGGAGAACCTACCTGAAAATAAAGGAAACCGATAGAATCACCACGTACTTCTTTAAACCACCTTGAATCACCTCAGCCACCACATATAGGCACCGAAAACTGAAGTTAAACTCGTCAAAAATTGCCCTTCGATATGCTTTCAAGTATGTAAATGAAATAATGAGGCCATGACCTGGCTCCATTTATATGAGGGCATTCGAAGTTGAAGCATCGCAAGTCACGGGCCGCGGCATCCCTTCGCGTACCAAGCAAAGGAATTGACTACAGGAAATAACACCACGATAATGGGCATAGATTATAGTTGTAGCTCCAACTCGTAACCTCTTGGCACTGTGGCTTGGGGGCTTATTGATATGCCCAATACTGACACCTAGGCCGTGAAAGGCATAAATGTAAATCCACTCCTGTGAACAGACTGGTTGCGACCTCTCTCTATAAATCATGCATATTATCGCTGCCTAGAACTCAGACAATTTGTGGCAATCCCTCTTGAGTCAATAACTGACCACTTCCTGGAGCACATACAGGCCGCGGTAGGAAACCATGAAATAGCCACAATCTTATCCTTAGCAGGCCACGACCACATACCCCTTCAACACTGCATACCCTATCGCAGATTTATCCACATCAGCATGTACTTGTCAGCAGTCCTACTTCTCGAAAGATTCCCTATTTTCATCACTTATGTCATATGCTCCATGCACGTGACACCTCATTTTTACTTCGATAAATAGAAGTGCTCACCTCAAAATTAGAGGGAAAATTTTCACATCAAAGCCCGGCCTAAATCTCTACTCTCTCTCTTTCTAGAAGTTCTCAGACCTCCTGGGCTACCCAAGTCCACAACCCTCTATAGACCTGCTCTACAGGTTGCATCTCGGACTACACAACATTATATCTCTCATGTATTCCTCCTCATCTCTTGTAAGCCTCTAATGGCAACCCAATCTCATATTAGTGATTGTATATAATGAGAGTGAGGCACCAAAAGTGGATGTAGGCTCATTTTATAGCCGAACCACTCTGTATCCTGTGTTATTTCTCTTTATTCACTTATTTATGTTTTTTATACTTGATATGATGGTTGATAATGACTTCGATATGATTTCTCACATTATCATCTGTAATTGTTATGAGGATGAGCTCTCGGAGGTCGAGACTGTAGACGTGAGCCCACTGTGCTATGAGCCAATATGTAGATGAGCGTGATGGACACTCGGTAAGGGTTATGGTACTGTGTTGAGTCTCATTTAGGAAAAGGTTACACTTATGCACATCACCCATCGGCTATGTCAGGGTTGCCCTACACTCGATCCCTGGTAGCCTCAGCCCTGATGGCTATCCCTGTTATTCCCTTGGCTTCGCTGGCCCAGTGGGGCACACTGCTGGTCCTAATGGCCTTTTCTGAATCCACTATCACTCGATCAAAATTCCCTTTATCATAATTATTTAAACAGGTCCCCCTGCTTGGTATCCCCTTGTGGTGCCTCACGAGCATCGATACATTCAGTCTTGCCTGGTATCTAGACTCTCCAGATCTCTCGTCTTTATTTACACGGAAGTGATATATTGAGATTGTAAAATTACGGCATTGGCAAAATTAGCATAGGTTATCCAAGCCATATTTCCCCATAAGTGATAGTGACTTTTACCCGTAAGTCCATCATCATATTTAAGGGCTCTTTTCTCCTCCAAATCCACTTCGTCAGACACGAAGCTCGCTAAATAAGTAAATGTTTCCTCATACTCGACCACTGTCCCACCCTCCTATGATAAGTCTAAAAATCTCCCCGTATCTATTTCTGAACAACAGATGAAAAGAACTTGCGGTCGAGCCGCACCCAAATTCCTCAATAGTCAAAGTGTCTCTCTCCTCAGACATGATGACTAACTCCGACCGTAACAACGCCGCTCCTATGAGCTTAAAAGTTTCCAAAATTTATTTTTGAGTGTCACTGCACTCTTTTATATTGGACGTCCTCCTTTCATTCATTATCTGATATGATGTCTGCTTTCTCAAAAACTCCGACGAATGGTCCTTCTAAAATACCCCTTGACTCTTTCCTATTTTGACTACTCTGAGTGAGTCTGAATTAGCTCCACCATATGCTGTGGCAGTGCTTGGGTAAAACTACTGTGCCCTAGGGGTCATCGCATCCTTAAATTCCTAAGCAACAATAGTGGGGACCTCTACTGCTATCACCATCCCTTGAATAGTCTACGGCTCTGGCTAAGCCTCTCCTCCTGGGGTCCTCCTAATGACTCGCATTGTTCGTCCTTTACTGTTCGACATATGAAACTCAAGTAAATTCATACAAGATTAACTTTAATTATACCTAATAGCAGGAGAACATAAGTCTTAATATGAATAAATAGTCCTAAGTGTAGACACCAGATCCTAGGACCCTCCTAAACACCTCCTTAGGTCCCTAGCACTCACTCGTTCATCGTAAACCCTAGGTTATACCCCGAGTAATGATCTATTAGCCATCGGGCGCTCTTGGGCCCCATTTTTGACCCCGGACAACTTCCTCGTCTGAGTGGAAGCTCAATGAATCTTCGAAGGGCTCTGAATCCTCTTTTCAATGATCCACTTCGTGCATGAATCGACCTTACAATTTGGACAAATGGCCTGTTTTACCCAGAAAATTGATGTGAAAGAACCCCTATTTTGATCTCGGTCAACTTCCTCATCTGAGCATAAATCTTCGAAGGGATTTGAATCCCCTTTCTAATGGTTCACCACGTGCATGAATCGGCCTTATAATTTGAATAACGATCGGTTTTATCCCAAAAATTGATATAAAGGCCACCGCGCACTCCCAAGCTCCGTTTGACTCCTGTCAACTCTTCAACTTGAACGAAGCTAAATGAATCCTCAAAGTCAATGAATACCCTTACCAACGGTCTGCCCCGTGTACGAATTAGCCTTACGGTAGGGATAAATGATACATTTTACTCCGAAGGGTCACCGGGCATTTTGGGCCCTGTTTGACCAAGGTTAACTCTCTGAACTGAATAAAGCTCAATGAAATCTTGAAAGGCGCTGAATACACTTTCCAAAGGTTCAACTCGTGCGCTAATAGGCCTTACAGTTCGAACGAACAATCCATTTTCCTCCAAGAATTTCATGTCTTGTGACCAACGGGTGCTTTCGGGACCTGTTTGACCACGGTCAACTCCCGAACCTGAGAGTGACTCAAGGGATTATTAAAGGGATCTGAATACCCTTTACAATGTTCCACCCCATGCACAATTCTGACTAACAGTTTGCGTTTTATGGCCATTTTTCTAGAATAACCTGCCTCAGATTGCTAATTGGCAACCCCAGGACCCTGCCTATCGATAGTGTGTCTAGGGTTCTATACTTATAGGCAGGTATAGGAACATGACAATTGGCATCCCCTTTGTCCATATAAATAGAGGGCATGACCTCACTTTGAAAAGCACCCTTGAACATCTCTCTCAGTAATTCAGAGAGAATTCCCTCGAATTCAGCGCTATTTTTGTCCTTCAAAGCCCATTTTCCACATTCCTCCCATCATTTTCATATGTTTTTGAGTTAATTATCAACCACCTCCTTAAACCACCATCACCTCATCTTGAGATCAACGCATCTACAATCAAGATCTACTTCAAGTCTTCATAAGGAGGTCTAATTCTTACCCTTTATCTTTAAATTCTCTTAATTTTGCATTAGTTACTTCATTTTTGCTTTAGTACTTTACTTAATTACATCACACATCTTAATTTCAAACTCTTTATTATTAGTATTCGCACACACTTTATTTTCATAAAAAAATCCAAAAAATAAGAAAAAGAGGGTTCACTTGTAAATTCCAAATGGGGAGTTCACATTTTCTCATACTAAAACATATTTTTCTACACACACACACATATAATAAAGTCCCCGATTGGATTTATGGGTTAAAACCCATCTCATATTGCCTGCTAACTACATGGACTTTGATGCCACCGAGCTACGTAGGCGTCTTGTGTAAATCCCTTGACTCGAGTCCTCCCCACATATATTTGTTACTTTATTCTCATCATATATACATGATATATACTTTTTCTATGTTTTTTTGCTTATGTCTTATCCGATATATGCAATCGTTCTTCTATAATGATTTAAAAATCGACTAACAGTTACATTGTACTTTTAATTATTATTTTGGGAACACTCCTAAGGATGACCTCGCTCTGCCTTTATCCATGACACGAGTCGAGCGATTCCATCCTCCATTTATATTATGCACATAAGACCACACATCACAGAGTTATACATGAGAAGATTGACACATGCCCATGAGAGACTGAAAGGGAGGGATGGGTGCCTAACACCTTTCCATTCCGTAACTTAGTCCCTGGACCCTTGAACTACTTGGTTTCGCAATAATCAGTATTGTCCTTGATGTCATTCGCTCGAGGCAGCAACATTTATTTTGCTTGTTTTTGTGCAAAAAAAGATGGTGACTCTATCTCTACATATCACCCCAAATCGAAGATGGGCGAGCGCCCCGATAAAGGACACAATCCTATGCGCACTCCTGAAGGGGAAGGACAGAGGGATCCACCTCGAAAGCATACCCCCATTGACCCTCTAAAAACCCCTCGGGATGGCCACGGTGGTGACTCTTCTGGGAACTTTTATAAGAGAATTGGACTCTATTTTTGCGTGGGCATTATTTTTTCTGCATGTGTGCGCATGCACCTACCTGTATGTTCCCTTTTATCCTCTATTTACCTTTTTGTATATCTCTTTCTCATGTATATATCACTTTCAACTCACTTGAACTCATCACACACTTGTATATACTCTTTATGTACACTTCACACACTCACACTTAGCTTCACTTTGCACTCACATGCTTCATACAACACTTAGGATATCCATGCTTAGGCCTCACTAGCACACAACCACACTTCCTACACTTGTATATTTGCTCACTTACACATGTCACACACCACCTGTAGTCAATCCATATATAGGCTCACTACTACACACACTCACTTATGTATATTCCCATGTCACTTACTCACTCACATGTATCCATGCGTAGTATAGTTTCCATACTAGACATACTTTTATATTCTCCCCACTTAGTGTAGTATACCCTTTACTCATCATGCAAATAAAAAATGATAAAAAATATTCTCTCTCTTTCTCTCTACATAATATGTTAATTAGGGCTCATGCATTTTTTCACACTATATCACCAAGAGCAAGAATATATTGACCAAAATTTTGTCCTATACTGGGGGTCACTTTGTGATGGGCGTTGGACTTGCGGGTCGCAGTTAGCCTAAGCGATATGAATCTCACCTTCCATTGGCCTCATACTTTTGACGTAAATCAAATGTCCCCCCGCATTGTACCTCTTGACCGAACTAACAACGGGAGGTATATAGTAGGGAACTCATTCACATACATCGAGCATATTGAATTCTCTCTCATGTGTACTGTCCCCACAAGGTATATAGTGAGGCAATTTATGTACACTCGGGTATATCAAATAGCTTGTCCACACGTACTGATGAATGATTGCCCTTATAGGCAAGAGGTATATCGTGGAAGTCATGCCAAAGGGCGGAACCCTTCCACTAACCCAATAATTGCATAAACCTCATATAGGTGTCAAACCTAGGACACTCATATTTAATTTATTGGTTACCATGCGAAACTCTATCGAAATTCCAGGTCGGTATATCGCCCGAATTTTCATGAAATTTTGCATTTTTCAAAACAAGACCCCGTCCGTGAGCCTGGAAATAAGTCCAACCGTGTTTTACATATTTTTTCAAACCCTATTTTCCCAGGCTCAGGTCATATCCGACATTTTTTATGCATTTAGGCAAACCGAATACAAGTGAGAACCTAATAATAACATTAATAATAATCATGCTGAGATACCTCTCCTTTTTCCCTCCTTTTCTAAAAATACCAAAAGTATTTTTTCTCCTCCTTTCGAAATACCCAAAATTTTCACCTTTCTTCTTTCAAAAATAAATTCGAACCATTTTTCCTCTCAGGTTGATTGCATACCCGACTTTGGCCTAGCTCCCTATTGGCTTCGGTCTTCCATCAAACTTCCACGAAGCTCTTCCATTTCTTCTAATACCTCATCTAAGTTTGGGATTTACCTTCATGAGCTCTTTTTGGAGAACGTTTACCAAGCATCGAACGTGCATGCCGATCTAATGACCGTCTTGGCCTAACTCAGTGCTAAGATTGACAACTATTAAATCAACGTCCATGACGTACAACGTCACCGGGACTAGATCCTTAAAGAACTATAGGTTCTCTTTCCTCGTGAAATGGTTCCACCCGCTCCCTAGCCAGTTTGGGTCCCAAAAGAGTATCATTATGCTCTGCACACCTCGCCTACCAACGGGCATCTGCCAGCTCAATTCACTATCCCAAACCTTGCCCAACCAAAGGCTAACCTGCTAGTACCTATGGATCCTAAGGAGGAGGAACTTAACAAGGTCAAGCAAGACCTCAAGTTGTTATCTAAGAAGTTTGACCAAGTTAAGATATTAGGGAACTACATGGAATACACTCATATGTCTCTCTATCCCAAATCTAGACTGCCAGAGAAGTTCAAGATACCAGATATCAAGAAGTTCGGGTGAAGCAAACCCCTAATTGTTCACCTTCAAAGCTATCACCGAGCCATAACCCTCCTTGGTGCGCCTAATGAGATAATGACCCACATATTCCAGTAGACCAAGAAAGAAAGAGCCCTTTAATGGTTTTTATCCCTCAAAGAATCTAGAATTCGTAGTTGGGAAGATGTCGCTCGAGAATTCAGATCTCAGTAAAGGTACGATGAGGAGCTAGAGGTTACGCTCCAAGATCTAGAGCATTTTAAGCAGAACCCTAGGGAAACAGTTAGTAGATTCATAAGTAGGTGGAGAGAGAAGCTGCCACCATGACCAACAGGCCCTCTGAGGAGGAACAATTCAGTATCGTAAAGAAGAATTTCTTACCTCATATCCGAGCATCCATGGGAGGACAATACTACCCACACTTCCAAGACCTTTTAGAGGTTGGTGTAGAAATTAAGGAAGGCGTTACTAAAGTAAAATCTGAGCTGAAGAAAGTGTCTAGACAGTTCACTCCCTAGAAATATGATAAGATCGACAGTGTTACAGTCTAAACCATCAACAATAATTCCCAACCTGCTACCTCATGGGAACCGAAAAGTCACCCCAACCCTACCAAGAAAGAGTACACTCAACTCCATGCTTTCTTGTCAAAATTCTATCAGGCCCTGCTGAGACGAAACCTTATCAAACCCTTGGACCCATGTCCACTACAGAATCCACTACCTAAATACTTCAAACGTGATGCTCGTTGTGATTTCCACCAATCATTTGGCCATATTATCGACCAATGCTTCCACATTCGTAATGTGATCCAAGGTTTAATTAACCGAGGTTTCATCGCCCCACTAGACAATCCTAAACCCAATACCACTCATAACCCATGAAAATACCATCTTTCTAAAGAGTGACCCAGAATATTATCCATCTGCTCAAATTGTGCCCAGTAAATCACCCATAATACTCGTAATCTCGTCCAAACCACTTAAAGTTTACCCATATTTTCTCCTACACCCTACCCGCTTCACCGACCAAGCTTTTATCACTCCTTATAATGGCCTGCATTACCGTTCGTACTCAATCTGAAGGTAAGGATATAGAGTTACCAGTTGTGTTGAACCAACTCTTGGAGTTGGGATGAAATTAACCTCCGAGATGACTGTTGATTATCTCAAATACATTGGCTTGTTCATGGAAGCCCCAAAATAGTCTCGGGAATCAGATGAATGGGTGGTACTCGTTGAAGAAGTCAGTTTAGATTATGTGGTACAAATAATGGCCGATTTATTTTAACAGAAAAGTTAAATTTACAGCATTGATGAATTACTCGCCTTTTTAAAGCTTCGGGGATAGTTGGTCCCTTCACTTCTGTACCTGCCCGCTAAGTGGGAAAATTTGTACGATAAAGCCATCGAAATTGTTGAGTGTATTAATTTCTCTTAGTAAGAGGACATAGTCGCCACTGGATGGGGGAATGGATTTGACAGTTCAGATGATGAACCCAGTCGGGAAGAAACCAGTCCAGTTTCCAACTTGTATGGAATGATATCCTTCGAAGATATGTTCAGGGAAATCAATAAGGCGCCCATTCAGCCAGAAATAGATGAAGATATGGGATTCTTATTCGTTCTTGCCTCAGTAAATTACATAACCAGATCAGGGAGACACTACAAAGATTTAACTTCTTATGTGATCGAGATAGATAAAGGGGAGGTAGTTTTTGAAGAACTTCCCATGCCAGAAATAACCATCGAAGAAAGTAAAGTCCTTAACCATCTCAAGAAAACCCAAGCCAACATCACCCTATGGGGGCTTCCCATTTCCTCCCAGGTGCAGTGGAATGCTTTGATAAAACTCCTCATCGGCCAACAATCCCTCCTTATACCACTCCCGAAGAAGTTGTAAACATGGTTGGGTACTTCCAGACTCCTCTCCTTTTTCGAAGTAAAGATACAAAAAATTGACACTGGCCACAATTATGACCTCAAAATATTCGTTGCATCATTGGGAAAGACTATCCCATTCTCACTTGTTGATAATGGATCTGCCCTCAATGTTTGCCTTCTAAGAGCCTTCAGTTGCTTGGGCTTGAAAGTTGGTGATTTTCTCTCCCACTTCCATCATCGTGCATGCTTACGACATTACCCGTCGAGATGTAATGGGTTCCATAAAATTCATAGTATGGGTTGTCCCTATCAATACTGTTATCAAGTTCCAAGTCATTAATATACCTGCAAGTTTCAATCTACTCCTTAGCCGTCTATGGCTTCATAGTATCCAAGGGGTATCTTCTTCTCTTCATCAAGAACTAAAATTCTTCGCCAAAGGACAGGTTATCACCGTCTTGGGGGATGATGAAAGTTTAAACACTGCCAGTACTATCCATCCAATATTAGAGATCCAACATAGTACGAATGACATGCTCCTCTCTGGCTTCAGAGTTGATTCACTTTCGCTTCCATCAGGAGATAGTTTCAAAAATCGATTTTATCCGGAACATAGCCCGCATGGTAATGTCATTGTGATTCATATGTATAAGAACATAAACTTCATGCTTGAAATAGGTCTAGGGCGAAACCAGGAAGGGATCCTTGAGCCCATAGTCCCGAAATATGCCTTTCCCATATGTGTCCTGGTTACCAGCCCTCATCAGGAGAGCACAAAGCACTCTGATGGCCACGACCAAAGATAATCTTGGAAGCAAAAATAAATATTTCGAGAGACTCTTTGAATGGAAGGTTTATCAAGGAGGGTGAAAACTTACCTTTCTGCGACTTCCCTGAACCATGGTATGACCATGTCGATTAGAAGGTGAATTTGGGGCTGGAAATCTTCTTTCATGACAACAAACCTTGGGCTGAAGACTGCCAATATGAAGTTCAACCTCTCACTGAGAAAGTCGTGACAATTACCAGGGATTTTGAGGAAAGTGATTCCGAGGACTCATTATCCTTACAGACACTGGGGTTGTCTGTGCATGATCCGTTCAGATGTCTCGTCATCGAACCCGACTACTCAAATTATAGCTACTAACATGCCTCTCCTCAACTGGAATGTCGTGTATGTCTAACCAGATCAGACTCAACCCGACCCTATTGTCTTCCCTATCCAAATCTCTTCACTGATATTTTTATTCCTTTTTCTGATATCAATATAACAGAAACCTCTTTTGACGAGGTTCTCAATGCTGTTTTTTCTGAGACTAAAATAAAAGTAGATTTTGAGAATCTTATTGTGACTTACATTAATTGTCTTGATTCTAATCAAACTCTTGATGATGATGATTTTTTAAATGAACAATTCTTAGAGAATAATAAACAGCATAACCGCGTTCAAATTATTAATAATGAGACTATTGTTATTAATCTCGATTCTAGTAGCCATCAACATGAGACTAGGATAGGGTCAATCCTTAACGAGCATGAACGTGCGCAATTCGAAGAGCTACTAAAGGAATTCATGGATGTCTTCGCGTGGTCCGACAATCACATGCCCGATATTGACCCAGAATTAGCTCAACACGATATCCCAATATTCCCATAATGCAAACCAGTAAAACTAAAGCTATAAAAACTCCACACCGAATGGTCTCTTAAAGTCAAAGAAGAAGTGTTCAAGCAACTGTGACACCTCGCCTAGTTAAATACCTGGTGATCAGTCCTTTATTAAATTAAAAGAGGTTTCTCATCTGGTTCATTCTCAATATCACTGTCGAAAATCATATTAATTACTAACCACATGTTAGTTAATTAAGTCGGTGTCAAAATTTTAGCTTTCAATGAACAATTGATAATAATATACTGAAACTAAATTAAAACATTCACACCATTAATATAGTCTCAACCATCACAATAAAATAAATAAATGAATAATGTCTTATCGAATAACCCATCAGCTAAAATTCAAACCCAAAAATAATCCAACCAATAGGAAAATAATCCCACTACAAGTCTGAAATGAATAACTAAAATAAATAAAGTCTAATTGGGGCAAAATACCCAACTGAGATACTGGAATGAAATCCTACACTAGGAATGAATGATAGAAGCGTCTAAGCAAGTCCTGCAAGCCTCCACAATGCTGCAGCTAATCATCCCTCGAATGGATCATCAAGTCTAGCGTCCCTATAGCTGGACACCTAAAAGGTTTTGAAAAAGATTTATAGCAAGGGTTAGAACCCAAAACATTTTGAAAATATTTTTCATGTATTTATCACAATTTAAAAATCAGTTATTGATTACACATGTTAGGTTCACATACACTCCCTTGAGTTTCCTCACCTCTCACCTATTGTGAACGCCTAATGTTTCTACTTAGCCCACCAAGCCATACTACCCAAGCTATATAGATATAAGTATCTAAATGGACAATCGATACCTATAAGTCCCCCGTGCTGCTCATACAGTACGGTATCCAAATTAACATTTCTCATATGTTATTGATATCATAAGTACTATTCTCCATCCCTAGTCATTTAATCATTTAATTAAGTTTCAAAACTTAATTCATTATTTATATGAACACTATCAATTTGTCTACTATCTCACGTAAGTAGAATTATTCAACCGGTTATATATATTTATCTCACTAATGTGGCCATCCTAGAATCTCGCGCGATGTCCCTCCTCTCTCTCCTTCTTCCCAGAAGGGGGGAAGTGCTTGATAGGTCTCTCTCTCTTTTAGGAATGCTTCGGTCATCATCAGTGTTGGGTGAATGTAAAGATATGGAGTCGCCAACTTATTTTGCACAAAATAAGAAAAAGAACATGTTGTCGCCTCGAAAGAGCGGCATCAAAGACAAACTGATGCATACGAAACCAATAGTTCTAAGGGTTAGGGGGATAAGTTACGAAATAGGAAGATGTTAGGCACCCATCCCGCTAGTGTTATTATTTTCCTTTATTTCTCCGTGAAGTGTGTGCGTGTGTATATATATTGGAGATCGAAATTGTTCAACTCATACCATGGAAAAGATAGAGTGAGGTCATCCATAGGAATGTTTCCAAAATAATATAAAAAAAAATATATTTGATGTGTTTATCATGATATTGATCGTTATGATAAAACGATAATATGTGTTGGATGAAAAGCTAATAATAATCACAAACATAATATGTATAATATTGTAAGAATGTGATAAATATTAAAATGGGGAATTTGGGAAATTTGGGAAATTAAAAAACTAAGGAAATTGGAAAATTGGACTCGAGTCTCGGATTTTAATCCGAAATGCATACGTAGCCTATAATGGAATCAAAGTCCACGTAGTTCGAATGCGACGTGGGGGTGGGATTTATCCCATAGATCTGAACATGATTTTATTACACGTGTATGTGTAGAAAAATGTGTTTTAGTTTTAAAAAAGTGTGATGGATAATCCCGTTCGGAACTTATGGGTATAACCCTCTTTATGGTTTGTTTTGTTTTTTTTATTGAAAACAAAGTATGTACAATAAACTAATAAAAATGTAAGACGTTAATGTGTATGAACTAAAGTAATAAAGCTAAATAAGAAATTTAAAGATAGGGGTAAGGGTTTGAACCTTCTTTGAAGCTTGATCTTTGATCTTGGATGAACTCCCTTGAATGTGATATGAATATTGGATGAGAGAGAATGAGATTTTGCCAAATTGGGTGTGAAAAGGATGGGAATGTAACCTTGAATGGAACTTCACATAGAGGAACTTCGTTGATTTTGAGAGAATGTTGTTGAGATCACTGATCCTGATGGATCTGAGGTGTGTCTTGGGAGTGAGATCATGCCCTATATTTATAGGGTCAGGGGTGGTACCGATCGACATTGCCCTAGTCCTGCCTATCGGCAGGTAACCCTTGACTCACTACTGATAGGCAGGGAATTGGACCTGCTAATTGGTGGTCTCGTGTAGATTTTTCTGGATAAATGGTTGTAAAATATAATTCGTTGATTCGAATTGCACATGTGGCATACTGTTAAAGAGGTAATTCAGATACCTTTAAGAGTCCTTTGGACCTCTCTCCGATTCGATAGTTGACTTTGGGTCAAATATGGCTCGGAAGCGCATGTCGGTCCTTTGGACGGGAGATCGTCAGACGGAAATGGATCATTCGTCTGCATGGTAAGTCAGAATCACTCACGAGGTGGATTATTGTAAAGGTTAAGATATGTACTTAGACATTCCAAAGAGTTTCACTCGGTTCGAAAAGTTAACCCTGGTCAATCGGGGTCCAGAAGCGCCGTGTGATCTTTCAGAGTAAAACCGATCGTTCGTCTGCACTGTAAAACATAATCGCGCATGGGGTGGACCATTGGAAATTTTATTCAGTTCCCTTAGTAGATTCATTCAGTCTCATTCGAGATGAAGAGTTGACCTTGGTCGAACGGAGACTGGGACTACCTGGGGGCTTACGGATCAGTTTTTAGGGAAAATGGATCGTTCGTCCGAACGGTTATGCCATTTCATGCACAGGGCGGGACATTAGAAAGGGGTTTCAGTGCCCTTCGAAGATTCAAAGAGCTTTTTCTCTGGCGACGAACTTGATTAGGGTGAAATCGGGGCTTAGGACTGCCCCGTGGCCTCAGAATTGATTTTCGGTAGTAAAATATTTCATTCGTCCGAACTATTATGCATATTCGTGCACATGATGGACCGTTGGAAAGGGAATTTAGAGCCCTTTAAAGATTCAAAGATATTTTCTCCGATGATAGAGTTTATCGGAGGCAAACGGGGCCCAAAAGCGCCCGGTGGCCTCTAGATCGGTACTCAGAGTATGACCTAGGGTTTGTAATGAAATGGGGAGGTTCTATGGACATAATGAGATACTTAGGGGGTCCTAGAATGTGGTGTATATAGATACCCTCAATGGGTGAGCTTGGAATAAGTGAAAGCCTTCGAATAGACATCACATAAAATTTTGAAAAGAGGTCGATTCTGCAGACCTAAGGGACGAGGATGACCAGTTCAGAGGGTCGAGGTCGATTTTGAGGACCTAAGGTGATGCTAGGGATGGATGATTCCGAGGACCTAAAGGAGTTGATGACTGAGGTCAAAAGTAGGGAACGACTAATTCTGGGGGTCAAAGCCAATTCTGAGGGCTTAAGTAGAAGCGCCCAATTCTATGTTCGAAGCCAATTATGAAGGCTTAAGTAAAGATGACCAATTTTGAGGGTCGAAGAAAATTATGAGGGCTTAAGATAGAAATGACCAATTCTGAGGGTCAAAGCCAATTCCGAGGGATTAAGTAGGAGCAACCGATTCTGATTATCACTGCTAATTCTGCGGGCTTAAGATAAAGATGACCAATTTTGAAGGTCGAAGCCAATTCTGAGAGCTTAAGTACAGCTAACTAATTCTGCGGGTCAAAGCCAATTCTGAGGGCTTAAGATGGAGATGACCAATTCTGAGGGTCGCAGCCAATTTTGAGGGCTTAAGTATAGATGATCAATTTTGCGGGTTAAAGCCAATTATTCGGGCTTAAGTAGAGGCGACCAATTCTGAGGGTCGAAACCGATTCGGCGCGCTTAAGATTGAGATGACCAATTATGAGGGCCGAATCCAATTCTGAGGGCTTAAGTAGAGACGACCAATTCTGCGGGTCAAAGCCAATTCTACGGTTTTAAGATGGAGATGAACAATTCTGCGGGCATAAGATGGAGATGACCAATTATGTGGGTCAAAGCCAATTTGGAGGGCTTAAGTAGAGATGACCAATTTTGTGGGCTTAAGTATAGGTGACCAATTCTGCGGATTGAAGCCAATTATGAGGGCTCAAGTATAAGCGACCAATTCTGAGGTTCGAAGCCAATTCTGAGGGATTATGCAGAAGCGACCTATTTTGAGGGCCGAAGCCAATTCTGAGGGCTTAAGTTTATTGGGGAAATTTGGAGACTCCACTAGGGATATGTATCTTGTGATTTATCTGGGGATTTAGGGGATCATTTGGTTTTAAGTTCTGCTGGGGCAGAGGGAATGATTCGAAGGTTGGATGTTTCTTAGTTGGGATTTTTTTTATTTTTATGGTGTCCTTTGGAGATGTTTTCGAGGAGGATATCCAATTAGTTTTGGAAATTCCATTGGGGATATAAGAGTTTCGTTGGGGATATGAGTGTGGTGAAAATGTTTTTCTTGGTGAAAAAGGTTCTAAAATTCATTTGGTAATTTTAGGAAATTTTCGGGGATTTTTCAATATTTTGTGGCATTTTTTGGGATTTTTTGAATGAAATTTCAGAGAGGGTGCTGATCGGTATAGTGTGAGGGGTGACAAATGACAGTGTCATGATCTTTGGGGGTACCTCAAGCAGGTGGAGGGTCAGTTCCGATCGTTGGGTGGCAGGGAGATACTGATCGGCATGCCCCTTCTCCTTCTATAAAAGGGGGCGGGTTCTCCTCATTTTTCACAGCTTTCTGACTTGCCTTCTTCTGTAATTACATTCTGCAAATCGTTCTAGCATTCTAAAATCAAGATATGGATGATTTCTCAACTAGCACAACACATATGGCCTGTCTCAATGTTGATGATTAGGCTAACTTAGAATGGAGGGCTATGGTGCCCCTTGCACTAGGCAGTGAGAATTCATTTGACTCATTCAAACTTGTTACGAATGAGAGGACCCTCTTGTATGAGCCTTTGCATCATCGTTATTCTAGGGTGGTTAACCCTGCGGCTATGTAAGTGTTGATGACCTTTGGTATTCTTTTTTTTCTTGGTGGTATTTCCTTATTTCTTGAATTTTAATAAGGATTTTTCCTTTTTGCTTGTGACAGTATGATGTTTCTATATCGACTCTGCGTGCTCTAGGGACGACGGAGCTTAGGTACTTTTGGTAACACCTTCTGCATGTGGTGCTTGGGGTGGTGTCATTAGTCAGTTTTGGGAGACTGGCGTATGCGCTGGACGAGATGCCTCGTTCTACGGATGTTCTTTGTGCTATAGGGGAGAGGTGGTGGGAAACCACCCACACATTTCACTTTGGCTTTAGGGAGATGATGGTGACTCCCATCTATGTATAACATCTGCTGGGGATGGTCTAGGATGGGGTACAGATTGAGGTGGATAGGACGTTAAGGGTGACACCAGCGGCGGCGACGGCGGCGTTAGGTGATGTGGAGAGGGTAGTCTCTGGGCACTATGTTCACTTGTCTCTTCTAAGGGAGTTATTGCTGAGTAGGAAAATTGATGAGGAGGAAGGGATGAAGGTTCGGCAGATGGCCTATTTGTTTATTCTGCTGGTGTTGGGGGGTTTCTTAGTGGCGACGAGTGAGTGGCGACGTCGTCCACTTGTGATTTTTTCCATTTTTGAGGGTATTTTCTATCGTCCCTCTCTATGACTGGGGGAGCCTTACCTTGGTGACCCTTTATTCTTCTCTGGATGCGTTTATTCGGTGCAATCGACGAACTTATACTAGAGCCACGTATCTTCTAGAGATATTCTTTATTTTGCGCATTTCCCTTATGCATTCGCATTTTCCTTCATGCGTTTTATTCTCGATTTCTTAATTGCTGACCTTTTTGTTCTTTGCAGAGGTTGTTATATGAGGTGATTGGGTTTAACACCCAATTGATAGATTTTAAGGATGAGTCTATTGGGGACTTCTGTTTTATGTACCGGCGACGGAAGTCCAACCTGCAGTGAAAGAAGTCCCTCTCTTTGGAGACAGTGCGTCAAGTTTTGAATGGCCTGATGAGTGAGTGGGTAAACTCTTCTTTTTCTCTTGAGACTATCTTTTCTTTTATGATATTTTCTAATATTGATCTTTATCCTCTCTTTCTAGGGAATTTGCAGGTCATATAGGGTTGACTGGGGGGATGTGCAGATGCCGAGTTTGTTGGCGCATGAGTTCGGCTACTCCTGGTATCTCGGGGAGAGAGTTGTCCAGCTGGTGCGGAGGAGGAGGTGATTGTGCCACCAGTGAGGCCCACGATATACATGAGGTGAGTGCGGGAGATGTGGAATGATACATGGGTAGCCGCGATGATGGGTGAGCGTTACTCGTCATATAAGGCATATGATTATTTGGACTTTGTTTCGAGTTGGTTGATGCTGCCCAGCATATATGATGTGATGACTCTCCCCCATGCGGGTTCGATTCGGTCGGTGGAGTCCTCCCACAACACATGTGGTGCGTCAGCATCGACATCGGTGACGTCCTCGGAAGTTCCTTTTGTACTATTGCCCCATCCTTCTTATAATATTCAGCGAGCTGATGGAAGGTCGGTGCGTTTGCTACACCGTCATAATGTGATGGATTTGGAGGAGCTGGGTTTGACTGAGGAGGTCTTTGAGCCACCGGTATACTTTTCATCTCTTTGACTTTGATTTTTTGATTTCTTCATTTGCCTCAGATTGACTAATTAGCTCTTTTCTGTTTCTCTTTGCTGTATATTCGGTTCTCAACCACTTGGCTGAAGGATATTCGGGATTGGATATCTTCGGCAACCGCCCACGTTTGGGATGCGATTCCGATTCCTTCTTGCCTGGTGTCGTCTGCCTCATTTGAGGAAGGGTCTGGCTTGGGGAGTGATGGTACGTCGTCTCAACACGAAGGGAAGATAGCGCGCTGCAGGGAAGGAGGCTCCTATAGAGAGAGGTGGAATGTAGGTGGGTGAGAGAGAGAGAGAGAGAATTTAAGTGGGTGAGAGAGAGAGAAAGAAAAATCTAGGTGGGTTCGGGCTGAGTCCCACTGTACTTTCTTTATTTCCTGCAAAATTGATGTAACACGACAAATATCTATACAAATAAAATGAAGATTTTTGTTAATTTTTATTTTAGTGACTAATGCATGTGCTCTTTTTTACTTTGCTACTGAGACCATAAAAAGAATCAAAAATGATTTTGAGAAAGAATTTATTTTTAAAATGGGATAAGTAGAAACATAAGGATAAGGAAATTCAGAATTTCTTTAGAATAAAAATTATTTTTGTTGAGTTTTTTGATTTTGACAAAAAAGGAAAAAAAGGATTTGCCAAAAGTAGGGGGTTGTTGATTGGCATGCCCCTTATTCTGCCTATCGGCATGTCAGTCTAGCCCAATCAATCTAAGGCTTTGATTTCACTTTCTTCGATTGTTTGGTACTTGGTGGGGTAGGTTTTTCTTCGATGTCTGCAAGGTTCTTTGTTTTTGTTTGAGGGTCTTCAATTATAAATAAGGGTATGTGTGGAGAATTTTTCTTCACATATCTCATTCCTTCTCTATTGCATTCTTCTTTGTTTACTTTGCAAAATGGCTCTCCCTGGTCGTGTTGAGTTTGCCAACTACCTCGAAACCTTGGAATCAATGTTCTCCTATAACGTCAACTATGACGCTTTCAACATGTGTCGAGTCTCTTTATGGCGTAACCGTCCCATAGAGTGGAATATATTGATGTCAGTGGTAGAGTTCTGGTACCCCGAAGACCATATTTTTTGCTTCGGATTGGACGAGGTCTATCCAACCAATGAAAATTTCTTTCCCATGTTGGGGACAAATCCCAGTGTTGCAGCGGCTATGCCTGAGTTTTCCTTATCCCCTAGGGAGCTGTTAGCGGGACTTCTCCATATATCGCATTCGGCAGCCAGGTCATTGGTTACGAGATGAATAATTTCTCTTCTGGCGGTGCTGCATTCTGTGCATTTGTAGGATATCGGTGATGCTATCTATGCCGGAGCCATCATATTCGGCTTGGTTTCAAAACTGATGTTGGTGACTGGGGAACTGCTGGTAGACCCACAACTCACAGCCATTGCTTCTTGGATGTCGTAATGTCATAATCTTGTGGCGTTGATACTGGCGAAGACTTTAAATCGTTTGGATGCTTGGCGAGAAGTCCATTCTGACTTTCTAAGGGGTAGCCCTGTAATAGAGCATGGGGCTTGAGGCTTGTGCTAGTCAGGGCCTTGGTGGGGGAGCTGCTGCCCATTATAGAACTCGAAGAATACGAGTCTATTCGATTAGTTGGTCTCAGGCAGACCTCTTTTTAATTTCCCTGACGGCTTTTTGCACCAATTTGGCAGGGAATAAATTGTGCCACCTCAGACACTGGACTTCCTTCATGTGGAGGATATGATAGAGCATATGCGCATACGACTTGGCTCTTTGTGGGAGAATCGTCAACCGTCGACCCGTCCATCCCAGTCTATTAGTAGAGTCTGGCATATCTCAAGGTACTACATGAAATGGTTATGGAGGAGAGTAGTTGCCAAGATACTAGAAGTGGAGACTGGGCAAAGGTGGTTTGCCATTTTTGACACCATGGAGGGAGGTGTTATGGTTTTCCCCGGGCTAGTCTGGGGCGTATAGTTCAATGGAGCGTCAACGGCACTCTATTCGGTTAGGGGAAATTTGGGGACCCCAGAACGTGGATGATGATGGGGTCGGCTCTTCTGGCAGCTACGGGTAGGACCCCTTTTATTTGTGAATCTTTTGTAATGGGTGTTTGGTTGTTTTTCTGTGGAAGGATTGTTTTTAAGAGTACTTGGTTTCTGTTTTAGGAAGGTATGGGTGTTTTAGCAAGGGAAGTTGTTTGACTCCCTAAGCTGATGTAATTGTACTTGTATTTCTTAATAGTGAAATAAAAAAGTTTTTGATCATCTAGTTGTGCCTCTTGACGAGTTTTTGCATTTGAATTATCTTTACCAATCTCTAAGGCATACATAATCCTTTTGCCTATGTATATGATAAAATGAACTGTTGTTCTCGGTGATAAGAATATAATTTTGTGAAAAATAAGGGGATCGTGGTCATATAAAATGTATGAGTTGCCTACGTACCTCTAGGGACTTTGAAATTTTTTGAAATGCATTTTTGAAAGCAAAAAATATTTTTAGAGGGTCAGGCCCCACGTAGTTCTGAGTAGAGGGAAATGAATTTTTTTTTAGAATATAAGGAAGATGAGAAGAGTTCTAGCGCGCTGAGATTTTGGACTAGGGGTAGAATTTCTTGAGATGATCCAGGTTGACTGGATGAGACATTTCTTCCCTATCAAGGTCGGTGAATATAGTGGCGCCACCTGATAATATCTTCTTCACAATGTATGGGCCGCTCTAATTGGACATGAGTTTCCCTCTAGGGTCCCAGATGGGCTCTACTATTTACCTTAAGGGCTAAGTCCCCTTCTCGGACACCACAGTCCATGACTCTCTTATTGAATGATTGAATTATTAGATAATGGTATCCTTGTATGTGATATTGAGCTTTCAGCTTCCTTTCGGCCAATATTGATAATTCGTCAAGACAACTTTGATGCTAATTTTCCTAGCTGACTTTGCTTTTAAGCATGACGCGCAACGAAGGGATTTCCAGCTCCACGGGTAGGACTGCTACCATGTTGTACACTAGAGAGTAATGGGTAGCCCCAGTAGATGTTCGAACTAAAATGAGGTATCCCAGAGGGATTAAGGGATCCTGTCGGACCAATCTCGACAATTCTCAGTCATCTTGCTGATGATAGTTTTGAGGTTCTTATTAGCGGCTTAAACTGATCCATTGGTTTGAGGTCGGTAGGGAGAAGATTTTTGTCTCTAAATCCCATACACATCGACCATTTTTGTGACTTTTGCCTCAAAATTTTACTCGTTGTCACTCACTAGCTCGTGTATGACCCCAAATTGGCAGATGATGTTTTTCTTAATGAACTTGGCCACTTTCTTGGCGTTCAGAACTGTGTATGACTCGGTTTCGACTCATTTGATAAAGTATTCAATGGCAACCAGGATGAACTCATGCCCATTGGAGGCTTTGGGTGTAACCTTCCCTATGATGTCGATACCCAATGTGGAGAATGGCCATGAAGAAGTCATGTTGTATAATTCTTGCTGAGGAAAGTGTTGTAGGTAGAAAATTATTGGCATTTGAGACATCTTCGAACATAGGCGGTGCAATCTTACATCACAGTAGTCTAGTATTAACCATGTCGGATGATTATCTTGGCAAGCATATAACCATTCATGTGGGGTTTGCATTCCCCACAGTGGATTTTCTGCATCATTTCTTAAATGTCAGCATCGCAGTGCAATTGGTTTCAATTGAAGTTTCCCTTGAACACTACTTTATCATAGACGATATACTGGGCAACCAGTCTGTGAAGAGTTTCTCGGTCTTTATTATCATAACCTTGGGATACCTATCATGCTTAAGGAGGCACCAAATATCAAAGTACCAGCGGTCGGCTATGTCGGGATCTTCTCCTGTGATGAGCTCAATGTGGTAGTAGTGGGTTGGTTTATCTTGTTTTTGGACAAGGAAGGGGGCTATTGTTATTCCTTAGGGTATATTAATCATAGAGGCTAAGGTAATAAGGGCTTCAACTAGGTTGTTCTTTACTCGGGGTAGGTAGTGGAAGGTGATTTCTTGGAATTGGGAGGCCAGCTCTTCTAGGTGGGCATGGAAGGGTAAGAGTTTCTCGTCCTTAACTTTTCATCTCCTGAGTACTTGACCGATGAGAAGGGTTGAATCCCCATAGACATTAAGGTATCGAATTCCTTTTTTAAGAGCAAATTTGAGGCCTACCATGCACGCCTCGTATTCAGTCATGTTGTTGGTGCAAGGAAAATCCATCTTGATAGCAATGGGAATATGAGAGTAATCACGGGGAATTAGGAGGATCTCAATGCCACACCCCTTCTTGTTGGAATCACCATCAAAGAACATTTTCCATCGAAGGTATTCTTGGGATGTAAAAAGGATATTCTCATTCGGGAACTCGAAAATCCAAACATCGATTTCTTCCATAGGGTAGTCAGTGAGGTAGTTAGATATGACTCTTCCTTTCATGGCTTTTTGCGTGACATACATGATATCGAACACAGATAAAATCATCAACCATCGGTCCATTCAGCTAGACAGGGCAGGATTTTCAAGTAGGTACTTGATAGGATCCATTCGGGACACAAGTTTAATGGAATAGATGTAGTGTCGTAATTTTAGGGTGACCAAGATAAGGGAGACATATTCTTTCTCTAAAGCAGTGTAGTTAACTTCGTACCTAACCAACTTGCGACTGGCGTAGTAAATATCTCTCTCTTTGCGAGATTCTTCAAAGAATTGGGCTAGCAAAGCCCCAATTGTAGTATCTATTACAGTTAGGTATAAGAGTAGGGGGAGACCAGGATGAGGCGATATGATTACCAAAGGTCGAGTTAAGTATTACTTTATTCGGTCAAAATCTTCTTGGCAAGCTTTGTTCCAGACTTTGGTCGAGTCCTTTCGGAGGAGTTTGAAGATGGGCTCACAGATGAAAGTCAACTAGCTAGTGAACTGGCTGATATACTATAATTTTTTTAGGAATCCCCGGACTTCTTTATCCATTCAGGGTGGTGACATTTTGAATATGGCTTTCAATTTGGCAGGATATGCTTCTATCCTTTTGTCACTAACCATGAATCCCAAGAAATTTCCTTTGGTAACACCAAAGACACATTTCTGTGGGTTAAGTCGCATCTCGTATTGTCACAGTCGCTCGAAGAACTTTCGAAGAGCGAGAACATGACCTTCACTAGTCTTATATTTGATAATCATATCATCAAGATGGTTATGGCAGCCCTTTGGTAGGTAGCCCCTGCATTTTTAGACCAAACGGCATAACGGTGTAGCAAAAGGTTCCCCAAAAGGTGATGAGTGTGGTTTTCTCTTGATGATCTGGGTGCATCTTGATCTGATTGTATTAGGCAAACCCATCAATGAATGACTTGAGAGCGTGACTGGTTGTGTTGTCTACAATCATGTCGATATTTGGTAGCAAGTAATCATCCTTTGAAGAGGCCTTATTCAAGTCTCGGTAGTCAATGCACATGCAAACCCTACCTCCCGATTTTAGCACGGGTACGATATTAGCTAGCCACGTGGGGTATTTGATCACACGAATGAAACCCACGTTCAACTGTTTGACTACTTCTTCCTTGACCTTGAGCGACAATTCGGTGCGGAGCTTTCGCAGTTTCTGTTTGACTGGTTTGCATTTTAAGAGAGTTAGGATCTCGTGCTGAACTATCTCGGGATCAATACCGGGCATATCATCGTAAGACCATATGAAGACATCCACAAATTCCTTCAGTAATTCTTTAAGTTGTGCGTGCTCATGCTCGTTGTAAGATGTGAGTGCAGATTTGAGGAGGCACCGTGTCGAGCGTGTTTTAGACTTGAGTAATGTGGTTGTGCCTACGCATCCATCTTTGTGGAATCAAAATTTTCATAGTTCATGGGTCCGTATGATACACCGGAGAGAGCTCGATTTTGGTGGTTTTGGTGCATGGGGGGTGCCTAATCCGGCGAGCCGCCTCTCGAACGCCCAGTCTAGGTAGTTTCGATGCGTGGGGGTGCCAAATCCGGCTATTTACCTCTCGAATGCCCACATACCGTATAATAAAACTATAAAAATCCGCTCATCACTATCAAACCCGTGACGGAGCTCCAAAGGTGCGTGGGGGAGGAGAGCTATATTTCCTCTCCTTACTTTGCCCCCAAGACCATCAACCATCAAATGAGGGGGGAGACCCTCTTTTATAGCAAAAGTGCCCCAAGTGGGCTTGACATATGTCATGTTCTCTATGGAACTAAGTGTCCAATATTTATGGTGCCACTTGTAACAATATATGTGATGGCATACCAAATAATTAATCAAATCATTATTAGAGAACCGTCTAGTGTATTTCATCAAATGTCGAGTATACGCAATATATTAAATTGCGCATAATAATATTTCAGTATGTGTAAGGTCTTGTTTGTAGTAAAACTTGATAAATCATAAATCAATATTTGATTAAATATATGGGGTAATTTATTAGAGTGTTGGCGGTTAATTCATTTAACACCACTCTACATTTTCCCCCTCGTAGACATAGTTGGTGTGTTGAGGCCTCAACTTAGACATATCAATTATGTGTACGAAATAAATCATTTAGCCTATTCGACTAGAAAATCATCACATAATCATGTTTGGTCTGTTTATCATGCACGCATATGCATATATAATATGTATGTAGTTTTGAGGGCTATCTTTGCTTCCTTTATTTTTCATTTTGGAGGAGTATTTCGGGGGGTTGCCCCCATTCCTCTCGAATGGGCATGTCTCAACAATTTTATTGCGGCTTCAGACATTTCGAATAACAAACTTGCCAGATGTACTGGCCCGAGCAACCAATTGGTGCCTATATGAGTATAGTGGATCTTTTGCGATCATAAGATCAAAAACATGTCGAGAACAATCAGTCAAGCAACTATTAGTTCTTCGAGTGAACTGGAATTTTTAAGCGTGCCTAGTTAATATAGGATTTTAGTTTCTCGTAAATCAGATTTATGCCTGGTAATATAGGGCTTTAAGTCTCCCTTAAGATGGTCATGCGTGCCTAGTAGTATAGGACTTTGGTGCCTAGTAATATAGGACTTTGAATCTCCCATGAGCGAGGGTCAGGCGCGCCAAGTTATATCGAACTTTAAATCTCCCATAACCGAGGGTAGAGGCGGGCCAAATCATATTAGTATTTAATTCTCCCATAACCGAGTGTGGAGGCGGGCCAAGTCATATTAGTCTTAAAAATAATATCTCCCATAACCTAGGGTGGAGGCGGGCCAAGTCATATTGGTTTTAAACATAATATCTCCCATAACTGAGGGTCAGGCGGGCCTAGTAATGTAAGACTTTAAAATCAAAATCTCCCATAATCGAGGGTCAGGCGGGCCAAGCCATATTGGTCTTAAAAATAATATCTCCCATAACCAAGGGTTATGCGGGTCTAGTAATGTAGGACTTTAAAATCAAAATCTCCCATAACCGAGGGTCAGGCGGGCCTAGTAATGTAGGACTTTAAAATCAAAATCTCCCATAACCGAGGGTCAGGCTGGCCAAGTCATATTGGTCTTAAAAATAATATCTCCCATAACCGAGGGTCAGGCGGGCCTAGTCTTATCGGCATAAAATCTCCCATAACCGAGGGTCAGGCGGGCCAAGTCGTATTGGCATAAAATCTCCCATAATCGAGGGTCAGGCGAGCCTAGTCTTATAGGCATAAAATCTCTCATAACCGAGGGTCAAGCGAGCCTAGTCTTATAGGCATAATCTTCCATACCGAGGGTCATGCGGTCCTAGTAATGTAGGACTTTATGAGATGCCTCATAAATGATAGTCATTCTGGGACCAAATCTGAGCATGCTTATCATCTGTGTTTATGCCTGACTACAAGTGGTACACTATATATTACTTTTCCATCTCTTTACTTTTATTTGGCTTTTATCTCAAGATAAAGTAAAGTAAAGAAAAATAAACAATTGGTTACAACACCATCTAAGAGTTGAAAGCATTTAAATACATTTCATGGGGTGTTTGCCCCCAATTAAAAATAGAATCTCTTGAACGTTTGGCTTTGACATCTGTAAGGCCCAATGTAATTGCTCAAGCTCGATTTGATCATATGCGTTCAATATCTGCAAGGATAAGAAATCGACTCAAATTCTTGCACAAAAAATCATTAGTAACTCATGAGGCATATTAAAATGCCATATATAATTATGCGGGGTATATCTTCCCCCCTTTATTTTATTTTATGTTAATAGAATAAAATAAACTCGGAATTATGCGTAGAGGAATCGTAAACATATTATTTTGTGCAACTTTATGATGCGTATTTTTTATGCTACAAGATGGAGTTGATAGGGTGTGGATATACCATGTTGTGAGCTATTTGTCTCATGCCCCCACTATTTTATCAAAGCTGAGAAAACTAAAAAATTGTCCATTAAATCATTTATATGATAATTTATTCAATAAGCATGATCGGCCACCTCGAGGTGAGTAATAAATATCAATTTCAAATTTTATGTAGGTAACATCATCATGTTAATAAATCATAGTTTGGCATAAGTCGGATACAAGATAGCACAAAATGTTGTTCCGGGCGACCATGGATGCAGTTCCTCAAGGGGTTGCTCCGAGAAACCGTGAATGAAGCAGCTCGAGTCACTAGGACGAGGCAGCTCGAGCCACTAGGACAAGGCACTCGAGCCACTAGGGCAAGGCACTCGAACCACTAGGGCGAGGCCGCTCGAGGCACTAGGAAGAGACTGCTCGAGCCATTAGGGCGAGGCAACTCAAGCCACTAGGAGAAGGATGCCCGAGGCCCTTCTCAAGGCACCGCAGAAGAGGTCGCTCGAGGCACCCCAGGTGAGGTTGATCGAGGTACCTGATCGAGACACCGCGGGTGAGATCTCTTGAGGTACCATGACTTGAGAATAATTCTAAGTTTCAAAAAGTATTTTTATTTTGTGAGTTGCTCGAGGAGGTTCCCCCGAGGCTGCTCGAGGAGGTCCTTTCGAGGCTGTTCGAGGAGGTTTCTTCGAGGCTGCTAAAAGAGGCCGCTCAAGGATGTTCCTCCAAGGCTGCTCGAGGAGGTACCTCTGAGGCACTTTCTCGAGGTACTATGACTTGAGCAAATTTTTCGCAAAAATATTATTTTGTCAAGGTCACTCGAATTACATAAGTGCGCTTCTGTTCAAACAAAGAAATTATTTAATTAAACTCACTTTTTCAATTAAATCCTAAAACATGCATCTAGGTGAGATTGAAGACAATATGATCACGAAAGAACATTCAATCACAAGCAAAACACACAAGTGATGAAAAATCCCCCAAATGGGAAAAACCTTTTATTTTCACTATAATTTGTAAAGTAACGGTTTACACGGATTACAATGAAAATCAGAGTGACATACGAAATACCCTCAAGTGTCGGTTTCGATGTTATCGGCTGGAATCTCCCGTAAAAACTCCAGGTGGGCAGCAATAGAGAAGATACGGCTTCTCCACAAATTACTCCAGGTGAGTAAAAACAATCCTCTTTAAGGTTTAAAGATTCACATACATATATGGGAGTGGTTATGTGAATAAACAAGGTATAAAACCTTAAAACATGAAGTATGTTTTCTGGGCTGTGAAAACGCAGAAACTTGTGCGAAAAGACTTAGAAAATTGTGTAGAATGCACCCAAATATTTATACGAAAATCGAGGCGGCGACGTCGCTCAAACAAAGGATGCATGTCGTTTGAACGACATCGCGAGACATGCGTATGTCGTTCAAATGATAGGGTGATCTCGTTTGAAAGAGCTCGTCGATCGAGGCAGTCCGCTTCTACACTTAGAAAAAAATTTGACTTTCGATAAAAAATAATTCAGACTTCAAAAAAATATTTTCTAAAAAATTCCCAAATATTTATGCAAATATAAACAACTCCAATAAATCATTTTACCAATATTACGAAGTGGAGTAGTGGGAATGCGTTGAGCAGCACGTCGCATGTAGAATGATGCACGTGTGAAGATGGTGGATGCATGGATTCGGATCAAGGCTGTCGTGGATGATCGTGTTGACGTGTCTAATGTAGCGGTATTAGACATACATAATGTGATCTAGGACAAATAGAAAATTCCTAGATTCTACCCCGGACATTTATAAAATTATGTCTTTATAAATTTTGATATTGTTGCTCAGAAATTCTATTCTGACAATATTACTCGAGTACCTGTTCGTACTAAGTCTTAAAAAAGGTCCCTCGTAGGATAACATAAAATATTCACAATTTCGAGGAGTATGATTTTTTCAGAAATAAATATTTTTCTACTCGAGCAACTTAAATTCGTGCGACGCTACAAATATTAAAACACGCCCAAATTAAATATAGTAACCTTCAAAATTAAACGAAATCGACAATATATTTCATTTGGCCTACTTTACTTTCAATATCACATATATAATTTTTTAGCAACTATTTATTGCCATACTACTCGAGTAACGATATAATTTGGCATGATTTTAGAGATATTTCACCTCTGAGAACTATATTGTACCCATGCCTTTTAAAGAGGTTCTAGAGTAACCTTTTATATCTTAGACTCGGTGCATATATTAGTTTTAAACTGGTTGAGGCAAAATTAATTATTTTGGGTCTAAATTTGAACTGGTTCAAATCTGCACTGGGTCGATTTTGAGCTGTGATGTTATTTTACACAACTGTAAGGGGTAACTAAATCGTTCCCTACATAAATGGTTCACCTCTTTTTATACGTTAATCACTTTTGGTGAGACATTTGAGACCTGAGTTGTCTCATTTGGTGTGGGTTGGAAATCTCAGCCCAGCTGGTTCAACCATTTTAATGGCTATACAATTTAATGGTTCAGTGCTTCTTCAAACCAAGAAAAACAACAACAACGACAACAATTTTTTTTTTTTGCCAACGAATTTATCAAGCCTTTAATTTTGGTTTACAGAGGGATCTAGGCTTCAATTGAAAAGTTTTTAGTTCACATTGAGATTATTGTTTTTTTTTTGTGGTAAAGAAGGGTAATCTCGGGCCAGCTTGTGCGCACCTCGGACTAATCCCTCCTTCCCCGAACAAGGCTTTCTATAACAGCGTTTAATTTCTGCGGTCCGTGGTCCCAAGACGCAGCTGTCAAGTTTCGAACCCAGGTGCCTGGATTTACAACTACACCCTGGCTCTACCAACTTGAAGAACCTTGGGCTCACATTGAGATTGTTTGACATGGGAAGGGTTGTTCCCATCGGAAAGTTGGCCGTGAGAAAACGAACACGGGTCCCAAAACAAGATTGTATGTAAAGCACGTGGGGTCATATTTCAATATTTTGTACGGTAAATGAGATCTTTAGTAAGATATTTGTTGTGTTTAAAATATTATTAAGTACATTTGTACAACTTTAAAAGCATACTTGTGGAAGTGTAGTGTGTGGCTCAAAATCAGTTTGCATAAGACTATTACAATCTCCTTAATGTAACCAACGCATGCAAACTATTACAATCTCCACTTTTTTTTTATTTTTAGAATAAAACTAGAGGTATCCACACTTGTACCCAAAATCCATACACAACATATAAGACAAAATAAAATGGCCCCACATAAATTTCCAAACAAATAATAAGGGTGTGGCTAAAAGCACTCCTCTAAGTCTTAAAACACTCCAAAATCTTTGTCAAGTTACAAGATTAACCTTCACCCCAAGTTACAACATTAATTGATTTATATTTTAGTACTTATTTATTTATTTGTTCAAATATGAATACGGTCCAATTAAAATACGATACGGCATAATATTATAGGAATTTTTTTTTATCTAATAAGAACACAACGCAAATAAAAGTGACACGACATGAAATCTTTTTTCTTTTTTTATCTAACATCAATCTAATTAAAATGCAACACGACAAGATATGGAATCTCATTTGTTTACCTAGCACGGCTCAAATAAACGCAACACGACCCGAAATCTTTTATTTTATCTAACATGAATACGATCTAATAAAAATACATCACGACACAACATAACATAAAATTTCATTTTTACCCAACACAAGTGAATATAACAGTGCAAATCAATTAGATCGTGTTCGTGTTAGATAAAAAAAAGATTTCATGTCTTGTTGTGTCGTGCTGCATTGTAATCAAATCGTGTTTGTTTTCTATTAAAAAAATATTAAAAAAAACTTGATTTTAAAAAAGACAAAAATTGATTTTTTTTACACATAAAAGGAAGAAAAAAAACAGCTTTTAAATGATTTTTTTGCAACTTTAAAAAATTAGCGCGGACCATTTTTACTATTATAAAAATAATATTTTTACTATTTAGAAAAAATGGTCCGCGTCAACGGTATGTATAGGCGATCCGATCACCTATACGTAGGCGCGGACTATATATTCTAATAGAACAACACTAGGCATACACAGTTTCCTACCCAAATACCTTACCCGCCGTATAAGACAAAAAAAACTGCCTCACTACAAAACCAAAAGTTAAACATAAAAAGAAAAAGAAAAAAAATAACGAACTATCAAGCCGTAATATAAAAGGAACCAAACTTAAAATTAAAATAGAAAAAAAAACAGTTATTTTACTCTCTCCCTCATATCAATACACACTTTTGGCGCCAAACCTACACAGCAACAAAACTCAAAAGTGCTCTCTCTGTTTTGTGCCAATCTTTGATCAAACTAACCAAACTCTCCTCCAAAATTTTCTGCAATTGAGAGGTACAATCCCTCTCTTTATGTGTGTATATATATCAATAATTTTGTAGCTCCAATAAATCTGTAAAAAAACATTGTGATTAACATTAATTAGCTCCAAAATTTTCAGCAATTAACAGGTACTATCCCTCTCTTTATGTGTGTATATATATCACTAATTTTGTAGCTCCAATAAATCAATAAAAAAACATTGTGATTAACATTAATTTGCTATTAATGTGAGTGGTGTTAATTTACTATTAAATCTTTGCTATTAATGTGAGTGGTGCTAATTTACTATTAAATTTGTATATAAGCATTGTTATTGGTATTTTTGTTATTAATGTTATTGGTAATTTTATTCTTATTGTTATGGAAAAAATTGTAGGACCACAAATGATATCGTCTGGTGATGAAATGGATGATGTTTTTGCTAAAGACGAGGAAATTGAAAATGAAACAGTTGAGGCCAATAAAATAAGAGATCCCGAAGTCGGAATGGAGTTTGATACATTTGAACTATTTTTTTACTACTATAAAAAATATGGCAATGAAAAGGGATTTCCAGTTAAAAGAAGATCATCGCGAAAAAGTCAAAATGGAGGGTCCACCTTTGTTGTATTGGCATGCTCTCATGCCGAAAAACCAGAAAGCAACACAAAAAATATTTTTAAAAAGCGCCCTGTTGCGAGAACTGATTGCAAGGCAATAGTAAGAATTTTACTTTGTGCCGAAGAAAAATGGCGGGTGTCAGTTGTAAACTTGGAACATAATCATAGGATGAGCCCCGGAAAAGCAAGATTTTATAAAAACAATCGGGTCGTAAGTTTTTTTGTTAAACGAAGGCTTGAAATAAATGACAAAGCGGGTATCTGACCATGCAAGAATTTTACTTCATTGGCAATTGAAGCGGGTGGGCACGAGAATTTGTCTTTTTTAGATAAAGATTGCTACAATTTTATTGATAAGGTGAGGCGGTTAAGACTCGGGGAAAGTGACGCTATGGCTCTTCAAAGCTACTTCATGAAAATGCAAACTAACAATGCCAACTTTTTTATGTGATGGATTTCGATGTCGAGTGTCGGATAAAAAATGTATTTTGGGCAGATGCACGGAGTAGGGCTGCATATGAAGAGTTTGGGGATGCTATCACATTCGACACTACGTACTTAACAAATAGATATGACATGCCATTTGCTCCTTTTGTTGGTGTAAATCATCATGGTCATTCAACATTATTTGGGTGTGGATTAATATCTAATAAGGATGTTAAGACATTTACTTGGATTTTGAAAGCATGGCTAACATGTATGAATAACCGTCCTCCCTTCGCAATTATTACCGATCAAGACAAAGCAATGAGAAAAGCTATTGAAGTTGTCTTCCCGGATACACGACATAGATGGTGTTTGTGGCACATAATGAAAAAATTGCCCGAAAAATTGCGAGGTTATAATCAATATGAATCAATGAAGTATGCATTACAAAATGCCGTTTATGATTCATTGACGCCCATGGAATTTGAAGAACGTTGGAAAATATTCATTGAAAAATTTCAACTTCGTGATAATGAGTGGTTGAGTGGCTTATATGAAGAGAGGAACCGTTGGGTCCCTACATTTTTGAAGAATACTTTTTGGGCGGGAATGTCATCGACTCAAAGAAGTGAGAGCATGAATGCGTTCTTCGATGGTTATGTGAACTCAAAAACGACACTAAAATAATTTGCCGAACAATATGAAAATGCATTGCGAAGTAAAGTACAAAAGGAGGAACAAAGTGACTACAACTCCTTCAACTCCTTCATCCCATGTATTACACGTTATGCAATTGAAAAGCAACTTCAAGATGCTTACACAATTTCAAAATTTAGAGAATTCCAAAACGAGTTGATCGGGAAGCTTTATTGTGAAATATGTCGTATTAGCGAGGAATGTGGTTGTGTTAGATATGACATTTATGAGGATATGGTTGGAGAGACAAATCGACGTGCAAACTATTCTGTGTGGTTTAAGGAGGATGATTGTGATATAAAGTGCACTTGCCAATTATTTGAATTTAGAGGAATCTCATGCAGACATGCTATTACCGTGTTGATTAACAAAAAGGTTGAAGTTATACCCGATAAGTACATTCTTCGTAGATGGCGGAAAGATGTTAAGAGGAAGCACACAAAAGTGAAAATCATATACTCCAATTGGGCGTTCCACCCAAAAAATGAGCGCTTTGACAAGATGTGCAATGCCTTTTATGAAGCTTCTAACTTGGCAACCGATAATGAAGACAAGACAAAAGTGGTAATGATTTGTATTAACGATTCGATCAATAAATTAAATAATTTTAATGTCACGTGTGATACTAGTGAACACATGCTCGTGAAAGTTGACCAAATGTCAGTTCCAATCAATATTCATAGTCCCGTGACCGTTCATGGTAAAGGTCGACCGCCCTACAAAAGGAAACTGTCTACGGTAGAGCAAGTTATTAGAAAGAGGAAGGAAAAGAAGAAAATAGAAAATAATGTCAACATTAATTTGGATTTGCAAATGGTTAGTTGTTTTTATTTTTTATTGTAGTAATATATTTCTGATCATGAATTAATTTGAAAATTTCTAAATATATTTGTTCTTGTGTAGGCTTCAGAAGCATTGAATGTGTGCGATATTGATGTAAATGTTAGGAATTTAGGACAACCAACAGGGGACTACCTCACACTTGGTTCACATCATCCACATCTGGGAAGCAATTTTGAAGCATATCGATATCAATCCATTGTTTCTCAAATTCAGAATCCTTTTTGGGACAAGGCATTTGAACAACATTCACAAAATATTTGATGTCCTTGTAACTGCTTTGACATCCACTAAATTGCTCACTGTTTTGTAACTATTTTTTGGGATGTAATTATGTATATGTTGTGACATCCAGTGTATTTTTTGGGATGTAATTCTGCTTTTTTGGAATGTAATTTAAATATGTTTAACATCCACTGATGTCTTGTGTATTTTTTGGGATGTAATTCTGTTTTGTAACTGTTATGACATCCAATGTATTTTTTGGGATGTAATTATATTTTGTAACTGTTATGAAATGCTAATATTTTTTATGTTGTCTTATGTATTAAGTTTATTTTGCATTGTTAATAAAACTTCAATAATCTCAATGGATTGGAACAATAAAAATGGAGTGAAGCAGAGAAGCAGAACACAGTTGAACTTGAGCTGAAATGAAGGTGTTCAGGTCTTTTTTTTTCTCTTTAGTTTGAGGCTTGATGGTTCCTTATTTTTTTTCTTTTTCTTTTTATGTTTAACTTTTGGTTTTGTAGTGAGGCATTTTTTTTTTTGTCTTATACGGCGGGTAAGGTATTTGGGTAAGAAACTGTGTATGCGTAGTGTTGTTCATTCTAATATGTTTGTCCTCGTCAGTGGTATGTACAGGCGATATTATAAAACAGTTTTAAATAAATTGTAATTTTTTTTATATAAAATACAAACTAATTTTTTTTTAAATTATTTCCAGCCCAAAAATCAAACCTCCGGCCGAAAAAATAAACGTCCGGCGAAAAAAATCAACCTCGGGCCAAATAGAACTCCAAAAAGAACCACCAACACAATATGTTTTGTTAACTTAACAAGAACACGGCGCAAATATAGCGCGACAAGAACACAACCTTATTAAAATACGACATGACACGAGCTAATTAAAATGCAAAATGCTGTAATTGTATTTTTTTACCTAACCAAAAACACTAATCAATTCAAATACGACGTAATTAAGACAGTGGTAATATTTTTTTTTTTTACCTAACAGTGGTAATATTTTTTTTACTTTTTAAAAGATTATATAAAGTTAAATATAACTTATACAAATTATTTTTTTAAAAAAAATTCTAAAATAAAGATTTTTTATAATAAAAACAATTTATTTATTTTAGACACATGTTTATGGTTGGTATAATATTGTTGGTCTATATATGTTATTTTTAAAAAAATGTATAAAATAAAACAGTTTTAAAAATAACTTTGATAAATAAAGTCGGGAAGTTTTTTTTATATTTTTACAATAATGATAATTATAAAGTTAGAAAAATATAAAATTTCAATGTTAGTAGTCTCCTTCATTAATGAGGAAGTAATAAGTTGAGGGTAAAAGAGTCTTTAAATTAATATTTGGAGTGTCTTAAGACTCTCATGGAGTGCCAATAGCTATTCCCAAATAATAAACATAACTAAACCTACCTAAACACACTAAACTTAAAAAAGTAAACTAAAAAAAAGAAAAATAATTCATACAAACCATGAGAATATTAATTTTAACAAATAACATTAAATATTTTTATTTATTAAAAATAAGCACTCAAAATGTTATTAATTAAAAAATACACTGAATTTTTTTATTTTTGGTCGTTTCAATAAAAATTAAAAATCTATATTTTTAATAAAAATATATTTTTTGAAAAAAAATATATTCTAATAAAATATTATTTTTTTTAAAAATTATTTTTAACTCATTTAGTCCCTCAATCACCCATTTACCAAATATTCTTTTATTTTTAAAGGTCCGTGCCAGCGGCACGCCTTATTTTTAAACTCAAATTAAAAATATTTTTATTTAACCCATAAAAAGCGTGAAAATATTATTTTGGTAAAAAAAATTAAATATTTTTATTTTTGACAAATAAGCACTAAGAATGTTATTAATTGAAAAAAACACTGGAATTTTTTTTTAGCACACAAACACTAGAAAATATTATTTTTAGCAAAAAATACAGAATCTTTTTATTTTTGGCAAAAAAATTGGGAAATTATTATTTTTAGAAAAAAAACACTTAATATTTTTGTTTTTGACAAACAAACACTAAAGATATTATTTTTGATAAAAAAAAATACAATTTTTTTTTTAAATTTACTTTTAACGTATTTAGTCCCCCAAACACCCATTTATCCAGAATTCTCTTATTTTGAAAGGTCCGCGCTAGCGCTATGCCTTATTTCTAAACACTTTTTTTTTTAAAAGACTTTATTAAAAAATATTTTTGGTACATTTGGGAGGTTTTTGCTTTTACTTTTTAAAAAATAATTATTTTAACTTTGAAAAAGAATCATTTTTAAAATAAAAACATGAACCAAAGTTAACGATAAAAACCAGAAAATATTAAAAAAAAACACGAACCCAAGTTACTAATTGAGAAAAAACACTGATTTTTTTTGGCACACGAACACTAGAAAATATTAGTTTTAGCAAAAAAATATTGAATATTTTTATTTTTGGCAAACAAACAGGGAAAATATTATTTTTAGCAAAAAAACACTTAATATTTTTCTTTTTGACAAACAAACACTAAAGATATTGTTTTTGATAAAAAAAATATTGATTTTTTAAAAAATGATTTTTAACCCATTTAGTCATTCAAACACTAATTTACCCGATATTCTTTTATTTTTAAAGGTTCGCGCCAGCAGCACTCCTTATTTTGAAACTCAAATCTTTTTTAAAACATCTTTATTAAAAAAATATTTTGTATATATTTGGGAGGTTTTAACCTTTATTTTTAAAAAAATAATTTTTTTGATTGAAAAAAAAACATTTTTATAATAAAAACAAAAAAACATGAACCCAGGTTAACAACAAAAACAAACCCTTTTGCCTTCAAATTTTTTTGTCTTATTCGGTGGGTATAAGTGTGGGTATAAAGGGTGGGTACGTGTAGTGCTGCTCTTTTTTTTTAAGACTACGCCCAATCAGACAATTTCTTGTGGCCAAGTAATTACGACTAATAAAATTTTTAGTCAAACTAATGTTGAAAATCATCAATAATTTTTTTTTTCAACATCATCGTGCGTATATTTTATTCATCTGAATATTTCAAATATTTTAGTTGAAAATAAATGACAAGAGATTTTATCTATATTCTAACAAACATAATTTGTGATATTCATAATAAAAAGGATATATGGGATATCTCAACAAAGCAAACAATAAAATAAAAGTAATAATACTAATCTTTGTTGAAGAAAAATGTTCCACCGCCACTGAGTTATCCGTGTGTGCATACGAGGCGTTACGCAATCGAAATCACAAATACCTCCCCAGCGGAGTCGCCAAATTTAAGATGTGAGTGCAGATTTGAGGAGGCACCGCGTCGAGCGTATTTTAGACTTGAGCAATGTGGTTGCGCCTACGTATCCTTCTTTGCGGAATCAAAGTCTGCGTAGTTTGTGGGTCCGTACGATACACCAGAGAGAGCTCAATTTTGGTGGTTTTGGTGCGTGGGGGGTGCCTAATCCGGTGAGCCGCCTCTCGACCGCCCAATCTTGGTAGTTTCGGTGCGTGGGGGGTGCCAAATTCAGCTATCCACCTCTCAAATGCCCATATACCATATAATGAAACTATAAAAATCTGTTCTTCACTATCAAACCCGTGACGGAGCTCCAAAGGTGCGTGGAGGAGGAGAGCTATATTTCCTCTCCTTACTTTGCCCCCAAGACCATCATCCATCAAATGAGGGGGAGACCCTCTTTTATAGAAAAAGTGCCTCAAGAGGGCTTGACATATGTCATGTTCTCTATGGAACTAAGTGTCTAAAATTTATGGTGCCACTTGTCACAATATATGTGGCGGCATATCAAATTATTAATTAAATCATTACTAGAGAATTGTCTAGCATATTTCATCAAATGCGTAGTATAAGCAATATATTAAATTGTGCATAATAATATTTCAGCCCGTGTAGGGTCTTGTTTGTAGTAAAACTTGATAAATCATAAATAAATATTTGATTAAACATGTGGGGTAATTTATTAGAGTATTGACGGTTAATTCATTTTACACCACTCTACACTCGTCAAGGGTGGCCCCTATCCTAATCTCGCATAGTTGGCTACTAGAACTGAGAATAATAACAATAGTTTCATCTTCATTAACTTGAACGTTGTTATGTTTTTTGTTATTAACCTTATTTAGATCGGTTAAGAATTGTTCATTTGCAAAATCATTATCATCAAGAGTTTGATTAGAATGAAGACAATTAATGTAAGGTACAACAAGATACTCAAAATCTTTATTTATTTCATTAATAGGAAAAATAGCATTCAAAACCTCATCAAAGGAGGTTTCGATTACATCAAAGTAAGGAGGAACAGCTAGAGAAGAGGAAATGGGATAAGCATCAGGGTTGGGTTGAATATCAGTAGGTGGAACTGATGTTGTATGCCAGTTGAGGAGAGGTGCATCAGTAGCTTTGATCAACCGGGATAGATTCGATGATGTAGCCCCTGAATGGACCATGCAGAGTGTTAGCCCCAGTGTCTATAAGTTAAAAGAATCCTCGGAGTCACTTCCCTCGGAATCTCCGGTATCGGCTATGGTCTCTTTAATTAGTGGTTACACATGATGCTGGGAACTTTCGGTCGGAAAAAGATCTCCATTCCTGGTTTCATCTTTTTATCCACATGAGCATACCATGGTTCAAGAAAGCCATAGAAGGGGAAATCTTCACCTTCTCTGATCAATCTTTCGTTCAAGGAATCTCTCGAGACAGTCTTAGCACTTTTTAACCTTCTTTTTAGTCGAGGTTGGCAGATCATTATGAGTTCTGTCGATGGCTGATAACCCAAGCCATAAGGAGGAAAAGCTTTCTTCAACATAATGGGTTCAAGTATCCCTTGTTGTCTTCGTCCCAGCCCCAGCCTGGGAATGAAGTGCATGTTATTGAACATCTGGATCACTTTGACGTTGCCATGAGGGTTATACCCTGGACAAACCCTATCTTTAAAATCGTCCCCTACTGGGAGTAGATTTGGTTCAACTTGGAAGCCTAACAGAAGCATATCATTTGCCCCGTGTTGTATCTCAAGTACTGGAATACTGGTGCTTGCATTCTTGGTATTACCGTCATCGCCTAAGATAGTGATGACCTGCCCAATGGCGAAGAGATTTAGTTTCTAATGAAGGGAAGAGGACACACCCTTGAAGTTATGGAGCCACATTCGTCCAAGTAAAAGTAACAGATTGAAACAGATTGGGATGTTAATGACATGGAATTCAACAACAGGATTTATAGGACCAACCCCTATTGTGAGCTTTATGGATCTCATTACTTCTCGATGAGTATTATCGTAGGCGCGTACTGCAGAAAAGGTTGGAGCGAGGTCGCTTACTTTCAGCCCCAAATAATTGAGGGTCCTCAACAAGTAGGCATTAAGAGCTGATCCATTATCGACAAGAGTGAGTGGGATGGTCTTCCTCATGACTTCAATAGAAATATTGAGAGCATAATTATGATTTGAACCAATCTTAGGGATTTCTTCTTTGGAGAATGAGGGCATTCTAGTATAGGTTAGAGATCTGACCTGATTCACTGCTTCTTCTGGCGTGGTGGAAAGAGGAACTGTGGGTCCCGTGAGCAGCTTGATCAAGGCATTTCGATACAGTTGGAAAGACATAAAAAGTCCCCACAGAGTGATGTTAGCTTGGGTCTTCTTTAACTAATCGAGGATCTTACTCTCCTCGAGGGTCAATTTTGGCATAGGGAGATTCTCAACACCTTTTCCTTTGTCGATCGCATATGGTTGCAGGCCTGGGACTTGGTAATGCCTCCCGGACCTGGTCATATGGTTCACAGAATAGGGAAAAAAAACCTATTTCCTCATCGATCTCGGGTTATTCAGCCACCTTGTTAATTTCTCCTAGCAGCTCCTCAATGATATCATTCCACATATGCTGACTATTGGACTACTCTTTTATGGACTTTGCTCTTTATCTGAATTATCATGCTCATCGTGGCAATGATATCATCTTTCCATGAAAAGTCAATACACACCACAACCTCAAGGGCTTCTCCGTGTAAATCCTCCCATTTGGTGGGGAGATGTAAAAGTGAAGGGACCAGACGCCCTTGTATTTCAAAGCATCAAGTAGCTCGGATATATTACAAATTTCACCAGTGTGTCGGAATAAGTTTGCCATGACATCATCTAGACTGACTTCATCGTTCGGTACCAACCAATTGTCTGACTCTCGGGTCCATTTTTGAGCTTTTAAGAATAACACGTTGAATCTCTGGCAGTCAAAGGTCATCTGGGAGGGAATTTTCAGCCCAAACTCTAAGAGTTGATTCAACACTTCTGACAATTCCATATCTTTACCTCCCAAATGGGTACGAATAACGATGCATGCTCTAGTAAGGAGTGACATGGACTAATCGACGAAGCTGTTAGGGTGTATATGGTCAAGGTTGGAGGGGTTTAGGAGAGTATATGGGTAGGATGGATGATTTTCTTGGTATGATCTGGGTAAATGGGTTAAACTCTGGGTTTTCTTCTAGAAAGATGGCATTTGTATAATTCGGGAGTGGATTGTGGTAGTGTTTGGTTTAGGATTGGATGGTGGGGCGATAACACCCCGGTCAATCAGACCTTGTATCACGTTTCAGAGGTGGAAACATTGGTCGGTGGTATGACTGAAATTTTGATGAAAGTCGCAATGGGCATATGGTTTGAAATTCTTGGGAAGTGGGATTGGTAATGGATGAGGTTCCAATGGTTTGATAAGGTTTCGGCTTAAGAGGTCCTGGTAAACTTTAGAGAGGGTAGCTTGAAGCTTGATGTATTACTTTCAGACTGGGTTGGGGCATCTTTCTGGTGCCCATGAAGTGGCAGGCTAGGAAATATTGTTGATGATTGAAACTATGGTGTTGGCAGGCTTCCCAAACTTTCTAGGAGCGAATTGTCCAGATACTTTCTTCGGTTCAACTTCTATTTTTGCAAGACCTTCTTCGATCTCCACTCTTACTTCTCAGAGGGCTAAAAAATGAGGGTAATATTGTCCTCCCATCGTCACTCGGACATGGGGTAAGAAGTTATTTTTCACAATGCTGACTTTCTCCTCCTCGGTAGGTTGGTTGGTTATGGTGGATGCTTTCTCCCTCCACCTTGCTATAAAGTTACTAACTGATTCCTCGGGGTTCTGCTTTAGCATCTCTAAATCATGGCGGGTAACCTCTAACTCTTCATTGTACTTGTATTGTGACATGAATTCTTGGGCAACCTCCTCCAAACTGCGGATCCTGGACTCCTCGAGGGATAAGAATCAACAAAGGGCGTTGTCATTTAAATTCTGTTAGAACATTTGGGACATTATTTCCTCAGAGGCAACTAGGAGAGCCGTGGCTCGATGGTAACTGCGGAAATGAACAATTGGGGGTCCACTATTCAGAATTTCTCGATGTTGGGCATCTTGAACTTTTTTGGCAACCTTGCTTTAGGATATGGAGACATGTGGGTGTAGTCCATGTAGTTTCCATAGATTCTGATTGGGTCGAACTTCTTAGTCAACATCTTGAGGTCTTCCTTGACCTTGTTTAATTCTTCCTCCTTTGGATCAACGATCATGGGTAAATGAGCCCCTAGCTGGGCAAGATTCGGCACAGGAAGCTGGGCTAGCGACGGCCCATTAGCAAGACGAGCACGTGGAGTGTGTTGATATTCCTCAGGAACTCAAATAGGCTCGGGTGCGGGCGGACCCATAATGCTAGTGAAGAGGACCTCGGACTCTTCGAGAATAGGGACCTAGTTTTGTTTCATCTCATGAACCTCAGTTTGAAGGTTGTCAATCTTGGTAGTGAGTTCTGCTAGAACCGTCATCAAATCTAACTGCACATTCAGTACTGTCGTTTAACCCATTTTCACTCGTTTAACCCGTTTCAAGTGTCAGTTTTGTTCAAAAATAATGAAAACCAATAATAATTAAATAACATAACAATCAATAGACAAAACTAATAAAGATTCATTTTTCATAACATTACCATTAAAGCTTCAAAACAATATCTACCAATAAATTGCAATACAATCTAAAATAATTTAAATATATCCATTGGCGTTAAAGAATAGTTAGAAATAAAAAACAATTACTAGAAGTAGGTAAAAAATAACTCATATAATAGTTAAAAAATCTTTGAAAAAATACAATTAGTAAAAAATGTTTAAAACACATTACGAATTTATTTCTACTTATTACGATTTTATTGCAAAAAGAAAACAAATTACGGATTTATCACATGAAAACACTTGCGGATTTACTTATAGAAAAAAAAATACACAAATCAACTATAAACTAAAAAAAGAAATAAAAAATGCTTACCAATTTACTGTCGTAGGGAGAAAATTCGAGAGGGAGTGGAGGTCGAGAGGGGAAGGAGAAGCGAAGGGGGAGGAGATGAGGATGAGAGTGGATGAGGGAGGGAGGGGGAGAAATACGAGAGGGGGAGGAGAGGAAGGGGATCTGGTGAGAGAGAGGAGCGGAGAGGGTTCAATCGAGTGAGAAAGCGGACAAAGATGAGAGAGGTGTGGGTAGGTAGAGTTTGGGTATGTGAGACTAATTGGTCTAAAAAAAATAAATATTTGACCAAAAAACTAGAAGTGGGAACGAAAAAGTAAAAGAGGGAATGGGGGTAAAAAAGGACTCAAAAATTTTTAAAGGGCTGCCTATTTGCTATCCTTTTTTATCTATCATAAATGACAGTTAAATTTTGTTATCATTTACACTTTTTTAAGGGACAATTTATAAGTTGTCCCTAATAATTTTGTCCTTTATAATACTTTTTTATTGCCAAATAATGAGGGAAATAGGATTTTAGGAAAGAAATGGTGACTACAGATAAGTTTTTAGAAAAATAGAAAAACTAACAAAGAAAGAGAACTGAAATACTTAATGGGACATAATTGTGTTTTCCTTTTTGAGATATTATAAAGGATAACAAATTTTGATGTCCAGGAAACTATTATAAATTAAGCATAAAATATTAGTTGTCCTTTTAAATCTATTATATATGAAATCCAAATTTTGTTGTCTCTAATACATTTTTTAAAAGGACACCGTAAAAGTTACCCCTATTACATGTGTCCTTAATTATCATTTTGTAGTAGTGATGCCTGATATTCCACTTCGATGATCTGATTGGCTTCCTTCCTCAGGAAGATGACGATTATGTTTACACTCTGAACTTCGATGAAATATTGTTCAAATCCCCACCCCTGATTAGGAGTATGTAGAAGTCGACCATGTCAGTCGGTCCGAAAGATTTTATAAAGGTCCGGTCCTTACCCCATTCCTTCCGAGGAAAAGGACAGAAGAAAAGGAAAGGAAGTACTTGAGGAAGACATATTATGAGAAATAAAATAAAATCGAGTTTTAGATCAGCTGAAGAAGACACGGGTCAACATCTTTATATGGGGACTCCTCATGTCCTCCCAACCACATAGAGATTTTATTCTAAAACAGTTCTCTTAGAAAGTGGTGCCCATTTCCTCCAGTCCTAAAGAGATTATGGGGATAGTCAAAAGCATGAACTTTGCAAATATCATACCATTTGCCAATACCGAAGTGTCCAATATAGCACCATGTCACAATATTGACCTAAAAATTACAGTGAATGTCCAAGCACAAAGGATTCCCATAGTGCTCATTGATAATGGATATTCTATAAATGTATTCCCTTTGAGAAAAAAACAAAAGCCTGGGAATTAGGCAAGAGGATCTCACACCCACCACTCAAATTGTGAGGGCTTATGGAAACATTCGAAGATAAGTAATGGTATCTATCAAACTCACTCTTGGGATTAGCCCACTAGACAACCTCCCTGAATTTTAAGTAATTAACATACTCGTTTATTTCCATCTTTATTTGGACGACCATAACTTCATGACATCGAAGGTGTTACTTCGACGCTACATCATAAACCGTAATTTTTCTATGGGGAAAACCTAATCATTATATTCAGAGATGCTAACTTACTTAAAGAGGAGAGACCTAACACCCTAGTCCTGTAAATCCAAGATGAAAGTGGAGATATTTACACCAGTGGTTTTCATCTAGACCCGCCCGTATAGGTCATCTCAGCTGATACTAAGAAATAAATGTAGTCACCGTGATCTGAATATGGTTAATCTAATGTCACCCACATGATGAAGAAAATGATATTTCTATCGGGAATGGGACTTAGGAAAAATCAATAAGGGATCAGTGAGCCCATTAAGATACCTCAACAGTCTATCACTATGGGACTAGAATACAAGCAGAAGAGTGATGATCTTGTCTCCAAAGCGCTGAAGGTCAAGAGTCCAAAAATCAAGAAACTAAGGGTTGTGCATGTACCTTGTCATTCTAAACCAAATGGACACTTCATCAATGTTGATACCGAAATTAATATGCTGATATGGATGAATCACAAGAAGACACGTGTCAGTCTACGTGGCACATTAACAACGAGGAAGTTTATTTCCCCGACCAAGTCAGACATTCTGAGCAACAAGTGTACCCCGAGGAACTTCATTTCTCCGAGGAACTTCACTGCTCCGAGGAACTCCATTGCTAAGAGGAACTTCTGAGTGACGAGCAACTAAGGTGGTCCGAGTTGCATCTCGACCACAGCATTAATTGCCAGATAATCAACAGTTCGATTATTCATTAAATGCTTATCATACAGATGTATACTCTTAAAGGGCATTAATTATTTACCCTTTCACATGTACAGCCTAAGGGCTATAAATACATTGTATCATCCTCATTCAGAGGGACCAGAATTTCTTGATAGAACCACATATCGAGAATTCCAAAACACTTGGCAATAACAGAAACAGTTGACGTATGCCATTCTTATAAGGCTGAACCACTTTAAAATTCTTTATCTCACTTATATTTATCTGTGATTAAATAATTAGAAGCAATCTAATTTTTTACATCAACATATTGGTGCCGTCTGTGGGAAACGACTGTTGTTATCGTTTTTCACCAAAAATCATCCATCACCAATGGCTGACGATCCGAAATCCAGCAATCGAAAAGCTGGAAATGCTGGAAATCCTTCAAATGCCTCTGCACCATCAACTATTCCAGATCTGGCTGGAATAATGATAAATCTGGCCCAGGGTCAGACCGCCATGCAAGAAACAATACGGCAACTCATACAAACCCTTCATGGCGGTGCACCTGCTCATTCAGGACATAGAGGTGGTCATAGGCAAACCTATTTACTTTCTTCACGATCTAGGCGTACTGATTCATATCGTAATGAGGAATCTGATGATTTCTCTTACCAACCTAGGCGAACTTCGTCTATACGGGCCACAGATACTAAACAACGTATTACTCTCTCTCCAGAGAGGACCACTGCCTTGGAAAGATTGAGCAGGGTGTCTCCTTTCAATCGATTAGGCCCGAGGAAGAATAGGAGTCCACCTAAGGCCATGTCAAGGAGTTTTCGACAACTATCGGATCTAAGAGAAGGATCAGCCCAATCACGACCAGCTGTTCGTCAGGATAGATCTCAGGAGGCCACATCAGCTCGATCAATTGCTCGAACCAATAGGCCCGAGGAAGGAAACGATGCGTGGAAAGGCTCTATTCAGAGATTAGAGGATATATTGGGAGAAATGTCTAAGGCGAGGAACCCATTAAAATGAACTTTTGTTCAAGGGACACCTTTTGTCCAGGACATTGTGGATTTTCCCACACCGTCAAAGTTCAAAGCACCTGTGGTGACCCTAAATATGATGGAAAGACAGATCCTGTTCTTCACATAGAGCAATATCAAGCTGCCGCCGACATCTATGTTGTTCCCGACGAGACGAGATGCAGAGCATTCTCGAAAACTCTTACTGGATCTGCCCAGATATGGTACAACAATCTTCCTCGGGGTAAGATTTCAACTTTCTTTCAATTGGCTGAGTTATTCATTGGGAATTTCTGTTTTGGGGCAAAGCCAGTAAAACGAGTAGCGCATTTGTTAAGCGTTAGACAAAAATCTCGTGAGAGTACTAGAGATTACATAACTCGTTTCAATAACGAGAAGCTGGACGTCATAGATTATGAAGAGAAGACAAAAATCACCACATTAATGAGTGGGTTGTTGCCCAATAAGTTATATTACACTTTGGCTAAAGATCCACCTACAACCATGTCGGAGTTGATGGCAAAAGCAACCAAAATTATGAATGTCGAGGAGGCTATGGCTGCAAAGAAGAATATGGATAAAGAAACCAAGGTGGAAGTCGACAAAGCTAAGAAGAAAGAGCATAAGGGCAATGGTGGGGACAGACAATCCAAAAATAATAAGTCGTCATGGGAAGTATTGAAGAAGTTTGATAATTATACTCCTTTGAAGATGGGTATCAATCATGTCTTGGAAGAAATCAAGAATAACGAGGAGATAAAGTGGCCAAAGAAAATGAAGGCAGACCCTGACAGAAGGAATAGAGATAAATATTGCAAGTTTCACAAAGATCATGGCCATATGACTAAAAATTGAATAGCCCTCCAGAATGAGGTCGAAACACTCATTAGACGAGGAAAATTGTCAAAGTATGTTGATCATAGAAATGAAAGAGGAAATGAAGACCGAGCAAGAGAGAGGTCTAGATCTCCTCGTCGGGCAGAAGAAAACAGAAAAAGAGATCATGAAGATGATACCGAAGATGACCCCGATCTTCCCAAAAGGCCAAGGCAACCAGAACGTGAGGTATTTTCAATACGTTTTGGAACATTTGATTGTAATGTTATTACAGGTGGAGATGCAGGAGGAGGAGATCTTACTGCAGAAAGAAAAGCTTACCTCTGTGAGGCTCAAGCTTGTTCATACATTCAACGGATAAATTTGGCTGAGGAGGATCGCCCGAGAAAGGTAAACAAAGAGAAGCTGGTCATTGGTTTTTCAAAAAACGACCTCGCAGGTGTCCTATACCCTCACGATGACTCTTTGGTGATCAAAATGAGGATGAAAGAAGTGATGATTTCCAGAGTTCTGGTAGAAAATGGTAGCTCGGCAGACATCATGTTCTACTCGTGCTTTGACAGTTTAAATTTAAAATTATCTCAATTGGAGCCTTATCACAGACAACTCCTTGGTTTTGCTGGCGAGAAAGTTTTTCCACTTGGGACGATCAAGTTGGACATATTCATTGGTACAAGGCCAGCTTGTCGAACAGAAAGAATACGCTTCTTTGTGATGGATAAGAATGTGCAGTCAGCTTACAACATCATCATGGGAAGAGTTGGTTTGAAGAAGTTCGAAGCGGTCCCATCTACAGTACATCAGTGTTTAAAATTCCCAACAAACTTTGGAGTAGGAGTTGTGAAAGGTGATCAAAAAGTAGCTCAGGAATGCTATTATTCATCTGCCGAGCAAGAGGAGCTTGAGGAATTAAGGAAAAAGACTACTACCTATCAAGTAGATGAAGGTACAGAAATTGAAACACTGGATCCTAGAGATGAATCTCAACTTGTAAAAGGTCCGGTGGTGGAACCTACAGAAAATGTCATTCTGGACGACGAGCACCCTGAACGAACAACTCAAATAGGTTCGTCGTTGGATGCTTCAATAAAACATGAGTTGATAATTTTCTTGAGAAATAGAAAGAAAACTTTTTCATGGAGTCATGAAGACATGCCAGGGATAGATCCAAACTTCTTATGTCATGAGCTTAATGTGAATAAGGAGATCAAGCCTGTAAAGCAGAGAAGAAGCGTATTTAGTCCCGAGAAGAATCAAGCTATACAAGAGGAGGTCGAGAAACTCCAGAAAGCGCGATTCATTGAAGATGTTAAATATCCAGACTGGTTAGCAAATGTGGTGATGGTAAAGAAGAAAAACAATAAATGGAGAATGTGTGTTGATTTCACCGATCTCAACAAGGCATGCCCAAAGGATCACTTTCCATTGCCCAGAATTGACCAACTGATGGATGCTACCTCGGGGCATGAGCTACTCAGCTTTATGGATGCTTACTCTGGGTACAAACAGATCAAAATGAAACCTGAAGACATGGAAAGTACTTCTTTCATTACCCCTAAGGGAACTTATTGTTATAATGTTATGCCTTTTGGTTTGAAAAATGCAGGTGCGACATACCAGCGGCTGATGAACAAGGTCTTTGTCGAACAAATCAGTCGCAACATGGAAGTATATGTCGATGATATGCTGACAAAAAGCAAGAAAGTTATCGATAATCTAGTTGACTTAGGTCAAACCTTTGATCAACTGGATAAATATCAAATGAAGATGAACCCGACGAAGTGCATATTTGGAGTACGAGAAGGAATGTTCCTCGGGTACATCGTCAATCAGCGAGGCATTGAAGTAAATCCAGAAAAGATCAAAGCTCTTTTAGGGCTGCGATCTCCAACAACGAAGAAAGAAGTGCAGAGTCTCACAAGACGAGTTGCAGCGCTCAACAGATTTGTATCCCGAGCAACTGATAGATGCCTCCCATTCTTCAAAACACTTCGAAAAACTTTCGAGTGGAATGATGAATGTGAGAAGGCCTTTCAAGACTTGAAGAAGTATTTGGGAGCACCTCCACTGTTGTCCAGGCTAGTAATGGGAGAAAAATTGTACTTGTACCTGGCAGTATCAGAGAATGCAGTCAGCTCGGCATTGATCAGAATGGAGAATGGAATCCAGAAGCCAATTTATTACACAAGTAAGGTTTTCTGAGGTGTAGAGATCAGGTATCCAAAGCTGGAAAAATTGGCATTGGCATTGATTGAGGCAAGTAGAAGAATGAGGCCATATTTCCAGGCCCATACCATAGTCGTATACACCGACATGCCATTGAGACAAGCCATTCATAAGTCAGAAAAATCAGGGAGATTGATGTACTGGGCAATAGAGCTCGGTGAATATGATATAATATATTAACCCATGTCATCGCTTAAAGGGCATGCAGTAGCGGATTTTATAGCAGAATTCACCTATCCTAATAACCCCGAGGAGCAAAAGCAGCTCGCCGATCAACCTGTGGATGATACAGGATCAATAGACACTGGATCAGACCAACTTAAGTAGGTAAAAGGGTAAGTGGATGTTACAGGAACAGCAGACGCTGGCTCAGACCAACTCAGGTTGGTAAAAGGGCAAGTGGATGTGACAGGACCATCAAATTCAAGCTCAGACCAACTCAGGTTGGTAAAAGGGCGAGAAAAGATGGTCGACGAAGAGCAAGAAAAATCAAGGGGTGGTGAAAAGAAGCAACAAATATTTCACCGAGAAACTCTGTCAGATCAGAAATTAGAAGACAAGTTGCCTATGTGGAAGTTGTATGTAGATGGCTCATCTTGTACTACAGGCTGTGGAGCAGGGATCGTTTTGAACAGCCCAGACGAAGTCGACATGGAATATGCACTGCGATTTCAATTCAAAGCTTCCAATAATGAGGCTGAGTACGAGGCCATGATAGCAGGTCTTAATTTGGCAAAAACTATGGAAGCGCAACAAGTGATGGTCTTCAGTGATTCTCAATTAATTGTGAATCAAATGTTGGGAACATATGCTGCTAAAGGAGAATTAATGGTCAAGTATCATGCAAAGGTGATGGAGTTGGTGGCAGAATTTGTTGCCATTCAGTTGATCAGAATACCGAGAATGGAGAATGCACGAGCAGACGCACTAGCACGACTAGCATCAGCTACTCCTACCGAGCTACGAAGAACGATACCAATTGAAGTGTTAGAAAGTCGAAGCATAGATGAAGACCTGACGATGAATTTTATCACCCTTGATTTAGGACCATCTTGAATGGATCCCATCAGGGCATATATTGAGGAGGGAGAATTACCGGTGGATAAGCTTGATGCCAAGAAATTAAAGTTTAAAGCTGCTCGGTATGTACTAACTAATGGTGTTTTGTACAGACGAGGAATCATGAAAGGATTGCAAAGATGTGTACATCCCTCCGAGGTGAAAGAATTGATTGAGGAGATCCATGAAGGGTCATGTGGAGCTCATGTAGCAGGTCGTACTCTTTTACAAAGGGTAATGACACAGGGGTACTACTGGCCAACGATGAGGGATGATTGTATAGCCTATGCTAAGAGATATGACAAGTGCCAGCATTTTTCCTCCATCCGACGAACTCCACCAGCATTGTTGACGCCTATAACTTCCCCTTAGCCATTTTCCATGTGGGGGATAGATTTGGTGGGACCATTGCCAACGACCAGGGGAAGGTTTAAATACCTCGTCGTCACAGTGGATTATTTTACTAAGTGGGTAGAAGCTGAGCCTCTGGTCGACATGACTTACAAGAAGGTATATCAATTTGTCTGGAAAAATATCATTTGCAGGTATGGTCTTCCTCATGCATTCATCACCGACCATGGAACGCAATTTGATAATGAAGAATTTGCTGATTATTGCCATCAGTCCAACATTTTAAAGCTCCATTCAGCACCAGGCCATCCCCAAAGTAATGGACAAACTGAAGTGACGAATAGGACATTGCTAAATGGATTAAAGAAAAGGCTAAGTGAGGCTAAAGCAAATTGGATTAACGAGCTACAGTCACTATTATGGGCTTATCGTACTACTCCCCGAGCAGTAACTAGAGAATCACCATATATGCTAGCATTTGGAAGTGAGGCTGTAATACCTGCCGAGTTAGGTCTCCCAACGTACAGAGTGCTGAATTTCAATTTCCCAGTCAGCGACTTAATGAGAAGATTGGATTTGGACATGCTCGAGGAGGTTAGAGAAGAGGCAACCATTAGGAATGCTGCTTACCAACAACGAACAGCTCTGTTCTACAATAAGAGGGTGAATAAATGCGACCTAAAAGAAGGAGATTACGTGCTAAAGAAGGTCATTCAGAAGCACAATAAGTTAGAGGCAAACTGGCATGGACCATACCGAGTTACAGAAGTTGTTCGACCAGGAACTTACCGAATAGTAACTTTAGAAGGAGAAGAGTTTAAGAATGCATGGAATGCTGAACACCTACGCAAGTACTATCAGTGATGTAAAATGTAAAGTAGTTCCATAAATATGAATAAAATGATGATATTTTGCCTCCTTTTATTGAAAGTTTTTCGGGGAGTACTAGTGCTACACACTACGCTGCTCGGTAGTAAAAACAATACTCCTAAAAATGCCAACCTCGATTGGTTAGGAAACCATGACACTAGCTCAGACAAATTTAGTTTGGTAAAAGGGCAAGTGGACATGACAGAATCATCAAGTTCGAGCTCAGACCAACTTAGGTTGGTAAAAGGGCAAGAACTAGCTCAGACCAACTTAGGTTGGTAAAAGGGCAAGAACTAGCTCAGACCAACATAGGTTGGTAAAAGGGCAAGAACGACATTCCTAAAAATGCCAGCTCCGGTTGGTTAGGAAACCATACTCCTTTGGTTAGGAGGCAAAAATATCCCTAAAAATGCCAACTTGTTTTGGTTAGGGAAAGACATTCCTAAAAATGCCAGCTCCGGTTGGTTAGGAAACCATACTCCTTTGGTTAGGAGGCAGACACTAGCTCAGACCAATTTAGTTTGGTAAAAGGGCAAGTGGACATGACAGAATCATCAAATTCGAGCTCAGACCAACTTAGGTTGGTAAAAGGGCAAGAAAAGGTGTCGACGAAGAACAAGAAAAATACCAACTCCGGAAGAAAAATATATTTTCCAAAAAATTCCAAGGGTAGTCAGGAAAGAAAATTCACCAAGTTATATTGGTAGAAAAGTAAAAGATGCCAACCCTTGTTGGTCGGGAATATTTTACAAATATTACCAAGTTAAAAATTTTGTTACTTGTGACTTTTAACTAGTCGATAAGCAAAACATCATTATTTTTGGGTCAACCAAATGATTATTACAAATGTAAGCTAGTCAACAACAAGTGTTAATCAACTACAGTTGGTCGACAAATTACATAATGTTATTATTTTTTTAACAAATATACAGTCAAGTTAGTCGACAATCAGTTGGTCGACAAAATACAAAATGTTGTTATCTTTTTAACAGAGATACATACACAAATGAAAAGTATTTTACAACTGTAAAATAATAGCAATCAACATTTGCAAACAAATTTATATGTATTTCATTGAATCCAAAAATAAAGTACAAAAATGAATACATTGGTTATGAAACGTATAAACAATCATCACATTAAGAACCCTATTCTATTGGTCTCTTTCCTTGGGCTTTCGAAACAGGCTCCTCGCCAGCAGGAGGATCTTCCAAGCAAAGGGGAGAGTTAATGAAGTTAGGGTCTTGAAGCATTCTGACGTTCATTATAGAAGGTGTATCTAGTAAATGCTCAGGACGAGATAATTCTGCCTGTGAGTGAAGGTTATAGTCACCAAGGTATTTTGAAATGAGGCACCGAGGAATGGCCCGAGCAGGGATCCAGCTCATGTCAAGCTTGAAGGGCGGAATTGGTAGATCGAGCAGCCCTGGGCCATGATAATTCCACAAATAATGACCTTGCTCCACTTTCAATACACCCAGAGCATTTAACCATCCCTGTTTGTAACCCTCATTGTTAGCATTTTCAATACGAGCATCCAAGTGACAGAGGGCTTCATTGTAGCCTGCCATCCAGAATTCGCGAGGTTGTTTGTGGAATTGGAAAGTTAGTCTCTCTAACTGCTCATGAAGATTTCTCACAAAAATATCTTTATTCTCCAAACTAGACTTCTGAGCAGTAAGTTCCCCCTTCAGACTTTTGATTTTCTTAGACATTTCAGACAAGGCTTGATTCTTTGCCATCAGCTGGAATGCTTGGTTTTCCAACGCCGCTTGAGTACGAGCTTCTTCAATGGTAGGATGAAGAACTCTTGGTCGTCCCCGAGCCGGTGGAGTACCTTGTTCCTCGACAATATTCAGAGCAACTCTTCCTCGCCCCCGAGAACCTCTTCCTCGTCCCCGAACAGCAGTTGAAGGGCCAACTCTTCTCAAAGCCTCCAATTCTTCTCGCAGCTTGGCGTTCTCAACTTCTAAAAAGGAGAATCCTTCGTCGATGACAGGTACCAAGGCAGTAGAAGATGAAGAAGCAGACCTCAACTGGGCTAATTCCTTTTGCAGATTGTTATTCTCCTGCTCCAATATCTCAGCGATTTTTCTGTGCTCTTCAACCTCTGTCTTCAACGTTCTCTCTCTCACTTCATAGCCAGCAAGCATCTTGTCATAGACTTTCTCAGTACTGAGTTGTTTGATTTTCTTTTCATAACCTTCGTGCAAAAGAGCTGAGGATTCTTTGTATTGCTGCTGAAGTTCATCGAGAGTACCTTGCAAGTCTTCAATCATTTCGTAATAAGCCACATTATTGGCTACATCACGATCAAGAAGACATTTCATGTACTGATAGGCCTCAACTGCCTGTTCTGAAACATCTCGGCCAAGGATGTATACAATCTGGGATTTGTCCAAGTTAGTATGACCAGCTTTAAAATATTCACTGCATTGCCTGAGCAGAGTTGTGGCATGAGCAGACAACAATTCCATTCTGGCCATAAACTAATAAAGAAGAGAAGGCAAGAGTTAATAAGAAAGCAAACAGAGCATCAACAACATAGAGGAACAAAAAAAGGTGATTTTTATTACATCATAGAGAAGAGTACAATGTTCGGAGTACAGATGACAAAAGAAAATAAAACAAATACCGAACAACTTCGAACCTTTTCCTTGTCTCCCAAGACTTTCTCGAGAGTCTGGAATGAGGAGCTCAGTTGCTCGGTGGGAACAATAAGTTGGTAAGCTGGAGCTGGAACTTGTTCAGGTGGAGCAGGCAGAGATGAAAGCTCCTCGTTGACTGGCTGAATAGGTTATGGTGAAAGGATTTGATCACCCACTACCATTGAAGACTCCTCGGAGGCAGCTTCGTCCTCTTCTTCGTCTTCAATATTTGGAGGGGGGGCAGGAAGATGCTGTTGAAACAGTTCAGAGCCCTCATCAACCTTCAACTCTTTCAAGGCAGCAACCCAACCATCTCATAAGTACTTGAGACTCCCATACTCCACCTGTGACATCATTGCATCTACCCCTTTGTTCCATCCTTTATCCCAGCCAGTGCTGATGGACTTTTTCACTGCCATTTTTCTTTTCATTTTCTTCAAGGAGAGCTTCTCGGATAGAAGACCCTCGGTGGACTTCAACTTAACTTCCACCACCTCCTTCTGGCGATTTACTTCTCGCAGAAGGGTCAGTTCTTCCTCTGCCATTTTCAGCTTGTTTTCAAGCTCCCCAAAGTTCTTGAGCTTCTCGTCATATTTTTTGTTCTCCCCCTCTAAATCCTTCACCTTATTCTCCAACCCCTTGGAGATCTCACACTACACCAAATCTGCCCATTTGTCAAGGTCATTGACCTTGACAAATCCAACTTGTCAAGGTCAATGACTGTGATATTTCGAGGCGAGACAACTTTTTTTTTTATCACGGTCGTGTCACGGTCATTGACCTTGACACAAAACTCCCGTTTTGTGTCACGGTCGTGTCGCGGTCAATGACCGTGACACGTTTGTCACGGTTATAAACCGTGACAAAGCCGTGACCCTTTTTAAAAAATTGTCACGGTCAATGACCGTGATAATTCTGGGCAGAATTTAAAAAAAATCTGCTGGGCAGTATGGCCACTGCCAATTCCCAGCAGTATATTTGTACCTGTTATAGCAACGTTGTACCTGTTCCAAACATCATATATCCGAACAAACTAAAGATAATGTAAATATATATTCAAATAAAAAACTATTTAAAAAGAAACAACATCACCATCATTTTATCTCAAATCTACAAACTATTTGCATGGAAAAGAGATTTTGTACCGCGACGCTCGGGAACACCTCCTTATCCTTCCCTTCTCGTCCGAATAGCAACATAAGTATAGAGCATATGTGGCCTACCCTTAGGGCCACTCCCTGTCCCCTGAATTGAAATAAAGTAGAATTAGTATCCGCCCCTCAAATATAGATAAATATAAATCGTAATTGAAATCGAAATCGAAATTGACATATAAATATAAATACATTACCTGTAGTGTCACTCAAACAGCTAACTTGAGCTCATATGGCACCTCCTTCCAACTAATGTACCCCGGGAAATCGTGTCAATTATAATTCTCTTCATATCTAAACACTAAGAAATACCATAATACTATGGAGTTATGCGTTGCAAATTCCTTCCAACCGTTGTGTAGCCAAAAATCAGCAGTTGAAGTTGTCAATTCCACCTTTCAATGGTCTCCCATGTTTTGCTAGAAGTTCCAAGTGGTGGGGTGGAATTGACAACTTCAACTGGTGATGTTTGGCTACATAACGGTTGGGAGGAATTTGCAACGCATAACTCCATAGGATTATGGCATTTCTTAGTGTTCGGATAGACGAAGAGATTCAGTCTCCTCTCCACAAATAGGACACCCCGCATAACTATGTACTAATCACCTATTAAGGTAAGAAGCGTATATTCATGGATTAGTATAAACAAAACTTAGATGTAGTTGGAATATTTATGTATTAATCTCCTCTCCACACACGCACACTACACAAGAGTGAAAATGATAAAGTCCAGATCAAGTAAAAGCATTAAAAATGGATGTTTCGGTACAAATTGAAATATTTATTACAAATTGAATTTTTTTTTCAAATTCGGGTTATCATAAAAAATGGATTGATATTCGGTAGGAGCAGCCAAGTCATCCACACTACTATTTAGACGCCTTGGCGCGTGTTGGACAATTGACCACGGCTCGTTGTTGATATACTCCGAGTAAAACACTTGCTTAACCTTTTGAAATGCACAACAAACGGCTCATCGCTCACGTGGTCGTTGCTCTTCAACTTGGACAAGTCAACCATGATCAAATTGGTGACAGGATCAACTTTACAAGCATTTTTATCCTCAACTCTTACCCATTCACAGTAAAATACAACCTCTTTGAAGCTTATATAATCCAATTCAAATATATTTTGGATTACACCATAGTAAGTCATTTCAGCTTCAACGAGGTTTTTATCTTTTGCGCTCGCCCGAAAGAAAGTAAGAGCCTTGTATGAAATTCCCGAGTTCTGTACATTTGTACTTTCCTCGTACACTTTAGCGCCGAAAATGTAACCGTTCAATCGATACTTTTTGTACTCTTGTGCCACGAACAAGGGTCCAGTGGCTAGACGAGCAAGCCTTGATGTCACATCACCCATCTTTAGGAGCTGAGAATATAGATAAATTAATTATATTAGTGGTAAAATTTGAGTGTAATGTAACGTTATATAACGACTGTTTTCATTATAATTACCTCTTGTGTCAACCATAGCCTAAATTCGTTGTCTGATTGTACCATTTTTTTTCATCTTTTATTGTTATCACAGGCTTCATATTTACTGCATATTACAAAATTAATCATGTATAAAATAATCTAACATAATGTTAAACATTATAATATTCGAAACTTACTTTTTCCATTCTTCGACATCTTCATGTGTGTCAAATAGATAACGAGCTACTTGTTCATGTTGCAAACTCGTTAATTTCACTCGTTTTCCCATCACATTACCACCATCATCGAGGAATTCATCAGTGTCATCAACGCTGGTCGAGTCAGGCATATATTCCCGAGTATATATTGATGACTCCACGGTGATGTATTCCTCTGCAATTGATCCTGCAATATATCGCTTATTCTTTACGTAATCTTTAAAAACTTTCATCAATCTTTCAAACGGATACATCCACTGATATCTAACTGGACCACAAAGAAGTGCCTCGTCGCATAGGTGTACCAACAAGTGAACACTTATGTCAAAGAATGCTGGGGGAAAGTACTTCTCCAATACACAAATCGCTTCGTTCATAGCCAATTTTGCGGCCATTATGTGTTCTCGATTCACTACCTTCTCACACAAGAGGGAGAAGGTAATACTAATTTGCATAATAGCCCTACACAAATCCTTGTGCTTGGAGAAACAGTGCTTAAACAATAGAGGAACCAATTGCATGATCACATGCCAATCGTGGGACTTACACTTATGTAAATCATGAGTAACATAATTCACAATCCTTTGCAAGTTGGACGAAAAAGTAGATGGGCCCTTCAAATTATATATTGTGTCTAGAAGCACCTTCCTTTCCTCACTCGTCAAAGTAAACACACCAGGGGGAATTATTGTCCTTCCCCTACTATCTTTTTTCAACCATAGTTGTGGTTTAAGTTTTAACGTTTTTAGGTCTTTTCGTGCATTTTCTCAATCCTTCGAATAACTCCCCCCAAGGCAAGTACCCACAATATGTTCAGCGAAGTTCTTCTCTGCATGCATCACATCCAATACATGGCGCACCGGGTTTTTCTTCCAATAAGGCAAGTCAAATAAAATTGACCTCCGAGACCATGCCTTTCTTATCTCAGTTTCATTCCCAGTTGGGGTCTTCTTATGCTTGACATTCTTAAATTTAGGATTCTTACCTGGCATATTTGGGCCACATTCAGAAGATTTACTTTCAATTTCTGAACCCGAAAGTTGTCTCGGCTGTAGCCTATGTTCAATTCCGCCCAATAAAAAATTGGAACCTTTCTCAAATGTGAAATTATGAGCTGGGGGTAAAAACCTCCTGTGGCAATGGTATAGATTTTTTAAGCTAGAGGATAGAAGAAGAGATTCAGTCTCCTCTCCACAAATAGGACACCCCAAATAACCATGTACTACACATCCGGATAATGTCCCATAAGCTGGAAAATCATGAATTGTCCACATCAACATAGCTTTCAACGTAAACTCTTCTTTTCTAAAAGAGTCAAATGATTGCACACCCTCTTCCCACAACTCATTTAATTCTTCTACCAAAGGAGCCAGGTAGATATCAATGTCATCACTTGGTGCCTTTGGCCCAGGTATCAATAAAGCCATCATCGAAAATTCAGGTCTCATACACTGTGAAGGAGGGAGGTTGAGTGGGGCTAGGATCACTGGCCATACACTCTGATTGGTGCTTAGATTTCCAAATGGATTGAAACCATCTGTTGATATAGCCAAACGAATGTTGTGTTGTTCTCGAGCAAAATCGGGATACTCAAAATTCATCCTCTGCCATGCAGTAGAATCAAAAGGATGACGCATGATATTACCCCCTATTTCTGCCCTAGCATGCCAAGTCATTGCCTCTGCAATCCATGGTACTGTGAAAAATCGCTTTAATATAGGCCCAACGGGAAAATATTTCAATACTTTTGAGCTTGTGCCTTCCTTACTAGTAGATTGGACATATCTAGGTTCATCGCATACTGGACAACGATCGAGATTTTCATACTCCTTTCAGTATAGTATGCAGTCATACACACAAGCATGAATCGATTTATACTTCATTCCCAAACCTTTCAAACTGTTCTTCATAACAGGATAGCTATTTGGAAGTGTATTCACCTTGGGTAATAAGCCCTTCACCCATTTCAGAATTCCCGTCACGCTATTGCCAGACAAACCGTACTGCGTCTTCAAACTGTGCAAACCAACCATGGCATGTAAAGTTGTTTGATCTTTCTCACAGCTGGAGTATAACGGTTGGGTCGCCTTAAATTTTAAACTTTGGTATTCATCGTCAAGTTTTATCGTGTTATCTTCACGAGCACTTGTCTTCTACATCATCAGTAACCTCATTCTCCTCAGCTTCATAAACTCCGTACGCATCATCAACTAAATCCTCTAACATATTATGATCTACGTCATTCCCTTCTACATCTATTCTACTTGTTGAAGGTTGTTGTGAAGGTTGGTCGGGGACAAAAGGAACTTTCAATTCACCGTGAAAACTCCAAAATCGATAACTATCTTGCATACCCGATCTTAACAAATGTAGTTCAACTGTTTTCCACTCAAACACCTTACCATTCTTACACCTAGCACACGGACACGAAAACTCTTCATCATTTCGACATCTCTTTGCATATTTCACAAATTCGTTAGCACCTCTGCGAAACACATCCCCCATTCTATTAGTCTCACCCATCCACTCTTTGTATTTCGGATATCCCGTCACAGCTACCAAAACTAAACACCTATTAAAGGTAAACAAAACTTAGATTTATAATATGTTTTGTTTAATTATCCTATCAAATGGTAAGTGGTCCTATCCCATTCAAGAATGCATTTTTCTGTAATATACTTAACAGCTCATGCACATTGTTACGATTTGAAAAAAATTCGACAGCATATCCCCTTAGTTCTCCAAGTACACGACGTAGATTGGCAGGTGTGAGTGTTATTTCAACTGGTCAATTGAAATAACAATCACACTTGTCAATCTAGTATGTACCTAGAGAACATTAAGATACGACTGCAGAACTTCCTCCAAAAGTAACAACTTTAAGCCAATAAGAATATTATACAGAAATTATACAGTCTCAAACTGTCCAAACGGGACAATTCGAGAGATCTCATTACAGGGGTAATGACTCTCGAACGGGTCTAAGGGCTATTGAATGCGTACGCATAAGAACTAGAATGCTAGTATCTATGCGCACTATATTTAATTTCAAGTATGTTTCATATAATGGGTTAATTCAAATACAAAAATAAATTCATGGGTTAATTTAAATACAAAAATAAATTCATGGGTTAATTCAAATACAAAAATAAATTCATGTATTGACCACATACACACACACACACACTATCTAAGCTGTTCTATAGGAATAAAAACAACATTTTTAAAATATGAAGGGCTCACCAATTTGATCAAAATTTTCAACAACATAGACTAATTGATCTTTATTATAAGACAATTACTACAAATTTTCGCGCATTGCCCGAATTCAAAAAGTAATTTAATGACTAAAGTAATACTTTTTTTAACTTTAGTTATTCACCACAAATCTTAAAAAATATTTTATTTTTCACGCTTTTTAAACTTCGGATGCTTTTAGCAACTTCAGAAGACAATTACTACAAATTTACATTTTTGGATATTATTTTTGGATATTATTTACATTTACATTTTTGGATATTATTTTTGGAAATTTATAGAAAATTACTTATTTATTTATATTTTTAACCCCCTACCCCCTGCCCCCACCCTGCCCCACACCCTACCCCACCCTGCCCCACCTTCTACCCCACCATGCCCCACCCCCCACACATGCACACACACGCACATATACACACACATATATATACACACAAACATATATATAAATGGAAGAGAGAGAGAGAGAGAGAGAGAGAGAGAGAGAGAGAGAGAAGTAAACCCGAAAGTAGAGAGAGAGAGAGCAGCGTCGAGAGAGAGAGAGAGGGAGGGAACGACGCGGGAGGGAAAAAAGAAGGGGGAAAGGGTTTTGCTGTTAACATTGTCACGGTCGTGTCAAGGTCATTGACCGTGACAATTATTTAAAGAATTTTCACGGTCATTACCGTGACAAGTCCGTGACAAGTAAATTTATCACGGTCTTGTCACGGTCATTAACCGTGACAATTAGTTGTCACGGTCGTGTCAAGGTCAATGACCGTGACAAAAAATGCGTGTTTTTTGTCACGATCAATGACCTTGACAAGGCTGGCCGGCTGAAAGGTGACAATTTGGCCATTTTGGTGTAGTGTCAGCAAGTTGCACCTTCTCTGCCTCAACCGAAGCCAATTTCTTCTCCCAATTAGCTTTATCCTCGTCATACTTTTGACGAGAATCCTTCAAAGATTGGGTCAAACCTAGTAAAGCATACTCTACTCCGGACGAGGAGCTGGAAGCCTTAATCGCTTCATCCTTCTTCACAATGGTGTTAAAGCAACTCACCAGCTGAAAAAAAAAATAACGACAAGTCAGCACAGAGATACATGTATTGAGGGAAATAAAGAAAGTTCAGAATAAGAGAAACTTACTGAAGAAATGTGGCGAGTAGCCAGGGATGTAAGCATATCCCGAGGAAGATTCTCTTCAATTCCTTGGACCTCGGGAATGATCTAAGTCTTCACCGAGCTCATAGCAGAGCTCGGGGGAATAATAGTTGGAACACCAGCACCACTAACTGGGAGCTGGGGGATGGTTTCAGCCAAATTGACTGAGGAGGATTTCTTCAGTCTCCTCGGTGGCACTGCAACAGCTTCAACCAAGGAAGAACTCTTGGTCGGAGATATGGTGATTACTTTCTTGGGAGCATCATTTTTGCTTGAATCCACTGGGGGCTTCTCGGCAGCCTTCTGAGGTACACCAGAAGGAGAAACATCTACTTTCTTTGTCCCCTTTGGGACATCAGGCTTGTTTCTTTTTCCCTCTCCAGCAGAGGCAGCCTCCTCGAAGATAGCAGGAACTCTTCATTTACCCATCTTCTTACTCAAGGGAATGTGAGATTCTGGAGAAGAGTCCTCAGGAATTGGCACTGATTCACTAGTGCTGACCACAGGGCGAGAAGTGAAAGAGGATGTGTAGCTCTTGTATTGCAACAAGTATGAAGCAGACCTAATGTGCTCGTCTGCAACTTTCTGATGCAAACCCCAGATAAGTTTCAAATGCTTGGTATTAACTTTAGCTTCTTTTGTAGTTTTTCTCTTGCTATCAACTGCAAATAAATACACATTAAAATATCAGTCACATATTTTATCAAACATAATGAAAGTATAATTTCAGAAATAAAATAAAATAAAAATAACCTATCCCATTGCCATATGGAGGGCATCTGGGACCCTGGTATACTTCGTCTCCAACTAAAGGGGCATGTTGCCAGTTTTTAATAACTACCCCATGTTCAAAATAATCCCTATTGGCATCAGGGAGGTTGACTACTAAAGCCCTATTCAAAAATCTATTTTTTAAATAAAAAACATTATCTAGAACAGCCCATCTATAACAATACATAATCTCAGGAATTCCTATACGAGTTCCATGAGTTTGATTTAACCTATACACCCCATTAACTATTCTCCATGTGTTGGGGGCTATTTTTGCAGGAACAATATCGAAATACTGACAGAATTCTAAGCACAAGGGGTTTGGTGGAAAAGAAAATCCACACTCAGCAATAAAGAGGCTGGGAACCAATGCCCCTCAGCCAAGCGAAAATAATCTGAAGGCTCAGAAAGATCCTCCAGAGTTACCCAAGAAGGGATAGAAAAATCAAAACGAAATTTCTCAAGAGATTCAATAACATAAACCATGGTGAATAAAAGAAATGAAGAAGAAGGAAGAAAATCTTACAGAAAAAAGGGAGATCTGTTGACAAGGAACGAAGGAAAGGATGAACGCACAAGAGAGAGAGAGACTATGGAAAACTCGAAAGCAGAAATTGGAAAAGGTAGAAGATGATGGGATTGTCTATGAAGCTTAAATACTTTGTCTCGGGAAACGGTGAAAGAAATGATTACAAAAAGAAACTATTACGCTACCGGAGGCTAAAAGGACAAAAAGTGCGCGAAGATCGAAGCGTTTATAAAAATTCAAAAAGGCGGATTCTGCGAATTTCGAAGGAAAATTAAATACGGAGAAAATGCTCCTAAAAACCAGGAAGGTTATTTAATATTGCCATATACCGAGAAAGAATGTTCCATACTCCTCAAATTTTGAAATATGAAACATTGGGGGCTTCTGTTGATACCGAAATTAATATGCTGATATGGACGAATCACAAGAAGACACGTGTCAGTCTACGTGGCACATTAACAACGAGGAAGTTTATTTCCCCGACCAAGTCAGACATTCCGAGCAACAAGTGTACCCCGAGGAACTTCATTGCTCCGAGGAACTTCACTGCTCCGAGGAACTCCATTGCTATGAGGAACTTCTGAGTGACGAGCAACTAAGGCGGTCCGAGCTGAATCTCGACCACAGCATTAATTGCCAGATAATCAACAGTTCGATTATTCATTAAATGCTTATCATACAGATGTATACTCTTAAAGGGCATTAATTGTTTACCCTTTCACATGTACAGCCTAAGGGCTATAAATACATTGTATCATCCTCATTCAGAGGGATCGGAATTTCTTGATAGAACCACATATCGAGAATTCCAAAACACTTGGCAATAACAGAAACAGTGGACGTAGGCCATTCTTATAAGGCTGAACCACTTTAAAATTCTTTGTCTCATTTATATTTATCTGTGATTAAATAATTAGAAGCAATCTAATTTTTTACATCAACAATCAAGGAGGGGGATATTTTCCCTTCTATAGGTTCCCCTACCTATGGATAAATGTCAACTCCTAAAAATAGATGTCAGGATAGGAGATTTTCTTCAAAGACCGACCAGCATGGATCAAAGAATAAGTGGACGAAATAGATAACCTGATTAGGAAACTGGGAAAGCCCTCGACAAACTGTGATCCCCTTGAATATTTGAAGAACATTGAAATGTTTCGAGAGATAATGATGGAGAACAAGAAAAATTAGACTACCTACTACCTAACGATGACTAAGAATCCTTTTGAACATGAAATTGCCTACATGCTCTAGGGGAAACTTCCAACTATTATATGTACCCCCCCCCCCCCCCCCCCCGCCCCCCGGTTTTGAGAAGAATACCCTTAAAGCAAACTACTTCGATGTACCTAACCTTGTTAAGCCTTTCATCGATGAAATAGATTTAAACTTAAAGTATCCTTATATTCAAAACATTGATGATGATGAATGTTCTAATAAAAGTAATGAATGCAATTTACATAATGAATAATTAGAAGACAACCTAAAAGAGCTTAATGACAAACAAATAATCACACACAACCTTTTTTACTAAACGATAACGATTAATTTAGGATCCTCAAATGAGTTAAAAGAAGTCAAAATAGATTTTGCTTCATACGATCTAAAAAGGTTCAAACTCATCCAATTTCTGAAAGAATATGTCGATGTCTTCGCCTCATCTGTTCGATCATCGATAGCATCGTTGACCACGCCCTGAAGTCCTTCTTTGACACCTTTTCCAACTACAACCAAATTAATATGGATCGAGACGATCAAGAAATAAACTATTCCATTACCTCTCGAGGGACCTTTTATTACAATATGATGCCATTCTGGCTCAAGAACACTAGTGCAACTTACAAATGAAGGGGCTATTACCTTGATGTGTGACATAATACATAAAGACATTGAAGTATATATGGATGAATTTATCATCAAGTCTAAGACATATGAACGGCATGTTCCAACACTAAAAAATTTCTTCGAGAGACTGATGATGAATCAAATGTGCCTAAATCCCCAAAAATGTGTCTTCGGACTTACCAAAGGAAAGTTTCTAGGATTTCTCATCAGTAAAAGGGGGATTGAGGTAGAACCATCCAAGGTCAAAGATATTATGGAAATATCTCCCCCACGTACTGAGAATGAGATTAGGGGTTACTTGGGGAGACTCGAATATATAAGTAGGTTCGTATCTCAAAGGACCTCCACATGTTAGCTGATCTTAAAACTGTTGTGCAAAGATTCTACCAACATCTAATCGTAGTAAAAGGTGTCTAGATGCACGTGGATCGAAGCTAATGCCAGAAAAAACGATTTTAGTTATAGTTTTTCGTGCCATGCCTTAGGACAAAGTGGTACTTATGATATTTCGGCTTGGGATGCATTTTATTTGGCAATTTTTTGGATGTTAAATACTATCGGACCTACCAAGAGACTTTTGATTGAATCGATCAGTATTTAACCAAACCTCTTATATTTGCTCCACCTCGACCTGGACATCCTTTTCTCTTGGATCTCATAATCACTAACAGCGAAATAGGAGCCATGTTAGCTCAATATGTCAAATAATCTAGGAAAGAACAAGCCATATACTACGCTAGTTGAAATATCAATTCTTGTAAAGAACGGTAAATGGCCTTGGGGAAATCTTATTTTTCTCTGCTATGGGTGGCACAGAAACTAAGACAATACATGGGTTCTTTTGAAACCAAGATGAACTCCCTAATGGATCCTTTGAAATACCTACTCAAAAAACCTGCATCAATAAGAAGAATGGCCAATTGGCTATTCTTGCTTACTAAATATGACATCGAGTATGTACATCAAAAGGAAATTAAAGGGCAAAACCTTGCAGATTAGTTGGTCGAATCCCCCTTGGAAGAACAAGACGAGATCACTGCATACTTCCTGGACAAATACATTTTGGTAACCAGAAGTTATGATAAATATCGATGGAAACTATATTTCAATGGATCAACAAACAAAAAAGGATTCGACATTGGAATGTTATTAGCTTATCCCGAAGGGAGGGACCAACCTATGACCGTCAAGCTAAACTTTGATTGCATCAATAAAATTATTGAATACGAAGCTTGCATTGCAGGGATAAAGATAAAGCACAACAAAGGAATACAAAAAACTGATGTGTATGGAGACTTTGCCCTCATTGTTTTCCATATCCAAGGGCATTAGAAAATCAAGAAGGAAAAGTTATTTCCCTATCATGACTACCCAGAGGAAATATCTTTCCTATTCGATGATGTTCAATTATTTTATCTCTCAAGAGCTCGGAAACAGCTTTGTTGACACTTTGGCTACCCTGGCCTCTATAGTGGAAATGCCTCAAGATATCATATGCAAGGAGGATTAACCTGGGTTCATATATGAAATCTGCATTACTAAGGCCACAAACGAAGGATCATGGTACCCAGATATAAATGAGCTTCTTTAAAAGGTAAAATACCCTTTTAGATCAACCAAGAAAGATAAGACGGCCCTCCGATGGTGGGACGCTCAATTCATCATGTGCTAGACGTCTATACAAAAGACCCGATGGAACCCATTTATGATGTCTCGACGGGAGCGAATCACAAAAGGTGGTGGAATAAATCCACGAAGAAGAGTGTGTCCCTCACATGAATGGTCACATGATAGCCAAAAAGATTATTCACTAAGGGTATTACTGGATCAACCTTCAGCATGATTGCAACAAATACATCCAAAGGTGTTTGAAATGCTAACGATTCATAAATTTACAGCATCTATCTCCGAGGGAATAGTACAACATGACATCACTTTGGCTATTTTCAACTTGGGGAATTGATATCATTGGGAAGGTAAATTTGAAAGAATCAAATGGCCACGAGTTCATCCTGGTAGCCTTATAGCCTTAGATTGTTTCACTAAGTGGGTTGAAGCAGTATCGTACATTGTACTGAACGCCAAGAAAGTGGCCCAATTAATACGAAAGAATATCATTTGCAAATACGGTGTACCATTTGAGTTGATCTCCGATAACATAATGCACTTCGAGCTAGAGGTTGTCGAAGAATACGGACTTTAAAGACACAAGCTATCTCTATATCGCTTGCAAACCAATGACATTGTAAAGTCGACAAATAAGAACGTGAAAGTAGTACTGACTAAGCCGATTCAAATATGTCCAGATTGGGCTAACCATAATCCATATGTGTTTTGGAGATATCAAACTACTATCAGAATAGTTACCAGAGCCACGCCATTCTCCCTTGTATATGGCATGGAAATAATGTTGCCAATTAAGATGGAAATTCCCTCAATAAGGGTATATTGTTGGAAAACTAAATCTCTAAGGCTGGCTGGCGAACAAAGATTACTAGCATATTATCACATGCAATGCTTCCACGAATGGATCGCCCGGGCGTTTAGCAAGAAAGTCAAAGACAAAGGAATCAAAGAAGGAGAACTAGTGTTAAAAGAGTTCTTAGAACCCATATGAGATCCTCGAGGCAAGTTTCATCCCAACTAGACGGGGCCATATTTAGTAAAGAAGATCCTGCAAGAGGTGAAACTCTTCTGCGATTAGCTTGCACTTGAGCTATACAACATTTTAAACATGTTAATAAGTTCAAGGTCGTAAATCCTGGTAGGGTCAATGGGTTAGCTTTCAGAAGCTTAGGTTTGGACTTCTGTTTATGGATTCTCGGGTGGGTTTCAAGTTGAATTTGGAGACACTTACGTTTTGTGGGTTTTGTATATCCTATTGGGACATTTTCCAATTACAGTTACATTATGCTTTATCATATTGCCATTGTTGTCTTTGGTTTTGTTGCATGTTTATATGATATAATGTTAGATCATTATTATATTTTGTCTAAAACTTACCACATAATTTGTGAAAAATAGGGGTTGTCATATTTTTTATTATCTTTTGTTATTTTTTACTTAATTTTGTGGAATTGCACTAATTTTTTAATGGAACAAAATAACATTGAAACATTTTAGCTGACCAAAATGGTCAAATGGATATGGTTTAAGTACCTTGATGTGGGAGTAAAAGGGTGCTGAATACTGAATAGTGAGTTGTTAATAGCTCACTTAAAGGATTTGGGACCTTGCATAGATGTCCTTGATATTTGATTCTTCACATAGAGGTCTTTGATGCCTCACGTAGAAGCTTGTTTTTTAAGGGGGGAAAAAGATTGAGTTGTGTTAAAAAGTAGACCCCCATTTATCTTTATCACCACGTCGTGCTTTAAAATACATTGTACAATGTTTAAGAAGTGACACTATGATGGAAGATACAAAAAGAGGTACGTTTATAACAACCCTTATTTACGACATTATATATATATATATATATATATATATATATATATATATATATATATATATATATCAACTTAATAAAGCATTTTCTCAATTATTCATGAATTTTATTTTTTCATTCCGCTTTGTTTAACACAATATCTTCAGTTAAACTACATGATATCATATCATTTTTATAATATCCCACTAAGTCAATTTAGGCCTACCTTTGCCCTTGCGTTACCATCAATACTAACTAAATCACTCTTCCTTACGGGAACATCCATCCGTCTATATTTAACGTGTCCAAACCATTTAAGTCAATTTTTTCTCAATTTATCTTCTAAATGAGCTACTTTTATCATTTCACGAATTTTTTAATTTGTATTTTATCCTTTCGAATTTTATCACAAATATATCTTAACATTCGTATCTCAAATATATATATAACTATCTTATAAAATTGGCAATTATGAAAAATTGAAGAATCTTTAAATGTACAGAAGCTTCTCGGAGTGAAAATTGTTACCTGTTGCAAATGGTAAACTATGTTAAAAAATAAAGCACTTACTAAAGCTTGAGATTTAGCCAATATGTTAAATCCTGGCTATCATTGATAATGTGGCTGCAAATATGTTATTATGTTAAAAGAAGCATTTGTTTAAAGCTTGAGATCTAGTTCACACCTTTTTTTTTCCAACCATATTTTCATAAATGCAGAAATTGTATTTCTTCTAAGGCATATACCAAATAGTCCCTCGAACTTTTTTTAATGCACATTTAGTCCAACCCTTTTTATTTTGCACCAAAAAGTCCTTCACCATGCCAAAAATGTTTTACCATGCCGCTGACGCGAAGCTTTAAAGATAAGAGAATAAGAGACTTTTTGGTACAAAATAAAAGACTTGGATTAAATGTGCATTAAAAAATATATAAGGGACTTTTTGGTATTTGATCCTTTCTTCTATGGTTTTCTCGATTAAGTACAAATGAAGCAACAAAGTAGAATATAGTAAGCAAATAAGGTATTACGGGAGGACGTATTTAGAGAGTAATATGGGCCATGTCACCACCAGCCATTTGTAACTTTTAGAATATTGCTAAGAAAAGGAATAGACTTATTTTATTGTCACAAAAATTGTTATATTTATTATTGTAGTACATTATATCCGTGACGAGATTTATCATTACAAGAAACCAAAACGATTTTCTTGAGCAATAAAACTAAAATGAATATTCCGAACGCTAGAGAAAAATCATAAAAAAAATGTCACGGATGAATCAGTTAGAAATCAATGGACAATAATTGTCACGGGTCAAAATACGTGATAATATGTGACAAGCAAAATTCTCATAGCAGATCTCATCACGGATTTAAGTTGCTACAATTTAGAACACGGACATTGTCTGTAAGGAAATACCAAACATTAATGTTAATATTAGAAGTCCCGAAAACATAGATTCCCCCAACCCCACCCACCCCCACCTCCCACCCACACACAAATGTCACTATCGACCATTTGTAACTTTTTGAATTTTGCTAAAGGATGAACATACTTATTTTATATTGACAAAAGTTTAATCACTAAAATTGTTGTATGTAGTATTATCATACGATATATCAGTGACAAGATTTATCATTACTAGAATCCGAAACAAATTTCTTGAGCAATAAAACTAAATAAATATTCCTAACATTAGAGATAAATCGTAAAAGAACTGTCACGGATAAATTAGAAATCAATGGACAACAAATGCCATAGGTCAAAAAACGTGATAATATGTGACAAGCAAAATTCTCACAATAGATTTCATCACGGATTTAAGTTGTGACCATTTAGAACACGGATATTGTCCATAAGAAAATACCAAACATAAATGTTCATATAAAAAGTCCCGAAAATACAGATGCACATAAATCATAAAAAAATTGTCATGGATGAATCTGTTAAAAATCAATGGACAACAATTGTCATGGGTCAAAAAAACGTGATAAGGTGTGACAAGCAGAATTCTCAGAACAAATTTCATCACAAATTTAAATTGTGACTATTTAAAACACGGACATTGTCCGTAAGGAAATACCAAAACATAAACGTTCATATAAAAAGTCTCGAAAACACAAATGCACTCCCCACCCCCGAATGTCACCATTAGCCATTTTTAACATCTAGAATTTTGCTAAGGACTTATTTTATTGTGAAAAAAAATTAATCACTAAAATTGTTGTATTTATTATTATTATCATATATTATATCCGTGACAAGATTTATCATTACTAGAAACCAAAACGAATTTCTTGAGCAATAAAACTAAATGAATTTTCCTAGCGTTAGATAAATCGTAAAAATTTGTCACGAATGAATCTGTTAGAAATCAATGGACAATAATTGTCACAGGTCAAAAAACTTGATAATATGTGACGAGCAGAATTCTCATAACCGATTTCAACACGGATTTAAGTTGTGACAATTTAGAACACCGACATTGTCCGTAAGAAAATACCAAACATAAATGTTCATATAAAAAGTCCTGAAGACAAAGATGTCCCCGCTCGCCCAACCGGTGCCCCCCCCCCCCCCCCCCCCCCCAACCACACACAAAAAAACAAAAAAATGTCACCATCTGCCATTTGTAACTTTTAGAATTTTGGCAAGGGATGAACAGACTTATTTTATTGTGACAAAAATTTAATCACTAAAATTGTTGTATTTATTATTATCGTACATTATATCCGTGACAAGATTTATCACTATTAGAAACCGAAACGAATTTCTTGAGCAATAAAACAAAATGAATATTCTTGACGATGGTTATAAATCGTAAAAAAATTGACACAGATGTATCTATTAGAAATCAATGGAGAACATCTGTCACGGGTCAAAAAACGTGATAATATGTGACGAGCAGAATTCTCATAACAGATTTCATCACGGATTTAAGTTGTGACAATTTAGAACACTGACATTGTCCGTAAGAAAATACCAAACATAAATGTTCATACAAAAAGTCCCGAAAACACAGATGCCCCCCCCCCCCCCCCCCCAAACACACACACACACATAACTCTCCAGGCCCTACATATACATAATCCACCCCTGTTCAAGAAAATTCTAGTTTTGCCATTGGAGAAATTTCGTTGTGAAACCAAATATTTTGTCAATCCCATTCAATTGAACCCTTCCATATTGTAACTGAGACACAATCCTAGAACTATCATCCAAAAATCTGTCATCAAAATGACAGTGCATCTAAAATATGTGAATACTGTAGTTAGATTAGTAACAGTTTTGGTACATTCATGCACAACAATTCAATGCCATTGGAGAAATCTCATTGTGAAACCAAATATTTTGTCAATCCCATTCAATTGAACCCTTCCATATTGTAACTGAGACACAATCCTAGAACTATCATCCAAAAATCTGTCATCAAAATGACAGTGCATCTAAAATATGTGAATACTGTAGTTAGATTAGTAACAGTTTTGGTACATTCATGCACAACAATTCAATGTACCTAGTAGAGATATTTGTTGGAAACAACCCTTTTGCTATGACATATTTATAAGCTATAACTAACCCCGTGAGCTATTGTAACTGATATGTATATCCTCCATGGAATATGGTGGCGACAAATGCTTCTAATTATCGATATCATCTTCGGTATCTTGCAAAAGAACCCCTCGAACTTTTGCCCTACAAAAAGTATAATTTTTTTCTCAAAATGAGAGAACGAAAAATAATGAATCGCTTTAGTTAATACGATTTTGGAAACACTTACTAACCTGCGATATGCTGGTACAACACGATTACTGGCTTTGGGGTTCGGACCTACTTGATTGTTTGCAGCTGCAAAACAGAAACAAGCATTTTTTCTTTGGTTATGCCACCTAAGAGAAATCAAAAAACAGTTTAACAGTGAGACATGAGAGTTTCGGAAACGAGACAGTGGTTTCTAACACAACCCTCACTTGTGTTTTTTCTTGTCTTTTTTATTTTTTGAGTTAATAAGCCAAGTTAGTCTGAAACATGCTTGAATCTACCAACTGGATCCCAGGCCCATACTTGCTTCGATTTTATACAGAAAAATCTAATAATAATGTGCCAAATTATTTTAACTATACACATTTAAGAGTCTGTTAGGAAGCCAACTAATGATATTTTTAGAGCAATATGAATGAGAGGTGCATTAATCAAATAATGTTTTCAAGTCTAACACATAACGCATTACATGATTTATGCAAAATTCATATATACTCCTTTGTGTCAAATTAAGCACATCTTCAGTGGTAGTGTACAATTTTGGTTTAAATCTTGGGCAAAAGTAGGTTTTGCACTAAAAATATACACTACTTTAGTTTGTACTCCAATGGCTTTCTTTCAACTTTTGGTGTCAAAATTGAAAAGGACCAATAAGAAACCAACATATCAAAAATGGGTAAATTTAAACAATTTTTTTAAAGAATGAATTATCAAAAGTGGATCTCATTTGCTAAAAAATATAACTTTGTCACCCATTTTCGGGGTTGACTACATGAATCTTATTTTTTTTATTATGTTGTTCACCGCAATATCCTCGGTTAAACTGCATGATATCATGTCATTTTTTATAATATCTTTGTTACCCATTTTCGGGGTTGACTACATGAATCTTATTTTTTTATTATGTTGTTCACCGCAATATCCTCGGTTAAACTGCATGATATCATGTCATTTTTTATAATATCCCACCAAATCTATTGAAGTCTTCCTCTAACCTTAGCATTACCATCAATATTAACTAAATAATTCCTCCTTACGGGAGTATCCATTGGTATACATTTGACGTGTCCAAACTTTCAAACTAATTGGACATCCAAAAGAAAAGATGTATGAACTTTGTAGAATTGAGAAAAAGCTGATAGGGCATTGTATATTCAAGGTGCATTTTGCACCTTTATTTTACACCTAGTTGAGCTGGCTGTCGTTTACACTTGGCTTGGTATAGTTGTTTACACTGTTGTTAGAGAAAAAAATATATATATATACACTTACTGTAAAGTTTACACTACTACTAGAGATGCTCTTAGAGTCATTATTTGAAAGTCACCGGACACGTATGAAGGTAAGGGGACCCACAGTGTTGGCACACGAGAGAGGAAAATGTAGTCTTTTTATTTATCTATTAATTTTTTTCCATTTTCAGCATAATTTTTATTTTAGGAGAGCTTCAAAGTATGTTAAGATAGAATTTTTTATCCATCTTTTCTCTCTTCATTTCCGTAACTTATTTCTACTTTTTTTAATAAGAACCAAACTCTTATTGTTTATACATAAAAAAATACATGATTAAGGATTAGGAAACCTCGAGGATACACGTCTCCCACAAAAGATTTTCAAACAGAGACAACCCTCCTCCAAATTTTTACAATATCTGAATCTTTCAGCCCCTTTAAATTCTTTTGATATATAAAATCCAATGAGATGCGATGAATTTGATTTTCTCCCACAGTTCTTCCTTTTCAAACAAAGTTCTTGACTTGCTCTCTAAATAAATCAGCCATGGACAGCATGATCATGATGCGCCCTCATTAACATTAAATATCTTCTTATTTCCTTTCTTGTAAGTTCCTTATCGGAGTACCTCTCTACGCCTCTTATAAATATAGGCTTAGCTTTCATTTTTATCCATTCAGGGTGAAAATATTCCAATTCCAAAGCATGTAACTTGAGTTCACAAACACACCATCAATTAGATGAGGGCTATGCGAGTGGTTTCAACAAACCACACCTCCCCATTGGTTTCAGTTAAAAAAAATTTAGATTTGGTCGGTGAAACAACCCTTCGCTTCGTCATTACACAACTTTCAAACTAGGGATGGCAATATTCCCCGAAAACCCGCGGTTACCCGGAAAAAAATCCCTGAAAAATATCCGAAAATTCAGGGATCGGGTCGGGTTCGGGGAGTAAAAAAAATCCCCGAAAGATTTCGGGTCAGGTTCAGGTATACCTTCGGGTCCTCCACGGGGATACCCGAAATTATTAATATATAATATATATATATATATATATATATATATATATATATATATATATATTATATTATAACAAATATATAAGTATAAAACTGCTTTATTAAAACCTGCTTTCGAAGCCCTAACCTGCCGCCGCTCGTTCATTCCATAACATCTTCCCTCATCTCCCTCCCTCACTCACATCTTCCCTCATTCCTTTCTTTTTGTTCATCATCCCCGATCTGAAATGACACCGGACGACTCAGCCCCGCACCGGAATCATCAGCCACTCATGCCAGACGACATAGCTCCGGCCAGCACCGCCACACACCTCCGGCTAGGACAACGTCCCACACCTGCGTCATCGCAACCCTCCGTCCAGGACTACTCAGTGCCGGTATGGATCGAAGTCTGAAATTTGTAAATTTTTTTTGCAATCCAGTATACACAGGGACACATGCGATTTTTTTTTTTGTTTGCAATCTTCTTATACACACACCCATCTCAGATCTGTTTTTTTTTTTTTTGCAATCTTCTTTTACACATAAACCCATGCGATTTGTATTTTTTTAGCAATATGCTTATACAACATTTTTTTTACACAATTTTTCAAACTCTGATTTTTTTAGCAATATGCTTATACATTCTTAATCTATGATTATTTTTACAAATTTTTTTAAGTCAGATGTTCTTGCTGTTTATGCATCTTAGGAGATGCCTTTTTATTTGAAATATTACATTTTTGTTTTCTCTGCAGCATTTTAGTATTAATCTAACCTTTGTAAATGAAATTTTTTATATTAAAAAAAAAAAAAGAAACGGGTTCCCCACGGGGAAACCGATACCCGTTTTAAACGGGGACGGGGATCCGCGAACCCGTTATAACGGGGAACGGGGCGGGGATGGGGATGGGGATTTCTAACCCCCGGGGATGCCATTCCCCGACCCCGAACCGACCGACCCGTTGCCATCCCTATTTCAAACGATAAGGTGATATTCAGAAGCCCCAACGAGAGGAATGAAAAAAGTACAAACAACCCCATAATTTGTTCTAATTAATAATTCCAAAGGTTGTTCGAATGGTGTGGAATGTGTGCCCCCCATTGCAATCCACGACCGCGACGACTTGTGCTCTAAGCCATGTTCACATTGATGATGATTTCTGGAAGATTAATATTATTGTACCTTCTTATAGGTGGTTATCAGGATAACCCACTCACGAATCTACATTTGCTTGAGAAGCGAATGCACAACAATAGACGTGCGGATGACCTAAACTTTAATGGGAAGATGGATACAGATACATTCATTAATTGGCTAGATTCTATGGAAAAGATGTTCGCGTACAAGGGCATCACCGAAGTGAAATGTGATGCAAGAGCATGAGCTTTGAGGGATATTTTTGTACTTTTGTCCTTAAATATTTTGAGAACCTTTTAGAATGATGATGTCACCCATGAGGACCACTATCTTGTGACAACATCCTTTAGAAGCCTCTACATCATTCCATTGTACTCTATAAATAAGCGGCCCATATTTATTTTGAGAGATGAATGAGAAAAAAAGTAAATTAGGCCCTTGACCCTCTAAATGATGTTGTTGTTGTGACGACCACTGTGACAACATCCTTCTAGAAGCCTCTCCATTATTCCATTGTACCCCATAAATAGGGGCTCCATTCCTACTGTAATGACTACATTATTTTGAGAGATGAATGAGAAAAGGTAAATTGGGCCATTGGCCTCTAAATGTTGTTGTTTTTCTTGTGTAATTTAATTAAAATGGCTTCCACTCCCAACTGCACATCAAATTGATGTGAGACTAGTAACTGCCGATGTCCAGTACGCTAAGGCGTCGTGTAATGTAGTCAAAAAGGGTGAAAATGGGAAGGTACCAGTGCAAACTTGGATATGTCTAAGAATATCTAGCATTCAGCCATTCCAAAGAACTGACTATGATCTCTTTGCTAGAGTGAAAACTCTTTAGCAAAACTTGATGTGGTGACCTAATACACTGACCGTTTTCACCTTTGAGCATCCGGGTGTACCTTAAATAATCGAGGGACAACAAACAAGCCACTACATAAGCAGGCTACCAGGTCAAAGTAGACTTGGGATGTTCTCAAGGCCAAAGTTGTTCTAATTCCACTTGAAGCTGAAGTATTACACCTTTGAGCTCGAGGCCAAGCTTTCGTATAGGTGGAGTGGGGATGGGGGATGCTTTGTATGGGGACGAAGGAGAATCTACATGGATCGGATGAAGAGAGAGGAACATGGCAAGTGCCCATGCCCAAGCTATGATGGTCTCGGGTTCGAGACATAGAAACAGACTCTCCACATACGGGGGTAAGGTCTGCCAACATCCGCCTCTCCCAGACCCCTGCAACTAAGCGAGAGCCTTGTGCACCGGGTACAACCTTTATAGGAAGATTAGGATTGAATACTTTATTTGTTTTTCTAATTTTTACTTCCTTATGAGATAAATATGTGGAAGCACATCCACACAAATCAAGAAACAGGACTTTCCTCTCTAAAAAATCTCAGTCAACATATCAAGTTTAATACAATGGGAAGAGTACAATATATTAATAAAGCTTAAAGGACTTGGAGCCCTCGTCACCCTAGATTGAATAGAATACCAAACTAGCCAAAATAATGATAGATGGAATATTCGTTGTTCTACTAGCATAAAAAATACTAAAATGAAATAACGATTACAAATCAAGTTGGAGCGACATGGGTAAAGGATACAGGTTGTGACTGATCTTCAGTTTCCACCTTGTCTCAACAAGATCCTGATTGTCATCCTCAATCAAATCCATACTACACAATACACTACTACTGCCCCAAGAACAAATATCAATCAGATACTGTTTGACATAAACATGCAGAAGCATGAACATAAGCGATCTTTTTTCCTTTTCAAAGGCAACTACCAAAAACTTGGGTTGTTGAATTTCATCCAAGTTAGGTTGTGGTTGCAATGTATTTATGTTGCACAACATACATCACAAGCTCTTTAATAGAACATTAATTTTAAATTAGTATATGATCAAGATCTAAAGTTATTTATCTGCCAAAAAATCAAGTACATTGTTTTCAATCCACGGCCCTTAAAATGTGGCTCTTAATTTGAGATTAATAGAGTATCAAGCTTCAACTGTGAACTCCAGCATTATGCAAGTTTTCTCTCCAAATGGAATTCGATTATATTTTGTTTAATCATCTAAACCCATTTACATATATATTCACCGAGAACATATTTATTGTTGTGAATAAACTCAAAGTGCATCTAGTAAACCAATAATTAGATCACGGCAAGGTAATACCCAATTTTATCAATAAGAAAACACTACACATAAAACATAATGCACAGCAAACCTGGAGGATTGGTGACAGAAGAAAAATCTGATGTCACTTTATCAGTCATCATCTGTGATTTCTGCCTTTTTGAACACATAATTGTATCAAGTTGCCGCTGGATATTTTCATTCTTTTCCTGACAAATATAAATGCATAGAGCTGATTGGTGATCATTATAAAAGACGCTGTATGAACGATGATAAACCACACCCCGCTATATTAATTGGCAATAGTGGGATACTTTTTCATTTTTTAGTTGCCAGATTTGGAAAGGGAAGTGCCCATTAAGGCGTCCATAAGATCTGTAATGTAACTTTTTCCCAATGATCATATACTAATAAAAACGGAGGAGATGATGTGAAATAAAGATACATTCAGCGATTATTAGAGTTCAAGGACTTAAATTAACCAACTGGACATTCCAAATGCCCATATTAATGAAAAGTTTTCGTTCACAAAAAATAAGAGAGCATGAAAATAATGTGCAAATGATTCCCTCATTGAAACAATTGGAAGCAAGAACAGATAAATTCTGACTATTAATATCAATATTGAATGGTTGCAATCATGGTTCCTGTAAACCATATGGATGTTGGACAATATTAGAAACAAAATTTCTTCACCAAACCCATACAACTCATGGATTCGATCCGTAAATCGACCCAGGAACTGTTTCATTAAATTGGATTGAGAAATTGGCTCACACATGATATTTGAGATGAGTTGCTTATGTCGGTTTGCCTATATTGTTCACCCCCTACATGAACTAGTAAATTCCCTAAATGTTAAAATTGAATATTGGGTATTGGATTAAACTTCCCAAACGTAGTGTAGGTAATATTGCCCCCTTGGAAACTGCGTAATGACATAGAAATTCTTATATATGTAACTATGTGGAATAAAAGACATAAACTTCATAAAGTATTAATTATTCCATTGGACTAATATGATAAAGAAGGCCGGGAATAGATAATTAAAGTCTAGGCATGTCTCCGTATGGAGCCATGTTTTTATGATTGTTTGGATATTATCGTGGATGGGGGTGGAATTGTTGGATTAATTTTTTTTTCGTACCCTATAAAAACGGAAGATATTTGCACTAGTGACGAGGGGCGGAACTACTTGGTTATTGGGGTGGGCGCCCACCCCAGCACTTCGAAAAAATATATATATATATATATATATATATATAAGGATAAATATGTTTAATTTTTAAGTTGAGGATAAATATGCAATTTTTATTTTCAATTTTCAAAATACACGTATATTTTACACACTCTCACCCACTTGATAATTTTACTTTTCATTTCCCTCCATAATTTAAACGATTTTGGTTTTGTTTCAATCAAATATAATATCTCAAATACAAGACGGAGTCTTCAATTTGTGCTATTGTATCCGATATTGTTTTATTTGAGTTATAATTGTCTAAAAATACAAATTATTATGTAAATATTTGTAAAAAAAACTAAAAAAAAAAAAATCGGGGACTCTCGCCCCCGAACCCCCGACAAGGGTTTGTGCCCCCTCCCTAAATAAATTTTTGGCTCCTCCACTACTAGTGACCTCGGTAGTTAGTTGGGGGCTAGTTGCAATTAATTTAGTCTGTGGCCAATAAAAAACGACGGACTTACGTCTAAGTGAACCCGTTAGTTAGTTGGGGGCTAGTCACACGTTACTTTGGCATATTAGTGACCCTGTTAGGTAGTTGGGGACTCACCCGACTTATGATTTGGTGTATTAGTGACCCCGTAGTTAGTTGGGGGATATTATGATGGGTTATTGGGTATGCTAACGATCTCTTAATTAATGGGAACTAATAGGATTTTAATGAAACTAACACCGGTAATGGTGTGGCGAGTTATTGTACAACTAATATTAAACTGTGCATTTATCATTTATATACATGTTATTTGGGATGGGTTGGGTTGCGTAGCTTTTTATCTTGTGGTGGGCCTGACCCGTCGCGTCGTTTCCGGGGGGGGGGGGGGGGGCTCCAGCGGCACGTTAGACTTGGCTTTCTCTCCCGTGAGCACCAAGCATTGTTAGGATTAGAATTCTAATTAGGAGCCTATAAATTAAGCCATTGCCCAAGTATTGTTATTAATTCTTAACTTTCAATGAGTTTGGAAGCTACAACGTGACAAAAAATGACGTAACTCAAGAATAGGGGCATAAGAGAAAGCACAATTTAAAATAAATTATATATATATATATAATAGGATGCTCCCAAAAAGGGATGAGTACAAGTGTTTATATAGTCTTGGGGAGAGAGCATAGAGCAACACATTATAAGAGGCAAAAAGACACAAAAGGGGCTAGATAAGACTCTAGAACCTAGCCTTCATATTAAAAGGTATAAGAAAAAGTAAATCTAATACTAATATGGTAAAACAAGTAAATGATCAAAAGGAACAAAGGACAAAATAGCTCACAAGGAAAATTACACAAATACTCCACACCTATCAGACACATCACTACCCCTCCCCCCCACCCACCCTACCAACACACAAAAAAAGAGCTCAAGCAGGATCTCAGAGGGGATGGAGGCATCCTGATCGGGCAAGTCACTAATGCCTCAATAATCTCCCCTTTAGGTCTCTGTCTCATACTCTCTCTTTCTCGTACCAACCTCTTCTTCTTCTTCGGTTGTACCATACTCATAACACTTGAACGTGGCCTTTGTAGGCCCCTCTTGTGCCATTTGAGGGTACGCTAAGAAAACATGGAAGCGCGCCGGATTTGAAATACTCTACCCAACGAAGGGTGTAATTGACGGCTTTCCCCATAAATGGAGTATGTTTAAGCAAAAGATTTCGTCTAGTGCAAGGCTATAGGCCCTAAAGGTAATGAAGCTACTCCTCGTCTTTGTCTAAACTAACTCAAGTGGGAGAAAAGTAACTAATACTTCTCCGCATAGTCAATAACGGAGAGGGAATAGGTCTCAACGACAAGAGTATGGAATAAAGGCCTCTTGGAGTAATTGTCCCACCACCTCCCATGAACGCACTAGCTCCAAACCCTAAACCTCTTTTTCTCCTTGTTAACTCATCCCACCACACCTTAGCGTAGCCTTGGAATTTCGGTCACCGACCACAATTTACACTTTTTTTTTAAACGAAAGGAACTTTTATTGATAAAAAGGAGAAAACGCCTCTCCTAGGGCTCTTACAAGAGATATAGAAAACCTAATAAAATTTACGAATCTTGATCGAGAAGAAGACATCCTTGAATTGTATTTAAGAGCCGATTTCTCCTCTTTAGTTAAGTACGGAAAAGAATCCTTTTGAGGATTTTTAGTCCGACTGAAAGTAGGCGAATCTTCAAGGTTGCCTAGAACTTCAAAGGAATTACTGACATGAGCATTGACCATATGGCGTTTTTTTCCAACCGAGTCTTCAGCGATGGAAGGAGATTGGGTAGAATCATTCTTTGGGATTTCAACATATAAATCAATTCCGTGGCTATAATCTTCCTCTTCTTCCCGCACTGATTGAGATGACAAAACCTCATTTAAATTTGGTATATCTTCTAATGGAAGCATTTCATCATAGGACTCGTTAGAAGAATTTTCTATATCCCCTAAATAAATATTATGATTTATGTTCATCAAGTTTGTGGTTTGTTCTCCCGAGTGGCAGATGATCATCAACCGAATCCTCTCGAATAAATATACCATTCTTGGCCATAAAACGACATCTTCCTGGAGCATGGCTTTGAGACTTAGAGGAGGTTTTTAAACCCTCAATTCCTCCACATATAACGTCTGCATCTTTGAGTAAAACCCACATGGTCAACTAACGTACGTGTTAATGGAGGTTTTGATTTATCCACTTTGATAACTTCCTTCCCATTTAATTCAGAGGAACCAGACGTTCCTTGCGCCACATGGGATTGAATGAGATGATCTTTTGCAAAAACTCCCGGATGATTATTAGCATCGCCCACCTGATTTCCTCCTCTTTTATCGGCTGCTCCAATTATATTAAAAGCTTCCTTTATTGAATGGGCAGACTTCCCCTCCACGCTACCTGATTTAAAGGTAACATCCTGTTGAGTTTTGTCCGATATAAAACGGTTTTCCTCAGATTGAAGAGCTTCTCTACCACCTGCTTTGGTTGAAAACAACGAGTTTTCAACAAACTCAAGCTCTTTACTGCCACGTCCATTATCTTTGGTCAACAAATGTGTGCTGTCATTTGAACCATTTTTACCATTTTGAACAAATAGATCGGTTCCAAACCTCTCCGGATTTAATGGGATTTCCCCATTATTCTGTTGAACAGTCCACAGATATTTTTGCACAGGAATTTCGTCCATTGAATTGGACTGGCATTGAGCCTTATGACCCACAGCAGGATTAGTTTTATCAACTGTTTTGGCACGTGCATATGTGGGTTTGATAGGCACATTGTTCATTGCCTTTGAACATGGGATTGACACTTCCTTTTGGAGGTTTCTACCGTCATTGATAGTCATGTATATTGGTGACACATGGTTGTGCTCCCGGGAGAAGACTATCTTTTTTTCTATTTTTAGTTTAGGATATTATTGTCATTATCTTTTATTTTTAGTGTTCAATTAGTTTCCAAATATTTTTGGGGCTAGTTAGTCAATTTTAGTTATTAGTTGCCCTTTTTAGTCTTTTTGGACCTTAGCTTGGTTAATCTCTCCTACAAATAGGCCCTTGGCTTTCATTTGTAATCACTTGAATATTGAAAAAAGAATATAGAGAGAGAAATAGACTATTTTTCTTAGTTTAGTTTTATTTGGTGTATTGTAGTTAGTATTTGGTGCGTAGTGTAATAATAACGCTTCCGCATTCTTGATTCACATCAATTGGTATCAGAGCTGCGTTTGTTCTTGGTGTTTTTCGTGGTGCGTGAAGTGGGTATCGAGTTGAGATTCCAACTCGGGCAACTCTTCAATCAGGTGGATTGATAAATGTCCAAATGGGAATCGGGTGGATGGAAACCCTAAATTTCATCACCGCTAAAAGAGGGGATACCAACCCTTTTTAGCCTCCTCCACCTCCATCTCCTACCGCCACACAACCACCACCATCGGAGCCCCAAAACCATCATCTCTTCCCCCACTCAAAACCCTCGCAGCCCCCCCCCCCCCCCCCCGGTTCCAACCTCTCCGACCCAAAAACAGCCCTACCCGCAACCGGATCTGCCCCAGAAAGGGTCAAAAAACCTTGTCGTGGCCGCCGACTGTTGAACAAGACAGGCTGCCCCTTTTCCCCTCCACCCGGACCTCCCCCACCGGCAAGCCCTAACCCTAAACATTTCCCCATTTTACCCCTAATCTGCCCCACCCTTATTTTTACCCTATTTTTCCCTTTTCCCCGCTCATTAATGCCTAACCACAATCAAATTCAACAAAATTGAGCTTCCCTATTCCGATCCAATCCCCCACCCCCTATTTGACCTCAAATCCGGTCAAAATTTGTCTTATGGCCTATTTGTGACACAACTTCAGACTTCCATGAAAAATCCGTCCCACTTAGGATCCATTTCCGACTATTTACCATTTTGAGTCCGGCTTTCCGGAATGTCGCCGTCTTCAGTCCGCTTGTTTCGTCATCGTACTCACAAAGATGCGATCACCGTAGTTACCGTCTGGTCAGATTCAAGGGACCACCACACCAAGTAGCAACCATGTCCTTGTGGTGTCGAGAAGGTCGTCAGTTTTTGGTTGCTCGGATTTCGTAGAGGGGCATCGCCGGAATTTGGGTTTATTAGACCCATTATTGATGAGGTTCATACACATGGGACTAATTCCAGTGGGCAGTCCGCTTTTGGTTGATTTTGATTGGGGTCCAAAGCTTTTTTTGGTTCATATCATATAGCATTGATGAGTCACCCTACACGCTCGAGGACGAGCTTTTTCGAAGACAGGTTGAATGATGTATATTGGTAACACATGGCACGTGGTTGTGCTCTCGGGAGAAGACTATCTTTTTTTCTATTTTTAGTTTCGGATATTATTGTCATTTTCTTTTATTTTTAGTGTTTAATTAGTTTCCAAATATGTTTGGGGCTAATTAGTCAATTTTAGCTATTAGTTGCCCTTTTTAGTCTTTTTGGATCTTAGCTTGGTTCGCAAGTTAATATCTCCTATAAATAGGCCATTGGCTTTCATTTGTAATCAGACTTGAATATTGAAAAAAGAATATAGAGAGAGAAATACACTCTTTTTCTTAGTTTTAGTTTTATTTGGTGTATTGTAGTTAGTATTTGGTGTGTAGTGTAATAGTAACGCTTCCGCATTCTTGATTCACTTCAGATAGTATGACAAATAGTTTTGCAAAAGGAACAAAACATTGGAAGGGACTCATACCGGACAAAAAAGGACCCCGTCACTTCTTTGAATCAAAAGACATTCAGGGGGATTAATTGAAACATCCACTTCAACCAGGACTCTAGCATAGCTCCCAAAGGAAATAGTAGTCTTCTTGATCTGACCTAGACTTGAGAGCTCCAATTTTAATTCTGAGATCTTCCATGGCTTATCACCTTTTGCAAGCACCAATCTCCTAATAATTATAAAAGAGTTACAATCATTTAGCATTTCTTGATAGGCATCATCAAGAAGCCTAACCGCAATAGTGTCACCACATAAAAATGGGGGCAAAAAGGGGGGGGGAAGACACGATCCCACGGGTGGGTGATCTTGTTCAACATTGTTCTTACGAACAATTTCTGCAAATGTAGGTGGAGATGAAAGAACATTAATGGGGGGATTTTTATGCGAAGAAGAATCAGAAGTGGGTGTGCAAGGCCAAGGAACATCATTGAATGGCTTAGGATCAAAGTCCAAACAAATGAGTGGATTTGAACCCATGGAGAGAGAGAAAGGAGGTTAAGTCAAGAGGGAGGGGTTTAGAGAGGAGGAGCTTCCCTCTCTAGAACCCCATTTAAATCTTAAGTAGGAACTTTCTTCTACACAATTTACTCCCCTCTAGTCATTGTACTCCAAGATCTTCTCGATCGAATCGAGCCATCTATGAAGGCATCGGAATTCATTCGACCATCAAATGTGAACGCCTCGACTTGAATACCGTCGTGAAGGATCATTGGCTAGTAGCCAAAGACTTGGCCGAAATTATCCTAGCCCAACTCTCCAAGCTCATCCTCATCATCCATCTCCACTCATCCCAAAACACATGGATTCCTCCCGCTCAAATGGGGACGCGGGGCTTCAAGGGGAGGCCTCCAGTCCCGAAAGTCGAGCAAAGAGCAATCACCCATCTTATGACCAACCTCATAACACATAAATAAGTACATTCCTCTAACAAAAATCCAGGTTCGTACTTTCGAACTCAAGTCCTCCAAAAAGAGAGGTTCTTCCTTTGCTCCTCTCTCCATGGGTTGGGTAGAATGGCATTTCAAAGGCACCATATCTATATTGGGTCAGATATCATCACCAAACTCGATATTCACAAAACCACCAAACACAATCTTAAGGGACGATGGTTATTGAACCCACACTAGTGTTCTCCTTCCCAATTTGAAGATGCTGAAAATGTAGATTAAGTATCGAGAGGAACCCTAGGTAGCTTAATTGGAGCCCGCCTCTCATTAAAATTATGACAGCACCCGAAACTAGAGGTATGGTCTATTCGACGTCAATTGAGGGATACGTTGGCCCCTCTATCGGGAATCGTGAATGGATTGGAGGTCGCAACGTATCTTCGGATAGTCTATCAGACTCATTCCATGGCTTTTGGACTCATCGTGACGGTCAATGGGTCCCTTCCCTTCGTCGGATGCTCTCAATAGAACCACAGGGGTTTTATTTCTTGGTTAAGGTCTCCACAACAAACCATAGGACGTCGTGTAGGTCGGGGGTGGTTTATGATCCCTTAGGAAGGGACACGACAGTTATAGGGAACACGAGGATCTGGTCGGCGATGAGAGCTAAGGACAATGGGTGCGATACGTGGTTAGTGGGGTTGTAGTGATCTAGTGGAGAGATTGTCTCATTTCAGTAATGAAGTAGTTCATGGTTTCCTCTAGGACTGCTAGAGTGACGTTTCATTCAATTTGATGCAATTTCTTGAATGCCATTTGAAGTTGTTACGATTTATGTTTTACAACAACAACAACATGAGGCGCTTATTACTCCAATACCAATTTGACATAACTCAACAATTGACAAACAAGAGCAAGCACAAATTAGGATAAACTCTCTATATATAATATAATGATCCCCAAATGGGGTGAGTACAAGTTTTTATATAGCATTGAGGAGTGCATAGGGCAACATACTAAAAGAGTCGAACACGACACAAAAGGAGAAAAAAGAACTCTAGAATTCATCCCTTTATAATATAGGTTTTGCACCACACTAGAAGGTAAAGGAAAAGTGATGTGAACTTGGGTGCGGAAGCGTAAAAATAACATCTACACTACACAACAATAACTAAATAAATGAAATGGGTTTCTTTCTCTCTCTCTTCTATTCTCAATATTCAAGGTCGAGTACAAATGAGGGCCATGGGGCCTATTTAGAGGGAGGGATAGTTTGCTAATCAAGCTATTACCCAAAATCACTAAAAGGGGCCACTACTAACTAAAAAATGACATATTAGTCCCAAACATACTTGAAAACTAATAAAGCTCTAAAATAAAGGAAAATTACAATAAAAGCAAAAAAAGACTAAAATAAACTCTCATTCCCATCATTCTCCCCTACTTGAGGGAGCTCATCCCAAGCGACAAAAATGTGTGTTAGGGCCACATCCGAGGGCTCCCCTACTTGAAAGGGAAGTCGTCCTTTAAAGCGTCCCGCATAACGACTTGCAAAATAGCCTCGAAGAAAAATCACCAATGTACGCCATGGCCGATGAATAGGAAGTCGGCCTCTAATCCGTCCAAATGAGATTGACGCGGAGAGGGCCAATGATGCCAAATTTCATCCAAATTGCTTGTGATGAACCTCCTTAGCATCAAATCATGTAAAAGAGTCATGGAGCACTACTCATAAGGAACCCAAAAAGGATCCACAAATCCCACACCAATCGTGATCTCCTCACGCAACATATATTCCCCAAAGGAAACAACCACCGAACCACCATCCCAAAACTCATCATCGTGACCAAAAATGGGAAAAAAAATCCACCAAATCAAATATTTCCACCTTGCGATAATGAGTGCGAGTCTCCTAACCATCTTCAACAAATAAATCGAAAAAGTCACATAGGAAGTACCCCTCATCTTCTACCCCAAAGATAGGAATGAAGTCCACAATCTCAAATGTCTCCAAATCCCTATATCGAGTACGGGTGAGCCATCCATCCTCCTCGAATATGGAAAAAAGTTACAGGAAGGAACTCGGAGTCACTAACAAGTATCGTCGGAGTCTCAACAACCTCGGAGACATCCTCGTGAAGCATATCCGAAGAAATAGTATCATCGGTGTGCGCCGGAATGACATCGGATGTAGGAGGAGATACACCGGTGGACAAGTACTCCAAATATGGGACCAAATGCCTCGCTCGTACACGTACCCCATTGCTCATGTGCCATCTCCATCTCATAATACTCGGCTCAACATCTATGTAGGTGTTGATGGTACATCTCATACTCTCCGATAGGATAAGCAATATATGCCAATGTGCGAAGCTTTTGAGAGAGAGATGAATCGGTCTCGGCCTAAGAATCTTGAAGACTTTGGAGTTCCTTAATGATGGCACAACTAACCTTGCAAAATCGGCACATGCATACATATCGAGGCCGTATTTGGTATCCCACGAGAATTTGTAAGAAAGGTATTCTTCGGGTGAGGAAGGGATTAAATCGTAGGACCTTGATAGATTTGGGGCAGATTTGTAATTATTGGAAAATGCAGGAGCTGAATTGTAATTTTCAAAAATTGGTTGGGGATTAGTATGTTGAAGAGGTTCGGGTGGTGGGAAAATTTGATTAGGGTTTGTGATGTGGTGGGAGGTTGGTTGGGGCTGCAGGGGCTTTTTTTTGGGCAGGTGGGGCACCATCCACGATGGTGGTGCTTTCTTGGATGAAATTGAGGGAAGGGTTTTGGTAATGGTTCATTAGGGTTTCGATGGTGGGACTTGTTGTACGTAATATGAAGTCGGAGTGGTTCCATCCTGAATTTAACTCGTATTTGATAATCATCCTCGCGCCAAGAACAAACGCGGCTCTGATACCAATTTGATGTGAATTTGGGTGCGGAAGCGTAAAAAGAAGTTATTCTACACAACATCTACACTACACAACAACAACTAAAGAAATGAAATGGGTTTCTTTCTCTCTCTCTTCTATTCTCAATATTCAAGGTTGAGTACAAATGAGGGCCAAGAGGCCTATTTATAGGGAGAGTTAGCTTGTTAATCAAGTTATTACCCAAAAATGACTAAAAGGGGCAACTACTAACTAAAAAATGACATATTAGTTCCAAACATACTTGGAAACTAATAAAGCTCTAAAATAAAGGAAAATTACAATAAAGGCAAAAAAATACTAAAATAAACTCTCATTCCCATCAAAAAGTATATCTAATTCTAATATGGTAAAAACAAGAGAACAACCATAAAAAAAGAATAAAGGACAAAATAGCTCCCAATTGCAATACCCATCAAATACGTCACATAATTTCCTCTAATTATTATGTGTGAGTTTTAATCCGCCGTGCTTACAAAAGAAGATGACTATATATTAGTTGATATGTTATATGGAGAGTATTCTGGGCAAGATATGACTAGTAGTATTGTGGGCAAGGTATGACTAGTTTTAAATGGCATCCTGATGGCATGAGAACTTGGGGTAATACCTAAATTATTTTCTAGGGCATGTCAAACTGTGAATTACAATAAGGAAACTAATCTTTTAAAAGTCGGAAGAATCCAACCTCTTCCATGTTATAGTTATCTATAATCTAATCAGTAAGACCAAAAACCGCCAGATCAACATGAATCCTACGTTACCAATGGCACTAATAATTTACAGTGAGAATATACATATACTTGAGATTATAATATTAGAACAAGGGATACAAAGAAAAAAGAAGGCTTTGAAAAGAACCACTAAACTCATCAATGGCCCAAACGTCTCATAACCAAAATTTTGGTGATAAAAAGACTGATTATTTTACTAGTGTCTACTAGTCCTTGGTTCTAAAAAAGGCTACTAGAGGACTCATTAATCATTTGAAACATATAGCACATAAATATTGAGGGACTAATTAACGATGGATTGTCAAGCTTGTAGAAGTGAAGACTAGTTTTAAGGATTCATAATTTTATCAATCTTATAATCTTGTCCATGACTTATTCAGTGGAAACCATGAAGCCCACGAATTAAAACATTATGTTTGGAAAACGAATTAGAATGAAGTTCAATTTATTTTTCAATCAACCTAAAGTTTGGGTTAGGTTAATCTAAAGGCTTTAGGAAGGGCAACGAAATACAGTAGTGAAAGCTTTACTTTTTCTCACTTAGAACAAGTTCCTTTTAAGGCTTTATTAGAAAGACTTTACTATCCCTAAAAGGAGATTGAAAATAAGGGCAATTTACAATTAGGTCCCTTGTTGACAATTTTTAAACATTTAAGGACAATTTACTATTAGATCCACTTGTTATTCCACTAGCGTGGACTTCTACAAGAAGAGAATTAGTAGACCTAAGTATTTAAAATTTGTCAAAATTCCTTTAGTGTTTAAAATTTGTTTGCGAGAGACCTTAGAGTACTTTCCCCTAAAAATAATTGAGTATATGATGACAACTTTTCTTAAGTAATTAAAATGTTAAAGTTTCTTCTTCGTGAAAAAAATTGAAGGAAGTGAACAGTGTTTGACATTTATTGGTAAAAAAGTTAAATTACACCAAACCCCCCTAAACTATATTGGGTTTACGGGTCACCCCCTGAATTATTTTTACCCGACAAACTCTCCCCCTAAACTATCAATCCGTTACAAATAGCCCCAAAAACCGGGTTCCCGCTTTTTGGGGGATAAATGGACAAAAATATCCCTCAAGCCAAATTAAAAAACTCAAAACTAAAACAATAAGAAAAGAAAAAAAAAACTCTCTACAAACCCGTTTCAACACCTCCCCACCAACACAAACCAACACACCCACCCCTCCCACCACCACCTCCCCACCTCAGCCACCGAAAATACTGCTGCATATGTACCGAATAAGCCATTGCCCATTTCCTTCAGTCCACATAAACAAACCCTAGATCTCCAAACCCCAATTCCACCTCACTCTCACTAGATCTCAAACCATTCACCAAATACCTTTCAGAGATCTGAGAATGAGCTAGCCTATACCCATTATAGCTCAACAGTAAGGCTTGAAACCTCATGACAATCAGATTTTGATGTTGATACAATCACAAAAAAAGGGCCTGGATTTTTGTTAGATGATCAAACTGAACATGTCGTCGGTGTCCTATACAACAATATTGTTGGGTGCAATCAGACCAATATGGACGAACACATGAATTAGAGGTCAATCGGGATTCAGTATGTTTCGGTGGCTAAGGTGAGGATGTGGCTGTGTTGGTTTGTGTTGGTGGGGAGGTGGTGGTGGGCTTTGGTTTTGGTTTTGGTTGAAACGCATGCATGGAGAGAGAGAGAGGGTGAGTTTTTTTCCTTCTTTTTTTGTTTTAGTTTTAGATTTTTAAATTTGGGTTGAGGGGTTTTTTGTCCATATACACCCAAAAAAAGCGGGAACCTGTTTTTTGGGGTTATTTGTCATAGTTTAGGGAGTGAGTGTGTTGGGTAAAAATATTTCAAGGGGTGATCCATAAACTCAAGAGAGTTCAGGAGGTTTGGGATAATTTACCCCAAAAAATAAATAAATAAATAAATAAATAAATAAATAAATAAAAATAAAATAAAATAAAAACAGAACTTTATAAAATTGTATGTAGTATTAACTTAAACTAGCTTAATGGATCAATTGGACTGGAAACGTGAAAACTGACCTAATTGAATTGTTGTTGTAAATTGACTAGCAACCTGAACCAACTCACAAACAACCTTGCTGGATCCTTTTAGTTAAAAAATTAAATAACTAGAATGGGTTATTTGGACACAGGTAAACCAATAGTTTTGTCTGTTTGGAGAAAACTAATATAGGATTCACCCATGGTTCAAAGTATCGGCCGAGTCAACTCGGTATCGGCCGAGTTGACTCGGAATCGCAGGCCACCGAACCGATACCGAGAGACGAATCGAAAGAAATAAAGTATCGCACCATATCGTTACATCTCGCCGGGATCTCGGCGTACCCGAGACAACTCGCCGTTATCTCGGCCGAGTCGGCGATATCTCGCCGAGATGATGGATTTTTTTTGACAGAAAAGCAGAGAAGAGGGCGTTTGAGCAGAGAGAGGGTTTTGATCAAAGTTTAGGGTTTGGATTTCACCTGTATGCTTGCTGGAGAACCAAAATCATCTCCTCTCTCTCTCTCTTTGAAAAAAGGCCAGCCGGAGTAAGCTTCTTTCTCTCTCTTTTCAGTCAGGAGGTCCCCTCTCTTCTACCTATTTTTCAGTCAGTAATACCCCACTTTTATTCTTTGCAGAATTTTCTTTTGGTTTGTTTAATGGCAAAGACTGTTACGGCAGGACAAGTGTCATACTAAACTTACTTTAGTGGCAGACTAAGCTTGCTTTCAAAGCTGTCCATTACAGCTGTAATGCACTATTTGTAAATGGTTCTCTCATTAGTAAATGGTTGTTTCACTTTTAATTAAATATACATTCATTATCTATTTGTTTTTAATTATATTATTATTTATTTTATTAGCTTATAATATATTTTTATTTACTTAATATTTTTACAAAATATATTGTATCCTTCTTGTAAAAAAATACCCGACTAAAAAAATAAAATTTGTATCATCTTTTGAAAATATTAATGTTGATACCAAAATTAATATGCTGATATGGACGAATAGTATGAAGACACGTGTCGATCTACGTGGCACAATAACAGCGAGGAAGATCATTTACTGAACAACCGTGGTTGGTACCGAGCAACGAGAATACACCGAGGAGCTCTATCATGCCGAGGAACTCCATCCGAGGAACTATATCATCCCGAGATACTCTAAGCACTCCGAGGAACTCTTGATCAACGAGCAACTAAGGCGGTCCGAACTGCACCTCGGCCGTGTCATCAATTATCAGACGGACAACTGTTCAACTATTCATTAGATTCTTGACGCACACGCTGCATTAAATGTATTACCCATTCATATGTATATCATTTAATGTATTGGACCTTTCATGTACAGCCTTGAGGCTATAAATACCTTGTATCAATCCCATTCAAGGGGACAGGAATTTCTTGAGAGAACTTGTAATCAAGAATTCCACCAACACTCAGCAATAACATAACAGTGGACGTAGGCTTTATTCCTAGCCGAACCACTTTAAAAATCTTTGTCTTATTTATTTATCTGTGATTGAATAATTAGAGCAATCTAGTTTTTTACATCAACAGATTGGCGCCGTCTGTGGGAAACGACTGTTGTTATCGTTTTTCATAAAAATCATTTGTCACCAATGGCAGATAATCCAGAATCCAGTAATCGAAATGCTGGAAATACTGGAAATCTTCCAAATCCATCTGCATCTCCAGATCTGGCCGGAATTATGATGAATCTGGCTCAGGGACAAACCGCCATGCAAGAATCTATGAGGCAACTCCTTCAAACTCTTCAAGGCGGTGTACCTACTCATTCAGGGCAAAGGACTGATCATGGGCAATCACGATCCAGACGTATTGGGTCATATCGCAATGGGGAATCCAATGATTCTTCTTATCAACCTGGGCGAACTTCATCAATACGGGCTACGGATACTGATCAACATATCTCTCTTTCTCCTGAGAGAACTAGCGCTTTAGAAAGATTAAGCAGGGTGTCTCCTTTCAGTCGGTTAGGACCAAGGAGGAACATGAGTCCACCTAGGGCTCCATCAGGAAGTTTTCGACCACCACCAGGTTCGAGAGAAAGATCTGCACAATCACGACCAATTACTCGTCGAGATAAATCTCAGGAAGCTACGTCAGAGCAATCAGTTGCTCGGACTAAGCGGCCCGAGGAAGGGAATGAAGCATGGAAAGGTTCCATTCAACGATTGGAGGATAGACTGGGAGAAATGGCTAAGGCGAGGAACCCCTTACAGAGAACTTTTGTTCAAGGGACACCTTTTGTGCAAGCCATTGTGGATTTCCCCACACCGTCGAAATTCAAAGCACCTGTAGTGACCCCCAAGTACGATGGGAAGACGGATCCCGTACTTCATATAGAGCAATACCAAGCTGCTGCAGATATCTACGCTGTCCCCGACGAGATGAGGTGTAGAGCATTCTCGGGAACTCTTACCGGATCTGCACAGATATGGTACAATAATCTTCCTCGGGGAGAAAGTACTAGAGATTACATAACTCGTTTCAATAACGAGAAGTTGGAAGTCATAGATTATGAAGAAAAGACAGCAATCACTGCTTTGATGAGTGGTTTGCTGCCTAACAAGCTATACTATACTCTGGCCAAAGATCCGCCTAAAAATATGTCGGAATTGATGGCAAAGGCGGCCAAAATCATGAATGCCGAGGAGGCTATGACTGCGAAGAAGAATATGGATAAAGAAGTTAAAGTGGAGGTCGACAACTCTAAAAAGAAAGATCAGAAAGGTAATGGTGGTGACAAATATTCTAGGAATAACAGGATAAAGTTGGAAGCCCTAAAGAAGTATGATAATTATACTCCATTGAAAATGGGTATTAATCATGTTTTAGAAGAAATCAGGAATAACGAGGAAATCAAATGGCCAGAGAAACTGAAGACAGATCCAGACATGAGGAATAAGACCAAATATTGCGAGTTTCACAAAGATCATGGCCATATGACCAAAAATTGTATAGCCCTTCAAGAACGAGATTGAAACACTCATTCGAAGAGGAAAATTATCAAAGTATGTAGATCGCAGAGGTGAGAGGACAAATGAGGACAGAATTAGAAAGAGATCTAGATCTCCTCGTCGTGCAGAGGAGAAAAAGAGGAGGGACCATGAAGAGGATCCAGATGATGACCCCGATCTTCCCAAGAAGCCAAGAAAACCTGAACGAGAGGTATTTTCCATACGTTTTGGATCATTTCATTGTAACGTTATTACAGGGGGAGATGCAGGAGGAGGAGACCTTACTGCAGAAAGAAAAGCTTATCTCGGAGAGGCTCAAGCTTGCTCATATATTCAGCGAATAAACCTGGCCGAGGATGATCGTCCGAGGAAGGTAAACAAAGAGAAGCTAGTAATTGGTTTTTCAAAAAATGACCTGGCAGGTGTTCTTTACCCTCATGATGATCCTTTTGTGATCAAAATGAGAATGAAGGACGTGATCATTTCAAGGGTGTTGGTAGACAATGGTAGTTCGGCAGACATCATGTACTATTCATGCTTTGATAGCCTGAATTTGAAATTATCTCAATTGGAACCTTATCACAGACCCCTTCTGGGTTTTGCTGGCGAGAAAGTTTTTCCACTTGGGACGATCAAGTTGGATATATTCATTGGAACCTGGCCTGTTTGTCGAACAGAAAGAATACGATTCTTTGTGATGGATAAGAATGTGCAATCGGCCTACAACATCATCATGGGAAGAGTTGGATTGAAGAAGTTCGAAGCCGTTCCTTCGACAGTACATCAATGTTTGAAATTCCCAACAAATTTTGGAGTTGGAGTGGTGAAAGGTGATCAAAAAGTAGCTCGGGAATGCTATTATTCGTCGGCCGAGCAAGAAGAACTAGAAGGATCGATGAAAAAGACTACTACTTACCAGGTGGAGGAAGGTACAGAAATTGAAACTCTTGATCCCAGGGATGAATCTCAACTTGTAAAAGGACAGGTGATGGAATCTACAGAAAATGTTATTTTGGACGACGAACATCCTGAACGAATAACCCAGATAGGTTCATCGTTGGATATGTCAATAAAAGAGGAGTTGATAACTTTCTTGAAGAATAGGAAAAATACTTTTGCTTGGAGTCATGAAGACATGCCAGGAATAGATCCAAACTTCTTATGTCATGAACTCAATGTGAATAAGGAGATTAAACCTGTAAAGCAAAGAAGAAGGGTGTTTAGTCCCGAGAAGAATCAAGCCATACAAGAGGAAGTCGAGAAACTCCAGAAAGCCCAATTCATTGAAGATGTAAAATATCCAGATTGGTTGGCTAATGTGGTGATGGTAAAGAAGAAAAACAACAAATGGAGAATGTGTGTCGATTTCACCGATCTCAATAAGGCATGCCCCAAGGATCATTTTCCATTACCCAGAATTGATCAACTGGTGGATGCTACCTCGGGACACGAGCTACTCAGCTTCATGGATGCTTACTCTGGCTACAACCAGATCAAAATGAAACCTGAAGACAGGGAAAGTACTTCTTTTATTACCCCTAGGGGAACTTATTGTTATAATGTTATGCCTTTTGGTTTAAAAAATGCAGGTGCAACATATCAGCGGTTGATGAACAAGGTTTTTACTGAACAAATCAGCCGCAACATGGAGGTCTATGTCGATGACATGCTCACTAAAAGCAAGAAAGCTGTTGATCATTTGATTGACTTGAGTCAAACTTTTGATCAATTGGATAAATACCAAATGAAGCTTAACCCGACGAAGTGCACTTTTGGAGTACGAGAAGGAATGTTCCTCGGATACATCGTCAATCAGCGAGGTATTGAGGCAAATCCAGATAAGATCAAAGCTCTTCTAGGGTTGCGATCTCCGACGACGAAGAAAGAAGTGCAGAGTCTTACCGGACGAGTTGCAGCGCTCAACAGATTTGTATCTCGAGCAACTGATAAATGCATACCATTCTTCAAAACACTTCGAAAAACCTTTGAATGGAATGAGGAATGTGAAAAAGCTTTTCAAGACTTGAAGAAATATTTGGGAGCACCCCCACTGTTGTCAAGACCAATAACAGGAGAAAAGTTGTATTTGTATTTGGCAGTATCAGAGAACGCAGTCAGTTCAGCGTTGATCAGATTGGAGAATGGAGTCCAGAAGCCAATTTATTACACAAGTAAGGCTTTCCGAGGTGCAGAAATCAGGTACCCAAAGCTAAAAAAATTGGCATTGGCACTAATTGAAGCAAGCAGAAGAATGAGGCCATATTTCCAAGCCCATACCATCATCGTTTATACTGATATGCCATTGAGACAAGCCCTCCATAAGCCAGAAAAATCAGGGAGACTGATGTACTGGGCAGTAGAACTTGGTGAATATGATATTGTATATGAGCCCAGATCATCATTGAAGGGGCAGGCTGTAGCAGATTTTATAGCAGAGTTCACATACCCTGATACCCCCGAGGAGCAAAAGATGCCTGCTGATTTACCTGTGGACGATACAGGATCAACAGAAACATTTACTGACCTACCTGTGGACGATACAGGATCAGCAGAAATAGGTCCAAACCAACCAAGGTTGGTAAAAGGACTTGTGGATGTAGAGAAATCATTATATTCAAACTCAGACCAGCCACGGTTGGTAAAAGAGTACGAGCAGATGACTGACGAGGAGCGAAAGATACCGGGGGATGATGGAAGAAAACAGCAGATATTTTATCGAGGAACTCTGACAGATAAGAAATTTGAAGACGAAATACCTACATGGAGATTATATGTAGATGGATCATCCTGCACAGCTGGTTGTGGAGCAGGAATTGTTTTGATCACTCCAGACGAGATTGACATGGAATATGCTTTGCGATTCCAATTCAAAGCCTCTAACAATGAAGCGGAGTATGAGGCCATGATAGCAGGTCTTAATCTAGCAAAGACTATGGAAGCACAACAAATGATGGTATTCAGTGATTCTCAATTAATTGTGTATCAGATGATGGGAATGTATGCGGTTAAAGGAGATTTAATGATCAAATATCATGCAAAGGTGATGAAATTGTTGACAGAATTTGAGGCCATTCAATTGGTGAGAATACCGAGGATGGAGAATGTACAAGCAGATGCATTGGCCCGACTAGCATCAGCTACTCGTACCGAGATGCGAAGAACCATACCGATTGAAGTATTAGAAGGTCGGAGCATAGATGAAGATCTGACAACGAATGTGATTACCCTTGATTTAGGACCATCTTGGATGGATCCAATCAGGAAATATGTTGAAGAGGGCGAATTGCCGGAGGACAAACTCGCTGCCAAGAAACTGAAGTATAAAGCTGCTCGGTATGTATTAACTAATGGTGTTTTGTATAGACGAGGAATTATGGCAGGTTTGCAGAGATGTGTACATCCCACCGAGGTGAAAGAATTGATTGAAGAAATCCATGAAGGATCTTGTGGAGCTCATGTAGCAGGTCGAACACTTTTACAAAGAGTGATGACACAGGGATATTACTGGCCGACAATGAGGGCTGATTGTATAGCCTATGCCAAGAAATGTGACAAGTGCCAACGTTTTTCTTCCATCCGACGAACTCCACAAGCATTGCTAACACCAATAACTTCCCCTTGGCCATTTGCCATGTGGGGAATTGATTTGGTTGGACCACTGCCGACCACCCGAGGAAGATTCAAGTATCTCGTAGTTGCAGTGGACTATTTTACTAAGTGGGTGGAAGCTGAGCCTCTTATCAATATGACGTACGAGAAGGTATACCAGTTTATATGGAAGAATATCATTTGTCGATATGGTCTCCCTCATGCTTTCATCACAGATCATGGAACACAATTTGATAATGAAGAATTTGCTGCCTATTGTCATCAGTCGAACGTTTTGAAGTTTCATTCAGCACCAGGACATCCCCAAAGCAATGGACAGACTGAAGTGACGAACAGAACATTACTAAATGGGTTGAAAAAGAGGCTAAGTGAAGCTAAAGCAAATTGGATTAATGAGCTCCAATCAGTATTATGGGCCTACCGAACAACTCCCCGAGCAGCAACTGGAGAATCACCATATATGCTAGCATTTGGAAGTGAGGCTGTGATACCGGCCGAGTTGGGTCTCCCAACGCATAGAGTGCTGAATTTCAACTCTCCGATCAGTGACTTGATGAGAAGAATGGATTTGGACATGCTCGAAGAAGTAAGAGAAGAGGCAGCCATTAGGAATGCTGCTTATCAACAACGAACAGCTCTGTTCTACAACAAAAGGGTGAAGAAATGCGATTTGAAGGAGGGTGATTATGTGCTGAAGAAAGTCATTCAGAAACAGAATAAACTGGAAGCAAACTGGCATGGACCTTACCGAGTTACAGAGGTTGTTCGACCTGGAACCTACAGAATAGCAACTCTAGAAGGAGAAGAATTTCAGAATGCATGGAATGCTGAACACCTGCGAAAGTATTATCAGTAATGAAAAATGTAAAGTATTTCCTTCATTATGAATAAAACGAGGATGGTTCACCATTTTCTTTCTGTTGAAAGTTTTTCGGGGAATATTAGTGTTGAACACTACACTGCTTGACAAGAAGAAGACTGCTCTACGGAGTCATGCTCTACGGAGCCATGCTCTACGGAGTCAAGCTCTACGGAGCGCTCTACGGAGCAAAAGTGCTATAAGTAGCCAACCTCCTTTGGTTAGGAGGATAAGCTCTCCGGAGCGCTCTACGGAGCAAAAGTGCTATAAGTAGCCAACCTCCTTTGGTTAGGAGGATAAGCTCTCCGGAGCGCTCTACGGAGCAAAAGTGCTATAAGTAGCCAACCTCCTTTGGTTAGGAGGACATGCTCCAAGGAGCCAAAAAGTTCGAAAGAACCCTACTACTCCTTTGATTAGGAGGTGTAGACCAGCATGATCAACTACGGTTGGTAAGACTTTATATACTCTCGCATTACAGCTTATGTTGGTCGGGAGGTAACATTATTACAAAAAGTTCTTTAAAGAACAAAATATTCCAAACTGTACCAAGTATGGTTGGTCGGGGATAAAAACCCACTAACTGTAGTTGGTCGACGAGGATAAAAGTATTGACCTTAGTTGGTCGGACACATGTTTATATTTGAAAATTGAACCAAGTATGGTTGGTCGGGGATAGAAACCCATCAACTGTGGTTGGTCGACAAACATTATTTATCCACCTTGGTTGGTTGGAAACAATTTTGAACAATTTATGCTTATTATAAATTCTAATTTGGTTGATGAACCATATAATTTGCAAACAGAAAAATAGCTATTGGCAAAACAGAAAATGAAACTCTTTCATTAAGATAAAAATGTATTACATGTTACATGTATGTGCTAACTATTACATTAAAGATTCCTACTCTATTGGTTTCTTTCCTTTGTCCTTTGAGACAGGTTCCTCGCCAGCAGGAGGATCCTCTAGACAAAGAGGAGAATTAATAAAGTTCATGTCCTTCAGCATTCTGACATTCATTATTGTAGGAGTGTCCAACAGGTGCTCAGGACGAGATACTTCAACTTGAGAATGAAGGTTATAATCACCAAGATATTTAGAGATCAAACTCCGAGGAATGGAGCGAGCAGGAATCCATGCCATATCCAATTTATAGGGAGGAACAGGCAAGTCTAGCAATCCAGGAGCATGATAATCCCATAAATAATGACCTTGTTCCAATTTTAATACACCCAGGGCGTTCAACCATCCCTGCTTATAACCTTCGTTGTTAGCATTTTCAAGGCGATCATCCAAATGGTAAAGAGCTTCATTATAGCCTGCATTCCATAACTCCCGAGGCTGTTTATGGAATTGGAAAGTTAATCTATCTACTTGCTCGAGAAAGTTCTTGATAAGAGCATCTTTATTATTCAGATCAGACTTCATCGCAGCCAATTGATCCACTAAAGATAAATTTTTCTTAGACAAATCAGACAGAGCACGATCCTTAACATTCAGTTGGAATGCTTGAGTTTCCAGAGTAGATTGGGTGCGAGATTCTTCAACACTACGGCCAAGAACTCTTGATCGGCTCCGAGAAGCAACTGGAGAATTTTGCTCCTCGACGATTCTTCCTCGTCCCCGAGAACTCCTTCCTCGCCCCCGAGCATTCACAGGGATAATAGACTTTTTCAAGTCATCCAACTCTTGCCTTAGTTTGGCGTTTTCAACCTCTAGAAACGAAAAACCTTCATCAGTAACTGGTACTAATGAAGTGGAAGAGGAGGCAACGGATTCGTATTGAGCCAATCTTTTCTGCAGACTATTATTTTCTTGTTCCAGGATCTCGGCAATTTGTCGGCAGCCTTCAACTTCACCTTTTAGGGTCCTTTCCCTAATGTCATATGCAGCAATGATCTTTTTATGACCTGTATCAGAGGAAAGTTGTTGATATCTATTTTCATATTCCTCGTGTAATGAAGCCATCGATTTATTGTGCTGGCCTTGGAGATCCTTTAAGGAACAATGCAGCTCTTCAATCAATTCATAATAAGCGATATTGTTAGCTACAGCTCGGTCGAGTAAATTTTTCAAGTACCGATAAGCCTCAGTCGCCTGTTCTGAAGCATCATGACCAAGAATGTCAGCAATTTCAGAAGAACTAAGGTCTGTATGACCAGCCCTATAGTATTGGTGACATTGCTGCATCAGCTCGGTATCATGAGAAGAGATTAGTTCCATTCTAGCAACAAACTAAAGACAAGAAAAAGACAACAATCAACAAAGAATCATCAATAACGGCGATGAGTAAAGAAGTATTTTATTATATCATAAAAAGATTACAGTGTTCGATTACAAATGACAAAAAGATAGAAATGATACCGAACAACTTCACACCTTTTCCTTGTCTCCCAAGACTTTCTCGGGAGGCTGGGACGAGGAGCTCGGTTGCTCGGTGATAACAACAGCTTGGTCGGCAGAAATCTTCTCGGCAGGAGGAGGCATAGAAGAAATGTCCTCAATGACAGAGGGTTGAGAAGCAGAGATTGGGACATCTACAGCTATGGAAGATTCATCTGATGCAGGTTCATCTTCTTCTTCTTCCACAATTGGTGGAGGAGGACCAGGGAGATGCCGTTGGAATAGCTCAGAATTGTCTTGGATTTTTAGCTCTTGTAGAGCAGCTACCCAACCGTCATGGAAGTATTTCAACTCCCCATATTTGACTTGAGATGTCATAGCTGCAATCCCTTTATCCCATCCTTTTTCCCAACCAGCACTGAAATGTTTCCTAACTGCAACTTTTCTTTTCAACTTCTCCGAGGAGAGTTTGACATCCAATTGTTCTTTCTGGATTTTGATGTCTCGCAGGATAGACAGTTCTTCTTCTGCCTTCTTCAGTTGGTCATCGCACTTTTGCTGATTGACCTCTAAGCTTTTCACCTTCTCCTCCAAATTCTTGGAGGTTTCAGCCATCTTCATTTTATCAGCCTCAGCTGCAGCCAATTTTTTCTCCCAGGCAGTTTTCTCCTCGACGTACTGCTGGCGAGACTCTTTCACAGATTGGGCTAAACTCAAGAGGGCATCGTCAACATCGGACGAGGAACTAGAAGCTTTAATAGCTTGATCTTTCTTCACGATGGTATTGAAACAGTTCACCAGCTGAAAGATAAGAAAAACAATAGAGTCAACACAAATACAAGAGTTCAGGAAAAAGAAAAGAAAGACCAAAGGTATGAGAAATTTACTGAAGAAAGATGGCGAGCAGCTAGGGATGTCAGTGTATCCCTAGGAATCTTTTCATCAACCCCGAGAACCTCGGGTATAACTGAGCTCGTTGAAGAGCTCGGAAGAATGATTTTTGAAATACTACTACCACCAGCGGGTAGAGAAGATGCAGTTCCAGCAAGATTAACCGAGGATGATTTCCTCAATCTCTTCAAAGGAGGGTCAGCAGCATCAACCAAGGAAGAGGTCTTGGTTGGAGAGATTGTAATTACATCAGCACTAGCATTTTTCTTGCTCGGGGCCACTGGGGGCTTCTCGGCAAATTTGGATGAACTGGCATCTACCTTTTTAGTCCCCTCTGGGACATCAATTTTGCTTTTCTGTGCTCCAACAGCAGAAGAAATTTCACCAAATAGAGCAGGAGGAGCTCTTTTCTTGCCCATTCTCTGAGAAAGGGGAATATGAGAATCTGAAGATGAACTTTCTGGTGTTGAGGCTGGTTCAACAGGGCGAGCAGTATAAGAGGTTGTGTAGCTCTTATACTGCAGCAAATATGATGCAGATCTAATATGCTCGTCTGCAATCGTCTTATGCAAATTCCAGATAAGTTTTAAATGCTTGATATTCACTTCCGACTCTTTTGGAGTTTTTCTTTTACTATCAACTGCAAATAAATACATAAATCTCAGTCATACATTTTGTCAAACATGATGAATACGCAATTTCATAAGTAAAATAAAAATGAAAAATAAACCTATCCCATTGCCGTATGGGGGGCATCTGGGACCGTTGTATACTTCATTCCCAGATAAAGGCGCGTGTTGCCAATTTTTTATGACCAACCCATGCTCAAAATAATCTCTATTTGAATCAGGGAGGTTAACTACAAGGGCTCTATTTAAAAACCTAGTTTTTAAATAATAAATATTATCTAAAGTGGCCCATTTATAGCAGTACATGATTTCTGGGATCCCTATACGAGTCCCATGAGTTAGATTTAACTTGTGCACCCCGTTAATTATTCTCCATGAATTGGGGGCTATTTTTGCAGGAACAAGATCAAAATATTGACAAAACTCAAGACATAATGGATTTGGGGGAAAAGAAAAACCACATTCAGCAATGAAAAGACTGGGGAACCAATGTCCCTCAGCCAATCGAAAGTAATCTAAAGGCTCAGAAAGAACCTCTAGAATTACCCAAGAAGGAATGGAAAAGTCAGAACGAAATTTCTCAGCAGATTCAACAATATAAACCATATTGAATAAAAGAGATGCAGAAGAAAAGAAGAAGATCTTACAGAAAGAAAGGAGATATGTTGACAACGAACGGAAACAATGATGAACACACAAGAGAGAGGAAGAGAATAGAAAACTTGAATGCAGAAAAATGGAAAGTGTAGACGACGGTATGGTTACCAAAGGAGTTTAAATACTTTGCATTGGGAAGCGGCGAAAGAAATGATTACTAAAAAGAAACTACTGAACTTCCGGCGGCTAAAAAGACAAAAGTTGCACGAAGATCGAAGCGCTTATAAAAAGGCGGAAACTGCGAAATGAGAAGGAAATTTGAATACAATGCTCCTAAAACCCAGGAAGGTCATTTAATATTACCATATACCGAGAAAGAATGTCCCATACTCCTCAAAGTTCGAAATATGAAACATTGGGGGCTTCTGTTGATACCAAAATTAATATGCTGATGTGGACGAATAGTATGAAGACACGTGTCGATCTACGTGGCACAATAACAGCGAGGAAGATCATTTACTGAACAACCGTGGTTGGTACCGAGCAACGAGAATACACCGAGGAGCTCTATCATGCCGAGGAACTCCATCCGAGGAACTATATCATCCCGAGATACTCTAAGCACTCCGAGGAACTCTTGATCAACGAGCAACTAAGGCGGTCCGAACTGCACCTCGGCCGTGTCATCAATTATCAGACGGACAACTGTTCAACTATTCATTAGATTCTTGACGCACACGCTGCATTAAATGTATTACCCATTCATATGTATATCATTTAATGTATTGGACCTTTCATGTACAGCCTTGAGGCTATAAATACCTTGTATCAATCCCATTCAAGGGGACAGGAATTTCTTGAGAGAACTTGTAATCAAGAATTCCACCAACACTCAGTCCACATAAACAAACCCTAGATCTCCAAACCCCAATTCCACCTCACTCTCACTAGATCTCAAACCATTCACCAAATACCTTTCAGAGATCTGAGAATGAGCTAGCCTATACCCATTATAGCTCAACAGTAAGGCTTGAAACCTCATGACAATCAGATTTTGATGTTGATACAATCACAAAAAAAGGGCCTGGATTTTTGTTAGACGATCAAACTGAACATGTCGTCGGTGTCCTATACAACAATATTGTTGGGTGCAATCAGACCAATATGGACGAACACATGAATTAGAGGTCAATCGGGATTCAGTATGTTTCGGTGGCTAAGGTGAGGATGTGGCTGTGTTGGTTTGTGTTGGTGGGGAGGTGGTGGTGGGCTTTGGTTTTGGTTTTGGTTGAAACGCATGCATGGAGAGAGAGAGAGGGTGAGTTTTTTTCCTTCTTTTTTTGTTTTAGTTTTAGATTTTTAAATTTGGGTTGAGGGGTTTTTTGTCCATATACACCCAAAAAAAGCGGGAACCTGTTTTTTGGGGTTATTTGTCATAGTTTAGGGAGTGAGTGTGTTGGGTAAAAATATTTCAAGGGGTGATCCATAAACTCAAGAGAGTTCAGGAGGTTTGGGATAATTTACCCCAAAAAATAAATAAATAAATAAATAAATAAATAAATAAAAATAAAATAAAATAAAAACAGAACTTTATAAAATTGTATGTAGTATTAACTTAAACTAGCTTAATGGATCAATTGGACTGGAAACGTGAAAACTGACCTAATTGAATTGTTGTTGTAAATTGACTAGCAACCTGAACCAACTCACAAACAACCTTGCTGGATCCTTTTAGTTAAAAAATTAAATAACTAGAATGGGTTATTTGGACACAGGTAAACCAATAGTTTTGTCTGTTTGGAGAAAACTAATATAGGATTCACCCATGGTTCAAAGTATCGGCCGAGTCAACTCGGTATCGGCCGAGTTGACTCGGAATCGCAGGCCACCGAACCGATACCGAGAGACGAATCGAAAGAAATAAAGTATCGCACCATATCGTTACATCTCGCCGGGATCTCGGCGTACCCGAGACAACTCGCCGTTATCTCGGCCGAGTCGGCGATATCTCGCCAAGATGATGGATTTTTTTTGACAGAAAAGCAGAGAAGAGGGCGTTTGAGCAGAGAGAGGGTTTTGATCAAAGTTTAGGGTTTGGATTTCACCTGTATGCTTGCTGGAGAACCAAAATCATCTCCTCTCTCTCTCTCTTTGAAAAAAGGCCAGCCGGAGTAAGCTTCTTTCTCTCTCTTTTCAGTCAGGAGGTCCCCTCTCTTCTACCTATTTTTCAGTCAGTAATACCCCACTTTTATTCTTTGCAGAATTTTCTTTTGGTTTGTTTAATGGCAAAGACTGTTACGGCAGGACAAGTGTCATACTAAACTTACTTTAGTGGCAGACTAAGCTTGCTTTCAAAGCTGTCCATTACAGCTGTAATGCACTATTTGTAAATGGTTCTCTCATTAGTAAATGGTTGTTTCACTTTTAATTAAATATACATTCATTATCTATTTGTTTTTAATTATATTATTATTTATTTTATTAGCTTATAATATATTTTTATTTACTTAATATTTTTACAAAATATATTGTATCCTTCTTGTAAAAAAATACCCGACTAAAAAAATAAAATTTGTATCATCTTTTGAAAATATTAATGTTGATACCAAAATTAATATGCTGATGTGGACGAATAGTATGAAGACACGTGTCGATCTACGTGGCACAATAACAGCGAGGAAGATCATTTACTGAACAACCGTGGTTGGTACCGAGCAACGAGAATACACCGAGGAGCTCTATCATGCCGAGGAACTCCATCCGAGGAACTATATCATCCCGAGATACTCTAAGCACTCCGAGGAACTCTTGATCAACGAGCAACTAAGGCGGTCCGAACTGCACCTCGGCCGTGTCATCAATTATCAGACGGACAACTGTTCAACTATTCATTAGATTCTTGACGCACACGCTGCATTAAATGTATTACCCATTCATATGTATATCATTTAATGTATTGGACCTTTCATGTACAGCCTTGAGGCTATAAATACCTTGTATCAATCCCATTCAAGGGGACAGGAATTTCTTGAGAGAACTTGTAATCAAGAATTCCACCAACACTCAGCAATAACATAACAGTGGACGTAGGCTTTATTCCTAGCCGAACCACTTTAAAAATCTTTGTCTTATTTATTTATCTGTGATTGAATAATTAGAGCAATCTAGTTTTTTACATCAACAATTAACATACTATAAAAATAACATTTGTATCATTTTTGTGAAAAAATAACTGACTAAAAAAATAAGATTTGTTTCCTCTTTGGGAAAAAAATAACAAAACAAAAAAATGTTATTTGTACATTTTTTGCAAAAAAAATGTTTTAAACAAATAAATGTTTTGTATATATTTTTTTACAAAACATTTCTTTGTATTTTTTTTGTAAAAAAATGTTGTAAAAAACATTTTTTGCACAAATTTTTTTTTTTTGCAAAAAAATGTTATGAAATGTTTTGTACATAACATTTTTTAAAATTCTTAAAAATGTTTAGAATTCCTAAAAATAATGTTTTGAACAAAAAATGTTTAGAACTCTTATAAAATTGTTTAGAATTTCTAAAAATTCCTAAAAATAATGTTTTGTACAAAAATTGTTTAGAACTCTTAAAAAATTGTTTATAATTTCTAAAAATTCCTAAAAATAATGATTTGTACAAAAAATGTTTAGAATTTCTTAAAATTCATAAAAATAATGTTTTGTACAAAAAATGTTTAGAATTCCTAAATATATTTATAATGGAATATTGAATCTGACAAGCTCGTCGCGCTTCAGTATAACCAATTGTACAATGTAATGCATATTAAAGATTGGTTTTGAACGTATCTGATTGGTCCACATCATTAATCTTAATTTTTTAAAATTTTCTATATTTTTTTTGGAATTTTTTGCGCTCTCTAAATAGCGTATCTTTGCGTATCGCCCGATACCGCGACCGATACCGCGACCGAGTTGAAAATCGGGTGGCCGATACCGGGACCGATACCGAGACTTTGAACCATGGATTCACCTGATATAAACGCATTATGTTAACAATTTAGTTGGACCATTTGGTCAATTTAGAACTTAATGAAACCCCAAAAATACCCTTCCTAATCTACTTCCAGACAACTCCACTAAAACTATGCTAATTTTACTGTCCATTATATGTTTTTTTTTCTTTTCCAGATATAACTCCATATATTAGAGGCATCAGTTTGTGGGGTTCCACTAAAAACTGTAACAAAACACTTCCCTAAGGACCTAAGTTTCAAAATGTTCTGCACCAAAAAGATAACCTCAAACTCGAATGCAATCATGCATCATTTGTCTATAAATATCAAGGAAAAAAATATTATGCCTTCCTCTTCTTAAATGGCAGTTAGTCTACAAGTGCAAGTACCATAAACAGGACGCATAACTTCAGCTAATGAGACAAATACATACCTGTTCAGCTGATATAACTCTCGTCAACTGACAACTGCGCTCTTGCTCTGAAGAAATAGTCAATGATAAAGTGATAGTTAATTTCCATATAATATTATTGTGACATACAGTCATCAACTAAAAGGCATAACATATAAGAAATACTATTTGTTCATATTCATGTTCATAAGGATCTGACAAAGTTTTACCCTGGTTGTCATCTATCTAACGCAACCCTCCTCCTTTTTCCGGGCTTGGGACCGGCAGTGTCAAAAAAAATAAGAAATACTATTTACATAACTATTAAAAAATTAAGGGCAAAAGAAAAAAAGAAAAAAAAAAATATATATATATATAGAGAGAGAGAGAGAGACAGCCAAGCTATAGTACATCATGCTCTATACATCACCCATGCATCACACCTAATTCTAGGCCCTAAAAAACTTTTTTTTCAAATTTCATATTTTTCCCTTAAAATTAACCTTCCAATCAACCCATATGTTAAAAATTAGGTCAAAATACATTTTGTAGCTATTTTTAAAAAATTCCCAAAAAACTGATTCAAAGGAAAAATATAAAATTTGAAAAAAAAGTTTTCTAAGGCCTAGAATTAGGAGTGATGTACGGTGTGATGTTGGTGAGCCTCTCTCTCTCTCTCTCTCTCTCTCTCTCTCTCTCTCTCTCTCTCTCTATATATATATATATATATATATATATATATATATATATATATTTGACCGTTCAAATTTTTTCCATCATCTCACCCACTTCCGGATAAATTTTCTGATGATTTTTTTTGTAGTACATTTTACACTATTTCTTTAAAATGGGTATGTTCAAAGGTATGTTAAATGAAGTATGTTGGAGACCCTGACTATATATATATATATATATATATATATATATATATATATATATATATATATATATACTAGCGGATACCCGTGCCGAGAGCACGGCGATAAATTTGCCCCCGTGATAAAAAAACCCAGCCCATAAAAAAATAAAAAGAAAAAAGAAATAAAATAGTTAAAATAGTTAACAGTTGGGATTTGTGTGTTTTGTATGGTTTGTGTGGAGTAGTAGAGTTAGTATTTAAGAGAAATTAGGGGTTTGGGAGAAGAAGGTGAAGGGGGGAGGAGATGAGGTTATGACCGAACCTAAGTATTCAGGTGGTAGGTTAGAACACATTATTGATGGTTTTCTAATGGAGATAAACGCCTGTCCAATCCTAGGAGGTTATGTCTAGTTTTTAAATGATGTGTGTGTGGGTGGGGGGGTGGGGGTGGGGGGTGTAAAGCCATATACACGATTTTTAGGGGGGTGGGGGGGATGGTAAGTCAAAACCCCAACTGTTAGCAAAACTGACTTAAATTAGATATCTCACGTTTTGTTCGAATGTAGAAATCAACTCCAACAAACCTCACAGCAAAAATAAAAACTAATTAAACAAATTAATTTCAAAATATGAGCAAAAAAAGAAATTAGAAGGCAGGGGTGAGAAAAGGATAGCCAAATACCAGTCCACCAGTTTACACTACTGTATTTACATGTAACCGGTGAATTACGTATCATAGCATGTCGTATCCTAGTTTTTGGATCAATTACGTGTCCGTGCTTCATAGCTCAAAGGTATCCTTCAATTTTACTGCAAAAATTACACACCATCTATGTTCTACACACACACACACACATGTATGAAATCCTCAAATTTATTAGCAAAAGGTAGTAAATGAAAAATCCTCACAGTTTCCTCTACAGAAATTAACAAATGCTAATTTGGTTTGGATTTGTGTTTTGTATGGTTTGTGTGGAGTGTTAGAGTGGATTTGTGTGTTTTGTATGGTTTGTGTGGAGTATTAGAGTTAATAATTAAGAGAAATTAGGGGTTTGGGAGAAGAAGGTGAAGGGGGGAGGAGATGAGGTTATGACCGAACCTAAGTATTCAGGGGATAGGTCAAAACTCATGTTATCGAGGGTTTTCTAATGGAGATAAAAGCCTGTATAATCCTAGGAGGTTATGTCTAATTTTTAAACGTTGGTGGGGGTGGGGGGGGGGGGGGGGGGGGAGGTGGAGGGAAACCTAAATACACGATTGTTACACGGGGATGGGGTGAGGTGGGGTTAAGTCAAACCCCCAACTGTTAGCAAAACTGACTTAAATTAGATATCTCACGTTTTGTTCGAATGTAGAAATCAACTCCAACAAACCTCACAGCAAAAAAATAAAAACTAATTAAACAAATTAATTTCAAAATATGAACAAAAAAAGAAATTCAGAAGGCAGGTGTGAGAGAAAGGAATAGCCAAATGCCAGTCCACCAGTTGACACTACTGTATTCACATGTAACCGGTGAAGAAGTATTTCATATAATTACTTATAGATATATGTGTGACTAATATCCTTGTGTACGTCCACGAAAAAATATACACAAAAATACTTATTATAGTTACATTTACGTAGGAATGAGGTTTATTGAATATATGTTAGATATTTCACATGTTAGTCATGTTAGAAGATTTACTAGTCATCTAAATGATTTGTCATGTACTTTTTTTGAAGATGTATATACATAAATTTGAAACACAACTATATATTTATTGACATGTCCTTATCGTATGGTGTCCTTTTTTAGGATATGTGATGTCGGCATGTCTTAGGCGATCTTGTGTCCATGTTTTGCTTCATAAGGTGGTGTTCTCATATATACAGCTTCTAAATATTTATTATTGTAGAAACCCTTTTTACTTATCACTCAATATAAGAAAAATACACTTCAAAGAGAATTATTTCGCTCCTTCATTGCTTCATATGGCAATTTTATGAAGCAACCCAACTGCACAAGAACGAATCAACTCTATTGGGCATGTGATTCTACAAGCATGTGAACTGACAAAACTTAAACAACAAACTAGCTGAATAGAATATCTAGTAAATATCAAAAGAGGCATTCCGTTATAAAAATTATGGGTGTTTGATAGGTGAATTTTTGCCATAGAAAATTTGAAAGATTTATTTTCCATCGTTTGGTGTGTTTGATTGCCCAAATTTTCCTTGAATTTTTTTTCCAGGTTTTTGCCTAAAATGCAACCTCCAAAATGCATGTTTTGGACATTTTCCAAGGGAAAGAAATCATGGAAAATTTTCCCTTGAAATTTTTTTCCTTCCACTCCTACCAATTTATCAAACACACTCTACAAGATATTTTCTTCAACTAGACAAATACAAGAAGAACATAAACGTCGACAAAGATGAGAAATGCAACCGTTGATGAGTAACTTATTCGTGCCATTGAATGCCTTGTAAAGTTCCAGCGAAAAATTTGCAATGGCATCGCTGGCAGCAGTGCCAACAAGTTTAGTAAGAGGGAGAGAAATTCGTGGCATTCCTTTTGACTTTTGAGCAACTAGTTTTGCATATGCAGGACCTGAAATAGAGAAAGCACATACACTATATGCATCAGGGAATTTTCTACTAAGTAAAAATAGTTGTATTTTAAGAATGGTGGTTTGGGAGAGAGAGGAGACAGAAGATAGATAACCAAGAGCGGGATCGTCATACATTAAGATGCCTCACACCCACATTGACACCACATATATATATATATATATAGATAGATAGATAGATATATAATAAAGTAGATGAGGGAGGAGCTCTAACAGACTGACTATAAACCAAAACCACACTCAAGAACTCACAGCTTCTCTACTATTCGTATGTCGTGTAAAGCCTTTGTACGAATAGTAGATGGAAGGAGAAGGTGAGGGTTGCAGGTAAATTTGGCTGCTGCAGAGATCTAGGGATGGGTTAGCTTGGACGGTAAAATTTAGTGAAAGGCCAAAACCCGAAAAATAAACAAACTGTTAGATCCAAAAATCAAAAATAGACAAAAAATGTTAGATCAAAGAGACAAAAACCCAGAATAAGAGATCAGATCAAAGAGGCAAAAAATGGTATTCATATTATCATTGTACTGCAAAGACAACCATACAAACCTTTAAGTTTAATAAACAAACTGGGTAAAAATCGAATATACAAACGTGTAAAATCAAACCTTTAAGTTTAATAAACAAACTCTGTTTTTGGACTTCGTTGTAATTCCTCATAGGGAGCTTGGGCCTTTCCGAAATGTTTGACCCCCAAACAAACACCACATCTCTCCCACTCAATAAATTTTGTAGAAATGTTTATAATAGGTATTTCAATATATAATCACTGATCACAATTTGGGGGAGTTAGGCCCTGTATAATCACAGATCTCACTTTAATAAATGCTGATTATTTGTTTTTGTTCTTTTGCAACTTAATTAATTTACTATCTTTATATTTTTGAACTATAGTTCTGCTTACCTTTTATTATTAAGAAAAATTGCAGAATACAGGGGATAAATATTTTTCTGTCTCTATAGAATTATTTCTTGATAGTATGTTTTAAGGATTTTTTAAATTAATGTTTAAATATAACATGGTGAAATGTAACATAGTTTAAATATAACATGTTGGAAGCCATAGTTGCTGGCAAAGGGGACTTCGGATTATTGATCTCCACGTGAAATGTTTACATCAAGAGACGAAGAAAATACCACAGGTAAGAGAGGAATTAAGTACCAAAGTTTAATATGGACATTAGTGAAGAACCAAAAATCACCCATATTTTTCTAATTTACTTTATAAAATTATTTGTTTCTTTGCTACATGACTCATCTGACAGAAAAATATTCAAAATTTTGGTGGTATGTTGATATCTACAACATTGTTAGTATTCTAATAAAAACATTTAAATGTTTCTGGCTATGGTACTAAAACTCAGCTCTTTTTTTTTCAGTGGTAGGTAAAAATCTATATTTGTCCCCTTTTGTTGATTTTCCTGGAAATTTGAGGTCTTTGGGGGGTTTTACCCAAATATGAGTGCTCTTTTTCAGGTTTATTCTCTAAATTTGATAATTTTCTGATTTGGAATTGTATATGAGTTTTGTGAGCCTCTATTCGTTTGAGGTCTACTCGCTGTTTTCTGATTTCCATTAGTGAATAACCAAGAACCCAAATACTGCTTGAATTGTGTGCATGCAACATGTATGTCACCAGCTTACTGCGTATGGAATCCAAGGGACGTTGGGATACACATATGTTTTGTACATTGAAACCAATATAACATCTTGTTCAGCAACTGAGGGTGCATGAAGTGTTAATATAATTCAACATGTAGTCTATTTTTCATTGAATTTTAAGTGGAATTATACGTTTTCCATGGTGTTAAAGTCTGTTTTACATTTTTTCGAGCGAGTGCTAATTCAAAATTTGGATTATGTTTTATTGTAACGTGTAACAGGAAGCTACATGTTGTATTCATATTTATTTTGATTTATAACCAAGAATTCGGATGTGGTGTTGTTTGGTTAAACATAATTGATAGGAAGAAGTTTTATATTTGTAAATCATGTTGCCGTTTGAAAATCAATATTTATGCCCTTATTCTATTGCAACCTATAAAATAATCGAAGTTGTTTTTGGGATAGGGGTGGGGCAGATTCACGGGCCAAAATAAATAATGCCATCGGGACTGGCAAAACATTTTTTGTCATAAACTTCATTTGCTATGCGTGTAGATCTTAAATTTTTATGTTTGCTATCCGTTTTCTTATCACATCTTTTTAGAGGGTACCCGTCAAAGGTGTTCTTGAGCTCCCTTTGCTCATTTTACCGTGGTGTTAAAGGAGCAAACAAGGAGGGGCTTGGCAGTTCAACAATTGCTTGGGTGTTGAGGAAATTAACTAAAGTGGCTTGGGTGAAGGGGGGCTTGACTAAAGTTTCAGCTGCTTTGGTGCAATGAAAATCATGTACAACTACTGATCTATCTCCTCTATCAACAAAACATAAATACATTTTTGTATATACAATTTGCATTTAATTATTTCAATTTATAATTTTTGTCTATCCATTTTTGTTTCTAATATGCTCGAGGGATATATTGGTTTTGCTTGCTTATTCTTTTGGATTGTGGAACAGACGAAACAAATATATTTTACTTGAAGACAGTCACTTTTTTCCAAGCTGTAAATATCTTTGACACTGCTCAACTTTTCAAGTAGATGTTTTACCATATTTAAGTTCACTCCAGCTATTATGTTGTTTTGGTTCAAAATATTTTCATGGTTTTACATGATATTCCCCTCCTTTAAAATTATATTAGTTTCCTGATATAAACTATGGAAAACAAAATATTGTTATTCAAAATTGTTATGTTTCTTTCTTTTCCCATAATAAATGTGGGTCTATGGTTTTTGTTTTAAGTTGTAGTTTAGGATAGTGACTTTATGAGCTTTGTTTCCTATCATTTCAATTTTCTCACTTTCCATTTAATATAATATGTTTTCTTATTCAATTTCGCAAGGACTGGCAGGTTTCAATCTTTACCAATATTTATCTACTAAGTTTGTTCATATTACCTTACCTGTGGTTAGTGGTTGAACTAAAGAACAAAATGGTATCCTGCACGTTGGTATTGGTAGCAAAAGATGTTGGAAAATTCGGAATTGCAGAATATTCTGTCTCGGAATAAAGGTATGGTATGGCTGTCACGATAAATGGTGAGTGTGTTGTGTGGACGTGGCCAGTGGCCTTTTGGAGAAGATATGGGTGATGTTGTGATGTGTAATAATAAATAGTATTATAGTAATATTATTATAACAATAAAATTAATTATCACTATAATTCAACATTTTTATACACATAATAATTTGTCATCATTATATATTTTGGATAGTATTACATGACTAATTATACTCGACTACTAAAAGTGGAGCGTATGTGCTAAGTTTGAGAAGTTAGAAATTTAACTCTAAAAACCAGTAACCTTTACCTTGGGTACTATATTGACACATTAATTTTGGTTGGTGACTCAGTTTCACCATACATGTAGTAAGCATGTAGTTTATTTTCAAAAATTTCAACCGTGACTTTAGGCATGGGTATCCACTAGTATGTGTGTGAGTGTGTGTGTGTGTATTCAATCCCATATCATATAAAACTCCTCCTAAATCCAGAGCATAGAGAAAACGTTAAAAGGTAGCACGACAAAGGAATGAACGTAGCAATATATCCACCAAGCTGATCACAAATGGAAGCCATATACATCAATCAAGAGGTGTACTCTTAAACAAGAGGTGTACTCTTAAACACCAATCACAATGAACAACGTAGCATTATAGCACGAGCAAGAGGTGTACTCTCAAACACCAATCACAATGAACAAAGTACATACAAAATGGCACCAACAAGAGGTGTACTTTTAAACACAGGCATTCGAGCATCCATCAACAAAGTGTCCTATTGTAGGTGTATTTTACTACAACAAAGGAACCTATAAAAGTTCCGGAGACAAGAGGTCCAGTCTTTAAACACCTACAAAAAGGAGCCATTTCCTCACCCGTCAACAAAGGATTCAATATTTGCCCATAAACAAGAGGTAATAAACATCTATTCAAGAAATAATGACTAACATCCATTAGCAATAAATTAAGAGAAAGTAGACTTAGGTGGTACGGACATGTGTTGCGTAGACCAGTAGATGGCTCTATAACAAGAGGAAGATTGTTGGAAATGGAGTGTAAAAGAAACAGAGGTCGCCCTAAGCTATCGTGGGAGGAAATTATTAGGAGAGAACTTAAGGAATTAAACTTGAATGATAATAATGCATATAATATATTAGAATGGGAAAGGAGAATCCACGTGGCCGACCCTATATGATGGGATTAAGGCAAGGATGATGACGATGATAATGATGAATGACTAGCATCCATCTAGAAGAAGTGATGAAACAACACCTATCAACAAAGATGAAATTTCCTACTAACGGAAGATGAAATACTTATAGTCTTATAAGAAGGGTATACATGACAACCAATCAGTTATTGACATTAGAAAAAAAAAGAGCTAAACAAATGATAATGGTCTACCGAGCAAACCATAAGGCCAAACAAGGCAAAAAGCGGCAATTGAGAGAGGATAATTGAAGTTAGATATTATCTCAAGATCTCTGCGCTACCCAACTCGTGGATCCACACATGTGAAGAAAATTCAAACTAGGAAAATGGCAACACAGTCAAAAGCAACTTTCACAAAATGACTAACTCTGAACAGAAAACACCTTTTAACAAATGCAAAGCTAAACTCTGCAACACAAAAAACAAACATCGTCGAACTATAGCATGGACAATCAACATGCAGAGGGTAAGCTGACCCTGCCACCAGCAGACCAAAATGGAATGGGCTCCAGGAACAAACCATAAGGCACAACTTGGAATTTCAGCTTGATAATCAGATCACAAGAGGATACCAAATCCAAGAATACAAACTGTTGCAAATATTAGTGAATAGGAACTTCAAATGTTATTTCTTATTTTCACATATTCTAGTAGGGGGTACACTTAGGGGGATATCCCATTTATTTGCCCTTTTATGTATTTCTGCCTTTTTTAGTAATTGCTCTAATCTCAAGACTACATATAGTGTAATAGCCTTTATTTGGATTCTTGAATATCACGGAGACTTTTATCCTTTGGGGGCATTTATGAGTGTTGTTTCTTAATTTCAAATTGGTATCCGAGCAACATTCAATCTTGGCGTGTGTTTGCAAGCCACTTATGTGTGTTACACGACACGTCAAAGTTATGCCGAAAGCTCGCAAACCACCTGCGATGGAAGAACATAAACAATTGGTGGAGGAACATGATAGACATGCTGAAGAATGAGAGAGGCAGTGGTGCGAATAATGGTGGATGAACGCTCCAATCACATGATGGCGCTACTAGTGGTGCAACTCGGTCAAGCCCGCTCTTGCAACTTGGAACCCATCTCACCTAGGCCCTGAATCTTAGACGGCTGTTGTGAACCAGACCTCTACTCTCAGCATGGGCAGTTGCAGGGCTTTCGTGAGGGACCACAACAATCATTCTGACATCGCCCTTAGATTTGGTGAAGGACAACATGAGGAATGGGTTGATTAGGTAAAAGTTCTATAAGACCTGTGTACCACTGCTAGTTTGTGATGTTGGGGTGGGACCAATCAAAACGATCTAGGTCAGGTTTTGAAGCTTGCACCGGCAAATTCTTGTAGATGTAGCAATATTTGGACCCATGGACCCTGACAATTTCATGAATTGTCTTGACAGAATAGAGAAAATCTTGTACAAGAATATTTTGGGGTGAAGTGCGTTAGGTTGGAGGTGACCAAGTTGCAAGAATTTGCCGAGGTGTGGTAAATGAGTTCACCTGGGAACATATGGAGACGGGAAGCAGCCTATTCAGTTTTGCCCGAAGATGAAGAACAATGTGAGGTGTGCTTTCTTACCGCAAACATACTAGAGAGACCTATTTACTAGAGTCTAGGGTCTTCGCCTAGGTTTGGCTACAACAAAGAAGTATAAAGATCAGTTTCTACTGTTATGCACTTGAGCCACATTGCGTGAGACAACTGAGCGGCGTATTGGGAGGTATATTCATAGCCTACAACCCCACATCCGCCATGAGTTGGGCTTGAGGGATATCCTTACTTTGGGATTTCGTCCGAACAGGGATCTCCTGCCACCACAACTGGCCTGAGATGGACGATATTCCCCACTTAGCTCGAGGGCCATTCCTTTTCAAGGGGGGAAGAGCACTGATAAAGGCTAGTTGGAGGAAAATGACCATTATTTGTCCTTTTTTGTACTTGCGTTTTTTGTTAGTTGCCATTATCCCAAGGCCATATATAGTGTTGTAAGTGTTCTAAAAGGCGCGGTAAAAGTCTTTAAGGCGCACTTTTTTTTTAAAAACAAAAACGTTTTAATAAAACGACATCGCCTTTTAACGACTTTTTTTTTTAAAACAGACCAATATCTCGTTCAAAACAATCAAAAGACAAATGGTATCCCAAACCTCTTTGCCTCTCGTCCAAAAAACACCTAACATTGCCGACCAACTTCCGACCAAAAGTCTATGTGTTTCATTTGAAAGGTGAAAAATACATTTCTTATATTGAATTATTTTGTATTGATTATTGATTATCCACTATTGAATGATTATTGATATTGATTATTGAATTATGAAAAATACATTTTGTATATTGCTTATTAAATAGTTAGAAATACATTTTATATATTGATTATGGAGCATGCATATGAGAAAGATGGCTACCAAACATACAGATATATTTTCAAAATTCAAGGTATGTAATATTTTATTATATTACTAGCCTTAGAATAATTAAAATAATAAAAAAAAAGAGAAAACGCCTTTATACGCCTAGGCTCTTAAGGATTGAGGCTTGACCTCTGCGCCTCGCCTCACGCCTTTTAGAACCTTGAGCGTTGTAATATTCTTTGTTTAGATCATTCAATATCAATGAGAGTATCCCTTTTAGGTTTTTATGTGACTATTTATTTTTAATTTCGTTGCTTTTGTCTGCATCACAATGAGCCCCAAAGAACAAGAGACAACCAAATAGGTTCATCGTTCTCAAAGAGCAAAGAATATCCTTAACACGTAAGCGAGAAGCGGCAAAGATACGAGTTATTGATAATATATTGGAGGAAAGAGAGATAAATGACAGCAGCAACAGAAATGCGATAAATACAAATCAGAAAATCAACTCTTTGAAAGTTTTGTTCCATAAAAAACCTATAAAAATAAGCAATGAAGAGCTGATTAATATCCTCATAACTATTTCTGTAGCAAAACTCCCAATTACCAAGGTTTCTTCTTAAAGAATTCCCAGAATAGGAACTTTTGGGTGTTCTATTCTGGGAGATAAGGCATTATGAGAATTGAATCGATTGATAGATATCCTACGACGTTCATGAATAGAAATACACAAAGCAGAGCTTTCCCAATCCACCTATCTTCCCAAAACCGGACTCCATCTCCTTCCCAACAAAATCATTAAGAAAAGGGCTCAATCCTAGAGAGATTTATTTCCATAAGCTAGCAGACACAACTTCATCACATTTGGATTCCCACCCACTTTCTTTAGACCATACTTATTCCGAATTCACCAAAGTATATCCCTTACAAGGGAAAACCCCCACAACCATTTTCATAAGAGAGAAGATTTATTTCTAGTAAATCACCGGATCGCAATACCCCCTTCTCTTACTGCTAGCCTTCCATTTAACTAATTGTTCTTTTTTACCTTCCCCATTACCTTCCCGCAAGGAATTTCACATAGATTTTTCAGCACACCACAAGGGAGTATAAAAAAAGCACATGAAGTATGTGGGGATACAACTAAAGATCGGTTGCTCAGAGTATGTGGGGATACAAGGAGCGGATCACATTCGGATCACATGAAGTATGGAGATTTATTTCCATAAGCTAGCAGACACAACTTCATCACATTCGGATTCCCACCCACTTTCTTTAGACCATACTTATTCCGAATTCACCAAAGTATATCCCTTACAAGGGAAAACCCCCACAACCATTTTCATAAGAGAGAAGATTTATTTCTAGTAAATCACCGGATCGCAACACCCCCTTCTCTTACTGCTAGCCTTCCATTTAACTAATTGTTCTTTTTTACCTTCCCCATTACCTTCCTGCAAGGAATTTCACATAGATTTTTCAGCACACCACAAGGGAATATAAAAAAAGCACATGAAGTATGTGGGGATACAACTAAAGATCGGTTGCTCAGATTATGTGGGGATACAAGGAGCGGATCAATGTTTATAGATCTCGACGAATGCTTTTTAAAATTTCAAATTTTATAATAATCGGACATGTATAATAAATGATATAACATTTTAATGTCTTGCATGAGATATAATTCTAATGTGGTGGTATATAATTATGGTGCATTTTGCATTACTAGTCTACCCTTTGTTGAGGTGGCAATGACTTTAAAAAAGTTATACCTAGTGTTACACTAAATCAACTTTTGCACTACCATTGGAGATGCTCTAGGAGTTAGGATATAGCATCTAGTTCTCCCTCACACCTTCATTCGGTATCTGGAAATTAACTTCCAACTCAATCGGAAACACTGTTTATCAGCACTTTTTTAATAAGAAACATATAAACTATTTAGTTTTATATGAAAAAAGGTAAATATACATACAGAAGGGGGGCCACCAGGTAAAAATGAAAATAGAAGGCGAGATGAAAAGACCCAAAAAAAGATTTACAAGACAATCTCCCCCAAATACAATCTCCCCCAAAATAATTTATGTACACTATTTGTCTACATTAAATACATGTTATCGTATGGGTAACTCAACAATATACAAAGAACAGGCATCACTCTTTTCAGAAAAAGTTGCAACTATTCAGAACACATTGGTTCTCCAGAACTAGAAAGTATTCAATGCAACGGTTATTTTGCTATCATGGTATCACATACTAACATAATCTCATAATTTCAATCTCCTTCAACTCATTATTTTACTTATTTTTAGAAATATAGAGATATTGCATTATTTTGAGATACCCCGTCAGCAAAACAACAGTTAAACTCAATATATTTTTCTTCATAACAGAATTCTGGGATTATTTATACCGAGAGAAGTAGCCTGAAGTTGTAATTATCACCTGATTCTGATTGCCCCTCCAAAACAAGCTTTGTGTCTTCTGATTTTATTGAAGCTATGACATAATCTAAAAACTCGGACCATGAGCCCCCAATTCCAATACTATCCCTCTGCACACAAAAATAAGAAAGATTATCTAATAGCGCTTGGTTACACAACAACACTTCTATTACATTTTTCAGAAATGAGTATACGATTACCCATCTGAAATCCAATTAACTATGGATCTATTTGATAGCACAGGGTGGAATTAATTTCAAAGGCATTGATTTCCATGGCAAATCATCAAATTGGGCATTAGCTAGTAGTACTTTAGTGTAATATGAAAAACTTTTTCAGGACAAATAAGTGCTATCAAACACGCTCGAAAGCTGAAAATTGAGGAAAAAAAATATTTGACATGGCAAATAAGCCTATTGAACAGGTCCTAAAAGTGTGTTTGATTTGCAATATTTTCCATATAAAATATAGAAATTTCTATATTTTAGACAAACCTGAAAGAAATTTCTAAGGAAGAGTTAGGCGATCAAACACACAAAAATTAGAAAATATAGAAGATTACATATATTTCATTGAAAATACTGCAATCAAACACACCTCAACATCTTAATTATTTAAGGTATTCAATTAAGAACTTAACAGATGGATGAGCTAAATGAACTGCCAATTTAGTTTAACTTAAGGCTCTATTACTAAAAAGATGTAGCTGGAAACAAAAGAAATAAAAAAAATTAGCTGTAATATAATGGAATATTAAAAAATGCATTCGAGTTTTATTTTTCCGAAAATAAATTTTGGAAACAGTTTCCAAAATTTCCAGAAAATTGGAAAACCACCTTAACAAGTTTTCCATGAATTTCAAAATAGCTTTAACACAAAAATAAATTTTGACACCTGAACTTTATCCAGAGTCTTGACCTTTCGATATATTAGATTTTGATCTCTAATTTTTTTGTAAATTACATTTTGCCCTCTGAACTTCCTGTAAATTACATTCTGAAAACAAGAATTTATTTCTACAAAATAAACGCATTTTCTCAAAAATTTTCATTGAAAGTTAAAAATTAGAAACGGAGATGGAAATAGAAAACTGAACATAGTTTTCCTACAAGTAAACGAGGCATATATATTACATTTCATTACCAACACACGACTGTAAAAATATGTATAAACAAGTATGAAGTAAACTGTTGTAAAGGAAACAAAAAATGTGGAATTCAAACGCTGTTTTCAATTAAAAAAAAATCCACTGTTTCCTCAACAACAAAAGGAGGGGAAAAGAAAATAGGGAGCACAAGTATTTAGTCCCCTTTGTAAAGCTTCATTTGGAGCCAATACTAGTATTTTTATTGTAACAAATCATAAGACACGTGTCATTCTCAAAACATGAATAATAGCGGTGGTTGAAGGCGGTTAAAGAACTAATTACAGTTTGAAAAAAACATTGAATTGGTGTCTACAAAAACTTGGGAATGGGACTAAAGCCTAAAATCTAAAGAAAATAAAGGTGGGCGATGTGACCATAGTTTTCAAATATTAAAGAACGTTGTAATTATGTTTTCCAAATCTGTTGGAAAATTGGAAAGTGACAGAATAATATTCACTTTCCAATTTGTTTTAAAAAATAAATTGAACGTGGCTTATATATATATATATATATATAAAATCAGAAAATAACTTTACTCTATCTAATTAAGCAGGGCCTTCATAACCCATGATCCAACTTAAGAAATAGGGTTATTTGTGTTTTGGGATCCGGAGCTAAGCATATTTTTAGTGCTCCAAAGTTTTACACATCTTTATTTGGGTCAATTACTTTATAGTCCCCAACATAAATATATATTTTGTAAAAAAGATACCGATTTATAGTTTAATCCATTTAGTCCCTCAAACATCCATTTACCCAATATTCTCTTATTTTTAAAGGTCCACGATAGCAGCACCCCCTCCACACCCCACTGTCGGAGCTCCGGCAGCCCCCCGTCGGAGCTCCGACAACTACCAAATATTCTTTATTTTTAAAGGTTCGCACTAGCGGCAACCCCCTTCCCACCTCACCCCCACTGCCGAAGCCGAATCCCTGGTGGTGGTTGGAGCTCTAGCAGAAGGGAGGTGGGGTGGAGGGAGGTGGGAGAATGGGTATGTGTGTCCTTATTTTGAGTATTTTTATGTGGTGAGGGACTTTTTGGAACAAAATAAAAGGTTTGGACTAATCATGTATTAATATTTGTTTAAGGGACTAAATGGATTAAAGCCCTTGTTATTTTGGGTTACCTTTTGCACACTTTTAAGAGAAAAAAGGTGTTAGTGTGTCATGCCTTTAAAACTCCAAACAGTCTCACGAACAATTTAACAAACCACTGGGATGTATTCTAAAATCTTATCAAGAATTACAACCTTCGGGATGAGATAAGAAGAAGAGTTAGAGAGAAGATTTAGGAAAACGAGAGAGAAACGGAGTTGAAGAGAGAATAGAATTTCATTAATTTCCGGAACCCTACAATTGAACCCATCAACTTGTTTTATGCACAACAGTAACTAATTTCTAACAACTACTAATTGACTAACTTCAAATCAACTAATAACTAACATGGCTAACCAAGCAACCAACTAACTGACTAACAACTTGCATCAACAATAAACTCACAAGTCTAACTCTAACCAACTGTAACATACTAACTAACTAACCTATATGCTTCTCTCGACCATCCTGACATTCCCTTCCCCTTAAAAAAAATCCTTGTCCTCAAGGATTGGGATTTGAACATTGACATATGGGTTCCTCCATGATCAAATACAAAAAATAAAAAATTTGATTTTTTTACTCTGTGGAAAGCATTTCATCAAACATAGCAGCCATGTTTTTCCAAAGCACATCTATATACATAGCTGGGTTTGGCAGCCAATACTGCATTTGGATAAGATACTCTTGGGTTGTTATAGAACACTCCAATGTTGCGATATCCTAATGAACCTTGATAATTTAATAACACATTACTACATATTGTGGCTCATTCCTTACTAAGACCTTTGAAGCCTCATGATTAATGAACTCAAAGAACCCAAATTCTGAATCAGCATCCATTCTCATTAGAGGTTCCTTCAAATTTCACTCCATGATTATTCTTGAATGGAGAGTTGACACATTGTACTAGCCTTTTATCAAACAGTTGTTGGACAACCATTAATTGCTCATTTTCGGAACCTTCTAGTGATAACTCAACACCATCCACAACGCTTGCCTTTGCTTTCACACAATTCCTTGTTGCATCTTTAATTTTCCATACTTCCTCCTTGAATTCTAGCACATTTTCTTCAGGATTACTCAATGGGGTCTCGTTTTCCCAAATTACTACGATTTCGGGGAAATGCAATTGTAGATCATAATCTTGTGATCTTTTGGCCTGAAATTTTTCTTGCAATTAGGCAAGTTCAACAGCATCACTTAGTTTTTTTGGAGCACATAGTTGAACAAATTGTTAGATTTATGAGATAATCAATTTACATGATAAAGGAAGAAGAAGAAAAGAGATGAGAGGAAGAAGAGAGAGAAGAGAGAAATCAGCAAAAGAGGAAATGAATGAATGAATACATTCATTCTCCCCATCACTTTCTATTTATATTAATAACTTTGAGATATTACATAAGTACCCTACATAGTTTAAATATAACATAACACACCATATAACTATTACAAATAAAGACCCGACAACACTCCCCCTCAAGGTGGTGCAAAGATATCTATCATTCCCAACTTGACCAACAAATGTTGCAAACAAGTTTTGCTCACACCCTTAGTCAAGACATCAGCCGCTCGATCAGTCGTGCTGACATACGGAGTACAAATCAATCCAAGACGAAGCTTCCCTTGATAAAATGTCGATCAACTTCAATGTGCTTTGTCCTGTCATGTTGAACTGTATTGCGAGGAATACTAATGGCGGCTTTATTCTCACAATGCAAATTCATTGGCTCACGAACAGGGTAACCCAACTCATCTAACATAGTCCGTAGCCACATTAACTCGCACACTCCATGTGCCATGGATCTGAACTCAACTTTTGCACTAGATCTAGCAACTACAGGTTATTTCTTGCTTCGCCATGAAACAAGATTACCTCCAACAAAAGTGCAATATCCCAAAGTGGATCGTCTATCGATGATGGACCCTGCCCAATCAGCATTGGTGTAAGCTTCAACACGTAGGTGACCATGCTGCCCAAAAAATATTCCCTTCCCGAGGGAACTCTTGAGGTATCGGAGGACATGAAACGCAGCTTCTAAATGTGGTGTTCTTGGAGCATGCATAAACTGGTTTATCACACTAACAGCATAAGAAATATCCGGTCGTGTAAGAGAAAAGTAAATAAGTCTCCCAACCAAATGCTGAAATCTTCCCACATCAGTTAATGGCTCCCCATCCGTATCATTGAGCCTATGGTTATGCTCAATAGGGGTATCAACAGGCTTAGCTCCAAGTTTACCCGTTTCAGGCAACATATCTAACACATACTTTCGTTGAGAAATGAACACTCCTTTCTTGAATCTGCACACTTCGATGCCAAGGAAGTATCTCAATAATCCGAGGTCTTTAACCTCAAACTCTGTTCTCAAGAAAGTCTTCATTGTTTGTATCTCTTTCGGATCATTTCCGGTGATAACAAAATCATCAACATATACAATAAGGGGAGTTGCAATTTTGGTGCCTCTTGATGAAGAGTGTATGATCCACCTGACTCTGTGTGTACCCTACTTACTCTCTTCACAGCAGTGTTGAACCTCTCAAACCAAACACGTGGAGACTGCTTAAGACCATACATGTCATTTAGTTTGCACACTAAATTTTGTCCATCGGCAAGCATGAAACCAGGAGGCATCATCATATACACTTCTTCCTCCAAATCTCCATGAAGAAAGGCGTTCTTTACATCCAACTAATGCAAAGGCCAAGACAAATTAGCTGGCAAGGCTTGAAGAACTCGTATGGAATTCATCTTGGCAACCGGAGCAAACGTCTCTTGATTATCAATTCCATATGTGTGAGTGAAGCCCTTTGTAACTAAACGTGCTTTATATCTCTCAATTTTTCCATCAACCTGAAACTTAACTGTGTATACCCATTTGCAGCCTACTGGTTTCTTTCCTTTGAGCAATGGAACAATATCCCAGGTATCATTCTTCTCAAGGGCCTTCATTTCCTCAAACATGGCTTCCTTCCACTGATTCTGATTAAGGGCACTTGAAACATTAGAAGGAATAGAAACAAACGATACAGAAGAAGTGAAAGCACGATATGTAGGAGATAAACTGAGATATAAGATGTTTCGTACAATCACGAACACCCATACAAAGAGCACGATATGTAGGATACAAACTGAGATATAGGATATTTCGTACAATCACGAACACCCTTACGAAGAGCAATTGGGACATCAAGATCGAGTGAGGTATTACTTGGAACGAGGGAGACTTATTGGTTCTGGGGTGAGGCAATGGCTTGTTTTTCTCTCCCAGTATACACAAGTATCTCCTTGATTAGTGTCAGTAGTAATCATTAGTGTCAGTAGTAATATGCATAGGCTCCCCCTGAGAAGGAAACTTCTCCTGTATAGGAACGGGTAATGGAATGTGACATGGCTTCTCTATACTTATAATCTCCCCTGTAGAGAATCCTGAGTAGTAAGGGAAAAAAAGAGAACCGACTCAAAGAATGTGACATCCATGGAGACAAACCGACGACGAGTAATAGGATTATAACACCGATACCCCTTTTGAGTGACAGAATACCCAAGAAACACACACCTGCCTTTGGATCCATTTTATCCTTACGATGATGAATGTGAACATAACAAACACAACCAAACACTTTGGGAGGAGGAGTGAACAAAGGGGAATTGGGGGTATATAATAGAAACCGGTGATTGATAGCCGAGAATCCGAAAGGGCATGCGATTGATTAAATACGTTGCGGTTAATGTTGCATCAGCCCAATATGATTTAGCTACCCCATAGCTATGAGAAGGGAATGACACACCTCTGTAATATGACAATATTTTCTTTCAGCTACACCATTTTGTTGTGGGGTATCAACAAATGATGTTTGATGGACAATTCCATTAACAGCAAAAAAGGAGGCACAACCACCAAACATAAATTCCCATCCATTATCGGATCGAAGGATCTTAAAGAGACACCCAAACTGAGTACACCCATCTTATGAAATGTTTGAAAAATATAATCAACTTCACTTTTAATTTTCACAAGATAAAGCAAAGTATAACGACTAAAGTCATCAACAAACACAACAAAGTATCTAAAACCAAGTAATGAAGTAGTTGGTTCAAGACCCCACACATCAGAATGAGAATGAACAAGCTGTAACGGAATTGTAGTTTCATTAATACTAATAGGATAGGGAACACGACATTGTTTTGCGAGAACACAAGCTTCACAATTTAATTTAGCTCAAAAGGTGCAACAGATGATAAATTAGGGAGTACACGTTTCAAAACAGGAATAGGTAAATGTCCTAGTCTGTTATGCCATCACATCAGCAAATCTTTATTGTGACTACTATCCTTAACACTAGTTTGATTCGCAACATAAGAAGAAGGCTTCGTTTCCAGCAAATACAAGTCATTGTCTTCACGTCCACTCCCAATTGTTTTCCCCGTGTCCAAGTCCTGAAAGAGACAATGAGACGAAAAAAAGGTGACACTACAATTCAAGCTTTTGGTAATATGACTGACAAAGAGAAGATTATTGGTAAGCTTTGGAGCATGACGAACAGATGTTAGGGTAATATTAGAAGAGATGGGAATTGTGCCCTTCCTCGCAATGGAGGAGAAGGATCCATCCGACACTTTAATCTTATCCCTACCAGAACACACATTGTAGGAGGAGAAACCGAATGCCATAACAAGTCATGTGATCAGTAGCCCCTGAATCAATGATCCAAGGAAGCGCATCAGATGAAGCAAAAACATGATTTGCCGAATGAGAAGTACCTGTCTGAGCAAAATTAGAGGTAGAACTGTGATGAGAATCAAGTTGAGCTAATATCTGTCGGAGATACGAAATATCTTTCTCGGTGAATTGTTGTGGCCCGGGAATGACATGACCAGTAGGTGCCGGAGGCTCATTAACTGTTGTATGCGCCGCAGATGGACCACGAAATAGGGCAGACCGAGGCCTCGCATTTGACTGAGCTGTAAGAGGTCGGCCATGGAGATTCGAGCAAGTTTTCCGAGTATGACGAGTACGCCCACAATGATCACACTTCAACCTGCTCTTATCATCTTGCTTCCCCGCTCTTTGGGGGATGGGTCTGTTCCATTGTTGGGTGGTGAGAGCAGACCTTTCAGATAAAGGCACTTCTGACTCGGGCTTTGGAATCACGACTTTCTTCCAGCTTTCCTCAGTTTGGATATAAGAAAAAACTTAAATAATAGAAGTGGGTGCAGGATATCTCCCCAACACTTGCACCCTGGCATGCTCATACTGTGGGTGCAGACCACCTAAGAACTCATAAATGTGATTCCATTCTACCATAACCTGAAATGATTTAACATCAGGTGCACAAACTGATATGTAGTCTTGGTTGTGGTCAACCTCTTTTACTTGCCACGCAGAGTGTGGTAATAGGTAACAAGGGAAAGATCATCTTGCTTGAATTTTGCAATCTCTTGTTGAAGCTCATACAGCTTAGCAAAATTACCAACGGATGAATAGGTCTCTTAAACAGCATCCCATAATTCTTTGGCCATTTTTTTACAAACAAGAACCCTTTGCTAATTTGTGGCCGCATTGATTTTAACAACCACATCATAACAAACGCATTTTCAGCATTCCATTCTTTGAATTTAGGATCATTCTTGGTCGGGTACGTGACAGTTCCATCAGTACGGTCAATCATTCTTCTACCTGTGATATGCATACGCGCTGATTGAGTCCACTTCATATAATTGGTCGCATCCAGCCTTACAGTGGTGATACACAAGCCTTGATGTTGATCATTGTTACTACTCATTGTTGGAGTAAGCCTTGATGAAGATCCAGCTCCTCCGGAGCTCACCTCTGAACCAGACATGTTCTTAAAATAGTTTTTGGGTTATACACTACTCAAAAACAGAACAACAAGTGTGTAGAGAACTACCTCTCTAGCACAAAACAACAACTTATATGGTAGAGTCTGAAACTCAATCGCGAAGGACAAGGACGGAAAAACGGATCGGAACACAGCGATTTGAACAGATCGCAAAAAAAACAGGCAAACAGGGAGTAACCCTACACCCTTGCAAACAGCTCCCATCTTTGAATCTCTCCAAAATCTATACACAAACTAGGGTTTTTCCCTTAGAAATTCACACACCACGCTCTGATTCCATGTCAGATTTATGAGATAATCAATTTACATAATAAAGGAAGAAGAATATATGAGAGGAAGAAGAGAGAGAAGAGAGAAATCAGCAAAAGAAGAAATGAATGAATGAATGAATACGTTCATTCTCCCCATCACTTTCTATTTATATTAATAACTTTCAGATATTATATAAGTACCCTACATAGTTTAAATATAACATAACACACCATATAACTATTACAAATAAGATCCGAAAACACAAAGTTCTTCACATCTTCATTGAGACTCTTTATGAATTGATCCATCGGAACTTAGGTTTTATTCTCCCAAATGACTATAATTTCAGTGCAGGGCAATTGCTGACTGTAACCATAAGGTTTTTTTGCCAGAAACTCTTCATTTAATTGAGCTAACTTCATAGCATCCTTTAATTTCGCCGGAGCACAAAACTAAACAAAACTTTTAACCTCTTTGTTGAGCCCATTTATGAATTGACCCATCATAAATCCTTCTAATTCTTCTATTGTTTTTCCCATACAACCCAATTTTGTATCCCGATTTTCAATTCTTAGATCTGTTGATTAGAACCAATGGTCGGCCTTGCCATCTAAATGCATCGAAGCAAATGTCACCTTTTGCTCTTCAACCATAGGGAATAATTAATTGAAAGTGCTTGTGACATTTCTGCAACCACCCTCTCGAATCTTGGTCAACAAATTTGGGAAAATCCACTCTAAGGTTCTTGTGATTGAACCCTTGATTTTCTTCCCACCTCTGTGTTGATTTTCTTCCCACCTCGAATCTTGGTAATAACGGTGGTTCAAATCTTCTTCTCCTACCATCCATAACTGCTCCAAATTTCCCCAAATTGTGTTGAACCTTGATCTTGTTGATTTATCAGAACTTGCAATTGATTTGTGATGGTGACAAATCCTTCTTCCAGGCTTGCCACTGTTCCTTTAAACTCCTCAATTTCTTTGCGGGTTTCTTCTTCGCCACTACGGAAATTGGACGAATTATTTTCATCTCCCATGGCAGCAGAAGGGTGGTATGGAAGGCTTGGCTCTGATACCAAGTTTGTCATGCCTTGAAAACTCCAAACAGTCTCACGAATAATTTAACAAACATCTGGGATGCATTCTAAAATCTTATCAAGAATTACAGCCTTTGGGATGAGATAAGAAGAAGAGTTAGAGAGAAGATTTAGGAAAAAGAGAGCGAAACAGAGTTGAAGAGAGAACTGAATTTCATTAATTTCTGGAATCCCTACAATTGAACCCATCTGCTTGTTTTATGCACAACAGTAACTAATTTCTAACAACTACCTATTGTCGAACTTCTAACCAAGCAACCAGCGAACCGACTAACAATTTGCATCTGCAATAAACTCACAAGTCTAACTCCAATCAACTGTAACATACTAACTGACTAACCTATATGCTTCTCTTGACCATCCTGACATAGTGGAAACATAATACAAAACCCAAAGTGCAAATAACCAGGAAAAAATGCATAAACGAGTATTAAAATAACTATAGCAAACTATTGAAAAGGAAACAAAAAATGCAAAAAACTCAAACAGCTCATATTTTGTACCGGTTTTTTTTCCTCAACTTAGAAACAAAGAGGAAAGGAAAATTAGGAGAAATATAAGGAATAAGAAAAAATACATAAAAATAAAAAATAAACTGGCCATTTTCGAACTGCGAAACTGATCTAACAGCCTCCCAAGTACTAAAATTGAAATCAGTAACATGGATTCTTAGACGAGACGAATCTAAGGCATGTACGTAGAATAAAAATTGGCATAATGGGGTCAAAATTGAAGCTGGTCCATTCTGCTTATTGGTTCCAAATCTTTCGGTGAACGGTAGAGTCACACATATAAACCCCTGAATTTTCTATAAATGCATCCCAATTTGACGTCTATTGTAAATTACATGAATTTTCTATAAATGCATCCCTAGTACTTTGGGTAAATCCCAATTTGACGTCTATTGTAAATTACATTTTGGCCCCTGAACTTTCTGCAAATTAAATTTTTACTATTGAGCTATCTATAAATTTGGCTCATGCACTTCCCATAAATTACATTCTAACCCCTGAATTACCTGTAAAATACATTTAACCCCCGACTTTTAACTTACATCTTGACCACAATATTTCTAGAAATTACATTACAACATTGAGGCCACATTGAAAGCCACACTTTATTTTTTTAACCTTTCATCATGTCCAGACCCCAAATAGAATAGGCTTATTTGTAGTTAGGGATGGAAATTCGTGTTTTTTGGTTAGGTTTCAGACGGATATGACACGACAAGGTTTTTCGGACATGAACACGGCACAACAAGACAAGGGTTTTTTTAACCCGACACGAACACGACACGACTAACATGGTTTCTTACAACTAACACAAATTGTAGTTTGGAGTCCCGTAGTTACAATTAATTTTACGACTAACACAAATGTCACGACACGTGAAAAAATTGTTTGTTTTTATGACTAAATGAACCCCTAAATGGTTGTATCAAGACAGATTCAGCAGAGGTAATTTTACCTTGAAAATATAGTCACCTCTTAATCATTTCAAAAATCAAACATTATTTGGTATGTCTTAAATCTGAATGGTTCGGTTTCAAAGTACAAACTTAAGAGACAAAAACAAACGACCCCTTACTAGAACTAAACTCCAAGAAATAAAAACTATAAGGGCTGAAGGGGTGGCAATGGGTCGGATTTGGAGCGGTTTGCCAAAACCCAAAATAGTCCCGTGAAAAAAAAAAAATTTAACCCGCCCCATGACAGGTTTAGCTTAACCCGACCCGAACCCAATCAAGTGTAAACTCCTAAACCCGCCCCCGCCCCACCCCGTTTACATTACACGGGTCAAAAATCCACTCGGGGCGGGTTAAACCCGCATACCGCATACATAACATATATATATGTAAGATTTTGGTGTAAATAATATATCAAAGAAGGGTATTTAAATAAATATAAGAAACAAGCGGAGCGGGGCTAGTTATGCTTATATATAGTAAACCCGAACCCGCCCCGTTTAAGAGGGGGCAAACCACAAATAACCCAAATTTTAAAAATCCACTTAAGACAACCCTCAACTCTACTAGCAAACTATTGAACAAGAAACAGAACTAAAAAAGAGTGTTCAAAACAAAATCTACGGTTTTCTCAACAAACAAATAAACAAAAGCGTAAAAGAAAATTAGGAGAGAGAAGTAAAAAGAAAAACTGACCAAGTCCTCAAGCTGTGAAACTGATCTAACAACCTCCCAAGTACTAGAATTGAAATCAGTAACATGGATTCTTAGGCATGTTACATGTAGGCGAAACAAAAAATGGCGTAAAAGGGTTGAAATTGAAGCTGACCATTCTACTTTTGGTTTTACAAATATGGATTCCAAATCTTCAAACCCCATTCAAGACAGAGAGAGTTTTAGATTTCAATGGAAGGTAGGGTTTGTCCGTTCGACTAAGACCCCTGAATTTTCTATAATTTACATCTAGACCCTAGCTTTAGCTTTAAGTAAAACGTAGAGTTCCATATTTAAACCCCTGAACTTTTACATGAATAACATCTAGACCCTTGTACTTTTGTAAATTACATTTTGGCCTCTGAACTTTTTGCAAATTAAATTTTCGTTATTGAGCTTTCGCTAAATTCCATTTTGACTCATGCACTTCCCATAAATGACATTCTAACCCCTGAACTGTCTATAAATTACGTTTTAACCCCAAATTTTTCAAATTACGTTTTTACTCCAATTTTCTATAAATTACATTACAACATTTAGACCATATTGAAAACGCACATTTTATTTTTAAACCTTTCATCATGTCCTAAACCCAAAAAGAACAGGGCTATTTGCATTTGGGGTCCCGTAGTTATAAGTAACAAGTAATTTTAGGTTGGAGAAATACTAAGTACACTCGAAAACAAAAATAAACCAGAAAACAAAAACAAACTCGGTGAAGTGACAACAATACGTTGGGTGGTGCTTTTAGTCGACCATATGTGGGCCCCATACACCAACTAATGTATTACTAAGAAGCTTTTCCTGGGTTTTTTTTTGGTATACCTAGTATCACTCAAGTTTTGCATTTTTACACTTCGGGGTCCATTGTCACTTTTTGAGATAATTTTAAGAAAATAGAGGCCCTGTTTAGTTGTGGAAAATAAGCTTGTTTTTCGAAAAAAAATTACAAAAAATTTTCGTGACAATAGAAAATTAGAAAATGGGTTCGTGTTTGATATTTTTCCAAAATGGAAAATTGGAAAATCAATATTTCATGTTTTCCAGAATTTTCCGAAGTCCCAATATTTCATGTTTACCAGAATTTTCCGAAGTCCCAAAATTATATTTTGACCTGAACTTACTATAACTTATATTTCGATCCGCTACCTTTTGGTAAATTACATTTCTATAAATTATATTTTGGCCCTTCACTTTCTGTACATTTGGACCCTAATCTTTCTGTAAATACATTATAAACCTAAACTTTAAGTAAATCACATTTCACGCCCAAACTTTCTATAAACTACATTTTGAAAACAATAATTTATTTCTACCAAATGAAAGCATTTTTCTAATTTTCTATGGAAAATGAAAATTAGAAATGGAGATGAAAATTAGAAATAGAAAACTGAAAAATGTTTTAGCAAAGATCTCTTAGTTCCCTCACAAACAAATTTTAAACACTAAAGGAATTTTGACAAATTTTAAACACTTAGGTCCACTAATTCTCTTCTCGTAGAAGTCCACGCTAGTGGCATATCAAGTGGACCTAATAGTAAATTGTCTTTTTAAATGTTTAAAAATTGTCAACAAGGGACCTAATTGTAAATTGCCCAAAATATTTTCTACAACTAAATAGGCCCAAAGTATTTTAAAATATATTAAAAAACATAACAAAAGGGGAAAATAGAACCCGAGGTCACAATATGAAGAATCTTGGACCCGAACTAAAATTACCCATGATTAGTGAAACCCAAAATGCATATAATCCAAAAAGATATCTAGATGGAAGAAAATCTAAATTTTCCCTAAAAGGTATGTATAAACAAGTACTACCTGTAAATGTAGAACTGAAACACTGTTTCCATATATTATTTCCCCTTCATTGTTTTTTCAACAAACAAATAAAGAGAAGGGTAAAAGAAAATTAGGAGATCGAAAAAAGAAAAACTGACCAAGTCCTCAGGCTGTGAAACTGATCTAACAACCTCCCAAGTACTAGAATTGAAATCAGTAACATGGATTCTTAAACGAGAGGAATCTAAGGCATGTAGGTGAAACAAAAATTGGCATAAAGGGGTTGAAATGGAAGCTGACCATTCTGCTTTGGTTTCCCAAATATGGGTTCAAAATCTTCAAACCCCATTCAAGAAATTAGAGAAAGAAAGAGGCCTTTAGCTTTCACTCAATGGTAGGGTCAGCCTGTTTGATTTAGACCCCCGAACTTTCTATAAATTACATCTACAACCTAATTTTAGCTTTCAGTGACAGGGGTAGAGTTTCACATTTAGACACCTGAACTTTCTATAAATTACATCTAAATCCTTGTACTTCTGGTAAATCACATTTTGACCTCTAAATGTTTTGTAAATTACATTTTAGCCCCTAAATTTTTGTAAATTAAATTTTCATCTTTGAGTTTTCTATAAATTCCATTTTGGCTCATGCACTTCACATAAATTACATTCTAACCTCCGAATTTTTTGTAAATTACATTTTAACCCCGGACTTTGTAAATTACATTTTGACCCCAATATATCCATATATTACATTCCATCATTGGAAAACCACATTTTATTTTTAAACCTTTCTATCAGGTCTTAAACCTTAAAAGAAAGAGTAATCTATAGTTTAGGGTCTACTAGTTATAAGTAATTTTAGGTTGGAGTAATACTAAGTATACCAAGAAAACACAGACCCAAAAAACAAACCAAGTGAAACCCACACGCCAACCAATGTATTTTGGGTTCTAGGCACCTAATATTACTCTTTAGATAGGGTACGAGGTTTTTCATATTTTCATTGAAAATAAAAATAAAGTATCACAAAATATATCAACAAACATCGCAAAAGATGAAAATAGAACTCGAGGTCACAGTATGAAAAATCTTGGACCTCCCCCCGCCCTAATATTAACTAATATTAGAGGAATTCAAATTGCAAATAACCCAAAAAATAGGGGTTTCTACAGTTTAAGACACTATTTCACCCTCAAACAATTTTTAGACACTATTTCACCCTCAAACAATTTTTAGACATTTAGGGTCTGTTTGGTTCGAGATAAATTTTTTTCCATTTAGGTGGAAAAAAATGGTGAAATATGTTTTCAACTATTTAGAGTTAAATTTTGTTCACTATTTTAATTTAAAATTGCATAATTTAGTACTTCAAACCAACAAAATTTTAATTTTAAATATGTGAAAAAATATTACACCATTTTACTTTTCACCGCGGTTAAAACTATTTCACCCCGAACCAAAAGTATCGTTAAGACACACAAACCCATTTACCTATTTATGTCTCTTAATCTATGAAGCGCAGACATGGTTACGGGTGTCGTGTCCGACACGACACGAACACACCGACACAAAAAAAGAAACAAGGACACGACACGGCAAAGACACGGTGACATATAAATATATTTCTATATTTATACTTTCATCTACTTTGCATTTCAAAAACAAAAAATAGTTGTGAAACTAATTTATTAAATTAACATGGTTCAGTATTTCATAATGACCGTTGAATCGTAATTCAAAAACATCCATTTAAATTAAGCAAGATAATAACTTCATTCTTTTAACTTTTCTTCTTATTATTCATACACTCTTACACGATTTAATTTTACAAGATGACACTACAATTTCTTAATGTTCTTTAATTTTGGGACCTCGTGTCTTGTCCACGAAATGTTCGGGACGTGTTTGTGAAGCGTCCACCCCTTTTTTAAATGCCAAACTCGCAAAGTGTCATACGAGTGTCGGAATGTCTGGAGTGTCCGACACGGGTACATTACTTTCGAAGAATTGTCCGTCCTTCTTAGCTCTTAATCTGTACAAAACCGCAACCTCTCCCTCTCCCTCTTCCCTCCACCACCACCCCACCCTATTGCCGGATATCCGTCACGGGCAGGGTGGGTTCGGGTGGTGGGTATTTACTCCAAAAGAATATCTACTAGATGGAAGCAAATCTACATTTTCCCTAAAAATGTATGTATAAACAAGTAATAACTACAAGGGTAATACTATATATACCTTTTTCCGTCACCCTTTTTTGTTTCTCAGTTATGTGTCTATTACACATAATAAAAAAGTTCTCAGAAAAGGGTCTATACAATAGGGAACTTGACAATTAAGTCTTGTTTACATCATATATTTCCTAATATGTCCCATCACAATATTTTTTCCCCAACAAGTCCTATTTTTACATGTAGCGAGTATTCACTATGGGTGTGTTTGATTGACATGAAAAAAATTTCCATGAAAAATAGTTATTTGGACTCATGCTCTCTCTTGTAGTACCTTAACTCTTAACTGCAAAATCTTTATATAAGAACGACCACCAAAACAAGTACTCCATCTCAAACCTTATTTTTATTGAAAAATATTTCTTATCTGCCCACTACAGAACTGATTTCCATGAAAAATAGAAAAATTAAGACCAACACCTATAATCTTTTTCTGCTCATTTTCCAACTTCTCGTCCAAATAAAGTATTTTCAATGCATTTTTCATGTTAGCAATCATACGCACCCTACATGTTTACAAATAGAACGTATGGTAACCAAAATCTATTTTCATGGACCTAATGGAGAAAAAAAATGTTAGAACCTATTCAACTACATATTTGGTAAACGGCACTAACGGGTAAAAACTATAAATGTTGAACTCGAACACTATTCATTTTTGTTTCCACTTTTTTTTTTCAAAAAGTAAACAAAAGGGTAAAAGAATTGATTTCTATAAAAAATAAAAAAAAATAAGACAAAACAAACCTCGTATCGTTTTCCACTCATTTTCCAATTTCTCATTCAAATGAACTATTTTCAATGCATTTTTCATGTTTGCAATCAAACACACCGTACATGTTTACAAATAGAACCTATGGTAACCAAAATTATTTTTCATGGACCTATTCAACTACATATTTGGTAAACGGCGCTAACGGGTAAAAACTATAAATGTTGAACTCGAACACTATTCATTTTTTAATCCACTTTTTGTTCTCAACAAGTAAACAAAAGGGTAAAAGAAAAACTGACCAAGTCCTCAAGCTGTGAAACTGATCTAACAACCTCCCAAGTACTAGAGTTGAAATCAGTAACATGGATTCTTAAACGAGAGGAGTCCAAGGCATGTAGGTGAAACAAATATTGGCGTAATGGGGTTGAAACTGAAGCTGACCATTCTTCTTTTGGTTTCCCAAATATGGGTTCCAAATCTTCAAACCCCATTCAAGAACAGAGAGAGAGGGTTTTAGCTCTTGCTAAAATGAAGGGATTTTGTCCGTTAAATATGAAGTGCTTGAGAAGCTGTCTCGAGATTTCAAATTTGTTCCTGCAAGAATTATTTGAAACCCTTTATAATTTGACGCGTGTTGGGTCACTCTTAACTCAAATTTGTTCTTATAAGTATTATTTTTTTTTTTTGAGGGGGCGGTGTTAACGCCATGATTCTTATGGTCATATGGGTCGGGTTCGTTACGAAATGAGAATTAGAACTGAAATTGATCGGTTTCGTAGTTTTAGAATCAGAACCAAAATCAAAACAAACCAGAACTGAATCGAAACGAACCATCGGTGCTCGGTTTGGTTCGGATCGGTTTGTGGTTCTGATTTGCGGTTCTGGTTCGCGATTCTCATTAATGGTTCTAGTTTGCGGGTTGGTTATTGGTTCAAGTTCGCGATCAGCTCGCGAGTTGGTTCTTCGATTCGGTTCTTCGATTCGATTTTTTGGTTCGGTTCTCGGTTTGGTTCAGGTATAAAATCGAGAACTGAACCGAACACTTCGATTCTCAATTTTTTGAAACCAGAACCAACCCATAGAGAAAAAAACCGAACCAACCCAATCCACGAAGGTCGGTGTAACAACCCGTCTTTTTGGAGACGATTAAATTCAATTATTGAGTATAAACTGGAATTTGGGGAATTTATCGGAATAGTAAATTTTGGGATTTTCGAGGATTAGATGATTGTCGATGGGTGTAATATTTACTTTTAGGGTTAAGTAAATATGTCGAGGTATTTTGGTTACCTGTCGTCGTTGAGTAAAGCGACAAGAGGTGAGATTTTAAATTGGAAAACCAACATTAAGTCGTGTGGGGTAAAATAGTGAGTTGCGGTCAAGTACCTCGGATGAAAATTTCGACTGCACGGTGAGTCTCGGAATGGCCGAGATAGTTAGAAAAGAGTGTCTGATTGTCGAAGTTGAGTTTCGAAAATTTTTAGAGTTAAACGGGATCGTAATTGAGTAAACGAGTCGTTTTTGGGTTTTAAGGGGTATAAACCCTTTTCTCCTTATATAAGGAGGGAGAGAGGGAGAAAAGAGAAAGAAAATAAAGAAAAGTGAGAGAAGAGAGAGAGGAGGAAGAAAAATAGGAGAAAGGGGAGATTCCGGCCAACCTCCGCGGGATTCGACTCGAGATCGTCGGATTATATCCACGAGGCAAGTGTTTACTTACTTTATTTATTTTTTAGCATAAATCTCATATCGTAGTTTGGTATAATTAAACCCTAAAGATTTTTGATTGGGTTTTCGTGGATAAAACGGGTTTTCGGGAGTTAAAACAAATAAACTCCAATAATATTTCAATTCGAGGAACTTAGAAATTAATCGAAATTAATTGATGATTTCGGGTTCTAGGATGTTTAGAACCCTTATTATATGTGTATTAGTTGTTGGTTGAGGTTGTAGGACGTTGGGTGAAGAAATAAAAGCTTGGGAGAAGCTTTAATGGCTGAAACAGCTTCTCGGAGAAGAAGCTGTCCGCCGTGATCGATTGATCGATCATGGGGGCTCGATCGATCGAGCCATCGATCGATCGACAACCATGGGTCGATCGATCAACGCCTTCTGAAAGTTTGCCAATTTTCCTAGGGTGAATCGGATGGGATAGATTCCAATTCATATTGCTTTGAGGTTATTTATGTGATAACATAAGGGATCTTATAGGAGTATGTAGTCCTCCAATTGAGGAGATTTTGGAGGGCAAAGTGAGGGTTTTAAATGTATAACCCTTAAACTATATTTTCGAGGAAAATAGAATAATTGTAGAATTTGAAGGTTTAGGGTTCCTAACATAGGGTGGGGACCTTTAAGTGATTATATGGACGAGAAGTAGTCCTTGGGTTCATGGAAATGAAATCCATAACCCACTAAACTTAAGTTGTTCGGGGATTATTTTTGTGGGCTTTTAGGCCTATACAATTTATGCGTATAGGAAAGCATAATTATGTTGATTATGGTCGAGTGAATCCTATGAGAGGATTAGGATGAAATTCGGGAATATAGATATATATTCACTAAATGTAAAATGGTATAATTGGAGATATCCAATAAATCCTTAGATGGGATTAAGGTATGTATCACTTATCAAAGTAAGGAAATACCTTGGGTTTAGTATCAGGCGTATATGAATGCATGATTATGATTCTTTTATAGAAACCTTGGGATTATTGGTCATCGCTATAGGTGATTGGCAAATATGGTCATTTATATATATTATAGGAGGAATATATGGTATATGTATATACTATGTGATTAAAGTATATATATGATATGATGTAAATAATTTTTGAACATGTAAAGATGAATGTCTTCAAATGGAAAAAGAAATGATTTTCATAAATGATAATTTATGGATACACACCTCTCTAAATCGCTATCATAAGGGAAGTTGCGCGCATGAGGTGAAGCCCCCTGACTAATGAATGCAGGGTGGATATAGTCCTAGGCCATATGAGCGATTATTATATGTTTTTCTACGATGGTGAGGTAATTCTGGGTGTGGTTATGACTTTTCCGCAGGCATATGGCCGCTTTCCGACGTTTCGGTAGGTTCCCAGGTTGTCTTGTTTGATAGGCCCTGGAAGATGATAGCCATTTAGGGGCGCGTCCAGTGGGGAAACCCGGAGGGACGGTCTTAGATATGTTAAAGCAATTCATGATAATGAATTGGCTTTAAATATATTTCCCGAATGGAAAAAGGGAAATGGGATAAACGATTTGGCTTCGGATACATTTCCCCGATGGAAGAAGGGAAATGGAAGCATATGATATGGAAAAAGCATTTTTATGATAATAAAAATGGCTTTTAAATACTTTGCATGGATGGAAGAAAGGAAATGGGATGTTATAAAACGGAAAAGCATTTTTATGATAATAAAACTGGCTTTTAAAAAGTTATATGATATGTTAAAGCAATTCATGATAATGAATTGGCTTTTAAATACATTTCCTGGATGGAAGAAAGGAAATGGAAAATTTCGAGATGAAAATGAAAATGGAATTGGTAAATATGTGGTAAATGAATTCTCATTCCGGGAGATATATCCGGACGTGTAACATGATACGTATATAAAATATGAATATATATGGATAAATTGAGTACTGGGGGTTTAATGGATCTCGACGATCGACCTTATCACGTAGTAGTGTATCGGGGGGTTCCTTGTTTGGATTTCTCTTTGCGAGATACCCCACGCACGAACATGGCATAGTGTTGAGACTTGGGAGACGTTTAGCCCTTAGTACTTGGACTAACTAGGATTGTTAGAAATGGGTGACAGTTTAGTTATTCGATGTGGTCTGACTAGGATATTTAAAGGGATGCGCTAGGAGTGCACTATTAGATGAGAGGTGAGGGGTATCTCATGGGAGTGCGATACCAAATTTAAATATGAGATAAAACATTTTTCTAAAAATAAGGCATTTATGCACTTCCTAAATATTTTCAAAACTCGAGCTCTGACCCATTTATCTACTTTTCCTCTCTTGCTATATATATATATATATATATATATATATATATATATATATGTTATATAGGTGTCCAGACACAGGGACGCCTAGATGGCACTTCTTTCGAGTCAGACGTCGGCTACAGCAGCTGTGGATGCGTGCAAGTTCTCGATAGACGCTTTCATTCTTGTAATCTAGATAGGAGGTATCGTATAAACATTCGGGTTGATAACCCAACTGGATTTATTTATTTTTCCGCCTTTTAGTGCGGCATTCGATATGGTTGTATATTTTGACCGAGTGTTCGGTTATTTTATTTCATTTGAGTTTCATTTACGCAAACTGTGTGGATGTTTTAATTATAGTTGTTTAAAAAGAGTAGTTAAGTAAAATTTTGACACCAGCCTAATAGGTTATTAGTAATTAAAATGAATTTTTGACAGTGATGCTAAGAATGATCCATATGAGACTCTTATTTTAATTTGATATCGGAGTGATCGCCCGATATTTTATTAGGCGGGGTGTCACAGATGGTATCAGAGCATCAGGTTCTAGTGTCCTTAGGAATCTGTGCAGTCGTACTACGCTTTCAGCGTTACTCTCGATTTGTTATAGAGCCGCAGGATTAGGATTGTTGACTTCTCTTGTGAGATTTCGTTCTCCTGCTATAGTATGAGATTATGTAAATCTTTTGCGCGCTCGGTTGAAATTCGTATGCGGGGCTTGGATGGCAGCAGGAGGCAGGGCTTAGATGGAGCAACTGGTAGAAGTTATGAACGTGGACCGTGGTAAAGGTCACTTCCTTTTGTGGTGTTTGATAAGGATTGTTGTAACGACTACTAAAGTATAGTAGTTATGAGTATCGTAGTACCGTCATAGTAGAGTGTAATACTAAAGTTAAATTTTCAGTAAAGTAAAGGTTTGAAAGGAGTCTTTGATAGGGATCGGCCAGAGGCCGACAGTGGATAAAGAGTGATATGAAGAGGTATAGTTGGCGTGGCTAGATAAAGTCACGGTGTTCGCTAGCCCTAGACTCGTGTGTGTAATTTGAGTTTTGTGGCGGTCTCGATAACCTTATATAATGTAGGCCTGTGTGTTTTTCGTGATAGCGGAGTTTTATTTTCTGCATTCGCTATAAAGGCGGGTATTTATATTTTGTATATATATCTGGCTTGTGATACTCATTTTATATGTATTATACGAGCATGGTAATATGATGAGTATAATATGCTATGATTTTCGAAGCGATACCAGGCTAAGGATGGCAAGACTATCGTGTCCATGGTTCCTAGAGGGAACAGGTTGTTGTTGCGATATCTCACCTGGATACAGGTTGAGTTCGCCTTTATTATGTGCATAGATGGAACCTCGATGAGTAGAGGCTTCATTATTATGATGTGAGTGCGTGGCGACCTTATCGATATGATTTAAGGCCTGCAGGATTATTGTTGAGCTGTAAGTTTAAGCTCATTATTGATTGCGCGAGGACTGAGTGTTGTACGAGCGCTTAGTGGTATGACTCCTAGTTAGAGATAGAAGTTCAGACCACCTTTTGTTGGAGAAGGGGATAGGGTTATCCCAATTGCATGTTTGAAATAACGGACCTCCATGACTGACGAAGTTAAGTAGTAGTGTGTGGAGGGGTTCCTTGTTTGGATTTCGCTTTCCGAGACGCTCCACGCATGAACCTTAACGGCGTCGGGAGTGGAGAGATGTTATAGGATGCAAGGATGTTGGTTTTGTGGAAAAGTCTTATAGTGTGGATGAACCACTATAGACTATGAGCTATGTGATGATGGTATGTTTATGGAAATGTCGTGCTATGGAAAAGCACTGAAATGTTTTCCTCACCACAAGTAGGTGGGTGAGGCAAGGCGAGAGAAATTGATATGAGGATTATGGCTAGGCCTTAATGAAAAGGCAAATTTTGATGAAGTATGTTTTGGGTAAGATAATCGTAACATCTCGATAGAGAATATGAGCCCGACGATAGGATAGAGTAGTAGAAATCCGTTAATAGGTTAGTGAGATAGAAATTAGGACGTCCCGCTGGTGTGCCTTAGGTCGCTATATCTCGATGACCGACAACGCGAGGGAGTAGTGTAACGGGAGGGTTCCTTGTTTGGATTTTGCTTTTGCGAGACGCCCCATGCATGAAACCGATAAAATGTCGGGAGTTGAGAGAGGCCTTGGGCACTAGGGATATACTTAGGATTATACTTATTTCACGTAGGTAGGGTAACACATAGACCATAGCATTATTAGGATGTAAGTTCGATAGAGTTAGTGGCACCAATGCAAAGAGAATTGAGTTTCGCGAGTTGGAAGGACCCATATGTGAGTATTACACCGAGGAAAGGAGACCCTTGTTTAGAGAGAGTATTACGTGTCGAACGTTTACAATGGTTGTGCAGATGTGCACGAGTTAGAAAGGTGTATGGGCACCTTAGGGAGTTGGTTTTATATACGGCCTGAAATAGAAAAAGGCTCAGTATATAAAGTTAAAGATTATGCAGTGAGGCACTAGGGATGATGGGTGCAATGTGGCGCTATTGGAGTCACTTTACGACCGTGGAAGTCGTATAGTGTATGGTTGGGAACCGTTGGGTTAGTATCATTCCCCTTGAGGTATTAGTATTTGGAGCGATTCCAGGATTGTTGGAGTAGGTTGTACCTGAATTTCGAGGACGAAATTCCATTGTAAGGGGGGAAGTATGTAACAACCCGTCCTTTTGGAGACGATTAAATTCCATTATTAAGTATAAATTGGAATTTGGGGAATTTCTCGGAATAGTAAATCTTGGGATTTTCTAGGATTAGATGATTGTCGATGGGTGTAATATTTACTTTTGGGGTTAAGTAAATATGTCGAGGTATTTTGATTACCTGTCGTCGTTGAGTAAAGCAACAAGAGGTGAGATTTTAAATTGGAAAACCAACATTAATTCGTGTGGGGTAAAATAGTGAGTTGCGGTCAAGTACCTCGGATGGAAATTTCGACTGCACGGTGAGTCTCGGAATGGCCGAGATAGTTAGAAAAGAGTGTCCGATTGTCGAAATTGAATTTCGAGAAATTTTAGAGTTAAACAGACTCGAAATTGAGTAAAAAATTTATTTTTGGGTTTTAAGGGGTATAAACCTTTTTCTCCTTATATAAGGAGGGAGATAGGGAGAAAAGAGAAAGAAAAGAAAAAAAAGAGATAGAAGAGAGAGAGGGGGAAGAAAAAGAGGAGAAATGGGAGATTCCGGCCAACCTCCGCGGGATTCGACTCGGGATCGTCAGATTATATCCACGAGGCAAGTGTTTACTTGCTTTATTTATTTTTGCGCATAAAGCTCATATCGTAGTTTGGTATAAACAAACCCTAAAGATTTTGGGTTGGGTTTTCGTGGATAAAACGGGTTTTCGGGAGTTAAAACAAATAAACCCCAATAATGTTTCAATTCGAGGAACTTAGAAATTAATCGAAATTAATTGATAATTTCGGGTTCTAGGATGTTTAGAACCCTTATTATATGTGTATTAGTTGTTAGGTGAAGAGATAACAGCTTGGGAGAAGCTTTAATGGTTTAAACAACTTCTCGGAAAAGAAGTTGTCCGCCGTGATCGATCGATTCATCATGGGGGCTCGATCGATCGAGCCATCGATCGATTGACAGCCATGGGTCGATCGATCGACCCCTTCTGAAAGTTTTCTAATTTTCCTACGGTTAATCGGATGGGATAGATTCCAATTCATATTGCTTTGAGGTTATTTATGTGATAACATAAGGGATCTTATAGGAGTATGTAGTTCTCCAATTGAGGAGATTTTGGAGGGCAAAGTGAGGGTTTTAAATGTATAACCCTTAAACTATATTTTCGAGGAAAACAGAATAATTGTAGAATTTGAAGGTTTAGGGTTCCTAACATAGGGTGGGGACCTTTAAGTGATTCTATGGACGAGATGTAGTCCTTGGGTTCATGGAAATGAAATCCATAACCCACTAAACTTAAGTTGTTCGGGGATTATTTTTGTGGGCTTTTAGGCCTATAAAATTTATGCGCATAGGAAAGCATAATTATGTTGATTATACTCGAGTGAATCCTATGAGAGGATTAGGATGAAATTTGGGAATATAGATATATATTCACTAAATGTAAAATGGTATAATTGGAGATATCCAATAAATCCTTAGATTGGATTAAGGTATGTATTACTTATCAAAGTAAGGAAATACTTTGGGTTTAGTATCATGCTTATATGAATGCATGATTATGATTCTTTGATTGAATCCTTGGGATTATTAGTCATCGCTAGAGGTGATTGGCAAATATGGCCATTTGTATATATTCTAGGAGGAATATATGGTATATGTATATACTATGTGATTAAAGTATATATATGATATGATGTAAATGATTTTTGAAAATGTAAAGATGAATGTCTTCAAATGGAAAAAGAAATGATTTTCATAAATGATAATTTATGGATACACACCTCTCTAAATCGCTATCATAAGGGAAGTTGCGCGCGTGAGGTGAAGCCCCCTGACTAATGAATGATGGGTGGATATAGTCCTAGGCCATATGAGCGATTATTATATGTTTTTCTATGATGGTGAGGTAATTATGGGTGTGGTTATGACTCTCTCGCAGGCATATGGCCGCTTCCCGACGTTTCGGTAGGTTCCCAGGTTGTCTTGTTTGATAGGCCCTGGAAGATGATAGCCATTTAGGGGCGCGTCCAGTGGAGAAACCCGGAGGGACGATCATAAATATGTTAAAGCAAGTCATGATAATGAATTGGCTTTAAATATATTTCCCAGATGAAAGAAGGGAAATGGGATAAACGATTTGGCTTCGGATACATTTCCCGGATGGAAGAAGGGAAATGGAAGCATGTGATATGGAAAAAGCATTTTTATGATAATAAAAATGGCTTTTAAATACATTCCCTGGATGGAAGAAAGGAAATGGGATGTTATAAAATGGAAAAGCATTTTTATGATAATAAAAGTGGCTTTTAAAAAGTTATATGATATGTTAAAGCTATTCATGATAATGAATTGGCTTTTAAATACATTCCCTGGATGGAAGAAAGAAAATGGAAAGTTTCAAGATGAAAATGAAAATGAAATTGGTAAATATGTGGTAAATGAATTCTCATTCCGGGAGATATATCCGGACGTGTAACGTGATACGTATATAAAATATGAATATATATGGATAAATTGAGTACTGGGGGTTTAATGGATCTCGACGATCGACCTTGCCGCGTAGTAGTGCATCGGGGGGGTTCCTTATTTGGATTTCTCTTTGCGAGATACCCCACGCACGAACATGGCTTAGTGTTGAGACTGGGGAGAAGTTTAACCCTTAGTGCTCTAATATTGGTATTTACGATATATATATTTGTTATGTACTGGGGGTCTAATGGATCTCGACGATCGACCTTACCGCCTAGTAGTGTATCGGGGAGGTTCCTTATTTGGATTTTGCTTTGCGAGACACCCCATGCACGAACATGGCATAGTGTCGAGATTGGGGAGAAGTTTAGCCCTTAGTACTTGGACTAACTAGGCTTGTTAGAAGATGGGTGACAATTTTGTTAGTCGGTGTGGTTTGACTAGGATATTTAGAGGGATGCGCTAGGAGTGCACTGTTAGATGAGAGGTGAGGTTATCTCATGGGAGTGCGATCCCAAATTTAAATATGAGATAAAACCTTTTTCTAAAAATAAGGCATTTATGCACTTGCTAAATATTTCAAAACTCGGGCTCTGACCCTTTTATCTACATATATATATATATGTATCGGTCGGCCGACATCGGTCGACCGACGCCCAGTACCGGGAAGGAACCTCACGCTACCGAGAAAACTCGATCATGCTACCGGGAGAGAACCTAATGCGCACGAGAAAACTCGGTCACACTACCGGGAAAACCAGGTAAGGAACCTCGCGTGGACGAGAAACCTCGATCACTGCCCGACAGCACCCGGTAAGTGTCCAGATACAGGGACGCCTAGATGGCGCTTCCTTCGAGTCAGACGTCAGCTGCAGCAGCTGTGGATGCATGCAGGTTCTCGATAGACGCTTCCATTATTGTAATCTGGATAGGAGGTATCATATAAACATTCGGGTTGATAACCCAACTGCATTTATTTATTTTTCCGCCTTTTAGTGTGGCATTCGATATAGTTGTATATTTTGACCGAATGTTCGGTTATTTTATTTCATTTCAGTTTCATTTACACAAACTGTGTGGATGTTTTAATTGTAGTTGTTTAAAAAGAGTAGTTAAGTAAAATTATGACACCAGCCTAATAGGTTATTAGTCATTAAAATGGATTTTCGACAATGATGCTAAGAATGATCCATATGAGACTCTTGTTTTAATTTGATATAGGTGTGATCGCCCGGTATTTTATTAGGCGGGGTGTCACAGTCGGTTTGGTTCAATTCTTCGGGTTGGTGATTTTTTTGCACACCCCTAATGATTGTACCCCCGACATCATAGTATCGAGAACGATAACACAATTCGGATCTATGATGCCAACATGATATAGTATTTCGGAAATTTGTATAGAATAAATCGTTCGGCATTATAGTGTCGGTAATGATCTCAAGTTTCGGCATCTTACTACCGACACCCCACCATAATGCCGACATAATATACAATTTATGATACTAAGACGTCGACATTGGAATTTAATAGTTAAGAACTCATTCAGCTACATAGCGTCGAAAGTTCTCTATAACTCTGGTATCATACCACCGTCTCGGCACCATAATATCAAATAATTATAGTATTTTTGGCATTAAGTAAAAAATCGAGTCAAGGATATTTCTCTGTTTTGATTAAATGTTATATTTCTTTATGATACTTGTTGTGGATTAAAATACTCATCCACGTGGACCAATGAGATAAGGGCACATGTCCTCGTATATATATCCACTTCAGTGCTTCACATATACTTGGCTAGCTCTAGATAAACTTGATCGGCCAACCAGCCGACCAGAACGAGGAAGGTGAACCATTAAGGAAGGGAAAAGTCACTCATATGTCGCTACCAATAGTTGTTCCACACGTGCTTTTAAAGATCAATAGTCACACTTATTGTACAAGAATGTAAATGCGTGGATATGTAAAAGCATTTCATCTATTAGTTTCTCAACCATTATAAATACACTCCCGCCTTTAGCTCAAGGGGGAACAAGTGAGCAACGTTATTATGTGCTTATTGTAATCACCCCTCAACTGCAATAATATAACCATGGATGTAGGATTTCTCCTCAGCCGAACCACATTAAAAACCTTGATTATCTTATTTTCTTTTTATATATATTTATCGGTGATTATAAATTGTCCACGCCAATTCTAGGCATCAACAGATTGGCGATGTCCGTAAGAACGACTATTTAATATTGTTCTCCAGCAATTTTATTCATTGAGTCCTTTGAAAGATGACTCATATTCTAGAAAATAGCCTTACGGCTGCAGACAATACTGTTACTCCATCTGCTCCAACTAGTGCAGTAGATCTCCAAGGAATCTTAATCAGCCTTGCCAAAGGACAAGAGGCAATGTAGGAAATGATGAGACAATTGGACCAATCATTACAAGCCAAGCCTACCATCGCTCCATCTCTTATAAGAGAAATGTCGCCATCTCCTCCTATAAATGAAAGAGGTAGTTATTCTTAGTCTTCGTATGATAGGTCTTATTGCCCAGAAGCAACTTCTTCAATCAGATCCATTGATTACTATGATGGTTGGTCTTTCACTCATGAACGATCGAGCCTTGGAGAGGTTGAGCAAGGCCTCTGCCTTTGATCATCTTTGCCCCAAAAAAACTATAAGACATTAAAAAGACCCAATGAGGTCATATGAACATCGGGAAGGACAGTTAGGTTTAGGTCAAGTCTCCGAGGACCCTTACATGTCGAGCACAAATGCATAGTAAAGCTGGCAAAGTAGTATTAGCCAAATCAAAGACAAAAGATCACTGTTGAAGGGATTAATACAGAGACTGGAAGATCGTTTGGGAGATATATCCAAGACTAAGAACCCTTTGTAAAGAAGTTTTGTGAAAGGATCTCCCTTCATTCCAGTCCTTCTATAATTCCCTACACCCTCTAAGTTTAAGCCGCCCATGGTCATTCCTAAATAATTGTAAGACCGATCATGTCCTCCATATTGAGAAATACCATGCCACAACTGATATTTATTATGTTCCTGATGCGATACGTTGTCGAGTTTTCTAAAGTAACATCACTGGTCAGCCCATATATGGTATAAAAGTTTATCCCGAGGACAAATTTCTAATTTTCAACAGCTCACTAAACTTCTCATTAGTAATTTATATTTTGGGGCCAAGCCGATAGTAGCCCATCTGTTGAGTGTTCGTCATAGATCGGGAGAAACTACATGGGAATATATTACTCACTTCAATAGTGAAAAGTTAGAGGTCGTAAATTATGAAGAGAAAATTGATATCACTGCATTAATGAGTGAATACTCTAAGAGAAGCTCTACTATGCACTGGAAAAAGAAGCTCCTTAAACCATCACAGAGTTAATGGCAAAGGCTGGTAAGATCATGAATGTCGAAGAAGCTATGGCAGCTAATCAGATTTTCGGAATGAAATCTGATGGCCAAAAGAGCTCGAATAACAAGGAACATAAATATAAGAAAGCCGAGAAGCCTAAGAAGTATGAGGAATATACTCCGTTTACTATAGGTGTACATCATATATTGGAGGATATTAGAGGCAATAAGGACTTGAAGTGGCCTGGGAAATTAAAATCACCACCCAACCGGAAGGATAAGTCCAAATATTGTGGCTTTTACAAAGATCATGGGCATACCACTGACAATTGTATTGCCCTAAGAAATGAAATCGAATCTCTCATTAGTCGAGAAAAGTTTACCAAATTTATTGATCGAACAGAAGGTCGAGATTCTAGAAGAAGGTCAAAATCACCTTGTAAAGACATAGAGGCCAAAAAAAAGGTAATGATGATGAGTCTGAAGATGATCCAGCCACGCCAAAGTAACCCCGAAGCCAGATCTTGATATAAAGATGATATCTTTTGGATGTCCTTTTATTAGAGGAGGAGACGCTGGAGGCGAAGATGAAGCTACAGAAAGGAATGCCTACGTAAATGAGGCCAAAGCTTGCTCCTATATTCGAGCGGTTAATTTGTCAGACGAAGTAGATGGTCGATGCAGGAAGGTTAATAACGACAAGTTGGTCATTGACTTATCTAAAAATGACCTATTAAGAGTACTTTATCCTCATGATGACCCGCTGGTTGTCACCTTCAGGATACATAAAGTGAGAATTACAAAATTCTAGTGGATAATGGATTTTCGATCGACGTCCTGTTCTATAGTTGTTTTCGCAGTCTGGGATTATGAGGTAGTAAACTCAAACCATATCATAGGACTTTAATTAGTTTTTCTGGTGAAAAGGTTTATCATTTAGGGACTATCAAGTTGGAAGTCTTAATTGTCACCTGGTCGAGGAGCAGAACTATGAAAATCCGTTTCTTCATTCTAGACAAGAACGTTCAATCAATTTATAATATGATTATCGGTAGAATCGAGTTGAAAAATTTACACGTAGTACCCTCCACAGTTCATCAATGCTTGAAGTTCCCTACTCATTAAAAGGTCGGCATATAGTAAAGGGAAACATGGTGGAGTTCAGAGAGTGCTACTACACCTCCACTGACCAAGACGAGTTAAAGAAACACACCATTATATACCATATTATTCCCTTAGCTCCACGGGAGGAAGCTAATTTGGTCAAATGACAAGTTGTGGAAGCTATAGAGGCTATAATACTGGATGATGAAAAGCCAGAAATGACTACCCAGATGTGACACCCTGCCTATTAAAATACCAGGTGATCAGTCCTTTATTAAACTAAAATAGAATATCCAGTTGGTTCGTTCTTAGCATTATTGTTGAAAACTTTTTAATATTTATTGACCACCTAGTATTTGAAAAGCTGGTGTCAAATTTTATCATTTTAATGAATATAAACCACATAAATAATAATGTCACATTCCACCAATTAGCTATTAAACTCACAATGAATAATAACAGAACAATAAATATGTCTGAATCACATAATCCAGTCTCAAATAATAGTATAGTCATCTATAATAAAACAAATTTATGAACCGCTAAATAAAATAAAATCCAACATCTCTCAAAATGTCTAAATGGAAATGGACAACATGTCCGACCGAATGAAATAACTGCTCATAATGGAGAAATAAGGAATACTGAGGCATCTAACATCAAGGACCTGCAACTTCCACAGCAGCTGCAGAACGCCAAATGATAGAATCTGCTAAGCCTGGTGTCCCTGTGGCTGGGTACCTAAAATGTTTTACAAAAAAGAAAAGAGATTTGGAGAAAGGGGGTTAGAGCTCGAGTAAAATAGTTTAAAAAATTTAGCAAGTGATTAACTACAAAATTTGCAAATATAATATACATGTTAGGCATATGTGCTCTCATTCGAGATACTCACCTCTCATCTAATGTGTACACCTAACGTATAGATTTAACCCATCCTAGTCTTGCTACCCCGCCTAACTAGTCCAAACAAAATTTATCACTACACATCTGACTCGTAATATTCATTCATATCACCCATACAATACGTTATGGCATTCTTCCAATCCACGCGACAAATTATAAATTTCTCATTTTATAGTTAATTACTCACATCCCAGAGTTACCTTAAATATCATTATCTTTCTCTTCTACTAGGCACATAAAGTAGAATAAGTCATCAACATATATATACATTTTCAATGCTATATGTATATATATATATATATATATATACTGCACCCTTAGACCGAGACCTCTTATGCATGCATACTCTCCTATCATATTTTGGTATATCACGCACTATATAAAGGACTCTTGGTTTTTTATCTCTCTTGAACCATAAATACAAATCACATATATTGGAGGCGAACATAGTGTACCGTTGGTCCGGTCTTAGGTTCACTCGTAACCTTTGCGTTCATTCAAATATCCATATTATTATTTACCACAAAACAATTCTCGTAGTTAGCTCACATTTTATGTAACCCACCTAAATTATCGTGAGGTCAAATTACATCTCAACCTACCCCAAGATTCCAAAACTCAATTATCTCTAATTGGAAACAAATTTAACAACACAAATTCCTAATAACATTTAAGCAAAAACACATTCTGAACCGGTCCGATGGATATAGCGAACCGCTCCGCCGAACTGTTAGAAACAACACTCTGAACCGGCCTAGTGAGTGCAACAAACCGATCCAGTGGACTTGAGATCGCCTCCTTTCTTATACAGTTACGAACTTTACCATTTTTTATACTCCAATTCTCCATTCCACAACCCCTAAACTCCCATACAATTGTACCAATCATCATACTAGCCTATATACAAGATTTCTAACATATTGTATTCACCAATTTATCAAAGAACCGCAATTAAATTGGATTCACTCAATATTGTCCTCTCAACCCCTAGTTTATCATTTTTCGTCAAGAAAACATATATGATCCAGATTTCTTCAAATTTTAATTGTCATTATTAGTTCATCAATTTCATCTTCAATCATAAGAGTTAAATTATATTTTCAATTCTACCCAAGAATGTGATTTAAATTCCCGAAATTTGTCATAAACTTTCATGTAATCAAAGTAGTAATTATCCTACTCTAACATGGATATGATATTCAACTAAAATTCAGCAAGATAACCACTTGCCTCTTTGGGTAGGTCTGATCCGTTGAAGAAGAAGGATATGGTTGTGGTCCTCTCTCCCCGATCTACAATTTGGTGGTGGTTTCGGTGCAAGATGACGACTTTTAGCTTTAAGACTCCTGAAAACTCTCTCCTTCTCCCTCACGTGCTCTCTCTTTGTTTTGGTAACTGTAAACCCAAATGTCTCATAGGTGATAGCAAATAAAATCTCTAAAATTTCTTCTTTCCTTTTTCCCCAAAATTTCAATGGACCAAAATACCCCTCCGGGGTGCGAGTTTGGCCTAAAAGTTCCCCGGGACCTAAACTAAACTCTTGGGTAGACTTTTCTAACTATTTCGACCCTTCAGGACACACCAGCTCAGTCAAAATGATCATATGAAATACCAAAAATGAAATTACATTTTATTTTGAAATTTAGTCCCGACACGACTAACACACGCGTCCCGACTACATTTATCGTAACTGTCGTATGTCTCACTCACGACAAATCTTAATATTTTCTCGTAATTGTTATTGCTCATACACAAAGAATATTTATTGTAAATAAATAAATATAAACCTTTATCTCACTAATTAATATTTATTATCCAGGATTAATTATTATAATTTAATTTAATTAATCCTAATTTAATTCATATTTAATCCAAATATAAAATCCTAAAAATACGGGGAGTTACATATCTGTGACACCCCACCTAATAAAATACTAGGTGATCAGTCATTTATTAAATTAAAACATAATTTAATATTTATTGACCACCTCATATTTGAAAAATTGGTGTCAAATTTTATCTTTTTAATTAATATAAACCAAATAAATGATAATGTGACATTCCACCAATTAGCTGTTAAACTCACAACGAATAATAACAAAATAGTAAATATGTCTGAATCACATAATCCAGTCTCAAGTAATAGCACAGTCATCCATAATAAAACAAATTTACGAACTGCTAAATAAAATAAAATCCAACATCTCTCAAAATGTCTAAATGAAAATGGACAACATGTCCGACTGAATAAAATAACTGCTCTTAATGGAGAAATAAGGAATACTGAGGCGTTTAACATCAAAGACTTGCAACTTTCACAACACGACAAATGATAGAATCTTTTAAGACTGGTGTCCCTACGGCTGGGCACCTAAAATGTTTTATAAATAGAAAAGAGATTTGGAGAAAAGGGGTTAGAGCTCAAGTAAAATAGTTTAAAAAATTTAGCAAGTGATTAACTGCAAAATTTACAAATATAATATACACGTTAGGCGTACATGCTCTCACTCTAGATACTCACCTCTCATCTAATGTGCGCACCTAACGTACAGGTTCAACCCGTTCTAGTCTTTCTACCCCACCTAACTAGTCCAAATCAAATTTATCACTACACAACTAACTCGTAATATTCGCTCATGTCTCCCATACAATACGTTATTGCATTATTCCAATCCACGTGACAAATTACAAATTTCTCATTTTATAGTTAATTACTTACACCCCAGAGTTATCTTAAATATCATTTTCTTTCTCTTCTTCTAGGCACACTCTGTTATCATATCCTGGTACATCACGCACTATATAAAGGACTATTTGTTTTGTATCTCTCTCAAACCAAAAATAAAAATCACATATATTGGAGGCGAACATAGTCCCCAACCAAATGGGTCACACACATACCTATGCTCCCATTCAATCGAAACTATCATACTCTCACATAACACATATCCAAGGTTATATATTCTGGGTACAAGTCTAAAATTCCCCAATGGGCTCATCAGGATAAGACTGTCCACGATGCGAAACCTCCCCCAAATAGTAAGCATCGTAGGTATGTCATACAAATAATAAATTATTCAATAGATTTTCACACAATTTACCTATTTATATAATTGGTATAGGTATACACGCAACATATCGTATATGTCCCATACGTAGTATAGCTATATCCCCCAAACATTCTACGTCTTAATTAATTTCAATTATACTTCTCACCGTACACCCCGATTACCCCTCGTTACTCGAAATATTCTAATTACTCATCAAATTATCTTAGTAGGTAAATTGTCCCTCTACCGTCGGTCCGATCTTAGGTTCACTCGTAACCTTCGCGTTCATTCAAACATTCGTACTATTATTTATCATAAAATAATTTTCGTAGTTAGTTCACATTCTACGTAACCCACCTAAATTCTCGTGAGGTCAAATTACATCTCAATCTACCCCAAGATTTCAAAACTCAATTATCTCTAATTGGAAACAACTTTAATAACACAAATTCCTAAGAAAATTTAAGTTAACACACATTCCGTGCCGATTCGATGGGTATAGAGAACCGGTCCGCCGAACTGTAAGAAATAACACTCCGAACCGGTCTGGTAAGTGCAGCGAACCGGTCCGGTGGACCTGAGATCGCCTACTTTCTTATACAGTTTCAAATTTTACGATTTTTGATACTCCAATTCTCCATTCCACAACCCCAAGCTCCCATACAAGTGTACCAATCATCATACTAACATATATACAAGATTTATAACATATTGTATTCACCAATTTATCAAAGACCCGCAATTAAATTGGATTCATCAAGATTATCCTCCGAAACCCTAGTTTATCATTTTTCGTCCAGAAAACATATAGGATCCAGATTTCTTCAAATTTTAATTGTTAGTAGTTCATCAATTTCATCTTTCAATCATAAGAGTTAAATGCTACTATCAATTCTACCCAAGAATGTAATTTAATTTCCTTAGAATTGTCATAAACTTTCATGTAATCAGAGTAGTAATTATCCTACTCTAACATGGATATAATATTCAACTAAAATTTAGCAAGACAATCACTTGCCTTTTTTGGTAAGTCTGATCCATTGAAGAAGAAGGATGTGGTTGTTGTCCTCTCTCCCCAATCTACAATTTGGTGGTGGTTTCGGTGCAAGATGACGACTTTTGGCCTTAAGACTCTTAGGAACTCTCTTCTTCTCCCTCATGTGCTCTCTCTTTGTTTTGGTAACTGTAAACCCAAATGTCCCTTACGTGATAGCAGATAAAATATTTAAAATTTTGTCTTTCCCTTTTCCCCAAAATTTTTAAAGACAAAATACACCTCTAGGGTGCCAGTTTGATCTAAAAGTGTCCCGGAACCCAAACAAAATCCCCGGGGTAGACTTTTCTGAGTATTTCGACCCTTCCAGACACACTGGCGGACTCAAAATGACCATAAGAAATATAAAAAATGAAATTATATTTTATTTTCAAATTTATTTCCCACGCAACATACACGCGCGTTTTGACTACATTTATCGTAATTGCCGTATTTATCACTCGCGAAAAATCTATATATTTTCTCATCATTATTATTACTCATACACTATCTAATATTCAAATTAAATAAATAAATATTAACCTTTATCTCGCTAATTAATATTTATTATCCCGGATTAATTATTCCAATTTAATTTAATTAATCCTAATTTAATTCACATTTAATCCAAATATAAAATCATAACAATACGGGGTGATACATATATGTGACACCCCACCTAATAAAATACCGGGTGATCAGTCATTTATTAAATTAAAACATAATATCTATGTCATTCGTTCTTAGCATCACTCTCGAAAACTTTTTAATATTTACTCACCACCTCATATTTGAAAAGCTGGTGTCCAATTTTATCTTTTTAATTAATATAAAACAAATAAATAATAATGTCACGTTCCACCAATTAGCTATTAAACTCACAATGAATAATAACAGAACAATAGATATGTCTAAATCACACAATCCGATCTCAAATAATAGTACAGTCATACATAACAAAACAAATTTACGAACTACTAAATAAAATAAAATCCAACATATCTCAAAATGTCTAAATGGAAATTAACAACATGTCCGACTGAATGAAATAACTGCTCATAATGGAGAAATAAGGAATATTGAGGCGTTTAACATCAAAGACATGCAACTTCCATAACACGCCAAACAATAGAACCTGCTAAGGCTGGTGTCCCGGTGGCTGGCACCTAAACTGTTTTACAAAAAGAAAAGAGGTTTGGAGAAAAGGGGTTAGAGCTCGAGTAAAATAGTTTTAAAAATTTAGCAAGTGATTAAGTACAAAATTTGCAAATATAATACACATGTTAGGCGTAGGTGCTCTCACTCGAGATACTCACCTCTCATCTAATGTGCACATCTAACATATAGGTTTCACTCGTCCTAATATTTCTACCCCGCCTAACTAGTCCAAACCAAATTTATCACTACACAACTGACTTGTAATATTCGCTCGTATCGCCCATACAATACATTATAGCATTCTTCCTATCTACCCGACAAATTATTAATTTCTCATTTTATAGTTAATTACTCACATCCCAGAGTTACCTTGAATATCACTATCGTTCTCTTCTACTAGGCACACATAGTATAATAAGTCATTAATATATATATTTTCAACACTATATATATAACAATACTGCACCCTTAGGCTGAGACCTCTTGGTGCATGCATACTCTGTTATCATATCATGGTACATCACGCACTATATAAAGGACTGTTGGCTCTGTATCTTTCGAACCGTAAATACAAATTACATATATTGGAGGCGAACACAGTCCCCGGTCAAATGGGTCACGCACATACCTACGCTCCCATTCAACCGTCGAACGATCATACTCTCATATATCATGTATCTAAGGTTCTATGTTATTGGTCAAGTCTAAAATCCCCCTAATATGCTCATTAGGATAAGACCGTCGACAATACGAAACCTCCCCCGATAGCAAGCAACATAGGTATGTCATATAAATAATAAATCATTCAATAGGTTTTCACATAATTTACCTATTTATATCATTGGTATTGGTATACATGCAACCTATCGTACATGTCCTATACATAGTATAGCTATATCTCCCAAATATTTTACGTATTAATTAATTTCAATTATACTTCTCACCGTACACTTCGAGTACCCCTCGTTACTATAAATATTCTAATTAATCATGAAACTATCTCAGTAAGTAAATTGTCCCTCTACCGCTAGTCTGGTCTTAGGTTCACTCGTAACCTTCACATTCATTCAAATATTTGTAATATTATTTATCATAAAATAATTTTCGTAGTTAGCTCACATTCTACGTAACCCACCTAAATTCTCGTGAGGTCAAATTACATTTCATTTTATCCCAAGATTCCAAAACTCGATTATCTCTAATTGGAAAAAAAAATTAACAAAGTAAATTCCTAAGAACAATTAAGCAAAACACATTTCGAACCGGTTCGGTGGGTATAGTGAAACGATTTGTCGAACTATAAGAAATAGCACTCTGAATCGGTCCGGTGGACCTGAGATCGCCTCCTTTCTTATACAGTTACGAATTTTACTATTTTGGATACTCCAATCTCCATTCCACAACCCCAAACTCCCATACAAGTGTACCAATCATCATACTAACCTATATACAAGATTTCTAACATATGGTATTCACCAATTTATTAAAAAACCATAATTAAAGTGGATTCACTCAAGATTGTCCTCTCAAACCCTAGTTTATCATTTTTCGTAAAGAAAACATATAGGATCCATATTTATTCAACTTTTAATTGTTAGTAGTTCATCAATTTCCTCTTCAATCATAAGAGTTAAATGCTACTATTAATTCTACCCAAGATTGTGATTTAAATTCCTTAGAATCGTCATAAACTTTCATGTAATCAAAGTAGTAATTATCCTACTCTAACATGGATATGATATTCAACTAAAATTCAGCAAGATAACCACTTGCCTCTTTTGGTAGGTGTGATCCGTTGAAGAAGAAGGATATGGTTGTGGTCCTCTCTCACCGATCTACAATTGGGTGGTGGTTTCGGCGTAAGATGACGACTTTTAGCCTTAAGACTCCTAAAAACTCTCTCCTTCTCCCTCATATGATTTCTCTTTGTTTTGGTAACTGAAAACCCAAATGTCCCTTACATGATAGTAGATAAAATCTCTAAAATTTCATTTGTCCCTTTTCCCCAAAATTTCAAAAGACCAAAATACACCTTCGGGGTGCTAGTTTGGCCTAAAAGTTCCCCGGGTAGACTTTTCTGACTATTTTGACCCTTCCGGATACACCGAAGTACTCAAAATGGCTATATGAAATAATAAAAATGAAATTATATTTTATTTTCAAATTTAGTCCCGACACGACTGACACAAGTGTCCTGACTACATTTATCGTAACTGCCGTATTTCTCACTCACGTAAATCTTAATATTTTCTCGTCATTATTATTACTCATACACTACGTAATATTCATTGTAAATAAATAAATATTAACCTTTATCTCGCTAATTAATATTTATCATTCTGAATTAATTATTCTAATTTAATTTAATTAATCCTAATTTGAATCACATTTAACCTAAATATAAAATTATAAAATTCAGAGTGTTGTACCAGATTGGTTCGAACTTAGCAACATTCCTTAAACAAGAGTTAATCACATTTCTTAGAGAGTGAAAAAGTGTGTTTGTGTGGAACCCTGAAGACATGTCTAGTATTGGCCCTAATTTTTTATGCCATGAGCTTAATATCAACAAGATTCCAAGTCGATCAAGAAGAATTGAAGAATGTTTATCCCCGAGAAGAATGTGTCCATCCAAGAGGAAGTGGACAAGCTGCAAGAGGCCAAATTCTTAAATGGTGTGTGTGTATGGATTTCACCGACCTCAACAGAGTATGCCTAAAAGATCATTTTTCTTTGCTAAAAATTGATCAATTGGTAGATGCAACAGAATGTCACGAATTATTAAGCTTCATAGAGGCCTACTCCTATTATAAATCAAATCAAAATGAAGCCGGAGGATAAGGAAAGTACATCATTCATCACTAATCGAGGTACTTACTACTACAACATAATTCCTTTTGGGCTTAAAAATGCTAGAGCGACATACCAAAGACTGGTGTATAAGGTTATTGAGGAGCAGATTGGTAAGAATATGGAAGTCTCTGTGAATGACATGCTCACTAAAGCAAGAAAGTTGTTGATCACATCTAAGATCTAAGCTAGATGTTTGATTAGCTTGAAAAGCGTCAAATGAAGCTTAACCCGACCAAATGCATATTCGGCGTACAAGAAGGGGTGTTTCTGGACTTCACCGTGAATAAAAAAGGAATTGAAGCCAATCTGGACAAAATTAAGGCATTGATCGATATGCAATCTCACACGTGCAAGAAATTTGCACAAAAATTAAATGAAAGGGTAGCTTCTCTCAATCGATTCGTCTCCCCGACTATAGATAAGTGCTTACCATCCTTCAAAGATCTTAGAAAAACGTTTGAGTGGAATAAAAAATGTGAAAAATCTTTTCAAGACTTTAGGAAATACTTGGAATCACCACTATTGCTCTCTCAACCAAATATAAGAGAAAATATATACTTATATTTGGTTGTGTCAGAGTCTGCTGTCAGCTCAGCACTCATTCGGATGGAAAATAGAATTTAGAAACCAATGTATTATACTAACACAGATTTTAGGGGAGCAAATATCAGGTTCCCACTCTTGGATATGTTAACCCTTACTATTATAGAAACTTTTAGGATAATGACTTACCATAGTGGTATATACTGACTTACCATAGTGGTCTATACTGACTTACCTTTGCTCCAGGCGCTTCACAAACCACAGAAATAAGGGAGATTAATGTACTGGGCAGTAGATCTAGGAGAATATGAGATCTTTTTAGAGCCTAGAACTACGATGAAGGGGCAAGTTGTAGCAGATTTCATCGCTAAATTCATATATCAAGAGGCAATCACTAACCCTAGTTTGCCTATCGAGCAGACTTCATTAAAAGAGATCTCGGCTCTAAAGTAAATAGACTTGACCCCCGACCAACCAGAGGCTTCAGATGCATAAGAGATATCCCAGCGATAAAGGGAACATATCAAGATGTTGTTTAAATAAGGAGTGTTGTATGAAGGAAACTTTGATGATAACATCTCAGTTTGGAAACTATATGTATATGGTTCCTAGTGCACTACTGGTAGTGGAGTCGGGCTCATCATCAATACCTAGGATGACATAGATGTGGAATGTGCACTTCATTTCCAATTCCAGGCCTCCAATAATGAGGTCGAATACGAAGCATTAATCACAAGCTTGACCGAGCAGGTCATAACACATAGCGATTCCCAGTTAATCGTCAACCAAATGCTTCAAATATATGAGGTTAAGGGAGATCTCATGGTTAGTTTTTTTTTTCAAGCTATCGAAGTCATCTTTAAATTTGCAACAATCAAAATGATCAGGATGCCAAGGATAGAATATGCCCCAGCAGATGCACTTGCTCGATTGGCCTAAGTGACTCGGACTCATGGGAACCATCCCGGTAGAAATATTTGCACATAGAAGTATAGATATAGAGGCTGTTAGTTTCATTTTGGTGGACTTGTGACCCTCTTGGATGGATTCTATCAAAAGCTACATTAACAAGGGTGTACTACTTGTTGACACAAAGGAAGCTAGAAAGTTAAGGTACAAGGCAACCAGTTATGTGCTAAAGTGAGGAGTTTTATACAAAAAGGGGTATACTATTTCTATACTTTGATGTGTACACCCCACCGAGGTACCAAATTTGATTAGAGAAGTAGATGAAGGTTCAGTAGAGCTCATTCAGTTGGTCGATTAGTGGTACGAAGGATAGTGATTCATCCCGAATCATGCACATATATACCCTCTATACTTATGCATTTTAGCCCCATCGGGTACTTTAATGCCTATAATTATGCTCATTAATCAGATAACCTTCGTTTTATATGCTAACATATTATTTGAGGTATTATTGAGATTTTGTAGGAGTTACGGTGCTTAGTGTGAAGTTTAGGTGCATTCTGGTAAAGTTCCATCGAATATCGCACATTCAGGGGCATTATCATCATTTCACACTTTGGGATTTTTTCTTAAAGTATTCAAGAGAGTTGAATCTCTCGGGTCAAGCTTCGCGTGGCCGCTAACGGTGCGTGAATCTGAGTCCAAACGAATATGTTACGTGTCTTTATCCGGGGGAGAAAATATAAGAAACATGCAAAATAAATAAATCAAGAAATTCTGTCCATGTCCTAGTCTTCATTTGCAATAGTGGGTTTTTTTCCAAATGAGAAATTACATATGGTTTTGTTGGCTTCGGGTCTAATCTCGGGTCTTAGTTAACACCAAATTGATGAGGGTTTTTATCCCAATCCAACGCAACAGTTGATTAATGGAGTTAGGGTTTTGGTCTCGACTTAATTTATCCATGGATATGTATGGTTTTTGTTTGCATCGCTGCTGGGTCTTTAGCTTAGTATGTATAACAGGTCTTGTGTGCTTTTACAAGATATGGTGGCCTTGGTTTTTGTTGGAAAAGAAAAGGGATAGCAGGTCTTGACATAGTTGTTGCTTTCGTGATTCTGCAGGACCGGTCGACCGGTGAATGGGGTTTTGCCGTGCACACTTTACAGTAGGTTTTTACCTTGGACCGGTCGTTCGGGTCCCCACCCGCAATCGACCTGGTATACCAGATTTTTTGCGCTGTTTCTTTTCTATTTTCTTTTTCCTTTTTCTTTTATTCCTTTTCCCAACTTACTATTTAAGCAAGACTTGGTTTATTTTTGTAAATATCTAGTTTTTACCTTCTCTCATAGTTTAGTTTTTAGGTTAAGAAACATTTTGGGGGATTTTGTGGAGAACACCCCTCTCATTATTTTTTGTGGGTTTGTACCCATTTAATATAAGTTTCTTGCACTGTTCATTGTCTTCTCTATTTGTTTTCATGCTTTGTATTTAATTTTCATACCTAGATAATTTATTGTAGCTAATTTAATTAGTGTTTACTTTAATTAATTAGTTAGTTTAATTTATGTTTTTCATCATGTTTAGTGGATAATTTAAATTAGGCTATGTTGGATAGAACTCACGTAGGGTTAATGGGTTGGTTTGCTATGGTGATGTTTTTTACTCATTTATTTCGATTGGGTTGTCCAAGTTATTATGCCTAGGAGATTTAACGGGGTATATCACATATGCTCCGTATTTACAACCTTGCATGTGTAATTTTTGGAATATTTGTTGACGCCAAAATCATAATAGGCTTTTGTGCGAATTTAGGGGTGTGACAACTCTTGATTCAATTAATTGACGAAATGAGACTCAATCTTAATAGCTTGTAAACCGATGTAATCATTTATACCAATTAACTCGGTGTGAGGGATATCTATCGCAACCTATAGTTTTTATTCCCTTTGTCAATCTATTTTAAATACACATTCCTAGTATTATCTTTTCTTTTGTTAACATTTACCTTTTACACTTTTATTTTAGAAGTATAAAACCGATTAAATTCTAGCAACTTGTCTTTGTGGATTTTCGATACCCGGAGTCATAATTTAGGTTTTTGTATTGAGGAGGTGAAATGAATAATGACAAATTATTCAACACGACGCTATTTACCACCCCCAGTCAGATAGCTATGCAAGGGTATTACTGGCCGACCATGAAAGCTGACTATATCTCTTTTAATAAGAAATGTGATAATTATCAGAGGTTTATCGCAATCCATAAAAGACCAAGGGCTGCATTAACACCAATCACTTCTCCATGGTCATTCGCCTTATAAGGGATTGATTTGGTCGGACCATTACCAAAGACAAAGTGGAAATTCAAATACTTGGTGGTTGTAGTGGACTACTTCACGAAATGGGTAGAAATTGAGCGATTAGTTGAAATTTCCTATAAAAGGGTCTTCCAGTTCATTTATAAGTTCATCATCAGCAGATATGGGATGCCACACGCCTTCATCACTGATCACAACACACAATTTGATAATCAAGAGTTTGAGGAGTATTGCATTCAGTCTAAGATCCAAAAACTTCACTCTGCCCAGGTCATCCCCAATGTAATGGCCAAACAGAGGTAACCAGCAAAACGCTACTAAATGGACAGTAAAAGAGACTTGATGATACGAAAGGCAACTGGATCAATGAGTTACATAGTGTTCTTTGGACCTACGCCTAGAACAACCACGGGAGAAAATCCTTTTATGCTTGCTTTTGGGACTGATTGGTGTCACTCGAGGTAGGTCTTCCCACTCATAGAATGTTAAATTTTGATTCCCTAAATAGTGATCTCATGAGAAGATTGGATTTGGACCCGATCGAGGAAGTAAGGGAGGATGCTTCAATTCGACTAGCTGCTTACCAGCAACGCACAACCCAATTCTACTACAAAGGGTAAAGCCTACCAACTTGAAGGAAGGAGATTATGTTCTGAAAAAAGTACTCCAGAAAGGGAATAAGTTGGAGGCAAACTGGCATGGACCATATCGTATCTCGGTAGTTGTCCGATCAGAAACTTATCGTTTAGAGACACTAGAAGGGGAAGAGTTCAAGAATCCATGGAATGTCGATCATCTTCGAAAATATTATCAATAGATCTATGGGGAATTTGATGTACTCGTTTCACCCATTTCAATAAAATTTTGATTTTTTAGAAATTATAAATCATTTTTATAATTTTTATTTAGGGTGAGGGTGATGATAATTTTGGCAATTGTATCATAAAAAATTTCATGACTTCGTCTTTGACCCATCTATAACAAGTCACAAACTTCAAAAACTTCAAAACTTCAAGTATGACTTCGTCTTTGACAAGTCACGAACAAGATGTTCCTAAAACTTCATGTATAACCTAAAGTAAAAAATAAGAAGTTTTACTAGATGTAGTTAAATTCAGGAAAATCTTGTAGCATTTATAAAACATTTGGTCCCCAATGGTAACTGATGCAAACACTTAGCCTCACAAACCATCCGTTATGATAATTTTAAGTGCATTAGTAGAACCTAACGACCAATAAGTCAAGTTCATACTTGATAACACAATAAAAATAAAGAAGTAGGTTAGTCTGCCACCTAGCCTACCAAATAATCAAAAAGCATAATTGGTAATGTTCAAATATATTAAAAAGACAAACATATGCAAACATCAAGTAAATTTTGTAGGATCATTATTAAGGTAAAAATTACAAAGATTAAGGCTAAAAATACTCTAATGGAGGTTTTCCTTTAGCCTTATCCATTACAGCAGGAAGAACATCAAGGGTGGAGGGAAATATAGTAGAAGCCAAGTCTCTCGACCCGTCTTGACCGCTTGAGTTGGGTTTGTTCAAGAAGTGTTGGGAGTGCACATACGTATCCTCTTCTTGTCGGCCAAAATCACCTAAATACTTTATGACCAGACTCTGAGGACATCAGTAGGGATCCAACTGACATCAAGTTTAAAAGGAGGATTTGGGTAATCCAACACACCCGGGTCTTGCCAATATCATAATTTGTAGGAACTGGAAATCTTCATAATTGTCAAGAATTCACGCATCCGCACTTGTGACCTTCATTTTGGGCTTATTCCAATTCATCTTCAAGGTGAGCTAGAGTTGCATCGTAGTCGTCCATCTCCAGACTGCTGATATATCATCATTTGATAACTTATTTTTTATGTGTCTGTCGTTGTCTTCAAAGGCCGAGTCTCAAAATCCCCTTGAATTACCTACAAAACTTGTTAAACAACTCGTATCGTAGTAAGTACGAGTATCAATTCAACTTTCATGGTGAAACAAATAGCGTGAATATTTGTAATTCCATTTTTTATTAAAACTTTTTGATATATTTTTTTATTTTTTATTTTTAAAACAACTTCAAAGTAGAATGAATTAATTAATGCTAAAAACAAATGCGAATAAGTAAACTAAAAATAATACGTAACTAGGTGTGATAAACGTGAGAAGATTCAAGAGATGGGATTGCACCGCATGTTCAGTTATTTTTAATTTCTTAATTTATTAAATTGAAATATTTCTAGATAATATTAAATTCACAATCTGACTCTCGTTACAATTATAAATTGAATAATATCTTTTTTAGAAAACCAATTTAAAAATGTCACACTTAAAAAAAACTAAGATTTTTGCTCTTTTTAATAAATTACCCGCTAAGATCAATTTAATTAAAATTATATGAATTCTCAAATTTTAACATCAAATTAATATTCAAAATTTAGGAAAAACCTATCTCTAGCTTGATTCTCAAAATCGAATATTAAAACTAAATTAATTTACTATCACTCAATACGTAAATTAATTTGTGACAATTACAAATTAATTCTCCTAGAAATATGACAATCAATTCGATTAATTAATTAAATTAACATTTTATGCTGTTTCATCCTACCCTCTGAACGGGGTGAATAGACGAACATATTTAAATAAGCATAACTAAGCCTCTTGGCCCAGTGCTGGGATAGTCTTGGGAGTTGATTGAGTTTGGTCCCCAGTTAGATCCCCAGCACTGTCAAAATAATGCTTGGCCAACAAAAGCCATGAACCGCGAATGAGAATTAGTCGAGGTGCGCGTATGCTGGCCCAGACACCTTATGGTATGCTACCATTTTTTTTTATAAATACGCATGCACAATCACAATAACATCAATAAATATTGAAATAGAAAAGAAAACGATATACAAAGTCTCCCTTTCGAATCGCGATCTTGAATTGTGTCCCAATTTCTTCACAATCGACTCACTGGATTACAATATAAAAATAAAACAAACTATTCTAAATAATATTCTAAAGCTAAACTATTTTTGGTCGTGGGTTCGGGAGAAGGTGTGTAGTGGGTGTTAGAGGAGAGAGGTTATGGGTTTGAGGTAATGATGCGGGTAAGAAGGTGTAGGTGAGGTATAGGTTAATTGGTGTGTGTGTGTATAATTTGCACTTAATAATTAAAAAAAAATTAAAATACAACTATTTAAATACTCAATTATAAAACTAATAAAACTAAAAAAATTAAAAAATTAAAAAATTAAATCCCTAATATAAAAATAAAATCAAACTAACAAAAAAAACTAAAAACTAAAAGTAAATAAATAAATGAAATTGTAATAAAATATATATACCTATTATATGTACATGAATAATATAAAAATAATTATATGCACGCGAATAAAATAATAAAAATCTTAAAAATTAGATATAACTCAAATTAAAATCTAATAAAATTAAAAACTAAACACACACGAGGCTTAGATGATGGTTTTGGTCTCGCTTTAGGCTTAAGTTTGGTACGAGACTGGATTTACGGCATTGGCAAGCTCAAAAATTGGACTTCGGACTTTACGACCGCTTTGATTTCCTTCATTGAACGCTTTTGACCGCTACTTTGTCGCAATTACGTCGATTTATAACGATTTGATACCGCGACTGTTGATTGACCTGCAATATAGAAAATATGAACATAAGACAAATTTTATTAAGAAATAGCGACTAAAATGTACATATTCGGGACATAATTTAAACAATTTTGGGTGCTTATCAACTGCCCTAGGTTGCTTGTTGAAATGAAAGGTCAACCGATAGACCTTGTCAGTCAGTTTCTTAATGGTTGCATCTTTATCTTTAAGTAAAGATGCTTGGTCGGATAAGGTCTTTTTGGTCCTCTCTTCATCAATCGTAGGTCGAGCAACCACCAAATGTTTGGAAGGCTGGCCACACTTAGTTTTCTTTAATTTCTCTAGCTCCTCCATCAGCCTAACACTCTCAATTTCTGAAAAAGATGCACCCTCACTTGTGACAACTTCAAAAGGCCTCTTCAAACTTTCCAGTTCATTTAAAAGGGTATTATTTTCCTTTTCTAACATAGTGTCCACTTCCCGAGCACTATCTACCTCTTTGTTAAGTAGGAATTCATTTTTTCTGAAAGGCCGAGGAAATGTGTTGAAGCTTTTTGTCAAAATCCCAACTTGCACTAAGTGCCTTATATTTAGCTTCATAATCAGAATGAAGTAGAGCCAAGGAGAGGTTGTGATCAGCTTGCAACTGTTAAATCATTTCATAATAGGCTGCATTATTGAAAAGATTATGCAGATGAACATAGGCGTCTTTAGCTTGTTCGAATACATCATCTTTGAGCATCCCTGCCAGCTCAACCTCTGTCAGGCTTACATGTCTAGCACCAAAAAGTTCCATCCCGCTTCAGCAGGTCAGTCTCAGCAGATATGCTTACATTTTTCCTGAAATTAAAATAAGAAATAGGAATATATGAATAACAGCGTAATAAGAATGGTAAACAAATAAAACTAACTAGCCATCCAAGTCAGAAATTTCATTAATTGTAAAAAGAAAGTTGTTACAATTGATTGTTCCTTACATCCAAAACATAAAAGAAAAAAATCAACGATCAAATAAAAGGAAATGAAGAAAGGAAAAGGACTATCCAACAAACTTAGAGAGAATTACGCCTTGTCTTTGTCTTTTGCTATTGTTTTGAAGGAGTGGCTCTAACTTTTGTGATAGGAACGAAGGAGGAATCGCTTCTCCCCTCCTCATTATCAACTTGCTCTTCCAAATTAGGAGGGGTACTAATGTCATGTCTCAAAAATAATTCTAAGTTGGTAGTAGTGCTGACCTCCTTCAGAATAGCGGTCCAACCATCCTTGTAAGACACTTTCTTCATATATTCAATTTGCACAGCGGTAGCAGCAAAGGCCATGTCCCAACCCTTATTGAAGGCATCCTCCCTATCCTTCTTACTCTAAGATTTCAATTTTAAAAACTTTCTCTTCTCAACAACAGCTTCCACTGCCAAAGTGGTAGCCATTTTCTTAGTTGTTTACCGTTTTAGCTCGCCCGCCTTCATTTTTTCGTCGGTCTGATTCATCTGGTCCTGCCACTTTTTTTGTTATATCTCGTGGGTGTCCTTGGTAGCATAAAGGGAAGACTTTGAAGGCTTCCTCCACATTAGATAGGGAGGACTTCACTTTGTCATCCCTTATCAATAATTAATAATAGTCAACCAGGAACATCAAAACAGAGAAACACCAATGTGAGTATCAGTTACGCATAAGGAAAAAGGAAATTACTGAAAGCAAGTGGTTAAGAAAGTTACCAGTGCCAAGTTCTGATTATACCTATCCAATAAACGGGTTCTGGACAAAGGAGTTGCCACCAACCTATCAAACAGAAGGACTCCTTAGTGAATCAACCCTCTGGCCAGACCAGGGTTCACTGCCACAGAGGCAGATTCAACAGTAGCGTGGTGAGCTGAGGTCTTTTGTGTCAATTCCTGCAGAGGAGCAAGATATCTCTTTAACCTCTTGAATTGAGGTTTTGTGGTCTTTGTATCATTAACACTGATAACCATGGCCTCTTGTCACCAGCAATAGTCTTCTTGGGTGGGGGTGAAGGCAAGCCAAATATCAAGCTGGGAATTATCCTCTTTTCGATGCCCTTAACAGGCGAAGTTTGGATGGTGGTAAAGTCAAAGGATTCAAAAGAATAGGAAGTTCCTCCAAGATCCAACTCTCTCTTCCCCAAAAGATTCTGCATCTAAAGAAGTATAAATTATTTCTTTTTATAAATTGATGGGGGAACTTCTCCTGTGTCGTGCTTAACTTCTAATTTTTTTACACTGTCGGTCTCAAGCCCGGATAAAGGATGATGGTTGCGTTAGGTAGCTGACAGCTAGCGTAAAACTTTTTCAGATCCTTATGAACATGAATCCTATGAATATACATGCTAATGTTAGGGAATTCCCCTCAAGCTATGCGTTGCGTCTGCCACCGGGTGTCTCGAAAAATAGGCAAGGGGCGTTGCTCCTGACACCGGGTGTCTCGAAAAATAGTCAAGGGGTGTCGCATCGACGCCCGAATGCGACGATAAATACGCAAGGGTTCCTGCAATAAGCTAGACGGGTGCGGGTAAAGAATCTAGTCCAGGATACTAGACTTAGGTTCGCAACTTGGAACATAGGGAATATGACAAGAAAAGGGATGGAGTTAGTAGATACCATGATAAGAAGAAAAGTTAACATAGTTTGTTTACAAGAAACTAAATGGGTCGGTGAGAAAGCTAGAGAAATAGAAAATACAGGATTTAAATTATATTATATAGGCAAACATAGAAATAAGAACGGAGTTGGAATAATAGTAGATAAGAACTTTAAGGACGATATCGTAACCGCTATTAGGAAAGGTGATAGATTTATACTTGTAAATTTGGTATTAGGTGAAAACATAATTAATATTATTAGTGCTTATGCACCCTAAGTATGAAGCCCTTATACTTTTGACTCATTTGAGTCTAGACTGTATAAGAGCTCATCTAGTTTGGAAATTGTGACAAAATAGTGTCTATCCTAGAAACCAAAGAGCTTCAGAGATTGGGTTGCTTCTTCTTCTATCTATCATGTAATGATCCTAAGACTATAGCCATCACTCACACACTTAGAATTTGATTCTTGCATATCATATTGCACCCCTATGTGTTTTAATGTTGTGAGTGTGTTTAAATCCCTCAATTTGATTTTTAATAATTTTTTGGGAATTTAAAACATATTTTAAACAAGGTTTTATTTAATTAAAATTTGATTTATAAAGTCTTGGGGTTATTATATAAATATGGATTGTTGTGTTTATTGGCCTAAAGTTACTCTGGGTAGAAACCGAAAGCGCTAGAGACTTAAGGGTTGGCTCTGTAATTATTTTGGGACGCGCGTTTACCTTCGTTCACAGGCCAACACCTGTTGTCTTCTGATTGGACCAAACTGTGTTTCTTTACTGAGACAAACCATCGCACGCTTACAGCCCTTGGATCTATCCTTATCGATGGCCTGCATGTCTTTTGAGTGGATCCCCGTGTAATCCCTTTAGCCAATCATAGCCTGTTTAATCCACCGCCTGTTGTGAGCCCTTGGATTGCAGTCAATGGTGCTTGACTCAATCTCAGCCATTGTTTTTGAACGAGGCTCTGGAATCTTCTCCTCTCCCTATTTAAAGACCCTTCATCTCAGCCTTCGAAAGCTTTTGCCATTTTGCAAAGTCTCAGAGAATAGAGAGAATAGAGAGAGAGAGAAGAGAGAGAAGAGAGAAGAGAGAAGTTAGAGAGAGAAACCAAACCCTAGTTAGAAACCCTAACTTCGTCCAAATACCTCTAAATCTAAACCACTTACCTCTCTATAAACACCATAACCAGACAAACACCATCCTTAGTGTTTCTTGAGTTATGAGAGTTCGAGTTGAGTGATTTCTGGGTTGCTGAAATCCTTGTGTTCATAAATCTTATTTCCAACTTAGACATAGACTCAGATCTTGTCTCTTTTTCAATAGAAATCATAGATCTGAGGTTTTTCATGTCACAGAACACTTAGTTGCATTTATTTCTCATCTTGAGAATTTCGTTGTTGATTCTTTTCTGTTAAAACATTTTTTTCAAAGATCAACAATAGATGTTTTTCTATTTCTGTTTTTACAAAACCTAACCTGACCTAGTGGGATTCGCACTTGGAGGGTTCTCAATCCACATAATATTTTCAAAAGTGATTGAGAAAGGTCTTGACCGATTTCTTAAGCAAGATCTCCGTGGAATCTGGGTTATTTTGAAAGGTCGAAAAGGTTCTTGGTTTTGTAAGAAAGAAAAATAACAAATACACTGCATATAGACTTTATATGTGATTTGTTAGGATCGTCTGTAACTAATAAGTGTGTGTGTGTGCATGCATGTGATTTAGAACACCATTCACAAACATCTTCACACTACAAACACTCAAAGTGTTGGCTATAAGATTTGGTGAACATAAGTCGACGTAAAGTGCTGAAACAAAGAAGAGTTGACAAACTGAGACAACTACATCAACAAACAAGATCTGCAGAAAAGTTAAGGACGCCAGAGGGTACAATCCTGAACTTGTATAGATTTGTTTTTGTGTGCATGTTAGTTAAATAGGTTGTAACTCATATATTTGTTTTAGTGATTGTTTTTGTTTTACTCCGTAGAGGGAGTCGTGGATGTTTCCTCAAGGTTGAGGTTTTACCACGTTAAAAATCTGAGTATCAATATTTCTACATCTTCTCATCCCTTTCTAATAGTGTGCTGAGTTTAAAACATTTTAAACTGTTTACTAAAACTTGTTATCAAATCTTGTCCATATCTCGTACATAATTTTGTTAACACATCTTGTGTTCAAAATAGTTTTGATTTAAGTAAAGAGTTTCTTCAACAAACTTTCGGAGTTGCTTAAATAGTTTATTTTCATAAACGGCTTTGGCAACGCTATTTCAATTGGTATCAGAGCTTTTGGTGAACTTTTTTCAAAAAGATCCTGAGTTTCTGAAACTGTTTTCTCAAAATCATTATGGACGAGAAAAACGAAAGATATGGTAACTTGACCAGACCTCCAGTCTTTGATGGAACCAATTTTTCTTACTGGAAAGTAAGAATGATTGCTTTTATTCAAGGCACTCTGGGAGATGATGTCTGGGATATCATTGAAAACGGATACTTTTATCCAACTAAACCAGCCACTGATGGAAGCAATGAAAGGATTAAGAAAATATTGAGTGAGTTTACTCAAGAAGAGAAACAGGTTTCTCGAAATAATAACAAAGGCAAGAACGCTATATTTATGTCTATTAACGAACATGAGTTCAAGAGAATCTCATCTTGTACCACTTCCAAGGAAGCATGGGATACCTTGATTACTGCACATGAAGGAGACTCTAGGGTAAAAGCTGCTAAGACTCAGATGTTAATCCAACAGTATAATACCTTAATCATGTCTGAATCTGAGTCTTTCGATGATTTCTATATGAACCTTACTGATATTGTCACTAAACTTCATGCCAATGGTATAACTTATGATAGACAGGAAATTGTCTCTAAAATTCTGAGATCATTGCCACAGAAATTTGACAATAAAATATATGCTATTGAGGAGATGTGTGATGTAAATCTCACTCCTGAATTACTCAGTAGTAAATTAAGAACTGTGGAAATGGAATTGGAGTTTAAGAAACAATTGACCCACACTAATAGGAAACATACCAATTCCAATCTTAGCTTTACCTCTAAGATGATTAAGCCTGAGTTAAACACCTCTAGTAATGATTCTGATGAGGACTGTGACTTAGAAAGTCTAGATAATCAGATTGCCCTAATGACAAAACAATTTAAGAAAATTGTTAAATTTAGAAACAGTGTTGCAAATAGACAGGGCAAGTCTAATTATACCACTCCTTCAAATCACAAACCTCATGAGAAACCTCATGACAAACAGAACAAGGACAACACAAGACCTCACAGAGACCTCAAGAAGACTGAATGCTATAGATGTGGTAAACTAGGACACATTGCTCAAGACTGTAGAGTTAATTTAAATGCCCAAAACAAACACTCTAGAGCCAATATCTGCAAAACCTGGGATGACTCAAGTGATTCTGAAAATGAGGAACTTGAGACATCTGATGGTTTTGATCCTTGTTTAGCCTTCTTTGCCAAAATCATATACAATGATGACATTCCTATGCTTGATAGTGAGGATGAGTTTAGTAATTCTAGTTCTGTTGCTTTGAATCATACTTTAACTGGTTTAGATGCTTTACTTACTGAGAACATTAATACCTCTTCCTCGGGGTGTGTGAGTCAAAGGGAAATCGATACTGCTGATGTCAATGGGTGCGTGAGTTTAAGAAATGAAACCTTAGGGGTCACTTCACACACCTCACTTAGTGACTCAGATAATGATGATCTCCCAGACATCCACACTCTATATACTAAAACTCTAAAGAAAAGCACTAGACTAGAAAAGATTGTTAAAGATCTTACCAAAAAGTTAGAAGATCTAAGCCTAATGGTAAAACTGAATGCTGAAGAGTATACTACACAATGCATGTCTCATGACAGTGAAGTTAAAGTGTTTGATGAAAAACTGAAAACTTTGACTGAAGCTAATGAAATTCTGGAGAAAAAATACAAAGGGACATTATTAGAATTGGAACAAACAAAAGAAAAGACAGCAACTGTTTTCAAAAAATTTACCAAATTTGAAAACAACTCTAAATGTTTTGAGGAATTCGTTGCTGAATCTAAAACCAATTCTGATGATAGAACTGGAATAGGGTTTTGCCCCAATTTGAAGACACAAACTAAACATGTTGAACCTATCGAGTTTGTGTCAGGAGGCAAAAGACCTATTGAAACATGTCCAGACTTTCATTCTCTAAAAACTAAGTTTGACCATCAAAACACTAACACTGAAGATGCAAGTTGCTCTAAGCATGAAAGTTTACCAAAGGGAAAATATGTCTGCCCCCCTATTAGGAAAAGTGAACCTGCTTTCAAATCTGTGCTACCTAGGAATAAAATTCAGCCTCAAAATTTCTCAAAATCTTTGATTAGAGACCTTCCTAAGGAAAATCCTATTTTGAGCAATCTTTATTGCTCCTATTGTGATATATATGGTCACTCTTTCGATAATTGCTATGCTAGGAGACTGATTAAACCTATCTACAACACTCCTATGTATCATAACTTTAACTATTCTAGGAGGAGTCGTAACAATTATGTCCTTCCCAGGCCACCAGACAAAAACTCTAACTATAGGAATAGAAGGACTAAACCTAAAAGGACATTTACTAGAAGAATTACCAGAACCTTTTCTAAATCAAATGCTCAAGAATTCAAATTTATTCAAAATCATGCGCAAAATGTTTTTCAACAAAAATCTAATGCTCGCAAATTTTATCAAATAAGAGCAAACAAGCGCAAACTAAAAACAAGGGCAATTTGGGTTAGAAAAGATGATCTAGCACCCCAGATGAAATGTAACATTGTTGTTTCTGCTCTAAAAGCTGAACTTACATCTTCTGGTTGGTACTTGGATTCTGGATGTTCCAAGCATATGACAGGTGATGATACAAAACTTTTAAATAAAACCCATTTTGATGGTGGAAAAGTTGTTTTTGGTGATGGTATATCATCCCAGATCATAGGCAAAGGAACCCTTAAAGAAAAAGGACTTCCTCTTCTTGAAAATGTTCTCTTAGTTAAAGGTCTTAAGGCTAATTTACTTAGCATTTCACAATTCTGTGACTCAAACTACACTGTTACCTTTTCAAAGAACAATTGCAAGATTTTAAATGAAAAGGGAGAATGCTTAATTACAGGATTCAGGACCCCTGACAATTGTTATACTGTCATGTCTAGTTCTGAAATCTGTAATGTTGCCAGAATGGATGACAACGAGATATGGCATAACAGAATGGGTCACATTAATTACGAAAATTTGAGTAAATTGTCTTCTCAACAGATAGTTAGAGGAATACCAAAAATTAAACCTATTCATAACATTGTCTGTGGTCCCTGTCAAGAAGGAAAAATTGTTAAAGCACCTCATAAAAGGGTTAAAGATATCCTTACCTCTAATCCCTTAGAACTCATCCATATGGACCTAATGGGTCCTTCTCAAACTGTTAGTCTTTGTGGACACAGTTATATTCTTGTTATGGTTGATGACTTCACCAGATTCACTTGGGTAGCTTTCTTAAAACAAAAATCCGATACCTTTCAAACCTTTTTAAAGATTCTCTTACGGATTGAGAATGAAAAAGACACTCAAGTGAATAGAATCCGAAGTGATAGAGGTGGTGAATTCAAAGACACTGGTATTGTAGAATATTGTGACTATAATGGTTACAAACATGAGTTCAGTGCTCCTAAGACCCCTCAACAAAATGGTATAGCTGAGAGAAAGAATCGAACTCTTCAAGAGATGGCACGTGTCATGCTCCATGCTAAGAACTTACCTAAGTATTTTTGGGTAGAATCTATTCGTACAGCCTGCCATCTTATTAATAGGGTCTATCTTAGAAAGAATTCGAAACAAACCTCTTATGAACTTTGGTACAATAAAAAGCCTAATCTTAAGTACCTTAGAACCTTTGGTAGTACCTGCTATGTTTGCAAAGATAGGGAACACTTATCTAAATTTGAGAGTAGAGGAGATAAAGCCATATTCTTAGGTTATTCACCTAACAGTAGAGCTTATCGAGTGTATAATCTTCGCACTAAGACCTTAATGGAATCCATAAATGTAATTGTTAGTGACACTACTGTAGAAAGCAAGACTAGTGAATTAACTATAGAAGAAGAATCGTCAAATATTTTAGAAAATGACTCTTCTGAAATAGATAATTCATTACCTATTGAGTCACCTGAAGTACCTAACTGGGTTTCTAAAGATCATCCCATAAACAACATAGTTGGTAACCCTGGTGAACCAGTACGTACAAGATCCCAACTTAGAAATTATGCTCTCTATGCTTGCTTTGTTTCTCTCTTGGAACCAAAGAATGTAAATGAGGCATTGAATGACTCTCACTGGATTTCTGCTATGCAGGATGAACTTTTACAATTTGTCATTCATGATGTTTGGTTTCTTGTTCCACGTCCTGATCACAAAAAGGTTATTGGTACTCGTTGGATTTTCAAAAATAAAACTGATGAAAATGGGATGATAATTAGAAATAAAGCTAGACTAGTTGCTCAAGGTTACTCCCAAATAGAAGGACTGGATTTTAATGAGACGTTTGCTCCTGTTACTCGTTTAGAATCAGTTCGTCTGCTTCTTGCTATAGCTTGTCACATGCATTTTACATTATATCAAATGGATGTTAAATCTGCGTTCCTTAATGGAATACTTGCCGAGGAAACCTATGTAGAACAACCTAAAGGGTTCATTGACCCTAATTATCCTAATCATGTATTTCGGTTGAAAAAGGCTCTATATGGTCTTAAGCAAGCTCCTAGAGCCTGGTATGAGCGACTGTCCAGTTTTCTGCTGGACAAAGGTTTCAAAAGAGGTGGAAATGACCAAACCTTATTTGTCAAACAGTTTGGCAAACACATTACTATCGCTCAAGTCTATGTAGACGATATCATATTTGGATCCACTTCTACCTCAGAAGTAAAATCTTTTGCTGAAATTATGAGTAAGGAATTTCAGATGTCCCTTATGGGGGAGTTACAGTTCTTCCTAGGTCTCCAAGTCAAACAACAACCAGATGGCTTGTTTCTTTCGCAGACTAAGTACGCATTAGAGATAGTTAAAAAATTTGGCCTCGAGAGTGCTAAAAGTGCTAAAACGCCTATGAGTACTACAGAGAAATTATCTAGAGATGAAACTGGAACATCTGTAGACTCTACCTTATATCGTAGTATGATTGGCACATTACTCTATCTGACTGCCTCGCGTCCTGATATCATGTATGCTGTTTGTGTTTGTGCGCGTTATCAAAATAACCCCAAGGAGAGCCATTTAAACGCTGTTAAACGCATAATTAAATATGTTAAAGGCACTCTAAATTTAGGAATTTGGTACACGAATGACACACCTAGCACTATTATTGGGTACACTGATGCTGATTGGGCTGGGTGTACTGATGATAGTAAAAGCACTTCAGGCGCATGTTGTTATATTGGTAATAACTTGGTAGGATGGAGTAGTAAAAAACAGAACTGCACATCTCTCTCGACTGCTGAATCTGAATACATAGCCGCCGGTAGCTGTTGTGCCCAATTGTTATGGCTTAAACAAATGCTAAGTGATTATGGTATTCTAGAACCCACACTTCATCTCTATTGTGATAATCAAAGTGCGATTAACATTTCTAAGAACCCAGTTCAACACTCGCGAACTAAGCACATTAAAATAAGACATCATTTTATTCGTGAATTAGTTGAAACCAAGGAATTAGAAATCAATTATCTTTCTACTGATCTACAACTTGCAGATTTATTTACCAAACCTCTTGATTTTAATAGATTCGTTTCTTTAAGAAAATCTATTGGTATGATTTGTGCTGAGTAAATACCTGTTATGTTTGCCAAGTTCCTTCCCTTTGTCCATTTGAGACAAAATGGGGGAGAAATTTGAGTCTACTGCATATACTAAAAAGCTTGATCTTAGTAATTTTTTGCAGGTATTCTTCTTGTACAGTCATTCTTCATTGTAATAATAGGATGTTAAACTGTATATAGTTGAGTTATGTAATTTTTGCTTTCTAGGATTTGGGTAGATAGAACCTTTATAGGAATAAGTTTTTTTTTGTTGTCGCCCTACGAGTTGAGATGACTCAAAGGAGATTTTGTCTCATATTTCCAAAGGGGGAGATTGAAGCCCTTATACTTTTGACTCATTTGAGTCTAGACTGTATAAGAGCTCATCTAGTTTGGAAATTGTGACAAAATAGTGTCTATCCTAGAAACCAAAGAGCTTCAGAGATTGGGTTGCTTCTTCTTCTATCTATCATGTAATGATCCTAAGACTATAGCCATCACTCACACACTTAGAATTTGATTCTTGCATATCATATTGCACCCCTATGTGTTTTAATGTTGTGAGTGTGTTTAAATCCCTCAATTTGATTTTTAATAATTTTTTGGGAATTTAAAACATATTTTAAACAAGGTTTTATTTAATTAAAATTTGATTTATAAAGTCTTGGGGTTATTATATAAATATGGATTGTTGTGTTTATTGGCCTAAAGTTACTCTGGGTAGAAACCGAAAGCGCTAGAGACTTAAGGGTTGGCTCTGTAATTATTTTGGGACGCGCGTTTACCTTCGTTCACAGGCCAACACCTGTTGTCTTCTGATTGGACCAAACTGTGTTTCTTTACTGAGACAAACCATCGCACGCTTACAGCCCTTGGATCTATCCTTATCGATGGCCTGCATGTCTTTTGAGTGGATCCCCGTGTAATCCCTTTAGCCAATCATAGCCTGTTTAATCCACCGCCTGTTGTGAGCCCTTGGATTGCAGTCAATGGTGCTTGACTCAATCTCAGCCATTGTTTTTGAACGAGGCTCTGGAATCTTCTCCTCTCCCTATTTAAAGACCCTTCATCTCAGCCTTCGAAAGCTTTTGCCATTTTGCAAAGTCTCAGAGAATAGAGAGAATAGAGAGAGAGAGAAGAGAGAGAAGAGAGAAGAGAGAAGTTAGAGAGAGAAACCAAACCCTAGTTAGAAACCCTAACTTCGTCCAAATACCTCTAAATCTAAACCACTTACCTCTCTATAAACACCATAACCAGACAAACACCATCCTTAGTGTTTCTTGAGTTATGAGAGTTCGAGTTGAGTGATTTCTGGGTTGCTGAAATCCTTGTGTTCATAAATCTTATTTCCAACTTAGACATAGACTCAGATCTTGTCTCTTTTTCAATAGAAATCATAGATCTGAGGTTTTTCATGTCACAGAACACTTAGTTGCATTTATTTCTCATCTTGAGAATTTCGTTGTTGATTCTTTTCTGTTAAAACATTTTTTTCAAAGATCAACAATAGATGTTTTTCTATTTCTGTTTTTACAAAACCTAACCTGACCTAGTGGGATTCGCACTTGGAGGGTTCTCAATCCACATAATATTTTCAAAAGTGATTGAGAAAGGTCTTGACCGATTTCTTAAGCAAGATCTCCGTGGAATCTGGGTTATTTTGAAAGGTCGAAAAGGTTCTTGGTTTTGTAAGAAAGAAAAATAACAAATACACTGCATATAGACTTTATATGTGATTTGTTAGGATCGTCTGTAACTAATAAGTGTGTGTGTGTGCATGCATGTGATTTAGAACACCATTCACAAACATCTTCACACTACAAACACTCAAAGTGTTGGCTATAAGATTTGGTGAACATAAGTCGACGTAAAGTGCTGAAACAAAGAAGAGTTGACAAACTGAGACAACTACATCAACAAACAAGATCTGCAGAAAAGTTAAGGACGCCAGAGGGTACAATCCTGAACTTGTATAGATTTGTTTTTGTGTGCATGTTAGTTAAATAGGTTGTAACTCATATATTTGTTTTAGTGATTGTTTTTGTTTTACTCCGTAGAGGGAGTCGTGGATGTTTCCTCAAGGTTGAGGTTTTACCACGTTAAAAATCTGAGTATCAATATTTCTACATCTTCTCATCCCTTTCTAATAGTGTGCTGAGTTTAAAACATTTTAAACTGTTTACTAAAACTTGTTATCAAATCTTGTCCATATCTCGTACATAATTTTGTTAACACATCTTGTGTTCAAAATAGTTTTGATTTAAGTAAAGAGTTTCTTCAACAAACTTTCGGAGTTGCTTAAATAGTTTATTTTCATAAACGGCTTTGGCAACGCTATTTCAAAGTAGGATTAGATGAGTACACTAAAGTATAATTTTGGGAACAAATGGACGAACTAATTCAAGAAATACCTGTAGGTGAGAAAATTTATATAGGGGGATATTTTAATGGCCATGTAGGAGAAGATCGTGTAGGATATGAGATAGTGCATGGAGGATATGGTTTTGGAGATAGGAACGACGGGGGAGAGTCTATCTTAGATTTTACGATAACTTATGATTTTGTACTAGTAAATACATGTTTTCAAAAGAGGCTCGAACACTTAACAACTTATAAAAGTGGAACACATAAGAGCCAAATTGATTTTTTAGTTACTAGGAAAGGAGACCGATTAACGTGCAAAGATTGTAAGGTTATCCCGGGAGAGAGCTTAACCTCACAACATAGGATAATGGTGTTGGATATAACTATTAAAAATCAATCACGAGGGAGAAAAGTGAAGATTAACCCATGAACTAGGTGGTGGAACTTAAAAGGAGAGAAATTTGAACTATTTAAAGATAAAGTATTAAATGAAGCAACATGGAATACTGAAGAAGAGACTAACATAATGTGGAATAAGATGGCCACATGAATTAGAAGAATATCAAAAGAAATTCTTAGAGAATCAAAAGGTAAGGGGCCACAATCTAAAGAAACTTGGTGGTGGAATGAAGAAGTACAAAACATAGTAAAAATTAAAAGGTAGTGCTTGAACACATGGAAAACAAATAGAAATGAAGAAAATTTTGAGAAATATAAATGGGCTAAAAAGGAAGTTAAGAAAGTGGTAAGAGATGCTAAGTTATAAGCGTATGATGATCTTTATACAAAATTAGGAACACAAGAAGGAGAAAAAATTATTTATAAGCTTGTTAAACTTAGGGACATGAAAACAAAAAGATTTTAATAACGTTAAGTGTATCAAAAGTGATGATTAGAGAGTCCTAGTCAAAGATGATGAAATTATGGAAAGATGGAAAAACTACTTTGAGAGATTATTAAATGGAGATAATGGGAGTAAATTAGATATAAAGGAACTTAGGGAGACTTGAGAAAATATATTTTTACGCAGAATTAGGACAACAGAGGTTAAGATTGCTTTAAAAAAGATGAAAACAAGGAGGGTTTTAGGACCAGATGGAATCCCTATTGAGGTTTGGAAGTGCTTAGGGGAGGATGGAGTATCATGGCTTAAAAAATTATTTAATAGATTTTTAATGACTAATAGGATGACCGATGAATGGAAAAAAAGTGTTTTAGTTCCTATTTATTAAAATAAAGGAGACATATAAAATTGTTCAAATTATCGTGGTATTAAGTTAGTGAGTCATATAATGAAACTTTGGGAGAGAGTGATTGAATATAAATTGAGATTGAAGATAACAGTATCTGAGAATCAATTTGGGTTTATGCCTAGGAGGTCAACAATGGAAGCAATCTATTTATTGAGGAGATTAATAGAGAGGTATAGGGAGAAAAAAAAAGGATCTTCATATGATTTTTATAGATTTGGAGAAGGCGTATGATAGGATACCCAGAGATATAATATGGTGGATTCTACATAAAAGAGGAGTGACTTACAGATATATTGATGTGATCAAGGATATGTATGATGGTGCGATGACTACAGTAAGAACATCACCTGAAGAAAGTAGTGAATTTTCAATTACGGTAGGTCTACACCAAGGATCAGCATTAAGTCCTTATCTCTTTGCTCTTGTTATGGATGAGTTTGACTGGACAAATACAAGATGATGTGCCATGGTGTATGCTATTTGCAGATGATATTGTTTTAGTGGATGAGACTAAGACGGGGATTAGTGCTAGGTTGGAATTGTGGAGAGAAACTTTAGAAACAAGAGGATTTAAAATAAGCAGAACAAAAACAAAATATGTGGAGTGCAATTTTAGTAGTAATAGGAGGACAAATGGAGATGTGGTGAAATTGGAGGGTCAAGAGATACCTACAAATGATAATTTTCGTTATTTAGGATCGGTTATCCAAAAAGATGGAGATATTAGTGATGATGTTACTCATAAGATTAGAGCCGACTGGGTTAAGTGGAGAAGTGCTATCGGCATTTTGTGTGATAGGCGTATACCTTTGAAGTTAAAAGAAAAATTTTATAGGACGACCATTAAACCCTCCATGTTATATGGGACAGAGTGTTGGGAAACCTTGAAACAAAATGTGTAGAAAATGAGAGTGACGGAGATGCGAATGCTAAGATGGATTTGTGGTAAAACTCTAAAGGATAAAATTAAAAATGATCAAATTTGTGAAATGGTAAAAGTAGCTCCTATAGAAGATAAATTGAGAGAAAATCGACTTAGATGGTTTAGACACGTCAAGTGTAGACCGATGGATGCTCCTGTAAGGAAGAGTGATTTAGTTAATATAGATGGTAACACAAGGGGTAGAGGTAGGCCTAAATTGACTTGGTGGAATATTATAAAAAATGACATGATGTCATGTGATTTAACCGAAGATATTGCACTGGATAGAATGGAGTGAAAAAATAGGATTCATGTAGTCGACCCCAATAATTGGGAAAGGTTTTGTTGAGTTGAGTAGAGTATAAATTGACGGGGGCTTTGGTATATCTTTTGTTGGTCGGACAACAAAAGATGTGATTGAGCTTCTATATTCCAACAGTATTGATGCCGACCTGGGGTGTTCTTCTCCTATTCTTTGATGGATTGACCAAAGATTTTTTTACTCTTCAAAATTGACTTCTGAATCATGGGGACACTTTTTTCATTTCATCTGCAAAGAAAACCAAGTCAAAATTTCCAGTCAACGTATGATCAAACAGTTAGTCGGCATAAAATAAAAGTAGGTCAAAATGAAGGCCGACCTATGCCAAGCCCTTCCCGGGGGCATTTGGGACCAATATATTTAACTCCCCCAGGAAGGCGGGCATGTTGCCAATTCTTGACCACTACTCCATGATCCCAATAGTTTGTATTAAAATCAGGAAGATTGATTAGTAAAGTGTGACACCCCGACTAATTCAATACCGAGTAGCTACTCCTTTATTTAAATTAATGCAAAATGTGAAGTTGGTTCAGTTCGTAGCATCACTACTGAAAACATATAATTAATTACTAACCACCTAATATTTAAAATAGTGAAGTGCCAAATTTTAATGTTCAAAATTACCCATCCACAAAATAATTTAAATCATCATCCAACCATCACATAAACAATCCTATAAGGTAATCAACAGAATAAAATAACAAAATGTTTGAAGTAAACACTCCAATAATAATGGCAATGTAAATAAATCAATTACAATAGTCTGAATACATAAAATCTCAAGACTGAAATAAAATGAAAGTCTAAAACTGCTGTCACTGAATAGAATGGGCAACATGCCCTAAATGTAATAAATAACTCCCAAAAGAAGTAAGGATTGATGTGGAGGCGCCAAGTAACGAGGTCTCATAACTTTCACAACAGCTACAGCACGTCACTAGAATGGAACTCCTAAGCTTGGCCTCCCTGTGGCTGGGCACCTAAAAGGTTTTTACAAAAAAAAAGAATAAATTTAAAAGCAAACGGGTCAGAGCCCGATGTGAAAATATTTTAAAAGCAGTAAGTGTTTAAGTTACAATATTAAACAACACATATATTAACATGTTACTTACATGCCCTCACTTGAGATCCTCAACCCTCAACTATTGTACACACCTAACGCATCTTTTAAATTTCACCAACTTGTACCACTACATGACTAGTTTATTCTACCCCCATCAAGACGGTTCTTACTATAGATGCACACATATTATTTAAATAAAATTATTTTATAACTCACACATTCAATAATCAGATTACTTAGCTCAAGTATTGGTTAAGTTTACATTATTCTTAACTCAATTACATCCCATAGTTATTGGCATCTATTAAGGAGCAGTGAATCAATCACAAGTACATATATAAGTCACTCTCATTACATATATACATATATGGCCCCTAGGCTAAGCTGCGGTGCACGCATAATCTGCTATCGAATCCCGGTACATCAAGTACATAAGGATCACGTGTTCCGAATCGCCTAGGAACCGTTTCAATACAAATCACACATAATGGAGGCGAACATAGTTCACATACCCATGGGTCACGCACATACCTACGCTCCCATGATCAGCTGACTTATCACCTCACAAATAAGTCATTCACAGTCCTATATCCTTAAGGTACCAGTCTAAATCCCCCCGAAGGCACACAAAGATAAGACGATCCTTTCTCGGAAATCAACCTCCCGTGATAGCAAGTATGTTAGGTATGTCATACTCAAAATAATCCATGTACTAAGTATTCACACAACTTAGGTAATCATCATTTTAGTATAGGTATATTTCAGCCCTATATCGTAAGTCTCATACATATAATAATATCATCCCATTAATTCTACACAATAGGTTTAGCGCAATAATTCTCGACGTATAATTATGAGTACATACCCTATCCCAAAAAGGTTACTAAGTCCCCATCTAGTGTCTAAGGTTATCTCAGTATTTAAAGTTTCCCCTTTTCAGTATTTAACCTCAAATTATAATTGGAGCAAAATATATTTAGGTTCTCACAAATTCTAATCATATCTCACTAGTCGGATATTCATAAGTTTACCACTTAACCTCAATTAAATCTAATAATTTTTCGGGCTTCAAATATCATCCTACTGGTCTTCCCTAAGTACTAATATGTTCAATCAATCATCCCTAAAGAGTTCTAAAGGTTGAAAGTTACTCAATTATTTAAAGGGAAATATTTCACTTTTTTCCAGAGGGGGCGATCGATCGAAGAAATGGGTCGATCGATCGACATTCTTGGGTCGATCGATCGATCAAGAAGTTACCTGCCCAGAACTCCTTTAACAGTTACGGGTTCTACCATTTTTACACCTTCAATTCACATTAGAACGTCCCAAACTCCAAAATGAGTATACTAGATATTAAACCAACATTACTACACTAGTTTCAACGTCCAAGATTCATCAAAACATCACAGTTTATCGATTTCTTGGGTTAAAAGTCATTAATAATACTATAACCCTAGTTCTTCATCATCTTTTCAAAAATCATCATAAATATGAATTTAATTTCGTGATTTCCTAACTCTTAATTTATAAATTCTTTCACTTCATAATTCCAGAAGATCCACTACATGCAAACCTATCCAAGTTCATAATTTAGTCTCCAATTTTCACATTATTAAATCTTACATGATTTGTCTTTAAATCTAAATTATCATGTAAAATATATGCCTTAAATCATTGTAAGATAAATCACTTGCCTTGAATTAGAGATTATGATCCTTTGAAGCAGACGGTATGGGAGTGATCCTCTCTTTTTGATCTATCGGGTGGTGGTAACGGTGGTGCAAAAGCCTCTAAGGGTGGTTTCTCCTTTGGGACTTTCCTCTCTTCCTCTCTAACTGTCGTTGGTGATTTTTGTTTGTGATAACCCTAAGAGTTCTTGTGTTGGCTGATATACTAAGTCTAAAATTCATGGTTTATAATTCCTCAAAAAGTCAAAATGACTAAAATACCCTCATGGGCTGCCGGTTAGGCGTAAAATGTCTCGGAACCCAATCTGAACCCCCGACTAGTGTTTTCTGACTATCTCGACCCTTATGGACATGTTGACGCAATCGAAATGACCGTAGGGATGATGTAAAAATAATTTACTTTTTAATCCATTAAATTGGTTCCTGACACAATTGACACGCGCGCCCCAACTTAATTTCCCAAATTGCCGTATTTATAACTCGCGACACTATTAATAAATTCATTAATCATATAGTACCATATTCACTCAGTAATATTCAACGTAATTATCATAATCAAATACTAACTCTCGTCTCGCTAGTATTTAAATCTGGATTAATTTCCAATTAATTTTCCCATTTAATTTAATTAATCCCAATAAATAAAATCAATAAAATTACAGGGTATTACATACTTCTCCCCTAATAACAGAATTTCATCCCGAAAATCGAAAATAAAATATACCTGGAAAGAATAACTCTGGATAACGCTCTCGCATATCATCCTTGCGCTCCCAGGTAGACTCCTCGGCATTATGATGCCGCCACTGAACAAGCACTGATGGTACTATCTTCGACCTCAATTTCCTCTCGCTATGATCTAGGATAGCAACCGGTCCCTACTTATAGGAACAATCAGGCCATTGATCAATCTTCTCTAAATCATTGTGAGTATGAGCCAAATCATCCCAAAGATATCTCCTCGGTGAGGAAATGTGGAACACGTCATGGATCCTATGCAAATGTTCTGTTAACCCAAGTCTATATGCAACTGGCTCAATCTGCTCGATGATAGGTAATAGTCCCACATATGTAGGCGCCAACTTTCCCTTCTTCCCAAAATGCATAATTCCCTTCATAGGAGACACTCAAGTAGCACTTGGTCCCCCATATTAAACTCTCGGAAGAACCTCTTGGCATCAGCATAACTCTTCTGTTGGTCCTGAGCAACTCGAATACGGCTCCGTATTATCTCTATCCTTGTCTAAGTATCCTGAATCACTTTCGGCCCAAGTAACTTGTTGTCCCCCACCTCTAGCCAACATGTTGGGGAACGACAAGGTCTACCGTACAACGCCTTGAATGGAGCCATACCATTGTGAACTGGTAGGAGTTATTATAGGCAAACTGCACCAGTAGGAGATACTGCTTTCAACCTACGCCAAAGTCGAGGATGCATATATGTCCTCCAACATTTGATTCATCCACTCGGTCTGCCGATCAGTCTGTGGGTGATAGGTTGTACTCAACCGTAATTTTGTTCCCATAGCTTCCTAAAAACTCTCCCAAAACCGTGACATAAATATCTTGTCCCTGTCTGACACGATATTGAGAGGCACCCTGTGGAGTCTCACTATCTCAGCTATGAAGATTTGGGCGTACTGTACCATAGTATAATCTTTCCGGGCTGGAAGAAAGTGAGCAACCTTGGTCAACCAATCCACAATCGCCCATATGTAATCGTGAACTTTCTGTGATGTAGGAAATCCCGTGATGAAGTCCAATGAAATGCTCTCCCATTTCCATATAGGAACCTCTAATGGCTATAAAAGTCTTACCGATCTCTGATGGTCCACCTTTACTAGCTGACAAGTGGCACATTTCTAAACATACTTGGTAATATCCCTCTTTATCCCGCTCCACCGGTATTATTGCCTCATATCCTGGTACGTCTTATCCCCACCAGGATGTACCATGAATCGCGAACCGTGCGACTCTGTCATCACCTCATGTCGTAAGTCTTCCCCCTCAGGAACAACTAATCTCCCATTGAAGCGTAAGCCCCATTCTGAACTAACAGTATAAGACTCGGCTAGTAATCTTACTATCTTCTCTTGATAGAACAGGTCTGCTGCTTGAGCCTGTATAACTCTCATAATGATCTAGGGCGTAACTTTCATCACAGACATGAATGATCGGGCCACTGCGTCCCGGTGTCCCAACTCTTTTCACTTCTCTTTGCACACCTCAGCCACCTCACCTACTGGCCTACGGCTCAACGTGTCTGCTACCACATTAGCCTTCCCCGGGTGGTATTAGATATCGAACTGATAATCCTTCACAAACTCGAGCCAATGAAGTTGACGCATATTCAATCCCTTCTGCGTGAAAAGGCACTGTAGGGACTCGTGGTATGTGAATAAGAAAAATTTCTCCCCTAGGAGATAGTGTCTCCAAATACGAAGTACAAATACGACTGCCGTTAACTCCAAGTCGTGGGTGGGGTAATTCCTCTCGTAAGGCTTAAGCTTACAGGAAGCATAAGCTATAGCCTGACTCTCCTGCTGCAGTACATCCCCAAGTCCTAGTATGTACGCATCAGTGTAGACTAGATAATCCACTCCGTTCCTGGGTAATGCTAACAATGGTGCTGAGGTCAGCTTATCTTTCAACTTATCAAAAGTCAAATAGCAGGCATCACTCTAGATAAATGGCACTCCCTTGCGAGTCAGATATGTCAATGGACCCACTATCTTTGAGAACCCCCAAATAAAGCTCCTGTAGTATCCTGTTAGGACCAAGAAAATACGTATCTCTATCGATGTCATGGGCTGTCCCCACTCCCTCACTGCTGATACCTTCCCTGGATCAACAGATATCCCCCTGTAAGAAATGATGTGCCAAAAAAACTGAACCTCCTTCAGCCAAAACCAACACTTCTCATATTTTGCATACAACTCGTACTGGCATAGTGTCTGAAAAACCTACCTCAAATGTTCGTCATGCTCCTCTTTGGTCTAGGAGTAAACCAGAATATAATCAATGAAGACAATGACGAACTGGTCCAGGAAATCTCTGAACACCCTATTCATTAAGTCCATAAACACGGCTGGGGTATTGGTCAGGCCAAAAGGCATAACCCTGAACTCATAGGAACCATATCTCATCAAGAAAGTAGTCTTTGAGACATCATTCTCCCTAATACACAACTGATGGTATCCCGATCTCAAGTTAATCTTTGAGAAGAAGGAATTTCCTCTCACCTGGTCAAATAAGTCATCGATTCGAGGTAACGGATACTTATTCCGTATCGTGACTTTATTCAACTCCTGATAATTAACACACAACCTCAAAGATCCATCCCTTTTCTTACTAATAGCACAGGAGCACCCCACGATGAAGTACTCTTACGGATAAACTCATGACCCAACAGCTTCTCTATCTGATCTCGTAGCTCCTTCATCTCCGCTGGAGCCATACGGTAAGGTGCTCGGGCTATCGACCAAGTGCTCCGCGCCAAATCTATAACAAAGTCTATCTCCCTACTAGGAGGTAATCTTGGAATATCCTGGAACACATCAGTGAATTCCCTAACAATTAGAATCCAATTAAATGGTATCACCACCTCCTTAGAGGTCTCCTCCTCTATATAGTAAGAGTGAGTGGATGATCCTCCCTCAAGGCGAGGCATCGCCACTAGGAATATATCCTGACCGGGTATGATAAAATAATACTCCTACTAAAATAATCAATCATGGCTCTATACGTAACCAGTTAATCCATACCAATAATCGCATTGTACTTGGACATTTCTAATACTAGCATGTTAGCAGGTAAAGTAAATCTCCCAATCTATACACCTACGCCTCTACATATAAAGGAAATCACGGAACCTCGACTCAATGGTGAATCTACACAAGTGACAGTTCTCTCCACGGTATCTAATAATCCCATAGCGCGTGCAAATCTCATGGTAATAAAATAATGTATGGCTCCCGTATCAAATAAAATACACCCCATAGTCCCCTAAATAGAAATCCCACCCTCAATCGTGGGTGGGTCCTGCGGGACTGTGACCTGCTGAAGATTATAAACTCGGCCATACTAGAGCTAACCCTGCTGAACTGGGACTGCTGGAATATGTGGCAGTGCTGGCATCTGTGGTGGTGCTGGGAGGGAGATGGGAAACGTCAGTCTCTAGGGCTCCACCCTACTGTTGTAGCTGCGTGGCCCTGCCCCTCTCAAGACACTCCTGGCGTTTGTGGCATATCTTTCCACATATGAAACATTTCCTTACGAAGTTTCCCCCTCTCTAACCCTGCTCCCCACGACCTTGATGGCCGTCACCACCCCTACCCTGACCCTGCTGGCCCTGCTGAAACTACTGCTAGACCTGATAGCCCTGATGGCCGTACTGACTATGCTGGCCATGCCTAAAGCCTCCCTGGCCATGTCTAAAACCTCCTGATCTAAATCTCTTAGAATCCTCCTACTGGGAACTCTGATCATCCTGCCTGTGCTGACCCTGAGCTAACTGTGTCCCACTGGCACCATTACCCCCTGTCCTGCCCTGCTGGATGAACTCTCTTACTCGCTTACCCTCTGATAAATGAAAGCTGTGGTCCTGGCAGTGAAGTAATGCTGCATTAACCACATCTAAATAGGTGGCCAACGAGAGATTCCCTAGCAGGTGCTGACAAATCCTCCACGTCAACCCATCCATGAACTTCTGGTTCTTCTTCTCTTCGGTAGGGATCTCATCGGGAACTATGTTCAGAAGATTGATGAATTCGGCCTCGTACTCTGCCACTGTCCTCCCTTCCTACTTAAGGTTCAACAATTTCTGCCTCATCTCTGTCTGAACTGCTGAGGGAAATATTTGCGATCGAACCGCACCTAGAACTCCTGAATAAAAAGAACATCTCTCTCCTCGGCGGTGGTAATGGACCCCCACCACTGTAATGCTGCTCCTACCAGCTTAAACGTCACCAGTATCTGCATCTGCACATCTGTACACTCATACATCCTCAAATGTCTTTGGATGTCCTTCTTCCACTGGCTCCACACAACAACGTCGGAGGTCCCTGCAAACTCCGGAGGGTATGTCTTTTGAAAGGCATCGCGAACATGTTCCCAAGAAGACAGGAATGCATGAGCCTGGACCAGGGCTACAACCGGCACTTGAGGTGGTGCCTGCTACACAACTTCTAGTGCTGTATTTACCGTTTGTGCTACAATGGTGAAAACTTCAGTAGCATTCATAGAACCCTGAACTAGTGCAGGCCACGGCTCGGGCTGGGCACCTCTGGGAACTCGCTGTGCAAGTCGAGGAGGCATCTGAAATGAGAGAGAAACCTTGTAAGTCCATAATTAATATCTCAAAATAGTTGAAGAACGTATGATACACAAAATAGTACAAGAATCCAAAAATATAGGGCTCTATATCAAAGGACGCTACACGGAAACATAACAAGCCGTATAGATCCTAAGGACTCTAGAACCTGATGCTCTGATACCACCTGTGACACCCCGACTAATTAAATAGCGAGTAGCTAATCCTTTATTTAAATTAATGCAAAATTTCAAGTTGGTTCAGTTCGTAGCATCACTGTCGAAAACATTTAATTAATTATTAACCACCTACTATTTAAAATAGTGAAGTGCTAAATTTTAATGTTCAAAATTACCCATCAACAAAATAATTTATATCATCATCCAACCATAACATGAACAATCCCATAAGGTAATCAACAGAATAAAATAACAGAATGTTTGGAGTAAACACTCCAATAATAATGGCAATGTAAATAAACCAAGTATAATAGTCTGAATACATAAAATCCCAAGACTGAAATAAAATGAAAGTCTAAAACTGTTGTCACTGAATAGAATGGGCAACAGGCCCTAACTGGAATAAATGATTCCCGAAATAAGCAAGAATAGATGTGGAGGCGTGTAGTAACGAGGTCCTGTAACTTTCACAGCAGCTACAACACGTCAATGGAATGGAACTCCTAAGCTTGGCGTCCTTGTGGCAGGGAACCTAAAAGGTTTTTACAAAAAAAAGTAGATTTGAAAGTAAACGGGTCAGACCCCGAGGTGAAAATATTTAAAAGCAGCAAGTGTTTAAATTATAATATTAAACAACACATATATTAACATGTTAGCCACGTGCCCTCACTTGAGATCCTCAACCCTCAACTCTTGTGCACGCCTAACGCATCTTTTAAATTCCTCCTAGTTATACCACCACCTGACTAGTCTAACGGTTCTTACTTTATATGCCACCCTTATTATTTAAATAAAATATATTCATAACTCAAACATTCAATAATTAGATTACTTAGCTCAAGTATTGGTTAAGTCTACATTATTCTTAACTCAATTACATCCTATAGTTATTAGCATCTATTAAGTAACCGTGAATCAGTCACAAGTACATATATAAGTCACTCTCATTACATATATACATATATGGCACCCCTAGGCTAAGCTGCGGTGCACGCATAATCTTCTATCGAATCCCGGTACATCACGTACATAAGGATCACGTGTTCCGAATCACCCAAGAACCGTTTCAATACAAATCACACATAGTGGAGGCGAACATAGTTCACATACCCATGGGTCACGCACATACCTATGCTCCCATGGTCAGCTGACTTATCACCTCACAAATAGGTCATTCACAGTCCTATATCCTTATGGTACTAGTTTAAATCTCCCCAAGGCACACAAAGATAAGACGATCCTTTCTCGAAAATTAACCTCCCGTGATAGAAGGTATGGTAGGTATGTTATACACATAATAATCCATGTAATAAGTATTCACACAACTTAGGTAATCATCATTTTAGTATAGGTATATTCCAGCCCGATATCGTAAGTCTCACACATATAATAATATCATCCCATTAATTCTACACAATAGGTTTAGCGCGATAATTCTCGACGTATAATTCCGAGTACATACCCTATCCCAAAAAGGTTACTAAGTCCCTCGCTAGTCTCTAAGGTTATCTCAGTATTTAAAGTTTCCCCTTTTCAGTCTTTAACCTCATATTATAATTGGAGCAAAATATATTCAGGTTCTCACAAATTCTAATCATATCTCACTAATCGGATATTCGTAAGTTTACCACTTAACCTCAGTTAAATCTAATAATTTTTCGGGCTTCAAATATCATCCTACTGGTTTTCCCTAAGTACTAATATGTTCAATCAATCATCCCTAAAGAGTTCTAAAGGTTGAAAGTTACTCAATTATTTAAAGGAAAATATTTCACTTTTTTTCAGAGGGGTCGATCGATCGATCAAGAAGTTACCTGCCCAGAACTCCTTTAACAGTTATGGGTTCTACCATTTTTACACTTTCAATTCACATTAGAACGTCCCAAACTCCTAAATGAGTATACTAGATATTAAACCAACATTACTACACTAGTTTCAACGTTCAAGATTCATCAAATCATCCCAGTTTATTGATTTCTTGGGTTAAAAGTCATTAATAATACTATAACCCTAGTTCTTCATCATCTCTTCAAAAATCATCATAAATATGAATTTAATTTCGTGATTTCCTTACTCTTAATTTATAATTTTGTTCAGTTAATAATTCCTTAAGATCCACTACATGCAAACCTATCCAAGTTCATAATTTAGTCTCCAATTTTCACATCATTACAATCTTACATAATTTGTCTTCAAATCTAAACTATCATGTAAAATATATGCCTTAAATCATTGCAAGATAAATCACTTGCCTTGAATTAGAGATTCTGGTCCTTTGAATCAGACGGTATGGGAGTGATCCTCTCTTTCCGATCTATCCGGTGGTGGAAACGGTGGCGCAAAAGCCTCTAACGGTGGTTTCTCCTTTGGGAACTTTCCTCTCTTCCTATCTAACTTCTGTTGGTGATTTTTGGTTGTGATAACCGTAAGAGTTCTGGTGTTGAATGATATATTTATTCTAAAATTTGTGAGTTATAATTCCTCAAAAAGTCAAAATGACTAAAATACCCGCCCGGGTAGCCGGCTAGGCCTAAAATGTCCTGGAACCCAAACTGAATCCCGGACTAGTTTTTTTTACTATCTCGACCCTTTCGAACACGTTGGCGCACTCTAAATGACCATACGGATGATGTAAAATTAATTTACCTTTAAATCCATTAAATTTATTCCTAACACGACTGACACGCGCGTCCCAACTTAATTTTTGAAATTACCGTATTTATAACTCGCGACACTATTAATAAATTCATTAATCATATATTAGCATATTCACTCAGTAATATTCAACGTAATTATCATAATCAAATACTAACTCTCGTCTCGCTAGTATTTTAATCCGAATTAATTTTTAATTAATTTTCCCATTTAATTTAATTAATTCCAATAAATAAAATCAATAAAAATACGGGGTGTTACATAAAGCCCTATTAGTTTGCCCGGTCTTCAGGTAATATGTCACATAATCTCCTGTGGTTCCCCATTTATAGCAGTAAATTAATTCATTGATCCCTACGTGGGTGCCCTGAATTTCATTCAAACGATGGACCTTATTCACAACTCTCCACGAATTGGCGGCTTCTCTAACAGGGAGCACATCAAAATACTGAAAGAATTCAAGAAATTACTAGTTTTGGGGAAAAGTTATTCCACACTTCGCTATAAGTAGGGTGGGAATCCATTGACTCTCTTCTAAATACAGTACATCTAAAGGTCCTTCTACTAGCTCCAAGGATACCCAGCTTGGAGTCTTCCATTGTTCTTTAAACTCTTCTAAAGAATCCTCATCAACAATATACACCATTTTTTAAAGTAACAATGCAAAAGAAGGGGCAAAAAAGAATGAAGTCTTACAGAGTTCTCTGAAAATAGCAGAAGGGATGTAAAGAATAGCAAAGAAAGCTTGAAAGCAAAAAGAGAAAACTTAAGTCTGAAGGTTTGAGGTAAAGAGAAATGGGGGAAAACTCAATCCTTTTATAGATCCAACAGATTCACCTTGAAGCTTGGGAAATGAAAAGATTCATTGAACAACGATTGAACTTATGATGGCTGAACGTATCCCCAATGGGAAAAACGACTATGATACCCTTTGGATGTTCATTATTTTTGGACTATTTTCAAAAATGCCACTACACTGACACACTGGGGGAAATATTACAAGTCCTGAAGGTCAGCGGTCGACCTACACAATGTTTGAGTGCTGAGAAAATATCCAGAGTAAATACTCCATCCTTTTACCAAATCATCAAGCATGGAGCATTGTGGGCTTTTGTTGTTGGTTAAAATATTCATCATCACGGACCAATAAGATAGGGACATCCGTCCTCATATATATCCACCTCAGTGCTTCACATATACTTGGTTGGCTCTAGATATACTTGATCGACCAACTAGACAAACACATCCAGGAAGGTGAACCATCAAGGAAGGGAAAAGCCACTCATATAGGGCTAATAATAGATGTTCAACACATGATTTTAAAGATCAATAGTCACACTTATTGTACAAGGATTCAAATGCCTGAATATATAAAGGCATTTTATCTTTTGATTTCTCAACCATTATAAATACACGGCCTCCCTTGGCTTAAGGGGTGACAAGTGAGCATCATTATTTTGATCTTATTGTAATCATCCCTTAATTGTAATATTATAACCGTGGATGTAGGCATTCTCCTTTGCTGAACCACGTTAAAAACCCTGGTTATCCTATTTTCTCTTTATTTATATTTATTCGTGATCATAAAACTGTTCACACTAATTTTAGGCATAAAACATACTAATGTAAAGTTTAATTAAATAGGCCTTTCATGTTAAAACATGCATAGGGAGTCAAAAGCACTGAAAATCGTGCCTACACTGGCCAGATCATAAGGTACGATTAGGAAACCACCAATAACTTCAGATCAGAAGCGGCGTGAAAGAATTGTTAGTGTTTATAGGAAAAACACTATTGAGTAAAATGTTTATGGTTCTGACAAGGATAAACCTGAAATCGTTTATGAGGCAACAGGGAGAAAAAACGATTGTGGAAGTGAAAGTGAGGGTGTGGAAGAGAAAGGTGGTGAAGAAAAAGGTGAGAGTAAATGTGAAGCTGGTGGAACTAAGATGAAGGTGCCTATGTAGAATACCCTTAGGGTTAGGTGTTTTTTGGTATTTAGCTATGTAGACCATCAGTTAGTTAGACTTGAATTTTGATAAGATATTTTTTGTATTTTTTAGTCTAGTTTACCTATGCAAAAACCTTTACTTAGTCGACTGCACGTCTCAAAATTCAGGTCAAAAAAATTCTCGTAAAATTAGTCCCTCACACCATTGCAAATTGTCTAATAAGAATTTAAAATATAAATCACATATGGCACACCAGTACACTACACTACATTACATCATATCTCATGATTGTTGTCTTTGTTTGACTAAAAAGAATTTTTAAAACATTTTAAAAATATTTTGAAAATTATTGATGTAACTAATTTTTGAGTTAAAAATAAGTTTTCGATTTAAAAATTATTGATATTTTAATGACTTCTTATTTGTTTTGTAGTACGAATATATTCATACGTATGTGTTGTTGGTATATATTTGGTTTAAAGATAATATTTTATTCTTTTTGGTTTGGTAACCTAATTTTATAAGGCCTTGCATATGCCTTTGCTATTGTGCATTAATTGTTCACTTTTAAAATTGACCACTGTATACCTTTTACTCGATTTATCCTTTAATAGCCTTTGGTTTTACAAACATTTGATTTCAACAAATACGATTGTTAAATGACCACGTTTTGGTTACAATCTACTTTTCGATTTTGACCTAAGAGCATCTCTACTGGTGGGTCAAAATGAAAGGCTAGTTGCTTTTTCTATATGCACTTTACCTTTCGTCAAAATGACTTTATTACAATGGGGATTGAGTTGCAAGGAACTTTAATAGTTCGTGAAATTTTCCTACGAACTTTTAAAGTTCGTTGGAATTTTAACCATACATTTTTAATTATCTTTAAACCAAATATATGTCATGAAATCAAACTTATTACGAACTTTATTAGTTCGTAATACCTTTTAAACAACTTAGTTAAGCTACCCTGCCTAACTAATTCGTTTCACCCAATCTCTGAAAATTCCACTAATTCCAAGTACTACGGGCTAAACTTCTCCCCATTCCCAACATTGCCCTATGTTCGTGCGTGGTGTGTCTCGTGAAGCGAAATCCAAACAAGGAACCCCCCGATACACTACTACCTGGCAATGTTACTCATTTAGATTCATTAGGCCCTCAGCACATAAAGCATATGGATATATATATATATATATATATATATATATATATATATATGCGTGTGTGTGTGTGAGAAGGCTCACCTACATCATGATCTATACATCATCCAAACATCACACTAAGTTGTAGCTCCCTAAAAACCATTTTTTTTATTTTTCGCTTGAAATTAACCTTTCAATAAACGCATGTTCAAAAAATTAGGTCAAAATACATTTTTTAGCAATTTTTAAAAAATCCACAAAAAACTGCCCAAAATACTTTATTTATAAGGGTCTACGCCAACAGTTTTTTGTGAATTTTTTAAAAATATCTATAAATGTATTTTGACCTAATTTTTTTAATATGAGTTGAATATAAGGTTAATTTCAAGGGAAAAATAAAAATTTTGAAAAAAAAGTTTCTTAGGGCCTAGAACTAGATGTGATGTATGGTGTTATGTATGCATCATGATGTAGGTGAGCCTTCCTCTCTCTCTCTCTCTCTCTCTCTCTCTATATATATATATATATATATATATATATATACCTTTCATATTCCAAAATTTTCACTTTATTATATAAAATCTCGTATTTATAATTCTCATTTTAATATACGAATCACATTTTAAATTTGGATAAGAATCTCCCAGAATGAGAATAATACCTTATTTATCTTACTCTTTACACTAGTTAAAGCTGTATGATATCTCGTCTTCAAATACAAGTAATATACTATACACACAAGTATAATAACTATCCCACCGAGCTATAACTCGATGATCCAATCTCATAGTGCCTATCCAAAGTCAGGTTTACTCACTCTACCGCGGTACTAAGCCAGACTTACTCATGGTCATGGTAAAAATACACAACGGTAGAGGCGGTCATGTTCCCTCGGCAAGTGGAGTACATATATCGCACTCGAACTCGGGACGATATGAACTGGGGATATACTCTTCCTACTCCTCAAGCTAGGGGATTCACCCACATAGCACAACCTCATTGGATCGCACTAGAGATAATATATAATCTGGCTATCGAACCCTATGCCCGGGAAAGCCCTTGGAACCAGCCTCTAAAGCACAAATATACCAACCACACAGATATATTTAATCGTAGCATATTATATATATTGTAACCACATCGTATATGTAATCTACATTATTTCTCAATATATATGGCTATAATTGCCAACTCTTATAGCGATAGCCCAACCCAAATACTCACATTCGTAATAGCATATAAGTATTTACGCACTTAAAATACTAAACCCATAAGTATCCTCTTATTTAATTATAACTCATTCCGGAATTACTTTTAAGGTTGTATCTATGAACCCGAATACACCAATTTGTACTAACTAGATAAGTATATTATCAACTTATCTTAATTCCATAGGTATCGCACCTCCTATAATAACCGTCTTCAATAGATGAATCGAGTAATCGCTAAATCATCTTTAGCCTATATCCCAAATTCCATCCTAGTCGCCTTGTAGGATTTACTCGAATATAGTCAGCATATAATTACATTTTCTACGCGCACAATCATCTATACATAATCGCCTGTCGAAATACTCCCTCGAGTGTTACTCATACCGAACACCCCTAAATAAATAATTCATGGATTCTATTTTCCCATGAACCCAAGATTTACATTTCGCTCAAATAATAATTTAGAGGTCCCCACTCTATTTTAGGAACCCCAAATGTCTAATTCCTCAATTTATTTATTTTCGTCAAAAATATACTTTTAGTACCGCACAATTATTGCACCCTCCTAGCCCCCATAAATTCCTTCAAATGGATAGATATGAATTCCCTTAGTTGGGTATTTATTCCCTCAAATAAATAGACTAGAAATCCTTTATTTGGGAATTTATCCCATTTAAATTAAACCAATCGAAATTGCCAAAAATTCTGTAGGGTCGATCGATCGACCGAACAGGGAAGCTTCTTCTCCGAGCTTCTGTTTCGGCCATAAACGCACAGCTAAGGTTTTTATCTTCTCTCCCACCATTATCCAACCTCAACCAACTATATAGACTCAAAGAAAATAGGTTCGAATCATCCTGGAACCAAGAATCAACAACAAATTTCAATTAATTTCTAAGTTTCTTAAATCGAATATTATTCGGGGTTTACCCCTATTTTGATTTACGAGAAACCCAACCGAAAAATCTTTATAGTTTTACACACCAACTACAATATGAGTTTTTATGCTTAAGGAATAAAGCAAGTAAACACTTGCATCGTGTATAAAATCCGACGACCTCGAGTCGAATCCCTTTCCTCTCTTCCTTTCTCCTCTTCCTTTATTTCTTGTTCTTTTTCCTCTCTTTCTCCCACTCTCTCGTGCCTTATATAGAGAGAAATAAGGGTTTATCCCTTATAAACCAAAAAATGACTCGTTTACTCAATTACGAGTCCCTATTAGTCCAAAAACCCTCGGAACCTAAACACTACTACCGGATACTCTATTCTGACTATCTCGGTCATTCCAAAACCAACCGCGCACTCAAAATCTCCATCCGAGTCACTTAATTACAATTTACTAATTAAACCCAGCATAACTCAATACGCATTTTCCAAATAAAATATTATCCTTCGTCGTTTTACCCAACTGCAACATGTCATTATAATAATTAAACTCATTTACTTAGTCTCAAAAGTAAATTTAACACACACGAGTAATAATCTAACGTTCTTGAATCCTAAAATTACTATTCACATAAATTTCCCTAATCCCTAAATTACGCCCACTTATGTGGTTTAATTATCCCTAAAAGTACGGGGTATTATAGGTTTCAGGGGAGACTGGTTGTTCTGGGGATGAGGAGTTAAGGCAAGCCGTCTTGTCGGAGTCTCACGATTAGCTATATACAGTGAATCCCGATAGGGATAAGATGTACCACGTTCTGAGTCGTCAGTATTGGTCGGCCGGTATGAAGAGGGGTATAACTGAGTTTATGTCTATATGTGTCACTTATTAGCTGGTGAAGGTGGATTATCAATGTTCCGTGGGTACTTTACATCCTTCGTAAATCTCGGTGTGGACATGGCAAAGCATATCTATGAACTTTATTACTGGACTACCTACTTCATAGAGGGGAAATGATTCGCTATGGGTGATTGTCGAAAGGTTGACAAAGGTGGCTCATTTCTTATCGGTTAGGACAAACTATAGCTCAGAGCAGTACGCCTGACTCTTCCTTGTAGAAATTGTTAAACTGCATGGGGTACCACTTAATATAGTGTCAGATAGGGACAAGACGTTTATGTCTCACTTTTGGAGGAGCTTCCAGCAGGCTTTAGGAGCAGAGTTGAGACTGAGCACTTTGTATCATCCTCAGACCGATGGGCAGACTAATAGGGTGAACCTCATGTTGGAGGACATGGTACGTATGTGTATTTTTGATTTTAAGGTAACTTGGGAACAATACTTACCCTTAGTGGAGTTCACCTACAACAATAACTATCAGTTCACGATAGGGATGGCACTGTGTGAGGCGCTCTATTGGAGATCTTGTCGTTCACCCTCATGCTGGTTGGAAGTGGGGGAGAACAAATTACTTGGACCAGATTTCATTCAGGATGCCTCGAAGAAGGTAGAGATGATTTGGGCCAGGATACGCATTGCCCAAGACAAATAGAAGAGCTATGTGGATGCAGGTTGGAGACACTTAGACTTCGACGTTGGAGACTAGGTGTTGATTAAAGTGTCTCCCATAAAAGGGGTGATGAGATCTGGGAAGAAAGGGACGTTAGGTCCTCGATAGGGGGGTCGTTCCTTATTTTGGAGAGGATTGGGCTCGTAACATACCAGTAGGGATTACCAGAACACTTATAGCGGATGCATGATATCTGTAAGGACATATTTTCATATGTCTGTTATCAATTTATTATGTCATATACTGCTACACCGTCGAAGAGCATTCAAGAGACATCTACATCAAAGACGGATCCGAATTATTCAAGTTCTTCATCATTCAAGACTCCGCGAAGTTTACTTTGGTAAGGTTATGTTTTAAATACCTTTACTTTTCACTTAGAGCTTTTGGGAGATTTTTACAAAATATTTTCTAAGTGTTAGAGCGGACTTTTTCGTCAAGTATTAAGAATGAGTATTTTTCTAAATTTTGAAGCGTCCTCGATTTTGACGCCCAGGTCGTTCGCGCGAGATCAGCATCTCGTTCGAACGAGATTGGAAGTCGCGCGATGTCGTTTGAACGACATGCGTACTTCGTTCGAGCGACATAGCTTCTCGTTCGAACGAGCTCAGTTTTTAAGGCGGCCCATTTTCCTATAAATACTCATTATTTGGTAACGTTTTCATTTAGAAGTCCATACGTTTTGACGAACAGAAACACTGCCAAAGCAGTAATCCTTAGGCTTCTTCCTTTAGGGTTTTAATCCCTTTTTTTTGTTTTCAATTCACAAAACTCCCATATGCTTTAGTGAATTGTTTTGGTGTTCAAGAACACAACTTTTGCCCTTGTTTATTCTTTGTGGGGAGAGCTCTACAACCGACAGCTGCGTGCTATTATGGAGGGAGTCCTTGTGAAGATTTCAGACTGCGTGTCTAGGATTGCGATCCTTGTGGTATAGCTGCGCGTGAACCACTGCAGATTTCTAGCCGTTGCTTTGAAGGTTTGACGAAGACACCGTGTGTTACTCTTGTGGGTGGTGCAAGATGGTATGTAAGTCAATGGTCTTGTAAACTTTTCAAAGTTCTAGAAATAAAAGGTTTTACCCTGCGAGGATTTTTCCTTAAGCTTGTGTCGCATGCTTTATTTATTTTATGGTTTGACACACGCACACACGCAGTTGAATGTTTTGGGGCTGATTTTATTTGGTTTAAAAGTAGATTTTAATTAATTAAGGGTTTATTGGAATCTTACGAAATTAATTTAATCAATTGTCACACAGTCGCTTATACGACGTCTTTTCAAATTGGTATCAGAGCGGGTTATGCTAATTTATCGCGTGATCCTGATTTTTCGAGGATTTACTTCCTGATACAATTTGTCTACTCACGTTTTCAAATTGGTATCAGAGCGGGTTACGCTAATTTATTGTGTATTCCTTTTTCCGCAAAATTGTGTGATATTGATTTTTTTTAAAAATCAGTTTTGTGAAAAATCGCAATTTTTTCAATGGTACACCCGTTTAATGAGGAGCCTATTTTTGAAAAAGTTCACGACCGTGCTGAAAAATTAAAAAGTTTGAATTTGAAACTTTGCAAAAAAATTAAAGTTTTGGAAAAAGAAAATTCTCTCTTTAAAAGTAAGATTAAATATTTGCAAGCGTTTCAAACTCAAAGTGATATATGTCGTGAACACTTTGGTAATTTGTATATTGATTTTGATTCTTTGAAAATTGCCAAAAAGAAGAGTGATGAGAAAGTCCTTGTTTTAGAGAATGAATTTAAGGACTTAAAAAATTCTAGGGTTCCCGTTTGTGCCGTCGAGGATAAAAAATTAATCGACGATTTTACGGCACGTGAAAAGACTCTTAGGGATAAGTTTGTTTTAATTGAGGGGGAGCGCAATAAACTGTTAAGTTTAATTGATAATTTGAAAAAGAAATCCTTATTTTTGTAAGAGTCTAATTCTTTGCTTGAATCAAATATTTTGAAGTTGAAAAATGATTTAAACGATTCAAGTAGGTTTGATAGTGATGGTAATGGCTCATCGTGTTCTCATGCTTCTAATGCTAAAGCCAAAACCATTATTTGTTTTAGAGGGTCAACTAATTCCAAGGATGTTAGAAAAGGTCAACCCATAAGTGTCATTCCACCCGTTTACACATGTTCATATTATGGTAGGAAAGGTCACCTTAGGCGTTTTTGTTTTGATCTTGGAAGAGGTCCTAGGAATTCGAAGTTTAGTGTTTTGTTGGTTCCCAAAATCCCGTGTCGACGTGTTACATCCACTTGGGTTAGGAAATCACTTTTGGATACGCTAGATTTTAGAATAGCTGATTCTCATTTGCTTGCACATGATTCTTCTCTTGCCATACCATATAGATGATTGTGTTCGCATGTTTGTCATACGCTAGTTTTTGTTTCATGATATTTATGTTTTCTAGCGTTGTGACATGTACTTTTTGTATATATATTTTTTTGTTTTGAAAAATTTTGAAAAATACAAAAAGATTTTGTTTTTGATAAAATTTTAGAAAAATCCAAAAAGATTTTTGTTTTTGTTTGCACCGTTTATGGATGAACACTTTGGATGACCGAGTCACAACTTCATTCCATTATTTTCATGTGACTGTTTGATAGTGTTTTGAGATAATAGGTCAATTCATCCATGTGCTTTATAATGTTTGGAGTTATTAAGATGTAATTAAGTGTTATTTCCTACATGTTTGACTCATAGTTTCCTTTATTGCACACATGCACGGATTTGTTTGATTATTGTGCTTGTCTCATCACATGTTGGTTGGGTGTTTTCACTTCAATACTGTCCTTAAAACGAACCAAGCGCGATAAATTTTGATAAGGAAATTGTGCATATAAAAACCGTTTTGTGAGTTTGTGTGCTTTGTTTGAAAATGGGGAAGTTCTGCGAATGGTTCATTTTGCCTTTGCGAATACTAAGCCACCGTTAAATTGGACCTAAAAAATGGAGGAATTTTATTATCCGGGGTCCAAAGAGGTTAAAAGAGCCCGAAATTTTTTTTAAAGGCAATAAAAATAAATTCATGCCAATTATGGGCCATTTAGGTTTTTGCACCAATTCTCCAAAGTTTGAGAATTTAGTTTATTCACCTCTAAAAGAAAATATATATGAGGGAGTTTTGGTTGGATAATTATAACGGGTTTGCACGTCGTTGAAATATCTTAAAAAATGCGCTAAAATAGTTTTGGACGTTATTGGTGTGGAAATCATTTGACTTTGATTTGTTGATTTGCATAAGTTGATGTCATTTAAATTCAACAAACTTGTACACCTAAGGATTATTTTGATGTTCATTCGTTAGGGGTACACATATGCATCGTGCACATATGATTGATTGAGTTTATTTACCTATCGAATGTGTTCACACCCATACATTCCATTTCCATGACTTGGTTGTTTGAGTTTAAATCCATGGTATGTGTTTTTTGTATCATATTTTTTCAAAGTGGTATCTTATTTTTGTATGAAAAATTGAAAAACCCAAAAATGGTTTGTGAGATTTTTGAGATATCCCTTTGCATGCGCGTAGTTTGATTCTTGTTTACTATGCATTTTTATCGTGACACTCCATGTTTTGATTTTTTCTTCTTATCGGTCTATTTTAGGACATCATAAAAAGGGGGAGAAAGAATTATCATGTTATGGGGGAGTTTTTGCATTATGGGGGAGATTTGATTATTAATGTTTTATTCTTATATCATTTCAAACTCGATGCGTCACGAAGGTTTTTGCTTTTTCTCATGTGTGTAGGTACAAAAGTGAAGATTGATATGTTGCACACCCTGATGAGAAAAGCTTTGAGATTTGAGGAAGATGATTGAAGAAAAGTTTTGAAGTCTTGCAAATTTATTCATGGGAGGGTAGATTTGTATAGGCAATTTGGTTTTTGATAATTCGGATTTTTTATGTATGTACCGGCATAGACATAAGGGGAGATTTATAAGGACATATTTTCATAGGTCCGTTATCAATTTATTATGTCATATACCGCTACACCGTCGAAGAGCATTCAAGAGACATCTACATCAAAGACGGATCCGAATTATTCAAGTTCTTCATCATTCAAGACTCCGCGAAGTTTACTTTGTTAAGGTTGTGTTTTAAATACCTTTACTTTTCACTTGGAGCTTTTGGGAGATTTTTACAAAATATTTTCTAAGTGTTAGAGCGGACTTTTTCGTCAAATATTAAGAATGAGTATTTTTCTAAATTTTGAAGCGTCCTCGATTTTGACGCCCAGGTCGTTCGCGCCAGATCAGCATCTCGTTCGAACGAGATTGGAAGTCGCGCGATGTCGTTTGAACGACATGCGTACTTCGTTCGAGCGACATAGCTTCTCGTTCGAAAGAGCTCTGTTTTTTAGGCGGCACGCTTTCCTATAAATACTCATTATTTGGTAACGTTTTCATTAAGAAGTCCATACATTTTGACGAACAGAAACACTGCTAAAGCAGTAATCCTTAGGCTTCTTCTTTTTGGGTTTAATCCCTTTTTTTGTTTTCAATTCACAAAACTCCCATATGCTTTAGTGAATTGTTTTGGTGTTCAAGAACACAACTTTTGCCCTTGTTTATTCTTTGTGAGGAGAGATCTACAACCGACAGCTACGTGATATTGTGGAGGGAGTCCTTGTGAAGATTTCAGACTGCGTGTCTAGGATTGCGGTCCTTGTGGTATAGCTGGGCGTGAACCACTGCAGATTTTTAGCCGTTGCTTTGAAGGTTTGACGAAGACACCGTGCGTTACTCTTGTGGGTGATGCAAGTTGGTATGTAAGTCAATGGTCTTGTAAACTTCTCAAAGTTCTAGAAATAAAAGGTTTTGCCCTGCGGGGATTTTTCCTTAAGCTAGTCTCGCATGCTTTATTTATTTTATGGTTTGACACACACACACACACAGTTGAATGATTTGGGGCTGATTTATTTTGGTTTAAAAATAGACACTAATTAAATAAGTGTGCCAATGTAGAAAGTTGCGAATTTAATCAATTATCACACAGTCGCACTGTTTTCAATATCTTTGACATATCTTTACTGTGGAGATTCCTTAGAGATAAGGTGGCGTATCAGCACATTGACGTTGACGAGATTGAGCTCCAGCCAAACGTTACTTACGAGGATAGACCGGTAGCCATTTTGGATAAACGAGAGTGCCGACTACGGACCAAGATTGTTCCTTAGTTCGAGTGCAGTGGGGGCACCACTGGGAGAACGAGTCGACTTGGAAGAGAAAAGATGACATGCGCACAAAGTATCCCGAACTCTTCTAGCTAGGTACGTACTTTATTGATTCCGAGGACATGATCCTATTATTAAGGGGGAAGAATGTAATACCCCGTGTTTTTCTTAAATAATTAGAGAAATCTTATTTGGGAATAAATAATTAATTTTAGAAATTTAATCTAAATAAATATTTTATTCGAAAATGTTAAGTGGAAATTTTTTATTCAGTATGCTTGTGTGTATGATTCATTTTTGCGCATGAATATGTCATTTTCATATAAATTAAAAAAAATAATACAAGTTATGCGCGACACAAATTAAAAGTAATTAATTTGGAATAAATAATTCAAAACACGTTTTGGGACTCATGTGAACTCGTTTAAGTGGTTTAAACCTTTAAAAATGGTCTTGGGTCAATAACATATGGGTTGGGGAAGTTTTTGGACTCATTATATAATGGATTGAGGCTCATGTGGGGGTCCAAAAGTTGGGCCCATAACCCAACTCGGGATTAACACTTAATGAGTGTTTTAGTGGGGGTAAACCACACCCCCCATTATCATAAAGCAAAACCTAAGATAGCAGCCACGGGAGAGAGAAAAAAGAAACACCCGAAAAAGGGAAAAGAGGAAGAACGAGGAAGGATCAAAGGCAAGGGTTCTCCTCTACAAGATTTAAAGGTAAGAATTTTCTTGCATAAATTATGTTTCTAATGTATTTCTCAATCCATAATCTTATTCCCTTCAGATTTATGGTAATTAGGAATTGTTATGTTTGATTTGATAATGAAAACACACATGTAGAGGAAGGATGAACATGTAGGTGATGTTCCAAAAATTAGGAATCAAAGTCCGTATATTGAGGATTAGACTTCCTTAAGTTTGACAATTAATTGAGAACAATTTGTAAATAACTGTAGAGATGATTAATAATCATTAATAGACGAATTCTAGATATAAATTCCCCCAAATAAATGCCCTTATTATGAAAATGAACACTGTTGGATGTTGGGAACTTAAATTCTTAAATGTCTGAGTATATTATGATTTTTGTTTTGGACTGTATTGGGAATTTGAGCATTTAAACTGTTAAACCCGTATGCTATTAAAAATTTAGAAGATTTGAGCCATCTGGGAAACTTGGATAGGGAGAGGGACGGGGAAGATGGCGAGACGTCATTCAAACGACGTGGCAGGTCGTTCGAACAACGTGCTATATCGTGCGAACGAAACCCCAATCGTTCGAACGATGGGGGATTTTCTATCTCCTCTACCCATCTGCAGTAGCCTCGATTTCAACACTGATTCTAAATGAACTTGGTTACTACACCTATAGTAGTTAGAGATAAACTCATGCAAAGGAAAGGATATGAAGTTATGGGTTAATAAGTTTAGGCAATAAGTTTACACCCATATTTAAAATAATAATTACTTTTGGCTAGAATGTTAAGTAATTACTTATGGATTAAATTAATAATTTATTCGATTATAAATCACTAATAAATGAGAAATATTGTGAGTTATTAAATGAGGAATATTATTGGTAATTGCAAAATTATTGCATATACATATTATAGCGAAAAACAATACGTATTATTATGTATTTGTGTGGACATACCATATTCGTGGACTGTCCTATCGGCTCGGGGGTTTGCGCGTTTAGGCCGCGTAACACACGTCGGCACAGGTGGGCTTGACGATATGTAGGTCATATAGGTACTACGTGGAGGCTCCTCCCACTAGATGTAGGGTTGGCGCTGAGCGTTCCTGTATCGTCGTTGGGTATGGTCCATATACACGTGTCCGGCATAGGGACCGCTCCCAATATATGTGTGTTTTGTGTTATCCGCTTAGGAATAAGAGAATTCCTCCGGACTTGCCGATAGAGCACGAATAGACACCAACGGTAGATGCCCTTGTGTGTCGGATATATGAAAGGGCATATATTATTAATTAATCGAACTTAAATTGAATAATTTGAATTGTCTATGACAATAGACAATATTTATATATGAATTCCTATAATGGATAATAGAGGTTTATGCTCTTTTGATAGATTTATGAGACTAGAATAATTGACTTGTGAAAATTTAATGTAGAAATTACATTCAAATGATTTATTACTGTTATCCCCTTTTATAAATTGAGGCATTTTCACCATTCATTATTTGGGAATTGTTGGGATGCGAATGATATTTGATTTAGATGAGGTGCGAGGTGTCATACGCATATGAGTGACAAAAAGGGGGAATAATTATTATGCATCGACTGTATAATTACATTCATATTTTATTCAAGTTAATTCTTGCACACCCAGGGCTCTGACCCAAATATAAATGTTTTCTACTCCAAGGTGCTCCTAAACGGGGATAGTTAGATTGTGATGTAGCAGTCCCACGATCTCGCTTGCTCTCTAGATTCAGATTCAATTGCTTCTAGCATAGGTGCTTTTCAGCTTCAGTCATTTACTATTTGGAACTTTTGTAAGGGCATATGCCCGATACACTTTTATTTTATGTCAGTTGGGGATTTTGGGGATTTTATTACACTAGTTGGATATTATTATTATGGTGGTTTGGAATATTAGATTATTGTGTATGTGTTCTTTTATTTTACAAATGCAGAAGTTTTGGAAAATAACTTTTTTACATTTACTTTGTGCTAAGATGGTATTAATTGACAAACAAGCCCTACCTTCGGCGTATCGTGCCTGACCAGCCTTTACGTGAGAAAATAGGGTTTGTTACACTATCTTTGACTCAGTGGCATTCAAGTTGGGACTTTCAGAGTCGATTATATCCTTTCTTTCCTTTGTTTGTTTTTCCCCAATCTCGAAGTTCCCGCGTGTGTGTTACTTTGAGTGATCATAGCATCCACATAATTTTCTAAATCCATATCAACATAAGTTTCATAGTAGGTCCTCCTCTTATTTGGAGTTGTTATGTGATGAAGGTGGGAGCGGTCTCCCAATCTTGTCCTTGTCCATCATGGTGTGCTCAGTAGGTTTTGCATGGACACCATGCATGGTGAAAATGCAGAAAATAAGAACGTTAACTTAGAGAGAGAGAAAATAACGTTCAAACACATCATTTAACCAAAAACATGAATAGACTAGCCCTCTAAAAAAATTATCTCGTCAAGGCATTATCCCTTAATTTCTCCAAGTGTGCTCTGTAATACTCCGTATTTTTATGCCTTTTAATTTTGGGGATTTATTAAATTTAATTAGAGATATTAAATTAATATTAATCCTGAAAATCATTTAAATACTTACTAGCGTGATGAGAGATAGTAATTATTTTTGTTATAAGCTACTTTATGGGTAAAGTAAGTGGTTAAATTATGATTAGTAAAATTATCACGAGAATCTAATTTGATAATTTTGGAAATTTATCGGGACGCGCTTGTGTCGTGTCGGGATTAAATTTGAACTATTAAAAGTAAATAAATTATAAGTCACCCGTATGGTCATTTTGAGTGCGTCAATGTGTCCGAAAGGGTCGAGATAGTCAAAATAATGTACCCGGGGGTTTAGTTTGGATCTCGGGGCGCTTCTAGGCCTAATTAACACCTCGGGAAGGCGTTTTGGACATTTTATATTTTTAGGCATGAAAACCCACGAAAATTGTAAGGGTATATCAGATGACAAGAGTCATCTTCTAGGGTTAGAAACACCAAAAACCAAAGACGGCCATAGGAGAGGAAGAGGAGAGGTTTTCCAAGGGGTTCTAGGCCAAGAACTTCCCCGTTTACACCGCCGTCGCCGCTAAACGATAGATCGTGCAACGAGGATCACATCCATACAAATCTCTCCACAAATCTGAACCAAAAATTCTCAGGCGAGTATCTATCTTGCTCTATTTCAGTTAATGCTCCGATCATATTAGCCTAGGATTGATTAGGACTAGTTTTTGTGAAAGAAACCCCCATTTTAGAGATCTAAATTCGCATGTTGTATGAGTATTAGAAGTATTCTGGAAACTCAATTCATATGTAGAGATTGAACCACGAAATTACAGTAAATAAGAAGTATGAAATTTGGTAAAAGAATAGGAAGAAATTAGACAAAAGAAATATTAGGGTTCTTGATGTTTTTATGGATTATACCCCTTTTAATTCGTTTCTCATGATGAAAATCCGCATGCTTGACGTAGGAAATCATTTATTTGAGGTTATAATTCTTGTAGTATGAATTATTTGGAGTTTTGTAATCAAAGATATCATTTTGGATGATTTTTAAAGAGCAAACCTGTAATTTGGAAATTATGCAGATTCGCCATACCTGCTTGATCGATCGATCATCCATAGATCATCGATCGATCGATGCTTCGATCGATCGAACACCTGCCATCGATCGATCGACCCCTCCTATATAACTCATATTCCCTTTTTAATAGTTCATTCCAACTTAAATGATTATACATTCTTGGACATTAATGTTAATACATTTTGGGATATAAAGAAGACCAGTAGGACCATTGAAATATATGGACCTGTTAATGTAATACGAGATTAACATCTCATGGGAGGGTTGTATTACACATAAGGGAAAATGGGAACTTGTGTTAAAGGGTGAGACTCGCAAGGAAGTTATGTTGTAAAATGATTGAGTACCTACTGAAATTACACTTGGAGAGATAGGAATCCATGAGCGTTACGTAGTAAGTTGGAATAAAACCACAAATTAGAATAAGAGACAAACCGTTATACGTGATAACTAAATAACGAGTAATAAGGATAAATATCATGATTATGAGTCGTGAGAGTGTACCTAAATTTGATATGGTAATAGTAGTATATTTATATGACTGTGTTTATGCATATACTATATACGTGTAAAAATCATTCCCTCACTACTTGCTATCCCTGAGGTTACTGCACTGGGACAGTCTTATCTTGATAGGACCTTTATGGGGGATATTGACTCGTAGCCTAGAAGATAGAAATCCTTGGTACAGGCTATCGGATCGATAGTCAGACGGTCCTAAGAGACGTGAGGGCATGTGCTGACCTCTTAGAGACTTGGAACTATGCTTCGCCTCAATATTGTATGTGCTTTGTGTTAATACAGTTCGAGAGTGATTCTGAACTTGTATTTCCCTTAGTATAAATGATACGGGGACTGGATAGCAGAGTATGCCCGCACCATAATTGTTATGTGGGGTGCCATTAGAATATATATATTATATGAGTATTTATATATATATATTTAAATCTGGAATTTGGGAACTACCTACTGTGTCTATGGTAAGTAAGAAATGAATAATTATTTCAACTTGGGAATAAGTGTTTGAAAAGTATGATATATTACTGAGAAGCTTTACTATCAAATAAGGTTTAAATGAGGACGTTGTTGTTAAATAAAATTAACCTCCTAAACATTTGAATTTGTCGGTTTGAAACCTTACGAACAACTTAAGATAAGGTAAGTTAAACTGTTGGGAAGATTAGTGCGATAGGTGTGCACATTAGAAAAGAGGTGAGAATTCCTCAAGGGAGTGCCGCACTAATATGTTGGTTGCATTAGCCGGTAGCATTTTAAATACTTGCTAAACTAATTTTAAACTGTTTTTACAATCGGGCTCTGACCCGTTTCCTATTTTCTCTTTTCTCTTGTATATATATGTATATATTACAGGTACCCAGCCACAGGGGCTTCTTGCATAGGATCCTCCGTATGGAACGCGCTGCAGCTTAGGTGGGAGTTGCAGGCCTCTTGCTTAGACGACCTCATTCTTGATTCCACTTCTAGCACTATTTATTCAGTTGGGCATGTGTCGCCCTTTTCCATTATTCAGTTTTTTTATCGGATATCGTGATTCATTTATTTCCAGTATTTATACTTTTGGATTTATTACTGTCAGGATGTTTTCCTTTAAATTTTAATGTTGGAATCAATTAGTTGGATGTTTAATTATTTGGATTATTTGTTCCGGTATAGTTGTTGGATGATTAATTTTAACGAATTATGTAAAGTTTTAAATATTGGTTTTTAATTGAAATTTGGAAATTAATGTCTTATAATGGTTTTTGTCACTTAGCTTAATTAATTGGGGTGTAATTGAAAAAGTTATTTTTACGACAGTGATGCTAAGAATGAACCAACTGTTCACCTTAATTATAATTTAATAAAGGACTGATCACCCGGTATTTAATTAGGCGGGGTCTCACAGGTGGTATCAGAGCATCAGGTTCTAGTGTCCTTTAGGATCTGTACGGCTCATCTTGTTTCCAGCTTAGCGTAATTGATTTAGAGCCCTAACATTAGGAACGTTGTATTCATCTTTATGTGTTGGAAATTCGTGCTTCTGCAATTTGTCGATGTGAATGATGAACTTATCCAGATTGTTTTATACTTTCAGATGGACCGTCAAAATGAACAAGCTAATGCCGTTAGGGAAGTCAGTGAGCAAGAAAGGTTCACACCTCAGCTGTTTTCAAAAAGGGCACCAATCGTCGAATTTGCCGACATTGTGGCACAAGCAGTTACCACCGCAGTCTTACAGTACCACGAACGTAGCATGCAGCTCAGAGGAGGCAAAAGACCTAGAGAGGTTAGTCAATTCTATGTGACTAGAGTGACAATTGTGCAAAAACACCGAAATTTCGACAACAAACCTCTCAAGATCAAGACGGCTCCCGAGGTAACAAAATTTTTAAAGAGGTCTAAAAGCGTCTGGGCCAACAAGGTCGGGGTCAGAATGAAGTCACAAAGAGGTGTTTCAAATGTGGAATGGATGGTCATAAACGATAATCTTATCCGAATCAGATTGGGGAGAAACTACAACCCGACCTGCGAGAGATTTCGGGACTCTGCTATAAATGTGTGCAACCGGGTCACAAGTGGAGGGATTGTCCTCAACCTGACATCGTTTTTCCGCAAATTTCTCATCAAGGCCAGCAAGACCAAGGAAAAAGCGAGACTACTCAACAACGTAGTGCAGTGAGACAATTTCGAGGGAAGTGTTTACAATGTGGCAAGAATGGCCATAGGCGTCAGGATTGCCCAGAGAGGAATAGGGCCCCACGGATGCAGGGCGCCAGTAATAAACCACAGAAGCCAGCTCCACCAGCCATCCCAGCAGCCTCAGTTCAGCAGGGGAAATTATAGTATGGACGTGTCTATAACGTTCACCAGATAGCAGCGCCTCAGGCCCCAACCGAGATAAAAGGTACGTTCCTTACACCTGGTGCTATGGGTTGAATTTTAATTGGTACTGGGGCGACACACTGTTTTATAGCTACCCATTTTGCGAAGGCCTTAGGGTTATTAGCCACAGCAGAGGGCACTGTCACATGTGTAGACTCACCACTAGGAAATGGATCATTAATTTTCTTCATATGCCGAGGTGTGGGAGTAGAGATTGGTAGCTTGGTATTACCAGCAGACATGTTAGTCTTAGATATGCATGAGCACGACGTCATCATTGGTATAGATTGGCTCGCAACTTATAGAGCCATGATAAATTATTTTGGTGGGAGTATTGTCTTTGCCATTCCGGGGTAAGAGATGTTTGTAGTGGCGATGCCTCGCCCAGAGGGAGGCTCGACCGCTCATTTGTATTATATAGAGGAGGATACCTCTAAGGAGGTCGTCATTCCCTTAGATTCAATCCCAGTTGTTCGTGAGTATTCTGATGTATTTCAGGAGATATCAGGCCTACCCTCCAGTCGAGAGATAGATTTTGTCATAGATTTATTACCGGATACTCGACCTATAGCACGCGCACCATACCGTATGGCTCCGGCGGAGATGCGAGAGCTATGAGATCGGATAGAGCAACTGTTAGGCCAGGGCTTCATTCGCAGGAGTACCTCACCTTGGGGCGCTCTAGTTTTGTTTATAAAAAAGAGATATGGTTCACTGAGGTTATGTGTGGACTACCGGGAGCTGAACAAGGTCTCAATACGAAACAAGTATCCGTTGCCTCGAATTGATGATCTGTTCGACCAGCTAAGGGGAGAAACTTTCTTTTCGAAGATAGATCTGAGGTCAGGGTACCATCAGCTACGTATTAGGGAGCAGGATGTTTCGAAGACTGCTTTCTTGACGAGATATGGTTCCTATGACTTCAGAGTGATGCCATTTGGACTCACAAATGCTCCAGCCGTATTCATGGACTTGATGAACCGAATGTTCAAAGAGTTCTTGGATCAGTTCGTCATCGTCTTCATAGATGACATCCTGATATATTCACATTCTGAGGAAGAGCACGTCGAGCACTTGAGGCAGGTTCTTCAGACTCTACGAGAGTATCAGTTGTATGCTAAGTACGAGAAGTGAGGGTTCTGGTTACGGGAAGTGATGTTCTTGGGACATGTTGTTTCTGAACAGGGGATAGCAGTTGACCCGAGTAAAGTGTCAATGGTGAGGGAGTGGGGACAGCCCACGACAGCGAAGGAAGTGCGTAGTTTCTTTGGATTAGCCGGATACTACAGGAGATTCATTCGGGGGTTCTCCAAAATAGCAGGTCTATTAACGAACCTGACTCGCAAGGGGGTACCATATGTTTGGGACGATACTTGTCAATTGGCTTTCAACGAGCTGAAAGACAAGCTTACTTCAGCACCGGTCCTCGCTTTACCTAAGTCGGGCATGGAGTATCTGGTTTACACTGACGCCTCTTTACGAGGACTTGGGAGAGTACTTCAGCAGTAGGAGAAGGCTATAGCTTTTGCCTCCCATAAGCTTAAGCCGCACGAGAAGAATTACCCCACACACGACCTAGAGTTAGAAGCGGTCGTCTTTGGATTGAGAATATGGAGACACTACTTATTGGGGGAGAAATTTCATTTGTTCACAGACCACAAGTCACTGCAGTACCTGTTCACTCAGCGAGAGCTGAATATGCGTCAATGCAGGTGGTTAGAGTTTGTGAAGGACTATCAGTTCGACATACAGTACCATCCGGGGAAGGTCAACATAGTTGCTGATGCGTTGAGCCGTAGAACGGTAGACGATGTAGCGGACGTCTGGAAAGTAAAGTGGAAAGAGTTAGGTCACTAGGATGCAGTAGCCCGTTCCTTTATATCTGTCATGAAAGTGACACCCGAGATTGTTATGAGGGTAATATAGGCACAGACAGCAGACCCATTTTGCTAGGAGCAGATTGTACGACTTTTAGCTGAGGGAGCTGAGTCCTATTCTGTTAGTTTTGATGGAGGTTTAAAGTTTAATGGGAGATTGGTGGTTCCCGGAGGAGCAGACTTACGTCATGCAATGATGACCCAGTCTCACGGGTCCCGATTTGCGGTGCATCCTGGGGGAGATAAGATGTACCAGGATATGAGGCGACAATAATGGTGGAGTGGGATGAAAAAGGACATTACTGAGTTTGTGTCCAAGTTTTCTACCTGCCAGCTGGTAAAGGTAAACCACCAGAAACCGTCAGGGTTGCTTCAGCCATTGGAAATACCCGCGTGGAAGTGGGAGAGTATTTCCATGGATTTTATTACCGGGTTGCCTACATCACAGCGGGGCCACGGCTCCATCTGGGTGATTGTGGACCGTCTGACCAAGGTGGATCATTTTCTACCGGTGCGGACAGACTATACCACGGGCCAGTATGCTTAGTTGTTCATTACTGAGATTGTCAGATTTCACAGGGTGCCCCTGAATATTGTGTCAGATTTCATGGCATTTCTGGGAGAGCTTTCAGGAGGCTATGGGTACGGAGTTGAGGTTGAGCTCAACTTATCACCCACAAACAGATGGACAAACAGAGCGTACTAATCAGATGTTGGAGGATATGCTACGCATGTGTGTCCTTGATTTTGGAGGAGGTTGGGTGCCGCATCTTCCACTGGTAGAGTTCGCTTATAATAACTTTTATCAGTTCACGATTGGCATGGCTCCATTTGAGGCTTTGTATGGAAGGCCTTGTCGTTTCCCAACTTGTTGGCTAGAGGTGGGGGATAACAAAATTTCTCGGACCAGAGGTGATTCAGGAAACCTCCGCTAGGATTGAGATTATTAGGAGTCGCATTCGGGTAGCCCAGGACAGGCAGAAAAGCTACGCCGATGCAAAATGATTCTTCCGAGAGTTTAATGTGGGGGACCAAGTATTACTACGTGTATCTCCTATGAAAGGAGTGATGAGGTTCGGGAGGAAAGGAAAATTGGCCCCGAGGTACGTGGGACCATTTTCCATTATCGAGAGAATTGGGCCGGTAGCATACAGATTGGGATTTCCAGAGCATTTACATCGCATTCACGATGTATTCCACATCTCATCGTTGAGACGATACATTGGGGATGATATGGCCCATACCCATATCGCGATTGAGAAGATTGACTTACAGCCAGACAACTCTTACGAGGAGAGGCCAGTGGCTATTCTATACCATATCGAAAGGAGATTGAGGTCAAAGGTAGTCCCACTTGTCCCGGTCCAATACGAGCATCATAATGTGGAGGAATCCACTTGGGAGCGTGGGGCGGACATGCGTGAGAAGTACCAAGAGTTATTCTTACTAGGTACACCATATTTTTCGAATTTCGGGACAAAATTCCGTTATTAGGGGGGAAGTATGTAATACCCCGTATTTTTATGCCTTTTAATTTTAGAGATTTATTAAATTTAATTGGAGATATTAAATTAATATTAATCCGAAAAATCATTTAAATACTTACTAGCGTGATGAGAGATAGTAATTATTTTTGTTATAAGTTACTTTATGGGTAAAGTAAGTGGTGAAATTATGATTAGTAAAATTATCATGAGAATCTAGTTTGATAATTTTGGAAATTTATCGGGATGCGCTTGTGTCGTGTCGGGATTAAATTTGGACTATTAAAAGTAAATAAATTATAAGTCACCGTATGGTCATTTTGAGTGCGTCAATGTGTTCGGAAGGGTCGAGATAGTCAAAATAATGTACCCGGGGATTTAGTTTGGATCTCGGGGCGTTTCTAGACCTAATTAACACCCCGGGAGGCCGTTTTGGACATTTTATATTTTTAGGCATGAAAACCCACGAAAATTGTAAGGGCATATCAGATGACAAGAGTGATCTTCTAGGGTTAGAAACACCATAAACCAAAGACCTCCATAGGAGAGGAAGACGAGAGGTTTTCCAATGGGTTCTAGGCCAAGAACTTCCCCGTTTACACCGCCGTCGCCGCCAAATGATAGATCGTGCGATGAGGATCACATCCATAGAAATCTCTCCACAAATCTGAACCAAAAATTCTCAGGCAAGTATCTATCTTTCTCTATTTCAGTTAATGCTCCGATCATATTAGCCTAGGATTGACTTGGACTAGTTTTTGTGAAAGAAAAACCCATTTTGGAGATCTAAATTTGCATGTTGTATGAGTATTAGAAGTATTCTGGAAACTCAATTCATATGTAGAGATTGAACCACGAAATTATAGTAAATAAGGAGTATGAAATCTGGTAAAAGAATAGGAAGAAACTAGACAAAAGAAATATTAGGGATCTTGATGTTTTTATGGATTATACCCCTTTTAATTCGTTTCTCACAATGAAAATCAGCATGCTTGACGTAGGAAATCATTTATTTGAGGTTATAATACTTGTAGTATGAATTATTTGGAGTTTTGTAATCAAAGATATCGTTTTGGATGATTTTGAAAGAGGAAACCCGTAATCTGGAAATTCTGCAGATTTTCCATACCTGCTTGATCGATCGATCGTCCATAGATCATCGATTGATCGATGCTTCGATCGATCGAACACCTGCCATCGATCGATCGACCCCTCCTGTATAACTCATATTCCCTTTTAATTGTTCATTCCAACTTAAATGATTATACATTCTTGGACATTAATGTTAATACATTTTGGGATATAAAGAAGACCAGTAGGACCATAGAAATATATGGACCCATGGGTTGTTTTACACATAAGGGACAATGGGAATTTGTGTTAAAGGGTGAGACTCGTAAGGAAGTTATGTAGTAAAATGATTGAGTACCTACTGAAATTACACTTGGAGAGATAGGAATCCATGAGCGTTACGTAGTAAGTTGGAATAAAACCACAAATTAGAATAAGAGACAAACCGTTATACGTGATAACTAAATAACGATTAGTAAGGATAAATATCATGATTATGAGTCGTGAGAGTGTACCTAAAATTGATATGGTAATAGTAGTATATTTATATGACTGTGTTTTTGCATATACTATATACGTGTAAAAATCATGCCCTCTCTACTTGCTATCCCTGAGGTTACCGCACTGGGACAGTCTTATCTCGATGGTACCTTTATGGGGGATATTGACTCGTACCCTAGAAGATAGAAATCCTTGGTACAGGCTATCGGATCGATAGTCAGACGGTCCTACGAGACGTGAGGGTATGTGCTGACCTCTTAGAGACTTGGAACTATGCTTCGCCTCAATATTGTATGTGTTTTGTGTTAATACAGTTCGAGAGTGATTCCGAACTAGTATTTCCCTTAGTACGAGTGATACGGGGACTGGATAGCAAAGTATGCCCGCACCATAATTGTTATGTGGGGTGCCATTAGAATATATATATATTATATGAGTATATATATATATATTTAAATCTGGAATTTGGGAACTACCTACTGTGTTTATGGTAAGTAAGAAATGAATAATTATTTCAACTCGGGAATAAGTGTTTGAAAAGTATGATATATTACTGAGAAGCTTTACTATTAAATAAGGTTTAAATGAGGACTTTGTTGTTAAATAAAATTAACCTCCTAAACATTTGAAATTGTCGGTTTGAAACCTTACGAGCAACTTAAGATAAGGTAAGTTAAACTGTTGGGAAGATTAGTGCGATAGGTGTGCACATTAGAAGAGAGGTGAGAATTTCTCAAGGGAGTGCCGCACTAATATGTTGGTTGCATTAGCCGGTAGCATTTTAAATACTTGCTAAACTAATTTTAAACTTTTTTTACAATCGGGCTCTGACCCGTTTCCTATTTTTTCTTTTGTCTTGTATATATATGTATATATTACAGGTGCCCAGCCACAGGGGCGTCTTGCATAGGATCCTCCGTATGGAACGCGCTGCAGCTTAGGTGGGAGTTGCAAGCCTCTTGCTTAGACGACCTCATTGTTGATTCCACTCTTAGCACTATTTATTTAGTTGGGCATGTATCGCCCTTTTCCATTATTCAGTTGTTTTATCGAATATTGTGATTCGTTTATTTTCAGTATTTATACTTTGGGATTTATTACTGTCAAGATGTTTTCCTTCAAGTTTTAATGTCGGAATCAATTAGTTGGATGTTTAATTATTTGGATTGTTTGTTCCGGTATAGTTGTTGGATGATTATCAATTTACGAATTATGTAAAGTTTTAAATATTGGTTTTTAATTGAAATTTGGAAATTAATGTCTTAAAAAGTATTTTTGTCACGTAGCTTAATTAATTAGGGAGTAATTGAAAAAGTTATTTTTACGACAGTGATGCTAAGAATGAACCAACCGTTCACCTTGATTGCAATTTAATAAAGGGATGATCACCCGGTATTTAATTAGGCGGCGTGTCATAGGTAGTATCAGAGCATCAGGTTCTAGTATCCTTTAGGATCTGTACGGCTCATCTTGTTTCCAGCTTAGCGTCTTTGATTTAGAGCCCTAACATTAGGAACGTTGTATTCATCTTTATGTGTTGGAAATTCGTGCTTCTGCGATTTGTAGATGTGAATGATGAACTTATCCAGATTGTTTTAAACTTTCAGATGGACCGTCAAAACGAACAAGCTAATGCCGTTAGGGAAGTCAGTGAACAAGAAAGGCTCACACCTCAGCTGTCTTAAAAAAGGCACCAATCGCCGAATTTGCAGGCATTGTGGCACTAACTTTTTTATGAAACATTTTTTTATTACATTTTTATCAAATAATTTTTTTAACTTTTCCCTAAAATTTTATTGGGGAAAGTAATCTTAGAGTCCTCAAAAATAAATTTTAAACACTAAAGAAATTTTGACAAATTTTAAACAATAAGATCTACTAATTCTCTTCTTATAGATGTCCACGCTAGTGGCATCACTAGTGGACCTAATAGTAAATTGTCCTTAAATATTTACAAATTGTTACCAAGGGACCTAATTGTAAATTTTCCAATTTTAGTTCTTATGTTTATTAAACAAAAATATTTTTTTTGTAAATAAAAACCGTCATTTTTATAAAACAACTTTTGTTAATTTATTTATAAAAACAGTGTATTTTAACTTTTTTTTATTATACTTTCCATATATTACGATATTTTTATTTTTTGTAGCGTTTAATTTTGTTTTTTTAGCTTTTTATAAAACTGTGGCATTGATTATCGATGAATAGGGATGACAACGCGACGAATTTTGGCGGGGACCGATCCGCCCTCGCCCCTAATGGAGGGAATTTAGGGTAAATAAATGAGTCGGGTTCGGGTTTGAAATATAAAAAAAAATCGTCGGATTCGGGTCAGGGTAGAGTTTAATAAATAAAAATTCCGAACCTGCCCCGTTTAGGAGTATTATTACAAATTTACCCTTATATATATATATACATACATATATATATATATACACAGTGCTGCACTTGTACGGATTAGTCCGCATTTTAAGAATGCGAACAGGACATGTGTCACCTGATGGTGAGCCCAGAAAAGAGAGAGAGTGTGCCTATAATTTAACCAATAATTTTTAGGCTCACCGGCAGGCGACACATGTCCGATCCGTACTTTTAAAATGCGGACTAGTCTGCACAAGGGCACTATTATCTATCTATCTATCTATCTATCTATATATATATATATATATATATATATATATATATATATATGTGGACAATGGTGTTATGAATAGTGTTATCTTATCTTATCTTTTCAAAGTAATCAAATGGTCTATAATTTGCCGCGTGTACAAAATTTGGGGTTGATATCGAAAGACAAAATGGATCTCACAATACAACCCTCATGGCACGCGTTTCTCCCATTCACCTCAGCCTCACAAAACAAATCCTCATAAGAAAAAACCTCCTCAGCACGCACGTCTCTCCCATTCACCCTCAGCTCCATGCCGCCGCCGCCTTCAGCTCCATGTCGCCGCCCTAAGCTCCACGCTGCTTCCCTCTCCTTCACCACCATCCGAGCTCTGAGGTTGCCGCATATCCATGCCGCTGCCCTAACCACCTACCGACTTCAATTTTCTAGGGTTTTAATTTTTAGGGTTTTGATTTGTAGATCTAACATGTTTTTATTTTTAAGTGGAGAAAGTATTTTGTGTTTTAGGGTTTTAATTTTTAGTTTGGGGTTTTAATTTTTAGATCTAACATGTTTTTGTTTGCATATCTAACTTTGGGTACTTCAGATCTAATATGCGTTACCCGAAGCTAGCAGGTATGATATCTCATTCTCAGATCTTAGTTTACTTGCCCTTAGTTTCAACATGTACATCTACATTAGTCATAGGTCATTTATAGTTTGATAATTTCTTTATGTCATTGGAGTAATGGAGATTTTTACCTCAAGAATCATATGATTTCTTTATGTGGTTTACGATATGGGATTTTTCATAGGGGTTTATGATTATGTTTTCCAGTCTTAAGTTATTTTCTAACCTTATTTTTTCAGTTTTAAGTTGTTTTTCTCATAATTTTGGGGTATTTTAGAAGTTTGAAAATGTCATCTTCCATATTTTTATTCTTTTTGTGATCTTATTTGTTTTTAATTTTGTACAGGAATTGCAAATGTTTTGTACAATCAGGTATATCTCTAAAGCATGATTTGTTTGGAACCTAAGGTATATCAGTTGTATGTTTTGTTTTTAGTTGTTCCTATTCAGTAATTTTTGAATAATTTTTTCTTTGTACTTGATTGTTCGCATGTGTGCAATAGCAATTAATAGCATCTATTGTGGCCTAAAAAGTTGGGGGTTCGATTGTGTATGCTCTCGCTACCTGTCATGACGTCTTTATTTTTTTCACACATAACTGATCGGATTTTAGAGTTTAATTGTTTTAAAGATCCTCTTTTGATCTTTAGAGTCCAATATCTTTAGGTATTATTTCTTGGGTTCATCAATATTTTATTTAGAGTTTTTTTCATCCTTGGTTTCCCCTTTCTTGACATACCATCCATTTCCCTCTTCTTTTCAATTATTATCAATTGTTTAAATTTAAGCCTCTATGGAGAATTGCTTTCCCAAGCCTCAAATGGTGGTCCGCCACCCTTGCTCAACTTGCACAATATGTGTTTGATTATATGTTTAATCAACATTTCTTCTAAAGTAACACTTATTTTGAAATTTATGTTACATAACTGATCGCTATTTTTCTTTGTATTGCATTGAGTCAATACCCCAACGATGATCTATTTGGGTATGTTACTTACATGGTTGGTATTGGGTATGTAACTTACATGGGTGTATAGATGGTATTCAAGAATCCAATAATGGAATTGCTTTATTTCAAGTAGTAAGGCTTATGTTAGTAATAGTGGGATAAATGTTCCAACACAATGTGGTAATAGTGTGAATCCAAGATATTTGGGCTTTTTGAAATGGTACATTTAGTTTTTTTGATTCTATTTATTTTCCATGACTCAAAATCGCAGTGGAAAAGGTACTCAGATCAAAATTTGTATGTGTTTAAACGTATTGTCTTTATACTCATATCGTACTTCTTTATGGATTGTGACATTTGAGAAATGAATTAGAATATCAGAATTTCATTGCAATTCCATATCGATTTTTTATTTTTGTGTTTTTTATATTAACATTGATATTAGACCATAATGTATTGTTTCTATGCTAAGATTAGTGATCCCTATTTTGTTCAGCGTTTTGCTCACACGTATTAGTGTCCAGGGATATGATAGCAGGACCAAAAAACTAACCAAAACGTTGTTAGTGTTTTGATTAGTGAACAAAATGTGTTGTTAGTGTTCACGGAGATAACAACGTTTTGTTTTATCCGTAAACATTAAAAACGGGACAAATATGTATAATTTGAGTTTTATTCACGAATATAACGACATTTTGTCCTCAACTAACTTTATTATTGTTTTAATTTTCTGATACGGGTTTGAAATTTTCTTTTATTTTATAATTTTTTGGTAATGCTCCTAAGCAGGGGTGTTGGCACAGGGAGAACTTAATGCAACGATTGACTGCATTTGATTAAGTAACATAATATGCCAAATAGCCCATTTTAATTTATGATTTATGATTTTTTTTCTTCCATATATAACTTCCTGTCTAATTGCTCTGCTTTATCATGCTCAATCACGGGTGACCTGTTCTACAGGTTTGTGAGCCCTTTTTTCCCTATATTCTCAATGAATTGATTTATGTATGTGTTCGAGTATGATATTTTGTGACTTAATTAGCACACTGATTCATGAGCTTTTTTCAGCGCAACTTCGTGCGTCATTTGACCTGAAGTTAGTTTCCATGGCCTTTGAACTTGGGCAGGAAAGTTAAGTATGCACCATGCCATCCCTTTATATACTTGATCTGCTTAAACTTAATTTATTCTTGATTTATAGTGGATATATCCAAGTCATGTAAGTTTAACGCTACAACTGATTTGCTTCAACTTCCCTATATTCTTTAAGAGGTTTCTTTGTACATTTTTTATCTTCATTCTTTTAATAGTTAACACCCTTTTGGTATTATTATGAACTTGGATTTTTTGGATCTAAGAAAAATAAAGATATGTTCTAGATATGTTTCCTAAGAGACTGGTAACAATCAGAAGCAATGTTCATGTGCCTTTGTCAAGGTGATGAAGGAAAGTTAGCTCATCTCCCAACTGCCTCTTTGATACGAGGAAACCGATCAGCCCGATGACAATCCTGTAGCCAGTTGAGAAGTTATGCATTTGGTATCCCTTTTGATGACATTCTGAAATCTAGCAATTTAAAATTGGAACTGATGAATATGTATTGCAAAACGTCATTTTTGCATTTCAGGTTGATCAACATGCTGCAGATCACTATTGGGCTCAATTTTGGGGATCCCATTAAGTGCCTAATCAGGTTGATAAATGTGAGCAGGTATTATACACGTTTTTTATATCATTTCTTCTAATTATTTATTTTGCTTAGCTGGCGTATCATTTGTGTAAGAATATCAATGTGAGCAGGTTGATCATTGTTCCCATCGAGGTTGATCAAGTGCCCAGAAAGTATAAATGAATTTGTAAGTGTTGGATTATTGTGGTGGCAGCACTGCTGCTCTCTCTCTTGATCGAGCACAATGATCATTATACATAGTAATTCCTATGGCTACAGATTATGTTCATTAAATGGTCTCTTTCATATTCGTTTCTATATGCTCACTATGAGTTTTTGGTTCGTGTTATGCCCACTTCTACATCTGGATTGCATTCACCCACTTTTTTATTTTTCTTATATATTATTTTCCAAAAGTCTTCTACAGACAGTAATTTGTGGTTTAAAAGGAAAATTCTAAAGTGATTGGATTTGTGAAAATTCATGTCTTGTTTTACCGAGTATGAATAGGATCTTGAATTTTTGCTCTCAGATTGTTAATAAAGGGCGTGGAGCATAATTTGGTTTGGTTTCAGATTTTTTTTCTTGCAAATGTGTTTTGATTTCTAATATATCATGTTTTTTATACTGAAGCGTATTTGGGTTTCTCAATTGAGTGGAAATCATTATTGTTTAGGTATATATATACTCATATAAGTTTGAAGCTTGGTGTCCACTCTAATTACGTCAATCTCTGGTGTTGAATATTAAATTGTTCGTTAATCTTTCCTAATTATTTTGTTGCAACTACAATTTCTTTGAAATTTGGTTTATACTTTAAGTGACTCAATGCATGTTTTATTACAAATTAAAAAATGCAAATGTTTATAATTCAGTATACGATTTGCCAGCAGTCAACATTTGTACTTCAATCTCTGGTGTTGAATATTTGACATGAAGATAGGATAAACTACGTTGACTCTCACACTGCTCAGCGATTTTCACTGTACCTGCAGGTGCAAAGTGTGCTTTCGGTGGGTGGATAGACAATAGGTATTGATAGGGAGATAGATCTTAAAAATTTTATGCCATGGAGGATGCTCTGGTCGGTATCCTTCCCACATCTGGTGGGAGATAGCTCCAAGAAATTTGTAACAATCTCAAGAAGATCTCCCTGATTTTTTTTCCTTCTAACATATATAATGTTAGATATGATGCTGCGAGGAAATAAATAGCGATTCATATTTGAACTGTTCATACGAGTCCACAAAACAATCTCACGAAGACCTCTTACTGCTGCTATTGATGCTTGAGGGAGTTGAGGTGCGTAGAGTTTACTTCTTTCCACCCTGAACTAATAATGTTTTCCTTTAGATTGTTATTGATTCCTTTGTCATTTTTTCACTGGTTTTTACCGCACCTCATGTTGTTTTGGAGAAGTTTACATGGATTCTTAAATACAGCAGTTTGACTATTATCTTTTTTTACACATTTTGATTCCTATCTATAGTAAGATTGTGAGTAATGTTTATCTATCGAGCCTCCCGTATCCCATGTACTCAACCCGTATCTTAGTCAGATCATCATATGCAAATGGATCCACCTATAGGAGGTATCTCAAATGTTTTTGTATATTTTTGGATAAATGTCTGAATGGTATACGTTTGGATAAATGTCTGAATGGTATATGTTTGAATTTGTTGGTTTGGGGTTTATAGTAACTTAGTACTCATATTTTTTTCCATTTCCGTGTTGTAAATCTGCCCAAATGTACTCAATGGGAATATGCATCCATGATGTTTTAATGTATATTTGTGTTGATTGAGGTATCATGATATTTTATCCGCACATAATGTGTGTTGATTGACGTATCATGATATTTCGACCGAGAATCGAAATTGCGAAATTGATGTTGTTGAAGGTTCATTTCTCATATAATTTTGTTGTTTTGGCTTTGGAATTTGGTGTTCAAATATTTTGTTTTTCCTTTTATTGGTAATGAAATAATGTCCCTATTGGGGAGCTAGCAAGGGACATGCTTCTATCCGTTGATCTCATTTTCGTCATTTATTTTTTATTTGTATTTTAAATTTATTACATTATTTTTATAAATTCTAATCGGTATATTTTCAAATGCAACAGATCTGTATACCTTTTGATGTATATCATGACTGGCTCTGTGTCATGATTTTGTTCAATCTTTCTATGATGTTGGTATTCTCATGGAACCACAAATCTGATATTTGGTAGAAACACAGCTGTAACATAAAAAATGTGGAAACATTATCTGGTGGTGATGTATTTCAATGATGATCAGGTTGTATACTGAATCAAGCTTCAAATTATGATCAGGTTTGGTGGTGATACTGAGTCAGGGTTATGATCAAATTATGATAAGGTATAATCGTGTATACTAAATAAAGGTTTTATGGGCAGCACATGAAAAAAGCAGTTTGTATACTGAATCAAGCTTCAAATTATGATAAAATTTGGTGGTGATGTATATTTCATATTGAAATCTATGAATTGATGTTAATTTGTCTTCTTTATTCACTACTATACAAAGAAATTTATGAAATTCAAACGTACCATTTGATGGATATAGACAATTTCTGTTTCACTAACTCTCCTCTTTGATGAAACCCACCGAGATATTTTGCAACATACCAAGTTATCATCACAGTCTGAAAAATAGTTATTGTAGTACAAAAATCAAATTTCAACTGTTTTTTGATGTTATTTAGCCAAAATGTGAATGAGTAATATATGCTAACATGTTTTGAGTGTGTAAGCGCAACATATCAAGGTATCATCACAGTCTGGAAAATAATTATTGTAGTACAAAAATCAAATTTCAACTGTTTTTTTATGTTATTTAGCCAAAATGTGAATGAGTAATATATGCTAACATGTTTTGAGTGTGTAAGCGCAGATGGAAAGCTGGTAATGTTTAGATCATAAAAGATGAAAACTCTAAAATCTAACATGTTCTTGATGAAGACAATGAAATTGAGCAATAAGGACATCGTTTGCTGTGAAGAGACTGAATAGAGGGAGTGCAGAGCAGGATTGAGGTTTCGAGAGAGAGTTGGGGGCAATGGCGGATAAATGTTGTAGAGAGTCTGGGCCGCAATGGAGTCGATGGAGGCAATGGTTTCCATCAGTTATAGATATATAACTGATGGAAGGACCCTCATTTCGATTTCCAGGTATATACCGTTGTTGAGCTGCTTCCCCCCTCCTTAACCATCAATCTAGATCAGGTGATATTGCAGAAGTTGCGTGTTTTACTGTCTTCATGTTTAATTTATCTTTCTAAATTCCTGCGGTGTCCTCATTTGTTACTGTATGAATTAATCTTTTGTTCTCCAAACAGGGGAAAAACAACACAGCATGCATTGAACACGAAGCGAGCACCTCAAAAATTAGTGAAGATCATCTATTCTACTTCAAGCAGAGAGGAATTGTCTACGAGAAAGCCATGGCAGCCATCATTTCTAGGTTCTGTAGAGATGTTAGATTTGGATATTAGGTTGAAATCTCAGTTTCATTTCCATGAAGATCTTTTTTTTTTAACAGTAATTTTCGAGGTTCACGATCTCTTTTTTTGCAGGTTTCGGACTGTGTGAACTCAGATAATAAGAAGTGTGGGCCTCACATGAGGTTGAAAGAAGTGTATGATCTGGGGGTGGAGGATCCGACCTTTATGTGGGCTTCACGAGGCTCATCACATGGACACAGTAGAGTGGGTTAATCAATGGCCTGAAAATCTTTCGGAGTTAAGGTTCGTATCTCACTTTTGTCGATTATATTCACTCATTCAATTAATTACATCTCTACTTAAACATTTATAGGAACCCAATTAACGAATTTTTTTTAATGTACTTAATAATTTTTTTATTGTAAAGTGAAAGAGTGACGGAGATTGTATTCGGGTGAAACCCACTCCTAATACTTATATTATTAATGTTGGTGACATTATTCAGGTACCCTTTTCAACTTTGAATTTATTATGCTTTTATGATAATACAAATAGCAACAACCATCTTCTTAGTAGATGAAACACTAAATCTTACCAACTTAATATGTATGATGCTTATTATATGATTGTCCAATTTTACTATATGCAGGTGTGGGGCAATGATAAGTACGAGAGTGCAGAGTACCGGGTGATGGTGAACTCTGAGAGGGAAAGGTTTTTTATTTCATTCTTTTTTGTATGTACGAACCGGGCTAGTTCTAAACCTGGATACAGACTCAGATCCCATATCTTGAAGCATGGGTATGGTGAACTCTGGAGGAACGTATAATTGTTTATGTTTTTCAATTCTTAGCTGCTGTTATGAACAAATACGTATAGTTGTACGACATGTATAATATGTGGTATTCATGTAAGTAATTGAGCAAACATTCTTTACTACACGTTTGGTTCGGGTAGAACCCGATTGGGGTTGGTGCTTAATTTTCTATAACTTATTTTATTTAATGGTGGGGTTGGTGTTTTGCTTTTCGTCATTTACTTTTCTGTACGACCCTGTTATTGTATTTTATTCTAAGGATCAACTAATTTAGTTGGCTTGAAGGGAAGTTAAATTGGTTTGTATTTATTTGATTTGTATACATTAACAGGGTGGATACTCCGATATACCAAGGAAATTTTCCCCAAAATTTTAAAAAATATTTACACTTGCGCGTCGTAAACAATATTTTTGTATTATAAGTGATGTTACATAATGGTGGGTTTTGTGTCATTTTTTTAAATTACACTTTGTTTTGTTTGGGGATGGATTTTTTTTCCGTTTTGCAATTACATATTCAGGAAATTTTTGCCATTTTGTGATTACGTTCTTCGAAAATTTTTGCTATGCCTTCAGGCACGGGCATACACTAGTATATATATATATATATATAGACCCAGGCTCAGGTGCGGACTTTTCGTGCGGACTTTGTCTTTATCCCGAAAGTGGTCCCCTCATGGTCCCAAAGACTTTTGTTATTTACTATATATGGTCCCCCTCTTGTCTTATACTAAAACCTTAGTTTAAGACTATATATTTAGAAGATTTATAATATAAACCCAAAATTGGTATCAAGACTTTAAAGATTTTAGAATCTCACCAAATTCCGACCAAAACCCCAATTTTGGTATCAGAGCCATAAGACGTTCCTTTTAGATATATGGTAAAAAGACTTTAATGCCCTTGGGATTTATCCCTCGCATTTACCAAGATATTTTTGGATCCAACCCAGAATACCAACCTATACCCATAACTGATTTAGACTCAGAAGGTTGTTTAACCACACACATAGACGGTTGTTCACATATTAAACACATCCCAGCCAAACACGCAGACAGTAGACAAGTTACTGCTAGTGCTATTAATAGCATAATAGACCAAAATAAGTGTATACTGCTTATATTAAGACAATTAATAAAAGACACTCACACCTTAGAAACAGAGATAAAAAATATCTCTAAAAGATTATTAGACATAGATAATCAAATCCCAATAGACTTAGTACACGTATTGCAAGAAATAAATATTAAGACTAATCATATAGAAGTCCTTAACAAAGACATTTTTGAAATTAAGACTTTAATTAAAAATCAAGACAGTGAGTTAATTAAACTTACTAAAGAACAAGCTAAACTTATCCCTAGACTTGATAGTTATCTTCCTAATGGAGATAGTTAGATCAGACTGGAATGAGGTATCAAAAGACCTCTCCATTTAGACCTTATCAGAATTTTATCAAAGAATTTTAGAAAAGATAAATGATGATAGATTTTATTACAAGATAAATGAAAATGAGATTGCCAACGCAGCCAAGGCAACTAGACTTATATTAGAAAGATTAAATTTAATATCTACATCTATAGCAGCTACCCAAGACTATAATATTAGCTTTGTTAAAGACTTGCATTTAGACTTAAAAGCTAAGACAGAAGGATTAACTACCTTCTACACAGACTTTGTTAAATTCCAACATAATTTAGCAAATTACCTTAATAATATGGAAAGACATAATCTATCTAAGATGGATAGTATTATTAATGAACTTAGACTAGAAATGGCCCAAGTAGAAGAAAAATACGGTGAAATTATAAACGAAATTAAGGCCGTATATAATAAACCTTCCCAAGCAGAAATAGACTCTCCTTTTATTCTAATTAGGTTAGATAAAATTGAAAAGACTGTAGAAGCCATAGAAGTTAGAACTATGCAACAATTAGAAAAAGATAATGAAGTAAAAGAATATATTACTAACATTGGTAAAACCATTGTTAATTCTCTAGCTAGACATAGTGAAGAAACTTCTGAAAAGACCAGAAAAGAGAATAAGAATTTTAAAGAAGAAATCCTTAATCAGATAAAAAGACAAAAAGATTATTTAGACTTTTTAGAAAAAATTGAAAAAAGACTTGAGCAAAAACAGGTAACCACCTGTAAGTTTAAAGAATCCCCTTCCATAGAAACTAGAGAAAGGAATACAATAGGTAGACGAGTCATAAATGATGGATTAGATAAGACTAGTAAAATAGTTAGCTCTATCCCTAATATTGGACAGAGTAACCATATGATCCAAAGACTTAAAGACTCATCCTCCAATGTTAGGACATGGTGGAAAGAAAGTAATTTCACCAATCCCCTCCAATGGAAAGAGTGGGGTGAAGTTGACTGGAAGATTGTTGAAGACTCCATTCATAATGGACAACTTCCAGCCGTTAGATATATAGACTTGTTTAAAGAAGGTGCCACTCCTAAGACTCCCAATTATAACATGACCTACCATTGTAGAAATCATGTGTTAGACAAATCCTATAGTGAGCTCCAAGTATTTGACTCAGAATGGCTTAGATCTAGAGGAACTGACAGGAAGTTCCAATTCCTAACCTTTGGACTCTTTCAAGCAAGAATCCAAGGATTACATAGACCCCAGAATAATATCAACATACTATTTTGTTTAGTAGACAAAAGATGGAAAGACTTTGAGAAAAGTCTTATTGGGATAGCCCAATTAGAAATGTCAGACAACATAGGGTACTTTAATGTCATTCCGGCATTTACAGTAACCGTAGATACAACCAAACATTTTAAGTTAATCTTATATGCTAGTGGCTATGAAGACTATATAATCCCAGATGCTAATATAAACATAGAATTTCAAAGCTATGTGAAGTTCTCCCAATTTCCTTATGAAGGAATGCAATCGGGAATTCCTAGCGGTAGACTTAATGAAGAAATCTTAGTTAGAAACAATGTTTCAGACTATAATCATACTTACAGTATTAGGAATACTGGACCTATGAAAGAGAAAGCTAAGACCCTCTGGCAATTGCCAGAATTTCAAGAAACTAAGACTATACAAAATAAACCATTGTTTATTAATCAAGACGACGTCACTGGAAATGTTACCATCCAGTTTGGTCCCCCTAAGATTGTCAATAAGAATATCCAGACCGAAGAAATTAGATTTAGGAATATGGGAGAAGCCATAATCAATGATCCTTCAGAAGGAGAATGTAGTAATAAGACTAGTGCTAGTTTACTTAGACAAGCTCCGACAATTAGACCTAGAAGATCATTTGAACAAAAAGACTTAGTTAAAGAAAAAGCTAGGATCCAAAACTTTGGACAAGAACCCTCAGAATTGGATATGAAGACATTTAAAGATAACCTTAAGAAAAGTCATTCTGTTAGAGAAAGATCTAATATGATAGCTCAAGACCGCATATTAAAATTAAAAGAATCTAAGAATACTAAAGAACTTCTTAGAAACTTAAGACTAATAGAAGAAGGAGAACAAAGACTAATGCCAGCTACACAAGTAGAGCCTAGCAAACAAGAGATAGGAAGTAGTAGTAGGCTAGAAGATGCTCCTAGACTTTTTAGTAAACCAGTAGGAATAAATATTCCTATATACTCTAACACCATAGTTAAGACTAAACCTGATTATATAAAAGACTTCCCAACTAGTGACAAGAGTTTCACTCCTGTTAAAACTATGGCAAGCCAAGCCATAAATCCAGTAGGTATATACCTCAACCTAGACAATGTGAAAGATAGGAAGAAAGCCTTAGACGAATGGCGTAATCAGATGAACATGTGTTTTGCATCTAATGAACAATGGGATGCAAGTTCATGTAAACAATACGCTGAGCAATCCATTAGAGGTATTGCAAAAGACTACTTAGATAGTTTAAGAAAGGCTACATATGAAGACTCCTTAGCTAAGATTGAGAAGATAAAGGAAAACCTAGAAGAAAGATCAATTGAAGAATATATTCAATTGTTCACTTCAGAATTCATTGGAGCTGGACACTTAGCTCAGATCAATGAACAAGACCTAGTAAAAACTAAGTTAGCCCTCCTTAGCATTTGCAAGTTATATAAGATAAATGAATATAGCAATAATTATGAACGGCTATATTACCAAATTAAAGAATTTGGAGAGACCTTAAAAGACGAATACTTTAGAAAGATACCAGCCATAGGACAAATCCTAATTAATGAATATAGGAATTGGCCAGGAGTATCTGGAGTTAAGAATAACTCCCTTGGTGAAAGAATCAATTTCACCAAAGACTATATCATATCTAAGAGACGTGATATAACTCAAGGAAAATTGATAGAAGAGACTTTCAAGCAGATCCCTCCAATCAAAGACGAAAGAGACATCGCTCCAATCCAATGGGGATGTGGAAGTGAATCTAAGAAATTCAAGAAGAAAGTAGAATGGAAACATAGGAAGTTTAAGACTAGACCTTTAGGATTTCCAAAGAAGTATAAATTTAGACAATCTACTACCTTTAGGGAAAAGAATCCTAAGACTAAGAAAAATTGATTTAACCAAAGAAGATACTTTAAGAAGAATACTAGTAAGTATAAGAAGGTTCCTAATTATAGGAAAGAAAAAGACGTAGCTCAATCTAAGACTGCCACCAAAGAATGTTGGACTTGCGGCCAAGAAGGACACTTTGCTAAAGACTGCACTAATAAGAAAGATAAAAAAAGTATTAAAATCATTAATACAATATTAGACTATGCAGATCAAGAAGAATTAGATATCCTATATGCTATAGAAATATCAGACATAGAAGATGATGATAGCACTAGTATCTATAGTATTTACACAGATAGTGATTCAGAAGACTATAGTGATAATGATGAGTATGAAGACTCTCAGGATACCCTAGACTTATACATAATGCAGAATAATCAAGAAGATCCAGATGATGAATATATAGATTTTGAAGACGCTTGGTATAAGTGTATATTAAGCCCCTTTTTGAAGAAAAGATGGACTGTTAGTAATCCTGAATTACTAACCTATATTCCTAGATGTTACTTTGATTAAAGACATTATTGCACATTTGAAATGAAATGTAGCAAAAAAGACTTTAGATGTGTAGAATGTTTTGAGATTATACAAACAAAATTGTTTCTAGTTTGTATTATTTGTCAACTACACTACCATGAAGACTGTTGGAGAACTAGATTTAGAGCAATTTATACTAGCCAGTATGACGCTCAAATAAACTTAGATATTAAAACCTATTATCAAGACATTGATAGGAATATTGCCAAAAGATTGCAAGAAAATGAAGACTTCAAAGGAAAAGGAATTTCCTATGATTTAGACAAATACCATTCTGATAGTAGTTCAGAAGACCAAATACCCTTAGATTTTATAGATAAACCTCAGAAAGGAATATCTAATTTAGAAAAGAATAATTTAGGCATTTCTACTAAACCATATGCTTGTTTTGTAGAATTGTTTGTTCAACATAAAGACTATCCTAAAAGACTTTCAGCCTTTATAGATACAGGGTGCTCTCAGAGTATTTGTAAGGCTAATGCCTTCCCTGAAGACTAATTTTTAGAAAGTACTCAAGAAATCTATGGTAAAGTAGCTAATGGAGATCCATTTACCTTATATTTCCAGACTATTCCTATTTACTTTAAATTAGGAAATCAGACCAACAAAACCGTTAATCATCGGTTTTGGATAATGGATCCTCGTCCTAGTTTCACAGGAAACATTATTTTAGGACAAGACTTTATTAGTAAATATCATCCTTATACTCAGTATAATGATAAGATATTAATTAGCGACCAAGAGGAATTTAATATTAAAGCTCCTCTAATAGATCATAAGACTGCCTTTGACCTTATGCAGGCCAAGCCCAATTATAGACCCATCAAACATCAGAGTTCTTCAGCTGAGCATGGTGGACCTAGACCTACAACCCAACAAGAAGCCTTAGAAATAACTAAACCCTTACAAAAAGAGTGTAAGTGTCCAGACCAAAGGTGTTATAAGCAAATAGCACTAATACAACAAGACATTTTAGATCATGCCCAACATACCTTATTACAGGTTCAAGCCTTATCCAAACAGAAGAAAATGGATATAGAAGTAGAAAAAGAAAAGATTAGGCAACTAGCTGAGCCTACTTTAGGAGAAAATCCCATTGCTAAGTGGGATAAAGACCAAAGCTATTGTGAAATCATCCCTATTAACCCAGACGCCACTATCAATGGTGGAACCTATAAGAAAGGATACTCACAAGAAGATAGGGAAGAATTCAAGAAAGACATAGATGAAATGCTTAAGTTAGGCATTATTAGAGAAAGTAAAAGTAGACATAATAGTTTAGCCTTCTATGTTCAAAATGAATCAGAACGTAAAAGAGGAAAAAGACGCATGGTTATAGACTATAGACAATTAAATAAAAATTGTGAATTTGATTCTTATAAGATACCAGACAAGAATAATTTGATTAATTTAATAGAAAACAGAATTATATTCAGTAAGTTTGATTGCAAATCAGGCTTCTGCCAAATTAAGATGCATCCAGACAGTATTACTTGGACAGCCTTTAGTGTGCCCCAAGGAAAATACGAATGGCTAGTCATGCCATTTGGATACTTGAATGCTCCTCAAGTTTTCCAAAGAAGAATGGATAATATATTTAGACCTTATTCAGAATTTTGTCTTGTTTACATAGATGATATTCTTGTAGCTAGTAAGACTGAGATAGAGCATGTAGACCATCTTAAAAAGATTATTCTAGAATTAGACAAACATGGTATTGTTATTTCCGAAAGGAAAATGCAATTATTTCAGACTGAGATAGACTTTGTGGGAATGCATATTAATAAAGGAAAATTATCCTTAGCAGAACACATAACCAAAAAGATTCTTGAGTTCCCAGACCAACTCAAAGATAGAAAACAATTACAATCATTTTTAGGATTGCTTAATTGTGCTGCAGACTTTATTAAAGACCTTGCTTCAAAAAGACAAAGCTTAACATCCAAATTAAAAGGAACAAACAAAACTAATCCCTTTTATTGGACTGAAGACGATTTTAAAGTAATAAGACAAATTAAAGATGCAGTAAAAAACATTCCTTTACTTGAATTGCCTAATGCAGAAGATCAGTTTATAGTAGAAACAGATGCCTCTGATAAGCAATGGGGAGCAGTATACTTTGCCATTGATCATCAGACAAAAAAGAAGAAACTGTGTAGTCATAGTTCTGGAACTTTCACAGACCCAGAAACAAGATACACTGCCCATGAAAAAGAAGTTTTAGCGATAGTAAGGGCAATAGAAAAATATATGTTGTTTTTTAGACCTAAACATTTTACTGTTTATACAGACTCTTCTTATGCAGTAAAATTCAGAGACTTAGATTTATCCAAATCAAGAACTAATAGACTCATTAGATGGCAGCAATTGCTTAATGGTTATGACTTCTCTGTCATTCATATTAAGGGAAGTAAAAATACCATTCCAGACATTATATCAAGAGAGCCAATGTTTGCTAACACTAATATAATTTCATGTTTTATGTTGCAAACAGAAGACATGAGTTCCTCTTGAGCAAATAGACTGAACAAAGAAGACGTTGCAGACTATCTTAGACGCGTAAGACCAAATGCTGGTGTAACGCAAAGACAGACTCATATTCAAGACTCTCAAGAAAGACCAATCTTAGAAAACTTCGATGATATCTTAGTTCCTCCAGGAAAATCTAGACCAGAGATTATTTCTCAAAATAGACTCATTGGGAAGATGTATTTCCCCCAATATAGACCCGATCAAAGATACCCAGACTTGATCAAATTCATACGAGAATTCTCAGAAGACGAAAATACCCTTGTAGATGCCATATGGTGGAACGTGAAGAATAGACTTTGGATTGAGTTCAAACAAAATTTGGTAGCTATTGCCAGATTTATGAGGACCCAAAGACTCGCAGTTACCCAGCTCAGTGGTAATACTGTGCCTAGACCACAGATTCAGACTTATGCTCAGACTCTTGGAGAATCCTCCAAAACTAGACCTACTGACTTCTGTTATCAGAAAAAGACATTTAAGACAAAGATTGTTATACCATTTGATCATAATAATCTCCCATTAACTGAAGACTTAAAAAAAGAATCTAATAACATTATTGATCATTTTAATATGTTATTATCAGGAATAAATGGAGATGCCTTAATAATTAAAGGTTTCCTCAAAGACGTTCCAAAAATATATCTTTTTGGAAAATCAAAAATGGCACATATAACTCTTGCAGACCACGGGTTCATTGGACTCGTCCAGATAAAAGACATTGAAGACTCGGTTGTTCTTGGAAAAATAGTCCATGCATATATCAAGAAGGTTGAAGACTTCCTTCCTCTATTTGCTAGAATCTATCATATTGCTCCAAGTTCCTGTAGGGGAATGAGAGTCGAAGGATTTAGACTTGTTAGATTTTCCAGTAACATATTTGAAGACGTAGAGATTTTATCTGAAGACGAAACTAAAGAATTAATTATTAATAAATCCAAGCTCCAGATTGCTCAAGCCTTAGAGACCATAGAAATTATGGAGTTATTAACAGGAGAAGACAGGTGGTACACTGCCTACCACAAAGAAGACCTAATAATCCAAGCAGATGAGCCATTCAATGGAAGGCTCAAGAAAGAATCCAAGGAAATGGTAGAGATAGCTTTACCAGCCAGCCTTAAAACCGTAGGTCTCATTGATGAATTTTTCAGCAATACCCTACTCAGCAAAGATAAGGAAGAAGAAGACACAAACAAGATGAAGACGGGTCCTTTGTTAAAGGAGGAATTATTAGAGATTGAGGATGCTCTGCATTAAATCCTTTCATTATTTCAAAGAGACATCGATAAAGACAGACCGGTCCCATACGGACCCAGATATCTGTTTTTTAGATAAAGGAGACGAAGAGTGGAGTAAGAGTCAAGACTGATTGCAAGACGCCAAATCTGCTTTTGGTAAAGCAGAAAAATAAAAGATTCGAAGACTATAGACCTTTAATAATTATGTTTCAAAACCGGATCTCTTTTATTTTCCGGTTACCAGTCATTGTAAGTTCCCTTGATCTATAAAAGGGAGTAGTAGGAGTTGTAGAGAGAGCAGGAGTAGTGAGAGAGAGAGATTGTTAGACTTTCAGAGAAAGTATGCTTGTAGAGAGTAATATGTATATGAGTGAGTAAACCTCTCATAGTTAGGGGAGAGGGGAGAGTTGTATTTACTTATGAAATGCAATAAAAGTATTTTCTTTTCCAGAAATCTCTTATGCTAAGTTGTTATTATTTTCCAAATTGTCTCCAACTTTCTGTTCATAGAGGACTATTGTGTTGAACCTCTGGTGTAGCACACAAGGTGTTATACTGGTGAACCGCCGTCAGGTGCCGATTAGCCGTGAGCCGTTAGCCAGGGTGGGCGTTAGGCGTGAAGGCGTACAGGCAGGAAACGGGTCAACCGCTAAAATAGTGGATTGAGGTGCAACACATAAAGAGAGAGTTGTAGGAGGCCGAGATCGGAGAAAAATAGTGACAAAGCTGAAGAGTCAAAGGGAAGAAGATAAAGATACTGCAGACCAGAAGGAAGGTATAACTCGAACCAAACCCTTAACTATCTTTACATATTATTGTTTTAAGAAGAATCTTATATGAGCTTACAAATCACTAAAGACTTTTTAGAATTTGTTAATCAAACAAGTTTAGATTTAACTAGAGAAATTCAGGATTGGACTCTTACAGACACTAAAGATAAAGAACTTATAGAATCTGCTTTAGTATATGCAGGTGGTACTTTTAAATACATAGACCAGATCATCGAGTGGTTAGGAAGAGAAGTACCTAGAATAGAAATAATTAGAACAGGGATCCGAGATCTCTTTAGACAAAAACTAAGAACTGAAGATTTTGCAGAAGAACTATCAAGACCTGAAAAATATCAAGAATACACTAGGATACTTGAAGACAGTATAGACGTATTAAAATTTGTTAGACGTAAAATGTTAGCTGAAACAAAGACTACTTTAATTAGAGTCAGAGGAATCCGTCCTCTCCTTAAAAACGTAAAGACAGCTGCCCCGAGAACATCACGTAGATTTTTGTCATCCTATGGTGATAATAATTTAGACGAATTTATAGATAACGATATAATTAATATTATTAATAAAATATATAAAGAAACTAGACAGATAAATCCACGATACCGTATAAGGTATTTAAGACTAGAATATTTTCCATCAAGACCTATTTCAATTTCTAGACTCCCTGAAGAAACCGTTTATATAGATAATCCTCGCTATTCATAATTCCAATACGATAGTGACGGTAGAAGCTTAAGAAGTAGCAGCAGCCTTGAAACTTCTACACTTAGACTTCCAGATTAATTAGGCTTTAAAATAAGCTTAAAAGACCTTAGAAATCATTGGGGTAAGAATTAATATTCCCCAAAACTTAGAAAAAGTTAAAAGACATCACGGTCCCAAAAGGTGGTCCTAAAAAGACAAAACGGTCCCTAGATAATTCTTGGACGGTAGCGGTCCGTAAACTTGGTCCGTATACGATCCAACCTCTCTCTCTCTCTCTCTCTCTCTCTCTCTATATATATATATATAGGGAGAGGTTCTCTAGTGGACCAAAAGAATGGACTTTTTAATGGACCTTAACAAAAAACACATAATAACACATTAATTTTAATTCCTCTAGTGTAATTGATCCGCGCCAGCGGCACTCGAGACCCCACCACCCCCCACCCACCCAACCACCACCATCACCATAGCAGCTCCTATGGCAACCCTTACGACAGCAGGGCTGCCATGGGGGGTGGGGGGCGGTTGGGGGTCGATCGACACGCGTGTTTGGTGCCGCTGGCACGGACTAATTACACTAGATGAATTAAAATTAATGTGTTATTATGTATTTTTTGTTAAGGCCCATTAAAAAGTTCATTCTTTTGATCGGACCACTAGAGATCCTCTTCATATATATATATATATTTTGAGGAATGTTTAGGGTTTTTATTTTTAACAGCCGCTCACTCCTCTCTCTCTCTCTCTCTACTTCCCTCCTCACGTTCACTCCTCTCTCTCTCTACTGCTCTGACAACTGTTACCGCTCAGTGTCATCACTGCCCCAGTTATTTACAGTCGTTGCTCCGGCAACTGTCACCGTCGTAAGTTCCTCTTTCTTAGTCGACAATTTTTTTTTTCATCTTTTCTAGTCGGCAAATGTAAGATCATGGCCGGCTCTGGCCATGTGCCAAATGGGCAATGGCACAGGGCCCATTTTAGAGTATGCACTTATACATATATATTATAGGGATCCAAAAATATTTTATGTATATTAAAATGTCAATTTTTAAAATAAGTTTAATTTTTTAGGGGCCCATTTTTTTAACTATTTAAAAACAATGTGTACAAAAAATGATTTAACAATCTGTACAAAAAATGATTTAACTATCCAAAAATCTCACCCAACTAAAATAGGCCCCTAAAAAACAAGTTTAATTTGTTAGGGGCCCATTTTAGGTATTTAATATTTTTGTACAATATTTTTTTAGAATGACCCTAAATTAATTTTCGCACAGGACATTCCAAATCATAGGACCGGCCTTGTGTAAGATAGTATAAAACCGTGTATAAATTCATATTGATCTTGAAATCCATACACAAGAAATGAAATCGTATATATATAACTCCATATAGATCTTGTATATATATTGTGCCCTGCTTTCAATGAATGTAGTGTGTATCATTTACAAACTTGTTTATAGATCTTGTACAGATTTGTTTGTTTATGAACTGTAGATATATAACTCCATATAGATCTTATACAAATTTGTTTATATATATATATATATATATATATATATATATATATATATATATATATATAACCAAGCCTCTTGGTCCAGTGGTATAAGGCTGCCACTGGAACACTGTTTGGGGATGGATTGGGTTTGGTCCCCAGTTCGATCTTGGCAGCGTCAAAATAATGTTTGGTCAGCGGAAGCCAAGAACCGCGAGCGAGGATTAGGTAAGCTGGCCCGGACACCTCGTGGTATGAAAAATACCTTACCAAAAAAATATATATATATATATATATATATATACAATCCTGCTCTTGTGCGGACTAGTCCGTATTTTAAGAATGCGGACCGAACATGTGTCACCTGGCGGTGAGCCCAGAAAAGAGAGAGAGTGTACCTATAATTTAGGCAATAATTTCTAAGGGCATCGTTAGGTGACACATGTCCGGTCCGCATTCTTAAAATGCGGACTAGTCTGCACAAGAACATTATTATTATATATATATATATATATATATATATATATAGATAGAGAGAGAGAGAGAGAGAGAGGGGTATGATAATTTGAGGTCCCTGAAGGAGGTTCATTTTTTTGAACTATTTTAAAAATATTGATCAAACTTTCTCAGTTTCTAACGATTTAAAAATAACTTAAAAACTAACACATTTTAATCAATTTTTTTAAAATCATAAAAAAATTCATTTTGATTTGATTATTTTTTTATGATTATAGTGAAATGTTTAAAAATCATAAATAGAAATCAAATCAATTTTTTTTTTTGTTATTTTAAAAAAATGGACCATATTCGGGGTAAATGGGATCGGGGCAGATTTGGACAAACCCGTCCCATTGGCATCCCTATCGATGATAATCTCTCGTTTCTTTATTTTTTAATATACTAACATAAATTTTCTTATTATTTAGAAAGTTCTTACCGTACATGTAGTAAATATTCGTTAATTATTTTCAAATAAGACTTATTGGATAAAAAATATTTTTATGAGATCAGTTGAAGAATTTTTTTTTGTAAAACTGATTTGATTATATACATATTTTTCAAGATTAATTGGTAAGAATAATACTATGTATACCATCAAATTAGACCCCATAAATTAACTGTAATACATTAATTGTTGTGTTTAAATAGTATGAAATTCAATTAAAACAACAACTCTGTATCAATGACACATCTTTAATTTGACAATATAGCTAGTATAGGTGTTGAGATAAAACATTTAGCTATGAGGAGGAAAGAGAATGTAATTGATGTTCGGTGAGAATTCAAAGAATAGAGAGGGGTGGTAATTAAGTGCTATTACTTTTGAGTTTTAGTTATTTTATGTTTTTAACTGTTTTTATATGAATAATGTATTGAGTCAAAAACAAATTCTTCAAATTCTTTATCAAATAGCATTAAGTGTTGTACACAACGCTTAATGCCTTTTAGGAAAGGATGTGAGGAATTTTTTCTGAAATCAAAGCAGTACCCCTTTTACGTTTAAGAAAATATCTATTTTTGTTTTAAAAAAATGTGTGTTACTTACAAAAAATTATTTTTATAAAAATAAAAACAACAGGTTATTTTTAACAGTTTTTAATAACTAAAAAATTATATTATTTATGAAAAAAAGTTATTTAACATTTTTTTATAAATAAAAACTGTCGGATATTTTACTTTAGTTAATAAACCCAAATTACATTAAACACAATACAATTTTTTATGGGTTATTTGCGTTTTGGGCAGGGGTGTGAAAAAAAAATCTACCTACCCGAAAATCGAACCAAACCAAACCGGCCCGAACCGGAACCGACGGTTTTTTTTAGCCCGGTTCGGTCTCCGATTTACGGATATAAAAAACCGACCATGTCGGTTCGATTGACGGTGTAGACATGGGAAAAAACGATTCAAACAGAACCGACCCGAAACCAATATTTATATTAAAAAAACCCTAAATAACTTATATTTTTATATCCAAAAATCATTAACCACCTTCAAAAATCGACCCAAACTGAAAATCGACCTTAAAAAAAATCGTCCAAAACAAAAAACAATCGAAAATCAACCTGAAATCGAACCGACCCGTTTTTTCATAGCCGGTTCGGTCTCGGTCTGACTTTTTCCAAAATCGAACCGATCAATTCGGTTTAAATTACGGTCCAAAACCGACCGAATCGACCCGTGAACACCACTAGTTGTGGGTGTCATTTTTTAACAAAACAATAAAAAAATAATCTGGAAAAACTATTAAAAGACTTTACAAACTCTACAGTTAAAAAAAAAGAAAATCAATGTAAAAAATCTATACAAAATTGTACAAATTTTTTTCAAACATTATTTTAATAAAATCATTGTTTTAGCAAAACATTGTTTTAAGAGGAACACTAGAGCGACTCTCTAATGGGACTCAAAAATCGGACTTCCTGATGTGGCACAACAAAATGACAAAACAGATTAGTCCAGCTGGAATTTAAGAGTGGCAAAACAAGTCTCACCAAACACACCATATATTAAACCAAAGTATAGAAGTAAAAAGCAGCTACACGCTTAAACCATTTATCATTTGTGAACCAAACAGCTTGTAGAATATTTGTGAACCAAAGGCCTGTATATATGGTCCGACCAACAGCTTACATATATGGTCAGGCCAATTTGTGAACCAAGAGCTTGTAAAAATTATATGTGTACTACTAAACCAAACAACACTAAAAGTTTAAACCTTTTACTGCCAACAACTAAAAAACAGTAGCAATTCAGTGCATAAAAAACAGATTCAAACCCAAATAAATTTTAAAAAAAAGTCATGCTTAAAGATTAGCAAACCAGTCCATATAATTTAACACAGCAAAACACCAACATTTTCAGTTCATAAAATTTAGTATATTTAATACATCAAAATAAACATAAATAATTAACCCACAGTTAATACATTAAAATAAACTAAAACAGAACATAAATTTCAGTCGTCACTCAACCTTCTTGATTGCATGTACTCGTTGGAAAATTGTTGCATAATGTCCTGACCGAATGTTCCATCGTTAATCTTATGCCACATTGGGTTATTATAGTCTTGCATTTGATGAGAGAAATTTGGAAATCCCTGAGGAAAGCCCGTTGAATTCTGAAATCCATGAGGGAAGCTTTCTAATGTTGGTGCATTATGCAATTCCTACATTTAAAGAAAATTATATGTGAGTATCATTTAATTGAATATATAAATGGAAAAAGCATGTCATTTACTACCTTTTGAACCCAATTCATGTCATAAGCAGGTGTATTTATGCTTGGATAACTCCCAGATGTAAAAGCCCTTTTTGGTTCCTAAAGGTGGCAAAAATGAGATAAGTGTTTAGTACTCAAAATGTGTGGTTAAAAAATTATTTCCGAACAAATATAACAACATATGATTAGTTACCTTATTTATATCTTCTTGTGCATTTTTGCCATTCCCTTTTTTTGTCCTCTTTCTCTTCCGAACAACTTGCTCTAACACAGATTGTTTCCTCTTGAAACGTGGTCGACCCTTGGAATGGACGACTATTGGACTTCGAACAATGTCATTTTCTCCTGTGTATGGACTTGACTGATTTCCGGTGCACTTGGGTGACTACTTCCGCAAGCTACTTCAATTTTCTTCAAATCGTTAATAAGCCGCTTTGTCCATTTCATAACAATTTTTGTTTTGTCTTCATTGTCCGTCGCTAAGTCAGCGGCTTTATAAAATTCATTGCACATTTTATCGAAACGCTCATTCTCGGGATTCAAAGTCCAATCCGAGTACACAATTTTAACCTTAGTGTGGGATCTCTTCACATCTTTCCTCCAACGTCGAAGGATATATTTTTCGGGGATAATGTGAATGCTTTTGTTAATGAAAACAGCAATAGCGTGCCTACAAATTATTCCTCTAAATTCAAACAACCGACAAGTACACTGAATATCACGATCAAACTCATTGAAAAAAATAGTAAAAGTGGTCCGTCGGCCCGCCCCCCCAACCATGTCCTCTAAAACGCTAAACATGTGGCAACCACGATCCTCTCTAATTGAAGACACGTTACAATAAATCTTTCATGTAATTTCCTGTTGAACCTCCTTAAACTTGGCAGTAGTGTAAGCATCTTGGAATTGTTTCTCCATCTTATAATGAGTGACACACGGGATCCTAGAGTTAAATGAATTAAAATCTTCTTAATTTTCTTTTTGCACCTTACTTCTCAATGCGTTCTCATATTGTTCCACAAATTGTTTTAGAGTAGTTCTTGAGTTGACATACCCATCAAAAAATGCATTCATGCTCTCGCTTCTTTGAGTCGACGACATTCCCGCCCAAAAAATATCTTTAACAAATGCCGGAACCCAATGCCTCATTTCATTGTACAACCCATTCAACCAATCATTATTTTGAAGGTTGAATTTATTAACAAACTTATTCCAACTTTCTTCAAACTCTTCAATATTTAATGAATCGTAAACTGAATGTTGCATTGCATACTTCACTGATTCATAATGTCCATGAGCCCATAGTTTCTCCGGTAATTTTTTCATAATATGCCATATACACCATCTATGACGTGTATTGGGAAATATAATTTCAATAGCTTTTTTCATGGCTCTATCCTGATCAGTAATAATATCACTCGGAGCATGACCACCCATACAAGCAAGCCACGAATTAAAAATCCAAGTAAAATTATCAACATCCTCATTTGATAACAAACCACAACCTAACAATATTGATTGACCATGATGGTTGACACCGACAAAAGGGGCAAAAGGCATATCATACTTGTTAGTTTAATAGGTCGTGTCAAATGTGATTGCATCTCCAAACTCCTCATATGCTGCACGACTCCTTGCATCCACCCAAAATAAATTTCTTAACCTACCCTTGTTATCCAAATCCATCACATAAAACAAATTTGAATTATTAGCTTGCATTTTCATAAAATATTTTTGAAGTGCTACAGCATCTCCGTCACCAAGTCTTAGTCTCCTAACCTTATAAATATAATTATAACAATCCTTTTCTAAAAATGGGACGTTCTCATGACCACCTGCTTCTATAACCAATGAGTTAAAATTTTTGTTTGGTCGGATACCGGCCTTATCATTCAACTCAAGCTTCCTCTTTACGTATGGCCTCATCACCCGATTCTTTTTATAAAATCTAGATTTTGATGGGCTAAGGACATGATTGTGATCAAGAAATACTTTTGAAACATGCAATTTTCCATCACAGTTTACTATAGCTCTAACCTTAGCTTTACATTCAGTTTTGCTAACTGGATTTTTTTAATGTATTTTTTGCGTTGCTCCTCTCTTTGCCTGATCGAGAACAGGCAACAACTACGCATTTGATATCCCCACTCGGTGCCCTAGCCGAAGATCGTCTTTTAACTGGAAACCCCTTCTTATCACCATATTTTTTTTAGTACAAAAATAAATCATCATAAGCGTAAAAAACCATGCCCACTTCCGGCTCTCGTGTCTCCCCTTCCAAATCGTCCCCCACCATCTCATCCTCCACATCTTCCGATACATTACCCGGAGATTCATAATTAGCAACACACTCCATCTCATACCCATCACTAAAACCATTTACATCTTCAGTTTCCATTCCTACAATATTAAGTATGAACCCCATTAAAAATATATTTATAAACCATTAAGAATAATTTTTTTATTAAGAACAAAATAAATTTGTTGTTTTTATAAAGAATAAAAATTATATTCTTGAAGAATCAATTTCCAATGTCTTAAAGAGGCTTGAAGCAAAATTAAATGAAAAAAATATACACATAATAACAGGGTTGTAACAACATTGAATGAAATAGAGATTTGAAACAACATTTAATAAAAAAAACCTACTAAAATTAAAGAATACATACAATAGTCTAGGGATAGATTGTCGATAATGAAAAAATTAAAGAGGACAAATTAATGAAAATGAGGAATACATACCTTTTACCAAATTTTTTTTGCTGCCAGAAGTGAGGGTATACATACCACTTACTAATTTTTTTTGCTTAAGGAAGAATGAGGGTTTAATTCGTGAAGGGTACGTCATTTTGTTGTGTGGGGTATGTTGGTAATTTTGGTTAGAGATGTTTTGTCCACTGTTGACTCCAGCTGGACTGATTTGCTATATTACATATTGTGCCACATCAGAGAGTCCGGGTTTTGAGTCCCGTTTAAGAGTCGCCCTAGTGTTTCTCTTGTTTTAAACTCACACTTTTTTTTATAGAAAAAAATAGCGAACACCCAAGAGAAATAAAAGACAAACGATTATTTTTAAGAGCTCTTTTAGAAATGGATCCAAACATCTATACTATATCATAAAACATAAGACGTGTATTTATTTTTGGCAAACATTTGAGGTGTCCACGTGGACTTCAAGTTTAGTAGCATTAGCCATCTCTTAGTTTTTCTCTTCAACGGAAGCTTAGAAGTTGGCATATCAATAATTCGAGTACCCATTTATTTCCATTTGTTTCTTTATCTTATTCATTAACTACAAAGCAACCCCTGAATGTATTATACCCATATTTGGTCATAAGGCTAATGTAATTTTTTGTTCAATATTATATAAAGATCGTGGTGCCAATTAGAACAAAGAAAAGGATGATCCTAAGAAATAAGTGTGTCAGACAAGAAGCCACAAACTATTTTCATTTCTTAGTTAATTGGTGTTGACTCCCTCTCCCCCCTTAGCTTTTTGCTATCAATTTTTTTTAATGTTTGGTTTATTGGGATTAAATGCCTCCTTTAGTTGGAAGGATACATTCATTTTATCAATAGTATTCAGGCTTCACGATTGGAAATGACAAAACTCATATGGGATAATGACAATCCTTTCATTGAATATAGTTTCTACCATTGTTTTAAATTGTTGTAGATCTCGTGTGATCGGGCTTGATCCCTTATTTTGGTTTTCCATCCTTCATTATATATCCATGTTGGGGACGAATATCCTCATGGGCATGAGATAGAGTATGAAGGAAGATCATCACACGTAACACATCGCAGCATAAGAACGAAAAGGTAAATTAATCCTTTATATAAATCAAGTGGAATAAACACATGGATAAAATACTAAAATGGAAGGACTGCTATCAACAAATTTGATATTATTATTAGTACACTAGTACACTCTCAAATACGTTGCTATCATTACACACACTGAAACATTGAAATAAAACCTACGTAAGTATTCAGATGATGGCTTTAATATTGTGGAACAAGCCTGAGGTCGTTATTTATTAACGGACCTTTCCATTTGTCAAGTGTACATTCAAATTCTTCCATAACAAAGATTTCTTTGATATTTTTCACACGTCTTCATGTATTCTTAAAATACGGTCGCTGCTGTGTTTTAAATCAAACTTAAATCAATGAAGGAATAACTCACTCTTCTTTTCCAAAACTAATATTATTGTAGGTATATCGTCTTCGATAGTTGTCATGAAGTTTTTAGAACCCGACGAAACATCAATACCATCTATTATTCGAATCTTAAAAACTGATATTTTTTGTCTATTACATCTTGAATGAAGGAGTACTCCATTAACGATGTAGAAGAAAGAGAGAGGGAGGAATAAAATGTGGAATGAGAAATATAAAGTTGATAGGAGCTAAAACATGATCCAAAAGAATTGAATAAGTGTGAAGCATAGTCACTTTGAAAAGAGGGCAGAGCTTTAAAATTACATACTCAAACTTTTAACGCCTACCCGAACCCAAGTTGAGTATGTCATTTTAAAGTCCTACCCACTTCTCAAAGTGACTTTGATTCACACTTATTCAACTCTTTTGGGTCACATTTTAGCTCCTATTAACTTTTATATTATTATTCCATATTTCATTCTCTCTCTCTCTCTCTCTCTCTCTCTCTCTCTCCAACATCGTTAATAGAGTATTCCCTCATTCAAGATGTAATACATGAAAAAACATTAGCTCTTAAGATTCAAAGAAGAGATGTTATTAATGTTTCGTCAGGTTGTAAAAGTTTCACGACAACTAACGATGACGATATGCCTATAATAATGTTAGTTTAGGAGAAGAAGAGTGAGATTTGTTGTGGAAGAATTTGAATCTACACGTGACAAATGGAACAGTCCATTAGTAAATAACAACCTCAGGCTTGTTCCACAGTATTGGAGCCTTCATCTGAATACTTACGTAAGTGTTATATCATTATTTAAGTGTGTGTAATGATATCAACGTAATTGAGATTTTACTAATAATATCAGTTTTGTTGATAGCAGTCCTTCAATTTTAGTAGTTTCATCCATGTGTTTATTCCACTTGATTTATACAAAGAAATAATTTACTTTTTCGTTCTTATGCAACGATATGTTATATGCGATGATTTTCCTTCATACTCTATCTCATGCCCATGGGGATATGCGTTCCTAGCATGTGTATATAATGAAGGATGTGACAGCCAAAATAGGGGACATTATTGCCCAATCTCACGAGATCTACAACAGTTTAAAACAATAGTAGAAACCATATTTAGTGAAAGAAATGTCATTAACCCATATGAGCACCATCATTTCCTTTGAATAACTATTTGAAAGTAACATCAGATCCAAAGTCCAATATATATTATATATATTAGCACGGTTCTTAAGCGGGTGAGAATAGCGGGTGACTAAATGAGAAGGAAATAACACACACATGACACTTGAGTTAGAAATAAGGTTGAAAAAGTCAGCAAATATTTTAACATGTTCCTTTTAACTTATTCCTCAAAACACTTTTTATTCATTTAGAGTCTCCTTTTTCTCTCTCCACTGAAGTAGCGTAGCTCTACCACTTAAAACCTAATTTTTCACATGCTTGTTTTACTTGTGAGATGGTTGTCCCTCGGCACACACTTTTTTGTATTGCTGATTTTTTCCTCATATGCTTTATAAAACAAATTGGTTTGAAAGATTCTTTATTTCTTAAAATTACAAAATTTAAAAAAAAAATATTCCACTTACTTTTATAGGTTTCAAACCTTCTTTTTATAGATCATACGAGAAAAAAATAAAGAATACTTCAGCATATATAAACTTTTCTTAAAAAAAGTCTGTAATTTAAAAAAATAAATAATGTACCAAACCTTTTTTTACACAGCATATGAAAAGGGATTGAAAGAGGCTTTATCTTCTTTAAAATTAGAGAATTATAAAATACATTCTTTAAAAAATTCAATAATCTATAAAAAGGTTAAATATTATTTTGGGGAAGCCTAAAATCATTCTTAAAGGTACTTTATATAATAAAATGAACATACACCAAAAAGTCACTCGAACATTTTTTAATGCACAATACATGTGTGACATGTACAGTCCGAACGGTTAATGGGCGGATCAATTCACACATGAACAATATTGTATATATATATATGTGTGTGTGTGTGTGTGTGTGTGTGTGTGTGTGTGTGTGTGTGTGTGTGCATGTATACATATATATAGAGAGAGGGAGATAGGGATTGCCATCTTCAGATCTTGACGGCCAATGTACACGAGTAGAGTGAGCATATGCAGAATTTATATGTGGTGAAGGGTAAAGGTTTTGGCATTGGAAGATGAAGAGGCTCAAATGCTAAAGGAATAAACGAGATTCATCTCCTTTGTATAAGTAATCGTAAGAGCAGGTTATGAAAGAACTTGAATAGTCTATGGAGAATGATTAATCTGAAGCTTCCGGATGCCATTTGAGACCCGTGAGAATATACAATTAGGTTTAAATTAGGTAGTTAAGTGTCAAAATTCAGATTGGAGTTACCAATTTAAATATTAGATAAGATAATAGTGTCTTAGAATAAAAAAAACATTTTAGAGTCTTGCTACAACGACATGAATTTGCGACTTAAATTCACGACATGGGACACGTGTCATTGGTGAATTTTAAGTGGGGACACCTTGGGACACGTGTCCGGGTGTCATTGGTGGATTTTGAGTGGGGACACGTGAGTCTGTGTGTCCCACTCAAAATACACCAATGACAAACCGACACGTGTCCATGTCGCAAAATTAAGTCCCAAACTAATGTCTACCAATTATTTTCCAACATTCTACGCAGAATATATTGAAGATTTATGATTGTTCAACTTTTGGCAAGTTTTAGAGTGTTATGAATGCTAATATTTTCTGAAAATAAGAATATATTTTCTATTTTTTTCGAGTGTTTGACTGCCTAATATTTCCTTTGATTTTTTTTTTAAAATTTGTCTCAAATACAATCGGATAATTGATATTTTAAACATTTTCAGTGTAAATTTATTTGGGGAAAGGGGTAAGGAAAAATTTCCACATACATGTTTTCCAACCATTCCGGGTTTTTTTCTTTTGCCTAATATTGTATTTGAATTTTTATGAGTTTGCCTAAAGTACCACTTATTATTGCACATATTCAACAATATTCTTAGAAAAACGAATTGCGGGAGGAAATTTTTTCTTTAGAATGTTTCTCACATTCATCACTCGCTAAAAAAATTCTTTAATTTTTCTAAAACTTTTTTTCGAACCATATCAATAAAAAACGGCATTAAGTTTTAGTTTATTTTTTATTTTTTATTTTTATTCGTAAAATGCAAACTTAAAAAAAATACATAAACATAATAAACAAAAATGTATGTTTAAGAAAAAAAACATTGAAATAAAATAAATGTATAAATTGTTTAATAAAATTAAATCTAACCTGTACAAATCTTGCATACACCACCCATTCCATGCTTGTAAAGAATATAAGCCTCCCAACAATGTCAGATTTTAACCTTTGTAAATTCGGACTAACAAAACTATATAGGTTTTTTCAAAGATAAAAAATGATAGTTATTTATGAGAGAGAGATGGCAATCATGCCAAGGGAACTCGTAATATATTAGGGTCCGTTTGGTTGGGCAAATTTGCCTAGGCAAATGCCAAAAAGTTGGCAAATATAAAAATTTGTCCACATTTTGACTGTTTAGTTGCATAATTTGGCTTGGGATTATTTGCCAATGTACAACACCTCCTATGCACAATCTGTGGGCAAATTTTGCTTACCTATTTGAGTGGGAAAAATTTGCCAACTTCTTGAACGGTTTTAATGTTTTAAAAAATAATTTAAAAACTGATTTAAATAATTAAAAAACTGTTATGAATATTTAAAAATTATTTTGCAATGTTTTAAAAACTATTTTTAATATTATAAAAAATTGTTAAGAAAATGTTTTACAATTTTTTTTAAAAACCGTATTAAAAAAATATTGTAAAAACTGTTTTTAATATTTTTAAAAACTGTTGTGAATATATTATAAAAACAGTTTTAAAGTTTTAACAAATAATTTTAAAAACTGTTTTAAATACTTAAAAAAACTGTTATAAATATTTAAAAACTGTTTTGTAATTTTTTGAAAATTGGTTTTAATATTAGAAAAAACTGTTAAGAAAATGTTTTACAAATTTGTTTAAAAACCGTATTATAAAAATATTGTAAAAACTCTTTTTAACATTTTTAAAAACTGTTTTGAATATATTATAAAAACTGTTTTAAAGTTTTAAAAAACATTTTTTAAAACTGTTTTAAATAGTTTAAAAAAACTGTTGTGAATGTTTAAAAATTGTTTTGTAATATTTTAAAAACTGTTTTTAATATTATAAAAATTTGTTAAGAGAATGTTTTACAAATTGTTTGAAAAACCATAATATAAAAATAGTTTTTAACATTTTTAAAAACTGTTTTGAATATAATATAAAAACAATTTTAAAGTTTAAAAACGAAATTAAAAAATATTTTAAATAGTTAAAAAAAACTATTGTAAATATTTAAAAATTGTTTTGTAATATTTTAAAATTTGTTTTTAATATTAAAGAGATGCGAATTTCATGGATAATAGAAATGCTCTAAGTAGACTAGACCATCTCACCTTATCATATGTACAACTTAGTGTTCCAAGAAAATAAAAGATGTGTTTGATTGTTTATATATTAATCTCATGTGACACGACAATTCAAGCCCACTTAATGTCAATATGTGTTTGATTTAACGGCAACCATTTTTCTAAAATATTTATTTATGAAAATAGTGTATTTAATCAAATTTGAGCAAATTGATAATTCGTGTATTTAGGTAGTGTTTCAAATCGATACGATACGACATGAATTCATGTTTTATTTCGTTGACACGAATACGATCTAAATCAAAGCGACATAACACGACACGGTACGAATAATACGATTTCTAAATTTTTTTCGCTAATTAAACATATATATATACACGATAACTCGAATAAAAACACGATTAATACGACAAGACACGATAGCACGACTCATAATTTTGATATGAACACGATATGACACGACTTCGTGTCAGAAACCCGACACGAACACGGCATATCGCGTCAATTTCGAAATAATTTCGTGACGTATTTTTGTGTCATTTCTAAAATCCACCCCACCCCCACCCCCCCCACCTAGCAAACATGAATTAGAGGAGATATACTCATTGAAGGAGATCATCCAAAATAATTTTATTGAAAAATAAAATTATTATTTGGTGAATTCAAAACTAAGTGTATATGTGAAATTTTGATTATTCAAACTTTATATCATCATTGAATTTTAATGGTTTTTTTTATGATCTCCTCATTCCACTACACCAAAATGGGCAAATTATCACTTTTCAGCCGGCCAGCCTTGTCAAGGTCATTGACCGTGACAAAAAAACACGCGTTTTATGTCACGGTCATTGACCTTGACACGACCGTGTCAACTAATTGTCACGGTCATTGACCGTGACAAATTTAATTGTCACGGGCTTGTCACGGTCAATGACCGTGACAATTCTTGTCACGGTCAATGACCTTGTTACGACCGTGACAACTTTTCCAGCAAAACCCTTTCCCCCTTCTTTTTTCCCTCCCACCGTTCCCTCTCTCTCTCTCTCTCTCTCTCTCTCTCTCTCTCGACTCGACGCTGCTCTCTCTCTCTCTCTCTCTCTCTCTCTCTCTTCCATTTATATATATATTTGTCTGTATATTTATGTGTGTATGTGTATATATATATGTGTGTATGTGTGTGCGTGTGTGGGGGGTGGGGCGGGGTCGGGGAGGGGGTGGTGGAGGGGGTGGGGTGGGGTGCGGTGTGTGTGTGTGTGTGTGGTGGTGTGTTTTGGGGGAGGGGGGGAGGGGGTGGTGGAGGGGGGCAGGGGGTGGGGTAGGGTGGTGTGTGTGTGTGTGTGTGTGTGTGGTGGTGTGTGGTGGGGGAGGGGGTGGGGTGGGGTGGGGTGTGTGTGTGTGTGTGGTGGGGGAGGGGGTGGTGGAGGGGGGCAGGGGGTGGGGTGGGGTGCAGTGGCGGACCCAGGATTTTTAGTAAGGGGGTGCGAAATTTTTCGAGCAATGTAGGGGTTCAGGGGCGGTAGCACCAAAAGCAATTTTTTTACGATTAACATTGAAATTATAAGAAAATTATACTTCAATATTGAAAATTAACTGAAAAAATAACACTGAAATTTGAAAATTCTCCTAAATATTTCTAACATTGCCCTAAATACGATACCCCTAAATATTGAACACAAAAATACAATACCCCTAATTTCTAACATACCACTAAATATTTCTAACATTTAAAGATTTGAGAAAAAAATACTCCTAACATTGAATAGTGTTAGTTTCCTAAATATTTACAAATGAACACAAAAATACTCCTAACATTGAATGATTTAAACCTTTGAAGGAATACAAAAAAACTTTTTAACATTTAATTTAAAAAAATTAAACATTTGAATAAAAAAGTTTTATATACTTAACAAATAACTTACCTGAAAAACATTCTCTTCCTGGTACTTCTACTCTTCTGTTTAGGGTTTTGGTAAAATGTTTCTTCCGTGTTTTTCTATTTAAGTATAATAAATTACATACTCTTCCCCTTAGCTTTAAAACACTAACAAACAGATACACCTTCCGATCCTAGAGTTTACACATAGGCCCCAATATTATTTTTTTTGCGCATACCTGTACAAAAATTTCCGAAAACAAGGGGTGGGCGGCCGCCCACTCTCGGGACCACCTAGGTCCGCCCTTGGTGGGGTGGGGTGTGTGTGTGTGTGTGAATAGGTATAATTTTTTTCACTCCCTCTCTAACCCTCCACAATTGATTCTTATGCTAAAATCCTCGCTTACACAATATATATAGGTATAATTCACGGGCTTTAGCTAAACTAGGGTTTTATAGAGTTTCGCTCCTACTACTTGGGCAATGACTATACTAGGGACCAAAGATAAATAAATAAACTGGATTCAAAGTAAATACTAGGAAATCCCAATTTATAACCTTCTAATTTATATCCTTTATTTATTTAATCACGATTCATTCCACTAAATAATCATGATTGCACTCAAATTTAATTATTTATAAATCACTCGAAAGAATGTGTTCTTATTATTAAAGTTGATTACGGTATATTATGATTCCCCACGTTATGTTTTCGATACCCTCTTGGTTAAATAAATTTTCTACTAACCGATTTTAATGAATATCTGATCAATTCCTTGATTCTAAAACTTAATTCTATAGGATTATAAAATAGTTCATCGGTCGGGTAAACAAAACATATAAGTCTATCAAGGGGTATCACAATCCAAATTATTTCTTGGACGTGAATTACTCCAAATTAAGATCTCATACCTATTTACACAATGATTGTGAAAGAAATTTAATATCCATAACCCTAGGGATTAAGAATCTATGAACTTTTTGCAAACGATATGAGATTTCCCATGTTTAATCAAGCACATCCTTAGACTTGTAGGGGGTGGGGTGGGGTGGGGTGTGTGTGTGTGTGTGGTGGTGTGTGGTGGGGGAGGGGGTGGTGGAGGGGGGCAGGGGGTGGGGTGAGGTGGGGTGTGTGTGTGTGTGTGATGTTCAATTTAGTTGGTGCACAAACTAACGGTCAAAGTAATAGTATATAATTCCAACATTTCAAACTACTTGAACATCACAAATGGATACGAACTTAAAATATAAATTGAGATAACCTTAGAATCTAATTAGGGTAAAAATATAATGGCATCAACTAACATATATGTAGGGGTGGGGTGGGGGTGGTGTGTGTGTATGTGTGTGTGTGCGTAGGTGCGTAGGTGTGCGTGTGTGTGTGGCGGTGGGTGGGGCACCCATTTAATAATTCTTTAAATATTTGGAAAAAACATAATATTACAAAATTGAAACGAAATGGTATTGACGGAACTTACACATACGTTATAATATAGATGGAACATTTTTTTATCTGTACTATTTATTCAATTAGGTAAAACGAAATGTGTACTATTAACATTTTTTTTTATCTGTACTAATAACATTTTTTTTACAGCAAAAATGTCTCCTTCAGATGTTAAGGCGAAGATGATGATGCTGTTTATGATGATGTCGTCTGGGTTCGGTGGTAGCGGAGGCGACGAGGGCTCCTCCGCCGCTAGGCTCCCCAAATATGGAAAATTTGGGATTACCGTCGAAAACAAGTCGGAGGTTTTAGCGAGATCCCTCGAGCTACTAAAGACGGTCATCGGCCCGGGGTTTATGAGTTGGAAGGAGGTGCCGTATGAGCTTAAGTTAGCTGTTTGGGCGGTACTACAGGTAATATTTATATGAATATTTCAATTTATATTTATATTTATATTTATTCGCAACTAACATTGTATTGTTGGACAGGAACAATTCAACTTGGATCCAAAGCTACGCGATTCCGTCTTGGAGCAGTTGAGGGAGCAACACAAGACGTGGAAGAAAAATATGCGGTCACGGTACTTTGGAAAAACACGAGAGTCCATTTTACAATGGCGCGGATCCGTCCCGCCCAAGGAGCCTATCTCATTGGCATAATGGCAAAAGTTCATTGACAATGAGATCGAGGATCGACAATTGACATCTCGCCAATCGGGGAGGGAAAATCGGGCTAAAAAGACGGACGTGCACTACTCCGGCCGGACCTCTTACGCTGAGGTGGAGCATAGGATGCAGGTAAGATTTAATTTATCTATAACTACAGAAATATATTATTGGATATTAATTTTACTAATTTTACTAATTATACTTTACTCTATTTTATTTCAGGGAGTGGGAGTGGGCCAGGGGGTAAGCCACATAGGCTCGATACTTATGTGGCTCTTCGGACGAAGAAGGGGAAGGACAAGGAGATGTCCCCGAGCGTCGCGACCACGATTGTAAGTAATCCGACAGTTTAATTATTGTTAATTACGTTATAATTTTTTAGTTTACTTATTTTACTAATCATGTGCTTTTTGTCGTTTCAGGCAAAGCTTAAGGAAGTGCATGAGTCGCATTCTGATGCCGACAAGGCATCTTTGTCCACAGACGCACTCAGCCAAGTGCTTGGCTCTGATCACAAAGGGAGGACAAGGGGATTGAGCTCGCGGGTGGCCAAATCGAGGATCATCGGATTGGAGACGAGCGACATCGGGTTGGCTCGAATGGTGGATTTACACGACGCGAAGCTGTCTCGTTTGGAGGCGACGGTCCAAGATATGTACGCATTCATGAAGCGTACGTTGGGTGGAGACCGTAAAGGGAAAGGGAAAGGGAAGGAGAAGGCGGTGGAGGAGGAGGTGCGGGAGGACGAGGCGCAGGATGACGAGGATGTGGACCTCGCTGCTTCATCACCAACACGTTCGTACTTCGACGATCCACTTCCCTATTTGACGCCCTCCAACAGACCATTGTCGACAATTGGTTGGCCGAGCGTGTTCATATTGGACGTATTTGATGGCCAGCGGATAGGGCGGGGGTCGAGGGACCCGAATATCATCGAGGGTGGAATAGTCCATGGACGTGTGCTTCAAGAGATGGAGTCCAGGGTGCTCGTCACGCATGTCATACCCGGGAAGGAGAACTCCCTATTGTGGTTGCGCGAACAATGAGGCACGACGTATATTAGTGGGTGCGTCAATTCGTATGTCGTGTGGCCTACTCACCTCCTCAGTTTTATCCAAGTGTAGTAACATTATTTTTAAGTTTGTTCATTTTAATTAAATTTGGATTATATCGTCATGTATATTGTTTTTACTTTGAATATTTGGATTATATCGTCATGAATATATATTTGCATTATCTTTAGTTTGTGTTGGATATATGATGTTTGGAACAGGTACAACGTTGCTATAACAGGTACAAATATACTGCTGGGCAGTGGCGGTGGCCATACTGCCCAGCAGATTCTTTTTAAATTCTGCCCAGAATTGTCACGGTTATTGACCGTGACAAGTCCGCGACAAAAGTTGTCACGGACGTGTCACGGTCAATGACCGTGACAATTGGGGTCACGGTTATGTCACGGTTCTAAACCGTGACAAACGTGTCACGGTCATTGACCTTGACACGACCGTGACACAAAACGCGAGTTTTTTGTCAAGGTCAATGACCGTGACACGACCGTGACAAAAAAAGTTGTCTCGCCTCGAAATGTCACGGTCATTGACCTTGACAAGGTGAATTTGTCAAGGTCAATGACCTTGACAAATGGGGAGATTTGGTGTAGTGTTCATCTATACTAAAGCTATATTTAATTAAATATACGTTGTAGAGCGTTAATTTATTAAATATTGCGTACACATTTATAATTCACAATTAAGAGCATCTTGAGAGCATTATTTTATGACAATGAACTTCCGCACGAACGAGCATTTGGACTCTTTCATATGAGCTAAAAAGGGGACACTATGTCATAGCTCTAGTGGGGGTCGTCGAGCACCGACAGTGGGATAGGTGGAGGTGGGGGTGGGCTGCCGTTAGCGCAGATCTTTCAAAATAAAAGCATATTAGGTAAATGTTTATTTGAGCCCATCGGGGCTCCGTGAGTGGGGTGAGTGGGTGGGGTGGGGTGCCACCAGCGCGAAATTTTAAAAATAAGAAAATATTGGATAAATGTGTGTTTGCCACTAATCAAGCCTCGTAAAACAAGACCCATATTCGATGGAAAATATTAGAAAAGTAAAGATGACGTGCTTTCTTCGTATTAAACGAAAATGTAATTAACCTTTTTTAATTAATATTTAATTAATTTCATTATAATTAGTGTAAATTTTAGTTTAATGTAATATATTGATTTTGATGGTTCCAAACATATTTTTACAAAGTGTTTATATAGACATATACATATATATATATATATATATATACACTAGGGTATCCCGTGCCTGAAAGTACGACGCTAATTTTCAAAAGTGTACGTCATTAGTCGTATCATACGTCTTGTTTAGTTCACAACAAATAAATAATTTTTGAAATAACTTATGCTACAAACCTATTAGTTTTCAAAAAACTGGGCAATGAATCCTCTGTTTATGAGACAATCCACCCTATTTAAGAACAAAAATACCAACTATACTATCTTGGGATTTACTTTCATGAACGCATTATGTTCGCTTCAAAATTTTGGCGCAGGTTAGTGATGTGAAAGAGTTAGTATTTTAAATTGATCGAAATTTTGTGATTATTATGAAAAGGAGATACAAAAATTAAATATTTTAAAAATAATGAAGAACATGGAACAATACACTAAAGACAACTCAATTACCCAAACATAAATACAAACTGGGTTAATCTCCATAAAACTTTATATTAATATTTTTTTTATTAAAATGGACGTTAATAAAAAAAACTTTCATTATTTATTTTAAAAAATGGATGTTATTTTTATCCTAAAGAAATTGACATTACTTTTTTAAAAACATCATGACATTACTCATATTGTCATGATGTTTTTAATATAAGTAATGTCAATTTTTTTTTGGATAGGAACATCATTTTCTACAATAAAAACTCGACAAATTAATCATGTCATTAGGGGTCGCATTTTTTTTAATTCAATGACACATTTAAATCATAATTTTACTCGTGTCATTTGATAGTATTTTAGTGGTCTGAATTTCTTTGTTTTTAAATCTTTTTAACACCTTACTGCCTAATGAGGAAAGACTCCTAACATGTCTAGCAACTATTGAACCTCTGCTAAATCAAATGTAAGGGTACAATCGATCAAATCATAAGCAATGCATAAGATCTAGTAGGAAATGATATGGGTAAAAAGAAATGCAAAGGTCACATCATTAAAATCATAAAGGTTTTAAAATATTTTTAAAAAAAAAAGACAAACAAACTAATGTTCCTAAAGAGCATCCGTAGTGGTGTGCTCCTCATGATTGCTAAATATAGAGCATCAAAAGTTGGTTTACTTTTCTTTCAACAGCACCGTACACAATGGGGGAAGTAGGAGAAATGGTAAGATTAGTTCCTATGAACATATATTGTTCGTTAGAATTATAAATGCTTTTCTTACGAACAACATTTGTTCTTAACAAATCTTATGGACAAATGTTGTTCGTAGGAACCCAAATATACAATAAAAACGAATATTTATATTTTTTACGAACTTTTAAAGTTCGTAGGAATTCTTACGAACAAAAAAAGTTTGTAAGAACTATTTATAAATTCAGCAACCGTTCTGTAAAACTAGCAAATCACTACCATTTCCTCTACAAATTCCGTAAGCTTTCACCCACCACATTAAGATATTGAATTTGCAACTTTAACATTTTAGGTATCCTTTTGCTCCACCATTGTGGATGCTCTAACAGGTCCTATACGCTTTCTTCATGCTAAGAGTGAAAAGTTAATACTCAGCAGCGATAATGGCTCCTAATGATCAGTCAAATCAAAATAAAGAGACAGATAAAAATCATTACTTCCGACCAACTTTCTGTTCTCTGGACCAGCAGTGGTTTACTCAACCAAAAAAATATAACCTATATCTAAGGCTAGCAATAATATCTTAGAAGATTTTTCATTGAATGATAAGAGGTAATAAGTAACATATGTAGGAATCATTTCCACTCATGTTTATCACATGCTATAGTAATTACAAATCTTAACACATGTTTTCTCCACCTAACGCAAAAAAATTATTCTATATCATGTATATATATCAGGTAGGCGTGTTAAAAAAAATGACTGGATCGACGGATCGAACCGAACCGAGCGGAATCAACCCTTTTTTTCGATCTTTTTTCTTAATCGGTCCGGTCTCGGTTTATTTTTTTGGCGGACCGACCTAGTCGGTCCGATCCACGGTTTACAGTTTTAAAAATCCTGTTAGGACCGACTCGGACTGACTGTATATAAAATAATATATTTTTACATATATATCCATATAACAAAGATAAATAAATAGTAAATGTATATATTTCAATATTTGATTAGTTTAAATTATAGTTTAATCCACTAGTAGGTTTGTTTTAATTGCAAATTTTGATATTTTATAGTTTTTAATGTTTGGAAAAAATAGACTCTGGTATATTTGTATTATTATAAATGATGTAATTCATTAATGTGAGGACCGACGGGTTAGATCGGACCGGCCCTATAAAAAACCGAACCGACTAGGGTCGGTTAACCGACATTATCGGTCTGGTCTCGGTCCATTTTTGTAGAGGACCAACCAAGTCGGTCCGGTAAAAAAAAACCTTAAAATCGAACCGGACCGGACCGCGAACACCCCTAATATCAGGTTCAGTTCAATATATTTGGTCTATTGAATCATTTGTCTTCCTATCGAAACGTTTGTTACACATTGATGTGTCAGTTTAATCCTTGACATCTATATAATAAAGGCGCATGGTTCTGACAAAAATATCTTCACTTTTCAATGCATGATATTTTTTTCATTTCATACTCATGCATGAAATGTAATGCTAATGTGTTTTTTTTTAAATATTTATTTTTTTAAATATATATTTTTTTAAAAATATTTTTTAAAATTTGTTAAAAATATATTTTTTAAAATTATTAAATATATTTTAAAAAAATATTTTTTAAATTTTTTTATTTTATTTATTTATTATGAATTGAATTTTGTCACGGGGGCATGTTTCCTCTCGTTTTTATTATACTATAATAGTGTATTTATGAACGCAAGTCGTGTAATCTTATATCTCTTCATATATTTTTTTAACGTTTCCTTTTAAAAAAAAATTACGTTATCAATTAGGAAGATCATTTTTAAAAAATTTTATATTAACTTTATTTCATTGAAAGATGAAACATATTTTGACTGTGTTAGTTTTGTTAATGAGTAATGCTATACTACCCGGGAGTTAACTCTGGGTTAGTACATGGAGGGAATCTCCCCCCCCCCCTCTTGGTTTTTTATGTGATTTATTAGCATTATTTGACTTTTTTTTATTTAAACAAACTGTTTTATTAGAAAATAATATTTTTTATAAACTAAAAAAAATGTATTGTTTAAAAACACTATTTTAATATTAAAAGAGTTTTTTTTTTCCTGAAAAAAACTGTTTCAAAAAAGAAAAGTTGTTTAATATAAATATTTTTTTTACATTTTGAAACAGTTTTAAGAAATAAAAAAAATTGTTTTAAATGTTGTTAAAATTAAAAAAAAAATAGTTTAAAAATAATGGGTGTCGTTGGCGCGAATCTTTAAAAATAAGTGAATGTTGAGTAAATGGGTGTTTTAGGGACTAAATGAGTAAAAAATAATAATAAAAAAAAAGAAATTTCGTATTGGAATAATTTTATTTCTAAAAAACATATTTTTATTGAAAATACAGATTTATATATTTTTTTCTGGAAAAAACCTGTTTCAAAACATAAAAGTTAGTTTAATATAAATAAAAAACTTTTTTTTACATTTTTAAACAGTTTTTAGAAATACAAAGGGGTGCCGTTGGCGGGTACCGTTAAAAATAAATAAATATTGAGTAAATGGATATTTAAGAGACTAAATGAGTTAAAATAACAAAAAAAGGCAAAAAAATAATAATACTAGACAACCCGAGAGATAGTGTCGAGCTAATTAAAAAAAATAAACTTAAAAATAATGGATGTCGCTGGCGCGGAGCTGTAAAAATAAGAAAATATTGAGTAAATGAGTTTTGAAGGGACTAAATGAGTTAAAAATAATTTTTTAAAAACAAAAAAAACTATAGTTTTATTTGTAAAAAACTTATTTTTATTAAAAATATGGATTTTAATTTTTTTTTCAAAAAAACTGTTTAAAAAAATATAATATCAATTAAATAAATAAGATGTCAACTAAATAAAATAAATAAATAAAAACTAATAAAATTATCAACTAGACAATCCGGTATTAGGACCCTGATTATCTAGTATTGTTTTTTGTTAATATATACTTTTCTTTTGTCGGCTATACTTGCTATTTGGTTTACACACCTATATCTTTGAGAAATGACGCATGCCTTGTCATGATTAATTCGTTTGACAAGCATGTATTACTCCCATTTTGTTGGATATTATGAATGCAAATACAGAAATGGAACTCTTTATATATCTCAAAAATGTCAACTTCAATACAACAATGTAATTTCTGAATAGTTACTATAAAACTTCAAGGCGTGATGTCACTTTCCTAAATACAGTATTTGCCCCACACGAAGAATTTCGGTATACAAACGGGAATCAGCAAATCCGTACTCAAGATACAATGAAGCAATTGCACTGTCTGCAACTTGTATATTTGAAGACAGCCCTTGGATGTAGCAGCGAAGAACAATCAATCAAGTTCTTATTCTGTTTATGTGCACAAAACAGAATAAGAGAATTTATATCTCCTGAAACTGTAAGAGAGTAATAGCAGGGTATGGAAATCTGAAACTGATTTTTGTTATCAATGTAATTCCGTTTTTAGGCAGCCTTTATTTATAGAAAATGAAAGGCTTTGTCTTCAAGAGTCATGACTCTTGAATTAAGTCATTTCCGAACAGGTATGACTGTTAATTGCCAACAGTCTTAAGTCCATTCCGAACAGGTATAATAATACCGAATCGGTTTTGCACGGGTCAACCAAAAAGTGACCGCGCCCGAGCTACCGCGATCCGACCCGGATGAATCCCGGCAACCCGCTACCACTGCGGACACGCGGCATGCGAAGTGCAAAGTGCGCCACTAGCGCCTCTACAGCCCACTGCCCCGCACCCGCGCGCGCGAACGTGCGTGTGCGTACGGTGCTTCGCACCGTATTGAGGTCTCTTGAATAGCCTCTTAAATGCTAGACGAATTAACTCTTCATCTTCCATTTGTACTTATTAAGTGTACAAATTCTTAACATTTTTCCAATGTGGGACTCAAAGGTTGCCCACCCCTTTTATAGCTTAGTGGTGACACTTAGCTTTGTACATTTTCCAATGTGGGACACTATACCCTTTTATATTTGGGTTAGCTTCCCACCTATTCCACACACTTCCAATGTGGGACAAGCTCTTAAGGCTTTTACACCCAAAAAACTCTTACTCTCTTATTTTAAAAATCTCCAACATTCCTCCACCATTTTCAAAATAAGTTTTGTAAATCTTTGATTGTCTGTAAGACTGTGTATAAGCATTGGTGTCTCACGACTTGAACCAATACCCTGTGAAGGTTCGTCAAGGTTAACCATGAAAGTATAGTAGACTTGTCTTTGAACTATCAATCTATATTGATTATCCGGATTTGTCTTCACACACAAATCTTTTAGTCACTGATTATCCATATAAGCCGACACATGAATTAGGCCTTGTGTCTGTACCTTGATTTCATGAGTGCTTTAGAGTCAAGCCCAATACTCATAGGAAGCGGCACCACTTCCACACTCATATAGGTAGATTATCATAGGTGTCCATGTAACTTAAAACACCATAAATCTATTAAGGTTAAACCCTTCCTCTTTCATTATTCATTACATGTTCTAAGCACTTATCCTTGGGATGTTAAATTTCATAGTGCTTACAATCACGTCGTATGATGTACTTTAATCATTGAACTTGAGACTTGAATATATCAAGTTTCAAGTTGAGTTTCCATCAAGAGTGATTATTATTAATGGGCTTTAGTCCCATCCCTATTGATGTCTTAGACACCAGTCCTCTTGCAAGACCTTTTGTAAAAGGATCAGCTAAATTTTGACTTGATTTTACATAATCCACTGTGATTACACTATCTGTAATCATTTGTCTGACATAACTATGTCTCAGGCCAATATGTCTAGACTTTCCATTATACACTTTACTATAAGCTCTGGAAAGTGTAGACTCACTATCACAATGTATAGATATTGGAGGCATTGGTTTTGGCCAAACTGGAATTTCAATTAATGAATTCCTTATCCATTCTGCCTCTTTACTAGTTGCAGCTAATGCTACAAACTCAGCTGCCATAGTAGAGTCAGCTATACAAGTTTGTTTCTTTGATCCCCAAGAAACAGCTCCTCCACCAAGAGTGAAAATCCATCCACTTGTTGAGGAATGATCCTCCCGCTCAGTTATCCAACTGGCATCAGAAAATCCTTCTAATACTGAAGGATATCCACTATAGTATATACCATAGTCCATAGTTCCTTTCAAATATTTTAATATTCTATTGACAGCATGCCAATGCAATAAACTTGGATTACTAGTATATCTACTTAATTTACCAACAGCATAAGAAATATCAAGTCGAGTACATGTCATGGCATACATTAAACTACCAATTACTCATGCATATTCCAATTGTGAAATAGCTCTACCATTATTAGGGATCATCTTTAGCTGTGGTTCAAAAGGTGTACTAACAGGTGTGCAATCAAACTGATTAAATTTCTTTAAAATTTTCTCAACATAATGAGATTGAGTGAGAATTATATTTTTATCTTTCCTTATTATTCTCATTCCTAATATGACATCAGCTACACCCATATCTTTCATATCAAATTTAGAAGACAAAAAACTCTTAGTATTATTAATGCTTTCTAAATCAGTACCAAGAATTAACATGTCATCTACATATAAACAAATGATCACACCTTTACCATTAGCAAATTTACTATAAACACACTTATCAGATTCATGAATTTTAAAACCATAAGAAATAATGACTTTATCAAATTTTTCATGCCATTGTTTAGGTGCTTGTTTTAGGCCATATAAGGACTTAATAAGTTTACATACTTTGTTTTCTTGTCCAGGCATAACAAACCCTTCAGGTTGTTCCATGTAAATTTCTTCTTCTAAGTCACCATTTAAAAAGGCAATTTTCACATCCATTTGATGAATCTCAAAATTATATATAGATGCTAATGCAATTAAAATTCTAATAGTGGCGGTTCTAGCAACAGGTGCATAGGTATCAAAATAATCAATTCCTTCTTTTTGTGTAAAACCTTTAGCAACCAATCTAGCCTTGAATTTATCAATTGTTCCATCTATTTTCATTTTCTTTTTAAAAATCCATCTACACTTAATGGGTTTAGATCCCGGAGGTAAGTCTACTAATTTCCAAGTTTTATTTCCTAAAATTGAATCCATTTCATCATTTATAGCTTCTTTCCAAAATGCTGAATCTACAGACTTAATTGCCTCATTATAAGTTTGTGGGTCTGTTTCAACGCTAAGAGTCAGAGCATATTGATTACAAGATGTGTTTCTAGTTCCTTCAACAAGATAGACTACAAAGTCGGGACCAAAGCTTTTTTCTTTCCTAGGTCTTTTACTTTTTCTAATCTCTTCTTGTTCTACTAGTGGAGTTTCAGGTAAGTGTGAAGGAGTGCTTACTTCTTTTTCATTATTAATTCTAGGAATAGAAGAAAACCTTTGTTCATAAAAAATTGCATCTCTCGATTCAATTATTGTATTTACCTCAACAGAATCATTAGGTTCACTAACCAAAAATCTATAGGCTTTACTATGTTGTGCATAACCTATGAAAATACACTCAACACCTTTGCTTCCTAATTTCTTTCTCTTAGTTTCAGGTAGTCTTACAATAGCTCTACAACCCCAAACTTTAAGATAACCTAAATTAGGTTTTCTATTCTTCCATAATTCGTAAGGAGTTTTCTTATTATCTTTAACAGGTATTCTATTCAGAATATGACATGCAGTTAAAAGTGCTTCTCCCCAAAACCCTTTACTTAAACCAGAATAAGAAAGCACAGCATTAACCATTTCAGTTAGTGTCCTATTTTTTCTTTCTGCTACTCCATTTTGTTGTGGTGTATAAGGTGCAGTAACTTCATGTATAATTCCCATATCTTCACAAAATTGAGGAAAGTGATATTCACCACCTCTATCAGATCTAAGACATTTTATTTTAGAATCACATTGATTTTCAACTTCATTTTTATATGTCTTAAATCTATTAAGCACATCATCCTTAGAGTTTAAAAGATATACGTAAAAATATTTTGAAAAGTCATCAATAAATGTAGCAAAATATTTACTACCACCTCTAGTAGGCGTTCCATGCAAATCACAAACATCACTATGTACTAATTGCAACAAAGATGTAGTTTTTTCTATTTTAGGAAAAGGCAATCTTGTTATTTTTGTTTGCATGCATATTTTACACTTTTCATTCATATCATTCTCATATTTAGGAATTAAATTTAAATTAACCATGAAATGCATTTTCTTTGTATTAACATGTCCTAAACGACTATGCCATAATGAAAGACAATCAACGATATAAGCTGAAGAATCCTTTTCATTGATATTGAGCTTAAACATGCCCTCATACAAATATCCTTTGCCTACAAAGGTACCATTCTTAGTCAGAATAAATTTGTCTGACTCAAATACAAGCTTAAAGCCAAATTTGTTAAGAAGACTTCCAGAAACTAAATTTTTCCTAATATCAGGAACATGAAAAACATTGGTGAGGCTAAGGATTTTCCCGGAAGTGAATTCGAGATCCACTGTCCCTTTGCCTTTAACCGTAGCTGTAGATGAATTTCCCATATAGAGAACATCTCCTTCCACTGTTTCATAGGCAGAGAACAAGTTCTTGTCCTTACAAACATGCCTTGTGGCACCAGAATCAACCCACCAAGAGTTGTCTTCTCCAAGCATATTAGCCTCGGATATCATAGCAGCAAATTTTTGCTTTGTGTCTGATGTCCCTCCTTTTTCCTTTAGTTTCTTGAACTCACGACAATCCTTCTTGAAGTGACCTGGTTTGTTGCAATGAAAACAATTTCCTTTCTTCTTTTTGTTTGCTTTAGAATTATTTGAAAAATTCTTCCGCTTGTTATTTTTTCCATGATTGCCATATTTTTGCTCCTTTCCTTCCTCCACCACATGGACCTTAGAAACAGAATTTTCTTGTTCCTCTTTACCATCTAGAATTCGAGACTCTTGTTCAATTCTTAAATGAGTCTCTAATTCTTCAAGTGAAAGATCCTCCTTTTTGTGTTTGAGTTCTTTCTTATAGTCTTTCCAAGAAGGAGGAAGTTTTTCAATTATGGCAGCAACAATTACATTATCATCCATATTTAATTTTTTCAGTTTGCAATGATTTATGATGCGTTGGATGTCATGAAATTGTTCTAGCACAGGCCTATTATCATGCATTTTAAAGCTTAGAAACTGACCGATTTGGAACTTCTTACTTGTAGCGTCTTCCATTAGATATTTGGTCTCCAATGTTTCCCATAAAGTTTTTGCAGTCCCAACATTTTGGTACAAGTCGAACAAATTATCAGCAAGTGCATTGAGAATGTGACCACGACACAAATAATCATCGGTCTCCCATTTTGTGCGTTGCCTAGTCTGTTCCACGGTTTCATCTTCATCTTCATTTGGTTTCGGTTGTGACAAGACATATACAATCTTCAATGTTGTTAGAAGAAAATTAACCTTTTTCTGCCAACGTAGAAAATTACCACCATCAAAACGGTCCAACTTGACAAAGCTTTCTGTTATTTGTCGAAGTGATTTGGAAGAGTCGGCCATTTTCAAAATACTGTATTTAGATTGTTGGATATTATGAATGCAAATACAGAAATGGAACTCTTTATATATCTCAAAAATGTCAACTTCAATACAACAATGTAATTTCTGAATAGTCACTATAAAACTTCAAGGCGTGATGTCACTTTCCTAAATACAGTATTTGCCCCACACGAAGAATTTTGGTATACAAACGGGAATCAGCAAATCCGTACTCAAGATACAATGAAGCAATTGCACTGTCTGCAACTTGTATATTTGAAGACAGCCCTTGGATGTAGCAGCGAAGAACAGTCAATCAAGTTCTTATTCTGTTTATGTGCACAAAACAGAATAAGAGAATTTATATCTCCTGAAACTGTAAGAGAGTAATAGCAGGGTATGGAAATTTGAAACTGATTTTTGTTATCAATGTAATTCCGTTTTTAGGCAGCCTTTATTTATAGAAAATGAAAGGCTTTGTCTTCAAGAGTCATGACTGTTGAAGTAAGTCATTTCCGAACAGGTATGACTGTTAATTGCCAACAGTCTTAAGTCCATTCCGAACAGGTATAATAATACCGAATCGGTTTTGCACGGGTCAACCAAAAAGTGACCGCGCCCGAGCTACCGCGATCGGACCCGGACGAATCCCGGCAACCCGCTACCACTGCGGACACGCGGCATGCGAAGTGCAAAGTGCGCCACTAGCGCCTCTACAGCCCACTGCCCCGCACCGCCGCGCGCGCGTGGGCGTGTGCGTACGGTGCTTCGCACCGTATTGAGGTCTCTTGAATAGCCTCTTAAATGCTAGATGAATTAACTCTTCATCTTCCATTTGTACTTATTAAGTGTACAAATTCTTAACATTTTTCCAATGTGGGACTCAAAGGTTGCCCACCCCTTTTATAGCTTAGTGGTGACACTTAGCTTTGTACATTTTCCAATGTGGGACACTATACCCTTTTATATTTGGGTTAGCTTCCCACCTCTTCCACACACTTCCAATGTGGGACAAGCTCTTAAGGCTTTTACACCCAAAAAACTCTTACTCTCTTATTTTAAAAATCTCCAACACATTTTACCTCTTGTCAGTCTATAGATATATACGGGCGAAGTTGAAAATAAGTTTTAAACCTCTGGTGGTCAACTTGTATCTTTATCTATGCAGTAACTCCTTTTTATAAAATCTTTTTTACCTCACATACCATGTACATGATCAACCACAGTGTCCTCTTTTGACCGTTCAGATCTTGGGCAGTAGATGTGTAGCGACAGTTACCACTGTATGAACTTTATTATATTATATACAAACTGAACATATTTGAAACCATGGTAAATATCTTTTGGATAAAACTTTTTGTACTCATTTTTCATACTCTATGCAGTAAAAATTTGTACTTTGTTATTTTGGGCTCTGTCAGAATATAAGGTATAAATTTTTATTGTCTTATCTTATTAGGCGGGTATGAAAGTGTGTAAGTGTACTGATACTCTTATTTTTTTCTCCGTAAGGCATGGGTGGTAAATATATTATATATTATATATTTTTTTATCCAAAGTTCAAATCACTGGATAGATATTTCTATACACTAATAATAAATTAAATTCATTCATCCTTGATAAATGTATCTACATTCTTATCACTGTCTCACTTTATATATGATAGATAAAATATTTTACTCAGGTTTGAACTATTTTTTTTGGTAAAACAGGGCAAAAAAGGATAATCATCTCATTCTTTTCGTGGTCATTCCTGAAGCATCTTCCTCAAGGAGGTGGATGAGCAGGTCCGGGACTTCTTGAATTATCCTCTTGCTTTCTTCCTTCTTTGGCAAGCCAATCCGCACAACGGTTTCTTTCTCTAAGTACATAGCTGAGACTCGCCTTGGGGATCTTCTTTAACTCGATGTTGTCCTCAACGATGTTTGCCAAGGGGTGGCTCGTTTCGTCCTTTCTGTTGATGAGATCAATAGCAGTCTGGGAATTTAACTTGAGCTGGGCATGATTCCAACCTTTCTCATAGGCCAAGTTCAGCCCAAAGAGAATGCCTTCGAGTTCGGCATTGAGGGCGCCGTACATCCCTGCACTTTGCCTAAAAATCCCACTAACCATCTTCCCTGATATCCCTAGCGAGTCCTCTAAAAGATTCTGCCTTAGATGTATCGTCCCAACTGCCATCTGTGTTGATTTTAATAATGGATGAAGAAGGAGACAACCAAGAGATGATTAAAAGGTGACTCGCTCGTATTTGAGAATCTTTTTGGCTGAAAGCTTGTTGAATCTCAGAGGCAATTTTTTGACTAAGATGTACAATCAAATACGGGGAAGTGTCAATATTATCAAAAACATATTTATTTCGGGCTTTCCAAATATTCCACAGGCAAGAGGTACATAAAACATACCAATTTTTGTCCTCATGATTCCGGATATTATCAATAATCCAGTCATGTAAATTCAGGGACGTACCTCTAAGCTAACCATTAGCAGAGATGGAATTGCGACAAACATCATGAGCCACATGACAACATCTAAAAACATGATCTAGGCTCTCAACATTATTACAATTATCATATTTATTATTATCGGTGAGACCCTTAGCAACTATATAATGATTAGTGAGGAGTTTACCATAGAAAATGAGCCACATGAAGGTTTTAAGTTTGTGAGGGATTTTTAACATCCAGATTTTCTTCCAAAATTCCAGAAGGGGGAGCGTTAATGTCACTCTTCAAGAGAGAGTAGTGACACGATTTGATGGAAAACTTCCCATTCACACAAAGCCCCCAGCTCAGCCCGTCAGGTCTACTGGCCACACAGGGAAGCGAGGTACTAGCGATATCCTCAAGGATTTTGGGTGTGAAGTTATTAGCAATTAAAGTACGGTCCCATTTCCCGTCAACAGTGATGCGATCGTTGACCAATTCAAGGTTGTCACATCTAAGCTCACCTGGGGGGGCAATCCATTTGGTATTACTATGCAGGGTCTTACGGCACTTGTAGATACTTCTCCACACGTGGGAAGCGTTAGCCTTCTTTGGCCAAATTCTGGGGTTAGGGTCGTCACTATAGTTATTTTTCTAAACTTGGATCCAAAGGGTTTCCGTTTCATACATCATCCTCCATACAAGCTTAGCGACAACCACATGGTTGTTAATCTCGCTACTAAGGAGACTAAGTCCGCCATTGTGTTTGGGTCTGCACACACTATCCCAGGACACAAGGTGGACCTTTTTTTTTTACTTTCACTGTCTTCCCAAAGGCAATTTCTATTGACTTTGTCAAGGATAGCACATGTGATCTTGGGGAGTAAAGTCGTTTGCATTACATAGTTGGGGATAGTGGAGGTGACCGATTTTAAAGGGTGGCCCTGCCAGCTAAGGAAGGAAGTTTGGATTTCCAACTAGCGAGGCGCTTACAAAATTTATCGACGACCTCTCTAAACTAATATTTTCCCAATATACCATGGATGAGGGGGAAAACAAGGTATTTCCCCAAATTTGGGGTGAGGGACATACCACATAAAGGGCCAATTTCCAAGGCTTTCCTACTCAGGAAATTCAGGGAAACATAAATCTTAGATTTTCTAAAGTTGACTTTTTGGCCCGCTAAATTACAATACTCGTTAAAAGTCTCCATCACGATCAAACACGAGGCATGGCTGACCTCTGTAAAGATAATGAGGTCATATGCATAGAACAAATGGGATATATAAAGCCCATGAGGTGAAGCTTTTAGGACTTTCCAGGCTTTACTGTCGACTCTAGAAGATATTATCGACGATAGGTACTCCATACACATGACAAAGAGGTACGGGGACAAGGGGTCACCCTGACGTAACCCCCTAGTGGGCCTAAAATTGGAAATGGGGGATCCTTTCCAAAGGGTGGTCATAGACGTGTTAGCCACACAACTCAAGATGAGTTTAATTAGCTTATCGCTTAAATTAAACAACCTAAGACCTTTACCAAGGAATTCCCAACTCACTCTGTCGTAGGCTTTCTTAAGGTCGATTTTAAAAATAACATCCCCACTTTTTGTCTTTCTTCTTAGACAGAGTGTGGATAATTTCTTGGGTGATGATGACATTATCCGAAGTCTGCCTCCTAGGGAAGAAACTAGATTGGGACGGGATAATAACTTTGCTAAGAGTGGGTCTCAGCCTGTTGATAATAATTTTTGCCAAAATTTTATACGATAGATTGCAAAGGGTAATATGTCTAAATTGGTTGATCGACTCAGGATTCTCAATTTTAGGAATAAGGGTGATGTGGATCTCATTCATATAATCAAGGACCGATCTGGTGATGAAACAAAGGTTAATGAATTTATCTAGGCACCGGTAAATAAGGTCCCAGAAGTGCTGGTAGACTAAGGGTTAGACCCCATTTGGACCTAGTGCCTTGAGAGCTTTCATGCTAAAAGTTGATTTTTAAATCTCATCCAAATAGATGGGGAAGACGAGGGCATTATTTTTGCAAGTGTTGAAGGCTAAATTATTAGCCTCATTCAAAGGATTATCGAGATTTAGGAGCGGGTCCACTTCGAACAGATTTTTGAAATAACTATTAATGTGATTCGTTAAAACATAATGATTCTCAATCCAAACCCCATTGATGTTGAGCCTATCAATTTTATTTCTTCTTCTACGAATAATAGTGGAGGTGTGAAAAAATTTAGTATTATGGTCACCTGAAGCCAACCATTGAATTCTCGATTTTTGGAGCCAAAAAATCTCTTCCTGCTTTAAAATTAAATTATATTCGTTCCTGAGATTACGCTCCAACGTATCCAAACTATGGGGAAAAGAATTTTTTTTTGGCAATTTGGATACCTTTAAGCCTTTTTAAAAGTCTGTTCTCATTTTTAAAAATATTTCCATACACATACCTATTCCACGTATTAGAATTTTTAGAGGATTACATAAGGTTATTATGTAAGTTATCATTATTATTCCAACCTTTAATGATAATGTCAATTAGATTCTCTCTTTCAAACCAACAAGCAAGGAGTCGAAAAGGCCTACGGAGTGGGGAGAGCATAGGTTTACCTTCCGTGTGAATCATCATAGGGCAGTGGTCCGATGTGGTCCTAGGAAGATTATCCACCACGACCTTGGGAAATTCAATCCTCCACTCCAGGTTAGCGCGGGTTCCATCCAAACGTACCATGGTGTTACCAAGGCTATCTCGACTATTAGTTCAGGTCATACGCGGGCCAGTACTTTCCAAGTAAGTAAGATTGCACATATTTATGTTGGCCGCAAAGGTGGAGCACCTGCTGGGTGACACGTACCTAGTGTAGTTATTCTTTTCCGAAGCATCCACATGGTTATTAAAATCACAAGTAACAATCCCGGGAATAGAGGACTCATTAGATAAATCAATGAGATTTTGAGCTAATCCTCATAATTTCTCATTAAATGGCCAGTCCTCATAATAGAGGAGTCATAATAGAGGACTCATTACATGGTCGAGAGTAGCCAGTCCTCATAATTTCTATTCGAAATGAGCAGATGGATGGCCTGGCCTGGACTGAAATGGCGATGGTTTGCAATCCCACCATCTGGGGATTCCAGAATACCCAAATCCCCCGGACCTGCCCACCGGGTGAGAGTAGACATTCTCAGAGGGGCCAAGACCACAAAAAAATTACCCATATAAATAAATGATATGTGGGTCTCAAGGATGACAACTACCTCTGGCTTGTACGTAACGTTAAGCTCTTTGAACATTTATTTGAAAAGAGGTTTTTTGGCTCCCCGATAATTCCAGATGATTATAGACATTGACGAGTTTTTTTGAAAAATGGGAATAAACTTGTCTTGTGGCTAAGGGAAATTGCTCTTCACTCTCTGTTGGACTTCCTCTGTTGAGAGTACCTCTAACACTCTCACTGCGTGTCTTCTATCTTCCATTGGAATAATATGGCCCCATTAAATTAGGAATCATATTTGGGATACCTCCCAATTTATTTTGAGGACTGATGCTTCTTACACTTTATAGTTCACCTAGAAGTTGCAGATTGAGCTCTTGAGTTTGCGATGAATTATTTGGAGGTTGCCCAACAAGGCAAGAGGAAAGGGTGAGTTCATTTTTTGAGGGATTTGGGTCAGAGGGGTTGTATAATTATTTGAGGAGTTGGATTTGAAGGGGTGTGGATAGGTGGGGTTGAGATAAGAGTGATACAGTCTCGAGAGTTAATAGATAAATGGGGAATAGTATGGGAAATATGTGCAGTTTGGATGGACGAATTGGTTTAGGAAGGTGGGGTATTTAGGAGTGTACCGTCTGAAATGACAAATGCTTGAGTAGAAGAGACCTTAACCGTTTTAACATTAGTGGCGGTTGGCCCGTTAGCTGAAAAATTTATAGCGTCCGTACAAAGGTCAATACCAACAACTGTTGGTTCGGCGTTACCCTGAGAAGAGGGGTCAGAGCAGTTATCTTCACTCATTGAAATATCATTAGTGTTGACTTTTTTCTGGTTCAAAGCCACATGTGGGGCATTACGTTCATGACTTGCACGGTTAATAAATACCCTAAGTTATTTTTTTTGGTGAAAAAGGGAAATTAGAAAAATAGACAGCAACAACAAACGACAAGGGCACTAAACAAAGGAGAACCCATCTTCCTCCATCTCTGCGTCAACCATACTAAGAAATTCTTTCGGTGCTTGGTCGTATTCCCTGTACAGGCCATCCACCTTTCTTGCAACTTTCACCATACAATCCATCATAAAGTTGCTTGCTATTGGAATGTGCACGATATTGACCTTTAGTTCTTTCGCAAGATCCTTGCAATCCTGGATGATATTAGCCAATGGGTGATTGTGGGTAACCTCTTGCTTGATGAGATTGATGGCTTCAAGACAATCATTTTTCAGGCAAACATTCTTCCAATTCTTTCTGAGGGATAAGTTTAGTCCATGAAAAATCCCTTCCAGCTCCGCACTCAAAGGGCTGGCAGTGCCTTAAAGTTTTCCAGTAAAGCTCAGGATTCATTTACCATCTTCATTTCTAACCACTCCACAAAACGAGCCCGTATCACTCCCATGGTCAAAACCACCGTCAGTGTGAATGATGAACTTACCTGCAATAGAAAATGGATCACGAATTAGCATAGTATGGCTTTCCCAACAAACCTTTGCTCGCTTGGAATTATACGTAATTTGTAAAATTCATAGCTAAGCGGGAAACTATTTGTGGGGAATCATCAATGTTATTAAAGATGCAGTTGTTTATGGATTTCCAAATATGCCACAAGGTAATAATAAAGCATTTGTACCTTTCATTTTTTGGTTCACCCCAAATGTTTAGGGTAATCCAGTCATTTACATTACCTGAGAGATTAAGGTCAATGGGGTGATTGAAATCGAGCGTGTTCCAAATCTCCCTAGTGTGGATGCACTCCCTAAACAGACGATTGATGTCCTCGAGGAGTACACAACGTGGACAATCACCATTGGTTGTAAGACCTCTTCGCATACGATGTTCATTAGTTAGGATCTTCCCATGGAGTATGGTCCACAAAAAGGTGCAGATTTTCGGTGGGACATTTAACTTTCATAACTTTTTCCAAGCCTCCCAGGGTTGAGGTTCATCATGTTTGGTCACAAGGGATTGATAGCACGAACTAATTGTGAAATCACCCTTTTTACTTAACGACCAAGACGACTTATCACCGCGAAGGAAAGTACGGGGAAGTGGGATATTTAAAATATCATTTTTAGTGCTCAAGTTGAAGGAGTTTTCAATAGTAATAACATCCCATTTACCGTTCTCACCAATAAGCACGTCAACATTACCATTATCTAAATTTTCAGGCTGTTCAACAGGATTGATGATTTTATTTCCCACCCACCAGTCTTTAAGGATGTTAATGTTCTTACCATTCCCGACATTCCATTTGACATTATTTACAAGGGTTACACGACATTTAAGAATACTTCTCCAAGTATGGGATGACGTATCACGTTTTTTCCACAATCTAGGGTTTTGACCAATTTTATATTTATTTCTTAATATGTCAGTCCATAAGGACTTATCATTATTCACAAATTTCCATCCAAGTTTAGTGACAGTGGTATGGTTATTTAAAGCACTCTTCCTCAACCCAAGGCCTCCATTAATTTTGGGACTACAAACCTTATTCCAAATTACCAGGTGGATCTTTCCCTTGACATTATCCGCTCCCCAGAGAAAATTTCTATTAAGTCTATCAATCTCGTTACATATTTTCACAGGAAGCATGACATTTTGCATATTATAATTTGGGATGGTGGAGGACACAACCTGGATAAGGGTTTTCCTTCTCGCGAGAGAGAGGATTGTAGATTTCCATCCCGTTAAACTTTTTTGGATTTTATCAATGATGTCTTTAAAGTGAGAGCCGTTTATAAGTCTATTACCAAGGTAAGCACCTAAATCATTAGCAAGGCTCATACCGAACAAATGTCCAGCCTTTAAGGCCTCCCATTTAGGGATATTGGGGGACGCAAACACTTTAGATTTAGAGTAACTTATTTTTTGTCCAGAAACACGACAAAATTCCTCGAGGGTATCAATGACCGCTTCACATGAAAGGTACTCATTCTCCGTGAAAAGGATAAGGTCGTCCGCAAAAAAGAGGTGGGTGATACGGGGTCCCCTTGACGAGGCCCTAATACCTTTCCACTTATTACATTTGACTTTATCCAATATCATAGAAGATAAGTATTCCATGCAAATAACGAAAAAGTATGGAGATAGGGGGTCTCCCTGATGGAGACCTCTAGATGGTTTAAAACTGGGGAGGGGAGTGCCATTCTAGAGAATAGATGTGGTGGTATTCTTGACATAACTAGGGCTGCAAAAATATTTGTCAATATTAAACCAATTTAGGACTCCTTCCAGAAAATCTCAATCCACTCCGTCATAGGCTTTTTCAAGATCAATTTTAAGAATAAAACCCCCGATTTTGCCTTTAGAATTCATAAGGGTGTGAATAATATCCCGTGTGACAATAACATTATCAGAGGCTTATCCCCAGGGAGAAAGCTGGCTTGGTGGGGGCTAATATTATGGCAAAGGATAGGTGTAAGCCTGTCCGCAATAATTTTGGAAAGGATTTTATAAGAAACATTGCAAAGAGTAATAGGTCTAAATTGCGATATGTTCTTCGGATTATCCACTTTGGGAATAAGTGTAATAAAGTTGTTGTTAAGGTCGTTGGGGAAGTACTTATCCCAAAAACATTTTTGGCAAAAGGCGAAAAGGTTAGTGGCAATGGTTTTCCAAAAATGTTGATAAAAAGAGGTTGCACACCATCCGGTCCAGGAGCTTTAATGGCTTTTATACTAAAAGTTGCTTTTCTAATCTCCCCCATCAAAATTGGGGAGGTTAAAAACAAGTTGTCATCCTCCATGAAGTTCAAATTATCTAAATTTCGCATTTGGCTTTGAATATTATAGTAAAGTCGGCTTTAAATAATTCGATAAAATAATTAGTGATGTGATTAGAGATGATAACATCATTATCGGTCCACTCCCAATTAATATGGAGTTTCTTAATACAATTCCTCCTTCGTCTAATAATAGTGGTATTATGGAAAAATTTGGTATTTCTATCACCCTCGTTAAGCCATTGGATTCTCTAATTTTGTTTCCACAAGCTTTCTTCGTGTCTAAGTAGAGTGTTAAATTCATTACGAAGGTTACTTTCAAGGATTGTAAGGTTATGGGAATAAAAAATTTCTTGGGCTTTCTATATGCCACTGAGACGCCTAAGGATACACTTTTTATTTTTAAAAATATTACCAAAAGTGGTATTGTTCCAATTTTTAATATTCTCCGTACATAGATGGATAATCACATCGAGATTAGAAGAATTATTCCAATTAAGATTAACAAGTTCATTAAAATCATCTATATCAAACCAATAAGCCAAAAGCCTGAAGGGTTTAGGAGTAGTGAGATGGGTAGACATACCTTCAAATCTGATAATGATAGGACAGTGGTCTGAGGCGGTCTGGGGAATGTTCTCAACACTCGCTTTAGGATAATTGAGATTCCACTTCGCGTTAGCTAGACAGTTGTCTAACCCGATGAGACTATTTGCCATGCCCTTCTTGCTGTTTGTCCAAAGCATTTTTGCTCCCGAGCACCCCAGGTTCGTAAGTTTGCATTTATTAATATTTTCTAAAAAAGTAGTGTTTTTATTGTCCCGCGCCCGCTTTCCAAAGATTCTTTTTTCAGAGTCATCCCCGTGGTCATTGAAATCACCCACAACCAACCACGTAAGATCAATATTTCCAGAAATATCAAAGAGATTATCCCATAATCTTCTGCGTAGGCGTGGAAGAGGGCCAACATAGATCGCAGAAAAGACCTACTCCTCATAGTTTTTTTTAGTAACCAAGAGGTGGATAGCTTGTCTAGTTATAGAGAGAGTCTCCAGATTTATAGAGTTTGGGTTCCAGGTAACCCAAATACCCCCGGACCTGGCAACTGGTTCTGAAACCTTCCCGTTCATGAAACCAAGACTGTAAAAAAAAACCAAGTTTCTAATAGGGATATGAGTTTCAAGGATAACCACAATATCTGGGTTATAAATATTTTTCAGTCCGGTGATTGTGGATTTAAAGAGGGGTTTTCCCACCCCACGATAATTCCAAATAATTGCAACCATTGATGATATATGTTAAATGAGCGACTCCACTTCGTTAATCGTCCACATACACCTGTTAGCAATTTCTTGGTGTAGTTGTATGTCTCTGAATTTCTCCTCCACAATCGTTGTGACTATCTTCTCAGTTCCCCAGTTCTGATCCAGGGTGTTCATTATGACCTTGGTTTTGGATATTTTCCAATTCACTTGGAAGATGACTGCCTCCTCGACATTCCCCACTAAGTTAGTTGAAAATTCTCCAGATGACAGAGTCTGGTTTTGGATTTGTACATCCCCTAGCAAGGCAAGAGGAAATGGAAGGTTCATTTTTAGTTTGGTTTACAAGTATTTGTTTTGGAACATAGATAGTCTTTGGTAAGGCTCCACTGATATTTGAGTTTTTTGCATTTAGGTTTTGTGGTTCCACATGCTGAGAATTAGTGCCTTTTTTTATGGATAACTCCTATTCTAAGGCTATCATTACTTTCTGCAGTTGACTTTGAGATGTCTGTGTTATTGCCAAAGGAGGGGACGAGTTGGCTTTTACCTATGCCACTATGGTCCGTCATTTCAATGCTAGCCTTTTGGGTAGGTTGTACAAGTGATGTACTACCACCTGCTACATTATTTTGCTCAGAGATTTTTCTTTTAGGCATCGACTCTCGCATTACACCATATTTTCCGCCGTTTGTTTTCCCCACGTCAGCACCATTCATAGATGTAGCGTGGCTGCGTGGGTAATAGCTATAGGTGTCGCCACAGATCCCCTAATTTGCAAGCTTTTTGCACTGGCAGCTCCCTTCTCATTTGGTCTATCAGTATGGTTCTGTAGCTTGTCACTTCCATCACTGTTTAAGATAGCGAACTTGTTATTATTCCTTCCCAAACTTTCCTTAGTTCCATTTGAAATCATTTTGTTTTTATCGTTCCCATAGTTCTTGTTCCGTTGCACTAACATCCATGGGTCAAATTGGTCTTGCTTTTTTCCCCGTCGGCGTTACTGTTAACATAATTGCCCTCATTTGAGTTTTAAGGAAGGTAACCGTTACCAGTTGGCTTGGCCGGTGCACCTCCCAAATTTCCACAAGACGGGTTTTTCGGTGGGTTATTTGAAGCCTGGTTTGGGGCATGTAGTGGGAAAAATTTAGTTTTGTGGTGAATTTTACCACACTTAAAATGTATATATGGGAGGAACTCATATTCCACTCTATATTTTCGACCATCAAGTTTATAACATGGGATCAAAGGTTTTACAAGATCAACTTCAACACAAATTCTGGCATATTTTCCCCTAGTTCATGAAATAGAGTTAAAATCTGTCTTGATTGGTCTCCCAAGCTTACTACCAATTTGGAAGAGGGATCTTTCATCGAACCTTACCCACAATGCTTTAGTAACATGGTTAGCTTCAAGAGGCTTAAAGCTCAACACCCATTTCCTAACAATTAAGTAGTGGTTATTTATCACCTATCAAGGCATTGTAATTGTCCTCCTTCATCATGAACTTAAATAAGAAATATCCCTCCTCCGAGTCCACGACTTCATAATCACCTTGTAAGTTCCATAGTGAGGGGACTCTTGCATTAAGAACCTTGAAGCCAATGGTCCTACCAAGGAGGCTAACAATGACACTGTCATTCCATTTTTTCTTCAGCTTTTCAACGTGTTTATGTGGAATAGAGACCACTGTACACAGTGGACCATCCTCCTCATCCACCCGGTTGGAGTTGAGGTACATAGAGTGACAGTTATTTTCATGTGAGACCTCCATATCATCATTAGACCACAAGCAGTTTGCATCATCAAAAAATATATCTGAGTTTGGTTTCTTACCCACCACTTCCTTGTAAGATAAGGTCTTTAGGGGTTTTTTAGTTTCTTCACAGCCTTGGGTTGTAGATGGGTCAGTTGTCAGCATGGTTGGATTACCATCCATAATCATGTCTGTGTTAGCCCCATTCGTATTTGGACGGGAAACCTCGTCATAACTCTGGTTGGTGGTGGTGGTATCATCATAGATCTCCAACTCCATATCAACAAGTGTTTCATGACTACCTTTTTGTTTTTTAGTACTTATTAAGAAGAGGTCTTCTTCCTCCTTGGAGTTGCTGATGGACAGTGGTGGAGGGGTTCTCCCACTTTTACCACCCTCCGGAGAGGGACGGTCGAGGTGGTTTGCTTGTACACCAAGCATGGTGATGAAGGAGCGTTTAAATAGAGAGCGATCGGTCTTGGGATTATATATCTTTGTAGATTTCAGAGATCCTTTAGTAGAAATGGGGTCCACTTGATAAGTCACCTCACATCTTACATTAGAAGCTTACTGGGCATGGGGCGCCAAACTAGCGTCATAGGGTCTATCGCTATTTTTTTGCACTAATTTCCTTTTTCCTTTATCAAACCACCTGCACTTAAAGTGTTATAACCCTCAAACGGCACAAACCTATTGGTGGAAGTAGATTTATTTGTAATGGGGTTTTATCCCTGTGAGTTGGCCTAATTAGAATTACGTCTCCCTCTATGGCAATTTATGAATATTAGAATTATTAAAATTTGTCGTGAGATAGAAATACGGCAATTTGGAAATTTTGTTGGGACGCGTGTGACAGTCGCGTCAGGAATATATTTATTGTAATTAAAAAGTGAATTTAATTTTTATCAACCGTATGGTCATTTTAAGTGCGCCAACGTGTCCGGAAGGGTCGAAATAGTCAGAAAACACTAGCCGAAGGTTTAGTTTGGGTCCCGGGGCATTTTTAGGCCATACCGGCAACTTAAAAGGGTATTTTGGTAATTTTGAAATTTGGGGATTTATGACCAACGAATTTTGGGAGTTTAAAATAGGAAATTTTATAACCCACTAACCCATTACCAGCAATTAACTGACTTGAGGGCAACGGGAGTTGTAGGAGAGGTTAGGAGAAGTTCCCAAAGAGAAACACAACCACCATCTTCAACCTTCAACCTTGGGAGAAAAAGGAGAGAGCAACCATCATCAATTCAACACCAAATTCAGAGAAAAATCTAAGGAAAGTGGTTTAACTACGTTATTTACAACGAATGCTTCTTACATGCGTAGGAATTCCTATAATTGCATTGTTTTGGGAGAATGACAAAAACCCATGAAATTGGAATTACAATTCATGTTTTGATAAAGAGATTGCATGTAGAATTGTATTTGGGCGATTATACTGTTAGAAATACATCTTATATGTTACAAAAACGGATTTAATTATGAATATTGATGACTTTAATTTTCTAGGGTTCATGCTCATAAGGATTGGGGAAAAATTGGGAGATTTGATAATTGGGTGTTGTTTAGGATGAATTGACCCCATAAATATGTTAAAATACGACCTAAGTATGTTTAAGAATGATTAGAAACCTTAAACTACTGTTGGAATGATGTTTAGATGAGATTAGAGGTGAAGAAAATTAGGAAAAACGTAAGAAGAGAATTCTGGGCTCGAAACTGTCACCTCATTAGAAGGACTGCCCAGATCGTTTGAACGATCTCATTCGAACGAGCTTCTAACGAGTTGACCGTTTGAATTCTAACGAGTTGGATGTTCATTTGATGCCTTTCGTTCGAATGAGATCTCATTAGATGCCCACTTCGTTCGAACGAACTCTCGTCCGAACGACCTCGTTCGAACGAGGCTTCTAACGAGTTGACAGATTGGCCTATTTGGCCTGAATTGATTTCTAGTGTCCCGTAACCTTGTTTAATTGTAGAGATAACATTCCTTTGATGATGAATTGATATAGTTGGGATATTTGGGATATATTGAGGAGTGAAACATAGAAGTGTGATTTGAACCATATGATAGTTGTGGATTAGGGCGCGAGTGACTAATCACGATGTGAGGATAATTAAGGATTTAAATACATGTATACCGGACATACGATTTGTGTGACATTATAAGTTGGTATGAGAATGAGAAGTGTACCTCTAATAAGATATGTTAATTACTAAGAAGTGTGCATGCTTAGTATATATAATTTTATGTGTATGACATACCTACCATACTTGCTATCACGGGAGGTTTGCGTTCGCTTAGGGCCATCTAATCTTTGTGTGCCTACGGGGGGGGGGGGGATTTAGATTGGTACCTCGAGGACATAGGTCAGAGAAGGACTTATTGGGAAGTTAATAAGTCTGCTGATCATGGGAGCGTAGGTATGTGCGTGACCCATGTGATGTGACTGTGTTCGCCTCCATTGTTTGTGATTTGTTATTATCTGAGAACGATTCCTGAGAGATTCGGAATGCGTGATCCTTATGTACATGATGTACCGGGATGGGATAGCAGAGTATGTGTGCACCGCAGCTTAGCCTCGGGGTGCTTGTATTGTATATTTATGATGGGAATAATATACGGTTAAATGAAAAGGAATTGTTATGTTTAATTACGAGTATAATCGTAGTGACGTCTTGATAAAGATAAAAAGGGAAAACCTGCTGTGAATTGTGTTGCGAATAATTGAGAATCCGAGTTTAAGTAAAGCCTCTTATTTAATTGATAACGTTGGGAATTTATATTGTGAATCAAGTAGAAAGGTTATAACTTATGACGGTTTAGTTAGATATGAATATCACTTAGATGGGTATGGTACGTTAGGAGTGCACACTTAGTCGAGAGGTGAGAGTTTCATGTGAGTGCACGTCCTAACAAGTATTTTGCATTCATTGTTTTAATGTTATTAAAGCACTTGCTGTTTTTAAAATACTCTCCACTTTCGGGCTCTGACCTGTTTGCTTTCAAATCTATTTTTGTAAAAACCTTTTAGGTGCCCAGCCATGAGGACACCGTGCATAGGATTTCTATTCAGGTGACGAGCTGTAGCTGTTGTGGAAGTTACAGGGCCTTGCTAGTAGACGCCTCTTTTCCTAGTCTTGACTCCATATTCAGTTTCATCATTGTAGGGCATGTCGCCCATTTTCATTAGAGACATTTCATATTTAAGTTATTCAGATTTTTTGGCATGTAATTATTTCAGAATACACTGTTTTATATATTTCAGTTGTGGGATTGTTGAGAGGAGTTTTTTCTCCGAACTTATTATTAATTGTTGGTTATTCTATTGCTTCTTTATGGTGAATGGTGATGTTAGTCGTTCATAAATCCTTTTATTGCATGTTAATCAGACTTAATTTAAAATTTGACATCTTACTTTTTGTGACACCCCGACTAATTAAATACCGGGTAGCTACTCCTTTATTAAATTAAATCAAAATGCCAAGTTGGCTCAGTTAATAGCATCACTGTCGAAAACGTTTTATAATTACTAACCACCTAGTATTAAAAAGTAAGTTGTCAAATTTTAATTTAAGTCTGATTAACAAGAAATATAAGAATACTGGAAGAACAACATTATCCATTCACCATAACGAAGTAATGAAATAACCAACAAGTATAAATAAATCCGGAGGAAAACTCCTCACAACAGTCCCACAACTGAAATGAAGAAACAAAGTACCCTGAATTAATTACATGCCAAATAGTCCGAAAAATCTGAAATAGGAAAATGTTTCTAAAAGAAATGGGCGACATGCCCTACAACTGATAAATGCTGAATATAGGGTCAAGATAGATGGAGTGTCTACAAGCAAAGTCCTGTAACTTCCACAAACAGCCACAACTCGTCCCCTGAATGAGGATCCTAAGCATGGTGTCCTTGTGGCTGAGCACCTAAAATGGTTTTTACAAAAATAGATTTGAAAGCAAATGGGTCAGAGCCCGAAAGTGGAAATCACTTTAAAAACAACAAGTGTTTTAATAACATTAAAACATTAAATGCAAAATACATGTTAGGACGTGCACTCACATGAAATTTTCACCTCTCGACTACATGTGCACTCCTAACGTACCGTACCCATCTAGATAACATACATATCTAACCAAACCGTAATAAGTTCTACCCCTTACTACTCGATTCCTATATTACATTCTAGCGTTATCAATTAAATAGAGGGCTTTACTTAAACTCAGATTCTCAATTAGTAATACAATTCACTATCGGTTAACCCGTTATGTTTTCTCAAAACATTACCATAATTATATTCACAATATCAACATGAAAGTTCCCATTAATTAAGTGTATATTATTCACATCATAAATATACAATACAAGCACCCCGAGACTAAGCTGCGGTGCACACATACTCTGCTATCCATCCTGGTACATCACGTACATAAGGATCACGCATTCTGAATCTCTCAGGAATCGTTCTCAGATAACAACATCACAAACAATGGAGGCGAACACAGTCACATCACATGGGTCACGCACATACCTATGCTCCCACGATCAGCAGACTTATTAACATCCCAATAAGTCCTTCTCTGACCTATGTTCATCGAGGTACCAGTCTAAATCCGGGCAACACAAGGATTAGAGGGCCCTAAGCGAACGTAAACCTCCCGTGATAGCAAGTATGGTAGGTATGTCATACACATAAAATCATATACATATACTAAGTATGCACACATCTTAGTAGTCACCATAATTTCTTTGTAGTACACAACTCATTCTCGTACCAACATATAATACTACACAATTTATATGTTCCCGGTTAATAATTATTTAGGCCGTCAATAGTTCTCGCATCGTAGTAGACACTCACGTCCTAATTCATAATTTCCCTTAGGTTCAAACTACACTTCTAGGTTTTACTCCTCATTATATCCCAAATATCCCAAATATAACAATTAATCAACAAGTAAGTGTTATCTCTACATATAAACAGGGTTACGGGACACTCGGGATCAAAACAGGCTAAAAAGCCCAAACTGTCAACTCGTTAGAAGTCTCGTTCGGACGAAGTGGGCCTTCTAACGAGATATCGTTCGAACGAAAGTCATCGAGCGAACTTCACCCTCGTTAGAAGTCAATGGTCAACTCGTTAGAAGCTCGTTCGAACGAGCTCGTTCGAACGACCTGGGCAGGTCTTCTAACGAGTGGCCAGTTTTGAGCCCAGATTTTCCCAAGTTCGTTTTTCCAACTTTTCTTCACCTTTAATCACCTCTAAACATCAATCCAACATTTTTCATGGGTTCTAATCATTCCTAAACATACTTAGGTCATATATTAACGTTTATATAGGGCCAATTCTTCCTAAATATCATTGAATCATCAAATCCCTTCATTTATCCCCAAATCATATGAACATGAACCCTAAAATTTTAAAGTCACCAATGGGCATAATTAAATCCGTTTTTGATATGAACGAGGTGTATTTCCATCAGAATAATCCTCCTAACACAATTCTACATGCAATCCTTTCATCAAAATATACAGTTCTAATTCCAATTAATGGGTTTTTATCAAACTCCCAAGAACAATACAAATTGTGTCAATTTCCTACGCATGGAAGAAACATCCTTTGTAATAAACAAAATTAAACCACTTGCCTTATGTGTATCTCTGATTTGATGGCGAATTGATGAGTGATTCTCTCTCTCTCTGCAGAATTCTCCTCTCTTCTCTCTCTACAAGCCTTCTTCTCCAAAGTGACAATGGTGGCTAGGGTTTTCCTTAGGAACTCTTTTGGAACTAATTTCATTAACCTCCGTAGCCCATTAAGTTATTAGTGGGTTTAGTGGTTAATTGCCAAATCAGATATTAATTCCTAATTTTCGTGGGTTTTAATTCCCAAAAATCCAAAATTACCAAACTACCCTTATACGTTGCCGGTATGGCCTAAAAATGCCCCGGGACCCAAACTAAACTCCTGGCTAGTGTTTTCTGACTATTTCGACCCTTCCGGACGCATTGGCGCACTCAAAATGACCATACAGTTAATGGAATTTAAATTCACTTTTATAGTTAAAATAATTATATTCCTGACACGACTATCACACGCGTCTCACCAAAATTTCCAAATTGCCGTATTTCAATCTCACGACAAGTTTCATAGTTAAATATTTATATATAATCATATATGCACATTATAATCAAATACCAACTCGCATCTCGCTAGTATTTTAATCCGGATTAATTTTTAATTAATACACATTTAATTCAATTAATCCTATAAATAAATATCATAAAAATACGGGGTATTACACTTTTTAAATACTAGGTGGTTAGTAATCATTAAAATGTTTTCGACAGTGATGCTATTAGCTGAACCAACTTGGCATTTTGTATTAATTTAATAAAGGAGTAACGACCCGGTATTTAATTAGTCGGGGTGTCACAGGTGGTATCAGAGCCAGGTTCTAGTATCCTTTAGGATCTGTACGGCTTATTATGTTTCCGCTGAGCTTTCGTTGATGTAGAGCCCTATATTTTAGGACTGTTGTATTCTTTTGTATATGCTACGTTCTTCAGCTATTTTAAGTTTATAACTGCGAACTTATAAACTTCATTCTTATTTCAGATGCCTCCACGACGTGCACCACGGGTTCTTAGGAATGCACAGCCAGAGCCCCAGCCAGCTCCAGTACAGGGCACCATGAATGCCGCCGAGGTTGCAGCCATAGTAGCCCAAGCAGTAAATGCCGCTCTCGCCGTTGTACAGCATGCACCACCTTCCTCAGGCGCCAGTAGCCGCGCCAGTTTAGGTATATGCATTCCCGTCTGCTTGGGAACGTGTTCGAGATGCTTTTCAAAAAGCACACCCACCGGAGTTCGCAGGTAGCTCCGATGTTGTTGTTTCTAGTTGGTGGAGGAAAGACATTTAGAGGCACTTGAGGATGTATGAGTGCACCGACGTTCAGAAGCAGATACTAGCTACTTTCAAGCTAATGGGATCTGCACTGCAGTGGTGGGAGTCTATTACCACCGTGGAGGAGAGAGATACTCTCACGATACATGAGTTTTGGGTGCGATTTGACCGCAAGTATTTTTCGTCAGCTGTTCACACGGAAATGAGGAGGAAGTTAATGAATCTCAGACAGGAGGGAAGGACTGTGGCCGAGTATGAGGCCGAATTCACAAATTTACTGAATATTGTCCCGGATGAGATACTGACAGAAGAGAAGAAGATCCAGAAGTTCACCGATGGATTGACATGGAGGATTCGTCATCATTTGTTGGGGAATATCTCGTTGGCCACTTACTCTGATGTCGTTAACGCTGCACTGCTACACTTCCAGGATCACCACTTTCACATGGCTGAGAGCAAGAGGCCAGGAGAGTCCAGCCATCAGGGCAGGACTAAGGGAAATGGTGCCAGTGGGGCACAATCTACTCAGGGGCAGAGGCACGGTGACCAGGGTTCCCAACAGGGGGATCATAAGAGGTTCAGATCGGGGAATTTCAAGCACGAACAAGGAGGTTTTAGGCAGGGCCATCAGGGCCAGCAGAGTTAGAATGGTCAACAGCAGTTTCAGCAGGGCCAGCAGGGCCAGGGGAGGAATGGTAACGGCCACCAGGGCCGAGGACAGCAGGGACAGAGAGGGGGGGAACTTACCGGGGAAGTGTTATGTTTGTGGCAAGACTGGCCATAAATGCCAGGATTGTGTTGATATGGGTAGGGCCCCGCAGCAGCAGCACCAGGGTGCCCGACAGGAGCCGCAGATGCCTATGTTTCCCGCCGCCCTCCCAGCACCACCTCAGATGGCAGCATTACCACCCATTCCAGCGGTCCCAGTTCAGCAGGGAGAACTTCAGTATGGGCGGGTGTATCAGCTTCAGCAGGCCGCAGCCCCATAGGATCCACCAGCCATTGAGGGTATGTTCTCTATTCAGGGGACTATGGGGCGTATTTTGTTTGACACGGGGGCCACACATTGTTTTATTGCTATGAGTTTTGCACGCACCATTGGGTTGTTAGACACCGCCGAGAGTACGGTTACTTGTGTAGATTCACCGCTGAGTAGGGGTTCTGTAATTTCCCTTGTATGTAGAGGCGTGGGTATAGAGATCGGGAGGTTTACTTTACCCGCGGATATGTTAGTGTTGGAGATGACCGAGTATGATGCCATTATTGGTATGGATTGGCTGGTTGCGTACCGAGCCATGATTGATTGTTTTAGTAGGAGTATTATCTTTACCATTCCAAGGCAGGGGATGTTTTTAGGGTGATGCCTCGTCCTAAGGGAGGATCGTCCACTCACTTGTACTATTTAGAGGAGGAGACCTCTAAGGAAGTGGTGATACCACTTGATTCGATTCCGGTTTTTCGGAAGTTTGTCGATGTATTTCAGGATATACCTGGATTACCTCCAAGTAGAGAGATAGATTTTGTGATCGACTTTATGCCGGGCACTCGACCTATTGCCCGCGCACCTTACCGTATGGCTCCAGCTGAGATGAGAGAGTTACGGGATTAGATTGAGCAGTTGTTGGGTCAGGGGTTTATCCTAAGGAGTACTTCTCCGTGGGGTACCCCTGTGTTATTTGTTAAGAAGAGGGATGGATCGTTGAGGTTGTGTGTGGATTACCGGGAGTTGAATAAGGTCACGATACGGAATAAGTATCCGTTGCCCCGAATCGATGACTTATTCGACCAGTTGAGAGGAGCTTATTTCTTCTCGAAGATTGATTTGCGATCGGGATATCATCAGTTGCGTATCAGGGAAGAGGATGTCTCGAAAACTGCTTTCCTAACGAGATATGGTTCCTACGAGTTTCGGGTTATGCCTTTTGGTTTGACTAATGCGCCAGCCGTGTTTATGGACTTGATGAATAGGGTGTTCAGAGATTTCTTAGATCAGTTCGTCATTGTCTTCATTGATGACATTCTGGTCTACTCCCAGACAGAGGAGGAGCACGCCGAGCATTTGAGGCAGGTTTTGCAGACACTACGTCAGAACGAGTTGTATGCAAAGTATGAGAAGTGTGGGTTTTGGCTGAAGGAGGTTCAGTTTTTGGGACATTTTATTTCTGACCGGGGGATATCAGTTGATCCGGGGAAGGTATCCGCGGTGAGGGAGTGGGGATAGCCCATGACACCGACTGAGATCCGTAGTTTCTTGGGCCTAGCAGGATACTACAGGAGGTTTATTCGGGGTTTCTCCAAGATAGCGGATCCTTTGACACATCTGACTCGTAAGGGTGTGCCGTTCATTTGGAGTGATGCCTATCAGTTGGCATTCGATGAGTTGAAGGACAAGTTGACCTCAGCACCTATGTTAGCATTGCCGAGACCGGAAGTTGAGTATCTAGTTTACACCGATGCATCCTTACAAGGACTTGGAGGTGTATTGCAGTAGGAGAGTCAGGCCATATCTTATGCTTCCCATAAGCTTAAGCCTCACGAGAAGAATTACCTATGACTTGGAGTTAGCGGCAGTGGTATTTGCCCTTCGGATTTGGAGACATTATCTTTTGGGGGAGAAGTTTCGATTGTTCACGGACCACAAGTCCCTACAGTACCTATTCACGCAGAAGGAGTTGAATATGCGGCAACGGAGGTGGCTTGAGTTTGTGAAGGACTATCAGTTTGATATCCAATATCACCCGGGGAAGGTTAACGTGGTAGCAGACGCGTTGAGTCGTAGGCCAGTAGATGAGGTGACAGGGGTGTGGAAGGCAAAGTGGAAGGAGTTGGGACACCAGGATGCAGTGGCCCGATCGTTCATGTCTGTGATGACTTTTACACCGCAGATTGTCACGAGAGTGGTCGAGGCACAGGCAAATGACTCGTTCTGTCAGGAACAGATAGTTCGATTACTAGAAGAGGGAGCCGAGTCCTATACCGTTAGCTCAGACGGGGGATTATGCTTCAATGGAAGACTGGTAGTTCTGGAAGGGGAGGAATTCCGACACGAAGTAATGGCAGAGGCGCACGGCTCACGATTCGCGGTACATCCCGGTGGGGACAAAATGTACCAAGACATGAGACGTCAGTATTGGTGGAGCGGGATGAAGAGAGATATTGCTGTGTTTGTTTTTAAATGCGCCACTTGTCAGCTGGTAAAAGTGGATCATCAGAGACCGGCAGGACTTCTACAGCCATTAGAGGTCCCGATGTGGATGTGGGAGAGCATCTCTATGGACTTTATCACGGGGTTACCTACGTCACAGAGGGGCCACGACTCCATTTGGGTAATTGTGGATAGGTTGACCAAAGTTGCTTATTTTCTATCCGTAAGGATAGACTACACTACGGGACAGTATGCCTAGCTTTTTATTGCAGAAATAGTGAGACTTCACGGTGTGCCCCTAAATATCATGTCTGAGCGAGACAAGATATTTGTTTCACGGTTTTGGGAGAGTTTTCAGGAGGCCATGGGCACGGGATTGCGGTTGAGTATGACGTATCACCCACAGACCGATGGGCAAACCGAGCGTACAAATCAGATGTTGGAAGACATGTTGCGTATGTGCATAATTGATTTTGGGGGTGGATGGGAGCAGTATCTTCCACTGGTGGAGTTTGCTTACAATAACTCTTACCAGTTCACCATTGGCATGGCTCCATTTGAGGCGTTGTACGGTAGACCTTGCCGTTCCCCATCATGTTGGTTGGAGGTGGGGGACAACAAACTACTCGGGCCGGAAGTGATTCGGGATACGTCGGCAAGGATAGAATTGATACGGAGTCACATTCGGGTAGCTCAAGATCGGCAGAAGAGCTATGCTGATGCGAAGAGGTTCTTCAGGGAGTTCCAAGTGGGGGACCAGGTTTTACTCGGAGTATCTCCTATGAAGGGGATTATGCGATTTGGGAAGAAGGGGAAGTTGGCACCGAGATACGTGGGGCCATTTCCTATCATCGAGCGAATTGGGTCTGTTGCGTATAGACTTGGGTTACCGGAGCATTTGCACAGGATTTATGATGTGTTTCATATTTCCTCGCTAAGGAAATATCTTAGAGACGATTTGGCTCACTCTCACATTGCTTTGGAGGACATCGATCTCCAGCCTGATAGCTCCTACGAGGAGGGGCCGATTGCTATTTTGGACCGAAGTGACTGCAGTCAAAGATAGTCCCGTTAGGAAGAGTTCAGTGGCAGCATCATAATGCCGAGGAGTCCACATGGGAGCACGAGGATGAGATGCGCGAACGTTATCCAAATTTGTTTCTTTCAGGTACTTTCTAGTTTCGAATTTCGGGACAAAATTCTGTTATTAGGGGGGAAGTATGTAATACCCCGTACTTTTATTGATATTTATTTTTGGGATTAATTCAATTAAATGTGAATTAATTAGATATTAATCCGGATAAAATACTAGCGAGATGTGAGTTGGTATTTGATTATAATGTGTATATAAGGCAATTTATGAATATTAAAAATATTGAAATTTGTCGTGAGATAGAAATACGGCAATTTGGAAATTTTGTTGGGACGCGTGTGACAGTCGCGTCAGGAATATAATTATTGTAATTAAAAAGTGAATTTTATTTTTATCAACCGTATGGTCATTTTGAGGGCGCCAACGTGTCCGGAAGGGTCGAAATAGTCAGAAAACACTAGCCGGGGGTTTAGTTTGGGTCCCGGGGCATTTTTAGGCCATACCGGCAACTTAAAAGGGTATTTTGGTAATTTTGAAATTTGGGAATTTATGACCAACGAATTTTGGGAGTTTAAAATAGGAAATTTTATAACCCACTAACCCATTACCAGCAATTAACTGACTTGAGGGCAACGGGAGTTGTAGGAGAGGTTAGGAGAAGTTCCCAAAGAGAAACACAACCACCATCTTCAACCTTCAACCTTGGGAGAAAAAGGAGAGAGCAACCATCATCAATTCAACAACAAATTTAGAGAAAAATCTAAGGCAAGTGGTTTAACTACGTTATTTACAACGAATGCTTCTTCCATGCGTAGGAATTCCTATAATTGCATTGTTTTGGGAGAATGACAAAAACCCATGAAATTGGAATTACAATTCATGTTTTGATAAAGAGATTGCATGTAGAATTGTATTTGGGCGATTATACTATTAGAAATACATCTTTTATGTTACAAAAACGGATTTAATTATGAATATTGATGACTTTAATTTTCTAGGGTTCATGCTCATAAGGATTGGGGGAAAATTGGGAGATTTGATAATTGGGTGTTGTTTAGGATGAATTGACCCCATAAATATGTTAAAATACGACCTAAGTATGTTTAGGAATGATTAGAAACCTTAAACTACTGTTGGAATGATGTTTATATGAGATTAGATGTGAAAAAAATTGGGAAAAACGTAAGAAGAGAATTCTGGGCTCGAAACTGTCACCTCCTTAGAAGGCCTGCCCAGATCGTTCGAACGATCTCATTCGAACGAGCTTCTAACGAGTTGACCGTTTGACTTCTAACGAGTTGGATGTTCGTTCGATGCCTTTCGTTCGAACTAGATCTCGTTAGATTCCCACTTCGTTCGAACGAACTCTCGTCCGAACGACCTCGTTCGAACGAGGCTTCTAACGAGTTGACAGATTGGCCTATTTGGCCTGAATTGATTTCTAGTGTCCCGTAACCTTGTTTAATTGTAGAGATAACATTCCTTTGATGATGAATTGATATAGTTGGGATATTTGGGATATATTGAGGAGTGAAACATAGAAGTGTGATTTGAACCATATGATAGTTGTGGATTAGGGCGCGAGTGACTAATCACGATGTGAGGATAATTAAGGATTTAAATACATGTATACCGGACATACGATTTGTGTGACATTATAAGTTGGTATGAGAATGAGAAGTGTACCTCTAATAAGATATGTTAATTACTAAGAAGTGTGCATGCTTAGTATATATAATTTTATGTGTATGACATACCTACCATACTTGCTATCACGGGAGGTTTGCGTTCGCTTAGGGCCATCTAATCTTTGTGTGCCTACGGGGGGGGGGGGGATTTAGATTGGTACCTCGAGGACATAGGTCAGAGAAGGACTTATTGGGAAGTTAATAAGTCTGCTGATCATGGGAGCGTAGGTATGTGCGTGACCCATGTGATGTGACTGTGTTCGCCTCCATTGTTTGTGATTTGTTATTATCTGAGAACGATTCCTGAGAGATTCGGAATGCGTGATCCTTATGTACATGATGTACCGGGATGGGATAGCAGAGTATGTGTGCACCGCAGCTTAGCCTCGGGGTGCTTGTATTGTATATTTATGATGGGAATAATATACGGTTAAATGAAAAGGAATTGTTATGTTTAATTACGAGTATAATCGTAGTGACGTCTTGATAAAGATAAAAAGGGAAAACCTGCTGTGAATTGTGTTGCGAATAATTGAGAATCCGAGTTTAAGTAAAGCCTCTTATTTAATTGATAACGTTGGGAATTTATATTGTGAATCAAGTAGAAAGGTTATAACTTATGACGGTTTAGTTAGATATGAATATCACTTAGATGGGTATGGTACGTTAGGAGTGCACACTTAGTCGAGAGGTGAGAGTTTCATGTGAGTGCACGTCCTAACATGTATTTTGCATTCATTGTTTTAATGTTATTAAAGCACTTGCTGTTTTTAAAATACTCTCCACTCTCGGGCTCTGACCCGTTTGCTTTCAAATCTATTTTTGTAAAAACTTTTTAGGTGCCCAGCCACAAGGACACCGTGCATAGGATTTCTATTCAGGTGACGAGCTGTAGCTGTTGTGGAAGTTACAGGGCCTTGCTAGTAGACGCCTCTTTTCCTAGTCTTGACTCCATATTCAGTTTCATCATTGTAGGTCATGTCGCCCATTTCCATTAGAGACATTTCATATTTCAGTTATTCAGATTTTTTGGCATGTAATTATTTCAGAATACACTGTTTTATTTATTTCAGTTGTGGGATTGTTGAGAGGAGTTTTTCCTCCGGACTTATTATTAATTGTTGGTTATTCTATTGCTTCTTTATGGTGAATGGGGATGTTATTCGTTCATAAATCCTTCTATTGCATGTTAATCAGACTTAATTTAAAATTTGACATCTTACTTTTAAATACTAGGTGGTTAGTAATCATTAAAATGTTTTCGACAGTGATGCTATTAACTGAACCAACTTGGCATTTTGTATTAATTTAATAAAGGAGTAGCTACCCGGTATTTAATTAGTCGGGGTATCACAGTTATTTGAAATAGCTTGTCTATAAGATGTAGACTGTATTTCTTTATTTTGCAGAGAGTCGTTGGTATTCCAAACGGTCACATTTGAAGCTTTAATTTTAGCGATTGTCGGTTTCAACTTTTCGGTGGGGAAAAACTTGCTCCAATGTCCCACTCTTCCACACTCAAACACACAAATGGGAGAAACTCATACTCAAACCTATAATTCCTCCCCTCCAGCTTGTAGGAAGGAATCAACGTACAATGTCCATAATGTAAAGTTGAGTACAACTGATGTAAATAAATTCTTGGTCTTATGCTCGTACAAATCCCAATGTGAAATCAAATAACAAATGTTGAAGTACAACCTACACTAGAATCAATGGAGCGACATCCACTATGTCCAATGAAACTCCAAGTCTGATCCATTGTCAGTCATGCTATCCCTATCATTAAGAATAATTGGGGGGAAAACATTTATAATTTGGGTCAGAGCCCGAGGTGTGTAAGGATTCTTCACCAGTAAATATGTAATTTGTTACTAACTCATAATTCACGTCTCCCCATCAACGCTCACATGTAATGAGTACCTCACATCTCATCTAAAAGCAGTCCTACTCGTATCCTCAATAAAAATGCCAATTGTAACTTCCATTATTTAATCATTCATATAAAGAATAATCCATTCATCTATGCAATAACTAAGAGTGGGTACTCATGTCTAATACCCCATCCCCGAATAGATTTCATAATATAAATTTCACAATTTACATAAACTAAGTGCATATTCTTACATCATCATATTATGTAATCCTTGTTTATTTCTTCTGATCATCTAATGATTAAATTTATATTCCCTGTCGTCTTCCCAGTTGGACTATAAGTTTCATTCTCTTAGATTACCAAATTATTATTCTCATTAATAATTGGCTACTCTATTACTCATTCTCTTTAATGTTTGGGTACTTTCTTAGATTATCCAATTATTATTGTTATTAATAATTTTGTGCCGCATTATTCATTAGGACTCATCTTTGTCCTTAATTATCCACATCATTTTCTTAGCTTGACTTTATCATCATTAAGCATTATCTACATCTTTAGAGAAAAAGGGGGATATTCCCATATAAGGTACACCACAATGTGCGTGTATATATATATATATATATATATATGCGACACACAAAGGCATCTACCATTAGTTTCTCGTTCGTTCTCTATCGGCAAGTTCAGAGGAATCTCTTATCCTAAGCGAACATCACAAAACACACACAAGTTGGGGGCGGTCCCTATACATGTCACCTGTACACGACCCATACCCAGCGGTGACACAGGAAGGGTCACCGCCAACACTTTGTAGGTGGCGCCTCCACGTAGTACCTGTATGACCTACAAATCGTCAAGACGACGTGTGGTACTCGGTCTGAACTCGCGAACCACCGATCAAATAGGACGGTCCACGAATATTGGTTTGTCCACACAAATACACAAAAATACATATTATCATCCAATATGTATAAGTAGTTACTCTATATCTACTTTAATCCCAAGGAAATCTTAATTCATATAAAATGTAGCCTTCTTGGCTTAACTATAACGTGTTAGTCAATTATTATATATGTCATTTTAAGCCGTTATGTTGCGACTACTTCCTGATTAAATATTAAGTCTCATACATTGCTCGTTTTGACCTAAAACATGAATTTACTTCAATATTTATTTCTCTTTAAATACAGAGGCATAGGTATTACCAAACTAACCTTGCCAACACTATTATAGGTATGGTTATCCCTAACTACCTTTACCCATACATTTAATAACCTTAGCATATTATCCTCTTGACTCAAACTTTAATCCTTCCGAATTATTAGTAATTATTCCCTCCTTGATGCCTTTTCGATAAGGTTTATATGTACATATATAAGGAGTCAACCATCATGAAAAGGGTTATATGTATATATATATATATAAGAAATCCTTTAATATGGTTAAGTTGTATCACCCACTAAAATACCCAGACTCACTCATTCGGTCCGTATCTTTACCCTTCAGAATTCATTACACAAAATCCCACTATTAGGTCAAACACCCTTTAATCAATTCGATATTTAATAATTTATTATATATATAATAAATTAAATCGACTACCCCGTGCCTAACTCCTATAGCACTCTGCCTAAAATTATCCGAGTCACAACCCCGACTCTATATTCCATAAATATTAACTTACATTCATATTTTTATTTAAGATACTAAGCACATCTCAATCTAGTCCGTATTCTAATTTTATTCGAAATTTCCATTCAAATTCGTTCATATATTTTTGAGTGTTGTTCATCCTAAACACTCTAATTTAATACCCCGAATTCATTCCCATCGAATTTCAAGGTAAAAATAACATTCCTTAATATTTTTTCGAGTCCCATACTCATCTACATACATCCTTAAGTAATCCAGATTTGATTTCTCATAAAGGACCCTTCAGTAATAAAATCATAACTAATTAAAAAAAATCAGAAAAATATGAAACTGACGGCCACGCGCTCCTAACGAAAAGATCTATCTCCATGTCCAAAGCCATTGTCATTTGAACGAGATAACAATCTCGTTTGAACAACTTTGAGTGTCATTCAAAGGACCTTTTTCGTTTTCCATTCCTTCGTCCTTCTCCTATTGTTTCCGCCATTGACAACCTTGTTCAAGCTTTTAGTACACAGAATTCTGTTAAGTAATACCAACCAAAATATTTCCCTTTAACGCATTTAATTCAAGAATTTATCCCTAAATACCAACGATTAATAAACTTAAAAATAAACATCTAGTTGGATTTTCACGGTTTTTCCTTATTGTACTCCATTAACTTTCAGATTGGTTGGAAGATTTCTACAACATGCCTCCCAAATAATTTCTCAATTTAAGTCACATGTATACATATTCGATACAAAGGATTATGGACCTACACATGGATCATGAAATAGTCATCAAATTTACACTAATTTTAGAATCTCTAATTGTGCAGTCTCAGAATATAATTCAACTTTAAATCTAAGCATGGAGTCAACATTTATTTAAGAGTAGTACAAATTGAATAAGTATAGCGAGAGAATCATTGTTTGGGATTGTGTAAATAAGCCTCTCTTCCTCCTCCTAGGGTATTCTTCCTCCTCTTAGGCCTTTGTTCCTCTCTCTCTTGAAGTGGGGCTACTAGGGTTAGGTTATGATTAGTGGTGGGGAGTTATTTCTCTTCTTCCTAATCTTATTTTTTACCCAATTCCCGAGTTGGACTTTAGGTCCCAACTTTGTACCCCCAGATGAGCCCAAATACATATTCTAATTAGTCCGATAACTAACCAACTCATATATATATATACCCCAGAACCATTCCTAAGGGTGTGAAATGCCCAAATGAGCCCATAGTACCTCTCAAAGTGTGTTCCAAAATATTTTCATCTAAAAAATATATTAAATTGTGATGTGACGCACCTCAATATTTAAAAAAAATCTCTTTTGATTTATTTCCAAATCATTAAAGTCTAATTCTAAAATTTATAAATAATACTGAGTTTAGTTGCTCACAACCCAGATTAACTTATTTCATCGAATTAATTTAATCCTTCTTAAATTTTATTTTAATCTAAAAATATACGGGGTATTACAACTGTGTCCTCTGCATCAACATTATTAATGATATGCTCATGTGGCATATTGTCGACAACATTCATTAGTGCCTCAATAGACTCATCATTTAAGGCTGGTGATTCCATATTTTCATCGTTTAATGTTGCAGACTCCACAGAGATTAGGGTATTTTCCAAACCCATAGGGGTATCTGTGTTAACTTCGTGGGATATTTTTTTTTTGCGACTTTTGAGGACATGATCATCCTCTTCTTTGTATGGACCATGTGTTGTTTATGATTTAGTGTTGCTGGTTTTGCCCAGGTCCATAGCTTCCATTTTATCATAACGCGTTTGTTCTCTCTATTCCAGTAGTTTAGCCGTTTTTCCACTCGTGTAATCAATCTTGAACTATATTGACAGTTCGTTGGACCCTGCGAATATTTTATTAATTTATTAAATATTTTTAATCCGGTCCAATCTAATACCTTCAGTTATTTTTAAAAACTTACGACTTCTTTGACTGAGTACTCTTCCATTGTATAAGTTTTATACTTTGTATTTATTATGAGTGTTTTAGTATTTTAAAATATCTTGAGCAGTGTGATCATCATGATTTGATATGAAAAAATTATTTGTGTACCTTTATACCTTCATTTTCTGTACGAACGTACATTTATTTTTATTGAATAATATTATCTGTTCAAGTGGACATTTTCTCCCTATTTCTTCGTGAACTAATATTTAGCATGAGATATTTTGAGATACCTACAAAGAGCTACTTTCAGTCATTTATTTTTAGAATGCTATTTTCATATCTCAATGGCCATTTTTCTTGAGATGATCAGATGGAATTTGAAGATTAATTTCAGTCTATTTTTCTCTCAGTAAAATCAGGTGCATTTAATGCACACAAGGGTTGTGTAACAACTAGTTTTTGAAGAGATATTTAAGTATTGAAGTGCTGTATTGGAGACACACAAGAATGAGAATATGAGAAAAAGCTAGAGAATTTTATTGAGGAGCATTTGAATTTGTTACTCAGCTACTACATTTAAGGGGAACAATTAATTTTACATTCTGCTCAATCATTGAAGAAGAAGACTTGAGCCTACACTACCATCATTTATTGAAGTCATGTTGAAGAAGAAGAAACTCAGATTGCAAATTGTATTTGAAGAAGTTTTAGTATACTACATTGTTCTACAAAAATCAGATTTCTTTGAAGCTCGGTTTCAGCTTGCAAACGGCTGTACATGGTGGTTTGATCCTATCATCAAATGGATCAGGATTAGTGAAGAAAAAGGTAGTCGAAAGCTCCAGGTGCGTGGACGTTGGTCGGGTTTTGGCCGAACCACGTTAATTCAGTGTATATTTCTAACTTTATTTGCTTATTTATTTGTGCTTGCTTTAATTTATATTTTTTCAGCACTCAAATTTGCAAACATATTAATTTCAAAAATTGGTAAATTTATTTTTAGGTTAAAATAATTATTTTTGAATTAATTAATTTACTTCAGAATAATAAGTTAAATTAAATACAAAAATTAGTTTAATATTCGTAGAGTGTTAAAATCTGCATTTTAACTTGTTTAAATTAATTGGTGGTATTTATTTAATATTCATTGCTCTAATTATTTAAGATTTAGTAATTTGAAATTTTTGATAAGGTGTTTTAAATTAAATATTTTCTGAAATATTAATTTAACTCGAAAAATTTGCTAAACTCAATTCACCGCCCTCTTGAGTATAATTTGGGCTACACTTCATTTTTTACGCAAGTAGTAAATATTATAGTATGTGTAATATAAAACCGTTTCACTTTTCGGTGAACTTGATAAATTTTATTAATTGCGTAATGTTAACATAATAAATGTTGAAAATATTCCAGATATAAAATTGTCTCATTTTCAATATTGTAAAATACACGTGAACTTTGTTTTACTTCTACATGTACTTTGTAATCTTATGCGTGTACTTTGAGATTCTTTGTTTGTTAATTGCAATTAATGCGAAGTACACGCATCACATTACAATGTACATGTGAACTTTTTACTATTACGTGTACTTTGGGATTTTTTGTTTGTTCTTTGTACAGAATGGAAAGTACATGCATAACATTACAAAATAAATGTGATCTTATTTTTACTTTTACACGTACTTTCTAACGTTACGAATGTACTTTGAGGTTCTTTATTTGTTTTTTGAACATAACGGAAAGTACACGGAGAACATTACAAAGTACACGTGAACCTTTTTTCAATTTTGCATGTATTTTGTAATGTTATGCATGTACTTTAGGATTCTTTGTTTATTCTTTGGATATAATGAAAAGTACACACATAACATTATAAAGTACACGCATAATATTAAGCTAATCCATAAACTTAAACATTCAAACAATCTGCAGGTACTAATGTTAAAAAATATTTGTTGTTTTTTTATAGCTTATGTGTTGTATAGTCCGTGCCGGCGACACCATTATTAGAATACACCATATTTGAACTACAATTTATTTTTCTATCATATACTTCATTAAGTTTTCACACCTTTATCCTCTTGCATATGTTGTTGTTGATTCAGAAACGGAGGATAATTGGACGTGGTTTCTCATTAATTTTCATGATGCACTAGCTCATCAAGATCGAAACATCACATTTATAATCGACGAAACAATGGTATAATTGAAGTTGTTTCTATAGTCTTCCTGATGTCTGTACATTCCTAATTTATACATCAGTTATAAGGAAATATAAAGAAGAGAATACAGGGGAATTGTGGGAACTTGCAAAAGAAGATTGTGAAAGATTTTACGCGTTATGCAGTTCAAAAGAAAATTAATACCCTGAAGAAGTAAGGCGGAGCTGGTGTTGCTGATTTTCTTGATAGATTGCCTCCAGAGAATCGGTCATGTGCATATTTTCCTGGCAAATTCTATTGTGGCATGGCATCTAGTGTTGCGAAATCATTGAACTCTTGGATCTTAGAGGAAAGGCATTTACCGATAATGAATATTCTTGACAAACTGAGGATTAAGATTATGAATTTCAACGCAAACAAACTTGTCGAATCTGAAACTTGGAAAAATGAGTTGTATCCTATTTTTCAGAAATTACTAACTGATAATTGGAATACAAGTCGACATTGGAATATTAGCCACTCAAGTCAACATTTTTTCGATGTTCATTCAGATGTGCGGACCACTGTTAACTTGGAACAAGGAATTTGTCTTATCAGAGTTGGAAGCTAAAGTGCTTTCCATGTTTTCATGTTGTTTCCGTTGTACGGAGGATATGGATAAGTATTTACGTTCATATTGAGGATTACTATAAGGTTTCTTTCTACTGAAAATCATACTCATCACCTATAGTTCCTCTTCCTAATTTGATATTCCTAAATAATTCATTACTTATAAATATCCAACCATCCTTCCTCCAATGACAAAGAGACCAATAGACATGCCAAAAAATAAGAGAATAATCTATGTTTGTGAGGTCACAATTAGGGAATTTATTTGGTCTAGGTGTAGTAAAATGATCCATTACAGGTTTACATGTAAAGAACCCATTTGATTACACTTATTATTATTTAATTCATTAATTGTAACAATAGGTTTCAACAAAATTATTGAAGAACCAAATTAAGTAAATTAATGTAATTTTATTATTAAGTGTTCATGTATGTTGTTTTAGTTTGTGAAGGGGATCTATGTAAAGTACACACATGTGTTTAAAAGAACACGAACGATTTTTTATAATGTCCACAAGTACTTTATATATTATTGCATGTGCTTAAGATTTGTGTTAGTCATTTTGATAGTATACACTACAAGTAGAATTCAAGTAAGTATACGTAGAACTTATTGAAGATTATACATGTACTATAAATAGATTAAAGCACATATACTGTTACTTATGATTTTGTGTAGCCTGTGTGTATTATGGTCTGGGTTAGCGGCAATATTATCATACTATAGATATTTATGATCAAAATGATAAGACACGTGTGACAATAAAATGAATTCATTCATAACGGAGAAACAAATACAAAAGATTTGAGACAAAAAGAGAAATAAAATCAAAGATCAAAAAGTGAATCCGAAAAATCATTAAAACCCTCGATAGGTTCTGGAAGAGAGGCGATAAAATTCTAGTACACTCGAATTTTCTTCTCCGGCGCATTTATGAGCCAGTCGAGAATGCCCATTTTTTCCATCAAATTTTTAACATTCTTCATGATCTCATTTCAATAAAAACTCATGAGTTCTTTGTGTGTTTTTGGCGGGTCCTCATGCTCTTGAAACAAGTCAAAAGGGATGGGTGGGAGTCCACAGCAGCCTTCGTTATCATGTAAACTTCGTCAACCCTTCACAATGATCTTCTCGTCCTGTTCTCATCATCAATAATATTTATCAAAAATTCAGATGGGATAACCATTTTTATCTATTTGTAATTGAATTTGGAATGGTAGAAAAAAGAACAATGTTAGGTTTTTATAACCCAAACTAAAGTTATTTGTTTCAGGGGTCATAAATAGTTAGGGATGTCGAGCCTAATAAATATGGTATGTTACGGGTGTACTGGTTGATATGAATGAACTAAGGAGCATGTAAGCTTCTAAGCTTTGAAGTGGTTTGCGGATGTGGAGCCAAATAAATAGGTAGTTTATGGGTGTACTGGTTGATATGAATGACATTTAAATGATAAAGTAAATGTGATTAGAAAATCACTGTAGTAAAAGTATATGCATATTTAATTAAGAATATAGTACATTTAATTAAATTACATCCTATATAGTACTATAATGAGTACAAAATAATTTAAAATTTACAGATATAGTATGTATATTTATGAATATAGTACATTTAATTGAAATTTACAATTAACAAATAAATAAATTTATAAACCATTTACAATCTATAACCATTGTTTTTCGGCCTACGTGTACTTTGAAAATATGTGTTTATTATTTGCAAATAATGCTAAGTACACGCATAACATTACAAATTACACATGAACTTCTGTATACTTTTTGGTGTACTTTGTAATGTTATGCGTGTACTTTGGGATTCTTTGTTTGTTCTTTGGACAGAATGAAAAGTACGCGCATAACATTGTAAAGTACACGTGAATTCTTTTTACTTTTATGCGTACTTTATAATATAATGCGTGTACTTTGGGATTCTTTGTTTATTTGTTCTTTGGACAGAATGGAAAGTACACTCGTAACATTACAAAGTACACGCATAATATGTTTCTACTTTACATAGTTTAATCCATAAACTTAAACATTCAAACAATCAGCATGTACTAATGTTAGAATACAATTATTATTGTATATAGCCTACGTGTTGAATGGTTCACATCAGCAACACCATTATTTGAGTACATAATATATGGAATTATAATGAATACAAAACAAGAAAAATTATACAATAATTTACCATTATTTTTCCTTCTATTAATAATGAGCAAATAAAAAATCATTATGTTCATAAGCTCTCTGTTGCAGCAATTCGTCATCTTGAAATGATGTTTTGAGCTCAATTCCTTTTGTAATTTGTTCCATGTAGTATATATATAAAACACCCCCAGTCAACACTGAAATTAAAATAAAACAAATATGTTAGTTAGTATAATGTGAATGAAATTTATTGAAATGTGTCGCGATGAATTATGCATGTACTTATTCAAGGGTGCATGTACCTTATACCTATGAAGTTTTTGCTTACATATTGTATTGTTTCGGGAATTGATGAGCTCTGGTTAGTTAAAATTTGAGATCATGACTCAAAAACCAATTTATTATTCTTTTTTCCTCTTCAGTCAAGGCATCTTCAAATACGTACCCTCTAAAGGTTGTTTGAATAATATTTGTTTTTATTTAATTATTGTGCTTCCGTCTTCAATTTGTACAACGCTTATTGAAAAGCATTTAATTGTTGAGAGGAAAAACCATGAGTGTATATAAAATACAATAGCACATGTAATGTAACTATGTTCAGTGTATAACCATTATTTTGGCGTCCTTGAAGTATGATATGATTTGATTATTGTCGTCCGATCGGAGAGAGTCCGTATGGACAACTTTATTTTCTTATTTGTATATGACTAATAATGTAAAATTTCCTACTTTATGTCCTACTTCATATCTACTTGGAATGAAGAGGGTATCATAAATGCCTAAAAATTTAAAAGGGTGTTGTATAAACTCTCCTTCTTCTTGTCTTTATTATTATTTCGAATGGATTCTTGTTAAAAGTTATATATTTGTTAGTAAGAAAGAAGATGATAGTATTTATCAGATGGTGATGGACAAATCTTTAGGTTTTATTTTCCTTACCCAAGCAAATGGGTTAAAAGTGTGTGTAATTGGGAGCCCTTACTTTCTTATTTTCTTTTCCATTATTTCACTGAAGGCATGAATTATCACTTTCACACATTTAAAAGGTAAGGATATAATAATTCAAAAATAGGTTTTTATAGTCTAGTCCCTTTTTAGCGATTCCTATTTGGTCATGTAAAGGCTGGCCAGGCAGAATACGTCGAAGATAGGGCTTGCTTATCAATTAGTACCATTCTCACCACAAACATCATATAAGTAACATTATATTAAAGACTCATAATTGAGTTTCATGAATATTCCCATAACAATAAATGAATTCAAATAAATATTCAAATAAATATTCAAATAAATAATAAATCCCACTGCAAAGTAAATATTTTGTAACACCCCGCCCGCCCTGGGAGAGCGAACGGAGCGCTAATGCGATAAAATAAATCCAAATCCACAAGTGACAAGGTATAGAGCATCTAAATAAACCCACAATAATATAAATCCACTAATCTCAATCTCTTCAATTACAACAAGTCTTTCGAATTAAAATTACAACTATCTAACTCGAATAAAAATTCAAATCTCCAAAGCTCTATACATCAAAATAATAAAAATCTTTCCCAAACAATCCTCGCTAAAATCAATCTCCATAGCCCCCCAAAATCTGCGCTAACCTGCCACTAAAAGAAAATATGGGGAAGTACACAATACGACAAGAAAGATGCTCAATAAATATATGTTAGCGGTGAATAAAACGTAACAACACGAGTATGAATATTCAAATCAAAATGCAAATCTCAAAGCATTTATCAATATAATTTCTCAACAACACTTTAACCGGGTCACCAGGCCTCACCACATCCGTATATGCTTTATCAAGCCATAGCCCGGGAAACAGGAATTTCGGCGTGTGCCCAACATCCGTGCCATATTAAAATTTCATGACAATATGCTCATCAACAATATAATGATACCACATGAATCAAAATAATTTCAACAATTATTTTTCAGATTTCAATGAATTTATCAATTCAAATATGAGTTCAATTAAACAAGAATTCAAAGAGAATGACACTCGCGAGATTTAAGGAGCATATTGTGTAAAACCCCAAACCTCAAACCATGATGAGAAACCAATTATCACATCCTCAAGATCAACACAAAAGATCTACAAAATCTCCTCCAAGAACCTCCAACAAAATATCCTCAAGAACACCTCTAATCTAAGGTTGGAACTCACAAATCTCAAGGGCCAATGTGTATATAAAAAGAAGAGGAATATAAAATATATTTGCTGCCAAAATTTGTGCCAAAAGTATGTTAGAAAGGTTGCCCACGACTCCCTTTTATAATGCAAAGAAATGAAGAGTTGGAATCCGAAAGACTCCTTTAAATAAGGCAAAGAAATGAAGAGTTGGAAATCAAAATAACTCCAAGAGTTAAAAACATTTAAAAATTATTTTAATAACTCCGATTTTGAAACCGTTTGAAATTCTCGCCTTTAAAAATAATAACCAACATATTTGAGCAATAAAAATAATTTTATCAAAAACTTTATTTTTTTTCTCTTTATTTTGAAAATAGCCCAAAAATTATGCGGGTTGTTACACTTTCCCACTAACAATGGAATTTTGCCCTCGAAATTCGTCAAATGCCTAACTCTCAAAAATCCGGCTAACAATCTCCAAAAATAATTTCGTCTCCAAAAATAAATTCCTCACCTCTAATCTCGACACTTATCATAAATATCACCTAAAATTTTCTATCTCCAAAAATTGATAACCACGCAATGAACCCAAAACCCAAGCCCCACGGGTTGCCGTATACCTAAGCTCTGAGACCATTTGAAACACCCTGTCCGCCCGGGGAGAGCGAACGGAGCGCTAATGCGATAAAATAAATCCAAATCCACAAGTGACAAGGTATAGGGCATCTAAATAAACCCACAATAATATAAATCCACTAATCTCAATCTCTTCAATTACAACAAGTCTTTCGAATTAAAATTACAACTATCTAACTTGAATAAAAATACAAATCTCCAAAGCTCTATACATCAAAATAATACAAATCTTTCCCAAACAATCCTTGCTAAAATCAATCTCCATAGCCCCCCAAAATCTGCGCTAACTTGCCACTAAAAGAAAATATGGTGAAGTACACAATACGACAAGAAAGATGCTCAATAAATATATGTTAGCGGTGAATAAAACGTAACAACACGAGTACGAATATTCAAATCAAAATGCAAATCTCAAAGCATTTATCAATATAATTTCTCAACAACACTTTAACCGGGTCACCAGGCCTCACCACATCCGTATATGCTTTATCAAGCCATAGCCCGGGAAACAGGAATTTTGGCGTGTGCCCAACATCCGTGCGGTATTAAAATTTCATGACAACATGCTCATCAACAATATAATGATACCACATGAATCAAAATAATTTCAACAATTATTTTCCAAATTTCAATGAATTTATCAATTCAAATATGAGTTCAATTAAACAAGAACTCAAAGAGAATGACACTCGCGAGATTTAAGGAGCATATTGTGTAAAACCCCATACCTCGAACCATGATGAGAAACCAATTAACACATCCTCAAGATCAACACAAAATATCTACAAAATCTCCTCCAAGAACCTCCAATAAAATATCCCCAAGAACACCTCTAATCTAAGGTTGAAACTCACAAATCTCAAGGGCCAATGTGTATATAAAAAGAAGAGGAATATAAAATATATTTGCTGCCAAAATTTGTGCCAAAAGTATGTTAGAAAGGTTGCCCACGACTCTCTTTTATAATGCAAAGAAATGAAGAGTTGGAATCCAAAAGACTCCTTTAAATAAGGCAAAGAAATGAAGAGTTGGAAATCAAAAGAATTCCAAGAGTTAAAAACATTTAAAAATCATTTTAATAACTCCGATTTTGAAACCGTTTGAAATTCTCGCCTTTAAAAATAATAACCAACATTTTTGAGCAATAAAAACAATTTTATCAAAAACTTTATTTTTTTCTCTTTATTTTGAAAATAGCCCAAAAATTATGCGGGTTGTTACATATGTCAACCCCAACTTAATGTAAAGAAGTCCTGGTCTTAGTCCCTTACAAGTGTTCCCAAATAAAATAACTAACTCTGGGAGAAAAGCACCTATGCTTGAATTGACAAATTGAATACTCATGAGAAAGAGAGATTGCAAGATAACAACTCTGACACCCCGAATATAATTATGATAAATTATGTTTAAATCATGATTAGCTTATGTTATATGTATAATATGTTATTAGTGCATATAATGTTAAGTCATTATTTTTAGTCTAATCCTACCTTCAAAAAGCATGAAATATCGAATTAGTTACAAATATAAAATTTTGAAGTTTTCGTTAGGAAAGTTCATGTTTAAGACTAGTTTTGACCTTTATGGCATACCAATTGACTTGAGGTGAAAACTAGATAGTTGTATAAAGGTGAGTTATGGTTGTAACAAAACAAACGGTGTGTGAAACGGAGGTCCGAGAAAGAAGTTATACCGAAATTACTAACAGAGGACAAATCTGTCCATCCTTTTAAGTGGTAATTTGTCATTTATACCCAATAAGTGTCTTAAATTGATTGGTTGGAGGTGGAGGTTGGTTTGGACGACTTAAACCCTTTATATATCCTCCTTTATTCATCAAACTCAGTTTGGGAGAGTTTTAGGTTGAGAAAAAATAACCGTGAAGGTTAGGAAGTAGAAAGTGAGGAGAAAAATTCATAGAAAATTACGTAAAAGCCCCTAAGGTAATTCCACCCACGAATCTCATTATTTCTCTTGTATTTATGATTTATATGATATAAATACTTGATTGTTTATTGACCTTTCATGCTTGGGTACATATGTATGGATATATGCAAGTTTAAACAAAGTTGAATGTGTAAACCCTTAAATTGCTTCGTTTTGTAACCTTGTTTATTCAAACTTCCATATCTTTTTGTATGATTACTAAAATTGATTAATTACAGTTGGAGATTAACATAGACACATATATTCATAACACAACCAAAAATTATGTAAAAATAGCAAGAAATGAATCTTGGGTGATGGTTTAAAGTTCGGGTATGAAATCTGCCCCAAAAGAGTAAATATGCATACCATATGTTTGATGTTTTACTTGACATAGCAAATGAACTCTGAAAATTAGGAAATTTTAATCTTATATATTTTCTAAAATTGGGCGAAATATCATAGAAAGTTATGATCTTTAAAAATTATGAAAATTCTTGGAAGATGACTGAAAGAAAAAGGAGCCAATAGGGCGAAGTTGCTATGTAGTAAAGAAATTGGCATATCTTGCTCTAGGAAACTTGGAATGATGTGTCATCTTTTGAGTTGAAAATCGAATATGGTAAGGATTGGATTACCAAGAATAATTAAAGTAGGTTTGGGCTATAATTTGAATATGTTAGATATCATAACCTCAATATAGATGGGACTTCATTTATGATGAATGATTTGAATAGAATCATATTATGCTTATGAATTGAGTTATGTTGAAGTTATTCTTTGAATTGTTAATATTCTCAAGATGATACTAATATTTTAAGAATGATAGGAAGAGAAGAAGAACTGGCTGAACAAGAGCTAGATAAAGGAAAAGGGAAAGCTTGTTCAATTTCTACGGTGAGTGTACTTCTGATTGTTTCACATATAAATATGAAAATGATATTATGGTAATGAATATAGCTCTAAGAGAAGGATTTGTTTGGATATTAAATTATCCAGGATTGGTTTGAATACTTCGATATTCAAGATTGGTTTGGATATTCAAATATCCGGAATTATTTTGGGTTTTATGATCCAGGATTGGAATTGGACAAAGATCCAATGTTTTGTTGGAACTTATGTTCCAGGATTTGTTATTGCCAATGGGCAGAATTGTTTGGATTTTATATCCACATATTTGATATAGAACTGATAATTCATTGCAGGGAAGGAGTACCTTACTAAGCTTAATACTTATGGTTCATATTTTAATATTTCCAGGTTTGTGTGCTGCCAGCTAGGATACCGTATGATCGGTGATTTCGAGAGATGCATCGTTAGAAAGATGAAAAGAAGGATAGGCACCCAATTTTAAAATCCGTATACTTAAATTCAATTTCCTTGTTAAATAAATGCGGAAGCATTAGGTGACGGTTCAACACAATAATTTTTTTTTAATTTCCTTTTCAAAATAAAAATAAGACACAAAGTGAAATATGATTAAATACACACACAATATTAAATTTTACTTAAACCATATTAATTAATCCAAGTCCTAGAAAATTTGCCTAAGTCATATTTTGCAATTTTCTCAAGTTAGGCCAAACCAATTTTAATAATAGACTTGAATTAAATAAACATTACCCAAATTTAATTAGCACCAAATTAAATTAAGTGTGACAATTAACTCCAATTTTATCTTGAATTATCCTCAGCATGCGTTCTAAGTTATTATGCAAGATAAAAGTAAATCAATCACACAAAGCCGCGATGTACGAGAAAAAATCTAAAACGGGAAACAACCTCGGACGGCCCTAGCCTCAAATCCACTAAGTACGGAATTTACATTTACAAGACAAATGACTTACTTCCTCAACTCAAACCCTCTCAAGACTTGGCACGTCTTCTTGTAACCACCTCTTCGTAGCGGATAACCACGGAGCTCCACCATGATCTCGGAACCACCGATCGGACAATAGGTACACCGTCAACTACACATGGTGTCTTTCACCACGTGCGGATGCCGCAACAAAATGAACTCTTCTTCTTTATGGGATGTAGCAGAAAACCCAAAATTATCTTCAAACGGATGTAGAGATAAACCGGTGCCAAACGCTCCAAGCAAGGTATATGTATATATGAACTTGGATAAACAATCTTTGGGTGTAAAACAAGTGTTTCAAAGATTTTTCTTGAAAGAATAAACACACAAGACAACGAACTTTTTCTTGGAAAGTTAAACTCTCAAAAACACTCTCTAGGAGTTTGTGGGTTTTAAAAAGTTGGTTCAAAAAGTTTGTTCCCGCACTTTATCAAATTTGGCAAAAGATAGTGGGGAAAAGTAGTGGAAAAAGGGGAAAAACCGTCAAAAATTGCCCAAATTTTTTTTTCGCCAAAACCCATTCGAACGAATTTACTAACGAAGTTCCAGAATGAAAAAAAGAAAATTCGTCAGAAATCTCGTTCGAACGACATCGCATATCGTTCGAACAACCTGGCAATCTCGTTCGAACGAGATTCCAGTGTGCATCGAACGATGTTCTAGAAAATCAGAAAAATAAAATATTAATTTTAAGCCCAAAATTTATATGGAAAGTTCTAAACAATATTTTTCTCAGTAAAACAAAGTCGTTAAAATTAATTTATAAAAATTATAAATTACACCCAATTAAATTCCAAGCTCCTATATATATTTAAAATTGCATTTATACCTTAGGAGCATGGAACGATGTTGTTGATGTAGAAACGAGGCACTTTAAACTCGGCATTTTGATGAAGCTTTAAACTTGGCCACTACGTCTTCAACTTTAGTAGGTCATAGACTTGAAGGATGATCAATAACTCTATCCTATGACTCAAACGTTTTTGTCCGGAATTGAGCCAAAACTACAAAGGACTCAATTGGAAATTTGTGTCCTTACAAAAGAGCTAGGGTTTAAATATGGGGATTTTGTTATTGTCACAAGAAGGATTTTACTACTCTCACACAGGATATATATTGAGTTAGTGTGAATGGATTTGATGATTGTAAAATTTAATCCTAGTTAATCACAGTATTGTATTGTAACACCCCGTATTTTTGTACATTTAATATTTAATTAATTCGGGAATTTTAAATTACTTATGTGTGTAATTTTAAATGAATTAATTATGGAAATATATATATATATATATATATATATATATATATATATATATATATATATATATATATATATATATATATATATATATATATATATATATATATATATATATTTAAATATTAAACAGGGAGTGAATGGTTAATGTTTAGGGAAATTTATTTACTAAGTGAATAGTAATAATTTAATTACGTCATTTCGAGTGTTAATGACGTGGTATACACTTATCCCAGTCGGGAGTCGGTATAGACTAAATTGGGTGTGAGACAAAGATTTTTATATATTAATTCGGATGCCAATTCTGAGTGTGCGATTGAGTTCGGATGGGTCGAGATAGTCAGAAAAGAGTACCCAGGGGTAGAAATTGGGTCTCGGGGTATTTTTGGGTATAGCCGGGACCCACACGGGGTGAGTTGGGCCACTTTAATTAAGCCCATTAGGAGAAAAAACGGGATTTAGAGTTTTAACGTAAAGGAGGGATTAGAAAATCAGCAGCCATCACAAATCTAAGCCTAGGGCTTGAGAGGAAAATTGGGGAAAAGCTTAGCAAAAGCAAATTGGAGGTTATTGGAGCCGAATTAAGGGACATCAACAACGGATCAGACACTACGAACACTTACAGGCAAGTGGTTAACTGTTTTTACTCCTAAAGCGTGATATCCAATTCATATTCTAGTGATGTGTATACTAAAATTCATTTTGGGGATAAATGGGTACAAAAAGGGGGTTTTGTTAATGGAACCATTGAATGGAAATTAAGGGAAGAATTAGTTGTGCTATATAATTCTGAGTATGATTATCTGGTTTGAATGAGAAAAATCGGAATATAAAAGGATGAAATTTGAATTTGAGATTGGGATTGTACCCTAGAAATTTTGTGTTCTTGAGTGGGTCAAGATTTATACTGTTTATGATGTTAAAAGGTTTAGATGATATTTTTAGTTCATGAGTAATGATATAAGATGATTAATATGCTGAATTGAGGTTGGTTTTTGAGGAAAAGAAACCTTAAAGCTCGTTAATGGTGGAAATTTTCATGGGGAAGAAGAGCTGTCACGAAGGGATTGATCGATCGATCGGGGGCCATCGATCGATCGACGATGGGAAATTTTGGACAGTTCGGCCAGGTTGTTTATAATGAAGGTTTTATTTAAGTTTTAATTCCCTTAATTTTATTTGTTGAGAAATTTATATGGGACACATATTTCCTTAACAATTATAGGGTGACATAATTGGGTTTAGGAGGGGGTAAAAGGTATGTCAGGAGACGAACGAATTTCGAGAAATAATTCAATTATCGATATTGGGTTGAGGAATGATATTCAGGTATTGTAATTGGGTGACATTACATTATTAAAGGAATTTAGGAGAAATATTTAATTATGGACCAAGTGGGTGAGTCCAGGTGCGCTAAAATTATAGGTGAAAATAATTCGGGAAATTATGAAAATAAATGTGTGACACATTGTGGGTGAAAATGTGAGAATGAAATTATGAGATGTAAAATGGACCGAGTGAGCGAGTACGGGGATATTGGTTAAGTGGTATCAAAGTAGTAAATTAATTATTAAGAGAAAATAATTAATTTGGAGTTGGAACATAGACTCGGGAAATATTAAGTTACGGGCCAAGTAAGTGAGTCCGAGGATAATGGTTGGGTGACACCAAGTTATTAAATTAATAAATGTGATAATTAATTTAATTAGAGTCGAATTGTAGACTCGGGTAGGATTAAATTAATAAATGTGATAATTAATTTAATTAGAGTCGGATTGTAGGCTCGGGGAGGATTATATTAATAAGTGTGTTAATTAATTTAATTAGAGTCGAAAGATAGACTCGGGGAGGTATTAAATTAATAAGTGCGTTAATTAATTTAATTGGAGTCAGACCATAGACACGAGGAAAGTATTATATAAATTGAGGTGTGAGTTGAATATATCAGAGTCGGACCGAAGACTCAGAAAGATGATAAACTATTAAGTGAGAAAATTAATTATGTTGAGTCGAGCCACAGACTCAGGAAATTTCAGGCAGTATAAGGGATATTTAGTACACGGTAAAGCCAGGGTTATAATATATATATATATATATATATGTGTGTGTGTGTGTGTGTGTGTGTGTGTGTGTGTGTATATATTGTGCATGATATTAAATTTCAGGCAGTATACGGGATTTTGAGTACACGGTAAAGTCGGGGTTTATATTATATATATACGGTGTAGTGATAGTATATATATACGTTTATATATTGTGTGTGATATAAAATATCAGTGACTATATATTTATTCAAATTATATACTCTAATGCTATCAAGGGAGGTTGCGCGATGTGGGTGAATCCCCTAGCTTGAGGAGTATGGTGAGTATATCCCCAGGTCATAGCGTCCGGTACGTGGGTGAGGAGATTATCTCACTTTCAAGAAGGAATATGACCGCCTCCAATTCGTTTATGTTGTAGACCAGGTTGGTGAGCGAATCCAACTTGGAAAAAACTAGGTTTTGTGAGCACACCTAGTGAGATGGCATTTTAGAGTGAATCATCCGGTGAGGGTATACTCGGAAGGACGGATATACGTATGATATATGTGTGGATGTTAATAAAGGTACGTATAATATGGTAGTAAATATTATATGTAGGTGATAATACAATGTATGATGTATTTACTTTATATAACTCGGGTTACAGTTATATACTATTAATTAATGAGAAATTAATTAAGATAACCAATTGTAGTGATATTACAGTGTATGATGTATTTACTTTATATAACTCGGGTTACAGTTATATGCGGTTAATTAATGAGAAATTAATTAAGTTAATCATTTGTGGGAACAATACAGTGTGTGATGTATTTACTTTATATAATTAGCGATACGGTTATATGTTACTATTTAAGAGGAATTAATTAAGTAAATTATGAAATAACTTATAATTCAAGAAATTATTATACTCGGGTTAGAGTAGAATGGCAAGGGAAGGTTATACCAGGACTAGTTGGACTGGGTAGTACAACTAGGCGGGGTTAAGGTAACCGGTAGGTGTGCACAATAGTGGAGGGTTGAGAATGTCCTCAAGGGAGTGCGACACTAACTTAAATATGAAGCGCATTCATGCATTTTAAATTACTGTAGTTAATTCACTTGCTAAATATTTTCAAAATGTTTTGGGTTCTAACCCTTTCTATAAAACTATTTTCAAAACCTTTTAGGTGTCCAGCCACAGGGACGCCCGGATTGATATTCTATTCTAGGGACACGGAGCTGCGGCATTTGTGGATGCTAGCAGGAGTTTGGATTAGACGCATCATTCATTCATTCCTAGAGTAGGAATCACTCATCAATTCCAGTTTTATTTAGGGCATATCGCCCAGACTTTCAGTTCAGTTTTTCAGATTTATTTTATTTCGATGTTGAATATTGTATTGGATTATTTCACTTTGGTGGCCGATGGTTTATTCGGCAAGTTGTGTAATTAATCATTACAGTTGAGTTTTATTCAGTTGTGTGAATGGTTTATATTTGTTCCGCATGTACTATTTTGTTTAATTAAAAAAGTTAAAATTGGCACCAGCTTTTGGAATACTAGGTGGTTAGTAAGTTTTAAAAAGTTTTTGATAGTGATGCTAAGGATGATCCAACTGGGATTCCTGTTTTAATTTGGTATAAGACTGATCACTCGGTATTTTATTAGGCGGGGTGTCACATGTATAATCTCTAATTATGACTCTGATTTTGACTTCTTTCTGGCACAAGAACAATATTATGTTCATTATGTACATTATGCATGCAAATATTAATAAATGAATTACTTTTCAAATGGATTGAAGATCATGATTTAATTGTTGTGTCAACAAATGATTAGAATGGATTTGGATTTAGGGTGTTATAATTAGTGGTATCAGTGCATATATGTTATTAATTCAGGACGTGTTTGACAATTATATGGCATTCATTTAGTTGATTTGATATTTATGAATATTTTTTTTGTACTAACCAATAGTTTAGTATTATAATTTGTTTATATTGGCTCTTAGAACTTTGTTGTATTACAGATAATTACAGATGGAACCTGGGAATAGACAACACAGAAAAGAGGGAGTAGGTTCTCGTACAGACAATACTGAAGTATATCAGAGTGTTAGTGGAGGGGCTAGAGAGCATCAGCAGCCTACAAAGATGCAAATAATGGCAAAGGCAATACCGAGGATGGCAGAACAACTGGGAAAAAATATTGCATTAATGGTGGAGCAATAGACTAAATATCTAGAATAAAAAATTGTAGCTAGAATTGATAAAGTGGCAAGGAAGGAAATGAAAGATTCCATGCATGAGAAGTTCCTGAAGTTGAACCCCCCAGAATATTCAGGGTCAGTGGAACCTACAGAAGTTGAGATGTGGGTCAGAGATCTAGAGACCATCTTTATAGTGATGAAAGTTCTAGATAACCAGAAAGTAAATTTGGTTGTGTTTAGGCCGAGTGGGGAGTACAAATATTGGTGGGAAGCCAACAACCATTTGGTGCCCTGGATGCAAGGTACTGATGTTATTACTTGGGCTGAATTTATTAAAGCTTTGTATGTTAAGTATTTTCCAAAAGTCTATAGGGGGAGAAAGTGAGGGAATTTATAAACTTGACCCAAGGAAAAATGTCTGTGAGGGAGTATGAGGCTAAATATTTTCTCTAGATTTGCTATTAAATATGTGGAGGATGAAGAAGAGAAATGTAGTAAGTTTCAAGAGGGACTGATTTGACCTATTAAAAATAGAGTGGCTACTTATGAGTTAGAAGATTATGCTTATCTGGTGAATAAAGCCACGATAGCAGAAAGGCAAATGAACCAAGGAGTCGCAAGTAGAGAGAGTTTTAAGAAAAGTAGATTCGACGCATTGTAACAACTCGGATTTTTTAAATGGGAATTTTTAAATTAATTTTGAAAAATCGTAGAAAAATGAAAATTTTGGATTTTATAAATTTTATAATTTAAAATGTTGATTTTTATACTTGAAAAATAAATTTTCAAACGGAATTGGAATTGTGTATGCATGAAATTGTGTCCATTATATTTACTCTTTATGTCATGCATACCAAGAGAAAATAGCCACAATTCGAGTGATTCGTTTGTGAGAGCAATCCATAAGAATTGGAATCAAAGCGAATTTTCGGAAAGTAACGTAATGATCAATAAGTGAAAATTTGAGGTTTAATTTTTGGCTTTGCACACACACACACATTATGGTTTGAGACATTTGAATATGAATTTATAGTGATTATTTTTCGAAAAGTTTAAATTGTACAATTTTTAAGTATTTTGATATTTATTCGAGTCAATAAAGAATTTTGTGGGTATATTCACTGCAAACCCTCACGAGACAAAACTCGTCCTACTAGGGTATCCTAGAGGTTTAAAGGCTTGTTGCATACGCTAAATGCAATCGCATGCTTGCGAAAGTGGAATTTTATTTTAATAAAGGAATTTTCAAGAGTAAAATTTTGGTTAGATTCAGTTACATTGCCCGGGACGTGCAAAGTCCTAAGTTAGGGGGATTTGACCAAGCATAAATTCTTCTGAATTTAGCCCCTTAAGTTAGTGATTTTAATATCTCGAACAAGGTAATTGAATCAATTTTAACCCATATCACTCCACTGTCTGTTTCTAACAATATTCCCTAGTTTTTGTGTAATTTTGATGAAGTTTTCAGGAATGGTTTGCAAGAAAAGGAAAAGAAGAAAACCAGAAGAAATGTCAAAGGGTAAAAGTGTAAATTCCATTCAGAATTCGAAAGCGACACCAAAAGTGAAGTTGAAGAGCATGAGTTCACACGAGCATAGGAAGAAACGGCACCCAAATCGGAGTTCTAGATCAGAAGTTATAGCCAGTCAAAATTGCAAGGAAAAAGTAAAAGTAGAAGAAAATCGGACCGATCCGGGTTGGATCTAGACCGATCCGAATTGACCAAGTCCAGTATACCCCGGATGAATAGCAAACCGATGGAAAAAGAACCGATCCGACTAGAACCGAACTGATCTGGTAGAAATAAAAGAACCGATCTGATGGCTATCGGACCGATCCGAGGGTGATTCGGACCGGTCCGGGTATGTGAAATTCTGGCATTAATTGTGCAGATTTTTGGCGTGCTAGATGGAGAAACTTGTGCCACAAGTAAATTGAGCTGTCAATTTCGATACTTTGTGCTATAAAAGCCAAGCCCTACATCATTTGTGGGGGGAGTGCAGTTAGGTTATTAGTGGAGAGAGAGTTCTAGGTTTAATTTTAGGTCAAATTTATAGGGTTAGTTTCCAATTTCCTCAAGAGTTTTCATGAACCCTAGTTTGTAAGAAATTCTGAATTCCTATTCCGTTTTTGTTGCTGAATTCAAGTAAAATATTTTCATTCTCTTATTTTATTATTTGCAAATTATTTACAATGTCTTGTAGTTTCATAATTTTATGTGTGAATTTGTTCTCGAACCAAATTATGAGTAGCTAAATTCCCAAGGGTTGGGGTACATGAACTCAATCCAAGGCAAATTATTTATGTAGAAAATAGAGATTAAATTAAAATATTGATTGAATCGTGAATGAAAATCATACAAACATTGTCAATCTTTTAATCTCTCTTGCCCTAGGTACTTGAGATGTTTAAGAACGCTTTGAGAGTATAATTTATCATTCACCGCTTTATATCTATCTTTGATTTCATATGATGCGGTCTAGATCCCTCATATATGTAATGCTTAGAATTTATAAAGACTGGTGTTGATGTAAAAAATTAGATTACTCTAATTATTCAATCACAGATAAATAAAAGGGGACAAAGAATTTTAAAGTGGTTCAGCCTTATAAGAATGGCCTACGTCCACTGTTATTTTATTGCTCAGTGTTTTGGAGTTCTCGATAAGTAGTTTTTATCAAGAAAATCCGGTCCCTTTGAATGAGGTCGATACAATGTATTTATAGCCCTGAGGCTCACATATGAAAGGGTGATACATTAAATGATATACATATGAAAGGGTAATACATTTAATGCCCTTTAAGCGTGTGCGTCAAATGATAAGCATTCAATAAATAGTTGAACTGTTGGTTATCTGGCAATCAATGCTGTGACCAAGATGCAGCTCAGACCGCCTTAGTTGCTCGTCGTTCGGGAGTTCCTCGGAGCGTTGGAGTTCCTCGGAGTACACTTGTTGCTCAGAGTGAGTATGACTTGGTCAGAGAAATGAACTTCCTCGTTGTTATTGTGCCACGTAGATTGAGACGTGTCTTTTTTATTATTCGTCCATATCATCATACTAATTTTGGTATCAACAGAAGCCCCCAATGTTTTATATTTCGAACTTTGAGGAGTATGGAACATTCTTTCTCGGTTTATGGAAATATTAAATGACTTTCCTGGTTTTTAGGAGCATTTTAAATTTCCTTCCAAATTTGCAGAATCCGCCTTTTTGAATTTTTATAAGCGCTTCGATCTTCGTGCATTTTTTGTCCTTTTAGCCGCCGGTAGCGTAATAGTTTCCTTTTTGTAATCATTTCTTTCGCCGTTTCCCAAGGCAAAGTATTTAAACTTCATAGACAATCCTACCGTCTTCTACCTTTTCCAATTTCTGCTTTCAAGTTTTCCATAGTCTTTCTCTCTCGCTTGTGCGTTCATCCTTCTCTTCATTCGTTGTCAACAAATTTCCCTTTTTCCTGTAAGATGTTCTTCCTTCTTCTTCATTTATTTTATTCATCATGGTTTATGTTATTGGATCTCTTGAGAAATTCCGTTCTGATTTCTCTATTCCATCTTGGGTAACTTTGGAGGATCTTTCTGAGCCTTCAGATTACTTTCGTTTGGCTGAGGGACATTGGTTCCCCAGCCTTTTTATTGCTGAATGTGGATTTTCTTTTCCACCAAACCCTTTATGCTTAGAGTTCTGTCAATACTTCGATGTTGTTCCTGCAAAAATAGCCCCCAATACATGGATAATAGTTAATGGGGTGTATAGGTTAAATCAAACTCCTGGAACTCGTATTGGAATTCCTGAGATTATGTACTGCTATAGATGGGCTGTTTTAGATAATGTTTTTAATTTAAAAACTAGATTTTTGAATAGGGCTTTAGTAGTCAACCTCCCTGATGCTAACATGGATTATTTTGAACATGGGGTAGTTATAAAAAATTGGCAACATGCCCCTTTGGTTGGAGACGAAGTATATGAAGGTCCCAAATGCCCTCCATATGGCAATGGGATAGGTTATTTTCATTTTATTTTATTTCTGAAATTATGATTTCATTATGTTTGAATAAAAGCGTGATTGACATTTCAATACATATTTGTTTGCAGTTGACAGCAAGAGAAAAACTCCAAAAGAATCAGAAGTAAATATCAAGAATTTGAAACATATCTGGAGTTTGCATCAGAAAGTTGCAGACGAGCACGTCAGGTATGCTTTATACTTGTTGCAGTATAGGAGCTATACATCATCCTTTACTGCTCATCCTGTAGTCAGCATTAGTGAACCAGTGCCAGCTTCTGAGGATTGTTCACCAGACTCTCATATTCCTTTAAGTCAGAAAATGGGCAAAAGAAGAGTTCCTGCTATCTTCGAGGAGACTTCCTCTGCTGGAGATGGAAAAAGAAACAAGAATGACGTCCCAAAGGGGACAAAGAAAGTAGATGCCACCCCTTCTATTGCTCCTCAGAAGGCTGCCGAGAAGCCCCCAGTGGCTCATAAGAAGGATGCACCTGTGGAAGTGATCACCATTTCCCCAACCAAAAGATCTTCTTTGGTTGAGACCGTTGAAGTGCCACTGAGGAGACTGAAGAAATCCTCCTCGGTCAGCATTTCTGAAATCATTCCCCAGCTCCAAACTAGTGGAGCTGGTGTTCCAACCATTATTCCCCCGAGTTCTGCAATGAGCTCGGTAAAAACTTGGACCATTCCTGAAGTCCAAGGAATTGAGGAAAACATGTTTAGGGATATGCTGACATCCCTAGCTACTCATCACATTACTTCAGTAAGTTTCTCTTATCCTGAATTTTTCTTTCTTTCCATCAATACAAGTATCTCGGCACTGACTTATCATTACCTTCTTTTTCAGCAGGTGAGTTGCTTTAACACCATAGTGAAGAAAGATGAAGCGATCAAGGCTTCTAGCTCCTCGTCTGGAGTAGAGGATGCTTTACAGGGCTTGGCCCAATCTTTGAAGGATTCTCGTCAGAAGTATGACGAGGATAGGGGTGATTGGGAGAAAAAATTGACTGCAGCTGAGGCCGAGAAGGTGCAGTTGGGAAACAAAGTGAAGGACTTGGAGGGAGAGAATAAGAAGTATGCCGAGAGGCTCACAAACTTTGGGGAGCTTGAAAATAAATTAAAATCGGCTGAGGAGGATCTAACCCTTCTGCGAGAAGTAAATCGCCAGAAGGAGGAGGTGGAGGCCAAGTTGAAAGCCACCGAGGATCTTCTATCCGAGAAGCTCTCCTCGGAGAAAATGAAAAGAAAAGTGGCTATGAAAAAATCATTTCGAACTGGTTGGGACAAATGATGGGATAGGGGGGTAGCAGCAATGATGACCTAGGTGCAGTATGGGAGTTTGAAATACTTCCGAGATGGTTGGGTTGCTGCCCTGCAAGAATTGAAAGTTAATGAGGACTCAGAGCTGTTTTAACAACATCTCCCTGGCCCTCCCCCAGCTATCGAAGATGAATAAGAGGACGAAGCTGCCTCCAAAGTATCTTCAATGGTAGTGGGTGATCTCATCCTTACCCAGACTGCTGACGAGGAGCTTTCATCTCTGCCTGCTCCTCCTGAACAAGTTCCAGCTTCAGCCGACCAACTCGTTATTCCCACCGAGCAACCGAGCTCCTCATCCCAGCTTCTTGAGAAAGTCTTGGGAAACAAGGAAAAGGTGTGACGTTGTTCGGTATTATCTTTCTATTTTTCTTCTTTTTCAAGTGTAACCAAGATCTTTGCCCATGACATAACTCTGCTTCATCAATGTAATGAATATTTTAAGGCGGGACATGCTGACTTAGACAAATCTCAGATTGTCGCTATTCTTAGTCAAGATGCTTCCGATCAAGCAGTGGAGGCATATCAGTACTTAAAATGTCTTCTTGATCGTGTTGTAGCCAACAATGTGGCTTATTACGAAATGATTGAAGAATTGCAAAGTACTCTCGATGAATTTCAGCAGCAATATAAAGAGTCTTCAACTCTCTTGCACGAAGGGAATGAGAAGAAACTCAAACAACTTAGCGTTGAAAAAGGTTATGACAAGATGCTTGCTGGCTATGAAGTGAGAGAGAGAACATTGAAAGGAGATGTCGAAAGTCACAGGCAAATAGCTGAGCTATTGGAACATGAAAACAACAATCTGCAAAAAGAACTAGCTCAGCTAAAGTCTGCTGCTTCATCTTCCACTGCCTTGGTACCAGTCACCGATGAAGGATTCTCATTTTTAGAAGTGGAAAATGCCAAGTTGCGTGAAGAGTTAGAGGTTTTGAGAAGAGTTGGTCCTTCTACTGCTGCTAGGGGACGAGGAAGAGGTTCTCGGGGACGAGGAAGAACTGCTGTCGAGGAATAAGGTACTCAACCTGCTCGGGGATGACCAAGAGCTCTTCGTCTTACTATTGAAGAAGCTCGTACTCAATCAGCATTGGAAAATCAAGCGTTCCAATTGAATGCTAAAGATCGGGCGTTGTCTGAAATGTCCAAGAAAATCCAAACGCTGGAGATCAACTTGCTTCAACAAAGTCTTCTCTGGATAATAAGGATATTTTTACCAGGACCCTTCACGAGCAGTTAGAGAGATTAACTTTTCAATTCCACAAATAACCTCGCGAATTCTGGATGGCAGGCTACAATGAGGCCTTTTGTCACTTGGATGCTCGCATTGAAAATGCCAATAATGAAGGCTATAAACAAGGCTGGTTGAATGCCTTATGTGTGTTGAAACTTTAGCAGGGGCATTTTCTATGGGACTACTATGAGCCCGGATTGCTTGATTTGCCTGTGCCACCGTTCAATTTGGACATGGAGTGGATCCCAGCTCGCGCCATTCCTCAGAGCTTAATTGCTAAGTACCTCGGTGACTACAGTTTACATTCCCAGTTTGAGGTTTCTCGTCCCGAGCATCTTTTAGACCGTCCTTCTGTGATGAACGTTAGAATGCTGAAGGATCTGAATTTCATTAACTCTCCTCAGTCTTTAAATGATCCGCCTGCTGGCGAGGAACCTATATCGAAAGGTGAAGGGAAAAAACCAATAGAATAGGAATTTTTGATGTAACAGTTAGTATACATATCCATATAATTATCAATGTAACTTGTAATTTATTTTGAATTTTAATGAAAGACTTTTATTTTTGTTTGCAAATCTATATTGCTATTGTCTTGTGCTTGTCGAACATCTTATATTTATGCTCGCATAACTATATTGTGTGGTTCATCAACCAACTTAGTAATAAAAAAGTTACAAGTATCAGAAATGTTGCTCGATCACTTAATAATAAAGTAATGAGTATAAAAATGTTTAAAATTTTTCCAACCAACCAAGGTTGTTAAATTATGCTTGTCGACCAACTATAATTAATGAGAGTTTTATCCCCGACTAACCATACTTGGTAAATTTTTGTCTTTTTTATAAAATGTATCCGACCAACCAAGGTCGATAAATTCTCCTCGTCGACCAACTATAGTTAGTGGGTTTTTACCCCCGACCAACCGTACTGGTTCAGTTTGGAATTTTTTGTTCTTCGAGGAAGTTATTGTATTTTCTGTAATAATCTTACCTCCCGACCAGCATTGTTGTTCTGAATGTCCACTTGCCCTTTTACCAAAATTGGTCTGAGCCAGTGTCAGCCTCCTAACCAAAGGAGTATGGTTTGTTCTCGCCCTTTTACCAACCGGAGTTAGTCTGGGTTCGAACTATCGTGTTCTTACTCTTTTACCAACCGGAGTTGGTCTGAGTTTGAACTATCATGTCCACTAACTCTTTTACCAACCGGAGTTGGTCTGAGCTAATGTACGCCTCCTAACCAAAGGAGTATGGGGTGTTCTCGCCCTTTTACCAACCGGAGTTGGTCTGAGTTCGAACTATCATATCCACTAACTCTTTTACCAACCGGAGTTGGTCTGAGCTAATGTACGCCTCCTAACCAAAGAAGTATAGTTTGTTCTCACCCTTTTGCCAACCGGAGTTGATCTGGGTTTGAACTATCGGTGTTGCTTTTATTGTTGCACAGCGTAGTGTTGCACACTAGTATTCCCCGAAAAACTTTCAATAAAAAAAAGAAGATGGCGAAACATCGTCGTTTTATTCATATTTATGAAACTGCTTTACATTTTATATCACTGATAATACTTGCGTAGATGTTCAGCATTCCATGCATTCTTAAATTCATCTCCTTCTAGAAGATCGGTGAAATCAACACACATTCTCCATTTATTATTTTTCTTCTTTACCATCACCACATTTGCTAACCAGTCTGGATACTTCACATCTTCAATGAATTGGGCTTTCTTGAGCTTCTCGACCTCCTCTTGTATAGCTTGATTCTTCTCGGGACTAAATACTCTTTTTCTCTGCTTTACAGGCTTGATCTCCTTATTCACATTGAGCTCATGACATAAGAAGTTTGGAACTATTCCTGGCATGTCTTCATGACTCCACGCAAAAGTTTTCTTCCTGTTTCTCAAGAAAGTTATCAACTCTTATTTTATTGAAGCATCCAACGTCGAACTTATCTGGGTTATTCGTTCAGGGTGCTCGTCGTCCAGAATAACATTTTCTGTGGATTCCACCACCTGTCCTTTTACAAGTTGGGATTCATCTCTGGGATCAAGTGTTTTAATTTCTGTACCTTCCTCCACTTGGTAGGTAGTAGTCTTTTTCCTTGACTCTTCAAGCTCTTCTTGCTCGGTAGATGAATAATAGCATTCCCGAGCTACTTTTTGATCACCTTTCACAACTCCTACTCCAAAATTTGTTGGGAATTTTAAGCACTGATGTACTGTAGATGGAACTGCTTCGAACTTCTTCAAACTAACTCTTCCCATAATGATGTTGTGAGCTGACTGCACGTTCTTATCCATCACAAAGAAGCGTATTCTTTTTGTTCGACAAGCAGGACAAGTTCCAATGAATATATCCAACTTGATCGTCCCAAGTGGAAAAACTTTCTCACCAGCAAAACCCAGAAGAGGTCTGTGATAAGGCTCCAATTGAGATAATTTTAAATTCAAACTGTCAAAGCATGAGTAGTACATGATGTCTGCCGAACTACCGTTATCTACCAAAACCCTTGAAATCATTACTTCTTTCATCCTCATTTTGATCACCAAAGGGTCGTCGTGAGGGTAAAGAATACCTGCAAGGTCGTTTTTTGAAAAACCAATGACCAGCTTCTCTTTGTTTACCTTCCTCAGGCGATCCTCCTCAGCCAAATTTATTCGCTGATTGTACGAGCAAGCTTGAGCTTCTCCGAGGTAAGATTTTTTTTCTGCAGTAAGGTCTCCTCCTCCTGCATCTCCTCCTGTAATGACATTACAATCAAATGACCCAAAACGTATTAAAAATACCTCTCGTTCTGGCTGCCTTGGCTTCTTGGGAAGATCGGGGTCATCATCTGGATCATCTTCATGGTTTCTCTTCTTTTTCTCCTCTGCTCGACGAGGAGATCTAGACCGCTCTCTAGTTCGATCATTATTTCTTCTTTCACCTACCCGATCAACATACTTTGCTAGCTTTCCTCTTCGGATGAGTGTTTCAATCTCGTTCTGAAGAGCTATGCAATTTTTGGTCATATGGCCATGATCCTTATGGAACTCACAATATTTCTCCCTATTCCTCGTATCAGGGTCTGACCTCAGTTTCTTTGGCCACTTTATTTCCTCGTTATTCTTGATTTCTTCCAAGACATGATTAATACCCATTTTCAAAGGAGTATAATTATCGAATTTCTTCAGGACTTCCCATGACGACCTATTATTCTTGGAGTGCTTGTCACCACCATTACCCTTACGCTCTTTCTTCTTAGATTTGTCGACTTCCACCTTGGTTTCTTTATCCATATTCTTCTTCGCAGCCATAGCCTCCTCGGCATTCATGATTTTGGCCGCTTTTGCCATCAACTCTGACATAGTTGTAGGTGGATCTTTGGCGAAAGTGTAATACAACTTGTTAGGCAACAAACCACTCATCAAGGCAGTGATTGCTGTCTTTTCTTCATAATCTATGACTTCCAGCTTCTCGTTATTGAAACGGGTTATGTAATCTCTAGTACTCTCACCAGATTTTTGTCTAACACTTAACAAGTGCGCTACTCGTTTTACTGGCTTTGCTCCAAAACAGAAATTACCAATGAACAACTCGGCTAACTGAAAGAAAGTTGAAATCTTACCCCGAGGAAGATTGTTGTACCATATCTGGGCAGATCCAATAAGAGTTCCCGAGAATTCTCTGCATCTCATCTCGTCGAGGACGGCATAGATGTCGGCAGCAGCTTGATATTGCTTTATGTGAAGAACAGGATCTGTCTTTCCATCATATTTGGGGGTCACCACGGGTGCTTTAAATTTCGACGGTGTAGGAAAATCCACAATGGCCTGTACAAAAGGTGTCCATTGAACAAAAGTTCGTTGTAGGGGATTCTTCGCCTTAGCCATTTCTCCCAATCTATCCTCCAACCGTTGAATAGAACCTTTCCATGCATCATTTCCTTCTTCGGACCTATTAGTCCGAGCAATTGATTGTTCTGACGTAGCTTCCTGAGATCTATCTCGACGAGCAACTAGTCGTGATTGTGCTGATCCTTCTCTTAGATCTGATGATTGTCGAAAACTCCTCGACATGGTTTTAGGTGGACTCCTATTCCTCCTAGGGCCTAATCGACTGAAAGGAGATACCCTGCTCAATCTTTCCATGGCACTGGTCCTCTCTGGAGAGAGAGTAACACGTTGCTCAGTATCTATAGCCCGTATTGATGAAGTTTGCCCAGGTTGATAAGAGAAATCATCAGATTCTTCATTACGATACGTCTCTGTATGCCTGGATCATGAAGAAGGTAAATAGGTTTGCCTCTGACCACTTCGCTGTCCTGAATGTGCAGGTGCATCGCCGTGAAGGGTTTGTATGAGTTGTCGCATGGTTTCTTGCATTGCGGTTTGTCCTTGAGACAGATTCGTCATAATTTCAGCCAGATCTGGAGGTACAGAAGGATTTGGAAGATTTTTAGCATTTCCAGCGTTTCGATTACTGGATTCCGGATTATCTGCCATTGATGATGAATGATTTTTGGTGAAAAACGATAACAACAGTCGTTTCCCACAGACGGCGCCAATCTGTTGATGTAAAAAATTAGATTACTCTAATTATTCAATCACAGATAAATAAAAGGAGACAAAGAATTTTAAAGTGGTTCAACCTTATAAGAATGACATACGTCCACTATTATTTTTTCGCTCAGTGTTTTGGAGTTCTCGATAAGTAGTTTTTATCAAGAAAATCCGGTCCCTTTGAATGAGGGCGATACAATGTATTTATAGCCCTGAGGCTCACATATGAAAGGGTGATACATTAAATGATATAAATATGAAAGGGTAATACATTTAATGCCCTTTAAGGGTGTGCGTCAAATGATAAGCATTCAATGAATAGTTAAACTGTTGGTTATCTAGCAATCAATGCTGTGACCGAGATGTAGCTCGGACCGCCTTAGTTGCTCGTCGTTCGGGAGTTCCTTGGAGCGTTGGAGTTCCTCGGAGTACACTTGTTGCTCGGAGCGAGTATGACTTGGTCGGGGAAATGAACTTCCTCGTTGTTATTGTGCCATGTAGATTGACACGTGTCTTTTTATTATTCGTCCATATCAGCATAATAATTTTTGTATCAACAACTGGATTTAGTCAAGAATTTTAATTTACAATTCTAGTATTCTATAGGATAATTTGTTAAGGATTTAGGGATTGTACCCTACCCTATTTTCTCTAATTTGTCAAATCTAAGTTCTTTGCAATTTTCAGTTCGTTTTTCTTAAGTAAATTTTTATTTCAATAGAATTTTTCCCAATCATTAATCATCTTTTTATATTTATTTTGAGAAATCATTTCAAGATTTAATAGCTTTCCCTATTACGATTTGGAAATTTTGATCCCTGTGGAGACGATCCTGACTTACCGGGTTTATTACTTGAGCGACAGGCTTGCACTTGAGCCTAGAGAGAAAAATGCACTTTTGAGACAAATACTCAGTCGCGTCAAGTTTTTGGCGCTGTTGCCAGGTATCATTCATTGTCATAGTTTTAGGAAAGTTATTTTTATCCACAAGTGATTTCGAAAAGAAATAAAACAAATTTTTTCATTTCATCTCTTATGTGCTTATATGAAGAATTCATCTTCCACCCAAGATCACGAAAATCCTATAGCCGAAGCAAGTTCTAAAAATTCTGAGTCTCCTCATTTTAGGGTTCCACCTCCTTCGCCTAATAATTCCATCACAAGTCCTTCATTGAGTCAAACACTGAGTGAGAATTCTGAACCTTTCGGTAGCGATATGTCGGAGCACGGTAGTGTCGGTGTTGGTGCTGGAGAGGATGAGATACCTTACCTTACCATGAAAGATTTGTTATTTCCGGAGCGAACTGTTAACCCTGGTTGCATTTTACTCCCGTATAATGCCGGTCAGTTCCACTTTCGGAATGGTATGATCCAAATTCTTCCTACATTTCATGGGATGGATTCTGAAAAACCATATCTCCATCTTAGAGAGTTCGAGGAAGCGTGTGAGACGTTTGGTGACCAAGCTTGTCCACAAGATGTAATCCGGTTAAAGATTTTCCCTTTTTCCTTAAAGGATAAAGCTAAAACTTGGTTATGGTCACTACCCCCAAATTCTGTGTTATCCTGGAGAGATATGCAAGCCAAGTTTTTATCAAAAATTTTTCCACAACACAAAACTAATTCTGTTAAAGCCCAAATTCAAGCTTTTTGACAAAATGAGAATGAGGCTTTTGATAAATGTTAGGAGAGATTTCAGGAGTTAGTTAGTGCGTGCCCACATCATGGATTTGAAAAGCATCATCTAATTTCATTTTTCCACCAAGGCCTTACTTTAGGATCCAAACAACTTGTTCAAACCATGTGTGAAAGAACTTTTTGGGAATTAGATTCGAGCGATGCTGAGGCTCATCTGAAATATGTAGCAGAGACTACCCAAGCATAGGATATTTCTGACCCCAATAGTCAAAATCGAAATCGACAAGTGTCCAACTTCCCTGCTGCGTCTGGTATTTATCACTTGGACAAGGACACTTTGTTGGATCGAAAATTTGACCAATAGGAGAAGAATTTCAAAGATATGCTTGAAGTGCGATTGAGAGATATGTCTGGACCCGTACAAGTCGGAAAGGAGAAAGTGTGTGCCATTTGTAATGCGGGGCATTCTACTAAAGGATGTCCTACCATTCCTGCATACAAGGCAATGTACACTGAACAGGTTGAGGCAATAGGAGGTTTTCGAGGAATTTATAATGCACGGCAAGGGAATGCATATAATCAATCGTGGAGGAATAATCATGGGTTCACTTATATACAACCCCAAGGTGGGATGGTTCCTAACCCACATATGACTCTACCACCACCTCCTCAATTTCAGCAATTGGCTCCTCCAATGCTAAATCCTATGCAAGTACCACCTCCTGGTCCTTATGTAGCTCCACCTAGAAGATCTCTTGAAGATAATCTCAATCAATTCATCCAATCTCAAAAAGAGAGCAATGTTAAATATGATCGAATGTTCACTGAAATTAATACTAGCATCTCTAGGTTGCAATTTGCAGTGAATACTCAAGAGAAGGGTAAACTTCCTGCCCAAGGACAAAGACCTCCTCTTCAAGGTCAACCCACGGTTGGCTCTACATCATCAGATATGCAAGAACAATATCAAGCTGTAACTACTCTTCGTAGTGGCCACGTAATTGATCTAGCACCAAAACTTCCAAAAGAGAAAGATGATGGAGTTGAACCCAAAATTTCCAAGGAATATGAAACTTCCGAGTCTGAAGAACCTCCCTTAGAAAAGGATTTGAAAGATGAGGAAGTTGAACCTGAAATTGAAGTCAAGTTGCCTACTGCTGCTCCATTTCCTCAACGCTTAGAGCCACCCAAGAAAGGGGCTTCGCGTACCGAGGTGTTAAATGTGTTGAAGCAAGTAAAATTGAACTTGCCATTTCTTGATGCTATTCAACAAATTCCAGCATATGCTAAGGTTATCAAAGATCTTTTGACTGTCAAAAAACAGCTTAAGGTGAAAAAGAATGTTTTCTTGGCACAAAATGTGAGCTCGGTCCTTCTCAATGATCTTCCACCAAAATTCAAGGATCCAGGTGCACCTACTATTTCGTGTGTCATAGGAAAAAAAGAGTGGAAAAAGCATTGCTTAATTTAGGTGCGAGTGTAAACATCCTTCCATACTCCATCTATAAGCAGCTTGATTTAGGTGATTTAAAACCTACCCGAATCACTCTACAGTTAGCGGATCGAACAGTGAAAGTGCCTCGTGGGATTGTAAAAGACGTGATAGTTCAAGTGGACACGTTCTACTATCCTGTTGATTTTGTCATTTGGGACACTCAGCCTGTTCTCCATACGAGAAATCATGTTCCAATAATTTTGGGCCGTCCATTCTTAGCTACTGCTAATGCTTTGATCAATACACGGAATGGCCAAATGTAACTCACTTTTGGAAACATGACTCTCGAGACCAATATTTTCAATGTCGCTAACCAAATGGGTGATGAGGATGAAATTCTTGAGGTTGATCTTATTGAAGAAGTGGTGGATGAGAACATTGAGAAAATTATAGGAGGAGATGCTTTGGAAGTGTGTTTAGTGCAAAGTGGTGAGAAAAAGAGTTCTTATACTGAGTTTGAGCGTGAGGTGGAAGAGTTGGAAAATTGGTTACAAGAGGAAGAGAGTTTTGAGAGTTTGAGAAATGTTGACTGGATTTCTAGGTATGAAGAATTGCCTCCGAGGGAGACAACCATGATTCCCTCTGCAAATAGATTTCCTAGTCTTGAGTTGAAGAAACTACCCTCCCATGTCAAATATGCCTTTCTAGGAGAGAATGATACATTTCCTGTTGTTGTGTCTTCCCGTCTAGAAAAAGGGCAAGAGGGTATGTTATTGGATGTGTTGCAAAAGCATAGAAGTGCTTTTGGTTGGACTATGGAAGATTTGAAAGGTATAAGTCCATTGATTTGAACCCATAAAATCCATCTTGAGGAAGAGGTGAAGCCCTCGCGTGAGATGCAAAGGCGATTAAACCCAACCATGAAAGATGTAGTAAGAGGGGAAATCATTAAATTGCTAGATGCTGGGATTATCTATCCCATTTCAGATAGTAAATGGATGAGCCCAATTCAGGTAGTTCCAAAAAAATCGGGCATGACCGTGGTTGAAAATGCTAAGGGATAATTAATACCTCAACGCACCACCACCGGGTGGCGTGTTTGCATTGACTACCGAAAGCTCAATGCCGGAACTCGAAAAGATCATTTTCCCTTACCGTTCATCGATCAAGTGATTGAACGAGTGGCGGGCCATCCTTACTATTGTTTCCTAGATGGGTATTCTGGATATAATCAGATTGAAGTGGATGTACTTGATCAAGAAAAGACGACTTTTACATGTCCGTTTGGTACGTTTGCCTATAAACGTAGGCCATTTGGGTTGTGTAATGCGCCAGCAACTTTTTAAAGGTGCATATTAAGTCTCTTTAGCGATATGATTGAAAAAGGTCTTGAGGTGTTCATGGACGATTTCAGCGTTTTCGGTCCATCTTTTGACCAATGTTTAGCTAATCTTGAAAGAGTTCTATTCCGGTGTGTGGAGAAAGACTTAGTCCTCTTTGGGAAAAATGCCATTTTATGGTTACCAAGGGCGTAGTTTTAGGCCACATAGTCTCATCTAGAGGAATTGAAGTTGATCGAGCAAAAATTAAAGTAATAGCTGAGTTACCCCCGCCAAAATCACTTAAAGATGTGAGGTCCTTTCTAGGCCATGCTGGATTTTATATAAGGTTTATCAAAGACTTTAGCGCCATTGCTAGACCTTTGAGTAATCTTCTCATCAAAGACACTCCATTTGAGTGGAATAAAGTATGTCAAGAAGCTTTTGATAAACTTAAAAGCATACTTATTTCCGCTCCTATCATGCAAGCTCCGGACTGGTCACTACCATTTGAGCTTATGTGTGATGCAAGTGATTATGCGATTGGGGCTGTTCTTGGACAGAGGAAGGATAAGAAAGCTCATGTTATTTACTATGCTAGCAGAACATTATCTGGCCCTCAGCTTAACTACTCTACTACAGAGAAATAGTTACTAGCAGTCGTTTTTGCTCTCGACAAATTTTGCTCTTACATTGTTGGGTTGCCTATCATTTGCTTCACTGATCATTCAACACTTAAATATCTCTTGAGCAAGAAAGATGCCAAACCCCGTATAATCAGGTGGATCCTACTCTTACAAGAGTTTAATCTCTCGATTCAAGATAAGAAAGGAGTAGAAAACGTCATCGCTGACCATTTGTCACGCCTCTCGTCCGACGTGCCTATTGATCCCATTCCCATAGACGAGTATTTTCTGGATGAAAATTTATTTTCTACTTCTTCTCTCCCTTGGTTTGCGGATATAGTCAATTATCTTGTCACTGGAGTTGTTCCATCTAGTTGGAATCCGCAAGAGAGAAGGAAGTTCATTACATGGTCACGCATGTTCTTTTATGATGATCCATATTTGTTTAAGTATTATGCTGATCAAATCATCCGAAGATGTGTACCCGATGAAGAAATCCAAGGGGTAATTCGATTATGTCATTCGGAAGCATGTGGAGGTCATTTTTCCAAAAATAAAACTGTTGCGAAAATCCTTCAAAGTGGTCTATACTGGCCCACAATCTTCCGGGATGTGAATGCTTTTTGTAAATCTTGCGATAGATGCCAAAGAATGGGAGCTATTACTCGCCGTGACATGATGCCATTAACCCCAATTCTAGTTTTGGAGTTGTTTGATTGTTGGGGTATTGACTTCATGGGCCCTTTTCCCCCTTATTTTAGTTTTTTATACATCCTCGTCGTTGTAGATTACGTCTCAAAATGGGTAGAGGCGATAGCTACAAGGACGAATGACAGCAAAGTGGTGATAAAATTCATTCAAGAAAATATACTTTCTCGTTTTGGTATGCCTAAGGCCATAATCAGTGATAATGGGACTCATTTTTGCAATAGGCCTATGGAGAAACTAATGCGAAAGTATGGAATTGTCCATAAAGTTGGAACAACTTATCACCCTCAATCGAATGGCCAAGCCGAGCTTGCTAATCGGGAAATAAAAAATATCTTGGAAAAGACACTCGATCCTAATAGAAAAGACTGGTCTCTCAGATTGAATGATGCACTATGGGCTTATATAACCGCATATAAGAATCCCCTTGGGATGTACCCATTTCGATTTGTGTATGGCAAACCTTTTCATCTTTCGGTTGAGATCGAACACAAAGCGTATTGGGCTATCAAAAGGGTGAACTTCAATATGGATAAAGCCGGTGAAACACGAAAACTTCAGTTGAATGAGTTGGAAGAAATACGCAATGATGCGTATGAAAGTGCTAAAATATCCAAGGACCGAATGAAACGAGCTCATGATGGAATCATTCGTAAGAAAGAGTTTCATTCGGGACAAAAAGTACTTCTCTACAACTCTAGGTTGCACTTGTTTTCCAGAAAATTGCGGTCAAGATGGCGAGGTCCGTTTATTGTGAAAGAGGTATTTTCCCATGAAGCTGTTGAACTCATAGATGAGAAAGGGGGAAACACATTTAAAGTTAATGGGCATCGTCTCAAGCCCTATTTGGAAGCAATTGTCAAATAAGCCGACACAATCTGGCTGTCGGACCCCATTTATGGGGATTGACTGAACAAAGAGAGGTGAGGTCGTCACACCCCCGACATGTATGGGGTGATTATTGTACATACGAGTCGTAGGATGTAGGAGTCGTAGGTTTGAGTCAGTCTCGGGGGTTGAGAATCCGAAGGGTGAGGGGTGTTTCGTTTTTGATGAGCTTTGAGGATAGTTTGAAGTATGCGAGGTTGAAAAAATCATGTTTGGAATGGAGAATAGGCACATATATGGTGAAAACAAGAGAGAGGAAGAATTCAGAGAAATCAGCAGACCGAATCGGTCCGGTCTGAAATTAAAAGAACCGATCCGGTTCAGACGGATCGGTCCGGTCCCAAAACCGGATCGGTCAGATCTTCTGCTGAATTTCATTTCCCAAGAGTCACACCTCTTCAATCCACCTCTTCAATCCCCACCTTTTCACTTCACCCAATCCATTCCTTTCTTCAAAAATTCGTCCCCCCTTTCCCACCCCTTCATTTTCCCAATTCCTTCCTATAAATACATCCATTCCCCTACCATTTTCTTCACACCTCCACCTATCTTCTCTCTTCTATCTCCATTGCTATCTCCTTCCTCAATACTAATGGCTGCTCGCCAAAAATATACCTCCATTGAAGTCCTTCCCGATGGAAATGGAGAGTACCGTTCCCGCCGCGAAGCAAATTGGTTCCGTAGGTTTTTTAGCCCTACGCAAAAAATTCATATCGAACGTCAGGTGTTGTGGGACCAAATGCCCAATTCTGTCACAGCCCTTTTTATGTCAAGGGGCTGGTGCCGATTCTTTAACGAACCATATGAGGCTGTTTGGGAGAATGAAGTGCGTCAGTTCTACGGATCTCTTGTCCGTACCGCTGAATTTGAATCCCAAGCATTTATGGATTCCATCCCTATTCCATTTTCACTTGACCTTGTGGCACGGAAACTTGATTCCTATGGTGTGATCACTCCGGCCCAGTTTGATTATCCGGGCCCCGATCCTGTTCTCACTAAAGAAGTTTGTATCTCACGAATCAAGCCCGGTGCGGTTTGGAATACCGAGACATTTCCCGTCGGTCGCTTATCCGACAAGGCACGATTCACTTTTCATATCGCTTGTGCCAATATTTTTCAAACCTCCAATGATTCAGCGATGCGGCCGCACCAAGCTACTATGATGTCTCATTTGTTAGACCCTACGGCAGTGATCAACGTGGCCCAAACATTTTACACCGATATCCTTTTTATGGCCTACAATAAAAAGGGTCGCGCTCCTCTTCCTTATGGTCGCCTCATTACATCCATGCTTCGGGATGCCGGGATAGCACCACCGCAAGATCTTATCAACTTGCCTAAGCCTTTAGGACAAGAGTCCCGCACTCGAAGTGAGAGGCAAATTCAGCTAGTCCTTGCAAGGCGCGGAGACGATTCGAGTGACGAGGAGACAGACAAGGAGGAGGACGTCGCTGATTAGGACGTTGAAATGGAAGAAGGTGAGGAGGAAGAATATGATGAGACTGCTGATCCGGATTATGTTCCGGTTGGTACGGGCTTGACTGAGCGCGTTCTCTCTCTTGAAACGCGTTTTGACGAGTATGTGTCTTCCTACGAGAGGGACATGAGTTTGGTCCTGTGTATGCATGCCGACTTGTACCGTCTTCAGTTGAGACCCGAGGCCCCGCTTCCTCCTTACTACTACAATCCCTATGATCCAAATGCTCCAGGCCCTTCCCATCGCCCACCCGCCCCTTGGGATGCCCCTCTCCCCTTTAGGATTGTTATAACTATGTTTTTTCTTTTTGCTTACACAGAGTTGTCACAGTTTGTTTCTAATCTACAGTTTTAATATGATATTTGCTTGTTTTATTTATCGCACTCTTTATGTTGTCTTCTTTATCTCTCTTATCCATTTGATTGAGGATAATGCAAATCATTGAGTTAGGGGGGATGACAGGTGCGTATTCATAAAACTTCGCTTGTATTCATATATATGTGTTGCTGAAAAAAAAAAAGCCAAAAATATTTTTATTCAAAATAAATAAAAATTGGAATTTAAAATTTTCAAAAATATCACCTTTATTCTATTTAAAGTCTCAAATTGTTAACAATCAATTGCACTAAGCCAAAATTGACCAAAAATGGAAATTGAAAGAAAATTGACGACTTTACGAATAAGTGTGGAGATTATTCCAACCCGATGAGATTTTGAGCCTTTCAATTCTTTATGAGTTTTTAAATCAATCCGAGTTTATGATTAACTCAAAGTTCTTTTCAGCGTTTTAATAATTCGTTGATGATCTCAATCCTTTATTTTGATCGGTTATGGGAAATGTGTGAAATGTTGTCTCGAAATTCATGCTAAATATATCTCTAAACTTAATTAATCTCAAAATGCATATGATAATGTGATTAGCAATTCGGACAATGAAGTAGGCCCTCGTTTGTTTCCCAAAAAAATATTAGCCATAAAAATTTGTGAAAAACAAAATTATCCCTTTGCAACCCAAGTTGAGCCAAATAAAATTTATCTTTTCGTTTGATAACCCGAAAAACCCAAATAGCCCGGAATTTAGAAAATTGAGAAAATTTATCAAGTAAGTCCAAAGTGTGTAGTAAGAAAAAAAAAATGAAAAGAGAAAAAGAAAGAGAAAAAATGAGCAAATGCCCGAAAAAGCACAAACGAACATCATAAGGAAATTTTTCAATTCCGAATAGCCTATCCATTCCCATTTTTACCCTTTACACTTTTTAACCTGAAAAGTCTTAACCGAGTCCGAATGGCGAAATTAATTATTGCATGGAGAGATAAGACATGAAAAGATAATAAGAGAGATTAAAATGGTGCGAAATAGACGTGATGTTCCCATTTCCTAATGACTGTATTCCAATGATGAGATCTTTTCACCATATATTTCCTTCTTTTCAATTTTGTATGCATGAAATTGTGTCCATTATATTTACTCTTATATCATGCATACCAAGAGAAAATAGCCACAATTCGAGTGATTCGTTTGTGAGAGCAATCCGTAAGAATTGGAATCAAAGCGAATTTTCGGAAAGTAACGTAATGATCAATCAGTGGAAATTTGAGGTTTAATTTTTGGCTTTGCACACACACACTATGGTTTGAGACATTTGAATATGAATTTATAGTGATTATTTTTCGAAAAGTTTAAATTGTACAATTTTTAAGTATTTTGATATTTATTCGAGTCAATAAAGAATTTTGTGGGTATATTCACTGCAAACCCTCACGAGACAAAACTCGTCCTACTAGGGTAACCTAGAGGTTTAAAGGCTTGTTGCATACGCTAAATGCAATCGCATGTCTGCGAAAGTGGAATTTTATTTTAATAAAGGAATTTTCAAGAGTAAAATTTTGGTTAGATTCAGTTACATTGCCCGGGACGTGGAAAGTCCTAAGTTAGGGGGATTTGACCAAGCATAAATTCTTCTGAATTTAGCCCCTTAAGTTAGTGATTTTAATATCTCGAACAAGGTAATTGAATCAATTTTAATCCATATCACTCCACTGTCTGTTTCTAACAATATTCCCTAGTTTTTATATAATTTTGATGAAGTTTTCAAGAATGGAATGCAAGAAAGGAAAAGAAGAAAACCAGAAGAAATGTCAAAGGGCAAAAGTGTAAATTTCATTCAGAATTTGAAAGCGACACCAAAAGTGAAGTTGAAGAGCATGAGTTCACATGAGCATAGGAAGAAACGGCACCCAAATCGGAGTTCTAGATCATAAGTTATAGCCAGTCAAAATTGCAAGGAAAAAGTCAAAGTAGAAGAAAATCGGACCGATCCGGGTTGGATCCAGACCGATCCGAATTGACCAAGTCCAGTATACCCCGGATGAATAGCAAACCGATGGAAAAAGAACCGATCCGATCCGGTAGAAATAAAAGAACCGATCCGATGGCTATCGGACTGATCCGAGGGTGATCCGAACCGGTACGAGTATGTGAAATTCTGGCATTAATTGTGCAGATTTTTGGCGTGCTAGATGGAGAAACTTGTGCCATAAGTAAATTGAGCTGTCAATTTCGATACTTTGTGCTATAAAAGCCAATCCCTATATCATTTGAGGGGGGACTAAAGTTAGGTTATTTATCGCATTTAATTATCCTGTCTAATTTAAAATATTCTATTGTGATATTTATTGCGTATAATGCTACTGTCTGGATTCAAAGATCCTATTTGAGGGGAGTAGTGTGTATTCTTGCTCGGGGCTTTGGCTCTGACCCATGCATTGACTAATCTTTTTCAGGATTAGAATTAGAGAAGCTGCATAAGTTTATCGGAGTTATCATTTGGAGGTGCAACTAGAGTTATTAATTTTATGGCATAGTTTAGTTAGACTTTCCTTTTCACTCGTATTTAATTATGAGACTTCATTTGAGTTTTATTGGGCCATTCGGTTCCAAAGTTGTTTAGAGGATTTCTGTTGGGATTATTCAGATTTTATTTAAACATTATTGGAGATTTGATTTTCGAAGTTAGCATGTGATGGATCTTTTATCGCTTAGTTGTTTATGATCATTTGAGATTGATTCAATTATTTATCTTATAGATTGATTTATTTATGTCTCATATCTGTCTAATGCTAATAATGGTATTTTATTTACTCACGCTCGACTTAGTTTTGGTGGCGGTCGACGCCAGAATTAGGCGGGGTATGACACGCACCTCAGTCTAAGGGAGGTGAGGGTGGAAGTGTTAACATGGAACCTCATAAATTTTAGAGAGGTGGTGGAGATTGTGGTAGAGGTCAGGGGAGATTTGGCGGAGATACTAGGGGTAGGGAATCTTCAAGTTTGGTTAGGAGGTCAAGAATATATGAGGCACCGGTGAGAGATGTTACAGGTTTCTTTTGTAAAGAGGGGGCATTATAAATCCGAGTGTCCTAAGCTTAAAGGGGTAGAATGCTACCATTGTCATCAAGTGGGGCATGTTAAGAAGAATTATCCGCAGTTGGCAGAGACTCCAGCAGCACCTAGTGAAGCAGCAAGCAAAGTGTTACCTCCAGGCAGTGGAGCGAAAAGTGTGGGTAGAGGACAAGCTAGTGGTTCTAGGCTAGGTGGACGAGTCTTTACGATGAAAGAGGTTCATATTACCCTGGATGTGGTGACAGGTACACTTTCTGTTACTGATAGAAGTGCTTATGTTTTGATTGATCCTGGTTCCACGCATTCTTTTGTGTCCTATGCTTTTGTTGTATACCTGAATAGACCATGTACTCGTTTAGATGTGGGGTTAGGTATTTGTATACCTATCGGGGATATGGTTGTAGCCGAATATGTTTTTCGTGATTGTGTTTTGACTGTGGGGGTTAGAGATACAGTTATAGATTTACTTCCATTGGATATTTTTGATTTCGATATAATTCTGGAAATGGATTGGTTATCTAAATATCATGCATCTATGGATTGTTTCTGTAATGAAGTTATTTTAATATGTCTGGTGAGCCTGAATTTAAATTTGTGGGGGAAAGGAAAATTGTTCCCAGTTGCATCATTTCTGCTATCCAGATGAGGAAATTACTGAGTAAGGGTTGTGAGGATTTTATTGCATATGTTCTTGACCCTAGGAAGGGGGCTTTACAGTTAGTCGATGTTCCTATTGTACGGGATTTTCCAGAAGTGTTTCCTAATGAGTTTTCAGGGTTGCCTACAGAAAGAAAAGTTGAATTTAGTATTGAATTAGCACTAGGGACATACCCTATTTCTATGGCATCGTATATAATGGCACATGTTGAATTGAAAGAACATAAGATTCAGTTGCAGGATTTACTTGATAGGGGGTTTATACAACCTAGTGTATCTCTATGGGGGGCACCAGTTTTATTTGTGAAAAAGAAAGATGGTACTATGCATTTGTGTATTGATTATAGGCAACTGAATAAAGCTACAGTTAAGAACAAATATCCTTTACCTCGTATAGATGATTTATTTGATTAGTTATAGAGTGCTAAAGTGTTTTCAAAAATAGACTTGCGATCGGATTATCATTAGTTGAGGGTCAAGGAGAGTGATATTTCTAAAACTTCTTTTAGTACTCGGTATGGTCATTTTGAATTTCAAGTGATGCCTTTTGGGGTGATTAATGGTCCAACTGTATTTATGGATCTTATGAACTGGGTACTGTATCCCTTTGTTGATTCATTTGTGATAGTTTTTATTGATGATATTACGATTTATTCACATGATATGGTTGAACATAAAAAGCATCTCATAACTATTTTAAATCTGTTGAAAGATAAGAATTTGTATGCTAAGTTTAGCAAGTATGAATTTTGGCTATCACAAGTTGTATTTTTAGGCCAGGTTATTTCTGGATATGGTATATGTGTTGATCCTAAAAAGGTACAAGCTATTGTAAAATGGGAGAGGCGCAATAATGTGACTGAGGTGAGGAGTTTTCTAGGTTTAGCTGGGTATTATAGAAGGTTTATTAAGGGATTTTCTTCGATTGCCTTGCCAATTACTAAACTAACCCAGAAAGATGTTAAGTTTGAATGGAATTCTGATTGCGAAAATAGTTTTGATGAATTGAAAAAGAGGTTGGTAACTGCACCTGTTCTTACTATTCCGCATGGTGGAGATGGTTTTATTATTTATACTGATGCTTCACATCAAGGGTTGGGTTGTGTTTTTATGCACATTGGTAAAGTTATTGCTTATGCTTCTAGGAAGTTGCGTACACATGAACATAATTGTCCTATACATGATTTTGAACTTGCTACAATTGTGTTTGCTTTGAAATTATGGCGTCATTATCTATATGGTGAGGTATGTGAAATTTTTACTGGTCATCGAAGCCTTAAGTATTTATTTACTCAGAAGGAGTTTAATTTGAGGCAGAAGCGGTGGATAGAGTTAATTAAAGATTATGATTGTATAATTCACTACCGTCCAGGGAAGGCAAATGTAGTTGCAGATGCTCTAAGTAGAAAGGCTTCGGGCAAGTTATCTTGTATTCAGTGTGCTAGAGTTGCCCACATCATGGAGTTGAGATTGATGGGAGTAGAATTGAAGCTATCAGATGGGGACAGGTTCTTTACTCATGTAAGCGTGAGGCCTTTGTTAGTTACCCGCATTCGTGATTTGCAAAGTCAAGATCCTTTTCTTGAGAAGAAACGACAATATGTCCGAGATAGTAAGTCTAAAAATTTGTGTATTGTGAATGATGGCACTTTATTGTATAAGTAGCGATTATGTGTGCCTAATGTAGGTTGATTGAAATATGAAATTTTAGACGAGGCTCATAATTCCATTTATATTATGCATCATGGTAGTACTAAAATGTATAGGGATTTAAAAGAGCATTATTGGTGAAATAATATCAAGGAAGGAAATGACTGATTTTGTTACTGGGTGCCTTATATGTTAACAAGTGAACGTGGAGCATCAGAAACCTACTGGTCTTCTTGAGCTATTTCCAATACCGGAATGGAAATGGGATCATGTAATGATGGATTTTATGGTTGGGCTTCCTCAATATCAGAAGGGGTCAGATTTGATTTGGGTAGTGGTGGACATATTGACCAAGTCCGCTCATTTTCTAGCAGTCAAGACTACGCATACAGTTGATAGGTATGCTAGATTGTATGTTAATGAGATTATTCGATTTCATGGAGCACCGGTATCTATTGTTTCAGATAGGGACCCTACTTTTACATCCAGATTTTGGGATAGCTTACAGTATGCTATGGGTACTAACTTAAAGTTTAGTAGGAATTTTCATCCTCAGACAGATGGGAAGTCTGATAGGACAATACAGATAGGACAATGCTTAGAGCTTGTGTGCTTGATTTTAAAGGAAATTAGGATGAATATTTTCCTTTGATATAATTTGCATATAACAATAGTTTTCAATCTACTACTGGTATGGGAAATATGAAGCGTTGTATGGTAAATGGTGTCGTACACCCGTATATTGGAATGAAGTTGGTGAAAGGAAGATAGGGGGTCCATAGTTGATTGAAGTCACCACTGAAAAAGTGAAGATTATTCAAGATAGAATGATAACGGCTCAAAGCAGATAAAAATGTTATGCGGATAAGCGACGAAAAGATTTAGAATTTCAGAAGGGGGATTACGTGTTTCTTCGAATATCGCCATGGAAAGGAGTTATGAGGTTTGGAAAGAAAGGTAAATTAAGTCCACGCTACATTGGACCTTATGAAATTATTGAGAAAGTTGGGATGGTTGCCTACAAGTTAGCGTTACCATAGGAGTTAGCTCGATTACATGATGTTTTTCATGTTTCTATATTTAGAAATTATGTAGCGGATCCTTCAAATGTATTGGTGGAACAACCTATTGAGTTGAAGGAAGATTTGAGTTATGTGGAAGAACCACTTGCAATCGTCGATAGGAAAGAACAAATATTGAGATCAAAAGTGATCCCACTGATGAAAGTTGTGTGGAGAAGGCATTCCATGGAAGAGGCTACATGGGAGAGCGAGGATACCTTGAATATTCTTTATCCGTATTTGTTTGATTCAAACAACCAAGGTATGTCAATTTCGAGGACAAAATTTCCTAACAGGGGGAGAATTGTGACAACTCGAATATAGTTATGATAAATTATGTTTAAATCAAGATTGGCTTATGTGATATGGATAATATGTTATTAGTATATATAATGTTAAGTCATTATTTTTCGTCTAATCCTACCTTCATAAAGCATGAAATATCGAATTAGTTACAAATATAAAATTTTGAAGTTTTTGGTAGGAATGTTCATGTTTAAGACTAGTTTTGACCTTTATGACATACCAATTGACTTAAGGTGAAAACTAGATAGTTGTATACATGTGAGTTGTGGTTGTAACACAATAAACGGTGTGTGAAACGGAGGTTCGAGTAAGAAGTTATACCGAAATTACTAACAGAGGGCAAATCTGTCCAACCTTTTAAGTGGTAATTTGTCATTTATACCCAATAAGTGTCTTAAATTGATTGGTTGGAGGTGGAGGTTGGTTTGGACTACTTAAACCCTTACGATATCCTCCTTTCTTCAGCAAACTCAGTTTGGGAGAGTTTTAGGTTGAGGAAAAATAACCGTGAAGGTTAGGAAGAAGAAAGTGAGGAGAAAAATTCAGAAAAATTCATAGAAAATTATGTAGAAGCCCCTAAGGTAATTCCACCCATGAATCTTGTTGTTTTTCATGTATTTATGATCTATATGATATAAATCCTCGATTTTTTTATTGACCTTTCATGCTTAGGTGCATATGTATGGATATATGCAAGTTTAAACAAAGTTGAATGTGTAAACCCTTTAATTGCTTCGTTTAGTAACCTTGTTTATTCAAACTTCCATATCTTTTTGTATGATTGCTGAAATTGAATAATTCTAGTTGGAGATTAACATATACCCATATATTCATAAAATATCCAAAAATTATGTAAAAATTGCAAGAAATGAATCTTGGGTGATGGTTTGAAGTTCAGGTATGAAATCTACCCCAAAAGAGTAAATATGCATACCATATGTTTGATGTTTTGCTTGACATAGCAAATGAACTCTGAAAATTAGGAAATTTTAATCTTATATATTTTCTGAAAGTTATGATGTATAAAAATTATGAAAATTCTTGGAAGATGGCTGAATGATAGAGGCGCCTATTTGGTGGATTTGCTATGTAGTAAAGAAATGGGCATATCTTGCTCTAGGAAACTTGGAATGATTTGTCGTCTTTTGTGTTGGAAACCTAATATGTTAAGTATTGGATTACCAAGAATAATTAAAGTAGGTTTGGGCTATAATTTGAATATGTTAGATATTATAACCTCAATCTAGATGGGACTTCATTTATGATGAATGATTTGAATAGAATCATATGATGCTTATGAATTTAGTTATCCTGAAGTTATTCTTTGATTTTTTAATATTATTATGATGATACTAATATTGTAAGAGTGATAGGAAGAGAGGAATTACCGACTGAACAAGAGCTAGATAAATGAAAAGGGAAAGCTTGTGAAATTTTCAAGGTGAGTGTACTTCTGATTTTTTCACATATAGATATGAAAATCATATGATGGTTATGAATATAGCTCTAAGAGCAGGATTTGTTTGGATATTAAATTGTCCAGGATTGGTTTGAGTACTTCGGTATTCAGGATTTGTTTGGGTCTTATGATCTAGGATTGGAATTAGACAAAGATCCAATGATTTATTGGAAGTTATGTTCCAGGATTTGTTATTGCCAATGGCCAGGATTGTTTGGATTTTATATCCACATATTTGATATTGAACTGTTAATTCTTTGTAGGGAAGGTGTACCTCACTAAGCTTAATGCTTGTGGTTTATATTTTAACACTTTCGGTTTTGTATGCTGCCAGCTAGGATACCGTATGATCGGTGATTTTGAGAGATGCACCGTTAGAAATAGATGGGGTTTAAATATGGGGATTTTATTATTGTCACAAGAAAGATTTTACTACACTCACACAGGGTATATATTGAGTTAGTGTGAATGGATTTGATTATTGTAAAATTTAATCGTAGTTAATCACAATATTGTATAATCTCTAATTATGATTCTGATGTTGACTTCGTTATGGCACAAGAACAATATTATGTTCATTATGTACATTATGCATGAAAATATTAATAAATGAATTACTTTTCAAATGGGCTGAAGATCATGATTTAATTGTTATGAAAATAAATGATTAGAATGGATTTGGGTTCGGGATGTGACATCTACAACACAATCCAGTTATCTCTGTCTAGGAGCACCTGGGCGGAGAAAACATTTAAATTTGGGTCAGAGCCCTTGGTGTGCAAGATTTAACTTAATTAATTTGAGATGCAATAATATAGTTGATGCAAAAAAATATTCCCCCTCGTCACTCGCATGTGTTTAACGTGTCACCCCTCATCTAAGTGTGATATTATCCGCATCTCAATAATTCCCAAATACTAATTATGACAATGTGTCAATTTAATAATAATGAATTTGTCGATAATTTAATACTCAAGTGCACGACTACATTTAATTGCCAATACACGTAACATCCCAGTCTCATAAGTTCAACATAAATGGCATAAACATCTATTATGCATTACCGAATAAGGGTTGTACTTTTTCCACATTCTTAGACATTGCAATTAATCTCATTTAATGTCCGACTACCATTGATGTCTAGTTCGTACTCTATCGGCAAGTCTGGAGAAAATCTCTTATCTTAAGCGGACATCATAAAACACACATAAGTTAGGGCGGTCTCACTTAATACAATAAACTACAAAAGCAATCCTAAACAATATTCTAGACGAGCACCAATTTTTTTTTTTTGGGTATTTTTTTAATTTTTTGATTTTTTTTCTAGACTGTAAAATGATATTCTAATTTCTCTCCAGTCTAAGATCTCCTCCATAAATGAAATGCACCTTCTTTTTATAACCCACGATTTATTTTTTTGGTTGGAAGATTTTGTGGGATTTAAAATTTTTAAGTCAAAAGATATGTGGGTTTTAGGTAAAGGGAGTTCCTAATTTTCTGAAATTTTGGCTTGACATGCGGATAAGGTTTGTTGGGGTCGATTTTTTTGGTGGGTATGATTGGTTGAAAATGGATCCGGGTTTTGCAGGTAAAAAGGTTTTGGATATGGGTTGTCGGAGTTGGGTGTTTTAGGTTTCGGGTTTGGGAAATGGGCAAGTAGATTAAGGTAGGAAATGGGTTTAGGCTAGTTATGGAGTTTGTGGAGAGAGGAAAGCAATATGACAAGTGAGAGGAGAAATAATTGAAAAAATCTGAATTTTTTATTTTACATGAGGTGTGGGTGGTGATTGGGTGAGAGTAAGGTGTATGGTATAGGGTGTGTGTGTGTTTATTTTGTACCTAACTAAAAATGAAAATGAAAATTATCTAAATATTTAAAACTCAATTTAAAATCAATAAAACTAAAAAAGATAAAATCTATGGAAAAAAAATAAAAAATTCCTACCCTATAAATTAATTAAAGACTCAAATAAAATGAAATAAAAAATAAAAATAAAAACAAACTAATAAAATTAAAAATAAAGAAAATAAAATCAAGAAAAACCTAATAAAATAAACAAGCCAATTATATTTACATAAAAATATAAAAACACTCGAAGCACAATAACGGACCTTTATATTTACAACCATAAGCACACAAATAAAATCTGAAAATCTTAAAAATTATACACGACTCAAATAAAAATCTAAAAACATATAAAAGTACAAACTAAATATACACGAGGCTCAGGTGATGGCTTGGACTCGGGTTAGGCTTAGGTTTGGTATAAAAAGAGTTTAAGGTATCGTAACTAATCAAAGCAAACTCAAGAAGGGACTTATGACTTCGTGATGGCTTAGATTTTCTTCATTGAACGCTTTTTAGCGCTACTTTGTCGCAAATACATTGATTTAGAACAATTTGATGCCGCGACTGTGTATTGACCTGAAATATAGATAAATACGAACATAAGGTCAATTTTATCTAGAACGAGTGACTAAAATGCATCTGTTTCGGGAATAAACTAAACACTTTTCGATGCATTTCACCGCACCTTATACGTAATTCCCCCTAAAGCTGACACATTATATTCGAGACCTACTTGGTCAATCATGTATCATCCCGAACCTTGGAATCCACGTATTGTTTCTCATGTATCACACAAACCACTCCCGAAGCTTATCTGATCACTCGAGTTTCATCCCTAATTCTAGACTTTATTCGGAGATCCTTCGGTATCACACATGCCATCCCGAACTTTCTTGATCATTCTATTATTATCCCGAACCCAAAACCATACTTTAAGGTCCCATAGTTGAACATAAACCACCTTTAGAGGCTTCCCGATACCTTAAGTAGTTTCTTAAACCCCGGACCCTACCCGAAGTCCCCATGGTGGAACATAAACCATCTATAAAGCTTGCTCGGTCACTCAAGTATCATCCCGAACCCTAATAGGATCTTTTAGAGAGGGTTTAACTTGAGTATTTATACGTTCACCACACATCCTCATGTGTAGATTGAACTGATCGACAATGTCAAACATGAAATTGGAAATTTGTTTCATCAATCGCTTAACACTTGAGAATAAAGAATCAAGAGGCATTTGGACAAAGGTGATCGAACGTCCCCCTTAGTCAGGCTAACAACCAACTTGCTAACAACTAATGGATTATTTTAACATATCTGGTCGATCAGGTTAAGGGCATGGAAGAGGGATGGCAACGGGGCAGGTTTTCAAAAATCCTAACCCGCCCCATTTAATAAACGGGGCGGGGCAGGGCGATTTTTAATTAAATTAACTCCTAACCAGTCCCATTTAATAAACGTGGCGGGCCGGGCTCCTACGGGTCAGGTTAATTTTAAAAATAGTAAAATTAAAAATATTACATTATAGTCTCACAGGTCTATAATGGTTCGCATTCCAATATGTGAGACGGTCCCCCAATTATCATTCAATGTTTCTTCATAGATCTTTTACAAAATTTACATACATAGAAAGGATTATTTTAGTGTGTGTGTGTGTGTGTGTGTGTGTATGGTTTAATTGTCATTAACATACACATACATGGTATTTATGTAGGGATAAGTTAAATGGGGCGGGGCGGGGAGGTTTAATTAAATGAACTCCTAACCTGCCCCATTTAATATACGGGTTTATTTTTAAAACCCATGCCCGCACCTAATTCATTAATCAATATTTTAAAATCGCCACATTAGTGTCGGGGCGGGGCGGGGCGGGGCGAGACTCCTATGGTTCAGGTTAAATTGCCATCACTAGCATGGAACTGTAAAAATGACTCCCTCTTGAACAACTTCTTAAACCTAAATACTCCCCATTTTCACAATCTATGGGGTTGCCTTAAGTAATTGGATCCCACTAAGAAGGTTTGCACTTGATCATGTTTTCTCGATGATGGCCCTGTGAATCCGGGTTGGTCAAGGGCTGACATAGTCTTCTCGGGTGTGGTTGAAGGTGTCAGGGTTTGTCAAGGACAGGTTGTACTTTGGCGTGGGATGTTGTAAGCGAAAATGTATTTAACCCCTTAGTTAATATTTAATCAGTTTAATTGTAATTAACGTACATTTTAATTTAATATAATATATTGATTTTGAGGATTCCAAACGAACTTTTATTAAGTGATTATGTAAAATTTTCTCATTTTATAATATCTATAATATAATAGTTCTCTTAACTGTTTGTATAATTAATATATCTTTGAAAATTATATTTTTACATGTTCTGTTGATTTATTTGTTACATATATTTATACTATTATTTATTATGCATTGTTATTTATGATATATTTATACCATTATTAATTTTGCGTTGCTACATATCATTTTCTATATTTATACTGTTATTAATTTTGGGTCAATAAAGGTAGGAATTATATATTATATATATAGTTGTTTGTACTTGAGATAAATGTGTTCGGCCAGCTTACGCGCATCTTTACTAATCTCCATTCATGGTTCGTGGTTTTCACACAGTGACAAGAATCGAACTGGGAACCAAACTCAATCCACTCTCTGGCTTTCACACAGTGACAGGAATCAAACTGGGAACCAAACTCAATCCACTCTCAAGACTGTCCGAGTAACAACCTTATACTACCGACCCAAAAGACTTAGTTAGATAAATGAGATTTGTCCCATCCGTAGTAGACTTCTTTTAAAGCCTCGCGCGTTATCTTGTTGACAAATTTTCTTATATCATTTATGTTTATATCTACTTGTTGACACTTGACGTCTTTCTTTGTCGAGCCACACATTGCCATAAGCTTGGATTATATATATATATATATGGTTCGGTTTATTTTTTTTACGTTGATATATATTTATCTATACTTTATAATATTATAGAGAGAGAGTGAAAAATAATAATTTTTTAAATATTTATGTGTATATTTTGTTATATAAATATGTTTATGTGTTTAAATTCTTTTTACGAAATTCATGAATTTTTTATCTTTATACGTTAGTTTTATCTTTAGCTTTGTAACTCGTATTTGTTGAAAGGTTTTAACTTTAGTTGTCATTGTGTTACACGCATTAGTTTATATAACTATATGATAAATATTGTTTTGTGTTAGTTTTATATTAAGTTAGATGATTTGGTCATGTCTTTTGTTATCTGGTCTTATGGCAAGACAAGACCCATGAAAAAAATATACTGCCGCTTTATATATATTCAAATGGAAATTATTAGAGGGATTCACATTTGGAATTTAAAACCCAAATTTAATGACATCTGTCATGTCATCACCCTCTTCCGTCCTCATCAACCATAAACTCATAAATCCATTTGAGAACAAAAAAAAGAATAATGCTTTTGGTACCGGTTGAAAGCAATCGGATTAGTGCACCGGCTTAGGTCGCTGCTGAGTAGGAATGATGAAAAGTTTTTTTGGTGGGTTGTTACATGTGTTAATTGTTTTATCTTTTTTTTTTGAAAAACTGTTTTTTAAAACTATATTCTAAAAATATATATTTTTTTTTGTTATAAACTCTTTTTATTGTTAAAATTAATTTTTTAGAAACTATTTTTTTAATAACGATTTTGTGGTAAGTTTTTTTTTGATTAAAAAATAATTTTTATATATCAGTTTGTTAACAATTGAACATCGACGATCGTTTATTGTCGCCAGCGCGGATCTGCATCATTTAATGGATGTTGGTCCGCGCCAGCGGCACTAACAAATCGATTTTAAAAATATTAAATATTTTTTGTTGCTAAAATCTATATGCTAAATACAAGCTATATATAAATATATGTAAAAAAAATATACGACAAAATTATACGTCAAAATATACATCAGTAATCGATTATTGTCGCTGGCGCGGATCTGCATCATTTAATAGATGTGGGTCCGTGCCAGCGGCACTAACAAATCGATTTTAAAAATATTTATATATATATATATATATATATATATTTTTTTTTGGCTAAAATCTATACGTTAAATACACGCTATATATAAATATATGTAGAAAAATATGTCAAATATTCTCTTATTTTTGTATTTCTCCTAATTCTCATGTTTTTTTAACTTAACACAAACCAATTAAAAAACAACACAATACGATTATGAATCTTTTATTTTTTAACAAACGCGATCACGATCGAAATAAAAACGCTACGTGACATTGAGTCGTACTTTTTTTTAATTACGTTGGCGTGGACCATTTTTACTATTTTAAAAATTGTATTTTTTTTTTGTGAAATAGTAAAAAATAATAAAAAACAATAGCATTGCGCTTTTTGTGTGGCCGATAGCACTGCATAAAAACGTTGATATCTTTAATCCATGTGGTTATTTAATATATAAGACATTTTTATAAAAAAAAGTTTTCTTGTAAAACAACATAGTTTTAAAACAGGTCTTTGATAAAAAAAAATTATTAAAAAACACTTTTTTTAATAGTTATAGCACTTTATTTTTATAAAAATAGTTTATTTTTTTTATAACTCTTTAACATAATCTAGTTTTTTACCAAGCACGAAAAGTGTTCGTGTTAGGTAAAAAATGTCATGTCGCGCCGCGTCGCGTTTTAATTCAACTATGTTCGTGTGAGGTAAAAAATATTTTTTTTTGCTAAAATCGTTTTTTGTGTTATAAATATATGTAAAAAAAATATATATTAAAATTATTTGTGTTAAAATACAAGAAGACGACACAAAGAATTTTTGTGCTAAAATCTTTTGTTTTTTTATTAAAAACGTCTTTTTGCTAAAAAAATGTTTTTCTTTTATTTTTATCGTGTCGTGTTATATGTGTCAGTTGACACTTCACTGTGTCGTTTTACTTTTTGTCATGTCGTTTTTTTTATCCAATAATTTATAATACTTTTTTTGGTGTGTTATAACTAGTTTAAAAAATATTTTTTTTTTGTTATAAACTTTTTATATTGATAAAACTATTTTTTAAGAACAATTTTTTTTTTCCGTTATAAGTTGGTTTAGTGTAAGAATTATTTTTTTAGAAACTATTTTTTTAATAATTATTTTGTGGTAAGATTTTATTTTTGTTAAAAAACAATTTTTATATATCATTTTGTTAACAATTGAGACATTTTTTTTTATTTATAAGTTTGGGAAAAAAAATTGGTCTCTTAAACATCGAAACGTTGAAATCTTAAATTAGCGATCAATTATTGTCGTGGCGGGGATCCGCATCATTTAATGGATGTGGGTCCGCGCCAGCTGCACTCACCGATCAATTTGAAAACTTTTTTATTTTGATAAAATTGTTTTTTATGTTTTTTATTTTTCGGTAAAATTGTTTTTTATTTTTTGCTAAAAAATATTTTTTTCATTAAAAAAATCTTTTGTTTTTTAATGAATGTGGGTTGGCGCCAGCGGCATGTTGACATGACGTGACGTGTTGGGATTGACACACTGACATGACATGCTGCGATTGACACATCTGTTAATAAATGTGGGTCCGCGCCAGCGGCACTAACCAATGGCGATAAAAAACGGCACTAAAAATATATTTTTATAAAAAAATTCCTAATATTCTCTTATTTTTAAAAAACCAATTTTCCCAATATTCTCTTATTTTTTAAGGTCCGTGACAACAACGCACCTTATTTTTAAAACAACCCCAATTTTCTCTATATTTTCTTATTTTTAAAGGTCCATGCCACGCCAGCGGCACAACTTATTTTTAAAACACCCCTTAATTTTAAAACACCCATTTTTCCAATATTATCTTATTTCTTAATAATTATTTTTAACGCATGTAATCTCTCAAACACACATTTACCAAATATTGTTTTATTTTTAAAGGTCTGCGCTAGCGTCGCACATTATTTTTAAAACACTCAATTTCTCAATATTCTCTTATTTTTAAAGGGCAGTGCCAGCGGCACACCTTATTTTTAAAACACCAATGTTTTGAGGTTTAAGAGACACCAAATTTTTTTCCCAAACTTATATATTAAAAAAATGTCTCAATTGTTAACATATTGATATATAAAAAATATTTTTTAACCAAAAAAAATCTTACCAAAAAATAATTTCTAAGAAAATAATTTTTACACTACAAACATTCCTAGAAAATAGTTTTGAAAAACATTTTTGAAGAAAAAAAAACCAGCAAAACAATTAAACACATGGAACAACAAACAAAAAACTCTCTCTCCTATTAAGCCACCTCAGAGAGTGTAACAAACCGGTGGATCTAAACCGGTACCATTAGCAATCCTCCAAAAAAAAAATATATAACATTTTCTATAATAAAAAAAAATTATACTTCACAAATAGTAAAAAAAATTGGGAAGAACATCTATACGTACAGTTGACACGGATTATTTTTTAAAGATAGTAAAATTAGTTTTTATGGATCCTCTCAAATGTTTAAATGCCACACAAAAAAACTTAACTAAAAAATAATTTTTTTGCTATTTTAAAAAAATGGTCCGCGTCAGCGGTACGTATAGGGGTTCGACAATTTATACATACTGCTAGCGCGGACCATTTTTTTTAAATAGCAAAAAAAATATTTTACTATTTTTTTCTATTTAAAAAAAATGGATCGCACCAATGATATGTAGAAGTGATCCGACCACCTATACATACTACTGGTGAGGACCAACATATTAGAAAAATGGTCCGCGTCAGTGGTATGTATAGGCGGTCCGCGCCAACGGTATGCATAGAAAAAAAATTATTCTCTTATTTTTTTAATTATTTTTAACTCGTTTAGTCCCTCAAATATCCATTTATCCAATATTCTCTTATTTTTAAAGGTCCGCGCCAGCGACACCCCTAATTTTAAAACTTTTTTTTTTTTAATTTTACAACATTTAAGACAATTTTGTATTTCTTAAAACTATTTAAAGGTCCGCGTTAAAAAAACTATTATAATAATTTTTGTATTTTTGTATTTCGTGTCTTATCTTGTTGTATTTTAACACACATAATTTTAACATATTTTTTTTAATAGACCTTATTTTTAAACTTGAAAATTATATTTTAAAATAAATAAATTTATATTTGACAAAGTGTGACATTGCCACATAATTAAGTACACAGTTCAAATCTCTCATGCTCAAGAATCATCACAGCTTTATGTATATCTTGCAGAGTGGAAGCTTATGTCTTGTTCAATCTATTCGGGGCCACATCTATAGATGTCCGTTCTTTGAAACTTATATGCGTCTACTTTTTATTTATAGCAGCTTTTATAAGCTGTACACATAGCCACGCTTGAGCAGTAGTAATAATAATAGTCTTAGTCCTCCTTGAGAAGTTCAATACGGCCTTGGGCGGAACATAGGGTTGCGCAGTTTTTTTTTATATATATAGCTGTCCTTTTTTTCTTTCCATTCATATATATGATTTATATTCGTTAGGAAATCTCCAGTGGGTGAATTTATAGATTAAATTTAAATATTTTGGTTTCATACTGGGTAGAGAAAGATGCACATTTCGGTGAGAGAAAACGTAGAGATGATGTAAATGTGCATTGTCTCTACGTGGTGGATAAGTGGGCGTGGAGAGTTGGACGGTAGACAGTTGCCCGTACAAGCCCCCAGATTTTGTATATAAATATCTAACCCCAAAACTTTTAAATTACAAATCGAATATTTATCCTTTCAAATATATTGTATGCGTTCTCCCTCTCAAAGTACTCCAACTAATTCATATTGGTTACCAAATTTTACTTCACATGAAGAGATATTGTTGTTTCACCCGTACATAAAACATTCCATAGATGGGGTTGTCGGGACAAACCAAACCGCATTTACGATGTGGGAAAAAATTACTACAGAATATAACTCTAGCGAGGGACTTAATTACAAACGCAACGAGAATGCGTTGCAGGGAAAATTTCGAACAATAAATAGAGAGAGTTTATTGTATTCAACGAAGTTGTCTCGAGCATACGGAGACGGTAAAGATAGCGGCACGACGAAAGTTACTTGGGTAATTACAATTCGTTGTGATTAATTTATTATTTAAATTTAATATTCTTAATTTATATAACTAATGCTATAAATATTTTTTATAGCTACAACGTGCTAGTGATAACTTCCGTGCTGATACGGGTCATAAATTTGGGTACGACTATTGTTACGAGGTGCTCAAGGATTTTCCCAAGTATGCCATGTCAACCACAGGTTCACAATATATGGATGAAGACATAAATGAGAGTCCCAATGATTCGAACGATCCTGAAACACGCGATTCCAATAATGGCTTACAACGACCGGTGGGACATAAAGAGAAGAAACTGAAAGGGAAGAAAAGAGCGGCCACCAATAGTGTAGGTGCACACACGGCACTGTTAGATAGCAATAATGAATTCAACACATTTTATTCCAAAAGTTCTGCAGAATCGTAATCAATCAAAAGAAATCTGAATGACAAGATTGATAATTAATTTCAATTTGCAACAAAGAATACGAAGCACAACTCCAACACGATGAAGATCAAATTATGTACAAGGATACTAGTAACTCACGCCCCATCAACTAGCTTTTCACGAGATGCGAATGAATGAGATAATGCATCGTCGTACCGAAGCATATCGGAACATCTCTCAACATTAGAGTTATATGATTTTATATGTGAAGCAATTTCATTTCATATTAAGTTCTTTTCAATTGGTTTAAATTTAAAATACTATTTGTTAAGTTTAATATTTTAATTGCATGGATAACAACGTGAACAAGGTTAAAATATTCATAACTCAAAATATAATATAAAATTTGCATAATAAAAACATAGTTACGAAAGTCACATTTTAATGACTAGTTAATTCAATTATTTCCTAGGCAACCACGGAACACAACATAAGGCATGACCACCGCCCATTAACATGGTTGGTAGATGATGTACTAAATTCATGTCCAACTCTGCCCATTTGTAATCCGGCAGGTCCGAATCCGATGCATACATTGGATCGTCAAGTTCAGTATTTATTAAATATTTAGCGTGTCACCAATCTAGCCTTTTCTCCATCTGTACAATTTCGCATTGCAATAAACATATACATTTATCATTATCTTTGTTTCGATCTTTGCAATATCTTGCCAATTTTGCTTGTAGCACGGGTATACAATGTCAATGACAATAGCACTCCAAATCGCAACGTCTATCAAACAACCTTGACCATTTCAAATGATCATCCCATGGAATATCTCCTTTTGTCGGTGTTAACCATTTCATCACATGATTAATGTCGCCTAAAGAATGGAGTGTGCAAATAGGTTTGTTTTCAAAAACCCTTTTCTCGTCAAACCAACTATCTCTATGGGGATCTTGGTAGATCCCTAGGTTAGTCAACACTAGTTCAGCATTTCTAGTTGTTGCCTCACTATGTTTAACACCAAACGATGTTGATGCTTTAGGCTTACCCTTTGTATTCGTGACATGTTGCTTCCTTCTTCCCCCACCTGTTAAGAGATAATCACATCGCACTACTCCTTTAGGCGACGACCAGCTATAATATGAAAGTTTTTCCCCGGACAAAGTTTTCCTAGGAACATGTGTTAGGTACGGTGAATCTTCATCAGGCATGTAGACATGGTTATGCATTACGAAGTTTATGATATAAGGAAGTATACTCAGTGTTGTGGTGGAATACCCAAATGAGACCATATATTTGTATGGAAAAATATGGAGGAATACCCAAATATTAAAAAAAATTATCGGATAGGGTGTCATCAAAATACCTACTACTTTTTCTGGCTATAAAGTAATGACTAACAAAGACAATGCGTGGTCAAATCATATATGAAGTTTAACTGTTTAATCAAGCGGGTGCCATTATTGTGCATTATGACACATATCAATTTCAATGATGTGTGTCATTAATGTTCAAGCACGCGGGTGCCATTATTGTGAATTAATGAATAAAACCCAAATATTTAAAATATTTCTGACGTTTTATTATAACATTACTAAATGGGACATATTACAAACGAACCACAATCAAGTTAATAATTCAGCATGCTGATTCCTAATGTGTTCCATCAGGTCGTTACATAACTGGTTATGGGTATTCTTGTTCCTCATCTTTGCCTCCCGTACCTGGTACTGATAATGGCCAGCGAGACTTTTCTTGCTTAAGCAGGGTGGTGGCTCACGTAAGGGTTGTTCGGCTCGCCAACTCCCGTCCCGCAACTCCTCCTCGATAATCATATTGTGTAATATGACACAGGTCTTCATTATTACATGTAAGTTTGTATATTCCCAAAAATTTATCGGGTTCCTGATAAAATGGAACTGATGTGGCAAAATGCCAAACGCCCTTTCCACATCCTTCCGGGATCCTTCCTGTGTTCGTGTGAACACGCTTTGTTTTTGAGTGGTTGGCCTCTTGAAACTTTTGACAATAGTTGCGAGGGGCAGATAAATACCATCTATGAGCTAGTACCCTGTGTCGTACGTGTTTTCATTAATTTCGAAGTGCATTGGGGTTCGATTTCCTTCCAGAAGTTCTTCAAACATGTCAAATGTGGTAAGAACAATCAAATCATTGCATGCACCTGGCATCCCAAAGAATGTATGCTAAATCCATGCATCATAAGAAGCCACAACCTTTAAAATAATAGTGGCTGCATGGCAATGCCCATGATATTGTCCTTTCCAGGCATGTGGACAATTATTCCATTCCCAGTGCATGCAGTTGATGCTGCCGATTATCCCCGGGAAACCACGTCGCTCATTCTCAGGCTGAATGCGGGAAATATCTTTGGTCGTAGGCGTACGACAATACTCCGGGCTAAACACCTTCACTATAGCCCTTCAGAAACGTCTTAAAGTCTCAATCATCGTTGTCTCGAAATTTTTTAAGTATTAGTCCTGTAAGTCACCGCATCCATCGTACGCTAACATACAAAGTGCACATACGATCTTCTGGTGTGAGCTTAATCCAAGTTGACCCACGCAATCGGGTCTTTGGATGAAATATGGATCTTTTTCGCAAACAGCTTCTAAAATGCGATTGAAGCTCGCCTTGTTCATCCTGAAGTGATGCCGAAACATTTCTCCAGTATAGGTTGGATTCTCCTAAAAATAGTCTCTCCATAAATTTTGGTGAGCCATATATCTATCGCGGTGAATCGTTCTTCGCTCATGAATTTCTCTACTACTGTGCAACGAAGAAGATTGATAGATTCTCCTTAGCATTCTGTTATGAATCGATGCGGCTTCATCATCAGAGTCGTCATTATAAGCTGCGACAATCTGGGATAGTATCATTTCGTCCATATCACTATAAGACATAATTTGTATATAGTTGAGAAGTATATTTTTCCCGGCAGGTGGAGATGTATCATTTCCTCCACATCGCACTACTCCTATAATATGGGATGTGAAAACAAACATTTACTACCTATTGGACAACACAAACCCACCAACCCATTTATTACTGATGAGACAACACGATCCAATCAACTCATTTATTATCGATTATACAACACAAACCCACCAACCCATTTATTATCGATTGGACAACACAAACCCACCAACCCATTTATTACTGATGTGACAACACGATCCAACCAACTTATTTATTACCGATTGGACAACACAAACCAACCTACTTATTTATTACCGATTGTAAAACACTGACCCACCAACTCGTTTATTACTGATTGGACAACACAAACAAACCAAGCCATTTACTACTGATGATACAACACGATCCAACCAACCCATTTACTACTGATGAGACAAAATGATCCAACCAAACCATTTACTACTGATGAGACAATACAAACCACCAACTCATTTATTACCGATTGGACAACATAAACCCACCAACCTATTTACTAAATAATATATGTTAAATGAACAATAAATCGAACAATATTTTATTATAACAACATCAATTAAAAAATGAACAAGAATTCAGACAATATTTTATATCACCCAAAAAATGTGTTGAAAATTCCAAAAGCGTCATCGACAAGAGATGATTGTGTAGCCGATCCTCCGGGATCTTGTGACGGTGGATGGGCAATATTAGGAGAAGCAATAGCATATTCATCTCCGTATATGTAAGGCGGTGTGTGTTGGTGAATGGGGTAGTCTCCCGGAGCCGAGATCGGTCCCGCACCTCACAGATGAGCGTTCTCTTCATCTTTTTCTCGCAGCATCCTCATTAACATAAGCTCACCTTCTAAATTTTGGATTTAATTTTTTGGATGTAGTCCTCTCTTAAAAATACAATTTCACGCCATTGTGATCGTGAGTATAATTCACTGGGTGGTAAAAGATTTGGCGTACTGGGCAGATCTAATTGAACGAGAGTTATGCCATTCCCATTTAAATCAACAACTTTAACATCCCGTGTTAAGGGTAGTAAATCTGAAGAGGAAGATTATCCCTGTGTGTTGTACGTATGTGGAGCCTCCCATCTATCTGATGGTGCGATGGGTACCCGTACATCATCTGGTACAATCGAAGCAAACCCAAACTCGTCATGGTTTTGCCACCGAAATACTGCGGGTAGAATTGCACCCTTACCCGCAATCTTCTAGTGTGTAAGCCACTCCTCCAGTGATGACATTGTCAAATGAGTAATTGCAGGTTCCAAATTTTTGATGTGTTGCATATGTGTTTCTTGTAACGAATGACATTGGATTAGACTGGTTATCGGGAATATAAATATGGCTTGTCAATTGACGGTAGCAGTAGTCTCCGAGGTACCGAGTTCCACCTAACTCAGGATCGGAAAGCATGTACCGTCTCTGAGCCAAATCATGCACAACCCCAGGGCCTTTTAACTGGTTTTCAAGCAATCCCATAAATGGTTGCCATATAATTGACTCGGGAGAACGTATTTTTAGTTGCTCTTGCATGGTGGCATAGTCAAATCGCAGTTGGCTGATTAGAGCGCCACGTTGATTTGTAACCCATCGTAACATTCTTGGCCACCTTTCTAATGCGTGGTCGAGCAAGAGTGGATCCATCGTACGGATATACTTATACCCTAGGTACTGCAAATTTAAATAACAACTCATTAATAATTGGTTACTCATAAAATAGGTACTTTTGTAAATTATCGAGAAAATTGAAATATGTAATTAGAGAAGACTTTACCTCCACAATTTGCCAGAAACAATTAACTGTTTTCTGCTCATTTGTGGTGCATGCATCGAGGGCATAGTAAACTCGTGCAAGAATGGCAGAACCCCAAAATCCCTATCAGCCATGTCGTTTAGGTTGTGTAAAAATAGTGCCCAATCCAAACTTACTGAATTAACTGCAGTCGAAAAAAATAGGGAACTCATCACGAAAATAATAAAAGAACGAGCGATTTGTTCCGCACTCGCTAATCTATCATCCGGAGCTTGCGCACGCCACTGAAACATGTACAATTTTAGGGTTCTGCAGGATATATTTCATCCTTTGTATTCTAGACTGCCTATTCGGGAAAAATATCATTCAAATATTTCATCCACGGTATACGGACTACTCGTAGGAAAGGGGGGCAAAATTGGATGGATACCAATTTCAATTCCTATAAAATTAATAAAATTTAATGATTATTAATTACTGAAAAATTCTTAAATAATATAGGTGAATAAAATAAATTACATAGAATTATATTAAAATATTACTAGATAAATGCGCAAAATTAAAAGGGGTAATCCCCAACTCAACACAAGTTAGGTGAAATGTATGCGTTATCTCCGACCATCTACTAATTAGCGCTCCCGTTATTTTATTGTCCGAGTTAGGACAAGTTTCCTTAAATAAATGACTGAATCCGAAATTGTCAATGATATCTCAAGCTTTCGAACATCGGTTAAATGGGCATATACTTCAATCGGACCTTGTAGACTCCCGGACATGTGAAATTGACTCTCGTTTGCATGTGCATTAGGATCAACTATTGGGTCTCTCGCATGTGGTGTACTATCGTCATACACCCAAACCAAATTTCTATACATGATTGGCAAGATTGGTTGGGGGGGGGGGATTCTCGTTTGGTTTAGCGATTTTGCCACACCATTTCCTTTGAATAACATGCATTTTGGATAATAAAATTGATTAATAATATAAATAAATATGTGTGTTTAAAATTGGACTAAAAATATGGAATTTGGTATAGTAGGTATTAATATTGGTATAAAAATAAATAAGGTATTTGGAATTGATATGAAATGAGAATGAGATAATTTGAAATGGTATTTATAGGGGTTGGTTTTTAATTATGTATATTTTAATGGATAGATTTATAACGGACGGATTGATAACGGTTGAATTTTTTACCGTTGGAGAGGGGGGATCTGAACGGGTGTCAGTTGTCCGTCCAGGCTTGGACGTCTGACACTTGTCCGTCCAGCCACGTCGCCATCTACATCCTCTATTAGCCTCTCCAGTGTGTGCAATGTCCCAAGAATCAACCTCCAACGATGTAAATATACATCTTTTTTAGCCTCTCCACTGGAGATGGCCTTATATATATATATATATATATATATATATATATATATATATATATATATATATTTATATCTTTTTGATAAACTACTCCTAAGGCTCCACGTTTTTTTATACGAATGTTTATTTTTAACAAATCTATCTTCATTTTTTTTGTGCCACGCATATCATTAATATTGACCGGTCACTTTTTTATATATAATTAACATAGATTGCATCTATTATATTATTTTTGAGTAGTGGCAGTTGTGTTGGTAAAAGAACGCATTTACAAATATTGGGAACCAAGCCTCTTGGCGCAGTGGTATAAGATTGTCACTGGGACAATTTTGGGGGTGGATTGGGTTGGGTTCCCAGTTCAATCCCCGACACTGTCAAAATAATGCTTGACCAACGGAAGCCACGAACCGCGAACGTGGATTAGTCGAGATGCGCTTAAAGCTGTCCCGGACACCACATGGTATGATATAAAAAAAATCAATTTATAATTAGGTCCCTTAGTACCAATTTTTAAACATTTAAGGACAATTTACTATTAGGGCCACTTGTTATTCCACTAGCGTGGACTTCTACCATAAGAGAATTAGTGGGCCTAAGTATTTAAAAATTGTCAAAATTCCTTTAGTGTTTAAATTTTGTTTGTGAGGGACCTAAGAGTATTCCCCCCCCCCCCCCCAAAAAAAAAAAAAATATTGGCGCATGTATATATTTATATTGTTATATACTTATATGTGTTCCTTTATAGATCATTAATTTTTATTATATATAGGTGGAATTGTATACCTGCTATTATTCCATGCCTTGTTAGTACTTTCAATCCAAATCTTGTGCGTTCAAATCATACCTGCCATACTCACCATTCATTTTAATTGTTTTTATAATACTTGTATGTATCTTTCTTTTGCAGTTAAGATATTCAGATGTTGCAAAGGACAAAATCTTTTGTCAATTCTTATCAGATCTTAAGCAATGTGATTTGTAATATTTTGTAATTTTCTAAAATAAATAATAAAATAATAATTTTGGAATAAGTAATATTTTTGGAATAAATAAAAAAATTGTGGAAATTGGACTTAACCGGTAAATTTACTTTATTAACTGCGAATATGTAATTCGTTGTTAAGTCATAGTTATATGTGGTTGATTTTCTTTGTTAACGGTTATAACAATTTCATGCATCGTAAAAAATGCATAAATGAAGTGTGACACAATTAAAAATATATAATGTTGGGATAAAATAATTGGGACTTATTTTAGGGAGTATACGGACTCGTTTAGGTGTTTAAAACCTTTAGAAATGCTCCCTAGGCATAGGTACATAAGTTGAAAAACTTTTGGACTAGTTTGGGTACGGATTCGAGCCCATTTGGGGGTCCAAAATTTGGATTTTTGACCCAATTTGGGAATTGGAATTAATATATGTTTAAGGGAATGATAAACCACTCCCCACTACTGATTAGAAATCTAAACGTAACTTCTACACCAAGGGAGAAGATGAGAAGAACCAAAAGGGAGAAGAGACAAGGGATTAAAGGGGAATTCAAGAGGTTTTCTTCCGCTACATATTCAGGCAAGAATTTTCTTGCTCAATTTACATTACAATTTGCTTCTTGATGCATTATAATAATAACCTCATATGATTCTGGGATTTAGATTGGATTTTGATGAATAATTGTTTGGAATTAATCTCATGTATGTAGAGGATTAATTGTAACATAAGTTGTAATCTAATAATAAATTCTTGAAATTTGATGTTAGAAACCTAGGGTTCGTGAAATAAAATCGATGATTCTTAAAAATCTTATGTAGGGGAGTGTAGTGCATGTTATGGTCAGTAGATTTGTGACTCTGATTGCATATTTTTGCCCTATAATTTGATCTACACTTTGTAGTTATTTTAGAATAAATCTGAGATTAAAGATCTTAAACCCTCTTATGAAATCTAGGAAATTTAGGGCAGAAATTGATGTGGGAATGTGGATTAAATGGTTATAAGATGTATATCTAAGTGTTAAGTATCCATATATATGTTTATGTAAAAAATAATCATTATTGAATTGGAATTTAGGAACAAAAGGGGAGAGTTTGTATTAAGAAACTACAAAACTAGGATGCAGTGGCATTTCGAATCGATTCGGCCAAGAAATCGAATCGATTCGGCCCTGCTGGTAGGGCGAGTTTGGGTTAGGGTTTAATGCTATATATTTTTAGAACAATATACGAGTTGGTGGGACGATGTTTGGGGCAACGAGGGATTTATTAAAAATGTAAATGTGATCCTCATTATTATTTGAAATATTACATTTAACCAGATGGTTAAATAATTGTTAAATGAAGTGAAATTAATAATTCACTAGATGGTAAATTATTAATGAATGGATAATTGTGGTTAATATATGGGCGTTCTTTAAGATAATTATAGAGTAGCTACCCATACATATTATATGGTATAAATAATATGTATTTGTGTGGACATATTAATGTTTGTGGACGGTCCTATCGGCTTGGGGTTTCGTGCATTTGAACTGCGTAGCACAGGTCGGCACAAGTGGGATAGACGATGTGTAGGTCATTTTGGTACTACGTAGTGACGCCATCTACGAGAGGTAGGTGTTGATGCTGAGAGACCTTGTCACCGCTAGGTATGGAACGTGAACTAGTACACTGCGTAGGGACCGCCCCAACCTATGGGTGTTTTGTGGTGTCCACTTTGGATAAAGGATTCCTCCAGATTTGTCGATAGAGTACGAAAGAGACATTAACGGTAGATGCTTTTGTATGTCATATATATATATGAAAGGATTTATATACATAACTTACCCGAATTGAATTGGATTAATTAAATTGTCTAAGATTGGAGACATAAATTGTAGACCCTTATTATAATGTGCATAATAGATGTTTATGCCGCTTTCATGATATATATGAAAAGGACCGGTAATTAAACGTAGTCGTTTCCGCTGTAATAATGGGGTGTAATTAATCCAATAAATATTATATTGGCACGCTGTCACATATATCATTTTGGGACTTGTTGAGATGCGGATAATATTGCACTTAGTTGAGGGGTGAGATGCTAATCATATGCGAATGATGATAGAGAATATTCATTTTACAATAACTCTATTTATTGCATTTTTAATTGATTAAGTTATTTCTTGCACACCTAGGGCTTTGTCCTAAATTTAAATATTTTCTCCCCCCAGGTGCTCCTAGGCAGGGATAGCGGCACTATTGACTTGGCAGCCTTGCATTCTCATTTTGCTCCTCAGGCTTTCGGATCAGTTGATCCTAGTCTATGTGTTTTTCATCCTCAGTACTTATTTTATTATGGGATTACTGTATGGGAATAAGCCCGAGATTTATCCACTTATGTTGAGTTGTGATATTTACTATAATGTAAGACTTATTATGTACTTGGTGTTGGTTTGGATTTAAATATTACGGAAATGTTGATTTAAAAATTCAATTATGGGCCTTTAAAATATTATTTATATCACGTCAGTGCCGAGAATGATATTAATTGACAAACAAACCCCATCTTCGGTGTATCGTGCCTGGCCAGCCTTTGTGTGAGAAAATAGGGGTTGTTATAGTTGGTATCAAAGCACGGTTCTAGTGTCCTTAGGGCAATGCGAACATAATCGCCATTAGAACAGTAAATACCTCAATTCTGTATAAATTTCTTCATCAAAACTTTTCAAGATTCATCATAAATCCATCCTTTTATCATATTCAATCTAGCCCTAATAATTTCATCAATTAGAGCATCAAATTCATCAAATCTCAACACCTCTACAGATTTATAACTTCAAATCAAAGAAATCCCCAATTTCTAATGAACCCAAACCCTAACATATTAATTGAATTTCACATCCTTTAATATGAACATGTAAATACACATTAACAATTTGCAAATTAAACCACTTGCCTCAATTTGTAGATCAAAGCCTTTGGATGAGAATGTTAGATTGAATGCGAGGATCTCCTCTTGTTCTTGAAGCTATCTTCCAAAATCCTGAACTTGTCTTCTAATGGCTATCCTCTTAAGATATCCCTAATTTTAGTCTTCTAAAATGACTTTTAGTTGCCTCACCCTTACACACATAGGGTTAAAAACTCAATTCCCGTTTTTGAGCCTATGAGCCTCCTAAAAAGGACCCAAACTCTTTATTTGGAGCTCAATTATGTCTAATTAAGTCCCGAGACCTAATATATACATATGGCCACTCATTTTCAACTATTTTGACCCATCCGGATTCAACCGTGCACTCCAAATTGCAAACGAATTAATTTATAACATCTTCCAACTTTAAGACCTCAAAAAGGCGATATAAAATAGTCCAACATATTTAATCCTCAATTCGCCAAATTAATAAATTCCTCAAATTTAAAAATTCACAAATCATGGATTTAATTCTTTTAAATAAACTAATTTCTTTTTTCTCTAAATATTTTATTTAATTAAAGGTCCTTGAATTTACGGGGTGTTACACAGCCCCACAGTTGATTACACCCGTAGAGATCGCCACCATTGTGTCTCAGGCAGTTTTCACAACTATGGCAGCCATGCTTCAACACTTCCCACTGCCACATACCCAGCAGCAACCACCACCACCACCACAGCAGGTGGCCATACCGTCCCCGGCACCAGGATTTATATGGGACAGGGCAAGGGAGGCATTTATTAAGGGCCAACCCTAGAATTTTCAAGCAGTCCAGATATATTGGTGGCGAGTAGGTGGAAGAGAGACATAAAGAAATATTTACGGATGGTAGAGTGCACACCAGTGCAGAAGCAAATGTTAGTATCATTCCGATTAGTGGGGGTCGCACTTCAGTGGTGGGTGGCGATTATAATGGTCTCAGAAACGGACAATCTTACTATTAATGAGTTTTGGGAGAGGCAGTCTGAGATGAGGAGCAGGTTTATGAAGCTTAAATAGGAAGGGCGTACCGTAGCCAAGTACGAAGAGGATTTCACCGCCCTTTCGTACTTCTTAAAGGAGGGCGCTTGCACTGAGCAAAGGAGTAAGGATAGGTTCATAGCGGGATATGCTTGACACATCAGCAAGGTTATTCTGGGGAATCCAACATTCACAACGTATAATTAGCTAGTGAATGCTTCACTCCTCCATTGCCAGGATCATAGGGCATTCCAGAGGAACAAGAATGAGAAATGCCACGGAGCAGAGTCATCGAGCCAATAGGGCAAGGCAAGTGGGGGGAGAGGTGACGCGACTGAAAATGTGTCTCAGAAGTGCGTTCACTCTAGGCTCAAGTGTAAGCCTGTCGCTCAAGTAATAATCCCAGTAAGTCGGGTATCGAATCCACAGGAAAAAAGGACAACGAAGTTGTGACGACGGGAAAAGACGGAGGAACCCTAACTCTGACTCTAAAGAGAAAAGGAAAAATTGATTTGGTGTTTAGATTTATTACAGCTAAATGCAATAATGAAAATAAGAAAAAATGCAACTATACTAATCTATCGAAATGAAGAATGACTGATGATTCAAAACTTTTTGTTTTAAATAATAAGAAGCATAGGACGCGAATACAATCCCCCAACCCTAGTGTAATGCGGTGATAATATTAATCATAAATTTATCTGATTGATCTGACCCGGAATTTAGTACTCCCAAGCATTATGTATACGAGGTTCAAGCCCGCGTCATACCTAATCTGAGGATGAGTAAATCGGTATCGCGATAGTGACACTCAAATTGTACTCTAAATCATCACGAGTACCCAAAGGTAAACGAGATATAAAGATCTACAATCATTATATAACTATGCAATACGATCACAATCAATCACTAAATTCATCGGATTAATTTTATACACACGCACTAACACGTTAGGCTGGGTTCATGCATCCCGGTCTTTTAAACCTAGCCGGACATATTAAACTGAAGGATGCATGAAATAGTAACGTTGCGTGCGAAAGAACTCATGATAACACTAGATCAAAATACATGGCTAAGTATTATAAATGCAGAAATTTATTCAAATCACGCCGAAAAATTACCATGCAAGAATAATGATCATAAAAATAAAACTTAGATTACAACTTGAAAACAAACCCGGAAGTATATTGATCTTGCTGCAATTAATCGAAGTTATGTTCCTAGATGTTCTCCTCTTTTTTTCTCTACTAAAAACTACAAAAAATATTCAGAACTGCTGTTCCTAGGTTACTGCCTACGTTCCAAAACTGTTATGGGATGAGTTTTAACCTAATGGGCTTCTTTGAACCAATCAGAATTAAGGAGAAAAATCGCGCTTCAGGACCCCCGAACCGGTTCCCATGTTCCCCAAACCGGTTTTCCCCCCAAACCGGTTCGCGCCTGGGTTCGAGGAACTGCGCTATCTTGGGGTGCTTTTTCTTTCACTCAACACTTAGAATTTTTCTTGTTTAATTTCTTTTCTTTCTTGAACTTTTCTTCAACTTTAACTGGTCATAACTCATCAACCGTAGCTCGGATTTGGGTATCGTTTCTTTAGGTGTTCTCGTTGTTCCGAGCTTTTCAACTTTCCAGTTGAATCCTCCTCGGAGATCTGGCCGCAGAATTACCAAAATGCCCTTGAACTTGCCTTCCTAGCCTTTCTTTCATCGTCTCGCTTTCTCTTTTGCACTGCTTGCATAATTAACCTGTAAAACAAATAAGAGAAGAACGAAACACGAAATACTCGCCAACGAAGGTTAGTAGCATAAATGCGCGTCAAATCCATATTGGTTGCATCACTCGGGTTCACAAATACACCGAAATTAGGGGAATAAATATACAATATTTATGCCCAATCAAACCCCCCTAACTTAGAACTTTGCGCGTCCCGAGCAATGTAAAAGAATCCTAACAAGGCTTAAATCTTGGAAATCACATTTTATTAGGATAGAATACCTTTTTCGCGGGCAAGCGATTGCATTTAGTGCATGAAACAAGCCTTTAAACCCCTAGGTCACCCTAGTAGGACGGGTTGTGTCTCGTGAGGGTTTGTCGAGAATATACCCACAAAATTCGTCTCAAAGAAATTTCAAAATACGCAAAAATTGTGCAATTCAAACTTTTCCAAAAAATAGTCATCATCAAGTCATATTTACAAGTCTCAAACCTCAGTGCGTGTGTGCGAAGCTGGAAATATAACAGCCAATTTCCACCGACTGATCATTACGTTACTTATTCGAAAATTCGTTTTGATTTCAATTTCTCACAGAATGCTCTCACAATCGAATCTCTCGAATTATGGCTATTCTCTCGGTATGCGTGATATAAAGAGTAAATATAATGGATGCAAAATCACGCATACAATTAGAAAGACAGAAATTTTATAGTGATAGGATCTCATCAATGGTGTAGGGTTTTAAAAACGGGAACATTGCCTCTTTTTCGCGCATTCAATCTCTTTTATTATCTTTTGGTGTATTAGCTCTCCTCGCGGTAACCAATTTCGCAATTTAGACTCGGTTAGGACTTTTTCGGGGTTTACGGTATATTGGGTAACATGAAAAAGGTAGGGAAGGTTGGAATTGGAAAAGTCATTAATGATTTCCAATTGTGCTTTTTTCGGGCTATTGCTCATTTTTTCTTCGTTTTTCTCTTCTTTTCTTTTCTTGCTAACTTTTGTTGAGCATTCTTATACTTTTTTTCTTGCCCCTTTTTGTTGCACTTTTCGGACTTAAATTCTGAATTCTCTCATTTTTCACAATTTCGGCTATTTTGGGTTTTTCGGGTTGTCAAACGAAAGGGAAAAACAATTCGGCTCAAATTTGGGTTACAAAAGGGATGATTTTTTTCACAACTTTTAATGGCCATGATTTTTGGGTGACAAACGAGGGCCTACTTCATTGCCCAAAATGCCAATTGCGTTACCCTATGCGTTTCGAGATTAAATTAAGTTTAGAGATCACTTTGGCACGTTTTTCAAGGCAATATTGCACACATTTTTCAAAACCGATCAAAATGAAAGGATTGAGATCCTTGACAACTTTTTAGGCGCTGAAAAGAACTTTGAGTTAACAATTAACTCGGATTGATTTAGAAATTCGCAAAACGTGATAGGCTCGAATCTCACCGGGTTTGTTAATCTCCACACTTATTCGTTAAGTCGTCAATTTTCGCTCAATTTCCATCTTTGGTCAATTTCGGCTTTGTGTATGTTGAATATTTACAATTTGAGACTCCAATTTGACTTTTAATGATATTTTTGAAAAGTTTGAATTCCAATTTTTATTTATTTTGAACAAAAATATTTTTGGATTTTTCAAAATTTTATGATTTTTTTGGCATTTTTGGGCATTTTTGAACATTTGTGAAGTTTTAGAAGTACGCACTTGTGACCCCCCCCCTAACTTAGACGTTTGCATTGTCCTCAAGCAAAAAGGACGAAAATCTAACTCAAGGAAAATAAAAAGTGCGAAAAAAATAAAACAAACAAATATGAAAAATGCAAGATTTTATAATAACAATGGGAAGCATGTGTTACATAAGAGATGGGAGGGTAACTATGAGCAAATTTAAACCACTACAACAACTAACATCCACACCAAAATATAAAAACAGTCATGGGTTCAGGTTGGAGGTGGGTGTGAGGGCCCGGGTGCATTGGGATCATACGGGTCATAAAAGAAGGGGGGTGGAGTTCCGTCGAAGTTGAGTTGGTGAAGGTGGACTTGGAGTTGGTACATCATCCGGGTGTCCCTTCGGTAAGTCGCTTGATCTTGATTGTATTGCTTGATGAACCCGTCGAGGCTGGACTCAACTGCCGAAAGGCGGCGCTCAAAGTTTGCCCCGGGGGCTCGAAATCAGAATCCTCCTCCTCATCCTCAAACTCTTCCTCGTCGAGAATGGGACGGTCAGGATGAGTTACTCGCATTTGGCGTTCGCTCCTAGTGGTGGAGGTGCCTCCAATGGGGCGGGGAAGTCGAATTTGCTGCCCCGGGTCATCTACTCCGGCTTCCATCAAGAGCTCCGTAATGAAACGGGCGCAAGGGAGGGCAGTTTTGCCCCATTCGTTATAAGCGGCATTGAGGATGTTGTAATACCCCGTACTTTTGACTATATTTATTTTGAGGATTAATTAATTAAATTGCGTATTAATTGGAAATTAATCCGGGCTATAAATACTAATGTGATGCGAATTGGTATTTGATTAGGTGCATATATGATTATATATGAACTTGGTATTATAAAATTTGTCGTGAGATTTATATACGGCAATTTGGAAATTTTGTTGAGACGCGTGGGACCGTCGCGTCACGGTATAATAGTTTGATATTAAAAGTGAATTTAAAATCTATAATCCGTATGGTCGTTTTGAGTGTGCCAACGCGTCCGGAAGGGTCGAGATAGTCAGAAAACACTAGCAGGGGGTATAGTTTGGGTCCCGGGGTATTTTTAGGCCATCCCGGCACCATAAAGGGTATTTTAGTAATTTGGTATTTTTGGGAAATTAAAAGTGACGAAAATTGAGAGTTGTAATCTGATAAGGGATTGACGCAACCAACCTTTATTAACCCAATAAGCTACGGAGGTTTATTAAATTAGGTTTTCATAAGTTTCCCCAAAGCAAACCCTAGCCACCATAGCCTTTTGGAGAAGAAAGCTTGGAGAAGGAGAGAGAGAGAGAGGAATTCTGCAGAAATTCTACACCGAATCCACACCGAATTCAGAGACAGACAAGGCAAGTGACTTTACTTCCATTTAATTACTGAGAATGTCTTTTCCATGTTAGAAAATTCAGATTTATGGTTGTTCTTGATGAAATATGAAAACCCATGTAGTCTAGATGATAAAATTTGAGGAATTTGAGAAGGATTGCATGTAGAAGGATAGGGAAATGATTAATCTGATGTTAATACATGATTTGGATGAAAGAAAAACGGATTTTTATTTGATGAATTGAAGGTTCCAAATTTTAGGGTTCATGTTCATAAATGAATTGGGGAAAAGTTTAAGTAATTGTAAATTGATTGATGATTTGGGTGAGTAGATTCATACAAACGTGATAGGATGTGGTTATACTATGTTTAGAATTGTTTAGAGACTTTAAAACAATCGTTGGGATAAATTTTAGAGGTGATTTGAGGAGTAAAAATGGTGAAAAAACGATTTTTGGGAAATTCTGGGCCGAAACTGGCCTCTCGTTAGAAGCAACCCCCAGGTCGTTCGAACGAACTCGTTCGAACGAGCTTCTAACGAGTTGACCAGTCGCTACTAACGAGTGGGGATTTCGTTCGATATCTCGTTCGAACGAGATATCGTTAGAAGGGTCAGTTCGTTCGAACGAACTGGGATCTCGTTCGAACAGCCTCGTTCGAACGAGACTTCTAACGACCTGACAGTCCAAACTCGTTCGAAGCCTCGTTCGAACGAGACTTCTAACGAGTTGACAGTTTGGCCCTCTTTGGACAGTTTTGACTTTTGGAGTCCCGGGAACTGGTTCAAGGGTAGAGTTAGTATTCCTTTGATGATATAGTGATTGATTTGGGGAATTTTGGGTTATTGAGATGAGTAAATCATACACTAGAGTTATATTCAATGAACCGTTTGGGTTGAGACGTGAGTGTCTACTACAATGTGAGGATAAATTATGGCACGTATAATTATGAACCGGAATAAAATAAGTTGTGATAATTATAGTTAGTACAAGAATGCGATATGTACTACAATTAAAATACGGTATTACTAAGATGTGTGTTTACTTAGTATTGGTATATGGATTGTGTGTATGACATACCTACCATACTTGCTATCACGGGAGGTTGCGTTCGCTTAGGACCCTCTAATCCTTGTGTGCCTACGGGGGGGGATATAGACTGGTACCTTGATGAACATAGGTCATAGAAAGACTTATTGTGATATTAATAAGTCCGCTGACCATGGGAGCGTAGGTATGTGCGTGACCCATGTGATGGTGACTGTGTTCGCCTCCACTATTTGTGATTTGTGTTATCTGAACTATTCCTGAGAGATTCGGAATATGTAATCCTTATGTACGTGATGTACCGGGATGGATAACAGAGTATGTGTGCACTATAGCTTAAATTGCGGGGTGCTTGTATTGTATATTTATGAGATGAATAATATACATTATATTAATGGGAATCCTCATGTTAATGTTGTAAATATATTACGGTGTTGTTTCGAGTTATCTAAAGAGTTAACTAATAGTGATATATATATAGCACTTATTGAGTATCTGAGTTACATTAAACCCTATTTAATTAAAAGCGTTATTATGTTAATGGAACCGAGTATTATGGGTAGAACCTTTGGCAGTTTAGCTAGGTACGTTGCCACTTAGCTAGTAGTATGGTTAGTTATAGATGGGTACTTGCGTTAGGAGTGCACAGTTAGACGAGATGTGATAATATAATGTGAGTGCACGTCCTAACATGTACTTTGCATTTAATGTTTTAAATGTTTTTAAATCACTTGCAGGTTTTTAAAATATAACACATTCGGGCTCTGACCCGTTTGCTTTTCAAATCTTTTTCTTTGTAAAACCATTTTTAGGTGCCCAGCCACAAGGACACCAAGCATAGGTACTCATTCAGGTGACAAGCTGTAGCTGTTTGTGGAAGCTACAGGGATTTGCTTATAGACGCTTCTATCTTATGGATTCCAGAGTCACTATCTATCAGTTGTAGGGCATGTTGTCCATTTCTATTTAGAGCATCTTTTACATTTCAGTATTCAGACTTTAGCATGTATTTGTTTCAGTTTTTCATTTCAGTTATGGGATTGTAGTGAGGAGTTTTCCTCCAGACTTTATTTACTCTATTGTGATGGTTATTCATTTTATTTCAGCATGGTGAATGGTGTTATATATTTCTTCATTTTACACTTGTTTCATGTTAATCAGACTTAAATTAAAATTTGGTAACTTGCTTTTTAAATACTAGGTGGTTAGAAATAATAAAAATTGTTTTCGACAGTGATGCTATTAACTGAGCCAACTTGGCATTTTGAATTAATTTTATAAAGGAGTAGCTACCCGGTATTTAATTAGTCGGGGTGTCACAGATGTCCGCGTAGAAAAGCTGGGCAAGATTAATGGTGCTCTCAGGGTCTAAAAAATGTTAGAGAAAATTGGCGTGACGTAGCCGGACCACCGAGTCATTGGTGGTTTGGTGGATGGAGCCACAAGCAATGAGGTGGGTGAATCGCACCGTAGCCGCCAAACTACCGATAGGAAAAGACTCGCGTACCCATTCCTCCCCGGGTTCCATACGAGCAATGCATTCGTCTTTGGTGTGGGGGGGTACCGTTGGTGGGATATTAGAAGGGCACGGGGAGGATCACCCCTTTTGAACGCATTTTGTGCGCTATGATGGCCGCCGAAAAAGAAATTTTGATACCATCAAGTTATGCCTCGTGAAGCGTAGAAGATTTGCGAACCAAGGTCGCATAAAACTGGCGGATGGCGGTTTCAAACACGTGAGTGCTCATTGGGGCGAGGAAAGAGCACCACCCGCGGCGATCAAATAGGGCGGTGGCATCGCCCGAAAGTTGGTCCCAATTAACGAAACGTTCGATGTGTATTGGGCGCGTAGCCGAGAAGTATTGCTCGGCCCAATGACATTCTTGGATGCTTCAAAAAACCCCTTTACCCTCGTCATCAAGGACGGTGGTATCATCATATTTCTTGGGGCGGAAATTTTCTTGGCAAGGACGCGGCATGATGAAGGAAAGAGAGAGGGAGAGGGAAAGGATATGGGGGAGAGGAGAGTGAGGAGGAATTTGTGGTGTGAGAAATGGAGGAGGGGTGAGTGGTAATTTATAGGTGTGGAGGGGTGGGTTTTTGGTGGGAAATATGAAAGGGTGGGAAGGAAGGGATGGAGGGAGTGAATTAGGATGAAAATGGGAAGGGGGAAGAGGTTGGAGGGAAGAAAAACGAAGGGGGATGAATGGAGGGGAAAAGGGAGGGAAAGGATGAATTTGGAAATAAGGGGGGAAGAATCTGTCAGGTACCCCGAACCGGTTCGGAGGTACCGCGAATCGGTTCGCCCCCTGAACCGGTTCGGCCTGGGGTTCGGGGAAGTTTGCTGGTTCATTTGATTTGGCTCTCTCTTCTCTCGAATTCTAAGTGCGCTCTCATGCTCTATCTTGTGCATAATGCCCCTAAAGACGTCCTAGAACCTTGGTCTCCCTAAAAATTCCTCGAACCCAACCTCGAATTGCGTGCTAGTTCCCTCGCAATGCGTGCTAACCGATCTCTCTCGTGACCCATGCTCCCGACTCCTAACTAACCTATTCACACACGACTACTATACACACGAACTCACCCCATACGCATCGGGGGTACGACGACCTCACTTTTTTAGCTCAATTGACCCCGTAAACGGGGTCTGATAACCAAATGGTGTTGACTTCTTAGCACACGCCTCTAGATATGGCTTTAGGCGTTCTCCATGCACTTTGAATGTATTTCCCCCTTTTAAATCGTCCAATTCAACCGCTCCATGGGGGAAAACATTGTTCACAACGAACGGGCCAGACCATCGTGACCGCAACTTGCCCGGAAAAGGTGAAGCCAAGAGTTGTAGAGAAGAACTTTTTGCCCGGGAAGAAACTCTTTTCTGTGGATGATACTATCGTGAGCGAGTTTCATTCATTCTTTTGAAATTTTGGCATTCTCATACGGATCATTGCGTAGTTCTTCTAACTCATTCAATTGAAGCTTGCGGGCTTCACCAACCTTATCCATGGCATAATTCAATTGCTTAATTGCCCAATACGCTTTGTGTTAGAGCTCAACGGGAAGATGGCACGATTTTCCATACACAAAGTGGAAAGGGGACATGCCGAGTTGATTCTTAAATGCGGTACGATAGGCCCATAACGAATCGTTCAATCTAAGGGACCAATCTTTCTGGGTAGGATTGACGGTCTTCTCGAGAATGTTCTTTATTTCTCAATTCGCTAGTTCGGCCTGTCCATTCATTTGTGGGTGATATATCGTTCCAACCTTGTGAACGACACCATACTTTCTCACGAGCTTCGCGAATGGCCTATTGCAAAAGTGCGTGCCATTATCGTTAATTATTGCTTTCGGTGCACCGAAGCGGGAAAGTATGTGTTCCTACAGGAATTTTATCACCACTTTGTTGTCATTAGTCTTGGTAGCTATAGTGTCCACCCATTTAGAAACGTAGTCTACCGCGACAAGGATGTATAGGAAACCAAAGGATGGAGGGAAGGGACCCATGAAGTCAATACCCCAACAGTCGAATATCTCAATGATGAGTATAGGGGTAAGAGGAATCATGTCTCGTCGAGTGATGGCTCCCATTCGTTAGCACCTATTGCATGATTTGCGCGCATCATTCACATCCCGAAAGATTGCGGGCCAATAGAGACCGCATTGCAGAATTTTGGCGGCCGTCTTTTTCATCAAAAAGTGGCCTCCACAAGCTTCCGAATGACAAAACTGGATGACTTTTGGGATTTCGTCATCCGGTACACATCGTCGGATGATTTGGTCTGCACAGTATTTAAAAAGGAATGGATCATCGTAAAAGAACATGCACGACCAAGTAAGAAACCTCTTCTTATCTTGCGGTGTTCAGTCGAGAGGGACGGCTCCAGTGACAAGATAGTTCACTATGTCCGCAAACCAGGGATACGAAGAGGTAGCAAAAAGTTGCTCATCCAGAAAATATTCGTCTATGGGTATGGGATCACTAGGTACGTCGGACGAAAGCCAAGATAAATGGTCGGCAACGACATTTTCTACTCCTTTCTTATCTTTGATGGAGAGATTGAACTCTTGTACGAGTAGGATCCACCTTATGATTCGCGGCTTGGCATTTTTCTTTGCAAGTAGGTATTTCAAAGCGGAGAACCAATGAGATATGAACGGAATTTATCAAGCGCAAAGACTACCGCTAGCAACTCCTTCTCTGTGGTAGCGTAGTTGAGTTGAGGTCCGGTAAGAGTCCGGCTAGCGTAGTAGATGACATGAGCTTGTTTATCTTTTTATTGGCCCAAAACAGCCCCGATTGCGTAATCTCTTGCATCACACATAAGTTTGAATGGTAAGGACCAATCCGGAACTTGCATGATGGGAGCGGACACAAGCATGTTCTTCAATTTGTCAAAAGAGCTTTGGCATCCTTCCGGCCACTCAAATGGGATGTCCTTCATGAGTAGGTTGCTTAAGAGCCTAGCGATAGCGCTAAAGTCCTTAATAAACCTCCGATAAAACCCCGCGTGGCCCAACAATGAGCGCACGTCCTTCAGCGATTTCGGTGGGGGAAGATCAACTATGACATCTATCTTTGCCTTATCAATCTCTATTCCTTTGGATGATACTATGTGGCCAAGAACTATTCCCTCGGTGACCATGAAATGGCACTTCTCCCAATTCAGCACTAAGTTCTTTTCCACGCATCGGGTAAGTACTTTTTTCCAGCTTTTCTAGACAATGATCGAAAGAGGTGCCAAAAATATTGAAATCGTCCATGAACACTTCGAGTCCTCTCTCGACCATGTCGCTAAATAAGCTCAACATGCACCTTTGAAAGGTTGTGGGTGCATTACACAAGCCAAATGGCATACGTTTGTAGGCAAACGTACGAAAAGGGAAAGTGAAAGTCGTCTTCTCCTGGTCAAGTACATCTACCTCAATTTGGTTATACCCGGAATAACCATCAAGGAAGCAATAGCAAGGGTGGACCGCCACTCTTTCAAGCATTAGATCAATAAATGGCAAGGCAAAATGGTCTTTCCTAGTTCCCGCATTGAGTTTCTGGTAATCGATGCAAACGCGCCACCCGGTGGTGGTACGTTGGGGAACTAACTCTCCCTTGGCATTCTCAATCACAGTCATATACGACTTTTTTGGGACGACTTGAATAGGGCTTACCCACTTTCTATCCGAGATTGGGTATATGATCCCGGCATCCAATAATTTGATTATTTCGGTTCTCACAACTTCTTTCATGTTGGGATTCAGTCTTCTTTGCATTTCTCCTCAAAGTACTCCTCTACTATCTCATCTATGAGGCTCACCGCGTGAAGATCTACTTCCTCCCCCGCATTTTGGGCTATGTGGAAGATGTTGGTTTCCAAGGTCATGTTCCCAAATGTGAGTTGCATTCGCCCATTCCTCGTATTGATGATTGCGTTAGCTGTAGGAAAGGGATCCCAAGGATGATGGGAACATGATTACTCGAGTGGAAGGAGGGCTCCGTGTCCCAAATGACAAAATCTACAGGAAAGTAGAAAGTGTCAACTTGAATGATCACGTACTCGACTATACCTCATGGGATCTTCACCGTTCGATCCGCTAATTAGAGAGTGACCTTCGTGGGCTTGAGGTCGCCCAAGTCAAGTTGCCTATAAATGGAGTAAGGGAGTATATTTACGCTTGCTCCCAAGTCATGTAAGGATTTTTTAATTTTATTCTCCCCAATGATGCAGGATATGGTGGGTGCACCGGGATCTTTGAATTTAGGCGGGAGTTCATTTAGTAGAATGGAGCTCACATTTTGTGCTAGAAAGATGTTCTTCTTCACCTTCATCTTTCTCTTAATTGTCAACAAATCTTTGATGACTTTACCATAAGCTGGAATTTGTTTAATGGCCTCAAGGAAAGGTAAATTAAGCTTGACCTGCTTTAGCACTTCTAGCACGTCATCACGTGGGTTTCCTCTATGGGGGGGAATCAACCTTTGAGGAAATGGTGCCGCAGAGGGCGGTTTCAAAACTACCTCTGGCTCACTAGCATCTTCTTGGTCACTCTCATTCAAGGGGACATGTTCGGCCTCTTTCATGCCGGCGAAATCTCCTTGGCTTTCGTTGTGTCGGGTGGGGGAGGTGATAAATCAACAACTCTCCCATTACGAAGAGTCGTCACAGCTTGACATTGCTCCTGATGTTCAGTGGAGGTGGAGCTAACACTAGTTTGACCTTGGGGAGGTCGTTGGCCTTGGGCAGGAAACTTGCCCTTCTCTTGAACACTCAATGAGAATTGTATTTTTGACAAATTCGCATTTATGTCGCCAATCAGACGATCATATTTGGCATTGGTTGCGGTCTGGCTTGCGATGAATTGATTCATGGTATCCTCGAGAGTTCTCCGCTGTGGCGGAATATAATTTCCTTGAGGTGGTGGTGCTTGCGCATGTCCTTGCATGTGCGGGGCTTGTTGAAAATGTTATGGTGGAGGAGGGGCAGCATGCGAAGGAGGGTTCATTGCGGCATGTTGTTGCCCATAGCTAAAATCCAGATGATTTTTCCATGAAGGGTTTTATGAATTCCCGTGCGGGGCACCGAAATTGCCCTTAAAGCCTCCTATACCACTAACTTGCTCCTGAAGCATTGCTTTGTAGGCGGGTATCGTCGGGCATTCCTCAGTTGAATGTCCCGCCTCACAAATAACACACACCTTCACGACGGGGTTTGGAATGGGTCCAGCTGGTCCTTTTCCATATATCTCGTACAGATCTCGAAATCCTTTCTCAAGAGTCTCTAATCGGCTGTCCGTCACAGAATTTTTATCTACATGGAATAGGCCGGACGCTGACGGAGTGGTGTTCGCTTGTCTATTTCGATTTTGAGCGTTGGGATCAGAAGTGTCCCAGGATTGGGTAGTCTCCGTGACATACCTCAAGTGAAGCTCAGAATCCTGGGCATCTAAATCGATAAACGGACCAATTCCCATTGTTTCAACAAGTTGTTTGGAGTTAAGATTCAACCCATTATAGATAAAAGAGATGACTTGCACTTAATCAAATCCATGATGGGGGCATGAAGTAACTAACTCGTTGAAACGTTCATAACATCGATGGAATGACTCATTTTCAGCTTGTCTGAATGCTTTAATTTGAGCCTTTATGGAGATTGTTCGATGTGGTGGGAAGAATTTCTTGAGAAATTTCGACTGTAGCTCATTCCAGGATGGAATCGAGCTTGGAGGTAAAGACCATAGCCAGGCCTTAGCTTTATCTTTGAGCGAGAAAGGGAAGAGTTTGAGGCGGATTACCTCCTGTGTGCAGGTTTGATCATTAAGAGTATCACACACGTCCTCAAATTCCCTAATATGGAGGTATGGATTTTCAGAATCCATACCGTGATAATGCGGTAGCATCTGGATCATCCCATTTTTGAAACGGAATTGCCCGGCATTATACGGGAGTATAATGCATCCCGGAGTGACAGTACGCTCAGGATATAAGAATTCTCTAATCGGACGGTATGGGGTCTCTTCCTCACCGGCGGGTGCACTGTTGTGTTGCGACATCTCTTCCTCACTTATTGACTTGGTGCTCTCACTAGGCGTGCTCGAAGTGCGTCCTAAGAAGGAAAAGGGAGTGTTATCGGAGACTGAGTGCGACGGTGTGGGAGGTGGGACCCAGAACTGTGGGGCGTTTGGAGTGTGGGGACTATCAGGATTATACTCAACAACTGGATTTTCGTGAATGTTGGTTGGAGTATTATGGGGTGTGGGAGTGGTTTCAGAATTTTTCATTAAGCTTAGGAGAGATGATGATGAATCTTTTTGTATTTTCTGATTTTTTTTTATATGTTTTTGGATTTTTCGAGATTTTTGGTCAAAGATTTGGATTGACTCGATCTAATCCTAATTCTACCTAGTTCCCCGGTAACGGCGCCAAAAACTTAACGCGATTAAAAATGTGTCTCAGAAGTGCGTTCAGTCTAGGCTCAAGTGTAAGCCTGTCGCTCAAGTAATAATCCCAGTAAGTCGGGTATCGAATCCACAGGGAAAAAGGACAACGAAGTTGTGACGATGGGAAAAGACGGGGGAACCCTAACTCTGACTCTAAAGAGAAAAGGAAAAATTGTTTTGGTTTTTATATTGGTTACAACTAAATGCAATAATGAAAATAAGAAAAAATGCAACTATACTAATCTATCGAAATAAAGAATGACTGATGATTCAAAACTTTTTGTTTTAAATAATAAGAAGCATAGGACGGGAATACAATCCCCCAAACCTAGTGTAATGCGGTGATAATATTAATCATAAATTCATCTGATTGATCTGACCCGGAATTTAGTACTCCCAAGCATTATGTATACAAGGTTCAAGCCCGCGTCATACCTAATCTGAGGATGAGTAAATCGGTATCGCGATAGTGACACTCAAATTGTACTCTAAGTCATCATGAGTACCCAAAGGTAAACGAGATATAAAGATCTACAATTATTATATAACTATGCAATACGATCACAATCAATCACTAAATTCATCGGATTAATTTTATACACACGCACTAACACGTTATGCTGTGTTCATGCATCCCGGCCTTTTAAACCTAGCCGGAAATATTAAACTGAAGGATGCATGAAATAGTAACGTTGCATGCGAAAGAACTCATGATAACACTAGATCAAAATACGTGGCTAAGTATTATAAGCGCAGAAATTTATTCAAATCACGCAGAAAAATTACCATGCAAGAATAATAATCATAAAAATAAAACTTAGATTACAACTTGAAAACAAACCCGGAAGTATATTGATCTTGCCGCAATTAATCGAAGTTATGTTCCTAGATGTTCTCCTCTTTTTTTCTCTACCAAAAACTACAAAAAATATTCAGAACTGCTGTTCCTAGGTTACTGCCTACGTTCCAAAACTGTTATGGGATGAGTTTTAACCTAATGGGCTTCTTTGAACCAATCAGAATTTAGGAGAAAAACCGCGCTTCAGGACCCCCGAACCGGTTCGCATATTCCCCGAATCGGTTTGCCCCCCAAACCGGTTCGCGCCTGGGTTCGAGGAACTGCGCTAGCTTGGGGTGCTTTTTCTTTCACTCAACACTTAGAATTTTTCTTGTATAATTTCTTTTCTTTCTTGAACTTTTCTTCAACTTCAATTGGTCATAACTCATCAATCGTAGCTCGGGTTTGGGTGTCGTTTCTTTCGGTGTTATCGTTGTTCCGAGATTTTCAACTTTCCAGTTGACTCCTCCTCCGAGATCTGGCTGCAGAATTAGCAAAATGCCCTTGAACTTGCCTTCCTAGCCTTTCTTTGATCGTCTCGCTTTCTCTTTTTCACTGCTTGCATAATTAACCTGTAAAACAAATAAGAGAAGCACGAAACACGAAATACTCGCCAACGAAGGTTAGTAGCATAAATGTACGTCAAATCCATATTGGTTGCATCACTCGAGTTCACAAATACACCGAAATTAGGGGAATAAATATCCAATATTTATGCCCAATCAAGAGGATCTGGGACCTATCATTTTCGGGGAACCTCATCATCTGATCAGAATAAAAATTTCAGGGGTTTAGATGACCAGCATAGGTAGGGCCAGGGGAAGTCGGGATAGAGCTAATAGGACCAGTAGTATAGAGGCCATTAGGCCAGGGACAACAGGGTAGAGGCCAGCAGGGCTGGTAGACTGAGCGACGTTCATTTCAGGGAATTATATTAAGTGTGGAGAGAAGGGTCATACCTCAAGGTGGTGTCCTCAGGGTAACCCGATAACACAGGAGCAAGGAGATCCTATGGGATAATAGGCGCCACAGGGACAGTGCCCACCATTTCTAGCTCCAGGAGTTGCTACACCAGACGCTCCAGCACCAGTCGCCCCACCTCATGGACATCAGCCACTACAGTATGGACGTGCTTATCACATCACGACCGTAAAGGGTCCAGCACCAACACAGTTAGTTTGGGGTATGTTTTTCATCTTTTGTCACATAGGTCACATTCTATTCGACACGGGTGCATCTCATTCTTTTATTAGCACGGGTTTTGAACAGGAGATTGGGATGGTAGATTATGCTTTCGATATTGTACTACACATAAGTTCACTGGGGGGTAAAGGGGTACCCATATGCTTAGTGTGCCGGGGTATCAGGATTGAGTTAGGATGACTCACCTTTGTAGCTGACTTATTAGTACTTGATATGCACAAGTATGACGTCATTTTGGGATGGACTGACTAGCTAGATATAGAGCATGTGTGGATTACTATGGGAGGTCCATCGTCTTCACCATTTTGGGGCAGGAGATATACCTAGTTGTGATCCCGCACCCTGGGGATGTGTCGAGCACGCATTTGTACTATATCAAGGAGGATACTTCCTTAGAGATTGTGGTGACAGATTCCATCCCGGTAGTGAGTGAGTTTTCTAATGTTTTGGGGGAGATTCCGGGATCGACTTCATTATCGACTTGATTTCGGGCACGAGACCCGTTGGTCGTACACCATAGCGGAAGGCTCCTCCGGTGATGAAGAAGCTACGGGAGCATATTGAGCAGTTATTAGGGCATGGATTTATTAGGAGTAGTCCATCGCCGAGGGGTGCTCCTATTTTATTCGTTAAGAAGAATGACGGATCTCTAAGGCTTTGTATCCACTACCGGGAGTTGAATAAAGTCACTATATAGAATAAATACCCCTTTCCATGTATTGACCATTTGTTTGACCAACTGAGGGGTGCTGCGTACTTTTCAAAGATTGACTTGAGGTCGGGTTACCACTAGTTGAGAGTCTGGGAGCAGGACATCTCAAAGACATCTTTCCTTACGACATATGGGTCGTACGAGTTTTTGGTGGTTCCATTTGGGCTAACCAATGCGCCGGTAGTATTTATGGACTTGATGAATCAGGTTTTCAGAGATTACTTGGATCGATTCCTCATGGTGTTTATAGACGATATCCTGATTTATTCTTGAACTGTGGAGGAGCATGCATAGCATTTACGGGTGGTCCTACAAACACTACGAGATCATCAGTTGTATGAGAAATGCAGTTTTCGACTGGGGGGTGCAACTCTTAGGCCGCATTGTGTCTAAGAGGGGGAAATTCGTGGACTCGGGGATTTTTTTTACAGTGATGGAGTGGGGACAATCCACTATACCCACCGAGGTGGGCAGCTTTTTAGGGTTGGTCGGGTACTACCATCGATTCATCAAGGGGTTCTCTAAGATACCCGGGCCCTTAACGAATTTGACGAAGAAGGGTATACCATTTGTGTGGGATGATGCATGCCAACAGGCATTTGAGGAGTTTAAGACTTGATTGACTATAAAACCGGTTTTGGCGTTACCTCGGGCGGGGATTGACTATAAAGTCTTCACAAATGCGTACTTGAGGGAACTTAGAGGGGCTTTGATACAGGCGGAGAGGCCGATAGCTTATGCTTCTCGAAATCTTAAGCCTCACGAGGAACATTAACCCACCCACGACTTGGAGTTAGCAACAGTGATTTTTGCGTTGCGAGTGTGGAGGCATTATCTTCTGGGGAAGAAATTTCAGCTTTTTACAAACCAGAAGAGCCTAAGGTATTTGTTCACATAGCGGGAGCTGAACATGAGTCATATGAGGTGGCTAGAGTTTGTGAAAGATTATCAGTTCGACATTCAGGACCACTCGGGGAAGGCGAATGTCATGGAGGACGCTTTGAGTCGCAAACTGATTTTGGAGCTAGAGGCAGTGTGGAAGGTGAAGTGGAAGTCACTTTATGGGGACGATGACCTGACCCGCGAATTTATGGCAGTTCTTACCATCACTCCTGGATCATTATTCGGGTGGTGAAGGCAGTGGGATTTATTAAATTTAATTGAGATAAATTAATTTTATTTTAATCCGGAATGTTGCTTTGAGTATTTACTAGCGTGACGAAAGTTAGTAATTATTGGAAATTTGTTAATTGTTGCATATTACTGGATGAGTATAGTAATATATGAGATTTATTTTTATAATGTTGTCATGAGTGAATTAAATGACGATTTCGGAAATTTAAGTCGGAACGTGCTCGTGTCACGTCAGGACTAATTTGGTTAAATAAAAAGTGAATATTTTATAAGTTGTTCGTATGGTCGTTTTGAGTGCGCCAACGCGTCCGATAGGGTCGAGATAGTCAGAAAAGTGTACCCGGGGGTTTAGTTTGGGTCTCGGGGCATTTTTAGGCCTAATTAGTACCCCGGGAGGGCATTTTAGTCATTTTACATAATTGGGTAATTAAACCCACGAATTTCAGCAACCTATATCAGCCATTAGGTTAGCCTTTTAGGGTTAGAACATTCAGAAATCAAGTGACGGCCATTGGAGAAGAGAGGAGAGAGCTCCAAGGCAATTCAAGGCCAAAAAGCTACCGGATTTCACCGCCACCACCACCACCGCGTAGATCGCGAGACAAGGAACGCAACCATACCAAAATCATCCGTGAATCTGCGTACTAAAAATCCCAGGCAAGTATTTGACTTGCGTATTTTCGTTAATGCAATCTTCATATTAGTCTAGGATTGTTTAGAGATGAAAACTATGGAAGAAAACTCAATTTGTGTTAGGATAATGCATGTAGTTGTGATTCTATGGAAATTCTGGAACCCTTGCCATGTAGAGGAATATAAATCACGAAATTTTGATGATACATTAGAAGGAATTTCTGGTAAAAACAGATTAGAACCTTGATTAAGGAAAACTCTAGGGTTCTTGATGATTAGATGGGATTTTGAGTTAATTATCCATGTTTAATGATAGTTATACACATGCCTTACATTATAAACACCTGGTATAATGTTATAATGATGATAGTAGGATTTTGGGACGATTGGAATGGAAAAACATAGTTTTGGATGAAGAAGTTTAGTGAAACCCGTAACTGCATTCTGCAGAATTTTGCCCAGACCTGCTTGATCGATCGATCGATCGAAGGTTTGATCGATCGAGCCCCAAGCTTCGATCGATCGACCCCTCCTGGCAGACTCCTAATTCCCTCTTTAAACGCGTTAAATTCTAATTGTCGTGATATAATTCTTGGGCATTATTGATAAATTGATTTGGGAGACATTGAGGACCAGTAGGGTATATGAATAAATGTTGGAACCTTTAATCTTTAACGAGAATGGTATTTATGGGATAATTACTTTAGGTTGGTAGATTTATGAATTTAAAGGGTGAGGTGCGTAAGAGAGTTACGTTGGAACCTAATAAAGACACTTACTGAAATTCAGATTTGTGAGGATATAGCCCACGAGTGTTAGGTAATAAGTGAGAAAACCCTTCGAATTAAGGTTAGGAATGAAACCTTATACGTAATTCTATAAATGTGAAATTAAGGATATACGGTATAATTATGGGTGACGAGAAGAACCTATTTCAATATGATAAAGTGGTATATTTATATGATTGTGTATACATATATTATATGCATGTGAAAAACATACCGCGCTACTTGCTATCCTTGAGGTTACCGCGCTGGGACAGTCTTATCTCGATGGGACCTTTATGGGGGATATTGACTTGTACCCTAGAAGATAGATATCCTTGGTACAGGCTATCGAATTGATAGTTCAGACGGTCCTAAGAGACGTGAGTATGTGCCATCCTCTTTGAGACTTGGAATCTATGCTTCGCCTCGATATTGTTGTGTATGTGTTAATACAGTTCGAGAGTGATTCCGAACTTGTATTCCCCTTGACATGAGTGGTATAGGGTTTGGATAGTAGAAGTATGCACGCACCATAGTTTTATGAGGGGTGCTGTTATATTATATATATTATACGAGTAGTTAATATATATATGAGATTTTGAAATTTGAAACTGCCTACTGTGATTTGATAAGTAGGACATGGTTGATGACTCTTATAGTAAATTCTTGTTTGTGAAAAATAATATGTCACCGAGGAACTTTATACATTAAGAAAAGATAAAACGAGAGTTGTGCTTCTAATTGGAAGTATTCTTTGTAAACAAAAATATTGTTCGGTTTTGAAATCTTACGAGTAAGTAGATACGCTAAATTATTGGGAAGGTTAGTATAATAAAATGCTAAGATAAACCGTTGGGAAGGTTAGTGCGATAGGTGTGCACATTAGAAGAGAGGTGAGTATTTTCTCAAGAGAGTGATGCACTAATATGTCGTTGCATTGGCCTGTATTAATTTAAGTACTTGCTAAACGTATTTTAAAATCAAACACACTTTCGGGCTCTGACCCGTTTCCTCTCTCTCTCTCTCTCTTGTATATATATGTATGTATTACAGGTGCCCAGCCACAGGGGCGTCTTGATTAGGATCTCTTGGAAGGAACGCGCCGCAGCTTAGGTGGGAGTTGCAGGTCTCTGGATTAGACGACTTCATTCATTCGGATCTGCTCTTAGTACTTTCACCAGTTGAGCATGTGTAGCTCTCTCCATTATCCCGTTGTTATTGGGACATTTGTATTTCAGTTGTTTTCAGTATTGTTACTATGGGTTTTATTCAGTTTGTATTGGTGACTTTAGTTTTCTTATGTTGACATTCGATTGACGAATGTATTACATTATTTGGTTTACTGTGATGTGATTCTAAATTGTAGAAATGTTGTTTTTAAATAAATAAATCTTTTTCTTTAATTAAAATTCGGAAAGCATGTATGAAAATGGTTTTGACACTTAGCTTAATTATTTAGGGTGTTAAATTGGAAAATGTATTTCTATCGACAGCGATGATGAGAATGAACCAACTGTTTACCTTGATTTAATTTAATAAAGGAGTGATCGCCCGGTATTTAATTAGGCGGGGTGTCACAGGTGGTATCAGAGCATCAGGTTCTAGTGTCCTTAGGATCTGTACGGCTTATTATGCTTTCAGCGTTACTTTGTTTGTTATAGAGCCCTATGTTTAGGATTGTCGATTCCTTTGGCGAGATTCCGTTCTCCTGCTATAATGTGTATGCATTAGTGAATTTTAATTTCGTTCGGATGTGTACGTGTGCCGAGCAATGACGGATGTCAGAAAAAGACCGTTAAGCGTACATCAAGAGGCAGGGCTCAGTTGAGATTAGAAAATATATTCGAGGATGACGACCGTAGTCGAGGTCACCTCCATTATGGCATGAGAAGCCAAGACTTAAAAGGCGACTAAGGTGCAACAATGATTTTCAAATGCTGTTATAATCAAATGAGGTGCGGGGGCAAACTTACCCAACGTCTTTACCAAAGGCGATAAAGTATCCAAAGGCTTAAATGTAAGAATGGAGTGTGGCAAACCGAAAGTGAAAAATTTAGAGAAAAATTTTCTTGGCTTTCGGGACGAAATTATAATGGTTGGAGACAACCACCAATTTTAGAAGTGGAACGCTATGCCTATAGGAGAACCTGAGGTACAGTGTTGACCGTATGTTCCTTCCTTAACTGTTCAGGATGAGAAGCAAACGTGGTTCTGAACTCTTCGAGGGAGGGCATATCAGGGGTCCATTCATAAATTTGAATCTTAACCGTTAGCCAATTTTGTATCAGAAGATGTAGATACAAGTGGGGGGGGGGGGGAAACGACTCCAAGTGGAAGACCAACTCGTAACTATAGTTGATAAACTCGAGGAGGAAATTCTGGTGGACGAACGATCCAGAGGTTGACATTGTCATATTGTGTCAGAATAGATGTTAACGCTTCTTTGTGGAGGAAGTTAAAGGAATCGAAGAATTTAGTCGAGAATGAGACTGAATGCAACGGTAGTGGTATAGCACCACAGAAGGATGTGGATACACATCAGGAAAACCATTTAAATGCTTCAGGCAGTTAAATTCTTACCAATTGATGGTAAATTCAGTAAGTGCTAGTATAGATAATAACATGATCTTTATGGCCTAAGAAGGCTATGGAACAACCGGGATGGTTAACAAAAATCGAGTCTACTAATGTCCAAGGAAAGGAAAATCCTAACCAGGTTAGTAGGACAGGTGATAGGTGAATTATGTGTTGAGGTATTTTGTGCGGAGTGAGATCGCCCACGATAATATGTTCCGAAGTAAGTATAAGGGCAAGAATACGGTGCCTAGTAGAAGGCAAAGTGTAAAGTAATTTTGTTTTGGTTTGGGCAGACGTGTTACGTCCGAAAACCATTTGTGCAGTCAAAACGATTGCCAGGATGGAAGTATAAGTTGTATCCTTAGGATGCGGCGTGTTTATGTGACACGAGCGAGCCACCATATTTTGTTTATTGCTAGATTGGCATGTGAGATGAGTTTAATGCATATCATTATAAATGTTACCTTTATGTGAATATTTTCCTTAGTATAACAGGATTTTTTTTTTCTTTGGTGCTATCCGCGGGGGATGAATGAGCATATTACAGTGTTTTAAACTTTATTGAGGTTACTCATTGTAGTGATGCGATACACGAGTATGATATTATCCTTGTTAAAGCGTTATAGAAATGGGTAGTATGATAGTGGGCATTTATTACGAGGCTATTGGAATAGTTGCATTGGTGCAACATGTTCCATATTTGTTTTGGCGGGCTTAACCGTAAGAGAGTTGGACTCGCACTTATATTATCTATCCTAGAGACTTCGGAGGAGATAGTGGGCTCGAGATATTCGATGCCAATGTATGTATAGACTTTGTTAGTATAATTCCGTATGTATCGGGATTTACCGTTGAGCGAAAAGATTTGACTCAGTATTATGTTTAGCACTCCGGACTTAGTGATAAGAAAAGAGCATTGCTATATTTATCCTTTAGAGAAGTGGGAGTTAATATTTTTACCCTATTATTAGGGAAAGGAATTTCGAGAATTCCGAGTGTATGTATTCGAGGTTTTTAAATCCAATTACCATTAACCAATTCGGGACGATAGTGAAATTGGTGAAACGTTCTTTGTTAAGCATAATTACGGAGAACTTGTAACTTTTCTGTCAAGGGACGGAATAAAGGGGTATATACTATGGACGGAGGATCAAACGGATTTCGATAACCGACAATGCTAGGTAGTAGTGTATCGGGGGGTTCCTTGTTTGGATTTCGCTTTGCGAGACATCCCACGCATGAAACTTAGCGTAAGGATGGAAATAGGGAGACGTTTGGTCACTTTTCCACGAGTTTGGTACCCTGGTCGAAATGGGATCAAGTAATTATGTATGTAAGTTGGAAGTTGAATTTGGTTTTAAGGTTTTTGGACCCGGATCTTGTGGTAGGAAAACATTGAAAGTTATCCCCACAAGTTGAGGGGTGGAACTATGATAAGGAGAATTTAAGAATTCTGATTTCTAGGGTGATTGAAGTACCCGAATATCATAACCGCGTACAGAACACAAGGTGAATAAAGAGTTGGAATGATTTTTAGCATGGATTATCTGGAAAGAACTTTATATCATACAAAAGAGATGACCTGTAATTATTTTGATGAATAGAGCATTAGTGAATTATTTTGGTTGTTGTACCTATTTGGGAAAAATTGTTGTACTTATCTGAGGAAGGTGGAGAATTATTATTCCTCTTTTATTGTCATAGAATTTGGATGCCCTATTCCTTCTATTCCCTTGAATTTAGTTAGTTCTACAGATGAGTAGCACGCCGTTCGCTCTCCCAGGGCGGTCGAAGTGTTGCAAAAATGTGGGCATCTTGGTTAACTACAGTTAAAATGGTCCGAATCGGAGGGAAGTGGAAATAGACGTGTGAAATATATGTTTGTGGGAATAGTATGACGAAGTGGAAGTGATAGAGTGGATTAAACGTCACATGAGGGGCGATAATCCATACATAAGTGTGCAATTAGAATAGCACGCCCTAACTTGATTGGAAGGTTGTGGAAGCCGTTCAAGAATTGGTATTCCTTGAATAGAGTAGAATTCAATGATTATGAAGAACACCCGGAGCGGAGTTATTATTAGTCAAGTATGAGAGCGACTTGCGCGTACAAAGGGTAAGAATGTTAGTATGGTATAAGGATCCATAGGTGCGCTTCGTGGAGAGAAGAGCGCGGGTCGGAACTTTCGGCATACTCCAAGGAGGAAGGGGAGTATTACGTGTCACTTAATATGAGATATTTCAAGGGAAGAATCGATGTTTAGCGAGACGTAGTGAGTAGTCTCTACATGCACCACCCGTAAGTAAGGTTTGGTTGAAAGCGGAGAATCAACCAAAGAATTTTGTGTTTATCGACAATTCCTGAAATTGGAAGAGGTCGGAAAAGTTGGTACAGTCCTTGGATGGGTTACCATCCTCAAAACAAGATCAAGGGTTTATCCCGAACTTGTGAATTAAGTCGCCAAGAAGGAAGTGATTGATATTCCTTTGGGCTGGCTTACAATATTAACTAGTATGCCCCAGACTTCCTTCGAAAGGAAGGATCGCACCAGTGCATGGTCCGGCGCAGTACAAATTTCTGAATCAGGATGAGATTTGTGAATCCCACCTTCAACTGGGATTTCAGGAACCAGCGGAGTTAGGACTTAATTTCGAGTAGGATGTATCACCCTTAGCCAGGGAATAAGCGCATGGTGATTAAAGATTAGGGGAGCCATGTGAAGGAGATTTTGGAATCTTGGTACTATGATTTCAAGCATGCTCGGTAGGAACACTCGTACCTGTTTGTCGTGTACAAGGTACTTGAACAAAATTTTTGGATCGGTCAAGAGAACTTCCGATAAATGTGGTAGAATTCCACGACTGTATTAGGCGAGCTAGAGTGATCAAATGTTCGTAATATTTTTCTCAGAATGGGAGTTTCGTATATGAATGATCCGAGTATTTGTCTATAGTAGGGTGCGGCCTCTTAATGTTAGTGAGATAATGAAATGTATAACGTATAAGCGTGACTTATGCGAATGTTGTCGGTTGGGAGCACAAAGTGAAGTATCTCTAATGGGAATGTAAAACAATGTTGCTGTGAAGAAAGGGCTATAGTAATTGAACGCCGTAATGTGGAGTCAGTCTGTGTACGGAAAAGGATATCCAGAATTGTGCTATCGGATAGGCCTTATTTTCCGAATTTCGGGACGAAATTCAGTTATTAGGGGGGAAGTATGTAATACCCCGTATTTTTATAGCTTTTAAATTATGGGATTTATTAAATTTAATTGAGATAAATTAATTTTATTTTAATCCGGAATGTTGCTTTGAGTATTTACTAGCGTGACGAAAGTTAGTAATTATTGGAAATTTGTTAATTGTTGCATATTACTGGATGAGTATAGTAATATATGAGATTTATTTTTATAATGTTGTCATGAGTGAATTAAATGACGATTTCGGAAATTTAAGTCGGAACGTGCTCGTGTCACGTCGGGACTAATTTGGTTAAATAAAAAGTGAATATTTTATAAGTTGTTCGTATGGTCATTTTGAGTGCGCCAACGCGTCCGATAGGGTCGAGATAGTCAGAAAAGTGTACCCGGGGGTTTAGTTTGGGTCTCGGGGCATTTTTAGGCCTAATTAGTACCCCGGGAGGGCATTTTAGTCATTTTACATAATTGGGTAATTAAACCCACGAATTTCAGCAACCTATATCAGCCATTAGGTTAGCCTTTTAGGGTTAGAACATTCAGAAATCAAGTGACGGCCATTGGAGAAGAGAGGAGAGAGCTCCAAGGCAATTCAAGGCCAAAAAGCTACCGGATTTCACCGCCACCACCACCACCGCGTAGATCGCGAGACAAGGAACGCAACCATACCAAAATCATCCGTGAATCTGCGTACTAAAAATCCCAGGCAAGTATTTGACTTGCGTATTTTCGTTAATGCAATCTTCATATTAGTCTAGGATTGTTTAGAGATGAAAACTATGGAAGAAAACTCAATTTGTGTTAGGATAATGCATGTAGTTGTGATTCTATGGAAATTCTGGAACCCTTGCCATGTAGAGGAATATAAATCACGAAATTTTGATGATAGATTAGAAGGAATTTCAGGTAAAAACAGATTAGAACCTTGATTAAGGAAAACTCTAGGGTTCTTGATGATTAGATGGGATTTTGAGTTAATTATCCATGTTTAATGATAGTTATACACATGCCTTACATTATAAACACCTGGTATAATGTTATAATGATGATAGTAGGATTTTGGGACGATTGGAATGGAAAAACATAGTTTTGGATGAAGAAGTTTAGTGAAACCCGTAACTGCATTCTGCAGAATTTTGCCCAGACCTGCTTGATCGATCGATCGATCGAAGGTTTGATCGATCGAGCCCCAAGCTTCGATCGATCGACCCCTCCTGGCAGACTCCTAATTCCCTCTTTAAACGCGTTAAATTCTAATTGTCGTGATATAATTCTTGGGCATTATTGATAAATTGATTTGGGAGACATTGAGGACCAGTAGGGTATATGAATAAATGTTGGAACCTTTAATCTTTAACGAGAATGGTATTTATGGGATAATTACTTTAGGTTGGTAGATTTATGAATTTAAAGGGTGAGGTGCGTAAGAGAGTTACGTTGGAACCTAATAAAGACACTTACTGAAATTCAGATTTGTGAGGATATAGCCCACGAGTGTTAGGTAATAAGTGAGAAAACCCTTCGAATTAAGGTTAGGAATGAAACCTTATACGTAATTCTATAAATGTGAAATTAAGGATATACGGTATAATTATGGGTGACGAGAAGAACCTATTTCAATATGATAAAGTGGTATATTTATATGATTGTGTATACATATATTATATGCATGTGAAAAACATACCGCGCTACTTGCTATCCTTGAGGTTACCGCGCTGGGACAGTCTTATCTCGATGGGACCTTTATGGGGGATATTGACTTGTACCCTAGAAGATAGATATCCTTGGTACAGGCTATCGAATTGATAGTTCAGACGGTCCTAAGAGACGTGAGTATGTGCCATCCTCTTTGAGACTTGGAATCTATGCTTCGCCTCGATATTGTTGTGTATGTGTTAATACAGTTCGAGAGTGATTCCGAACTTGTATTCCCCTTGACATGAGTGGTATAGGGTTTGGATAGTAGAAGTATGCACGCACCATAGTTTTATGAGGGGTGCTGTTATATTATATATATTATACGAGTAGTTAATATATATATGAGATTTTGAAATTTGAAACTGCCTACTGTGATTTGATAAGTAGGACATGGTTGATGACTCTTATAGTAAATTCTTGTTTGTGAAAAATAATATGTCACCGAGGAACTTTATACATTAAGAAAAGATAAAACGAGAGTTGTGCTTCTAATTGGAAGTATTCTTTGTAAACAAAAATATTGTTCGGTTTTGAAATCTTACGAGTAAGTAGATACGCTAAATTATTGGGAAGGTTAGTATAATAAAATGCTAAGATAAACCGTTGGGAAGGTTAGTGCGATAGGTGTGCACATTAGAAGAGAGGTGAGTATTTTCTCAAGAGAGTGATGCACTAATATGTCGTTGCATTGGCCTGTATTAATTTAAGTACTTGCTAAACGTATTTTAAAATCAAACACACTTTCGGGCTCTGACCCGTTTCCTCTCTCTCTCTCTCTTGTATATATATGTATGTATTACAGGTGCCCAGCCACAGGGGCGTCTTGATTAGGATCTCTTGGAAGGAACGCGCCGCAGCTTAGGTGGGAGTTGCAGGTCTCTGGATTAGACGACTTCATTCATTCGGATCTGCTCTTAGTACTTTCACCAGTTGAGCATGTGTAGCTCTCTCCATTATCCCGTTGTTATTGGGACATTTGTATTTCAGTTGTTTTCAGTATTGTTACTATGGGTTTTATTCAGTTTGTATTGGTGACTTTAGTTTTCTTATGTTGACATTCGATTGACGAATGTATTAGATTATTTGGTTTACTGTGATGTGATTCTAAATTGTAGAAATGTTGTTATTAAATAAATAAATCTTTTTCTTTAATTAAAACTAGGAAAGCATGTATGAAAATGGTTTTGACACTTAGCTTAATTATTTAGGGTGTTAAATTGGAAAATGTATTTCTATCGACAGCGATGATGAGAATGAACCAACTGTTTACCTTGATTTAATTTAATAAAGGAGTGATCGCCCGGTATTTAATTAGGCGGGGTGTCACAGGTGGTATCAGAGCATCAGGTTCTAGTGTCCTTAGGATCGGTACGGCTTATTATGCTTTCAGCGTTACTTTGTTTGTTATAGAGCCCTATGTTTAGGATTGTCGATTCCTTTGGCGAGATTCCGTTCTCCTGCTATAATGTGTATGCATTAGTGAATTTTAATTTCGTTCGGATGTGTACGTGTGACGAGCAATGACGGATGTCAGAAAAAGACCGTTAAGCGTACATCAAGAGGCAGGGCTCAGTTGAGATTAGAAAATATATTCGAGGATGACGACCGTAGTCGAGGTCACCTCCATTATGGCATGAGAAGCCAAGACTTAAAAGGCGACTAAGGTGCAACAATGATTTTCAAATGCTGTTATAATCAAATGAGGTGCGGGGGCAAACTTACCCAACATTTTACAAAAACGTGTAGAGACTATCAACGGGAAATTTTAGAAACACGAAAATTGTATGTGTCTTTACCAAAAGCGGTAAAGTATCCAAAGGCGTAAATGTAAGAATGGAGTGTGGCAAACCGAAAGTGAAAAATTTAGAGAAAAATTTTCTTGGCTTTCGGGACGAAATTATAATGGTTGGAGACAACCACCAATTTTAGAAGTGGAACGCTATGCCTATAGGAGAACCTGAGGTATAGTGTTGACCGTATGTTCCTTCCTTAACTGTTCAGGATGAGAAGCAAACGTGGTTCTGAACTCTTCGAGGGAGGGCATATCAGGGGTCCATTCGTAAATTTGAATCTTAACCGTTAGCCAATTTTGTATCAGAAGATGTAGATACAAGTGGGGGGGGGGGGGGGAACGACTCCAAGTGGAAGACCAACTCGTAACTATAGTTGATAAACTCGAGGAGGAAATTCTGGTGGACGAACGATCCAGAGGTTGACATTGTCATATTGTGTCAGAATAGATGTTAACGCTTCTTTGTGGAGGAAGTTAAAGGAATCGAAGAATTTAGTCGAGAATGAGACTGAATGCAACGGTAGTGGTATAGCACCACAGAAGGATGTGGATACACATCAGGAAAACCATTTAAATGCTTCAGGCAGTTAAATTCTTACCAATTGATGGTAAATTCAGTAAGTGCTAGTATAGATAATAACATGATCTTTATGGCCTAAGAAGGCTATGGAACAACTGGGATGGTTAACAAAAATCGAGTCTACTAATGTCCAAGGAAAGGAAAATCCTAACCAGGTTAGTAGGACAGGTGATAGGTGAATTATGTGTTGAGGTATTTTGTGCGGAGTGAGATCGCCCACGATAATATGTTCCGAAGTAAGTATAAGGGTAAGAATACGGTGCCTAGTAGAAGGCAAAGAGTAAAGTAATTTTGTTTTGGTTTGGGCAGACGTGTTACGTCCGAAAACCATTTGTGCAGTCAAAACGATTGCCAGGATGGAAGTATAAGTTGTATCCTTAGGATGCGGCGTGTTTATGTGACACGAGCAGTCACCATATTTTGTTTATTTCTAGATTGGCATGTGAGATGAGTTTAATGCATATCATTATAAATGTTACCTTTATGTGAATATTTTCCTTAGTATAACGGGATTTTTTTTTTCTTTGGTGCTATCCGCGGGGGATGAATGAGCATATTACAGTGTTTTAAACTTTATTGAGGTTACTTGTTGTAGTGATGCGATACACGAGTATGATATTATCCTTGTTAAAGCGTTATAGAAATGGGTAGTATGATAGTGGGCATTTATTACGAGGCTATTGGAATAGTTGCATTGGTGCAACATGTTCCATATTTATTTTGGCGGGCTTAACCGTTAGAGAGTTGGACTCGCACTTATATTATCTATCCTAGAGACTTCGGAGGAGATAGTGGGCTCGAGATATTCGATGCCAATGTATGTATAGACTTTGTTAGTATAATTCCATATGTATCGGGATTTACCGTTGAGCGAAAAGATTTGACTCAGTATTATGTTTAGCACTCCGGACTTAGTGATAAGAAAAGCGCATTGCTATATTTATCCTTTAGAGAAGTGGGAGTTAATATTTATACCCTATTATTAGGGAAAGGAATTTCGAGAATTCCGAGTGTATGTATTCGAGGTTTTTAAATCCAATTACCATTAACCAATTCGGGACGATAGTGAAATTGGTGAAACGTTCTTTGTTAAGCATAATTACGGCGAACTTGTAACTTTTCTGTCAAGGGACGAAATAAAGGGGTATATACTATGGACGGAGGATCAAACGGATTTCGATAACCGACAATGCTAGGTAGTAGTGTATCGGGGGGTTCCTTGTTTGGATTTCGCTTTGCGAGACATCCCACGCATGAAACTTAGCGTAAGGATGGAAATAGGGAGACGTTTGGTCACTTTTCCACGAGTTTGGTACCCTGGTCGAAATGGGATCAAGTAATTATGTATGTAAGTTGGAAGTTGAATTTGGTTTTAAGGTTTTTGGAGTCGGATCTTGTGGTAGGAAAACATTGAAAGTTATCCCCACAAGTTGAGGGGTGGAACTATGATAAGGAGAATTTAAGAATTCTGATTTCTAGGGTGATTGAAGTACCCGAATATCATAACCGCGTACAGAACACAAGGTGAATAAAGAGTTGGAATGATTTTTAGCATGGATTATCTGGAAAGAACTTTATATCATACAAAAGAGATGACCTCTAATTATTTTGATGAATAGAGCGTTAGTGATTTATTTTGGTTGTTGTACCTATTTGGGAAAAATTGTTGTACTTATCTGAGGAAGGTGGAGAATTATTATTCCTCTTTTATTGTCATAGAATTTGGATGCCCTATTCCTTCTATTCCGTTGAATTTAGTTAGTTCTACAGATGAGTAGCACGCCGTTCGCTCTCCCAGGGCGGTCGAAGTGTTGCAAAAATGTGGGCATCTTGGTTAACTACAGTTAAAATGGTCCGAATCGGAGGGACGTGGAAATAGACGTGTGAAATATATGTTTGTGGGAATAGTACGACGAAGTGGAAGTGATAGAGTGGATTAAACGTCACATGAGGGGCGATAATCCATACATAAGTGTGCAATTAGAATAGCACGCCCTAACTTGATTGGAAGGTTGTGGAAGCCGTTCAAGAATTGGTATTCCTTGAATAGAGTAGAATTCAATGATTATGAAGAACACCCGGAGCGGAGTTATTATTAGTCAAGTATGAGAGCGACTTGCGCGTACAAAGGGTAAGAATGTTAGTATGGTATAAGGATCCATAGGTGCGCTTCGTGGAGAGAAGAGCGCGGGTCGGAACTTTCGGCATACTCCAAGGAGGAAGGGGATTATTACGTGTCACTTAATATGAGATATTTCAAGGAAAGAATCGATGTTTAGCGAGACGTAGTGAGTAGTCTCTACATGCACCACCCGTAAGTAAGGTTTGGTTGAAAGCGGAGAATCAACCAAAGAATTTTGTGTTTATCGACAATTCCTGAAATTGGAAGAGGTCGGAAAAGTTGGTACAGTCCTTGGATGGGTTACCATCCTCAAAACAAGATCAAGGGTTTATCCCGAACTTGTGAATTAAGTCGCCAAGAAGGAAGTGATTGATATTCCTTTGGGCTGGCTTACAATATTAACTAGTATGCCCCAGACTTCCTTCGAAAGGAAGGATCGCGCCAGTGCATGGTCCGGCGCAGTACAAATTTCTGAATCAGGATGAGATTTGTGAATCCCACCTTCAACTGGGATTTCAGGAACCAGCGGAGTTAGGACTTCATTTCGAGTAGAATGTATCACCCTTAGCTAGGGAATAAGCGCATGGTGATTAAAGATTAGGGGAGCCATGTGAAGGAGATTTTGGAATCTTGGTACTATGATTTCAAGCATGCTCGGTAGGAAAACTCGTACCTATTTGTCGCGTACAAGGTACTTGAACAAAATTTTTGGATCGGTCAAGAGAACTTTCGATAAATGTGGTAGAATTCCACGACTGTATTGGGCGAGCTAGAGTGATCAAATGTTCGTAATATTTTTCTCAGAATGGGAGTTTCGTATATGAATGATCCGAGTATTTGTCTATAATAGGGTGCGGCCTCTTAATGTTAGTGAGATAATGAAATGTATAACGTATAAGCGTGACTTATGCGAATGTTGTCGGTTGGGAGCACAAAGTGAAGTATCTCTAATGGGAATGTAAAACAATGTTGCTGTGAAGAAAGGGCTATAGTAATTGAACGCCGTAATGTGGAGTCAGTCTGTGTACGGAAAAGGATATCCAGAATTGTGCTATCGGATAGGCCTTATTTTCCGAATTTCGGGACGAAATTCAGTTATTAGGGGGGAAGTATGTAATACCCCGTATTTTTATAGCTTTTAAATTATGGGATTTATTAAATTTAATTGAGATAAATTAATTTTATTTTAATCCGGAATGTTGCTTTGAGTATTTACTAGCGTGACGAAAGTTAGTAATTATTGGAAATTTGTTAATTGTTGCATATTACTGGATGAGTATAGTAATATATGAGATTTATTTTTATAATGTTGTCATGAGTGAATTAAATGACGATTTCGGAAATTTAAGTCGGAACGTGCTCGTGTCACGTCGGGACTAATTTGGTTAAATAAAAAGTGAATATTTTATAAGTTGTCCGTATGGTCGTTTTGAGTGCGCCAACGCGTCCGATAGGGTCGAGATAGTCAGAAAAGTGTACCCGGGGGTTTAGTTTGGGTCTCGGGGCGTTTTTAGGCCTAATTAGTACCCCGGGAGGGCATTTTAGTCATTTTACATAATTGGGTAATTAAACCCACGAATTTCAGCAACCTATATCAGCCATTAGGTTAACCTTTTAGGGTTAGAACATTCAGAAATCAAGTGACGGCCATTGGAGAAGAGAGGAGAGAGCTCCAAGGCAATTCAAGGCCAAAAAGCTACCGGATTTCACCGTCACCACCACCACCGCGTAGATCGCGAGGCAAGGAACGCAGCCATACCAAAATCATCCGTGAATCTGCGTACCAAAAATCCCAGGCAAGTATTTGACTTGCGTATTTTCGTTAATGCAATCTTCATATTAGTCTAGGATTGTTTAGAGATGAAAACTATGGAAGAAAACTCAATTTGTGTTAGGATAATGCATGTAGTTGTGATTCTATGGAAATTCTGGAACCCTTGCCATGTAGAGGAATATAAATCACGAAATTTTGATGATACATTAGAAGGAATTTCTGGTAAAAATAGATTAGAACCTTGATTAAGGAAAACTCTAGGGTTCTTGATGATTAGATGGGATTTTGAGTTAATTATCCATGTTTAATGATAGTTATACACATGCCTTACGTTATAAACACCTGGTATAATGTTATAATGATGATAGTAGGATTTTGGGACGATTGGAATGGAAAAACATAGTTTTGGATGAAGAAGTTTAGTGAAACCCGTACCTGCATTCTGCAGAATTTTGCCCAGACCTGCTTGATCGATCGATCGAGCCTAGAGCTTCGAATCGATCGAAGGTTCGATCGATCGAGCCCCAAGCTTCGATTGATCGACCCCTCCTGGCAGACTCCTAATTCCCTCTTTAAACGCGTTAAATTCTAATTGTCGTGATATAATTCTCGGGTATTCTTGATAAATTGATTTGGGAGACATTGAGGACCAATAGGGTATATGAATAAATCTTGGAACCTTTAATCTTCAACGAGAATGGTATTTAAGGGATAATTACTTTAGGTTGGTAGATTTATGAATTTAAAGGGTGAGGTGCGTAAGAGAGTTACGTTGGAACCTAATAAAGACACTTACTGAAATTCAGATTTGTGAGGATATAGCCCACGAGTGTTAGGTAATAAGTGAGAAAACCCTTCGAATTAAGGTTAGGAATGAAACCTTATACGTAATTCTATAAATGTGAAATTAAGGATATACGGTATAATTATGGGTGACGAGAAGAACCTATTTCAATATGATAAAGTGGTATATTTATATGATTGTGTGTACATATATTATATGCATGTGAAAAACATACCGCGCTACTTGCTATCCTTGAGGTTACCGTGCTGGGACAGTCTTATCTCGATGGGACCTTTATGGGGGATATTGACTTGTACCCTAGAAGATATATATCCTTGGTACAGGCTATCGAATTGATAGTTCAGACGGTCCTAAGAGACGCGAGTATGTGCCATCCTCTTAGAGACTTGGAATCTATGCTTCGCCTCGATATTGTTGTGTATGTGTTAATACAGTTCGAGAGTGATTCCGAACTTGTATTCCCCTTGATATGAGTGGTATGGGGTTTGGATAGTAGAAGTATCCACGCACCATAGTTTTATGAGGGGTGCTGTTATATTATATATATTATACGAGTAGTTAATATATATATGAGATTTTGAAATTTGAAACTGCCTACTGTGATTTGATAAGTAGGACATGGTTGATGACTCTTATAGTAAATTCTTGTTTGTGAAAAACAATATGTCACCGAGGAACTTTATATATTAAGAAAAGCTAAAACGAGAGTTGTGCTTCTAATTGGAAGTATTCTTTGTAAATAAAAATATTGTTCGGTTTTGAAATCTTATGAGTAAGTAGATACGCTAAATTATTGGGAAGGTTAGTATAATAAAATGCTAAGATAAACCGTTGGGAAGGTTAGTGCGATAGGTGTGCACATTAGAAGAGAGGTGAGTATTTTCTCAAGAGAGTGACGCACTAATATGTCGTTGCATTGGCCTGTATCAATTTAAATACTTGCTAAACGTATTTTAAAATCAAACACACTTTCGGGCTCTGACCCGTTTCCTCTCTCTCTCTCTCTCTCTCTCTCTTGTATATATATGTATGTATTACAGGTGCCCAGCCACAGGGGCGTCTTGATTAGGATCTCTTGGAAGGAACGCGCTGCAGCTTAGGTGGGAGTTGCAGGTCTCTAGATTAGACGACTTCATTCATTCGGATCTACTCTTAGTACTTTCACCAGTTGAGCATGTGTAGCTCTCTCCATTATCCCGTTGTTATTAGGACATTTGTATTTCAGTTGTTGTCAGTATTGTTACTATGGGCTTTATTCAGTTTGTATTGGTGACTTTAGTTTTCTTATGTTGACATTCGATTGACGAATGTATTACATTATTTGGTTTACTGTGATGTGATTCTAAATTGTAGAAATGTTGTTTTAAATAAATAAATCTTTTTCTTTAATTAAAATTCGGAAAGCATGTATGAAAATGGTTTTGACACTTAGCTTAATTATTTAGGGTGTTAAATTGGAAAATGTATTTCTATCGACAGTGATGCTGAGAATGAACCAACTATTTACCTTGATTTAATTTAATAAAGGAGTGATCGCCCGGTATTTAATTAGGCGGGGTGTCACAAAGGCGAGCCATTATACCTGAGGATCAAGGCTCATGCTTTACGGTAAATCTCGAAGGGAATAAGATGTACCACGATATGTGACATCAGTATTGGTGGACGGGGATAAAAAGGGACATAGTAGATTTTGTGTCAAAGTGTGCTATGTGTTAGCTGGTGAAGGTGGACCATTAGCGTCCTGCATGTATTTTACAGCCTCTGGAGATCCCAGTGTGGAAATGGGAAAGCATCTCCATGGACTTCATTACTAGGCTACTTACATCGCAGAGGGGGAATGATTCCATTTGGGTGATCGTTGACAAATTGACGAAGGTTGCTCCTTTCTTACCGATCCGGACAGATTGCAACTCCTAGCAATATTCCAAACTCTTCCTTGCAGAGATTGTTAAGCTGCATGGGGTGCCGCTCAACATCGTGTCAGACAGGGACATGACTTTTGTGTCCCACTTTTGAAGGATCTTTTAACCGACCTTAGGGGAAGAGTTGAAATTGAGAACATCATATTAGCCTCAAACCAATGGGCTGACAAAGAGGGTGAACTTGATGTTGGAGGACAATTTGCGGATGGACATTTTTTATTTTAAGGGGAGATGGGTGCAGTATTTACCTTTAGTGGAGTTTGCTTATAATAACAGCTACCAATTCACGATAGGGATGGAACCATTTGAGGCCCCTTACGGGAGACCTTGTTGTTCACCCTCATGTTGTCTAGAGGTGTGGGATAACAAGTTACTTCGGCCAGACTTCATTCAGGATGCCTCAGAAAAGGTAAAGATGATTAGGGTCAGGATACGAATTGCCCAGGAAAAGAAAAAGACCTAGGTGGATGCAGGTCGGAGACACTTGGACTTTGATGTTGGAGATCAGATGTTGATTAAAGTATCTCCTATGAAGGGGGTGATGAGGTTTGGGAAGAAAGGAAATTTGGCACCTCGATACGTGGGATCGTTCCCTATTCTGGAGAGGATTGGGCCCGTAGCATATTAATTGGGACTATCGGATCACTTATAGTGGATGCACAACGTTTTCCACATATCTTCACTGCGGAGGTTCCTTAGAGATAAGATAGTGTACCAGGACATTGATATTGACGAGATAGAGATCCAAACAGATGCTACTTATGAGGAGAGACTGATAGCCATTCTCGACCGACGTGAGCGTCGACTTCGATCCAAGGTTATTTCTTTAGTTCGGGTGAAGTGGGGACACCATTGGGAGGACGAGTCGACTTGGGATAGGGAGGACGACATGCACACATAGTATCCCGAACTCTTCTATCTAGGTACATACTTTTTTTGATTTCGAGGACGGAATCTCGTTATGGGTGGCTGGGGGGAGGAGAATGTAACACCCTGTAATTTTCTAGAATAAATAATAAAAATAATATTTTTGGAATAAATAAAGATTTGTGGAAATTGGAATTAATCGAGAAATTTATTTTATTAATTCGAATACATATTTGGTTGTTATGTCATAATTATGTATGGTTGAATTTCTATGTGTATGGTTATAACAATTTTAAGTATTTTAGAAAATACATAATTTATGCGTCACACAATTAATATTATCTAATGTTGGGATAAAATAATTCAGAACATATTTCGGGGAGTTTATGGACTCGTATAGGTATTTTAAACCTTTTGAAATGGTCCCAGGTCATGGGTATATAAGTTGGAAAAATTTTGGTCTAGTTTGGGTATGGACTCGTATTGGGTATGGATTCGGGTATATAGATCGAACATATTTTATTAATGCATCACATAAACCTTTAGAAATGGTCCCAGGTCATGGGTATATAACCAAACCCTCATTCGGTAAGGAGGTCTAAAAATTGGATTTTTAACCCAACTCGGTATTTAAGGTTAATGAGTGTTTAAGGAGGGATAAACCACTTCAACAATACTAATCAAAGAGACCTAAACGTAACTGTTACCAAGATAGAAAAGGAGAATAACCAAAAAGGGAGAAAAAGGCAAGGAATCAAAGGGAATTTCTTCCACGATGTTAAATTTTTAATAGATACACCACCTCCTGAATATGGAAGACACTAATGCTTCCATTGAACCCATTTATGTTTCAGTAGTTTTCCTTTAGCTCCCTATATGAATGTCGCAAAATTCCGTTCCAAACGTTGAATAACCGAAACCGGTGGGTCTATTAAGTGACGTTTCCAACTAACCAAAAAGTGTTGTTGATTTCTGTCCGCTAAACAGTGGAACTCCCGGGTACTTCATTGGAAGTTTTTTTCCGCAAAACCGATGGTGGTCTTGATTATGTTACTTCGAGCAGTGGTTGTTATTTCTGGGCATGCAAATGATGATTTACTATTGTTAATGAGATGGCCAACAGTAGTTTCGTAGTTCTTCAGAAATTCCCTTAGGCGGGTAAGGCTCCTTTTGTCACCATTTGTGAAAATGAGACAATCATCATCAAAAGATAATGACGGAATTATTTCGCATCCTTTAAGAGTTGAAAAGATTTTTGACCCTCTGTTGAATAAAAAGTTGAAGTAGTCCTCTTGTCAGAATTTTAGTGACTATGATAAATAGACTCGGTGATAGTGGATCTCCTTGCCGCACTCTGCATTTTGATTTGAAAAATCCACATGATTTCCCATTAACACAAATGGAGTGCCAGCAATTTGAAATTGTACGCCACGCCATGTCAATCCAAATTTCCGAAAATCCAAAAGCACGAAGGACTTTGGAGATACATAGCCAAGAAACCCTGTCATAAGCTTTTGACATATCTAATTTAATTAAAACATTGGATCCTCGAACGTTTTTGTTGAATGTTGTCATAAGTTTCGGTGCCATCAAAATGTTATCCATGATATTACGACCTTTGACGAATCCCGCTTGCGAATTTGAAATTATTTTTGGAAGTAACAGACCAAGCATATTATTAATAATTTTTTAATTATTTTATTACAAAAATTACATAAACTAATAGGCCTATAGTCGCTACAAAATTTTGGATTTGCATTTTTTGGGATGAGAACAATGTTGGTCGATGTCCAACTTCTTGGAATCTCCGTTCCTTTAAAGAAAGATAAAATAGCATTATGTAAATCAAGTTTAATAGTTTCGCAACAATGCTGAAAAAACCATCTATTATAACCATCTGGGCCTGCCGCGCTATTTTTATCCATTCCAAAAACTATAGCTTTAATTTCTTCCATCTTCTGCAATCTTGTGAGAGTATCATTTTCTTCTTGAGAAATTATTGAAGGAATGACATTTAAAGGCTTAAAGTCCACGGGTATATTGGACTTATTAGTAAGAATAGCTTCAAAGTGCTTAACCAATTCCTCCTCGACGTTGTTTTGGCCAGTAATATCTTCCCCACTGTCATTTTTAACACTATGAATAAGAAGCTTGGATTTTTTTTCGCCTTAACCATAGTATAAAAGAAACTAGTGTTGAAATCACCCTCAGTTGCCCATTTGACCCTTTCCTTTTGATGCCAATATTCTTCCTCAATGCTCATTTCTTTCTTGAGCCAGGCTTTAGGTTTGAAAATCTCCTCCCTATTCATCGAATTAGGATCCACATCATAGGCAATCTCCTTAAAAATTAAAAAATCTTCTGCATTTTTAACTCTTTGATGGATATTCTTATTGGAATTAACATTCCACAATTTAAGAACATATTTTAACCATTTTAGTATGGTTGCAAATATGTATAAAGGTTCCCATCTCAATTATCCATGCTAAGAGTCTGAAACCAGTTTATTAAAATCTGCATGATTAGTCCAAGCATTAATAAAGCGAAATGGTTTAGGAATACCATCTAAATCCGATTTAAGTCGTAGAAGCAGCAAAGAATGGTCTGAATTTGTTCTATGGAGATGCTCTACTGAAGAGTTAAAACCATTATTAAACCATTCAGTGTTACAAAATGTTTGTCCAATCGGGCTAAAATTTGAGAAGTTCCATCCCTATTATTTGACCAGGTAAATTTTGACCCTTTAAAGGTCAGTTCCAACAAACCTGACTGAGAAATACTTCCATTAAATTCCTCTACTGCCAAGTTATTAATACCTCTCCCTCCCACTTTTTCTGATTGAGATCGTACAACATTAAAATCACCCCCCATAATCCATTGGCCTTGAATAGAGTTTGAAAGATTTTCTAACTCAACCCATAAGTTCCTCCTACCAGCCAGTTTGCATTTAGCGTAGACACAAAATATAAAAAATGGATGGGAAAATTCCCATGCTCCACCTTGAATGAAAGAATCTGACTGTGATCGCTTAGAACATTGAATGGCCAATCATACTTCCAAAGAACCCAAATTTTGTTATTGACATTTGACATTCCACCATGAAAATTTATTCGATTACAAAGAGATGCTATATTTCCAGCATCAATTTTAGGCTCCAACAAACAAACAACATATAAATTATTAATTCGAATTAATTTTTTCAGTCTTCGGTTAGCGAAGTTCCCCAGACTATGGTTCTACCATGACGAAGAAATGCATTCTAAAAAAGAAAGAGAGAGGTTTATGCGTGCAGCTGTATATGAAAGTACGCTTACTCTTCTTTCGATTGCTAATGTGTGGTTTTGTACTACTTCCAAAGTCACAGAGGGAGCTGGAGCCGATTTTTTATTTGACGACCCTTATTTTATTCAATCGACGGATGGTGCTAAAGGAGTTGGGAGAAGAGTCCGCCTATAGTTATAGTAGTTAGAAGCCCATTGCTTTAACTAGGAAGTCAGCAGGTGAGTCAGTTTAGATCTCTAGGAAGTCAGCCAATTGCTTTGACTTCTTCCACTGCTTCATTGCATCGGATTTTGCCCTTGAATTTCTTTCTATAGCCGCATCAGAGGATTTAATGGAAAAGTATGCCACCGCTCCTTCGGAGGACTCCTCCCCCCTTTTGGACTTATATATTGGTACCACACGAGACTGGACCCGTAGCCTGACCATATGCAACGAAGACTTTGAATCGAATAGTTATTCTAGGATCTTTCTTCTACTGCCAATAGTACGAAAATGAGTCTTAGTAATAGCTTGAACAAAGCTTCGTTCCTTCACTGAAGTCTTTGTCTAAAACTAACTAGAAAAGTAAGCCTGATCTGACTCAATCGTCTTCTGACTTGGTAAGAAGTGCCCCCAAAGCACTCCATTCATCTGGTGATGAAGAATCTCCTATCGCTTCATCTTCCACTGCCCTTTCATTCTCTTCAGGTGTCTTCCTTCTTCCGTGTGGAGGAATGCTGATAGAACTGTGGATACCTTAGCTTTGAGAGAGACCTCCTTTTTGGTCTTCGTAAAAAGTGAGGAGGCGCCAGCCGCTGGTCTGGACTTTCTTTCAATGGAAAATCATAAAGTCTTTTCAATAAAGCCTTCATAAACTCAATAAAAAGAGCAAGTAAGCTTCATATTCTCCTGCTCGGAGAATGCTAAAATAGCGTATATTGAGACAAGAGCTTATTCTATCAAAAAGTGTATTATCGACATCAATACACTAACTCCTGGAAAGATCCGATCGAAAATAGCCAATTAGAAGAGTGGATTAAAAGTTCCTTATCCTTCATGCTTCCTTATCCCTTGTTGATGTATTGAATCTCCCCCCTTCCTTTCTTCTCTCCAAACCAAAGTCTTTGAAAATGATTGGGGGAGTCACTTCGCTCGCCTTCGGGTTAGTTAAGAGTTATTTCTTCCTCCTTTGCTGCTTTGCTACCTTGTTAATGCTAAGAAGTGAAGTTCTATGGTTACTGTCCAAGGTGGGGATGAGAGACTTAATTCCTTCTATTGCCCAGTGTCTGAGCTGAGAGAATTGAGTGAATCTTATTATAAGTTCCCCCTAGAATCCCCAGTGGTGAAATACGAGCTGAAAGGCTTCCCTCCTCACTCACAAGAGATGTTTCCATGCTAGATTGCAAAACCGGGGGGTCTTTCAAAAATAAATACTCTGGGAAGGAAACCCATAGTTTGTTTGGGTTCGATAAATCCCTTATTGGATCCAGTTTAAGAGGGGCATAGCATGGGATAACTAATATCAAAATTCCCTCTATTACTTTTTCATAAGAATATATATTACCTATGGCGATAGGCCCATATCTTCCTTATAAGAACTAGATCCGCCAGAAAGAATGGAATCCTTTTAGGCATTCAGTAGAGCTAACTGACGAGAAGAAAAAGAAAAAAAAAGATAACTAAATGCACTTATGATTGATATGAACCAGTCCCCTTATAGAAGATAAAGTTCGATCCGCTTGAATTGATCTAAGAACTAACCCAATCTCGATGAGAATCAGTACACTTAACTCGATCAATCCATGAAAGTGTGGAACTTCTCCACCCTCTGCTAACAGCTTTCTTCTATTATGATTTTTATTTCTCGACCTGCTCACGACATATTTTTTGACCTAAGTGTGCCTGTGTTCAATTTTAGGTCCTATTCTCAACCTGATAGTCTAGTGACTACATGGCTGGTTGTCACGTGTTTTGTTGGATGCACACGAGGTGTTTGTTTCAATCGCGGTGCTGTTTAGGGTAATGGTGGTCTCGGACCGCTCATGGCACGTTTCAAGCCTAAGTGTACCGGAGTTCAAATTCAGGTCATATTCTCAAACTGGAGGCCTGCGACTATGTGATTAATTGCGACATTTTATGTTGGATGTGCATGAGGTGTTTATACCACTTGTCATCCCGTTTTGGGGATATTGGTGGTCTCGGCCCGCTCGCGACACGTTTTTAAGCGAAAGTGTGCCTATGTTCATATTTGGGTCCTACTGTCAAATCGAGAGTCCCACGACTATGTGGTCAGTTTCTATGTGCTACGTGCTACATTGGATGCACACGAGCTATTCATGCTACTCGTGGTGTTGTTTGGGGTCGTTGGTGGTCTCAGTGCGCTGGCATTTTTTTATAAGCCTAAGTGTACCTGTGTTCAAATTTAGGTCCTATTCTCAAACAGAGAGTCATGTTACTATGTAACCAATTGCTACGTGTTATTTTTGGTATGCACGAGGTGTTCTTACCACTCGCGGTGCTTTTTGGTGGGCGTTAATGGTCTCGGCCCACTCACGGCACATTTTTAAGCCTAATTACGCTTGTGTTCAAATTCGGGTCCTATTGTCGAATCGGGTGTCTTAAAACTATGCGGCCAATTGCTTCATGTTACATTGAATGTTCATGAGGTGGTCGTGTGATTCGCGGTGACGTTTGGGGGCCGTTGGTGGTCTTGGCCCACTCGCGACGTGTTTTTAACCCTAAGTGTGCGTACGTTCAAATTTAGGTCCTATTCTCAACCTGATAGTCTAGAGACTACGTTGTTGGTTGTTACATGTTATATTGGATGTGCACAAGGTGTTTGTGCCACTCGCGGTGCCGTTTGGGGTCATTGGTTGTCTGGGCCGCTCGCGACACATTTTCAAGCCTAAGTGTACCTGTGTTCAAATTATGGTCCTATTCTCAAACTGGAGGCCTGTGACTATGCGGTTGGTTGGTACGTGTTATGTTGTATGTGCAAGAGGTGTTTGTGCCACTCACGGTGCCATTTGGGGGAAATTCGTGGTCTCAGATCGCTCGCAACACGTTTTCAAGCCTAAGTGTGCCTGTGTTTAATTTCGGTCCTATTCTCAAATATCGAGTCCTTCAACTATGCAAGCGGTTGCTACATGTTACATTGGAGGCGCAAAAGGTGTTTGTGCCACTCATAGTACCATTTGGGCCCCGTTGGTGATGTCGGGATCACTGCACTATTTTAAGCCTAACTATGCATGTGATTAAATTTGGGGCTTATTCTATAAGAAGGTCTCCCGTGACTATGAGGATAGCTGCTACGTATTATGTTGGATGCGTTCAAGGTGTTCATGCCATTTGCAGTGCCGTTTGGAGGCTATTTGTGGTCTCGACTCGCTTGTAGAACGTTTTCAAGCCTAAGTGTGCTTGTGTTCAAATTTGTGTCTTATTCTTAAACCGAGAGTTTTATAACTACGTCTTCAGTTGCTATGTGTTACGTTGGATGCACATGAGGTGTTCTGCTACTCGTGCTGCCATTTGGGAGTCGTCGGTTGTCTCTGTCCACTCGCGGCACCTTTTCAAGCCTAAGTGTACTTGTGTTCAAATTTGGGTCATATTCTCAAACTTTGAGTCCCGAAACTATGCGACCAGTTACTACATATTATGTTGGATGCACACGAGGTGTTTGTGGCACTTGTGATGCCATTTAGGGGTCTTAGTGATCTCGGCCCGCTCGTGGCACATCTTCCAACCAAAGTGTGCATGTGTTCAAATTTGGGTCCTATTCTCGAACCGATAGTCCCGCAACCACATGACCGGTATTTACGAATTACGTTGGAAGGGCAAGAGGTGTTCGCACCACTTGAAGTGCCGTTTGGGGTTAGTTCATGGTCTCGAACCGTTTGCGGCACATTTTAAAGCCTAAGTGTGTATGTGTTCAAATTTGGATCCTATTCTCAAAACGGTAGTATCGCGACTACATTGTCGGTTTCTACATGTTGCGTTGGACGCGTACAAGGTGTTCATGCCACTAGCGGTTCCGTTTGGGGCTTGTTGGTGGTCTCGACCTACTTGCGGCACATTTTCAAACCTAAGTGTGCATGTGTTCAAATTTAAGTCCTTTTCTCAAATTGATAGCCCCGTGACTATGCGACCGACTGCTTGTTTTCAAGCCTTAGTGTGCCTCTGTTCAAATTTGGGTCATATTCTCAAACTGAAAGTCACACGACTATGCAGTTGGATGCTACATGTTACGTTGGATGTGGACGAGGTATTTGTGCCACTCATGGTGCCATTTAGGGGTCATCAGTAGTCTTAACCCGCTCTTAGTACGTTTTTAAGCATAGGTGAGCCTTTATTCAAATTCACGTCCTACTCTCAAATTGAGAGTACTATGACTACGCAGTCGATTACTACATGCTACATTGGACTTTCAGGAGGTGTTTGTGCTATTGGCGGTGTTATTTAGGGTCGTTGGTGGTCTCGGCCCACTAGTGGCATGTTTTTAAGCCTAAATGTGCCTGTGTTCAAATTCGGGTCCTATTCTCAAACCAAGTGTCCCTTGACTATGCGGACAGTTGCTATGTATTACGCTAGATGCGTACCAGGTGTTTGTGACACTCATGATGCCGTTTGGAGGCCGTTTGTGGTCTCGTCCCACTCGCAGCACGTTTTTAAATCTAAGTGTGCGTGTGTTAATATTTGGGTCCTGTTAGCAACCCGATAGTCCCGCGACTACGCAATCGTCTGCTAAGTATTACATTGGATAGACATGACTATATGGGAAATTTTTACGTGTTATGTTGGAGGCGCACGAGGTGTTCATGACTCTCACGGTGCCATTTGGGGCCTGTTGGTGGTGTCGGCCGCGCGCCGAACATTTTTAAGCCTAAATGTGTCTGTGTTGAAATTCGGGTCCTATTCTCAAACCGACAGTCTTACGACTATGCGAATGGATTATATGTATTATGTTAGAAATGTACGAGGTGTTTTCACCACTCTCAGTGCCTTTTGGTTGCGGTTCTTGATCTCAGACTGCTCGCAGCATGTTTTCAATCCTAAGTGTCCCTATATCAACTTTGGGTCCTATCTAAAATCGGGAGTCCCGTGACTACACATATGATTTCTACATGCTACATTGGACACGCACGAGGTGTTCATGCCACTCGCAGTGCCATTTGGAGGTTGTTTGTGGTATGGGCACGCTTGCGGAACCTTTTCACGCCTAAGTAGGCATGTGTTCAAATTTGCGTCCTATTCTCAAACCGAGAGTTCTGCGACTACGAGTTCATTTGCTACGTGTTACTATGGATGTACATGAGGTGTTTGTGCCACTTGCGGTGCCGTTTGGGGGCCATTCGTTGACTTTACCCACTCATGGCATGTTTTCAAGCCTAAGTGTGACTATGTTCAAATTTGGGTCATATTCTCAAACTATGAGTCCCGCGACTATGTGATCGATTGCTAGGTATTACGTTGGATGCACACGAGGTGTTATTTCCACTTGCAATGCCGTTTACGGGTCATTGGTGGTCTCGTTCCGCTCGCGGCACATCTTCCAACCTAAGTGTGAGTGTGTTCAAATTCGGGTCTTATTATCAAAACTAACAGTCCCGTAAACATGCAACCAACATCTACGTGTTACGTTGGAAGCGTACGAGGTGTTCGCTCCACTTGTAGTGCTATTTGGGGGTGGTCTCGGATCCCTCACGACACGTTTTCAATCCTAAGTGTGCTTGTGGTCAAATTCGGCTCCTATTCTCAAAATGGGAGTCCCCCAACTACGTTATTGGTTACAACGTATTACGTTGGATGCGTACGAGGTGTTTGTGCCACTAGCGGTGTCATTTGGGGGTTGGTGGTGATCTCGGCCCGCTTGCGGCACAATTTGAAACCTAAGTGTGCATGTGTTCAAATTTGAGTCCTATTATCAAACCGATAGTCCCGCGACTATTCGGTCGGCTCCTACGTGTTACATTGGACACCTATAAAGTGTTTGTGCCACTCAGGGGGCATTTGGGGAATGTTAGTAGCATCGGCCCGCTCGCGGTACGTTTTCAATCCTAGGTGTGCCTCTATTCAAATTCGAGTCCGATTCTGAAATCGAGAGTCCTATAACTACGTAATTGGTTCCTAGGTGTTATGTTGGATGCGCACGAGGTGTTTGTGCCACTCACGATGAAATTTGGGGGTCGTTGGTAGTGTCCACCCATTTGTGGCATGTGTTTCAAGCATAGGTATGCGTGTATTCAAATTCGGTTCCTAATCTCAAACTGAGAGTACTGCGACTATGCAAATGGTTGCTACGTGCTACATTGGACGTGCAAGAGATGTTTTTACTATTGGTGATGTTGTTTGGGGCGGTTGGTGGTCTCGGTCCGAACGCGACACATTTTCAAGCCTAACTGTGTCTTTGTTCAAATTCGGGTCCTATTCTTAAACCGAGTGTCCCTGACTATATGGCCAGTTGCTATATGTTATGATGGATGCACGCGAGGTGTTAAGGCCACTCACGATGCCGTTTGGGGGCCGTTAGTGGTCTCGTCCTACTCGCAGCACATTTTTAAATCTCAGTGTGCATGTTTTAAAATTTGTGTCCCATTCGCAACCCGATAGTACCGTAACTATGCAGATGTCTGATATGTGTTATGTTGGATGCACACAAGGTGTTTTTGCCACTCACAGTGCCATTTGGGGCTGTTGGTGGTTTGGGCCCGCTCACGGAACGTTTTCAAGCCTAAGTGTGTATGTATTCAAATTCGGGTTTTGTTCTCAAACTAGGAGTCTCACAACTTTGTGTCCAATTGCTATATGTTACGTTGTATGTGAAGAGGTGTTAGTTCCACTCGCGGTGCCATTTGAGGGTCGTTGGTGATTTGCTCGCGGTATATTTTCAAGCCTAAGAGTTCATGTGTTCAAATTCGGATCCTATTCTCAAGCTGGGAGTCCCGCGACTACATAGGCAGTTATTATGTGTTATGTTAGATGCACATGAGGTGTTCGTGCCACTCGAAGTGCCGTTTAGAGGCCGTTGGTAGTCTCGGACCGCTCGCGAGACGTTTTTAAACCAAAGTGTGTCTGTGTTTAAATTCAAGCCCTATTATTAACCTGACAGTCTTGCGCCTATGCGGTCTACTGCTACATGTTAACTTGGATGTGCACGTGGTGTTTGTGCTGCTCGTGGTGCCGTTTAGGGGTCATTGGTGGTCTGGTCTTGCCCGCGGCATGTCTTCTAGCCTAAGTGTGCTTACGTTAAAATCCAGGTCCTATTATTAAACTAGGAGTCTCACGACTTCACGACTAGTTTTCATGTGTTATGTTTGATAAGAACAAGGTGTTCTTGCTACTAACGATACTGTTTGGGGGCCGTTGGTGGTCTGAGCCTTGTAAGGACACAAATTTCCAAATGAGTCCATGTATAGTGTTGGCTCAATTCCGGACAAAAACATTTATTCATAGGATAGTATGTAATTGTAATACTCTCAAGCCTATGAAGTGTTTGTTGAAGATGTAGCGGCAAAGAGTATAAAGCCCCATCAAATATGCCGGTTTGCGTGCCTCATTTCTACGTCATCAACCATAGTTCCATGCTCCAAAGGTATGAAAGCAATTATATATATATAGGAGCTTGGAACTTGTTTATTGGGTGTTAGGTTTAATAAAAACTGTGTTATATTTTCAGAAAGAATTAATTAAAACATTAAATATAAGTTTATAAAGTTTTCTGGGCCAAAATCGAATTTTCCAAAATTTCTAGAAGTTCGTTCGATAGGTCGTTCGAACGAGTTTTTCGTTCGAACCAGATGTCGTTCGAACGAGTTTGCCAACGAGGTTCCAGTACTGGCCTTTGAAATGTCGTTCGAAATGTCGTTCGAACGAGATTTTTCGTTCTAACGAGATTTCCAACGAGCTTCTAACGAGTCCATACTGGAGCGTCGTTAGAAGACTCGTTCGAACGAGATTTCGTTCGAACGAAATGTCGTTCGAACGAGATGCCAGGCGGGAACAGTTTTTGGCAGTTTTTCACCCACTTTCCCACTAAGTTTTTAACCAACTTTTTCAGACTTTATCATTAGCGGGAATAACATTTTCCAAACCAACTTTTCCATTCCATCTTCATCTCTTAGAGAGAGTTTGAGAGCAAAAATGTTTAAGGAAAATGTTCATGTTTTGAGTGCTAATTGTCAATAAGAAATACACTTACCACTCTAGTTTGTACACCCAAATTGTTTATCCAAGTTCACCTATATACATATCAATTGTTTGGAGTTTGGCACCGATTTTCTCTACCGAATTGAAGAAGAGAGGTTTCGGGTTTTACTTCTACCTCCCACAAAGAAAGAAGAAGTGTTCTTATGTTGTTTTACCCGCTTGGAGAAAGGCTCCATGTTCGAGTGACGGTGACCATATAAAGTCCTATCGGTGGATTCCGAGACCGCGGTGGTGTTCCAAGGTTATTCGCTAGGAAGAGGTGTTTACAAGAAGAAGTGTCGAGGCTTGAGAGGGATCGAGTCGTGCGTTGTAAGTCTATCTGTCTTGTACTTGTAATTCCGTATCTAGTGAATTTGTGGCTAGGGCCGTCCGAGGTTTTTTCCCGTCTTGGGTTTTTCCTCATACATCGCGGCGTAGTGTGATTGATTTATTTTATCTTGCATAAATTATTTAGAACGCATGCTTAGGATAATTCAAGATAAAATTTGGTTTAAATTATCACACTCAATTTAATTTGGATTTAAATTAAATATTGGCTAAAGTTAGTTAATTCAAGTCATTTGCTAAAATTAGTTTGGCCTAACTTTGGAATATTGATAATTATGACTTAGGAAAATTCTAGGGCTTGCAATGAATTAACATTGGTTTATGTGAAATTAATATTTGGGTGTGTTGCTTTAATTCTCACTTGTGTTTAACTTTAATAATTTAATTTAAAATAGAAAATTAATTCTTGTGTGTGTTTTGTTTAATTTCACTCGATTTTATTTTAAGAAAATTAGAATTTGGAATTTACTATTTAAGTCGAACCATCACTTGTTACGCTTCCGCATCTCATTTTAGAAAAAAGGAAATTATCAATAGATTTTAATTGAGTAAAATTAAAACTCGCACTTTTACAAATTGGTATCAGAGCTTTGATTTAGAAAAGCTCAACTCTTTCGAATTGGTATCAGAGCTTTGATTTAGAAAAGATCAACGCTTTCAAATTGGTATCAGAGCCAGAAACGATAAAATATTTCGTTAAGATCCTTTAAATTTTTGGCTAAAATGGAATTTTCCCCATTTTCTAAATTTCCTATTTTCGATGGTTCAAACTACGCGTATTGGAAAGCGCGTATGAGATCGGCACTAAAGTCTATCGACGAGAGAGTTTGGATGTCTGTTGTTAACGGGTGGTCCCCACCAACTTATTTAGTTGAAAATGAACGTGTTCCCAAACCCACCGATAGATGGACTGAAAATGAGTTTAAACTTGCTAATTTCAATTCCCGTGGTTTAAATGCCTTGTTTAGCATTGTCACACCGGATGAATTCTGACGTATTATGACGTGTGAAACCGCTAAAGCAGCTTGGGATATTTTACAATTAACTCATGAAGTAACTAGTGTCGTTAAAGCTTCAAAACTCCAAAACCTCACCACTCAATTTGAAACTATCAAAATGAAAGAAAAAGAAACGTTTGATGAATTTTATGCTAGACTTTCTGATATTGTTAATTCATCGTTTAACTTGGGAGAGAAAATACCTGACGACCGTGTTGTAAAGAAAATTTTAAGGTCCCTACCCGATAGATTTATTCCAAAAGTGACCGTTTTAAATTCTTTACCCACTTTAGCCTCTACGAAATTAGAAGAGCTTGTAGGTGATTTACAAACCTATGAACTAGATATGTTTCCCTCTAAAACTGAAAAGAAAATCGAAAAGGGTGTTGCTTTAAAAGCCCAAAAAGAGGTCAAACAAGTAGTAGAGAGCGAGAGTGATAGTGACTCGGAAGACATGGCTTTGTTTGCTCGTAAATTTAGAAAAATTCTTAAAATTAACAAAGATAAATTTAAAAATGATTTTAAGAAATTTGAATCTTCTAATCATGACAAAAGTGAGAAGATTTCTAAAGCCGAGAAGATTCCTAAAGCTGAGAAGATCCCTAAACCTAGTAATGAAAATTTAGATAGGGACGAGTCTAACAAGTGTTTTGGTTGTGAAGGTCATGGCCATAGGGCTTTTGAGTGCCCCACTAAACTAAGGAAAGAGGGTAAGCAACCCATTTCATATAATGCGACCGTTAGTGATAGTGATAAGGAAGAGAGGCCCGATTCCCCCACTAAGAAAAATTTTGTGGCTTTTATGGCTAGTCATGTAAGTGATAGTGAGAACTCATCAATTGATGAAACTTTAACACATGACACTTCCAAGGTCATTATTTATGATTCTCTTATTTTTTATGATAGTGAGAGTGGAGAAGAAAGAGAGAGTGAAAATGAAGAAGAGATTAATGTGAGTGAACTTCAAAATGCTTTTCAAGAACTTTGTAAAGAATCTATTAAATTGAAAAGAGCTAATTTGATGTTAGAAGCTAGTTTAAGAGAGAGTGTCAAGGTCGTTGATGAACATGCTTTAACAGAAGACCATAGGACTCGTGAGAGGACTCTTCAAGAGAAGCTTGAATATGTAGAAGGCGAAAGAGATAGCCTTAGGGGTTTAATGGAATCCTTGAAAAAGGAGCTTCTTGCTTTTGAAGAGTGAAATGTTTTATTAGAGTCTAATATTTTGGAATTGCAAGATAAATTAAAAGACTCTAGCAATGTCAAATTTGATTTGGAGTGTCGTTCGAAAAAGCTCGATAAAATCTTAGGATCGGTCCAAATTAAAAATGACACTTGTGGTTTAGGCTTCAATACTTGTAATGAATTTACTCATAATGCCAAAACCAACGTTTTAGGAGAATCTACTAGGAATACATTTAAAGATCACTCCTTAAGTAAATCTTTTCGACATATTTTTACTTGTACCCATTGTGGTCGAAAAGGTCATCTTAGAAAATTTTGTTTTGATCTTAAACGAATTCCTAGAAAATCCCATAGTAAAGTAACCACGGTAGTTAAATTTCCTACACCCCAAGATAGTCATTCTTCATTAATTTGGGTTAGGAAATCCGACTTGGTTGCCTTACAAAATAGGGTTTTTGATTCTCATTTACTTTCACATGCTTCCTCCCTTGCTAAATCTAAAGGATGAATGTGTTAGTCTTTTGCATACTTTAGCTTTTGTACTTCATGTTATATTCACATGCTAAATGTATGCTTGTTTAATCATTTTCTAGTCTATGCTCCATGCTTATCACATGCTAGAATTATGATTTTTGGTTTATCTTTTGTATTATATTTCCTTCATTTTGTTTGCATTAAATGAAAAATACAAAAAGATTTTTGTTTATCATTTGGATTTCATCTCTTGGTAATTTAAGCTTATTGAAAAATTCAAATGATTTTTGTTTATCCTTTTGAGTATATATATTTATTTTTGGTGAAAAATGTTAAAAACTCAAAAAGATTTTTATGTATGTATTTTAGTTTGACACACTTTAAGTGGCATAGACTTGTGTTTGAATTCCATCTTTTACGCTCCCACGTGGCTAGAACTTTTAGTTTAGATTATCAATCCTTATTATGTTCTTTACCATATTTTATGGAGTAGTTGGATTTTGTATTGATTAAGTGGATTCTATTTTTATATGCCTCTATTCACACATGCACGAGCTCTTTTGAAATTTTAACTTCATATGTATATTTGAGCTATGTGAGGTGTTCTCCTACCAATCTTGTCATCTAAATATTTGTGACTTAGGAGGACTAGTGCATGTCAAAATCCGTTGCATGTGAGATTTGTGTGAAAACCAAAAACATGATAAATATAAATGTGCACGGGGAAGGGCTCCGAAAGGACTAAGTGATCCTTTACGATAGTAAGCCACCGTTTTGGAATGGACCTACAAGAAATACGTGGTCCAAAGGCCTAAAAACAGAAAATATGGCATTAAAAAGAAAAATAATTGCCAAGGCCTATGTTTGATTGATATATTCATTCAAATTTAATATAAATGCATATTGAGAGAGATTGGATGGTATATCAACGGTTTGCACAATGTTCGTTTATCCTAGTTGCGTATTACATGTCATGACTCTATTGGTTTGTAGAATCATCAATATGCTAGGCTTGTATACATTGTGTATGTTTGTTCATTGAGTTCACTCTATATTGTCACATGAGGTTATATTTAAATGTGATGAAGTTTAAAATCAAATGAGAACTCCGTGAACGTTTCTTAAGTGTTTGGGTCTAAATTTAATTGTTGCTAGTTCATACCCCTACACTTCCGTTTCCATATGACACATTTTTGCCATACGAGTGTGCAAACTTATTGTATTTTGTGTCATGTGTGTGTTTATATCTATATATATGTGTGTGTGCATTCTTGATATATTTGTAGTACATATATATATGATATTTTGTTTTTGCCTTTGCCTTGCTCTTGTTGCCCATATGCTTTCATGTCTTATCACTTTAGGGGGAGACGTCTTTCTAAGTAGGTCATGCGTTTGATAAAGGGGAGAATTAATTTAGGGGGAGTAATTAATTAAAATTGCATTTAATACTTTGATATTCCCTATGCATTTGATGAGTTTGCTTAAGTGTGCAGGAGTTCTTCTAAAGCGGCATTGTTTAATGGCAAAGCGTTTGATCCTTGTGTTGAGTCAAGTTTGGGTGGGTTATGTTTTGAGTCTAGTAGAGCTTGACGGCCCTTTAGGATTTTTGTTTTGGTTTTTGTCCCGGAATAGCCAAAGGGGGAGATTTGTAAGGATACAAATTTCCAATTGAGTCCATGTATAGTGTTGGCTCAATTCTGGACAAAAACATTTATTCATAGGATAGTATGTAATTGTAATACTCTCAAGCCTGTGAAGTGTTTGTTAAAGATGTAGCGGCAAAGAGTATAAAGCCTCATCAAATATGTCGGTTTGCGTGCCTCGTTTCTACGTCATCAACCATAGTTCCATGCTCCAAAGGTATGAATGCAATTATATATATATAGGAGCTTGGAACTTGTTTATTGGGTGTTAGGTTTAATAAAAACTGTGTTATATTTTCAGAAAGAATTAATTAAAACTTTAAATATAAGTTTATAAAGTTTTCTGGGCCAAAATCGAATTTTCCAAAATTTCTGGAAGTTCGTTCGATAGGTCGTTCGAACGAGTTTTTCGTTCGAACCAGATGTCGTTCGAACGAGTTTGCCAACGAGGTTCCAGTACTGGCCTTTGAAATGTCGTTCGAAATGTCGTTCGAACGAGATTTTTCGTTCTAATGAGATTTCCAACGAATTTCTAACGAGTCCATACTGGAGCGTCGTTAGAAGACTCGTTCGAACGAGATTTCGTTCGAACGAGATGCCGGGCGGGAACAGTTTTTGGCAGTTTTTTGGCAGTTTTTCACCCACTTTCCCACTAAGTTTTTAACCAACTTTTTCAGACTTTATCATTAGCGGGAATAACATTTTCCAAACCAACTTTTCCATTCCATCTTCATCTCTTAGAGAGAGTTTGAGAGCAAAAATGTTTAAGGAAAATGTTCATGTTTTGAGTGCTAATTGTCAATAAGAAATACACTTACCACTCTAGTTTGTACACCCAAATTGTTTATCCAAGTTCACCTATATACATATCAATTGTTTGGAGTTTGGCACTGGTTTTCTCTACCGAATTGAAGAAGAGAGGTTTCGGGTTTTACTTCTACCTCCCACAAAGAAAGAAGAAGTGTTCTTATGTTGTTTTACCCGCTTGGAGAAAGGCTCTATGTTCGGGTGACGGTGACCATATAAAGTCCTATCGGTGGATTCCGAGACCGCGTTGGTGTTCCAAGGTTATTCGCTAGGAAGAGGTGTTTACAAGAAGAAGTGTCGAGGCTTGAGAGGGATCGAGTCGTGCGTTGTAAGTCTATCTGTCTTGTACTTGTAATTCCGTATCTAGTGAATTTGTGGCTAGGGCCGTCCGAGGTTTTTTCCCGTCTTGGGTTTTTCCTCGTACATCGCGGCGTAGTGTGATTGATTTATTTTATCTTGTATAAATTATTTAAAACGCATGCTTAGGATAATTCAAGATAAAATTTGGTTTAAATTATCACACTCAATTTAATTTGGACTTAAATTAAATATTGGCTAAAGTTAGTTAATTCAAGTCATTTGCTAAAATTGGTTTGGCCTAACTTTGGAATATTGATAATTATGACTTAGGCAAATTCTAGGGCTTGCAATGAATTAACATTGGTTTATGTGAAATTAATATTTGGGTGTGTTGCGTTAATTCTCACTTGTGTTTAACTTTAATAATTTAATTTAAAATAGAAAATTAATTCTTGTGTGCGTTATGTTTAATTTCACTCGATTTTATTTTAAGAAAATTAAAATTTGGAATTTAGTATTTAAGTCGAACCATCACTTGTTACGCTTCCGCATCTCATTTTAGAAAAAAGGAAATTATCAATAGATTTTAATTGAGTAAAATTAAAACTCGCACTTTTACAAATTGGTATCAGAGCTTTGATTTAGAAAAGCTCAACTCTTTTAAATTGGTATCAGAGCTTTGATTTAGAAAAGCTCGACGCTTTCAAGCCTGCTCGTGACACATTTTCGAGCTTAAGTGGGCCTATGTCCAAATTCTATTCTTATTCTCAAACTGGGAGTTTTACGACTAAACGGTCGGTTACTACGCATTAGGTTGGATGCGCACAAGGTGTTCATTCCACTCGTGGTGCCGCTTGGGGGTCGTTCGTGATCTCAGCCCACTCACGGCACATCTTAAACAAATGTGTGCATGTGTTCAAATTAAAGTCATATTTCTAACCAGCTAGTCCCGCGACTCCACGATCGGCTGCTACATGTTCGTACTACCCGTGGTGACATTTTGGGGGCTGTTGGTGGTATCGTCCCTCTCATGACACATTTTTAAGTGTAAGTGCATGTGTGTTAAAATTTTGCTCCTACTCTCAAATCGGGAGTGTCGTGACTATGCAGTAGGTTACTACGTTCTATATTGGACACGCACAAGGTGTTTGTGCTACTCGCAATGCTGTTTAGGACTATTGGTGGTATCGACCCACTCGCGACACATTTTTAAGCCTTTGTGTGTCTGTGTTCAAATTTGGGTCCTATTCTCCAACTGACAGTCTTACGACTATGCAACTGCTTACTACGTGTCATGTTTGATGCGCAGGAGGTGTTCGTGCCACTCGCAGTGCCGCTTGGGGGTCATTGCTGGTCTCCGCCCAGTCGTGGCATGTTTTCAACACTAACTATGCATGTGTTCAAATTTGGGTCTCGTTCTCAAATCTGGTGTTTCGCGACTACGTGTTCGGTTTTTAAGTACTACATTGGATGCGCACGAGGTGTTCATTCCACTAACGATGCCTTTGGGGGGCCGCTGGTGGTCTCATCCCACCCGCAGCACGTTTTAACCTAACAGTGCATGTGTTCAAATTCGGGTCCCATTATCAAATCGAGTTTCCCGTGACTACGCGGTCGGTTGCTAAGTATTACCTTGGATGTGCACGAGGAGTTCATGCCACTCACGGTGCCATTTGCGGACCGCTGCTGTATCGGCCCACTCGCAGAATATTTTTAAACTTAAGTGTGTTGGTGTTCTAATTCAGGTCCTATTCTCAACCCGACAGTCCCACGACTATTCGATCGGCTGCTACATGTTACGTTAGATGCGCATGAGGTGTTTGTGCCACTTGCGGTTCCATTTTTGGGCGTTGGAGGTCGAGGACTTCTCGCGGCAAATTTTCAAGTCTAAGTGTGCCTCTATTCAAATTAGGGTCCCATTCTCAAATCGGGAGTCCCGCGACTACGCAATTAGTTGCTACATGTTACGTTGGATGTAAACGAAGTGTTCATGTAACTCGTGGTGCCGTTTGGGGGACATTATTGGTCTTGGCGCGCTCGCGGCACATTTTCAAACCTAGAGTGGATGTGTTCAAATTCAAGTCCTATTCTCAAATTAGGAGTCCCGCGACTACGTGGGCCTTTGCTATGTGTTATGTTGGATGTGCATAAGGTGTTTATGCTACTCACGGTGCCATTTGAGGCTGTTGGTGGTCTGGGACCTAAGTTTATTGTGTTCAAATTCGGGTCCTATTCTCAAAATCGGGAGTCCCGATTAACGCAATCGATTGTTACGTGTTACTTTGGAGGCGCATGAGGTGTTCTTTCCACTCGCGATCCCATTTGGAGGTTATTGGTGGTCTAGGCCCGGTCGCGGCACATTTTCAAGCTTAAGTGTGTTTGTGTTCAAATTCTGGTCATATTCTTAAATCGAGAGTCCTGCGACTACGCTGCCAGTTGATACTAGGCCTGTAAATTGAGCCTAGCAGGCCCAAACCCCGCCCGTTCAGCCCGCTATTTTCGGGTCAAGCTTGAGCCAAACCTTGTCAAGCCCGAACTTTGAATATATAAATAAATAAATAACTGTATATATTATAAAATATTTATGCTAACATTATTTAATATATCGTATCTATTTTAACTTGGTAGGTTTTCACTCTTATTTCCTTTTTTTTTAAATTTAATACGTTTCATAATTATATATTTTATTTATGAAATATCAATTAGATTTTAGTATGTACATTTTCTCCATGATGGAAATAAAAGAAAACAAAATACTAATTCAAACTTTTTTAACAAAACAAAATTGAAATCGGTCCTGCTCGAAATTAGGCCCGAAGCCCGAAATATTTATGAGCCGAGTTCGGGCTTAGGTGAAAACTATTAATATGGGTTGAGTTCGGGCTTGAGATTGGGTAAGGTAGTTCAGGCCAAGCCTGAGCAACCCGAAGCCCATCTCACACGTCCCAATTTACACTACGTGTTATGGTTAACAAGCATGATGTGTTTGTGCTATTCGTAGTACCGTTTGGGGGCCATTGTTGGTTAGGGCCCCCTCGAGGAAAGATTTCAAGCCTAAATGTTCTTATATTCAAATTCGGGTCCTCTTCTCAAATCGATAGTCCTGCAAATATGCAGCCGATTGATACGTGTTACGTACGATGTACATGAGGTGTTATACCGCTTGCATTGTCGTTTAGGGATTATTAGCAGTCTCGGCGTGCTCGCAATACGTTTTCAAACTTAAGGTTGCCCCTTGTTTAATTTGGGTCCTATTCTTAAATTGAAATTCCCTTGACTATACGGTCGGCTTTTACGTGTTACGTTTAATGTGCACGAGGTGTTTGTGCCACTCGTAGTGCCGTTTGGGAGCCGTTGGTGGTCTCGCCATGCTCGTGGCACATTTTCAAGCCTAAGCGTGTCCGTGTTCAAATTCAAGTCTTATTCTCAAATTGGGAGTCCTCTGACTATAAGGTCGCTTGGTACGTTTTATGTTCGATGCGCAAGAGGTGTTAATTCCACTCGCGGTGACGTTTTGGGGTCCGTTTATGGTCTCGCACCTCTCGTGGTACGTTTTGAAGACTAAGTGTGACAGTGTTCAAATTCGGGTCATATTCTCAAACTGAGAGTCTCAAAACTATGCGTCTGGTTGCTACATTTTACGTTGGATGCTCCCAAGGTTTTTGTGTCACTCGACATGCCGTTTGGGGGTCATTGTTTCTCTTGGCCCGCTCACGGCACATTTTCAGGCCTAAGTGTGCTTATGTTCAAATTCAGGTTCAATTTTCCAACCGACTGTTATGTGACTATGTGGATAATTGCTATATAATACGTTGCATGTGTACGATGTGTTTGTGCCATTCGCGATGATTTTTGGAGACCATTGGTGGTCTAGGCATGCTCATGGCTCGTTTTCAAGCCTAAATGTGCTTGTGTTCAAATCTGGGCCTTATTTTTAAACCAAAAGTCATGCAACTATGTTGTTGACTGCTATGTGTTACATTGGATGTGCATGAGGTGTTCGTGCCACTCACGGTGCCATTTTAGGAGTCGTTGGTGGTTTGGGCCTGCTCGTGGCAGGTTTTCAAGCCTAATTGTGCTTATGTTCAAATTTGGTATCTATTCTCAAATCGAGAGTTCCGCGACAATGCAGATAGTTACTATGTATTACGTTGGATGTGTATGAGGTGTTCGTGCCACTCGCGCTGCTGTTAAGGGGTTGTTGGTGGTATCGTCCCGCTCACGGAACGTTTTTAAACTTGAGTGTGCCTATGTTTGAATTTTGTTCATACTCTCTAAGTGTTAGTCTCGGGACTACGTAGCCAGCTTCTATATATTACGTTGAACACCCATGAGGTGCTTATGCCACTCGCGGTGATGGTTGGGGAACATTCGTGATATCGACCCGCTCACGGGACGTTTTCAAGCCTAAGTGTTCATGTGTTAAAATACGGGTCTTATTCTCAAATCGAGAATCTCACGACTATGCATTTAGTTGTTACGTGTTACATTAGATGCGTATGAGGTGTTTATTCCCCTCATGGTGCCGTTTGGGGGTTGGTGGTGGTTTCGGCCCGCACGTGGTACGTTTTCAAGCATAAGTGTGCTTATGTTCAAATTTTGGTCATATTTTCAAATCGGAAGTCCCTCTAGTATACGAACGATTGATACTTATTACATTGGATGTACACGAGGTGTTCGTGCCACTTTCAATGCCATTTGAGGGTTGTTGGTGGTCTCAGCCCGCTCACAACACGTTTTCAAACCAAAGTGTGCCTGTATTCATATTCGGGTCCTACTCTCAAATCAAAAGTCCCAAAATTATACGATAGGTTTCTACATACTATGTTGGATGCGAACAAGGTGTTCGTGCTTCTTGCGGTGCTGTTTGGGGCCGTTGGTGGTCTTAGCACGCTCGCAACACATTTTTAAGCCTAAGTGTGCATGTGTTCAAATTCGGGTCCTATTATTAAACCAAGAGTCCTAAAACTATGTACCGGGTTACTACGAGTTACGTTTGATGTGCATAAGGTGTTCGTTCCACTCAATATGCCATTTGGTGGCTGTTAGTTGTCTCGGCCAACTCGCAACACGTTTTCAAGCCTAATTGTGCCCATGTTCAAATTCGGGTCCTATAGTCAAATCGAGTGTCCCCGCAACTATTTGACCGATTGCTATATGTTATAATAGATGTGCAAAAGGTTCTCATTCCACTCACAGTGACGTTTGGGGGCCGTTGGTGGTCTCGACCTGCTCACGACACATTTTTTAACCTAAGTGTGCATGTGTTCAAATTCAGGTCCGATTCTCACCCTGATAGTGTAGAGACTACGTGATTGGTTTTTACATGTTACGTTGGATGCACACGAGGTGTTTGTGCCACTCGTGTTGACATTTGGGGCCATTGGTAGTCTACGCTCGCTCGCGGCACATTTTCAAGTCTAAGTGTACCTGAGTTCAAATTCGGGTTCTATTATCAAACTGGAGGCCTACGATTATGAAGTTGGTTGCTACATGTTATGTTGGATGTTCATGAGGTGTTTTTACCACTCGAGGTGCCATTTGGGGGTTATTGGTGGTCTCGGCCTGCTCGTAGCATGTTTTTAATAGAAAGTGTGTCGGTGTTTATATTCGGGTCCTACTCTCAAATCATGAGTCCTATGAATATGTGGTCGATTGCTATGTGCTACATTTGATGTGCACGAGGTTTTCATGCTACTCGCGATACTGTTTAGGGTCTTTGGTGGTCTCGGTACGCTCACAACACGTTTTTAAGCCTAAGTGTGCCTGTGTTCAAATTCGGGTCTTATTCTCAAACCAAGAGTTCTACGACTACGCGTTTATTTGCTACGAGTTACTTTGGATGCACAAGAGGTGTTCGTACCACTCACGTTTCCGTTAGGGGGAAGTTCGTTGTCTCTATTCATTCGTGGAATGTTTTCAAGCCTAAGTGTGCCTATGTTCAAATTTGGGTCCTATTCTCAAACTTTGAGTCCCGCGACTATGCGACTAGTTGCTATATATTACGTTGGATGCACACGAGGTGCTCATGCCATTTGCGATGCCGTTAGGGGGACGTTGGTGGTCTCGTCTCGCTTATGGCACGTCTTCTGACCTAAGTGTGAGTGTGTTCAAATTCGGGTCCTATTCTCAAAACTAACGATCCTGTAAATATGCGGTCGACATCTACGTGTTACGTTTAAAGTGTATGAGGTGTTTGTTCCACTCGTAGTGCCGTTTAGGTGCAGTTTGTGGTCTCGGATCGCTCGCGGCACGTTTTCAAGCCTAAGTGTGCCTATATTCAAATTCGGCTTCTATTCTCAAACAATGAGTCCCGTGACTACGTTGCTGATTACTATGTGTTACGTTGGATGTGTACGAGGTATTTGTGCCACTAGCGATGCCATTTGGGGGTTGGTGGTGGTCTCGACCAGCTTGCGGCACATTTTCAAACTTAAATGTGCATGTGTTCAAATTTGAGCCCTATTCTCAAACTGATAGTCCCGCGACTATTCAGTCGGCTGTTACGTGTTACATTGGACACCCATGAAGTGTTTGTGCCACTCGAGGTGCCATTTGGGTAATGTTGGTAGCATCGTCTCGCTCGTGGTACGTTTTCTCGCATGCGATACGTTTTCAATCCTAACTGTGCCTCTATTCAAATTCGGGTCCTATTCTAAAACCGAGAGTCCCATAACTATGTGGTTGGTTCTTACGTGTTACATTTGATGCACACAAGGTGTTTGTGCTACTCATGGTGCAATATGGGGGCCGTTGGTAGTCTCAACTCGTTAGTGGCATGTTTTCAAGCATAGGTGTTCCGGTATTCAAATTCGAGTCCTACTCTCAAACCGAGAGTACTGCGACTATGCGACTGGTTTCTAGGTGCTACACTGGACGTGCATGAGTTGTTCTTGATACTAGCGATATTATTTGGGACAGTTGATGGTCTCGATCCACTCACAAGAAATTTACAAGCCTAATTATGTCTATGATAAAATTCGTTCCCTTTTATGTTGGATGCACGCGAGGTGTTCGTGCCACTCACTATGCCGTTTGGGGGTCGTTGGTGGTTTCGTCCCGTTCACAGCACGTTTTTAAACCTCGGTGTGAATGTGTTTAAATTTAAGTCCTATTCGCAACCTGATAGTCCTGACACTACGCGGCCATCTGCTATGTGTTATGTTGGATACACATGAGGTGTTTTTGTCATTCAAGGTGATGTTTGGGGTCGTTTGGGGCTGTTGTTGGTCAGGGCCCACTCGCGGCACATTTTTAAGCCTAAGTGTGTCTGTATTCAAATTAAGTTTCTATTCTAAAACCAGACTCACGCGATTATATGTCCATTTGATATATATTTTACATTATATGCGAAGAGATGTTAGTTCCACTTGAGGTGTCGTTTGGGGGCCGTTGGTGGTCTTGGCCAGCTCATGATACATTTTCAAGCCTAAGAGTGCATGTGTTCAAATTCGGATCCTATTCTAAAGCCGAGAATCCCGTAACTATGAGGGCGGTTGCTATGTGTTACGCTAGATACGCATGAGGTGTTCTTTCCCCTCGAGGTGTCGTTTCGAGGCCGTTGGTGGTCTGGTCCCGCTCGAGGCACGTTTTTAAACCTAAGTGTGCCTGTATTTAAATTCAGGTCCTATTATCAACTCAATAGTCTTACGACTATGCGACTAACTACTACATGTTACCTTGGATGTGCACGTGGTGTTCGTGCCACTCGCGGTGCCGTTTAGGGGTCATTGGTGGTCTAGGCTCGCTCGCGGCACTTTTTAAGCCTAAGTGTGCCTACATTAAAATTTGAGCCTATTATTAAATCAAGAGTCCCATGACTACACGACTAGTTGCTATGTGTTATGTTGGACAAGCAAGACATATTTTTGCTACTCATGGTACAGTTTGGGGGCCGTTGGTGGCCTGGGTTCGCTCGTAGCACGTTTTCAAGCATAAGTGGGCCTACGTTAAAATTCAGGTCTTATTCTCAAATTGGGAGTTTTGTGACTATACGGATGGTTGCTACATATTACGTTGGACGTGCACGAGGTGTTCATTCCATCGCGATGCTGTTTGGGGGTCGTTGGTGGTCTGGGACTGGTCGCGGCATGTTTTAAACCAAAGCGTTCATGTGTTCAAATTCAAGTCCTATTTTAGACTCGATAGTCCCGTGACTACGCAATATGTTATGTTGGACAGACACGAGGTGTTCGTGCCACCTTTAGTGCCATTTTTGGGGACGTTGGTGGTATCGTCCTGCTCACGAGACATTTTCAAGCCTTAGTGTGTCTATGTTCAAATTTGGGTCCTACTCTCAAGCCCGGGGTACCGTGACTACACAGTAAGTTACTAGATTCTACATTGGACAGGCATAAGGTGTTCTTGCTCCTCACGATGTTGTTTAGGTCCATTGATAGTCTTAACCTGCTCACAACACATTTTCAAGCCTAAGTATGATTGTGTTCAAATTTGAGTCCTATTCTCAAATTGACAGTTCAGTGACTACGCGACCAGTTGCTACATGTTACGTTTGATGCGCACGAGGTGTACGTGCCACTTACAGTGTCGTTAGGGGGTCGTTGGTTGTTTCTGCCCACTTGCAGCACATTTTCAATCCTGACTACGCATGTGTTCAAATTCGAGTCCCATTCTCAAATCGGGTGTCCCGCAACTACGTGGTCGGTTGCTAAGTATTATGTTGGATGCACATGAGGTGTTCATGCCACTCATGGTTCTGTTTGGGGGCCACTGGTGGTCTCAGCCCGCTCGTGGCACGTTTTTAAACCTAAGTGTGTCTTTATTCAAATTTATGTCCTATTCTCAACCCGACAGTCCCATGACTATGCAGCCTTCTACTACATGTTACGTTTGATATGCACGAGGTGTTTGTGTCACTTGTAGTGCTATTTGGGGACATTACTAGTCTGGTTCGCTCGCGACACGTTATCAAGCCTAAGTATGCATATGTTAAAATTCGGGTATTATTCTCAAATTAGGATTTCTGCAGCTACACAGCCAGTTGGTACGTGTTACGTTCGATGTGCACGAGGTTTTTATGCCACTCGCGGTGCCGTTTAGTGGATGTTGGTTGTCTTGGCTCGTTCGCGATACGTTTTCAAGCCTAAGAGTGAGTGTGTTCTAATTCAGGTCCTATCCTCAAATTAGGAGACCCGCGACTATGTGATCAGTTTTTATGTGTTAAGTTAGATGGGCACAAGGTGATCGTACCACTCGCGGTGCTGTTTGGAGGCCGTTGGTGGTTTAGGCCCGCTCGCAGCACGTTCTCAAACCTAAGTCTGCATGTGTTCAAATTTGGGTCCTATTTTCAATACGATAGTCCAACGACTACGCTTCCATGTATTATGTTTTATATTGGATGCACATGAGGTGTTTGTGCCACTCACGGAGCCATTTTAGGCCATTTGGGGCAATTGGTTGTCTGAGCCCACTCGCGGCACGTTTTCAAGCCTAAGTGTGTCTGTATTCAAATTTAGGTTCTATTCTCAAACCAGGAGTTTTGAGACTATGTGTTCTATTGCTATATGTTACGTTGTATGCGAAGAGGTGTTAGTTCCACTCGCGTTGCCATTTGGGGGCCGTTGGTTGTCTTGGCCTGCTCACGGTACATTTTTAAGCTTAAGAGTGCATGTGTTAAAATTCGAATCCTATTCTTAAGTCGGGAGTCCCATGACTACCTGGGTAGTTTCTATGTGTTACTTTGGATGTGCACGAGGTGTTCATTCCACTCGAGGTGCCATTTGGAGGTCGTTGGTGGTCTCGGCTCTCTCGCGGCACATTTTTAAACCTAAGTGTGTCTGTGTTTAAATTCAGGTCCAATTATCAACCCGACAGTCTTGAGACTATGCGGACGACTGATACATGTTACCTTGGATGGGCACGTGGTGTTCATGCCACTCGCGATGCCGTTTAGGGGTCGTTGGGGGTCGGGTCCGGCTCGCGACACATTTTCAAGCATATGTGGGCCTATGTTCAAATTCATGTCTTATTCTCAAACTGGGAGTTTCGCGACTACGCATCCAGTTGGTATGCATTACATTGATGTAAATGAGGTGTTCATTCCACTTACGTTTCCATTTGGGGGTCGTTGGTGGGCTCGACCCGTTCGCAGCACGTTCTAAACCAAAGTGTGTCTGTGTTCAAATTTAGGTCCTATTTTCAACCCAATAGTCCTGCGACTATGCGGACGGCTGCTACATGTTACATTGGACACACACAAGGTTTTCATGCCACCCGCGGTGCCATTTTGTGGGACATTGGTGGTATCGGCCTGCTCATAACACATTTTCAAGCCTAAGTGTGTGTGTGTTTAAATTCGGGTCCTACTCTCTAGTCAGGAGTAATGCGACTACGCAGTTAGTTACTACATTTTACATTCAACATGCACAAATTTGGGTCCTATTCTCAAACTCGCAGTCCAACAACAATGCGATCGGTTTTTTTATGTGTTACGGTTGAAGCGCGCGAGGTGTTTGTACCACTCGCAGTGCCGTTTGGAGGTCATTCGTGGTCTTCGCCCACTCGCGAGATGTTCTCAAGCCTAATTGTGCATGTGTTCAAATTCGGGTCCCACTATCAAACTGGGTCTCCCGTGACTATGCGATCGGTTGTTAAGTATTATGTTGGATGCGCACGAGGTGTTCATGCTACTCGCGATGCCGTTTGGGGGCCGAGGGTGGTCTCGGCCAACTAGCGACACGTATTTAAGTGTGTCTGTGTTGAAATTTGGATCATATTCTCAACCTGACAGTCCCACGACTACGCAACTAACTTTTACATGTTTCGTTTGATATGCATGAGGTGTTTGTGTCACTCGTAGTGCTGTTTGGGGTTATTGGTGGTCTGGGCCCGATTGCGGCCTGTTATTACGCCTAAGTATCCATGTGTTCAAATTTGGGTCTTATTCTCAAATCGAGAGTCCCGCAACTACACGGTCGGTTGCTATATGTAAAATTGGACGTGCGTGAGGTTTTTGTGCCACTCGCGGTGCCGTTTGGGGGTTGTTGGTTATCTTGGCCCGTCCGCGGTATGTTTTCAAGGCTAATAGTGCATGTGTTCAAATTTAGGTTTTATTCTCAAACTCGGAGTCGCATGAATATGCGGGCAATTTCTATTTGTTACGTTGAATGTGTACAAGGTGATCGTACCACTCGCGGTGCTGTTTGGGGTTCGTTGACGGTCTCGGCCCGCTCGCGGCACATTTTTAAACCTAAGTGTGCCTATGATTAAATTCGGGTCATATTCTCAACCTGAAAATCTTACGACTATACAGCCGGCTTCTACATGTCCCGTTGGGCGTGCACGTGGTGTTCGTTCCACTCGCGGTGCCATTTGGGGTCTATTGGTGGTCTAGGTCCGCTCACGGCAAATTTTCAGACATAAGTGTGTATGTGTTCAATATTAGGTCCTATTTTTTAATTGGGAGTTCCGCGACTACGTAGTCGATTGCTACATGTTGTTTTGGATAAGCACGAGGTGTTCGTGCTACTCGCAGTACCATTTGGGTCCGTTGGTCATTTGGGATCGCTCGCGGCACGTTTTCAAGCCTAAATATCCTTATGTTAAAATTCGGATCCTATTCTCAAATTGGGAGTTCCGCGACTATGAGACCGATTGCTATGTGTTACGTTGGATGCACACGAGGAGTTCGTGCCACTTGCAGGGCTGTTTTCGGACTGTTGGTGGTCTCGATCTGCTCACGATATGTTTTCAAACTTAAGTATGGCCTTTTTCTAATTTGGGTCCTATTCTCAAATCGATAGTCCCGCGACTACACGGCCGGCTAATAAGTGTTATGTTCGAAGCTCGTTCCACTTGTAGTGCCATTTGGCGGAAGTTCATGGTCTTGGACTGCTCGCGACACGTTTTTAAGGCTAAGCGTGCCCATGTTCAAATTCGGGTCAAATTCTCAAACCGGGAGTCCCACGACTACGTGGTCAGTTACTACTAGTTATGTTGGAAGCGTACGCGGTGTTAGTGCCACTAACGGTGCCGTTTGGGGATGTTTGTGGTCTCGGCTCGCTCGCGATATGTTTTCAAACTTAAGTATGCTCTTTTTTAATTTGGATCCTATTCTCAAACCAACAGTACCCGACTATGCGGTCGGTTGCTACGTGTTACCTCTGATGTGTACGAGGTGTTCGTCCCACTTGTAGTGCCGTTTGGGGGTCGTTGGTGGTCTCGGACTACTCACGGTTTCAAGCCTGAGTGTTCCTGTGTTCAAATTCGGGTTTTATTCTCAAATCGAGAGACCCACGACTATCGGCCGCTTAGTACATGTTACGTTGGATGCGCAGGAGGTGTTAATGCCACTCACGATGCCGTTTAGGGAAGTTCGGGTCCTATTGTCAACCCGATAGTCCCGCGACTATACAGTTGGTTGTTACATGTTACTTTGGACATGCACGAGGTGTTCGTACCACTTGCGATGCTATTTGGGGGATGTTGGTGGTCTCCCCCTCCTCGCGGCACATTTTCATGCCTAAGTGTGCCTATTTTCAAATGTGGATCCAACTCTCAAACTGAGAGTCCCACCACTATGTGGCAGGTTGCTATGTGTTACATTGGATGCGTACAAAGTGTTCGGTCCACTTGCACTGGCGTTTGAGGGTCATTGGTAGTCTCGGCTTGCTCCCAGCACATTTTCAAGCATATGTGTACCTATGTTAAATTCGGGTCCTATTATCAAACCATGAGTCCCGCGACTACGCGATCTGTTGCTACGTGTTACGTTGTACAAGCATGATGTGTTATTGCCACTCGCGGTGCCATTCGAGGGTTGTTTCTATTCAAACCAATTATTATCCAACAACTAATATTTATCCCGCACTCCTTCTAACATACTATCTAATAACCCAAAATTATTCAACAACCAATCCAAACCAAACCAAACCAACAATCATCCCCTACTCCTTCTATCATCTAAAATATTAAAAATATAATGCATATAAATTATGTAAAAATGTTAGTTAAAGCAAAGAATATATGCGATCCAAAAAGGCCATTAAATAGAGCCTTCTGAATGTGTGATTAGACTAAGTTTATAAATGACACAGTTATTAATTTTCACACGTGTTTTCGATTCATATTTAAAGTAAAGAATTAAATAATTGCTAAAATAAAGTGATAAAGTATATGTTTAGCAATGCTAAAAGAAATGCATAATTGTTAATGTACAAACCAATTTCATCAACAATATACCCCAAAAAACTGTCATAAAGGTTAACTAATGTATATGTTTAGCATTGTAAAATGAAAATAAGAGAAGAATTATTGTTTGGTAACCTACAAAATAAAATTTCCTAAATACCCAATTTTAAACCTATATCTAGTTTGAAATCTCTTAGTTTCAAATAAATCAAATACACACACATATATCATGTTTGAAACGAAACAAAACAAATCAAATACACACATATATACCCAAAATAAAATTTCCCAAATACCTAATTTCTTATATCTAGTTTAAAATAGGTCAAATACACACATAAATACATTCATACCTAAATACACACACACACACTACACACAGTATACATAAATTACACACATAATACACACACAATACATATGCAATATACATATTCACACATAAATACACACAATATACCGACACATCCACAGACTTATACACACATACACACAAAAATACCCACATACACACAGAAATACACACATATATACAAATTCACAAATACACAAATTCGAAATATTATGGTTTAAGTTTTAACTTTGAGATTGATATCGAAAAACTTGAGATTGAAAATGAAAGGTTTTGGAAATCGCGAGATAGAGGTAAATCTTTAAGGGTTTGGAAAAATTCAAGTGAAAAATGAAAACTGGTTTGGGATTTTAATATAAAGACATTGGTCACGGATTTGGATTGTGACCAACCTGCATGACCCTAACTTTTTACACTTTAACACTCATGACCAGTATGTTGAGATAGAAATGGTCATGACCCTAGTTCGTGACCAATGTGCATGATAAATTTGAAAGGGTCACGGCCAAAAGTTATGATCCAACTGAACGTAGCTGTGGACTTGGTTAAGAACCTAGTTACGACCTTAGTGTGTGACCCATTCGTAACCACACTTGGAGGGAAATTTGACGCCATGATGGTCACGCCATGGTCATGACTATAGTTCGTGACCCACGGTGGTAAAGGATTGGGTACGTGACCATCTCCAAGAGCATCCATGACCACATTGGGTCATGGAGTTGGTCATGCCAAAGTTTGCTATGGTCAGGGCTTTTAGCCGTGACTGACTGGTCATGGATTTGGTCCCTGACCCCTAAGTTGTGACTAATCATAAGATTTGGTGTAGTGTATCTCCTTTACCTAACCATTTCTTCGTCAATTTAATCCATTTTTTCTATATAAAGGATGACTAGTCATGACGTTACTTTTCCTACAAGTAGTTTCGTAGAAAGAGTAAGCATCGCTGACTAGGACCCAAACTTCTGGGTGCGTGTCCTCGAGATTATAAGAGTGTAATTGATGGTACCCTAAACAGTTGGGGTCATCCCTATTAAATAAGTAAAGGTGACCTACAAATCTAGTTCTCTTTTATGGTTGGCGGTTATCCTCTTTGATCATATCTCGGGAGTGAGAGTGTTGTAGATGATTTGTATTCACCTGCACTAAGCTATGATCCTTCTTGATTTGCTGTTCATAATTCCATGATATCTGGTCGACTATGCCACCATGACCTTTAAGTGTCGCGTGGCCTAGTTGGCAAATTTCCTTTCAATATTCTTTTTTATTTATAAACATCAAGCTCTAATTCACTTACCATCCTTAGCAAGTCAGGTATTATCTGTCGTGCTCGAGGGACCATGAGAAGGTTCACCTAATGAAAATAGCCACAAGAACCTTCATTCTATTAAATAAGTGTTCTATTAGTAAAAAAACCTTTGAAAATGTGTGCTTTACTATTTTCTAGGGATAACTGAGCTTAAGATAGCTGAACCACAACTCCTAAAGCTCCAGCGAGGGTTACTATCCACCTATGAGGTTCAAATATAAGGATTTTCCCCACAAAACATCCTTCCCCTCCATGTATCTATGTGTATATTGCTTTGTTGAAGAAAAAGTTGTATATTGACGACAACAACTTTAATGGGGGAGAACTAAAGTTAGAGAAGACAAGGTGTTGTAAGGAAGTTTTATAACTACTTAGGGGTTACATATGACGAGATTTTCCTTATATTTTTTTACGCCAAGTGAAATAAATAAGGTTAGTTGACTGACTAAAAGCCATGTGTAATAATTATGTCGACATTTTGTATGGTTTTAAAACAAAATAATAATGGTGTCATAATTGAAACACTAAATGTACTTATGGGTTAACATTGAAACTTTTCAAACTTTGGGTCTAAAATTGAAAATCACCCTAAACTTCATGGTTATTGCGAGTGCAAGAATTGTCACAATAGAAAGATCCAAAAAGCAATATCGATATGAAAGCAATTAATCACACACACAATAATATATGTACGTAGTTCGGCAACTTACCTATGTCTGCGGAGAGGTTACTATTTTCTTTGTAGTGTCTTTAAATGGTTGAGGTTACATCCCATTTCCCCGGGCCAGGGTTTACAATTTATAGATGTATAAAATAAGAGATTGTGTTGTACAAGTAACTTAATTAGCTCGTGGATAACTCATGGTGTTTTTGAATATTTCCTCTGAAATTATTGGTAATCAATTTGAGTATATCTCTATGCATTTAAATGCATGTTAAATAACTATACATGCTGGGAAGGTAGGATACTCTCTTGGGCTAAAATAAATGCACCCCTATAATTGCCCCTAAAATTTTTGGGCTAACAGATTTTAAGTAAGTTCGAGGCCCATGGCCTAAAACTATTTTTAAAACCAGAGTGGTAAGCTTGTAATACTGGTGAACTTGTGAGGGTACACTCGTCCAAGATCAGACACCATGGAAGATTTGTGATTTCGTTGAAGAGGTTGGGGAACACATGTCCGAGCAGTCATTTGGAGCGCCAAAATTCTCATCGATACTCGTTCTTCATCATTAGCATTAGGTTGAAACTCGGATACATCACCTCCAACCGTCATCTTTCAAACGCTTCTCATCCACAAAACTTCCAGTATTTTTTTCTTCAGTTCTTCATATTCTGAGATCTTTCCATTCATTTTTGAAGTTGTTCTCATCTTCTCTTTTCCTTCACTACTTCGACTGTTCTTCTTTTATTGCTAGAGTTTTTTATATCATTCATGGATCTTTTAGATAACAAAAAGGTAGAAAGATTTAGGAAGTCTTATAATATTCCTCAATGGGTGAAAATCGACTGTGCCCCCATACCTAAGGATGTCCATCACATAGAGGGGGCAATGGATTCATACCCTCTTGGTTACACATGAGTCTTTAACATTTCCCCCAAACCCTCTTTTCTGAGATTCTTCAAGTACTTTGATGTTGTCCCTGCTTAGTGTGCCCCAAATGTTTATAAAATTATAAATGGTATTCATAGAATAAATGAAATATATGGGACCAACTTAGGACTTGTTGAGCTCTGTTACTGCTACGTCTAATCGCGCACCAATGACGGTATTCTATAGTTAAAAATGAGAAAAGATGATTGGGTTTTAGTTATGAATCTTCTCGACTCCCATAAAGATTATTGTGGACATGGATTTATTAACATAAATTAGGAACATCCTCCCCTACCTGAGGGCGAGAGGTACCGAGGTCCTTGGATTCCTGACTGGGGGGGGATCATATAGGTCACTTTCTCTTTTATTCTGTTTGCTTGTTGTTTCCTTTTCTTCAATTTTATTCCTCGCTACTTTTATTTCTAGTCCTCTGATTTATATTATGTTCCTCTATTTTTACAACTCACGATAAAAATCAAGAACCTAACTTGAGCGAGGTGAGAGTTATTGATCTCCTCAAAGTTTAAAGAGTCTAAGAGAGGCTTTTTGACGGAGAGCACCCTCGTTCTGCAGTTTATCTGCTAGAGTAAAAGAATAGCACTTGTATATTTATTGCTCGGTCAGTTAATAAAGTCCCTACCTTGGAAATTAAAAAATTAGGGACCTTTGAACCTATTGAGGTAGAGGAGGAGGAGGAAGAAGAAGAAGAAGAAGAAGAAGAAGAAGAAGAAGAAGAAGAAGAAGAAGAAGAAGAAGAAGAAGAAGAAGAAGAAGAAGAAGAAGAGGAGGATGGCAACCCCTATGAATATGAGAGTGATGAATGTTAATGATGATGGTCAGGTTGTATTATCTGATCGGATGAAATCTTTGAAGAGATCATAAGGGGATTACCCTAAGGTCAGGGGCTCTATCTTAGGGAACAAGGGGAAAGAGAAAGATAATGAGAATAAGAACAGATAAGAATAGGAGAGGAGAAGAAAGAGAGAGAGAAGAAGAAGAAATAAAAAGAGAGGAAGAAAGAGGAGGCCAAAAATCGGCTCTGTCTAAAGGATCCTATCGATATTTTTTTCATTATGGCTGTAGAGGGGTCCAGTGTGGCTAATACTCCCATATTGGATCCTGATTTGCTAAAAGAGGTCGTGCTCGTTGTCGATCGTGAGCACTCCTTGAGACTGGGGTTGTCCCAGTTGGCACCCAAGTACACCAAAGGACTGGCTCCGGTAATTTTCCTCCTTTCCTCATGTCTTTTCTCTGTGTTCGTCTTTTGCCTACTAATATTTCTTTTCTTATTTTGTATAATTTTTGGCTAACTTTACTACCCTTCTTGATGGTCATCCAAGGATAAGGGTTGTTGACGAATTCTAGAGGCTTTTAGGTTGGTTTGATATGAAAATTGGATGCCATTTTTATGTTGTTAGAAATCTCATGTTTTATTATTATGTTCTTGGAAATCAATCAAGCAGATGATCTAGAATGAGTACGAGATAAACTTGTGTTGGATTGTTAGGTTAATGGTTGTGTGGCGTATGTTAAATGATCATGGTTTGATACGCTCACTCTATTAATTCTTCACAGTAAATTCATTTGGTTAACTTGTTGTGGGTGTGTTCACCCCTTCCTAAAATGGTTGATGTATGAGTGAACACAAATTGGTGGAAGGGATTGCCCGAATGGTGGACAAATAGTAATTTTAGCTTTAATTAAATTGAAATGAACTTAAATTGGACTTATTGTGTGTGATTGATCATATGGAAAATCGTAATTCGTTTAAAATTAATTAGAGCCATTATGTTTATGACTCATATTCACACCCTTCTATATATTTTCTGAGAAAAACGAGTCTCGATAGTAACTACTAGAAATAAGAGTATGAGAGGCTGCAATTTGATCGCAATAAAACATTTTTCTTTAGTGCACGCCATATAGACGAAACTTCAATTGACAAATATGGTAATAGGAAAATTGAACAATTTCAATTACCTTACAAATCATCGAGTTGATCTCTCGTGAGACTACCTCTTCGATCGTAGTTTGTTTTCCTAGCCAGAATGTCGGGATGAGGCAGTCGAGAATATATTTTGCCTTCATAATCCGGACAGGGCACGGACATTGTTGACACTATTAGAAAAGGTTGATAAAATATTCATTCTTTGTGGATACAATTCTGTAAAGAGAAAATTCGCCCAGATTGTGACGTCTCGTGACATATGCATATTAAAAACGAGCATGAAAATAATCTAAAAATGAAAGAATTTCGAGTTCATGTCATGGACCTTTATACGTCAACCATAGACACGCTTCTACCCAGTTGGCCGCGTGCAAACTCTTAATAGATTTAAAAAAATTAATACTCATTCGATGGAAATCAGACACATAGAGCGTATTTAAAAAGTTGTCGAAAAGATATATACATATATATAGTTGTAAACCGTACTTTCTACATATGTCGCTATTTTTTTAATTGTACAAAATTTTGAAGAGAAATGACAACAATCAACCATATAAAGGAACACCGCTAACTCGGAGCTCTCCTACACCCCAACCTTAATTCTCACATCCCTCGGGATATCAATACTCTACTTCTTCAAAGATTCATTCTACTCCATCTTCGAGTCATCAAACTCAAGAAACCCCTAATAATCCGATACCCCAGCTGCTCCAATCGACGCATCCCGAGATAACCCTAACAAGCGCTTTGGGTTCTTCATTGGCGGGGATAATCCAACCGGTGATAAAGGCGACATTCATCATTATAAAAATCATTATAACTCGTAGCAACTGATCGCATAGTCATGGGACTCTCGATTTGAGAATATGACCAAATTTGCAATTAGTTTGACTTAGGCTTGAAAACAAGTCGTTAAAGGAAGAAAATAGAAAACAACCACTGAATAGCCTCAAAGAAGCATGAATACCTCTAATGGGATGAATATAACTTGTATCAACTGACCACATAGTCATGGGACTCTCGCTTCAAGAATACGACCAAAATTTGCAAATAGTTAGAGTTAGTCTTGAAAATATGTCGTTAAAGGACGAAAATGAAAAACAACCACTAAACAGCCTCGCAAGAGGCACGAACACCTCGTACATGACTAATGTAATTAATAGTAACTGACCACGTAGCCACATGACTCCCGGTTTGAGAATATGATCAAAATTTATAAATAGTTATACTTAAGCTTGAAAACATGCCGTTAAAGGGCAAAAATATAAAATAGCCACCAAACGGCCCCACAAGAGGCACGAACATCTCATACGGGACCAATGTAACTAATAGCAACTGACCATGTATTCACATGACTCCTGGTTTGAGAATATGCCCTAAATTTGTAAATAGTTAGACTTAAACTTGAAAACATGGCGTTAAAGGATGAAAACATATAACAACCACCAAACAGCCCTGCAAGAGGTACGAACACCTTACACGGGACCAATGTAACTCGTAACAACTGACCGTGTAGTAACGGGACTCCTGGTTTGAGAATATAATCAAAATTTTCAAATAGTTAGACTTAGGCCTGAAAATATGTCGTTAAAGGGTAAAAATGCAGAATAACCACCAAACAGACCTGCAAAAGGCACAAATACCTTGTGCAGGACCAATGTAACTCATAGCAACTAACCGCGTAGTCATGGGACTCCCGGTTTGAGAATATGACCAAAATTATAAATAGTTAGAGTTAGGCTTGAAAATAAGTTATTAAAGGTAAAAAATGTAAAACAACCACCCAACAACCCCGCAAGAGGCATGAACGCCTCGCACAGGACCAATGTAACTCGTGACTACGTAGTCACGGGACTCTCAATTTGAGAATATGACAAAAAAATTCAAATCGTTAGACTTAGGCTTATAAACATGTTTTTCCAAGGGCGAAAATGCAAAATAACCACCAAACGGACTCGCAAGAGGCACGAACACATTGCAGAGGACCAATGTAACTCGTAGCAACTAACCACGTAGTCGCGAAACTCTTGGTTTGATAATATGACCAAAATTTATGAATAGTTAGACTTAGGCTTGAAAACATATCCTTAAAGGGAGAAAATACAAAATAACCACCAAACAACTCGGCAAGTCCTTTGTTACTTACCATTTTGAACATTTTAAAGTTTTATTTGGAGGCCTAGTTAGAAAAGGAACATTTAGACCATTTGTCACGCAAGCATGTACATATTCACACAAGCATGTGTTGTATTTTATTTGGGTTGTACATATTCATGCAAGCATGCGTTGTATTTTATTTGTATTGTGCATATTCATGCAAGTATGCATTGTATTTTATTACATATCAATGCAAGCATGCGTTAGTTAACATGTGTCATTTTATTATATTTTGATTTATGGATAGCGTACTGGATAAATATTTATTTCTATAAATGTAAATTGGTTTCAAAATGTACATGCTTTTTTGGGATGTAGAAAAATAATATTTATTTTAAAATTAATTTTTTTTTGTATTTTTAATTTAGTCATAGTCCAAAAATGTGATGAAATATATATTTATTAATTTAATCACACTAGTGGTCACGATCTAAAAGCGCGACCAATATGGTGATAATTAAAAATAAAATATATTTGGTCACGATTTTGGACCGTGACCCCTATTGTGACAAATTAAAAATGTAGCATCAGTGGTAACAGTTCAAAATTGTGTCAACCGGTGTCACATTTTTAACTTGTCACAGAATTGATCACGATTTTTGGACCTTGACCAATAAGGTGACCATTAAAAATAAAATATATTTTGTCACGATTTTGGATCCTGCCTAAACATTTTATTTTTAAAATTCTCACCCTAGTGGTCACGATTTTGGGCTGTGACCACTATTGTGACTAGCTAAAAATATGATACCGGGGGTCATGGTTTTGGATCGTAACCATCGATGTCACATTTTTAATTGGTCATGGTAAGGGTCACAATCCAAATTGTGACCCACAGTGACAAGGTGGTCATGAGTTTTAGCCCATGACCAACCGTATGGATCATGATTTTGAACTGTGATTCCTGATTTTGTCACCTTGAAAATCATCACGTTCCAAAACCGTGACCCCTAGGGTTGATCACGGTCCAAACTGTGAACATTGGTGAATTTTGGTATAGTGAAAACGGGGCAAAAAGATAAAATACTTTGGATTGATTATTCTTCATATATATATAAATATTGGGAGTGAGTAGGGATGGCCATTTAACCCGCCCCCATCGGGTTTTCGTCCCACCTCAAATGGGATGGGTTAAAACCCCATTTAAAATAAACGAGGCGAGTATGTTTTTTTTAAAACCCTGTATTAAACAAGGCGGGTTTAAGTTCATTACATATAAGCAGAACCGCCCCACCCCGCCCCGCCCCGTTTATTTCTTATAATAGCTAAAATACCCATATTTAATATATTATTTACACTAAATCTTTATATATATAAGTTATATATGCGGTATGCGGGTTTAACATGCGGGTTTTAACCCGTCCTGAGAAGGTTTTTGACCTGCTTAATGTAAACGGTGTGAGGGCGGGTTTAGGGGGTTACGCTTAAATGGGTTCGGGGCGGGTTAAAAACCCATCACGGGTCGCGAGACGGGGCGGGTTTTAAAAAACATTCGTAGGGAGGGTTCGGGTTTTGGCAAACCCTCCCCAAACCCATCCTTAGGAGTGAGTGGGAAGATGTGAATATGCCAGATGAGAAAGTGAAGAGGCTATGCATCAATTGTAAATAGAGGTAAATAATCATGGAGACAATATGAATGAGATTTATTCAATTACTGGGATAGAATAAAGTGACACGAAATATTAGGGAAAATGAGTACATAGAAAGGATGATTATAGAGTGTTATGTGGAGTGGTAGAATTGTTATAAACATTAAATACAATCTTCCATTTATAAGTATTATACAAATAAATTCGTGACATTTTTTGCACATGGTTAGATGAGGGAGGAAATTAGTGATTATTATATGGTGGTTATTACAGAAATATTTGATGAAAGTAGTGGGTAAAATTATAGGTTATTTAGAGGCAAGTATGTGTGCTTATTGTAGATAATTAATTCATATTCAAATCGGAAGTTACTTAGAGCTAATATTCAAACCATAAGTTACTTGGAGACAAAAAAAAAGGTTAGTTATTGCAGACAACTATAAATTCAACCCTTCATAAAGAAAAAAACTCCCTCAACAAAAAAAACAACATTTATCATTTTACCTATTTTTTCTTTTATTTTCTTTTGTTTTCATTTATTTAAAAGTTTTTCTTTCTTCGAAATAGTTTGTGGGGTAGATTGTAATTCTCTTTACATTTTATGAAAAATTTCATTGACATTACATTTAACTTTCTTTATAATTCTTAGTTTAACCCGTTTTACATCTCTTAGTCTAACTGTTTACTTTTACTTTTGTTTATCTTACTTTGCTATTTTATATAATCCGAACTATATTTTATCTTCATTTATGCAATTTATATCTTATTCTTAGTATCTAGTTTAAGTAAAATATATAGCATTTCTTAAGGGAAGCATAAGTTCTTTTAATTGAAGCATCCCATCATGCAAAATCGCATGATTATCACAAGGATATGATAACCAATTGATTGGCAAGACCACAATCTGGCCTGACATGCTCGTGCACAACCAAATACAAAAATCAACAAAGTCTCAACCAAACAAATAATAGAGAGAGATTACAATTTTAGTTAGGGGAAATGAGAAAAAAGTTTTATACCCATAAATTCAGTAGGAAACACAAGCTTTGATAGTTTGTTCTTATTGGTTGAAGAATAAAACAATTTATTATTTACACTTCAGTCACCTTATGCAATATGACTTAACCCGATCCAATTATAAAAACAATATGATTGTATGGTAATGACGTGGTAGTTAATAAATCGATCATGTTGATGAGTAGTTAATAGTATGAGTTATAATAAGCTTAAGAAAAAATGTTAGGAGTTTTAAAAATCCTCTAAAAATTGTGCTTTTTGTGGACCAGCCCCATCAGCTAGTCGTTAGTTGTTGGTAGAGGGTGGGTGGGATGTCGATAATGCGGACAATAGTTCATAAATGATACAAGTTTATGTGTTTATTTATTAAATGAGTAATACGTCTCGTTTAAACATTTAATGGGTATTATCTTAGGTTACTAACATTATTTAACCCTTTTAATTTCTTTTAATTTTTATATATTTACACAGGTATTAATAATAAGCACTAACATGGATTTGTGGCGTGCGACTCAATAGGATATTGTTTTTATAGAGTATGACGTATACACATAAAGTATAATTCAATTTTTTATACATATTGTTGATGTAAAAAATTAGATCGGTCTAATTATTCAATCACAGATAAATAAAATGAGACAAAGATTTTTAAAGTGGTTCAGCCTTATAAAAATGGCCTACGTCCACTGTTATGTTATTGCTCAGTGTTTGGGAATTCTCGATTACAAGTTCTATCAAGAAATTCCCCCCCCCCCCCCCTTGAATGAGGGTGATACAAGGTATTTATAGCCCTTAGGCTGTACATGAAAGGGTGTTATATTAAATGATACACATATGAAAGGTAATTCATTTAATGCTCTTCAAACGTGTGCGTCAAGATGATAGGCATTCAATGAATAGTTGAACTGTTGATTATCTGGCAATCAATGTTGTGGCCGAGATGCAGCTCGGACCGCCTTAGTTGCTCGTTACTCAAGAGTTCCTCGAAGCGCTGGAGTTCCTCGGAGTACTGGAGTTCCTCGGTGTAATCCTTATTACTCGGAGCGAACATGAGTTGGTCGGGGAAATGAACTTCTTCGTTGCTACTGTGCCACGTAGACTAACACGTGTCTTCTTATTATTCGTCCAAATCAGCATACTAATTTTGGTATCAACAGAAGCCCCCAATGTTTCATATTTTGAACTTTGAGGAGTATGGAACATTCTTTCTCGGTATATGGCAATATTAAATGACCTTCCTGGGTTTTAGGAGCCTTTCTTTGTATTTGAATTTCCTTCCAAATTCGCAGAATCCGCCTTTTTTCATTTTTATAAGCGCTTCGATCTTCGTGCCCTTTTTGTCCTTTTAGCCGCCGGTAACGTAATATTTTCTTTTTTGTAATCATTTCTTTCGTCGTTTCCCAAGGCAAAGTAATTAAGCTTCAGAGGCAATCCCATCGTCTTCTACCTTTTCAATTTCTGCTTTCGAGTTTTCTATAGCTTTTCTCTCTCTTGTGCGTTCATCCCCTCCTTCATTTGTTTGTCAACAGATCTCCTTTTTCCTGTAAGATTTTCTTCCTTCTTCTTCATTTCTTTTTATTCACCATGGTTTATATTATCGAATCTCTTGAGAAATTCCGTTATGACTTTTCTATTCCCTCTTGGGTAACTTTGGAGAGTCTTTCTGAACCTTCAACTTATTTTAATTTGGCTGAGGGACATTGGTTCCCTAGCCTCTTTATTGCTGAATGTGGATTTTATTTTCCACCAAACCCTTTGTGTTTAGAGTTCTGTCAGTATTTCGATTTTGCCCCTGCAAAAATAGCCCCCAACACATGGAGAATAGTTAACGGGGTGTATAGGTTAAATCAAACTCATGGAACTCGTATAGGAATTCCTGAGATTATGTACTGTTATAGATGGGCTGTTTTAGACAATGTTTTTTATTTAAAAACTAGGTTTTTGAATAGGGCCTTAGTAGTCAACCTCCCTGATGCTAACAGGGATTATTTTGAACACGGGGTAGTCATCAAAAATTGGCAACATACCCCTTTGGTTGGAAATGAAGTATATGAGGGTCCCAGATGCCCCCCATATGGCAATGGGATAGGTTATTTTCATCTTATTTTGTTTTTGAAATTATGATTTCATTATGTTTGACAAAATGTATGACTGATATTTCACTATGTATTTGTTTGCAGTTGACAGTAAGAGAAAAACTCCAAAAGAATCAGAAGTAAATATTAAACATTTGAAACATATCTGGAATTTGCATCGAAGAGTTGCAGACGAGCACATCAGGTCTGCTTCATATTTGCTGCAGTACAGGAGCTATACATCATCTTTTACTGCTCGTCCTGTGGTCAGCATTAGTGACCCATTTCCATCTTCTGAGGTATCTTCACCAGAATCTCACATTCCTTTAAGTCAGAAGATGGGCAAGAGAAGAGTTCCTGCTATCTTCGAGGAGTCTTCCTCTGCTGGAGATGGAAAGAGAAACAAGGTTGAGGTCCCAAAGGGAACAAAGAAAGTAGATGGTGCCTCTTCTGTTGCTCCTCAGAAGGCTGCCGAGAAGCCCCCAGTGGCTCCGAGCAAGAAAAATGCACCTGTGGAAGTAGTCCCAACCAAAAGTTCTTTGGTTGAAATTGTTGAAGTGCCTCTGAGGAGATTGAAGAAATCCTCTTCGGTCACTCTGACTGAAACCACTCCCCAACTCCAAGCTAGTGGAGCTGGTGTCCCAACAATTATTCCTCCGAGTTCTGCAATGAGCTCGGTAAAGACTTGGACTATTCCTGAAGTCCAAGGAATTGAAGAAAACATGCCTAGGGATATGCTGACCTCCCTAGGTACTCGTCGCATCGCTTCAGTAAGTTTCTCTTATCCTGAATTTTTCTTTCTTCCATTCAATATATGTATCTCGGTACTGACTTAGCATTACCTTCTCTTTCAGCTGGTGAGTTGTTTCAACACCATAGTGAAGAAAGATGAAGCACTCAAGGATTCTAGCTCCTCGTCTGGAGTTGAGGATGCCTTTCTGGGTTTGACCCAATCTCTGAAGGAATCCCGTCAAAGATACGACGAGGATAAGGGTGAATGGGAGAAGAAGTTGACTGCGTCTGAGGCAGAAAAAGTGCAGTTGGGAGAGAAGGTTAAGGACTTAGAGAGTGAGAATAAAAAATACGCCGAGAAGCTCACAAGTTTTGGGGAGCTTGAGAATAAGTTGAAATCGACCGAGGAAGAGCTGTCCCTTATACGAGAAGTAAATCGCCAGAAGGAGGAGGTGGAGGCCAAATTGAAAGCCACCGAGGATCTTCTATCCGAGAAGCTCTCCTCGGAGAAAATGAAGAGAAAAATGGCTGTGAAAAAATCCTTTCGAACAGGTTGGGACAAAGGATGGGATAGGGGGGTAGCAGCAATGATGACTCGGGTGCAGTATGGAAGTTTGAAATACTTCCGAGATGGTTGGGTTGCTGCTTTGTAAGAATTGAAGCTGAGCGAGGACTCTGAACTATTCCAACAATATCTTCCTGATCCTCCTCCAGCTATGGAAGATGAAGAAGAGGATGAAGCTGCATCCGAGGAGTCTTCACTGATAGTGGGTGATCAAGTCCTTGCTACACAACTCAACCAGACATCTATTGAGGAGATTTCTTCTTTGCCTGCTCCTCCTGAACAAATCCCAACTCCAGCCAACCAGATTATTGTTCCCACCGAGCAACCAAGCTCCTCGTCCCAGCCTTCCGAGAAAGTCTTGGGAGACAAGGAAAAGGTGTGAAGTTGTTCGGTATTCTCTTTTATTTTTCCTTTTACTTGTACTTTGTATCCCAGATCTTTGTAACTTTGCCTTATGATCTAATAAAATTTGAGTTCTTTTCTTCCATATGATTGTCTCTTCTCTATCTGCACTCTGTCTTGATCTTCTTTTTGATGATTACTTTTTCTTTCTCTGTTAGTTTCTGGCCAGGATGGATCTGCTGTCTGCTAATGACACAAAGTTGATGCAGCAATGCCATGAATATTATAAAGCTGGTCACACAGACCTAAGTGCATCAGAGGTTGCCGACATCCTTGGCCATGGTGCTTCAGAACAGGCAGTGGAGGCATATCAGCACTTGAAGGATTTACTTGATCGAGCTGTGGCCAATAACGTGGCCTATTACGAAATGATAGAGGATCTTCAATGTACCTTAGAAGACCTTCAAAATTAGTATAAAGAATCAACTGCCCTGTTGCATGAGGGGTATGAAAAGAAGTATCAACAGCTTTCTGCCGAGAAGGGCTACGACAAACTCCTTACTGGATATGATGTCAGGGAGAGGACCCTAAAGGGAGAAGTTGAAGCTTGTAGACAAATTGCTAAGCTGCTGGAGCAAGAGAATAATAATTTGCAGAAAGAGCTAGCATAATATAAGTCAGCAGCCTCTTCTTCAACAGCGGTAATCCCAGTGACTGATGAGGGATTTTCCTTCTTAGAGGTTGAGAATGCCAAATTAAGGAAAGAGTTGGATATCCTGAGAAGGTCTGGTACTTCTACTTCTACTCGGGGACGAGGAAGATGTTCTCGTGGGCGAGGAAGAGTTGCCCAGGATGTTGTCGAGGAACAAAGTACTCCACCTGCTCGGGGTCGATCAAGAACTCCTCGTAATATTGAAGAAGCTCATACTCTGTCAACATTGGAAACTCAAGCGTACCAATTGAATGCAAAAGATCGGGCTTTGTCTGAAATGTCTAAGAAAATCCAAACTCTGGAGGATCAACTTGCTTCGACAAAGTCTGCTCTGGATAATAAGGATGTTTTTGCCAGAAAACTTCATGAGCAGTTAGAGAGAATAACTTTTCGATTCCATAAACAACCTCATGAGTTCTGGATGGCAGGCTACAATGAGGCCCTTTGTCACTTGGATGCTCGCATTGAAAATGCCAATAATGAAGGTTATAAACAGGGATGGTTGAACGCCCTGGGTGTATTAAAACTAGAGCAGGGCCATTATTTATGGGATTATCATGCTCCTGGGCTACTAGACTTGCCTGTGCCACCTTATAAATTGGACATGGAAGGGATCCCTGCTCGTGCCATTCCTCGGAACTTAATTTCAAAATACCTTGGTGACTACAATCTTCATTCCCAAATTGAGGTATCTCATCCCGAGCATCTACTGGACACACCTTCTGTGATGAACGTTAGGGGTGGCCATAGGCCCGAGGCCCACCAAGCCCGCCCAGCCCGCCCAATAAAAAAATAGGGCTTGGGTAAGGTGAATAGGCCCGCAAAGCGGGCTTGGCAAAATTTTATAGGCCCGATTTTTTTTCGGGCGGGCTTGGGCATGAGTTCTTAAGCCCGATGAGGCCCGGCCCGGCCCGAGGCCCGAAATATATATATATATATATATATATATATATATATATATATATATATATATATATATATATATATATATATAGGGGGGACTTTTATAAATATAAAAACGTATACCAAGTCTTTTCATATAAAGTGGGAAACTTTATATATGGACTTTGTAATATATGGAGTTTAAAACAGATTTTTAATTTAAAAAAATCGTCTTTAAATAAAAAAAATAGGTATTTTAATTTTAAAAAAATATTTTAATTAACATAATAAGGCCCGATCGGGCGGGCCTGGGTAAAGATCTTTCAAATCTGGGCGGGCTTGGGATTACATAATAAGGCCCGATCTAGGCCCGAGCGGTCTTGGGATAACACTTAATTTTTCAAGCCCGGCCCGAGCCCGACCGGGCCTGCCCAGGCCCGGCCCACGGCCACCCCTAATGAACGTTAGGATGCTGAAGGACTTGAACTTTATTAACTCTCCTCAGACTTTAAATGATCCGCCTGCTGGCGAGGAACCTATTTCAAAAGCAGAGGGAAAGAAACCAATAGAGTAGGGATCTCAATGTAATAGTTAGTACACATATGTAACTTGTAATTTATTTTGAGTTTTAATGAAAGACTTTCATTTTCTGTTTGCAAATCTGTATTGCTATTGTCTTGTGCTTTGTCAAACACTTTATGCCTATATATCTGTTAAAAAGATAACAATTTTTGTGTTGTTCATCAACCAACTTAGTAATAAAAGTTACAAGTATCAGTAATGTTGCTCGATCACGTAATAATAAAGTAATGAGTATAAAAAATTTTCCAACCAACCAAGGTTGTTAAATTGTGTTTGTCGTCCAACTATGGTTAGTGAGAGTTTATCCCCGACTAACCATACTTGGTAAATTTTTATCTTTTTCATAAAGTGTGCCCGACCAACCAAGGTAGATGATTTTTCCTCGTCGACCAACTACAGTTAGTGGGTTTTTATCCCCGACCAACTATACTTGGTTCAGTTTGGAATATTTGTTCTTCGAGGAACTTTTATGTAATAGACTTACTTCCCGACCAACATTAGTTGGCATTTGAGAGCATATTTTGTTTCCTAATCAACCGAGATTAGCCTTTCGTCGATCATCTTGTGTTCTTGCCCTTTTACCAACCGGAGTTGGTCGTGGGTTTGAACTATCATGTCCACTAGTTATTTTACCAACCTGAGTTGGTCACGCTAGTGTATGCCTCCTAACCAAAGGAGTATATTTTGTTCTCGCCCTTTTACCAACCGGAGTTGATCGTGGGTTTGAACTATCATGTCCACTAGTTATTTTACCAACCTGAGTTGGTCACGCTAGTGTACGCCTCCTAACCAAAGGAGTATAATTTTTTCTCGCCCTTTTACCAACCGGAGTTGATCGTGGGTTTGAACTATCATTTCCACTAGTTATTTTACCAACCTGAGTTCGTCACGCTAGTGTATGCCTCCTAACCAAAGGAGTATAGTTTGTTCTCGCCCTTTTACCAACCGGAGTTGATCGTGGGTTTGAACTATCATGTCCACTAGTTATTTTACCAACCTATGTTGGTCACGCTAGTGTACGCCTCCTAACCAAAGGAGTATAATTTGTTCTCGCCCTTTTACCAACCGTTGGTCGTGGGTTAGAACTATAAGTGTTGCCATAAATTGCTGAACAGCGTAGTGTTGTACACTAGTATTCCCCGAAAAACTTTCAATAAAAAGAAAGAGGATGGTGAAACATCATCGTTTTATTCATATTGATGGAATTGCTTTACATTTTACATCACTGATAATACTTGCGTAGGTGTTCAGCATTCCATGCATTCTTAAATTCCTCTCCTTCTAGAGTTGCTATGCGATAAGTTCCTGGTCGAACAACCTCTGTAACTCGGTAAGGTCCATGCCAGTTTGCTTCCAATTTATTGTGCTTTTGAATGACTTTCTTTAGCACATAATCTCCTTCTTTTAAGTCGCATTTCTTCACCCTCTTGTTGTAGAACAGAGCTGTTCGTTGTTGGTAAGCAGCATTCCTAATGGCTGCCTATTCTCTAACTTCCTCGAGCATATCTAAATCCAATCTTCTCATTAAGTCGCTGACTGGGGAATTGAAATTCAGCACTCTATGTGTTGGAAGACCCAACTCGGCAGGTATTACAACCTCACTTCCAAACGCCAGCATATATGGTGATTCTCCAGTTGCTGCTCGGGGAGTTGTTCGGTAAGCCCACAATACTGACTGTAGCTCATTAATCCAATTATCTTTAGCCTCACTTAGCCTCTTCTTCAACCCATTTAGTAATGTTCTGTTCGTCACTTCAGTCTGTCCATTGCTTTGAGGATGGCCTGGTGCTGAATGAGTCTTCAAAATGTTTGACTGATGACAATAGGCGACAAACTGCTCATTATCAAATTGTGTTCCATAGTCCGTAATGAAGGCATGAGGGAGACCATATCGGCAGATGATATTCTTCCAAACAAACTGGTACACCTTCTCGTATGTCATATCAATAAGTGGCTTAGCTTCTACCCACTTAGTAAAATAATCCACTACAACGACGAGGTACTTGAATCTTCCTCGGGTCGTTGGCAGTGGTCCAACCAAATCAATTCCCCACATGGCAAATGTCCAAGGAGAAGTTATGGGTGTCAACAATGCTTGTGGAGTTCGTCGGATGGAGGAAAAACGTTGGCACTTGTCACATTTCTTGACATATGTTATATAATCAGCCCTCATCGTCGGCTAGTAATATCCCTGCGTCATCACCCTTTGTAAAAGTGTCCGACCTGCTACATGGGCTCCACATGATCCTTCATGGATCTCTTCAATCAATTCTTTTACCTCGGAGGGATGTACACATCTCTGCAAACCTACCATAATTCCTCGTCTATACAAAACACCATTAGTTAGTACATACCGAGCAGCTTTAAACTTCAATTTCTTTACAGCGAGCTTATCCTCCGGTAATTCTCCCTCCTCAATATATGCTCTGATGGGATCCATCCAAGATGGTCCTAAATCAAGGGTAATAACATTCATCGTCAAGTCTTCATCTATGCTTCGACTTTCTAATACTTCAATTGGTATTGTTCTTCGCAGCTCGGTACGTGTAGCTGATGCTAATCGGTCCAGTGCGTCTGCTTGTGCATTTTCTATTCTGGGTATTCTGATCAACTGAATGGCGTCAAATTCTGCTAACAATTCCATCACCTTTGCATGATACTTGACCATTAACTCTCCTTTAACTGCATATGTTCCCATCATCTGATTCACAATTAATTCAGAATCACTGAATACCATCACTTGTTGTGCTTCCATAATCTTTGCTAAATTAAGACCTGCTATCATGGCCTCATACTCAGCCTCATTATTGGAGGCTTTGAATTAGAATCGCAAGGCATATTCCATGTCAATCTCGTCTGGGGTTTTTAAAACAATCCCTTCTCCACAACCTGTTGTGCAAGAGGACCCATCTACATACAATCTCCATGTAGGTAATTCGTCTTCAAATTTCTTATCTGATAGAGTTCCTCAGTGAAATATCTGCTGTTTTCTTTCATCCTCCCCTGTTAATTTTCGCTCCTCGTCGACCATCTCTTCTCGCCCTTTTACCAACCGGAGTTGGTCTGGGTTTGAATTTGATGATCTTTCTCCATCCACAAGCCCTTTTACCAACCGGAGTTGGTCTGGACTTATGTCTGTTGATCCTGTAACATCCACAGGTTGGTCAGCGAGCAATTTTTGTTCCTCGGGGGTATCAGGATATGTAAACTCGGCTATAAAATCTGCTACAGCCTGCCCTTTCAATGATGATCTAGGTTCATACACAATATCATATTTACCGAGCTCTATTGCCCAGTACATCAGTCTCCCTAATTTTCTGGCTTATGAAGGGCTTGTCTCAATGGCATGTCGGTATATACGACGATGGTATAGGCCTGGAAATATGGCCTCATTCTTCTACTTGCTTCAATTAATGCCAATGCCAATTTTTCCAACTTTGGGTACCTGATCTCTGCACCTTGGAAAGCGTTACTTGTGTAATAAATTGGTTTCTGGACTCCATTCTCCAATCTGATCAATGCCGAGCTGACGGCATTCTCTGATACTGCCAGGTATAAGTACAACTTTTCTCCCGTTATTGGCCTGGACAACAGTGGAGGTGCTCCCAAATATTTTTTCAAGTCTTGAAAGGCTTTTTCACATTCATCATTCCACTCGAAAGTTTTTCGAAGTGTTTTGAAGAATGGGAGGCATTTATCAGTTGCTCGGGATACAAATCTGTTGAGCGCTGCAACTCGTCCTGTAAAACTTTGCACTTCTTTCTTCGTTGTTGGAGATCGCAACCCTAAAAGAGCTTTGAACTTTTCTGGATTCGCCTCAACGCCTCGCTGGTTGACAATGTACCCGAGGAACATTCCTTCTCGTACTCCAAAGGTGCACTTCGTCGGGTTGAGCTTCATTTGGTATTTATCCAGTTGATCAAAGGTCTGACTCAAATCAACTAGATGATCAGCAGCTTTCTTACTTTTTGTCAGCATATCATCGACATAGACTTCCATATTGCAACTGATTTGTTCGGCAAAAACCTTGTTCATCAGCCGCTGGTATGTCGCTCCTGCATTTTTCAAACCAAAAGGCATAACATTATAATAATAAGTACCCCTAGGGGTAATAAAAGAAGTACTTTCCCTGTCTTCAGGTTTCATCTTGATCTGGTTGTAGCCAGAGTAAGCGTCCATGAAGCTGAGCAGCTCGTGTCCCGAAGTGGCATCCACTAGTTGATCAATTCTGGGCAATGGAAAGTGATCCTTTGGGCATGCCTTGTTGAGATCGGTGAAATCAACACACATTATCCATTTATTATTTTTCTTCTTTACCATCACCACGTTTGCCAACCAGTCTGGATATTTCACATCTTCAATGAATTGGGCTTTATGGAGCTTCTCGACCTCCTCTTGTATAGCTTGATTCTTCTCGGGGCTAAATACCCTTCTTCTCTACTTCACATGCGTGATCTCCTTATTCACATTGAGCTCGTGACATAAGAAGTTTGGATCTATTCCTGGCATGTCTTCATGACTCCACGCAAAAGTTTTCTTCCTGTTTCTCAAGAAAGTTATCAACTCCTATTTTATTGAAGCATCCAACGACGAACCTATCTGGGTTACACGTTCAGGGTGCTCGTCGTCCAGAATAACATTTTCTGTAGATTCCACCACCTGTCCTTTTACAAGTTGGGATTCATCTCTGGGATCGAGAGTTTCAATTTATGTATCTTCTTCCACCTGGTAGGTAGTAGTCTTTTTTCTTGACTCTTCAAGCTCCTCTTGCTCGGCATATGAATAATAGCATTCCCGAGCTACTTTTTGATCACCTTTCACAACTCCTACTCCGAAGTTTGTTGGGAATTTTAAGCATTGATGTACTGTAGATGGAACTGCTTCGAACTTCTTCAAACTAACTCTTCCCATGATGATGTTGTAGGCTGACTGCACATTCTTATCCATCACAAAGAAGCGTATTCTCTCTGTTCGACAAGCAGGCCAAGTTCCAATGAATATATCCAACTTGATCGTCCCAAGTGGAAAAACTTTCTCGCCAGCAAAACCCAGGAGGGGTCTGTGATAAGGTTCCAATTGAGATAATTTCAAATTCAAGCTGTCAAAGCATGAATAGTATATGATGTCTGCCGAACTACCATTGTCTACCAACACCCTTGAAATCACTACTTCCTTCATCCTCATTTTGATCACCAAAGGATCGTCATGAGGGTAAAGATCACCTGCCAGGTCATTTTTTGAAAAGCCAATGACTATCTTCTCTTTGTTTACCTTCCTCGGACGATCATCCTCGGCCAAATTTATTCGCTGAATATATGAGCAAGCTTGAGCCTCTCCGAGGTAGGCCTTTCTTTTTGCAGTAAGGTCTCCTCCTCCTGCATCTCCTCCTGTAATAACATTACAATCAAATGACCCAAAACTTACGGAAAATACCTCTCGTTCTGGCTGCCTTGACTTCTTGGGAAGATCGGGGTCGTCTTCATCTGGATCATCTTCATGGTCTCTCTTCTTTTTCTCCTCCGCTCGGCGAGGAGATCTAGACCTCTCCCTAGTTCGGTCATTATTTCTTTTTTCACCTCCCCGATCAACATACTTTGGTAGCCTTCCTCTTCGGATGAGTGTTTCAATCTCGTTCTGAAGAGCTATGCAATTTTTGGTCATATGACCGTGATCTTTATGGAACTCGTAATACTTCTCCCTGTTCCTCGAGTCAGGGTCTGACCTCAGTTTCTTTGGCCACTTTACTTCCTCGTTATTCTTGATTTCTTCCAAGACATGATTAATACCCATTTTCAAAGGAGTATAATTATCGAATTTTTTCAGGACTTCCCATGATGACCTATTGTTCTTGGAATGCTTATCACCACCATTGCCCTTATGCACTTTCTTTTTAGATTTGTCGACTTCTACCTTAGTTTCTTTATCCATATTCTTCTTCGCAGCCATAGCCTCCTCGGCATTCATGATTTTGGCCGCTTTTGCCATCAACTCTGACATAGTTGCAGGTGGATATTTGGCCAAAGTATAGTACAACTTATTAGGCAACAACCCACTCATCAAGGCGGTGATTGCTGTCTTTTCTTCATAATGTATGACTTCCAGCTTCTCGTTATTGAAACGAGTTATGTAATCTTTAGTACTCTCACCAGGTTTTTGTCTAACACTTAACAAGTGTGCTACTCGTTTTACTGGCTTTGCTCCAAAACAGAAATTGCCAATAAACAACTCGGCCAACTGAAAGAAAGTTGAAATCTTACCCCGAGGAAGATTGTTGTACCATATCTGGGCAGATCCAGTAAGAGTTCCTGAGAATGCTCTGCATCTCATCTCGTCGGGGACAACATAGATGTCGGCAACAGCTTGATATTGCTCTATGTGAAGAACAGGATCTGTCTTTCCATCATATTTGGGGGTCACCACAGGTGCTTTAAATTTCGACGGTGTAGGAAAATCCACAATGGCCTGTACAAAAGGTGTCCCTCGAACAAAAGTTCGTTGTAGGGGGTTCTTTGCCTTAGCCATTTCTCCCAATCTATCCTCCAACCGCTGAATGGACCCTTTCCACGCATCATTTCCTTCCTCGGGCCTATTAGTTCGAGCAATTGATTGTTCTGAAGTAGCTTCCTGAAATCTATCTTGACGAGCAACTGGTCGTGATTGTGTTGATCCTTCTCTTAGATTTGATGGTTGTCGAAAACTCCTCGACACGGCTTTAGGTGGACTCCTATTCCTCCTAGGACCTAATCGACTGAAAGGAGACACCCTGCTCAGTCTTTCCATGGCGCTGGTCCTCTCTAGAGAGAGAGTAACACGTTGCTCAGTATCTGTGGCCCATATTGATGAAGTTTGCCCAGGTTGATAAGATAAATCATCAGACTCCTCATTACGATAAGAATCTGAACGCCTGGATCGTGAAGAAAGTAAATAAGTTTGCCTCTGACCACTTCGTTGTCCCGAATGTGCAGGTGCACCGCCATGAAGGGTTTGTATGAGTTGTCGCATTGTTTCCTGCATGGCGTTTTGTCCTTGAGCCAGATTCGTCATAATTCCAGCCAGATCTGGAGGTGCAGAGGGATTTCCAGCATTTCCAGCGTTTCGATTGCTTGATTCCGGATTATCTGCCATTGATGATGAATGATTTTTGGTGAAAAACGATAACAATAGTCGTTTCCCACAAACGGCGCCAATCTGTTGATGTAAAAAATTAGATCGTTCTAATTATTCAATCACAGATAAATAAAATGAGACAAAGATTTTTAAAGTGGTTCAGCCTTATAAAAATGGCCTACGTCCACTATTATGTTATTGCTCAGTGTTTGGGAATTCTCGATTACAAGTTCTATCAAGAAATTCCCCCCCTTGAATGAGGGTGATACAAGGTATTTATAGCCCTTAGGCTGTACATGAAATGGTGTTATATTAAATGATACACATATGAAAGGGTAATTCATTTAATGCTCTTCAAACGTGTGCATCAAGATGATAGGCATTCAATGAATAGTTGAACTGTTGATTATCTGGCAATCAATGCTGTGGCCGAGATGCTGCTCGGAGCGCCTTAGTTGCTCGTTACTCAAGAGTTCCTCGGAGCGCTGGAGTTCCTCGGAGTACTGGAGTTCCTCGGTGTAATCCTTGTTGCTCGGAGCGAACATGAGTTGGTCGGGGAAATGAACTTCTTCGTTGCTACTGTGCCACGTAGACTGACACGTGTCTTCTTATTATTCGTCCAAATCAGCATACTAATTTTGGTATCAACACATATTATTAAAAGAAAACATTTATATTGTTCCAATAGATTAAACATATATCAACCAATTAAAATGATCACATTTGAAATAACACATTTCAACCAATTAAAATTACATTTTAAACCTATTTTTTGTAGTTTTTTTTTTAATCTAGGGTTGCCCAAACCTAGACCCTTACCAATAACTCGCATTTTTCTCTTTTTAATTGTCCCATAGAATCATATGCTTGTCCGATTGAAATGCCAAGAATAAACATAATAAATAAAGCTATAAAATTTAAAGTCAAGAGGGTTTATAATTAAATTACCAAGCATATGCGGCTTTATTGATTTTCTCTCTAGCATAACAATAACTTTTATAGTATACTTTAATTACTATTTGTATTTTCTCCAAACACAGTGATCCAAATATTAATTCAAATATTAGCAGGAATTTATGGTGACAAAAATCACAACACAAATAATAATGAAAGAAAACAATCATCAAGAAAATAAGAACAACAATCAATCACAATCACAACACTAGAATTTACGTGGTTCGGCAACTTGCCTACGTCCACAGAGAGGTCTACTATTTTTATTAAGTAACTCTCGAGATTATGTTTTTCTACATGCCCCTATGCCCTGGGCCAGGGGTACAGTATATATTCAGTTGAGGGAAAGTGTTGGTAACTAACATGTTGGCCCTGTATCCCATGAATATCTCTCTGAAATTTTTGGGGATAGACTCGGCCACATCTTTCACTCTAACTGTTACTCAAGACTAATAATTTGGGTCGGGAGCCTGATTCATTTATTTAGGCTTGGTCGGCTACTCTTATGGTCTTGGTCGACAATAAGTACCCACAATTGCCCCTAAAATTTTTGGGGTCACCATTTGGGCTCAAAATTTTTTAAAAATAACTCCTCATCTATCACTGATGGAACTGTTGTAATTTGTGCGATTAAAAGGGGTGTGTATTGTCATTTGGGAAGGAGTTTAAGCACCAAATCTTCTTCGATCAGCGTGCGCCATCATTAAGGATTTTGAACTGAAGTGTTGGACGATTCTATCATCACTTCAACTATTTACTTCCTCCACTTCCAAGCTATCTCTTGCTCCCAAGTTGTCATTTTCTCTTCATCTTCCAAATTTGTGGTTTTCCATCGTTTCAAACTCCATTCCTTCATTATAAGTTCTCAGTCCCTTCTCTTTCTATACTTCCTTTCGTCGTTGCTTTTCTTTCCACTGTAGCCAGGGTTTTCTTATATTAAGAATAAACAACAAATCTATGGTTGAATTTAGTAAATACTCCACAATTGGGTGAATATTGAGTGTGCCTCCGTTCCTCGCAATGTCCATGACATTGAGGATGGACACTGGATTTACGTTCTTCTACTATCTCAAGGGGGTTTAACCTTTCCCCCCAAATGCCTGTTCTTATATTTCTTTCAATACTTCGATATAGTTCCACCTCATTGTTCTCCAAATGTTTGGAAAATTGTAAATGGAGTCCATAGAATAAACTAACTTTATAGCACTAACTTAGGATTGGTTGAAATTTTCTTTTGTTATACCTTTTCTCGCACGAGCTATAGTCTTCTTTATTTGAAAGCAAGGAGTCCAGACAGGGTATTGGTAGTGAACCTACCTAATTAGCATATAGACTACTAGTCTGAGGGGCTCATTACTAGGAATTGGTAATTCCCTCCCCACGTAAGGGGAGCAAGGTACAGGGGACCTCTGATCCCTACATATGGAAATGAGTACACAGGTTGTTTTCCATCCTTGCTGCATTTTTCTTGTTGCTCTAATGTGTTCTTCCTCTAAGATTTTCTTTTCTTTTTCAGCGAGGTCTAAGAATCAAGAACCTGCTCCTCACGAGATCCGTGCTGCTGAGTTGATCAAAGCTTGCAAGATAATGGGCTCCATTGAAAAGGTGATCATCCCAGGTCGGTTACCTTCTTGTTGGAATACAAGAACACTACCACCAGCTTCATCGCCCATCCAGTTGACTCTATTCCCCATCTTGATATCGCAGACGAGGAAGAAGAGGAAAAAGGTGCTCTCGAACCCATCGAGCTAGACGAGGAGGAGGAGAGCAGCTCAGAGTCTGGTGTTGCAGTAGGTAGGGGTGGAAAATCTTAGCACGGCACGACAACACGATAGGAAATTGACCCAAAAAATGACTTGTCGTGTTTCATGTCATGTTCGTGTTCGCGTCTTTTAACACGAAGTCGTGTCGTGTCGTGTTTGTGTCAAAAAATTTGACACAAAATTGACCCATTTAACCAGATTGACACGACCCATTTAACCCAATTTGAACCCAATTAAACCCATTTAAAAATTAAAAGGATCCTAGCCTTACACTTGTCAAAAGATCAACCTATCACATTTTAACTCTAAAAACCCTATCTAACTCTAACATATAAACTTAAAACTCACGGACACACACACACACACACACATCAAACCTAACATCTCTCTCTCTCTAACTCACCCTCACCCTCACCCTCTCATCGTAACCACAACCCTACTCTCTCTCTCTCTCTCTCTCTCTCTCCATTCTCAACTCCATCGTAACCACACATTAAACCTCCATTTCTCGTCGGTCCACACACACACATCAATGCTACTAACAAAAACCGTTGCTATCTCGCCTCCAAAAAAAGTTTTTTTTGTGATTTTTGCTGCTAACATCAACGCTGCGAACATCAACGTTGCTATCATTTTTTCTTAGATTGTAATTTTTTTTGGTTTGATTTTTGATTTAATAAAGGGTTTTTTCTTAGATTGTAATTTTTTTTGGTTTGATTTTTGATTTAATAAAGGGTTTGTTGCTATCATTTATGCTGTAATTTTTCTTAGATTGCTGTAATTTTTCTTAGATTTAATAAAGGGTTTCCATCTAATAAAGTGTCTTTTGATATCGTTTTTTCTAATAAAGTGTCTTTTGATATCGTTTTTTCTTCGATTGTAATTTTTTTTGTTTGATTTTTGATTTAATAAAGGGTTTGTTACTATCATTTTTGCTGTAATTTTTCTTAGATTGCTGTAATTTTTCTTAGATTTAATAAAGGGTTTCCATCTAATAAAGTGTCTTTTGATATCGTTTTCTTCTATTATCCCCTTATCCTTGGTTAACTGCTCTCACCACCATGAATGTGAAATAAAGAAAACAAAAAAATCGTGTTAGATTAATTGTTCAATTTCATGCTAATCGTGTTAGTTGGTACAAAAATTGATTTTCGTGTAAATCGTGTTAATTGGAAAAATCGTGTTTATTATGGTAATTTGAACAAAAAGAAAATTTGTGTTAATCATGTCGTGTTGTGTTTTTACGTGTTTCGTGTTCGTGGCGCTTAAAAAAACATGACTTCGTGTCGTGTCATGTTCATGTTCACTAATTCATTGTCGTGTCATGTTGCGTTAGGTGAAAACATGACCCAATAACACGATTTTCCACCCCTACATGTAGGTGACAGAGGCAGTACTGGTGAGGCAGGATCCAGTGAGGAAGGATCCAGCAGGGAAGAATCTGGTGGAGAGAGATCCAGTGAGGAAGGTTCTAGTTCAGGAGATTCCAGGTCAAAAAGTTCTAGCGTGGAAGATATGACTCCTTCTAGAAGAAAAAACTTGATCCGTGATGATGATGATGATGTCCTACTATCCAACAGGTTGAAAATCTAGAAACTAAGGTCTGGGGATACTGCTAGTGGTTCCCACACAGCAGCTCATGAGAAAGAGGTGGAGAGGAAGAGGAAAGAAGAAGAGAAGAGGGAGAGAGAAAGAAAGAAAGAAAGAAAGAAAGAAGAAGAAGAAGAAGAAGAAGAAAGAAGAAGAAGAAGAAGAAGAAGAAGAAGAAGAAGAAGAAGAAGAAGAAGAAGAAGGAAGAGGAGAGGATAATAGAGGACGAATAAAGCATAGGCTTAGCTTGTGCATGTGGTTGTCCCAGCTGAGGAGGCCTCTATGGCTCTGACCCTTCATCTCGCTCCAATAATGCTCGAGAGAGTTATTCTCATGGCAGACCATGAGCAGTCTTCAAACATGGTCCCAGACCAGTTAGCCTAGAAAATAGATCAAGGGCTTGCTTTTGTAAGGTCACTTCCTATTTTCTCTATTCCTTTCACTTGTAATTTTTTCGCGCTCTGTTTACTAATCTATGTCTCTTTCTGTAGTTTGTGTTTAACTATACCGTCCTTCATCGTAGCCAAAATGAGATGGTGAGGAGGAACTCTAAAGTCGAGGAGAGCCTAAAGACTGCCCAGGAGCCCAAAAGTCCTCTAAGAAGGCTCTCACAGAGGCTGAGGCTTCTTTTACCAAAGAGAGGGATGAAATAGCCAAGGAGGTGAAGGAGCTTCGCGAGTCCTACAAGATGGTCGTGATGAGAAACCTGGCCATCACGAATGAAAATAAAGGTCTTGTTAAGAATGTGAAGAGTTTGGAAATATAGGTGGCTACCATTAGAGAGATTGGATGCAATGAAGGCTGGGAGACAGCAAATGAAGATGCCAAAAAAAAGATTGACTACATCAGTCAGGCAAACTTCAAGAAAGGCTGGGATCAAGACTTAGTTGCTGCTGGAGTTACTTCCAACTCTTCTCTGTTTAAAAAGCACAATCCTAGTCCCAAGACAGTCATTTATGAAGAAGTTCTTGCTTCTCAGACTAGTGTGGAGCCTGATGCTCCTACTGCTAATGTCCCTGCTAGCGACCAGGGAGTGAATCTTACCTCGGCCAAGGGAGGTGCACTTGGGGAAGAGACGAGTGAAGCTGTCGCTAACAAGGGGAAGGAGCCAGCCCCCACAGAGTAGGTTGAGGTCGACCAATAGATTTCTAGACTTTTTCTTTTAGTTGTGTATTTTTTGTTCGTTGTTTTTGTCATTCCATGTATCTGTACCTGCCTAGTGCCATTTTTCAATAAAATAAAGGAATTCTAGTTTCGCATTCACTGATATGCCTTTCATTTGTGTTTTTTATCTTGTAATTTGTTGATCTTGATGATTACATTCCCGCCACCTCACGTCTAGGACAAATTCTTGGTTCGAATGTAAGAGACCAAGTTCGTCGAGCATTTATCAAGATTTACAAATCTCTTAGGGCAAGGAACCAGGACTATAAATATCAGTCCGAAGTAGTTTCCAGATTAAAGGATAGGCTTGCAGAGATGGAGGAGGTTGGTGCCTTCGTTCAAGAAGATATGGATATTTTGAAGGCTAAGATGTTGGATGCGTCCGAGATCAATCTGGATGGGGAGGTGCTGCAGCAGGAAAATGATGCCTTAAGAAGGGAGATTGGGCGCATTAAGGAAAATGATCCAAGAACTGATCCCCGAGTTATTCAAGGTTCCTCATTGTCATCCACGCAGTGATCTAGGAGAGATGATAGTAGTCCCCATAATGAGATTGTCGAGCTGAAGGGCGACGTTCAGCGAGCATATGTTATCGCTGTCGAACTATAAAGAAACGTCACAAATCTACAGTATTTATTTCAAAACGGTCCTCGACAGCTGTGGGCTGATGGCTATGATAAAGGCTGGAAAGATGCCCCCACCAAGCTGAAAGAAATGGAGGAACGACCTTTATTAAAGGGTGGCTAAGTTCCCTCAGGGAGTTGATGGTCCCTAAAAATTCTCCACTATGGTATAGGCATGAGATCACTCCCCCAATTTTTGAGCCAAATCCCTTTCAAAGGGATGATCGTTGGATCCCTATAGATGCTATTCCAAGGCAGTTGCTGGAGCCGAGTTTGAAGGAGGCTCCTAATTAAATACCGGGTGATCAGTCCTTTATTAAATTATAATCAAGGTGAACGTTTGGTTCATTCTTAGCATCACTGTCGTAAAAATAACTTTTCCAATTTAACACCCTAAATAATTAAGCTAAGTGTCAAAACTATTTTAGCCATTACTTTCCAAATTTTATTTATATAAACCAACATTTAAAACTTTACGAAATTTATAATTAAAGAATCACACAACAACTATACTGGAACAAACAATCCAATAATTAACATCCAACTAAGTAATTCCAACATTAAAACTTAAAGGGAAACATCCTCACAATAATAAATCCCAAAGTGTAAATACTGGAAATAAACAAATCGCAATATCCGACAAATAACTGAATAATGGAAAAGGGCGACACATGCCCAACTGAATAAATAGTGCTAGAAGCGGAATCAAGAAATGAGGTCGTCTAAGCAAGAGGCCTGCAACTCCCACCTAAGATGCAGCGCATTTCGACCAAAGGATCCTATGCAAGACGCCCCTGTGGCTGGGCACCTGTAATATATACGTATATATACAAGAGAGAAAAAAATGGAAATGGGTAAGAACCCGATTGTAAAAACGATTTAATTTTTTTTAGCAAGTATATAAAATGTTTACTGGCCAATGCAACAACATATTAGTGAGACACTCCCTTGAGAAATTATCACCTCTCTTCTAATGTGCACACCTATCGCACTAACCTTCCCAACGGTTTAACTTATCTTATCTTAGGTTACTCGTAAGATTTAAACTGAACAATTCAACTGTTTAAGAAGTAAATTTCATTTAATAACAAAGTTCTCATTTAACCTTTATTTACTAATAAAGTTTCCCAGTAACATATTATACTTTTCAAAACAAGTATTTCTCAATTGAAATCATTATTCATTTCTTACTTACCATAAACACAGTAGGAAATTCCCAAATTTCAGAATTTAATATATATATTAAATACTCATATAATATATATATTCTAACAGCACCCCACATAAAAATTATGGTGCGGGCATACTCTACTATCCAGTCCCCGTATCACTCGTACTAAGGGAAATACAAGTTTGGAATCACTCTCGAACTGTATTAACACAACCACAAACAACATTGAGGCGAAGCATAGAGTCCCGGTCTCTAAGAGGTCAGCACATGCCTCCACGTCTCTTAGGCCGTCTGACTATCGATCCGATTAGGTTGTACCAAAGGATCTCTATCTTCTAGGGTACGATTCAATATCCCCCATAAAGGTCCCATCGAGATAAGACTGTCCCAGCGCGGTAATCTCAGGGATAGCAAGTAGCGCGGGCATGATTTTCACACGTATATAGTATATGCATAAACACAGTCATATAAATTTACTACTATTACCACATCAAATTTAGGTACATCTCATAACCCATAATCATGGTATTATTCCTTATTTCTTATTATTTAGTTATCACGTATAACGGTTCGTTTCTTACTTAAATTCGAGGGATTATTCCAACTTACTACGTAACACTCATGGATTATATCCTCCCAAGTGTAAAATTCAGTACGTACTCATCTATTTTCCAACGTAACTACCTTACGCGTCTCTCTCTTTAATACATAATTCCATCATCCCTTATATGTAAACATCCCCATAAAAAATTGTAAATCTCGTCTTACATTAAAGGTTTCATATTTTTAATAAGTCCTACTGGTCCTCTTTATCTACCAAAATATTTTAATAAGGATGTCCAAAGATTATTACTAATTTAAATTGAATTCAGCTATTTAAAAGGGGAAACATGAGTCTTCCAGGAGGGGTCGATCGATGGATGGCAGGGACTCGATCGATCGATGCGTCGATCTATGGACACTCCTGGTTCGATCGATCGATCAAACAGGTATGGTGAATCTGCAGAAAAACCAGTTATGGGTTCTATCATCCAAATTCATATTTTTAACACCCAAACTCCCAGAAATTTGTACTACAAACATTATAAACCCATACTAGCAATCTTCTACGTAAAGCATGTGAATTTTCATCAATATTCATGGATTAAAGGGCCAAAACTCATATAAATCTCATGAACCCTAGAAATTTCTTTAACTTTGTTCTAATCAACCTTTTTCCAGAATTCTTACTTTTAATTCATCATAAATCCGTGGTTCAACCTCTACATATGAAGGGGAGTTCCAGATTATCATTTATATCATTACTACATGCAGTTTTCCTATATCCAACATGGGTTTTCTTCTATGAAACTCATCCTAATCATCCCTAGACTAACATGAATGATGCATTAACGAAATTAAGAAAGATAAATACTTTCCTGGGAATTTTTGGTCTCTGATTTGTGCTGAAATCAGTGTGGTTACGATCCGTGCGACCTGATCTCTCGTTTGGCGGCGATGGCGGCGCAAACGGAGGGGTTTTCGGCCTAGAATTCCTTGGCAAGCTCTCTCATTCCTTCTACAATGGTCGTCACTTGCTTTTGGTTGTGTTAACTCTAGAAGACAACCCTAAGCATCTGATATAACCTTGTAATTTTCTTGGGTTTAATTACCCAAAATTACGAAATGTCCAAAACGCCCTCCCGGGGTACTAAATAGGCCTAAAAACGACCCGAGACCCAAACTAAACCCCCAGGTACATATTTTTTACAATCTCGACCTTTTAGGACACTTTGGCGCACTCGAAATGACCATACGGGTGACTTATAATTTATTCACTTTTATTAATCAATATTTAGTCCCGACGCGACACGGGCGCATCCCGACTCAAATTTCTAAAATTGTCATTTTATTCACTCGTGACATTTAATAGAATCAATATCATATATTACTTTACTCATTAGTAATATTCAACAAGTTTCCAATGATTACTAACTCTCGTCACGTTAGTAATTAAAAATAATTAATTTCCGGATTTATATTAAATTAATAACTCACATTAAATTTAATAAATCCACAAATTTAGAAAGCATAAAAATACGGGGTATTACATGCCCCTCGCCCTGATGATGGTCAGAGAGCTCGAGTAGCGGACTACCTTGCCTAGTGACCTGGATCCTCATAGGGTTGATTTATTTCATTACTGTTGTACATGTAACTATATAATTTGTAGTAAGAAATAAAATATTTATGTTTTGGGCATAGGCCGACTAAACATGTGTTGCTTGCTTTCGACTTATTAATAAGCTCTAGTTATTTTGGGCACTTCAGTTGACTAAATGTCATTTAGACTTTAATTTCAATTGAGCATTCCCCCAGTCCAGTATACCTTAGCCATATCATTCCGCCCACCTTACCTTTTAGGTGGAGTCGTCACACTACCTTAGGCCTAAGTATGGCAATGGCAAGACTACACTTGATCAATGGGTGATCCACTCGAGCAGGATTTTGGAGCCAAACTACATTGGCGCCCAACCTGAGTTGGTCGTATTACCTAAGGATCCCATGTATGTCCTTATTTATTATCGAAGCAACCTAAGAGGCCAATTGTGTTTTGAGAAAAAGGCATGAGGAAGGTTATTACCTGTCAAGCCTGCTAATTATGCTTTGAACAAGTTTAGCTAGGATAGTCATAACCACTACATTGCAATCACGAGAGGTTAGTTCAAAAGATCCTTTTACTGAAGTAACTTAACCTTACTGTAATCTAGGAATTCTATTATACTCATAAAAATAGTGGAGTTTGTAACTTAGAAAGGGTGCATATAACAAAACACATTCGAGACAACCAATACATGTAGAATGCCAAGGCCAATCGAGCTTTATTAATTGAAGTCATAAATAAAGAGCAACATTAGTTTGTAAAATAAAAATTTTCCTAAACTGATGGTGCATGGATAAAGAAATATAGAAGTACAATTTCTTTTGGTTAGCTGCATTCCAAGCCCTTGGTATCTCCCTACCCTCTAGCATTTCCAAGTGATAAGATCCTTATAAGTCATCCCTCACTACCTTGAAAGGTCCTTCCCAGTTTGGTCACAGTTTGCCCTCTAATGGTTTTATAGCACTGCCAAGGACTTTCCTCAGGACATAGTCCCTAACTTGAAATTTCCTTGGATTGACTTTTTGGTTGTACTGTTTGGCTAGTTGTTGCTGGTAGGATGCCAATTGAACTAGAGCCAATTATCACCGCTCATCAGGTAAGTTAAGTTAAGTGAGCAATGCTTTATCATTGTGGCCTTGGTCGACCAATGTAGACCTCATGGTACGGAAACCAGCTTCTAGGGATAACTGCTTCCATTCCACATATGAGTGCAAAGGGTGTTTCCTCAGTTTCTAGCCTTGGGGTGTTGCGATAAGCCCAGAGGATATGGGGCAATTCGTTTATCCAAGCTCATTTGGTCCCTTCCAAGCATTTTTTAGTCCATCGATCACTGTTTTATTCAAAGCCTCAGCTTGACCATTGCTCTAGGGATATGCTACAGATCTGAAATAATGCCTAATTCCATGATTGTTACAAAATCTTTGGAAGGGGTAACTCTTGAACTGGGTCCCATTGTCAGTAATTATCGTTCTAGGTATGCTAAAGTGGGTAATGATGTTTCTCCGTATAAAACTCATCATGTCTGTCTCCCTGATGTTCGCCCGTGGCTCTGCCTCTATCCACTCAGTGAAGTAGTCTGTGGCGACCAACAGATACTTTTGATTACTTGTCGTAGTAGGCAGAAGACCTACGATGTCTAAACCCCACTAGTTGAAGGGCGAAGGACCATGGGCTGGTTAATGACTTTAGGTTGCTGGCAGGCTGGTGGACCATGGATGAGTGTTCTGGCATTTTTTGTACTTCCAAACGTAGAATCCAATATCCTTTTGACTATTTGGCCACCAATTGCCTTCCTTCAGAACTTTCTCGACGTCTTATGGATGAACGCATTGGAGGTAAGGGCCGGTGAAGGATCTCTTATAATTTTTCCGTGAGGAGATAAGTGAAAAGCAAGCAACTTTGATTCTTATCTGATGAGTTGACCTCTTGTCACTTAGTAGTATATCACTTCGTAAGTAGTCTGTAATGGGATCTATTCAGCTTGAAGCCTTTTCAATGTGGAGAATCCGCTCGAGATTCAGCGGCTCAGTAGTCTGATCAATACTGGGCTACGCAAGGAAATCTATTTGGATTGTTATTCTCAAGTCAGAGTCTATTGCTGAACTCAGAGTTGCTAGGGCATCTGCATGGCTATTGTATCCTTTGGGGAACTACTGAACATCCACTTGATCGAAGTTGGCTAGTAGTCCCTTCACAACGGCTAGATAAGCTGCCATCCTTTCATCATTTGCATTAAAATCACCATTTATCTAGTTGGACATTAGCTGAGAGTCGTCAAAAACTTGAAGGTGCCTTACCGCTAATAGTTGTGATTTGCATAATCTAGGGATCAATGCCTCGCATTCTGTCTCATTATTGGAGGCTTCAAATCCTAGTATTATTCCTTGCTCGAGCACTGTGTCTTTGGGAGTTACTAGTACGATACCTACTCCTACCCCCTTGAGTTGGAGGCTCCATCAACGTACAAGGTCCAAATGCTTGATTCCCATAAGCTCTCCCTTGGTCGATCGTTAGGTTGTTCTCCTATGAACTCAGTGATGAAATCAGTTAGGATCTGCCCCTTGACGACTATTCTTGGTTAAATGCGAATATCAAACCTTTCGATCTCGACTGACCACTTAGACATTCAGCCAAGAAGGTTTGCTTTCCTTAGAACAACCTTTAAATGGTGTGAAGTAACCATAGAGATAAAGTGAGCCTCAAAATAATGCTTCAGTTTCCTCGAGGCTATCACCAATGCATATGTGAGCTTCTCTAATGGCAGGTACCGTTGCTCGGCTTCCAAAAGAGTCTTACTTACATAGTAGACTGGATGCTGCCTTCCCTCTCTTTCACATACCAAGGCGGAGCTCACAGCATAGTCTGACACAGCGAGGCAGAGGTATAAAGTATCGCCCTCCCTGGAGCAGTCCTCGTTTCATGTTATGCCTTTGTTTCTTTTCAACAATTGAAAGAAGGGTTGACATCGTTCTGAGGATTTTAAAATGAACCGGTTAAGCGTAGCGAGCATTTCAGTGAGCTTCTATACATCCCTTACTATTTGGTGGGACTGAACTTTATTAATTGCATCAATTTGATCGGGTTTTACCTCTATTCCTCTCTTGCTGACTAAGTGTCTAAGGAATTTTCCCGACTGGACACCGAAAGAACACTTACTTGCGTTAAGTTTCATTCGGTATTTCCTGAGGATATCGAAAGTCCTTTCCAGGTCAAAGAGGTGATCGTCCTTAAACCTTCTCTTGATGAGCATGTCATCAATGGAAACTTCCATAGTATCCCCCATTTGCTATTTAAACATCTTTGTAACTAGTCGCTGATAAGTAGCTCCTACATTCTTAAGACTGAATCGAAGAGCATAACTCTAAAACAATACAAACCAACAATGGTTATAAAGGAGGCCTTATCTTGATCTGACAAGTGAAGGGGGATTTGGTGGTATCCAAAGTAGGCGTCTAAAAATCTCATTCTCTCATGAGCTGCTATAACGTCGACCAATTGATCAATCTTCAAAAGAGGGAAATTGTCTTTAGGACAGGCCCTATTAAGATCGGTGAAGTTGATACAAGCTCTATATTTTCCATTACTCTTAGGAATTACTACCGAGTTGGATAACCATTTAGAGAGCTGAACCTCCCATATAGAACCTGCATCAAATAGCTTTTCGACCTCTTTCTCTACTGCTTTGGCTTTTTTCGGGGCTGTTTAGTGAGCCTTCTGTATGACTGGCTTGAAGGCTGGGTCAACATGCAATCAATGATAAGTGATGGTGGGATTAATCCCGAGAAGCTCGTAGGGTTCCCATGCGAAAACATACAAATTACTTTGGAGGAAGGTGACAAATTCTTTCTTCTCGTGATCGGTCAAAGATGTACCAGTAAAAAAAATCTTTGTCGAGCTATTTCTAGCAGCAACTTCTTCCAGGTCTTCAACGACCCTCTCGGAGGGATGGAACCTGTTCTCCTCCACTCCTGGTCGACCGTACCTTAGCTATTATTTGAAGCGTATCAACCCCTCCAAGCTTCTTCCTTGCTTTTTATTTCATCAGTTTTCCTTTCCTGCATGGGGAGAATGGCTGCGATGAAACATTATCTGGCCATAGCTTGGTCTCCATGTATCTCGACCACTCCCCTATCTGTTATGCACTTCAACATTTGATGGTACATTGAGGGTACGACCTTAATTGCATGAATCCACCCCCTGCCGAGGATGGCGTGGTACGGAGATTCAATGTCAACTGCTAGAAACTCGATCATTTTTGAAATCTTTCCTGCCTTGACTGGCAAGATAATCTTCCCTAGAGGAACTGTAATGTTTCCAGCGAAGACGACTAATAAAACAGTGGCTTCCTTTAGGTTAGCTACGCTCAGTTTTAACTTCCTGAATAATTCTAGGTACATTACTTAGGACGAGCTACCTTGGTCGATAAGCAACCTGTCAATGTCCCAGTTGGCTATCCTGAGTGTGATAACCAGTGAATCATAATGAGGGGTTCTCACCCCAATTAAGTTTTCATCAGTGAACACAATGTGGTTATTATAATCGATGTCCTCCGATCGTCGACGCTTCCCGGCCTGAGTTTTGGTTGGGTCAATCTGAAAGGCCTGCATGACTGCAGTAAGTTTCTTTACTTCCATCCGAGCAGCATTTCCTTAAATTTTTTTGAGGTCTGACGCCCCATATATCACCATGAACTCATGGACAATATCCTCCTCGAGGATGTTGTCGAGACTTTGCTCTCCATTCGTTGCTACTTTCTCTGCCTTTTTTGCTACAAACTCATTAAGGTGGTCGGCTTGGGCCAACTCCTCGAGATGAGATTTGAGGGCTTTTACAATGCTCGATTATGTGGTTGCCCTCCTTGTGAAAGGCGCACCTTAGTACGTTATTTCGCTTAGAAGGGTCTCCTCCCATCTTCTTCGAACACTTAATAAATGGCTCATCCTTGATCTTAGCAAGAATCTTGTATATTGGCTCCTTGAAGACTGTATTCATAGCCTGAAATGCCTTCGAGGCGTCATTTTTGTTTCCATTCTTGGAGCTTTTTTCCCCCCCATTATTATTCCCTTTCTTCTGAGGTTCATTCTTCTCCACTCCTTTTCCAGCCTTCGCGCAACCATTATCCCCTGCATTAAGATGAGTCACATCCTCGACTTTAGCATACTTATTAATATGAGCCATCAAGTCATCGATAGATATAGCCTCCTTCTTAGTTAAGGATTGGTGCAGGAGGCAGGAGCTCGGCAAACAAATTTTAAAGGATTCTACGACGACCTGCTCCGAGCAATCCTCGATTTCATTAAATACTTCCCAATACCTCTTCGCGCACTCTCTAAGGTTCTTCTACGAATTTTTATTCATAGTAAGCAGCACATCCATCCTCTTCGGGTGGGAGCTATTTGTTATGAAGCCAACTATAAATTGCTCAGCTAAGGATTTGAAATTTTGGATGGACCTATGAGTAGCTTCTCAAACAACTTTTGGGCCATATTGTGAAAGCTCTAAGGGAATATTCAACACATGAGCACATCATTATGACTCCATAGAGTCATAGCTTATTGGTATTGCCTGACATGGTCAATGGGATCAGTCTTCCCATCGTAAATCTTGAACCTGAGAATCATAAAATTCTTCAAGGCCTCTTCTTCTTTTATTGCCCTTGAAAAATGGGACTTTATCTTGGTTTTGAGAGCTCGCCTGGCTAGCACTCTCGTAGATATGGCACCGCGATGAGCTGGGTGCTGGTTCATCTCCCTCCAGACCAAACTTCATATGTCATCGTTCTGCCAACTAGGACTCTTATAACGGTAAGCTGGTTACAGTCGTTCGGAATGGTCATCATCTAACCAGTGCTTTTCGATTCTTTATGACCCACAGCTTGAGTTCCTTCCTCAGCTGCGAGACTTGCTCGCCTGAGGGCTAGGCGTCCGGTTCTGGCGTCACCTTGTGCTTCGATGGATTTCTCTCTCCATCCTTTCCAGGTGCCTCTTGAGGCGAGCATTTTCACCTTGCTGTTGGCAAGTAGCCTCCTCCTGCTCATGGAGTCTGGCCTCATAAGTGTCTATCAATCAAAAGATCTGCGTGGACCTGGGCGACCCCTGTCTTTCTTTGAAAACTTGCCTCTTCTAACGAAGTCTTGGGTTTAAATGACGAATCTCAGACCTTACCCTTGGAGGGTTAGGCTGTTGCTGAATGTCACCTGCTTGAGGGATGTTACTACTGTGATGGGACATCGCTGGTTCTAATTGATGAAGGTTTTCATAGGAATAACAGTTGTTTCCCACAATCGGCCCCAATTGTTGGGACAAAAATCACAACACAAATAATAATGAAAGAAAACAATCACCAAAAAAATAAGAACAGCAATCAATCACAATCACAACACGAGAATTTACGTGGTTCGGCAACTTGCCTACCTCCACGGAAAGGTCTACTATTTTTATTAAGTAACTCTCAAGATGGTGTTTTTCTATACGCCCCTATGCCCCGGGCCAGGGGTACAATATATATTCAGCTGAGGGAAAGTGTTGGTAATTAACATGTTGGCCCTGTATCCCATGAATATCTCTCCGAGATTTTTGGGGATAAACTTAGCCACATCTTTTACTCTAACTGTTACTCAAGACTCATAATTTGGGTCAGGCACCTGATTCATTTATATGGGCTTGGTCGGCTACTCTTATGGGCTTGGTCAATAATAGGTACCCACCGTATTCAGTATACGCCCAAATAAAATAATTACAAAATTAAGTTGAAAGCCATTTTTATGGCTTCTAAGTGAACTATTTTAAGTACCATATTGCAGTTGTGTGCATGCATGTATGTGTGTGTGCGTGTGTGTGTGTGTGTGTGTGTGAGAGAGAGAGAGAGAGAGTTAGGTGTGTTTAGGTATATGTAATACCCCGTATTTTTATGATATTTATTTATGGGATTAATTAAATTAAATGTGAATTAATTGAGAATTAATCCGGATATAATACTAACGAGATGTGAGTTGGTATTTAATTATATTGGGTATATATGACGATATTTGAATATTTAAAATTATTGAATTTGTCGTGAGATAGAAATACGGCAATTTGGAAATTTTGTTGGGACGCGTGTGACAGCCGCGTCAGAAATATAATATTGTTAATTGAAAATTGAATTTTATTTATATTATCCGTATGGTCATTTTGAGTGCGCCAACGCGTCCGGAAGGGTCGAAATAGTCAGAAAACACTAGCCGGGGGTTTAATTTGGGTCCCAGGGCTTTTTTAGGCCATACCGGCAACGTATAAGGGTAGTTTGGTAATTTTGGAATTTTGGGAATTAAAACTCACGAAAATTAGGAATTAAAATCTGACTTGACCTTTACCCACTAAACCCACTAACTACACTAATTGACTTAATGGGCTACGGGAGTTACTGGAAATAGGTTTAGGGTTTCCTAAGACAACCTCTAGCCACCATTGTCATCTTTAGAGAAGAAGTTGTAGAGAGAGAGAGAGGAGAAATTCTGCAGAGAGAGAGAGAACAATTCAATCTTCAACATCAAATTCAAAGATATATTAGAGGCAAGTGGTTTAATTACGTAAATTGCATTGAATGTTTCTTCTATGCTTAGACATTTCTGAAAATTTCATTGTTTTGGGTGCGGTCCGACCGCAAGTACTTTTCGTCGGCTGTTCACACGGAAATGAGGAGGAAGTTGATGAATCTTAGGCAGGAAGGTAAGACTGTGATCGAGTATGAGGACGAATTCACAAATCCGTTGAATATTGTTCCGGATGAGATACCGACAGAAGAGAAGAAGATACCGAAATTTACAGACGAGTTGACTTGGAGGATCCGTCAGCATTTGTTGGGAAATCTATCGTTGGCCACTTACTCTGATGTGGTTAACGCTGCAGTGTTACACTGTCAGGATCACCGCTTTCACATGGCTGAGGGCAAGAGATCGGGAGAGTCCAGCCATCAGGGCAGGACTGGAGGACATGGTGCCAGTGGGGCACAATTTGTTCAGGGGCAGAGACAGGGTGACCAGGGTTCCCAGCAGGGGGATCACAAGAGGTTCAGATCGGGAAATTTCAGGCACGGACAGGGAGGTTTTCGGCAGGGCCATCAGGGTCCGAACGGCCATCAGGGCCAGCAGGGTCAGAATGGCCAACAACAGTTTCAGCAGGGCCAGCAGGGCAGGGGAGGAACGGTAACGGCCACCAGGGCCAGGGGCAGCAAGGACGGAGAGGGGGGAACTTCCCGGGGAAGTGTTACGTTTGTGGCAAGACTGGCTATAAACGTCAGGACTGTCCTGATAGGGGCAGGGCCCCGCAGCAGCAGCAGGGTGCTCGACATGAGCCACGGAGGCCACTTTTTCCACCTGCCCTCCCAGCTCCAGCCCAGGTGCCAGCCCTACCATCCATTCCAGCAGCTCCAGTGCAGCAGGGGCAGTTACAGTATGGACGTGTCTATAACGTCCACCAGGCAGCAGCTCTACAGGCACCACCCGCGATTGAGGGTATGTTTCCTATCCATGGTACTATGGGTCGGGTTTTGTTTGATAAGGGGGCAACGCATTACTTTATAGCTACACATTTGGCGAAAGCCTTAGGGTTGTTAGCCACAGCAGAGAGCACAGTGACGTGTGTAGACTCACCATTGGGGAGTGGGTCACTTATTTTCTTTATATGCCGGGGAGTGGGGGTAGAGATTGGTAGTTTGGTATTACCTGCAGACATGTTGGTATTAGATATGCATGAGCACGATGTGATTATCGGTATGGATTGGCTCGCAGCTTATAGAGCCATGATTGATTGCTTCGGTGGGAGCATTGTTTTTGCCATTCTCGGGCAAGAGATGTTTGTAGTGGAGATGCCTCTCCCAGAGGGAGGCTCGACCGCTCATTTGTATTACATAGAGGAGGATACCTCTAAGGAGGTTGTGATTCCTTTAGATTCGATCCCAGTTGTCAGGGAGTATTCCAATGTGTTTCAGGAGATACCAGGCCTACCCCCCCAGTCGAGAGATAGACTTTGTCATAGACTTATTGCCAGATACAAGACCTATAGCACGCGCACCGTACCGTATGGCTCCGGCAGAGATGCGAGAGCTACGAGATCAGATAGAGCAGCTATTGGGTCAGGGCTTTATTCGCAGGAGTACCTCACCTTGGGGCGCTCCAGTTTTTTTTGTAAAGAAGAGAGATGGTTCACTTATTCGACCAGTTGAGATGAGCTTCTTTCTTCTCGAAGATTGATTTGCGATCGGGATACCATCAGTTGCGTATCAGGGAAGAGGATGTCTCGAAGACTGCGTTCTTAACGAGATATGGTTCTTACGAGTTTCGGGTTATGCCTTTTGGCTTGACCAACGCTCCAGCAGTGTTTATGGACTTGATGAATAGGGTGTTCAGAGAGTTCCTTGATCAGTTCGTCATTGTCTTCATTGATGATATTCTGGTTTACTCCCAGACAGAGGAGGAGCACGCCGAGCATTTGAGGCAGGTTTTGCAGACGCTACGTCAGAACGAGCTGTATGCAAAGTATGAGAAGTGCGGGTTTTGGCTGAAGGAGGTTCAGTTTTTGGGGCATGTTATTTCCGACCGGGGGATATCTGTTGATCCGGGGAAGGTATCCGCGGTGAGGGAGTGGGGACAGCCCACGACACCGACTGAGATCCGTAGTTTCTTGGGACTAGCAGGATACTACAGGAGGTTCATTCGGGGATTTTCAAAGATAGCAGGTCCTTTGACACATCTGACCCGTAAAGGTGTGCCATTCATCTGGAGTGATGCCTGTCAGTTGGCATTTGATGAGTTGAAGGACAAGTTGACCTCAGCACATGTGTTAGCATTACCGAGACCGGGAGTTGAGTATCTGGTTTACACCGATGCATCCTTGCTAGGACTTGGAGGTGTATTACAGCAGGAGAGTCAGGCCATAGCTTATGCTTCCCGTAAGCTTAAGCCTCACGAGAAGAATTACCCCACTCATGACTTAGAATTAGCGGCAGTGGTATTTGCCCTACGGATTTGGAGACATTATATTTTGGGGGAGAAATTTCGATTGTTCACAGACCACAAGTCCCTACAGTACCTATTCACGCAGAAGGAGTTGAATATGCGGCAAAGAAGGTGGCTTGAGTTTATGAAGGACTATCAGTTTGATATCCAATATCACCCGGGGAAGGCTAACGTGGTAGCAGACGCGTTGAGCCGTAGGCCAGTAGATGAGGTGGCAGGGGTGTGGAAGGCCAAGTGGAAGGAGTTGGGATAGCAGGATGCAATGGCCCGATCGTTCATGTCTGTGATGACCGTTACACCGCAGATTGTCACGAAGGTAGTAAAGGCACAGGCAAATGACTCGTTCTGTCAGGAGCAGATAGTTCGATTACTATCATAGGGAGCCGAGTCCTATACCGTTAGCTCAGACGAGGGATTACGCTTCAATGGGAGATTAGTAGTTCCGGAAGGAGAGGAATTGCGACACGAGGTGATGGCAGAGTCGCACGGCTCACGGTTCGCGGTACATCTCGGTGGGGACAAAATGTACCAAGACATGAGACGACAGTATTGGTGGAGCGGGATGAAGAGAGATATTACCATGTTTGTTTCTAAATGCGCCACTTGTCAGCTAGTAAAAGTGGATCATCAGAGACCGACAGGACTTCTACAGCCATTGGAGGTCCCGATGTGGATGTGGGAGAGCATATCCATAGATTTTATCACGGGGTTGCCTACGTCACAGAGGGGTCACGACTCTATTTGGGTAATTGTGGACAGGTTGACCAAGGTCGCTCATTTTCTACCCGTAAAGACTGACTACACTACGGGACAGTATGCCCAGCTCTTTATTGCAGAGATAGTGAGACTTCACGGTGTGCCCCTAAATATCGTGTTTGATCGAGACAAGATATTTGTTTCACGATTCTGGGAAAGTTTTTAGGAGGCCATGGGCACGGAATTGCGGTTGAGTACGGCGTATCACCCGCAGACCGATGGGCAAACCGAGCGTACAAACCAGATGTTGGAGGACATGTTGCGTATGTGCATCATCGATTTCGGGGGTGGATGGGAGCAGTATCTTCCACTAGTAGAGTTTGCTTACAACAACTCCTACCAGTTCACCATTGGCATGGCTCCATTTGAGGCGTTGTACGGTAGACCTTGTCGTTCTCCAGCATGTTGGTTGGAGGTGGGGGACAACAAACTACTTGGGCCGGAAGTGATTCAGGATACTTCGGCGAGGATAGAATTAATTCGGAGTCGCATTCGGGTAGCTCAAGACAGGCAAAAGAGCTATGCTGATGCGAAGAGGTCCTTCAGGGAATTTGAAGTGGGGGACCAAGTTTTGCTCAGAGTATCTCCTATGAAGGGGATTATGCGTTTCGGGAAGAAAGGGAAGTTGGCACCGAGATATGTGGGACCATTTCCTATTATTGAGCGGATTGGACCGGTTGCGTATAGACTTGGGTTACCGGAGCATTTGCATCGAATTCACGATGTGTTTCATATTTTCTCGCTAAGGAAATATCTTAGAGACGATTTGGCTCATTCTCACATTGCTTTGGAGGACATCGATCTCCAGCCTGATAGCTCCTACGAGGAGGGGCCGATTGTTATTTTGGACCGAAGTGAGCGGAAGCTGCGGTAAAAAATAGTTCCGTTAGTGCGTGTTCAGTGGCGACATCATAATGTCGAGGAGTCCACATGGGAGCGCGAGGATGAGATGCGCGAACGTTATCCAGAGTTATTTCTACCAGGTACCTTCTAGTTCCGAATTTCGGGATGAAATTCTGTTATTAGGGGGAAGTATGTAATACCCCGTATTTTTATGATATTTATTTATGGATTAATTAAATTAAATGTGAATTAATTGAGAATTAATCTGGATATAATACTAACGAGATGTGAGTTGGTATTTGATTATATTGGGTATATATGACGATATTTGAATATTTAAAATTATTGAATTTGTCGTGAGATAGAAATACGACAATTTGGAAATTTTGTTGGGACGCGTGTGACAGTCGCGTCAGAAATATAATATTATTAAGTGAAAAGTGAATTTTATTTCTATTAACCGTATGGTCGTTTTGAGTGCGCCAACGCGTCCGGAAGGGTCGAAATAGTCAGAAAACACTAGCCGGGGGTTTAGTTTGGGTCCCGGGGCATTTTTAGGCCATACCGGCAACGTATAAGGGTAGTTTGGTAATTTTGGAATTTTGGGAATTAAAACCCACGAAAATTAGGAATTAAAATCTGACTTAACCTTTACCCACTAAATCCACTAACTACACTAATTGACTTAATGGGCTACGGGAGTTATTGGAAATAGGTTTAGGGTTTCCTAAGACAACCTCTAGCCACCATTGTCATCTTTAGAGAAGAAGTTGTAGAGAGAGAGAGAGGAGAAATTCTGCAGAGAGAGAGAGAACAATTCAATCTTCAACATCAAATTCAGAGATATATCAGAGGCAAGTGGTTTAATTACGTAAATTGCATTGAATGTTTCTTCCATGCTTAGACATTTCTGAAAATTTCATTGTTTTTGGGAGATTGATGAAAACCCATTAAATTGGAATTAGAAACTTACATTTTGATGAGGAATCGCATGTAGAATTGTATTTAGGTGATTATTTTGATGATAATATATCTTGTATGAAACAAAAACGGATTTAATTATGACCATTGATGATCTTAAAAATTTCTAGGGTTCATGTTCTTGAGATTGGGGAAAAATGTAGAGAGTTGATAATTGGGTGATGATTAGGATGAATTAACCCCATAAACATGTTATTATATGACGTAAGTATGTTTAGGAATGATTAGAAACCTTGAACAATTGTTGGATTTATGTTTGAATGTGATTAGAGGTGAAGAAAAGTTGGAAAAACGAATTTGGGAAAATCTGGGCTCGAAACTGGCCTCTCGTTAGAAGACCTGCCCAGGTCGTTCGAACGAGCTCGTTCTAACGAGCTTCTAAGGAGTTGACCTTTGACTTCTAACGATGGGGATGTTCATTCGATGCCTTCGTTCGAACTAGATCTCGTTAGAAGGCCCACTTCGTTCGAACGAACTCTCGTTCGAACAGCCTTGTTCGAACGAGACTTCTAACGAGCTGACAGTTTAGGCTTTTTGGCCTGTTTTGATTTCGCGAGTCCCGTAAACTTGTTTAAATGTAGGGATAACATTTCCTTGATGATTAATTGATATATTTGGGATATAATGAGGAGTAAAACATAGAAGGTGATTTGAACCAAATGGAAATTATGGATTAGGACGTGAGTGTCTATTACGACGTGAGAACAACTGACGGCTTGAATAATTGTATTAACCGGGAATATGTAAATTGTGTAACATTATAAGTCGGTACGAGAATGAGAAGTGTACCACAACTAAATTATGGTGATTACTAAGATGTGTGCATACTTAGTATATGTATATAATTTTATGTGTATGACATACCTACCATACTTGCTATCACGGGAGGTTTACGCTCGCTTAGGGCCTTCTAATCCTTGTGTTGCCCGGATTTAGATTGGTACCTCGAGAACATAGGTCAGAGAAGGACTTATTGGGATGTTAATAAGTCTGCTGATCGTGGGAGCGTAGGTATGTGCGTGACCCATGTGATGTGACTGTGTTCGCCTCTATTGTTTGTGATTGTTGTTATCTGAGAACGATTCCTGAGAGGTTCGAAATGCGTGATCCTTATGTACGTGATGTACCGGGATGGATATCAGAGTATGTGTGCACCGCAGCTTAGTCTCGGGGTGCTTGTATTGTATAATTATGACGTGAATAATATACACTTAATTAATGAGATCTTTCATGTGGCATTGTTTGTGTAAATACGGAAACACCTTGAGAATATATAAAGTGATAACCTGTATTGTATTGTATGGTTAATATTTGAGAACCCGAATTTAAGTAAAGCCTCTATTGAATTGATGACGTTAGAATGCATAATGGGAAATCGAGTAGAAGGTAGACTTATGACGGTTTAGTTAGTCATGAATATCACTTAGATGGGTGCTATACGGTAGGAGTGCACATTTAGTTGAGAGGTGAGTATTTCATGTGAGTGCACATCCTAACATGTATTTTGCATTCATTGTTTTAATGTTATTAAAGCACTTGCTATTTTAAAATACTCTCCACTTTCGGGATCTGACCCGTTTGCTTTCAAATCTATTTTTTGTAAAACCATTTTAGGTGCCCAGCCACAAGGACACCATGCTTAGGATTCTCATTCAGGTGACGAGCTGTAGCTGTTTGTGGAAGTTACAGGACTTTGCTAATAGACGCTTCATCTATCTTGATTCTATATTCAGCTTTTATCTGTTGTAGGGCATGTCGCCCATTTCTATTGGAAACATTTCCTATTTCAGATATTCAGACTTTTGGCATGTAATTAATTCAGGATACATTGTTTTACTTATTTCAGTTGTGGGATTGTTGTGAGGAGTTTTCCTCCGGACTTATTATTTTGTTGGTTATTCTATTGCTTCGTTATGGTGAATGGTTGTTATTCTTTCATTATTCTTTTACTGTATGTTAATCAGACTTAATTTAAAATTTGACATCTTACTTTTAAATACTAGGTGGTTAGAAGTTATAAACAAATTTTCGACAGTGATGCTGTTAACTGAGCCAACTTGGCTTTTTGATTTGATTTAATAAAGGAGTAGCTACCCGGTATTTAATTAGTCGGGGTGTCATAGTATAACATTAAATGTAAGGTCTGTAGTGAAGAAGAAGGTGGGTATTTGGTTATAATATTAGAGTTATAGTTAAGGCTATTTGTATCTTAAAATATTATAGGGATTATGTCTAATTACAGATTAGAAATTCTTTAACAGTGTTAGACTTCTTTCAGAAAACTAGGGCATATGTTCAAGAACTAGTGAAGTGGGGGTTAAGTTAAATAATGCACTCCCCTTTTTCAAGTTAATTATATTGTAGCCCCAAAATGTATTTGAACATGTCCTCTAGCATGTCACAATGTGTCTAAGCAATTAAAATATAAAACAAAATTTAAGACACTCTCTAGGTGTGTTTAAAACGTATTCATAAGAGAATCGATGTTTAAGAGAGCGGGATACTTATAAGCCTGAAATTATTGTCTATAACAACAATATTATAAAATGAATGTTTTGTAAAATGAGTTTAGTTTAACAAACTCCTACCAACAATGTGATTTAGGGAGTGTCTTAAATTTGTAAATAAATTCTAAACTACCACATTCTTCCAAACTTATACTTCAATTCAATTTAAAAAATTCCATGTTACTTCACATAAAAGTAAAAGATAAATATAAGAGGGCCTTCAATCTTAAGTGTCGGTATTAAGTATGGCTGAAAAATGAACCCAAACAGTATTGTCCACCCATTGCTACTCGCAATGGTTAAGAATGGGCCCCATCATGTTTGTTTCAGACAGGTAGTATATAGGTCACTAAAAACTCAGAAGTATTTACGAGTTTAGGCGGTTTGAGAAATGACATGTTGCCCTTCTTATTCATATAAACTAGGGATCTAAAATTAAAAATATTCAATGAGAAAATGGATTGGCAGTTAAATCGATCCGAATCCGACCCGCGATAACCATTAACCCACCCATATATGAGCCTAACATGTTACTGACCCAACCAAATCTGCCCACACCCACGTACTTGCCAACCCTAATATTATGTAAGATTGTTTACGGTCCTTAAAAACTAATATAGCAGTGTGTGGGGTTCCTATATTATATTCGGTCAATCTTATATTGTAGTTTTTTTGTCATAATTGTAAGGACATTTTTGTCCATTATCAATTTGTATGTCGTACGCCGTTACACCGTTGAAGAAACTCAAGATCGTATCTACATCAACGGATCCAAAAAAGCATCTTCAACATCATAGCCTCTGCGAGAATGAACTTGGTAAAATTTTGTTTTTACGTTCCTTAAAGTTCATATTTAGTATTGGGAAATTTTTATAAAATGTTTTTTATAAAAATAAGAAGTAAGTTTTTTCAAGCAAAATGAGGCTTTTTTAAAGAATTTTATTTTTCTGGGAAAACCGGACCGGTCCGCCCCCTACCGGACCGATCCGCAGCCGGACCGGTCTGCCTCTCAATCGGACCGATCCGCTTGCTGCAGATCCAGTATACCCCAGACCGATTTCGAACCGAAGAAGCCAAAATTTAAAAGAACCGATCCGAGGTCGGACCGATCCGCCCCCAAGCCGGACCGGTCCGCCTGGGATAAATTCGGCCAGATTCGCTGCAGATTTTTTAGGCTCAAAGTTTTCCTATTTAAAGCCAACTTCGGGGAGTTATTTTTTAAGACTTATATACACGATTTTCAGAGTCCTAAATACTCTAAGTCTTCATCTTTTTTGAGTCCCAAGACTCTTTTTGATTCACACCAAAAATCCCAATTACTTTTGTGAATCTTTTGGAACCCTAGAACAGAAGCTTAGCTATTGTTCAACCCTTGTGGAGAAGCCGTTCTCTTCTTCACTGCTGCCCTCCTGGAAAGGGAAAATTCCAGTCGCCGACATAGGAACCGACACCTGCGGGTATTTCTGTGTCACACACTTGTGGAGAAGCCGTTTCTCTTCTTCATTGCAGCCCACCTGGAAAGGGATATTCCAGCCGCGACTACAGAATCCGATGCCTGCGGGTAATTCTTAGTCAAAATCTTGTATTTCAGTGTAATCCGATTGTATGCCGTTTCTCTTACAAATTATAGTGATATACAAATGGTTTTGCCCCTGTGGGGGATTTTTCCTTAAACTTTGTGTGTTGAATATTTATTGCATGATTTCATATTGTTTCAATCACACCTAGTTGCATGTTTAGGGTTAATTTGGGTTAAAAGGAATTTAATTAAAAATTGGATTTTATTTGAGAAGTCGCAATATTTCCGCTGTAGCTGCACTCTCAAATTGGTATCAGAGCGGGTTACTCTAATTTATCGCGTGATCCTGATTTTTTGAGGATTTATTTTTTTTGATACAATTTGACTACTCACGTCGTCAAATTGGTATCAGAGCCTGTTGCACTAAGTTATTGTGTTTTGATCCTGATTTTGCAAAAATGGCTTTTGATGGTTTTGATGATCTTCGATGTCAAATTTTTAAAAAAATTAATTGGAAAAATCACACGAACTCTTGTTTTAAATCTTCTGTTGAAAACAAATCTGAGAGGTGTCCTTGTTGTGAGGATGTTGGTCACACGTTACATGAGTGTACCACAAATTTAAAGAAGAAATTGAATAAACCGATTTCTCATGTTTCTACCCTTAGTGATTGTGATTCGGAAGAAGAAGTTTTTTATGCTTCTAGGCGAGAGTTTCCCATCTATGTGATGAGTGATAGTGAAGGGGATGGGAGTGTGGTTGAAAGTGAGGAGGAAAGTGTAGATGAGCATGACTTGCAAACTGCTTTCAATGAACTTTATGCTGAAACTTTGAAAACAAAGAAAGAAAATTTGAAATTGAAAGCTCAGTCGAAAGAGTGTGCCATAAAAAATAATGATTTTTTAGTTAAAGAACTTAGGGATCATGTGAAAATTTTGAAAGAGAAGCTTGAGTACGTCGAGGGTGAGAGAGATAGTCTTAAAGGGTTGATGGAGACTATGAAAAAGGAGCTTTTAGAGTTTGAGGATTCTAAACAAGTACTTGAATCTAGGATAGGTGAACTTAAGGTGAAATTGAAAGATTCAAGTAAAGTGAAATTTGATTTGGAGTCTAGGTCTGAAAAACTTGATAAGATTTTAGGCACAGTCGAGATCAAAACTGATAGGGGTGGTATTGGTCTTGAAAAATATGTTGCACCCATTCCCACACGTGTGAGAGAGCCTCCTAGGTTTGTTAAGAAAGAGACACCTACGGGTGTTAGGAAAGATCCCCCTAGGAACATCGTGAGAGTGCCTCCTAGGATCATTAGGAGAGATCCACCTAAGCAAATTCAGAAAGTGCCACCTAGGAATTTGAGGAGAGGGCCACCATTAGGTAACACGCACCGCCCGATTTACACTTGCACACATTGCGGTAGGCAAGGTCATCTTAGGCAATTTTGTTACAAGCTTTTAAATGGACCTAGGAAGGTTAATAGAAGAATAAATTCGATTCCCAAAACCCCCACACTCCGTTACACATCTATTTGGGTTAGAAAATCGGATTTAGAGGCTTATGGTTTATTTGTCCACGATTCCCGTTTGCTTGCACGTGATTCACCCCATGTGAAATCTTTTGGTTGATTGTGATTGCATGTTTGTCATACACTAGTTGTGGTTTCATGATATATTTTTACTAGTGTGATGACTTGTACTTTTTGTATAAATTCTTGTTTTTGAATTTTGTTTTTGAAAAATACAAAAAGATTTTATTTTGATAAAATTTTTGAAAAATCCAAAAAGATTTTAGTTTTTTTTGTTTACACCGTTTATGGATGAACACTTAGGATGACCGAGTCACAACATCATTCCATTATTTTCATGTGACTATTTGATAGTGTTTTGAGATAATAGGTCAATTCATCCTTGTGCTTTATAATGTTTGGAGTCATTAAGATGTAATTAAGTGTTACTTCCTACATGTTTGACTCATGTTTCCTTTATTGCACACATGCACGGATTTGTTTGATTATTGTGCTTGTCTTATCACATGTTGGTTGGGTGTTTTCACTTCAATCCTGTCCTTAAAACGAACCAAGCGTGATAAATTTTGATAAGGAAATTGTGCATATAAAAACCGTTTTGTGAGTTTGTGTGCTTTGTTTGATAACGGGGAGGGGCTGCGAAAGGTAATCATCTATCCTTTGCGCAAAAGCCACCGTTAAAAAGGACCTAAAAAATTGAGGAATTTTATTATCCGAGGTCCAAATAGGTTAAAAGAGCCCGAAAAAATTGAAAGGCAATAAAAAGATATTCATGCCAAATTAGGGGCCATTTAGGTTTTTGCACCAATTCTCCAAAGTTTGAGAATTTAGATCACTTCTAAAAGAAAATATATATGAGGGAGTTTGGTTGGAGAATTTAAAACGGGTTTGCACGTCCTTGAAATTCTTGAAAATGCGCTATATAGTTTTGGACGTTATTGGTGTGGAAATCATTTGACTTTGATTTTTTGATTTGCATAAGACGATGTCATCTAAATTCAACAAACTTTTACACCTAAGGATACTTTTGATGTTCATTCGTTAGGGGTACACATATGCATCATGCACATATGATTGATTGAGTTGATTTACCTATCGAATGTGTTCACACCCATTCATTCCATTTCCATGACTTGGTTCTTTGAGTCTAAATCCATGGTGTGATTTTTGTATCATAGTTGTTCAAATTGGTATCCTATCTTTGTATGAAAATTTGAAAAATAAAAAAATAGTTTGTGTATTTTTTTTATACCATGGCACCCCGATTGTGCTTATTTGATTCATTCTTCTCATTTGTCTATTTGGGGTCATCATAAAAAGGGGGAGAAAGAATTATCATTTTATGGGGGGAGTTTGAATTTTGGGGGAGTTTTGAGATTTGACTTATGCTTATCATATATTGGTATCTATGTTATCTCATTTCAAACTCGATATGTCACGTGGTATTTGCTTTGTCTCATGTGTGTAGGTATAAAGATTGAAGATCAATATGTTGCACACCCTGATGAGAAAAGCTTTGAGATTTGATGATTGTTGAAGATTGAAGAACAAACGATGAAGATTTATACCTTTGTATCTTTCCATCTTTAGGGTTCATGGGAGGGTAGATTTGTATAGGTCATTACTTGATAAATTCGAATATTTTTTATGTATGTACCGGCATAGACATAGGGGGAGATTTGTAAGGACATTTTTGTCCATTATCAATTTGTATGTCGTACGCCGTTACACCGTTGAAGAAACTCAAGATCGCATCTACATCAACGGATCCAAATATCAAAGCATCTTCAACATCATAGCCTCTGCGAGAATGAACTTGGTAAAATTTTGTTTTTACGTTCCTTAAAGTTCATATTTATTATTGGGAAATTTTTATAAAATATTTTTTATAAAAATAAGAAGTAAGTTTTTTCAAGCAAAATGAGGCTTTTTTAAAGAATTTTATTTTTCTGGGAAAACCGGACCGGTCCGCCCCCTACCGGACCGATCCGCAGCCGGACCGGTCTGCCTCTCAACCGGACCGATCCGCTTGCTGCAGATCCAGTATACCCCAGACCGATTGCGAACCGAAGAAGCCAAAATTTAAAAGAACCGATCCGAGGTCGGACCGATCCGCCCCCAAGCCGGACCGGTCCGCCTGGGATAAATTCGGCCAGATTCGCTGCAGATTTTTTAGGCTCAAAGTTTTCCTATTTAAAGCCAACTTCGGGGAGTTATTTTTTAAGACTTATATACACGATTTTCAAAGTCCTAAATACTCTAAGTCTTCATCTTTTTTGAGTCCCAAGACTCTTTTTGATTCACACCAAAAATCCCAATTACTTTTGTGAATCTTTTGGAACCCTAGAACAGAAGCTTAGCTATTGTTCAACCCTTGTGGAGAAGCCGTTCTCTTCTTCACTGCTGCCCTCCTGGAAAGGAAAAATTCCAGCCGCCGACATAGGAACCGACACCTGCGGGTATTTATGTGTCACACACTTGTGGAGAAGCCGTTTCTCTTCTTCATTGCAGCCCACCTGGAAAGGGATATTCCAGCCGCGACTACAGAATCCGATGCCTGCGGGTAATTCTGAGTCAAAATCTTGTATTTCAGTGTAATCCGATTGTAAGCCGTTTCTCTTACAAATTATAGTGATATACAAATGGTTTTGCCCCTGTGGGGGATTTTTCCTTAAACTTTGTGTGTTGAATATTTATTGCATGATTTCATATTGTTTCAATCACACCTAGTTGCATGTTTAGGGTTAATTTGGGTTAAAAGGAATTTAATTAAAAACTGGATTTTATTTGAGAAGTCGCAATATTTCCGCTGTAGCTGCACTCTCAATATTATAAATTTTTCTTGTAACATTGAATATATATATATATATTAGTCTTTACTCCCATTTCAAAAAAATATTATATGAAAAAATATTAAACTACAAAAAAAATGTTCATATTGCACAAAGTCAAATAACATTAGGGGCTCCATAAAATTAGAATTCAAATTTGGAAACTCATTTTCGAAGTGGGTTATGCTGATCATCTCACCTGATTGGTTGAAACATTAAAAATATTGAAACTCACAACAACTAATTATTTATTATTTCAATATTTTAACCACTCAGGTGAGAGGATATCATGACCCTTTTTGAAACCGAATATCCAAATTTAAACTCAGAAAATTAATAAGGTTGTCTTATCATGCTGAAAAAATTCCACGCAAAGAAAAGTTTGAAGTAGAGAAATTTGTAATTATTAAATTACATGTTTGGGGGTAGGGGTGTTTAAAACTATGAAATTGGCTTCTTAATATAAGGTTTTTTTTTATTTCAACCCACTTATCTTTTCTAACCACCCCAATTTTAGTATGATCCTGTTGTTGGACTTATTTTCTATTTACCCACCTCTAGGTTGTTTAAATGAAAATCAAAATATACTTTAAAGGCACATGCAAACACTCTAGACAATTTTATTTTTTTGGAATCTCGAGTGTTCTGTCCCATTTTTTAAGATTTATTTGTAGCCATTCCCATATCTTTATTTATTTTTTGCTAGCGCTATTATAATCATTATGGGACAAATGTCATTCTCTACAAAAAAGAAGATGGAAGGCTGCAGAGTAGTTATGAGCAGTTTTGGATAGTTATGAGACTTAATAATTTTAAAAATACATGGAATGAGAGCCTAACCAACCTTAGGAGATGAGACTAACGTAAAAAAACTATATATTTTTTTCCTCTTTTGTTTTCATATGTTTTCATCATCTTGGAATTTTTTACTTTTTCAACAAAATTGCTTTCTTTATTTTTTTTTTCATTTTTTGCTTCCTCTTTGTTTCTTTCTTATTATTTGTTAGTAAAATTTTCTCTGCTCTTCCTTTTTTGGGTTTTGTTATCCACCATACAAAACATGTACAATATACGAGAAATTAGTTTAAAATAACGAAGAAAAAAATATAATTGTAGTTAACATTATACGAAATATATTTGTAATTTTCATAAAAATAATATGAAAATTATATAAAATAACATTGGGAGCCTTGACTATTTGGAGGTCCTGGGTGGCTGCCTAAATTGCCTATAGTCAGGTCGACTTTGTGGTGTGACAGTGTCATGTCAGTATTTTCTGGCGACCTTGTAGGAAAAGCTATTAAAAATATTAATGTGGCACAGTCTCATCATCAACGGTGTTAATGTCGTACTGTCACGCTAGTCGATTCACTTTGCGTTGTTGTTACTATTACACAACTAATGTCAATGTTGAGTTGTTTGTTAATCTTGAAAATAAGGTGATTTAAATATTACATATAATAATGTAACTTTTTTAAGAATTTGTTGTCTAAAAATATCTATTAAAACTATTATTTATAATTAGAGATGTTAAAGGAAAAATATATCTAAATTTTGAGAGGAAAGAATGTTGAATTATGATGCTTGAAGGTTTTTTTTTTGGTCATTTTCCAAATGTGAAAACAAAGTGTTGTGCCTTAGTAATTGAACTATTTGCAAATTTGTAAAAACAATTTGACACAAAAATGATGGCCTAAAAGGAGTAGTTTAATTGAAGTTATCTTGTCGGTTTAAAAGATGGGTTCTTAGGTAAACCGCCGAGGCACATAAGCTAGGGCATCTTTGTACCCGACTCTGTGCCGCCCAAGTGAAAAAAAATTGGTTAACCGTACGGTGCAAACATGTCGGACCTCCCGTTCGATATCATCATAGATATCCTCTCGCGTGTACCCGTCAAATCCCTCTTGCGTTTCAGGTGCGTATCTAAGGCATGGTGTGTTTTAATTGACACTCCATGTTTTATTGAAACCCACCTCAATCGATCAATTGAAAGCCACAACAATCTGACAATTATCTTGGGAGGACTGGATCCCCACCACCGTCACGAGTACCTTTACTCACTAGACTTTTATTCACTCCATACAGCCATACAGTTCGACAACCAGTTTAAGAATTATGATATATTGGGTTCTTGTGATGGTTTGCTTCTTCTGAAAGGAAGTGGACGACGTGATCACCGACTTGTATTGTTCAATCCATCGACTAGAGAACACCGGAATTTACCCGCAAATACAATGGAGTACCCGGATCGTAACGTGATTTATGATAAGTATGGGGTAGGGTATGATTCATTTAATAATGATTATAAAGTGATTAGGACTTTTGAATTTTATGAACCCCTTGACCCCTTTAAAGGAGTGAAGAATATAGTTATGCTTTACAGTTTGAAATCGAATTTGTGGCTAAAAATTGGATATTTTCCTTATTATTTTCGGCTTGCACGCAATAAGGGGTGGGGCGCTCAAGTTAATGGCACGTTGCACATAGTTGTCTCTATTGATTTGTCCAGTATGATTGATGGTTTTGATATGGCGGACAAGAACTTTTATTCGGTCCCGAAACCTGATGTTTTGGATAAAAACGATGTTTTGGATGAAATTGATGTTAAAATGAGTGTGGATGTTTTGGATGGGTGTCTTTGTTTGGTGTGTTATTACGAAGATTATGCAGATGTATGGGTTATGAAGTTTTATGGAGTGAAGGAGTCTTGGATGAAATTGTTGTCTTATTCGTCTCCGGAGTTTAATTCTTTTGTTTTGTTGCGCCCTTTGAGTTATTCGAAGAGCCGCGATGAAGTTCTCTTATGTATTGATGAAAAAAGGTTAATTTGGTATGATTTGAAAAGGATAGAAATTAAGAATGTTGAGATTCGTGGTTTGCCGAAAATGATTTATGCAGAACAAGTTTGTGTGGAAAGCCTTGTTCCCCTTGATGGCTATAGAGCAAGTGGTGAACCCAAGAAGCAAAATAAGGAAGAGAAAAAAGAAGCTGAAGGCTAATAATAAGAAGAGGTAATTTATCTGGATGCTTATAGTTAATTTTATCCCGTCTAGCATTTGCGTTGTCTCGTGAATAACCATAATTCAAAATCATGAACTCATTTGTGTAGATTTACTCTTATCTTGTCTTGTTATGAACACATTTAATTTTAAAAAAAACGCAATTCAATGTCTTGAACTTTCCAATATCTTAACATTTTTTTTAACAAGCTTAATCCATATTTATTGTTTATTCATCTTTAATGTATAGAAAGAAAAATAACTCATCGCTGAATGAATTGGTTGCGAGTAAGTGCAACCTAAGAGCATATATGCTCCCGCTATGCAACAACTGGCCAAGTAGCTTCAATGCTATTTATTGGCAGATTGATTGTATTCAATATCTATACCCTTATTATGTTGGTTAGCATAATCTTTGTTATTAATGGAGTTAAATCTTGTTTTTGTCACACGGAATCTTGTCTGTTTATGTCAAAATATTGATTCAGGTTTGTTGTGTTGTTTCGTTTATTCATGTCAGGACGTGTTTAATTGGACGTGAATATTATGAGTTGTGTTTTAATTGACTTTTGTTCATGTGAGATTAGAAAACAGGTGAAAATTATAATATGTTTTCGTGTTGTGTCAAAAACACAAATTGTTACGGCTTATTAGATGAGACCCACTAACGAGCTTTTAATTTTTAAGTCCAAGTATTGGGATTAGCAACTAGTGGATAAGGACACATTTGATGGATTGTGATTTATAATAAAGACTATTCTATCATTTTTGTTATGAGATGTAGCCATTGGATACAGTTAATTCTTTGAAAAACGCTATACACCTTGCTGGTTTTGGTGCCCATTGGTCACTTAATTTAGATGTAATTTTGTACATTTTAGATTAGTGTAGATGTAGATTTACTTTAAATAGTTATTACTCAAATATTGACCTTTGGTTCTCTTAGTGATTATTTTCTGTCTAAACAGTTCGTTTAAAGATCTCAAAGGACAAGTGAAAAGGTATATGAATATGAATCAGTGTGGTGTACCTTTTTTTTTATAACACACATCTTTGTGCTTCCCCTTTTTCATTCTTTTTCCTTTGTGGTTACTTTGATATGCTCAAGTGTAATGATATTTTACCTCTGATCCCATTATAACCGAATTATGTTTTGGCAGCGAAGAAATTCACTGTGAAAAAAATACCGCTTTCATCACTGAAACATTTTTGCAACAAGTTTATTTTGACAATATTTGTTGAAGTCTTTGATATTAGAAGTAATTGCCATGCAAAGATGGAATTTAGTGATTTAAATATTTATCGCCATTCATTTGTTTCATCGCATCATGAATTTGGGGAAATACGTGAAGAAGTGCATCTTATAGCTACGAAAAATGAGTTATCTCTTGGCAAAAACAAATCATCGGTAAAGCTATCCAATTGATGTTTTGATGACAAAAACTAATATCGTCGGAAGTTTACTTATAACAGAAACTAAATGCATGGTGACAGAAATAAGTGGAAATTATTCCATTGCTTAAAGTAACTTGTACCCCTTAATTGGTTTCAATTTGTTTGTTAGTTAAAAAGTACATGTTAAATTATCAAATAGCAAAGATTCATAATCTAAAAACAAATATTAACGAACTAAACTAAAATAATTTCCAATATCTATCATATATGTAAAAAAGTCCATATAGAATATAAAATCCAAAGGCAAATATAACATTACCAGAACTTAAGTGTAGAAACGTGTCTACATTAGTTGTTAAAAGATTCATCAAACCTAAATAATAAGAAATACATGTCTACAATCGTTATTAAAGATTCATAAATCTAAACACTAAATAACATAGTTGATGCCACAAATACCATTTATCATCAATATTACTTAATGTACAAGTCAAAACAATGTGTCAAATAGGGAGCCGCAGTTAACACAATCTGCAATCCCTAAAAGTGAAGAGTTAAATACAAGATACTAAATGTATAGTTGGAGAGGTAATTGGGAAAAAGGCCGACCCCAAATAATTAGGAAAAGGCTTTGTTGAGTTGAGTTGGAGAGGTAAAACATATAAAAAAATGCTTGAAGACATTTCTGTTCTCGCAAGGAAGGCGGGATTGCCCTTTAACAAGCCAGTGTTCTATCAAAATTTCAGTAGATTTGATCGGTAAAACAGTAGATTCACTGAAGATTGCATCTGTACGGACACTTATATCTATCCATAGCATTTCAGACTGATTTACTTTTTTATCCAAGCCTTATTCAATCTGTGTACCATACTGGCTACTAGAGGCAGGCACGGTGATTCATCTTTGGTCCACGACTTATTAGAGAGGTAATGGACCCTAGGGGGGATGTACTTTTTAGATATGAAGAATAACAAATGATGCCCTCTTATTCCATAACTTGATTCAGGGAGTTCTCCCTCGAGAAACCTGCTATGGTATCCTTTAGAAAGTGGTTCTCTAATTATGTCAAACAAATACTAATCTCCAAATTTAATGCAACTATTCTAGAACCACTCTAGCCTAGTCAGATCAGTCTCCTTGGCTAACAATGAAGGAAAAACTTTCACAGCAGACAACGATTGCTTCTTTTCTTGCTATCCTTTTTTCTTACCAAATGGCTTAGGTAATTATGGGTCATAGCTCTTTCTTAATCAGGATTTATAAATGCAATGCATACCATTAAGGTATTGTTCCCTTCAGTCGAATAGATTTCGGAATTAGCTAATATAAAACAAAAGGGTTTTGAATTTAACTTGGGTTTCAAAATCCGAGTGGTAGACGCAATTACCACCATCTATTTTTTTTTTTTTTGTAAAACAATATGAGCAAGCTTCTCTAGACTGCCCTATCCCCACCCCGTTTGTCACTTCTTTTTATTGAAATCCAATCTCGTTAGCTCGACCTCAAGGTATTTTGGAGAAAGCCTCTCACCCTTCAGCTATCTGGGTTTGCTCGCTTTGAAAAGCTTCTTGGTATTAAGATCAAGCAAGTGGAGTACCTTAAGCGCTTCCAAGAGTGTACACTCATCAAAGACTTGAGATTGTGTACCCGTGTCTCGAGTCCTACGAAAAGGGCCTCCTACCGTTTTTGCAGAAGGGGAAGTGGGAGCTTATCGACTAGAAGGTACAAACCAAAGAGTATTGACCCACGGAAGATAGAAAGCAATATCGGAATGCTTAAAGCGCTAGAGTCGGGAGCTGCAACGTGTTTGATCTTTTGTCTTTTGTCTTGGGTGGGCCTATCTAGCTTCCCTTCCTACCCACTATCATTTGCCAAAGAAGGGCTCAATAGGATTGCGAGACAAATCCCTAAATAACCGTATGTAATATTCCACATCCCAAGATGTTAGTAGAAATCTAATCCTATACAGAAGGAGTGTGTTTTGGGCACTCAGGCTTAGAAAGTTGAAGCATATTGTGGCGTTACTTAAAGTATGCCTCTCTCCTGGACGAAGTCTAAAAGAAATGGGATATTTCTTGAAAAGTCCGGAACGATAATTCTCTGACTCAACAATTCTCTTGTTTCATCAAAATGAGTTATATAGGGCGAGTTGAGTTTCACTCTGAATGGGCAATGAGTTCCATTTGAGTGTAGCAAATCCAATATATGTGACTGGAAAGGTTGTTCAGAGAATATAGAATATAAGGAGTCTAGAAATTTAAGCATTTCTAAGTAGCTCTATAGAAACGGAAAGCCTTGCACAGAAGTTTGTGATTTTCAACCTAACGAATACATGCAAATGCATTGACATATAAAAGAAGTGCGTCTCGTTTTACTAATCAGAGCTGATGACAAGAGAGAGACCAGCTGATTAAATTAGGGGGCTCGGGGCATACGCTGTAACTTTGATGGTTGCACGAAAAAGGGTAAACCCTGATTGAATTGTGGATACAAAATTGATAGAATTTCCCTTTGGTTCAAAATAATATCAACAGAAGAAATGGAATATAAAATAAAGTAACGGAGTTCAGAGACCATAATTGTCAGTATCCCATGTACGATATGATTGTACAACTGTAAATGGACATCAATTATACTACACATGGAGTTTTTGATAACAATAATAAATTTTTCATGAACTATGGTTGGATGTGACAATGTTTCTAATTAAGGAACCATTAAGAGGGAGAGAGGGTATGAATTGGAGTGTCTGCAAAGATTGCTTTGTTAAGAGCAATATTCCTTGCAAAAGACAACAGTCTGGTTTTGTGTTTAATTTTACAAAGTATGTTCTTATGTGAATATTCATCTAACAACTCTAGACCATCAATAAAATAAGGACTTTGTACAGGCAAAAAAAAAACTGTAAACATTAAAGTGAGCTTAAAAATCATATCAAATTGTAAGATATCCCTGATTATCCTATATATGATAAGAATGACAAAAATTCCAAACTGAAGTTGTTACACCATCATATAATACTCTCCTATAATAGTTGTAAATATGATAAGAACATCTACAGACATTAGTTATAGTAACGAGAACAACGTAAGGACCTCGAATTTTCGTCCATTTTCGTTAGATTTTATGAATTAATGCTTGCGTCAACTTTAAATTTTGGAAATATAAATGAAATAAATCATTTAGAAAAATGGATTAAAATATAAATGAGATTCCACTTATAAATAAACTAGACAAATACAATTGGTTAAAATAATAACCCTTGGAATACCTACGTAAGGTGTGAATGTCTTTTGATTATTTCATTTGACATTATAAAACCTACCCAAAACATCCTGGTAACTGCAATGGTGGCTAGATCGGGGAGATATTTGTATTCAAATTGATGGCAAATGGCGGACATTGATATTTTAAAATAACTCAGCAATAATACAATATATTCAATGATGTGTTGTCAACCAATCCAAGAATAAAGGAATTAATATGTATACACATACCCACACACACACGCACACACACACACACACACACACACACACACATTGATATTTAACAGATCAATAAAGACATTATAAGAATGTTCTTAATATAGACAAGACTGTAATAAGAATTTCAATATGTGCCATTATCATTATCATCATCATCAGGCATGAGATCTTCAATATTGAATATAGAACAAGTTGGTTGTATGTGCATTGAACATATTAATAACACTTTTAATTGAGAATGAAAATATTAGTCCCTTTCCAACTAATAGAAACATAAAGCAATAGGGTCTTCCTAATTGAATCATATAAACCCACCTCATTATATCAGTACTCAAGGCTCAAATATAAAGCCAAACTAAGGAAGATAATATCTGATGTGTTATTAATATACCACATTGATGTGAAAAAAATGAAGGATTTCTCTCAAATTACTAACATATAACAGGCTATTTATGTATGCGCCTTCAGATTTTTTCATTTTCACCTTTTCGGCATTATTTTCTTTTATAGTGAAATTGGATCAAAAGTATTACACTCAAAAGTTTTTACTATCCTGTTTTTGCTAGCTCTTTATTTTGATTGTATTTATAGAACTTTAAATGCACGAACTATGTTAAGCTGTAATTTTATAAATGATATCGCTTCTCTATTTTCAAGAAGAAAACATTTGTCGTGTACTCAATCAATGGACAATATAGAGACTTTTTAATATCATGGAATTTGGTACACTAATTACGTTCATTAAAGGAAAATGGACTATCGATAGGACTCTTAATTTGGGACAGAATCAGTTTCTCATTTTTGTTACCTTTTTTATGTGTTTCCTATGTAAATAATTTTCTTACCTCTTTTAAATTGACATTTGCATTGAGGATAGGTGATGTTGGTTTTCGATAAATTAATGCTACTCTATACCCTCAAAATATGGTGTATCATTTATGACATTTTTGTTTTTTCCATCAGGGCTAGTGCTGGACAGAGAGACATATGGGCAGTAGCCGAGTGTGACAGAGTTTGGGAAAATATATAGGAAGCTTGTTTCTCTTGCAATTATCGGCCATTTTGTGAAGCACTCCCCCCCCCCCCCCCTTTTTTTTTAACCTGAATGAACTATGTTTTGGAGCTCAGTACTCTTAATATAATCTCACATCATGTTTATGGACTGTAATTTACAAGGGATTATTCCCATATTTTGTGTGCATCTAATTTTTAGTAACAAGGGGGCATGACTTGAAACCGGTGATCCCTAATATTATGTTTATGGAATGAGCTTTTTTTTCTTTGATGGTTGTTTGGGTTTGATTTCAAAATTTAAAGAATCCAAGACTTTGATTCTTGTTCTATTATGGTTCCTGAATTGAGATGAGAATGAAACCTAATCAATTGAGATGAGAATGAAACCTACTCACATTGAAAAATGAATTTGGAGGTGTTGGTGGTTTGAGATTGTTTGAGTTGTATTTATTATTAAATGAAAGTATTTTCAGCGAGGACAGAAGAGAAGCCATTTAAGAAATATAAAGGTTTTTGTTTCCCTTCATTTGACTTTACTCTGATTAAAGCTAGGTGATTGATATATCACAGTTTTGATTCAGTTGGAATGGTTTGGGTACCATTTTTACTTTTTGGAGCATTTTTATTCGAAGAAACTATTAAGAATTTGCGAAGGTTTAAAGACATTTTTCTTTCTCATCTTCATTCCAAGTAGGACGATTTTAACCCATTTTCAACAAAAAAGGAAATTTGATAAAACTCTCAACGCATCACATTTATTTTAGGAATACTAGTAATTATATATATATATATATATAACATATTATAAGTTTGAAAAAATAGCACAAATTATTAAAAAGCAGAGCTACCAACACTCCTCACCAGATTTCTCTGCACATGTTTAAAGGAGGCGGCTTTTCTAAATGTTTCCAAGGTTTATACCCAATCAAAGCTTCATAATTTATATACTAGAAAAGAGATATTATGTTAAAAAGCATCTAAATACAATCCCATATCATCATGGGTTGTTTCATTGGTTTAGCATACACATTCTTTGCAATTCTTCTTCACAATCTACAGTGTGGTATCAATGATTCCGTGAGATTTTTTGCTGCTTGTATAGTTTTTCTTTATTCTTCTGTCTTCTCGTCTTCTCAGTGTACTGGTGATTCACTTCCTTGATGTACCCTTCTCTTTTCTCAGTTATATATGAATATACATTTGGTTGTGTTTCTAATAAAAAGTATGTTTTTTTGTGATGTTGTGTAGGGAGATAAGGCCATTTACATTTTTGACTAGACATAACTTAAATTTCCTAATCAAAAACCGCTGACCGTTTTCTCTTCAAAGTCACTTAGCAATGAAAACTTCAACACTTAATCCTAGAATCACCTTAGTACCGAATTCTTATAGGTGGTATTATGACCCTGTTTTTAATGTTGTACCCATTGTCATGACAAACAAAGAGGATGAAAGGATTTTTCTGAAGTTAGGTTGTTAATTTGTTTATTCATTATGCTGAAAAATAAGCTTTTACCGTGAATCTGATTTTTTCTACACTTCTACTTTGTCTGGATTAAGAGATTATTTGGATTGCTTTATTAAATAGTTAACAATTGTTCAAAGTGAATTAGCTGGCATATGCCTGGAGCGTTATTCCTGTACGATACTTATTAGTTGGCAACATGGTTATTAATGTGCTTCATCTAATAATTTGTGTGTTTTACTTGCTAATTTGTGAAGAAATATGAGCAGAACCCTATATTGAAATCTTTCTATGGAGTTCAATTCACATACTAATGCCACAAGGACAGCAATGGAGAATGAGCAAACTTTTATTTTTTGCGTTATAAGTTAAACTAGTTCAGAAAAATAAAGAAATTAATCGATAATATCGAACAACTTAGGATGAATATGTCATTGGATTATTATATGCGTACATAAGTGGTGGAGTGTGCTGCTTTCAACTTTGGCGCCATGCCTTAGAATAGCAAGGCTAATCAGGATGTTTCCCTTTTTCTTTGGGACATCTGATTTTAAGGGCAGATCTTTATAAATTATTTAGGAGTCATCTTTTTGTTGTATCTTGTGTTGTGTTGCTCTAATTAGTTAATTACTGAAATTTGGCCCTCTATTGCTATTTCTAAATTGTCATGAATGAATTAGATAATGAACTATAGGGACAAAACTTTTCTTATCTGTGTGTGATAAGGTATAAGTGTGTGGTAAAGTCTTTCCGTTTTGCTTATGTCAAAGTGGTATTGGAGCCTAGTTATTGCTGTGATTTTGTAGTGTGTGCTTAGTTTATTCTTGTAGTTTTTGTCGTAGAGAATGGCGATTGGGACACTGGATGAGTTAGTCACTGGAGCATTTATTGTCGTTTCCATTGTCCAGCCATAACAAAGCCCCTCCACTCTATGGACAATGTCGTAGTTCTAGAACCCCCCCCCCCCCCTCTGCAAACCACACTTCAATTTTCAATGATGTCGAAGGGTATGACAGAAAAGTCAATTAAGTTACTTGTGTCTACAATTGGTGAAGGTCCTATCCAATATGTGTCAACAATGATCGGGCTTGTTAAAGAATTCCTCGCCGTAATCCCCGTCACTTTTTTGAAAGGGGACCAGTGGAATTTAAGAGAATATCAAGGCAATTTAATGATCAGGCTATTGTGAGTGTGACAACAGAAAAGAAGGATCCTGAAAAGACCACAATAAATGATGTTGGTTCAGCTAAAATATGTTTGCTTAAGTTGGAACAGTGGTTGTTTAAGCTCTTCTATTGTTTGAAAACAATTGGTTTTTTTTGTGCTTATTGGTTTAATTTCTTGTTTTGAGAACATTTGATAATTTTACATTAATTTAAAGCATTTGACCCTCTTTATGTGAGATAGTTGTTGACGTTGGTTTGTGGTCTCAGTTCCTAGAAACCAAGTTGTTGTATTAAATATTTGTGCGTGACTACGAAATAAAACATGGAGATCACTTAAAGTTGACTTAATTGTTAGGATTTGAGACAATAGTTTACCCACCAAGGGCCTTTCTATCGGCCTTTATATTTTGCATCGGTGCCCGCGTACTGAACTAAACATATAAAGCATTGAAATTTTATAGTTCGTGTCAGCACGAAGTCACCGAAGTTATTTCAGTGACTCGATACCTTCATAATGAATTTATCTTTATATATTTGATGCCTATTCACTGAAGGCATAGATTCCCTGCAACAATTTTAACATGTGGTTAGTATCCTGGTTTAGGTGTAATAATGTGTTTACGCTACCCCACAATAACAAACAAATGAATAAGGGAAGTGAACATTCTGATAAGCTTTTGATTTATTTTAAATAGCATTTCATTTTCATATAACGGACGCAAAGCCAAGGTGTTGCGAAATCACAAAATTATAATTACTTTTTCTTGAGTCATTTGTATGATACATAACTTTCACCCCTTAATATAGCAATTTCCACTCCAAATTGTTGAAAAATATGTTAATAACAGAAATTTTCGCCAGGACTGAAAATTCAGACTCTGCCCCTGTCAATACCTATTCCCATAACTCAAGAGGCTACACAAAAATGAAATTGCTCTGTTATACTAAATGTAGGCAAATTTATCTTGTTATTTCGAGGTAATCACACACAAGGAATGAAACACACCCTGATCACAAGCAATATTTGTACCAAAATGTTACTAGAATCTACATTAACTTGTTGTCTACCAAACCATTATCATCATTTCTTGACATCTTGTGGGTTTTGCTATGATTACACTAATCATAATTATAAAGCATTAGGGTTGTTTAATTTTGTGACAAAATGATTTGTGGAACCATTCTAAATCAAGAGTTTACATATTGAAATTAAATTCGTGGCGAAGGATACAAAATTTCGATTGTTAAAGTCGTCATCGTATATGGGGGATTTATTTTAAAGGCATTTTGAACAAAAAAAAATTGGGACAAATAAGGTTTCTTCCCATATAAAAATTGTAGCTTTTGATGTTGGCGCTGAGGTACTTCACTTGTTTCCAGCTCCTGATTTTTCTGGTGTGGTCTTGTATGACATAATATTAGGTGTGTTGTGAGGCATGCCTTTGTCTATGTGGGTTTACATGAAGGAGGTAATGAGATATGGATGATGAAAGATTATAGGGTGAAAGAGTCTTGGATTAAGTTGAAATGATTGCCAAATCCTGATCCTAAGATTATTGTCTATCTTATATCTTATTCAAACACTATTGGCAAAGTTTTTTAAATTAATATTACAGGAAGCTTATTTGTTACAATTTCATGAGTGGGATTACTAAGGATGTTCCGGTTCGTGGTCTGCCTCAAGAATTCGATTTTGGGTTTTGTGTGGAAAGTATTGTTCCTTTAGGAAATAACAGCAAAATGAGAGAGACCGAAGAAAAGGGAAAACTAGAAGAGGTAAAATATTATCTTGTATGACCATGTTTTGTTAATGAAGTAGGTTTTTTGATCTTGCCTAAATGTAGGCATTTTATCTGTCTAAAGTGCTTGTTCATTTCTAGATTTTTTGTGCATATTGTTAGAACACATTCTTGTCTCTTACGTATCTGTAAAATAATATGAGAAAAGAGAGAGCTTAAAATTTCATTTGTAGCATTTCTATTGAAGCCTACTAGGTACTTATTGATTATTGATATCTCTACAATTGACTTTCCATGTTGGCTTGCCTACTTGATGCTAAGTACTAACATGGTTTATTTAACGAAAGTTTGTTAATTGTTTTTGTTTTTAACTTTAAATTTAAAAGATGTTTTTAGTTTTTCCTATGCATTTTGCTAATTTTGTTTTTTTCTACATGAGTCTCAATGTCACTAATTGCTCCACTAGTTGTAAAAAATTTCTCATCTTAGTTAATATAACATATGGATTTAATATTACTTTTTGGTCTAGGATCTAGACTAATTACTGTGATGCACTCTACCTATGGCTGTTGAAGTAATTCAAGTTTATATTGTTGTGCTCAATAACGATCCAGAAATCAAAATCACACTCAATCACACACAATAACAAGAGATTTACGTGGTTCGGCAATTTGCCTACGTCCACGGGGGCAGCGAAATTGTATTAACAGAAGAAGAGAATTACAAACACTCTTGCTCTCTTGATTATCTCTCAAACAAGATTCTCTATGTGCTTTTGTTGATTTTGGCTCTCCTATTTTTCAGTTTTGGTTTATTTACAAATTTGCCATTTTGGCTCAAATCTATAAATACAAGTGTTATTTCTAGGTTTTGAGAGAGGACAAGTTTGAGAGCTATTTTGTGAGTTATCAAAGCTAAAGAGAGATAGAGCTCCCATTTGAGGGGTGAGTTCTTGTGAGGTTGTGAGTGACTTTCTAAGAGAGATAAATTGTGTGTGTGTATAACCTTTGGGTTCCTCCATTTATCTATAGAAAGAAGAAATCCTCCTTAGTGGATGTAGCCCAAATTTGGGTGAACCACGGTATATCGTTGTTGTTTTGCTTTGATGATAGCTTGTATGTTCTTATTGTCTCTTCATTGATGCTAGGTTGAATTGATTGGGAGTTTGCACACTAGTTCATTTTGGGAACAAGGTCTTGGGTGTTTTACGCACACCAAGTGTTTGATAAAATTCCCGAGTGAGTTTTATCGTCTTGGTCGCTAGAGATAGTCTTGCTTTAGCGCAACAAGTGGTATCAGAGCTTTGGTTGCATTGTTTGCCCGGTATTTTTGGTTTGAGGTTGAATCAATTTTGGCAATTTTGGCATAGCTTTTGCTTTTGTTCCAAATGACGGAAAATGTGGAGAGTGCTCGAGAATCAACCTCTACGAGCGGAGGCTCTAAGAGATGGGATCCGAGTTATGGATCAAGTGGCTCAATGAAGACGGACATGAAGGCTTTTGATGAGAATATCAATTTCGGGTTATGGAAAAGACGAATGCGAGGCGTTCTTGTCCAACAGAGGTTGCAATTAGCATTGTTGGGGGTAGAGGGACGACCGGTAGGCATGACCGATGCCGAGTGGATTGACATTGATCAAAGAGCGGCTTCATGTATTGAGATGCTTATCACGGATGATGTGTTGAATAACGTGATAGCGGAGACCACGGCTAAAGGCATGTGGGATAAGCTTGAAGAGATTTATTTGGGAAAGTCGTTGTCAAATAAATTGTTCCTCAAGAAGAAACTCTTCAAGATTGAGATGAAGGAGGGTGAGGATATGATGAAGCATATCAACGTTTTTAATGCCTTGATAAATGACTTGAACCGGATAGACGTTCAATTCATTGAGGAGGATCGAGCATTGTTGTTGCTTGCATCATTACCCGATTCATACGAGCATTTTGTGACCACGCTCATGTTTGGGAAGTCTACGCTCCGGTGCAATGAGGTTGTGCAAGATATTCAATCTCATGTCACGATGAGAAAGAAGGAAGGTGGAGGTGACGGGTATTCCCATAATGAAAGCCTTATGGCGAGAGACGGAGGTGGGCAAAATGGCGGGAGGAACTCCAACCGGGGATTTAATGACGGTAGTAGGTCTAGATCGAGAGGTGTTGGTGGTAAAGGGCCGAAATGCTACAAGTGCCGGGAATGGGGTCATATGATCCGAGAATGTCCTTTGTGGAACGACAAAGTTAAGGGCAAGGTTGATTCCGAGAGGGCAACGGTAGCGAGTGCGAATTATGAAGATGAACTTGGGGAACTTCTCACAATCTCCAAGGTTAACTCTCTTTCCCAAGATGATTGGATATTAGATTCGGGATCGTCGGATCACGTTTGCTCCAAGAGGGAATATTTTGAGACTTTCACAGAAAATGGAAAAGGTTCCATGTCTTTGGCTAACGGAGAGAAGGTTTCCGTTGAGGGTGTCGGGACGGTGAAACTCAAGATGTTCGATGGGGTGGAACGCACATTGGGTGGTGTGGCCTATGTCCCAAAGTTGCGAAAGAATTTGATATCCATTAGCCGTTTGGATTCCAAGGGTTGCCGGGTGTCGGTGGCGGGTGAAGTCTTGAAAGTCACACGCGGTTGTATGGTCCTAGAGAGGGGAGAGGAGAGAGAGGGGTTGTATCGTCTAAATCAAACTTCGAGGAAGATTGGGAAGCAGTGTGCACATGTGATCGAACGTTCGAGGCATGTCTCGTTTGTGAACAAAGCGGAAACATTGGGTGCTAGCTTTCCAAGAGTAGACGGTAGTGATGGGAGAATACCTACTCATGGAGGGGATGGATCGAAGTCCCCCTCCAGGGCCAACGGGTGATGTTGACCCGGTTTAGTTGCACACATGCATTGGCCGATTCGAATCGAGGAGGTGTAGGACTGTGATGGATTCAAGGTGTGTGTAGCTAGTTCAAGGAAGGTCGATGAGTTATTGTTTGCGAGCATTGGCAAACGGGAGTTTTTCGTGACAAAGACTTGGTATATCTTTCGAGGGTGAGATTTGGAGGGTATGAGAGGTGAGGAATTTTCCCTCTCATCCGTGGTTATTTCTCAAGGTGGAAGATGGTGTTGATGTGTTTGAATGTTTCGTGTAAAGAAGGTGTATGCTATATGTATTGTGTGGGGGTGTACTCACCGGGTTACATGAGGAGCGAGCTTCACCGTATGGTTACATGGGAAGCATTCAGGGGAGTTCTTAGTTTAGAACTTGGTTCCTCGGCGGGTGGAGTCGTTTGGAGTCTTGGAGTGAAGACTTGCGGTATCTCACTTCATGGTTGAAGTTTGAGGTGGCTTAGCGTCGGGTGGAGCGTATTGGCTTGTTAGATGTCGGGATGATCTTAAAGCGGATTTGATGTTTGCATTCCGAGTTCGGTTGGATCGTGAGGATCGCCTGGGGGAATCGCATTAGCTTGGTAGATGGTGGGACAGTCTTCAAGCGGGTTCAATTTCAGCATTCTAGAGATTGGTTGGATCGTCAGGATCGCCAAGGTGGAGTTTGTTGATTTTGGCTCTCCTATTTTTCAGCTTTGGTTTATTTACAAATTTGCCATTTTGGCTCAAATCTATAAATACAAGTGTTATTTCTAGGTTTTGAGAGAGGACAAGTTTGAGAGCTATTTTGTGAGTTATCAAAGCTAAAGAGAGATAGAGCTCCCATTTGAGGGGTGAGTTCTTGTGAGGTTGTGAGTGACTTTCTAAGAGAGATAAATTGTGTGTGTGTATAACCTTTGGGTTCCTCCATTTATCTATAGAAAGAAGAAATCCTCCTTAGTGGATGTAGCCCAAATTTGGGTGAACCACGGTATATCGTTGTTGTTTTGCTTTGATGATAGCTTGTATGTTCTTATTGTCTCTTCATTGATGCTAGGTTGAATTGATTGGGAGTTTGCACACTAGTTCATTTTGGGAACAAGGTCTTGGGTGTTTTCCGCACACCAAGTGTTTGATAAAATTCCCGAGTGAGTTTTATCGTCTTGGTCGCTAGAGATAGTCTTGCTTTAGCGCAACAGCTTTGTTTCTCTCCTATTTGCTTGCGTTTTGGTGTGTCTTCCTTCATGGTGGATATCCTTATATAGCAGCCATGGAGGAGACATAATGATGGAGCAAAATAATACATTATTGAGGAAATGGGGCAGCTGGAAAAGACCACCGAAAGTGGCTAAAAAAAAACCACCGAAAGCTACCCACTTTTCAGATTCAACATATATTATGAAAGAAAAGGTGAATGACTTAATATACTAGCTTCCGTAAAGAGTTTAAAGCGTTGGAAACAATAGTTGAACTTATTAACTAATTTGAACACACTCTATATCGTTTCTCCCATATTGTGATTGAGATGGAAAATATAAACCTGCATAATGCTCTGATTAGTATTTTCCCTCACTGCGAATAACAGATTCAGCTGCATACCATCGTTTTGTTTTCTATCTTGTCTATCATATCAAAGAAATATAGGCTTTCTTCCTTTTTATTTTCCGAACTTCCTTTTCCATATGACCAATTGAAAACAAGTTATTATAATTTTGCTCATTCTATTTATAATAATGATATGTAAAACACATCTTTATTCCAACAATTTGAATGGAAATAATAGAAAACCTGTGTTTAAACAGTTTCAGTAGGGAAATAGAGAAATAAAGCATTACACATACACCTGCTTATGTGAGATGAATGGTAGAATGACAGTTAACAAGTCATTCTCGCTCTTCATCATTAACATAAGAATTGACTCAATTAATTTTTTTATCTATGTTTAGATTCCATTGAAATAGTTTTTTTTTATTAGAGCAATGAAAATGGAAGAAGCTGTCTATTCTTTGCAAATATATTGCTATTCTTTATGACAATAATGTCAATTTTTCATAACACTCCTCCATCTTGCTGGTACTAGTGCATCTAAAAAATCTTAATCTTCCCCCTCCTCCCCCTAAAATAAAGATAAAAAAAATAAAAAAATTGATTGCCTTTTCTCGCTGATAATTAATTTAGGATAAAAAATGTTCCGTCTTGAAACGGTCAAAACCTAAAAGAAGCATGTCCTACTTTGGTCTGTCAGATGAGATAAATCACGAAGAGAGTACATACCATGATAGTTCCTTCCATGCAATTCAAATAGCTTACTCATGTTGTAAGAAGTATAGTCTCGGACTCTCAATTCTCTCCTTTTAAGGTTGAAATTTCCTAGAGTAGAACTCAGTAATCTGAATAACTAGGATAGTTATGAACCATATATGTGAATTTAGAATTCGGTTACTAAATACGATATTTTAAAATTTGGTGCATTTATGTAACTTTTGGACTTTTTCTTCCTATAAACCTCTTCACAAGCTTTATGAAATTTGAAATTGTCTCTAGCTTCATTTAACTCCTCTCTACATGAATTGGTGTTCACTTCTTGAGCTAGTGTAAAATTCATAAAATTGATTTTGTTGTGCTTTTAGAGCCAAAATTTGTGGAAATTACAACAAATCAGCTCTGTAGAAGGCTGAATTTTGTGATTGGTGTGGCTAACACTTGTAGTTCAATTTTGTTACATTGGAATAGTAGTTGGGCTTGTGAAATTAAAAATGAGGTCCAAGATCTTCATATTAATACATCCCACCCGAGTGTTAGAGATGAGGCCTTTGTTACATCTGTCTACAGAAAATATGAGAGGAGATCGTGAAGTTTTATAGGAAGCCTTGGGTTATATAGCCGCAACTACTCTTGGATCTTGGATGGTTGGTAGGGACTTTAGTGTCATTCTTGAGGCTGATTAGAAAATGTGTGGTAATGGAATTGACGCTGGAGACTTTCACAATGCCGTGATGCAGTTCTAATGCAAATTTCTTTTTCGGATCTAGGTTTAGTTGGTGCAACAACCGTGACTGCCAAACTTGCATTTGGGAGAGGCTAGACAGGATTGTATATAATGTTCAGTGTTTTTTCAAGTTTGATAAGACTGCAGTGGCGAATTTTAATCAGATGAATTGGTATTATTCTACTTAGGGTGTCTCCATATTAAATCATAATGAAAATATCTCAAGACCCTTGAAATTTCAGAATATCTGGAATTTAGTATTAATTTAAATGACCATGAGCTTAAGTGGTCAGAAGACCCGAACTCATTTTTTTAACATCAGCTTGGAAATTTGTTAGAAACAGGAGTTGCCGTGTTCTCCTTTAAACCTGTGTGGAAAAGAAGAATCCCGTTAAAGGTGTCATTTTTCGTTCCGAAGGTGTTGCACCGATAAATCATAGTGGAAGATGTTATTTGCGGCATTGGCTTTCAAATTCTCAAAATGTCGGTGTCGTGTTGAGTATCCCCAAAATGAACAAATGGATTATCTTCTAGTCCATAGACCTGTCGCAAAGAAGGTTTGAATGCAATTCGAAGGTTAATTGGGAGTTAAAGTTCATAGATCCTCTATTAGATCCAAACTCATCTCCTGTTGGTTATTTGCAGGATCTGGTAGTGTCTCCTCTGTATCGTGTGGCATTATCCCTTCCCTTGTCATTTGGGAAATTTAGAATGCACGAAATAAAGTTATTCTTTAATAGTGTGCATGGATGACCATCATACTATTCATTGCGTTCGTTCTTTAAGATTTTTTGTTTAGGAGTAGGGCGAGGCGTTCAAATTATGATTTCATTATTGCGTTTAACCTCAAGATTGATAGTTGTGGATAAAATATATATTTATCACTTGGTTTTTGTTTGGGGGTGTTGGGATATGTCCTGCCCGGATAGTCTTGTAAGCCATCGAGGAGAGGCTTTTTCTCCTCTCCTCCATTTTAATATCTGAGCTTTATGGTGTCTGATGGAGATTTACCATAATGGAAAATAGATTAGCTGGCCATTGATGATGAATGGAAGTTGTAAATATTAGTAATTTAAGGGTGTTATTAAGGCCAAAGTCGTTCACAGAAATGATTTTTAGACCTTTAAAAACTTATGAGAATGGATGGTCTTATTAGGGTTAATGTTTGGATAAATTTTTAAAGGTGGTTTTAAATATGCTCTGAAACGTAGGCATTGAGAAACTGAAATCATAAATGGAGAATGGTCTGAGTGGTCTTATTCAAATGTTTTACCCTTGCAGAACAGAAATGCTGCAATCACTCTACATCGACAGAAATTCTATTTAATGTAACCCATATTCTAGCTAGACCTTCTTTGTTGTTATTCCATGTAAAGCCAACATCTGCCAAGTCACTGGAGGAGATAGCATTGATGAATTGAAATCTGAAGATTCTCCTAAATGAAGATATTCCATGTAAAGCCAACATCCGCCAAATAGAAGAAATTCTTAACATCTCTGCCGTAATTAGAAGATATTTTCTACATCATCTGCGGTAAAGAAACCTAATTCCTCTTCCATTAACTGAAATATTGTAGCATTTCTAGTTAGTATTAGATATCATTTCATCCGATTTTAAGAAATTGGTTAAGAGAATTTCGTACCTTTATTGATATGTAATCTGTATCTACAGTCCTTGACTGCTATGCTTATTTCGTTATTCATGAGTTGTTCCAGAGGCAACTTTTTGAACTATTATTCATTTTAACATATCAAGATGACACCGTTTAAATGAATAGGAGTATGATAATTATCCAACTCCTTTGGAATCAATAACCAAAAAGAGAACTAACGCTGGCAAAACATCAGCAGCTAGGATTGCTTAAATTGCAAGGAAACTTGCAAACTATGAAATATTTCACAATTTTCTTAGGATTATTTGTAAGAAAAGGATGATTGATGAACTTACCATATCTTGATTTTATAGTTTTTAATTTTCCCCAAGTCTTGCATGTCTCAATCAAATTAAATATACAGTTTGACTTGTTAGAAGGTTGAATTTCTAGAATTTTTTATTGAAGTAACAAGCACTCAAAAATTATGTATCTAATAAAATAAAGGTCGTACCCAGTGCACAAGGTCGTATTGACTCAATATTGATGTATCAATATATACAAGTAATCAAAATTTATGTATCTAATAAAGCTCACTCAAATTTTATGTATCAATATACGAGATGACATTAGTTATATTCTCTGCATTCTGGTAAGACGTTTGTTACTGAGCATGTGTCTGAATTTCTCCAATTGTTCCACTAGTTATTGAATCTTCCATGTGTGTTAGTCTGGGACCTAGGCTAAAATTTTAGGTAGTCTCTACTCTAAGATTGGTTTGAAGCGACTTGGGATTCAAATTGCATAAAAAACTTAGTGCTTTGGAAAACTAATGTTGAACTTACTAACTAATTTAAATACGATCTTCTTGATTTCTCCAATTCATGATAGAGATTTTGGTTACATTTTCACTACGAATGATGAAAAATATTGTTACTTTGGATTTGCATGATCATTATTGGAACAGATGACTGTGAAATGTTGTTGAAGTTCAGATTTTTTGTTAACAGAATTGTTGATGTTATTATACAACTCTTTCTTCATATTTTGATGTTGTAGATTTTTTTTGCAAAATTACTTACTTAAATGCAGCGATTCTGTATGTACAGACATGTGCTACATTATTTTAATGCCCGTTCATCACGAAATTTGAAAACATGTAATGATATTAGTTTTCTGTCTATTTATAATAATTGCCAACATGAGCAGTGTCATGGGTTCATCACATGTGGTTGTTGCCTTTCCTCTATTGTGGAAACCAATAAGTATCTCTCTCTCTCTCTCTCTCTCTATATATATATATATATATATATATATATATACACACACACACACATTGGTATTTAATATATATTGACATTCAATATGTAATCACTGGATATTCATTGATATCTAATTTCACGTTAAAAACTTAGGTATAGAATGATGGGGGTGAGGTTGTTGCATCTTTAAGATTACATATTAAATGTCAAAACTAAGGCTCAGTTTAGTTTATGCATAAAGTTTTCCTTTCTTTTAATCCCTAACTTGTTTTAGAAAGTTACTCCCTGTTGGAAAACAGAGATCAGTTTAAAGCGACAAGTGCTGATACCAAAGGTTTGGGTCCAACATAGTACTAGATTCGGATCTAGTGCCATAAACCCTAAAAAAGGTCATAGAAAATGCATCATAAAGTGTATATATGACACTTTCGAACCCTAACCCCATAATATGGATAATTTTGGACCCCAATCTCATAATGATGCATTACAAATGGGCCAGTAATGCAAAAAATCCAAAAAAAGAAAAATTATTGATAGTAAAGTTGATGATGTATTTTGTACTATTTCAGTGATTCTACTATCTGTACTTGTTTGTTGATTCTACACTGATAATACGTTATTTGTCTAGAAAAAAAAGAACGATTTTGGCGAAGTGATGGGAGCCTTGTGCACTAGGTTTGCTCTTTTTTATATTGGCCTTCATGACACAGAATGATCTGCCAGTAGGGTTCCAGGCAATTGCTTAGTCAACTGAGATTATGCCAGGTTGACTCTGTTCAGCATTGGCTAAAACCTGACAAAACAGGCTAAACTAGGTTATATCCTGGCCGTGGCTTCTGAAAAATTTGCAACTCGGTCGGCTCATAGAGGTTGAGTGAGTTGATTCAAATAAGTTGAAAGGATGCAATGGGGGTGACAGAAATCAGAGGAAATTAATTGTTTTCCATGGCCAAGTCAACTCGACTTTGACTGAGATGACTCGCTTCAGCAATGGCCAAACTGAGTCTGATACGCCAAGCATAAGTTGGCCTAATCTGATTAAATAGGATTAAATAGGGTTGATACAAAATAGATGAAAGGTCATCAAGAATTTCTAAATCGTAGAGTTTTCTATGATGATCTTGTTGATGGTGTAACTCCATTGAGCTGAGAATGGCACTTGAACTTCACTTCTTTAGCCTCTTAGACCTCCTTCAAGAATAGCTATTCTATTTCCCCCTTCAACTCGATATGCTAAATAGATTCATTTGAAAGGCTGATAAGTTAGGGCTACAACATCGACACTTCCTTCAGCACTGTTACGGGGATGAACTTTGCATGATTAAATTTCCATGTGATTGACATCTGTCTGCACATGTGCTTTTATTCATTTTTTGTTCGTTTTCAATCATGGTACCCTGTGAATTGGGTAATTAGTATAACGGTCACAAGAATGAGACTGTAGCAAGTCTAACTTACAATGTGTGAGAACCATGGATTCTGAACAATAAAACGTGCAATTATTCATGTGTGTTTAATGCGTGGTGTTGAAATTTTTTATATTATCACATACATTTTTTGCCATTTACTCCAAAGGCAATAGTTGAGGGATTGTTTGTGGGGATTTGTTGGTTTGTCCTATATTGTATTTGGTGTACCGGAAAGTGAATTTATTAAGTTGTTTTAGGATTTGTTGTTATATTGTGGCAGAATCTTGGTTTCTAGTGAACCAACTTTTCCATTTCACACTCTCTCCCTCCCAAAATTAATAGTCTTTGTTTAAAAGTCAAACATTGTAAGAAAGAAATTTACTTTCCAAATTTATCCCCCTAAAAATAATGAATACCTTTGAATGCACATCATACACTTGGATCATTGGTGTCTTATAGGTAGTATTAACTTTGTAATCTCACCTAGTTTTATATACTATTTTTAGAAATACGACTATAAGTTTGGGACGGACAAAAAAAAGTATGATTATTAATTTGGGACAGAGGGACTATTAGTTAAAGTCATGTTATTATTAAATTTTGCAATTGTTTCCTTGAGGGCTGTTTCAGATTTTTCTAATATATTTTTATTTTTCTAATTTCTTTATTTGAAGACAACGAAAGCACATGGGGGATTTTAATCAAAGGGGAGAAAATGCATTTTGTATACAATTTCAGTTTATTTTCCTTGAAAGTTAGATGGTCTTGTTGGGTTTTTTGTAGAGGCAGAGTTCAAAAGGTAACATAAGCTCTTTCTCTTTGGGGAGTTGTGCTAATTTCTTAATTCAAGTTATATCTATTTGAAACATGTAACTATAAAGACATAATGTTCATAGATAGCCATCGATAAATACTAAGATTTTTAAGAAATTTGGGAAGTTTACTAAGTCCAGTTCACTGTTTATAGTTGCACATATTTATGGCTTTTATTTCAAAGTAAGTGTGTTTAGAATTATTATATGCACTGGTTAATAGCAATCCCCAAATGATACATTATGGTGTAGAGGATCTAAGAAAAGTTCAAGCACATTCGTTATCATTTGGTAGTTTAAATGGGTTGCTCTGTGCAATTTAATTTTTATTTAAAATTCAAGTAACTATTAACATTAATTAATATTTAAACCTACTTAAAATTATATTTTTTCTCTTAAATTTTTACAAATTTTAAAATGATCACGGGCATGTCATATGGATAGGTAGACCAGCCGCTAGTGTATCTTTCAGTTTCTTTTAGCTCCAAATTAGAAAAGGTGTGTGCAGATTGTGCCATAGGCAGAGCGCATTTGTAGCCACAGGTATATTTGAGAGAAAAAGCATTGGCAATAATATCTTGACCTCTGCAATTTTAGAAATTACAAAATTGTATCTTGGTCATGGGGCTTCTCGTAAGCATGGGGTGACACACGGATGTCTTGAAGGCTCGCAATTTTTTGGAGTCATAATGCACCTACGTGCCGCAAGACTAAATATACTTAAAAATATTATGGCATGGACTATACCTAGTATGGATGTATATATATACATGTACACCTTATAGTAGGCTTTACTTGTTAATTTGTGTTTAATTCACATCCTGATGCCACAAGGACAGCAATGGACTTTGAGCCAACTTTTCTTTTTCTTTCAGAAGTTAAACTAGTTTATACAAATAAAGGAATTTTCTGTAATATGGAACAATGTTATCATTAAAATAACATAGATATATTATGTGCGTATACAAGTGGAGTGGTGTGCTACTTCCAACTTTTGCGCCATGCCTTAGAATAGCAAGGTTAATCTGGATGTTCCTGTTTTTTTGGAACATTTGATTTTGAACTATATAGGAGTCATATTTTTGTTTCCTAGTTTATATGTGTTGTATTGCTCTTATAAGTTAATTACTAAAACTAGGACTTCAGCTTAGTAGGTGTAGAAGTGTAGAAGTCTATTGAGTTACTTGTGACTTCTATAGGGAAGTCAACTGAATTACTTTCTTTCGGGCCTTATTCATTTCCCTCAGGGTCCCCGTACTGAACCAAACATGTAGAGCATTAGATCTTCCATAGTTTGTGCCAACCGAAGGCTATTTCACTTACTCGGTACCTTTAATGATGAACATGCCTTCAGAGAGTTGATGCCTAATTATCCAAAGCATATATTCCCTGCAACAGTTCAAATGTGTCTAGGCTCCTGTGTTAAGTTAACAGTTCTATAAACTTCTGAATTACTTTCATTTAACTTTCATATAATGGCCTTCAACCAAGGTTTTTCATTACATTCCATGCTATTATTCTTAAGGTTCCAAATTATGGAAGTTAAGTACAAAATCGACATTGTTGCAACGATAATTTTGTACACGCGCACGCAAAAGCACGTAGAACGTATCTAATAATATTTTAGGCATAATCCACTAGGGGATTGCGACGATAATTGTGCTGTTATCATCCCATGTTTGGGTTGAATTTATTAAAGTATCGGAGTGCACACATGTGGGATCCCTGGAGGATTTTGAAAATAGGAAGGGATTATTTTTCTCTTCATTTAACTAATTTTCGATTTTAAGGTTTATGTTTAGGGATTTGATAACACTCATCCTTTTGTTTCATAATATACATATGCTTCTCTTATTAACTAATTACTAAAATTAGGACTCTAGCTATAGTAGTAATAGAAATATTATAATAAATAAGGCATTTGGCACTCTATTTAGGGCTGTCAAATAATGTTTTTGGGTCGTGTTTAGGCTGACATGACACAACAAGGCCCATTAAAACAGAAACATGACACGACTTTGTATTTTTTACTTCACACGAAAATGACCCATTTAAAACATGAAACGATTAAGATGATTCATGATTTTTAAACCTAATTAATCCTAAGAGGATACGAAAACATGACATTACATGAATAACATGACTAACATGTGTCATACTTTCGACACGACATGACTTTGTGTCATAAAAATCCAAAAACAAACAAGATTTGTTATATCAATTTTGGGCCAATTTTGTGTTATTCTGCGTCATGTTAGTTTCCAAGATCAGCACTCCTAGATCTCATGTAATCACTGATTTGTTATAACCCCCTCACCTCCCCCCCCCCCCAAAAAAAAAAAGAGAAAAAAATTAGTGTCCAAAATACCCTTATAGATACAAAAAAACTAAAAAAATAATACACCCAAACATTCTACGTTCGATATCTCTCGTGGCCGCACCTCTCCTCTGCACCAAAGGCAACGAGAGCCTAGCTCGAAATATCCAGTTGTACCATAATGTCATGTGCCTCAGGATCATAAGTCTTTGTGCGTGATGTTTAAAGTGGTCAGTAGCCACTGTATAAACATTTCAGTCCTGTTACTGTAACAGGGCAAAGAATGACTGATATATATAGTAGTTGTCATCCTATGCCTCATTGCACCACATTTGCACTTGGATTTGGCTTGGGATGGGGTTGTGCCCTCGATGTTGTCGAGGTATTCTCCCCATTGCTGAGGTTAGTGTTCATAACTAATTTTCGACCTTCAACGCATACTATGCTGGTTGTTACAGGACTGAAATTTTTCGGAGACTTCATTTTGGCTTGGTAGTACATTTGTACCCCATGTGAATAACGTTCCATTGGTCCTTGGTGTTCTCGTTCAGTCTGACTTGGTCTCATAATAAATTAACCTTCTTCGTATACTCCATGATGGACATCAACCTGTCTAGAGACCTTACACCTATGCAAAGGTGCTCATAAAAGTGGGGTTAGAACGTCGCTTGTAACTTGTAAGTGTCTCTTCAACCAATCGTCTCCTCTCCGCTTTCTACCCTATTCTTGACAAAGTCATCCCACTACATAACAACATACCCTTGCAATTTCGTCACCACTAGCTCGACACATTTTGGCCCGGTGGTATTCTTAATTCAAAGACATTCTCTGTTGTACTGAATCCATCTATATAGGTATCTGGGTTTCAAACATAGGATAAAGATATCCTCACGGACACCCTTTTTCAATGAGGTGCAGCATAAGACCCATATTTCCCTCTCCCTCCTCCGGTATCGGGTAGGGGCTGCTTTGATATCGCCCGCACATCACCACCCAACGGGGCTACACACAGCCCTGCCATTCATCCCAATGGGATGTTTTCCTCCCATTTTTCTTGCCTCGATATCCTCCCAGACTCAAAAGCATCATACGTTGGTAACGCTGCTAAGGTCTTGTGTCGCCAAACGTTGCTCGATCATGGGCCACTCATAGGCCTAACAACGCCCTTTTAAGGGCCCTGATCTATTTTTTGCCCCAACTGCACCTGCCCTTTTGCCTCTCACGGTTTGTCCTGGTGGTGCCGATTCCTTCATTCACTACGGATACTTCCCACGGCCTTTGGTGTCTTCTCCTGTGGCCACCGACCCTTAGACAAGGGTGATGGTCTTTAATGTCTCCACGGGCTGGTTGCCCTTGGGATTGCAGTTCGATATTGATATGTTCTTCCACATTCTCTTTTCCATCTTGTTTTTCATGCGCTACAGTTCTGACACCAACTCGGTTTTGGGCTGATACATTCGTCCCTCGGATTGAATGTTGGCCACTGATTTTGATGTGTCGGTTCACGGATACAATCACCGCGCGTATACATACTACTACCCCACAAACAAACCATGCTCTGATAAATAAAGAATGGTGAAGCTGGAATTATAACTTTACAAGACGCTGAATTGCAATTTATAAACTGCCAAGATACTCCTATTGAGGATTCTCCAAGAAAAGAAGTTTGGCGTGTAGGTGTATTATTTTATGGTGTAAAACGCAGCGGATTTGGTAAAAACTCTCACACAAATATTGATTTCAGTATATAACAGAAATGCAATTTCAACTCTCCCTATTTATCCATTCACATCACTTTACTAAATTCATCCCCTCTCCATCTAGATCCTTGTTCTTGATATCTTTTATTTAGATTAGGAAAATAGTTTTATTTATTCAGGTGACCAATCTATCTTTCCTTCGAAATTATGAGTGGTTTAACTAAATCGAGTGTCAATTATATTCAGTGATTTTCAGATGCACTCAAGGCAGCAGTTATGTATTAGCTAATTAAAATGTCTAGTCTGTACTTGGTAGTTAGCTTCACATTTTGATTCTCTAATTATAGTATTCTTGTCCTCCTAATATGTCTTGCATTTTATCTTGAAAATTATACTTGAGTGTGTTTTTGTCATAGCTTTTTATATATTGTTTACTGACTACCCAAAGATACAAAACATGAACAAAGGAAAACTCTCCCATCCACTCTTGGTAATTTAACAGTGCAATTCTTATGTATTGTTTTGTCACAAGAATGTTCCTCTAACTACTGAACAGCATTCAGATTACTGTGAGTGTTGGAAATTATATGATTTTACTAAGCTTTCATTGTAGTGTTCTAATACTACAATAGTGATACTTTGGCACTTTTTTATAAGTTTTAATTCAAATAGAGGCCTGTGTTGTTGTGTTATACAAGATTTGTGACAGTCAACAATGTGTTTTTCTTTTGTTATCGTTGTATATCAGGCGTTAATTTCAATGAGTCGTGGGTGTTGAAATTTCATTTTTGTTGTTTTCTAAATATTTATCTTGGTTGAGTTTTAATTATTGAGGTAAGCATAGTTTAAAATGTTAGTATTAAGAAACTTTAATGTCAGTGTAATTCTTGACATTTATTGCCTCTTTATTTATTCATTTATATTATTTTTGAAATGTTTGCACAAAAGAGAGACGGGGAAGTAAATTCTTATGCCGCAATCTTCTAATCATTTTTCATGTTCAAAGTTACGATAAAATTGAACTTGAAATTTAGATATCAGCTAGTCTAAAGCCTCATATTCAATCACACCATGAAGTTGATTGCAGAACCATTCTTGACCACACATCATCCTAAAATATGCATTAATTTAGGTCATGTGAATACTTCAATGTTCATTTCAAATGGGAATTGAGTGATTTGTCTCACCGATAAGGAATCAATGCTTATTAAGAACTTATTTTATCTAAATAAGCATTATTCTATATTTCAACCTTAAGGTTTCTTATGATGTTCGTTTCAGTAAAAGTAACAAAATATAAAGTTATAAAGGAGAATATGGAGACAGATTCATCCCCAAATTTTATATATTTCAATAACAGATACCAAGTTGAAACAGAACATGAAATATTTGCACTGAGTGATCTCCTAATATGTACTGCATAATTTTGGGTTGTCTATGATCCATTTTCTTAAATCAAATTCTAAGATTTGTTTTTCTTCTCAATATAACTTCGAAATACTTCTGATTCCCTCTCTTTTTGGTTTTTTCGGTTGATGTAGTCGATTAGTGTTAAAAAATTGTGAAAAGTTCCGTGTTTATGAAAAATTATGAAATTTTAAACTACAGTCAATCTTCCATCGAAAGTATTAAAAACTCATTTTGACTACTAAGGGTAGATGAAAAATACAAACCTAATCAATATCAACCCTAACTAGTGAAATGTCACAAATACGTCTCCGAACCTGTAACATGCGAATAGATCAAATGAATGTGCAAATGAGTTTAATTTTCCATTTTTCCAGGATATTTGGAGATACCTCTTGATTGTTGTTAAATGACCTTACACCTTAAGGGTAGGTTCTTCAGCCTTCTATTATTGCAGTTTGATTCCGTATTTAGCTCAAAGAAGTGATTAAAAAAATGAACATATACAAATTTGCTTACCGTTCCATTAATGATTTGAAACCATTTTGTTCGATAATTTACTGCCATTTTTAGGGTGATTGGGGACCCCAAACTATACTATAATAATAATGTGGAGAAACCCCTCCCCGAGGCTAACAAAAGTGCGGGGGACACAGACCTGACCTCACAGAATATCCGAAAGAAAGAAAACCAAACAGAACTACATCTATTACCTGTACACTGACTCAAAAGAAAGTATCTTTGCCTAATGGCTGTTAGCTCAGTTTTGTCCAGCAGATAATAAGCTTTGGATCTTCTGGTGAGGGAATTGGCTTGATAAAAAATGAAGATTTTTCTAGGATGAAGTACGCAAATTTGCTAATGAACCCACATAAAAATTAAACTTTTTTCACCAAATAGCTGTTAGCCCAATTTTTTGGCCACACCAAGTGTAGAATGCATTTCTTATGGACACATAGCATATGCAAGTTCAATCTTGATACATGCACACAATTTATGATGTACACCTAGCTCCTGTTGCTACTAAATCAGTAAAAGCAACATCCAAACCAAAAAAAAGATCCACCCTCCACATTATGGGGTTCAAAAATAGAAGTTGAATACCAACTGATTTTCTTTTGTCACTCAATTATGTATATCCGGCAAACAAGGTGTACCAAATTAGAAGCCAATCCTTGATAAAATCGGTACCAAAAATTAAGTCCAGAGAACCTTAAGGTCCATATAGATGCAATTAGTTTGTCAGATGTGGAGAAAATAAGTCGGCGATTGCCGGACTTTAAGTCCACTATCATAAAAAAGTTTGGAAACGATGAAAGAATTTTTAGCTCATATGTTATCTGCTAATTATTACCTGTGACAATCCCCACTGAATACACAATTTCATACCATTTAAAAGAGCACAGAGTTCTGCATTAGTGCTAGTGAGGAATCTAATTCCAACTGAAAATGTCCAAACTAGCTTACCATTCTCATCCTAAGAATGCCATTAATGCCACTCATACCTGGACTGCCCCACCGCTATTAAGGTTAAAACAACAAGCAGCATGTTTATCCTAAACTACTAATCGAAATCTGCAATGTTTAGTGGAGAGGGAATATCCTATAAAAACTACATCTTTAAAAACCACCATGCCATATAAATCCTAAATTAATTTTTTGAATTGAAAAATATCAACATCAGCCTTCATAGAAATACCTTCAAAAATTGTATTTCTAGATTTGCATATTTTGCAAAAAATGGCCAAAGAGATTATATGCATAACAAACTGAGATAATCCTTTGAATATTTCCACATCCACCAAGAAAACATTTGGAAATCAAGAACTGGGTTTGCCATTGAGATAAATTCATATGACTGAAATAGCGTGGTGATGGCAGTAATGACCTCATTGGGTACAATGTCATAAAAATTTCGAAAGAAGATCCATGGAAAGACATCAAGCGTAAGGGAAGAGTACGCATACAGGCAGAAATAACATTTTTAAGCTCAGTGGCACTAGGACTGGCCTTAAGCATTTATTTATTAAAATCAGTATCTAGCTGAGGGATTTTTTTTTGAAAAAGGGTCATTGGTGGAACCAACATGTTGAGCTTAATATAAATTCCAAATGAAGTCCAGAACAGGATTCTGAATGTTAGTGCAATATTACAAGATTTGTGTTGCACTAATTTATATTTACTTGTCTGAAAGGTCATATTAGACTTTTGACCTTTAATATATGAATACGAGTAATGGTTCGAATTTTTCCTTACAAACTTAACTGAAATGAAACTACACATGGAAAGTTCTTAAATATCCAAAGTCTCTGCTATTCTGAAACAGCAGAGTATTACATATGCTTGAGAGTTGCATGTTTCGTATTATGACTCTGGGTGTATTTATGGAAAGCTTTCTCTATCTCAAAGTTTTGTTCTTTTTCTCCTAAACTTCTATCTTTTGAAATCTAGCTTACAACTTAGATATTTCTCAGCAGCTGAACTGAAATGCATAGATCAACACCTATGTGTCTCAGCAAGAAGCTTAACTGAAGGTTAAACCCCAAGAATATTGCAACTGTTAAAACAAAAAGGGAAAAAATGCTACTTAGGGTTAAAAAAAGTCACACATATATACTGTCACTATTTATGGATAATGTTGTATTTAGGAAAGTAGCGTGCTCACAAAACATATACAAATAAATGACTATTCGTATGAAAATTTTAGTACTTGAAGAATTTATATTAATCCGGTAGGGAATCGCAAATGCTCCATGTGTAACCTCTCCCAGTAATTTTATGCTACACTTGATGGTTGCTTCTATAATATCTTCCGTATTACCTCTGATTCCCTAACAAAGGTCTGTCATTTCCCTTTTTATTTTTGCTTTGAGTCCTCTTTCTATAACTAGTCCTTGAATGTTTACAGATATTTAGAGAGCTTTGTGAAATTTGATGATGAAGAAAAGACTGATCTGGTAGTTTTTGGGTTCGTGTTTACTTTTGTTTCCTTCATGGTAGTGACAGGGATAAGAGAAGTACCTCCATATCTTCTCCTCGCACACGGACAACTGTAATTGACCAGGGGAAACCATGCCATCACCGAAAATCTGTGCAAGTACTCTCATTATCACTTTAACATTCTCACTCACCCTTTCGCTTATATAAATTAAGATCTTTTTAAATGTAGCTATTAATCTTTCCGTAAGTTTAATATTTATATTTGAAACTTGAGTGAGCAATGATCATTGCCTCAATGTAAACGATGGCCAACCCGATTGAATATGGATCTTTATTCCACTTTAGGTGAATTGTTTGCTTTCCTTTTTTTTCTTAATAGAGATATTTTAGGTAATTGAAAATATTTTTGAAGAGCCTTTGATTAAGAATACTTCATTTTGAGAATATGATATGGTTTGATGGATCGTTCCTTAGCTTGAACTCTGATCCTCAGAAGGTGATTATTATTTGTTGGTATTACTTAGCACATCCTCTGTTAAAATAAATGTTCATACAAGTGATTCTTCAAAAGGGGATGTCAATTTCATCACATTTTCTTCTACCTATAAAAGTGATGATACTGATAGTGTACTTAATACGTCACTTGGGAAGAATGTTGTGCGTGGGTCACACCAATACCGATATGTTCTCTTTTTTTAGTATTAGCTAACTCTCTAGTCTTTTGATCTCAAGCTTGTTTCAATTGAGACACAAAAACATTGGTTCATGTAACCCCTAATTCAAAAGCAAGCGAGTCATGGAGCTCTCATACTAATTCAAAAGCATGATCGCTTCCATGTACCACAACAGTAAAAAATCATCCAACAAGGTCTATAATCGGGTTATTCAATAATGGTCTAATAATGTCTTATATAAAAGACTATTTATATCACATTAATTCACATGCATGTAAACTTATATTGCAAGACAGAAATCGAAATGTTCAGAATACACTTCAACCGATAACAAGTATAGTGCCAAAATATAAGCATCAAACAATCCACTACACTTATACTTAATTGGCTACACGCAAGACTCATATCTTAAGCATGTTTCATGAATGTTCTTTGGTGATAGCCTATTTATTAGTAAATATTCTATGTTAACACTTATATTAATGTGTTCAACTGACACTTTTTGTTTCTGAACTTCTTCGTTCATATATAAGTATTATATCATAATGTGCCTAGGTTCTTTTAAAATACCTATCAGTTCTTCAAGACAAAGATTGTAGTGACATTATCATAATATTTTAGTGACTTGGTAATAGTGTTGACAACTCCAAGTCCCAAAATAAAATTTTCATAGCCATAATTCACAGCCATAATCCATAAATTGTAGCCCTAATGCATGCTACATACAATATTTAATTGTTTCTCATTCTTTCATAATATTGGTCATTAGGCCAAAACAAACCTACTTAATCCAGAGATAACAATTATCATAAGTGTGAGCATATAATATTTTACGCATCTCATTACTTCATACTCTTAAACTATTTTATTTCTCTAATCTATCATTCATTATTAAGAAAAGTTCAAGAAATATATAAATTTACTCCCACCGACTTCAATGTATATATATACTTAATCAAACTACATAAAGTATTCTTAAAATACCATTAATGGAAAACTGACATAAGTTTCTATAGTGATTTCTCAACTTAGACAGTTCTTTTCTTAAACTCTCATAAGTTTTCACAATAAATGTAACTCTTACTCAAAAGGACATCCCTTTATCTATTCGTAATGAAAACTTTGACCATAAGTATAGCTTTATATCATTGATTACAAAAATCGAATATTTTCTTGTGACAAATCTCACAATCATTCAGAATAACAAACTCATTTAAGAGTTTCTTAAAACTATTCATGTCCACTAACAAAACGAACAATTACTTTGGATGTTTAAGGAATGAAATGAGTATCTTAACTTCTTTTATAACCACATTAGGTGGTTTGATACTCCCACTAATTTCACGATTCTTTTAAGAATTTGATATTTGATGTTTTCGATTTCGAAAGTAATTAGTGTACCCTCCTTCAAGTGTAAAAATAATTATAAATTCTAATTCTTTTAGTGGATTACAAATCCATGCATGTACTAGACACTCCCAATCATACAAAAATGTCAAATAAAGTGAGTAAAGTAGAATTTATATAATACACTTTTACCATATATATTCATTTTTGTGTGAATAAATATTGTGGCGATATCGACTTGTTGCGTTTGACTTGTTGTTTTATAACGACATGTTCTATGTAGGTCCACTATCCAAGGACTATTATAATTCTCCCACTTGGGCCACATAGAGCACTCTAAAATTACAAAACCTTAAGAGCTCAAACATGAGTGTCAAGATTCATAAGTGACAACCCAAATACAACCTAGACTTAAAAAAATGTGATATTTAATCCACAAGTTCGAAAAGCTACTTTGAAGTTCAACATTATGACATAGGATCACAATCATTTTTCTTGTAAAAGTTTTATCAAAAACATAATTTTACAAACCACCAATGAGAACACTATAATTAAGAAAATATATTCTCATATAAACAAAAAATCTTTTGTATACTTAAGAGAAATATTTGGAAAGGCCATTGAGGGTTCTGTTTGAAATGATTCCAAAATAACATAAGAAAAGGATGCTAAGAGTTTATGATTTGTTTGACAGTTTGTCTTGTAAGGATCCTCATATCAAATTAAACTATGTTACGTAGCACTTTAGGATATCAAATTAAACTATGTTACTTGAGGATCCCACTATTAAAAATAAAATAAATTATTTCATTCATATCGAATGATACATTATAATTCACATAATAAAGCTTAAAGTATGTATGTTACATAATGGGTACTCATATTTTGATCTCTAATATAATGAGATTTTGCATAAACTCTATGCTTAATCCGTTTAATAATTCTTCAAGGTTTATAAGAGTTTCACACACTAATTCATTAACAGTGGGATCCTCAAGTAAAATTGAATTATAACGATTTAGCATTTTTAAGTGAAACTTAACTTCTTTATTTCATTCTAAGAAGTCAGTCTCAAGGACATTAAAGGGATAAAACATGCATTTTTAGAGAAATAAAATAATATGAAATAAATAGGTCGCTACATTAATGCTATGAGTTGACAACACGTACATTAATAACATTTTATAAATGTGGACTTTCTTTCGTAATAACTTTGAATATTTGTATATATGACTTTATTGAGTATCATGTAATTTAGATTGACATGCTATCTAGGATAACTTTTCACCACCTAATTGCATAATCCCTTAATATTTATTTCAGTTATTCAAAATAAATTTCCTTTGGAAAATTATTTTGCTTGACCAAATAAATCGAACATACCCCATTAATGTCTTTACATATATAAGCATAATGAGTTATTACTAGAACTTTTATCTTTAAATTTAATATTCACAAGCATTTTTGTTGGGCCACGTTGGTGGCTACCAAACTATCCATTATATGAATATTAAATTATTTTATGGCTTGTATAATAATTTCAACAATCACTAATGTTTTCAAAAAATTATAAATTAAGGATGGTTATGAACTCTTTGGAGCAACCGATACCAACCTTAATAAACAAACATATTGCCCCTTAATACTAACTTCACCATTGTAACCGAACTCTTTTTAGGAACTAAATTACAATGGCTTAATCATAACGAAATTAATAATTATCCGAACACTCAAAACCATATATGGACTCTTTGGAGCAACCAAAACATAGTATTTGAATGTTATCACAAAAGTCAGCATTTTCAATTTATTAGACTAGACCACTTTGGTGGAATCGTAACCTAATCGTGACATAAATACTGAGATGAAAATCTTAGGACATGCCAAAATATAGTATTGCATGTTATCATAAATTTAACATTTACAGTTTATTAGACTAGACCACTTTGGTGGAATCATAATCTAATCGTGATATAAATGTTAAGAAGAAAATTTTAGGGCATGCTTCTAATATTTCTTTACTCATATTGGGCATAATAAGCATATACACATTAATCTAATATTTATAATTTTGAACACCGAAAACTTTATGCAAATATTAGTCTCAAGGAGAAATTTAAATCATTCGAGGTTAAGTTGATGCGAAAAAATTGCTCATTAATGTTCATTTGATAATCAAAATTATCCCTTTGGTACAATGAACAAGCTGCATCATTATTGCATCAACAATCTAACGTTCATCATTATATTTGGACTCACTGGCAGCCAAACTTATACACAGTAATTTAATATTTATAATTATAGATTATGACACTTTAATGGATACATAATCTAATATAATATAAATATTAATATCAAAACCTGAGCCATAACCATAATGGTCATAAAAATATTTGGTATATATTATGACAACCAAATAAAATAAGACAACTGATGTATTTATTAAAACACATTAAATGGAGATATCCATAATTTCCAATAATTGAAAATTTAAGTATTCACTATAAGTAAACACTTTAAAATAATCTCCCCAATAAGTGAAATTTAAAGAAATTGGAGAAAGAAGTAACTGTCAACTTTATTACCAAATATGACTAATTTAAGGTTTTGAGAGCTTAAGCGTGCTCAAATAGGCAAAACAACATTTGTCACTAAAATGGTGATTTTTAATCATTAAATCCTTTCGGATTGACATAAAAAAAATCATCAATCCCAGGTAAGTCCACAATTTTAATCTCAATTATTACTTATTAGAGACATAAGAAAATTGTTACTGAAAATGTCTCAAAATACTCAGATTTACTATTTTATAAAATAAGCAGCTTTAAAGACATAATTAAAATTATCACAAAAAAAATCACAATAAGGGAACCAAAACCAATTTTAATTTGGTACCCCTTTTATGTGATTATACAGATATACTAATTAATTCACTTGGTTGCATTTACACATATCCTAAATTGCTTTATCCTTAATTGCGCTGAAATCTTTAATTCATAAAGTGAGCAAAATAAATTTACTTTAATGGAATATACATGCACACACAGATTACGTAATGAATATAAAATTAATATCCCAGAAAAATATTATACTGTAACAACCCGTATTTTTGGGGATAATTAAATTTCATAAATGGGTGTTAATTGGAAATCTAGGGAATTTTTCGGAATAATAATTTTCGAAAATTTATGAGGATTAGATGATTTCAGAGGTGTGTTTCATTTACTTTTGAGACAAGTAAATGAGTTGGGTCATTTTAATTATTTGTCGCAGTGGGTAACGCGACAAAGGATAATATTTTAATGGGGATACCGCATTAAGTTGTGTGGGGTTAGATCAGTGACTTGCGGTCAAGTACCTCGAATGGAGATTTCGAGTGTACGATTGGTCTTGGAATGGCCGAGCTAGTCAGCATAGAGTATCCGATGGTCGAAATTGAGTAAACGAGTCATTTTTGGGTTTAAAGGGATAAACCCTTATTTCTCCCTATATAAGGAGGGATGGGGAAAGAAAAAGAAAGAAAAAGAGAGAAGGAAGAGAGAAAAAGGATTTCTGGGCCAAACTCCGCGGGATTCGACTCGGGATCGTCGAATTTTATCCACGAGGTAAGTGTTTACTTGCTTTATTTATTTTTAAGCGTAGTTGGTAGTGATACACCACAAATATTTTCGGGATGGGTTTTTGTGAATTAAAACGGGTTTTCGGAAGCTAAACGAGTAAAAACCCCAATAATTTCCAATTCGACAAACTTAGGAATTCATTGAATTAAGTTGTGGATTATGGGTTCTAGGATGTTTAGAACCCCTATTTATATGTGTATATGTTGTTGGTTGAGGTTGGAGGAGGTTAGGAGAAGAAACAAAAAGCTTGGAGGTATGTTAATGGCCGAAACAGTCTCGGAGAAGACGATGAACAGTAACCAGCGTCATTGACGAATCGATTCGGCCTAGAGTCGAATCGATTAGACTCTTAGTCAAAAAATAAAATTTGTAGATATTTTCGATACGGTCGCGTGGGCGCCAACCGCGTATTTTTATGATTTTTTTTGGATTTATAATTATTTTTCTACGGAAGGCTGTCCGAGATCAAAATCGTTAGTTAGAAATCAAACCTAATATTGGGAGAATTAAGGCTAGAATTGTTTGGAGATAAATATTAGGGGTTCCTAAATATAGAGTGGGGACATCTAGATTATTATTTGAGCAAAATGTAGTCATTGGGTTCGTGGAAATGGAATCCACGACCTATTTAAGTTAAGGGTGTTTGGTGACGAATATTCCTTGGGATAATTTCAGTGGGCATTTAGGCTTATATAATTATGCGTGTAGGAAAACATAATTATATCGATTATGGTTGGGTAAATCCTACGAGACTACTAGGATAAATTTGGGAATATATTTATGTACTTAGTGTGAATTGGTATAGTTAGAGATATCCAATAAAACCTTAAAAGGGAATACTTTGGGTATAGTATCATGAGTGTGTGAATGCATGAATATGATTATTGGAGAGAATCTTTGGGATTATTGGTCATCGCAACGTGTGATTGGCAATTATGGTCGTTTATATATATATTCTAGGAGCAATATATAGTATATATACTATGTGATTAAAGTATATATAAAATATGATACGGATATGTATATATATATATATATATATATATATGAAGAATACCCACTCTAATGCTATCATTGAGAAGTTGCGCGATGAGGGTGAGCACCCTGGCTCTAGGAGCAGGGTGTGGATATTCTCCAGGTCATAGCGTCCATTATTATACTTTGTGATTTTATTAGGGGTGAGACGTGGTTGGTATGTTTCGTCTCATTGCCGGGGAGGAACTATGACCGCTTCCCAGACGTTATGATTTGGTTTTGACCACGAAGTAGGTGACATTTAGTCCTACCGGTGGTCCCCAGGATGATATATGAGTGACTCCCTGGAAGATGATAGCATTGAGAGACTGCATCCTCGAGTTATAGCTCGGTGGGATGGTTATTATACTTGTGTATATAGTATATTACTTGTGTGTGAAAATAAGGTAATATATATCTCTATTAGAGTAAAGAGATAAAATGAAAAAAAAAGATAAATTCTCAGTTCGGGAGATTCTATCCGGATGTGCATTATAAAAATGAATATAGAGTAAACCTTAGTCCGGGAGATATTATCCGGATGTATATTGTAAGATGTATATGAGAGTGAGTATGATATGTATATTATTATATAATTATGTTTATATATTCATTTTGTACTAAGGGCCTAATCTATCTCGACCGTTGACACTGTCAAGTAGTAGTGTATTGGGGGATTCCTTGTTTGGATTTCGCTTCGCGAGACACCCCACGCACGAACTTAGCGCGGTGTTGATAATGGAGAGAAGTTTAGCCCTTAGTACTCGGGTTGTCGAGGTTTCTAGAAGACGGGTGAATTAGATTATTTAGTCTAGGTGGCTTAACTAGGATGTTTTAGACGAGTGCGTTAGGCGTGCACTATTATAAGATGGGTGAGGGGTATCTCATGGGAGTGCGATACCAATTTAAATATGAGACAAACTTATTTTTAAAAATAAAGAATTTATACACTCGCAAAATATTTTTACAACTCGGGCTCTGACCCGTTTTCCTATTTTTCTTTTTCTTGCTATATATATTATCTATATATAGGTGTCCAGACACAGGGACGCCTGGATGATGATTCCTTCGAGTCAGACGTGTGCTACAGCAGCTGTGGATGCATGCAGGTTTTTGATAGACGCTTTTATCCTTGTAATCTAAATAGGAGGTATTGTATATACATTCGGGCTAATAACCCAACTGCTGTTATTTATTCTTTTACCGCCTTTTATGCGGATTCGATTTGGTTGTATATTGTTAAACCGAGTGTTCGGTTAACTTTTTATTCCACCTCAGTTTCATTTTATACATAAACTGTGTGAATGTTTTAAATTGTATAGTTTGTTTAACAAGATCAATTAAAATTTTGACGCCAGCCTAATAGGTTATTAGTAATTAATTCGGTTTTCGACAGTGATGCTGAGAATGATCCATATGCGACTCCTGTTTTAATTTGATATAGCAGTGATCGTCCGGTATTTTATTAGGCGGGTTGTCACAGATGGTATCAGAGCATGAGGTTCTAGTGTCCTTAGGAATCTGTGCGGACGTACTACGCTTTCAGCGTTACTCTCGAATTGATATAGATCCCTATGATTAGGATTGTTGATTCCTCTTATGAGATTTCATTCTCCTGCCATTATATAAGATTATAAAAAATATTTTACGTGCTCATTTTAGGTTCATGTGATGAGCAAGGAAGGACGACTAAGGAAGGCCGTGTTGAGAGCAGCAGGAGGGGAGGTCTAGCTGGAGCAGTAGGTAAAATTGGGGATTAGGACCGCAGTAGAGGTCACTCCCCTTGTGGCATTTGTTAAGGATTGTTGTAACGACCACTAAAGTATAGTAGTCATGAGTATCCAAGTACCACCATGGTAGAGAGTGGTGCTAGATTTGAATTACCCGGTGAAGTTGAGTTGGACAGGGTTCGAAAGGGGTCTTTGATAGGAACCATAATTTGAAGTTAATTCATGTGAAGGCAGTGTAGCATTACTCAGTGGAAGTAGAAGTCTCGGGAGCTTTGACTTAGATCAGGGTATGGGAAATATCCAGATGTGAAAAATTGAGGAAAAAATTTTCACTCGTACGAGCAGATGTTGAAGTGGTGAAAATGATGGTCACCACATATGGGGGAGCAGGATGTTTTGCCCATAGAGGGATCTTACGGATGGATATACCGTTAGTTCCTTTGGTCTGTTAGAAATGGTGGTAATGCCATTTTAAATCATTCACATAAGGATCGTCCAGGGCCGACAGTGGATAAAGAGTGATATGGAGAAGTGAACCTTGTACCGAGGTGAAGTAGGTGCAATGAAGAAAGAGTCCTTCAGAGGAATGATAGGCTCATTAGAAAAGTGTTGCTAACACTTACGGAGAATGTGGGTGTGTTTATGGACCCCATTGGTGGACATCCACCCGGAGAAATTTATTGAAACAGGGTTGTTGAGGCAGGTAATGGAGTTCCCTTTTAACCAAGAAGTTAAGGGGGTAAAGAAAGTGATTGTCAGGATCGTGGCTATGGAGTCCAAGATACTGATAACTTTATAAGGGTCAGGGTGACCAAAGATGGGAAATGTGGTAATGTGGAGTGTGGAACCATACGGTTAATCATTACCCAGTGGGAGTTAAGGGGAAAGAGTAGGGAACCCAGATGGACCACTGATTAAAGAAAATTTTAGTTCCGTAAGGTCAAGTGTACCACGTCTCAGAACCGTTTGGAGTAGCCAGGGAATTGGTAAGAATGTTTTTATGAGTTTCACCTTAGTTGAAGGAGGTGTGTTCTATGTGACAAGATTGAGTCATTGTATTTTATTAGCTCTAGATTCGTGTGTGTAATTAGAGCTTTGTGGCGGTATCGACAACATTATATAATGTATGTCTATATGTTTTCCGCAGTAGCGGAGTTCTATTTTCCTTCATTCGCTATAAAAGCGGGTGTTGATATTTTGAATATGTATCTAGTTTGTACAACTCATTTTATGTGTGATATACGAGTAGGATATTATTTTGAGTATATTATGTTCCTTGTTGTTCGGAGCGATAACAGGCTAATGATGGCAAGACTATCGTGTCCGCGGTTACAGGGTGGAATAGGTGGTTGTTGTGATATATCACCTGGATACATGTTGAGTTCGCCTTCATTATTATGGGTAGATGGAAACTTCGGTGAGCAGATGTTTTATTATTATGATTCGAGTATATGGAGACCTTATAGATGTGATTTAAGGCACGCGGAATTTATTTGTTGAGCTACGAGTTTATGCTTATTTTGTTTGTGCAAGGACTTAGTGTTAGTACAAGTGCTTGGTGGTGTGGCTCCTGGATAGAGATAGGAGTTCATACCACATTTTGGTTAAAAAAGGGGACAGGATTATCCCGGTTGCATATTTGAAGATAACGGACCTCCACGACCGACAAAGTTAAGTATTAGTGTATTGGAGGGGTTCCTTGTTTGGATTTCGATTGCGAGATGCTCCACGCATGAAACTTAATGACGTTGGGAGTGGAGAGATGTTATAGGATGCAAGGATGTTGGATGTGGTGATAAGTCACCTAGTGTGGAGAAAACACTATGGACTGAAAAATGTGTGATGATTATATATATAGAGAGAGATGGAAATGCTATGGAAAGGCACTGAAATGTTTTCCTCACCAAAAGTATGTGGGTGAGGCAAGGTGAAAGAAATTGATTTAAGGCTTATGGCCAGGACTTGTGCAGTAGGCAATTTTCGGAGGTAATGTGTTTTGGGTATGATGATCGTAACATCTCGGCAGAGAATAGGCGCTCGAGTATTTAGACTTTCCATTTCGTTAAGATAGAAGGATATAGTGGTAGAAGAGTGTTAGTAAGTTAGCGAGATCGGATTTAGGATGTCCCGCCAGTGTGCCTTAGGCTGTTATATCTCAATGACCAACGACGTGAGGAAGTAGTGTAACGGGAGGGTTCCTTATTTGGATTTCGCTTTGGGAGACGTCCCACGCATGCAATTGAGCAAATGTCAAAAGTTGAGAGAGGCTTTGGGCACTAGAGATATACTTAGGATAGTACTAGTTTTACATGTATTGGAAACACATTGATCGTAAGATACTAAAATTTAAGGTCAGAAGGATTAAGTGGCGCCAATGTAAGGAGATAGTTGGGAATTAACCACAACAAGAGTAGTTGGTTAACCTTGAGAAGGATTGGACTTTCTAGTATAGGAACAATTAAATTTCATGGGTTAGGAAAACCCCTGTGTGAGTATTACGCCGAGGAAGTGAGACCCATTGTTTAGTGAGAGTGTTATGTGTTGGACGTTCACAATGAATGTGCAGATATGCACGGATAAGAAGGTGTATGGGCACCTTAGTAAGTCAATTTATCATCCTGTCAGGAATAGAAGTGGGCATAGTGTATAAAATGGAATATTATGTCATATGGCAGTTATAAATGAGATTGAAGTTGGTTGAATGGAATGTCGTAAAAGGTACGCGATATTCCAATTGTATAGGGGGCAATAAGAAGTAGCATGCCTAAGATAAGCGACGAGACTAACCAAATTAGTCAAGTTTTAGTAGAGTTTAATTTTTAAAGGAAATCAGTTGTCCTGCTGTGGACGAGCGGATGCTTGTTAGCAAGAGTATTAGCTTTGCGAGATGTTAGAGCGGTAGTTATAGACTCGTTTCTCTTATTGGCAGTTAGAGAAGCAATAGGAGTAACGCGTCGTTGTTGTGCATAAGCATGTAGAAATTTAGATGATCTTGTGGTAAAGATAGTATGTTTGAGTACACCTTGAGATAGGTGAAATATGCTAAGGGACCACCGTGTTAGCACCTTTCGATTTTGGGGGTACTAGGACGTTGTGAAATTAGCGATCCTAGGATGGTGGCGTAGGTTATATCTAAATTTCGAGGGCGAAATTCTGTTGTAAGGGGGGAAGTATGTAACAACCCATACTTTTGGGGATAATTAAATTTCATAAATGGGTGTTAATTGGAAATTTGGGGAATTTTTCGGAATAATAATTTTCGAAAATTTATGAGGGTTAGATGATTTCAGAGGTGTGTTTCATTTACTTTTGAGACTAAGTAAATGAGTTGGGTCATTTTAATTATTTGTCGCAATGGGTAATGCGACAAAGGATAATATTTTAATGGGAATACCGCATTAAGTTGTGTGGGGTTAAATCAGTGACTTGCGGTCAAGTACCTCGAATGGAGATTTCGAGTGTGCGATTGGTCTCAGAATGGCCGAGCTAGTCAGAATAGTGTATCCAATGGTCGAAATTGAGTTTCGAGAATTTTTAGAGTTAAAAGGAACTCGTAATTGAGTAAACGAGTCATTTTTGGGTTTAAAGGGATAAACCCTTATTTCTTCCTATATAAGGAGGGAGGGGGAAATAAAAAGAAAGAAAAAGATAGAAGAGAGAGAGGAAGGAAGAGAGGAAGAGAGAAAAAGGATTTTCGGTCCATACTCCGTGGAATTCGACTCGGGATCGTCGGATTTTATCCACGAGTCAAGTGTTTACTTGCTTTATTTTTTTTAAGCGTAAATCTCATATCGTAGTTGGTAGTGATACACCACAAAGATTTTCGAGACGGGTTTTTGTGAATTAAAACGGGTTTTCGGAAGCTAAACAAGTAAAAACCCCAATAATTTCCAATTCGAGAAACTTAGGAGTTCATTGAATTAAATTATGGATTATGGATTCTGGGATGTTTAGAAACCCTATTTATATGTGTATATGTTGTTGGTAGAGGTTGGAGGAGGTTAGGAGAAGAAACAAAAAGCTTGGAGGTATGTTAATGGCCGAAACAGTCTCGAAGAAGATAATGAACAGTAACCAACGTCCTTGATGAATCGATTCAGCTCTTGGTCAAAAAATAAAAATTGTAGATCTTTTCGATACGGTCGCGTGGGCGCCAACCGCGTATTTTTCTAGTTTTTTTGGATTTATAATGATTTTTCTACGGAAGGCTGTCCGAAATCGAAATTGTTAGTTAGAAATCAAACCTGATATTGGGAGAATTAAGGCTAGAATTGGTTGGAGATATATATTACGGGTTCCTAAATATAGAGTGGGGACCTCTAGACTATTATTTAAGCGAAATGTAGTCATTGGGTTCGTGGAAATGGAATCCACGACCTATTTAAGTTAAGGGTGTTTGCTAACGAATATTCCTTGGGATAATTTCAATGGGCATTTAGGCCTATATAATTATGCGTGTAGGAAAACATAATCGTATCGATTATGGTTGGGTAAATCCTACGAGACTACTAGGATATTGGGAATATATATGTACTTAGTGTGAATTGGTATAGTTAGAGATATCCAATAAACCCTTAAAAGGGAATACTTTGGGTATAATATCATGAATGTGTGAATGCATGAATATGATTATTTGAGAGAATCTTTGGGATTATTGGTCATCGCTATGTGTGATTGGCAATTATGGACGTTTATATATATATTCGAGGATCAATATATAGTATATATACTATGTGATTAAAGTATATATAAAATATGATACGGATATGTATATATATATATATATATATATATATATATATATATATATGTGTGTGTGTGTGTGTGTGTGTGTGTGTGTGTGTGGATAGTATATATATATGTGAAGCATACCCCCTCTAATGCTATCATTGGGAAGTTGCACGATGAGGGTGAGCACCCTGGATCGAGGAGCAGGGTGTGGATATTCCCCATGTCATAGCGTCCATTATTATATAATGTGATTTAATTAGGGGTGAGACGTGGTGGGTATGTTTCGTCTCATTGCCGGGGCGGAACTATGACCGCTTCCCAGACGTTGTGATTTGGTTTTAACCACGAAGTAGGTGACATTTAGTCCTACCGGTGGTCCCCAGGATGATATATGAGTGATGCCCTAGAAGATGATAGCATTGAGAGACCCCATCCTCGAGTTATAGCTCGGTGGGATGGTTATTATACTTGCGTGTATAGTATACTACTTGTGTGTGAAAATAAGGTAATATATATCTCTATTAGAGTAAAGAGATAAAATGGAAAAAATGATAAATTCTCAGTCCGGGAGATCCTATCCGGATGTGCATTATAAAAATGAATATAGAGTAAACCTTAGTCTGGGAGATATTATCCGGATGTATATTGTAAGATGTATATGAGAGTGAGTATGATATGTATATTATTATATAAGTATGTTTATGTATTCATTTTGTACTAAGGGCCTAATGGATCTTGGCCATTCACACTACCAAGTAGTAGTGTATCGGGGGGTTCCTGATTTGGATTTCGCTCCGCGAGACACCCCACGCACGAACTTAGCGCAGCGTTGAGAATGGAGAGAAGTTTAGCCCTTAGTACTCGGGTTGTCGAGGTTTCTAGAAGACGAGTGAATTAGATTATTTAGTCTAGGTAGCTTAACTAGGATGTTTTAGACGAGTGCGTTAGGCGTGCACTATTAGAAGATGGGTGAGGGGTATCTCATGGGAGTGCGATACCAATTTAAATATGAGACAAACTTATTTTTAAAAATAAAGAATTTATACACTCGCAAAATATTTTTACAACTCGGGCTCTGACCCGTTTTCCTATTTTTATTTTTCTTGCTATATATATTATCTATATATAGGTGTCCAGACACAGGGACGCCTGGATGATGATTCCTTCGAGTCAGACGTGTGCTACAGCAGCTGTGGATGCATGCAGGTTTTTGATAGACGCTTCTATCCTTGTAATCTAAATAGGAGGTATTGTATATACATTCGGGCTAATAACCCAACTGCTGTTATTTATTCTTTTACCGCCTTTTATACGGATTCGATTTGGTTGTATATTGTTAAACCGAGTGTTCGGTTAATTTTTTTTCCACCTCAGTTTCATTTTATACATAAACTGTGTGAATGTTTTAAATTGTATAGTTTGTTTAACAAGATCAATTAAAATTTTGACGCCAGCCTAATAGGTTATTAGTAATTAATTCGGTTTTCGACAGTGATGCTGAGAATGATCCATATGCGACTCCTGTTTTAATTTGATATAGCAGTGATCGTCCGGTATTTTATTAGGCGGGTTATCACAGATGGTATCAGAGCATGAGGTTCTAGTGTCCTTAGGAATCTGTGCGGACGTACTACGCTATCAGCGTTACTCTCGAATTGATATAGATCCCTATGATTAGGATTGTTGATTCCTCTTATGAGATTTCATTCTCCTGCCATTATATAAGATTATAAAAAATATTTTACGTGCTCATTTGAGGTTCATGTGATGAGCAAGGAAGGACGACAAAGGAAGGCCGTGTTGAGAGCAGCAGGAGGGGAGGCCTAGCTGGAGCAGTAGGTAGAATTGGGGATTAGGACCGCAGTAGAGGTCACTCCCCTTGTGGCATTTGTTAAGGATTGTTGTAACGACCACTAAAGTATAGTAGTCATGAGTATCCAAGTACCACCATGGTAGAGAGTGGTGCTAGATTTGAATTACCTGGTGAAGTTGAGTTGGACAGGGTTCGAAAGGGGTCTTTGATAGGAACCATAATTTGAAGTTAATTCATGTGAAGGCAGTGTAGCATTACTCAGTGGAAGTAGAAGTCTCGGGAGCTTTGACTTAGATCAGACTATGGCTTTCTCTTATACACGGTAAGAACATACTCAAATTTCAATTCGTTCCAACTATTGGATCTTCTTTTATAGCCAAAATAGTATTCTAAAACAAACACAAATTTTAGTCTTTGGATTTCTCTCCCTTATCATATAATTAGATTATTTTTTCTTTTTATGTGTCTTGATGATGGACATCAGTCACTTATCTATAGATAGGAACATGACCCAAATCTCCAACAGTCACTTAATATTAACCATCCATCAAAGTAGATAATCAAGAGTCCTTTTGACTCTTGATATTTGGAGTACCCTTTCATTAACCAAGTGACTCGTGGTATTAAACTAATTATGGTTCATATTATGTATAATTATAAAATAATTCAAACATTTTCATGATGCTATAAGTTTTTAGTAGAATGGAATTTTCCTTAGAAATTGTTTTCAGCTTCATGTCATCCAAGTTGTTATAAGCTAGAGATTAGTCATAGCAGTTACAGTCTCACTGATTAAACCACAATCAGTTTATATGTTAATTCATCTAACTTTTATAATTGCATAAGATTGTTTGAATGCATATTTGAATATTGCTAAATGAATGGTTCAGAATAGAAGGGAAATAACACCTTCATGACATGAGCATTGGAGTATTAACTTTTGATGGATCCATTTTGAGTTTTACTTTTGTATGAGACATCTTTGTATGTTTTTCCTTCTATATATTTTCAATTTTTATTTTGTATTTGAAGAGACAACCATATAGTTGTTAGTGCATTAATATAATAGTGGTGGTACTTAATTCATAAATTGCTGAAAAACGGATTCTCATATATAATGTGCAACATAATTGCAAAAATTTAGTAATAATAAAATAAAATAAATGTATTTTGAAATCAGACCTAAAATATGTCAAAAAAATAGCTTAGATTAGTGGGGAATATTTATATATTGTGTATGGTGAAAATATGCATTATTTCATAGTGAATTATTAAAATATCATGCAATATGTGTGTTAAAAATAGCCGACATGGGAAGGACACGGGAGGTTTACAGCAGGGGCTAAAACAAAACAACTATTTAACAAATGGGGGTAACTTTGTGAAATTATGATTATAATGGTTCTGTAGAGATTTTAGGAATTTATTCGGGTTTAAACCTTCTCGTTTCAACACTCTTTCATAAATAACAACTCTTGAAACAAAAAACATTTCGTGAAGTGTTAATTGAAAGGAGAAGCTTGAAATGAATTTATATTTGTGAAGTGTTGATTGTATAATTTTATGTTATCATTACAAACATATTTTAGCCCATTGGAGTTCAAATTTCTTTTGTTGAATGTTTATTATGATTTTTTTGCTTTTGATTGTTACTAGTATAGTATTTCATATTAATGTGATGTTTAATGTCTAGAATGGTTTTAACACTAGTGGGTTATATTTATTTTGGATTATTATTTGTATGGAATTTACTATCAATATGATGTTTAATATTTAGACCGGATATAAGACGCTAATGGAATTTAGTATGCATTGATTCAAACCTCATATTCTTACTAAAACCACAATGATTCAATAAAAATCCTAAGCTAAGCCCAAGGATTCCCTTAGTAAGAACCATTGGATCATCCCTTATTCCACGAATAGATATAATTACTAAAAATCCAAAGAAACATTTGTCTTTTAGTCAAAATAAGCATAAACAATAGTTTGGAAGAAGAAAAAAATTTCAATTAAAAAATGAATTTTTTTACTAATTAGCCCCGTTGAATAAGTATGTATTCAAATTGGTCTTACAGTCTTTATTTTCTCCAACAGGTCCTATGAAAAAAAACTCCAATAGGTCATATTTGTAACATAAAGTGAATATTTAGTACTTGTATAAATAGGACATATTGAGAAAAAATTGTTTGATAGGACCTATAGTTCAAATATATCTTAATCTATTTCATATATTCCATGTTCTAGATACTAGAATAAATATCCAACGAAGTAGAATCATCTCTATCAAGATGACATACCCATTCTCTATACTATTAATAGGAACAATTATAACAAGTCACACACTCATAATCTAGAAATACATAAACAAATAAATTCCGCGGTCGAACTACCAAAATAGAATGGGCTAGAAATCCAAGGGTTCTCCCTACGGGGCTAGGGTAGATGTTATTTATCTTGAGTTTTAATAAGAGCATTTTTTCTAGGGTTGTAATTAAAATGCTTAACATCTAAATGGTGATTCTTGATTTTAAGCGGTTCTTAGCAATAGGTTATAAAAGGTAGGAACATTAAATAAAATTATACTAGAATACGTGTACATGGAAAATAATCCAAGGGGTCTTAGAATTTTTAGGGGGTGACCATGGCCCTGCTTGGTCAACATGTAGTTTTTTTTCCTTAAAAACTCTTATTGGAATTTCAATTAGAGCTATATATATTGTTTTAAAAAAAGATGAGATAAACAAAGTGAAGCGCCCTCCCCAATTGAAACCTCCTCAAAGAGGTATTGATGAGATTGCTTCAAGGGAATACCCAATAGGTTTTAAACCTAAAGTGAGGTAGCTCTCGTCAGCACGTAGCTTTGATTCTAGTGGTGTTATGTCAATTCTCTTCTTGCAATGTTGTTGTGTCTCAAACACAGAAAAACATGCATTTTCTATATTATTGCCAACTTCTGATATGAGCAGAAGCAAGATAAATCTATGCCTAGTGGCCTTTGATGAAGAGATTTACTATCAATTCAATTGCGATTATAATTTGTAATGCACCACTATGAAAATGAGTTACCAACATCAATTATACAAATTTAGTTTTTCCACAATAAAACAATAAATTTATGCTTGCAATTGTACCATAATGATCAGTCTGACAATCAATGATGTGACTATCTCCAATCAACCACAGTCCGATACTAAAATTTAACTAAAAAATAATAGAGTTAGTGCTTTATTAAAAATAGAAGATAAATCTATAATAATAATAATAATAATAATAATAATAATAATAATAATAATAATAATAATAATAATAATAATAATAATAATAAAATTACATGTCTATCAAGCCTATCTAATGAACACAGTTTAAAGCCTTAGAGGGCTTTGTGCCCACTTCCTGTTGGATGAAATGGGAAACCGAAATCAAATAGTATTTTAATGCAATTAAATGGAAGAAAAAATACATCAAATGATTCAGTATTGTCAAGTCGTTCAAATTCAAACATCGTTTATTACTCTGTTAACAAAACAAATGATGGAACAGAGTCGATGTCTAAATAAAACTCAACCACCTATCCGTGATCTTTCCATAATCACACTGGGGGGGGAGTACATAAAATGATCCTTCTTTATCTTGGGTGCTTCAGGAGAGGGTAGATCTGTATCTAAAATTAAAAGAATTAAAGGGTAGAAAGGTCAAAATCATACAACAAGTAAAAACATCTATCTGTGGAAAATAAAGATAAATAAAACACGATAAAATTTCACCAAAGTCAAGACACTCTGTTACCATTACAGATATCTGGGAAAAAAAGGCACAAAACCCCACTAGAATCATTGTGGGTGTAATAAATCAAAACCCACTTGTTTTCACCATTGAAACACTAATTGAACACTGTAAGGAAATCTATTGTGGAGGATGAGAATGTGATGGATATTGTTGGGAATCCATTTTATTCTCTATTTTTATTCCCTTTTAGGTATTTTATTTCCTTAATTAGTCTCCAAGCATGTTTGGGACTAATTAGACATTATTTTATTTTTAGTTGGTCCTTTTAATCATTTTAGCTAATTACTTAATTAGCAAGTAATATCTTTCATATAAATACCTCTTCTATTGTCATTTGTACTCATTCTCCATTTTCGAAATATAAGAAATCTCTTGATTCTCTCACTATAAATCACATTGTCTTGATTTTTTAAGTCATTGATGTGTAGTTCACATCAAATTGGTATTAGAGCGGGTGTCACTCCAAACATTGGTGAAAGTGTGTATCGGTGTGTAGAATATCAAATCGTGCACTGTATTTTCAATGGCCCAAAGAAGATGACTGGATTTCAAGATGAGATCAATCAAGAATTGAGATAAGGAATTCAAGAATTAAAGGAACAACAAAAACAACAATTTGACACCACCTTGCAACTCTTCGCCAAAATTCAGCCACTGACCACCCCGAATGAACTATCAGAATCCAACCCTAGAAGTCCCGAAAAATAACCCATTGAAGTTCATAAAGTTTTTGACCCAGTCGTTGGACTTGCGTTGATCATCAGGACCCTTGGCACTGGACGAGCTGTCAAACCCCTCTGAAAATTACAGATGACAGGGGGCCTCGATCCTGATTCTTCAAACCTCGAGTCTGTGGACAAATTCCTTGATCCCGCCCTTCTCAAAAAATACGAGGTCCTCAGAGCCTTTCAAAATTCTAAACACTTTGGGCAAAAATCAAATTTCGAGCCCATCAGTGGTCAAATTCATGAAGTTCTTGGTAGAAAATCCGAGTCACTCAAAAAACTCGGTAGAAACTCCCTACTCAGAAATACCGAGTACCTCAGAGGTGCACTCGGCGTCCAAAATCCTAAAACCATTGGCCGAAAATCGTATTCCACCTCCCTCGGAGATGCTTACCATTCTTCAAAGTATTGCGAAAGACTTTGGAGTGGAATTCAGATTGTGAAGAAGCGTTTCAGGAGTTGAAGAAGTATCTGGGATCCCCGTCATTACCATCCCGTCCAGTTTTGGGAGAAAATTTGTACTTATACCTGGTTATTTCTAAATCAACAGTGAGTTCTGCCTTGGTTAGACTGGATAATGTTGTACAAAAACCAGTTTATTACACCAGCAAATCATTTAGAGGAGCTGAAGTTTGGTATCCGCGCTTGAAAAAATTGGCCTTAGCACTCATTGAAGATTTTAGACGGATGAAGCCTTACTTCTAAGCACACTCCATCATTTTATATAGTGATTTATCTCTTCGGCAATCACTCCACAAATCTGAGAAATCCAAAAGATTAATATACTGGGCAGTAGAACTGGGAGAGTACTACATCGTTTATAAGCCAAGGTCCACATTGAAATACCATGTTGTGGCAGATTTTATAGCAAAATTTACTTATCTAGAGGTTCCCGATCAATAGCACTTACCTACCGAGCAAAATTTTAATGAAGATAGCTCAACTTAAAAGCAAGCCAAGGAAGAGGCCGATGAACTTGAGTCTTCTAAGACTCAGGAATTGGATCAAAAATATGCAGAGGAGGGTAAAAAGTATTTCATCATAGAGTACTATCTGAAGAAAGATTTAGCCCAGATTTCCCTTTGTGGAATTTATATGTGGATGGATCCTCATGTGTGATAGATGGCGGGGATGGTATCATAGTTAATACTCCTGATAATATTGATGTTAAATATGCACCTAGGTTCCAATTTAATGCATCGAATAATAAAGCAGAGTATGAGGCCTTGATAACAGGGCTAGACTTAGCCCATTCTTTAGGCATCGAGCAAGTTGCGGTGCATAGTGATTCATAATTATTGGTTAATCAAGTGCTTCATTTATATGGACTCAAAGGAGAATTGATGATCTGATACCTCGCCAAGGCCATGGCAGTCATTGCCAAGTTTCCTATCGTAAAAGTGAACAGAATCCCAAGAATGGAGAATGCCTGAGAAGATGCCCTTGCTTAACTAACCTCAGCATCCAGAACAAAACTTCGAAGAACTATTTCCATTGATATTCTAGCCAACAGGAGTATTGATGATGACTTCATGGTTAAATTTATGACCATAGATTTGGGACCATCGTGGATGGACCCTATCAGACCTTACATTGAGGATGGGATCCTCCCACTAGACCCAAAAGAAGCCAAAAAACTCCGGTATGAAGCGGCCAGATATGTTTTGGACAAAGGAGTCTTATTTAGAGGGGGATTAATTATCTCTTTACTGCGATGTCTTCATCTATTAGAGATGGAAGATTTGATCAAAGAGGTACACGAAGGATCTTATGAAGCTCATTCTACTCGTCAATCACTACTCTAAAGAATCAATACTCAGGGTTACTACTAGATGACCATGAGAGTAGATTGCACAGCCTTTCCAAGGAAGTGTGAGAAGTGTCATAAGTTCTCTGTTATTCAAAAAGCACCAAATGCTGCTCTAACCCTAATAACTTTTCCTTAGCCTTTTGTTATTTAGGGAATTGACTTGGTCGAACCATTATCGACCACCAAGGGAAAATTCAAATACTTAGTTGTTGCTATTGACTACTTCACTAAATGGGTGGACGCATAACCATTGATTGACATGCCATATGAAAAGGTATATCAATTCATCTGGAAGAACATCATCTGTAGATATGGACTGCCCTATGCTTTTATTACGGACCATGGTACCTAATTTGACAATGAAGAATTTGAAGTGTACTGTGTTCAATCCAAAATTTAGAAACCCCATTCTACCCCAGGTCACCCACAAAGAAATAGTAAAGCAGAAGTTACAAATATGAGTTTGCTCAATGGAATGAAGAAGTGACTTGATGCTGTTAAAGGAAACTAGATAAATAAATGGCATAATGTTCTTTGGGCCTACCGAACTATACCGAGAACGGAACTGGGAGAGATACCATATACGCTTGCATTTGGGACTGAGGCCATGGTACTAGTCGAGATAGGCCTCCCTACATATAGAGTTTTGAATTTTGATTGCCCAACTAGTGATTTGATGAGACGATTAGATTTGGATATATTGGAAGAAGTTCACGAATATGCTTCTCTTAGAAGTGCTGCCTACCAACAAATGACAGCACACTTTTATCACTTAAAAGCAGATGACTAGGTCCTCAAAAAAGTGATCTAGAATAATAACAAGCTTAAGGCCAATTGGCATGGTCCTTCTCACATTTGAGCAGTTGTCCGACCAGGAACTAATTGGATTGAAACTTTGGTGGGAAAAGAATTCAAAAATCCTTGAAATGCCGAGCACCTTTGCAAGTATTATCAATAAATCCACAAAGATCAATGATTATATTTCTTTATTTTATGTCTGGTTATTAATGAAATTTAATTTCAGTTCCTTTAATTTTTTTAATTTTTTTCGGAGTATGGTGATATACATCCCTAGAAATACACACATAAAAATGTCTTTTGGTCTTCAGCCCTTGCCGATCAACAGTTAAACCATACATAATCAGGTTGAACTTTTCAACCGATCAACAATCCAACCATGCGTAATCAGGTTGCACTTATCTACTGATCAACAGTCCAACCATACTTAATCAGGTTGGACTTTTCAAATTCCAGATGCATCAATAGCACAAGAAATTCCCCGACCAAGATATCTATAGGAATAAAATCCTTACAATTGGTCAGCAAAACTTACTTACTTCATGTATGACTTCAAGTCTTCGACAAGTCAAAAACAAGAAGATACTAAAACTTCGTATACAACTAAAATAGTTACAAATAAGTTTTACTCAAGCAAGGTGAGTGCAGGAAGGCATATAAAATATTCCCAATTGATGGAGTATACATATATATTCCTCATATACTTAGTCACCACTGATAACTAATGCTAAACTAGGATCAATAAATCTAAGTGCATTAGTAGAATCTATGGTTTATAAGTAATTTTTTTAACAATTCAGTTAATTGGTTGGTTAAAAAAAATCATGGGTTAACAAAACAAAAATATGGATTTAAATTCATATATTAAACTGTGTTACATTTGTATGAATACATAGTAAAAATACATGAAAAGCTACTCGGCAAGACATTTCCCTTGAGCCTTGGAAATTGGTTGAGTTTGTTGTACTTTTTCCAATCTAGCAGGAGGATCGTCTAAGGTATAAGGAGAATTAATGAAGTTGAAATTTTCTAACATTCTTCTATACATTGATTCATACTTCTCAAGTTTTTTCTCAAATCCTCAACCTTCACTCAAAGCTTTATATTTAGCTTCATAGTTCGCATGGAGTGAAGATAAATAGAACTTATTATCTTCTTATAAATCCTTAATCATTTCGTAATAAGCTACGTGGTTCTCTATAGCCCTGTTCCACAAGTTATGAAGGCTAACATATGATTCTCTCATTTGATTGGAAACCTCTAGTCCAAGCAATCTGACCAGTCCTTTTCAGTTAAAGAAACATGGCCAGCCTCCAAAAGATCTTTACTCCATTTGAGTAGGTCGGATTCAACAGAAATCAAGAGTTTCTTCCTAGCATCAAACTGAAAAATACAGGTGTAAGTCTATAAGTAAACTTACTGAGCAACAATAAATATAAAGATTCATTCAAGCAAGCAAGAATAGAAAAATAAACTATAACACACATGGAAGGAAAATGTGAAATGATTTCATTAATAGTCAAAAAGTGTTTTACAATTTATGATAACTGTTGGGACTATTACATAGAGGAAAAATACATAAAGAAAAGGAGCAAGGAGTTAAACCTTCTCCTTATCATGTGCATTTCTCCTAGAAGGATGGTCGATAGCCTCATCATCAATCTTCAAACTTAACTCTACAGGATGAAGGGATGATTCCCCATATCCCTCCTCATTATCATATCCCTCCTTCAAGTTAGGAGGAGTACCAGGATCATGCCTTGAGAAAGATCAGAATCAGCTGGAGTGCTAACATCTTTTAGGGCCTCGAACCAACCATCCTTAAAAGATGATTTTCTCACAAACTCAATCTGGGAAGTAGCTGCCAACACAGCCTTATCCCATTCTTTATTGAAATAATCCCCTTTGATTTTCTTATTATTGGACTTCTCAGCGACCAAGTCAGAAGTTAGGCAAACGATTCTCTCCTCGATAGATTTCAGAAAACCTGTATTGGCAGCCTATTTTTCCTCAGCCAGCTTGGTCTTATTTTTAGCTGTTGATAAAGAAGTCTCAATAATGACTAACTTCTCAAAAACTTCTTTTACACTGTCTTCAGCAGTTACCAACTTCTTCTTAGAAGAAATGGCTCTGTTGTTAGCCTTCTGAAGCTCCTCTCCCCATAATTTCTACTTGCCCTCTAAAGCTTCAAAGGCCTCTCCTCAAAGAATAGATTTGGTCATCCTTCTCCAGAAGTTGGTTAAAATTTGCCAAAAATTGCACAAGGACAGATATCAGACCAAGAGAAGTAAAAGGAAAGAAAAATAAATAATAGAGATAATAAAATACCAAAGCTAAATTTTGGTAAGCAGATGTTGCCAACTGTGATCTTGGCAAAGGAGAAAGAATTGCTCGATCAGCAGAACGGGTGCCAGTTTTTATCAACTTCCTAACAACACTAGGAGGAATAACTATAGAGGATAGCCCAGTGATCGCCAAATCCTCCTGGATTTTCTCGACCAACTCTTGGTCGGTAGTAGGAATTTTCTCAATTAGCTGCTCAAGAAAGCCTCTCTTTAGTCTTCTAAATTAAGGGGCATCACCACCCACTTCCCCAGGAATGACGAACTGAGGAACCTTCTCCTTATCATAAGTCTTGGCCCTCATCTTTGGCTTCTTAGAGTTATTAGCAGCAGTATTTGCCACATGAGATAAAGCTCCACTCATCAAATTAGGCATTTTTCTCTTTCCCATGCCAACAGATGGAGAACTGGGAATGGCAGAAGTGTCTAGAGATTTGAAGGATGAAGAACTCCCAAACTCCTTCCCAGCACCAATAAATTTTTCGACTGAGGATGTAGGAATTGGACCCTCTTCAAGATTTATGGGGATTATAACTATAGAAGTAGTTGGTCAAGCAATAAAAGATGTTATTGAGCTTCTGTATTGTAACAAGTATGAAGCTGATCTAGTATGCTCCTCACCAATTTTTTGATGAATCTTCCACAAGAACTCATACTCTTGTAATCTGACTTCTCCATCTTTGGGACACTTTTTCTTAATATCAATTGCGTAAACAGAAAAAGAAAAGCATTAAGTTAAAATATTGTAATACCCCGTATTTTTGGCGATATTTATTTTATGGGATTAATTAATTAAATGTGTATTAATTGAAAATTAATCCGGGTTAAAAATACTGACGAGATGCGAGTTGGTATTTGATTATGTGCATATATGATTTTATATGAATATTGAATTATGAAATTTGTCGTGAGATTTATATACGGCAATTTGGACATTTTATTGGGACGCGTGTGACAGTCGCGTCAGGTTATAATTATTTTGATTATAAAAGTGAATTTCAATTCTATTAACCGTATGGTCATTTTGAGTGCGCCAACGCGTCCGGAAGGGTCGAGATAGTCAGAAAACACTAGCCGGGGGTTTAGTTTGGGTCCCGGGGTATTTTCAGGCCATACTGGCAACATAAAGGGTATTTTGGTAATATTGTATTTTTGGGGATTTAATAATGACGAAAATTAAGAGTTTATATCTGATGTGGATTTGACCCACTTAACCCATTAACAACCCATATTAACCTAGAAGGCTACGTAGGTTATTAGAATTAGGTTTTCTAATATCTTCCCAAAGCAAACCCTAGCCACCATAGCCATTGGAGAAGAAAGCTTGGAGAGAGAGATAGAAAGGAAATTCTGCAGAAAGAGAGGGAGAGAGCTTCATCATCGTCATCAAAATCTGAGATTTAATCAAGGCAAGTGGTTTAAATTACGTTTTTATGCAGTAAATGCTTCTTCCATGCTTAGACTATTCAATAAATCAAATTGTTCTTGGGAGTTTAATAAAGACCCATTTTAATTGGACTTAGAACTTAAATTTTGAGAAGAAATTGCATGTAGAATCGTATAGAGATGATTTCCCTGATGTTGATGTATATTGGATGTAACAAAAACGGATCTATGTTGAGTAAATTGATGACATAAAAATTCTAGGGTTTATGTTCTTGAAAATTTGGGGAAAAGTGAAGAGACTTGAGGATTTAATGATGTTTAGGATGAATTGATTCCTTAAAATATGTTAGTATGTGACCTAGGTACGTTTAGGGATGATTAGAGACCTTAAACAATCGTTGGTTTGGTGTTTAGATGAGTTTTGAGGAGACAAAAATGGTAAAAAACGAAACTAGGGAAATCTGGGCTCGAAACTGGTCGTTCGTTAGAAGACCTCCCCAGGTCGTTCGAACGAGCTCGTTCGAACGAGCTTCTAACGAGTTGACCAGTCGCTTCTAACGAGGGGAGATTTCGTTCGATACCTTCGTTCGAACGAGATGTCGTTAGAAGGTACAGTTCGTTCGAACGAACTAAATCTCGTTCGAACAGCCTCGTTTGAACGAGACTTCGAACGAGTTGACAGTTTCGTTCGAACAGCCTCGTTCGAACGAGGCTTCGAACGAGTTGACAATTTAGGCCTTTTTAGCCTGTTTTGATTTTTGGAGTCCCGTAAACTTGTTCGAGGTTAGGGATAACATTCCTTTGAAGGTGTATTAGTATACTTGGGACATTTGGGTTATAAGGAGGAGTAAATTATATAAATGTGGATCAAATCAAATAGACATTTGAGTCGAGACATGAGTACCTACTACGAAGTGAGAATAAATTATGGCGTGTATAAATATGGACCAGGATTATATAAGTTGTATATATATTAAGTGGTACGAGAATACGATATGTACTACAATTAAACTACGGGATTACTAAGATGTGTGCTTACTTAGTATTGGTATATGAACTGTGTGTATGACATACCTACCATACTTGCTATCACGGGAGGTTTGCGTTCGCTTAGGGCCCTCTAATCCTTGTGTTTCCCGGATTTAGACTGGTTACCTTGATGAACATAGGTCAGAGAAAGACTTATTGGGATGTTAATAAGTCCGCTGATCGTGGGAGCGTAGGTATGTGCGTGACCCATGTGATGTGACTGTGTTCGCCTCCATTATTTGTGATGTTGTTATCTGTGAACTATTCCTGAGAGATTCGGAATATGTGATCCTTATGTACGTGATGTACTGGGATGGATAGCAGAGTATGTGTGCACCGCAGCCTAGTCTCGGGGTGCTTATATTGTATATTTATGTTGTGGAAAATATACGCTTAATAAACTGGAACTTTCATATGGTATTATGTGTAACTGTGAAATAACATAGAGGGATAATCTATAACAAGTTGTATTACCTTTGTATGAGAACCTGAAGTTACGTTAAGCCCTATTTAATTGAGATCGTTATAATGTTAATGGGAACCGAGTAATAAGGGTAGAACCTATGGCAGTCTAGCTAGATATGATGTCACTTAACTAGTGGTTTGTGTCATTTTAGATGGGTACTTACGTTAGGAGTGCACAGTTAGAAGAGAGGTGAGAATTTCATGTGAGTGCACGTCCTAACATGTACTTTGCATTTAATGTTTTAAATGTTTTTAAAGCACTTGCAGGTTTTTAAAATATCTCCACATTCGGGCTCCGACCCGTTTGCTTTCAAATCTATTTTCTTGTAAAACCATTTTAGGTGCCCAGCCACAAGGACACCATGCATAGGATACTCATTCAGGTGACGAGCTGTAGCTGTTTGTGGAAGATACAGGGATTTGCTTTTAGATGTTTCTATCATTTGGATTCCTGATTCATTATCTATCAGTTGTAGGGCATGTTGCCCATTTCTATTAGAGACATCTTTCCATTTCAGTTTTTCAGACTTTGGCATGTATTATTTCAGTATACAGTTTAGTTGTTTCAGTTGTGGGATTTGTAGTGAGGAGTTTTCCTCCAGACTTTATTTACATTATGTGATGGTTATTCTATTTACTTCGTTATGGTTAATGGTGTTATTATTCTTCATTACACTTGTTGCATGTTAATCAGACTTAAATTTAAAATTTGACAACTTACCTTTTAAATACTAGGTGGTTAGTAATCATTAAAATGTTTTCAACAGTGATGCTATTAACTGGACCAACTTGGCATTTTGAATTAATTTAATAAAGGAGTAGCTACCCGGTATTTAATTAGTCGGGGTGTCACAGGTGGTATCAGAGCCAGGTTCTAGTGTCCTTTAGGATCTGTACGGCTATTATGTTTCCGCTAAGTTTTCTTTGATATAGAGCCCTATATTTTAGGACTGTTGTACTCTTTTTGTGTATGCTACGTTCTTCAGCTATTTTAAGTTTATAACTGCGAACTTATAAACTTCATTCTTATTTCAGATGCCTCCACGACGTGCATGACGAGTTCCCAGGGATGCAACGCCCGAACCCCAGCCCGCTCCAGTTCAGGGTATGATGAATGAAATAGCGTTGCTAAAGCCGTTTATTGAAAATAAACTATTTAAGCAACTCCGAAAGTTTTTTGAAGAAACTCTTTACTTAAATCAAACTGATTTTGAACACAAGATGTGTTAATAAAATTATGTACGAGATTAGGACAAGATTTGATAACAAGTTTTAGTAAACAGTTTAAAATGTTTTAAACTCAGCACACATCAGAATGGGATGAGAAGATGTAGAAATATTAATACTCAGGACTTTTAACGTGGTAAAACCTCACCAATTGAGGAAACATCCACGACTCCCTCTACGGAGTAAAATAAAAAATAATCACTAAAACAAATATGTGAGTTACAATCTATTTAACTAACATGCACACAATAACAAATCTATACAAGTTCAGGATTGTACCCTCTGGCGTCCTTAAACTTTTCTGCAGATCTTGTTTGTTGATGTAGTTCTCTCAGTTTGACAACTCTTCCTTTGTTTCAGCAGTACACGTCGACTTATGTTCACCAAATCTTATAGCCAACACTTTTAGTGTTTGTAGTGTGAAGATGTTTGTGAGAAGTGTTCTAAAACACATGCATGAACTCACGCACTCTTATTAGTTACAAACGATCCTAACAAATTACATATAAAGTCTATATGCAGTGAGTTCTTTATTTTTCTTTCTTACAAAACCAAGAACCTTTTTGACCTTTCAAAATAACCCAGATTCCACGAAGATCTTGCTTAAGAAATCGGTCAAGACCTTTCTCAATCTCTTTTGAAAATATTTAGGAGATTGAAAACCCTCCAAGTGCGAATCCAACTAGGTCAGGTTAAGTTTTGTAAAAACACAAACTAGAAAACATTTATTTGTTGATTCTGAAGTAAGAAAATGTTTTAACAGAAACAATCAATAACGAAATTCTCAAGATGAGAAATAAATGCAACTAAGTGTATTATGACATGAAAAACTTCAGATCTATGATTTCTATTGAATCAGAAACAAGATCTGAGTATGTGTCTAAGTTGGAAATAAGATTTTATGAACACAAGGATTCAGAAACCCAAAATCACTCAACTCGAACTCTCATAAACTCAAGAAACACTAAGGATGGTGTTTATTTGGTTATGGTGTTTTTTGGAGAGGTAAGTGGTTTAGGTTGGAGAAGTTTTGACGAAGTTAGGGTTTCAAATTTGAAACTCTGGTTTCTCTCTCTCTCTTCTCTCTTCTCTTTTCTCTCTTCTCTTTCTCTCTCTCTATTCTTTTTCTGAGAAAATTCAAAGTGGCAAAAGCTTTCGAAGGCAGAGATGAGGGTCCTTTAAATAGGAAGAGAAGAAGATTCCAGACCATCGTTCAAAAACAATGGCTGAGATTGAGTCAAGCTTCTTTGACTACAATCCAAGGGCTCACAACAGGCGGTGGATTAAACAGGCTGTGATTGGCTTAGGGGATTACACGGGGATTCACCAAAACAACATGCAGGCCATCGATAACATTAGATCCAAGGGCTGATAACATGCGATGGTTTGTCTCAGTAAAGAAACACAACTCTGGCCAATCAGAGAGCAGCAAGTGTTGGCCATAGAACGAATGCAAACGCGCGTACAAAACTAATTACAAAGCCAACCCTGGAGTCTTTAGCGCTTTTGGTTTCTACCCATAGTAACTTTAGGCCAAAAATCACAACAATGCATATTTAGATATTAACCCCAAATCTTTTTAAATCAAGTTTTTATTTAATAAAACCTTAATTAAAGTGCGTTTTAAAATTCCCAAAAAATTATTAAAAATCAAATTAAGGGATTTAAACACACTCACCACATTAATACACATAGAGGTGCAATATGATATGCAAGAAATAAGTTCTAAGTGTGTGAGTGATGGCTATAGTCTCAGGATCATTACAAGATGAATAAGAGAAGAAGTAACCCAATCTCTAAGGCTCTTTGGTTTCTAGGATGGACACTATTTTGTCATAATTTCCAAACTAGATGAGCTCTTATACAGTCTAGACTCAAATGAGTCAAGAGTATAAGGGCTTCAATCTCCCCCTTTGGAAATATGAGACAAAATCTCCTTTGAGTCATCTAGAACTCGTAGGGCGACAACAAATAAGAAAAAACTATTCCTATAAAGGTTCTATCTACCCAATTCCTAGAAAGAAAAAATTACATAACTCAACTATATATAGTTTAACATCCTATAATTACAATAGAGAATGACTGTACAAGAAGAATACCTGCAAAAAATTACTAAGATCAAGCTTTTTAGGATATGCAGAAATAGACTCAAATTTCTCCCCCATTTTGTCTCAAATGGACAAAGGGAAGGAACTTGGAAAATATAACAGGTATTTATTCAACACAAACCATACCAATAGATTTACGTAAAGAAATGAATCTATTATAATCAAGAGGTTTGGTAAACAAATCTGCAAGTTGTAGATCAGTTGGAAGATAATTGATTTCTAATTCCTTGGTTTCAACTAATTCACGAATAAAGTGATGTCTTATTTTAATGTGCTTAGTTCGCGAGTGTTGAACCGGGTTCTTAGAAATATTAATCGCGCTTTGATTATCACAATAGAGATGAAGTGTGGCTTCTTGAATACCATAATCACTTAGCATTTGTTTAAGCCACAATAATTGGGCACAACAGCTACCAGCGGCTATGTATTCAGATTCAGCAGTCGAGAGAGATGTACAGTTCTGTTTTTTACTACTCCATCCTACCAAGTTATTACCAATATAACAACATGCGCCTGAAGTGATTTTACTATCATCAGTACACCCAGCCCAGTCAACATCAGTGTACCCAATAATAGTGCTCGGTGTGTCATTCGTGTACCAAATTCCTAAATTTAGAGTGCCTTTAACATATTTAATTATCCGTTTAACAGAGTTTAAATGGATCTCTTTGGGGTTGTTTTGATAACGCGCACAAACACACACAGCATACATGATATCAGGACGCGAGGCAGTCAGATAGAGTAATGTGCCAATCATACTGCGATATAAAGTAGGATCTACAGATTTGCCATTTTCATCTTTTGACAATTTTTCTGTAGTACTCATAGGCGTTTTAGCACTTTTAGCACTCTTGAGGCCAAATTTCTTAACTATCTCTAATGCGTACTTAGTCTGCGAAAGAAACAATCCATCTGGTTGTTGTTTGACTTGGAGACCTAGGAAGAACTGTAACTCCCCCATAAGGGACATCTGAAATTCCTTACTCATAATTTCAGCAAAAGATTTTACTTCTGAGGTAGAAGTAGATCCAAATATAATATTGTCTACATAGATTTGAGCGATAGTAATGTGTTTGTCAAAATGTTTGACAAATAAGGTTTGGTCATTTCCACCTCTTTTGAAACCTTTATCCAGTAGAAAACTGGACAGGCTCTCATACCAAGCTCTAGGAGCTTGTTTAAGACCATATAAAGCCTTTTTCAACCGAAATACATGATTAGGTTATTTAGGGTCAATGAACCCTTTAGGTTGTTCTACATAGGTTTCCTCGGCAAGTATTCCATTAAGGAACGCAGATTTAACATCCATTTGATATAACGTAAAATGCATGTGACAAGCTATAGCAAGAAGCAGGCGAACTGATTCTAAGCGAGTAACAGGAGCAAACGTCTCGTTAAAATCAATTCCTTCTATTTGGGAATAACCTTGAGCAACTACTCTAGCTTTATTTCTAATTACTATCCCATTTTCATCAGTTTTATTTTTGAAAATCCAACGAGTACCAATAACCTTTTTGTGATCAGGACGTGGAACTAGATACCATACATCATGAATGACAAATTGTAAAAGTTCATCCTGCATAGCAGAGATCCAGTGAGAGTCATTCAATGCCTCATTTACATTCTTTGGTTCCACAAGAGAAACAAAGCATGCATAAAGAGCATAATTTCTAAGTTGGGATCTTGTACGTACTGGCTCACTAGGATTAGCAACTACATTGTTTATGGGATGGTCTTTAGAAACCCAGTTAGGTACTTCAGGTGACTCAATAGGTAATGAATTATCTGTTTCAGAAGAGTCATTTTCTAAAATATTTGAAGATTCTTCTTCTATAGTTAATTCACTAGTCTTGCTTTCTATAGTAGTGTCACTAACAATTACATTTATGGATTCCATTAAGGTTTTAGTGCGAAGATTAAACACCCGATAAGCTCTACTGTTAGGTGAATATCCTAAGAATATGGCTTTATCTCCCCTACTCTCAAATTTAGATAAGTGTTCCCTATCTTTGCAAACATAGCAGGTACTACCAAAGGTTCTAAGGTACTTAAGATTAGGCTTTTTATTGTACCAAAGTTCATAAGGAGTTTGTTTGTAATTCTTTCTAAGATAGACCCTATTAATAAGATGGCATACTGTACGAATGGATTCTACCCAAAAATACTTAGGTAAGTTCTTGGCATGGAGCATGACACGTGCCATCTCTTGAAGGGTACGGTTCTTTCTCTCAGCTATACCATTTTGTTGAGGGGTTTTAGGAGCACTGAACTCATGTTTGTAACCATTATAGTCACAGTATTCTATAATACCTGTATCTTTGAATTCACCACCTCTATCGCTTCGGATTCTATTCACTTGAGTGTCTTTCTCATTCTCAATCCGTAAAAGAATCTTTAAAAAAGTTTGAAAAGTATCGGATTTCTGTTTTAAGAAAGCTACCCAAGTGAATCTGGTGAAGTCATCTACCATAACTAAGATATAACTGTGTCCACAAAGACTAACAGTTTGAAAAGGACCCATTAGGTCCATATGGATGAGTTCTAAGGGATTAGAGGTAAGGATATCTTTAACCCTTTTATGAGATGCTTTAACGATTTTTCCTTCTTGACAGGGACCACAGACAATGTTATGAATAGGTTTAATTTTTGGTATTCCTCTAACTATTTGTTGAGAAGACAATTTACTCAAATTTTCGTAATTAATGTGACCCATTCTGTTATGCCATATCTCATTGTCATCCATTCTGGCAACATTACAGATTTCAGAACTAGACATGACAGTATAACAATTGTCAGGAGTCCTGAATCCTGTAATTACGCATTCTCCCTTTTCATTTAAAATCTTGCAATTGTTCTTTGAAAAGGTAACAGTATGGTTTAAGTCACAAAATTGCGAAATGCTGAGTAAATTAGCCTTGAGACCTTTAACTAAGAGAACATTTTCAAGAACAGGAAGTCCTTTTTCTTTAAGAGTTCCTTTGCCTATGATCTGGGATGATACTCCATCACCAAAAACAACTTTTCCACCATCAAAGTGGGTTTTATTTAAAAGTTTTGTATCATCACCAGTCATGTGCTTGGAACATCCAGAATCCAAATACCAACCAGAAGATGTAAGTTCAGCTTTTAAGGCAGAAATAACAATATTACACTTCATATGGGGTACTAGATCATCTTTTCTAACCCAAATTGCTCTGGTTTTCTGTTTGCGCTTGTTTGCTCTCATTTGATAAAATTTACGAGCAGTAGATTTTTGTTGAAAAACATTTTGCGCATGATTTTGGGTAAATTTAAACACCTGAGCATTTGATTTAGAAAAGTTTCTGGGATTCCTTCTAGTAAATGTCCTTTTAGGTTTAGTCTTTCTATTCCTATAGTTGGAGTTTTTGTCTGGTGGCCTGGGAAGAACATAATTGTTACGACTCCTCCTAGAGTAGTTAAAGTTATGGTACATAGGAGTGTTGTAGATAGGCTTAATCAGTCTCCTAGCATAGCAATTATCGAAAGAGTGGCCGTATATATCACAATAGGAGCAATAAAGATTGCTCAGAATGGGGTTTTCCTTAGGAAAGTCTCTAAACAAAGGTTTTGAGAAATTTTGAGGCTGAATTTTATTCCTAGGTAGCACAGGTTTGAAAGCAGGTTCACTTTTCCTAATAGGGGGGCAGACATATTTTCCCTTTGGCAAACTTTCATGCTTAGAGCAACTTGTGTCTCCAGTGTTAGTGTTTTGATGATCAAACTCAGTTTTTAGAGAATGAAAGTCTGGACATGTTTCAATAGGTCTTTTGCCTCCTGACACAAATTTGATAGGTTCAACATGTTTTGTTTGTGTCTTCAAATTGGGGCAAAATCCTATTCCAGTTCTATCATCAGAATTGGTTTTAGATTCAACAACAAATCCATCAAAACAGTTTGAATTATTTTCAAATTTTGTAAATTTTTTGAAAACAGTTGCTGTCTTTTCTTTTGTTTGTTCCAATTCTAATAATGTCCCTTTGTATTTTTTCTCCAGAATTTCATTAGCTTCAGTTAAAGTTTTCAATTTTTCATCAAACACTTTGACTTCACTTTCATGAGACATGCATTGAGTAGTATACTCTTCAGCATTAAGTTTTACCATCACGTTTAGATCCTCTAGCTTTTTGGTAAGATCTTTCACAATCTTTTCTAGTCTTGTGCTTTTCTTAAGAGTTTTGACATATAGAGTGTGAATGTATGGGAGATATTCATTGTCCGAGTCACTAAGTGAAGTGTGTGAAGTGACCCCTAAGGTTTCATTTCTTAAACTCACGCACCCATTGACATCAGAAGTATCGATTCCCCTTTGACTCACACACCCCGAGGAAGAAGTATTAATGTTCTCAGTAAGTAAAGCATCTAAACCAGTTAATGTATGATTCAAAGCAACAGAGCTAGAATTACTAGACTCATCCTCACTATCAAGCATAGGCATATCATCATTATATATGATTTTGGCAAAGAAGGATAAACAAGGATCAAAACCATCAGATGTCTCAGGTTCCTCATTTTCAGAGTCACTTGAGTCATCCCAGGTTTTGCATATGTTGGCTCTAGAGTGTTTGTTTTGGGTATTTAAATTGACTCTACAGTCTTGAGCAATGTGTCCTAGTTTACCACATCTATAGCATTCAGTCTTCTTGAAGTCTTTGTGAGGTCTGGTGTTGTCCTTGTTCAGTTTGTCATGAGGTTTCTCATGAGACTTGTGATTTGAAGGAGTTGAATAATTAGACTTGCCCTGTCTATTTGCAATACTGTTTCTAAATTTAACAATTTTCTTAAATTGTTTTGACATAAGGGCAATCTGATTATCTAGACTTTCTAAGTCACAGTCCTCATCGGAATCATTACAAGGAGTGTTTAACTCAGGCTTAATCATCTTAGAGGTAAAGCTAAGATTGGAATTGGTATGTTTCCTATGAGTGTGGGTCAATTGTTTCTTAAACTCTAATTCCATTTCCACAGTTCTTAATTTACTACTGAGTAATTCAGGAATGAGATTTATATCACACATCTCCTCAATAGCATATCTTTTATTGTCAAATTTCTGTGGTAATGATCTCAGAATTTTAGACACAATTTCTTGTCTATCATAAGTTATACCATTAGCATGAAGTTTAGTGACGATATCAGTCAGATTCATGTAGAAGTCGTCAAAATACTCCGATTCAGACATGATTAAGGAATTATACTGTTGGATTAACATTTGAGTCTTAGCAGTTTTACCCTAGAGTCTCCTTCATGGGCAGTAATCAAGGTATCCCATGCTTCCTTAGAAGTGGTACAAGATGAGATTCTCTTGAACTCATGTTCATTTATAGACATAAATATAGCATTCTTTCCTTTATTATTATTTCGAGAAACTTGTTTCTCTTCTTGAGTAAACTCACTCAATATTTTCTTAATCCTTTCATTACTTCCTTCAGTGGCTGGTTTAGTTGGATAAGAGTATCCATTTTCAATAATGTCCCAGACATCTTCTCCCAGAGTTCCTTGAATGAAAGCACTCATTCTTACTTTCCAGTAAGAGAAATTGGTTCCATCAAAGACTGGGGGTCTGGTCAAGTTACCATATCTTTCGTTTTTCTCGTCCATAATTGATTTTGAGAAAACAGTTTCAGAAACTCAGGATCTTTTTGAAATAAGATCACAAAAACCTCTGATACCAATTGAAATAGCGTTGCTAAAGCCGTTTATTGAAAATAACCTATTTAAGCAACTCCGAAAGTTTGTTGAAGAAACTCTTTACTTAAATCAAACTGATTTTGAACACGAGATGTGTTAACAAAATTATGTACGAGATTAGGACAAGATTTGATAACAAGTTTTAGTAAACAGTTTAAAATGTTTTAAACTCAGCACACATCAGAATGGGATGAGAAGATGTAGAAATATTAATACTCAGGACTTTTAATGTGGTAAAACCTCACCAATTGAGGAAACATCCACGACTCCCTCTACGGAGTAAAACAAAAAATAATCACTAAAACAAATATGTGAGTTACAATCTATTTAACTAACATGCACACAATAACAAATCTATACAAGTTCAGGATTGTACCCTCTGGCGTCCTTAAACTTTTCTGCAGATCTTGTTTGTTGATGTAGTTCTCTCAGTTTGACAACTCTTCCTTTGTTTCAGCAGTACACGTCGACTTATGTTCACCAAATCTTATAGCCAACACTTTTAGTGTTTGTAGTGTGAAGATGTTTGTGAGAAGTGTTCTAAAACACATGCATGAACTCACGCACTCTTATTAGTTACAAACGATCCTAACAAATTACATATAAAGTCTATATGCAGTGAGTTCTTTATTTTTCTTTCTTACAAAACCAAGAACCTTTTTGACCTTTCAAAATAACCCAGATTCCACGAAGATCTTGCTTAAGAAATCGGTCAAGACCTTTCTCAATCTCTTTTGAAAATATTTAGGAGATTGAAAACCCTCCAAGTGCGAATCCAACTAGGTCAGGTTAAGTTTTGTAAAAACACAAACTAGAAAACATTTATTTGTTGATTCTGAAGTAAGAAAATGTTTTAACAGAAACAATCAACAACGAAATTCTCAAGATGAGAAATAAATGCAACTAAGTGTATTATGACATGAAAAACTTTAGATCTATGATTTCTATTGAATCAGAAACAAGATCTGAGTATGTGTCTAAGTTGGAAATAAGATTTTATGAACACAAGGATTCAGAAACCCAAAATCACTCAACTCGAACTCTCATAAACTCAAGAAACACTAAGGATGGTGTTTATTTGGTTATGGTGTTTTTTGGAGAGGTAAGTGGTTTAGGTTGGAGAAGTTTTGACGAAGTTAGGGTTTCAAATTTGAAACTCTGGTTTCTCTCTCTCTCTCTTCTCTCTTATCTTTTCTCTCTTCTCTCTCTCTCTCTATTCTTTTTCTGAGAAAAATCAAAGTGGCAAAAGCTTTCGAAGGCAGAGATGAGGGTCCTTTAAATAGGAAGAGAAGAAGATTCCAGACCATCGTTCAAAAACAATGGCTGAGATTGAGTCAAGCTTCTTTGACTACAATCCAAGGGCTCACAACAGGCGGTGGATTAAACAGGCTGTGATTGGCTTAGGGGATTACACGGGGATTCACCAAAACAACATGCAGGCCATCGATAACATTAGATCCAAGGGCTGATAACATGTGATGGTTTATCTCAGTAAAGAAACACAACTCTGGCCAATCAGAGAGCAGCAAGTGTTGGCCATAGAACGAATGCAAACGCGCGTACAAAACTAATTACAAAGCCAACCCTGGAGTCTCTAGCGCTTTTGGTTTCTACCCATAGTAACTTTAGGCCAAAAATCACAACAATACATATTTAGATATTAACCCCAAATCTTTTTAAATCAAGTTTTTATTTAATAAAACCTTAATTAAAGTGTGTTTTAAAATTCCCAAAAAATTATTAAAAATCAAATTGAGGGATTTAAACACACTCACCACATTAATACACATAGAGGTGCAATATGATATGCAAGAAATAAGTTCTAAGTGTGTGAGTGATGGCTATAGTCTCAGGATCATTACAAGATGAATAAGAGAAGAAGCAACCCAATCTCTGAGGCTCTTTGGTTTCTAGGATGGACACTATTTTGTCATAATTTCCAAACTAGATGAGCTCTTATACAGTCTAGACTCAAATGAGTCAAGAGTATAAGGGCTTCAATGAACGCCGCTGAGGTTGCAGCCATTGTAGCCCAAGCGGTAAGTGCCTCAATTGTCGTAGTTCAGCAGGCACCACCTCAGGCGCCGGTTGCCGCGCCAGTATAGGAAAATGCATTCCCGTCTGCTTGGGAGCGTGTACGTGACGCTTTTCAGAAAGCGCATCAGCCAGAGTTTGCAGGTAGCTCAGATGTGGTAGTCTCGAGCCAGTGGAGGAAGGATATGCAGAGCCACTTGAGGATGTATGAGTGCACGGATGTTCAGAAGCAGGTGCTAGCTACTTTCAAGCTAGTTGGATCTGTACTGCAGTGGTGGGAGTCTATTACCACCATGGAGGAGAGGGATTCTCTCACTATTCAGGACTTTTGGGTGCGGTTTGACCGCAAATACTTTCCGTCAGCTGTTCACACGGAAATGAGGAGGAAACTGATGAGTCTAAAGCAGGAGGGTAAGACCGTGGCCGAGTATGAGGCCGAGTTCACAAATCTGTTGAATATCGTTCCGGATGAGATACCAACAGAAAAGAAGAAGATTGAGAAATTCACCGACGGGTTGACATGGAGGATCCGTCAGCATCTGTTAGGGAACTTTTCGTTGGCCACTTATTCTGATGTGGTTAACGCTGCTTTATTACACTGCCAGGATCACCGCTTTCATATGGCGGAGGGCAAGAGATCGGGAGAGTCTAGCCATCAGGGCAGGACTGGAGGACATGGTGCCGGTGGGGCACAACCTGTTCAAGGGCAGAGACAGGGTGAGCAAGATTCCCAGCAGGGAGATCAGAAGAGGTTCAGATCAGGGAATTATAATCACAGACAGGGAGGTTTTCGTCAGGGCCATCAGGGTCCAAATGGCCATCAGGGCCAACAGGGGCAGAATGGGCAGCAGTTTCAGCATGGCCAGCAGGGCCAAGGGAGGAACGGTAACGGCCACCAGGGTCGGGGACAACAGGGGCAGAGAGGAGGGAACTTCCCAGGGAAGTGTTTTGTTTGTGGCAAGACTGGCCATAAATGACAGGATTGTCCTGATAGGGGCAGGGCTCCACAGCAGCAGCAGCAGGGTGCTCACCAGGAGCCGCAGAGGCCTATGTTTCCCGCCGCTCTCCCCGCACCGCCGCAGATGGCAGCATTGCCACCCATTCCAGCAGTCCCATCTCAGCAGGGACAGCTACAGTATGGACGTGTCTATAACGTCCACCAGGCAGCAGTTCCACAGGCACCGCCCGCGATTGAGGGTACGTTTCCTATCCATGGCACTATGGGTTGGGTATTGTTTGATACGGGGGCTACACATTGTTTTATAGCTACACATTTCGCGAAGGCTTTAGGGTTGTTAGCCACAGCGGAGAGCACAGTGACGTGTGTTGACTCACCATTAGGGAGTGGGTCACTTATATTCTTTATATGCCGGGGAGTGGGGGTAGAGATTGGTGGTTTGGTATTACCTGCAGACATGTTGGTATTAGATATGCATGTTCACGATGTGATTATCGGTATGGATTGGCTCGTAGCTTATAGAGCCATGATTGATTGCTTCAGCGGGAGCATTATTTTTGCCATTCCGGGGCAAGAGATGTTTGTAGTGGCGATGCCTCGCCCAGAGGGAGGATCGACCGCTCATCTGTATTACATAGAGGAGGATACCTCTAAGGAGGTTGTGATTCCTTTATATTCTATCCCAGTTGTCAGGGAGTATTCGGATGTGTTTCAGGAGATACCAGGCCTACCCCCAGTCGAGAGATAGACTTTATTATAGATTTACTACCAGGTACGAGACCTATAGCACGTGCACCGTACCGTATGGCTCCAGCTGAGATGAGGGAGTTACGGGATCAGATTGAACAATTGTTAGGTCAGGGGTTTATATGAAGGAGTACTTCACCGTGGGATGCCCCTGTGCTGTTCGTAAAGAAGAGAGGTGGTTCACTGAGATTGTGTGTGGATTACCGAGAGTTGAATAAGGTCACGATACGGAATAAGTATCCGTTGCCTCGAATCGATGACTTATTTGACCAGTTGAGAGGAGCTTCTTTCTTCTCGAAAATTAATTTGAGATCGGGTTACCATCAGTTGCGTATCCGGGATAAGGATGTCTCGAAGACTGCGTTCTTGTCGAGATATGGTTCTTACGAGTTTCGGGTTATGCCTTTTGGTTTGACCAACGCTCCAGCGATGTTTATGGACTTGATGAATAGGGTGTTCAGGGATTTCCTAGATTAGTTTGTCATTGTCTTCATCGATGATATTCTGGTTTATTCCCAGACGGAGGAGGAGCACGCCGAGCATTTGAGGCAAGTTTTGCAAACACTCCGTCAGAACGAGTTGTATGCAAAATATGAGAAGTGCGGGTTTTGGTTGAAGGAGGTCCAGTTTTTTGGACATATTATTTCCGACCGGGGAATATCTGTTGATCCGGGGAAAGTATCCGCGGTGAGGGAATGGGGACAGCCCACGACACCGACTGAGATTCGTAGTTTCTTGGGCCTATCAGGATACTACAGGAGGTTTATTCGGGGTTTCTCGAAGATAGCAGGTCCTTTGACACATCTAACTCGTAAGGGTGTGCCATTCATCTGGAGTGATGCCTGTCAGTTGGCATTCTATGAATTGAAGGATAAATTGACCTCAGCACCTGTGTTAGCATTGCCGAGACCGGGAGTTGAGTATTTGGTTTACACCGATGCGTCTTTGCAAGGACTTGGAGGTGTATTACAGCAGGAGAGACAGGCCATAGCTTATGCTTCTCGTAAGCTTAAGCCTCATGAGAAGAATTACCCCACGCATGATTTGGAGTTGGCGGCAGTTGTTTTTGCGCTACGGATTTGGAGGCACTATCTTTTGGGGGAGAAGTTCCAACTGTTCATGGACCACAAGTCCCTACAGTATCTGTTCACGCAGAAGGAGTTGAATATGCGGCAGCGTAGGTGGCTTGAGTTTGTGAAAGACTACCAGTTCGAGATCCAGTATCACCCGGGTAAGGCTAACGTGGTAGCAGACACGTTGAGCCGTAGGCCAGCAGATGAGGTGGCAGAGGTGTGGAAGGAAAAGTGGAAGGAGTTGGGACACCAGGATGCAGTGGCCCGATCTTTCATGTCTGTGATGACTGTTACACCGCAGATTGTCACGAAGGTAGTACGGGCACAGGCTAATGACTCGTTCTGTCAGGAGCAGATAGTTCGATTACTAGCAGAGGGAGCCGAGTCCTATACCGTTAGCTCAGACGGGGGATTACGCTTCAATGGGAGATTGGTGGTTCCGGAAGTGGAGGAATTGAGACACTAGGTGATGGCAGAGTCGCATGGCTCACAGTTCGTGGTACATCCCGGAGGGGACAAAATGTACCAAGACATGAGATGCCAGTATTGGTGGAGTGGTATGAAGAGAGATATCGCTGATTTTGTTTTTAAATGCGCCACTTGTCAGCTTGTAAAAGTGGATCATCAGAAACCGGCAGGACTGCTACAGCCGTTGGAGGTTCCGATGTGGATGTGGGAGAGCATCTCCATGGACTTTATCACGGGGTTGCCTACGTCGCAGAGGGGTCATGACTCCGTTTGGGTAATTATGGACAGATTGTCCAAAGTCGCTCATTTTTTACCCGTAAGGACTGACTACACTACGGGACAGTATGCCCAGCTCTTCATTTTAGAGATTGTGAGACTTCACGGTGTGCCCCTAAATATCGTGTCTGACAGAGACAAGATATTTATTTCACGGTTTTGGGAGAGTTTCCAGGAGGCCATGGGTACGGAATTGCGGTTGAGTACGGCTTATCATCCGCAGACCGATGGGCAGACAGAGCGCACAAATCAGATGTTGGAGGACATGCTGCGCATGTGCATTATTGACTTTGGGGGTGGATGGGAGCAATACCTTCCACTGGTGGAGTTTGCTTACAACAACTCCTATCAGTTCACTATTGGCATGGCTCCGTTTGAGGCATTGTACGGTAGGCCTTGTCGTTCCCCAGCATGTTGGTTAGAGGTGGGGGACAACAAACTACTTGGGCCGGAAGTGATTCAGGATACTTCGGCAAGGATTGAGTTGATTCGGAATCGCATTCAGGTAGCTCAAGATCGGCAGAAGAGTTACGCTGATGCGAAGAGATTTTTCAGGGAGTTCCAAGTGGGGGACCAGGTTTTGCTCAGGGTATCTCCTATGAAGGGGATTATGCGTTTCGGGAAGAAAGGGAAGTTGGCACCGAGATATGTAGGACCATTTCCTATTATTGAGCGGATCGGACCGGTTGCGTATAGACTTGGGTTACCGGAGCAATTGCATCGGATTCACGATGTGTTTCATATTTCCTCGCTAAGGAAATACCTTAGAGATAATTTGGCTCATTCTCACATCGCTGTGGAGGCCATCGATCTCCAGCCGGATAGCTCCTACGAGGAGGGGCCGATTGCTATTCTAGACCGAAGTGAGCGGAAACTGCGGTCCAAGATAGTTCCGTTAGTGCGTGTTCAGTGGCGACATCATAATGTCGAGGAGTCCACATGGGAGCGCGAGGATGAAATGCGCGAACGTTATCCAGAGTTGTTCTTACCAGGTACTTTCTAGTTCCGAATTTCGGGACGAAATTCAGTTATTAGGGGGGAAGTATGTAATACCCCGTATTTTTGGCGATATTTATTTTATGGGATTAATTAATTAAATGTGTATTAATTGAAAATTAATCCGGGTTAAAAATACTAACGAGATGCGAGTTGGTATTTGATTATGTGCATATATGATTTTATATGAATATTGAATTATGAAATTTGTCGTGAGATTTATATACGGCAATTTGGATATTTTATTGGGACGCGTGTGACAGTCGCGTCAGGTTATAATTATTTTGATTATAAAAGTGAATTTAAATTCTATTAACCGTATGGTCGTTTTGAGTGCGCCAACGCGTCCGGAAGGGTCGAGATAGTCAGAAAACACTAGCCGGGGGTTTAGTTTGGGTCCCGGGGTATTTTTAGGCCATACTGGCAACATAAAGGGTATTTTGGTAATATTGTATTTTTGGGGATTTAATAATGACGAAAATTAAGAGTTTATATCTGATGTGGATTTGACCCACTTAACCCATTAACAACCCATATTAACCTAGAAGGCTACGTAGGTTATTAGAATTAGGTTTTCTAATATCTTCCCAAAGCAAACCCTAGCCACCATAGCCATTGGAGAAGAAAGCTTGGAGAGAGAGAGATAGAAAGGAAATTCTGCAGAAAGAGAGGGAGAGAGCTTCATCATCGTCATCAAAATCTGAGATTTAATCAAGGCAAGTGGTTTAAATTACGTTTTTATGCAGTAAATGCTTCTTCCATGCTTAGACTATTCAATAAATCAAATTGTTCTTGGGAGTTTAATAAAGACCCATTTTAATTGGACTTAGAACTTAAATTTTGAGAAGAAATTGCATGTAGAATCGTATAGAGATGATTTCCCTGATGTTGATGTATATTGGATGTAACAAAAACGGATCTATGTTGAGTAAATTGATGACATAAAAATTCTAGGGTTTATGTTCTTGAAAATTTGGGGAAAAGCGAAGAGACTTGAGGATTTGATGATGTTTAGGATGAATTGATTCCTTAAAATATGTTAGTATGTGACCTAGGTACGTTTAGGGATGATTAGAGACCTTAAAGAATTGTTGGTTTGATGTTTAGATGATTTTTGAGGAGACAAAAATGGTGAAAAACGAAACTAGGGAAATCTGGGCTCGAAACTGGTCGTTCGTTAGAAGACCTCCCCAGGTCGTTCGAACGAGCTTCTAACGAGTTGACCAGTCGCTTCTAACGAGGGGAGATTTCGTTTGATACCTTCGTTCGAACGAGATGTCGTTAGAAGGTACAGTTCGTTCGAACGAACTAAATCTCGTTCGAATAGCCTCATTCGAACGAGACTTCGAACGAGTTGACAGTTTCGTTCGAACAGCCTCGTTCGAACGAGACTTCGAACGAGTTGGCAGTTTAGGCCTTTTTGGCCTGTTTTGATTTTTGGAGTCCCGTAAACTTGTTCGAGGTTAGGGATAACATTCCTTTGAAGGTGTATTAGTATACTTGGGACATTTGGGTTATAAGGAGGAGTAAATTATATAAATGTGGATCAAATCAAATAGACATTTGAGTCGAGACGTGAATACCTACTACGAAGTGAGAATAAATTATGGCGCGTATAAATATGGACCAGGATTATATAAGTTGTATATATATTAAGTGGTACGAGAATACGATATGTACTACAATTAAACTACGGGATTACTAAGATGTGTTCTTACTTAGTATTGGTATATGAACTGTGTGTATGACATACCTACCATACTTGCTATCACGGGAGGTTTGCGTTCGCTTAGGGCCCTCTAATCCTTGTGTTTCCCGGATTTAGACTGGTTACCTTGATGAACATAGGTCAGAGAAAGACTTATTGGGATGTTAATAAGTCCGCTGATCATGGGAGCGTAGGTATGTGCGTGACCCATGTGATGTGACTGTGTTCGCCTCCATTATTTGTGATGTTGTTAACTGTGAACTATTCCTGAGAGATTCGGAATATGTGATCCTTATGTACGTGATGTACCGGGATGGATAGAAGATTATGTGTGCACCGCAGCCTAGTCTCGGGGTGCTTATATTGTATATTTATGTTGTGGAAAATATACGCTTAATAAACTGGAACTTTCATATGGTATTGTGTGTAACTGTGAAATAACATAGAGGGATAATCTATAACAAGTTGTATTACCTTTGTATGAGAACCTGAAGTTACGTTAAGCCCTATTTAATTGAGATCGTTATAATGTTAATGGGAACCGAGTAATAAGGGTAGAACCTATGGCAGTCTAGCTAGATATGATGTCACTTAACTAGTGGTTTGTGTCATTTTAGATGGGTACTTACGTTAGGAGTGCACAGTTAGAAGAGAGGTGAGAATTTCATGTGAGTGCACGTCCTAACATGTACTTTGCATTTAATGTTTTAAATGTTTTTAAAGAACTTGCAGGTTTTTAAAATATCTCCACATTCGGGCTCTGACCCGTTTGCTTTCAAATCTATTTTCTTGTAAAACCATTTTAGGTGCCCAGCCACAAGGACACCATGCATAGGATACTCATTCAGGTGACGAGCTGTAGCTGTTTGTGGAAGCTACATGGATTTGCTTTTAGACGTTTCTATCATTTGGATTCCTGATTCATTATCTATCAGTTGTAGGGCATGTTGCCCATTTCTATTAGATACATCTTTCCATTTCAGTTTTTCAGACTTTGGCATGTATTATTTCAGTATTCAGTTTAGTTGTTTCAGTTGTGGGATTTGTAGTGAGGAGTTTTCCTCCAGACTTTATTTACATTATGTGATGGTTATTCTATTTACTTCGTTATGGTGAATGGTGTTATTATTCTTCATTACACTTGTTGCATGTTAATCAGACTTAAATTTAAAATTTGACAACTTACTTTTTAAATACTAGGTGGTTAGTAATCATTAAAATGTTTTCGACAGTGATGCTATTAACTGGACCAACTTGGCATTTTGAATTAATTTAATAAAGGAGTAGCTACCCGGTATTTAATTAGTCGGGGTGTCACAAATATTACCAAATAGTTGGTCAGCAAAATACAAAAAAGATAATAATCAAAGTAAATAACCTATGGCATGACCTACCTGAGGGCACTTAAACCCATTATACACTGATCCTTCCAAAAGAGGAGCATGTTACTAATTTTTATTAGTAACTCTATAGTCAAAGTAATCCTTGTTGGAGTTTGGCAGATTGACAACCTGTGCCCTATTAGCAAACCTAGTCTTCATGTAGTAGGTATTATCACTGGTAACCCATTTATAGCAAAACATCAGCTCAGGGATACCTGTGGCCATCCCCGATCCTTGCCTGTGGACGGGCACATGAAGGGAGGATCTTCGGGTCCCGTGCGTCCCTCTCGGGAGCACTTCAGCCGGCATCGTTTAAGATGAGGTGTAAAAATGTAGAGATATTTAGAGTCGCCAGTCTATTTTACTCAAAACAGACAAAAGAAAAAGGGGAAGTGATGATGCTAGGATTCAGCACCACCAGATAAATGATGATGAGCTCAAATAATAGCAACCATAGCAGCCATTGAGATGTAAGTGTATAAGTGTATAGAAGGAGGTTAGTATAAGAGGAACAAGACGATGATGTATAGTGGTTCAGGTAATTTGGCCTATATCCACTGTGAGTGTGTGATCCACTAAGTATGGGCATTAATGGCCTTGGATACAATGCACATAAGCTCACTTTCTCTCTCTACTGTGTATACAAGCAGAGTTTCAATTAGGGTTTTCAACTTATCCCTCGATACCCCTTGTAGGGTTGTAGGTGACAAGTATATATAGGTCTTGGGGGGTGTAGTTTACCCCCAAGCATGCATGGTGCATTTGAATGATGATATAACCAATCTCCTGTTGACACCTGTAGATGCCAAATGATGACATAATATTCCCTCATATGAGGGGGAGATATTGTTATAATGGTCTTCCACGCGCCATGTGAGCCTCACGCGCACTATTCCACGCGTCTCCCAAACCACACGCTGTGATGATGTCACCCTAGGCCTGTGATATGAGGCCGAGGGAAAAGTTCCTTCTTGTAGTGAGTCTGAGCTAATTTAGGCCTCATACTATCGTACCCTCGGAGGGTCTCTGGACCATGATGAGGGGTCGGCCCCTTGAAGGGTCATTCTTGTAGTGAGTCTGAGCTAATTTAGGCCTCATACTATCGTACCCTCGGAGGGTCTCTGGACCATGATGAGGGGTCGGCCCCTTGAAGGGTCGTCTCAGCCTGATGAGGGGGTCGGTCCCTTGAAGGGTCGTTTGAGCCTGATGAGGGGGTCGGCCCCTTGAAGGGTCGTCTGGGTCTGATGAGGAGGTCGGTCCCTTGAAGGGTAGTCTAAGATTGATGAGGGGGTCGGCCCCTTGAAGGGTCGTCTGAGACTGATGAGGGGGTCAGCCCCTTGAAGGGTCATCTGGGTCTGATGATGGGGTCGGTCCCTTGAAGGGTCGTATGAGATTGATGAGGGGGTCGACCCCTTGAAGGTTCGTCTGAGACTGATGAGGGGTTGTCCCCTTGAAGGGTCGTCTGAGACTGATGAGGGGTCGGCCCCTTGAAGGGTCGTCTCGTCCTGATGAGGGTTCGGCCCCCTGAAGGGTCGTCTGGGTCTGATGAGGGGGTCGGCCCCTTGAATGATCGTCCGATATATGTTGAGAGGTCATCCTGACCCCGTCCAGGTGCTGGGTGCCCTCGGCCTGGCCGAGGGTATATATGGGCATATCAAGAAGCCATCCCGAAGGATGGCATCCAAAGAAATACTGGTGCATACGAAACCAAAATGATTCGAGAAGGGTTCGGAGGCTAAGTTAGGAAATGGGAAGGTGTTAGGCACCCATTCCGCCCTTTCGATCTCTCATGGATATTTGCTATTTACCTTTATTTTCCCCGTGATATGTGTGCATGTGTATATATATGGTGGAGATAGGAATCCTCGACTTATATCATGGAAGAGATAAAGTGAGTCATCCGTAGGAAGGTATAAAAATAATATTAGAAAATAAGATTTACGCGATTACTCCTACGTTGAACGTTATAAGGGAACGATAACGCATATGGATTAATACGTCACTAAGAGCAATTATATAGAATATAAGAAAATTGGATTTAGATAAGATAGAAAATGAGAGAGAAAGTGAGAATAGGACTCGAGTCTCGAGTTTTACCCCGAGATGCCTACGTAGCCTATAAAGGCATCAAAGTTCACGTAGCTCGCATACAAAATGAGGGGTGGGTTTATCCCATAAATCTAAATGGGAGATCTCTTATTTGTGAGTGTGTGTGTGTGTAGAAAAAGTGTTTTAGTTGTGAGAAAAGTACGAGAATCCCTATTTGGAATTTATGAGCAAACCCTCTTTTTCTTATTTTTTGGGTTTTTATTTACATGAAAATAAAAGTTGTGCAATAATACTAAATTAAAAGTATATTAGGATGTGTGAGATGGGATAATAAAAGTGCTAAGTACTAAAACAAGTTATTGAGAATTGAAGAGAATTTAAGAGAAAGTTGAGAAAGTTGGACCTTCTTGAAGATCTTGAGTTTGATCTTGAATGTTGGAGAGCATCCCTTGAACTTAGATGATGATGGAGAGTGGATAATTAACCAAGTTTGATGAAAAGGATGATGAAAAGTGAAAGTTAGAAAGGGATTTGGATGTTGAAATCGTGTTATCTTCGAGTGAGGTTTTTGGGATTCGCTGAGAGCGATTGTTATAAGATTTGGGCTCCTTTTGTAAATGAGGTGAAGGCCTCCTTTTATAGGCCCAGGTCACTGCCGATCAGCATAGACCTAGTCCTGCCTATCGGCACCTGCCGATAAGCAGGGTCCGGAACCTACCATTTGGCTGTGTGTTTCAGGCCTTTTTGGAAAATTTCTTGCCGAGGGCAAATCGTTAGTCAGAATCCTGCACGGGGTAGACCGTTGGAAAGGTAATTTAGAGACCTTTGAAAGTCCTTATACTGCTCCCGAGTTTGGGAGCTGACTTTGGGTCAAATACGGCTCGAAAGCATTTGTCGGTCCATTGGATGGGGAATCGTTCGGACGCAAATGAATCGTTCGTCCACATGGTAAGTCCAAATCATGCATGGGGCAGACCGTTGGAATATTAGGAGATGTACGTAGACATTCCAAAGAGTTTAACCCGGTTTAGGGAGGTGACTTTGGTCAACCGGGCCTTGAAATCATTTGGTGACCTCTTGGAGTCAAACGGATCGTTTGTCCACATGGTAAGTCAGAATCGTGCACGGAGCAGACCATTAGAAAGGGGTTTCGGTGCCCTTAGAAGATTAATTTAGCCTCGATTGAGCTGAAGAGTTAACTTAGGTCAAATAGAGCCTGGGAGCGCTCGGTGGCCTTTAGATCAAATTTCGAACGCAAATGGATCATTCGTACGCATGGTAAGTCAGAATCACGCATGGGATGGACCGTTGGAAAGGGATTTCAGTGCCCTTTGAAGATTCATTTAGCTTTGGATGAGCTGAAGAGTTTGACTTTTTGGTCAAATGGAGCCCGGGGGTGCCCGATGGCTTTTAGGTCAGTACTCAGGACATGACTTGGGTCTGTAGTGATGAAGGGAGGTTCTAGGGACCTAAGGAGAGTTAGGGGTAACAGAATGGGGTGTCTATAGAGCCCCTAGATGGGTGAGTTTGGAACAAATGAGAGTCGTCGAATAGACACCATATGATGCTTTTGAGGGAGTATGACCGATTCAGAGGGTCGAGGACGATTCTGAGGACCTGAGGGGTGTGTCGGGGATGATGAATTTTTTTGGGTCAAAGCCAGATCTATGGGCTTAAGTGATAAGGGTGATCGATTCTACGGGTCAAATCCAATTATGCGGGCTTAGGGTGAAGATCTAATAACCGAGGTTAATTATGTCCAAAGAGTGGTGACGACTGAGGTTCGAGGTCAATTTTGACCTAAGAGTGGTGACAACCGAGGACCAAGGTCAATTCTGACCTAACTCAAGTGACGATCCAAGACCAAGGTTAATTCTGACCTAAGAGTGGTGACGACCGAGGAACGAGGTCAATTCTGACCTAACTCGGGTGACGATCCAAGATCGAGGTCAATTCTGACCTAAGAGTGGCGACGACCGAGGATCGAGGTCAATTCTGACCTAAGAGTGGTGACTAGAGAGGACCGAGGTCAATTCTAACCTAACTCAGGTGACGATCCAAGACCAAGGTCAATTCTGATCAAAGAGTTATGACGATCGAGGATCGAGGTCAATTCTGACCTAACTCAGGTGACGATCCAAGACTGAGGTCAATTTTAACCTAAGAGTGGTGACGATAGATGACCGAGGTCAATTCTGACCTAAGAGTGGTGACGACTAAGGACCGAAGTCAATTATGACCTAACTCAGGTGACGATCCAAGACCGAGGTCAATTCTGACCTAAGAGTGGATAAAGATTGGATTTTGATTCTGCTGGAGAAAGTTCTTTGTGATTTTGATCTGAGCTGGGGTGCTGATAGTTGGGGAAGCTTTTATTTCTTTAGGAGGCCTCGTAGGGGGGAACAACCAATTTTGGTGCTGTAAAAAAACTCCGCTGGGGAAGTGATCAGGCGATCCTTAGAGATCCTCCGGGACTTTACTGGGAGGAGATTCACTTGGTTTTTGAGGATTCTGCTGGGAAATAGGAGTTTCGCTTGAGGGAATGCGAAATTTTCCTGGTGAAAATGTTTTGAATCCTTCCTGGGATTTTTAGAATTTTTCGAGGATTTTTTGGGGCTTTCTGGTATTTTCTAGGAATTTATGAACGAAATTTAATGGGGTGCCAATAGGCATGGTATGAGGGGTACCATATGGCAGTGGCACAGACGTTTGGAGTGCCTCGGGAAAGTAAGGAGTCAGTGTCGATCGGTATGGTGGGGGTTAGTGCCGATCGGTATGGTGGCGCTTGGCATCCTATATAAAGGGGGCGAATCCCTTCATTTTTTTCACAGCTTCTTTGCTTTATCTCTTTCTGCGATTCCTCTGCAAATCGTTATAGCATTTCGATCTTCAAGAAATGGCTTCTTTTGTGAGCACTGCAGTCCATAGGGAGTGGTTGACCTTTGATGACTGGGCGAATGTGGAGTGGAGGGCCAGGGCATCTATTGCTTTGGGGAGTGAGAACTCCTTTGATGTGTTTGAGCCTGTTGCGGATGAGTGGACCTTACCGCAGGAGCCATCGCGTCATCGCTCTTTGAAAGTGAATCCTGGCAATTATGTAAGTGGCTTGACCTTTGGCATTCCTTTCTTTTTTTTGGTGATTTTCTTTCTTTCTTTTCTGTTTTGGTCATCTCTGCTTTGATACTGATTTTGACTTTTTCTTGCAGCATGTCCGAGTGTTGACCACTTGGCTAAGAAACATCAAAGATTGGATATCTTCGGCGACTGACCATATTCGGGATGCGGTTCCTGTTTCTTCTTGCTTGGTGTCGTCTGATTCGTCCAGAGAGGACTCGGGCTCGGGTAGTGGTGGTGCATCATCTCACCATAGGGGAAAGAAAGCACGTCGCAGGGGTGGAAGCTCTTAGAGAGAAAGGTAGGTGAGAGAGAGAGAGAGAATGTGGGTTCGGGGTGAGTCTCATTGTTTTTTCTATTTCTTTTTATTTCCTGCAAAATTGATGTAACACAAAAAACAAATAGATGAAATGCAATGGAGTTTTTTTATTATCTTTTATTAATGATGAATGAATGCATGCACATGCGCTTTTTACTTTGCTGTTGAGACCGTAAAAAGGAGTATTTTTGGAATTTTTGAAGGAAAGTTTTTTAATTAAAAGGGGAAATTAAAAAAAGATATTTTGAAATTCTGTGGGTAATATCAATTTATTTTTATTGACTTTTCTGATTTTGACAAAAAGGGAAATTTCTAAAAATGGGGGGTTACCGATCGGCGAGCACCCTGTCCTACCTATCGACAGTTCAGTCCAGTCCCATCAATTCTAAGATTTTATTGGTACCCTCTTCTGCCTTTTGTATTTTATGGGGTAAGATTACCTTATATTTCTGCAAGGCTTATGTATCTTGTGAGGGTTCTCAAATATAAAAAGGGGTGAGGATGGAGTGTTTTCATCACACCTTCGCATTCTTACTTACTTGCCCGCTATCTCTTAGCCTTGCAAGATGGCTCTCCCTGGTAGCATTGAGTTTTCTAACTACCTCGAAGCCTTGGAAGCAATGTGATCTTATAATGTCCACTATGATGCTTTCAACATGCGTCGAGTCTCCTTGTGGTGCAATCGGCCTATTGAATTGAACATGCTAATGGCGGCGGTACAATTCTGGTACCCCGAAGACCATGTATTCCGCTTTGGGTTGGATGAATTTTATCCTACCTACAAGAAATTTTCTCCCATACTAGGTGTAAATCCCAGTGTTGCTGCGGCTTTGCCCAAATTTTCCCGTTCTCCCAGGAATTTATTGGTGGGGCTTCTTCATATTTCGCCTTCGGCGGCCGGATCATTGGTTGCTAGAGGAATGATCTCCCTCCCAGCAGTGTTGCAGTCCATGTATTTATGGGAAGTAGGTGACGCTGGCTACGCTAGAGCCGTTGTTCTGGGCCTGATTTCAAAATTACTGTTGGTGACTGGATAACTGCTGGTGGACCCATAAATTGTAGCCATTACTTCGTGGATGTCATACCGTCATAATCCTGCAGCGATGATACTGGCGGAGATGCTGAATGGTATGGATGCCTAGCGAGAAGATCGTTCTGACTTTCTGAGGGGTAGCCCCGTGATGTTGTTCATGTGGTTGTCTGAAAGACTCCGCCTGGTGGTCCCTCCAGAGTATCCTTTGTCAGTTGTACCCAACTTCTTTTCGCGTTACTTCATCCACGTTGGCCTGGATATTGCGAGCTGGGAGAATTGGTTTGTAGAGCATAGGGCTCGGAATCTGTATTGGTCAGTGCCTTGGTGGAGGCAGTTGTAGCCTGTTCTGGAGCTAGGAGAGTACTCGTATGTGTGGCTGGTTGGTCTCAGACAGACCTCTTTTTATTTCCCTTGGCGGCTTCGGCGCCAATTTTACTGGGCATAGGTCGTGCCACTTTGGGCACTAAATTTCTTTCCGGTAGACGTTTTGACCGAGCGCCTACGTCAATTGCTTAGATCTCTGTGGAGAATCGGTGTCCGTCGACCCATCCCTCTCAGTCTATCGGGAGAGTTTGGCATGTCCCTGGGTATTATGTAAAGTGGTTACGGAGGAGAGTAGTCAGCAATATATTGGCAGTGGAGACTGGATAAAGGTGGTTTGTTTTATTTAACACCATGGAAGGGGGTGTTACGATTTTTTCGAAGCTGGCTCGGTCTTATCGGTCCATGGAGTGTTTATAGCACTCTATTCAGGCGGGGGAAATTGGGGACCCTAGGATGTGGATGATGAGGGCGTAGGCTCCTCTGGTAGCTGTGGGTAGGACTCTTTGGAGAGTTTATTTGTGTAATAGGGAATTGTTTTTTTTATGGTAGTAAGGGGAAGGGAGTTATCCGTTCCTTTTCTTATGTAATCTGTGCTGTAATTTCTTATTAATGAAATAAGCAAGCTTTTGATCATCCAGTTGTACCTTTTGATGAATTTTGTAATTTTGAATTATCTATAGCGATCTCTAAGGCATACATAATCCTTTTGTTCAAGTATTTGTTAGAATAAACTGTCGTTCTCGGAGATAAGAAAAGAATAGTATTTTGTGAAAAAGAAAGGGTCGTGCTCCAATAAGATGTATGAGCTGCCTACGTACCTCTGGTGTTTTTGAATTTTTTTTATTTTTCTTGAAAAATGGTTTTTTGCAGAGGATCAGGCCCACGTAGTTCTGGGTAGAGGGAAATAAGGAGTTTTTTTTAGAATAGAAGGGAGATGAGAAAAGTCGTAGCGCGCCGAGATTCCGGACTAGGGGTAAAATTTCTTGAGATGGTCCAGGTTGAATGAACGAGCCATCTCCTCCCCTCCTAGGTCAGTGATCATGGCGACACCGTCGGATAAGATTTTCTTCACAATGTAGGGACCGCTCCAATTGGGCTTGAATTTCCCTCTGGGGTACCAGATGGGTTCTATTATCTCCTTGAAGGATAAATCCCCTTCCCATACACCGCGATCTTTGACTCTTTTGTTGAATGATCGAAATATTTGGCAATGGTACCCCTGTATGTGGTAAAGAGCTTTCAATCTCCTTTCATCTAGGAGGGCCAGTTCGTCGAGACGGCTTTGGCACCAGTCTCCTTCACTAACTTTGCTTTCGAGCATGACGCGTAGCGAGGGTACTTACAGCTCCAAAAGTAGGACCGCTTCCATATCGTAGACCAGAGAGTAAGGGGTAGCCCCAGTAGATATTCGGATTGAGGTTCGATATCCCCAGAGGGCGTACGGGATCCGGTCGGCCCAATCCCTACAGCTTTCGGTCATCTTGCTGATGATGGCTTTGAGGTACTTATTGGTGGCTTCAACTGCACCATTGATATGAGATTGGTAGGGAGAAGATTTGTGTCTCTAAATCCCGTACTCGTTGACTACTTCTGTGACTTCTGGTTCGAAATGCAACCTGTTATCTGACACTAACTCGTGCGGACCCCATATCGGCAGATGATATTTTTCTTGAGAAATTTGGCCACTTTCTTGGCGTTCAATACTGCGTATGACTCAGCTTCGACCCATTTGGTGAAGTAATCAATGGCAACTAGGATGAACTCATGCCCGTTTGAAGCCTTCGGTGTAACCTTCCCTATGATGTCTATACCCCAGGTGGAGAATGTCCAGGGAGAGGTCATGTTGTATAATTCTCGCGGAGGCAGGTATTGAAGATTGGAGAAATGTTAGCATTTGAGGTACCTCGGAACATAGGCGGTGCAATCTTGGGCCATGGTTGTCTAGTAGTAACCCTGTCGGATGATCTTCTTGGAAAGCATGTGACCGTTCATGAGGGGACCGCATTCCCCACTCTGAATCTTTTGTATTATTTTCTCAATCTCAGCCTCTGTGATACAGTGTATATGAGTTTCATCGAAGTTCCTCTTGAGTAGAGCTTTATAACAGATGATATACTGGGCGGCAAGTCTTCGTAGGGTTGTTCGGTCTTTCTTGTTGGAACCCTTGGGATACCTACCATGTTTGAGGAGGCACCAGATATCATAGTACCAGCAATCGGCTAGTTCGGTATCTTTGGTAGAGACGAGCTCAATATGATAACAGTGGTTAGTTTGTCTTGTTTTTTAACTAGGAAGGGGGTCATTGTTATTCCTTCGGGCATGTCGACCATAGAGGCCAAGGTAGCGAGAGCATCGGCTAGGTTATTCTTTGCTCGAGGTAGGTAATGGAAGGTGATATCTCGGAATCAGGAGGCTAACTCTTTTAAGTGTGCATGGAAGGGTTGGATCTTTTCATCCTTAACTTTCAACTTTCTGAGCACTTGATCGATGATGAGGGTAGAATCCCCGTAGACATCAAAGTATCGAATACCTTTCTTGAGAGGAACTTTGAGGCCTACTGTGCATGCCTCGTATTCCGTCATGTTATTGGTGCAAGGGAAATCCAATTTAATGGCGATGGGAGTGTGGGAGTCATCAGGGGTGATCAGAAGTATCCCAATGCCATATCCCTCTTTATTGGCAGCGCCGTCAAAGAACATTTTCCATTGAAGTTAGTCTTGAGCAGTGTAGAGGATATTTTCATTTGGGAATTCGGAGATCCAGACATCTGCTTATTTTATTGGGTAATCAGCGAGGTAGTCAAAGATGGCTCTTCCTTTAATGGCTTTCTGCGTGACGTACGCAATATCGAACTCGGTTAGGAGCATCAACCATCGATCCATTCGACTGGATAAGGCGGGTTTCTCAAGCAGGTATTTGATGGGATCTATTTGGGATACAAGTTTGATGGGGAAGGCAAGCATGTAGTGTCGCAGCTTTTGGGTGACCCAGACAAGTGCGACACACGCCTTTTCCAAAGCTGTGTAGTTGACCTCATATCCGACCAATTTGCAACTCGCATAATAAATGGCTATTTCTTTATGGGAGTCTTCAAGGTATTAGGATAGCAAAGACCCAGCTGCAGTGTTGGTTATGTTTAGGTATAGGAGCAAAGGGAGACTAGGTTGTGGTGGCATGAGCACTGGAGGTTGGGTCAGATATTATTTGATTCGGTCAAAAGCTTTTTGGCAGGACTCGTTCCAAACCTTGGTTGAATCCTTTCGGAGGAGCTTAAAGATCGGTTCACAGATGGAGGTTAACTGACTGATGAACCGGCTGATATATTGTAATTTCCCAAGAAAACCTCGGACTTCTTTCTCTATTCGGGGCGGCGGCATCTCAAGTATGGCCTTCAGTTTTACAGGATCTGCTTCTATCACCTTCTCACTAACCATGAATCCCAAGAGTTTTCCTTTTGTAACGCCTAAGACACACTTTTGTGGATTGAGTCTCATCAGATACCGTCGCAGTCGTTCGAAGAACTTTCGGAGAGCGGGAACATGACCTTCTCTAGGTTTGGACTTGATAATCATATCATCCATATAAACCTCAACTTCTTTGTGAATCAGATCGTGCAGGATGGTTGTGGCAGCCCTTTGGTAGGTAGCGTCGGCATTCTTGAGACCAAATGGCATGACGGTGTAGCAAAAGGTTCCCCGTGGGGTGATGAATGCGGTTTTTTCTTGATGGTCTAGGTGCATCTTGATTTGGTTATATCCGGCAAACCCGTCGACGAATGACTTGAGAGCATGACTGGCTGTGTTGTCCACGATCATGTCGATATTGGGTAGCGGATAATCATCCTTAGGAGAAGCTTTCTTTAAATCTCGGTAGTCCACACACATTCGAACCTTCCCTCCTGATTTCGGCACAGGTACTATATTGGCTAGCCATGTGGGCTATTCGATCACACGAATGAAGCCCACGTTCAACTGTTTGACCACCTCTTCTTTGACCTAAAGCGACCATTCGGTGCGGAGTTTTCTCAATTTTTGTTTAATCGGCCTGTAATCTGGGAGAGTTGGGATCTCGTGCTGAGATATTCAGGATCAATACTGAGCATATCATCATAGGACCATGCGAAGACATCTACGAACTCCTTTATAAATTCTTTGAGTTGTGCCTGCTCATGACCGTTAAGGGTGGCCCCTATCATAATCTCGCGCAGTTGGCTACTAGAACCGAGATTAATAACAACAGTCTCCTCTTCATTAACTTGAACGCGGTTATGTTGTTTATTATTAACCTTATTTAGATCAGTTAAGAATTGTTCATTTGCAAAATCATCATCATCACAAGTTTGATTAGAATCCAAACAATTAATGTAAGGCACAGCAAGATACTCAAAATCTTCATTTATTTCATTGATAGGAAAAACATCATTGAGAACCTTATCAAAAGAGGTCTCTATTACATTTGAACAAGGATAGACAATAGCAGAAGAAATAGGGTAAACATTGGGGTTACGGGAGATTTCAAGAGGTAGAACTGGCGCAGCATGCCAGTTGAGGAGGGGTGTATTAGCAGCTTTAATCAGATGGGATGGATCCATTGATGTAGTGCCTGAATGAACCATGCAGAGTTCCATCCCCAGTGTCTGTAAGTTGAAGGAATCTTCGAAATCACTTTCCTCGGTCTCTTCGATATCTTTGATGAGCGGTTGTACTCGATGTTGGAAACTTTCGACCCATGGGTAGCTATCTTGGAAAAAAATCTCCATTCCAGGCTTCATCTTCTTGTCTGTGTGGTCATACCATGGTTTTGGAAAATCGCAAAAAGGGAAGTCTTCGCCTTCTTTAATGAATCGTCCATTCAAGGAGTCTCCTGGGGTAGTTAGGATGCAGTCTAATCTTCTCTTTGGTCGAGATTGGTGAATCATTCTGAGCTCTTGTTCTGATGGTTGATACCCCAAGCCACAAGGAGGGAAAGCTTTCTTCAGTTCGATGGGTTCAAGTATCCCTTGCTGCCTTTGTCCTAGCCCCAGTTCGGGCATGAAGTGCATGTTTCTGAACATCTGAATCACATTGACATTTCCATGAGGTTCATATTCTGGACAAACCCTTTCTTTAAAACTGTCCCCTGCCGGGAGTAGGAGTGTCTCAACTCGGAATCCTGATAGGAGCATATCATTTGACCTGTGCTGTATCTCAAGGATTAGACTACTGGTGCTTGCACCCTTGACATTTCCGTCGTTGCCTAAAATGGTGATGACTCACCCGTCGGCTAAGAACTTCAATTTCTGATGGAGTGAGGAAAACACACCCTTGATACTGTGGAGCCATGGTCGTCCGAGCAACAGGTTGAAACAAGCTGAGATGTCTATGACTTGGAATTAAATGATAGGGTTTATAGGGCCAACCCCTATTATAAGTTTTATGGATCCCATCACCTCCCGGTGGGTATTATCGTAGGCGCGTACATCGATGGAGGTTGGAGCGAGGTTGCTTTATTTTAGGCCTAAACACTTGAAGGTTCTCAGTGGACAGACATTCAAGGCGGATCCGTTATCGACAAGAGAGAGTGGCACGGCCTTCCTCATAACTTCGACGGAGATGTTGAGTGCATGATTGTGATTTGGCCCAATTCTGGGGATTTCTTCTTCAGAAAATGATAGCATTCGGGTAGAGGTCAAGGATCTAATCAGATTTATCACCTCTTCTGGTGTGGTAGAAGGAGGAACTATGGGTCCAGTGAGAAGCTTGATTAAAGCAATTCTGTGCAGCTGGGAAGACATGAAAAGCCCCCATAGAGTGATGCTAGCTTGAGTTTTCTTCAGTTGATCGAGAATCTTGCTCTCCTCAATGGTCATCTCTGGCATAGGAAGGTTTTCAAACCCCTTCCCTTTGTCATTTGCTGGTAGTGAGCTTGGAACCTGGTAATGTCTCCCTGATCTGGTCATGTGATTTACTGAAGAAGGGAAGAACATGAATCCCGTTTCCTTGTCAATCTCAGGTTGTTCAGTCACCCTATTTATTTTTTCGAGGAGTTCTTCAAATGATATCATCCCACACATATCGGCTACTGGGCCAGTTCTTCTTGAAGCTTATTCTTCACTCGAATTCTTCCCCCCATCCGGTGGCAACAATTTTGTCTTTCCATGTAAAGTCAATGCATTCCAAAATTTCAACGGCTTCTTCATACAGGTCTTCCCATTCTGTGGGGATATGTATGGTTGAAGGGACCAAGCGCACTTGTAGCTTCAAAATGTTAAGTAACCTAGTGATACTACAAATGCTGTTGGTTTGCCCGAATAATTCTGCCATAATCTGGACAACATCATCTAGGCTAACTTCATCGGTTGATACCACCCACCTGTCTGAATATCGAGCCCACTTTTGTGCTTCCAAGAACAGTGTATTGAACCTTTGGCAATCGATAACGATCTGTGAGGGCAATTTCAGCCTGAACTTTAGGAGTTGGTTTAACACCTCTGACAATTCCATATTTCCATTTTCAGAATGGGTACGGACAATGATGCATGCTCTGGTGAGGAGTGACAGTGCTTGATCAGTGAGCCTAATAGGGTGTAGGAGGAAATATGGGCAAATTTGAAGAGGTTTAGGAAAGTATATAGGTGTGATTTGAGTTGAGGGATCGAAATCTGAGTTTTCTTCTAAGAAGATGGCATTAGTATGATTTAGGAGTGGATTGTCAGTAGTGTTTGGCTTAGGATTGGCTGGTGGGGCGATGGATCCCCAACCAATGAGATCTTGGATTATGTTTCGGAGGTGAAAGCATTAGTCGGTGGTATGTCCAGCAGTTTGGTGAAAGGCGCAATGAGCGTCGGCCTTGAAGTTTCTTGGGAGTGGATTTGGCAATGGACGGGGATCCAAGGATTTGATGAGGTTTCGGCTTAACAGGGCTTAGTAAACTTTAGAGAGGGGATCATAGAGCTCGATGTATTCCCTTCAGATGGGTATAGGGAGGTTTTCTAGTGCCCATGATGTGGCTGGTTGAGAGATGTTATTGATGGTTGAGACTATAGCACTAGAAGGCTTGTCATACTTTCTAGGGGTGAACTGTCCGGACACCTTCTTCGGTTCAACCTCTGTTTTAACAAGGCTTTCCTCGATCTCTACTCCTACTTATCTGAGAGCTCGAAAGTGGGGATAGTATTTTCCTCCCATCGTCGCTCGGACATGGGGCAAGAAATTCTTCTTCACTATGTTAACCTGTTCTTCCTCAGATGGCCGATTAGTCATGGTAGCTGCCTGTTCCCTCCATCGAGTTATGAAGTTACTGACTGATTCCATAGGGTTCTTTTTAAGCATCTCTAAATCATGATGGGTGACCTCAAGCTCTTCGTTGTATTTGTATTGCGATATTAATTCTCGAGCTACATCCTCCCAGCTACGGATTCTAGACTCCTCAAGAGACAAAAACCATCGGAGGGCACTATCCTTTAAAGTTTGCTAAAACAATTGGGCCATCACTTCTTCAGAATCCCCTAGTAGAGTCATGGAACGATGATAACTACAAAGATGAACAATCAGAGGTCCACTCCCTCCGAACTTCTCGATATTTGGCATCTTGAACTTCTCGGGTAACGTCGCTTTAGGATAAGGAGACATGTGGGTGTAGTCTATGTAATTCCCAGAGATTCTGACTTGGTCGAACTTCTTGGTGAGCATCTTGAGATCCTCTTTGACTTTATTTAACTCCTCCTCTTTTGGATCAGCGACCATAGGCAGGTAATCCACAGGCTGGGCAATGTTTGGCATTGACAGCTGGGCTGGCGGTGGCCCATTGACAGGAGGGGCACATGGAGCTTGCTGATATTCTTTGGGAACCCAAATAAGCTCGGGTGGACCCATAGCATGAGGGAACAGGGCCTCGGGCTCTTGAGGAATAAGAACCTAGTTTTGTTGCATCTCTCGGACGTCAGTTTGGAGGTTTTCAATCTTGGATACGAGTTGAGCTAGGACTGCCGTCAGATCCAGCTGTATGACTGGTACTTAATCTGTATTCTCCATGAAAATTGGATGGATTTCGAACTCGAAAGAAGTAGTAGAGGAACGAACGAAACTCCGAGGTGATTTAACTAAAGACCAAAGCCAATAGGGAACCAGGCCAAGGGCTTACGATCGACCCGAGAAGCCGTAGAATGGGATTTATATATTTTTTTCTTGAGAAAAAGGGAAGAAACTATTTTTGGATTTTTGATAAAGAAGGGAAAAATGTTTTTAGATTTTTGATAAAGAATGGAGAAATGTTTTTGGAGACGAAACTCAACATGATTATTATGATTATTATGTTCTCACTTGTATTTAATTCTCCTAAATACAATGCCGGACGGGACCCGAGCCTAGAAAAGTGGGATTTTTAATATATGCAAAGCTATGGCTGGACTTATAACCAGGCTCACGGACAAGGTCCCATTTTAAAAATGTACGAAAATTTGGGCGGCAGGCCGACTCAGAATTTTGGCAGAGTTTTGGGTTAAAACCGGCAATCTAAAGTGTGTGTCCTAGGTTTGACACCTATATGCGGGTATGCAGTTGGTTGGGCGAATCGAAATGGGTTCCCCCCCTTTGGCGTGACTTCCACGATATACGTCTTGCTCTTGCGGGCAATCGGTACGTGTGGACAAGCCATTTGATATACCTGAGTGTACATGAATTGCCTCACTATATACCTCGTGGGGATGGTACGTGTGAGAGAGAATTCAATATACTCAACGTACGTGAATGAATTCCCTATGATATACCTCCCGTCATGACTTAGGTTACACGGTACGATGCGGGGGAACCGCTCGATATACGTCGAAGGTACTTGGCCAATGGAAGGTGAGAGTCATATCGCTTAGGCTAACTGTGCCCTGCCGGACCAGCGCCCATCACGAAGTGACCCTCCAATTACTGGGTAATTTTTGGTCAATAACAATGCTCTTTGGTGATGTCGTGTGAATCATGCATGATTCTCTTATTAGTATCTTATGATGAGAATGATTTTCTTGATTATGTCAAATAGGGAGCAAAGTACAAGTACCCAAGGTACACCAAGTATGGATAGGTGAGGCGAGAAACCTGTGGATATATGTGATCCTAGGTGCACGTGGTGTGAAGTGTACGTGGAGAATTTTCTACAATTGTGTGAGCAGAAGCATAAGCATGGGATACACATGGAAAGGGGGAACATGCAGATATGGGGGATATATAAACAAATATAGCATCCATGTAAATAGAGTCAAGCCCTCAAATCAAATGTCCCCAGTAGAGTTGCCACTGTGGCCATCCTCGATCCGTGCCTACGGGCGGGCACGTGAAGGGAGGATCCTCGGGTCCCGTGTGTCCCTCTCGGGAAAGCTTCGACCGACGTCGTTTGATATGAGGTGTAAAAATGTAAAGAGATTTAGAGTTGGCAGTCTATTTTACTCAAAACAGACAAAAGAAAAAAGGGAAGCCATCCCGAAGGATGGCATCCAAAGACATACTGGTGCATACGAAACCAAAATGATTCGAGAAGGGTTCGGAGGCTAAGTTATGAAATAGGAAGGTGTTAGGCACTCATTCCGCCCTTTCGGCCTCTTATGGATATTTGCTATTTTCCTTTATTTTCCCCGTGATATGTGGGCATGTGTATTTATATGGTGGAGATAGGAATCCTCGACTTGTATCATGGAAGAGATAAAGCGAGTCATCCGTAGGAAGGTATAAAAATAATATTAGAAAATAAGATTTACGTGATTACTCTTACGTTGATCGTTATAAGGGAACGATAACGCATATGGAGTAATACGTCACTAAGAGCAAGTATATAGAATATAAGAAAATTGGATTTAGAGAAGATAGAAAATGAGAGAGAAAGTGAGAATAGGACTCGAGTCTCTGGTTTTACCCGAGAAGCCTACGTAGCCTATAAAGGCATCAAAGTCCACATAGTTCGCATACAAAATGAGGGATGGGGTTTATCCCATAAATCCAAATGGGGTATCTCTTTTTTGTGCGTGTGTGTGTAGAAAAAGTGTTTTAGTTGTGAGAAAAATATGAGAATCCCTATTTGGAATTTATGAGCAAACCCTCTTTTTCTTGTTTTCGGGTTTTTATTTACATGAAAATAAAAGTTGTGCAATAATACTAAATAAAAAGTATATTAGGATGTGTGAGATGGGATAATAAAAGTGCTAAGTACTAAAACAAATTACTGAGAATTTAAGAGAATTTAAGAGAAAGTTGAGAAAGTTGGACCTTCTTGAAGATCTTGAGCTTGATCTTAAATGTTGGAGAGCATACCTTGCACTTGCATGATGATGGAGAGTGGATAATTCACCAAGTTTGATGAAAAGGATGATGAAAAGTGAAAGTTAGAAAGGGATTTATATGTTGATATCGCGATGTCTTCGAGAGAGGTTTTTGGGATTCGCTGAGAGCGACTGTTATCAGATTTGGGATCCTTTTGAAAATGAGGTGAAGGCCTCCTTTTATAGGCCCAGGTCACTGCCGATCAGCATAGACCTAGTCCTGCCTATCGGCACCTTCCGATAGGCAGGGTCTGGAACCTACCATTTGGCAGTGTGTTTCAGGCCTTTTTGGAAAATTAGCTGCCGACGGCAAACCGTTAGTCAGAATCGTGCACGGGGCAGACCGTTGGAAAGGTAATTCAGAGACCTTTGAAAGTCCTTTGGACCACTCTCGATTTCGGGAGTTGACTTTGGTTCAAATATGGCTCAGAAGCGTTTGTTGATCCATTGGATGGGGAATCGTTCGGACGCAAACGGATCGTTCGTTCGCATGGTAAGTCTGAATCATTGATGGGGCGGACCATTGGAAAGGTTAGGAGATTTACTTTGACATTCCAAAGAGTTTGCCCCGGTTTGGGGAGTTGACTTTGGTCAACCGGTCCCTAGAAGCATTCAGTGACCTCTTGGAGTCAAACGGATCGTTCGTTCGCATGGTAAGTCAAAATCGCGCATAAAGCAGACCATTGGAAAATGGTTTCAGTGCCCTTCGAAGATTCATTCATCCTCAGTTGAGCTGAAGAGTTGACTTAGGTCAAACATAGCCTGGGAGCGCCCGGTGGCCTCTAGATCAAGTTTCGGATGCAAACGAATCGTTCGTCCGCATGGTAAGTCAGAATCGCGTACGGGGTGGACCGTTAGAAAGAGATTTCAGTTCCCTTCAAAGATTCATTCAGCTTTGGTCGAGCTAAAGAGTTTGACTTTTTGGTCAAATGAAGCCCAAGGGTGCTCGATGGCTTCTAGGTCAGTACTCCGGACATGACTTGGGTCTGTAGTGATGAAGGGAGGTACTAGGGACCTAAAGAGAGTTCGGGGGTAACAGAATGGGGTGTCTACAATACCAATGTAGGTTCCATGTAGTTAATTAAGCCTATATATCCCATTTATAACCCTTCAAGTGTTGGGGGCTACTCTAACAGGGACGGTATTGAAGTATTGATAGAATTCTAAACAGAATGGGTGAGGGGGAATAGTGAAGCCACACTCAACAATAAAAAGGGAAGGTGTCTAGTGACCCTCATGTAAGGCAAGCACCTCAACAGGTGGCACTATCATTTCTAGCTCTACCCAATCAGTAATGTCCCATCCCTGCCTAAACTCATCTAAAGAATCCCAATGTACGATATAAACTATAGTTACAGTAAAGATGAAGAAAAAAAGTTAAAGTAAAAGGGGAAAGAAAGCTTATAGGAAAATTGGAGGTTGAAACAAAAGAGGGTGAAAGAAAAAGCTCTAAGATGAATAAACTTGGAGAAGAAGAAGAGTTTGAAAGCTAAGGAGGGTTTGGTAAATAAAATTCGTTGAAAAATCTTGCCTTTTTATAGCTTACCTGGGAAATCATGCCTGAAACGATTACTAGAAACGACGATTGACGTTTAGACGACTAAACAGTTGAAAAGGCACAGAAATACTAATTTACCCTTTGGTGGTTTGCTAAAATTCAAATTATTTACAAGAATGCCACAATTAAATGAAGACGTGGAAAATTTTCACAAGTCTTATAAGTCGGCATCAGTCGACCAACTCTAAAGAGAATATACTCCATCCTTTCAATAAAAGCATCAAGAATGAAGTATTGGGGGCTTCTTTTGATACCAAAAATTACTCGTCTACGTGGACCAATCAGAAATTAACAAATATCTCCTAACGTGGAAGAAATCCTAGTCAGTCAATAGTTAATCGACAACCATGCCGATCAACATGAAGAATGCCGACCAACATGAAGAATGTCGACCATCAGCGGTATAATCAAAAGGTCACAACACCGCATGAATAAAAAACTGTCACATTCATTATGAGCATGATGTAAATGCTTATACATATAAAAGCATTACAGCCCTTGGTATTCCAACCTTAATCTTTGGATCACTATAAATACATTGTATTCCATTCCCGAAAGTAAAAGAGCGGATTCTAGGGAGTTTCATGTTGACAAGAATACTTAGTTTTCTATAATCACTGAGATCAATAACACAAGAGTGTACGTAGGCTTTATTCCATAGCTGGACCACTTTAAAACCTCGTGTTTCCTTTTCTTAATGTGTCATAATAATTCTATATTTATCTGTGATTATTAAATTTGATCTAGTCCGGATTTTTACATCAACAGCGTCCATTTGGCAATAATTTTTAAGTTAGCAAAAATGACTTCACGTAACAAAGGAAAATCCTTAGTTAGTGGTTCGTTTAAAGGTGTGGAGACGTGATAACGTTTCCACCCAGAGAGGAAGATGACAAATCTAGGTACCTACGTCGACCAGTCGGGTATAACTTGGTATGGCGAGAAAAGTAAGTTTAGCAAAAGCCCATCGACACAAGCAGTCCATTTTCTTATAGCGTTGTTCATATGATATTCTGCCCGCCATCTGAAGTTAAGCATAAACTTCAGACTATTTATTAAGGTTGCGTTATATGTCCCTGTTTGTTTTACATAATATGTGATTTTGAAATTTCATTTCGATGTCATGGACTGCGAGTCCCATAAGCGAGGTCGGCCATAAATTATTGTAATGACATAACGAATCATGATGAAGTCATTCTATTTTGAAAAGGGAAATTCAGTGAATGGAATGTCGTTTGCACCGTTCCCATGTGAAAAACTATTTCAAGAAAGAAATTATCAATCCATTTTACATATTAGACCCTGGTATGCCAGACTACCGAGATGATGACCATGATGGTGATTTTGTAATATATCTCCCAACCCACCGATTGGGAAGAAAAATGACACATTATTGCTTCCAATGGAATCCTATGTGAAGTGTTTCTCATGTCATTTATTAGTGTATTTTCGTGTTCAAGTCAATGTCGTCTGGTTTCGTATTTATGTTTCAGTCATTCTATTATCATGAAGTATGACTTATATGTTATTTTGTATTTTTAATTTAGTTTTGCAATTATTTTTTTGTGTTCAAGTCAATGTCGTCTAGTTTCATGTTTATGTTTCAAGCATTCCATTATCATAAAGTATGATTTTTTATGTTCTTTTGTGTTTTTAATTTATTTTTGCAATTATGTTTAACTATTTCATCTTCAAACATAAAGTAATGAACTAATTATAAATGATTGAATGAAACATTTGAATACCAAGACAAAAAATGTGTTCCAAAAAGTTGGTATTTACTACATTAGCCCACATCAAAATATCATAATACCAACGATGATAACAAAAACGGTTAAATTTTCACAAGGATTTAGTTATGCATTACGAAAACAACATCTAAAATAAAGCATCGATAAAAAGGCCTTAATTCCCATAGAGCCTTTTCATAGTCCAATCTGACACCCCGCTTAGTAAAATAACGGGTGGCCAGCCCTCTACTGAAATAAAATAGGAATCTCAAATGGATCATTCTTAGCATCACTACCAAATCTAAATAAAACATGTCTAACCATCCAATAATAAAATAAACGGATGCCAAATTTTTTTTTACAAATAAGCAAGGAACAACAAACTAACAATTATAATAACTAATGAACATGATAATATACACACATGTGCCACAAAAGAATATACCCGAAGATGATGTCGGGTCATAGAAGATACAACATCTAGATAAAAACATAAAATAATTACATATCTAATACCCTTGGGTATACATACCCGATATACAATAATGGATCCTTAACTAGATTTACAAAAATAGGAAGTGGCTACAACGAAATCATGCAACAATCCGCATCTGCTACAGCTCCACAAACTCTGGAAAGAATAGGCATCAATGGCGTCCTTGCGGTGGGACACCTATAATATTACAATATATATACATAGCAGGAGAAAAGATTGAAACTGGTCAGAGCCCGAGGTTTGAAAAGATTTCAATAAGTTCATTAAAATGCATAATAATTATAAATGCAAAATTTCATAATTAAATTGATGATGCACTATCTTGAGACTCAATCTCACCCCATCGCTATAGAGCGCACCTAAACGTATACATTTTTAATCTTAAGTTAATCTACCCAACTCAATCTACGGATAATACCCCCTCAAGCCTAAGTATAACTCCCATAAGTGTATCTATGTCTAAGTGTCGTCATAAGATATCGTTCTCCATGATTATACAAATGCATTTATACTATCTTTCTCTAATTATAAGATGATATAGCACACATCATCATAATGCTTGAAGAATATATCCTCAATATAGTATGTGACCCCATGAACTAATAACAAAACATTTTGCCACTTCCAATGTTACGCTAAGTTTCGTGCGTGGGACGTCTCGCAAAGTGAAATCCAAACAAGGAACCCCCCGATACACTACCACCTAACATTGCCGGTCGTGAAAATCCGTTAGGCCCTCGGTCCATAGTACGTACCCATAACTCCCCGTCTATCGGCTTAAGAGTATACTCATCCACTCTCATGCTACAAAGGACAAAACATAATACACATCATAAGTGTACTAATACATAACTTTATAACTTTCTCTAGTTATAATTATTAGATATCACACATTATCTATAAGGCTTGTATAATATTACTCACACGTATATACATGATTTATCATTCTTTAGCAAGTACACATACATAACACACATAATATATGTATAGTAACAATCTCTACAATGCTATCATCTTCCAGGGAATTTCTCACATATCATCACGGGTTACTAGCGGTCGGACTCTCACACCGACGTGGTATAAACCAAATCACAAAATGTATGGGAAGCGGTCATAGTTCCTCACCTAAGGCAAGACGAATCATACCCAAGACATATTACCCCTACCTCACGCACGATAAAATACTGGACGCTATGACCTTAGGACTATACTCTCCCTGCTCCTCAAGCCAGGGGGATTCACCCACATCGTGCAACTTCCCATGATAGCACTAGAGGGTTATGTTCCACATAATATATAATACAAACAAGATATATACATTCACGCCATATATATATATATATACATACCATCATATGTCCGCATGTATAAAATTAATAAATTCGATAATATGTATATAACTCTCATTACACTAACCGTTACATTCTCGCATACATTCCCGCTTCATTTTTATTATTTGATCCCTCATTTGAACATTTCTAATCAATCACACCTATGATATGAATAGTTGCCCAATTTAACCACACTAAGGACACACTATCTCTCTCATCTAGTCTATATCCGTCATTAAGTCAATTCCTAAGACCCGGGGAATCTACGAAAGGATTCGGCATGTTAAACTCCCAAATATACCTCCATAGTAGCCCTTAACCATCCTCAAAAGAATAATCATTCCTTGGAGGGGTTATTAAAAGAAAACAACACAATTTACTCTTATATATACCTCTATTATAGCCCTAAAGTGGCCCCTCTGTTATATCCTAATATGAACCCTCATAATATCTTATAAACATGTTTACTACACTATATTAGAGGGTCCCTAAGTAATAAAACCAATTGAAAAGGGTTAAAACAAGAACTGATAAAATGAAGTGATCGGATCGAATCGGACTGAGGGTCCCCAAAAATGAATCGGTCCAGTTCTTGAAATTTGACAAAAAACTTTTAATGACCGAACCGATTTGATGCCTCTTAAAAACGAACCGGTCCGGAGTTGTTCAACTTTTATTCCTACGAGATTGTTCTACATTTCAAACGAACCCCTTTTTCCACCAAATTTTTAAAACCATAAATTACCCAAAATATGAACTCAACCGTGATTTCTACCATCAAAACCAACATCTATGTCATCCCAACTAATTTTTATCATCAAATCCATAAATATATCACTAAATGCAAGATTTACTCATCAAATTCTAGGGTTTAACCATTAAAGCTCAAAGTCAACTAAATCACCAATAAATTATGAAATAACTCACACTCACAATCATTTAGCAAGTTTAATCACTTGCCTAAAATTTGTAGAGGTTTAAGCTTCCTCGAATCTGTGTATTTGAGCCGAAAATCTCCAAAGCTCCAAGTTTTCTCCTCTTTTCTTCTCTTCTTCTTCTTCTTCTTCTTCTTCTTCTTCTTCTTCTTCTTCTTCTTCTTCTTCTTCTTCTTCTTCTTCTTCTTCTTCTTCTTTGCTCTCTCTTTCTCTTTCTAGGGTTTTCTCACAATGAGATTAACCTAACTCTTCCAAGCCTAAATAAACCTTATCTCCAACAACTCCCAACTTTAAATGATAATACACACTTTAAATGACTCATTTACTCATATTCGGGTCAAACTAGTTCAAAAATACTCCGGAACCCAAATTCAACCCCCAGACAGTCATTTTGACTATCTTGACCCATCCTGGATCAACCGTGCACTCTAAATTTTCATCCGAGACTCCAATTAAAATAAATTTATTTCATCACAAAATTAAATTCCTATGTCCTCGAACACCCGGGGTATTACAATCTCTCCTCCTTATAAATAATTTCGTTCCCGAAATTAGGATAAGTCCATTAATTCAAATCTCCAATTTACCTCCATGATCGCTACACCGATCTCTACCACTTCTAATAGTGAATTCATTAAAATAATATCCAACCAGGGTTCCCATACACCCTATATCCGTGCTCAACTACGCAATCATTACCCGACTCCACTAGCCTTAAATTATAGTATAACTTCCAAGTCACAGTTATAATTACGGGCCTGAAATAACCGAGGCACCAACTCATGAACTAATCTTAGTCTCATAACGCCACAAGGATACACTAACTCCCAACAAATTAATCCATTAAATCATACTGAAAATAATAATAATATTAAAAATGTCCGAAGATCTAACCTTTCTCAATTCCTAACATTTACTACTTTCATGTCGGGGAGGCCTCGCGAGAGAAATCCAAACCAGGAACCCTCCTAATACACTACTGTGCAGCTCTGTTGGGATGGAGATCGGTCAGAACAGGACTAAAGTTTTATAAAGATTTATAAATCAAAATGACTCCGTAAGCCTATATATATATATATATATATATATATATATATATATATATGTAATATATAAAAAAAATTATGTCTTCTGACACACAAATTAAATCATTTATGCCCAAGACACAAGGTGTCAATCAATACGATGCTCTCACCAACATTAAGTTCTCAACATGCACACAACCATGAGCTAAAACTCTTCGCTCAACAATGAACCCGCTAAACCTTGAATCTCATCAGTAAAAATCCATTACATCATATCAAAATATCACCACAAGATAGACCCTTTCACAATTGGGACATTGCAAACTCATGCACTTTGCCTAACTATAAAACAATATCCTTACCATTACCACTCAACACGGCTTAACAGTTCCACTCCATAAAAATCATAACTCTAATGGCACATCATATAATAATCTATTCTCCCAAAAGATATCCTCCAAGTTCCACACTTACCCTCCCCTCAAGGTAATAATATATACATAACATGGTTATAACAGCCAACCACTCACTGAATTCGACCCACACACGAATTCTAGAGATAACAATCTTACATGTGACCCTCCCAATATCACTTAAAGCATTACCTATACATATAGGAAAACAAGTTTACATATAACTGTCACACCCCTTAAAATCCGACAGACGGGGTGGCCAGCCACCGCCGCCGAACTATGCCGGGCGTGAACTAAATAAAATACCATTCTTAGCATGAGACAGATATGAGACATAAATAATCAGTCCATAAGATAAATAATTGAATAAATCTGAAATAATCACAAATAACTAAGCGATAAAAGATCCATCACATGCTAACTCCAAAAATCAAATCTCCAATAATGATTAAATAAAACCCGAATAACAAAGATCTAAATAATCCAACACAAATCCTTTAAACAACTTTGGAACCGAATGGCCAAATAAAACTCCAATGAAGTCTCATACTGAAATACGACTGGAAAAGAAAGTCTAAACTAAAACAAGGCGATAAAGTAAATCATCTCCAGCTGCACCTCCAAATGATAACTCCGATAAACTTATGCAGCTTCTCTAATTCTAATCCTGAAAAAGATTAGTCAACGCATGGGTCAGAGCCAAAGCCCCGAGCAAGAATACACACCACTCCCCTCAATTAGGATTCTTGAATCCAGACAGTAGCATTATACGCAATAAATATCACAATAGAATATTTTAAATTAAACGGGATAATTAAACGCGATAATTATAACCTACTAACTACCCGCAAAAATCTCCATTTATAAAGGCACACCAATATGATTTTAAATTCCCAAGTCCCACGATGTTAATTTAATTAAATTAACCAACTTTTATTATTGTTCTCACTTTTTATTAAAGTGTCACACTTCCCCTTGTCAATCGCCCTCTGACCCGTTTACTGTCGGCCCCGACACATGACAAGGTTACCCTTGTCAATCGCCCTCTGACCCGTTTACTGTCGGCCCCGACACATGACAAGGTTCCACACACGACACGACATAAATCGCCCTCTGGCCCGTTTAAACTGTCAGCCCCGACACATTATGTCGCCACAAATTTTAATACCCGTTTTTATCTTAGGCATTAATTCTCAATTTCTAAATTTCACAATTTATGAATTACCCCACCCTTTTTAATCAATGTGAGATCCTCAAAATACCCCTTAGTCCCATACCTAAGGGTCCCCAAGTTATCAATACGTCCTATCCTATGTATAGGAGGATTTTCTAACATAAATCTTAACTTAGTCTCGTACTTAGACTACCGTAACGACGATAAAGTAATAAAAATCAGCCCACCCTCAAGATGATAAAAACGGGATAATCTACCCTCACTAGTCCCGTACCTAGAAGGCGTAAATCATCAAAAGGCATACCCACTAGTCCCATACCTAGAGGCATTCTAAAATATAGGGAGATAAATAATACCCCACAACCCGTCGTCACAAAGGCAACATCATAATACCAACAAGTCACACAAAACAAGCATAATTAATCAATATATAAACTACGCATGATAGTCCAATTCAATTAAATCTTTAATTTAATTATCACAACGTCAACAATACCCAAATAATCTCATTTAATTATTTTAAATTAAATAAACCAAGTTTCCATCATATATTCATCAAAACCAAATTTTTATTATCTCTACATGTATTACATGAGTTATACGCGCCCAAAAATCATTTATTTTAGAGCTAGGGTTTTTCTACATGCAACCTACACCAATAAAACCCAAAATCACTCATCAATCCTACGTACTCAAGGGTTATGAATATTATTCATATTTAAAAGATTTAATAAAAACAGCCCCATAATTAGTGTTCACTTTTTCTAATTAAGTTACTAATTATTTTTAAGAAAACATGTAATTAAGTGTTTAGGCGACAGTTAAAACACATAATACTAAAGGAAAAGAATAGAGTATTCATGCCTGTGAAGATCGTGTTGAAAATCTGATTAGAAATCTGGATTCCTCTCGAAAAATTAGCAAAAGAGTGTTCTTGAACGATCTTGATTAAACCCCAATTAAGCCTTCAAAAACTTGAGCCAAAACTTGTGACAAAAACTTGATTTTGTTGAAGGTTGATGATTATGAGTGAGAGGAAAAATATTTGGAAGTGTTCTCTGGTGAAAAACTGGAGAAAAAGTGATTATGAGAAGTCCCCCTACGGATTAACAAGGTTATATAGTGATTTGGAGTCATAATCCTACACAAACTCTTAATAAAACAGCTTACAGCGCACGTTTTCTGGGAGGGTCGATCGATCTACCCCCCCGTCGATCGATCGATCACCCCGAAAAACTGACAGTTTCCCCAAAAAATGCCATAAGGCAAAAATATTGTAAAATCAATATAAAATCCGTTTTAACTCCGATTTTAATTCCGCTTGAAGTTTTGTTCTTCTAAAATCATAACCAACACACTTAGCCAATAAAAAATTTAAAATCCAAAAATTTATTTTTCTCGAAAATTCCAATTAATTAATTAAAATAATAAATAAAAATACGGGGTGTTACAATAACCTCCATATTTTAACTGCCTTGCCTCATCAATGGGTCCCCGATCAAAGTTCTCTCGTCTGAACTCGCCCATGAATTGTTGTAGGGGTTGTGCATCCAAAACTTCATCAAACAGTTGAGGTGAGGTGTTATGTGATTCAGTCTCAGGAATCTCATTCTCAGTTATGTTTTCTTCCTCCAAATCTGGTTCGACTATTCCTGGTACAATAAATATTTGAGCAATTTGCATTAGCGAAGTGCTACAAAAATGTAATTTATATAGCTAGCCATCTATATTTACGTTCCATAGATGGAAAGTAATCACCATCAAATTAAGAGTTTGACCCCGTTGCTGTGTCATTTCCATATATGGTGGGTAGCTCATTATAATAGGAGCAACATTTTCCTTTCATTTTAGCAGCATCCGACTCATCCTGCTAAAAATTAAGACATCAGTAGTTGTATTTTTTTTATAGTATGCAATGTATAGGTACATAGTACTGTACCTTGATGTAATCAACCCACATACTTGGTTATACAGTTACATAGCCCATGGTCGGGTCATAACCAAATCAGCTAACTTGTAATAGCTCATGCACATCCATATACTCATTTTAAGCGTCTCAAACGTGAGAGTACATATGGAATTCCTACAATAACATGACAACCATTTATGACAGCATCGATCACGGATTTCATATGGGCCGCTGCAAAACCATTATTAACCTTTTTGGTACAATAAGAAACTCATCCATCAAAGTAAAAATTAAGTATCCATTCATTGCTTATGTCCAACGAACTTGTGACTTCTTGAAGGGTACTTCCACTTGAGAGTAAGGTGCCTCAATATCAATCAGAGCATTTGGTTTAGGTGGGTGAAATGGAACATTGGCTCTGTTATGGGCCATATCTAAAAATCATTTCATATATGGACAAAATTAATCATGTTCAGTACTAGGATAAGAACTGAGCATATTAATAATCATCAAATTTAGTTAAAATGATCTAGTTATAATCCATAAAGAAAATTCAGCTATAAAACCAAAAATCAAATGCTCCGGTGGAAATTCAGTTAAAATGCTCTATTTTTAGTTCCCCTTATTCAGCTTGTATGCTCATAAACAACTGTATAGTGACTTTGCATTACTAAATAAGTGAATCATCACATAACAACATCTGAAATAACAATTGTATAATAATATGCATATGAAGTAATAATTATATACTGACTTTGCATTACTAACAAATGGATCATTACATAATAACATCTAAAGTAACAATTGCATACTAATATGCCTCTAAAGTAACAATTTGGTGATTGATACTTAATAATCAAAGAAGTTCAAGTATATAAAATACATTGTCATACTATCAAAATAGTCCAGTTTAGGTATGACACATACACTTTCATCATACATCATACATCATATTGCATAATCAAATCGGTTTAATAATTATGTATAATCAAAACCGTTTCAAAGTAAGTTCACACATATCATATCGCATAATCAAAACAGTTTGAGAGGAAGTTCACACACTATATACATACATTATCAAGACGTTGAAATCCAACATGGTTCAAATACAACAAGGTTAATACCCTATTACAATACGCTTTTAACAACTGATTACAAAACATATAATCATAATGGCATATATCATCCGCCTAACTGATCGAATCATATTCATCATTGCAATGTTGTCCACAATGTTTCCCATTTCATAATCAACTCTCTTCGGAGGAACAATGGAAGATGATGAACAACATTTCTCGTTGAGGGTATTGTAAGGACATATATTTCCAATTGAGTCCCTGTATTATTTTGACTTAATTCCGTGAACAACACTGTGTTTGTAATATGTCATAGGGAGATTTTATTTTGTCACGATCCCACTTGGTATATGACATATTGAAGAAAATTGAAGACGTCGTGGCAAAGCTTCAAAGAATTAATCATGCTAAAGTTTAATTGGTGCAAGTTTACTCGTCTTCAAGTTAAATGCATTCTGAGATCACTTGGGTATGAATGCGTATAATTAATGGTGCTCGAAATTATTTTTATAAAAGACAAGGATGTATTTTTAAGAAGAAAAATGTTTTAAAAGTGTTTTAAATGGTTTATACTACGTTTTATTATGATAAACTTGAAATAGATTTTGACTTATTTGGATCTCTTTTAAAAGAGACGTTTTAAACAAAAAGTCAAACTAATGCACTGTCATTCAACGACATAAGAACTCGTTCGAACGAGATGCTCATGTCGCGTGAACGACATGGCCTTGTCGTTCGAATGACACGTTTTTCAAGGCGGTGTTTAAATCTTATTTAAAGCATGGTTTCGTCAGATTTTCGTAACTGTGCATCTGGAAAAATAGTTTACCATCCAGTACATTGTTTGCACATGTTTTCTAAGGTTTAAGAAGCATAAACACATCCTTAGAATTTCCAAAGATCCGAATTATCATTCTTATATGTTTAAGTGATCTTGTGGCACCAAGAAGGTTTGTTCTACCATTGAACATCAGGGTTTTGTGGTGAAGAAAAGAGAAGGACTTCTTGTTCGACATCGTAGACGTATCAAAGCCATTCGGTGGACACCGAGACATACGTGGAAGCATGTGTTGTGGACAGGTATCGTGGAAGACGGAATTTCTGCGTGAGCACTATTGAAGAACGATAGAAGATCATAAGGAGCATCAAGACCCGTGGGGATCGAGTCATTGAGGAAGGTTAATTTGTCTTTGTAAAACCTTTGTTCATAGTGATTGCCTCGCTTGGGCCGTCCGAGGTTGTTTTCCCGTTTTGAGTTTTTTCCTCGTACATCCAGCATTGTGAGTATTATTTACTTTACTTTACTTGCTTTAATCACTAGATGAATGTTTAGGATTAATCAAGATAAAATTGGTTTAAAATAAGAATTGGGATTCCACAACTTGGTTTGGTGCACTTCAAAAGTTGGATAATTTTTTGGTAATAAATTGGTTTGATTTGAAACACTTACTTAAAGGATGACCCAAAATTTATTTCTTCACATTAGTATTAGAGCTAGAAAACATATTTTATTTGTTTTGTGATCCCATGTGTTTTCAAAGATGAATTTTGGATGTAACGAATTTTCTTGAACTCCTATTTTTTATGTCACTAATTACACTTATTGGAAGATGAGAATGAGATTTGCTTTAAAATACCTTGATGAGTGTGTGTGGCTAGCAGTTGAGAAATATTGGACACCCCCTGTCACTATTGTAGGTGAGGTTACTAGTGTAAAGCCTGTTGAGTCATGGACTGAAACTAAACAAAGACTTACACAATATAATTCTAAGGGTCTGGATGTTATTTCTTCACATATCACACGGGAAGAATATAATATAATTATGACTTGTGAAACATCAAAAGAGGCTTGGGATATTTTGGCACTCACTCACGAGGGTACTAGAACGGTTAGGGCGTCAAAACTTCAAAATCTCACTACACAGTTTGAGACCATTAGGATGTTAGAGAATGAGACTTTTGATGAGTTTTATGCTAGGTTGTCCAGTATTGTCAACTCGTCGTTTAACCTAGGTGAGAAAATTCCCGACAACCATGTCATTAAGAAAATCCTTAGGTCGTTGCCTATTAGGTTTGATGCGAAAGTGACCATTTTAAACTCCTTAGGTAAGTTAGAGTCGACAAAACTAGAAGAGATTTTAGGTGACTTACAAACCTAAGAAATCGACATGATTACCTCCAAGCAAGTGCCTAAGAAATAAATGGGTATTGCTTTGAAAACCCGGAAGAAGGAAATTAAAGTTTCGAATTCCGATTTCGATTCTGATTTTGAGGATGTTGATTTGTTGGCAAAAAAATTTAAAAAATTTATTAAGTTTCAAAAGCAATCGAAAGATGCCAAGAAATTTGAAAAATTCAAGAACAACAAAGTATATCCCATCTCTAAGGATAAGTTTGAAAAGCCTAAGAGAGATGAGTCGGATAAGTGTTTCAGGTGTGAGGGGTACGATCACAAGGTTAAGGAGTATCCCACTAGACTTAAGAAAAAGGTCAAGCAACCCATTGTCTATAGTGCCATCTTAAGTGATACTGATCCGGAAGAGGGAGAGAGTTCCCCATTGATCATAACTTTGTTGCGTTCATGGCATGTCATGTAAGCGATGAAAATTATCATGTGCATGAAACTTTCGAGGAGGTTTTGAGTGAATCCCATGTTAGTGAGGGTGAAGAGAGTGACGAGGAGGAGGTAGACGTGAAAGAGTTGCAAATTGTGTTTAATGAGTTGTATGCCGAAACAGTGAAGGTGAAAAAGGCTAACTCAAAATTGGAAGCTAAGTTGAATGAGCGTGCCATAGAAAATAATGATAGTTTGATTGAGGATCTTAGGGCACGAGAGAAGAAGTTTAGGGAGAAACTAGAGTTTGTGGAGAAAGAGAGAGACAATCTCCGTGGTTTGATGAAGTCGTTGAAAAAGGAGATTTTGGCATTTGAAGAGTCTAGGCATTTGCTAGAGTCTAGGATTCATGAGTTGGAGGAGATAATGAGAGACTCGTCTAGAGTTAAGTTTGATTTGGAGGCTAGGTCGAAGAAGTTAGATAAGATCTTAGGCACCGTCCAAATTAAGGGAGATAGGGGAGGTATAAGTTTTGGTGTGAGAGTTTCTCCCATTCCCCCCGCATGTGTGAGAAACACTAGGAAGGTTAGAAAAGGTCCACATATAGGTAATAATTCCCACCATCGCTACACTTGCACGTTTTGTGGTAGGAAAGGTCACCTTATGCGTTATTGTTACGACCTTAGACAAGCTCCTAGGAAGTTTAGGAATAAAGTTGCCCCGGTTACCAAAACCCCCATGCATTGTTTTACACCTACTTAGGTTAGGAAATCGGATTTAGTGGCTTTAGGAATTAAACTTCATGATTCTCGTTTGGGTGCACTTGATTCTTCCCATGCTAAATCTAAAGGATGATAGTGTCGCCTTGTTTGCCATATGCTAGTTTGCTTCATGATTTATTCATTGCTAGTATTATGACATGTGTATCATTATGTATTATAGTTTTCAATTGTTTGAGTCCTATTGAAAAATACAAAAAGATTTTATTTGTAAGAAAATTTTTAAAAAACCCCAAAAAAAATTGTTTTTGAGAAAACTTTTGAAAAACCAAAAATATTTTGCTTTTATTTGAGCCAAAAATATTTTTCGTTTTTATTTTTGAGTTTACATGTTTGATGTGGCATATTGGTGTGCTTGGACCCCCCCCCCACCCATCGTTTCATTATCCATGTGGCCAGGACATTTGGGGTTGTTTCGAAATTGATATGCTTTTTTATTCGACTTTGTTTATATGCCAACATTGCACACATGCACGAGTTTATATGGATGTTTGACTTCTCTTACATATTTAAATTTGGTGAGGCGTTCTTATCTCAATCTTGTCATCTATGCGTAAGTAGACTTAAGGAGAAGTGTGCATGTAAGAATCATTTACCGTGAGGATTTGAATTGGTATAGTTGAAAAAATGATGAGTGATTCACGGGAAAGGGCTGCGAGAGTTCAAAATTAACTCGTCGTGAAAGCCACCATTTAAAAGATCACAAAAGAAAAAGAAATATGAAAAAGGGCCAATAAGATTTTCTCTAAGTTGAGAATGCCAGAAAGCTCAAAAGAACTTAAAAAAGTATGTTTATGAGGGAGTTTGGTTCGAGAAAATTTAAACGGGTTTGCACAACTAATCCTAATGTTGAAACTTTGCAATTTGACGCTATTGTTTGTAGAATCGTCAAAATTCTGGATTTGTGTGCATGTAGTATGTTTAGTTCATTAAGCTCACACTTTAATTGTCATATGGATATGATAAAGTTGGATGATTTATCGCTATCAATTAGAGCTTCTTGATCGTTTCGATGTGTTGGAATTGTGACTCATTTGTTGTAGTTTCACGCCCATACATTCCATGTCCATGTTTGAGCACATCGGTACTATGTTTGCATGTAACTCGCATTATTAGTTTTGCGTTTTGTGTTAAAAGCTTTCTGTTTTAGCACTGTTTTGCTGCTATCAGGCCCTTCCACTGATTTTTTCACTGGGCAAAAATATAAGATATTTCTAGAAAAATATGAAAATTTGGCAGGTCGCGAGAAGTCGTTCAAACGAAATCTTCATGTCGCGCAAATGACATTTGTACTTCGTTTGAGTGACATCCTCATTTCGTTTGAGCGACGTCCCTGGCTCGTTCGAACTATAGGATGAATTCTTGCTTCTGATTAGTTTGCAGTCCACTGTTTATTTTGGTGATATTTTGGGTACTGCTGGAAGCGTTTCTGGACTGACTTGTTTATATGCAGGTTTTAATTGGTTCAAAATTGGTATTTTCCATATAGTCCATTTATCACACCTGATTAGTTTGATATATTTTTTGTGTGATTCATTGGTTTACTAGCTACAGATTTGTCATCTTTTGATCATATTTAGCTGGTTGTTTCATAGTTATCTAGCATTTTTAATTCTCAAATTGATTCAAATTGGTATATTCTCATGCTAGATACTTTGATTGGTTTATCTTTTCACTGGATTGTTTATTCGAGACAAAAAGGGGGAAAGATGTATGTGATGTAGGGGGAGTTAGTTTTGAGCATGTTATTGATTGCATATTTTCGAAATTGGTATTTCAAATTGTTAGTTTAAATTTGGTATCATATTGTGCTCAATTGTTTAACAAATGATTCTTTCAGAGATTATTCATATTGGTATCTATTATTATTTGATATCATTTGGACATATATAGGTTTCATTTGTTCCTCTATACTTCACTGGGTATTTGTTTGTCTATTTCATATGTGCAGGTATGCTTCAACGATTCGAGATTTTAAGTTTAGATCACATTCAGACAGTCCATGCTTGCCGGTGCTACATATACATGTCCGTGTCCTATAATTTTTTATTTTGAGTTTATGAGATGGCATTTAGGCGTCATACAGCTTGACGGACCGTCTTAGGCATTTCACTGGTTTAGTTTTATCCCGTAACAGTTAAAGGGGGAGATTTGCAAGGACATAAATTTCCAATTGATTCCTTGTATTGTTTTGACTTAATTTCGTGAACAAAACTGTGTTTTTAATATATCATAGGGAGATTTTATTTTGTCACGATCCCACTTGGTCTATGACGTATTGAAGAAAATTAAAGACGTTGCAACAAAGCTTCAAAGAATTAATCATGTCGAAGTCTAATTGGTGCAAGTTTACTCGTCTTCTAGTTAAATGCATTCCGAGATCACTCAGGTATGAATTCGTATAATTAATGGTGCTCGAAAATTATTTTTATAAAAGATAAGGATGTGTTTTTATAAAGATTTTTTTTTTAAAATGTTGTAAAAGTGTTTTAAATGGTTTACACTACGTTTTATTCTGATAAACTCGAAATAGAGTTTGACTGATTTGAATCTCTTTTAAAAGAGACGTTGTAAATAAAAAGTCAAACTAACGCGATGTCGTTTAAATGACATAAGATCTCATTCGAACGAGATGCTCATGTCGCACGAACGATGTGGCCTTGTCGTTCGAATGACAGGTTTTTTGAGGCATCATTTAAAATCTTATTTAAAGCATGGTTTCATCAGAGTTTCGTAAGTGTGCATCTAGAAAAACACTTTACCATCTAGTACGTTGTTTGCACATGTTTTCTAAGGTTTAAAAAGCATAAACACATCCTTAGAGTTTGCAAAGATATGAGTTATCATTCTTATTTGTTTAAGTGATCTTGTGGCACCAAGAAGGTTTGTTCTACCATTAAACATCAGGGTTTTGCGGTGAAGAAAAGAGAAGGACTTATTGTTCGACATCGTAGACGTATCAAAGCCATTCGGTGGACATAGAGACATACGTGGACGCGTGTGTTGTGGATAAGTATCGTGGAAGATCGAATTTCTGCGTGGGCCCTATTAAAAAACGGTAGAAGATCAGAAGGAGCATAAATACCCGTGGGGATCGAGTCATTGAGTAAGGTTAATCTGTCTTTGTAAAACCTTTGTTTTTAGTGATTGTCTGGCTTGGATCGTTCAAGGTTGTATTCTCGTTTTGGGTTTTTTCCTCGTATATTCGGCATTGTGAGTATTCTTTACTTTACTTTACTTTACTTGCTTTAATCACTAGATGCGTGTTTAGGATTAATCAAGATAAAATTGGTTTAAAGTAAGAATTGGGATTTCACAACTTGGTTTGGTGCACTTTAAAAGTGGGATAATTTTTTGGTAATAAATTGGTTTGATTTGAAACACTTACATTAGGGACCACCCAAAGTTTGTTTCTTCATATATAGTTGGGTTCATTATGCAATGTTGTAGTTGATATTGCATCCATACAAGGTATTGCCTAACCCAACCATATTCTACAATTGAAATAAGAATGGTAGATTCTGCCAAGGTTGTTGTTCTTATTTGGCTTAGTTACTCTAATATTAGAGATAACTCCACATTTGCTTTTTTTCAATTGGAACCCCATAGTCAAGTAGTTCATATTAGTTAAGGTAGGCATGGAATATGAAAAATCCTAATGATAAGCATAAAATAGTGTTTTTAAGCTAAATTACCGAACAAAATCAAAAGCGTAATGAAATTGTTAGAAAATAAGAAGGCAAAACCAAAAAAATAAATCATCAAAACCAAATGGCTCATTATGACTTGTTCCTATTTCTTCCCGTATTTGTGTTGCCATTGCATTACGCTTTTCTCTCCAAGATGCCTGTATTGCGAAGGTAATATGCTAATTAACGAGGGTGTAATCAGGTATACTAAGGGGTGTGGGGTTCACGTCATCATCACTATCACTATATTTATTGCACAAATCATCCATATCACCACCCTTTAAAAAGTTATGCAGGAAAAAATAGCTAACAGAGTCTTAGTTTGCGTGTCAATGCCGTGAAATGGTTGATGGTAGAGATAAGAAGATCTTTTTTTCAAGAAACCTATCATGCACTCAACTACATTGCGTAGAGAATAATGGAAATAATTGAATAATTCCCTACTAGTTTCAGGACATTGACCCTCCACGTCTCTATGGTGGTAACATGTTTTGTGAAATGGTGATATAAAATCAGGAACCAATGGGAATCGGGTATCCGCAAGATAAATTTTCCTAAGACAATATATAGGGTGATTTTCATTAAATATGTGTGAGTCATTGAAAGTTTATGCAACAACTATTCAAAATAAATACATTAAATAGATTGACATACCGATTGGAACAGTTAGTTTATGGCCTGAACGTTGTTTAGATGATCTAAGTACATGCCCATCATGTGCCGACCCCTCCCATCCGGCCAACACATATGTAAATTTCATGTTAAACATGTATGCTAGTAGAATATTTTGAGAGATGACCTATTTTCAATTGCAATAACTTGGTTGATCGACAAGGGGGACATTCGCAGATATGTGTGTACCATCTATTGCTCCTACGACATCCCATCGGGATACTATATGTGTTATTGCATACAATCCATTTAAAAATTTACTAACTATTTATGTTATTAAGAGTTGATTTGGTTATCAAAAAGTAATGATACCAAGTTCTGTTTCCAGGATTATCGTCTGTGGAATTATTAGGTGTTGTATTTGTGATAATTTCCTTTTACAATATTAAGAAGACTCCCAACACATTATAAAAGTAAAAACTAATGGTATGGCTTGATCTACAAAAAGTGTTAATCTCGGTTCGACAACGCTCATCGTGACCAACAATATTAAGGGAAATTATAACTTGTTCTTCAATAAAAACTGAATGATTGTCATTTAGACCAAGCACACGGAGGCGAGCATATAGCCTATGAAATGAACCAATATTCATATATAATGAATCATGGCATAAACGATCACTCTTCCCGTACATTTGGAATATGGATTGATTATAATTCTCATCCCAATTATACTTAGGTGCCCTAGGAATGTCCAATAATGACCTTTTATGTTGATAGATAACTATCGCATGTATCACCATCGACCAAGCTAAACCAAATCGTTTACATTGTATTTTAAATTTACAATTACGCATTTTTTCCTACACTCGATTGATTCACAAAACTCATTCTTTGATATATATTGTAAATAATAACAAAAAATGAATATTTTGTAATCGTTAACAAATAAGCAGATAATAAAAGGACAACAAGGTTAACGACTACAAAAAAAAACTAATCGAAAGAAACTGATTCAAATGAATAACTCGAAGAACAGAGTTCCTGTAAAAGAGGGACACAATGGGTGTTACAGAACCACAAAAAAAATTAGCTCCTTTTTATAGCCGTTCCTTTATGGGATGAAATGGTTTTTGGAATTTTTATATTTATAAATGTGAAGGGTATATTTATAAGTCAGAATAAAATAAACGTCACAAAAAATATACACTAGCAATTTATAAATACACACTTCTCATTTATAAATATAAAAATTCCAATAACCATTTCATGCCATAAAGGAACAATTATAAATATACAGTTTTCATTTATTTTGACCTATTTCAACCTATAATAATATAAGAAATAATTTTTACCCAAATTACCATTTCAACATTTATATATACATCAAATCATTTCATATTATAAAACTTACACCATTAACCCTTAAATAACAAAGCCAAAAATAAAATTCTCAACAAGAAAATGCCCAAATAAACCCTAGATGAGTAAATCAAAACATATGTTCAACATAAATAAATACAGTTGTTATACAAATATGGCCAGTTGAATCAAATCCTAGATTAAAAAAATGAAGATGTGTAAATCATACCCTTCTCGTATAAATATATGTTAAATCAAACATATGTTCAATAAAACCTTAGATTCAAAAAATGAACATGTGTAAATAGATGTTATGTTCAACACAAAATCAATTTGTAAATAAAAAAATACACTACTCATACAAACATGGCTAGCTAAAGAGTTTATGGGATTACCTTCTCAAAATGGGGACGAAATGGGTTCTCACTTTCTTCAGCCAGAGAGTTGATTGTTGACATCAACAACAGTAAATTTGCAAGCCAATCGTTTTTCTCCCCGACAAATATTTCCATCCGAGATAGGTTAAAAAAAATGCTTAATGATTCGTTTGGTTGCCATGTTTTGCCATGGAAAATGCCAAAAAGTTTACAAATATGAAATTTTGCCCACTTTTTGTCTGTTTGGTAGCACAATTTGCTGTGATATTGTTTACTAGTGTACAATACCCTTTATGCATAAGGTGTTGGAAAACTTTTCTTACCTATTTGTGTGAAAAATATTTGCCAACAAATTTGCTAACTTCTTACCTGTTTTACTGTTTTAAAAAATAATTTTAAAAATAAATTAAAATAATTAAAAAACTGTTTCGAATATTAAAAAAAATGTTTGTAATGTTTTACAAAATATTTTAAATATTATAAAACAATATTAAGAAAATATTTTACAAACTGTTTTAAAAATTGTTTTATAAAAATATTATAAAAACCGTTTTAAATATTTTACAAAACTATTTTGAATATGTTATAAAAACCATTTTAATGTTTTCAAAAACAATTTTTAAAACCGTTTTAAATATTTGAAAAAACTGTTTCAATATTTAGAAAACTTTTTTGTAATGTTTTACAAACTGTTTTTTAATATTATAAAAAATTGTTAAGAAAATGTTTTACAATTTTTTTTAAAAACTGTATTATAAAAATATTGTACAAACTATTTTAAATATTTTCAAAAAACCAATTTGAATATATTATAAAATGTTTTCAAACTTTTTAAAAACAATTTTAAAAATCGTATCAAATATTTAGAAAAGTTGTTTTCAATATTTAGAAAACTATTTTGTAATGTTTTAAAAACCATTTTTAATATTATAAAAAGAAGTTAAGAAAATGTTTTACAATTCTTTTTAAGAAACCATATTATAAAAATATTATAAAAACTGTTCTAATTAAAACCTACTTTGAAAATTTAGAAAAACTATCTTCAATATTTAGAAAAAAAAAACTTGAAATGTTTTAAAAAATTGTTTTTAATATTATAAAAAAATGTTAAGAAAATGTTTTACAATTTTTTTAAAAACCGTATTATAAAAATATTGTAAAAACTCTTTTCAACATTTTAAAAAACTGTTTAGAATATATTATAATTTTGTTAAAACTTTTTTAAAACAATTTTAAAAACCGCTTTAAATATTTAGAAAAACTGTTTTCAATATTTAGAAAACTGTTTTGTAATGTTTTAAAAACAGTTTTTATTATTATAAAAATTAGTTAAGAAAATGTTTTACAATTTTTTCCAAAAATCGTATTATAAAAACTGTGTTAAACATTTTCAAAAACTGTTTTTAATATATTATAAAAATTATTTTAAAATTAATTTTAAGAAAATGTTATAAAAAATATATTTTGAAAACTTATTATTAAAATGTTTTGCCTAAAAATTTATTTTTATCTCATTTGATTGTTTAATAGCCTAATGTTAAAAAAATAATATTTACCTTTGATAAATGCTGTCAAGTTTTAAAAGATGAAATTACCGCAAGTGGACGGGTATTGAAATATAGCGGGTGTAAGTACGGGTCGAACCCACAGAGATTTCGTCGATCTTTATAAAATATTGATTGTCCAACTAGACATATGAGTGTATAAAAGTGATTAAGTTTCTAAAATAAAAATAAAAACGGAATAAACGAACAAGTACAAGAGATAATATTAAATGTGAAAGAAACTAGGACGTCGGTTCCGTTTGTCAATTTTAATTAAATTAACACATCAATTTAATTTCATAGTTCTAAATTTATAACAGAAAATATACCGACTCTCGTCGCGTACATTTTGGAGAATAAAACATTACATGTGCTCGAAATATTTTAACATCTCTTGAATTAGACACCATAAGTCCCTATTCCCTCGAAAATATCATGTTTAAAATTTTTAACGTGTATTTAAGCATGAGGTAGCAAAACATCTAAGTGCAAGCATAACCCATCAAAAATGATAACTTTAAATTTTTTTAAAGCATGAATTTTTAATTAATTCGTTGAGGTTTAAAAATATACTCTTGTGTAATTTTAAGAGAATACCGAATTTTTTTACTTCAAATTAGAACACGTCAGAATATGTACAAAATTAAATTAACATGTGTGGTTTAATTAGTCATGACAAACATCACCTAAGTCCTAGTAATTAAACTACTCACACAACATATTTGACACACAAATATTGCAAGATGAAAAAATAATTTTTATTAATAAATGTCAACTTACAAAATTTCGGGTCCAAGACTTGAATTACAATACACAATATGCTCCTCCAAAGTGTGCCTAAAAAATACTCACTACATAATTTTTTTTTTTTATCTAAGTGTGTCTTTTTTTTTTTTAATTCTCTCGTCCCTTTTTTTGCACACATGGGGTGATGTAGGTAATGGGTATTTGTAAGAGTTTGGGGTGGGCATGTAGTGGGTAGGTGGTTTTGTGGGTGGTAATCTTCTTTTGACAAAAGGAAAAAAAGAAAGGGGAAAAGGTTGGGGTAATGGGTCTAGCAGGTGGAGTAATGTGTTTAGTGGGTCTTTTTTTGTAAAAACAATTTCGCTAAAAAATAAATGGGGCAGGCAGGGGTCGAATCTCTAACCTCTCCTATGCGTGCCCAAGACTACAAACGCTGAACCAGCTATCATCTTTGTTTATATTATGCCTCCAGTTATATTTAACATCATATTAATTCCCAAATTTCATAATTTACACAATAGCCCAAATCACCATAACTTCTTCATTTGGAGTCCGATTGACATGTCATTTGAACCGACGTGACCCTAATTTCGGGCCCAAAAATATTTCAATAGTGTCCTGGTCTCGGGATTGTCTTTGGGCATTGACCCAGGACTTTGACTTTGACTTTTTTTTTAATCTAAACTTTGCACGACCATAACTTCTTCGTTTCAACTCCGATTGATACGTCGTTTGAGATCAGGCGTCCCTTGGTTCAAGGCCTTCAATTTCCATGGTTGATTCGAGTCTGAATTAAGTCATCTGAATTTACAATATCGCCCTTGAAGATGCGTAAGTGACCTTTTTATGTTCAATTTGCGACCGGACTTCACTGCTTTCTTTTTAAATCTGTCAATACTTAAAAACAAACTTGCACAAGAGATTAGCAATATAAGATGTGAGCATGAAGTTCTCAAAATTGAATTATTAACCCCATTTATTTTATAATTTGTATTTTCTTTAAAATAATAAAAATGGCTCTAAAACTATTTTATTGATGGTGCAATGGAACTAACAAGGCCTAGATTTGGGTATAATTAATACAAAATAATGCACTCATCAAATACCTCCAAACCTAAACTTTGTTAGTCCTCGAGAAAAACTTAAAATCTAACTCACTTTCGTAGGAACCACGGTTGCACCTAGCATGTGCAACAAGCCGTTAAACCCCTAGGTTATCCTAGTGGACGAGTTTTGTCTCGTGAGGGTTTGCAGTGAATATACCCACAAAATTCAAAAGACACAAATGTAATATAACCAAGTTCGAATGCAAACTTCATAAATATAGTAGAACTTCACTTTTCAATCTCAACTTATCGTGTGTGCGTGCATAGCCAATATAACCGTCCATTTCAAAAGATTTGATCGTTACATTTCTTATTCATGTGTGAATAAAAAAAGTAAACTTAATGAGCAAAATTCACATATGCATAATGAAGGATGGACACTTTATAATGGATGTTTATGATCTCATGAATGGAAAATCAATTACTTTTTGAAAACATTGAATCACACCATATATCCCATTCATTCTCTCCACACTATAACTAACTTCACTTGAGATCAATTAGGACTTTTATTCGATTGTATTGTAGGATCGATTTTGGCTAGAAATAACATATTTTGGAGTTTCAAAAAATTTATGAGAATATAGAGATTATCGGGATTTTTTAGGCACTTTCCAACCGCTATTTTCTTTTTCTTTTTTTTCATTTCATTCTTTCTATCACCCCTTTTCTTCTTTCTTTTCTCTTCACATATTATTCTAGCAAACATTCTTCTTTTGGCCTTTTACCATATTTTTACCCTGATATTCTCAGAAAAATGGGTATGGGTTTTTGGGCTTTCAATAAAAGGCTCATTTTCATTTTGGCACAAATGGTCTTGCAACAGAATACTGTTCAAAGGTCGATTTAAGATTTATTTTGGGGCTTTCAAAACGATGGCCTAATATCATTTCTCAAGTTCCGTTTAGTCAATTTTGTGTCTCAAGTCAACTTACTAAGGCATTTAGTGTATACGATTCACATTTTGACTTTCATTTTCCAATAATCAAATAGAACAAAGATTTTGAGATCATCGACGAATTAGGCGCTAAAGGAAAGTTTGAGTTATTTTAACTCGGATTGATTTAAATCTCTCAAAAATAATGAATGGTACAAAATCTCACCAGGTTAAAATCTCCACATTTATTCATTAAGCATATTAACTTTTGCCTCAATGTCCATTTTCGATCATATTATATGGCTAAGTGTCAAAAATTTCATAAGTTGAGATATTTGTGAATTAATTCTATATTAAGAAATCGTTTCAAAACTTACTTATATTGAATTTTTTTTTCACAGTGAAGAAAAATGACCTCATTACCCCCAAACCTAATTTCTACATTGTCCTCAATATACAAGACAAAAATTGAAAAGGCGAAAAAGATATGAAAGATATTACCGTAATGAGGGACTTTCTCCAACACATATTTCCTGGAAGAAAAAATAATTACAGAAAGAAAAAAAATTAAAAAACTATAATACAAAAACACGACCCAAGTTATGTTTACTCGTGGTATACCGGGTCTTGGAGGAGAATGTCCTCCATTTCTCGATCTCGCAACTCCAGATATGGTTTCAGCCTTTGACCATTAACCTTGAAAATTTCACCATTTTTAGGATTTTCTATCTCAATCGCCCCATGTGGGTAGACTGTCTTAACAACAAAGGGACCAGACCATCTAGACCTTAATTTATCGGGAACAAGATGCAACCTAGAATTGTACAAGAGAACTTTCTGTCCAGGCTCGAATGACTTCGTAGGATGGACTTATCATGGAACATTTTTATTTTCTCCTTGTACAGTTTTGCATTTTCGTACGCATCATTTTGAATCTCCTCTAACTCATTGAGTTGGAGCTTTCGGACCTCTCCTGCAGCGGGTAAATCAAAATTGAAGGTTTTAATGGCCCAGTAGGCTTTATGCTCTAACTCTACCAAAAGATGAAAGGCTTTTTCGTAGACAAGCCTATACGGGGACATACCAAGTGGGGTTTTATAGGCAGTGCGATAAGCCCACAGTGCATCTAATAACCGTAAGGACCAGTCCTTTCGATTTGGATTCACTGTTTTCTCGATGATTAACTTGATTTTTCTATTGGACACTTCGACTTGTCCACTGGTTTAAGGATGATAAGAGCATCCTACTTTATGCATGACTGAATACTTTTTCATGAGACTCTCAAATGACCGATTGCAGAAATGGTTTCCTTGATCGCTAATAATGGCTCGAGGTGTACCGAAGTGGGAAAAAATATTTTCTCGAATAAATTTAACCACCACATGACGGTCATTCATCCGGCTCGAAATAGGTTCAACCCATTTAGACACATAATCGACTGCCAAAAGGATGTAAAGATTACCGTACGATTTTGGTAATGTACCCATGAAATCAATGCCCTAATAATCAAAAACCTCAATAATCAATATGGGACTTAAGGGCATCATATTCCTACGAGTGATCTTTCCTAACCTTTGGCATCGGTCACAACTTCTACTATAGTCATTTGAGTCATGAAAAATGGTGGGCCAATAGAATCAACACTGCAAAATTTTTACAGCGGTTTTCTTAGTACTGAAATGACCCCAATAAGCTTGGTCATGGAAAAAAGAGATTACACTTTGAATCTCATGATCGGGGACACACTCTGAATGATTTGATTGGGACAGTATTTGAAGAGGAATGGATCATCCCAAAAGAAATGCTTGGCTTCCGTAAGAAATTTGGAACGATCTTGCTTAGGTTAATGTGTGGGCATCTCACCCGTCACAAGATAATTCACAATATCAGTAAACCACGAAAGTTAGTTGATAAGAAATAGTTGCTCATTCGGGAAAGACTCATTTAGTGGCAACAAATCATTAGATGATTCAACGGTTAACCTAGATAGGTGATCCGCCACTACATTCTCACATCCTTTCTTATCTCGGATCTCCAGGTCAAATTCTTGCAATAATAGGATCCACCAAATGAGTCGGGACTTAGCATCCTTTTCAATAAAAGGTGTCGCAATGCCGCATGATCAGTGAAAATGATGACTTTGGATCCTATCAAGTAAGACCTAAACTTTTCTAGCGCGAATACGACAGCCACGAACTCTTTCGCAGTGGTGGAATAATTCAATTGAGCGTCGTTAAGAGTTCTGCTGGCGTAGTATATAACAAGAGGAAGTTTCTCGTCTCGCTGACCCAGAACCGCACCTAGTGAATAATCAAGAGCATCACACATGATTTTGAAAGGTTGACCCCAGTCGGGGGGTCACATAATAGGTGCTGAGTTCAATTCCTTTTTTAGCCTCTCAAAGGCTTGAAGGCAATCATCGGTGAACTCAAAGGGTGAATCTTTGTCAAGAAGATTGCACAAAGGTCGAGAGATTTTACTAAAATCCTTAATGAATCTTCGATAAAAACCGGCATGTCCTAAGAATGATCGAATTTCATGCACAGTTTTCGGGGGTGGGAGATTAGAAATGAGATCAATTTTATCCTTATCAACCTCGATACCCTTTTCAGAGATGATATGACCTAATAATATGCCTTGTTTAACCATGAAGTGACACTTCTCCCAATTGAGTACAAGGTTCTTTTCGTTACACCTCTTCAGAACGAGGGTAAGGTGGTGAAGGCACTCATCAAAATTAGACCCAATCATAGAGAAATCATTCATAAAAACTTCAAGAAACCTTTCGACTATGTCCAAAAAGATACTCATAATGCACCGCTGAAAGGTAGTGGGTGCGTTACATAACACGAAGGGCATGCGTTGATAAGCAAAAGTACCAAATGGACAAGTGAATGTGGTTTTCTTTTAATCCTCGGGAGTGATTGGAATTTGATTATAACCGGAATAACCGTCGAGAAAATAATAATAGGGGTGACCGGCTAATCTCTCAAGCATTTGGTCTATTAAAGGAAGGGGAAAATGATCCTTCCGTGAGACAGCATTCAACTTCCTGTAGTCTATACAGACACGCCAATCGGTTTGAATCCTAGTAGGGACTAACTCATCATTATCATTTCTCACCACTGTAACACCGAATTTTTTCAGAACAACCTGAATAGGGTTGACCCATTGGCTATCAGAGATGGAATAAATAATACCCGCATCTAACAACTTGAGCACCTCAACTCAGACGACTTCTTTTAATATGCGTTGTGCTTCACGAGAATTTTTAGCATTTTCTTCTAAGTGTATTCTATGCATGCACACTGACGGACTTATCCCTTTAATGTCGATTATGGTCAACTGAGGGCTTCTTTGTGTTCTCTGAGAACACGTAATAACTTACCTTCTTATTCTTTTCTAGGTCAGACGCGGTGATAATATGCAAGGTATCAGAAGGTCCTAAGAACCTATACTCGAGCGATTCTGGTAACGATTTCAATTCAAGCTCGGGGGCTTTTTCAATGGATGGGGGAATTGGTGATGCAGAGAGAGAGAGAGGGGTTCATAAGGACACAAATTTCCAATTGAGTCCTTTATAGTTTTGGCTCAATTCCGGACAAAAATGTTTGTGTCATAGGATAGAGTTATTGATCATCCTTCAAGCCTATGACGTGTTTCTTGAAGACGTAGTGGCCAAGAGTATAAAGCTTTATCACATTGTCGAGTTTGTGTGCCTCGTTTCTACATCATCAATATGGTTCCATTGCTCCTAAGGTATGAATGCATCTTAATATATATATATATATATATATAGGAGCTTGGAACAATTTATATTGGGTGTTCGTTTATTTAAAACTGTTGTTTAATTTCAAAAAGATTTTATTAAATCTTTAATATAAAGTATATAAAGTTTCTGGGCTTTTAAAACTTTCCGAAAGTTCGTTCGAAGTGTTGTTCTAACGAGTTTATCGTTGAACCACAATGTCGTTCGAACGAGTTTGCCAACGAGTTCCCATATTGGCCACTGGAACTTCGTTCGAAATATCGTTCGAACGAGATAGCTATTCGAACGAGATTTCTAACGAGTTCACATTGGAACTTCATTAGAAGGCTCGTTCGAACTAAAATCTCGTGCGAACGAGATTTGGCGGGAATAGGTATTTGGCAGTTTTTTTCATGTTTCCCACTTCTTTACACCCACTAACTTTTGACATAACTTAATAGTGCGGTAACCAACCATTTTGGTTTAACTTTTTCATATCCTACAAACTCTAAGAGTGTGTTTTGAGAGAGAAATTAAAAGTGGAAAAAGTTCATTGTTTTGAGTGTTCAATTCTTCAAGAAAAATCTTTTAAACACTTCTTTACACCCAAAGCTTGTTTAATCCAAGTTCCATATATATATATATATACTTTGCTTGAAGTGTTTTGCACCAGTTTATCTGTACATCCGTTTGAAGAGAAGTTTGGATTTGCTTCTAAATCCCATAAAGAAGAAGAGCTTGTTTTGCTGCGGCATTCTCATGTGGCTAAAGGCACCATGTGTGGTTGACGGTGTACCTCTGTCTCATTAGTGAAGGCCAAGATTTCGATGGAGCTCCAGGTTGTCTACTAGGCGGAGGTGTTTACAAGAAGAAGCATCGGGTCTTGAGGGGGATCAAGTCGAGTGTTGTAACTCTTTCTGTCTTGTAATTTGTAAATCCAAACTTAGTGGACTTAAGGCTAGGGCCGTCCTAGGTTTTTTCACGTTGTGGGTTTTTTCCTCATATATCGCGGCGTAGTGATTTATTGTTTATTTTATCTTGCTATACTCACCTAGAACGCATGCTTAGGTAATTCAAGATAAAATTTGGTTTTAATCACTACATGTTTAATTTGGTGCTAAATTAAATATTGGGTAATGTTTAGTTAATTTAATTCAAGTCATTTAATTTAATTTGATAAAATGTGTTTGCATAATTGGCTAAAATTGAAAAATATGACTTAGGCATATTTCTAGGACTTGAGTTAATTTATAGTGTTTAAGTGAAATATAATTGTGTGTGTGTTCCATCATATTTCACTTTGTTTATTTTTAATTTTAAAAAGAAATTAAAATTTGTGTATTTTATTTTAATTGAACCATCATCTTCTTCGCTTTCGCATCTCATAAAAAGGAAATTATTACTTTTTGTGAAGTAAAAAGAATTTTGTTTAAAATTGGGGGCCTTCGGGACTTTTCAAAGTGGTATCAGAGCCAAAACGATAAATTATTTCGTTAAAGATCCTTTAAATATTTTTGGCTAAAATGGAATTTTCCCCATTCTCAAAATTTTCTATTTTCGATGGTTCTAATTACGCGTACTGGGAAGCGCGAATGAAATCGGCACTTAAATCTATCGACGAGAGAGTTTGGATATTTGTTGTTAACGGGTGGTCCCCCCTACTCATTTAGTATATAATGAACGTGTTCCCAAACCGGTCGATAGATGGAGTGAGAACGAATTTAAACTTTCTAATTTTAATTCTCGAGGTTCAAATGCCTTGTTTATCGCGGTCACAACAGATTAATTTTGTCGCATTATGACGTGTGAAACTGCTAAAGAAGCTTGGGATATCTTACAACTCACTCATGAAGGGACAAGTGTCGTTAAATCTTATTAACTCCTAAACTTCACCACTCAATTTGAAACCATCAAAATGAACGAAAAAGAAATTTTTGATGAATTTTATGCTAGACTTTCAGATATTGTTAATTCATCTTTTAACTTGGGAGAGAAAATACCCGACAACCGAGTTGTAAAGAAAATTTTAAGGTCCCTACCCGATAGATTTATTCCAAAAGTGACCGTTTTAAATTATTCACCAACTTTAGCCTCTATGAAATTAGAAGAGCTCGTAGGTGATTTACAAACCTATGAACTAGACATGTTTCCCTCTAAAACTGAAAAGAAAATTGAAAAGGGCATTGCTTTAAAAGCCCGAAAAGAGGGTAAACAAGTAGTAGAGAGCGAGAGTGATAGTGACTCGGAAGACATGGCCTTGTTTGCTCGGAAATTTCGAAAGTTTTTTAAAATTAACAAAGATAAATTTAAAAATGACTTTAAGAAATTTGAAACTTCTAAGCACGACAAGGGGGAGAGGATCCCTAAAACTTCTAAAAAAATGTAAACAGGGATGAGTTCGAAAAATGTTTTGGTTGTGATGGGTATGGCCATAGGGCTTTTGAGTGTCCCACTAAACTAAGGAGAGAGGGTAAGAAACCAATTGCGTTTAATGCAACCCTTAGTGATAGTGATAATGAAGAGGGACCTGATTCCCCCACTAAGCCCGACTTTGTGGCTTTTATGGCTAGTCATCTGAGTGATAGTGAGAACTCGTCTATTGATGAAACTTTAACACATGACACTTCCAAGGTCATAGTTTATGACTCCCTTGTTTTTTATAGTAGTGAGAGTGAAGAAGAAAGAGAGAGTGAAAATGAAAAAGAGGTTAATGTGAGTGAACTTCAAAATGCTTTTCAAGAACTTTATGAAGAATCTATTAAATTAAAAAGAGATAATTTGAAGTTAGAAGCATGTTTAAGAGAGAGTGTTAAGGTCGTTGATGATAGTACGTTAGTGGAAGACCTTAGGGCACGAGAGAGATCTCTTCGAGAGAAGCTAGAATATATAGAAGGTAAGAAATATAACCTTAGGGGTTTAATGGAATCCTTGAAAAAGGAGCTTATCGAGTTTGAAGAGAGAAATAGTTTGTTAGAGTCTAGAATTTTAGAATTAGAAGAACAATTAAAAGACTCTAGTAATGTCAAATTTGATTTGGAGTGTAGGTCCGAAAAACTTGATAAAATCTTAGGCACAGTCCAAATCAAAAATGACACTTGTGGTTTAAGCTTCGATACTTGTAATGAATCAACTCAAAAAGCCAAAACAAATGTTTTAAGAGAATCTCCTAGGAAATCCTTTCGAGATTAATCCTTAGGTCCCAATTTTCGACGTGTTTTTACTTGCGCTCATTGTGGTCGAAAAGGTCATCTTAGGAAATTTTGTTTTGATCTTAAACGAGTTCCAAGAAAATCCAACCGTAAAGAAACCAAGGTAGTCAAGATTCCTACACCCCAAGATAGGGTTTGGGTTAGGAGATCCGACTTGGTAGCTTTACAAGATAGGGTATTTGATTCTCATTTACTTTCACATGCTTCCTCCCTTGCAAAATCTAAAGGTTGAATGTGTTGGTTTGTGTGCATACTTTAGCTTTTGTACTTCATGCTATATTATCATGCTAAATGTATGCTTGTTTCAATCATTTTCTAGCCTATGCTTCATGCTTAATCACATGCTAGAATAATTATTTTTGTTTATATTTTGTATTATGTTTCTTTCATTTTTGTTTGCATTAAATGAAAGATACAAAAATATTTTAGTTTATCATTTGTGTTTTATTTTTTTTGTAATTTAGGCTTAATGAAAAATACAAATGATTTGTGTTTGTCTTTTGAGTAAATATTTTTATTTTTGGTTAAAAAAATTGAAAAACTCAAAATGATTTTTTTTATGTGTATTTTAGTTTGACACACTTTATGTGGCATATACTTGTGTTTGAATTCCATATTTTATGCTCCCATGTGGCTAGAACTTTTGGTTTAGATTGTCAATCCTTTTTATGTTCCTTACTATGCTTACATGGAGTAGTTGGATTTTGTGTTGTTTAAATGGATTCTATTTTTATAGGCCTCTATTCACACATGCACGAGCTCTTTTGAAATTTAACTTCATACGTATATTTGAGCTTTGTGAGGTGTTATCCTACCAATCTTGTCATCTACATATTTGTGACCTAGGAGGACTAGTGCTTGTCAAAATCCATTGCACGCGAGTTTTGTGAGAAATAAAAATTATATATATATATATAATGTGCATGGGGAAGGGGAAGGGCTCCGAAAGGATTTATTATCCTTTGCGAATAGTAAGCCACCGCTTGTTTGGACCTAAAAGAAATACGTGGTCCAAAGGCCTAAAAATAGAATAATGGCATTAAAAGAAAATATTTGCCAAGGCCTATGTTTTAATTGATATATTCATTCAAAATATATATGCTTATTGAGGGAGATTGGATGGTATATCAACGGTTTGCACAATGTTCGTTTATCCTAGTTGTACTTTCAATGTCATGACTCTATTGGTTTGTAGAATCATCAAAAGTCTAGGCTTGTATGCATTGTGTATGTTTGTTCATTGATTTCAATCTATATTGTCACATGAGGTTATATTCAAATGTGATGACGTTTACAATCAATTGAGAACTCCGTGATCATGTTTTAAGTGATTGAGTCTCGATTTAATCGTTGCTAGTTCACACCCCAACACTTCTGCGTTTAATGTGTTTGCTTAAGTGTGCAGAAATTATATTCTAAGTGGCAACTTTCACCGGCAAAGATTTTAATCATTGGGTTGTTTGAGTCAAGCATTGTAATTTTATTTTGGGTGGAACTTTTGTCAGTCTAGTAGAGCTTGACGGCCCTTTAGGATTTTTTTTGTTTTTGTCCCGGAATAGACAAAGGGGGAGATTTGTAAGGACACAAATTTCCAATTGAGTCCTTTGTAGTTTTGGCTCAATTCTAGACAAAAACATTTGTGTCATAGGATAGAGTTATTGATCATCCTTCAAGCCTATGACGTGTTTGTTGAAGATGTAGCGGCCAAGAGTATAAAGCTTCATCACATTGTCGAGTTTGTGTGCCTTGTTTCTACGTCATCAATATGGTTCCATTGATACTAAGGTATGAATGCATTTTAATATATATATATATATATATATATATATATATATATATATATATATATATATATATATATATATATATATATATATATATAGGAGCTTGAAACAATTTATATTGGGTGTTCATTTATTTAAAACTGTTGTTTAATTTCAGAAAGATTCTATTAAATCTTTAATATAAAGTATATAAAGTTTCTGGGCTAAAAATATAATTTTTTAAACTTTCTGGAAGTTCGTTTGAAGTGTCGTTCGAACGAGTTTATCGTTAGAAACCATAATGTCGTTCGAACGAGTTCGCATATTGGCCACTGGAACTTCGTTCGAAATGTTGTTCGAACGAGATGGTTGTTCAAACGATATTTCCAACGAGATGTCTAGTGAGTTCACACAGGAACTTCGTTATAAGGCTCGTTCGAACGAGACTTCGCTCGAACGAGATTTGGCGGGAACAGGTATTTGGTAGTTTTGAGCAGTTTTTTTCATGTTTACCACTTCTTTACCCCACTAACTTTTGACAGAACTTAATAGTGCGGGAACCAACCTTTTTGGTTTAACTTTTTCATATCCTACAACCTCTAAGGGAGTGTTTTGAGAGATAAATTAAAAGTAGAAAAAGTTCATTGTTTTGAGTGTTCAATTCTTCAAGAAAAATCTTTTAAACACTTATTTACACCCAAAGTTTGTTTAATCCAAGTTCCATATATATATATATATATATATATATATATATATATATATATATACTTTGCTTGGAGTGTTTGGCACCGGTTTATCTCTACATCCGTTTGAAGAGAAGTTTGGGTTTGCTTCCAAATCCCATAAAGAATAAGAGCTTGTTTTGTGCGGAATTCTCATGTGGTGAAAGGCACCATGTGTGGTTGACGGTGTACCTATGTCTCATTCGTGAAAGCCAAGATTCCTTGGGAGCTCCGGGGTTGTCTACTAGGCGGAGGTGTTTACAAGAAGAAGCGTCGGGGCTTGAAAGGGATCGATTCGAGTGTTGTAACTCTTTCTGTCTTGTAATTTGTAAATCCATACTTAGTGGACTTAAGGCTAGGGTCGTCTGAGGTCTTTTCATGTTGTGGGTTTTTCCTCATATATCGCGGCGTAGTGATTTATTATTTATTTTATCTTGCTATACTCACCTAGAACACATGCTTAGGTAATTCAACATAAAATTTGGTTTTAATCACTACATGTTTATATGGCGCTATATTAAATATTGGGTAATTTTTAGTTAATTTAATTCAAGTCATTTAATTTAATTTGATAAAATGTGTTTGGCCTAATTAGGTAAAATTGAAAAATATGACTTAGGCAAATTTCTAGGACTTGAGTTAATATATAGTGTTTAAGTGAAATCTAATTGTGTGTGTGTTCCATCATATTTCACTTTATTTATTTTTAATTTTGAAAAGAAATTAAAATTTGTGTATTTTGTTTTAATTGAACCATCATCTTCACTTCCGCATCTCATAAAAGGAAATTATTACTTTTTGTGAAGTAAAAATAATTTTGTTTAAAATTGGGGGCCTTCGGGACTTTTCATCTTAGATATCCAAGATCCTATTTCCAAGACAGGGGTGGAGTCGAGAAGAGAGTTGAATTCAACAATGGATCTTTCGATGTCAAATTCTGACCCAAAATGGGCAAGGCATGCCACTAAACGCTCATCATTATAAGTCTGTTCAAATGTACGATACTATCAACCATGTCAACTTCAAGAGGTTCATCATCATCAGGTGGTTGTTTAACTAAATTAAATACATTCAGATCCATGGTCTTGTTTCCAAATGATAAATTCAATTGTCCACTATGACACCTAATAACGGCATCAGAAGTGGCGAGGAATGGACGACCCAAAATGACAGGAATTTTTGCATTAAGATTATGCACATGCTGGGTATCCAACACCACAAAATCAACTGGAAGGACAAACTCTCCCACCTTAATCAGGACATCCTCAACAACACCTCTTGGAATTTTAACAGATCGATCGGCTAAGGATAAAGTAATCTTAGTCGGCCTTAAATCTCCCAAGCCTAATTTCTCATACACAGTATACGGCAGAAGATTCACGCTGGCTCCTAAATCTAAAAGGGCTTTCTTAATAGTGTGTTCCCCGATCATGATGGAGATCGTCGGAGTCTCGGGATCTTTATACTTGACAGGTGTCCTATATGAGATGATTGAGCTTGCTTGCTCAACGAGAAAAGCTTTCTTTGGAACATTTGTGCTTCTCTTGAAGGTACAGAGGTCCTTCAAAAATTTAGCGTATGATGGAACTTGTTTTATGGCATCAAGCAACGGGATATTAATTTGTACATGATTCAATACTTCCAACATTTTGTCCACTTACGTCTTTTTCTTTTGTGGCACTAAACGTTGTGGAAATGGATATTTTGGGACGTAGGTCTCAACAAATGGTTCGCAAGATGAGGACGAGGAAGAAGTCAGATCCACGGATGGGTCCTTCTTTTCCTTACCTTTATCGGATTCACTCATGGTGGGTCGTGAGATATTATTCTCAACTTCTTTACCTGACCTAAGCGTGATTATAGCCTTAGCATGCTCTTGGTTAGTGGATGTGCTAGTGTTGTCTTGGACAACATACTGACCCCTAGGCATGTTACCCTTAGGATTAGGCCCAAGTTGGCTTAGGAACATTCCTTTATTTCTCTCGCTCAAAGCATTGGCTAGTTGACTCATTTGTACCTCTAATTTGGCAATCAATTGGGTGTTGGCATGCAAGTTTTGTTGTGTATATTGGAGGACACTTTGCGTGGTATGTTGAAATTGCAGGGTACTTTGGGCAACTAAATTCATCGTTGGGGTGAAGCGAATGACGGTGAGGGGGTGCTCTTTTGGAAACCCGGGGGTGGGTTACTTAAAGATTGACCTCCATTACCATGGTATTGACATTTAGACCATGAAAAGTTGGGATGATCCTTCCAACCTGGATTGTACGAGTTGGAAAATGGGTCATACTTGGGCTTGTTTTGATAGAGGGCGTTTGCTTGCTCGGTGAGAGATTTATGGGCCAGAAGGGTGGGGCAACTTTCGACGAGGTGGTCGAAACTATTGCAAAGCAAACACATAGGTGACCATACATGTTGCACGACGGCATGTGTGGCTCGATTACCCTCTTTACTCGTTTCTAAGGCTTCTAAACGCCGGGCCAAGGTGTCCACTTTTGCATCTAGTCCAAAACCTTGTTCTTCTGGGTGAGCATTACCCTCATTAATTGTGGTGGTCTTTGAATCCCGATAGGGTGCCCATCGCTGGGACTTTTGAGCAACGGATTCTAAAACGACCATGCATCGGCCTCACTCTTTTACGTGAAATCTCCACTACACATAAGTTCAAGAATAGATCGAGTAGTGTAATTGAAACCCTCATACAAAATCTAGATTTGACGAGCTAATTCGATTCCGTGGTGAGGACATTTCAGGAGGAAGTCCCTTAATCTTTCCAAGTACATCCATAAAGTCTCTCCCTCTTTTTGATTGAAAGTATTGATGGCGTGATGTATTGCCGCCGTCTTTTGGTTAGGGAAAAACTTTTGCAAAAATTCAACACTCAACTGATTTTCATGTAGTGATGGAATTTGGTTTAAGTGAGAGTAGCCAACTCTTAGCTTTGTCCTTCAAAGAAAATGGAAATAGTTTTAGATTAACAATCTCATCGGTGAGTTGTTGTAACCTAACCGTTCCTCAAAATTCTTTAAACTCACGCACGTGGAGGTATGGGTCCACCTTTTCTGTGCCTCGAAAGATGGGAAGTAAATGAATTATTCCCGACTTGAACTCGAAATTATTTGCATTGTGAGGGGGGAGAAGTATGCATGATGGTTGGCTTTCCCTATTGGGATACAGGTAATCCTTTAGGGCACGAGTTCCTAGCTCATCTCCCATCTCGATGAAAATTGAGGTTCTACCTATAACAATATCGAGAATACTAGACTCCACTCTATCTAAATGACTGGTAGGATCTCAAACCCAACTTACCATACACCGTACTCACACGAGTTTTTAATTTATTTCTTTATTATTATTTTTTTTAAATATAGAAAGCAAATAATCCGACAAAGAACCACAAAATTCCTAAGCTAACACAAATCAATTGGAGTTTATCTGAATTAGGTGAGGGGAAGTTCAATTTTAAGATCTAGTTTCTCGAGATTATTCGACGACAATGGGTCTCCGAAATAATCTCCCTAATTAAAGAGCTCCAAATTCTTAACGAGGGAGAATTTAAAAGACGACCAACTCCGGACTATTGCTTCAATTACAAAGATTTTCCTCCAGGTAGGTGGTCGGTACGAAGACTCATTAAAAACCACCAATCCTAGTCAAGGTCAAAATGGCATCGATTTGAAAATTCTGTGTTTGGATTAGCTTTTAATCCTAGCCTTGAAAAGAATATGTCTATGAGCAATGTGACACCCTATGGCCAATGTCTAATAAATTTTAAATTAAAATTATGGCTTGGGCTATGCAGATGCTCGGGTCGCTTAATGATTTGTGGGTCAAGGAAAGGTGATTAAATCCCCACCTTATCTTAAAATTGGGTTTTGCCCTTAAGTAAAATTATGCAACGTGCTTATTGAAATTTGCGAAAATAGTTTCACGTAGGAGCACACAAGACTTACCTCCGGCGTGGAACGTCGGGCTGAAGTTTTATTTGACGTCGATCAGAGGGAAACATCGCCTCCGTTTCAGTCGTCTCCGAGAGTACCTAGGGCTGTAAATGGATATTCGAAAATCTGCATCCGTCCGATATCCGAATCCGAATTTGCGGATATTTATCCGAAAATATGGAAACGGATACGAATATGGATACTCTTTAAAAATATCCGAGAAAACGGATACAGATACGGATAGTACTAGTATCCGACATGGATAATCCGTATCCGCTGCGGAGTATCCATTTTATCGGATATCCGTATCCGTCAAACATATGTTTAAAATGTTACTAATAATATTAGTATTAGTACTACTAATAAAATAATATTAAAATAAATCTTAATCGTTTATTCCCAAAACAAAATAAACACATACTCCACTCAAAACAAAAACACCCTAAAGTTATTGTTTTATTGGGTATATTATAAAATGTCGTGTATTATTATTTAATTGGGTATATTATCATGGAGTTACACTAAAGTTACAATACACCTTATCACACACAACATACACCGACTAAAGAACATATACTCCACTAAAAAAAATTAACTTCGTTTCATTTCTCCTTCGTACAAAATAAGAGAAAAGAAACTCTCATGTAGTTGTTCGTAGTTTTCTTAATTATAAATAAATGTAAGAGAGAAACCGAAAAGAATGTAAGAGAGAAACATAATAGAATGTAAGAGAGAATCATAAAAGTAAAGAGATGGTTTTGATTGTAATGAGAACTGAAGTTAATAACATGTATATTATATACAAAATAAAAATGTATACTTATTAAAATAAAAATATCAGTAAGTTTTGAAGAGAAAAGGTCCATGAGGTTATCATTCTCAATAAATTGATTAATCTAAAATGTGCATATTTATTTCTACTGTCATGGAATACGACTGTTATTTTTTTTGGGGATGATTTAAGCTTATATGGTTGTAAAGTATGGATGCTTTAGGCCATATTATCATTATGGAATGATACTATTATTATGGAATCCATAATTGTTGATGTTAGGAGGCAGTAATTTTGTTACATATTTATTTGGATTGGATTGGATTTCATTGGATTGGATATTTTAATTGTTATTTTTTGCGATGGCTAAATAATGTAAACGGATACGGATATTATCCGAATCCGAGGTATCCGAGCGGATACGAATATCGATAGTTGTTTTAATTATCCGGGCGGATACGGATACGGATAGTACATTTAGATAGCGGATACGGATATGGAAAACATGGTATCCGCTCTGTATCCATCCGTTTACCACCCCTAAGAGTACCTTCTGCACGTGGCAAGATTTCACAAGTAATTTTAGCACTTTTCTCACGGTTGCTTTCTTTTCTTTTTTTTTTCTTTTCTTACTCTTCTTTTTTATTTTTTCCCTGAAAAAGAAATCAAAAACCATACCAAGCGTAAAGTGGAACAAAAATTATTAAATACAAAAATAATTACATATGCACTTACAATGTATTTTTTTTTAATGAGAAAAATAAAAAATAAAAGCACACTATAAGATTGGAGATTTTTATTTATTTATATATATATTTTTAGAATAATAATAAATAAATAAAAGGCTGCTGGAAATTTGAATGCTTGGGATTTTTTTTTTCTCGAAATTTTATTTATTTATTTTTTTTCGGATTTTTTTTAAATATATAATTAATTTTTTTTATCAGAATGTAAGAAATCTTTGAGTTTCCCACAAAAAAAAATGTTTTTGTCTTGGAGTTTTTCAAAATTCTAAGTTCTTTTGTTACAAACTAGTGTCAAAAACAACTAGTTGCGCATAAAATACTTAAAATATGTTTGTTTGTTTTTTTTAACTTAAAAAAAAATAGTTGTTGGAATATTTAAAGTTTTGAATTTTTTTTTGTATGTTTTTTAGTACTTTTACGACAAAACTAGTGTTAAAAACAACTAGTTATTCATAAAAGACTTTAAATGTTTTTTTTTAATTCTGAAAATAAAAATATACTGCAGGAATAATTTTTTTTCAATTTTTTTACGATTTTTTTATCTTATAAAACTAGTCCGAAAATCAATATTCTGACAATCGACCGAAATCCCCGGCAATGGCGCCAAAAACTTGTTGTCAAATTTTGAAAGTTAAAATTACCGCAAGTGCGGGAGCTATTGAAATACAGCTGGTGTAAGTACGGGTCGAACCCACAGAGATTTCGTCGATCTTTATAAAATATTGATTGTCCAACTAGACTTATAAGTGTATAAAAGTGATTAAGTTTCTAAAATAAAAATAAAAACGGAATAAACGAACAAGTACAAGAGATAATATTAAATGTGAAAGAAACTAGGACGTCGATTCCGTTTGTCAATTTTAATTAAATTAACACATCAATTTAATTTCATAGTTCTGAATTTATAACACAAAATATACCGACTCTCGTCGCGTACATTTTGGAGAATAAAACATTACATGTGCTCGAAATATTTTAACATCTCTTGAATTAGACACCATAAGTCCCTATTCCCTCGAAAATGTCACGTTTAAAAGTTTTAATGTGTATTTAAGCATGAGGTAGCAAAACATCTAAGTGCAAGCATAACCCATCAAAAATGATAACTTTAAATTTTTTAAAGCATGAATTTATAATTAATTCGTTGAGGTTTAAAAATATACTCTTGTGTAATTTTAAGCGAATACCGAATTTTTTATTTCAAATTAGAACACGTCAGAATATGTACGAAATTAAATTAGCATGTGTGGTTTAATTAGTCATGACAAACATTAACTAAGTCCTAGTAATTAAACTACTCACACAACATATTTGACACACAAATATTACAAGATGAAAAAATAATTTTCATTAATAAATGTTAACTTACAAAATTTCGGGTCCAATAATTGAATTATAATACACAATATGCTCCTCCAAAGTGTGCCTCAAAAATACTCACTACATAATTTTTTTTATCTAAGTGTGTCTTTTTTTTCACTCTCTCGTCCCTTTTTTTGCACACATGGGGTGATGTAGGTAATGGGTATTTGTAGGAGTTTGGTGTGGGCATGTAGTGGGTAGGTGGTTTTGTGGGTGGTAATCTTCTTTCGACAGAAGGAAAAAAAATAAAGGGGAAAAGGTTGGGATAATGGGTCTAGCAGGTGGGGTAATGGGTTTAGTGGGTATTTTTTTGCAAAAAAAAATTCGCAAAAAAATAAATGGGCAGGCAGGGGTCGAATCTCTAACCTCTCCTATGTGTGCCCAAGACTACAAATGTTGAACCAGCTATCATCTTTGTTTATAATATGCCTCCAGTTATATTTAACATCATATTAAATCCCAAATTTCATAATTTGAACAATAGCCCAAATCACCATAACTTCTTCATTCGGAGTCCGATTAACATGTCGTTTGAACCGACGTGACCCTAATTTCGGGCCCAAAAATATTTCAATAGTGTCCAGGTCTCGGGATTGACTTTGGGCATTGACCCGAGACTTTGACTTTGACTTTCTTTTGAATCCAAACTTTGTACGGCCATAACTTCTTCATTTCAACTCCGATTGATACGCCGTTTGAGCCCAGGCGTCCCTTGATTCAAGGCCTTCAATTTCCATGGTTGATCCGAGTCTGAATTAAGTCATCTAAATTTACAATATCGCCCCTGAAGATGTGTAAGTGACCTTTTTATGTTCAATTTGCGACCGGACTTCATCGCTTTCTTTTTAAATCAGTCAATACTTAAAAACAAACTTGCACAAGAGATTAGCAATATAAGATGTGAGCATGAAGTTCTCAAAATTTAATTATTAACCCCATTTATTCTATAATTTGTATTTTCATTAAAATAATAAAAATGGCTCTAAAAATATTTTATTGATGGTGCAATGGAACTAACAAGGCATAGATTTGGGTATAATTAATACAAAATAATGCACTCATCAATAAATTTTACGATGACAAAGTTTGTCATGCTAATATTTGTCATGGCACGTACGAAAGGGACCGTAAAAGAATCACGCACCTCTATTAACCAAATTTTTCCATGTACAAAATTTACTATCAAACAATAGAGTTGCGGTATGCAAGGTACGTTAATTCTCCTCTAAGAAAATCGAAGTAGTAAAAATTTAAGCCGAACAATTCTTCCTCCAAATCCACATACTCATAAAATTCTACTTATTCAAACTACACAAATAACCCAAACAAAATTCTGATAACAAACATGACCCAATCCCTTTTAAAATCCTTCCTCAAGCTCCCTACTCTCCCTTTTTCATCTTACCTAAATTACACCCCAAACGCAACTCTAAAACCAACAAAATGGTCACAATCACATATTCAACGTATCAACAAATATACCACTACTACTAGTGGTGTTAGTAGTGGTTGTGGTACAGACACAACAATAAATACAAATGGTAGTAGTGATGTTAGTAGGAGAGAATTGTCAAATGGACACTTATAAGTCATCTCGGCCTGGTGGGCAGCATAGGAATAAGTGTGAGATTGTTGTTCTTCTCAAACATATCCCAACTGGCATTATTGCCCATGTATGTTAAGTTGTCGCGCCTATTTGAATTTTGTGTGTTCTTAGAAATTGAGGTGGTGCCAATGAAGAAGGGTGCCAATTCGTGTTTTTGTGTCGAGTCACGGGTCGATATGACATGACAAGGGTATTTTGGACACATATACGGCACGAGAAGGGTATTTATGACTAGTGTTATTCCCACGCGTTTCTTTTGAGTACCCTTTTGTTCAGTTCAGTCTAAAAATTGAAGTAAATTACACCAAACCCCTCATGTCAAAGAGATCTGTAAACTGATGAATCTTGACGCTTAACACATTTTTATTGAAAATAAGTTTAATAAAAAAATGATTTTATTTTTTAAAAATTATGCCCATTTTCTAGATGTCAAAATTCAATAATTTAGGGGCTCTTTGTCGAGTTTTTTAGATTAGGGGGCTATTAGCAAGAGTACTATGTTGGTGTAATTTACCCAAAAAATTATTAATCATGTCAGATTTTGTGTCAATTTAAAAAACACGATTTCATGACGTGTCGTGTTCGTGTCTGTGTCTAAATGGTATTCGTGTTTGGACAAAATACGACCCCAAAACACGAATTGTCACGCCTAATTGAATTTTGTGTGTGTGTGCATTTTTTTAAAAAAAATTGACGTGGTACCAATTAATAGGGGTGACAATTCGTATTTTTGTGTCGGGTCAAAACACGATAAGGGTATTTTGGACACAAACACGACATGATCCGACTTCATGTTTTTTTTTATCTGACACGGACATAACCCGAATTGAAATGATACGACATGACTAGCACGATTTCACAAATTTTACACTAAATTAAAATAAATAGACACAAAAACCCAAGTACAACACGATTAGCATGACAAGACACGATAACACGACTCAAAATTTTGACACGAACATGACATGACACGACTTCATGTCAAAAAGACCCGCCACGAACACGACACAAACACGAAATATCGTGTCAATTTCGGGTCACTTTCGTGTCGTTTCGTTTCATTTTTTCGTGTCATTTTTAAAATTGCCACCCCTATTAATTAATGATGGAGTGTAGGAAAGAGAAACATGAAAAGTGTGGTCCCACGTGATCATCGATTGGTGTCACACGAGTTTGTAGTGAAAGTTGATATAATTTGTTTGTTAGTGTTAGTTTAGTAGTGTTGGTGGGACAAATACAAATGTGAGTGGTGGTAATAGTAGTGATGTTAGTGGGAGAGAATTGTTGGGGTTATCAAATGAGAAGTTGTTGAGTAATTGCCAAATGGATACTTAATTATAAGTCATCTGGGCCTGTTTTCCAATATAGGAATAAGTGTGACACTGCTGTTCCTCTCAAACATCTCCCCACTAGTATTATTGCCCAGGTATTCTGTGTTGTAACAACTAAATTTATGGGTGGTAATTTTATTGACACATTGGAATGATACGTTGTGTTCATGTCAAAATTTTGACTCGTGTTACTAGTGTTATATGCGTGTTTACGAGTCAAATTTTGTTTACTTAGGTGTAAAAGTTATAAAATCGTGTGCCTAACTAAATTGTGTGGCCTTTTGTAGAAACTGATGTGGTACCAATTAAGCAAAATTGTCTATTTCCAAAATTTATCTCCATTTCTAATTTCATTTTCCATAAAAAAAATCTGAAAGCTAGAAAATGCGATCATTTGGTATAAATAAATTATTGTTTTCAAAATATAGTTCATAGAAAATTTAGGGGTCAAGTGTAATTCACACAAAGTTCAAGCTCCAAATGTAATTTATAGGGAGTCAATGGGCCAAAATAGATTAATAAAAATTCAGGGTTTGAAATTTAATTCTAAAAAAATTCAAGGACAAATTGTAATTTATTGAAAATTAGGAGATTAAAATATAATTTAACAAAAGGTTAAGGATCTAGATACAAATTATAGAAAGTTTAGGGTCAAAATGTAATTTTGGGGTTTTTGAAAATTGATGGAAAACTTGTTAAAGTGTTTTTTCAATTTCCTGGAAAATTTGGAAAATATGACCATTGATTAGTGTCATATGCGTTTGTACAAAAAGTTCATGTATTTAGTGTTGGTCTTAGAAATACAAGTACAAATGTGAGTTGCACTATTCCTCTCAAGCATCTCCCCACTAGTATTATTGCCCAGGTTAGTTAGCTCTATTTTATGCAAAATGGTAAGTTGTAACAACTAAATACTATATTTAGGGGTGACAATTTTATAAAACACTTGATTACACGTCAGAAAATGCATGGAATTGACCTGAATATGTTGTGTTAGTGTCGGGTTATTTTTACAAGAAGTTATGTCGTATTCATGTCAAAATTTTGAGTCTTCTTAGTGGTGTAATTTATGTTTTACTCGTGTTTTTTATTAATATTTTATTTAATGGAGTGTAAAAATTATTAACAGTGTTAGTCATATTTTCTGAATGGGCAGTTTTCAGTGTCAAGTAATAAAACATGAGGTTATGTCGGGATTGTGTTTAAATGGTTCTTATGGTGCTGCGTCAAGCTAAAATATGGCCCCAAAACACAATTCATCGTAAATTGTACTATGATGGAGTGAAGGAAAGAGAAAACATTAAAAGTGTGATCTCACATGATCATTCGTTGGTGTCACATTTGTACAAAAAGTTTATATAATATGTTTTTAAGTCTTAACATTGCTTGTATTCTCTGTGTATATGTGTACGTGAGTGAAAGACACAGCGAGTTGGGGTCTCAAACTTACCTTATTTAAATACCTCAAAAATATAACTTTACTCGATGACGGGCGGTCAAGTATTGTTGTTGGGACTAAGTGGCTAGCCATTAAATGAATTGTGAGGCAATATTTCACCTCTTTTTACAATTTTCAGTTTTTATTAGAATTGTAGGCTTTTTAATTTTAATTTGTATTACTTTAGGGTCGAAGATATGGTTAAAAACCGTTTATAATGGTAGTTGTTTAACAACAAAATTATGGTTATTAAATGATAGAGAGAGATTGCGACGGTTGGTGGTGGTTTTTATGCGGGCAAGAGGGAGCCAGGGTTGGCAATGGCAATGGCAGTGAGAGGAGCATGAGCATGACACACATACATGCATATATAGAGAAACAGAACTACCTTATTTAACATGCTTGAAATACATACCTTTACTTTTTGGGGTTAATAAGTAAAACATTTAATGAAATTTTGTAAAGATGGTCTCCATACCATGGTGAAGAGAGGTGATTATCTCACCCAAGTTTCATAAAAAAAAAATTCAACTATTTAAACCATCCCGCGGCACTTCAGTTGAATGTGTAGCCCAGCACAACTTCAATGTGTAGTCCCCCATTAGAGAATTAAGCAAAAAGAAAAAAGGAGAAAATCCATCTGGCGTTACTTTTGCTATGAGGACTTAAATTTACGAAATCCAAAAGACATGTCGCATACTGGGTTGGAAACGGTCTTAGTGGGTTAAATGCAAATTGGATATAAACATGCATCTTTGGCCGCCGAAACTTTTGATCATCCTCTCATTCACGAAATATTGAATTTATTTGATAAAATAGGTGTCGATGACCTCCATTAGAAGGATTTCATATCTATATATTTTTATCTATTAGCCCCAAAAATGAATATATGTTCTTAGGGATATTGTAGAATCTAACTATATATATACATACATTTATGTATAGAGTATTCATGTATTTAATAAGTAGATTCGTTATTTGGCCAAGCTCAAGTGGTTTATTCCTTGCAAAAACCATTTATGTACTTTATCCTTTCTTTCAAGTATTACTTACCAACTCTCCGATACAGTTACTTATATTAATTATTTTATTCACACCATTGGGACCTTTACGTATGTATTTTACTGGCAGGCTGCAGAGGATAGATTGCAACATAAAAATCGATCATCTGCTCTGACTCTCTTTCGCACTCTAATAGCACTTAAAGTTAATAGGCTCTTATCTCCAAATGGAACTTTCAAAATCTGGTAGATTTCAGATCACAAAGGCAAATTGGTTTTGATAAGAAAGATGTGAAGGGGTGGGCATTTACTGTATTATCAGATACAAGTGTAGAAAACTTTGTAAGTGAGATAGAGGTATTGCTATATGCCTTCAAAAAAAATTACAAGATGTTAGAACAGAGTAAATACGAATAACAATTGTGGCTGACGTAGTGTGAGGGAGATCCCAAGCATGGCTGATACCGCGGCAATATTTTTTGACATGTCATGGCACATATTAATAAATATAACTTTACCATGTTAACACTAAAATTCTATAATTGAATGTTATGGTTGAACGTGCAATTTCAATTAAAAACCCATCTTTTAAGATAAATAGGTAGTGAAGGGATCCCCTTTTGTAGGGGGAGCCTAAACTATACTGCATTGATCTAGCGTAGTTGTGTTGTATTTGTTATTTTATTAAATGTATAGTTAGTAATATCTTTTGTATACACCCTGTTTGGCGCCTAGGCGCAAAGAGAGCCCTACCCTTGCGAGGGGTGTTGAGACTATGAAGCCAAAATGGATAGCATATTTGAGGATGACCTCATATGGGGGCTCTATGAGGAGACCTACCTCATTGCCCCCTTGTAGGAGGAACCATTTACTTGAAAAATTTAGGATGGGAGGTACAGATTGAGTCCTTGGAGTGGACTGCTTGGCAAAATCTCTTTTTATGGGAACTCTGCAAAGAACTTGACAATTGCTTGTTCTTTAGTAAAAACTTTTGCATGTATTAGATTCTGAATCCCTTGAGATTCTATTGATAAATTCATTTATGTAGGACACCTTAGGGTCTGTTTGATAAAGATCGCTATCGTCTAACAAATGCAAAGGCCAGCTTTCCCATTTGGGTTCTTTCGGCACATCCTATTGCTCTCCTGACACAATAAATGGTCATTTGAGTCCCACTCTTCCCCGATGACATAGATGAAATTCACTTGAGTGCCAAACTCTTCCATGTTTGGGGTTGAGCTGATTGTAAAGTAATACATTACAAGTTATAAGTTCTGGTACAAGATATAAGAGTTCCTCAATTCATTAGGTGGTATGAAATCCATCAATGGCTAAATAATCATTTGGTTTTGCCATTATATTGGGCTTTGTTCTGACCAAAGCTATTGAATCATTTTCCCCGGCAATGTCTATTTTATCTAATTAGTATTCTGATCGATGAAAGAATATTAATTTTTCATAAAGAAATTACCTTTTCTTTCCATCTTATGTACATATGATCCTTGAGTACTGTTTGGGAGTGGAGTTGGAGAACTCAAGTTTTCTCTTAGATGCTTGCAAGCTTCTTTCAACTCCTTAGTCGAGCCAAAGGCTTTCTCGAGGACTTTGGAAGAAATGAGGCATTTATGTCACTTGCTTGACAAAGTAGCTAAGTGCAATGACCCATACAAGCAGGCTATAGTCGTCTTTGACAATCCACATGTCAAAGATGAATGGTTAACTTGAATTTCTCAAGATTTTTTTTCTTCATCAATTCCCTTTTGAGGTATAACTAATGGGGTTCCATTAGACAAGCAAAGAGAATCCTCAATTGAATCAAGAAACCGAATCAAGAATAATGGGATGCCTTTCCCTTTTTTTCGAGAATACCTTTTGTGGATAAAACTAAACTAAGAATAATTGTACATCACGTGAAGTGAATCTTCTCTTTATAAAGTTTCATTGAAGAGAGATAGAGGCTTTCTTTCGATAAATGTAAACACCTAGGGAACCACATCAAAATGACATCTTTTTTGCTAAGCTATAATTGTACCTTATATCTTTTTCTCTTTACTACATTTTCCCTCTTGCGTCGAACTTGTTCATGTCCATCATAAATTTAACATTCTATTTTTACTCTCTCCATCTTACCTTTTGTAAGTGTCCTTTCATTTTATTTTGTAGCTAATAAAAGGATGTGAAATATAAATAAAATGAAAGGGCGCTTGAAGATGGTAAGAAAGAGAGAGTAAAAATAAATTGTCAAATTAATGATGGAATGAAGAAGTTAGACACAAGAGGGAAAATATAGTAAAGAGAAAATGAGAGGAGGTACAATTATAGCTTAGAAAAAAAGATATCCTTTTGACGTAAAATGAAAGCAGCCAAAGGCACAAAAGTCACACACTCAGAGAGAAAGAAAAAGTAATACTCAAAGGCATAGTTGTCAAATTGTGAATCGAATCATAAATCGAAAACCGTATGAATCTTGAATCGCGAATTGAATCATGAATCAAATCGTAAGAATCGGTATAAAATGTGAAAAATGTAATAAATAATCTATAAATGCATAGAGAACACATTATAATATGTAATAAAACATGTTTATTACTTTTTAACCAATTTGATGATGAAATATTAACAATATTATCACCCATATAAAGATTAAACACAAAAATATATTACGTCAAATGGTTACAAAACATAATAACAAAACATAATACATAAAGATTAAACATGAAAACATAATAACAAAACATAAATATGTCATATAATAATACAATATAAATATACATTATATAATAATAAAAACAAACGTTAATACACTCAAGATAAGCCTCTCTATCTTTCTGCCAAACAGATTAAACATCCAAGAAGACACTCAGTCAATAGAATAGATAAGAAAAGTCCAGTGATAATAATCGAGCCAAGAGAACATACTTTTCTCTAAAGCTCAGCTTCGTAACGGTATCCTTTGTTTTTTGCTTATTTTTTATTTATTTTATTAAAACACACATATGGTTATAATGTAAAAAAATGCAAGGAAAAAAAACTCAACACATAATCGTGAATCATACCCGAATAATGCATCGCTCCTCAAATCGCCGATTCAACCCGATTTTTTAACCCCAAACAATTCTCAACTCGAGTTGAATCGTTTTGTGTGAGATTCGAATTGAATCGAAAGATTCAAATCATGAATCGTACGATTTTGACAACTATACTGAAAGGTATAATGAACATTAGTGATGGGGAAGGAGAACAATAATAAGGGAGTGGGGAAGGATATAAAATGATGTCATCTCCACTAAGGGAGAACTGGGCTGAGAGCCATCCCTTTACAATATAACCTATAATGACTATTCTAGATCCAACCCACTAACACTATAATACAACTAAAATGTAGCAAAAACACCAAACAACTAATAAAAGGAAAAAATACAAAAAAATACTTAAAATGCAAGAAAATACTAAAATAAACCCTAATTCATATCACTCTCCCCTCTATGAAAAGAGTTCATCCTCGAACTCAAAGGGGAACGCCGTCAGAATCAGGCTTGAGAGGAATGATTGTAGCGATCATGCCCTGATGCTCAATCTTCTCCTTTAGATCATCTCCCAATGGCTTTTTCTCATCTGTTATGAGCAAGGTATTCTTCTTAGGACACTCCACAGCTCTATAGCCCTCCCGCATGTAAAGAATTTCATCGTGATCGGTGGTGCGCATGGGGATCGGGGTGGGGAAATAGTAGGGGAAGATGGCACCGAAGGATATGGTGCGGGAGAGCGGTGATAGGACTCCACTATTATTACGTACTCAACCGATTTAGCGAAAGGTATTATATCACGCAAGCCAAGGTCTTACTGGATATAGAATGAAGACCCTGAATATAGCAGCTGATCCGCTGAGTCTGAGTCTTTGAGAGATGAGCTCAGGTACCAAGAAACTGGAACTGCTCAGTTTGAAATTACCCTATTGTAGGCTCTGAACATGGGAGTATAGATCATCCTCATGAGTTGGCAGTATGAAGAAAGCACGCAACTCAGTCTTCAACTAGTCCCAAGTTTGGATCGGATGGAGATAGGTTGCCACACGCTGCTGGACTATTTTATTCGACCAAACTCTAGCAAATTCCTTAAATTTGATAGATGGAAAATGAATACATTTGCTCTCGGTGATGCAATAATAATAAAAAACCATCTCCATAGCATCAATTCAATCCACCAAAGTGTCAGGGTACAAATGCCCCTCGAACATTGGTATATCCACCCGAATATCCCCCTGGAGGCTCTTGGAGAGGAGCCATAGTGCTAGAGCCAAATGATCATCTCCAAGTCGTGTCTCCATCGGATCCTCAACGTCATTATCCTCCACATCCACATAAATCGGGCGACCACAAGGTCACGGTATGATATCCCAAGGTGGGGGTGGAGGTAGGGGTACTAACTCAGGCTCATACATGAAAATTCGGGGGTTTAGGCTACTCATATGGTTCATACGGGAAATCATCCATCAAATGGCCCTTCTCAGGTCAAAGGAAACAATGTCGGGCCCCAATCGGGACAATAAAGTCACCTTGGGTTGAGAGAGTCAAAAGGTGAGGAGTCGGTTTTCGATTCCTCGTATGCGGGTGCTCGATCATCATTACAGAGCGAATCATGGTGGTTTTGTATTTCGTCCTCCCATTGGACCAACTTGTTATGCGGTTGATTTGTCGTGATGGGTTGATGTAATCACTCGTGAAAGAGACAGTGGCGAATGCCTGTAGAGTCTTGTGGGTCAGTTGGAGCCAGATGGCAGAGCGATCATCCCAAACGAATTAAGGGCGAGGCATGTGTCATATAAAAGGTGAGATTTAGGAATATCGAAAAAAATTCCGGTGGGGTATAGCCTTGGTAGGGTCGAATTCGAGTTAGCCTTGGATGAAGGGGAGGGAGATGGGAAGTTCATAAAAATTGAGTTCTAGCCTCTGTCGAAAAGTTTGGACACCCATAATGGTAGGGGCGGCGGGTAGGAATGAATGGGTTAGGATTCGTGTCTAAAGGTGCAGGTGGAGTCGGGTCAAGGTTGCGAAAGGTGGGGAGGGTTAGGAGGTTGGATACCGGTGGGACTGGGGCTGAGTTGTGTAGGTTCTGGAAGATCCGAATACAATATTACCGAGAAGAGTGGCTTCGAAAGACGGTGAAAGGATTAGGTTAGTTTGGCGACAAGTAGGACTGAAACAAATCGGGTTAGGGGTAAGGGCCTCGTCCAAGGTTAGTGAAGGGTCGGAGGTGAAGGACAGGTGGGACTTAGATTCGATAGGTCTAGCTGGAGGCGGCTAGGTTATCTGGTTCTACCTATGGTTCGGGCCGGTGTTCCATCAGGTTTGGTCAGGGGTTGATGGTTGGGACAACTTGGTTAGGATTGGAGGCTAAGAAATTTAGGTGTCTAGGGCTTAGATTAGGGTTAGGGTATTGTTAGTTTTAAATGAAAATGTCAACCCTTCCAATAGGGGTGGCCAAGGCTTCTTCTAATTGTAACACCCCGTATTTTTTAGTATTTAAATAATTATGTGATTTATAATTATTGTTGGATTAATTGAATTAAAATGTGAGATTTAATTGTTAATTAATCCGGATTAAAATATATAGATATTAACTAGTGTGTCAGTGTTAATACTTATTGATTAAATATTACTGAATGAATAAGTAATATGGAATTATTGAATTTGATAAATTGTCAGGAACGAGAAATGCGACTTTTGGTAATTTAAGTCGGACGCGCGTGTGAGTCGTGTCGGGACTAATTAATTTAAATACGAAGATAATTTATTTTTATAAACTCATATGGTCATTCTGAGTGCGTCGTTGAGTCCAGGAGGGTTGATATAGTCAGAAAAATCTACCCGCTTATTTTATTTGGACTCCAGGATATTTTTATGCCAAGTCGGCACCTCGTAGAGGTAGTTTTGTAATTTAGGTTTTTGGAGAATTAAAATGGATGAAAATCAGTAATTAAATAGAAAAGGTACATGGGTGAGAGGTAAACCTATCAGTTTCTAAACCTAAGTCAGAGAGAGGAAAAACCTAAGAGGGAAAAGAAGAACTCCATAGGTGTTCTTAGAGAAAGACTTAAGCTTTCACACCAATAGTTCCACCAACGCGTAGATCGAAAAGTGTGGAACGCACTAATACCAACATCATCAATAGATCAGACCTTTGAATTTGAGGCAAGTGTTTATTACTTTCTTTTCTTTTAGCAAAAATCATGTTCATGTTATTGTAGGTAAATTCGTTAATGAATTACATTGAAATTGGGTGAAAATTGGAGAAGTAACTTATGATTATGGGCAGATTGTTCAGTAGTTAATTCCTTCATGTATGTAAGAGAATTTAATATGAAATTGGAGTACAAAACGATGAACAATTTGGGTTAATTAAGTTCTTTAATGGAAAATTGAAAAACTAGGGTTCTTATGATATTAATTGCGGATTTCGTTTTTACCTTATGATTTATAATGAGCGAATGATCTTAGGATGTTAGAAATTGTGTAAACATGTTGGGTTATCAATCAAAATAATTACATTGAAGATTGGGTATGAACTATGAGGTTTTGGGTGTGAAAATGGTGAAAACGTAACTGTTGAAGAACAGGTCTGACGTAACGGAACCGGTTCCATTTCTGGGGGATTCGGTTCCATTTATGGGGGATTCGGTTCCATTTATTGGGGATGGGTTCGATTCAGTTCGCTTTCTACAGATTTTTCACTGCCACTACAGAACCTTGGAGAACCTTTAGAATCTTATATGTGCAATTTGAGGAATAAAAATACCTGGACCGGTAGAGTATCGGGACCCTATTATTTATATAAATATAGTGGTATCCTTCGAGTGAGGAGAAATACTCACGAGCACTCAGAAATGAATCAAGTTATGAATTACTACTACGTTGACTATTTGGGATAAAGTAAATATATTATACCTAGTAATGAGAGAATAATCCGTATGGAATATATATGATCAGGTTGGGTTGATACCTAATGAATTTTAATAGATTGCGTGGATACCTATTACATGCTTAATATTATGTGTATGACATACCTAACTGGTTGCTATCGCGAGAGGTTGTGTAGAGACAAACTTATCCTGGGTGACCTTCGGGGGGATATTTGACTTGTATCTCAGAACATAGGACTGTGAAGACTTATTTGTGAGTTGATAAGTCAGATGACTATGGGAGCGTAGGTATGTACGTGACCCATAGGTATGTGAACTACGTTCGCCTCCACTATATGTGATTTGTGTATATGGTTCGTGGAAGACTTTCGAACTGATAGCCCTTGTTTGAGTATGAGATGTACCGGGACATGATAGTAGAGTATGCAATGCACTACAGGTTTAGCCTTAGGGTGCTGTATTAGTATATGTATATTATAGTGGTTAATATATACGTATACTTGTGTTATTCCTATTGTGAGATAACTGTAGGTTATTAGAATCGTACAATGATGTACCGGGACATGATAACAGAGTATGCAATGCACAATAGGTTTAGCCTTGGGGTGCCGTATTAGTATATGTATATTATAGTGGTGAATATATACTTGTATACTTGTGTTATTCCTATTGTGAGATAACTGTAGGTTATTAGGATAATACAATCTTAAGTAACGTAAGCTGTGAATACTTAACTTAGTGTGATAACACTTAACCGAATTAATAAATGATGATATTAATAATGTGGAAGCTGGGAATTACGGGTTTCTACCACGAGGTATGACTAGAAGTATAAGTCCTTACCTAGTTAGAAGGATTACGGATGGCTAGGTCAGAATAGATGTACGTTAGGCGTGCATAATAGACGAGAGGTGGTGATCTCATGTGAGAGTTCGAACTAACATGAATTTAATACTTTCTTTATTGCAAATTTTAAATACTTGCTAAAACAAATATTTTTACACATCGGGCTCTAACCCGTCTCTTGCATCTCTTTTCGCTCTTGCTATATATATGTATTATATCAGGTGCTCAGCCACAGGGACACCAAACTTATAGACTTGAATTGCTTGGCTTGCTGCAGCTATTGTGGAAGTTGTAGGTCTTTGCATTAGACGCCTCCATCATTTCACTTAGTTTTATATAGACTTTTCATTTAGGGCACGTGTCGCCCACTCCTTAGACTTTTTATCAGAGATTGTATTCAGATTACTTTCCAGTCATTTCAGTCAAATTTATTTTACTTTGGTTCTTGGTTTAGAGTTTTGAACTGGAAATGTTTCATCCAGTCTTATTTATTTCAGTACGTGATTCAGATTCAATATTTATTTTATTCAGTTGTGTGGTGGATGGATTATATTTAAATTCTTGGACTTTATAAATAAATGATTTTGGTTTCAATTTAAAAAGGAAAAAATGATATTTTAACACTAGCTTAATTAATTATTAGGTGGTTAATAAGGTTACTATACTTTCGATAGTGATGCTAAGAATGAACCAACCGAACATTGTGTTTTAAATTTTATAAAGGACTGATCACCCCATATTTAATTGGGCAGGGTGTCACAGGTGGTATCAGAGCATCAGGTTTTATAGTCCTTTAGGACCTGTACGGCTTATTGCGTTTCAGCTTAGCGTTCTTTGATATAGAGCCTTATTATAGGATTGATGTATTCCCTTGCGTATATGATTTATGCTCTCTTACGATTAAGTTTAGTGAATCCAATTCATATGCGATTTTAATTGGATTTTGTACATCGGACAATATACGACGACCAGCGAAGCCCGTTAGTTGGACTACAAGAGGAGGGAAACAATTGAAAGTTGTGAAGCATTAGGGGAATGGTGATCGTGACAGAAGTCACCAATAGCATTATCTAAGTGTGATGGGCCAATGGAGGGAGCTAATCCAAAGGCAATAGTGTAAGGTAGAGTGAAGTGACACTCAGAATTTTAATTTCAGACAAAATTTTTCTAGCTTAGAGAAGTAATATAAAGAGTAATAATAGTCAATCACATCGAGATATTGGGTGTGGGTTGACCGTGTAATTTTCCATCTACTGGTCAGACAGAGATACGGAGGATATTTCAAACTTATCACAAATAGGTCAGGTAGGGACCGAACGTGAGAAAATAAGCTTACTTGACAGGGGAACTTCATAACCGAAGTAGGGGTTATGGAAGACAAAAAAGAGTCCGCAAGTTAAAAATGGACTCGTGAGTGGAATGCCCAAGCGTTAATGGAAGGTGCGACTAATGTCGTCAAAATTATGCGTTTATGAGAATACGTCAATGCCCCAGAAGAAAGGGAGATAGTAGAGTCGTGATACCTAGCCGAAGGGCAAGATTGAATTCAACAGTGATAGTGAAACACCACCAGAAGGTATACCCAGTGTGGAAAACTATTTAAAAGGATATGATTCCATTTTAACATAGTGGTGATGGATTCAGCCAAGACCAGCGAGGTTAACCACATGTTCCATATGTTCAGTAGAGCCAAAGGAACAATGAAAATGACAACTGGAAGCTAAGACTGACAGGTTCGAGAAAAGGAGATCCCAAAAAGGCCACTAGGACCGGGGAAAGGGAAATATCCCTATTTGTAGAGAGAGGGGTTACTAGTATTGAATGCATCCACACAAGAAGTGGAATTGATAAGAACGGGAATGTTAAACCATGTCGGTAAGGCGTAATAATTGAGGAAGTAAGATATCCTGTGTAGAATTCGAGTCAAAAGAATTGGGCCCATGAACTAATGACACGAGAGTAGTGGGTCCGGGCAGGACCAGTGTAGTCCTCAACGATTATAGTATACCGCATTTCAGGGTCGACGGGGCCTAGGGAATAAAAGGAAGGCGAGAAAGGACATAATTGAGGCCTAGAGATATGGGGCCAACATATCAATGTGAGGAATGTAAGTCGCAGAATAGAATAATTTACCCACAACGAGAAAGGGGAAAAGTAAAGAATGGAATCTGAAAGGTATAACGATGATAGATAATTATGGGTCACGAAACGTATGTGTGAGGACCCTATGATCAGGATAGTCTAATGAAGATTTATTCCATCCTTACGAGAAAATGATGGTTTCAATGGCATGAGTGTGTCATAACCTGGGTGAATGGTTAAGACTAGGGCTGTCTTAAATTCAGTTCTTTTTGTGTAAACAAGTATTTCAAACTTTGATGATTCATAAATATCTCACCAGTTTCTCCATACAAGTAATTTCGCCACAACTTCAAAGCAAACACAATAGCTGCTAACTCCAAATCATGCGTAGGGTAGTTTCGTTCATGTGTCTCTAATTGTCTGGAAGAATATGCTATTACCTTCCCATTCTGCATAAGAACACATCCTAACCCCCTGAAATGAAGCGTCTATATAGATAAAAAAGACTCATTCCCATATGGAATAGTAAGTATAGGGGATGAAACCAATCGATTCTTCAATTCTTTAAAACTCCGCTCGCATTCCTCATCCCAAAAAACTTTACTTCTTTACGAGTTAACTTTGTTAATGGTAATGTTATTGATGAAACCCCTTTAATAAATCTGCGATATTAAGCTGTCAATCCTAAGAAACTCCTAATTTCTGTCACATTCTTAGGACTCTCCCATTCAAAAATTGCTTCCACCTTCTTTAGATCAATATATATCCCATTTCCCGAGACAACGTGCCCTAAAAACACAATTTAATTCAACCAAAACTCACACTTGCTGAATTTAGCAAATAATTTTTTCTCTCTCAAAATCTGCAGTACAAGTCTCAAATGTTTCTCGTGTTCCTCCATGCTATGTGAGTAAATAAACACATCGTCTATGAATACAATCACAAATGAATCAATGAAAGGGTGGAATACCCAGTTCATCAAGTCCATAAAAAATACTGGAGCATTAGTCAATCCAAATGGCATCACTAAAAACTCATAGTGCCCATATCGAGTTCGAAAATCTGTTTTGGAAATATCGTTACCCTTTACCTTCAATTGGTGGTAACTCGATCTCAAATCAATCTTCGAAAATACTGTGGTCCCCTGTAATTGATAAAAAAAAATAATCGATACGAGGTAGAGGGTACTTGTTTCTAATGGTCACCTTATTTAATTGTCGATAATCAATACATAATCGCATTGTCCCATCTTTCTTTTTCATAAATAACACTGGGGCTCCCCATGGTGAAACACTAGGCCGAATGAAACCTCTACTTATCAGATCTTGTAATTATACTTTCAATTCTTTCAACTCCGTCGGTGCCATTCTATATGGAGCAAGGGAAATTAGACCACTACCTGGAATTAATCCAATGGAAAACTCTACTTCCCTATTGGGTGGCAATCCTGGTAATTCCTCTAGGAAGACATCAGAAAATTCTCTAACCACTGGTACATCTTAAATTTTAACTGTCTCTTCACTAGTATCAACAACATAAGCTAAATACCCCTTACTGAATAACTTTTTACTCTTAATTGTTGAGATAAGACAATTAGGGACAACATTCCTTTCTCCTATAAACTGGAACTCGGGTTCACCGGGAAGATGAAATGTAAATTCTTTTCAAAAATAATCAATGGAAGCATGATACGATGATAAACAATCCATCCCCATTATAATATTAAAATCCTGAATGGTCAACGATATCAAATCAACATAAAAATCTCGCTCACCCATTCGTAAGACACAATCTTTATAAACATGCTCCACCAGAATTACACTTTCCATTGGGGTAGAAATATATAAGGCACAATTGAGAAATAAATATGATCTACCCAAATATGAAACAATATGTAATGCCACAAATGAATGCGTAGATCTAGGACTAATGAGTGCATATAAATCTTTATTGGCAATAGAGAGTTTACATGTAACCACTTCCAGTGTAGCATGGGCATCTTGCAGCGTCATCACAAACACTCTTCCTCCTGCCCTCGATCCAGTTGCTTATTCTGTACCTCTTACCCTTGTGGCACTGCCTGGAGAGGATCCTTTATGAGGCCCCACACTACTGAATGAAATTGCTCTTAATAATATAGGACAATTCTTTCTCAGATTGCCCTTCTGATGACAGTTAAAACATTCTATATTCAGTATCTTTGGGCAATTTCTCTTTATATAACCCTATGTCTCACAAAAGAAACAAACATTCCGATCTCCTTGCGCTGAAACTCCTGAACCTCTCCCACCACTAGCTTCACCCCTTTGCAAAGTACTTCCCATACTTCTACCCTACTGAAATTTCTTCCCTCCAAGTCTCGAATATTCTGTATCACTGCCTTTTTGATAATTCGGGTTAAATCTACTTCTCTTTATGCCTCGTTCTCGATTCCCTCTAGCTTCATTCACGTCCCTTTTTACTAGCATGGCTTTGATCACCAAGGCTGAATAGTTAGCAGTCTCTAAAGCCGACAATCTATATTTAATGACTAGCTCAAGTCCATCGAGAAATCGACTGCACATATCTTCCTCATTTCGTATAAACCTCAAAGCAAACCGAGATAAGGCCGTAAGTTTAGCTTCGTATTCTCTAATTGTCATACTCACCTAATTAAATATGAAATATTCCTTCTCCTTTTGTTTTCGATACATTGGGGGAAAATACTTATCACACAAAGATTTGACAAAAGCATCCCACGAGATCACATTCCCATCTCCTGGAGTAATCAACAAATGTTTTGTAGCATCCCACCAATATTTAGCTTCTACTTTCAGCATATACGTCACCAAGGTCACTCGTTGATTTTCAGGCATTCTCATTACCCTGAAAATAAGTTCAATCTCTTTAAGCCATACTTCTGCCTCTTCTGGATCAACCGCTCCTTCAAATAAGGGTGGATTCATTTTAATAAATTTCTCGTGTGAAGTACTCCTTTCTTCCCGGTGTATCACCTCCTCAGCCCTGGCCAATGCTTGTTCCTCCAGTTACTTGGCATGTTGTTCTTCCATCCGATCCATAAACATAGCTTGCTGCTCTGCCATTAAAGTCATAGCGCGTGCCATTTTTTGCATATCTGTCAGTTATTCTGGCTCGGGTTCCACATTTATCTGAACAGGTTGCTCAACCTCCGCTTTTGTTGGAATGTTTAAAGCCTCATCTTCTATTCTCACATTTACATTCCCTCATTCCATTCTCTTATATCTGAAATGAATCAAAGATATAACAACATGAAGATATACATATTTTTCCTAACATAATCGTTAGTATCAAATAAAATATATTTCTAACATTCACTGTAAAATCTAGACCCTTCTCACTCCAGAACCTATAAAGCCTATGCTCGGATACCAAAAGCTGACACACCCCAACCGAGTTACTTATAATTAAGTTTGAAAGTCAAAGTAGTCAAACCATGATTAATTTAATCAAACCATAAACATGAGTTTTAACTTCAGAGTCATCATTGTAAATCCATATAACTGAAAACCCTTTTTACAACATCAGAGTATTCATGGCCATAAAAACTTTCTTGAAGGATAAGTTAACTTAATTACATCATTTATACAAAAAAAATCCATGTTTCTCCAATTCGTGGCTAACCTAACCCAACCTCTTAGATTTGGCAGTGACATCGTGTTACCTAAAAAATGTGAATATAGGAACCATGAGAAAAAATATCCCAGTGAATTCATCACTACTATACTACTGCATGAATTTAAAAGCAATAAATCATGTCCATATAATTATGTATTAACTTATCCGGCCCATTCATAATGAATGACGAACATTTTCGAATCATGATTCACATATCCAGTTTAAATAGACAATTCTACCCCATTCCTGATCTAGGAGTAACCCCTTGTCATTAATAGACAAATCTCCCCCATTCCGGGTCAAGGAGTAACCTCCCATTTCGATAAATCGAAATGAACAATTTTATATTCATAAAATTATGATCATATTCGTAACAGTATACAAATACATCATTCTAGTGAGTACACTAACCTTGGTTGTCAACTACGTATTCACGTTTCCTTCAGGTGGAGCTGAACTAGGTTGATTAGACCTTATACCTGTCAATCCAATTAAATCAGTACTGAATCTCAATCATAAGTATTATCCTAAAATAATTATGTAACTTTCAATGACTATAAAACAATAACATGAAACATGAGTAAAGACAACACAATGGTACACATGTTGATAAAGTTATGAACATTCAACCGTAGGAAATACCTCATAAGGGATTTATAAATAAAACGAAGTAAATATGAAAACATACTTCTCAATGTATATACACATGAAATATGTACTCAAAGTACTCTTTAGAAAGAGGAGATAATAATATTCTTTCATGGGGTATTCAGTATGGCCTCAAATTATTATCTTCTATACTCAACCATCCTGTATTACCAAATTGTATAAATACAGGTTTCCAAGCTTATCAATATGAAAACATATATGAATATAATTTCCAGTACAAGTGACGGTGTAATTTTTGAAGCTTCTTAGAGAAAGTTATGACCGTTTCTTTACAACACAAGAAATCTGCCCTACAAGCTCTGTGGCCATCCCCGATCCCCGCCGCGGAGGGAGGAAGGAAGGGATCCTTCGGGTCCCGTGTGTCCCCCTCGGGAGAGCACTTCGGCCGGCGTCGATTTTGTGAGGTGTGAAAAATGTAGAGAGATTCAGAGTCGCCAGTCTATTTTACTCAAAACAGACAAAAGAAAAAGAGGAAGCCACCCCGAAGGATGGCTTCCAAAGACATACTGGTGCGTGCGAAACCAAAATGATTCGGAAAGGGTTCGGAGGCTTAGTTACGAAATGGGAAGGTTTTAGGCAACCATTCCGCCCTTTCGGTCTCTCACGGATGTTTGCTATTTTCCTTTTATGTCCCCCCCCCCCCCCCCCCCCCCCGTGAGATGTGTGCATGTGTATATATTAGAATGGAGGTAGGAATCCTCGACTTGTATCATGGAAAAGATAAAGCGAGTTATCCGTAGGAAGATATAAAAGTAATATTAGAAAAATAAGATTTACGCGGCTACCCCTACGTTAATCGTTATAAGGGAACGATAACGCACGTGGAGTAATGCGTCACTAAGACTAATAATATAAGAAAAATGGATTTAGAGAAAATAGAAAATGAGAGAAAAAGTGAGAGAAAGGACTCGAGTCTCGAGTTTTACCCCGAGACGCCTACTTAGCCTATAAAGGCATCAAAGTCCACGTAGTTTGCATACAAAGCAAAGGGGTGGGGTTTATCCTATAAATCCAAATGGGGATCTCTTATTTGCAAGTGTGTGTGTGTGTGTGTGTGTAGAAAAAGTGTTTTAGTTATGAGAAAAGCGTGAAAAGGCGTGAGAATCCCTTATTTGGAATTTACGAGCAAACCCTCTTTTTCTTGTTTTTTGGGGGTTTTATATGAAAATAAGATATGTGCAATAATACTAAATAAAAAGTATATTAGGATATGTGAGATGGGATAATAAAATACTAAGTAAGAAAACAAGTTATTAGGAATTCAAGAGAATTTAAGGGAGAGTTTGAGAAAGTTGGACCTTCTTGAAGATCTTGAGCTTAATCTTGAATGTTGGAGAGCATCCCTTAAGCTTGGATGATGATGGAGAGTGGTTAATTCACCAAGTTTTGATGAAAGGGATGATGAAAAGTGGAGGCAAAAGAGGGATTTGGAAGTTGAAATCACGCTGCCTTCGAGAGAGGTTTCTGGGATTCGTTCAGAGAGATTTCTATCAGATCTGGGATCCCTTGCAAATGAGGTCAAGGCCTCCTTTTATAGGCCCAGGGGTATGCCGATCGGCATTGCCATGGCACTACCTATCGGCAGGTGCCGATAGGCAGGTCTGGGACCTGCCATTTGGTAGTGCACCTGAGGCTTTTTCGGAAAATTGGCCGTCGAGGGAAAATCGTTGGTCAGAATCGCGCACGGGGCATACCGTTGAAAAGGTATTTCAGAGGCCTTAGAAAGTCCTTTGTACCGCTCCCGACTTAGGGAGTTGACTTTGGGTCAAATGTGGCTCGGAAGCGTTTGTCGGTACATTCGACGGGGAATCGTGCGGACGCAAACGGATCGTTCGTACGCATGGTAAGCCCGAATCGTGCATGGGGCATACCATTGGAAAGGTTAGGAGATGTATTTTGACATTCCAAAAAGTTTGACCCGGTTTGGAAAGTTGACTTTGGTCAACCGGTCCTGGGAAGCGCTCGGTGGCTTCCCGGAGTCAAACAGATTGTTCGTCCACATGGAAAGTCGGAATTGCGCATGGGATGGACCGTTGGAAAGGGTATTCTGTGCTCTTCGAATATTCATTCAGCCTCAGTCGAGATGAAGGGTTGACATAGGTCAAATAGAGCCCGGGAGCGCCCGGTGGTCTTTGGGTCAGGTTTCGGACATAAACGGCGCGTTCGTCCTCATGGTAAGTTGGAATCATGCACGGGGCAGACCGTTGGAAAGGGTATTCAGTGCCCTTTGAAGATTCATTGAGTCTCGATCTAGATGAGGAGTTTGACTTTTGGGTCAAACTAAGTCGCGGGGTGCCCGATGGCTTCCAGGTCAGTACTCGGGACGTGACCTGGGTTTGCGATGATGAGTGGAGGTACTAGGGACCTAAGGAGAGTGAGGGGGTAACAGAATGGGGTGTCTACAAGCTCCTCTATTGTTCCTTTGACTTCCTAGAATTTTCATAATTTTTCTCATGCATAACTTTCCATGATTTTTAAAACATTTTCAGTAGACATACTTAATAGTACAGAATTAAAGTTTCATAATTTTTTGACTTCATTTGCTATGTCAAAATCTTGACTAAACTCAGGGCATACCGAAATGAAATATACAAACAAGAATTATGTACCAACTTGAAATCATCATTAAGGCCTAACCACAAGGAATTAAATTCTAATTTTTGGATATGCTATGAAAGTATGAGTTTTGTTTCATATCCAATTGGAATTTCTCAATTCCAGTAAGCACACAAAATATATTCAAGTTTGAATTCAAGGGGTTTCAATACAAAGCAATTTTAAGGGTTTGTACATTCAACTTAACTTAAACTTGCATCTAACCATACCTATGTATAAAGGGCTGAAATTTTAGTAAACAAATGATGATTTCTATCATCTAAATCAGTAATATAAGAAAAATAACAAGATTTGAGATTAGGATTACCTTCGGAACATTTACGTAATTTGTACGGATTTTTCTACACTTTTATCCTCACTTTTCCTTCCTAAAGTCCCTAATTCTCTTTCCTCGAGGTAAAACCCTTTTATGGTTGATTTTGTTTGAATGATAAGGTTATTTAAAGGGTATAAGGTCGACCAAGGCTGCCTCCCATGACAACCAATCAAATTAAACCATTTGGTTTAATAAAAGACAATTTACCACTTAAAGGGAATGAACATATTTGCCCCTTGTTCGTAAATTCGGCCTAACTTCTTACTCGGACATCCGTTTGATGGACTGTTTGTTGTGTTACAACCCTAACTCATCTCTATACAACTATCTAGTTTTTACCTCAAGTCAATTGTTATGTTATAATGGTCAAAACTAGTCTTAAATAGGGACATTTCTACCGAAATTAACAAAATTTTGTGTTTATACATAACTACACATTTCACGATTTATGAAAGTAGGATTAGATTAAACATGATGACTTAACATTATATATACTAATAACATATTATCCATATCACATATGCTAATCATTATTTAAACATAATTTATCATAATTATATTCAGGTTGTCACAACTCACCCCCCTCAGAAAATTTTGTCCCCGAAATTTAATATAAAGGTCACTTACCAAACAAATGGGGATACTGTTTCTTCATGCTATCCTCCATTTTCAAAGTTGCTTCTTTAACTCCATGTCTCATACATATAACTTTAACTAAGTGAATAACTTTATTCCTCAATACCTGCACCTTACGATCAATAAATTCCAATGGTTCCTCGATGTATGACAAGTCTTCCTTCAGTTCAATTGGTTGAGTTTTCAACTGATGAGATGGATCCGCCAAATACTTAAGAAGCATAGATACTTGAAACACATCATGTAAACGGGATAACTCTGGAGATAATGCTAATCTATATGCCAGGGTCCCAATTCTTTCCAACACCTTATATGGTCCAATGTATCTTGGACTTAGTTTCCCCTTTTTTCCCAAACCTCATGACGCCTTTCCATGGTGAAATACGCAGGAATACAAAATCTACCTTCTGAAATTCTAATGGATACTTTCTTTTATCTGCATAAAATTTCTGCCTGCTTTGCACTATCTTTATCCGTTCTCGAATCATTTTAATCTTTTCTGCTGTCATATCTATAGATTCAGGACCCAAAATTTTCCTTTCACCTACTTTATCCCAATACAAAGGCGTCCTACATCTCCTCCCATATAAATATTCATACGGAGCCATACCAATAGTGGACAGATAACTATTATTATACGAGAATTCCATCAATGGAAGATGATCATCCCAACTACCCTTGAAGTCAAACACACAAGCTCATAACATGTCTTCTAATATTTTAATCATCCTTTTAGATTTTCCAACGGTTTGCGGATGAAATGCAGTGCTGAACTTCAAACTTATGCCCAAGGCATTCTGTAAATGAGACCAAAACTTACAAGTGAATGTTGGATCTCTGTTTGATACTATTGACACTGGTGCTCCATGTAAACGGATAATATCATCAACATACATACGTGCATACTTGTCAACAGTGTAGGTGGTCTTAACTGAAAGAAAATGAGCTGACTTCGTCAATCGGTCTACAATCACCCAAATAGAATCATGCCCCTTTGGTGATGTTTCACCTCGTATTTTCACTAACTTAATGGTGTTTAAGGTCTGAGGTCACCACATCATGGTGTTTTACCTTCATATTTCACCAAATAATGATGTTAAACAATTTAAGGTCACCAAATAAATGATGCTTTTCCTCATACTTTCACCAACTTAATGTTGTCTTAAGGTCTGAGGTCACCAAATTATGATGTTCCACCTCATATTTTCACCAAATTAATGATGTTTTAAGGTCTGAGGTCACCAAATTATGATGTTCCACCTCATAATTTACCAACTTAATGATGTTAAAAACATAATACAAGTATCAGCACAACATTGCTATCTTTTCATTAACATCATCGGTATATGTATTACAAAAAGATAAGAATAACTGCAACATCATATGTAATACTTTTTAAGTGATCGGCATTCCAAGGGTTGGAGAAAGGTTCTCCTTCAAGATTTTCTAGCCGATAGGTACCAGGCACAACCTCATCAAATACCCTATAACGACAATGCCAATTAGGATGGAGCTTATTTGCCTTTTTCCATGTCTTCTTTAAGACTAGGTCTCCCTACCTATGAGCCTTGACTCCACCCTTTGATTGTAGAATCTCACAGTTCTCTACTGGTAGGCTGCCTGTCTTATCTCTACATCCTCCCGTCTTTATTCAATTAAATCAAGATCAAGTCTTCTTTGCTCCCCATTCTTTTGAGAGTCATATGTCTGAATTCTATGAGTAGGAAGTCCTATCTCTGTTGGGATGACAACCTCTGAGACATTGGCTAACATAAATGGAGTTTCTCATGTTGGTGTCCTCGTTGTCGTCCTGTAGGCCCAAAGCACCGCATATACCTCTTCTATCCATCTTCCTTTGGCCTATTCCAACCTCTTTTTTATCCTATCAAGGATTGTTCGATTTGTGACCTGAGTCTGACCATTTTCCCGGGGTCGGCCAGGAGAAGAGAAGAACTGCTTGATCCCCACTCTTTCATAGTATTTTTCCAAGGATATGTTCTTAAATTGGGTTCTATTGTCTGAGATGAGGGTGTTTGGAAGACCATACATACATATGATGTTCTTCCAGATAAACTGGAAGGTCTTCTACTTAGTAATTTTGATCATTGGCTCAGCCTCTACCCATTTAGAGAAATAATCAATTGCCACTATTAAGAACCGATAGTTGTTTACAGCTCTTGGTAAGGGTCCTACCAAGTCGATGCCCCATATTGCAAATGGTCAAGGGGAGCTGATAGAAGTAAGAAGTTGGAGTGGATGATGAGGGATGGTGGAGAATCTCTGACACTTATCACACTTCTTCACATACGCAGTTGCACCTTTGGCCAAGGTCGGCCACCAATACCTGTGAGTGATTATCCTCTTAGCTAATGGTCTTCCTCCTATTTGACTTGAATAAGATCCCTCATGAATATCGTGCAAGATGTGTGGAACCTCTGAAGATTGTACACATCTGAGGAGAGGGAATAAGAACCCCTTTTTATACAAGATATCTCCTCCAATTCAGAATTTGGCAGCTCTAAACCTCAACTTTCTCCTTTCTAACTTTGACTCTGGCAGCTCTTCCTCTCTGATGTATCTAATAAAAGGGTCCATTCATGAGTCTCTCATACTCAAATTTAGGCAAGGTCTGACAACCTCTTCCTCTTCGATGGTCGGCTTGAGCAGAATCTCAACTGGTACTGTTCTCTTTATCTTTGTTCTTGTTGCTGAGGCCAACCTTGCGAGTGCATCAGCTCGGATGTTGTTTAGCTGAGGTATCCTCTTTATCTTTACTTTGTTAAAACTTTCTAGAATCGTTCTCACCCTCTTCAGGTATTTGGCTAACCTTTCGTCTTTGGCCTCACACACCCCCAGTATTTGGTTGAGGGCTTTTGCCCAAGAGAGACCTGCTATTAATGCCTCATACTTTGACTCGTTGTTGGAAGCTTTAAAGTTGACCCTCAATGCATATTCAATATTGGTACCATCTGGTGCTGACACTATCAGCCCTGCTCCACTTCGGCTTTCACAAGACGACCCATTAACGAAGAGGTTCCAAATGGTTGCATTTGAAGAGAAGTTTCCCTCTGATAGGGTCCTTTGATTGAAGAGGTATCTGTTTTCCTCATTCTTAACTATTCTTTATGTGCCTCTGCTTGACTCAACCTTGTCCGATTCTTGGCCTATCTTTCTCTCTTGTGGGTCACATGCAACCTCTTGATTAATCTGAACCTCGGCCTCACACTAGGTAAACACAGCCACAAAATTTACTAGTGCTTGTCCTTTGATGGCAACCCTGGGTTGATAGATAATGTTGTATTCCCCCAACTCGATGGCCCGAGTCATTAGCCTGTCTGACTTCTCAGGCTTATGGAGGACCTTTCTGAGTGGAGAGTCAGTGAGGATGACCATAGAGTGGGCTTGGAAGTATGGATTCATTTTTCTTGAAGCATGTATCAAAGCATAAGCCAACCTTTTAATCCGATGATATTTTTGCTCAGACCCTTGGAGTGCTTTGCTATTTAAGTAAACAGGTCAATGCACTTCATCCTCTTCTCTTACAATTGTGGCACGATTAACTAACTCTGAGACAGTTAAATATACGTACAGTTTTTCTCCCTGAATTGGCCACAATAAGAGCAGAGGGGATCCGAAGTAGGACTTAAGCTCTTTAAAATCTTTGTCAGATTCCTCATTCCATTCGAAGGCCTTTTTAAGAACTTTAAAAAAAGGAAGACATTTATCTGTGGCTCTTGAGACAAACCTCTTAGGTGCTGCGACTCGTCCGGTTAGTCTCTGAACGTCTTTGATGGCTTTGGGTGTCTTCATTTCCAGAAAAGCCTTGATCTTCTTAGGGTTAGCCTCTATTCCCCTTTAGTTAACGATGAATCCCAGAAACTTTGTTGTTCCTACCCCGAAGACACATTTGGCCAGGTTGAGCTTCATTTTGTATCTATCCATGATGTCAAAATTTCTTTTAAGGTCGGCCACATGAGTATCGACCTTCAAACTCTTCGTCAGCATATCGTCCATATAAAGTTCCATAGATTTGCCTATCTGATCTTTGAACATCTTATTTACAAGATGTTGGTAAGTAGCCCCTGTATTTTTCAGTCCAAAGGGCATGACCTTATAGTAATAGGTCCCCTTGTTTGTAATGAAGGTTGTCTTCTCTGAGTCTACCGAGTACATGAATATCTGATTATACCCTGAATATGCATCCATGAAGCTCATGAGCTCATGTCCTATTATGGCATCCACCATCTGATCTATACGAGGAAGGGGGAAACTGTCTTTTGGGCAAGACTTATTTAAATCAGTGAAGTCTACACACATCCTCCATTTCCCATTACTCTTGGGTATTATGACAGTGTTAAATAACCACTCAGGGTATATGACTTCTCTGATGAACTTGGCCTCTTCAAGCTTTCTAACCTCGTCTCTGATGACATCATGCTTTTCCCTTGAGTATATTCTTCTCCTCTGCTTGATAGGCTTAGCATCTTCTACAACATTGAGTTTATGGCACATAATCTCAGGATTAATACCTGGCATGTCTGCATGGCTCCAGGAAAAAATATTTTGTCTCTTCCTTAACAGCCTTACTAGTTCCTTCTTATGAGCCTCTCTCTTTTCTGCAGAGTTTAAGTAGCATTAACGTGCCGACGTTTGGTTACCTTGCACTTCCCCTACTCAATAGGGAGTCGGGAATTTTACCATTTGGTGGATCGTTGAAGGCACGACCTCAAACTCCTTGAGGGATACTCGTCCGATGATGAGGTTGTAGGCTGAGAAGACGTTTTCATCCATCACAAAGAAATTGATTTTTCTGGTCAACCTCTTAGGCCATTATTCTCCCATTATAACATCCATTTCATATATACCCAATGAATGAACCTTTTCGCCGCTAAAGCCAATTAAGGGATGATGATATGGGACAAGCTTAGCTCTGCTGAGGCTAAGCTCTTAAAACAGGGCCAAAACATAACGTTTACAGAACTTTATCCATCCACCAGGATCCTCTAAACTTCACACCCATACACCCTCGTGGTAATGACTAAAGGGTCATCGTGGGGAGATAAGATACCCTTGAAGTCAAGTCATGAGAAGCCGACCATGAGGGTGTCCATATCTACCTTCTTTCTATTCTCGCGCTTAACCTTCGTAGCTACCAAGTTCATAACCTCGGATTTAGTCACTGGCTTAGACTCGTCCACATGAGCCTTACGATCATCTACCTCTGAGCCACCCCCTGCTAGTCCCCCACAGATAGTGTTCATACCGAAAGAGATCATAACGACCCTCTTAAATAGGCCATTATCATATTTTGGTGGGAGGTTAGGGTCATCGTCATCATCATCCTAGTCATCATCTCTTCTGGCAGGGGCATCTTCCTGGTGTTTATCATTTCTTTTCTTTTTAGGGTCATCTCTTCCCCCTTATGAGCTCTATCATCCACGTACTTTTTGGGCTTTCCAGACTTCAACATTTTCTCAATCTCATCCTTCAAGGCGAAACACTTGTCGATTAGATGGTTGTGATCTTGACGGAACTCGCACCAAAGATTCTTGTTTCTCTTATGTGAAGTAGCCTTAAGCTTCTTTAGCCATCTCAAGGATCTATCAATCTTTATTTCATTGAGGATGTGTTCGCAGCTCACAGTTAGAGGAGTATAGTGTTCAAACTTATCGTCTGCAGTCCTCTTCTTTTCATTATTTTTCCTCTCAAATTTCCCACTGCTACTACCATTCTCATCCTCATACTTTGTAGCCATTGCTTTTTCTGCGTTCATGACCTTTCCAACTGTTGCTAATAGCTCAACCATAGACTTAGGAGGGTCTTCAGCAATACTCTCTTGATAATCTTCTACCTCCAATTTTTCCTTATTGAACCTTGCAATATAGTCTATGGGCTTTCATTCTTCCCTTGCTTTATATAGAGTAAGTGATTCGACTTCTTCTGAGGTATTAGCCCAAAACAGAAGTTATGAATAAACTGCTCAGCCAAAACTTTAAAATTTTCAACTGAGTTTTTAGGAAGAGATGTGAACCAGATATGTGCAGCCCCAATCAAAGTGATTGAGAAAGCTCGGCACCTCATCTCATCAGAGATTGAATAAATGTCTGCTGAAGATTGATATATTTCAATGTAATGGACTGGGTTAGTACTACCATCATACTTGGGAGACACCACCGGAGGTTTAAATTTGGCAGGGGTTGGGAAGTTAACAATCCTTACCACAAATGGTGAGCCCTCTGAGTACCCCCTCTGTAAGGGGTCTCGGCTTTTTATGAGGTTCCCTATTTTCTCTTTCGACCTCTGAATATAGTCATTCCATGGCCTAGAAATGTTGGCCTGGCCGAGGTTGTCCCCAACCACTTCTAAAGGGTGAACTGAGGGTTCCCCAGCTGTTGTGCAACGTCAGCTGTTGACCTCCCCCTGACCACAGTCTCGGCCATGTGGGGGTCAGCCTTGATTAGGCCGATGATCACCATCTTCCCTTTGTGAGCCAGCTATGCTTCTTGACCTGGATAGCCTCTGCCTCAGATCATTAACAGGGCTAAGCCTTTCAAAGGCTGACCCTCTACTTAAGCGATTAAGAGCTGACCCTCTCTGTCTTACATCACCATCTCATCTTTCAAACTGACCTCGGTTCTGCTGTATAGGATGTATAGTGATGTTTGAAACATCATACGGCTCCCAACAGTCTTTCGGGGCATCCTCTGCCTCAATGTCACCATACATATCCTTAGGGCAAGGGTAACCTTACCTCCCTAGGCGTAAACGCCTAGGGTCAGCAACATCCCTCCTTCATTTAGGAGTAGGTTGATCCTTTCGTGGTGCCTGTGGTGGTCCCCTGGCCTCAATCTATGGCTAAGAAGCAACCAGAGTAATCAACTTCGGTGATACCCCAGGTGGTCTCATTATGTTTTGGCTTAACTGGGCAAATTTCTCCTACATCACTTATTGAGTTGTAGCCAAGGACTTCAAGGCTACTACTACCTCAGCCATCTCGGACTAGAGTGGTTCTTGATTGGAAATGGGTCCTCCAACTCCAAATGGTGGAGGAGGTGGTGGTAACTCCGGTGCCATATGCTTGAGCTTTTGATGAGAGGACTATAGAGATTGGAAACCTTAAGGGACCTCTTTAAACGGTGAAACGACAACACGCAAAGCGTGAGGCCTGGTTCACCACCAGAGTCTCCGGTGAGGTTAAGCAACAAAAGAGGAAGGGATGAATCTTCTCTTTCCCACAGATGGTGCAAAAATGATGATACTGGAAATATCACCACATGTATGAGGTGTTGATAAGCTCAAACTAGCAATAACAATGGCAGCACAAGAGTAAATTATTAGTAGAAGGAGGTGAGGATAAGAGGATGAACACTAGTATATAAGAGGTTCCACCAATTTGGCGTACGTCCACTGTGAGTGTGTGAGTAATATCACTGGATGAAGGCACTAATGGCGATAGATACAGTCTCTCAAGCTTTTTCCAACAGAGTTTTAGCTAGGGTTGCAATTATCGATACCTCTACAAGGTAAAGTAACACCTCTATATATAGTGCTTGGGGGGTGTAATGTTCCCCCCAAGCATGCAATGAGCATGTGTATGGGGATTGAACCAGTATGATGATGACACTTAGATGATCTTATGCAGATCATGATGACCACAATATTCCCTCACGTGAGGGGAATGATTCGGTTATAACTGATTTGCTCACGTGTTCCAATCCTTACATGTGCTTGTATATGCTCGGTCTTGTGTACTTGACTGATGTAACCTCGGTCAGGCCGAGTACGAGGTTGGTGAAGTCCGATGGTGTTGCTTTGTCCTGTTAATCAATATGACCACGGCCTGGGAGACTGGCTGAGGTTATGTATGAGGTGGGGTACAACGTCGGCTGATGCAAATTATGAGGTTGGAAATAGCCTGGGCCCAACTGACACTGTCAACCTCGGCTGCTGTTCAACCGAGGTTGCCCTATGAGGGGCCAACCTTCCAGAATATGACCTTATCGATGGCTGTTGTAAGCTTCTTGTCGACTCGGCTATGAGACAGGCCAAGGTTAGTGACTCCGAGTACGAGGGTGCACTTTGGGCATATCATGGTTCAGATTAGGCGTCCCGTCGTAAGATAATGGACACCCCCTGCACTAAACGCTTCTAGGCGACGATGCGTACATGAGAAGTTCCCGTCAAAGCACCCTAAGTCGCCCAATCGCCCTTTGCGAGCTGCGTGTCGCGTTTCATGTGTCGCGATTGGTGGTGCTTAAGCACCACCGCAATGCGTAGGATCATAGCCTCTTATTGACTTTTCAACTAAGAATCTTAGTTGTTATATATACCACCACTTTTTGTGGTATTCTTCCAATGTAGTACTTGAGCATTCCCATATCTTTCACACCAATTTGCTCATATTTCTTCCTTCTAAAAATAAAACCCAAACTAAGTTTAAAAGAAAACACTAATTAATATTAATAAAATTAATAACTAAATATTATATTATATTAAATGTTGAAATTTATCCAACTTTACCCCACCAATTTCAATATATACAAGAGGGAATACAAAGGATCGATTACACAAAACAAAAAGGACAACAATTGAGAACTTTTGACACTATCGCTGAAATATAGTACATAAATGAGAAGTGTCTTCCAGACTTGAACTACCATATAGTGTAAACAATTCAAAGCTTCATCAAGGTGATATGGTGAACGTATCTTGAACCAAGGACCTTTTGAGATGAGCCACAACTATCACACATACCAATTTCTGAGTTTATAAGTGTTCTTCTAGCATGCATATTTATGGCCTTGTGATAATCCTGATTTCATGAGTGCTTTAGGATCGGTCTTGATTTCATAGAAAGCGGACACACTTTCGACACTCATATAGGTAAATCAACTTTAGTTATTCTACGAGTCACACTTATATGATTTATTAAGAAGTAACCTTCATCCTCTAACATGCAGAAAACCAACACTAGGCACATAGGAATGGAACTTTTGTATAAAATTCCTAATGTTCCATAACTATAATTTAACTTGTTTGTACCATATTGAACTCTATCTATATTTTCAAGATATAAGTTGGGTTCCCATTAAATATAGTAGTGTTATTTAATAGACCTTGGTCCCATTCCTTTTGAGGTGATATATATCATCTCCCTAACAAGACCTTTAGTTAAAGGAACTGCTAAATTATTGTTCATTTTAACATAGTCGACTGTAATTACTCCTTCATTGAGTAATTTTCATATAATTTGATGCCTTAAACTAATGTGCCTAGATTTTTCGTTGTAGATTTTGTTCGAAACTTTATAAAGTGTGGCTTGGTTATCGCAACTTATCCTAAGAGAAGGAGATGGCTTTTTCCATAAAGAAATATCATATAACACATTTTAAGTCATTCTGCTTCTTTACACGCATCAGCTAGGGCTATAAATTTAGATTGCATTGTTGAATCTGACACACATGCTTGTTTCTTAGATCCCTAAGAGACAGTCGCTCCTCCTAGCATAAAAATCTAACCGGTAGCTGACTTGGATTTTGATTCAATATTATTTCAACTTGAATCACTATATCCTTCTAAAACAGATGGATATCCTACATAATGTAAGCCATAATCCAATGTCCTCTTTTGGTATCTAAGCACCCTAAAAATTGCATTACAGTGCTCTTGTCCTGGATTACTTGTAAATCTACACAATACACTTACTGCAGAAGTAATGTCTGGTCTAGTGCAATGCAGGTCATATATTAGACTTCCAATAATACTAGCATATTTAAGTTGGTCCATAGTACGCCCAATATTTTTCATTAATTTGATACTAGGATCCACTGGTGTAGCTATTGACCTAAGTTCAAAATGATTATATCTTTTAAGAACTTTTTCTATATAATAAGATTGAGATAATGCTAAAGAATTATCCTTTCTCATAATTTTGATTCCTGAAATCACATCAGCTTCTCCAAGATCTTTCATATCAAATTTTGATGATAGAAATCTTTTGGTTTCTTCAACATATTTGAGACTATACCCAAATATTAACATGTCATCGACATATAAGCAAATAATAACACCAACACCGTTTTCAAATTTACTATATATACATTTGTCAGCATCATTAACTTTATATGATCATATCCATTGGATATTACAATATTATTAAACTTCTCATGACATCGCATAGGAGCTTGTTTAAGGCCATAAAGAGATTTAACCAGTTTACATACTTTCTTTTCTTGGCCAGGCAAAACAAACCCTTTAGGTTGTTCCATATAAATCTCTTCTTCTAAATCACCATTTAGAAAAGCAGTTTTGACATCCATTTGATGAATTACTAAATTATAAATATAAGCAAGAGATATTAATATCCCATTGGGGGTGGCTTGACGCGAGCGCCTTGCCGAGTAATTTCCCATTGGGAGAATGTTCGCACGTATGATTTTGAAAGTGAGGCTCGCTTTATCGCTTAGCTGGCCCACCGGGAATGTCTCGGTGATCCAGTTAGCATTAGGGTCAATGCGGGACATGCACACGTCTTTGTCAAGAGGGAGAAGAGGGTTTGGGTATGTCATTCCAAATGACTTGACGCTCCACTTGGAGCTTGCGAGTTTTTCAGAATAAACGCTCACACCAAACTTGTTCTTGAAGGGAACGGTAGCCGGCGGCTCCATTGCTGAGAATTTTGGTGGACTCATATTTTTGGGAAAGTGGTTGGTTGGCCATGGTACCTGGATGTAGTAGAATTATTGGACAAAAAGAGAGAAAGAGAGTGAGTAGTGGTGGAGAGGGTGTGTTTCATAGGTGGTGAGGTGAGAGTGTATGGTAGGTTTTGGTGGGAAAAGGGGGAAGTCTTTGGGAGGGAAAAGGTGGTTGGGAAGGGTGGTGGATGAAATTGGGAGGGAAAGAAATGGATTGGGGGAAAAGGGTGGTGAACCTTGGGAATGTAAAGGGCTACAGAAATCAGACCGATCCGGGTTCCCAGGACCATATCGATTCGAACCCTTTTTTTATTTTCTCCGTTAAACGGACCGATCCGGGTTCCCAGGTCCGGATCGATCCGATTCCCTGATCATCTCTAGTGCACCTTTTTGATGTTATACTCTTCTCTCATGACTTTCGGATGCTCCCACTAATGGTCCTATGCACAATTGACTTTGAAAACCTCTCACCTCGATATTACGGCCCTATTTATTTGCCTCGTAATGCGTGCTTGTGCTTTCGTACCTCCCCTTTTATGATGTGAACCCACAGACTCTACTACCCTAACCTATGTGCAGCTACTATACACAAGAATTCACCCCATACACGTCAGGGGTGAGACGACCTCTCAATTTTAGCTCACTCTACCACGTAAATGAGGTCTGACAACCAAATGGCGTCGATCTCTTCTACGCGCGCCTCTATATATGGCTTTAGGCGTTGTCCATTGACTTTGAACTTGTTTCCCCTTTTGGATCTTCCAATTCCTCTGCTCCATGGGGAATACGCTTTTCACAACAAATGGACCAGTCCACCGAGACCGCAATTTACCCGAAAATAGATAAACCCGAGAGTTATAGAGGAGTACCTTTTATCCAGGTTGAAACTCATTTCGTCGAATAATCTTATCATGCGTGAGTTTCATCCGTTCTTTTGAAATCTTGGCATTCTCATACGCATCATTGCGTATCTCCTCTAACTCATTCAGTTGAAGCATACGATCTTTTCTGACTTTGTCATTTACTCTCTTAATGGCCCAATATGCTTTGTGCTCTAACTCAATGGGAAAATGGCAAGGTTTTCCATACACAAAGCGGAACGGGGACATTTTGAGTCGGTTATTGTATGCGGTAAGGTAGGCTCATAGAGAATCATTTAATCGAAGGGACCAATCTTTTCGATTAGGATTGACGATCTTCTCGAGTATGTTTTTTATTTCACGATTCGCTAACTCGGCCGACCATTCATTTGTGGGGGATACGTCGTTCCAACTTTATGAACGACACCATACTTTTTCATGATCTTCTCGAATGGCTTGTTGCAAAATGCGTTCCATTATCAATGATTATCTCTTTTGGCGCACCAAAGCGAGAAGTATGTGTTCCTGCTGGAATCTTATCACCACTTTATTGTCATTAGTCTTGGTAACTATAACTTCCACCCATTTAGAAACATAGTCTGCCGCGACTAGGATATATAAGTAGCCAAAGGATGGGGAAAACGAGCCCATAAAGTCAATACCAAAGCAGTTGAAAACCTCAATGATGAGAATTGGTGTTAATGGCATCATGTCTCGTTGGGTTATCGCCCCCATTCGTTGACACCTGCCGCAAGATTTGCAAAAATTATTTACATCCTGAAACATTGTGGGCCAGTAAAAGCCGCTTTGGAGAATCATAGCGGCTGTCTTTTTCATAGAAAATGGCCTCCACGTTCTTTCGAATGACATAATTGGCTGACTCTCGGAATTTTGTCATCCGATACACATTATCGAATGATTTGATCGGGTAAATATTTAAAAAGTAATGGATCGTCATAGAAAAATATGCACGACCAAGTGATGAACCTCTTCTTATACTGAGGTGTCCAATCGAGAGGACGACTCCCATGACAAGATAGTTCACTATATCCGCAAACTAGAGCAAAGAAGAGGTGGCAAAGAGTTACACATCCGGGAAGTACTCGTCTATGGGTATATGATCACTAGGTATGTCGGTCGAAAGCCGTGATAAGTGATCGACGATGATGTTTTCTACTCTTTTTTCGTCTTTAATGGATATATTAAACTCTTGTAGGAGTAGGATCCATCTTATGAGGTGCGGATTTGCGTCTTTCTTTGCAAGGAGATAATTCAAAGCCGCATGGTCGGTGAAACAGGTGATGGGGGAACTGATAAGATAGGACCGAAATTTGTCTAGAGAAAAGACTACCGCTAATAATTCCTTCTCCGTGGTGGAGTAATGGAGTTGTGGTTCGAAGGGAGTCCGACTAGCGTAGTAGATGACATGAGCCTTTTTGTCTTTTCTTTGGCCTAAAACAGGCCCTATCGCATAATCGCTAGCATCACACATGAGCTTAAATGGTAAGGACCAATCCGTGGCTTGCATGATGGGAGCAAAAACAAGAATTTTCTTCAATTTTTCAAAAGCACTTTGGCATGATTCAGTCCACTCGAACGGGATGTCCTTTATAAAAAGGTTGCTTAAGGCTCTAGCTATGGCGCTAAAGTCCTTAATGAACCTTCTATAAACCCCCGCGTGGCCCAAGAAAGAGAGCACGTCCTTAAGCGATTCTGGTGGGGGTAGGTCAGCTATGACATCAATTTTTGCTCGATCAACCTTGATCCATTTGGATGACTCTATGTGGCCAAGAACTATGCCCTCGGTTACCATGAAATGGCATTCTCCCAATTCATCACTAAGTTCTTCTCCACACACCGGGCTAGTACTTTTTCAAGATTGGCTAGACGTAGATCGAAAGAGGTTCCAAAAACACTAAAGTTGTACATGAACACCTCTAGCCCTCTCTCAACCATGTCACTGAATAAGCTCAATATGCACCTTTGAAAGGTCGCGGGTGCATTACATAAGCCGAATGGCATACGTTTGTAAGAAAACGTACCAAAGGGACAAGTGAAGGTCATCTTCTCTTGATCAAGTACATCTACCTCAATCTGGTTATATCCGGAATAACCATCTAGGAAGCAATATTAAGGGTGGCTTTCTACTCTTTCAAGCATTTGATCAATAAATGGCAAGGGGAAATGGTCTTTCCTAGTCCCTATATTGATTTTTCAGTAATCAATGCAAACGCGCAGCCCAGTAGTGGTACGTTGGGGAACTAGCTCTACCTTGGCATTTTCAATCACTGTCATGTCCGACTTCTTCGGGACGACTTGAATGGGGCTCACCCACTTTCTATCCGATATTGGGTAGATAATCCCGCTATCCAATAATTTGATGATTTTGGCCCTCACCACGTCTTTCATAGTGGGGTTTAGCCTTCTTTGCATTTCTCTCGCAGGCTTCACATCCTCCTCAAGGTGTATCTTGTGAGTGAAAATTAGAGGGCTTATCCCCTTTAGATCAGTTATACACCAATCAAAAGCACTTTGGTGTTTCCTCAAGATTTTTAATAGCTTACCCTACTGCTCTTCATCTAAGCTAGAGGAAACAATAACAGGAAATGTCTCACCTTCACCTAGGAAGCATATTTAATGTTGGAGGGTAGTTCGTCAACTCGAGAGCAGGGAATGTGTCGCTAGAAGGCACCATGTGTGCCTATCTTGACGGTAACTCTTTGAATCGAGAAACCCAACATACATCTATCTCATCCTCGTCCACTGCTCTCTTAACTCCTCAACCTCTCTTTCAAACTCGGTATAAGCTCTCTCGCTCTCATGACTAGACACTAGGCAAGCTTCTAAGGCGTCTCCACAAAAATTTTCCTCAATGTGCTCTTCTACGATCTCATCAATTAAGCTCACCGCGTGAAGATCATCTTCTTCCCTTGCTTGTTGGGCTATATTGAAGATGTTTGTTTCTAATGTCATGTTCCCAAAAGTGAGTTGCATCTGCACATTTCGAGTATTGATAAGTGTGTTAGGCGTAGCTAAGAATGGGCACCCAAGAATGATGGGAACATGATTCTTCGAGGCGAAGGAGGGTTCCGTGTCCCAAATGACAAAATCTACTGGGAAGTAAAAAGTGTCCACTTGGACTATCACGTCCTCAACTATACCTCTCGGTATCTTCACGGTTCGATCCGCCAACTGGAGAGTGATCCTTGTGGGATTAAGGTCACCCACATCAAGTTGCCTATAAATTGAATAGGGGAGGATATTAACACTTGCCCCCAAGTCGAGTAAGTCCCTCTCAATTTTGTTTTCTCCAATGGTGCGGGAAATGGAGGGTGCACCGGGATCTTTATATTTAGGTGGGATATCGTTAAGAAGAACGGAGCTCATGTTCTGTGCTAGGAACGCATTTTTCTTTCCCTTCATCCTTCGCTTGACAGTCAACAAATCTTCAATGACTTTTGCATAAGCTGGAATTTGATTTATTGCATAGAGGAAAGGTAAGTTCAATTTCATGATTTTAAGCACCTCTAGCACTTCATCACTTATGGTACCTTTGTGGGAAGGAACTAATGTTTGAGGATGTGGAACAGTAGAGGGTGGCTTTACAACTACCTAGGGCTCACTAGTGCCTTCATTTTCACTCTCATTCAAGGGGATATCTTTGGCCTCTTTCGTGCCAGGAGAATTCTCCTTGACTTTCGAAGTGTCGTGTGGGGGAGGTGATAAATCAACAACTCTCCCACTAGGAAGAATGGTTATCGATTGGCAATGCTCCTGCTATTCTGTAGACATGGATCTAACACTAGGTTGACCTTGGGAAGGTCTTTGGCCCTGGGCAGGAAACTTGCCCTTCTATTGAATACTCAATGATGATTGCAACTTGGAGATGTTCGCATTCATATCGGTGAACATGCGATCATATCTAGCATTGGTTTCACTCTAGGAGTTGATGAACTGGTTTATTGTATCCTCGAGGTTCCTCTACGGTGGAGTAATATACAGATCTGGTGGAGGTGGTGCTTGCTGAAATTGAGGAGGCGATGCAGGTGGGACAACTTGTGAATGTGGGTTCATCGCGAATTGTGGTTGTCCGTAATTAAAACTAGGATGGTTTATCCACAAAGGTTTATACGTGTTCATATGCGGAGCGTTAAAATTTCCTTTAAATCCTCCTATAGCATCCACCTGCTCGGTGTGCGTGGCCTTGTAGGCAAAAATCGTCGGGCATACCTTTGTGGAATGGCCAGCCTCACAGATAGCACACACCTTTTCCTTTGACACACGGATGGATCCGGAGATATCTCTCCACCGACTATCAAGTAAATCTTTTATATCTCTCTAAAACTGATCGAATTGACGGTCTATTAAGGTATTACTATCCAAATGGTATAGAATGAATGCAGTCGAAATGGTAGATGCTTGTCTAGGCCAGACTAGGGTATTAGGATCAGATGTGTACCTGCTTGAGTAGTCTATACAACATACCTAATATGGGCCTCAGCATCACTAGAATCTAATTCCCAGAATCGTCATTCACATATAGTTTTCATAAGTTGATTGGAAGTCACTTACAACCTATAATGGAAAAAAGAGATTAAGTGGTGTTTCTCAAAACCATGAATCCCAGAAACTTTGCTGTTCCTACCCCGAAGAAAAATTTGGTCGGGTTGAGCTTCATTTTGTATCTATCCATGATGTTAAAATTTCTTTCAAGGTCGGCCACATGAGTGTCGACCTTCAGACTCTTCGTCAACATGTCGTCCATATAAAGTTCCATGGATTTGACTATCTGATCTTTGAACATCTTATTTACAAGACGTTGGTAAGTAGCCCCTGTATTTTTCAGTCCAAAGAGCATGACCTTATAGTAATAGGTCCCCTTGTTTGTAATGAAGGTTTTCTTCTCTGAGTCTACCCAGTACATGAATATCTGATTATACCCCGAATATGCATCCATGAAGCTCATGAGCTCATGTCCTACTGTGACATCCACCATCTGATCTATACGAGGCAGGGGGAAACTATCTTTTGGGCAAGACTTATTTAAATCAGTGAAGTCTACACACATCCTCCATTTCCCATTACTCTTGGGTATTATGACAGTGTTAAATAACCACTCATGGTATATGACTTCTCTGATAAACTTGGCCTCTTCAAGCTTTCTAACCTCGTCTCTGATGACATCATGATTTTCCCTTGAGTATATTCTTCTTCTCTGCTTGATAGGCTTAGCATCTTCTACAATATTGAGTTTATGGCACATAATCTCAGGATTAATACCTGGCATGTCTGCATGGCTCCAGGCAAAAATACTTTGTCTCTTCTTTAACGGCCTTACTAGTTCCTCCTTGACCTCAGGTCTTAGGGCTTGGTCGACTTCGATGGGTTTTTTCGGCTCGTCCTCATTGAGGACGATGGATTCTACCTCATTTGTGTCTTCTTCCTTTTTTAGCTTTGTTGCATCCCTAGGATCAAGTATGTTGATGTTGTACGTGGTTGTTACCTTCTTATGAGCCTCTCTCTCCTCTGCAGAGTTTAAGTAGCATTCACGTGCCGACGTTTGGTCACCTTGCACTTCCCCTACTCTATAGGGAGTCAGGAATTTTACCATTTAGTGGATTGTTAAAGGCACGACCTCAAACTCCTTGAGGGCTACTCGTCTGATGATGAGGTTGTAGGCTGAGAAGACGTTTTCATCCATCACAAAGAAATTGATTTTTATGGTCAACCTCTTAGGCCATTCATCTCCCATTCTAACATCCATTTCATATATACCTAATGAATGAACCTTTTCATCGCTAAAGCCAATTAAGGGATGATGATATGGGACAAGCTTAGCTCTGCTGAAGCTAAGATCTTAAAACAGGGCCAAAACATAACGTTTACAGAACTTTCTCCATCAACCAGGATCCTCTAAACTTCACACCCATGCACCCTCGTGGTAATGACTAAAGGGTCGTCGTGGGGAGCTAAGATACCCTTGAAGTCAAGTCATGAAAAGCCAACCATGAGGGTGTCCATATCTACCTTCTTTCTATTCTCGCGCTTAACCTTCATAGCTACCAAGTTCATAACCTCGGCTTTAGTCACTGGCTTAGACTCGTCCACATGAGCCTTACGATCATCTACCTCTGAGCCACCCCCTACTAGTCCCCCACAGATAGTGTTCACACTAAAAGAGATCATACCGACCCTCTTAAATGGGTCATTATCATCTTTTGGTGGGAGGTCAGGGTCTTCGTCATCATCATCTGAGTCATCACCTCTTCTGGCAGGGGCATCTTCCCGGTATTTATCATTTCTTTTCTTTTTAGGGTCATCTCTTCCCCCTTTATGAGCTCTATCATCCACGTATTTTCTGAGCTTTCCAGACTTCAACATTTTCCCAATCTCGTCCTTCAAGGCGAAACACTTGTCGATTAGATGGTTGTGATCTTGACGGAACTCGCACCATAGATTCTTGTTTCTCTTATGTGAAGTATCCTTAAGCTTCTCCGACCATCTCAGGGATCTATCATTCTTTATTTCATTGAGGATGTGTTCGCAGCTCACAGTTAGAGGAGTATAGTGTTCAAACTTATCGTCTGTAGTCCTCTTCTTTTCATCATTTTTCCTCTTAAATTCCCCAATGCTACTACCATTCTCATCCTCATACTTTGCAGCCATTACTTCTCCTGCGTTCATGACCTTTACAACTGTTGCTAATAGCTCGACCATAGACTTAGGAGGGTCTTCAGCAATCTTCTAGAGTAGTTTTCCCTTTTGAAGTCCTCCAATAAGGGTTGTCATGGCTATACTCTCTTCATAATCTTCCACCTCCAATTTTTCCTTATTGAACCTTGCAATATAGTCTCTGGGCTTTCATTCTTCCCTTGCATTATATAGAGTAAGTGATTCGACTTCTTCTGAGGTATTACCCCAAAACAGAAGTTATGAATAAACTGCTCAAGCAAAACTTTAAAATTTTCAACTGAGTTTTTAGGAAGAGACGTGAACCAGATATGTGCAGCCCCAGTCAAAGTGATTGAGAAAGCTCGGCACCTCATCTCTTCAGAGATTGAATAAATGTCTGCTACAAATTGATACATTTTAATGTGATGGACTGGGTTAGTACTACCATCGTACTTGGGAGACACCACCGGAGGTTTAAATTTGGCAGGGGTTGGGAAGTTAACAATCATTGCCACAAATGGTGAGCCCTCTGAGTACCCCCTCTGTAAGGGGTCTCAACTTTTTATGAGGTTCCCTATTTTCTCTTCCAACCTCTGAATAGAGTCATTCCATGGCCTAGCAATGTTGGCCTGGCTGAGGTTGTCCCCAACCACTTCTGAAGGGTAAACTGAGGGTTCCCCAACTGTTGTGCAACGTCAGCTGTTGACCTCCCCCTGACCACAGTCTCGTCCATGTGGGGGTCGGCCTTGATTAGGCCGATGATCACCATCTTCCCTTTGTGAGACAGCTATGCTTCTTGACCTGGATAGCCTCTGCCTCAAATCATTAACTAGGCCGAGCCTTTCAAAGGCTGGCCCTCTACTTAAGCGATCAAGAGCTGACCCTCTCTGTCTTACATCACCATCTCATCATTCACACTGACCTCGGTTCTGTTGTATAGGATGAATAGTGATGTTTGAAACATCATACGGCTCCCAACAGTCTGTCGGGGCATCCTCTGCCTCAATGTAATCATGTGCTTGTATATGCTCGGACTTGTGTACTTGACTGATGTAACCTCGGTCAGGCCGAGTACAAGGTTGGTGAAGTCCGATGGTGTTGCTTTGTCCTGTCAATCAATATGACCTCGGCCTGGGAGACTGGCCGAGGTTATATATGAGGTGGGGTACAACATCGGCTGATGCAAATTATGAGGTTGGAAATAGCCTGGACCCAACTGACACCGTCAACCTCGGCTGCTATTCAGCCGAGATTGCCCTATGAGGAGCCAACCTTCCAGAAGATGACCTTACCGATGGCTGTTGTAAGCTTCTTGTCGACTCGGCTATGAGACAGGCCAAGGTAAGTGACTCCGAGTACGAGGTGCACTTTGGGCATATCATGGTTCAGATTAGGCGTCCCGTCGTAAGCGAATGGACGCCCCCTGCACGAAACGCTTCTAGGTGACGATGCGTGCGTGCGAAGTTCCCGTCAAAGCACCCTAAGTGGCCCAATCGCCCTTTGCGCGTCGCGTGTCGCGTTTCATGTGTCGCGATTGGTGGTGCTTAAGCACCACCGCAATGCGTAGAATCATAGCCTCTTATTGACTTTTCAACTAAGAATCTTAGTTGTTATATATACCACCACTTTTTGTGGTATTCTTCCAATGTAGGACTTGAGCATTCCCATATCTTTCACACTAATTTGCTCAATTTTCTTCCTTCTAAAAATAAAACCCAAACTATGTTTAAAAGAAAACACTAATTAATATTAATAAAATTAACAACTAAATATTATATTATATTATATTAAATGTTGAAATTTATCCAACTTTCCCCCACCAATTTCAATATACAAAAGAGGGAATACAAAGGATCGATTACACAAAGCAAAAAGGACAACAATTGAGAACTTTTGACACTATCGCTGAAATATAGTACATAAATGAGAAGTGTCTTCCAGACTTGAACTACCATATAATGTAAACAATTCAAAACTTCATCGAGGTGATATGGTGAACGTATCTTGAACCAAGAACCTTTTGAGATGAGCGAGAAATATCACACATACCAATTTCTGAGTTTATAAGTGTTCTTCTAGCATGCATATTTATGGCCTTGTGATAATCCTGATTTCACGAGTGCTTTAGGATCGGTCTTGATTTCATAGAAAGCGGACACACTTTCGACACTCATATAGGTAAATCAACTTTAGTGATTCTACGAGTCACACTTATATGATTTATTAAGAAGTAACCTTCATCCTCTAACATACAGAAAACCAACACTAGGCACATAGGAATGGAATTTTTGTATAAAATTCCTAGTGTTCCATAACTATAATTTAACTTGTTTGTACCACATTAAACACTATCTATATTTTCAAGATATAAGTTGGGTTCCCATTAAATATAGTTGTGTTATTTAATAGACCTTAGTCCCATTCCTTTTGAGGTGATATATATCATCTCCCTAACAAGACCTTTAGTTAAAGGATCTGCTAAATTCTTGTTCATTTTAACATAGTCGACTGTAATTACTCCTTCATTGACTAATTTTCTTATAATTTGATGCATTAAACTATTGTGCCTAGATTTTTAGTTGTAGGTTTTGTTCGAAACTTTATAAATTGTGGCTTGGTTGTCGCAACTTATCATAAGAGAAGGAGATGGATTTTTCCATAAAGAAATATCATATAACACATTTTAAGCCATTCTGCTTCTTTACACGCATCAGCTAGGGCTATAAATTTAGATTGCATTGTTGAAACTGACACACATGTTTGTTTCATAGATCCTTAAGAGACAGTCACTCCTCCTAGCATAAAAATCTAACCGATAGATGACTTGGATTTTGATTCAATATTATTCCAACTTGCATCACTATATCCTTCTAAAACAGATGGATATCCTACATAATGTAAGCCATAATCCAATGTCCTCTTTAGGTATCTAAGCACCCTAGAAATTGCATTCCAGTGCTCTTGTCCTGGATTAAATCTACACAATACACTTACTGCAGAAGCAATGTCTGGTCTAGTGCAATGCATGGCATATATTAGACTTCCAATAATACTAGCATATTTAAGCTGGTCCATAGTACGCCCAGTATTTTTCATTAATTTGATACTAGGATCCACTGGTGTAGCTATTGACATAAGTTCAAAATGATTATATCTTTTAAGAACTTTTTATATATAATAAGATTGAGATAATGCTAAAGAATTATCCTTTCTCATAATTTTGATTCCTGAAATCACATCAGCTTCTCCAAGATCTTTCATATCAAATTTTAATGATAGAAATCTTTTGGTTTCTTCAACATATTTGAGACTAGACCCAAATATTAACATGTCATCCACATATAAGCAAGTAATAACACTAACACCGTTTTCAAATTTACTATATATACATTTTTCATCATCATTAACTTTATATGATCATATCCATTGGATATTACAATATTATTAAACTTCTCATGACATTGCATAGGAGCTTGTTTAAGGCCATAAAGAGATTTAACCAGTTTACATACTTTCTTTTCTTGGCCAGGCAAAACAAACCCTTTGGGTTGTTCCATATAAATCTCTTCTTCTAAATCACCATTTAAAAAAGCAATTTTGACATCTATTTGATGAATTACTAAATTATAAATAAAAGCAAGAGATATTAATATCCTAATGGAGGTGATTCGAGTAACATGAGCATATGTATCAAAGTAATCAATTCCATGTTTTTGCTTATAGCCTTTAGCAACAAATCTTGCCTTAAATTTATTTATAGAACTGTCTGGATTTAATTTCCTTTTAAATATCCATTTGCACCCGATAGGTTTGGCCCCCGGGGGAAGATCGGAAAGAACCCAAGTTTGATTTGACAAAATTGAGTTCATTTCATTATTGATTTCTTCTTTCCAAAAGACAGCATCCCTAGATGTTACCGCTTTATGAAATGTTTTCGGTTCAACTTCTACATTAAGAACAAATTTTGTTTTATTCTTAGTTTCATTTAAATCCCCTTCAACCAAATAGATAACAAAGTCAGGCCCATATGTTTTTTCAATTCTTTGTCTTTTATCCCTTCGCGGTTCAACATCATTTATTATTTCTGAAGAATATATTGATTGTGAAATTTCTTATAAAGGTGAGGAGTCAACATCCGGATTATTATTTCCTAAACCTTGATTCAAATCACTAATCTTTGTTAGATGTTCAATGAATTGCACATCTACCGACTCAATGATTTCTTGAGTTTCAAGATTTAAAAATCTATAAGTCGTACTGTTACTCGAGTATTCAATAAAAACACATTTGTAAGTCCAATTTCCTATTTTTGGTCTTTTAGGTTCGGGTTTTCTTACATAAGCAAGACATCCCCAAACTTTAAGATATCTAAGATTAGGCTTACGATTAAGCCATAATTCGTATGGTGTAATATCCTTATTTTTCAATGGAACTCTATTTAAAATATAACATGCGAATAAAACTGCTTCTCCCCACATAGACAAAGGTAAACCAGAACTTATTAACATTACATTTATCATTTCAACTAAAGTCCTATTTTTCCTTTCCGTCGTTCCATTTTGTTGTGGCGTATAAGGCGCTGTAACTTAATAGATTATTCCATGAGTATTATAAAATTGTATAAACTCACTCGGGTAATGTTCACCACCCCTATCGGATCGTAGGACTTTAATTTTTCGATTTTTTTTAGTTTTAACTTCTGTGTTAAAAATAAAATATTTCACGACAACTTCATCTTTACTTTTAAGCAAATATGTATATGCATATTTAGAGTAATCATCAATAAAAGTTAAGAAATATTTATTTCCATCACGAGTAATGTTACTCTTCATATCACATACATCACTATGAATAAGATTAAGCATTTTGGATTTCCTCTCAACAAATGTAAATGACTTTCTAGTTATCTTCGATTGAGCAAAAAATCGAAGATAACTAGAAAGTCATTTAAATCTGTTGAGAGGAAATCCAAAATGCTTAATCTTATTCCCATTTAGAAAAGTTATCAAATTTACAATCCGAGATTAAACCGAGATTAATCATATTTTTAATACTTTTATAATTCACATGACCTAATCTACTATGCCATAAAGAAATAGACTCAACCATATAAGCAACTAATATCATTGATTACATTAATTTTGATTATGCCATTACAAAAGTACCCTTTTCTAATAAATCGGCCATTCCTGGATAAGATAAACTTATCAGACTCATACACAAGTTTGAAACCTCTCTTATTGAGAAGGTCCCCAGACACAAGATTTTTTATCACAAACCAGGTACATGAAATACATCAATTTGAGTTAGAGTATTTCCAGAAGTTAATTTCAATTCCACTGTGCCTTTGGTGCAAATATTATTTTCCATCTTCACTTCTTTTCCATCAATTTCTTGATATGTTTTGAATGAAGAGCGGAATTTGCATATGTGGACCATTACGCCGGTACCCAGCCACCATCTACTTTCATTTTCAATTGAATTCTCTTCACATACAGTAGAAATAAGATCTTCAACCTTGTTAGTTTCCTTTGACCCCTTATATTTCCTTAAAGAAGAAGCATTTACCCTTCTTTTTCTTATTTGCACATTGGTTCTAGAATTTTGAATCATTTTTTGCCTTAAATTTTGAGTCTTTGGTATTCTTAGATTTTTTATCCTCAACCATATTGACTTTTTAATGACCTTCACCTTGTTCATCCTTCTTTTCTCGAATACGAGTATCATCATCAATACGAAGGTGGCGAAAAAGGGATTTTGACGCGACCACAACTGTGTATTTATTGTTCGTACTGATATAGACTCAAGTGCAAGCCTGTCACATTAGTAATAAACTCGATAAGTCGGGATCGTCTCCACATGGAAATAGGATGAACAAGTTGTAACGACATTAGAAAGACTGAGAACCTTAACGCGACTTTAAAAAGAACAAAAAGGTGATTATGGGAGATGGACTAACTATAAACAGAAATAACAAGAAAATTACCTACAGAATTTAGAAATAAATGAAAATATTTTTGACCTACTTAAGCAAATTAAAAACTATAGTGAAAAGTTCAAGTGAGAAAAACGAGTGAGGATACACTCCTCTAACCCTAGTTCATTTATCAATGTTAAAAATTAATTCGGAATTGAAATATCTTAGTAAACCCAGTCTTTAGTACTCCCAAGCATTACATATATGAGGGATCATAGCCCGCATCATACATAATCAAGAGACGAGTAAAAAAATGTCATCGTAGCTACACACCCGTTGCATTCTTAAGCATCACGGTTACCTAGGGCAAACGAGATCAAAAGTTGTAAAATAGTTGTGATCACCATGCTACACGATTAACTCAGTTATTTAATTCAAAATCAAATTTTACGCATTCATCAAGAACATCGGGTTGGATTCGTGCATCCCAACCCTTAGAAAATTAGCCGAACATAGTAAAACAAGAAGAAATCATAATTTTAATAGAAGAAGACATCCTAACTAGTAATTGAGAATTAAGAGGAATAAAATTATTAAATAATCAATTAACTAAAACAATTATGAAAGCAAAAATGGAATGAATTTACTTGAATTGCAGAAGCTTGAATCAAATCCTTACACCAAACTTTTTAAATGAAACTAGGTTTTTTTTTTTGTTCTCTCTTCAAAACTAATTAAAAAGCTCCTCTAAAACTAATTAGAAGCTCTCTTAATGTCTGGGAGGACATTAAAACATATACACTACAAATAAATACAAGAGTTGGAGTCATGCAAGACTCTAACTTGAAGAGGATAATCATAAATCTCGAACCCCGGATCGATCTGCCTACTAATTTTGAATTGATCTCCCCGATGATCGGATCGATCCTTTTTTTATTTCAACTGGATCGGTCCGTTAAATATGCCTGATACAGTGAACTTTGGGGGTCGGATCGATCATTTTTTATGCACACTGGATCAGTCTGATAAATGTATCCTTATACAGTGACTTCTAGTGTCCGGATCGATCCATTTTTTAGGCCATCCGGATCGGTCCAGATTTCCTTCTCAATTTATCTTCATTTTTCTCTTCAATTTCTCATGATTATCTCGTATATTTAAATCTTCATAAATTCCACTCCAAAACTCGGATTGAAACTCCATTTCTTCCTATGCACTCGTAGACTTGAGATCTTCGATTTTATCTTGGGTCCTTGACTGGATTCCTGGTGGAAATTACACTTTTGCCCTTTTGATTCGTCTTCTTTCTTCTCTCTTTCTTCTTCTAGTTTATTTCTTTCTTTCATATATTAAATACCTTCAAAATCAATAAGAAATACACGTAACTCAGGGTACTTGTTAGACAAAGCCATTAGCAATGATATGAGATAAATCAACTCGTTTTACATTGTCTGAGGTAATAAAAGCCTCTAAATTAAGGGGAAAATTTGGAAGAATTTATGCCTAATCAAAGCCCGCTAACTTAGAACTTTGATCGTCCCGAGCAATGTAAAAGAATCAAATCATGGTCCAAATCTAACATGAGATAGCATACATCTTTCGCAGGCGAGCGATTGCATTTAGCGTATACAAAAAGCCTTTAAACCTATAGGTTACCCTAGTAGGACGAGTTATGTTTCATGAGGGTTTGTGCTGAATATACCCACAAAATTCGTTATTGACTCGAAGAAAAATCAAAATACTTAAAAACTGTATAATTTAAACTCCCCAAAACTGGTCACTATAAAATCATATTCACGAGTCTCAAGCTATAGTGTGTGTGTGTGTGTGTGTGTGCGAAGCCAAAAATCGAACCGCTAATTTCCACCGATTGATCATTATGTTACTTTTCAAAAATTCGCTTTGATTTCAAAATCTCACCGAATACACTCACAAATGAATCACTAATAAGTGTGGCTATTCTCTTGGTGGGCGTGATACAAGGAGTAAATATGATGGACACAAATTCATGCACACCATTTTAAAAGACGGAATCTTTATGGTGAAAATATCTCTTCATCCGAATATGGTTATTGGAAAAGGGAGACATCATCTCTTTTTCACACATTTAATCTCTTTTATTATCTTTTGTGCCTTAACTCTCCACGCGGTAGACAATTTTGCAATTCGAACTCAGTTAGGACTTTCTTGGGTTAAGGTGTAATTGGGTAACATGGAAATGGTTGGGAAATCTGGAATTGGAAAATTTTCTTATGATGTCCGTTAGTGCTTTTTCGGGCTCTTGCTCATTTTTTTTTCTTTTTTTTATGTTTTTTTTCTTACTATTTTTGTTGAGCATTCTTCTATTTTTTCTTGCCCATTTTTATGCACTTTTCGGACTTAACTTCTAGGATTTACAACTTTCACAATTCCAAGTCAATGTAGGTTTTTCGGGTTGTCAAACGAAAAGAAAAATTATTCTGCTCAAATTTGGGTTACAAAAGGGAAAAATTTTCACAACTTTTTCTGGCCAATATTTTTGGGTGGCAAATGAGGACCTACTTCATTATCTAATGCGAGTTGTTTTACCATGTGTGTCTCGAGATTAATTAAATTTAGAGATCTATTTAGCGCATTTTTCAAGACAATATTCCACACGTTTCCCATAAACGATCAAAACAATAAAATAGAGATCATCAACGACTTTTTAACATGCTGAAAAGAACTTTGAATTAACAATTAACTCAGATTGATTTATAAATTCACAAAAATGATAGCCTTGAAATCTCATCGGGTTTGTTAATCTCCACACTTATTCGTTAAGTCGTCAATTTTTGCTCAATTTTCATCTTTGGTCAATTTTGGCATTGTGCATTTGATTTTTCCAACTTGAGGCAAAATATTTGTGACATTTTTTAAGCTTTTAAATTCCAATTTTTATTTATTTTGAAGAAAAATATTTTTGGATTTTTCAAAGTTTTTCAAATTTTTTGAAATTTCTGGGCATTTTTGAAAATTTGTGAAGTTTTAGAAAGACGCACTCGTGACCCCCTAACTTAGACTTTTGCATAGTCCTCAAGTAAAAAGGACTAAAATCTAACTCAAAGCGAATTAAAAGTGCGAAGAAATAGAACGAACAAATACTGAAAATGCTTAATTTTATATAGAATAACCAACATTAGTTACAAGGGGAAAGGGAGACAAACAACCAACTGTTATAACAACCAACAACACAACCAAACTGCAGAAATGGCATCACTGGGACGGGGCATGGGATCCACTGGGCGCATTCAAGTCATATAGGTCATAGAAATATGGCGGTGGTGGTGTACCCATAGTCATCCGATACATCTCCGCTTGGAGGCACTGCATCATACTGGTGCCGCGCCGATAAGACCTTTGGTTGGCCACCTTGTCAGCGTTGTATTGGTTTATGAACTCATCGAGTCGTGTTTCCACCGCCGAAATACGTCGGTTATATTCTACAGCTGGCAAAAAATCAGAGTCCCCATCACTATCATACTCCTCATCACCTTCACCCATCTCAATATCCTCCTATTCTTCCTCACTGCTTTGTTCATCATCACTCGTGTCCTCTTCTTCATCACTATACTCTTGTGCTAGTCTGGCTTGGATTTTTTCCCATTGGCTTTCACGTTTAGTCCTGGTGGTTGCCCCAAAAGGAGTTGGGAGGCGAGGGAAATCCTGTGGGGGAAATTCCGGCGTCTGCTAGCATGGACGTGATGCGCCAGGCATAGGGGAGAGGGGTTTTTCCCTTTTTATCTGTGACTGTAAAGAATCTGTCCTTATAAATGCAGGGAGCCAGGTTAATGGGGGTGTTATGGTCGAAGAGGTGATATACGGGGGTGGCTTGACGCGAGCGCATTGCCGAGTAATTTCCCATTGGGAGAATGTTCGCACGTATGATTTTGAAAGTGAGGCTCGCTTTCTCGCTTAGCTGGACCACCGAGAATGTCTCGGTGATCCAATTAGCGCTAGGGTCAATACGGGACATGCACACGTCTTTGTCAAGAGGGAGAAGAGGGTTGGGGTATATGTATAGATGGGGGCTTAGGACATCTTTGGCAGCCAACTTTTGGAGCAGAAGATCCAAAAAGAATGGTATGCGGATGTCGTGTACATATGTTTCGGCCTCGTTGTGCCCAGTGCGGGCAAGTGAGCCATAGAATGCTCGCACTTCGTTGGGCCACACCGCGCCATGAGGCTCATTTAAGAAACGACACCAACCCCGTGCCATAAACAGTGCAGTGACAGAGTTTGGCATGTCATTCCAAATGACTTGACGCTCCACTTGGAGCTTGCGAGTTTTTCAGAATAAACGCTCACACCAAACTTGTTCTTGAAGGGAACGGTAGCCGGCGGCTCCGTCGCTGAGAATTTCGGTGGACTCATATTTTTGGGGAAGTGGTTGGTTGGCCATGGTACCATGATGTAGTATAATTGTTGGACAAAAAGAGAGAAAGAGAGTGAGTAGTGGTGGTGAAAACGTGGAGAGGGTGTGGTTCATAGGTGGTGAGGTAAGAGTGTATGGTAGGTTTTGGAGGGAAAAGGGGGAAGTATTTGGGAGGGAAAAGGTGGTTGGGAAGGGTGGTGGACGAAATTGGGAGGGAAAGAAATGGATTGGGGGAAAAAGGTGGTGAACCTTGGGAATGTAAAGGGTTACAGAGATCAGACCGATCCGGGTTCCCAGGACCGGATCGATTCGAACCCTTTTTTTATTTTCCCCATTAAACGGACCGATCCGGGTTCCGAGGTCCGGATCGATCCGGTTCCCAGATCATCATCTCTAGTGCACCTTTTTGATGGTATACTCTTCTCTCATGACTTTAGAATGCTCCTACTAATGGTCCTATGCACATTTGACTTTGAAAACCTCTCACCTCGATATTATAACCCTATTTGTTTGCCTCGTAATGCGTGTTGGTGCTCTCATACCTCCCCTTTCATGATGTGAACCCACGGACTCTACTACCCTAACCTATGTGCAGCTACTATACACAAGAATTCACCCCATACACGTTAGGGGTGCGACGACCTTTCAATTTTATCTCACTCTACCCCGTAAACGAGGTCCGACAACCAAATGACGTCGATCTCTTCTACGCGCGCCTCTATATATGGCTTTAGGCGTTGTCCATTGACTTTGAACTTGTTCCCCCTATTGGATCTTCCAATTCCTCTGCTCCATGGGGGAATACGCTTTTCACAACAAATGGACCAGTCCACCGAGACCACAATTTACCCGAAAATAGATGAACCCGGGAGTTATAGAGGAGTACCTTTTATCCAGGTTGAAACTCATTTCATCGAATAATCTTATCATGCGTGAGTTTCATCCGTTCTTTTGAAATCTTAGCATTCTCATACACATCATTGCGTATCTCCTCTAACTCATTCAGTTGAAGCATACGAGTTTTTCTGACTTTGTCATTTACTCTCTTAACGGCCCAATACGCTTTGTGCTCCAACTCAATGGGAAAATGGCAAGGTTTTCCATACACAAAGAAGAACGGGGACATTTCGAGTGGGTTATTGTATGCGGTACGGTAGGCTCATAGAGAATCGTTTAGTCGAAGGGATCAATCTTTTCGGTTAGGATTGACGATCTTCTCGAGTATGTTTTTTATTTCACGATTCCCTAACTCGGCCTGCCCATTTGTTTGTGGGTGATACGTCGTTCCAACTTTATGAACGACACCATACTTTTTCATGATCTTCTCGAATGGCTTGTTGCAAAATGCGTGCCATTATCACTGATTATTGCTTTTAGTGCACCAAAGCGAGAAAGTATGTGTTCCTGCTGGAATCTTATCACCACTTTATTATCATTAGTCTTGGTAACTATAGCTTCCACCCATTTAGAAACATAGTCTGCCGCGACTAGGATGTATAAGTAGCCAAAGGACGGGGGAAACGAGCCCATAAAGTCAATACCAAAGCAGTCGAAAACCTTAATGATGAGAATTGGGGTTAATGGCATCATGTCTCGTTGGGTTATCGCCCCCATCCGTTGACACCTGTCGCAAGATTTGCAATAATTCTTTACATCCCAAAACATTGTGGGCCAGTAAAAGCCGCTTTGAAGAATCTTAGCGGCTATCTTTTTCATAGAAAGTGGCCTCCACATGCTTTCGAATGACATAATTGGACGACTCTTGGAATTTTGTCATCCGGTACACATTATCGAATGATTTGGTCGGGGAAATATTTAAAAAGGAATGGATTGTCATAGAAAAACATGAACGACCAAGTGATGAACCTATTCTTATACTGAGGTGTCCAATCGATAGGGACGGCTCCCGTGATAAGATAGTTCACTATATCCGCAAATTAGGGCAGAGAAGAGGTGGCAAGGAGTTACACATCCGGGAAGTACTCGTCTATGGGTATAGGATCACTAGGTATGCCGGTCGAAAGCCGTGAAAAGTGATCGACGATGATGGTTTCTAATCTTTTTTTGTCTTTAATGGATAGATTAAACTCTTGTAGGAGTAGGATCCACCTTATGAGGTGCTGCTTTGCGTCTTTCTTTGCAAGGAGATATTTTAAAGCAGCATGGTCGGTGAAACAGGTGATGGGGGAACTGATAAGATAGGACCGAAATTTGTCTAGAGAAAAGACTATCGCTAGTAATTCCTTCTCCGTGGTGGAGTAATGGAGTTGTGGTTCGAATAGAGTCCGACTAGCGTAGTAGATGACATTAGCCTTTTTGTCTTTTCTTTGGCCTAAAACAAGCCCTATCGCATAATCGCTAGCATCACACATGAGCTCAAATGGTAAGGACCAATCCGGGGCTTGCGTGATAGGAGCAAAAACAAGAATTCTCTTCAATTTTTCAAAAGAACTTTGGCATGATTCAGTCCACTCGAACGGGATGTCCTTTATAAAAAGTTTGCTTAAGGGTCTAGCTATGGCGCTAAAGTCCTTAATGAACCTTCTATAAAACCCCGCGTGGCCCAAGAAAGAGTGCACATCCTTAAGCGATTTTGGTGGGGGTAGGTCAGCTATGACATTAATTTTTGCTCGATCAACCTTGATCCCTTTGGATGACACTATGTGGCCAAGAACTATGCCCTCGGTTACCATAAAAAGGCATTTCTCCCAATTCAGCACTAAGTTCTTCTCCACACACCGGGCTAGTACTTTTTCAAGATTGGCTAGACATAGATCGAAAGAGGTTCCAAAAACACTAAAGTCGTCCATGAACACCTATAGACCTCTCTCAACCATGTCACTGAATAAGCTCATTATGCACCTTTGAAAGGTCGCGGGTGCATTACATAAGCCGAATGGCATACGTTTGTAAGAAAACGTACCAAAGGGACAAGTGAAGGTCTTCTTCTCTTGATCAAGTACATCTACCTCAATCTGGTTATAACCGGAATAACCATTTAGGAAGCAATATTAAGGGTAGATTGCTACTCTTTCAATCATTTGATCAATAAATGGCAAGAGGAAATGGTCTTTCCTAGTCCCTATATTGAGTTTTCAGTAATCAATGCAAACACATCTCCCTGTAGTGGTGCGTTGGGGAACTAGCTCTACCTTGGCATTTTCAATCACTGTCATGTCCGACTTCTTCGGGACGACTTGAATGGGGCTCACCCACTTGTTATCCGATATTGGGTAGATAATCCCGCTATCCAATAATTTGATGATTTTGGCCCTCACCACGTCTTTCATAGTGGGGTTTAGCCTTCTTTGCATTTCTCTCGCAGGCTTCACATCCTCCTCAAGGTGTATCTTGTGAGTGAAAATTAGAGGGCTTATCCCCTTTAGATCAGTTATACACCAACCAAAAGAACTTTGGTGTTTCCTCAAGATTTTTAATAGCTTACCCTCCTGCTTTTCATCTAAGCTAGAGGAAATACTAACAGGATATGTCTCACCTTCACCTAGGAAGCATATTTAATGTTGGAGGGCAGTTCTTCAACTCGAGAGCTGGGAATGTGTCGCTAGAAGGCACCATGTGTGCCTATCTTGGCGGTAACTCTTTGAATAAAGAAACCCAACTAACATCTATCCCGTCCTCGTCCGACGCTCTCTTAACTCCTTAACCTCTCTCTCAAACTCGGTATAAGCTCTCTCGCTCTCATGACTAGACACTAGGCAAGCTTCTAAGGCGTCTCCACAAAAATTTTCCTCAATGTGCTCTTCTACGATCTCATCAATTAAGCTCACCGCGTGAAGAACATCTTCTTCCCCTGCTTGTTGGGCTATATTGAAGATGTTTGTTTCTAATGTCATGTTCCCAAACGTGAGTTGCATCTGCACATTTTGAGTATTGATAAGTGTGTTAGGCGTAGCTAAGAATGGGCGCCCAAGAATGATAGGAACATGATTCTTCGAGGCGAAGGAGGGTTCGGTGTCCCAAATGACAAAATCTACTGGGAAGTAAAAAGTGTCCACTTGGACTATCACGTCCTCAACTATACCTCTCGGTATCTTCACGGTTCAATCCTCCAACTGGAGAGTGATCCTTGTGGGCTTAAGGTCACCCAAATCAAGTTGCCTATAAATTGAATAGGGGAGGATATTAACACTTGCCCCCAAGTCGAGTAAGGCCCTCTCAATTTTGTTTTCTCCAATGGTGCAGGAAATGGTCGGTGCACCGGGATCTTTATATTTAGGTGGGAGATCATTAAGAAGAACGGAGCTCACGTTCTGTGCTAGGAACACATTTTTCTTTCCCTTCATCCTTCGCTTGACAGTCAATAGATCTTCAATGACTTTTGTATAAGCTGGAATTTCATTTATTGCATAGAGGAAATGTAAGTTCAATTTCACGGTTTTAAGCACCTCTATCACTTAATCACTTATTGTACCTTTGTGGGAAGGAACCAATCATTGAGGAAGTGGCACAGCAGAGGGTGGCTTTACAACTACCTCGGGCTCACTAGTGCCTTCATTTTCACTCTCATTCAAGGGGATATCTTCGGCCTCTTTCGTGCCAGGCGAATTCTCCTTGACTTTCAAAGTGTCGTGTGGGGGAGGTGATAAATCAACAACTCTCCCACTATGAATAATGGTTATCGCTTGGCAATGCTCCTGCTATTCTATAGACATGGAGCTAACACTAGGTTGACCTTGGGAAGGTCTTTGGCCCTGGGCAGGAAACTTGCCCTTTTATTAGATACTCAATGATGATTGCAACTTGGAGATGTTCGCATTCATATCAGTGAACATGCGATCATATCTAGCATTGGTTTCACTCTGGGAGTTGATGAACTGGTTTATTGTATCCTCGAGGTTCCTCTGCGGTGGAGTAATATACGGATCTGGAGAAGGTGGTGCTTACTGAAATTGAGGAGGCGATGGAGGTGGGACAACTTGTGAATGTGGGTTCATTGCGAATTGTGGTTGTCCGTAATTAAAACCAGGATGGTTTCTCCACAAAGGGTTATACATGTTCCCATGCGGAGCGTTAAAATTTCCCTTAAATCCTCCTATAGCATCCACCTGCTCGGTGTGCATGGCTTTGTAGGCGAAAATCGTCGGGCATGCCTTTGTGGAATGGCCCGCCTCACAGATAGCACACACCTTTTTCCTTTGACACACGGATGGATCCGGAGATATCTCTCAACCGACTATCAAGTAAATCTTTTATATCTTTCTAAAACTAATGGAATTGACGGTCTATTAAGGTATTACTATCCCAATGGTATAGATCGAATGCAGTCGGAATGGTAGATGCTTGTCTAGGCCAGACTTGGGTATTAGGATCAGATGTGTCCCATGCTTGAGTAGTCTATACAACATACTTAAGATGGGCCTCAGCATCACTAGAGTCTAATTCCCAGAATGGTCATTCACATATAGTTTGCATAAGTTGATTGGAAGTCACTTGCAACCTATTATGGAAAAAAGAGATTAAGTGGTGTTTTTCAAAACCATGATGGGGGCATGCGCTTACCAACTCTTGGAAACGTTCCCAACACTTGTCAAAAGGCTCATTATCTTGTTGTCGAAAGTTTGGATTTGAGTCTTGACATAGTTGGTATTGTGTGGTGGGTAGAATTTTGAGATAAATTTGGATTGCATATCTCTCCAGGAAATAACGGAGTTCGGGGGTAGAGACCATAGCCAGGTCTTGGCTTTATCCTTTAAGGAAAAAGGAAAAAGGAAAAAGCTTTAGGCAAACAACATCCTGGGTGCAATCTTGGTCACTAAATGTGTCGCACGCCACTTCAAACTCTCTTATGTGAAGGTATGATTTCTTCGAATCCATGCCATGAAAAGTAGGGAGAATCTGTATCATCCCATTGCGGAAGTGGAACTGACCGGCATTATACAGGAGTAAAATGCAACCAGGGGTGACAGTTCGTTCAGGAAAGAGTAATTCTTTTATGGGACGATATGGTGGGTTTCCCTCTCTAATGTCGAAACTAGCTGCGTTAGACGTTGCTCTCTCTTCAAACGGCTCGAAATACTCACTCGGTATCCTAGATGTGTGACTCGAGGATTAACTCAGGGTGTAACTAGAAATAGAGTGCTCAGGGGTAGGAGGTGGAACCCAAAACTGTCGAACGCGAGGTGTGTGGGGACTGTCAGAGTTATACTCAACGATTGGATTTTCGTTGATTCTGGTTGGAGTATTTTGAGGAGTTTGAGGTTGTTCAGGATTTTGCATTAAAGTCTTGTGAGAGATGTTTTTTTTTGGATATATATATATATATATATATATATATATATATATATATATATATATATATATATATTGAATTTTTGGTCTAAGCTTTAGATTGATTCAATCTAACCTAAGTCTACCTAAATCCCCGGCAACGGCGTTAAAAACTTGACACGACCACAAATGTGGATATGTTGTTCGTGATGATATAGACTCAAGTGCAAGCATGACGCGTTAGTAATGAACCCGATAAGTCGGGATCATCTCTACAGGGAAATAGAGCGAACGAAGTCGTAACGATGTTGGAAAGATTGAGAACCCTAACTCGACTATAAACAGAAATAACAAGAAACTTACCTACAAAATTTAGAAATAAATGAAAAGCTTTTTGACCTACTTAAGAAAATTAAAAACTGTAGTGAAAAGTGCAAGTGAGAAAAACGAGTCACGATACACTCCTCTAACCCTAGTTCATTTATCAATGTTAAAACTTAATTCGAAATTGAAATATCTAAGTAAATCGAGTCTTTAGTACTCCCAAGCATTACATATATGAGGGATCATAGCCCGCATCATACATAATCAAGAGACGAGTAAAGAAGTGTCATCATAGCTACACGCGCGTTACACTCTTAAGCATCCCGGTTATCTAGGGCAAACGAGAGCAAAAGTTCTACAACGGTTGTGATCACCATACTACACGATTAACTCAATTATTTAATTCAAAATTAAATTTTACGCATTCATCAAGAACACCGGGTTGGATTCACGCATCCCAACCCTTAGAAAATTAGCCGGACATAGTAAAACAAGAAGAAAGCATGATTTTAATAGAATAAGACATCACAACTAGTAATTGAGAATTAAGAAGAATGAAATTATTAAATAATCAATTAACTAAAACAATTATGAAAGCAAAAATGGAATGAATTTAGTTAAATTGCAGAAGCTTGAATCAAATCCTTACACTAAACTTTTTAAATGAAACTAGTTTTTTTTTATTCTCTCTTCAAAACTAATTAAAAATCTCCTCTAAAACTAATTAGAAGCTCTCTTAATGTTTGGGACGACATTCAAACATATACACTATGAAAAATACAAGAGTTTGAGTCATGCAAGACTCTGGTTTGAAGAAGATAGTCATAAATCTCGAATCCCGGATCTATTTGCCTACAAATTTCGAATCGATCTTCCTGATGATCGGATCGATCATTTTTTTATTTCAACCAGATCGGTCCGTTAAATATGCCTGATGCAGTGAACTTTGGGGGTCGGATCGATACTTTTTTTATGCAAACCGGATCGATCTGGTAAATGTATCCTTATACAGTGACTTCTAGTGTCCGGATCGGTCCGTTTTTTAGGCCATTCGGATCGATCCGAATTTCCTTCTCAATTTCTCTTCATTTTTTTCATCAATTTCTCATGATTATCTCGTATCTTTAGATATTCATAACTTCCACTCTAGAACTCGAATTGAAACGTCGTTTCTTCCTACGCACTCGTAGACTCGAGATCTTTGACTTTTATTTTGGGTCCTTGACCGGATTCTTGGTGAAAATTACACTTTTACCCTTTCGATTCGTCTTCTTTCTTCTCTCTTGCTTCTTTCGATTTCTTTCTTTCTTTCATATATTAAATACCTGTAAAATCAATAAGAAATACACGAAACTCGGGATACTTGTTAGTCAAAGCCATTAGCAATGATATGAGATAAATCAACTCGTTTTACATTGTCCGAGGTAATAAAGGCCTCTAAATTAAGGGAAAAATTTGGAAGAATTTATGCCTAATCAGATTCCACTGTATAAGTATTTTCATCATGATTAATTTTCTTCTTAAAGTAGTTCCAAGAGGACGGAAGTTTTAAAACAATCACTCCTACTTGAAATTCATCTTGAAGATTAATTTCAGCGGCTTTTAGGTCACTAACAATCAATTGGAGTTCATGTGCTTGTGCAACGACAGATTTATCATTACTCATTCTAAAATTCATATAGTTTGAAATCAAAAACTTACAGTTGCTTACTTCCTCATTTTGATATTTTGTCTCCAATGCTATCCATAATTCCTTTGTCGTCGAAATCATTCAATGAGCGCTATAAAAAGTTTGAGACAAATCATTGGGGATGTTTCCTCGACACATAAATTCGTCTTCTTTCCTCTTCACACGCTTCTGTTTTATTTCTTTAGTGTCTTCGGGTGTGGGCTTGGCAATTTTCTCAAGCTTTTCATCTAGAATGTATGCTAGTTTTAGTGATGTGAGGAAGCACATAACCTTCTCTTGCCAATGGGTGAAATTTTCTCCATCAAAACGGTCGAGTCGGATTAAGTCTTGACTCATGACTTGGATAGATTGTGCCACTGTTTCTTCCATTTTCAGAACGTTCCTTACAGAAATTAATTAATATTTTTTGTTCTTTCCATATCAAATATCCAACAAATCATAGATACTCAGTTTCGACTCTTAGATAACAAGATTAAAATTATTAACTTAAAATCTCATTTGAGAAAGGTAGTACTTGCATCTCTCCTAGCTGTTCAAAATAGACTAATGAGGCTTCTAAGTATCATTTATAAGTCAATGAGTGACAGAAAGGGAGCTTGACTCTATCTAAATGAATTGTCATCCTTTATCCGAAGCAAGCTCCACCCCAATAATAATAGCCATAGATTCAACAAAGAAAGCATGAAATTGATAGTGCTTAAACAATAGGCTCCAAGGAAGAGGCCTTTGTGATTTCTAAAGACTCCACCTATGGCAGCAGGTCCAGGAGAGCCTGATCGAGGGGAAAAACCGAGCGTCCGTGTAAATACGCTAATCATTGTTATCGGCTTCCAATCGCAATACAAAAACATAAACTTTAACTACACTCTTATGGAGTATATCGGTGAGTCCGGGTATCGAATCCACAGGGAAAAAGGACGATCTCATTTTGACGACCTAAGGTAGGTTAATTAATCCTAAAGTTGACTTTAAAAAGGTAAGAAAAGATGATTATGTGAATATTGGATTAAATCTACTAACTAAATGCAAACTAAATTAAACTACTTCATAAACTATGTGAGCAAAATTAACTAACTAAGAATGACTTAAGTATACACATATTGAGTATATATATATATATATATATATATATATATATATATATATATATACTCCGACCCGATAAATCACATAGCTCCACATATATATATATATATATATATATATATATATATATATATATATATATATATATATATATATATATATATATATATTAAGTATACATATTGATTTGTATATTTTCATCTATTTCGCACTTCAAAAGCAAAATTAGTTCTTAAACTAATTTATCAAAATTAACATGGTTATATTTCATAATAATAGTCGAACCAGTAGTCAAAAGTAAGCATTAAAATCGAGCGAGAGACTAACTTCATTATTTCAACTTTTCTAGGAACTATAAAAACATTTAATTTTATATGATGACACTGTTAGTGTCCTTCTGTACCCGGGGAGTGTTCCGAGAAGTGTCTGACTTCTTTAAAAAGTCAAATAAGTCCAACACGCCATGTGGAGTTTCGGACATGTGTTCGAGCTGTGTCGTACACGTGTCGAGGTGTCCAGAGTGTTCGAAACGGGTATGTCATATCCGGAGAAGTGTCCGTGCATCCTAGGCTAAGAGCATCCATGTTGCTGAATAAATCCCTTTACTATCTCCAACTCTTCCATTTTCTCATTAACACTTTCAGATATCTTATTGTAGAACTTATTATGAAAGTTCTTCAAATAAGGTTTAGGCCTCATAAGTTTTGTTGTCATAACTTAGGGTTGCATTCACAATTTGAATCCCTTTCTTTAAATGTTGATTCCTTAAATGTTACTGTTTAATGGTGTCTTTAAATGCAGAATGTTCATCCATATATCCAAGAATTTAAAGGAATTATTACCCTTTATTTGCTCACCATCTACAATGACCATGATAGGACTATGATCAGATTAGATCCTTCCCTTTCATTATAGTCATTTATTTCAGGAAGGTCTACTTGAGCCACTCCTTCCCTTTCTTCAGCATTCCTAACAACATTAAAGTCTCCTAGTAAGATCCAAGCTTGATCAATAATAGTGCTGATATGGCGTGCTCTGAAGTTTTGGGGGGCTCAGGCGAACAATCAATTGGGATCCCTTTACATTAAAAAATCAAATTAAAGAAAATATGTTCTTCTCGCATTTTTCGATGCAAAACTATCAATTAAATTATCAAATTTAATTGTTATAATCTGCATACTAATAACACAATAACAAGTGTAATTTTCAAATACAAAAATTAATCACACAATCGCATCAATATTATACAGTAAAGAAAAATGGTAAAGAAGAAAAATAAAACATGATTCGTAACCAACTTGAGAGCAACCCCAAATTATAATTTGTAAATGCCCAAATAACAAATTGGAATCTACAAAATAAAAAAAAAACACAAATATTAGTAACAAAAAATTTACGTAGTCAAAAAATATATAACAAAGGAAATGAATATATAGTTACACACAAAAGCTCCAACCAATCTCCTAATGCTTTAGTATGCCCCCTCCAAAAAATCCCTAACCTTTTCAAATTGAAGAAACTGAAACTCTAGATTTGCTAACCCTTGTTTTTATGGGTGATTTTTTATCAAAAAGGGGAGGGGTATTTTTGCTGTCAAAATTTGTGTGTGTGTGTGGTGGGGGGGGGGGGGGGTGAGAAAGTGAGTTGCGGCGCAATGGAAATATATCTCGAGTGTTCTCAAATAAATATAATTGTGTGACAAACCAACCAGTTTTATTTAATCCAAAATTTTATTTAAACCCTAATCATACATCTAAGTGATTTCACATATTTCATTAAATCATGCAAGATTAAAAAAAACAATATGGGAAACACTAATTTCAGGAAAAAAAAAACTTTCGGTTAAAACCTTTATTTCACTATAACTTGTAAATCACAACTTATACGAATTACAATGAAATCTGCAATGGATCAACACGCAGCTAACGCACATAGACATGCAGTCTAAAACTCAGCAGTGGTTCACACGCAGCTATACCACATGGACACGTACCCCAATCAGCAATGAATCAACTGCAGAAGATCCATAAGAACCACAACTCTGTTTTCAGCAAGGAACAACCGCAAGCACTCCCAATGACCTCAGTCGTAGTAGGTTATCCTCCCGACAAGAGTAAACTTGAACAAAGTTGTATATTTGGGTTCCAAAACAATTCACACAAAGATTGGGATGTTGTGAATTGAAAACTAAAGGGTTTAAAGCCCTAAAATTGAGAAGACAAAGTATTATGCCAAAGCAGTTTCGAAGCAGTTCAAAATCAAAGGACTCCTTATGAAAAACGGAGTTAGAAAAGCCTTTTTATAGAAAAATTAAGGCGGCGCATCGCTCGAACGAAATGTCAATGTCGCTCTAACGAGATGCTAAGTCGCTTGAATGACTTCGCACGACAAGTGCATGTCGCTCGAACCAGGAGTTTATGTCGCTCGAACGAGAATAAAATAAAAAATTCTTTTAAAAAATTCTAATTCTGCCAGAAAATATTTCACCTCAACACTTTAAAAAACTTTTGACGAAAAGCATAAAAACTCCGCTCAAACACTTAGAAAATACTTTGCAAAAAAATATCCCAATGCTCTAAGTGAAATGTTAAGGTACTTAAAATACAACATTACCAAACTTATCTCGCGGAGGATTGAATGTTTCAAAACTTTGATATTCGGACCCGTCTTAATGCTTGAATGATCTTGAATACTCTTCGACGGTTGTAGTGGTATACGACATACTCAAATTTTAACGAACTTATAAAATAATATCCGTACAGGGGGGAGGGGGGCTGTCCAAAAATAGGGGTTGGGGGGGAGTGGGAGGGGGGATTATATTCTTTCTAGTAGTGCGAGAAAGAAGAGAAGAAGATAGAAAGAGAAGAAAAGAAAGTTGGTGAAATGAGAGAGAGAGAGAGAGAGACTTACTAACACACCCCAACCCAGTTACTTATAACTAAGTTTGAAAGTCAAGGTGAGTCAAATCATGATTAATTTAACCAAATCATAAACACGAGTTTTAATTTCAGAGTCATCATTGAAAACCCTTTTTACAACATCAGAGTATTCATGCCAATAAAAAATTTCTTGAAGGATAAGTTAACTTAATTACATCATTTACACACAAAAAATACATGTTTCTCCCACTCCTGGCTAACCCAACCTGATCTCCTAGATTTGGCAGTGACATCGCGTTACCTGAAAAATGTGAACATAGGAACCATGAGCAAAAATAGCCCAGAAAATGTATCACTACTATACTACTGCGTGAATTTAAATGTAATAAATCATGTCCATATAATTATGTATTAACTTATCCGGCTCATTGATAATGAATGATGAACTTTCCCGAATCACGATTCACATATCCCATCTAAATAGACAATTCTCTCCCATTCCTGGTCGAGGAGTAACCCCTTGTCATTAATAGACAAATCTACCCCATTCCGGGTCGAGAAGTAACCTCCCATTTCGATAAACCGAAATAAACAATTTTATATTCATAACATTATGATCATATTCGTAACAGTATACAAATACATCATTCCAGTGAGTACACTCACCTTGGGTTATCTACTACGTATTCACGTTTCCTTCGGGTGGAGCCAAACTGGGTTGATTAGACCTTACACCTGTCATTCCAACTAAATCAGTACTGAACCTCAATCATAAGTATTATCCTAAAATAATCATGTAACTTTCAATGACTATAAAACAACAATATAATTCCACTTCAGTCACATTCCATGAAACATGAGTAAAGACAAGACAGTGGTACACATGTTGATAAAGTTATGAAAATTCAATCGTAGGAAATACCTCATAAGGGATTTATAACTAAAACCAAGTAAATATGAAAACTTACTTCTCAGTGTATATACACATGAAATATGTACTCAAAGTACTCTTTAGAAAGAGGAGATAATAATATTCTTTCATGGGGTATTCAGTATGGCCTCAAATTATTATCTTCTATACTCAACCATTTATTTACAAATTGTATAAATACAGGTTTCCAACCTTATCAATATGAAAACATATATGAATATAATTTCCAGTATAAGTGACGGTGTAATTTTTGAAGCTTCTTAGAGCAAGTTATGACCATTTCTTTACAACACAAGAAATCTGCCCTACAAGCTCCTCTATTGTTCCTTTGACTTCCTAGAATTTTCATAATTTTTCTCATGCATAAATTTCCATGATTTTTAACACATTTTCAGTAGACATACTTAATAGTACAGAATTAAAGTTTCATAATTTTTTGACTTCATTTGCTATGTCAAAAGCTTGACTAAACTCAGGGAATACCGAAATGAAATATACAAACAAGAATTATGTACCAACTTGAAATCATCATTAAGGCCTAACCACAAGGAATTAAATTCTAATTTTTGGATATGCTATGAAAGTATGAGTTTTGTTTCATATCCAATTGGAATTTCTCAATTCCAGTAAGCACACAAAATATATTCAAGTTTGAATGCAAGGGGTTTCAATACAAAGCAATTTCAAGGGTTTGTACATTCAACTTAACTTAAACTTGCATCTAACCATACCTATGTATAAAGGGCTAAAATTTTAGTAAAAAAATGATGATTTCTATCATCTAAATCAGTAATATAAGAAAAATAACAAGATTTGCGATTAGGATTACCTTCGGGACTTTTACGTAATTTGTACGAATTTTTCTACACTTTTATCCTTACTTTTCCTTCCTAAACTCCCTAATTCTCTTTCCTCAAGGTAAAACCCTTTCATCGCTGATTTTGTCTGAATGATAAGGTTATTTCAAGGGTATAAGGTCGGCCAAGGCTTACTCCCATGCCAACCAATCAAATTAAACCATTTGGTTTAATAAAAGACAATTTACCACTTAAAGGGAATGAACATATTTGCCCATTGTTCGTAAATTCGGCCTAACTTCTTACTCAGACATCCGTTTGATGCACCGTTTGTTGTGTTACAACCCTAACTCACATGTCTACAACTATCTAGTTTTTACCTCAAGTCAATTGTTATGTTATAACAGTCAAAACTAGTCTTAAACATGGACATTTCTACAGAAATTAACAAAATTTTGTGTTTAAACATAACTTCACATTTCACGATTTATGAAAGTAGAATTAGACTAAACATGATGAATTAACATTATATATACTAATAACATATTATCCATATCACACAAGCTAATCATGATTTAAACATAATTTATCATAATTATATTCGGGTTGTCACAACTCACCCCCCTTAGAAAATTTCGTCCCCGAAATTTAATATAAAGGTCACTTACCAAACAAATGGGGATACTGTTTCTTCATGCTATCCTCCATTTTCCAAGTTGATTATTTAACTCCATGGCTCATCCACATAACTTTAACTAAGTGAATAACTTTATTCCTCAATACCTGCTCCTTACGATCAATAAATTCCAATGGTTCCTCGATGTACGACAAGTCTTCCTTCAGTTCAATTGGTTGAGTTTTCAACTGATGAGATGGATCCGCCAAATACTTAAGAAGCATAGATACTTGAAACACATCATATAAACGGGATAACTCTGGAGATAATGCTAATCTATATGCCAGGGTCCCAATTCTTTCCAACACCTCATATGGTCCAATGTATCTTGGACTTAGTTTCCCCTTTTTCCCAAACCTCATGATGCCTTTCCATGGTGAAATACGCAGGAATACAAAATCTACCTTATGAAATTCTAATGGATACTTTCTTTTATCTGCATAAAATTTATGCCTGCTTTGCACTATCTTTATCCGTTCTCGAATCATTTTAATCTTTTCTGCTGTCATATCTATAGATTCAGGACCCAAAATTTTCCTTTCACCTACTTTGTCCCAATACAAAGGCGTTCTACATCTCCTCCCATATAAAGCTTCATACAGAGCCACACCAATAGTGGACTGATAACTATTATTATACGAGAATTCCATCAATGGAAGATGATCATCCCAACTACCCTTGAAGTCAAACACACAAGCTCGTAACATGTCTTCTAATATTTGAATCGTCCTTTTAGATTTTTCATCGGTTTGCGGATGAAATGCAGTGCTGAACTTCAAACTTGTGACCAAGGCATTCTGTAAATGAGACCAAAACTTATAAGTGAATGTTGGATCTCTGTTTGATACTATTGACATTGGTGCTCCATGTAAATGGATAATATCATCAACATACACACGTGCATACTTGTCAATAGTGTAGGTGGTCTTAACTGGAAGAAAATGAGCTGACTTCGTCAATCGGTCTACAATCACCCAAATAGAATCATGCCCCTTTGGTGATCGGGGTAATCCTGTAACAAAGTCCATCATTATATGTTCCCACTTCCATTTCAGAATAGTCAATGACTACAATAATCCCGTCAGCTTCTGATGCTCTGCCTTTACTTGCTGGCATACTAAACATTTAGCCACAAATTCTGTGATCTCACATTTCATATTGTTCCACCATTAATACTCCTTCAAATCTCTGTACATTTTGGTACCTCCTGGATGCATAGAGCAAATAGAACTATGGGCTTCTTCTAATATATCCTTCTTTAAGGATGGATCATTCGGTACACAATTTCTATTTTTATAACACAACGATTCATCGTTCTTAATCTCAAAGTCACTCTCTGTACCATCCTGAACTTCTTGTTTCTTCTTCTCAAGGAATGGATCATTCATCAGCAAATTTCGTATGCGTTCTGCCAATAAAAGTCTCACTATGACATGTGCTAATAGCCTCCCATTTTTTAAAATATTAATTCAATCCCCATCGATGCCAAGTCAATAATATTTCCAACACGTGCACACTATATGTAATCAAGAATCCCTGATGATTTTTGACTAAAAGCATCTGCTACTATATTAGCCTTACCCGGATGATGATGAATGGTACAGTCATAGTGTTTAATCAGCTCTATCCAACGCCTCTGTCTCAAATTCAGTTCTCTTTGTGTAAACAAGTATTTCAAACTTTGATGATCCTTTGATCCATAAATATCTCACAAGTTTCTCCATACAAGTAATGTCACCATAACTTCAAAGCAAAAATAATAGCTGCTAACTCCAAATCATGCATAGAGTAGTTTCGTTCATGTGTTTTTAATTGTCAGGAAGCATATGATATTACCTTCCCATTCTGCATAAGAACACATCCTAACCCCTGAAATAAAGCGTCTGTATAGATCACAAAAGACTCATTCCTACATAGAATAGTAAGTATAGGGGCTGAAACCAACCGATTCTTCAATTCTTTAAAGCTCTGCTCGCATTTCTCATCCCACACAAACTTCACTTCTTTACGAGTTAACTTTGTCAATGGTAATGCTATTGATGAAAACCCTTTAATAAATCTTCGATAGTAACCTGCTAATCCTAGGAAACTCCTAATTTTTGTCATATTCTTAGGACTCTCCCATTCAACAATTGCTTCCACCTTCTTTGGATCAACATATATCCCATTTCCTCAGACAAAGTGCCCTAAAAACACAATTTCATTCAATCCAAACTCACACTTGCTGAATTTAGCAAACACTTTCTTCCCTCTCAAAATCTGCAGTACAACTCTCAAATGTTTCTCGTGTTCTTCCATGCTATGTGAGTAAATCAACACATCATCTATGAATACAATCACGAATGAATCAACGAAATGGTGGAATACCCAGTTCATCAAGTCCATAAAAACTATTGGAGCATTAGTCAATCCAAATGGCATCACCAAAAACTCATAGTGCCCATATCGAGTTCGAAAAGCTGTTTTAGAAATATCGTTACCCTTTACCTTCAATTGGTGGTAACCCGATCTCAAATCAATCTTCGAAAATACTGTGGCCCCCTCTAATTGATAAAAAAAATCATCGATATGAGGTATAGGGTACTTGTTTCTAATGGCCACCTTATTCAATTGCCGATAATCAATACATAATCGCATTGTCCCATCTTTCTTTTTCACAAATAACACTGGGGCTCCCCATGGTGAAACACTAGGACGAATGAAACCTCTGCTTATCAAATCTTGTAATTGCACTTTCAATTGTTTCAACTCTATCGGCGCCATTCTATATGGAGCAAGGGAAATTAGACCACTACCTGGAATTAATTCAATGGAAAGCTCTACTTCCCTATCGGGTGGCAATCCTCGTAATTCCTCTAGGTAGACATCAGAAAATTCTCTAACCACTGGTATATCTTGAATTTTAATCGTCTCTTTACTAGTATCAACAACATAAGCTAAATACCCTGTACAACCTTTACTCAATAACTTTCTGCTCTTAATTGTTGAGATAAGACAATTAGGGATAACATTCCTTTCTCCTATAAACTAGAACTCGGGTTCACCAGGAAGATGAAACGTAAATTCTTTTCGAAAACAATCAATGAAAGCATGATACGATGATAACAAATCCATCCCCAATATAATATCAAAATTCTGAATGGCCAACGATATCAAATCAATATATAAATCTCGCTCACCCATTCGTAATACACAATCTTTATAAACATGCTCCACCAGAATTACACTTTCCATTGGGGTAGAAATATATAAGGCACAATTGAGAAATGAACATGGTCTACCCAAATATAAAATAATATGTAATGCCACAAATGAATTCGTATATCTAGGATCAACGAGTGCATATAAATCTTTATTGGCAATAGAGAGTTTACCTGTAACCACTTCCGGTGTAGCATGGGCATCTTGCAGCGTCATCACAAACACTCTTCATCCTGCCCTCGATCCAGTTGCTTGTTTTGTAACTCTTTCCTCGGTGGCACTGCCTAGAGAGGATCCTTTATAAGGCCCCACACTACTGACTAAAATCGCTCTTGATAACATAGGACAATTTTTTCTCAGATGGCCCTTCTGATGACAGTTAAAACATTCTATATTTAGTATCTTTGGACAATTTCTCTTTATATGACCCAATGTCCCACAAAAGAAACAAACATTCTGATCTCCTTACGTTGAAACTCCTGAACCTCTCCCACCACTAGCTTCACCCCTTTGCAAAGTACTTCCCATACTTCTACCCTACTGAAATTTCTGCCCTCCAAGTCTCGAATATTCTGTATCACTGCCTTTTTGATAATTCGAGTTGAATCTACTTCTCTTTACGCCTCGTTCTCGATTCCCTCTAGCTTCATTCACGTCCCTTTCTACTAGCATGGCTTTGTTCACCAAGGCTGAATAGTTAGCAGTCTCTAAAGCCGACAATATAGATTTAATGACTAACTCAAGTCCATCGAGAAATCGGCTGCACATATCTTCCTCATTCCGTATAAACCTCGAAGCAATCCGAGATAAGGGTGGATTCATTTTAATAAATTTCTCATGTGAAGTAATCCTTTCTTCTCGGTGTTTCACCTCCTCGGCCCTGGCCAATGCTTGTGCCTCCAGTTACTTGGCCGGTTGTTCTTCTATATGAGCCATAAATATAGCTTGCTGCTCTGCCATTAAAGTTATAGCGCGTGCCATTTTTTGCATATCTGTCAGTTGTTCTGGCTCGGGTTCCACATTTATCTGAACATGTTGCTGAACCTCCGCTTCTGCAGGAATATTTAAAGCCTCATCTTCTATTCTCACAATTACATTCCCTCGTTCCATTCTCTTATATATGAAATGAATCAAAGATATAACAACATGCAGGTATACATATCTTTCCTAACATAATCGTTAGTATCAAATAAAATATATTTGTAAAATTCACTGCCAAATCTGGACTCTTCTCACTCCATAACCTATAAAGCCTAGGCTCTGATACCCAAAGCTGACACACTCCAACCGAGTTACTTATAATTAAGTTTGAAAGTCAAAGTAGTCAAACCATGATTAATTTAACCAAACCATAAACACGAGTTTTAATTTCAGAGTCATCATTGTAAATCCATATAACTAAAAACCCTTTTTACAACATCAGAGTATTCATGCCCATAAAAACTTTCTTGAAGGATAAGTTAAATTAATTACATCATTTACACAAAAAAAATCCATGTTTCTCCCATTCTGGCTAACCTAACCCGACCTCCTAGATTTGGCAGTGACATCGCGTTACCTGAAAAATGTGAACATAGGAACCATGAGCAAAAATAGCCCAGTGAATGCATCACTACTATACTACTGAATGAATTTAAATACAATAAATCATGTCCATATAATTATGTATTAACTTATCCGGATCATTCATAATGAATGATGAGCTTTTCCGAATCACGATTCACATATCCTGTCTAAATAGACAATTCTCCCCCATTCCTGGTCGAGGAGTAACCCCTTGTCATTAATAGACAAATCTCCCCCATTCCGAGTCGAGGAGTAACCTTCCATTTCGATAAAATGAAATGAACAATTTTATATTCATAACATAATGATCATTTTTGTAACAGTATACAAGCACATCATTCCAGTGAGTACACTCACCTTAGGTTGTCAACTACGTATTCACGTTTCCTTCGGGTGGAGCTGAACTAGGTTGATTAGACCTTACACCTGTCAATCCAACTAAATCAATACTAAATCTCAATCATGAGTTTTATCCTAAGATTATTATGTAACATTCAATGACTATAAAACAACAATATAATTCCACTTCAGTCACATTCCATGAAATATGAGTAAAGACAACACAATGGTACACATGTTGATAAAGTTATGAACATTCAATCGTAGGAAATACCTCATAAGGAATTTATAATTAAAATCAGGTAAATATGAAAACATACTTCTCAATGTATATACACATGAAACATTTACTCAAAATACTCATTAGAAAGAGGAGATAACAATATTCATTCATGGGGTATTCAGTATGGCCTCAAATTATTGTCTTCTATACTCAACCATCCTATATTCCCAAATTGTATAAATATAGGTTTCCAACCTTATCAATATGAAAACATATATGAATATACTTTCCAGTACAAGTGACAGTGTAATTTTTCAAGCTTCCTAGAGCAAGTTATGACCATTTCTTTACAACAGAAGAAATCTACCCTACAAGCTCCTCTATTGTTCCTTTGACATCCAAGAATTTTCATAATTTTTCTCCAGCATAAATTTCCATGATTTTCAACCTATTTTTAGTAGACATACTTAATAGTACAGAATTAAAGTTTCATAATTTTTTGACTTCATTTGCTATGTCAAAAGCTTTACTAAACTCAGGGAATACCGAAATGAAATATACAAACAACAATTATGTACCTACTTGAAATCATCATTAAGGCCTAACCACAAGGATTTAAATTCTAATTTTCGAATATGATATGAAAGTATGAGTTTTGTTTCATATTCAATTGGAATTTCTCAATTCGAGTAAGCACACAAAATATATTTAAGTTTGAATGCAAGGGGTTTCAATACAAAGCAATTTTAACATTCAACTTAACCTAAACTTGCATCTAACCATATCTATATATAAAGGGATGAAATTTTAGTAAACAAATGATGATTTCTATCATATAAATCAGTAATATAAGAAAAATAAGATTTGTGATTAGGATTACCTTCGGGACTTTTACGTAATTTGTACGGATTTATCTACACTTTTTCTCCTCACTTTTCCTTCCTAAACTCCCTAATTCTCTTTCCTCAAGGTAAAACCCTTCATGGCTGATTTTGGCTGAAGGATAAGGTTATTTCAAGGGTATAAGGTCGGCTAAGGCTGCCTCCCATGCCAACCAATCAAATTAAACCATTTGGTTTAATAAAAGACAATTTACCACTTAAAGGGAATGGACAAATTTTCCCTTTGTTCGTAAATTCGGCCTAACTTCTTACTCGGACATCCGTTTGATGCACCGTTTGTTGTGTTACAACCCTAACTCATTTGTATACAACTATATAGTTTTTACCTCAAGTCAATTTTTATGTTATAATGGTCAAAACTAGTCTTAAATAGGGACATTTCTACCGAAATTAACAAAATTTTGTGTTTAAACATGACTTGACATTTCATGATTTATGAAAGTAGGATTAGAATAAACATGATGACTTAACATTATATATACTAATAACATATTATCCATATCACATAATCTAATCATGATTTAAACATAATTTATCATAATTATATTCGAGTTGTCACACTTACAGTTAAAATATATGTGGGTAAGTGAGTGGGTTGGGTTGGGTAGTATGTTGAGTGAATTTACTGGTTTTTGACTTATTTAATTGATCTTATAAATTAGTTTCTGGTCTTTTTGTTTTGGAGCCTTTTATTTTATTTTATTAATTATTTTAAATGGAATAAGTTTTACTTTATGGAGGCCCTTTTAAAGTGGCAACTCTAATTTTTTTTCGATAACTAATTTTGTTTATACCTAATTTTTTCTATACCTATTTTTTTTCGAAGGGGTCCCCGATTAATCGGGGGCCCTAGGCGACTATCTACTTTGCTTATATGCAAAGCCGACACTGAGTGCTGACCATTTTCTTTAGGTCTTTCCAGAGTTCATAGCTAAGGGCCCTGTTATTCCTCGAAGAAGAATTGTGCTATGTCGTCCCCTTATCCTTATAAAGCGAAAAAGTTGCCTGGTGATCGCTAGGTTGCAGCACATACGGTCGTTAACTCCTCGAGCCGCTGCCTCCATTTTTAGGATCGACCGATACCTCACCTGCACAGGTACATACGTAATGTCGGTCGCACATTCAACATGGCATTCAGACTCATGTGCCTTCCAGAAGCTATGTTCGAATAGCCAGCCTTACGGCAACAAATGGATTAGACGTCCCCCATGATACGGTTCCCTATTGTCCAAACCTGGTGCCGCATTAGGTTAGGGGGCTGGGCAACAATAGCTCCTCTGCATCCCAAAGCACGCTTCCCTCCTGGGAGCTTAAGACTTTCTAATCCAAGCAACCCACTTTACCGACTAACGATAGATACTCAAATTTCTTATAAGTACTAAATACAACTCCATGAAAGTGAAAAATGAAGGTTGCATTAAAGATAAAGATCTCTGGGAAAACCGCTAAACAAAGATTGAACATGTGGGAGGATCCAAACTAATTCTGCTTTCATTTCCCCCGTGTGGAGCAGTGAGTTACTTATGTTTTAAAATATTATTTTTTAGTCTGAGAACGCCTCTGACTGATACATGCCGTCTTTGATCATGTTCAATATAGTGAAGGGCCTATCGAGACTCCTCCCTCGATGATATTCATAGGTTATCGAGCACTCGAGCACCGCGTTCCGTCCAAGGCCCTTCTGAGTCCAGGCGTGACATTTCGCTGAGAATATGCACTTTGAATATCCCTTATGGTTGCCATCGTTCGTAACATGGAGTGTTATACTGGAAAAAAGTAAGAATTGCATCCATACACTGGCAGAGGGAGTATTTTAGTTGGGGGGGGGGGGGGGGACGTGCCCCACTTAGGAATTTAAAAAATAAAATAAAAAATCTAAACCTAATACCGAGCTCATCTAAACATTTCTCCCAACCCAACCCTCCTACACTTCACTCTTTAAAGTTCTCCAACCCTCCACTGCTAAACCATCCGACCCCACCCCCTGCTAGACCTGGCAAAATGTGGCACGACACGAATCGGCACAAAGTTATAAGTTAATGGGTGGACCCTTAATGGGTTCGGGTCATATCAGTGTCAACCCGATAAGATACGATAGTTAACGGGTCGGGTTAGGGTTAGGGTTGACCCCCTTCACCCGTTAATACTCGATAAAACCGTTATGACCCATTAATTTAAGGAAATAAGATATACTTTTAGAACTTATAAATAATTTATGTAGCATAATGTTAATTTAATCATAATGAACTTTACTAAATGAGAGATTTAGTAATGTCAATGAATTAATGGGTCTATTTGGGTTAAAAAATGAGATAATATGTCAACTTGTATACAATTCAAAATAATTCATTATGTTAATGGGTATTAACGAGTGAACACGACACGACACGATAACATAACGGGTCGGGTTTGGATATGATTTTTTCACACGATAAAAAAGTCACCCGTTTAGACACGAACCCAATAAGACCCAAACACGATAAAAATCGACACGAACACGACTCGACACGATCCATTAACAGGTCTACCCCTGCTCTGCTCTGCCCCATCCTCTGACAGTCCCCTGCTCCGATGGTCAGCTCCACCCCACCTCCTCACCTCCTGCTCTCTCCCGCTCCACCTTTTGCTCCACCCCTCCGCCATTGTCCCCCACCTCTACTTAAGCTCCACCACTGGTGGTGGTGATACAGGTATATTCTTGTGATTTCTTTACCTTTATTTGAACATAGTTCATATATTTCATTCTTTTTAGTTGATTTCTTTACTTTTCATTTGCCCATATATTTAATTTCCTAATAATAATTTTTTTTCTATTGATTGTTAGTCTCATTTTAAAAATGAAGTATTTTGGTTTGGTTTGTTCTATTTTATTACTGTTTATCTCTCTTCAGATATTTGAATAACTCAAAAAAAAAATTCCCCGTCATTTTTATTCTTTCGCTCCACCCAATTGAAATTCCTAGCTCCACCAATATGTGTGACATATTAATTTGGTGTCTTAGAGTTATTCATTATTTTTCTTGGGTGAATTACCCAAATAGTAAAATTTCAATCTCAACAATTCTTCCTCCAAATCGTTAAACTAGAACCCCCAACTATTCAAATTACATAATTCCTCCACCACCTTCTTAACCAACATTACCCAATCGCTTTTAAAATCATTCCTCAAACTCCCCACGCTCTTTTTTTCATCTTACCTATATTACTCCCCAAACCCAACTCTAAAATCAAGAAAATGGCCACAATCACATAATCAACGTATCAACAAACATAGCCCTACTAGTGGTGTTAGTAGTGATGTTAGTGGGAGAGAATTATTGGGGTTATCAAATGAGCAATTGTTGAGTAATTGTCCAATAGATACTTATAAGTCATCTGGAATAAGCGTGAGATTGTTGTTCGTCTCAAACATCTACCCAATGGTATTAGTGCCCAGGTATGCTAAGTTGTAACAACTAAATTAATGGGTCCCAATTTTAAAGATACATCGTGTTTATATCAAAATTATGACTAGCTTTATTGATTATATGCGTGTTTTCGAGTGCAATTTTTGTTTAATTAGGTGTAAAAATTAGGGCATCAACCATTTTTTTAATAAACATTTGATCACATAAAAACACTCAAAACAACACGGATACACATTAATGGGAACTTTTAAAAATAAGGGAGTATTGGGTAAATGGATGTTTGAGGGATTAAATGAGTTAAACTAAAAATAAGTATATTTTTTTATAAAAATACGTATTTATGTTGGGGACTATACATTAATTGCCCCTAAAAATTATTAGTTTTCTTTTTTACTTTAATACATTAATAATTTTCATATTTAGAATTTAATACAACTTAATCAGTTTATTGATTAAGTTGTATTAAAGTCTAAAATCGAAAATTGATAATGTATTAAAGTAAAAAAACCCAAATTATTATTAACTGTGTTAGTCGTGGTGCTTTCTAAAGTCAGTTTTTGTGTGAAGTAAAAAAAATAATGTTTGGGTCCGTGTCATGTTAAACCAAAACACGACCCGAGAACACGAATTGCTACACCGAACTAAATTGTGTGGATGTGGGACCAATTAATGATGGATCATACGAAAGAGAAAGCAATGAAATTGTTTTTTGTTTTATATTTTCAATTTTCTTCTCTATTTTTTATTTTCATTTTCCATAGAAAATTTTAGAGAACTAGAAAATGCGATCATTTGGTATAAATAAATTATTGTTTTCAAAATGTAGCTTATAGAAAATTTGGGGGTCAAATGTAATTTACACAGAGTTCACGTCTACCATGTAATTACAAAAAGTTCAGGCTCCATCTGTAATTTGCAAGGAGTTAATGGGACAAAATGTAATTCTAAAAAATTTCGATGCTAGAAAGTTCAGGGTCAAAACGTCATTTTGGGATCGATCGAAAACTTGTTGAAGTGGTTTTCCAATTTGCTGGAAAATCGAAGAGGTTGGAGAACTGTTTTTCAATTTTCTATATTGGAAAAATATGAAACTTGAACGCATTTTCTAATTTTTCATTGTCTGGGGAAAAGTTTTGGTTCCACAGCTGAACATGGCCTAAAAGTGTGGTCCCATATGATCATTGATTGGTGTCACATGAGTTTGTACAAAAAGTTCATATAAAATGTGAGTGGTGGTAGTGATGTTGGTGGGAGAGAATTGTTGGGGTTATCATGAGATTGTTGAGTAATTGTCAAATGGATACTTATAAGTCATCTGCCCTGGTGGGCAAGGAGACTGATGTTCTTCTCAAGCATCAAGCATCTCCCCACTGGTATTATTGCCCAACACAACTTAGGTACCTCTATTTTATGCAAAATGGTAAGTTTTAACAACTAAATACTAAATTTAGGTTGATAATTTTATAAAAAGACACATGATTAGACCTGTCAAAATGCCACACGACACAATAACACGATACAGGTATGGGTCAATATCGGCTCGACATGATAGACTCAACTCAACAAAGCCTTTTCCCAATTATTTGGGGTCAACTATGATAGACCCGTTACGATAATGGTTCTGGTTTGGGAATGTTGATACACCTGATTAGACCCATTTGAGCCCATTAAAACCCGTTAACACTACCATATTTTTGATATATTTTGTAGTATTTGTAAATTTGAGTAAGGAGTATTTTGTTTTTGGGATCCTATTAGTGTTAACATTTGGAATTTAGGATGTAGGAATTAGTTATATTGTTCTATTATGAAGAATTTGAGTTACTTAACGGGTGTTAGCAGTTTTGGGTCGTGTGACCCATATAACGATTCAGGGTTGGGCTTGTTATTTGAAACCAATTTATTAACGGGTCGTGTATGGGTTGAGACTTTTTTTGACACGAGCACGACCCAACACGACCCGTTGACAGTTCTACACACGATAACAACACGTCAAGAAACAAGTCAACAATATGACAATCAGTGTTATGCTGTGTTATCTATGTTTCACGCGTGTTTTAAAGTACTATTTTGTTTAACGGGGTGTAAAAATTACTAATTGTGTCATGTCGTGTTTTAAGTTGGTGTTTTTTGTGTTCGATGGCGGATTCAAACTTCAATCACAAGATAGTCAAATGATTAATGATGATAAAATAACTAAAATTTATAGTGTTTTAGGGTTTAGTCCTATTTGAGAATTTTTTTGTGGGTTCTATCCCGTTTATTTTTTGTTTTGCCATAAGGTTCCCAACGACTGCAGTTGTCGATTCTTATCTTTCTGTGAACTGTTTTATAACTGAATGCGTATTTGTTTTAGCGTGACAAGTGCGGTGGACAATAAATAATAAAAATATCAAGGTTCTAAAAAACGTGGGGCGTGATCGAGGCGTGGAAGCCAAGCCTTAAGCCTTAGAAGCCTAGGCGGGCCTAGGCGTAAAAAGGCGTTTAGACCTTTTTAATATATTTTAATATTTTTTAACCATAACAAGGCTATTAAAATACTAAAATTGTACATATCATAAATATATGTCTGAATATTTGCAAATAAAAATACTATTTGATTATTTGGGATGAGATAATGGTCCGGTTTGTAAAAAAATCTTTAAAAGGCAATATCGTTTCACTAAAGCATTGTTGTTTTTAGTGAAAAAGTACGCCTTAAGGGTTTTACCAAGCATAAGGCGTCAACATCTTAAGGCGAGGTGTTTCTCCCAAGCCTCAAGCCTAGGCGTGCCTAGGCGGGTTTTTTAGAATAGTGAAAAATATGTAAGATCCGATGCAAATTAATTAATTTATATAGCGCTAAATGCTAGTATTCCCTAAGATAAAATGTGACACGTGTGGTAGGCGAGGCCATTTTGTTTTTGAAAGAAAACCAGGTGGGGTAAAACCATAAATTACTCCCTATTAATCCATTATGAGGATATCATATCGATCTATTTTTTTTATCAAAATTTATTCAGTTACCCCCCCAAATGAACATATATTTTTAGGCATACAATAGAATCTAACTGTATATATATATATATATACATGCATTAGAATGTAACTGTACATATATAATTACAATTGTGACTATTCGTGTTTTAAATTACTGCATTTGTTATTTGGCCAGGCTCAAGCGGTTCTAGGAACCTCTAGCGATTGGTACTCCTTGCAAAAATCGTTTCTGTACTTTATCCCTACAAGTATTACTTACCAACTCTCTGATACAATTAGTTATATTAATTGTTTCTTCACACCAATGGGACCTTTATGTGTGTATCTTACTGGCAGGCTGCAAAGGATAGATCGCAACACAAGAATCGGTCATCTGCTCTGGCTCGCTTGCGCACTCTATTAGCTCTTAGAGGTAATGCTCTTTTCTCCAAATGGAAGTTCAAAATCTGATAGATTTCAGATCGCAAAGGCAAATTTGTTTTGACAAGAAAGATGTGAAGAGGTGGGTATTTACTGTATTATATGATACACGTGTAGAAACCTATGTAAGTGAGATAGAGGTATTTCTATATGCCTTGAAATAAAAATTACAAGATGTTAGAACATAGTAAATGTGAAACACAATTGTGGCAGACGTAGTGTGAGGGAGCTCCTAAGCATGGCTGATACTGCGACAATATTTGTTGACCTGTCACGAGACATATTAATAAATACCACCTTCCATGTTAGCACTCGAATTCTATAATTCAACATTATGGTTGAACGTGCAATTTTAAGAGAAAACTACCTTTTAAGCTAAATAGGTAGTGAAGGGATCCCTTTTAGTAGGGGGAGCCCAAACTGTACTGCATTGTTCTAGCGAAGTTGTGTTGTCTTCACTGCTTTATTAAATGTATAGTTAGTAATACCTTTTGTATGCACAACACCTGTTTGGCTCCTAGGTGCAAAGAGAGCCCTACCCTTGCGAGTGTTGAGACTATGAAGCCAAAACGGAGAGCATATTTGAGGATGACCTCATATGGGGGCTCTAGGAGGAGACCTGCCTCATTGGGCCCTTGTTGGAGGAGCCATCTACATGCAAAATTTAGGATGGGAGGTACAGATTGAGTCCTTGGAGTGGACTGCTCGGCATAATCTCTTTTTATGTGAGCTCTGCAAAGAACTTGACAACTGCTTGTTCTTTAGTGGAAACTTTTGCATGTATTAGATGTTGAACCCCTTGAGATTCTATTGACAAATTCAAGGGTAGAGAGATCTTTTGCTTGAGTCAAGATTCCAATTTTTTCTCCTGCTACTTTCTACCATCATGCAAGGTGCTCATGCAAATCCCACCCTGGTTGCAATGGAGAAGGACAAGGTTGGGAGACCCCTACCTCCTTCTTCACACGATAACTCCAAAGAAGAGGAGGATCAACTCCTCAGAAGCAAGAAGAAACAGAAGGATAATCATGAAATCCATGAAGCCATGGATATGGAAATCCATGTGGAAGCTCCAACAACCAGAAATAACACGAACGGGGATAATCCCGAGAGTAGGGTGGATCAAAACAAAGGAAAGAAGTCGACGCAAGAAGGTGAGTACTCCAACACGAATACAATAGATTTGAGTACTGAAGTCTTGGAAGTAGACAAAGACAAACCCCAGAAGGTGATGTCCTACAAGAATGTGGTGGGGAAAAAACACAACTCAGACATTTTCTTTGATGATGAGAACTACTTGTGGTCTGATGAGGAAGCAGATTTATCTATGGAGGGTAATAGTCAGAACGCAGTGGACTTAAACATCAGTCCGTTAGAGGAAGAGGAAGAACCCCTGTGTCCGGTTATCAATATTCCACCAAAGCAAGTTGAAAAACTTAGAAGAAAATGGAATGATAGTGTTATATAAGTCTACAGGGAATGCCCATTGGTTTTAAAGACTTATGTGCTAAGCTCCCATCTTTATGGAACCTACAAGGAGACTATGAGGTGGTGGACTTGGGGGAAGGCCATTTCCTCTTTAAGTTTATGATGAAAGATGATTTCCACAATGTGCTTACAGGAGGCCCTTGGATAATAAACAACCACTACCTAATTGTTAGGAAGTGGATCCCAAATTTTAACCCTATGGAGTCAAATAGAGTAACTACAGCCTTATGGGCTAGATTACCACGTCTAAGAATTGATTGGTTTGATGAAAGGATCCTCTTCCAAATTGGAAGCAAGCTGGGAAAGCCAATTATAACTCCGCTTCTTCCATTAGAGGAAAATATGCTAGAATATGCATTGAGGTAGATCTCTCCAAACCTCTGATTCCAAGCTACAAACTGGATGGGAGAAAATATAGGGTTGAGTATGAATTCCTACCATATATCTGTTTTAAATGTGGCAAGATTGGTCATAAATCTGAGTTATGTCCCCTCCATGCACCCCCACAGGTGCGTTTCAATCCACCGGAAAGTGCAACTCAACGAAATAATGGGGCACCTCAGGCACAGGCAACCAATAACAGCTCGATTGGACCAAACAATTGTGAGGGTAATATGGGAAATGCGGAGTCTGAAGCGGATAAAAGAGAGGACAAATTTTTCTCCTGGATGCTAGTCCAGCGTAACCAGAGACGTCAGTTCACTAGGCCAAACCCCAATGGAACCAAGGATATTCAAGGTAAAAATATAATAGATTTGCGGTACTCGAAAATAACAAATATGAGAAATAACATATGAATAGTGGAAGGATTAATGGGAAAGGACAACCCGGTACTAGTACGCAGTCGATGATGAGCAACCATGTTAAATCTAAGGCACAGGCCAGCTCCCCATTGGCAGACCTTATTGACCAGGCAAAGCCGATAAAGAACTCAGGAACGACTGGTGGCAGACAGCATGTGATAGCATCAAAATGATGGAGCAGGTAGGGCCAACAATCCTAGTACGAAGAAACTAGCTATGCAAGGCACTGTAGTGTCCAATCAAACATGGGCGCCTACAGGCAGATTTGTCACGTGACCAACTGAAGAGGCTATATCTGTTGATCACATAATAAGGCAGGTCAGTGGGCAGACCAGTGGGCCCAGTACTGGCGCTATTTTAAATGCCCCATCTACCTCAATTCCAGCAAATACATGCGACGATTTAATAGGTAATCCCCATAAATCGAACCTCATGCATGAAAATAGTGTAAAACAAATTATTCAATCTCCGAATTTCTCAACTGTTACCTAAAAACCCTACTGGGACTACCTTTCAATTTAGCGGTGTTGAGGGATGCTCAAAGCAAGAGGTGCTACCATCAAGGGAAGTAGTGGTGACCTTAGGGAGCAAGGTAGAGGAAGCTATGACCCTCAAAACCAACTGGAATATTTCATAAGCCCATCTGGATGTGTCCAGAGTACTGCCACTGGCACGAGAAATGGATCCATGAGCCACAAGAACGGAGAAGAACTCGATTTCGCAGAATGTATTATCGAAGCTAGCGGAGTATCTACAATGGTAGAGTAAGGTTATTATCCAAAATTTTAATCTTTTCCGTTTATGGTTGCGATTATTTGGAATTTTCGAGGGGCGAATAAACCCCTTTTAAAACCTACATTAAAAGAGTTAATGAATATATCGCTGATGTTGTGATCGTTCTTGAAACTCACATTCCTATCACCAGTGTGGTGGACTTTTTTAACAGTTTGGGTTTACTGAGCAGATTATTTCTGAGCCCCTTGGCCAGTCGGGAGGGATTTGGGTGATGTGGAACCCACACGCAATCTAGCTGCAGTCTCTAGTCATATCCCGACAAGCCATTCATGTCTTGGTGAAGAAATCCCATTACGAGGAATGGATGTTCTCGGCAATCTATGCTAGTCCTCTTCTGCGCATTAGAAGACAACTCTGAGAGAACTTGACAGACATTGCGGAGTGCATGGAGATCCCGTGGCTAGTAGCAGGCAATTTTAATGACCATATGGATGATCCGGGAAAAAAGTCCTACTCTAAACATGTGGCTACCGAAAAATGTTCTAGATTCCTCGATAACATAAATAAGTGCAATCTATCGGACTTGGGGTGCAATGGGCCCAGACTTACCTGGACCAACAGTCGGGAGGGTTTTGCTAATACTATGATCCGACTAAATAGGTGCCTAGCCAATAATGATTGGAGACTTATGTACCCGAACGCTACTGTCGAGAACGTGCCTAGGACTGCTTCTGACCATTGCCCGATGGTTCTCCAGTTTGAAGGTACTAATACTAACTTGAAATCTCCAAAACCTTTTAGATTCCTTTCTTGTTGGTTTAATAGGATATACTTTAAAGATTTAGTTAAACAGAATTGGAATAACCACTCTTAACTTGGAAGACAATATTTACAATTGTACTAAATCCATTAAAGATTGGAACAATAATGTTTTTGGTAATATCTTTCAAAATAAAAAAAAAACGGATCCTAAGGCGTCTTAAGGGAATTCAAAGAGACCAGGAAAATGTTTTCTCTCACAATCTTGACATCCTTGAAAAAATCTCCGATCAGAATTTAACGATATTTTATTTCAGGAGGAGAAGGTTTGGCGTTAAAAATCTAGAATTCAGTGGATCAGTGAAGGAGATAGGAACACAATTTTTTCACACTTCCTCCATAATTAGAAGAAAGAAGAACATAATTGACCGTCTCATGGTAATTGGGGGTTGGACTGAGGACTCTACCATCCTTACCGCCCACATTAATGCCTATTTTAAATGCCTGTTCCAAGCTGAGTTTTCGTACGATATTAATAGTCAAATGAATGATTATCCCCATTTTAAATTTGAGAGAAGGGATAATTTTTGCCTTACCTGCCCCCTTGTGCTTGATGAAGTTAGACATGCCACTTTTAGCATGAAAGCGAGCAAAGCCCTGGGCCCTGATGGGATCCAACCCATGTTCTATCAACAATTTGGGAGTAACATAAAAGAAAATCTATTCAACTTTGTTAACAAGTGTTGGGGCCAGAATGATTACCCGACCAATATGAATAATAGTTATGTGAATTTGAACCCTAAATTAGATAATCCTGAGAATATAAGTCAATTTCGGCCTATCACCTCTGTAATGCCTCTTATAAAATTCTTGCTAAAGTGATTGTTAATAGACTGAGACCCATCCTTAGCCGGATCATTGACCAGTGCCAGGCTAGCTTCCTCCCGGGCAGACAAACTTCGGATAACATCATTATTACCCAGGAAATTATACATACCCTTATGAAGAGAAAGGGTAAGGCTGGTGAGGTTATCCTCAAAATTGACCTAGAAAAAGCCTATGACAAAGTTAGTTGGGATGATCATGAGGAAGTTTTAAATTGGTTTAACGTGGACAATGGCTTTAAAAAATTTATCATGAGTTGTGTGAAAAATACCTCTACCACTATCTTATGGAATGGCTCTCTGTTACCCAGTTTTACCCCCACCAGAGGTCTTAGACAAAGGGACCCGTTGTCCCCGTATTTGTTTGTGATGTGTATGGAATACCTATCAGCTAGTATCACTGACAAAGTGGGGAATGGTAAATGGAAAGGCATAAAAACTTCCCCTAATGGCCCTTGTATATCGCACCTTTTCTTCGCGGACGATCTCATCCTGTTCTCTGACACGACTACCAGCTCTTGTGAGGCTGTTTTGGACACACTTGATGAGTTTTGTCACATTTCAGGCCAGAGAGTTAGTTACTCCAAATAAAAAAAAACTGTCCCGCCGAATATCCCTACACCCAAAGCAATTGAGCTTAGTAACAAATTCGGGATGAGCCTCACAGATAATCTGGGTACTTACCTGGGTGCCAACCTTGTTCACGGTAGGTTCAATAATGCTTACCTTAAAAATGTCGTGGAAAAAGTTAAAAAGAAACTTAATGGGTGGAAAGCTGTGACCCCCCGCCCAATTAAATATAGGGTGATCAGTCATGTACCAATTTAAAATAGAATGTTCGGTTGGTTCATCCTTAGCATCACTGTCGAAAACTTTTTAACATATTAATCACCTAATATAAAATTAAGCTAGGTGCCAAAGCATTTTCCAATTATAGTTTTAACAAAACAATTCATTTTAAATTCCCAAGTATATAAAATATAAACCATTCACCATACACAGAAAAGTTAAAGGTACTGAGCATGAACCAAGTACTGAAATAAATAAGACTGAGTAAAACCTCCCAGTTCAAAATTCCAATTCACGTACTCATAGTAAAATCCATCCAACTAAAAGAACTGTAAAGTAAACTGAATAATAACTCTGATAAAAACTACGAATGGGCGACATATGCCCCAACTGAGATGTCTAGATAAAACTGAATGGAAATGATGGATGCGTCTAATGCAAAGACCTACAGCTTCCACGACAGTTGCAGCACGTAAAGCAATCCAAATCTCTAGTTCTGGTATGCCTGTGGCTGTGCACCTGATATAATACATATATATAGCAAAAGAGAGAAGAATTGCAAGAAATGGGTCAGAGCTCGATGTTTAAAAAATATTTAGCAAGTATTTAAAACTACAATGAAGCAAGTATTATGTGCATGTTAGATACCGCATTCTCACATGAGATTCTCACCTCTCATCTACTGTACACGCCTAATGTACATCTAACCCACACTAGCTATGCTACCCGGCCTAACTAGTTCGAAATCATAATATCACCATCTACGTTCTCCAGTAGTATACCCGTATCGTCTATACAATACGTTAAAGAAATAGTTTATCTCACATAATTAAAAGTTCCATTATTCACCGTTCGAATGGTTAATCTTTTACCCACTAAGATTATTTTATTTCTCGTTTATACCATATCTACTAATTTCACAAAGTAGAATGTTCCCAAATATATTCATATATATAGTCACATCATCCCTATATATATATATATATATATAGAGTCTGGCTCCTATGCGGATCGTTCTATGCGGATGGAATGCGGATTAGCTACCGTCCGAATGTGTCTAAGGACCGCTTTTGTCTCTATAGGACCACCTTTTGGGACCGCAATGTCTTTTAACTTTTTCTAAGTTTTGGGGAATATCAATTCTTACCCCAATGATTTCTAAAGTCTTTTAAGCTTATTTTAAAGCCTAATTAATCTGGAAGTCTAAGTGTAGAAGTTTCAGGGCTGCTGCTACTTCTTAAGCTTCTTCCGTCACTATCGTACTGGAATTCTGAATAGCGAGGATTATCTATATAAATAGTTTCTTCTGGGAGTCTAGAAATTGAAATAGGTTTTGAGGAAAAATATTCTAGTCTTAAATACCTTATACGGTATCGTGGGTTTATCTGTCTAGTTTCTTTATATATTTGATTAACAATATCAATTATATCGTTATCTATAAATTCGTCTAAATTATTATCACCATAAGATGACAAAAATCTACGGTATGTTCTAGGGGCAGCTGTCTCTACGTTTTTAAGGAGAGGACGGATTCCTCCGGCTCTAATTAAAGTAGTCTTTGTTTCAGCTAACCTTTTACGTCTAACGAATTTTAATACGTCTATACTATCTTCAAGTATCCTAGTGTATTTTAGATACCTTTCAGGTCTTGACAATTCTTCTGCAAATTCTTCAGTTCTTAATTTTTGTTTAAAGAGGTCACGGATTCCTGTTCTAATTATTTCTATTCTAGGTACTTCTCTTCCTAACCACTCAATGATCTGGTCTATGTATTTAAAAGTACCACCTGCATATACTAAAGCAGATTCTATAAGTTCTTTATCTTTAGGGTATCTTTAGGGTCTGTAAGAGTCCAGTCTTGAATTTCTCTAGTTAAGTCTAAACTTGTTTGATTAACAAAATCTAAAAAGTCTTTAGTGATTTGCAAGCTCATATAAGATTTTTCTTAAAACAATATTATGTAAAATAGTTAAGGGTTTGGTTCGAGTTTATACCTTCCTTCTGGTCTGCAATATTTTTATCTTCTTCCCTTTGTCTCTTCAGCTTTGTTACTATTCTTCTCCGGTCTTGGCCTCCTACAACTCTCTCTTTATGTGTTGCACCTCAATCCACTACTTTGGCGGCTGACCCGTTTCCTGCCTGTACGCCTTCACGCCTAACGCCCACCCTGGCTAACGGCTCACGGCTCACGGCAAATCGGCACCTGACGGCGGTTCACCAGTATAACACCTTGTGTGCTACACCAGAGGTTCAACACAATAGTCCTCTATGAACAGAAAGTTGGAGACAATTTGGAAAATAATAACAACTTAACATAAGAGATTTCTGGAAAAGAAAATACTTTTATTGCATATCATAAGTAACTACAACTCTCCCCTCTCCCCTAACTATGAGAGGTTTACTCACTCATATACATAACATTTATTACAAGCATAGCAGTCTGGCTATCTCTCACTCTCCTCTCTCTAACAACTGATGTCTAAAACATAAATGGACGCTCCCTTTTATAGATCAAGGGCACTACAATATGACTGGTAACCGGCTACCAAAAGCAATCCGGTTGAAAACATTAAAGTAACATTGTCTTCGAATCTTTACAGCTGGGTCTACAATCTTTTATCTTCTTTTGATAATGGGGGGACCTCTTTCTTTATAAAAGGAAAGGCGTGCCAAGTCTTCATCATGGTCTTGTCGTTTTGTAATAATGCAAGAGCATCAAACAAAGTCTTCATCTTTTTCATCAGTCTGGTGGTCCATGTGGGGCATGGGTCTTTTGCTTTATGGAAAGCATAGTCTAGGTAAATGATTCTTCCGTCTTTATTAATTCATCTACCACTGAGGGGCCCTTCTTTGTTGTGTCTGTGTCTTCTTCTGCTTTGTCTTGATTTGGGAGGGTATTATTGAAAAATTCATCAATAAGGCCTACCGTTCTAAGGCTGGCTGGCAAAGCTATCTCTACCATTTCTTTGAATTCTTTCTTGAGCCTTCCATTGAATGGTTCATCAGCTTGGATTATTAAGTCTTCTTTGTGGTAGGCAGTGTACCACCTGTCTTCTCCTGTTAATAACTCCATGATCTCAATTGTCTCCAGGGCTTGAGAGATCTGGATCTTGGACTTATCAATAATTAAATCTTTAGTCTCGTCTTCTGAGAGGATCTCAACATCTTCAAAAGTATAATTAGAAAATCTAACAAGTCTAAATCCTTCCACTCTCATTCCTCCACAGGAACTTGGAGCAATCTGATAGATTCTAGCAAATAAAGGAAGGAAATCTTCTACCTTTCTAACATACTCATGGACTATCTTTCCAAGAGCAACAGAGTCTTCTATAGTCTCAATTCTGATGAGTCCAATGAACCCATAGTCTGCTAGGGTAATCTGGGCAATTTCTGCCTTCCCAGCAAGATAAATCTTTGGGACTTCTTTGAAGAAGCCTTTCATTATCAAGGCATCTCCAATGGTCTCAAATAATAACATATTGAAATGTTCAATAATGCTATTAGATTCTTTCAAATAGTCTTCAGTTAATGGAAGATTATTATGACCAAATGGTATAACAATCTTAGTCTTAAAAGTCTTTTTCTGATAACAAAAATTATCAGTGGGTCTAGTTTTGGAGGATTCTCCAAGAGTCTGAGCATAAGTCTGATTCTGAGGTCTGGGCACAGTATTACCACTAAGCTGGGTAACTGCGAGTCTTTGGGTCCTCATAAATCTGACAATAGCTACCAAATTTTGTTTGAACTCAATCCAAAGTCTATTCTTCACGTTCCACCATATGGCATCTACAAGAGTATTTTCGTCTTCTGAGAATTCTCGTCTAAATTTGATCAAGTCTGGATATCTTTGATCGGGTCTATAAAGGGGGAAATACATCTTCCCAATGAGTCTATTTTGAGAAATAATCTCTTGTCTAGATTTTCCAGGAGGAACTAAGATATCATCAAAGTTCTCTAGGATTGGTCTTTCTTGAGAGTCTTGAATATGAGTCTGTCTTTGCGTTACACCAGCATTTGGTCTTACGCGTTTAAGATAGTCTGCAACGTCTTCCCTGTTCAGTCTATTTGTTCCAGAGGAACTCATGTCTTCTAGGTCTTCTGTTTGCAACATAAAACAAGAAATTATATTAGTGTTAGCAAACATTGGCTCTCTTGATATAATGTCTGGAATGGTATTTTTACTTCCCTTAATATGAATAACAGAGAAGTCATAGCCATTAAGCAGTTGATGCCATCTAATGAGTCTATTAGTCCTTGATTTGGATAAATCTAAGTCTCTGAATTTTACTGCATAAGAAGAGTCTGTATAAACAGTAAAATGTTTAGGTCTAAGAAACAACATATATTTTTCTATTGCCCTTACTATTGCTAAAACTTCTTTTTCATGGGCAGTGTATCTTGTTTCTGGGTCTGTGAAAGTTCCAGAACTATGTCTACACAGTTTCTTCCTTTTTGTCTGATGATCAATGGCAAAGTATACTGCTCCCCATTGCTTATCAGAGGCATCTGTTTCTACTATAAACTGATCTTCTGCATTAGGCAGTTCAAGTAAAGGAATGTTCTTGACTGCATCTTTAATCTGTCTTATTACTTTAAAATCGTCTTCAGTCCAATAAAAGGGATTAGTTTTGTCTGTTCCTTTTAATTTGGATGTTAAGCTTTGTCTTTTTGAAGCAAGGTCTTTAATAAAGTCTGCAGCACAATTAAGCAATCCTAAAAATGATTGTAATTGTTTTCTATCTTTGAGTTGGTCTGGGAACTCAAGAATCTTTTTGGTTATGTGTTCTGCTAAGGATAATTTTCCTTTATTAGTATGCATTCCCACAAAGTCTATTTCAGTCTGGAATAATTGCATTTTCCTTTCGGAAATAACAATACCATGTTTATCTAATTCTAAAATAATCTTTTTAAGATGGTCTACATGCTCTATCTCAGTCTTACTTGCTACAAGAATATCATCTATGTAAACAAGGCAAAATTCTGAATAAGGTCTAAATATATTATCCATTCTTCTTTGGAAAACTTGAGGAGCATTCAAGTATCCAAATGGCATGACTAGCCATTCGTATTTTCCTTGGGGCACACTAAAGGCTGTCCAAGTAATACTGTCTGGATGCATCTTAATTTGCCAGAAGCCTGATTTGCAATCAAACTTACTGAATATTATTCTATCTTCGATTAAATTAATCAAATTATTCTTGTCTGGTATCTTATAAGAATCAAATTCACAATTCTTATTTAATTGTCTATAATCTATAACCATGCGTCTTTTTCCTCTTTTACGTTCAAATTCATTTTGAACATAGAAGGCTAAACTATTATGTCTACTTTTACTTTCGCTAATAATGCCTAACTTAAGCATTTCATCTATGTCTTTCTTAAATTCTTCCCTATCTTCTTGTGAGTATCCTTTCTTATAGGTTCCACCATTAATAGTGGCGTCTGGGTTAATAGGGATGATTTCACAATAGCTTTGGTCTTTATCCCACTTAGCGATGGGATTTTCTCCTAAGGTAGGCTCAGCTAGTCGCCTAATCTTTTCCTTTTCTACTTCTATATCCATTTTCTTCTGTTTGGATATAGCTTGGACTTGTAATAAGGTCTGCTGGGCTTGATCTAAAATGTCTTGTTGTATAAGCGCAATTTGCTTATAACACTTTTGGTCTGGACACTTACACTCTTTTTGTAAGGGTTTAGTAATGTCTAGGGCTTCTTGTTGGGTTGTAGGTCTAGGTCCACCATGCTCAGCTGAAGAACTCTGATGTTTAATGGGTCTATAATTGGGCTTGACCTGCATTAGGTCAAAGGCAGTCTTATGATCTATTAGAGGAGCTTTAATATTAAATTCCTCTTGATCACTAATTAATATCTTATCGTTATACTGAGTATAAGGATGATATTTACTAATAAAGTCTTGTCCTAAAATAATGTTTCCTGTGAAACTAGGACGATGATCCATTATCCAAAACCGATGATTAACGGTTTTGTTGGTCTGATTTCCTAATTTAAAGTAAATAGGAATAGTCTGGAAATATAAGGTAAATGGATCACCATTAGCCACTTTACCATAGATTTCTTGAGTACTTTCTAAAAAGTAGTCTTTAGGGAAGGCATTAGCCTTACAAATACTCTGAGAGCACCCTGTATCTATAAAGGCTGAAAGTCTTTTAGGATAGTCTTTATGTTGAACAAACAATTCTACAAAGGAAGCATGCGGTTTAGTAGAAATGCCCAAATTATTCTTTTCTAAAATAGATATTCCTTTCTGAGGTTTATCTATAAACTCTAAGGGTATTTGGTCTTCTGAACTATCATCAGAATGGTATTCTTCTAAATCATAGGAAATTCTTTTTCCTTTGACGTCTTCAGTTTCTTGCAATCTTTTGGCTATATTCCTATCAATGTCTTGATAATAGGTTTTAATATCTAAGTCTATTTGAGCGTCATACTGGTTAGTATGGATTGCTCTAAATCTAATTCTCCAACAGTCTTCATGGTAGTGTAGTTGACAAACAATACAAACCATAAATAGTTCTGTTTGTATAGTCTCAAAACATTCTACGCATCTAAAGTCTTTCTTGCTACACTTCATCTCAAATGTGCAAAAATGTCTTTCGTCAAAGTAGCATCTAGGTATATATGTTAGTAACTCAGGATTACTAACTGTCCATCTTTTCTTTAAGAATGGGCTTAATATGCATTTATACCAAGCGTCTTCAAAGTCTATATACTCATCATCTAGATCACCTTGATCAGTCTGCATCATATATAAATCTAGGGTATCCTGAGAGTCTTCATAATCATCAGTATCACTATAGTCTTCAGAATCACTGTCTGTGTAAACACTATAGATACTAGTGTTATCATCATCTTCTATGTCTGATATTTCTATAGCATATAAGATATCTAATTCTTCTTGATCTGCATAGTCTAATATTGTATTAATAATCTTAATACTTTCTTTATCTTTCTTATTAGGACAGTCTTTAGCAAAGTGTCCTTCTTTGCCACAAGTCCAACATTCTTTGGTGGCAGTCTTAGATTGAGCTACGTCTTTTTCTTTCCTATAATTAGGAACCTTCTTATGCTTACTAGTATTCTTTTTAAAGTATCTTCTTTGGTTAAATCTATTTTTCTTAGTCTTAGGATTCCTTTCTCTAAAGGTAGTAGATTGTCTAAATTTATACTTCTTTGGAAGTCCTAGAGGTCTAGTCTTAAACAACCTATGTTTCCATTCTACTTTCTTCTTGAATTTCTTAGATTTACTTCCACATCCCCATTGGATTGGAGCAATATCTCTTTCGTCTTTGATTGGAGGGATCTGCTTGAAAGTTTCTTCTATCAACTTTCCTTGAGTTATATCACGTCTCTTTGATATGATATAGTCTTTGGCGAAATTGATTCTTTCACCAAGGGAGTTATTCTTAATTCCAGATACTCCTGGCCAATTCCTATATTCATTAATTAGGATTTGTCCAATAGCTGGTATCTTTCTAAAGTATTCATCTTTTAAAGTCTCTCCAAATTCTTTAATTTGGTAATATAGCTGCTCGTAATTATTGCTATATTCATTTATTTTATCTAACTTGCAAATGCTAAGGAGGGCTAACTTAGTTTTTGCTAGGTCTTGTTCATTGATCTGAGCTAGATGTCCGGCTCCAATGAATTCTGCAGTGAACAATTGAATATATTCTTCAATTGATCGTTCTTCTAGGTTTTCCTTTATCTTCTCAATCTTAGCTAAGGAGTCTTCATCTGTAGCCTTTCTTAGACTATCTAAGTAGTCTTTTGCAATACCTCTAATGGATTGCTCAGCGTACTGCTTACATGAACTTGCATCCCATTGTTCATTAGATGCAAAACACATGTTCATCTGATTACGCCATTCGTCTAATGCTTTCTTCCTATCTTGCACATTGTCTAGGTTGAGGTATATACCTACTGGATTTATGGCTTGGCTTGCCATAGTCTTGACGGGAGTGAAACTCTTGTCACTAGTTGGGAAGTCTTTTATATAATCAGGTTTAGTTTTTACTACGGTGCTAGAGTATATAGGAATATTTATTCCTATAGGTTTACTAAAAAGTCTAGGAGCATCTTCTAGCCTACTACTACTTCCTACCTCTTGTTTACTAGGTTCAACTTGTGTAGCTGGCATTAGTCTTTGTTCTCCTTCTTCTATTAGTCTTAAGTTTCTAAGAAGTTCTTTAGTGTTCTTAGAATCTTTTAATTTTAACATGCGCTCTTGAGCTATCATATTAAATCTTTTTCTTTCTTGAAACCTAACAGAATGACTTTTCTTAAGGCTATCTTTGAATGTCTTCATATCCAATTCTGAGGGCTCATGTCCAAAGTTTTGGATCCTAGCTTTTTCTTTAACTAAGTCTTTTTGTTTAAATGATCTTCTAGGTCTAATTATCGGAGCTTGTCTAAGTAAACTAGCACTAGTCTTATTACTACATTCTCCTTCTGAAGGATCATTGATTATGGCTTCTCCCATATTCCTAAATCTAATTTCTTCGGTCCGGATATTCTTATTGACAATCTTAGGGGGACCAAACTGGATGGTAACATTTCCAGTGACGTCGTCTTGATTAATAAACAAGGGTTTATTTTGTATAGTCTTAGTTTCTTGAAATTCTGGCAATTGCCAGAGAGTCTTAGCTTTCTCTTTCATAGGTCCAGTATTCCTAATACTGTAAGTATGATTATAGTCTGAAACATTGGTTCTAACTAAGATTTCTTCATTAAGTCTACCGCTAGGAATTCCCGATTGCATTCCTTCATAAGGAAATTGGGAGAACTTCACATAGCTTTGAAATTCTATATTTATATTAGCGTCTAGGATAATATAGTCTTCATAGCCACTAGCATATAAGATTAACTTAAAATGTTTGGCTGTGTCTACGGTTACTGTAAATGCCGGAATGACATTAAAGTATCCTATGTTGTCTGACATTTCTAATTGGGCTATCCCAATAAGGCTTTTTTCAAAATCTTTCCATCTTTTGTCTACTAAACAACATAATATGTTAATATTATTCTGGAGTCTATGTAATCCTTGGATTCTTGCTTGAAAGAGTCCAAAGGTTAGGAATTGGAACTTCCTATCAGTTCCTCTAGATCTAAGCCATTCTGAGTCAAATACTTGGAGCTCAGTATAGGATTTGTCTAACACATGATTTCTACAATGGTAGGTCATGTTATAATTGGGAGTCTTAGGAGTGGCCCCTTCTTTAAACAAGTCTATGTATCTAACGGCTGGAAGTTGTCCATTATGAATGGAGTCTTCAACAATCTTCCAGTCAACTTCACCCCATTCTTTCCATTGGAGAGGATTGGTGAAATTTCTCTCTTTCCACCATGTTCTAACATTGGAGGATGAATCCTTAAGTCTTTGGAGCATATGATTACTCTGTCCAATATTTGGGATAGAGCTGGCTATCTTGCTAGTCTTATCTAATCCGTCATTTATGACTCGTCTACCTATGGTCTTTCCTTCTCTAGTTTCTATGGAAGGGGTTTCTTTAAATTTACAGGTGGAAGCCTGTTTTTGTTCAAGTCTTTTTTCAATTCTTTCTAAGGAATCTGAATAATCTTTTTGTCTTTTTATCTGATTAAGAATTTCTTCTTTAGAATTCTTATTCTCCTTTCTAGTCTTTTCAAAAGTTTCTTCACTATGTCCTAGAGAATTAACGATGGTTTTACCAACGTTAGTGATATAGTCTTTTACTTCATTATCTTTTTCTAGTTGTTGCATAGTTCTAACTTCTATGGCTTCTACAGTCTTTTCAATTTTATCTAACCTAGTTAGAATAAAAGGTGAGTCTATTTCTGCTTGGGATGGTTTATTATATACGGCCTTAATTCCGTTTATAATTTCACCGTATTTTTCTTCTACTTGGGCCATGTCTAGTCTAAGTTCATTAATAATACTATCCATTTTAGATAGATTATGTCTTTCCATATTATTAAGGTAATTTGCTAAATTCTGTTGGAATTTAACGAAGTCTGTATAGAAGGTGGTTAATCCTTCTGTCTTAGCCTTTAAGTCTAAATGCAAGTCTTTAACAAAGCTACTATTATAGTCTTGGGTAGCTGCTATAGATGTAGAAATTAAATTTAATCTTTCTAATATAAGTCTAGTTGCCTTAGCTGCGTTGGCAATCTCATTTTCATTTATCTTGTAATAAAATCTATCATCATTTATCTTTTCTAAAATTCTTTGATAAAATTCTGATAAGGTCTGAATAGAGAGGTCTTTTGATACCTCATTCCAGTCTGATCTAACTATCTCCATTAGGAAGATAACTATCAAGTCTAGGGATAAGCTTAGCTTGTTCTTTAGTAAGTTTAATTAATTCGCTGTCTTGATTTTTAATTAAAGTCTTAATTTCTAAAATATCTTTGTTAATGACTTTTATATGATTAGTCTTAATATTTATATCTTGTAACACGTGTACTAAGTCTATTGGGATTTGATTATCTATGTCTAATAATCTTTTAGAGATATTTTTGATCTCTGTTTCTAAGGTATGAGTGTCTTTTATTAATTGTTTTAATATAAGCAGTATACACTTATTTTGGTCTATTATGCTATTAATAGCACTAGCAGTAACTTGTCTACTGTCTGCGTGTTTGGCTGGGATATGTTCAATATGTGAACAACCGTCTATGTGTGTGGTTAAACAACCTTCTGAGTCTAAATCAGTTATGGGTATAGGTTGGTAGTCTGGGTTGGTTCCAAAAATATCTTGATAAATGCGAGGGATAAATTCCAAGGGCATTAACGTCTTTTTACCGTATGTCTAAAAGGAACGTCTTATGGCTCTGATACCAGAATTTGGGTTTTGGTCGGAATTTGGTGAGGTTCTAAAATCTTTAAAGTCTTGATACCAATTGGGGTCTAAACTATAAATTCTTTAATTATATAGTCTTAAACTAAGGGTTTCATATAAAACAAGAGGGGGACCTCTTGAGGAAAATAACAAAATGTCTTTAGGGACCACGTGAGGAACATGACAAAATCCGCACCGAGTGCGCACGGTTTGGTCCGCACCTGAGATTATCCCTATATATATATATATATATATATATACACACACACTAATCCTGTGCCCTTAGGTTAAGACCACTTGGCGCAAAGCATTTATTATTATTTCCATATCTGGTTTCATACAGTAGAAATACTTAAGACCACTTGGCGCAAAGCATTTATTATTATTTCCATATCTGGTTTCATACAGTAGAAATACTCACAAGTTCATATATATATATATATATATATATATATATATATATATATATATATATATATAAATGCTTTGCGCCAAGTGGTCTTAACCTAAGGGCACAGGATTAGTGTATATATATATATATATATATATATATATATATACATATACATATAGTCACATCATCCCTATATATATATATACAAATCCTGCACCCCCGGGCTAAGACCCATTAGCGCACCTAACCATAATAATCTTGCACCCCCGCGCTAGCACCCATTAGTACACTTAATAATAATACCATATAATAGGCATACACACATCCTATTAAACTTCATAGGTATTATTCACCCAACCAATTCATATAGATATATTCCATATGTATTATTCTCTCATTCCTACGTGTAATATATTTAATTCGATTAATATCACTCATGTAATCTCCAAGGTCAACATACCGTTCCAATTATTTAAAGTATTATTTTCCAATTACTTCCTAAAAATTCTGCACTAGGCTAAATCCATCGAATAGCAGTTTTCTCACTCAAATTAATTGCGTAACTTAATTTGGGGTAAAAATAGAAATTTCTAGAATTTTAGACCTGTCGCTAGAACCAGAAGGTCAAGTCGTTTGAACGACTTACACATGTCGCTCGAACCAGCTTCGCGCGACTTCGCGCGACATCTCCATCTCGCTCGAACGACTACGCGCGACATCGTGCGAGATGCACTGTTTCGCCTTTTTGCCCAGATTTCAGCGTTTTTCTACCATTAACACCTCTAAAACCTCTACTGTTCAATCCCAAACACCCAAACAACAAATCCCATTGATGTCCTAACGTATCCAGATGATTTCTAACAACCTAGAATCATTAAATCCTCACCATACATCAATTAAATACGAAATTCCCAAATTTATTTATCAAGAACCCTAGTTCTTAAATTAGGAGCAAAACTCCAAATTTAACCCAGATTTGTTCATGGAAAGTTATCATCAATTCGTGAATGTAATCCTATCTACATGAAGGGATCTAATCTCTTGAAATCTCAGTCCCAATATACGAATCATAATATCAATTTTCATCGAAAATTAACTTTCATAATTAATGGGTTATCACTTACTCTAACATGAACACAATTATTACTAAAGCACGCAAGTAATAAACCCTTACCTCGAATGTGATGGTCTAATCCGTTGGTGATGTTGGTATAGATGCGTTCCTCGTCTTCCGATCTATACGATGATGGTCGCGGTGGTGGAAGATGTTGCCTAAAAGCTTTGGCTCTTTGGGATTTGCTCTCCCTCACACTCTGTGACTCTCTCTTGAGTTATGTGAATATGAGCCCCAATTTCTCCCACGTAAATGATAAAATAAACTCCCAATTTTCGTCCATTTAATTCCTCCATAAATTAAAATTACAAAATTACCCCTACGGTGTGCCGGTTTGGCCTAAAATCTCCCGGAGTCTAAATCTAATACCCGGGTAGTGTTTTTTGACTATCTCGACCCTCCCGAACTTAACGGCGCACTCGAAACGACCATATGAGTTAGTAAAATAAATTCTCTTTTTATCCCAATCAATTAGTCTCAACACGACTCACACGCGCGTCAGACTTAAATTACCAAACTGTCGTATTTCTCACTTTCAACAATTTATCAAATTTCATAATTCCATATTACATATCACACAGACTAATATTCAATAATTCTCAACAATAAGTATTAACCCTTGGCACGCTAGTTTATAATTATTTTAATCCGGATTAATAAGGGCTTGATTGGTTCTCTATTCTGAAAACTCGATTACAGTTTTAAAATGTAGTTTTTTGTGTTTATAATTATTGGTGTGCGTTTGGTAAACTTGTTTTTAAATACAATTTTTTGAAAATTCGACAAAATTGGCAAACATGTGTATTTATATTATGCATATATGTGTATATATATAAACACATACATAAAACTTTCATACATACATGATACAGGAATGTATATATACACACATACATACATACATACATCATATATTATATACGTACATTTAATATCATGTATTTTTATGTATATTTATTTAGGTATGTTGGGAAGTTTAACTATACACACACACACACACACACACACATATGTGTGTGTGTGTGTCTATAATGATATTGCTTGTATACTTCACAATAAAATTATATACATACATGAATTGATAATATTTTTGAATACATATGTAGTATATGTATATTTTTTATTATTTTTTGGTAAGTAAATGAATCAATAAAACAACCCCGCCTAAGGGGGCAGAAACCCGTATACAGGAAGTATACAAAACATAAAGCAAAGAGCCTTAGCCTATAACAGACTGACCAATAACCTAGAACTCCTCTAAGAACTCTAGGAGGTGGGATAACGACGATACCAAGTAAGGAAAAGACAAAGGAAACTGTACCAAATTCGAGCAGGGTCAAGATCTACCCCTTCGAAGCACCTCCTATTTCGTTCCTGTCAGACGGTCCAAAAAATACAATGAGAGACCATCATCCAGGCCACTCGAGGACCAGCCCAACCCCTCGGCTTCCTCCAGGACACCAACAGATCAACCACCGAACGCATCATAACCCAATGAATCTGGCAAATGGTAAAAACTAAATCCCACAGGCTCCTAGTCACCTGACAGTGTAGAAGAAGGTGATTGGTCGTCTCCTCCTCCTTCTTACATAACCAACATTTGTTGACCATCCTCCTCCCTCTGCTTTGAAGCCCCTCAATAGTCAAAATAGCCTGTCTAGCAGCAGTCCACATGAAGAAGCAAACCTTGGGAGGCGCTTGGCTCTTCCAAATGGTCTTTCACGGAAATGTTCCACCCCCTAGCCCCTCAGCAAAAAATAATAATTCTTAACTGAAAAATGACCATTATGCGCGCTCGACCACTTCAAACCATCGACCCCGGAGAATGGGATTGGCGCCAAACGCAACCACTCATAGAGCTCTTCTGCCTCCTCCAACTCCCAATCTCGGAGACCCCTCCTAAACTTTGGGTCCCAGACTACACGACCCCCAACCCTTCGCCTATGAACCTCAACTGACCCCTCTATGTCTCCCCCAATCCGAAACATCCCCGGGAAGAGATTCTCTAAAGATTCACCCTCTCCCCATTTATCCCTCCAGAATCTGATACGCCTCCCATTTCCGAGCTAGTAGGAAGTGAGTAAAGAGAACTCACCCCACCTCCGAGCAATAAACCTCCACCATCCCACCCCATGAGCAGATCGCCCCACTATAGGCCCCCACCCAAGGCGGCTGACCCCAAACCTAGTTGCCACCACTTTCCTCCAGAGTCTGTCTCCCTCCCTATGAAACCACCACAACCATTTCCCCAGCAGAGCCTGGTTAAAATGGTCTAAGTTCCTTACCCCGACCCCACCCACTTTCAGCGGCATACACACCTCATCCCAACTCACCAAACAATATTTGAATTCATCGTCGTGACCTCTCCACATGAAATCCCTCATCAACTTCTCTAGTCTCTTGCCAACGGAAGTCGGTTAAGGAAGCACATATATAAAATATGTCGGAAGGCTCGATAACACACTCTTGATCAATGTCAACCGACCGCCTTTGGAAAGATAACTATGCTTACAACCAGCTAACCTCCTTTGGACCCTCTCAAGTACCGGTTCCCACATCGAAGATGACTTAAACTTAGCCCTCAGTGGGAGGCCAAGATAGGTAGTTGGGAGCGAACCGACCCTACAGCAAAGAATACTAGCCAAGTAGTCCACATTACCCACATCTCCCCCGGTAATCATCTCACTCTTCCTGATATTGATACGTAAACCCGACACAGCCTCAAAACACACCAACAGCATCCTCAACGTCCTCACCTCAACCTCAGACGCCCCACAAAAGATAATAGTGTCATTCGCAAACCGAAGATGAGAAACCTCGACCGGATGGGTGCCACGACTCCCAATAAAAAATCCCAAGACCAGACCACCCTCAACCGTACGATTCATCATCCGAGAGAACGCCTCCATGACCAAAATAAAGAGGAATGGGGACAATGAGTCGCCCTGCCGCAGGCCACGTGAGCTCGAAAATAATCCTTCTGGACCCCTGAGAATTTGACAGAGGAAATACACCTCTTCATCCACCTGCACCACCTCTCCCCAAACCCCATCCTCCTGAGTAGATAACCAAGAAACTCCCAGTTCACATGATCGTAAGCCTCTCAATATCAAGTTTACAAATAATACCCGGATCACCACCTCTCATTCTGGACTCTATGCACTCATTAGCCACCAAGGCCGCATCAAGGATCTGACGTCCCCCCACAAAGGCGCTCTGGGCATCCGAAATAAGAGGATTAATAACCTTTCTAAATCTGATCGACAAGACCTTAGAGATGAGCTTATACACACTGCTGACCAAGCTAATAGGCCTGAAATCCCTCACATCTGTCGCTCCCCCTTTCTTGCGGACTAATGTAATGAATGTGGCGTTCAAACTTCTCAAAAAGTACCCCTATCATAACTCACTGAAAACAACCATCACATCCGTCCTGAGCACCGCCCAACACTGCTCGTAAAAAGCCATAGTGAACCCGTCCGGACCTGGCGCCTTATCTCCGCACATCGACCCCAACACCTGAACCACCTCCTCCTCTGTAAATAATCTTTCCAATTGATCCACCTCTGCCCCCTAAATACTTGGCACTGGAAGCCCATCCATCTTAGTACTCCAGGGCTCATCCTCCGTATATAAACGCTCATAAAACTGGCTGATTTCCCTACGAACCTCGCTCTCCTCGGTGAACTCCACCTCACCTATAACCACTTTCCCGATATGGTTAAAGCGGCGATGTGAGTTAACCGCGCTATGGAAAAATTTAGTGTTGTTGTCTCCTTCCCTAAGCCAAAGATCCCTAGACTTTTGTCTCCACCTAATCTCTTCCTCAAACAATTTAGTCCCCACCTCCCTTTTCTTCTCTTCCCTAGACAATCTTTCAGCCCCCGATAGGCCGCCTGACCCTTCTTTCTCATCGAGCACCCGAATATCCTTCATATCCTACTCAATCATAGCCCCCACATTCCTGAAGACATCTCTGTTCCACCGAATGATGTCCCCTTTGAGGCGGAACAATTTAGACGCCAATCTGAAACTCGCATTCCCTTCCACTTCATACCCCTGCCGCCACTCCTCAACCCTCTCCACAAAGTCCCCCTCTTTTAACCACATATTCTCGAATCTAAATGGAGTCCTCCCCTCGCCGCCCCCTCCACACTCCTGGAGAATAGGAGAGTGATCAGATGTAATACGAGGCAAGCAAGATTGAATTGCCCCTGAAAAACGCTCCTCCCACTCAATAGAAAGTAAAAATTGGTCAAGCCGGGAGAGCGAGGGCTCATCCCTATGATTAGACCATGTGAAGCCCCCTCCCTCCAAAGGAGGGTCTACTAATGCCAATTCATCGATGAGCGTCGAGAAATCTCTCATAAAAGAATTTGACCTCCCCCCAACGCTCCTCTCCAAGGGAAAACGAACGATGTTGTAATCCCCCCAGTGCACCAAGGAACATTCCACACACTTTTGACCCTTCCAATTCCTCCCATAGCTCCCAACGCATCGAGTCCTTTACTGGCCCGTAAACCCCAGAAAAACTCCACACGAGCCCATCCTCTACATTCCTAAATAAACAAGAAAGAGACCAAGTACCCACTAAAGTATCCATTTTTTCCACCACTCTATTGTCCCACATTAAGACGATCCCTCTTGACGCCTCCTCTGAATCTAGGCAGCACCACTTTATCCTACGTCCTCCCCAAATAGACCGTGCCATCTCATTATTCATAGACCCCAACTTCGTCTCTTTCAGGCAGATAATATCCGGTCTCCACCGCGAGAGAGCACCACTAACCACTCCTCTTTTCTCGAGATCATTCAAGCACCGCACATTCCAAGTGATGAGTCGTAGCTTCATTGGAAACTGCTTTAAATCCCTCCCTCCCCCCTCCCCACCCCTTCTGCTTTCTCCCTTCGCATCTCCTCTATGTTTCGGAACACCCTAAAGGCCTCTGGTTCATTCCCCAGGAACGTGATCCCTAGAAATTTGCTGAACCCACCTATCACACTAGAGACCCATTTTTCTCTCACCCTCCATGCCCATCTCTATTAACCTCCCCCCTAGTATCACACCTTCCCCGTCCAATGCTCCTATTTCAACCCACAACCTCGGGGACCTATTTTCCAAATTACCGAACTTCTCCTGCCCGCACTCCACCGTCCCCGAGGCACCCTTAGAGCCCTCAGTCATAGTCCCCCATCCAACTCTCCTTCACCCTCTTCCACTATCGTGCACAGAGAATCCCCTCTCCGAAGTAACGCCCCTAACGAGCACACTCTACTACGTTCCTCAGCCACATCGTAAATTGAGGCCACCCCATCATAGCAGCACTCACCTCACGAGTCAACTTTTTTACCCTTATCACCAACATAATTCTCCTTAAAATTACCCTGATGAACATCCACTCTATTTTTGTATTTTTTTCGAAATGCTTCATGTTTTAGCACCTGTCCCGAATTAAGTGAAGGCCCATTCATTTTCAAATAGGACCGTTGTTTACAATTTTTAACTGCGACAGTATCAGCTTGCACCAACTTAGTTTTACCCCCTATCCTCCCCTTAATAGACACACCCTCGGTCAACAACTTCTGTGGTCCATCAATGATCCCATAATTATTAAGGGACTGCATGGTCGTGTCCCCTCTAATTGCTCCACGTTCCTGACCCAAAACTGTCATGGGGCCCAAGGTACCATGTATGTTGCTCCCGTCTTTTGAAGTCTTCCTTTGTTTAACATCAACCCGCAAATCAACATATAAGCCACGTTGATTTTTTAATGGCACAATAGTATCTGCCACACTCCCTATTTTAGTGCCCGTTTTATTCCCCTTAAAAAAGACCCTGACTTGCGTGGAGCTGCTGACACCCTATTTTTAAATTCTGGACAAGACTTATCCAAAGCATAATTCTTGCCAACCCCATTACTTAAAGCGTTTATAAGTTTTTTTGCTGAACAATTCCCCTTAGACAAAGTACCGCCAGTGCGCCTGCTGCTGACAGCTCCACACCGGACCATGCAACTGCTAACACCCATGCTTCCAACTCCCCCCACGTGCCCTCTCTCCACCGGTAACAAGATAGGTGCCAACGCCAACGGAACACCCACCGCCGTTGATGTGCAGTTGCTGGATTCTGCACAACCACTGTGCGAAGAAACGGCAGGCTTACCACTGGACATCGCAGCCGTTTGCAGTGCGGGTTCCAGACCCATCGCAATCTGCCCGTCCTCTGTGGCCTCCATGTCTTCATCTCCTGTGGGGGCATCCCCTTCTAGCACAACCGCGGAGGTACCACCGCTGCCAACGGGAGAGCACCCAGCTGCCTCTCCGGCGTGTAATTTTTTTTTTGTGTAACCTCTTATTCAGCCCAGCACTGACGTCTCCAGCAACCACATCTTGACGCCTGCTTACTGTGGAGTAATCTCCCATACCGCAATCTACCACACCTGGTTGAGCGCTACTGCCCAGTGCAAGAGACCCATCACTTATGCTTTTATTACCTGCAGAATCATACATCTGCTCACACACCACGCCAGAAACCGCCTGATCCACCCCGTCGAAGGCGCACCCGGCCGGGGTGATACTACCTACCGGATCCGTGACTCGTTTCAAGGGCTGCACACCACCCTTGTGCTGCACTACGGAGCTGTAACGGACCCTCTTAAGGGACTATGAATAGTAAGCAGCATTTGTAACATAGGATCCCTCCACTGCATGCGTGCTACCAGTAGTTACAGGTTTTGAAGAACCACCTGGACCGGGGACAAACTCAACAACAGGTCGTGAAAAAGGCAGTCTTGAATTGCGGCCAGTGACCTGCTTGAACTTCACCTTCCTATTCCCTGTCTCATTCCCAGCTAGTCCAACACCATGGAATGAACAAGTCGGAGATTTCTCGACATAGATGGGAAGAGAAAATACCCAACCCCCAGCTTGGATCGAAATCATCTCCGGTATATTCTCAACCCCTCTAACCAATATCCTGGCCCATCTCAGCTCAACCCTCGCCTGAGTATCCGCATCAATGTTCAAGAAACCCCCACACCCGTTAGCAATAGCCTGAAACACCTCCATGCCCCACAAGTGTAGAGGTAGTCCCTCAACCCTAATCCAACGAGAAGACGGACTTCTACCAATTTTCGAACAACCTCCCAGTGGATGCCACTTATCAAGGAACAAAGGAACTCCATTCACTAACCATTGTTTCATCCCCATGATCCTATTAGCTTCCGCCTCAGATGCAAAAATAAAACAGAAACAGGTAGAGTTGAAATATCTCACCACCGCTCCACCTCCAGGTCTCCAATGAATATCAATCCACATCTTCATCTTTTCTATTGACGGTGGTAAACAGCTTGCATTCCCAACTCTCCCCACCAAGGCTCTCTTAAAAAAACTAACTCTAGACAGCCATGAGTCCTCAACAATGGAGAGTTTACTTTTCGATAAAGGGTCGACAACCACACTTAACGGGGAAAATGTCCATAGCTCCACCTTAGCCGCTTCTAGATACGATTTAGCAGCACCCACCATTTTTCCTGGAATTAATTATTGAAAGCCGAAGGGTATCTCTATATTCATTATCACCTTTTTATATTATTCAATACATTAATAATACATTTATAATACATGTATAAAACCAAGGTTCTAAAAAACGCGGGGCGTGATTGAGGCGTGGAGGCCAAGCCTTAAGCCTTAGAAGCCTAGGCGGGCCTAAGCGTAAAAAGGCGTGAAAAGGCGTTTAGGCATTCTTAATATATTTTAATATTTTTTAACCATAACAAGGCTATTAAAACACAAAAAATGCACATATCATAAAAATATGTCTAAATATATGCAAATTAAAATACTATTTGATTATTTTGGATGAGATAATGGTCCGATTTGTAAACACATTCTTTAAAAGGTGACATCGTTTCACTAAATCATTGTTGTTTTTAGAAAAAAGTGCGTCTTAAGGGTTTTACCAAGAATAAGGCGTGAAAAGCGTAAGGCGAGGCGTTTCTCCCAAGCCTCAAGCCTATGCGTGCCTAGGCGGGTTTTTTAGAACAGTGTATAAAACTATATATAAGTATCATGTATCTATTCATATTATTATTTAACATATGGATCTTAGTATATTATATAATTTAATAATATAAATATATGTAATTTTGTGTACGTGTACATATATAATTTTTATTTATAAGAATTGCACATATATTAATGTATTATGTATGTATATTATATATTAAGATATAAATGCATTAAAATATTAAGAATCAATAATTTTGAGTTAAAAAATAAAAAATAGAAGTTATAAAACACCCTTTTGCTGTTTTATGAAAAACTTGATTATAACACAGAAATATTATAATTCAGTGTTTAAAAACAAGTTGCCAAACACAAATTTTTACCAGAATTGTATTTAAACACAGAAAACAGAATTATAATTGCAAACCAAACAGCACCAAACAATTAATTTCTCGCATTTTTATTTAATTAATCCAACAATAATAATTAGTCACATAATTATTTAAATCATCAAAAATATGGGGTGTTACATACTTCCCCCCTTACAACAGAATTTCGTCCCGAAATTCGAAAAAAGTATAGCAGGTACGGACAACGCTGTGCATAAGTTGCGCATCGCGTCCTTGCGCTCCCAAGTAAACTACTCCGTACCACCCATATAGTATGCTATCGAATACCCTTAATTAGTGAACACTTCACTTGCGTTTGTTTTAAACTCCAGGTTACCCTGTCATATGGGCTCTTGCCCAAACCTTACCGATTAAGTTCCACTACTTAAACTTTATTTTAGATATTCACTATCTAGCCTTCTACTATTTGCACCTTAGTAGATTTATCCTCCATCCAGATATATATGACTTCGTCTCGTGTCGTTCGTACAAGTAAATTGGCCGTGCAATATATATTTCACACACAATATATATGATAATATCAACCCTTCTCCGATATTTGCATGTATTGCTGGTCCTCCACCTCTAACTCTCAAGTAGGACACAACCAAGTTTACCGTGCCATACCTCTACTGACACTCTGCCCAAACGTGAACTCATAGGAATTATTGAACACAACTCCACTAGTGGAAGGTACTGCTCTCGTCCTCCCCGAAGATTTAAGGGTCCACGTAAAATTTGCTCTCCAGCATCCGATTAGACCGCTTGTCTTGCCCCTCCTTCTACGGATGGTAGGCCGTACTCAATCGCATCTCGGTGCCTATGGTCTCATCATCTTAGCTACATGAGAAGATCCTTGTGAATACTCTCCCATTCACTAGTGGAAGAAACTCCTACTGATTTCGAATTGTCCACCCTTTTTTTTTCTGACAGTCAGGTGACCCACTACAAGACGAACTTTGCAATATTACTCTACATCATAACCCTTCAACACTGTTATTTGGAACCTGATACATTTTATACTCTCTTGAATGTACTTCTAATCGTGATATTTGTGACTTTGCCCCCACCGCGTGACACTAGTCTTTTCCCTGTTCTGAAATTCAGTTTCTCGTGAAACGCAAGTCTCTGACAATTCTTACGGAATAAGCTTCGGCTTACCCGACTAAATGTTATCGAATTTACATGACAATCATAATCCACTGATTGATTCAATCACCTAGGGAGCCCATACACTCTGTCTTGCGCATTATTGCACGAATGACATGTATTTCTCTTAAATCAATCCTCTCGCACACGGCGTGCTGAAATAGTAGGGGTGTACTAAACCACCCCACTAGTCATAATTTAATCACTCTTTCAACGGCATCATTGCTCTATTTAGAATGATACTAAGACTAGGCGACTATACTGGCTTTAAGTCATAATGGAATTATCAACTCTCAATTGTATTCTTTTATAGGTACAATAACCAACTTACAAAACTTATGTACTATCGACCTAACTTCTCTCCGACTCCCGACGTCCGCTAGTTTCATGTGTGGGATGTCTCGCAATGAGAAATCCAAATAAGGAACCCCCCCGATACACTACTATCTAACCTAGTCGGTTGTCGAGGTCCGCAAGGCCCTCAATCCATACTATGTACCTCTCTACAATCTCTGTATGTTTGACATAAGAGTTTTGCTCGTCCACTCTCATGTCCCTAAACTTAACATGAAGTAGGCGCTCTCACAACCCCAAGTACTCGGCGCTACATATATCTAAGGAGCTAAATCACGATGTTAGACAAAGAACACAATGTATACTAAGTCTTATCAGTCAAATAAATTCCTACGCACCGGAATCACATATAACTAGACAACATACTCGCTGAGATCTGTAATACCATGAAAATTTTCATATATACATATATCTGGCGCAACCCTATTCAGGTGGCGCCGCACAAAATCAAAATTTCTCCTCCCGGAGTATCCGGCACGACCGTCTTATCACTCAACTACTATCGTTTAACCATACGGTAATTAATCACTACACATTACCATAATAAACTTCATTAAAGCTAACCCAATGCAATAGTAAATTATAACAACAAAACATATTCTTAAGGCCCACCCGATTCACTCACGAGCAACATCAAAATGCCCTGCTAACAACGAGAAATACGTTTGTAACAAGACTGATAAAACTAACGTTCTCACTCAACTCGACCCGCACGCGAGTTTTAGGGTTTCCAATTTACATATAAGTTGTGACACCCATGTTTCTAGAATTAATCCTTTATTCACAAGGAAGAAGCAAAACCTCACTAGTCTCGCCAAATCACGGGGTCTCAGCACGTGGCTGGCAACACTACCCGTGAACATCTGCAATCGTTATACATCTTAGGATTTTATCCTATAGTTGTCCCCTCTCATCATGGACAATTTATTCCATCATGTGGATTTCACGCCCATTTTTGAAACGTTGCCCAAAATCTCTAGGCCTCAATTATGGCTTTACTGACCTCCCATTTACATCCCGGGCCCCGTCGACCATGACATACCATATGCTACTCTTAACGAGGACTCCACTGGTCCAGCCTGAACCCATCACTCTCGGTTTGTAAATTTCCTGGGCCTAATTCTATTGACCCAAATTCCTTTGCTAGAAGTCTCCCTCCTCCAATTGTTATGCCTAACTGTCATGGTTTACCATCTCCAATCTCATCATTCTCTCTTCTGAATTATGGACACATTTAACACTTGTAGTCTTACTCTCTTATAGGGAAACTTCACGAACCATTTTTCCGTCACTAGTCCCACTGACCATTTTGAAATGTCCTTCTCTCGGACCGAGTAGTCGTAACTCACTGGCTACGCTGGCCTTTCGAAACTTTGGGTGGCCTCCCCTGCCCAGATTGACATCATCGTCACCTTGTAGGAAGTCAATCACTCAAAATTATCTAACTGAGTTCCCTATTGGGTATACCCTTCTGTGGTGTTTCACTAACACCATTAAGTTCAGCTTTGCCTTTCGGCCAGATTTTCTAACCCTCCTGTCTCACTTCTTCTGGAAAAACTGCAATAACTAGTAACCGTAAAACCTTGACGACATCAACATTAGTCATCCTTGCTGGATTTCTCATCCATGCTTGTATTCTACTCATGGGTCCTTTATCAACTATAGACCCTTGGGATAACTTATGCCCCCCTGTCAGGTACGAAGTTTATTATGCAATTCAACCTTTCTCTCACGATCGGTCTTTAGCTCACTCAATGTGCTAAGTTTCAAATTTTCACTTGCATCTCTATTACAACATCCGAATGGGAGACCTCACGGTCAACTCGTACCCAAATTTCTCTCTAAATTTCAAACACACTTTTTACACGTGGTGATTGATTCTAATCACTTTATGTCGCTCCTAAGAGCTACTAATTTAATTCCAAATTTAATTCCGAGTGCCGTTACACTTCACTCTATACAATTGCCTTCGGATTTTTCTACTTCCGTTGGCCTTTTACGCTTTCTCTCTTTCTTCTCCGCATCTTTGCTGATGGTTTTCAAAAGAGTCCCTCTGATTTCCCCCTTGTCGACTATGTTAGGTGGTCCTGAAATCACTCCACTGTTATATACGACTGTGCCATGGGAATCTACTGTTCCCGAGTGACGATCTCATTATCACTTACTTAAGTAGTACTCATGGTGACATTTGTCACGACCACCATACTCAGATTACTTTATGTCTGCTGTCGAGTTTCTTCTCTTGCAGTCCTTCGTACGGCCCTCGCTGGTCGTTCTAAAATGTTCGGTGTTCGAATCACACAAAATTTCGTAATATGAGTCACATCCATTGTAATTCGTAACAGGAGAACGTAAGTCGCATACGTAAGGGAACACAACAGCCGCACAGATCCTAAAAGACTCTAGAACCTGATTCTCTGATACCACCTGTAACACCCCGCCCAATTAAATATAGGGTGATCAGTCCTGTACCAATTTAAAACAGAATATTCGGTTGGTTCATCCTTAGCATCACTGTCGAAAACTTTTTAACATATTAATCACCAAATATAAAATTAAGCCAGGTGCCCAAACGTTTTCCAATTTTAGTTTTAACAAAACAATTCATTTTAAATTCCCAAGTATATAAAATATAAACCATTCACCATACACAGAAAAGTGAAAGGTACTGAGCATGAACCAAGTACTGAAATAGATAAGACTCGATAAAACCTCCCAGTTCAAAACTCTAATTCATGTACTTATGGAAAAATCCATCCAACTAAAAGAACTGTAAAGTAAATTGAATAATAACTCTGATAAAAACTAGGAATGGGCGACACATGCCCTAACTGAGATGTCTAGATAAAACTGAATGGAAATGATGGATGCGTCTAATGCAAGGACCTATAGCATCCACGACAGCTGCAGCACGTAATGCAATCCAAATCTCTAGTTCTGGTATGCCTGTGGCTGAGCACCTGATATAATACATATATATAGCAAAAGAGAGAAGAATTGCAAGAAACGGGTCAGAGCCCGATGTTTTAAAAATATTTAGCAAGTATTTAAAACTGTAATGAAGCAAGTATTATATGCATGTTAGATACCGCATTCTCCATGAGATTCTCACCTCTCATCTATTGTGCACGCCTAATGTACATCTAAACCACACTAGCTATGCTACCCGACCTAACTAGTTCGAAATCATAATATCACCATCTACGTTCTCTAGTAGTATGCCCGTATCGCCCATACGATACGCTAAAGAAATAGTTTATCTCACATAACTAAAAGTTCCATTAGTCACCGTTCGAATGGTTAATCTTTTACCCACTAAGATTATTTTATTTCTCATTTATACTATATCTACTAATTTCACAAAGTAGAATGTTCCCAAATATATTCATATATATATAGTCACATCATCCCTATATATATACTAATCCTGCGCCCTTAGATTAAGAGCACTTGGCGCAAAGCATTTATTATTATTTCCATATCTACTAGTTTCATACAGTAGAAATACTCACAAGTTCATATATATATATATACATATAGTCACATCATCCCTATACATATATATACAAATCTTGCACCCCCGGGCTAAGACCCATTAGCGCACCTAACCATAATAATCATGCACCCCCGGGCTCACACCCATTAGTCTCACCTATTAGTACACTTAACAATAATATCATATAATAGGCATACACACATCCTATTAAACTTCATAGGTAATCACCCAACCAATTCATATAGATATATTCCATATGTATTATTCTCGCATTCTTACGTGTAATATATTTAATTCGATTACTATCACTCATGTAATCTCCAAGGTCAACATACCGTTCCAATTATTTAAAGTATTATTTCCCAAATACTTCCTAAAAATTCTGCAGTAGGCTAAATCCATCAAATAGCAGTTTTCTCACTCAAATTAATTGCGTAACTTCATTTCGGGTAAAAATAGAAGTTTCCAGAATTTTAGACCTGTCGCTCAAACCAGAAAATCAAGTCGTTTGAACGACTTACACATGTCTCTCGAACCAGCTTCGCGTGACTTCGCGCGACATCTCCATCTCGCTCGAAAGACTACGCGCGACATCGCGCGAGATGCACTGTTTCGTCTTCTTGCCTAGATTTCAACGTTTTTTCACCATTAACACCTCTAAAACCTCTACTGTTCAATCCCAAACACCCAAACAGCAAATCCTTTTGATGTCCTAGCATATCCAGATGATTTCTAACAACCTAGAATCATTAAATCCTCACCATACATCAATTAAATACGGAATCCCCAAATTTTTTTAACAAGAACCCTAGTCCTTAAATTAAGAGCATAACTCCAAATTAAACCCAGATTTGTTCATGGAAAATTATCCTCAATTCGTGAATGTAATTTTATCTACATGAAGGGATTTCATCTCTTGAAATCTCAGTCCCAATATACGAATCATAACATCCATTTTCATCAAAAATTAACTTTCATAATTAATGGGTTATCACTTACTCTAACATGAACACAATTATTACTAAAGCACGCAAGTAATAAACACTTCCCTTGAATATGATGGTCTGATCCGTTGGTGATGTTGGTATAGATGCGTTCCTCGTCTTCCATATATATGATGGTGGTTACGGTGGTGGAAGATGATGTCTAAAAGCTTTGGCTCTTTGGGATTTGCTCTCCCTCACTCTCTGTGACTCTCTCTTGAGTTATGTGAATGTAAGCCCTAATTTATCCCACATAACTGATAAAATAAACTCCCAATTTTCGTCCATTTAATTCCTCTAAAAATTAAAATTACAAAATTACCCCTACGGGGTGCCGGCTTGTCCTAAAATCTCCCAAAGTCTAAATATAATACCCGGGTAGTGGTTTCCGACACTCTCTACCCTCGCGGACTCAACGACGCACTCGAGATGACCATATGAGTTAATAAAATAAATTCTCTTTTTATCCCAATCAATTAGTCCCGACACGACTCACACGCGCGTCAGACTTAAATTACCAAACTGTCGTATTTCTCACTTTCGACAATTTATCAAATTTTATAATTCCATATTACATATCACACAGAAATATTCAATAATTCTCAACAATAAGTATTAACCCTTGGCTCGCTAGTTTATAATTATTTTAATCCGGATTAATAAGGGCCTGTTTGGTTCTCTATTCTGAAAACTCGATTACAGTTTTAAAATGTAGTTTTTTGTGTTTATAAGTATTGGTGTGCGTTTGGTAAACTTGTTTTTAAATATAGTTTTTTGAAAATTCGACAAAGTTGGCAAACATGTATATTTATATTATACATATATGTGTATATATATAAACACATACATAAAACTTTCATACATACATGATACAGGAATTTATACATACACACATACATACATACATACATTCTTACATACATACATCATAAATTATATACACGTACATTTAATATCATGTATTTTTATATTTATTTATTTAGGTATCTTGGGAAGTTTAACTATACAAACACACACACATACACACACACACACTATATGTGTGTGTGTGTGTGTGTATACTGATATTGCATGTATACTTCACAATAAAATTATATACATACATGAATTGATAATATTTTTGAATACATATATAGTATATGTATATTTTATATTATTCAATACATTAATAATACATGTATAAAACAATATATAAGTATCATGTATCTATTCATATTATTATTTAACATATGGATCTTAGTATATTATATAATTTAATAATATAAATATACTTAATTTTGTGTACGTGTACATATATAATTTTTATTTATAAGAATTGCACATATATTAATGTATTATGTATGAATATTATATATTAAGGTATAAATGCATTAAAATATTAAGAATGAATAATTTTGAGTTGAAAAATAAAAAACAGAAGTTATAAAACACCCTTTTGTTGTTTTATGAAAAACTTGATTATAAGACAGAAATATTATAATTCAGTGTTTAAAAACAGGTTACCAAACACAAATTTTTACCAGAATTGTATTTAAACACAGAAAACAGAATTATAATTGCAAACCAAAGAGCGCCAAACAATTAATTTCTCGCATTTTAATTTAATTAATCCAACAATAATAATTAATCAGACAATTATTTAAATCATAAAAAATACGGGATGTTACATACTTCCCCCCTTACAACGGAATTTCGTCCCGAAATTCGAAAAAAGTATAGCAGGTACGGACAACGCTGTGCAAAAGTTTCACATCGCGCCCTTGCGCTCCCAAGTAAACTACTCCGTACCACCCATATAGTACGCTATCGAATACCCTTAATTAGTGAACACTTCACATGCGTTTGTTTTAAACTCCAGGTTACCCTGTCATATGGGCTCTTGCCCAAACCTTACCGATTAAGTTCCACTACTTAAACTTTATTTTAGATACTCACTATCTAGCCTTCTACTATTTGCACCTTAGTAGATTTATCCTCCTTCTAGATACATACGACTTCGTCTCATGTCGTTCGTACAAGTAAATTGGTTGTGCAATATATATTTCACACACAATATATACGATAATATCAACCCTTCTCCGATATTTGCAATTATAGCTGGTCCCCCACCTCTAACTCTCAAGTAGGACACAACCAAGTTTACCGTGCCATACCTCTATTGGCATTCCGCCCAAACATGAACTCATAGGAGTTATTGAACACAACTCCACTAGTGGAAGGTACTGCTCTCGTCCTCCCCGAAGATTTAAGGGTCCACGTAAAATTTTCTCTCCAGCATCCGATTAGACCGCTTGTCCTACCCCTCCTTCTGCGGATGGTAGGCCGTACTCAATCGCATCTCGGTGCCTATGGTCTCACCATCTTAGCTACATGAGAAGATCCTTGTGAATACTCTCCCATTCACTAGTGGAAGAAACTCCTACTGGTTTCGAATTGTCCACCCTTTTTTTTCTTTCGGACAGTCAGGTGATCCACTACAAGACGAACTTTGCAATATTACTCTACATCATAACCCTTCAACACTGTTATTTGGAACCTGATACATTTTATACTCTCTTGAATGTAATTCTAATCGTGATATTTGTGACTTTGCCCCCACTGCGTGACACTAGTCTTTTCCCTGTTCTGAAATTCAGTTTCTCGTGAAACGTAAGTCTCTGACAATTCTTAGGGAATAAGCTTCGGCTTACCTGACTAAATGTTATCTAATTTACATGACAATCATAATCCACTGATTGATTCAATCACCTAGGGAGCCCATACACTCTATGTCTTGCGCATGATTGCACGAATGACATGTATTTCTCTTAAATCAATCCACTCGCACTCGGCGTGCTGAAATAGTAGGGGTGTACTCAACCACCCCACTAGTCATAATTTAATCACTCTTTAAACGTCATCATTGCTCTATTTAGAATGATACTAAGACTAGGCGACTATACTGGCTTTAAGTCATAATGGAATTATCAACTCTCAATTGTATTCTTTTATAGGTACAATAACCAACGTACAAAACTTGTGTACTATAATTTCCATAATTTCCATCACTCTCCCCTCTATGAAAAGAGTTCTTCCTCGAACTCAAAGGGAAACGCCATCAGAATCAGGCTCGAGCGGATGATGGTAACGATCATGGCCTGGTGCTCAATCTCCTCTAGATCGTCTCGTGGTGGCTCTGTCTGATCTGTTACAAGCAAAGTACTCTTCTTAGGATACTCCGCGGCTCTATGGCCCACTACCCCGCATGTAAAGCATTTCATCACGACCGGTGGTGCATATGGGGCTCGGGTAGGGCAATAGCAGGGGAAGATGGCACCGAAGGAGCTGGTGCGGGAGAACAATGATAGGACTCCACCTGGATTGCATAGTCAATTTCCTTAGCAAAAGATGGTATCTCACGCAAGCCAAGGACCTGCTGGTTGTAGAACTGAAGACGTTGAATGTAGCAGCTGATTCGCTGAGTCTCAGTCTCAGTCTCTGAGAGGCGTGCCCGAGTGCCAAGAAGCTGGAACTGCTCAGTGTAGGTCGATACAATGGAATTACCCTATCATAGGTTCTGAACTCGAGAGTATAGATCACCCTTATGAGTTGGCGGTATGAATAAAGCACGCAATTCGGCCTTCAACTAGTCCTAACTTTGGATCGGAGGGAGCTCGGTCGCCGCACACCGCTGGACTGTGTCATTCCACCAAATTCGGACGAATCCATGAAATTTGATGGCTGCCAACTGAATACATTTTCTCCTGGTGAAGTGCTTATAATAAAAAATCGTCTCCATAACATCAATCCAAATCACCAAAGCATCAGGGTCCAAAATGCCCATCGGACATCGATACATCTACCCAAATATCCGCTTGAAGGCTGTTGTAGAGGAGGCATAGTGCTATAGCCAAATGATCATCTCCAAGTGGTGGCTTCATCGAATCTTCAACATCATCATCCTCCACATCCTCATAATCCGGGCGACTACGGGGTTACGATACACGAGCCCGGGGTGGGGGTGGGGGTGGAGGTAGGGGTACTGGCTCAGGCTCATAATCATGAAAATCTGTGGGTTCAGGCTCCTAATGTGGTTCATACGGGCAATCGTGCATCAAATGGCCCCTCTCATGACAAATGAAACAATATTGGGCCGCAATCGGGACAAATGGAGTCACCTTGGGGTTGAGAGACTCAAAAGGTAAGGAGTCGGTTTTCCATATCTTATATGCGGGTGCTCGGCTTACATCATAGAGTGAATCGTGATGGTGTTCTATTTCGTCCTCCCATCGGACCAACTTGCTACGCGGTTGATTCGTTGCGGTGGGTTGTTGTAACCACTCATGAACGCAACGGTGACGAATGCCAGATGGCGGAGCGATTATCCCACACGGATTCGGGGTGTGGCACATGCGCGCGACGAGCAACTCAGGTGTCAGCGCGTCATATAAAAAATGAGATTCAGGAATATAAAAAAAAAATTCGGTGGGGTATAGCCTAGGTAGGGTTGGATTCGAGCTAGCCTCGGTAGAAGGGAGAGACATGGGAAGTTTGCTAAAAATCTGGATTCCCATAATGGTAGGGGCAGAGGGTAGGACCGAATGGGTTAGGATCCGTGTCCAGAGGTGTAGGCGGAGGCGGGTTAGGGAGGTTAGATACCGACGAGATTGGGTCTGAGTTATATAAGTTCGAGAAGATCCGAGTATAATGTTACCGAGAAGAGTGGATCCGACAACCAGTGGAAGGATCGAGTTAGTTTGGCGGCGGGTAGGACTTAAACGAATCGAGTCAGGGGGTAAGGGCCCCCTTCCTAGTTAAAGGGTCGGAGGTGAAGGACGGGTGGGAATTGGAGTCGGCGGATCTGGCCGGAGGCGATTGGGTTGTTAAGTTCTGCCGGTGGTTCAGGCCGGTGTTCCTTCAGATGTGGTCGCGGGTAATTGGCTGGGACAGCTTGGTTGGTGGTGGCGGCTAAGAAATTTAGGTTGCTAGGGCTTGGGTTAGGGTTTTGGTTATTTTAGATGAGGATGCCAACCCTTCCAATAAGGGTGGCAAGGCCTCTTCCAATGGAGCGGTACGTTTCTTGGCTTGGGTGGGTTTCTTTGGCACCATTGAGTTGCTTTGTCTTTTTACGATTTTTGTACAACAACAACAATAATTGGGTAGAGCGACGAGGCTTTGATTCCAATTGACGTAAAATGAAAGCCTTCAAAGACACAAAAGTCACACATTCAAAGGGAGAAAGTATTACTCAAAGGTAGAATGATCATTGATGATGGGGAAACGGGAGATTTATAGGGGAGTGGTGAAGGATCAAGAATGATGTCATCTCCGCTAAGAGGGAAATGGGCCTAGGCGCATCCCTTTACAATATAACCTATAACACATCTAAAATGTAACAAACATACCAAACAACTAATAAAAGGAAAAAATACAATGAAATACTAAAAATGCAAGAAAATACTAAAAGAAACCCTAATTTCCATGACCTTTTGATTTGGTTTCCTAGATGTTTACATTTGTCAAAAGAAAGCATCTATCTCTCTTTAATGAAACTTTGTGGAGAGCATATTCACTTCGCGTGATGTACCATTATTCTTGGTTTGGTTCCATAAAAGGTATCCTCCAAAAAAAAAGGAAAGGCATCCCATTATTCTTGGTTTGGTTTCTTGAGTCAATTGGGGATTATATTGGCTTGTCTAATGAAACCCCATTACAATCATAATAAGCATGAGCATTCTTTGATTGTCTAATGGAACCCCATTAGGTATACCTCAAAAGGGAATTGATGAAGAAAAAAAACTTGAGAAATTCGTTAACCTGCCATCTTTGACACGTGGAATTCCACTCCAAGGCATTAATATCTCACAAAGGAACTCAGTTTGGTTTCATTTAGCCTCGCTAACCCTAATTTCCGTCACCTTTTGATTTGGTTTCCTAGATGTTTACATTTGTCAAAAGAAAGCCTCTATCTCTCTTTAATGAAACTTTGTGGAGAGCATATTCACTTCGCGTGATGTACCATTATTCTTGGTTTGGTTCCACAAAAGGTATCCTCTAAAAAAAAGGGAAAGGCATCCATTGGAAGATGATGACTAAGGAGTCATCATGGGGAGTCTGGACTCTAGCGGCATGTACCATGTAGTCTAGAGGCAATCATGTGATAATTCCATTTTTTGAAGGGTGAATTAAGAACATCCATAAGGAGATTGCGAGATGATGACTAAGGAGTCATCATGGGGAGTCTGGACTCTAGCGGCATTTGAGAACGAGATCACTAGATCGAGGAGCTTTGGCGTCTTAGGTAGTTGGATAGATCAGAAGTCAACCTCCTTAATGTAAGATTGAATTGTGTAGCATATGTGTTACTTGCTAACCTAGTTACAACACATCAACCATCGAGGCATGCCGTAGCATAACATCAAACCCCGCCATGTTAAAGATGTCTTACTCGAAAATCTTCTTACTCCTATCCTTGCTCAAACTTGAGGGGTAAAGAGGATTAGACTTAGGCCAAATGCCTAACGAGGAATCAACCATTAACATAAAAAATGTGAACATGAATGCAATAGTATAAGATGATTCCAAGAGTAATATTAAGGGGATAATGAGTCAATGGAAGATGCAAAAAGGAAGGATAAACATTGAGGGTAATCAATTTAAATGTCAAATTAATACCAAATTATTTAAAGCGATAGGTGTGAAAATTATATGAAGACCTAAAATTTTAATCATCCATTGCTCGCGGGGTCGATATAAAATTAAATGAAATTATAATTTAAAAATTAGTTCGACTCTTTTTCCAGTTGCTATTGACCACATACCATTATACCCTAGCTTCTCGGGCTCGTCAGACATGTACTTTACTGACCTTTTGCGAGCTCCTCCTCGCATCTCATCGGACTGCCGTTGCTTACTTAACCCTCCAAAGGTTCAATGACTCTTCAATGAATGTAGTAAGGGGATAATGAGTCGATGGAAGATGCAAAAAGGAAGGATCAACATTGAGGGTGATTAATTTAAATGTCAAATAATATCAAATTTAATCTACTAATAGTTATTAAGATTTAAAATATATAAATCAATATGGTATGAATGTTCTATGAACACCTCAAATTTTAAATCAAATTTAAAGCATTTAAAACTCGTGGGGTGCGATATAAAATAACATGCAATTGTCATTAAAAAATCATTTGGGGCTTGCCAACCGATGGCGCTAGTTGCGTGTTTTACTGACAATTTGTAGGTTGCTCACCACGTGGCGTCATTGTACTGTTGCTTAATTTTCTGGAGGCTTGAGGACTCTGCACTTAATATTTCCAAATGACACCTGTGACGTTCTCTTTACTAAGAAATAAACTTAATATTATAAATAAGAAAATCCATCTCATTACAATCCCAAGGGGGTAGCCTAGTGTCATGCGCATATTTCATTCCTAACATCATTATTCAATAAGTTTCCAAGCATGGGTTCATATACTGATTCAGAATTTCATGTCGCTAATACGGGCTATTCTCAGTTTCAAAATTTTTAAGGTTCATAATTTATGTTAAATAGAGTGGAAATCACATAATAAAGAAAATTCAATCTGCAGGTCTTTAGTTCTTAAAAATCCATTCTCACTAATTAAGAGGTTTAAAACCTCAATTTTTAAATTGAATTTTACTCCAAAAAAATATTTGAAAACCATTTTCAAGTTCTAAGATGCCAAAACACACTTTCTCTAAAGTCACTTGAAACAAATATGTAAATCTAATTTCTCCATCTTTCTTATATTTAAATTTTCACTTTCGAAGTCTTGAGTTCTCAAGTTCAAAGGTAAGATGATAATATAGGATTACGAGGAACTAAGCTCACAATAAGTATCGAGGAACTACTCAGCATAGCTGTGATTTACCAACATTTTCTAGGATTTCAAGTAATATCTAATAACGGGCTTTCTACCCAAAAAATCTTGAGGACGAGATGGATAAAGGAGAGAGATAAAAAAATCCTTGCCTTGTTTGGTTAAGGTAGGAGTATAAAGAGCGAAAGCTTGGAAGACCTTCAACCACTATACCAAAACTTCAACCCAGCTACTAGAAGGTCTAGTTGAAAGGAATCCAAATTTCCACTAGCATGTAGGTTACACAAATATTTTGAGGTTGAAAGTATAAAGAGATGTAGGTTTTGAGATGAATTTTAGATTGAGGGAGTAAGAGTTTTGGTGTTTAAAAGGGTTTTTGTTTGTCTTTTCTAAAGTTCTTTTAAATAGTTGGTCAAACCAATAAATACGAGGTAGGTGCGAAATTAAATTTCACAGGCAACGAAGAAAATCCACAGGTAGCGACGTTCCTGCAACGCATCACGAAGGCTTTTGCTTCGAAGGGAATTTTTGGACTTTTATCAGGGAATGCTAATGGTCTGAGAGAAATGGTGCAAACTACCTGCGAAGAGTTTGTGGAATGTGAACATAATTCGAAGTTCCTAGAACCACGCTGCGAAGGGAATAACTTGGAAAATTTCTAACGTAGGATTCACAAAGCTCTTAAGACATCAATTGCTACCCAAAACACGTATAGCACAACATGAACACAGGTTTAAAAATACAGATCCTAACAGCCTTTCAGGGATGTCTTGAAATCGGGAAGCATGATTTGATTAAGGAATTAGGTAGTTGCATAAGATAATTGTAGGTTTCCCCTCTGATCAATTAGATCTCTTAGGTTTGCTCCTTCGAAGCTCTCAACTAAGGGAAGTTAGAAATTCTGAGGGAGATTGAAGTGTTGCACACCTACGTGGCAAAAGGACATTTGAACCTGTAGTGTTTGGGATTGGAATTTGAATGTGTTAAGGAGATATGTGGAAAATTTTGAGCTTGTTATCCTAAATATTTTTTTTTCGTCTATTAACGAGCATTCTAGTGGCTTCCTCAATAGGAAAGCCTCTCTTGAACGGAGTCATGATCCTTGTATGATGTCAGCTTGATCGGCGTTGTTATCTACTCTTTCTGATGTAAACCCAAAATTTGTGCTAAACTCTCACTAAAATTGATGATTACAAACCTTTGCCAGGAGCCTTATTTGTACTATAAATCTAAGGAGATCTAGATAGGTATGAATTCTAACTAAAAGTTAAAATGAAAACGCATGCCTCGAGATGGATTGAGAGAGACTAACAAAACAACAAAGATGATCCCAAGGGGGCTCTCCCATGCGCATCACTTCCTATGTGGATGGAGAAACAGACCTGACTTGTGGCTGCCTGAGGTAGATTAGCCCTTGAAACCGCTGTTATGCGGCTGTTTATTTGACTAATAGTTGGGTGAGTTGCTGTCATGTGGCCAGCTGCTTCCGTGCCATTTGCAATATAGCTTTCATGAGTTAATACGCATTTATGGTATGTTGTTTTGATATGTGGTAAGGGAAACATCGTGACAATAAGGATTTAACAACGTATATGTTCCCATAAGAGACGCTGATTGATGAAGCCAAAATTGAGGTGAACTTCGTATCATAAATGAAAATTATGATTTGACAAAAAATGAGTGATTAACTAAGCGCATGATGCAAGTGGTTTGACCTAAGAAGTACTATGTCCTTTTAAGATTTGGATCAATGTTACAGAGGCCTACTTCCTTTGTAAGAGTTGGATCAATATTACCTGAAACATGGGCTGTGCCAGTATGTGGCACATTGATTTAACCGGTCGCGATACAGTGGGGGTAGATTTAGTTAGTTTATTACTTAGATGATGGTATGTTTAGAAATTCTTATTTAGGTTATTTTAGAAACATAAGTGTGTTATCAAGATCAAATGTACTTCACCAATATAGAATGGTTAACTTAGACGGTGTGTAGTGTATACTCTATGTACTATATTAAGATAATATATAAACCATTCTTGCATACTTTTAATTTTTTGCTAGGATGCCTCCTTTGTCTCTATATATTTAATTCTTTAAATTAAAGTTGCATTATTAGATATAACAGTTAATATATCATTTGTTAATATTGGGGACACGATTTTTAAAAATCCAGATTGCACACTCATCCTTTTTTAGTTTTGGGTCAGTGATCCCGATCCCGGTCGCAGTATGTATGGTATGGAGATCCCAGTAACTAACTATGGGTTGGATTTATGTTGCATTACTTAAACCTAATGTGGCTAATTGCAAGGATGATGCAGGGTTGTTGCTGTAGTTCTAAAGACAACAAATACGAGATGACACAACTTAGGAAATGGTCTGTAGTTTATAGCCAAAGTATGTTGCTGATGTAGTGTGATATCAAGTTTCTTTAACATGAGTCATAGCACCTACAGACTACAGTATATGTGTTTCTAGTATTTACATCTAGATGAAAACCAAATGCCTCTACTGATAGGTGCTGTGTTTTTCTTTTGAGTTACTCAGGAATACTGTAGATTTTGATACATTTTCACCGCCTCGAGAGCTTCTTCAAATTCTTCCTGCTAAGTCTATTATCAGAGGATCAGATTGCGGGTCGCAGATCGGTCCACACAATCCGAAGTTTGCTTTGGTATGCCTTACCCCTCTTTGTTATCATAGTTTAAAATTTAGTTTCTTTAGTTCGCTCAATACTGGAAGATCTGAATACTAATTGAGATTAATTGTTTCTTTATCTTAATCCACAGGGAATGCAAGCTTTGCTAGATCTTACTTTTGCAGCGGAGGGTTCTGTAACTGATGCAGCAAAGAAGCTGGGGTACGTGATTTCAAGTTCTAAATCCTACATTCTTTTCCATAATCAGCCTGTTCACACAATTGACGTCTTTTTAGAATAAATTTATGAGTTACTTCTTGGACGTGGTTATTAAAACACTAAATATGCATCAGAAGGTATAGTGATAATGCAATGAATAACTAACTATGGACGTGGTTATTAAAACACTAATTATGCACATGGAATCCAAGGCAAACGGAAAACATTAAGTGACAAAAAAACTGTGTTTTGCTAGTCAAACTTAATAGTAGGGACAGTGATAATGCAATGAATAACAACTTTTTTAGTCATTCATGAACTAAAAATTCGATAGCTCACAGAGTTTTGCCCCCTATTACCCAGTCTAGACTGTGATGTATCAGAAGGTATAGAAAGATAATCCTTTTTTCCCCATTAGTCATTCATGAGCTTAGGGTTGTTTTTCAGATGGATCAGATTGGAAAATGGCCTATGGGGAGAAAAAATCCAATTTTGTGGAAGAAAAAAAAATCAGCCCATCCCATTCTTCTTCCCCTGGAAATCGGATTGTTTGTATTTTTATTCATTTTTTTACCAAAATCAGGAAATTTGAAGAAGTCAGACTTATCGACAAAATTGGAAAGAATACGGGAAAACCTGAAAAATGGAGAAAACCCTAAAAATATCTAATCATCATATTTAGAAAGATTCAGTTATAACTTTTGGAAAAAAGTTGGAATTTGTGTGAAAAACTGGATCTGCATAATTTCATTAATAACGGATCAAAAAAATGAGAAAATCTGAAATTTAATATTAATTATAATTTCGCTCATTTTTAGTTAGTTTGTTATTTAGATGGTGGCATGTTTTGTAACAATTGTTTAGCTTATTTTAGAACCATAAGTGTATTATCAAGATCACCAATATAGAAAGGTTAACTTAGATGGTATGTAGTGTATACTCTATGTAATATATTAAGATAATATATAAACCATTCTTGTATACTTTAAATTTTTGGCTAGGAGGCGTCTTTCTTCTCTATCTATTTAATTCTTTAAATCAAAAGCTTCATTATTAGATATAATAGATAATATATAACTTGTTAATAGTGGGGACACGACTTTTAAAAATCCAGATTGAACACTCATACTGTTTTGGTTTTGGGTCAGTGATTCCGGTCGCAGTACATATGGTACGGAGATCCCGGTAACAAACTATGGGTTGGATAGTTGTTGCATTACTAAAGCCTGATGTGGCTAATTACAAGGTTGATGCAGAGTTATTGCTTTAGTTCTGAAAATAATAAAAACGAGATGGCAGAGCTTAGTAAATGGTCTGTAGTTTATAGCCGAAGTTTGTTTCTGATGTCGAGTGATATCAAGTTCCTTTAACATGGGCCATAACACCTACAATATATATGTTTTTAGTTTTTACATCTAGATGATACCAAATGCCTCTACTGATAGGTACCGTGTTATTCTTCTGAGTTAGTCAGGAACACTCTAGATCTTGATACATATTCACCTCCTCAAGAGCTTCTTCAAATTCTCCCAGCAAAGTCAACCATCAGGGGATCAGATTGTGGGTCACAGATCGGTCCAAACAATCCTAAGTTTGCTTTGGTCTTCCTTACCCCTCTTTTTTGTCATAGTTTAAAATTTAGTTTCTTTAGTTCTCTCATTCATGGAAGATCCGAATACTGATTGTGATTAACTGTTTCTTTATCTTAATCCACAGGGAATGCAAGCTTTGTTAGATCTAATTTTTGCAGTAGATGGTTCTGTAGCTGATGCAGCAAAGAAGTTGGGGTACGTGATTTCAAATTCTAAATCCTACATTCTTTTCCACACAATTTAGTCTTTTTAGCATAAATTTTTGAGTTAATGCTTGGGCGTGATTATTAAAACGCTAAATATGCACATGGAATCCAAGGCGAACGAAAGACATCAAGTGACGAGAAAAACTGTCCTTTGCTAGTGAAACTTAATAGTAAGTACACTGATCATGCAATGAATAACAACTTTTTTAGTCATTCATGAACTAGTAATTGGATAGGCTCACAAAATTTTGCCACGTATTGTCCAGTCTAAACTGTGATGTATCAGAAGGTATAGAAAGATAATCCTTTTTTCCCCATTAGTCATTCATGAGCTTAGAGTTGTTTTTCAGATGGATCAGATTGGAAAATGGCTTTTGGGGAGAAAAAATCCAATTTTGTCGAAGAAAAAAAATTCAGCCCATCCCGTTCCTTTTTCCCCTGGAAATCGGATTATTTTTGTATCTGCGATTTGATGGTCATATTTTGACATGTGAGCCACTTAACTCTCTAATAGCATTTAGCGATCATTGCAGGTTAAGCACTGGGGCTTTATCAAGGTTGATATTATCAGGCGATTCTCTTCGAATGGCAGTGAACGAGTTCAGGACCTCTGTGAAAGGTTTATCTATTAGCTATGTGTTAGATTTGGGTCTCTAGCTAACTTTTAATTATTCAGTTTTAATGCGCGCTTAGTGACATCTGTGTGTGCATGTCAAAGTGATATGCCGCTAAAGAAGTCCGATCGCGTGGACGAGGGCGTCAACCGCTTGGCGATTCATATCCAAGCTTTGGTAGCGTCCTTGCTCCAACGACTCTGATCCCTTTTGACCTCCAATAATAGCAACACTGCCGTTGACGGTGTTGACCTCCTCCCGACCACCGGCCTGCAATTGTCTGCCCCTCCTGTTCCCATCTCTCCTTGCCTCCTGCACCACAAGCACCGCTGCAGCGAGTCATTTCATATACGCCACACCAAATGCTGGCCCATCTCCCGATTTTTGGGCTGCCCACACCGCCTTTGCGTCCCCTAAACTGGTTTTGGCGCAACCCTTCTTACTTCCTCGGCCTATGGCCACTAACCTTAGGATACCTATCCCTTATTTCTTTGGCCTCCTTTTTGCCAAAACGCCACTGATCTCACCTTTGGCGGACCACTTTTTTCGCGCCAACAATTTTGTGCCCACACTGTTGGCCGTCTCGCCCTCAAGGTCCGACAGATCTTCCCGCTCCTATCACCGGCGCCGCTGATCCACCCGAGGCCGGATCTGACTCTGTAACCAGCAAGCTCCCTGTGGCGATGCCAATCGGAGGTCCAACGACCACGGTCGACGTGCAAGCAACCCACCGAGAACCTCTTCCTTTTTGGCAGAAGCCTCCCTCATCCATCGAAATGAAGGGCAATGTAAGTTAGGTTTGAAAAGTTACAGTCCCTAACCCCTGGATAATTCTCAAACCCCGAGCCTCACTTATTGTGGTAACAATGTATATTCCTGATGATTTGTTTGCTGTTTTTAGTGAAGAATGGTAGGTTACTAGCTTAAAGTTACGAGATATGGAGACTTTTTTTTTTACTTTTTTTTTTTTTTAATGATTTTGAGAAACTTAAATCTTATTAAACCTAACTATGTCCTCTAATTAAAAAAGTTTGGAATAAAACTATCTTCCTATAGATAAACTAAGAGATAATAATTAAAAGAGAGGTAAATCCTCTCTCTTTCTCTGGCTGGACAGCCCCTGGGGCAGAGACAAATGACTTGTAAATGCTAAAAAAATAAGCTAGAGCTAGAAATCTAAATCCTACACATAGCGAATAGATTTTTAAAAAAAGGAATAAGGAAAAATGATGTCTGGAGAAATGTTTATTGAGGTCAATTATACCATGTGTTGAAACTTGGAAACTGATGGGGAATTTATTTGAGTACCTACTATTGTGTAGGACAATGTAGCATTCTAATGAAGTGAGCCGGGAGTACCTAAAAGGATTTCCCAGATATCCTTTTACTCCTTTAAGAAAGTAAATGATGTTAGTGATGCACGGATATTACGATTTTAATAAGATGAGGATGTAAAATTTGTTCTGCCCATATGTAATATTGTTACATTTTTCTTAACATGTCGTTTATATGAATCAGAGAAACTGAAGCTTTGATGTGATTCTGTGAAGGGTATGAATGAAGCCTGTCAAGGACTCGTTAGCTGACCACTATATGTGAGGTACAGTTTGCTCTTGATTCCCGTTGTAACTCAAACATCAAATCCACTTTTCCTTTTAGAGAACGCACGCTTCTGCGTAGTCTAGTCATGTTGACTGAAAGAAACAAAGGAAAACGATAGGGAATCTTTTAGTCAATGTTAGCTAGAACCCATATCGTTTTGGTACGTGGAACAAGAACGGGAGCGCAATACGCCACATACTTTAAAGATTTGTATGATAGGGGATAGGCTTATGTAAGATTACATCACTCCAATAATTTTAGGTACTTCTAAATACTATTGATTCGAAAGTTGAAACAGTTACATTTAGGATTTTTTGTTGAATGTTATCTTTAAAAAAAAACTGTTATAGTATTTACTGTATTGTAGTGCATTACAATCACTATGTTTTCTCTATATTTATCTCATAGAAACAGTACCTAATATTGCTCGGATTATTAATTCTAGAGTATCGGAATGATGTTGTACCACATTTTGGAATGTGCATACGAAAAATAAATTGCTAGGGTGTTAGCGTTTCTTTTTGGTAACACTGGTTTGAGCTGCTGGATTATATATAGTAAGCTAACATTTAGTTTTGTGGCTGGCGTTGTTGCCAGTGATGATAAATTCTCATTCTCTGATACGAAGAACATACCCTCCTATACTATACACTTCTTTCTGTATATACACCACCATTGCAATATTTCCATTTCTTCTTTCCTCTCTCTCTCTCTCTCTCTCTCTCACACACACACACACACACACACACACACACACACACACAGCACCTTGGGGCACACAAGCTATTCTCAACTCCTAAGACCCAACATCAATAATGTTACTCTTTACTCTTGTTGACTGATGGACAACTTTAACCAATATTAAAGGCCTTAAAACATTATTCGTCCAAATATACAAAGAATTAAATGGCCCAAATGAATTGGGCCAGAACCTCCCTCATTACTTGCACATAGACGACGACGCACCTCTCTCCTCACAAACTTCTACTAAACTATTCAACAAAGTCTTTTACCAATTACTTGAGGTTCACTACATAATCCATATTTGCAATAGAATGAGTTGAACAACAAGCTGTCATTTTATTCGTAACAATGTCCTACCAAGTCGACACTTAGGCCATCTCCAAGCGTTGAACAAAATCCAAATGATCGGTCAAAATAGGTTTTGCCTATTTTTCAACCAAATTTGGAGACATTTCTTTCAAAAATTTGGTTCGGCGAGCTTAGAATTAATCGTACTCGGGAGGAAGCTCACTTGTCGCCCTAACATTTTCCTCTTTTTTTTGAATTCTTTTTACTCTGCCACCCCAACTTTTTCTTCTTTTTTATCTTATTTGTTATTAGTGGGGTGGCAGAGGCCTTGCCGACTGAGAAAAAAAATGGCAAACGCCTGGTTTGCCCCCTTTGTAAATGGTTTTAACCCATATTGGCCACGTATTTAGGCCAAATGCTTGGAAATGGTCTTATTGGTCAACTTTGGACACGTCAGACGTTTTTCACATACTTTATCTCTCTTGTTAATCTCTCTTTACTTTTTCTCTCTATGTAATTTGCTCTTTCGGTGACTATCCAACTCCACTGTTAACGAAATATTCAAAGGGCTTTTCTATTGTGACCGAATTTTCTACTGAAATTTTATGGACAAACTGACAAGGCTGTTCTTTAGGTCCCATTGGGGTGGATCCCAAAACCAACCAATAAAAAACAGCCACGTCAGTTTGTCCATGAATATTCTGTCGAAAAATCAGTCAGAATGGATTTTTTTATATGCAAAACCTGTAAACTGCTTTGGAAACAAAAGGTTTTTCTATATTTCAGCCTGAGATATATTTTAAAGCAAAATATGTACAGATTATTTTTATCATTGTTTGTTGGAAGATTGTGTGATAAAGAGGAGTTTTTCTATTCTTTTATACCCTCTTTTATTTTGTCTCCCTGAGAGTGAATGTGCTGAGCTTCATAGTATTATATATGTAGGTATAAAAGATAAATGGGGTCAAAAGTATATATTGTATTATTTCTTTATATAAAAGGAAAAAATTTCGATTTAACAAAAAATAACGGTCAACTAGGTCGATTGAATAGACTTCGTACAAAATTGGGTTCCAAACATGTATTATGCAAAACTTATGAGTACCAAAATCAGAATAGACATAACAAAAGGTTGTAAATTCTAAATAACCCTTTCGTTTAATTGTTTGTTGTAAATGATTTGTATTGTTGCAGTTGAGGAAAAGGTAGTGTAGGAAAAAGAGGCACAAAGAGAGCATTTCTTTCTTTTAGTAGCAGTGGCAACCAAACATCAACACATAATTTTGAGAAAGTGCAAGGTTAAAAATTGTACATATGGGATTTTGGTTTTTGAAAAAGAATATTCCTCTTTACCTAAAATAAACATTAAGAGTCCTAATTGCATGCTCTGTAATAATTTCGGCATCTTTTATTTTTTATTTTTATTTTTCATCTGCGAGTCAAATTAGCCTTTTTGTTAGATGTATTACTTTGAGGGTCCTTCTAAGACGACACACAAAATCGACACATTTGGTGTGATACACTGACGCGTCACACCCGTATTGGCTTGTGTCCAGGATAGACTTGATAATGATGTCAAGTCGTGTTCGTGTCAGTTTTTATCGTGTTCAGGTCTTATCAGGTTCGTGTCTAAACGGATGATTTTTTTGTCGCAAGAAAAAATCATATTCAAACCCGATCCAGTATCTTATTGTGTCATCTTGTGTTCACTCGTTATTACCCATTAAGATAATGAATTATTTTTAATCGTATACAAGTTGACATGTTAGTTTATTTTTAAACAAAATTAAACCCATTAATTCGTTGACATTACTAACTCTCTCATCTAGTAAAATTCGTTAAGATTAAATTAACATCAAGTGACAAAAATTCTTTATAAGTCCCAACAATATATCTTATCTACTTAAATTAATAGGTCTCAAAGGGTCTTATCCACTATTAACGGATGAAGGGAGTCAATACTAATCCGACCGTGAACTATTGTATCCTATCGGGTTAGCAATGATATGCCTGAAATCATTAATGGTCCAACAATTAACTTCGTGTCAATTCGTATCGTGTTATCGTGTCGTGCCTCATTTTGCCAGTTTTAGTCCAGACCCAACAATAGTGGAGCTCGGACACAAGCCAAAGCAGGTGCTACATGTTAGTGTGTCACACGAAATGTGTCTATTTTGTGTGTCAGCCTAGAATTATCCTTATTATAGTAGGCAATGTTTTAGGGAATGCATGATGGAAGAAAAAAGCTTATCATGACATTGTATTATATGCCTGGGTCCTCGTATATCGATAAAATACAAGTTCAAATTTGTTGACCCATTTTCAAGGTGGATCATAATGACCCTCTCACATGATTGATTAAAATATTAAAAATTATAGGATTCAGTGAAACTACATATTTATTATTTTAATGTTTCAACCAATCATGTCAGTAAATGATTATCATAACTCATTTTGAAAGAGGTTCAAGAAATTTGAACTTATAGAATACATTTGATTTGCTTTCCCCAACTGGTCAACAAATGATTATTATTCATTTTATCGCATTTATGATTTCTTTAAGTTATATAATGAACAGAGGATAAAAACTATAGATCTCCAACCAGGGAGATCTTCCCCATTTATTTACAATGAAAAGGAGAAAACATGCACAAAGAGAGAAAGATCTGATTTATTGATATTTTTCTTCATGATGATATTAGAACGATTGCGCTTTGATTTTATTGATTGAAGTGGTTGGTAGTTAAGCCGGTTTGAAGTTAGTTAGTCTATTAATGGGCAACAGACCACACAGGTAACCTGAATGGGTTTTGGAGCATAATCGGTTAACCCCCAAGGACGCTAATGCAAATGAGTGACAGAAAACGGTCATATGAGACACGGACACGATATACATCAACTAGATGATTAAAGCACGACACGAACTTTACGCAACTCTTATTAAATATGATATGGGTTAGGCAGTTTTTGACACAGGACATATATGACTTGAACCGTTTGCGAGGTTTAGTATTAAGAGTGATTCTCACAAGTTGTTGTCTAACATGTAGAGCATATTGTATATGTGGTTCAAGTAGGAGTTCCCATAATCGATTGTGTCTTTAGTTGATTTTTTAGTTATTTATTGCATTGCCTAGAATTTGTTTTCCGAAGAGGAAGGGTTTTTTGTACCGCTTTGTCCCTTTCTTTGTTATCTTGTTTACCATTGTATACATCATGTTTCCGCGCTCTTAGGTGTTTATTATTTTATATTATTTAGGGTTGATTAGACTTTGACCCTCAAACTTTACTCCTATTTTCACTTCACCACCCCTACTTTATTAAATCCAAAAATTTATTTTCCTCGAATTCCAAAATTAATTTAATATATACCCATTTAAAAATCCGGGTTGTTACATAAACAAACTCATTTGTCTTATTCTTCTAGTTCAATTTCTAGTACTAATGTTTTTAACTTATTCATTGTGATATTTGGTGCCATATAAAATTCTCTCATAATGGTGCTCGTTTTTTCTTTACTTTAGTGCATGATTATTCTCGTTATACATGGACTTACCTCATTAAATTTAAAACTCAAACATGTGATATTCTTTGTTATTTCCATTCTCGTATTCAGCCCAATTTTAACCGGTCTTGTTTTTATTTAATCCCATGACATCTTTTTTCACAAAGTCGGCATGGTGTGTCAACACAATTGTGATAGTACGCCTCAACAAAACGGTGTCGTAGAACGCAAACGTCTTCATATTCTCAATGTTGCCCGTGCTCTCCGTTTTCAATCTCATCTTCCCTTGCCTTTCTTGGCAGGTTGCTTACCCACAACTACCTATATTATTAACCATCTCCCCACTCCTCTTTTGCGTAGTTCCCCCTTTAACACGACTTTATCAATTCAACCATCTTACGATCATTTGTATTTTGGGATGCCTTTTCCACGCTTCTCTTGGTCATCTTCATCACAATACAACCATCATGATCGAAGTTTCATTTTTATTGGCTACCCATTCGGCCAAATAGAATATCGTCTTTATGATCTAGACATTGCTTGTAACAACCCGAATTTTTAAATGAGTATTTTTAAATGAAAATTTGAATATTCGAGAAAAATTATTTTTTGAATTTTATAAATTCTATTGGTTAAATATATTGGTTATGATTTTTAAAGAATAGAACTTCAAGCGGAATTGAAATTAGATTTAAAACGAATTTTTAATAGAATTTTTAATATTTTGCCTTATGGCATTTTTAAGGGAAACTGTCAGATTTTAGGCATGATCGATCGATCGATCATTTTCATAGAGCGATCGATCCTCCAAAAAATTTTGCTCAGCAGTTCATCATTTTGACAAAATTTCTAATTTTTTTAAACCATTAAAGCTATATAAATACATGATTTCGAGGTTAAGTTTTTAAGACCCATCCTTACCAAACTTTGAGCAGCCAACCCCCTACTTTTCCCATCATCTTCCACCTCCATTATATTAGTTGTAAACTTTGAGTGTAATGTAACGTTATATAACGACCATTTTCATTATAATTACCTCTTGTTCAACCACAGCCTAAATTTGTTGTCTGATTGTACCATTATTTTTCGTCTTTTATTGTTCTCACAGGCTTCATATTTTCTACATATTACAAAATTAATCATGTATAAAATAATCTAAAATAATGTTAAACATTATAATAATAGAAACTTACTTTTTTCATTCTTCGACATCTTCATGTGTGTCAAATAAATAACGAGCTACTTGTTCATGTTGCAAACCCGTTAATTTCACTCGTTTTCCCATCACATGACCACCATCATCGACGAACTCATCAGTGTCATCAATGCTAGTCGAGTCAGGCATATATTCCCGAGTATATATTGATGACTCCACGGTGATTTATTCCTCTGCAATTGATCCTGCAATGTATCGCGTATTCTTGACGTAATCTTTAAAAACTTTCATCAATCTTTCAAACGGATACATCCACCGATATCTAACTGGACCACAAAGAAGTGCCTCGTCTCATAGATGTACCAACAAGTTAACACTTATGTCAAGGAATGCTAGGGGAAAGTACTTCTCCAACACACAAATCGCTTGGGTCACCGCCAATTTTGCGATCACTATGTGTTCTCGATTGACTACCTTCTCACACAAGAGTGAGAAGGTAATACTAATTTGCATAATAGCCCTCCGAAAATCCTTGTGCTTGGAGACGCAGTGGTTAAACAATAAAGGAACCAATTGCATGATCACATGGCAATCGTGGGACTTACACTTATGTAAATCATAAGTAGAACAATTCACAATCCTTTGCAAGTTGGACGCAAAATTAGATAGGCCCTTCAAATTATATATTGTGTCTAAAAGCACCTTCCTTTCCCCACTCGTCAAAGTAAACGCATCAGGGGGAATTATATTCCTTCCCCTACTATCTTCTTTCAACCATAGTTGTGGCTTAAGTTTCAACGATTTAAGGTCTTTTCGTGCATTTTCTCCATCCTTCGAATGACTCCCCTAAAAGGCAAGTGCCCACAATATGTTCAACGAAGTTCTTCTCTGCATGCATCACATCCAATACATGGCGCACCGATTATTCTTCCGATATGACAAGTCAAATAAAATTGACCTCCTAGACCATGCCTTTCTTGTCTCAGTTTCATTCCCAGTTGGGGTCTTCTTATGCTTGACATTCTTAAATTTGGGATTCTTACCTGGCATATTAGGTCCACATTTATAAGATTTACTTTCAATTTCTGAACCCGAAAGTTCTCTCGGCGGATGCCTATGTTCAACCCCGCCCAATAAAAAATTGGAACCTTTCTCAAATCTGAAACTATGAGCCAGGGGTAAAAACCTCTTGTGGAAATGGTATACATTTTTTGAGCTAAAGGATAGACAAAGAGATTCAGTATCCTCTTCACAAATAGGACACTCCAAATAGCCATGTACTACACAACCGGATAATATCCCATAAGCTGGAAAATCATGAATTGCCGACATCAACATAGCTTTCAGCATAAACTCTTATTTTCTAAAAGAGTCAAATGATTGCACACCCTCTTCCCACAACTCATTTAATTCTTCTACCAAAGGAGGCAAGTAGACGTCGATGTCATCACTTGGTACCTTTAGCCCAGGTATCAACAAAGCCATCACCGAAAATTCAGGTATCATACACTGTGAAGGAGGGAGGTTGAGTGGGGCTAGGATCACTGGCCATACACTCTGATTGGTGCTTAGATTTCCAAATGGATTGAAACCATCTGTTGATATAGCCAAACGAATGTTGCGTTGTTCTCGAGCAAAATCGAGATACTCATAATTCATCATCCTTCAGGCTGTAGAATCAATAGGATGACGGATGATATTACCCCCTACTTCTGCCCTAGCATGCCAAGTTATTGCCTTCGCTATCCATGGTACTGTGAAAAATCGCTAACATCTATCCTACTTGTTGAAGGTTGTTTTAAAGGTTGGTCGGGGACAAAAGGAACTTTCAATTCACTGTGAAAACTCCAAAATCGATAACTATCTTGCATACCCGATCTTAACAAATGTAGTTCAACTGTTTTCCACTCAAACACCTTACCATTCTTACACCTAGCACACGGACACAAAAACTCTTCATCATTATGACATCTCTTTGCGTATTTCACAAATTCGTTAGCACCTCTGTGAAACACATCCCCCATTCTATTTATCTCACCTATCCACTCTTTATATTTCGGATATCCCATCACAACTACCACAACTAATCACCTATTAAAGGTAAACAAAACTTAGATTTATAGTATGTTTTATTTAATTATGTCTTATTTATATTCGATTTTTAAATTTCAAATACAAATTCAATTTATAATAGAAATTTCTATTTCCTCCATTTCCTCTAAAGGGTGAGTGGTCCTATCCCATTCAAGACCGCATTTTTCTGTAATATACTTAACAGCTCATGCACTTTGTTACGATTTGAGAAAAATTCGGCAGCATATCCCCGTAGTTCTCCAAGTACACGACGTAGATTGGCAAGTGTAAGTGTTATTTCAATTGCTCAATTGAAATAACAATTACACTTGTCAATCTAGTATGTACCCAGAGAATATAAGGATACGACTGCAGAACTTCCTCCAAAAGTAACAACTTTAAGCCACTAAGAATATTATACATAAATTATGCAGTCCCAAACTGTTCAAACGGGACGATTCGAGAGATCTCATTACAGGGGTAATGACTCTCGAACGGGTCTAAGGGATATTGAATGCGTACGCATAAGAACTAGAAGCTAGTATGTATGCGCATTATATGTAATTTCAAGTATTTTCATTTAATTATCATACTATATATATATATATATATATATATATATATATATATTATTCGATATACAAAGTAATTTTCAAAAAAAGTTGAAAAATCATACCCCCATATGGACAATAATCCAGTGGTCATGCCAATTTTAAAATTAACCAACCCAACATCGATCCACTATAATCCAATAGTAACGTAAACAACAAATGTGTATCCCGTATTCCTTCTAATTCATCTACTCAATTAATTATTTTAATAAATTAAACTAACAATTAAAGTATACAATTATTAATTTACTAATTTACAATGAGGGGTAATCCTGCTTTCATAATTAATCATATATTAATTTACTAATTTACAATGAGGGGCAATCATATATTAATTTACTAAAAAAATTAATAATCAATCAATTCGTTTACAAGGGACACTACACACAAACACGCATATACACGCACACTACACACACATATACACACACACATACACACACACACGCAGCCCCCTACCCCACCACCCATCCCTGCCCCCTCCTCCCCCCCTGCCCCACCCCCTTCCCCCACCACACACACACACAAACAGCCCCACCCCCTCCCCACACCCCACCACACACACACACTGCCTGACCCCCTTCCCCCACCACACACACACACCCAGCCCCACCCCCTTTCCCCCACCCCCACCCCCCACCCACACGCACACACACACACGCACATATATATACCCACACATACACAAATACATACACACACACACATATGTAAATGGAAGAGAGAGAGAGAGAGAGAGAAACTAACCTGAAAGTAGAGAGAGGGAGAGCAGCGTAGAAAGAGAGAAAAAAGGATGGAAGAAATCGGTGGGGGAAAAAAGGAGGGGAAAGGGTTTTTTGCTGGCAAATTTGTCACGGACGTGTCACGTTCCTTGATCGTGACAATATTATAAGAATTATCACGGTCATTTACCGTGATAAGTCCGTGACAAGTGCTGTTGTTACAGACTTTTCACGGTCAATGACCGTGACAAAGGCCTTGTCATGGTCATTGACCGTGACACAAAATACGTGTTTTTTGTCATGGTCAATGACCATGACAAGGCTAGCCGCTGGAAGGGTGCCAATTTACCCATTTTGGTATAGTGCAAGTTCTGCACGCCCCCCCCCCCCCCCCCCCCCACAACTTGAGGGGCTTACACACCTCCTCCCATCCTATAAGGCAATACTTAAAGCTAGCCTCCGTGCCTTTCCATAAGAAATCTCGCATAATTTTCTCCATCTTCAAATGAACTGTCCCAGGAAGGGGAAGAATGGATATGAAATATGTGGACAAGCTAGAGAGCATGCTCTTAATCAACGTAAGTCTCCCCCCTTTAGAAAGGAAACCATTTTTCCAACCGGCAAGCTTCCTACACATTCTCTCCAAGACTGTGTCCCAGCTCGACATAGCCTTATACTTAGCTCCTAGAGGAAGGCCGAGATAAGTACTAGGTAAATAACCAACCCTGCCACCCAAGGTATCGGCTAATTCTTCCACATCACCCTCTCCCCCAACCGGGATCAACTCACACTTACTCGCATTGATCTTAAGACCCGACACCGCCTCAAAAAAAATAACAAGGATCTTAAGAGCATATACCTGCCTCCGATCAGCATCACATAATATAATCACATCATCCGCAAAAATAAGGTGAGAGACCGTAACCAAATTAGTACCCGAATTCCTAAGGGAGAACCCCGTGATCCACCCTGCCTCGACCACCCTCCCCATCATCCTACTAAACTCCTCCATGACCAGGATGAATAGAAAAGGGGATAAAGGGTCCCCCTGGCGAAGACCACGAGAATTAGGAAAGAAACCCTCAGGCACCCCATTAATCAACACTGAAAATCTGGATGTCGAAATACATCTCTTGATCCAGTGACACCACCTATCTCCGAAACCCATGCTCCTTAACAAGTACAAAAGAAAATTCCAATTGACATGATCGTACGCCTTCTCAATGTCAATATTACACTTGATACCAGGATCCCCGCTCCTCGACCTAGAGTCCACACACCCATTGGCCACTAAGACTGCATCAAGAATCTGCCTACCACCTACAAAAGCGTTTTGGGACTCAGAAATCAGAGGATCAATGACCTTTCTAAATCTAACCGATAACACCTTGGCGAGAAGATTGTAGACACTACCGATCAAGCTGATAGGTCTGAAGTCTCTGATATCATAAGAACCCCCCTTCTTGGAGACCAAAGTGATGAAGGTTGCATTCAATCTAGGCACAAAATATCCCCAGTCGTGGAACTCGTCGAAGACAGCCATACCATCAAAAATCCATCCGTCCCGGGCGCCTTATCCCCACACATCGACTTTAGGACCATCACGACCTCCTCTTCGGTAAAAATTCCCTCTATATCGGCAGCCTCTGAATTGGATATACACCCGATGTCGGCCCCATCTAGAGTGGGACGCCACGTCTCCTCTTCCCTAAAAATCTCCTCATAAAACTGAGAAATGGCCCCCTTATTTTTTGGGGGGCGTCTGAGGTTGAGGTAAGGATGTTGATGATGCTGTTGGTGTGTTTTGAGGCTATGTCGGGTTTACGTATCAATATCAGGAAGAGTGAGATTATTGCCGTAGGAGATGTGGGTAATGTGGAGTATTTGGCTAGCATTCTGGGTTGTACGGTCGGATCGCTCCCATCTACCTATCTTGGTCTCCCCTTGGGGGCTAAGTTTAAGTCTTCTTCGATGTGGGATCCGGTCTTTGAGAGGGTCCAATGGAGGTTAGCAGGATGAAAGCATAGTTATCTTTCCAAAGGCGGTCGGTTAACGTTGATCAATAGTGTGTTATCGAGCCTTCCGACATATTTTATGTCTATGCTCCCTTTACCTACTTCTGTCAGCAAGAGACTAGATAAGTTGATGAGGGATTTCCTTTGGAGAGGTCCCGATGATGAGTTCAAATATTATTTGGTGAGTTGGGACGAGGTGTGCAGACCGCTGAAAGTGGGTGGGGCCGGAGTAAGGAGCTTAGCCCATTTCAATCTGGCTTTACTGGGGAAATGGTTGTGGCAGTTTCATAGGGAGGGAGATAAACTCTGGAGGAAAGTGGTGGTAGCTAGGGTGCCAATGTTGGAGTTAATGTGAAAGGGACTTAAATCTATGAAGAGGTGAAGGATCTTCCAAAGATGGGCAGAGGTTCTTACAAGCTAGATAAGATCAGTTGCTTTTATATTAGATCAGTTAATCTTTGATTTCTATTGTAATGGGGTTATTATATAACTCCAATTTCATCTTTCCTCAGCTTTTGGACATTGGCTCCCCAAAATCTTTCTTGTATTCTTAAGCTTGTTCAGCCACTTGGAGAGGCTTTTTCTCTTATAATTAATAATATGTGTGGGGGTTTCGTCCCTCATCTCTAAAAAAAAAGAAGCGGAAGAGATTGAATGAAGTGGAAAGTTTGCATAAAAGGGCGTAAAAGTGATGAGTCTATTTTGTAGCACAAAATTGCAGACGTTTAGACTCCTTAAGCTCAAAATAAAATGCCCCAAAATCCAAAATAAAACACAACCCAACCAAATCAAAATAAATGCCATAATTAGAAGAACCATATTTATAAATGGCATAATTATATCGAAACAACATAAATAAATCAAAATCACCAAAAGTGGGTGAAAAGCCCTAGTTTGAAACCCAATTTAAATCCCAATTTTATTTGAAACTCAATTTTAATTAAATTTGAATTTTATTTGAAACCTAATCTGAAATGAATCAAAAGCTCTACTTGAAACCTATACCTATTTGACACCCAATTTTATTTGAGACCCAATTTTATTTGAAACCCAATTCAAAACAAATCAAAAGCTCCACTTGAAACCTAATCTGAAATAAATCAAAACCTCATCTTGAAACATAAACCTAAACCTAAACCTAAACCTAAACCACGTACATATATTAAACATAAATGCAACAAATAATCGGAAAAAAAAGAAGCCATGGATGTACCTAAAAATAATTAAAGATGTTAGAGCTGAGACTGGCAACGGGGTGAGGAGGAAAGGAGGTCGACATCGTGTAGAGGGGCGCTGTAGCAGGTAGATGAGAGCGGTTGGTGGGAGAGGGTGCAGGCAGTGGGTAGCGGGGTGTATTAGTGGTTTGAGGGGATGAAGTGAGCGAAAACGGGTTGATGGGTGATCAAGGTCTAGGTTATCTCCAAGTTGCCATGTCATAAGGTTGATGTTATGACATGGCACGCTATGATACCATTAGATTGTTTGAGGAGATTAATTACCATCTGTTGGATCGTTGGAATAATAAAAGACCTCCTCTCATATTCTCTCTCTCTCTCTCTCTCTGTATATATATATATGAGCTCCTTATAGGCGACTCTATGTATATCAGGCCGCCAATTTTTAAAAAAAGTAAAAAATTTCCATTTTCATGTGGCGATTACTTCTTAAACGGATTCCTATAGATGAGTATATCAAACGACTCAAAATTACTATGGTGTCAAAGTGTAGATGTTGTTTGGTGTCTTGTGAGGAGGAGAGAGATCATATTTTTTGGATTAGTTCGATTGCTTAAATTATTTGGAGGCGATTTTACAATCTCATTGGATTGAAGAACTATTCATCAAATTTTAACGGCAACCTGATGACCTGGTGGATAAACTCTAAAAGCAATAAAATTAGAGGGATTCTCTGTCGTATCATTCCTGCCTACACCTGTTGGTACTTATGGTGTGCTAGGAATAAAAGCATGTACGAGGGAATGCCAATAACAGAATCCTCTAATGTTAATCAAATTTGCGGGGAGATTAAGCTTACTTTTCGAACATTTCCTTTCTTGGGCACTAAAACTAGATATTGTATTGATATTTTAGAGACTTTTTCTTCTATTGGTGCTCATATCGCTTATCTTTGATGTAAGCCACCGGTGGAGGGTGATTCTCCACTATTGATATTTAATAAATCTGGGGAGCTCTAATCCTCTTTCAAAAAAAAAAATCATAAAAAATTGATGTCTTTTTTGGAGATGATCTACGTAATGAGGTGATCATGTACAAAAAAATTCACCAAAAAATTCAATTCGAAGGTGGGTTTATATGATCAACAAAAGTTTCAACTGTTAAAAATACATATATTCATTAATTTTACATATCATTTTTCTAAAATAATAAAAAATGATTTTTTTAATGAAACATTTTGTAGATGATCTCCATTGTGAGGACATCATTTACAAAATTTTTTATAAAAAATCTATTTTTTGCTATTTTAAAAAATAATTTTCACGAAGGTATATATATAAGAGGTCATTACGAAAGACCCTTTGTGTTTATATATATATATTGCAAGGGTTGAAAAACTATCCATCTAATATCTAAATATAATTTTGATATCTTCTCTCAGAGGATTGACACGTGGATTGCATTCTATATACTTTAATGCCTCTTTCCTTTAATTTTTCCAGCCCTTTGAAAAGCCCGTCGAGGTCAACTACACCGCCTTGGAAAAAGCATGTGTCGCTCTTTTCTTGGTTACCCAAAAGTTACTGCACTACGTGCTCACCTTCCCCGTCAGACTCATATCCCGAATGGATCCCATCAAGTACCTACTAAAGAAGCCCGACCTATCCAGCCGAATGGCCCGTTGGTTGATGCTTCTAGCCGAGTTTGATATCACCTATGTCACACAAAAATCCATGAAAGGAAGATCCATCTCTGACTACCTTGCTGACTACGCTATGGAAGAGGCCGATGTCCGGATTTCTGAATTCCCATACGAGAATATCCTTTGCGCCTCCCATGAATATCTTTGATGGAAAATGTTCTTTGATGGTGATTCCAACAAAAAAGGATATGGCATTGGCTCTCTCCTCACATTTTTATGTTTATCTTTGAATCCTCAGTCTCTATAGCTTCGCCTCCCTCTGTCTCTAAATATTTTGCTCCCTCTCATTCCTTATATATATATATATATATATATGTCCATCATTCTCTCTGCCCCCTCTAAATCTTCTTGAACTTCTCTTAGACACCTCTATCTCGCTCCAAAGCAACTTATGGCGCCTCATATCTCAAAGCAGAAAAGATGGCTCCAAAAAAGGAGAAGGCCCCCCCGCCAACATCGAAGCCAGCAAAATAAGGAGAAGTAAAGCATAATAAGGAGAAGAAGAAGAAGAAGTAGAGCAAGGGAAAGAAAAAGGAAAATGTGAACAACATGGTGTTGTTTGAAAAGGCCACCTATGACAATCTCCTCTCTGAAGCAGCCCAGTTCAAGCTCATCACCCCCTTCCATTCTCCCCGGTTGTTTAAGGATAAATGGATCACTTATAAGGAAGGTGATAAGTTATTTGATGGCTTGAGGAAAAGGTGATAAGACCCCCTTCTATAGCTTCGCCTCTCTCTGTCTTCAAATATTCTTCTCCCCTCTCATTCTTTATATATATATATATACATCTTTCTCCCATCCCCCTTTCAATCTTCGTGAACTTCTCTTAGACACCTCTATCTCGCTCCAAAGCAACTTACGTCGCCTCATATCTCAGAGCAGAGTAGATGGCTCCAAAAAAGGAGAAGCCTCCCCCCCCCCCCCCCCCCGGCCATCATCGAAGCCAACAAAATAAAGATAAAGAAAGAAGAAGAAGAAGAAGAAGAAGAAGAAGAAGAAGAAGTAGTAGTAGTAGAGCGAGGGAAAGCAAAAGGAAAAGGTGAACAACATGGTGTTGTTCGACTAGGCCACATATAACAATCTCCTCTCTGAAGTCCCCAAGTTCAAGATCATAACCCCCTTCCATTATTTCCGACCGTTTAAGGATAAAAAGATTACTTACAAGGAAGGTGATAAGAGATTTGATGGCTTGAGGTTCAATCAGGATGGTCTCTACACATTCAAGCTACCGGGTTTACACCAGGGTTACTAATACCTAGGGCTGCCATTGTCTGACCGCGTGGAGTAGCGTACACTTTTGTTCATAATCATGGTGACATTGTATGTATGCTGAAAAAAGTATGTTCAAATTAATTTATTTTTTCCTCATGTGTTTTGTGTTTTGGATGTTTGATTATAATTTTTTAAGGATTAAATTCATGTTTGTTTGTGGTTGAAGAGTTTATCCATGTATTTTTCATTTCAAAGCTATTTAGGACTTTAAAGTATTCTTGCCATTTTTTTATTAGGTTTATGTAATATAGCGAACCCCTAGTGTTTGACAATATAGTCAAGTGAGCATTCTAATTTCTTTAACTATTTTATAAAATTAATTTTTTTACATAATATGTACTATACTTATCTTTAAACTCAACAATTTGAAGAGATAAAAGGTACATCAACTCGATTTACAACCACAAAGTAGTTGGCCTTATTCAATTCCTTATGATCTATATTTTATATTTTCTACTAAGTTTCCAAGAGAGTTTTTTGAGATGATTTTGTTAACTTCTATTGTTGTTATTTCAAAATTTAAGTTTGAGTTGGTCCTTACATTTATTTATTGGGGCTGTGATGTTTGATTTCTATTTATTTCAATTTTTTTGGTTGTACGATAATTTTTTATTCGAGCATTAAACCGGCCTATTGTGAATATTATATATTTTCAGTGTTTTTTACGTCTCCTTGCTCAATCTTACTTACGATAAAAAGTATTGATGTTTTCTATACACTAATATTTCATTACATTTGTTTATTTTATGTACAACTTTATGTATAAATGTATTATATATTTTAATTGCCCGCGCATCACGCGGGGTTTAATACTAAGTATATAACTATACTAATTTATACTAATGTATCCATAGTTAAAAGTTGAAATATTTTTTTAATATAAAATTAGGTGTGACAAATACACTTCTTGAAAAAATGTCCATGTAAAAATTGGTTAGCTTAGGATTGAAGTTAAACCGACTGGGCGATTTACACTCCTTCACATCCAAATACTTGTGGACCAAGTCACCACCTTTGGGATCCTTATTTATACACAATGGAAATGAAGCCCCTGTTAAAATAAAAACTTATGCGACACACATAAACAATAATGGCATCATAATATGTTTACTTTCCCCATGTGATTGTTGTCAACATACTAAAGCGCCTTCCCTTAAGTCGTTTCTTCGGTTTAAGTCCGTATGCCAGCTTTGGCATTCTACAATCTCCGATCCAGGATTCAGCACTAGAGAATCCGTCCTTGTTTTGGCGTATTCGGGAGGAATTGGGTCCTTTTACTACATTGATGATCAAGCTTCTGTCGTAGCTATTCCCAAACCCTCCACACTAATGGCATCTTGATAGACAGGGTTTCCCCGCGGCACGAGCGTCACCTGCGCGTCGGTCGTTTGTTATATTCGGCTCACCAACTCTATACAAAAAATTAAACTATGACTACACTCTTTTAAGGGAGTATAGCGGCCAGTCCGGGTATCGAATCCACAAAGACAAGTTGCTAGAATTTAGTTGGTTTAATACTTCTAAAATAAAAGTGTAAAAGATAATTTTAACAGAAAGGAAAAGATAATAAAGAGAAAAGATTAAACTAGGCGAGTGTATTTAAACTACGTTAACAAAGAGAATAAAAACTATAGGTTGCGTCGAATATCCCTCTCCTCGAGTTAATTAGTATAAAATGGTTATATGGGTTGACGAGTTATTAAGATTGTGTCTCGTTTCGACAGTTAATTAAATCAAGAGTTGTCACACCCCTAAATTTGAATAAAAGTCTAATAAGATTTTGGCGTCAACAAATACCCCGAAAACTACGCACGCAAGGTCGTAAGTATGGAGCATACATGATATATCCTGCCAAATCTCCTAGGTGTAATAACTAGGACAACACACTCAAAATAAATCCGTAAACACCATCAACAAAGCAAAGCAACCAAATCAACCCTAGGTGAGTTCAATCCAACACAACCTAAACTAAATTAGCTAGAAAGCATATTAAAAATCATATATAAATTAACTAATTTAATACAATTAATTAACTAAGGAAAATAAGAAATAAACTAAAACAACTAATTAATCAAAGCAAGAAAAGTAACTACAAAGCAAGAAATCAAGTAATCCAAGCATGTATTAATGGAAAGAGACAATGAATAGTAGTTTACTTACATAAATGGGTGGAAACTAAAGAGAAAAGAGGAGAGGGAAGCTCCCAAGAACAGACCCTAAAAATCTAATCTAAAATGAAAGTTCTTCTCCAAATAAAAGCCCCCAACATTCTATTTATACCCCAAAATAAACCCCCAACAAAACCAAGTAAAAAACCCCAAAATAAGTCATTTTTGGTCCATATCTGATAGGCCCGGTCGACCTCGCTTTTGGGGTCAGTCGACCTCGCTTTTGACAGTCCCCTTTTCCCTCTGAACCAATTTTGACGCGGTGCACGTAAACGGCCATAACTCCCTCATACGGAATCGAAATGATGCGTGGTTGGAACCAACGCAACCTCCAAATTATGCAGTATGAAATTATCAAAATGCCCTTGAAGAAGAAGAAAATATCGAAACCTTCCAAAAATGGCCATAACTTCCTCATACGGAGTCAGAATGACGAACAGTCAGTGGACACGGAAATATAATTTGATGATATACATGTTGGTAACTTCATTACATAAAAAATAGTGAGTTTTAAAAGACCAAATCTCCCTTGAAGTAGCATTCGACGACAGAACTTCTCTGAAATACAACCAAACTTCACTTTTAGCGTTCCAATACCTATAAAAGCACAAATAACCCATGCAAAGCATGTATATATACAAATCCAAGGTTCTATGGTTAATGAGCATAATTATAGGAATTTAGAACCATAAAAGTACCAGAATGCATAAATATAAAGGGTGGAAATATGCAATATTCGATACGAATCACATCTCATTACAGCAAATTCTATAATCGTCTCTTTGTCTCCAACTCATGTAGTGGTTTGATTCTTGTAGGTTGTGACAACTCTCTCTTTTTGTCTAACCCATCAACTAAATACTTTCAAAAAGTTCTCACACTTGATGGCTTGCTTGATGGTGGATACGTCTTTTCGGGTCTTTGTTATGACCCCTCCATTGCTGATTACAAGGCCCTAATATGGCTTTCACATCAGAATCCAGATTATGGTGGCGAGTTTGTCATTATAGCTACTTTGAAGGGAAAACGATGGACCAAGGTTAGCTTCCCTTTTGGCTTCGGCTTTCTACATAACGGGCCAGTACTGAATGGATACCTTCATTGGGCTGTGACTAAGGAAGATACACATCACTTTTTTGCAAACAGAATAATTGTATGTTTTGATCCAGTGGATTCAAAGTTCCAGGAGTTCCCAACCCCAAAACCCAAGTACGGGGAACACAATGCAATTGTTGGTTTGGGAGTTTTAGACAGATGTCTTTGCATGTCACACTCCGACAATCATAGTGATTTTGAATGTAACGTTGATATACTCACAATCAAGGAGTATGGTCTGGTAGAATCCTGGACTACTATGTTCGTCGTATCAAATTTGAACCTAAATCGTCATTATGGATTCTTGATTCCATTGATCCTTACAAGGAATGGAGAAATTTTATTTTGTATTAACAAGCAGGAAATATTGGCTTATGATCCTGCAAAAAATTTGCGTAGGAGTGTTACATTCCCAGGCGATTATGGTCATCGTAGCTATCTCTTTACAACTTCATTAGTGCAAAATCTAATTTCCATAGTTGGATACTTCTGGAATAGTAGGAGACACAAAAAACATGGTGACTTTTAGTTAATGGAGATAAATTTTGTATGCATCTAAGTTGTACATTAGACTATATTTCATCTATTTTGTGTGAAAGTGCGTTAGTTATATCCTATTTTTACACATTTGAGATACTATGCCATGGTTTCTGTCTTTACTTCCCGAAGTTAATAATTAAAAAAAATGGACTTGAGGTTTGAGACTCACGTTTTATAATTCGATTTCAGTGGGTTTAGGAATAATAAGTCATAATTTTCTTTTGAAATTCTACTTCCAACTGAAAATTATTGCATTACAAGTTATATTCACTGTTATATTTTATTGTTTGTGCAGACTATGCCTATGATTGAAAGGAAACCTCATCACGTAATATTTACTCTGTTTCTATATGAGATAGGGTTCATATTTATGCTTGGGTAGCACTAGGGGTGTTCAGAAAATCGAATGGACCGGTGAACCGAACCGGACCAAACCGTTCTAATTTTACCGTTTTTTTAATCGATCCGGTCCAGATTTTTTTTGATAGTCCGGTCCTCGGTCTCCCTTATTAAATACCCAGTCTGGACCGGCCCGGACCGGTTACTATGAATATATATGTATTTAATTATATTTATACATATATATTAATAACACACGCACACAAGTGACACAACTAACTTCTTGGGGGTACGCTCGTCAAATAAAAAAAAGGAACCCTAAATCTAAAACACACGCACACATTCACACATATGTTCTCTCTCATAAGCCAACAAGTTACAACAACAACAACACGGTGACGCACACTGAGAGGTCACACAGAGGTTTGTTCATCTCAGCTCTCAGCGCTCCTCTTCTCAAGTTCTATATTCTGCTCTCCTTTTCTCAAGTTCCCTCAACTGCCGCACCGATGTTGCACCGCTGTTGCCCCGCCGTTGCTCTTTCACTCAGGTATTAAATAGCAGCTGCTCTTTCACTCAGGTATTAAACAACATCCCTGCTCTTTCGTTTTCATAGCAGTTAAATTAAGTTATTCCTACCATGTAAGAGCGTATGAAAATTCGTAAATGTCAACACTAAAACATTTATTAGTTTCATTTTTATGAATTATTACTTTTAAAGATCGATTTTTGGTCCAGTTCTTTGAAGTTATTTTTTATTTGCATGTGTGGCAATGAACATACATAAGCCTCTATACTAGAAAAACTTTCCTAGTTGAATATGAATCTCACAATAAAGTCATACTAAAACACGGATCATTTTATTAAGATGAACAAGTCTTAAGACAATCTCTTAATGATGACCAAATATAATTAGGACCGATAAGTTAGACCGGACCGACCATACAAAAAATCGGACCGATTAAGCCTCAAAACCGATTTAATCGGTCCGGTCTTGGTCCTTTTTTTGTAGGAACGGTTTAATCGGTCCGGTCCTTAAATTTACTAAAAACCAGATCGGACTGGACAGCGAACACCCCTAGGTAGCACTAATAAACGTTGACTTTTTCTTGGGTCATTGTGTGGCTTCTGTACCTTGTAGGGATTTTGTCTTTTTTATCAGTTTATTCTAATGATTTTCTAGCCTCTGAAAAAGATTTAATTCCATAAACAATAGGGAAAGCTTAGGGTGTGTTTGATAAATAAGATGGAAAATAACTCATAAGAGCCAATTTCCATGGAATTGAAAATTTGAAAATATTTTCCATGCAAAATTTTGTCGGTATTGTTTGATAGCAATTATTTTTCAGGTGGAAAATGTTCTATTTTTCATCTTTTGTGTGTTTGATTTCCTATATTTTTCATGAAAAAAAGTAGAAAATATATATAAAAAATAGAAAATTAATAAAAATTCCAAAAAATTAATAAAAAAATCCAGAATATTAATAAAAAATAACACAAAAACACACAAAAAATGAATAAAAGACCAGAAAATAAATATTAACCAGGTATTAAATATAAAAAATGGAAAAAAATTATTCGGAGTTTTAAGAAAAAATAAAAAATGAATAAAAACCATATCGGTCACGCCCCCCACCCCCATCCCAACCCTCAACTGTTTCGTCCCCCCCATGTAGCCTGGGGTGGTAATTCAGGTCAACGGGTCGTGTTTCGGGCTGACACGGCACGACAAGGTTTTTTTGGACACGAACACGACACGACACGACACGAACTAGTGTTTTTTTAGTTGACACAAACATGACCCGAATATAAAATAACACGACACGACACGACACGAATATCAGAATTTCTTAAATTTCACGCCTAAAAAATACGATAACGCGACAACACGACACGACACGACTCATAATTCAGGCATGAACACGACACGACTTCGTGTCAAAATAACACGACACGAACACGATATATCGTGTCAAGTTCGGGTAAATTTCGTATCGTTTTTTCCTGTCATTTCTAAAATTGACACCCCTAGTGTAGCCAGGTCAGTTTTTTTTTTTAATTTTTTTCAAATGTTTGCATTTTTATTAGTTTTCTAGGGTATTTAATCATTTCCATTTTTTAAAATTTTTTGAGCGCTTTTTTTTTTTGAATTAATAAATTTGCGACTTTTTAATAAAATTCTGGGTGTTTTCAAAAATCAATTCAGGGGTTAATATTTATTTTCTACTTTTTATTCATTTTCTGTATTTTTTTTCATTACTTTTGTGTTTTTATTGATTTCTCTCTTTTTTGCTTGTTTTTTTAATTTTTCTGGTGTTTTTAAAAATTAATTATGGGACTAATATATTATTTTATGTATTTTTAAAATTTTTTGTTATTGTTTTTCTTAATTAATAAGTTTCGGACTTTTTAATAAATTTTTGGGTGTTTTTTATTCACTTTCTGTATTTTTTTCCATTATTTTGGGTTTTTATTCACTTTCTAGATTTTTTTCATTATGTTTAACTTTTTATTAACTTTCGTTTTTTTTCCATTATTTTTGGGGGTTTCTTCACTTTTTGTATTTTTTTCATTATTTTGGGGGTTTTATTCACTTACTAGATTTTTTTCATTATTTTTTTTTGTTTTATTCACTTTCTGAATTTTTTCCCTTATTTTTTGGGTTATATTTCACATTCTGGATTTTTTAAAATTATTTTTGGGGATTTAGTCACTTGTCAGAATTTTTTAAATATTTTTAAGTTTTTATTCACTTTCTAGAATTTTTTTTCGTTTTTTGGGAGATTTTATTCACGTTTTTGAATTTTGGGGGTTTTATTCACTTTCTGATTTTTTTTCATTACTTTAGGGGTTTTGTTCACTTTTTAGAAAATTTTCATTATTTTGGGAGTTTTATTCACTTTCTGGAATTTTTCATTTTTGGGGGGTTTTATTCACTTTTTGCATTTTTTTTCATTATTTTTGGGTTTTTATTCAGTTTCTTTATTTTTTTTCATTTTTTGGGATTTCATTCACTTTCTGGATTTTTTTTCATTGTTTTTGATGGTTTTATTCACTTTCTGGATTTTTAAAATTATTTTTGGGGTTTTATTCATTTCATGGATTTATTTCAATTTTTTTAGCTTTTTATTCACTTTTTGGATTTTTTTCATTATTTTTGGGATTTTATTCACTTTATGTATTTTTTTATTATTTTTTGGTTTTTATTAACTTTTTGGATTTTTTTCATTATTTTTGGGTTTTTATTCACATTCTAAAAAAAATTCATTATTTTTGGGTTTTTACTCATTTTCTTAATTTTTTATCAATTTTTTTGGTGTGGCAATTCTTTTCCCTGGAAAATGAATAATAAGGTGGAAGGAGGTTTTTTAATTCCACCTTTTTGTGGAAAAAGTGGTTATGTGAGTTATTTTAAGGAAATCAATTTCATGAAAATTTTTGTTTACCAAACATTCAAAAGATGAAAAATAACTCCATATATTGTATTTCCCATGAAAAATTAGCGTTATCAAACACAACCTTAGTTCCAAATGGCAAAGTTTGTGCCGGTCGAGAACATTTTCATAGGGTCGTCTTCAATTCCTTTTTTTCGCTAATGAATTAGGTCCGAACATCTATTTCTATTATATACCTCGAATACGATAATATTAGATGTATATAAAGAATTTTTTAAGAAATATAAAAGAGAGAAGAGGAACAATGCTGACTTTTCTTTTTATTCAGATTGTTGAAGATACACCGGAGTAGCTGTTTTGTTTATATAGAAGCAACACATAACAGTTCCTAAAAAATCTGATATGACAGTTCTAAAAATATGCTATAAACATAAGACTAGGAGAGCAGTTTAGACTGCTTCAAAGTTTAGACTGCTTCAAAACTCTACTTCAAAAAACACGTGCATATCTATCAGTTACGTTGGACCAGTGGAACCAATGGGAGAATGACATGTATCCTTAATACTCCCCCATAAGCGAAGGTGGGAAGAGTCAGCAACACCGAGCTTAGAACGGAGAAATTGAAACTGTGGCGTGGGTAATGGCTTGGTGAAGATGTCGGCAAGCTGATGAGAAGAACGAACAAATTGAGTGACAATGAGACCTTGGGCCACCTTTTCACGGACAAAATGGTAGTCAAGTTCAACATGTTTGGTACGTGCATGGAGAACCGGATTAACTGTCATATGAAGAGCACTGATGTTGTCATAAAATAATGTAGGAGGATGAGGAATAGAAAGGCCCACATCTTTGAGTAGATACATAAGCCACATGAGTTCGGCAGTAGCGGAAGCAAGCGAACGATACTCAGCCTCACAACTAGAACGAGCAACAGTGGGTTGCTTTTTAGAAGACCACGAAATACAATTAGCCCCAAGGAACATACAAAAACCAGAAGTCGAGCGACGAGTGAGGGGGCAACCAGCCCAGTCAGCATCAGAGAAGCCATATAGATTGAGTGAGGATTGAGACAATAACCGAAGTCCGACATGCGGGGTACCATGTAAATAGCGAAGCAGCCGTTTAACCTGAAGAAAATTAGTCTCTGTAGGGGCATGCATGGATTGGCAAATAGTGTTAACAGCATGGGTAATATCAGGACGAGTAAGAGTGAGATACTGCAGCGCCCCAATAAGAGAGCGAAAGGTAGTAGGGTCAAAGTAAGGAACAGTAGAGGAGGGAGGAGATTTAGTGGGAAGTGGGGTTTGAATGGAGTGGCAAGAAAGCATATTTGCCCGGTCCAGGAGAGACATAATATATTTATGTTGAGATAGAAATAACCCTCCAGAAAAAGGTAACACCTCAATGCCCAAGAAATAATGCAAATCACCCAAGTCCTTTAATGCAAATTCAGAGGCTAATTTCGTGGTAAGAGATGTAAGGAGAGTGGTACTGCTGCTTGTAAGAATAATGTCGTCCACATAAAGTAACAGGAATACGGTTCCAAGTGGGCAGCGGAGTACGAACAAAGAAGAGTCCGCAGTGCTGCAAAAGAAACCCAATTTGAGCAAAAATTGACTAAACCGATCAAACCAAGCACGGGGCGCTTGTTTAAGCCCATAAATGGCCTTATGAAGTTTGCAGACATGATGAGAAAAATTGGAATCCTCAAAACCAGGTGGTTGCTTCATAAAAACTTCTTCATTGAGACGGCCATGAATAAATGCATTTTTGATGTCATATTGCTTGAGAGGCCAATTATAATGGAGAGCAATGGAGAGAACCACACGAATAGTTGCCGGCTTGACCACTGGACTGAAAGTTTCACTAAAATCAACACCAGAAATTTGTTTGAAACCCTGTGCTACTAATCGAGCTTTGTATTTATCCAGTGTGCCATCAGAATTAAGTTTCGTCTTGAAAACCCATTTCGAGCCAATGATATGCATATTGGAAGTAGCAGGTACTAAACTCCAAGTGGCATTGTTGTGCAGAGCTTGTATTTCATCTTTCATGGCTTGGACCCATTCAGGGTGGTGGAGGGCCATTTTATAAGAAGTAGGTTCGGATAAAATGGAGGAGGCAATTAAGGCAGTGGTAGATGAAGGTTGAGTTTTGGAACGAGTTTGCATAGGGTGAGTATTGATTGAAGAAGTCATAGGTGGGTTTGGTATAGAGGAAATAGGAAGGTCAACAAATAAATCAAGGGCAGGAGGGGAAAACTCGGGTACTAGAGAAGGGTGTTCAGGCGAAGTACCAATGTCAGTAGGTAAGTTATTAGGGGACGGTGAGGTTAGACTAGAAGGACAGTAGGATGATGTTGCAGGTGGATTGTGCATGGATGAGGTAGATGTTGGTGGTAGGGTAGTGCTAACACAGGTAGGAACTGTAGGTGGAGTGGCTATTGAAGGGACAGAAAAAATGGAACAATTTTTAGATCTTGGAGGTGGTGTTTCAGAGGGAATAAAACATGAGTTGGGACGTTTGAAAAACTCCTGGTAAGTGACCATATCAGTGGGGGATAAATTTAATGGTTGGGGGATATTGGGTGTATAAGGTAAGGTATTTTCGTCGAACACCACGTGACGAGAAATAAAGGTTCTCTTAGTAGGGGGGTGATAACAACGATAACCCTTATGTAATGAGCTATATCCAATGAACACACATGGGTAGGATTTAGGATGAAATTTGGTATTGGTTTTGGTCCGAATATATGGAAAACAACGACATCCAAAGACTCGTAAAGTTGAGTAATTTGGATGTACGTTGTAAAGTTTGAAAAACGGGACAACATTTTTTAATGTAGATGAAGGTAAGCGGTTGATTAGGTAGGTTGCTGTTAAAAAGGCCTCCATCCAAAGAAACATTGGAAGATTTGCATGAAATAATAATGTTAGGCCCGTTTCAACAATGTGACGGTGTTTGCGTTCGGCGACACCATTTTGTTCGGGAGTACCTGGACATGATATATGACGAACAATACCATTTTGCTCAAGATAATTAATAAAGTCAAGGCTTGAAAATTCTCCCCCGCCATCGCATTGAAAAATTTTAAGTTGTTTCTCAAATTGTGTCTCAATCATTTTGTGAAAAGTAAGAAATACATTATGAAATTGAGACTTATGTTTAAGAGGATAGAGCCATGTATACCGAGTACAGTCATCAACGAAAATTGCATAATATTTGAATCCTTGAGATGAAGCAACAGGAGCAGGACCCCATAAATCACAATGAACTTTTTCAAAAGGAACTTGAGAAATTTTATCATTTAAATTAAATGGAAGTCGACAACTTTTGCCCATTTGACAACTCACACAAACCGTGGGTTGTTTATTCCAATGCTCAATATTTAAAACATGACACTTATTCAAGAGTTTTAAAGACTTGGCTTGAGGATGTCCCAATCTTTGATGCCACAATTTATCACTAGCTTTTCCTTCTTGCATAGCTGTTAATACTTCTTGATGGTCCTCTTCAAAGGTGTATAATGACCCCTTTCTAACTCCCTTGGCTAGCACTTGTTGTGTCCTCTTGTCCTTAACAATAAATCCATCACCAGAAAATTCCATTAGGCATTCATTATCATGTAATAATTGGCTCACTGAGATAAGATTTTTATTAATTTTTGGTACCACAAGGACATTTCTAAGCATCAAATTGTCATTTAAAGATTTATCACCAATATGTGTGATATCCAATTTTGACCCATCTCCAATAATTACTTTGTCACTTCCACAATAAGAAGTAAGTTTAGAAAAATTACCTGTGGAACTTGTCATATGCGATGTAGCTCCAGAATCAACATATAATTCATTGTCCACAAGCTGAGAATAATTAGATGACTGTGTAGGGAATTGTGGCTGAGACTGAAAAGAGTAGTCCCACCTGTAATAACAGGTGACTGCAGTATGATTTGTTCGACCACATATTTGACATGCATCATTTTTGGTTGAAGCTATGGGGTGAGGCCTGATGTCTCCTCCAGTTGAGGACTGTCCAGTCCTAGCATTTGCACTTGCATTTTGTCCATAAGGCATGTTTGAAAAATTTGCAGTGGGTCTCCTGGAGTTAAAATTTGAGGCTTGTCCCATATATCCATTTGAATAACCATTGAATGATTGATTATTAATACCAGTTGGTCTAAACCCTCGACCTCTTGAGCTAAAGTTCATATGACCACCATTTTGACCATAAAACCCCCTGCCTCTAGTAGTTTTGAAAATCCCTTTATTAAATTGAGAGTTTGATTTTTCAGCATTATAGGCCATATTATGATCAACATTTTGCAAAGATGAAATTTCAGTTTTGCAATCTTCACGCATATCAAAACCTTTTAAGGAAGAAATTAATTGGGACAGAGTTGGGTAAGGTGGTTTACCTAGCATCACCGTTCGAAAAGTTTTGTATTTTTGACCCAATCCACGTGCAAAATTGATGACTTTGCTGTCCTCATCTAGAGGTTTACGAATAGCTGCTAGACCATCACACACCTCCTTAAACTCTTTGATGTAGCTATCAAGAGTTTTTCCTTCAAGAGTTATATCATGAATTTGCTCCTTCAGTTGAAATTCTTTTTCTTTGGTAGACTGCAAAAAATTCTCTTCAAGGCATTCCCACACCTGTTTTGTAGATTCACAACCTACTGTGAGATATGAACACTCTTCACTGATGGTGCTTGAGATCCAGCTTCTAGCCAGCACATCCATATCTTCCCATGCTAAGAATTCCTTTGTTGGTTCTCCTTTATCATTAACTGTAGGTGGTGGGTTTTGTTCCACCAACTCAGTTATTTTCATAGACTTCATTAAATTCATAATTTGGGTTCTCCATACCAAATAATTTGTTGGTTTCAATTCAACAGAACAAATTACTTTCAATTGATGTAATGAGTTCATATTGAGTGAAAGGCCATGTGGGTTTGATGAATTGGATGCCATAGAACCTATGGCTCTGATACCATAAAGAATTTTTTAAGAAATATAAAAGAGAGAAGAGGAACAATGCTGACTTTTCTTTTTATTCAGATTGTTGAAGATACACCGGAGTAGCTGTTTTGTTTATATAGAAGCAACACATAACAGTTCCTAAAAAATCTGATATGACAGTTCTAAAAATATGCTATAAACATAAGACTAGGAGAGCAGTTTAGACTGCTTAAAAGTTTAGACTGCTTCAAAACTCTACTTCAAAAAACACGTGCATATCTATCAGTTACGTTGGACCAGTGGAACCAATGGGAGAATGACATGTATCCTTAATAGTATAAATAGCATTTAATGTATTTATCTTTTTTGACTTTCATTTTTCATCCGATTTAGTATGCATTATTTTCAATTCTTTTTACCACTCTCTTTATATTCACGTCCCTCCATTATCTCAATAAATTACTAACTTTTATCTCTCTTATCTCCACCTTTTAACATTCATAACTTTTAATCTCCTCTCCTTCAAACCGTCATTTCTTTTCCTTACTCTTTTTTTCTCCCCTCTTTAACACCTTTCTAACAAGTGACGACTTCTTATCTTCCCCTATTTCAGCATAGATTTAAGTTTGTAAAAATCCAATGTTAAACATCTGTCTTTATAATACCACCCCAACAAACCCACATGGAAGACCTACATGCATTACAAATAAATTAAAAATTGGCATCATAAAAAGATACCTTTTTATGCATTCAAAATAACAAAATTACTATATTGGGTTTGGATAATTTGATGAAGCAATTGCAGTTTTCAATTTTCTAAGTAATTTGGATTTTACTTCGTACTTCACCTTTTCGGAGCTGTCATTTAATCTTAATTTTAAAAAGGGTGTGACAATTCCCACCCCCCTTGACATCCTCACCGCACCATTTTTAAATACTTAAAATACAAAGATAAAAGTACTCTTTTTCATTTTATTAAAATACAATATAATTTTAAAACATAATATTATTTTAAGTAAGATAAAATTTACACTTTAAAATAAATTTAATTTTAATATTATTTATTTTTTATTTTAACGTAATACTAATTTTTTAATTAGATTATATAACATTTTATGAATTTATTAGACTTGCGGGATATTTCATACCTAAATATGCATCTTTTTCTACAAAAAAATATTATTTGGTGATATTTAAACAATTTTTAACCCCAAAATAGCTTATAATGAAAAAAAAATAGTTTTTAACAATAACAATATTGAGAAAAACAGTTTTTGAATATAAAACTGTTTTTAACAAAATAAAAATAGTTTTAACGGAAAAACTTTATTTAACAAAATAAAATCAGTTTATAACAAAAAAATAATTTTAAATAAAAAACTTTTTTTTAGCATAACAAAATAGTTTTTAACATTGTTAAAAACACAATTTTGTTAAAAATTGCTCTTTTTTCACTAAAGTGTTTTAGTTTTTCTAAAAATATTTTTTCAAATAATTTTATTCTATGAAAAGTTATTTTAATATATTTTTTTTTGTTATAAACATTTTTTATTTTGTTTAAAGGTTATCTGTTTTGTTAGAAATTGCCAAAAACTATTTTGTTTTATTAGAATTTTTTTTATAGTTGTTTTCTCTTATAAACAGTTTTTTTTTATAATTTTTTTTCCGTTAAAGTTATATTTATTTTGTTAAAAGCTGTTTTACGGTCAAAAACTACTTTTTTTTTCATTTTAAGCCTTTTTTTGGGTCAAGACTATTTTAAATGTAATCAAATAATATGTAGCAAAGTTTAATAAATTTCAAAATTGTACTATCGTCTAATTGAAACAAATTAATATGTTAAAGTAAAAAATTAAAATAATAGTAAATTCCAGAAATGTAATATCGTCTAATTGGTGTAGTGTAGAGCTTGTGCCAATCAACATATTATGAGTAGTTGGATGATTAAAATAAAAAAGGGGATAAAGGCTTCTCCACATGCGCACATATAATTTGACGCTAGATTGTGTAATGTTCCGAAACGTGCACTTCACTTTTCTCTCGAACGGTTCGTCTTTTCCGCTCCCCAACCTACCCTTTCATTTCTCTCCATTACTCTTATACGTCCCTTCACTATTTGTATTTGGACCAAGTCACCCCTGTGGGATCCTTATATATACACAATAGAAATGAAGCCTTACCGTGTTCAAACAACAATGGCATCACAATATGTTTACATTCCCCATGTGCTTGTTGTCAACATACTCGAGCGCCTTCCCTGTAAGTCGTTGCTTCGGTTTAAGTCCGTATGCAAGCTTTGGCATTCTACAATCTCCGATCCAGGATTCCGCACTAGAGAATCCGTCCTTGTTTTGGCGTGCCCGGGAGGAATTCGGTCCTTTTACTCCATTGATGATCAAGCTTCTGTCGTAGCTGTTCCCAAACCATCCACACTAATGGCATCTCATTACAACAAATTCTATAATCGTCTCTTTGTCTCTAACTCGTGTAATGGTTTGATTCTTGTAGGTTGTTCCAACTCTCTCTTTTTGTCTAACCCATCAACTACATACTTTCAAAAAGTGCTCACACTTGATCGCTTGCTTCATGGTGGATACGGCATCTTTTCGGGTCTTTGTTATGACCCCTCCATTGCTGATTACAAGGCCCTAATATGGCTTTCACATCAGACTCCACATTACGGTGGCCAGTTTGTCATTGTAGCTACTTTGAAGGGAAAACGATGGACCAAGGTTAGCTTCCCTTTTGGCTTCGGCATTCCGGTTAACGGGCAAGTACTGAATGGACACCTTCATTGGGCTGTGACTAAGGAAGATACACATCGCTTGTCTGCAGACAGAATAATTGTATGTTTTGATCCGGTGGATTCAAAGTTCGAGGAGTTCCCAACCCCAAAACCCAAGTACGGGGAAGACAATGCAATTATTGGTTTGGGAGTTTTAGACGGATGTCTTTGTATGTCACGCTTCGACAATCATAGTCGTTTTGAATGTAACGTTGAGATACTCACAATGAAGGAGTATGGTGTGGTAGAATCCTGGACTACTATGTTCGTCGTATCAAATTTGAACCTAAATCGTTATTATGGATTCTTGATTCCATTGATCCGTACGAGGAATGGAGAAATTTTATTTTGTATTAACAAGCAGGAAATATTGGCTTATGATCCTGCAAAAAATTTGCGTAGGAATGTTACATTCCTAGACAATTATGGCCGTCGTAGCTATCTCTATACAACTTCATTGGTGCAAAGTCTAGTTTCCCCAGTTGGATACTCCTGGAATAGTAGGAGACACAAAAAACATGGTGACTTTTAGCTGATAGAGATAAATTTTGTATGCATCTAAGATGTAACTGGAATAGTACAATTGGACTCTATTTCATCTGTTTTGTGTGAAAGTGCATTAGTTATATCTTATTTTTGCACATTTGAGATACTATGCCAGAGTTTGTTCCTTTACTTTCCGTAGTTAATAATTAATAAAAATGGATTTTAAGAAATCCTAGAATTATAAATAGAATCGGCAAACAAAAAAAGCGCATGGACAAGTTGACGTTTTTCTGCTTGCAAAATTGTAAAGGCAAGATCAGTTAATCAATATGGATGTCTTTGAATTATAAATAGAATTGGAAATCAAACGAGAACGATTTATTCTACATGCCTACTTTACCATTTGGTTTACTAAAACATTCTCTAACTTGCTAGTTGTAGTCATTGTTAGAGCCATTTGTTTTTTCACGGTACTCAATAAATTTTTTTTTTTCTCGTCCAGCCTTGTTGCAAAGCTTATCAGTCTGCTGAAACTGATCCAGCGGCATCGAATTCTTGTCTAAATTATGCAACACAACCCCCATGATCACCGAAGAAACAAGCATGGGTATGGGCCCAAAAATCCACAGCAACAAAGTGACCGCAAAGTAGAGTGCCCGTGTGTCAAATGACCAGAAATTGCTTCCTCTTATCACCGCTTTCTCCACGTAGTCCACTGGAACAACACAGTTGGGCATGCTTATGAGGAAACTTGCATGAACAAAGCTCCTAGTTGTTTGTACAAAAGAAGCAAAAGCAACTTAGAAGAAGGACAAAAGAGATATATATTTGATGGTCATGGTGGTTTGCCTTGTGTCTCCATAAATAAGACTGCTTCTTGAGATGCTATTGGAGACATTGAAGTTGCTGCTGATATGTTGCTGCTGATCACTGATATAGCTGCAATGAATTCAGATATATTATCTACCCATCAATATAATTCTTGAAATTTGAGATAAAGAGACGACATGATAATAAGATACTTAGTAGCAACATTATTGAATTTTGTTCTTTCTTTACAACTCAAAATCTTTTCTGGTGATCTTTCAATTTCAGCTGAAGCTTCTTTCTTGTATTGTCACTACACAAAACCATTAGGGTATGTTTGATAAATAAGATGAAAAATAACTCCTAAGAGATAATTTTCATGGAATTGAAAATTTGGAAATATTTTTCATGGAAAAATTTTGTCGGTGTTGTTTGATAGCAATTATTTTTCAGGTGGAAAATGTTCAATTTTTCATCTTTTGTGCATTTGATTTCCAATATTTTTCATTAAAAAAAGTAAAAAATATATATAAAAAACAGAAAATTAATAAAAATTCCAAAAAATTAATAAAAATTTCAAAAAATTAATAAAAATTCCGGAATATTAATAAAATATAACCAGAAAACACACAAAAAATGAAATAAAGACCAGAAAATAAATATTAACCAGGTATTAAATATAAAAAATGAAAAAAAATGTATTCGGACTATTAAGAAAAAAAAATGAATAAAAACCATATCAGTCACGCCCCCCCCCCCCCCCCCCATCCCAACCCCCAACTGTTTCGTCCCCCCCGTGTAGCCTAAGGGTGGTAATTCGGATTAACGGATCGTGTTTCGGGAAGACACAACACGACAAGATTTTTTCGGACACGAATACGACACGACACGACACGAACTCGTATTTTTTTTAGTTGACACGAACACGCCCGAATAAAAAATAACACGGCACGACACAACACGAATATCAGAATATCTTAAATTTCACCCCTAAAAAATACGATAACGCGACAACAAGACACGACATGACTCATAATTCAGACACGAACACGACACGACACGACTTCGTGTAAAAAAAATACGACACGAACACGACATATCGTGTTAATTTTGGGTCGTTTTTTCGTGTCGTTTCTAAAATTGACATCCCTAGTGTAGCTATGTCTGTTTTTTTTTTAATTCTCTTGTTTTTTTAATATTTTTCAAATATTTGCATTTTTATTAGTTTTGTAGGGTATTTATTCATTTTCATTTTTAAAATTTTTTGGGCGCTTTTTATTATCTTTTATTTTTTTGGAATTAATAAATTTCTTATTTTTTAATAAAATTCTGGGTGTTTTTTAAAATCAATTCAGGGGTTAATATTTATTTTCTATTTTTTATTAATTTTCTATATTTTTTTCATTATATTTGTGTTTTTATTGATTTCTCTATTTTTTTCTCGTTTTAATAATTTTCTGGTGTTTTTTTAAATTAATTATGGGACTAATATTTATTTTATGTATTTTTTCATTTTCTATAATTTGTTTTCTTAATTAATAAGTTTCAGACTTTTTAACAAATTTTTGGGTGTTTTTTATTCACTTTCTGTATTTTTTTCATTATTTTGGGTTTTTATTCACTTTCTAGATTTTTTTGATTATGTTTAACTTTTTATTCACTTTCTAGATTTTTTTTCATTATTTTTTGGGGCTTATTCACATTTTGTATTTTTTTCATTATTTTTAGGGTTTTATTCACTTACTAGATTTTTTTCATTATTTTTTGTCTTTTAATCACTTTCTGAATTTTTTTCCCTTATTTTTTGCGTTATATTTCACATTCTGGATTTTTTAAAATTATTTTTCGGGATTTATTCACTGGTTAGAATTTTTTCCAATATTTTTGGGTTTTTATTCAATTTCTAGAATTTTTTTCCGTTTTTGGGGGCTTTCATTATTTTTCGGGTTTTATTAACTTTATTGAAATTTTTCATTATTTTGCGATTTTTATTCACTTTCTGGAAATTTTCATTTTTTGGAGGTTTTATTCACTTTCTGCATTTATTTTTCATTATTTTTGGATTTTTATTCAGTTTCTGATTTTTTTCATTATTTTGGGGGTTTTATTCACTTTCTGAATTTTTTTCATTATTTTTGGATTTTTTTCATTTTTTGGGATTTCATTCACTTTCTGTATTTTTTTTCATTGTTTTTTGTGGTTTTATTCACTTTCTGGATTTTTAAAATTATTTTTGGGGTTTTATTCATTTCTTGGATTTATTTCCATTTTTTAATGTTTTTATTCACTTTTGGGATTTTTTTCATTATTTTTTGGTTTTTACTCATTTTCCAGATTTTTTATCAATTTTTTTGGCGTGGGAATTCTTTTCCCTGGAAAATGAATATCAATATTAGGTATATCTCAAATCCCATAGTTACGACATTTATCCTTGTTTTCACATTATTAGTATCGCGTATAAGGTTCGTCTCTAACCTTAATTCGAAGGATTCTTCCAACTTATTACGTAACTCTCATGGACTATATCCTCCCAAGTATAAAATTCAGTAGGCGTTCTTTTTATGTTCCAACGTAACTCTCTTACGCGTCTCTCTCTTTAAAACATAAATTCATCGACCCTTATGTAATTATCCCAAAAATACAATCCTTGCCCGACATTAAAGGTCCCAAAAGTATTCATATGTCCTACTGGTCTTCCCTATCTCCCAAACATTTTATTAAGGATGCTCAAGAATTATTTCACAATAAATTGAATTTAACTAATTTACAAAGGGGAAGTAGGAGTCTGCCAGGAGGGGTCGATCGATCGAGGTCTGGGGCTCGATCGATCGATCAAGCAGGGATGCGAAATCTGCAGATTTGCAGTTACGGGTTTCATCTTCTAACCTTCACCAATTCCATAATTATCATACCCAATCGACCCAAAATTCATACCACAAACATTATATCATTATACTAGGTATTTCTAACGTAAAGCATGTAGATTTCTAACACCAATCCTGGATTTATGGCCCAAAAATTTATATAATTATCAAGAACCCTAGAATTCTCTTAAACATGGTTCTAACAAGTATTTCCAGAAATTTCTTCTTATAAACATCATAATTTCGTGGGTAAATCCTCTCTGGCAAGGGTTTCCAGAATTTTCATTTAAACCATAACTACATGAATTTTTCTATCTCAAATTGGGTTTTTCTTCCCTATAATTCACTCTTAATCATTCCTAAACTAATATGAAAGATGCATCAACGAAATAAGCAAGATAAACACTTGCCTGGAATTTTCAGTAGCCTGGCTTGGTGCCGAATTCGGTGTGATTGCGTTCCCCGTCTCGCGATCTACGTGTTGGTGGTGGCGGCGGTGCAAACGGGTGAGTTTTGAGCCTTGGAATGCCTTGAGAGCTCTCTCCTCTCTTCTCCAATGGCCGTTCTAGGGTTCTGAGTATTCTAACCCTAAATGACTAACCTAAATGACTGATATAGGTTATTAATTTTCGTGGGTTTAATTACCCCAAAATGCAAAATGATTAAAATGCCCTCTCGGGTTACTAATTAGGCCTAAAAACACCCCGAGACCCAATTCAAACCCCCGGGTACACTTTTCTGACTATCTCGACCCTTCCGGACGCGTTGGCACACTCAGAACGACCATATGAACAACTTATAAAATATTCACTTTTATTTATCACTAGTTAGTCCCGACGCGACACGAGGCGTCCCGACTCAAATTTTCAAAATTATCATTTTATTCACTCGTGACATTCAATATAACCAATATTATATATTACTTTGCTCATTAGTAATATTCAATAAATTTTCCATAATTACTAACTCTCGTCACGTTAATAATTATAACATAATTAATTTCCGGATTTATATTAAATAATTAATTCACATTAAGTTATATAAATCCCCAAATTAATATAGCATAAAAATACGGGGCATTACATACATACATACATACATACATACATACATATATATATATATATATATATATATATATATATATATATATAGAGAGAGAGAGAGAGAGAGAGAGAGAGCTCCTTACACGAGACTCTATGTATATCAGGCTATCAATTTTTAAAGAGTAATGATATACTACCCGGGTGTTAATCCCGGGTTAGTACATGGAGAGAATTTTTTTTTGTTTTGTTTTCTTGTTTTGTTTTTTTGTTTTGTTTTGTTTTTTTGTTTTGTTTTTTATGTGATTTATTAGCATTATTTAACTTTTTTTATTTAAAAAAAACTTTTTTATTAAAAAATAATATTTTTTATAAACTAAAAAAAATGTATTGTTTAAAAACACTATTTTCATATAAAAAGATTTTTTTTTCTGAAAAAAACTGTTTCCAAAAAGAAAAGTTGTTTAGTATAAATATTTTTTTTACATTTTGAAACAGTTTTAAGAAATACAAAAATTATTTTAAATGTTGTAAAATTAAAAAAAAGGTTAAAAATAACGAGTGCCGCTGGCGCGGACCTTTAAAAATAAGGGAATATTGGGTAAATGGGTGTTTAAGGGACTAAATACGTTGAAAATAATAAAAAACATAATTTTTTATTAGATTAGTTTTTTAGTGCAAAAATACAAAAATTATTTTAAATGTTGTAAAATTTAAAAAAGGTTAAAAATAACGAGTACCGCTAGCGCGGACCTTTAAAAATAGGAGAATATTGGGTAAATGGGTGTTTGAGGGACTAAATAGGTTGAAAATAATTAAAAACATAATTTTTTATTAGATTAGGTTTTTAATGCAAAAATACAACAATTATTTTAAATGTTGTAAAATTAAAAAAAAGAGGTTAAAAATAACGAGAGCCGCTGGCGCGGACCTTTAAAAATAAAAGAATATTGGGTAAATGGGTGTTTGAGGGACTAAATAAGTTGAAAATAATTAAAAACATAATTTTTTATTAGATTAGTTTTTTAATGCAAAAATACAACAATTTTTTGAAATGTTGTAAAATTATAAAAAAAAAGTTTAAAAATAACGAGTGCCGCTGGCGCGGACCTTTAAAAATAAGAGAATATTGGGTAAATGGGTGTTTGAGGGACTAAATGAGTTAAAAAAAAATTATTAGATTAGTTTTTTAATGCAGAAATACAAAAATTATTTCAAATGTTGTAAAATAAAATAAAGAGTTTAAAAATAACGGGTGCCGCTAGCGCAGACCTTTAAAAATAAAAAAATATTGAGTAAATGAGTGTCTGAGGGATAAAATGAGTTTTAAAAAAATAATTGAAAAAAAACAAATAAACTATTCTAATAAAAAATTATTTTTTATAATTGTTTTTAACTCATTTTACATGAAAAATCAAAAAAAAAGAAAAAAAAAACACAAAAGGGCATCCCTGTGCTAGCCCGGGGTTAACACCCGGGTAGCCAAACATTATTCATTTTTAAAATTAGTAAAAAATAACATTTAATAAATATTATAATAAAAGAAATTATACATCTATAGTAATGTATCCATAGTTAAAAGTTAAAATGTTTTTTTATTTAAAACTAGGTGTGATAAATGCACTTGTTAAAAAAATGTTGATGAAAAAACATTTAGACGGTGAGTTTATGATTACCTGAAAAAATTAGTTAGCTAAAGGGCCGAAATCTTCGTCCCCAAAATCCCGATCCTTGTGGACCAAGTCACCGCCTCTGGGATTCTTATATATACATTCAAACATCTGTTAAAATATAAACAACAATGGCATCACAATATGCTTACTCAAGCGCCTTCCCTGTAAATCGTTGCTGCGGTTTAAGTCCGTATGCCATCTATGGCATTCTACAATCTCCGATCCAGGATTCAGCACTAGAGAATCCGTTCTTGTTTTGGCGTATCCGGGAGGATTTAGGTCCTTTTACTCCATTGATGATCAAGCTTCTGCCGAAGCTGTTCCCAAACCCTCCATACTAATGGCATCTCATTACAACAAAGGCTTTAGTCGTATCTTTTTCTCCAACTCGTGTAATGGTTTGATTCTTGTAGCTTTTTACAACTCTCTCTTTTTGTCTAACCCATCAACGAGATACTTTCAAAAAGTGCTCACACTTGATCGCTTGCTTGACGATGGATACGGCGTCCTTTTGGGACTTTGTTATGACCCCTCCATTGCTGATTACAAGGCCCTAATATGGCTTTCACATCAGACTCCAGATTACGGTGGGGAGTTTCTCATAGTAGCTACTTTGAAGGGAAAAAGATGGACTGAGGTCAGCTTCCCTTTTCGCTTCCACTATTCCGTTAACGGTCCGGTACTGAATGGACACCTTCATTGGGCTGTGACTAAGGAACATACACATCACTTTTCTGCAGATAGAACAATTGTGTGTTTTGATCCAGTGGATTCAAAGTTTCAGAAGTTTCCAACCCCGAAACCCAACTACGGGGAAGACAATGTAATTGTTGGTTTGGGAGTTTTAGATGGATGCCTTTGTATGTCACGCTCCGACAATCAAACTGATTTTGAATGTAACGTTGAGATACTCACGATGAAGGAGTATGGTGCGGTAGAATCCTGGACTACTATGTTCGTCTTATCAAATTTGAACCTAAATCGTTATTATGGATTCTTGATTCCATTGATCCTTACAAGGAATGGAGAAATTTTATTTTGTATTAACAAGCAGGAAATATTGGCTTATGATCCTGCAAAAAATTTGCGTAGGAATGTTACATTTCTAGACAATTACGGCCGTCGTAGCTATCTCTATACAACTTCATTGGTGCAAAGTCTAGTTTCCCCAGTTGGATACTCCTGGAATAGTAGGAGACACAAAAAACATGGTGACTTTTAGCTGATGGAGATAAATTTTGTATGCATCTAAGTTTTAACTGGAATAGTACAATTGGACTCTATTTCATCTGTTTTGTGTGATAGTACATTAGTTATATATGGTTTTTACACATTTGAGATATTATGCTAGAGTTTGTGCCTTTACTTTCCGTAGTTAATAATTAAAAAAAATGGAGCTGAAGTTTGAGACTCACGTTTTAGAATTCGATTTCTGCGCGTTTAGGAATAATAAGCCATGAGTGATGGTGTTATAATTTGTTTTGAAATTCTACTTCCAACTGAAAATTATTGCATTAAAAGTTATATTCAGTGTTATATGTTATTGTTTGTGTCGACGATGTCTATGATTGAAAGAAAACCTCATCACGTAATATGTAGGAGTGGCAATTTTAGAAACGACACAAAAAAACGACACAAAATTGACCCGAAATTGTTCGTGTCGTGTTTTTTTGACACGAAGTCGTGCCATGTTATCGTATTTTTTAGGCGTGAAATTTAAGAAATTCTGGTATTCGTGTCGTGCCATGCCGTGTTATTTTTTATTCGGGTCGTGCTCGTGTCAACTAAAAAAAATACGAATTTGTGTCGTGTTCGTGTTTGAAAAAGCGTTGTCATGTCGTGTCATACCGACTTGAAACACGACACGTTGACCCAAATTGCCACCCCTAGTAATATGTACATGGAAAAGATTTAATTCAAGAAACAATAGGGCAGAGCTTAGTTCCAAATGGCAAAGAGAGAGAATTTACATAAACAAGGAATTGGGTGTGGATCTCTATAATACTAGCTGTAATGTTATGTTAAAAAACAATTTTTAGATGATCAGGCCAAGCTATAATTTTGTTTGCACTTTAAATCCGTAACGTTTTTAATTAATTAACGATAAGTCCAAACGATATAGTTACACATATTAACTAGCATGCAAACTGCGCGATAACGCGACAACACGACATGAATATCAGAATTTCTTAAATTTCACGTCTAAAAAATACGATAACGAGACAACACGACACGACACGACTCATAATTTAGACACGAACACGACACGATACGACTTCGTGTAAAAAAAACACGACACGAACACGACATATCGTATCAATTTCTGGTCATTTTTTCATATCGATTCTAAAATTGACACCCCTAGTGTAGCCAGGTTTGTTCATTTTTTTAATTCTCTAGTTTTTTTTTTTTTTTTTTTCAAATATTTGCATTTTTATTAGTTTTCTAGGGTATTTATTCATTTCCATTTTTAAAATTTTTTGAGCGCTTTTTTATTTTCTTTTACTTTTTTTGAATTAATAAATTACTAAATTTTTAATAAAATTCGGGGTGTTTTTTAAAATCAATTCAGGGGTTAATATTTATTTTCTATTTTTTATTCATTTTCTGTATTTTTTTCATTATTTTTGTGTTTTTATTGATTTCTCTCTCTTTTTCTCTCTCTCTCTTTTTTTTAATTTTTTGGTTTTTTCTAAATTAATTATGGGACTAATATTTATTTTATGTATTTTTTTCATTTTCTGTATTTTTTAAATTTTCTGTTATTTGCTTTCTTAATTAATAAGTTTTAGACTTTTTAATAAATTTTTGAGTGTTTTTTATTAACTTTCTGTATTTTTTTTCATTATTTTGGGTTTTTATTCACTTTCTAGATTTTTTTTCATTATGTTTAACTTTTTTTTTCATTATTTTTGGGGGTTTATTCACTTTCTGTATTTTTTTCATTATTTTGGGGGTTTTATTCACTTACGGAATTTTTTTCATAATTTTTGGGGTTTTATTCACTTTCTAATTTTTTTTTCCTTATTTTTTGGGTTATATTTCACATTCTGGATTTTTTAAAATTATTTTTGGGGATTTATTCACTTGTTAGAATTTTTTTCAATATTTATGGGTTTTTATACACTTTCTAGAATTTTTTTCGTTTTTTTTTTTTTTTTTTTGGGGGGGGGGGGGGGGGGAGGGGTTATTCATGTTTATGAATTTTGTTTTTTTTTCATTGTATTTGGGGTTTTATTAACTTTTTATAAAATTTTCATTATTTATGGGTTTTTATTCACTTTCTGAAAATATTCATTTTTTAGGGGTTTTATTCACTTTTTGCATTTTTTTTCATTATTTTTGGATTTTAATTCAGTTTCTTTTTTTTTTTCATTATTTTGGGGATTTTATTCATTTTCTAGATTATTTTCATTTTTTTTCATTTTTTGGGATTTCATTCACTTTCTGTATTTTTTTTCATTGTTTTTGGTGGTTTTGTTCACTTTCTGGATTTTTAAATTATTTTCGAGGTTTTATTCATTTTGGGGATTTATTTCAATTTTTTTAGGTTTTTATTCACTTTCTGGAATTTTTTTCATTATTCACATTCTAAAAAAAAATCATTATTTTCGGGTTTGTACTCATTTTCTAGATTTTTTATCAATTTTTTTGGCGTGGCAATTCTTTTCCCTGAAAAATGAATAACAAGGTGGAAGGAGGTTTATCAATTTTTATCAATTTTGTTTACCAAACATTCAAAAAATGGAAAATGACTCCATATATTGTATTTCCCATGAAAAATTAGTGTTATCAAACACACCCTTAGTTGCAAATGGCAAAGTTTGTCCCAGTCGAGAACATATTTATATGGTCGTCGTCAATTCCTTTTCTTCGCTAATGAATTAGGTCCGAACATCTATATCTATTATATACCTCTAATACGATAGTATTAGAGGTATAAATAGCATTTAATGTATTTATCTTTTTTTACTTTCATTTTTCATCCGATTTAGTATGCATTATTTTCAATTCTTTTTACCCTTCTCTTTATATTCACGTCCCTCCATTATCTCAATAAATTACTACTTACTTTTATCTGCCTTATTTGCACCTTTTAGCATTCATAACTTTTAATCTCCTCTCCTTCAAACCGTCATTTCTTTTCCTTACTCTTTTTTTCTCCCCTCTTTAACACCTTTCTAACAAGTGATTTCTTATCTTCCCCCAATTTCAGCCTAGATTTAAGTTCGTAAAAATCCAATGTTAAACATCTGCCTCTATAATACCACCCCATCAAACCCACATGGAAGACCTACATGCATTACAAATAAATTAAAAATTGACATCATAAAAATATACCTTTTTATGCATTCAAAATAACAAAATTAATATATTGAGTTTGGATAATTTGACGAAGCAATTGCAGTTTTCAGTTTTGTAAGTAATTTGGATTTTACTTCGTACTTCACTTTTTCGGAGTTGTCATTTAATCTTATTTTTAAAAAGGGTGTGACTATTCCCACCCCCCTTGACATCCTCACCGCACCATTTTTAAATAATTAAAATACTAAGATAAATATCTCTTTTTCAGTTTATTAAAATACAACATAATTTTAAAACATAGTATTATTTTAAGTAACATAAAATTTACACTTTAAAATAAATTTAACTTTAATATTATTTATTTTTTATTTTAACATATTACTAATTTTTTAATTAGATTATATAACATTTTATGAATTTATTAGACTTGCGGGATATTTCATACCTAAATATGCATCTTTTTCTACGAAAAAAATATTATTTGGTGATATTTAAACAATTTTTAACCCCAAAATAGCTTATAGTGAAAAAAATAGTTTTTCACAATAACAATATTGAAAAAAAAAACAGTTTTTGAACATAAAACTGTTTTTAACAAAATAAAAATAGTTTTAACGGAAAAACTTTTTTTAACAAAATAAAATCAGTTTGTAACAAAAAAAGAATTTTAAATAAAAATCTTTTTTTAGCATAACAAAATAGTTTTTAACATTGTTAAAAGCACAATTTTGTTAAAAATTGCTCTTTTTAATTTTTCTAAAAACATTTTTTCAAATAATTTTATTGTTTCTTTGTTTCTTTGTTATATATTGTTTCTTTGTTATAATATATTGTTTCTTTGTGATTTTTTAATATATTGTTTCTTTGTTATGGTAGAAGTCTTGGTCTAAATTCATTGATCATTAAATTGGATTTTTATTTTTATGAACAAAGAGTTGGAGAATTTCAAACGGTTTTTGGCTAGGGATTATTTTCACATTACTCTTGTATTCCATCTTTTCTAAATGAATTTTATTTTATTCACATATTCACTATATCAAATTCATGGTACATCTATTTCGATTCGTATATATGATGTTCAATACATGTATGCAAATGCAATTTTGTACATCAAATGCAATTTTTATGATTTTTGTTATTCTACAAGTTTGAATGTTTGTATATAAACTGGCTATTTCTTGACATTTGCCTGTGTTTTTTCCTCATGAGAAGCACATGATTGGGAGAAAGATTGAAGAGATGAAATTCACTTTTGTTGAATGTTTTTTTGTACACTTTTCACCATTTAGCTCATAAGGTGTGTAAATTGATTTTCTTTAATGAGTATGCTCTGTTATTCAGAGTATACCATAGTTGTTTATTCATGTCTTTGTATGATTTTATAGGTTTCTAATGCCACAAATAGTCTATGTGGCTACAAGAGACTAACACTACAGAGCTTGAAAGTCAAGGATACATTACTAAGAATCATAAAGGGGTCTCTTAATATTATTATAACAATTATTAATCTGAGATAATTTGAGTTTGTGCGCTCCACTTTTACGGTTTCTTTTTTTACCTCCAAATATTTAAAAAAAGATTTGAGTTACACCCCATTCAGGTTTTAGCTAGTAAGTTCTTGAACACTTTTGGGGTGTAACTATTTTAAATTTTATGCTCATTGGCAACTCATGACCAACTGGAAAGTCAAACTATTTTTAAACCACTGATTCAGTTCAAGATAATATACTATAGTTCCTTATGTATGTAGTTTTCGAAAAAGAATGTGTGATTCTAGGAAGATCCTCAAATTGTACACAAAATAAAAACTCGGTGATTTGTCAATCAGGTATTGATTAATGCCGCTAGCTCAGACCCACAAACATAAAAACATCAACCAATACCCGTGCGATACATTACCGGGTTTGAGTTTTGTGTACAATTTTGAGAGTCTCCTTAGAATTATCCAAAAAGAATATAAGTTGTAAATTTATATTTCACATGTGGTGTTTGATAAAATGGCTCTAAAGTTTTAAATAAGATTTTGAATAGTAAAACTTTATCTGGATCGTATTGCTATTTTTAAAAGGTTTGTAGTTGCTCCAATTAGATGTGTACAATGCTATATGTAAGGTGTGTTGATGTTGCTACTCCATAAATTCAGTACAAAAAAAAACATAAATGATTGATAAGTTGAAAACAATAAAACGGTTATTTTTCTATAGTTTAAATTTTTAGTTTGATCTCTAATATGTGAAAGTGGTTACGCTAAAATGTAGTAAAGCTTCATAATTGCATAACTTTTATATGCAGATTTTTTTTTTCAATGATGATTATTTTAACCTTTATTTGTTAGTTGTTTTGCCCAAGCCTATGAAAATATTACATTAAAATTGGGATGGTATATGTGTAGTTTGTCACATTTATGTATCAAAATAGGGTAGAAATATTATATGCGCTCACGCATCGTGCGGGTTACATGCTAGTTATATCTATATTCATGTATCTACATTAATAATTGTAACAATTGTGGACTTATTGAAAAAAAATCATTTTAAATTGTCCTTATCGTTAAATTCTAAAGAGTCAAGGAATTTTGTAACACCCCATATTTTTATAATAATTAAAATGGTAATATTTTAAATAAATTAATTCCATGAATAAATTTCTTGAATGTGATATGCATGATTATGTGAATCAGTTATGCCAATGATGTATATTCGTAGATAATTAAATTAGATGTTACTTGAATTAATACTATATCATGATTAAACCATAATAAATTGTGTAATTTGTGGTAAACATGGTTTGGGTGCATTTCGGGGTGAATTGGGAACTCCTTCAATCATTTTAAACATCTTTAGCTGGGTCCGGGGGATAGGTAGGCTCTTATGGGAGATATTGGACCAATCTGGGTAGTATTTTGAGCTTGTTTAGGGGCCCAAAAGTCGTGGTTTAAGGGAGATACGGGATTAAGGTTTAAATTAGGTTAATAATCCAACTTAAAAACACATTCTATCCACGTTAGAATTGCCCTAGTAGCCCCACACCCTCTGGAAGAAGTTACCAAGGCTAGGGAGGAAAGGAAAAATGAGAATTCAAGAGATGAGGCTCAGATAATCGGTTTAAGGCTAGAAATTTCTTCCTAAACTAATTGTAATTTGTCCCTTAATTGATATTCATGCGTTCTCATAAAAACTTTTGGTTAAAAGTTAATTTGATGATTAAAAACAAATGAAATGAAATCTATGACTGTTTAGAACAAATCTGAAAATAAGTGTGTTTTAGGAATTAAACATTTTGGTGACAAATTTGGAATTGATGTCGTCTTGTTTGGAAATTGACTATTAGAATCCATGTAATAGGATTGCTATTTTTGGATGATTTCAAATCATGTATTGATTCCTTTATTCTGAAAAATATTAGATAAGGATTATGATCATGGTTGGGTGACACAACCTTTAATGTTTAGATACAATTTCTCTCAATTAAGGGGGGTGGGGGACTATACATAGATTGAATAGATAATGATGGAATTGTGTTTTCTTGACCATAGTGGGTGTATTGTTCTTGAAATGGAAGTGGATAAAACATTAGGAACGAAATTGGATTTTGGGGAATGAAACTCGGTTATGAAAATACAAGATACCCGGGCTTTTGCCAGTAATCAAATCGGTTTGGCTTTTAGGGAGAATCTATGGACCGTGAAAACGTTAAGTGGATGTTTATGAACTCAAGCGAGTATGTGGGAGAAAGTGAGTGGATATTTAATTAAAAATTATTTTGTGTCACTATTCATTATTGGGAAATTTAATAATTAACTGGAGTGTTAATTCTCAAGACAAGTGTAATATCTGGGTATTGATGGACCTAGTTAAGGTGGTTATACGGGTAACTACCTACACATATTGTGTGCTTGATATATGTATTTATTATTTGTGTGAAGAAACCCATGTCCATGAACGGCCTATTAGTTGGGGTTGCGAACGTCTTCGGATCGTAGCACGAGTCAGCACAGGTGAGGTAAGCGTTATGTAGGCCATTATATAAGGTCTTACAGTGAGGACACCTCTTGCGATGAGGTAAGTGGGATATCCAGAATTCTTTATCATCAACGGGGGTATAGACTTTGCATTGGTGTAGTGCGTAGGGACCGCCCCTCTTATGTGTATTTTTTTTACGTCTGTTTGGTGAGGGACTCCTCCGAACATACCGATAGAGCACGAACTGAACACCAAGGGTAGATGCCTCCGTGTACCGTATATATGTAAGGACATATATATTTATATAAATTCATTAATGACAAATCCATGTAGTCTAATGATGTAGACAAGTATTAAGAAAAAATGTTACGTAAAATACATAATGTGACGATATGATGTTCTTGGGGGTAGTATTGTGGGTTTATTCTTGGGACTGGAATCATATTTATAGATGATTAGCTCCCGTTTATTATTTGTGCTCAATGCCTTTGATACTATCATGTTTTTGCATATGTCGGTCTTCATATTTGGAATTTGGGTTGGAATACGTATAGTATTATACATAGATGAGGGGTGAGATACTTACGGTATATGAGTACCGATGGGAAGTGTGTAATGTGAATTAATGATATAATTATATGTTGGTTTTGTAAGTTACTTCTTACAACTTGCGTTGATCCAAGTTATAAAATGTCCCCCTTTGTTTGCCAAGACAGGGACATCAAGGTTGACAGGAGATCAGACTTGCCATCATACTTGATCAGTAGTGGACTTCATTCGATTGATTCTAGAATATGTTGCTACACTTTATTTCAATCATTTTATTATTTCAGAGATTGTATGGGCATAAGCCTGAGATTTATTATGTGAGTTAATTATTTTTCAGTTATACTTAAGGTGTCTATTTTATGACTAATGGGAGTTGGGACTTAATTATTGTTAGTTTATTACTTCATACGATTTTGTTTTTCGTGTATGTTTGAAATTTGAAACTTCATTTTTACGGTTTGATGTGAAAAATGGTACGAATTGTTAGACAAGTCCCATCTTTGGCGTATTGTGTTTGGCCAACCTTTATCTGAAAAATGGGTGTTGTTACAGTTGGTATCAGAGCATCCAGATTCTAGCATCCTTAGAATTTGTGTTGTGTTCATTACGTTATGCGTTGCGTTTCTTTGATATTATATATGAAATCCTATAATGCATAATAGATGTTTATGCTCTTTTGAAAGAACTATGGGGCTAGAATAAGTGACTGTTAGGCAAATTTAAATGTAGAAATTTCATTCAAATGATTTATTACTGTTATCCCCGTTATAAGTTGAGGCATTGTCACCATTCATTATTTGGGAATTGTTGGGATGCGAATGATATTTCGTTTAGATGAGGGGCGAGTTGTCATACGCGTGTTAGTGACGAAAAAGGGGAATAATTATTGTGTATAGACTGTATAATTACATTCATATTTTATTCAAGTTAATTCTTGCACACCTCGAGCTCTGACCCAAATATAAATGTTTTCTCCCTCATCTGCTCTTAGACAGGGATAGTTGGATTGTGCTGTAGCAGTCCCATTATCTCGCTTGCTCTCCAGATTCAGATTCAGTTGCTTCTAGCATAGGTGCCTTTCTGCTTTAGTCATTTATTATTTGAAACTTTTGTAAGGGCATACGCCTAAAACTCTTTTATATTTTGTCGGTTAGGATTTTATTACTCTAGTTGGATATTATTATCATTATTATTACTATGGTGGTTTGGAATATTGGATTATTGTGTCTGTGTTCTACGTTTTACAAATGCAGAAATTTTGAAAAATAACTTATTTATATTTACTTTGTGCTAAGAATGGTATTAATTGACAAACAAGCCCTATCTTCGGTGTATCGTGCCTGACCAGCCTTTACGTGAGAAAATAGGGGTTGTTACAACCAGAGAGAAGATAACCGATATTCTTCGTAAGCGGATAATACGGAGACTACTATTTCTTGGACTTCAAAAACATAGGGCTACTGCCAAGAAATGTGAAGTACCCGGTGATCTTGAGAATTAGGACAAGAGGTCGAATCGTAGTTCCAGTTGGCGCTTAACTGCAGAGAGTTGGAAGAAGGTAAATATAAATTGGTGCTAGGAGAGGATGTGAGGTAGTGTAGAACTTGCAAGGCAACATGCGAATGAGCTTCATGTGGGTGAATGTTTACTAAGTGAACAATATCATGTCTGGTAATGGGGAGATAAAGTAATCGGACTATGAGGTGACGATAAGAAGGGGGATCAGATAAAGAGGTGCCTTTGTCTTTATGACGTTTAATATTTGTTCCATAGGAAAGTCATATGGACAACCCTCAAGTGCAGTGTCGGCTCCACCCCTAGGAATATCAGGCAGCTTCCTAGGGCCTCAAAATGTGGAGGGCCCCTATTAAATACACATGTATATATAATATGTGTGTGTATATATATATAAAATTTCTTTTGTATATATTTAATAAATGAAATGTATTAATTAATTCCAATTTTTTAGGCAAATACAACAATTTTTTTTTACTTTTTGTCCAAACTCTCCTACTTCTCAATCCACCCACTACATTCTTTACCTCTCTCTCTCTCTCTCTCTCTCTCTCTCTCTCTCTCTCTATCTATCTATCTATCTATCTATCTATCTATCTATCTATCTATCTATCTATCTATCTATCTATCTATCTATCTATCTATCTATCTATCTCTCTCTCTCACTAATTAATTAAAGTAATTAACATATTTTCATGTTCTCCCTCTTCCCTCCTTTCCATCTTCATTTATTAATTCTACACAGCTCCAACAAAAAAAGTTTGCTCCCACTAAAAAAGGCTATTCAACTGCACGTATAATATCCAATATCCAACTCTCAAGACTTATCTCCACAAGATTTGTTTGTTTAATTACAATGACCATTATATTTTGTATTATTTTCTACTTTTCTCAATTTATGAAATTTTTTAACTACTTTATTGTAACTCTTAACCTTATAAAAATATTGTAGCAAATCTTTAATATAAAAATATAATTCATGATTTTGCTTATCAAAAAGCAAGAAAAATAAATTTTAGTTAAGAATTTTATTAAAATAATTTATACAAAAAGCCCTATTTTAAGTTCTCGAATATGGCACCAATTTCCTTGAGCCGGCCCGCTCAAGTGTTCCAAAATCAGGGTGTACTTTCACTGAAAAAGATGAATACCGTGACGGGACTATATAACTTCGATACCCAAAAAGTATTTAAGATGACCCAAATCTTTGATGTGGAATTGAGAATGAAAAAACATCATGAGAAGAAAGATAGAATGTAGAGTCATTACCTATGAATAATTATATCGCCCACGTAAATGAGAATCCCTTTAAATTGAGAACCCCGTTTAAAAGTGAAGAGGGAATAGTTCAACTCTTATTGATAAAACAACAGCGTCGAATATAATTTGTCATACCAATTACGAGAGGTAGGCTTGGGGCCATAAAGAGATTTATTAAGGTGTCGTTTGTTTTTACCTCTTAAGTCTGAATCTGAACCATTCAGACTTAAGAGGTACTAAAAAGTGTTTGTTTTGTTAAATGATTAAGAGACTAACGACTATATATGGCTCTTAATGATTAAGATATAGAATTACATCTAAAGTCTGAATCTGAAGTCAGATTCAGTCTTCGGACTTCATATTCAGATGAAAAACAAACGCAACCTAAGACAACATAACCTATGCTCCCCCTAGTTTGCCTAACTGTGTGAGATTTTCTTATAATTTCCTCGTGCAAGTTACTATGGAGAAACATATTATTGACATCATATTGAAATAATGGCCACTAACTGATTGAGGCGACAACAAGAAGAGACGAACACTGACGAGATTAGCGATGGGGGGAAATGTCTCATTGTAGTCGAGACCTTCAATTTGGGTGAAACCTTTAGCAAAGAGACGGGAACTATATAGTTCATTAGTTCCATGGAACGACATTTTCTTTTGTAAACCCAACCAATGTGACTCTTGTTTGGATTTAAATAAGTGAGAGTCACGTGTTATTTTGCTGCAAGGCAAGAATTTCAGCAACTGTTGCGTCTTTTCATTTATGCTTTCTATTGCCAACACTAAAAGAGGACATAGTGGAAATAGTGGAAAGAAAAGTTTCGTGGTGGAGATAAAATTATTATATGATATGTAGTGATATAATGGATACGGAGTACCTAAAGAAGAGGGATGCAAAGAAGGTGACCAAGTCAAGGACACGTTGCCGCAGTGGTAGTCGTGAAGGTGGAGAGGAGGTTGTTTGATTCATGTTGGATGTAGTGGTGGAAGGAGCTTGTGTAGTGGGACTGGAAGGGGTAGAGGGTGGAGAATCAAGTGTTACGTTTATTGGTCACTGTTTAGAGACTATCAGAGGCATGTGGTGGATGTGATGGTCTGGGTCTTGAATATGTGGGAGATGGTAGGCTAGATGAATGTTTTGTAGGAGATGAAATTTCCTCATTTGGTTGGGCAATAAGAAGTTGCGGATCCAGGATTTTTGTTTAATCGGTGCGAAAGTTTCAAGGCGATTTTTTGGGGGGGTATTTCAAGTTTTATACAAATTATAACATTATAATGCACAAACAACTACAAATTATAGCAAACCTTGTTTTTATGTTTATTATTTTCATGCCTAAACAACTACAACTACAAATTATAGCTTTATAATACCCAAACAACTACAACTACAAAGATATAGCAAACCTTGTTTTTATGTTTATTATTTTAATTAATTACAATCTTTTTTACACCCTCAGTTTTGTAAATAATTAGAGGTATACCTTGAAGTATGAAGTTTTACCAATATATATATATATATATATATATATAAATAAAAATTGAACCAGTGCCGCCGCCCCTCTTGGGCCCTATGTCCATCTGCCCCTGGCAATAACGCTGGGGTAATGGTCATAAATGGGTAATGGAAGGACTATGGCAGTAGCATTTGGGTTTTAATCTATTTGGTGTGAAGGCATGAGCGGGTTGAAAAGGGAATGAAGTTTCATGAAGTGTGACATCACAACAATGTCTAGATCATAAAGACGATATTCTATTTGGCCGAATGGGTAGCCAATAAAAATGCAACTTCGAGCATGAAGGTTATATTTATTGTGATGAAGATGACCAAGAGAAGCGTGGAAAAGGCATCCCAAAATACAAATGACCGTAAGATGGTTGATTTGATAAAGTCATGTTAAAGGGGGAACTACGCAAAAGAGGAGTGGGGAGATGGTTAATAATATAGGTAGTTGTGAGTGAGCAACCTGCCAAGAAAGGCAAGGGAAGATGGGATTGAAAATAGAGAGCACGGGAAACATTGAGAATATGAAGACGTTTGTGTTCTACGACACCATTTTATTGAGGCGTACTATCACAATTGTGTTGATACACCATGCCGACTTTGTTAAAAAATATGCCATGGGATTAAATAAAAACAAGACCGATTAAAATTGGGTCTGAATACGAGAATGGAAATAACAAAGAATATCACATGTTTGAGTTTTAAATTTAATGAGGTAAGTCCATGTATAACGAGAATAATCATGCACTAAAGTAAAGAAAAAACGAGCACCATTATGAGAGAATTTTATATGGCACCAAATATCACAATGAATAAGTTAAAAACATTAGTACTAGAAATTGAACTAGAAGAATAAGACGAATGAGTTTGTTTATGTAACAACCCGGATTTTTAAATGGGTATATATTAAATTAATTTTGGATTTTCAAGGAAAATAAATTTTTGGATTTAATAAAGTAGGGGTGTTGAAGTGAAATAGGAGTAAAGTTTGAGGGTCAATGTCTAATCAACCCTAAATAATATAAAATAATAAACACCTAAGAGCGCGGAAACATGATGTATACAATGGTAAACAAGATAACAAAGAAACGGACAAAGCAGGTACAAATTCCCCTTCGGAAAACAAATTCTAGGCAATGCAGTAAATAACTAAAAAAAATCAACTAAAGAAACAATCGATGACGGGAACTCCTACTTGAACCACATATAAAATATGCTCTACATGTTAGACAACAACTTGTGAGAATCACTCTTAATACTAAACCTCGCAAACGGTTCAAGTCATATCTCGCTTGTGTCAAAAACTGCCCAACCCATACCGGATTTAATAAGAGTTGCGTAAAGTTCGTGCCGTGCTTTAATCATCTAGTTGATGTATATCGTGTTCGTGTCGCATATGACCATTTTATGTCACTCATTTGCATTAGCGTCCTTGGGGGGTTAACCGGTTATGCTCCAAAACCTATTGAGGTTACCCGTGTGGTCTGTTGCCCATTAATAGACTAACTAACTTCAAACCGGCTTAACTACCGACCACTTCAATCAATAAAATCAAAGTGCAATCATTCTAATATCATCATGAAGAAAAATATCAATCAATCAGATCTTTGTCTCTTTGTGCATGTTTTCTCCTTTTCATTGTAAATAAATGGGGAAGATCTCCCTGGTAGGAGATCCATAGTTTTTATCCTCTGTTAATTATATAACATAAAGAAATCATAAATGCGATAAAATGAATAATAATAATTTACTGACTTGTTGGGGAAAGCAAATCAACTGTATTCTATGAGTTCAAATTTCTTGAACCTCTTTCAAAATGGGTTATGGTAATCATTTACTCACATGATTGATTGAAACATTAGAATAATGAATATGTAGTTACACCGAATCCTACAATTTTTAATATTTTAATCAATCATGTGAGAGGGTCATCATAACCCACCTTGAAAGCGGGCCAACAAATTTGAATTTGTATTTTATCGATATACGAGGACCCAAGCGTATAGTACAATGTCATGATAATCTTTTTTCTGCAATCCTGCATTCCCTAAAACATTGCCTACTATAATAAGGATAATTCTAGGGTGACACACAAAATAGACACATTTCGTGCGACACACTAATGTGTAGCACCTGCTTTGGCTTGTGTCCGAGCTCCACTACCGTTGGGCCTTGACTAAAACTGGCAAAATGAGGCACGACACGATAACATGATACGAATTGACACGAAGTTATAAGTTAATTGGTGAACCATTAATGATTTCAGGCATATCATTGCTAACCCGATAAGACGCAATAGTTAACGGTCGGATTAGTATTGACTCCCTTCATCCGTTAATAGTGGATAAGACCCGTTGAGACCTATTAATTTAAGTAGATAAGATATATTGTTGGGACTTATAAAGAATTTTTGTCACTTGAAGTTAATTTAATCTTAACGAATTTTACTAGATGAGAGAGTAAGTAATGTCAACGAATTAATGGGTTTAATTTTGTTTAAAAATAAACTAAGATGTCAACTTGTATATCATTAAAAATAATTCACTATCTTAATGGGTAATAACGAGTGAACACAAGATGACACGTGAAGATAATGGATCAGGTTTGAATATGATTTTTTCTTGCGACAAAAAAGTTATCCGTTTAGACACGAACCTGATAAGACCTGAACACGATAAAAACTGACACGAACACGACTTGACATGACTCATTATCAAGTCTATCCTGGACACAAGCTAATACGAGTGTGACACGTCAGTGTGTCACACCAAATGTGTCGATTTTGTGTGTCGTCTTAGAAGGACCCTCAAAGTAATACATCTAACAAAAAGGCTAATTTGACTCGCAGATGAAAAATAAAAATAATAAAATAGGCCGAAATTATTGCATAGCATGCAATTAGGACTCTTAATGTTTACTTTAGGTAAAGAGGAATATTCTTTTTCGAAAAGCAAAATCCCATATGTACAATTTTTAACCTTGTGCTTTCTCAAAATTATGTGTTGATGTTTGGTTGCCACTGCAGCCAAAAGAAAGAAATGCTCTCTTTGTGCCCCTTTTTTCTACACTACCTTTTCCTCAACTGCAACAATACAAATCATTTACAACAAAATATTAAACGAAAGGGTTATTTAGAATTTACAACCTTTTGTTATGTCTATTCTGATTTTGGTACTCATAAGTTTTGCATAATACATGTTTGGAACCCAATTTTGTACAAAGTCTATTCAATCAACCTAGTTGACCGTTATTTTTTGTTAAATCGGAAATTTTTCCTTTTATACAAAGAAATAATATAATATATACTTTTGACCCCATTTATCTTTTATTTATGCTTACATATATAATACTATGAAGCTCGGCACATTCACTCTCAGGGAGACAAAATAAAAGAGGGTGTAAAAGAATAGAAAAACTCCTCTTTATCACACAATCTTCCAATAAACAATGATAAAAATAATCTGTACATATTTTGCTTTAAAATATATCTCGACTGAAATATAGAAAAACCTTTTGTTTCCAAAGCAGTTTACAGGTTTTGCATATGAAAAATTCCATTCTGACTGATTTTTTGACAGAATTTTCATGGACAAACTGACGTGGCTGTTTTTTATTGGTTGGTTTTGGGGTCCACCCCAGTGGGACCTAAAAACCAACCAATAAAAAACAGTCATTTCAGTTTTTCCATAAAATTTCAGTAGAAAATTCGGTCACAATAGAAAAGCCCTTTGAATATTTCGCTAACAGTGGAGTTGGAGAGTCACCGAAAAAGCAAATTACAGAGAAAAAGTAGAGAGAGATTAACAAGAGAGATAAATCAAGTGAAAAACGTCTCACATGTCCAAAGTTGACCAATAAGACCATTTCCAATCATTTGGCCTAAATACATGGCCAATATGGGTTAAAACCATTTACAAAGGGGGCAAACCAGGCGTTTGCCATTTTTTTTTCTAAGTCGGCAAGGCCTCTGCCACCCCACTAATAACAAATAAGATAAAAAAGAAGAAAAAGTTGGGGTGGCAGAGTAAAAAGAATTCAAAAAAAAGAGGAAAATGTTAGGGCGACAAGTGAGCTTCCTCCCGAGTATGATTAATTCTCAGCTCGCCAAACCAAATTTTTGAAAGAAATGGCTCCAAATTTGGTTGAAAAATAGGCAAAACCTATTTTGACCGTGTCATACCAATCTTTAAAGTATATGGCGTATTGCTTTCCCGTTCTTGTTCGATGTACCAAAATGATCTGCGTTCAAGCTAACATTGGCCAAAAGGTTCCCCATCTTTTCCTTTATTTCGAGTCAAGACGATTGGACTAAGCACAAGCTTGAGTTCTCTAACAGGAAAAGTGGATGTGATGTTTGAGCAAATTGTACCTCACACATATAGTGGTCACTAAACAAGTCCTACTCGAGAGGCTTCATTCCCTGCACAAAACCACATAAAAGATTCAGTTTCTCTTATTCAAATAAACGACATGTTAAGAAAAATGTAACAATAATAAATCTGGACAGAACAAATTTTATATCCTCATCTTATTAAAATCTTAATATAATGTCTGCACATCACTAACATCATTTACTTTCTTAATGGACTAAAAAGATAACTGGGAAATCCTTTTAGGTACTCCTTGCTCACTTCATTAGAATGCTACAATGTCCAACACAATAGTAGGCACTCAAATAAATTCCCCATCATCTTTGAAGTTTCAACACGGTATATTTGACCTCAATGAACATTTTTCCAGGAATCATTTTTCCTTGTGCCTTTTTTTTTAAAATCTATTAGCTATGTGTTGGATTTAGATTTCTAGCTCTAGCTTATTTTTTTAGCATTTACATGTCATTTGTCTCTGCCCCAGAGGTTGTCCGGCTAGAGAAAGAGAGAGAGGATTTACCTCTTTTTTAATTATAATCTCTTAGTTTATCCATAGGAAGATACTTTTATTACAAACTTTTTTAATTAGAGTCCATAGGTTTAGTAAGATTTAAGTCTCTAGTTATCTTTTATTATAAATAAGGCCATTGATCAACCATTTTATCGTTCAATATAATGGGAGTTCAAAAATATTTGTGTCTTCACATCAAGAATCAGCGAGGGCTCCCTGCTTGAGAAAGGAGCCACCCAAAAAATTTCCAAACATATCCGCTAGCAAGGCTACGAACATGGGCTGAAAATCGAAGCATCAAAAGATGGGAACATGACCAAACAGGATGTTTGCAACGATCAATGGCATACATGGAGGGCAGTCATTGGAAGAGACGTGAACATTTCCCAGACGGGTACCACATAGGCAGGCGAAATCGTCTCCAAGTAAGTAGGCAAATCCCCGGGTAGAAAATGAAGGTTCGTAGTCAAAAACATAAATAAAATAACTAAATAAAAATAAAAAAAATAAGCAAAAAGTCTCCATATGTCATAACTTTAAGCTAGTAACCTACCCTTCTTCACTAAAAATAGCAAAGTAATCGTCAGGACTATACATTGTTACCACAATAAGTAACGTTCGGGGTTGTTTGAGAATTTTCTAAACTTAATTGAAGAAGCTAAAGGGGGATGGAATTTTCATAAATCTAGGGGTTAGGGGTTTAGGGCTGTAACTTTTCAAACCTAACCTACTTTGCCCTTCACTTCAGTGGATCGCGGATGCTTTCGCCTAAAGGGAGAGGTTTTCGGTGGGTTTCTTGCACATCAGCCGAGGTCATTAGACCTCTGGTTGGCATCGGCACAGGGAGCTTGCTGGTTTCCCAGTCAGATCTGGACTCGGGTGGGTCGGTGGTGATAGGAGCGAGAAGATCTGTTATGGCCTTGAGGGCGAGACAGCCAACGGTGGGGGCCCAAGGGGTTGGGGCTGCAGGTAAGGAGGGTAATGGTGCAAAAAAAGTGGTTCACCAAAGGTGAGGCCAGTGGTGTTTTGGCCAAAAGGAGGCCAAAGAAACAAGGGATAGGCATCCCAAGGTTAGTAGCCATAGGTCGAGGAAGTAAGAAGGGTTGGGCCAAAACCAGTTTAGGGAATGCAAAGGCTGTGTGGGAAGCCCAAAAATTGAGAGGTGGGCTGGCCTGTGGCGCAGTGTGTATGATATGACTCGCTGCAGTGACGCTTCTTTGTGGCGCAGTAGGCAAAGAGAGACGGAACATGAGGGGACCAATTGCGGGCCGGTGGTTGGGAGGAGGTGTCCACCGCCGATGGCGGTGTTGCTGTTATTGGTAGTCAAAGGGTTCAGAGTCGGTGGATCAAGGACGCTACCAAAGCTTGGATCTGAATTGTCAAGCGGTTGACGTCCTCGTCCATGCGATCGGACTTCTTTAGCGGCGTACCAGATGTGGAATCACAGATGTCACTAAGCCCTCATTAATATTGAATGATTAAAATGCTAGCAAATGTATAAAAGTTAGATAGAGACCCAAATCTAACACAGCTAATAGATAAACCTCCAAAATTATGTACACTAATACCACCCTGGGTTAGCTAGAATGGTAAGGGCGAACCTGTGATTGTGTCGTTAGGCGCACTGGTCACAGGTTTGATTCCACACTTGGGCAATTCAGATTTAAATATGTACACTAATGAGTATGTACACAAATCAAAGAGTTTAATATAAAACTGACTTCCTATGGAAAACCCAACGGAGAATAATGAAATAATAACAGCATAAAAAAGAGGTAAATTTTCACTCCTGTTGCTGGGTGGATAGCCCCTGAGGCAGACCCCTTCACATCATTACGAGTCAAGAATATACTTTTTGGTTTTCAAACATCATGCATACTTTTGTATCTGCACTTTACCTTAGAGGTCCTGAACTCGTTCACTACCATTCGAAGACAATCGTCTGATAATATCAACATTGATAGAGCCTTAGTGCTTAACCTGCAATGATCACTAAATGCTATTAGAAAGTTGAGTGGCTCAGATGTCAAATTATGACTAGTAATTCAACCACTACAAGCCATCAAACATCCTTTAACCTAACCAACATGAAAAGGCTCATGACAGGCGGCCACAAAATAACAATTCGCATGAGTAGCAATTGTTGGTTGATGCAATAACAGCTACTGGAACTCCAACAATGGAATAGAGAGCTAAACCTTGTTAATAGCAGTAGAGAGAAAGACCACCTAATCTAAAGTATTATGAAGATACATGATACATTAACTGCAACGGATGTTGTTAATCTTCTACTGAAGCACTGTAGAAGTATGCTCATCAGCAGCACGCCTAGGTTCCTCCTTTTTTCGAACTTCCGTTTTTTTTTTCTGATTTTGGAATGATATTTTCAATTTCCGATTTGTAACATTAATTTTTCTAATCTTCGGTGTCCGATTTTTCGGGGGGGGGGGGGGGGCGAAAATCAGAATTAATATTGAATTTTAGATTTTCTCCCTTTTTCGTTCCATTATTAATGAAACTAGTATGTAGCCCGCACGATGCGCGGGTGCATTATAATAGCGACAAAAATTATAGCTTGAGAAAACTTATTGCATTATTCTTCCCCTTAATCAAATTAAAACAAATGGAGCCCCTTCCTCTCTATTTCACTTTATAAAATGTTTCTTCTGATCTGGGATTTCATGAAATATCACCAGTGTCTACGTCGGTGAACGTTCCATAAATACAGCTATATGGTTACTATGTCACTTAAAAGGAAAAGTTTTACCCATACAATTGATATGCTCATAATTTGTTTGGCAACAAAACATCCATATCTATATATCTGATATTTTTCAAATCCTCAACTTGAACATTTATGGTAATTAAGGATCCACTCAATCAGATAAATGGATGGATTTTTGGAGAGGTTTGTTAAACTCAATGTATTCATTGCTTCCAATAAGACGGGGAAATTACCATTCAAATTTTACATATTTTGACAAATTTGATTTGAAAACTTTATACCAAGCTCTGAAATACAGTATGTCAATGGAGTAAATTTAAGACAGTTGAAAGAGTAAATCTTTGCAAACTGACATAAAAATGGGATGCAATCTCAAATCTCGAATATGGGCCTAAGAGCACAATAAGTTGCATAAACTCTAGTTGTGACATTGACAACAACTAACCTGAAAAAAACGTTAAAAGCATGTCTTAGGCTGTAACAGATTAAAGTGAGTTGAAAATATGCACACTTGGGCCATTTTTCAGATTTTCCCGCATTCTTTCCAATTCTTCCGATAAATCTAAATTCTCATAATTTCCCGATTTCGATAAAAAAACGAATAAAAATACAAACAATCCAATTTTCAGGGGAGAAAGGGACGGGATGGGCTGACTTTTTTTTTTCTTCCACAAAATTGGATTTTTTTCCCCAAAGGCCATTTTCCAATCTGATCCATCCGAAAAACAAACCTAAGCACGCTTAATAGAAATGAAATTTACCATGAAAGAATCATATGCAAGGTCCAAATCCGGCCAAAACCCTCACTCTAAAACCCTTCTCGTAGCTTCAAGGAAGGTCTTGCCAAACATACCTCAAACAATGAAAATAACCTATAAAATTCAACATAAAGTTCAGTTTTCTTTAACGGAGCATCAAAGTCCATTTGATATCTCAACACCCCCTTGCATGAACACCCTTTCTCATCCATAATCCTAGAATCTAGGATTATGGATCTAGGACCTAGATCCTGAGTTTAAAGAAGGCCTCACTATTTTTTTTTCAAGGAAACGTTAGTTTCAATGCTTGAACTTTAATATCCATCAGCATTGGAAGCCTCAAACGTTATAGTGAACTTGTTGATCAAGGAAAAATCTTAGTTATTTAAGGTGCAACTGAGGTTCCTTTGGGGCCTAGGCGCAAGGCAAGGTACACATTTCTTATACGAAATGAGGGGAACAATGGTAAGCTGTAATCTTCCATAATTACAACAATCACAGAGAATAACAAGTTATAATATTCAGAAATATCTTACAAGAACAACACAGACGCGAGAGTGCGAAGAACGCAAGAAGTGAAAAAAGGGGTGACTAGTCACAATAAACAATAGTTAACGTTTTGTTTTATGGGGGAGTGGGGGTGGGGATGGAGGGGGGTTGAATTTTGTTCCATATATCCAAAAGTCTTCTTGCAAATCCCTCAGAGCATGAGCAATGTCTTCAGAAGTTTAGCAACACTTTTTTGGGGGGTTAATTGGTGGAGATGCAGGGTGATGTTTGGTTAAACCACATATCTCTTACCTTATGAATCATCAGCCTGGATTGGTTTATGAGCCAGAAGAAAATCTCGACTCTTTGGGGCACTTTAGCTTCCATACCCAGCTCCTATTGTGAGATCCAGATCATGGAGATGCTCATTCTTCATGGTGAATTGGGGTTTTGAGTTAAAACTAGGATTGTCGATTAGGTTTAGACTGTTTCCTCCTGATGATTCCAACATTGGTTAACTGTCCCTTTGTATTAGGTTTCTTATTGTTTCTTAATTGGGTCATGGACTAGATTGTTTTTGCATAAGTTTGATTTCTGAATGTGATGGAGATGGCACCCTGTACTTTGGGTTTTCTTTACATTTGTCATTCTTCCTTGTTGATAGTCTCTAGTTAAGGATACATGTCTTTTTTTTTATTTCTTAATTATGTAAAACCCTTGAACTATAAAAGGGTATTTTTGTCCTTTCTAGTATTCCTTCACGTAATGGGATTAATGAAGGGCAGTTTAGACATATTTTAGGCTTACGTTGATTAGCAAGCTAACTTCATCTATAAATAGATTGTATTTGCTTCATCAAGAAGGTACGTTTTAGTTGAGAGAAAAAGAGAGACTGTCTTGTGAGTTTCTTTGAGTAATTTTGTCTTGTTATGTCAGAATGAATCGATGAACACATTTTGCCCTATAACTTGGATTTTAACAGAATTGTGATGTGCCTATGTTTAGTCGTTTGAAATAAAAAATGTCCTGTCCTTATGAGTATTCTTCGTTGTTTAGATTCTACCCTCAGTATGTTCTCTCCGTTAAAGGCCGAGATTGTATTATAGGCTGCGGAGATTAATATTAATTATAATTTTAAATTGTTGTAATTAGAGACTTTCTATGGATGAGGACCTTTGTCTCAATTATGATGGTTTATTTATGCTTGAACATGGACCTTATTGTATTGCTGGCTCTTCAGCATTATATGTTTTTGAAATGATAGGTGACGAAATGACTAAAATCATGTTGAGTAAGCTGACCGAGGTCTTTAAAGAGAACGTGGCCTGGATTTACGCTTGCCTTTGTAACTCTCTAGCATGTGAACGGAGGCAGAGAATCATGCGGCAGCCTAATAGTGTCAGGGTTGTGACAGAGGGTCGCATGTGAAATGGAGTGTTAGAGCATGATATACATTTTTGGCACACTACTTAACAGCATAAACTTTTAAGTGAGATGGAAACTTAACACTGCTATCCTTCACCTTATAAGCCTACACTATTGATCCAGAGAACAAGTTTTGCCACCCCAATACTAACCCAAGTTACCCAACTGATAAAATCCTAGAGCCTCTAACATGAGAAAAAAACTCTTACAGAATGGTGTGAGCTGAACAATAATGGGGAAAAAAGGATTATCTTTCTATACCTTCCGATACACCACAGATTAGATGGGACAACAGGGGGCAAAACTCTGTGAGCCTATCCAATTAATAGTTCATGAATGACTAAAAAAGTTGTTATTCATTGCATTATCACTGTACCTACTATTAAGTTTGACTATCAAAAGACAGTTTTTCTTGTCACTTAATGTTTTCCGTTTGCCTTGGATTCCATGTGCATATTTAGTGTTTTAATAACCACATCCAAGCAGCAACTTAAAAGACGTAAATTGTGTGAACAGGCTGATTATGGAAAAGAATGTAGGATTTAGAACTTGATATCACATACCCCAACTTCTTTGCTGCATCAGCTACAGAACCATCTTCTGCAAAAATTAGATCTAGCAAAGCTTGCATTCCCTGTCGATTAAGATAAAGAAACGATTAATCACAATTAGTATTCAGATCTTCCATGATTCAGCGAACTAAAGAAACTAAATTTTAAACTATGACAAAAAAGAGGGGTAAGGCAGACCAAAGAAAACTTAGGATTGTTTGGACCGATCTGCAACACACAAACTGATCCCCTAATGGTTGACTTTTCCGGGAGAATTTGAAGAAGCTCTTGAGAAGGTGGATATGTATCAATATCTACAGTGTTCCTGACTAACTCAAAAGAATAAAACAGCAATCAACAGAGGCATTTGGTTTTCATCTAGATGTAAAAACTCAAAAACACATATACTGTAGTCTGTAGGTGCTATGGCTCATGTCAAAGGAACTTGATATCACACTACAGCAACATACTTTGGCTATAAACTACAGACCATTTCCTAAGTTGTGTCATCTCGTATTTATTATCTTCAGAAATAAATCAATAACCCTGCATCATCCTTGTAATTAGCCACATTAGGTCGCGGTAATGCAACAAATATCCAACCCATAGATAGTTACTGGGATCTCCGTACCATACGTACTGCGACCGTGATCGCTCACCCGAAACCAAAACAGGATGAGTTGGCAATCTGGATTTTTAAAAGTCGTGTCCGCACTATTAACAAGTTATATATTAACTATTATATCTAATAATGAAGCTTTTGATTTAAAGAATTAAATAGAAAGAGAAGAAAGAGGCCTCCTAGCCAAAAATTAAAAGTATACAAGAATGGTTTATATATTATCTTAATATATTACATAGAGTATACACTACATAATCTAAGTTAACCTTTCTATATTGGTGAAGCACATTTGATCTTGATAATACACTTATGGTTCTAAAATAACCTAAATAATTGTTCCAAAACATGCCACCATCTTGATAACAAACTAACTAAATCTACCCCCACTGTACCGCGACCGACTAAATCAATGTGCCACATACCGGCACAACCCATGTTTCAGGTAATAGTGATCCAACTCTTCCAAAGGAAGTAGACCTCTGTAACATTGATCCAACTCTTGAAAGGACATAGCACTACGTAGGTCGAACCGCTTGCATCCTGTGCTTAGTTAATCACCCATTTCTTGTCAAATCATAATTTGCATTTGTGAAATGAAGTTCACCTCGATTTTGGCTTCATCAATCAGTGTTTCTTATGGGAACATATACGCTGTTAAATCCTTATTGTCACGATGTTTACATCACCATGTATCAAAATAACGTACTATAAATGCTTATTAACTGATGACAGCTATATTGCAAATGACACGGCAGCACTAATCCACCTCAGGTGGCCACAAGTCAGGTCTGTTTTTCCATCCACACAGGAAGTGATGTGCATGGGAGAGCCCCCTTGGGATCATCTTTGTTATTTTGCTACCATCTCTCAATCCATCTCTAGGCATGCGTGTTTTCATTTAAAATTTTAGTTAGAATTCATACCTATCTAGATCTCCTTAGATTTACAATACAAATAAGGCTCTTGGAAAATCTTTGAAATCATTCAATGTTAGTGAGAGTTTAGTAAAAATTACGAGTTTACATCAGAAAGAGTAGACAACAATGCTGATGAAGCTAATATCATACAAGGATCATGATTCCGTTCAAGAGAGGCTTTCCTATCGAGGAAGCCACTTGAATACTTCTTAATAGACGACAAAAAATGTTTGGGATAACAAGCTCAAAATTGTCCAGAGATCTCCTTGACAGATTTAGATTCCAATCCCAAACACTACAGGCTCAAATCTCCTTTTGCCGGGTAGGTGCAACACTTCAATCTCCCTCACAAATTCAAACTTCACTTGGTTCAGAGCTTCTTAGGAGCCAACCTAAGAGATCTAATTGATCAGAGGAAACCTACAATTCTCTTATGCAACAACCTAATTCCTTAATCAAATCATGCTTCCCGATTTCGAGACATCCCTGCAAGGCTGTTAGGATTTGTGTTTTTAAACCTGTGTCATGTTGTGGTAATCGTGTTTTGGGTAGCAATTGATGTCTTAAGAGCTTCATGAATATTATGTTAGAAATTTTCCAAGTTCCTCCTTTCGCAGCGTGGTTCTATGAACTTCAAATTATGTTCACATTCCACAAACTCTTCGCAGGGAAAATTCCCTTATAAAAGTCCAAAAATTCTCTCCTAAGCAAAAGCCTTCGCTATGCGTCTGCAGAAATGACGCTACCAGTGAATTTTCTTCATTGCCTGGGAAATTTAATTCCGCACCTACCTCGAATTTATTGGTTTGAAAAACTATTTAAAAGAACTTCAGCAAAGACACACAAAAACCCTTTTAAACACCAAAACTCTTGCTCCCTCAATCTAAAACTCATCTCAAAACCTACATCTCTTTGTACTTGTGACCTCAAAATATTTGTGTAACCTACATGCAAGTGGAGATTTGGATTCCTCTCAACTAGACCTTCTAGTATCTGGGTTGGAGTTTTGGTATAATGGCTCAAGGTCTTCCAAGCTTTCGCTCTTTACACTCCTACCTTTACTAAGCAAGGCAAGGATTTCTCTATATCTCTCCTTTATCCATCTTATCCTTATGATTTTTTTGGGTAGAAAACCCGTTGTTAGATATTACTTGAAATCCTAGAAAATGTTGATAAATCATAGCTATGTTGAATAGTGCCTTGATACTTATTGTGAGCTTAGTTCCTCAATATCCTAGATTCTCATCTTACCCTCGAACTTGAAAACCCAAGACTTCGAAAGTGAAAATTTCATTATAAAAAAAGATGGAGAAATTAGATGATATATCTGATTCATGGGACTTTAGAGAAAGTGTGTCTTGGCATCTTAGAACTTGAAAATGGTATTCAAGTAAGTTTTTCGATTAAAATTTGATTTAAGAAATGAAGGTTTTAAACCTCTTAATTAGTGACAATGGATTTTTATGAACTAAAGACCTTCATATTGAATTTTCTTTATTATGTGATTTCCACTCTATTTAACAGAAATTGTGAACCTTAAAAAATTTGAAACTGAGAATAGCCCGTATTAGCGACATGAAATTCTGAATCAGTATATGAAGCCATGCTTGGAAAATTACTGAATAATGATGTTAGGAATTAAATATGATGAGTTAGATATATTTTTTTCATTTTTTGATGTCCCCAAGCCTCTTAAATACCTGACTAATCTGCACATATCAGGATACATATGGGAGGTGCTTCAAGAGGATTTGAACATCTTCAGGTTGTGGAGTTGTAATGAGTTGGATTTTCTTAATTATAATATTAAATTTATTTCTTGGTAAAGAGAACGTCATAGGTGTGATTGGGAAATATTAAGTGCAGAGTCCTCGAGCCTCCAGAGGATTAAGTGAGCAACAGTACTCCAACATCATGTGGTGAGCAACCTGCAACTTGTCAGTAAAACACGCAACTAGCGCCACCAGTGGGCAAGACCAAAATGATTTTTTTAATGAAAATAGCATGTTATTTTATATCGCACCCCACGAGTTTTAGATGTTCTAATTTTTTTTTAAAATTTGAGGTCTTCAAAGAACATACATACCATATCGCTTTATATGTTTTAAAGCTTAATAACTATTAGTAGATTAAATTTTATATTAATTTGACAATTAAATTGATCACCCTCAATGTTGATCCTTCATATTTGTATCTTCAATTGACTCATTATCTCCTTACTGCATTCATTGAAGAGTCATCGAATCTTTGGAGGGTTAAGTAAGAAATGGTAGTCCGACGCCTTGAGGCGAGGAGCTCGCAAAAGGTCCGTAAAGCATATGTTCGCGACAGAAACTAGCACCACTAGTTGGCGAGCTCGGGAAGCTAGGGTATAATGGTATGTGGTCAATAGAAACTGGAAAAGAGTCAAAAATATATTTAAATTATAATTTCAGTTTATTTTATATCGCCCCCGCGAGATATATATGTTTATAATTTTAGGTCTTCATATGATTTTCACAACTATCGCTTTAAATGATTTGGTATTAATTTGACATTTAAATTGATAACCCTCAATGTTGATCCTTCCTTTTTGCATCTTCCATTGACTCATTATCCCCTTAATATTACACTTGGCATCTTATACTATTGAATTCATGTTCACGTTTTTTATTGTAATGGTTGGTTCCTCGTTGGGCATTTGGCTCATTTCTAATCCTCTTTACCCCTTAAGTTAGAGCAAGAATAGGAGTAAGAAAATTTTCGAGTAAGACATCTTTAAGACGGAGGGCTTTGGAGTCATGCTACGGCATGTCTCTATGGTTGATGTGTTATATCTAGGTTAACATGCAACGCATATGCTAGACAATTCAATCTTACATTAAGGAGGTTGACTTTTACTCCCTCCAATCACCTAAGATGCCAAAGCTCCTCGGTCTAGTGATCTCGTTCTCGGATGCCGTTAGGGTCCAGACTCCCCATGATGACTCCTTAGTCATCATCTTATGATCTCCATAAGGATGTTCTTACTTCACCCTTCAAAAAATGAAAATATCACATGATTGCCTCTAGACAACATGGACAACCCCGGTCGGGGTCTCTAGAGAAAATTCAAACCCATGGGCTCCATCAACCGACGATAGCAAACAAAGGTAGGGCACCACTCTGCAAATTTGTGATGGATGGCCTCTCTGCTTAAGACGTATGTCACTTATCAATCAACACTCAAAGAAGATTTGTGTTATAGTGTCCACCCCGCACCTCATCGCACATTTTCCAATAGAGAATGGGGGTTAGCGAGGTTAAATGAAACCAAACTGAGTTCCTCGGCGAGATATGTATAACTTATAAGTGCCCGAGAGTGGAATTCCACATGCCAAAGATGGCAGGTTAACTAAAATTTCTCAATATTTTTTTTTACTTCAGCAATTCCCTTTTGAGGTATAACTGAGGTGTTCCATTTACCCAAAAGGTTAACCTTCTCCTCCATGAACACCACCATCATGGAACCTCCCACTCCACCAACCAACCCCCCATTTTTTCCCACCAACCAACTGTTGCCCTCTAGCCCAAGACCACCAAATACACCTACCCACTCAACCCTTCTACGTCGTCAATTTGTCACCCAGAACCAGGCGACCAACCCGACCCTTTGCACCACCCGATTTGTTCACCCGACGCCGAAACCCTCCCGCACTGCCATTTCCACTCCTTTCAGCCTCCGATGCACTCGCGACCATGCCCATCCTCCAGATCTGACCTACCCAGCCACTCCCCACCTCAAAAACCTTAAATCTAACCCCCTCAACCCTGTTCGGAACCCCCATGCACATATCAACCCCGGATACACAAACCCTAAAATCCCGTTTTCGAGGAAGAACGACCAACCCGACTTGTTTAGAAGTCAACCGGTTCTGATCGGCACATCCCCAAAGCCCAACGACCTATTTTCCTTCTTAGACCCTCACCTTAGATCACTAACCCAGCTCAACCCGACCCCCCCCCCCCCCAAACCCACCAGACCCTATTTCAGATCACAACAAGCCCTCCGACATCGTACTTGAGTACCACGACCCGATTCTATTTAGGAGACCCATATAGCCATTTTCATCCCCAACAACCCTCAAGACTACACCCGTGACTACCGTCGACTGGTTAAAGAATGGCTACACCAACCCTTGCTTCTCAATCGCCCGCGCATACAATTTGGGCATTATTAAAGGTAGATTCCTCCTCCCAAGCCACCTTCTCTCTATAGGGATATTAGGGTTCTGATGCATGAGGAGTGACTCACCAACGCTTTTCCTTTTTAACTCCTTCAGTCCCAAGGTCACTCCCTTCGCGCCGGTTCAGAATCGACACTGCTTCCTCTGTTATGAGCATGGCCATTTGATGGATGTTTGTCCCTATTACCCCCCAAAAGAGCTCGAGGACCTGATTTATAATGATACTCCTGAGCCGGTGGAGCCACCTCCAATCCATAGGCCTCGGCCCCGCGCGTAACTTATACAGGAGGAATTTATTGAGGATGAGGACACGGTGTACCCACCACCGAGGGATGACCACCTAGCTCTAGCACTCCGCCTTCTCTCCAAGAGCCTCCACAATGATATTAGAGTGGATATACCAATGTTTGACGGACACTTGGGACTCGGATGCCCTAGTATACTAGATTAATGCAATGGAGACAATGTTCAACTACAAGCGCATCAGGGGGCGGAAGTGTGTTCAGCTAGTCGTCACCAAGTTTCAGGGATTTGCCCGAATTTGGTGGAATGATATGGTGCAGCGCCCAGCAGCCTCTAAGCTTCCTTCAATCCAAACCTTGGATCAGTTGAAGACAGAAGTTACGTGCATTGTTCATACCGCCGGCATACGAGCGCGATCTCCACACTCGGGTCTAAGGACTTAGATATGGCACCTCTTCAGTCCCCACCTACACATAGAAGTTCTAGATTCTTTGCACTTGGGCTCGTTTGGCAAAGACCGAGACTTAGCGGATCAACAAATACATTTAAGGACTTCAGGCGTGTATTTAGCAAGATCTGGGGTTACACGAGATACCGTCCTTCGTCAAGGCAGTTGACTACGCAACCAAAGTTGAGACCTACCATCGCACTCTTGCCACACCAGTTCCCTGACCCACTTTTAAGACTTTTGCCCCACCTCGGGCCTCAGATGCACCATCTTTTTCTATGAAGTGTTTCAATTGTGTAGTCGTGGGCCACCGAGCCGTTGAATGTCCCAAGGCAAGGAAGAGGACCCTGCTGGTGACTGATGATTCAGAGCCGCCAGACGAGGAGATAGAGGAGCAGGAGGTCCAGTATCAAGCGTTGATTGCCATGATCATCCCGGTTGAGCTTGATTCTAATGGTGTTCCTCTTTGAGTTCGAGGTCGAACTCTTTTTATGTAGGGGAGAGTGATGGAAATTGTCGAAGCTCTGAGGATATTTTAGTAATTTTTAGTATTTTAGTATTTTTATCCTTTTATTTTTATTAGTTTTGTTCCATTTTTGTTACGTTTTGTTGCTTGTATTATAGGGCTAATGGGAAGCCTTTTAAAAGGGGCATTTTAGGAATATAGGTCATGTGACATTACATGGGCCTATGTCCACTAACCTATTTAGGGTATTAATGTCACCCTTCTAGATCCTTCCCATTCCCTATAGTTATCATTTTATCCCAATATAGTAAATCATTATATGCTTCTTAAAATTGAATGTTAATCTCTTGAGTGTCTTTCTGTATTTCCATTGACGGTTTAATTTATGTCAGACGTCTTTTTTGCTAAGCTATAATTGCCCCTCCTCTAGTTTTCTCTTTACTATAGTTTCCCTCTTGCGTCTAACTTGTTCATGTCCATCATAAATTTGACAATCTATTTTTACTCTCTCTTTCTTACCTTATGTAAGTGCCCTTCAATTTTATTTATATCTCACATTTTTTTATTGGCTACTTTTTATCTTCCTTTTTTCTTTCCCTTTTTTTTGAAAGAGAGTTTCATATGTTACTCCACTAACCCGATTTAGCCCTACATACCTCCTTTGTATCTCCTTTTTTATCTCTCAATGCACCAGACATGTAAATCCGCGATGTTGTTCGTTAATTTATTTTAAATTTCAATCTTAATTTTAGGATTAACGAATAATATAATATCGAATGAGTTTAGTAGGAAGATGATATGGAATCCTAGTGTGAGAAAGTAGTGATTGTATGTACAGATGCCTAAGTTTATATAAAGCAAGAATACGGCCTTCGCAAATTCAAGTGTGCCTCGCGCAGTTAGCGTTCTTCCCCTTTGTCAATTATAAAGGGTAATTCTACACCGACATAGGATTCAAAACACATTTTTGTCGACACACAGACGTGTCTGCATTGGTTGATTTTTAGGGTCCACCCATTATCATTCAATAAAAGTTAGCGAACTGCGTGAGGCACACTTGAGTCCTTTGTTTACAAAAACCAACCAATGCAAACACAACATGTTAGTATGTCTACAAAAATGTGTTTTGAGTCCCGTGCAGTTTGATAAGTTTCAGAAAATGAAAACTCTAATTTCTGAAAAAAAATTATCTTAACAACTGAACATGTGTGAACTCTTGCAGTGAAATTAAGAAGCTGCCAAAGGAGCGGCCAGAGGAGGTGCGGGAGGGGCAGGAGGGGCTGCCAAAGGAGGAGGGGGAGGGGGAGGGGCAGGAGGAGTTGTGACTAGCGCTGCGAGATGAGCTGCAATTGGAAGTGTGAAAGGAGATGCGGCAGCAACTGCGGGAGGCGCTTTCTTTCTTCAATTATGTATGCAAGTTTGTGTTTGTGGTTTTGATGCCTAGTTACATTTATCATCGGTTTTCAGAATCCGATTTTTTTTAAGTGTACAAGTTAGGTGGCTACAAAGCTATATAACCATCGGTTTTCAGAATCGGATTTTTTAAATTGTCCAACTCAACCCCGATCTTCATCAAACAGATCATAAGGTGCCCTTCATAAAGTAGAAACCTATGTTCGGCCCTTGAATTGGTCAATGGAATCTCAAGGGGTTCAGCATCTAATACATGGAAAGTTTCCACTAAAGAACAAGCAATTGTCAAATTCTTTGCAGAGTTCACATAAAAAGAAACTGTGCCGAGCAGTCCACTCCAAGGACTCAATCTGTACCTTCCATCCTGAATTTTGCATGTAGATGGCTCCTCCAACAACGGGGCACTAAGACAGGTCTCATCGTAGAGCCCCCATATGAGGTCATCCTCAAATATGCTCTCCGTTTTGGCTTCATAGTCCCGACACTCCTCTCAAGGGTAGGGCCCTCTTTGCGCCTAGGCTCCAAACAGTTGTCGTTTATACAAAAAGTATTACTAACTATACATTTAATAAACCCGTAAAGACTGGATAAATGCAGTACAGTTTGAACTCCCCTTACAAAAGGGGATCCCTTCAGTACCTATTTAGATTAAAAGGCAGTTTTTCTTTTGAAATTGCACGTTCAACCATAATGTTTAATTATAGAATTCTAGTGCTAACACGGTAAGGTTATATTTATTAATATGTCCCATGACAGGTCAGCAAATATTGTCGCAGTATCAGCCATGCTTAGGAGCTCCCTCACACTACGTCAGCCACAATTGTTTTTTACATTTACTATGTTCTAACATCTTAGAATTTGTATTTCAAGGCATATATCAATACCTCTATCTTACTTACATAGGTTTCTACACTTGTATGTGATAATACAGTAAATACCCACCTCTTCACATCTTTCTTGTCAAAACCAATTTGCCTTTGTGATCTGAAATCTACCAGATTTTGAAGTTCCATTTGGAGAAAAGAGCTTGTTACCTTTAAGAGCTAATAGAGTGCCAGAGCAGATGATCAATTTTTGTGTTGTGATCTATCCTCTACAGCCCTAGGACACAAAAAAACACCCACTTAAAACACGACATGACACAATTAATAATTTTTACACCCCATTAAACAAAAATGTACTTTAAAATATGCGTAAAACACAAATAACACAACATAACACTGATTGTCATATTGATGACTTGTTTCATGGTGCGTTGTTATCGTGTAGAAGTGTCAACGGGTCATGTTGGTTCGTGCTCGTGTCAAAAAACTCTCAACTCATACACGACCCGTTAACAAATTGGTTCCAAATAACAAAACCCAACCCCGAACCGTGAAACAGGTCACACGAGCCAAACCGCTAACACCTGTTAAGTAACTCAAATTCTTCATAATAAAACAATATAATTAATTCCTACATCCTAAATTCCAAATGTTAACACTAATAGGATCCCAAAAACAAAATACTCCTTACCCAAATTTACATATACTACAAAATATATAAAAAATAAGGTAGAGTTAACGGGTTTTAATGGGTACAAACGGGTCTAATCGGGTGTATCAACATTCCCAAACTAGAACCATTATCGTAACGGTCTATCATAGCTGACCCCAAATAATTGGGAAAAGACTTTGTTGAGTTGAGTCTATCATGTCGAGCCGATATTGACCCATATCCGTATCATGTTATTGTGTCGTGTTGCATTTTGACAAGTCTAATCATGTCTTTTATAAAATTATCAACCCAAATTTAGTATTTAGTTGTTACAACTTACCAGTTTGCATAAAACAGAGGTAACTAAGCTGCGTTGGGCAATAATACCAGTGGAGAGATGCTTGAGACGAACATCAGTCTCATGCCTATTCCTAAGTTGCCCACCAGGGCAGATGACTTATAAGTATCCATTTGACAATTACTCAACAATCTCATATGATAACCCCCCCCCCCCCCCCAGCAATTCTCTCCCATCAACATCACTACCACCACTCACATTTGTACTTCTATGTGTACCACCAACAGTAACAAACAATTTATATGAACTTTTTGTACAAACTCATGTGACACAAATCAATAATCATATGGGACCACACTTTTTGGCCCTGTTTAGCTGTGGAACCAAAACTTTTCCCAAGACAATGGAAAATTAGAAAATGCGTTCAAGTTTGATATTTTTCAAAATAGAAAATTGGAAAACAGTTTTCCAACCTCTTCGATTTTCCAGCAAATTGGAAAACCACTTCAACAAGTTTTCGATCCATCCTAAAATGATGTTTCCACCCTGAACTTTTTATAACTTATTTTTAGACCCATAACCTTTTGGTAAATTATATTTTAATCTATTAATTTTGTATAGATTACATTCTAGCCTCGAAATTTTTTAGAATTACATTTTGTCCCATTGACTCCCTGTAAATTACGTTTGGAGCCTGAACTTTCTGTAATTACATTATAGCCGTGAACTCTGTGTAAATTACATTTGACCCCCAAATTTTCTATAAACTACATTTTGAGAACAATAATTTATTTATACTAAATGATCGCATTTTCTAGTTTTCTAAATTTTTCTATGGAAAATGAAAATAAAAAATAGAGAAGAAAATTGAAAATATAAAACAAAAAACAATTTAAATGTTTTCTCTTTCGTATGCTACATCATTAATTGGTCCCACATCCACACAATTTAGTTCGGCCTAGCAATTCGTGTTTTCGGGTCGTGTTTTGGCTTAACATGACACTGATCCAAACATGATTTTTTGTTTTACATCACACAAAAACTGACTTTAGAAAACACCACGACTAACACAATTAATAATTATTTGGGTTTTTTTACTTTAATACATTATCAATTTTCAATTTTAGACTTTAATACAACTTAATCAGTTTATTATAGTATATTTTTCAAAGGTCAAAATTTTCACATTAACTGATTAAGTTCTATTAAAGTCTAAATATGAAAATTAGTAATGTATTAAAGTAAAAAAAACTAATAATTTTTAGGGAGCTTGACAAATAAGTCCTACTTATATAAGACATTTTCTAATAGGTCCTATCATAACATTTTTTTCTCAACAGGACTTATTTATACATACAGAGAATATTCACTATATGTTTATAAATAGGACCTATTGGACCAAAAACCTTTTTTCATGGACCTGTTGGAGCACCTATTGAACTACATACTTAGTAAACGGGACTAATTGGTAAAAAAATCCTAATTTTTAGGGTCAATTAATGTATAGTCCCCAACATAAATACATATTTTTATAAAAAAAGACACGTATTTTAATTTAACACCTTTAAGCACTAAAACACTCATTTATCCTATACTCTCTTACTTTTAAAGGTTCGCACAAGCAGCCCCCCCCTCCACCCCCCACCTTGGCCTCACCGGAGCTCTGGCAGTTGTGTGTGGCGGGGGGGGGGGGGGGGGGTAAATGGGATTGTATTTTTATCTTTATGTGGTCAAATGTTTTTTTTTGGGTGGGTGGGTGGGTGGGTAGGTAAATGGGATTGTGTGTATCCTTGTTTTAAGTGTTTTTATGTGCTCAAATGTTTAATAAAAAAAGGGTCGAGGGAGTATTTGTGAATTGACCCTTTAGGGCCTAATCAAACAGAAATTGCATTCGAAAACACGCATATAAACGAATAAAAGTAGTCATAATTTTGATATAAACACGACGTATCATGCCAAGGTGTAATTACTTTAGTTGTTACAACTTAGCATACCTGGGCAATAATACGAGTGGGTAGATGTTTGAGACGAACAACAGTCTCACGCTTATTCCTGTGCTTCCCACCAAATCCAGATGACTTATAAGTATCCATTTGACAATTACTCAACAATTGCTCATCTGATAACCCCAAAAATTCTCTCCCACTAACATCACTACTACCATTTATATTTGTATTTGTATTTGTTTTGGTACCACCAACACTACTAACACCACTAGTAGGGCTATATTTGTTGATACGTTGATTATGTGATTGTGGCCATCTTCTTGATTTTAGAGTTGGGTTTGGGGAGTAATTTAGGTAAGATGAAAAAGTGAGTGTGGGGAGTTTGAGGAATGATTTTAAAAGGGATTGGGTCATGTTGGTTAAGAATGTGGTGGAGGAATTATGTAATTGTAATAGTGGGGTTTGATTAGTGTATCGATTTGGAGGTAGAATTGTTGAGATTGAAATTTTACTATTCACCCCAAGAAAAATAACGAATAACATTAAGAAAAAAGTGTGACACAATTAACATGTCGCATATATTGGTGGAGCTAGAAATTTTAATTGGATGGGGCACAAGAATAAAAACGACGGGGAATTTTTTTTGAGTTTTTCAAATATCTGAACAGAGATAAATATTCATACATTAATAGTAATAAAATAGATCAAACCGAACCATAATACTTCATTGCTAAAAAGAGACTAGCAATCAATAAAAAAAACATTATTATTAGGAAATTAAATAAATGGGCAAATTAAACATATTTTTTTTAACTTCCAACTTTAACATATATGAAAAATTAAATATATGGACAAATGAAAAGTAAAGAAATCAACTAAAAACAATGAAATATATGAACTATGTTTAAATAAAGGTAAAGATATCACAAGAATATACCTTCATCTCCACCACCAGTGGTGGAGCTTGAGTAGAGGTGGGAGACAGTGGCGGAGGGGGTAAAGCAAAGGGTGGATCGGGGCAAAGCAGGGGGTGGGGGCCGGATGGTTTAACAGTGGAGGGTTGGTAAACTTTAAAGAGTGAAGTGGAGGAGGGTTACGTTGGGAGAAATGTTTAGATTAGCTAGGTATTAGGGTTAAATTTTTTGTTTTATTTTTTAAATTCTCGAGTGGGGCACGTGCCCCCCCCCCCCCCCCACCCACCCACCCACCCACACACTAAAATACTCCCTCCGCCACTGGCTTGTTGCAATCCTTACTTTGTATAACACTCCATGTTATGAACGATGGCATCCATAAGGGATATTCAAAGTGGATATTCTCAGCGAAAATGTCACGCCTCGACTCAGAATGGCCTTGGGTGGAACGCGGTGCTCCAGTGCTCGATAACCCACAAATATCATCGAGGGAAGAGTCTTTCGTTAGGCTCTTCACTATATTGAATAGGATCAAAGAGGGCCTGCATCCGTCAGAGGTATTCTCGAACTATAAAATAAAGTTTTAAAACATAAGTAACTCGTTGCTGCATACGAGGGAAATGAAAGCAGAATTAGTTTGGATCCTCCTACATGTTCAATCTTTTTTAGCGGTTTTCCCAGAGATCTTTATATTTAATGCAACCTTAATTTTTCTCTTTCATGGAGTTGTATTTAGTACTTATAAAAAATTTGATTATCCATCATTAGTCAGTAAAGTGGGTTGCTTGGATTATAAAGTATTATGCGCCTGGGAGGGAAGCGTGCTTTGGGATGCGAAGGAGCTATTATTACCCAGTCCCTTAACCTAATGCGACATCAGGTTTGGACAGCAGGGAACCATATCATGGGGGACGTCTAATCCATTTATTGCCACAAGGATGGCTATTCGTACATAGCTTCTGGAAGGAAAATGAGTTTGAATGCTATGTTGAATGTGCGACCGACATTACGTATGTACCTGTGCAGGTGAGGCATCGGTCAGTCCTAGAAACGGCGGCAGTGGCTCGAGGAGTTAACGACCGAATGTGCTACGACCTAGCGACCACCAGGCAGCTTTTCCGCTCTATAAGGATAAGGGGACGACATAACACAATTCTTCTTGGAGGAATGACAGGGCCCTTAGCTATGAACTCTGGAGGTACCTAAAGAAAATGGCCAGCACTCAGCTCCGGCTTTGCCTATAAGCAAAGTAGGCAGTCGCCTAGGGCCCACGATTAATCGGGGCCCCCTTCGAAAAAAATAAGTATAGAAAATTAGGTATAAACAAAATTAGTTATCAAAAAAAAATTAGTTGTAAAAAAAATTAAAGTTGCCAATTTAAAAGGGCCTCCAAAAAGTAAAACTTGTTCCATTTAAAATAATTAATAAAATAAAAGGCTCCAAAACAAAAAGACTAGAAACTAATTTATAAGCTCAATTAAATAAGTCAAAACCCATACAATAAATTCACTGAACATAATACCCAACCCAACCCAACCCACTCACTTACCCACATATTTTCTAACCGTAAGTCTCTCTCTCTCTCTCTCTCTCTCTCTCTCTCTCTCTCTCTCTCTCATTTCACCAACTTTCTTTTCTTATCTTTTTATCTTCTTCTCTTATTTCTCGCACTACTAGAAAGAAGATAACCTCCCTCCCCCTACCCCAACCCCTATTTTCGAAAAGCCCCCCTCCCCCCTATACGGACATTATTTTACAAGTCCGTTAACATTTGAGTATGTCGTATACCGCTACAACCGTCAAAGAGTATTCAAGATCATTCAAGCATCAAGACGAGTCCGAATATCAAAGTTCTTCAACATTCAAGCCTCCGCGAGATAAGTTTAATAAGTTTGCTTTTTAAGTACTTCTTCCATTTTCTACATACCATTCTCTTTATCCTAGAAAAAAGTATAGGGTAGCATTATACTCAGATTTTCCATACCTGTGAAATTTAGATGAGCATTTCTATGGGTGTTCAAGTAACTCGGGGTTGAAAATATGATGTCACTTTTCAGGGCATCCTCCTGCATTAATTTAAAAAAATTGATAATCCAGTAATGATTTTGTCTCGAGGTTGTCATTGGATTTGAAATGTAATGATTTTGTTATTATTCGAGTTATTTAAATAAGTTTCATTTTCTTTGGATTGATTTTACGATTTGTTAGCTTGCATTGCATTATGGTCCTGGAGACAGGATTAGATAGTCATATACTGATATAAACGTTTCAATTAATTACCTGATTAAGAATTTTATTAAATTAAATTTCTAGTAATTCCATTTTCTCTATGCCTCAGTGTCTTAAGAGATGCTATGCATACTGTTCTATGTCTTAAGAGTTGTTAAGGTAGTACATGTAGGAATGCCTGGGCCCTGGTAGCAAGAGAGAACATAGAGAAGATTAAGAGAAGTTGTTAAGCTATTGAAACTGATTACAAATGGTTAAGCTAATTTAAATTGTATAATTGTCTTGCATTGTGCAATTATCTCCTTTCTAGACAATTTTTTTACTAAAATTTACTTTGTGTAAATTTTTATATAAGCTCCCAAGACTCTTGTTCATGTTGGACTATCTTTGTTCGGATAACTTAAGTGTCCATAAAACTGCATGCCTGCATATGACATATTGTGCTGACATTTTGCAGCGATCGGGATAGACGATTCTCAAGAGGGTTGGACACACAATGCAAGTATATTGCTTCTTAATTTGTTAGAGAGGAATTTAGTTTAACATGTTTTAATTTGACACGAGAATTTTGACCGACATATTTTCAAGTATCCAACACAAACAGAGATTTGATTATGTCCAAGGATGTTGTTATGCAAGTACATAACATGCTCCTCGTATATTGGCCAAGAACACTGTAATAAGAATCAATCATTTGCAGTTTTCATACCAATTATAAAACCTACCATTAAATTTGAGAAATAAGAGGAATACAAATCTGAAGTCCACTAGTTAATTTTGCTACTACGTGCAAAATGAAGATAAAAATGTCAAATACGATAAAGAACTGAACGGTAGAATTTAAAGGAAGAATATATAATGTTTATCCTAAAAGAAGATTGTAGTATTTGTCACTGTCACAAAGTTTTCATCAACTAACTTAAATTCTGTCTTCATTGACCCCTCTCCTGCCATCTAAGGCAGAGTAACAATCATCCACTATTATCACTTTTATAAATTCAATTGAAAACACTAATTACATTTGAAAAAGAAATTGCGGAGTTTTATTTATTTATTCATTACAGACCACGAGGTAGCATGAAAATTAACATAAAGCACCACAACGAAGACAAGTAATTTGAATAAACTCAACTAAAAATACTCTTGGATGAGATTACAAGTGCGTGCACTACATTCTCCTTTATTTAATTTTTATTTCCTTGGGGAACAAGAACTTCATCTAGAGAGCAGCCAAATCAGTCACAAAGTTGGGAGTTGGAAACACAATTGGCAAGAAGCAGCCCTCGCACAATTTGACACACAATAGGGAAACGATTAGTGAACAAGGAGCTTAACCTTCTCTAGTGATGACTATGATGCACCTTAAAATAATTTTTTTAAAAAAAAATAACTATAGAGTGGTATAACATAGGTATTATTTGTAGCTAGCCTTATAGATACATTTAATTTGCTTTCCATATATGTTTGGCTGCATTGCACTAACAACGTGAAGTGCGAATGAGTTAAAAGTGGATACTATAGCTAGGAACAGTAAATAAAAAAAGAAGGAGAAGAAAGAGATATAATTGATATAAAGAACTAATTTCAATAGAGTCAAATTAATATGATTTTTGGGCTTCGAGGAAAGAGCTATGAGTCCGTTCCGGCATTCCTGCTCTCAGCTTCTATTATGGAATCTGCTTCAGTGGTAGTCTGTATTTCCTGAATAAAAAATATGACATATTATTGTAAGGAAGCACTAAAAGTATTGGGTCTTAATTGTTGAAATCTCCTTAAGCAATTTAACTTGGGATTTTATGCTCCCATGTAATATTCATGTGAATGCTTGATGGGTTCTCATGGAAAATTTGTACCTCCCTTAAGATATTTGAGAAATACAAGATAATATTCCAACTAGCTAATTTAATTTTTTAAATTTATTTTGAATTTAAAAATATTGTGCTGAATTATTAATATTAATTAAGCTCATACAAGTCTTCCATTGAGGTTTGGAAGTTTAGAAAGTATCAGCTTTATGAGGCTTCTAAACACAATCTTATCATCCATTACTTCTTTTTATTTCCATTGGTTTTCCTTTGAAACAATTTCCTCCAAATCTTCACATCTCAATACATGAAGGTCTTCCAATTGGTGTGGCAACGACGAACTCTTACTTCTCGTAAGTTTTGGAGGTGTAAATGAAAAGACCAACCAGGTCCATTCCATATGTTCTTTAATGCAGGCAAGTCTTCTAGATACAACTCTCTTAAGCAAGGAAACCGCTTTAGCAGCTCAATAAAAGGCAACCCTTCAATTATCTTAGCCTTAAAAAGAACCCCGCGAAAGGAAATTGAAGTGGACCACCATTATATTTGCATATTCCTTTGAATCTAGCAATTACACAGATATCTCTTCAAGGTTAGACAAAAGATCCATGTCCTTATTAAATTGTTATTCCTCGGCATCTTTGATATTGATTATGTAATCAAATTGATTGCATTCTCTAAGCTTCAAACTCTTTAGCACATTTAAGCCGTTTCCATCAACTGATGATACATGAAGAATGCTTTTTTGTCTTCTAAGTAAGGCAATGTTTGATAGTTAGTTTTCTTCAACAGAAACTCCACACAGTTTCGCTAAAATTTAATGGATCTATCTTCATCAGCGAGCACCAAATAGTTTGGGCTGGTGCCACTTTCACCGGCTCTATTCCTACTACAACGTTCAAAATTGAAAATTAGGCAAAGTGAAGCCTTCTGGAATATTTCAACCGAGGATATTTCTGAAGAACCTAACTCCTATGGTGATATGCCTCCTCTAGAGGACATTCCAATCTAGTCACAGATGATGGGTCCAGTACTGGTTTAAATTTATATGTTGAGATCCCTAAGTTTGATTTAGGAATGAGTGCTAAATCTACCCAAGCCCGTAATTTTAATGAAGATTTCACTGAGAATAATTGTGGTAATATTCAATATTAAATGTTCAATTCTCAAGTGAGCAATTATTTTGATATTTTAAGCAGCGTTGAAGATTCGACAATTCCTAATCAAGATGTGGTGGACAACAACAAGCTCAAAGAGGAAACAAAAAGTTCGAAAATAGATTCTTGTCCATACATTTCTAAAGAGGAAAAAAAGGCTTTTAAATATAATTTAAGGTTGCCTTTTTGTAGTACTAGATCTCGCAAATTTTAGTTTTTCTTTATTTTAGTTTTCATAAGAGCCACAAGAAAGAAAATATCTATACCAACCGCTCAGATTCAACACACTTATGCCATATTTGTCGTGTCGTAAGCCACGAGATTCCCGAGGACATAGTCAATTTCTCCAATTGAGGTGGAGGCGCAGCATGAGATATGACAGAATGTGTGACAGGTATGACAGTCAGTTTCTAAAAAAAATGTTCAGGTGAGGGATTTGATGGGGGATTAAATGTTATAAAAGGATTTTAATTTTTTATTTTTAAAAATACTTTGTTTGGGGGATGAAAATGGGAAAAGTAAAAAATTCTCGTAGGATTGTGAGAATAGCTATAAGAGGCTTCAAATACCACCACTATCTCCACTACCACACCACCGCCATCATTGTGGGACCACCAACGACTATAGACCACCGCCACCACAACATCATTACCACCATTGTGGTATCGCCGTCGTCGTCTTCGCCGCCACCACCACTACAACTCTAGCACCTCACAACCACTACCAACAGTGTGGAACCCACCACCACCACCACAACCAATAGGAGATTTTATTCATAGTTATATTATTTAAATCTTTGGTTAAATTAGTATTACCATTTGATTTAATTGCATTTTGTTGATTGTAGCAATTATTTGCCTATTGTCTAATACCATTGCTACTTATTTGAATATTGTAAGGACATTTTTCTCATGTCCTAAATATTACATTTATGTATGTCGTACGCCGCTACATTTGGCACATCCCTACACAATCTCATACGATGGACTCAATCCTAATTCTGGGATTCAAGCATTCATTATCTCCATCATGTGTCCGACATTTGCCTCAACGACTTCACGTTCCATGATTTTAGGGACTTAATGCAAGTGATACGCAAGAGAAGTCAAAACAGTGAAAGAAGGCACGATAGGGAAGTTCAAGGGCAATTTGGTAATTTTATAGCCATCGTACGGAGGATCAGTCAACTGAAAAGTTGAAGATCTTGCCTCAACAAAGATACTGGAAGAAACGACACCTCAATCTGAGCTACGATGAACAAGTTATGGCCCATTGAAAATGGAGATAATTCTAAGAAAAAACCTTGGAATTTTGCTAAGTGTTTAAAGCCCCTTGACCAGCAATTTTTCACGAACCGAGGGTCGAACCAATTCGGGGTGCGAACCGGTTCACAGTACACCCGAACCAATTCGGTTTACTTGTACGCTGGATAGAATTTCAGAGTTTTCAAAACGTGGAACTCTGAAGCACCTTATACCTTTGACTTACTTAAGTCTATACTGTATAAATGTTCAACTAGTTTGGAAATAGTGACAAAATTGGTTGTCTATCCTAGAATCCAAAGAATCTCATAATTATTCTCTCTAATCCTCTTCAATTATCCAAGAAGGTATAAATTGAATCACACTACACACATTAGAAGTGCATACATGTGTATATTTTGCTTAAAATTGATTGTGTGTTAAATTCCCCTTAAAATGTTGTTTTAATAATTTTTTAGGAATTTTTAAACATTTTTAAACATTTTTAAAATAATGTTTTCTTTAATAAAAGTTTGATTATAAACTTTGTGGGGTTAATATGCTATTTTGAAAAATTCATTTTTCATTGGAATGTTTGATTGGGTAGAATATCAAAGCGCTAGAGACTTCAGGGTGCTGCCTGTATTTATTTTTGACGCGCGTTTGCAAGCCAATCATATACCAACACTTGTCACGCTCCTGATGTATCATTTTGTGTTTGTTATGTGAGAGGGTTGCCTGGTTGTTTGCTGATCGTTAGATCAAACCTGATCGATGGCCTGCATGTGTTTTAAGTCTATCCTTGTGCTATCTCTATGAACCAATCACATTCGACTTAACCACCGCTATATGTTAACCCTTGGATCAAGTCAATATTAGGAAGACCTAATCTCATCCCTTGATTGCCTTCGTCGATCCAGAACCTTCCTCCACTCCTATAAAAGCCCTCTAATTCTCAACCTTTCAAGACTTTTGGCAGTCGTCACTTTTGAGAGAAAAAAAAAATAGAGAGAAGAGAGAAGTGAGAGAGAAGAGAGAAAAGAAAAGAGAGAAGAGAGAGAAAGGGAAACTGTGTTAGCCAAACCCTAACCCTAACCCTAAACACTTCATATCTGATTCAAACCTTCGTATATACAAAACCCCAAACACAACCTTGAGTGTTTGAGAGAGAGTGGTGTTACTGGTTTGTTCATTTGAAGCTGTAACCTCTTGATCTGTGATCTTATTACCAACTTAAACATTCGTGTGAATATCTATATTTCTTCTTTATAGAAATTGTAGATCTACACTTTGCATGTTATATTTCACTAGATCTACATGTTTCTTTCTCGTTTTAAGAAAATCTTTATTGATTTAGTTTTATAAATATTTTATGGTTTCTATTCTTATGAAACTTAACCTTGACCTAGTTGGATTCACACTTGGAGATTTTCAATCTCAAAAATATTTTTAAAACAGAGATTGATTAAGATCTTAACCGATTTAGAAGCAAGATATCCGTGGAATCTGGGATATATTTAAAGGTCAAAAAGGTTTCAAGTTCTGTAAGAAAGAAAGAAAAGAAAATCAGAGCATATAGTCTTTATATGTAATTTTTAGGACTGTCTATAAAATCTAAGTGTGTGTGAGTTCATGCATGTTGATAGGAATCACATCATAAACGCTTAACACACTACTACACTGGAAGTGTTGTGAATAAGATCAAAGATTATTGAGTCAACGCAAGGAAGCTAAAGCAAAGGAGAAGTTATCAAACTGGAAGAACATCATCAACAATCAGATCTATGAGAAGTTAGAAGGACACCAAGTGGGGTATATTCCTAAACTTAGAATAGGTTGATTTGTGTGCATATATGTTGTATTGTTTGTAACTGCTATTTGTTGTTAGTGGATTTTTACTTTTGTGACTTAGAAGTCACCGTGGATGTTTCCTCTATTGGGAGAGGTTTTACCACGTTAAAAACTGTGTGTTCTGATTATCTTCATCTCCTCATCTCATTCTATAGTGTGCTGAATTTTTGAAACCGTCTTAGTTTTAAAACTGATTACAAAGTCTTGATTATTCTCGTACATAAGTTTTTGTAAACACATCTTGTTGTTTATCATTTTTATTTTCAAAAGAAAAGGGTTTCTTCAACAAACATCTCGGAGTTGCTTATACAGTTTAATCTTGTATTAAACGGCATTAGCAACGTTTTTCAATTGGTATCAGAGCCCTGTAAACTTTTATTTCAAAAAGATCTTGTGTTTCTGAAATCGTTTTCTGAAAAATCCTAACTATGGACGAGAAGAATGAAAGGTTTGGTAATCTGTCCAAACCTCCACTCTTTGATGGAAACAACTTTGCTTACTGGAAAGTAAGAATGGTTGCCTTCATCCAAGGGACTTTAGGAGATGATGTCTGGGACATTATTGAAAACGGATATACTTATCCAACTAAACCATCCACTGAAGGAAGTGATGAGAGGGTAAAGAAAATCTTAAGTTAATTTACCCAAGAAGAGAAAATTATTTCTCGCAATAACAATAAAGGCAAGAATGCCATCTTTATGTCTATTAATGAGTATGAGTTCAAGAGAATCTCATCTTGTGCCACTTCTAAGGAAGCTTGGGACACATTAATCACTGCCCATGAAGGACACTCAAGGGTTAAAGCTGCTAAAACTCAAATGCTTACCCAGTAGTACAACTCTTTGATTATGTCTGACTCTGAGTCTTTTGATGACTTTTACATGAACTTAACTGATATAGTTACTAAGTTGCATGCTAATGGTATAACATATGATAGGAATGAGATTGTTTCTAAAATTCTAAGATCATTACCACAAAAGTTTGACAGCAAGAGGTATGCTATTGAGGAAATGAGTGATCAAAACCTTTCCCCTGAGTTACTCAGTATCAAACTTAGAACTGTGGGAATGGAATTAGACTTCAAGAAACAATTAAATCATTCACAAAGAAAACAGCCCAACTCTAACTTGAGTTTTGCCTCTAAGATGTCTAAATTTGAGACTAATTTGATTAACTCTGACTCTGATGAGGAGTGTGATATAGACAAACTAGATAATCAGATTGCCTTAATGTCCAAACAATTTGAGAAAATTGTTAAATTTAGAAACAAACAAGCATCTAAACAAGGCAAGCCTAATTATTCAAATCTGTCTAATCCCAAACCTCATGAGAGAGGTCTTGACAAACATCCTAAGGACAACAACTTCAGATCTAACAGAGACCTTAAAAAGATTGAATGTTTTAGATGTGGGAAACTAGGTCACATTGCTCACGATTGCAGAGTTAATCTGAATAAAACCAACACACACAATAGAGCCAATGTCTGTAAAACTTGGGATGATTCAAGTGACTCTGATGAAGAGGAACTTGAGTCATCAAATGTACTTGACCCCTGCATCTCCTTTTATGCTAAGATCATTTACAATGATGATATGCCTGTGTGTGATAATGATGCTCCTACTCCTGCTTGTGTGAATACTACTTTGATTGGCCTAAATGCTTTATTATCTGAAAATGTTGCTAGTTCTAGTTCTGTGTGTGTGAGTCAAAGTGATCTCGATAACGACGATGTAAATGGGTGCGTGAGTACTAAAACTGAATCGTTAGGGGCCACTACACACACTTCACTTAGCGACTCAGACACATATGACCTCCCAGATATTCATACTTTGTATGCTAAAACTCTTAAAAAAGGCACTAGACTGGAGAAGACTATTAGAGACCTGACTAAGAAATTAGATGATCTAAGTCTTATTGTGAAGCTGAATGTCGAAGAGTACACTAACCAGTGTCTGTCTCATCAATCTGAAATTGAAGCTTTTGATAAAAAATTAAAAGAGTTGACTAAAACTAATGAAACCCTGGAAATGAAATACAAGGGAACATTATTAGAACTGGAGGAAGCAAAAACAAAGATAGCTACTGTTTTAAAAAAAAATTCTAAGTTTGAAAACAATTCAAATTGTTTCACTGACTTTGTTGTTGACTCCAAGACCAATTCTGATGATAGAACCGGTATTGGATTCTGCCCTAAGAATAAACCACAAACTACAAATCTTGAACCCATTAAGTTTGTGTCTGGGGGCAAAAGACCAATTGAAACATGTCCAGATTTTTATTTTATTAAAAAGGAATTTGATCAAAAGCAACAACAGAAAGACATTGGAGAGTCTAGTAATTCTAAGGCTGACACTACACTTAAGACTAAATACGTCTGTCCTTTGATCAGAAAGGCTGAATCTACCTCTAAAACCATCCCTCCTAGGAATAGGACTTCTGAACAGAATGATGTTAAACCCATATTTAGAAGTTTTCCTAAGGAAGTTCATCCCTCAAGCAATCAATATTGCTCCTACTGTGACATTTATGGTCATTCCTTTGAAAGTTGTTATGCTAGATGTCTAAACACCCCTGTGTACAACACTTCTGTCTACAAGAACTTTAACTATTCTAGGCAAAATCGTAACCATTATGTCCTTCCAAGATAACCTGACAAGAACTCTAACTACAGGAATAGAAAGACCAAAACTAAGAGTTCATTTAAGAGAAAGGTCCCAAAAACTTTCCTAAACCAAAAGCTCAAATTTTCCACAATAATCAGTTTGTTGCTCCTAATATTTTTCGACAAAAAGCTGTTTCTCGAAAATTTTATCAAATGAGGGTAAACTTGCGCAAAATTAAAACAAGAGCTATTTGGGTTAGAAAAGATGATCTTTCACCCCAAATGAAGTGTAACATTGTTATCACTGCCTTAAAAACTGAACACACTTCATCTGGTTGGTATTTAGATTCAGGATGCTCCAAACATATGACAGGAGATGAAACCAAACTCTTAAACAAAACCAGATTTGCTGGAGGCAAAGTAGTTTTTGGTGACGGAGTTTCATCCCAGATCATAGGTAAAGGAACCCTAAAAGAAGAAGGAATGCCTGTTCTGGAAAATGTACTATTAGTTAAAGGCCTTAAAGCCAACCTCCTAAGTATATCACAATTTTGTGACTCTGACCATACAGTTACCTTTTCAAAGAACAATTGTAAAATTCTAAATGACAAAGGTGAATGCATTATTACCGGATTTAGAACACCTGACAATTGTTATACTGTCAAGACTAGTTCTGAAACCTGTAACATTATCAGAATGGATGACAATGAAATCTGGCATAATCGTATGGGTCACTTAAGTTATGATATCCTTGGTAGATTGTCTAGTTAAGAGATTGTTAGAGGAATTCCTAAAATTAAACCTATTTCCAGTGTTGTCTGTGGTCATTGCCAGGAAGGAAAAATAGTTAAGACTTCGCATAAAAAAGTTAAAGACATTCTCACCTCTAGACCTTTAGATCTCATCCATATGGACCTTATTGGTCCCTCTATAACTGTTAGTCTTTGTGGACACAGTTATATCCTTGTCATGGTTGATGATTTCACACGATTCACTTGGGTTGCCTTCTTGAAACATAAATCTGACACGTTTCAGAATTTTTTGAAAATTTTACTAAGAATTGAAAATGAGAAGGACACACAAGTCAATCGCATTCGTAGCGATAGAGGGGGAGAGTTCATAGACACAGGAATAGTTGAATATTGTGACTACAACGGTTACAAACACGAATTCAGTGCCCCTAAGACTCCTCGGCAGAACGGTGTTGCCGAAAGGAAAACCGAACTCTTCAAGAGATGGCACGTGTCATGCTGCATGCCAAATCCCTACCTAAATATTTCTGGGTAGAATCTATTAGAACTTCATGTCATATCATTAATAGAGTTTATCTTAGGAAAAAATCTAAACAAACCTCTTATGAGTTGTGGTATGGTAAGAAGCCTAATCTTAAATATCTAAGAACCTTCGATAGTCAGTGTTATGTCTGTAAAGACAGAGAACATCTGTCTAAATTCGAGATGCGTGGTGATAAAGCCATCTTCTTAGGATACTCTTCAAACATCCGTTCTTATCGTATATACAATCTGCGTACTAAGACCCTTATGGAATCGATAAATGTAATTATAAGCGACACTATTGTCGAAAATAAGATATCTGAATCACCTATTGTGGTTGAATCTGAAAATGATTTCAAAACTGATTCACCTGAAATAGATGACTCATTACCTATTGAGAGTCCTGAAGTACCTGGCTGGGTCTCTAAAGATCATCCCATTGACAACGTGGTCGGTAACCCTAATGAGCCAGTTCGTACTAGATCCCAATTAAAAAATTATGCTAATTATGCATGTTTCGTCTCCCTTGTGGAACCGAAAAATGTTAATGAAGCATTGAATGACGCACACTGGATTTCTGCAATGCAGGAAGAAATTTTACAATTTGTCATTCACGATGTCTGGTATCTTGTACCGCGGCCTCAAAACAAAAATGTTATTGGCACACGTTGGATCTTTAAGAACAAATCTGATGAAAATGGGTTAATCCTTAGAAGCAAAGCTAGACTAGTTGCTCAAGGTTACTCACAAATAGAAGGGATAGATTTTAGCGAGACATTTTCCCCTGTCACTCGTCTTGAATCTGTTCGACTTCTTTTCGCCATAGCGTGTCACTTAAAATTTACACTTTATCAAATGGATGTCAAGTCTGCCTTCCTCAATGGAATTCTATCCGAAGAAACGTATGTAGAACAACCCAAAGGGTTCATTGACCCTAAATATCCTGACCATGTCTTTCGTCTAAAAAAGGCTTTGTATGGCTTAAAACAATCTCCTCGAGCTTGGTATGAACGCCTTTCCAACTTTTTGTTGGATAAGGGTTTTAAGAGAGGAGGAAATGACCAGACTCTCTTTGTCAAACATTTTAACAAAAATATTATTATAGCCCAAGTCTATGTAGACGACATCATTTTTGGGTCTACTTCAAACTCTGAAGTTAAATCTTTTTCTGCTATTATGCATAAGGAGTTTCACATGTCCCTTATGGGGGAGCTACAACTTTTCTTAGGATTTCAAGTGAAACAGAATTCTGATGGACTATTTGTCTCTCAAACTAAGTATGCCTTAGATCTTGTTAAGAAATTTTGTTTAGATAATGCTAAAGTTGCCAAAACGCCTATGAGTACTACTGTTAAATTATGTAAAGATGAAAATGGAAAGTCAGTTGATTCCACACTTTATCGTAGTATGATTGGTAGCCTACTCTATCTAACTGCCTCACGACCAGATATAATGTATGTTGTATGTCTGTGTGCTCGTTACCAGAATAACCCTAAAGAGAGCCATTTATCTTGTGTAAAACGTATCATAAAGTACATAAAATGCACTCTTAATCTTGGACTTAGGTACACTAATGATACCTGCAGCACCATCATAGGGTATACTGATACTGATTGGGCCGGATGTACTGATGACAGTAAAAGTACATCAGGTGCCTGCTATTATGTCGGCAATAATTTAGTTGGTTGGAGTAGCAAAAAATAGAATTGCACATCTTTATCTACGGCTGAGTCCGAATATATAGCAGCTGGAAGTTGTTGTGCTCAACTGTTATGGATAAAACAAATATTAAGCGATTATGGGATTAAAGAAAATCAGTTACAATTGTATTGTGACAATCAAAGCGCTATTAACATATCTAAAAACCCGGTTCAACACTCGCGAACTAAGCATACTAAAATAAGACATCATTTTATACGTGAACTAGTTGAGACTAAGGAGTTAGAAATCCATTACCTGCCTACTGATCTGAAACTTGCAGACATGTTCACTAAACCTCTAGACTATAACAGATTTCTATATTTGCGTAATTCTATCGGTATGGTATGTGCTGATTAAACTCTGAAGACCTTAATTTTTACCCTTTGTCCATTTGAGACAAAATGAGGGAGAAATTTGAGTTTTACGGGTTCAATGTTTTGTTCACATTTCATCTAAACTGCTTGATCTTAGTGTGCATATTTGCAGGAATCTCTTCTACTGATTGTCTACCATTTCTAGTGTACAATTTTGTAAATAGTTGAGTTATGTAATTTTTTGACTTTCTAGGAAATGGGTAGATATTATCTTTTGTATAGGACTAGGTTTTATTTTTTTTGGTTCCCTAAGAGTTTAAGCTAACTCAAAGGAGATTTTGTCTCATATTTCCAAAGGGGGAGATTGAAGCACCTTATACCTCTGACTTACTTAAGTCTATACTGTATAAATGTTCAACTAGTTTGGAAATAGTGACAAAATTGGTTGTCTATCCTAGAATCCAAAGAACCTCAGAATTATTCTCTCTAATCCTCTTCAATGATCTAAGAAGGTATAAATTGAATCACACTACACACATTAGAAGTGCATACATGTGTATATTTTGCTTAAAATTGATTGTGTGTTAAATTTCCCTTAAAATGTTGTTTTAATAATTTTTTGGGAATTTTTAAACATTTTTAAACATTTTTAAAATAATGTTTTCTTTAATAAAAGTTTGATTATAAACTTTGTGGGGTTAATATGCTATTTTGAAAAATTCATTTTTCATTGGAATGTTTGATTGGGTAGAATATCAAAGCGCTAGAGACTTCAGGGTGCTGCCTGTATTTATTTTTTACGCGCGTTTGCAAGCCAATCATATACCAACACTTGTCACGCTCCTGATGTATCATTTTGTGTTTGTTATGTGAGAGGGTTGCCTGGTTGTTTGATGATCGTTAGATCAAACCTGATCGATGGCCTGCATGTGTTTTAAGTCTATCCTTGTGCTATCTCTATGAACCAATCACATTCGACTTAACCACCGCTATATGTTAACCCTTGGATCAAGTCAATATTAGGAAGACCTAATCTCATCCCTTGATTGCCTTCGTCGATCCAGAACCTTCCTCCACTCCTATAAAAGCCCTCTAATTCTCAACCTTTCAAGACTTTTGGCAGTCGTCACTTTTGAGAGAAAAAAAAATAGAGAGAAGAGAGAAGTGAGAGAGAAGAGAGAAAAGAAAAGAGAGAAGAGAGAGAAAGGGAAACTGTGTTAGCCAAACCCTAACCCTAACCCTAAACACTTCATATCTGATTCAAACCTTCGTATATACAAAACCCCAAACACAACCTTGAGTGTTTGAGAGAGAGTGGTGTTACTGGTTTGTTCATTTGAAGCTGTAACCTCTTGATCTGTGATCTTATTACCATCTTAAACATTCGTGTGAATATCTGTATTTCTTCTTTATAGAAATTGTACATATACACTTTGCATGTTATATTTCACTAGATCTGCATGTTTCTTTCTCGTTTTAAGAAAATCTTTATTGATTTAGTTTTATAAATATTTTATGGTTTCTATTCTTGTGAAACTTAACCTTGACCTAGTTGGATTCACACTTGGAGATTTTCAATCTCAAAAATATTTTTAAAACAGAGATTGATTAAGATCTTGACCGATTTAGAAGCAAGATATCCGTGGAATCTGGGATATATTTAAAGGTCAAAAAGGTTTCAAGTTCTATAAGAAAGAAAGAAAAGAAAATCAGAGCATATAGTCTTTATATGTAATTTTTAGGACTGTCTGTAAAATCTAAGTGTGTGTGAGTTCATGCATGTTGATAGGAATCACATCACAACCACTTAACACACTACTACACCGGAAGTGATGTGAATAAGATCAAAGATTATTGAGTCGACGCAAGGAAGCTAAAGCAAAGGAGAAGTTATCAAACTGGAAGAACATCATCAACGATCAGATCTATGAGAAGTTAGAAGGACACCAAGTGGGGTATATTCCTAAACTTAGAATAGGTTGATTTGTGTGCATATATGTTGTATTGTTTGTAACTGCTATTTGTTGTTGGTGGATTTTTACTTTTGTGACTTAGAAGTCACCGTGGATGTTTCCTCTATTGGGAGAGGTTTTACCACGTTAAAAACTGTGTGTTCTGATTATCTTCATCTCCTCATCTCATTCTATAGTGTGCTGAATTTTTGAAACTGTCTTAGTTATAAAACTGATTACAAAGTCTTGATTATTCTCGTACATAAGTTTTTGTAAACACATCTTGTTGTTTATCATTTTTATTTTCCAAAGAAAAGGGTTTCTTTAACAAACATCTCGGAGTTGCTTATACAGTTTAATCTTGTATTAAACGGCATTAGCAACGTTTTTCAAACTCTTCATTTGTTTCCCTCTAAATACCAACTTCGGGGGAGTTGTTTCATAAGACTTGGAGATATGTTTTTTAGAGTTCTATTAGCTCAAGTCTTCATATTTTTTAGGCCCAAAACTCATGTTTTGATTCACACATCATTGTCAAAACATTGTGAATCCTTTTGTAACCCAAGAACACAACTCTGCTTTTGTTCAACCCTTGTCGAGAAGCCATCTTTCTTCTTCATTGCTGCCCTCCTGGAAAGGGAAAATTCCAGTCGACAAACTTGTGGAGAAGCCGTTTCTCTTCTTCATTGCTGACCACCTGGAGTTCCTGCGGGAGATTTCAACCGAGACATCGAAACCGACGCCTGAGGGTATTTCGTATGTCGCACTTATTTCATTGTAATCCGTGTAAGCCATTTTCTTACAAATTATAGTGAAATAAAAGGTTTTGTCCCTTTGGGGGATTTTTTCTGAAATTGTTTGTTTCATCCTGCATGCTATATTTTATTTAATAAATCGTCTAGATGCATGTTTTAGGGTTTAACTAAAATTTGGGATTAATTAAAATTGGATTTTATTTGAGAAGTCGCAATATTTCCGCTGTAGCAATTCTTCAAATTAGTATCAAAGTGGGTTACGCTAATTTATCGCGTGATCCTGATTTTTTGCACGCACCTTTGTGTCAAAGCCTATTGCACTAAGTTATTGTGTTTGATCCTATTTTTTTTGCGAAAATGACTTTCGGTGGTTTTGATGATATTAGAACTCAAGTGTTTTAAAACTCTATTTGGAAATCTCGTGTGAAATCTATTTTTAAATCTCTTATTAAAAGGAAAGAATCTGAGAGATGTCTTTGTTGTGAGGGGATTGGCCATAACATAGATGAGTGCCCCACCAAAATTAGGGATAGTTTTAACAAACCAATTTTTTGTGTTGCCACCCTTAGTGAGAGTAACCCGAGTGAACAATTTTTTTATGCAAGTAAGCGTGTCCTTCCCAACTGTGTGTCTACTCATGGGAATGACGATGATACTTCTTCCACAACCACTGAGAGTGAATCCCATGATTATGAGGGTGATGGGAGTGAGGATGAAAGTGTAGATGAGGGTGACTTTCAAACTTCTTTCAATAAACTTTATGCTGAAACTTTGAAAACAAAGAAATAAAATTTGAAATTGAAAGGTCAATTGAAAGAGTGTGCCTTAAAAAATAATGATGTTTTAGTTGCAGAACTTAGGGCACATGAGAAAATTTTGAAAGAGAAGATTGAGTACGTCGAGAGTGAGAGAGATAGTCTTAGAGGGTTGATGGAGACTATGAAAAATTATCTTTTAGAGTTTGATGATTCTAGACGTGTACTAGAATCTACGTGTTGATGTAAAAAATTAGATCACGCTAATAATTCAATCACAGATAAATAAATGAGACAAAAGATTTTAAAGTGGTTCAGCCTTATAAGAATGACCTACGTCCACTGTTGTTTTATTGCTGAGTGTTTGGGAATTCTCGATTACAAGAAATTCCGTTTTGGATCCCAAAGTTTGGATTCAGGATCCGGTCCCCTTACAATGAGGATTGTACAACGTATTTATAACCTTGAAGCTGTCATATGAAAGGGTAATACATTTAATGCCCTTTAAGCGTGTGCGTCTAAATGATAAGCGTTTAATGAACCAGTTGAACTGTTCGTTATCCAGCTATTAATGCTTTGTTCGAGATGCATCTCGGACCGCCTGAGTTGCTCGGACCGCCTAAGTTTCCTAGTATTCAAGAGTTCCTCGGAGAGGTGAGTTCCTCGGAGCGTATGAGTTCCTCGGAGTAACATGGTTCCTCGGAGCGTGCGATCATCTCAGAAGTGCTTGTTATTGCCATGTAGATAGCCACGTGTCTTCATATGATTGATCCAAGTCAGCAGATTAAATTTGGTATCAACAGAAGCCCACAATGTTTCATAGTTCGAAATTTGAGGAGTATGGAACATTCTTTCTCGAAATACGGTAGCTTTAAATAGTCTTCCTAATTTTTAGGATCGTTTCCCTTGTATTTATTTTCTCCTTCCAAATTCGTAGAATCATGCTTTTTTGGACTTTTCTGCGTGCTTCGATTCTCGCTTTACTTTTCGTCTTTTTGGCCGCTGTTGCCCGCTTTGGTTCCCGTGTCACTTTTCATCTTTTTAGCCGCTGGTAACGTAATCATCCTTTTTGTAATCATTACTTCGCCAGTTCCCAAGGTAAGGTATTTAATCTTCACAGACACTTCATTCGTCTTCTACCTTTTCAAATTTTCATCTTCGAGTTTTTCATTGTCTTCTACTCTCTCGTGTATTCATCTCTTCCATCGTCTGTCGTCATCAGCTCTACTATTTTCCTGTAAGATCTTCTTCTTTCTTCTTCATTTCTTTTAATCACCATGGTTTACTCTGTTGAATCTCTTGACAAATTTCGATCTGATTTTTCCATTCCCTCTTGGGTTGTCTTGGAAGAGCTTTCTGAGCCTTCTAATTATTTCAATTTGGCTGAGGGACATTGGTTCCCCAGTCTCTTTTTTGATGACTGTGGATTTTCTTTTCCACCAAATCCTCTGTGTTTGGAATTCTGTCAGTACTTTGATGTTGTTCCTGCACGAATAGCCCCCAACACATGGAGAATAGTTAATGGGGTGCATAAATTAATCAAGTGCATGGAACTCGTATAGGATTTCCAGAAATCATGTACTGCTATAGATGGGCAGTTAATGATAATATTTATTATTTAAAAACTAGGTTTATAAATAGAGCCTTAGTAGTCAATCTCCCTGATGGCAATAGGGATTATTTTTGAACACGGGGTTGTCGTAAAAAAATTGGCAACACCCTCCATTAACCGGAGATGAGGTTTACAAGGGTCCCAGATGCCCTCCTTATGGCAATGGGATAGGTTATTTTTATTTTATTTTATTTATTTTGAAATTATGTTTGTTTTATGTTTGATAAAATGTTTCACTAATAACAATGTTTGTTTATTTGCAGTTGATAGCAAGAGAATGTGCCCAAAAGAAACAGATGTTAATATAAGGCATTTGGGACTTATCTGGGGTCTGCATCAAAGGGTTGCTGACGAGTACATCAGGTCGGCTTCGTATCTGCTCTAATACAAGAGCTACACAACCTCCTTCACTGCTCCCCCAGTGATCAGTGAAGCAGAGCCAGTACCAGCCTCTGCAAGTTCTTCGCCTGAATCTCATATTCCATTGAGCGAAAGGATGAAGAAGAGAAGAACTCCTGCTCTGTTTGAGAAAACTGCCTCCGGTTCTGGGGAGGTAAAAAGGATTAGGATTGATGTCCCAAGGGAGGGGACAAAGAAGACTGATGCAGCTCCTCCAGCTGCTTCTGCTAAAGTCGCCGAGAAGCCCGCAGTGGCTTCGAGCAGGTCTGCTGCTCCAGGAGAGGTGATTGTAATATCACCGACCAAGGGTTCTTCCTTGGCTATGTCTGTTCCCCCGAGGAGGCTGAAGAAGAGCTCCTCGGTCAATTTGGCTGATACTATCATTCAGCCCCCAGTTGTTGGGACTGAAGTTCCCACTTTTGTTCCCCCGAGCTCTGACATGAGCTCGGTAAGATCCTTGACCATTCCCGAGGTCCAAGGTACTGAAGATAACCTTACTCGGGATATGGTTACTTCTTTGGCCGCTCGTCAGCTTTCTTCAGTAAGTCTCTTTACTTTAAACTTTTCATAGTTTCCTTTGTCATTTCTTGTTTCTAACTTGCTTTCTTTTTCTGTTCACAGTTGACGAGATGCTTTAACATAATCCTGAAAAAGGATGAAGCCATTAAAGCCTCATGCTCCTCGTCTAGTGTGGAGGGAGCTAAAGAAGAGGCTATCAAATCTTTGGAAGACTCTCGCCAAAAGTATGCCACTAATAAGGCTATCTAGAAGAAAAACTTTCCTCCTCCGAGCAAGAAAAAGCTCGAGTTGCTGATGCCTCCAAGGAGTTGGAGAAGAAAAAGAATGCCTTGGAGAAGGCAAATAAAGAGCTTGAGGAAAAGCTCAAAGCCGCTGGAGAGCTGGAAAATAAACTCAAAATTGCTGAGGAGAGGTTGGACCAGCTCTAGGAAGTAACTCGGCAGAAAGAGGAAGATGAACAAAAACTGAAAGCTGCTGATGATTTGCTGTCCGAGAAGCTTGCCTTGGAGAAGGCCAAAAGGAAAGATGTTGTGAAGAAGTCCTTCAGCTCTGGCTGGGACAAGGGGTGGGATAAGGGGTGTGCTGCCATGGTCTCTCAAGTGGACTATGGCAGTCTAAAGTATTTTAGGGATGGATGGGTTACTGCCCTTCAGGAGATGAAGGTCGACGAGTCATCCGAGCTCTTCCAGAGACACATCCCTGGTCCCCCTCCTACTCCGAAAGAATTAGAAGAGGACGAAGCTACCTCTGAGGAGTCTTCAATGGTAGTGGGAGAACATGCCCTAACCAACCAGCCTGCTGCCGAGCAATTCGTTTCTTCTTCCGAGCAACAGTTGGTGCTTTTCAAACAACCCACAGTTCCCTCCGAGCAACCTTCTTCCTCCTCCCAACCTTCCGAGAAGCTTTTGGGAGATAAGGAAAAGGTTTAATGTTGTTCGGGTTTACCTTTCTATTTTTCTTTTTTGTCAAATGTAACCCAGAATTTGTAACTCCAAATTTCATTATCTAATAAAACTTGAGTTCTTTTTGCATGCTGTTGTCTATTTTCTGTTTGTATTCTACTTATTCTTCTTATTGATGATTTTTCTTCTTTCCCTGCTAGTTTCTGGCCAGGATGGAACTATTATCTGCTCATGATACAAAGTTGCTGCAACAATGTAATGAGTACTTTAAGGTTGGTCATACAGACCTAAGTGCTGCACAAGTTGCCGACATCCTTGGTCATGATGCTTTAGAACAGGCAGTCGAAGCATATCAGTACCTGAAGTGTCTACTTGACCGAGCTGTAGCCAATAATGTGGCTTACTACGAAATGATCAAGGATCTCCAGTGCACCCTCGAGGACCTTCAAAATCAGTACAAGGAATCAACTACTCTGTTGTATGAGGGGTATGAGAAGAAGTATCAGCAGCTTTCTGTCGAGAAGGGATACGAGAAGCTCTTTGCTGGGTACGATGTCAGGGAGAGAACCCTAAAGGGTGAAGTTGAAGAATATAGACAGATTGCCGAGCTGTTGGAGCGAGAAAATAACAATTTACAGAAAGAACTAGCACAGTTGAAGTCTGCAGCCTCTTCTTCAACAGCCCGAATCCCAATGACTGACGAGGGATTTTCATTCTTAGAAGTTGAGAATGCCAAATTGAGGGAAGAGTTGGAGACTTTGAGGAGTTCTGGTACCTCGACATCTTCTCGTGGTCGAGCAAGAGCTCCTCGGGGACGAGCAAGAGCAGCTCGGGTGCTTGTCGAGGAACAGAGGACAACGTCTGCCTTAAAGAACCAAGCCTTCCAATTAATGGCTAAGAACCAGGCTTTATCTGACATGTCAAAGAAGATAAGGGACTTGGAGAAACAGCTCTCTGCGCAGAAATCAGTCTTGGAGAATAAGGAGCTTTTCATCAAGAATCTCCACGGGCAGCTAGAAAGGCTAACATATCAGTTCCACGAAAAGCCCAGGGAGTTCTGGATGGCTGGATACAACGAAGCATTATTCCATTTGGATGATCGTATCCAGAATGCCAACAATGAGGGCTACAAGCAAGGCTGGCTGAATGCCTTAGGTGTGTTGAAGCTAGAACAAGGACACTATCAATGGGACTACCATGATCCTGGGTTGCTTGACCTGCCTGTGCCACCGTACAACTTGGAGATGGAGTGGATCCCTGCTCGGGCCATTACACGAAGCTTAATTTCAAAATACCTCGGTGACTATAATTTACATTCTCAAATTGAGGTATCTCGTCCCAAGAATCTTCTAGATCGACCTTCTGTGATGAACGTCAGGATGCTGAAGGATTTGAACTTCATCAATTCTCCTCAGTCTTTAAATGATCCGCCTGCTGGCGAGGAACCTGTATCGAAAGGTGAGGGGAAAAGACCAATAGAATAGGCATTTTTAATGTAGCAGTTAGTATACATATCAATGTAATTTTCATTTTATTATCAATGTAACTTGTAATTTATTTCGAATTTAATGAAAGACTTTCATTTTTGCTTGCAAATCTTAATTGCTATTATCTTGTAGTTATCAAACACTTTATATTTATGTATCTCTGTTAAAAAGATAACAAGTATTGTATTGTTTGTCGACCATCTCAATAATAATTGAAAAGTTACAAGTATTAGTAATGTTGCTCGATCACTTAATAATCAAGTAATGAGTATAAAAATGTTTAAAATTTTTCCAACCAACCAAGGTTGTTAAATTGTGCTCGTCGACCAATTATAGTTAGTGAGAGTTTATCCCCGACTAACCATACTTGGTAAATTTTTGTCTTTTTCATAAAATGTGTCCGACCAACCAAGGTCGATAAATTCTCCTCGTCGACCAACTATAGTTAGTGGGTTTTTATCCCCGACCAACCATACTTGGTACAGTTTGGAATATTTTCTCCTCGTCGACCAACTATGTTGGTACAGTTTGGAATATTTTCTCCTCGTCGACCAAATATGTTGGTACAGTTTGGAAAATTTTATCCTCGTCGACCAACTATGTTGGTACAGTTTGGGATATTTTCTCCTCGTCGACCAACTATGTTGGTATAGTTTGGAATATTTTCTCCTCGTCGACCAACTATGTTGGTACAGTTTGGAATATTTTGTTGAGTAGTCTGCCGAGCTTTGCCGAGTAGTGCGTAGCACTAGTATTCCCCGAAATTTTTTTAATAAACAGAGAGACTTGCAGAATATTTTTATTTTATTCATACCGATGGAAACTGTGTTATATATACATTAATGATAATATTTGCGCAGGTGCTCTGCATTCTAAGCATTTTTAAACTCCTTGCCTTCTAAAGTTGCTATTCGATAAGTTCCTGGTCGAACAACTTCTGTAACTCGGTATGGTCCATGCCAGTTTGCCTCCAATTTGTTATGCTTTTGAATTACTTTCTTCAGCACATAGTCTCCTTCTTTCAGGTCGCACTTCTTCACCCTCTTGTTGTAAAACAAAGTTGTCCGCTGCTGGTAAGCAGCATTTCTAATGGCTGCTTCTTCTCTAACTTCCTCGAGCATGTATAAATCCAGCCTTCTCATTAAATCGCTGACAGGGGAATTAAAATTTAGCACCTGGTGTGTTGGGAGACCCAACTCGACAGGTATGACAGCTTCACTCCCAAACGCCAGCATGTATGGTGATTCTCCAGTTGCTACTCGGGGAGTAGTTCGGTAAGCCCAGAGTACAGATTGTAACTCGTTGATCCAGTTTTCTTTCGCATCATCCAATCTTTTCTTCAAACCGTTCAGCAGCGTTCTGTTTGTTACTTCCGTTTGTCCATTGCTTTGAGGATGGCCTGGTGCTGAATGAACCTTCAAAATGTTTGACTGATGACAATAGGCGGCAAACTCCTCGTTATCAAATTGTGTTCCATGGTCTGTGATGAAAGCATGAGGAAGACCATATCGACAAATGATATTCTTCCAAACAAATTGGTATACCTTCTCGTACGTCATGTCAATGAGTGGCTCAGCTTCTACCCACTTAGTAAAATAATCCACTGCGACGACGAGGTACTTGAACCTTCCTCGGGTCGTTGGCAGTGGTCCAACCAGGTCAATTCCCCACATGGAAAATGGCCAAGGGGAAGTTATGGGTGTCAGCAATGCTTGTGGAGTTCATCGGATGGAGGAAAAGCGCTGGCACTTGTCGCACTTCTTGGCATAGGATATGCAATCTGCCCTCATCGTCGGCCAATAGTATCCCCGCGTCATCACCCTTTGTAAAAGAGTCCGACCTGCTATATGTGCTCCACAAGACCCTTCATGGATCTCTTCAATCAAATCTTTCACCTCGGTGGGATATACACATCTCTGCAAACCTGCCATAATTCCTCGTCTATATAAAACACCATTAATTAGTACATACCGAGCAGCTTTAAACTTCAATTTCTTGGCTGCGAGCTTGTCAATTGGCAATTCTCCCTCCTCGATATATGCCCTGATGGGATCCATCCAAGATGATCCTAAATCAAGGGTAATAAAGTTCATCGTCAGATCTTCATCTATGCTCCGACCAGCCAACACCTCAATTGGGATTGTTCGTCGTAACTCGGTGCGAGTAGCTGATGCTAGTCGAGCTAGGGCGTTTGCTCTCGCATTCTCCATTCTTGGTATTCTGACCAGCTGAATAGCGACAAATTCTGACAACAACTCCTTTGCCTTTGCATGATATCTGATCATTAATTCTCCTCTAACTGCATATACTCCCATCATTTGGCTTACAATCAATTGAGAGTCACTAAAGATCACAACCTGCCGTGCCTCCATAATTTTTGCCAAATTAAGCCCTGCAATCATGGCCTCATATTCAGCCTCATTGTTGGAAGCTTTGAATTGGAAACGCAAGGCGTATTCCATGTCGACCTCGTCTGAAGTGCTCAGAACTATCCCCGCACCACATCCTGCAGTGCAAGATGAGCCATCTATATATAGCCTCCATATAGGTAACTCGTCTTCAAATTTTTGATCAGTCAGAGTTCCTCGATGAAATATTTGCTACTTCCTTTCATCCTCCCCAGATTTTTCTCGCTCCTCGTCAATCATCTTTTCTTGCCCTTTTACCAATCGGAGTTAATCTGAACTCGAATTTAATGACCCTGTAACATCCACTTGCCCTTTTACCAACCGGAGTTGGTCTGAGCTAGTGTTTGTCGATCCTGTAACATCCACAGGTTGATCAACGAGAACTCTTGTTCCTCGTCTGGAGTTCTCCCAACTGTCTCTGCATCACTCCTGTAACATCCACACGCCCTTTTACCAATCGGAATTGGTCTGGGCCCGTGTTTGTTAATCCTGTAACATCCACAGGTTAATCAGCGAGCAACTTTTGCTCCTCGGGGGTATCAGGATAGGTGAACTCCGCTATGAAATCTGCTACAGCCTGCCCTTTTAGTGATGATCTGGGTTCATAAATTATATCATATTCTCCGAGCTCTATTGCCCAGTACATCAATCTCCCTGATTTATCTGTCTTATGAAGGGCTTGTCTCAATGGCATATCGGTGTATACTACTATAGTATAAGCCTGGAAGTATGTCCTCATTCTCCTACTCGCCTCAATCAGCGCCAATGCCAATTTCTCCACTCTTGGATATCTGATCTCTGTTCCTCAGAAGGCCTTACTTGTGTAGTAAATTGGCTTTTTAACTCCATTCTCCACTCTGATCAACGCCGAGCTAACTGCATTTTCGGACACTGCAAGGTACAAATACAAATTTTCTCCCATCACCGGCCTGGATAACAGTGGGGGTGCTCCCAAATATTTCTTCAAGTCTTGAAAAGCCTTCTCACATTCATCATTCCACTCAAAAGTCTTTCTAAGTGTCTTGAAGAATGGGAGACATCTATCAGTTGCTCTTGACACAAATCTATTGAGTGCTGCTACTCGTCTAGTGAGACTCTGTACTTCCTTCTTCGTTGTTGGAGATCGCAGCCGTAACAGAGCTTTGATCTTTTCAAGATTTGCTTCAATGCCTCGTTGATTGACAATGTACCCGAGGAACATGCCTTCCCGTACTCCAAATATGCACTTCGTCGGGTTCAGCTTCATTTGATATTTATCTAGTTGATCAAAAGTTTGACTTAAGTCAACTAGATGATCGGCATCTTTCTTGCTTTTCGTCAGTATATCGTCAACATAGACTTCCATATTGTCACTGATTTGTTCAGCAAAGACCTTGTTCATTAGCCTCTGATATGTCGCACCTGAATTTTTCAAACCAAAAGGCATAACATTATAACAATAAGTTCCCCTAGGGGTAATGAAAGAAGTACTCTCCCTGTCTTCAGGTTTCATTTTGATCTGATTGTATCCAGAATAAGCATCCATGAAGCTTAGAAACTCGTGTCCCAAGGTAGCATCCACCAGTTGATCAATTCGGGGCACTGGAAAGTGATCTTTTGGGCATGCTTTGTTGAGGTCGGTGAAGTCTACACACATCCTCCACTTGTTGTTTTTCTTCTTTACCATCAGCACATTGGCTAACCAATCTGGATATTTAACATCTTCAATGAAACGAGCTTTCTGGAGCTTCTCGACTTCCTCCTGTATAGCTTGATTCTTCTCGGGACTGAATACTCTTCTTCTCTGCTTCACAGGCTTGATCTCCTTATTCACATTGAGCTCGTGACATAAGAAGTTTGGGTCTATCCTAGACATATCTTCATGACTCCACGTAAAAGTTTGTCTTCTGCTTCTAAGGAAAGTTATCAATTCCTGTTTTAGTGAGGCTTCCAATGATGAACCTATTTGAGTAGTTCGTTCAGGGTGTTCGTCGTCCAGAATGATATTTTCAGTAGCTTCTAACACTTGACCTTTCACAAGTTGCGACTCATCTCGAGGATTCAAAGTTTTGATTTCTGCACCTTCATCCACTTGATAGGTAGTAGTCTTTTTCTTTGATTCTTCCAATTCATCTTGCTCGGCGGATGAATAATAGCACTCCTGAGCTACTTTCTGATCACCTTTCATAACTCCTACTCCAAAGTTTGTTAGAAATTTTAGGCATTGATGCACTGTAGATGGTACAGCCTCGAATTTCTTCAATTCTACTCTTCCCATGATGATATTGTACGATGACTGGACATTCTTATCCATCACGAAAAAGTGTATTCTTTATGTCCGACAAGCAGTCCACGTACCAATGAATATATCCAACTTGATCGTCCCAAGTGGAAATACTTTCTCGCCAGCAAAACCGATGATGGGCCTATGGTAAGGCTCCAGTTGAGATAGCTTTAAATTTAAACTATCGAAACACGGGTAGAACATGATGTCTGCCGAGCTACCGTTATCGACCAGCACTCTTGAAATCATTACCTCCTTCATTCTCATTTTGATCACTAGTGGATCATCATGAGGATACAAAACTCCTGCAAGATCATTATTTGAAAACCCAATGACCAATATTTCTTTGTTCACCTTTCTCGGGCGATCTTCCTCAGCTAAATTTATTCGCTGAATGTACGAGCAAGCTTGAGCCTCTCCGAGGTAAGCTTTTCTTTCTGCAGTAAGGTCTCATCCTCCTGCATTTCCTCCTGTAATAACATTACAATCAAATGACCCAAAGCGTATTGAAAATACCTCTCGTTCTGGCTGCCTTGGTTTCTTGGTAAGATCGGGGTCATCATCTGGACCATCTTCATGGTTTCTCTTCTTTTTCTCCTCTGCTCGACGAGGAGATCTAGACCTCTCTCTAGTTCGATCTTTGTTTCTTCTTTCGCCTCCCCGATCAACATACTTTGCTAGCTTTCCTCGTCGAATGAGTGTTTCAATCTCGTTCTGAAGAGCTATGCAATTTTTTATCATATGGCCATGATCCTTATGGAACTCGTAACATTTCTCCCTATTCCTCGTGTCAGGGTCTGACTTCATTTTCTTTGGCCAATTTAACTCCTCGCTGTTCTTAATTTCTTCCAGGACGTGGTTGATATTTGCCTTCAAAGGCGTGTAATTATCAAATTTCTTCAAGACCTCCCATGACGACCTACTTTTGGAATGTTTGTCACCACCATTGTTCTTAAGCTCTTTCTTCTTAGCTTTATCACCTTCCACCTTGGTTTCTTTGGCGTCCATATTCTTCTTCGCAGACATAGCCTCCTCAACATTCATAATCTTGGACTCTTTTCCCATCAGGTCCGACATGGTTCGAGGTGGATCTTTGGCCAAAGTGTAGTACAACTTGTTTGGCAGCAATCCACTCATCAAAGCAGTAATCGTTGTCTTCTCCTCATAATCAATTACTTCGAGCTTCTCGTTATTGAAACGAGTTATATAGTCTCTAATACTCTCGCCAGCTTTTTGTCTAACACTTAATAAATATGCTACTCGTTTAACTGGCTTTGCTCCGAAGCAGAAATTCCCACTGAATAACTCGGCCAGTTGAAGAAAAGTTGAAATCTTACCCCGAGGAATATTATTATACCATATCTGAGCAGATCCGGTAAGAGTTCCCGAGAATGCCCTGCATCTCATCTCGTCTGAGATAGCATTGATGTCTGCAGCAGCTTGATATTGTTCTGTATGAAGGACAGGGTCAGTCTTCCCATCATACTTTGGAGTCACAACAGGTGCTTTGAACTTTGATGGTGTTGGAAAATCAACAATGTCATGGACAAAAGGTGTTCCCCGAACAAAGGTTCGTTGTAGAGGGTTCTTAGCCTTAGCCATTTCCCCTAATCTATCCTCCAGCCTTTGAATAGATCCTTTCCAAGCATCATTTCCTTCCTCGGGCCTATTGGTTCGAGCAACTGATTGCGTTGAAGTGGCTTCCTGGGATTTATCTCGATGAGCAGCTGGTCGGTCATAGGATTCATCTTGACGAGCAGCTGGTCGCGACTGGGCAGATCCTTCCCTTAAATCTGATGGTCGTCGAAAGCTCCTCGACGCTGCATTAAGAGGACTTTTTTTCCTTCTAGGGCTTAATCGGTCGAAAGGAGAGGCCCTACTTAATCTTTCCAATGCGCTGGCCCTCTCTGGGGAGAGGGTGACACGTTGTTCAGTATCTGTGGCTCGCACTGACGAAGTTCGTCCAGGCTGATAAGAAAAATCTTCAGATTCATCATTGCGATATGAATTAGTACCCCTAGTACGCATAGAAGGCGCACGGATATTTCTTTGAATGCTTCGTGATCCGAAATGGGCTGGCGCACCGCCATGGAGGGTTTGGATGAGTTGTCGCATCGTTTCTTGCATGACGGTCTGGCCCTGAGCCAGATTCGCCATTATTCCAGTCAGATCTGGAATAATTGGTGGAGCAGATGGATTTAGAGGGGTTCCAGTGTTTCGATTGCTGGATTCAGGCATATCAGCCATTGGTATTGGATTGTTATTGGTGAGAAAACGATATTACCAGTCGTTCCCACAGACGGCGCCAATCTGTTGATGTAAAAAATTATATCACGCTAATAATTCAATCACAGATAAATAAATGAGACAAAAGATTTTAAAGTGGTTCAGCCTTATAAGAATGGACTACGTCCACTGTTGTTTTATTGCTGAGTGTTTGGGAATTCTCGATTACAAGAAATTTCGTTCTGGATCCCAAAGTTTGGATTCAGGATCCGGTCCCCTTACAATGAGGATTGTACAGCGTATTTATAGCCTTAAGACTGTCATATGAAAGGGTAATACATTTAATTCCCTTTAAGCGTGTGCGTCTAAATGATAAGCATTTAATGAACCAGTTGAACAGTTGGTTATCCAGCTATTAATGCTTTGTTCGAGATGCAGCTCGGACCGCCTGAGCTTCCTAGTATTCAAGAGTTCCTCGGAGAGGTCAGTTCCTCAGAGCGTATGAGTTCCTCGGAGCATATGAGTTCCTCGGAGTAACATGGTTCCTCGGAGCGTGCGATCATCTCGGAAGTGCTTGTTGTTGCCATGTAGATAGCCACGTGTCTTCATATGATTGATCCAAGTCAGCAGATTAAATTTGATATCAACACTAGGATAGGTGAACTTGAGGTGAAATTGAAAGATTCAAGTAAGGTGAAATTTTATTTGGAGTCTAGGTCTGAAAAACTTGACAAGATTTTAGGCACAGTCGAGATTAAAACTGATAGGGGTGGGACTGGTCTTGAAAAATATGTTGCACCCATTCCCACACGTGTGAGAGAGCCTCCTAGGATTGTTAAGAAAGAGGCACCTAAGTTTGTTAGGAAAGAGCCCCATAGGAACATCGTGAGAGAACCTCCTAGGATCATTAGGAGAGACCCACCTAGGCAAATTCGAAGAGATCAACCAAGATATTTGAGGAGAGGGCCACCTTTAGCTAACACACACCGCCCAATTTACTCTTGCACACATTGCGGTAGGCAAGGTCATCTTAGGCACTTTTGTTACAAGTTTATAAATGGATCTAGGAAGGTTAATGAAAGAATAAATTCGATTCCCAAAACCCCCACACTCCATTACACATCTATTTGGGTTAGAAAATCGAATTTAGAGGCTTATGGTTTATTTGTCCATGATTCCCGTTTGCATGCACGTGATTCACCCCATATGAAATTTTTTGGTTGATTGTGTTTGCATGTTTGTCATACACTAGTTGTGGTTTCATGATATATTTTTTCTAGTGTGATGACTTGTACTTTTTGTATAATTTTTTTTGCTTTTGGAAATTTTTTAAAAATACAAAAAGATTTTATTTTGATAAAAATTTTAAAAAATCCAAAAAGATTTTTGTATTTTGTTTGCACCATTTATGGATAAACACTTAGGATGATCGAGACACAACATCATTCCATTTTTTATGTGACTATTTGATAGTGTTTTGAGACAATATGTCAATTGATCCTTGTGCTTTATAATGTTTGGTGTCATTAAAATATAATTAAGTGTTACTTCCTACATGTTTGACTCATATTTCCTTTATTGCATACATGCACGGATTTGTTTGATTATTGTTCTTGTCTTATCACAAGTTGGTTGGGTGTTTTCACTTCAATCCTGTCCTTAAAATGAACCAAGTGTGATAAATTTTGATAAGGAAATTATGCATATAAGAACCGTTGTTTGAGTTTGTGTGCTTTGTTTGAACGGGGAAGGGCTGCGAAAGGTTCATTTTGCCTTTGTGAATACTAAGCCACCGTTAAATTGGACCTAAAAAATGGATGAATTTTATTATCCGATGTCCAAAGAGGTTTAAAAGAGCCCGAAAAAATTTAAAGTCAATAAAATGAAATTCATGCCAATTATGGGTCATTTAGGTTTTTGCACCAATTCTCCAAAGTTTGAGAATTTAGTTTAACACCTCTAAAAAGAAAATATATATGAGGGATTTTGGTTGGAGATTTTATAATGGGTTTGCACGTCCTTGAAAATCTTGAAAAAATGCTAAATAGTTTTGGATGTTATTGGTGTGGAAATCATTTGACTTTGATTTGTTGATTTACATAAGACGATGTCATCTAAATTCAACAAATTTTTACCCCTAAGGATACTTTTGATGATCATTCGTTAGGGGTACACATATGCATCGTGAACATATGATTGATTAAGTTGATTTACCTATCGAATGTGTTCACACCCATTCATTCCGTTTCCATGACTTGGTTGTTTGAGTTTAATTCCATGGTGTGATTTTTTTATCATATTTTTCAAATTGGTATCTTATTTTTGTATGAAAAAATTTGAAAAATCAACAAATAGTTTGTGAAGATCTTTTGAGTATCTCTTTGCAAGAGCGCGTTTTCCATCTGGTTGATGCCTTATTTTGAATATCGTGACACCCTGACTTTGCTTGTTTGATTTATTCTTCTCATTTGTCTATTTGGGGACATAATAAAAAGGGGGAGAAAGAATTATCATTTCATGGGGGAGTTTGAATTTTGGGGGAGTTTTTGAGATATGACTTATGCTTTCATCATAAATTGGTATCCATGTTTATCTCATTACAAACTCGATATGTCACTTGGTATTTCCTTTTTCTCATGTGTGTAGGTACTACATTTATGATCATTGAATTGCACACCCTGATGAGAAAAGCTTTGAGATTCCTGAAGATTTGAAGAACAAACGATGAAGACTTATTATTTTGTATCTTTCAAATTTTGGGTTCATGGGAGGGTAGATATGTATAGGCAATTTTGTTATTTGATGATTCGGATTTTTAATTTATGTACCGACACAGACATAGGGGGATATTTGTAAGGACATTTTTCTCATGTCCGAAATATTACATTTATGTATGTCGTATGCCGCTACATTTGGCACGTCTCTACACAATCTCATACGACGGCCTCAATCCGAATTTTGGGATTCAAGCATTCATTATCTCCATCATGTGTCCCACATTTGCCTCAATGACTTCATGTTCCATAATTTTACGGACTTAATGCAAGTGATACGCAAGAGAAGTCAAAACAGTTAAAGAAGGCACGATAAGGAAGTTCAAGGGCAATTTGGTAATTTTACAGCCATCTTCTAGAGGATCGGCCAACTGAAAAGTTGAAGAGCTTTCCACAACAAAGATACTGGAAGAAACGGCACCTCAATCTGAGTTACGGTGAACAAGTTATGGCCTGTTGAAAATGGAGATAATTCTAAGAAAAACCTTAGAATTTTGCCAAGTGTTTAAAGCCCCTTGACTAGCGATTTTTCACGAACCGAGGGCCGAACCGATTCGGGGGGCGAACCGGTTCGTAGTACACCCAAACCGTTTCGGGGTACCTGTACCCTGGATAGAATTTCAGAGTTTTAAAAATGTGGAACTCTTCATTTGTTTCCCTATAAATACCAACTTCGGGGGAGTTGTTTCATAAGACTTGGAGAGATGTTTTTGAGAGTTCTATTAGCTCGAGTCTTCATATTTTTGAGTCTCAAAACTCATGTTTTGATTCACACATCATTGCCAAACCTTTGTGAATCCTTTTGTAACTCAAGAACACAACTCTGCTTTTGTTCAACCCTTGTGGAGAAGCCATCTTTCTTCTTCATTGCTGCCCTCCTGGAAAGGGAAAATTCCAGCCGATAAACTTGTGGAGAATCCGTTTCTTTGAATTTTAGGGGAGTTTTTGAGATTTGACTTATGCTTTCATCATAAATTGGTATCCATGTTTATCTCATTTCAAACTCCATACGTCACTTGGTATTTTCTTTTTCTCATGTGTGTTGGTACTACATTTATGATCATTGAATTGCACACCCCGATGAGAAAAACTTTGAGATTCCTGAAGATTTGAAGAACAAACGATGAAGACTTATTCATTTGTATCTTTCCAGTTTTGGGTTCATGGGAGGGTAGATTTGTATAGGCAATTTTTTTATTTGATAATTCGGATTTTTAATGTATGTACCGGCATAGACATAGAGGGAGATTTGTAAGGACATTTTTCTTATGTCCGAAATATTACATTTATGTATGTCGTACGCCGCTACATTTGGCACGTCTCTACACGATCTTATACGACGGCCTCAATCCGAATTCTGGGATTTAAGCATTCATTATCTCCATCATGTGTCCCACGTCTGCCTCAACGACTTCACGTTCCCTAATTTTAAGGACTTAATGCAAGTGATACGCAAGAGAAGTCAAAACAATAAAAGAAGGTACAATAAGGAAATTCAAGGGAAATTTGGTAATTTTACAGCCACCGTCCAGAGGATCGGCCAACTGGAAAGTTGAAGAGATTATTGAAACAAAGATACTGGAAGAAACGGCACCTCAATTTGAGCTACGGTGAACAAGTTATGGCCAGTTGAAAATGGAGATAATTTCAAGAAAAAACCTTGGAATTTTGCTAAGTGTTTAAAGCCCATTGACCAACAATTTTTCACGAACCGAGGGCCGAACCGATTCGGGGGGCGAATCGGTTCGCAGTACACCCGAACCGGTTCGGGGTACCTGTACGCTGGATAGAATTTCAGAGTTTTAAAAACGTAGAACTCTTCATTTGTTTCCCTATAAATACCAACTTCGGGGGAGTTGTTTCATAAGACTTGGAGAGACGTTTTTAGAGTTCTATTAGCTCAAGTCTTCATATTTTTGAGTCCCAAAACTCATGTTTTGATTCACACATCATTGCCAAACCTTTGTGAATCCTTTTGTAACCCAAGAACACAACTCTGCTTTTGTTCAACCCTTGTGGAGAAGCTGTCTTTCTTCTTCATTGCTACCCTCCTGGAAAGGAAAAATTCCAGCCGACAAACTTGTGGAGAAGCCGTTTCTCTTCTTTATTGCTGACCACCTGGAGCTCCTGCGGGAGATTTCAGTCGAGACATCGAAATCGACACCTGAGGGTATTTCGTATGTCGCACTTATTTCATTGTAATCCGTGTAAACCGTTTTCTTACAAATTATAGTGAAATAAAAGGTTTTGCCCCTTTAGGGGATTTTTCTTGAAATTGTTTGTTTTATCCTGCATGCTATATTTTATTTGATAAATCATCTAGATGCATATTTTAGGGTTTAACTAAAATTTGGGATTAATTAAGATTAGATTTTATTTGAGAAGTCGCAATATTTCCGCTGTAGCGATTCTTCAAATATAATTTTAGAAATTCAATTTTAATATATATATATATATATATATCCAAGTAATTAATTTCAAAATTTTCAATAAAAAACTTAAAATAAATAAATCTGTCCAAACAATGAATTTTAAAATCCAAGAATTATAGATTCTATAGTTTTAAATTCGGTTTTTGTGTTCAATGTGTGAATATTTAATTTAAGTTAGTTTCTTAATTTGAATATGATCATATTATTTATCAAAAAATCGAGGCTATGACTTTTCTATTTTTGGTCATTTCCAATACATTGAAACCTTAATTTTCAGTAAAATTTATGTCGCCTCCCCTTGCTAAAAAAATTATGCATACTTGTAACTTTTTAATATATATAAGGGGCGCACGTATTAGAACTCATTTAAGGCCCCTAAAACCACAGGGTTAAGAACACCTCAAAATGTGAATGTACTACACATAATGAAATCACAAGTCTTATGTTAAAAATATATATATTTATTGATACTATATACTAAAAGAATTTCCAGAATTTTAGTAGGTGTGACTGCCCTCACTCGGGACCATGTAAGTCTGCCATTTGTCTATCGTCCACATCTTGTTATGTATCAATATGCATAACAACTAGGGCTGAAAAAATGGGTTAGAGAAGATGACACCGCCCACTTTCACCCAAAAATTACTATGATAGGATCCATTAATTGAAGCAGCGGGTCAAAATGGGTTTAGTATCCCATTAAGTCGGTTTGAGGCGGGTTAGTCGCGGGTAAAATACATGTTAAAAGGGGGAATCCTAAGGAGACGAGGGGGATTGGGGTGAATAATGTTTTTTATCTCTAAGATGTGGGAAGTTTTATAGCTTCTGGGTTTAGATTTTTGGTTTTGTTCCAAACAAATTTTAGCTTTTGGGTTTATTGAACCCGTCGAGGAGAAGAGGGGGTTGGAGAAAGGAAGGTTTGACCCGGAACCTACCCGGTTTAGCTTGAACCGAATCTGACCCAACAGACATGCTGATCCATTTTGAAACTGTCCAAATCTGATCCGAACCATTTTCAAACCGCCCACATCCACCCGTAACAGTCCATTTGTCGGTTCTAATAACAATACAAACACATCCCGATCTTGAGATGAAATAACCACATATAGAAAATTACAGAATAAGTAATAAAGCAAACATGGACAAGCACACATAAAAACATGGGGGATTTAACAAGGTACGGGAAGATTTCCTACGTCGTGATAGTCACACCAAACACTATAGATACTCACAAGAATAATACAAGAGGCACAGACGCCATAATTTGTGATTGACATTCAAATGGCTTCCAACGTAGTTTAATTGTCTCCATCATTCATTCAGACCAATCTCTTATTCGAATGAGCCTTCACTAGGCTGTGTTTTCAGTCTCCGCACTCAACAACATTCCAATGTTACATTTATGAGTTGCTCATGAATCTGTTCAAAGCTCACTGCATGAGCAATGTCTGATCTCGTATGCACCATAATGAAGAAATTTAAGTGCGAAATTTACTATTATCTAAAAAATATTAAATTTAAGTGCTAAATAAATAAAGAATTAGGAGTGATTAATTTGGTTGCCAAATATCTTTTGTGATGAAATATATTCATCGCAGAATGCTTCTTGCGACAAAATATTTCCGTCACTAATAAAAGTAATAATTGAAAATAGGGAAATTATATATAGGTCCCCTATTGGGAGTCGACGATGTTAAGCCCCAATAATTTTTCTCCACTTGAAAAGTCTTATCCTTTTTAAAATATAATGACATAGGTCCCATACACACTTCGTTTTCTTTCTATTATATAGCCAAGAATAAACAGAACTCCTCTTAAGAATTAATTTCAATAGAGTTAGGCTTACATGGTAAATCTATGAGTCCGTTCCCGCATTCCTGCTCTCACATTCTGTTATGGGGTTTGCTTCGGTGGTAGTCTGTTCTTCCTGAATAAAAAGATGACTTATAATTGTAAAAAAGCACTAAACGTATTGGGTCTTAATTTTTGAAATTTTCTTAATCAAATTATACTATTTTATGTTCCCAAGTAATGTGACACCCCGCCTAATTAAATACCGGGCGATCACTCCTTTATTAAATTAAAATCAAGGTGAACAGTTGGATCATTCTTAGCATCACTGTCGTGAAAATATATTTCCAATTTAAACATCCTAATTAATTAAGCTAAGTGTCAAAACCATTTTTAACATTCCTTTCAAATTTTATTTTTAAAGAAAAATTATTTATTTATTTATTAACAGCATTTTCAATAAGAAGAATCATACCACAAATATCCTGGAACATAATCCAATTAATTTAAACATTCAAAATTCAAAATCCCAACATCTAAAACTTAAAGTAAGACATTCATGCTGAATAAATCCCAAAGTAACAGTACTAGAAATAACTGAAATACAAATGTCCCAATAAAACAGATAAATAGTGGAAGGGGAGACACATGCCCCAATAACTGAGAATGATAGAAGTGGAATCAATTAAATGAAATCGTCTAAGCAAGTGGCCTGCAACTCCCACCTAAGCTGCAACACGTTCCTTCGAAGGGATCCTAAGCAAGACGCCCCTGTGGCTGGACACCTGTAATATATACATATATATACAAGAGAGAAAGACAAATAGAAACGGGTCAGAACCCGATAGTGTATGATTTAAAAATTCGTTTAGCAAGTATTTAAATTGATTACAGGCCAATGCAACAACATATTAGTGCGATACTCTCTTGAGAAATTCTCACCTCTCTTCTAATATGCACGCCTATCGTACTAACCTTCCCAACGGATTATCTATCATATATCGCACTAATCTCCCCAAACGATTCATCTTATCTTAGGTTATTCGTAAGATTTACAACTGAACAACACAAGTGTTTAAAACGTAAGATTTCAATTTGTAACCAAAGTTCTCATTTTAACTTTATTAATCAATAAAGTTTTCCAGTGCCATATTATACTTTCTCAAAACAAGTATTTACAATTTGAGTCATCAACCATGTCCTACTTACCAAATCACAGTAGGCAGTTCCAAATTTTAGAATTTCATATCTATATTAACTACTCGTATAATATATATATTATAACAGCACCCCAAATAAAAAGCTATGGTGCGGGCGTACTCTACTATCCAAACCCCGTATCACTCGTATTAAGGGGAATACAAATTCAAAATCACTCTCGAATTGTATTAACACATACACAATAATATTGAGGCGAAACATAGATTCCAAGTCTCTAAGAGGATGGCACATACCCGCGTCTCTTAGGACCGTCTGAACTATCAAATCGATAGCCTGTACCAAGGATATCTATCTCCTAGGGTACGAGTTAATATCCCCCATAAGGCAACACATGATAAGATCGTCCCAGCGCGGCAACCTCAGGGATAGCAAGTAGCGTGGGTATGTTTTTCACACATAGATAGTATATGCAAACACAGTCATATAACTATACTAATATTACCATATCAATATTAGGTATATTTCAAATCCCATAGTTACGACTTTTATCCTTATTTTCACATTTTTAGTAAACACATATAACGGTTCGTTTCTAACCTTGATTCGGTATTATTCCAACTTACCACATAACTCTCATGGCTTTATCCTCCCAATTATAAAATTCAGTAGGTATTCATCTAATCTCTATCGTAACTATTTGACGTAATCTCTCACTTTAAATACGTAGTTTCATCGTTCCTTATATAATTATACCAAAAATACCATTCTCGTCATATACGAGAGGTCCTAAAATTTATTCATATACCCTACTGGTCCTCTTTATCTCCCAAAACATATTTATAAGGGTGACTATGAATGATTCCTTATTAAAGTAAATTTCAACTAATTAAGAAGGGAAAACATGAGTCTGCCAGTAGGGGTCGATCGATCGAGGTTTGGGGCTCGATCGATCAAACCTTCGACCGATCGAAGCTCTGGGCTCGATCGATCGATCAAGCGGGTCTGCGAAATCTGCAGATTTGCAGTTACGGGTTTCATCTTCTAATCTTCACCAAATCCATATTTTTCAATCCCAATCGTCCCAAAATTTATACTACTAACATTATATCATCATACCAGATACTTCCAACGTGAAGCATGTAGATTTCTATCACTAAACATGGATTAACAACCCAACAATTTATATAGTTATCAAGAACCCTAGAAATCTCTTAAACATGGTTCTAACAAGAATTTTCCAGAATTTCCTTCTTGTAAACAGCATAATTTCGTGGTTTACTCCTCTACATGACAAAGGGTTTCCAGAATTTTCATTTAAGTCATCACTACATGCAATTTCCTATCTCAAATTGGGTTTTTCTTCCATACAATTCATCCTAATCATTCCTAAACTAATATGAGTGATGCATCAATGAAAATAAGCAAGATAAACACTTGCCTGGGATTTTCAGAAGTCTGGTTTGGTGCCGAAATTGGTGTGGTTGCATTCCCCATCTCGCGATCTACGCGTTGGCGGTGGCGGCGGTGCAAACGGTTGAGTTTTGAGCCTTGGAATGCCTTGAGAGCTCTCTCCTCTCCTCTCCAATGGCCGTTCTAGAGTTTTGAGTTTTCTAACCCTAGATGACTAACCTAAATGGCTGATATAGATTACTAATTTTCGTGGGTTTAATTACCCCAAAATACAAAATGACTAAAATGCCCTCCCGAGGTACTAATTAGGCCTAAAAACACCCCGAGACCCAAATCAAACCTCCGAGTATACTTTTCTGACTATCTCGACCCTTCCGGACGCGTTGGCGCACTCAAAACGACCATATGGACAACTTATAAAATATTCACTTTTATTTATCAATATTTAGTCCCGACGCGACACGGGCGCGTCCTGACTCAAATTTCTAAAATTGTTATTTTATTCACTCGTGACATTCAATATAACCAATATTATATATTACTTTTCTCATTAGTAATATTCAACAAATTTCCCATAATTACTAACTCTCGTCACGTTAATAATTATAACATAATTAATTTTTGAATTTTATTAAATAATTAATTCACATTAAATTTAATAAATCCCCAAATTAATATAGCATAAAAATACGGGGTATTACAGGTAAGATCCAGAGTGGATGTATGATGCTTTCTTATTGAGAATTAGAAGATGTTGGTCCAACTAGCTAATTTAATTTTTATTTTTTTTAATTAAAAATAAGATGTTGAATAGTTTATGTTAATAAGATCAACTGAAACTTCCAAATATTGAATTCCATCCACAAGACAGAGAGAGAGAGAGATAGAGAGAGAGAGAGAGAGAGAGAGGTACCTTCACTTTGAAGTGTTTTTGGATAACTATATTTATGTCTACCCCATCTAGCTTTCTCCTGACAACGTTCAATTTAATTTCCTTAAGCTTTGGTGTGCATTGGAATTCGGAAGTAGTTGAGGCAGCAGCAGCAGCAGCTGTGAAAGCCTTCATCTTGGGGCAACTGCTCACCTCTACCTCTTCTAATGATGGCCATTTGAAAAGGAAGCTCCCCATGCAGAAGCCATTGAGGTTTGGAAGTATATAAAGGCTCAACAATTTGAGGTTTCTAAACACAATCTTATAATCCACACTGCCTTTTTCTTGCCATTGGTTTTACTTTGCAATAATTTCCTCCAATTCTTTACAATCATAGACAATAAGTCTTTCTAGTTGATGAAGTTTTCGAGCTACAGAAGGTTGTAACATAATTTTCATTCTGTGAAAATAGCGAACTGATAGTATTCGCAAGTTTTGGAGGTGTAAAGACCAACTGGGGCCATTCCATATGTGCTTCAGTGCAAGCAAGTCTCCTAGAAACAACATTCTTAAACAAGGAAATAGTTCATGGTGTCCCCTATCCCCTGTAATAGGCGGTCGAGGCCCTTTGGTTCCAAAATCAAACACCATCTACTCCGAAGATCCACAAAAGATCCCCTCTTTTTCTTGCCGTTGGTTTTCCTCTGTAATAATTTCCTCTAGTTCTTCACAACCACTTACACTAAGTTCTTCCAGTTGATGAAGTTCTCGAGCTAGAGAAAGGTGGAATAGAGTTTTCAATCTGTGGCAACCATAAACCCGTACTGCTCGTAAGTTGTGGAAGTGTAAAAACCAACTGGGGCCATTCCATATGTGCCTCAGTGCAGGCAAGTGCAACAGGTGCAACTCTCTTAAACAGGGAAGTAGCTCATCATCCCCTTTGTGCCCTACAATAACAGGAGCAGGCCCTTTGGTTCCAAAATCAAACTCCTACTCTGAAGAGACACAAAATACCCCATCTTTTTCTTGCTGTTTGTTTTCCTCTCCAATAATTTCCTCTAGTTCTTCTATTCCCCAAACTTCAAGCTGTTCCAGTTGATGAAGTTTTCGAGCTTCAGAAAGTTGGAACAGATTTTTCAATCTGTGGCAAGAATAAATGTCTACCTTTCGCAAGTTTTGGAGGTGTAGAAACCAACCGCGGCTATTCAATATTTGCTTCAATGATGGCAAGCGAAATAGAAGTAACTCTCTTAAACAAGGTAGTATCTTATCTTTCACTTTTTCAGCTACAACAACAGGAGGAGGCCCTTTAGTTTTAAAATCAAACACTTGCTCCAAAGAGACACAAAATACACTGTCTTTTTCTTGCATTTGGTTTTCCTTCGCAATAATTTCCTCCAATTCTTTACAATAAGGGATTTCAAGTTATTCCAGGTGATGAAGTGTTCGAGCAACAGAAAGTGGGAACATATTTTTTAATTTGTTGCAATATTTAACTGCTACTTTTCGCAAGTTGTGGAGGTGTTAAAACCAACTGAGTCCGGGGCCATTCCATATGTGCTTCAGTGCATGCAATCTTTCTAGATGCAACTCTCTTAAATAAGGAAGTAGTTCATCATGTCCTTTGTACCCTACACAACAGGATACTGCCATTGGGTTCTAAAATCAAAAACCTACGCCAAGAAGCACATGATATCACGTCAAGTTTCTCTAGTGCTTGTAACATTTGGAGAAGACTGAATGAAAGAAGAACACCTAAGAATGAAGACATTGTTCAGTATACAACTCTATTAGCCTCGAAAAGAATCTCGTGAAAGGAAATTGAAGTGGAGCACCATCATATTGGCAGATCCGTTTGAATCTATGCAAATCACGTAGATTCAACTCCTCAAGGTTAGATAAAAGAGTCGTGGCTTATCGTTGTGACTATAATGGAAGCCCGAGTTCCCAACATTCCTTGGCCTCTGTAATATTGATTATGTACTCAAACTTGTTGCAATATCTAACCTTTAAACTCGTGAGCACATTTAAACCAGCTCCATCAATTGATAAGTTTGGAAGAATGTTTCTTATGTAGTTTTGGAGCTCCAACTGTAGATAATTAGTTTTTTTAATAGCAACTCAACACCTTTTCACCTCCATATAATGGATTTATCAACTGGATTCCAGATCCACAAACGGTTTGGGGTTTCATCCATGTTCATTAATTTGTATTTTATTATGAACACATTGAAAAATGAAAACCTCCAAGTCAGGCAAAAAGAATTCTTCAGGAATATGCTGAGAATTATAACATATAAAAATAGTTAAGATGGTTAGGCGAGGTAATAACTTTAGTTCAACTAAGAGTGCTGGGTCGATGGGGGTGCGAAGCAAGTACAACTCTTCTAATAGGGACAAACATGATATTACATTGGCTCCAACCACCTGAGGATTATCACAAACACTCATATCCAATAACCTTATATTAGTCATCTGCCTCAATGTTGCATCTATTAACACAGAGTAAAATTGACGATTCTTGAGGCTAAGGACTTAAAGCTTCTTCATCTCTTCAAGAATGCTACCGACATTCTTTGCCTTCATATCTTCTAGAATTATAGTTCATAGCCATGTTAAATTATATAAATATGGTGAACTAAGAAGAGATATTCTATAACTCATATCCAAAACTCTTAGTTCTTTCATCAATTCAAAAGATACAACATCCTTAATGCAATAATTATTTTGCAACAGTAATATTTGGAGGTTTTGACTTTCCAAGACAACAGGGGTTTAACTTATTTTATTATACATGAGTGAGATACCAGTGTACCATTCCCAAGTATCATCCATGCATGGCCAATCATTTAACCCGACACATGATCTTACAAAATACATATCAGATTCGATTGATATGGCCACATCACGTATAACATCGTGCATCTTAACGCATCCTTCTTTGTCACTTGGTAATAACAAACATGAAGATGTAAGGTTATTGATCAATGCTTTTGCTCTGCTTCTTTCTTCTCGTATTATATCAACATCCTTACATATCCTCAATCCCATTCCATACCTTACCAATTTTTTTATTAAGATATCATGATCCTCGGGAAATAAGGAACAAAGCAGGAACCGACGCTTTGCTTCCTCATCTCCTAGGTAGTCATATCTCAACTTAAGACATCTATACACATCTTGATCAACCCCTTCAATGTTTCTTGGCACTACATTTTTTAGTTCTCAAGCTTCCTCTTCCCATTCTTTCGAGTTTTTGTCTCTTAATGCACTTCCAATCGTAATAATTGCTATAGGTAAACCTCGACATTCTTTCAAGATATTCATTGCCACTTTTTCTAATGTGGGAGAGAAATCAATAGAATCATCGACATTCCTCTCAAGCAAATCCCAGGACTCTAGTTCAGATAAAACACCAAGATGGAAAATATTTTTTGTTGTTTGGCTTCTCGAGCAAATGGCACTACACACTTGCATCCGTCGTGTTGTGATTATGATTCTGTAACCCTTGTGTTTGGCCAATGGGATGCCTAATGCTACAACGTCAAGTTTGGTCCAAACATCATCCAGGATAACTAAGATCTTATTCACATCCTTTAATCTAGCATATAATCAATTTGCTCTTCCACTTTCACTTTCCTCGCTGAGTTTCATACCCAGCATGTCTGCCATTTGACCTTGAATCCTTCTAAAGTCAACGTTTTGAGATACCACACACAACACAACTTCATCAAAGAGCTTATCTTCTTTAACTTGTTTGCCAATTTCCTTCACCAAAGTTGTCTTCCCCACACCACCCATACCATGTATCCCGATGAAGTTGATATTCTCGTCCTTAAATGCCTCCATTACCTCCATTATTACCCACTTTATCGTGCCATAAGCCACGAAATTTCCCTAAGACACAGACTATATCCCCAAGGGAGGTGCAACGTGTGATATGACAGAAAACTGACCATCTCTTTGTAGCTGGGTGACTAACGTTGTTTTTTTGAAAACATAGAAATCACAATTTCCATCACCTGAGTACAAATTTGAGAAGAAATGATAATTGCAAAATATACATGGAAAAATAAATCATTTCTTTGTACTTGATATTCTTAAATTGAAATTTATTTAAATTTCATGGTATGAAATTGGGATTCAGCAACACAAGGTATTAAATTTCATGGTATCAAAATTCATGGTTTTGTGTTTTCATAGTGTTAAGTCAACCGGATTACTTAATGATGAGGATGATTTTTATATTAGAGAGAAGTTTAATGAGCTTCATAGTCGTGTTGACAAGTTAACTCGTTTGAATTCAAAGTTTGCAAAAAGAGTTAAAAATCTTGAAAAATAAAATTTGTATTTAAAATCTGAAATTGACTTTTTGCGAACTGTTAAAACTCGAAGATATGTTCATTGTGAGAAGATCATGGACATGAATTGTGATTTTCAAAATTTATAAGTGTCCAAGAAACGGAGTGATGATAGAGTTCGTATTTTAGAGAATGAATTAAAGAACTCTAAGAAGTTTGAGGCTAGAATGAAATAACGTATCATGTATAATAATGATAGATTGATTGAAGATTTGAGGGCATGCGAGACGACAATAAGGAATTGAGGATGGGTGAGATAACATTATAGGAATGGTTGAAAATATGAAGGAGTCCCTAAATGTTAAAGAATCTAAGTTTTTGCTTGAGTTTAGGATTTTGAAATTAGAAGATATTTAAGAGACTTGAGTCGCATCGGTATTGACTTCAATAATTCAAATGCTTTTGCTCTTAAAGCGAAGAATATGCGTTTAAGAGTGTCAACCGTTTCCAAGTACATTAGAAAAGATTAACCCAAGGGTAATATTCCTCGTATATACCCATGCTCTCATTGTGGTAAAAAAGGTCACCTTAGGGCGCTTTTTTATGATGTTAGAAAATGTCCTAGGAAGTCTAGATCACATGTCATCATGCTTCCCAAAACTCGAGGTGTTAAGTATTTATCTATTTGGGTTAAGAAATCGAATTTGGAGGCATTCAATGCTAGACTAGTTGATTCTCGCATGCTTGCACATGATTCTGCTAATGTTGTATCTTATGGTTGATTGTGTTTGCATATTTTCATACATTAACTTTTGTGCTTTATGTCATGTGTTATTGCTAGTTATATGATGTTTGAGTCTTTTCTATTTCTATTTCTATTTCTATTTTTATTTTTATTTTTATTTTTATTTTTATTTTATTGGGTCTTATTGAGAAAAATACAACAAGATTTTGTTTGTCTTTTGAGTTGATTTTGAAATTGATATCATCTTCTTTGAAAAATATTTAAAAACTCAAAAGGTTTGTTTGTGTAGTTCAGTTTTACACATTTACGTGGCATATCGGTGTGTTTGAATCCCATTAGTTCCATGTTTTCATCTGGCTAGGACATTTGATTATGATTTACAATGCATAGAATTATTATTAATTATGCTTGCATGGAGTTGTTCGAGCTCTTTTAAATTTTAACTACCCATGTTGCACGAACTAAGTGAGGTGTTCTCCTATCAATCTTGTCATATACATATCTATTTGACTATTGGGGACTTATGCATGTAAGAAATATCTCCCGAGAGTTTGTTTTATTTGATAAAATATAAGTTAGCAATGGAAAAGGGATACAAATGGAATAAATATACTTTGAAAGGTCACCATTGACAAGAATCTAAAAGAAAAACAGAGGCAAAAGGAAAGATAAAATGCCAAGGTCATGTTTAGAAATTGATATCTTCAAAACATATGGAAAAAGTGATATATCTATATTTTTAGGGTGTTTAGTGGAAGATCAATGGGTTTGCAAAATGAGTCCTAGTTAATCAAATTGTTTGACGTTATTGATTTAATAATCATCAAGATTTCTAGGCTAGTGTGCATTGTGCATGTTTTTCCATTATGAATTCACATTATTTGTCACTATGAGGCTAAATCAAAGTTTATAAATTTTTGCGATAAAATAGAACTCCTTGGACATATCTTAGGTGATTGGGTCATATTTCTTTTGTTTCTAGTTCGCATCCCTTTCCCCCGTACCACATTTTGTTTAGACACATTTATTCCATATGAGTGTGCCATATATATATGGTATTGTAGTTTTTTTTAGTCTTCGCATTTGCATTTAATCCATTTTTACCATATGCTTCATCTTCGATTTAAATTGGCATATTTTATGATCATATTGGTATATTTTGTTACGTGTTTACATTGGTAACTTATGCTCAATTTATGCATCAAAATTGGTATCATGTATTAATTTCTTGGATTATTTGTGTTTGTGTTGCCAAGTTTGTTTGTCATTGCATGTTTCATTTCACATCATTGCATGATATACTTATTTTTCTTTATGTTTACATGTGTTACATTTAATGGAAGAAGTTGTTTTATATTTTCCATTTTTATGTCTGTCTATTCTTGAACAAAAATTAGAAGAAATGATATCTAATTCTTTAACTCAGGGGGATAAATTTTTACTTTAAGGGGATATTTCTTACCTTAGGTCGATATTGTTAGACCGGGGGAGGGGGGCATGTGAAAATTTATATTTGTTATATATTTTATTTGCATATGAAAGGTTTGTTTAAGTGTGTAGGTTTGTAACGATGCGAAGAAGTTTTCACAAGAGCAAATCTACTCAAAGTTTATTTTAGTACTTTTTCCTTTTGGGGTTGGAATTGAGACTTTAGAGAGCTTGACAAACCATAGGTTTTTCTTTTTTGTTTTCTGTTTTGGTCCCGGAGTAGGCACAAGGGGAGATTTGTAAAGAAAAATTTATGATATAGTCAATTTGTTTGTATTTTGGCTTAATTCCATTTGGACAAAACCATTTGAGTCATAGGTTGGGATTTGAGTTTGTTTATCCTTCAAGCCAGTTATGTTTGATTTAAGACCGTTGCGGCCAAATCAAAGCCTCTACACCAATGTGTTGTGTATCATGCCACGTTTCATCTTCATAGTCCATCGATCTCAAAAATGTATGAAAGCGTATTATTTTTTATCCTTGGCATTTCATTTGGACGTTTGTTTTGAAAATTATTTAAGGCCATTTTTCGTAAAAAGGTTTTTAAAAGTTTTTTTTTAATTTTTAAGTCATTCGAACAAGGTCATTAAGTTCATTCGAACGAGTTTGGAAAAGTCGTTCAAACGACCTTCTAACGAGGGTCAAACGAAATTTTCCCATCTAACAGAAAAATATCGTTCGAAGCTCGTTTGGTGTCTATTCAAACGAGATTCACTATGTCATTCAAACGAGATCTAGTTTCGTTCAAACGAGATTGTGTACTTCGTTCGACCGACCATATTGTTTTCCTCCAAATGAGATTGCTCAAAACTCATGTTTTCTGTTTAAAGGACGACTGGAAACTTATTTTCTTAAGAGGTTTTGCAAAAATTATTTTCGAAAGATAAAGAGGATGAGAGGTATTCCATACGATTCAGGTGTGGGAAGTCTCATGTATGTTATGTTGTTCACTAGACTGAATATATGTTTTGTTGTAGGCATGGTTAGTTGATTCTAGTCTAATCTAGGCGATTAACATTGGACAGATGTGAAGCACATTTTCAACAAGCTCAAAAGGACTAAGGATTATGTGGTGGTATATTCAGCTGATGGTCTTGTACCCATAGGGTGCACTGACTTAGATTTCCAATAAAATAAAGATTTCAGAAAGTCTACCTCAGGATATGTGTTTAATTTAGGAGTTGGAGCCATTAGTTGGAGGAGCATCAATCAATCATGTATTGCACATTCCACCATGGAAGCCCAATATGTTGTACTCCGGGACAACTAACGAGGCAGTTTGTCTCAGGAACTTCCTTTGTAACTTGGGTGTTTTACTTTAGTGCAAGAAGATATTACACCTCATTGTGATAATATCGGTGTAGTTGCTAACTCAAAAGAACCTAGAATACACAAGAAGTCTAAACACATTGAGCATAAGTATCACCTAATATGTGAGTTCGTGCAGAGCGGTGATGTGACGGTGGCTAAGATTGCATCTTAGAACAACCTTGCAAATCCATTTACAAAGAGCTTATCGCAGAAGACTTTCAATAATCACGTAGAAGGAATGGGAGTTAGATGCATGGCCACTTGGTTTTAGGTAGAAGTGGGAGATTGTTGGGGTTTTTTATTCCAAAACCCAATTATAATTGAAATATTTATATTTTGTTTTAAAACCTCGAGCAACAGTAAGGTTGCCCCATTGTGACTTGGATGTCACAGGTTTGAGTTGCGTAAATAGCCTCTCTGCATATGCAACTGTATACATCTACCCCCCAGTACCCGCAGTGGCGGGAGCCTCGTGCGCTAGGTTTACCCTTATTATAATAGTTTATTTCAATGCTTTCTTTTGAATGTGAATAAATTGTGGAATGCCCAATATTATTTATTTATTGTATTTTCTTTATAATATACTAATTACACTTAGTTGAAATCTTGGTGGCTTTAATCACATAAGATCTTGATTCCGGTTCTAATGTTATTGAAACGTTCAAAACCTAGGTGGAAGGTTGACATACCACTGGAACGACTGCGGATATAATTTCATAAAATAGTATGTCTTGGGTACAGTGACTGACTCGTAGGTCTATAATCGGTAGATGATCAAAGGGAGATCGTATCGGTATGCCAGGAAAACACTGAACAGAACCAAAGGGGAAATAATCTCTATATGGTGACGTCGATAGATGTTTACTTTTCACATGTTTGTCGGGAATATATAGTTTCTCAATCCCTGGGGATATTGAATTCTAATGTATGTTCGTGATCATGTCTTTCATTTATTATAGCCTAGGGTAGTTTTAATACCTCAAAAATCTATGTAAGTTGTGATATGGTTGTAGGAGCATTATCGATATTAGGTTTCGAAGGATTCTGCAACCTTAACCAAGGTCTTGGATTGTAATACCCCTCGGTAAACTTATATTCTAATTTTATGAGTTAATTCGCTTGGTAAATTATTTTAATTGATAATTCGATAGAGGATAGAAAAAGGTTTATGTTTGTTAACAATTGAATTTACAAGAAATTACTGAACAAAATGGAATGGAAAAATGAGATTTATATAATGGACCCCAAATAATAAGGAAAAGGCTTTCTTGAGTTGAGTTGAGTTTGGTTGAAATAATAATAGTTTGTATGTTTTTATTTAATATATGTATAAAATTATATATAATGTTTAACATATCCTCGGCGTATCTGTATCACACTTAATAAAATTTTATTGACGTATCCGTATCATGCCATATCCATCGCAAGGGACATGTCTAGGAAAAACGTTAGTTGTAACTTGATTGACATGAGGGCCCAATGAAGATTATTCAATAGTACGACACATTTTGTGACTTAATATCTGGCTAGAGACTATGTCGATTTTGTCTCCGATATATGTTATAAGTAGATTACATATTTGGGGTGTGACACTATTTTTTATGAGGGATTCAGAGTGATGAATTCGGTGGAGTCGGATTGTTTGAGGCATATACATGATGCTTTTGAGTGATACATTTTTCTTACTTTGAGAGATGACTCAATAATTGTGCTCCTATTGATGTACGTTCTTTTCGTGAGGTTGTATGCCATATTTTTTGTACGAGTTGTTGAGTGACTGGGAGATTAAGAAAGATTACTGAGTTGTCTTTCCCATTATGGATAAGACAAAGATGTTAATATTTTGGTAGGATCATCCAAGGCCCAGACCATGATCCACCCACATGGGTGATGGACACCAACCTCATAATCTTGGTTAAAAGTTTGGATAGGCCCTGATGTATACTGGGATACGGAGGAGTAATTATAACACAAAAAAAATCTCACCATTGATATTAAAGAAATCACAATTTTGCAATAAAAATAAGAGCCTCACTCTTATATTAAACCAAAACCGCCTCCTTACAAAAGAACCTTAAGGCCTTATTTATAAGCTTGGTTGTATTGAACACCAAGACTTACCTAATTAGACTCCTAAGCAACTAAGAAAACTTAATTAAATAAAAGTAAACGATACTAATTAGGAATTCCTAACTTACATCACTATCCTCTCCTTAAAAGTCTTAGACCCAAATTCAAATGGGTATGCACTCAGTATCGGGATAGGCAAGTACAACACAAAACGTGAGTGTGGTGTGGGACTTCCTAAATAACTTCTTTCTCTCTAGGTGGTTCCTGGGGTACAATCGGTGCCGAAGGATCACTATCAGTTAGTAAAGTAGACCTTTTTAGCGACTGCGTGCATTTCGACATCTTGTGACCCATAGTAGCTCAATTAAAGTATTTGAAGGTTGTCATAGAAGGCATGAAAGTAGAAGGGGTAGTAGCATTTGAGACACTTGTACGTGCACTTGTAGTATGAAAGTATGCCTCCAACTTCCCCTCATACTCCACAACTTTATCCAGAGATTCTACGTCACAGAGGGTGAGGTCATTGTGGATTCTGGACTACAGTCCCACTATGTACCTGTTGATCTTTTGTTCTTCTATCTCAAGCAAATTTGCCCATTTGCATAATAATTTGAACTGTTCCGTGTACTCAACTACTGATTGGTAATCTCGAGTGAGGCAGCGTGCCCTGTCAAACAGCTCCCTCTCATAACTTTTAGGTACAAAGGTAACTCTCGTTTATAATTTCATCTCTTCCCATGAGGAAATATGGGTTAGACCTACAAGATGTTGGGTCCTCTGCAATTCATTTCACCACACTTGACCATAACCCTTAATCTCGGTGGCAATCAAACGCACCCATTTGATCCCATCTTCTTATACTCAAAACGCCTTCTCGATATTGTCTAGCCAATCAACAAATAAATTAGGGTCCATCTTGCCATCGAATGTGGGGACATCAATCTTTATATCACCATGAAAGATCAATTCCCAAAGGTGAAGAAGACGGTTCACGAGGTTCAAGCGAATCCTCAGAAGAAGCTTCAGAATAACTATCACTGACAAGAACTAGTGGAATTAGAGCTTTGCCTATGTTCTCTGGATACTGTGTGCAATAGGAGCAATCGTGGACAATGTGTCCTGGCTATCCACATGTAAAACTTTTTCCTCCATCCCCACGAAAATGCTCAGGACTGTCCATAGGTGGCTGAAACTCATTGGGGTCCTGGATATAGTCAACGTGCATATGTTCCTTGAGAGTCTCATCTATAACAAATATATCCTGTTGTTGGTACTCTACAACATACAGGTGGACGTTCTCCCCATACTTTGTATCGTAAAGTCACCAAAAACTAGTTCATAGAGAGAATAATTCAAAAGCCACTAACGGGTGCGTTGTATACATCATCAATCGCTCTTATAGGATCTTCTAAAGTAGACATGGTAGAGCTTTGATCAAATAAGTGAGGATCCATGTCTTGGGGTCCGAACGTATTCTAATATTTTAATAAAATATTATATGGTGGATATTTGTTGTAATTTTTTTTATTATTAGTTTGGTTGAAATAATGATAATTCGTATGTTATTATTTAATATATATATATATATATATAAATGAAATTATATATAATGTTTAACTTATTCTCGGTGTATCCGTATCATACTTATAAAAATTGTATTGGAGTAGCCATATCGTGTCATGTCCATCTTAAGGGACATGTCTAGGAAAGCCGTTAGTCATAATTTGATTGACATGAGGGCCCAATGAGGATTATTCAATAGTAAGACATATTTTGTGACTTAATATCTAGCTAGAAACAATGTCGAGTTTGTCTCTGATATATGTTATAAGCAGATTACATATTTGGGGTGTGACACTATTTTTTACGAGGGATTCAGAGTGTTGAATTCGGTGGAGTCGAACTGTTTGAGGCATATACATGATGCTTTTGAGTGATACGTTTTTGTTACTTTGAGAGATGACTTAACAATTGTGCTCCTATTGATGTATGATCTTTTCGTGAGGTCGTATGTCACATTTGTTGTATGTGTTGTTGAGTGACTGGGAGATTAAGAAAGCTTGCGGAGTTATCTTTCTCATTATGGATAAGACAAAGATGTTAATATTTTGTTCGGATCATCCAAGGTGATGGACACCAACCTCATAATCTTGGCTAAAAGTTTGGATAAACCCTAATGTAGACTGGGATGAGGAAGAGTAATTAAATCACACAAAAATTTCAATCTCACCCTTGATATTAAAGCAATCTCAATATTGCAATAAAAATAAGAGCCACACTCTTATATTAAACCAAAACCACCTCCTTACAAAAGAACATTAAGGCTTTATTTATAAGCTAACCACCAAGACTTACCTAATTAGACACTTAAGCAACTACAAAAATTTAATTAAATAGAAGTAAATAAAATACTAATTATGTATTCCTAACTTGCATGACTCTCCTCTCATTTAAAGAATTTGACCCGAATTCAAAGGCATATGCCCTCGGTATCGAGATAGACAAGAGGTGAGAGTGTGGTGTGGGACTTCCTCAATAACTACGTTCTCTCCAGGTGGTTCTTGGGCTTCAATCGGTGCCAAAGGATCACTATCGGTGAGTAAAGTAGACCTCCTTAGCAGCTGTGTGCATACCGCAATTAAAGCATTTGATGTTTGTATTAGAAGGCTTGAAAGTAGAAGGGATAGCAGCATTAGAGACACTTGTAGGTGTGTAGTTTGAAAATAGGCCTCCAACATCCCCATATACTCCACAACTTTGTCCAGAGATTCTATGTCACGGAGGGTGAGGTCATTATACCAGAGATTCTGGACTACAGTGCCACTATGTACCTGTTGATCTTATGTTTTTCTGTCTCAAGAAAGTTTGCCCGCGTGCACAACAATTTGAACTATTCCGTGTACTCAGTTACTGATCGGGAATCCCAAGTGAGGCAGCTTACCCTGTTAAACAGCTCTCTCTCACCATGAAAGATCAATTCCTAAGGGTGAAGAAGACAATTCACATCAACCGATTCACGGCGTTCAAGTGAATCCTCAAAAGATGCTTCAGAATAACTATCATTGACAAGAACTCATGGCACTGGAGCTCTGTCTATGTTCTCTGGATGTTGTGCGCGATAGGAGAAATCGTGGACAATGTGTCCTCGCTATCCACAAGTAAAACATTTCCCTCCATGCCCACGAAAATGCTCAGGACTGTCCATAGGTGGTCGAAACTCATCGGGTCCTGGATATAGTCAATGTGCATACGTTCCTCGAGAGTTTCACCCACAACAAAAATATCATGCTGCTGGTACTCTACAACATACGGGTGGACGTTCTCCCCATACATTGTACCTATAAAGTCACCAAAAAATAGTTCATTGAGAGAATAATTCAAAAGACACTAACAGGTACGTTGTATACCATCATCAATCGCTCATGTAGGATGATCGCATGGAGCGAACATGGCAGAGCGTTGATGAAATAGGCGAGGAACCACGTCTTGGGTCCGAACGTATGCCAATAATGCACAATCTGAGATTGGTGAAGTCGGTCGGCTCACATATAGCTCGCCTACAGGACGTTGACCTACTGCCCTCTATTTCCATGGGTCACAGCAGTGGCTAGGTCACAAGATTGGGTGGTTTAGTTGTTGTTTGGTATGAGCATTGATCGACTCGCTAGTTCATATTTTTATTCCTTGTATCAACCATTCACGCAAAAAAAATGTATCCTCCAAAAGCACAACGCTCTAATACGAATTTGATGTTGACTTACACGAGTAAGCGTAATTAACTCGCACAAAATATCAATATCACCGTTGCTTTTAAAGCAACCTCAATACTACAATAAAAATAAGAGACTCTCTCTTATAATAAACCAAAATTGTCTCCTTACAAAAGAAGCTTAAGACCTTATTTATAGGCTACCGTGCTTTGGCCCCAAGACTTACCTAATTAGACTCCTAAGCAACTAAAGAAGCTTAATTAAATAAGAGTAGATAAAGTAAAAAAATAAAATACAACTTATGCATTCCAAACTTGCATCAGACCCATATCTTCTGAGTTTGGTAAACTTGAGGGGTCTTATCTTATCTTACCATCTAATTGTAGTTGGATTATACGAAGGTCTTCTAATCTATTTCAAATACTTCATTCCTTTAATATAAAATTTTTGTAAGACAAATTTCTGGAAAGAAAGAGAATAATTATTACTCCTCGCATTTGTTCCATCTCCAGAGTGATCTACACATAATTACCAGGGAATGCCCTGACGAATTACATATTGGTACGCACATTACGAAACATGGTACATTTCCGTTTCAATATACTAAAATTAGCGATCCGAGATATATTTTCATATTTATTCCCTCAAATTGTCTTTTCATAAGAGAAATATTAAAGATATATTGAATTTATTATGCACTACATGTAATAATAAATAGATTAGGGGTTTTCAAGAGAATTTTGAAAAGTGTAGGATATAATTTTATTTGGCATTTACATAATATTAAGAAATCTAAAAGGTTAATAGTGAACTTGTATGTTTTACAAATATTACAAAATATATTATTATAATTTTTAACTAGTGTTTAGGAAGATTCCAACTCGTTTGAACAAAATTATATATCCATAAGCCTACTCCCAACGTACAACATTTTAGAGGGTATGATGTACCGCGCTCCCGTACCCGTTCCACATACCTAAATGATCCATGTTTTAGGTAACATTGAATCTACATTACTCTAGGATTTGTGGACATTACATAGTAAAAGTAACTCTAGTAGGCATTCGTCCAATCATTCACGATATTTGGGATGTACACATAAGCCAAATTTGAACTTATTGGATAAGTGCGTTACATTTAACATCCGTGGATTCGTAATAAGCATTTTTTTATTTTTTAAGTTTTCAGCAGAAGTTATGCCTTATACCTGAGCTATATGCTATGTGCATTGTCTATTAATAACGATGATTAGAGCGATGACAAGATTAACACTATACCTCAATCCCTAAATGAAAACCCCATTTAAAAATCAATCCCTTTAATATACCTTGATTTACATAATCCCTTTAATATACATTGTAAGAATAACTCTAGTAGGCATTCGTTCAACAACTCACAATATTTGGGATGTACACATGCCAAATTTGAACTTATTGGATAAGTGCGTTGCATTTAAGATCCGTGGATTCGTAATAAGCATTTTTTTTTTATTTTTTTAAGTTTTATGCATAAGTTATGCCTTATACCTGAGCTATATGCTATGTGCGTGGTCTATTAATAGCGATGATTAGAGCGATGACAAGATTAACACTATACCTCAATCCCAAAATGAAAGCCCCATTTGAAAATCAATCCCTTTAATATACCTTGATTTTCATAATGAATTATTTTTTTTTTGGTAACATGGTAACTTCCCAAGAACAGGTCACTTTGTGCCCCACCCCTCCCCCCTCTTGGTATTAAACCCACGGTCCACAGAGCCCTACCCCAAGGATGCCAACAATGTGAGTCAGAAGCGACCGAGTGCGGTAGGAATCGAACCCTCGACCAACCGGTCTAAGGTTGCAAGGGTCCCAAGAATGAATTATTTTTTTTGTAATATGGAAACTTCCCAAGAAAAGGTCACTTTGTACCCCCTTGGTATCAAACCCACGGTCCACAGAGACCTACCTCAAGGATGCGAACAATGTGAGTCAGAAGCGACCGAGTGCGGTAGGAATCGAACCCTCGACCAACCGGTCTAAGGCAGCCAAGGGTTCCCCCCTTACCACTCCGCCAAACTCTAGGGGTTTCATAATGAATTGTTATTTTGAAATGTCCCGAAAAGTAAAATATGACCGTTATATTAGAACCGAAGGAGTATGTTGTAATTCTCTAAACAAATATTGCAGCTAAAAAAATCAAAATAATAACGTTATTCAAAATCATTTAAACAAGCTCCAAGCTCGAATGTTTTATCTGGGTTATTTATCCTCTGGCTCCCATTTATTTTTCTATATTGAATTTGACCCCCTTAATTTCCACTTCTGGGACTTTGATCCCCCAAAGTGTCAAAATATACTTTTTGTGACATATCTGTGATAACCTTTTGTGGTGCTTTACGAATATTTATGACACCTTTGGAGGTTAAGTTCAAGAAGTGCAAATTGTAGGGATCAAACTCAATATAGCAAAATAAATGGGGGCCAAACACTAAATAACTTTTGTATTATTTTTCATGGTCTCATAAATGTAGGATCGACTATCTATTAGGAACTATTCCTCTACTGTTCACAATTCACACGTGCATTACTCACACAAAGTAGAGTTCTTTGAATGCATAAACACTTCATCATAGTAATGTGAATGGAGGGCGTGGCACGTGGCACATGGATCTGGTCCAAAGAGAAGTTATTTTAATTGTGGTCCTTATTTTGATTTTTATTAAATTAGGCTTTAATTTGTTAGTTTTCCAATTAGGCTAGTGGTGTCATGGGTGACCTCACTCATGTTCTAGAATAAGCGTAGAACAAGGAATATTTTATATTCCATTAGGTCCTTTTATGTCCTTTTTAGAGTTTCCTTATACATACATACATCTATATAATAAGGAGTAGAATGTTTGACACTATTCAATAAGATGATAACTTAATTAGAGGTTGATATTTGGCCACCAATGCAAAAAATGAAGGGTTGGGATTGATTTGTTCTAATTTACTCTTTTAACCCTTTATTTTTGATTTCCCCCTCTTTTGCCTCAAGACTATTTGGTTTCCTCTCTCACTTTAATTCAAAACTAGGGTTAAATGAGTAAGTTTATTTTTCTCTGGTAGAAAGTACACAAGTCCCATCATTTGACCCGTCTTTCTTTATCTCCATTTTCCAGTTCTAATTTTTCTCTGCTCCAAGTAGCAGCAAGTGGGATCTCCATCTCCATTTTTCAATTTTTTGAGATACGATTTCCGTCTCCATCCCCATTGCGATCTCCATTTCATTATCGATAAAGTTCATGTTGTGTTCAACATATATTTGGTTCATGATCTGTTCTTTTTTATTAATAATATCGCAGGTGCTCATTTCGTTGTTATGTATTGAATCGTAGGTTTATGCACATTTTTTGCAGATCCATCAAGTAAACGTTCCCCCTCTCTCTTGGATTGAGATTTTGTGTTTTTTTGGTGCAAATTAAAGTTTTATAAACCCTAATCTTTGGATGGGAATCATATGATTAACATGACTTTCGACATTTATGCCTGTGATTCTTATGATCTAATTTCATTTTTTAGGTTTTTGTTTGATATTTTGGATTTTAGTTTGTGTTGGTTGTATTTCAAAGCACTCTTTAAGATGTAAATCGTGTATTTGATGTTTTGGTACTAATTTGAGCTTATTTTACAGGTACTACTTTGTGTTCAGATTGGATTTTTAAAATTTGTTGATAATGCCTACATCAATAATATTGCATTTGGTTTGTTTTATGTTGTGTGCAATTTGTGTACTATTGAAGTTGTTTTATTTCCTGTTGTATGTAGTTTGTGTATGTGAGTGCTCAATTTTATTTCTTAGCTAATCCCCGAGTTTTGTTTACGGAATGTTTTGGTGTGCTTGAGATAGTTCCTCCCATTGATTGCATAAGTTGATTTCGTGAAATTTAGACAAGACTTTATCATTATAAGTTTATTGATTTTTTTCTGTAAACACTATAGTTTGAAGTAATTATCTATATGACGATGTATGTTTTAGGTTGATGGGTCTTAGAATTGAGAATTCCGTAATGACTTGAAGACGTATTAGGAGATGTACCTTTGTTCAGTAAGATTTCAAATATATGAGTGTTAAAGCTACAAAACTCAAATTTTTGTTTAGTAATGGTATATATCTATCTTTCATCCTACTAACTTTTTTTGTCTACTGCACTTAAAATCTTCAATTATTTTCTTCACATTATCCCCTGCAACTCTATATTCTGACATAGGTAAGGCATCGTTAAATAACTCTCTCTCTTACAAACGTTTCCACAAACGTAATATAGAGGGAGGGAACCTGATTAAAGCTACTGGTATAAATAAACGATTGGGATAAAGACAAATTGAACCAAGTTGTTAATGTTACTAAAGTTGTTAAAATTATTGAAAGTTTACAATACGGAAACTAGGGTAAGGATGTGCTAATATAGCTTGGATCCGATGATTGGAGATTTAGTAATATAAATAATTGGAATTAAAGAGGATACTCATCCCCTTTTAATTTGAGAATCTCGAATTCTGTTATACCTATCAATTACTCTATTTTACCTATTGAGGTTGTCTTTGTAATTATTATTACCATGATACAATGATTATTACCAAATTTAAAAATCTCTCTCAAATTATGTGATACAATGATTATTACCAAGTGTCTCAAGATTTCTCTCATAACCCAAACCAGAATCATCACCGGTTTCTCTATCTCTGTGTTTTTCTGTCTATTTAACTTCCATCTTGATGCATGTTTTCATTTTCAGCTCTAACGATCTTATCTCCTATTTATATTAATGTGGTTATTTAAGTTTGGTCAACATAACTGATAAACTCGATGTTCAATTGATGGTGAATCTTATTTCTTATTTGCGTGTCCCTTTTCTATCATTGATTTTGAGAATTAGTTGGTCGTATATCTTTAATTCTTGAGGTCGATGTGATTTCTTTATTATTTTTATGTGCCTTTAATTTTATCACCACATGTTTTGTATCGATTTAGACTCTATTTTAGGTACTTTAATTTGTGGTGGAGTTGTAAGACTTTGGGCATTCCTTATCAATTTTTTCGCACCAGTGGTAACAGACGATGGTGTCATGGTAACTAACCTTTTATCTTTCTTTTTATTTGGATGTCTTATCTAACTTGAGAAGTTTTGAAAATTGGTCTTTGCTTTATTTACCCACAGGTGTTTGAAAATATAGGTAATTGAGTATTCTAATTTCTTCATTAGTTCTGATTTCCATTACCTGTTTTATTCCTTATTTTCTTTTTTATCCTATTCTGGTAGTTTTATTTTTTATTTTGGCTTTTGAAGGTGTTGATCATTTTCTCTAATTCATTCAAATCACAATGAATACATTAGAAAATCTTTTTTTACATGTTAAACTCCATCTTGAGACATAGCCATGACGACATGATCTCCCACCTCAACATGATTACCACTATCCATGAACTGCCCTCATTTTTCCCCGTTCACCCAAAACAGCCTCCATCCTTTATATTTCCCAAAGGCATCGATGCCTAGCTTCGATGGAAAATCCTACTCAATACACACGAAAAAATTACATGAACTACCAAAACGGAGATGACTGCACATAACGGTCCAATAAATCCAGCATCAGCAAAAGTGTTTAATGATATTAGTTGAGGATTACCCATTGCTTCATCTTGAGGTTGTTGTTCTTCAGTCAATAAATATGATGTTGTGATTGCCCAGGTCATTAGTACACTTTGTATGGCCAGTGCATTTTTTTAATTTAATGATTTAAAAGTATTTGATACCATTGTTTCCTTATGCCCACTGCTGCTCTCGGATTCATCATTGCCCTCAGCTAACTCTGCTTCTTCTCCATTGCTGTACTTGGAAGGCGCACATCCACACTAAGATCAGCAACTCCCCCCCCCCCCCCACCCCCAGCTCGACATTTTCATTTCATAGTCTTTCGTAAAGAAAATCTACTGCACGAGCATCATATAGTTCCAGTACTTAGTGGTATTCCTGTCAAAGAAATAGAACACCGACCCCTTATTTAACAACTCATCTCTTACTTTAGTTTTAACTTTATATCTGTTGAATAGCCATCCTCTACCAAAAACACTCCATTACTTCACTTTCTAGAATTACAAGAACTGTATGATTATTAACTTGATCTATGGAGTTCATTGTTGTGTATAGAGTGGTGGTCATTGAATTGTGACTTGGACACAACACTGTACATGTAGCAATCTCCCAATAAATGATGGTTCTTAAGTTATTTTTTTGTTCTTGCTCTTGAGTTCCAATTGTCAAGTTACCTCATATTATTAATTTATTTCATTCTATTTTACAGGGTGATCCAACGTATCCTCCGGTTGATGTTGTCACAGTGGCACATGTCTATTCACATTTTACAGTAATTGCTGATCCTCTTAGATACTGGAAAATTAACAACCCCTAATTGCACCTCAAAAGACAAGTACATGGACATATTGTCAATTCATGGGGCTGATCGATTTGGATGCAATGGTCTTTAACAGATCTTGAGATACAAAATGTTTTATGCGTCTGATCTTTGAGTAGGAAAAATCTTGCCCAAATATTTCATGAAGTGGAGGAAAATAGGTAAACGAGAAAGTGATGGTTCAAGATTGTTGGTATCTCATATAAGGATGAACTCAATTGGAATATTGTGTTGGGTGTGCTTTTTTTGCACTTGCACGCTTTCTAATGTCGTGTCTGCTGGTACTATTGTGGCTGCCAAACAGGTATGACTTTTAAATTTATCGTCAATTTCAGTATATTTCTCATTATAGGTAGGATATCACTCCCTTGCTTAGTTTTATTTGATAATTAGTACATGGAAAGTGTTTTTCTTCGGAAATGTGTTTCATTATTACATCAAACATGGGAAAATAAAACATGGAAAACTAAAAAATAAGTTGGGAGACGTTTTCTATGAAAAACATTGCTATCAAACTTTAGCAAAACTGTAAAACACCAAAGATGCCTTATTTTCCATAAAATACAATGGCTATCAAACGCACCATAACATTCATCTTGAAATTATTTGAATTTTGGAGGTAAGTAATTATAATGGTGAAATGCTTATTGTGGTATCTATAATTTATGTTAGTGACTCACGTGGGACTCAATAAATGTGGAACTCATGCCCATCAGTTGGTTTAACTCTTTAAAAAATATGTTTCACATTTCTATAAATGCCCATCAATTGAATTTTGGTTACTGCTTAATTGTTTTACTTATGTTTTCTGCATATTAACTTTTGTAATGTCAGTGTATTTTTGTGTTCCTTTTCAAATATGCCATACCCTTTCATATAAATGTTTTAGTATTTATTTTCATCCATACTAAGCAACTGTTAATGCACATATGATTTAATGCACATATTACGTGATGCACATATGACGTCATTTATATGTTCTGACGCACATATGCACGTAGTAAGCAACTACTAATGCACAACTGCAACTGTTAATGCACATATGACATCATTTACAAGTTTTGAAATTGATGAAGTTATATGTTTGATATTGTTTTTGTCTATTACTTCTCTTATTTTTATGTTTTTTAATTATTTTCTAAATTCACTTTGTGTATTCGACTTATTCCAGTGAGATGAAAGGAAGTGTTGAGAACTACCGGACATTACAATTAGATGAAAATGATTGTTATGGATTTGGATGTAGTATCAATTTTTAATTGTATTTACATACTTTGACAAATATAATTCTTTGTCAGATATATGTAGTGGGAACTGATATAATTCTTGGTTCAATCTGTTATTGATTATTTTGTTGCTCTGGGGTTTGGATAGTAAGTTGTTCTGATATGGGGGCTTCGACCTTCCATGTCAATCCAAATTTTAGGATTCATGTGAACCTACAAGCATAGATTTTTGTTCATGATCTTTTATTTTCTTAATGAGTTGGTTGTTTAGAAAATGATTACTCTGTTCTGACATTTTTAGTTCACTGTTTTTAAATTTTCAGATTTTATGTAGAAGGTTTTGAAAGATATCCCCGACGGGTGTATTTAGTTTTACTTTTGTTTTAATGTGGGTGTTTTATAAATGGGGTTGTGAAAAGGGAAGGGGATAGGGAAACTCAGTCTCATATTGTGGTTCGAGTTGAGATAGAGTAGGATGATGTGCTTATGAAGTTATTCTTCTAATGCTCACAAACCAAACGCAAGTGATGCGATAGAGGCGCGACTAACCAATTATGCGTAAATGATGAACTATTTCATTTATTTAAACCATGTTCGTATTAGCGTTGTCGATGATGAATGTTGTGGAAACACTACTATGGTGTGTTAACACACTAATACAATGTCCCATTTTCATATGAAAAAGTCAAGATCATTTGTCCTTGCAATGAGTGAGTGCCAAGTAAGGCTACCTTCATTCACAATATTTTTAAATAATCAAAATAACACTTTTTTAGAACATTCATATATCACAACATTGTATACACTCATTAATTCTCTATATGGGGTAAAATGAAAAATAGAAATTGAGTTTATGAAGCAAGTTGGTCAATATTTTACCCCTACCACTTTGATTAGTGGAGTGTATTGAGACTCTTAACAAATTTTAGTTCTATAGGCTATTGAGGCATTTTCCAGTTCAATGTTTTTGAGGTCATCTTCAACTTCTTTTTTACTAACTTTCAGTAACACATTCTTTAATTTATTTTGGTCATTTGCTCTCAAGCATACAATGATTTCATTTATGCAGTCATTTTCTCTCAGTTATATAATTTATTTTGGACAACTACATTACCCTGCGTTTATCATTGCCTATACAGTACTGCTCACAAGTTAATTATGTTGTACCTCTTTGGTATATATATTGTGTTTATAATAGTACTGTTGTATCTCTTTGCATATATCCTGTGTTTATCATAACCTATAAAGTTACCTCAAGGGACTTCATAAAGCTTATTTCGAGAATATATGGATTTGTAAAAGTGAAGAAAATTAATCCTTATTTATTGTGGGTGAATGCGGGTAGTCGATCGTATGAATTATTGATGCTAAGTTGTTGTCAACTACCATATATGGTCACATTTTCACATGTGATACCAAGAATTTTCTATTTACTTTTTTGTCGAATCATATTTTTCGTCACAGTTAGGTTTTGATTTTAATTTTAATACATTTCAGGTTGGGTGACCCGCATTTCTTCTTGACCGTTTTCCCAGATTTGATGGTAAAATATTGAAATAAAAGTCGTTGCAAGTTCTTACAAATTCTACTCATCTATCTTCAATTACTGTGAACTTCATGCTAACTTTTTCATAGTGGAAACCATTACACATTTAATTGGGAGTTATTTGTTGATTCATGGCATTACCATATTTTTTATGATTTAGGTAGCTCATTTAAGGCGTGCACACAGAGTTAATAGTGGCACATATTAGGCATTTTTAATTGAGTCATTTTATTGCTTCAAATTCAAATGTTGATAACTGTTATGTAAATTCCAGTGCTATTATATGATATTTCTTGATTCCAAGAATGGTAAAAGTTGGATTGTATACTGGTGCTATAATTTGTTATGTCAGTTGTAGTGCTATTGGATTCTATTTAATTCATCCATATATAAAATTTGGCATATATCCTACCTAAATGTGCGTGTGCCTAAGATTCATTTCTTAAAATTTTTATAAGGTTTTCGGTGGTTTTCATTTAGGGGTTGGCCTTTTTTCTGACTGGAATTTGACATCACTGACATGTCTTAGATGCAGAATCTTCTTTATGTTGATAACAAATGGCAAAATGGCATCACATTTCGGCCCACAGACTATTATAGAGTAAGTGTGACGCCTACCCTCATCAGGTATAGTTGAGCCAGTTTGTCAGCGCAAAAATATTCCGTTTACCGGGGTTAGGACTCTAGAATTTGCTTTGTGTTGTAATTTAATAAGTCATAATTTTGTTATTCTAAGACTCATTTACTCCTTCATTATAGTTTGCCCACCTTAATAGCAATAACAAAAAGCAAAATTTGAGAACTTTTTACATTTTGGCACAATAGTTGTATTATAGTTTTCCCACCTTAATTAATAATCCTTTCTTTTCCCCTACACCTAATGTAGGTGCGATGATGTGACATGTACCTAAGATGATCTAGCTTATATTTGGCGTGAGGTGTGGGATAGGTGAGTTTATTCACACCACTTTTGATGTCAAAACAAGCAAGGTACACGACATATTGTTTAAGATGATCTATTTTGAGATGTTGTTTAATAAGAATAATGCAAATAGTAAAGTAGTCTGTGCACTAATGTAGTTAACTAATCACAATATTCATGATATTTGTAGGTGATCATCAATTATACATGCCGGAGGGAGATGCAATTGAATTTCTTCAGTAGATCAATCTATCTCACCATTGAAGACACAAACATATTGGTGATATTTATTAGGAATCAAACGGGATTGTCGTGTCTTCTTTTTAATACTTTTGAGATTCTTTTGCCATTAATGGTTTGTTGTGTACTCATACCTGGGGTTTATAAGTGAATATTGTTAAATCGATGATGTGATTTATACGAGATCCGGGATGGATTATTATTATTGTTACTATTGTTAGAATACTTTTTTATTTTTTTAAACAGGGTGGATAGTCCTATAAACAAAGGAAATTTTGCCTAAATTTTCTAAATTGTTGTCACACTGTGTAGGAAAACAGAAAATTGACTTAAATATTGTATATTTATTTTGACCATAATTTTGTTGGAATTTTAAGGTAAACGAGTATTGTTGTCATGGATTATAATTATCTTTATTAGTTTAAGTCTGGCGTAGTATAATCCATATATTGTGCCTTTAGTAAAATTTGTGTTGTTTATACGAGGTCCCGAAAGGATTATTTTTGGTGTGTGGAAAATTTTCGCCGTGCCTTCAGGCACGGGCATTCCGCTAGTATATACATATACATACATGCATATTTATAGAGAGAGAGAGAGAGAGAGAGAGAGAGAGAGAGAGGGGCAGATTCCTATGCACACTAAGTTTGCACACGTGTTAGCACACATCAACTTTTTAAAAATATTTGAAAAAAGTTGAGTTGATTTTTTTATGTGATTTTTAAACATTTCAACGGACCCATATAATAAAATTCAACTAAAAAAAAAACTTTTTTTGCTATTTTTAAAAAATCGATCAAACATTCACAACTTTTAAAGTGCTTAAAAGCACTGAAAGCTTGACCGATTTTTTAAAAATAGCAAAAAAAAGTTTTTGAGTTGAATTCTTTTATATGGGTGAAACTCTCGAGTAGAGTTATAAATATTTTTTATTCAAATTTTTTTTAGCTTAATTTTTTTATATGAGTCCGTCGAAATGGTTAAATATCACATAAAAAAAATCAACTCAAAATTATGATTTTTATATGTTTAAAAACCTTTTTAACTGGTAAAAATGTTTAAACAAATTTTTTTTATATAGTAATCCTTTTTTAAATTTTCAGGCCCCGATTAATCGGGGCCCTAGGTGACCGTAAAGCCGGCCATAAATTGTCCTTTAATGTATGGACATGGGCCTAATGCACACCTCATCTTAGTAGCTTATATGGATATTCAAGTGGTATTGAGCGGTAGGGGCTCTTTCTCCCTTAATCAAGTGTCGGGGGTTCGATTCCCGTCTTGGGCGTGGAGCAGCCTTAAATCTCTGGGCCAGTTTTCCCACCCATCGAGGTGTCTACAATCAGCGAAGGGATTAATCACTAAGTCGCTAGTGGATACTCTGATTTACCAAAAAAAAGTGGTATTGCATGAAGGACTTGATAAACCAAGGGATCCAAGTGATGTTTGATGAATTTAGTTACTTAATAAATAAATAAACAAAGTGCAAGAAAGATTTCCAGCGTACCCCTCTTCCTTTTAAACAATTATAGATGAAGGCTGCAAAGAAACATAGTGATTGCTTCAGATTTCACAGTCAATTGAAATTGCAATAAAGAAATATTTGGAGCATACATACCTTTCTATGCTTTAGACAATTAACGAGCAAGACTACACTCAAACCTAATGTTGTGCTGCCACAACATTCTACCATTAATAGTTGAGAATGTGTATACTCAATGGCAGAATTGTAATTAACTATTGTGAGATTATTATTATTATTATTATTATTATTATTATTATTATTATTATTATTATTATTATTATTATTATTATTAGGGAGTTTTGGGAAAAGTTCCTTATAATGGTAAAAGTGTATAAAAATAGGACACTCCATATAATTTTATAAATTTAATCCTTGTACTAAAAATTCCATAAAAAATGGTGAAAAATAGTGCCGCTGGCGCGGACCAAAAAAATAAAGGCTATTGTACCACAGGGACTAGATTTATAAACTTGAAAAGCATTGTCCTAAAAATCTAAATATAGGAAGGAACATGACCTTTACCTTAATTATCTACTATTATTATTATTATTATTATTATTATTATTATTATTATTATTATTATTAGGGTTATTTTGAATTTCCCTTCTTTTATGAATAGTTTTGCAATAGGGCTCCACTTTAAAAAAAAAATTGCAATACACTCCCATTTGGGTTATTTTGAATTTCCCTCCTTTTATGAATAGTTTTGCAATAGGGCTCCACTTTTAAAAAAAAATTGCAATACACTCCCATTTTATTAACTATTCATCCAAACGGTTGACACTGTTTACATTTTGTGTTTCTCCTCCACTTTTATGACCAGTTTAAAAAAATATAAACCCCCATATTGTTAACTCCTCATTTTTTATTTTTATATAACGAAACTTCATTATCATGTATTTAAAAAATTCGATTTTTTTAAAAAAAATCGAAAAACTCCAAAAATTAAGAATAATGGAAATGTCCTAATCGATATTTGTTAAAAAGTCAAAATAATATAAATTCAAATAAGTAAAATATGTCAGAATACAATCATCATATTTTAAGAAAAAACCTAATTGTTCATATTTTAAAAATATCAAAATAGTATAATTTTGAAAAAAGTTTAAACATATCGGGAAAATTGAAATTAATTCCAATTCCAACAGTCTTAGGAAATTTAAAAAAATATTCAATACGCCCCAGTCTGTAACTCTTAAATATTTTTATTTTTATTGAAAAATGTTAATCGACATATACAAAATATATTTATTTTTTTGAAAAACATTAAAAAAGCCTTAAAAATAAGGAATTTCATAATAAAATCGGAAAAAATTGGAATCCTAATCAACATCTACTAAAAATCGGAAAAGTATGATTTCAAATAAGAAAAATATTTGTTAGAATGAAATAAAATAAAAATATGAATAGTTTTCAAAATTATAATATTCTGGTCTTTTTATAATATGACAAATTAAAGTTTTTCTAAAAATATTATGATTGTATTCTGACATATTTTATTTTTTTGAATTTATACTATTATGACTATTTAATAAATGTCGATTACGACTTTTCCATTTTTTAATTTTATTCCAAAATTTCTTATATTTTGGATTTTTTAAATAACTTTTTCGAATTTTTTAAATATATGACGATGAAGTTTTGTTATAAAAAAATAAAAAAATAGAGAGTTAACAATTTGGGGTTGTTTATATTTTTTTTGAATGGGGGTATAATGTAAGACTGATCATAAAAGTGGGGAAACAGTGTTAACGATTTGGATGAATACTTAATAGTATCAGAGTGTATTGTAATTCTTTTTAAAAAAATTAAGGGTGTATTGCAAAATTGGTCATAAAAGTGGGTGAAAATATCAAAATCAACCTTATTATTATTGTTATTATTATTTTTAAAATAGATGTATTTATTTTTGTGCATGAGTGTATTTATGCGTGCAAGGATGCGTGCAATATTTAGCTTGACCTTCTTATTTGCTCTGAAAGGTAGGTATACTGTGTTTTTTGGGTTTCAATAAATATTCTATGTTGCAAACTAGGGTCAATAAATATTTTGTGCGCCATAGACGAAAAGATTTTAGCTAATTGTTGAGTTTTAGATTTGAGAATATGTGGTTAAAAGAGGAGGATTTCATTGAGAGGGTTCAGGAATGGTGGCAGGGGTATGAGGAGGAGGGGAACGCAAGCTTCAGACTTGCGACAAAATTGTTTCAACTTAAAGAGGATTTAATTAGATGGAATATAGAGGTGTTTGGTAATGTGAGGGGAGTGATAGATCAAATTTTGGAGGATATCAGGGGTCTTGACGAAAAAGAAGGGGTGGGCGATCTCTCGGGGGCTAAAAGGGTGGCTAGGGTCGAGAAAAAAATGGAGGTGGGGAAGCGTCTGGTTCAAGAGGAGGTGAGTTGGAGGCAAAAATCTAGGGCTCTTTGGCTTAAGGAAGGGGACCACAACACTAAATTTTTTCATAAAGCGGCTAATTCACATCGCCGCTTTAACCATATCGGAAAGGTGGTAGTTGGGGGAGTGGAGTTCCCCGAGGAGAGGGAAGTTCGTAGGGAGATCAATCAGTTCTTCGAAAGGGTGTATACGGAGGAGGAGCCTTGGTGCCCGAAGATGGATGGACTTCCAGTAGCTAGCATCTCGGGGGAGGAGGTGGCTCAGTTGGAGAGAATGTTCACTGAAGAGGAAGTTGTCCAGTACCTGAGGTCGATGTGCGGTGATAAAGCTCCTGGTCCGGACGGGTTCACTATGGCATTTTATCAGAATTGTTGGGAGGTTCTCAGGGTGGATGTGATGGCCGTTTTCAGCGAGTTCTATGATCGGGGTTACTTTCTGTGGAGCCTGAACACCACGTTCATTACTTTGGTTCCTAAAAAAGGGGGGGCTACAGATATGAGGGACTTCAGGCCTATCAGTCTGGTTGGCAGCGTCTATAAGCTCATTTCTAAGGTTTTGTCCGTTAGACTTAGAAATGTGATTGATCCTCTTATTTCGTATGCTCAGAGTGCGTTTGTGGGTGGTCGTCAGATCCTGGATGCTGTGCTGGTAGCGAATGAGTGCATCGATTCCAGGTTAAGAGGTGGGGATCCTGGTATTCTATGCAAGCTTGATATTGAGAAGTCTTACGATCATGTGAGTTGGGAGTTCCTTCTTTATCTTCTCAGGAGGATGGGGTTTGGGGAGCAGTGGTGCAGGTGGATACAGAGATGTATTTCCACCGTCAACTTCTCAGTTCTTGTTAATGGGGTGCCCGAGGGGTTCTTCTCAAGTTCCAGAGGTCTTAGGCTGGGTGACTCGTTATCCCCTTTCCTATTCATCCTCGTTATGGAGGATTTTTCTAGAATGATGAGTCGTACGGTGGAGGGTTGTCTGATTTCATATTTTATGATCGGGATCTCTGTTACTCTTGCAGTAAATGTTTTCCACCTGCTGTTTGCGGATGATACTATCATTTTCTGTGGGGCTTCTGTGGATGAGGTGAGGTCATTGAGGTTGCTCATGGTATGTTTTGAGGCTGTCTCAAGTTTACGGATCAACGTTAGAAAGAGTGAGATGATTGCCGTGGGAGAGGTGGGCAATGTGGGATATCTAGCAAGTGTTCTTGGATGTCGGGTCGGTTCTCGCCCTTCTACTTATCTTGGCCTTCCTTTAGGGGCTAAGTTTAAGTCCTCTTCGATGTGGGATCCAGTTCTTGAGAGGGTGCAGCGGAAGTTAGCAGGTTGGAAGCATAGTTACCTGTCCTATGGTGGTCGGTTGACTTTGATCAAAAGCGTTTTATCTAGCCTTCCGACATATTTTATGTCGATTCTCCCATTACCTGGGTCCGTTGGCGCGAGGCTCGACAAGCTGATGAGGGACTTCCTGTGGAAGGGGAATGATGATCAGTTCAAGTATTGTTTAGTCAGTTGGGATGACGTGTGCAGGCCGCTGAAAGAGGGTGGGGCTGGGGTAAGGAGTTTAGCCCATTTTAATAAGGCTTTACTAGGGAAGTGGTTGTGGCGCTTTAATAAGGAAGGAGATAGATTATGGAGGAAGGTGGTGGTCGCTAGGCATGGTGTGGGTCTGCATGGGTGGGGTCCTATTATTGGGTGTTCTGCTCACGGGGTGGGGTGGTGGAGGTATATCACGCTAGGGTGGGGGAAGTTCTCTTTGCTCACCTCCTTCCAGCTCGAGTGTGGAAGCCGTATTAGGTTCTGGAAGGATAAGTGGGGTGGGGGGAGGGGGTCTTTGAAGGATCTTTTTCCAGGGATGTTTCGTTTGGCGGATGACAAAGATGGTTTAGTTGAGAATCATAGGCGAAGGGTAGGGGCTCGTGGGGTGTGGGATCCGAAGTTTAGGAGGGGTCTCCGAGACTGGGAGTTGGAGGAGGCAGAGGAGTTTTTTGATTGGATAGGATTGGCACCGATCCCGTCTGTGGGGGCAGATGGGTTGTGGTGGTCGCAGTCTCAGGATGGTCAGTTTTCAGTTAAGAGCCATTATGATGTGTTGAGGGGTCGTGGGGGTTCTTCTTTTTCGTGGAAGGCCATTTGGAAGTGCCTTGCACCTCCTAAGGTTTTCTTCTTTGTGTGGACCGCTGCTAGGCAGGCCATCTTGAATGTTGAGGGGCTTCAGAATAGAGGTAGGAGATTGGCCAGTCGATGTTGGTTATGTCGGAAGGAGGAGGAGACGACCAATCACCTTCTTTTACACTGTCAGATAACGAGGGGACTTTGGGATTTGTTTTTCTCATTAGGCCAGATTGGTTGGGTTATGCCACGGACGGTGTGTGAGATGATGGCGACCTGGAGGTTGCCTAGGGGATGGACTGGCCCTCGTCGTGTCTGGAAGGAGAGGAACATGAGATGCTTTGAGGGAGTCGATTTTGCTCCTTCTCGGATTCGTTATAGTTTTCTGAACCTTCTTCTTTCTTGGTATAGGAGGAGTTATGATTCGTCATTGTTTCACTTTCTTAAGTTTTTGGAGGAGTTCTAGGGGTTGGTGTAGTCTGTATTGGGTTTCGGCCCTGCGCTTCTTTGCTTTGTATACTTCCTGTATACGGGATTCCGCGCCCTTAGGCGGGTTTGTTTTATTGAATCATTTACGTATCAACAAAAAAAATAAAAAAATAAAGTTTAAACGAATCTCAAGTTCTATTTTGTACCATAAATTCTATATTTAGCAGTTGGCTTGAGTGTAACACCCCGTAATTTTGAGGATTTAGTATTTAATTATTTTTGGGAGAAATAAAAATATTTAAATTGGAGAAACTTAAATTTGTGATTTGGGGAATTTATTTAAGTGGGCCGAATTAATTATAATTGGCGACTTTTAAGTTTAATTATTCAAATTAAAGTGTGTCGCATTTTGAGGTCAAAAATTCGGATGGGTCGAGATAGTCAGAAAAGAGTGCCCGAGGGTAGTAATTGGGTCTCGGGGTATTTTTGGGCATAGCCGGGCCCACGCGGGGTGATTCAGGCCATTTTAATTAGGCCCATATGGCCAAAAATGGGATTAAGGGTTTTTAACCTAATTGAGGGACTAGTGAACGGCAGATAGAAAATTCTAAACCTAGGGTTTGAGAGGGTATTAGAGGAAGTTAATCGAGAAGCCAATTGGGGGTTTTTTGGAGCCAAATTAAGGGACTAATTGGGGTGTTCTTCATCAATCATTCTCTACACCAACGGATCAGACCCTACGAACAATTCCAGGCAAGTGGTTAACGGTTGTAGTTCTTAAATTGATGATAATCAATTCATTTCATAGCATATGTATATGAAAATTCATTTTGGGTGTGTAGCCATAATTAAATTGGGTTTTTCTGAATGTAGAGTAATGGATAAATGTAATTACTCAAAGGATGTTAGGATATAATTTTGGGACTGCTAAGATTGAATTGTAGGGTGGATTACAGTAGGCATTTATGATTAAATTGAGTGAGAATGGCTAGGTTGATTTCGGTAAAAACAAACCCCGGATGAAAAACCCAAATCGGATATACCTAAGGATATGTATAAATTTAATGATGGATTAAGATCTCTAGGGTGTTTAGAACATTTTTCTTACGTGGAAATAATGTTGGTTGTGATCTGGGTAAGAGTTTGGGAAGAAATAAAAGCTTTAGGGTTCATCCATGGCCGAACATAGGCTGGAGAAGACGATTACTGGAACGATCGATCGATCGACCGACCCAGGGGATCCTATCGATCGATGATACAGAAATTTTAGCGGTGACTCCAGTTTTAATTACATGGGAGATGTTTATTGAAAAAGGGTCTTGGGATGATTTAAATGATGCAAATTTGAATAGGGGTATGACTCTTGGTAATTATAAGTAAATATAATTGAGAAATTTGGGAGAGATGAGTGTGTGACACATTATGGACGAAAATTTGTAAAAAAAATTCTGAGATTTAAAAATGGACCAAGTGAGCGAGCCCAGATAGGTTGGGTAAGTGATACCAAAGTATTAAATTAATTATTGAGAGATTGGAGTCGGAATATAGACTCGGAAAATATTATGTTATGGACCAAGTGAGCGAGTCCGAGTATAATGGTTGGATGACACCAAGTATTAAATTAAATGATGTGTTAATTAATTAATAAGAGTCGGACTGTAGACTCGAAAAGGTAATAAATTAATTAATGTGTAAAGTAATAAAAATAGAGTCGGACCATAGACTCGGATGGGTATTAATTAATTAGTGTGTAAATTAATTAAATTTGAGTCGGACCATAAACTCGGATTGGTAATTAATTAATGTGTAAATTAATTTAATTAGAGTCGGACCATAGAGTCGGACTAACTTTAATTAATTAATGTGTAAATTAATTAAATTAGAGTCGAATCAGAGACTCGGGTAAATGTTAGATAAATCAATGTGCAAGGCATTTATTTAAGAGTCGGACCATAGACTCAGGGAAATATTATATTAATTGACGTGTGAATTAATAAGTGGGAAAATTAATTAAGTTGAGTCAAGCCACAGACTCAAAAAATTACAGGCCAGTGTTACGGGATTTTGAGTACACGGTAAAGCCGGGGTTTATATTATGTATATACGGTGTAGTGATAGTATATATATATGTGTGTGTGTGTGTATATATTGTGTGTGCTATAAAATATTAGTGACTAGATATTTATTTAATTTATATACTTTAGTGCTATAAAGGGAAGTTGCGCGATGTGGGTGAATCCCCTAGCTGGAGGAGTAGGGTGAGTATATCCCCAGGTCATAGCGTCCGGTATATCGGTGAGGGGCTTATATCACTTTCAAGGAAGGAATATGATCGCCTCCACTTCGTTTATGTTTCGGGCCAGGTTGGTGAGTGATTCCAACTTGGGTAACTAGGTTATTTGAGCACACCTAGTGAGATAGCACTTTAGAGGGAATCATCCGGTGAGGGTATGCTCGGAGGGATGTAAATACATATGGTATATGTGTGGATGTTTTAGTAAAGGTAAGTATATAATGGTATTAAATATTATATGCGGGTAATAATACAGTGTGTGATGTGTTTACTTTATATAACTTGTGTCACGGTTATATGTTATTATTTAAGAAGGATTTAATTAAGTTGATTAGTGAGGTAACTTATAATTCATGAATAATTATACTTGGGTTAGAGTAGTATGGTAAGGGGTGGTTATACCAGGACTAGTTGGACGGGGTAGTACAACAAGGTGGGGTTAAGGCAACCGTTAGGTGTGCACATTAGTGGAGGGGTGAGAATGTCCTCAAGGGAGTGCGACACTAACTTAAATATGATGCGCATTCATGTATTTTAAATTACTGCAGTTAATTCACTTGCTAAATATTTTCAAAATGTTTTAGGTTATAACCCTTGCTATAAAACTATTTTCAAAACTTTTTAGGTGTCCAGCCACAGGGACGCCAGGATTGATATTCGATTCTTGGGACACGGAGTTTGGCCATATGTGAATGCTAGCAGGAGTTTGGATTAGACGCATCGTTCATTCATTCATAGAGTAGGAATCATTTATCAGTTTCAGTTTGAATTAGGGCTTAACGCCCAAACTTCTCAGTTGTATTTTCCAGATTTATTTATTCCTGTGTTGAATATTTGTATTGGATTATTTATTTTGGTGACCGATGGTTTTTTCAGCATGTAGTTATTATTTGTTTAGTTGATTTAATTCAGTTGTGTGTATGGATTATATTTATTTTTGCATGTACTGGTAGGCTTAATTAATAAGATAAAATTTGACACCATCTTTCTAGAATAGTAGGTGGTTAGTAAGTTTTAAAAAGGTTTTCGTCAATGATTCTAAGGATGAACCAACTGGGATTCCTGTTTTAATTTGGTATAAGACTGATCACCCGGTATTTTATTACGTGGGGTGTCAGAGATGGTATCAGCGCATCGGGTTCTAGTGTCCTTAGGATCTGTGCGGATTTTCACGTTTCAGCTTAGCGTCCTTTGTTGTAGAACCTTATTATAGGATTGTTGTATTCTTATACGTATGCGCATTTACGTTATTCTGTCAATTATTTTATCTTTGAGGGTGAACTCATACGATTCGATTCTCATTTCAGATGCCGCCCAGGAGAGAGAGCAGCTAGGGCAGCAGGGGGCGTGAGACTAGAGAGGCTCATTAGGAGCTAGAGTTACCGCAACAACTGCCAGAGATGATTTCAGCTACACAGGTAACTGAATTAGTAGCACAGGCAGTTCAAGCCACGATGATCGCAATGGAAAGGTACTTTCCACGAGATCAGCCACAGGCTTTAGTGGTACCGAATGTTCAGGTCCACTAGGGTTAGTTGGAGTGGCAGTAAGTACGAGGGGTCTTTCAAAAGGGCCACCCACCAGAGTTTCGAGGGGGTTCAGATGTGATGCTAACATGTCAGTGGAAGAGGGATATCCAGCGTCACCTACGCATAGTAGATTGAAATGAGGTACAAAAACAAATGCTAGCCACTTTTAAGTTATTGGGAACAGCACTACAGTGGTGGGAGTCGATCACCACAGTTGAGGAAAGGGATACATTAGCAATTGCAGAGTTTTGGATGCGGTTCGACAACAAGTATTTTTCGCCAGCAGTGGAGACCGAAATGAGGAGAAAATTTAGAGACGTGACTCAGGGGGACCATTCACTAGCCGATTATGGGGAAGAATTCACTCGTTTGGAAAATTTTATACCGGATGAGGTACGCGATGAAGGAAGAAAGAAGTCAAAGTTCATGGATGGATTAGTCTAGAGGATCAGGCAATATTTGATTGGTAATCCCACATTAGTAGCTTATAAGGACGTCGTAAATGCAACACTCCTGCACTTTCAGGAATATCGCTTCCATATGAAAGGAAGCAGGAGGGGAGTGGAACCCAGTCAGTCGGATAAAGTGGGAGGGAACAGTACTAGTGGGGTATCCCAACATCAGACAGGGGGACATCTGGGGCAGGATTCCTAGCAGGTGAATCAGGCCAAGTGATTTAGGTCTGAAGGCTATCGACAGGATAGCCAGGACTTCCGAAAAATCCAGCAAGGAAGGGATCAGTGGCAGGGTGAATTTATTAGGAGGTGTGTCGTTTGTGGGGAAGCGAGACACGTGAAGAGAGATTTTCCTCAGCAAGGAAGGAGTCAACTACAGGATGAGGTCCTAGATGTGCAACCACTACAACAAATCATGGGTGTGTTTGGGCAGGATGTAGCTGCTCCAGAACCCGGGGATCAGCCATTGCAGCTGGAGTATGGAGGTAATTATCTTTTTATCCTATGGGCATGGGGTACGTTTTGGGTGACAGTGAGGGTGTCACAAAATAAGAATTATTTTCACTAGAGTTCGCGGGTATTTAGTGGATGCGCTGGCTATAGCATCCATATTACATATATATTTATGTGGGATAGTAGATTTCTTTAGTGTTAACCATGAGAGAGTGGCGGTATGCACAGAGATGGGATTTGGTATTATGCGAGGGTTACTACTTTCGAGAATTATGGAAGTAGGGTAGCAAATTTTTATATCGGCTAGATAGCGATGGATTTGAACTATTGTAAATAGCGGGGGTAAGTTTGGGTGTTTGCGACACCAGGGTGTGATTGGTACTAGGTATCACCTGAGAGGTCGTCTAGCCTATATATGTGTGTATATATGTTGTATTATGTAGTGCGATAGACACATAGTGAGGTCTTGTGTTCTCACATTTTATCCCGATAAGTAGGGGTGTTTACTAAAGTGAATCAGGGTGGTTAGATTTAATATCGAGCAGGGAGAGATAGCTCGGGGTTTATTTTGCGCAAGAACTAGAGTTAGTAAGGGCGCGGTATTTTATGTTGTCTTTTGTAGCATAAGGGTAGGCATATGTACTTTTGTGTTAAGAGACAAGTATTTGGGGGTACGTATTATGGACTGAGGGTCTAATGGATCTCAACGACCGACAATGTTAGGTAGTAGTGTATCGGGGGGTTCCTTATTTGGATTTTGCCTTGCGAGACGTCCCACGCATGAAACTTAGCACAACGTTGGAAGTGGGCAGATGTTTGGTCGGTAGTACATGGGTGGGGTACCCCGGCCATTATATATATGTGTGATATGACAACGGGTTTGAAGTTATATTACGGGTTACGGCTAGCATAGTCGAGTAACTTTAGTGTGGTAAAGCACGGAAATAGGGTGTATGGGCACCCGGGTTAATTAAGGCGACTTTCGTGCGGTCAAGCACGGGTACAGGGTGTATGGGCACCCTAGTTAATTAAAATGCATATTTGTATAATTTATAGTTAGAAGCGGGAGAGATAAATATAGCGAGATTAGAAGCACATGACTAGAAAGTGATATTTGAAGCTTGGAGCACTAGGCTTATCTTAATTTCGAGGACGAAATTTCATTGTGTGTGTGTGGGGGGGGGGGGGGGGGGGGGGGGAGTATGTAACACCCCATAATTTTGAGGATTTAGTATTTAATTATTTTTGGGATAAATAAAAATATTTAAATTGGAGAAACTTAAATTTATGATTTGGGGAATTTATTCAAGTGGGTCCAATTAATTATAATTGGCGACTTTTAAGTTTAATTGCTCGAATTAAAGTGTGTCGCATTTTGAGGTCAAAATTAGAAAGAATTATAAAGTATTTCGGATGGCAATTCTGAGGGCGCGGTTAATTACATGGGAGATATTTATTGAAAAAGGGTCTTAGGCTGATTTAAATGATGCAAATTTCAATAGGGGTACGACTCTTGGTAATTATAAGTAAATATAATTGGAAAATTTGGGAGAGATGAATGTGTGACACATTATGGAAATAAATTTGGAAATAAAATTTCGAGATTTAAAAATGGACCAAGTGAGCGAGTCCGGGTAGGTTGGGTAAGTGATACCAAAGTATTAAATTAATAATTGAGAGAATAAATTAATTTAGAGTCGAAATATAGACTCAAAAAATATTAAGTTATGGACCAAGTGAGCGAGTCCGGGTATAATGGTTGGGTGACACCAAGTATTAAGTAAATTGATGTGTTAATTAATTAAATCAGAGTCGGACTGTAGACTCGAGAAGGTAATAAATTAATTGATGTGTAAATTAATGAAAATAGAGTCGGACCATAGACTCGGATTGGTAATTAATTAATGTGTAAATTAATTTAATTAGAGTCGGACCATAGAGTCGGACTAACATTAATTAATTAATGTGTAAATTAATTAAATTAGAGTCGAATCAGAGACTCGGGTAAATATTAGATAAATCAATGTGCAAAGTACTTATTTAAGAGTCTCACCACAGACTCGGGGAAATATTATATTTAATTGACGTGTGAATTAATAAGTGAGAAAATTAATTAAGTTGAGTCGGGCCACAGACTCAGGAAATTACAGGCCAGTGTTACGGGATTTTGAGTACACGGTAAAGCCGGGGTTCATATTATATACATACGGTGTAGTGATAGTATATATATGTGTATGTATTGTGTGTGCTATTAAATATTTGTGACTAGATATTTATTTAATTTAGATACTGTAGTGCTATCAAGGGAGGTTGCGCGATGTGGGTGAATCCCCTAGCTGGAGGAGTAAGGTGAGTATATCCCCAGGTCATAGCGTCCGGTATGTAGGTGAGGGGCTTATCTCACTTTCAGGGAAGGAATATGACGGCCTCCACTTCGTTTATGTTTCGGGCCAGGTTGGTGAGCGATCCAACTTGGGTAACTAGGTTATGTTAGCACACTTAATGAGATAGCACTTTAAAGGGAATCATCCGGTGAGGGTATGCTCGGAGGGATGGATATACATATGGTATATGTGTGGATTTTTTGCAAAGGTACGTATATAATGGTATTAAATATTATATGCGGGTAATAATACAGTGTGTGATGTGTTTACTTTATATAACTTGTGTCAAGGTTATATGATATTATTTAAGAAGGAATTAATTAAGTTGATTAGTGAGGTAACTTTTAATTCATGAATAATTATACTCGAGTTAGAGTAGTATGGCAAGGGGAGGTTATACCAGGACTAGTTGGACGGGGTAGTACAACTAGGTGGGGTTAAGGCAACTGTTAGGAGTGCACATTAGTGGAGGGGTGAGAATGTCCTCAAGGGAGTGCGACACTAACTTAAATATGAAGCGCATTCATGCATTTTAAATTACTGCAGTTAATTCCCTTGCTAAATATCTTCAAAATGTTTTGGGTTCTAACCCTTGCTATAAAACTATTTTCAAAACCTTTTAGGTGTCCAGCCGCAGGGACGCCAGGATTGATATTCTATTCCAGGGACACGGAGCTGTGGCGTATGTGGATGCTAGCAGGAGTTTGGGTTAGACGCACCGTTCATTCATTCCTAGAGTAGGAATCATTTATCAGTTTCAGTTTGATTTAGGAATTGACGCCCAGACTTCTCAGTTGTAGTTTCCAGATTTATTTATTTCGGTGTTGAATATTTGTATTGGATTATTTATTTTGGTGACCGATGGTTTTTTCGGCATGTAGTTGTTATTTATTCAGTTTATTTAATTCAATTGTGTGAATGGATTATATTTATTTTCGCATGTACTGGTTAGTTTAATTAATAATATAAAATTTGACACCAGATTTCTTGAATTGTAGGTGGTTTGTAAGTTTTAAAAAGGTTTTCGACAGTGATGCTAAGGATGAACCAACTGGGATTCCTGTTTTAATTTGGTATAGGACTGATCACCCGGTATTTTATTATGTGGGGTGTCACAGATGGTATAAAAGCATCTGGTTCTAGTGTCCTTAGGATCTGTGCGGATTTTCACGTTTCAGCTTAGCGTCCTTTGATGTAGAGCCTTATCATAGGATTGTTGTATTCTTATACGTATGCGCATGTACGTTCTTCTGCCAATTATTTTATATTTGAGGGTGAACTCATATGATTCGATTCCCATTTCAGATGCCACCCAGGAGAGAGAGCAGCTAGGGTAGCAGGGGGAGATGAGACTAGAGAGGCTCATCAGGAGCCAGAGTTACCGCAACAACTGCCAAAGATGATTTCAGCTACACAGGTAACTGAATTAGTAGCACAGGCAGTTCAAGCGATGATGATCGCAATGGCAAGGTACTTTCCACGAGATCAGCCACAGGCATTAGTGGTTCCGGATGTTCAGGTCCACCAGGGGCAGTCGAAGTGGCAGCAAGTACGAGGGGTCTTTCAAAAGGGCCACCCACCAGAGTTTCGAGGGGGTTCAGATGTGATGCTAACATGTCGTGGAAGAGGGATATCTAGCGTCACCTACTCATAGTAGATTGCAATGAGGTACAAAAACAAATGCTAGCCACTTTTAAGTTATTGGGAACAACACTACAATGGTGGGAGTCGATTACCATAGTTGAGGAAAGGGATACATTAGCAATTGCAGAGCTTTGGATGCGGTTCAACCGCAAGTATTTTCCGCCAGCAGTGGAGACCGAAATAAGGAGAAAATATAGAGAGGTGACTCAAGGGGACCATTCAGTGGCCGATTATGAGGAAGAATTCACCCGTTTGGCAAATTTTGTACGGGAAGAGGTACGTGATGATGGAAGAAAGAAGTCAACACTCATGGATGGATTAGTCTGGAGGATCAAGCAATATTTGATTGGTAATCTCGCATTAGTAGCTTATACAAACGTCGTAAATGCAACACTCCTGTACTTTCAGGAATATCGCTTCCATATGAAAGGAAGCAGGAGGGGAGTGGAACCCAGTCAGTCGGATAAAGCGGGAGGGAACAATACCAGTGGGGTATCCCAGCAGCAGACAGGGGGACATCAGGGGCAGAATTCCCAGCAAGGGAATCATGCCAAGTGATTTAGGTCTGAAGGCTATCGACAGGATAGCCAGGACTTTCAAAAAGACCAGCAAGGAAGGGATCAGTGGCAGGGTGAATATATTAGGAGGTGTTTATTTTGTGGGGAAGCGGGACACGTGAAGAGAGATTTTCCTCAGCAAGGAAGGGGTCAACTACAGGATGAGGTCTTGGATGTGCAACCACTACAACAAATCATGGGTGCGCTCGGACAGGGGGACGCTACTCCAGAACCCGAGGATCAGCCATTTCAGCTAGAGTATGGAGGTAATTATATTTTTATCCTATGGGCATAGGGTACGTTTTGGGTGATAGTGAGGGTGTCAGAAAATAAGAATTATTTTCACTAGAGTTCGCGGGTAAGTCGAATTTAGTGGGTGCGCTAGCTATAGCTGCCATATTACATATATATTTCTGTGGGATAGTAAATTTCTTTAATGTTAACCACGAGAGAGTGGGGGTATGCACAGAGACGGGATTTGGTATTATGCGAGGGGATACTACTTTCGAGAATTATGGAAGTAGGGTAGCAAATTTTTATATCGGTTGGATAGGAATGGATTTGAACTATTGTAAATAGTGGGGGTAAGTTTTGGTGTTTGCGATACCAGGGTGTGATTGGTACTATGTATCATCTGAGAGGTCGTCTAGCCTATATATATGTGTGTATATATGTTGTATTGTGTGGTGCGATAGACACATAGTGAGGTCTTGTGTTCTCACATTCTATCCCGGTAAGTAGGGGTGTTTACTAAAGTGAATCAGGGTGGTTAGATTTATTTTCGAGCAGGGAGAGATAGCTCGGGGTTTATTTTGTGCAAGAACTAAAGTTAGTAAGGGCGCGGTATTTTATGTTGTCTTTTGTAGCATAAGGGTAGGCGTATAGACTTCTGTGTTAAGAGACAAGTATTTGGGGGTACGTACTATGGACTGAGGGTCTAATGGATCTCAACGACCGACAATGTTAGCTAGTAGTGTATCGGGGGGGGGGGGGGGTTCTTCTTTGGATTTTGCTTTAGGAGACGTACCACGCATGAAACTTAGTGCAACGTTAGAAGTGGGGAGATATTTGATCGGTAGTACATGAGTTGGGTACCCTGACCATTATATATATATGTGATATGACAACGGGTTTGAAGTTATATTATGGGTCACATATAGCATAGTCGGGTAACTTTCGTGCTGTAAAGCACATCAATAGGGTGTATGGGAACCCAGGTTAATTAGGGCAATTTTTGTGCGGTCAAGCACTGGTATAGGGTGTATGGGCGCCCTAGTTAATTAAAATGCATATTTGTGTAATTTATAGTTAGAAGCAGGAGAGATAAATATAGCGGGCTTAGAAGCACTTGACTAGAGAGCGATATTTGAATCTTGGAGCACTAGGCTTATCTTAATTTCGAGGACGAAATTTCTTTGTGGGGGGGGGGGGGGGGGGGGGGGAGTATGTAACACCCCGTAATTTTGAGGATTTAGTATTTAATTATTTTTGGGAGAAATAAAAATATTTAATTTGGAGAAATTTAAATTTATGATTTGGGAAATTTATTTAAGTGGGTCGAATTAATTATAATTGGCAACTTTTAAGTTTAATTGTTCGAATTAAAGTGTGTCGCATTTTGAGGTCAAAATTGGATAGCGTTATAAAGTATTTCAGATGGCAATTCTGAGGGCGCGATTGAATCCTGATTGGTCGAGATAGTCAGAAAAGAGTATCCGGGCGTAGTAATTGGGTCTCGGGGTATTTTTGGGCATAGACGGGCCCACGCGGGGTGATTCAGGCCATTTTAATTAGGCCCATATGGCCAATAACGGGGTTAAGGGTTTTTAACCTAATTGAGGGACTTGTGAACGGCAGATAGAAAATTCTAAACCTAGGGTTTGAGAGGGGATTAGAGGAAGTTAATCGAGAAGCCAATTGGGGGTCTTTTGGAGCCAAATTAAGGGACTAATTGGGGTGTTCTTCATCAATCAATATCTACACCAATAGATCAGACCCTACGAACAATTCCAGGCAAGTGGTTAACTGTTGTAGATCTTAAATTTATGATAATCAATTCATTTAATAGCATGTGTATATGAAAATTCGTTTTGGGTGTGTAGCCATAATTAAATTGGGTTTTTCTGAATGAAGAGTAATGGATAAATGTAATTACTCAAAGGATGTTAGTTCATAATTTAGGGACTGCTAAGATTGAATTGTAGGGTGGATTACAGTAGGCATTTATGATTAAATTGAGTGAGAATAGCGAGGTTGATTTCGGTAAAAACAAACCCCGGATGAAAAACCCAAATCAGATATACTTAAGGTTATGTATAAATTTAATAATGGATTAAGGTCTCTAGGGTGTTTAGAACCTTTTTCTTGCGTGAAAATAATGTTGGTTGTGATCTGGGTAAGAGTTTGGGAAGAAATAAATGCTTTAGGGTTCCAGAACGATCGATCGATCGACCTAGGGGGTTCGATCGATCGATGATACAGAAATTTTAGCAGTGATGCCAGCTTTAATTACATGGGAGATATTTATTGAAAAAGGGTCTTAGGCTGATTTAAATGATGCAAATTTCAATAGGGGTACGACTCTTGGTAATTATAAGTAAATATAATTGGAAAATTTGGGAGAGATGAATGTGTGACACGTTATGGACGAAAATTTGGAAATGAACTTATGAGATTTAAAAATGGACCCAGTGAGCGAGTCCGGGTAGGTTGGGTAAGTGATACCAAAGGATTAAATTAATTATTGAGAGAATAAATTAATTTGGAGTCGGAATATAGACTCGGAAAATATTAAGTTATGGACCAAGTGAGCGAGTCCGGGTTTAATGGTTGGATGACACCAAGTATTAAATTAATTGATGTGTTAATTAATTAAATTATAGTCGGACTGTAGACTCGAGAAGGTAATAAATTAATTGATGTGTAAATGAATTAAAATAGAGTCGTACCATAGACTCGGATTGGTATTAATTAATTAGTGTGTAAATTAATTAAATTTGAGTCGGACCATAGACTCGGATTGGTAATTAATTAATGTGTAAATTAATTTAATTAGAGTCGGACTAGAGACTCGGACTAGCATTAATTAATTAATGTGTAAATTAATTAAATTAGAGTCGAATTAGAGACTTGGGTAAATATTAGATAAATCAATGTGTAATGTATTTATTTAAAACTCGGACCATAGAATCGGGGAAATATTATATTAATTGACGTGTGAATTAATAAATGAGAAAATTAATTAAGTTGAGTCGAGCCACCGACTCAGGAAATTATAGGCCAGTGCTACGGGATTTTGAGTACACGGTAAAGCCGGGATTTCTATGATATGTATATGGTGTAGTGATAGTATATATATATATATATATATATATATATATATATATATATATATATATATATATATATATATATATATGTGTGTGTGTGTGTGTGTGTGTGTGTGTATATATTGTGTGTGCTATTAAATATCAGTGACTAGATATTTATTTAATTTATATACACTAGTACTATCAAGGGAGGTTGCGCGATGCGGGTGAATCCCCTAGTTTGAGGAGTAGGGTGAGTATATTCCCAGGTCATAGCGTCCGGTATATGGGTGATGGGATTATCTCACTTTCATGGAAGTAATATGACCGCCTCCACTTCGTTTATGTTTCAGTTCAGGTTGGTGAGCGATTCCAAGTTGGTTAACTAGGTTATGTGAGCACACTTTGTGAGATAGCACTTTAGAGGGAATCATCCGGTGAGGGTATGCTCGGAGGGATGGATATACATATGGTATATGTGTGGATGTTTTAGTAAAGGTACATATATAATGGTATTAAATATTATATGCGGGTAATAATACAGTGTGTGATGTGTTTACTTTATATAACTTGTGTCACGGTTATATGCTATTATTTAAGAAGGAATTAATTAAGTTGATTAGTGAGGTAACTTATAATTCATGAATAATTATAATCGGGTTCGAGTAGTATGGTAAGGGGAGGTTATACTAGGACTAGCTGGATGGGGTAGTACAACTAGGTGGGGTTAAGGCAACCGTTAGGTGTGCACATTAGTGAAGGGGTGAGAATGTCCTCAAGGGAGTGCGACACTAACTTAAATATGAAGCGCATTCATGGATTTTAAATTATTACAGTTAATTCACTTGCTAAATATTTTCAAAATGTTTTGTGTTCTAACCCTTGCTATAAAACTATTTTGAAAACCTTTTAGGTGTCCAGGCACAGGGATGCTAGGATTGATATTCTATTCCAGGGACACGGAGCTGCGACATTTGTGGATGCTAGCAGGAGTTTGGATTAGACGCACCGTTCATTCATTCCTAGAGTAGGAATCATTTATCAGTTTCAGTATGATTTAGGGCTTGACGCCCAGACTTCTCAATTGTATTTTTCAGATTTATTTATTCTGGTGTTGAATATTTGTATTGGATTATTTATTTTGGTGACGGATGGTTTTTCGGCATATAGTTATTATTTATTCAGTTGATTTAATTCAGTTGTGTGAATGGATTATATTTATTTCCACATGTACTGGTTGGTTTAATTAATAAGATAAAATTTGACACCATCTTTCTGGAATACTAGGTGGTTAGTAAGTTTTAAAAAGGTTTTCGATAGTGATGTTAAGGATGAACCAACTGGGATTCCTGTTTTAATTTGGTATAGGACTGATCACCCGGTATTTTATTAGGAGGGGTGTCACATTGAGTCTCTTCAAATGGAAAAGTAGCGGGTCAAAGTTGAAGAGAGTCTCTCCGTAGAAACTTTATCATTCTATTTTTCATTTCTTATTTAATCGAGCATTTGAAAATTCATTGTAGGAAAATAAAATCTTTCTATTGCACGCTATGTTATTTTATTTTTAGCTTTATCGCGAGGACCAATCTTAGAAAGTGTTGGAAATTTGTTATGGAAAGAACGAAATATTTAAATTAATTTCTGCAAGGCACGTTCTGGAAACGCTGTCTTTTAGACGAAATTTCTTCCAATCCGATTGAGACAGAACCATGAGTATATTATGGGTTTTATAGAATCTGCCATCAGGATTCGATGTCGTGTATGAACAGCTGTTTAATTAATACTATGTACTACTTGATCAAACGGAGAACACTTTGAATTTGTAATATGATAATGCCAAAATGTAGAGGACCAAGAGAGGAGAAATTAGCAATTTTTTGTGTCCAAAATAGAGAACTGGAACTCTTTTTATATCCATTTCTGTGACTGCTCTTCAACAGTCACAGCTCTTCATGTAGTGACTCAGCAGCTGTTGGATCGTGCCTGTTTGGTATATCTTCGATCTAAAGGTTCAAATTGGGCATTCCATCATAAGCGAATGGACATCCCCTACACGAAACGCTACGGGTTCGTCTAATGGTTCAGATCAATTCGTTTAAGATTTTAAACCCTTTCATCAGATCATTTAATCACAATCGTTGATCTGTTTTACTTAGTCACAACTTTAGGCTCCCACACTCCAAGTGACGATGCGCACGTACGAAGTGCCAAGTGCACGTCAAAGCGCATAATGTGCCCTAAGTTGCCCAATCTCCCTTTCGCGCTTAAGCATGTCGCGCTTACGCGTGTCGCGATTGTGAGATACCCCACCCAATTAAATATCGGGTGATCAGTCCTTTATAAAATTTAAAACAGAATGTTCAGTTGGTTCATTCTTAGCATCACTGTCGAAAACATAATAAGCTTATTAACCACCTAATAATTAATTAAGCTAGTGTCAAAATATTTTCCTTTTTCAATAAAAATCATTCAATTATTAAATTCAAGAATTTAAATATAATACATCAACCACATCACTAATTAATATAAATACTGAATCTGAATCACATGCTGAAACAAATAAGGCTGGATAAGACATTCCAGTTCAAAAATCTAAACCGAGAACCATAGTAAAAATAAATCCAAATAAAATGAAAAGAATGTAAACTTAATACAATCTCTGATAAAATTTCTAAGGAATAGGCGACACATGCCCTAAATGGAAAGTTAAGATAGAACTGAGGGAAAGGATAGAGGAGTCTAATGCAAAGACTTACAGCTTCCACAATAGCTGCAGCGCTTCAAGCAATACAAATCTCTAAGTCTGATGTCCCTCTGGCTGAGCACCTGATATAATACATATATATAGCAAGGGAGAAAAGAGATGCAAGAAACGGGTCAGAGCCCGAGGTGTAAAAATATTTGTTTTAGTAAGTATTTAAAATTTTCAATAAAGCAAGTATCAAATGCATGTTAGTACGAACTCTCACATGAGATTCTCACCTCGCAGCTACTGTTCACGCCTAACGTACAACTAGTCCACCCTAGCTATCTGTAACACTTATAACTAGGTAAAGACTTATGCTCCTAGTAGTAGTAACCTGTGATTCCCGACTTTCCACATTATTAATTTCATCAATTATAAATTCAGTTAAGTGTTATCACACTAAGTTAAGTATTCCCTAGTTGACGTGATTTAAGAATTTACTATCTTGATAACCTACGATTACCTCATAGTAGGAACAACACAAGTATACATATATATATATATATATATATATATATATATATATATATATATATATATATATATATATATATATTCATCACTATAATATGCATATACCAACACCGCACCCCAAGGGTAAACCTGTAGTGCATTGCATACTCTGCTATCATGTCGCGGTACATCTCGTACTCTAATAAAGACTGTCGGCTCGGAATTCTCCCACGAACCATATACATAAAACACACATAGTGGAGGCGAACATACTTCACATACCTATGGGTCATGCACATACCTATGCTCCCATAGTCGGCTGACTTATCAACTCACAAATAAGTCTTCATAGTCCTATGTTCTGAGATACAAGTCAATAATCCCCTCGAAGGTCACCCAGGATAAGACTGTCTCTACGCAACCTCCTGCAATAGCAAGCAACTAGGTATGTCATACACATAATATTTAGCATGTAATAGGTATCCACACATCCTATTAATATTTATAGGTATTCTCCCAGCCTTTTTGTATACTTACCATACGTATTTCATTCCTATTATTATGTATTTTATAGTATTACTAAATTATCACAACTTTTAGTAATTTTCGAAGTAACTCTTCTTTTCGGGTCAATTAAAGTATAAAACTCACATAATTCCTCATAGACCTGTCTCGTTTGGAATATATTAACTAGCAATTTCTCTCCTTCGAATAGAATAGAAAAATTCCAAAACTACCCCTAAGAAGATCCCCAGAATTCACCTTATCGCTCGAACGAGATGGCAATGTCATTTGAACGACTGCCACATGTCGCTCGATCGACTTCGCGCGAGATGCCTATCTCGCCTGAACGACTTCGCACGAGACCTACTGTTTTGTCTTCTACACATAATTTCAGCATTTTTTCACCATTTTTAACCCTAAAACCTCTAAATTGTCATCCCAAACTCCAATTAATCAGTCCCAAATCGAACCCTAACGATTTCACATGGATTCAAACATCTTAGAATCATTAAATCATTACGAATCATCAAAGAAATATGAAATTCCCAAATTAATTACTAAAACCCTAGTTCTTCAAATTCTTATTCAAGAACACGTGATTTCCAGATTCATTCTTCACATAAGTTCATCGAAACGTGATTCCTATGTTATATAGATGAAGGGTTCAGTCTAATTAATCTCAGATTCAAATCATACATCCTAAATCCCCAATTTTCATCACTTTTATGAACAATACATGTTTATATCATCCCTATACTTACATGAATATGGTTATTTCTAAAGAAAAACAAGTAATAAACACTTGCCTCGAATTAGTCGTCTGATTTCTTGATGTTGTTGGTATAGGCGTGTTCCTCTTGTTCCGATCTACACGATGATGGTGGTGGTTGTGTAAGGTCGTGCTAATTAGGCCTTCCCTCTTGGAATTTTCTCACCCTCACACTCTCTGTGGCCGTTCTTTACTTTCTGTATATCTCAACCCTAATAGACCTCTCGTGGATGATAAAATAACTCCCAATTTTCGTCCATTAAGTAAACCCAAAAATACAATTTACTATAATGCCCTCTCGAAGTGCCAGTTAGGCCTAAAATTGCCTCGGGACCCAAATTAAACACTCGGGTATACTATTCTGACTATGTCGAACCTATCGGACTCAACGACTCACTCGAAATGATGATACAAGTTACCAAAAATAATTAATCTTTTTATTCCATTAAATTAGCCCCAACACGACTCACACGCACGTCTGGCTTAATTTACTAAACTGTCGTATTTCTTATTCTTGAGAATTTATCGAAGTGTATAGTTCCATATTTCATCTCACACAGTAATATTCAATCAATAAGTATCAACCCTTGGCACGTTAGTTAATATTTATTTCAAATTCGGATTAATTAACAATTAAATTCTCACATCTTAATTTAATTAATCCCACGAAAATAATCAATCGCATAATTATTTAAATCATAAAAATATGGGGTATCACATACTTCCCCCCTAATAACGGAATTTCGTCCCGAAATTTAGAAAATAAAGTATACCTGGTACGAATAAATTTGGATATTTCTCACGTATATCCGCCTCACGCTCCCAAGTAGATTCCTCCATATTGTGATACTGCCACTGCACCCGAACAAGTGGAACTACCTTTAACCTCAGCCTCCTCTCACTATGACCTAGGATAGCCACCGGTCTCTCCTCATATGAACTATCTGGCTGTAACTCAATCTCCTCAATCGCAATGTTAGTGTGTGCCAACTCATCCCGAAGATACCACCTCCGTGACGAAATGTGGAACACATCATGGATATGATACAAGTGCTCCGGCAACCCAAGACTATAAGCCACTGGTCCGACCCTCTCTATAATAGGGAATTATCCTATTTATGTCGGAGCCAATTTACCTTTCTTCCCAAATCTCATTACTCCCTTCATCGGAGATACTCTCAACAAAACTTGGTCCCCCACTGAGAACTCTCGGAAGGACCTCTTAGCATCGGCGTAGCTTTTCTGTCTATCCTGGGCTACCCGTATGCGATCCCTAATCATCTTGATCCTGCTCGATGTATCCTAAATTACCTCTGGCTCGAGTAGCCTGTTATCTCCCACCTCTAGCCAACAAGTTAGAGAACGACAAGGTCTACCATAAAATGCCTTGAACGGGGCCATGCCAATTGTAAACTGATAGGAGTTATTGTATGCAAACTCCACCAGTGGAAGATATTGCTCCCAACCTCCCCCAAAGTTAAGGATACACATGCGCAACATGTCCTCGAGCATCTGATTAGTGCGCTCAGTCTTCCCATCGGTATGCAGGTGATATGCTCTACTCAACCGCTACTCGGTACCCATAGCCTCCTAGAAACTCTCCCATAAACGTCGTGTCTCTATCCGAAACTATATTAAGAGTCACACCATGCAGTCTCATTATCTCTGCAATAAATAGCTGACCATAGTGTCCCGCTGTATAGTCTGTCCTAACTGGCAGAAAATGGGCTACTTTCATCAACCGGTCCATAATAACCCATATAGAATCGTGTCCTCTCTGCGAAGTAGGCAACCCGGTAATAAAGTCCATGGAAATGCCCTACCATTTCCACATAGGGATCTCTAACGGTTGAAGTAAACCTGGTGGCCTCTGGTGGTCCACTTTCACTAGTTGACAAGTGGTGCACTTGGAGACGAACTTCGCGATGTCTCTCTTCATTCCGCTCCACCAATAGTGCCGCCTCATATCTTGGTACATTTTGTTCCTGCCGGGATGTACCGCAAATTGGGACCCATGCGACTCCGTCATCACTGCATGTCGAAGGTCCTCCCCCTTTCGAATAACGAGCCTCCCATTGAAGTGCAAATTGCCCTCGTAGCTCACTGAATAGGACTCGGCTCTACTGGCTAAAATTTGCCTAATCTGATCTTGACAAAATGAATCTGTTGCCTGGGCTTGTACTACTCTTATAACAATCTGAGGCGTAACTGTCATCGCAGACATAAATGACCATGCCACGGCATCCTGGTGTGCCAATTTCCATTTCTCTTTCCACACCTAGACCCTCTCGTCCACTGGCCTACGACTCAATGCGTCTGCTACCACGTTAGCCTTTCCTGGGTGGTATTGGATATCAAACTGATAATCCTTCACGAATTTGAGCCATCGAGGTTGATGCATATTTTTCTCTTTCTGCGTGAAGAGGTACTATAGTGACTTGTGATTCGTGAATAAGCAAAATTTCTCCCCCAAGAGATAGTGCCTCCATATCCGAAGTGCAAACACGACTGCCACTAACCCCAAGTCGTGGGTGGGGTTGTTCCTGTCATGAGGCTTAAGCTTACAGGAAACATAAGCTATAGCCTGATCCTCCTACTGAAGCACCCCCAAGTCCTATCAAGGACGCATCTGTGTAGACTAGATACTCCACTCCTGGCCTGGGCAGTGCTAACACTGGTGCTGAAGTCAACTTGTCTTTCAACTCATCAAAAGCCAATTGGCAGGCATCGTCCCAGATAAATGGCACCCCTTTGCGAGTCAAATGAATCAATGGACCCTCTATCTTAGAGAATCCACGAATAAACCTCTTGTAGTATCTTGCTAGGCCTAAGAAACTACGTATCTCTGTCGGCGTCGTGGACTGTCCCCACTCCCTAACCGCTGACACCTTCCCTGGGTCTATGGATATCCCTCTATCCGAAATGATGTGCCCCAATAATTGAACCTCCTTCAGCCAAAATCCACATTTCTCATATTTTGCATACAACTCGTGCTGCCGCAGAGTCTGTAAAACCTGTCTAAAATGTTCGGCATGCTCCTCTTCAGTCTGGGAGTAAATCAGGATGTCATCTATGAAGATAGTGACAAACTGATCCAGGAACTCTCTGAATACCCTGTTCAGCATGTCCATAAACATAGATGGGCGTTGGTTAGCCTAAAGGGCATAACCCTAAACTCATAGGAACCATATCTCTACAAGAAAGCAGTCTTCGACACATCCTGCTCCCTGATCCTTAACTGATGGTATCCCGACCTCAAGTCAATCTTCGAGAAGAAGGTAGCTCCTCTCAACTGGTCGAATAAGTCATCAATTCAGGGCAACGGATACTTATTCCATATCATGACCTTATTCAACTCTCGGTAATTAATACACAACCGTAACGATCCATCTCTCTTCTTAACGAAGAACACAGGGGCACCCTAAGGTGAATTACTCCTATGAATAAACCCCTGGCCCAACAGCTGCTCAATCTGATCTCGTAGATTCCTCATCTCCGCTGGGGCCATACAGTACGATGCACGGGCTATCGACCGAGTTCCCGACGTTAAATCTATAACAAAATCTATCTCTCTGCTAGGTGGCAATCCCGAAATATCCTGGAACACATCAACGAATTCCCTCACCAATGGTATTGAATCAAGTGGTAACACTACCTCCTTAGAGGTCTCCTCCTCTATATAATACAAATGACTTGCCGATCCTCCCTCAGAAAGAGGCATCGCCACTAGGAACATTTCCTGACCAGGTATAGCAAAAATAATACTCCTGCTAAAATAATCGATAATGGACCTATATGCCATAAGACAATCCATACCGATAATCGCATCATATTCGAAAATCTCTAATACAAGCATGTCGACAGGTAAAGTAAGTCTACCAATCTCTATACCCACCTATCGACATATAAAGAAAATCGGTGAACCACTACCCAGAGGTGAATCTACACAAGTAATAGTACTCTCTGCTGTAACTAATAATCCCATAGCACGTGCAAACCTTGTGGCAATAAAACAATGTGTGACCCCGTATGAAATAAAATATGCCCCATATTCCCCTAGATAGAAAACATACCGTCAATCATGGGTGGAGCCTGTGGGGCTGCGGCCTGATGGAGGTTATACACCCGTCCATACTGAAGTTATCCCTACTGGACTAGGACTGCTGGAATGGCTGGCAGCACTGGCATCTGAGGTGGTGCAGGGAGGGCGACGGGAAAAATTGATCTCTGGGGCTCCTGTCGAGCACCCTGCTGCTGCTGCTGTGGGGCCTTGCCCCTCTCAGGACAATCATGACGCTTATGGCCAGTATTTCCACATATAAAACACTTCCCACCAAAGTTTTCCCCTCGCTGCCCCTGCTGTCCTCGGCCCTGCTGGCCGTTTCCAACTCCCCCTTAGCCCCACTGGCCCTACCGAGATTCCTGTTGGCCCTGATGTCCTTGTTGGACCTGATGGCCATGCTGACCCTGCTAGCCGTACCTAAAACCTCCCTGACCCTGGCGGAAACCTCCTAACTTGAATCGCTTAAAATTCTCCTACTGGGAACTCTGATCAACCTGCCTCTGCTGACCCCGACCTGGTTATACCCCGCTGACACCATTACATCCTGTCCTGCCCTGCTGGCTGGACTCCCCTGCTCATTTTCTCCCAGTCATAAGGAAGCGGTGGTCCTGGCAATGCAGTAATGATGCATTAAGCACATTAATATAGGTCTGTAATGAGAGGTTACCCAGAAGATGCTGCCTGATCCTCCACGTGAGGCCATCCATGAACATCTGTATCTTTTTCTCCTTGGTAGGTACCTCTGCTAGCACCAGATTTACTAGACTGGTCAACTCTTCTTCGTAATTAGCCACGGTCTTCCCCTTACTGGGTGAGGTTTAGTAGCTTCCGCCTCATCTCAATCTGAACGGCCGAAGGAAAGTACTTGCGGTCAAACCGCACCCATAAATCGCCAATCGTCATCAGATCTCTCTCCTCTGTAGTAGTAGTAATGGAATCCCACCACTGTAAAGCTACCCCTGTCGTCTTAAAGGTAACCAAAACCTGCCTTTGCACCTCTATGCACTCATACATACGAAGGTGTCGATGTATGTCCTTCTTCCACTGGCTAGCAATCACCACATCAGAGCCACCTGCGAACTCTGGAGGGTGCGCCGTCTGAAAGGCATCCCTTACTCTCTCACATGCAGTGGGGAAGATGTGGGCAGGTGCTGGAGCCACTACCGGTGCGTGTGGTGGTGCCAGCTGTACCACTGCCAATGCTGCATTAACTGCCCATGCAACGATGGAAGTAACCTCTGTAGCATTCATCATGCCCTCAGCTGGAACTGGCGGTGGCTCTGGCTGGGCATTCCTGTCCTTAGGTGCACGTCGAGGAGGCACCTGAGATGAGAAATAATTTTTTTAGTCCACAATTATCATTAAATCTCAAATAGTTGAAGACGTAAACGTACAATCAAGAATACGACAATCCTAAAAATAAGGCTCTATATCAAAGAATGCTAAGTTGAAAGCATGATAAGCCATACAGATCCTAAAGGACTCTAGAACCTGATTCTTTGATACCACCTGAGACACCCTGCCCAATTTAATATCGGGCGATCAATCCTTTACAAAATTTAAAACAAAATGTTTGGTTGGTTCATTCTTAGCATCACTGTCGAAAATATAATAACCTTATTAACCACCTAATAAATAATAAAGCTAGTGTCAAAATATCTTCATTTTTTTTAATAAAAATTGTTCAATTATTAAATCCAAGAATTTAAATATAATACATCAACCACATCACTGATTAATATAAATACTGAATCTGAATCACATGCTGAAATAAATAAGGCGGGATAAAACATTCCAGTTCAAAACTCTAAACCAAGAACCATAGTAACAATAAATCCAAATAAAATGAAAGGAAAGTAAACTGAATACAATATCTGATAAAATGTCCCTAAATGAAAAGTCTAGATAGAACCGAGGGAAAAGATAGAGGCATCTAATGCAAAACCTACAACTTCCACAATAGCTGCAGCGCTTCAAGCAATCCAAATCACTAAGTCTGGTGTCCCTATCGCTGAGCACCTGATATAATACATATATATAGCATGGTAGAAAAGAGATGTAAGATACGGGTCAAAGCCCGAGGTGTAAAAATATTTATTTTAGAAAGTATTTAAAATTTGCAATAAAGCAAGTATCAAATGCATGTTAGTTCGAACTCTCACTTGAGATTCTAACCTCGCAGCTAGTGTGCACGCCTAACGTACAACTAATCCACCCTAGCCATCTGTAACACTTCTAACTAGGTAAAGACTTATGATCCTCATAGTAGTAACCCGTGATTCCCGACTTTCCACATTATTAATTTCATCAATTATAAAATCGGTTAAGTGTTATCATACTAAGTTAAGTATTCCCCAGTTGACGTGATCTAAGAATTTACTATCTTGATAACCTACGATTACCTCACAGTAGGAACAACACAAGTATACATATATATAGTCATCATTATAATATACATATACCAATACATCACCCTAAGGCTAAACTTGTAGTGCATTGCGTACTCTACTATCATGTCCCGGTACATCTCTTACTCTAATAAGGACTATCGGCTCGAAAGTCTCCTATAAACCATATACACAAAACACACATAGTGGAGGCGAACATAGTTCACATACCTATGGGTCACGCACATAAGTTCAATACCTATGGGTCACGCACATACCTACACTCCCATAGGCAGTTGACTTATCAACTCACAATTAAGTCTTTACAGTCCTATGTTATGAGATACAAGTCAATAATCCCCCCAAAGGTCACCCAGGATAAGACTATCTCTACGTAACCTCCCGCGATAGCAAGCAGCTAAGTATGTCATACACATAATATTTAGCATGTACACATCCTATTAATATTTATAGGTATTCTCCCTGCCTTTTTGTATACTTACCATATGTATTTCATTCCCATTATTACGTATTTTACAATATTACTAAATTATCATAACTTTTTAGTAATTTCCGAAGTAAATCTTCTTTCCGGGTCAATTAAAGTATAAAACTCACATAATTCCTCATAGACCTGTCTCATTTTGAATCTATTAACTGACAATTTCTCTCACTCGAATAGACTGGAAAAATTTCAAAACTTTCCCTAAGAAGATCCCCATAAATTCACCTTGTCGCTCGAACCAGATGGAAATGTCGTTTGAACGACTGCCACGTGTCGCTCGAGCGACTTCACGCGAGATACATATCTCGCTTGAACGACTTCGCGCGACTTCGCGCGAGACCTACTATTTTGTCTTCTACACAGAATTTCAGCATTTTCCCACCATTTTTAACCCTAAAACCTCTAAATTGTCATCCCAAACTGCAATTAATCTGTCCCAAATCGAACCGTAACAATTTACCATGGATTCTAACATCCTAGAATCATTAAATCATTACGAATCATCAAAGAAATATGAAATTCCCAAATTAATTACTAAAATCGTAGTTCTTCAAATTCTTATTCAAGAACACATGATTTCAATATTCGTTCTTCACATAAGTTCATCGAAACATGATTCCTATCTTATATACATGAAGGGTTCAGTCTAATTTATTTCAGATTAAAATCATACATCCTAAATCTCCAATTTTTCATCACTTTTATGAACAATACATGTTTATATCATCCCTATACTAACATGAATATGGTTATTGCTTAAGAAAATCAAGTAATAAACACTTGCCTCGAATTAGTCGTCTGATTTCTTGATGTTGTTGGTATAGGTGTGTTCCTCTTATTCCGATCTACACGATGGTGGTGGTGATTGCGCAAGGTGGTGCTAATTAGGCCTTCCCTCTTGGAATTAGCTCACCCTCACACTCTCTGTGGCCGTTCTTTACTTTCTGTATATCTCAACCCTAATGGACTTCTCGTGGATGATAAATTAACTCCCAATTTTCGTCCATTAATTAAACCCAAAAATACAATTTACCATAATGCCCTCCCAAGGTGCCGGTTAGGCCTAAAATTGCCCCGGGACGCAAACTAAACACCCGGGTATACTATTTTGACTATCTGGACCCTTCCGGACTCAACGCCGCACTCGAAATGACCATACGAGTTATCAGAAATAATTAATCTTTTTTTCCATTAAATTAGCCCCGACACGACTCACACGCGCGTCTCGCTTAATTTACTAAACTCTCGTATTTCTTATTCTTGAAAATTTATCGAAGTGTATAGTTCCATATTTCATCTCACACAGTAATATTCAATCAATAAGTATTAACCCTTGGCACGTTAGTTAATATTTATTTTTAATCCAGATTAATCAACAATTAAATTCTCACATTTTAATTCAATTAATCCCACGATAATAATCAATCCCATAATTATTTAAATCATAAAAATATGGTGTATTACAGATTGGTAGTGCTTAAGCCCCCCCGCAATGCGTGGGATCATAGCCACTTGTTTGACTTGTCAACTAAGAATTTTAGTTGTCCATTAGTTAATATACAACTACTTTTTGTAGTAATATTCCAATGTGGGATGATGCGGGACTTTGAGCACTCCCATATCTTTCAAACCCATTTGTTCATATTTCTTCATTTCAAAAAATAAATCCCAAACTAAATTTAAAATAAAACACCAATTAATATAATAAATATATATATATATATATATATATATATATATATATATATATATATATATATATATATATATATATTATATTAATGTTGAAATTTATCCAACATTCCTCCACCAATTTCAATATACACAAGAGAGGATACAGAGGATCGATTACAAAATAATAATAGAAAACTTTTGGCACTATCGCTGAAATTTAGTACATAGATGAGAAGTATCTTCCGGACTTGAACTTCCATATAGTGTAAACAATTCAAAGCTCCATCAAGGTGCTGTGGTGAACGTATCTTGAACCAAGGACCCTTTGAGACGAGCCGAAACTATTACACATACCGATTTCTGAGTTTTAGAAGTGTTCTTCTAACATGCACATTTATGGCCTTGTGCTAATCCTGATTTCACGAGCGCTTTAGGAACGATCTTAACTCCATATAGAAAGCGGCCACACTTTCGACACTCATATAGGTAAATCAACTTTAGTGATTCTGCGAGTCACACTTATATGATTTATTAAAAAGTAATCTTCATCCCCTAACATGAAGAATACCAACACTAGGCACATAGGAATGGAACTTTTGTATAAAATTTCTAGTGTTCCATAACTATAATTTAACTTATTTGTACCACATTGAACTCTATCTATATTTTCAAGACATGAGTTGGGTTCCCATTAAATATAGTTGTGTTATTTAATAGACCTTAGTCCCATTCCTTTTTAGGTGATATATATTGTCTCCTTAACAAGACCTTTAGTCAGAGGATCTGCTAAATTCTCATTCGTTTTAACATGGTCGACTGTAATTACTCCTTCCTTGAGTAATTTTCTTATAATTTGATGCCTTAGACTTATGTGTCTAGATTTTCCATTGTAAGTTTTGTTCGAAACTTTATAAATTGTGGCTTGGTTATCACAACTTATCATAATAGAAGGAAATGGCTTTTTCCATAAAGGAATATCATACAACACATTTCTAAGTCATTCTGCTTCTTTACACACATCTGCTAGGGCTATAAATTCAGATTGCATTATTGAATCGGACATACAAGTTTGTTTATTGGATCCTCAAGAGATAGATGCTCCTCCTAGCATAAAAATCCAATCAGTAGTTGACTTGGATTTTGATTCAAGGTTGTTCCAACTTGAATTACTATATCCTTCTAAAACAGATGGATATCCTACATAATGTAAGCCATAATCTAAAGTTCTCTTCAGGTATCTAAGAACTCTAGAAATTGCATTCCAGTGCTCTTGTCCTGGTTTACTTGTGAATCTACACAAGACACCTACTGCATAAGCAATGTCTGGTCTATTGCAATGCATGACATACAATAGACTTCCAATGATACTAGCATATTTAAGTTGGTCCATAGCACGCCCAACATTTTTCATTAATTTGATACTAGGGTCCACTGGTGTAGCAATTGACATAAGTTCAAAATGATTATATCTTTTAAGAACTTTTTTTTATATAATGAGATTGAGATAACGCTAAAGAATTATCATTTCTCACAATTTTGATTCCTAAAATCACATCAGCTTCTTCAAGATCTTTCATATCAAATTTTCATGATAGAAATTGTGGTGGCAATTAATCTCAACACAAATTAACAAGAAAATACAACCACCATAATAAGTAAAGAACTAAAAAGAATGGCGGTCACAACACACAATGCAAGATATATGTGGTTCGAAAATAAGGCTTACGTCCACGGTGGTGTTCTTCAGTATTTTATTGCTCTTTACTCCGGGGAGTGTTTACAAATTGCATTCCCTTTGCCCCGGGAGAGGGGTTTGATATATACATGTTATTTCGGAGAGTGGAGGAGTGGGACTCCTCCACGTTAGACCGTAATCCCTAAAGTATCTTTGAAGAAAGATTTTAGGAACTAAATGGGTCAAAACTGAATTAGTTAAGGCGTGAGGCCTTTAGATTTTGGGCCGTGTTTAATTGGGTTACTCGTCTGGGCCAAAGTAACAAATCGAGGTACCCACAATTGCTCCTAAAATTTTTGGGTCACAATTTGAGCTCAATAATTTTAAATTATTTGCCTTAATGGAATTTTTGTGAATCGTGCAGCACTCTTGGGATTGAAGAGCCCTTCCCGAATTCATTTAGGCGTCAGAATGCCTCATTGCCTATGCGTTATGATTAGAAAGGTTTAAATCCTCTTGGAGTGGTTATTCCCTGAACGTCGCTTCAGACTTCTTCGCATTCTCTAAATTTCTTCAAGCTTTCGCTGTAGCTCTCTTACTCCCAGGTCTCGTCTTCCATCTTTAAGATTCTTTCTCATCTTCTCATCGTCCCTGCTTGCAACTTTGTCTTATCCCAAGCTGACTCTTACTTCGTAAGTTCTTCTCACTTCTTATTTTACCTTTTTCTATTTGGATTTCTTCATATTCGCTACTAGGGTTTTTCTTTTTCGATGACAAAAATAGGCAATAGGTCGATGACTGAATTTAGGAATTTCTAAAATATTCCAAACTGGGTAGACATCAAAGGTGCCCTTGTTCCTCGTAATGTCAGAGATATTGAGGACGGTCAATGGATACATGTTCTCTTGTTATCCCGGGGGGGCTTACTTTCCCCCCAAATAACTTATTTTTGTACTTTTTTGGTTACTTCGATATAGTTCCTGCACAGTGCTCGCCCAATGTTTGGAAAACTGTTAATGGTGTGCATAGAATTAATTAGCTCTATAGCACCAATCTAGGGCTTGCTAAAATTTGCTTCTGCTACTCTTTTTCTAGAACAAGCTTTGTTCTTCTTTACCTCAAGGCTAGGAGTCCTGATAGGATATTGGTAGTAAATCTACCTGATTTCCACAAGTACTACTGGCATGAGGGGTTTATTGCTAGAAATTGGCAGTTCCCTCCCCATACTGAAGGGTCGAGGTCTGGGAGATTTGTGATTCCCTTTTATGGGGAGGAATATATAGTGTGGGTACCTAAAATTTAGAACCATGGGCCGGGACGAGTAGCCCAGTCCTGGCGTCCCAAAGTTCGGGCCCCTCATCTCTTATATTGATCGGGTCTCCCCCACGTTCCCACAATTGGAAGTTATACGGGAGATGGAAAAGGTGGAGAAACTCATCACCTCCACTTACCTACATGTACATGTATATATTAAACCCTAGGTCTGGGGTAAAAGGACAAATTGGATTCTCTGTAATTACTCTCCGGAGTATATAGAAATAATATCGACTGCACCACCGTGGACGTAGGCACATCCTTGCTGAACCACGTACATCCTTTGTTGTGTGATTGACATCTTGTATTCCTTGTTCTTCCTTGATAATTGCTTCTCTCGTATTTATTTGTGTTGCATAATAATTGTCACCACAATTGGCACCGTCTGTGGGAAGCGTTCATCTTTCCCTGAGAAGAGCCCACGTCAAGAAAGGAGTTTAAGATATCTGGTCACTGCAGCAATGCTCCCCAAGCAAGAGATATTCAAGAGCTACCTGCTCCTCGCAGGATTAGGTCTGAAGTCCGACGTTCAGATCAGAGAGCTCGCCTGGAAAGACCAGCCTCAGAAGAAAGTCAGGGACCAGCGAGGTCCACGCAGATATCCAGATTGATTGATGCATACGAGGCAGGGCTCCACGAGAAGAGGGAGTCTTCTCGCAGATACGAGGCTGAGAATGCTCGCTTGAAAAGAAGACTGGAAAGATTGGGGAGGGAGCTTCGTCCTAATAACAGGAGATGCCCATATCGCACTCCTAGCCCTTAGGCGAGCAAATCTCACAGCCGAGGAAGGAGCCCTAGGTGAGAATCTCAAAGGGACCGCGAACAGCTGCGAAGAGCTCGCCGCTACCAGAGCGCTGCTCGCAGCAACGAGAACATATGAAACATGGTCCGCAGGAAGATGGACCAGCATCTCGCTCACCACGGAACAAGAACAACCAGAGAACTCACGAGGTGAGCTCTCAAAACCTAGATGAAGTCACCTTTCACAAGGGAAATCGAAGAGGAGGAAGCTCCCAAGAAATTTGCCATTCCAAGGTTCAAGATTTACGACGAAAAAACTGATCCCATCGATCACGTCAGGCAATACCGACATGCCATGACCCTCTGAAGTCACCGAGATGCCCTGATGTGCTGCATTTTTCCCTCGAGCCTTCATGATGTAGCACCGAAGTGGTTCGAAAGGCTCCCCCACCGGTCGATCAAGAATTTCAAATCCCTAGTCGAACTTTTTATGGCCCGATTCATTACCAGTAGCTCCCATCCCAAAAGGATGGATGCTCTGCTAACAATGAAGAAAATGCCTCAAGAGACCCTTCGAGATTATGCGAAGAGATACTGGGAGTTATTTAATGAGATCGAGGACTGCGCGGAGGAAGTGGCAGTGACCTCCTTCAAAATTGGGCTCCCTAGTTCTTCACTCCTCTACCAGTCCCTGACGAAGAAGGAAGCTATGACTATTGACGATCTAATGGCCCGAATCGAGAAATACGCAAAGGTGGAAGATGTCACCCGCCCTAATACAGGAGAAAACGATCGAGCTAAGCTCACTACCAAGGGAGGTGAGAAAACTGAGAACCAAAAGAAAAGAGGAAAGAACGGAGGCAAAAATGTCTCCAAGAATGGAGGGAACCATGACGTGTCGAAAGTATTCCAGGCGGTCAACACCGTCTTCAAAGAACCAATTTACAAAATTCTCACGAAGATCAAAGATGAGCCATTCATCAAGTGGCCCAGGAAAATAGGAGGAGATCCCTCGAAGAGGAACAATGCGTTAAGATGCTCTTTTAATAAAGAGGGAGGACATAAGACCGAGCACTGCAAAGCTCTTAAGTCTCACCTCGAGGAGTTGGCCCAGTCCGGGCATTTGAACGACTTTTTGGACAAGAGGGCAGAGAAAGTAGCTGCCAACAGAGAGGCGAGACCCGATAACGCGCTGGAGGATGATGCTGGACACGAGTTCGCAGTAATCCACGGAGTATCTGACGTCAAGCAGATAGCAGGGAACTCAGCTCGAATGGAAATGAAAAAACTTACAGCGGTAATGCAGGCTTTTCAAATCGATCCAGCAAAGTCACAGTCAGGAAAGCGTCGAAGAGCAGAGGACGTCAACTATAACAAGCATATTGTTTTCACGGATGAATATTTAGTGGGAGTAAGGACCCCACATCATGATGCCCTGGTCATTACACTCAGGATAGCCAACTTTGACATCAACAAGCTTCTCGTCGATCAAGGAAGTTCATCCGAAGTAATGTACCTCGACCTATTCAGGAAATTGAAGTTGAGCGTCGCCGACCTAAAGGAAGCTACTGTTCCTTTGGTCGGATTCGCTGGAAAAATGACCATGCCCGTAGGCAAGATAGTGCTGCCAGTTCGTGCTGGGAACGTCTCCAAGATGATTGAGCTTTTGGTAGTTGACATCGAATCACCGTACCAAGCCATCCTCGGCAGAGGGTGGCTTCATGCGATGAAGGCGGTCTCCTCGACCTACCATCAGAAGCTCAAGTATGTAACCGAGAGAGGAGTAATGGAGATCCACGGCGACCAAGCGATGGGGAGAAAATGCTTCATAGCAGCCATCCGACCAAAGCCAGAGAAGAAGGCCGGTCAACCCAGCGAGAAAGTTGAAGAGGGTGTGATACCTTCCAAGTAGCAATTAAAGTATGGAAGACCTAGAGTAGAGGAGACCAGGCTCCTCCCCTCCGAGCGTGTCATCGAGGACCTGGTAGAAGTTATAGCCGAAGTTGGTGACAGTAGCAGAGTCTTCTTGATTGGAGCATCTCTCATCGACCAAGAACAGAAGGAGTTGACGACCTTGCTGAGACACAACGTAGATGTTTTCACATGGGAACCATATGAGCTGCCTGGAATCGATCCTAATATGGTCTGTCATCAGCTGCACGTCGACCCCACATTAAAGGCAGTCACGCAGAAGGTACGGAGAACTGCACCCGAGAAGGCTAAAGCGGTCGAAAAGGAAGTCAAAAAACTACTGGATGTAGGATCCATACGGGAAGTGCCATTCCCCAAGTGGTTGTCCAACCCAGTAGTAGTTTCGAAGAATAATGGGAAGTGGAGAGTTTGCATCGACTTCACTGACCTCAACAAAGCATGCCCTAAGGATAGTTTCCCCTCCCAAAGATAGACCAACTAGTAGATGCCACTGCAGCTCACGAGTGAATGAGTTTCCTGGATGCATACTCAGGATATCACCAGATCCCCTTGTATGCCCCAAACTAGGACAAAACGACGTTTATCACGACAGTTGGGTTATATTGCTACAAGGTCATGCCATTTGGGCTCAAGAATGCGGGGGCAACCTATCAGCGTCTGGTCACAAAAACGTTCAAGGATCAAATGGGAGACACAATGGAGGTCTACATCGATGACATGCTCGTTAAGAGCAAGAAGAAGGAAAATCACCTCTCAGACTTGTCAAACACCTTCAAAATCCTCAAGAAGTACCGAATGAAGCTCAATGCGAGCAAATGTTCGTTCGGTGTCCAGTCAGGAAAATTTCTTGGATACTTGGTCAGTAAGAGAGGCACAGAAGCTAATCCAGAACAGATTGATGCAATCAACATGGTACAACCCCCTCGAACAATCCGGGACGTGCAAAAGCTCAATGGAATGCTCGCCGCCTTAAATCGCTTCATCTCCAAATCCTCCGAGAGGTGCAAACCTTTTTTCCAGCTTCTAAAGGGGAGTAAACTGATAGAGTGGAGCCTAGACTTCTCACGAGCTTTGGACGAGCTCAAGTCCTACTTAAGCTCTCCACCGCTGCTTGTCATACCACAGAAAATGGATTCTTTGTATCTGTACCTCTCGGTATCCAATCACACTGTCAGCTCTGCGTTAATATGCGAGGTTGCAGGAATCCAATACCCCGTTTACTACGCGAGCAAGACCTTATTAGACGCCGAGCAAAGGTACCTGCCATTGGAGAAGCTCGCCTTTGCACTTATAATAGCCTCGAGGAAGCTGAAGCATTATTTCGAAGGTCATAATATCATCGTCCTTACATCGCATCCCCTTAAGGCGGTCCTAAGGAAAACGGACTTGTCGGGCAGACTGTCTAAGTGGTCAGTCGAGTTCGGCTGATTTGACATCCAATTTCAACCAAGGACAGCTATCAAGGGTCAGATCCTTGCTGATTTCATAGCCTAATTCATAGGCGAGGAACTCTCCGACCAACCTCAACCAACAAGGCAAAAGAAGAACCAAGCAACAGAGAGAACCTGGAGACTCTTTGTTGATGGAGTCTCCAACTCAAAAGGGGCAGGGGTAGGCATTGTCCTCATCACTCCAGAAAACACAATCCTCGAACAAGGAATCAGGCTTGGATTTGCAGCCTCCAACAACGAAGCAGAGTACGAAGCCCTAATAGCCGGTCTCCAAAAGGCACAAACTCTAGGAGCAAAACGTTTACAGGTGTTCAGCGACTCTCAACTAGTCTCCAATCAGATAAGTGGAGATTACAATGCAAAGGATGAAAGAATGTCAGCCTACCTCGCCTTAGTGAGAGAATTAATGTCAAGCTTTGAAGAGATCAGCATCCAGTAGTTTCCCAGGGGAAAAAACAGTCATGCTGATGCCTTAGCAGCCTTGAGTTTGGCAGTTGACTCTGACCTTAAGAGGTTCATCCCCATCGATTTCCTCATTTGTTCGAGCATTAACCACAACAGCAAGTTACCAAATGTGGAACAAGTACTCCAGGTGGGATCAGACCCCAGCTGGATGGACCCCTTAAGGGGCTATTTAAAGGATGGAACGCTCCCAGATGATAAGAAAACTGTCCACCAGATAAGAGTCAAAGCTGCTCTCTTTCACTTATCCACAGGAGGCGACTTGTATAAGAAATCCTTCTCCGGTCCCTACCTTAGATGCGTCCACCCAGGTGATGTTGAGAAAGTGATACACGAGCTTCACGAAAGAATCTGTGGAAGTCATATCGGAGGAAGGTCTCTAGCCTTTCGAGCAATGAAGGAAGGCTATTGGTGGCCATACATGCAAAAGGACTCCACATATATGTTTGCAAATGCCTGAAATGACAATTCCACGCTCCTATGGCCCACCAACCCACCAGCGATCTGAAGTCCCTGTCCATCCCATGGCCCTTCGCCCAATAGGGAATGGACATCGTGGGACCGCTGCCTACCGCCGTCAGCAATCGCAAATACCTGTTGGTTGCGACTAACTACTTCACCAAATGGATCGAGGCAAAATCCCTGGCGAACATCCGAGATGCTGATATGATAAGGTTCATATGGAGAAATATAATCACTCGGTTTGGAATCCCCAGAACCATCATCACCGACAATGAAACGCAGTTCAAAAGTGGCCCCTTTCAGAACTTCTGTAACGAACCCGGGATCAGACACCACTTTAGCTCGGTGGCCTACCCTCAGAGCAATGGTCAAGCTGAAGCTTCCAATAAAGCTGTGATCGATGGATTAAAGAAGCGATTAGAGTGAGCCAAAGGCGCATGGGTAACAGAGCTACCCCATGTTCTATGGGCGTACCGAACCACTCCTCGGCGAGCAATAGGAGAAACCCAATTATCGCTGACATATGGCATGGAAGAAGTCATCCCACTAGAAGCAGGTTTGCCAACAATGAGATACAACCTTGTCGACCAAGGCCTGAATGATGAAGCATTGCTTGCCGAACTCGACCTAGCCGACGAGCGTAGAGAGCTGGCCCTGGTGAAGCTAGCGAACTATCAGAAACAGCTCGCGAAGAATTATAACAAAAGGGTTAGCCCGAGGACGTTCCAAGTTGGGGACTATGTTCTAAGGAAGGTCCTGGGCAGCACGGTGAAGTCGTCAGACGGCAAGCTAGGCCCAAACTAGGAAGGACCCTTTAAAGTAACTAAAGACGATCTGCAAGGTGCCTATCACTTAGAAATGATGGAGGGAAGAGAAATACCACGAGCATGGAACACAGCTAATCTCAAGAAATTCTATTTTTATATCTTTTTCTTGTATTTCTTTTGTTATGAAAATAGAAGTTCATTTTCCTTATTACTAATGAAAGTTACTTAGTTGGTTACACTCTGATTGGTGACAGTTGCATTCATCGCACATCTTTTCCAAATAACAAGCACCTTGATCACTACAGCAGGGGAATACCCCTCCTCGTCATAAAACACGAGAGACCTCTTAGCGTTGGCCCTGGAAATATATAAAGCCCTACAGAGGATTCTTAGGCAATACGACCAAATCTTATACTGGTCATCAAACCTACTTCTGTTGAACAAAATCCTGATCGGATGAAGACATCCAACACCAGGTGTGTCCTCGCCAATTGCCCTACTTAGGCCTAAGGGAGTGTGACGACACAACCTAAAAGGTAAGGTGGGGCACAATGGTACTTTGATATTATACTGGACTGGGGGGACACTTGCATGACAAAACAGAAGAGATCATAAAGCAGCAAGGATATGAAAAGTAGGATATACACGTTTATTTGGAAAAATTGCCCCCAAACACAAACTTTTCATTAATCCATCTTACTTACAACAATGATAATACATGTTTAGTCGGCGAGCTCACCCAAAGCATTTACATTATCAAAAAAATAAAATAAAAAAATATAGCAACTGGAAAAATCTCAAGGGGTGGAAGCCTCCGAGCAAGATAATCAGCCACTCGAGCTCTTCGTCCGTCATCAGGAGCAGGAGCAAACTCTTCCACAACCTCATTCGCATTTGACTCCAATAATTGCTGAGGACTAGCATCGATGGAGATCCATCGATCGTCCCTCATGAATGGGTTGGGCACTAGAGTGGAAGAAGACATCTCATGACGATACCATAGCACCGAGTTCCTCGGGACTTGCAGCTCCTTCAAGGCACTTAGCTATCCCTTGATGAAAGAAAGCTCCTCGAACTCAGATAGCCTTGTTAGAGCATCCGACCAGCCTTGATCATAACCGTCAGCCCACGCTTGCCGAGGACCTTTCTTGAACAAGTGCTGCAACCGGGTGACGTCCCTTTGAAGCCCAGCAGCAATTACATATGCTCGCTGAACATCACCGCGGAGTTCTTCCATTTCCCTATCGCGAAGTTCTTCTCCTTCCCTGCTTCTTCTCCTGGTGCTCCTACTAACTCGTGGAAGGGGAGGGCGGGTGAAACTTCACGACATGGGAGGAGTAACATTATGATCAGCTCCAGCTCGCGATGATGAGGAGCCTTGTAATACTGCTTGAACAGTTCTTGGTGCATGCTCCCTAAGTTGTAAGACTTACCTCCTCAGGTCTTCATTCTCCTGCTGAAGGAACTCCCCAACTTGGTTAACCTCGGTGGCCTCTAGGAGTCTTGTTCTCAGCACATTGACTTCCTCTTGCACTGAATCACCAATGTCCTCCATATCCCGGAGCCTGTCCTTCAGCTTAGCCACTAGCTCGAATTGCTCCTTATATTTCTGATTTCTAGACCTGAGGGACTTGCAAAGCTTAACAAAAGCCTGGCGAACTTCAGGGCTCGCATTGGGACCAAGGGTCCTACCCAACTGGGAAGTAGCAGGAATGTAATCATCCACATCAACTAGATACAAGTGAAAGAAAGATAAAGGAGAGAAAGAGATCAGCACAAGCAGAAATGAAGCTGTTTCATTAATAAAAATTGAAGTTACATCAGACTGAAGAAAGAAAATTTACAGACTAGAAAACACAAAAATACAAATACCCTATCAATTAGCAATCTCAGGAGGCCCAGAGGTGGATGGCCCCTTCTCCTTATCAGAATCAGCAGGAGCACTGTCCTCGGCAGGGATGACCTTTATCCCCTCAATAAGCGAAATGTCAGCAGGAGTCGCCTGAGGGACAGGATCAGGGCCTTCAATAGCTGGGGCAGGGTCCTCGTCTACAACTAGCCTCGACCCTGGGTTATGCTCGTCAAAAAGTGGGGATGCAACATCCACCCCAGTAGCTACGAGAGCCTTATTCCATCCTTTTTTAAAGTTCAGACGACTGATATAGCCTATCTGAACTTCAGTATCTTCGTATGCCGCAGCCCAGTCTAAATTGTAAGAGTCTTCCTTGGCAGTGACAGTCTCGGACTCCTTCTTCTTCAGTTCTTCAGAAATCACCCTTTTCTCCTCCAGCACAATAAGTTTGCTCGAGCAAACTAGGTCGTAGGCCCGCCTCATCTCCCTTAGATCCGTGATCGCCGCATCCTTCTCCTTGTTCGCAGTGGCAAGAGCCAAGTCGGATGAGATCCGAGCAGCGTCAACAGCCTTAAAATTGGCCTCAAGCTCCTTACCCTTTAGCTTCAGGGCAGAGTTTTCTTGTTCCAGTTCACTGTTCTTCTTCACCATCTCATCGCGTGAACGATACAGCACGGCAAAGTCAGTAACAAACTGCGAAAAAGAGAAGATATTAGAAGAGGAAAATGAGGGAAGTCAGAAAAATGCAAGAGAAAAAGAATCCTTACCAGAGCAAGCCTCTGACTAGCCTGAAGGGCCAGGTGCTCTGAACCTACTGACCTTTGGCGATCAGTTGGGAGGACAACTCTCTCGAGTAGAGCCGGGGCTAGATGAGGAGAAATTGCTACGGAGGCCTCTTCAGGCAGAGCAAATACTGGGACTAAGGCTTGCCCAGCCTTCGTCCTCGCCTCAACCCTTCTTTTCTCTTCCTCCTTCTCGCTCTCCCTCTTCTTCCTCTCCTCCGCTCTCCTCTTCTCTTCCAATTTCTTCCTTTCTTCTTCCTTTTTCCTCTCTCTCTCTCTCACCTGCTCCTCTTCCTTCCTTCTCCTCTCCTGCTCCTGAGCGAAGGATCGGGAACCAGTAGCCACGACCCCAGAAGTGGCTTTTTATTTCTTTGACCTCTGTGCAAGGAGCACGTGGTCCTCATCATCATCATCCCTAATCAAGTTCTTCGTCGGAGGAACCATGTCTTCACTTGAACTGCTAGAAGTGCTCAACGATCTCCGAACTTCAGAAACCTCCTCACGGTTAGAGGAACTGCTACTATTAAAGCTCCCTCCACCCAAATTGCTCACGGCTCCTGCAAAGTCACTCTCAGAGATGCTCTCCTCCTCGTCCAGCTGGATAGGATCTGCAGTAGTATCTTCGAAGGAATCAAACTCTAGTATACTATCGACAGGCCTCATTATGAAGCTGGAGCCAACGTTCTTATACTCGAGCAGGAAGGCAGCAGATCTGGGGTGCTCGCCGTCACCTAAGGGCTCCCTGATTTTCCAAGCCTTTACCAATTCTGAAAGACGGACCTCGTTAAGTGCAGGTTCCAAGTTCTTTGACTTCACTGCGTAAGAAAAGCAAAGAAGAGTTAGAAAGGTCATAAATCAGCAAAAGTTGAAACAACAGTACAATGTCTACCTATATATTCCTCCCCGTAAAAAAGGAACAGAGAACCTCTCAGACCTCGACCCTTCAAATTGGGGAGGGAACTGCCAATTCCTAATAAGAAAACCTTCTTGCCAGTAGTCCTTATGGGAATCAGCTAGATTTACTACCAATACCCTATCAGGGCTCCTAGCTTTGAGGTATAGGACACCTGAGTTAGTTCGAGAAAAGGAGTAACAGAAATAGACCTCGGTAAGTCCTAACCTAGTACCATACAATTGATTTATCCTATGGACGCCATTTACTATTTTCCACACATTGGGTGAGCATTGTGCAGGAACAATATTGAAATAGCCAAAGAAATGCAGGAACAAATCATTGGGAGGGAAAGTGAGTCCCCCCTGGGAAAGCAAAATATCATGGATCCAGTGAGCATCATCTATATCCCTAACATTCTTAGGAGGGGAGGCACAACACTCAATATCTACCCACTCGGGAATGTTATAAAACTTCCTAAATTCAAAGATTGACCTATTCCCAATCTTCGCCATTAGAAGACAAAAGAAAAGCTACAAATAAAAGAGAAAGTACAAGGAAAGGGCACAAGAAACTTACAAAATAGAAGATCGTCTCAAGTGATGAAGAAGCACAAGCTTAGACAATCGGTTTAAGTGATGAAGAAGCACGAGCTCAGACAACTAAGAAACAATGGAAATGGAAATTGATAGAAGAAGGTACGAGGTGCTAGAGTTCTCAGATTATAGAAGAGTACTGGAAAGGCTGAAGCGACGGGAGAAAAAGTGGCTATCCCAATAAGCCTTCAAATTCTAATCATAGCGCACAATAAGCGAAGCGGGAGCCGCCAAATCAACTTCACAGCTTTCGAGGAATCGCAAATCAGCCATAATGGCTGATCATTTAAATCCATTGAGCCAATAAACATGGCCCAACAAATTTAGGGGCAATTATGGGTACCAAAAATTTAGAACCATGGGCCCGGACGAGTAGCCCAGTCCTGGAGGCCCAAAGTTCGGCCCCCTAATCTCTTATATTGATTCGGTCTCCACCACGTTCCCACAATTGGAAGTTATACGGGAGATGGAAAACATGGAGAAACCCATCACCTCCACTTACCTACATGTACATGTATCTATTAAACCCTAGGTCCGGGGTAAAAGGACAAGTTGGATTCTCTGTAATTACTCTCCGAAGTATATAGAAATAATATCGAATGCACCACCGTGGATGTAGGCACATCCTTACTGAACCACGTACATCCTTTGTTGTGTGATTGGCATCTTGTATTCCTTGTTTTTCCTTGATAATTTCTTCTCTCGTATTTATTTGTGTTGCATAATAATTGTCACCACATATAGGTAGGCATAGTTCTTACCTGCTTGTTGATCCTCTATTTGTGTATGCCTTTTTCTCATATCTTTCTCTCTTTCTTTCTCTAATGAAGAAAAAGAACTCAGAACCAGATCTTTGCGAGATAAGAGCTGCTGAGCTGGTTAAGGCCTGGAAAATCAGGGAGCTTTTAGCTAATTATGAGCATACTCAATCCGTTGTATTTTTTCTAGAATACAAGAACACTCGGTACAATTTCATCACATGACCCGTGGATAGAATCCCTCAGCTAGACATCACAGAAGAGGTTACTGCCGACCCAGTCCAATTAGACGAGGAAGAAAGCAGTTCTGGTAAGGAGAGTGACGGTGCCAATAGGGGAGGTGTTGAAGGTAATTCCAATAAGGAGAGCTCTGATAGTGAAGAATCTTCCAGATCGGAGGAAGGTTCAGAGGCTCAGGAGTCTTTATAGGATTCAAGTAGCTCCAGCGAGGAAGATATGGCTCCTCTTAGGAAGAATTTGATCTGAGATGATGATAAAGATGATGTGCTTATTTTTTACAGATTAAAGAAGTAGAAATCCTAGAGCGAGGATGTCATTATTGGCTCCCAGATAGTTGCTCACGAGCAGGAGTAAAAGAAGAGAGAGGAGGAACTGCTGAGAGAGGGGGAGAGAAAGAAGGAGGAGGAGAAGAAGAAGGTGGAGGAGAAAAAGAGAGTTGAGAGGGAAAGGAAAGAGAGAGAATAAGGAAGGAGGAGAGAGAAAGTAAGGACAAAGGGGGGCAATCTCTGGTGCCCGTGTCTTCTTTGCCTGAGGGGGCTTCTGTTTCCCTTTCCCCTCAGTTGGCTCCTACGGTGCTCGAAAGAGCAATTTTGCTAGCTGATCATCAAAAGGCAATGGGGAATGACTTATTAGCCCTGAAGGCGAGTCAGAGGCTAGCCGTGGTAAGTTCTCTTTTACTTTTTTGCTCTTGCAATGTTCTGTTCGATACTTCTCTTGCTAATATTTCTTTTCTCTTTGTAATTTGTGACCGAATTCACTGTCCTCTACCGCAGTCGCGATGAGTTGGCGAGGAGGAATGCTGATCTAGAAAGGAAAAATGTCAAGATAGAGGCCAGCTTGAAGACGACTGATGTTGCTCAAAAGTCTTTCGATCTTGCCTTAACTGAAGCCAATCGAGCGATGGTGACTGCGACCAAGGATCTCGAAGAGTTGAGACAGTCCTATGACCTGGTCTACACTAGCAAGATGGTTGTGGTGGAAGAGAACAAGGTGCTCCCGAAGAAGGTGAAGAAGGTGGAATCTGAGGCTGCTATCCTCAAGAAGAACTCGTATAACATTGGATGGGTTGCGGCATACGAGGATGCTGATGTTAAGATTGGCTATGTTAGTCGACTGAACTTTAAGAAGGGTTAGAACAAGGCTCTCCTGGCTATCGAGGTGGACATTGACTTTCCACTCTTTGACGAGCACGATCCTGGCCCTAAGCCTGTTGTGGATGATGTGCCTCTGTCTGCTTCCACTGAAGGTGCGCTACTGCTCTGACCACCACTACCGACGTTCCCCTCAATCAGGGAATAGAGACTACTCTTTCTTAGGGAGGTACACCTGGAGCTGCTGCAGATAAGGGCAAGCAACCAACGACCTCAGAGCAGACTGAGGTTACCAGCTAGTCCTTTTTAGGGAACTCTTTGTATTTTTTGCTTTTATTATTCTTTCCTTTTTTCAGCTGATGTACTTGGAATCTCTCTTTTAATGAAATGAAATCCTTTTTTTATTTTGCATACTAATTTCTTTGTCCTTCAATACTTTATATGGTTTATAGCTGATTGGTGTTGATGAGTATATACCTGCTACTTCTCAACTAGGAAAGATACTTGATCCTGACGCGAGCGATCAAGTTCACAGGGCTTTCGTAAGGATCTGCAAGTCCCTTCGGTCAAGGAATAGGGAGTATAAGAATGAGTTAGATCTCGTTGCTAAGTTAAACGATAGGCTCCAAGAGATGGAGAAAATCGGCGCTTCTGTTCAAGAAGAGGTGGATGCTTTGAAGGCAAGGCTCCTAGATGCCTCGGAGGTTAATCAAGTTGGAGAGATGCTTCAGCAAGAGAACGAAGCTCTATGGAGAGAAGTATCTCGACTCGGGGAGAATGCACCTTGCATTGATCCTCAAGTTCTTCATGGTTCCTCTTCATCATCTGGACGGTGAGATGGTACAAATGACCATGGTTCAGCTAGGGAGATTGACGAGCTTCAAGGAGATGTTCTCCGAGAATACATGATAGCTTATGGTCTCCAAAGAGATATCACCCTGTCGAGGCATCTGTTCAAGAAAGGTCCTCGATGAGTGTGGGCTGACGGTTATGATTAGGGTTAGACCGATGCTTCGACGAGGTTGACAGAGGTTGAAGAGATATCCTTTATTAGGCGATGGTTGAATGCTCTCAGAGAGCTGAAGGCCCCTAGGAACTCAGTACTTTGGTAACGTCATGAAATCTCCCCCTCCACTTTGATGCCTAACCCATTCAGGAGGGATAATCAGTGGGTCCCCATAGATTCTATCCCCAAGGAGATGGTAGAGCCAGATGCAAATGAAGTCGATAAGGAATTAGCTCCTCACCCAGATAATGGCCGAAGAGCGTAAGTAGCTGATTATCTTGCTCGGAGGCCAAATCCTCATTGGGGTTTATTTAATTCAACTAATGTAACTCTATATACATGTAGTGAAGTAATAAAATAATTATGTTTTAGGAGATTTGCCGACTAAACATGTGTTGTGTACTTTTCACTTCATTGATTTCTTGTTTAATTATCTTGGGCTCTTCTTAGCTGACTAGATTTAATACAGGCAGAGTTGTTTTGTTGAGTGAGTATCCCCCTAGTCCAGTATGCTTATAAGATATCATTCTGCCCCACTTTACCTTTTAGGTTGTGTCGTCACACTCACTTAGACCTAAGTGTGGTAATGGCGAGGACACACCTGGTTTTGGATGTTCTATTCGAGCAGGTTTTTTGAGCCAAATATCGTTTAACGACCAACTCGAGTTGACCGAGATGCCTAAGGGTCCCATGTAGGGCTTCATATATTGTCGGGGGCAATGCTAAAAGGTTGTTCATGTTAAATGATGAAAACCTAAGGAGGGTGATACCCTGCTTTTATATGTTAAGAGGGGAGACTGTCACTTAGAAAAAGGTGCACAACTTATTAAGTTCACCATAAAAAATTAACACTTCATAGAATGCCACTGCCAAATAATCTTTTATTAATTAGAAATGAGTTGCAAATTTCAACATTATAATAAAAGATCAACATAGGAAACTTGAAGTAGAATTTCTTTAAATTGGCTGCCTTCCAAGCTCGAGGTATCTCTCTGCCCTCCAGCGTTTCTAAGTGATAGGCTCCTTTTAGGTTATCCCTTACCACCTTGAATGGTCCTTCCCAATGTGGTCCTAACTTCCCATCTGACGATTTTACTGTGCCGCCAAGAACTTTCCTTAGGATGTAATACCCAACTTGGAATGCTCTTGGATTGACCTTCTTATTATAGTTCTTTGCTAGCTGTTGTTGATAGCCTGCTAGTTTCACTAGAGCCAACTATTTTCATTCCTTAGCCAGGTCAAGTTCAGCAAGTAATGATGCATCGTTCTGGCCTTGGTCGTCCAGGGTGGACCTCATGATAGGGAGGCTAGCTTCCAGGGGGATAATTTCCTCTATACCATATGTCATTGCGAATGGGGTTTCCCCGGTTGCTCACCGTGGGGTAGTGCAGTAGGCCCATAGGATGTGTGGTAGCTCGCTCACCTATGCCCCTTTGGCTCGCTCCAATCGTTTTTTCAATCCATCAATTACTGTTTTATTGGACGCTTTAGCTTGCTCGTTGCTCTGAGGGTATGCCTTTGAGATGAAATGGTTACTGATCCCATGGTCGTTACAGAAACCCTGGAAGAGGACACTTTCGAACTGGGTTCTGTTATCAGTGATGATGGTCCTGGGGATCCCAAAGGGGGTAATAATATTCCATATTAATCTCATCATATTCGCGTATCTGATGTTTGCTAGCAGCTCTGACTCTATCCATTTGGTGAAGTAGTCTGTCGTGACTAACAAATACTTGCGATTTCTGGCAGTAGTAGGAAGAGGGCCTAAGATGTCTATTCCTCATTGGGCGAAAGGCCATGGGCTAGTAAGTGACTTTAGGTCGCTGGCCGGTTGGTGAACCATAGGAGCGTGGAGTTGACATTTTTTGCACTTGCGAGCATATATCCCAAAATCCTTCTGCATGTATGGCCACGAGTAGCCCTCATTCATTGCTCAAAAAGCCAGCGACCCGCCCCTAATATGGCTCCCACAGATTCCCTCATGGAGCTTGTGCATAAATTGCTCGACGTTTTTCGGGTGAAAACATTGGAGGTATGGACCGGTGAAAGACTTCTTATATACCTTGCCCTCAGGAGATAAGTGAAAGAGAGCAGTTTTGACTCTTATCTGATGAGCGACCTTCTTATCGTCTAGTAGGGCACCATTTTTAAATAGTCCCTTAAGGGGTCCATCCAACTCGGGGATGATTCAATCTGGAGAACATGACCCGTGTCTTGCAGTTCGTCGCTCTGGTTAATGCTTAGCTGGGCGAGGAAGTTAATTAAAATTATTCTTTACAAGTCAAAATTGATCGTTGAGCTCAAGGCCGCTAGGGCATCAGCATGACTATTTTGTCCTCTGGGAAATTATTAGACGCTTACTTGTTCGAAGTTAGACATTAATTTCTTTTCTATAGCGAGGTAAGCCGCCATTATTTCATCCCTCACGTTGAAGTCTCCTCTTATCTGGAGACCAGCTGTGAGTCGTCGAACACCTGGAGTTGTCTTACCTCCAGTATATGTGCCTTCTGTAGTCCCGCTATCAATGCTTCATACTGTGCTTCGTTATTGTAGGCTTCAAATCCAAGCCTGATTCCTTGCTCGATGATTTCACCTTCAGGGTAACCAGCACCATGCCCACTCCTGCTCCTTGGGATTTGGAGGCTCCATCAACGGACAGTTGCCAAACACCTAACGCCGAGTGGTCCTCCCTTTGACCAACAGGTTGAAGTTGGTTGCATGGATGTTCTCCTGTAAATTTTACGATGAAGTCGGAGAGGACCTATCCCTTGATTGCATTCCTTGGCCGAAACTGGATGTCAAATCGTCCGAGCTCGACTGACCACTTTGATAGTCTGCCAGACATATTTGTTTTTTGCAGGACTGCTTTGAGGGGGTGAGATGTAAGGATAATGACAGAGTGAGCTTCTAAGTAATGCTTCAATTTTCTCGAGGCTACCACTAGTGCAAAGATGAGCTTTTCCACTAGTAGATATCACTGTTCGGCGTCCAAAAGAGTCTTGCTCGCGTAATAGACTGGGTGCTGGATTCCCATTCTTTCACACACTAGTGCAGAACTGATAGCGTAGTTAGAAACTGCGAGGTATAGGTACATGGAATCGTTCTCTTAGGGTATGAAGAGCAAGGGTGGTGTGCTAAGGTAAGTTTTGAGGTCCTCTAATGCCTTCGAGCAATCCTCTTCCACTCCATATTCTTACTTTTCTTCAACAACTGGAAGAATGGATGGCACCTTTCGGATGACTTCGAGATGAACCAATTTAGGGCGGTGAGCATTCCCATGAGCTTCTGCACATATTTATCGTACGGGGGGGGGGGGGTTGCACCTTATTAATGGCGTCAATCTGGTATGGGTTAGCTTCAATGCCTCTATCGCTCCAATTACCTGAGAAATTTTCCTGACTGGACACTGAAGGAACACTTACTTTGGTTAAGCTTCATCTGGTATTTCTTGAGGATTTCGAAAGTCCTTGATAGGTCCGAGAGGTGGTCTTATTTATGTCTTCTCTTGATGAGCATATCATCGATGTATACCTCCATGGTGTCTCCCATTTGGTCCTTAAATATTTTGGTGACCAACCGCTGGTAGGTTGCTCCTGTATTTTTGAACCCAAAGGGTATGACCTTGTAACAATACAACCCGATGGTGGTGATGAATGATGTCTTGTCTTAATCTGGCTCATGTAGGGGGATTTGGTGGTACCCGAAGTATGCATCCAGGAAACTCATTCATTCACGAGCTGCTATTGCGTCCACTAACTGGTCGATCTTAGGGAGAGGAAAACTGTCCTTAGGGAATGCCCTATTAAGGTCAGTGAAATCAATACAGACTCTCAATTTCCCATTGCTCTTTGGAACCACTACTGGGCTAGATAATCACTTAGGGATATGAACTTCCCGTATGGAACCTGCATCCAGCAGCTTCTCCACTTCCTTTTCCACAGCCTTGGCCTTCTCGAGTGCTTCTCGCCGTACTTTTTGTGCGATTGTATTGAAAGCCAAGTTTACGTGCAACCAATGGCAAACCACACTGGGATCAATCCCAGGCAGCTCGTAGGGCTCCCACGTAAAAATGTCCTAGTTATTCTGCAAAAGTACTGTTAGTTCCTTCTTGTCTCGATTTGTGAGAGAGGCTCCGATCAAGAACATTATATCTTTCTTATTGTTGTCGACTGTGACTTCCTTCAGGTTCTCAATGACCCGCTCAGAGGGAAGGATCCTGGTCTCCTCCACTCCAGCTCTTCTATATTTTAGCTGCTATTTGGAAGGTATCAAACCTTCCTATTCTTCAACATTCTCCTTAGCCTTCTCGACCTTCTTCTACGGTTTTGGGAGGATGGTTGCTATAAAGAACTTTCTCGCCATCGCTTGATCTACGGGGATATCTATCACTCCTTGCTTGGTCACATTCTTGAGTTTCTGGTGGTAAGTGGAGGGGACGACCTTCATCGCATGTAGCCACCATCTGCCAAGGATGGCCTGGTAGGGTGAGTCAATGTCGACCACCAGAAACTCAATCATCTTGGAGACACTTCCTGCCCTTACTGGTAGTACAATCTTTCCCAAAGGGATATTAATTTTTCCAGCAAAGACAACTAGAGGGACAATGGCTTCCTTCAAGTCGACGATGCTTAACTTCAACTTTCTGAATAGGTCAATATATATTACTTCGGATGAACTACCCTGGTCGACGAGCAATCTGTCGACATCGTAGATAGCTATCGTGGGTGTAATGATCAAGGCATCATGATGTGGGGTCCTTACTCCCCCTAGGTCTTCATCCGTGAACACAATGTGTTTGCTGTAGTCGACATCATCTTCTCGCTGACGTTTTCCTGCTTGCATTTTAACTGGATTGATTTGAAAAGCTTGCATTACTGTCGTAAGCTTTTTAAATTCCATCCGAGCTGAGTTTCCTTGAATATGCTTTAGGTTCGATGCCCCATGAATCACTGTATACTCATGGACAACATCCTCCTCGAGCACGTTGTTCGGCCTTGGGTCTCCATTGGCAGCAACCTTCTCTGCCTTCTTCTCCACAAATTTGTTCAGATGCCCAGTTTGGGCTAACTCTTAAAGGTGAGACTTGAAGTCCTTGCAATGCTCAATTTTGTTCCCATCTTCTTTGTGGAAAGCACATCTTAATGCGTTGTTCCTCTTTGAGAGATCTCCTCCCATCTTTTTGGGCCACTTAATGAATGGGTCGTCCTTGATCTTTGTTAAGATCTTGTAGATTGGTTCTTTAAAGACAATGTTCACTGCCTGAAATGCTTCTGAAGCATCATTTTTGTTTTTGCTCTTGGAGCCACTCTTGCCCCAATTTTTGTTTCCTTTCTTCTGGTTCTAAGCTTTATCACTGCCCTTGGCAGTGAACTTGGCTCGACCATTCTCCCCTTTACTGATGCGGGTCACATCCTCAACTTTGGCATATTTCTCGATGCGAGCCATTAGGTCATCGATAGTTATGGCCTCATTCTTAGTGAGGGACTGATGCAAGAGGCAGGAGTTAGGTGGGCCAATTTTAAAGGATGCTACATAGAACTGCTCTGATTAATCCTCAACCTCATTGAACAACTCTCAATATCTTTTCGCGTAATCTTTGAGGCTCTCCTGAGGAATCTTCTTCATCGTTAACAGGGCATCCATCCTCTTCGGATGGGAGCTGCTCGTGATGAAGCGAGCTGTGAAGAGCTCTACCAGGGACTCAAATCTCTTTATAGATATGCTAGGGAGTCTTTTGAACTACTTCTGGGCCACATCGTGCAAGTTCGAGGGAAAAATCTGGCACATTAATGTGTCCTTATGGTTCCAGAGGGTTATGGCCTGCCTGTATTGCCTCATATGGTCAATAGAGTCAGTCTTTTAGTCGTAGATCTTGAACCTAGGAATTTTGAACTTCTTGGGGGATTCTTCTTCCTCTATTTCCCTCGATAAAGGGGATTTCATCTGGGTCCTGAGAGCTCGCCTGGCTAGTTCTCTAGCCGATCTGGCACCCCGATGTGCTGGGTGCTGGTCCATTTCTCTTCAGACCAAATTCCGTATGTCATCATTTCCTCGAGTTGGGCTCCTGTAACGGTGAGTTGGTTACGCTTGCTCGAGCAAGTCGTCATATGACCCGTGTCCCTCAAATCTTTAAGATCCACGTCTAGGAATCCTTCCTCGGCTGCGAGACTTGCTCGCCTGAGGGCTAGGAGTGCGATATTGACGTTTCTTGGTGCTACGATGGAGTTCTTTCTCTATTCTCTCCAATCTTCTTTTTGAGACGAGCATTATCGGCTTCTTGATTTCGAGTGGCCTCCTCTTTCTCTTGGAGCCTGGCCTCATAGGCATCGATCAGCCTAGAGACGAGTGTGGACATGGCTGGTCCTTGGCTTTCCTTCGAAGCTTATCGTTCTGGGCGAGCCCTAAGATTTGAACGTCAAACTTGAGATCTGATCCTGCGAGGGGCAGGTTGCTCTTGAATATCCCCTGCTTGAGGGGCATTGCTGCTGTGTCCAGACATTTCAAATGCTTTTTATTGAAGGCTTTCCTAAAGGAAAAAAAACATTTCCCACAGACGATGCCAAATGTGGTGGCAATTAATCTCAACACAAATTAACAAGCAAAGACAACCATCAGAATAAGTAAAGAACTAAAAATAATGGCGGTCACAACACACAACGCAAGATATACGTGGTTCAGTAATAAGGCCTACGTCCACGGTGGTGTTCTTCAGTATTTTATTGCTCTTTACTTCGGGGGAGTGTTCACAAATTGCATGCCCTTCTCCCCGGGTGAGGGGTTTGATATATACATGTTATTTTGGAGAGTGGAGGAGTGGGACTCCTCCACGTTAGCCCACAATCCCTAAAATATCTCTGAAGAGAGATTTTAGGAACTTACTGGGTCAAAACTGAATTGGTTAAGGCACGGTGCCTTTAGACTTTGGTCCGTGTTTAATTGGGCTATTTGTCTGGGCCAAAGTAACAAATCGAGGTACCCACATAAACTTTTTGGTTACTTCAACATATTTGAGACTAGAACCAAATATTAACATGTCATTCACATATAAGCAAATAACAACACCAACACCATTTTCAAATTTACTATATATACATTTGTTGGCATCATTAACTTTATATCCATGGGATATTACAATATTATTAAAATTCTCATGCCATTGCATAGGAGCTTGTTTAAGGCCATAAAGAGATTTAACCAGTTTATACACTTTTTTTTTCTTGTCCAGGCAAAAACAAACTCTTTGGGTTGTTCCATATAAATCTCTTCTTCTAAATCATCATTTAGAATGGCAGTTTTGACATCCATTTAATGAATTACTAAATTATGAATAGAAGCAAGAGATATTAATATCCTAATGGAAGTGATTCGAGCAACAGGAGCATATGTATAAAAAAAATCAATTCCATATTTTTGCTTAAAGCCTTTAGCAACTAATCTTGCCTTAAATTTATTTATGGAACCGTTCGGATTTAATTTCCTTTTAAATATCCATTTATACCCAATAGGTTTATCTCTGGGGGGGGGGGGGGGGGGGGGGGAAGATTAGAGATAACCCAAGTTTGATTTGACAAAATTGAGTTCATTTCATCATTGATTGCTTCTTTCCAAAAGACAGCATCCCTAGATGTTACCGCTTCATGAAATGTTGTCGGTTCATCTTCTATATTAAGAACAAATTTAGTTTTATTCTTAGTTTCATTTAAATCCCCTTCAACCAAATAAATAACAAAGTTGGGCCCATATGTATTTTCAGTTCTTTATCTTTTACTTCTTCGCGGTTCAACGTCATTTGTTGTTTTCGAAGAAGATATTCCTTGTGAATTTTCTTCTGAATGTGAGGAGTCAACAGCCGAATTATTATTTTTTTAACCTTGATTCAAAGTACTAAACTTTGCTAGATGTTCAAATAATTGCACATCTACCGACTCAATGATTTCTTGAGTTTCAAGATTTAAAAATCTATAAGTCGTACTGTTACTAGAGTATCCAATAAAAACACATTTGTAAGTCATATTTCCTAGTTTAGGTATTTTAGGTTCGGGTTTTCTTACATAAGCAAGACATCCCCATGAAAAATGCGTTACTAAAGCCGTTTATTGAAAATAAACTATTTAAGTAACTCCGAGTTATTTTTTGAAGAAACTCTTTTCTTAAATAAAAAAGGATTAATCACAAGAAGTGTTTAATAAAACAGTATGTACGAGATCTTATTCAAGATTTAGGCAACAAGTTTAAAAGATAGTTTAAACAAGTTTTAAACACAGCACAACCAAGAGTGAGATGAGAAAATGTAGAAAGATTCTGTTCACAATTTTTTACGTGGTAAAACCTCACCAATTGAGGAAACATCCACGACTCCCTCTACGGAGTAAAATGAAAATCCACTAAAACAAATTTATGAGTTACAAACTATATAACTAACATGCAAACAACTCAGACCTATATAAGTTTAGGAATGTACCCTCTGGTGTCCTTATAACTTCTCTGCAGTTCTGATTGTAGATGTACTTCTCTCAGTTTGTCAACTTCTGATTTGTTCCAGCACTTTACGTCGACTTATGTTCACAAGAACTTATTACCAACACTTTTCGTATTGTAGGGTGTAAGTGTTTGTGGAGGTGCTTTCTAACACATGCATGCACACACACACGCACATATTAAGTACAAACAGTCCTAACAAATTACAGTTACACTATATGCTGTGATCTTTTCTTTTCTTTATTTCTTACCAAACTTTGAACCTTATTTGACCTCTCAATTAATCCCAGAATCCACGGATATCTTGCTTAGAAATCAGCCAAGATCTTAATCAATCTCAGTTTTGAAAAGATTTTCGAGATTGAAAACCTCCAAGTGAGATTCCAAACTAGGTCAAAGGTTTAGTTTTACAAGAATAAGAAACATAAAGCATTTATTGTTGATTTCAAGGTAAGAAAACGTTTTAGGGAAAATAATCAACAATATATTTCTCAAGATGAGAAATAAAGAATGAAACTAAGTGTAATGTAACATGAATAACTCAGATCTGAGATTTCTATGAAATCAGAAACTAGATCTAAGTAAAAGTCTAAGTTGGAAACAAGATCTCACGAATACAAGGTTACAGCAACAAAACTAACTCAACTCAAACTCTCAAACACTCAAGAACACTCAGGGTAGTGTTTTTGGATATGGTGTTTTAAAGAGGTGTTTGGGTTAGGTTTGACGAGGATTTAGACGGATGAAGTTAGGGTTTCTAACTTTCTTTCTCTCTCTGGTTTCTCTCTTCTCTCTTCTCTCTTCTCTCTTCTCTCTCTACTCTCTCTTCTCTCAGAAACAACGAAATGGCAAAAGTCTTCTAAGTCTGAGAATAGAGGCCTTTTTATAGTGAGAGGAGAAGGTTCGAGACGTTGGTTCAAAACCAAGGGTCAATATTAAGTCAATTTAAATTGACTTGAATCTAAGGTCTGAAACAAGGCGGTGGTTTAAACGAAAGCTGATTGGTTTAGAAGGTTACACAAGGATTCATCAAGACAACATGCAGACGATTGATAACAAATGATCCAAGGGTTGATAACACACGCGTTGTTATCTCAGTAAAGAAACACACTTCCAACCAATCAGAGGCAGACAAATGTAGGGCAAATACAGGATCTGAAATGCGCGTCTAAAATAATTAAAACCATACCCTCATGTTTATGCCGCTTTCGGTTTCTACCCAAGGTAACATTATGCCAAAATACACAACAAAGTATATTTAGAGTTTGACCCCAAAAACTTATAAATAAAGTTTTAATTAATAAAACATGGTTTTAAAAATTGTTTAAAAAATCCCAAAAAATTATTAAAAATCAAACTTAGGGATTCAAACACACTCAACATATGTTCACACATTATTATGCAGTATGACATGTATGAATTGAATTCTACTATGTGTGAGAGTTGGCAATAGTCTCTTGATCACTACAAGTAAGAGAGATGAATAGGCAATCCAACTTCTGAGGCTCTTTGGTTTCTAGGATGGACATAATTTTGTCACAATTTCCAAACTAGATGAGCACTTATACAATATAGACTCAAGTGAGTCAAAGGTATAAGGGCTTCACCCCAAACTTTAAGACATCTAAGATTAGGCTTACGATTAAGCCATAATTCGTATGGTGTAATATCCTTATTTTTCAATGGAACTCTATTTAAAATATAACATGCGAATAAAACTGCTTCTCCCCACATAGACAAAGGTAAACCAGAACTTATTAACATTGCGTTTATAATTTCAACTAAAGTCCTATTTTTCCTTTCCGCTATGAATAAGGCGTTATAACTTGATGGATTATTCCATGAGTATTACAAAATTGTATAAACTCACTCGGGTAATATTCACCACCCCTATCGAATCGTAGGACTTTAATTTTCCGATTTTGTTGAGTTTCAACTTCTCCTTTAAAAATCAGAAATTTCTCGAAAACTTCGTCTTTACTTTTAAGGAAATATGTATATGCATACTTAGAGTAATCATCAATAAAAGTTAAAAAATATTTATTTCCACCACGAGTCATATTACTCTTCATATCACATACATCACTATGAATAAGATCAAGCATTTCAGATGTCTTCTTAACGAATTTAAACAACTTTCTAGTTATCATCGATTGAGCACAAATTTCACATTTAGAGAGGTTATCAAATTTATAATCTGAGATTGAGCCGAGATTAGTCATATTTTTAATACTTTTATAATTCACATGACCTAATCTACTACGCCATAAAGAAATGGACTCAACCATATAAGCATAACTAATATTATTAATTTTGATCATGCCGTTACAAGAGTACCCTTTGCCAATAAATTATTCATTCTTAGATAAGACAAACTTATCAGACTCATACACAAGTTTGAAACCTCTCTTATTGAGAAGGTCCCTAGACACAAGATTTTTACACATATCAGGTACATGAAGTACATCAATTAGAGTAAGAGTCTTTTCAGAAGTTAATTTCAATTCCACTGTGCCTTTCCCAACTACATTGGTGCGAAGATTATTTGCCATCTTCACTTTTTCTCCATCAATTTCTTAATATGTTTTGAATTAAGAGCGGTCTTTGCATATGTGGACCATTACGACGATATCCAACCACCATTCACTTTCATTTTTAATTGAATTTTCTTCGCATACAGTTGCAATAAGATCTTTAATATTATTGGTTTCCTTCGACCCCTTATTTTTCCTTCAATGCCTTCTTTCTAAGACGACATTCTCGAGAATAGTGGCCCAGTTTGTCACAGAAGAAATATTTTCCCTTCTTTTTCTTATTTGCACTTTAGTTCTTGAATTTTGAATCATTCTTTGCTTTAAATTTCGAGTCTTTGGTAAGCTTGGATTTTCGATCCTCAACCATATTAGCTTTTGAATGACCCTCACCTTGTTCATCATTTTTTTCTCGAATACGAGTATCATCTTCAATACGAAGGTGACGAATAAAGGATTCCACAGGATAAGTCTTTTCATCATGATTAATTTTCTTCTTAAAGCCATTCCAAGAGGGTGGAAGTTTTGAAACAATCACCCCTACTTGAAATTCATCTTGAAGATTAATTCAAGCGACTTTAAGGTCACCAAAAATCTGTTGGAGTTCATGTTCTTGTGGAATGACAGATTTATCATGACTCATTCTAAAATTCATATAGTTAGAAATCAGAAACATACGGTTGCTCGCTTCCTCATTTTTATACATTGTCTCCAAAGCCTTCCATAATTCCTTTGCCGTCGGAATCATTCGATGAGCGCTATAAACAGTTTGAGACAAAGCATTGAAGATGTGTCCTCGACACATATATTCATATTCTTTCCTCTTCACACGTTTTTTCTTTATTTATTCGGTGTCTTCGGGTGTGGGCTCGGGAATTTTCTCAAGTTTGTCATCTATAATGTATGCTAGTTTTAGTGATGTGAGGAAGAGCATAACGCTCTCTTGCCAACGGGTGAAATTTTCACCATCAAAACGGTCGAGTCGGATTAAGTCTTGACTCATGACTTAGATAGATTGTGCCATTGTTCCTTCCGTTTGAGTGGAGTAATAAAATTTTGCCTAAAACTGTTGGAAATTTGTTATGGAAAGAACGAAATATTTAATTTAATTTATGCAAGGCACATTCTCTAAACGCTGTCTTTTAGGGAAAATTTCTCCTAATCCGGGGCGCGAGTACACTATGGGTTTTACAGAATCTGCCTTAAAGATACAATGCAATGTATGAACAGTTATTTGATTCAAACTATGTACTGTTTAGTCAAATCGAGAACACTCTGAATTTGTAATCTGATAATTCCAAAATGTATAGGACGAAGAGAGGAGAAATTAGCAATTTTTAGTGTCCAAAACAGAGGCCTGAAACACTTTTTATAGCCATTTCTGTGACTGTTCTTCAACAGTTATAGCTCTTCATGTAGCAACTCAGTAGCCGTTGGATCATGCCTGTTTGGAATAGCTTCGATCTAACGGTTTAGATTAGATGTCCCATCTTAAGTGAATAGACATCCCCTACATGAAACGCTACGAGTTCATCTGATAGTTCAAATCAAGTCATTTTGGATTTTAAACCCTTTGATCAGATTATTTAATCACAACCGTTGACCTGTTTTACTTTTTCAAAACTTTAGGCTCCCACGCTCCAAGCGACGATGCGTAGTTCCAAGTGCGCGTCAAAGCACGTAATGCACCCTATCTTGCCCAATCGCCCTTTCGCGCGCCACATGTCGTGATTGGTGGTTCTTAAGCATCACCGCAATACGTATGATCATAGCCTCTTGTTTGACTTGTCAACTAATAATCTTAATTGTCCTTTAATTGATATACCACTACTTTTTGTAGCAATCTTCCAATGTGGAACAATGTGGGACTTTGAGCACTCCCATATCTTTCACATCTATTTGCTCATGTTTCTTCCTTTCCAAAATAAAACCAAAACTAAGTTTAAAATAAAATACCAATTAATATAATAAAAAATAATATATATATATATATATATATATATATATATAGAGAGAGAGAGAGAGAGAGAGAGCGCCACGCTCCTATGCACACTAAGTTTGCAAACTATGTTTGCACATCATTTTTTTAAAATAGTAAAAAAAAATATTTTTGAGTTGATTTTTTTTGTGATATTTAAACATTTCAAGCAATCCATATAAAAAAAATTTAGTTCAAAAAAACTTTTTTTGCAATTTTTAAAAAACGGGTGAATTTCCGCTGCTTTTAAGCACTTTAAAAGCTGCGAAAGTTTGACTGATTTTTTAAAAATAGAAAAAAAAAATTTGAGTTGAATTTTTTTATATAGATCCGTTGAAATGTTTTAATATCATATAAAAAAATCAACTCATTTTTTTAATATTTTAAAAAAATTGGTGTGCGCCAGCACGTGTGCAAACTTAGTATGCACAGGAGCCTGCCCCCCCCCCCCCTCTCTCTCTCTCTCTATATATATATATATATATATAATATTAATGTTGAAATTTATCCAACAAAAAGTTCCTAGTATGCATTTGATTTTATTATATTCGTCTTATTTTTTTAATATCAGCAATAATTTGCTTTTACCTTTTTTTTTTCATTTTGTGAGAAGTCTGACTCTATGTACGTATGTGTGCTTATACACAGAAAATTATGGGTCTTTATTTTATGGGTTGTGTTGCATATGGTGATGCAGATTTAACCTTAGTTTCTTGTTTTTTTTGCTAATCATAAAGTTTTTATGTTATATTTTTGTCATATTTTTTTTGTGCCAGTTCTAGGACATGCAAATAATGTTTATTATGAAGAAGTTCGTTTAGTTCGATATAGTTTTGTCATCATGGATTGAAAAGGAGACGACCAATGAATTTTTTTTTCTACCTTCTCATGTCTAATTTGCCAGCGGTTCATGACGGTTAGTGATGCATCCAAAGCTTTCTTAATGGAAACATGAAGTTAGCCAAAAACATAAATGAGGGGTACATTATGGTGTTCTATTGCATCATGGTTTTTCTATTTATTTTCTTCTTTTGCGTGCAGTAAATAGACCATCATTTGTTCAATAAACAATAATGTGATTCTACTTTTGCTTAGAGTTAGACAATGGTGCTGGAGTATGTTTAACTCAATTTAGTAATACAAGTCTTGTCATTCAATAGGTATAATAGAATAGACTTATAATTAGTTCCTTCCACGAAATTGTTTGTTTCTTAAAAACTTTTGCAAATTACATCAATTAGATTATATATTTGACTAGACTTCAAGCAAGTATAAACTAGATAAGATCTAGGTTTAAACTAAAGTATCATCCTAGGGAGTCATTTTAATTTCTAACGTACAATCTCATATTTCAATTTTATAAAATAAATTTAGGCTTTGCCCAGGTCATTGAAAGCAAACACAAAATTTTTAGTTTCATCCTCTATTATTTTAGCAATTAAACACAAATTTTGACCAGGCTTTGACAAGGTTTTAACTTTTTAAACCATTTCAGAAAAGGTGATTAGATGGAGCTAGATCAATTTAACATCTTGCTCTTCTACTTTACATGGATTTCTTTATCTTTCTTTTCCTTTTATGTGGTTAAAGTCATTAAGGTGAAAAGGCATTTAATGTTGGGCAAGATGACTATAGGGTCTCCCATAATTTATTATTTAGGCGCCAACATGCTAATAAGGGAAACTTACAAAAGGCGTACCTATCGATTTTCATTCTTGCGTATTCCTTGGTTCAGAAGTTAATATTTGGAACTTTAAGTTTATTTTTAAATGAATCAAAGCTATAAAAAGTTTTGTTACATCTATATTTGAAATTTTTGTGTAATACTTATGCCTTATGTTTGATTTTGTTATGGAAAGTATTATATGGTAGTGATATTTAGTTGTATGTAGTTTTGGACCCTCCATGTTATACATTGCACAAGGCATACGTAAAAAATTAAGAAAATCACATTGAAAATAAAATGAATGTCTCCAAATTATGGTTGATATATCCTTGATCAATTATGTTTCCTTAACCAAGGTTTGGTTCCAGATAGGAGGTGCGTGCACATCTCATGGTTTTCCAAAGGAACAAGCATTGAATTGCTGGGACTCGATGCCAGTCAAATGAAATTGTAATAACTTTTATAATGTTTTAATTGTCCAAATTTCATAACTTTTATTATCTTTTCTTAATTACTATGGTTTATTTTCTTTAGTGTATACATTACTTTTGTTCACAGGGGCATAGGGGGGGGGGGGGGGGAGCTCATTTATTAAAGCTATGAGTTACACACAATCAAACTTGTTTTTGCTTGATTTTTTACAGGAATTATTAATCTAGGTTGTGTGCCCCAAGGTGTTGTGTGTGTGTGCGTGTATGCGTGTGTGTGTGTGAGAGAGAGAGAGAGAGAGAGAGAGAGAGGAAAAGAAGAGATGGAAATATTGCAATGGTGGTGTTGTAGAGATGTTGATTAACAAAAATCAAAAGATAATAAAAGTATATACAAAAAGAAGTGTAAAGTATAGGAGGGTATATTTTTCGTGTCAGAGAATGAAAATTTATTATTACTGGCAACAACGCTAGCCACAAAACTAAATGTTAGCCTACTCTATATAATCCAGCAGCCCAAACCAGTGTTACAAAAAAAAAGGCTAACACCCTATAAATTTATTTTTCGTATGCATGTTCCAAAATGTGGTACCAAATCATTCTGATACTCTAGAATTAGTGATTCGAGCAATATTAGGTTATGTTCTATGAGATAAACATAGAGAAAACATATGATTGTAATGCACTCCAATATAATAAATACTATAACAGGAATTTTTGAAGATAACATTCAACAAAAAAATTGTAAATGTAAATATTTAGGACATTCTTATTCAACGTATTTACATAAATAATTCCAATATACGAAATCTCAGCTCAAAGGTAGTAAATACTTGGGTACCTTAACAATGTTATAAGATGTTTGCTGTTTTCAACTTTTGAATCAATAGTATTTAGAAGTACCTAAAATTATTTAAGAGAAGTAATCTTCCATCAGCCTATCCCGTGTCATACCAATCTTTAAAGTATATGGCGTATTGCTTTCCCGTTCTTGTTCGATGTACCAAAATGATCTGCGTTCAAGCTAACATTGGCCAAAAGGTTCCCTATCTTTTCCTTCATTTCTTTGAGTCAAGACGATTGGACTAAGCACAAGCTTGAGTTCTCTAACAGGAAAAGTGGATGTGATGTTTGAGAAAATTGTACTTCACACATATAATGGTCACTAAACAAGTCCTACTTGAGAGGCTTCATTCCCTGAAATAAACCACATAAAAGATTCAGTTTCTCTGATTCAAATAAACGACATGTTAAGAAAAATGTAACAATAATAAATATGGGCAGAACAAATTTTATATCCACATCTTATTAAAATCTTAATATAATGTCTGCACATCACTAACATCATTTACTTTCTTAATGGAGTAAAAAGATAACTGGGAAATACTTTTAGGTACTCCTTGCTCACTTCATTAGAATGCTACATTGTCCAACACAATAGTCTTGTGCCTTTTTTTTATAAAATCTATTAGTTATGTGTTGGATTTAGATTTCTAGCTCTAGCTTATTTTTTTTAGCATTTACAAGTCATTTGTCTCTGCCCCAGAGGTTGTCCGGCTAGAGAAAGAGAGAGAGGATTTACCTCTTTTTTAATTATTATCTTTTTAGGATGTTTGCAACGACCAATGCCATATATGGAGAGCAGTCATCGGAAGAGATGTGAACATTTCCCAGACGGGTACCACATAGGCAGGCGAAATCGTCTCCAAGTAGGCAAATCCCCAGGTAGAAAATGAAGGCTCATAGTAAAAAACGTAAATAAAATAACTAAATAAAAATACAAAACTAAGCAAAAAGTCTCCATATCTCGTAACTTTAAGCTAGTAACCTACCCTTCTTCACTAAAAATAGCAAAGTAATCATCAGGATTATACATTGTTACCACAATAAGTGAGGCTGGGGGTTGTTTGAGAATTTTCCAAACTTAATTGAAGAAGCTAAAGGGGGATGGAATTTTCATAAATCCAGGGGTTAGGGCTGTAACTTTTCAAACCTAACTTACTTTGCCCTTCACTTCATTGGATCGCGGATGCTTTCGCCTAAAGGGAGAGGTTTTCGGTGGGTCGCTTTGTCGGCCAAGGTCGTTGGACCTCCGGTTGGCATCGGCATAGGGAGCTTGCTGGTTTCCCAGTCAGATCCGGACTTGGGTGGGTCGGTGGTGATGGGAGCGAGAAGATCTGTTCTGGCCTTGAGGGCGAGAAAACCAACGGTGGGGGCCCAAGGGGTTGGGGCAGCAGGTAAGGAGGGTAATGGTGCAAAAAAATTGGTTCGCCAAAGGTGAGGCCAGTGGTGTTTTGGCCAAAAAGAGGCCAAAGAAACAAGGGATAGGCATCCTAAGGTTAGTAGCCATAGGTCGAGGAAGTAAGAAGGGTTGGGCCAAAACCAGTTTAGGGGATGCAAAGGGTGTGTGGGCAGCCCAAAAAATTGAGAGGTGGGCTGGCGTGTGGCGCAGTGTGTATGAAATGACTCACTGCAGTGACGCTTCTCTGTGGCGCAGTAGGAAAGGAGAGACGGGAACATGAGGGGCAGCCAATTGCGGGCCGGTGGTTGGGAGGAGGTGTCCATCGTCGATGGCGGTGTTTCTGTTATTGGTGGTCAAAGGGTTCAGAGTCGGTGGAGCAAGGACGCTACCAAATCTTGGATCTGAATCGTCAAGCGGTTGACGTCCTCGTCCATGCGTTCTGACTTCTTTAGCGGCATACCAGATGTGGAATCACATATGTCACTGAGCCCACATTAAAATTGAATGATTTAAATGCTAGCCAATGTAATAAAAGTTATACAGAGACCCAAATCTAACACACATCTAATAGATAAACCTACATAATTATGTACACTAATACCACCCTGGATTAGCTAGAGTGGTAAGGGCGAACCTGTGATTGTGTCGTTAGGTGCACTGGTCACAGGTTTGATTCCACACGTGGGCAATTCAGATTTAAATGTGTACACTAATGAGTATGTACACAAATCAAAGCGTTTAATGTATACTTTTTGGTTTTCAAACATCATGCATATTTTTGTATCTGCACTTTACCTAGGAGCTAATATTATAGAGATCCACACCCAATTCCTTGTTTATGTAAATTCTCTGTCTTTGCCATTTGGAACTAAGCTCTGCGATGTTGTTTCTGGAATTAAATCATTTCCACTGGCTAGAAAATCATTACAATAAACAAAGTACATATTATGTGATGAGATTTCCTTTCAATCATAGACATAGTCTGCCCAAACAATAACATATAACAGTGAATATAACTTGTAATGCAATAATTTTCAGTTGGAAGTAGAATTTCAAAAGAAAATTATGACACCATCACTCGTGGCTTATTATTCCTAAATGCGCAGAAATCGAATTCTGAAACGTGACTCTCAAACATATGACACCATCTCCGAAATCCTAGCACTTCAAGAAATCTGGATTTTAATGGGGAAAATTATCACCACTAAGGCCTCTAAAGTTGCCTCTAAATATATTTAGTGACCACATACAAGCTGTCACAAGTCTAAACCTGTCACTAAATGTAACCAACGGCTAATGACAACTAAACATTCACCACTAAATGTTTTGTGTAGTGACAATACATGAAAGAAGTTTCAGCTGAAATTGAAAGATCACCAGAAAAGATTTTGAGTTGTAAAGAAAGAACGAAATTCAATAATGTTGCTACTAAGTATCTTATTATCATGTTGTCTCTTTATCTCTAATTTCAAGAATTATATTGATGGGTAGATAATATATCTGAATTCATTGCATTTAGAAGCCAAGGAAAGGGGGCTAGCTATATCAGTGACCAGAAGCAACATATCAGCAGCAACTTCAATGTCTTCAATCTCTCTAGTTCTTAGCTCTCTCATAGGAGCTTGGATTGGAGGTTCCTCCAATAGCATCTCAAGAAGCAGTCTTATTTATGGAGACACAAGGCAAACCACCATGACCATCAAATATATATCTCTTTTGTCCTTCTTCTTAGTTGCTTTTGCTTCTTTTGTACAAATAACTAGGCGCTTTGTTCTGCAAGTTTCCTCATAAGCATGCCCAACTGTGTGGTTCTAGTGGACTACGTGGAGAAAGAAGTGATAAGAGGAAGCAATTTCTGGTCATTTGGCACATGGGCACTCTACTTTGCGGTCACTTTGTTGCTGTGGATTTTTGGGCCCATACCCATGCTTGTTTCTTCGGTGATCATGGGGGTTGTGTTGCATAATTTAGACAAGAATTCGATGCCGCTGGATCAGTTTCAGCAGAGTGATAAGCTTTGGAACAAGGCTGGACGAGAATTAAGGCCTATTGAGTACCGTGAAAAACCAAATGGCTCTAACAATGACTACAACTAGCAAGTTAGAGAATGTTTGAGAGATCATTTTGGTAAAGTAGGCATGTTGAATGAATTGTTCTCGTTTGTTTGCCAATTCTATTTATAATTCAAAGACATCCATACTGATTAATTGATCTCGCCTTTTCAATTTTGCCAATTCTATTTATAATTCTAGGATTTCTTAAAATCCATTTTTTTAATTATTAACTACGGAAAGTAAAGGAACAAACTCTAGCATAGTATCTCAAATGTGTAAAAGTCAGATATAACTAATGTACTATCAGACAGATGAAATAGAGAGATGAAATAAAGTCCAATTGTACTATTCCAGTTAAAGCTTAGATGCATACAAAATTGATCTCCATCAGCTAAAAGTCACCATGTTTTTTGTGTCTCCTACTATTCCAGGAGTATCCAGCTGGGGAAACTAGGTTTTGCACCAATGAAGTTGTAAAGATATAGCTACGACGGCCATAATAGTCTGGCAATGTAACATTCCTACGCAAATTTTTTGCAGGATCATAAGCCAATATTTCCTGCTTGTTAATACAAAATAAAATTTCTCCATTCCTCTTACGGATCAATGGAATCAAGAATCCATAATAAAGATTTAGGTTCAAATTTGATACGACGAACATAATAGTCCAGGATTCTACCACACCATACTCCTTCATTGTGAGTATCTCAACGTTACATTCAAAACCACTATGATTGTCGGAGCGGGACATACAAAGACATCCGTCTAAAACTCCCAAACCAACAATTGCATTGTCTTCCCCGTACTTGGGTTTTGGGGTTGGGAACTCCTCGAACTTTGAATCCACTGGATCAAAACATACAATTATTCTGTCTGCAGACAAGCGATGTGTATCTTCCTTAGTCACAGCCCAATGAAGGTGTCCATTCAGTACTTGCCCGTTAACCGGAATGCCGAAGCCAAAAGGGAAGCTAACCTTGGTCCATCGTTTTCCCTTCAAAGTAGCTACAATGACAAACTGGCCACCGTAATGTGGAGTCTGATGTGAAAGCCATATTAGGGCCTTGTAATCAGCAATGGAGGGGTCATAACAAAGACCCGAAAAGATGCCGTATCCACCATGAAGCAAGCGATCAAGTGTGAGCACTTTTTGAAATGCAGTACGAACATCGCACTGCATTTCCATCTAAAATGTAATATTACCACCGACTTTGATAGCAACCCGATAACATGAGTGTGTGCCAAGTGTCGCTTCAACTTTTGTCAAAATTCTACGTTTACTTCCATTTTCTGCATTGAACGTAAAATTTCGCTACTAAAAGTGACATTTAGCGACAAAACAGAATACTAAAGTTTTGATAATACTAAAGTCTAATTTCAGTCATTAACGAGGCAACTAAGTCATAATCACAAAAAATTAAAGAAAAAGAGAGCTATTTCTACGTAAAAAAAAATTAAAGAAAAAGAGAATTGTTTCTACGTTATTCAACATTATAATACATGATTACACCTACTACCTTATTGAATATTTTGAACTCTCAAAACTAGAGGCAATCGAAACCATACAAAATACGACCAAGTAAGCAACAAAAAAAAAATCTTTTTTACTTTAATACGACCAAAATTTTCGATCTTGGACATTAATCCAAATTAATTAGTTTATTAGATATTAGTGCATTTTCCGCTGCTAAATGTCACGAGAGATCACTTTTAGTGGTGAAATGTCCACATTTAGCGACTTAAATATACTTAAGTCTAATAAACTGATTAACTTGGTTTAAAGTCTAATATCAAAAATTTAGGACCGGACCAAAAAATTATCAACTCAACACTACAAATCATACCAGCAGTCACGGTGATGACTTTGATAGCAACCCAATGACATGAGTGCATGGGCAGACAATACTACCAATCTCTTTTTATGTTCTTTAACAAATTGATTCATCATTGAATATAAAAATTTCGACTCCAAAAGTGGAATTTACCGACAAAAAAGCACTTAAGTCCATAAATATAATTACGAAATTACTAAGTTCCAATATCAACTATTAGCGAGGTAACCAAGTCAAAATCACAAAAAAGTAGAAAACATTTTCTATGCATAACATCAAATACATGATTACACGATCCTATTGACTATTTTGAACCCCCAAAACTAGAGGTGACCACAATCATACAGAGTATGACCAAGTGAGCGTCGAAAGAAAATAATTAACAATGCCACCCAAACAAATCGAACTAACACCGACGGTGACGGCTCTGATAACAACCCGATAACATGAGTTTGTGCCGACAACAATACCAATCTCTTTTTACGTTCTTTAATGAACTTATCAAATGCAGCTTCAACTTCTGTCAAAATCATATCGTAAGATGTGTTATTATTATGTGCCAACAAGCATCTAGCAAGCACAACGGCATCTTCTAGCGCCACGGATCCACCTTGCGCAAGAAAGGGACCCATTACATGCATTGCATCTCCGGTTACACAAACGCTGCCTTTTCTAAACCCGCCAAATAAAATGTCCCACGGGGGATGATATCGTAACCGCGTAAATACCAGAGAATTCAGATCACATTTCTCAACCATCTCCACTATTTCAGTTGGGAAACCTTCCACAAACTTCACAGCCAATTGTTTAATGAGCTGCACATTTTTAGCTGCATTTGAATCTGTTCATATTGGCATGTAGGCTAATTAGAGATGTAAAAAATATGTAATAAAATAGACTAGATTTATTATAAGAAGATGTTAAGATTTAATGTGAGAAAATTGGAACACTAGGGAACAAAGTGAGACTGACTCCAAATTTCAGGGTCAAAAGTGTAACTAAAACTTAAACAATTATCTGAATCATAAATTTCGGTTTTCAACTATGAAGCACGGACACTCTCCCGGAAGCCATGAGTCGCATGTCGTGTCGAAACACGTATTATGTGCTCGCTCTGACACGTTACCGTGTATTTAAATTTTGTGATAGTGATTATGCTTTATTTATGATTTTTAATGTTAACATGTATTCGAATTTTGTTTTGTATGGTCCATTTTCTTAATTTTATGTTAAGAATGCTCTGATAATGTATTTTATGGAAAAATATGTTTCATTTCATTAATATATATATTTCAATATATATTATATATTATACTTATCCTATCATGTCGTATCCTAGTTTTTGAAAGAATCACGTGTCGCGTATCGCGTGTCGAAACGTGTATTACAAGTCTGTGATTCATAGGTTTTCACTCACTACTGTAGGTTATATTAGAGATGGGTCTTTAAATTTCTTGAAGTAAAGCTTAATACTAATATATTTGACTAAGCAAATAGGTTGTTTCTTCTTATAATATCAAAGTGAAAAAAATAAATAAGACTCACTTGGGGATAAATTGAAAGTAATTGTTTTGGGGGAAGGGGCCTTAAGGGAGAACTAAAAATCTTTAAAATGTGTGTTTTTATTTTTCTTTTTATTTATATTTATGAAGCAAGGACACTCTTGTTCGACACGCGTCGGACACGGGACCAACTCGGACACGTTAGGGGCATGTTTTTTGGACATGCCAGGATAGTTTAATAGTATTTTGAAATTTTTAGACGGGATCAAATGTTTAATAGCTTAAAACATTGATTGTAAAATATAAAATGAAAAATAAAACACCGTATTAATCTACAAAAAAAATTGACGCAAAAGTTTCAAACAAACCCAGCTTTTTGCAGACCATATAAATTGTATTTTCCGAATTTGTTGAATTTTATCTGTTTCTTGTTTAAATATATATTGTTGTATTTGTATCGAATTTTATGCTAAGTTTGTTCTGATTATGTATTCTATTAAACAATTTATATTTTATTTCGTTAATATATATTTAGAAACATATATATTATATGTATCCTAGCATATCGTATCGTACCTTTTCCAAAAATCGCGTATCACATATCCCGAGTTATGTTGCATCTCATAACAAGTGTCGAATTCGTGCTTCATAAATAGTCATGAACTAGCCAATTAATTCACTATTATAAAATATGTACGAACATGTTTTGAATTAATAACTGTTGAGATGCATTTGACAATGAATTAATGGTTCAAATGCATTTAAATTAATTAATCCCTTCCACTTTCTCAATTGTCCATTAACTTTGCAATGTATTAAGTTTTATATAAGAAACTGGCAGTTTAAACATTTACAAAAATTGTGAATTTAACCATTCGGTGACACATGACCGAGTTCCCTTCAAGGTATTCATCATCCTTCACCAAGTTAAATAAAGGGACATATACCAAATAGTCCTTCGGACATTTTTTAATACCCATTTAGTCCAAACTTTTTTATTTTGCCTCAAAAAGTCATTTACCACATAAATGCCTTTTAAGAATTATTATACTACAGACTCGGTACCTAACCGTTGTCGGCACCCAACTCTTGAGTTCCTTTGATAAGCTTTGGCACCTAACTGCCGATAGATCCTTTGATGAATTTCAGCTACGAATCATGGACACTTCTAAGAAGGCCATGTATTCGTGTTCGACACATGTCGAACACCTACACTCTCTCGACACTTCTTTTCACATGTTCATAATTAAAATACAAAATTAATGTGTCGGAGACTTATTTCCATGTGTCGAACACTTGTTTGCACGTGTGTATACTGAATATATAACAATGAAAGTTAAATTTGCGACATCACTTCAGGCCTCATTCACCAAGGACTACGCTATATCATACTCGCACTAGAACGGTTCTCCACGAAAGTTTGAAAACCTTAATTTCCATAATATATTAATTCATTATTTTTAATCAATATTCAAACACGTTCCTTTTCTTTTCATGTTCTTGTCTACTCTATATAAATTCATGAAAATAGATACTTTTTCTACATGAACCATATCGTAATTTTATTAGAATTGTCGTGTCGGCGTCACGGTGTCGTGTCAGACATGATACCATGTCCATGTCAGTGCTTCTTAGATTTTCAGCACCACATCATGTCCCCAAGTCGGAACAAATATTTCAACAGTTTCTATCCTACAAACCCGACACTTAACTGCCAAGTTCCTTTAATGTGTTTTGTCACCTAACCACAAAGTTCGTTTGATGGGTTTGGACACACCATTATCGAGCCAAAACATAGATTATTAGTTGATTTTATGTTGGTGCTCCCTTGTCACCCTCGACATAACTTAAGGGGTAATAGATGAAATGCATGTTAGCTCAGACTAGTGTACCTTACTTACCGAGAGTAGTAGTAGTAGTCCATTCATTTGCTATAAACCAGTAAACAAGCTTGTCATTCACGGGAATTCGACCAACTGAAAAATTGCCTCTCCTCATCCGGATAGACTCATTCTCAAAATTATGTCCATTTGGGTGATTTGTGAAACCAATTATCGAACAGGTTGAATAAAATTTGGGAGACTTTAACCCAATATAGGCAGCAACAACCGAGTTTGCTCCATCGCATCCTATCACAACCTGTGGCTTACAAATCATCAACTCTCAACTTTCATCGTTATGTAAAGATGCACTTAAAAATACTAAATGTTGTATCTATACAAGGCCAAAGCGCATCACAATGTGTTTTCTTGTCAAAAAGCGAGGGGTAAAAATTATTATAACATAAATTTTACAAACAAGATTTCATTAAGCAAATAATGGGTCCTAAATATATGTGCGATGGGGTCCAAAATTGAAGAGTAATTTTATTTTAATGTTTAATGTTAGTAGAATAAGGGAATATTGGTTCGATTACTCTCCAATGAGTTTAAGGTTTTTTTTTTTGTTTAGTCCATTTAAGTTATCTTGGGAACCAAGTCTTTGGAACTTAAACATTGTATTATATTCTCTTTTGGAGTTAGTTGATGATGGATGTTAATTGAGAGGGTGTTTAGATCTTTCGCTGCGTTGCTCTGCATCATATTGCATATTAACAAATTATTTCAATGTAATATTGCAACAAAACATAATATGCAAGTTATTCATCTTCTGAAATACCGAATATAACACAAAATATTTTTTATCAGAAAACATAAAATAACCTCTCTCTCATGTTGAGTCCATTGATAGTTCCATTAGGGTTACTGATATAGTATTTTTATTTATCATTTTAAGAGGTGTCAGTTATGCATCTATTTATTTATATCTTTTCATTTATTCCCATCAAAATGCAAGCCCAAAAAGCATAAAAAACACGCTAACCAGTTAGAGTTTTTTCTGCACTTTTTAATCGGGTTGTTTGCACTGTGGGTCTAGTACTTATGCATATTTTTAGTTGGAGTCCACAGTTTTCTCTCTGGGATCCAATTTCACTTTTTGCAACCGTTTTTAATAAATTATTTTAAATAATTTTTGTCTATAAAGCGTCGCAAAAAATGAAAATGAACCATAAAGTGTAACCAGACTAAGAATATGCGTAGTTCATGGACCCAAAATGAAAATAATCCATCATAATAATATGCAACTGAAAAACTTAGAGACATGAAAAAACACCTTGGCTTTAATGATACTCCCATCTTGAAGTTCAATTATTGGACGCCTCGTTTGATGGTCTAACTTGACTGCGACCACTTGACATCCAAAACGTAACATTTCGCTAGGGAGGCTGTTGGCTAAGGCTTCAATAAGATCACACCTTCTCACGCATCTAAGTTCTTCATTTCTGTTGTGACAAAAATGTTTTCAAGCATTAAAGTTTCTTTTCTTCTTTATTTTTGAGTAACTAACTGCCAAACAAAAACAAACAGAGACATATATAATCAAATCAACTCCATACCACTGCAGTTATCATTCCAATTAATGCGCATGCAATCTTTTAGCGAAAAAAAATTCCATACCCAAGTAGGATCAGTGTTACCTAGAACACGGAATGCGTTCGTGCATGGTACGGATTCATTTATGTGGCTCGCTACCGAGATGGTATGCAGTACGTTAGGGGTAGGCCTAGTTAGAGTGCTATTTAGATTCGCTGTTTCTTGACAATTATTAATTGGATAATTTTGGGTACCATGGAAAGCGTATTTACATATACTACACCCAAACACATATACTTACTTTATTTTTAATTAAGTTATCTATTGAATTCAACAAAATATTGCAGTACCTAGGGGTGGCAACTGTTACAACTTAAGAAGCTTAAGCTATAAGAGATATTTAATCTCAATGAATATACAGTTTGTATTGAATGAAAAAAGGTACAACTGGTTGAGGTCTCCATGTTCCTTTAAATCGGACCATAGTCATGTACAACTAATAAACATCCCAGCTGAATCTTGATGACTTAACAAACTCAATTAACTGTTGAATCTGACCATTAAAACAACACTGTTTTGTTTTACACAATTAGCTGTCGCAAATGAGTTATGACAGAAAACAAGAGACCCATAGCGGCTATGGATGGAGAATTAACAAATTTGGGTGCTTAATGGGTGGACCCACTAAACACGATAACTTACTGAATCGGGTTTGGGTTTAATCATTTTGCGGAAATACACGACACGACTCATTAAATTACGGCTTAAACACAATATAAAATCGATAAGACACGACACGGTAGACCCAAAAGGCTAAACGGGTTGGTTTTGGGTGGAGCTGATTTGACATGAACCCAATATGACTCTATTGCCACCCCTAGGAGTACCTATGTTTTTTTTATACACTTGAGATGGAGCTAATTAAGAGAACTTATAGATTTGTAAAGCTCTACCATTTTTTTGTTGGTGTAGAATCGACCCTTTATGATTCGTATTGGTAGTAGTCATGTGGGCCATTAAAAGACATCAAGAATTAGAGTGATGACGTTTCTTTAAGGTCCAGATAACATGTTTCCTAATAACACACTAAGAAACTAAAAATAGACATACAAATAGATACTTGTACAAAGATCTCATACTTACTATTTTGAGGCACATAAAACGTGACATGCGCTTGGGCGCATGTTATCATTCCTTTCTTTTATACTAGTTTAATTCAAAGATTTTCCAGATGAGCCTATGCGCGTCATTCCAAGTACAGTGTGAACTTATATATATATATATAGACAGTTCAGAAATTTTATCAGATGTATGTGCTGAAAATATGGATTCAGATGTCTTTTAGCCTATTAAATTTCAAATTCCACTACTTGAAATGGTTGTCTCTTAGAGAATCCACATTAGATTATGTTTTTCTATAGTTACCATCTACAACTTGTTTGATCGATTTGAATCCCATTAATCATGAAAGTTCCTTAGTGTTCTAATTACTGTATAGAGAGATTATTATATGTGAAGAAAAATTATCATTCTCTGTCATTGTTTCATTTCATGCCTTGTTGTAAAATTGTTTGCTTATACTGGGAAATCAAACCAGCCTATTAAAATCATGTTCTTCATATTTTTTATTTATTTTTAGTTTTGCTGATGGAGTTCATTTCAAGTCATACAATCTAAAAAGTCCAATTTAACGTTTCATCCCCATACTTCCTACACTCCTCGATGTTAGAAACCTGAGTGTGTACAATACAACTGCAGAAGAACGAACGCGGCAGAATTTTAAAGCCTAAAGGTCTGCAAATCACTCCTACTAAAAACTGAATTGTCTCCACCAATTATGGAATATATGGTGTGCAAATGGGTGTACAACAAACTGTTTTCAAGATACAAAAAGACTTGAAACAAGTCGAGAGAAATCCTATATACCAAAGGAATAGTAATGGCAAATGAAGAACCGATGACAGTGTGTAGAAAGAGGGTAATTAAAATTTTGATTGTCTGTGTTAAGCCCATGCTCCTAATTCTAATCGTTAACACAGTTTGCTCCTCTTGGATCAACATGTGCTTTGTTGGCTATCCTTTTTGTTAGTCCGTAGACTCACAGCTAGCCATCGATGTTGTCCCTAACTCAACCACTTCCGCGGCCCAAGTGGGGTTTTGAACTCAAAAAGGATAATTCTTAATCTAATAATGAAAATCCTAATTATTTATCTACTGTTGTAGCAGCAATTTAAATAATTAAATGCAGAATTAAAAAACAGGAACGAAATTACCCAATTTTTGGAGCTAATAAATCTGGGCAGAAAAGTATAAGAATTCCGGAACTGGACAGTCAAGAACACGGCTGAGTCGCGGACTAGGTGGCTCTCTTTAAGGTGTTTCGCGGCTCTGCCTCCAATTGTGCCGACAGTGTACAGCCCCGTCACCCCCAGGATAAAACAGCCTCGAAAATGAAATTACGGATTAACAGCACAAGAATTAATCCGGTCTGTATACACCCATTCTGTATTAATTGCTCGATTCTATAATTAATCTGCACCGAATGAGATTAATTATTCTGGAAAAAGTATTCTGGGAGAAAGAAATTTTTTTAGAACTGTAGAGAGAAAAAATCTGTGTTGAAAGCAGATAACTGTATGCCAAAACCGGAGGCAACCAGCTCTTTTATGGGGCAAAAAGAAAAGAGACGTTGGTAAACAATGTGGAGAAAAAACTGGAAGAAGTGGGCAACTCGGTTGAAGAAATCAACACGGACTAAACCACGTTTTAATTTTTCGGAATTAATTACCGTTAAAAAATAATTTTTAAAGCCCAAAAACGTTAATTTATTTGTCCAAAAAATTAATTATTAATGAGCCCAAGACCAAGACCAAGACCCAGGACCCGGACCCGGACCCGGACCCGGACCCGGGCACGGGCCGGGCCGGACGGACGGCGGCGGCGGCGCGCGCGCGCGTGTGTGACTTGGCCCATTGGGTCTGCCCCACATACCCACAAAAACTTGAATGCCCAAAGGGCTGAACCTTTGTTCCCAAAAAATTGTAAATATACACAACACTTTTCTTACAACCCACCGATGTGGGATACTGCTTAAAGGCAGTTTAAAGCTTTTAAGTTTTTTTGCAACTTACAGCTGCCAATGAAGGCCAGCTGTTTCCAACAATCCCCCACTTGCAAAACTTGAAAACATTTTATCGAGCATTAATCTATAGAATTGTGCTTAAGCAAAGGTGTCTTTCGACTTGAACCTTTACGTAGTAAAGATGATTCAGAATATACTAGAGTAACCGTAGTTTTGAACTCTATCTCTGACAACATCCCACACGCAACCCTACTTGGGTGTAAGTCTAATAGCTAGCACGTTACGGCCATGTGCTTCTATCCCAGTATAGTGAACGCTTTAGGAATTTGCCCAAAATATCCATAGGAAGCGGCCACACTTCCACATTCACATAGGTGAGTCTATCAAGAATACTCCTGTAGCTAAGTACCCCACTCAAAATAAAGCTATAGATCTCATTAAGAGTTATCATAACTCATCCTTCACTCGCTTCAGGATATTATGCTCCTTAGGGATGGACTCGGAGTAAAACCCCGTTCTATTTTAATTAATAATCGCATGATTCAACCCATATCACTTGTGACTTGTTATTACCCTTTGAACATATTTCTTGGGATCTCCAGTCTATATGTTGGGTTACCATCACAAATGACTCATTTATCCATGGGCTTTAGTCCCATCCCTGTCGTGGTGTTCCACACCTTCTCCCTAGCTAGTCCTTTCGTCAAAGGATCAGCTAAGTTCTGTTCAGACCGTATATGATCCACCCTCACAGCACCCGTAGAGATAAATTCTCTAACAGTACTGTGCTTACGACGTATTTGTCATTTCTTACCGTCATAATAACGGTTCTCAACTTTTGCAATAGCCGCGGTACTATCACAATGAATCAAAACGGCTGGAATCGGTCTTTCCCATAATGGGATATCTGATAGGAGGTTTCTTAACCAACCTGCCTCTTCACTAGCAGCAGCTAGCGCTATCATCTCAGACTCCATAGTGGATTGAGCCAAAATAGTTTGTTTCTTAGATTTCCAAGAAACTGCACCACCAGCGATGCTAAATATATATCCACTAGTAGCCTTAGAATCATCAGATAGGGTGTTCCAATCAGCATCACTAAATCCTTCAAGGACAGCGGGATGTTTATTATAGTGTAATCCGAGGTTCATCGTCCTTTTAAGGTACCGCATGACCCTCTTAATAGCATGCCAATGCTCCATACTAGGTCTACTAGTAAATCTACATAGTACTCCCACAGCATAAGCTATGTCAGGTCTAGTGCAATCTGTAGCATAACGTAAGCTACCAATAATGCTTGCATAAGCATTTTGGTTTACACTGTCGCCAGTGTTCTTAAATAACTTTACACTAGGGTCAAATGGAGTACTAGCAGGTTTACAGTCAAAGTAATTATATTTCTTTAGAACTTTCTCAATGTAATGAGATTGATCCAAAGAAAGTCCCTTTTCTGACCTAGTAATATTAATTCCTAATATTACACTAGCTTCACCCAAATCCTTCATATCAAAGTTGGCACATAATAATGATTTAACATTTTCTACGGCATGAATATTAGAACCAAATATAAGCAAGTCATCAACATAAAGACATATGATAGTGCAAATGTTCTCAACATATTTATAATAAATGCATTTGTCACTTTCATTAATTTTGAACCCATTAGAGATGACTAAGCTATCAAATTTATCATGCCATTGTTTAAGTGCCTGTTTGAGTCCATAAAGAGATTTATCTAATTTACATACTTTATTTTCTTGACCGTGTACAATAAAACCTTCAGGTTGATCCATATAAATCTCTTCTTCTAATTCTCCATTTAAAAATGCAGTTTTAACATCCATTTGGTGTACAATTAAATCATTTAAGGCAGCTATAGCAAATAGTACACGTATAGACGTTATTCTAGTCACGGGTGAAAATGTGTCAAAAAAGTCTACATTTTCTCTTTGTCTAAAACCTTTAGCAACAAGACGTGCCTTATATTTTTCAACAGTGCCATCAGGTTTTAATTTCTTTTTAAGAATCCATTTACACGCAATTGTTTTACATCCAGGAGGAAGGTCCACTAAATGCCAAGTTTTATTTGTTTCCAAAGAATCCATTTCATCATTAATAGCCTCTTGCCATAAATCGGCATCCAAAGAAGATAAGGCTTCTTGAATAGTGTTAGGATCCTCCTCTAAGGTGTAAGCATAAAAGTCGGGACCAAAATCTTTTTCTACACGAGCCCTTTTACTTTTTCGAATTTCTAAAATGGATTCATTATTTTCTTTATTTTTATTTAAAGAAATATTAGTGGATGACTCGCCCCCACTATTCCTCAATTTAAAAGGAAATTTATCTTCATAAAAATCGGCGTCATTTGATTCAATAATTACTTGATTTTTCAAGTCATAAAATCGGTATGCTTTGCTATTAATAGCATAGCCTATAAAAACACACTCATATGCTCTACTTGCCAATTTAGACCTTTTAGGGTCGGGTATACGTACATAGGCTAAACACCCCCACGTTCTAAAGTATGACACGTTGGGCTTAATATATTTCCAAATTTCATAAGGAGATATTTTCATTTTAGTCTTAGGAATTCTATTAAGCACATGACACACAGTCAAAATAATTTCACCCCACCAATGTGAGGCAGCCCCTGAATTTAATAAAATAGCAACAACTAATTCAGTTAATGTCCTATTTTTTCTTTCGGCTTTACCGTTCATTTCGGGCGAATAAGGGGCAGTTTTTCGTGAATAATACCGTGGGTTTTATAAAATTCAATAAATGGTCCAGAATCATATTCGGTGCCTCTATCACTACGTAACCTTTTTATTTTCCGATTAAATTGATTTTCAATTTCATTAAGGAAAATTTTAAACATGTCAAACGCTTCACTTTTATTTTTCATTAAATACACAAATGAATAATCGGAACAATCATCAATAAAAGTTATAAAATAACGTTTGCCATTTCTAGTTGTGACACCATCCAATTCACAAATATCCGAATGAATTAAATCAAGTGGTTCAGATTCTCTAAAAACAGATTTATGTGGTGTCTTAGTGATTTTTGCTTGACTACACCATTCACATTTTCCAAAATCATTTAATGATAATTCGGGAATTAATCCTAAAGTGCTCATATTTTTAACAAGTCGTTTATTAACATGACAAAGCCTAGCATGCCAAATATTAAATGAACAAGCAATATAAGCAGAAGGAGAAATTTTATTCATTGCATCAACATTCAATTTAAACATCCCATCAGTGGCATAACCCTTCCCTACAAAAATTCCATTTTTGGTCAAAGTAAATAAATCAGCACCAATAGTTTGAGTAAAGCCAGCTTTGTTGAGAAGATAGCCCGAAACCAAATTTTTCCTTATCTCGGGAGTGTGAAGAACATCTTTGAGGATAACAGTCTTTCCTGAAGTGAACTTCAATTCCACATTTCCAGTACCAGCAACTTCAGTGGAGTGAGAATCACCCAACAACACCTTCTTATCTGCAGTCTCAGAATAAGTCTTAAACAGACTACGGTCATAACAGATATGGCGGGAAGCGCCAGTATCCAACCACCACCCTTCGGCACCGCTAACCATGTTGATTTCTGAAATCATAGCACATAGGTCCTCTTCGGTCAAATTCGCTTGTGCTTGTGGCACATTGCGACATTTGCGAGCCATATGGCCAGGCTTGCCACACTTGAAACAGAGAAACTGTCCCGAGTTGCTAGACTGTCCATTTCCAGGGTTCTTATACTTATTCTGAGTCTGAGTCTGATTTTTAAAATTCTGGTTGTGGCTCTTTTTCTGATTTTTCATATTTTTTCCGTTTGCCTTTAAAACAACTGGAGTGTGGTTCTTTTTCTGATTTTTGTTGTTAGACACAACAAGAATTTCATCTTTATAGTCTTGTTTTCGGGATTCCTCCTCAATTCTCAATTTAGTAATTAATGACTCTAGTGAGAATTCTTTAGACTTATGCCTCAAAATATTTTTAAACTCCTTGAACAGTGGAGGCAATTTATCAATAATTACAGCCACCTGAAATGGCTCATCTAAAGCCATGCCCTCGGAAATAATTTCATGGGCAATCATTTGCAAATCATGGGTTTGAGCAACAACAGATTTGTCATCCGTCATTTGAAATTTCAAATAACGGCTGACGGCATATTTTTTAGCACCCGCCTCCTCCGTGTCATATTTTTTAAAAAGTGCGTCCCAAACATCTTTCGCAGTTTTATAATTGGCATAATAATCATAAAGTTCGTCACTTAGAGCATTCAGAATATAGTTCTTGCACAAAAAGTCATTTTCCTCCCAAGTTCTAATTGTTTTGCTTTCCTCAACAGTAGGTGGATTATTAACTACGGGTTTGTCAAATTGAACACATGATGCGACCTTTTTCGTAGTTAAATAAAATAGCAATTTTTTGCTCCAACGTTTAAAATGAGTGCCTTCATATTTGAAAGGCTTATTTAGGTTACTAGAGTTAATTTCGTCCATGGCAGAATAGGAAACACCTTAAAATTGTTGTAGCAGCAATTTAAATAATTAAATGCAGAATTAAAAAACAGGAACGAAATTACCCAATTTTTGGAGCTAATAAATCTGGGCAGAAAAGTATAAGAATTCCGGAACTGGACAGTCAAGAACACGGTTGAGTCGCGGACTCGGTCGCTCTCTTTAAGGTGTTTCGCGGCTCTGCCTCCAATTGTGCCGACAGTGTACAGCCCCGTCACCCCCAGGATAAAACAGCCTCGAAAATGAAATTACGGATTAACAGCACAAGAATTAATCCGGTCTGTATACACCCATTCTGTATTAATTTCTCGATTCTATAATTAATCTGCACCGAATGAGATTAATTATTCTGGAAAAAGTATTCTGGGAGAAAGAAATTTTTTCAGAACTGTAGAGAGAAAAAATCTGTGTTGAAAGCAGATAACTGTATGCCAAAACCGGAGGCAACCAGCTCTTTTATGGGGCAAAAAGAAAAGAGACGTTAGTAAACAACGTGGAGAAAAAACTGGAAGAAGTGGGCAACTCGGTCGAAGAAATCAACACGGACTAAACCACGTTTTAATTTTTCGGAATTAATTACCGTTAAAAAATAATTTTTAAAGCCCAAAAACGTTAATTTATTTGTCCAAAAAATTAATTCTTAACGAGCCCAGGACCCGGACCCCGAGCCGGACGGACGGCGGCGGCGGCGCGCGCGTGTGTGACTTGGCCCATTGGGTCTGCCCCACATACCCACAAAAGCTTGAATGCCCAAAGAGCTGAACCTTTGTTCCCAAAAAATTGTAAATATACACAACACTTTTCTTACAACCCACCGATGTGGGATACTGCTTAAAGACAGTTTAAAGCTTTTAAGGTTTTTTGCAACTTACAGCTGCCAATGAAGGCCAGCTGTTTCCAACATCTACTACTACCAACTATTACTATGAATAATAATTGACCAGCCATGTACATCATATATAAAAGGAAATATGCGCTTGCGAGTCAACATATTTTCACGTCGGGAGATTTTAACTTTTGGAAGATTCTTCCCCCTATGAGGCTGCATGCACTTCATTCCCCATTACGGACCATCTACCCCCGCCTCGTGGACGGAGGATTCTTTGAAATGTGGGTCCTCTTGGAACCATTCTCGGAAACGGAAACAGAAGCCACAGCCATATTGCGTTTTTCTGCTATTGCTGACCTTGTTGAACCCATTTCTTTTTCAAAATCCACTGAAGTTCCCTCATTTGCGTGAGGCAATATCAATCGAAATTGCTTCCTTGGAGAAAAACAATATAAGATAAAAAAAAATGGAGTTGAGCGTAAATACATCTTTGTATATGAGACTAAAGACAAAAACCTAAGGTTAAATCTGCATCATCATATGCAACACAACCAATAAAATAAAGACCCATCATTTTTATGTGTATAGCACACATAGATACATAAAGCCAGACTACTGATATTAAAAATAAAAATATGACGAACATAAGAAAATCAAATGCAAACTAGGAACTTTCTAAAATTAGTCCTCACCATAAGAGATTTTAGCAACTTAATTGGAAAGAAAGCTAAAATTAAAATAAAATAGGGTGTGGGTGTAATAGAAAATTTTTATTTTCCCACAATGAATTTCCAAATTCTCAATTACATAAGAAATGAAATCAAAATGATATACTTTCCATGAAGAGACTCTCTTCCACTTTTTCCCTATACTTTTCCGTCTGAAGAGACTCAAACCAACTGCTAAATATAGAATGTATGGTACACAATAAAAACTTGAGATTCATTTAAAATTTATTAAAACTCAACAATTAGCTAAAATCTTTTCGTCTTCAACGCACAAAATATTTATTAAAACCTTAATTTGCAACACCGAATATTTATTGAAACCCTAAAAAACACACTACATATACCTTTTAGAACAATTGAACCAGCCAAGTTAAAGTTTCATATTGAATGGAAATTCACCTATTTGTCTCATATTGACGTAGTTTGTTTGTGGCATTTTACTAAGCGTTTAATGCCAAGGTCAAAACTCTTCGATTGCTAAATATTTAAAACTATGTGAAGGAAACTCATAAGAACTCAAATAGGTTTCGGAAAGTTACAAATTTGTAGAAAATTAACATAGAAATACAGCGTATCCCACATCTTACTTCTCAACAAATTAGTAGAAAACTATGTCAGCAAACAAACCCAAATATCCTTGTACGCATAAATATACTCATGCACATAAATAAATACATCTATTTTATAATAATAATAATAATAATAATAATAATAATAATAAGGGTTATTTTGAGTTTTCCACCCCCTTTTAAGATAAGTTTTGCAAAACACCCTCACTTTTAAAAAAATTTGCAATACACTCTCATACAGTTATGTATTCATCCAAACCTTTAATACTATTAACATTTTTTCCCACTTTCATGACCAGTTTTCCATTAGACCCCCATTTAGAAAAAATAATACACCCCCAAATTGCTAAATCTCAATTTTTTTTTATAACGAAACTTCATAGGCATATATTTAAAAAAAAATAAAAAATCCAAAAAATAAGAAATTTTGGAATAATATTAAAAACTAGAAAAGTCCAAATCGACATATATTAAAAAGTCAGAAAAGTATAAATTCAAATAACTAAAATATGTCAGAATAAAATTATATTTTTTTTAGAAAAATCCTAATTGGTCATATTATAAAAAGACCAGAATAGTATAATTTTGAAAATTATTCACATTTTTATGTTATTTCATTCTCACAAATATTTTTCTTATATGAAATCATACTATTTCAATTTTTAGTAGATGTTTATTAGGATTCCAATTTTTTCTGGTTTTATTATGGAATTTCTTATTTTTAAGGTTTTTACAATGTTAAAAAAAATTATATATGTCGATTAAGTTTTTTTTAATTAAAATAAAAATATTGAAAAGTTACAGACTGGGGGTTATTGGATATTATTTTTTTTATTTCCAAAGACTTGGAATTGGAATTAATTTCAATTTTCCCCAATATTTTTCAACTTTTTTCAAAATTATACTATTCAGATCTTTTTAAAATATGACCAATTAGGTTTTTTCTAAAAATATTATTATTGTATTCTGGCATATTTTACTTATTTGAATTTATAATATTTTGACTTTTTAACAAATGTCGATTAGGACATTTGCATTTTTCTTATTTTTTGGACTCTTTTCGTTTTTTTAAACTTATGATTGTATGCCGATGAAGTTTTGTTATATAAAATAAAAAATTAGAAAGTTAACAATTTGGGGATGTATATATTTTTTTTCAAAACGGGGGTGTAATGCAAAACTGCTCATAAAAGTGGAGAAGAAACACAAAAATGTAAACAGTGTTAACCGTTTGGATGAATAGTTAATAAAATGGGAGTGTATTGATTTTTTTTTTAAAAGTGGAGGCCTATTGCAAAACTGGTCATAAAAGCAGGGGTAATTCAAAATAACCCTAATAATAATAATAATAATAATAATCTCATAATAGTTAATTACAATTCTGCCATTGAGTATTCACATTATCAACTATTTTGAGCCTCTCTTTATATCTTCATAAGAAAGTATATTGTCTTTCTCAAGGAAACTATGAGTTTGAAAAGATAAAAGGAAAAGAGAAAAGAATAGAATCATGTCTTTGGCTTTAGCCTCAAGAAGTAATCAAGAAATTATTCCAAATGCATTGAACCAAGAAAAGAATGTCTTCCTCTTTTTAATGGTAGATTGTTGTGGCAGCACAACATTACGTTTGAGAGTTGTCTTGGTCATTAATTGTCTAAAGCATAGAAAGGTATGTGTACAACATTACGTTTGAGTGTTTTCTTGGTCATTAATTGTCTAAAGCATACAAGGGTATGTAGGCTCCAAATATTTCTTCCATTTTCCATTTTGACTGTGAAATCTGAAGCAATCACTGCCTTTCTTTGCAGGCTTCGTCAATAATTGTTTAAAGGAAGAGGGGTACGCTCGAAATCTGTCTTGTACTTTATTTATTTATTAAGTAATTAAATTCATTAAACATTCACTTTGTATCCCTTGGTTTATTATGTCCTTCATGCAATACCACTTGAATATTCATATAAGCTACTAAAATGAGGTGTGCATTATTTAAAATAATGTAGTTATAAAAAAAAATAGAGTTGTCACTTAAAAAGGTGCCAAAAAATAGACTCACTCTAATACTAAACATTTTTAGCACTTAAAAAGGGATCCCAAAAAGTCAAAACCCACTATAATAGTATACTCACAAAACGTAACACACTCACCCACCCACATTTAACACACTCATTAACAAAATTTATTGATTTCTATTATTATTTTGTTAAAAAAAAGAGTGAAAATAACGTTTAAGTTGAATTGTGATCAGTAGAGGAATAGTTCCTAATAGATAGTGGATCCTACATTTATGAGACCATTAAAAATAATACAAAAGTTATTTAGAGTTTGGCCCCCATTTATTTTGCTATATTGAGTTTGATCCCTACAATTTTCACTTCTTGGACTTAACCTCCAAAGGTGTCATAAATATTCATAAAGCGTCAAAAAAGGTTATCACAGATATGTCACAAAAAGTATATTTTGACACTTTGGGGGATCAAAGTTCAAGAAGTGGAAACTGAGGCGGTCAAATTCAATATGGAAAAATATATGGGAGCCAGAGGATAAATAACCCAGATAAAACATTCGAGTTCGGAGCTTGTTGAAATGATTTTGAATAACGTTATTATTTTGATTTTTTTTAGCTGCAATATTTGTGTAGAGAATTACAACATACTCCCTCGGTTCTAATATAACAGTCATATTTTACTTTTCGGGACATTTCAAAATAACAATTCATTATGAACCCCCAGGGGTTTGGCCGAGTGGTAAGGGGGGAACCCTTGGCAGCCTTAGACCGGTTGGTCGAGGGTTCGATTATACCGCACTCTGTCTCTTCTGACTCACATTGTTCTCATCCTTGGGGTAGGACTCTGTAGACCGTGATTTTGATACCATGGGTGGGGGGTGGGGGGGATCGGTTGGTTGAGGTTTCGATTCCTACCGCACTCGGTCACTTCTGACTCAAATTGTTCGCATCCTTGGGGTAGGGCTCTGTGGACCATGGGTTTGATACCGGGGGGGGGGGGACACAAAGTGACCTGTTCTTGGGAAGTTCCCATGTTACCCAAAAAAACAATTCATTATGAAAATCAAGGTATATTAAAGGGATTGATTTTCAAATGGGGCTTTCATTTTGGGATTAAGGTATAGTGTTAATCGTGTCATCGCTCTAATAATCGTTATTAATAGACAATGCACATAGCATATAGCTTATGTATAAGGCATAACTAATGCAAAAAACTTAAAAAATAAAAAAAAATGCTTATTACGAATCCACGGATGTTAAATGCAATGCACTTATCCAATAAGTTCAAATTTGGCTTATGTGTACATCCCAAATATCGTGAATAGTTGGACGAATACCTACTAGAGTTACTCTTACAATGTTATGTCCACAAATCCTAGAGTAATGTAGATTTCATGTTACCTAAAACGTGGATCATTTAGGTATGTGGAACGGGTACGGGAGCGCGGTACATCATACCCTCTCAAATGTGGTACGTTGGGAGTAGGCTTATGCATATATCATTTTGTTCAAACGAGTTGGACTCTTCCTAAACACTAGTCATTTAAAAATTATAGTAATATATATCTTGTAATATTTTTAAAACATTCAAGTTCTCTATTAACCTTTTAGATTTTGTATCATTATGTAAACGCCAAATAAAAGTATCCTACACTTTTCAAAATTCTCTTGAAAACCCATAATCTATTTATTATTACATGTAGTGCATAATAAATTCAATATATCTTTAATATTTCTCTCATGAAAAGACAATTTGAGGGAATAAATATGAAAACATATCTCGGATCGCTAATTTTAGTGTATTGGAACGGTGTATACCATGTTTCGTAATGTGTGTACCAATATGTAATTTTCCAGGGAACGTTCCCTGGTAATTATGTGTAGATTTCTCTGGAGATGGAACAAATGGGAGAAGTAATAATTATTCTCTTTCTTTCCATAAATTTCTCTTTAGAAAATATATATTGAATGAATGAACTATTTGAAATAGATTAGAAGACCTTCATATAATCCAACTCTAATTAGATGGTAAGATAACATAAGACCCCTCAAGTTTACCAAACTCATAAGATATGGGTCTGATGCAAGTTAGGAAATGCATAAGTAGTATTTTATTTCTTTATTTTATTTACTTTTATTTAATTAAGCTTGTTTAGTTGCTTAGGAGTCTAATTAGGTAAGTCTTGGTGGCCAAAGCATGGTAGCTTATAAATAAGGTCTTAAGCTTCTTTTGTAAGGAGACAATTTTGGTTTATTATAAGAGAGAGTCTCCTATTTTTATTGTAATATTGAGGTTGCTTTAAAATCAATGGTGATATTGATATTTTGGGTGATTTAATTACGCTTACTCGTCTAAGTCAACATCAAATTGGTATTAGAGCATTGTGCTTTTGGAGGATTCATTTTTTTTGCGTGAATGGTTGATATAAGGAACAAAAATATGAACAAACGAGTCGATTAACGCTCCCACCAAACAATAACCAAACCACCTAATCTTGTAACCTAGCCACTGCTGTGACCCACGGAAATACAGGGTAGCAGGTCAACGTCCTGTAGGCGAGCTATATGTGAGCCGACCGACTTCACCAATCTCATATTGTGCATTATTGGAATACGTTCAAACCCAAGACGTGGTTCCTCGCCTATTTCATCAACGCTCTTCCATGTTCGCTCCATGCGATCATCCTACACAAGCTACTGATGATGGTATACAACGTACCTGTTAGTGTCTTTTGAACTATTCTCTCATTTAAAGCCTTAATGTTCGACCCGAATTCGGGTGTACAAGGCATGTTAGCTTATAAATAAAGCCTTAATGTTCTTTTGTAAGGAGGTGGTTTTGGTTGAATATAAGAGTGTGGCCCTTATTTTTATTGCAATATTGAGATTGCTTTAATATCAAGGGTGGGATTGAAATTTTTGTGTGATTTAACTACTCTTTCGCACCCCAGTCTACATCAGGTTTATCCAAACTTCTAGCCAAGATTGTGAGGTTGGTGTCCATAACCTATGTGGATGGATCATGGTCTGGGCCTTGGACGATCCGAACAAAATATTAACATCTTTGTCTTATCCATAATGGGAAAGACAACTCCGCAAGCTTTCTTAATCTCCCAATCACTCAACAACTCATACAACAAATTTGACATACGACCTCATGAAAAGAACATACAATAGGAGCACAATTGTTAAGTCATCTCTCAAAGTAACAAAAACGTATCACTCGAAAGCATCATGTGTATGCTTCAAACAGTTCGACTCCACCGAATTCATCACTCTGAATCCCTCATAAAAAATAGTGTCACACCCCAAATATGTAATCTACTTATAACATATATCGGAGACAAACTCGACATAGTCTCTAGCTGGATATTAAGTCACAAATTATGTCTTACGATTGAATAATCTTCACTGGGCCCTCATGTCAATCAAATTACAACCAACGTCTTTCCTAAACATGTCCCTTGAGATGGACATGACACGATACAGATACTCCAATACAATTTTTTTAAGTATGATACGGATACATCGAGAATAAGTTAAACATTATATATAATTTCATACATATATTAAATAATAACATACAAATTATCATTATTTCAACCAATCTAATAATTAAAAAAAATTACAACAAATATCCACCATATAATATTTTATTAAAATATTAGAATACGTTCGGACCCCAAGACGTGGATCCTCACATATTTGATCAACGCTCTGCCATGTCCGCTCCAGGCGATTCTACAAGGGCGATTGATGATGTATACAACGTACCCGTTAGTGGCTTTTGAATTATTCTCTCGATGAACTAGTTTTTGGTGACTTTAAGGGTATTGAATATGGGGAGAACGTCCACCCGTATGTTGTAGAGTACTAGCAGCAGGATATTTTTATTGTGGATGAGACTCTCGAGGAGCATATGCACGTTGACTATATCCAGGACCCCAATGAGTTTCAGCCACCTATGGACAATCCTGAGCATTTTCGTGGGGATGGAGGAAAATGTTTTACATGTGGATAGCCAGGACACATTGCCCACAATTGCTCTTATCACGCACAGCACCCAAAGAACATAGGCAGAGCTCTAATTCCACTAGTTCTTGTCAATGATAGTTATTCTGAAGCTTCTTCTAAGGATTCACTTGAACCATCGTATTATTCACCCTTGGGAATTGATCTTTCACTGTGATATAAAGATTGATGTCCCCGTATTTGATGGCAAGATGGACCCTGATTTATTTATTGATTGGATGTACAATATCGAGAAGGTGTTTTGAGTATATGAAGCTGGGATCAAGTGTGTGCGTTTGATTGCCACCGAGCTTAAGGGTTATGGTCAAGTGTGGTGAAATGAATTGCATAGGACCCGACATCTTGCAGTCCTAACCCATATTTCCTCATGGGAAGAGATGAAACAACAAATGAAAGTTGCCTTTGTACCTAAACGTTATAAGAGAGAGCTATTTTACAGGGTACGCTACCTCACTCGAGATTCCCAGTCAGTAGCTGAGTACATGAAATAGTTCAAATTATTGTGCACACGGGCAAATTTGCTTGAGACAGAAGAACAAAAGATCAAGAAGTACATAGTGGGACTGTAGTCCAGAATCCATAATGACCTCACCCTCTGTGAGGTAGAATCTCTGGAAAAAGTTGAGGAGTGTGAGGGGAAGTTGGAGGCATATTTTCAGACTCTTGAGATAGAAGAACAGAAGATCAACAAGTACATAGTGGGACTGTAGTCCAGAATCCATAATGACCTCACCCTCTGTGAGGTAGAATCTCTGGAAAAAGTTGAGGAGTGTGAGGGGAAGTTGGAGGCATATTTTCAGACTACAGGTGCACGTACAAGTGTCTCAAACGCTTCTACCCCTTCTACTTTCAAGACTTTTATGAAAACCTTCAAATACTTTAATTGCGATACTATGGGTCACAAGATGTCGGAATGCACACAACCGCTAAGGAGGTCTACTTTACTCACCGACAGTGATCCTTCGGCACCGATTGTACCCCAGGAACCACCTAAAGAGAAAGCAGTTGTTGACGAAGTCCCACACTACACTCCCACTTCTTGTTTTATACTTGCTTATCCTGATACTGAGTGCATACCCCTTTGAATTTGGATCGAAGTCTTTTACGGAGAGGATAGTGATGTAAGTTAGGAATTCATAAGTAGTATTTTTTACTTTTATTTAATTAAGTTTTCTTAGTTGCTTAAGAGTCTAATTAGGCAACTCTTGGTGTCCAAGACATGCAAGCTTATAAATAAGGCGTTAAGGTTCTTTTGTAAGGAGGCGGTTTTGGTTTAATATAAGAGTAGGCTCTTGCTTTTATTGCAAAATTGAGATTGCTTTAATATCACTGGTGAGATTGATATTTTTGTGTGATTTAATTACTCTTCCGCATCCCAGTCTACATCAAGGTCTATCCAAACTTTTAACCAAGATTATGAGGTTGGTGTCCATCACCTGTGTGAGGGGATTATGGTCTGGGCCTTGGATGATACTACCAAAATATTAACATCTTTGTCTTATCCATAATGGGAAAGATAACTCCGCAGTCTTTCTTAATCTCCCAGTCACTCAACAACTCATACAACAAATGTTGCATACGACCTCATGAAAAGAACATACATCAGTAGGAGCACAATTGTTAAGTCATCTCTCAAAGTAACAAAAATGTATCACTCAAAAGCATCATGTATATGCCTCAAACAGTTCGACTCCACTGAATTCATCACTCTGAATCCCTCATAAAAAATAGTGTCACACCCCAAATATGTAATGTACTTATAACATATATCGGAGACAAACTCGACATAGTCTCTAGCCAAATATTAAGTCACAAAATGTGTCGTACTATTGAATAATCTTCATTGGGCCCTCATGTCAATCAAATTACAACTAACGTTTTTCCTAGGCAAGCCCGTTGCGATGGATATGGCATGATACGGATACGCCAATACAATTTTATTAAGCGTGATACAGATAGGTCGAGGATATGTTAAACATTATATATAATTTTATATATATATTAAATAAAAACATACAAACTATTATTATTTCAACCAAACTCAACTCAACTCAAGAAAACCTTTTCCTAATTATTTGGGGTCGGTTATATAAATCCTATTTTTCCATTCCATTTTGTTCAGTTATTTCTTGTAAATTCATTTGTTAACAAACATAAACCTTTTTTATCCTCTATTGAATTATTAATTAAAATAATTTACCGAGCGGGTTAACTCGTAAAATCAGAATATAAGTTTACCAAGGGGGTATTACTGTTGATACCAAATTTAATCTGCTGACGTGGACCAATCATACGAAGACACCCGGCTATCTACATGGCAACAACAGACCTCTCCGAGGAACTCACAGGCTCCGAGGAACATACCTCTCCGAGGAACTCATAGGCTCCGAGGAACATACCTCTCCGAGGAACATACCTCTCCGAGGAATTCTTGAATACCAGGAAGATCAACATACCCGAGTTACTCAGACGGTCCGAGCTGCATCTCGGCCACAGCATTGATTGCCAGATAACGAACAGTCCAACTGGTTCATTAAATGATTATCCTTGACGCACAAGTCTAAGGGCATTAAATGTATTACCTTTTCATATGTATATCATTTAATGTATCGACCCTTTCATGTACAGCCTCAAGGCTATAAATACCTTGTATCACCCTCATTCAAGGGGACCGGAATTTCTTGAGAGAATTTGTAATCAAGAATTCCACAAACACTCAGCAATAACATAACAGTGGACGTAGGCTTTATTCCTAGCCGAACCACTTTAAAAATCTTTGTCTTATTTATTTATCTGTGATTGAAAAATTAGAGCGATCTAGTTTTTTACATCAACAGATTGGCGCCGTCTGTGGGAACGTGTTACAAGCGTTGTTCTCCACCAAAAGCTAAGTTTTTATTTTCTCAACGTATAATCAATTATACATACATCTTTTGATTGGATCGTGATTTTTATGTTTATATACATAAATTAATTGTCCAATTTTTATCTGCAAAATGTTGCATATCATGATTTTTAAATCATAACTGTTAGATTCATCCTTATTTAGAAATCTGAAAAATAGTAGATTTCATAAATCATAATTCTTTGCTTGATTCTCAAGTTTTAATTTTATATCATGGAATAAATATTTTAAATGATTGCATATACCAATATATGCGACGATGATAAGATTTGATCATTTTCATTGTTGATTTTGAAATAAATTTTGTAAGATATTTGATGTCTATTCAAATTCCCATCATATTTTTAATAAAAGAATGGGAAAAGGTTAAAGACAATGAAAAGTCTTCTCATGGAAATCATGACCCAGATCTATTTTTTCTCTCTTCAAGTTTGAGTCTCTTTGCATTCACAAGTTTAAGTCTCTTTGTATTCATTTTTATGAACTATATACTTAATTTGGTTCATCTTCCATCTATGTCAATAAAGTCAAATTGATTGATTTTTTATATAAATTTGGTAATAACTTTAATCATTCACCATATTTTTATCTCTCCAAATTGGGAATAGGAAGGGATCAATATAAAAAAAAAAAAAAAAATTCTCTCACCTGAAAAATCATTACCCACCTCTTGTAAAAGAGGATCAGTAAAATAATCATGACCATATCAAGACTGGGAACAAATTTGATATTTTGGCTCCTCGTTCATCACATCACAAGGTTTCTTTGACGAAATCACACGATCTAGTGGATTATATATTTATTCATTTAATTAACATTCTTAAGGCTTAAATTTTACATTGAATGTTATTTTTTGATCTAAAGATTCGAGATATTCTGGTCATCCAACCATATATTCTATAATTTGAGATATCCTTAAATGTTGGTCGGCAACATCCATGTCGTTTGTCGGCAGCAGTAGAATCTTGGGGTATTAAAAAAAATGCTAAGCACCCCTGATATTTCTTTAAACACGAGTTCGGCTTGGGGACAAGCAGGGGGCTTAAGTCTTTTTAACTTATGATCACCCCAAAAATATTTTTAAACAGCAACTAATACATGATTGGTTGTTGGAGATTAAATAAATTTAAAAAAAAACTTTACGTCTTATTTATGATGCATATTTGATAATAATTTGTCCATCTCACACACATTTGGCATAAAACATATTATTTCATATTTTGAAATTTTTATGCTGATACATATCATATATTGATTGGATGAGTAAATTATTCTCATGACTAATCAATTCAGCCTACACATATGGTATAGCAAATTATTAATTTTTACAGGCACAAGATTCAATGCCGACGAATGCTGAAGCACAAATTATTCTATATCCGTACGGATTCATATTTTATATTTATCTCAGCATGGAGCTCGAAAAATTTCTTCTCTCTATATATATTCGGCTCCGAGGAAACGCTACAACAGTTATTATATTTCACCCCCAACGGATAGTTGGTCGGGGTAATTCTTATTTATATTCGAGCCCAAATATCTGCTCCAGCACAAATGACTCTATATATACATTGGGATTCATATTCTATATTCATCTCAACATGACGCACGGCGAGATACTTATTATCATATTCAGCTCTGAGGAGAACTGTAACATTTATTATATTTCACCCCCAACGAATAGTTGGTCGGGGTGATTCTTATTTATATGCAGGCCCAGCAAAGTTCTCGGCCATATTCTTATATTCTGGAAAATATTATTCTTATTCGGCATTCTGCAATTATGCCTCGACAGGATACTTATTCAGCTTTAAGGAGAATTACAACATTCGTTCGGATAATTCTTATTTATATTCAGGCCTGACAACATTCTCGGCCATATTATTATGTTCTGAAAGATCTTATTCTTGTTCGGCATTATATGATTCTACCTCGACTGATCGGCGAGGCACTTTATTATTTTTAATTATTCTTTATATCTATTTGGATGCATATTCTATTCTCATTTCAGCATGGAGCTCGACAAATATTTATTATATCTTATTCAGCTCCAAGGATGTCTCCAACATTTATTATATCTTATTCAGCTCCAAGGATGTCTCCAGCATTTATTATATCTTATTACCAACAATCTGTTGGTCATCATCAAGGAGGTATCCTGCATTTATCTTATTCCCAACAATCTGTTGGAGGTATCCTGCATTTATATTATTCCCAACAATCTGTTGGTCATCGCCGAGGAGGTATCCTGCATTTATTATATCTTATTCCCAACGAATCTGTTGGTTAGCGCCGAGGAGGTCTTCAGCATTTATATTATCTTATTCCCAACGAATCTGTTGGTCATCGCCGAGGAGGTATCCTGCATTTATTATATCTTATTCCCAACGAATCTGTTGGTTAGCGCCGAGGAGGTCTTCAGCATTTATATTATCTTATTCCCAACGAATCTGTTGGTCATCGCCGAGGAGGTATCCTGCATTTATTATATCTTATTCCCAACAATCTGTTGGTCAGCGCCGAGGAGGTCTCCAGTATTTATATTATCTTATTCCCAACAATCTGTTGGTCAGCTCCGAGGAAGTCTTCATCATTTATTATCAATTACCACCAACTCTGATCGGTAGATAAAATCCAACTCCGGTTGGTAGATAAAATCCAACTCCGGTTGGTAGATAAAATCCAACTTCGGTTGGTAGAAAAAATCCAACTCCGGTTGGTAGACAAAATCCAACTCCGGTTGGTAAATAAAATCCAACTTCGGTTGGTAGAAAAAATCCAACTCCGGTTGGTAGATAAAATCCAACTCCGGTTGGTATTGGTCGATAAATCTCATTCAAAGTTCACATTCCACAATTGGGGGCTTATATTACAGATATATTTGTTCATTTGGTGGCATATTCTTATATCATCATGCAGTCGAGCATCAAATTCAACCCCGACTAATCAGGAGGTATATTGAAGTTCAAGAGGAATATTGAAGTTCAGGAGATATATTGAAGTTCAGGAGGAATATTGAAGTTCAGGAGGTATATTGAAGTTCAGGAGGAATATTGAAGTTCAGGAGATATATTGAAGTTCAGGAGGAATATTGAAGTTCAGGAGGTATATTGAAATTCAAGAGGTGTATTCAGAAGTATCACGACATGATAAAAGAAAGCGACAAGTATTCCCCCGAGGAACTCTGTCAGACCAGAAATTTGAAGACGAGGTACCTACATGGAGATTATATGTAGATGGATCATCTTGCACAGCTGGTTGTGGAGCAGGGATTGTTTTAAACACCCCAGATGATATTGACATGGAGTATGCCTTGAGATTCCAATTTAAAGCTTCCAATAATGAGGCTGAGTATGATGCTATGATAGCAGGTTTTCATTTGGCGAAAGTCATGGAGGCACGGCAAGTAATTGTTTTCAGTGATTCTCAATTAATTGAATCAAATGATGGGAATATATGCAGTGAATGGAGAGTCGATGGTCAAGTACCATGCAAAGGTAATGGAGTTATTGACAGAATTTGATGCTATTCAATTGGTGAGGACACCGAGGATGGAGAATGCTAGAGCAGACGCATTGGCCCGATTAGCATCAGCTACTTGTACCGAGCTGCGAAGAACGATACCAATTGAAGTATTAGAAAGTCGGAGCATATATTGAGGAGGAACAATTACCGGAGGATAATCTCGCTGCCTAGAAATGGAAGTTTAAAGCTGCTCGGTATGTATTAATTAATGGTATTTTGTATAGACGAGGAATTATGGCAGGTTTGCAAAGATGTGTACATCCCTCCGAGGTGAATTGATTAAAGAGATCCATGAAGGGTCCTGTGGAGCCCATGTAGCAGGTCGAATACTTTTGCAAAAGGTGATGACGCAGAGATACTACTGGCCGACGATGAGAGCTGATTGTATAGCCTATGCCAAGAAATGTGACAAGTGCCAACGCTTTTCCTCCATCAGAAGAACTTCACAAACATTATTGACATCCATCATTTATCCTTGGCCATTTTCTATGTGGGGATTGATTTGGTTGGACCATTGCCGACGACTCGAGGAAGATTCAAATACCTCGTCATCACAGTAGATTATTTTACTAAGTGGATAGAAGCTGAGCCACTTATTGACATGACATACGAGAAGAAGAGCATCCAGCCCCGAGAAGAATCAAGCTACACAAGAGGAAATGAAGACCGAGCCAAAGAGAGATCTAGATCTCCTTGCCGGGTAGAAGAAAAACAATAAATGGAGAATGTGTGTTGATTTCACCGATCTCAACAAAGCAGTGGATGCTACCTCGGGACACGAGTTGCTCATGGATATTTACTCTGGCTACAACTAGATTAAAATGAAACCTGAAGACATAACAACGGCTGATGAACAAAGTTTTTTGCCGAGAAAATCAGTTGCAGTATGGAAGTCTATGTTGATGACATGCAAGAAAGCTGCTGATCATTTGGTTGACTTGAGTCAAACTTTTGATCAACTGGATAATTATCAAATGAAACTCAACCCGACGAAGTGCACATTTGGAGTACGAGAAGGAATGTTCCTCGGGTACATCATCAACCAGCGAGACGTTGAAGCAAATCCAGACAAGATCAAAGCCCTTTTAGGGTTGCGATCCCCAAAAACGAAAGAAGAGGTGCAGAGATCAGATACCCAAAGCTGGAAAAATTGGCAGTGGCATTAATTAAAGCAAATAGAAGAAGGAGGTTGTGTTTCCAGGCCCATACCATGCATACCGACATGCCATTAATACAAGCTATAGCAAAGTTTACTGATCTTAATACTCCCGAGGAACAAAAGTTGCTTGCTGATCAACCTGTGGACGTTACAGGATGCAATGCAGAAATGGTTGGGAGGATTCCTAATACTCTCGAGGAACAAAAGTTGCTTGCTGATCAACCTGTGGACGTTACAGGATGCAATGCAGAAATGGTTGGGAGGATTCCTAATACTCCCGAGAAATAAACATTGCTCGCTGATCAACCTGTGGATGTTACAAGATCAACCAAGAAGACTGCTCTACGGAGTCATGCTCTACGGAGCCATGCTCTACGGAGTCAAGCTCTCCGGAGCGCTCTACGGAGCAAAAGTGCTATAAGTAGCCAACCTCCTTTGGTTAGGAGGATAAGCTCTCCGGAGCGCTCTACGGAGCAAAAGTGCTATAAGTAGCCAACCTCCTTTGGTTAGGAGGATAAGCTCTCCGGAGCGCTCTACGGAGCAAAAGTGCTATAAGTAGCCAACCTCCTTTGGTTAGGAGGATAAGCTCTCCGGAGCGCTCTACGGAGCAAAAGTGCTATAAGTAGCCAACCTCCTTTGGTTAGGAGGACATGCTCTAAGGAGCCAAAAGCTTTAAGGAGCCAAAAAGTGTACACCAGCATGATCAATTACGGTTGGTAAGATAAAAATATACTCTCATATTACAACTTATGTTGGTCAGGAGGTAACATTATTTCAAAAAGTTCTTTAAAGAACAAAATATTCCAAACTATACCAAGTATGGTTGGTCGGGGATAAAAACCCATCAACTGTAGTTGGTCGACAAACATTATTTATCCACCTTGGTTGGTTGGAAACACTTTGAATAAATTATACTCATTACTTTATTATTAAGTGATCGAGCAACATTACTAATACTTGTAACTTTTTTGGTCGATGAACCATACAATATTGTTATGCAAGCACAAATAATAATGTGTTTGATATTTACAAAATAATAGCAAATTCAAATTTGTGAACAAAAATGAAATTCTTTCACTGAATTCAAAATGAATTATGCAAATTTATTACATTGATATTAAATTGTGTACTAACTATTACATTGAGATTCCTACTCTATTGGTTTCTCTCCCTCTGATTTTGAAACAGGTTCCTCGCCAGCAGGAAGATCATCCAAAGCATAATGGAAATTTTATGAAATTAAGATATTTCAGCATTCTGATCTTCATCACAGATGGTCTGTCCGAGCAATTCTTGTTCGTCCCCGAGCAGCTCTTGCTCATCCCCGAAAACCTCTTGCTCGCCCCCGAGTAGAGGTAGAAGTTAAAATCAGCATCTACATCACTGAGATCTTTGCTAATACTGTCTCGACCAAAATTGAAGAAGAAGTTATATGAAAATGTTTCAAAGTCCACCACTAGCTCACAGAATGCAGTAGGTCGGCTAACAAACCAATCAACATACTTGAAGATTATGATAAGCTACAAGCGGCATCATATGTCGTCCAGGAGATAATGCCCTTTATGTTCAACAAATCAAGAAGGTAGATCAAGAATTTCACGAGCACCGAGCAACACTGCAAAATAAAATACTCCATCCTTTCAAGTAAACCATCAAGCATGAAGCATTGGGGGCTTCTGTTGATACCAAATTTAATCTGCTGACGTGGACCAATCATACGAAGACACCCGGCTATCTACATGGCAACAACAGACCTCTCCGAGGAACTCACAGGCTCCGAGGAACATACCTCTCCGAGGAACTCATAGGCTCCGAGGAACATACCTCTCCGAGGAACATACCTCTCCGAGGAATTCTTGAATACCAGGAAGATCAACATACCCGAGTTACTCAGACGGTCCGAGCTGCATCTCGGCCACAGCATTGATTGCCAGATAACGAACAGTCCAACTGGTTCATTAAATGATTATCCTTGACGCACAAGTCTAAGGGCATTAAATGTATTACCTTTTCATATGTATATCATTTAATGTATCGACCCTTTCATGTACAGCCTCAAGGCTATAAATACCTTGTATCACCCTCATTCAAGGGGACCGGAATTTCTTGAGAGAATTTGTAATCAAGAATTCCACAAACACTCAGCAATAACATAACAGTGGACGTAGGCTTTATTCCTAGCCGAACCACTTTAAAAATCTTTGTCTTATTTATTTATCTGTGATTGAAAAATTAGAGCGATCTAGTTTTTTACATCAACAATTACAATCCAAGACGTTGGTCAAGGATGCAAAATCCTTCGAAGCCTAATACCGATAATCCTCCTACAACCATATCCCAACTTACATAGATTTTTGAGATATTAAAACTACCCTAGGCTATAATAAATGAAAGACATGATCACGAACATACATTAGAATTCAATTTCCCTAGGGATTGAGAAACTATATGTCCCCGAAACACATGTGAAAAGTAAACATCTATCGACGTCACCATATAGACATTATTTCACCTTTGGTTCTGTTCAGTATTTTCCTAGCATCCGGTACGATCTCCCTTTGATCATATACCGGTTATGGACCTGCGAGTCAGTCACTGTACCCAAGACATACTATTATATGAAATTGTACTCGTAGTCATTCTAGTGGTATGTCAACCTTCCACCTAGGTTGTGAACGTTTCAATAACATTAGAAACGGAATCAAGATTTTATGTGATTAAAGACACCAAGATTCCAACTAAGTGAAATTAGTATATTATAAAGAAAATACAATAAATAAATAATATTGGGCATTCCATAATTTATTCACATTCAAAAGAAAGCATTGAAATAAACTATTATAATAAGGGTAAACCTAGTGCACGAGGCTCCCGCAACTGTGGGTACTGGGGGGGATTAGATGCACACAGCCTTACCCCTGCATATGCAGAGAGGCTATTTGCGCGACTCAAACCTGTGACATCCAAGTCACAATGGGGCAACCTTACGTTTGCTCCAGATTTTAAAACAAAATATAAATATTTCAATTATAATTGGGTTTTGGAATAAAAAAACCCCAACAATCTCCCACTTCTACCTAAAACCAAGTGGCCATGCATCTAGATCCCATGCCTTCTACGTGATGATTGAAAGTCTTTTGCGATAAGCTCTTTGTAAATGGATTCGCAAGGTTGTTCTAAGATGCAATCTTGGCCACCGTCACATCACCCCTCTGAACGAACTCACATATTAGGTGATACTTATGCTCAATGTGTTTAGATTTATTATGTATTCTAGGTTCTTTTGAGTTAGCAACCACACCGATATTATCACAATGAGGTGTAATAGATGATTGCACTAAAGGAAAACACCCAAGTTACAAAGGAAGTTCCTGAGACAAACTGCCTCGTTAGTTGCCCCGGAGTACAGCATATTGGTCTTCCATGGTGGAATGCGCAATACATGATTGCTTGATGCTCCTCCAACTAATGGCTCCAGCTCCTAAATTAAACACATATCCTGAGGTAGACTTTCTGGAAGCTTTATTTGATTGGAAATCTAAGTCAGTGTACCTTATGGGTACAAGACTATCAGCTGAATATACCACCACATAATCCTTAGTCCTTTTGAGGTTGTTGAAAATGTGCTTCATAGCTGTCCAATGTTAATAGCCTAGATTAGACTGGAATCAACTAACCATGCCTACAACAAAACATATATTCAGTCTAGTGCACAACATAACATACATGAGACTTCCCACACCTGGATCGTATGGTATACCTCTCATCCTCTCTATCTTTGGAAAATAATTTTTTCAAAACCTCTTAAGAAAATAAGTTGCCAGTCGTCCTTTATACAGAAAACATGAGTTTTGAGCAATCTCATTCGGAGGAAAACAATATGGTCGTTCGAACGAAGTACATAATCTCGTTTGAACGAAACTAGATCTCGTTTGAATGACATAGTGAATCTCGTTTGAATAGACACTAAACGAGCTTCGAACGATATTTTTCTGTTAGACATGAAAATTTCGTTTGACCCTCGTTAGAAGGTAGTTTGAACAACTTTTCCAAACTCGTTCGAATGAACTTAATGACCTTGTTCGAACGACTTAAAAATAAAAATAAAAAATTCTTTTAAAAATCTTTTTACGAAAAATGACCTTAAACAATTTTTCAAAAAACATCCAAATGAAATTCCAAGGATAAAGAATAATAAGCTTTCATGCATTTGGAGATCGATGGACTTTGAAGATGAAACGTGGCATGATACACGACACATTGATGTAGACGCTTTAACTTGGCCTCAACGGTCTTAAATCAAACATAACTGCCTTGAAGGATAAACAAACTCAAATCCCAACCTATGACTCAAATGGTGTTGTCCAAATGGAATTAAGCCAAAATACAAACAAGTTGACTATATCAGAAATTTTTCTTTACAAATCTCCCCTTGTGCCTACTCCGGGACCAAAACAGAAAACAAAAAAGAAAAACATATGGTTCGTCAAGCTCTCTAAAGTCTCAATTCCAACCCCAAAAGGAAAAAGTACTAAAACAAACTTTGAGTACATTTGCTTATGTGAAATTTTTTTCGCATCGTTAGAAACCTACACACATAAAAAAACCTTTCATATGCAAAGAGAATATATAACAAATATAAATTTTCACATTCCCCCTCCCCCGGTCTAACAATCTCGACCTAAGGTAAGAAATATCCCCTTAAAGTAAAAATTTATCCCCCTGAGTTAAAGAATTAGATACCATTTCTTCCAATTTTTGTTCAAGAATAGACAGAGATAAAAATGGACAATATAAACAACTTCTTCCACTAAATGTAACATATGTAAACATAAAGAAAAATAAGTATATCATGCAATGATGTGAAGTGAAACATGCAACGACAAACAAACTTGGCAACACAAACACAAATAATTCAAGAAATTAATACATGATATCAATTTTGATGCATAAATTGAGCATAAGTTACCAATGTAAACACGTAACAAAATATACCAATATGATCATAAAATATGCCAATTTGAATCGAAGATTAAGCATATGGTAAAAATAAATTAAATGCAAACGCGAAGACTAAAAAAAACTACAATACCATATATATATATAGAGAGAGAGGTTGGATCGTATACGGACCTAGTTTACGGATCGCTACCGTCCAAGAATTATCTAGGAACCGTTTTGTCTTTTTAGGACCACCTTTTGGGACCGCGATGTCTTTTAACTTTTTCTATGTTTTAGGGAATATCAATTTTTACCCCAATGATTTCTAAGGTCTTTTAAACTTATTTTAACGCTTAATTAATCTGGAAGTCTAAGAGTGGAAGTTTCAGGGCTACTGCTACTTCTCAAGCTTCTTCCGTCACTATCGTACTAGAATTTTGAATAGCGAGGATTATCTAAATAGATAGTTTCTTCAGGGAGTCTAGAAATTGAAATAGGTTTTGAGGGAAAATATTCTAGTCTTAAATACCTTATACGGTATCGTGGGTTTAACTGTCTAGTTTCTTTATATATTTGATTAATAATATCAATTATATAGTTGTCTATAAATTCGTCTAAATTATTATCACCATAAGATGACAAAAATCTACGGTATGTTCTAGGGGCAGCTGTTTCTACGTTTTTAAGGAGAGGACGGATTCCTTCGGCTCTAATTAAAGTAGTCTTTGTTTCAGCTAACCGTTTACGTCTAACAAATTTTAATACGTCTATATTGTTTTCGAGTATCCTAGTGTATTCTTGATATTTTTCAGCTCTTGATAGTTCTTCTACAAAATCTTCAGTTCTTAGTTTTTGTCTAAAGAGATCTCGGATCCCTGTTCTAATTATTTCTATTCTGGGTACGTCTCTTCCTAACCACTCAATGATCTAGTTTATGTATTTAAAAGTACCACCTGCATATACTGAAGCAGATTCTATAATTTCTTTATCTTTAGGGTCTATAAGAGTCCAGTCTTGAATTTCTCTAGTTAAGTCTAAACTTGTTTGATTAACAAATTCTAAAAAGTCTTTAGTGATTTGTAAGCTAATATAAGATTCTTCATAAAACAATAATATGTAAAATAGTATAGGGTTTGGTTCGAGTTTATACCTTCCTTCTGGTCTGCAATATCTTTATCTTCTTCCTTTTCTATCTTTAGCCTTGCTACTATTCTTCTCCGATCTCGACCTCCTATAACTCTCTCTTTATGTATCGTACCTCAATCCACTACTTTGGCAGTTGACCCATTTCCTGCCTGTACGCCTTCACGCCTAACGCCCACCTGGCTAACGGCTCACGGCTAATCGGCACCTGACGGCGGTTCACCAGTATAACACCTTGTGTGCTACACCAGAGGTTCCACACAATAGTCCTTTATAAACAGAAAGTTGGAGACAATTTGGAAAATAATAACAACTTAGCATAAGAGATTTATGGAAAAGAAAACACTTTTATTGCATAGCATAAGTAAATAAAACTCTCCCCTCTCCCCTAACTATGAGAGGTTTACTCACTCATATGCATATTACTCTCTACAAGCATACTCTCTCTAAAAGTCTAACAAACTCTCACTCTCTAACTCCTGATATCTAAAACATAAAATGGACGCTCCCTTTTATAGATCAAGGGCACTACAAAATGACTGGTAACCGGTTGTTAAAAGCAATCCGGTTGAAAGCTTCAATTATTAAAGTAACATTGTCCTGCGAATATTATCGGCTGGGTCTACAGGCTTTTAGCGTCTTTTGATAATTAGGGGGGACCTCTTTCTTTATAAAAGGAAAGGCGTGCCAAGTCTTCATCATAGTCTTGTCGTTTTGTAATAATGCAAGAGCATCAAACAAAGTCTTCGTCTTTTTCATCAGTCTGGTGGCCCATGTGGGGCAGGCATCTTTATGCTTTATGGAAAGCATAGTCTAGGAAAACTATTCTTCCATATTTAATAATTCATCCACCACTGAGGGACCCTTCTTTTTCGTGTTTGTGTCTTCTTCTGCCTTGTCCTGGTTTGGGAGGGTATTGTTGAAAAACTCATCAATAAGGCCTACCGTTATAAGGCTAGCTGGCAAAGCTATCTCTACCATTTCTTTGGATTCTTTCTTGATCCGTCCATTGAATGGATCATTAGCATGGATTATTAGGTCTTCTTTGTGGTAGGCAGTGTACCACCTGTCTTCTCCTGTTAATAACTCCATGATTTCAATTGTCTCCATGGATTGAGAGATCTAGAGCTTGGACTTATCAATAATTAAATCTTTATTCTCGTCTTCTGATAGGATCTCAACGTCTTCAAATGTATAATTAGAAAATCTAACAAGTCTAAATCCTTCCACTCGCATTCCTCCGCAGGAACTTGGAGCAATCTGATAAATTCTAGCGAATAAAGGAAGGAAATCTTCTATCTTTTTAACATACTCATGGACTATCTTTCCAAGAGCAACCGAGTCTTTTATAGTCTCAATTTGGATGAGTCCGATGAACCCATAGTCTGCTAAGGTTATTTGGGCAATTTCTGCTTTCCCAGCAAGATAAATCTTTGGAACGTCTTTGAAGAAACCTTTCATTATTAAAGCATCTCCATTAGTCTCAGATAATAACATATTGAAATGTTCAATAATTCTATTAGATTCTTTCTTATATTCTTCAGTTAATGGAAGATTATTATGACCAAATGGTATAACAATCTTAGTCTTAAAAGTCTTTTTCTGATAACAAAAATTATCAGTGGGTCTAGCTTTGGAGGATTCTCCAAGAGTCTGAGCATAGGTTTGAGTCTGTGGTCTAGGTATAGCAGTACCACTGAGTTGGGTAACTACAAGTCTTTGAGTCCTCATAAATCTGGCAATAGCTACCAAGTTTTGTTTGAACTCGATCCAAAGTCTATTCTTCACGTTCCACCATATGGCATCTATGAGGGTATTTTCGTCTTCTGAGAATTCTCGTCTAAATTTGATCAAGTCTGGGTATCTTTGATCGGGTTTATATTGGGGAAATTACATTCTTCAATGAGTCTATTTTGAGAAATAATCTCTTCTGTAGATTTTCCAGGAGGAACTAAGATATCATCAAAGTTCTCTAGGATTGGTCTTTCTTGAGAGTCTTGAATATGAGTCGGTCTTTGCGTTACACCAGCATTTGGTCTTACGTGTCTAAGATAGTCTGCAACGTCTTCCTTGTTCAGTCTATTTGTTCCAGAGGAACTCATGTCTTCCGGGTCTTCTGTTTGCAACATTAAACATGAAATCATATTAGTGTTAGCAAACATTGGCTCTCTTGATATAATGTCTGGAATGGTATTTTTACTTCCCTTAATATGTATAACAGAGAAGTCATAACCATTAAGAAATTGTTTCCATCTAATTAGTCTATTAGTCCTTGATTTGGACAAGTCTAAATCTCTGAATTTTACTGCATAAGAAGAGTCAGTATAAACAGTAAAATGTTTAGGTCTCAGAAACAGCATATATTTTTCTATTGCCCTTACTATGGCTAAAACTTCTTTTTCATGGGCAGTGTATCTTGTTTCTGGGTCTGTAAAGGTTCCAGAACTAAGTCTACAAAGTTTCTCTTTTTTGTCTGATGATCAATGGCAAAGTATACTGCTCCCCATTGTTTATCAGAGGCATCTGTTTCTACTATAAATTGGTCTTCTGCATTAGGTAGTTCAAGTAAAGGAATATTCTTGACTGCATCTTTAATTTGTCTTATTACTTCAAAATCATCTTTAGTCCAATAAAAGGGATTGGTTTTATCTGTTCCATTTAATTTGGATGTTAAGCTTTGTCTTTTTGAAGCAAGGTCTTTAATAAAGTCTGCAGCATAATTAAGCAATCCTAAAAATGATTGTAATTATTTTCTATCTTTGAGTTGGTCTGGAAACTCAAGAATCTTTTTAGTTATGTGTTCAGCTAAGGATAATTTTCCTTTATTAATATGCGTTCCCACAAAGTCTATTTCAGTCTGGAATAATTGCATTTTCCTTTCGGAAATAACAATACCATGTCTATCTAATTCTAAGATAATTTTTTTAAGATGGTCTACATGCTATATCTCAGTCTTACTTGCTATAAGAATATCATCTATGTAAACAAGGCAAAATTATGAATAAGGTCTAAATATATTATCCATTCTTCTTTGGAAAACTTGAGGAGCATTCAAGTGTCCAAATGGCATTACAAGCCATTTGTATTTTCCTTGGGGCACACTAAAGGCTATCCAAGTAACACTGTCTGGATGCATCTTAATTTGCCAGAAGCCTGATTTGCAATCAAACTTACTGAATATAATTCTATCTTCGATTAAATTAATCAAATTATTCTTGTCTGGTATCTTATAAGAATCAAATTCACAATTCTTATTTAATTGTCTATAGTCTATAACCATTCGTCTTTTCCCTCTTTTACATTCAGATTCATTTTGAATATAGAAGGCTAAGCTATTATGTCTACTTTTACTTTCTCTAATAATGCCTAACTTAAGCATTTCATCTATGTCATTCTTAAATTCTTCCCTATCTTCTTGTGAGTATCCTTTCTTATAGGTTCCACCATTAATAGTGGCGTCTGGGTTAATAGGGATGATTTCACAATAGCTTTGGTCTTTATCCCACTTAACGATGGGATTTTCTCCTAAAGTAGGCTCTGCTAGTTGCCTAATTTTTTCCTTTTCTACTTCTATATCCATTTTCTTCTGTTTGGATATAGCTTGGACCTGTAATAAGGTCTGCTGGGCTTGATCTAAAATGTCTTGTTGTATAAGCGCTATTTTCTTATAACACTTTTGGTCTGGACACTTACACTCTTTTTGTAAGGGTTTAGTAATTTCTAAGGCTTCTTGTTGGGTTGTAGGTCTAGGTCCACCATGCTCAGCTGAAGAACTCTGATGTTTAATGGGTCTATAATTTGGTTTGACCTGCATAAGGTCAAAGGCAGTCTTATGATCTATTAGAGGAGCTTTAATATTAAATTCCTCTTGGTCACTAATTAATATCTTATCGTTATACTGAGTATAAGGATGATATTTACTAATAAAGTATTTTCCTAAAATAATGTTTCCTGCAAAACTAGGACGAGGATCCATTATCCAAAACCGATGATTAACGGTTTTGTTGGTCTGATTTCCTAATTTAAAATAAATAGGAATAGTCTGGAAATATAAGGTAAATGGATCTCCATTAGCCACTTTACCATATATTTCTTGAGTACTTTCTAAAAAGTAGTCTTCAGGTAAGGCATTAGCCTTACAAATACTCTGAGAGCACCCTGTATCTATGAAGGCTGAAATCTTTTAGGATAGTCTTTATGTTGAACAAATAATTCTACAAAACAAGCATGTGGTTTAGTAGAAATTCCTAAATTGTTCTTTTCAAAAATAGATATTCCTTTCTGGGGTTTATCTATAAAATCTAAAGGTATTTGGTCTTCTGAACTACTATCAGAATGGTATTCTTATAAATTATAGGAAATTCCTTTTCCTTTGAAGTCTTCATTTTCTTGCAATCTTTTGGCTATATTTCTATCAATGTCTTGATAATATGTTTTAATATCTAAGTCTATTTGAGTGTCATACTGGCTAGTATAGATTGCTCTAAATCTAATTCTTCAACAGTCTTCATGGTAGTGTAGTTGACAAACAATACAAACCATAAATAATTCTATTTGTATAGTCTCAAAATATTCTACACATCTAAAGTCTTTCTTGCAACATTTCATCTCAAACGTGCAATAATGTCTTTCATCAAAGTAACATCTAGGTATATAGGTTAGTAACTCAGAATTACTAACTCTCCATCTTTTCTTCAAGAATGGGCTTAATATACATTTATACCAAGCATCTTCAAAGTCTATATATTCATCATCTAGATCGCCTTGATCAGTCTGCATCATATATAAGTCTAGGATATCCTGAGAGTCTTCATACTCATCAGTATCACTATAGTCTTCAGAATCACTATCTGTGTATACACTATAGATACTAGTATTATCATCATCCTTTATGTCTGATATTTCTATAGCATATAGGATATCTAATTCTTCTTGATCTGCATAGTCTAATATTGTATTAATAATCTTAATACCTTCTTTATCTTTCTTATTAGGGCAGTCTTTAGCAAAGTGTCATTCTTTGCCGCAAGTCCAACATTCTTTGGTGGCAGTCTTAGATTGAGCTATATCTTTTTCTTTCCTATAATTAGGAACCTTCTTATGCTTACTAGTATTCTTCTTAAAGTATCATCTTTGGTTAAATCTATTTTTCTTAGTCTTAGGGTTCTTTTCCCTAAAGGTAGTAGATTGTCTAAATTTATACTTCTTTGGCAATCCTAAAGGTCTAGTCTTAAACTTCCTATGTTTCCATTCTAATTTCTTTTTGAATTTCTTAGATTCACTTCCACATCCCCATTAAATTAGAGCGATGTCTCTTTCGTCTTTGATTGGAGGGATCTGCTTGAAAGTTTCTTCTATCAAATTTCCTTGGGTTATATCACATCTCTTAGATATGATATAGTCTTTAGCGAAATTGAGTCTTTCACCAAGGGAGTTGTTCTTAACTCCTGCTACACCTGGCCAATTCCTATATTCATTAATTAGGATTTGCCCTATGGCTGGTATCTTTCTAAAGTATTCATCTTTTAAGGTCTCTCCAAATTCTTTAATTTGGTAATATAGTTCGTAATTATTGCTATATTCATTTATCTTATCTAATTTGCAAATGCTAAGGAGGGCTAACTTAGTTTTTGCTAGGTCTTGTTCATTGATCTGAGGTAGATGTCCAGCTCCAATGAATTCTGAAGTGAACAATTGAATATATTCTTCAATTGATCTTTATTCTAGGTATTCCTTCATCTTCTCAATCTTAGCTAAGGAGTCTTCATCTATGGCCTTTCTTAAACTATCTAAGTAATCTTTTTCAATACCTCTAATGGATTGCTCAGCGTACTGCTTACATGAACTTGCATCCCATTGTTCATTAGATGCAAAACACATGTTCATCTGGTTATGCCATTCGTCTAAGGCCTTCTTCCTATCTTGCACATTGTCTAGGTTGGGTTTATGGCTTGGCTTGCCATAGTCTTAACAGGAGTGAAACTCTTGTCACTAGTTGGAAAGTCTTTTATATAATCGGGTTTAGTCTTAACTACGGTGCTTGAATATATAGGAATATTTATTCCTATTGGCTTACTAAAAAGTCTAGGAGCATCTTCTAGCCTACTACTACTTCCTATTTCTTGTTTACTAGGCTCTACTTGTGTTGCTGGCATTAGTCTTTGTTCTCCTTATTCTATTAGTCTTAAGTTTCTAAGAAGTTCCTTTGTATTCTTAGATTCTTTTAATTTTAATATGCGGTCTTGGGCTATCATATTAAATCTTTCTCTTTCTTGAAATCTAACAGAGTGACTTTTCTTAAGGTTATCTTTAAATGTCTTCATATCCAATTCTGAGGGTTCATGTCCAAAGTTTTGGATCCTAGCTTTTTCTTTAACTAAGTCTTTTTGTTCGAATGATCTTCTAGGTCTAATTATCGGAGCTTGTCTAAGTAAACTAGCACTAGTCTTACTACTATATTCTCCTTCTGAAGGATCATTGATTATGGCTTCTCCCATATTCCTAAATCTAATTTTTTTCAATCTGGATATTCTTATTGACAATCTTAGGGGGACCAAACTGGATGGTAAAATTTCCAGTGACGTCGTCTTGGTTAATAAACAAGGGTTTATTTTGTATAGTCTTAGAGTCTTGAAATTCTGGCAATTGCGAGAGGGTCTTAGCTTTCTCTTTCATAGGTCCAGTATTCCTAATACTGTAAGTATGATTATAGTCTGGAACATTGGTTCTAACTAAGATTTTTTCATTAAGTCTACCGCTAGGAATTCCTGACTGCATTCCTTCATAAGAAAATTGGGAGAACTTCACATAGCTTTGAAATTCTATATTTATATTATAATATAATCTTCATAGCCACTAGCATATAAGATTAACTTAAAATGTTTGGCTGTGTCTACGGTTACTGTAAATGCCGGAATGACGTTAAAGTATCCTATGTTGTCTGACATTTCTAATTGGGCTATCCCAATAAGGATTTTCTCAAAATCTTTCCATCTTTTGTCTACTAAACAACATAATATGTTAATATTATTCTGAGGTCTATGTAATCCTTGGATTCTTGCTTGAAAGAGTCCAAAGGTTAGGAATTGCAACTTCCTATCAGTTCGTCTAGATCTAAGCCATTCTGAGTCAAATACTTGGAGCTCAGTATAGGATTTGTCTAACACATGATTTCTACAATGGTAAGTCATATTATAATTGGGGGTCTTAGGAGTGGCACCTTCTTTGAACAAGTCTATATATCTAATGGCTGGAAGTTGTCCATTATGAATGGAATCTTCAACAATCTTCCAGTCAACTTCACACCATTCTTTCCATTGGAGGGGATTGGTGAAATTTCTTTCTTTCCACCATGTCCTAACATTGGAGGATGAATCCTTAAGTCTTTGGAGCATATGATTACTTTGTCCAATATTTGGGATAGAGCTAACTATCTTGCTAGTCTTATCTAATCCGTCATTTATGACTCGTCTACCTATGGTATTCTTTTCTCTAGTTTCTATGGGAGGTGCTTCTTTGAATTTATAGGTGGTTGCCTGTTTTTGTTCAAGTCTTTTTTCAATTTTTTCTAAGAAGTCTGAATAATCTTTTTGTCTTTTTTTCTGATTAAGGATTTCTTCTTTAAAATTTTTATTCTCCTTTCTAGTCTTTTCAGAAGTTTCTTCACTATGTCTAGCTAGAGAATTAACGATGATTTTACCAACATTAGTGATATAGTCTTTTACTTCATTATCTTTTTCTAGTTGTTGCATAGTTCTAACTTTTATGGCTTTTACAGTCTTTTCAATTTTATCTAACCTAGTTAGAATAAAAGGAGAGTCTATTTCTGCTTGGGATGGTTTATTATATATAGCCTTAATTCCGTTTATAATTTCTTTGTATTTTTCTTCTACTTAGGCCATGTCTAGTCTAAGTTCATTAATAATACTATCCATTTTGGATAGGATATGGCTTTCCCTATTATTAAGGTAATTTGCTAAATTTTGTTGGAATTTAACAAAGTCTGTATAGAAGGTAGTTAATCCTTCTGTCTTAACTTTTAAGTCTAAATGTAAGTCTTTAACAAAGCTACTGTTATAGTCTTGGGTAGCTGCTATGGATGTAGAAATTAAATTCAATCTTTCTAATATAAGTCTAGTTGCCTTAGCCGCGTTGGCAATCTCATTTTCATTTATCTTATAATAAAATCTATCATCATTTATCTTTTCTAAAATTCTTTGATAAAATTCTGATAAAATCTGAATGGAGAGGTCTCTTGGTACCTCATTCCAGTTTGATCTAACTATCTCCATTAGGAAGATACCTATCTAGTCTAGGGATAAGCTTAACTTGTTCTTTGGTAAGTTTAACTAACTCACTGTCTTGATTTTTAATTAAAGTTTTAATTTCTAAAAGGTCTTTGTTAAGGACTTCTATATGATTAGTCTTAATATTTATTTCTTGTAAAACATGGACTAAGTCTATTGGGATTTGATTATCTATGTCTAATACTCTTTTAGAGATATTTCTGATCTCTGTTTCTAGGGTTTGAGTGTCTTTTATTAATTGTCTTAATATAAGGAGTATACACTTATTTTGGTCTATTATGCTATTAATAGCACTAGCAGTGACTTGTCTACTATCTGCGTGTTTGGCTGGAATATGTTCAATATGTGAACAACCATCTATGTGTGTGGTTAAACAACCTTCTGAGTCTAAATCAGTTATGGGTATAGGTTGGTAGTTTGGGTTGGATCCAAAAATATCTTGGTAAATGCGAGGGATAAATCCCAAGGGCATTAAAGTCTTTTTAGTCTAAAAGGAACGTCTTATGGCTCTGATACCAGAATTAGGGTTTGGTCAGAATTTGGTGAGTTTCTAAAATCTTTAAGGTCTTGATACCAATTTCGGGTCTAAATTATAAATCTTTTAATTATATAGTCTTAAACTAAGGTTTTAGTATAAGACAAGAGGGGGACCATCTAGTGTAAATAATAAAAATCTTTGGGACCACGAGGGGACCACTTTCGGGATAAGGACAAAGTCAGCACGAAAAGTCCGCACGGGAAGTCCGCACCTGAGCCTATCTGTATATATATATATATATATATATATATATATATATATATATATATATATATATATATATATATATATGGCACACTCATATGGCATAAATGTGTCTAAACAAAATGTGGTACGGAGAAAAAAGACGTGGATTAGAAACAAAGGAAATATGACCAGATTACTTAAGATATGTCCAAGGAGTTCTATTTTATCGCAAAAATTTATAAACTTTGATTTAGCATCATAGTGACAAATAATGTGAATTCATAATGGAAAAACATGCACAATGCACACTAGCCTAGAAATCTTGATGATTATTAAATCAATAACGTCAAACAATTTGATTAACTAGGACTCATTGTGCAAACCATTGATCTTCCACTTAACACCCTAAAAATATAGATGTATCACTTTTTCTCTCTGTTTTGAAGATATCAATTTCTAAACATGACCTTGGCATTTTATCTTTCCTTTTGCCTCTGTTTTTGTTTTAGATTCTTTCCAATGGTGACCTTTCAAAGGATATTTATTCCATTCGTATCCCTTTTCCATTGCTCATTTATATTCTATCAAATAAAACAAACTCTCGGGCGATATTTCTTACATGTCAAGTCCCCAATAGTGAAATAGATATGTATATGACAAGATTGATAGGAGAACACCTCACTTAGTTCATGCAACATGGGTAATTAAAATCCAAAAGAGCTCGAACAACTCCATGCAAGCATAATTAATAACAATTCTACGCATTGTAAATCATAATCAAATGTCCTAGCCAGATGAAAACATGGAACTAATGGGATTCAAACACACCGATATACCACATAAATGTCTAAAACTAAACTACACAAACAAACCTTTTGAGTTTTTAAATATTTTTCAAAGAAGATGATATCAATTTCAAAATCAACTCAAAAGACAAACAAAATATTTTTACCACTGCAGGGCCAAATCATACTCAAAAGAAGTATTTTTCTCAATAAGACCCAATAAAAGAAAAGTAAAAATAAAAATACAAAAGACTCAAATATCATTTAAAGCACAAAAGTTAATGTATGAAAATATGCAAACACAATCAACCATAAGATATAGCATTAGCAGAATCATGTGCAAGCATGCGAGAATCAACCAGTCTAACATTGAATGTCTCTAAATTCGATTTCTTAACCCAAATAGATGAATACTTAACGCCTCGAGTTTTGGGAAGCATGGTGACATTAGATCTAGACTTCCTAGGACATTTTCTAACATCATAACAAAACTCCCTAAGGTGACCTTTTTTTACCACAATGCGAGCATGTGTGTATACGAGGAACGGTTGACACTCTTAAACACATATTCTTGGCTTTAAGAGAAAAAATATTTGAATTATTGAAGCCAATACCGATGCGTCTCGAGTCTCTTAAATATCTTCTAATTTCAAAATCCTAAACTCAAGCAAAAACTTAGATTCTTTAACATTTAGGGACTCCTTCATATTTTCAACCATTCCTATAATGTTATTTCACCCCTCCTCAATGTAAGATAACTTATCCCTTATTGTCGTCTCACATGTCCTCAATTCTTCAATCAATCTATCATTATTATGCATGATACGTTCTTTCATTCTAACCTCAAACTTCTTAGAGTCCTTTAATTAATTCTCTAAAATACGGACTCTATCATCACTCTGTTTCTTGGACACTTCTAAATTTTGAAAATCACGATTTATGTCCATGAGCTTCTCATAAAGAACATCTCTTCGAGTTTTAACAGTTCGCAAAAAGTCAATTTCAGATTTTAAACACAAATTTTATTTTTCAAGATTTTTAACTCTTTTTGCAAACTTCGAATTCAAACGAGTTAAGTTGTCAACACGACTATGAAGCTCATTAAACTTCTCTCTAATATAAAAACCATCCTCGTCATTAAATAATTCGGTTGACTTAACACTATGAAAACACAAAACCATGAATTTTGATACCATGGAATTTAATACCTTGTGTTGCTGAATCCCAATTTCATACCATGAAATTTAAATAAATTTCAATTTAAGAATATCAAGTACAAAGAAATGGTTTATTTTTCCTTATAAATTTTGCAATTATTCTTTCTTTTCATATTTGTTCTCAGGTGATGGAAATTTTGATTTCTATTATTGCAAAAATTGGAGAATTGTTTGTGCCGCCAATCGGTCGACAATTGGGTTATGTTATACATAATGGTAGAAAAATTAAGAATCTCAAACGCCAAATGGAGAAATTAGAGGGCTTGAGAAATAAGTTGGAGCATTCCATTGATGAAGCAAAAAGGAATGGAGATGAAATTGATGCCGATGTCAATGATTGGATAGCAAAAGTTGATGGGTTCAAGGCGGAGGCTATGAAGTTTTTGGAAGATGAAGTCAATGTGAAAAAGATGTGTTTGAATGGGTGGTGCCCTGATTTGATCACACGTTATCGAATAGGTAAAGACGCAGAAAAGAAAACAATGACGGTCACCGAGCTACAAAGAGATGGTCAATTTTCTGTCATATCACACGCTGCACCTCCGTTGGGGATACTGTCCGTGTCTTCGAGGAATTTTGTGGCCTATGACACGACAAAGTCGGTAATGATGGAGGTCATGGAGGCATTAAAGGACGAGAACATCAACTTCATCGGGATACATGGTATGGGTGGTGTGGGAAAGACGACTTTGGTGAAGGAAATTGGAAAACAAGTTAAAGAAGATAAGATCTTTGATGAAGTTGTGTTGTGTGTGGTATCTCAAAACGTTGACTTTAGAAGGATTCAAGGTCAAATGGCAGACATGCTGGGTATGAAACTCAGGGAGGAAAGTGACAGTGGAAGAGCAAATCGATTATATGCTAGACTAAAGGGTGTGAATAAGATCTTAGTTATCCTGGACGATGTTTGGACAAAACTTGACGTTGCAGCATTAGGCGTCCCATTGGGCGACCACAAGGGTTGCAAAGTCATAATCACAACACGACGGATGCAAGTGTGCAGTGCCATGCACCCGGGAAGCCAACCAACAAAAAATATTTTCCATCTTGGTGTTTTATCTGAACCAGAGTCCCGGGATTTGCTCAAGAGGAATGTCGGTGATGCTATTGAGTGCTCTCCCACATTAGAAAAAGTGGCAATGAAGATCTTAAAAGAATGTCGAGGTTTACCTATAGCAATTATTACGATTGGAAGTGCACTGAGAGACAAAAACCGAAAGAATGGGAAGAGGCAGCCCGAGAACTTAAAAATACAGTGCCAAGAAACATTGAAGGGGTTGACCAAGATGTGTATAGATGTATTAAGTTGAGCTATGACTACCTAGGAGATGAGGAAGCAAAGCGTTGCTTCCTGCTTTGCTCCTTGTTTCCCGAGGATCATGATATCTTAATAGAAAAACTGGTAAGGTATGGAATGGGATTGAGGATATTTAAGAATGTTGATACAATACGAGAAGCAAGGAGCAGAGCAAAGGCTTTAATCAACAACCTTACAGCTTCTTGTTTGTTATTAGCAAGTGACAAAGAAGGATGCGTCAAGATGCACGATGTTGTACGTGATGTGGCCATATCAATCGGATCTGATATATATTTTGTAAGATCAGGTGCCGGGTTAAATGATTGGCCATACATGGATGATACTTGGGAACGGTACAGTGGCATCTCACTCATGTATAATAAAATAAGGCAAATCCCTGTTGACTTGGAAAGTCGAAACCTCCAAATATTACTGTTGCAAAATAATTATTGCATTAAGGATGTTGTATCTTTTGAATTGATGAAAGAACTAAGAGTTTTGGATATGAGTTATAGCATATCACTTCTTAGTTCACCATCTTTATATAATTTAACATGGCTACGAACTATAATTCTAGAAGATACGAAGCCAATGAATATCGGTAGCATTCTTGGAGAGATGAAGAAGCTTGAAGTTCTTAGCCTCAAGAATTGTCGATTTTACTCTGGGTCAATAGATGCAACATTAAGGCAGTTGACTAATCTAAGGTTATTGGATATGAGTGTTTGTGATGATGCTCAGGTGGTTGGAGCCAATGTAATATCATGTTTGTCCCTATTGGAAGAGTTGTACTTGCTTCGCACCGCAGTCGACCCAGCACTCTTAGTTGAACTAAAGTCATTGCCTCGCCTAGCCATCTTAACTATTTCTATATGTTATAAATCTCAGCATATTCCTGAAGAATTCGTTTTGCCTGACTTGGAGGTTTTCAATTTTCAATGTGTTCATAATAAATACCAATTAATGAACATGGATGAAACCCCAAACCGTCTGCGGCTCTGGAATCCAGATGATAAATCCATCATATGGTGGCGAAAAGGTGTTGAGTTGCTATTAAAGAAAACTAATTATCTACAGTTGGAGCACCACAACGACATAAGAAACATTCTTCCAGACTTATCAATTGACGGAGATGGTTTAAATGTGCTCAAAAGTTTAAAGGTTAGATATTGCAACAAGTTTGAGTACATAATCAATATTGCAGAGGCCGAGAAATGTTGGGCACTTGGGCTTCCATTACAGTCACAACCACAAGCCACGGCTCTTCTGTCTAACCTTGAGGAGTTAAATCTACGTGATTTGCATAGCTTCAAATGGATATGCCAATATGATGGTGCTCCACTTCAATTTCCTTTCACGGGGTTCTTTTCGAGGCTAAGAGAATTGTATGTTGAAGAATGTCCTTCATTATCAGGTGTTCTCCTTCCATTCAGTCTAATCCAAAGGTTACAAGCGCTGGAGAAACTTGACGTGATATCATGTGACTCTTTGGAGCAGGTTTTTGATTTTGGAACAAAAGGGCCAGCTCCTGTTTTCGTAGGGGACAAAGGACATGATGAACTACTTCCTTGTTTAAGAGAGTTGCATCTAGAAAGGTTGCATGTACTGAAGCACATATGGAATGGTCCCGGGCCCGTTTGGTTTTCACATCTCCACAACTTGCGAAAAGTATCAATTAGATATTGCAACAGATTGAAAAATCTGTTCCAACTTTCTGTTGCTCGAACACTTTGTCACCTGGAACAACTTGAAGTGCGTAATTGTAAAGAATTGGAGGACATTGTTGCGAAGGAAAACCAAATGCAAAAAAAAGACGGTGTATTTAGCGTCTCTTTGGAGAAAGTGTTTGATTTTGAAACTAAAGGGCCTCCTCCTGTTGTTGTAGCCGACAAAGTGAAAGATGAGATAATTCCTTGTTTAAGAGAGTTGGTTCTATTTAGCTTGCCATCACTGAAGCAAATTTGGAATGGCCGCGGTTGGTTTTTACACCTCCACAACTTGAGAAAAGTAGACATTTATGCTTGCCACAGATCGAAAAATCTGTTCCAACTTTCTGAAGCTCGAAAACTTCATCAACTGGAACAACTTAAAGTTTCGGGAGTTGAAGAACTAGAGGAAATTATTGCAGAGGAAAACCAACAACAAGAAAAAGACGGGGTATTTTGTGGCTCTTCGGAGCAGGTGTTTGATTTTGGAACCAAAGGGCCTCCTCCTGTTGTTGTTGGGGACAAGGGGTATGATGAGCTACTTCCCTGTTTAAGAGAGTTGCACCTGTTGCACTTGCCTGCACTGAGGCACATATGGAATGGCCCCAGTTGGTTTTTACACTTCCACAACTTACGAGTAGTACGGGTTTATGGTTGCCACAGATTGAAAACTCTATTCCACCTTTCTCTAGCTCGAGAACTTCGTCAACTGGAAGAACTTAGTGTAAGTGGTTGCGAAGAACTAGAGGAAATTATTGCAGAGGAAAACCAACGGCAAGAAAAAGACGGGATATTTTGTGGATCTTCGGAGCAGATGGTGTATGATTTTGGAACCAAAGGGCCTCGACCACCTATTACAGGGGATAGGGGACACTGTGAACTATTTCCTTGTTTAAGAAGGTTGTTTCTAGGAGACTTGCCTGCACTGAAGCACATCTGGAATGGCCCCAGTTGGTCTTTACACCTCCAAAACTTGCGAATACTATCAGTTCGCTATTTTCACAGAATGAAAATTCTATTACAACCTTCTGTAGCTCGAAAACTTCATCAACTGGAAAGACTTGTTGTCTATGATTGTAAAGAATTGGAGGAAATTGTTGCAAAGGAAAACCAATGGCAAGAAGAAGACAGTGTGGATTCTAAGATTGTGTTTAGAAGCCTCAAATTGCTGAGCCTTTATATACTTCCAAACCTCAATGGCTTCTGCATGGGGAGCTTCCTTTTCGAATGGCCATCATTGGAAGAGGTAGAGGTGAGCAGTTGCCCCAAGATAAAGACTTTCACTGCTGATGCTGCTGCTGCTGCTGCTGCTGCTGCCGCAACTACTTCCGAATTCCAATGCACACCAAAGCTTAAGGAAATTAAATTGAACGCTGTCAGGAGAAAGCTAGATGGGGCAGACATAAATACAGTTATCCAAAAACACTTCAAAGTGAAGGTACCTCTCTCTCTCTCTCTTTCTCTCTCTCTCTCTCTCTCTCTCTCTCTTGTGGATGGAATTCAATATTTGGAATCTTCAGTTGATCTTATTAACATAAACTATTCAACATTTTATTTTTAATTAAAAAAAATAAAATTAAATTAGCTAGTTGGACCAACATCTGCTAATTCTCAATAAGAAAGCATCATACATCCACTCTGGATCTTACTTGGGAACATAAAATCGTATAATTTGATTAAGAAAATTTCAACAATTAAGACCCAATACGTTTAGTGCTTTTTTACAATAATAAGTCATCTTTTTATTCAGGAAGCGCAGACTACCACCGAAGCAAAACCCATAACAGAAGGTGAGAGCAGGAATGCGGGAACGGACTCATAGCTTTACCCTGTAAGCCTAACTCTATTGAAATTAATTCTTAAGAGGAGTTCTATTTATTCTTGGTTATATAATAGAAAGCAAACGAAGTGTGTATGGGACCTATATTATTATATTTTAAAAAGGATAGACTTTTCAAGTGGAGAAAAATTATTGGGGCCTAACATCGTCGACTCCGAATAGGGGACTTACATATAATTTTCCCTATTTTCAATTATTACTTTTATTAGCGACGAAAATATTTTGTCGCAAGAAGCATTCTGCGATGAATATATTTCGTCACAAAAGATATTTAGCAACCAAATTAATCACTCCCAATTCTTTATTTATTTAGCACTTAAATTTAATATTTTTTAGATAATAGTAAATTTAGCACTTAAATTTCCTCATTATGGTGCATACGAGATCAGTCATTGCTCATGCAGTGAGCTTTGAACAGATTCATGAGCAACTCAGAAATGTAACATTGGAATGTTGTTGAGTACGGAGACTGAAAACACAGCCTAGTGAAGGCTCATTCGAATAAGAGATTGGTCTGAATGAATGATGCAGTCAATTAAACGATGTTGGAAGCCGTTTGAATGTCAGTCACAAATTCTGGTGTCTGTGCCTCTTGTATTATTCTTGTGAGTATCTATAGTGTTTGGTGTGACTCCCACGACGTAGGAAATCATCCCGAACCTTGTGGTTATTTCATCTCAAGATCGGGATGTGTCTGTGTTGTTATGCATATTGATACATAACAAAATGTGGACGATAAACAAATGGCAGACTTACATGGTCCCGAGTGAGGGCAGTCACACCTATTAAAATTCTGGAAATTCTTTTAGTATATAGTATCAATAAATATATATATTTTAACATAAAACTTGTGATTTCATTATGTGTAGTACGTTCACATTTTGAGGTGTTCTTAACCTTGTGGTTTTAGGGGCCTTAAATGAGTTCTAATACGTGTGCCCCTTATATATAGTAAAAAGTTACAAGTATGCATAATTTTTTTAGCAAGGCGAGGCGACATAAATTTTACTGAAAATTAAGGTTTTAATGGATAGGAAATTACCAAAAATAGAAAAGTCCTAGCCTCGGTTTTTTAATAAATAATATGATCCAATTCAAATTAAGAAACTTAACTTAAATTAGATATTCATACATTGAACACAAAAACCCAAATTAAAACTATAGACTCTAAAATTCTTGCATTTTAAAATTCATTGTTTGGACAGATTTATTTATTTTAAGTTTTTTATTGAAAATTTTGAAATTAATTATTTGGATATATATATATATATATATATATATATTTTATAAAAATTGAATTTCTAAAATCATATTCAAATAAGTAGCAATGGTATTAGACAATAGGCAAATAATTGCTAAAATCAACAAAATGCAATTAAATCAAATGGTAATACTAATTTAACCAACGATTTAAATAATATAACTATGAATTAAATCTCCTATTGTGGTGGTGGTGGTGGTGGGTGCCACACTGTTGGTGGTGGTTGTGACTGCTAGAGTGGTAGTGGTGGTGGCGGCGGAGACGACGACGGCCGTACCACAATGGTGGTAATGATGTTGTGGTGGCGGTGGTCTATAGTCGTTGGTGGTCCCACAATGATGGCGGTGATGTGGTAGTGGCGACAATGGTGGTATTTGAAGCCTCTTATAGCTATTCTCTCAATCCTACGAGAATTTTATATTTTTCCCATTTTCATCCCCCAAACAAAGTATTTTAAAAATTAAAAAATTAAAATCCTTTTATAACATTTAATCCCCCATCAAATCCCTCACCTGAACATTATTTTTTAGAAACTGACTATGTCATAACTGTCACACATTTCTGTCATGTCTCATGCTGCGCCTCCACCTCCATTGGAGAAACTGACTATGTCCTCGGGAATCTCGTGGCTTATGACACGACAAATATAGCATAAGTGTGTTGGATCTGAGCGGTCGGTATAGATATTTTCTTTCATCGACGGATCATAGACGATCTATTCATATTTCACCATCTTTCTGTAATAACACGTCCTTACGAAAACTAATTCAAGAAAATGCAGTCGTGACGAATTTTAGCATTCTTGGGCAGATGAAAGCACTTGAAATTCTTAGCCTCCAATATTTTTCTTTTCAAGAAAAGAAATTTATTAAAAGTCTTAGGAGAAAAAGCCTATCCTATGGCTCTTACATGCTCTAATGAAAACTAAAATAAAGAAAAACTAAAATTTGTGAGATCTAGTACGAGAAAAAGATGACCTTAAATTATATTTAAGAGCCTTTTTTTCCTCTTTAGATAAGTATGGAAAAGAATCTATTTTCGAACTTTTTGTTTCCTCTTTGAGCTTCTTGTTGTCCACCACATCTTGATTAGGAATTCTCGAATCTTCAACGCTGCTTAAAATATCAAAAGAATTGCTCACTTGAGAATTGAACATTTGATATTGGATATTACCACAATATCCCAGTCAAATCTTCAGTAAAATTACGGGCTTGGGTAGATTTAGCACTCATTCCTAAATCAAATTTAGGGATCTCAACATATAAATTTAAACCAGGACTGGACCCATCATTCGTGACAAGATTGGAATGTCCTTTAGAGGAGGCATATCACCATAGGAGTTAGGTTCTTCAGAAATATCTTCGGTTGAAATATTCCAGAAGGCTTCACTTTGCCTAATTTTCAATTTTCAACGTTGTAGTAGGAATAGAGACTCTGAAAGTGGCACCACCGCAAACTATTTGGTGCTCGCAGATGAAGATATATCCATTAAATTTTAGCGAAATTGTGGGGAGTTTCTGTTAAAGAAAACTAACTATCGAACATTGCCTTACTTCGAAGACAAAAAAGCATTCTTCATTTATCATCAGTTGATAGAGACGACTTAAATGTGCTAAAGAGTTTGAAGCTTATAGAATGCAATCAGTTTGATTACATAATCAATATCACAGATGCCGAGGAATAGCAATCTAATAAGGCCATGGATCTTCTGTCTAACCTTGAAGAGATATCTGTGTAATTGCTAGCTTCAAAGGAATATGCAAATATAGTGGTGGTCCACTTCAATTTCCTTTCGCGAGGTTCTTTTCAATGCTAAGACAATTGAAGGGTTACCTTCTATTGAGCTGCTAAAGCTTCTTCCTTGCTTAAGAGAGTTGTATCTAGAAGACTTGCCTGCACTAAAGCACATATGGAATGGCCCTGGTTGGTCTTTTCATTTACACCTCCAAAACTTACGAGAAGTATGAGTTCGCCGCTGCCACACCAACTGGAAGACCTTCATGTATTGAGATGTGAAGATTTGGAGGAAATTGTTTTAAAGGAAAACCAATGGAAATAAAAAGACGTAATGGATGATAAGATTGTGTTTAGAAGCCTCATAAAGCTGATACTTGTTAAACTTCCAAACCTCAATGGAAGACTCGTATGAGCTTAATTAATGTTAACTATTCAGCACAATATTTCTAAATTCAAAATAAATTTAAAAAATTAAATTAGTTATTGGGAACGTCTTGTATTTCTCAAATATCTTAAGGGAGATACAAAATTTCCATGAGAACCCATCAAGCATTCACTCTGAATATTACATGGGAGCATAAAATCCCAAGTTAAATTGCTTAAGGAGATTTCAACAATTAAGACCCAATACTTTCACTGATTCCTTACAATATTATGTCATCTTTTTTATTCAGGAAATACAGACTACCACCGAAGCAGATTCCATAATAGAAGCTGAGAGCAGGAATGCTGGAACAGACTCATAGCTCTTTCCTGTAAGCCCAAAAGTCATATTAATTTGACTCTATTGAAATTAGTTCTTTATATCAAATTTATCTCTTTCTTCTCCTTCTTTTTCTATTTACTGTTCCTAGTTATAGTATCCACTTTGAACTCATTTGCACTTCACTTTGTTAGTGCATGGCAGCCAAACAGAGAGTATGGAAAGAAAATTAAATGTATTTATAAGGCGAGCTACAAATAATACCTATGTTATACCACTCTGTAGTTAAATTTTTTTTTCTAAATTTTATTTTATGGTGCAGCATTGTCATCACTAGAGAAGGTTAAGCTCCTTGTTCATGATTCGTATCCCTATTGTGTGTCAGATTGTTCAAGGGATGCTTCTTGCCAATTGTGTTTCCAACTCCCAACTTTGTGACTGATTTGGCTGCTCTAGATGAAGTTCTTATTCCCCAAGGAAATAAAAATTGTATAAAGGAGAATGTAGTGCACGCACTTGTAAACTCATCCAAGAGTACTGTTAGTTGAGTTTATTCAAATTACTTGTCTTCTTTGTGGTGCTTTATGTTAATTTTCATGCTACCTTGTGGTCTGTTTTTAATAAATAAATAAATAAAACTCCGTAATTTATTTTTCAAATGTAATTAGTGTTTTCAATTGAATTTATAAAAGTGATAATAGTGGATGATTGTTACTCTGCCTTAGATGGCAGGAGAGGGGTCAATAAAGAGAGAATTTAAGTTAGTTGATGAAAACTCTGCGACAGTTACAAATACTACAATCTTCTTTTAGGATAAACATTACATATTCTTCCTTTAAATTCTACCATTCAGTTCTTTATCTTATTTGACATTTTGATTTCATTTTGCACATAATTGCAAAATTAACTAGCGGACTTCAGATTTTTATTCCTCTTATTTCTCAGATTTAATGGTAGGTTTTATAATTGGTATGAAAACTGCAAAGGATTGAGTCTTATTACAGTGTTCTTGACCAATATAAAAGGAGCATGTTATGTACTTGCATAGCAAAATCCTTGGACATAATCAAATCTCTGTTTGTGTTGGATACTTGAAAATATGTTCGTCAAAAGTCTCGTGTCAAAATAAAAACATGTTAAACTAAATTCATATCTAACAAATTAAGAAGAAATATACTTGCAATGTGTGTCCGACCCTCTTGAGAACCGTCTATCCCGGTGGCTTCAAAATGTCAGCACAATATGGCATATGCAGGCATGCAGTTTTATGGACACTTAAGTTATCCGAACAAAGATAGTCCAACATGAATAAGAGTCTTGGGAGCTTATATAAAAATTTACACAAAGGGAATTTTACTAAAAAAATTGTCAAGAAAAGAAATAATTGCACACTGCAAGACAATTATACAATTGAAATTAGCTTAACCATTTGTAATCAGGTTCAATAGCTTAACAACTTCTCTTAATCTTCTCTGTGTGCTCTCTTGCTACCAGGGCCCGGGCATTCCTGCACATACTACCTTAACATAGAAACAGTATGCATAGCATCTCTTAAGACTCTGAGGCATAGAGAAAATGGAATTACTAGAAATTTAATTTAATAAAATTCTTAATCAGGTAATTAATTGAAACGTTTATCTCATTATATGATGTTCTAGTCCTGTCTCCAGGACAATAATGCAATGCCAGCTAACAAATCCTAAAATCAATCTAAAGAAAATGAAACTTCTTTAAATAACTCGAATAATAACAAAATTATTACATTTCAGATCCAATGACAACCTCGAGACAAGATGAGTTCATAAAAACAAAAATGATACTGAATTATCATTTTTTTTAAATTAAGGCAGGAGGATGCCCTGAAAAGTGACATCAAATTTTCAACCCCGAGTTACTTGAACACCCATAGAAAATGTTCACCTAAATTTGCACAGGTATGGCAAATCTGAGTATAATGCTACCCTATACTTTTTCTAGGATAAAGTGAATGGTATATAGAAAAGGGAAGAAGACGCCATGCATTAATTGCTGATTCTTGTCAATTTAAATGTAAAGACTACTTGGGAACATAGGAATTACTTGGAAAAGTGTTTTGGATTCATGTTAGCACAAAACCACTTTTTAATTATTAAAAAATCATTTAATACTAAAAAAATAGCATTCTTCCAAAGGATAGATGGGTTATCCCATGGATTCCAATTGTAAATATAGTCGACATCTCAGTAATTCATATCATCCATACACCATTCAAGTGACCAAGTGAAGGTCAGACTATTGCCAATGCCAACAGAAGCAAAAATAAATAAACATATAACCATTTATCGTTCTAATAGCTACTCAGTTTTGACTTTTAGATAACAAGATTAAAATGATTAACTTAAAATCTCATTTCAGAAAGGTAGAACTTGCATCTCTCCCATCTGTTCAAAATAGACCAAGGAGGCTTCTAAGTATCATTTATAAGTCAATGAGTGACAGAGAGGGAGTCTGACTCTATCCAAATAGAGTGTCATCCTTTATCTGAAGCAAGATCCACCCCAATAATAATAGCCATAGATTCAAGAAAGAAAGCATGAAATTGTTAGTGCTTATACAACAGGCTCCAAGGAAGAGGCCTTTGTGATTTCTAAAGACTCCCCCTATGGCAGGAGGTCCAAGAGAGCCCTTGGCCATGGAATCAGTATTGAGCTTGAACCAAGATGGAGCAGGGGGGAGGGAGAGGTGGACCAATAAACAGGAAAGATGCTAAAAGATTTATGAGGAGTTTTAGACACTTTCAGCTGATGGATGATGAAAAAGTCAGTATAAGTGTTATACATATGGCCAAGAGAAGATTTATCTCTTCTTGTTCACGAAATACAACTTGAGGCCTTATTGTGCTTCCATGCAGGGAATTTGAAATATACTAGTCTATATGGCTATAAGCCTACAACTAGAAAAAGAATCCAATTTAAAAATATGTATATTCAAAAAAGAATATTCATAATTCGAAGAAAAGTACAAAATATTTTTCTTTTCTTTTTAATAAAAAATGTGTTGCTAGAAAGAAGTGTTGGAGTTTTTGACGTAAATAGCGTCAAATGGGAGCAAGAAATGATCTTTCTCTCTCTATTCACAATCTCGCAAAATCATGGAATGCCTCTAATGAGTCTACAAAAGACGTATTTATCGGAAGGAGGTTGCTTGGCCTCTAATCTATCAATCTAAATACAATTATACCTTTAAGTGACACTTAACCATCCTTCTTCTAAATATCTAAAAAGGGAAAAATACAATGAGTGCTCCAAATAAAAGAAATACTAAAAGAACAAAAAAAGATAAAATGACGTCCTCGTCCTTTATTTACATCACTCTCCCCCGTTGAAAAGAGTTCGTCCTTGAACTCAGAGGGGAAGGCCTTCGGTGTCACCATCAAGGATCGTGATGAGGACTGGCTGGGAAGGGATCTCTGGGGTCTCCTCAATGTAGTCGGGGCCTCCAGAAGCTAATAGAGCGCGACGGCGAGGGAGAGAGCAATCGGAGGCGCGATGGCCCATTACCCCGCAATTGTAACATTTGAAGGTGACTGGATGATCAGGAGAAGGAGGAGGAACTGTGACAGCAGGAGTAGTAGTGGTGGAAGGAGTCCCAGTAGGTGCAGAAGACACGGGAGCCAAAGGAGTAGGTGTGGAGCGACTACGTGGTGGAGGGGCAGTCTGATGGTATGACTCCACCTTGGTGGCATACTCTACTGCTTTGGCAAAAAAGGTGACCTATCGCAACGCAAGATCACGCTGTATGAATCCCGGAAGTCCGTGAATATATCGGCTAATGCGCTGCTCCTCACTCTCACTGAGGCGGGCTCATGTACAGAGAAGATGAAACCATTCGGTGTAGTCCAAAACAGAGGAGTCCTGACGAAGAGACTGAACCCGTAAAAATAAGTCTCGCTCATATGTAGCGGGAACAAAAGCGGTCATCAACTGCGCTCGGAGCTCGGTCCAGTACTGAATGGGAGGAAGATCCTCACTGACACGTCGTTGGTCCAAGTCATTCCACCATACACTAGCATAACCTTGAAACTTAGTTGCCGCTAAAAGAACACATCTACGACCTTTCAGTCGTTTGTACTCAAAAATCCGCTCAATGGCGGCAAGCCAATCAACAACGGCATCAGGCTGCAGGTGGCCGTCAAACATGGGAACTTCAACTCGGATATCACCCTGCATACTTCGGGAAAGTAACTAGAGGGATAGTTGTGTGATAGTATCACCACCTTGAATGCCGAGGGTATCCTCATCAATAGCATCATCGCCTAGCGGAGGCGCTGGAAGTAAGGCTTGTTGTGGTTGCCCCCGAGGCGGTGGATGAGGAGGGTCAGGAGCGGGTGGGTGAGCGGGTGGGTGAACTGAAGCTGTAAGAGGATTAGTATGAGGTGGGGGAGGTTCACGAGGTGGGGAAGGAGGAGGTGGAGGAACTAATGGCTGGCGGTATGGGAATTAATTCATTTGATGGCCCTTTTGGTGGCAAACAAAGCAGTGGCGCTCGGACATGGGGACATAGGGAGTCACTTTGGGGTGGGGGAATCAAATGGAGAAACATCCGTGCGCCACTCGGTAGGAGGGGGTGGGTCAAACTCAGGAGCGGAGTGGGGACGGGGTGAAGGAGGATCGGCATGGGGAGGTAAGGTAATCCATTCCCGGAACCGCTCATGGGAGTCAACGGGTGCGGAGTGAAAGGAACGGGTATCCCACAGGGGTGGCTGATGTGGGGGTGAGGTATAGAAAAGAGGTGGGGGCGGAAGCATGAGGAATGTGGAATGGTGTGGGTGAGGGTGTGGTGGAAGAGAAGGAATGGGGGGTATAGGTGGCATGTGTGGGTTTTCAAGGTGCTTTTGTGGGTGATGGCGAGGGTAAATGGAGATAGGGGGTAAGGAAAGGTCATGTTGGAAGGGAGTTGAATATGGGGGTGAATGTGGTGGCGGGGAGTGGGATGGGATGAGAATACGGGGTGGGGGGAAATGGGGTGAGGGTAATTGGTGGTGTATGGTTATATTCGGCGGAGGTAGAGGTACAGAGGGGGTGGTGAATTTTGTGGGGAAAATTTTTGAGGAACGTGAGACGATGAAAATTCTAGGGTTTTTGATGTACAATTGGGATTAAATGGCATAGGGTTTGTGAGATTGGGAGGAATTGGAGGCGGATTTGATTTTTTTGTGTGTCGAATGTCACGGATCATGTCGGCAATGGTGGGGGAGTATGTTCCGATCATAGGTGGTACCGTTTGAATACACAAAGGGGTAGGGATCACCGGAAGGGTTCCATAATGCCCCGAGATGTTGGAAAACCCTCAGGGAGGTTGGTTAAGGGGTAGTGTGATTGGTACTAGGTAGAAGAGTGGTCGGAGGGTCCCATGGGGGGATAAGGGTTCCTAGGGGCTGTGTAAGGTATGGTTCGACTTCGGAGGGCATAACCGGTGGTGTGAGGGTGGGATTCCGAGGGTAGGGGTGGAAATTAGGTCGGGTTTGGGTCGGTTAGGGCTGGGTGGTTAACGGGATGGGTTTGAGATAAGGCGGGGGGTTGTAGAAGGTTGGCCGTTGGTGGTAGAGGGAGGGGGTTAAGGTCGGGTTGATGAGGGGCGCGGTGTTGGGCGGCGGCGGCCAGGGGTTGGGGTGTAGTTTTTGGGTCCGATAATGTATTTTTTTTGGTTTTTTTGGATTTTTCGGCAGTGGGGAGTGGTGGCATAGTGGTTGTTTGGGTGGTTTGGATATAGGGTTAGGGTTTAAGGGATTAGGGTTTTTTTAGGGAAGGGGTGTAGAATGGCTTGATCTTGGGGAAATAGGGTTAGGGTTTAGAGATGTCACTGGTGCGGTGTGAGGGTAGTCCATGGTGGTTGGTGGCCAAGAACTACGGGCGTCCATCGTATCCATTTGAGCCGTCAATCGGTTGAGGACCTCGAGAATTTGATTGATAGGTTTTGCGTCGGAGGAGTCCATCTTTTCTTGAGCCCACCTCGACGTTGTTTACGAGTTTTTATTTTACAACAACAACAACAACTGGATGGAGCGACTAGGCTCTAATACCAATTGACGTAAATAGTGTCAAATGGGAGAAAGAAATGATCTTTCTCTCTCTATTCACAATCTCTCAAAATCAAGGAATGACTCTAATGAGTCTACAAAAGAGGTATTTATAGGAAGGAGGTTGCTTGGCCTCTAAGCTATCAATCTAAATACAATTATACCCTTAAGTGCCACTTAACCATCCTTCTTCTAAATACCTAAAAAGGGAAAAATACAATGAGTGCTCCAAATAAAAGAAATACTAAAAGAACAAAAAAAGATAAAATGACGTCCTCCTCCTTGATTTACATCAGTTTTAATGAGAACTATATTGTTGTATTAAAAGAAGAAGTGAAGAAATATATTGTGGAGAAGATAATCTTTTCATTTTTTAATACAGCAAAGTTCTGGACAGCTGAATACATATAAGAAAACAGGGGAGATGCATTAATTTTAACAAGAAGACACGTCTGAAAAGTGAATGGAGCCTGCAGTCTAACTTGGAATACATTGGAGGGGTACCCCAGGTAGTTCCTTACAAGTCATCCTCATAATTTGGCACAACTCAAACTTTTCAGCTTTAGGAATCCAGCTATGAAGACATTGTTTTTCAACAGATTAGGCTTAAGACCTGATTACTCTCACATACCTCCACATATTGAGTATCTATATATTTGTCTTTCATTGTCATCTTCTAAGAGCTATGAAGAACAACCATGGGTACGGGTGTCTTGTCTGATACGAACCGGACACGCCGACCCGGTAAATCACATATCTCCACATATTGAGTATCTATATATATTTTAAGTATACATATTTATTTGTATAGTTTCATCTATTTCGCACATCAAAGGGAAAATTAGTTCTCAAACTAATTTATCAAAATTAACATGGTTATATTTCATAATAATTGTCGAACCAGTAGTCAAAAGTAAGCGTTAAAATCGAGCGAGAGACTGACTTCATTATTTCAACTTTTCTCGGAACTATAAAAATATTTAATTTTATATGATGACACTATTAGTGTCCATCCGTGCCCGTGGAGTGTTAAGCCGTGTCCGAGAAGTGTCTGACTTCTTTAAAAAGTCAAATAAGTTCGACACGCCATGTGGAGTGTCGGACATGTGTCCGAGCTGTGTCGTACATGTGTCGGGGTGTCCGAAACGGGTATGTCACATCCGGAGAAGTGTCCGTGCATCCTAGGCTAAGAGCATCCATGCTGCTGAATAAATACCTGTATTGTCTCCAACTCTTCTATTTTCTCATTAACACTCTCAGATATCTTATTGTATAACTTCTTATGCAAGTTCCTCAAATCAGGTTTAGGTCTCATAAGTTTTGCTGTCAGAACTTAGGGTTGCATTCACAATTTGAAGCCCTTTCTTTAAATGTTGATTCCTCAAATGTTACTGTTTAATAATGTCTTTAAATGCAGAATGTTCATCCATATATCCAAGAATTTAAAGGAATTATTACCCTTTATTTGCTCACCATCTACTGTGACCATGATAGGACTATGATCAGATAAGATCCTTCCCTTTCATTACAGTTATTTATTTCAGCAAGGTCTACCTGAGTTACTCCTTCCCTTTCTTCAGCATTCCTCACAACATTAAAGCCCCCTAGTAAGCTCCAAGCTTGATCATATATAGTGCTGACATGGCATGCTTTGAAGTTTTAGGGGGCTTAGGCGAACAATTAATTGGGGTCCCTTTACATAAAAAAAACAAATTAAAGAAAATGCGTTATTCTCGCATTTTTCGATGCAAAACTATCAATTAAATTATCAAATCTAATTGTTGTAATTTTCATATTAATAACACAGCAACAAGTGTAATTTTCAAACACAAAAATTAATCACACAATCACAACAATATTATATAGTAAAGAAAAATGGTAAAGAAGAGAAATAAAACCTGATTTGTAACCAACTTGAGAGAAACCCCAAATTATAATTTGTAAATGCCCAAATAACAAATTGGAATCTACAAAATAAAAAAACAAACAAAAAACACAAATATTAGTAACAAAAAATTTACGTAGTCAAAAAATATATAACAAAGGAAATGAATATATAGTTACACACAAAATCTCACACCAATCTCCAAATGCTTGAAAAAATCCCTAACCTTTTCAAATTGAAGAAATTGAAACTCTAGATTTGTTAACCCTTGTTTTTATGGGTGATTTTTTTCAAAAAAAGGAGGGGGTATTTTTGCTGACAAAATTTGTGTGTGTGTGGTGGTTGGGAGGGGGGTATCTTCTTTCTAGTAGTGCGAGAAAGAAGAGAAGGAGATAGAAAGAGAAGAAAAGAAAATTGGTGAAATGAGAGAGAGAGAGACTTACGGTTAGAAAATATGTGGGTAAGTTAGTGGGTTCGGTTGGGTATTATGTTGAGTGAGTTTACTGTGTGGGTTTTGACTTATTTAATTGAGCTTATAAATTAGTTTCTAGTCATTTTGTTTTGGAGCCTTTTATTTTATTAATCATTTTAAATGGAACAATTTTTACTTTTTGGACGCCCTTTTAAAGTGGCAACTCTAATTTTTTTTCACAACTAATTTTTTTAGATAACTAATTTTGTTTATACCTAATTTTTTCTATACCTATTTTTTTCGAAGGGCCCCCTATTAATCGGGGCCCTAGGAGACTGCTTACTTTGCCTATAGGCAAAGCCAGCGCTAAGTGCTGGCCATGTTCTTTAGGTCCCTCCAGAGTTCATAGCTAAGGGCCCTGTCATTCCTCCAAGAAGGATTGTGCTATTCCGTCCCCTTATCCCTATAGAGCGGAAGATCTGCCTGGTGATCGCTAGGTTGCAGCACATTCGGTCGTTAACTCCTCGAGCCGCTGCCGTTGTTTCTAGGACTGACTGATGCCTCACCTGCACAGGTACATACGTAATGTCGGTCGCAAATTCAACGTAGCATTCAAACTCATGTGTAGAAGCTATGTACGAATAGCCATCCTTGCGACAACAAATAGATTAGACATCCCCCATGATACGATCCCCTGCTGTCCAAACCTGATGTTTCATTAGGTTAAGGGGCTGGGCAATAATAGCTCCTTCGCATCCCAAAGCACGCTTCCCTCCTAGGCGCATAACACTTTGTAATCCAAGCAACCCACTTTACTGACTAATGGCGGATAATCAAATATCTTATAAGTACTAAATACAACTCCATGAAAGTGAAAAATGAAGGTTACATTAAAGATAAAGATCTCTAGAAAAACTGCTAAAAAAAGATTGAACATGTGGGAGGATCCAAACTAATTCTGCTTTCATTTCCCCCGTATGGAGCACTAAGTTACTTATGTTTTAAAACTTTATTTTTTAGTCCGAGAATGCCTCTGACGGATGCAGGGCCTCTTTGATCATGTTCAATATAGTGAAGAGCCTATCGAGAGACTCTTCCCTCGAAGATATTCGTGGGTTATCGAGCACCGTATTCCATCCAAGGCCGTTCTGAGTCGAGGGTTGATATTTCGCTGAGAATATCCACTTTGAATATCCCTTATGGATGCCATCACTTGTAACATGGAGTGGTATACAAAGTAAGGATTGCATCCAGCCAGTGGCGGACCAACCCTCCACTACTAAACCATCCGCCCCCCACCCCCTGCTCTGCCCCGCTCCACCCCTTGCTTTACCCCCTCCGCCACTGTCTCCCACCTCTACTCAAGCTCCACCACTGGTGGTGGTGATGAAGGTATATTCTTGTGATTTCTTTACCTTTATTTTAACATAGTTCATATATTTCATTGTTTTTAGTTGATTTCGGTACTTTTCATTTGTCCATATATTTAATTTTCCATATATGTTAAAGTTGGAAGTTAAAAAAAATATGTTTAATTTGCCCATATATTTAATTTCCTAATAATAATTTTTTTTCTATTGATTGCTAGTCTCTTTTTAGCAATGAAGTATTATGGTTCGGTTTGTTCTATATTATTACTATTAATATATGAATATTTATCTCTGTTCAGATATTTGAATAAGTCAAAAAAAATTCTCCGTCGCTTTGTATTCTTGTGCCCCACCCAATTAAAATTCCTAGCTCCACCAATATGTGCGACATGTTAATTGTGTCACACTTGACATTTTTCTTAAAGTTATTCATTATTTTTCTTGGGGTGAATTACCCAAATAGTAAAATTTCAATCTCAACAATTCTTCCTCCAAATCGATACACTAATCAAACCCCAACTATTCAAATTACATAATTCCTCCACCACCTTCTTAACCAACATGACACAATCCCTTTTAAAATCATTCCTCAAACTCCCCACACTCACTTTTCATCTTACCTAAATTACTCCCCAAACCCACTCTAAAATCAAGAAGATGGCCACAATCACATAATCAACGTATCAACAAATATAGCCTTACTAGTGGTGTTAGTAGTGTTGGTGGTACAAATACAAATACTGTAAGGACACAAATTTCCAATTGAGTCCTCTTAGAGTTTTGGCTCAATTCCGGATAAAAACATTTATTCATAGGATTGTATTTAATTGTAATATTCTCAAGCCTATGAAGAGTTTGTTGAAGACGTAGCGACAAAGAGTATAAAGCTTCATCAAATGCCGAGTTTAGGTGCCTCGTTTCTACGTCATCAACCGTTGTTCCATGCTCCCAAGGTATGAATGCATTTATATATATATATAGGAGCTTGGAACATGTTTATATTGGGTGTTAGGTTTATTTAAAACTGCGTTTTATTTTCAGAAAGCATTAATTAAAACTTTAAATAAATGTTTATAAATTTTTCTGGGCTTAAACAAGAATATTCAAACTTTCTAGTTTTTCGTTCGATAGAGTCGTTCGAACGAGATTGTCATTCGAATGGAAATGTCGTTCGAACGAACCTGCCAACGAGTTCCAAGTATTGGCCACTGAAATGTCGTTCGATATGTCGTTCGAACGAGATTTCTAACGAGTTCACTCTGGAACATCGTTAGAAGTCTCGTTAGAACGAGAGTTTGTTCGAACAAAAATGTTAGTGGGAGAGAATTATTGGGGTTATCAGATGAGCAATTGTTGAGTAATTGTCAAATGGATAATTAGAAGCCATCTGGCCTGGTGGGCAGCGCATGAATAAGCGTGCGTGAGACTGTTGTTCGTCTCAAACATCTACCTAATGGTATTATTGCCCAGGTATGCTAAATTGTAACAACTAAATTAATGGGTGCCAATTTTAATGACACCTTGGCATGATACGTCGTGTTTATATCAATATTATGACTAGCTTTATTGATTATATGCGTGTTTTCGAGTGCAATTTTTGTTTAATTAGGTGTAAAAATTAGGGTAAATCCACAAATAGTCCCTCGACCATTTTTTTAATAAACATTTGACGACATAAAAACTTTCAAAAAAACTCAAAACAAGGATACACACGATCTCATTTACCCACCTCCACCCTAAATTGCCAGAGCTCCGATGAGGTCAGGGCAGGTGGGTGGGGGTGGAGGGTGTGTGATGCTAGTGCGAACCGTTAAAAATAAGAAAGTATTGGGTAAATGGATGTTTAAGGGACTAAATGGGTTAAACTAAAACTAAGTATATTTTTTATAAAAATATATATTTATATTGGGGACTATACATTAATTGACCCTAAAAATTATTAGTTTTCTTTTTCACTTTAATACATCACTAATTTTCATATTTAGACTTTAATACAACTTAATCAGTTTATTATAGTATATTTTTCAAAGGTCACTTTTAGTGGCAAAATTTTCACATTAATTGATTAAATTGTATTAAAGTCTAAAATCAAAAATTGATAACGTATTAAAATAAATAAAAAAACAAATTATTATTAATAGTGTTAGTCGTGGTGATTTCTAAAGTCAGTTTTTGTGTGAAGTAAAAAAATCATGTTTGGGTCCATTTCATGTTAAGCCAAAGCGTGACCCGAAAACACGAATTGCTACACTGAACTAAATTGTGGGACCAATTAATGATGGATCATACGAAAGAGAAAACATTGAAATTGTTTTTTGTTTTATATTTTCAATTTTCTTCTCTATTTTTTATTTTCATTTTCCATAGAAAATTTTAGAGAACTAGAAAATGCAATCATTTGGTATAAATAAATTATTGTTTTCAAAATGTAGCTTATCAAAAATTTGGGGGTCAAATGTAATTTACATAGAGTTCACGTCTACAATGTAATTACAGAAAGTTCAGGCTCCAAATGTAATTTGCAAGGAGTAAATGGGACGAAATGTAATTCTAAAAAAATTCGATGCTAGAAAATTCAGGGTCAAAACGTCATTTTGGGATCGATCAAAAACTTATTGAAGTGGTTTTCCAATTTTCTCGAAAATCGAAGAGGTTGGAGAACTGTTTTCCAATTTTCTATTTTGGAAAAATATGAAACTTGAATTGTTTTCCAATCGAAGAGGTATGGAAAGATAATCCTTTTTTCCCCATTATTGTTCAGCTCACGCCATTCTGTAAGGGTTTTTTTTCCCGTGTTAGAGGCTTTAGGATTTTATCGGTTGGGTAACTTGGGTTAGTATAGGGGTGGCAAAACTTGTTCTCTGGATCAATAGTGTAGGCTTTATAAGGTGAAGGATAGCAGTGTTAAGTTACCATCTCACTTAAAAGTTTAAGCCGTTAAGTACTGGGCCAAAAATGTATATCATGCTCTAACACTCCATTTCACGTGCGACCCTCTGTCAGAACCCTGACCCTATCAGTTTGCCGCATGATGCTCTGTTAAAATTAATGCATAGATGATGTAGGGGCTGCTATAGGTGCTGTAGGGGATGCTATAGGGGCTGTTGTAGGGGCTGCTATAGGGGTTGCTGTAGGGCAATTAATGTGCCTTTGATGTGTGCCTTATTGGTCCTAGATTCTAGTCTACTTATTGTATGTTATAGGGGAATAAAATCAGCATAACAATAAATGCATATCCCCTATTTTCTTATATGTATTAGCTGCCAAAACTTTGCACTTACTGAAATAAAAAGATTATCTTCTCCACATTACCTCTCTTACTTTCTTCTTCACTCCTTCTAATACAACAATATAGTTATCATTTAAACTCCAACAAAGTGGTATTAGATCCCTATTCAGATCAAGAGCTGGGTGTATTTTCTTTGCTGGCCGGAAAACAAATCCGACGAAAAGCGACAGAAAATTTATGGTAAGTTCTAGCAACCAAATGGGTACCCAACAACCCTTTATTCCAATTTTTGATGAAGAGAACTATGATTTCTGGTCTGTAAAAATGAAAACCATTTTCCTTTCATTTGATTTATGGGAATATATTGAAGATGGTTTTGATGAACCGGAGGATATCACGGCTTTGCCAGAAGCTCAAAAGCAAAAGTTGAAGGAGCACAAGAAGAAAGATGCAAAAGATTTAAGCCTAATCCAACAGGGGTTAGTTGAAAAAATATTTCCAAGAATGATCAATGCAAACAAAGCAAATGAGGCTTGGGATATTTTACAAAAAGAATTCAGAGGTACTTTGAAGGTAAGGGCTATTAAAATTCAGTCCTTAAGAAGAGATTTTGAAAATATGAAGATAAAGGATGTGAAAATATTGAAAGATTATTTCTCTAGATTAATGGAGATTGTGAATCAAATTAAAACGTATGGGGAACAACTTTCCGATCAAAGGATTGTTGAAAAAATCTTGATTAGTTTGCCGGAAAAGTATGACCCCATTGTTTCCATTGTTGAAGAAACTAAAGAAATAGCCTTTTTGAGTGCCGAAGAATTGATGGGTTCCATTAAAACTTATGAACAAAGGTTGAGTAGACACTCTGAAAAATCTGTTAAGAGTGCCTTTCAATCTAAGCTCAATGTTGGGGCTAAACCATTTTTTTAGCAACCCAAAGGTGAATCTTCAAGAGGTGGAAGACATGGAAGAGGAAGAGGAAGAAACACTCGAGGAAGAGGTAGAAATAATTTTGAAAGAAGAGAAAGTAATGAAAGTTTTAATCAACAAAAGTGTAGTATTTGCAAGATAAGTAGCCATATTGATAGAGATTGTTGGTTCCGGGGAAAGCCACAATGTCACAATTGCAAGAAATTTGGGCATGTTCAAAAAGATTGTCGGCTCAAGAACAACCAACAAGCTAACTTCACCGAAGAACAAGAATGTGAGGGGAATATGTTTTTTGCTTGTCAAAGTGCATCGGAACAAAGAAATGATTTGTGGTTTCTTGATAGTGGGTGTAGTAATCACATGACCGGAGATTAAAATATTTTTATCTCTATGGATACTTCTTCTAATTCTCAAGTGAAGATGGGTAATGGTGCATTAGTCCAAACAAAGGGCAAGGGTACTATAGCCATTGAAACGGAGAAAGGAACAAAGTATATCAGTGATGTATTACTAGTTCCGGATTTACAGCAGAATTTGTTGAGTGTTGGGAAACTTGCGGAACATGGGTACACTATTCTCTTTGAAGAAGACTCGTGCAGAATTTTTGACAAAGGGGGGAGAAGCCAAGTTGTTGCAAAAATCAAGATGGAAAAGAATAGAAGTTTTCCTCTCACTTTTCGATACTCAAAGAATGTGGCCTTGAAGATGAATGTGGTTGACGACACATGGCTATGGCATAGAAGATATAGGCACTTGAATTTTCAAAGCATGAAGAATTTGCATCAAAAGTGCATGGTTTACGGGCTGCCAAGCATCCAAGAAGTAAATGGAGTTTGTGAAGGATGCGCTCTTGGAAAGCACCACCGAGAGCCTTTTCCAAAGGAGAAAGCATGGAGAGCTAAAGCACCATTAGAGCTTGTTCATACCGATGTGTGTGGACCAATGAAGAACACTTCTCATGCTGGTAACAAATACTTCATTACCTTTATTGATGATTTTACAAGGATGACTTGGGTGTATTTTATGCGGCAAAAATCAGATGTTTATGCCATTTTTAGAAAATTTCACAAACTAGTTGAAAAACAATGTGGTCACTACTTGAAAATTTTGAGAAGTGATAGAGGTGGAGAATACAACTCTAAGGAGTTTGATAAATTTTGTGAAGATATTGGCATGGAAAGACAACTAACGGTTGGGTATACTCCACAACAAAATGGAGTGGCGAAAAGGAAGAATAGAACCATTGAGGAAATGGCAAAATCCATGTTACATGAGAAAGGGCTGCCATATACTTTTTGGGCCGAAGCGGTGTATACGGAAATTTATTTAATGAATAGATGCCCTACAAAGGCCGTAGAAAATCAAACTCCATTTGAGGTATGGAGTGGAAGAAAACCATCTGTGAACCACTTGAGGGTGTTCGGTTGTATTTACTTTGCTCATGTCCCTAAAGAAGTGAGACACAAGCTTGATGAAAGTAGTGAAAAATGCATCTTTGTAGGGTATAGCTCAAAATCAAAGGGCTATAGACTCTTTAGCTTGAAGAGGAACAAAGTGATTATTTGTAGTGATGTGATTTTTGATGAGAAAGCTTTTTGGGATTGGAAAGAAAAAAAATCTCAAAATCAACTTATCACCCTTAATGAAGAATCACAAAGCGTTGAAGAAGATGAAGAGAAAGATGTAGAAGATCCTCAAATGTCTTCAAATGCAGGTCCAAATGCAAGTCCACAATCATCTTCAAGTTATCCATCAAGCTCAAACTCCTCATCTCCAAGCTCAACTCCAAGAAGAATAAGAAGTCTAAATGATGTGTATGCTAGATGTAATTTTTGTGTAGCTGAACCGGAGACCTTTAAAGATGCTAAAAATGAAAAAGTCTGGCAGCTTGCAATGGAAAAGAAATTCAGGTTATTGAGAAGAACAAGACTTGGGAATTCGTGGAGAGGCCTAAAAATAAAGAGGTCATTGGTGTGAAGTGGATTTACAAAAGCAAGGTTAATCCGGATGGCTCAATCCAAAAGAACAAAGCAAGACTTGTAGAAAAGGGGTATTCTCAACAACCTGGAATTGATTTTCAAGAGACATTTGCACCCGTGGCAAGGTTTGACACAATTAGAGCACTTGTTGCCATGGCCACTCAAAAAGGTTGGTTTTTGTATCAACTTGATGTAAAATCTGCATTCTTGAATGGCGTGTTAAATGAAGCAGTGTACATTGACCAACCTCAAGGATTCGTGATGAAAGGTGAAGAAGAGAAGGTATACGAGCTGAAAAAGGCCTTGTATGGCTTGAAGCAAGCTCCCCGAGCATGGTATAGTGAGATTGATGCATACTTCAATGAAAGAGGATTTCAAAGAAGTAAAAGCGAGCCAACCTTGTACATCAAAAGAAGTAGGGCAACAGGTATTCTTATTGTCTCTCTTTACGTTGATGACTTGGTGTTTACCGGTAGTGATGCAAAAATGATTGAAGATTTCAAAAGTGACATGATGAAAATATACGAAATGAGTGATTTGGGTCTTCTAAATTACTTCTTGGGCATTGAAATTTATCAACAAGAAGATGGTATTTTTATTTGCCAAAAGAAGTATGCTAAAACCATTCTTGAAAAATTCAAAATGATGAATTGCAAATCGGTGGCTACGCCTTTGGTGGTTAATGAAAAATTATTGATAGAAGATGGAAGCAAGGAGGTCGATGCATCTATTTATAGAAGTTTGATTGTAAGTTTGTTGTACTTGATGGCTACGAGGCCGGATATAATGTATGCTACTAGTTTATTGTCTCGGTTCATGCACAAGCCGAGTCAAACTCATTTTGGGGCTGCAAAAAGAGTGTTGAGGTACATCCAAGGAACTTCTGATTTTGGCATCATGTATAAGAAGAATGTTGAGATAAAGCTACTTGGGTTTTGTGATAGTGATTGGGCTGGCTCTATTGATGACATGCGAAGTACTTCCGGGTATGTATTTTCTCTTGGCTCCGGAGCAGCTTCATGGGCATCAAAGAAGCAACAAACAGTAGCGCAATCATCAGTCGAGGCCGAATATGTGTCGGCATCATTGGCAACTTCACAAGCGATGTGGCTAAGAAGAATTTTGGAGGATGTTGGTCAAAAACAAGGAGATGCTACTCCAATACTTTGTGACAACCAATCCGCGATTGCCATGACAAAGAATCCCATCTACCATTGTCGCACCAAGCACATTGCAATCAAGAATCATTTCATTATAGAGGTCGTGGAGGATGAAAAGATTCAACTTAACTATATCAAGACCGAAGAGCAAGTTGTGGATATCTTCACCAAAGCTCTACCTAAGGATAAATTTCATTTTCTTAGAGAAATGATGGGTGTTCAAGAAATGCATTAAGGGGGAGTGTTAAAATTAATGCATAGATGATGTAGGGGTTGATATTGGTGCTATAGGGGCTGCTGTAGGCGCTGCTATAGGGGTAGTTGTAGGGCAATTAATGTGCCTTTGATGTGTGCCTTAGTGGTCCTAGATTCTAGTCTACTTATTGTATGTTATGGGGGAGTAAAATCAGCATAACAACAAATGCATATCCCATGTTTTCTTATGTGTATTACCTGCCAGAACTTTGCACTTACTAAAATAAAAAGATTATCTTCTCCACATTACCTCTCTTGCTTTCTTCTTCAATCCTTCTTCTAATACAACAATATAGTTATCATTTAAACTCCAAGATGCTCTGCCTCCGCTCACATGCTAAAGAGTTCCAAAGGCAAGCGTAAAGCCGGACCACATTCTCTTTAATACTTCTGTGAGTTTACTCAACATGATGTTAGTCATTTTGTCACATATCATTTCAAACACATCTAATGCTAAAGAGCCATCAATACAATAAGGTCCATGTTCAAGCATAAATAAACCATCATAATTGAGACAAAGGTCCTCATCCATAATAAGTCTCTAATTACATCAATTTAAAATTATAATTAATATTAATCTCCTCGGCCTATAATAAAATCTTGGCCTTTAACGAAGAGAACATAATAATGGTATCATTTAAACAGCGAAGAATACTCATAAGGCTAGGACATTTTTTAATTCAAACAACTAAGAATAGGCACATCACAATTCTGTTAAAATCCAAGTTATAGGGCAAAATATGTTCAGCAAAATGACTCATAGAAACTCACAAGACAGTCTCTATTTCTCTCTCAACTAAAACGTACCTTCTTAATGAAGCAAATACAATCTATTTATAGATGAAGTTAGATTGCTAATCAACATAAGCCTAAAAAATCTCTAAAGTACCCTTCATTAATCCTACTATGTGAAGGAATACTAGAAAGGAAAAAACACCCTTTTATATGCCAAGGGTTTTACATTTTTAAGAAATTAAAAAAGATATATGTATCCTTAATTAGAGACTATTAACAAGTAAGAATAACAAATGTAAAGAAATCCCAAAGTATAGGGTGCCATATCCATCACATTCAGAAAATCAAACTTATGCAAAGAACAATATAATGCATGACCCAAGTAAGAAACAATAAGAAACCTAATACAAAGGGACAGTAAACCAATGTTGGAATCATCAGGACGAACGAGTCTATACCTAATCTCCAATCCTAGTTTTAACTCAAAACATCAATTCACCAGGAAGAATGAGCATCTCCATAATCTGGATCTCACGATAGGTGATTCCCTAAACAACCATCTTGGAGCTGGATATGGAAGCTAAGTACCCTAAAGAGTCAAGATTTTCTTTTGCCTCAAACCACTACAGACTGATGATTCATAAGCTAAGAGATATGAGAGGTATAACTAGCTTTAGTATCTATAAATGGTTTAACCAAACATCACCCCTCATCTCCACCAGTTAACCCAAAAAAAGTGTTGCCAAACTTTTGAAGACATTGCTCATGCTCTGAGGGATTTGCAAGAAGACTTTAGGACATCTGGAAAAAAATTCGAAAGACTTTAGAAATGGAAAATAATAACTTGAAAGACTAGATAATTCTTTTAAATAATCATTTTTTAACAAAACAGCAAGTACTATTTTTTAGCATTTTTCACTTCTTCCGTTCATGCACTCTTGCGTCTTTGTGTTGTTCTTGTAAAATATTTCTGAATATTATAACTCGTTATTCTCTGTGATTGTTGTAATTATGGAAGATTACAGCTTACCGTTGTACCCCTCATTTCATATAAGAAACGCGTTCCTTGCCTTGCGCCTAGGCTCCACCTAGGCTCCAAAGGAACCTTGGTTGCACCTTAAATAACTAAGATTTTTCCTTGATCAACAAGTTCACTATAACGTTTGAGGCTTCCACTGCTGATGGATAATAAAGTTCAAGCATTGAAACTAATGTTTCTTCGGGTATCTTTGGAAGAAGGGTGCCCCTGCCAAAAACGGTGAGGCCTTCTTTAAACTCAGGATCTAGGATTGTGGATGAGTGAGGGTGGTGTTGAGATATCGAATGGACTTTGATGTTCCGATAAAGAAAATGGACTTTATGTTGAATTTTATAGGTTATTATCATTGGTTTAGGTATGTTTGGCAAGAGCTTCTTTGAAGCTACGAGAAGGGTTTTAGAGTGAGGGTTTGGGCCGGGTTTGGATCTTGCACACGCTTCTTCCATGGAAAATTTCATTTGTATTAAGCGTGCTTATGGTTGTTTGTTGGATGGATCAAATTGGAAAATGGTCTTTCAAGAAAAAAAAATCCAATTTTGTGGAGAAAAAAAGTTCATCCCATTTCGTTCCTTTTCCCCTGGAAATCGGGTTGTTTGTATTTTTATTCATTTTTTTTACCGAAATCAAGAAATTCGGAGAAGTTAGACTTATCGAAAAAATTGGAAAGAATAGGGAAAATCCGAAAAATGGAAAAAACCTGAAAATATCTTATCATTATATTTACAAAGATACAATTATAGGGAATTTGTGGAAAAAATTGGATCTACATAATTTCATTAATAACTGGTCGAAAAATCAATTCAATTTTAATTCTGATTTCACCCCCCACCCCACCCCCACCCACCCACCTGAAAAATCATAAACCGTAGATTAGAAACGTTAATGTTGGAAATTGAAGATATCATTCCAAAATCCGAAAAAAAAATGTTCAAAAAAAGGAGCTTAGGCATGCTTCTGCTGAGCATACTTCTACGGTGCTTCAGTAGAAGATTAACAACATCCGTTGCTGTTAATGTATCATTTATCTTCATAATACTTGAGATTAGGTGGTCTTTTTCTGTACTACTATTCTTAACGAGGTTTAGCCCTCTATTCCATTGCTGGAGTTCTATTAGCTGTTATTGCATTAACCTACAATAGCTACTAATGCAAATTTTTATTTTGTATTCGCCTGTCATCGGCCTTTTTTTATTGCTTAGGTTAAGGATATTTGATGGCTTGTAGTGGTTGAATTTCTAGTCATATTTTGACAAATGAACCAGACAACTTTATAATAGTATTTAGTGACCATTGCAGGTTAGCACCGTGGCTCTATCAAGGTTGATATTATCAGGCGATTCTCTTCGAATGGCAGTGAACGAGTTCAGGACCTTTAAAGTAAAGCGTAGGTACAAAAATATGCATGATGTTGAAAACCAAAAAGTAACTTTTTTGTGATGCTATGTTTTCATTACTCTCTTAGGTTTTCCATAGGAAGTTAGTTTTATATTAAACTCTTGGATTAGTGTATACATAGTTATCTAGGTTTATCTATTAGCTGTGTCACTGTGTGTTAGATTTGGGTCTCTAGCTAACTTTTATTACATTGGCTAGCATTTGAATCATTCAATTTTAATGACGGATTAGTGACATCTGTGATTCCACATCGAAGTGGTATGCCGCTAAAGAAGTCCGATCGCGTGGACAAGGGCGTCAACAGTTTGACAAGTAAGATCCAAACTTTAGTAGTGTACTTGCTCCACCGACTCTAATCCCTTTGACCACCAATAACAGCAACACCTCCATCGATGGTGTCCACTCCTCCTGACCACCGGCCTGCAATTGGGTCCCCTCCTGTTCCCGTCTCTCCTTACCTCCTGCGCCACAAAGAATCGCCGTTGCAGCGAGACATTTCATACACGCTTCGCCACACGCCGGCCCACCTCCTAATTTTTGGGCTGCCCACACCACCTTTGTGACCCCTAAACTGGTTTTGGCCCAACCATTCGTACTTCCTCGGCCTATGGCGACTAACCATAGGATGCCTATCCCTTGTTTCTTTGGCCTCCTTTCGGCAGAAACACCACTGGCCTCACCTTTGGAGGACCGTATTTTTTTGTGCCATTACCCATATTTTCCTTACCTGCAGCCCCAACCCCTTGGGCCCCCACCATTGGCTGTCTCGCCCTCAAGACCCAGCATATCTCAACCTCGGTCGACGTGCAAGAAACCCACCAAGAACCTCTCCTTTTTGGCAAAAGCATCCGCGATCCACTGAAATGAAGGGCAAAGTAAGTTAAGTTTGAAAAGTTACAGTCGTAACGCCCTAAGCCCTGGATTTATGAAAATTTCACTTTAGCTTCTTAAATCATGTTTGGAAAATTCTCAAACAACCCCGAGCCTCACTTATTGTGGTGACAATCAATAGTCCTGATGGTTTCTTTGCTATTTTTAGTGAAGAAGGGTAGTTACTAGCTTAAAGTTACGAGACATGGAGACTTTTTGCTTAGTTTTTTTTTACTTTTTATTTATCTTTTTAATGTTTTTTACTACGAACCCTTCATTTTCTACCTGGGGACTTGCCTACTTGCTTGGAGACGATTTCACCTGCCTATGTGGTACCCGTGTGGGAAATGTTCACATCTCTTCCGATGACTGCTCTCCACATATGGCATTGCTCATTGCCAACATCCTATGTGGTCTCGCTTCGGTCTTTTGATGCTTCTATTTTCAGCCCATGTTGGTAGCCTTGCTAGCGGATATTTTTGGATATTTTTTGGGTTGCTCCTTTTTCAAGCAGGCAGCCCTCGCTGGTTCTTGATGTGAAGACACAAATATTTTTGAACTCCCATTAAAATTGAATGATAAAAATGGTTCCTTATATATGATAAAAGTTAACTAGAGACTTAAATCGTATTAAGCCTAACTAAGGACTCTAATTAAAAAGTTTAGAATAAAAGTATCTTCCTATGGATAAACTAAGAGATAATAATTAAAAAATAGGTAAATCCTCTCTTTATCTGGCCGGATAGCCTCTGCGATAGAGACAAATGACTTGTAAATGATAAAAAATAAGCTAGAGCTAGAAATCTAAATCCAACACATAGCTAATATATTTTAAAAAAAAGGCATAAGGAAAAATGATACTTGGAGAAATGCTCGTTGAGGTCAAATATACCATGTGTTGAAACTTAGAAGATGATGGGGAATTTATTTGAGTTCCTACTATTGTGTTGGACAATGTAGCATTCTAATAAAGTGATCCAGGACCTACCTAAAAGGATTTCCCAATTCTTGTTACTCCTTTAAGAAAGTAAATAATGTTAGTGATGCGAGGACATTATATTAAAATTTTAATAAGATGAGGATGTAAAATTTGTTCTGCCCATATGTAATATTGTTACATTTTTCTTGACATATCGTTTATATGAATCAGAGAAATTGAAGCTTTGATGTGGTTATGTGCAGGGTATGAAGCCTCTCAAGTAGGACTTGTTAAGTGACCAATATATGTGTGAGGTACAGCCTTCTCTTGATTTCCATTGTAACTTAAATATCACATCTACTGTTACTTTTAACGAAGACGGCGCACGCTTCTGCCGAGTTCAGTTGTGTCGACTCAAAGAAACAAAGGAAAAGATAGGGAATCTTTTGGCCAATGTTAGAAAGAACACATATCAATTTGGTATGTTGAACGAGAACGGGAACGCAATACGCCATATACTTTAAATATTGGTACGATGGGGATAGGCTTATGTAAGATTACATCAGTCAAATAATTTTAGGGACTTCTAACTACTATTCATTCGAAAGTTGAAACAGCTAATATCTTGTGACATTGTTAAGATACCCAAGTTTTTACCACCTTTGCGTTGAGATTTCGTATATTGGAATTATTCATGTAAATACGTTGAATAAGAATGTCCTAAAGATTTATATTTAGGATTTTTTGTTGAATTTTATCTTCAAAAAACCCTGTTATAGTATTTATTATATTGTAGTGCATTACAATCACTATGTTTTATCTATATTTATCTCATAAGAACATAACCTAATATTGCTTGGATCACTAATTCTAGAGTATCGTAATGATGTTGTACCACATTTTGGAACGTGCATATGAAAAATAAATTGCTAAGGTGTTGGCATTTTTTTGGTAACACTGGTTTGAGCTGCTGGATTATATATAGTAACCTAACATATAGTTTTGTGGCTAGGGTTGTCACCAGTGATAATAAATTCTCATTCTCTGACACGAAAAACATACCCTCGTATAGATTACACTTCTTTCTGTATATACTTTTACTATCTTCGGATTTTTGTTTATCAACATCTCTACAACAGCACCATTGAAAATTTCCATCTCTTCTTTTCCTCTCTCTCTCTCTCATGCCCAACACCTTGGGGCACAAATAAATCAAAGTTGATCTCAACTCCTAAGACCCAACCTCAATAATGTTACTCTTTACTCTTGTTGACTGATGGCTAACTTTAACTAATAGTAATATTAAGGGCTTTAAAACATGATTCATCCAAACATACTAGGAATTAAGTGGCCTAAATCAACTGGGCTAGAACCTCACTCATTACTGGCGCAGAGTCGGCGACACACCTCTCTCCTCACTCACTTGTACTCAACTATTCAACAAAGCCGTTTACCAATGAGTTGAACAACAAGTTGTTATTTTATTCGTAACAATCTCCTACCAAGTCCAAATTCTATCTCGACATGGCACTTAGGCCATCTCCAAGCGTTGAACAAAATCCAAATGATCGGTCAAAATAGGTTTTACCTATTTTCAACCAAATTTGGAGATATTTCTTTCAAAAATTTGGTTCGGCGAGCTGAGAATTAATCGTACTCTGGAGGAAGCTCACTTGTCGCCCTCACATTTTCCTCTTTTTTTTTAATTCTTTTTTCACTGTCACCCCAACTTTTTCTTCATTTTTATCTTATTTGTTATTAGTGGGGTGGCAGAGGCCTTGCCGACCGAGAAAAAAAATGCCAGACGCCTGGTTTGCCCTCTTTGTAAATGGTTTTAACCCATATTGGCCACGTATTTTGGTCAAATGCTTGGAAATGGTCTTATTAGTAAACTTTTGACATGTCAGAGGTTTTTCACTTAATTTATCTCTTATTAATCTCTCTCTACTTTTTCTCTTTTACGTAACTTGCTCTTTGGGTGACTCTCTCCAACTCCACTACTAGCGAAATATTCAAAGGGCTTTTCTATTGTGACCAAATTTTCGACTGAAATTTTATGGACAAACTGACATGACTGTTTTTTATTGGTTATTTTTTAGGTCCCACTGGCATGGACCCCAAAAACTAACCAATAAAAAACAGGCACGTCCATTTGTCCATGAGAATTCTGTCGAAAAATCAGTCATAATAGAATTTTTCATATGTAAAACCTGTAAACTGCTTTGGAAACAAAAGATTTTTCTATATTTCAGCCTGACATATATTTTAAAGCAGAATATGTACAAATTATTTTTATCATTGTTTGTTGAAATATTGTGTGATAAAGAGGAGTTTTTCTATTCTTTTGTACCCTCTTTTATTTTGTCTCCCTGAGAGTGAATGTGAGAGTGAATGTGCTGAGCTTCATAGTATTATATATGTAGGTATAAAAGATAATTGGTGTCAAAAGTATATATTGTATTATTTCTTTACATAAAAGGAAAAAATTCTGATTTAACAAAAAATAATGGTCAACTAGGTTGATTGAATAGACTTTGTACAAAATTGGGTGCCAAACATGTATTATGCAAAACTTATGAGTACCAAAATCATAATAGACATAACAAAAGGGTGTAAATTCTAAATAACCCTTTCTTTTAATAGTTTGTTGTAAATGATTTGTACTGTTGTAGCGGAGGAAAAGGATGTGCAGAAATAGAGGGGACAAAGAGAGCATTTCTTTCTTTTGTCAGTAGTGGCAACCAAACATCAACACAAGTTTGAGAAAGTGCAAGGTTAAAAATTGTACAGATGGGATGTTGCTTTTTGAAAAAGAATATTCCTCTTTTCCCAAACTAAACATTAATAGGCCTAATTGCTTGCTCCGAGGTAATTCCAGCCTATTTTATTGTTTTTATTTTTCAGTTGTGAGTTAAATTAGCATTTTTTTAGATGTATTACTTTGAGGGTCCTTTGAAGCCGACACACAATTTGGTGCAACACACTGACGTGTCGCACCCGTATTGGCTCGTGTCCAAACCCAACAACAGTGAAGCTCGGACACAAGCCAATGCGGGTGTTACACGTTAGTGTGTCGTACAAAGTGTGTCTATTTTGTGTGTCGGCCTAGAATTATCTTTATTTTAGTAGGCAATATTTTAGGGTATGCAGGATTGCAGAAAAATGCTTGCCATGACATTGTACTATACACTTGGGTCCTTGTATATCAATAAAATACAAGTTCAAATTTGTTGACCCACTTTCAAGGGGGGTTATGATATTTAGTTAAAATATTAAAAATTGTAGGATTCAGTGTAACTACATATTTATTATTTTAATGTTTCAATCAATCATGTAAGAGGATACCCATTTTGAAAGAGTTTCAAGAAATTTTAACTCATAAAATACATTTATATGACCCAGTAAATGTTCAATTTATTGCTTTCCCCAACTAGTCAGTAAATGATTATGATTCATTTTATCGCATTTCTGATTTCTTTATGTTATAAAATTTAGCAGAGGATAAAACTATGGATCTCCACCCAGGGAGATCTTCCCCAATTATTTATAATGAAAAGAAGAAAATGTGAGTGAAACATGCACACACAGAAGATCTGATTAAAGGCAATAGTGAGTTTCTTTGGGGTTGAATATAATGTTCATAGATAAATTCAATATTGAGTTGGAACGCACTTTTCGATTGTTCTATACACCAAGTATTGTCAAGTTTCAATTTAAGAGCAATAATATGTTGTTTTGAGAATATGTGGGGGGTGGAGGGAGGGCAGAATTCCATTCAGATTCGAGAATATGTGGCTCAAGGAGCTTGAATTCACCGAGAAAGTTAGTGTCTGGTGGTCAGGGTATGAGGTGGAGGGGAATGCCAGCTTTAAGCTGGCTGTCAAATTGGGGATGCTTAAAGAAGACATTAAAAGATTGAACAGAGAGATTTTCGGTAATGTCCACCTAGTTACAGCTAGTTATATGGAGGAGGTGAGGAGGCTAGACGATAAGGAAGGGTTAGTCGGGCTAACAGTGGAGGAAAGGATAAGGAGAGAGGTTAAAAAAGAGGAGATAGGGAAGAGGTTAATTCAAGAAGAAATTAACAGGAGGTAAAAATCGAGGGCTTTGTGGTTAAGAGAAGGGGATTCGAATACCAAGTTCTTTCACTCGGTTGCCAACTCTCACAGGAGGGGTAACCACATAGGGAAAATCTCAGTAGGGGTAGAGGTTTTTGAAGAAGACAGAGAGGCAAGGGGGATATAGTGTAATTTAATGAAGATTTATACAGGGAAGAAGAGGAGTGGAGGCCCTCTCTTGATGGGGCCGAGTTGGAGAGCATTTAGGCTAGTGAGGCGGGTGACATCGAAGCCCTTTTTTCTTAAGAGAAAGTCGTGCAGGTTCTCAATTCGATGAGTGGGGATAAGGCACCGAGGTCGGACGGTTTCACAATGGCTATTTTTCAGCAACTTTGGTCTGTCGTCGGGACTGATGTGATGGCTTTCTTTAGCTAATTCCATGATCGGGACTACTTTGTGCCTTGTTTGAATGCAACCTTCATCACCTTGATATCTAAGAAGGGGAGCTCAATTGATATCAAAGACTTAAAACCGATTAGTTTGATTGGGAGTGTTTATAAACTCCTAGCTAAAGTGTTGTCCGTCAGACTGAGTAAGGTCATTGACCCTTTGATTGCGGAATCCCAAAATGCCTTCGTTGGTGGGAGGCAAATTCTCGATGCCGTTTTGGTGGCTAATGAGTGTGTGGATTCTAGGATTAAAAGAGGGAATCCTGGCATTGTGTATAAGCTCGACATTGAGAAGGCCTATGACCACGTAAATTGGAAGTTTCTTCTCTACTTGCTTAAGAGGATGGGTTTTGGGGATCGGTGGTGCCGATCGATTCAGAGGCGTGTGTCGACATCTAGGTTCTCGGTTCTGATTAATGGGGTGCCGGAAGGTTTTTTCCCGGGTACTCGTGGGCTTAGACAAGGAGATCTGTTATCCCCCTATCTTTTCATCCTGGTCATGGAGGCGTTTAGTCGAATGATGACGCGAGTGGTTGCGACAGGGTGGATCAGGGGGTTCAGCTTTGGATATGGCAGCTCTGGTAGGATTCAGGTTTTGCATCTCTTGTTTACTGATGATGCAATTATCTTTTGTAATGTTGATCGTGGACAAATTCATGCTCTGAAGATGCTTTTGATCTGTTTTCAGGAAATTTCGGGGCTTCGAATCAATGCGAGGAAGTGCGAGATGATCCCGATTGGGGATGTGGGTGTAGTGAAGGATCTAGCTGGCATTCTTGGATGTAGGCTTGGGACCTTCCCAAACACTTATGTTGGTTTGCCCCTTGGTGTTAAGTATAAGTCTAAGGCGATCTGGAACCCGGTTTTGGAAAGAATGAGAAGGAAGCTGGCAGGGTGGAAGAATGGGTTTCTTTCGAGGGGGGAGGCTCACGCTTATTAAAAGTTGTCTATCTAGTTTGCCTACCTATTACATGTCTATTTTTCCTTTGCCGACTGTTGTACGTTTAAAAATGGAGAAGTTGATGAGATATTTCTTGTGGAGAGGCAATGAAGATACATTCAAACACAGTCTGGTAGGGTGGGAGACAATTAAGATCACATTTCTCAACCATCTCCACTATTTCAGTTGGGAAACCTTCCACAAATTTGACAGCCAGTTTTTTAATGAGCTCCACATTTTTAGTTGCATTTGAATCTGTCCATATTGGCACGTAGGCTCATTAGAGATGTAAAAAGTAAATAATATAATATATTAGATTTATGATAAGAAGATGTTAAGATTTAATGTGAGCAAATTGGAACACTAGGGAATAAAGTGAGACTGGCTCCAAATTTTAGGGTTAAAAGTGTAATTAAATATAAAACAATTATCTGAATCATAAATCTCGGTTTTCACTCGCTATTGTAGGTTATATTAGAGATGGGTCTTTAAATTTCTTGCAGTAAGGCTTAATATTAACATATTTGACTTAGCAGATAGGTTGTTTCTTCTTATAATATCAAAGTGAAAAAAAAAAGACTTTCACTCGGGGATAAATTGAAATTAATTTTTTGGGGGGTCCCTTAAGGGAGAACTAGAAAGCTTCAAGATATGTTTTTTGATTTTTCTATTTATTTCTATTTATGAAGCACGGACACTCTTGTTTGACACGTGTCAGACACGCTAGGAACACGTTGGGGGACATGTTTTTTTGGACACGCTGGGGTAGTTCAATAGTTTTTGAAATTTTAAAATGGGATCAAATGTTTAATAACTTAAAACATTGATTGTAAAATATAAAATGAAAAATAAGACATCATATTCATCTGCAAAAAGAATAATTTGGTCACAAAAGCTTCAAACAAACCCTAACATTTGCAAACAATATTCATTATATTTTTCGAATTTATTGAATTTTATCTGTTCTTGTTTAAATTTGTATTGTTGTTGTATTTGATTTTATTGAATTTTATGCTAAGTATGTTCTAATTATGTATTCTATTAAATAATTTATGTTTTATTTCATTAATATATATTTTATAACACATATTATACCTATCCTAGCGTATCGTATCGTAGTCGTGTCACATATCACGTAGTCTTGATATCAATACATAATTATCACGTAGTCGTGTCGCATCTCATATCACGTGTCGAGTCCGTGCTTCATAAATAGCCATGAACTAGCCAATTAATTAATTATTATATAATATGTACGAACATATTTTCAATCATCTTGATCAAATAACGGTTGAGATGCATTTGACAATGAATTAACGGTTCCAATGAATTTAAACAAATTAATCCCTTCCACGTTCTCAATTGGCCATTAAATTTCCAATGTATTAAGTTTTATATAAAAAAAAAATTGCGAATTCAACAATTCGGTGACACATGACCAAGTTCCCTTTATGGGATTCATCATCCTTCACCAAGTTAAAGCAAGGTTGTTTAAGAACTATTATACTATAGACACCTAACCGTTGTTGGCACCCAACTCTTAAGTTACTTTGATAAGTTTTGGCACCTAGCTGCCGAGAGCTCCTTTTATGGTTTTCAGCTACGAATCATGGACACTTCTGAGACGACAATGTATCCGTGTCCGACACGTGTCGGACACCAACACTCTCTCAACGTTCCTTTTCACATGCTCGTAATTTAAATACAAAATTAACGCATCAAAGACTTATTTCGAAGTGTCGAACACTTGTTTGCATGCGTATATACTTAATATATAAGTATATAAGTATATAGCAATATAAGTTAAATTTGCGACATCACTTTAGGCATCATTCACTAGGGCTACGCTATACTATACTGGCACTAAAACGGTTCTCCACGAAAGTTTGAAAATCGTCATTTACATAATCTATTTATTCATTTTTTTAATCAATATTCAAACACATTGCTTTTCTTTTCTTTTCATGTTCTTGTTTTCTCTAAATAAAGTGATGAAAATATATACTTTTTCGACATGTCCCCGTATCCAAATTTTATTAGATTTATCATGCCAACGTGTCCGAGTCGTGTCACGACACCTATGTTAGTGTGCGTGCTTCTTAGGTTTTCAGCACCACATCATGTCACTAAGTCGGAATAAATATTTCAACAATTTCTATCCTTCAAACTCGACACTTAACCGTCAAGTTCCTTTAATGAGTTTTGTCACCTAACCACAAACTTCATTTGATGGGTTTCGACACACCATTATCGAGCCAAAACATAAATTATAATCTGACTTTATGTGGGTGCTCCCTTGGCACCCTCAACATAACTTAAGGGGTAATGGATGAAAATGCATGTTAGTTCAGACTAGTGTACCTTACTTACCCAGAGTAGTAGTAGTAGTCCATTCAATTATGTGAAATATTGCCTCTCCTCATCCGGATAGATTCATTCTCAAAATTATGTCCATTTGGGTAATTTGTGAAACCAATTATTGACTAGGTTGAGTAAAATTTGGGAGGTTTTAACCCAATATTGGCAGCAACAACCGAGTTTGCTCCATCACATCCTATCACAACCTGTGGTTTACAAATCATCAACTCTCAACTTTCTTTGTTATGTAAAAATGCACTTAGAAATACTATATTTTATATCTATACATGGCCAAAGCGCAGCACAATGCGTTTTCTTGTCAAAAAGTGAGGCGTAAAAATTATTATAACATAAATTTTACAAACAAGATATCATTATGCAAATAATGGGTTCTAGATATATTTGCAATGTGGTCCAAAATTGAAGAGTTTACTTTTGTTGTAATTATAACTTTATTTTAATGTTTAATGTTAGCAGAATAAGGGAATATTCGTTCGAATACTCTCCAATGAGTTTAAGGGTATTTTTCTGTTTAATCCATTTAGGTTATCTTGGGCACCAAGTATTTGGGCCTTAAATATTGTATTATATTCTCTCTTTTGGAGTCATATGATGATGGATGCCAATTGAGAGGGTGTTTAGGTCTTTCGCTGCGTCTCTGCATCATATCACATATTAACAATATTTCAATGTAATATTGCAATAAAAAATAATATGTAAGTTATTTATATAACACACAATAATTTTTTATCAGAAAACGCAAATAACCTCTCTCATGTTAAGTCCATTGATGGTTCTATCAGGGTTAGGGATATAGTATTTTTATCTATCATTTTAAGAGGTGGCAATTATGCATCTATTTATTTATTTGTTTATTTATTTATATCTTTTCATTTATTCCAGTCAAAATGCAAGCCCGAAAAGCATAAAATAGTGAAAAGACCGTAAAGGCTACTCGCTAAACCAATTAGAATTTTTTCTGCACTTTTTAATCGGGTTGTTTGCACTGTGGGTCTAGTACTTATGCATATTTTTAGTTGGAGTCCACAGTTTTCTCTTTGGGATCCAATTTCACTTTTTGCAACGGATTTTAATAAATTCCTTTTTAGACAATTTTTGTCTATAAAGCATCGCAAAAATTGAAAATGAACCATAAAGTGTAAATATACAACATCATGGAACCGAACCCAGACTAAAAATATGCATAGTTCGTGGACCCAAAAATGCAAATAATCCATTACAATAATATTTAACTGAAAAACTACATTAGAGACATGAAAAAACACCTTGGCTTTAATGATACTCCCATCTTGAAGTTCAATTATCGGACGCCTTGTTTGATCGTCTAACTTGACTGCGGCCACTTGACATCCAAAACGTTACATGTCACTAGGGAGGCTGTTGGCTAAGGCTTCAATAAGATCACACCTTCTCAGGCATCTAAGTTCTTCATTTCTGTTGTGATAAAATATTTTTTCAAGCGTTAAAGGTTTTTCCTTCTTTATTTTTGAGTACTAAATAGCCAAACAAACACAAACAGAGACATGCATAATCAAATCAACTCCATACCTAGGGGTGGCAATTTCCGACATGACACGAACACACGACATGACCCAACACGAAAATGACACTGTGTGTCGTGTTTGGGCCAGTATGTTTTGGTCTAATAGTGGGTCGTATTGTGTTCATGACACAAAATTGGTCCAAAATTGGCCCGCTTTGACCTAAAAACAACACAAATAAGTAGCTTGGTTTGACCCAATTACCACCCCTTTATAACTAATATATTTCATGTAATATAAAATGAAAAAATATGATATTTATACATAAAAATTAAACGGATCATCGTGTTGAGTCGTGCCAATTGGCACGAAATTGATTTATTGTGCTATTTGTGTTGTGTCGTGTTTTTAACAGGTCGTGCTCGTGTTAGGAAAAAAAAACACAACATCGCGTCGTGTTCGTGTTGGATAAAATGAAGTCGTGTCGGGCCCAGCCCAAACACGACCCATTAGCCCCAATTGTAACCCCTATTTATACCACAGTAAGTTTCATTCTAGTTAATTCATACGCAATCTTTTAGCGAAAAAAAAATTCCATTCGCAAGAAGGTTCCATGCTACCTGGTACGTGGTACACTATCGTGCCGGTACGCGGTACGGTAGGGGCAGGCTGAGTTAGAATGCTATTTCGATTCGCTGTTTGCTGAGAACTATTATTTGAATAATTTTGGGTACCATGCAAAGTGTATTTACATATACTACACCCAAACACATATACCTACTTTTTTGCTTATGTGAATTATTTAATTTACCCTTCAACACATAGTACTGGAGCACCTAGGGGTGGCAAATGTTACATCTTAAGAAGCTTTAGCTACTATAGGGATTTAATCTTAAGGAATATATTGTTTATGTTGAATGATGAAAGATACAAATGGTTGAGGTCTCCACATTCCTCAAAAAGTGTTACAATTTTTACAACTAACATAATATGAATGTACAACTAGTAAAAATCCCAACTGAATCGTGATGACTTAACAAATTCAATTAACTATTTAATTTACACCATTAAAACAACACTGTTTTACCCAATTAGCTGTTGCTTATGAGTTATGAGTCTTATGACAAAAAACACAAGACCCAAGCAGGTCATGATGAAGCCATAACGAATTTGGGTGTTTAACGGGTGGACCCGCTTAAAACGATAACGTATTGAATTGGGATGGAGTTTATCCAATATACGGCTTGAACACGATCCACACACAATATAGGCTTGATTAAGACACGACACGGTACATACAAAAGGCTAAATGGGTTGGGTTCAAGTGGAGCTGATTTTGACATGAATCTGATATGATGACCCGACTAAATACGATCCATTTCCACCCCTAGGAGTACCTATGATTTTTAGATATGCTTGTGATGGTGGTAACTAAGAGAACTTTGTAATGTACTCCTTCCATCTCAAATTAAGAGTCCCTGTTTTAAAATGACAGATTTTAAGGATACACTCAATTAATGGTTATAATCAATGCATGTTCACTGTTGTGGAATTTGGTCTGTTGATTACCTCTAAAAACAAAAGTTGTCCTAAAAAGGCAAGTAAGACTTAATTTGGGATGAATTATATATTCTCTTTCTCATTTTTCTTTGTTATTTTTTCTTTCTTGTCGAAACAAAGTGAGACACTAGACTTGGATAATTGGGATGCTAAAGAGTATGCAAGATCTTGAATACTTTGGGGGGGGGGGGTGGGCGCGAATATCTGGTAACACTAAGTAGGATGCCTAAAAATCGTGGCATACACTATGAATAAAATCACGTCTGCACTACCCGATAAATAAAGAATCAAAACGTAGTCGCATCTAATGAGAAACGTGAGGGATTAAGCACATAGATTTGTAAAGCTCTATCATTTTTTGTAGGTACAGAATCAACCTTTATTATTAGTAGTAATGTGGGCCATAAAAGGACATCAATAATTATAGTGATGACATTTTCTTTTAGGGCTTGATAACATGTGCCTTAAAAACACACACTAAGAAACTAAAAGTAGTAAGGATAAGATTTTGATATACAATTAATAGGGTATAAATACTTATATACAGCTCTCATACTTACTATATTTTAATATATTGAGGCAAAAAATATGTGACATGTGTCTAGCCGCATGGACTCATTTACCTTTCTTTTATACTAACTTAATTAAAAGATATTCCAAATGAGCCTATAGACGTCATTTCAAGTATAATTGTGAACTTATTCTATATATAAATATACAGTTCAGAAATTTAACAGATGTATGTGCTGAATATATGGATTCAGATGTCTTTTATCTTATTAAATTTCCAATTCCACTACTTGAAATGAATCTCACTTAGAGAATCCACGTTTGATTCTGTTCTTTCTATAGTTACCATGTACAATTTTTTTGATTAATCTGAATCCCATTAATAATGGAATTTCCATACCGTCCTAATTATTGTTTAGAGAGATTATTGTACGTGAAGAAAAACTATCATTCTGTCATTCTTTCATTTCATGCCTGTTGTAAAAAAAATTATTTAAATCAACCCTCCGAGTAAAATGCGCACTTCATTCGCCAATGACTTGATTGAGCGATCACTATGACCTTTTCAATTAGTAGAATACAGCATTTATGAAAATCACAAGGCGTAAAATAAATCACGGTATAGTGCTTAAGGACTTACCCAACTGGTATTTTTTGTATGGAGGCCATCATCCAGCGATATTTCTTGTAACCTGAGAATGGTAAAAAAAATATTTTTGGAGATAAATTTACTAAAACAAAGACGGGCTATAAAAAATAAATTGCATAATAAAGAATCCTAAGATGAGAACTAATTGTAATGGATGTAAAATAAAATTTCACTTGCATTACTTGACTAATAATTTTGAATGAAGAGAGTATAGACCTCAATGTCAAGAACAAAATGCAAGCCATGAATCTACAATTTTTGACTTTTTAATTATTAGAACATCGTTCTATCCAAATAGATTTAAGATCATTGTACTAGTATTGACGTGTCCAACAGCTTTTGTATAATATTTTCATTCAAGATTGTCTTGTCACTAGGTTGTTAGGATGAGAATAAGTCATAGTACTCATTGTACCAATCAGTAACTGTTAACTATATGTATTCTCTATATTCATGGATGAAGTAAATAATAATGTGAAAAGTGAACTGATAGTTTAAGTCAAATGGCCTCCTTTTGTTTATGTTCTCTATTTCTTTACATGGTATAAGAGCAGCAACAATTGGTTAAGTAGTCTAAACCTCTCAGTCGTGTTTTCATCTGCACCCTCAAATGGACAATATGGAAAAACATATTATCTTCACTCATTAGACAACCCCTGTGTTATCTTGGTCATCTTCTCACAGGAGAGAACAGTCCGATGGTGTCGTGCCATGACAATGGCAGTCTTTGCCAAAAATAAGCTCGGTTTCGTTAATCGTTCCATACTGAATCTAGTTCTTCGGATCCGCTTCAAGCGACTTGGATGTGGGTCATTGTGTCAATAACATGGTTCTCTCTCGTCTTCTCAATTCCCTACACGGTTTTGTATGCCGAAATCGCTGCCATTGTTTGGAAAGATCTTCACGATCGCTTCTCGCCGTCAAACAACCCTCGGATTTTTCACCTTGAATGAGCCACTACAAAACACTCACAGAACAATGACTCTATTGACATAAACTATAATTTTTTCAAGGCCTATTGGAACGAATTATCAATCTAAGATCCATTACCCGCTTGCACATGTGGTGCGTACCAATTATATACAAACCATCATCACCGGTGAGATGCAATTTCTTATTGGCCTCGCAGATCCATAGCCAAATTCTCTTGATGTACATGTTACCGAAATTGGGTTGTGCCTATGCGCTTTTGCAACAAGATGAGTCCAGAAACTTATTCATTCTTCATCTCTACCTACTGACCCCCCCCCCCCCCCCCCCCCCCACCCCTCCAAAAAAAAAACACCCCTTAGTGTTGCTTGCCACTAAACCAGATCAGATTTCATCTCAAAATGCTAGCCTATCCTCTACTAATGCAAGCATAAAACTTTGTCAATCCGAGTCTCGAAACAAGAAAGAACAATGCTCTTATTGTGGAACTCTTGGTAACACTAGGGGATTTTGCTACAAGTTAAATGGTTAGCCTCCACATTTTAAAGCAAGGGAACATTGTGATCACTGTGATACTCCTGGACACACCAAAGATGTGTGCTAAAAGTTGTATTGATACCCCTAATCACAAGTCAAAGGTGAAACGAACTTGGATTTTGGATACCCTTATAAGTTGCACTGATCAGACACTCTCGGTTGGTTCTCCTTTTACTTCTATTCCCCACCTTACTGCAACGCAATATCAGCATCTTGTGTCTATATGATGTAAAGGTGTCACCACAAGTTCATCTCGCAGGTAAACAGAGCCTCATGTTTAAAGTTGATTCTTCTTGGACAATTAATAGTGGAACAACAATCAACATACTCTGACCATATTTTACAGAAGACATCTCCACCCAGTGCCTCATCAAATATTACTGTCCCTAATGGTACTGCAGTTCCCATTACATACATTGGTACCACTGGTATCACATCCACAATTCATCTCACCAATGTACTTTGTGCGCCCACTTTCAAATACATTTTGTTATCCGTCAGAAAAGTCTCTCGTGATTTAGATTGTTTTGTGACATTTTACCCTAACCATTGAGTTTTTCAGGACCTCTTGATGAAGAGGTTGACTGGTAGGGCCATGAATCTTGTGGTGTTTCCTACCTCGAACCAACTGGTTCTCTACATGCTTCAACCTCTCATCACTACAACCAACACTTTTAATTTGTGGCATAATCATTTGGGTCGCCCACTGACTCAACGTCGGAATAAATTGCGCAAAAATGTTTCTTTTGTTCTTTAGTAAAAGAGCACGTTTATGATGTTTGCCCTTTGGCTAAAAAAACTCGTTTGTCTTTTTCTTCTAGTTCAATTTCTAGTACTAATGTTTTTGAACTTATTCATTGTGATATTTGGGGTCCATATAAAATTTCTCGCATAATGGTGCTTGTTTATTCTCGTTATACATGAACTTACTGTTAGAATTTTGAGATAATCAAACCAAAAGAAGGGAGGAAAGCTCTCCGTTCCTAGTTCTCCTGTATCTGGATCCTCCGGAACCACGAGAATCCTTAGTTAGAATGGTATTCCAACTCAACACCTTTTGATTGAGATAGTATACCCATACGAATAGTATACTTTAGCAATTACAGATCTCTTTCGTTATCCTATTATCCGGGTGACTCCCATACAGAGCAAATTGAAGGCCATTTAATTTAGAGAAGGTTCAAGATCCATACCCGGGCGGGGAAAGGAACAGAGGGGTATGAATGAACAAATACGTCCTTTCTCCCATCACATTCTATTTACATTAGTAAGATTCAGAAATTACATAAATACCCTACATAACTTAAATATAACATAACACATCATATCTATAACATAAAATACAAATAAGTTCCAGACAACACTTACCTCATAAAATTTAAATCTCAAGCATGTGATATTATTTGTTATATCCAGTCTCATGTTAGCATCCAATTTAATTGGTCGTATTAGACAATATACTAAATGCCATACAAACGAAGGCACCCTGATTTGGTAACACTTGGGGGTTGGCCATGTGACATCCCTATGGAACAATATATTAAACGCCATACAAACGAAGGCATCCCTTTATCCCATCCCACTTCTTATTGTCGCCTCATAGTCCGTTTACTTTATCTCACCATTACCTGTCGGATATTGTTTACTATGTAAACATTCAACCACCTGAAATCACTGGCATGCTTCTTCGCGCGTCCTATGCTACCTCAAATCCTCTCCTAGCACTGGTTTATATATGTACCTTCTTCTAACTCTCTGAAGTTAAGCTCCTATTGTGAATTTGACTGGGCCTCTTGTCCTACTTCTCGACGGTCCATCACCGGTTACTGCACGTTCCTTGGCAGTAGCTCTATATCCTGAAAATCCAAGAAACAACAAACAGTCTCTAGATCACCGGCTGAGGTAAAGTATCGGACTACGTATCTTATCTTTGATCTTCAAGTTCCGTGTCCAACGACAACCCTTTATTGTGATAACCAAGCTACCCCTCACATTGCATCCAATCCCATCTTCCACGAACGTACAAAGTACATTGAAATCAATTGCCATTTAGTTCGGGAAAAGAAATCAATCTGGCATTCTTCGCACATCTTATGTACCTACTCACCTTAGATTAGCTGATATTTTCTTGAACTGCGGTTTATCAGTTTTTAAGAGAGTACGTAACCTAACAAGAAATTTCCTTACCTATCCAATTTCTAATGAATCAAGATAACCATTTGTTTAGGTATAAATAGTAATTATCAGACCTTCCATCGTGAGAGGAGCTGATTGGGATTCTTTGAGCAATTCACGTAACATTGATGTTTTCACGAAATAATGCGGCAAAACCCACCAGCATTCCCTCATCTCCAAGTTGGTTTGGCATTTGCACTCTCCACCTTGAGGGGGGAGTATTGACGTATCCAGCAGCTTGTATAATATTTTAATTCAAAATTAGCTAATCACTAGGTTGTTAGGATGAGGATGAGTCATAGTAGTCATTGTACACATCTGTAACTCTAAACTATATGTATCCCTATATATATTCACGAATGAAGTCGCCCTTATATCGAACTTGAATCGTGTTTATTTTATTTGGAATAATCTAGCAATATTTGAGCTTAAAACTGAAATTTGCGTTATAAAACTAAAATTTTTGTTTGCATTTTGGCAGCCTGTGACAGTGGTTTGTTGTCGGCAAAGACAATTAAAATTTCTGTTTGCATTCAATGTCACACTAGGGGATTTTGCTACAAATTAAATGGTTACCCTCCACATTTTAAAGCAATGGAACGTTGTGATCACTGTGATACTCCTGGACACACCAAAGATGAAGGATAGGCATGCATGTCTTTAACAGTTATGTAAATATTAAAAAATTTAATTGTAACATTGAATGAGGAGAGAGAGCATGAAAAGAAGAAAGCATGTGATTGGACGATATCATTTTTTGCTCTTGTTAGAGACAGCAAAAAAAAAATTCCCACCTTATTCACCACGGTTGCTAAATATCTTGTTCGGACCTAATTCATTAGCGAAGAAAAGGAATTGAAGATGACCCTAAGAAAATGTTCTTTACCGGCACAAACTTTGCCATTTGGAACTAAGCTCTGCTTGTTGTTTCTGGAATTAAATCCTTTCCACAGGCTAGAAAATCATTAGAATAAACTGATCAAAAAGATAAATCCATACAAGGTACCGAAGTCACACAATGGCCCAAGAAAAAGCCACCCAAACATATATACGAACCCTATCTCATATAAAAACGAAGTACATATTATGTGATGAGGTTTCCTTTCAACAATATCAAAAAACAGTGAATAAAACTTGTAATGCAATAATTTTCAGTTGGAATTAGAATTTCAAAAGAAAATTATGACACCATCACTCATGGCTTATTATTCCTAAACCCACTGAAATCGAATTCTAAAACGTGAGTCTCAAACTTAAGTCCATTTTTTTTTATTATTAGTGCCACCAATCATAAATATGAACCCTATCTCATAGAAAAACAAAGTACATATAGCGTGATGAGGGTGATGAGGTTTCTTTTCAATCAGAGATATAGACTCCACAAACAATATCACATAACAGTGAATATAACTTGTAATGCAATAATTTTAAGTTGGAAGTAAAATTTCAAAACAAAATTATGACACCATCACAGATGGCTTATTATTCCTAAACCCACAGAAATCAAATTCTAAAACGTGAGTCTCAAATCTCAACTCCATTTTTTTTTATTATTAACTTCAGGAAGTAAAGGCAGAAACATTGGCATAGTATCTCAAATGTGTAAAATTAAGATATAACTAATGTACTATCACACAAAACAGATGAAATGGAGTCTAATTGTACAGCTTAGATGCATACAAAATTTATCTCCATCAGCTAAAAGTCACCATGTTTTTTGTGTCTCCTACTATTCCACGAGTATCCAAGTGGGGAAACTAGACTTTGCACCAATGAAGTTGTAAAGAGATAGTCATAACTGTCCGGGAATGTAACATTCCTACGCAAATTTTTTGCAGGATCATAAGCCAATATTTCCTCATTGTTAATAGAAAATAAAATTTCTCCATTCCTTGTAAGGATCAATGGAATCAAGAATCCATAATAACGATTTAGGTTCATATTTGTTAAGACGAACATAGTAGTCCAAGATTCTACCGTACCATACTCCTTCATTGTGAGTATCTCAACGTTACATTCAAAATCACTTTGATTGTCGGAGCGTGACATACAAAGGCATCCGTCTAAAACGCCCAAACCAACAATTGCATTGTCTTCCCTGTACTTGGGTTTTGGGGTTGGAAACTCCTGAAACTTTGAATCCACTGGATCAAAACACACAATTGTTCTATCTGCATCAACGATCAAAACACACAATGAGTATGTTGACAACGATCACATGGGGAATGTAAGCATATTTTGATGCCCGTGTCTCGCATAAGTTTATATTTTAACAGATGTTTGAACAAGCTAGGGCTTCATTTCCATTGTGTATATATAAGGATCCCAAAGGCGATGACTGGGTCCACAAGGATTGGGATTTGGAGGAGAGTAAATGGCCAGTCGGTTTAATAACCAATTTTTCAAGTACTCATAAAGTCACCTGGTAAATGTTGTTTCATCAATATTTTTTCAAGAAGTGCATTTATCACACCCAATTTTAAATTAAAAAATATTTTAACTTTCAACTATGGATACATTAGTATAGATTAGTATAGATATATATGAATAGTTTTTCAACCCTCGCAACTGTGTCGGTGTTGTATAATTTTTTTTTATTAATATATATATACAGACACACCCTTGAGTCTTTTGTAATGACCTCTAACATATATACCTTCGTTCAAATTATTTTTTTTAAATAGCAAAAAAAAATATTTTTTTATACAACTTTTCGTAAATGATCTCAGAATGGATATCATCTACAAAATGTTTCATTAAAAAAAATTCAATTTTGTACTATTTTAGAAAAATGATATGCGAAATTAATGAATATATATATTTTTAACCGTTGAAACTTTTGATGATATTGTAAACCCACCTTTGGATTGAATTTTTTGATGATTTTTTTTGTAGATGATCACCTTATTAAGTAGATCATCTTCAAAAAATACATCCTAAATTTTATTTTTTACTATTTTTAAAAATTGACGTTATGATATACATTAAGTCTCCTATAAGTTTGTCCAAAAACCAACCAATAAAAAACATTCACGTTAGTTTGTCCATGAAAATTCTTTTGAAAAATCAATCAGAATAGAATTTTCATATGTAAAACCTGCAAACTGCTTTGGAAACAAAAGATTTTTCTATATTTCAGCCTGACATATATTTTTAAGCAGAATATGTACAAATTATTTTTATCATTGTTTATTGAAATATTGTGTGATAAAGGGGAGTTTTTCTATTCTTTTGTACCCTATTTTATTTTGTCTCAGTGAGAGTGAATGTGCTGAGCATCATAGTATTATATATTTAGGTATAAAAGATAATTGGGGTCAAAAGTATATATTGTATTATTTCCTTACATAAAAGAAAAAATTTCGATTTAACAAAATAACGGTCAACTAGGTTGATTGAATAGACTTTGTACAAAATTGGGTGCTAAACATGTATTATGCAAAACTTATGAGTACCAAAATCGTAATAGACATAACAAAAGGGTGTAAATTCTAAATAACCCTTTCTTTGTTAATAAAAGTAGGGTACAGAGAGAATTTTAGAGAGAGAAAGAGTTCTCATTAATTGGTATCCAACAAATGGGGGGGGGGGGGGGGGGGTCACCCCTTATTTATAGTACAAGTTAGTAGAGTCCTAATAGGAGTGGACATCCACTTAAATAGGATAAATACAATATTTATAACACTCCCCCTTGGATGTACATCATATCCACCATTTAATGATTATTGCCTCATTAAAACCTTACTAAGGAAAACCCATTGGGAAAAAACCGTAGTGAAGGAAAAAGAGTACAATTTATTGTGACCATTAAGTCGGTGTTGGACGTGCTTAATGTTGCCTCGTTAAAACCTTTACTAGGAAAACCCAGTGGGATAAAACCTAGTTAAAGGAAAAAGAGTACAGCGCACAAATGTCCCAAATTACATGTTCTTGTATCCTCCCCCTGATAAGATGCTCCCCCTGATTGATATGTCCAATTTCACCGTTGGTGGAGCCGACGCATTCCAATCTCGTACACAAACTTCTGAAATGTTGCCTTTGGCAGTGACTTTGTAAAGAGATCAGCGAGGTTATTACTTGAACGAACATGCATGACTTCAATCTCATTTTTCTTCTGAAGCTCATCAGTGAAGAAAAACATTGGTGAAATGTGCTTGGTTATGTCTCCTTTGATGAATCCTTCTTTAATTTGTGATATACATGCTGCATTATCTTCATAGGTAGTACTTGGAATATCTGTAATATAAGACAATTGACAAGAACTACGGATATGCTGAATTAAAGATCTCAGCCATACACATTCACGGCTAGCTTCATGAAGAGCCAAAATTTCAGAGTGATTAGAAGAAGTAGCTACTAAAGTTTGTTTAGTAGAACGCCAGGAAATAGCAGCATTACCACAAAGAAATACATAACCTGTCTGAGATTGACCCTTATGAGGATCAGAGAGATCCAGAATCTGCATAACCAACTAATTTGGAACTATTAGAGTTATTTGAATAAAATAAACCCATGTCAGTGGTTCCACGTAGATATCTTAGGATATGTTTGATACCAGCCCAACGCCTTTTGGTTGGTTCATAACTATATCTAGCAAGCAGATTCACAGAGAATGAAATATCTGGCCTAGTGCATTGCGCCAAATACAATAATGCACTGATTGCACTTAAATAGGGTACTTCTGGACCCAATATTTCCTCATCTTTTTCTTTAGGACGGTATGGATCTTTCTTTATGTCCAAAGACCGAACAACCATGGGGGTACTTAGGGGATGCGCCTTATCCATATTAAAACGTTTAATACATTTTCAGTATAATTAGACTGATGGACTAAAATCCCACTAGAATTTTTCTCGATCTGCAGGCCGAGTCAAAATTTAGTTTTCCCAAGGTCTTTCATCTCAAATTCTTTTTTCAAATAGTTAGCAGTTGTTTCGAGCTCTTCTGGAGTTCCGATTAAATTTATGTCATCCACATAGACTGCTACTATTGCATATCCTTTTGAGTATTTCTTTATAAATACACAAGGGCAAATTTGATTATTTTCGTACCCTTCCTTAGACAAGTATTCACTAAGACGATTGTACCACATTCTTTAGGATTGCTTTAAACCGTACAATGAACGTCTCAGTCGTATCGAGTTCGTACTCCTCGGCTTTGCTTCAGGCAAAGGAAATCCTTCAGGGATTTTCATGTATATTTCTGTGTCTAAGTCCCCATATAAATAAGCGGTCACAACATCCATGAGTCTCAAATCAAGATTTTCAGAGACCGCTAAGCTAATCAGATATCTGAAAGTTATACTATCCATAACAGGGGAGTATGTTTCCTCAAAATCAATCCCAGGTTTCTGTGAGAAACCTTGTGCCACAAGTCGTGCCTTATATCGAGTGATTTCATTCTTCTCGTTTCTTTTTCTTATAAAAACCCATCGATAACCTACCGGGTTAAAACCTTTTGGGGTTTGTACTATAGGTCCAAATACACCACGTTTATTTAGAGACTCGAGTTTTGCCTTGATGGCAATTTCCCATTTTGGCCAATCTACTCTTTGTCGACATTCATTTAGGGTACGTGGTTCAGTATCATTATCACTGCCCTTTGAAATTTGTGTAGCTACTGCATATGAAAAAATGTCATCAATGACAGTTTCTTTTCGATCCCACATTTCTCCCGAATATGTATAAAACATAGAGACCTCATTATTATTATAAGGTACCTTTGCCTCTTCAGGGGCTTGTATAGTCACTTCAATGACTTATGTGTTTTTAGAAACAATAACCTCTTCAGGGGTTTCAGAGAAAGTGGATCTTTTATTCATAACCTCTTCGGGAGGGTGATTAGGGCATGATTTTTCATTTGATCTCCGCTTCCGGGGAGCATAGTCTTTGGAACCTACAAGTCTTCCACGCTTCTGGCGTGCAACAGATTCATTTGCTGCTGATGTCAATGTTTGTCCCACTGGTACATCAATTCTTGCAGGCACATTTGCAGCGGGTATATGAGACTTGGTTACTTTTGCAGCATCATTGAATGCATTGGGTAATTTATTTTGAATTTTCTGAAGATGCAATATCCTTTTCACTTCATGCTCACATTGAGTAGTACGAGGGTCTAGATGAGACAAAGTGGAAGTGTTCCATGTTAATTCTCGTCGTTCTTCAGGAACAGACCGTACTTCTGGTACGTTCTTTCCTCCCCCTAACGGCGGGAAGAGTGTCTCATCAAAATGATAATTCGCAAATCTAGCGGTAAATATATCACCTGTCAGTGGCTCAATATAACGAATAATCGATGGCGAATCATAACCAACATATATTCCCAAACGATGTTGGGGACCCATTTTGGTACGCTGGGGTGGAGGGATGGGTACATGCACTGCACAACCAAATTTACGCAAGTGGGATATATTTGGTTGACATCCAGACACAAGTTGAAAAGGTGAAAATGGGTGATAAGCCGTGGGTCTAAGCTTAATTAACTTAGCAGCGTGTAGGATAACATGTCCCCGGGCAGAGACTGGGAGTTTAGACTGCATAAGCAAAGGTCGCGCAATAAGTTGCAAACGTTTAATCAAAGACTCAGCTAAACCATTTTGAGTGTGAACATGCGGGACCGGGTGCTCAACATCAATACCTTGTGATAAACAATAGTCATCAAAAACTTGAGAAGTAAATTCTCCCGCATTATCTAAACGGATGGATTTAATGTGTTGATCAGGAAAATGTGCTCTAAGTTTTATGATTTGAGCAAGAAATTTTGCAAAGGCCAAATTACGAGTAGATAACAAACAAACATGTGACCAACGAGTGGACGCATCAATAAAAACCATAAAATATTTAAAAGGTCCACTAAAAAGGTGGATGGGTCCACAAATATCCCCTTGAATTCTTTGTAAAAAGGATGGTGACTCAGAGGCAATTTTGAGAAAAGATGGTTTAGTGATTAGTTTACCTTGAGAACAAGGGGTGCAAAAATGATCATCGGGTAAGGTAAGTTGTTTGTTTGTTAACGAGTGCCCGTATGAGTTGTTTATGATTCGACGCAACATGTTTGATCCAGGGTGACCCAATCGGTCATGCCATAATATTAAATTATAAGGATCATTGAGCTTCCGAATCATGATAGTATGTGATTCTACAACATTAATTGTTGTAGGGTATAACCCCATGGATAATGCAGGCAATTTCTCTAATGTGAGCTTCTGGCTTCCAACACTAGATGTAATGAAAAGGAACTCTTTATTATCTTCATTACATGTTTCAATATGATACCCGTTCACTCTTATGTCCTTAAAGCTCAATAAATTTCTTCTGGAATTTCTTGAGTATATAGCATTATTTATGAATAAGTGGGTACCATTAGGTAACACCACGTGGTCTCTTCCGGAGCCTTCAATGATCTTAGCAGGACCAGCTATAGTGGAAACATTCGCTGTATTGTATACCAAGTTTGAGAAAAACTTTTGGTTTTTCAAAATGGTGTGGGTTGTCCCACTGCCTACCAGATAAGTATCATCGTTTGTGCTTACTTTCGGATCCATACCTTTAACATAATTAAACATAAATTGAAATTCAATCCACCAATCATATAAGCATAAAAAAATGATCAAAACCATTTCATTAACTACTAAAATCTCGAAATAAAGATATTAAATTCTCTAAGCTCTAAGTATAAACTACTAATGTCTCAATAGAAAAGATGAAGCAGATAAATAAATAAATAAATAAATCATAATCATTTAGGTCTTCACGGCCGCCTCAGGTGGTTCTCCAAGCATGTTATCAAATGTCTCATCATCAATAGCATATCCATCCTCATCTTCGAAAAAATCATTGAAATTGAGATCAGTATCGTCAAGTTTCCAACGGTCTTCAGGACCTTCCACAATGTTTGTCTCCACTTTCTTTTTCGAGGCCTGATATTTTTCAACCAATTTCTTGGACGAACGGCAGGTACGTGTCCAATGCCCACTGCGGCCACATCTATGGCAAATATCATTTGGATTTTGTGGTTTGACTTCTGATTCCCTTTATTGCCGTGATTATTCCACTTCTGGTGGTTCTTAAATTTCGTATTTTGTCTAGGGCCATGATTATTGTAGCCACCTCTTCTGGAGTTGCCACGGCCCCGCCGCATATTTCCTTGGCCTCTTTCATTATTATGAACAGAGTTAGCATTCACTTCAGGGAGTGCTACAGATCCAGTAGGTCTAGATGTATGATTCTTCATCAGTAAGTCATTGTTCTGTTCAGCAACTAGGAGACATGAAATTAGTTCTGAGTACCTTTTAAACCCTCGCTCTCGATATTGCTGCCGCAGGAGCATATTCGAGGCGTGAAAAGTTGAGAATGTTTTCTCTAACATATCTGCATCCTCTGCCTTTTCTCCACATAGCTTTAGTTTGGAGGTAATCTTGAACATAGCAGAATTATATTCAGACACAGTCTTGAAATCTTGAAATCTCAAGTTGAGCCATTCATGGCGTGCACCTGAAAGTATTACCGATTTTTTGTGGTCATAACGCTCCTTCAGGGAGTTCCATAAATCAAGAGGATCTTTCACTGTCAGGTACTCACTTTTCAAATCATTGTGTATGTGATGCCTAAGGAATATCAGGGCCTTAGCTTTGTCCTGCCGGGACATAGTATTTTCAAGTGTTATTGCATCACCAAGATTTCGAGCTTGGAGGTGGAGTTCAGCGTCTTGAGACCAATTCAGATAATTCACCCCAGAAATTTCAAGTGCTTCAAATTCGAGTTTAGAAATATTTGACATTTTTAAACTGTTCAATAAATAAATTACAATCAGAAAAATGTAATGCATAATTAAAAATTAATAATTCAATATCGATTGGAATATCATGTGTGTGATTAGGACTTTAAGCCCTTGATTTAATAATTAAAACTTCAGGTCCGTGCTATTTATTTGTTGAAACTTTAGATCAATACATAAAATAATTGAACTTCGGGTCAATTTTTATTTGAGTATAAGGACTTTATTTACCCTATTGTGTCAAAACTTCAGGTTTGATCAGAAAAAAAAATATTTGAAACTTCAGGTCCAAATTATAAAATATTTGGGGACATTTAATGTCCCTAACTCTATGATAGAAATAATCAAAACTTCGAGTTTTGATTGAGGGTTTATATTATTTGGAACTTCAGGTCCAAATTATAAATAATGATTCAAGTCCTAAATTTAAAGGTAATTGAGAACTTCGGGTCCAATTACTGGAAACTTCAAGTCCCAAAAATCAAAACTTCAGGTTTGATTATCATGTCCAAAAAAAAATGAAAAATAAAAAAATAAGAGTTGGGAACTTCAGGCCCCAAAAATATAAACTTCAGGTTCTACACATAAAATTATTGAACTTCGGGTTCAACTTTATGAATACCTTGGGATTTGAAAATCCCCACTCCATTGTGTCAAAACTTCAGGTTTGATCACAAATATATAACATCATGATTATATGTATATAAAAAAAAAAGGTTATGACCTAATATGGTAGTGCTAAAATAAATCAACAAATTTATTGTCCTGAAATATTATGTGGCACATATTTTTCTAAAAAAAAAATCAAACAAAATATATTACGGATTTTGTTGAAACCTTGAACGATGGTTGAGAAAAAAGAATAGATGTTGAATGATATTATATGTGTAGCTATAGGAGATAAAATCTGGACAAAACCATCTTCAAGCCATAAAAGTAAACATGTATTATTAGTTCCGTAAAAGAGTACACCATACATGAAATATAAAATCAATTGTTAAACTTTCAAGACATAGTAATGATTACATATATCAAAGCTTGTTACGCACAGTAGGTAACAAACATTATAATGGTTTTAGCACCTAACCAATGTGAGCATGCATAATAAATAAATGAAGGCTGCGTAAAAAAAAATACCTGCGATAGAGTTATCAGTTGCGGCGATGAGCTTTTTTTTTCGTGCTGATAACGTGTTAATAAAAGTAGGGTACAGAGAGAATTTTAGAGAGAGAAAGAGTTCTCATTAATTGGTATCCAACAAATGGGGGGGGGGTCACCCTTTATTTATAATACAAGTTAGTAGAGTCCTAATAGGAGTGGACATCCACTTAAATAGGATAAATCCAATATTTATAACATTCTTTTAATAGTTTGTTGTAAATGATTTGTATTGTTGTAGTGAAGGAAAAGGTTGTGTAGAAATAGAGAGCACAAAGAGAGCATTTCTTTCTTTTGTCAGCAGTGGGAACCAAACATCAACACAAGTTTGAGAAAGTGCAAGGTTAAAAATTGTATAGATGGGATTGTGCTTTTTAATAGTTTATGTGTTACTAACACTTTTTTACCGTTAGAAAAAAGGTGTGGGGAAGTAAATTACTAACACTTTTTTACCGTTACTAATTTATGTGTTACTAACACATCACTACCGTTACTAAAGTGTTACAAATTTATTCAAATCCTGACACACTTTTACCATCACCAACATTCATAACACATTTCTAACAAATTTATTCAAATCCTAACACACTTTTACCATCACCAACATTCATAAAACATTTCTAACAAAAAATATGTAACATTTAGTAACGGTATAGGTCCGTTACTAATTTTACCGAATTTAAAAAATATATATTTTTAATTGAGATATTATTACTTTTTCTCACCTCGGAAGTCCCTCTACAAATGCTTCAATTTTACACTAGAATTGAAAGACAAAAGCTTCTCCCATAAATAAAATCATGTATTAGTGTCAGTAATGACGTCCATCTACACAAACATATACAAAGATATATCCATATGGGTTTATAAATAACACGATCTACAATAATACGTGTCTAAAAAATATGGAACTACAATACTAACTTTGATACAAGGGCAAATCATTTAGTTGACACCAAGGGTGAAAGTAAGCATAGCGTGTTCACGAGTATGACCATCCCTATATTAAAATGTTCTGTTTTCTTTTTCTTCATTTTCTTCTTCTACTGCTCCTATAGTTTCTTCTTCTTGAAATATTACTATAACAGTATGCTGTGGGGATGGAACTTGGATTTGTTGGGCTCATCCCACCAAAACCGTTTCTCGTCACTGCTACTGCACCGTTTCATGTTATCCACAGTCACGACCATGGCAGCGCATTCATAGTCATTGATTTCAAATCCTCGGTACAAGGCAACAAATGGTGCGTGGGTCCAATCCGTCTTCACCCGACCGCCTTGTGTGGCCCAATCATTCGCATTCCATGTGGAGTTGTACACACCCATGGCCTGATCCTTTGTGTTATAGGTTTGAGTGAACACGTGTAGGTGTGTTGTCCACTAGAAATCTGAAAAGGGAAAAAAAAATGCACTAGAGTTTAGTGTATAATTCTATATAGTGACAAATCTAGGAAATAAGAATAGAAATATGTTAAACACAAAAGTCATAGGTTGAATGAAAGAAGCAAAACGAATTAAAGACGTCGGAGGCTACTATTTACACGTGTATGTACTAATTTTTTGTAGGACCTACCAGGGTTCAAAATATCAGAAAATTTGTGAATGTGTGAAATTACATAAAACTTAATGAAACTTACCAATTATCATTTCAGTATTTGTTATCCTTTCCAAAGATTGGTTCTTCACTCAAAATTTAGTACTGACATGAAAAAATACACGAGAATTGCACAGATTATAATCCATTATAAAACGAAACAAAGGTGGGACCTAATTAACAAATCATTCATGATTCTGAGACCATTTTGTTTTGGTCGTCTTTGTTTGTACATTCTGCCCATGATGTAACTCTCAACCCAGTAGAGGAGTGCCCCTCAGTGTATAATAGCTAAAATATGAACTAAATGAAACAAATGTAGCATTTCACCCAGTTCTTTACAGAATAACAGACCCATTATTCCAACATGTACTGCTATCACAAGCTTCACTTTTCATACTTTTTCCACGCTTTCTGTTATTATAAACAAATCCATATAAAAATAAGAAATAAGAGAGAAAATAAAACTTAAACAACTTGACCCTGGTTCCACAGGATAGAATAAGAATGGAAGTCCTCAGTTTGGTCAAACTAGAGGTTCAATCTCTGTTACCCACACCATTTACATACACATTTTTGTGCACATTATAGGGTTCACTGGTGGTGTTGCCCAAAAACTCAAAGTCGAACTCATGAGGTTTTGGATCCTCTTATGACATCTGCAAAACAAAATAATATTTACTACTATTAGCACTATTACTATACGAAGACCTCACCCCCCAAGTCCACCAGAGGAAATAATATTGCTCTATAATGATTATGCCATATAAGGATCAAAACGATAAATTAAGACGGAAATTATGCATGAACTTGATAAATTTTTTATAGAGAAATTGCATTGTTTTCCGCAGCAGTAAGACAAGTAACATAATCAGAGTGTTGATGGAGAGTCCTGGTGGCAGTTCCACCAGATAAGAATGTACATACAGGTAATAGGAATGTACATTCCTATGCCAAAAATAAATTCACCCTTAATAAATAATAAATAGTGTGTGAGGGTGTGAGACACAACCGAAACTGCAAGGAAACTATTTTTTCCACCTCCAATGCTTAGCATCTTGAAGGAAATCTGACTACGCAGAATTTGGCTTTTTCAGGGAAAATTGTTTGAGTTCATCCAAACCACTAATTGATTATGTAGAAGGACATGGACACAAAACTTCATCAATAAAAAGAAAACTTTGTATCTTACGAAGAAAGTATAAAGTGCAAAAAAGATTTAAAATATGCATACAATGTGAAAAAAATAAACTATGTATTTTTTGCAAGAAACCCCTGCAATTTATTGAATTGAATTCATTAAAATAATTCATAAGAGAGTGTTTGAAACAATATGCATAGTTGGGACGATGGGGTGTATTACACATTGTTCAGAGGTGTTTCAAACACTCCCTTATGAATTATTTTAAATCATAAAGTTAAAATCAATAAACTCATTTGTAATGAAATGAGTTTAAATTCATTTCATTACTCATTCAAGCCAAGCTCAAATGGCCTCACCCATCCTTTCAACTTTCAACCCCTAGGGACCAACCCCAACCCAACACCACCGTTTTCTTTCTGCTTTCCCCTTCACATTCCTTTCCCTTTCTCCCAAACCCTATATATATACACACAACACTCGCTCCATATTTACATCGTAAAAATGGCAGCTAGTATAGAAGAAGGTGAAGACAGAGTGATGGCAACTGCCCAACAGATCGTTAAGAGTCTGAACAACACCCCCAAGGACGTAAGAGAAGATATGCTCTTGATTTTGAAGAGCTTCGATAATCGATTTTCCAACATCACTTCTGATTCTGATTTCCCAACAGATAGCTTCGAAGTGGCTGAAAAGCTCATTCTTTTATGGGACACTAACGCTGAGTCATCCCGCCACTCACTCCCCTGGGAAGATTCCCCTAACGAGGCAGCTGAGTATCTAAACGTCGTTGATGAAATTCTCCAATTCATCGAAGTTTGAGTATTCCTTGAACTGGTTTACTACCATCAGCATGAGCCAGTTCTCTTGAAGAAATCCTTGAATTGTTAAACTTATAAAACAATGTGTTAATATGTCCAATGATCATAGAGTATATTTCATTTAGATACTAAATTCTAGAAGGATTTAGGACATTAAGGAAGAATGACAAATAAAAAACTAAGAGGTAGGTCTGCTGCCAGGTCTTGTGTGGGAAATGACCTGGACTAACTAGTAAAGGTAAATAAATGAGAGGGAGATAGATTAATAAGGGCAACTCACCCATTGTTTGTAACAGTTAGAGTTTTGATACAAGCAACATATAAATATATCTCTTGTTTCCACTGATACAGCAGAGAAACCTGAAAACTAGATTGATAGATCAAGACCTGATGTTGGTTGTACCTCCAATTCTGTTCAGTTCAGCTTCTTGAATTGAATCGCTTACAATCAGCTTCTTGAATTCTCACAATGCTGATTGTAACTATGGAATTAAATCACTTACAATCAACAAGAACCCGTAGTTACAATCAGCATTGTGAGAATTCAAGAAACTGATATGGCCATCAAAATGAGTACCTCTCATTAGACTTTGAATTGAATAGATAATGTAATTCATGAGTACCTGGCCATCAAAATGAGTACCTGTCATTGGATGATAAACCTTCATTTGGTTGATTAGATACTTTTTTAATGAGAAAACTAAGAAAATTCTTAAATGAGGGACTGTCACCCAATCTGATTTCATCATGAAATCAAAACTAATATGTACTGAGAAGTGTGACAACTTGTTGAAGAATGAAAATACTAAGTTTCAAGAAGTTTATAAACCTCTGAACTGCAGTGGAAACGTAACTAATATGTACAATGTTGTGATTCTCGCATATGTTTCATTGGTTTCTTATTACTCGTGTTCGTTGTTGTAGGATGTAACAACGGCCACCACGGTCCGGTCCATTGTGTACGGTTCTCACCAGGAGGGGAATCTTATGCATCAGGATCTGAAGATAGAACCATAACTCTCTACTCTTTATCCGCATTTTTTTTTTGAAAAGTTGTTACAATCAATTTTGTATCCTTCTACCCATATAATTTATAGGATTAGTTTGACTACTCTGAGTAATTATCCTTATACAGAATAAATAGAAACCTATTATGATACTCTCCTTGGGTTTAAGTTAACTCTCTACTATTTATCCGCATTTGTTTTTTGAAAAGTTACAATCAATTTTGTATCCTTCTACCCATATAATTTATAGGCTTATTTTGAGTACTCGTGCAAATAATCTTAGATTAGATATAATCTCAAATTGATTTATTTAATACACGTCAATTAAGAATACCTCTAATGCTACTGAAATATGATTGATCCCAATGTAAATTTGGGTTCTCTTCCTTTATACAAATGCTAATATATGTACACAGTAGCTGACGCCTGCTGTAGTTATAACTTTGCTCTTGGTTGTGAATATGCCACGGTTCGTGTCTGCGCTATTAATGTGTATTCCAACTGCTGTAGTTGTAGTCCACGAATGATGGGCCAAGTAACTCGATATCAACAGAAAAGGGGACCAACTTAAAAGGATCAATCAATAAAGGCCCATTCAAGTGTAGTGCCTCAGATCACTTCAATTGAAGCGGATCTTAGAGACCACTACAAACTGTGTTGTTTGATTTTGAAACCTAAGGAGCACTTTGCTATCTTATTCTGCTATCTTTGTTGTTGCTACCTTTGGGACTTATTTGCATTGGAGCTGGGGAAAAAGGTCCTATGTCAGAAAAAATGTCAGAGCTACAACAGATGGCAGGCACTACAATGCTTCTCTCCGCCTCTAAACAACACCGTCAATGGTGGGGATTACAGTTGAAGTCAATGATGGTTTAATTTTTTTCTCTCTTTATCTCAATAATTTTATATATGTTGATATTTAAAACATATTTGCAAAAATATTTTATGGGTTTGGTTAACAAATGTTTAATGCAATTTGCTAGTTCGTCATCCATGCACACTGGTCGCTGAGGTTTTCACTTCGTGTGACCAGCAAGAGTGGTCCGTTTGTCATCATCGAGGTTTGTTATGCTTCGCAAATGGTCGCTGACCTGCAAGGGTGGTTGAGCAACCCTATCGCCTGACCAGTTCTGGCATTTTTGGATCTGATATTGCATCTACGCGGATATGATATGGCACATGTGCGAGATAATATCTCTCTCTTATGCATGAACACAGGCTATTCGATTTGTGAGGTAATCTCTCTCTCTTATACACACACATGTGCGAGATCTTCTTCTTCCCCGGTCTATTTTTTTCATTTTCATTTGTTTTTATTTATACATTTTTGGTTTCGTCATTTTTTATTGAATGCTTATTTGTGATTAATTTGGTGTGTGGTGTTCATGACGTGTTTTAGAAAATACTCAACTGAACATACAATAGTGAAAAGGGGATCATGTGGTCATCCGGTGAAGATATTTTTTGAGTGTATATAGCAGTAGGTTCTAAAGGGTGTTTAAATTGATTTCAGATTGCATATTTCACTCTGTACCGTCTGAACTTAGTTCTTCATAGAGTTTGTTTGTTTGCTCATATCAACTATGTATATTTCACTCCTGCATATACTTGATTTGAGCTTTGTTCTGCATGAAGTCTGCATATCAGTTATACATCAATATCTCTATAAACTGATATGCATAAAGTCGGCATATCCGTTTGAAATTGGACCTTTTTTAAAGATTGCATATAAGAAATGTCCTTTCCGTCAAATCAATCCAATGTATTGTGTACATATATGTATATGTATCTATACACCGTAAAATATATAGCAAATAATATATTTTTGTGGCTCTTAAATATTCACTAGATTGAAGTGACATGTTCTTGGTCCCTGTTGAGTTGAGATTTAGTAAGGGCCTTTTAACCACACTTGACGTAATTATTTCGTTCGCGCATCGCGCGAGTTTATAACTAGTTTGTCTTAAAAATTCACAACAGTTTTGGCATTTAATACGACATATTTTCCTTTCTTGTACAAACTTCTCATGGTATTAGAGCTCAATATACATTGAACCATACCCACAAATGTATGATAATGGCCCCTGTTGTCGACTGAAATGTCCAAGTGCAGGCATTCGAATTTTCATCGCTAAAAAGTGAAGCAATGGCTTCATCTGAATAAACTGCAGCCGAATAAACTGCAGGAGTGTGGAAGAAAGAGTGTATACTTCTCCCTGTAGCTATATTTCTGGATGTGTCATTGTAATAGTGGTTGGCAACGTGGGTTGGGTACCTGTAAAATGCTAATGCAAGCACAAAATTTTGGCAATCCTAGTCTCGAAACAAGAAAGAACGATGCTCTAATTGTGGAACCCTTGGACACACTAGGGGATTTTGCTAAAAGTTAAATGGTTACCCTACACATGGCTTATTATTCTTAAACCCACTGAAATCGAATTAGAATTTCAGTTGGAATTAGAATTTCGAAAGAAAATTATGACACCATCACTCATGGCTTATTATTCCTAAACCCACTGAAATCGAATTCTAAAACGTGAGTCTCAAACTTAAGTCCATTTTTTTTTAATTATTAGTGCCACCAATCATAAATATGAACCCTATCTCATAGAAAAACAAAGTACATATAGCGTGATGAGGGTGATGAGGTTTCTTTTCAATCAGAGATATAGACTCCACAAACAATATCACATAACAGTGAATATAACTTGTAATGCAATAATTTTAAGTTGGAAGTAGAATTTCAAAACAAAATTATGACACCATCACACATGGCTTATTATTCCTAAACCCACAGAAATCAAATTCTAAAACGTGAGTCTCAAATCTTAACTCCATTTTTTTTTATTATTAACTTCGGGAAGTAAAGGCAGAAACTTTGGCATAGTATCTCAAATGTGTAAAATTAAGATATAACTAATGTACTATCACAGAAAACAGATGAAATGGAGTCTAATTGTACAGCTTAGATGCATACAAAATTTATCTCCATCAGCTAAAAGTCACCATGTTTTTTGTGTCTCCTACTATTCCACGAGTATCCAAGTGGGGAAACTAGACTTTGCACCAATGAAGTTGTAAAGAGATAGTCATAACTGTCCGGGAATGTAACATTCCTACGCAAATTTTTTGCAGGATCATAAGCCAATATTTCCTCATTGTTAATACAAAATAAAATTTCTCCATTCCTTGTAAGGATCAATGGAATCAAGAATCCATAATAACGATTTAGGTTCAAATTTGATAAGACGAACATAGTAGTCCAGGATTCTACCGTACCATACTCCTTCATTGTGAGTATCTCAACGTTACATTCAAAATCACTTGGATTGTCGGAGCGTGACATACAAAGGCATCCGTCTAAAACTCCCAAACCAACAATTGCATTGTCTTCCCCGTACTTGGGCTTCGGGGTTGGAAACTCCTGAAACTTTGAATCCACCGGATAAAAACACACAATTGTTCTATCTGCAGAAAAGTGATGTGTATCTTCCTTAGTCACAGCCCAATGAAGGTGTCCATTCAGTACTGTACCGTTAACGGAATAGTCGAAGCGAAAAGGGAAGCTGACCTCAGTCCATCTTTTTCCCTTCAAAGTAGCTACTATGAGAAACTCCCCACCGTAATCTGGAGTCTGATGTGAAAGCCATATTAGGGCCATGTAATCAGCAATGGAGGGGTCATAACAAAGTCCCAAAAGGATGCCGTATCCATCGTCAAGCAATCGATCAAGTGTGAGCACTTTTTGAAAGTATCTCGTTGATGGGTTAGACAAAAAGAGATAGTTGTAAAAAGCAGCTGTATGATATGGAAATTACTTTTGGCTTGCCCTTGTTGTGTGATATGGAAATCTAGAAATGAGGTTGTCTTTAAAAATATCCATATATTTAAAGTGTTATCTAATGTGCAGTGCTTAGCTGAGAACTACAAGAAAAGTTCTAAGGTGTTAGGCCTAATTCTACGCTAAAATCTCCCTTACCTCCTAGGAGTGTAAGCTATTGGATCCCCCTTCCAATTTGTTGGGTAAAATTGAACTGTGATGGGTCATTTAAGGATATGTCAAAGACTGGTTCTTATGGTTTCATATGAAGTAGCTTAATAGGGGAGGTTTTCTTAGGAAAATCTACTTATAAACCCTATGTGTCTTCTGCCCTCTAGATAGAGGCCCTAGACCTAAGCTCAGCTGCTTATCAAACCATTACACGAGTTGGAGAAAAAGAGACGACTAAAGCCTTTGTTGTAATGAGATGCCATTAGTATGGAGGGTTTGGGAACAGCTTCGGTAAAAGCTTGATCAACCCTCGCAACTGTGTCGGTGTTGTATAATTTTTTTATTAATATATATATACACACACACCCTTGAGTCTTTTGTAATGACCACTAATATATATACCTTCGTTCAAATTATTTTTTTTAAATAGCAAAAAAAATATTTTTTTATACAACTTTTCGTAAATGATCTCAGAATGGATATCATCTACAAATGTTTCATTAAAAAAATTCAAGTTTGTACTATTTTAGAAAAATGATATGCAAAATTAATGAATATATATATTTTTAACCGTTGAAACTTTTGATGATCTTGTAAACCCACCTTTGGATTGAATTTTTTGATGATTTTTTTTGTAGATGATCACCTTATTAAGTAGATCATCTTCAAAAAATACATCCAAAATTTTATTTTTTACTATATTTAAAAATTGACGTTATGATATACATTAAGTCTCCTGTAAGTTTGTCCAAAAACCAACCAATAAAAAACAGACACGTCAGTTTGTCCATGAAAATTCTGTTGAAAAATCAGTCAGAATAGAATTTTCATATGTAAAACCTGTAAACTGCTTTGGAAATAAAAGATTTTTCTATATTTCAGCCTGACATATATTTTTAAGCAGAATATGTACAAATTATTTTTATCATTGATTGTTGAAATATTGTGTGATAAAGGGGAGTTTTTCTATTCTTTTGTACCCTCTTTTATTTTGTCTCACTGAGAGTGAATGTGCTGAGCATCATAGTATTATATATTTAGGTATAAAAGATAATTGGGGTCAAAAGTATATATTGTATTATTTCTTTACATAAAAGGAAAAATTTCCGATTTAACAAAATAACGGTCAACTAGGTTGATTGAATAGACTTTGTACAAAATTGGGTGCCAAACATGTATTATGCAAAACTTATGAGTACCAAAATCATAATAGACATAACAAAAGGGTGTAAATTCTAAATAACCCTTTCTTTTAATAGTTTGTTGTAAATGATTTGTATTGTTGTAGTGAAGGAAAAGGTTGTGTAGAAATAGAGAGCACAAAGAGAGCATTTCTTTCTTTTGTCAGCAGTGGGAATCAAACATCAACACAAGTTTGAGAAAGTGCAAGGTTAAAAATTGTACAAATGGGATTGTGCTTTTTGAAAAAGAATATTCCTCTTTTCCCAAACTAAACATTAAAAAGACTAATTGCTTGCTCCGCAGTAATTCCAGCCTATTTTATTATTTTTATTTTTCAGCTGCGGGTCAAATTAGCTTTTTTTTAAATGTATTACTTTGAGGGTCCTTTGAAGCCGACACACAATTTGGTGCGACACACTGACGTGTCGCACCCGTATTGGCCCGTGTCCAGACCCAAGCCAATGCGGGTGTTACAACGTGTGTCGTACAAAGGGTGTCTATTTTGTGTGTCAGCCTAGAATTATCTTTATATTTAGTAGGCAATGTTTTAGGGTATGCAGGATTGTAGAATAACACTTGCCACGACATTGTACTATATCACTACACCAAATCTGCACTATTGTCAAGGTCATTGACCCTGACAAATCCAACTTGTCAAGGTCAATGACCGTGACATTTCGAGGCGAGACAACTTTTTTTGTCACGGTCGTGTCGCGGTCAATGACCATGACACGTTTGTCACGGTTATAAACCGTGACAAAGCCGTGACCCTTTTTAAAAAAATTATCGCGGCCAATGACCGTGACACGTCCGTGACAACTTTTTGTCACGGACTTGTCACGGTCAATGACCGTGACAATTCTGGGCAGAATTTAAAAAAAATCTGCTGGGCAGTATGGCCACTGCCACTGCCCAGCAGTATATTTGTACCTGTTATAGCAACATTGTACCTGTTCCAAACATCATATATCCAAACAAACTAAAGATAATGCAAATATATATATTCAAATAGAGACAATATGCATCACGATATAATTCAAATGTAACAACTTAAAACAATTCAATTCAAACTTATAACAATTCAATTCAAACTTAAAACAATGTCACTACACGTCTGGTGTATTGTTAAAACTGAGGAGGTGAGTAGGCCACACGACATACGAATTGACGCACCCACTAATATACGTCGTGCCGCATTGTTCGCGCAACCACAATAGGGAGTTCTCCTTCCCGGGTATGACATGCGTGACGAGCACCCTGGACTCCATCTCTTGAAGCGCACGTCCATGAACTATTCCACCCTGGACGATATTCGGGTCCCTCAACCCCCGCCTTATCCGCTGGCCATCAAATACGTCCAATATGAACACGCTCGGCCAACCAAGTGTCGACATTGGTCTATTGAAGGGCGCCAAATAGGGAAGTGGATCATCGAAGTACAAACGTGTCGGTGATGAAGCATCGAGGTCCACATCCTCGTCATCCTGCACCTCGTCCTTCCGCACCTCCTCCTCCACCGCCTTCTCCTTCCCTTTCCCTTTCCCTTTCCCTTTCCCTTTACGGTCTCCGCCCAACGTACGCTTCATGAATGCGTACATATCTTGGACCGTCACCTCCAAACGGGACAGCTTCGCGTCGTGTGAATCCACCGTTCGAGCCAACCCGGTGTCGCTCGTCTCCAATCCGATGATCCTAGATTTGGCCACCCGCGCGCTCACCCCCCCTAACAATTAGTACCATTTTTCGCATCAAACCGTAAAAATGAAGTTTCAAATTTCAAACATGCACGCAAAACAAAACCATATGAAGTAATAAACTAACAATAATTAAGTCCCAACTCCCATTAGTCATAAAATAGCCACCTTAAGTATAACTGAAAAATAATTAACTCACATAATAAATCTCAGGCTTATGCCCATACAATCTCTGAAATAATAAAATGAATGAAATAAAGTGTAGCAACATATTCTAGAATCAATCGAATGAAGTCCACTCCTGATCAAGTATGATAACAAGTATGATCTCCTGTCAACCTTGATGTCCCTGTCTTGGCAAACCAAGGGGGACATTTTATAACTTGGATCAACGCAAGTTGTAAGAATTAACTTACAAAACCAACATATAATTATATCATTAATTCACATTACACACTTCCCATCGGTACTCATATGTCGTAAGTATCTCACCCCTCATCTATGTGTAATACTATATGTATTCCAACCCAAATTCCAAATATGAAGACCGACATATGCAAAAACATGATAGTATCAAAGGCATTGAGCACAAAAAATAAATGGGAGCTAACCATCTATAAATATGATTCTAGTCCCAAGAATAAACCCACAATACTACCCCCAAGAACATCATATCATCACATTATGTATTTTACGTAACATTTTTTCTTAATACTTGTCTACATCATTAGACTACATGGATTTGTCATTAATCAATTTATATAAATATATATGTCCTTACATATATACGGCACACTGAGGCATCTACCCTCGGTGTTCAGTTCGTGCTCTATCGGTATGTTCAAAGGAGTCCCTCACCAAACAAACGTAAAAAAAAATGCACATAAAAGGGGCGGTCCCTACGGCACATAGCCAGTTTATATACAAACATTCAAACTTGTAGAAACGACACTCCGTATAAAATAAGCAACATTAAAAGATGAGGAATAGATGAAAGGACAAAAAAAATGGGAATATGAAGTGGAGAAGATAGGAGGTGGGAGTAGGCAAAGTGTGCAGAGAGAGGCGTAAAGGGTGCCAACTTTGGTGAGTTAAAATGCATTAAATGATATTAAAACCTCTAATATGATAGTATTAGAGGTATTATTTAGACTAGCATGTAACCCGCGTGATGCGCGGGCGTACATGTATTGAACATCATATATACGAATCGAAATAGATGTACCATGAATTTGATACAGTGAATATGTGAATAAAATAAAATTCATTTAGAAAAGATGAAATATGGGAGTAATGTGAAAATAAACCCTAGCCAAAAACCGTTTGAAATTCTCCAACTCTTTGGTCATAAAAATAAAAATCCAATTTAATGATCAATGAATTTAGACCAAGACTTCTACCATAACAAAGAAACAATATATTAAAAAATCACAAAGAAACAATATATTATAACAAAGAAACAAAGAAACAATAAAATTATTTGAAAAAATGTTTTTAGAAAAATTAAAACACTTTAGTGAAAAAAGAGCAATTTTTAACAAAATTGTGCTTTTAACAATGTTAAAAACTATTTTGTTAAGCTAAAAAAAGTTTTTTATTTAAAATTGTTTTTTTGTTACAAACTGATTTTATTTTGTTTAAAAAAAAAATTTCCATTAAAACTATTTTTATTTTGTTAAAAACAGTTTTATGTTCAAAAACTGTTTTTTTTTCAATATTGTTATTGTTACAAACTCTTTCTTTTAACTATAAGTTATTTTGGGGTTAAAAATTGTTTAAATATCACCAAATAATATTTTTTTCGTAGAAAAAGATGCATATTTAGGTATGAAATATCTCGCAAGTTTAATAAATTCATAAAATGTTATATAATCTAATTAAAAAATTAGTAATATGTTAAAATAAAAAATAAATAATATTAAAGTTAAATTTATTTTAAAGTGTAAATTTTATCTTACTTAAAATAATACTATGTTTTAAAATTATATTGTATTTTAATAAACTGAAAAAGAGTATATTTATCTTAGTATTTTAATTATTTAAAAATGGTGCGGTGAGGATGTCAAGGGGGGTGGGAATAGTCACACCCTTTTTAAAAATAAGATTAAATGACAGCTCCGAAAAAGTGAAGTACGAAGTAAAATCCAAATTACTTACAAAACTGAAAACTGCAATTGCTTCGTCAAATTATCCAAACTCAATATATTAATTTTGTTATTTTGAATGCATAAAAAGGTATATTTTTATGATGTCAATTTTTAATTTATTTGTAATGCATGTAGGTCTTCCATGTGGGTTTGTTGGGGTGGTATTATAAAGGCAGATGTTTAACATTGGATTTTTACAAACTTAAATCTAGGCTGAAATTGGGGGAAGATAAGAAATCACTTGTTAGAAAGGTGTTAAAGAGGGGAGAAAAAAAAGAGCAAGGAAAAGAAATGACGGTTTGAAGGAGAGGAGATTAAAAGTTATGAATGCTAAAAAGGTGCAAATAAGGCAGATAAAAATAAGTAGTAATTTATTGAGATAATGGAGGGACGTGAATATAAAGAGAAGGGTAAAAAGAATTGAAAATAATGCATACTAAATCGGATGAAAAATGAAAGTAAAAAAAGATAAATACATTAAATGCTATTTATACTTCTAATACTATCGTATTAGAGGTATATAATAGATATAGATGTTCGGACCTAACTCATTAGCGAAGAAAAGGAATTGACGACGACCATATGAAAATGTTCTCGACTCGCACAAACTTTGCCATTTGCAACTAAGGGTGTGTTTGATAACACTAATTTTTCATGGGAAATACAATATATGGAGTCATTTTCCATTTTTTGAATGTTTGGTAAACAAAATTGATAAAAATTGATAAACCTCCTTCCACCTTGTTATTCATTTTTCAGGGAAAAGAATTGCCACGCCAAAAAAATTGATAAAAAATCCAGAAAATGAGTACAAACCCGAAAATAATGAAATTTTTTTAGAATGTGAATAAAAACCCCAAAATTAATGAAAAAATACAGAAAGTTAATAAAATCCCAAAAATAATGAAAAAAATCCAGAAAGTGAATAAAAACCTAAAAAAAAATTGAAATAAATGCCAGAAATGAATAAAACCCCGAAAATAATTTAAAAATCCAGAAAGTGAATAAAACCACAAAAACAATGAAAAAAAATACATAAAGTGAATGAAATCCCAAAAAATGAAAAAAAAATTTAAAAAAAATGAAAATAATCCAGAAAGTGAATAAAATACCCAAAATAATGAAAAAAAATAAAGAAACTGAATTAAAATCCAAAAAATATGCAGAAAGTGAATAAAACCCCTAAAAAATGAAAAATTTCAGAAAGTGAATAAAAACCCATAAATAATGAAAATTTTATAAGAAGTTAATAAAACCCCAAATATAATGGAAAAAATCAAAAAGTGAAAAAAAAAATTCAAAAACATGAATACCCTCCCCCCCAAAAAAAAAAAAACGAAAAAAATTCTAGAAAGTGAATAAAAACCCAAAAATATTGAAAAAAAATTCTAACAAGTGAATAAATCCCCAAAAATAATTTTAGAAAATCCAGAATGTGAAATATAAGGAAAAAAATTAGAAAGTGAATAAAACACCAAAAAAAAATGAAAAAATAAAGAAAAAAAAGAGAAAAAAAAAGAGAGAGAAATCAATAAAAACACAAAAATAATGAAAAAAATACAGAAAATGAATAAAAAATAGAAAAGAAATATTAACCCCTGAATTGATTTTAAAAAACACCCCGAATTTTATTAAAAAGTCAGTAATTTATTAATTAAAAAAAATAAAAGAAAATAAAAAAGCGCTCAAAAAATTTAAAAAATGGAAATGAATAAATACCCTAGAAAACTAATAAAAATGCAAATATTTGAATTTTTTTTTAAAAAAAACAGAGAATTAAAAAAATGAACAAACCTGGCTACAATAGGGGTGTCAATTTTAGAAACGACACGAAAAAATGATCCGAAATTGACACGATATGTCGTGTTCGTGCCGTGTTTTTTTTACACGAAGTCGTGTCGTGTCTAAATTATGAGTCGTGTCGTGTCGTGTTGTCACGTTATCGTATTTTTTAGGCGTGAAATTTAAGAAATTCTGATATTCGTGTCGTGTTGTCGCGTTATCGCGGAGTTTGCATGCTAGTTAATATGTGTAACTATATCGTTTGGTCTTATCGTTAATTAATTAAAAACTTTACGGATTTAAAATGCCAACAAAATTATCGCTTGGCCTGATCATCTAAAAATTGTTTTTTAACAAAACATTACAGCTAGTATTATAGAGATCCACACCCAATTCCTTGTTTATGTAAATTCTCTGTCTTTGCCATTTGGAACTAAGCTCTGCCCTATTGTTTCTTGAATTAAATCTTTTTCATGTACATATTACTAGGGGTGGCAATTTGGGTCAAACTGTCGTGTTTCAAGTCGGTATGACACGACATGACAACGCTTTTTCAAACACGAACACGACACAAATTCGAATTTTTTTTAGTTGACACGAACGCGACCCGAATAAAAAATAACACGGCATGACACGACATGAATACCAGAATTTCTTAAATTTCACGCCTAAAAAACACGATAACATGGCACGACTTCGTGTGAAAAAAACAGGACACGAACAATTTCGGGTCAATTTCGTGTCGTTTTTTTGTGTCGTTTCTAAAATTGTCACCCCTACATATTACGTGATGAGGTTTCCTTTCAATCATAGACATCGTCGACACAAACAATAACATATAACACTGAATATAACTTTTAATGCAATAGTTTTCAGTTGGAAGTAGAATTTCAAAACAAATTATGACACCATCACTCATGGCTTATTATTCCTAAACGCGCATAAGTCAAATTCTAAAATGTGACTCTCAAACTTCAGCTCCATTTTTTTTTTTATTATTAACTACGGAAAGTAAAGGCACAAACTCTGGCATAATATCTCAAATGTGTAAAAATCAGATATAACTAATGTACTATCACACAAAACAGATGAAATAGAGTCCAATTGTACAATTCCAGTTAAAACTTAGATGCATACAAAATTTATCTCCATCAAAACTTTGATGCATAAAAAATTTATCTCCATCAGCTAAAAGTCACCATGTTTTTTGTATCTCCTACTATTCCAGGAGTATCCAACTGGGGAAACTAGACTTTGCACCAATGAAGTTGTAAAGAAATAGCTACGACGGTCATAATCGTCTAGGAATGTAACATTCCTACGCAAATTTTTTGTAGGATCATAAGCCAATATTTCCCGCTTGTTAATACAAAAGAAAATTTCTCCATTCCTTGTAAGGATCGATGGAATCAAGAATCCATAATGACGATTTAGGTTCAAATTTGATACGACGAACATAGTAGTCCTGGATTCTTCCACACCATACTCCTTCATTGTGAGTATCTCAACGTTACATTCAAAACCACTATGATTGTCAGTGCGTGATAAAGACATCCGTCTAAAACTCCCAAACCAATAATTGCATTGTGTTCCCCGTACTTGGGTTTTGGGGTTGGAAATTCCTCGAACTTTGAATCCACTGGATCAAAACATACAATTATTCTTTCTGCAGAAAAGCGATGTGTATCTTGCTTAGTCACAGCCCAATGAAGGTGTGCATTCAGTACTGGACCGTTAACGGGAAAGCCGAAGCCAAAAGGGAAGCTAACCTTGGTCCATCGTTTTCCCTTCAAAGTAGCTACAATGACAAACTGGCCACCGTAATCTGCAGTCTGATGTGAAAGCCATATTAGGGCCTTGTAATCATCAATAGAGGGGTCATAACAAAGACCCGAAAAGATGTCGTATCCACCATCAAGCAAGCGATCAAGTCTGAGCACTTTTTGAAAGTATCTAGTTGATGGGTTAGACAAAAAGAGAGAGATGCAACAACCTACAAGAATCAAACCATTAACGAGTTGGAGACAAAGAGACGAATATAAAATTTGTTGTAATGAGATGCCATTAGTGTGGAGGGTTTGGGTACAACTACGACAAAAGCATGATCATCAATGGAGTAAAAGGACCCAATTTGTGACAACCCGAATATAATTATGATAAATTATGTTTAAATCATGATTAGCTTATGTGGTATGAATAATATGTTATTAGTATATATATAATGTAAGTAATTATGTTTAGTTTAATCCTACCCTCATAAATCTTGAAATATCGAATTAGTTACAAATGTGAAATTTTAAAGTTTTCGGTAGGAATGTTCCTGTTGGAGGCTAGTTTTTACCTTTATGACATAACAATGAACTTGAGGTGTAAACTAGATATTTTTAGATATATGAGTTAGGTTTATTACAAAATAAACGGTTCATCGAATCCGAGTGGGAAGATATTGTCTTTTTACGAACTAGGGGTAAAGTAATCATTTAGCCTTAAATGATATTTTGTTTTATATAATGCCACATGTTATATTTTGATTGGTTGGGAAGGGTGGTGGATTTGGTCGACTTCAAACCCTTAGAATTACCTCCCTATTCATCTAAATTAAGCCATGAGAGATTTGAAGCTTAAAGAAAGAGAGTTTTGAAGTTTAGGAAGAAAGTGTGAGGAGAAATTGAAGAAAAATTCATAGAAAAATTACGTAAAAGCCCCTAAGGAATTTCCATCCATAAATCTTGTTTATTTTTTTTATTACTTATTTAAATAATTGAAATAATCATTTGTTTACTGAAATTCTATGTCTTGATATGTACTTATGGATAGATGCAAGTTTAAGCAAACTTGATTATGTAAAACCTTGAGATTATTTTGTTTAGGAACCTTGTTATTCAAACTTACATATATTTCTCTATACTTACTGGAATTGATTGATTCCAATTGGAGATTAACCTAGAATCATATATGTATGTCATATCCGAAAATGATGTGAAAATACCAATAAATGAGTCTTTGGTGATATTTTGAAGTTCGGGTATAAAATCTGCCCTAAGGGTGAAAATATCCCCGCCATGTGTTCGATGTTTTGCTTGACATAGCAAATGAACTCAGAAAATTATGAAATTTTAATCTTGTATTGTACAATATGTTTACTGATGATGGGTGAAATATCATATAAATTTATGATGTAAAAAAATTATGGGAAGTTGAATGAACGATAAAAGAGCCTATAGGGCAGATTTGCTATATGGTAAAGAAATGAGCATATCTTACTCTAGGAGACTTGAAATGATGTACCGTCTTTTGTATTGGAATACTAATAAGACAAGTATTGAATTACCAATAATAAATGAATTTATATTTGGCCTATGATTTGGATATATTAAATATATTAACATAGATTTGGATGAAACTTCATCTGTGACAAATGATTTGAATAGAATCGTAAATGCTTATGAATTGAGTTATGTTCAAGTTATTCTTTGAATTGTTAATATTGTTATGATGACACTAATATTGTAAGAATGATAGGAAGGTAATAAGAGTTGATTGAACAAGTACCGGATAAAGGCAAGGGAAATGTCAGTTAAACTGTCAAGGTGAGTGTACTTATGATTTGTTTCATATATAAATATGAATATAGCTCTAAGAGCGGATTTGTTTGAATACTTCGGTATTCAGGATTTGTTTGGATATTAAAATATCCAGGATTAGTTGGGTCTTATGATCCAAGATTGGAATTGGACAAAGATCCAATGATTTGTTGGAACTTATGTTCCAGGATTTGTTATCGCCAATGGACAGAATTATTTGGATCTTATGATCCAGGATTTGTTATTGCCGATAGGCAGGATTGCTCGGATTTTATATCCACATATTCGATATAGAATTATTATTTCATTGAAGGGAAGGAGTACCTCACTAAGCTTAATGCTTACGGTTTATATTTTAATAATTTCAGGTTTGTATGCTGCCAGCTAGAATACCATATGACCGGTAACTTTGAGAGTTGCACCGTTGGAAAGAGCTGGGGTTTAAGTACGGTGATTTTATCATTGTCACACTGAAGATTTTAATATAATCACACATTGTATATATTGCGTTATTATGGATTGAGTTGATGATTGTGAAATTTTATCATAGTTAATCATAGTATTGTATGTCCGATTAATTATGACTCTGATATTGATTTCATTATGGTATAATAATAATATTATGTTGATTATACACAGTGTGTAGAAAAATATTGATAAATGAATTATATTTTCAATGGGCTCAAGATCATGATCCAATTATTCTAATAACAAATGATTAGTATGGATATTGGGTTTGGGGTGTGGCAATTAGTGGTATCAGAGCGTGGTTATTAATTCTGGACATGTGTGACGATTAGATGGCAGTAATGAGTTGATTTTATATTTATGAATTGTTTATATATTAACCAATAGTTTAGTATTATAAACTGTTTATATTTGTTGTTAGAACTTTGTTGTATTACAGATAATTCTAGATGGAACCTGGGAATGGACAACATAGAGAAGAGGGAGTGGCTTCTCGTACAGAGAATACTAAAGTAGAGCAAAGTGTTGCTAGAAGGGCTAAAGAGCAAGAACAGCCTACAGAGATGCAAATAATGGCGCAGGCAATGATGAGGATGGCAGAGCAACAAGAAAGAAATATGGCGCAATTGGCAGAACAATATGCTAGATATCTAGAATCAAAGACTGTGTCCAGGATTGAGAAAGAGGCAAGGAAAGAAATGAAAGATTCTATGCATGAGAAGTTTTTGAATTCGAATCCTCCACGAGTATTCAGGATCAGTTGAACCTACAGAAGCTGAGATGTGGGTCAGAGATCTAGAAACTATCTTTGCAGTTATGAATGTTCCAGATAACCAGAAAGTGAATTTAGCTGTGTTTAAGCTCAAAGGAGAGGCGAAATATTGGTGGAAAGCCAGCAACCATTTGGTGCCCAGGATGGAAGGTACTGATGTTATTACTTGGGCTGAATTTATTAAAGCTTTGTATGTTAAGTATTTCCCTAAGGTTTATAGGAGGGAGAAGTTGAGGGACATTATAAATTTAACCCAAGGGAAAATGTCTGTGAGGGAGTATGATGATAAATTTACTGCTTTGTCTAGATTTGCTACTAAGTATGTGCAAGATGAAGAAGATAAATGTAGTAAGTTTTAAGATGGACTGATTTGGCCTATTCAAAATAGATTGTCAACTTATGAGTTAGAAGATTATGCTTCTCTGGTAAACAAAGCCACGATAGCAGAAAGGCAAATGAACCAAGGGGTGGCAAGTAGAGAGAGTTTTAAGAAGAGTAGATTCGATGCATTTCACTCTAAGGGAGGTGAGGGTGGAAGTGTTAAGATGGAACCTCATAAATTTCAGAAAGGTAGTGGAGATAGTGGTAGAGGTTAGGGGAGATTAGACAGAGATACCAGGGGTGGAGGATCTTTTGGTTCAGCCAGAAAGTCAGGGAGAGGTGAGGCCCCAATAGGATGTGTTACATGTTTCTTTTATAAAGAGGAAGGTCATTATAAATCTTAGTGTCCTAAGCTTAAGGGATTGGAATGCTACCATTGCCATTAAGTGGGGCATATTAAGAATAATTGTTCGCAACTGGCACAGACTCCAGCAGCACATAGTGAAATAGCAAGCAGAATGTTATCTCCAGGCAGTGCAATGAAAAGTATGGGCATAGGACAAGCTAGTAGTTCCAGGCCAGGTGGACGAGTTTTTACAATGAAAGAAGCTCAGATTACTCCAGATGTGGTGACAGGTACACTTTCTGTTACTGATAGAAGTGCTTATGTTTTGATTGATCCTGGTTCCACACATTCTTTTGTATCATATGCATTTTCTATATATCTGAATAGACCATGTACTCATTTAGAGGTGGGGTTGGGTATTTCCATGCCTATGGGGGATATGATTGTAGTTGAATATGTTTTTCGTGATTGTGTTTTAACTGTGGGGGTTAAAGATACAGTTATAGACTTACTTCCATTGGGTATCTCTGATTTTGACATAATTTTGGGAATGGATTGGTTATCCAAATATCATTCATCCATGGATTATTTCCGTAAGAAAGTTATTTTTAAATTACCCGGTGAGTCTGAATTTAAATTTGTGGGGGAAAGGAAAATTGTTCCTAGTTGCATTATATCTGCTATTCAGGCAAGGAAATTATTGAGTAAGGGTTGTGAGGGTTTTATTGCATATGTTCTTGACACTGTGAAGGGGGATTTACAATTAGTTGATGTTCCTATAGTACGGGATTTTCCAGAAGTGTTTGCTAGCAAATTGCCTGAATTACCGCCAGAGAGAGAAGTTGAATCTAGTATTGAATTAGCACCGGAACAACCCCTATTTCTATGGCACCGTATAGAATGGTACCTGTTGAATTAAAAGAACTCAAGATTCAGTTACAGGATTTACTTGATAGAGGGTTCATACAGACAAGTGTATCTCCATGGGGTGCACCAGATTTATTTGTGAAAAAGAAAGATGGCACTATGCGTTTGTGTATGGACTATAGGCAACTGAATAAAGCTATAATTAAGAACAAATATCGTTTACCTTGTATAGATGATTTGTTTGATCAGTTACAGGGTGCTAAAGTGTTTTCAAATATAGACTTGCGATCAGGTTATCATTAGTTGAGGGTGAAGGGGAGTGATATTTCTAAACCTGCTTTTCGTACTCGGTATGGTCATTTTGAATTTCTAGTGATGCCTTTTGGGGTGACTAATGCTCCAACTGTATTTATGGATCTTATGAACCGGGTACTGCATCCTTTCGTTGATTCATTTGTGATAGTTTTTATTGATGATATTCTGATTTATTCACGGGATATGGTTGAACATGAAAAGCATCTCCGAACTATTTTGAATGTGTTGAAAGATAACCAATTGTATGCTAAGTTTAGCAAATGTGAATTTTGGCTATCAAAAGTTATATTTGTAGGCCATGTTATTTCTGGAGATGGTATATGTGTTGATCCCAAGAAGGTGGAAGCTATTGTAAAATGGGATAGGCCCAATAATGTCACTGAGGTGAGAAGTTTTCTGGGTTTAGCTTGGTATTATAGAAGGTTTATTAAGGGATTTTCTTCAATTTCCTTGCCAATGACTAAATTGACTCGGAAAGATATCAAGTTTGAATGGAATTCTGATTGTGAAAATGGTTTTGAAGAATTGAAGAAGAGATTGGTAACTGCACCTGTTCTTACTATTCCACACTGTGGAGATGGTTTTGTTATTTATACTGATGCTTCACATCAGGGGTTGGGTTGTGTTTTTATGCACCATGGTAAAGTTATTTCTTATGCTTCTAGGCAGTTGCGTACACATGAACGTAATTATCCTACACATAATTTGGAACTTCCTGCTATTGTGTTTGCTTTGAAATTATGGCGTCATTATCTATATGGTGAGGTATGTGAAATTTTTACTAACCATCAAAGCCTTAAGTATTTATTTACTCAAAAGGAGTTGAATTTGCGGCAGAGGCGATGGATGGAGATAATTAAAGACTATGATTGTACAATTCACTACCACCCAGGGAAGGCAAATGTAGTTGCAGATGCTCTGAGTAGAAAGGCTTCGGGAAGTTAATCTTGTATTCAATGCGCTAGAGTTTCCCATATCATGGAGTTGATATTGATGGGAGTAGAATTGAAGCGAGTCGATGGGGACAGGTTCTTTGCTCATGTAAGCAGTAGGCCTTTGTTAGCTACCCGTATTCGTGATTTGTAAAGTCAAGATCCTTTTCTTGAGAAGAAACGACAAGATGTTCGGGATGGTAAGTGTGGAGATTTTTGTATTGTCAATGATGGCACTTTATTGTATAAGCAGCGATTATGCGTGCCTAATGTGTGTGTATTGAAAAAGGAAATTGTAGATGAAGCTCAAAATTCCATTTATACTATGCATCCTAGTAGTACTAAAATGTATAGGGATTTAAAGGAGCATTATTGGTGGAATAATATGAAAAGGGAAATAACTGATTTTGTTGCTAGGTGCCTTATATGTCAGCAAGTGAAAGTGGAGCATCAGAAGCCTACTGGTCTGCTTCAGCCATTGCCAATACCGGAATGGAAATGGGATCCTGTAACGATGGATTTTGTGGTTGGGCTTCCTGGATCTCAGAAGGGGTCAGATTCGATTTGGGTAGTGGTGGATAGATTGACGAAGTCCGCTCATTTTCTAGCAGTCAACTCTACGTATACAGTTGATAGGTATGCTAGATTATATGTTAATGAAATAATTCGATTGCATGGAGCACTGATATCTGTTGTTTTAGATAGAGACCCTACTGTTACATCCAAATTTTGAGATAGCTTGCAGTGTGCTATAGGTACTAACTTGAAGTTTAGTACAGCTTTTCATCCTCAGACAGATGGGCAGTCTGAAAGGACAATACAGATTTTGGAAGATATGCTTAGAGCTTATGTGCTTGATTTCAAAGGTAATTGGGATGAATATTTGCCTTTGATAGAATTTGCATATAACAATAGTTTTCAGTCTATTATTGGTATGGCTCCACTACACCAAAATGGGCAAATTGTCACCTTTCAGCCGGCCAGCCTTGTCAAGGTCATTGACCGTGACAAAAAACACGCGTTTTATGTCACGGTCATTGACCTTGACACGACCGTGACAACTAATTGTAACGGTCAATGACCGTGACAAGACCGTGACAAATTTACTTATCACGGTCAATGACCGTGACAATTCTTTGAATACTTGTCACGGTCAATGACCTTGACACGACCGTGACAATGTTTACAGCAAAAACCCTTTTCCCCTTCTTTTTTCCCTCCCGCGCCGTTCCCTTCCTCTCTCTCTCTCTCTCTCTTCCATTTATATATATGTTTGTGTGCATATTTATGTGTGTATGTGTATATATATATGTGTATGTGTGTGCGTGTGTGGGGGGTGGGGCAGGGTGGTGGTAAGGGGCAGGGTGGGGTGGGGTAGGGGGTGGTGGAGGGGGGCAGGGGGTGGGGTGGGGTGGGGTGGTGTGTGTGTGTGTGTGTGTGTGTGTGTGCGCGCGCGTAGGTGTGTAGGTGTGCGTGTGTGTGTGGCGGGGGGAGGGGGGCAGGGGGTGGGGGTGGGGTGGGGCACCCATTTAATAAGTTTTAAAATATTTGAAAAAAACATAATATTACAAAATTGAAACGAAATGGTATTGACGGAACTTACACATACGTTATGTACTGTGCTCTTACGTTGAAAATTATTAGATAGAAAAAGAAAAATATAAATTGAGATAACCTTAGAATCTAATTAGGCTAAAAATATAATGGCATCAACTAACATATATACACAACACTAAAAGTAGACATCAATTTTATAAATAATTGATAATAGTTGGATAATAATTGGATAATAAACATCGGGAGGGGGTGGGGGTGGGGGTGGGGGTGGGGGTGGGTGGGGTTTTGAATATTATTTACATTTATATTTTTGGATAATAATTGGATAATAGTTGATATTTTCATTCAAAATAAATATTTCATTCAAATATATTGGATAATAATTGATATTTTCATTGAAATTGATAATAATTTTATTCATGAAATTAATTCAATTGATAATAATTTATATTTATGTTTGTGTGTATATATATATGTGTGTATGTGTGTATATATGCGCGTGTGTGTGCATGTGTGGTGAGCCCTTCATATTTTAAAAACGTTGTTTTTATTCCTATAGAACAGCTTAGATAGTGTGTGTGTGTGTGTGTGTGTATGTGGTCAATACATGAATTTATTTTTGTTTTTGAATTAACCCATGAATTTATTTTTGTATTTGAATTAACCCATGAATTTATTTTTGTATTTGAATTAACCCATTATATGAAACATACTTGAAATTAAATATAGTGCGCATAGATACTAGCATTCTAGTTCTTATGCATACGCATTCAATAGCCCTTAGACCTGTTCGAGAGTCATTACCCCTGTAATGAGATCTCTCGAATTGTCCCGTTTGGACAGTTTGAGACTGTATAATTTCTGTATAATATTCTTATTGGCTTAAAGTTGCTACTTTTGGAGGAAGTTCTGCAGTCGTATCTTAATGTTCTCTGGATACATACTAGATTGACAAGTGTGACTGTTATTTTAATTGACCAATTGAAATAACACTCACACCTGCCAATCTACGTCGTGTACTGGGAGAACTAAGGGGATATGCTGTCGAATTTTTTTCAAATCGTAACAATGTGCATGAGCTGTTAAGTATATTACAGAAAAATGCATTCTTGAATGGGATAGGACCACTTACCCTTTAATAGGATAATTAAATGATGGGATAATTAAATAAAACATACTATAAATCTAAGTTTTGTTTACCTTTAATAGGTGTTTAGTTGTGGTAGCTGTGATGGGATATCCGAAATACAAAGAGTGGATGGGTAAGACTAATAGAATGGGGGATGTGTTTCGCAGAGGTGCTAACGAATTTGTGAAATATGCAAAGAGATGTTGTAATGATGAAGAGTTTCCGTGTCCGTGTGCTAGGTGTAAGAATGGTAAGGTGTTTGAGTGGAAAACAGTTGAACTACATTTGTTAAGATCGGGTATGCAAGATAGTTATCGATTTTGGAGTTTTCACGGTGAATTGAAAGTTACTTTTGTCCCCGACCAACCTTCACAACAACCTTCAACAAGTAGAATAGATGAAGAAGGGGACGACATAGATCATAATATGTTAGAGGATTTAGTTGATGATGCGTACGGAGTTTATGAAGCTGAGGAAAATGAGGTTACTGATGATGTAGAAGATTCAAGTGCTAGTGAAGATAACACGATAAAACTTGACGATGACTACCAAAGTTTAAAATTTAAGGCGACCCAACCGTTATACTCTGGCTGTGAGAAAGATCAAACAACTTTACATGCCATGGTTGGTTTGCACAGTTTGAAGACACAGTACGATTTATCTGGCAATAGCGTGACGGGAATTCTGAAATGGGTGAAGGGCTTATTACCCAAGGTGAATACACTTCCAAATAGCTATCCTGTTATGAAGAACAGTTTGAAAGGTTTGGGAATGAAGTATAAATCGATTCATGCTTGTGTGTATGACTGCATACTATACTGAAAGGAGTATGAAAATCTCGATCGTTGTCCGGTATGCGATGAACCTAGATATGTCCAATCTACTAGTAAGGAAGGCACAAGCTCAAAAGTGCCTCAAAAAGTATTGAAATATTTTCCCGTTGGGCCTAGATTAAAGCGATTTTTCACAGTACCATGGATTGCAGAGGCACTTCATTGGCATGCTAGGCACTTCTTTGTGGTCCAGTTAGATATCGGTGGATGTATCCGTTTGAAAGATTGATGAAAGTTTTTAAAGATTACGTCAAGAATACGCGATATATTGCAGGATCAATTGCAGAGGAATACATCACCATGGAGTCATCAATATATACTCGGGAATATATGCCTGACTCGACCAGCGTTGATGACACTGAAGAATTCCTCGATGATGGTGGTAATGTGATGGGAAAACGAGTGAAATTAACGAGTTTGCAACATGAACAAGTAGCTCGTTATCTATTTGACACACATGAAGATGTCGAAGAATGGAAAAAGTAAGTTTCGAATATTATAATTTTTAACATTATTTTAGATTATTTTATACATGATTAATTTTGTAATATGCAATAAATATGAAGCCTGTGAGAACAATAAAAGACGAAAAATAATGGTACAATCAGACAACGAATTTAGGCTATGGTTGACACAAGAGGTAATTATAATGAAAACAGTTGTTATATAACGTTACATTACACTCAAATTTTACCAGTAATATAATTAATTTATCTATATTCTCAGCTCCTAAAGATGGGTGATGCGACATCAAGGCTTGCTCGTCTAGCCACTGGACCCTTGTTCGTGGCACAAGAGTACAAAAAGTATCGATTGAACGGTTACATTTTCGGCGCTAAAGTGTACGAGGAAAGTACAAATGTACATAACTCGGGAATTTCATACAAGGCTCTTACTTTCTTTCGAGCGAGCGCAAAAGATAAAAACCTCGTTGAAGCTGAAATGACTTACTATAGTGTAATCCAAAATATATTTGAATTGGATTATATAAGCTTCAAAGAGGTTGTATTTTACTGTGAATGGGTAAGAGTTGAGGATAAAAATGCTTGTAAAGTTGATCATGTCCCCAATTTGATCATGGTTGACTTGTCCAAGTTGAAGAGCAACGACCACGTGAGCGATGAGCCGTTTGTTTGTGCATTTCAAAAGGTTAAGCAAGTGTTTTACTCAGAGTATATCAACAACGAGCCGTGGTCAATTGTCCAACACGCGCCAAGGCATCTAAATAGTAGTGTGGATGACTTGGCTGCTCCTACCGAATATCAATCCATTTTTTATGATAACCCGAATTTGAAACAATTTTTCAATTTGTAATAAATATTTCAATTTGTACCGAAACATCCATTTTTAATGCTTTTACTTGATCTGCACTTTATCATTTTCACTCTTGTGTAGTGTGCGTGTGTGGAGAGGAGATTAATACATAAATATTCCAACTACATCTAAGTTTTGTTTATACTAATCCATGAATATACGCTTCTTACCTTTAATAGGTGATTAGTACATAGTTATTTGGGGTGTCCTATTTGTGGAGAGGAGACTGAATCTCTTCGTCTATCCGAACACTAAGAAATGCCATAATCCTATGGAGCGATGCTCTGCAAATTTCTCCCAACCGTTATGTAGCCAAACATCACCAGTTGAAGTTGTCAATTCCACTTTCCATACCCCACCACTTGGAACTTCTAGCAAAACATGGTAGACCATTGAAAGGTGGAATTGACAACTTCAACTGCTGATTTTTGGCTACACAACGGTTGGAAGGAATTTGCAACGCATAACTCCATAGGATTATGGTATTTCTTAGTGTTTAGATATGAAGAGAATTATAATTGACACGATTGCCCGGGGTACATTAGTTGGAAGGAGTGCCATATGAGCTCAAGTTAGCTGTTTGAGTGACACTACAAGTAATGTATTTATATTTATATGTCAATTTCGATTTCGATTTCAATTACGATTTATATTTATCTATATTTAAGGGGCGGATACTAATTTTACTTTATTTCAATTCAGGGGACAGGGAGTGGCCCTAAGGGTAGGCCACATATGCTCTATACTTATGTGGCTATTCGGACGAGAAGGGAAGGATAAGGAGGTGTTCCCGAGCGTCGCGATACAAAATCTCTTTTCCATGCAAATAGTTTGTAGATTTGAGATAAAATGATGGTGATGTTTTTTGTTTTTAAATAGTTTCTTATTTGAATATATATTTGCATTATCTTTAGTTTGTTCGGATATATGATGTTTGGAACAGGTACAATGTTGCTATAACAGGTACAAATATACTGCTGGGCAGTGGCAGTGGCCGTACTGCCCAGCAGTTTTTTTTAAATTCTGCCCAGAATTGTCAAGACCGTGACAATTTTGTCAAGGACGTGTCACGGTCAATGACCGTGACATTTTTTTTAAAAAGGTCACGGCTTTGTCACGGTTATAAACCGTGACAAACGTGTCACGGTCATTGACCTTGACACGACCGTGACAAAAAAAGTTGTCTCACCTCGAAATGTCACGGTCTTTGACCTTGACAAGGTGGATTTGTCAAGGTCGATGACCTTGACAAATGGGCAGATTTGGTGTAGTGCTCCATATGAAGCATTGTACGGTAGACGATTTCGTACACCAATATGTTGAGGTGAAGTTGGTGAAAGGAAGATAGAGGGTCCAGAATTGATTGAAGTCACCACTGAAAAAGTGAAGATTATTCAAGATAGAATGAGAATAGCTCAAAGCAGACAGAAAAGTTATGCCGATAGACGACGAAAAGATTTGGAATTCCAGAAAGGGGATTATGTGTTTCTTCATATATCTCCATGGAAAGGAGTTATGAGGTTTGGAAAGAAAGGGAAATTAAGTCCACGCTACATTGGACCTTATGAAATCCTTGAGAAAGTCGGGATGGTTGCCTACAAGTTAGCGTTACCACCAGAGTTATCTCGGTTACATGATGTTTTCCATGTTTCTATGTTAAGAAATCATGTAGCGGATCCTTCACATGTGTTGGTGGAATAACCAATTGAGTTAAAGGAAGATTTGAGTTATATGGAAGAACCACTTGCTATCGTGGATAGGAAGGAACAAATATTGAGATCAAAAGTAATCCCACTTGTGAAAGTTGTGTGGAGGAGGCATTCCATGGAAGAGGCTACATGGGAGAGAGAGGATACCATGAAGATTATTTATCCGTATTTGTTTGATTTGGACAACCAAGGTATGTCAATTTCGGGGATGAAATTTCCTAACGGGGGGAGAATTGTGACAACCCGAATATAATTATGATAAATCATGTTTAAATCATGATTAGCTTATGTGATATGAATAATATGTTATTAGTATATATATAATTTAAGTAATTATGTTTAGTTTAATCCTACCTTCATAAAGCTTGAAATATCGAATTAGTTACAAATGTGAAATTTTAAAGTTTTCGGTAGGAATGTTCCTGTCGGAGGCTATTTTTGACCTTTATGACATAACAATGAACTTGAGGTGTAAAATAGATATTTGTATATATATGAGTTAGGTTTATAACAAAACAAATGGTTCATCGAACGGACATCCGAGTGGGAAGATATTGTCTTTTTACGAACAGGGGGTAAAGTAGTTATTTAGCCTTAAATGATATTTTGTTTTATATAATGCCACATGTTATATTTTGATTGGTTGGGAAGGGTGGTGGCTTTGGCCGACTTCAAACCCTTATAATTACCTCCTTATTCATCTAAATTCATCCATGAGAGATTTGAAGCTTAAAGAAAGAGAGTTTTGAAGTTTAGGAAGAAAGTGTGAGGAGAAATTGAAGAAAAATTCATAGAAAAATTACGTAAAAGCCCCTAAGGTATTTCCATCCATAAATCTTGTTTATTTTTTTATTACTTATTTAAATGATTTAAATAATCATTTGTTTACTAAAATTCCATGTCTTGATATGTACTTATGGATAGATGCAAGTTTAAGCAAACTTGAATGTGTAAACCCTTGAGATTGTTTTGTTTAGGGACCTCGTTTATTCAAACTTCCATATATTTCTCTATACTTACTGGAATTCATTGATTACAATTGTAGATTAACCTAGACTCATATATGTATGACATATCCGAAAATTATATGAAAATACCAATAAATGAGTCTTTGGTGAGAGTTTGAAGTTCGGGTAAGAAATCTGCCCTAAGGGTGAAAATATGCCCGCCATGTGTTCGATGTTTTGCTTGACATAGAAAATGAACTCTGAAAATTAGGAAATTTTAATCTTGTATTGTCCAATATGTTTGATTATGTTGGGTGAAATATCATATAAATTTATGATGTAGAAAAATTATGGAAATTCCTGGAAGTTAAATGAACGATAAAAGAGCCTATAGGGCAGATTTGCTATAGGGTAAAGAAATGAGCATATCTTACTCTAGGAGACTTGAAATGATGTACCGTATTTTGCATTGGAATACTAATAAGACAAGTATTGAATTAACAAGAATAAATGAATTTATATTTTGCCTATGATTTGGATATATTAAATATATTAACATAGATTTGGATGAAACTTCATCTGTGACAAATGATTTGAATAGAATCGTATGATCCTTATGAATTGAGTTATGTTCAAGTTATTCTTTGAATTGTTAATATTGTTATGATGACACTAATATTGTAAGAATGATAAGAAGGGAAGAAGAGCTGATTGAATAAGTACCGGATAAAGGCAAGGGAAAAGCCAGTTAAACTGTCAAGGTGAGTGTACTTATGATTTGTTTCATACATAAATATGAATATAGCTCTAAGAGCGGATTTGTTTGAATACTTCGGTATTCAGGATTTTTTTGGATATTATAATATCCAGGATTGGTTGGGTCTTATGATCCAAGATTGGAATTGGACAAAGATCCAATAATTTGTTGGAACTTATGTTCCAGGATTTGTTATCGCCAATGGGCAGAATTATTTGGATCTTATGATCCAGGATTTGTTATTGCCAATGGGCAGGATTGTTCGGATTTTATATCCACATATTCGATATAGAATTGTTATTTCATTGAAGGGAAGGAGTACCTCACTAAGCTTAATGCTTACGGTTTATATTTTAAAAATTTCAGGTTTGTATGCTGCCAGCTAGAATACCATATGACCGGTAACTTTGAGAGTTGCATCATTGGAAAGAGTTGGGGTTTAAGTATGGGGACTTTATCATTGTCACATTGAAGATTTTAATATACTCACACATTGTATATATTGCGTTAGTATGGATTGAGTTGATGATTGTGAAATTTTATCATAGTTAATCATAGTATTGTATGTCCGGTTAATTATGACTCTGATATTGATTTCATTATGGTATAATAATAATATTATGTTGATTATACATAGTGTGTAGAAAAATATTGGTAAATGAATTATATTTCCAATGGGCTCAAGATCATGATCCAATTATTCTAATAACAAATGATTAGTATGGATAATGGGTTTGGGGTGTGACACAATTCCTCCCGGATACGCCAAAACAAGGACGGATTCTCTAGTGCTGAATCCTGGATCGGAAAGTGTAGAATGCCAAAGCTTGCATACGGACTTAAACCGAAGCAACGACTTACAGGGAAGGCGCTCGAGTATGTTGACAACAATCACATGTGGAATGTAAACATATTGTGATGCCATTGTTATTTATTTGTGTCGCATAAGTTTATATTTTAACAGGTATAAATAAGGATCCCAGTGGTGGTGACTTGGTGCACAAGTATTTGGATTTGGAAATAGGAGGAGTGTAAATCTCCCAGTTGGTTTAACTTGACTCCTAAGCTAACTAAGTGTATTTATCACACCCAATTTTATTAGTTAATGGTCTAAGGTTTAAGATGGCTATTCTCACACCTTCGACATCCTCCCCCACACCCTTTTCAAATATTTGAAATACAAAAACAAAAATACCCATTTTTATTTCATTAAAATATAATATGATTTTTAAATATAGAAACGATAAAATCTCCACTTTAAGATCAAATATATTATTATTATTATTTCAATTTTTTACTTTAACATATTTATTTGTTTCAATTAGACGATAGTACATTTCAGGAATTTATTAAACTTTGCTACATATTATTTGATTACATTTAAAATAGTTTTGACCCAAAAAAAGGCTTAAAATGGGGAAAAAAATAGTTTTTGAACATAAAACAGTTTTTCACAAAATAAAAACAATTTTAACGAAAAATAATTTAACAAAAAAAACTTTTATAAGAGAAAACAACTATAAAAAAATTCTAATAAAACAAAATAGTTTTTGGCAATTTCTAACAAAACAAATAACCCTTAAACAAAATAAAAACAGTTTATAACGAAGTAACAATATATTAAAAAATCACTTTTCATAGAATAAAATTATTTGAAAAAATGTTTTTAGAAAAATTAAAACACTTTAGTGAAAAAAGAGCAATTTTTAACAAAATTGTGTTTTTAACAATGTTAAAAACTATTTTGTTATGCTAAAAAAAAGTTTTTATTTAAAATTATTTTTTTGTTGTAAACTAATTTTATTTTGTTAAAAAAAGTTTTTCCGTTAAAACTATTTTTATTTTGTTAAAAACAGTTTTATGTTCAAAAACTGTTTTTTTTTTCAATATTGTTATTGTTAAAAACTATTTTTTTTCACTATAAGCTATTTTGGGGTTAAAAATTGTTTAAATATCACCAAATAATATTTTTTTCGTAGAAAAAGATGCATATTTAGGTATGAAATATCTCGCAAGTCTAATAAATTCATAAAATGTTATATAATCTAATTAAAAAATTAGTAATATGTTAAAATAAAAAATAAATAATATTAAAGTTAAATTTATTTTAAAGTGTAAATTTTATCTTACTTAAAATAATACTATGTTTTAAAATTATATTGTATTTTAATAAACTGAAAAAGAGTATATTTATCTTAGTATTTTAATTATTTAAAAATGGTGCGGTGAGGATGTCAAGGGGGGTGGGAATAGTCACACCCTTTTTAAAAATAAGATTAAATGACAGCTCCGAAAAAGTGAAGTACGAAGTAAAATCCAAATTACTTACAAAACTGAAAACTGCAATTGCTTCGTCAAATTATCCAAACTCAATATATTAATTTTGTTATTTTGAATGCATAAAAAGGTATATTTTTATGATGTCAATTTTTAATTTATTTGTAATGCATGTAGGTCTTCCATGTGGGTTTGTTGGGGTGGTATTATAAAGGCAGATGTTTAACATTGGATTTTTACAAACTTAAATCTAGGCTGAAATTGGGGGAAGATAAGAAATCACTTGTTAGAAAGGTGTTAAAGAGGGGAGAAAAAAAAGAGTAAGGAAAAGAAATGACGGTTTGAAGGAGAGGAGATTAAAAGTTATGAATGCTAAAAAGGTGCAAATAAGGCAGATAAAAATAAGTAGTAATTTATTGAGATAATGGAGGAACGTGAATATAAAGAGAAGGGTAAAAAGAATTGAAAATAATGCATACTAAATCGGATGAAAAATGAAAGTCAAAAAAGATAAATACATTAAATGCTATTTATACCTCTAATACTATCGTATTAGATGTATATAATAGATATAGATGTTCAGACCTAATTCATTAGCGAAGAAAAGGAATCGAAGACGACCCTATGAAAATGTTCTCGACCGGTACCAACTTCGCCATTTGGAACTAAGTGTCTGTTTGATAACACTAATTTTTCATGGGAAATACAATGTATGGAGTCATTTTCCATCTTTTGAATGTTTAGTAAGCAAAATTTTCCATGAAATTGATTTCCTTAAAACAACTCACATAACCACTTTTTCCACAAAAATGTGGAATTAAAAAATCTCCTTCCACCTTGTTATTCATTTTCCAGGGAAAAGAATTGCCACGCCAAAAAAATTGATAAAAAATCTGAAAAATGAGTAAAAACCGAAAAATATAGAAAAAAAATCCCGAAAGTGAATATAAACCTTAAAAAATGGAAATAAATCCAATAAATGAATAAAACCCCAAAAATAATTTAAAAAATCCAGAAAGTGAATAAAACCACAAAAAACAATGAAAAAAAATACAGAAAGTGAATAAAATCCCAAAAAATGAAAAAAATCCAAAAATAATGAAAAAAATCCAAAAGGTGAATAAAACCCCCAAAATAATGAAAAAAATCAGAAACTGAATAAAAATCTAAAAATAATGAAAATAAATGCAGAAAGTGAATAAAACCTCCAAAAAATGAAAATTTCCAGAAAGTGAATAAAAATCCCAAAATAATGAAAAATTTCAATATCGTTAATAAAACCCGAAAAATAATGAAAGCCCCCAAAAACGAAAAAAAATTCTAGAAATTGAATAAAAACCCAAAAATATTGAAAAAAATTCTAACCAGTGAATAAATCCCGAAAAATAATTTTAAAAAATCCAGAATGTGAAATATAACGCAAAAGATAAGGAAAAAAATTCAGAAAGTGATTAAAACACAAAAAATAATGAAAAAAATCTAGTAAGTGAATAAAACCCTAAAAATAATGAAAAAAATACAGAATGTGAATAAACCCCAAAAAATAATGAAAAAAAATCCAGAAAGTGAATAAAAAGTTAAACATAATCAAAAAAATCTAGAAAGTGAATAAAAACCCAAAATAATGAAAAAAATACAGAAAGTGAATAAAAAACACCCAAAAATTTGTTAAAAAGTCCGAAACTTATTAATTAAGAAAACAAATTATAGAAAATGAAAAAATACATAAAATAAATATTAGTCCCATAATTAATTTAAAAAAACACCAGAAAATTAAAAAAATGAGAAAAAAATAGAGAAATCAATAAAAACACAAATATAATGAAAAAAATATAGAAAATTAATAAAAAATAAAAAATAGATATTAACCCCTGAATTGATTTTAAAAAACACCCAGAATTTTATTAAAAAATAAGAAATTTATTAATTCCAAAAAAATAAAAGATAATAAAAAAGCGCCCAAAAAATTTAAAAAATGAAAATGAATAAATACCCTACAAAAGTAATAAAAATGCAAATATTTGAAAAATATTAAAAAAAACAAGAGAATTAGAAAAAAAAACAGACCTAGCTACACTAGGGGTGTCAATTTTAGAAACGACACGAAAAAACGACCCAAAATTAACACGATATATCGTGTTCGTGTCGTATTTTTTTTACACGAAGTCGTGTCGTGTCGTGTTCGTGTCTGAATTATGAGTCGTGTCGTGTCTTGTCTTGCTGTCGCGTTATCGTATTTTTTAGGCGTGAAATTTAAGATATTCTGATATTCGTGTTGTGTCGTGCCGTGTTATTTTTTATTCGGGCGTGTTCGTGTCAACTAAAAAAAATACGAGTTCGTGTCGTATCGTGTCGTATTCGTGTCCGAAAAAATCTTGTCGTGTTGTGTCGTCCCGAAACACGATCCGTTAATCCGAATTACCACCCCTAGGCTACACGGGGGGGACGAAACAGTTGGGGGTTGGGATGGGGGGGAGGGGGGGGGGGCGTGACGGATATGGTTTTTATTCATTTTTTTTTTTCTTAATACTCCGAATACATTTTTTTCATTTTTTATATTTAATACGTGGTTAATATTTATTTTCTGGTCTTTTATTCATTTTTTGTGTTTTTTCTGGTTATATTTTATTAATATTCCGGAATTTTTATTAATTTTTTGGAATTTTTATTAATTTTCTGTTTTTTATATATTTTTTCTACTTTTTTTAATGAAAAATATTGGAAATCGAACGCACAAAAGATGAAAAATTGAACATTTTCCACCTGAAAAATAATTGCTATCAAACAACACCGAAAAATTTTTCCATGAAAAATATTTCCAAATTTTCAATTCCATGGAAATTATCTCTTAGGAGTTATTTTTCATCTTATTTATCAAACACACCCTAAATGTTTTGTGTAGTGACAATACAAGAAAGAAGATTCAGCTGAAATTGAAAGATCACCAGAAAAGATTTTGAGTTGTAAAGAAAGAACAAAATTCAATAATGTTGCTACTAAGTATCTTATTATCATGTCGTCTCTTTATCTCAAATTTCAAGAATTATATTGATGGGTAGATAATATATCTGAATTCATTGCAGTTACGAGCCAAGGAAAGGGGGCTATCAGTGATCAGCAGCAACATATCAGCAGCAACTTCAACGTCTCCAATAGCATCTCAAGAAGCAGTCTTATTTATGGAGACACAAGGCAAACCACCATGACCATCAAATATATATCTCTTTTGTCCTTCTTCTTAGTTGCTTTTGCTTCTTTTGTACAAACAACTAGGAGCTTTGTTCATGCAAGTTTCCTCATAAGCATGCCCAACTGTGTTGTTCCAGTGGACTACGTGGAGAAAGCGGTGATAAGAGGAAGCAATTTCTGGTCATTTGGCACACGGGCACTCTACTTTGTGGTCACTTTGTTGCTGTGGATTTTTGGGCCCATACCCATGCTTGTTTCTTCGGTGATCATGGGGGTTGTGTTGCATAATTTAGACAACAATTCGATGCTGCTGGAACAGTTTCAGCAGACTGATAAGCTTTGCAACAAGGCAGCACGAGAATTAAGGCCTATTGAGTACCGTGAAAAACCAAATGGCTCTAACAATGACTACAACTAGCAAGTTAGAGAATGTTTGAGTAAACCAAATGGTTAAGTAGGCATGTAGAATAAATCGTTCTCGTTTGTTTGCCAATTCTATTTATAATTCAAAGACATCCATATTGATTAACTGATCTTGCCTTTACAATTTTGCAAGCAGAAAAACGTCAACTTGTCCTTGCGCTTTTTTGGTTTGCCGATTCTACTTATAATTCTAGGATTTCTTAAAATCCATTTTTATTAATTATTAACTACGGAAAGTAAAGGAACAAACTCTGGCATAGTATCTCAAATGTGTAAAAATAAGATATAACTAATGCACTATCACACAAAACAGATGAAATAGAGTCCAATTGTACTATTCCAGTTACATCTTAGATGCATACAAAATTTACCTCCATCAGCTAAAAGTCACCATGTTTTTTGTGTCTCCTACTATTCCAGGAGTATCCAACTGGGGCAACTAGACTTTGCACCAATGAAGTTGTATAGAGATAGCTACGACGGCCGTAATTGTCTAGGAATGTAACATTCCTACGCAAATTTTTTGCAGGATCATAAGCCAATATTTCCTGCTTGTTAATACAAAATAAAATTTCTCCATTCCTCGTACGGATCAATGGAATCAAGAATCCATAATAACGATTTAGGTTCAAATTTGATAAGACGAACATAGTAGTCCAGGATTCTACCGCACCATACTCCTTCATCGTGAGTATCTCAACGTTACATTGAAAATCACTTTGATTGTCGGAGCGTGACATACAAAGGCATCCGTCTAAAACTCCCAAACCAACAATTGCATTGTCTTCCCCGTAGTTGGGTTTTGGGGTTGGAAACTCCTCGAACTTTGAATCCACCGGATCAAAACACACAATTGTTCTATATGCAGACAAGCGATGTGTATCTTCCTTATTCACAGCCCAATGAAGGTGTCCATTGAGTACTTGCCCGTTAACCGGAATGCCGAATCCAAAAGGGAAGCTAACCTTGGTCCATCGTTTTCCCTTCAAAGTAGCTACAATGACTAACTGGCCACCGTAATGTGGAGTCTCATGTGAAAGCCATATTAGGGCCTTGTAATCAGCAATGGAGGGGTCATAACAAAGACCCGAAAAGAAGCCGTATCCACCATGAAGCAAGCGATCAAGTGTGAGCACTTTTTGAAAGTATCTCGTTGATGGGTTACACAAAAAGAGAGAGTTGTAAAAAGCTACAAGAATCAAACCATTACACGAGTTGGAGAAAAAGAGACGACTAAAGACGTTGTTGTAATGAGATGCCATTAGTATGGAGGGTTTGGGAACAGCTTCGACAGAAGCTTAATCATCAATGGAGTAAAAGGACCTAAATCCTCCAGGATCCGACAAAACAAGAACGGATTCTCTAGTGCTGAATCCTGGATCGGAGATTGTAGTCTGCCATAGCTGGCATACGGACTTAAACCGCAGCAACGATTTACAGGGAAGGCGCTTCAGTATGTTGACAACGATCCCATGGGGAATGTAAGCATATTGTGATGCCATTGTTGTTTATATTTTAACAGATGTTTCAATGTATATATAAGAATCCCAGAGGCGGTGATTTTTTTTTTTTTGATAAGTAAATCCCAGAGGCGGTGACTTGGTCCACAAGGATTGGGATTTTTTCTCGCCTTCTACATATTCAAGCTTCTCTTGAAGAGTTCTCTCTCGTGTCCAAAGGTCTTCCACTAACGCACTCTCATCAGCGACCTTGACACGCTCTCTTAAACTCTCTTCTAACTTCAAATTAGCTATTTTTAATTTAATAGATTCAACCTCATCATTTTCATCATTCTCTCTCTCTTGTTCACTCTCACTACCATAAAAAATAAGGGAATCATAAACTTTGACCTTGGAAGTGTCATGTGTTAAAATTTCATCAATAGATGAGTGCTCACTATCACTCACATGACTAGCCATAAAAGACACAATGTTGGGCTTAGGGGAGGAATCGGGTCCCTCTTCATTATCACTATCACTATCACTAACGGTTGCATTAAAAGACTTTGGTTGCTTACCCTTTCTCCTTAGTTTAGTGGGGCACTCAAAAGGCATATGGCCATACCCTTCTGTAACACCCCACGATTTTGGGACTGAGAAATTTAATTTTGGGAGAAATAAAATTAAAATGGAGAGAGGGGTTAAAGTGTATTGAATGCAATCCACGTGTCAATCCTCTCAGAGGAGACACAAAGATTATATTTAGATATTAGATGGATAGTTTTTTAACCCTCACAATGTGTATAATTTATTATATACACACACACACACACACGAAGAGTCCTTTGTAATGACCTCTTCTATATTTTTTAAAATAGCAAAAAATTGATTTTTTGATAAACTTTTTGTAAATGATCTCCTCACAATGGAGATCATCTACAAAATATTTCATTACAAAATTCATTTTTTTTTATTATTTTAGAAAAATGATATGTAAAATTAATGAATATATGTATTTTTAACAGTTAAAACTTTTGAAGATCATATAAACCCACATTCAGATTGAATTATTTTGTATATGATCACTTCCTTACGTAGACCATTTCCAAAAAAGATATCAAAATTTTATTTTTTACTATTTTTAAAAATTGACAGCCTGATATACATAGCGTCGCCTGTAAGGAGCTCTTATATATATATATATATATATATATATATATATATATATATATATATATATATATATACACACACACACACACACACACACACACACACACACACACAGAGGGAGAGAGAGAGAGAGAGAGAGAGAGAGAGAGAGAGAGAGAGAGAGAGAGAATATGAGAGGATGTCTTTTACTGTTCCAATGATCCAACAGATGGTAATTAATCTCCTTACACAACCTAATGATCTCATAGCGTGCCATGTCATAACATCAGCCTTATGACAACGAAACTTGGAGATAACCTAAACCTTGCTCACCCATCAACCCGTTTTCACTCACTTCATCCCCTCAAACCACTGATACACCCCGCTACCCGTTGCCTCCACCCTATCCCACCTGTCGCTCTCCTCTCCCTGCTGCAGAGTTCCTCTACACGTTGTCAACCCCCTTTCCTCCTCACCCCGTTGCCAGTCTCAGCTCTAACATTTTTGATTATTTTTAGGTACATCCTTGGCTTCTTTTTTTCCGATTATTTGTTGCATTTATGTTTAATATCTGTATGTGGTTTAGGTTTATGTTTCAAGTAGAGCTTTTGATTTATTTCAAAATGGGTTTCAAATAAAATTGGGTCTCAAATAAAATTGGTTGCCAAATAGGTTTAGGTTTCAAGTGAACCTTTTGATTTGTTTCAGATTAGGTTTCAAATAACATTCGATCTTAAATAAAATTGGGATTCAAATTGGGTTTCAAACTAGGGCTTTTCACCCATTTGGGTGATTTCGATTTATTTGTGTTGCTTCGATATAATTATGCCATTTATAAATATGGTTCTTCTAATTATGGCATTTATTTTGATTTGGTTGGGTTGTGTTTGATTTGGATTTTAGGGCATTTTATTTTGAACTTAAGGAGTCTAAACGTTTGCAATTGTGAGCTACAAAATAGACTCATCACATTTACGTCCTTTTATGCAAACTTTCCACTTCATTCAATCTCTTCCGCTTCTCTCTCCGTCTATTTATCTCTTGTTTTTTCATTTCCAAAGATAAAAAATCTTTTAAGTGAAGTTTGCATTGGATCACCAATTTCTTCCGCTCAAATCATCTCTTCATTTACATCAGACAAATTACATCCTCACATTAGACTCTTAGCAAAAATGGCTCAACAAGATGTTCAAAACAACGGTCCCAAAACCAAAGAACCAACCCCAAAGCTACAAAAACTCAATCAAAATGAAGCCCACCAAACGTCCTTCGAAAACACCCCATTTTTTCGTGTCCAATAGTTGTCCGAGAATGCAGTGTAACCTTCCACAAGAACCCCCCCCCCCCCCCCCCCCTCCCCCCCCTCTGCATGTAAATTTCCAACACACCATTTGTTTACGTATTTGTCTAGATGACAGTAATTTACACGTTTTATTTTTCTCGTGTATTGCAACCGACAGTAAAGTTCCTTCGTTTGCACTTCTAGATGACAAGTAGTGCTCATGAGTGGGAGGGGGGGCATGTCTTTGTGCCACATGGACTCGACTTCCTTTGTTTGCCGGTCATTTGGATTTCAGGTTAGTTGAGAAATAAAAGGGGTTCTCCAAAAAGTACCCATCTTGGCTACTAGATCTGTAATTAGAAAACTGGGTTTCTTTGGTTCAATTACTGTTATTGTTTATAAATCTCACATGGGTATTATTTTGTGGGACAAATTGTTTGATTTCATGGGTACTCATAGAGTTGATGGTGTAGTTTGTTTATTTACCGATCCACTTAATAGAAAAAAAAAAACTCCTGCAGTTCTCCCCCTCCTACAGGCAATATTTTGTTTTTGCGATTTTTTTTAATTCTTTAAATTTCTTAAATACGATAATGTTTATTTTAATTATTCAATGTACAAATGTTTAAGTAGTCAAATTTTATATGTTTAGTCTAATAAGTTTAAATTGTAAATTAATACTTTAAATGTGAAATGTTTAGTTTAATAAATTTAAATAGTAATTGTTTAAAACACTAAAAGTTAAATGTTTAGTTTAAAAAATTTAAATATTTTTAAAGTTTTAAACTTTAAATGTAATTTCTAGAAAAATATTGCTAAACTAGCATGTAACCCGCGCTATGCGCGGCGCATAACAACTGTATTCGAAAATTAATTATTATAAAAATTTGGGAATCACGAAACCTAATACGAACTAAAAAAATATTTAAGAAATCCAAAAATACTATTTTTTCACAACATTTCTAAAATAATGGAAAAATATTGCAAAATTTATAGATAGAAAAACTTATAGAAAGTACAAAGAATATTATTTAAAACTTTTATAAATCTTGAAAAAGGGAAAAAAATTATTGAAATTTTATTTTTTAAAATGTAAAAATAATAGAAAATTATTTGGACATTAGGAAAAATTATTTTTTAAATTTGAAAATCATTGAAAAAAACTTTCAAGAATTTATGGGAATAACAAAAAAATATTTAATAAGCTTGAACATTATTGAAAAAAGGTTTGAAAAATCTGTAACATTGAAATAAATTTTTTGGAAAAACATTTAATAAGGTTTCGCATTATTCAGTTTAAGAGTATGATACTGTCTAATTGAAAGTGATGGTTTTGTCTGCCATATGTTGGATACTTAAATTAAGATCATATCTTTATTATACCCTACTGTCGAAACCTATTATAATACCCTATCATGACGGACATATTATAATAAGTTCTCTCCTCTTTGGAAACCCCACTGCCAAAACCTTATCAGGTTCTCACCAGTGGACTGACATGTTGGACATTATTAACACAATTCTACTCTGGAGACATTAGCCATACACACTGAATAATCTTATTGATATAAAAATAGGGTTTCTATTTAATAAATTCTAGACACTTCCTTATATTAACTTACTAATATTCAAATAGGTAAAGTGAAATAAATCTTACAAATGTGAAAAAATAAAAATTTCCCATAATTACAATGTACCTAGTATAAAATTTGGAAATTACTTGCACAATATGGAAACTTACAAAGTATTTTTTTCACCAAACTATTAACTGAACATCATTAATCCTTCATGTTAAAAATATAATATTTGCTAATTTTTTAGATGTAGTATCCATACATCTAAAAAAAAATCAAACTATCAAGAAAATTTAAAATTCCTTAAAGATACATATCACAAGGCATGTAAAAAATTGAAAAGTAACACATCTTTCCGCTTCAAACTCTAACTGGTGAAACCATTGATATTGAACCTCTTTTTGTCTCGGAGAAGCAATATTAGAGTATAACTCCTGCAGGGACGTTAAAGTAGTAAAAAAAACATTTGTCAAATAAAAAAAGTTCATGGTAATACTAAGCAATTTTAGAGAAATGAACAGTTGAATGTAAATAAGAGGAGAGAGATAGATATATTCTTGAGTCATTTCAAAAGCGACAAATTGAAAAGCCACGACGAAGAAGAAAACCAAGAGTTTTTCATTTTAAAAAAGTAAAAAAATATTAAAAATTAATAATTAACATTAATTAAAAGCTATTGGAGAGGCTACATTAAAACTTCATTAATTCTTCTAATACTAACGTATGAGAGTTATAATATAGATTAGTTTAAACTTTAATAGTTAAATTTCGTAAATATATTTTCTCACACACTTTTATATGTAAGTATGTATTTATGTTTTAAATATAGCCTCAATTTTATTCTTTTCATTTTGGTTTCTTATATTCTCCTTACAACTTATTTCATATGCAGGACAAATGTAAAGACGCTTTCAATTTATTGTATACTCTATAAGTGAATAATTTTTTTATTTTATAATTTCATGAATAATTTTCCTTATTTATTTTTCGTGCATATTTTAATCATTTTGTTTAAAAAAGACCCCGTATCGCGGAGTTTGCATGCTAGTTAATATGTGTAACTATATCGTTTGGACTTATCGTTAATTAATTAAAAACTTTATGGATTTAAAATACCAAAAAAATTATCGCTTGGCCTGATCATCTAAAAATTGATTTCTAAAGAATTTATTAGTTAACACTCCTAAATAATAATGGAAAGTATATTTATAAGAGAAAATATTCTCTTATAACATAACATTAGAGCTCTGCCCTGTTGTTTCGGGAATTAAATCATTTCCACTGGCTAGAAAATCATTACGATAAACAAAGTACATATTATGTGATGAGGTTTCCTTTCAATCATAGACATAGTCGGCCCAAACAATAACATATTGCAGTGAATATAACTTGTAATGCAATAGTTTTCAGTTGGAAGTAGAAATCGAATTCTAAAACGTGACTCTCAAACTTGTGACACCATCTCCGAAATCCTAGCACTTCAAGAAATCTGGATTTTAATGTGAAAAATTATCACCACTAACGCCTCTAAAGTTGCCTCTGAATATATTTAGTGAGCACATACAAGCTGTCACAAGTCTAAACCTGTCACTAAATGTAACCAACGGCTAATGACAACTAAACATTCACCACTAAATGTTTTGTGTAGTGACAATACAAGAAAGAAGCTTCAGCTGAAATTGAAAGATCACCAGAAAAGATTTTGAGTTGTAAAGAAAGAACAAAATTCAATAATGTTGCTACTAAGTATCTTATTATCATGTCGTCTCTTTATCTCTAATTTCAAGAATTATATTGATGGGTAGATAATATATCTGAATTCATTGCAGTTACGAGCCAAGGAAAGGGGGCTAGCTATATCAGTGATCAGCAGCAACTTCAATGTCTCCAATAGCATCTCAAGAAGCAGTCTTATTTATGGAGACACAAGGCAAACCACCATGACCATCAAATATATATCTCTTTTGTCCTTCTTCTTAGTTGCTTTTGCTTCTTTTGTACAAACAACTAGGAGCTTTGTTCATGCAAGTTTCCTCATAAGCATGCCCAACTGTGTTGTTCCAGTGGACTACGTGGAGAAAGCGGTGATAAGAGGAAGCAATTTCTGGTCATTTGGCACACGGGCACTCTACTTTGCGGTCACTTTGTTGCTGTGGATTTTTGGGCCCATACCCATCCTTGTTTCTTCGGTACATGGGGGTTGTGTTGCATAATTTAGACAAGAATTCGATGCTGCTGGATCAGTTTTAGCAGACTGATAAGCTTTGCAACAAGGCTGGACGAGAATTAAGGCCTATTGAGTACCGTGAAAAACCCAATGGCTCTAACAATGACTACAACTAGCATGTTAGAGAATGTTTTAGTAAACCAAATGGTAAAGTAGGCATGTAGAATAAATCGTTCTCGTTTGTTTGCCAATTCTATTTATAATTCAAAGACATCCATATTGATTAACTGATCTTGCCTTTACAATTTTGCAAGCAGAAAAACGTCAACTTGTCCTTGCGCTTTTTTTGTTTGCCGATTCTATTTATAATTCTAGGATTTCTTAAAATCCATTTTTATTAATTATTAACTACGGAAAGTAAAGGAACAAACTCTGGCATAGTATCTCAAATGTGCAAAAATAAGATATAACTAATGCACTTTCACACAAAACAGATGAAATAGAGTCCAATTGTACTATTCCAGTTACATCTTAGATGCATACAAAATTTATCTCCATAAGCTAAAAGTCACCATGTTTTTTGTGTCTCCTACTATTCCAGGAGTATCCAACTGGGGAAACTAGACTTTGCACCAATGAAGTTGTATAGAGATAGCTACGACGGCCATAATTGTCTAGGAATGTAACATTCCTACGCAAATTTTTTGCAGGATCATAAGCCAATATTTCCTGCTTGTTAATACAAAATAAAATTTCTCCATTCCTCGTACGGATCAATGGAATCAAGAATCCATAATAACGATTTAGGTTCAAATTTGATACGACGAACATAGTAGTCCAGGATTCTACCACACCATACTCCTTCATTGTGAGTATCTCAACGTTCCATTTTTTCTTATTTTCACTTTAGTTCTTGAATTTTGAATCATTCTTTGCTTTAAATTTTGAGTCTTTGGTAAGCTTGGATTTTGGATCCTCAACCATATTAGCTTTTGAATGACCCTCACCTTGTTCATCCTTATTTTCTCAAATACGAGTATCATCTTCAATACGAAGGTGACAAAGAAGGGATTCCATAGTATAAGTTTTTTCATCATGATTAATTTTCATCTTAAAGCCATTCCACGAGGATGGAAGTTTTGAAACAATCACCCCTACTTGAAATTCATCTTGAAGATTAATTCCAGCGGCTTTAAGGTCACCAAAAATCTGTTGGAGTTCATTTGCTTTTGCAATGACAGATTTATCATTACTCGTTCTAAAATTCATATAGTTAGAAATCAGAAATATACGGTAGCTCGCTTCCTCGTTTTGATACTTTGTCTCCAAAGTCTTCCATAATTCCTTTGCCGTCGGAATCATTCGATGAGCACTATAAACAGTTTGAGACAAATCATTGAGGATGTGTACTCGACACATAAATTTGTATTCTTTGCTCTTCACACGTTTTTGCTTTATTTCTTCGGTGTCTTCAGGTGTGGGCTCAGGAATTTGCTTAAGGTTGTCATCTAGAATGTATGCTAGTTTTAGTGATATGAGGAAGAGCATAACTTTATCTTGCCAACGGGTGAGAACGGTCGAGTCGGATTAAGTCTTGACTCATGACTTGGATAGATTGTGCCACTGTTCCTTCCGTTTGAGTGGAGTAATAAGATTTTGCCTAAAATTGTTGGAAATTTGTTTTGGAAAGAATGAAATATTTAAATTAATTTCTGCAAGGTACGTTCTGGTAATGCTATCTTTTAGGCAAAATTTCTCCCAATCCGGTTGAGACAGAATCACGAGTACACTATGGGTTTTATAGAATCTTCCTTCAAGATACAATGCAATGTTTGGACAGTTGTTTGATTCAAACTATGTACTATTTGATCAAACCGATAACACTCTGAATTTGTAATCTGATAATGCCAAAATATAGAGAACGAAGAGAGGAGAAATTAGCAATTTTCGGCGTCCAAAACAAAGGCTGGAACTCTTTTTATAGCCATTTATGTGACTGTTCTTCAACAGTCACAACTCTTCATGTAGCAACTCAGCAGCCGTTGGATCATGCCTGTTTGGAATAGCTTCGATCTAACGGTTTAGATTCGGCATCCCATCGTAAGCGAATAGACATTCCCTACACGAAACGCTACGAGCTCATTTAACGGTTCTGATCAAGTCGTTTTGGATTTTAAACCCTTTAATCAGATTGTTTAATCACAGTCGTTGATCTGTTTTACTTCATCAAAATTTTAGGCTCCCACGCTCCAAGCGACGATGCGCCGCACGTGCTAAGTGCGCGTAGTGCGCCCTTTCGCGCGCCGCGTGTCGCGATTGGTGGTGCTTAAGCACCACCGCAATGTGTAGGATCATAGCCTCTTGTTTGACTTGTCAACTAATAATCTTAGTTGTCCTTTAGTTGATATACCGCTACTTTTTGTAGTAATCTTCCAATGTGGAACTTTGAGCACTCCCATATCTTTCACATCCATTTGCTCATGTTTCTTCCTTGCAAACAATAAAACCCAAACTAAGTTTAAAATAAAACACCAATTAATATAATAAAAAATAATATATATATATATATATATATATATATATATATATATATATATATATATATATATTAATGTTGAAATTTATCCAACAGAAAGTTCCTAGTTTGCATTTGATTTTATTATGTTCGTTTTTTTTTAATATCAGCAGCAATTTGCTTTTACCTTTTTTTTTTATTTGTTGAGAAGTCTGACTCTATGTATGTATCTGTGCTTATACACAGAAAATGATGGGTCTTTATTTTATGGGTTGTGTTGCATATGGTGATGCAGATTTAACCTTAGTTTTTTTTTTTTTTTGTTAATCATAATGTTTTTATGTTATATTTTTTTCATATTTTTTCTGTGCCAGTTCCAGGACATGCAAATAACGTTTATTATGAAGAAGTTCGTTTAGTTCGATATAGTTTTGTCATCATGGATTGAAAAGGAGACGACCAATGACATTTTTTTTCTACCTTCTCATGTCTAATTTGCCAGCGGTTCATGACGTTTAGTGATGTATCCAATGCTTGCTTAATAGAAACATGAAGTTAGCCAAAAACATAAATGAGGGGTACATTATGATGTTCTATTGCATCATGGTTTTTCTATTTATTTTCTTCTTTTAGTTGCAGTAAACAGACCACAATTTTTTCAATAAACAATAATGTGATTCTACTTTTGCATAGAGTTAGACAATGGTGCTGGAGTATGTTTAACTCAATTTAGTAATAGAAGTCTTTTCATTCAGTAGGTATAATATAATAGACTTATAATTAGTTCCTTCCACAAAATTATTTATTTCTTAAAAACTTTTGCAAATTACATCAATTAGATTCTATATTTGACTAGACTTCAAGCACGTATAAACTAGATAGGATCTAGGTTTAAGTTAAAGTATCATCCTGGGGACTCTTTTTAATTTCCTCTGTTCTAAAAAATCCGCCTAGGCTCCGCCTAGGCTTGAGGCTTGGAAGAAACGCCCGCCTTACGCTTTTCACGCCTTTTTCTTGGTAAAACCCTTAAGGTGCACTTTTTTCTAAAAACAACAATGCTTTAGTGAAACGATATCGCATTTTAAAGAATTTTTTTACAAACCGGACCATTATCTCATCCAAAATAATCAAATAGTATTTTAATTTGCATATATTCAAACATATTTTTATGATATGTACAATTTTAGTATTTTAATAGCCTTGTTATGGTTAAAAAAATATTAAAATATATTAAGAAGGCCTAAACGCCTTTTCACGCCTTTTTACGCCTAAGCCCGCCTAGGCTTCTAAAGCTTAAGGCTTGACCTCTACGCCTCGATCACGCCCCGCGTTTTTTAGAACCTTGTTAATTTCTAACGTACAATCTCATATTTCAATTTTATAAAATAAATTTAGGCTTTGCCCAGGTCTTTGAAAGCAAACCCAAAATTTTTAGTTTCATCCTCTATTATTTTAGCAATCAAACACAAATTTTGACCAGGCTTTGACAAGGTTTTAACTTTTTAAACCATTTAAAAAAAGGTGATTAGATGGAGCTAGATCAATTTAACATCTTGCTCTTCCACTTTAAATGGACTTCTTTATCTTTCTTTTCCTTTTATGTGGTTAAAGTCATTAAGGTGAAAAGGCATTGAATGTTGGGCAAGATGACTATAGGGTCTCCCATAATTTATTATTTAGGCGCCAACATGCTAATAAGGGAAACTTACAAAAGGCATACCTATCGATTTTCATTCTTGCGTATTCCTTGGTTCAGAAGTTAATATTTGGAACTTTAAGTTTATTTTTAAATGAATCAAAGCTATAAAAAGTTTTGTTACATCTATATTTGAAATGTTTGTGTAATACTTATGCCTTATGTTTGATTTTGTTATGGAAAGTATTATATGGTAGTGATATTTAGTTGTATGTAGTTTTGGACCCTCCATGTTATACATTGCACAAGGCATACGTAAAAAATTAAGAAAATCACATTGAAAATAAAATGAATGTCTCCAAATTATGGTTGATATATCCTTGATCAATTATGTTTCCTTAACCAAGGTTTGGTTCCAGATAGGAGGTGCGTGCACATCTCATGGTTTTCCAAAGGAACAAGCATTGAATTGCTGGGAGTCGATGCCAGTCAAATGAAATTGTAATAACTTTTATAATGTTTTAATTGTCCAAATTTCATAACTTTTATTATCTTTTCTTAATTACTATGGTTTATTTTCTTTAGTGTATACATTACTTTTGTTCACAGGGGCATAGGGGGGGGAGCTCATTTATTAAAGCTATGAGTTACACACAATCAAACTTGTTTTTGCTTGATTTTTTACAGAAATTATTAATCTAGGTTGTGTGCCCCAAGGTGTTGTGTGTGTGTGTGTGAGAGAGAGAGAGAGAGAAAGAGAGAGGAAAAGAAGAGATGGAAATATTGCAATGGTGGTGTTGTAGAGATGTTGATTAACAAAAATCAAAAGATAATAAAAGTATATACAAAAAGAAGTGTAAAGTATAGGAGGGTATATTTTTCGTGTCAGAGAATGAGAATTTATTATTACTGGCAACAACGCTAGCCACAAAACTAAATGTTAGCCTACTCTATATAATCCAGCAGCCCAAACCAGTGTTACAAAAAAAAAGGCTAACACCCTATAAATTTATTTTTCGTATGCATGTTCCAAAATGTGGTACCAAATCATTCTGATACTCTAGAATTAGTGATTCGAGCAATATTAGGTTATGTTCTATGAGATAAACATAGAGAAAACATATGATTGTAATGCACTCCAATATAATAAATACTATAACAGGAATTTTTGAAGATAACATTCAACAAAAAAATTGTAAATGTAAATATTTAGGACATTCTTATTCAACGTATTTACATAAATAATTCCAATATACGAAATCTCAGCTCAAAGGTAGTAAATACTTGGGTACCTTAACAATGTTATAAGATGTTTGCTGTTTTCAACTTTTGAATCAATAGTATTTAGAAGTACCTAAAATTATTTAAGAGAAGTAATCTTCCATCAGCCTATCCCGTGTCATACCAATCTTTAAAGTATATGGCGTATTGCTTTCCCGTTCTTGTTCGATGTACCAAAATGATCTGCGTTCAAGCTAACATTGGCCAAAAGGTTCCCTATCTTTTCCTTCATTTCTTTGAGTCAAGACGATTGGACTAAGCACAAGCTTGAGTTCTCTAACAGGAAAAGTGGATGTGATGTTTGAGAAAATTGTACTTCACACATATAATGGTCACTAAACAAGTCCTACTTGAGAGGCTTCATTCCCTGAAATAAACCACATAAAAGATTCAGTTTCTCTGATTCAAATAAACGACATGTTAAGAAAAATGTAACAATAATAAATATGGGCAGAACAAATTTTATATCCTCATCTTATTAAAATCTTAATATAATGTCTGCACATCACTAACATCATTTACTTTCTTAATGGAGTAAAAAGATAACTGGGAAATCCTTTTAGGTACTCCTTGCTCACTTCATTAGAATGCTACATTGTCCAACACAATAGTCTTGTGCCTTTTTTTTTTAAAATCTATTAGTTATGTGTTGGATTTAGATTTCTAGCTCTAGCTTATTTTTTTTAGCATTTACAAGTCATTTGTCTCTGCCCCAGAGGTTGTCCGGCTAGAGAAAGAGAGAGAGGATTTACCTCTTTTTTAATTATTATCTTTTTAGGATGTTTGCAACGACCAATGCCATATATGGAGAGCAGTCATCGGAAGAGATGTGAACATTTCCCAGACGGGTACCACATAGGCAGGCGAAATCGTCTCCAAGTAGGCAAATCCCCAGGTAGAAAATGAAGGCTCGTAGTAAAAAACATAAATAAAATAACTAAATAAAAATACAAAACTAAGCAAAAAGTCTCCATATCTCGTAACTTTAAGCTAGTAACCTACCCTTCTTCACTAAAAATAGCAAAGTAATCATCAGGACTATACATTGTTACCACAATAAGTGAGGCTGGGGGTTGTTTGAGAATTTTCCAAACTTAATTGAAGAAGCTAAAGGGGGGTGGAATTTTCATAAATCCAGGGGTTAGGGCTGTAACTTTTCAAACCTAACTTACTTTGCCCTTCACTTCAATGGATCACGGATGCTTTCGCCTAAAGGGAGAGGTTTTCGGTGGGTTGCTTTGTCGGCCAAGGTCGTTGGACCTCCGGTTGGCATCGGCATAGGGAGCTTGCTGGTTTCCCAGTCAGATCCGGACTTGGGTGGGTCGGTGGTGATGGGAGCGAGAAGATCTGTTCTGGCCTTGAGGGCGAGAAAACCAACGGTGGGGGCCCAAGGGGTTGGGGCAGCAGGTAAGGAGGGTAATGGTGCAAAAAAATTGGTTCGCCAAAGGTGAGGCCAGTGGTGTTTTGGCCAAAAGGAGGCCAAAGAAACAAGGGATAGGCATCCTAAGGTTAGTAGCCATAGGTCGAGGAAGTAAGAAGGGTTGGGCCAAAACCAGTTTAGGGGATGCAAAGGGTGTGTGGGCAGCCCAAAAATTGAGAGGTGGGCTGGCGTGTGGCGCAGTGTGTATGAAATGACTCACTGCAGTGACGCTTCTTTGTGGCGCAGTAGGAAAGGAGAGACGGGAACATGAGGGGCAGCCAATTGCGGGCCGGTGGTTGGGAGGAGGTGTCCATCGTCGATGGCGGTGTTTCTGTTATTGGTGGTCAAAGGGTTCAGAGTCGGTGGAGCAAGGACGCTACCAAATCTTGGATCTGAATCGTCAAGCGGTTGACGTCCTCGTCCATGCGTTCTGACTTCTTTAGCGGCATACCAGATGTGGAATCACATATGTCACTGAGCCCTCATTAAAATTGAATGATTTAAATGCTAGCCAATGTAATAAAAGTTATACAGAGACCCAAATCTAACACACATCTAATAGATAAACCTACATAATTATGTACACTAATACCACCCTGGATTAGCTAGAGTGGTAAGGGCGAACCTGTGATTGTGTCGTTAGGTGCACTGGTCACAGGTTTGATTCCACACTTGGGCAATTCAGATTTAAATGTGTACACTAATGAGTATGTACACAAATCAAAGCGTTTAATGTATACTTTTTGGTTTTCAAACATCATGCATATTTTTGTATCTGCACTTTACCTAGGAACTAATATTATAGAGATCCACACCCAATTCCTTGTTATGTAAATTCTCTGTCTTTGCCATTTGGAACTAAGCTCTGCGATGTTGTTTCTGGAATTAAATCATTTCCACTGGCTAGAAAATCATTACAATAAACAAAGTACATATTATGTGATGAGGTTTCCTTTCAATCATAGACATAGTCTGCCCAAACAATAACATATAACAGTGAATATAACTTGTAATGCAATAATTTTCAGTTGGAAGTAGAATTTCAAAAGAAAATTATGACACCATCACTCGTGGCTTATTATTCCTAAACGCGCAGAAATCGAATTCTGAAACGTGACTCTCAAACATATGACACCATCTCCGAAATCCTAGCACTTCAAGAAATCTGGATTTTAATGGGGAAAATTATCACCACTAAGGCCTCTAAAGTTGCCTCTAAATATATTTAGTGACCACATACAAGCTGTCACAAGTCTAAACCTGTCACTAAATGTAACCAACGGCTAATGACAACTAAACATTCACCACTAAATGTTTTGTGTAGTGACAATACATGAAAGAAGTTTCAGCTGAAATTGAAAGATCACCAGAAAAGATTTTGAGTTGTAAAGAAAGAACGAAATTCAATAATGTTGCTACTAAGTATCTTATTATCATGTTGTCTCTTTATCTCTAATTTCAAGAATTATATTGATGGGTAGATAATATATCTGAATTCATTGCATTTAGAAGCCAAGGAAAGGGGGCTAGCTATATCAGTGACCAGCAGCAACATATCAGCAGCAACTTCAATGTCTTCAATCTCTCTAGTTCTTAGCTCTGTCATAGGAGCTTGGATTGGAGGTTCCTCCAATAGCATCTCAAGAAGCAGTCTTATTTATGGAGACACAAGGCAAACCACCATGACCATCAAATATATATCTCTTTTGTCCTTCTTCTTAGTTGCTTTTGCTTCTTTTGTACAAATAACTAGGCGCTTTGTTCATGCAAGTTTCCTCATAAGCATGCCAACTGTGTGGTTCTAGTGGACTACGTGGAGAAAGAAGTGATAAGAGGAAGCAATTTCTGGTCATTTGGCACACGGGCACTCTACTTTGCGGTCACTTTGTTGCTGTGGATTTTTGGGCCCATACCCATGCTTGTTTCTTCGGTGATCATGGGGGTTGTGTTGCATAATTTAGACAAGAATTCGATGCCGCTGGATCAGTTTCAGCAGACTGATAAGCTTTGGAACAAGGCTGGACGAGAATTAAGGCCTATTGAGTACCGTGAAAAACCAAATGGCTCTAACAATGACTACAACTAGCAAGTTAGAGAATGTTTGAGAGATCATTTTGGTAAAGTAGGCATGTAGAATGAATTGTTCTCGTTTGTTTGCCAATTCTATTTATAATTCAAAAACATCCATACTGATTAATTGATCTCGCCTTTTCAATTTTGCCAATTCTATTTATAATTCTAGGATTTCTTAAAATCCATTTTTTTAATTATTAACTACGGAAAGTAAAGGAACAAAATCTAGCATAGTATCTCAAATGTGTAAAAGTCAGATATAACTAATGTACTATCAGACAAAACAGATGAAATAGAGAGATGAAATAAATTCCAATTGTACTATTCCAGTTAAAGCTTAGATTCATACAAAATTGATCTCCATCAGCTAAAAGTCACCATGTTTTTTGTGTCTCCTACTATTCCAGGAGTATCCAACTGGGGAAACTAGGTTTTGCACCAATGAAGTTGTAAAGAGATAGTCATAACTGTCCGGGAATGTAACATTCCTACGCAAATTTTTTGCAGGATCATAAGCCAATATTTCCTGCTTGTTAATACAAAATAAAATTTCTCCATTCCTCGTACGGATCAATGGAATCAAGAATCCATAATAACGATTTAGGTTCAAATTTGACAAGACGAACATAGTAGTCCAGGATTCTACCGCACCATACTCCTTCATCGTGAGTATCTCAACGTTACATTGAAAATCACTTTGATTGTCGGAGCGTGACATACAAAGACATCCGTCTAAAACTCCCAAACCAACAATTGCATTGTCTTCCCCGTACTTGGGTTTTGGGGTTGGAAACTCCTGAAACTTTGAATCCACTGGATCAAAACACACAATTGTTCTATCTGCAGAAAAGTGATGTGTATCTTCCTTAGTCACAGCCCAATGAAGGTGTCCATTCAGTACGGGACCGTTAACCCGAATGCCGAATCCAAAAGGGAAGCTAACCTTGGTCCATCGTTTTCCCTTCAAAGTAGCTATAATGACAAATTGGCCACCGTACTCTGGAGTCTGATGTGAAAGCCGTATTAGGGCCTTGTAATCAGCAATGGAGGGGTCATAACAAAGTCCCAAAAGGACGCTGTATCCATCGTCAAGCAAGCGATCAAGTGTGAGCACTTTTTGAAAGTACCTAGTTGATGGGTTAGACAAAAAGAGAGAGTTGGAACAACCTACAAGAATCAAACCATTACACGAGTTGGAGGAAAAGAGACGACTAAAGCATTTGTTGTAATGAGATGCCATTAGTATGGAGGGTTTGGGAACAGCTTCGACAGAAGCTTGATCATCAATGGAGTAAAAGGACCTAAATCCTCCGGGATCCGTCGAAACAAGAACGGATTCTCTAGTGCTGAATCCGGGATCGGAGATTGTAGTCTGCCATAGCTGGCATACGGACTTAAACCGCAGCAACGATTTACAGGGAAGGCGCTTCAGTATGTTGACAACGATCACATGGGGAATGTAAGCATATTGTGATGCCATTGTTGTTTATATTTTAACAAATGTTTGGATGTATATATAAGAATCCCAGAGGCGGTGACTTTTTTTTTTTTGATAAGTAAATCCCAGAGGCGGTGACTTGGTCCACAAGGATTGGGATTTTTGGGACGAAAATTTCGGATGCGCACCATACGGAAACTTGACCCTTTAGCTAACTAATTTTTTCAGGTAATCATAAAGTCACCGTGTAAATGTTTTTTCATCAATATTTGCATTTATCACACCCAATTTTAAATAAAAAAACATTTTAACTTTTAGAGTGTTGCTAGGGTTACCGGCCTTTAGCACACACTTAGTACACATGAAGAAATCCTTGAATTGTTCAACTTATAAAACAATGTGTTAATATGTGTTGATTGAAAGATTAACTCTATGGGTAAAATAAAAAAATTAAAAAAAAAAAGTTTTTAGGACCTAGAACTAGAGGTGATGTATGAGTGGTGTAGGAAGCTTGATGTATAGGAGTCTAGCTCTCTCTCTCTCTCTCTCTCTCTCCCCCCAAAATTAAGAGTCAATGTCTTTATTTTGTATAAATTGAAGATTCACTCATTTAACGGCTAAAATTAACTCTTGTTCATCTTAAAACTTGGTTCGTTGATTATGTCCAAAAAATGAACGTGAACTCTTAATTTGGAATGCCCAAAAATAAATAGTAGACTCGTAATTTGGAACGGATAGAGTATATCACTATAATCAAACAAATTCATTAACTCTTATTTTATGGCGTCTTGTCATTAAATTATGGGTTTTTCAACTTTGGTGTTCAAAAGTGATGGAGGTTTGGATTAATATTTAATGATTATCGTATTTACAAATTAAAAAAAAAAAAGGCAAATTGTCTTTGACCAAAGATTCGATCAATGAGAAATAATACCACGTGTGGAGGGCATCACGTGTCCGTGCTCAACACAAATAAAGATACGACACGTATGCGATATGTGTCCCACATGTTTCTCATTATATGGACGAATTTTAAATATCATATATGTCGTGTTCTTATTTGTGTTGAGCACGGGCACGTGATGTTCTCCACACATGGTATAATTTCTCCTGATCAAGTACATCAATTCCAAGATTCATTTAGAATAAAATCAACATGTTTCTCATATATCTGATTCTTATAAAAAGAAATTGCAATCTTAACTTTAATATTGGTAATATAATTGAGCTCATTACAATGAACACTTGCCACTAGGCTAAACCACTTACATTCCTTTGTAAATTATCACATTTTGTGATATTTGCTTAATTATGTATTATTGTATCATATTAGATATTTGCTTAATCAAAACGGTGTGGGTAGCATCATGACAAATATTGGCGTTGTTTGCTTTTAAGCTTATTAGGAGATAGGAGTGACAATTTTGGAAACAAAACGATAACACAACCACAAATTGATTTAAAACTTATACCACATATTGTGTTCTGTTTTTTGGCACGAAGTTGTGTCGTGCTCATGTTGAAAAATCTAATCTTACACTATTCGGCTTCCAACAAGCAATCTACGCCGGTCACTTTTTTTTTAAATAACATAAGTAAGGTATGCATTTCCTACATAAAGAAAATAGGATAAAAAAAGACTTCTTCATGATATCAAACATCAAAACAATCACCATATATGAATTACACAACTATTCTGTTGACCAATTGTGTGATGAAATAAAATAATTATAAATGCATACAAATCAAACTAGCAGTGGTGACATGATGATTTTAACATCTTTTCTCATAGGTAATCTAGTATCTTAATGCATGAAGATAATCAATTCCTCTAGAATTGATAAAATTAAGCCAAATCAAGAATCCAAACCATTCTCTTGAAGCTCATCCTCAAACTGATCAAATTTGTGAACGCCCCGAAAAAAGTTATGCGAACATCGCACTGCATTTCCATCTAAAATGAAATATTACCACAGACTTTGATAGCAACCCGATAACATGAGTGTGTGCCAAGTGTCGCTTCAACTTTTGTCAAAATTCTACGTTTACTTCCATTTTCTGCATTGAACGTAAAATTTCGCTACTAAAAGTGACATTTAGCGACAAAACAGAATACTAAAGTTTTGATAATACTAAAGTCTCATTTCAGTCATTAACGAGGCAACTAAGTCATAATCACAAAAAATTAAAGAAAAAGAGAGCTATTTCTACCTTAAAAAAAATTAAAGAAAAAGAGAATTGTTTCTATGTTATTCAACATTATAATACATGATTACACCAACTACCTTATTGAATATTTTGAACTCTCAAAACTAGAGGCAATCGAAACCATACAAAATACGACCAAGTTAGCAACAAAAAAAATTCTTTTTTACTTTAATACGACCAAAATTTTCGATCTTGGACATTAATCCAAATTAATTAGTTTATTAGATATTAGTACATTTTCCGCTGCTAAATGTCACCAGAGATCACTTTTAGTGGTGAAATGTCCACATTTAGCGACGAAAATATACTTAAGTCTAATAAATTGATTAACTTGGATTAAAGTCTAATATCAAAAATTTAGGACTGGACCAAAAAATTATCAACTCAACACTACAAATCATACCAGCAGTCACGGTGACGACTTTGATAGCAACCCAATGACATGAGTGCATGGGCAGACAATACTACCAATCTCTTTTTATGTTCTTTAACAAATTGATTCATCATTGAATATAAAAATTTGGACTCCAAAAGTGGAATTTACCGACAAAAAAGCACTCAAGTCCATAAATATAATTACGAAATTACTAAGTTCCAATATCAACTATTAGCGAGGTAACCAAGTCAAAATCACAAAAAAGTAGAAAATATTTTCTATGCATAACATCAAATACATGATTACACGATCTTATTGACTATTTTGAACCCCCGAAACTAGAGGCGACCACAATCATACAAAGTATGACCAAGTGCGCGTCGAAAGAAAATAATTAACAATGCCACGCAAACAAATCGAACTAACACCGACAGTGACGGCTCTGATAACAACCCGATAACATGAGTTTGTGCCGACAACAATACCAATCTCTTTTTACGTTCTTTAATGAACTTATCAAATGCAGCTTCAACTTCTGTCAAAATCATATCGTTAGATGTGTTATTATTATGTGCCAACAAGCATCTAGCAAGCACAACGGCATCTTCTAGCGCCACGGATCCACCTTGTCCAAGAAAGGGACCCATTACATGCATTGCATCTCCGGTTACACAAACGCTGCCTTTTCTAAACCCGCCAAATAAAATGTCCCACGGAGGACGATATCGTAACCGCGTAAATAATAGAGAATTCAGATCACATTTCTCAACCATCTCCACTATTTCAGTTGGGAAACCTTCCACAAACTTCACAGCCAATTGCTTAATGAGCTGCACATTTTTAGCTGCATTTGAATCTGTTCATATTGGCATGTAGGCTAATTAGAGATGTAAAAAATATATAATAAAATAGACTAGATTTATTATAAGAAGATGCTATGATTTAATGTGAGCAAATTGGAACACTAGGGAACAAAGTGAGACTGGATCCAAATTTCAGGGTCAAAAGTGTAACTAAATCTTAAACAATTATCTGAATCATAAATTCCGGTTTTCAACTATGAAGCACGGACACTCTACCGGAAGCCACGAGTCGCATGTCGTGTTGAAACATGTATTATGTGCTCGCTCTGACATGTTACCGTGTATTTGAATTTTGTGATGGTGATTCTGCTTTATTTATGATTTTTAATGTTAACGTGTATTCGAATTTTGTTTTGTATGGTCCATTTTCTTAAATTTATGTTAAGAATGCTCTAATAATGTATTTTATGGAAAAATATGTTTCATTTCATTAATATATATATTTCAATATATATTATATATCCTTACCCTATCGTGTCGTATCCTAGTTTTTGAAAGAATCACGTGTCGCGTATCGCGCGTCGAAACGCGTATTACGAGTCTGTGCTTCATAGGTTTTCACTCACTACTGTAGGTTATATTAGAGATGGGTCTTTAAATTTCTTGAAGTAAAGCTTAATACTAATATATTTGACTAAGCAGATGGGTTGTTTCTTCTTATAATATCAAAGTGAAAAAAAAAAAAATAAGACTCACTTGGGGATAAATTGAAAGTAATTGTTTGGGGGGGGGGGGGGGGGGGGAGGGGGGGGGGCTTAAGGGAGAACTAAAAATCTTTAAAATGTGTGTTTTGATATTTTTTTTATTTCTATTTATGAAGCACGGACACTCTTGTTCAACACGCGTCGGACACGGGACCAACTCGGACACATTAGGGGCATGTTTTTTGGACACGCCAGGATAGTTTAATAGTATTTTGAAATTTTTAGACGGGATCAAATGTTTAATAGCTTAAAAGAATTGATTGTAAAATATAAAATGAAAAATAAGACACCATATTCATCTACAAAAAAAAAAAAAAAATTGACGCAAAAGTTTCACACAAACCCTAACTTTTGCAGACCATATAAATTGTATTTTCCGAATTTGTTGAATTTTATTTGTTTCTTGTTTAAATATATATTGTTGTTGTATTTGTATCGAATTTTATGCTAAGTTTGTTCTGATTATGTATTTTATTAAACAATTTATATTTTATTTCGTTAATATATATTTAGAAACATATATATTATATGTATCCTAGCGTATCGTATCGTACCTTTTCCAAAAATCACGTATCACATATCCTGAGTTATGTTGCATCTCATAACAAGTGTCGAATCCGTGCTTCATAAATAGTCATGAACTAGCCAATTAATTCACTATTATAAAATATGTACGAGCATGTTCGGAATTAATAACGGTTGAGATGCATTTGGCAATGAATTAATGGTTCAAATGCATTTAAATTCATTAATCCCTTGCACTTTCTCAATTGTCCATTAACTTTGCAATGTATTAAGTTTTATATAAGAAAATGGCAGTTTAAACAGTTACAAAAACTGCGAATTTAACAATTCGGTGACACAGGACCGAGTTCCCTTCAAGGTATTCATCATCCTTCACCAAGTTAAAGAAATGCGTTTTAAGAATTATTATACTACAGACTCGGTACCTAACCGTTGTCGGCACCCAACTCTTGAGTTCCTTTGATAAGTTTTGGCACCCAACTGTCGATAGATCCTTTGATGGATTTCAGCTACGAATCATGGACACTTCTAAGAAGGCCATGTATTCGTGTTCGACACATGTCGAACACCTACACTTTCACGACACTTCTTTTCACATGTTCGTAATTAAAATACAAAACTAATGTGTCGGAGACTTATTTCCATGTGTCGAACACTTGTTTGCACGTGTGTATACTGAATATATAACAATGCAAGTTAAATTTGTGACATCACTTCAGGCCTCATTCACCAAGGACTACACTATACCATACACGCACTAGAACGGTTCTCCACGAAAGTTTGAAAACCTTAATTTCCATAATATATTAATTCACTATTTTTAATCAATATTCAAACACGTTCCTTTTCTTTTCTTTTCTTTTCATGTTCTTGTCTATATATAAATTCATGAAAATAGATACTTTTTCTACATGAACCATATCGTAATTTTATTAGAATTGTCGTGTCGGCGTCACGGTGTCGTGTCAGACATGATACCGTGTCCGTGCCAGTGCTTCTTAGATTTTCAGCACCACATCATGTCCCCAAGTCGGAACAAATATTTCAACAGTTTCTATCCTACAAACCCGGCACTTAACTGCCAAGTTCCTTTAATGTGTTTTGTCACCTAACCACAAAGTTCGTTTGATGGATTTGGACACACCATTATCGAGCCAAAACGTAGATTATTAGTTGATTTTATGTTGGTGCTCCCTTGTCACCCTCGACATAATAGATGAAATGCATGTTAGCTCAGACTAGTGTACCTTACTTACCGAGAGTAGTAGTAGTAGTCCATTCATTTGCTATAAACCAGTAAACAAGCTTGTCATTCACGGGAAATCGACCAACTGAAAAATTGCCTCTCCTCATCCGGATAGACTCATTCTCAAAATTATGTCCATTTGGGTGATTTGTGAAACCAATTATTGAACAGGTTGAATAAAATTTGGGAGACTTTAACCCAATATAGGCAGCAACAACCGAGTTCGCTCCATCGCATCCTATCACAACCTGTGGCTTACAAATCATCAACTCTCAACTTTCATCGTTATGTAAAGATGCACTTAAAAATACTAAATGTTGTATCTATATTTAGGCCAAAGCGCATCACAATGTGTTTTCTTGTCAAAAAGCGAGGCGTAAAAATTATTATAACATAAATTTTACAAACAAGATTTCATTAAGCAAATAATGGGTCCTAAATATATGTGCGATGGGGTCCAAAATTGAAGAGTAATTTTATTTTAATGTTTAATGTTAGTAGAATAAGGGAATATTGGTTCGATTACTCTCCAATGAGTTTAAGGGTATTTTTCTGTTTAGTCCATTTAAGTTATCTTGGGAACCAAGTCTTTGGAACTTAAACATTGTATTATATTCTCTTTTGGAGTTAGTTGATGATGGATGTTAAGTGAGAGGGTGTTTAGTTCTTTCGCTGCGTTACTCTGCATCATATTGCATATTAACAAATTATTTCAATGTAATATTGCAACAAAACATAATATGCAAGTTATTCATCTTCTGAAATACCGAATATAACACAAAATATTTTTTTATCAGAAAACGTAAAATAACCACTCTCTCATGTTGAGTCCATTGATAGTTCCATTAGGGTTACTGATATAGTATTTTTATTTATCATTTTAATTGGTGTCAGTTATGCATCTATTTATTTATTTATTTATATCTTTTCATTTATTCCCATCGAAATGCAAGCCAAAAAAAGCATAAAAAACGCGCTAAACCAATTAGAGTTTTTTCTGCTTTTTTTAATCGGGTTGTTTGCACTGTGGGTCTAGTACTTATGCATATTTTTAGTTGGAGTCCACAGTTTTCTCTCTGGGATCCAATTTCACTTTTTGCAACAGTTTTTAATAAATTATTTTTAAACAATTTTTGTCTATAAAGAGTCGCAAAAAATGAAAATGAACCATAAAGTGTAACCAGACTAAGAATATGCGTAGTTCATGGACCCAAACTGAAAATAATCCATCATAATAATATGCAACTGAAAAACTTGAGACATGAAAAAACACCTTGGCTTTAATGATACTCCCATCTTGAAGTTCAATTATTGGACGCCTCGTTTGATGGTCTAACTTGACTGCGACCACTTGACATCCAAAACGTAACATTTCACTAGGGAGGCTGTTGGCTAAGGCTTCAATAAGATCACACCTTCTCACGCATCTAAGTTCTTCATTTCTGTTGTGACAAAAATGTTTTCAAGCATTAGTGTTTCTTTTCTTCTTTATTTTCAAGTAACTAACTGCCAAACAAAAACAAACAGAGACATATATAATCAAATCAACTCCATACCACTGCAGTTATCATTCCAATTAATGCACATGCAATCTTTTAGCGAAAAAAAATTCCATACCCAAGTAGGATCAGTGTTACCTAGAACGCAGAATGCTTTTGTGCATGGTACGGATTCATTTATGTGGCTCGCTACCGTGACGGTATGCAGTACGTTAGGCGTAGTCCTAGTTAGAGTGCTATTTAGATTCGCTGTTTCCTGACAACTATTAATTGGATAATTTTGGGTACCATGGAAAGCGTATTTACATATACTACACCCAAACACATATACTTACTTTATTTTTAATTAAGTTATCTATTGAATTCAACAATATATTGGAGTACCTAGGGGTGGCAACTGTTACAACTTAAGAAGCTTAAGCTATAAGAGATATTTAATCTCAATGAATATACCGTTTGTATTGAATGAAAAAAGGTACAACTGGTTGAGGTCTCCATGTTCCTTTAAATCAGACCATAGTCATGTACAACTAATAAACATCCCAGCTGAATCTTGATGACTTAACAGACTCAATTAACTGTTGACTTTGACCATTAAAACAACACTGTTTTGTTTTACACAATTAGCTGTTGCAAATGAGTTATGACAGAAAACAAGAGACCCATAGCGGCTATGGATGGAGAATTAACAAATTTGGGTGCTTAATGGGTGGACCCACTAAACACGATAACTTACTGAATCGGGTTTGGGTTTAATCATTTTGCGGAAATACACGACACGACTCATTAAATTACGGCTTGAACACAATATAAAATCGATAAGACACGACACGGTAGACCCAAAAGGCTAAACGGGTTGGTTTTGGGTGGAGCTGATTTGACATGAACCCAATATGACTCATTGCCACCCCTAAGAGTACCTATGTTTTTTTTTATACGCTTGAGATGGAGCTAATTAAGAGAACTTATAGATTTGTAAAGCTCTACCATTTTTTTGTTGGTATAGAATCGACCCTTTATGATTCGTATTGGTAGTAGTCATGTGGGCCATTAAAAGACATCAAGAATTAGAGTGATGACGTTTCTTTAAGGTCCAGATAACATGTTTCCTAATAACACACTAAGAAACTAAAAATAGACATACAAATAGATACTTGTACAAAGATCTCATACTTACTATTTTGAGGCACATAAAACGTGACATACGCTTGGGCGCATGTTATCATTCCTTTCTTTTATACTAGTTTAATTCAAAGATTTTCCAGATGAGCCTATGCGCGTCATTCCAAGTACAGTGTGAACTTATATATATATATATATATATATATATATATATATATATATATATAAATAGACAGTTCAGAAATTTTATCAGATGTATGTGCTGAAAATATGGATTCAGATGTCTTTTAGCCTATTAAATTTCAAATTCCACTACTTGAAATGGTTGTCTCTTAGAGAATCCACATTAGATTATGTTTTTCTATAGTTACCATCTACAACTTGTTTGATCGATTTGAATCCCATTAATCATGAAAGTTCCTTACTGTTCTAATTACTGTATAGAGAGATTATTATATGTGAAGAAAAATTATCATTCTCTGTCATTGTTTCATTTCATGCCTTGTTGTAAAATTGTTTGCTTATACTGGGAAATCAAACCAGCCTATTAAAATCATGTTCTTCATATTTTTTAATTATTTTTAGTTTTGCTGATGGAGTTCATTTCAAGTCATACAATCTAAAAAGTCCAATTTAACGTTTCATCCCCATACTTCCTACACTCCTCGATGTTAGAAACCTGAGTGTGTACAATACAACTGCAGAAGAATGAACGCGGCAGAATTTTAAAGCCTAAAGGTCTGCAAATCACTCCTACTAAAAACTGAATTGTCTCCACCAATTATGGAATATATGGTGTGCAAACGGGTGTACAACAAACTGTTTTCAAGATACAAAAAGACTTGAAACAAGTCAAGAGAAATCCTATATACCAAAGAAATAGTAATGGCAAATGAAGAACCGATGACAGTGTGTAGAAAGAGGGTAATTAAAATTTTAATTGTCTGTGTTATGCCCATGCTCCTAATTCTAATCGTTAACACAGTTTGCTCCTCTTGGATCAACATGTGCTTTGTTGGCTATCCTTTTTGTTAGTCTGTAGACTCACAGCTAGCCATCGATGTTGTCCCTAACTTAACCACTTCGGAGGCCCAAGTGGGGTTTTTGAACTCAAAAAGGATAATTCTTAATCTAATAATGAAAATCCTAATTAGTTATCTACTACTACCAACTATTACTATGAATAATAATTAACCAGCCATGTACATCATATATAAAAGGAAATATGCGCTTGCGAGTCAACATATTTTCACGTCGCGAGATTTTAACTTTTGGAAGATTCTTCCCCCTATGAGGCTGCATGCACTTCATTCCCCATTACGGAACATCTACCCCCGCCTCGTGGACGGAGGATTCTTCGAAATGCAGGTCCTCTTGGAACCATTCTCGGAAACGGAAACAGAAGCCACAGCCATATTGCGTTTTTCTGCTATTGCTGACCTTGTTGAACCCATTTCTTTTCCAAAATCCATTGAAGTTCCCTCATTTGCGTGAGGCAATATCAATCGAAATTGCTTCCTTGGAGAAAAACAATATAAGATAAAAAAAATGTCGATATAAGACTCGTGACAACTGATAACTCTTCACACATCAGGATAAAAAGCTTAATGGGATAGATGCTAAATACATTAACAAAAATAGTGACCCGAACACGAATATACACCATACGACGACCCATTCAACACTGCACATGATCCCGACATGACATGACCCATTGCCAAGTTTGTTTGTTGCTAAGGGGTACACTCAAACGAAAGGCTTGGACTACCATGAGATATTTGCTCTTGATAAAAACAGTGCTATTGTATGTTTGCCATCCCGCATTTGCTTCTATTGGTAGGTTTCAATCTCCACCAACTGGATTTTCACAATGCCTTTTTTCACGACAATCTCAACTCAACTCAACTCAACTCAACAAAGCCTTTTCCCAATTATTTGGGGTCGGCTACATGAATCATATTTTTCCATTCCATTATGTTCAGTGCAATATCTTCGGTTAAACCACATGATATCATGTCCTTTTTTATAATATCGCCTACCCCTACCCCTTGGGTTACCATCAATACTAACTAAATCACTCTTCCTTACAGGAGCATCCATTGGTCTACGCTTGACGTGTCCAAACCATCTAAGTCGATTTTCTCTCAATTAATCTTCTATAGGAGCTACTTTTACCGTTTCACGAATTTGTTCATTTTTAATTTTATACTTTCGAGTTTTACCACAAATCCATCTTAGCATTCGCATTTCCGCCACACTCATTTTCTGCACATTTTGTTTCTTGGTTGCCCAACACTCTGTCCCATATAACATGGCGGGTCTAATGGCCGTCCTATAAAATTTTTCTTTTAACTTCAAAGGTATACGCCTATCACACAGAATGCCGGTCGCACTTCTCCACTTAACCCAGCCTACTCTAATCCTACGCGTAACATCATCACTAATATCTCCATCTTTTTGTATAATCGATCCTAAATAACGAAAATGGTCATTTCTAGGTATTTCTTGACCCTCCAATTTCAACACATCTCCATTTGTCCTCCTATTACTACTAAAATTACACTCCACGTATTCTGTTTTAGTTCTGCTTATTTTAAATCCTCTTGTTTCTAAAGTTTCTCTCCACAATTCCAACCTAGCATTTATCCCCATCTTAGTGTCATCGACTAAAACAATATCATCTGCAAATAGCATACACCATGGCACCTCATCTTGTATTTGTCCAGTCAACTCATCCATAACAAGAGCAAAGAGATAAGGATTTAATGTTGAACCTTGGTGTAGCCCTACCGTAATTGAAAATTCACTACTTTCTCCAGCTGATGTTCTTACTGTAGTCATCGCACCATCATACATATCCTTGATCACATCAATATATCTGCGAGTCACTCCTCTTTTATGTAGAACCCACCATATTATATCTCTGGGTATCCTATCATACGCCTTCTCCAAATCTATAAAAATCATATGAAGATCCTTCTTTTTCTCTCTATACCTCTCCATTAATCTCCCCAATAAATAGATTGCTTCCATTGTTGACCTCCCAGACATAAACCCAAATTGATTCTCAGATACTGTTGTCTTCAATCTCAATCTATATTCAATCACTCTCTCCCAAAGTTTCATTGTATGACTCATTAACTTAATGCCACAATAATTTGAACAACTTTGTATGTCCCCTTTATTTTTATAAATAAGTACTAAAATACTTTTTCTCCATTCATCGGGCATCCTATTAGTCATTAAAATTCTATTAAATAATTTTGTAAGCCATAATACTCCATCCTCCCCTAAGCACTTCCAAACCTCAATAGGGATACCATCTGGTCCTAAAGCCTTCCCTATTTTCATCTTTTTTAGAGCAATCCTGACCTCTGTTGTCCAAATTTTACGAAAAAATATATCTTCTCGAGTCTCCCTAAGTTCCTCTATATCTAATCTACTCCCATCATCTCCATTTAATAACCTCTCAAAGTAGTTTTTCCATCTTTCCATAATTTCATCATCTTTGACTAGGACTCTCGAATCATCACTTTTGATGCACTTAACGTTATTAAAATCTTTTGTTTTCCTATCTCTAAGTTTAGCAAGCTTATAAATACTTTTTTCCCCTTCTTGTGTTCCTAATTTTGTATAAAGATCATCATACGCTTTTAACTTAGCATCTCTTACCACTTTCTTAACTTTCTTTTTAGCCCATTTATATTTCTCAAAATTCTCTTCATTTCTATTTGTTTGCCATGTTTTAAAGCACTCCCTTTTAATTTTTACTATATTCTGTACTTCTTCATTCCACCACCAAGTTTCTTTAGACTGTGGCCCTTTGCCTTTGGATTCTCCAAGAATTTCTTTTGATATTCTCCTAATGCATGTGGCCATCTTATTCCACATTATGTTAGTTTCTTCTTCACTATTCCGTGTTGCTTCATTTAATACTTTATCTTTAAATAGTTCTAATTTCTCTCCTTTTAAATTCCACCACCTAGTTCGTGGGTTAATCTTCACTTTTCGCACTCGTGATTGATTTTTAATATTTATATCCAACACCATTATCCTATGTTGTGAGGTTAAGCTCTCTCCTGGGATAACCTTACAATCTTTACACGTTAATCGGTCTCCTTTCCTAGTAATGAAAAAATCTATTTGGCTCTTATGTGTTCCACTTTTATAAGTTATTAAGTGTTCAAGCCTCTTTTTAAAACATGTATTTACTAGTACAAAATCATAAGCCATCGCAAAATCTAAGGTAGACTCTTCCCTCCAAAACCATGTCCTCCATGCACTATCTCATATCCTACACGATCTTCTCCTACATGGCCATTAAAATCTTCACCTATATAGATTTTCTCACCTAGGGGTATTTCTTGAATTAGTTCATCCATTTGTTCCCAAAATTGTACTTTAGTGTGCTCATCTAATCCTACTTGAGGTGCATAAGCACTAACAATATTAATTATGTTTTCACCTAATACCAATTTTACAAGTATAAGTCTATCACCTTTCCTAATAACGGTTACGATATCGTCCTTAAAGTTTTTATCTACTATTATTCCAACTCCGTTCTTATTTCTATGTTTTCCTGTATAATATAATTTAAATCCTATATTTTCTATTTCTCTATCTTTCTCACCGACCCATTTAGTTTCTTGTAAACAAGCTATGTTAACTTTTCTTCTTATCATGGTATCTACTAACTCCATCCCTTTTCCTGTCATAGTCCCTATGTTCCAAGTCGCTAACCTAAGTCTAGTATCCTGTATTAGCTTCTTTACCCGCACACGTCCAGCTTGTTGCAGGAACCCTTGCGTATTTATCGTCGCATCCGGGCGCCAATGCGACGCCCCTTGCCTATTTTTCGAGACACCCGATGGCAGGCGCAATGCCCCTTGCCTATTTTTCGAGACACCCGGTGGCAGGCGCAACGCATCGCTTAAGGGGAATGCCCTAGCATTAGCACGTATATTCATAAAATTCATTTTCATAAGGATCTAACAAAGTTTTACGTTGGTTGTCAGCTACCTAAACGCAACCCTCCTCCTTTTTCCGGGCTTGGGACCGGCAGTGTCAAAAAAATAAGAAGTTAAGCACGACACAGGCGGATAAAGGGATAATCACGTTTACTGGTTGTGGTTTAGGGTCACACTTCCGATATGTCGTATCATGTTTCGATCGTGTTATTTCAGGTTCTTGTCATGTAATAGACCCCAACCCAACCTATTTGACTATGCAAGTCGAATGACCTTGGCACGGGTTCACAGACGTAACCCGTAAACCATAATATAAGACTAGTATTATCTTCTTTCTTAACTAGTCATGCCATCCACAGGGGCGGAACCAGGATTTCACATTGGGACGGGCTAAGAAGTAACTTATATATTAACGCAAATTGATGGGAATCCACATTTTATTTTATTTCATTGTATTTTCTATTTTTTTAGTTCTTTTTGGGCCTTTTTCCTTCCTTCATTAGTTGTCACACATGTTTGGGACTAATTAGGCATTCTTTTATTTTTAGTAGACCCTTTTAGTCATTTTAGCTAATTACTTGATTAGAAAGTAATTTAGCCACTAAAAATAGTTTTGTTTCTCTCATTTGTACTTACTTCTCAATTCTTGCATATAAGAACTCTTTTGTTTCTCTCTCTAGAAATCAAATTGTCTTGGTTTTAGGTCGTTGTCGTGTAGTTCACGTCAAATTGGTATCAGAGCGGGTGAAGCTCCAAACATTGGTGGTCGTGTGTATCAATGTGAGTTGAAAATCAAAATCGTGCCCTACATTCTCAATGGCCCCGAAGAAGGCAGCCCGAATTCAAGATGATTAACGAAGAATTGAGACAACAAATGGCAAGAATGGAAGAGAAAAATTATCAAAAAATAGGAGAATTGGCACGAAAACATCAAGAACAATTTGAAGCCCTAATGTTGCAAATATCCAAATTGCAAAACCGTAATTCATCTAAAGAGTCACGGGAAATTGTAACCCACAGGCCCGGAGAAAGGCCCGAAGCCGTTGATCCTCCAAGTGGACAAATTCTGGCACCGGAAGGATGGCCTTTTGTGCCCTTGACTGCCGATCAAGGTCATAATAAGCAGCAACTGAGTTGGACCACCCAAATGGGGGCCGACACCCCTCCAACAGGGCAGCAACCTACCGACGTCCCTCCTCAGGCCTCCGAGACCTTCTGTCGTAGCGGACGACTCTACAGCCCATGTCCCGACCCTTTTTCGGCAACAGGAAACCCCCAGGAAATATCCGACCACTCCCGACCTCGTCCCGATCTCTTCCCTTATTTTTCCGACCCCAAAATAACCCCTCCCTACCTGTTTAACCCCCTGGTACCTACTGGACAAACCAGATAGCCCTTTAATTGCTTCCCTAACCCCCGTTACAAATCCCGTTCATTGCTCATAACCCATAGCAATTTCCTCGACCAAAATGTTAACCCAAATCACCCAAGAAACCCTAATATCACCCAAGAACGGGCACCCACAAAAAAATCCGCCCCACCCGAGTTGTTTGAAAACTCAAATACAATTTCCCTCAACCCACTACATAACTCCAACCCCATTCAACCACCTGCATCACCCGATCCATTTGATTTTGGTATTTTTGAATATCAAAATATCAATCCGCATTTGCATCCCCATGCACCACCACCCATACCACCCCATCTATCATCACATCACACACCCTCTCATCATGACCTCTCTTTACTTTTACTTTTACTTTTACTTTTACTTTTACTTTACAGTGATTCCTCTTCTTCCTCTAACATTGGAGATACCCACCGTAGTATCTACGAGTAGATTCCCCCACCCGGTGCCCATCGCCCCATTCCATTACAGGATCGTCAATGTTTGTATTGTGGTGGACGTGGTCACCTCATTGCCACGTGTCCCCACTATCAGCGTGATCCCCGGGCACCTCCCATGGCTCCTCATGATCATCCTCCTCGCCCACCACATGTACAGATGCCACCAGACCCAGTTGATTATGTAGCACCTGCACCAGGTGATGTGGTGGGCCCGAGAGCTCATCAGGATGGAGACCCACTCTCTTTAGCACTCAGGTTACTTTCTAGGAGTCTCCATGGGGACATGCGAATAGACATCCCTATTTTTTATGGCAGATTCTCCCCGGATCAGTTTTCGATTGCAAGCGGATTCAGGGCCGCTCATGTGTTTTTCTAGCTGCAACCAAATTTCAAGGGTTTGCTCGTGTGTGGGGGAATGATCTTGGTTATCGTAGGACGGCTGCAGTATTCCCACCTATCCAGAACTGGCTCGATCTCAAGGCAGCTCTTCAGGCCTCCTTCATACCTCGGACGTATGAGATACACCTCTTTACACGTATTCAGTCTCTCCAGCAGGACACGTCTTCGGTCGTAGAGTACATGGAGCAGTTCCGGCTCCTCTGCACCAGAGCCCGCTTACTCGAGACGGAGGATCAGCGGATCAATCGCTACATACTAGGACTACAGCCACATATTCGCCGCGACCTTGGATTGAAAGAGATACGGACCTTTTTCAAGGCGGTAGAGTATGCTAATAAGGTCGAGGCCTATCATGCAGCCTGAGTAGCTTCTCCAGCATCCCAACCTCCCTCTTCCTTGAGTTCTGCTCCTCTTCCAGCTTCATCCTCGACATCTTCGGCCATTGCTCCAGTTATTGTCACTTCCACTGCAACCCATACAGGCCCTCCCACATTTCACTGCTTTAATTGCAGCACCGTGGGACACCGAGCTTCTGATTGTCCTCATCCACGTCGACGGCCCCTGCTAGCGATGGATCAGCCCCCCAAGTATCTTGACGAGGCCGTGCAGTCCCCTGGTCTTGCATTGATTACCATTTTAGAGGGTGATTCTGTTGGTCTTCCCCTCTGAGTTCGTGAACGAACTTTTTTTGAGGGGGGGAGAGTGTTGGGAATCCACATTTTATTTTCTTTCATTGTATTTTCTATTTTTTTATTTCTTTTTAGGCTTTTTTCCTTCCTTAATTAGTTGCCAAGCATGTTTGGGACTAATTAGGCATTCTTTTATTTTTAGTAGGCCCTTTTAGTCATTTTAGCTAATTACTTGATTAGCAAGTAATTCAGCCCCTATACATAGCTTTGTTTCTCTCATTTGTACTTACTTCTCAATTCTTGAATATAAGAACTCTTTTGTTTCTCTCCCTAGAAATCAAATTGTCTTGGTATTAGGTCATTGACGTGTAGTTCACGTCAGAAATACTAAAACATTTAGACAATAGCATACCAAAATCGTCGATTCAAAATAGACAAAAGAGAATTTTCGCTATATATAGTCACATGTGACACAAAAAAATACATCATATGAGCTAATGAAGTTGAACCCTACAACTGGCCATCCATATGCCCACAATTAAGTAAATAATCATTGGTTTTAAGTGCTAGCAACAAATAAGTAAAAGAATCATCTAATTTTATATGAATTGTATACAATAGCTGATCACGATAAAGATATTTGATGCATCCTGTATAAAGTATTAGCAAACTTGTATGTCATTTTTTGGTTATTCATGTTTGACGCTAACCCTCTGTTTGTGTTAATGTGTCGTGTCATTTCGCATTTGGTTCAAACCCTGGTCAGCCCTAATAGTAAGTCGTGTTATCGTGTTGTGTCAGTATTTCCACCCCAAGTTATGGTCACACAAATCTCTGTATGATCTCAAGCAAGCCAAATTGGTTTGAAAGTTAAGCTGCAGGCCTTCCCTCTCCAACTTTATAGGGCTTGCTAAGAATCAAATTCCGTATTTTGAAATTAATTTCCCTTAGAGAAATTACCTTAATCATGGGATTTTCATACTCTTGCAATAAACGTATATTATTGAATGAAACATATGAAAATTCTCTTTCTCTGCTGTTCTTTTCTTAAAATAGAATACTTGACTTCTATAAGAACTCATGGAACAGTCTACTCTTACTTTGCATTGCACTCATCTTATTTCATCTGCAATATTTGTTAGTGAATTGTCTTCTCATGATTGTGGGTTAATAAACCCAAAGACCTGATGTTGTAAAGATTGATTAACTGGTTTCTACACATGTTAACTTGGTAGCAACATTAATCCCTGTAATCTATTTATTTTAAATCTTATACAATACCATTACAGTAGCAATTGGTTGAATACACACACTTCATATATAAGAAAGGGTAAATTACAAGAACCCCTCTGAACTATCACACCCACTATTTGTTGTTTCCTCTTATATAGTGCCAAAAATGTCTGTAGCGGCGCTTAAAGCAATGGCTTATGGAGTTATTTGTAACACTAGCTAGTCTTTAAAATTGGAGCAATAGTTTAAGGGTTTTTCCGTATTATAACAACCAACCACCCCCTCCACACCCAAAAAATAAATAAATAAATAATTAAAATAAAAATAATAAATAGTAATAATAATAAATAATATTAATCCATTGAGTAAATGAACTTTCTATTAATATAATACAGAATATATGAAAATCACAAGGCATAAAATCAATTACAGTGTAATGCTTAAAACTTACCCAACCGGTATTTTTTGTATGGAGCCGTCATCCAGCGATATTTCTTGTAACCTGAGAACGGTTAAAAAATATTTGTGGAGATAAATTTAGTAAAAACAAAGACAGACAACAAAAAAAAATTGCTTAATAAAGAGTCTTAAGATCAGAACTAATTGTAATGGCTGTAAAATAAAATTGCAATTGCATTACTTGACTAATAATTTTGAATGAAGAGAATATAGATTTCAATTTCAAGAACAAAATACAAACCATGAATCTGTAATTTATGTCTTTTCTTAATAATTAGAACATCGTTCTATCCTAGTAGATTTGAGATCATTTTACTTGTATTGACATGTCCAGCAGCTTTTGTATAATATTTTAATTCAAGATTGGCTTATCACTAGGTTGTTAGGATGAGAATGTCATAGTAGTCATTGTACTAATCTGTAACTCTTAATTGTATGTATCCTCTGTAGTCATGAATGAAGTAAATAATAATGTGAAAAGAGAACTGATAGTTTAAGTCATATGGCCTCCTTTGGTTTATGTCCTCTATTTCTTTACATGGTATAAGAGCAGCAATAATTGGTTCAGTAGTCTAAACCTCCCAGCCATGTTTTCTCAAATAGACAATATGGAAAAGTCATATTATCTTCACTCATTAGACAACCCCTGTGCTGTCTTGGTCATCTTGTCACATGAGAGAACAATCCGACTTGGTGTCGTGCCATGACAATGGCAGTCTTTGCCAAAAATAAGCTCAGTTTCATTGATGGTTCCATACCTAACCCAGTTCTTCGAATACACATCAAGCGGCTAGGATGCATGTCAGCATGTCAATAACATGGATCTCTCGTCTTGTCAATTCCCTACACGGTTATCTTGCAACCTCAGTTTTGTATGCCAAAACCGCTGCCATTGTTTAGAAAGATCTTCACGATCACTTCTCGCCGTCAAATGGCCCCCAGATTTTCCACCTCTAACGAGCCACTGCAAAACACTCGCAGAACAATGACTCTATTGACATAAACTCTAATTATCTCAAGGCCAATTGGGATGAATGATTAACCTAAGATCATCACCGATGAGATGCAATTTCTTATGGGCCTCGCAGATCCATAGCCAAATGCTCTTGATGGACATCTTGCCGAAATTGGGTCGTGCCTATGCGCTTCTGCAACAAGATGAGGCCACCAACCTCTTCATCTCTAACTATAGAATCCCCCATATTGCTTGCCACTAAATCAGATCAGATTTCATCTCAAAATGCTAGCCTTCCCTCTGCTAATGCAAGCATAAGGCAAGGGGATTTTGCTACAAGTTAAATGGTTACTCTCCACATTTTTAAAGCAAGGGAACGTTGTGCTCACTGTGATACTCCTGGACACACCAAATATGTGCGCTACAAGTTGTATGGATACCCCTAATCACAAGTCGAAGGTGAAACGAACTTGGGTTTTGGATACCCTCATAAGTTGCACTGATCAGACACTCTCGGTTGGTTCTCCTTTTACTTCTATTCCCCACCTTACTGCAACGCAATATCAGCAACTTGTGCATCTTCTTAATGAGGTAAACGTGTCACCACAAGCTCATCTCATAGTACGCCACAGAGCCTAATTTCTACAGTTGGTTCTTCCTGGATCATTGATAGTGTTGCAGCAGACCGACCATTTTTTACATCACACATCTCCACCAACTGCCTCATCCCCTATTACTAGCGTATCACTTCCACCATTCATCTCACCAATGTACTTTATCAACCAACTTTCAGATACCATATGTTATTTGCCAGAAAACTCTCTGGTAAATTGAATGCTTTGTGGCCTTTTACCCTAACCATTGCGTTTATCAGGACCTCTTGATGAAGAAGGTGATTGGTTGGGATAGTGAAAGCTGTGGGTTTACTAATTCAAACCCACTGATTCTCCAACATGCTTCCATGTCTCTTGTCTACCATCAGAACTACTAATTTGTGGCGTAATCATTTGGGTCACCCATCTACTGAATGCTTGAATAAATTGCACAAAATAAATCGTTTGTTCTCCAATAAAAGAACACGTTTGTGATGTTTGACCTTTGGCTAGACAAACCCATTTGTCGTTTTCTTCTAGTTCAATTTCTGGTACTAATGTCTTTTAATTCATTGTGATATTTGGTGCCATATAAAATTTTCTCTCATAATGGTGGTCGTTTTTTCTTCACTGTAGTGCATGATTATTCTCGTTATACATGGACTCAACCAAATAAATTTAAAACTCAAACATGTGATATTCTTTTTTATTTTCATTCTCACGTCCGGACCCAATTTAATCGATTGATTAAAAAAATTCGAACTGAATAATGATTTTGAGTTTTTCTTTAATCCCATGACATCCTTTTTTAGCAAAGTTGGCATGGTGATTCAACACAGTTGTGTTAATAAGCCTCAATAAAATGGAGTCATAGAACACAAACATCTTCATCTCCTCAATATTGCCCGCGCTCTTCGTTTTCTATCTCATCTTCCCTTGCCTTTTTGGGAAGAGTGCTTACTCACAACTACCTATATTATTAACCGTCACCCCTCTCCTCTTTTGCATCATTCCACCCCACTCACACGTCTTTCTCAAAACAATCACCTTACGATCACTTTTGTGTTTTGGGTTGCCTTTGCTATGCGTCTCTTGGTCATCTTCACACAATAATTTTGACCCTCATGCTTGACGTTGCATTTTATTGGCTGCCCATCCGGCCAAAAAGGATGTCGTCTTTATGATATAGGCACTGCCCTTATTCGACTAGTCGTGATGTCACATTTCATGAAAATTCATTCCCTTTTCAACCCGCTCATGCCTTCAATCCAAAGAAATTAAAACCCAAATGCTACTGTCATAGTCCTTCCATTACCCATTTCTGACCATTACCCCAGCCCCATTGCCCAACCAAATGAGGCAATTTCATATCTTACAAACCATTCCTCTAGCCTACCATCTCCCACATATGCAACACCCAGACCATCACATTCACCACATGCCTCTTCTAATCTCCAAACAATGACCTCTCCTAACCAAAAAATGTAAATTCCACTTGCTTCTCCACCCGCTACCCCCTTCCAGTCCCACTACACCAGCTCCTCCATTACTACATTCAACCTGAATCAAGCAACCTCCTTTCCGTCTTTATGACTCCCACTGCGACAACATGTCCTCGTCTCTGTCACCTTCTTTGCATCCGTATTCTTTAAGTACTCCGTATCCACTATCGCACTACTTATCATATAATAATTTAGATCCCCGCCACAAAGCTTTTCTTTCAACTATTTCCTCTAACAGGATCCTACCTCTTTCAGTGTTGGCAATTGATACCCTAAATGAAAAGACGCAATGGCTGCTGAAATTCTTAGCTTGGAGCAAAATTACACGTGGACTCTCACTTATTTACCTCCAAACAAGACTCCCATTGGTTGTAAATGGGTTTACAAAATAAAATATCGTTTGATGGAACGAATGAACGATATAGTTCCCGTCGCTTCGCTAAAGGTTTCACCCAAATTGAGGGTCTCAACTACAATGAGACATTTCCCCCCCCATTAAGCTCGTCAGTGTTGGTCTCTTCTTGTTGTGGCTTCAGTCGGTTAGCGGCCCTCTATGTCAATAATGTGTTTCTCCATAATAACTTGCACGAGGAAATTTACATGAAAATCTCGCACAGTTAGGCAAAACAGGGGAGCACAGGTTATGTTGTCTTAATAAATCTCTTTATGGCCTCAAGAAAGCCTCTCGTAATTGGTTTGACAAATTCTCTTCGGCTCTACTGTTTTATCAACCAGAGTCGAACTATTCCCTCTTCACTTTTAAACGGGATTCTCAACTGACAGTGGTTCTCATTTTCGTGGGCAATATAATTATTCTCAGGCAATGACTCTGCATTCTATCTTTCTTCGCAAGAGGTTTCTTCATTCTCAATTCCACATCAATAATAGGGTCGTCTCAAATATTCTTGGGAAAAGTACTCTTAGGTCCCTCACAAACAAATTTTAAACGCTAAAGGAATTTTGACCAATTTTAAATACTTAGGTCCACTAACTCTCTTCTTGTACAAGTCCACGCTAGTGGCATAACAAGTGGACCTAATTATAAATTGTTCTTAAATATTTAAAAATTGTTACCAAGGGACCTAATTGTATATTTCCCAATATTTTTTGGGTATTGAAATTGTACAGTCCCGTCACGGTATTCATCTTTTTCAGCGAAAGTAAACCCTGATTTGGGAACACTTGAGGGTTGGCCACGTGACTTTCTTATGGAACAAAATATTAAACGTCATAAAAACAAAGGCATCTCTTTATCTGATCCCACTTGTTATTGTCACCTCATTGTCCGATTACTTCATCTCACCATTACCAGACAGGATATTGTTTATTCCGTAAACATTCACCCACGTGAACCTCATTGGCATGCTGCCTTGCAAATCCTATGCTACCTCATATCCTCTCCTAGCACCGATTTATTTTTACCGATTTATTTAAGCACCTACTGCAACTCTGATTGGGCCTCTCGTCCTACTTCTCAAGATCACCGGGTACTTCACATTTCTTGGCAGTGGACCTATATTTTGGAAGACCAAGAAACAGAAGTCCCTACATCATCTGCTTAAGCAGAATATCGGTTATCTTCTCTCTGGTCTTCAAGTTTCGTGTCCAATGGCAACCCTTTATTGGGATAACAAAGCTTCCCTTCACATTGCATCCAATTCCATCTTCCACAAACGTACAAAGCACATTGAAATCGATTGCCAATTAGTTCGGGAAAAAAATCAAGTTGGAGCTCTTCACACTTCTTATGTACCTACTCACCCTCAGTTGGCTGATGTTTTCACGAAACCACTCAGAATAATCCAAGTTGGTTCGGAATTTGCACTCTCCACCTTGAGGGGGACTATTTACTTGTCCAGCGGCTTGTATAATATTTTATTTCAGAATTGGCTTATCACTAGGTTGTTAGGATGAGGATAAGTCATAGTAGTCATTGTTCTCCTTATATATTCAAGGATGAAGTATAAAATAATATGAACTGAGAGTTTAACTCATATGGCCTCTTTGGTTTATGTTCTCTGTTTTTAAAAATTGAAACATGTTTATTTTATTTCGAATAATCTAGCAATATTTGAGACTGTAAATTGAAATTTGAATTGGGAAACTGAAATTTCTGTCTGCATTTTGGCAGCCGACAACGGTGATTTGTTGTCAGCATAGACAACTAACAACGAACTGCTTTTTAAAGGAACTCTTAATTTGTGAGGTATTGAAAAGGAAAACATGATTATTAATACAAGATGGATGGAGTATAATAAATTCATCGGTATGCTACTCCCTCCCAATCTAAGAGTCCATCTTCCCTTTCAGAGACATGAAAACTAACTTTTACTTTGAAAATGAGATTAAATTTTACCATCTTAAGCAATTTTTTGGGGTGAGGTGGGTGACTAACGGAATATCAGCGTTGCCACAAAGATAGAAAAAAGACGAACATAAACAAAGTAATCTATAATCTCATAAAAAATACTTCATTCATCCCAAATTAAGAGTCCTGTTTTTCTTTTTGAACTATTCTGAATTAAAAGTTTTTTTTTTTTTGGATTATGAAGCCAGATTATCCTTGGGCCAGCTTTCGGGCACCCTAAGTGTAGGGATTCACAAATATTTTTTCTGGTGGTTATGTGGTCAAAGTTATCCTCGGGCTAACTTTAGAACACGGGAACAAGTCCCTTCTCCAGTCCCATCAATATGTGGTCAAAGGCAGGTATCGACAAGATCAGGGAGCATTCACGGAGCACACCAACTCCGGCCCAGTGGCGGAGCCAGAAAAATTTTCTTGGTGGGGTACCGGTGTGCGCAAAGCATCAACCACCGACGGGTTCCAAGGGATCCCACCCTCGAATTTTTCAAGAGTTATTATTAGTTTTTTTACATATATTCAATTGAGAACTTCGAGTTTTAGACAATTATAACACAAATAAACAACTCACATCACAATAGCACAAATTCACGATATACTAAAAGACAATAGTCAATAACGAAAACCCTAAATAACAATATAATAAAATTTTATTATACTTCAAATTTAAGGGTATCTTGACTTCACCCACAATGTAGTTATCATTATTTGACTTAAGTCCCTGGTTTCCTTTTCTTTGTACTTTAACTCACCATTTTAACCATTAGCGACGAAAATAGCATCTTAAAAGTAAAAAAAAAAATGTCGCTAAAAGTCAAAATGGTGAGTAAAGTCTAAAGAAAAACAAACAGTAGCTAAAGTAATAATGAAAACTAAATGGTGGGTTTGGGTAAAGTCAAAATACGCCTAAAATTTATAACAAGAGAATAATTCTACACTACCTCAAAATATGATTAAAAATATTCAAAGATCATAGTGTATTTATTGATGTTTTTGAATTGAAAAAATATATTTTACTTAAAATTTATAACAAAAGATTAATTCTACGTTATTTCATATATGAAACTGATGACATGACATTAGTACACGGGTTGATGAGTCTAATAATCAATTATAAAATATAACAAAGAATAATGATATGAGTCCAAAAAAAATGTCACCAATCATCCCCAAATGAGTTGGGATAGCACTAAATGTTGTACTTTTTACTGTGTTACACATTAAAATACTAGTACAATACTTTAATGCTATGACAACTTATTTGGGAGATGATTTGGGGGGTGTACTTGGGACTCATAGCACTACTCTAACAAAAATGAGTACAAAGAGATAGGAGTGTATACGTGTGAATAGGAAGGGTAGTGGATCGGAGGGTGGAGTCAACACCAAGTTGGTGAAGTGCCCTCCAACCATTTGTATAAATAGCAATAGCTGTCCCTTCTCTCCTCACCAATGTTGCCGCCTCCAAAACCACCACTCCTTCACAACTTTTTCTGCAAATAACAAACTATTTCCTTTAGTTTGCATTTGTTTTTTCATTTGAATCTGAAGAGCGAAATCTGAATCTGCAGTATAAAATCTGAATTTGAATATATGCTTGTTTTTAAACCTAAATGAACTTCTGAATGGATGTATATAGTTAGATTTAGTGTTTAGATATTCAAATATAGCCATTAACCTATAAATTGTTTTGTTTTTTTTTACTCAACCCCTTGTAATAATAGCATATTTGACTTCATCACTTGGAAAATGAAAAATTAGAGACAATCTTCTCGATTCTAGCACCTTTACTTCTCCGTTAAAAAATCAATTTAATTCATATTTTGATATACCTCTATATTTTTTCGACAAAAATGCATCTTCTTCCCTTATTCGTCTTTTTACCTAAATTCAACTCTTAACCCTAATTTTATGTACACCGCCAACAAAAGCCAACCCAGTTGCGGTGGAATTCTTTTCTAACAATCAAAAGGTCCTCTCTCTCTCTCTCTCTCTCTCTCTCTCTCGCGCGCGCGCTCTCGCTCTCCCTCTCTCTCTCTCTCCAATTGAGGTGGAATTCTTTTCGATTTCCCCTCCATCAAATTCAAATATGAAAATTCCTTGTTGCCTCTTGAGTAATCCATCAGACTTAAGAGGTACTAAATAGTATTTGTTTTTGTAATTGATTAAGAGGTTAACAACTATATTTAACTGACCTAAACTACACGTCAAAGGCGCAAAACAAAACAAATAACAAATTTTAGAGAGACAATCTAAAATGTCTTGTATTCAAAAATGAAGGACCCCCTTTATGAGAGTCGAAGGAAGGTTCCAGACTTGGGCTATAAAAAGGTCCTAATTACTATTACGCCCTTACTAGCCTTAACTCCTTACTTAAGTACAAAATATCTACAAAAAATAAGTACATCAAAAATAGAGAAAAATAACAAGATTGGACAAAATCTACTAAAAGTAGATCCAAATCACGTCACCCTCTCCCCCTCAAAACGAGTTCGTCCACGAACTCAGAGAGGGATGCCCACTGAGTCGGGCTCCAAAATGGTGATCAGCGCATGGCGAGGAGGCTCCTCTGACTCATCGAAGTAATCTGGAGGATGATCCATTGCTAAAAGGGAATGGCGACGTGGCAAAGAGCAGCCTGAAGATCGATGCCCAACGGTGCCATAATTGTAGCAACTGAATGTAGGAGGGCCCGAAGGTATAGCCGTGGGGGTAGTAGAGGTGACTGAGGCAGTAGTAGTGGGTGCGGATACAGGAGTAGGAGCAATAGCTGAACCGAAAATGATAGAGTACGGGAAGAGGGTAGAGCTGCTGGTGCAAGGTGGTAAGCCTCTACCTTAGTATCATAATCAACCGCCTTCAGAAATGTCGGTATCTCTCGCACCCTTAGATCGCGTTGAATGTAAGGCTGGAGGCCCAAAATATATCTCAGGAAGACGAGCCCTGGTGCAAAGGAGCTGAAAATGCTCGATGTACTCCACCACTGTAGACGTCTCCTGACGGAGAGACTGTATTCGAGCAAAAAGATCTCGCTCGTATGTCGGTGGGATGAATGAGGTATGAAGGGTGGCCTTTAGGTCTAGCAATGTCTGAATAGGGGGTAGTCCGACTGCTATTCGACGATAGCACAAGTCATTTCATCAAACTCGGACAAATCCCTGAAATTTGGTGGCAGCAAGAAGAACACAGGAGCGGCCCTGAACCCTCTTGTAATCAAAGATCGTCTCCATAGTAACTAACCAGTCAATCATAGCATCGGGTGAGAATTGTCCATCGAACATCGGGACATCAATGCGTATATCACCATGGAGACTCCGAAAAAGTAGTTGAAGTGTCATAGATAAGGGGTCTTCATCCTGATGTGCGTCAATGCCCATCACATCACATGGCACGAGCATAGCATAATCAGCACGCAAGGGTAGCATCTGAACAGGTGGTGGATAAGGAGGTACATGCTGGGCTACTGGGGGTGCAGGAGAGCCGCGGGGTAATGTAGACACGTGTCAATCAAATGACCGCGCTCACCACAATACAAATAATGGCGGTCCCGAAGTGGCACAAAGCGAGGAGCATCAGGTGGTGGGGAAAGTATCCACTTCAAGACACTGCGGTGGGTGTTCCCAGCGTCGGAGGATGAGGAAGAATCGATGTAAAGTAGAGATAGGTCGTGGTGGGAAGGTATATTGTGCGGTAGCGGCATGTATGGTGGTGGGCGGGTGAATTAACATGGGTCAGGAGGTCGAGGGCCGCGAGTCAGGGGGTCGAGGGTTTTGGGATATGCATCCCTATCAGGGTACTCGAAAATTCCAAGGATGGTGGATAGACCGAAAGTTCCGAGGGGGCTAGGGTTAGGCTCGACATTTTCAAGAATAATAGGATTTCGACGACCGAGGGTTTCGAACTGTCGGGCAGGGGGTTCAGGATGTAAGTCGGAGCAAAAAAAAATCGGCAATCCTGCCGGAACCGAGGGCTACCTTTCCGATTAGATCATGATAACCGTCGGGGCTATCTGCAGTTTAGGGACAGACCATGATAGCCGCCGGGGCCATGGGATTTCTTGCCTTTCCAGGAATTCCGAGGGTTTCAGGAGGTCCTGTTATTCCGATGATATCTACTGGGGGCGGATTTTTGAGAGGGATGGAATTTCAGTGAGGGCCGAAAGTTTCAAAATGTTGACGGGAGGGCTTTGCCATTCCGGTTTTTTCGAAAATATTCGGATTGATTAGGAGCGCTAAATTCTGGTCGGGAGTTAAGGGGGGCTCACCGTCTATGGGATCCGAACTTCGGCCAAGGCCCAGAGGTTCGGGAGGGCAGCTGTGAGGTTTTTGAAAGGCAATCTTGGGGTTTTTGAGGAGTTCAAAGCTTGTGTCGTTTCCTAGTGTTCCGAGGTTTCCGACGGGTTCTTTACTGGGTCTTTGGGTGAATGACTCCGGTGGTTCGATTGCGGTTATAGGTGGCGGAATTTTGGTGAAGAGGCGGAAGAGATTTTCAAATTTTTGGTTGAGTTCTTGGGACATTAGGGTTTGTTGTTGTGCTAATTCGTCAATTTTTTTGTCGCAATTCTAAATTGATCTCCTTTTAATGTCGATTTGATTTCTTCAGTGCCATCGAAAGTGTAGCGTACGATTTTTTTTATAATCAATGCACCAATACACCAATCACAGAACGACACTTCGCTCCGATACCAATTTGACATAAACTACGCGTCAAACGCCCAAAACAAAACAAATAACAAATTTTAAAGACAGAATCTAAAATGTCTCAATCAAATGAGGCTTATATGAGTATTTATAAGAGTAAGAGGAAGGTTCCTAATTACTAATATGCCCTCACTAGCCTTTAGAGTAAGTACAAAATATCTGATCAGACAAATATACTAAAAGTAGATCCAAATCACATCATTGACTCTGAATTCTTAAAGAGGTAAAATTACTTTTAAATCTGAATGTGTCTAAATACATCCATTCAGAGGTTAGTTCATAGTACATAAAACCAAACAAATTTTCACATCCAGATAAAATGAAAACTCAACCCTTACCCATCTGATGTGGAGTTTGTTTTATAAAACTAATCAAAGTAAGATCTTAATTGACATATCAAAGGAGGAATTTTGTTGGGTTTCATGGTTACTTCAACCAAACAGAAACGCAAGATTGAGAGGAAATTTTCATATTGGGTAATGTCAAAATAACTAAAAAAAATGATAGGAGGTGTTACACCATCACCTGTGAAGAGCAAGAGCAGTAGCGAGACCACAAATACCTCCACCAACAATTGCAATGCCAACTTCTTCTTCAACCATAATAACATGCAGGCAACTCAATTATGTTTGTGAGCTGTGATGAGTCCATATTGCATAGTTATTTGTGTCATCTACTCGTTCTATGTCAAACGGGTTGGAGCCGGATCGAATTTAGGGAGATTCAGATTCGTTTAGTCGGGGCTTTATCGGTTCGGGCTCGGGCTCGGGTTCGGGTTCGGATTTGTAATATTGGATCCAGATCCGGATTCAAAACGGATCTTCAGGCAAGGTTCGGGTCCGGATCTGATCAGATTTATACATTTATTTTATCCCCCTTCTTTATTTTTTAATCTTAGATTAAAATATTTTATAATGTATTATGGTATATGATTAATATAAATAAAACATATATTACTTATATTTATTATATACATAAATATATATATTTTTATATATAATACTTGCATGTTATATTGATAAGATATATTTATAAATAAATATAAATTTATATTTTTATATATAATACTTGCATGTTATATTGATAAGATATATATATATATATATATATATATAAGTCAGGTCGGGGCTTCGACTCCGAATTTTGTATAGGATCCAGACCCTACCCGTTTAATAAACGGGTCTTCGGGTCTCGAATTCAGACCCTACCCATTTAATAAACGACGTCAATAGCATCATTATGTGCATGTGCTAAGTCAATGATCGCATTGGTCCAACTTGTTTATTTATTTTAATCTATATGTTTATGGCCAAGATTTTAGAACAATACATACAACAGGGTTTACTTTACAATTTTTGTATAAAGTCTTGTCAATTTTTATCAATCTTAAGACTGCCCTGATTAAATATAGAGTAGTTTTATCCCTGCTAATGACTTTTGATTAATTTTATGCGACTCACTGACGTATCATGTCTATATTAATTCGTTTTTGGAGTCAACGGCTCTACAAAGTAAGATCCTAAAAATAAACTCATATAATACAGACACGATACGTCTGTGAGTCGTACAAAATGAATCGAATTGGTGAGTCAGAGTAGAGTTAGTGCTTATTTTGGGTGGGACACAAACCGTTGGCGGGGGTTTAGAAAATTTTAGGTTTATTTTTACGTTTTATAAATATTTAATTGATAATTTATATTTTTAAACAATTATAACTCAAATAAAACATTTTCTCTTTGAGTGGGAGAACCATTTGCTCTTTGACTGGTATATTACGAGTTTCGCCAATTGATACCGCAAATGGTTCTCCCACTTACCAAACATTAAATCATAAAAAAATATACAAATTGTAAGTTTAAATAAAATATAAGACTTAATAAAAATATCTCAATCGCTTCAATCCAATAAAAAAAATGTCCAACGTAGAAATCCTCCACCACAAGTGGTGTTTTAGACCCTACAGTCGACATATAAGAGGGTACACTATGAGGTTAGTGCATACTAATAGTAATAAATATTTAAAAACTACATATCCACACTTGTTTCTTGAATGTTAATATTTAACATGTCACCCATAAATTATTTCTTAAATGTATGTTAAGAGTGACTTATAAATTCTCCACAAAATATATAAGAAATATAGTCAGATTATTGAAAATTTATGTGGACACTCTATCTAGTTTTAAAAATATTTAGGGACAAAAATTTAATTTTCAAAATTTTGGGTAGAATACTTGTCCACCCCAACCTCCATATAGCGCCGCCCTCGCATATTATATAATACATTAAATATTTGGGCATAAAACGTTCTGTATAAAGATCTTTAGCAGGTAAGGTATTATTTATAGGCATATTTTATCATGGAAATGATTAAAAAGATGTCAAACGAGTTTTTTTTATGACTATTTTATGTCAATAATTATAGGACATTCAAATGGGACACATTTGGTGCAACATTCTATATTAGTTTGTGTTTGAGCTGCATTGTTATTGGACCGAACACGAACCAATGCGGGTACGACAGGTCAGGGTGTTGCCCCAAAATGTATCGATTGTTACTCTTTTTATATGCATTTTGTCATGAATTTTTTTCCATGCAACACTTCATTTGTCATTCTTTTCATTTTTTTTTTTTTGTAAAAAAATTGCCTCACTTATATACCCCCTCCCCCCCCCCCCCCCCACCACCCCCCACAAAAAAAATATTAAAAAAAAAAATTGACATTCGGGATTTCCCCACTCTGATTTTATTTATATAGATGTTATTTTAATTTTGTTAAAATCAATGGTTTGTTTTTATATCAATTTTTTCTTTATTTCAGATTTTTATTTTTGCCCAATTTTTATATCATATTTTTTTAATATCATATTGCTTTTATATTAGTTTTTTATATATATAAGTAAGACATGTCCTTTTTAGGTGGGTTAATTATGGGTGAACTTCAAATTAGTTTTGTTGTAGTATATTTAATAGTCTTTTTTCTTATGAATCGTCCTTCGGTTATTAAAATTTTGATTAGTGATTTTTTTAAATCTGTATTATCTAATATATTTACTTAAAAATGGTGGCAACCACCATTCACTTCAGCAAATATCGTGAGACCGAGATGGGAAAGGACAGACATTAAAAGGTGAGGAGAGAATTAAAAGGGAGAAGATCAGAGAACTAAGGCATCTGTAGTGGGATAGTGTAAAAAAATGCAAATGAAGATTTTTTGGGTTAGATTGTTGGTCGAGTTCTCACAGTGGGACAGTGCAAAAGTTGAGGTGGCACAATCTGGGCGGATAACTGTTAAATGCCCAGAGCTGGGCGGATAACATTTCCACGCCCAGCTCTTCCACTATCAGTTTGGATATTGATTTTTTTGTATTTCAAAAGAGGGATTGGGCGGATAACATATCCACACCCAAAAAATCTGGGCGGCTAACATTTTAACGCCCAACCTTGGCGGCTTTCATTTATCCTCCCAGCAACGATGGGACTTATTTGCACATTGTGTATCGACCATCTATATTTACACACTCTCTATATTTTCACTCACATAAATCTACACAATTCGTTACCCACTGTGAGACCCAAAAATCTAAATCTGCACATTTACACATCTCACTACATATGGTATAAAAAGAGTGTCTATTAGACATTCAACCCCATCCCCACCCCATTATATCAACTATCTTGTCCCCCCCCCCCCCCCCCCCAATCTTCTTTTGCCCCTGTGTAAGCTATATTGAGTTCTTTATATTTTTACACACAACTAAGTGTCTAATGAGCATTGATGATTGTAGCAGGAAGTAAAAGAAGAAATTCATAGGATTATTTTGTTTAGGGGTAACGTAAGCAAAGTAAGCGGACATAGTTGTTTGAGGCTAAAAAATCTACAGTATAAAGTTCTTTAGGTTCTTACACCAAATTATGAATTTATATATTGAGGGACTGAGGTGGGTTTGCAAGTTAAGAATTGATTTTTAAAACAAAATTATTGGATGATTTTCTCATTCGTTTCCATTTTTGGTTACACAGGTGAAGGCCTCTAATGTAAAATGAAAGATTGGGGATTTTGACACATATACTCTTATACTCCACTTCAAAAGGAACGGATATCTGTAAATTGTGGACACAAGGGTCATTTAAATACACCAATAGTTTCTCAAAAAACTGTTAAACACTTCGTTGTATTTTACTTGAAATTTATGTTATATGATTTATATTTTTTAAGATAATCTAAAACATAAGTAGAGAAACCATAATTTTTTTTTATAGCATATCATGGTGCCCGGGTAGCTTACACGCACCTCGACTAATCTTCATTCGCGGTTCGTGGCTTCCGCTGGCCAAGCATTATTTTGACAGTGTAAGGGATCGAAATGGGGACCAAATCCAATCCACCCCCAAGACTGTTCCAGTGACAGCATTATACCACTGGGCCAAGAGGCTTGATTAATATTTTATGTAATATATTCACTGTTACTTGCTTTAAAACTCTTAAGGATGAAATCAGATAATGAAATGTGACAGGTATATGGTTATAAACAATTAGTTTTAAAAAGCTATTGATCTTTATTATAAAGTGTGAATGTACAAACAATGGGGAATAAACCAATGGAAAGTTATACAAAGTTTAGTTAAATTGATATCGCAATGCTGCATTAATTTGATATGGATTTGTGGGTGCTTATTTATTTTAGCCCAATATCATAGCCGACCAGCCCAGTATGCAGAAGGGACTGCTCAGCCCAACTAAAAATAATTATTTTGGATATGTGTATTTGACACGTGCTTATATGCATGGGGATAGACTCAAATCGATTACCAACAATCTCGGAGGAGATATTCAGTGACACCTACTAGTTATCTACAAGATGATTGAGTTACCTATAGAATTCAATCACTTATTTCTACGACTATAAAATGTAAAGCCTGACCCGAAGCAATGTGATGTAACTTCGATTATCTGAGAGACACTAATAAGAATACAGGTTCCTCTCCATGGGTGTAGGGAAGCTGTCGAACCACGTATCTCAGGTGTTGTGTGTGATCATTTATTTTTTCATCTCGATATTACTTTCTAGGTTTCTTATTGTGATAATAATTGCACTCACAATTGGCGCCGTCTGTGGGAATCGATTCTTTTTATGAAGGGGGTAAAAAATCCTACCAATTTAAGAATGTGTGATATCGATTATTTATTTAGTTCGCAAATTTTCAATTAAAACTTATGAGTTAATCTTCAATATAAATTATATTAAACCCTGAGCATACATCTATGTGTGTAAGGACATAAATTTCCAATTGAGTCCCTGTATTATTTTGACTTAATTCCGTGAACAAAACTATGTTTGTAATATGTCATAGGGAGAATTTTATTTTGTCACGATCCCACTCGGTTTATGGCGTATTGAAGAAATTGAAGACGTTGCTGCAAAGCTTCAAAGAATTAAATCATGCCGAAGTTTAATTGGTGCAAGTTTAATCGTCTTCAAAGATAATTTCATTCCGAGATCACTCAGGTATGAATGCGTATAATTAATGGTGCTCGGAATTATTTTATAAAAGATAAGGATGTAATTTTTATAAAGATTTTTTTTTTAAATGTTTTAAAAGTGTTTTAAAGGTTTATTCTACGTTTTATGATGATAAGCTCGTAAAAGAGTTTGACATTTTTGAATCTCTCATTGGAAGAGACGTTTTAAACAAAAAGTCAAACTTTCGCGTTGTCGTTCAAACGACATGCAATCTCGTTCGAACAGATGGGATGTCGCTCGAATGAGTTCCTCAAGTCGTTCGAACGACACGTTTTTCGAGGCGACGTTTAAATCCTATTTAAACAGTGTTTTCATCATAGTTTCGAAAGTGTGCATGGAAAACAGTATTCGACCAGAAACTTGTTTTGCACATGTTTTCTAAGGTTTAAAAGTCTTAAACACATCCTTAGAGTTTGCGAAGATCCGAGTTATCATTCTTATATGTTTAAGTGATCTTGCTTCACCAAAGTTGCTTGTTCTACACATTGAACATCAAAGGGTTTTGCGGTGAAGAAGCGACGGACATCGTGTTCGACATCGTAGACGAATAAAAGCCATATCGGTGGGCATCGAGACATACATGGGCGCGTGTGTTGTGGACAGGTATCGTGGAAGATGGAATTTCTGCGTGGACACTATTGAAGAACGGTAGAAGATCAGAAGGAGCGTCAAGACCCGAGGGGATCGAGTCTTAGTGTAAGGCTAATCTGTCTTTGTAAAACCATTGTTCATAGTGATTATCTGGCATGGGCCGTCCGAGGTTGTTTTCCCATTTTGGGTTTTTTCCTCGTACATCCGGCGTTATGAGTATTCTTTACTTTACTTTACTTGCTTTAATCACTATATGCATGTTTAGGATTAATCAAGATAAAACTGGTTTAAAGTAAGAATTGAGTTTTTCACAACTTGGTTTGGTGCATAATTAAAAGTTGGATCTTTTTCGGAGAAAAATTTGTTTTGTTTAAAACACACATATCGGACCACTCACACTTTTCAAATTGGTATCAGAGCTAGAAAATATTTTTTATTTGTTTTGTGATCCCGTGTGTTTTCAAAGATGAATTCTGGATATAATGAATGTTCTCGAACTCGTTGTGTTTGATGGCACTAATTACACCTATTGGAAGATGACAATGAGATGTGCTTTAAAATCTATTGATAAGCGTGTTTGGCTTGCAGTTGAGAAAGGTTGGATAGCCCCTGTCACTATTGTAGGTGAGGTCACTAGTTTAAAGCATGTTGAGTCATGGACCGAAACTGAGCAAAGACTTGCACAATATAATTCTAAGGGTCTGCACGTTATTTCTTCACTTGTCACGCGGAAAGAATATAATAGAATTATGACTTGTGAAACATCAAAAGAGGCTTTGGATATTTTGGCACTCACTCACGAGGGCACTAGCACGGTTAGAGCGTCAAAACTTCAAAATCTCACTACACAGTTTGAGACCATTAGGATGTTAGAGAGTGAGACCTTTGATGAGTTTTATGTTAGGTTGTCCAATATTGTCAACTCGTCGTTTAACCTAGGTGAGAAAATTCCCGACAACCGTGTCATTAAGAAAATCCTTAGGTCGTTGCCTAGTAGGTTTGATGCGAAAGTGACCATTTTAAACTCCTTGGGTAGGTTAGAGTCAATGAAACTAGAAGAGATTGTAGGTGACTTACAAACCTATGAAATCGACATGATTACCTCCAAGCAAGTGCCTAAGAACGAAAAGGGTATTGCTTTGAAAACTCGGAAGGAGGAAATTAAAGTTTTAGATTCCGATTCCGATTCTGATTTTGAGGATGTTGCTTTGTTGGCAAAGAAATTTAAAAAATTTATTAAGTTTCAAAAGCAATCGAAAGATGCGAAGAAATTTAAAAAATTCAAGAACAACAAAGTAGATCCCGCCTCTAAGGATAAGATTGAGAAGCCTAAGAGAGATGAGTCGGATAAGTGTTTTGGGTGTGAGGGGTACGGTCACAAGGTTAAGGAGTGTCCCACTAGACTTAAGAAAGAGGGCAAGCAACCCGTATTCTATAATGCCACATTAAGTGATAGTGAACCGGAAGAGGGAGAGATTTCCCCCATTGAGCGTAACTTTGTTGCGTTTATGGAATGTAATGTGAGCGATGAAGATACAACTCATGTGAATGACACTTTCGAGGAGGTTTTGAGTATATCCCATGTTAGTGAGGGTGAAGAGAGTGACGAGGAGGAGAAAGATGTGAAAGAATTGCAAAATGCGTTTAATGAGTTGTATGCCGAAACAGTGAAGGTGAAAAAGGCTAACTCAAAATTGCAATCTAAGTTGAATGAGTGTGCCATAGAAAATAATGAAAGTTTAATTAAGGATCTTAGGGCACGTGAAAAGAAGTTTAGGGAGAAACTAGAGTTTGTGGAGAAAGAGAGAGACAATCTCCGTGGTTTGATGGAGTCCTTGAAAAAGGAGATTTTAGAGTTTGCGGAGTCTAGGCGTTTGCTCGAGTCTAGGATTCATGAGTTGGAGGAGAGATTAAGAGACTCGTCTAGAGTCAAGTTTGATTTGGAGGCTAGGTCGGAGAAGTTATATAAGATCCTAGGCCCCGTCTAAATTAAGGAAGATAAGGGTGGTATAGGTTTTAGTGAGAGAGTTGTTCCCATTCCCCCCGCACGTGTGAGAAACACTAGGATGGTTAGAAAAGGTCCACATAAAGGTAATCATTCCCACCACCGCTACTTTTGCTCATTTTATGGTAGTAAAGGTCATCTTAGGCGTTATTGTTACGACCTTAGACAAGATCCTAGGAAGTTTAAGAATAAAGTTGGCCCGGTTACCCAAACCCACATGCGTCGTTTTACACCTACTTGGGTTAGGAAATCGGATTTAGTGGCTTTAGGAATTAAACTTCGTAATTCTCGTTTGGGTGCACTTGATTCTTCCCATGCTAAATCTAAAGGATGATAGTGTTTCCATGTTTGTCATATGCTAGTTTGCTTCATTATTTATTCATTGTTTATTATGACATGTGTATCATTTTGTATTATAGTTTTCATTTGTTTGAGTCTTATTTGAAAAATACAAAAATATTTTGCTTTTCTTTGAGTCAAATATGTTTGAAAAGCCAAAAAGATTTTCAGTTTTTTGTTTTTGAGTTTACATGTTTGATGTGGCATATTGGTGTGCTTGGACCCCCACCCATCGTTTCATTATCCATGTGGCTAGGACATTTGGTCATTATTATCGATACTTAGAATGATCTTAACCATTGTTTATATGGGGTTGTTTCGAAGTTGATATGAATTTTGATTCGACTTTGTATATATGCCAACATTGCACACATGCACGAGTCTATATGGATGTTTGACTTCTCTTGCATATTTGAATTTGGTGAGGCGTTCTTATCTCAATCTTGTCATCTATGCGTAAGTAGATTTAAGGAGAAGTGTACCTGTAATAACCGTTTACCGTGAGGATTTAAAATTGGTAAAAATGATATGTGATTCACGGGAAAGGGCTGCGAGAGTTCAAAATTAACTCGTCGTGAAAGACACCGTTTATAAGAGCCCAAAAGAAAATGCAATATACTAAGAAAAGGGCCAATAAGATTTTCTCTAAGTTGAGAATGCTAGAAACCTCAAAAGAACTTGAAAAAGTATATATATATGAGGGAGTTTGGTTGGAGAAAATTAAACGGGTTTGCACATCTAATCCTAATGTTGAAACATTGCAATTTGATGCTATTGTTTGTAGAATCGTCAAAATTCTGGATTTCTGTGCATGTAGTATGTTTAGTTCATTAAGTTCACTCTTTAATCGTCATATGGCTATGATAAAGTTTGATGATTTATCGCTATCAATTAGAGCTTCTTGATCGTTTCGATGTGTTGGAATTGTGACTCATTTGTTGTAGTTTCACGCCCATTCATTCCATGTCCATGTTTGAGCACATCGGTACTATGTTTGCATGTAACTCGCATTTTATGTTTTTATGAGTTTTTGCGTTTTGTGTTAAAAGCCTACTGTTTTGACACTGTTTTGATTCTGTACCTGCCCTTCCTGGAATTTATTTATGGAATTTGTTTGTGGAAATTTTTTCACTGCGCAATACTTTATAATATTTCTGGGAAATTGGAAAATTTTGGCAGGTCGCGCGAAGTCGTTCAAACGACAACTCATCTCGCGCGAACGACTTCTGACTTCGTTCGAGCGACATTCTCATCTCGTTTGAGTGATGTCTCTGGCTCGTTCGAACGACAGAATCAAAAATGGCTTCTGATTAGTTTGCAGTCCTCAGGTTCAAATTGGTATATTTTTGGTACTGCGGGAAGCATTTCTGGTCTATTTGGTTATATGCAGGTTCTTTTATGTTCTAAATTGGTATTTTGCATATTAGTCCGTTTATCACACCTGATTAATTTGCTATATTCTTTGTGTGATTCCTTGGTTTACTATCTACTGATTTATCATTGCTATGACCTTAGTTAGCTAGTTGTTTCATGACTATCTAGCATTTTTCAATTCTCAAATTGGTATCAACTTTATTCAAATTGATTTCATAGTCTCATGCTAGATATTTCATATTGGTTTATCTTTTCACCGGATTGTCTATTTGAGACAAAAAGGGGGAGAGATGTTTGTGATGTAGGGGGAGATTTGTCAAGCGCTTCTATAGATATCTGGATTTACATATTGTTTGATTATATCTGTTTCAAATTGGTATCAAATAATTGCTCACATGTTTCAAATGATTTGTTCTTATTAGAAATACAAATTGGTATCATTTGTTCCTCCATACTTCATTGGGTATTTGTTTGTCTGTTTCATGTGTGTAGGTATGCTTTCAGCGATTCGAGATTTCAAGTCTACATCACATTATGATAATTCATGCTTGTCGGTGCTACATATTCTAGTCCGTGTCCTGTAATTTTTGATTTTGGGTTTATAGGATGGGATTTAGGCGTCATACGGCTTGACGGCCCGGTTAGGAATTTCACTGGTTTAGATTTGTCCCGGAATAGTCAAAGGGGGAGGTTTGTACATAAATTTCCAATTGAGTCCCTCTATTGTTTTGACTTAATTCCGTGAATAAAACTGTGTTTGTAATATGTCATAGGGATAATTTTATTTTGTCACGATCCCACTCGGTCTATGACGTATTGAAGAAATTGAAGACATTGCGGCAAAGCTTTAAAGAATTAAATCATGTCGAAGTTTATTTGGTGCAAGTTTAATCGTCTTCAAAGATAATTTCATTTCGAGATCACTCAGGTATGAGTGCGTATAATTAATGGTGCTCGAAATTATTTTATAAAAGATAAGGATGTAATTTTTATAAAGAAAAATGTTTTTAAATGTTTTAAAAGTGTTTTAAAGGTTTACTCTACGTTTTATGATGTTAAGCTCGTAAAAGAGTTTGACATTTTTGGATCTCTCATTGAAAGAGACGTTTTAAAGTCAAAAGTCAAACTTTCGCGCTGTCGTTCAAACGACATCCAATCTCGTTCGAACGAGATGGGATGTCGTTCGAACGACTCGAACGAGTTCCTCAAGTCATTCGAATAACACGTTTTTCGAGGCGGCATTTAAATCCTATTTAAACAGTGTTTTCATCATAGTTTCGTAAGTGTGCATTCTGAAAAACAGTATTCGACCAGAAACTTGTTTTGCACATGTTTTATAAGGTTTAAAAGTCTTAAACACATCCTTAGAGTTTGCAAAGATCCGGGTTATCATTCTTATATGTTTAAGTGATCTTGTTGCACCAAAGTTGCTTGTTCTACACATTGAACATCAAAGGATTTTGCGGTGAAGAAGCGACGGACATCGTGTTCGACATCGTAGACGAATCAAAGCCATACCGGTGGACACCGAGACATACGTGGACGCGTGTGTTGTGGACAGGTATCGTGGAAGACAGAATTTCTGTGTGGGCACTATTGAAGAATGGTAGAAGATCAGAAGGAGCGTCAAACCCGTGGGGATCGAGTCTTAGTGTAAGGCTAATCTGTCTTTGTAAAACCATTGTTCATAGTTATTGTCTGGCTTGGGCCGTCCGAGGTTGTTTTCTCGTTTTGGGTTTTTTCCCCGTACATCTGGCATTGTGAGTATTCTTTACTTTACTTTACTTGCTTTAATCACTAGATTCATATTTAGGATTAATCAAGATAAAACTGGTTTAAAGTAAGAATTGAGTTTTTCACAACTTGGTTTGGTGCATAATTAAAAGTTGGATCTTTTTCAGAGAAAAATTGGTTTTGTTTAAAACACACATATCGGGCAACTCACACTTTTCAATGTGGATAAATCAAACATGTAATCACAAATCAAGCGACAAATACGATTCGGGAAAAAAAACTTTTGGGTAAAACCTTTTATTTCACTATCTAATGTAAATCGCAACTTACAATTACATAACGAAACCTGCATTGAATCTCCCGCGGAAAATCTACATAGACCGCAGCCTAGACCAGTGAAGATTCCCTCGAGAACCTCAATAATCGCAGCTCCACTGCATCAGTGAATACCCTCAATTATCCCCAATGACCACTATCGTCAGCAAATAGGCCCCGCAAGAACTATCAAATCAGCAGTAGAGATCTCCTCTCTACAGGACAAACTTCGACAAGAAGTTTTTGGGTTCCAAATTGATTCACAAACGTATATGGGATCTTTTTAGTGAATCAAAAACAAATTTTGGGATTTTAAAGTTGAATACTTATTGTAGTAGGTCTCTTAAAAACGTTCTCCCAAAGTCTTGAACAATAACACTCCCGAAATAGGTATTTATAGAAAAAATAAATAATTGAGGCGGCGCGTCGAACTAGTTCGGTTTGGCCTTTATAAGAGGCAAACCAGTTCATTTTTCTAGTACTGATGCTAAGCCTTTTTAGCCAGCCGAACCGGTTCCCCTTGAGTCCGAACCGGTTCGCATAAAATATAATATTTTAAAAAGCTCACCTAGGTCTTCCAAAAACTATTTTGACTTAGAAAAATACCTCATTTTGTTAAAAAACAGTTTCGAAAAATATCCCGATACTCTCATAAACTATTTGGACAAATGATCATGAGCTTCCTTCGACGGTTGTAGCTGTATATGATATGTTGTATGTAAAATCAGGACTACGAAAAATATGTCCTTACAAATCTCGCCCCTATGTCTATGCCGGTACAAAATAAAAACAATTTAAATTATCAATAAAAATGTCCAATACAAATCTAATACGCTCCCAGAACCCAAAAATGGAAAGATACTAAAATTACTAATCTTCAAAAAGATCTTCAACTTTAAATCTCTTCAAATCAAATCTCTTTGCTTTCTTTGTGCCTCTTTTGTGTTATTTCCAAATGATCATCAAAGTCTTACACATAACAAACAAAGCAAATACCTTCGTGACATATCGGGTTCGAAATGAGATAAAGCATAAATCAAGATCAAGATCAAATTAAGTAAATCCATTAATGATCAAATCAAATCAAGTCAAATCTCAAATCCACCCATAATTCAAACTCTTACTCCCCCATAATCTATAATCCCTTCTCCCCCTTTTTATTTGTCTGAAATAGACAAGGAAAGGAATAAACAAAATAAATGCGGAGTGTCACGATACGCATAACAAGCATATAACAATTACACTCATGCAAGGATATACTCAAAATGATCCACAAACTCTTTTTCATTTTTCATTTTTTTCCAATCAAAGATACTTTACAACACACACACACACACCATGAATTAACACTAAGATAACCAAATCGTGAAAATGGAAGGAATGGGTGTGAACATATATGATAGGAAAATCAACTCAAACATACATAACAAATGTGCACGATGAATATGGATACTCCTAACGAATGAACTCAAAATCTTCCTTAGGTGTACAAATTATTAAATTTAAGTGACACCGATTCAATCTATTCAACACATTAAAGTCTAAAGTGATTTTCACACCAATAATGTCTAAAACTATGTAATACTTTTTCAAGACTTTGTTAGGATGTGAAAACCCGTTGATTTATTTCCAACCAAACTCCCTCATATATAATAATGATCATATTTTCCTATTCAATTCTTTTCTTTTGAATGATCATATAAAACTAAACTAGTTTGGCCTTGGCTACTTTTTACAATGCCACACTTTTTTAGGCTCTTTTCAAATGGTGGATTTCAAGCAAAGGTTAATTGCTCCTTTTGTAGCCCTTTTCCGTGTTCACTCATCATTTTTCTATCAAACAAATTCCTCATGGGCAACAGTTCTTACATGCACTGCTTTCATTATCAAGTTTTATCACATTTGGTTCGTTTTAAAGACATGATTGAGATGAAAATATTTCGACCAACATGTGATAGACAAGCACAATAATCAAATAAATACGTGCAAGTGTGCATTAAAGGAAATCATGAGTCAAACATGTAGAAAGTAATCTTAAATCTCATATTAATTACTCTAAACTTTATAAAGCACATGGATGAAATGATATATCCTCTTAAAACACTATCGAATAGCCACATGGATATGGAATGATGTTGTGACTTAGTCATCCTAAATGTCCATCCATAAACATTGTAAGACAAAATACAAAAATCATTTTGTCTTTTTCAAAAATTTTATCAAAGTAAACTGTTTTTGGCTTTTTCAATTTTTTCTAAAAAAATAGAAAATATTTTGTATTTTTCCAAAAAATTTCAAAAACAAAAATCTTTTGGGGTTTTTCGAAAAATATATCAAAATGGAAAAAAATAAATACAAAAGTGGTACACCCAAGAAATAGGAAAGAAATATCATTATGAAAATCATCCTATGCTAGCAAATAAGTCTAACTTCAACCATTAGGTGTGGAGGAGTTTTCCAAAGGTGGTGACACCTATGAAAAATATTCATCAAATCGTGTGAATTTTAACTAAAAACTTAACTTGCTCTCGAATGTATACAAACTCTCTCATGTGATGTGCAGGATCATGCAATGTATCATGTGCGAGTGCCTGTATGGAAACATGTGTCGTAGCATAACGTGGTAAAAATTTGTGAGACACACTACCCAACTTAAAATAGAATTCCATAAGGTGCCCTCTCTTCTTGAAATGGGTGCAAACATACACGGGCCTAGGAACACCTCTCTCAAAATATTTAGGATGACTCTCTTATCAGGAACCGGACGCCTAGGTGGGTTAGGTTGAGACCATATGGATCTATCATAAACTCAAAAATTGGCTCGAGTGCAACATGGGAAGTAGATGCACCGTTATAACCTATTCCTAATTTCTCAATATTACCCAAAACAGGATCGAGGAGCATCTTTTAACCTTCTTAGATGTGTCATCTATAGTAACCTTGACCTCCCGAGCACATTCGAGATCTCTATCGAGTTGGGACACACGGGATTCAAGTTCATTTTTTTCCCTGCCTAAGATGATTAACTGGTCACTTAATTAAACTTTCACCTTCTCGAGTTGACGCGCCGATGCCTCACATCCCCTCAAAATTTCTATCTCTCTCTCCAAATCTAACACCTTAAGACCTAACTCCTTATTCAACTGCTTCATCTTTAAGGTCTCGGCGTATAAATATCTAAACACTTTTTGGAGATCACTTTCACCCTCACTCTTTTTGGACTTATCCCTCTTATTGGGAGGTGGGAGGAGTCTTCAATTTTTCAGGCAATTCAAGTCTCCATTTCCCTTTATCTCTTCTAGGATATAGGGAACACCCTTGTTGAGAGGGGTATATTTGTCATACTTCTTCATCCGATCCAGTTTATTATCTTTCTGATCCTTTTTGAAAGAATTAGAATTGTTCTTCTGACTTTCCCCATTAGTTTTAGGAGCTTCCTTGGCTACCATGGCTTCCTCGTCATTCATAGATTTTTCAGATTTAGCCATTAGTTCCGTCATGGTTTTAGGTGGACTTTTTGCCCAGGCATAGTAAAGATCGTTGGCAAGTAACCCACTTATAAGTGCTGTTGTGGTTGTTTTCTCCTCATAGTCTACTACCTCTATCTTTTCATTATTAAAAGAGAAATATATTCTCTAGTGCTTTCTCCAGGCTTTTGTCGAATAGTCAAGAGATGAGTGACACTCTTGATAGGCTTATCCCTAAAAAAAATTCCCAGTTAACTGATGAAAACTATAGATTTTCTCTCTTGGGATATTATTATACCAAATCTAGGTTGTCCCTATGATGGAACTAGAGAATTCTCTACACCTCATTTCGTCGGGCACCGAGTAGATGTCGAAAGCATCTTGATATTGCTCTACATACATGACTGGATCAGTTTTCCCATCATATTTGGGAGTAACCACTTTTGGTTTGAACTTGAAAGGTGTGGGATATTCCACAATTGATTGAATGAAAGGCGATCCTTTAATTAAACTCATTTGCAATGGAATATTTGTCTTATCCTTTTCTCCTAGCCTATCTTCCAACCATTGCATGGATCCCTTCCACTCCTCTTCTGGTTTAGACTTGGCTAAGGTAGATTTAGCGGCTTTGTTGTGCTTATGTGTTGAACTCTCCTCCTGAGAGGTCTGATCGGCACGCACAGAGCCTCTTATACTAGCCCTGGATATTCTGGAGCCTTCTCGATATTCATGTCAATGCTCCTACTCCCTACGATGTCCTCTAGTGTATCGAGGGCCCAAGCGATCAAAAGCAGACTCCCTACTGAGGCTCTCCAGGACGCTTGATCATTTTTTGGAAAAAGATCCACCATCATAATAATCAGTTGAGCGAAATGAAGAAGTTGCACCATGACTATATGACTTATCGTGAGAAGAACAAGAATGATAACTTCTTTCATTCTTAACTGGTGGTAGTGGTGGTGGTGGTGGTGGTGGTGGAATTTCCCTTCTGGAATTAGAGGACTTAGACTGCATAGTGCGAGCCAACTATTTAACAGTCTCCTGCATAGCTTCTTGACCTTTAGCAAGGTTGAGAAGAATGCTTTGTAAATCTATCACACTAGGAGGAGCATATGGGATTATGGTGTTACCTTTATTTTGAGTGTTATTTTCAGGATCAGTCATTTCTTCATGAATAAAGAAATGAAATTGATGGTAGAGAACAATGACAGACAAATGTTCCCACACACTCCGCCAATCTATTGATGTGTAAAAATGGATTAATCCAAATTTATAATCATAGATAAAAATAAGATAAATAACTTAAGCCACATACACAAAAGACAAGGATTTTGGAGTGCTTCAGCTGTAAGATAGCCTACATCAACTGTTGTTTTTATTCAGCAATATTACAATAGCTCAGTATGGTGTGCATATGAGTGATTCGAGTTGTCCCTTGAACTAAGGGATTAGTTTGAATTTATAGGGGTGAAAAATGGAATGCCTTTATATTGTCACGCATTTACATCTGTATACAATAGGTAAAACTCTTGGAATTCAGAACTGGTTGGTACCCCATCCGAGTTACTATTGTTATTCCAGTTGGTTGGCCTTCTGGAGTTGGTCGGCCTTCCAGCCGACTAAGTGTCTTTGAAGCCAATTAAGTAGGTTGGTCGGCCACGTTGGATGACAGGTGTGTATTTATCATTGGTCCACGTATGAGTATAATTTTTGCAGACAACAATACACTAGATGAAATTTACAAGGGATATATACCAATTGGAAATTTCAACAATAGTGACTTGTTGAAAAAATGGTTCCATACGAGGTATAGTAAAACTTTAAATGGCATCAAATATATTAATGATCTGATGAGGTTAATGGAAGCGAAAGTTGGCAGACCGTCGCAGTTTATACTTAAAAAAATTAGGTACTAGTGGAGATATAAATGCTTTACATACTTTTGCAATATTTTTCTGTCCGGACTGGTTTACCAAAGGACAATAAATTTATAATAAAATTATTGAGGTGGAGGATTTTTAAAAGGGATTGAGCTTTTTAGAAGGAATCATTTTGGCGTTTTGAAATAGTTGTAATAAATTCAAGGTTATATGGCTGTTATACTGGATATGAATTTGTTTGCAAGATACATAGTAATTCTATGAGGCACTTCACTAAGGATGAGTATGAATATTTAAAGTGTACTGAATGCAAAATTCATGTGATCCTTAAGAGGATAATTTTCTTTCAAATGTAAGCGTAAAATTATCAATGTTAGACATATATATTTTATAGTATAAGAAGTGTTCTTTATGGTTATTTACCATGTTTAACTTATGTTATATTTTTTAGTTCCAAAATTGGTGTCCGTACGGAGAACATAGTAGAACAAATGCTCATATTTCATTGCGAAATGTTCATCTCATATTGCTAAAGATAATGATTTCCCAATGAGAAATACATATTTTTAAGTGTGAAATTTATGATTTCGCAGTGACAAATGTTTATCTCGCAATGCAAAATTTTATGAAAATAGTGAATATTGTTTGTTCTTTTGCAATATGAATTCCTCTATTGAGGTTTATTACCACTAAATGAAAAAGATATATTAATGCTTCAATTTCACAAAAAAAAAATGAAAAAAAGTAAAAGAAATTATAACAAGGACTATTACCACTAAATGAAATAAATATACTAAAGATGCAATTTTGCATAAAAATAATGCTATTTCACATTGACCATCATTGAGTTTCCTAATTGTTAATTTGCATTGAGGTCTCACTATGTTATATAGCACAAAGAAATAATAAAATCGTGAATAAAATTGAATTATAATGTATTTTATTTCGTAGATCAAAATACAAACATTAATCATAATCTGGTCACAATGAATATAATAAAATAACAAATATTATAATGATTAAACTCTTCTAGTAGAAGATTTTGGATTATCACTTAGTCGTTTCTCAATTGGATCTGATTCAAATCAATGTTATCACTTATTATCGATAATACTATTTGTTAACATTAAAATAGGTCTTGACATTCAGCAATAGATAAACACAGTTCATATGAAAATGGGGGAATGTATCACAAACTTACATTTCAATCTTAAATGGAATAGCTCAAGATTTGTATTAAGACGGTAATGATGAGAATTTTCAGTGTACAATAATAGAAAACTTTTCCATTTTTGAAATGTTTTTTTTAATCTAATGCACGTGAAAGGAATAATCATTTTGTTATGATGGTCGGTTATTATCGGTTAACACTTTAAACTGTCAGTTTTATCACATGTTGTGCACTTTTCAAGGAGATTTTGGTAAGTTAAACATTTATGGGTCTGTTTAGTTATCAATTATAATTTTGTTTTCTGTGTTTGAATACAATTCTGATAAAAATTTGCGTTTGGAACACCTGTTTTTAAATGTGTTATAACCAAGTTTTTCAACATTAAAAAAGTATTTTCTAAATTCTGTTTTTTTATTTTTCAGCTCAAAATTATTCATTCTTAATATTTTTATGCATTTATACCTTAATATATAATCTACATATATGATACATTAATATGTGTATAATTATAATACATAAAAAGTATATATGTACATATACACAAAATTACATATATGTATATTTTATTAAATTATATAATATACTAAGATTCATATGTTAAATAATATTATAAAAGCACATATGATACTTAAATATAGTTTTATATATGTATTATTAATGTATGAAATATAGTATATGTGTATTAAATAATATTATCAATTCATGTATGTATAAATTTTATTGTTAATTATACATACAATATCCTAATACACACACACACACACACACACACACAAATATATATATATAATGCTCTTGTGCGGATTGTGTAACACCCCGCGCGCCCGAAAAGACACATGCGGCGTGATACTACGATAAAAACTAAACTAAAACCATCAATAATGAGTATATAGCATATAAATTCCATAATTTAAATATAACAAGTCCCTAATTCTTATACTTCCACAGTAATGATTGAAATAATGTTTATCTCAAAATACAAAATTCTCCAACTATGATTACACCACTAATTTATACATCAAACATAAATCTTCCAATCCAAGCTCTAAAAGAATTCTCCAAAATAGTCCATAGCGTCTAAATCCACGCTAGCCTGCCACTAAAAGAGAATACGGGGAAGTACATAATATGACACGAATAGATGCTCAAAAATAATTAGCACGATGAATAAATCACAACAATACCAATGCGCATATACAAATCAAATGCAATACTTAAGCATTATATCAATATTAATTTTTGAACAACACATCAATGAGTCGTCAGGCCTCACCTCACATCCTATGGGCATCTCAAAGCCATATAACGGTTTTTGGACTATTACGGGTGCCCATTCTCCGTGTTATATTAAAATCTCATGACACTATTCTCAAATCAACAATATAATATATCTCAATGAATCAAATAATAGATTCCAATAATTTTCAGGATTCCAATGAATATCACAATTCAACATGAGTGCAATTGACACAGAAAACAAACGGAATACTCTCGGGAGAATTTAGGAGCATATTGTGTAAGTCCCGTACCTCAAAATCATCACATGAATCGTCACATAAATTTCAGCCTCAAAATCTGATTGCACCATCACGGTCCTCTCGCGAAAATAATCAAAACTCGTTCTAACCCAAACTCGAGAAAACACCAAATAAGCATATAAATATTGAGTCAAACACTTGATTAAGTTTGGGGATTGAGTTTTTAGATGAAAGGGAATAATTTTGGAGAGGTCTTCCTATTGAAAAGTTGATAAAAAAAGTAATTTGAAAAGCCAAGCCACGAATTTGTTG